>CM057452.1:263820000-268820000 GCA_016271365.2 Neoceratodus forsteri | reverse complement strand
CTATCATCCCCCCTATGAACTCAGTCAGTTGTTTCGTGGAAATCCTATGCAGAATTGTGGGGGTGAAGCTGGGCATTCTGGACTGCCTAACCCCCCAGCTTCATCCTTGGAGCCAATACTCCCTGAAAGTGAAGTGCAAAGTACCACGTCTGAGGTTGTGGATGCTCTGTGTTTGTGGAACTGTGTGACTTGCCGGAAGAAGGGGCTGATGGTCTGAGTCTGTCTGGTGACACACCAGAACTTGAACAACAATATAAGTGCTGACAGACCCCCTTCAGTGCCACAAAACCTAATTGCACCAGAACCTTCTCTAAATGTGCCAAGTGTTGTGGAGACAGAGCCTATAGAGCAAGGAGCTGACAGTGCTCCCAGTTTGGACATTCCCATCCGTGTAGAGGCACCCTCACAAGTGACGAAAGCTCCAAAGTTAGTGCTGAAAGTACAGAGACTGTGGCTGCTCCCCCAAGAAAAACTGGCTGAGCTGTCAAGCCAGTACTACGCTTTAGTTATGATTCCCCTGGGAGGCCAGTGGATTTGCCTCTCAATGTGGTTCACAAAGGGGTTTACGTCTCGCCAAGCCCACTGCCTAAATTGAGTTTGATGGCCAATTTCGGGTTGATTGTTCTTCCTTCTCAGTATGGTGCCCCTGCCCCATCCAGCCCCAAGTTAGCTGATAGGGAAGGGCCCCCTCCTACATTGTTTAATGTACAGGAAGTTATAACATGACTCAGTACTGTGATGTTACAAGTATGTTAATCATAGTGGAATCAGTATCACATGTATGAAACATGCGTAAGTATTGTCCTTATGGATATAGTATCATGAAGTGTAGTGAATATGTATAGTAAAGTAATAAACTTATGTTAACTGATGCATGATGGTACAGACTTGACGAGGACGCCAAGTTTTCTCCAGACAGGGAAGGGTGTAACCCCCCTACAGATGGGGGTTCCTGAAATGTCTTCCTTGAGCTTGCCTAAATGTTCACTGCCAGGCTGGTGTTCTGCATTTTAGCAGTTTAAATGTATTGCCAGAGAGTGCCTGTATAGCCTCTGTGTACTGTCTCTTTAAGAGCTCTCTGGATTGCAGTCATAATTAATCTGAGAGGGAGCTCTGTTAGAAGATGTACTTGTTTGCTGATTATTTGTTAGAGTAGTAATAATATTGCAGTTTGTTCTAACCTGCCTTCTTTTCAGTTTGGACAGTTCTGTTTGTTTCCATCATCTTGGTCCTGGACTGCAGAATGGGCCAATCAGTACATTTGGGACTCTAAAATGGAGCCTGCCTACAGGGTATTGGTGAGGCCAAAACTTGTAGGAATTATAGTTTTGGGCTTTTGGCACCTAAAATAACCTGGAGGGGGAGCCTTTGTTGTGACTGACAGACAGATCAGCCAACCAAACCTTTGGATCTTGGGGAAAGTCCCACACTGCTTGCAGTTTCAGCTAAATCTGAGTCGGGAAGTGAAGAAGTAAGAGCTCAAGATAGTTTGAGCAGCAATTCATAGTGGATTTGCGTGGGAGAACTGTGGAAAGGCCTGAGTTTGGCCTGCATGCCCGCCTGCTGTTCCTGAGAGGGAACTTGTGCTTTTTTTTCAGACTGAATCTGAATTTGGAGAGTGAATTAAGCCACTGTATTGTGATCAGGCTTTAACCTGAAGAAGACTGAAGATTTGCTGAATGTGATCAGCCTGTCAGGCCTTCTAGCTACCTCTGAACTCCCGGATTGTGCAGAGACTCTGTAACTGTGACCAGAGAGCCATTTGCCTGGTACAGTGGAATTTCTTTACATGTGAATGTGCTGTGTGCTTATAGTGGGTCGTGATTTGGTTCCCCACTGTGTGTCTGAACTGTGTTTTGCTTGCTGGAGGCTGTATCCAGTTCCATGGACTGAATCAGTATCCATTTCCATTTGCCTGGGCCCTGCTACACTGGCCCAGCCAGAATACCTGGTACGCAGAGAAAATCATCGGCGAGAGACTGGCCTGGGGATCAGCCCCCTGATCAACGCCTTAAACGGGAATGATGCCTCAGTGATTCGTGTGGGCCCTGAATCTCAGGGCACTCCAGCTCAACAACCTGCAGTCTCGATTTCGTCCTGCCTGTGTCCAGTATTGGTTATCATGAGTAAACATCAGGGTAGCTCCCTGCAACAACAGCTAAATCTAAAAGTGTTGACATCTGATTGTCTTGTTGCCTTTTCTTTCACGAACTGAGCCCTCCGGCTCCAGATTACAAATAGTGTGTTGTGCATGTTGCTTTCTTCCGCACAGGGCCACAACCAGCTACAACGTTCCTGGCTAGCCCACCGTTTTCCTACCTGGGTACCTAGAGTGTGTGACTGTGTAAGGACTCTGAACTGCATACATAACTGTCTAATTACTATAGCTTTTAAGCAAATCAACCTAATTACGCCCCTCCCTTGTTCAAGTCCCCTGAATAAATCAGATTTAACTTTATTTGCATTTAACCTGACTGTGGTTCCAGTTTGTTCCAAAAGTATTGTACTGTTGCTATTTGCTGTGCTTAACCTTGTTTTACAGGGGGTCCCCAAAGTCAAGCTAGAGGAACCAGCCCTGGTGGTAAGTGCAAACAGTGTGGGTAATTGCCTGGCGAATAAGGGTAATTGTGAAAGTAATTATTGTATATTGTTCAGGCCACTAGAAGGGAAAGGTGGGGGTTACAGTGTCCCGGAGGGCTGTGCCCTGGTTAGCTTGACCACTAACAACCCTAACCTCCAGGTGGAGGCACCCGTTTCATTACCCAGGCCCCTTAACCTGCTACCAGCCAAGCAGGCAGGGGTAGTAGCCCTTGGGATAGTGCCACCTAGGGGTTACACGTGCATATATCAGAGCACGACTGCACACCCTGTTGTGGGTTACCTATCTTATAAAATGACCACAAACGTGGGGGGGAGACAAAAAGTAGTCCCCGTTTAGCACAAATAAGTGTTTCATTTACAGTAGGTGATCTGGTTAATCCTGCCATAATTGTGATAGGTTTAAGTTATAAGTGAGTAGTTATCTGGTTGATCCTGCCATGATTTTTAAACAAAAAGTTATTTAAAAAATTATCCGGTTATTTCTGACACTTTCACTTTTTGGAAAGTAACGTAGCATGACCTAGCGGTGTTGATGGCAGTAAAGGACATGCAGACAGAGGTTTGTGTTCAAAAAGTATATAAAGTGTGTTTTTGATATTAAATTTATTCAGCTTTGTGTAAAAGAAGCCGCTGACTTTAGACAGAGGAGAGCGAGCGAGTTGGCAGCTTCAGAAAAGTAGACGCAAGTGTTGTGATGCAGAGGGATCTACAAAGGCCGGAAAGGTGGAAAAGGTGGTATGAAGAGGGAGGGATAAAACCCTGTATGGACAATAGGTCCTGGAGCAGATAAGGGAGTCTGGGCAGACTAGATGGGCCTTTGATCTTTTTCTGCCATCAATGTCTATGTTTCTGCCTTTCTGTTGTGGATGTTGGGATCTTGTTTGTATAACTGAGCTCTGCTGGTGCTAACTGTGATGTTTTTTGCTGGTGACTGAAGACCGTTTTTAAATCAGTTGCATTTCTTTCATGTCCATTTTACACAATTCTGTTGCTTTTTCATGAACAGGGAGGGGGGTTAACAGGATCTTAACCACCAACTTTGGCTTCATTTTATAAATGGGTTTTCCCATATAATTTTTTTTAAGGAGTTCTACGAGCAGTTCTGCAGGCAGAGGTGAAGTCCCAACCACTGCACAGATCGGGGCTTCACCTCATGGATACCCCCTGCATGCACCAGATTAAATAAACAGGGGTTTCACCTCTGCTGGTAATTCTCCTTTAAACTAGAGCAGTACTGGCACATTGTACCTGTCATTCAGTGCACAGCCAGTTCAGCTGAATGAAGTACTGTAAAGTCACATACAAATATGGTTCCCATGTGGGTTTGTATTGTAAATTAAAAGAAAACCCAATTAAAATCTAAAATGCAGAACTCTATTCCGGGTTTTAGAACATGTCACCCTCTTCTTGCCCATCCTAGATAAAAAAGAACAGAAATCAGACTCAGTGGTCCAGAGAAAACACAACACCACTGGTACACGGTCTGTGGATGCACTGCCACAGGCCTCATTCTTCCCAGCCCCAGCTGTGAGTATTCTAGTGCATTTCCAAATCCAGTTTACCCACAACAAGGGGCTCTGGTGGAATTTTTTTTTGTAGAATTTGGTCACCTGTGCTGCCCAACTGCTCTCAATCAATCAATCACTTTATTTAACCAGGCATAAACACCATTGAGCAAGCTCATTTTCAAGGTGGTCCTGGGTATTAATATAATACAGTACACTTCATAAGATTACAATTACGGTGGACAGTGGTGCAAAAAAAAAAAAACATTGTGGAGGTGCCAGTCAATATGGGCCTATACATACCAGTCAACATAATTAACATGCAAAGGTACATAATGATAAGCTTTACTGGAATGAGAAGAGACAACAATCCCATATAGTCTCTGCTAAGTAAGAGCTGATACCTAAATGATAAAAAATAAGGAGGTATTAAGGAATAGGGTAGAAACTGGGGTGAAAGAGTAGGCAGCCAAGAGGGATGCCAGAATAGGTAAATGGTAGAGAATAGGCAGGGCCATCTCGGATTAAGGGAACTAGGCTTGAAGGTCCTAGGTTTCTGTTGTTAGGAATGTGAGGTGGATGAGATACTTGGGCATAGAATTTGAGAGTGGCACCCGGGGCTTAGGGGGTCATAAGCGTCTGAAACAGTTGCATGATTCCTTCAGATAATTCATTAATAGAGCTTTGAATGTGAAAATGCTTGGAAGTGAGGATAATTTTAATGAGTCTTGCATAGTGTTCCAAAGTGATGGAAGTGAGAAGTTGATTGCCGCCGAGCCAAGGGTAGTTTTCACTCTAGGAATCTGGAAGCAGATTATGCAGAAGCGTCTCAGATAGATCCCCCCAGCCTCAACACCCGGCTTATCTGGGGCTTACCTCACTCCTTGCTGTCCTCTGCCACAGGACCTTCTTTGGAGCTGGTGTGGGGCCTGTGGTGTATCACGTTTTAACCTTCACTCAGGGGATTTCCACCATTTTTTTACCTTGGGCCCACCGTGCATGCAATGGATGTGATGTGTGCACTCTGCTTGTGAGAAGACCCCACCCAGAATCCTGCGTGTGGGATTCCTCCCCAAGTGACCCAGCTGCACTGCCTCCAAAATTCCTCCAGGCAGCAGACAAGCAGTGAGATACAGTCACTCCCTTCCCTGAGGGAGGAGAGCTGCCCTAGAAATGCTCAATCCTCCCTCCCCAGGCCAGCCCCCAGGTGACCCTGCTCTGTTCCTGAACCAGGAAAGCCACTGTGGTAGGAGGTGAGGCATCCAGTGTCTTAGCCCTCCATGCCACTGGACCAGCCTCAAGCTCTAGAGGGATTTGAATCTAGAGCTGTGTTTACACGGCAGTAGCGCTGCAAATACAAAGCAGTAGCAGCGCTGTCCCGACCACTTGCCACCTGCAATTTGTCTGTCTACACAACCCCTCTCTGCACTTCTGCGATCTGTGCTGGTGAGGGTCCATGCATCGCAGGGGAGCTGGACATCTGTTGGTTGCTGTGGCGCAGGCAGTTCATACTGCCACTTAAGCAGCTGTAAGCTGCTCGCTCCTCTTGGCGCTCCCAGCTTGACAGAGAATCTGGGAAAGTCTTAGCAAGGGGCGTACCCTGATCTGGTACATGTCCACACGTCACATTTGTACTGGAGCAATCCGAGCACAAAGGGGTTACTCCAGTGCAAATGTGACTGTCTAAACATAGCTTAGGTCTTCTGGTTCCCAGACCTGCGCTCTTAGCTCTACACTATGCAGCCTCTCAATAACACTTGAATTACACTCTTCCATTGTGATTCCCTGCTGTAGTGGGAAACATCTTGGTTCATGGCCCTAAATGAGGGTCCTGAATGAGCTGCTAATTAAAAAGACCAAAAAAAAAAAAAAAAGCCCTTACCATTTGCTATTAAAATATCGGCATACAAATGTGCCATGTCAGGTGCCCTTCATTTATTTGAAGTAAGCAGTGTCCAACCAAGGAGAGATCTCTGAGGGTATCTTTCTGAGAAGGTTCCTGCCCAGCAGCACAGGTTACAGCTAGGCTCTTCTGCAGTGCCTGACAGCCACTGAGTGATTAGTGCTTGAGCTTCCTGCTTCAAGGCGAGAAGTTCATGGGTCACCAGGGCTGCATCTAGCTTTAGGGCTGAAGTGATGTCTTGCACTGCTTCCTGTAAGACAAAAAAATTAGCAGTTTATAGAGGCCCTAGCTCTATCTCATTACAGACACATTTGCATTTTGGCAGGTATCTTTACATAGACACCTTTACATAGACAAGTATGCATTTAGGCAGACATCTGCACATGCATGGGTAAGCATTTAGGCAGACAACTGCACATAGATGGGTGCACATGTACTATAAACAGACATCTGCATATAGATAGAAGTGACTTTAGGAAGATATCTGCACCACAGACAGGTGTGTATTTTGAAGACATCTGCACAGACAGGTGTGCACTAAGGCAAACACCTCCATATATGTGGGTGTGAATTTAGGCAAGCACCTGCACACTGAGGTGAGTTATGCAAACAGGTCCCCTGGCAGTTTCAGTTTAATGCATACAACTGTTCAGCTAGCACTGCCAGACAACCTACTTGCGTTATGCGGATAAGCAAGTGTGGTGATTACATAAGGTAGCATGTAACTTACCTCATAGATAGGTGTGCATTTAGGTAAGAACATACACAGACAGGTGTGCGTTTAAGCAGTCTCACACAAACACACACACACATATTGCATTTGGGTAAAAACATAAACAGACAGGTGTGCGTTTAAGCAGTCACACACACACACTTATGCATTTAGGCAATCCAGCATGACCATTGCAACTGATGTAGTATTGGTGGGACAGGCCTAGGACCAGAGAGACCTGAATTTTCTTTGGATCTGTACATATTTAAAGAAATGTTAAATATATATTTTTTTTTATACTTTGATTCTTTATTAGGAGTTTCATTCAGTAGAATACATCATTGTACATCAATACATAAAATAAAAAGAGAAAATTAAAAATGGGTATGTATAGATGCATTCCCTGAGGTTCACAGTACACAGATAACATGTACATATAGTATATGCGGGTGTCAAGAAAGTAATAGTTAATACAACAAGATAACATTACTAACAATAACGATGAGAGGTGCGTACAGATCGTAAAAAAAAAAAATGCTCATCCCAGCCCTTTTACTTACAGTATAAGGTCTACCATCTTTAATGAATACATAACATTCAATTTAAGTAGGGTTGGGATATACCTGGTGTGGGTGGGGGAAGCAGAGGTGGGGGGGAGGTGAAGAACAGAGGCCAAGGGGGGAACAAGCACTCCTCAGTGGGACACTCGAGAGGTCATCAAGTCCCCATATGTAGTGCCCTCCCATCAAGGTACGAAAGGGATAAAAGGGCTATCTATCGAGATCACGGTACAAAGTCCTTTCTCAAGGCCATGATATAAAATACCCATCTCCTCCAGAATATCTCAAAGGCTTCAAGATGATGATTTATATAAGCAGTTATTTTTTACATTTTATTAATGCCAATTAAGATATCTTGTCACTGAGAAACTGTGGGGTGGATACCGGATAACCATTTCTGGGTAATGACCTTCTTGGCTGCCAACAAAGGCAGTACAGCACAGTGGTTTAAGGCTCTGAGCTGCAAATCTGGAGACCTCGGTTTGAATCCCACAGCCCCCACTTGAATACTGTGTGACCCTGAGCAAGTCACTTAACTTCCCTGTGCTCCCAGGTCGCACCTGTAAACAAGCTTTCAACTTAGTGTGCCACTCCTGGTTAAACAATTGAAAAAGAAAAACCTAAAAAGACAAAAAAACAAAGTGATATTTAATAATTTTCTGTTATGGGAAGTTCAAGTTCAAGTTTATTGCAGGAAGACTCCATTGAGCAAGCTCATTCACAAGGAGGTCCTGTAGGTTGTACACATACAATGGCATATTATACAGTACAGCGCCTCGATAAGCAAATATACAGAGTGCGCATAAGGCTCTAATCAGGTAATACATAGCTAAATACAAGGTTACAGATATATGTACAATTACGTGACAGTCAATATCAGGTGTGGTTAAACACTTTGTTGCTGTATGATGCAATAGATAATCAAAAAGTGGTGAGGAACTAGAAGAAGGAAACAATAATAAGGGTGACCAGGGTTGGAGGGGAGGGGTAGGACAGCAAAGGGTAAAGTAGGTTGAGGGATAAAGGTCCTAGTATGGCAGGGGCCAATAGAGACAATAGACAAGAAGCACACATAGGGATTAGAGGGTGCTTAGTGGCAGTTACAAATATCTTTTATTTTAGATGTAATTAGCATTTTGAAGAAGTTGACTGAGACAATGCTAGTTAATTTTAATATAGATTGAATTTGATTCCACATAGAAGGGCGAGCACACGAAATAGCATGTTTGCCAAAGGAAGTACGAGTCCTAGGCACATCGAACATGACAAAGTCAGTTTTCCTAAGGGAATATGCACTGCAGGAAATGCGGATTAACGATGTTAGGTAGCATGGTAATTTCTGCAAGAGCAACTTAAGGGTCCAAAGATCAGCGTGGAGCAGGCGTCTAGTGGTGAGAGATGTCCAACCAACAGCTGAATACAAATCACAGTGGTGAGTATGGTAGGTGCAGTTGGTAATGAAACATAACGCATGGTGATAAAGGACGTTGCAGCTTGCTTAGGCTTAAAGTTGAAGCTGTAGTGTAAATTAAGCCACTGTAATCGAGTAGGGGAAGGAATGTGGCTGTACGAGCCTTGTACGTGTCTCAAGGGGGAATAGAGACCTATTTCTAAAAAAATAATCTTAATCTTGCTTTGAGCCTCCTGGATAGGTCGTCAATGTGGTCATTAACTGAAAGATTATTATCTAACAAGATACCCAAGTATTTGAATTTAGGAACGATTTCCAAAGATTCACCTAGTGCAGTAACTATAAAATCCTTTGGTTGGATGGGGGGGGGGGACCAGGGGAGGTACCACGAGAGAAAATCACTGCTTTCGTTTTCTTAGCATTAAGGAATAGCTTGGCTTTTATCAGATTATTTTTCAGCTGGACGAAGTCAGCTTGTAATACATCCCTGACCTGTGATACCGTAGACCCAGAGGTATACAGGACAGTATTGTCCACAAAGAAGTGCAGGTTGGAGCTCGTTATATGGGAGTCAAGATCGTTTATGTACAGAGAGAACAGGATCAGGCCTAGAATGGAGCCTTGAGGGACTCCTCTGACAACCGGCAGGGGGGCAGAGAATAGGCCATCCACTTTGACTTTCTGTGTTCTCCCTGTTAGGTAACTAGTGAACCACTCTGTGGTGGATGGAATAGCACCTAGGTTGGACAGGAAAGAGACTAAAAGGTTGTGATCAACAGTATCAAATGCTTTGCTAAGGTCCAAAAAAACAGCACCAGTAACCATCTTAGCATCGACGGCGGAGATCCAATCATTTGTTACTTTCGCCAAAGCTGTGATAGTGCTGTGATTTGCCTGGAAGCCAGATTGGGCCGGATTAAGGAGTGAAAAGGTTTTGATGTGCATTTTTTATTGGTTATAGACCAATTTTTCAAAGATTTTAGACAGGATGGGCAAGATGGAAATGGGCCTGTAGTTGTTAAGGACGCATGGGTCCCTTGATTTAAAAAGGGGAAAGATGTGGGCAGATTTCCAACAGGTCGGAACTAAAGCAGAAGTGATAGAGAGGTTAAAGATGTGGAGAATCGGGGCTGTGAGGTGGGCATAGCCTAGTCTTAGAAAGAAAGGTTCAAGACCGTCATCCCCTGTACATTTCCGGATATCAAGTTTAAGAAGTGAGTCTTCAGCTTCTTTATAGTTACACAAGTGCATTTGAAAGGGGCAGGATGAGGTGCAGGTGGACAGGGTGGAGCTAGGCTGACTCATAGCAGAGCTGGCATAGGGTGAGGAGTTGAACGCTAGTCCGGTTGTAACAAAGTGGGAATTGAGTTCTTCGAGTATTTGAGAGTTACTTTCCACAATCCTACCATTTGTATATATCTTGGTAGGAGCAGAGGGGGCAGTGGGCCGCCCTTCGATGGATTTGAGTGTCCTCCAAATTTTGTGGGAATCCCCATTTGCCTGTTCAAGGGAGGAGATATAGAAGTGGGCTTTGGCAGTGCGAACGCTTTTTACACAGGCATTCCTAGGAGCTCTAAAGGCCTGCCAATATGCAGGGCTCTTGGGTTGCCTAGCTTGGGCCCAGAGCTTGACCTGATTAGTAAGAGCTGCCTTAAGTCCTGGTGTGAACCAAGGGTAAGAGTTTTACGCACCCTGACTTTGATTAGGGGGGCATGTTTATTTGTCAGTGCAGCAAGGTTATTATTGAGGACAGAGACGGCCTCATCAATATTTTTGGCAAGGTACAGATCCTGCCATCTGACCTCACCTAGGTCTGAAAGGAAATTAGCTGCGTTGACTTTTTGAAAGGAACGTTTAGTTATGAATGTGGGCTGCTGGCGGGCCTTAGATTGAGCTTTTATGCCTACTACAACCCCATGGTCGCTCATATCATTGTGGAAGACTGCTGTGTGAGAAATTTTATGGGGCTGAGGGGATAAAATGATGTCTAAGAGGGAGCTTTTGTCCAAGTTAATGGTATTAGTACTTGTAGATTTGCTAACTAGTTGCACAAGGCCAAGTTCATCACAGAGAGATTTAAGGCAATGAGATTTTGTTGTAAGCCAATCCATATTAAGATCTCCTAAGAATATTGTTTCTGTATTAGCAGTGGAGATTAATGATCTGAGTGTATTTAAGATTTCTGAACCACCAGACGGGGGCCTATAGCCCCCAATAATATTGATGCATTCAGAGGAGGGAAGGTGGAGCTTCAAGGAAACTAACTCAAATTCCTTTGATAATGATTTGCAGTTAATATCTGAGACTATGTACTTAAGTTTTGAATAAATTACTACACCCCCACCCTGAGATTCCCCATCAGCTCTGTATAGTTTATAGCCAGGAAGGGTAATTTGTTGGTCAGAGTTAGCCTTTTTGAGCCATGATTCGGTAATAATGATAAGATCTGGATTAGTATGCGCAGCCCAAGCTTGTAGTTTGGACAAATTTTTTTGTCAAGCTCAAAATGCTGACTAAACATTATTTTTAGACCCGGGGCAACTTCAAACTCTGACGGGAAGGAGAGTTGCGAAGGGGGCCAGGATTTAGTTCAACATTACCTGAGCAGAGGAGGAGCAGCAGCAGCATTTTCTTTAAGGATCTGAACAAGAGAGAGACTGCTTTTTTTCTCTGGGACCTCCCATGGATCCTTACCAATGGTGTGTTTTTGGAGCTGGAGGCGGTAATGCTGAATTTCCAATTTAATGTGATAAGGGGAAAGTACTGTCATGGATAGAGATGACAAGAGCAAGAGAGGGAAGGGAGCAGAATGAAAGGTCTGGGCGTGATGAGGGAGGGATAGCAAGAAGTGGGAGGTACTTTGAGCAGGGGAAGGATAAGATATAATTTGGGGGACTGAGACTAAATTAGGTCTAGGTACATCATGTTGTAGTGTAAGATAGGGTATACTGTGTTCAAGGATCATGAGCATAACAATAAAAAATGCTATGCTTTCAGGAGAAAGAGGACCAGGTCTTATTAGGGAATGGATATTTTCTGCCAAGTATGAAATTGTTACACAAAAAGACCCTCAGGACTCAACAAGGGAATAATAGAAGCTATGTGCGAAGGGGGAGGAGAGCAGAGAAAAATAACAAGCTGGACAATGTAACGCTATTCCACGCAGCACTAGCTGTTTTACTCGGCTCCCCTATCAGTATCTGTGCTCAGCTCTCCTATCAGCAACTGTTGGGTAGGATGCCACAGCCAGTATTACCAATAAGAAGGCAGGAGAACCAAGGAGGGTGGGACAGTGATGTATTTAACGGTGGCCTGGGAGGGGGTGGGGGTCAGGAGAAAAATATCGAATAGTTCAGTGCCCAAAGGCACTAAAAATTGCTGTAAAAGTCTTTGTGAGCAGGCACACCAATGGCTGGGCAGCAGGGAATTAGGCGAACCAATCGGTGTACACCTGCTAGCGTGCCGCACCAATCAGGGATCAGCCGTCTGTGCTGGTTCCTCAGAAAAAAATCAGCAGTCATACCTTTCTTGGGATCCAGGAAGAACATAGAGGTGCTTCATATCTAGAGAACCAGAAAGATTCCACAGTTAAAGTCACAGGGGTAGCTAGTAATGCCTTCAGTTTCCCTTGTAATGCTCGGAGAAAGGGCTGGAGAGCGGAACACAACCAAAATATATGGCCGTGTGTTGCAGGGGTGATGCCACATCCCCTCCAGTACTGAGCTTCTCAGTCCAGGAGGTATTTCACCTGGACAGCAGGTGTACAGAAATATCTAATGGCCACTTTCCAGGAAAACACCCTTCAGAGATATGAACTAGCGACCTTCTGCAAATGGCATAGATGTCTTTCCCAATCTGCTTTCTCCAGATGGATGCCTAAATCCATTTCCCATTTTTGTTTTAAAGAAACCAGTGGGCAGCCCATATTAGCTTGTAAAGCAGCATAAATATACAAAATCATGTGCACTAAAGATGCCCTGCCCTCAGTAGCCCGGTAAAGAACCTCAATAAGTGGTGGGATAACTCCTGGATCTGCCCGCTGGGATAACCATTTCTTAATATATGTTGATACTTGCAAATATCTATATTTATCTTGCGGGCGTAAAGCATATCTTTGTTGTAGTTCCTCAAAAGTAAGACGTTGCCCTTTATTTATAAAATGGAAAACCAAATGCAGGCCTTTTCTTTCCCAGTGGGGGAAGCCATTATCAGAGACGGGCTGGTTGAAAATCTGCCAAATAAGGTATAGAGTATAACAGAAATCTTGCTTCCTGGATGTGCTTAAGGGTTGAGCTAGTGTGCCAACATTGCAGGGTTAATGAGGTATAGGAATATGTTAAATACATCTTGTATTATTTTGACTGCTGATGTATTTATAACAAAATACGCTTTACTGAAAAAAATAATGTTGTTTATTACTGTATTGTGTTTTTGTCACGGCTGCTGCCTCTGACCTGAACACTCAGAGCCACAAAATTCTGTGGGAAACAACAATTGCAAATACAAGAAAGGGGCTGTCAAAGAACCAGAGAAAGTGTACTTCCACACAGGTGAACCTTTTGGGCCCCGCTGGACACCCAAATGTGAAGCAGCCTTTCACAAAGTCATATACCAGCTCACCCACGCCCTCATCCTCACCTATGCTGACCCCACCAAGTCCTATGTGCTGCATACAGACGCCAGTCTTCAGGGTCTAGGAGCTGTGCTGTATCAAGCCCATGAGGATGGTTTGAGACCAGTGGCCTTCGCCAGTAGGAGCTTGACCCCGTCGGAGAAAAACTACCCTGTGCACAAGCTGGAGTTCCTTGCGCTAAAATGGGCCATCATCAACCAGTTTCATGAATACCTGTATGGGGCAAAGATATTGGTGAAGACCAACAATAACCCATTAACCTATGTACAGACTTCAGCTAAGTTAGATGCCACTGGGCACCGGTGGTTTTCCGCCTTATCAACCTATGATTATGCTGTTGAATACAAGCCAGGACTGAACCATATTGATGCTGACACCTTGTCACAAAGGCCAGTTTCCAAGAGTGATTGGGTCAGGCTGTCTGAACCTGACATCTGAGCCTTGTGCCAAACATTTGACCGAGATGAACAGATGTATGTGGACACAGTGGACTGTTTAGTAGATTGCTTGGGCCCTCCTGATACCTGCATACCGGCTGCCTATTGCCACTTTTCTGCTCTGAATAGTAGTGTACTACCTCAATTCGACAATGGCAGCATTCAATGGGCTCAATCCCAAGATCCTATGATTCAGCCCGCACTTCATGCCCTGCGTGTGGGGAAAGATGTGTCCAAGTTGCGTTCCCCTGACTTGCGAACTGCTCTATTGTTTAAAGAAGGCCCCAGGTTGAAGCTACTTAATAAGTTGTTGTACAGAGAGACAGTGGATTGTGGTGGTCAAGTAGACAGGCAGCAATTGGTCCTGGCCACGGCTTTAAAGATTTGGTACTGAGGTCCCTCCACAATCACATAAGGCACCTTGGTATTGACAGAACTCTCGACCTGGTACAATCTCGATTCTACTGGCCCAAGATGGGGGTCGACATTGAGCACCATGTAAAGACCTGCAGTCGTTGCCTGCAAAGGAAAGCCCTGCCTCAGAGAGCTGCCTCCTTGTCAGTATTACTACCAGCACCCCCATGGAACTGGTCTGCATAGACTTTTTGTGTTTAGAACCTGGTCAACGGAATACTGGCAATGTGTTAGTGGTTACAGATCATTTCACACGGTATGCACAAGCTTTTCCAACTAAAGATCAAAAGGTCTCTACCGTGGCCAAGGTGCTAGTGGAAAATTTCTTTGCCCACTATGGTGCTCCTCAGAGGATCCACTCTGACCAAGGCAGAGATTTTGAAAGTTGGCTAATCAAAGAAATGCTCTCTCAATGGGGGGGGGGGTGGAAGTCAAGAACCACCCCTTATCACCTACAGGGGGACCCTCAGCCAGAATGTTTTAACTGCACACTTCTAGACATGCTGGGCACCCTCCATCCCAAAGACAAGCCTAAGTGGAGCCAGCAGATTAGCACCTTGGTACATGCGTACAATTGCACCAAAAATGACGCTACTGGGTTCTCCCCCTACCACCTCATGTTTGGGAGGGAGGCCCGCCTGCCAGTTGGTTTTGGGGTCTCTCCAATTGGGGTCCAAGCTGAAAACTACCTGCAGTATGTACATAAACTGAAAGCTCAATTGAACCATGCATATTAACTGGCCCAGACAATGGCTACTAATAGAAATCTCACCAACAAAGAGAGGCATGACAAGAAAGTAAAGGCTCAAGGGCTACGGCCCGGAGACCATGTGTTGTTACGCAGTTTGGGACTACATGGCAAGCACAAAATTACTGATAGGTGGCACCATCTTCTTCCTCATTTAGTAGTTGAAAAGTTGGATGGCCTACTAGTATACAAGGTACGTCCAGAGAATAACTCCAAAGCTGTCAAGACCATGCATTGTAACCACTTGCTGCCTATCGGCCAAGTTATTATTGAAGCTGAGCCAGCAGACATTGCCTCCCCTGGGCCAGTGACTCGTACTTCTGCAAAAAAGAGACAGAGTCAACCTACCCCAGTAGTTACAGAGTTAAGGTTTCCCCTGCAGAAGGCACAGAATGATAGTGACTGTCAGTCCACCTCTGACAATAGTGAGTGTGACAATGCTTATTACCCCTCCTATGAATTGAGTCAACTGTTTTGAGGTAATCCTATGACTAATTGTGGGGATGAAGCTGGGCCTTCTGGACTGCCTAACCCCCCAGCTTTGTCCTTGGAGCCAATGCTCCCTGCAAGTGAGGTGCAAAGCATCACATCTGAGGTTGCAGACTCTCTGTGTTTTGTGGAACTGTATGAATTACCTGAAGAAGGAGCTGATGGTCTGAGTCTCTCTGGTGACACACCGGAACTTGAACAACAATATGAGAGTGTTGACAGCCCCCCTTCAGTGCCGCAAAGCCTAATTTTGCTAGAGCCTCCTAAAATGAGCAACCTGGGCCTTTGTCAGAGGATAATAGTGAGCAAAGTGTTGTAGAAACAGAGCCTACAGAGCAAGGAGTTGATGGTGCTCCCGGTTTGGACATTCCCATCTATGCAGAGGCACCCCTCACGAGTGATGAAAGCTCCAAAGTTAGTGCTGAAAGTACAGAAACTGTGGCTCTCCCACCAGAAAGATTGGCCGAGCTGTCAAGCCAGTACTACGCTTTAGTTATGGTTCCCCTGGGAGACCAGTAGATTTGCCTCTCAATGTGGTTCACAAAGGGGTTTACGTCTCACCAAGCTCACTTCCCAAACTGAGCTTGATGGCCAATTCCATGTTACTTGTTTTTCCCTCTCACCATGCTGCCCCTGCCCCACCCAGCCCCAAGTTAGCTGATAGGGAAGGCTCCCCCTCTTGCATTGTTTAATGTGCAAGAAGTTATTACCTGAAGTAGTATTGTGATGTTACTAATGTGTTAATCATAGTGGAATCAGCATTACCTGTATGAAACATGCAGAAGTATTGTCCTTATGGATATAGTATCATGAAGGGTAGTGAATATGAATAGTGAAGTAATAAGTTTGTTAACTGATGCATGATGGTACAGACTTGACGCGGACGCCAAGTTTTCTCCAGAGAGGGAAGGGTATAACCCCCCTATAAATGGAGGTTCCTGAAAAATCTTCCTTGAGCTTGCCTAAGTGCTCACTACCAGGCTGGTGTTCTGCATTTTAGCAGTTTAAATGTATTGCCAGAGAGTGCCTGTATAGCCTCTGTGTATTGTCTCTTTAACAGTTGCCTGGATTGCAGTCATAATTAATCTGAGAGGGAGCTCTGTTAGAAGATGTACTTGTTTGCTGATCATTTGTTAGAGTAGTAATAATATTGCAGTTTGTTCTAACCTGCCTTCTTTGCAGCATGGACAGTTCTGTTTGTTGCCATCATCTTGGTCCTGGACTGCAGAATGGGCCAATCAGTACATTTGGGACTCTAAAATGGAGCCTTCCTACAGGGGCTTGATGGGGCCAAAACTTGTAGGAATTGTAGTTTTGGGCTTTTGGCGCCTAAAATAACCTGGATGGGGAGCCCTTGTTGTGACTGACAGACAGATCAGCCTACCAAACCTTTTGAATCTTGGGGAAAGTCCCACACTGCTTGCAGTTTCAGTTAGATCTAAGTTGGGAAGTGAAGAAGTAAGAGCTCGAGATAGTTTGAGCAGCAGTCCATAGTGGATTCACGGGGGAGAACTGTGAGAAGGCCCGAGTTTGGCCTGCATGCCTGCCTACTGTTCCTGAGACGGAACTTGTGCTTTTTTTTCGGACTGAATCCGAACTTGGACAGCAAATTAAGCTACTGAATTGTGACCAGGCTTTAACCTGAAGCAGACCGAAGATTTGCTGAATGCGATCGGTCTGTCAGGATTTCCAGCTACCTCTGAACTCCCAGATTGTGCAGAGACTCTGTAATTGCAACCGGAGAGCCATTTGTCTAGTACAGTGGAATTTCCTTACATGTGAATGTGCTGTGTGCTTATAGTGGATCATGATTTGATTCCCCACTGTGTGTCTGAACTGTGTTTTGCTTGCTGGAAGCTGTATCCAGCTCCACGGACTGAATCCGTATCCATTTCTGTTTGCCTGGACCCTGCTACACTGGCCCAGCCAGAATACCTGCTACGCAGAGAAAGTCATCAATGAAAGACCAGCCTGGGGATCAGCCCCCTGCTCAACTCTTGAACAGGAATGACGCCTAGGTGATTCATGTGGGCCCCACTTCTCCGGGCACTCCAGCTCAACAACCTGCAGTCTCGATTTCATCCTGCCTGTGTCCAGTATTGGGTATCGTGAGTAAACATCAGGGTAGCTCCCTGCAACAACAGACAAATCTAAAGTGTTGTCATCTGATTGCCTGGTTGCTTTTTCTTTCATGAACTGAGCCCTCCAGCTCCAGATTACAAATAGTGCATGTTGTGCATGTTGCTTTCTTCCATCACAGGGCCCCAACCAGCTGCAAGGTTCGTGGCTAGCCCATCGTCTCCCTACCTGGGTAAACAGAGGTGTGACTGTGTGGGAACTTAAAGCGCATGCATAACTGTTTGATTAATATAGCCTTTAAGCCAATCAACCTGATTACGCCCCTTCCTTGTTCAAGTCCCCTGAATAAATCAGATTGGACTTTTTTGCTGCGTTTAACCTGACTGTGGTTCCAGTTTGTGCCAAGAGTACTGTACTGTACTGTTGCTATTTACTGTGCATAACCTTGTTTTACAGGGGTTCCCCAGGGTCAAGACAGAGGAACCAGCCCTGGTGGTAAGTGCAGACAGTGTGGGTACTGGTATGGTATACAGGGGGTACTGCAAAAGTGATTATCGTATATTGCTCAGGCCACTAGAAGGGAAAGAGGGGGGGTTACAGTGTCCCAGAGGGCTGTTCCCAGGTTAGTTTGACCACTACCAACCCTGACCTCCGGCTGGAGGCACCCGTTTCAGAACTCAGGCCCCTTGGCCTGCTACTAGCCGCGCGGGCAGGGATGGTAGCCCTTGGGATAACGTCACCAAGGGGTTACACTGACGATCTGCTTCTGCATATCGAAGACCCTAATGTCACTATCCCCGCCCTGCTGTCAGAATTAGACCAGTTCTCAGAAGTCTCTTTCTATAAGCTAAACCTTTCCAAGACGAAGATATTCCCTCTCAATAACCGACTTGTCAGGCCTTTCTTGTGAACCTAAGATCCTAACATATCTGGGTATTGAAATTTCTCAGGATATCCCAACTATGATTAAAGAAAACTTCATCAAATTAATGCAACCACTGAAATCTGATTTGGACAGATGGGGAATGCTCCCTTTATCCCTTTGGTGCTGCATCAGCATTCTTAAAATGAATGTCTTACCTCGACTACTTTACCCGTTGGGCATGCTGGGTTTCTTTTTTCCCCAAGTCATGGTTTTCTTGACTGCAAAAAAATGTTCAATGCATTTCTGTGGAGGAACAAGACAGTACATAGGGCCTACGCCAAGCTTGCTGTCCCCAAGCTGTAAGGTGGTCTAGACCTCCCCTCCTTTTTTACTTATTATGGGGCCCAACACATGAGCAAGTTTGCCCTTTGGATGAAAGCAGAAGCCCCACAGGGTACTAACACTTACATTCCCATTTGACTGGAAATTGAGAGAGCCCTCGCACATAAGTCACTTAACTCCTTATCCGCTCTGGTATATCTGCTTCCTTCCCAGCTTCCCCAGTCCCTAAAGAATTCTCCAATTGGCTGGTCACTCAGGGCCCTACATCAAATACAGACCCACTTATCAAAGTATATAGAATTTAAAAAGAAAATAATCAAGAAATCGGCAAAGAAGGAAACATAATACATTCAAAGAAAAAGAAACAACAACAACAAAAAAAATTCGCCAGTAAGGAAACATTAAAAATAACTGCCTGTACATAACGGCCCTGATATTCAGACTGCGCTGGCAGTGGCGCAAGCCTGTGTGCAGCACAACTGGGATGCGCTGGGGCCAGGACCAGGTGCTATTCAACGGTGATGTGCCATTGCGCAGCACCATTGAATATGACATGGACTGCGCATGGCACAGTGGCACTGTGCCAGCGCAATCCACAGATAGGGAGCACAGGGATGTGCCAGCGCAACTGCAGTTGCGCTAGGTGCATCACCCGCGATATTCAGCAGAGGGAATGCAAATGAGGCCATAATATATGCAAGACACAAATGGGGACATTTGCATGTCATTATGGCCCCATTTGCATGCCTTGTGCACGGCAGTCCGGCGACTTGCGCCTGGCGCCCTGCACAGCATGACATGTGCACAGTGGGGGTCCTGGGGCATCCCCCGCCCCATAGCCACGATCGTGGTACATGACTAATACATCATTCCCTGGTAGTCTAGTGGACTCCCCTCCCACCCAATTCCCCGATTGTGGTAAATGTAGAAGAAACATTCCCCCCAGTGGTCTAGTGGACCTCCCTCCCTCCCTGCAGGGGGAGGGCCTCAAACAACTGGTACAACAACCCACATGAGACAGGGCTATCCTAGATCTAGTACTGACTAACAGGGAAAGGATCACAGATCTCCAGATAGAAGGTCACCTGGGGGCCAGTGACCATCACATGGTATGGTTCAGTTTGGCCACTACAACTAAATCATCCCATTCCAAAGCAAAAGTATGAGACTTCAGAGGAGCTGACTTTGATAAGATGGCCAATAGAGTTAAGCTAGCCCTGGCAAAAAGAAATACAGGTGAGGGGATACAGGAAAAGTGGGCAAGCATTAAGGATGCAATACTTGAAGCAATGTCTCACTGTGTTAGAGAGAAAAGGAAGTGCAAAAGAAAAAGGAAACCACTTTGGTTCTCAAAAACAGTAGCAGGAAAGGTCAGAGCCAAAAGGCTGGCCTTTAGGAAATATATTGGAACGCAGCGGGATGAAGATAGGGAGGCATACCAAACTTCCCTAAGGGAAGCAGGGAAGGCAGTAAGGCAAGCAAAGGCCCAAACCGAGGAAACACTAGCACAAACAGTAAAAGAAAGTGACAAGACGTTCTATAGATACATTAGTGAAAGGAGAAAGTCCAGAGAGGGTATTGCTAAGATCAAAGGAGATAAGGGTGTGTGTGAGGAGAGGACCATGTAAAAGCATCTGTCCTAAATAGATACTTCTGCTCAATATTTACTGAAGAGAAGGTAGGGCAGGGCCCACAGCTCAGCACCATGGACACAGGGGGAAGGGAGGTGTGCACTAGTCCCTTCACAACAGAAAGGGTCCTACAAAAGCTCATTAAGCTCAGGGTGGACAAGGCAATGGGACCTGATGGCATACATCCCAGGGTACTAAAGGAGCTAAGGGTGGAACTAGCAGAGCCATTAGCAGAACTGTTAAGTGAGTCTCTGAGCACAGGAGAGGTCCCAGAAGACTGGAGAAGGGCTCATGTGATCCCGCTCCACAAGAGTGGTAGAAAGGAGGAGGCAGGGAACTACAGGCCAGTCAGTCTTACCTCAGTCAGTAGTGGGCAAGATTATGGAGGCGCTCCTTAAGGAAAGGATAGTGCAACACCTGGAATCCATAGGAGCACAGGATCCAAGACAGCATGGGTTTACAAAAGGAACGTCCTGTCAAACTAATCTCATAGATTTCTTTGATTGGGTAACCAGAGTGGTGGACCAAAGGGGAGCAGTTGATGTCACTTACCTTGACTTTAGCAAAGCTTTCGATACTGTTCCACATAGAAGATTGATTAATAAGCTGGGTAGGCTCAGGGTGGGTCAGAAGTTGGTCAAATGGGTGGCAAACTGGTTGACGGGCAGAAAACAGAGAGTGGTGGTAAATGGTATACAGTCAGAAGAGATGCAAGTCATAAGTGGGGTACCTCAGGGATCAGTCCTGGGGCCAGTCCTCTTCAGTATCTTCACCAGTGACATTGTAGATGGACTGGAGGGAGGGTAAGGTTTGTCTGTTTGCAGATGACACCAAGATCTGCTACAGAGTAGATGATCCAGATGGGGTGGGTAAAATGAGAAGAGATCTGGATAAACTAGCAAAATGGTCGGAAGAGTGGCAACTGGGGTTTAATGCAAAGAAGTGCAAGATCATGCACATAGGGAAGAGAAACCCTGAAGCCACTATAGAATGGGAGGGGAATTGCTGTCAGTCACATGGGAAGAAAGAGACTTGGGCATCATCATCACCGATGACCTGAAATCATCCAAGCAGACCACTAAAGCAGTAGGTAAGGCTAGGGGGATGTTAAGGTGTATTAGTAGGGGTATCACAAGTCGGAAGATGGAGATAATAATCGCACACCTTCACAAGGACATTAACCAAATCGAGGCAGTCCAGAGAAGGGCAACCAAAATGGTGCAGGGACTGCATCAGAAAACATATGAGAACAGATTAACGGAGCTCAGTATGCATACCCTAGAGCAAAGGAGGGAGAGAGGGGATATGATCGAAACATTCAAACACCTTAAGGGTATTAACAAGGTGAAATAGTCTAACATGTTTCAATACAAGAAAAATAGCAGGACAAGAGGACACAGCATGAGATTAGAAGGAGGCCGATTAAGGGGTAATGTGAGAAAGTTCTTTTTCACTGAAAGGGTGGTGGATGCATGGAACAGCCTACCTCAGGAAGTGGTGGATATGAATACAGTGCAGGGCTTCAAACCGGCATGGGATAGGTATAAGGGAGCAATACAGATGAGTATGAATAGATAGGCCATTGACAGAGCAAAGGCTGATTGCACATTTATAAGGTAGAAAAAGAAATGGGTAGACTGGATGGGCCTTGCAGTTCTTATCTGCCATCAGCTTCTATGTTTCTATGTTTCTATGTTAAAGTTCCACCCATTCTTTTAACATAGGGCCCCATACTTTATTTGCCTGATTGAGAACTGCATGAAAAAAATACCAGGGGGTTCCCCATGTTTTGCCCCTCCCCTCTTCTTCACAGGTCTATATGTGACTTCACGACAGACTGGGTTCAACCTACTTCCCCACAGGCCTTGAAAAAGATACTATAAAAGTTTTGCATCAATTGATGCTGTGGGTGGAAAAACATAACTCAGATAAAGGAAACAAGGTATTAACAAGATTTTGATGAGGAACACACGTTTCTGTTTCGAGATTGTTTTGTTTTTCCAAGCTGCCACATTTCTAAAAGCATCCAGCATACATGCTTCCCAGTTTTTAAGAGCCATGTCTCCCATGCTAAATATTATACCCAGTACAGTCAGATCATTTTTTGTAACTGTGATTCCATCTACCTTCTGAACCTTCTGTTTTACGGGATCAGTTCCCATACATATGCCTCTGCTTTTAGGGAGAGTAATCTCTGCACCTGCCATGTCCGAATATTTTTTCAGAATATGCAGTGCTTCAACCCTGTCCTCCTCAGATTGCAAAGTAAGGCACAATTCATCTGCATAGGCAATTTTTTTTTTTTTTTTATAAAGGTGTTTATCCTCTAGCCAGGCCTGACAGCTAGTCAGTCTCAGCTCTGACATTCCCCCTCCTCCCTCCACTCTTTTGGCCAAGTTCCCCAATGGCAAGGCCAGGGAGGGAGGGCCATCCTCCCTCTCTGGTGCACACAGTCTAGAAGGGTATGCCAGTAGGAGTGGAAGGGGTGGGTCAAGATGCCCAGGCAAGGCATCACGGAGCCTGGTCTGCTCCATTTTCCTCCTGCTTTTTCCTTTCCATCTTGTGGTCATACTAAGGCCGCAGCATGCTCACGCGATGCATGCGCATGGAGGCACACATGCGCTCTGGAACCATGGCTTCCTCCATCCTCCCTGGCTACTGTCTGCCTACCATGCATCAGCGTTGCCTCTAGGCCTCCAGCCAGAAGATGCCAAAAGCCAGTATGGTACACCTCCTCAGTCTGAGAGAGGAGAACTGCCATGCAGCTACTCAATCCTCTCTCGCCCCTCCCCAGCTGGCCCCAGCTGACCTGAACCTGGATCACTGGCATGGTACGAGGTAAGGCAGTAACATTGCCTTAGCTCTTAGCATCACTGGGGTGGCTTATAGGCAAATATTTTGACTGGAAGAGCAGGCTGGAGGGCGTAAATTCCAGTCAGCTGAGGAATATCCATGTATCTTCCTAATAACCAGGTCCAAGGAAAAAATAGTTAATATGGGACTCAATGGACACCCCTGCATGTCCGTTGGTAGCTTTGACTTTCTTACCCAACTAACCATTAATATGCTGTCATGGTAGCTTCTGGTGCAGTACTGATGTCATTTCACAAACTGTGGGAGAATGTTATACTTCTGAGATACGTTAAATAAATTTGTACATTCGACCTGATCACATGCCTTTTCCTGATTTAAGAAATCCAAAAACCTGACAGCAAACCTCACTGACTCTTCCAGACAGTTATTGGAGAATGAATAAATTGTTATGGATGGATCTGCCTGGTAATGCACATGTCTGGTTCTTGGAAATTACCTGCTTTGCAGTATCAGTTAACCTTTTGCCAGTATATGTGACAATATTTTGTTATCTGTGTTCAGCAGACATAGAGGTCTCCAGCTAAACAATTCAGTCCTGTCTCCTTTTTATTTTGCTTGCACCGCAGAGTGATGCAAACATGTTGTGGCTACTCGGGTCAGTGGAGGCTTCCAAGATGTGTCACTGTAGCATCCAGTGCAGCTCAGGCTGCAGGAGACTCACCAGTGACAGCCCAATGAGCAGCAGGCTGACACTGACATTGTTAAGCCAGGCTAATGGACAGAAACTTTGTGTAGTTGAAAGGACACAGCCGCACCTATCAGAGTGCAGCTGTATCCTTTCATCTACAAGACACCACCCAGCAGCCAGCTGAGCGGCATCATTATCAGCCTGCTGCTCACCCCCTCAACATCCATCAGTGATATGGTCAGACAAAAGTTAGGGTCGGCAGTCAGGGCTTGTGCTGTGCCAAAGGGACTGAGTGAATGCTGAGCAGGAGCAGGAGTTAAAGGCCGTAGAGTTGACCGGCCCGGTATACCCCCCCCCGACAACGACACCAACACAGCGACCTACGTCACTGTTGACAAAATCGACAGTTCGCTGACAAGTCACTGTGTTGGTGCACCTGGAACAGGGGCACACTGTCTCCTGGTCCTGAACCCCTCCCCGAATCAACTCTGACTCAGACCGGGAGATAACTGGGATTCATGTCAACCACAACTTGTGGTCATCATAAACTCCGTCGCTGTGATGCTGGTCAACGAAAGTGTTGTCCAACTGGCATCATAGAGCCGGCTGGCCCTACCAGGGAGAGAAAGTCATGGGGAATTTAAAGATGCTGTCCCACTACAGAGACAAATATTGTTTCTGCATTTCAGTTAAAAGACAGAGACGCAACACGTCTGATGCTGCAGCCTATCCACCTGCTTTTCCTGTTTAGTACATGTTCTTGCAACATGTATGCTGTTTCTCCCGCTCGCACTGAAGGCATGCAGGCATAGTACTCATTGATATGGGCTACAGACTGCACTATAAAGCAAATAAAGTTGACTGTGAGTCAAGACCTCAGTTGTTATTTCCTATCATCTGCACTCAAGTGTGTCACTATAACCTACAGCCCCTTCACCGCTACCCCCTGCAATGCACACACACAAACACGTTTTGCACATACATTGCTGATTGTTGTATGTGCATGCCCAAAAAGAGCAGAAAAGTAAGTTTGGTGTGAACATGCATAAAACGTGTAATTCATCTGATGGAAAGATACACATTGCAGGCTTTAGTGTGAGCACGTGCTGCAATGAAGTACTGCTGTTTTTAGTGTAAAATCGGAAATCTTCTTTCAGATTGGGTGAGTGCTGCTGAGAGGATTACAGTCATGCATCACTGAAGCTTGCTAAAAGGAAACTATTTCTGCTTTTTTCATTTTCTGGTGCAGAAGGCTCTTCTCTGTCCACAAGAAAAAGTGGGTGATACTGCCAAACAAAATAGCCTACTGCCTTTACAGCTTCTATGGTAGCACAGTTATTCAATTAAGGCAACCCCTGGGAGAGTGTAAGAGAATGATCCCCTTTGTTCTATTTAGAAGGGAGATACTATCCCCAACCATCTGCCCGTAGCATGACCCTTTCATTATAGAAGAAATCACAGCTCCACGTGATACAAGCAGTATTGCAAACACCATGACAAGCATTGTAAGGGTTAAGCCCCCTTTTTTTCCCCTGTGTCTAACACTGCAGTTGTTACTCAGTCAGAGACAAAGTTATAATCATGAACAGGATAGGGTAAAGGTTCTGGGTTTGCCCAGACTGTCAATATGTATGTGAGTCTGCAATAAATATTATCTATACCATTTTAAGAATGTCTGTAAAGTTTTTGCTTGAGTGTGTGTATGTTTTTGGTTTTGTTTTGTTTTTTGCACAGTAATATTTGAGTGAGCTGTTCTTATGCACGCAACACTGCTGTGTCTATGGCTGTGTTTATGTGGAGCTCCCATAGCTAAGTCAATACTTTTTATATATTTTATATTTTTTTTATATTTTTTGTGTACAGTTTGTGAACTGAGAAGGAGGGTATTGTTGCCTGCAGGAAGGTGTGGGAAGTGAGTGTTTTATGTTAGTTTGTAACATGGCAATTAATGACCTCTGAAATACAAGATCGCGATTTGTCAAAATGCATCACATGACGCAAATGCAGCGGGTATTAATCCAGTAGTAAAGCCCACTGCTGCTATCCCTGTAAAGGTCACCAAAAATGCATGTCGCAGAGAATAATGCCTGGAGTTGTAGTACCCAGACTAGCCAGTTACAATATGTGGTATTTTATCGGAATAACCGTCATATCCCACCCACCCAGTCCATGGACATTGTGTTCTTAACGCAGACAGCAAGACGACTCTGCAGAAAGAAAGAAAGAAATGGATGTTGAAGGCAGGTATTATACCTCACGCAGTGTAAAAATGTGCTGATTTGTAGAACAGTAGGAGCGAAGCAACCGGAGCAGGAAACGCACAATACCAGATGGTGTACATTGAGAAAATATGCAAATAAGATAGCATCGTAACTAAGAACAAGTAAGAGACATGGCGCAAACCAGATAGATGAGTGAAATTAAAAAGTTTTGTATGTGTAGTTATGACAAAAAAACTAACGGTTACACTAATGATAATGTTTGCTTTCAATGAGAAACCTGTTAATGTGTAAGTACAAAAACACCTCAATATAAATAAATATGGTTGTAACAAAATGAAAAGTACTCTATATTTTCTATCCGGAGTCATATTTTCTGAATCAATGGACCTATGCATATTTATAATATATAACAGGTAATAATGGCACATAAGTAATATCCACATTGCCCATGTTACAAGAGCATTAATCCACTCCAGAGTCGGGCTCTACTAGGGGATTAATGCCTGGTTGGTAGTTGGAAGCACTCGGCCTGTGGCCTTGTGCTCCAAACCCCCCCAACCAGGCATTAATCCCCTAGTAGAGCCCTCCTCTGTCGGAGATTATTGCTTACTGGGAACAATATAGTCAGCATGTTTGTTCTGTGGTGAATCGTATCTTGTGTAGGTTTCATTTTGTTTATATACAGTAGATAGGCAGTTTGTTTGAGATTTTTGTGGGGTTGTCCTTGTCACCAGGATTAGCTGGCTTGTTGCTGGGTGGTGGCATGTTGTTTAGGTGGTACTGTGACTTTATTTGTCACTGTTTCATGGGATTTCTGGGCTGATGATTTAAAAGGCATTTATTACAAATATTTTTTTGAGCTAGGATCAGGTGGTTGCTATGAAACCGCTTCCTTGGCATAGTGTTCTAGTTTTGATAGAACACTGGAAGTAGCAGCCTACTGAGTTCTAGATTATTTAGATTGTTGTTACATTTTGTTGGTAAAGTGAGATAGAAATATATGTATACTGCATATATATATATATATATATATATTTGAATTTTATAGTTATGTATGACTGGATGCTAGGAGAAGCTGGACTGGGAGAATGTGGGGAATAGGTACATGTATGGGAAGCAGGAGAGTGGTAAACTGCAATAGCTGTGGGGCAGCAGTCTTTCTGAGGGTGATGTGGAGAAAAGGTGGATGTCCTGTGTGTAAGAGCCTAGAGCAGCTAAGGGCTGAAATAAGGCTGCTCAGATGGGAGCTGAGGAGGATGGTGTGCGAAGTCAGAGGAGCAGAGCAGTGAAGGGAAAGGCAGAGGGGTGATGCCCAGGGGAGTGAGGGCATCAGGCAGGTGATAAGCATGGGGAGGAGTACCCAGTATACAGGAGTATCTCTTCCTCAGAGGACTAGGAAGCCCAGGGTGGAGGAATGGCAAGTGGTAAGGGGAAGGGGTGGGAATGTGAGACTAGCATCAGGGGTGGGAAATTCTAATGGGGTGCCTTTATTGAATAGATCTGCACCACTGTCTGGAAGGTGGGAGGGGGCAGAGGGAGGTGAGGTAGGAGGTCAGGTTGAGCCAGGGCTGAGAGTAGGAGTACAGGGAGGGGAGGGGAGAGGGAACTAATCAGGGTGTGCAGGGAAGAGGAAGCAGGCAAAATGGTGTGGAGGATGGGGGGGAGGGAGAGAAAAGGAAAGGAAGAGGGAAGGGAAAACTGAAAACAGATACAAATAGTCAGAAGGGGAGCGGCAGAGTGGGAGATGGAAAAACAGTTAAGGGGATTAACTGTGGATGTGGAGATAAGTTCACCAGGGTGCAGAGGGAGCAGTTAGGTGGGGAAGCAGCTAGTACCGAAGGTAAGAAAGGAAGGATGGGGAGCACGGGTGCAGGGGATGGAAGGGTGGCAATCATAGGAGACTCCATAAATAGGGGTATTCACTGGGGAAGGAAAGGGGACCCAAATGCAAGCAGTAGGGTGGTTTGTATGCCAGGGATGACTGCAGGGAAGGTGGTCCCAAGAATAAGGGAAATAGTAAGGGCATTTGGAGGAAAATCTGATTTAATTATACATTTGAGAACCAACAACCTAGCGGGGGAGGAGATTGAGGTAGTGCAAAGTAGATTCAGGGAGTTAGGGAAGATCTGCAGGGAGGAAGGAAGTTCGCTGGCTTTCTCAGAGGTGATACCAGTACCAAGGGCCAGCACAGCCAGGAAAAGAAGAATAGAGGATTTTAATGACTGGCTGAGGAAATGGTGTAGGGAGGAGTTGTTTATCTGTATTGGGGACTGGGCGGAGACCTGGTCAAACAAAGCACTCTTTTCACCAGACAGGCTACACCTCAGTAGGGAAGGTTTGAGGGTACTCAGGGACAAATTGGGGGAATACATAACCACTACACTTCATTTAAACTACTGGGGTGGCAGCGGGCATGCAGGCCCACAGACTCCCAAGAGAAGGAGGTCAGTGAACACCCCCACAGTAATGGATGAGGCCTGAGAGAGGAGGTGGAAGGGGCAAGAACACAGTTAGCAAAGGATGGAGGGGGTGAGGAACACATAACAAGGGTACATGGAGGGATGCACACAGAGAGAATAAATGTGAATAGAAGAATAGAGGGAAGAGAAGGAAGGTCAGATTCTAGGTGGAGGGTGGTGTCTCTGAATGCGCGGAGTCTTGGAAACCTGCAGGCACTATTAGCAGACAGGAGGGCAGACATAGCTGCAGCAACCAAGACTTGAGCAACATCACACCATGACTGGGAACTTGTGACCCCTGGATATAAACTATACAGGATGGACAGGGTAGTCGGGAAGGGAAAGGGGTGGCAGTTTATATCAGGAAGGGAATGACTTGCACAAGGGAGTCAGAGGAAGGGAAGGTGGAGGCATTATGGGTTCAGTTAAGGTCCAATAGAGGGAGAAAGGTGAGGTTGGGGGTGGTTTACAGACCACTCAATCAAGATGAGGAGAGGGACAGGGAACTGAGCTCACAAATATTGGAAGCTGCGGGGAAAGGAGAGGTAGTAATTGTGGGTGACTTCAACCTGCCCAAGGTGGACTGGAGCATACCCTCCACAACATGTGGTAGGAATCAGGTGAACCTGGAAGGACTGCAGAGTGGGTTCCTGACTCAGGGAGTCACTGAACCAACAAGAGCTGAGTCAATTCTTGATCTGGTGCTTACAAATAGGGAGCATGTACAGGAAATAATGGTCAGGGAGCCACTGGGTGGAAGTGGCCATTGCACAGTGTGGTTCCAGTTGGATATGGGCAGGGAAAGCATCCCAACTAAGACCAAAATCTTGGATTTCAGGAGGGCGGACTTCAGGAAAATGGGCGAAGTGCTAAGGAGCCATCTGTCGGGCATTAGAGCAGATATGGGGGTGGACCAAATGTGGCCCATCATTAAGGAAGGAATACTGGTTGCCACAAATGAGTGCGTTAGGCTCGGGGGAAGAACATAAGGGCCAAAGCGCCCCGCTGGTTCAGTTCTGGGATTGCCCAGGCAGTAAGGGCAAAAAGGTTGGCCTATAGAAAATTCAGGAAGACAAAGAGAGGGGTGGATAGGGAAAATTACCAAAGGTTGGCTAGTGAGGCAAGTAAGGAAGTCCGGCGTGCAAAGGCACAGAAGGAGCTGCAGATAGCTGAAGGAATTAAGATGGGGGAGAAGGCTTTCTTTCGCTATATAAGTGAGAAAAGGGACAAGATGGAAGGGATTGTTAGCCTTAAGAAAGGGGTGGAGTGGGTGGAGGATAATGGGAGAAAAGCAGAGGTACTAAATGAATATGTAACCAGGTTCCAGTGTTAAGGGTTTTGAAGGTGTTATTTATTTAGCGCCCGGTGCATTCATTTTGTATATCCCATTACCTGGTGAGCCTGGGTTCGGGGAGAAAACATTCGCTTGGCATCGGTGCTAGGTTTGTACTTCTGGACAGGGGCACCCAAGTAACTCTGGACACAGTGTAACCCCCTTGTTACCCGGGGTTACTAGAATCCCAGTAAGACCTAGTGGTAGGCAGGGAAGGCAGCTTATGAAACCCCAGTTAAATGGGTTTCACACTGTCTCACTCTGTTCTCAGTCTCGGTTGAGACTGAGGGATGACATCACCAATAGAACTATCGCAGCTGCATGAGCCACATTGGAATCTGCAGCAAGGGAGTTGGTATAGAATGTTGGGAGATTCTGAAGTCAGAGTCAGTCAGTTCAGTGTGGAGTTGGTGTTGGGAGCTTGCTGAGAAAGCAGCTCAGCAGCTCAGTAAGGCTCTAGGAGCCTCAGCCCTGACAGAGGGCTACTTTTAAGAAAAAGGGTGTGTGTCTTCACCTTAAAGAGAGACACAGAAGATAATTGAAGTGGTGGAGACCGCTGTTTTTGGGTCTCAGTGCCCCCTCCCTTCGAGGATGGGGGACAGGAAAGGGTTCCCTGCAGATTTCTGGGGCAACCCCCTAGTTCTGCTCGTAAAGGAGAAGCTGCCTATGTGTTCCAGAGTTTATTTGGGAGAACAAGACGACTTGTGAGTCGCCTGTGGGGCACCTGCAACGTGAGGGTGAGTGTCTGCTCTTGCTAAAAGGGCCTATGTTTTTCACCCTGGGACTTGTGTGACAATGTGGGGATTGAACTACTAAAATAGTGGAAGCCTAGAGTAATGGGCTAAGCAAGTAAAAGTAGGTTCAAGTCCAGAGTTTGTTGGGATGCAAATGATATGTAGAGGAGATGTGACAGACATCTACCCAGAATCTACATTTGAAAGTTTTCAGTAAGGGAATTGTTCATTTTCCAGAGAAATGGCTGGGTATGGGCTGTGGAAGCTGGAGGTGGGTGGCCCCCCATCTTTAGTGACCAGGTCCACCTCTACGGATTTCTTCTGTGGATTTCTACTTTACCTCAGGCACTTGGCCAGTGATGAGGGAAGTACCCAGACGTGGGATAGTAAGGAAAATTCTCTCTAGGAGTCGAAGGCTCTAGTGTGGTTTGGGGAGCCACAACAGGATAATTGGTTCATTCATCAAATGGACCGCGGATCAAGTGGCCGGCAGGGGAGCCAGGCCAGTGGGGAAAACCCAAGTAGTGTACAAGTCGGGCTGTGTACCCAAAGCTGCATGCAAGTCCAGGCTGTGTGCCTGGTGGGTTTAGAGCCTAAGGGCTGGAAATAGTGATAAAGTGTTCTGTTGTCTCTAATCTGCATTACCAGGAAGGTAGCCCCATGGGGGTCCGTCTATGCTTTGTTTGTTCAGCTTGGATGTGAATAAAAGCCACACTGAAGAATCCCATTCCTGGTTCTGGACATTACAGTTATTGCTTCCTGTGTTCGGATTTACTTGGGTGCCCCTGTGCAGAGTAGCCAAACCTAGGTCCCCTGTGCTGAGTAACCTCATCCTCCCCAAACCCAGTTCATACCAGGTACTTCTGTCAGCTTCAACAGCATGCCACCTGTCATTTTGCTAGAAAGGCAGGGGTGAGGGGTTACACACAGGAAGCAAGAACTGTGAATGTCCAAACCAGGAGTGGGATTCTAAAGTAGGGCTTTTATTCACTTACACATAGGAATACAAAGCAGGATGAACCCCCACGGGACTACACCCACTGGTTGTACAGAACTACAGAGGTCAAAACACATCTTCGTCATCATCACAACAACTTTTACCCTCAGGTTCTGAACACAGTGAGCTCTCAGCCTGAACTGGTACTCTCTTTATCCTGGATTCCCTGGCATGGCCCTCAGCCAGCACTGGTACACACTTTCCATATGGCACGGACACTTCTGTTGGTGGCTCCCTCTACCACCCATGAGCACTTCCAAGCTCTAAGGGAAAACACACATCTAAATCTCACATCTGAGTACCTTCTGCGGACAATGGCCAAGTACCCAGGAGAAAGCTATAGGTGCCCAAAGTGAATCCGTGGAGGTAGATCTGGTTACTCCAGATGGGGGCTCTCCCACCTCTTGTCCCCAAATCCATACCCGACCATTCATTTGGAGTCAACACCTTTCCTTTGAAACTCTCTGGTTGTAGAATGCTATCTTGAAATGTATTTCACATTTAACAATCTACTGTCTTTGGTAACTGGTGTCCTGACTTGCAGCTTTCTTTAAGTGGCTATGTCCATCCCTGTAGACCCCCACTGATAAGATGCATTTTAAGCCATACATAAACTTAAGTACTGTACTTGGCTGTCTTTTCCTGACCCACAGTAGCAGATACTTAACACAACAGTCTCGGTGAAAACATAGGCTCTCTGGCAGAGCAGACTCACCGTGGTTCACAGGTGCCCACAGGCTTTTCTCACAGGAAAAACAAAACATACTTCTCAGTGCCTCAGCACAAATCTTCTCTCAGGTAGCTTTTCTTCCTCCAGCAGGGCCAGGGGAATTGCCCCTGAAGAGCTGGTCTTGTTCCCCCCCCATCCCTCTCAGGGATGGGGCACTGGAACACACTGGGGGACAGTCTCAATCACTTCAACAAGTGTTCTTCTGTGTCCTTCTCTAGGGGGAGAACACACACCCTCTTCCCATGGTAGCTCTGAACAGAGCTGAGGGCTCTGAAGGACTGCAGTGCACCTCCTCCCTCCACTGAGTCTGCCACTAGACTACTACAGACTGACTTTGAAAACCCCAGCATTCTAACCTAACTCCCAACTGCAACATTCCACTGTGGCTTATGCTGCTGCAAGAATTCTATATGATGTCATCCCTCCAGCTCAGCTGAGACTGAGGACAGAGTGAGACAGTGTGAAACCCATTTAACTGGTGTCTCACAAGCTGCCTTTCCCTGCCTGCCACTAGATCTAAGTGAGATTCTAGTAACCCCAGGTGACAAGGGGGTTACAAATGCTTCAGTTCCATCTTCACCAGGAAGGACGAACCAGTGCCTTCAGGAGGGAAAAGAGGAGCAGGGGGAGGAGGGGAACACAGATGTATTGATAGAGGAGAATAGAGTGAGGGAGGGACTGCTGGCATTGAAGGTGGCAAAATCACCAGGTCCGGACAGAGTACATCCAATGGTACTAAAGGAGCTGACTGAGGAGCTGGCAGGGCCACTGGCAGACCTATTTAATAGTTCACTAGAGTCAGGCGTGATACCACAGGACTGGAAAACAGCACATGTAGTGCCCCTACACAAAAGCGGTCCCGAGGATGACCCAGGGAATTACAGACCAGTCAGTCTGACCTCCATTGTGGGCAAGCTCATGGAGACCATACTAAAGGAATGGTTGGTGGAATATCTAGAGGAGCATGGTCTCCAGGATGTGAGGCAGCATGGGTTCATGGGGGGAGAGCGTGTCAAACAAATTTGATTGACTTCTTTGACTGTGTCACTAAGACAGTAGACAGGGGCCAAGTGATAGACATCCTCTATCTTGATTTTAGCAAGGCCTTTGACTCTGTGCCCCACAAAAGTTTGATCAGGAAGTTGGTGGATCTTGGGGTTGGGGAAAAGATGGCCAGATGGGTGGAAAACTGGCTGAGGGATAGAACCCAGTGGGTGGTTGTAGGGAGAGAGTTATCTGGCACCAGAGAGGTAACCAGTGGGGTCCTGCAGGGCTCGATGCTGGGGCCGGTGTTGTTCAGTGTCTTCTTCAATGACATTGAGGATGGCATTGGGGCAAAATGTGCCTATTCGCAGATGACACCAAGCTGTGCGGGAGAGTGGACACAGCTGAAGGGATACAGGACCTACAGGAAGATCTGCAAAAGCTGGGGAGGTGGTTCAGGATCTGGCAGCTTGGCTTCAATGCAAAGAAATGCAAAGTTATGCATATTGGAGCCAAGAATCCCAGGACAGAGTACTACCTGGGTGGAGTCCAAGTATCTGCATCAGAGGAGGAGGAGGAGGAGGACCTGGGAGTTATGATCAGTAGTGACCTGAAACATTCCGCGTAGTGCAAGAAAGCAGCAGCAAAGGCAAACAAGATGCTGGGATGCATATCTAGGGGGATCAGTAGTAGGAGAGAGGAGGTTATACTGCCCTTGTACAGGTCACTGGTAAGGCCGTATCTAGAGTATGGAGTTCAGTACTGGTGTCCACACCTCAAAAAGGACATTAGCCTGCTGGAGAAGGTCCAGAGGAAGGCTGAAAAGATGATAGCAGGTCAGCAGGGTAAGGCATACGATGAGAGGTTGAGGGCACTGAACATGTACTTCCTGGAAGACAGGGGAGAGAGAGAGAGGAGACATGATTAGGACTTTTAAGTACTTGAAAGGGATAAATAAGGTTGATAAGGAGACTCTCTTTAAGCTGAGTGGCAACCATAACATGAGGGGGCACAGTCTTAAGCTGGAGGGTGGGAGGTTTAGGAGAGAGGTCAGGAAGCACTGGAATGCATTGCTGGAAGAGATCACCTCATTGAAGACAGTGGGCAACTTTAAGAGAGGCTGGGATAGGCATAGGGGGAAGGTAAGGATCATGGATGGGGAAGGATGAAAGAAGTGGGGAGGGAGGGCAGAACATTTAGCTCAAGCTGTGGACCCTGCAATACGAGCAGACTTGATAGACCAAATGGCCTTCTTCTGCTGGCTTCTTCATATGTTTGTATGTTCTTATGCTCCAAGTGCATCCCACCATTTTTTTTTCAGGGAAGGGTAATGGTTAGCTTGAACCCTGCTACTACTCCCCCAGTCCTGCCCCATCCCTTATATTTATTTACAGTGTATTGGACAGTCGCATTCCTCCCCTCTGTGTAGGTCTGGGTGGACTATTCAGCGGGAGATCCGGATCCCCAGATCGAACCCGCAGTCCATTGACCCTGATAACTACGGACTTTGCCGCAGAAGTCCGGCTCCAGGTCTGTGGAAGTGCCATTTGTGCCATTTTGTGTATTGTTGCCATGGGGATGCCGTCAGCATGCCTGCTTCATGTACAGGTGGACGGCAGCATCCAATCAGGCTACAGATGGTCATGTGACGCACTCATGGTATATAACCGTGCTGAGTGCGCAACGCGACCAAGATGAGAGAAGGACAGTCAGAGGAGCACCTCACTCACTCACTCACTGCAGCAGAGAGCCACCAGAAGAAATTGCCAAAAAGAAAAAAAATATATAAATATTAAAAAAATATACATTTTTGGAGGGGAGTGAAGAGAAACTAGGAGAAAGAAAGAAGACTTACTGGGGTGGGAGGGAAATGGGAAACTGATCATTGGGGAAGGATGACGGGTCAGGACTGGAGAAAGGAGGAATCCAGAGGGACTGGGGAGATAGTGGTGGCCTGGGTGGCTGCTGGGGGGGGAGGCAAAAGGCAGGCAGTGTGATTGTATACATGAGCAAGGGCAGGCTGGCAAAATATTTGACTTGTGCCATTCCAGATCCAGAGGCAAGAGTGAGAGACTAATGGGGGCCCAAGAGAAATTTTATAGTTACAGAAAATCCCAAATGAAAGTTTTTTTTCCTTTTTTTGACCTCAGACAGTATAGCTATGTACATGAGCAAGGGCAGGCAGGCAAAATCTTTGACTTGTGCCATTCCTATTATATCTGCGGCTCTCCTGGTCTGCACAACTCCAGGGTGCCCTTATGACTATCCCATGCACTCTTGAACCCCCATATTGTTTTTACACCCACCACTTCTGCTGGAAGGCTGTTTCATGACTCCACCACCCTCTCAGTGAAAAGGTACTTCCTAACATTACCCCTGAGTTTTCCACCCTTTAGCCTCATATCATGCCCCCTTGTTCTTGTGCAGAGTTTTCTCTGAAATATGCTTTCCACCTGTATCCTGTTTATTCCCCTAAGGTACTTGAAAGTTTCTATCATATCTCTCCTCTCCCTCTTTTTCTCCAATAAATAGATATTACAGTCAAGGCAAGGCAAATTTTATTTTTCTGGCGCCCAATCCCAGAGGCTCTGGGTGCCGTACAAAACATAAAAATGTAATTTCCACATACATAAATACAAAATATACCATCATACAAACCCAATAACTATATATAAACCCTCTTTAGTTTAAAAGGACTGATAGCGGTAGTATCAAACAGAATCTGAGAAGTCCTGACTAAACAAATAAAACTTCATGCGGGTCCTAAAAGCCTCCACCGACGGGGCGTCCCTCACCAATAATGTGAGCGAATTCCATATGACAGGACCGGCGACACTGAAAGCTCGATTGCCAGCAGTTTTCAATCTTGTCCTGGGAATCATCATGAGGCCCCTCGAGGAGGACCAGAGGGGATGAACCGAGGCAGCGGGTATAAGAAGGTCAGCCAGGTAACAAGGGCCCAGTCCATGTAGGGCCTTATAGGTGAGCAAGCCCACCTTGAAAAGCACCCTCCATCGAACTGGCAGCTAGTGCAGTGCAGTCCTTAAGTCTTTCCTCGTAGGGCTTCTGGTGCAGTCCATGTACCATCTTTTTTGCCCTTCTCTGGACTACCTCTATTTTGTCATTGTCTTTCCAGAGATGTGGTCTCCAGAACTGGACACAGTACTCCAGCTGAAACCTCGCCAGTGATATATACAGTGGCATCACCACCTCTTTCCTCCTGTTTGTTATGCCCCTCCCTATGCACCCCACCATTCTGTTTGCTCTCCGCACTGCTTTTTCACACAGTTTGGTCACCTTCAGGTCACCAGATATGATAACCCCTAGGTCTCTCTCCTGACTTGTGGGGGCCAGAATTTCCCCACCCATTCTTTTTTTTTTTTGAAATTTAAGTTTATTGATTTTACGCATAAAAACAACCATAAGGCAAGCAAGTGTACAAACAGGAAAAGAAAATAAAAGACACAACAAAAAACACTTCCCCAACTCCCTCCTCCCCCACCACTCCCTCCCTCACCTCCCCCAACCCCTTCACCCACCCAACTAACACCCTCCCTCCCAACCAGAGACCATCCCTACTCCCTCCCACCCAACCAAACTGAGTGTGCCAGGTAACCAATATATCCAAATTGGATATTTAACATATTAACTGTTTGGAGAATACTCAGCCCCCTGACTTAAGAGATGTCAACCAACAATATGTGACAAAAACAGAATACCATCACGGGCATCAGGCAAAAGGTCAGGAACTCATTGATGCAAATATAGTGCTTGCAACTTACCCCATTTTTTCCGAAACAAATCCATGCGGCCTCGCAAACTGGCCACTAAGTTTTCAGAATTAAGGTAGGCAGAGAGCTCGTTCAACCACTCAGCATAGGACAGCGCCAATTGATCAGTCCAATGCCTAAGAACTAGTCTCTTAACCGCAATGGACACTAAGGCAATGTGGTACTGACGCTCCCCACTGTCTATGCTAGCATAATCGCCCAGAATACAAATCTCAGGGGTAAAACAGTCCGAGAGACCTAGTAGTGGATCTAAATTATCCCGGATAGAGGACCATAGTGGGGCAACTTTACTACAAAACCAGAAAATATGTAGAGAATCTCCATCCCCTTGCATACATCTGGAGCAGAGAGAAGTGGGAAGCCTCTTAAGCTTGAAGAGCTTTTTAGGAGTATAATACATGTTATTCACTATATAATATTGAGTAAGCCTGAATCTGTCCTGCGAGTGGTATTTGTGGAGGTCCTTCCAAATGCGAGACCAATCCAGAGTAGATTCAGGTAGCCGAGAAGACCAGGTACTAGGACCCCGGACAGGTTCCGGGAATTTATAGTTTAGGAGAAAGGAATATATTAATGAGATAGAATGCGGTTTGGAAGCAAGGGTTATTATTTGAGAAAGGAAGGGGCGGATCTTCGGCTCACTAAAAAGAGTGCCAAATTTCCCTGCAATAAGGTGTCTCAGTTGGTAAACTTTGAAAATCATAGTATTAGGAATGGCATACTTATTGAGAATGTCCACTGATGAGAGGATGGATCCTTGGTCACAGAAATGTTCTAGATTAACATCCTTAATTTGCAGGAGCCACTCGGGGGTGATCATCGAGTTGCCCAGCTTAATATTGGGGTTAAGCATAACCGGTTGGCCCAAATCCCGCGCAGGGAAGGTATTTACATAACGCCAGCACTGAAAAAGAGACTTAAGTGACACAAGAATCGTACGATCCTCTATCCACTGCGAAAGCACTGAAGGGGGGGTATAGAAGATGGCATAAGGATCTATCTTAGCTTCCGAAAGAATCCGCCTTTCGGATTGGAGCCAGATCGGGCAAAAGGAGTCCGGGTTAGTAGGAAGCCATCTCCCCAATTTAGCAAGGTGAGCCACCCAATGGTAAAGCAAAAGATTGGGGAGCCGGAGGCCACCCTTATCCTTGGGAAGGGAAAGCTTGATAAACGATCGCCGCACTCCTTTTCCTCGCCAGATAAAGTTTGAAAACATCACATGAAACTGCTGAAAATAGGAAACGGGCAACCAGAGGTTTAGTAAATTAAGAGAGTAAAAGATACGGGGAAGGACATTCATTTTAATAATATTGATCCGGCCCCAAAGAGATATGTGAAGAGCAGACCATCTCGACAGATCTTGCTGGATGAGACTCTTAAGATCGTCCAAATTAAGCTTCTTAAAAAGAGAAGGGTCTGTTGAGAAATGGATCCCTAAGTATTTAATCGATCTAGGAGACCATCTCATACTAAAATTAGCAAAGTCCTGCTTATACGTATGGATATTTAATGGGAAGATTTCTGATTTAGAAATGTTCAATCTATACTGAGAAAGGGCACCATATTGTCTAATGACATCCAATGCAGATCTAAGGGAATCGGCAGGAGATTCAATATGCAGGAGTATATCATCCGCATAAACAGAGAAAACCAACTCCTGTTGGCACACCTGGCATCCCTTGATAAGTGCAGAGGATTTGAGCTTAATAAGAAGGGGTTCTAAATATAGATTAAATAAGAAAGGGGAAAGAGGGCAGCCTTGCCTAGTGCCTGTGTACAGCCGAAACAGTGAGGAGAAAACCCCATTACAATATATTCTGGCCGAAGGAGCCTTATAAAAGATCTGAACCCACTCTAAGAAGGAAGCCGGGAAACCCATCCTGGCCATCACAGCCCAAAGAAAGGACCAGTCCACCCGGTCAAAAGTCTTCTCTGCATCTAACGAAACTAAGGCCATAGGGGATTGAGATGCGAGGCGTATTGAGAGATATGGGAAAGGGTTCTTAAATGGTCTGACGAAGATCTAGAGTGCACAAAGCCCACTTGTTCTGGGCTAAGTAGATGAGTCCAGACAGTCTTAATCCTTTCGGCCAGAACCTTAGAGAGGATTTTCATGTCATAGTTTTGCAGGAATATGGGTCGATAATTCGCTGGATCTGTAGGAGTTTTTCCTGGCTTGGGGATTAAAATAATGGTGGCTTCAAAAAGAGTAGGGTCCATGACACAGGAAGAGAAAAGACATTCATAAAGTTTAAGAAGTATAGGAGCAAGATCCTTAGAAAAAACTTTATAGAAATTGACAGGAAAACCATCGGGGCCGGGTGCCTTATCCAAGTCATAGAGGCAATAACTTTCTCTGTCTCCGCCAGAGAGAGAGAGGGGCAGTCAGAATTTCTTTGTGAGGAGACAAAAGCTGAGGGATATCAATACCAGCTAGGTATGCCTTAATGTCGAGAGAGGGCAGGAGATAGGGGCAAGCTATAGGTCCTTATAATAATTTTCAAAAATTCGCATATTCTCTGGAAGAGGTTTCTATGGAACCGTGGTGTTTGCAAGGTCAGAATTATCCTGGAACCTTCCAATGTAATGGTACGCAGAGCTAGGAGCCTCCCGCCTTCTCCCCATGATCAATGTATTTAGCTTGGGTTCTAACAAGACAGTACTCGCCTCTCTTTAAAAGGTCAGTATACTGCCTTTGACTGCCACAAGGGCCTCTAAGGAAGACAATGGAGAAGTTGGAGAATGGGCAGCTTCTAGCTCTTGATTCTATTCACTAAGAAGACTGCTCTCGCTAACTGGGCTTTCTTCCTTGCAGAAGCTAATTTAATTAGCTCACCCCTGAGGTAACATTTTAGCGCACACCAAATAACATCAAACCTCGGGGAAGAACCAAGGTTGTCCTCCATAAAAAGGGAGATCAAGGCTCTTATTTGCGTCACCGTATGAGGGTCCTTAAGTAGCTGGGTATTAAGTCTCCAGGCAGTATCGCGGTGGAATTCAGGGTCTGGAGAAATTTTGATCCAAACTATTGCATGATCAGAGAGAATAATCGGTTCAATGCTAGACTGGCGGAGTTCCGAAAAGACTGGATTTACTAATCAAGATGTAGTCTATTCTCGACCATGATCCATGGGGTTGGGAATAAAATGAGAAGGCCTGAAGGGAAGGGTTAGAGAGTCTCCAAGGATCACACAGCCCCAACATCTGTGAGAAATCATGCAAAGCCCTTTGCGTAGATGTCTTCCCCACCCATTCTGTACTCCTCCCTTTGACTTGTGCCATCCAATCATGAATCACGATCACTTGCTAACATTCATTCACAATTTCATGTATTAAAAAAAAATACTGATAGACAAACAACATACAAGTAGATATGCCTGTGCTGCTGGCTGTGGGTAGCCCAGGGGGATAATCTGACTTTGTGACTGGCAGCAGGCTGTTTACAGTACAACACAAGTAAAGTACAACTACTGTACACACAAGTGTCATCATCATCCATCATTCCCCATTATTCTGCCTTATTATCATTAGTTTTAAAGTATTTCGCGTTACCTTACGTATAAGCATTAACTAACTCCCAGTGTGGGACTGTGATGCATGCAGTCGTGCACCAGATGTATCCGCATCTCCGTTTTAAATTCTGAGGCACACTTAACAGTTGCTGAATTTGGTCACTTAACAGCAACTAACTGTACTGTAGGAGTCAGTCCAGTAATCTTGGAAGGAAGTGGTGGTGGACTGCTGTGCTGTCAGTGTGCTGTGTACAGTCACAAGTCTCGGCAGTAAATTTGTCCCTGGCCTGTGGGTGGGAGTCATCAGAAGGACATGACATTAGTTAGAGGGATCTTAGTTTTTTCACAGGTTAGAATACTAAAAAAAAATTTATTCTACGTGTTGATGAGGCGCATTCTATTTCTCAGGTAGGCAGTGACACTGCAAAAGACAGCAATCAGCCTGAAAAGAGAAAACAAAATCAAACCCCAAAAAGTGATTTTTCACGTCTAAGGTTTTGTCTTCCAAGTGAATGCTTGAATCCAAAATAGGTGAATGTCTCAGATCATCATCAGTCCCAAGTAAAAAAAAAAAGTTAGGTAGTTAAAAAAACTAAAGGCTTGGTGGGTACCACATGCAGAGGCACCCAACTGTATGGAACAATTGCATACTATGCTACTTCCAGTCCCTCGCCCTCATCCTAGTCTTCTAAGGTTGAACCCGACAAGAATAGTAATAAAGATGAAGAAAATGATCAGGCAGCGCAAGGTTTACTGGAGGGGATGGAATTAGAAGGCTACAGCCTGTGATTCAAGGGGGTGGTACAACAGGCCACATCCCCATTTGGCCTATTTAAGGGCTGTTCTCCTCATTCCGCACACAAGCATTTTTTCCTTGCAGCTGGAGTCTCTGTCTTCTCTTCTGGCACCTACTGGGGCTTTCCCCCCCCCATGCATTCTTGGACTCTGCTTGGTTTGTGCTGGACTTATTTTTCTGTTCTCCTGCTTTTGGTTTGTATTACTGGCCTCTGGCTGCTCCATGCTTTTGTGTGTGCTGGTTCCCTTCCTGCTCCTGTCCTTGCGTTTGCCTTGTTTGTTTCTTTTGGGCTTTCAAGTTTTCTCGTGCCCTGTGTATGCATTGCTACTTGTGCTTCAGGTTACACTCTGTGTTTCCTTGCTTCAAGCTGCCCTGTGCCTGTACCCCCAGGCTCCATTTCTCACCTGCTAGTACAGCCCCCTGTTCACTGCATTGTTCTCTGTATGCTTTAGCTCAATATGCTTTTCTGCCTTACAAGCCTCAGTCCCTGTCATTGTCTATTTCAGCTCACACTGCAATCTTCTGCCTTGCTTCCCTTAATTGATTACACCTGGTTCATGGCTTTGTTGCCTAGCTATCAACTGCTCCCTGTTTTACTGCTTCACAATAACCTAAGCAACCTAGTCCATGAAAGTCAGTCCTGCTTCCTGAACTTATACCAAGCAAATATTGCTGCTGTTTTCAGTGCATTGCCTCTCCCTACAGTTCTACGTTCATTCGGATTGCTGCCCCTACAAGCTATAGTTAATTGCTGTTGGATGCTGCTCAGTTACTTTTGCACACTGCTTTATTATACTCTGGAGGTCGGCCCATCTACTGCTGTTGCTGTAAACTAGTTTTAAAATATGCATATGGGTCACGGTGCTTTCCTTTTGCTTCCTTGTTTTTCCCACAGTGAGGGACTGGGGGTTTTGTTGAAGAGCTGTGACCCCTTGTGGCCTAATTACCTTATATTTGGCTACTGCCTCTGCCGCTAAACTCCTCCAAGTATTTGTCACCTTTATTTGACACTCTTTGATGGACTGGTTGGCTAGCGTCACACCGCTAAAGGCCCAGGTTCCCCTGTGTTGAACCTTGCTTTAAAACATGTCTGACCTATGTATGGTCTCCAACACTCAGCGCTTCCATTGTTCCACATGCTTACCATGCTACTCATTGTTGCCTGTACTGTACCTACTGTGTTTCTTTTGCTGCTTAGTACCTGATATTCTTCCCAGTGCCTAGTATGGCCTGATCCATTGCTACATGAGATTAGCCGAACATGCCCATCAATTTGGCTCGAGTTTCCTCAGCCGAAGGCCTGTCTGTGCACCCTCTTCCTCATCCTGAGCGTGTGATGCCTGGTGTTGGGTCCTTCCTTTCTTGCCCATAGTGGGAATGTCCTCATTCCAGATGGAACTTTAGCCGTTAGGTCTGAAAGTCGATGCACAGCAGTGCCTCTTGATGTCGAATTTTGACTAAGCTGCAAAAGGAGGATATATTGCTATCCTTTAGCTGCAGCACCAGCTGCCTAAGGCACCTTCTGTGCTATTCTCCTCTCCTCCTGCTGCTCTCCTCTTCCCGCCTTGGAGGAGCTATGTTGCAGAGTTCGCTCATAACCCTTTATGGCATTCCCGTTAGAGCGATAGTGTGAGAGCCTTCCTCTAAACTGGAATATCCCCCCCACCCTTGACTGGGTTTTCAAATTGCAGCAGCAGAGCTGTCACTACGCAAAAACATCCCAAGCCTGGAGGGAAGGCAACCTAGGCCTTGGATTCCCAGAGATTCCCTCCTCAAAGGTTTTTTTTCTCTCCTCCATCCCACATTAAATTGCTAACCTCAATTGAGCTGTGTTTTCACCCATCCTTGGTGGTTACCTTAATTTAATATTGGAGTTATTGTCTGCAATCAAGCTCCAAAAAAAACCTAAAAACTAGAGATTGTTCCTCTCACTGGGGCACCTTAATTAATTTATCCACTCAGATTATTTCAGGGCTTTTCCCCTCACAGAGGAGTTCTTAACTACTGGGCTCCTGCCTACAGGCAGTAAACTGCTGGTGAAAAGCTTAGGAATTTAATCAACCACTGTATGTTTAAGCAATTTAAAGTGCAACAGCTACGCAAATGATGTACAGCTTATGTGATTTAACTGTAGAGATTTAACTAGTTATTTACTGTAAGTAGAGTTTGAAATATAGAGGGCAACTTGAGATTCAATAGTGCAGCAGTGCCTGTTAAGTTCTGCAGCCCTGTGTGTTACATTCGCAAACCACCTAATGTGAGTTAGCAGTATCTGCACACTAAAGAAGACTTGATTTAGTCAGAGCCCTTTTGGAAAGCAAGCCAAATTGTACTTTACTCCAAAACGCTGTTACCTGATTTAACCTAAGCCAGCCCACTTCCCCCTACCCCGCTAGTCTTTAGCAAATACAAACTCTGCTATTCTGCCTAAGCTGTGCCAGACCGTCCTCCTCCTACCTGATATAAACTGTCCGTTTTGTCTCCTTCACAGCCGGTGGTCGTGAGGGCCATCAAGTGTCCTGCCCTCCCCCAAAACGGAGCCGAATTCAAGCCGGTGCCTGCTGCAGGTATGACACGACAAATTGTTAAGCCCAGGCAGCCATTTTTTCTCAAAGCTCCAGCCGCGTGTGTGTGACCCCGCCGGTGCTACGAGCCGGCTACCCCACCACCACCTTTGGCGAGCACTGCCTTTTATAGTCTGGGTCCTATGTGATAAATAACCAATCATTTCCTTTCCTCATTCGCAGGTTATACAACCTCGACACTAGTGGCCTCCCCATCACTTTCCCAGCTGCATAAACCCAGCATCTCATTATGCTGCCACTGCCAATTGCTTTATTGAGTCTTCTCATCCCCCTAACATCCCTCCCACCTGCCACCTACCCAGAAGCTCATTTTTTTCCCCGCTACAGACTTCACCTGGGCAACTTCTCCCCCCCCACACTACCTCCATCTCTGGCCCATCCCCACATGCCACATTAATTAATTGGGACCTAGGCATTATCATCCTGCCACCCTCTTTCCACGCTGGGCTGTCAGTTTTATACTCAACACTTTCAAAAAACTTTTTGCTAACCCCGCAGCAGTTATCAACCCCACACAAGGCGAGATGGGTGTCTCTCATAGTAAAAAAGTTAATATCACTACTATTCCTCCTGGCAGGGGATGTTGAATCAAATCCTGGGCCACCTGCCCCCCCCCCATCAACATCACCTCCCCAACTCTCCAATTACCATGAGGGCTTAAAATTATGGATTTTAACATATGCATTATCCTGAATAAATTCACCCCCCTCCAACCGTATGTCCTCTCCCTATGCCCTGATATCCTTATTATCACCGAAACATGGTTGAAACCCCATAACTTGGAAGACGAACAATCTATCCAAGGCTACTCCCTCATGCGACATGACCACCCGGACAAAAAGAAGGGTGGGGGCACTGCCATGTTCATCTTCTCCAAGCTACAATTCGCACCAGTCCAACTCCCCAAACCCACGCATTCCATAGACTCCCTCCTACTCAAAATATCACTCCCCCACTCTATCCCATTATATGTAGTGGGGTCCTACTGCTCCCCAGACACCCCCTGCATGCCATCCTAGAACACCTAGACACACTAAAATCACTCGCCTCTGGGGGTGAACTACACATCCTTGGGGATTTCAACTATAACTGGTTCTCTAATACAAGCTCTAAACTCAAAAAACAGGTGACTGCACTAAACCTATCCCAACAAATCACGGAACCCACTCGCTTGAATCATAAATCTCTAAGCCACTCACTGCTTGACTGGGCCCTCACCACACACCCCCATCGGGTTCTGGAAGCCGGTCTCCTACCTGACTCCGTAAGTGACCACCACATGATTTACGTAGTAAGGAAAATATTTAAGCCCTGGGCGCCACCCCCACGAACACTACTCACTAGGTCCTACAAATCACTAGACCTTGCTGCACTCCTAAATGATCTATCTAACACTGATTGGTCATTCATCCAACACACTTCCTCCATTGACTCAGCCCTGGAATTTTTCAAATCCAATTTTCTCATAATCTGGGACCACTACGCACCTCTCAGAAGAGCCCGTGTAAGGGGTGCCCACTTACCCTGGATAAACGCAAACATTATCGAACAACTCCACAATAGGGACAAGGCTTCGAAATCTTACAAGGTAACTGACACACAGGCAGCACTCCAACACTACCGCGCACTCCGTAATGTATGCACTAGGATAATTTGTCAGGCTAAAGCTAACTATTTCAAGGTCTCTTTCCACTCAAACTTCAACCACCCAGCAAAATTCCTGGAAGACAATGAAATCGCTACACTCTCCCCCTTCCCAGCCACCCACCCCTGCCCTAAATGTAGCTGGCTGCATGGTCACTGATTCAGGTGAAGTGGCCTCTGTTTTCAATACATTTTTCACTAACTGTACCTCCTCCCTTCTATCCACAATCCCGCACCCCCCACAATCCCTCTACCCCCCATGCCACCCCCACCCCAGACCTCCAGTTTCTCATTTCACCTGGTCTCCCTAGCTGAAGTACTAACAGCCCTGTGGTCATTCAATCCATCCAAAGGTAAATGCCCCTCCGGCCTTGACTCCAAGATGCTATACCTATCTGCCCCAGCCATCGCCACCCCACTGGCCTCCCTCTATAATCTCTCTTTCTCTCTCACCAAAATCCTGGCTGAATGGAAGCATGCCACAGTCATCCCTCTCCCTAAAGGAGGCGACCCCTCCTCGCCGGGGAAATTACCTCCCTATCTCCCTGCTTCTAGTCTAGCCAAAGTTCAGGAACAACTTGTTCTCTCCTAACTATTTGCCTTCCTCGACTCCTCCTCCTTTCTCTCACACTACCAGTCTGGCTTCTGGAAATCGCACTCCACAATCACCTCCCTACTAAGGCTAACAAATTACATCCTCACTGGCATGGATAAAGGGCACATCACCTCAGCTATCTTCGTCGACCTAGCTAAGGCCTTCGACATGGTCTCCCACTCACGCCTGTTATCTAAACTCGCCCTCGCTGGCCTCTCAGGAGAGGCCACCAGCTGGTTCCACTTGTACCTGGTAGGGAGGCAACAAGCAGTTAGAATTGGATCACACACACCTCTGCCCCCTTACCTATTACAATAGGTGTTCCCCAAGGCTCAGTCCTTGGCCCACTACTCTTCTCTGTCTTTCTGAATGACCTGCTCTCAGTGTGCCCTCTTTCATCCATACACATGTATGCTGACGACACTGTACTATATGCCACAGGTCCCTCCCCCGTAAAAGTGTCATCCAGACTCCAGCAAGATTTGAATGCAGTCCAGCTCTGGTTCCACTCTAACCAGCTGTTTCTCAACCCAAAGAAAACTGTCTCACTCACCTTTGGGTCTAGGCAAAGGCTCTCCGGGGTCCTCACCTCCCCTACCTTCCACACTCTAAATGGGACCCTTTTGGAGACCTGCACCTCGTTCAGATACCTCGGGGTCTGGCTCGATCAGCACCTCGACTTTTCAGTCCATATTGATGCGGTCCACAAAAAACTTCACCCAAAACTGGGTGCCCTATATCAGAACAGAGGTTGTATTCCCCTGCCAACCTGCAAAGTAGGTGTTCAGAAAATGATACTCCCGATATTTGACTATGGGGACGTAGTCTACAGTATGGCCCCCAAGTCCTCCCTTGCCAGGCTTGACCCTCTCTTTCATTCTTTCTGCCATTTTGCCCTGGACCGCCCGCCCACAACTCACCACTGTGACCTCTACAGATCCTTACACCTGCCTTCATTACAGGATCAGAGAATGGTGCGCTGCACTAGGATAATAGCAAAATACTGGACCCAGTCCCTCCCCCCTTACCTTGTAGCTACCCTAGCAGCCCAAACCCCTTCAACTTACTCCCTCCGGAACACCGACTCCAGGCTCCTCTCACTTCCACATATGCCCTCCACCGAAGGTCAGCATGCCTTCAAGTACTGTATGCCTTACGTATGGAACTCCCTCCCAGCTGAGCTCAGACACTCCACCTCCACTCAGCAGCTCAACCTTCTCCTCAAGCAGCATTTCACTACCACCTGCTAGTGCAGCTAGCCCCTTATGGCAGCCAATTGCTTTAAATGTATATATGTTTGACTGCTTGTTTGTTCACACAGTTAACAAGCCTCTATCGATGCGGCACTTAGCCTCATTGTTAGCTCCAACTCTGTTGTTTGCACTAATAGCTCTTCTCCTGCCAAGAGGCAGGCTTATCTTGTACACTGTGAATTCTCTCATCAATGTAATGTGTTACTTCATGTAAAGTATTCTCCAAATACCCTTCCCCAAGGACGCATATGGAATTGAGCATTGCATCGCTCAGTATGCCTTCCTGGTAAAACTTTTAAATAAATAAATAAATAATATTTAGTTAGCTATAGGCAATAATCCTCATGTCTCTTAGGTAGGTTTCCACTGTTGGATGGAGTGGGTGACCGTCCTATTAGTGTCCTGTCTCTCTTCCCCTTTGGCTGTTCTCCTTAGGAAGTCAGGCCTCCATTCCTTACAGTCAGACTTCCGCGTGGGTCACTAGTCACCTGTTGTTTCCTGCTTACTCTACTCAAATATAATATACTGGTCCTTTGCAATACTGGAAATCCCAAAAAAATATGTGGGCTGCTTTAGTAAACATTGCAATGAAGTACATGAATTGCCCTCCAACTAGCGTCTGTTCATAATGATTGTTTAGTTCAGCTGGTAACGTCATTACTAACATACAATCCTGTTTGACACCAGAAAATGTTGAGCGCCTCACATTTCTCAAAATCAACATTCCTCACTTTAATTTCAAATATGATACCTGAATAAAACATACACTGACTGCACTGAGCAAGCCCTATACACAAAACACTTTCAAGAATTTGTGCCTGTGGTGAAAATCTTTTGTGAATAGGGTCTGCTACATGAGGTAGCAATTAATTGCAACAAGTCAGGTCAGGACGGACTAGGCCAGGCCACTATTACTTGAATGATCACATGAGCAGGACAGAATAGAAAAAAATGACAACAGTGGGTTCAGAGTCCAAATACAGCAAGTAACTACATTTCATGTCACAAACTTACTTGGTGGTACCTGGTACCACTATCTGATCTGGAAGGTAGGGTACTGCTGTCTACTATTACTACTACTATCACGTTTTGTCCTCACGAGTCATGACTACTACTTCTCACTTTTCGTCCTTACCCCAGTCCTTACTACTACTACTTGTCACTTTTTTGCCCTCAGCAACTGATCCTGACTGTACTGTTTTAATTTTCATACAGTGCATGGCTTAGCAGATGCCTGAAACTTAATACTCTTTGTATATTTCTAACATCCCTCATATCTGACTGCAATTACTTCACAGAAAGAAATACTACTAAATTGAAAACTCTTATAATTTCTTTATTGTTTATGTGTGCATGGTATGCTAGCCTGGCTACATCTCACTTACAGTAATTGGGCTGAAATTATTATATTACTATATTTTATTTTTGATATTTAAATTACTTGGCAGTGGCTGGCAGCAATTGTGGGAAGTAGGAAAGATGTAATTGTGTTGTGTGTCTGTCGTCATGTCTTCAGGTGGTAGTGGCAAACTTTTTTATGACTGCACTGCACTTGATCGACGCGATGTGTGACTGGCTGCCTGCCTGGGTGGTGGTGATCACTATGTCTTTTGTTTTTCTTCTTTAAGGATTCAGTGTGTTGATCACATTCAGTAGAAGTAGTCGTAGTACTAGAAAACATTACCACCTCTTGGACCAGGTAGTGTACCATATAGGACAGTACTCTGGGGCATGCGAAGCAGTTGCATCATTCACATGGGTAAGGTGGATGAGTTCTCTTGGTGCTGCTCATTTGATCATTCATATCCATTTCTTTGGTTCAGCTCTGACTGGAACATCCATCAAAATAATACACACTCAACACTAATAAAAAAAATCTTAGCTGCTTGGCAGTGCTATGATATAGGTATTTGCATATCTCTCTCTCTCGCTCTCTCTCTCTCCGTTTCTCTCTTTCTGTCTCTCTCAGTGCACTTATGTCACAGACCCAAGCAGGATATGCCACCATTATAGGCCAGCCATGAAGGGGCAAGTAGTGAGTGATTGCTTTTTTTATTTAGCAGTTTTACATTAATTCTTATACAAATAATTCATTAAATTATTTCCTTTGGGCCTCTGTGTCAAATGTGACTGACTTTGGCCACTTTTATGCATTATTTTGCATTTTTTCAAATAAATCAATAAATCAAAACAAAAATCAGAACTTCACCGTGTTCTGGTTCTTATTTAATAAGGGTCAGAACTTCACCGAGTTCTCCCAGCCCTACCTCTGAGTCTAGGTGTCTGATCTCCAAAACGCAGTGGATTCCAGAGGGAGGTGGGTCCTGTTAGGTCTGGTCTGCAGACGCATGCTGCATGAGGCAGGTGAAGTCCGATTAGCTCAGAAAGTATGAGGCAGGTCTGTTCTGGTTGGCTCCAGCTATATAACAAAAACCCATGGGTCAGGCAGTGCCTTCTGGTTTGACTGGCCCCAGAACCCCTCCCCGGTGGTCACCAACCAAGGTCCTCTGTCCTATGTAGGGCCACCTGGAGCTCCACTTGTGGATACCCATGTGGTGTATGCAAGGTGACCATTGACACCCACCTGCCCCAGAGGAGAAGAAGGCCTTCTGAGATGTTTGATACTACCTCCTTCTGGTCAGCCCCCAATGACCTAGGCTTATTCTCAAAAAAGAATTGCTGGCATCGCAAGTGGCAATGCTACTGCTGTGCCAATAGGCCTGTTTCAAATAAACCATTGTATAGCGCCTAGGTTTAAGTTCCACAACTAAAGTGCAATCTTAAGAAAGTCACTTAACCTCCTTGTGTTTAAGTCCTTATCAGTGGTAAAATGGGTAGAAGCAGTACCCCACAGTAAATGAGACGTTGCATCTCACATGGGCTTAGGTACTATATTTAATTTTTTAAAAATTGCACAAATGGGAAAATGTCAATTTTGTGCTATTTCGCAGGCATGATTTAAATTTCACCTAGCACTACCTAGGAGGAAATCAAGTTCAGTTTTGTGATTTGAGCACAAGCTAGATGAATTCTTGCAGAGAAATAACATCACAGGATGCAACAGCTAGAACGGCAAGGGGTGGTGGACTCAATGAACCATTAGTTTTCTTCTATCTTGCAAATCATTTGTTCACCTATGTTCCAGGGGTAGTCCTTTTTTATTAAAACAAACTACAGCCAATTAGAAAGAGAGAATTATTTTAAAGTTCATTGAGGACCAGTGCAATGGGGCTTTATCAGCTGTCAGCGAGCAGGGTCATATCTGTTGAATATTAAGTTGTCTGGCACATTTGCACCTTTGCACTTTGAAATAAAGGCTTTTTGCACTGTGACTGATGCTGTAGTGTTTTGTTTATCAGCTCAGTTCTATGTGCTGGTATTTTTAGGGCGTTGTGAACCTGCCAAAGTTTGACCACACAAACTTTGACCATCAAACCCCATAAAGTTTGCCAAAGGTGTCTTGCCAGCCTATTAATCTGCTCTGATTTGACTATTAAAAAGCATTAGAAAATAGGATACAATGAAATAAATGTGTAACCCCCCCTACAAATGGGGGTTCCCAAAAAGTCTTCCTAGAGCTTGCCTAAATGCTCACTGCCAGGCTGGGGTCCTGCAGTTTAGCAGTTTTAAATGTATTGCCAGTAAGTGCCTGTGTGGCCTCCATGTACTGTCGCTTTAAGAGCTGCTTAGTTGTAGTAATAATTAATCCGGAGGGGGGCCGAGTGTTGTTGTGCTCGAGTCCCACTCGGGCTTCCAGAAGATCGCTCCGTTTCTGCCATCGCTGATTGCGCAGTTGGAGCTCTGATGAAAGATGTGACTGTTTGCTGAAAATCCCTTAAGAGTGAGAATATCTTGCAGTTTGTTCTAATCTGCTTTCTTTGCAGCAAGGACTGTCTTGCTTACCTCCACAATTTTGGACCCGAACTGCCGAATTGGACCAATCAGTACTTGGGGACTCTAAAATGGAGCCTGCTTACAGGGGCTGTGTGGATAAAATCTGTGGGAGTTGTAGTATTGACTGTTGACGCCTTTTTGCAGCTGTAGGGGGAGCTCTCGGAGTGACTGGCAACTGCATCAGACAACCGAACCTTTGGATCTAAGGGAAATCCTCGAGATGCCTGCTGTTTAGGGCAGATCGAAGTTGGAAGCTGGGAGAGCAACCGCTTGTTTGATTAAAACAGCCGTCTGAGTAGTAGTTCGTGCGGTAGAACTGTGGGAAGGCCTGATTTGAGGCTTGCAAGTCTGCCAGCTACCCCGAGAGGGAGAAGAAAATTGCTTTCGGATTAAATCCTAGGTGGTGAGTTTGAAGTAAGCCACTGAAAGGTAACCAGGCTCAACCTATGGAGGACCCAATATTTTTTCGCTGAATGCGATCGGCCTGGCAGGAGTTTCAGCTGCCTCTGAGCTCCCAGTTTGAGCAGAGACTGAGCGATTGGGACTGGGTAGTGTTTTGTCTGGTACAGTACAATTTCTTTGCATATAAATGTGCTGTGTGCTGAAAGTGGGTTGTGATTTGGCTCCACATCGTGTGAATTGCGTTCTGCTTGCTGGAAGCTGTGTCCAGCCCAAACAGACTGAATCCGGGGTTATCTCCATGTGGCTGAGACTTGCCACGAGGGTCCTGCCAGACTACCCTACTGCACAGAGAAAAGCCATCGATGAGAGACCTGCCTGGGGATCAGCCCCCTGCTCCACGCTTGAACAGGAATGACACCTTGGCAAATCGTGTGGGCCCTGCTTCTCCTGGCCATCCAGACGAGTCACCTGCTGTCTCAATTATTGTCCATCCTATGTCCAGTCCTGGGTATTGTGAGTAACCATCAGGGTAACTCCCTGCAACTACAGGTTAATGTAAGTGTGCCATCTGATTTCTTTGTTATTTATCTTGCCTCACTGACTGAGATATCTGGCTCCAGATTACAAATAGTGTGTGTTGTGCAGATTGTTTTTTCCATCACAGGGCCCCGACCAGCTGCAACACCGGACTACCCCAGGCAACGGTCCTGGCTAGCCCATCTTTCCTCCACCTGGGTACCCAGAGAGTGCGACTGTGTTAGGGACTCTGAATGCATACACTCCTGTGTGACTGATAGAGCATTTAAGATAATTAACCTGATTACGCCCTTCCCTTCTTCAAACCCCCTGAATAAATCAGATCTATCTTTTTCTGCATTCAACTTGATTGTGGTGCCTGTTTGTGCTCAAAGTACTGTACTGTTTCTATTTGCTCTGTTTAACCTTATTTTGCAGGGGGTCCCCAGGGTCGAACTGGAGGAACCAGCCCTGGTGGTAAGTGCAAACAGTGTGGGTACTTGCAAGGTATATTGGGGGTATTGTGAAGGTAATTACTGTGTATCATTGTGGCCACTAGCGGGGAAAGAGGGGGGTTACAGTGTCCTGGAGGGCTGTTCCCAGGCTGGTTTGACCACTACCAACCCTGACCTCCGGGTGGAGGCACCCGTTTCAGAACTCAGGCCTCTTAACCTGCTACTAGACACGCAGGCAGGGGTAGTAGCCCTTGGGATAGCGCCACCTAGGGGTTACATCTTGGAGGCACCACTGGGATTAGTGCCTGCTAGTGGCCAAAATTATGAATTATTGTTAAAAATAAATGGCTACCCCAACAGAAGTGGCTGTACACCAGATGGTGGGGTGGTGTACTGGGCAGGCGATCAACCCCCACAATGCTATGCTTATACTGGATATTCCCCTGGGTACCAGTAAGGGCACTGTAGAGGGAGTACTCTCCAAAGTTGAATGTTTAAAAAACCCTGTGGTGGTGGATCAACATGCAAATTTGATCGCCCCAACTTTCATGGCCTTAGTAGAGTGTAGTGACCAGGTGGACAGCTCTAAAGTGCCATAGACTATTGCCTCAGACGTGGCCCCTGCTGCCTGGAAAGTGATAACAAAAGACAGTAAAGACCCTGGGGAGGATGAGCTCCCACCATTATCTGAGACTTTTGAGGAGAAACTTGCTAAGTTGTTGCTGGAGGAAGGGAAAACCATGGAGGACTTTAAGAAACTGTTCCTGTCACCTGGGGGTGTTCCTTCCCCAACAGCCCCTCCCATTCCTCGCCGGTTACTGCCCACCTTCTGTGTCTGCGCCAATGCTGGCCTCTATACCTGTACCCACCATTAGCCGCGACTCCTACCGAAGACTGAGAATCTTCTCAGGTACCCTCCCTACCCCCAAGGGGGAGGATTACTGGGAGACCTCGATCAACTATGTTGCCCCCTTGGTACCTGAGAGGCAGTGTGTGGAGGCTGAGAAGCAGAAAAGAATCATAGAAAGTTTGAGGGGCCCTGCCCTTGAAGCCATTACGTTTTTGAGGTCTACGAACCCTGAGGCCTCTGCGCAGAAGTACCTATCTGTACCTGAAGGCAATTTTGAGAATATCGAGTCAGGGGAAACTTTGATGTGGAAATTCCAAGGAACCAAACAATGGAAGGGGGAAAGTTTTTCTGCATATGTTACTCGCCTAGAAAGAGCTCTTCAGAAAGCTTACCGGAAAGGTGGGGTAGCCACCAGTGATTTGAGCTGTGTGAGATTGGACACATACTGTAACATGCCAAGCATTCTAAATTGCAGATCATCCAGTTAAGGCTCCAGGATAGGAAGGGTAACCCATCTGACTACTGTGACTTGATAAAAGTACTCCGAGAGGTAGAAGGTGAATAGGGAGATTGTGATTATGGGGTGAGTGCAGCCCCAGTGATTATGGCACTCGAAAGCCCTTCTGAAATGGAGGCCACTAATAGTGCCCTGCTATGGGCTAACCAGTGGGGAGAGGAATTGCTGAAGGAAGTCAGAAAGGTACAATCAGGTGTATTCACTGAGGTATCCCCTGCTGACCAAGACTCAGGCCCCTGTCAGGACATGACTGCTATGGAGGTGGGGGTGCATCCTCAGACATCCTCTATGGAGAGTTGCTTCTCAGCTGAGCTCAAGGAATTGACTGCCACCCTAAAGGAACTTTTGAGACATGGCACACTACCAGCAGGAGCCAGATCACAATCTCCCATTGATGCTCCAGCATCCCCTGCAATGTTTTCCCCAAGGATGCCCTGAGAGCCTGTCATTTGTCACAATTGCAGCAGGGATGGCCATCTGAAGAGAGAATGTCGGTCTCAGAAGGACTTAGAGAAAGTGGTGAATTGCCTTCAAGGGGAGCTTAGGAAAATGAATCAGTGGCAGAGGAGTACCTGAAATGACCGCAGTGAGGGTTCACGAAATACTAACTCAAATTTCTTTGTGACTAAATTATCTGTCCAGGCCTCTGCTGCTGTCCCTCCTGAATGGTCCAAGGTGGTGGGGCCTTCAATGGAAACTACAGTAAAGGTGAATGGTGTGTCCACCAGGGCCGTGCTTGACAGTGGGTCCCAGGTGACTATAGTATATATAAGACTGCTATCGAAAGCACCTGCCCAATGTGCCCCTACAACCCTTGGAAGGCTTGCATGTGTGGGGGTTGAGTGAGAAGTCTTATCCGTACTCTGGGTATATTTGGATCTGGCTGTCCTTCCCTACTTCAGTGGTTGGAGTGGATGAACAGGTCAAGACACTGATCTTAGTGTGTCCCCCTACTGAACTGTATGATGGGGTTCCCCTGCTAATGGGGACCAACACTCATATGTTTGGGAGACTGGCACAACTCTGCTATGAGAAACAGGGGCACTGGACTGGGAGGGCTCTGAGAATTCCAGCAGAATCCCGCAGAAGTAAACCAGGATGAACCAGTAGGGATCGTGTGGGAGAAGGATCCTGATGCAATGGTGTTGGCCCCTAACACCCAGTGTACCCATCAAGGGAAGGTCTGCCTGAAGAAAGATGTCAAGAATAGAATACTGATGTTGGATGCGCCAGGCGATGGAAGATTGCCAGAAGGATTATTGGTCAAGCCCAGCATCTTGCCTGCTCATGCTCATGCCTATGCCCGGAGAGTGATGGTTCAGATTCACAATGTGTCAGATCGGGAGATCTGTTCAACTGAGCCTGCACCCTAGCTACAGTACACTGTGCAGAAACTGCAGTGTTGCCCAGCAACAAGCATCATGGTGCGACAGATAGAGTGATCCCAGACACGTTTGACTTTGGTGACTCCCCGTTGCCAGCTGAATGGAAAACTAGAATCAGCAAGAAACTTGCCCAGAGAGACCAAGTGTTCTCGTTGAAGGAATGGGATGTGGGATGTGCCCAGGGTGTGAAGCATCACATACGCCTGCATGATGAATGGTCATTTCGGGAGAGGTCTCACCGAATAGCTCCAGCAGACATAGATGATGTGAGAAGACACCTGCAGGAAATGCTTGCGGCTGGGGTGATACAAGAATCCAGGAGCCCCTATGCTTTGCCCATTGTGGTTGTGCATAATAAGAATGGGGCTGTGAGAATGTGTGTGGATTATTGAACCCTGAACTGGTGGACCATCCCAATCAATACACCATGCCCCATATACAAGATGCACTGGACTGTTTGAATGGGACCAAATGGTTCTCGGTGTTGGATCTTTGCAGTAGGTACTACCAGATTCCCATGGCCCCGGAAGACCGTGAGAAAACAGCCTTCATCAGTCCATTGGGGTTCTATGAGTTTCTGAGGATGCCACAGGGGATATCGGGTGCCCCGGCCACCTTTCAGCAACTGATGGAATGTGCGGTGGGAGATATGAATTTGCTGGAATGCCTGGTGTACTTGGACGACGCCATTGTGTTTGGGAGCTCCTTAGAGGAGCATGAGAGTAGACTGTTCAAAGTAGTAGACTGACTGGTGGATTTCGGCCTCAAGCTGTCCATCAACAAGTGCCAGTTTTTTCAGATCTCTGTGAAGTATGTGGGGCACATAGTATCTACCGAGGGGTTAGAGACTGATCCCAGTAAAGTTGAGGCTCTGACCACCTGGCCCCAGCCCCACAATCTGAAAGAATTACAATGCTTCCTGGGATTCTGTGGCTACTACCGCAGGTTCATAAGAGACTATTCCAAGGTGAATCGGCCACTCTTGAATCTCACCCAGGGTTACTCTCCCACCAAACGTAAATACAAGAAAGGGGCCACCCCAGGAGCAGAAGGGGTATACTTCCACCCAGGTGAACTTTTCGGGCCCCGCTGGATGCCTGACTGTGAAGCAGCTTTCTACGAAATCATATCCCAGCTCACCCATGCCCCCATCCTCACCTATGCTGACTCTACTAAACCCTATGTGCTGCATACCGACGCTAGTTTACAAGGTTTGGGAGCTGTGCTGTACCAAGACCATGAGGATGGCTTGAGACCAGTGGCCTTTGCTAGTAGGAGTCTGACCCCATCACAGCGAAACTACCCTGTGCATAAGTTGGAGTTTCTGGCACTAAAGTGGGCCATAGTTGATCAGTTCCATGAATACCTCTATGGGTCAAAGATATTGGTGAAGACTGACAATAACCCATTGACCTATGTGCAGACTTCAGCTAAGCTAGACGCCACCGGGCATCGGTGGCTTTCTGCGTTATCTACCTATGATTATGCTGTCGAATACAAACCGGGCCTGAATCATACTGATGCTGATGCCCTATCTCGAAGGCCCCCTTCCAAGAGTGACTGGGTCAGGTTGTCTGAACCTGACATTCGAGTGTTGTGCCAAAAGTTTCACAGAGGTGAACAGATGTCTGCGGACACAGTGGACTGCTTGGTAGATTGTTTGGACCCTCCCGATATCTGCATACCAGCTACGTACTGTCACTTTTCTGCTCTAGATATTAGTGCACTACCTCAATTCGACAATGACAGCATTCAGTGGGCTCAATCCCAAGACCCTATGATTCAGCAAGCCCTTGATGACCTCCGTGCAGGGAAAGATGTGTCAAAACTGCGTTCCTCTGATTTGCGAACTGCTTTACTGTTTAAAGAAGGCCCCAGACTGAAGCTGCTCAATCAGCTGTTGTATAGAGAGACAGTAGATTGGGGTGGCCAAATAGACAAGCAACAATTGGTCCTGCCCACAGCCTTCAAAGATTTGGTGCTGAGGTCCCTCCACAATCATATGGGCCACCTTGGTATCGACCGCACCTTTGACTTAGTACGATCTCGATTCTACTGGCCCAAAATGGGGGCCGATGTTGAGCACCATGTAAGGACTTGTAGTCACTGCCTGCAGAGAAAAGCCTTACCTCAGAAGGCTGTCCCCCTTGTCAACATTACTACCAGCACCCCAATGGAACTGGTCTGCATAGACTTCTTGAGTTTAGAGCCTGACCAGTGAAACATTAGTAATGTGTTATTGGTTATGGATCATTTCACAAGGTATGCACAAGCTTTCCCCACCAAAGATCAAAAGGCAGCTATCGTGGCCAAGGTGCTAGTGGAAAATTTCTTCATCCACTATGATGTCCCCAAGCGAATTCATTCTGATCAAGGCAAAGACTTTGAGGGCCGGTTACTCAAAGAAATGCTCTCCCTATGGGGGTGCAAAAGTCAAGAACCACCCCTTATCACCCGCAGGGGGACCCTCAACCCAAACGTTTCAACCGTACCCTGCTAGGCACCCTCCACCCAAAAGACAAGCATAAATGGAGCCAGCAGATTAGCACCTTGGTACATGCCTACAATTGCACAAGAAATGATGCAAGCAGGTTCTCTTCCTACCGCCTCATGTTCGGGGGGGAGAGAGAGGCCCGGCTGCCAGTTGATGTTTGTTTCGGGGTTTCTCCAGATGGGGTCCGAGCCAAGAACTACTTGCAATATGTAAAAGACCTAAAAACTCAATTGAGCCATGCCTATCAACTGGCCCAGACAATGGACACCAAGAGAAATCTAGCTAAAAAGGAGAAGCATGATAAAAAAATCAAGGCTCAAGAGCTCCGATCTGGAGACTGTGTGTTGTTACACAATTTGGGACTGCATGGTAAACATAAGATTGATGACTAATGGCACCATCTTCCCCATGTAGTGGTAGGGAGGTTGGATGACTTACCAGTGTACAAAGTGCGCCCTGAGAACAACTCCAAAGCCGTAACCACTTGTTACCTATTGACCAAGTCATGATTGAGGCTGAACCCCCAGAGATTGCTTCCACTGGACCGGTGACTCATGCTGCTGCAAGAAAGAGACAGAGTCAACCTACCCCAGTGATCACAGACTTAAGGTTTTCCCCACAGCAAGCCCAGAATGATAGTGACTGTCAGTCCATTTCTGATGACAGTGAGTGCAACTATGCCTATTACCCCTCTTATAAACTGAGTCAGCTGTTTCAAGGTAATCCAATGATCAATTGTGGGGATGACGCTGGGCCTTCTTGACTGCCTAAACCTCCAGCTTCATTCTTGCAGCCAGTGCTCCCTGAAAGTGAAATGCAGAGTTTCAAGTCTGAAGATGTTGAGTCTCTGTGTATGGTGGAACTGTATGAGTTGCCTGATGGGGGTTGATGATTTGAGTCATTCTGGTGACATGTCAGAACCTGAAGAATACTTTGAGTGTGATCATAATTCCCCTTCAGTGCCAGAGTGTCTTCAAAATGAGAAAAGTGTGATTGAAACAGAGCCTACTGAGCGAGGAGCTGAAAGTGCTCCAAGTTTGGACATTCCTACCCAGGCAGAGGCACCCCTCACAAGTGATGAAAGCCCCAAGGCTGTTGCTAAAAGTATAGAGACTGTGGTTGTTCTCCCCAGAAATACTGGCCGAGTTGTCAAGCCTGTGGTGCGCTTTAGTGATGATTCCCCTGGGAGGCCCGTGGATTTGCCTCTCAATGTGGTCCACAAGGGGGTTTATGTTTCCCAGAGCTCACTGCCCAAACTGAGTCTAAGTACCAATTCCCGGCTGATTGTTCTGCTCTCTAGGTATGGTGCCCCTGCCCTGTCTAGCCCTACGTTAGCTGCTAGGGAAGAGCCCCCTCTGTCATTGTTCAATGTACGGGAAGTTACTACCTGATTTTGTATAGCAGAGTAAATTACCCGTGTGAAATATGCATGATGTAATTCAGAATGGATATAGTATTGTGAAATGCAAAGAATATGTATAGTAAAAGTTAAGTTACATTGACTGATGCATCAGATGTTACTTGTATAACATGCCAATGGTATAGATGTATAGTATAACTTACAATTGCAATTATTGTGATGGTACAGACTTGACACCGACGTCACGTTTTCTCCAGGCAGGGAAGGGTGTAACCCCACTGCAAATGGGGGTTCCCGAAAAATCTTCCTAGAACTTGCCTAAATGCTCACTGCCAGGCTGGGGTCCTGCGGTTTAGCAGTTTTAAATGTATTGCCAGTGAGTGCCTGTGTGGCCTCCGTGTACTGTCGCTTTAAGAGCTGCTTAGTTGCAGTAATAATTAATCCGGGGGGGCGGGGGCTGAGTGTTGTTGTGCTCGAGTCCCACTCGGGCTTCCAGATGATCACTCCGTTTCTGCCATCGCTGATCGTGCAGAGGGAGCTCTGATGAAAGATGTGACTGTTTGCTGAAAATCCCTTAGAGTGAGAATATCTTGCAGTTTGTTCTAACCTGCTTTCTTTGCAGCGAGGACTGTCTTGCTTATCTCCACCATTTTGGTCCCGAACTGCCAAATTGGACCAATCAGTACTTGGGGACTCTAAAATTGAGCCTGCTTACCGGGGCTGTGTAGATAAAATCTGTGGGAGTTGTAGTATTGACTGTTGGTGCCTTTTTGCAGCTGTAGGGAGAACTCTAGGAGTGACTGACAACTGCATCAGACAACCGAACCTTTGGATCTAAGGGAAATCCTCGAGCTGCCTGCTGTTTAGGGCAGATCGAAGTTGGAAGCTGGGAGAGCAACCACTCGTTTGATTAAAACAGCCGTCTGTGTAGTAGCTCGCACGGGAGAACTGTGGGAAGGCTTGATTTGAGGCCTGCATGTCTGCCTGCTACCCTGAGATGGAGAAGAAAATTGCTTTTGGACTAAATCCAAGGTGGTGAGATTGAAGTAAGCCACTGAAAGATAACCATGCTCAGCCTGTGGAGTACCCAAGATTTTTTTGCTGAATGTAATCGGCCTGGCAGGAGTTTCAGCTGCCTCTGAGCCCCCAGTTTGAGCAGAGACTGTGCGATTGGGACTGGGAAGCATTTTGCCTGGTACAGTACAATTTCTTCACCTATAAATGTGCTGTGTGCTGAAAGTGGGTCATGATTTGGCTCCACATCGTGTGGATTGCGTTCTGCTTGCTGGAAGCTGTGTCCAGTCCAAACAGACTGAATCCGGGGTTATCTCCATGTGGCTGGGCCTTGCCACAAGGGAGGCAGTATAGCGCAGTGGTTTAAGACTCTGAGCTGAAAATCTGGAGACCTGGGTTTGAATCCCACAGCCCCTACTTGCATACTGTGTGACCCTGAGCAAGTCACTTAACTTCCTTGTGCTCCCAGGTTGCACCTGTAAACAAGCTTTCAGCTTAGTGTGTCTCACCTGGTTAAACAATTGGGAAAAAAAAAGACTACCCTACTGCACAGAGAGAAGCAATCGACAAGAGACTTGCCTGGGGATCAGCTCCTTGCTCCACGCTTGAACAGGAACGACGCCTCGGTGAATCATGTGGGCCCTGCTTCTCCTGGCCATCCAGAAGAGTCACCTGCTGTCTCAATTTTTTCCATCCTGTGTCCAGTCCTGGGTATCATGAGTAACCATCAGGGTAACTCCTTGCAACTACAGTTTAATGTGTGTGTCATCTGATTTCTTTATTTCTCTTGCCTCACTGACTGAGCCATCTGGCTCCAGATTACAAATAGTGTGTGTTGTGCAAATTGTTTTTTCCATCACAGGGCCCCGACCAGCTGCAACGCTGGCCTACCCCGGGCAACGGTCCTGGCTAACCCACCTTTCCTCCACCTGGGTACCCAGAGAGTGTGACTGTGTTAGGGACTCTGAATGCATACACAGCTGTGTGATTGATAGAGCATTTAAGCTAATTAACCTGATTACGCCCCTCCCTTGTTCAAACCCCCTGAATAAATCAGATCTATCTTTTTCTGCATTCAACCTGATTGTGGTGCCTGTTTCTGCTCGAAGTACTGTACTGTTTCTATTTGCTCTGTTTAACCTTGTTTTACAGGGGGTTCCCAGGGTCTAACTGGAGGAACCAGCCCTGGTGGTAAGTGCAAACAGTGTGGGTACTTGCAAGGTATATTGAGGGTATTGTGAAGGTAATTACTGTGTATCATTGTGGCCAACAGTGGGGAAAGAGTGGGGTTACAGTGTCCCAGAGGGCTGTGCACAGGTTGGTTTGACCACTTCCAACCCTGACCTCCGGGTGGAGGCACCCGTTTAAGAACTCGGGCCCCTTAACCTGCTACTAGCCAAGCAGGCAGGGGTAGTAGCCCTTGGGATAGTGCCACCTAAGGTTTACAAATGTAATGCAATTGGCTGATGAAGTACCCAAAACAGCAGGATGATGCAGTGGGCAACATTGAGGGGTAGTGGTCCCAAAAATTGTGTCTGTTCAGTCAGTGGCAAACATGAGCAATACTAGCAGTAATAATAATAATAAACAAGGGCATGTGACTAACTAACGATGCTCAAATACAAAGTTTGTAATTGTAAGGCCAATGTATGCCCACAAAATATCAGTACAGAATCCCACAACAGAGACAACTGGTTCCAAAAAATTGTGTGCCCATTGGGACAGTGACACACATATGGACAAGGCTTCTCATTATCCCATATATAAGCATTGCACACTCTGGTTTTGTGGGCAACATTGCACTAAAAAATAATTTATTCAGCCTATGTAGACCTGGAAAAAATTCACCAAACATTAATCTGAAGAAGACTGAGTGAACACAACAGTGTGGGCTACTGGTTCCAAAAACTGTGTGCCCATGGAACAGTGACACACATGGACAAGGCTTCCCATTATGCCATGGATACGTTTTGCACACACTGGTTTCATGGGCAATGCTGCCCCAAAAATTATGTATTCAGCCTGTGCAGTGCCACATATGGACAAGACTTCTTGTTATGCCATATATAAGTGTTGTACACTCTGGTTTCATGGGCAACATTGCCCCAAAAATTATTTATTTGGCCTGTGTAGACCTGCCAAAAACTCACCAGACATTAATCTAAAGAAGACTGAGTGAAGACAACAGTGCAACATCCCACAGTGCGGGCTGCTGGTTCCAAAATGTATGAGGGCCAGTGTCCCAGATTTTGGGTAGTAAAGGTAGTAGATAAGGGCCACATTGTGGATTTACTCTACTTCAGTTTCAGCAACGCTTTTGACTCAATGCCACACAGAAGATTGCTAAACAAGGTGGAGGACCTGGGCTCAGCTAAGGACATAGTTATTTGGGTAGGAAAATGGTTGAAGGAGAGACAGCAGATGGTGGTAGTAAACAGATTCAAATTGGAAGAGAGGGAGGTAATCGACAAGTGGAGTGCCACACAGGTCTGTCCTGGGTCCTGCTCTCTCCAATATGTTTATCAGTGCCCTTGAAGAGCATCTGTGACAAGCTGTGTCTCTCCACAGATGACACAAAACTCTGCAGTAGGGTAGATAGTGACAAAGGGATCAAGGAGATGCAGAGAGAGTTACAAAGGTTAGGGAAGTGGTCTAAGGTTTTGCAATTGAAATTCAGCACCACAAAATGCAAGGTTCTGCATGTAGGGGAAAAAAACAATAGGGCTGAGTACTGGATTGGATGGGTTAAACTGAGCACTATGGCAAAGGAAAGGGACCTGAAAAGGACCTGAGAGTCATCATTAGTGACTCCCTCAAACAATCAAGCCAGTGTAACAAAGCCTATAGTAAGGCTAATAGGATGCCGGGCTATATCGGAAGGGTTAATAACAACAGGAAAAAGGAGGTACTACTACATCCTATATAGGTCACTGGTGAGGCAACACCTGTCATACTGTGCTCAGTTCTGGAGTCCTCACCAAAGGAGAGAGAGGGACAGGCTGGAAACGGTGCAGTGTTGAGTGACCAAGATGATTCAGGGCCAAAAGGGTGGCTCTTATAAAGATCATCTCAAGGCACCAAACATGTACTCGCTGGAGGCCAGGCAAGGGGGGTGGGGTGGGGGGTGAGATAAGATAGAGACCTTCAGCTTCCTACAGGGAATAAACAAGGTGAACTACAGGGAACTATTTAACAGGAATATGGAGACAAGAACCAAGGTCACGCGTGGAAACTGGCAGGAGGATGATTTAAGAGGGATGAGAGGAAGTTGTATTTTACAGAAATGGTGGTATAGCCAAGGAACAGTCTGCCAGTGGAGGTGGCAGGCGCCAAGACAGTGAAATGGTTTGAAGCATGGCTGGGGCAGAGTAAAGGGGTTAGTGGTTGCACAGGTTGGTAGCAGAAGGGAGAGGGGCAGGTGGGTGAACCGAGAGAGATAAAACCTTATATGGACAATAGGTCCCAGGACAGACAAGGAACTCCAGGCAGACGAGCTGGACCTTTGGTGTTTTTCTGTCATCATTACCTATGTTTCTATTAACATTCAGCTTGAAGCAGCCATTTTGAATAAAGTTACTCTAAGCATAGAACATTGTGACTCATATATGCCCTGGGAGGGAATGTATATTTTTGATTAAGGATGATCAGTACTATATTAAAGTATTAAATATCTCCCCTGAATGGGACTGTTTCCAGGGCACCTGCATGTAGAAACACTCTTTGCAGAACAAGTGTGTCATAGGCAGGAAAAAGGAGTGCTCACAACTAGTCAGAAGTGCTCCCTCCATCAATAAATAATAATACAAATAAACACATGCTGGTTCTAAACAAAACAGTCCACATTGCATTCGCAGCAGAAAGTGCTATATCGGGAAGATGTTTAAAAAGCACAGTACTTACAGCATTCTCAGGCTATAAGATTAATATCGCAAAGTCAGAAGTGAAGATGTGGGATAGGACAGAGAAGGATTAGAGCGGGGAGAGTTGGGGTTTGAAGCGGCTAGGGACTTCTTTTCAATATCTAGGCATACACATACGTAAGGATGTCAATTCAGTCTATGGGCTGAATTATACCCCACTAATCAAGAAAATTGAAGATGACCTGCGCAGATGGCGGGAATTGAGTATGTCTTGGCTAGGGCGTATAAATGTTATTAAAATGAACATCCTTCCGCGGGTTTTATACCTGCTGCAGATGCTGCATCTTGAACCCACCAGAGGGGATTATAGACGTCTTGAGATGGCATTTTTGGAGTTCCTGTGGAGATCAAAAAAACCCAGGGCAAGCATAAAAAGGCTGCAGGGGGACAAGGACGGGGGGGGGGGTATGAATTTTCCAGATTTGAGACTGTATTATCTGGCAACCCAAGTCCAATATTTTAGTGATTGGGTTCACGGGCCGGGGGTGGCAGGTTGGCTGGATTTGGAGTAGATGGGCATACAGGGTAGGTTAACAGCATATTTATGTAGGGATGGCCTTAAAAGATACAGGAGAAAAATCCAGATAGGAACCCGATGGTGGAGGCGGGCCTTATTGCCTGGGGAAGGCTGAAGAAATGGTTGGGGGCCTCCCAAGATGAGACATTTCTACTACCAGTTACTGGAAACCCAGCCTTTTTGGCGGGGTTCGAGGATCCAGAGTTCAAAAAATGGGAGGAGAACAGGATCAGGTGTGTTAGGAATCTTTATGCTGGGGACAGGATGGCCCCTATGATGGAGCTGTGTGGGGGTGGGACACCATCCGTAGGAAGGTACTACAAGCTGTTGCAGGTAAAATCCTATATTAGAGGCTTGGATAGAGCGGTAGCCTCAGACTCACCTCTATCTCAGCTGAAACACCTGATTACACAGGCGGGAAATGAATCAACAGGTTTGATAGGCAAAGTGGTTAGGATGGGGAGAATGTTCTTACCAGACCATACGTACAAGATTAGAAGGCAGTGGGAAGGGGAAGCTGACTTGGGCAGAGAGATATTGGAGGAGAACTGGCGGCAGATGTTGAAATTGCATAAAGGGCTTCTCATTTGTAACAGGTATCAGGAAGCCACATATAAATTTATGCATAGATTATACTGTCCCCCTGCACTGGTTCACAAATTTAAACCCATGGTGTCCCGGCTATGTTGCAGGTGCGAGGGGGACCTGGGTACATACTGTACATACACTATTTCTGGAGGTGCCCCAAAGTGAGGCAGTTCTGGGGGGGAATAGCTCAGGAACTAGGTAGATCACTGGGTGGAAGTATTGAGGTGGACCCCCGGCACTGCTGTTTGGGATTAGGGTGGAGGGACTGGATGACTGGACTCCTATGCCCAGATAGACACGAGTCCTGCTGACTTTCGCCTGGCAATGTATCTTAAATACCTGGGTTTCAGCTGCTACTTTGGATGTGCAGCAGTGGAAGACGCTGGCAATTCAGATTCTGGCAGGAATGGGTGGCATTTATAGGATCCCTCTCGCTGGTAGAGATGAGCATTCTTAATGAAGGGTTTTAGACACTCCTGAATAATTGTATGAAAGACGTAGAGACAGAAAAGGGCCATTGCCCTATAGAGGCCTTTGAATGTTTTATAAGTCACTAAGTGAGCAACACTACGGTATTGTTGTTTCAGAAACATATAAATGTACAAACATAGGATGTCTTGTGAGTTTGTGTTTGTTCAATGCTTGCAGTTACATGTAAAGGGACAACTATTTGTATAATGTCTGGGGCAACTATGATATGCAGTATAATATGTATAAATGCAGATTGCGCCAATAAAATCTTTTTTGCAAAAAAAAAAAGCACAGTACTTATGTGGATGATGGTGTGTTTTTTTCTAGACAGACTGTTAAATTGGTAACAGTGGTAAAATGGGGGAAAGTTTCTACTTTTCTTATGAAAATGTTATTCCTTTTTGTAGTGCACTAAATAGAAGTTATTTGTGGAACATATAATCAGATGCTCAGATGCTTCTTCATGGGCCCAGTTATTTTATATTGTAATATAGTGCATTTTATCACAGCAGATCATTGTAAAAGGCTTTAATCAAGAAACAGCTTAGCAGCTTTATATTAGTGATATCCTTAGAACAGAGAGCCTTATGCCAGCCCGGTAGCACAGGGGGCTGAGGCGCTGGCGCCTCACTTTGCGCCACACCAGTGACTCGGGTTCTGGAATGACCTTGGGTCACCAGGGTGCCGGCTTGGAGGGGATGGCTGGAGTGGGATTGAGCCATGGCTCTCCCCTCCAAGGGGTGGATGCCCACCCATCCGTAGTCCCGCTCCCACCAGGTGGAGGTCCAGTGGGCACGTAGGCGGTAACGGGCAAGGGCAGAAGTCAGGGGGGACAGAAGAGAACATTGGATCCTGGCATGTATATGCGCTTCCATGTGCATACACACATGTGTATGCCGTGGCCCAAGGGGGTAGGGAACAAAATACCAGAAATACGTAAAAAACTGTATATGGAAAAAAAAAAAAAAAAAAGAGAGCCTTATAGTGAAGGACCAGCATATTAGCCATAAAGAATTTATTTATCAAGGTTTTTCTCACTCTCAACCCCTCCATTGGCCTGTCAGCAGCCCCCCAAACCCCATCATTGACCTTCTTGTGCACAAGTTCCACTACTTATTCAGGACCACAATAGTGGTGGGTGCTCTGCCATGTCAATCATGCATGAGCCTGCGGGGGTGCCAGTGCAACAGCGAGCTGGAGGTTTTTGCTCCAGCTCCTTGTTTCATCCCCGAGGGTGCTGGTGTGCAGTGACACCCATGCATACATGTGATAGCATGCATGCGTGCCTGGCATACAGTGGTTGCCTCTCTCTCCCTGTCTAGGGGCTCCCACTGTGCTGCCACCTGCTCTCCACCAGCCAAGTAACAGGATGCATTGTCCCTCCCCCCAAGGGAGGATAGCTGTCCTTGGCATGATCAATTGTCCCTCTCCTGTCTTCCCCCCAAAGTGACCAGAGTTTGCTCCTGAACCCAAGTTGCCAGCGTAACAAGCGCTGCTGTTGCGTTCTCTGGCCAGCAGCAATACAGATTTAACTTGGATTCTTTCCAAACTAAAAATCAGTCACATAATTTTTTTTTGTTTGTTTGTTTGCCTATTTATTTGCTATTGTTGTTCAGGGAAAGACACACTGAGCCAGATCTCATTTCCAGGTGCATCCTGTTGGAGAAGGGGATTTCATAGCAGAAAAAAACAGATGGGTGGAAAAAAACAGAACCTTACAATCACTGTGCAAAATAACAGCAAGCACCGTGATGGGTCACTCAGTTTGACCTAATCAGATGCTAATTTATCAAAATTCTAAATGCTCGTTAAGGGGCCTGAGTTCGGAAATGGGTGCCTCCACCCGGAGGTCAGAGTTGGTAGTGGTCAAGCTAACCTGGGCACAGCGCTCCAGGACACTGTAACCCTTCTCTTTCCTTACTAGTGGCCGGAACAATACACAATACTCACTTTCACAATACCCCGATACACCACACAAGTATCCACACTGTTTGCACTTACCACCAGGGCTTCCCTCTGGCTCGAACCTGGGGACCCCCTGCAAAACAAGGTGATACACAGCAAATAACAGCAGTACAGTACTCTTGCACAAATTGGAACCACAGTCAGGGTAAATGCAAAAAGAGTTAGATCTGATTTATTTAAGGGACTTGAACAAGGAAGGGGCATAATCAGGTTAATTTGCTTAAAGACTGTATCATACTAACATACTAACATACATACTAACATACTAAAATGCCAGCAGAATAGGCCTAATGGTCTTTTGTGTCTGCTCGTTTGGTCAGCCCCCACCCTGGGTGCTGACCTTGCTGTCCCCTTCGCCTTCTCTGGCTTCTCCCTTCCCAGTTCCGGATATTCTTGCTGCATTGGATTTTGCTTCCTGAACCCTTCCCCTGTACCTGTCCCACCCCCTCTTGAACACCTCCACTGTCTCTGCCTCCACCAGCCCCCTAGGTAGTGCATTCCATGGCTCTACCACCCTCTCAGTGAAGTAGCACCTCCTCCTTTCTCCCCTGAATCTTCCCCCCTCCAGCTTCCACCCATGCCCTCTAGTGGCCCTTCCTCCTTCCTTCGAAGCATCCTCACTGTTCCTCCCCTATTTACCCTCTTCATGTACCTGAAGACCTCTATCATGTCCCCCGGGTCCCTTCTCTCTTCCAAAGTGTACATATTTAGCTCTTCGCGCCTCTCCTCATAGGTCCTGTCCCCCAAGCCCCAAATCATTTTGGTTGCCTCCTCTGGACCCTCTCCAGGAGGTTAATGTCCCTCTTTAAGTGTGGCCTCCAAAACTGCCGCAGTACTCCAGGTGCAGCCTCACCAAGCAGTTATACAGAGGAGTATCACTTCCCTCCTTCTGGAGGTGATCCCCTAGCCATGCATCCAGCATCCTGTTGGCCTTGGCTGCTGCCCTCCTACAAGTCTCAGAGTTGTTCATCTTGACATTCACCACCACCCCAGGTCCCTCTCAGCCATTGAGACTTGTAGTATTTCCCCCAGGGTGTACACTTGGCCTGGGTTTCTGGCCCCCAGGTGGAGTACCTTGCATTTCCCTGCATTAAACCTCAGCTTCCACTTTCTAGACCATCTTTTCAGAGCCTCCAGGTCCCCCTGTCAATCAAACAGTTATGCATGCACTTCAGGGTCCATAAACAGTCACACACTCTGGGTACCCAGGTGAAGAAGAGATGGACTAGCCAGGATCGTAGCCCGGGGCAGGCTGACATCGCAGCTGGTTGGGGCCCTGTGATGGAAGAAAACAACCTGCGCCACACACACTCATTGTAATCCGTAGCCGGAGGGCTTAGTTTATGAAAGAAAAGAAACAACAAGACAATCAGATGACACACTTAGATTAAACTGTTGTTGTAGGGAGCTACCCTTATGGTTACTCACGATACCCAAGACTGGACACAGGCTGGACGAAAATTGAGACTGCGGGTGGTTGATCTGGAGTGCCGGGAGAAGCAGGGCCCACTCGATTCACCGAGGCGTCATTCCTGTTCAAGTGTGGAGCAGGGGGCTGATCCCCAGGTAAGTCTCTCATCAATGGTTTTCTCTGTGCAGTGGGGTAGTCTGGCAGGGCCAGTGTGGCAAGGCCCAGGCTGTATGGAGATGAATGCGGATTCAGTCCGGTCGAGCTGGATACAGCTTCCAGGAAGCAGAACACAATTCACACAGTGGGGAACCAAACCACAACCCACTATAAACACACAGCACATTTACATGTAAGGGATTCTACCATACCAGGCAAACCGCTCTCTGGTCACAATCGCAAAGTCTCTGCACACACCAGGAGTTTAGAGGTAGCTGGAAATCCTGACAGGCTGATGCATTCAGCAAATCTTCTGGTCTTCTTCAGGTTGATCTTGGTCACAACTCAGTGGCTTACTTCGTTCTCACTAACTCGGATTCAGTACAAACTGATTCTCTTCTCCCTTTCAGGGGCAGCAGGCAGGCATGCAGGCCAAAACTCAGGCCTTTCCACAGAGACTGTCTCGAGCTGTTGCTTCTTCTGTTCTCAACTTAGATCTGACTCAGCTGCCAGAATTTCCTCAAGATCCAAAGGTGTGGTTGGCTGATTCATCTGTCAGTCACAACAGGAGCTCCCCCTTCAGGTGCAAAAAAGGTGCCAAAGCCCAAAACTACAATTCCTACAGATTCTGACTCCAGACAGCTCCTGTAGTCCAGCTCCATTTTAGGTCCCACCAGTACTGATTGGTCCAATTCGGCAGTCCCGGGCCAAAGTGGTGGGGATAAACAAAATAGTCCTTGCTGCAAAAAAGGCAGGTTAGACAAACTACATTATCATTATCACTCTAAATGATTTTCAGCAAATAGTTACATCTTTCAAAGGAGCTCCCTCTCAGATTACTTATGACTGCAATCCAGGCAGCTCTTAAAGAGACGGTACACAGAGGCTATACAGGCACTCTCTGGCAATCACATTTAAACTGCTAAAATGCAGGACACCAGCCTGGCAGGGAGCATTTAAACAAGCTCAAGGAAGACTTTTTGGGAACTCACATTTGCAGGGGGGTTACACCCTTCCCTGCCAGGAGAAAACTTGGCGTCCACGACAAGTCTGTACCATCACAATATTGCAAATGCAAACTATACGAGACATTTATACCATTAGCATGTTATGCAAGTGACATCTGATGCATTAGTCAATGTAAACGTATAACTTTACTATACATATTCTCTACACTTCACAATACTATATCCATTCTGACACTACATCATGCATATTTCACACAGGTAATTTACATATTACTATGTGGAATCATGTAATAACTTCTTGTACCTTGAACAATGTAAGAGGGGGCCCTTCCCTATCAGCTAACTTGGGGCTAGATGGGGCATGGGCACCATACCTAGAAGGCAGAACAATCAACCTGGAATTGGCACTTAGGCTCAGTTTAGGCAGTGAGCTCTGAGAAACAAAAACCCCTTTGTGGACCACATTGAGAGGCAAATCCACTGGCCTCCCGGGAGAATCATAACTGAAACGTACTACTAACTTGACAGCTCTGCCAGTCTTTCTGAGGGGGACAACTACAGTCTCTGTACTCTCAGCACTGCTTTGGGGACTCTCGTCACTTGTGAGGAGTGCCTCTGCCTGGATGGGAATGTCCAAACTTGGGGCACTGTTGGCTCCTTGCTCTGCAGGCTCTGTTTCTACAACACTTGACTTGTTTTGCGAAGGCTCAGGCACAATCAGGCTTTGAGGCACGGAAGGGGGGTGGTCAGCACTCTCATAGTGTTTTTAAAGTTCTGGTATGTCACCAGAAAGACTCAAACCCTCAGCTTCTTCTTCAGGCAAATCATACAGTTCCACAATACACAGAGACTCAGCATCTTCAGACGTGATACTTTGCACTTCACTTTCTGGGAGCATTGGCTCCAAGGACAAAGATGGGGAGCAAGGCAGTCCAGAAGGCCCAGCTTCATCCCCACAATTAGTCATAGGGTGACCTCGAAACAGCTGACTCAACTCATAGGAGGGGTAATAGGCATTGTCACATTCACTTCGTCCGAGGTGGACTAACAGTCACTATCATTCTGAACCTGCTGCGGGGGAAACCTTGAACTTGTAACCACTGGAGTAGGTCAACTCTGTCTCTTTCTTGCAGCAGCATGAGTCACTGGCCCAGGGGAATCAATCTATGAGGGTTCAGCCTCAATAATGACTTGGCCGATAGGTAGCAAGTGGTTATGGTGCATGGTCTTGACAGCTTTGCAGATATTCTCTGGGTGCACCTTGTACACGGGTAAATCATCCAACTTTCCAACTACTACATGGAGGAGATGGTGCCACTGATCAGCAATTTTGTGTTTGCCATGCAGTCCTAAATTGCGTAACAACACACGGTCTCCAGATCGAAGCTCTTGAGCCTTTACTTTTTTATCATGCCTCTCTTTGTTGGCTAGATTTCTCTTGGTGGCCATTGTATGGGCCAGTTGATAGGCATGGTTCAATTGAGCTTTCAGTTTTTGTACATATTGCAGGTAGTTTTTGTCTCAGACCCCATCTGGAGAGACCCCAAAGCAGACATCAACTGGCAGCCGGGCCTCTCTCTCGAACATGAGGCGGTAGGGGAAGAATCCGTTAGCATAATTTTTCATGCAATTCTATGCATGTACCAAGGTGCTAATCTGCTGGCTCCATTTATGCTTGCCCTTTGGGTGGAGGGTGCCCAGCATGTCTAGCAGGGTACGGTTAAATCGTTCCGGTTGGGGATCTCCCTGCAGCTGGTAGGGGTGGTTCTTCACTTCCGCACCCCCTATAGAGAGAGCATTTTTTTTATTAGTCAACTCTCAAAGTCTCTGCCCTGGTCAGAGTGGATCCACTGGGGGGCACCATAGTGGATGAAGAAATTTTCCACTAGCACCTTGGCCATGGTAGATGCCTTTTGATCTTTGGTGGGAAAAGCTTGTGCATACCGTGTGAAATGATCCGTAACCACTAACACATTGCCAATGTTCCACTGATCAGGTTCTAAACACAAGAAGTCTATGCAGACTAGTTCCATGGGCGTGCTGGTAGTAATATTAACAAGGGGGGGCAGCCCTCTGAGGCAGGGATTTTCTTTGCAAGCAGTGACTACAAGTCTTTACATGGTGCTCAACATCGGCCCCCATTTTGGGCCAGTAGAAGCGAGATTGTACCAGGTCAAGGGTTCTGTCAATCCCCGAGGTGCCCCATGTGATTGTGGAGGGACCTCAGTACCAAATCTTTAAAGGCCATGGGCAGGACCAATTGTTGCTTGTCTACTTTGCCACTATGATGTACTGTCTCTCTATACAACAACTGATTGAGCAACTTCAATCTGGGGCCTTCTTTAAACAATAAAGCAGTTCGCAAGTCAGTGGAATGTAACTTAGACACATCTTTCCCCTGCACGCAGGGAATCAAGTGCTGGCTGAATCATAGGATCTTGGGATTGAGCCCACTGAATGCTGTCATTGTCAAACTGAGGTAGTGCACTAATATGTAGAGCAGAGAAGTGGCAATAAGCAGCCAGTATGCAGGTGTCAGAAGGGCCCAAGTAATCTACTAAACAGTCCACTGTGTCTGCAGACATCTGTTCATCTCTATCAAACTTTTGACACAATGCTCGGATGTCTGGTTCGGACAGCCTGACCCAATCACTCTTGGAAGTGGGCTTCGTGATAGGGCATCAGCATCAATATGGTTCAGGCCCAGTCTGTATTAGACAGCATAATCATAGATTGATAATGTAGAAAGCCACAGGTGCCCAGTGGCGTCTAACTTAGCTGAGGTCTGCACATAGGTCAACTGGTTATTGTCAGTCTTTACCAATATCTTTGCCCCATAGAGGTATTCATGAAACTGGTCAATGATGGCCCATTTTAGCACAAGGAACTCCAACTTATGTACAGGGTAGTTTTGCTCTGATGGGGTCAAGCTCCAACTGGCGAAAGCCACTGGTCTCAAACCATCCTCATGGTCTTGATACAGCACAGCTCCTAGACCCTGCAAACTAGCGTCAGTATGCAGCACATAGGGTTTGGTGGGGTCAGCATAGGCGAGGACAGGGGTGTGGGTGAGCTGGTATATGATTTCATGGAACACTGTTTCACAGTCGGGCATCCAGCAGGGCCCAAAGAGTTCACCTGGGCAGAAGTATACTTTTTCTGGTTCTTTGGTGGCCCCTTTCTTGTATTTACAATTGGTAGGAGGGTAATCCTGGGTAAGATTCAATAGTGGTCGAATCACCTTGGAATAGTCCTTTATGAACCTGCAGTAGTAGCCACAGAACCCCAGGAAACATTGTAGTTCTTTCAAATTATGGGGCTGGGGCCAAGTAGTTAGAGCCTCAACCTTATTGGGATCAATCTCTATCCCTTCTGAAGATACTATGTGCCCCACATACTTCACGGAGGTTTGGAAAAATTGGCACTTGTCAGTGGACAGCTTGAGACCGAAGTCTTCCAGTTGGTCTAGAACTTTAAACAGTCGGTGCTCATGCTCCTCTAGGGTGCTCCCAAACACAATGACATTGTCCAAGTACACCAGGCATTCCAGCAAATTCATATCTCCTACCACACGTTCCATCAGTCACTGAAAGGTGGCCAGGGTACCCGATATCCCCTGTGGCATTCTCAGAAATTCGTAGAACCCCAAAAGACAGATGAAGACTGTTTTCTCATGGTCCTCCGGGGCCATTGGAATCTGGTAATATCCACTGGTAATATCCAACACCAAGAACCATTTGCTCCTATTCAAGCAGTCCAGGGCATCCTGTATACGAGGCATAGTGTACCGGTTTGGGATGGTCCACGGTTTAGGGCCCGATAGTCAACACACATCCTCACAGACCCATTCTTCTTATGCACAACCACAAGGGAAGAGGCATATGGGCTCCTGGATTCTTGTATTACACCAGCAGTGAGCATTTCCTGCAGGTGTCTTCTCACATCATCTATGTCTGCTGCGGTTAGGCATCTGGACCTCTCTTGAAATGGCCGTTCATTGTGCAGGCGTATGTGATGCTCCGCACCCTGGACACATCCCACATCCCATTCCTTCAATGAAAATACTTGGTGTCTCTGAAGAGTCGCTTACCAATTCTAGCCTTCCATTCAGCTGGCAACGGGGAGTCACCAAAGTCAAACAAGTCCAGGGTCACTCTCTCCTTCTAACCAGGGTGCTTGTTGCCGGGCAATACTGCAGTGTCTGTGCAGTGTACCGTAGCTAAGGTGCACCCTCTGTTCCCTGGATCTCCTGATCTGACACATTGTGAATCTGGACCATCACTCGTCGTGCATAGGTATGGGCACGAGCAGGCAAGATGCTGGGCTTGACCAATAATCCTTCTGGCAATTTTCCATTGCCTGGAGCATCCAACATCAGTATTTTGTTCTTGACATCTTTCCTGAGGCAGACCTCCCCTTGAATGGTACACTGAATGTTAGGGGCAAGTACCATTGAATCGGGATCCTTCTTCCACATGATCCCCATCAGTTTGTCCTGGTCTACTTCCTCAGGTTTCTGTTGCAAATCATAGGCCCTCTTGATCAGAACCGGAATTCTCAGGGCCCATGCAGTCAGCTGCCCTTGTTTCTCATGGCAGAGTTGTGCTAGTCTCCCAAACATGTGGGCGTTTGTTCCAATTAACAGGGGAACCCCATCATACAGCCCGGTGGGGAGACACACTAGGGCCAGCATCTCTACTTGCTCCTCTATGCCAATGACAGTTGCAGGAAAAGACAACCAGAGGTGGGCATATCATAGATATGGATAAGACTTGTCGTTCAGCCCCCACTCATGTAGGCCTTCCAGGGATTGTAAGGACACATCAGATAAGTGTTTGTCATACCAGTCCTGAAACACAAAGGTCACTTGCGACCACTGTCAAGGACAGCCCAAGTAGGAATACCATTCACAGCCACATTAGTCTTCATTGAAGAGCCCACTATCTTGAACCAGTCTGGAGGGACAACAGCAGGGTCTGGACAGATGATTTAGCCACAAAGGGGTTTGAGTTAGGATGGCTGAAGCCTTTACTGTGGTCATTTCATCACTCCTTGACCACTGACTTGTTTTCCAAAGCTCTCCTTGAAGCTGGCTCACCACTTTCTCTAAGTCATTCTGAGACTGGCATTCCCTCTTCATATGGCCATCCTTGCCACAATTGTGACAAATGACATGCTCTCAGGGCATCCTTGGGGAAAATATAGCAGGGGATGCTGGAGCATCTACGGGAGATTGTAATCTGACTTCTGCGGGTAGTGTACCATGTCTCAAAAGTTCCTTTAGGGTGGCAGTCAATTCCTTGAGCTTAGCCGAGAAGCCATCCTCAGTAGAGGATGCCTGAGGTTGCAACCCACCCCCATAACAGTCACGTCCTGACAGGGACCAGGGTCTCTGTCAGCAGGGGATATCTCAGCGAACACACACGGTTGTGCTTTTCTGACTTCCTTCAGCAACTCCTCCCCCCACAGTTTACCCCATGGCGGGACACTCTTAGTGGTCTCCATTTCGGAAGGGCCTTCTGGTGCCATGATCACTTGGGCTGCACTCACCCCATAATTACAATCTCCCTCTTCACCTTCTACCTCCCGGAGTTCTTTTGTCAAGTCACAGTAGTCAGGTGGGTTACCTCTCCTATCCTGGAGCCTTAACTGGATGATCTGCAATTTAGAATACTTGGCATGTTGCACTATGTGCCCCAATCTCACACGGTTCAAATCACTAGGCTACCCCACCTTTCCAGTAAGCTTTCTGCAGAGCTCTTTCTAGGTGAGTAACATACGCAGACAAACTTTTCCCCTTCCATTGTTTGGTACCATGGAATTTCCACATCAAAGTCTCCCCTGACTCAATGCTCCCCAAACTGCCTTCAAGTACAGATAGGTACTTCTGAGCAGATGCATCAGGGTTCGTGGACCTCAAAAGTTTAATGGCTTAAAGGGCGGGGTCCCTCACACTTTCTATGATTCTTTTCTGCTTCTCAGCCTCCGCACACTGCCACTCAGGTACAAAGGGGGCAATATAATCGATCCAGGTCTCCCAGTCATCCTCCCCTTGGGGGGTCGGGAAGGTGCCCGAGAAGATTCTCAGCCTCCGGTAGGAGTCATAACTAATGGTGGGTACAGATATAGGGGCCAGAATTGGCAAGGGCACAGAAGGCGGGGCAGTAACAGGTGCTGGAGTGGGAGGGGGTGTTGGGGAAAGAACACCCCCAGGTGGCAGGAACAGTTTCTTAAAGTCCTCTACGGTTTTCCCTTCCTCCAACAACAACTTAGCAAATTTCTCTTCAAAAGACTCAGATAATGGTGTGAGCTCATCCTCCCCAGGGTCTGTACTGTCTTTTGTTATCACTCTCCAAGTGGCTGGGACCCCTTCTGAGGCAACAGTCTGTAGCGCTTTAGAGCTGTCCACGAGGTCACTACACTCTACCAAGGCTATAAAAGTTTGGGCAATCAAATCAGCCTGTCGACCCAACACCACAGGGTTTTTTAAACATTCATCTTTGGAGCGTTTTCCCCTTACAGTGTCCTTACTGGTGCCAAGGGGAATATCCGATATAAGCAGAGCATTTTGGGGGTCGATCTCCTGCCCAGTACACCACCCCACCAACTGGTGTACAGCCATTTCTACTGGGGTAGCCATTAATCTTTAATAATAATTTGTAATTTTTGGCCACTAGAAGGCACAAAATCTCAGCGGTGAGCCTCCAAAAGCAAGTCCAGATGCAAGTCACAAGTGGGGTACCTCAAGGATCAGTTCTGGGACCAGTCCTCTTCAATATCTTCATCAGTGACATTGCAGATGGAATGGAGGGTAAGGTTTGTCTGTTTGCAGATGACACCAAGATCTGCAACGGAGTAGATGATTCAGATGGGGTGGGCAGAATGAGAAGAGATCTGGATAAACTAGCAAAATGGTTGGAAGAGTGGCAACTGGGGTTTAATACAAAGAAGTGCAAGATCATGCACATAGGGAAGAGAAACCCTGAAGCCACCTATAAGCTGAGAGGGGAGTTGCTGGCAGTCACAAGGGAAGAAAGAGACTTGGGCATCATCATCATCACCGATGATCTGAAATCATCCAAGCAGACCACTAAAGCAGTAGATAAGGCTAGGGGGATGTTAAGGTGTATTAGTAGGGGTATCACAAGTCAGAAGAGGGAGGTAATAATCCCTCTTTACAAGACACTGGTTAGGCCCCATCTGGAGTACTGCATGGAGTACTGGAGGCCACACCTTCACAAGAACATTAACCAAATTGAGGCTGTCCAGAGAAGGGCAACCAAAATGGTGCAGGGGCTGCATCAGAAAACATATGAGGACAGATTAATGGAGCTCAATATGTATACCCTAGAGCAAAGGAGAGAGAGAGGTGATATGATCGAAACATTCAAATACCTTAAGGGCATTAACAAGGTAAAAGAATCTAACGTGTTTCAATATAAGAAAAATAGCAGGACAAGAGGACACAGCACGAGATTAAAGGGAGGCCGATTAAGGGGTAATGTGAGGAAGTTCTTTTTCACAGAAAGGGTGGTGGCTGCATGGAACAGCCTACCTCAGGAAGTGGTGGATATGAATACAGTGCAGGGCTTCAAACAGGCATGGGATAGGCATAAGGGAGCAATACAGATGAGTGTGAATAGATAGGCCATTGACAGAACAAAGGCCGGTGGCACATTTATAAGGTAGAAAAAGAAATTGACAGACTGGATGGGCCTTGCGGTCCTTATCTGCCGTCAACTTCTATGTTTCTGTGTAACCCCTAGGTGGCACTATCTCAAGGGCTACTACCCCTGACTGCTTGGCTAGAAGCAGGTTAAGGGGCCTGAGTTCTGAAACGGGTGCCTCCACCTGGAGGTCAGGGTTGGTAGTGGTCAAGCTAACCTGGGCACAGCCCTCTAGGACACTGTAACCCCCTCTTTCCTTACTAGTGGCCAGAATAATACACAATAATCACTTTCACAATACCCCTGATACACCACACAAGTACCCACACTGTTTGCACTTACCACCAGGGCTTTCTTCTGACTTGACCCTGGGGACCCCCTGCAAAACAAGGTTATACACAGCAAATAACAGCAGTACAGTACTCTTGCATAAACTGGAACCACAGTCAGGGTAAATGCAAAAAGAGTTAGATCTGATTTATTTAAGGGACTTGAACAAGGGAGGGTGTAATCAGGGTAATTTGCTTAAAGGCTTTATCAATCAAACAGTTATGCATGCACTTCAGGGTTCATAAACAGTCACACACTCTGGGTACCCAAGTGAAGAAGAGATGGGCTAGCCAGGATCGTTGCCCGGGGTAGGCCGGCGTTGCAGCTGGTTGGGGCCCTGTGATGGAAGAAAACAACATGCACCACACACACTAATTGTAATCTGTAGCCGGAGGGCTCAGTTCATGAAAGAAAAGAAACAACAAGACAATCAGAGGACACACTTAGATTAAGCTGTTGTTGCAGGGAGCTACCCTGATGGTTACTCATGATACCCAAGACTGGACACAGGCTGGACGAAAATTGAGAATGCAGGTGGTTGATCTGAAGTGCCAGGAGAAGCAGGGCCCACACGATTCACCGAGGCGTCGTTCCTGTTCAAGCATGGAGCAGGGGGCTGATCCCCAGGCACATCTCTTGTCGATGGCTTTCTCTGTGCAGTGGGGTTAGTCTGGCAGGGCCACTGTGGCAAGGCCCAGGCCGTATGGAGATGAACGTGGATTCAGTACAGTCGAGCTGGATACAGCTTCCAGCAAGCAGAACACAATTCACACAGTGGGGAACCAAATCACGACCCATTATAAACACACAGCACATTTACATGTAAGGGATTCTACCAAACCAGGCAAACCGCTCTCCGTCCACAATCACAAAGTCTCTGCACACACCGGGAGTTTAGAGGTAGCTGGAAATCCTGACAGGCTGATGCATTCAACAAATCTTCTGTCTTCTTCAGGTTGATCCTAGTCACAACTCAGTGGCTTACTTCGTTCTCACAAACTCGGATTCAGTCCGAACTGATTCTCTTCTCCTTCTCAGGGGCAGCAGGCAGGCATGCAGGCCAAAACTCAGGCCTTTCCACAGAGACTGTCTCAAGCTGCTGCTTCTTCAGCTACCAACTTAGATCTGACTCAACTGCCAGAAAGCCTGGGAATTTCCCCAAGATCCAAAAGGTTCAGTTGGCTGATTCATCTGCCAATCATAACAGGAGCTCCCCCTTCAGGTACAAAAAAGGCGCCACAAGCCCAAAACTACAATTCCTACAGATTCTGACTTCAGACAGCTCCTGTAGTCCGGCTCCATTTTAGGTCCCACCAGTACTGATTGGTCCAATTCGGCAGTCCAGGGCCAAAGTGGTGGGGATAAACAAGAAACATAGAAACATAGAGGTTGACGGCAGATAAGGACCGCAAGACCCATCCAGTCTGCCCATTTCTTTTTCTACCTTATAAACGTACCATCGGCCTTTGCTCTGTCGGTGGCCTATCTATTCATACTCATCTGTATTGCTCCCTTATGCCTATCCCATGCCTGTTTGAAGCCCTGAACTGTATTCATAGCCACCATTTCCTGAGGTAGGCCGTTCCATGCATCCACCACTCTTTCTGTGAAAAAGAATTTCCTCACATTCCCCCGTAATCGGCCTCCCTCTAATCTCATGCTGTGTCCTCTTGTCCTGCTATTTTTCTTATATTTAAACATGTTAGACTCTTTCACCTTGTTAATGCCCTTAAGGTGTTTGAATGTTTCGATAATATCACCTCTCTCCCTCCTTTGCTCAAAGGTATACATATTGAGCTCCGTTAATCTGTCCTCATATGTCTTCTGATGCAGTCCTTGCACCATTTTGTTTGCCCTTCTCTGGACTGCCTCAATTTGGTTAATGTCTTTGTGAAGGTGTGGCCTCCAGTACTGCATGCAGTACTCCAGATGGGGCCTAACCAGTGTCTTGTAAAGAGGGATTATTACCTCCCTCTTACGACTTGTGATACCCCTACTAATACACCCTAACATCCCTCTGGCCTTACCTACTGCATTAGAAGTCTGCTTGGATGTTTTCAGGTCATCGGTGATGATGATGCCCAAGTCTCTTTTTTCATTTGTGACTGCCAGCAACTCCCCTCCCAGCCTATAGGTGGCTTCAGGGTTTCTCTTCCCTATGTGCATGATCTTGCACTTCTTTGCATTCAATCCCAGTTGCCACTCTTCTGACCATTTTGCTAGTTTATCCAGATTTCTTCTCATTCTGCCCACCCCATCTGGATCATCTACTCTGTTGCAGATCTTGGTGTCATCTGCAAACAGACAAGCTTTACCCTCTAGTCCATCTGCAATGTCACTAATGAAGATATTGAAGAGGACTGGCCCCAGAACTGATCCCTGAGGTACCCCACTTGTGACTTGCATCTCTTCTGACTGTATACCATTTACCACCACTCTCTGTTTTCTGCCGTCAACCAGTTTGCCACCCAGTTGACCAACTTCTGACCCACCCCAAGCCTACCCAGCTTATTTATCAATCTTCTATGTGGAACAGTGTCGAAAGCTTTGCTGAAGTCAAGGTAGGTGCCATCAACTGCTCCCCCTTGGTCCACCACTCTGGTTACCCAGTTAAAGAAATCTATGAGATTAGTTTGACAGGACCTTCCTTTTGTAAACCCATGCTGCCTTGCTGCAGAGAAGGCAGGTTAGACACACTACATTATCATTATCACTCTAAATGATTTTCAGCAAATAATTACATCTTTCAACAGAGCTCCTTCTCAGATTACTTATGACTGCAATCCAGGCAGCTGTTGAAGAGACAGTACACAGAGGCTACACAGGCACTCTCTGGCAATCACATTTAAACTGTTAAAATGCAGGACACCAGCCTGGCAGTGAGCATTTAGGCAAGCTCAAAGAAGACTTTTTGGGAACCCCCATTTGTAGGGCGGTTGCACCCATAATGATGCCAAATGTTTATTGTCCCCTCAAGAACCAGACAGAAATGGGAAGGTGTGTCATTACTGTCTTTACTGTAAATAAAGCAAATATTCTGTTGTGCTGTATTTTATTATAATGATTGTGATTTTCCTGCTTTTGTCAGGATGTTTGGCATCTATCAATTAACCAGCATATTGCCTACAGTGACCCCCTTTTTATCATTTTGTTACACAGGATAGCCCAACCAAGATGCAGTATCTTGTTTTCAGTAGGATCCTTTTTTTACCCATTATTATAGCTGGATGGACTGAAGCACTGAGAGGTTAAGTGACTTGTTCAGGATTACACAGTGGGTAAGTGGCATGAGGGATTTGAACATGGGTCTTCTGTGTTTACTGGTTCCCAAGTCTGTCCTCTGGCCACAAGACTGCGCTGTCTACACCACTTTGCCTTTCATTCCTCTGTAAAACATTTTATGAGACTTGGGTTTAAAGCACTCCTGTATATAAAATACGATTGTATTGGATTGCGCTGCAGTCCATGATACATGGTATTATTATTTGGAGGTGAGCATGGAATATCTTAAATCTGAACACCGTCAGAAGGAGGCACTTTGCTGTAGACAGAATGATTTACACACACCTCTAAACCACTGGTCACGGAAATGTGGTCCACCAACACTCAAAAAGTGGGAAAATGTGGGACACTGGCCCTGACATGTGAGACACTGGGACACATCATCATACCCGGCGATACAAACTCAGAACACTGTGGAAGCTAGTACTTTTCTTTGTGCAAAGTTTAATTTTGATTTAGCATCATAGAGTACTATGCATTTCTGCTTTAAAGTATGAATTTGCAAGAGCAGGCAGCATATTATCCATGTAGGACAGATGTGGGACTGCTGTTCTCAGTGTGGGAAAATGAGGAATGTCCCTTGAGGTACAGCTGAGAGCTACGATAAAACCAACTTCAATATGAGCTGCTTAGGAATGCACTACCTGTTCACTGCATAGATGCATCACTTCAGCACGAGCCTAGGATGCATGTATCTTCACATCCTCTGCAAGGTGCAATGTGGGAATTGGGGCAGATGAGCAAGGTTGGTGGGGTATGAATAAGCACTGTGATTTACCAACTGGATAGCACTGATGACTCTCAAGACAGCACAGAGCAGGAAATATAGAAGAATCTGGGGAGAGGATGGCAGCTGCCATATTATCCACTACCTGGGCCCACACCTCGTAAATGAATGCAGTCACTCTCCATGCAGTGTTGGGTGTCCTTCCAATGGGGGACTGTGGAAGGGATTGTAGTTTCCAGGAGACATGATGACAGGTTCTGTGGTGGTCACCAGTCCCCTCATCAGGTGTAGAAACAGATCACTTAAAAAAAACTACCACAGGAATGCTGCACATGCATGCCACTTTTTCACCGTTTCTTATTTCCTAATCATTCTGACTCACACAACCTCAGAATGCTCCAGCTCATTTAGATGTGAAACTGGGAGGAAACAGGGCCCCACTGAAAACAAGATGCTGCATCTCCGCTGGGCTATCTGAGGTAAACAAATTGCAAAAAAAAAAAAAACATACATATATATATATACAGTATATTATAGTGGCATGGTAGTGCCACTATAGTTAGGGTTGAGTAGCCCTTTTAAGGTTAAAGGGTCAAACTTTGCACCTTAATAACTTTGCCACCGTTCAATGGATTTGCCTGAAATTTGGAATGCATTATCAAGAGCCACACATCTTGGGATCTGCCAACTTTTGTACTGCTCGAATATACAGCTGCGTAGTTATTATGTGTGATCTGCGCGCACGCGTTTACGGGTTTCTGGTGAATTCTTTGCTCGTGCCTACAGGTCGCACGGTTTGTGCGACCAGTCTGAAAACTTTAGGGAACATGCAGCCAGGGTCCCCAATGTGCCTTTTGAAGATTTTGTGAAAAAATATTAAACGGTTCAAAAGTTATTTAAAAAACAAGTTCCCATTATAAGCCAATGGGAAAAGTTAATAAAAAGTTAGACAGTGTCGCAAATGCACTTTTTAGTGTCACAAATGGCCCTAGTAGTGTCGCAAATCTGCCATTTTGTTTTCAGTTGGTGATCAGAAAAATGTTTGGCATTTAAATTAAGGACACTCTAGCAACACAATTCTTTTTGTGTTCATCTAGTCGGACACTGAGGATGCTAGCCATGTCTTTATTTTGGGGTGAAACACCCTAGAAATATGTTTTTCAAATTTCTGGAAAAAGTAGTGTCGCAAAGTAGTGTTGCACTCACGACACTTTCACAAATGCTTGCGAAAGCTTTCGCAAATCACAACACTACTTTTTCAGACTATGGCCAAAATGATAGTAGTTCTTTGCCACTCTGCTGCAAAAGAACGGTTTGGTCTTTTGAGCTGACATTTGGAGGGAACGCAGCCAATATCTCACAGATGTGCCTTTTGGTGGTTTGGTGAAAAAATATTGCATGGCTGCAAAGTTACAGTACTCCGAAGTTGGTGTTTTTTCCCATAGACTAACATGGTGGCATACGCCATGCCTTTCGGGGCTTGTATCTCGAAAATGATGCGGGATAACATATTTTTTGTTGCGAGTTGCATATCCCTATGGGCTATGTAATAGCAAAAACCTAGCCAGGAAAATCATGATTTTTGTGACATTTTTATTTTTTTTCCTACGGCGTGCGGTTGCTGAGATATTAGCAATTAACTACTTCCAATGTTCGTTTTAAGCTTCGATGCCCATTACAATGCATACATTCTTTGTGTTTCTGTATGCACCTGTTCGGCAAAAACAGGGTATGTGCTTCCGTTACTGTTACAGTTACTGTTTCCACTTGCGTTTATGTCCCCGTTTGCGTTACCGTTCCTGTGTACGCCACTGTGTGCGTTACCCTTAGCGTTCTCATTTGTGCTTGCATTTTTGTTACTGTTACCATTTGCGTTTCCACTACTGTTTCTGTTTGCGTCACCATGCACATTGCCATTTGAGTTTCTGGCAGCCCTTTCATTTGCGTTTCCGTTTCTCTTCCGTTTTGCATCTTCCTTGCTGTTACTGTTACCATTTGCGTTTGCAATTGCGTTACTGTGCCCGTGTGCATTATGGTTTGCGTTTACATATGCACTTGTGTTTCCTTTTGCGTTTCTGTTTCCTTTACTGTTATTGTTGCTGTTACCGTTACCATTTGCATTTACAATTGTGGTACTGTGCCTGTGCGTGTTTTGGTTTGCATTTCTGTACGCGCTTCTGTTCCCATTTCCATTTCTGTTTCCTTTGGTGTTATTTTTCATGTTAACCTTATGATTTGCATTTACAGTTGTGGTACCGTGCCTGTGCCTGTGCCTGAAATATCGCTGTTATTTCCCCTCATGCAATTTTACCTATGACATCATTCATGGCTTCTCCATGCATGATGTCATATGGTAAAACTGCACTTGGGAGAAATAGCAGCAATATTTCAGGTAAGGCCCTGGCATATCCAATAAATAAATAAATACATATATATATATATATATATATATATAGGGGATACATGATGGGCGAGTGTGGAATATGGAAAATATTTGCATGAGTGCAGAGTGAACTGTGATAATATCACGAGTGCCGAAGGCACGAGTGATATTATTGCAGTTCACTCTGCACGAGTGCAAATGTTTGCCATATTCCACAAGTCGCACATCATGTGTGCGATTTATACAATAGGGCTACTATCCATTGGGAACATTTTTGTCTGTGTTTTCTCCCTGTTTACTCTGTTTTTTTTTTTTATTTTGGTAACTGGGTACTTTTTTTTTGGGTGGGGGGGAGACCTGGGAGCATTGGGCAGTTAAGTGATTTGTTCAGAGTCACACAGTATTGAAATGGAAATTGTGAGAATCAAACACTGGACTGGGCTGCTGGATGTAGGAAGTTTGTTCATTGCTTGTTACTCTAAACTCTAGGCTATACTGACAACACTGTTTGTGTGTGGTCTGAGTGTGTGTAAGTGTTTCTGAATGGGCTGAGACTGTTAGACACTATGAGAAACAGGTGTATGTGATTTGCAATGATAATTGTGTTACCTGCAGCTAGGAAGTGAGAAACAGACTGTTTTTTCAGTAAGTTGCTGGCTTCACTGAGACAGAGAAACTGTTGCAGTCAGCACTCAGAAAGAGAAACTGGTTTATGAAGGAGGCTGGTGTGAAGATTAGAGCAGCACAGTAATGGGCTAGGATTGTCAGAATAACTATGAGACACAGGTGATTGTCTTTTTACAATGCTAATTGAGTTAGTTGCAGGATTCAGTGAGAAAGAGAAACTGTGAAGCTATTAAATGCAGGCTGCAGTTTAGATGGTCTCACTCTGGTGACATCACCATTGTTGTATATTTGCTGGTGATGTAGACACTGTGGGTTTATCAGGAAATAAATCCACAGTGGTGATGTCATCACAGTGGTTATACAATGGCTGTGAAAATAACACCATTTACTTCATAGCATATCACTTCACCTCTATTGTATATAAATATACAGTATATATATATATATATATATATATATATATATATACAAAGTAAGAGAGAATAAAATATATATATATATATATATATATATATATACACAAAGTAGGTGAGAATGAAATCTTACAGAGAAATGATTTATTTCTATGGCCTGCAAACCTAATATGATGATAAATCATTTATCATCATTCTAGCTGGGTCATCACCATTTATCATCACTTTTGGTTGGTCACAAAGAAGCTCTTAGCCAATGGGAGAGCAGCTTGAACAATGCCTGATGACGTCACAATGACCTCTGCTGCACTCAAAATGGAGCAGTGAAATCAAACAGAAACTGTTTATTCTTCTTTAAAAGAACTAATCTGAAAGCTTTACATTTAAAATACATTGTATAAATTGGACACACAATGGCCTCACTCAGAATATGACATTTATCACCTGTGAGGGGGCAGGACTTTCATAACTCGTGCCCCTGCTACTCATGAGTTGTGTATATGTACAGTATGTATGTATACATATATTTATGTATATATTCCAGTGATATCCATTTAGCTTCTACAGTGCAGTGAATTCACTCTCAGACTTTCAGAAAATACCCTTTTTACCATGCTTTTTAATTCTCTATGGCTGTACCCCTTTCAGAGCTAGTGATCTACCAGATCTAACAACCCCTGCATGGTGATATATGTGGCACTGGGCCTTCTGACTATCGGGAGTGGGGTTCCTGCCCATTTAGTCTTCTGCCCACCCACCTCATGGTGACCCTGCAATATGCACGTAGTCTGCAGTGGCCCTCTGAAGGAGGTAGAAAGCTGCTGCCTTGGCCCAGCCCAGGGATCACAGTGGAAGGACCCCTGATGCTGGGGTCACATAACAAAGATCTGCACTGGTTCCCAAATCAGTACACCAGCATGACAGTGTGATTTGCTATGACTAGGCCAGCGGGTGACCAGTCAATTTTTAATGCAGCAATGTAATAAACTGAGACAGATGGAGAACTACAGATATTTGGATCCTGTTCCAGTCCTGACCCATTTTTTGTTGCTAGCTGAATAGTTCTATTTTAAGCAGTTTTAGAAGATACTGGGGATGTTAAATTTATATTTTCATAACCTGCTCTCACATGCATGATCAAAGTGGTGTGATTCACCAGGCAGCAGCAAATAGGGTTTGATTGCAACCCAGTCCCAATAGGTCCCAGCTGGCCCATTGAGTGCACCAGTTGCAGCTCCACACATAGCACATGCCCTAGTAAAAAAAATGCTATACCCGGTTGGTGTCCCATGTGGTGTAAAGCTACCCCCATATGAATGATATAGAGATGCCCTGGCCGCCAGCTGTTATGCCCCACTGATGCCTTGCAAACCCATACAGGCTAGAGCCGCTACTGGATTGCACTGCTGCTTTAGTAAGATACAAGCCAAAGGTGATAGCCATTTTCTTTATACCACAAGGCTTAATTTGACCCCTTTTGCAAAAGGGAAACCGTACAGAGAGTAAACTTACATAACTCTTAATTGTGGAATGCTGTTGTTCTGAGAACTCACAGAGAAGTCAGTAATGACAGCAGTACAATCAAGTGACACATTTTAACATATTATTACTTTTGAATATATTATTTAACAAACGGCATTTTGTTGATGGACACCCTAAAAGAACAAATAAAAAAAAAATTAATCTAGCCAACAGTAGTATCAGACAATGTGCCACTACCTCACGGCCAGGTTTTCAGGAGTGAGCTGGCCAAGGAATGCAGATCATTTACATAAACGTTAACCTCCTCTGGGGAGTGACACAGATCCCATAGCCTGAGTGCCCCCTGGTGGCTCAGGGTGCTGGGGTTTGTCAGCGCAGGAATCAGACACACAAGAGTAGTGTGCTGCCCAGGCACCTCTATGTTAGGAGTGATATGCAGGTGCATCTCCTAGCAACACTGTGAGAGGATTAAAAATTGTTGGAAGTGCAGGTGGGGCAGATGAAGCCCACCCCCTCCTTACATTCCTGTGGGCTGCCACGCATGTACCATGCAGCTCAGCTGACCTTACTCCTCTGAAATTATGGTGTCTGGCTACAGTAAATGAGGTGGGCAGCAGGTTATATGGTGCAAAAAGAAGGTCATAAAACAGGATGTTGAGAGATCAGAGGACAAAATGTAAATAAAAAAGCAAATGATTTTTAAATTCTTAACCCCCTCCCACCCAAATAAAAAAAATCCAGTGCATGGTGGTAATAATAATCCTTATTTATCCAAGTAAAGGAACTCATTGAGATTAAAATCTCTTACAAGGGTGGTCCAGCCAAGAAGCGACCTTACAATCTTATTAACACATGGAGACCTGAGAAACAGAGACAGCCAACGGGCACACAAACAGTAATATCCAGATAATTTGCCATCAGACAATGTGAAAAACAATGTAGCAAAATTCAAGGTGTAATCAGAAATAAATAACAAGAGCGACAAATATAACATGAGATCCATCTGTGTTGTCTGCATAACCCGCACCAAACTGCACCATGCTGCACCTATAATAGCTTGTATGTAATGCATGTGAACTCGGTACCTCTGCAACCATACAGCCAGGCCTCCCTTGCAGAAGAGACTTCTGCTTCAATGTGACACTACCTGGTAAAACAGAAGGTCAATAAAGAAATAATGTCTGGGCATCCTAGTATTGTGGTTTGTTTGGGTTTGGGTGTGTTTCGTGATGGGGGGAGGTACTCAACAAGAAAAGCTCCAGTTCCCAGAATCTGCAGGCATGACTTCATTATCTAAGGGTGAGGCACTATCCATGAGCACCAGGTCTGGAAGGGTTCGTGGAAACCCATGTCTCATTCCAAAATCCACAGAGTGGCTGAACTCAGATTTGGCAGGCTGTTAAATCCCCTGACCTCTAACTGAAGCAAGCTAGACAGGCAGACATCTATACAGGCATTTTAGACTGCAACCCTCCGGCACACAGAGTTTGCTGAGTGACCAATCAGGAAAGCTAAATATCCGCACAAATTAGTTAAAAGGGAAAACAAATGCTGACATGCAGCCAAACTGCACTTCTGCAACTCTCAGCAGACAGCTTGTGCCAGCAGCTCTTGCTGAACAAGATGTGACTTTATAATAAACATTGCCACCTCCCAAAAAAAAACTTCACTTCTGAACGTTTTCCAAAACCCTTAAAGCCTTTGGCTGGTGTTGTGGCAACGGGAATCAAATTATAAAAACAAATCCTGCCACAGCATTTCATTTTTTGTTCCAGAGCAAAACGAAGAGAGACACATTGCTATTTTTTCTTCCCCTGCTTCTGTTGACTTTCGAAGCAGAATAGAATAAATGGAGAGTGGCAGCATGTTTCACGGTGTGCTTGTGTACACCCCACCCCATGCAGCATCTTGCTGACCTGTAAGCAGCTGTAGGGAAGTACCATTATACGTAGTCTGAGCTGGGGTTATTCACATTTTATTCTGCAATTTACATTTTTTGCTCCTACAGTGCCTCCATCAGATTTTCTCCTGTTCTCAGTGCTGCCTCTGTGGTGAGCCCAAGAAAATATACCTTACAGTTGTTGCAGGTGGATTGAAACAGAGGCTTGAAACACAAACAAAACAAGTGACAGGGCAGCCTTCAGTACTTCCAGATTTAGTGACCTATCATTGCTTTTCTTTGTTCCAGGCCTCATTTTCAATCCACCTGTGACTACCCTATGGCCTGTCCTCCTGCTACCCAACTTCTAGAGGAGGAATCTGGGCTGTAGATGCTCTCTAACTGATAAGAGAGCTGATCCTCTGACATTTGCATGCCCCACCCTCTACCCCACCTCCGCAGCAGAGACTGCTGTGGTTGCCACTCACAGAAGCGAATATGGAAGTGAACCTAGCATCTCTCTGGATGACAAGAAGAGACAAAAAACCAAGGGGGCAGAGGGGTTGACTAGCATCAAGGGACCAGCCACAGCATCAGTATCAAAAAAAAGCAATGTTGCTGCTTGGCTCTCCACCCCTCACTCTTCCAGGTCTGGTGGCAGCAAACATTTGCATTCAATGTCTTCCCTCCTTGGTAGTGGAAGCACCTGGTCATGCTCTTCTCTTGCTGCCAGACTGGAAAATGGACTTGTGTAAACCCCCCCCCCCCACACCTGGACTACTTGCCACCCTGAAGCTGCCTCCTGCTGAGTGGTTCAGGATGTGCACATGTTCAAACAGCAGCCTGCTCAAACGTGAGAGCTGCGTCAGAGCAATTTGAACTCTGTTTCAATGGTGCTCAGTGCAACCGAACTGCCATGAACTTCACTACTGCACCTTGCGGCTAGCACAGCACTGGAACTGGACCCTTTCTAGTGTGCTCTAGCTCCAGACACTTCACAGCCATCAGGGGGCACAGAGTCACTAGGAGGATGAGTTTGGTGCTCAGAGGCACCTGTGGTATCAATGTGGCTACCAGTGGTTTAAACACAAGAGGGACACTGCTCTAAAAGGATGGCTAGAAATGGATCTCTCAGCGGAGCAGTGAGAGTCCCTTCTGCCACAACACCACTACCAGAATATAAAGAACAGAGTGTGCTACAGACCGGGGGAGAACAGAATAAAAGCTGGGCAGGAGCCCTATAAAAAAAACTTTAAGATTGCAGCACAGGGATGGCCCATTGGTGCAGTGGTTGGATTTCTGCTTGCGGCACTGGCGACCTGGGTTTGGGAATGGACCCAGGATGCTGGAGGGCTGGCCGGAGAAAGAAGGCTCAAGCATCTGATGACTGCTCACCTTCTCTTGGGAGGAAGATGGGGAGGCGACCTGGCGTTTGCCAACTCCTGGCGGAGGCCAGGGGTATGCCAATGCGCTGGATCCAGCTGACTAAAGGGGTATGGTGAACATTGGCGTACTCCTTGATGTTAGTGGCACACCATGCCCCCAGGGAAAAAACAGGAAAGGAGCTACACGATCAACCGGATGACAGTCGCCAGCTCCTGCTATCACAGGATCCTGGGCAGTCCAAAGATGCTTACAGCAGCGCCCGGGCCAAGAAAGAGTGCACTAGCCTGCCCCACTGATGCCTTCTCCCTTGGAGGAGGGGACCCATCCAGTGAAGGGTTACGCCGGGTTGCCCGGGGGCTGCGATGTGGGGTGGTGGTGGCTGCATCAGGGCAGGGTGGCAGCGAGGGGCAGAGGTGGCCAGAAGGAGAAGCTGGCCAGGAGCCGGGGGGGGGGAGAACTGTAGCACTGTTTTCTTCAGGAAGACAGCTGTCCTTTTGCCAATCTATGGCCATGCAGCAGCCAATCAGAAGTCAGGGATTTTGGCACCTAATACCACAAGCCAGCTAAGAGAATGACTGTGCTGTGTACTTGGCACCCTTTCTGTGTGCCAATAGGGCATTGAGTGAGCATTCTGCATACTAATTCAGTGGATTAACAGTGCCCTACACCAGTCAGAAGCTGCCTTTGTGACAGAAAATGTTGAAGGTAGTTCCAGAAGAGGGGAGTTGCCAGTTAATGCTGAGAAAGAGAGGAGGGTGAGTGCTGCTAGCCAGAGTCATCCAGTGAAGCTTGCCTGGGCTTCCACAGCAAACCATCACGGAGTGACTCTAGAGATTTCTACAACCTGTAGTTACAGAGACTGAATTCTGCACCTAATAAATGTGTCAGGATGACATTTCCCTGAGAGACTCTGACCTGCCTTGAGAAACATGGAGGTAAACGCATGACACAGTAGCAAGCCTGTGGGCACCAGAGAGTGTGTGAGAAAGCCTGCATCGAGAGAAGAAAGGTGCATCAATCCAGCAGACTGTATAGGAGATGGCCTGTTAGTGCTAATGTCAGGTACCAGCTAACGCTCTGCACCAGGGTTCTGAAACCTGGACATGGGTGTGAGGCATGTGGCCCCTGCTCCTTAGACTGGTCTGTGATATGGAGGAGGAAGAGGAAAGAACCTGAGAGGTCCAGAAGACAGCGGTCTTAGAGACCCTGATTTCCATCCAGAGGCACCTGAGACCTGAAGCATCTTCAAACTGCCCCCCTGAACTGCAACAACTGAACCATCAACCTGAGAGGAAATGGATCTGCAGAAGAGAAGGAGCCCAGTTGACAGAGAAGTGGTGCAACAGAATCATGACTGAGTACTCTCAGGTTTTGCCCTGCAACTGGGGAAGTTTTTACAAAGTTGCCACCAAATCTACATGTAACCCCCCTTTGGGGGCTTACCGTAAGTCCCCTCTTACTTCTGGTTTCCCACCGCTCCTGGCAGTCTCCCAGAGTCCTCTGTTGTTCCCTCAAGTCACCCATAGGTTATTTTATTCCAGTTCTGGCTTAAAACTTCGACGCAGTCCACCCACTGCGTTTTCTGCAGTGAGCAGACAAAAGTGGGACCAAGACAGAGGCAGGAAACTACAGACCTGTCAGTTTGACCTCTGTGGTAGGGAAAGTGATGGAGTCACTTCTGAAGGAAATAATTGTTGAGTACCTTGAGGCCAGTGGGGCACAGGACCCAAGGCAGCATGGGTTCACAGTGGGAAGGTCATGTCAGTTGAATCTAATAGATTTCTTTTGACTGGGTGACCAAAGTAGTAGACCAGAGAGGGGTTGTGGACATGGCCTACCTAGACTTTAGCAAGGCATTTGACACAGTCCCACACAAAAGATTAATAGTCAAATTAACCAGCCTGGGAGTGGGTCCCAGGGTGGTAGCCTGGGTAAAACATTGGCTGGACAACAGGACACAGAAGATAATTGTAAATGGAGTCCACTCTGAAGAAAGAGGGGTTACTAGTGGAGTACCGCTGAGTTCAGTACTGGGTCCAGTCCTTTTTAATGTCTTTATAAGTGACATTGCAGAGGGACTGGAAGGAAAAGTATGCCTCTTTGCAGATGACACAAAGATCTGCAACAGGGTTGATACACAAGGAGGCGTGGAAAGGATGAGAAGGACTTGGCAAGGTTGGAGGAATGTCAGAAGTATGGCAGCTTGGATTCAAAGCAAAGAAGTGCAAATAATGCACCTGGGAAGCAAGAACCCAGGGAAGATTACACAATGGGGGAGATAGTAACAACAACAAACAGCATTTGTCAATGCCGAATGTTTGCTTGCTGGCATTGGCTTTGGTAGTGTAGAAGTTACAGAGTTTGCATAACAGAAATGGCAGTGAAGTATTGAACTGAAGTCAACCCACCACCACACTGCAGAGGTGACAGGCATTGGGGTGTGCCTTTGGTCGTCAGGCATAACGTGCCACGCCCATTTCGCTCACACCCTACCCTGCAGACACTGACAAGTGTCACGGTAGCCTTGGGGTCTTTGGCCCTGCGCGCACCCCATTCCATCAGGAAACACAGTGAGATGGGTGCGGTATAGGAGAATGGGGTGAACTTTGGGGCCGAAGAGTCCAAGGCATACCTCGATGCCTCTCACTGGCTGCAGGGTGTGGAATGGTATGAGCATTACAGGCAAGAATTCCAAGTCACACCTCTGATGCCTGTCATTCTCTACAGGGTGGGGTGTTATGGTTGGAAACCCTAACACCTCAGGCATTCGTTGGTATTTTCACTCCAGATTTTAAACATGTTTTTTTTGTGACCCCCCACCTCATGAACAGTGGCAATATCAGTTTGTTAGCCAAAAGCTGCTTGTGCACGGCTACTAGGGCATTTAGCACCACAGGTGCAAAAACACATTCCGAACAGGATGTGAAAAATGACAGCTGCACTGTTCATGGGGAGGTGTAAAAAATGGCAATGTTGCAAATCTGCAGTAAAAATATAAAAAAAAACTGGTGAAGTCACGAACATGCATAGAAACTGTGCAACACACACCTGTAATGTAATTAGTTTGGGAATTTTTTTACAGCAGATTGTCAACACAGGCATTTTTGGGACCTCCGATAATGAACAGTGTCACTGTAATTTTATTTTATTTATTTAGTTTTTGTTGACCAGGTAAGTGCACTGGACAAATCCTGCCTATTTTCAGGCACGACCCGGGGGAGAGGGGAATACAGATGAATGCCAACTGACCTTGAACCAGATTAAGCTGTTTGTGGTATTTTTAGTGAATGAGGGAAATTTGGCCAGGACACCAGGGAAATTCCCCTACTCTTTTCGATAAGTGCCATGGGATCTTTAACATCCACCTGAACTACCACCAATCCAGGTAGATGGGACCTCGGTTTAATGTCTCATCCGAAAGACAGCACCTCAGAAGTGCAGCACCCCTCTCATGCTGCACTACAGTGTCAGTACTGGGATATTAACCCAAGTGCCAGATGTGGGAACTGAACCCACAGCCCTCTGATCTCCCAGCCTCAGAGACAAGTGTGCTACCTACTGAGCCACTGACACTGACATTTTCTTTATCTGTCCCGAACAATGATTTCCCACAGCGACCACGCATCTCTGCGCTGAAAGTGTGAAAACACATTTCGGCCATGTTGTGAAAAATGACAGCTGTACTGTTCATAAGGAAGTGCGGAAAAATGCCACTGGTGAAAATCTGGACTGAAAATATTACAAAGTCATGAAGTTACGATGGTGCGTGGAAACTGCAGTAATGCTCACTGTAACACAGTCATTTATGGACTTTTATGCAAATTTTCAACATAGTCATTTTAAGACCTCTGCTCATGAACAGTGTAACTGTGATTTTCTTAATCTGTCCCAAACATTGCTTTCGCTTTCAGCTGCACCATTATTAAGCTACATGTCTTAGGAAACACATTTTAGGCGACAAAGTGAAAAAATGGCAGCTGTACTGTTCATAAGGAAGTGTAATAAAATGGCAATGCAGAAAATCTGGAGTGAAAATATAGAACATTCGCAAACTTACGAGCGTGCGCAGGAACTGCGCAACGCACGCTCTTACAACAGTCATTTCTAGAAATTATTTCACCAAATTTTCAACATAGCCATTTTAAGACCTCTGCTCATGAACAGTGTCACTGTGGTTTTCTTAATGTGTCCCATACATTGATTTCGCACACCGACTGCGCCATTGTGCGCTACATGGGCGGAAACACATTTTGGGCAAGATGAAAAATTACAGCTGCACTGCTCATAAGGAGTGTAATAAAATGGCAATGTTGAAATCTGGGTGAAAATATTGAAAATTCGCGAACTTACAGGCGTGCGTGGGAACTGCTAACCTGCGCTTGTAAAACAGTCATTTTGGAATTTTTCCACTAAATTTTCAACATAAGCTTTTGAGCTGCTTATGAACAGTGGCAGTGTTGTTTCGTTATCGGTCCCAAGAGAAATGAAAGGACTGCAAAATCACCCTTCACAATGATTAACACCATGACAGTGAGATCACTCATGAGAAGGGGTCCCAAAACCCATGTTGAAAATTTGAGACAAAAATTCCAAAAATGCCTGAGATATGCAGCAAAGTTGAAAAACCCTATCTATCCCATTATACAGCTTACCGGCATTTCCCTCAGTTCAGCGGTCAGCTTTGAAGAGTGCAGGCGTGTTCCGGTCCACGAAGATCGTCGCGCGGAGTCTGGAGGTAAGTATGGGGTGGGGGGGTGGGAGGCAGGGGTGTGCAGTGGGTGAGGCGCGGGTGGGGCAGAGACACCGAGGGACCGTTTTGAGTTTCAGGTGTTTTTTTTTTAAATGGCGGCGCAGGGGCGTTTGCCACACTGGGGTGGGCTCCCAGCGTGGCACAAGAGATGCCTGATGGGGGCACGTGGAGCCAAGGGGATTAGGCACCCCGTCGGTGATAACATGTGTTGCCACGCTGGGGTGGCTCCCAGCATGGCATATAGAACTCTGTTTTTGAGAGGTGCAGCACAGCCACGTGAAGTTAGGCACCCCCATCCGCTTCAGTGTGTGGAAACCGCAGTATGCATGCGTGTGTGTGTGTGTGTGTGTGTGTGTGTTTGTGTGTGTGTGTAGGGGGAGCGCGCATGAGCAGGCGATATCTTATCGCTGCTCACTGAAGCGTAGCTCCCCCTTTCAGCTGTACACCACTGCATTTTGTCTGCTGTCATAGACCGCTCGAGCAGGCATTGGAGAACTGCGGCCGTGCCTGCAAACACACTGTCTGAATTGGAAGAGGGCTGCCACACCTCCAGAAACTCGGATGTTGGCACAATGTTTCTTGCACATGCGTGCAAGCAAACATAAAAAGGAAAGAAACCTGGGGGTAATCATATCAGATGACCTTAAGGTTAGCAAGCAATGTGAGAAGGCAGTAGGGAGGGCTGGGGGGATACTGGGATGCATAGGGAGAGGCATCACCAGCAGAAAACACGAAGTTGTTATCCCCCTGTACAGACAGTTGGTGAGACCCCATCTGAGTACTGCATCCAGTTCTGGAGACCCCATCTCTGCAAGGACATAGACAGGCTAGAGGCAGTCAGAGGAGGGCAACTAAAATGGTGCAGGGTCTGCAAGAGAAGCCGTACGAGGAGATACAAAAGGAGCTTAATATGTATACCCTTGAGGAAAGAAGGGAGAGGGGGGACATGATAGAAACTTTTAAGTACCTCAGTGGAATCAACAACGTCCAAGAGGGTAGCATCTTTCAGAAAAAGAGACGTGCAAGAACAAGGGGACACAATTTTAAGATAGAGGAGGGGTGGTTCCGGGGCAATGTGAGGAAGTATTTTTTCACAGAGAGGGTAGTGGATGCATGGAACAGCCTTCCTGAGGAGGTTGTGGGGTCTAAAACTGTGGGAGAATTCAAGAATGCATGGGACAGACATAAGGCAGTTCTTGTGGTGGGTAGGAAGAAATAGGCTGTTGGTTAACTAGGATCTGCTGCCTATCCTGTAGGTAGGGAAATGGGCAGACTAGGTGGGTCAAGCAGTCCTTATCTGCCATCAAAGTCTATGTTTCTATGTTTCTTTAGCAGCGGGCGACCGCACATGTGCAAAGGGCGCATTTGAACTACCGACCACTGGTTTTGCAGTCTTCTGGGGAGTTCCTCATCAATCCCGGTGCTCCTCTTATGCTAAACGGGGACCGGTGACCTCAAGGGGGCGATGGAGAAGCCATAAAGTTTTAAAAATAAAGATTAAATCGGGGCATGAATGAGGGCTCATGAATAAGTCATGAGCCCTCATGTATATTAATGAGTTGTTGCTGCCGCCTGGGGGCACTGTGTTTCTGCAGCAGTGACTAGAAACCAACTGGGAGCACCCCAATGAGAGTGGGCATGTTAAAAAGGGGACAGTTGAGGCTACAACCCGGTGGAGGATTTGAAAAAATAAAGAAATGTGGTGGGCTGCAGCAGCATTGAAAATGGGAGAAACTGATCTGAACTGAATGGACTTCCTGGTAAACAAATGGGAGCTGACATGTTTGTGACACTTGACCCCTTTCTTTTTAGCCAATCAGTGATCTAGGTGCCCAAAATTGTGACAAAGGGACTCCTGGGAAAAGGAGGGGACTAATTCTGGCACCTAGATCATGCCCCAATAAACAAGGAGAAAATATTGATCACTATGGATATCAGTTATTGAAAGGCTTCAACAGCCAATTGGAGGACTGGGATTGTGGCTGATACAAGGGGGGACTTCCTGGGATTTCTTCAGTCTGTTTCTGGGCTCTGTTCAAGTCAGGAGTACCCTGTGAGAGTGGATTTGAACATCAGTGGGCTTATTCAGGCCCTATGTGGAGACTGATGTGTTGCAGAATTGAGTTGAGAGGGGAAAAGAAAGAAAAAGAGACTAAAGTGTGATCTTGTTTCTCCGGGTAATGAGAAGCTACTTTGCTGTTGGTGAGAGAAACAAAGTGTTGCAGAAACCCTGCACTGAGAAGCTGGACTAGTTGAGAAGGCTGTGTAGATTATCAGAACTGCTACAGTTATTTCAAAGAGGTTGTTTACTGAGTGGGACTGTGATGGCAATTTTCTTGAAGAGGCAGAGCGTCTTTAGTCGTCAGGGTGCTAGCCAGAAATTGTGTGTGTCCTGAGTGAACTGGTTCAAGTGGCTGAGAGCAGAGGTTTTGCTGCAGCCAAAGAAAAGAGTGTGGTCACTGCTAATCTGGAAAGTGTGGACTGGTGTGCGGGGGATTGTTGTTGCTGAGTTTTCCCTCTGCTGGCTTGCACTTGCATAAAGGCTAGCACCCACTCAAAATGGCACTGGACATTATTGGAGTGACTGACTGAAGGCCTTGTGATTGGAGAACTCAGTGCAAGGACTGCAGGAGGACCCCCACCATTTGGGAGTCCTTACCCAGAGCAGGGGAAGGAACCCACTAACCCTTTCCAAGTGGTACTCACTGTCTCAGTAGTTCACGTGGATCTCGTACCCGAGTGCTAGGGCACTCCGATCATGGGAGCCGGGCTATGGAGCCACTCCCAGGTCTGGGCCTTCTGGGGCTGGTGTTGTTCTGCCACTGTGCTCTGCAGTAGGCTGAAGGTGACAAGCAGCCAGAACTACAATCAAGGTGACCAGCTGCAAGATCCTTGAGCAAGTTCCATCCAGTTGGAGGGATCTTGGCCAGCCTGCTTCTTGACTTGCTGCACAACTCCAAGGAGCTCCGTTCTCCCCTGGTGCTGAAATCTGCAAGCCATGAGTACCCAGGACCTGGTTCCAGGCAGGGAAAAGGAGGAATTGCTTATTAAACATTTTCAAATTTCTAAAATATTTCAGTGCCCCAACAGCCGGCCAACCTGTGGCACTGTACCAGGCCTGCACCTGGTGGGTACCCCTAAAAACATCTGGGAAACACTGGTACCAGTGGGGGTGGGTTCAGCCTGCAGGTTCCAATGTTTGGTATATTGCTATATCATTAACCATTTTTTTTATCCATAGCCATCCTTGGTCCCGGTACCCCCTTCCCTAATCCCATACCCCCCCCCAATATAGCTGTGGTTTACTGTTTGAAATTGTGTGTACAGGAATTCTCTGAGTCTGTCAAAGCATTACTGTTCATTGTTTGTGGTGGTATTGAATTGTTGGGTATCCAGGGTGTGGGGTGGTTGGTAGGGAAGGTGGGTAGGTGCAGCATCCCAGGAGACTGTACCAGCCAGGCACCTGACCTACTTCTAATTCTCTCTGGGTGAAGGCACCGCACTGTTTTTATTATCTTTGGGACAGGACCCCCAATTACCACCATAGCAGGACCCAGGCCCCTTAACCTGTTAGAGGGACAACAAGCAGGGGTAGTAGCCCACTGGCACATGGCGCCTGGGCTACATCTTTGGAGGCACCACTGGGATCTCCTGTTTGTCAGCAGCACATCATGAAGAATCCAACTGTAAAGACCCCTGTGGGGTCCCCAGCACCCAAGTCTACTCCCCCTCGGCCTTCATGAAGGCCTCAAGAGAAGGATAAAGTGAAGTTGGTGGAATGGAGTGGGGATATGGGGATGGACCCCAGAGGTCTTTTCTGGTGCTGGAAGTACCCCTCGAGATGGACGAGGGAGAAATAGAAAGGCACTTATTCACCCTAACAAAACTGGGTAAAGGGAAAATGTGGGGACAGATGCCTGATTGAGGTACTGGGAAGTTAACTGTGTTGATGGAATATATATGTAACCCCTCACCCCTGCCTTTTTACTAAAATGACAGGTGGCATGCTGTTGGCGTTGGCAGCAATACCTGGTGGGAACCTGGGTTCGGGGAGGATGAGGTTACCTGGCACAAGGGACCTAGGTTTGGCTACTCTGCACAGGGGCACCCAAGTAAATCCAACTACAGAAAGCAATAACTGTAATGTCCAGAACCAGGATTGGGATTTTCAGTGTGGCTTTATTCAAAACTAGATGAAACATGACAAAGCATTGTATGGTCCCCAAGGGCTCGTTCACTGTATATGCAGATAGAGACTAAAGGCGGTCCATTGGAGAATGAACACATTTTACATTGTCTGGCTCTGGACCCACCAGCCGCATAGCCGGACTTTGCATCGCTTTGGATACACAGCCGGACTGGCCCGGCTCCCCTGCCGGCCACTTGACTGATGGTCCACTTGAAGAATGAACCCAAACTTTACTTGGAAAGACTCCCATCAAACAAGGAGACTCCCAAGCTGTGGTTCCCCACACCACTTAGAGTCTGCGACTCCTAGATAGATTTTCAAGTTACGACCCACGTCTGGGTACCCACCTCATCACTGGCCAGGCGCATAAGGCAAGTAGCAAATCACAGAAGAAATCCGTAGAGGTGGACCTGGTCACTAAAGATTGGGGTGTTCCCACCTCCAGCTCCCACAGCCCATACCCGGCCATTTCTCTGGACAAACATAAACTTCAATCTGTGAAAATGTAGATTAAATGGTGGATGACCTGAAGCACCCCCTCTACAGCATTACTTGAAATCCATTAAAACGTTAGACTTTTTTGACTACTCTATTTGTTTGTCCTAGTAACATAGTCCTCCCAAATAGCAGTCCACATCCATTTCCCAACTGAAGAAAACAATTTGTTTGCCCCTTCAAATGGAGCCAAACACTTACCCTTTCGTTGCAGGTGCCCCACAGGTGAAGTAACACTTTCTTTGCTGTTATACAAGAACAGACTGACAAAAACCAGGCAGCTTCCTTCCATAGTGGGCAAAGGGGATTGCTCCTGGGACCCGCAGAGAACTCCCCGGATGGAGGGGGCACTGAGACCTGAAATGTGGTCTCCACCACTTAAAAGGTAAAACAGGATGACTCCCTTCCTGTTTGTTTTAGGACAAACTCAAGACTGCTTTGAAAACTCCCAAAGTTCTAAACTCACTCCCTGAGCTGCAGATTCCAATGTGGCTTATGCAGCTACGACAGTTCTATGGTGATGTCATCTCTCAAGTCTCAGCTGTGACTGAGAACAGAGTGAGACAGTGTGAATCCCATTTAACTAGAGTTTCACAAGCTTCCTTCCCTGCCTACCACTAGGTCTTACTGGGATTCTAGTAACCCCGGGTAACAAGGGGGTTACATATAAATGCTATAGAGGCTGCCTGGGTGCTGGAGGCTGTAGAGGTAGATGGCAAGGCAGAGGCCTGGGCTATAGCGACAATGTTCAGTGTGGTTTCTCCAGGGCGAGGAGAGCCTGACCCTTTATGGGCCGCTGCGCCAGATACAAGGCTTAGGCCCGGGCAGGTGCTCGCCCCCATGGACTCTTATAGGAAGTTGAGGATGTTTTTGGAGGTAAAGCCTACTCCCATGGGGGAGAAGGAGGATTATGAGTCATGGATAAACTATGTGTTACCACTGCTCCAAGATTAGCAGTGCCGTGAAGTGGAAAAATGGAAAAGGCTAACAGAGAGCTTGTGGGGTCCTGCTCTCAATGCTATTTGGTCTCTCCAGACCACTGACACTGAGGCCAAGGTAGAAGACTATATATCTGTCTTGGACAGTGCTTTTGGTAGCACGGAGACATGTGAAGACTTATGGTGGGAGTTTAGAGCAACATGCCAGCAGAATGGGAAACCTTTGTCTGAATATGTGCAGAAGTTGGAGAAAGCTCTGCAGAAGGTATATAGGAAAGGGGGATCCAGGCCTCTGACTTGAATAAGACTAGGTTAGAACAAGTACTGAGGGGTGCCCGGTACTCAGAGCTGTTGCTACTAAAGTTGGGCCTGAAAGACAAAATGAATAATCCACCTCCGCTCTGGGTGCTGCTTAGAGAAGTGAGAGAGGTGGAGGAAAGGGACACCAAATGGGGGGCCCAGACCACTTTAGTAGCTACTGCCCAGGTCCAGGAAGCCACTTCTCTGGCTGAGATTTCTGAGGTAAAAAAGTTACTGCAAGAATGCAGGGAACATGTTGGATAAGGATGGTGTTGGTCCTATTTGGACCCCTGAAGCTTCCGCTGAACAGTCCACTCAGGCAGCCTCTGCCAGCCTTCCTGTGATGGGCCTGGTGGTGTCACCTACCCTGCCCCCTATAGTCCCTCAGATTGAAGCCCGGTTGCAGGAACTGAGTCAAGTTGTAAATGAGCTAAACACCCAGGGGGTGGTAAGGGCAGGGGCTCCTGAACCCGTAGCTATGGCCCAAACCATAGCCCCAGATTCCCCTCCTGCTCCCTTTGCAATCACCCCAGTTTCCCCTTCTGTTCTCTTAGTGTACCCAGTAGCCCCAAGCTATCCACCACCCAAACTGCCTCCTGAGGCCTATTACCTGGGACAACCAAAGTGAGAAGGGACAATCTTTTACCATTGTGGAAGAAATGGGCATTACTGGAGAGGGTGCCAGGCACCAGCAGATCCCCTTTGAGTGGCTAACAGACTGTTGGACAAGGAAGGAAAGCCACAGGGAAACTTCAGTGGGGCCTGGTAAAGGAGTGTACCTGGGCCCCATGCAGGTCCAGCTCCATAGCTAATTTATTTATTTATTTATTTAGTTTTTGTTAACCGGGTAAGTGCGCTAGTCAGCAAGTGACTGTTTTCAGGCACGACCCGGGAAGTACAATTACAATACACAAAGAGTACAGCCAGATTATTAAGACAACGAGTACAAAAAATGCAGAGAGAAATACATATGGCAATGTAACATACATTAGTAAACAAAAATATACTTTAGCACTTGATCATGGAACATACTCAAAATGTGAATAGTAGAAGGCAGAAAATAAAGAGGATAGGCATCAGTAGAAAAGACACAAGGAAGGAAAACTGGCAAAGGGCGGGAGGGAGATTAAGTGGAAAGGAGGTGCCGTCAGATCACAGCAACAGCGAGAATGTAGGTACCAACCTGCGGTCGGGCCTATGGAGCCAGAAGCAGGCTAAGAGAGGGTGGTGGGGAGCGTGCAGTAGATGGCAACAGCGGTAGGAGGTAGGAAAATACAGCCGGTCTGGTGGAACCGATAGGGACGGCAGGGCGCAGAGTGAGGATGCTGGTGAGAGGGAGAGGCGGAGGAGTTACGCCAATAGCGGCAAAAGTGTCAAAGTCAAGCCGAGCCAGTGGAACCAAGAGGCGGCAGGGCAGGAAGGGGGTCGGTGAAGACGGTGGAAGTAGGCGGTAGTAGGTGGAGAGGGTGACTAAGCAGCCGGAGGGTGGGGACTAAGGAGGGCATGGATGAGGTAGGAACAGGTAAAGGTGAGTTTGGTGGGAGTGGCAAAGGGAAGGGATATAACAGAAGAAGGGGGAAGAGCAGTAGATGCGGTTAAGTGAGGAGAGGCTGTGAAGTGAAGATAAGAATGTCATGGAGTAGAATAGCGACTTACAATTGTCAACAGCTAACATTAGGTTTATAAAGAAACAGATTAAGGCAACATTAATTACAAGGCACAAAATAAAACATTAATTACAAGGCACAGTATAGAACACCCATTTGGACAGGCAAAAGTGCTAGCAATGAGGAAACAGTACAAATGCAGCGGATCAGGTAGGGTCAAAGCAAACACATTTGTCCATAGTAGTGAGGAAAGTCCTGAGTTTGCTCTTAAAAGTCACATGAGTGGAGACATCTCTTAGATCCTGAGGTAGTAGGTTCCATAGGTGGGGGCAGCATGATGGAAGGAGCCAATGCCTTTTTAGTCCGACAAAGGATGGATAGTAAGGTCTGATCAGCCGATCTAAGATTCCTTGTGGAATGGCCGGCCTGAGGAGATCAGACAGGATAGCAGGCTTGGACGTCCTTAGGATGGAATCAACTAAATTGTACAAGTAGTACTGCCTGGTAGAAGAAGGAGAGAGCCAACCAAGGTCCTGATATAAGAGACAATGATGCTGCAGCTGAGGTTGCTTTGGTTGCATACCTGCAGACATTATTGAGGTAGTATCCCATAGTTGCAGTGAAGATTTGGTGGCCAAGGACAGGATGGGACACCCATATGTAAGGGTTGGCAATAGAATGCCTGGCTATCGCCAATTTAGCAGCAGGGGTGAGCAGGTATTTGGTTCTATAGGCAGCCCCAATTTGTACAGTTAATTGACTTGCAGGTTTCCTGTATATGTGCTTTCAGGTCCAAGGTTTGATCCAGGTGGATGCCAAGGTAATGAAAGGAAGTGACAGTTTCTATAGGGTCCCCATCGATATCAGAGACAGAGATGGTCAGAGGACAGGATCTAAGCTTGTGATTGGAGCCAAACATCATAACTTTTGTTTTATTTGTATTTAAAACCAGGCGTTGAGAGTTCAACCAGTGTTGTACAGCACGGAAATCTGCATGTAAAAGCCTCACCAGCGAAAGCCACCTCAGATGCACCCCTTGATATGCTCAGGTTAGTGGGGATGTCAACTGCAACCTGCATCATCATAGAGGGAGTCCCTACCTGGGCCATCCTTGATAGTGGCTCCCAGGTCACCATCATCTTTAAGACCTGATATGACAGACACTTATCCCACTTGGAGTTGCAACCTTTGGAAGGACTACACATGTGGGGGCTTAGCTACCTCTTTGGGGGTTGTTAGGTCCATGGGAGCGGTGTACATGGACCTCAAAAGCTTTTGATCTTGTAAGTCATAGAATCCTATTGGACACCTTAAAAAACATACGGGTGGCAAATGAACCATGTCAGTGGTTTTGTTCTTATTTGGCCGATAGGACTCGGGTAGTTACCATAAATGGAATTAGATCTAAACCATTGCATATCACACGAGGGGTATCCCAGGGATCAATACTGGATCCCCTTTTATTCATTACATACATAAATAGTCTGCCCACCTACATAAAAAATTCTTCCATTCGACTATACGCAGATGATAACGTTTTGATTGCAGGGGGAAGTCATCCAGAGGAAGTGGAGTATAGACTTCAGACTGATTTTTTGGTTATGCAAGAATACTTTACTTCATTAGATTTGGTAATAAATAATAAAAAAAAACTCAAACAGTGTTTTTTCTCCAATACAAACTAAAAATAAGCTGAATCCTAAACTTGAGGTAAAAACCAGTGAAGGGAAAATTGTAACTCAAACTATGGTTCATAAATATTTGGGGGTCCATTTCGACCAACATTTAACTTTTGAATATCATATTAAAGAATTAGTAAAAAAAATCAATGCTTCAATGCTCGATTGGGGCAGCAAGGCAGATACCCTCCTGTACAACTAAGGAAATGCACTTAACAATAGTGAGCCAGTTAATATTGTCGGTTATGGATTATGGAAGTCACATATATTGCCAGGCATATAAACAACAGTTGACAAAGTTAGATACAGTCCATAATAGACTGGCAAGATATATATTGAAATGTGACTTTAACACTCATCACTGTACTATGTACAGTTTTCTTGGTTGGAGCCCGTTAGGTATAAGAAGGAAATGCATCTGAGCAAATCATGTATGGGGGATCCTCAAAAATAATATACTGAATGGATTAATAGAGAAGTTGCAAAAACTAACATACTAACATACTAACATACTATTTGCCAGCAGATTAGGCCTTATGGTCTATCAAGTCTGCTCGAACCTAGATCCTTAGTTGGGTGCCGAGACCCTCCCATCCCTTGTGCTCCAGAAACCCCTATCATCCATCCCCACCCCCCCGGGATAGGCCATCATCTGATACATCCACTTTCTGTGTCTGTCCCACCCTCTCTTAAAGCTCTCCACTGTGGATCTCTGAACCAGCTCACCAGGCAGAGCATTCCAAGGGTCCACCACCCTCTCAGTGAAAAACCTCCTCCTCTTTTCCCCCCTCACTCTTCCACCTTCCAACTTCAAACCATGCCCTCTGGTGATGCCTCCTGCTTTAGTCTAAAGATCCCTCCATGTTTACCCTATTTATTCCTTGAGGTACTTGAAGACCTCAATCATGTCCCCTGTCTCTCCTCTCCTCCAATGAAAACAGGCAGAGCTCTCAAGTCTGTCCTCGTAAGTCAAATCCCTAGCCCTCTTATCATCTTTGTTGCCCTCCTCTGTACCCTCTCCAGGAGCTGTATGTCCCTCTTCAAGTGTGGTCTCCAGTACTGTACACAGTACTCAAGGTGTAGTCTAACCAGTCCATTGTACAATGGCAGAATCACTTCCTTGCTCCTAGAGGTGATCCCCTTGCGATGCATCCCAACATCCTGTTTGCCTTGCTAGCTGCTCTCCTGCACTGCTCAGAGTTATTCATACATGTATCCACCATGACCCCTAGGTCTTTTTCCCCTGTTGAGGCTTCCAGCACCTCCCCTCCCAGGGTGTACCTGTGTTTAGGGTTTCCTCGACCAAGATGCAACACCTTGCACTTGGTGATATTGAAATTTAATTTCCATGTGTGAGCCCAGCTTTCCAGGGTGTCCAGGTCCCCTTGCAGGGCCAACCTCCCCTCTTCTCCCTCAACTACTGCTCCCATCTTGGAGTCATCCACGAAGAGACTCATTTCACACCCTATACCATCCCTGATGTCTGATATGCATGCATTAAACAGGATTGGACCCAGGACCGAGCCCTGTGGTACCCCACTACCAACCTCTGTAGGGTTCGAGAGCTCCCCACAGACCACTACTCTCTGAGTGCGTCCAGCTATCCAGTTTTCAATCCATCTGACCATCAAAGGGCCTACTCCTAACCCCATCAGTTTCTCCACCAGACCATTGTGGGGGACAGAGTCAAACGCCTTGCTGAAGTCCAAGAATAATACATCCACAGGCTTACCCCTGTCCAGTTCTGATGTTACCCATTCATAGAACTCCACAAAGGTTGGTTTGACATGATCTACCTGGCACAAACCCATGCTGCGACTATCCAGACCTTCCACCTCCTCCAAGTAATCCCCCAATCGTTCCTTTAGTATACTCTCCATTAATTTTCCCACCACCGAGGTTAAACTGATGGGTCTATAGTTTCCTGGTACTTCCTTGCCCCCCTTTGTGGATTGGTACCACATGTGCCTCTCGCCAATCCTAGGTACCCTCCTGTCTCAAGTGACCTGTTGAAAAGCTCCGCCAGGGGTGCAGCCAGTATGTCCGCCAATTCCCATAGTACTCGCGGATGAATGCCATCCGGCCCAGGAGATTTGTCTTTCTTTAGGGCCTTGAGGGCAAACCACACCCTTTTGGTGGGGATGGCATCATCCGTCCCCTCCACCTTACTGGTCTTTTTATCCTTAACCAGATGTGACACCCCTGGGGTACCTTTCCCTCCCTTTTGCTCCATTTCTGCTGCTCCCCTGATCCCACTCCCTGCCGCTTCTATCCCCTTTGTGCCTTGCTTTGTAGATATCCCATCCCCCTCCCTAGTGAACACAGAGGCAAAGTACTCGTTAAATACCTCTGCCTGGTCCCTCGCCTCTTCCACCCACCCTCCTTCTGATCTCAATCTGCTGAGATGGCCCTTAGTTTTCTCCGCTCCCAATGTACCGGAAGAACCCTTTTCCCTCCATGTATCCCTGTGCCAGCCGATGCTCTTTACTGGACTTTGCTCCCTCACCATATCGGGTGACTTTTCTAGATGCAAGCTGGTACATTTCCTTATCCCTATCCCCTCTTGTTGTTTTATATTTTTGTAAGCGCCTTCTTTCTCTGACTGCTACCTGGACCTCACTGGACCACCAGCATGGTTTATGTGACCTTGCTCCCTACGTTTCAACTTAGCGCAGATCTGACTGCCTCTTGAAGTCCCGTTTATGACCTCCCATCTCCTTTCCACACTTGTTGAGGGTAATCCTTCAAGTGATCCTTGAGAATATTTCCCATGCCCATAAAGTCTGCCCCCTGAAGTCCACTGCCAGTGTCCTAGATCTCACCCCACTCTCCCCAATGCTTATTTGAAACCAGACAGTATTGTGGTCACTCCCAGTCAGGGGGTCCTGTACAACCATGTCCCTTACAGATCCCCATCTGCCAGAACCACCAGGACATGCCCCTCCCTTGTGGGCTCCATCACATGCTGTGTTAAGAACACATCCTGGAAGCCATCCAGCAGCCTCTGCTCCTTGGCCACCTTAGAGGACATGGTTCCCAGTTAGTACCTGGCATATTAAGGTCCCCATCAACACCACCTCCTTCCCTTTTGGACCACACTGGGCAATGATGTTGTCCAGCAAACCATCCTCTAGAACATCACTCATCCCGGGGGCCTATATGCTACACCCAGCTTGACCTTATCTCCTGCTGGGGATCGTAAGGTGACCCATAAGGCCTCCACGTTTCCCTCTGCCTCTTCTACCATAGCAATTTCTATGTCATCTCTAATGAACATAGCCACTCCACCCCCTCTGCCCTCCTTTCTATCCTTCCTAAGCATAGTGTACCCCCGTACATTTAGGTCCCAGTCATGGTTTTTGTTGGCCCACGTTTCCGTGACTGCCGTCACATCCACCCCCCCCCCTCGAACAGCATGGCCTGGAACCTAAAACATGGTCTTAATTAGAGGAAAAAAGGGGCCATAGAATTGGTGTTACCAAAGAAAATTAATACATTTACTACTGTAATATTCAGTACAAAGCAGCTCTTTTGTCGGAATCAATTTCCTCAACACCTTAGAGACTTGGATATGTTACCAAACACATTTAAAACAGCAATGCAGCAGGAACGGAAATATTGTTGTGCATGTAATAATAAGATTGAATGCTGACCATCAATTTATACTGCGTTTGTCTATATGTGTTTGATAATGTTTCCTTGTGAAGTGATTTTATATAATGTATGTTTATACTTGAGTATATTTATTTTGTAACTTACAAACAGGTGCACCTAGTAAAAAGGACATTTATAGCCCTAATGGTGTTATTATAGTATAACTAAAAATTTACTACTGGTAAGAAGTCTTACCCCAACCTTGGATATGACAGAGTATGGATGGCTTTCCCCACTAACTTAGCTGGAGTGGGAGACGCCACTGAGACCCTGGCTTTAATCTGTCCTGAGGCTGGTGTGTATGACGGGATACCGGTGCTGGTGGGCACAAATGTCCACATGTTCTGGAGGCTCGCTCAGCTTTGCCAGGCCAAAGACGCAGAACAGCAAGGGAAGAAATTGCCCATTCATCCGGTGGTCCAGGAGGCCTATAAGAAATAAGGGCAAACCCCCCTTGAAGGTGTAGATGAATTTGTGGGCATAGTTTGGAGGAGAGATGTCGAGGAGATTGTGTTGCCCCCCCCCCCACGTGGAGTGTAATATCAATGGAGTAGTGTGGCTAAAACAGGAGGTCAAGAACAAAATGTTAATTCTAGATGCCCCTGAGGAACACGGATTGCTGGCTTGAATATTAGTGAAACCCAGTGTCTTACCGGCTCAGGCACATGCCTATGTTTGAAGAGATACAGTGCGAGTGAGGAACACAACCAAAAGAGAAGTGGTTGTCAGAAGAGGCCGAATGTTAGCCAGGGTTTACCGTGCTGACATTGTGGTGCAGCCTGCTGCTCAAGGTAGAAGTGATTATGGTAGTACTCACCCTGCCTTTTTGATCTGAGTAACTCCCCCATCGCGGAGGAATGGAAGGAGCATGTTCAAAAGAAGTTGGCTACCAGGACAAAAGTGTTTTCTTTGTATGAGTGGGATGTTTGCTGCATTATGGGAGGGCAGCATCGCACAAGGTTCACAAATGAGCACCCCTTCAGGGAGAGATCCAGACATCTCGCCCCCACGGACATAGATGATGTAAGAAGGCACCTTCAGAAGATGCTGGCTGCAGACATCATCCAGGAGTCCAGATGTCCATATGCATCCCCTATAGTGGTGGTGAGGAAAAAAGAGTGGGGCTATTAGGATGTGCGAGGACTACCACACCTTGAACAAGTGCACGGTGCTAGATCAATATACGATGCTCTGGACGGCAGCCAGTGGTTTTCGGTTTTGGACTTAAGGAGTGGGTATTATCAAATTCCCATGGCCCCACAGGATCAGGAGAAGACAGCTTTTATATGCCCCCTAGGATTTTATGAATTTTTGAGGATGCCTCAGGGCGTTTCAGGCACCCCTGCAACATTTCAGCGCCTCATGGAAAGGGCTGTGGGGAACATGAACCTGCTGGAGTGCTTGATTTACTTAGACAACATTATCATGTTTGAAAAGACATTGTAATAGCATGAGTCACGGCTGCTGAAGGTGTTCGACCAGCTAGAAGAATTTGGCCTGAAACTCTCTGTTGATAAGTGCCAATTCTTTCGGGCCTCTGTCAAATATGTTGGACACATCATCTCTGCCAAGGGCATTCAGACTGATCCCAGTAAAGTGGAGACCCTCACCACCTGGCTGAAACACAGAAACCTGAAAGAACTACAACGGCTGCTGGATTTTTGTGGGTATCATCGGAGATTCATGATGGACTACACCAGAGTAGTCAGGCCTCTTTTGAACTTACTACAGAGGTATCCTCCAACAAATAAGAGCAAGAAGACCCCTCCCAAACCAATGTGTTAGGATAGTGGCCAAAGGAAAAAGAAGAGGGGAACTACTATGATTCTCCAAAAAGATGGGGGACAAAGTCAAGGCTAAAAGGCTGAGTTTCAGGAAATATAAGGAGAGCCAAAGGGAGGAGGACAGGGAGGTGTACCTTGAATGTTGAAGGGAAGCAGGGGAGGCTGCTAGGAGGGCGAAGGTGCAGACAGAAGAGGGTTTAGCATGGTCTGTAAACAAAGGGGAAAAGGCATTTTATAGGTACATCAGTGAAAGAAGAAAAACTGGGGAGGGGGGATTGTGAGACTCAAAAGGAAGAAGGGAGAGTGTAAGGAGGGGGATCTGGACAAGGCAGAAATACTGAACAAATACTTCTGCTCACAAAAGGGCCAGAGCAATCATACCAGGCCTTATGCATCCCGCTACACGGCAGATAGTTAAAACAATACCTGGCATAGCAGAAACATTTAGGGTATATCATCAGGAACTATATTCTTCAGATCCAGAACCAAATGAAGGGTGGGTGACAGAGTTTTTCTCCAGCACTTCACTGCCGAGGTTGGGGGAGCAGCAGAAAGAGGCTCTGCTGTTGCCGATCTCCACAGTGGAGCTGACAGCAGAGATATCCAGATTCAAAACAGGAAAGTGTCCTGGTAGTGATGGACTACCAGGTGAATTTAATAAAACTTTTAAAGGGGAGTTAACCACAATATTGCCTAACACCTATAATGATGTATTCAGGGGCGGGGGGAGTCCCTACATCATGGACTCAAGCAGTGATATCAGTTATACCCAAGCCTAGAAAGGACCCTATGCTTTGCCCCCATATAGACCCATCTCTCTTCTTAATAATGACTATAAAATATTGACCTTGATACTGGCCCGCCGTATTCAACTAATTCTTCCAGAATTGATACACATGGATCAAACTGGATTCGTCCCAGGAAGACAGGCCCAAGATAACTTGAGGAAAACAGTCCACATTATTGACTACATTAATGACACCAAACTACCCTCCCTGATGCTGAGTTGAGGTGCTGAAAAAGCATTTGACAAGGTTTCCTGGTCTTTCCTGAAGCGGGTCCTCTCTGGGTTTGGGTTTCCTGATCTTTTCTTGACTGGCTTAGTTAAGCTATACCACCACCTTCAGGGGTATGTAAGAGCTAATGGCCATATTTCTTCAGGATTTACGCTGGGCAGGGGCACCCGGCAGGACTGCCCACTCTCGCCGTTGCTCTTAGCCTTTTACATAGAGCCCCTAGCACAGTGCATCAGGCAAAATGAACTAATCAAAGGGGTCCAGCAAGGAAGTAGAATGCATAAATTGGCACTTTATGCAGACAATGTTCTTATTTATGAAACAGACCCAGAAAGGTCTCTACCGGCCATATTCCAGCAGATTGAGGAGTTCTCTGCCCTAGCAGGGTACACACAAAATAAGACTAAGATGGAAGTCATAAGTCTCCATTGCCAAGTCCCATGAGTGTTAAACAACAATTCCCCATGAATTGGGACTTATCATCTAAGAAATATCTGGGGATTGTGCTTGGGAAAAACTCTGCCCAGATGTATAACTTAAATTATATCCCCTTGTGGAAGCAGTTAAAAGAAGACTTTAAGAGGTGGTCACTGCTCCCAATTTTTATTTATGCACAAGTTCAATCCCTTAAAATGAATGAGCTACCGTGTTTACTGTATCTGTTTCAGTGTGTAACCTGTGTGGTACCCCAAGGGGAACTGATGAGAGGACAAAGGTTATTTTCCACATTTATGTGGAGCAAAAAATGCCCTAGGATCAGAAAACAAACATTTTTCCTTCCCAAGGCCCGGGGGTGGGAGTGCTAACTTATCTGAACTTGTAGGGGTATTGGGTGGCGGTGCAGATGAGGGTGGCCCTGTTGTGGGGCAACTTACAGTATAGCTAGGGATAGAAGCAGATAGATGTAGAAGAACATTGGGAGCTGACTTTTAGGGCCCTGCTGTTCCAACCCACACAGTTGAGGTCATTCCAAAAGAAATACACAGGCACTAGAGCAGTAGTGGAGGGATGGAGGAGGGGAATTTCAAGAGGCCACACCAAAACTCTCCTCTGGCAATATAAGTGGTAGATAAATGACCACAAATTTCCTTCTGCAATGCAAGACAACTGGTTTGAGCAGAAGGCAAGGAGAGGGGTTACCTCACCAGCCCACTTGTTGCAGGTGGGATCAGTGATCTCTTTCGAGATGGCGCAGCAGAGGTTTGCATGGGGGGAAGGAGACAGACTATGTTCTACCAGCTAAGAGACCACATTAATAGTTTAATGAGGACTCAGCAGGAGGGGGTGATGGATGTCCCAGGCCCAACAATATTCCAGAACATATGGAGGTCTCCCAGGGGAGAGAGAGCTATCTCCTTACTGTATGCTAATTACACAAATGATAAGATTACACATCTGAATACATTAGAAGTAAGTGGGAGGGAGACCTAGATATCTCTCTCAGTGAACAGCAGTGGGTCCAAGTATGGAGAAACACCTGGAAGACCTCCTCTTCACCTATCTGGAAAGAATTCGGCTCGGAACTCAGAATAAGATATTTTCAGGTTCCAGTAAAAGTCTCAAAGTGGGATGCTAATGTTCCCCTGCTGTGCTGGAGGGAGTGTGGAGAGACCCAAACCACACAGGTGCATATTTTCTGGAACTGCCCAGTCATAGATCCAGTCTGGGGGGGAGGTACAGCAGCACCTAAGGGACATATTTGGGATCAGGGCAGAGTTAGGACCAGAGAACTTGATTCTGGGTATTTATCCAGGGGAGATGAGGGGAAGGGAAGGAAGGTACTTGTGGGGTATCCTAACAATGGCCACAATGAAAACAATAACAAAACGATGGCTACAACAAGACCCCCCTGAGGCTGAAGAATGGGTACAAATGGTTACACATATACAACGATTACAGAAGCTCACATTTGGGCTCACATAATGGAAGGATAAGTACCAAAACCGCTGGACCAGATGGGATCTGAATGAGGGATTCCCCTAGATGAAGGCAGAAACTGGCTCCGGATCACACTAGGACCAGAATTTCCTATCTTACCTTACCCCATGGCCACAGGTTTATATATAAATGGACTACTCAAACTCTTTACCAATTAATTAGAGAAGGTAAAAACTGAGATAGACTTAAGCTAAGAAGTGAGTGAATGGATTGATTATAACTCTTAGACCCAATGTTTTGTGATTTCTTTATTTCCTTCTTTTTTCTTAGCTATTCTATTTTAGTAATGTCTGAAATTAAGTAATAGTTAATCATATTAATTCTGTGTTGGTTTACACTAGAATTTAAGTGAAAATATTGAGCTGAATATAAAGTTTTGATGTTATAGGTGTAACCCCCTGCAAATGGGGGTTCCCAGATGTCTTCCAGGAGCTTGCTTGAATGCTCCAAGCCTGAATGGAAACATAGAATCATAGACTTTGACGGCAGATAAGGAGCACTTGGACCACCCAGTCTGCCCATTTCCCTACCTACTGGATAAGCTGCAGATTCTAGTTAACCAACAGCCTACTTCCTGCCACCCCCCACTACAATTGCCTTGTGTCTGTCCCATGCATGTTTGAATTCCCCCACTGTTTTAGCCCCAACAACCTCCCCAGGAAGGCAGTTTCACGCATCCACCACTCTCTCCGTGAAAATTTTTTTTCTCACATTACCCCTGAGCCGTCCCCCCTCTATCTTTAAATTGTGTCCCCTTGTTCTTACACAACTCTTTTTCTGAAAGATGCTACCCTCCTGGATTTTGTTGATTCCCTTGAGGTACTTGAATGTTTCTATCATGTCCCCACTGTCCCTCCTTTCATCAAGGGTATACATATTAAGCTCTCTCAGTCTCTCTTCATATGGTTTCTGATGCAGACCCTGCACCATTTTAGTTGCTCTCCTCTGGACTGCTTCCATCCTGTCTATGTCCTTGCGTAGATGAGGTCTCCAAAACTGCACACAGTACTCCAGATGGGGTTTCACCAACTGTCTGTACAGAGGGATAACCACTTCCCTTTTTCTATTTGTGATGCCCCCTTCCTATGCATCCCAGTATCCCCCTGGCTCTCCTTACTGACTTCTCACATTGCTTACCAATCTTTAGATCATCTGATATGACTATCCCCAAGTCCCGTTCCATTTTTGTTGTTGTTAGTACCTCCCCTGTGATTGTGTACTCTTCTCCTGGGTTTTTGTTTCCCAGGTGCATTACTTTGCACTTCTTTGCATTGAATCTAAGTTGCCATATGTCTGACCATTCCTCTGATCTTGCCAAGTCCCTTCTCATCCTTCTGAATGGTGTTTGGCGTTTAAGCCTGGGTAGGAAAAATGATGGAATCACTTGTGAAGGAAAGAACTGTTGAGTACCTAGAGACCGGTGGGGCACAGGACCCAAGGCAGCATGGATTCGCGATGGGAAGATCATGTCAGATGACTCTAATAGATTTCTTTGACTGGGTGGCCAAAGTAGTAGACCAGGGAGGGGCTGTGGACATGGCCTACCTAGATTTTAGCAAGGCATTTGATACAGTCCCACACAAAAGATTAATACACAAGTTAGCCAGCCTTGGAGTGGGTCCCAAGGTGGTAGCCTGGATAAAAAATTGGCTAGACAACAGGAAGCAAAGGGTAGTAGTAAATGGAGTACACAGTGAAGAAAGGAGGGTTACTAGTGGGGTACCTCAGGGTTCAGTACTGGGACCGGTCCTTTTTAATGTCTTTATAAGTGACATTGCAGAGGAACTGGAAGGAAAAGTATGTCTCTTTGCAGACGACACAAAGATCTGCAACAGGGTTGATATACAAGATGGAGTGGAAAGGATAGAAAGGACTTGGCAAGGTTGGAGGAATGGTCAAATGTTGGCAGCTCAGATTCAATGCAAAGAAGTGCAAGGTAATGCACATGGGAAACAAAAACCCAGGGGAAGAGTACACAATGGGGGGGTGAGATACTGACAACAGTAAAAATGGAAAGGGACCTGGGAGTAATGATATCAGATGACCTAAAGGTGGTCAAGCAATGTGAGAAGGCAGTAAGGAAGGCTGGGGGGATACTGGGATGCATAGGAAGAAGCATCAATAGCAGAAAACAGGAAGTTGTTATCCCTCTGTACAGACAGTTGGTGAGACCCCATCTGGAGTACTGTGTGCAGTTGTGGAGACCCCATCTCCGCAAAGACATAGACAGAGTGGAGGCTGTCCAGAGGAGGGCAGCAAAATGGTGCAGGGTCTGCACCAGAAGACATCTGAAGAAAGACTAAAGGAGCTTAATATGTATACCCTTGAGGAAAGAAGGGAGAGGGGCCATGATGAAAACTTTCAAGTACCTCAAGGAATCAACAAAGTCAAGAGGGTAGCATCTTTCAGAAAAAGAGATGTGCAAGAACAAGGGGCACAATTTGAAGATAGAGGGACAGCTCAGAGGTAATGTGAGGAAGTATTTTTTCACAGAGAGGGTTGTGGATCATGGAACAACCTCCTGAGGAGGTTATGGAGTCAAGAACAGTGAGAATTCAAGAATGCATGGGACAGACATAAGGCAGTCCTAGTGGGGGGTAGGAGGAAGTAAGCTGCTGGTTAACTAGGATCTGCAGCTTATCTGTTAGGTAGGAAAATGGGCAGACTAGGTGGGCCAAGCGGTCCTTATCTGCCGTCAAATTCTATGTTTCTATGTTTCTATAAGCCGTTTATCTGTGAGTGCTTTTAGAGCCTCTGGTACTGTCTCTTTAAGAGCTGTCTGCCTGCAGAATAATTAATTTGGATGGGGGTCTGTGTGTTTCGCTGCTTGAGTACCGCTCGAGCTACTGCCAAATCGCTCTGTTTCTGCCATCGTTAAGTGGGAAGAAGAAGCACTCTTCAAATATGTAATTGTTTGCTTGTAACCTGCTAGAGTAATAATGAAAATGCAGTTTGATTTAACCTGCTTTCTTGTAGCAAGGACAGTGAAGAGTAGCTCCCTCATTTTGGTTCAGAACTGCTGAATTGGACCAATCATGGTGGAGATCCTTTAAAATGGAGCCTGCTCTAGGCAAATCAGAACTTGGACTCTCCTCTGGAGTCTGCTGTAAGGGGATTGTAAGGGCAGTGACTCTGGGAAATGTAGTTTTGACCTTGGCGCCTTTTTCCACCAACAGGGGGAGTTTACTGTGAGTGACAGCCAAACCAGTCAACTGAACTGGGAGGAACTCAAAGGAAATATCCAGCTCTGTCTACTGGAAAGATCAGATGAGTTGTGACTGTGAAGACAGAAGGTGCTCCGGGCTCCTGCGCTGCTGAGATTTCACGTGGGAAGCTCGTGTGGGGCCCTGAAGTTCGGCCTACAACTGTTTGTGAGTGCCAGTGCAGACTGAATCAGAGTTGTAAGGAGAGAGAAGCACCAGAAGTGAGGAAATCAGGCTCACCCTGTAGAAGACTGGAGAAATTGCTGAATCGCTCGGTCTGTCAGGAACTGAAGCTCGTGTGTTCTCCCAGGTATTGTGCAGTAATTGCGATCGACGGTAGAAGCAGCCTGCCTGGTATAGTACTTTCCTTTTACATATAAATGTGTGTAGTGCTTGTGGAGAATCACGTTTCAAATCCCCTATACAGTGAATTGAGTGCATGAAGCTGGAAGTAAACCCCAGCTTAATCCAGACTACATCCATTTGCTCTAAACTGCAGTGGGGTCCAGTCACAAGGACCTTGTCCACAAGGTCTGCTCCTCCTGGCAATCCAGGACTATCTGCCTTCCAACCAGTTCCCAGCATTGAGTTTGTGAGTACAAAGCAGGGTAACTCACTGCCACCTGTTTATCGGAATTGCAAGTGTGTCATCTAATTGTTGCTTTTTTTTTCATTTCTCCATGAACTGAGCCCTCCGGCTCCAGATTACAATTGGGTATTGTGCAAGTGTTTTTCCATCACAGGGCCCCAACCGGCTGCACCGATCCTGGCTAGCCCCCATCCTGGGTACACAGTGAAAGTGACAATTTGGGACTCTGAATATGCGCACAGTACTGTGATTATTAATGTGTTTAACCTAATTAACCTGATTTCCCCCTTCTTTGTTACAGCTCCTTAAATAAATCAGATCTGTGGGTTTCAGCAAAGTTACACTGACTGAGGTATTTGTTTATGTTAAAGTATTGTACTGTGGTTTTTGCACTGGATCATCTTGTTTTACAGGGGTTCCCCAGAGTCCAGTCGACAGAGCCAGTCCTGGGGTAAGTGTACATTGTGAAGATATTCCTAATGCATTGTGGGGCCACTAGTGGGAAGAAAGGGGGGTTACAGTGTCCCAGAGGGCTGTGACCAAGTTAGTTTAACTACTGCAAACCCTGACCTCTGGGTGGAGGCACCCATCATTGGACCTAGGCCCCTCAACCTGTTAGTAGTTAAGCAGGCAGGGGTAGTAGCCCTTGGGATAGTGCCACTGAGGGGTTACATCTTGGAGGCTCACCGCTGAGATTGTGTGTCCGCTAGTGGCCACATTTATGATTCACTGGTAAAAATAAATGGGTACCCCAACAGAAGTGGCTGTGCACCGGTTGGTGGAGTGGTGTACTGGGGAGGAGATCGACCCCCAAAATGCTATGCTTATCCTGGACATCCCCTTGGGTATCAATGTGGACACTGTACAGGGAGTACTTTCCAAGGTGAAGGGTTTACAAAACCCTGTGGTGGTGGGTCGACATGCTAATCTGCTCACCCACACTTTCCTGGCCCTAGTAGAGTATAAGGATCCCATAGATAGCTCCAAAGTGGTACAGACTATTACCCCAGAGGGAGCCCTCACTGCCTGGAGAGTGATAACTAAGGACAGTAAAGACCCGGGGAGGAATGAGCCCCCACTATCTGAAACCTTTGAGGAGAAATTTGCTAAATGGTTGCTGGGGGAAGGGAAAACTGTGGAGGACTTGAAGAAACTATTCTTGCCACCTGGGGGAGTTCCCGTTATGGTGGCTGAACAAATGCAGACTCCTATTTCTGCAACTGCCATTAGTCACGACTCTTACCGAAGGTTTAGGATCTTCTCTGGCACCCTCCCCACCCCAAGGGGGAGGATGATTGGGACACCTGGATAGGTTGTGTTGCCCCCCGATACCTGAATGGCAGTGTGTGGAGGCTGAGAAATGAAAAAGAATCATAGAAAGTCTGAGGGGTCCTGCCCTAGAGGCCATTAAATTTTTGAGGTCCACAAATCCTGATGCATCTGCCCAGAAGTACCTATCTGTGCTTGAAGGCAATTTTGGGAGCATTGAGTCAGGAGAGAGCTTGATGTGGAAAATTCAAGGTACAAAACAGTGGCCAGGGGAAAGTTTCTCTGCATATGTTACTCGTCCGGAAAGAGCTCTGCAGAAGACTTACCGAAAAGTTGGGGTAGCCGCCAGTGACTTAAACCGTGCAAGGTTGGACCACCTACTACAGCATGCAAAGCATTCCAAATTGCAGCTTCTTCAATTAAGGCTCCCAGATAGAAGGGGTAACCCACCGAACTACTGTGACTTAATAAAAGAACTTTGGGAGGTTGAAGATGAGGAGGGGGATTCTAATTCTGGGGTGAGAGCAGCTCAAGTAATCACAGCATCAGAAGGTCCTTGTGAAGTGGGGACCAATGAGGGTGTGCCACCATGGGGTGAACTGCTGAGAGAGATCAGGGAATTCAAAAACAGTCTCTGTATGAAGGCCGCGCCTGCAAGTACAGGCCCCGACCTATATCCGACTGCATCTGCTATGGGGGTGGGAGCACCCACCCCGGCATCTCCTGCTGACAACAGCTCTAAACTCAATGTCTTGACCATGGAAGTGGGGAAATTGATGAGATGCCTCCAAATGCTTATCACGCCGCAGACAGAGATGGCACCAAGGTGTCCAGTTAGTGGTACCCCCATCCTGGCTCCCAGTGTGACGCCTCGGCCAGCTCAAACTCCAGAAAGTATGTTTTGCTATAATTGTGGGAAGGATGGGCATATGAAGAGAGAATACAGGTCCCCAAAAGACACAGACAAAGTTGTATACAGGCTACAAGGAGAGCTTCGGAGGACAAATCAGTGGTTGAGAGGTACACAAAATGATCATAGTGAGGATCCAAAAAATGATAACTCACATCCCTTTGTGGCAAGGTCAAGTTGCCCAGGTCCCTGCTACCGCCTCTCCAGACTGGTCCTGAATAGTGGGTTCCTCCATGGAGACCACTGTAAAGGTGAATGGAGCATCTACAAGAGCTGTATTAGACAGTGGCTCCCAAGTGACAATTATGTTCCAAAACTGGTATCAGAAGCACTTGTCTGATGTATTCTTACAACCGTTGGAGGGGCTGCATGTCTGGGGGTTAAGTGAGAAGGCCTACCCCTACTCTGCATATATCTGAATTTGGCAGTCTTTTCCTACCTCCGTGGCTGGGGTGGCAGAGCAAGTAGAGACCTTGGCCTTAGTGTGTCCCCCTACTGGACTGTATGATGGAGTTTCTTTGCTAATTGGGACTAGTGCACATATGTTTGGATGGCTGGCACAGTTGTGTTATGAAAAACAGGGGTCAAGGACTAGTAGAGCTTTAAGAATTCTGGCCTTGATCATGAAGGCCTATGAGGCACTGAGAGATGCTGAAAAAGCAGAACCAGAGGAACCGGTTGGAATTGTCTGGAAGAAGGATCCTGAGTCTCTGATCCTGGCACCAAATGCCCAGTGTACCTTACAGGGAGTGGTCCATATCAGAAAGGCTATCAAGAATAAAATATTAATGCTGGATGCACCAGGCGATGGAAAATTGCCGGAGGAACTGCTGGTCAAGCCTAGTATTTTGCCTGCTAGAGCCCATGCTTATGCCAGAAGGGTAATGGTTCAAGTTCATACTGTGTCTGACAGAGAGATTCAAATAAATAGAGGTTGCACCCTGGCTAATGTGCATTGTGCAGAAACTGCAGGGCTACCCAGTAGCAAGAGTTTGGGGAAGAATGACAGAGTACACCTGACTTGTTTGATTTCGGTGACTCCCCATTGCCAGCTGAATGGAAAGTGAGGATCAGTGAGAAGCATGCCCAGAGAGACCAGGTGTTTTCTTTAAAAGAATGGGATGTAGGATGTGTGCAAGGAGCTGAGCACCACATCCGGCTGCATGATGAAAGGCCATTTTGTGAGAGGTCTTGACGCCTGGCCCCTGCTGACATAGATGATGTGAGATGGCATCTGTAAGAGATGCTAGCTGCTGGTGTAATACAAGAATCCTGAAGCCTCTATGCTTCCCCCACTGTGGTAATGAGAAAAAAGAATGGGATAGTAAGGACGTGCGTGGATTATCGCACTTTAAACATGCAGACTATCTCTGATCAGTATACAATGCCCCGCATTCAGGATGCTTTGGACTGCCTGAACAGTAGCAAGTGGTTCTCTGTACTGGATCTGCGAAGTGGGTACTATCAGATCCCGATGGCCTCAGAAGACTGCAAGAAGACAGCCTTTATCTGTTTGCTTGGCTTCTATGAATTCATGAGGATGCCTTAAGGGATTTCAAGTGCCCCAGCCACTTTTCAACAATTGATGGAGCGTGCAGTGGGGGACATGAACTTATTAGAGTGCCTGGTATACTTAGATGATGTTATTGTGTTTGGCAGCTCACTGGAGGAACATGAGAGCAGATTATTCAAGGTATTGGACTGACTGGAAGACTTTGGCCTTAAACTGTCCATTGATAAGTGTCAGTTTTTTCAAACATCAGTAAAGTATGTGGGACACATAGTATCCACAGAGGGAATAGAGACCGACCCAAGTAAAGATGAGGCCTTGACCACCTGGCCACAGCCCAAAAATCTAAAAGAACTGCAAAGATTCCTGGGATTCTGTGGTTATTATCGGCGCTTCATCAAGGACTATTCAAGAGTAATCCGCCCTTTACTTAACCTTAATCAAGGGTATCCCCCAACCCACAAAAAATACAAAAAGTCAGCATCCCTTGAGACTGAAAGAGTGTATTTTCATCCAAGTGAAGTATTTGGGGCCCGCTGGACTCCTGATTGTGAGAATGCTTTTCATGAGATCATATATCAACTTACCCACTCTCCAGTGTTGGCCTATGCCGATCCAACAAAACCTTATGTCCTGCGCACTGATGCTAGCTTGCAAGGGCTGGGGGCTGTGTTGTACCGGGAGCATGAGAATGGCCTGAGACCAGTGATCTTTGCCAGCAGAAGCCTGACCCCTTCCAAAAAGAACTATCCTGTACACAAGTTAGAGTTTCTAGCTTTGAAGTGGGCCATTGCTGATCAATTCCATGAGTACTTGTATGGGGCTAAGATACTAGTAAAAACCTGACAATAATTCTTTGACCTATGTGCAGACTTCAGCTAAGTTGGATGCCACTGGCCATAGGTGGCTTTCTGCATTATCTACATACGGCTATGCTGTTGAATACAGAGCAGGCCTGAACCACATAGATGCTGATGCTCTCTCCCGGAGGTCTGTTCCCCAGATTGACTGGGTCAGACTGTCAGAACCTGATATTCGAGCACTCTGACAGAAGTTTGACAGGGAAGAACAAATGTCCATGGACACAGTGGACTGTATGGTGGATTGTCTGGGACCTTCTGAGAATTGCATACCTGCTGCTTATTGCCACTTTTCTGCAATAGACATTGGTGCACTGCCTCAGCTGGACAATGACAGTATTCAGCGGGCTCAAGTCCGAGATCCCATGATCAAATCAGCTTTAGAAGCCAGCTATGCAGGGAAAGATGTGTCCAAATTACGTTCCACTGATTTGAGAACTGCATTGTTATACAAAGAAGGTCCTAAGTTGAAACTGATCAATAGATTGTTATACAGAGAAGCAGTAGACAGAGGGGGACAAGTAGACAAACAACAACTAGTGCTGCCCACTGCCTTTCGAGACTCAGTACTGAGGTCCTTACACAACCATGTGGGGCACCTTGGTATAGACAGAACACTTGACTTGGTGAGATACAGATTCTACTGGCCTAAGATGGGGGCTGATGTGGAGCAACACATTCGAACTTGTAGTTGCTGCTTACAGAGGAAAGCTTTGCCCCAGAGGGATGCCCCCCTTGTTAACATCACCACCAGTGCACCCATGGAGCTGGTCTGTATTGATTTTCTGAGTTTGGAGTCAGATCAAAGAAATATTAGTAATGTGCTGGTGGTCACTGATCATTTTTCGAGATATGCCCAAGCTTTCCCCCCCAAGGACCAGAAGGCATCCACTGTGGCAAAAGTACTTGTAGAAAACTTTTTGTTCACTATGGGGCTCCACAAAGAATCCATTCTGATCAAGGGAGAGACTTTGAGAGTCGCCTGATCAAAGAGATGTTTTCTCTGTGGGGAGTGCGAAAGTCCAGAACCACCCCTTACCACCCCCAGGGGACCCACGCAGCCTGAATGTTTCAACCGCACTTTGCTAGATATGCTAGGCACCCTCCACCCAAAGGACAAGCCTAGAGGGAGCCAACAAATTAGCACCCTGGTACATGCCTACAACTGCACCAAAAGTGATGCCACTGGGTTCTCCCCCTACCGCCTGATGTTTGGAAGAGAAGCTCGACTGCCGGTATATGTATGTTTGGAGTTTCTCCTGATGGGGTTTCGAGCTGACAACTATTTACAGTATGTGCAAAGTTAAAGGCCCAGCTAAATCATGCTACCAACTGGCTCAAACCATGGCTGCCAGAAGAAATCTGGCCAACAAAGAAAAGTATGGTAAAAAGATGAAAGCACAGGAACTCCAGGAGGGAGATCGGGTATTGCTAAGAAATCTGGGACTGCATGGCAAACATAAGATTGCTGACAGATGGCACCATCTCCCTCACATTGTAGTGGGCAAACTAGATGATCTGCCAGTGTACAAAGTAAGGCCTGAGAATAATTTAAAAGATGTGAAAACAATGCATAGAGGGGGGAAAAGAGGAGGAGGTTTTTCACTGAGAGGGTGGTGGACCCTTGGAATGCACTGCCTGGCGAGCTGGTTCAGAGATCCACAGTGGAGGGCTTCAAGAGAGGGTGGGGCAGACACAGAAAGTGGATGTATCAGATGATGGCCTGTCCCAGGAGGTGGGGATGGATGATAGGGGTTTCTGGAACACAAGGGAGGGGAGGGCCTCAGCACCCAACCAGGGATCTGAGGTTCGAGCAGACTCGATAGACCGTAAGGCCTAATCTGCTGGCAAATAGTATATTAGTATGTTAGTAAATCATTTACTGCCCATTGGACAAATCTTGATTGAGTCTGAGCCCCCAGAAAATGCCACTTCTGGACCAGTGACTAGAGCTGCTGCTAAGAAAAAATTAAGAAAGTCTGCACCTACAGAAGCTGAGTTAAAGTGTTCCCCTCCTCAAGTCCCAGTTGAGCATGACTGTTAGTCCATATCAGAGGAAAGTGAGTGTGACTTTGAATACTACCCTTCTTACAAACTGAGTCAATTGTTTCGGGGCAATCCCCTAGTCGATACTGGAGATGAAGCTGGGCCTTCTGGACTGTCTAAGCCCCCAGCTTCATCCCTGGAGCCAATGCTCCCAGAAAGTGAAGTGCAAAGCATCAAGTCAGATGATATGGAATCATTGTACATGGTTGAACTGTTTGAGCTTTCAGGGGAGGAAAATGATGGACTGGAACAGACTGGTGACATACCAGAACAAGAAGAGTGTGTTGAGTGCCCTGATAATTCACTGTCAGTGTCAGAAAGCTCTCCATGTGAGCCAAGTATTGTGGACTCAGAGATTGTAACTCCTGGAGCTGAAAGTGCCCCAAGTTCTAGCCTCTCTACCCCATGGAGACTCCCCTGACAAGTGAAGACAATGCTGAAAATGAGGCTCAGAGTGCAGAGACTGTAACAGTTCCCCCTAGAAGGACTGGTTGAGCTGTAAAGCCTGTGGTGCACCTCAGTTATGATTCCCTGGGAGGCCTGTGGACTTGCCTTTCAGTGTTGTCCATAAAGGAGTGTATGTGTCCCCGAGCTCATTGCCCAAACTGAACATCAGTGCTAACTCCAAGTTACTTATGTTGCCGTCTAGGTATGGTGCCCCTGCCCCATCCAGCCCCAAGGTTGCTGATAGGGAAGGGCCCCCTCTCTTCAGGTTTCATGTACAATAGGTACTAACCTGAGTTATGGTACAATGTGTGTGTAATACTGTTTAAAGAGTGATGTACTACAAAGTTTCAGAAATGTGTTTCTGGTAAAGTGATATATTGACTGATGATTACATGTATAAGCCTAATGTGATACTGATGTAGATGTATATGGTTGTGTTGAAAGTTATGGGGGTATTTGCTTGACGTGGACGCCAAGCTTTCCCAGGCCGGGAAGGGTGTAACCCCCTTGGAAATGGGAGTTCCAAGAAGTCTTCCAGGAGCTTGCTTGAATGCTCCAAGCCTGAATGGTGTTTGGCATTTAAGCCGTTTATCTGTGAGTGCTTTTAGAGCCTCTGGTACTGTCTCTTTAAGAGCTGTCTGCCTGCAGACATAATTAATTTGGATGGGGGTCTGTGTGTTTCCCTGCTTGAGTCCCGCTCGAGTTACTGCCAAATCGCTCCGTTTCTGCCATCGCTAAGTGGACAGAAGGAGCACTCTTCAAAGATGTAATTGTTTGCTTGTAACCTTTTAGAGTAATAATGAAAATGCAGTTTGATTTAACCTGCTATCCTGTAGCAAGGACAGTGCAGAGTAGCTCCCTCATTTTGGTTCAGAACTGCTGAATTGGACCAATCATGGTGGGGATCCTTTATAATGGAGCCAGCTCTGGGCGAATCAGAACTTGGACTCTCCTTTGGAGCCTGCTGTAAGGGGATTGTAAGGGCAGTGACTCTGGGAAATGTAGTTTTGACCTTGGTGCCCTTTTCCACCAACAGGGGGAGTTTACTGTGAGTGACAGCCAAACCAGTCAACTGAACTGGGAGGAACTCAAAGGAAATGCCTGGCTCTGTCTACTGGAAAGATCAGATGAGTTGTGACTGTGAAGAGGGAAAGAGTTCTGGGCTCCTGTGCTGTTGAGTTTTCGTGCGGGAAGCTCGTGTGGGGCCCTGAAGTTCGGTCTACAACTGGTTGTGAGTGCCAATGCAGACTGAATCAGAGTTGTAAGAAGAAAGAAGCACCAGAAGTGAGGAAACCAGGCTCACCCTGTAGAAGACTAGAGAAATTGCTGAATCGCACTCAGTCTGTCAGGAACCGAAGCTGCTGTGTGTTCTCCCAGGTATTGTGCAGTAATTGCGATTGGGATCGAGAAGCAGCCTGCCTGGTATAGTACTTTCCTTTTACATATAAATGAGTGTAGTGCTTGTGGGGAATCGCATTTCAAATCCCCTGTACAGTGAATTGAGTGCATGAAGCTGGAAGTAAACCCCAGCTTAATCCAGACTACATCCATTTGCTCTAAACTGCAGTGGGGTCCAGTCACAAGGACCTTGTCCACATGGTCTGCTCCTCCTGGCAATCCAGGACTATCTGCCTTCCAACCAGTTCCCAGCATTGAGTTTTTGAGTACTACGCAGGGTAGCTCCCTGCCATCTGTTTATCGCACTGCAAGTGTGTCATCTAATTGTTGCTTTTTTTTTTCATTTCTTCATGAACTGAGCCCAGAGCCAGTCCTGGGGGTAAGTGTACATTGTGAAGATATTCCTAATGCGTTATGTGGGCCACTTGTGGGAAGAAAGGGGGGTTACAGTGTCCCAGAGGGCTGTGACCAAGTTAGTTCAATTACTGCAAAGCCTGACCTCTGGGTGGAGGCACCCGTCATTGGACCTAGGCCCCTCAACCTGTTAGAAGTTAAGCAGGTAGGGTAGTAGCCCTTGGGATAGCGCCACCGAGGGGTTACATATGAAGTAAATGACTTTACAATATTGTTGATAGGGGACCTGAATATGCCAGATGTTAACTGGAGCACCTTTACTACAGCCACATCCAAGAGCAGGGTCATTCTCGATGCCCTACGGGGGGCATGCCTCAGACAGCTAGTGTTGGAACCCACTCAGGAGGGAGCAGTCTTACACCTGGTACTTTCAAATGGGGATGGAGAGAGGAGCTCAGATTTAGGAGTGGGTAGCCATCTGGGAACAAGCGACCACCAAACAGTGTGGTTCATAATAAACACAGCTGTAGAGTCAAGCCATACACAAGCAAGTGTGTTGGACTTTATGAGGGCTGACTTTGGCAAAATGGGAGCGTGCCTCAGAAAAGCACCAGCAAACAGGCAAGAAGAAGAGGTGGAAGAACAATGGGGTAAATCAAAACTGCCATCACAGAGGCAACAAGCCATTGTGTAAAGGAAATCAACAAAACAAAATGAAGGAAAAGGCCACTATGGTTCTCAAAAGAGGTGGCAGGGAAGGTTAAGGAGAAAAGGATAGTATTCAGGAAATATAAGGAAACACAGAAGGAGCAGAACAGAGAACTATACCAGTTAAAGCAGAAGGAGGCACGGAAGGCAGTCAGAATAGCAAAGGCCCAAACTGAGGAAAAGATAGCCAGCTCTGTTAAGAAGAGGGATAAAACCTTTTATAGGTACATTAGGGAGTGAAGAAAGACCAAGGGAGGGATATTGAGGCTTAATATCATATAATATTCATATCAGATGACCTAAAGGCGGACAAGCAATGTGAGAAGTCAATAAGGAGAGCCGGGGGGGGGGGAGGATACTGGGATGCATAGGGAGAGGCATCACAAGTAGAAAAAGGGAAGTGGTTATCCCTCTGTGCAGAGAGTTGGTGAGACCCCATCTGGAGTACTGAGTGCAGTTTTGGAGACCCCATCTTCACAAGGACATAGACAGGATGGAGGCAGTCCAGAAGAGGGCAACTAAAATGGTGCAGGGTCTGCATCAGAAACCATATGAAGAGAGACTGAGAGAGCTTAGAAGAAGAATCGGCATTTATATAGCACGTTTCATACACAGCATCCCAAAGCGCGTTACAAGCAATGCTAAACTGGTAGTGAAGTGACCGAATGTGTGGTGGCAGTCATATTGCACATCATCACCCACACACAGCCTGGATAATTACATGAACCGGTTTATGGGAAGGGGAATGCTGGCCAGGACACCGAATGTTCCCTGCTCTTGCAAAGAGTGCCCTGGCTCTTTACTTCACCTGGACACCCACCAGGACAACACCAGGATGGGCAGAAGGGACCTCGGTTTAACGTCTCATCCGGGGACGCACACCCAGCAGCACAGCACCCCCAATACTGCACTCGGATGCCAGCAATTTTAGGTGCAAGTCCAATCCCGGTGTGGCACGAAAACCCACAACCTTCTGGTCCAGAGGCAGATGTGCTACCAACTGAGCCACGCTGACACCTTAATATGTATACCCTTGATGAAAGGAGGGACGGGGGGGACATGATAGAAACTTTCAAGTACCTCAAGGGAATCAACAAAGTCCAGGAGGGTACATCTTTCAGAAAAAGAGATGTGCAAGAACAAGGGGGCACAGTTTAAAGATAATGGGGGGATGGCTCTGGGGAAATGTGAAGAAACTGTTTTTCACGGAGAGAGTGGTGGACGCATGGAACCGCCTTCCTGGAGAGGTTGTGGGGTCTAAAACAGTGCGGGAATTCAAGCATGCATGGGACAGACATAAGGCAATTATAGTGGCAGGTGGGAGGAAGTAGGCTGTTGGTTAACTAGAATCTGCAGCCTATCCAATAGGTCGGGAAATGGGCAGACTGGGTGGGCCAAGCGGTCCTTATCTGCCATCAAAGTCTATGTTTCTGTGTTAATAAAGGGAAGGGAATGTGGGCAGAGGGTGACAGTGAAAAAGCAGGGATACTAAATAAAATACTTTTGCTCAGTATTCACAAAAGAAGAGGAGGGGGAGGTACCTAAACCAAACAATTGAAACACTCAGGATAGGGGGTTGATACCAGTCCATTCACAGAAGAAAGGGTTCTGAAAGAACTCTTAAAACTGAAGGTGGGAAAAGCAATGGGGCCTGATAGGATTCACCCAAATTCTGAAAGAACTAAGGGTAGAACTAGTGACACCACTGACTACCCTCTTTAACAAATCATGGGAGGGTGGGGTGGTACCTGAGGACTGGAGGAGGGCAAATGTGATTCCACTTTACAAAAGTGGGAGCAAGGCAGAGGCAGGAAACTACAGAACTGTTTGTTTGACCTCAGTGGTAGGGAAAATGATGGAATCACTTCTAAAGGAAAGAATTGTTGAATACCTAGAGGCCAGCGGGGCACAGGACCCGAGGCAGCATGGATTCACAGTGGGAAGGTCATGTCAGATGAATCTAATAGATTTCTTTGACTGGGTGACCAAAGTAGTAGACCAGGGAAGGGTAATGGACATGGCCTACCTAGACTTTAGCAAGGCATTTGACACAGTCTCACACAAAAGATTAATATACAAATTAGCCAGCCTTGGAGTAGGTCCTAAGGTGGTAACCTGGGTGAAAAATTGGCTGGACAACGGGACGCAGAGAGTAATAGTAAACGGAGTCCACTCTGAAGAAAAAGGGGTTACTAGCGGAGTACTGCAGGGTTCAGTACTAGAACTGGTCCTCTTTGATGTCTTTATAAGTGACATTGCAGAGGGACAGGAAGGAAAAGTATGTCCCTTTGCAGATGACACAAAGATCTGCAACAGGGTCAATGCAGAAGGTGAGGTGGAAAGGATGAGAAGGGACTTGGCAAGGTTGGAGGAATGGTCCAATGTATTGCAGCTTAGATTCAATGCAAAGAAGTGCAAAGTAATGCATATGCGAAACAAAAACCCAGGGGAAGAGTACACAATAGGGGGGTGAGATACTAACAACAACAAAAATGGAAAGGGACCTGGGGTAGTCATATCAGATAACCTAAAGGTGAGCAAGTAATGTGAGAAGGCAGTAAAGAGGGCTGGCAGGATACTGGGATGCATAGGGAGAGGCATCACCAGTAGAAAAGAGGAAGTTGTTTTTCCTCTGTACAAGCAGTTGATGAGACCCCATCTGGAGTACTGCATGCAATTCTGGAGACCCCATCTCCGCAAGGACATAGACAGGATGGTGGCTGTCCAGAGGAGGGCAACTAAAATGGTGCAGAGTCTGTACCAGAAGACATACAAAGAGAGATTAAAGGAGCTTAATATGTATACCCTCAAGTAAAGGAGGAAGAGGGGGAACATGACAGAAACTTTCAAGTACCTCAAGGGAATCAACAATGTCCAAGAGGATAGCATCTATCTGAAAAAGAGATGTGCAAGAACAAGTGAGCACAATTTGAAGATAGAGGGGGGACAGCTCAGAGGTAATGTGAAGATCTATTTTTTTACGGAGAGGGCTGTGGATACATGGAATGACCTTCCTGAGGGGGTAGTGGAGTCAAAAACAGTGGGGGAATTCAAGAATGCATTGGACAGACATAAAGCAATTCTAGTGGGAGGTAGGAGGAAGTAGGCTGTTGGTTAACTAAGATCTGCAGCTTATCCATTAGGTAGGGAAATGAGCAGACTAGGTAGGCCAAGCTGTCCTTATCTGCCATCAAATTCTATGTTTCTATGTTTCTACATTAAAGAAAGGATATAAAAAAAAGTACTTCTGCTCAGTATTCACTAATGAGGGGAGGGTCAAGTACCACAGTTGGGTTGCAGAGGCAGTGGGGGGGGAGTGGACATCAGTCCATTCACAATGGAGAGAGTTCTGAAAGAACTCACAAAGCTGAAGGTGGATAAGGCCATGGGGGCCAGACGGCATCCACCCAAGGATATTAAAAGAGCTGCGGAGGGAACTAGCAATGCCTCTGGCGGCCCTGTCCACAGAGTCACTCAACACGGGTGTCATTCCAGAGGACTGGAGGAGGGCACATGTAGTCCTACTGCACAAAAGCGGCAGTAAGGAGGAGGTGGGGAACTACAGGCCAGTCAGCCTCACCTCAGTGGTGGGAAAGATCATGGAGACACTGCTGAAAGAAAGGATAGTGGCACATATGGAATCCAGAGGTGCTCAGGATCTGAGGCAACACAGATTCACAGCAGGAAGGTCATGTCAAACAAATCTAATAGATTTTTTTGATTGGGTGACTAGGGAAATAAATCAGGGAGGGGCGATAGACATCGTCTAACTAGATTTCAGCAAAGCCTTCAACACCATCCCACATAGAAGGCTGATTAACAAGATGGGTAGTCTGGGCATGGGAGACAAGGTGGTGAACTGGGTTAGGAACTGGTTAACAGACAGGAGACAGAGGGTGGTGGTAAATGGGGTACAATCTGGGGAGAGAGGGGGGTGACCAGTGGGGTACCACAGGGATCAGTACTAGGACCGGTCCTGTTTAATGTCTTCATTAGTGACATTGCAGAGGGGCTGGAAGGAAAGGTCTGCCTGTTTGCAGATGACACCAAGATCTGCAACAGGGTGGATACTCCAGAAGGGGTGCAGACAATGAAGAGGGACCTGGAGAAGCTTGAAAGATGGTCAGAGATGTGGCAAAGCAGTGCACGAAGGCAGCAGGGAGGACCAGTGGCATGCTGGGGTGCATAGGCAGGGTTATCACTAGCAGGAGGCGGGAGGTGGTGATGCCATTGTATAAAACATTGGTAAGGCCTCACTTGGAGTACTGCATGCAGTTCTGATGGCCACACCTGCACAATGACATAGATAAGGTGGAGACTATCCAGAGAAGGGCAATAAAGATGGTGCAGGGCTTGCACCACAAAACATATGAGGAGAGACTAAGGGACCTCAATATGTACTCACTGGAGGAGAGGACAGGAGACAGTAGGGGAACATGATTGAAACTTTGAAGTACCTCAAGGGCATAAACAAGGTGCAGGTGGGGGACCTCTTCCAATGTAGGGAAAGTACTAGAACAAGGCGGCACAATATGAAATTGGAAGCGGGTAGATTAAGAAGTAATGTGAGGAAGTTTTTCTACACAGAAAGGGTAATCGATGCTTGGAATTGTCTGCCACAGGAGGTAGTGGGGGCAAGCACAGTGGAAGGGTTTAAGCATGCCTGGGACAGGCACAGGGGAAGCTTGAGAGGGAGGGAGGGAGTGATGAAAATCCATTGATCACATAGGGTCAGTGGCCACATACAGTGTATAGGGCCTACGGGCAGACTGAATGGACCAAGCGGTCCTTATCTGCCAATAATCTCTATATTTCTATGTTTCCGCCAGAAGGCCAAGCTGAACAACCTAAATATTTTCGACCATCCGAACCTTTTGGCTCCCGGTGGACAGAGGAGTGTAATAGAATGTTTGAGGACATTATATACTGCCTGACTCACGCACCACTGCTCACCTATGCCAACCCACAGAAGCCCTATATCCTACATACAGATGCAAGTTTCAGTAGCCTAGGGACAGTATTGTATCAAGAATACCCAGAGGGTCTGCACCCAGTGGCATATGTGAGCCGGAGTCTCGACCCCTCAGAAAGAAGGTATCCCATCCACAAGTTGGGGTTTTTGGCGTTGAAGTGGGCTATTGTGGACCAGTTTCATGATTACCTGTATGGGGTGAAGATTACTGTGAAGACCAACAACAACCCACTTATTTATGTGCAGACCACAGCCAAACTAGATGTAGCTGGCCACCAGTGGTTGTTGGCCCTGTCTACCTATGACTACAGCGTAGAGTACTGGCCTTGGCTGAATAATATAGATGCTGATGCCTTGTCCTGACACCCTTTAACTCAGGGGACTGAGCATTCCAGATGGGTCAAGATACCCGAACAAGTGGTAAATGCATTGTGTAAGAAGTTTGATGGTGACGAGTCCCCTTCTCTCAAAGATGCCCCTCGTTTGGCGGACTATTTAGGAGCATCTGGGAGTTACCTTCCTATAGCTTACTGCCACCTGACCACACTGAACATGAGGTCCTTGCCACAGCTGACTACTCAGGACTTACGAAAAGAGCAGCAGGACAGTTCCGTTATGGGGGAGGTAATTCTAGTGCTTCAGAGGAAAAGAGACCCATCTCAAGTAAAAGCTAGTGATATACATGCCTGGTTACTACTGCGAGAATGGTCAAAGTTGTAGCTAAAGGAAGGTTTGCTCTACTGAGTGACTCAGGACCAGCAGGGGGTGCCTCATGTGCAGTTGGTATTGCCTGATTGTATTCAAGGCCTGGTGATGAAAGCCCTAAACAATGATAATGGGCTACTTCGACAGCAAACGCACCTTGGAATTGGTAAAGAGCAGATTCTATTGGTCCAAGATTGGAGAATATGTAACATATTATTGCAAGAATTATCGGGGGTGTATTCAGAGAAAAGCACTTCCCCAAAAGGCTGCCCCGCTAGTGAATATCAGTACCAGTGCACCGATGGAATTAGTGGGCATCGATTTTCTTACGTTGTAACCAGACTTCAGGAATATCTCCAACATATTGGTGGCTACAGATCATTTCACCTGGTACGCTCAAGCTTACCCCACTAAGGACCAGAGGGCCTCCATGGTGGCCAAAGTGTTGGTCGAGAAGTTCTTTGTCCACTACGGAGCACCTCAAAGAATTCATTCTGACCAGGGACCTGATTTTGAGTGCCGGTTGATAAAAGAGCTCTTGTCCTTATAGGGTATCAGAAAGTCCCGAACCACACCCTATGACCCCAGGGTGACCCCCAACCTGAGAGATTCAACAGAACCCTATTAGACATGCTGGGCACCCTGGATCCAAGAGACAAGTGTACCTGGAACCAACAAGTGAGCACATTGATCTATGCATACAACTGCACAAGAAATGATGCCACAGGTTTCTCTCTTTCCGATCTGGCGTTTGGGAGGGAGGCCTGCCTCCCCTTGGGCCTGTGTTTCAGTGCCAGCGGATGGCATCAAAGAAGATGAATACTTGCAATATGTGAGAAAGCTGAAACAACAGTTGAATGATGTCTATCAACTAGCCTCAGAGAGAGCCACTAAGTGAAATCAGCCCAATAAAGAGAGGTATGATAAAAAAGTCCGAGCGCAAGACTTGGAGCCTGGTGACCTAGTAGTACTCAGGAGTCTGGGCATACTGGGGAAACAAAATCACTGACCTGTGGGGAAGTACACCGTATGTGGTAGTTGAGAAGCTGGAATGACTACCTGTATACAAGATTCGACCAGAGGGAAGCACCAGTGATGTACAGAAACCACCTACTTCCCATCAGAGATAAAACTGTTGGATCAAAGACTTATTTGATAGAGCCGCCTGTACTTCCAAACACTCGAGCTGCTGCACACAGGCAACAGCAGCAGATAGATGGAGATGCTACAGAGGCTGTACCTGCCCATTTACAGGAGGTACTCAAAGAAGATTAGGAAGGTGAATCAGATGGAGAGGATGAGGACATGCCTGTGTGTTTTTACCCTACCCCTGAGCTAGAGAGACTGTTTAAGGGACCACCCTTGATGTTAGAGATTGGTCCTGTGATAGAAGGTCTCATTGCAAGTGACATGGAGGTCCCCAGGGTTGACAGACAGGGAGAGGTGGACATGGCTGTGCCTGGGGAGCAGGGTGTTTGAGGGGAGGCTGCTCCTTCTACCCCCCTCAAAGGGACCACTTCGGACTTGAATACTAGTCCATCTGAGCCATTTGAGTGGTTCCGGAGCAGTCCCCACAAAGAAATGCCTTTCGGAGAGCCCACATCGAACTTGAATACTAGTTCAACTGGGTCTTCTGAATGGCACCAAGACAGCAATCCTGGTCAGAGGGGTGCAGGAGATGAAGAGCTGGAGCACCGTGCCCTCACTAAAGAAGGCACAGGCCAAGGGGAATGTGACATAGATTCTGCCTCTGAACAAGAGGTAGCCACTAGACCTGAAGTGTAAGAAACCCCCAGAAGGTCAGAGAGGACTGTACAGCCCCTACTGAAGTTGACTTACAGTATGATGCACCGGGGGTGCCCACTGACCTGCCCTTATTTGTAATACACAAAGGGGTATACACAGTATCACACCCAGGTCCCTGGAAAGGATGTTCTTGTGCCCTGTTAGTGCTAGAGCCCCCCAGGCCCGATGGGATGGTGGACAAAAGGAAAAGAAGGAGGTGAAAGGGTACAAAAGGGAAAGAGTGGTATAAGTATAGTATGAGGTACTTAAGTTCCTATGGTTCTAAAGGTTAAAGGGGAAAGTCTTTACTGAACTGTATATAATGTTTTCCTGTTCTTAAATGGTTGATGTTATATTAGTTAGGAATCAGGTGTATAGTTAGAAATGTTAATGTGTGATGGTGCTAAAACTTACTTGACTGCAATTTTATAATACTCCATTTTCAGACTTGGCATGGAAGCCAAGCATTTTGGGGGGGGGGGAGTGTAACCCCACTTGGGGACTTACCTTAAGTCCCACCTTTCTCCCAGTTTCCCGTCACTCCTGGGGGGTCTCCCCGAGTCCTCTGTTGTTTCCCCAAGTCACCCGTAGGTTATTTTAGCCCAGTTCGGGCTTAAAGCTTCATCACAATCCACCAGCTGCATTTTCTGCACTCTTTTGCAGCAGGCGACTGTGCATGTGCAAAGCGTGCATTTGAACTACCAACCACCAGATCTATGGTCTTCTGGGGAGTTCCTTGGTGGTCCCAGTGCCCTTCTTACACTAAATGGGGACTGGTGACCTCAAGGGAGCAGTGGAGAAGCCGCCATAAAGTTTTAAAAATAAAGATGAAATCGGGGCATGGATGAGGGCGCATGAATACGTCAAGAGCCCTCATGAATATTAATGAGTTGTCGCTGCTGCCTGGGGCTGTAAGCCAGCAGCAGCGACTGATAACCATTGGAGCACCCCAATGAGAGTGGGCTTGTTAAAAAGAGGACAGTTGGGGCTACAACCCGGTGGGGGGGGATTGAAAAAATAAAGAAGTGTGTTGGGCTGCAGGAGCATTGAAAATGGGAGAAACTGATCTGAACTGAATGGACTCCCTGGTAAACAAATGGGAGCTGACAAGTTTGTGACATGTAACCCTTCCCTTCTTGCTCCATCTAGGCACATACTTTAAATCATCACAGATGGTCCGAGCAGAAAGAAAGGAGCACTCGCAAAGTGCTAGCATACAAGACATTTCAATACTGGACCAAGGAAGCAGATGGTCCTTATCTGCAGATGTCTTCAAGGTTTCTGGTTTACCTCCCAAATTCTCAGCAGACATGGATTCTCTTTCTGAGCCACCCACCAGACCTGGACCCCCCGACTTTATCCTGGAGATCCCGCCGAGCCCCTGCAGCCCCAGAAGTTGGCATCCTTTTCTTTTTTCTTCTTTGGAATATAACTCATGAAACAAATTAATCGGACTGCAAAATATAATGGGAGACAAGCATTTAATTTCATTTAAAACTTCCCTCTCACAGTCAAATAAAGCACAAACCACTATTTCTCCCCAACTGCTTTTATTTTCACCTGCATGGCAAATGATTTCGGTGATACAGAGGTTACCATTCTTTTATAAAAAAAAAAAGAATATATATATATTCAGCTCCATGGGGCTACAAACTTTTTACACAGTAGTTAGACATTTGAAGCAGCAGAACCATTGTCTCAGCAGACACAAGAAGGATTTTCATTTCCTACCCTTCCTACCTTGGGTGATCTACCCAACACCCTGGAAGCCAGATCCCTTCCATCTTCTGCCATATAAGGATCCGGTAAACCAAGCCTTTGCTTTTACCTCTTTCTGTCCACTGGATACCTTTTACGCTGGCTCTCGTCATCCGCCGGTCCCCAGCATGGAAAAGTGAGCTGCCCTCCCCACCTGGACCCTTGGGTGTTGGCCCATGCCCAAAGGGCATCCAGGATCTTTTCCTTGACAATCCAAGTCATGACCCATTCTCTAAAGGCTGGCCCTGATGAACAAACTGAGGCCCTTCTTACTGGTCACTTTTCTCCGCCTCATCCCTCCATGGTCCCCAAATGTACACCAGTGGTGTTCTGCTATTACCTTCTTCTTACGTGGAGCTCCTGCCAGGCCCACATCCTTTTAACCATCTCCTGAGCTTGTGCTAAGCACCAGCATGGGGGCCACCATCCAAGGCCTACCAAATTTTGGGTCCATAGCCCGCTCAGCCTTACTGGACCGGCACCCCAGGACCTGTCCCTTCAAACAGGCCCCACTCACAGGTGAAGGACTCCCCGGCTCCCTCAACCCCCCAGGCCAGCCTGCCACCCTGGCTCCCCTCCTGAGAGGTCCCTGCCACAGCCCTCCCAGCCCTGGTGACCTGTGAAAACACCAATATTTGGGTACACTAAAGGGCTACTGCTTCTCCGGTTGGGCTTTCTGAAGCCTCTCTAATGCACTAGCCTCACATGATGCAGGACCTGAGCTACCTGTGTCCCCTAATGGAGCTCCACACCCTACCCCTCATCCCCTCCCTGTATTATCTCATTCTCCTCTTACTGTCCTCTATAATTACAATGCCTAACTGCTGAGGGTTACAATCACCTGAATTTCGCTGCCCCTTGCAAGGTTTATCACATCCTGAAAGGTCCTCTTTTTGTGTCAGGCCTTATTTTTCCTCCTAAATTGACCAATCGTTACTCCCTCTCTCTCTCTCTCTCTCTCTCTCTCTCTCCTCCTCTCAATCCCTACCCAGTCCCCTGTCCCCTGTAGGGTTCCCCACATCCTGAATGGGTCTCTCTGGGACACGACTCTGCACTATCTGCCATCTCATCCTCTCTCTCTCTCTCTCTCTCCTTCACCCCTTATTTCATGATAGCACTTGTTCACTTATTAACATTGCACTTATTGATTGTTCTCACAAATTACATACGTATACAACACTGTTTGAAACTGCCTTAATTGTATGCTATGTTGATCTTTGTAACTTGAATGTAAAAAGTCTCATCCTTATTGTACCCCTTCCTCCCAGGTCGCACCAGGAGATGAGCAACCTGTTACTTAGTGTGCCTTCCTGGTGAAACAAATCAATAAATAAATAAACCCCTCGTCAGCCACGGCGCATAGCTGTCTGACTTCTCTTTACTTTGGGGGGATTCCCCACTGGCCCTCCTGGACCACCAAGCTCCCTCATTTTGCCCACCTTGTCCTTGTTCTACTCTCCAGCCTCCCCCCTCTAGTTCCAGACCTACTGCCTGGGCTGGAAAGGCCCAGATACTTCCTGTACACTCTCTTTTACACCCTATCTGCTGTCTTTGCTGCCACCTTGAAGCTTCAGGAGCACTAACCCCCAGAGCACTAAAACTCATTTCCTAGCTTGGGGGGGGGTAGCCTTTATGAAAATAGAATATATTGCAATATATTGAAAAATATGAGTTAATATATGTCAATACACTGAGAAATACATTGCACCAATGTAATATATTATACAATATATTATGAAATATATTTTTAAATATACTGACATAATATATTTCTAACCCATAGTATGCAAAAATATATCACCGTATTGAGACACCGCTTTGACAAAGTCAAATTTTTCCAGACTGCACTGTTTCCTTTGACAATGACTAGTCCGTTTGTTACAGGGACCATGCTTAGCTAACAATATGTATAGGCCACATCTTCCTAAGTTGCAACTATGTTTGTGTCTTTGTAACTATGCTCCCCCGACCTGCTTAGTTATGTATAGGCCGCATCATTCTAAGTCTCCTCTGTGCAATATTTATTTAACTGTGCTTCCCCTCTGTACCTGCCTTAATGGGGATCCGTACATTTTCCCGACAAACACTTGACCGTCACTTAACTGCCTGAAATTAACTGACCAACTAGCTCAACTCGCAGCCAGAAATAATCCCGTTATTCGATTGCCCGACACTGCCAGCACTGGTGAAAAGTCAGCAGAATTGGATCATTCCATCTCCCCCCCCCCCCGCTCACAGTAAATAAATGTTTGCATCTTATTTTGAAGAAATTAAAGTACTTTCGTGCCCCTCCAGCTACTCTCTGTATTTGTTGGCTCCTCACTTGAATCATTTACTTCTCCAGTGGAAGCGAATTATACTAGACGGGAAACTGCATTTTGGGAAATCGGTGCCGGGAAGCTATTTGCCAGGCATACGTGAGTCGGGCAATCATACTAGACTCTCTTAATGTTATACCCAGTGTCTCTGTAACCTGACATGGAGCCTTTGGAAATTAGTCTATGACTCAAAGGTTTGCAATTCCGATATACATAAATAAATAAATACATTGACGCAATGAAATATAATGCATAGTGTATTTCAGCATATACTGAAACCATATATTGTGCCTCATGCATTGCTTGAAAGCATGTCAATCTACTTAGTAATACATTGTCTGAAATATATTATTAGTATATTTCAAAATATATACTGTATTCTTTGTATGTTATGTACATTTTTATATATGTTACATATATTTTTATATGTTACATGCATTTCTGTAAATGTTCAGTTTCATCCCATGTATATATTTGCATAACTAATTTGCATATTTCAAAAACACAGTTTATCAACCAAAATCATGATAATTTCAAGTTTTACAATAATTTCGAATTTACAGCATTAGCTTACAGACTGAAAAGAAAGGTATAAGTTATAAAGCAAGAACATGTAGGATCTCACCCTGACCTAAAAGTGAAACAAAATGGGTAGCATAAATACTAATCTGAGCCTCTAACAAACATAAACATGTGAGGTAAGTCCTATGTGTAATTAAAAATGTATAAAATATATGTTTGAGTTAAAGCTGCACTATAAAACAATAATTCCAATGTAAACATTTCCATGATTACTAGCAAGGTGAACTCCAGTTGTACAGATAGAGATACATGTAAATCATAAATAAGTTCCTATTGTTTGGGTAACTTAATAGTTATAGTAATATATATTACACATGAATATTATATATATTTGTAAATATAGGAAACAATATTTTAAATGTAAAAAAGAAATACATTTATACATATATTGGCAATATACCAATAATATATATTTACCATCCTTCTTTCAATATATTTGGAATTTAATCAATATATTTTGCAATATACACACTATACTAAAGCAGTAATAACGTGTATATTTACAGTACATTGCAATATATTTGCAAATTTTAAAATATATTAAAATACAGTATAGTGATTTTCCAATACACTATAATATATTATAAAACAAGTAGATTGGAATATATTTCACTATATGTAAATATATTTTAAAATATATTTCATTTTCGTAAGGGAGGAGGGGTAAAGGGGTGCCTAAATGTGGGAATATAAGCCTCACTTTGGCAGGGGGCTTACAGACACTTAACCCCTTTCTCTTTTAGCCAATCAGTGATCTAGGTGCCCAAAATTGTGACAAAGGGACTCCTGGGAAAAGGAGGGGACTAATTCTGGCACCTAGATCATGCCCCAATAAACAAGGAGGAAATATTGATCACTATGGATATCAGTTATTGAAAGGCTTCAACAGCCAATCAGAGGACTGGGATTTCGGCTGATACAAGGGGGGCCATCTGGGATTTCTTCAGTCTGTTCCTGGGCTCTGTTCGAGTCAGAAGTACCCTGTGAGAGTGGATTTGAATGTCAGTGGGCTTACCCAGGCCCTATGTGAAGATTGCTGTGTTGCAGAATTGAGTTGAGCGGAGAAAAGAAAGAGAAAGAGAAAGAGACTGAACTGTGATCTTGTTTCTCCAGGTAATGTGAAGTTGCTTTGCTGTTGGTGAGGTAATCAAAATATTGCAGAAACCCTGCACTGAGAAGCTGGACTAGCTGAAAGGGCTGTGTGGATTATCAGAAATCCTACAGTTATTTCAAAGAGGCCATTTGCTGAGTGGGACTGTGATTGCAATTTTCTTGAAGAAGCAGAGCATCTCTGGTCATCAGGGTGCTAGCCAGGAACTGTGTGTGTCCTGAGTAAACTGGATCAAGTGGCTGAGAGATGAGATTTTGCTCCAGCCGAAGAAAAGAGTGTGGACACTGCTAATCTGGAAAGTGTGGACTGGTGTGCGGGGGATTGTTGTTGCTGAGTTTTCTCTCTGCTAAATTGCACTTTCATAAAGGCTAGCACCCACTCAGATTGGCACTGGACTTTATTGTGGCAACTGCCTGAAGGCCTTGAGATTAGAGAACTCAGTGCAAGGACTGCAGGAGGACCCCCACCATTTGGGAGTCCTCACCCAGAGCCAGGGAAGGAACCTGCTAACCTTTTCCAAGTGGGACTCACTGTCTCAGTAGGTCATGGTGGGTCTGGTACCCGAGTGCTAAGGCACTCTGATTATGAGAGCCGGGCTGTGGAGCCACTCCCAGGTCTGGACCTTCTGGGGCTGGTGTTGTCCTGCCACTGTGCTCTGCAGTGGGCCAGAAGCGGCTGAAGGTGACAAGCAGCCAGAACTACAATCAATGTGACCAGCTGCAAGATTCTCGAACAAGTTCCGTCCAGTCGGAGGGATCCTGGTCGGCCTGCTTCTCGATTTGCTGCAAAACTCCAAAGAGCTCCATGTTCCCCTGGTGCTGAGGTCTTCAAACCGTGAGTACCCGGGACCTGGCTCCTGGGAGGGAAAAAGGGGGATTGCTTGTTAATCATTTTCATATTGGGAGGTAGTATAATGCAGTGGTTTAAGGCTCTGAGCTGCAAATCTGGAGACCTGGGTTCCAATCCCATAGCCCCCCACATGCATACTGTGTGACCCTGAGCAAATCACTTAACTTCCTTGTGCTCCCAGGTCACACCTGTAAACAAGCTTTCAGCTTAGTGTGTCTCTCCTGGTTAAATAAAAATATTCTAAAAATATTTTAGGGCCCCAACAGCGGTCAACCGGCAGCACCGTATCAGGCCTGAACCTAGTGGGTAGAGATGCAGCAAATTTTAAATCCGCTGGCGAAGTGGACGTGAAGTGGCCACTTTGCATTGGTGGAGCACAACGTGAAGTTGGCACTACAAAGTGCTCACTTCGCATTCTCATTATGACTTTGCATTGTCATTATGCTCTGCAGCGGGCGGCGGCGGACAATAAATAGGCAGCCCCTCGCACATCACATGGCTTACAGTACTGTAAGTCACATGCTTTAGCCAGGCAGGAAGGAAATGAGTCAGAGAAGCAGTTACTTTCACTGTCTCCTTTGCAGTTGTAGAGGGAGAAGGCTTTTTTGGTGAGAGAGGAGAGCAGCTTGTGTCTCAGTGATTCTGTGCCAGAAAAAAACAGCTTTTTTAAAAGCTACATCTTTATTAAGTTTTTGTATTGCGTTTGTGATTGTTTTTTTGGTACTGAATTTTTTTTTTCTAAGTTTGTTTTGTTGTGTGTGTGTGACTGTGTGTATCAGTGTGTGTGTGTGTCTGAGAGTGTGAGACTGAGTGCGGCCGGGTGAAGGTTAGGCATCGACTCAGGACTCAATAGTAGGGGACTTGTGTGCGATGGACCCTGGACAAGGAGAGTCTCTGGCCCATGGGCGAGGGCAGAGGAGAGGAGTGTGCACATATGGGGGCAGTCGTGTGTTGCTGGACCGCTCCCAACTCTTGGCTGTTCCTTCCCCTCATGGAAGCAGCAGCAGCACCAGTGCCACCGGTGGCTGCTGCACATCCACCTAATCCGCCACTACCACCACCACTGGCAGCAGCTGCAGGGGCTCCAGCAGCACCCCCTCCACCACATCCACAGCCACAGGTGGAGCACCAGGAAAATGTAGGTGGTCCAAGGATTGTATCTGGTCCCCTCCTGGCAGCTCCCCAGTGTAGGGGGAGATAGCACAATAGTGGTTTGCCATCTGTGTGGTGTGCTGGTGCACTGTGGCCCCCGGAGGACACATTTGGGGAATGGTGGCCAGCGCACACACATGGCGAACCACCAAAAGGCGGAGTGGCAGGCTGCCATGGAAGGGGCCAGGCATCCACCTGTTGGCCCTTCTGTGGCAGTGGCCAAGGGTGCTGCGGTTGAAGTTGTGCCTCCCCGCCGCAGTAGGAAGAGGGCAACTGCAGCAGCTGCTCCACCACCACCACCACCCTCTCCACCACCACCACTACCTGGGTCTCCACTTACAGTGGACTCCGCCACAGTGCCTGCAACACAGACCAATACTGCTCTGGTGTGGGCAGCCCTCAAGGAGAACAATGAGAGGGTAAGTGCTTTGCAGCAGCAGGTAGATCAACTCCATCGACAGCAGCTGCAAATAGTCACAATGCTGCACCTGCTGCTTGAACACCATGGCATCCCACATTATGGGATTGTTTTCTGGACCCCCACCCACCCCACAAACACACTACTGTGCTGTACTGTTTTTGTGTGTTTTTAGTTGTTGTTTAATAATATACATTTTCCCTTCTGTTGTTGCAGTGCCTCAGTAATGTTGACTTTTTGTTTTGGAGTGCTTGTGGACAAGCTGTTGTGAGCACTGCAAGTATGATGTGTAAAATTGCATGTGTGCAGTCAGTGTTGTTTCGTGTGTGTGTGTGTGTGTGTGTGTGTGTGTGTGAGACATCAGACATTGTGCAGCGTGTTGCAAACATATATTGCTGTTGCTGACTTGTTGCAGTGTTTATGCTATAAAGAATAGCAAGAAGAATACGGTATATTTTATTGTCACCATCATCATCAGCGAACTAAGTGATACAATACTTTTTCAGAGGCATCTGGCCAGAGTGCACTTTAGTCACGTGATATACTATACTGCACACATAACTTTTAGGAGAGCATGTGTTTTTTGTGCTATGATCTCCGCAAAGTCATGTGTGCACTGTGAGTAACTGAGGTGCACAGTGACCCGATACCTCTGAAAAAATATCATATCACTTAGTCCACTGGCGCTGATGGTACCAATAAAATATACATCAGGTATTCTTTGTTATCTTTATTCTTGGTAATGCAACAAGTCTTACCGTATATATGTTTGCATGAAGCTGTACAATGTATGCACACACAGGAAAGAACAGTGATGCCACACATGCAGTTTAGCACAACTTACTCGCATTGTTCAGTCTTCATGCTGTTTGTGAAACACTTAAAATCCGATTCATGAGTCCCAACACAAAGTAAACATTACTGAGGCTCTATAACTATTTTGCTTGTGAAATAGACATGAAAGATTCACCAAGCTATAGCATTGCACCCGATATATGGGTGCCTTACTTCCAGGGGAATCTTTCTTGCTCTACATGTACTTACATAGTGCAATACATTTCTGTGAAAAATGCACGTCATTTCATCACAGTCTGTCATGTCATGGACGAATTCCCATTCATAAAAGCCGCCCAAATTCTGCCCCCCTTTCTCAGCAACATTAGGACGTGATACCAGGGAGAGCGCGGGTGTGTGCTCCATTATAGTGAATGTCCGATTGTCCGGCAGCTTTCCAAATGTTTCTTTATGTTATAATGGTCTGTTTGTGGTGAAACATGTGGGCACGTTTCCAGTAAGAAGATCCTTGTTAGTGGAAACTTGCCCACATTTCACGACAAAGTGAACCTTATAAAATAAAGAAATATTCAGATAGCTGCAGCACATTCACTATAATGGAGCACGCACCTGCGCTCCCCCTGGCATTACGTCCTAACATTGCTGAGAAAGTGGGGCAGAATGTGGGTGGCTTTTCTGAATGGGAATTCCTCCATGACATGGCACACTGTAATGAAATTACGGGCGGTTTTCACAGAAATGTATTGCACTATCTGGAGCAAGAAAGATTCCCTTGGAAGTAAGGTGCCCACATATTAGGTTATGTGCAATACCATAACTATGTAACGTGGTGAATCTCTGTAAAGCAGCAGCACAACAATCTGTTGAGAACTCTGACCTATATTTTTTAATGCTATGTTACAACTTCCTTTACTTACATCCTGACTGGAATGATATGGGAATTTCCAGCAGTTGAGTCTGCTGTACTACCTTTTTTCATGTGTGAAATAATGAAAGGAGCATTCCTTTTAAATTGGTGCTGACCAGGTCTTTGTCAGTGTTTTCTGCTGCTTTTCTCCATCACATCAAGTAGTTGTTACATATCACTTTTGTTGTAAATTAACAGTTATGCAGCAGGCAGTGTTTTATGACACTACAGAACAATATTTATTGAAAAGCAGCTGCAAATAAATACAAACCTGGTCAGAACAATATTAAAAGGTGTGCTCATCTTTTTTTATACATGAAAAAAGTAGCTAAGTATAGCAGACAGAAATTGTGAAAAGAAGTGTATCATTCAAGTCACGACTCGGAGGTAACTAGTGGCTGTGGCAATGTAAAGCAGCATAAAAAAGTACAGTTCAAAATTGTCATGACATTCTTGCAGTGCTGCTTTAATTGATAATCAGTATGACATCATGAGCTCACAATCACACAACATACAAAATGCATCCGCCTTGTGTCCAGAAAAATGACAAGTGGTAACAAAGTGAAATGGGATCGTTTCAGCACGTACAAAGTCCCCCAGAATTAATGGCGCACTCAGTCATGCGTGCAGTGGTGGCACAGAGTCCCCAGATTTTTTCTGCATGCCTAAAATGCATCCTCCTTGTGTGCAGAAAATTGAAAAGTGTTAACAAAGAGAAATGGGATCGTTTCAGCACATACAAAGTCCCCCAGAATAAAATGATGACCGTGAGCGAACTGTTGCTGGTCCAATGTGTGCTGCGATTCGAGCAAATGTAATGTGATCGTCTCAACTGGATGGAAGGGTGCCCTTTGTCTGTACACTAATAGTAGCCTTGGTGAGTTGATATACATATAGAGATATATTTGTGTATTTTGTAGGTGAGGGGGGTTGACATGGACATGTACTCATGGTATTGTTCTGTATCACAGGTCACAGAAACTGTTGGTGTGCATATTCCAGTGCTCGATGAGAACTTTTTGTGTTGAAATTTGAAATGGATAACTCTCAAGCACATGAAGGTAAGTATTTTTTTGGGGTGGGGTGGGGGGAAGCATATTTGCAGGTTTATCTGTAATGGTTTCTTATTTTGTTACTTCTTCACAGATTTCATCTGCATCCTTCTGGAGTCTGGTTGTTAATGATGGTCATGGTCATCTAATGAAACGACTTCTTCGTGTTGCATGTGTGCCCCAGCCCAGGGAAGGGGGGCCTGATGTTGAAGAACTTGCTTGGATAAGGCCACTTTGACAGAACAACAAATCATCTGGAAGTTTCCTAAATAAAGAAATGAATGACTTCTTACAGCTTAATTATAATTTGTCCCTCCCTGGTTCTCAATCTCAAGTCAAGTTACATTTCAAAACCACTTCTTGTCAAGTAACACAACTTGTGTGAAACTTTTTCAACACTGTCATGGTCATGGCTGCACAGCTGCAAGTTCAGAATACAGTGCATGAATGATATCTTACAGAAATAGTTTTGGTGACGTACACATGTCACCTAGTTTATGAATCATACTCAGTCGCATTTGCTGCAGTCTTTCCAAAACAATGACACGGATGAAATAAAATCTTCATATTTACCAGAATGGATTTCAAATGGATATTCCATAGGTTCCTCTGTACGGTACAGCTGCAGTACCATTCCCACCAAGTTTCAGTGAAAGAGACTTTTTTGTTAACCTGTAAAAAAAATATAAATAAATAAGTGTACCGTATGTGTTTGACCATTGCGGCTATGAAAAGCTACAGAAAACAAAACATACAACTAAAGGAAGTGAAATAGCATAACAAACATTAGCAGACATACTCACTTTATGGTTTAAATATTAAGAAGCTTTGTGTCTGTGGCTGATGGATGTGGTGGTCCGAATATACTCAATGCTCAGTGGTGGCAGTGGCTAACATGAGTCCCGGTGGTGGTGGTGGTCCGGGGGATGGACAGACTCATGCTCAGTGGTGGCAGTGGCTAACATCAGTCCTGGTGGGGGTGGGGGTCTGGGGGGCAAACAGACTCATGCTCAGTGGTGGCAGTGGTTAACATCAGTCCCAGTGATGGTGGTCCGGGGGGCGGACAGACTCATGCTCAGCGGTGGCAGTGGCTAACATCAGTCCCGGTGGTGGTGGTGGTACGAGGGGCGGACAGACTCATGCTCAGTGATGGCAGTGGCTGACATTAGTCCCAGTGGTGGTGGTGGTCCAAGGGGTGGACAGACTTATGCTCAGTGATGACAGTGGCTAACATCAGTCCCAGTGGTGGTGGTGGTCCAGGGTGGCACACTGCCTTTTAACAACTTCAGTTAAAACCTGCCAACATTAACCACATCATCATCTTCATAAAGAAAGCTGCCCTCACAGTCATCTATGTCTGAAGTCTGACCACTGGGAAATTCTTTCTCCATTGTGTCATCATCTACATCAGTGGTGTGCCGTTCAGGCAGCCACTGCCAGTGCCACCAAGATGGTCCATTTCCACATCACCAAAACCACCATGACTAGGCCGGGGTATGAATATCAAGGTTTCTGTGCTGGTATGTGCCTCTCATTCATTTTAATGAATGTTAGCAGGAGACAGGTTTGTCCGACGATCCCTGACTATTGCACCTGATGAGCTGAATACCCTCTCAACACTTACACTAGAGGGTGGGCATGTGAGGTACTTAAGTGCCACTGCAGTCAGCTCTGGCCATTCACTGACCTTTCCACTCCAGTACAAAAGAGAATCTTCAGTTATTGTTAGATGCCTGTTTTCAGACAAATATGACTCAACCATTCTCTGTGCCACACTAAGTCCAGTTGTTGATGCATCATCCTGTTCTCCCGAATCATTTATTTCACAAATACCCACTTGGGACAAAGCCTCCCAAAGCGGGTTGACGCCAACCACTTTGGATGACAGACCACCTGGAACTGCAGTCCCCTTCCCCTTGCAGGATATGCTTGATGGTCCTCCAGGTACACCTTCAGCTGGATTATGCTGCTGAGGTTTGCTGACCTTGGCACGTGACTTCTGTGCCCCATGAACCAACCGCACCAGTTGACCACTGATATTTTTTACCTGTTCAGGCCCTCCCTCCAGTACTGTTGCAATTCTACGTTTGTATCGTGGGTCCAGCATTGTTGCTATGGCAAAAGTTGTCACTACGCTGAATGCTCACAATGTGACAATTCTGGTCGAATACTGGCAGCATGTGTTGCAGCAACATACTGCTACCACCGTCTCCGGCAACATCAAGGCCATGCTGTACATTCACCAATGTCTGCCTCAGCACCCACAGCAGTGGAATTGATTAGTTAATAGAGGCAGACTTGCCACTCACTGCCTGTGTGGCATGTTTGAAAGGCTGCAAAATTGTTATTACAGAGTCCATGAGGCGCCACTTTTCAGTCGTCATAGACATGGAGGCCCCAGACCTGTCATAGCTATTGTGCATCACAAGATATTCTGAGATGACTTTGTATTGTTCATACAACCTTTCTGCCATGTATAAAGTGGAGTTCCATCAGATGACAACTTCCAGCTTCAAGCGGTGCTGAGGCAGGCTGTTTTGTATCTGCAACTGCCGCAGTTGGTTACGGGCCTTTCCAGATCATGAAAAGTGAGAGCAGATACGTAGTGCAACGGTCAGCATTTCCTTTACATCAGGGTGCTGCAGAACCTCCTGCACCAGAAGATTTAAACAATGGGCCATGCATGGAACACGGAAAAACAACACCACTCGTGATGCATTTCACCACATTTGACCCATTGTCACTTGCTATGAACCCAGCTCTCAGGGACAGGGGGTTTAGTCATTTGTCAATTTCAGTCAGTACCACATCCAACATGTTCTCACCAATGTGTGAACAGGTCACATTGCGCATAGCAATCATTGCATGCTGTCGAATTCCTGGAAGATTGCTACCGTGAAAATCCACCTTACTACACTGATTATTCACACTACCAACATCACAACAACCCCGCACCAGGGTCCGGATTAAGAGGGGGCAATGGGCAATGCCCCAGGCCCCCCCACCATGAGGGGGTACCCCGCGGGCCCGGAAAAACACATTTCCAGTTTCGTGTGGGCCGTGGCTCGCTTGCTCGCTGCCTCGCTGCCGGACCGCCGGTGCTTTAAATCCCTTGCTGTTTTGTTGCTGGCGGCTCCTGCAGTTCCTGCTTTTTGCCAGTGTCGCCGCTGTTGCCTCTCTAATTCACTGCATGGGTTGGCTAATGCTAATAGGAACGGCTGGGGGGGGATCGGGTCGGATCCTGTCACATGATCTGCAGAAAGTTGAGAAGTGGTGGTCATGGTGGTCCGAGGTCGCTGCGCGCATCCCAGCGCCGCGCTCACGCCTCCCTCCTTCCTCATCGCCGCTGCGCGTGCTGCTTCGCCTCGGTAGTCTCGCCGCCTGACCCTCCCTCGGACCGACCGCGCTCTGCGCATGGCATCACGACACCATCAGAGCCGCACTGCACGTAAGTAAAAACTCAGTATAATGCACCACGATGCAGATGTAGGAGAGGCTGACTAGAGCAGACATGTGTTGTTGTGTTGGGAGGACACAGCGACTCCAGTCGACTAGGTGGTATTGGCGCTGCTGCTGGGTGGACTCATCTCGCGATCGGGTTCCCGCCTTCCCGCCCCCAGGCTAACCGCTGTTCAAACAGACTGAGAGTCGACAGAGTTGATTATTAAATAAAAATTTCCAATCTTGAATCTTGCTGGAAGTTGCTGCAGTGCTGCTTGTTTTACAGTACTTCAGGAAGTTGCCTTGGTACGGGCCTCTCTCTGCCTAAAAAGTTAAATAGTTATGGGATGCCCTGGTCCTAAAAGCAAAAGGGGGTGGGTGACATGACTTCTTTTTTGACTCAATTAAATAAACAAAAGAAAGAAAAAGACAAATTAGAAGCACAGCCCTCTTAAAGAGACACTCCAATTTATACAAGCTCCACACACACCCAAAGCCTCACCCCCTGGTTAGGATTTTCACAAATTAAAAAAAAATGTAAGTGCTTGCACTTACTTTATATTATATTCATAAACTCTGCCATCAGATAACATGGCGGATGCAATGTGGTGTCATATCGGGTTAGAGCACGGTATCACACAGGCTTGCTTGTATTGAGAAGCATGCAAGTGAGCCATGCGGTACCATGTTCTAACACAAGATGCTACTGCGCTGCCCCAGCCATGTTACCCGATGACGGAGTTTATGAATATAATATAAAGCAACTGCAAGTACTTAATTTCTTTTTGTGAAAAGCCTACCCAGGAGGTAAGGCTTGGGGAGGGACTTTGCATAAATTGGAGTTTCCTTTAAATACATAACCTCAGGTCCACCGCAAAGTATGCGCTTAAAGAGATTCACGGTCTTGGGCCTTGCACCTGATATATAGCTGCCTTACCTCATGGACAGCACATTAAGATTCAGATGCCGAAAATAATCAATTTTTTCGCTGCAGTTTTACTCAGAAAATAATTTTGCTGGTCCCAAGAACTTCCCGGTCTGAAGTACAGCCTGCGGCCTGCTAAGTTGTGACACAATGATAGGGAGAGCATTGGGATGAGCGGCATTATAGTGTATGGGCAGCGCTTTTCTAATTTTTTTTACATGGTATTGCTCAGTTGGTGATAAAATGTTGGCAACCGGCCATATAAGAGCCATACTAGACCAGGAAGTCCTTGGGACCCGTAAAACTATTTTTACGAGTAAAACTGTAGCAAAATAAACAGATTACATCTGTCCATGAGGTAAGGCACCTATATATCAGGTGCAGGGGCAATATTCGCTACATTGGTGAATCTCTTTAAGCAGGCTATGCCTTACGTGGTCCTCTATAAATACAGTGAAGCAGGCCAGGAGAGGTAACTGGGAGTGATGCAGAGATAGATGCTGTAGTGTGTAAGGCTGCTTCTGCCTCGGTAATCTTTATTTTGATTTTTTTCTTTTATTCTTCATTTATCCAAAATGTAACTGCCACTATGGTTTCACAAAACCATTATCAATGTTTTTTTTTATGATCAGTTGTGCGTTACTGTCTCCTACTTGGCTGTGATCTCTCATTTTAAGATCAGTTTCGTATCCTCCATCCACACATGCCCTTTATATTTTTATCATGTCAGTGCATATGTTGTTTCTTTTGTGCCAAGGAGTTGAGAAATCAGCTATTCAGATACTTTACTGTATTCAGCAGCGACTGAAATGTGTGAACATGCTAAATAAGAATCAGAAATGCTAATATTTTTGTGCGTTTAACTGGTACGGTAATGCATTAAAAGGGCTTTTAACACAGGCAGCACAGAGAAGAAATTGGGATATCAAAGGCCTATATGTTTAATTGGGCTATGTGTTGAAGCAGCATGCATTTAAGTGGGCTATACTGTAATTTAAACCCTCTGTGACATAAACAGTAATTTTAGCTTTTAAACCCCAGTATCATTTGCACCTGCTTTCTCCCAGTCCCACTGTCACAGTAAGTGATAGTCTTTTCTGACCTGCGCAGAACTACCCTGAAGTGTGCACGCTCAACTGGCACAAAAAGTTAAAGTGCCTTGCATCTGTGTAACACCACCCTCAGGCAGACCCTCAGACTCCAAATAGCGCCACCATGCATCTCTGCTCCTCCATATTTCATTTTGGTGGCTTCTAGAAGCCACCCAAAAGAATTGAAGGCCCAGCACAAGAACAGCCAGTACCAGCAAATAGAAACTCAAATGATAATTCAGAAAAAGTTGCAAGCTTTATATAAGACACCCAAACAGAAGGGAAGCTGCAGAACATAAACCAAAAATATTACAAACAGTCTGCTGGCATTAAAGTTAAGGAAGGCCCAGGCAGAAAGCGGTATGTAAAAGATCCATGCACAACATGACAGGGACAGGCTATCTTATTCACCCAAGGACATAGATACAGAAAATACTACAGTTCACTGTACTAGGATGTAAGGAATGCACCAAATAGGGAAATAAAATTTAAGGGCTTTCTGTAATGGGTGGACGTCACGTAACCAAACTTAGTGAGGAACAACAACAAATAAAAAAAAGTACCTCAAGGGAATCAACAAAGTCCAAGAGGGTAGCATCTTTCAAAAAAAGAGGTGTGCAAGAACAAGGGGCACAATTTGAAGATGGGGGAGGGTGGCTCAGAGGTAATTTAAGGAAGTATTTTTCACAGAGAGGGTTGTGGATGCATGGACGGCCTTCCGGAGGAGGTTGTGGAGTCAAAATCAGTGGTGGAATTCAGCATGCATGGGACAGTCATAAGGAATTCTGGGGGTGGGGTAAGAAGAAGTAGGCTGCTGGTTAACTAGGATCTGCAGCTCATCCAGTAGGTAGGAAATGGGCAGACTGGGTGGGCCAAGTGGTCCTTATCTGCCGTCAAAATCTATGTTTCTATGTAAATACTGGATTAACCAGATTACTGCGCAAGAAATTTTCAAAGTCATTCAAGATATGAAGGCAGGTAAATTGACAGGCACAGACAGACTTAATTCTATATAGGCTAAAGAGCAACTGTCATGAATGTGGACTCCAGGCCGCCAACCGATACAACTGAGTTTGCCTGCCTAGGAGCTATTTGAGCCATATACCAAATGTTTTTGTTACTTATAAAGAGAGTTATTACTCCATAAAGCCAGGCTTGTAATTTCCTGGTATAAGTCAAGTGGCTGCTGAGAGCTGCAGCCCTGCACCTAAAAACAGTACTATTATGAGGAGAGGTAGGGAACGGGGCTGCAGATACTCCAAAACAAGGGATTTTCTTTCTGGAACGCAACTTATTTCTACCTTTTTCTTTCTTGTCCTCCTCCTGCCCCCTGCCTGGGGTATATTCCTGATAGTTACTAAATGCAGCACATGCCCCTGTGCATTATTCAGTGTAACTGTGCTTGGAAGTTGTTCATGGGACATCCTATGCACCTTTTTGGATTGACTACACTACCTCTTACACAGGGTACATCCCTAAGGTTGATGGAGAAGCTAGCCCATTTTCTTGATGAAATTGTTTCTTATTGACTATGTCAGACTGTCTTGATTGGTATGCCCTTTCATTCTTGTGTAACTGGGCTGTTTGCACACTACCTGTAAGGATGCTGGGGTAGATGAACACATCTCTACTACCTTGACTGTGTAGTCCAGTCCTGCAAATCCATATTCATCTAGGTTCACCTTTCTTCTAAGTTCTCCTGATGTACACACTGAGTCTTGTCTTCTTCTGGGGCCTCACCACTTTTACAGAGGTTGTCCATATTCAGGCCCGGATGGGCCACTATAATATAGGAGAAATACAGAGTTTTTTGTTGCCCTAGATATCTTCCATAGGGACTCTGACGCCAAGTTCTGGCCCTTTTTGGCACCAGCAGAAGTGATGTGAGGCTTTGACACCAACAGACCCTGGAGTCAGTGCCTTTTCCCTATCGTCAGTCCACCTCAGTGGCCAGTGAATCATCTTTACACTTGTCTTTGCTGCTGAGTACTTCTGTACTAGCAATTCTTTAGGCACTCCAAGATGTCACTCTCAAAAAAAAAAAAAAAAAAAAAAAAAAATGGGACCTCTCCTGTGCTCAGAGACTCAATAAACTGTTCTGATAATGGCTAATGGCTATCCTAGCTCCAACCTTAGCTCCTTTAGTACCCTGGGATGTATGCCATCAGGTCCCACTGCCTTGTCCACCCTGAACTTAGCAAGCTGTTGTATGTAGCACCCTTTCTTTTGCGAATGGAGTAGTAAACACCTTCCAGACTCAAGCCCCCGCCCCCACCAGACCTCCCCAAAGTTTGAACACTGCCCTTATCCTACGCTGTCTCACTTTGCAAATATTATATGTATTTGTAGTAATATCCACCGATGTTTATATATTCATATTCTGAAAGCACATACAAATTTGTACTATCCATATATGTGAACATGGAAACATACAATATATGTTTTGAGGCAGTGGCATGTACAGTATTTTTCCAGCATAAAGTGTCACTTTTTACAGTAGGAAAAAAAATTCAGAAAACGATAAGGAAACCCCATAAAGTGCACCATTTTCAACCATTTTTTTCAAAATTTTCTGGGGGGCATGCCCCCAGACCCCCCTAGATGGGTTGGGGATTTTCACACATCATAAACACTGCACATGCATGGGCCCCCCAGAGGTCCAAGTGCCCCAGGCCCCCCAGGAGCTTAATCTGGCCCTGCCCGGCACCTGCACCCAGTGTGCAGTTATACACAAATATGAACTCCCCACTGTTTTGCCACTTGTCCACATACTGTATCCATACTTAAATGGATAAATGGAGAGAAGGAATGTTGAAGGGCATGTCTTACTGAGTCGGACACAGTGCAGAACAACTCAGGGACAGCACGGGTAGAAAAGTATGTCCTGGATGGGACTTTCCATTTTGGACAGTCACGTGCAGCAAACTGCTGGAACCCAGAATTCTCCATAAAGGAGAATGGCAAAAGATCAATTGCCAGCATTTCAGCTATAGCAGCATTAAGTTCAGTGACACTGTATGATTGGGGGGGTACTTCAGCTTATGCGTAAAAACACTCTGTAACATGGGCTGACTTAAACGTTTTACACGGGGTGTGATCACAAATGGTTGTGCTCTGTGATGAATGGCATTGCCAGAGGGTGGAGTGTGGACGTTTGATGAAGACAGTTGCACAGGTGATGATGACAAACCCAGAAATGTAGTTATTTTGCCAGATTTGCCAACCGGGGTTGATGTACCACTTGCACTAGACATACTGCATTCACCACCAACACCAAAACTGCTACTCTCACCAGCACTGGACAACATTTCAAAGTCATAATGCTCCTCCACCTCATCATGCCTGTAGTAATCCTCTGCTCTTATTACCTCACTACTCCACACGTTTAATTTACTACTGGACTTAACAGTAATGGAAGGGGATAACATGCTCGTTATGGTTGCTGGTGACAAGGGTGAATGCCCCACTGTGGTATTAGCTGCCAGCTTGTGCTGGGTCCACAGTGCCATGTGCCTGTTCTTAAGATGCGTATGCTGTCCTCCTGTGCCCAGATGGCTCCCCTTTTTACCTCAACTCACACGCACATGGCAAACCTGGCAGATTGCAACTGACTCATTATTTGCATCTTGGACAAAAAAATCCCAAACAAGGGATTGTTATGCTCTACTTTTAACATGTCCATGATGCTGCTTATTTAACTCCATTCTTTTAAGCATTGAAGTGGGGGGGACACGTGATGTTTCGTGCACTGCACACCTGGACTGCAACGGACTACCACGACTACCTATCATTATTACTGGGTCATCATCATCAGCTAAAACTGGTAAATCACAAGTTTTTACCGGGGGGGGGGGGATTCCTGCAAATAGACTCAGACACAGCCACTTTGAATTTATTTTTCTCCGGTTCCCAACTGGGGTCAATTACATCATCATCATCATCATCATCATATTCATCAACGTCACACACATCCACATCTTCCACTTGGATGCTAGCATGTGGACTGCATGTTGCAACAACAGCAACATCATCATCATCATCATCTACATCACCATCACCTGATATTTTTTCACCACACTGTGAATCACTGCACGGAAAATACGTTACATTAACCGCCATGGTGAACGGAATATCACATTGTATGCTATCGTTGACATGATCATCAGATTCCTCAGGTTCAGTTACTGGGATGTTACTGGGAAGTATGACATCATCTGCACTGCCACTCACTTGCACTGCTTCACACTCCACTGTATTTTTGGATACAGCACACTGGTCAAAATTCGAACTTGAGGCACCAATACTAATACTACCACCACCACTAACACTAACACCACTAGCTGGGAAAACATCATCTACTCCAGCTATGAGTGAAGCTACTGATTGGGCTGTAAAAAACATTGCAGGAGAAATACCTTTCCTCACATCAGCAATGCATTTCTGCTTCTGCATACTATCACACCCACAGACTATCTTACTGGCAGCAGTGCCATGGCGAGAACCAGCTTTGCTTGCACATCTCTTTGTGGGCATTTTGGGGGATCAACTACAATATTATAAACAAATTTAGATTTTGGTATGTTCACTCTCTGATTGGGGGGACGTTGGATGTGAAGCCAAAAACAACTGTGGCTTCAGCAACAGATAGAGACTGTCGCAATGAAAACAACTTCAGTAACCAGTGCTGCTTGATGAGGTAACAAAACAATCCAATCTGGTAAAAATCCTTTTGCCGGTGGGGCCGGGGGGGGGCACTGACTGCAAATTGTTATGCCAGTACAAGCGGCAAATCAAAGAGCAAATACCACGGTCGCAGTACAAAATCAGGTAGCTGCAGTGGATAGCAGGTTCACACTGCTGCACCTGCAATTACACTAGCCTGTGGCACAATAAAAGGTGTATTATTTGATGTCACGTAACACCACACACACACACACACACACACAGAACAGTTTGTCTACAATGATGAACGAGTAATGCGTAGCAAATTGAAAAGTTCAGTAATATCCCATGGGTTGTAATGTAAACAACCGGAAATTATGAACTGCTGCACCAGATCCACACAACACACAATCAGCAAGAAAATTTCAACAATTACTGACAATATTACTGTGTGTACATTAACACAGTCAGTTATATAACAAAAATATAACCAAAAAACAAAGAAATCACTATTTCTCCAACTTAAATCTACCTACACCACAGATACGCCCCTCCCTCAAGCACACTTTCACAGTCTTTCACTACACACACTCAATGTTGTAAATTAACATTCAAAATCCACACAAAAAAAAAATGCTTGATGATATGAGCACAGGAGGGTTTCCTGCAATTGATGAACTAAAGGTGGAGCCCCAAAAAAATGCAAAAATGCTTTTTTAACAGTTTTTAGAAGGTTTCAATCACGGACAGCTCTCAGAGCACACTGTCTCCTACTGCTTCCTACACACACTATCCCGAACTGAGACTGTGCAGATCAATATAGAGCCCGTGTGACCTGAAATCCCATGAATCACTGCAAAATTTGCCTTCAGAGCTCAAAAACAAGGTGAAGTGAGGCGAAGTGCGTTGTTTTCAATGCTCTTCGCTTAAGGTTTTGGTGGAGTAGTGGTCTGGGAAGGCAGAGTAATGCAAAGTCATTGTTTTCTAATGGACTTCATGCTATCATTATAATGCAAATTACTCCGCTGTGATTTCAGAGCATTCCGCGACCGCTTTCATCTGCAAATTACTTTTATGGAGCGGATTGAGCCCACTTCGCCCACCACTACTAGTGGGTACCCCTAAGAACATCTGGGAAACGCTGGAACCAGTGGAGGTGGGTTCGGCCTGGGGGCCCCAATGTTTGGTGTGTTGCTATATCATTAACCAGTTTTTTCTATCCACAGCATCCTTGGTCCCGGTACCCCCTTCCCTAGTCCTATACCCCCAAATAAAGCTGTGATTTACTGTTTGAAATTGTGTGTGCAGGAATTCTCTGAGTCTGTCAAAGCATTACTGTTCATTGTTTATGGTTGTATTGAATTGTTGGGTATCCAGGATGTGGGGTGGTTGGTAGAGGAGGTGGGTAGCTGCAGCATCCCAGGGGGCTGTACCAGTCAGTCACCTGACCCACTTCTAATTCTCTCTGGGTGGAGGCATTGTGCTATTTTTATTATCTTTGGGATAGGACTCCTGATTACCACCATAGCAGGAACCAGGCCCCTTAACCTGTTAGAAGGACAACAGGCAGGGGTAGTAGCCCACTATCAGACGACGCCTTGGCTACTTACAGATTTGGCCAATGGGCCAGGACTTACAAATACCTCATTTGGAGGCTCTGCTATTTAAGCAATTGCAAGGCCTCATATGTGGGATTTTGGGTTTAACTGTTCTGCTTGTTCAGAAGTGCACTACTGCTGGACAATCAGCTGCAGTGTCACTGGGCCTGCAACGTTCCTACATCTGGGTACCCAGTGAAGCACCAGGAGCTCCCTTTAAGGACTAAGGGTTAAAACTGGTACCAGTGGGTAATGCCCCAAATACAGGTGGGCTGCTAATTGAGAATGTTTTACACTTTACTTACCACTGCATTGTCTTGCCTGGTGGTGGTGGTGAGGGGCACTGTTACTGTTTAAAAGAGTTTTACTGGCTGAGCGTAGTCAGGCACTTAATTTTGACCTTACCATATCCAGTTCATGAGATCTGTTTAAAACCAGTTTTGCTTTGCATTCCCCTATTCCCTGTGACTATCCCCCAATAAATATTTTGTTGCTATATTACATTTTGTCACATAAGCATGTTATTAGTGCTGGTCACGAATTACAGTTTTGTTCAAGTTAAGGCTGTACTGTGATTTTGTATGTGTAGGGGACACTGTGGGGGAATGGGGAGGTATCTCAGGGTGTTGTACCACTCTGACACAAGGCCCACTTAAATTTTACTCTGGGTGGAGGCACCACCCTAAACTTAAAAGATCTGAAAAGGAACCTCCCCAATCAGGAAAATCAGGCCTAACCCCTCACCTTTGTTGAACCCACAAGCCAGGGGTAGTAACTGCAACATCTACAGTGACCTGGTTACAACTTGGGATCTCCTGGTTATCAGTCTGACCCCGCATGGGGTCAAGCACAGCTGGGAACATTTTGTTTCCCCGACCCCAAAAATAATACTAGACACCTTGGCATGTGAAAGGTAGATCATTTGGTGTGCAGGTGAGGAGTTGGATCCTCTGAAAGCCATATTGCTCCTTGGAGTTCCACAAGGGACTGATGTCAGTAGAACTGAAGAAGTTTATTTAATTATTTATTTATTTCAAGATTTGGACATTACCTTTGAGCAAAAGCTCACTTACAAAAGTTCCACGTCAGGTACAACAAAGTGTGAACAATTGAGAACAAGAAAACAAGTTCTGTCTGGAGTGAAGTGTCTCGACAAAGTAGCTGTTCCAGGACATTCCATGGATAGCAACATCCCAGGATTTAATGGTATTGGTAGAGTGCCATAATACATGGATGCCACTAAAGTGCTCGATGGACACATCCCAGATGGAGACAGTGCCAGATGTACAATAGTGACCCATGCCAGTGTGATCACCCCAAAACTAAAAGTCCAACAGTGACCGAAAGTTTTGAACAAAGGTTCCACAAGTGGCCATAGGCTGAAGAGAAGTCAGCTAGTGAAGTCAGGATGCTGTTTGGTGACCAAAGGGGTATGCCACCTCAAGACACAGAAACCAGACCTACTTATGTGCCACCCGTATCTGATTTGTAAAGAAGGTTAAGGATGTTCTCAGGAATTAAACCCACCCCTGCAGGAGAAAATGACCTAGAAAGTTGAATGGACTATGCTGTTCCATTGATCCAAGATTTGCAATGCTCAGAAGCTGAGAAGAGAAAAAGACTTGGGGAGAGCCTCTGAGGTCCTACATCAGAGACTATTCATTCATTGTCAACAGATCCAGAAGCTCCAGCTCAAGCGTATCTGACTGCATTGGAGAATGCCTTCGGAAACACGGAATCCAGTGAACTTCTCTTGCAGAAGTTCAAGATGACAAAACAATGGACAGGAGGACCATTGTTCACCTTTTCGAACTTCCTAGAAAGGGCCTTACAAAGAGTATTTCAGAAGGGAGGTATGGAATCCCAGGACTTGAACTGGATGTGACTGGAGCATGTGCTCAAAGCTGCCTGCCATTCTACATTGTTGATTCTCAAATTACTTCTCTCTGAGAGAGGACAACCCTTCATCTCACAGTATGTTAATAAGAGAAGTCTGAGCCAGCCCAGTGGTGCAGAGGGCTGAGGCGCTGGACTAGTGTCACACTGGCAACCCGTGTTCAGGAGTGAGCACTGGTCACCAGAGGTCAGCAGGGGGGAAGGGTGCAGAGCTGGATCAAGCTGCTGAGAGGCAGCTCTCCTCTCCAGGGAGGGATGTGGGTTTCCTTCATCTCTTGGCTGACTTGCAGTGGAGGCTAGGGGGCAATGCAGGCCAAGAAGGAGCCAGGCATTAGGCCGGGAGGGATGAAGAGGCTTTTACTGGTGCAGCAAGGTGCTTGTGCGCCTCCATGTGCATGCACCTCTGCATCTGGGGCTCCGGGCATAAAGGGAAGAAAAAGGGAAAATGCCTCCCCCAACAGGATGATGGTCAGCTCCTCGAAGGCTCCTACTGGTGACTGGGCACCCTCCGCAAAAATAAGACAGTGGTAGGTAAGTCCCGTGTTGCCAGGGGCTGGGGAGGGGGGGCCAGAATGGGATCGGGGGAAGGAGTGAGGCACATAAATAGATGAAAAATAAAATAAGAGAAGTCTAAGAAGCTGAGAAAAAAGAGGAATGATGGTGACCCTACCAAGTTTCAGCAGTTGTTATGCAAGTTACACAAAATGTACCCACTACAGAGACTCAAGGGTAGAGTGAATTGTTGAAAGAAAACAGAGAAGTGATTGCAAAATCCAGAGTACTCCATATAGTGGACAAAACACACACCGAAGCCAAAATGTTGCTTCAGCTAGCCAGAACCTTTCCATAAGCGGCGTAGGCGTGCAAACACAGACACTACCTGTAGATTGTGACTCCAAACCAAAGTCAATGATTTACATAGTCTGGTAATTGAACTAAAGAGATGCAACATGCAGTCCATGTCCTGGCAGAGAGAAAGAACCCCAGATCAAGGATAAGCTACAGTCAGCACCCCTGTCAGAGCCACAAATGCATGTTCTCCAAAACAAAGTTTTCAAGGGTTGGTATAGCAAGCATCTAGTTAAGACCTGTAAGCTGCAACCATTGGAAGATCTGAGTGTGTGGTTCCTGAGTGACAAGTTCCACCCCCTACCTTGGTTACTTGAAAGTCTGGATTGCTTTCCCCTTAACAGTAGATGGAGTTGGTGACACAGCTGAAACATTGGCATTGGTGTTCCCACAGTCAGGAATGTTCAACAATGTGCCCATCATCATCATCAACAAATGCACACATTTGGATGCCTAGCCCAACTTTGCCAGGAGTAAGAGGTGCAACAGAATGGAAGGGCACTGCAAGGGCAACTAAAATGGTGCAGGGTCTGCAACAGAAGCCATATGAGGAGAGATTGAAAGAGTTTAATGTGTATACCTTTGAGGAAAGGAGGGAGAGGGGGGGACATGATAGAAATATTCAAGTACCTCAAGGAAATCAACAAAGTCCAAGACGAGAGCATGTTTGAGAGAAAGAGATGTGCAAGAACAAGGGGGCACAGTTTGAAGATGGGAGGGCAGCTCAGGGGCAATTAAAAAAATATTTTTTCATGCAGAGGGTGGTGGACACATAGAACCACCTTTCTGAGGAGGTCATGGGATCAAAAACAGTGGGGGAATTCAAGAATGCATGGGACAGACATAAGGCAATTATAGTGAAGGGTAGGAGGAAGTAGGCTGTTGGTTAACTAGAATCTGCAGCTTATCCAATACACAGGGAATGGGCAGACTAGGTGGGCCAAGTGGTCCTTATCTGCTGTCAAAGTCTATGTTTCTATATTTCTATGTGCACAGACTGGTGAAGGAGACCTACCAGAAGCAGATGTAGAGAAGAGACTAGAGGGCCAAGAAGATTCTGTCAGCATCATCTGGTGCTGAGAGGCCAAAGAGCTTGTTCTACCCCATAATGCAGAGTGTAGCATCAGTGAAGTAAAGAGACTGAAGGAAGATGTGAAGAACCAGATCTTGATGATAGATGTCCCTGCAGAGCATGTTTGTGCAAGAAGAATCACCATCCAAGCGAAGAACGTAACTGATCAAGACATTACAGTAAAAAGAAAGATCTAACCTTAGTCCAGGTGTACTGTGCAGACACAGTAGTACAGCCCCAACCCAACCTGGAAGATGAGAATGCTGGACTCAACCCTGAGTTCTTTGACTTTGGAGAATCCTCAATGCCTGAGAAATGGAAGAACAGAGTGAACCAGAATTTGGTAGAATAAGCTAAAGTTTTTTCCCCTTCAGGAGTGGGATTTTGGATGCAACCCTTGAGTGGAACATCACATCAGACCACATGATGATCGCCCTTTTGAGAATGATCCTGACATCTGGCCAGACAGACATTGATGATGTGAGAAGGTATCATCAAGAGTTTCTTTGCAGCAGCAATAATCCAAAAATTGAGAATCCCCTTTGCCTCTCCTATCATTGTGTGCAAGAAAAATGTTACAGTTCTCATGTGTGTTGACTACAGGACTCCAAGTATGAGAACCACCCCATAGCAGTATACAATGCCAAGGATTCAGAACACTTTAGATTGTCTCAGTTGAAGTAAATGGTTCCCAGTTCTGGATTTGATGAGTGGGTACCATCAGATCGCGATGGCTCCTGAGGATAGAGAGAAAACAGCTTTCATATGTCCACTTGGCTTCTACAAATTCCTTCATGTGCCCCAAGGCATATCTGGTGCCCCAGCCACATTCCAACACCTAATGGGATGTGTAATCAGAGACATGAACCTCCTAGAGTGCCTGGTCTACTTTAATGATGTAATTGTGTTTGGAAAAACTCTTGAGGAGCATGAGGCTCATCTGATAAAGATGCTAGATCGACTAGAAGAGTGCCATCTTAACTTCTCTATTGACAAATGCCATTTTCCCCAAATTTCTATCAAATATGTTGGACATAATTTATGAGCCCAAGGAATTCAAACAGATTCAAGCAAAGTTGAAGCCTTGACCACCTGGCCCAAGCTAAAGAACCTGAAAGACTTATAGCACTTCCTAGGCTTCTGCAGGTATTACCAATACTTTATCAGAGTCTTTACCCAAGTAGTGAGACCATTACTGAATGTAACCCAATAGGATGCCCACCAACAAACAAAGGCAAAAAGCACTCTGTAGTTACAGAGCTGAACAAAAAGTATTTTAAGCTAATTGACCCATTCAGCCAAAGATGGGACGCCCAGAGAGATGAGTCATTCAAAGAAATCATCTACCATCTAAGAAATGCACTAGTACTCGCATGTGCTGATCCAGAAGGGAAACATAGACATTGTTGGCAAATAAGGACCTCTTAGCCCACCTAGTCTGCCAAGTTTTCCCTGCCTACCGTGCCACCGCAGACTCTAATTGATCTCTGGTTGTCTCCTTCCCTTGCCTTACTACCAAGATCCCCTTGTATTTGTCCCATGTATGCTTGAATCCTGTCACTGTTTTGGCACCCACCACCTCCACTGGAAGGCTGTTCCAGGCATTCACCACCCTCTCCATGAAGAAGTATTTCCTCACATTTCCTCTGAGCCCCCCTCCCAATTTCATAGTGTGACACCTTGTCCTCCAGCTTCTTTTTCTATGGAAAGTGTTGCCTTCCTGTATGTTATTACAGTGGAGTCCTCTTAAGTGCACACCCTTGGGATAAGCGTTTTTTGTGCACTTAAGCAGGCTGTGCATTTAACCAGAAAATCACTTCCAGGCACATTTCATTGTTTCTGTATTGTGCTTTATGAAATGCCAGATGCTCTAGTTAAAATGGCATTATTGCGCTATTCTAAAACACAGTACTATTAAAAAAAATCAGTACTCTTCTATACTTTGTGAGTTTCAGTGTAAGATTTAAAATTAAACAAAAGGCTAAAGTCAATCTTTTCTTTTGACAAAATTAATTTTCTTACTGTGACATGCTTGACAGCACCACGGCTGCAGTTAAGATGTTAAGGTGGACTATTTAAGATGGTACTATACAAAATGTGCACTTAAAAGCTGGGTTGGACTGAAAATCAATAGGAAAAGTAAAAATAAAATTGTGCATTTAACTGAAATGTGCACTTACATGTAATGCACTTATGAGGTACATTTAAGATTGGATGAATAGGAAAAACAACGGGATATGTAAAAAATTTGCATTTAATTGGGATGTGTACTTATCCGATATGCACTTAAGTGGGCTCCACAGTAATACCTGTTAGGTATCTGAATGTTTCTATCATATCCCCCTTTCCCTCCTCTCCTCCAGAGAGTACATATTCAGTTCCTGGAGTCTCTCCTCTTAGGGCTTTTGATGCAGGTCCTGCACCTTTTTGGTAGCCCTCTTTTGTACCACTTCCACGTTATCAATGTCCTTCTGGAGGTGGGGCCTCCAGAACTGGACACAGTACTCGAGGTGGGGTCTTACCAGTGATCAGCAAAGCCTTAAGTTCTACATAAAGATGCCAGTCTCTGCAGACTCAAAGCTGTACTGTATCAAAGTTACCCTGAAAAACTGAGGCTAGTTGCATTTGCCAGTAGTAGCTTGAACACAGCATAAAATAACTACCCTGTTCACAAACTGGAGTTACTTAAACTCAAGTGGGCAATTGTGAACCAGTTCCATGAATACTTGTACAGAGCTCACATCATTGTCAGAACAGATAACAACCCTTTGACATACATAAAAACAACTGGAAAGTTAGATGCTGTTGGACACTGGTGGTTATCAGCTTTGTCAGCTTATGACTATTGTGCAGAATAGAGACTTCACTTGAATCATGAAGTTGCTGATGCCCTGTCAAGATGACCAAATGCCTCAACCACAGACAACCAAACATGGGTATGAATCCCAGAGCAAACTGTCACAGCACTGTGCAAAACATTCAACACAGATGAGGCACAGACATCTGCACATACTCATCATCTCAGACAGTCTTGGTGCCCCTTACGACTGTTTACCAAATGCCTACTGCCACTTGCTGCACTAGATTTGACCACTCTCCTGCAGTTAAATCCCCAAGATTTACAAAGAGAGCAAAGAATGAACTAGTTTGAAAAATATTGTCTTCACCCTGAAGACAGCGAGAGATGCCACACAAGTGCATACCAATGATCCCGACACAATTTGCTCCTGTGGGAGTGGCCCAAGTTAAAAATCAAAGATAACCTGCTGTACAGAGAAATCCAAGGATCACAAGGTTTTCCAAAACTGTAACTAGTCTTGCCTTCAAAGTTCACAAAAGTTGTATTGCGTGCCCTGCATGATGACATGGGACATCTTGAAAGTGAGCGAACTTTTGATCTTGCTTATGCTCACTTCTGTTGGCCACGTATGGGGAGTGACATGGAACAATAAAGCAAAAACTGCAATAGATGTTTGAGATGTAAAACTGCCACAAAGAGCTCCCTCTGGTAAACATTGTTACAAGTGTCCCCATGGAATTAAATATGTATAGACTTTCTCAGCTTAGAACCAGACCCTGAGAACATTACAAACATCTTAGTAGTAACAGATCATTTTTTAAGGTACGCCCAATCCTATATGACAAAGGACCAGAAGGCAACAACTGTCACAAAAGTCCTAGTAGAAAAGTTCTTTGTACACTATGGAGCCCCACAGTGGAGCCATTCAGACCAAGGTTGAGATTTCGAAAGTCACCTAGTAAAAGAAACGCTGTCCTTCCGAGGAATAAAAAGTCCCAAACAACCTTGTATTATCCTCAAGGTGGTTCTCAGCCTGAACAGTTTAGGTGCCCTCCACTATTATTTTCAGTTAATTTTCCTTGTTTCTTATTTTGCTGCAACTGTTTTCTGTTTGTTTGCCTGTTCCACAATTTACTGTATCTGGATGTAAGCCCCTCTGGTGGGGGCTTATGCTCCCATTAGGAATCCCTTTTCCCCTCTTACCCCTCCGAGCTAGAAAATTTATTAGTGCTCTGGGAGACAATCCTTGCTGGATGCCTCAAGTTGGCAGCAAAGGACAGGTTAGAGAAGGAATATAAGGTTGGAGACAGGACATTCAGGGTCTTTTCCAGCCCTGGCACTAGGCCTGGGGCTTGAGGGGGGTGGCTGGAGGAGCAGAGAAGGCAGGCAAGGAGGGAGCTAGACAGTCTGGGTTGGGGCTGTGGAAGGACCCCTCCCCAAAGTGTGGCAGATAGGGATGACCTTTGCAGTGATGTAGCATCGAGGAACCAGGAAGGGAGCTCCAAAGGGAGCGACCACCAAACAGTGTGGTTCATGATAAACTTAGCTGTAGAGTCAAGCCACACAAAAGTGAAGGTACTGGACTTCAGGAGGGTTGATTTTGTCACAATGGGAGAGTGCCTCAGAAAAGCGCTAGCAAACAGGCAAGAAGGTGGGGTGGAGCAACAATGGGGAAACATCAAAACAGCCATCACAGAGGTAACAAGTCTTTGTGTGAAGCAAATAAACAAATCAAAATGAAAGAAAAAACCACTATGGTTCTCAAAAGAAGTGGTGGGGAAGGTAAGGGAAAAAATATAGCATCCAGGAAGTATAAGGAAACACAGAAGGAGCAGGACAGAGAACTGTACCAGTTAAAGCTGAAGGAAGCGGGTAAGGCAGTCAGAATAGCAAAGGCCCAAACTGAGGAAAATATAGCCAACTCGGTTAAGAAGGGTGATAAAACCTTTTATAGGTACATTAGGGAGCAAAGAAAGACTAAGGCAGGGATACTGAGGCTGAACAAAGAGGAAAATGGTTGGGCAGACAGTGACAGTGAAAAAGCAGAGATACTGAACAAATACTTCTGCTCAATATTCACAATGGAAAAGCAGGGGGAAATACCTAATCCAGTCAATAGAAGCACTCTGGATAGGGGGTTGATATTAGTCCTTTCACAGAAGAAAGGTTCTGAAAGAACTCTTAAAACTAAAGGTGGATAAAGCAATGGGGCCTGATGGGATTCACCCCAGAATTTTAAAAGAGCTAAGGGAAGAACTAGTAACACCACTGACTACCCTTTTTAATAAATCATGGGAGGATGCAGTGGTACCTGAGGACTGGAGGAGGGCAGATGTGATTCCCCTTCACAAAAGTGGGAGCAAGACAGAGGCAGGAAACTGCAGACCTGTCAGTTTGACCTCAGTGGTAGAGAAAATGATGGAATCACTTCTGAAGGAAAGAATTGTTGAGTACCTAGATGCCAGTGAGGCACAGGACCCAAGGCAGCATGGATTCACAGTGGGAAGGTCATGTCAGACAAATCTAATTGATTTTTTTGACTGGGTGACCAAAGCAGAAGACCAGGAAGGGGCTGTGGTCATGGCCTACCTAGACTTTAGCAAGGCATTTGACACAGTCCAGCACAAAAGATTAATAAACAAATTAGCCAGCCTGGGAGTGGTTCCAAGGGTGGTAGCCTGGGTAAAACACTGGTTGGATAACAGGACACAGCAGATAATAGTAAATGGAGTCCACAGTGAAGAAAGGAGGGTTACTAGTGGGGTACCGCAGGGTTCAGTACTGGGGCCGGTCCTTTTTAACGTCTTTATAAGTGACATTGCAGAGGGACTGGAAGGGAAAGTATGTCTCTTTGCAGATGACACAAAGATCTGCAATAAGGTTGATACACAAGGTGGGGTGGAAAGGATGAAAAGGGACTTGGCAAGGTTGGAGGAATGGTCAAATATATGGTAGCTTAGATTCAATGCAAAGAAGTGCAAAGTAATGCACCTGGGAAACAAAAACCCAGGGGAAGAGTACACAATGGGGGGGTGAGATACTGACAACAACAAAAATGGAAAAGGACCTGGGGTAGTCATAGCAGATGACCTAAAGGTGGGCCAGCAATGTGGGAAGGCAGTAAGGAGAGCTGGGGGGATACTGGGATGCATAGGGAGAGGTATCACCAGTAGAGAACAGGAAGTTGTTGGCCCTCTTTAGAGACAGTTGGTAAGACCACATCTGGAGTACTGTGTACAGTTCTGGAGACCCCATCTCCACAAAGACATAGACAGGGTGGAGGCTGTCCAGAGGGGGGCAATCAAAATGATGGAGGGTCTGCATCAGAAAACATATGAAGAAAGACTAAAGGAACTATAGATGTATAGCCTCAAGGAAAGGAGGAAGGGGGGGACATGATAGAAATGTTCAATACCTCAAGGGAATCAACAAAGTCCAAGAGGGTAGCATCTTTCAGAAAAGAGATGTGCAAAACAAGGGCACAAGTTGAAGATAGAGGGGGATGGCTCCAGAGGTAATGTGGAGGAAGTATTACCACAGAGAGGGTTGTGGATGCATGGAACAGCCTTCTGAGGAGGTTGTAGAGTCAAAACAGTGGGGAATTCAAGAATTCATGGGACAGACATAAGGCAATTCTAGTGGGGGGTAGGAGGAAGTAGGCTGTTGGTTAACTAGGATCTACAGCTTATCCGTTAGGTAGGGAAATGGGCAGACTAGGTGGGCCAAGCAGTCCTTATCTGCCATCAAATTCTATATTTCTATGTTCTATGTTTCTATGGCCAGCCAGGTACTTGTGTTGTCGGGGACAGGGAGGTTTAGGTGGTAGGAGAATGCCAAGATAGGCAGGAGCCCATGTGATCCCATTGAAAGAGTGGCTTGGGCTGCCAGGGCTGTGGGGACAGTGGCAGGGTTCAAACAGGGGAAAGGCCAGTGGCAGTGGTACTCTCCCATACCAGGGGTGGCAGGGTGACCTTAGCGTATAGGGAGCCGGGAGGCCCTTCACCCATTTTTAAGGGACCTGAGTGGAGGGGCAGGTCTCAGAGAGCTGGCATCTAAGGGCCGGGTGGGTCTCAGATCTTAGGGCAGGCTATAGGGTGTGTTCCCAGGCCAGAGCTTATCTCAAGCCCAGGATGTATTCGCAGAGATGTGGGCCAGAGGCTGGGAGCATTCATACAGTCATCTGGGAGATCGGCGAAGAGAATGGGTGCCAGTTATGAAGGATTGGTCTGCATGAAGGGCCTGAGTGGTGGCAGTGCTCAGGGCTCTTTAGTGGCAGGGCAGCCCAGGAGATGTAGCTCAGGCACTGGAGCATGGCCGGGTTTGAATGCCACTGCACCAGTAAAGAGAAAGAGAGAAAGAAAGTACTGTACATGGCTGTGGGGACTGGTGCAGTGAAGCTGGGTGCACTAGCAGGTTCAGATTCCATGTGGGAGGAGAGTGCACGGGTTACAGGGCATGGGTCAGAGAGGAAAAAATCCTGGTACCCCTTGTACATTTGGGCCAAGGTCCAGGGGCCAGGTGAGGGAAGCAGCATGCATCTCCATGCCACAGATAGGGCAGCTGACCAGTGCCAGACCAGACAGAGACAAGGAAAAGGGTAACCCAGATTAAAAAAATAGGGATATTTGGCTTACCAGTACCAGTGAGCCAGGAGCCAGGAGATTCTTCAAGGGAGGAGTTTGCTTGGGTAAACCATCCAAGAATCAGAGTTGGAGATAACCTGCTTGTACTGCCTGAATAACAGTTATGCTGCTCAATAGGTCCAACCTTGGGTGAACTGTAAAAAGTTTATGTAGCCCCATGGAGCTGCTTTCTTTATTTGGTGAAGGATGGGACCCCTGTACTCCTAAAATCATTTGGGGTGCAGGTGCTAAAATGAAGAAGCTGTTTGGGAAGAAACTTGGTAGTGATTTCTTCTTTATTTCAGTTAGAAAGGGGGAGAAATTAAATGAAAACCCCCTTTCATTTAATTTGTGTCATAAATTCTAATTCCAGAAGGTGTCCATCATGCTGCACCAAGACTGAGGGGCTCTGGAGCTCAGAAGAGACAGGAGGCTGCAGGTTGGAGGTCTTGTTCTGGTGGCCAGAGGTTTGGGGTGAATCCAGGTCTTGGAGGTAAAGATTGAGAGTGCATGGTGAGATGAAGCCATCAAGAGGTAGGATAGCTAGTTTTCCTATCTTTATTTCAGGTGCACTAGTTCAGAGTGTTACGCATTGTGGTAATCCTTCTCATGCCCCCTGGACCATCTGCAACAATAAAATGTATGCCCCTAGACAGATGGGAAGGGGGGTTACACATGGGTGCTCATCTAGGATGTTCCTTTTCTCCCAAAACCCTGTTGGACCTTAAGTCCTTGGGTCTGAAGTTTTGGCAGGCTTCCCGGTCTAGTTAGGCCCTGTGGCGAAGCAAGCAATGGGTTGTGGAGCAGGCCTGAATCAGAAGAAGGCCTCAGTATGCCTGGAGTGGTGTGCGAGCATGAACAGCTGGTCATGTGATCCTCAAGCGGACTCCGATTGGTGGATGGTGGAAGAGAAGCTACAGCAGCTGCAGAAGGAGTACCATCTTTGGGAAGGTAGTCAGAGGGAGCAGAGCAGAGAGGGAAAGAGAGAGCCAGTGAACAGAACACTGAGAGGGAGTTACTGCACACTAATCTTGGAGCAGGAAAAATGGGCAGCACTGCCAAAAGTAAGTGGGTTCTTTATTGTGGGCACTGGGCAGTACAGCAGAGAGACTTGAGCAGGCAGCCCCATGGATTGGCTTTGGATAGTGTCTAGCAAGGACGAAGGTGGAGCAGAGGTGACCCCCCGGGAGGAATCACTTGCCACGGTTCCTGCCTCACTACTCTCCTGGCTTTCGGAGGCTGGGGGAAAAGGACAGGTCACTGACCAATGTGTGAGGTGTGGGTATCGGGGTGAAGGTGTTGTCAGGTTGCCTGTGTGAAGAAACTGCACAGGTATGCTGCCTGTCCCAAATTGGGGGCTCCCTCCCAGTACCACAGACAGCACCAATGTACTGTGGTCACCCGCTAGTGGGGATTTAGGAGCATTTGATAGACTCTCCCTGTGGGAAAGTGCTCAGGCCCATGTGGCTAAGACCAGGAGCATTTCCCCAGATGTTATCATAGAAGCAGTAGAAGAGGAGAGTGCAGGAGGAAAATCAAGGCAAGGAGGTGACAGGGAGCACAGCCATCTGCCCAGCTCCTCGCCACCAGCTACCAGTTATCCCAGTGGCAGAGGGAGGGGCAGAAGTCTCAGAAAACCAGTAGGAGATCCCCCAGGGCTGGGTGGGGGTCCCTGACTTGGTCCCTGTCTGGCAGTAGCCCACTGGCTCTGTCCGCTAAGTCAGAGCCTGCAACTGGAGCCGAGTTAAAGATAAAACTCAGTGGATTTGGCTCCAAGTCTGTTGCTGCACCAACAGTACCCAGGGAGAGTGCTGGTGACCAAAAAGTGCTGGAGGAACTGGGTGAGGAGAAGTTAATCAGTAGAAAGTTCCAAGATTACCAGGTGAGCAGGGCAATCCCCAGGCCTTACCATCACCCAGTGATCACCTTGGCAGACTGTACCCCACAACTCCAATCCGGGCCAAGACCGTCCAGACCTGTATGGATGGGTTAAATCCCAGTGATCCGTTGAACATCAAATACCGAAGGAGGATATGGTTACAAGTTAGGCAGGCCAGGAGGACCAGTGTGAGAGGCCTGCCAGAATGAAGCCAGGTGGAGAGATGGGTCCATAGGAGGCTGTGAGTGGAGTATCCTCATATGAACTATCCATATGTGCCTGAGAGGATATGAGACATTATCAAGGAGATGAGGGAGGAGTGGATCTTCAAAGAATAAATGGAATGTTTTAAGACTCGCCCTGGAGGAGGAGGTGTCCCATTTCAACAGATGATTCAGAAGGCTCGGTCAATGTGCCACACAGGGACTTTGTCGGGGCTGACCCTCTTTAAACATTTTGCTTTGGGCCAGGACTTGGCTGGGACACAGAACAAGTACTACATTTTAGACTGTGACTCCTCTGGAGATGTAACCACCAAGCCAGACCCGGAGTACTATTTCCCTCCAGGAGGGGGGCCTGCAACTTCAGCTTCCTGGAAAACAGACTTATGAACTGCTCCAGGACAGCTGTTCTATGGAGCAGGACATGGTGATTGTATATAGTTTTCTTCTATGGAAAAAATGTGACTTAAATTTATGTTTATTATTATTGCAGATTAAAATTTAAAGATCATGGACAATTACTGGTGGAGAATGGTGCACAAATGGGACAGTGAGTGCATCAGTGATTCTGGGAATTGTACACAGAGTAACCTGTTCCTGTTTGGTGGGAGGTATATTGGGGTTTTGCTACAATTTTCAGAAACTACCTCATTACTGTTTGAAATGTTTGATGGTAAAGTTTAATCATTAAGGAAGCAATGATTATGATTATCTATTGATAACGAAATAATGAAGGTTCTTCTAAAATTGTAGGATTATCTCCTGGCGGAGGTAGGTTTTAGTTAGTAGTGTGTTCTAGGATTTAAAGAGGCAGGTTGGGTGGTGCTTGTGGCCAAGCATGGTGTGTTCTACTCTCAGAGGGCTGGGGAGTGCGCATATCCAGTCTGATGGGAGGAGACCGTTACTGGACCCTTGCCATCATTCCCAGGATGGAATGATTTTCTGAGTGGGGGGAAAGTGTAAACCCCCCCTTGTTGGAGGGGCTTATGACCCATTAGGAACCCCTTTTCCACCCTCCAACCCCCCCTGAGCTAGTAAATTTATTAGTGCTCTGGGGGGGGTTAATCCTTGCTGGACAACTCAAGGTGGCAGCAAAGGGCAGGTTAAGGAAGGTATATAAGGTTGGAGACAGGAAGTTCATGGCCTTTTCTAGCCCCGGCACTAGTCCTGAGGCTGGGGGGGTGGCTGGAGGAGCAGAGGAAGCAGACAAGGAGGGAGCTTGATGGTCCGGGTTGGGCCTGTGGGGAGGCCCCCCCCCAAAGTGTGGCAGACATGGACAGCCTTTTCAGTGGCATGGCATTGAGGGGCCAGGAAGAGTGCTCTGAAGTGAGGATGGCCAACCAGGTACCTGTGTCATCAGGGACAGGGAAGTTTAGGTGGTATGAGAATGCCAGGATAGGCAGGAGCCCACGTGATCCCATTGAAAGAGTGGCTTGGGCTGCCAGGGCTGTGGGAACAGTGGCAGGGTTCTCATGGGGGGAGGCCAGAGGCAGTGTACTCTCCCATACCCAGGGTGGCCTGAGCATACAGGGAGTCTGGGGTGACCTTCACCCATTTTTAAGGGACCTGCATGGAGGGGCATGTCTCGAGGCACCAGCATCTAAGAGCCGGGTGGTTCGCAGGTCTTAGGACAGGCCTTGGGGAGTGTTCCCTGGCCGGAGCTTATCTCAAGCCCAGGATGCATTGGCAGGGATGTGGGCCAGAGGCTGGGACCATATGTATGGTCATCTGGAAGCTCGGTGAAGAGAATGGGTGCCAGTTATGGAGGATTGTGATGCTTGGAGAGCCTGAGTAGTGGCAGTGCTCAGGGCTTTCGAGTTGCAGGACAGCCTGAGAGAGGTAGCTCAGGCATTGGAGCAGGGCCAGGTTTGAGGGTCGCTGCAGCTGTAGCGAGAGAGAGAGAGAGACAGAGAAAGTACATGGCTGTGGGGACCAGTGCAGTGAAGCTGGGTGCACTGGCAGGTTCAGGTTCCATGTGGGAGGACAGTGTATGGGTTACAGGGCCTGGGTCAGAGAGGAAAAAATCCTGGTACCCCTTGTGCATTTGGGCCAAAGTCCAGGGGCCAGGTGATGGAAGCAGTATGTTTCTCTGTGCCAGAGATAGGGCAGCCAACCAGTGCCAGACCAGACAGAGACAAGAAAAAGGGTAACCCAGAATAAAAAAATAGGGAGATTTGGCTTTCCAGTACCAGTGAGCCAGGAGCCGGTAGATTCTTCAAGAGAGGAGTCTGCTTGGGTAAACCATCCAAGAATCAGAGCTGAAGATAACTTGCTTGTACTGCCTGAATAACAGTTATGCTGCTCGACAGGTCCAGCCTTGGGTGAACTGTAAAAAGTTTATGTAACCCCATGAAGCTGCTTTATTTATTTGGTGAAGGGTGAGATCCCTGTACTCCTGAAATTATTTGGGGTGCAGGTGCTAAAATGAAGAAGCTGTTTAGGAAGAAACTTGGTAATGATTTCTTCTTTATTTCAGATAGAAAGGGGGAAAAACAAAATGAAAACCCCCTTGTATTTAATTTGTGTCATAAGTTGTAATTCCAGAAGGTGTCCATCATGCTGCACTGGGATCAAGGGGCTTGGGAGCTCAGAAGAGACAGGAGGCTGCAGGTTGGAGGTCTTGTTCTGGTGGTCAGAGGTTTGGGGTGAATCCAGGACTTGGAGGGACAGATCGAGAGTGCACAGTCTGATAAAGCCATCGAAAGGTAGGATAGCTATTTTTCCTACCTTTATTTCAGGTGCACTAGCTCGGAGTGTTACACATTGTGGGAATCCTTCTCATGCCCTCTGGAACATCTGCAATGATAAAATTTATGCCCCTAGCCAGAGGGGGAGAGGGGGGTTACATGGAAATAAACTGTGGCCAGCTCAGTATGCCTTTCCTGATGAAACTCCTGAAACAAATAAAATAAATAGCCGGTTCAACCGAACTCTCCTAAACATGCTAGGTACATTGGACCCAAAGGTAAAGACCAGTTGGAGTCAGCAAATCAGTGCACTAGTCCATGCTTTCAATTGCACCAAAAGTGACACAACTGGATTCTCTCCATACTACCTGAGGATTGGTAGGGAAGCCTGATTTCCTGTGGGCTTGTGTTTTGGTGTCTCTGCCGATAGAGTTAGGCCAGAGAATTACCTTCAGTATGCACATAAATTGAAAGGCCAGTTGAATGCAGCCTACAAGTTGGCCTTGGATGCCACAGCAAAGCGTAACAAAGCCAATAAAGATAGATATGACAAAAGAGTTAAGGCAAGTGAACTTCTGCCAGGGTACCATCTTTAGTTAAGAAATGTGGGACTCCAAGGAAAGAACAAAATTGTTGACTAGTGGGGTAATACCACATATGTTGTAATGGAAAAGGTGTGTGATATGCCTGTGTACAAGATTCATCAAGTAAATATCAGATTATCGACCAAAACAACTTGTTGCCTCTTGGACAATTGGTCACCAGTGATGTAGTGGACACTGTAGAACCTCTAAAATTCCAAATACTTGATCTGCTGCACGCAGACAAAAAGTAAAGCAAAAGACAAGGCAATCTGAAATTGTTCCACCCACAACTGATGCTCAAGCAGATCATGATGACTTGAACTCTGAATCAGAAAGATGGGTGTATTATCCTACCAGGAATCTCACTAGATTGCTCAGTGGTTTAGATGGAACAAGAAGTGATGTGCCAAATGTGCCTCTTGCAGAGCCTACACCAACAGTCATGAACTCTGAAACACCACCAGACGTGTCATTGGATGACAGGCCAGTATCTGAAGAAATGCTAGAAGAAGCAAGTGGAGTACCTGTTGAACCTGTAGGAACAACTGAAACAAAAGAAATCCCAGATGAAGTTGTGGAACCCATTTTGACTGATGATGCTTCATTGCTGGTCAATGAAACAGGAAGGATTCACCTGGAATCTGAGGAAGAAGTGACTGTTCCACTCCATTGTTCTGAAAAGAGCTGTCAAATCTTTGCTCAAATTAATTTATGATTCTCCATGTACAGTACTCCTACCAACTTGCCAATACACGTAGCAGAGGTATCTCTGTCACACCCAGATCTCTGCCTTGTATTGTCTTTTGCAAAGCCCAGACCATATCAACCATACGGAATCGAGTCAACATTCTGCATACTAATTCAGCAGATTGACAGCCACTTACACCAATCAGAAGCTGCCTTTACCCCAAAAAATGTTAAGGGCATTTACAGAAGAGGGGAGTTAGCAGTTAACTCTCAGAAAGTGAGTATGGCAAGTGCTGCTAGCCAGAGACAGCCAGGGAAGCCTACCTAGGCTTCCACAGCCAACCATCAGGGAGTGACTGTAGAGGGTTCTACAATCTGTGTATACAGAGACTGAACTGTGCACCTACTGAAAGTGTCAGGACAACATTTCCCTCACAGACTGTGACCTGCCTTGAGAGAGGGACAAGAAGGGACAGCAGCCAGCCTGTGGGCACCAGAGCTGTGTGAGAAAGCCTGCATCAAAAGAAGAAACATGCAATGATCCAGCAGACAGTCTGGGAGACAGCCAGTTAGTGGTAAATTCAGGTACTATCTAATGCACCACGCTAGGGCTCTGAAGCCTGGACGTGGATGTGAGTTATGTGGTCCCTGCTCCTTAGACTGGTTTGTGCTGCAGAGGAGGAATAGGGAAGAGCTCAAGAGGTCTAGAAGACTGTGGATGCAGACAGCTTGATTTCCACTGAGATGAACCTGAGATCCAAAGCATCTTAGAGCTGCCCCCCACCAACTGCCACAACTGAACCATCAACCTGAGAGGAACTGCATCTGTAAAGGGGAAGCAGATGGAGCCCAGCTGACATGGAAGTGGCACAAGAGAATCTTGAGTACTCTCAGGGCTTGCCCTGCAACTGGGGAAGTTTGTACAAAGGTACCACCAAATCTACAGATTTTGCCAATGGGCCAGGAGTTACAAATAACTCATATGGAGGTTCTGCCATTTAAACAGTTGCATGGCTTCTCCTGTGGAGTTTTGGGATTAACTGTTCTACTTGTTCTAAAGTGCACCATTGCCAGCCAACCAGCTGCAACATCACCGGGCATGCAATGTTCATACATCTGGGTAGCCAGTGAAGCACCGGGAGCTCCCTTTAAGTACTAAGGGTTAAAACTGGTGCCAGTTTTTTAAACTTCCTTGTGCTGCCAGGTCACATCTAGAAACAAGCTTTAGCTTAGTGTGCTACTCCTGGTTAAACAATGTTCCCTTCCCTTTCCAGTGAGTAGTGCCCCCAGTACAGGCGAACTTTTAATTCAGAAGGTTTTACAGTTTACTTGCTACTACTTTTTCTTACCTAGTTGGGGATGGGCACTGATACAGTTTAAAAGTGTTTTGCTGGCCGAGACTAGTCAGGCAATTAATTTCAGCTATGCCACATCCAGTTCATTAGATTTCTTTAAAACCAGCTTTGCTTTACATTCTCCCATCCCTTGTGACTATCCCCCAATAAACTGATATGTTACATTTTGTCTCATGATCATATTATTTGTGTAAGTCACTAATTACAGTTTTGTTGAATTTACGGTTGCACTGTGATTTTCTACGTGTAGGGAGACACTGTGGGGATGTGGCGAGGTACTGCATCCCAGGAGGTTATACCACTCTGACACCAGGCCCACTTACATTTTGCTCTGGGTGGAGGCACAGCCCTAAACTTAAAAGATCTGTAAAGAACCCCCCCAATCAAGAAAATCTGAGCCTAGGCCCCTCAACCTTGTTGAGCACAAAGGCAGGGTAGTGACCGCAATATCCACAGCGACCTGGATACACTTGGAGATGAGAAAAGTCCCCCACATGGCAAGCACCCCTTTGCCATTAGCCCAGTGGGGGCCTGGATTGACGAGTTAAACATTGTAAAATACCCAGCCCAGGTGCATCGGGGTAGCATGCTGCACCACCATGCCAGAGACTTAGGTTTACAGCTGAAGTCCGACTCCCACCATCAAGCAGGTGGAGTCTCATGGGAACTGCTGTGGATCATACTCAGACTGTGGGAGAGGAGATCTTTGGTTCCTGCTACAGAAGCACCAGCAATGGTGACCAGTCTGGCTATGATGTCATGGATGACCAAAAGGATGCAGTGCTGAGAAATTTAACAGGGAGGTGGGTAGGGGCTTGGGAGAACAGAGGAAATCACCTGGCCTAGTATTTCAGATAATGGCTGCCATATCCCCCCACTACCATCACCTCCCCACAGCTCTCTGATGCTCCAGCCCCCCCACCCCCAGCCATCGTCAGAATGACACAGACATTTCCTTCCATTGTGGCAGCAGTTGAATACCTTGTGAAGCATAGATCATCCCTGGGTGGAGGCCCCTAGGGTATCTGTTAGTAGACACTACAGGATGGTAAAGTAAAACCCTGGCAGGCAGCAGAGCGTAGGAAGACATGAAGGAGAGTACTGTAAAGGGGCTGTGGAGAGGGAAAAAAACAACAACACTGTAAAATGACAAACAGAAAACATTTTTGCATTAACACATTTAATTTTCCCCCAATAGTACTTTATATTTTGTTTAGAAAGCAGCTTAATTGGGAGTCCACTTCCATTATGGCAAACAAACTTTCTATCCCTCTGGGGTATCGTATTTGGACTGCAGTCAGAGAAGACAGGTTCGCTGACACATTAATAAAAGAAAATCCCTACATGGCTTTGTGCATCAGCCCTGGGATTCACAATGTAATGCAATTTGCTTTGTGTATCAACACTGTGACACATAACATAATGGAAGTATCTGGTGGTGGGAGAGAGTGCCAAGGTACACAGAGGGCCCTGCTGTATTCTTACACTGAATGGGGGATGGAATGCAAGAGCAGAGTGAAAACACCAGTTCAAATAGAAATGCAATTTGTTGCCAGTCTCTTATTGACTTTTGCTGATCCCTTGGGTTTACATGGCTCTTTGAGAGCTGAATTAAGGGACAGAGCAGTTTGACACAGGGTTTAAAATTACTCTGACATAGTAAAGCATGGGGGCAGTATTTAGAGGACCTTTAAATGCAAGGCTATTTCATAGTTCTAGCAAAAGAGTTACCCTGCAAAGCTTAGCTTTCTGGTGCACATCTTTTAATCGCACAGTGGAGAAGACCAGTTTAGGTATCTCTAGCATTAATAAGGGAAGTAGGGCTTACTAAAGATAATGAAAATTAGAATAGAATAGAATATGGAATGGAATGGAACAGAAAGGACTAGAACAGCACAGAAAAGAGCAGAAAATAGAATGAAATGGAATGGAACAGAATAGATGAGGGGGAAGCTGTCAAGGGTAACCCCTGTTTTCATATCAAGGAAAAGAAAAATAATGGGAGATTATCTTCTGATTTTTATTTTTCTCCGTTATAAAAGCTAATGGAACACATTTGTCAATTCTCAGCGGGCTAGATACTTAAATGACATTAATTACATCTGTGATTTTCAGTCATGGTTTAGAAAACAACTTTTTGACTTCAGCATGTATCTTAAAGGTCTGTAATAATGCCATCCATCTATGGTTTGAGCAATCTCTTGTGACTTGTGCTATTTTCCTTAATTTCAATAAAGCTTGTGTTACACCATTTTATCACACAATTTTAGTTCAGAGATACAGAAAGTCAGTCTGTTAGATTCAGCCCCAAAAAGGTTTCCCTCTCATTTTATCAAATCCAAAGCAATCCGTAAATAGTCCATGGTAAAACTTGTAATCTGTGGAGTTGTGAATCAAAAATGGGAACAGAGTTGTCAATTGAAGCAGATTTTATTTAGTTGTTAGAAAGAAATAATTGCCCTAGCTAGGATTCCACTGCAATACCAGATGTGCAACCAAGACAGCTGTATACCCAGGTAGCCCAAAGGCTATCATATTTTCTCAATGCACACCCAGAAGCCATACAAATTAGAACTGCATTTTATTTACAAGGAGTGTGGCTTGTATGTATTTAAAATACAACTTTGAAGTGAGGAAGAAATCAGTGCCCAGGCCTGAACCCAGGCCAGCTCAGGATATCATTCCACTACACTACCAGCTGTGCAAGCAGGATAACTAGAAACCTGGAGATCCCAAAGGAACTCAACTTTTTCTCTGTGCACACCCTGTAATATATACACACTGCACTCCTTGTAATTTCCTTTCCCGTTTTGAACCATCACCAGGCAGGAAGTCCTAAAAATGTTACTAGCCATCCCCAATAGTAGTACTAGTGCTACTGGCTCAGATGGTCTTGTGCCAAAGCTCCTGAAACTCGCTGCTCTCATTATTGCCTCACCCCTAGCTAAAATCTTTAGCATATCACTATGCCACAGCACAGTCCCCAGCACCTGGAACATAGCGAGAGTCACTCCCATATTTAAACAAATTCTGGTCAGAGCTGATATGGCTATGGAGAGCTTTTGGGATGCTTTTGCCCATTATTTCTAATGAATTTGCACAATGCAGACATGTGGAGAGGCAGTTTCAATGTGGTCTTCCTTTTACACATTTTTGTAATGTGTTTTCCTAGAATATGCCTGCTGATTGATGTATCTTTAGCCTGGATAATTCACAGTAGAAATGACATCTTATTTTCAGTGGGGCTCTACATCTACACAATATTATGTGGCATTGTGTAATATCAGAAGACACTGAAAACAATAATTTGCAGCTGGGGGGACATATTAAATGCCGGACTGATGAACGAGCAGAAAGATGTGTTGCTCAAAGAGGGTGCACCGATCGGCACTGATACAATATTCAAAGAGAATGCGCCACCAGTACAGGGTGTGCATACAGTAAAGCCCACCAGGATGAAGTGCAGTACTGCAGAATTCTGCAATAGAGTTACAGCAGCAAACAATGCAGTTTCAATGGGAGTTAATCCCTTTTGTCATGCAGTAAACCTGTGACACTGCGCTTCATCCTGGCAGGCTTCATTGTACCTGTTAAAAATGTGACCCTGGACAGGAGTCGCAGTGCAGGCAGCCGCCAAGTCAGGTGCATCCAGGATGACCCCGACTGAATACCTTCCAGGTGGAATGTGTGGCATATACCAGTATGTGCTGTAGCCTCCATGGGTGATATTCAGCCCAGGAATGCAAATGAACTAATTGAGCATGTAGGGTGCAAAGGGGCCTTATGCATGCTCATTACCAGCCCATTTGCATATTGGCATGGGGATGAATGTGCTCAAGCAGCTATCGCCCCCAAGCCCTGATCCGATCACTCCCATGTGGACAGGCCCTGAAGTCTGTGGTGGTAAAGTGGCACCCCCCTCACCCATTCCACCAGCCCCGATCGTACCAGAGTCCAGACTCTATTGGTTCCATACTGTAGGGACCCTAATGCCATCCCTAATTGCACCTGAATATGCCTACAGTCCCTGTCTATAGTGTAGTGGCACCCATTCCCCCTCAACCGTGTACAGACACACCCCTCCCTGCCCCCTTAGTCCATTCCATTGCGATGAATGGCTCTGTGATGGGATTATACCACTGTATCAGCAGGTGGTGGAACACTTTCAGTAGGATGCTGGAATGTGTTATACATAGGCACAAGCTGTGTGTGGGTGATAATGCCCAGGGGCCATACACCTCAGGCACTCACATGCAGATCCATCATCCCGGTGCCATTGCACTGCTCAGTGCAGGTGACAGCCAATGTTGTACCCACTCACACAGGTCCCAAAACAGGCATGTTACAGCTGACCTCCCATCCATTTGTACAACTGGGGAACTGCAGATGAACTATCCATAGCCTGAAGCATACACTGCAAATAGCATTGCAGGATACCACATCCCATGGCACCCGGGATACCTCAACAGTCTGGAGGATGGCATGTTACACAGTGGAATGGGGGAGAGTGTGGACTTGCAGCAGTGTATGACAGCAGGAAGATATAGCATCAGCAAGGCATGCATTGGAGGTATGTAAACTCCCTCTTACGGTTTGCCAGGGATGTACACATGGCTGCATACACTGGTGGGTCTGCAGCTTGCATGGAGCCCCAGTGCACAGTAAAGCCAGTTGGGTCATTACAGAGATCAAATCCCCAGCCCGGGTTCAGTGCAGTCAATGGCTGGCCATGGCAGGGTGTGGAGGGTGGTACCAATCTTTGCAACAGGTTAGGTATGGGGAGAGTGAGGGTGTCTGCATACAGGGGTGATGGGTGGGGGTCCTCTATGCTAGGGATATGGACCATGGTTTCCTCTGGTGCAATCGGGTCTGGGGGTGCCTACACTAAGGAGTTCTTCAGGGATGGAGTTGGATAGATTGGGAATGGAAAGGGGGTACCTCTAGTCCACCAGGGCTGCCAGGCTGCTGTGCACCTGGATGCACATCTGCAGCCTGCCCGTGAGTGGCTGGCCAGGTTAGGCCAGCTATTCGTGGCCTAACTGTGGACCATGGTGCTCTGGACTGCAAGGGGTGCATTCCCACTGAATATGCTGCAGCATGGTATATATGCATGGGAATGCCCCCTTGACTTGCATGGCATACCATTTGTGTGTGCTCTGGCCCATTCCCTTGTGGCCGGTGCATCCCACACGTTTGAATATCACGCTGCTGCACATTGTTGGAGTTGCTCAGCACATCTCTCTTTTCTGCCGGGATGCGCTGTGCATCTACTTTGAATACAGGGGCCCTGGACTAGGTACTCTCAATAAATACTTTATAAAAATAGTAACATCATGACCCCACTGAAAACAAGATATTGCTTCTAATCTGGAACAGCCTGAGCAAATACAGTGCAAAAATGTGTAAATGAAGATCCCTATGACAATGAGATGACAATGAGATGTATCATCTCCCCTGCTCTATCCAGGATACACAGAAACATAGAAACCTAGAAGTTGACGGCAGATAAGGACTGCAAGGCCCATCCAGTCTGCCCATTTCTTCTTCTACCTTATAAATGTGCCATCGGCCTTTGCTCTGTCAATGGTCTATCTATTCATACTAATCTGTATTGCTCCCTTACGCCTATCCCATGCCTGTTTGAAGCCCTGCACTGTATTCATATCCACCACTTCCTGAGGTAGGCTGTTCCATGCATCCACCACCCTTTCAGTGAAAAATAACTTCCTCACATTACCCCTTAATTGGTCTCCCTCTAATCTCATGCTGTGTCCTCTGGTCCTGCTATTTTTCTTATATTGAAACATGTTAGACTCTTTCATCTTGTTAATGTCCTTAAGGTGTTTGAATGTTTCAATCATATCACCTCTCACCCTCCTTTGCTCTAGGGTATACATATTGAGCTCTGTTAATCTGTCCTCATATGTTTTCTGATGCAGTCCCTGCACCATTTTGGTTGCCGTTCTTTGGACTGCCTCAATTTGTTAATGTCCTTGTGAAGGTTGGCTTCAGTACTGCACAGTACTCCAGATGGGGCCTAACCAGTGTCTTGTAAAGAGGGATTATTACCTCCTCTTCTGACTTGTGCTCTGACTTGTGATACCCCTACTAATACACCCCAATATGCCCCTAGCATTACCTACTGCTTTAGTGGTCTGCTTGGATGATTTCAGGTCATCGATGATGATGATGCCCAAGTCTCTTTCTTCCTTTGTGATTGCCAGCAACTCACCTCCAAGCCTATAGGTGGCTTCAGGGTTTCTCTTCCCTATGTGCATGATCTTGCACTTATTTGCATTAAACTCCAGTTGCCAGTCTACCAACCATTTTGCTAGTTTATCCAGATCTCTTCTCATTCTGCCCACCCCATCTGGATCATCTACTCTATTGCAGATCTTGGTGTCATCTGCAAACAGACAGACCTTACCCTCCAGTCCATCTGCAATGTCACTGATGATGATATTGAAGAGGACTGGCCACAGGACTGATCCCTGAGGTACCCCACTTGTAACTTGCATCTCTTCTGACTGTATACCATTTACCACCACTCTCTGTTCTCTGCCCGTCAACCAGTTTGCCACCCAGCTGACCAACTTCTGACCCACCCCAAGCCTACCCAACTTATTAATAAATCTTCTATGTGGAACAGTATTGGGAGCTTTCCTGAAGTCAAGTATCAAAAGCTTTGCTGAAGTCAAGGTAGGCGACATCAACTGCTCCCCCTAGAAAATATAAGATAAGAAATATTCAGTGCTCCCAGATCCAAATAACCACTTCCCTGTAAGAAGCCGTCATTTTTCTTGTGTTTTCCCCACAGTGGCAGAATCAAATCCCTGTAGATTTTTCCATAAGCCACTGGTTCCTTATTTATGACTTTGTTCTTTATTTATTACAGTATATCAGCAGCCTTTTATCAGGAAAAGAGCTCAGATTTGCTGTTCAGTATTAATATTATATGTCAAGATGGCCTTGGAATGATTTGGATTTATATGGTATGCATAAGGCACAAAGGGGGACTCTATGAGGCCCTGATCCAGAAACTCAGTAAATATACATTCAGTACATCATATTATAAAATGACAAAATAAAGTCTTCTGTTTTCAGTTGTTTGATCAAGAATTTTATAAATGGTACAGTTATATACCAGTATCTTGCAGATTCCCCAGGAAGATCTCTGACATTTCAGGAATAATATCAAGCCTACATGAAACCGCCAAAAAATATAAAAATAATAATACAGAAAAACATAAAGGGAACTACAAGCTCAAATGGGCAGACTGGGTGGACCATAGGCCCTTATCTGCTGACAGTGTCTGTGTATTTATGTATCTAAACAATAATTTTCCTCCTAATAAATGGCATGATCTCTTCCATTCTTAAAAATAGCACATTATATATCAAGTCAATATCTCCTCCATCTTGTCATCAAATAAGATCTTGGCTTGTAAAAAGTGTTGAAATGCCTGAAGTTTGTTGTAATTAACTGAAAAACATCTACATGTCTGTCATGTATAGTACTGTGTCTTTTGATACAGGTTGTATATTGTATTTGCTATGCTTGTATTTATACAGGACATTTATGAGGAAAGAAGGGAGAGGGGGGACATGATAGAAACGTTCAAGTACCTTAAGGGAATCAACAAAGTCCAAGAGGGTAGCATCTTTCAGAAAAAGAGACTTGCAAGAACAAGGGGACACAATTTAAAGATAGAAGGAGGGTGGTTCAGGGGCAATGTGAGGAAGTATTATTTCACAGAGAGGGTAGTGGATGCATGGAACAGCCTTCCTGAGGAAGTTGTGGGGTCTAAAACTGTGGGAGAATTCAAGAATGCATGGGACAGACATAAGGCAATTCTTGTGGGGGGCAGGAAGATATAGGCTGTTGGTTAACTAGGATCTGCGGCCTATCCTGTAGGTAGGGAAATGGGCAGACTAGATGGGCCTAGCGGTCCTTATCTGCTGTCAAAGTCTATGTTTCTATGTTTCTATGTTATAGGGTATACATAATGGAATTCAGTGGAATAAAACATTTATCTCCTCTAGTGAGTGGTAAGACCCATAACTCATGAGTGGCGAAGCTAAGAGTTAGTTATAAAGGTCTTACCACTCGTGTGGAGATAAATGTGTTGTTCTACTACAATCCATTATGTGTTTGACATATACTGCACCATTTGTAATGTTTTTACTGGTGTTTTTCTTTGTTTTAGCTTAAAACTGCCTTTCTTTCCGTTGTAAGTTTCTTACCTGGCCCATTGTTCTCTGTATTCCATTTCCAGATTCTACGTGGAAATAACAAGTTCTAAGTTATATAAGTGGTGTTCTAAGTTATATAAATGGTGTTCCAAGTAAAAATAAATATTTATCCCAAAATAACATGATTTATTTACCCATTGTATTCACCACTGGTGTGGTATATATGTACACATTCTGTGTAACTATTTATTTATTTTATACATTGGGACCCCATTGAAAATGGGCCTTGGCCCAAATGGGCTATCCTTTTCTGAATTTTCAGAATAAAATATTTACTATTACTAGTTGTGAGAGATCAAAGCAAATTCATTTTATGTATTTATTTATTTAGTTTTTGTTAACCGGGTTAGGTGCTCAAACCAAAGTTGACTATTTTCAGGCATGACCCGGGAGAATACATGAGATGAGATTATACAATACATAGTATATAGTACAGGTACATAGTATATAGTACAGGTAGGCTAGAATACAGATCAAGTCAGACAGTACTCGAGATAATACATATAGCTATGCAGAGATGACAAAAGTGACATTAGTACATGCAACTAACAACTGGAACTGAGCTAAGTGGCAGCTATAAAGACATTTTATAGCAAAGCTTGTTTTGAAGTGCAGCAGTGTCTTGGGCTAAATAGGGTGGTTAGCTATGAGGCATTATGGGATCAAAGCATGTGCAGGGTCCCGGATAGGTGGCAATAGTTCTTTTCTGAAGATTGGTGAGTTAGCCTGCCTCAAGGGTGGGAGGAGGGAGTTCCAGGTGGCCTGGCAGTGCAGTGAAATGCTCCAGAGCCTTTGAAGTAAGACAATTGGGTACGATAAGTAGAAATTTGTTTGCTGAGTGTAGTCTGTGGGCAGGTGTCTGTGGTACAAGTAGAGCTGCAAGGGTGGAGGGGGTTTGGTTATGGATTACAGGGTCTGTGATTGTTCCTAGGGAGTATAGTCGGTAGGCAGTTGGGGAGAGCCAGCCTAGGTTGCTATACCGTGTGCAATGGTGCTTCAGGCGATGGGAAGAGGAGGCATACCGACATATGTTATTGTACACAACATCCGATTTATGGAGAGCAGTCTTAAGGGCATTAGCAAAAGTGGAGACACCATACAGTATGTCAGCGCTGGAAGCAGAATACCCTTGGCAATTGCCAATTTAGTGGATGGTGTTAGCAGGTGACAAGTCTTATAGGTGATTCCAAGTTTGGCATTTGTTGCTTTACAGATTGACTGGATGTGCAGACTGAAATCAAGGGATTTATCAAGGAGGATTCCCAGGTATTTGAAGGATGTGACACAGTCGATGAGAGACCCCCCAGAGTCATGGACTAGGAGGTATTCCTTACAGGCCCTGAGTTTGGGGGCAGTGCCAAATAGCATGGATTGGGTCTTTTTTTGTGTTGAGGATGAGCTTATTAGCATTTAGCCATGTTTGCACATTCCTGAAATCTGAGGAGAGGTTTTCATCAATGATGTTAACTTTGTCAGTGCTGGAGTAGAGGACAAGATCATCAGCATCTAGGATAGATGAGCAGGAGAGTATGGCATAATCTATGTTGTTGATGTATAGTGAGAAAAGAAGGGGTCCCAGAATGGAGCCCTTGAGTACTCCGATGTCAGTGCTCGTCACATCCGAGAGAGCAGAGTTGAATTTAACAAGTTGTAATCTGATAGGTAGTTGTTAAATCAGTCAACTACTGAGGATGAGAAGTTAAGTCTATGCAGGGTTGAGAGAAGCAGGGGATGATCAACAAGATCGAAAGCTTTGGTAAGATCGATAAATACTGCTCCAGTGAGTAGGCCTTTGTCCATGTTGCAGAGCACATTGGTGAAGAATTTGAGAAGAGCGGTTGAGGTACTGTGTCCTTTTCTGAAATCATGCTGAGTGTCTGAGAGAAGGTTGTTCTTTGTAAGATAGTCAGTGGTTTGGGTTGCAACAAGCTTCTTCAGTAGCTTGCTTAGCACAGAGAGGATGGCTATGGGCCTGTAGTTGTTGATATCCTTTGGGTCTCCTTTTTTAAGGATAGGCGTAACTCGGGCAATCTTCCAGAGATTTGGGACAATGCCAAGAGAGAGACAGAGTGAAAATCTTGGCCAGTGGTGAGGCAATCAATGGTGCCGCTAGCTTCAAGAGTCATGGCTCGAGTAAATCTGAGCCGGAGCTAGTGTTGTCGGATATGTTTTGCAATAGCCTTTGGACCGCAGATCTAGATACAGCTTTAAAGTGGAAAGGGGGGGTTGTAGTTAGTTGGCAGTGGTCAGCACCAGATGCAGATCTCTGGAGTGTGCAGTAAGGCTGAGATGCTGTACGAGGTGAAGCGAAGGATGAGGTGTACTGAGACAGGTCTGTGAATAATCTGTTAAAGGCATTCACTATAGTGTTCGAGTCGTTGCAATGCACACCATTTAGGATTATATCCCCTGGGGTTGATGACTGGGCAGCCCCAAGAAAGGTCTTGATGTGTGTCCAGAATTTTCTAGGGTCACCAGCAGAGTTTGTGAGCAGTTCCTTGCAGTAGATGCTCTTTGCTGTTCTGATTTGTTTTTTACAGGCGCTTTGAGAAGCCCTATAGGTATTGTAATCCTCCGGTAATCTGGACACTTTATACTTCTTCCAGAGTCTGTCCCATGTGCACAGGTTAGCCAAATTAACACATACCGTGGCTACATTATTATCAGACCTCAAATTTATCTATAGAAATTATGCACGATTACATTACTAATACTGTAAATTAAAATATTACTGTTCAGACCTTCTTACTGTTTAGATTGCTCATTCCAACCACTAACAATACATTTATGTTCCACAGCCTAGAGCTGGAGGTCCAAAACACAAGAAAAACTCAACTTTTGTCCCTTACAAATTTCTGTCTCAGTTGTTTTGACTAACTTTTTATAACTCTACAGTATATGGGAACATAAGGAATCATTAATTATACAGCTGAATTTCTCACTCATGGTTTGCCAGCAGCTAATTCATTAGATGAGGTCTCCCTTGCCAGGAGTTTGTTTCTCCACCCATCCCCCAAACACACACACACACACACACACGCATGCATGCTCGGGTGCACACACACTTACTATAAGAGATCTCAGTTGCTCTTATCTGTTATGTTTGGGAAGCAGGCACAGCTCTTCCTGTCAAAAATAAATTTATATATTTAGTCTGGGTAGTTCACTGAAGACCTGGCATTTTATCAGATAGGTCTTCAGAGGTTAAAAAACAGTGCAAATCTTTATAAATTTGCTGGGAAAGGGTAACATTTCTGAGGTATGAATCTTTCTTGAAAGATATTCATGGCCAACTGAAGTCAGTAGCAAAACATGTTTAAATGCTAGGCATTTAAATGTGCAAGTTATTGCATTTCAAAGGGGGTAAACAAATATCCAGTTTAATAGGCAACCAATATTTAACAAGCTGTTTTAGTTTCCTAATGGCCATCTGATAAGCAGCTTGGGGTTATGTATCCAACATTCTAAACATAAAGAAGTGATTATTTTAGTTGCCATAGTGATTTGTAGATGTGGAAAGATACATTGAAAAGTCCAAAAAATGTGTTCCACGATATTCCATTTTCATGCTACAGATAGCAAGATGGCTGTAGACTCTGCCCACACCATAAAAAGGAGACCCCACAGATATTGCCAACTACCAGCCCATAGCCATTCTCTCCATTCTTAGCAATATACTCAAAAAACTAGTTGCCAAGCAAACCATCTCCTTCCTACTAGAACATAACCTTCTCTCCAACTCCCAGCACAACTTCCGCAAAGGCCACAGCACTGCCACGGCTCTCCTAAAATTCACTAATGATATCTATACTGCAATGGGCAAAGGCCTCCCAACTGGGGCTGTCTTTATCGACCTCACTAAGTTGTTCGACCTTGTAAACCACTCCCTTCTCCTTGACAAGCTCCGGTCCCTTGGCTTCTCCACAGAAGCAGTGGCCTGGTTCAATAGCTACTTGTTAGACAGGAAGCAGGCTGTGAATTATAACTCTGCCCTGTCCAAAATCTCCATCATAAATATTGGTGTTTCACAGGGATCCATTCTGGGTCCCCTACTCTTTTTGATCTTTGTAAATGATCTCCCCCTCTCTCTGCTGAATGCTCATCTCTGTTATATGTGGATGACCTTGTTCTCTATTCCAGTGCCAGGAACATCTCAGACATAAATCGTGCTCTCTCCTCAGACTTCATCCACATTCAATCCTAGTTGATGGAAATGTCCTTGTTCTAAATGTGGGAAAGTCACACTCCATGCTCTTCGGCTCCACATCTACACTCAGAACAAACCAGAACCCCCTCGAAATCTTTTGCTCTGATGGCTCACTTTTGGTCAATACTAACTCCTTCAAATACCTGGGCATCCTGCTCGATGAATCTCTGTGTTTTGATCAACACATTACTGCCACCTGCAAGTCTGTAAATGCTAAATTCGGGGGTGCCTACCGGACTAGTTATGCCCTTACTCCATCGGCCAGGCTCGCTATTGCGCAAGGCATTCTGCTTCTGGCATTATCTTATGGCTCGGTCGCCTACCTAGGAGTCTTAAAAACTTCTCTTCACAAGTGGGACACCACCTATAACAACATCTGCAGATATGTCTCTGTGTCCCCTCGATACAACACCACTGTCAGCTCTATGCCGACCTAAACTGGCCCTCCCCTATGGCTTATTGGCTTCAGTCCCTTGGATCTGTCATTGACAGCATCACCTGATCAGGTCTCCCCCAATCCCTAACTTCCATGCTGGAAGCACGAGCCATCTCATATGGGCTTCGATTCACTGATCAAGCACCTCTCCACATTCCTAAATGCAAAACTGTTATGGGCGAACGGGCTTTCTCACATGCTGCACCGAAATATCAGAACTCTCTTCCCCAAGCAATTCATCTCGCTCCGACCCATACCTGTTTCAAGAAGCTGCACCATGATCATCTACTTGGTTCAACCCTCTGCACCTGCTTTCACCCTCCGTAGACTCTCTCATCTTCCACCCCCTGGCCTTTCCACTGCTTTTCTCTCCTCAACTCTCTTCTGTACCCTATCCCTGTCTTCCACTACCCTCTCTCATGCTTTCACCCCACCTCTCTCTCTCTCTCTTTCTTAAGTCCCCTAATTTGTCCTCCACTTTTTTCCTCCTGTCCCAAGCTTAGTACTTACCCCCGGTCTCTGCCTGGTTTTCTCTCTGAACTGTCACTCTACTACCCTCTTTGGCTTCAGTCCCTTGGATCTGCCATGGGACAGTCATAAGGCAATTCTAGGGGTTGGGGGTAGAAAGAAGTAGGCTGCTGGTTAACTAGGATCTGCAGCTTATCCATTAGGTAGGGAAATGAGCAGACTGGGTGGGCCAAGCGGTCCTTATCTGCCGTCAAATTCTATGTTTCTATGTTTGGACCTCTAATCCTCTGATTTTGCTCAAGATGATTGATTTGTGCTTAGAACTCATCTCGAAATTTGCACTGCACTTTGTACCTTGTTTTAGCTATTGCTCCCATTTTGTAACCCTATAGGTCATGAACTTGCACTTGCTGTTCTTCACTACGTTTATGTTATCCCTTGTTATCTATTGTTGATTGTATATACTGTACTTCCATTTTACTGAAAATTGTAAAACCTTTACCCGCTGTTTCACCAATTGTTGTACTGTATAAACTGCTTGTTGTTCACTGTACTTCTTGTATCCTCCCAAGTCGTGCCTGAAAATTGGCATTCCTATGCCTAGTGCACCTACCCAGTTACCAAAAGCAAATAAATAAATAAAGCTGATTTTATGCAGATCCAGTCTTGGTTGTGGGAAAATAAACTTTCCTTAAACCCAAACAAGATAGTAATAACTTAGCAATAGGGCATGACCAGGAGTTAGATTAACAGTTCGTTAGTCACCCTCTTGGGGTGTAATGTAGCACATGGCACGGATAAAGGTCACATTTCCCCTAGTGGGTGATTAACTAACAGTTATAAAATTGACCATGAAAATCCTGTAACCTCTTTGGTCAAAACATTTCACCTGATCATTAATTATTTTCTGGCAATGGCACACCTAAAATTAACTATGCATTTTTTAACAAATAAAAGCCCGTTTTCTAAGAGGGATAACACACACCTGTGTGTGTGTGGATATAAGGGAAAACTGTGCTTCTCAGGTGGTTACTGCACTCAGCTATGCCTCATGCCTAACAATCACCCAAGATGTGCATTACTCCCTTATAACAGCACACCCTGTCACATGTTGTCACATACTCAGTATAACTCCTGTGAGTGCCTTATTGCTATTTTATAAAATGGGTAGGGAAAATCCTGCTTCTTGATTGGTCGAGATGCTTTGGAACCCAGTGCATTAAGGAGTGACAACCACCGGGCAGGAAAACTTTTCAGCAACCAGGACGAAGGGAGCCTAGGCCTTGATAAAGCACACGGGTGATTTGCAAAAATGTTTGGCAGTGGGGTCTGCGGTAGTGAGTGCTACTTTTACTTATATGTAATAAATATATTTTTATCCTACGACCAAGCTCTGGTCTGTTTTGTCCGGAGTCCGTGAGCCATTTTTTCTGCTTCGTTTTGACACTTTTTTGTATTCTGCTCTAGACGTAGTTCCTAAACCGCCTTTATCCTGTTTGCTGGCCAGATGGGGGACACCACTGACCACACTTTTTAACATTCATGGCAGAATGGGGTGGTACCTGAGGACTGGAGGAGGACAGATGTGATTCTCCTTCACAAAAGTGGGAGCAAGGCAGAAGCAGGAAACCACAGACCTGTAAGTTTGACCTCAGTGGTAGGGAAAATGATGGAATCACTTCTGAAAGAAATTGTTGAGTACCTAGAGGCCAGTGGGGCACAGGACCCAAAGCAGCAAGGATTTACAGCAGGAAGGTCATGTCAGATGAATCTAATATGCCTTTAGTCTGGCCCATTTGCCCTCACTCCACCCAGGACATCATCCCCTACCAGGTCCTCCCTGAGGCATTCTCCCATCTTTGTAAAGTCAGCCCTTCTGAAATCCAGGACTTGTGTGATTGGTTTCTGCTGCTGTAGTTATATTAAACCACAGTGTGTGATCATCACTGGTCCCCAGATGATGTCCCACTCTGATGTCCGCAACAATGTCCCCACTAGTAAGTACCCAGTCCAATATTGCCCCCACCCTGAGTTGGTTCACTGACTAGCTGCATGAGGAATGCCCCCTGCAGGGAGTCCAGGATGTCTGGACTTCTAGCTGATGCTACAGCAGGGAGGCTCCACTCTATATCAAGCAGATTAAAATCCCCCACCAGCACCACCTCCTCCTTCTTAGCCATTTTGCCTATGTCTTCCACCATTTCTTTGTCTAAGTCCTCCCCTTGTGTTGGAAGATGTACAACAATCCTGTCTGAATGGTAGCTTTGTTTCCTGACTCGAGGTTGACCCACAACACATCAACCCCACCCCAAGTTCCCTGTACCTCTATCGCTTTTATGTTTTCCTTAACACACTCCCCCATCTTTCCTTCCTATGCTGTCTCTTCTAAACAATGTGTAGTCAAGTATGACCATTTCCCAGTCATGGTTGCCAGTGCACCATGTTACGGTGATGGCCACATTATCCAGTTCTGCCTCAACCGTGCTTGCCTCCAGGTCTGTATCTTATTTCCCAGACTTCTAGCACTGGCACACATGGCTGTCCAGATTTTGTTAGTCCTACTCTTGTCCCTTCCCATGTTTTGTAGCTGTTATCCCTTCCTCTCCTTTTTTAAATTGCCTGCTTTTCTTCCCCCCTTCCTCCCATGCTAGTCCCTTGCTACCTAGATTGTCTTTTATTTTTTTGCATATTTTGTTTATGCCCCCTTCCAACCCAGCCACCACTCCTTTGGATGGCCAAGTCTCACCCTCCACTGCTCCCCATTCTGCCATCCATTGCCCCCATCCACCTGTCAATCCCAGTGTATCCCTTCACCGGGGAAGCCCCCCTACCTGTGGCAGGGATTCAGGAGGGGAGATGGGGCACCTTCTCTTGGTACCCCCTCGCATCTTGGTCAGGTGGCAGGGCACAATTCAGGGGCTTCCTGGCTCTGCAGCCAGGGAGGTGGGCCACCATCATTCAGCCAGCACAGGTGGCCATTTTCCTTGTTTTCTGTGTACCCACCCCTGCTGGATGCATGCCACGGTGTCCTCGAAATCTGTGCATGTGGCGTGTGGTCACCCACATCGCAGAGCGCAAGGCCTAAATCAGCCAACGGGGAGCCGTTGAAGGGCAGTGCATCCACAACTCTCCCCCTGGGAGGAGAACATCCAAAGGACACTCTTGAGCCCTCCCTGCCAGCCTCTGCTCCTGACATCCCGGGCTCAGGCGCGAACCCAGGTCCCCAGTGTGCCAGACGATCCCCTATCACCTAGTGCCATGGAGTCGGCCTTAGATTGTCTTTTTAACTTAAGTGGGAATCTTTTCCCTCAGGATTTCTCTACCCGTCATCATAGCCTGTGGAGGGGGCAGTTTCTGCCACCTCTTTGCCTTTCACCACCCACTCAGCTACTTAAAATGTCTGTTGTAGTAACATTTAAACTGCCCACTGAGGACTGCTGCTCCCTTCCTGGATAGATGCAGGCCATCCCCCCAGTACAAGGTCTGATCCCTTCAGGTGGAACCCCAGTCCCCAATGTAGCCATACTCATCCTCTCTGCACCATTTCTTCAATCATGAGTTGAAGGCCTTAGTGTGGAGGTCCCTCTCCATACCCTGTTGTAGACAGGCAGCACTGCTGTAAAGACTACAGTGCATGCTACCTGCCTAAGACCCTTCCCTAACTCCCTAAACTGCTCCTACATTGCCCCCATCCCTCCCAAAGCAAGGTCATTCATCCCCAGGTGGACAATGACATCTAGCTCCCCCTTCCTTCCTAGTGCCCTCACAATCTGCTGGATACACTTTCCATCCCTCTGAGCTGATGCGAAAGGGAGGCACTTAACCTCCCTCTCTACACTTTTCCTTCCCCAATTCTATCTTCTGATATCAGAGTCCCTACCAGAAGTTTTTTCCTCCTTCTCTGGGAGCTTCCCTCCCCCTGGGGACTCCATTCGTGCAGTCTCCCACATCCTCACTGTCCACCATTTCAGGTGCCCCTTCTTGGCAGTCCTGCTTAGCCAGAATGGTGTAGGAATTTCTTAGTGGCACTGGATGATGAGTGTGCCTGTTACCTGCTCCTCTCAGCCTTCCAGATCCTACCACCCCTGTACTCCTTGAGCCCACCGTAGTCCTACTGCTCCTCCCTTCTGGCATCCTTTGAAGTAGCAGCATCTGACTAGGTGGTCCTGGACGGGAGAGATGGCTCTCCAACTTCTTGCTAACATGACTTTGAGTCTAACAACATTCTCCTGACTCTCTTCCAACATTCCCAGAGCCTTGAGAACTGTTACTTTCACCCAGAGAGGCACACGCAGATGGGCAACACCGCAGTCTCCAGAAGGTCTCCCTGCAGATTGCTGCCCCACAACCACTGCATTACATCACTCCCCACATTTTCTTTTTCCTGTTCTTCTTGTCCTTTCTGTCTTCCTGTCCAAGACCTAGTAGGGCTATCCTACTACCACTCATACCACTCAATAACCACAAGCCCCTAAACCTTGAAGCTTGCTAATACCTATCAAGCATTTTGCAGCTAGTCTCTACACCATAATATGTTTCACCAAGTCAGTTCAACATCAAGGACATTGCCCGACTCCACAGCGACAACAAATTTCTGACGGTGACCACGTAGGCCGCAATTGTGCCGACGGACCACTATCATGGCAACGCACAAGGACAATCCCAGCTGTTTGTGGGAGACTTTGCCCCAGCACTCACATTAATATAATCACCTCCAGGTAGGAGGTGTATGGGGGGGGCACAAAACCCCTAAGGTGGCAAGACAGCCAGTACTGCCAAATCCTGATCGACGGAATGACTGTAGATTGGGTTGCAGTGCCGACATTGCCATTGCTTTAGGAGTTTTACTGTTGCAATGGCACACTTCCTAATATACCCGGCAACTGTTTAGCAATAAACTCCTGAACCTGAAACACACTACCAAGTTTCAAAGTGCCCCAAACACTGCTAACAGATCTCTTCTTTTCTCTCCACTTACCCTGCTGCTACTTTCAAAAAGAAGAGAAGTATAAATAAATATCAATATACCTTTAAAGTAAAGCTATAGGTGCTTCCCTCCACTCTGTTAGCAAAGTCTGGTCTTCTATCTCAGGACACCATCTGTCTGAAGGACCTCAATATGTACACCCTGGAAGAGAGGAGGGAATGGTGGCGATGTGATAGAAACCTTCTAAAAACCTCAAGGGGGGTAAATTAGGTACAGGTGGGAAGTATTTTTCAGAAAAGAAGGTGCTCCAGAACAAGGTAGCATAGAAACATAGACTTTGATAGCAGATGAGGACCGCTTGGCCCACCTAGTCTGTCTATTTTTCCCTACCTACTGTATTACCTCAGAACCTACTTGATTTCTGGCTCTACCCCCCCCTTTGCCCTACCACTAAGGTTCCCTTATGCCTATCCCATGCATTCTTGAACCCACTACAGTTTTCCCCCCACCACCTCCATCTAGAGGCTGTTCCAGACATCCACCACTATTTCTATGAAGTACTTCCTCACATCTCCCCTGAGTCTACCCCTCCCCCTCCAGCTTCATAGTAAGACTCCTTGTTCTTGAGCATCTTTTTTTCTGAAAAGTGCTTCCCTCTTGTACCTAATTTATACCCGTGAGGTATTTGAAAGTCTCTATATGATATAAATTTTGGGGGGGGGGGTTGATTCAGGAGAGATGTGAGGAAGTACTTCTCAGAAAGAGTGGTCAAATTCCTGGAACAACCTTCCTGTGGAGGTGGTGGGGCCAAAAACAATGGAGGGGTTCAAGAATGCATGGGATAGGCACAAGGGAAACATAGTGGGGGAGGAGAAAGAGCTGTAGATCAAGTAGGGTCTGCGGTGAGAATACAGGTAGGGAAAACATGGGCTGACTCAGTGGGCCAAGCAGCCCTTATATGCCATCAGATTCAATGTTTCTATGTTTCTATGTCAATAAATCCATTTTGAATGAACAACTGAGGGTGCACAGTTGCAGTAGATCACCAGTTTAGATTACACTGGGCTTTGGCTTGACCCCCAGTTAAGTTTCGCTTTGCATATAGATACTTTGATCACAGGAGTCTCTGCCAAACTGGGGTCCTAGTCAAAAATACAATAAACATATAGTCTTTCCTTTTAAGCCAGGAAAAGAATTGCACAGCAGAATCTGCCCTCATCCAAGTTAGAATATGGAGGTACTATACTGAATACAGCACAGTGGCCTCTTCTCATTTAAAAAGTTGAATGTCCTACACAATTCTGTTCACAGATTTGTACTTTTATGTGACTATGGATATTGCATTGCCAGCTTTGTTCTTAATTACAGTGGCTTTCTCTTGAAAATAAATGTCTATTTCACTTTAGCTGTTTCTTGTTTAAGCAACTGCTTGGTAAAACTTCCTTCATGCTTATAACTTAGTCAAAACCAAGCTTTTCCTTGGGAGCAAGCCAACAAATAGAGGTGTGTGAAGTTGAAACTATTTGCTTTGTGAATTAGCCGCAATTCGCAAAGTTAACCCACCTTGCAAAGTGTCGATTTGCAGCATAGGGATGACTTCATGAACTGCAAATTTGATAACTTTGCTGGTGAAGTTAAACATGAGAGCTAGTGTCAAGTATGCACAAACACCAGTGATAATCTGTCATGGATAATCATAACCATTTTCTGATATTTTAGCAGACTGTAGGCATATATATACATCCTGAATCCATATACATTCAAACATATTCAGTTCTCAAATGGTTAATTAGTTTTACACAAATAATTCATGTTCAAAATCTTATTGATTGCCTATTATTAGCCTTTACAAGTAAAAACATGAGGACACTAAGAGCCGGCCCGCCGGTGCAGCGGCAAGGTGTGCATCTATGGCACCGACATCCTGGGTTCAGGGATGGACTAGGGAGTCAGAGGGCCAGCTAGGGGGAGAAGGATTGAGTATCCCAGGGGCTGCTCTCCTTCTCTGGGGGGGAGGGGGGAAGCAGCAGCAGGAAAATCCCAGCCTCTCCCTACAAAACAGGGTACTAAATGAGAAAAAGTTTATTAACTTTATTAGAAGTAGAAGGGGTCTTATTTAGGGTTAAAAAAAAAAAAGAAAGAAAAGAAAGAAAGTCAGTGTGTGTTCTGTGCTGGGAAGGGTTCTGTATCAGTTTACTTTGCTAAACCAGTAGGAGGAGAGAGAGAGAGAGAGAGAGAGAGAGCTTAATTGGGGGTGTGGCTTAGACACTATAAAAGCAGGTGAGTCAAATTACAACTTCCTGTTGCTAGCCTTGCTTGTAGAGCAGAAAGCAGCTAACTAAAAGAAGCTACATTTTCTTATTAATTTAAAACTTATATCTCAGCAGGAGTCATTGTCTGTTAAGATTAAGTAGACAGATAACTTTATTAGAAGTAGAAGGGGTCTTATTTAGGGTTAAAAAAAGAAAGAAAAGAAAGAAAGTCAGTGTGTGTTCTGTGCTGGGAAGGGTTCTGTATCAGTTTACTTTGCTAAACCAGTAGAAGGAGAGAGAGTGTAATTAGGGGTGTGGCTTAGACACTATAAAAGCAGGTGAGTCAAATTACAACTTCCTGTTGCTAGCCTTTTTTCTTACTAATTGCCCTCCATCCCACCCACCCAAAGCCAGTTCTACTTTTATAGCCACTGGATTTGACTGTCAACAGGAACTTCCTGTTTGGCAGTAGGAAGGAAAGGATCATAGAGAAACACTGGTTTTGTCAACCCTAAAGGAAAAAAGTAGCTCAGTCCCCCCCCCCAGCTGCTGGTGGTCTGATATTGAGCAAGGAAGAAGGAGGCTACTGAAGAAGATAGGAAGTTGCTGTCCCAGAACAGGAAGGGTGAGAGTTGTAAGGAGAGGAGAGAGTAAGCATCCAGAGAAACAGTAGAGGGGACACAAAATAAGACATGTTAGGAGTGGTGCAGTGAAATGGCTGTGGGGCAGCAGTGTTCTGGGAGACATTCTGGAGGCTGCGATGCTGCCCTATTTGCAGGCACCTCTCTGGTCTGAGAAAGGAGGTTGCCCGTCTCCAGGCTGACCTGGCTAGGATTCGTGAAACCTCCTCCCCCACCCAGGGACCACCAGGGCCAATGCCACTACCTCAGAGGTTGCCAAGAAGGAGGAGAGGCTGGACCAGGGTGGGCTCAGGAAGGGAGAGGGCAGTGGAACAGAGTTGAATCCCTCCAGCTGTACCTCTCCACAATTCATTCACTCTTCTGGTGGATAGTGGTTCCTCTATGGAGGCACCTGCAGTGGAGACCAAGGAGTATGCTGGGAACCTTCACAAAGGAGACCCACAGGGAGGGTGGCATGGGATCCCACAGGGGAAGGAAACAACTCCTGGTGGGGGACTAAATTATTAGGGGGGTAGAAATGGGGGAGGAAGGGGAGAGGGAGGTAAGGTGCCTTCCTGGCACCACGGCTTGGAGGGACAGGAAGCGAATCCTCAGGATCATGGGAGGAGCTGCATGAGGGAGGGAGAGAGCTGGATGTCATTGTCCACCTAGGGACAAATGACCTGGCTAGGAATGGGATCAGAGCAGTGCAAGAGGAGTTTGTAGAGTTGGGAAGGGGTCTTAGACAAGTAGCGCATCGGCAACCTTCTCGGAGGTGCTGCCTGTCTATGACAAGGAGATGCCAGGGCACTCCTACCAGGGAATTCAATGAGTGGTTGAAAAACTGTGTGGAGCTCAGGGTTTTGGCTTCATTGGGGACTGGGAAGCCACCTGGAGGATGCAGACCTATACTGGTGCAATGGTCTGCATCTGTCGGGGAACCAGGATCCTAGGTGAGAGGTTTAAATGCTTCATTGGCAGCATTTAAACTAGCCAAGGGGGGCACTTGAAAGGAGCAGGAAAATCCCAGCCTCCCCCCACAAAACATGGTGATTAGTGAGGTAAACACCAAGGTACAGAAGTTATTAGGGAGCAGAAAAGATTTAAATGTAAAAAAAGGCAAAGACTGTAAGGACAGAAATGGGGCTAAAAGGGGTAAGGCTATCAAAAAGTAGAGGGTGATGAATACCAATGCCCGTAGCCTGTGTAACAAGCTCCCTGAACTAGTGCCTTGATGGAAGAGGGTTGCCTGGATATTGTGGCAGTCACAGAAACATGGTACACAGAGAACCACGACTGGGATGTCAACATACCAGGATACACAATCTACAGGAGGGACAGGGATGGTAAAAGAGGAGGAGGAGTAGCTCTCTATGTAAAGGAAGGGATGAAAGCAACAGAACTAAAGAGTAAACAGGGAGCAGATGAGGCACTTTGGGTCACCCTGGAGACAGGAAATGGCACCACAATCCGCATGGGGGTTGTACTGTATACAGACCCCCATCTCAGGGGGAGGGAATGGACAAGGAAATGATAGAAGGCTTTCTTAGAATGGCAGAAAAAGGGGAGATATTGTTGATGGGGGACCTGAATATGCCAGATGTTAACTGGAGCACCTTTGCTGCAGGCACATTCAAGAGCAGGGTCATTCTTGATGCCCTACAGGGGGCATGCCTCAGACAGCTAGTATTGGAACCCACTGGAGGGAGCAATCTTAGACCTGGTACTCTCAAACGGGACGGAGAAAGAATCTCAGATTTAGAAGTGGGTAGCCATCTGGGCACAAGTGACCACCAAACAGTGTGGTTCACGATAAACACAGCCATACAATCAAGCCATACAAAAGCAAGGGTACTGGACTTTAGGAGGGCTGACTTTGGGAAAATGAGAGAGTGCCTCAGAAAAGCACTAGCAAACAGGAAATAAGGAGGGGTGGAGGAACAATGGGGAGTGATCAAAACAGCCATCACAGAGGCAACAAGCCTTTGTGTAAAGCAAATCAATAAAACACAACGAAGGAAAAAAACGCTATGGTTCTCAAAAGAGGTGGCAGGGAAGGTTAAGGAAAAAAGGACAGCACTCAGGAAATATAAGGAAACACAGAAGGAGCAGGACAGAGAACTTTATCAGTTAAAGCAGAAAGAGGCTGGGAAGGCAGTCAGAATAGCAAAGGCCCAAACCGAGGAAAGGATAGCCAATTCTGTTAAGAAGGGGGATAAGACCTTTTATAGGTACATTAGACAGCGAAGAAAGACCAAAGGAGGGATACTGAAGCTTAATAAAGAGGAGGGAATGTGGGTAGAGGGTGACAGTGAAAAAGCAGGGATACTGAACGAATATTTCTGCTCAGTATTCACAAAGGAAGAGGAGGGGGAGTTACCTAAACCAAACAAGAGAACCACTCTGAAGACAGGGGTCGATACCAGTCCATTTACAAAAGAAAGGGTTCTGAAAGAACTAATAAAATTGAAGGTGGACAAAGTAATGGGGCCTGATGGGATTCACCCAAGGATTCTAAAAGAACTAAGGGTAGAACTAGTGACACCGCTGACTACTCTCTTTAACAAATCATGGGAGGATGGGGTGGTACCCGAGGACTGGAGGAGGGCAGATGTGATTCCTCTTCACAAAAGTGGGAGCAGGACAGAGGCAGGAAACTACAGACCAGTTAGTTTGACCTCAGTGGTAGGGAAAATGATGGAATCACTTCTGAAGGAAAGAATTGTTGAGTACCTAGAGGCCAGTAGGGCACAGGACCCAAGGCAGCATGGATTCATGATGGGAAGGTCATGTCAGATGAATCTAATAGATTTCTTTGACTGGGTGACCAAAGTAGTAGACCAGGGAGGGGCTGTGGACATGGCCTACCTAGATTTTAGCAAGGCATTTGATACAGTCCCACACAAAAGATTAATGCACAAGATAGCCAGTCTTGGAGTGAGTCCCAAGGTGGTAGCCTGGATAAAAAATTGGCAAGACAACAGGACGCAAAGGGTAGTAGTAAATGGAGTACACAGTGAAGAAAGGAGGGTTACTAGCGGGGTACCGCAGGGTTCAGTACTGGGACCGGTCCTTTTTAATGTCTTTATATGTGACATTGCAGAGGAACTGGAAGGAAAAGTATGTCTCTTTGCAGATGACACAAAGATCTGCAACAGGGTTGATACACAAGATGGAGTGGAAAGGATGAAAAGGGACTTGGCAAGGTTGGAGGAATGGTCAAATGTATGGCAGCTCAGATTCAATGCAAAGAAGCAAGGTAATGCACCTGGGAAACAAAACCAAGGAAGCATACACAATGGGAGGTGAGATACTGACAACAGTAAAATAGAAAGGGACCTGGGGTAATTATATCAGATGACCTAAAGGTGGGCAAGCAATGTGAGAAGGCAGTAAGGAAGGCTGGGAGGATACTGGGATGCATAGGAAGAGGCATCAATAGTAGAAAACAGGAAGTTGTTATCCCTCTGTACAGACAGTTGGTGAGACCCCATCTGGAGTACTGTGTGCAGTTCTGGAGACCCCATCTCTGCAAAGACATAGACAGAGTGGAGGCTGTCCAGAGGAGGGCAACCAAAATGGTGCAGGGTCTGCACCAGAAGACATTCGAAGAAAGACTAAAGGAGCTTAATATGTATACCCTTGAGGAAAGAAGGGAGAGAGGGGACATGATAGAAACTTTCAAGTACCTCAAGGGAATCAACAAAGTCCAAGAGGGTAGCATCTTTCAGAAAAAGAGATGTGCAAGAACAAAGGGCACAATTTGAAGATAGAGGGGACGGCTCAGAGGTAATGTGAGGAAGTATTTTTTCACAGAGAGGGTTGTGGATGCATGGAACAGCCTCTCTGAGGAGGTCGTGGAGTCAAGAACAGTGGGGGAATTCAAGAATGCATGGGACAGGCATAAGGCAGTCCTAGTGGGGGGTAGGAGGAAGTAAGCTGTTGGGTAACTAGGATCTGCAGCTTATCTGTTAGGTAGGAAAATGGGCAGACTAGGTGGGCCAAGCAGTCCTTATCTGCCGTCAGATTCTATGTTTCTATGTTTCTAAAGACCGAGGTAGAAAGGTCAGTGGGGGATGTTGCAACAGAAGATAAAGCCATCAAAAAATGGACAGCAATGAGTACCAATGCCCATAGTCTGGGTAACAAGCTTCCTGAATTAGTGGCCTTAATGGAGGAGGAACATCTGGATATCATGGCAGTCACAGAAACATGGTACACACAAAACCATGACTGGGACGTAAACATACCAGGATACACTGTCTACAGGAGGGACAGGGAGGGTAAGAGAGGAGGAGGAGTATCTCTTTACATAAGGGAAGGAATCAAAGCAACAGAACAAAAGGGTAAACAAGGAGGAGAAGAAGCACTGTGGGTAAATTTGGAGACAGGCAATGGCACCACAATCTGCACAGGGGTTGTATACAGACCCCGTCTCAGGGGGAGGAAATGGACAAGGAAATGATAGAAAGTATACTTAGAATGGCAGAAAAAGGGGAGATATTGCTGATGGGTGATCTGAATATGCCAGATGTTAACTGGAGTGCAGTTGCAGCAGCCACTTTGAAGAGTGGGGTTATTCTAGATGCCCTACAGGGGACATACCTTGGACAGCTAGTATTGGAACCCACTCGAGAGGGAGCAATCTTAGACCTGGTTCTCTCAAATGGAGATGGAGAGAGGATCACAGATGTAGAAGTGGGTAGCCATCTGGGAACTGGTGACCATTGAACAGTATGGTTCACAATAAACACAGCAATAGAGTCAAGCCATACAAAGGCAAAAGTACTGGACTTTAGGAGGGTTGACTTTGCCAAAATGGATGAGTGCCTAAGGAATGCACTAGCAAATGGGCAGGAAGGAGGGGTGGAAGAACAATGGGAAATAATAAAAAGTGCCATCACAGAGGTAACAAGCCTTTGTGTGAAGCAAATAAACAAAACAAAATGATGTAAGAAACCACCATGGTTCTCAAAGGAAGTGGCAGTGAAGGTTCAAGAGAAAAAGAAAGCATTCAGGAAGTACAAGGAATCACAGAAGAAGCAGGACAGAGAACTTTATCAGTTAAAGCAAAAGGAAGCTGGGAAGGCAGTCAGAACAGCAAAGGCCCAAACCGAGGAAATGATAGCCAACTCAGTTAAGAAGGGGGATAAAACCTTTTATAGGTACATCAGGGAGCGAAGGAAGACCAAGGGAGGGATAGTGAGGCTTAATAAAGGGAGGGAGGGTGGGAAGAGGGTGACTGTGAAAAGGCAGAGATACTAAACAAATATTTTTGCTCAGTATTTACACATGAAGAGGGGGAGGTACCTAAAACAAACAGTAGAAACACTCTGGATACAGAAGTTGACACCAGCCCATTTACAGAAGAAAGGGTTATGAAAGAACTCTTAAAACTGAAGGTGGACAAAGCAATGGGGCCTGATGGGATTCATCCCAGAATTCTAAAAGAACTAAGGGTAGAACTAGTGACACCACTGACTACCCTCTTTAACAAATCATGGGAGGATGGGGTGGTACCCGAGGACTGGAGGGCAGATGTGATTCCCCTTCACAAAGTGGGAGCAAGGCAGAAGCAGGAAACTACAGACCTGCTAGTTTAACCTCAGTGATAGGAAAATGATGGAATCACTTCTGAAGGAAAGAATTGTCGAGTATCTAGAGGCCAGAGGGGCACAGGACCCAAGGCAGCATGGATTCACAGCAGGAAGGTCATGCCAGACGAATCTGATAGATTTCTTTGACTGGGTGACCAAAGTAGTAGATCAGAGAGGGGCTGTGGACATGGCCTACCTAGACTTTAGCAAGGAATTTGACACAGTCCCACACAAAAGATTAATATACAAGTTAGCCAGCCTGGGAGTGGGTCCCAAGATGACAGCCTGGGTAAAGAATTGGCTGGAGAAAGGACACAGAGAGTAATAGTAAATGGAGTCCACTCTGAAGAAAGGGGGGTTACTAGTGGGGTACCACAGGGTTCAGTATTAGGACCGGTCCTCTTCAATGTCTTTATAAGTGACATTGCAGAGGAACTGGAAGGAAAAGTATGTCTCTTTACAGATGACACAAAGATCTGCAACAGAGTTGATGCACAAGGTGGGGTGGAAAGGATGAGAAGGGACTTGGCAAGGTTAGAGGAATGGTCAAATGTATGGCAGCTTAGATTCAATGCTAAGAAGTGCAAGGTAATGCACCTGGGAAACAAAACCGGGGAAGAGTACACAATGGGGTGAGATACTAACAACAACAAAATGGAAAGGGACCTGGGGTAGTCATATCAGATGACCTAAAGGTGGGCAAGCAATGTGAGAGGGCAGCAAGGAGGGCTGGGGGATACTGGGAAGCGTGAGAGAGAGCATCACCAGTAGAAAACAGGAAGTTATTATGCCTCTGTACAGACAGCTGGTGAGACCCCATCTGAGTACTGCATGCAGTTCGAGACCCAGTCTCCCGCAAAGACATAGACAGGATGGAAGCCATCCAGAGGAGGGCAACTAAAATGGTGCAGGGTCTGCACCGGAAGACATATGAAGAGAGACTTATGAGCTTAATATGTATAGCCTCGAGGAAAGGAGGGAGAGGGGGGACATGATAGAAACTTTCAAGTACCTCAAGGGAATCAACAAAGTCCAAGAGGGTAGCATCTTTCAAAAATGAGGTGTGCAAGAACAAGGGGGCACAACATGAAGATGGGGGGGCAGCTCAGAGGTAATTTAAGGAAGTATTTTTTTCAGAGAGAGGGTTGTGGATGCATGGAACGGCCTTCCGGAGGAGGTTGTGGAGTCAAAAACAGTGGTGGAATGTAAGCATGCATGGGACAGTCATAAGGCAATTCTAAGGGGTAGAAAGAAGTAGGCTGCTGGTTAACTAGGATCTGCAGCTTATCCAGTAGGTAGGGAAATGGGCAGACTGGGTGGGCCAAGCGGTCCTTATCTGCCGTCAAATTCTATGTTTCTATGTTTCTATATTTCTATGTTAAGAGTGTCCTGAGCTATGCGGACTTCTGGCAGAGGCTTGGGGTACCATCACGGCTGGCGCCACATGCCGGGGGGTGGGGTGGATGCTGGCATCATTGCACATCCCTGCCCCCCAGGGGAAAAATTGCAGAAAACCCACTGCTGGCCGCTTATGACAGCCCTCGCCTCCGCTTTCACTGCAGACAGACGTCCACTGGGGGGGGTCCTGCTCCCATGACTCTGCCCTGGGGGGCAATCCAGGGCTTAGAGGACTGTGTTTTCTCAGGGGGGCGCCCACCCGGTGGCTCTGACTGGGGGGAAAGCCTGGGGATGGTGGGGCGACGAGCGGAGTACCAGAATCCCCAGCAGAAAGAAGAACGCTGGTAGGAAAAAAATGAGGACACTAATCCTATATTACAAGCCCTGTACATTAGTTTCTAAAATAGTGCTTAATAAAATATAGAACAATTTCAACAGAGGGGCATGGGCTAAGAATAACGGGGGGAAGATTTAGGAGAGAAATGAGGAGACACTATTTCACAGAGAGGGTGGTAGCAAAATGGCACGCACTACCAGAATGGGTGGTATCATGTAAATCTGTGAACAGCTTCAAAATGGCATGGGACAGAGAACAGGGGAGAGTGAGGGTGGGGAAGGTGGGGGTGGCAGTGGGATGACAAAGGGGAGGGTTAGGGCAGCTGCAAACTAGGGGTGCTAGCTGGCCACTCGAGCAGACTTAGATAAACTGGATGGTGTGTTTCTGCTGGCACATTTGTATGTGCATATGTTCATATGATCTCATAGAACCATAGTTATTATATTACTTCCAAATATCTTGAGTTGGTAGTATAGTTTGACTAAACTTTAAGTTTTGTTTTCTTACAATATATAATTTTTCTTATTGATAGCTTGCAAAAATTGTGTACCACTATGTCTGAAAAAGGATTCATTAAACCATTAAGTACAGTTTCCTCTACCTGGAGTCTGGTATCTAAGTAAGGTTACAACCACTTGCTTCTCAGTTTTTGAAATCTTACACAATATAACATAATATGAGCTGAATCCTCCTTTAACCTTACTCCACAGTCACATTATTAAATTGAGCATCGTTGTCTCATTCTTCTTGTTTGACTACCTTGCCATTGATATCTTTGATGGTGATCTCTCTCTAAGAGGTATTTAATAAATATCCTTCTGTCTTTATGATCCTCTATAAAGAGAAAGATAGGGTCTCATGATATGCTGAGCTTCATTACTTACATACCAAGGACTGATCACAAAAATAAAGCAATAGGAAATTCAAAACCTATACATTCCCAAATCTTGCTTCACAAAATGTTGCAGTAGCTATGCTTTTTTATCATTTAAGGATGAAATGTGGGGCTGTGGGGCTTCAGAAGATGCAAGTGTTTTTTCGATCTGGAGAACCAGAGAGTTTTTTTTCTACTGTGTTCTGTAGTTTGTTGTATCATTCCTCCTGTCTCCTCAAACATTCACGGAGATAAGATACACACATTGCCTGTCACTAATATTGCCTGGTGACTTAATCCCCCCCACAAAAAAAAAAAGAATATGAAAACTAGAAAAGAATAAAAAAGACTGGGGCAGAGCAGTGGCCCAGTGGGCAGTGCTACGTGCTCCCATGTTGGTAGCCCAGGATCAGAAGCGAGCACAGGAAGTCAGCTGAGCAGCCCGAGGGCAGTGCAGGTGCTGCCACATGGCAGTGCTGCCAACTAGGGAAGAGATGGTTTAGGATCAGCCGCACTAGTGACCCTTGTGGTGGGCTGGGGGACGTGTCCCCTCCACAGGGGTATGTTAGTTGCATGCAAGGTCTAATGGGACATGTATGGTGTCAGGGAAGTGGGGGGAGTTATGGGGGGTTAAGGGCAACCAAAATGGTGCACAGACTGCATCAGAAGACATATGAGGACAGATTAACGGAGCTCAATATGTATACCCTTGAGCAAAGGAGGGAGAGAGGTGATATGATCGAAACATTCAAACACCTAAAGGACATTAACAAGGTGAAAGAGTCTAACATGTTTAAATATAAGAAAAACAGCAGGACAAGAGGACACAGCATGAGATTCGAGGGAGGTCGATTAAGGGGGAATGTGAGGAAATTCTTTTTCACAGAAAGAGTGGTGGATGCATGGAACGGCCTACCTCAGGAAGTGGTGGCTATGAATACAGTGCAGAGCTTCAAACAGGCATGGGTTAGGCATAAGGGAGCAATACAGATGAGTATGAATAGATAGGCCACTGACAGAGCAAAGGCCAATGGCACATTTATAAGGTAGACAAAGAAATGGGCAGACTGGATGGACCTTGCGGTCCTTATCTGCCGTCAACCTCTATGTTTCTATGGGAAGAAAATGAATAAATGCACCCCATGAGTAGGAATGTGCTTCCCATCCCATCACAGGCCATACATCATCAACCAAGCCCTGGTTCCCATCTGGACTGGGATTCCTGGTGGAGGATAGCCCCCCTCCCCGGCTCTGCTATGAGAGGGAATCCACTGGGAATCACAGGAGCCATGTAAGACCGAGGATGGTAGGTGACAGAGCTGGGAGCAAAAGAGGGCCAGTGTAGAGTAGGTGGCATAAAAAAAATAAAATACAGATAAAATAAATAAATAAATAAAGTAGACTACCTGATGGATAATGTGATATCTGATAAAGAGATCTGCATGGCCCATCTATAGCTTTGCACTATAACATCTCAGTTCAAAATCTGTGTTTGTTTATTAAAACGTATCTCACGATTTATCTATTCAGATTTTCAAATAGCCAGCATGGCTAAGTGCATTCTTTTCTACCAAGTAGAATACTCCTCTAGGGGGCTAGGGAGATATGGAAATTGGTCACCAGGTAGGGTGCAGGAGCGGAGAAATGGGAGCTAAAGGGGGAGAAAGGAGAGGAGGGAAAAGTGGTGGAGAGTGGTCCTGAAAAATGCCAGGAGCTTAGGAAATAAAATGCCTGAGCTCCAGGCGATGCTAGTTGGGGGGGAGGGGTAGATGTGGCAGCAGTCACTAAGCTCTGGGTCACTCAAGGGCATGAGTGGGAACTAAATCTGGAGGGCTACACTATGTTCAGAATAGATGGGGAGGGGGGGAAGGGGTGGTGGTGTATCACTGTTCGTCAGAAATGGCATGGGTATTGGAGGGTTAGGGGAGGCAGAGGAGAATGTGGAGGCTATTTGGGTCACCTTGCTGATGCAGAGGGGTAAGAGAGTAAAGGTCAGAGTGGTATACGGACCACCAGCACTGGTGGAGGTCCTGGAAGAAAGTTTGGTGGCAAATCTTGAGGGACACTGTAGATTGGGAAAGGGAAGGGTAGTGTTAATAGGGGACCTCAACATGCCAGGAACAGATCGGGGGACTCTGATGTCACCAGTGACCAGAGAGCAGAGGCTGCTGGATGTCTTCCAGGATGTGTTTCTGACACAAAAGGTGGGTGAGCCAGCTAGGGAGGCTCGGACACTGGATGTGGTCCTGGCGGACAGTGATCAGATTAGGGGCCTAGAGGTGAGGGACCCATTGGCGGGGAGTGATCACGCCACAGTCTGGTTCTTCCTGGACCTGGGGGGAAGGAAAGCCAAACAAGGACGGTAGTAACCAACTTTAGGGGCGCAGACTTCAGGGAGATGGGAAGGATCTTTAAAGATCGTCTGGACAGGATAAGTCCAGATATGGATGCTGACAGCAGGTGGAGGATCATTAGAAGGGGAATACAGCAGGTTACCAGATCCTGCATTAGGGAAAGGTGTAAGTTCGGTATGGCCAGAAAACCCTGCTGGAGGACCCGGGAGGTACAGGAGGTGGTGAGGGAAAAGAAGGCAGCCTATAGGAACTTCAAGTGCTCAAGGAGTGAAAGGGATCAGGAGGAATATGAGCTGACAGCCAAGAAAGTCACCAGGGTGGTGAGAGCAGCTAAGGCAAAAAAGGAGCAGTCCTTGGCCAGTGGGATCCAGAGGGGGGACAAGGGGTTCTTTAGATACATAGGGGAAAAAAGGAAAGTAAGGGGGCAGATCAGTAAGATAAGGATAGGGGATGGTTGGGCACAGGAGACGGGGGAGCAGGCAGAAGTCCTAAATTAGTACTTTGCCTCAGTTTTTACCAGGGGGATGGAGGGCTAGGTCTTGCGAGGGGAGCAGGGGCAAATCAGAAGAAGGGGTGGGACCGGTAAAGCCCTGGGGCCCTGATGGGTCTGGGGAAAGGGAGCGGCCACCACAGACAGGTGGGGGCTCAGCAGTACAGGGTGAAAGGGGGGAGGACGTGGAGGCTGAAATCCCAGTAGAGAGAGAGAGTAAGGGAAGCCCTCAGGTCCCTTCGGATGGAGAAAGCACCTGGGTCAGATGAGATACATCTCGGAGTGCTGAGGGAACTGGTGGATGTCCTGGCAGTCCCTCTAGTGGAGCTTTTCAACATCTGTTTGAGGACTGGGTGGGTGCCCCAGGACTGGGGGGGGGTGGCCCATGTCATGCCAATCCACAAGGGGGGATCAAGAGAAGAGGTGGGAAATTACAGGCCCGTTAGCCTGACATCGGTGGTCGGCAAGGTGATGGAGGGTATTGTCAAGGAAAGGCTAGGGGGGGCTACTGGAGCAAACTGGGTACTTGGACGATAGGCAGCATGGCTTTGTCATGGGAAGGTCATGCCAGACAAACCATGTTGAGTTCTATGACTGGGTGACGAGGGCCCTGGACCAGGGTAGGCCAGTGGACGTCCTCTTTCTGGACTTTAGCAAGGCATTTGATTTGGTACCCCACAGTGGCCTGCTGGCTAAGTTGAAGGAAATGGGGGTAGGGAGACAGTTGTTAAGATGGATAGGAAATTAACTCTCTGAGTATACTCAGAAGGTGGTGGTTGGAGGGTTAGCCTCATCCCCAAGGAGGGTTACTAGTGGGCTCCCCAGGGGTCAGTGCTGGGGCCACTCCTGTTCAATGCCTATATCTCAGACATCAGGCGGGGGATCAGGAGTGAGATTAGTCTCTTTGCAGATGACTCAAAGCTGGGTGCAGTGATGGATGAGGAGGAGGGAAGGGTGGCCTTGCAGGAGGACCTGGAGGCTCTGAAAAGGAGGCTGGGAAAACGGAAGCTAAAATTCAATGTGGGAAAGTGCAAGGTTCTGCACCTGGGAGTCAGAAATCCAGGCCAGGAGTATACCCTGGAAGGAGACATGATTCAAGTCACGGAGGGTGAGAGGGACCTGGGGGTAGTGGTAGATGTTAAAATGAACAACTCAGAGACCTATAGGAGGGCAGCAGCAAGGGCAAATAGGATGCTGGGATGCATCGCCAGGGAGATTACCTCCAGAAAGGCGGAAGTGATCCTTCCACTGTACAACTGCTTGGTTAGGCCACACCTCGAGTATTGTGTACAGTTTTGGAGACCACATTTAAAGAAGGACATTACACTCCTAGAGAGGGTCCAAGGAGGGCAACCAAAATGATCTGGGGCCTGGGGGAGAGGACCTATGAGGAGAGGCTCAAGGAGCTTGAATGTACACTCTGGAGGAGAGGAGGGACGGGGGGACATGATAAAGGTCTTTAAGCACATGAAAGGGATCAATAAAGGAGGCCCAGTCAGGGTACTCCAAAGGAAGGAGGGTGGGGCAACTAGAGGTCACGGGTGTAAGCTGGAAGGGGGCAGGCTCAGAGGGGAGAGGCGGAGATGTTATGTCACTGAAAGGGTGGTGCACTGCCCAGGGAGCTGGTAGAGGTGAAGACTGTGGATGGGTTTAAGAGGGGATGGGACAGGTACTGGGGGAGGGTAAATCTGACGAGGCCCAATACAGGTGAAACATCTGGGACTGGGGGCAGTATAACCCAAGGGGGGGGAGGACACCAAAATCGGCCCTCAGTGCAGGTACTGAAAATCGAGCAGACTCGAGAGACTGTTAGGCCTATTCTGCTGGCATTTTAGTATGTTAGAATAGAATAGTATATAAATATTGACTAGAGGTGAAGAATAATGGGAAAATACTGACCTCAAGGGATGAACTGTTGACTGACAGTAGTTATATTGCCCTCAGCATTGAGCCATCTGGCAGCCCTTCTAGTCTATATTTCCAAGAGTATTTACAAATCACCAGGGATGAAAATTAATAATATGCCTACAGGGATTGGGGAGGGAGGCGGGCACTAGACTACCAGAGATGACAATTATTAATATTAATATGCCTACAGGGATCAGGTGGGGGGGGGGGCACTTGACTGCCAGACAGTAATAGAATTATACAGGGATTAGGGCAAGAGGAAGAGACATACATGTAACCATGGAGAGGGTGTTCAGGGCAGTCCTCAATGCAATCCATAGCGAGTATGCTAGTGGCTCACACTTAATGAGGCAACAATAGGATGCAAATTACCTCTTAGTACCTTCTATGCACTATGGGCCATTTGCATGTGGAGCTATGAATATGTAACCCAGGCACCATGTACCAATGGGCTACTACCCTGCCTTGCAGGCCTAAACAAAGTTGAGGGGCCTGGGTCCTCATTTCGCTAGAACATGGGGTTCTTTCCCAAGATATAAAATAAATAGCATGGTGCCTCCAGTCAGAGTACATATAGTGGGCCAGGGGCCAGATATTCAAAGCTTTGCACCGGGTGCAAACTGTTTGCGCCAGGTTTGCACAGGCCCCCCATATTCAAAAGACCAAACAGCGCAGGCAAACTGCATTAGTACTGAGCACAATTATAATGTATGCACCATGCAAAGAGAAGGAGCGTGTACATGATACAGGCGCTATGCTACATTCAGTGTGTTAGCGCTGCGCAAAGTGTGTTTGCATGACATTTTGCATGGTGCAAACTACTGCGAGAAAAAGGTAGTCTTAACTCTGGGCAAAACAAGGATGGGGGTGTGGACACAGCAGCAACCGGCAACATGGCCATAAGCAACAACAACGTCATGGTGCACCTGATGACTGCAGCCAATGAGGAAGCAGAGAGGGCAGATGGCTACCCAGGGCTACTCCATATGCCATGGAAGAGACATGCTGCACACACATCCTATCCACCAATAAAGATATACCACCACAATTCAGCACACACATGCAGCACTGGGGGAATGGAGGGTACTGAGGGGAGGTAGGGTTGCCACCTGTCAGGTTTTTACCTGGTGATCAGCATACCTCTCAACTGTCCCTGATTTTGCCTCAAAATTTTCCTCTGTCCCTTGTAAAATTTGTGTTTTTGTGACAGAACAGTGGGGATTAATAACACAAAATAATGTCAAACATTAAAGTTACACTTATTCTTCTTCAGAAAATGCATCTCAACACAAATCCTTTTATTCTATCAGCTTTCTGAGTGAATAGTACTGATTTTTAAGATGTGTCCCTCATTTTGGGTCTTTGTCCCTGATTTTTTTAAGTCTTGTCCCTGATTCATGAGGCAAGAGGTTGAAAAGTATGGTGATCAGGTTTTCAGGGTCCCTATCAGTAATCCGGTTTTGCTCAGTGCTGGTCAGGTTTTTGAACCATTTTGAGTGCTCACACATTTAAAAAACAGATTTTGTCATATCATTCATTGTTTCAGTTGTATGTCCAGGTTACAGACAAGTTCTGTTGCTAATACAGCCCTTTGTTTGTGAAAGCACTCAACCTGGGAGGTGTAAAGTATGGCCATTAACACCATTAGAACTTGGCACTGCAGCAAAGCTGCCCCCATCTTTTGTAACAGTAACAGAGCAAGTTGCCTTCTACTTTCATTTGCTGGTAAACATTTTCATCTCTAACAGAATTTAGGCATTTTTAAATGTTTTAAATTATTTTTTTTCCTCAAGAAAAAAGGATGGTCACTTATTTGGCTTTGAAATAGTACTGTGGACATGAAAAGGAAATGGAAATCCAAATGTAACCCCCTACAAATGGGGGTTCCCAAAAAGTCTTCCTTAAGCTTGCCTAAATGCTCACTGCCAGGCTGGTGTCCTGCGTTTTAGCAGTTTAAATGTGATTACCACAGCCTGATTGCAGCCTAAGTAATCTGAGAGGGAGCTCTGTTGAAAGAGGTAACTATTTGCTGAAAATAATTTAGAGCGATAATGATAATGTAGTTTGTCTAACCTGCCTTCTTTACAGCAAGGACTGTTTTGTTTGTCTCCACTATCTTGGTCCTGGACTGCAAATTGGACCAATCATTTCTGGTGGGACTTAAAATGTAGCCGGACTACAGAAGTTGTCTGAAGTCAAAATCTGTAGGAATTGTAGTTTTGAACTTTTTGCACCTTTTTTGCAACTGAAGGGGGAGCTTTTGCTTTGACTGACAGCCAAATCAGCCAACCGAATCTTTTGGATCTTGGGGAAGTCCCGGGCTGCTGGCAGTTTTCAGTTAGTTCTGAGCTGGAAGCTCAAGAAGAAGGAGCTGAAGTAATTCTGAGCAGCAATCCTGAGTGGATTCGCATGGGAGAACTGGGAAAAGGCTGAGTGTTTGGCCTGTATGTCTGCCTGCTGCTCCTGAGAGGGAGCGAAGAGAATTATTTTGGACTAAATCCAAGTTAATGTGACTAAAGTAAGCTACTGAAGTGGGCCAGGCTCAACCTGAAGAAGACCGAAGATTTTGCTGAATGCGAACGGCCTGTCAGGAGTTCCAGCTACCCCTAGCTCCCGGTGTGTGCAGAGACTTTGCGATTGTGACCGGGAGCGCTTTGCCTGGTACAGTAGAATTTCCATACATGTAAATACAGTATGCTATGAGCTGCTAGTGGGTTGTGAGTTAATTCCCTACTGTGTGAACTGTGTTCTGCTTGCTGGAAGCTGTATCCAGCCCAAAACGGACTGCACCCAAATTTGTCTCCATGCGGTCTGGGCCTTGCCAGACTGGCCTAGCCAGACTACCCACTGCACAGAGAAGCCATCGACGAGAGACCTGCCTGGGGACCAGCCCCCTGCTCCACGCTTGAACAGGAACAACGTCTCTGCGACTTGTGTGGGCCCTGCTTCTCCTGACATTACAGATCAACCACCTGCAGTCTCGATTTTCGCCCAGCCGGTGTCCAGTCTTGGGTATCATGAGTAAATACCAGGGTAGCTCCCTGCAACAACAGCTTAATCTGAGTGTGTCGTTTGATTGTCTTGTTGTTTTGTTTCCTTTACGAACTGAGCCCTCTGGCTCCGGATTACAAATATTGTGTACTGTGCATGTTGTGTTTTCCATCACAGGGCCCCAACCAGCTGCAACCCCGGGCAACGGTCCTGGCTAGCCCATCTCTTCTCCATCTGGGTACACAGAGGTGGACTGTGTGGGGGGACTCAACACGCATGCATAACTGCTTGATTGATATAACCTTTAAGCTAATTAACCTGATTTTGCCCCTCCCTTGTTCAAATCCCCTGAATAAATCAGATCCAACTTTTTCTGCATGTAATCTGACTGTGGTTCTAGTTTGTGCTCAAAGTACTGTACTGTTGCTATTTGCTGTGCATAATCTTATTTTACATGAGGTCCCCAGGGTCGAGCCAGAGGAACCAGCCCTGGTGGTAAGTGCAAACAGTGTGGGCACTTGTGTGGTGTGCCAGGGGTATTGTGAAAGTGATTATTGTACATTGTTCAGGCCACTAGAGGGGAAAGGGGGGGGTTACAGTGTCCCGGAGGGCTGTGCCCAGGTTAACTTGACCATTACCAACCCTGACCTCCGGGTAGAGGCACCCATTTCAGAACTCAGGCACCTTAACGTGCTACTAGCCAAGCAGGCAGGGGTAGTAGCCCTTGGGATAGCGCCACCTAGGGGTTACATCTTGGAGGCTCACCGCTGGGATTAGCATCCCCTAGGGGCCAAATTTGTGAATTGCTGTTAAAAATAAATGGCTACCCCAACAGAAGTGGCTGTACACCAGTTGGTGGGGTGGTGTAATGGGCAGGAAAGCGACCCCCAAAATGCTATACTTATCCTGGATATTCCCCTGGGTACCAATAAGGACACTGTAGAGGGAGTACTTTCCAAGGTTGAATGTTTACAAAACCCTGTGGTGATGGGTCAACAGGCTAATCTGCTCGCCCAAAGTTTCATGGCGTTAGTAGAGTATAAGGACCCAGTAGACAGTTCCAAAGTGCCATGGACTATCACCCCCAAAGGAGACCTCACTGCCTGGAGAGTGATAACTAAAGACAGTAAAGACCCCTGGGAGAATGAGCCCTTCCCCCCACTATCTGAGACTTTTGAGGAGAAATTTGCTAAGTTGTTGCTGGAAGAAGGGAAAACTGTGAAGTACTTAAAGAAAGTATTCCTGCCACCTGGGGGTGTTCCTCCCCCAACACCCCCTCCCGCTCCAGCACCCATTATTGACCCTCCTTCTGTGCCCATGCCAATGCTGACTCCTATGTCTGTATCTGCCAATAGTCACAACTCTTACCAAAGGTTGAGAATCTTCTCTGGCACCCTCCCCACCCCCCAAGGGGAGGATGATTGGGAGACCTGGATAGATTGTGTTGCCCCTTTGGTACCTGAATGGCAGTGTGCGGAGGCTGAGAAACGGAAAAGGATCATAGAAAGTTTGAGGGGTCCCTCACTAGAGGCCATTAAATTTCTGAGGTCCACAAACCCTGACGCCTCTGCCCAGAAGTACCTATCTGCACTCGAAGGCAATTTTGGGAGCACTGAGTCAGGGGAGAACTTGATGTGGAAATTTCAAGGTAAAAAACAATGGCAAGGGGAAAGTTTGTCTGCATATGTTTCTCATCTGGAAAGAGCACTGCAGAAGGCTTACCAAAAAGGTGGGGTAGCCGCCAGTGACTTAAACCATGTGAGGTTGGGTTACATACTCCAACATGCAAAGCATTCTAAATTGCAGCTCCTTCAATTAAGGCTCCCAGATAGAAGGGGTAACCCACCGGACAATTGTGACTTGATAAAAGAACTCTGGGAGGTTGAAGACGAAGAGGGGGATTGTAATTCTAGGGTGAGCGCAGCCCAAGTGATCACGGCATCGGAAGGCCCTTCCAAAGTGGGGACCAGTGAGGGTGTGCTACCAATGGATGAACTTCTGAGGGAGTTCAGGGAAACAAAAAACAGTCTCTTTATGAAGGCCACTCATGCAAGTGCAGGAACCAACCCTTATCCAACTGCATCTGCTATGGGGGTGGGGGTGTCCGCCCAGGCATCTCCTGCTGACAGCAGCTCAAAACTCGATGTCTTGACTATGAAAGAAAGAGAATTGATGAGATGTCTCCAAATGCTCACCACACAGCATACAGAGATGGCACCAAGGTTTTCAGTTGGTAGTACCACTGCCCCAGCTCCCAGTGTGATGCCTCGGCCACCTCAAATCCCAGAAAACATATTTTGTCATAATTGCGGGAAGGATGGGCACATGAAGAGAGAATGCAGGTCCACAAAAGATCTAGACAAAGTTGTATATAGGCTTCAAGGCGAGCTTCAGAGAATGAATCAGCAGCCGAGGAGTGCCTAAAATGACCGCAGTGAGGGTTCAAGAAGTAGTAACTCAAATCCCTATGTGGCTAAATCATCTGTCCAGGCCCCTGCTGCTGTCCCTCCAGACTGGTCCAAAATAGTGGGCCCTTCAATGGAGACTACTGTGGCTGTGAATGATATTCCTACTCGGGCTGTGCTGGACAGTGGGTCTCAAGTGACCCTTGTATTTAAGAACTGGTATGACAAACACTTATCTGTTGTGCCCTTACAATCCCTGGAAGGCCTACATGTGTGGGGGCAGAGTGACAAGTCTTATCCCTACCTAGGATATGTCCACCTCTGGTTGTCATTTCCTGCAACTGTAACTGGTGTAGAGGAGCAAGTCGAGACACTGGCCTTAGTGTGTCCCCCTACTGGACTGTATGTTGGGGTTCCCCTGTTAACTGGGACCAATGCCCATATGTTTGGGAGACTGGCACAACTCTGTCATGAGAAACAAGGGTGATGGACTGGGAGAGCCCTAAGAATTCCCGCTCTGATCAAGAGGACCTATGATTTGCAACAGAACCCCAAGGGAGTGAACCAAGATGAACCGGTAGGGGTCGAGTGGAAGAAGAATCTCGATTCGATGGTACTGGCCCCTAACGCCCAGTGTACTGTTCAAGGGGAGGTCCACCTCCGCAAACATGTCAAGAACAAAATACTGATGTTGGACATGCCAGGCAATGGAAAATTGCCAGAAGGATTATTGGTTAAGCCCAGCATCTTGCCAGCTTGTGCTCATGCCTATGCATGATGAGTGATGGTCCAGATTCATAATGTGTCAGATTGGGAGATCCGGGTGAACAGAGAATGCACTCTAGCTATGGTACACTGCGCAGACACTGCAGTGTTGCCCAGCATCAAGCATCCTGGCAAGACAGATAGAGTGACTCCCGACTTGTTTGATTTTGGTGACTCCCCATTGCCAGCTGAATGGAAGACTAGAATTAGCCAGAAACTTGCCTAGAGAGATCAAGTGTTTTCGTTGAAGGAATGGAACGTGGGATGTGACCGGGGCAGAGCATCACATATGCCTGCACAATGAACGGCCATTTTGAGAGAGGTCTCGATGCCTAGCCCCTGCAGACATAGACGATGTGAGAAGACACTTGCAGGAAATGCTCACAGCTGGTGTGATACAAGAATACAGGAGCCCATATGCTTTTCCAATTATACTGTGCGTAAGAAGAATGGAACAGTACGAATGTGTGTGGATTATCAGATCCTCAACAGGTGGACCATCCTTGATCAATACACCATGCCCCGTATACAAGATGCTCTGGATTGTTTGAATGGGAGCAAATGGTTCTCGGTGTTGGATCTTCACAGTAGATATTACCAGATTCTGATGACTCCGGAGGACCATGAGAAGACAGCCTTCATCTGTCCTTTGGGGCTCTACGAATTCTTGAGAATGCCACAGGGGATATCAGGCACCCCAGCCACCTTCCAGCGACTGATGGAACGAGCGGTGGGAGACATGAATTTGCTGGAATGCCTGGTGTACTTGGACAATGTCATTGTGTTTGGGAGCTCCCTAGAGGAACATGAGAGTTGACTTTTCAAAGTACTAGACCGACTGGGAGATTTTGGCCTCAAGCTGTCCATTGACAAGTGCCAGTTTTTCCAAACCTCTGTGAAGTATGTGGGGCACATAGTATCTACAGAAGGGATAGAGACTGATCCTAGTAAAGTTGAAGCCTTGACTACTTGGCCCCAGCCCCACAATTTGAAAGAACTACAACGTTTCCTGGGATTCTGTGGCTACTACCACCGGTTCATAAAGGACTATTCATAAGTGATTCAGCAACTCTTGAATCTTACCTAGGGTTACCCTCCTACCAATCTAAAATACAAAAAAGGGGCCATCAAAGAACCAGACAAGCATATTTCCACCCAGGTGAACTTTTCGGGTCCCGTTGGATGCCTGACTGTGAAGCAGCTTTCCACAAAGTCATATACCAGCTCATCCATGCCCCCATCCTCGTTTATGCTGATCCCACCAAACCCTGTGTGCTGGATACAGACGCCAGCTTGCAGGGTCTAGGAGCTGTACTGTATCAAGACCATGAGGATGGTTTGAGACCAGTGGCATTCGCAGTAGGAGCTTGATCCTGTTAGAGCGAAACTACCCTGTGCACAAGTTGGAGTTCCTTACATTAAAATGGGCCATTGTCGACCAGTTTCATGATTACCTCTATGGGGCGAAAATATTGGTGAGAACTGACAATAACCGTTGACCTATGTACAGACTTCAGCTAAGTTAGACGTCATGGGGCACCGGTGGCTTTCTGCATTGTCAACATATGATTATGCTGTCGAATACAGACCGGGCCTGAATCATATTGATGCTGACGCCCTATCCCGGAGGCCCATTTCCAAGAGCAACTGGGTCAGGCTGTCTGAACCTGACATCCGAGCATTGTGCCAAAAGTTTGATAAAAAAGAACAGATGTCTACAGACACAGCAAACTGCTTAGCACATTGCTTGGGCCCCTCTGACACCTGCATACCAGCTGTGTATTGCCACTTTTCTGCTCTAGATATTAGTGCACTACCTCAGTTTGACAATGACAGCATTCAATGGGCTCAGTCCCGAGATCCTACGATTCAGCCAGCACTTGACGCCCTTCGTGCAGGAAAATATGTGTCCAAGTTGCATTCCTCTGAGTAACCCTTGGGATAGCGCCACCTAGGGATTACATAAAAAAGATATGAAGTACACGTAGGAACATTTTCTTTATTATATATCATTATAGACACTGCATACTATTGTTTGCTATTTACAGTGTTTCCCTTGTCTGCCCTCAGATCATATCTGTAAATGAGATTTCTTTTATCTCTGTATGTTTATCTGGTAAACCATTGGCAATAAATACATAAGTAAATAAATAGGTAGAAAGAACCTAGGAAAGTAACTTTAACAGATACAGTATGGTATCCTAACATTTTTGTTAAACTGCTGCTTTAGGTGTTGTCTTTTACTGATATAATAAATGGCTTTGGAGGAGGAGAAACACATGATGAACCATGAAAAGGGGTGGGACTGGGGGTGGAGCTTAGACTCCATTTTTTGCCTCATTCAAAGGTGGCAACCCTAGTGGGGAGGGTGTACAGGTGGCCAGGCTGTACCACATAGTAAGTGCTGCCACATGGCTGAGGCCATCCACACAGTACACATGTGCCAGTGACAGGAATTCTCCTCACATCAGTGTGCCTACCTGATGGTATGTGTCTGCCCCCCCCACCCTAGGGCACATACTGCACACCTGTTCAGGCTCTCCGTGACACACGACTAGCCATGTGTATGTTAGTGTAGGAATCCCATTCCACTGATGCAGCATATGTGGTTCACAGGACAGTATGACTGTGCATGTCACTGTGTGGATAGCAGCAGTCATTGTCGTTTGACACACCATAGGCATTGTTGTGTCCCTCACAATACCAGCTACTATGGTAGTGTACCATCTGATACACACTGTAGCAGGACTAGCAATATGTCTATGGCATGCAGCACAACCACCCGTTCCTGTGGTGCTTGTCCCTGGACCAAAATAGTCTGTGCTTCTATGTCCAAACCCAGCCTGCAGCTACTGAACTGTTTCTCATGTCTGACATACAAGTGGAGCTGTGAGTGCACCCAGCCTGCAGCTACAAACCTGTAGTTGCAGTCTGACATAGAGGTGGAACTGTGTGCACCATGCAATAGCACTGGGCAATCTACATAATAATGCATGCAAAGCAGGCCATAATGAGATGCTAATGTGGCTGTTTGCCCACAGACTGCATAAGTAGGCTCATTTGCATAGGAGCTTTAAATATAGCAAAGTTTAGTGCCGAGCTAATTTGTTAGCACCGGGCAAATGTGTTCATGCCGGGCAAACATGTTAGCCCCATGCAAACCTGTCAAAACCAAAGCACAGTTCTACTGTGTTTGGCCTGCAGTGTTGTTTGCAGTTGCTGTACACCACTTTATTGCTATCACCCCCACTGGCCACCTACTGCAACTCTGCCTTACTCCACCTCTGTGTGCACTGGGCTGCTACTGCAGTTTGGCCTTCCCGGTTGCTGTATTCAGAACTGTCTTATTTGCCGGGGTATTTTTGCACTGCACTCTCAGCCCTGTTTGCATGGCTGTATTTGCAAGCTATATTCAACTGATTTAGCCCCAGGGCTAATCCTTTGACTATAGCGTACAAATGGTTCCAGGCTAATTTTGCATGCAGTGCAGCGCTAATTTTGCTCTGGGGCTAAGTTTTGAATGTCTGGCCCCAGATGTTTATGCAGTACAACCCCCTGGGATGCTGTACCTCCCCACTTTCCCGTATAGTCACCCCACACATGGATTATATCAAATAGACAGACAGATAGATAGAGAGATAGATAGATTCTTTATTTATAAAGCGCCCTTTTCCAGGGACTCGGAGCACTGTACAATAAAACAAACATAAAAAGCATAGCAACAGCTGGGATTACCATTAATCAAAACAGTATTTCAACATGCTTGCGATTATTGACTTTTTATTTATTGAGCTTTTGTTGACCGGGTAAGTGCACTAGACAAATCCTGCCTATTTTCAGGCACGACCCGGGGGAAGGGGATACAGATGAATGCCAACTGACCTTGAACCAGATTAAGCTGTTGGTGGTATTTTTAGTGAATGAGGGAAATTTGGCCAGGACACCGGGGAAATTCCCCTACTCTTTTCGATAAGTGCCATGAGATCTTTAACATCCACCTGAACTACCACCACCAATCCAGGCAGATGGGACCTCGGTTTTAACGTCTCATCCGAAAGATGGCACCTCAGAAATGCAGCACCCCTCTCTTGCTGCATTACAGTGTCAGTACTGGGATATTAACCCAAGTGCCAGATGTGGGAACTGAACCCACAGCCCTCTGATCTCCCGGCCTCAAAGGTGAGTGTGCTACCTACTGAGCCACTGACACTGCTAACTTAAGCTAATAATATGCTGGCTAATAATGTGTTCATGAGACATTTGTAAAAAAGATTAACCAACAATTTATTTACAGGGGTCGAGTTAGGAAAAGGGAAACTGGATGTAAAGGTTAAACAACATCTTAGCAATGCCACTGGGTAAACATAAATTTTCACATTGTTTGTAAACCAGACCAGTCACTAGGATTGTCAGAACCTTCTGAAGTTCTGGGTTCTAGTTCTAATCTAGAACTTTTAAAAAAGTTCTAGGGTTCTAATCTTTTTTAGAACTTTTTAGAACTCGAACCCTATGTTTTTAATTGTGCTGCCAATAATGAAGATAATAGTGAAATACAAGTGACATTGAGAACAAGAAGAAATAAAATCTGTTCAGCATAAGGGGAGAGAGAAATGATCATGTGTGACTTTTATATATTGGGTACAGTGGAGCCGTCAAAGGGTACACAGCAGAATGGTGGCCAATACGCCATGTAGGAGTCATAGACACACACACGGTACAGTGCAGCAGTCAAAGGGCACACAGCAAGATAATGGTGGCCAGCATGCCATGTAGGAGACGGAGTCACACAACACAGTGATACACATAGATTTTATTTTTTGGTACTGACAAGGGATGTTTCTGCCTCCCCTCCCAACAGGGAAATGTATTTCTGGCACGTATTTAAGGATACCCCTACAGAACAGGCTGCTGGGCTGCACACAGTCACACACACTGGGTAGGGTACAGTGCAGTCAAAAGGCACACAGCAGGGTGATGGGCTGGCCACAGTATGCCACAGGAGATGGAGTGACAACACAGTGAACATACTCAACCTTTCCTCCTCTAAATGTGGGGCATTGCCTCTCAAGATGTGGGACAAATAAGCAAAATGTGGGCCACATAGTCAAATGTTCGACTAAGAAGCTCAGAACACTTAAAATGTATGCCTTTATATTCACAAAGTTCATTGTTAATTGAATAATATATTTTTCATATTATATACAATGAATTTTTGCTTTAAATTCTTAACAGAATGTGGGACACATCTTCTCAATGTGGAACATAGGGCTTTCTTGAAGTAAAATAAGGGACTGTTCCTCGTAATGTGGGACAGTTGAGATGTATGACAGTGGATACTGTGTCAAAAACGAACTGAACTGCATGTATCAGGAAGTTTGGGGTGAAAGGACTCCCTCAGCACAGTCCTGATGATTTCTTACTTTGTCTCATTTATTTTAATGTGTTCCCTGTTTGCTGGCTTTCTTCTGTTCCCCTAATCTCTTCCTCTTCTCCCCTTCCCCCAGCCAGGGTGATCTACCTCCCGAGGTCCGTTCGTTCTTTCCCCGTCCCCCATTCCATTTTGTTTTATTTCCCCTTTAAGGCAACCTTTTCCCATTTCCAGAAAGCCAACAAGACAAAGTACGCTTTTTTAATTCAAATTGTAAAACGCCACCCAATAAAACTCACAGCAGCAAGTAAGTAATAAAGTAGAATTAGAATTGCTGTGCGGAGCGCAGCACTCAGAAGAACATCCTCCTCGATCTGAAATCAGACACAGGACTGGAGCCACAACTGCGCATCTGCACTTCACTTCCCAGATAATAGGTCCCGTGATGCTTACCACTCGGACGTTCTTTCCACTACCTGACAGCATAGCAGCTGCTCAGTTGACAGTGACTCCAGAGCGCAACCTCACCAGCTACACCCCCCCCCCAAACAACTGTCTTGAGATGCACAGTAGGGACAGGAGCTGAATGGATTGGAAATAGCACCAGCAGCGCCACCCGGGAGGGAGAAGGAGCCATAAATAAAGTAAGACTTTTTTTCAAATGACTTGGGCAGCAGACTAGCACAGCAATGAAGGGCTGGCCAGGCAGACACAGAAATGGGTGCTGTGATTTGAACGCTTTTGCGAACCCTCTAGTGTTCAAGTTCTAAATTAGAACTCGAACACCAGGGTTCGAGGAGGGTTCGAATCTTTCACGAACTAGTTCTAACAACCCTACCAATCACAGTGCCCACTTTCCACCAGCACATATATCAAACAGATGTTAACCTACTGGATTTTACATTACTACCCAACTGGTACCAGTTTAACCCCTAAGAGTCCTATCTGGGTACCCAGGGTCTAGTTGCAGACCTGAACAGTGCAGTTGGTTGGCCGGTGTTGGTTCACTTTAATAATTTCTATTCAAACCTCTTTTGCCATTGTGGCAACCACTAATTGATTAAACTTGAACTTTTGTCTAGGCAGCTAAACTCAAAACTTTGGTGGCAACTACGTATAGTTCCCCAGCTGCAGAACGGTCTCTTGGCTTGTGCATCTGAAGACATTCAGACTGTAGATCTGGGGTATTTGGATCAGTAAAGCTTGGATGGAAGGATAGCTGAGGTGAGCAGCAGGCTCTTGCAGCTTGGACTTCTCTGCAGCAGGTGCTTGCATCTTTAGCAGGCGGGACACCACTCAGCTTATCTAACAACTTGTTGTCTTCCTTTCAGTGGCATCACAGAACTGGAGAGACCAGTGATGGGGACCCAAGCCAGCACGCCTCAACCCCCACATCTAGGCATGAACCCTAAGGGAGAGATGCATTGGTAATGCCTAGCAGTGACACTATCAGGCTGATTCCCCATACTGACCTCAGAAGGCAGTCACCCTTTCTGGTACTCGGGAACATCTGGCTATAGATAGCTTCAGCCGCACTGCCACCTTGCAGCCATGGCTCTCACTTTAATGGGACATAGTCACTGAGTTTCCCACTGAAAGTCAGTGAGAAACAGTCTCTCAAACTCAGACATCACAGATGCAGGCATGAGGCAGAAGACGGGGGTCATATCCTCTCACCTCAAAGTCCAAACCTGGACAGAAGAATGAATCTTCTCACTTCACTTTCTATCCACAGGAACACATAAGGCAGGCTTCCCTTTGCTCTCTGGCTGTGCAAGCCTCCAAGTAGGCCTCCATACTTCACTCAGGTATCACGGACTAATTCCTCTTCCCTCAGGAAAATCCCAGATTATTTCCTTGACTCTGGCCAGCAAACGACACTTTCATTCTTTCAACACACTCCTTCCAGCCCTTGGAAGGCAACACAGGGCAATGAAGAGCACCTCCTGGGCAGGGTCGGACTGGCCCACAGGGCTACAGGGAAAATTTCCTGGGGGCCCCACTTCTTATGGGGACCCTATGACTGGGCAGCACTTTTTTTCAGAGTAAACAGTAAGTTTCAAGTTTTCCCTGGCCTGTGGGTGAGTGGTAGGAATTAAAAAAAAAATACAAATAAAGAATTTGTATACTTTGTCTTTGTTTTTTATCCCCATCCATGTCCATGCCACAGTAGAGTGCCCTAGTCTAGTCCCTCACTTGCTCGAGGGTTGCAATCATGCACTCTGCATGTGTGTCACAACACTTGCTTCCAGGTTCCCTGAACGTTACCCAAACCATGCATGTGCTCGTGCCCAGCATTAATCCTTCTGGCTAAGTAAGTTTTGGCCCCTGTTGCCACCATTTCCACTTGCTCCTGCCACTGGAGTTTGGGAGGAGTGCACAGTGGGATATGGGCTGGCTTCTCTTAATCTTTGGGCTAGCTGCTAGCAGACAGTGTCATGACTAAAGTAGTCGATGCCAGATTCAGTCAGAAGGAGTCAGAAGCTGAACGGGCTGGGCCCAGGGACTTGGGGAGTCGAACCAGAAGAAGGACTGTGAAGTGAGATGGTTGGTCGGTTGAGTCGAGGAAGTTGGGGAATTTCTTCGGTGTACCCCAGCAGGCCAGGCCCCCAACAGTGATGCCAATGACAACGAGAAGCTCTATTCAAGGATGCGAGCCAGGCTAGCCATCAGTGGTGCCACTCACCGCGTCGTCGAAGTTCCGAACAATGGCTTGTCAGCTCTGCTCTCTGCTCTGCACTTGAAGGCAATTTTGGGAGCATTGAGTCAGGGGAGAGCTTGATGTGGAAATTTCAAGGTACAAAACAGTGGTCAGGGGAAAGTTTTTCTGCATATGTTACTCATCTGGAAAGAGCTCTGCAGAAGGCTTACCGAAAAGGTGGGGTGGCCACCAGTGACTTAAACCATGTGAGGCTGGAGCACCTACTAAAACATGCAAAGCATTCTAAATTGCAGCTCCTTCAATTAAGGCTCCCAGACAGAAGGGGTAACCCACCGGACTATTGTGACTTAATAAAAGAACTTTGGGAGGTTGAAGATGAGGAGGAGGATTTTAATTCTGGGGTGAGCGCAGCCCAAGTGATCACAGCATCGGAAGGTTCTTGTGAAGTGGGGACCAATGAGGGTGTGCCATCATGGGGTGAACTGCTGAAAGAGTTCAGGGAAACAAAAAACGGTCTCTTTAGGAAGGCCACTCCTGCAAGAACAGGCCCCGACCCTCATCTGACTGCATCTTCTATGAGGTTGGGGGTACCCACCCATGCATCTCCTGCTGACAACAGCTCAAAACTCGATGTCTTGACCATGGAAGTGGGGAAATTGACGAGATGTCTCCAAATGCTTATCACGCCACAGACAGAGATGGCACCAAGGTTTCCAGTTAGTAGTACCTCACCCTGGCTCCCAGTGTGACGCCTCAGCCAGCTCAAACTCCAGAAAGTATGTTTTGCTATAATTGTGGGAAGGATGGGCACATGAAGAGAGAATGCTGGTCCCCAAAAGACACAGACAAAGTTGCATATAGGCTACAAGGAGAGCTTCGGAGAACAAATCAGTGGTTAAGAGCTGCACGAAATGATCCCAGTGATGCCCCCAAAAATGCTAACTCATGTCCCTTTGTGGCAAGGTCAGTTGCCCAGGCCCCCACTACCGCCTCTCCAGACTGGTCCAGAATAGTGGGTCCCTCCATGGAGACCACTGTAAAGGTGAATGGAGTCTCTACAAGAGCTGTATTAGACAGTGGCTCCAAAGTGACAATTATGTTCCAAGACTGGTATCAGAAGCATTTGTCTGATGTACCCTTACAACCACTGGAGGGGCTGCATGTCTGGGGGTTAAGTGAGAAGGCCTACCCCTACTCTAGATATATCCAAATTTGGCTGTCTTTTCCCACCTCTGTGGCTGGAGTGGCCGAGCAAGTAGAGACTCTGGCCTTAGTGTGTCCCCCTACCGGACTGTATTTTTTTTTTTTTGTTTTTGTTGACCGGGTAAGTGCAATAGACAAATCCTGCCTATTTTCAGGCACGACTGCCCAATTGGAGAGATACGAATGAATACCATCTGACCTTGAACCAGATTAAGCTGTTTGGTAGTATTTTTAGTGAATGAGGGAAATTTGGCCAGACACGGGGAAATTCCTCTGCTGCTGCATTGTGGCAGTGGAGACGGGCCATTGTCAAGATGGCCACTGGAGGAGCTGCTGAAGGAGGAAGACGCCTGCACAGTGGGAGCTTGGCCTCTACTCCCACAGTGAGCAACGTGGAGGCCGGTCTTTGAACACCCAGGACATTGACTCTGATATGGAGTTCCATGATGCAGTGGTCCTTTGGGAAGATTCAGTTGTTGAATTGGGCAAACAAAACCAAATTCCTATATTGGTTGCAAAAGCGAGACGCATGAGCACGGATCTCTGGACACAAGGATCGAGCCCAGCTTGGGGGACCTGAAAACTCGCTGCACACTTTACCCGCGAGTATTGCCTCCCTGAAGATGTAGTGCGACTAATACTGCAAAAATTCCTCTGGACTAACCCCAGAATAGCTCCGTAGAGCGTGGTGAGTTTTTTCAGCATATTTCTGGCACTTTGAAACCCGCAATTGAAGCGGTGAGTATTTTACATATAGCTGCTTTTCGGATAAATGAATGTGCACAGCAACCTGATTCCCTTTCGCAACAAAACTTGAGCATTTTGGGAGTAAGGGAGAGGCAAGCAATTGAATTACTTGAGGGCTTTTCGAATCGGCGCTCAGCAGTACAGCCTGAGTTACCATCTCTGCAGCAGGAGGAATCCTGCATTGACAGCTGCAGCATTGGCCCTGTCAAAATTACGGCTGACACTTTTGAATCTGGAAGCCCTGTCAGGCGAGGCCACATACCTCCCAGCCTCACTCCTGCACAGAAGGTTCCCGCAGTAAACCCTGCTTTTATTCAGGCTGGCAGTACAATCGCGTGTGCTAGCGAGTGCCTACAGCCCACTACAGCGTTGGAGGTTTCACATATTAAAAGCCCTATTGCGGGGACCCAAAAAGCACTACACCAAACTTTGCCTGCATCAGTATTTGAACAGCCAGAATCTGCACTGTTGGACAAATCAGCTGGGTTTGTTTTCAAAAACCCTGTAACTATGGATTCACATGCACAGCCTAAAGTGATTTACCAGTCCTCAGCTGTTTCCCAAACTGGGGCCACTGAATTTTTTTTTTCCCAAAAGAAACTACCCCAAGCAAAACCTGTTATCCCGACATCAGTTTTATCAGAACCTTCTCCTTTATCCAAGGAAGAGGCTCCGGAACCCTGGTCCCCTGATAAAGCGCTCAGAGGGGCTGGCTGGAAGCAAAATTTGGAGGCATCTGGAAGCCTGATCCTACCTTGGACACAGACTTTGCCCTCTCACAGGATTCCACAGAGTGGAAACCAGAATTACAGCAGAAAGATTTGGTGCAAGACCTACAGGACAATAAAAACTGTTCAGAGACAGGGAAATCTCTACTTATTGCTATACCTTTGGAGGCAAAAACATCCCTATCCCCCTCTTCAAATACAGACTTGGTACCACCCCTTCAAGAACATATTTCTTCCTTTGAAATACCCTCCTCGACAAAACCTGTTCCTCAGAAACCACTTATGTCTGAATTATTTTCTAATTCCAAGAGAGAAGCAGCACCTCGCCGAAATGCTGTCCGGATTCGCTATAAAGGGGGCTTGGAGGATCGACCAGATAGACACTATGTGGGAAAAACCTTATTGAAAGATTCTTTGCACTTTACTCCCAAAGATGTATATGCTTTCATTAATATCTATGGGGAGGACAATTTTGACATTAGTTTTCGGTCACCACATGCTTTGGACTTATTTTGGGATAGGTATAGTCAGGTGAAATTTTCTCCCATATGGACCCCTTTTTCGGTTATACCTTTAACTAAACCTCTAATAAAACATGTTACAGTCATGTTTAGAAATGAGGGGGTCCATGTGGAAGATATATCCTTTTGGTTGTCCCTCAAATGTGAAATTTTGAGTGGGCCTGAACCTATTCTGGATTCTGAACAGTTTTGGACGGGGGGATGGAAATATAAAACTAAACTGAGGCAATCTGAGACGGGGTAGTGCATATTCCCAATTCCTTTCTGCTGGGGAAAGATAGAGGTGTTTGTTTTATAGCGGACAACCTCGGGCTTGTTACAGATGTGGGGCTAAAACACATCTTTCAAGTGTACACGGATCAACCACGTTGTGACAACTGCAGGAGGTTGGGCATTTAACTATGTATTGTCACAATCAGACTAAATGTGAGCTCTGTGAAGAATTTGGTCATACGTTTCGTGTTTGCCTTTGGGCTGCTAAGAACAAAACTTCCTGTATAAATTCAGATCTCTTAATTCAGAAGGCTCAGGACACTGTACACTTCCCCCCTCCTGGTTTACAGTCCCCTCTACCATTCCCCTCTTCTCAAATCAAGGACCAGTCTCCTGGCACGGAGCTTCCCATCAGCAAGCCCTTAGAAGAATTAGATAAGGTTGTACAACCTGTTTCTGATTTTGTGGCAGTTGAAAAACTTGCATGGGCCCACCTGACCCTTTGAATTCCCTCCTGTGTGTTACTCTGAGGCTCCGTGGAGACAATTGAGGAAGCACCTAAGGCTTTAGATCTTAGGGTCATCTCTACCCCAACGAGATCTTCTAGAAATCTACATCCTAAACCCCCCCACCATTGCTCCTATCATAGAAACAAGTAATTCTTATGCTGCCTTGTTTGCACCATGGGGAGAAACAGAGATGGAATTGGGAGATTCAGACTTCCAAAAATCTTCTTTATCCACTCGGTCTCAGCCAGTGGATACTTATAAAGAAAAGAAAAAGAAAAAAAGGAAAAAATAATAAGTCTGTCCTATCTTCATAAAGCATAATGCAGTGGTCTTGGGGCTCTCTGAATACTCATAGCCTGCTAAATATAGTCAAAAGCCAAGCCCTTTTTCACTATATATGAAACCAGCATTTATCTGTGTGCTTTTTGCAGGAAACCTGGATGCACTCAGTGGAACAACTTTCTTCTTTTAAACGGGATTGGGTTTGGGGCCCTTCCTTTTGGTCCTTTGGAACAAATATGGCAGATGGTATACGGATTTTATTTAATGCTTATTCCTTTAAACTTCATAATTTAATTGACCTTATCCCAGGGAGAGTAATGATATTAGATGGGAAGTGGCATGATATATGCTATCGCTTTATCAACATTTACAATCCTCAAACAAAAGCTGGCAGAGTTTCTTGTTTAAAAGCTGTTCAACCCTTTTTGGTGACATCAGTTAAGGTGCTCTGGGGAGGCGATTTCAACTGCACAATTTTTGATTCGCCTCATCAGAAGAAAAAAAATTTATGTGATTCTCACATATTAGCTAACATTATTAGAATAGCGGGTTTATTTAATTGTCTTTCTTTTTCTTCTCAAGGACCCTGTATTCTTTACAAAGGGTAAATTGTTTTCCCTAATAGATTATATGTTTGTCTCCCTTCTGTGCAAATTGATTCTTTTAAGATGATCCTTGGAATTTTCAGATCATTCTTTTCTTTTGTAGTTTTCAGTTTCAGGTCCCCTGAGCATAGACAGGTTAGGTGGAAGCTGAATAACACTATGTTGGACGTACCTATATACAGTCCGGGGTGAAATATATTCTAACAGCCAGATCATCAGTGGCTTTTCTTTTATGAGGATTTAGGGATTGGTGGATAACAACTAAGCTTGATTTACACAATTGGTTTAAAAGGCAAGGGTAAGAACAAAAATTATAAGTTTTTGAGATACTTGTCCCTTAGGCAACAACTCCAGAAACTCACAACAATTGCGTATGCCTCTCGTTCAGACTACTCTGATCAAATTATTAAACTGAAAGAGGACATGAGGACTTTTCAATATGATAGGGCTAAAACCCTTCAGGCCATTCTGTCTAATAGCATAAAAAATCTCCCATTGAAGATCCTTTTGAGGCTTGTAAAAATTTGAAGGCTTCCTCTAATATCGACTCTTTAAAAAACTCTGATGGCTCTATAGCCACCACAGTTGGACAACTCAGAGAATCGATTGTTGATCATTTTCAGATCATGAACCCCCCCTCTCTTATTACTGAGGCAGAAATGCTTTCATATTTAAGAGCATCCAAGGCCCCCCCAGGTTAGCAGAAGCCTCAACCTTATTGGAACCAATCACACAAGAGGAAATTGCAAATGTAATTGGGAAATTGAAATTGAATATTTCACCAGGCAGGGATGGTCTTCCTAATAATCTGTATAAAGTTTTTTCGAAAGAATTGAGTCAATGTTTGTTTATTTTATTTCAGTATTTTATAAAAAATTCTGTTTTTTTTCCCTCTTTTTCTGAAGGATTGTTAATTTACCTATTTAAATCCGATGATAGGCAGAATATTAAAAATTGGCGGCCGATCACCCTCCTAAATTCGGACTATAAAATCTTCACCAGTATTTTGAACAATCGGTTAAAAAACTACGCTAGATGGGTAATCTCTCCCTACCGATTTAGCGGGGTACCAGATAGACGAATCCAGACAGCATTAATGATCATACGCAAGGTTATTGAACACCTCTCTGATGTGGGGGTCACGAATTGTATGATGGTCGCTGACTTAGAAAAAGCTTTTGATAGGGTATATTTGCCTTTTATGTTTTTAACTCTAGTACACTATGGAGTCCCGTTGCAAACTGTTAAACTCATTAAAAGGTTATATGACTATAATACTGTGTTTCCATTTGTGAAAGGCCATCTGACGAAGTTTTGTTTACATACTGGAGTGCGTCAAGTTGCCCTCTCAGCCCCTCCTTTACATTTTCATTGGACCCCTCTTGCAGAACCTAACTACTACTCCGTTATGGTTGGGAATTTCTGATAATATATCTAAGGATCATCATCTTTTGGTGCAGGCCTATGCAAGACGATTTGATTTTATACTTTTCAGACCACTCTGCTGTGCATACTTTTGACAGCATTTGAGGCTTTTCAAGAGTTTCAAATGCGAAAATAAATTTCATAAAACAAAAGGGCTATTTATTGGAACGCGGGTCCTATGGAGGTGGTGCAGGGGTCATCCACTTCTCCAGAACTCCCTTAAAATTTTGGGCATCCAGTTTGGCCCTCAGAATATGCCAGTAGAAAATTGGGATTCAGCTCTCCAAACGGTGGAAAATAAGGTCAACAGATGGAAACGGTGGAAATTGTCCAAATTGAAATGCATACATGTCACCAAACAGTTTCTTTTACCATGTGTTCAATATGTAGCTATGATTTTTCCGCTTCCGGTGCATTTAGAAACTAAATTGTATGGTCTATTTTTTCAAATGGTTTGGGGTAACAGATTGAATCCAGTAAAGAGATGTTATACTTATTTAAGTAAAAAAAAAGGAGGACTCGGGATGGTGGATCCTGTGGTTTTTGTATATTCTTTATTTATTATGTGTTCGGTTAAATGTGGTTTAAGATTAGAAGCGAGGATTGGGGACAAATGGATTTCCAGATCTCTGGGCAAATATTTTAGGAATTGGCATTCTTTGGCTCCAAAATTAAACCCTCATATTCATCTCCCACAGTATTTTAGACCGGCTGCACAAAAACTATATAGATGGAAATTGGAAAAAGAGACAATTTTGAGTAATAGTATGAAGGGATTTTATTAGGTTATAATGGCAAATTTACTTCCTCTAGAGCCAAGTTTCAAGAATTGCCCTTCTACCTTGAATCCTAAAGTATTGGCCCAACTAAATAGTCTCAGATTGCCTCAATCACAATGGGAGACACAGTGGCTAATATTTTATGGCCGTCTGAATGTTAGGGGCAATGCTAAATATAAGGCCATTGAGGAAAGGAAGTGTCCTTACTTGGATTGAATAAATGTTGAGGAATCAATGGAACATTTTTTCCTGCAGTGTTCCTATGCTAAGGGTTTGTGGGCTTATTTGGCGACACTATGGGGTTTTAAATGGCTTAATTCTCTATCATACCATATCCTGGTTTTAGGATGTTATCCAGTGTCTTTTTCTGACTTTCATGAGGGGACATTGTCATTATTTCTCGGTTGCTTACGATACTATTTATGGCAGGCAAGGTGTCAGTGGGTTATATACCAAAGGAAAATGCCTTACATTTGTTTTAGTATTTTGGTTTCACAGGAACTCTCAAGGATTTATTCTCAGGATGCTCGAAGGACAGCACCGGCTAAACTTTTAAAGATGTGGAAAGGGTTTCTTCACTTTATTAAGTTCAAGTAATGTATGATATAGTTTGACAACTATCTTATTTATCCTTTTGTTTTTTGTTTATAGTATAAGTTTGCCTGATCAGGTTTTGTTTTCCACTTTGTATAACTGACTAAACCATGTTGTTTTGTTATGTTTATTATTTCAATAAATAAAAACCCTACTCTGCGAAGGCAGAGGGCGCTGCGTGGCTCTATCGCAGTGCTTGCTCAGTAGTGTCTGAGCTCTGAATGACAGCAGACGTGTGGGAGGCTAAGGAGTGGGTCTCCTCCTTGGCCTTTCCAACCTTTTTCATTATGGAGACTACCGAAGGAAAAACTCTAGTTTTCAGAGATTCCCTACCTCTGGAGGAATGCATGGTACTGGATGCAGCAATAGAAGAAGGTTTTCCCGGCGATTCGGAAGCTTGTGCTTCTTCTACTAAAGATTTACAGCCCGAAGATGTTTTACGAGTGCAACTCCTGAAAGCGGAACAGTGCTACGCGGCAGCAAGGAAGAGTTTTGTGGAGGCGCAGGAGCGTAGGAAGAATAACACAGCGGACCAGGAAACGGATGTGTGCAAGGATAGTATGAGTGCCAAGTTAGCAGATGCTGTGAGTGGAGAGTTTGGGGTGCAGAACGCTAGCTTTTCACCAGCAGCCCCTTCGCCTGACTTAGGAATGCAGTCGGAAAATGGAGAGAGTATGGAGACGACGGACATGGGAAAAGACGTTGATAACTTAACTACAGCACCATCTTTATGTTCTGGATCAAAACAGGAGGCAGGTAGGATAACTCCTATCAATGGGGACTTACAAAAACTTAACATTCCCCCTAAAGCCTCTGAAGGAGGCCCTAGACATCTTTCTCCTGCCAAATATAGTAATCCAAAGTCCCTTAGTAAACAGGGGGGGATTCCAGGAAGCCCTCTGATCATTTTTTATTAGAGAGGCAGGACTCAGAGGACTGGGTGGATACAGCCTTAAAGGCTGCAGGATGGGTAAAAAGCCCATCAGGACAAGGTTGGGATGCAGCTCTTGATACTAACTTACCCACTGTACTTTCTTTGCCTTCTACTCCCCCCCCCCGGGCCTGAAGAGCTGCCTTCCTCTAGTTTGCCTCCGGGATAATGCTTTCCAAATGACTTTGAGACATCCCAGCAAACAAGTGACATTCACCCTTTAATGTTAATTATTAATGCACAAGAAGTACAAGATTCAATGGACCCAGTTCAGGAAGTGTGTCTTGGAACAGAGGTATAACCCCCTCAGTTCTGCCCCTCAGGATGGGCCTGCTACGGTTCTTACAGACACAGGACCTGAGAGGGTCTGGCATGAGAAGGTTGCAGAACATTTATTTCCAGCCAGTACAGGTCCTTTGTTGGAGCCTGCAGAATGATGGAATGCTGTTTGTTTAATGTTTAGGGGTGATCCTGATTTAATACCTGACCGGAAATTTTTGGGGAGAACTTTACTAAAAGATAGTATGAAGTTTTTTGCTTATGAAATCTATGCCTTAATACATGTTCTGGGTGATGTAATGTTTGACATCAGTTTCAAGCATCCGGCTGGCCTAGAAAGATTTTGGAAGCAATATCGATTATTAAAGCTTTCTCCTCTGTGGAAGCCATATATGGCTATCCCTCTGACCAAACCCTTAACGAAAAAAATTACAGTTCTTTTCAGAAATGAAGGGGTGAATGTGGCTGACATTACGTATTGGTTACAGCAGCATTGCACAGTACAGGGAACCCCAAAGCCCATTTTAGATGATGAACAATTATGGACAGGGGGATGGCACTATCAGATAGTTTTGAAATTGGAACAAGGGCAAACATGTCACTTACCCAATTGTTTCTTTTTGGGTAAAGACAGAGGAGTAATCTTCTATCCGGGGCAGCCACAGGCTTGTTTTAAGTGTGGGGTGGTGGGGCACCTGAGCAATGTCCGTGACAAGCAAAAATGTGGCTTATGTGGTGATCTGAGACATGTTGGGGCTCATTGTCGGCAACCCTTGAAATGCAATCTTTGTGATGAACAGGGTCACTCCTTTTGCACTTGCTCTTGGGCCTCACATAACAGTGTGGATGCCTTGGTTCAGGTGGAGCAGGATGTATATGTAGCCACAGCCCAAAAAGAAAAACTACGCATGATTGAATTATTGACGAATGGGCCCATTGGTTCCCCTATACCCCAACATAATCCTAGGGATGAGGGGAAGGAGGACAGGGTAGAGACAGACGAGACATGCCTTCAGGGCATTACCTCTCAGTGCACGCCGACAGAGGGCATGGCGGCGGTATCAGGGGAGATACCTGTAGAGTGCGACAACATTCCAGTTTCGAAACCTATGGTACAGACAGGGGAAATCCAAGTTTCTATGCCTCCCCCCTTAGTACACACAGATGCAGATTTCAAAAGGGTCACCAGATCCAAAGCAGGGAAACTGGGAACAGTTGCTTTGAAACAAACTAAAGATATTGAAGAGGTTGCAGTACAAAATTCCTACACTTTACTGTTTGAAGATGAGATAGATGAGGAAGATCGTGAATCAGATCTCTCCTCGGTAGCCTCCTCTCACACAGATGGAGTTTTAGGGGTAGGCCCCTTGGAGAAGCCAAAGACAAAAAAAAGGAAAAAGAAACGTTAAATGGGTTTAGCACTTTTTGCTTCCTCTCTATTCCTTTTTTTTGAGGTATTGATGGCTCTAGTTTTTCGTACAATCAATGTCAACAGCATTAAGGCTTATGGAAGAAGGCAGAGCACTTTTTTAAGTCTTAGTATCGGAGATGATGATGTCTTCCTATTACAAGACACTAGATTGCATTCTCTGGCTGAAGTACACCAAGCTCAAAAAGATTGGAGATGGGGTGTATCCTTTTGGTCTGTAGGTGAGAAAGCTTGTTCTGGGATTGGGGTACTTTTTAGAGGTGAGGTAAAAGTGCTGCATGTGTATGATTTATTACCTGAACGGGTTTTAATTATGGATATAGTTCTGCAAGACGTGGGATATCGGGTGATTAATATTTATGCACCGCAAAGTAAGGCAGACAGATCTGCTCTGTTTAAATGCATAGGGCCTTTTTTGTACACCTCAAAATTAGTTTTATGGGGTGGGGATTTTAATTGTGGACTTAATGCTAGGGATTGGGGCAGACACACGGAAAAAGTATTTTGCGATACAAAGGCTTTGAATACGCTTTTGAACCATCATCACATACGTGATGTGTATGACATATTACATTTGGAACCAAATCATACTTTTTTTAAAGGTAGATTATCTACTCATATTGATTTTGGCTGGTATCCGTATGTTTATCATGCCATACTGTTAAAGTGCGGCCTTTGGAAACTTCTGATCATTTTATGGTAGTTTTATATTTAGGGGACGTACAGAAGATACCAATTGGGACAGGGTACTGGAAGATGAATGTTTCCAAGCTTCGTGATGACTTGGTTGACACTGGTGTCAGGACCTTATTGCAGGCTAGGAAAGATCTAAGTTTTTTATATGATAGTCCCATAGAGTGATGGGAAGATTTCAAAAGAGACCTGCAGGATTGGTATGGCATGGTCTCGAAACAACATGCAAATACAGACTATATTGAATACCTTAAACTCAGAGTCTTGTATCTTCGACTGGTGTCTCAGGAAAGAGATAGCGAGAAAGGTTGGACAGACCTTGTGTATACCAAAAATCAAATGTTACAGTATCTAGACAGCGTAGTCCGGAGGAATGAGTCACAACAGAAATATAATACGCAAGGGACAAGGGACGAGGTCAACCCTTTTGAAGTCCGGGATGGTGTATCACATAATAGAATTTTGATGAGTCTTAGGGATACACAGGGTAATTTAAAGGATAACAATCTGGATATCATGCTTATTGTACAACAACATATAGCAGCCACTTTTCAGAGTAAAAGAAAGAACCTTTACTTTTTTCCAGGGCACTTCTATCACGAACTTTAAGTAAATCTGAACAAGATGCTCTACTTACCCTGATTACTCATACTGAAATCGTGGAGCTATTTCACAATTGTCAATAAACGGTACCGGGTAAAGATGGATTACCCAATGACTTTTATAAAAATATAGTGAGATTTTAGCTCCTGCCTGGAAATACTCTTTCAGGCCATTTGGGAAGAGGAAAGGCTTGCACCCTCTATGCAGCTTGGGATAATGTTTTTCCTTTTTAAGAAAGGAAACCCACAGGACATACATAACTGGAGACCATTAACACTTTTGAATTCCGATTATAAAATACTAACGAAAATACTTAACACTAGACTAGCATGGGCAGCACAGACAGTGATTTTACCAGAACAGACGTGTGCCATCCCAGGCAGGAATATTGTACAGAACTTGATAATAATTAGGGAAATTGTAGAACAAGGCCTGAGGCAGAATTTGTCAGGATATCTAATGGCACTAGATCAAGAAACTGCCTTTGATGCTGTTAGTCAAGACTACCTTTGGCAGGCTTTAGGCCAGTATGGGATCCCATCAGGATTCATTAATTTAGTAAAAGTTTTATATAAAGAAGCCCAAGCACTACCTTTAGTAAATGGTTTTTTTGGAGTCCCAATATTTTGAAGAATGGAGTGAAGCAGGGTTGCCCAATGAGCCCTTTACTGTATGTTTTCGGCCTAGATTATGTATTGAGAAAAATTAAGTCAGAACCAAGAATTGTGGGAATTAAAAACAATGACGGGTATGTATTTTCCACGATATCGGCTTATGCAGATGATTGCATTTTCACTGTAGTGGATAGCATCTCAGGCCTTCTTATAATATCTACTTTCCAAGAATCTACTGAAATAACAGGTATTAAGATTAATGTGGCAAAAAGCACTGTTTTGGTTCTTGGAAAGAAAGATATTGTATCGGATTTTCCCATTACAATGACAATAGAACAGGTGAAAATTATTGGTGTTTATTTTGGGACTAGGGACTCAGAATCCTATAACTGGAATCTGGCTTATGATAAAGCACTTCTATCGGTTCAGGCATGGCTGAAGTGGAAAATGTCAAGAAAGAAAAAAGTGTACCTTTTACGGGCATATTTAGCCCCTGTTTTTTTATATTTATCTCATATTTTTCCCTTACCGTACAGCATGCACACAAAAGTTTTGGGCTTATTTTTTCATTTATTTTGGGGTAGCAGATTAAACCCAGTCAAAAGAAATCATACCTACAGGGCACAGAAAGAAGGAGGTTTAAATATGATAAATCCTATTATATACATTTTGGGGAATTTTTTTTTATAGCTCCATTCTCCCTTTGTTGGTGCAGTCATCTATTTCAGGACAAGTTTGTTTTCAGCTTTGGGGTAATCTCTTTTTCAATGCATGGGGTAGGGGTAAGTGGCACCCTACTGACCGCCTACTTCCTAGTTATGTACAAACCGCGGTTAAATACATACGTACTTGGAAGATTGATCTAACTTGGTGTCAGGGAAAGAAGAAAAGAGTTTTTTATCAAATGATACTTGACTCTTGGTATTGGGAAGATCCGATATTTCAAGTATCTCCTCATATCCAAATTACTTTATTGTTAGGCAATATACTGGAGAAAAGAATCCCTCGGAAAATGCAGGATTTTGCTTGGCTATGTGGGCACCAAAAATTACAGGTGAAAAGCAATCAGAAACACAAGCAAATTTCAGAATGAGAATGTGGAGAACTTAAATGTGCTGGGGTTGTGGAGACAATGCAGCATTTATTTTTTGATTGCATTCATGTACAAGGTTTTTGGCAGCTGCTATCTGTCCTCTGTGGTGAAAAATCCTTTTCACTAATTGATTATGATATCTTGGTTTTAGGACAGATTCCAGTTTCATGGGAAAAGTGGGCAACCAGTACGATACACGTTGTTCTGGTATGTATCAAATGGTCCATTTGGCAGGCAGGATGCTCTCGATCTTTGCAAGGTAAAACAGTGCAACAACAGGATGTATTTTTTAATGTACAACAAGAATTAGATAACATTTTTGTTTATGAAAAGCGTTTCTTGAGTAAAGACGTGTTTGATGATTTTTGGAGAAATATTGACTGGGTGGGTTAGAGATTTCTTCTTGTCTTTCTAAATCCTGTGATTATAGGAAAAGATGTATCTGTTTTCAAAATTTAACTTCATATGCTCGTTATGATTCTGTATTTTTCTCTGTTATGGTTTTCTTTTGTTAGTGACTTTTGTTTTGTTTGATCTCTTTGTGAAAGTTTTGTTTTGGTTTTTTTCAATAAAAATTTCCCCTACTCTTTTCAATAAGTGCCATTGGATCTTTAACATCCACCTGAACTACCACCAATCCAGGCAGATGGGACCTCGGTTTAATGTCTCATCCAAAAGACGGCACCTTAAAAGTGCAGCACCCCTCTCATGCTGCACTATAATGTTAGTACTGGGATATTAACTCAAGTGCCAGATGTGGGAACTGAACCCACAGCCTTCTGATCTCCTGGCCTCAGAGGCGAGTGTGCTACCTACTGAGCCACTGACACTGTATGATGGGGTTCCTCTACTAATCAGGACTAATGCACATATGTTTGGACAGCTGGCACAGTTGTGTTATGAAAAACATGGGCCCCGGACTGGTAGAGCTCTAAGAATTCCAGCCTTGATCAGGAAGGCCTATGATGCCCAGAGAGATGCTGACAAAGTGGAACCAGAGGAACTGGTTGGAGTTGTCTGGAAAAAGGATCCTAAGTCTCTGATCCTGGCGCTAAATGCCCAGTGTACCTTACAGGGAGAGGGCCGTATCAGAAAGGATGTCAAGAATAAAATATTAATGTTGGATGCACCAGGCGATGGAAAATTGCCGGAGGGACTGCTGGTCAAGCTTAGTATTTTGCCTGCTAGAGCCCATGCTTATGCCAGAAGGGTAATGGTTCAAGTTCATAATGTGTCTGACAGAGAGATTCGAGTAAATAGAGGTTGCACCCTGGCTAATGTGCATTGTGCAGACACTGCAGTGCTACCCAGTAGCAAGAGTTCGGGGAAGAACGACAGAGTAACGCCTGACTTGTTTGATTTCGGTGACTCCCCGTTGCCAGCTGAATGGAAAGTGAGGATCAGTGAGAAGCTTGCCCGGAGAGACCAGGTGTTTTCTTTAAAGGAATGGGACATAGGATGCGTGCAAGGAGCCAAGCACCATATCCGGCTGCATGATGAAAGGCCATTTCGTGAGCGGTCTCGACGCCTGGCACCTGCTGATATAGATGGTGTAAGACAGCATCTGCAAGAGATGCTTGCTGCTGGTGTAATACAAGAATCCAGGAGCCCATATGCTTCACCTATCATGGCAGTGAGGAAAAAGAATGGGACAGTAAGGATGTGCATGGATTATCGCACCTCGAACCGGCAAACTATTCCTGATCAGTACACAATGCCCCGCATTCAGGATGCCTTAGACTGCCTGAACGGTAGTAAATGGTTCTCAGTGTTGGATCTTCACAGTGGGTACTACCAGATGCCGATGGCCCCAGAAGACCGTGAAAAGACAGCCTTTATCTGTCCACTTGGTTTCTATGAATTCATGAGGATGCCTTAAGGGATTTCAGGTGCTCCAGCCACTTTTCAACGACTGATGGAGCGTGCGGTGGGGGACATGAACTTTTTAGAGTGCATGGTATACCTAGATGATGTTATTGTGTTTGGCAGCTCACTGGAGGAACATGAGAGCAGATTGTTCAAGGTGTTGGACCGACTGGAAGACTTTGGCCTTAAACTATCCATTGATAAATGTCAGTTCTTCCAAACCTCTGTAAAGTATGTGGGACACATAGTATCCACCGAGGGAATAGAAACAGACCCAAGTAAAGTTGAGGCCTTGACCACCTGGCCACAGCCCCACAATCTAAAAGAACTGCAAAGATTCCTGAGATTCTGTGGTTACTTTTGCCGGTTCATCAAGGGCTATTCAAGAGTGATTCATCCTTTACTTACTCTTACTCAAGATTACCCTCCTATTAACAAAAAATATAAAAGGTCAGTTTCTTCTGAGCCTGAGAGAGTGTATTTCCATCCTAATGAAGTATTTGGAGCCAGATGGACACCTGAGTGTGAAGCTGCTTTTCATGAGATTATATATCAACTTACCCATGCTCCTGTCCTTGCCTATGGAGATCCAGCGAAGCCCTATGTCTTGCACACTGATGCTAGCCTGCAAGGCTTGGGGGCTGTATTGTACCAAGAGTATGAGAATGGCCTGAGACCAGTGGCCCTTGCCAGTAGAAGCCTGACCCCATCCAAAAAGAGCTATCCTGTACATAAGTTAGAGTTCCTAGCTTTGAAGTGGGCCATTGTTGACCAGTTCCACGAGTACTTGTATGGAGCTAAGATACTAGTAAAAACTGACAATAATCCTTTGACCTATGTGCAGACTTCAGCTAAGTTGGATGCCACTGGCCATAGGTGGCTTTCTGCATTATCTACATACGACTATGCTGTTGAATACAGAGCAGGCCTGAACCGCATAGATGCTGGTGCTCTCTCCCGGAGGCCTGTTCCCCAGAATGACTGGGTCAGGCTGTCAGAACCTGATACTCGAGCACTCTGCCAGAAGTTTGACAGGGAGGAAAAAATGTCCACGGACACAGTGGACTGTATTGTGGATTGTATGGGACCCTCTGAGAATTGCATACCTGCTGCTTATTGCCACTTTTCTGCAATAGACATTGGTGCACTGCATCAGCTGGACAAAGACAGTATTCAGCGGGCTCAATTCCAAGATCACATGATCAAATCAGCATTAGAAGACCTCCACGCAGGGAAAGATGTGTCCAAATTACGCTCCACTGATTTGAAAACTGCATTGTTATACAAGGAAGGTCCGAAGTTGAAACTCATCAATAGACTGTTATACAGAGAAACAGTAGACAGAGGGGGACAAATAGACAAACAACAACTAGTGCTGCCCACTGCCTTTTGAGACTCAGTACGGAGGTCCTTACCAACCACATGGGGCACCTTGGTATGGACAGAACACTTGACTTGGTGAGATCCAGATTCTGTTGGCCTAAGATGGGGGCTGATGTAGAGCAACACATTTGAACTTGTAGTCGTTGTTGACAGAGGATAGCCCTGCCCCAGAGGGCTGCCCCCCCTTGTGCCTTGTGGGTTACCGCAGGGTTCGGTGCTTTCCCCCATGTTATTCGCAGTATACATGCTGCCCCTCGGAGACATTGTAAGACGGTATGAGCTGAGGTTTCACTGCTATGCTGATGATACCCAGCTCTACCTGTCTTTTGCACCTGACCAGGTAAGTGCTGTCTCGGTGCTGAACAACTGCCTCGCAGATATCCAAGACTGGATGAATACCAGTGGTTTAAAGTTGAATCTGGGAAAGACTGAGGTTATGGTGGTGGACCCCGGTCGCAGGGTTGAGGGTCTAGGGGTGGGGTCCCCCTCTGGATTAATTCTAAGGTGGGACCAGATCCCTACCTCTGAATGGGTGCATAACCTGGGTGTGGAGCTTTACACTGGTCTGACCCTCCATTATCAGGTGTCTGCAGTTGTCAAGACTGCATTTTTTCATCTTAGAAACATCGCCAGGATTAGGCACCTGGTTCCACCTGGTGATTTGCCGGTTTTGGTCCACGCCTTCGTGACATCTTGTCTTGATTACTGTAACTCCCTGTACCTAGGGCTTGCTGGGGTTGATATCCGCCGCTTGCAGCTAGTGCAGAATGCAGCAGCACGTTTGTTGACTGGGGCTTCAAGAAGATCTCATATTACCCCAGTGCTGCGCACTCTGCACTGGCTGCCGATACAGTGGCGGATCACCTTTAAAGTGGGTCTTTTGACCTACAAAGTCCTACATGGGTTTGGTCCTGACTACTTGAAAGAGCTTCTGGTGCCCTACACCCCTTTGAGACAGCTTCGCTCGGCTGACAAGGGGTTGCTGGAGATTCCGAGGTTAAATTTGAAGTCCTCTGGAGCCCGTGCCTTTGGTTTCGGCTCCTTCCCTCTGGAATTCTGCCCCGTCAACTCCGAGAGAGTACAACAGTGGACAGTTTTAAAAGGGCCTTAAAGTCCTTTCTTTGGGATAAGGCTTTCCCTGTTATACCGTAATTGGCTTTTTATCTGTTATATTTGTTGTTCTGTTTTATTGTATTCATTGATGCTGGTGCTTTATGCTTTTTGTACAGTGCCTTGAAAATCTGAAAGGCGCTTAATTAAATAAATTTTATTATTATTATTATTATTATTATTATTAACATCACCACCAGTGCCCCCATGGAGATGGTCTGTGTTGATTTCCTGAGTTTGGAGTCAGAGCAAAGAAATACTAGTAATGTGCTGGTGGTCACTGACCATTTTACGAGATATGCCCAAGCTTTCCCCACCAAGGACCAGAAGACATCCACTGTGGAAAAAGTACTTGTAGAAAACTTTTTTGTTCACTATGGGGCTCCACAAAGAATCCATTCTGATCAAGGGAGAGACTTTGAGAGTCATCTGATCAAAGAGATGTTTTCTCTGTGGGGAGTGCGAAAGTCCAGAACCACTCCTTACCACCCCATGGGGACCCGCAGCTGAACATTTCAACACACTTGCTAGATATGCTAGGCACCGTCCACCCAAAGGACAAGCCTAGAGGGAGCCAACAAATTAGCACCCTGGTACATGCCTACAACTGCACCAAAAGTGATGCCACTGGGTTCTCCCCCTACCGCCTGATGTTTGGAAGAGAAGCTCGACTGCCGGTAAATGTATGTTTTGGAGTTTCTCCTGATGGGTTTAAGCTGACAACTATTTACAGTATGTGCAAAAGTTAAAGGCCCAGCTAAATCATGCGTACCAACTGGCTCAAACCATGGCTGCCAAAAGAAATCTGCCCAACAAAGAAAGGTATGATAAAAAGATGAAAGCACAGGAACTCCAGGAGGGAGATCGGGTATTGCTAAGAAATCTGGGACTGCATGGCAAACATAAGATTGCTGACAGATGGCACCATCTCCCTCACATTGTAGTGGGCAAACTAGATGATCTGCCTGTGTATAAAGTAAGGCCTGAGAATAATTCAAAAGATGTGAAAACAATGCATAGAAATCAGTTACTGCCCATTGGACAAATCTTGATTGAGTCTGAGCCCCCAGAAAATGCCCCCTCTGGACCAGTGACTAGAGCTGCTGCTAAGCAAAAATCAAGAAAGCCTGCACCTACAGAAGCTGAGTTAAAGTGTTCCCCTCCACAAGTCCCAGTTGAACATGACTGTCAGTCCATGTCAGAGGAAAGTGAGTGTGGTTTTGAATACTACCCTTCTTACGAACTGAGTTAATTGTTTCGGGGCAATCCCCTAGTCAATCCTGGAGATGAAGCTGGGCCTTCTGGACTGTCTAAGTCCGCAGCTTTGTCCCTGGAGCCAATGCTCCCAGAAAGTGAAGTGCAAAGCATCAAGTCAGATGATATGGAATCATTGTATATGGTTGCATTGTTTTAGTTTCCAGAGGAGGAAAATGATGAACTGGGACAAACTGGTGATATACCAGAACAAGAAGAGTGTGTTGAGTGCCCTGATAATTCACTGTCAGTGTCAGAAAACTCCCCATGTGAGCCAAGTGTTGTGGACTCAGAGACTGTAACTCCTGGAGCTGAAAGTGCCCCAAGTTCTAGCCTCTCTACCCCAATGGAGACTCCCCTGACAAATGAGGACAATGCTGAAAATGAGGCTCAGGGTGCAGAGACTGTAACAGTTCTCCCTAGAAAGACTGGTCGAGCTGTAAAGCCTGTGGTGCACCTCAGTTATGATTCCCCTGGGAGGCCTGTGGACTTGCCTCTCAGTGTTGTCCATAAAGGAGTGTATGTGTCCCCGAGCTCATTGCCCAAACTGAACGTCAGTGCTAACTCCAAGTTACTTGTGTTGTCCTCTAGGTATGCTGCCCCTGCCCCATCCAGCCCTAAGGTAGCTGATAGGGAAAGGCCCCCTCTCTTCAGGTTTCATGTACAGGAGGTAATAACCTGAGTTATGGTACAATGTGTGTATAATACTGTAAAAAAAAAAGTGATGTACTGAAAGGTTTCAGAAATGTGTTTCTGGTAAGGTGATATGTTGACTGATGATTACGTGTTTAAGCATAATGTGATATTGATGTAAATTTATATGGTTGTATTGAAATTTATGGGGATATTTACTTGACACGGATGCCAAGTTTTTCGAGGCAAGGAAGGGTGTAACTCCCCTGCAAATGGGGGTTCCCAAAAGTCTTCCAGGAGCTTCCCTGAATGCTCCAAGTCTGGGCCGTGTTCGGCATCTGAGCTGTTTAAATGTGGTTCCAAGTGAGTGCTATTTGAGCCTCCACGTACTGTCTCTTTAAGAGCTGTCTGCTTGCAGACTTAATTAGTTTGTATGGGGGGACTGTGTAATTAATGCTCGAATCCCACCCGAGCTGCTGCCAATTCACTCCATTTCTGCCGTCGCTACATGTGCAGAGGGAGTCTTGTTGAAAGATATAACTGTTTGCCAGAAATCATTTAGAGTGACTGAGAAAATGTAGTTTGTCTAACCTGTCATTATTTTAGCACGAACTGTTTCAGTGTAGCTCTTTCATTTTTGTCCTGAACTGCTGTGCTGGGCCAGTTGGGTTAAGGGAGCCCTGAAATGGAGCCTGTGGATGAATCAGAACTTGAATTCTTAATTTTGAGCCAGCCACAAGGGGATTGTATGGGCAGTGACTCTGGAAAATGTAGTTTTGACCTTGGTGCCTTTTTCCACCAACAGAGGGAGTCTTATTGTGAGTGACAGCCAAACCAACCAACAGAATGGTGTGGAGCTAAAGGAAATGCCCTATTCTGTGCCTGGAAAGCTCATATCAGTTGTGACAGTGAAGAGAGAAGGAGCTCTGTGCTTCTGCAGTGCGTAGTTTCGCGAGGGAAGCACGTGTGAGGCCCTGAGGTTCGGCCTGCAGCCATTGCAAGTGTCAGTTCGGACTGAATCCGATTGTGTGGAGAAAGAAGGAAGTCTGAAGAGTGGAAACAAGGCTCACCCTGTAGAAGACTGGAGAAATTGTTGAATCACGCTCGGTCTGTCAGGAACTGAAGCTGCTGTGTGTGCTCCCGGCTATTTTGCTGTAATTGCGATCGGGATCGAGGAGCAGCCTGCCTGGTATAGTACTTTCCTTTTACATATGAATGTGCGTAGTGCTTGTGGGGAATCGCTATTTCCAATCCCCCGTGCTGTGTGCTGTGTACTGAAGCTGGAAGCAAACCCCAGCTTAGCTTGGACTAAATACCTTTGCTATCACCTGCAGTGGGGTCCAGTCAAAAGGACCTTGTCTCCATGCCCTGTTGTTCTGGCAATCCAGAAGAACATCTACCATCCGGTCCTCAGCTTGGGTATTGTGAGTACAAATCAGGGTATTCCCCTGCAGTCTGTTTTCAATCACAAGTGTGTCATCTAATTCTTGTTGTTTCCCTGCTTCATGGACTGAGCCATCCGGCTCCAGATTGCAATTGGGTGTTGTGCATATATTTTCTTCTACAGACCCCATCCATCTGCACCTGCCAGCCAACCCCGGGCAACGGGCCTGGCTAGCCCCCTCCCAACCTGGGTACCCAGAGTGTGACTTTTCAGACCCTGTATGTATGCACAGTACTGTGATTTAATGCCACCAATTAACCTGATTTCCCCCTCCCGTGTTATTGCCCCCTAAATAAATCAGATTTGTTGTTATACTATATACTGTCTGTGGTGTTGGTACATGTGGAAACAGTATTGTGTTTTGCTGTGTATGTTATTTAACCTTATTTTATAGCGGGTCCTCAGAGACGTGCTGCAGAATCAGTCTCGAGGGTAAGTGGTATCTATATGAGTGAACAGTGTGTATACATGGGGTATTGGGGCTGTATCTCTGGGGTACTGTGTGAGCCACTAGAGGGAATAAAAGGTGGTCTCAGTGTCCCAGAGGGCTGTGACCAAGCTAGTCTAACCACTACAAACCCTGACCTCTGGGTGGAGGCACCTGCCATAGGATCTAGGCCCCTCAACCTGTCCATAGTCAAACAGGCAGGGGTAGTAGCCCTTGGGATAGTGCTACCTAGGGGTTACATATATATTTAAAGTTACCCTATTCCCTCCAATTGGGAGGTACTGATGGTGTGTGGGGGGGAAGGGGTGCTACACAACGCTAGTATCTTATTTCAAGAGAGGCCGCAGTAGCCTAGGCAGGCATAGGCTGGTGCTAGCTAGTAGCTTGCTGTGTACTGTTGTTTGTTTTTTTCCTCCTGGCCTATGTTACTGTGTGGAGACTGGGGACTGTTGACTGTTGTTTTGAAGGGGGACCTTGTTATTGAGTTGTTGCAAATTTAAATAATGTTTATCTTTATAGTTCTTGTTGTTCCTCAGTCCTACTCCCAGACCAGCACTGACTTTCGTTTTTAATTTAAAATGGCGCAGAGTGGCTGGCCCAGTGGCATGGAGGGCTGAAGCATCACTGCCTTACCTCATGCCACACCAGCAACCCATGATCATAATGCAAGCGGGTCGCCAGACAGGCCTTCTTCACGCTCTGCAGCAACATCACAGAGCAAAGGGCCTGAGTCCACTTCCCTCAGGAGGGGCTCCAGTCGAACCGAATTGAACAGTTTCTGCACTCTGGATTTCAGCAACTTAGTGCAGCAACCTGTCGGTGAAAACAGGCTTTCCATTTGAAAATTAATATTCATTAGACTCCTTCGATGCCCCATTGGCTAGCTGATTTGGCACTAAAACATTGTCCTTGCCTCTTCCTATAAGTCCGTTGTCTAAATCCTCCAGTGCTCCTGGCTTTCCAATTGGCTGCTTACAGGGTTACATGTGACTCACATGGCTGCTCCAATACAGTTTATACGTAGTCCCAATTTTCAGTCTACCTTGCAGCCAAACTGTACAGTTTTTACAAATTAATCACTCCGTGTCCATTAGCTGCCCCTCTGCCTCACCATCCGGTGGCAGAATGGCTTCAAACAGGGGCTTCCCCTGCCAGTCACCAGCACCATAGTACTATCTCCCCAGGCAACGGGCAGGGCTTTCATTCATTTAGCAGCCATAGCTGTTTCTCAAAGTTCAAGTGTCCCTGTAATAATATAGAGCTTAAGAGCACTCTTAAAACCTTTTTATTGATGTAACCCCTAGGTGGCACTATCCTAAGGGCTACTTCCCCTGCCTGCGTGCCTAGGCGCAGGTTGAGGGGCCTGAGCTAGTTGAACGGGTGCCTCCACCCAGAGGAATGGTTCTGGGGTAGCATAACGGCTGCTGGTATAGCCCTTCTGCATGCTATAACTCCCCACCAACCTCTCTAGTGGCCTAAACAGTATAGCAGCAAAACATTCATATGTGCCATATGGCAGTAATGACTTGCTCACACCCCTTGCACTTACCACCAGGGCTGGATCCTCTGCAGCTGCCCTGGAGACCCCCTGTAAAGTAAGACCTGCAATGCAACAGTTCAATAGCAGTACAATACCCCCACCAAAAAGGTACACACTAGCCAGGTTAAGTGCAAAAAGAACAAAATCTGATTTATTCAGGGGGAAGTGAACAGGGTTGGGGCATGAATCTAGCAGATGATTGAAAGATCTGATTAATTCAGGCTGAAGATGCATGCACAGTGAGTCCCTTGTATGCAGTCACACAACCCTGGGTACCCAGTTGTTAAGCAGGCTAGCCTGAAGCGATGCCCGTGGTAGGCCGGTGTTGCAGCTGTTGTTGGGGCCCTTAGGAGAGAAAACAATCAGCGTGCACATCAACCCAGAATTTTTAATCCACAGCCAGATGGCTCAGTTCGTTGTAATAAACCCAAACAAATAAATCAGATGACACACAATGATTATAGCTTTGTTGCAGGGAGCTACCCTGTTTGGTACTCACACTACCCAGACCAGGAGGCAAGACTGATGAGATGAAGACCTCTGGATGGTGTTCCGGCTACCTGTTCGAGGGTGTTGAGCAGAGTGCCGAATCCCCTAGCAGGTCCTTTGTCAGAAATGTCTCTGCAGTGGGAGCGGCAGTCTAGGCCGAGATGGCAGGGCCCATACAGAGCAAGCAGTTCAGATTTAGTCAGTGAGAGTGCTGGAGCAGCTTCCACGTAGCATAACACACTTGAAGGTGGGGAACCAAATCGCAACCTACGCAGCACATTCAGCACACTTATAAGCAATGCAACTCTTTGTCACAGTTTGGGTAAAGTCCGGTTGCAATTTAGCAGAAGTTCTGCACAAACCTCTCAATCCGTAACTCACTTCGGTACCTGGCAGGCCGATCACTTCTGGAGCAAGTCTTCGGTCCCAAATTCAGGCAATGATCATTCTCTTTCTCTTCAGGCTTCAGATTTCAAACAAAGGAATTAGATTTAAATCCAACTTTCACATTCACAGGATTTCTCACTGGAAGATGTGACAGGAAGACCAGCGCAGCCTTCCCACCGATTCCCCCTTGCTCCAACGCAGGAGCAGCTGCTCGATGGCTCGAGACGTTCACTCTCCAAACTCCAGCTCAAAACTGACTCTACTGCAGGCAGTTCTGGGTATTTCCTCTAAGATCTAAAAGGTTTGGTTGGCTGAGGGAACTGTCTGTCACAGCAAGGGCTCCCCCTCCAGGTCCATTTAGGTGCCAAACCTTAAAAACTACAATTCCTACAGATTTCAATCCCACAAGACCTCTGGGGATAGTCTCCATTTTAGGTCCCCTAAGGTTTGATTGGTCCAACTCTGGCAGTCCAGAACCAAAATGGCGGCTCTTATGCAAAAAGTCCAAGCTGCAAGAGAAGACAGACTAAACAAACTTCTATACTATTATTAATAAGGCAGATAAACAGTAAATGAGCACAGTTCCCAGCAGAGCTTCCTCTGCACATATAGCAACTGCAGAATGGAGTAGAAATATCACTTGCCTGGCCAGTCACGAGCCCTAAATTACTCAGACCCAGCCCAGACTAATTTCTAACACAGCATAATGACTCTCTTAAAGAGACAGGCATGGAGGCTTTCTATAGCACTCTCATGCAGATACATACAGCCTCTGCAGACACAGGACACCATCCTGCCAGTGGGCATTAGGCAGCCCGGGAAGACATTTTAGTAAATCCCCATTTGTAGGGGGGTTACATTTATTTCCCCTAAAGTGCCTCCGGACTCCCTTTATCCATTGTATGCCCACGGGGCTGGAGTACACATAGTGAAGCTGCCCACAAGCCGCAGGAGAGGCTTTCATAATGAGTGCCACAGCACTCCTTCAGTATTTGAGCTGGCAACTTTCAGCTCGCACATCCATGAGGCTTGCTTCTTGAATGTGCACACTGTCTTGTGCGGCATTCATCAAACTGCCAAACAGGCAGCTTTACTCCCCCAGTCTTCTAATTAATTTCTGGATCTTGGGGCCAGCAGGGGCATAATGGGCGCACCCAGAACAGACCGGGACAGGCAGGGCAAGTGGTTGGGAGTCAGCCAGGTAAGCCCCACCAGTGGAATGGAGTTACAAATATTAACTATCAGATGAGCACAGTTGCACTAATGGGTTTGGGATGCCCCAACTGCTTTTCTGCTTTCTTTGCCTTCTTATGGTAACTACAGGCAATTACCTCAGTTTTTCCAGCAGGGGGATGTGTTCACGGCCAAGTGCACTTTTAGTGCCTTCCGCAGGGCTTTGATTTAGCAGTGCAGTATTTAAACAGGCTTGGACACTCACAATGCACTCCAAACTTCTCTGACTATTGCAACTTTATGGCAATGTGCTAATCTGCATTCAGGATAGGCAGTTTGTGAGGTGCAAACTGACAGCTTTGAATATGGGGCCACCTGTGTTTTATGTTTAGTCTTTTTAAATTAAAATGTTTAGCCTTTTTAAATTAAAATGTTTTGATGTAGAGAACTGTCAGGAAATTCTGCTTATGGGGTTCATTTGAGATGTCTTTTACTGCATAAGAGTGTCATCTAGTGAAGTTTGGGCAACAGGGTTTTAAAGTGAAGCTGAGCAGTTCTGTCAACTTAAACTTTATGAGACACCACCGTTGTTCAGTAAGATACATCTCGGGCTGACTCCATAGACATATTATAAACATCTTGTGTGATTTCCACCAAAAAGCAATGAGAACCACAGGCACTCTTGTCCTGCATAAATTTTTGTCTCATGCAGGGAAAGTTAAAGTAGAGCAATCCACTTCAGAGGTGGGGAGAGGAGGAGTGCTAGCACTATATTTATGTTTCTTTATTTCAGAACTTTCACCAGGAAAGACATACTGAGCTGGTAACAGCTCATCTTCAGATGTGTCCTGGGGGGAATGAGAGAGTATGCATACCAAAGGTGCAAAGGTAAAATTACATACAGTGCCGTGCACAGTAGTCAAACATAGATACATAGATACATAGACAGTGTCGGCAGATAAGGGCCTATGGCCCACCCAGTCTGCCCATTTGAGCTTGTAAGTTCAGTTTGTTTTCTTAGAAGTCTGTTGCCCCTTACCCCTGACCTCTAGAATTCCTTTATGTCTATCCCATGCATTCTTAAATCCCGTGATTGTTTCAGCCCCCACCACTTCCTCTGGCAGGGTGTTCCACTTGTCCACCACCTGCTCTGTGAAGAAATTCTTTCTCATGTTTCCTCTGAATCGTCCTCCTCCAACTTCATCCCATGCCCTCTAGTCCTGGAACATCTTTTTCGCTTTAAAATAGTGTTTTCCTGCACCCTGTTCCTCCCTGTAAGATACTTGTATGTCTCTATCATATCCCCTCTCTCCCTCCTCTCCTCCAGGGAGTACATGTTCAGTTCCTTCAACCTGTCTTCATAGGACTTGTGATGCGATCCATACACCATCTTTGTTGCCCTCCTCTGAACCTTCTCTACCCTGTCTATGTCCTTACGTAGGTATGGTCTCCAGAACTGTACACTGTACTCCAGGTGGGGCCTCACTAGTGTCTCGTATAGCGGAATTATGACCTCCCTTTTCCTGCTGGTGATGCCCCTGCCTATACATCCCAGCATCCTATTTGCTTTACCTGCTGCCTTGTCACACTGTTTCCCTACCTTGAGGTCATCAGAGATGACAACCCCAAGATCCCTTTCCTGCTTGGTGCATGCTATATCCTCACCCCCAACTGATATATTGTGCCAGGGTTTTGTGCCCCATATGCATTATCTTGCACTTCTTTGCATTGAATTTCAACTGCCAAACCCTTGACCATTCTTCAAGTTTCTGCAGGTCACTTCTCATTCTGTCTACACCCTCTGGTGTGTCTACTCTGTTACAGAGCTTTGTGTCATCAGCGAACAGTGAAATTCTGCCTTCTAGATCCTGCGCAATGTCACTGATGAAATGTTGAATAGGACCGTCCCAGCACTGATCCCTGTGGTACCCCACTGGTCACTTTTCCCTCTGTGGAGGACAGCCATTTACCACCACCCTCTGTGTCCGCCACCCAGCCAGTTACCTGCCCACCACACTACTGTCCTGCCCACACCCATATTCCCAGTTTGTGTAATAGTCTTCTATGTGGCACAGTGTCAAAGGCCTTGCTGAAGTCCAGATAGGCCATGTCCACTGCCCTCCCCTGATCCACCTCCCTAGTCACCCAGTCAAAAATTCAACGAGGTTGGTCTGACATGACCTCCCCTGGGAAACCATGCTGCCTTGGGTCCTGTAGTCCATTGACAACCAGATGTTCACAATCTCCTTCAGTAGTGCTTCCGTGATCTTCCCACTACCGAGGTGAGGCTGACTGGTCTGTAGTTCCTGCTTCCTCTTTGTTTCCACTTTTGTATAAGGGGACTACATCTGCTGTCCTCCAGTCTTTGGGTACCTCCCTGTTTCCAGTGATCGGCCTAAACAGGATAGCCAGAGGTTCAGCCACCACCTCTCTTAGTTCTTTAGGGACCCTGGGGTGCACCCGTCTGGCCCCATTGCTTTATCAATCTTGTGCCACAGTTCCTTCAGGACCCTTTCTGTGTAAAGGGACTTGTGTCCATTTCTGCACCATTCTCACCCTTGTACTCCTTCAGACCCATTACCCCCTCTTCCTTAAAGACTGAGCAGAAATACCTGTTCAATATGTCAGCTTTACTGTTGTCATCCTCCACGCAGCTCCATCCTCCCCTTCAGTCTCACTATCCCTCCCTTTGTCTTTCTTTTTCACTTATGTACCTGTAAAGGTTTGTCCCTCTACCCACTGATTTTGCAATGTGTTCTTCTGTCTGAGCTTTGGCTTCCCTTACTGACCTCCCTGCCTCCCTTTGCTTCTCCTGGTACTTCTCCCTATCCCCTTCTGCCTGTGCCTTTTGTATTGCCTGAATGCAATCTTTTGGCTTTCACTTTCTTTGCTACCTCTTTGGAAACCATAATGGTCTCCTCTTCCTTTTCCTCTTGCTAACCTGCTTAATGCATAATTCTGTTGTTCTTGTAATCCCATTTTAAATACTGCCCACTGTTCCTCAACCCCTGATTCCTGTCCCATTCCCTTAATGCCTCTTTCAAGTATCTCCCATTTTCCCAAAGTCTGCCCCCTAAAATCCAGGATACGTGTTTTTGTGTGTGGTTTGGTTCTGCTCTTTCTGTGATTTCAAACCACAATGACTGGTGGTCACTGTTACCCAGGTGCTCCCCACTGTTACTTCCCATCACACTGTCCCTGTTTGTGAGCACAAGGTCCAGTATTGCCTTCTGCCGAGTTGGTTCCATGACCAGTTGCTTGAGAAAGGTACCCTGAAGGGAGTCCAGGATAAATCTGCTCCTAGTTGATGCTGCTGCTGGGATGCTCCAGTCCACGTCTGGAATATTGAAGTCTCCAACCAGTACTACCTCACCCTTTTCTGCCATCCTTTGGATGGCTAGCATCAGCTCCCTATCTGTTTCTTCCTCCTGGGCTGGTGGTCTATAGGCCACACCTGTGCGGATGGCTGTCCCCATTTTCCTTGCCAGCTTAACCCACAGTATCTCTCCCTCATTTTGTTCCTCCTGGATCTCTGTGGCACTTATGTCATTTTTCACATACAGTGCCACTCCTCCTCCCTTCCTGCCTGCTCTGTCTCTTCTGAATATGTTGTAGCCAGGTATGGCCATCTCCCAGTCATGGTTATCATTACACCAGGTTTCAGTGATGGCCACAATGTCCAGGTCTGACTGTACCATGACAGCCTCCAGATCTTCCATCTTGTTGCTAAGGCTCCTGGCATTTGCACACATGGCTTTCCATGATTTGACCTCCCTAGACTGCTTCACTGTTCTACTCCAGCCCCTTCCTTGGTTGTCATTTATCCCTGGTTCTCCTTGCTGTCTGCCCTTCTGCTGAATTTTGCCCCTTTTCTGCTTATCCACCTCTTGGGCACTAATCTCCATCTTTGGCACACTGTTTTGCATACAGTTAAGCAAACGTGAAATAAGCAGGAGGACTGGGGCAGTCCTAATGGGCAGTACAGTACAATACAAAATGCTCTAAGTGCAGAAACATTACCAGCTGCCAGCCCACGACCAGGGTCGAGGAAGTATAATACAATAACACAATGGTTCAAGTGCAAAAATATCTGGGTGCAAGCCCAGGTGCAGAGTTAATGACACCCAGCCTGTGTGAGGGTGCAGTAGTAGCCAGTGCAGTACAAGCAGTACAGAACTAGTTTCTTAAGCACTCATTTGGCACATCTCCCTGGCACACAGACTAGAGCCTATGTGGACCCAAGTTGCTCCGAGCCGGGGAGGTACCCAACAACAGGGAGGGGAAAGGGGTTGCTCACAACCCACCATGCATGCCACAGAGCAGTGTCCACAATAGTACCGGATGATGGAGGGACTGGAGCTGCCACACTCCTGTATCCATCTCCTCCTTTATTGTACGGTTTGTAATGCTGGCAGTCTGCCACCTGCATCTCAACATGCTTTACCCACCCACAGGGGGTCCTCCAGCATCGGTCCATGACATATGTCAGCACACGTGGAGGTGTGCATCAGAGGCATCTAAGCTGTGGCAGTGGGTGCCCATCCTGAAACACCATGGCACTGTATACGTTGCAGCCAGGGGCAGTATATACTTGTAAGTGATCATTTCAAGCTGGCATGGTATGCACTTGGCTGATCTGCCAGTACAGGTCCGTGGACTGGCATTGCTGCTGTCATGATCTTTGGTTCTGCGCCATCCTGGGAATCACTGTGTGCTGCACCAGGGGACACTGCAACAGACAGGCTTGCCATGCAGCCTAATACGGTAACTACAGGGCACTGTGCCCACATACCAGCTAGAATGTGGGGTCCCCCCCCACCTGGCAGATCCCCAACCTGTGGCACAGAGGCTGTTAGACCAGCTCATGGCTGGTCTAACCACAACCAGGATTTATGGCCACAGCGGGGTTTTTTAGAATCTCAATTTAGGGGATGTTGCAGCCCCGCTGTGGCACAAGCCCCCCTTATGACCTGACGCACCACCACTTCAGGCAAAGGGGTGGTGCAGGGCTGGTTAGGCATAAGGACTTTCTATTTCAAAGCAGCCTGCATTTGAAAATCGGGATTGCTGCAACATTTGATGCATGGTGCAACTTGCATCATTTCCTTCTGGCACAGTCACCTTGCATCAAATTTGGCGCTTTGAAAATCGAGCCCCAGGTCTCAGGGTAGAATAGAGTATAACTGGGCACTGTGGATGGACAAATGGTCTTTTTCTGCCAACATTGCCTATGTTTCCATGACACTTTTTACTTTTTTATTTTGGAAGCATTTTTTCTTTTTCCTTTTTGCTCATTAGAAAGTTTTCTACTTGATAGTACTGTATCATACAGTCTCTAGTTCTATTCCTCTTCATACCTCACCAGCACTGTGACCTAACTCATGACATCATAAGTGACCAATCCAGCAGCTGTTAAGTGACTCATTCTGAGCAAGTGTGATGTCACAGTCAGTGATATCACAATGCTAATTAAATTAATGTATGAAGAGGAACAGAACTACATATGTCAGCCTCCAATGCAGAGCACTGTTCCATACTTCACACCCAGTACTGTGAAGAAGAAAATGTTCTAATTAGCACAAGGGAGAAGGAAGATACCCAAGATATAAAAAGTAGGAGTTGACTACTTTTAAAATATAATATTAGTTTCACGCAATACACTAGCTCTTTAAGAAATCACAGGCCATGTACAAATGACAGCACGATAAGCAGTAATGTTTTTAAAAACAGATTAAGACTTACTGTGCTGTAGCATTCCCGCTACCAGGAGCCTATTTAAATCTGTTTTTATTTAAACGGATCTGATCATCCACACTACAGGTAAAACCTGACTAATCTCAGTAATGTTTTAGACCCTGTACACACTTATGAAAGCAGGTTGAAAAGCATTTTATAACCAGTTTAAAGCTCTGTCCACACTACAAAACTGTTTTTGAAAACCGTTTTCAAAACCAGTTTAGTCAAACTGTTTCAGTGTGTCCACACTATGCAGTAACCATGCTTTGGTTTAGTGAACCCACACTGCTGGTGTTAAATCTGTTCTCATTGTAACCATTTCATATACATTTCAACACAGAGAACTGTGCTTGCTTGTCCACACTGTCCCTGTAACTGTTTTAGTTAAACTGTTACAGCTTAAACCAATTTATAAAATGGGTACTAAGAATCCTGCATCCTGATTGGCTGAAACTTGTTCCTACCCATTGGACTGAGACAGAAGAACTAATGGGTATGAAAGAGTCTCAGTACCAATGTTGCTCAATTACTAAAAATATCAGTGTGCAGCTCCTTAATGCTGCAACCCCTAATCCTGGTTTTACTTTCGTTCACACTACTTCCTTGCTTGGTTCACTTTGTTACTGAACTAAAGCACCTGAAGCCAGTCATTTGCAATTCAGAAAAAAAGAGTGGAACAAAACTGAGGGGGGAAGTGGATTTCAAGAGACAGTTAGCACAAAAAGCACACACACCATAGTGGCTCACACAGTGCAACTCAGGCTAGCACCCTGAAGTGACAACCAACATGGTGAGAGACTAATTCACACAAAACTACTGATTTTTAAACATTTTTAAGTTTTTATTTTGAATTTTCTCACTTAACACAAAATCCATTGTATAAGCACAATAAGACACTCCAGGGTGTTGGTTGTGCTGCCACAACTACACTTCCAGGGGCTGAAGACACTCAGCTTGTGGCCTCATGCCTTAATATACCCCGGGTGTGTGGCTGTGGCAGCACAACCAACACCCCATTGTGTCTTATTGCTTACTTTACTCCCATGCGGACATGTGAGTAAAAGCATGCTAGCTCTAAAACATTTTTTAAAATGGTTTTAAGACTAGGTACCTAGCAGGGTTTAAAAATGTTTTTGTTAAAATGCTTAATGTACAAGGCCTTAGTTGTGGAACTGGAGCTTACAACAGAAATGTGGGACCTTGCACTAGTTTTATATAATCTGTTCCAGAGAACGTTGCCCAAGAGACTCTTTAAATTAAAGAACAAGTGCGCTGCCTAAATTAAGACTATTTTTCAAAAGTAGTGAACAACTGCTTTTTATACCAGAAGTATTTTTTCTTTCTTCCTTTTGCTAATTAGAAGATTTTCTCCTACCTGACAACACCTGGTGTGATGTGTGGAACAGTGCGGTTTCAGGTGGCTGGCATATCTAGTTTTATTCCTCCTCATCCATCATCAGCCTTATGACTTCACTGTCTCTGGCATTACAACTGGCACAAAAGAGTCAATCGCCCGCTGTCAGATCAGTCACTTGTGAGGTTACAATAAGTGAGGTCACACTGCTGATGTGGTATGAAAGGGAATACAGTAATACCAGAAATTTCAGTCTTCAGGTAAAGTACTGCCCTTCACATCTCATCTACTACTATCAGAAAGAAAACTTTCTAATGGGCAAATGGAAGAAGGAAAAATACTTCAGAAATAAAAAGTAACAACTGACTGCTTTTAAAAATGAATAAAATGTTCTGCCTGCTAATTTCAGCACTACTAGCTCTTTAAAGAGAAGTCCCAAGATTTTAAAATGGGTTTAACAGTTTTTTTTTCAATACATTAATCCATTACCTTATGCTGGTGATAGTCTACCGAGGAAAAAATGGAATGCTTCAATATGTCCAGTACGAGAGGGAAGGGATTGAAAACTGTGCCAAACAGATGGCCAGCCAATCCCTCCCACTTCCCGATCTGCCAGCCTCGCCCTCGTGCTCAGACGTTTCGTGATGTCTAACCAGGGACAGCGTGGGGGCATGCCACATACAAGTAAATGGAGGACAATTTCAGAGCTGTTTTATGTTTTTTACCTGCCACTAGAGGGATTCTTGGTCTTTCTACACAAATCACTGTACTCAATCGTGGGCAATATGGCCTGCATTATCATTCTACTTCTTTCCCGGTGCTGCTACAAGGGGAGGTTGTAGTTTGAGGTTCCCCTAAGCTTTACTGAACAGGCTGACAACTTCCTTAAAACTGCCTGTGCGACAGCTCTGCAGCTGAAAACAGGAAGCTCTCAGTGTCTGCCATCCACCCTTCAGACTCAAGTCAGATAGACTCTGAGCACCCTATTCTTACCTATGCTACGCTGACATCATCCAGTAATAATGCCTTACTTAGTATATGCTTCCTTCCACCCTCCTTGGTGTGCTAGGAACCCAAGTGTCCCTCCCCCTAATAGGGGTGTACTACTTGCCATAATCTACTCACTGACCCTACTCTGGGTGGACAGGCTCATAGACCCATTACCCCCAGAATCAGTGAGCAATCTACATAATATCGCTCCACATGACTTCCTTAGCAGCTACCCTATCTCAAGTATATCTAGTCTCTTAACAGAGCATGAGATCATGAAAAAGGGCATATGCTATGACCTGCTTTACTACATGAGCAGGACGCATCGAAGACACCTCATCTCAATACCTAGCACTAAACTGCTCAGGTTACTAGTCTTGCTACTTCTCCTATCAGGTGATATCCAACCTAACCCTGTCCCATAAGTACCCAATACCTTGGTAGCATCCCCCCAGGACCATCAATGGGCAGCCACCAAGGGTCTGAAGATAGCACATATGAACATATGTAGTCTTAGACCAAAAATACACGAAGTCCAGGCCTGGTTGGATCTCTACAAACTGGATTTACTAGCCATCTCTGAAACCTGGCTAAAAGCCCACATCCATGACCACGAGATTCAGGTCGTGGGCTACAAGCAGCTACCGTATGACAGAGAAACCAAAAAGGGGTGGAGTCCTAATCTATGCTAAGGATGACCTCTCCATGTCACTCTACCCCTGCAGACTAATCCTACTGCTGAGGGAGAGAGCATATACATCCGGATAACCCTAGGGCACACACAAACAACTAACAATTGGTCTGCTTACCACCCACCAAAATCAGCCTCAAATCCTTTGAAGCCATCACAAACGATACAGCTATCAAGGTAACAATGGAGCAACTAATCCTGGATGACTTCAACATTAACTGGGCCCAGGACCTGGTCTATCCTCAAAGTCACTTACCCATGAAGCAGGTCTGGCGCGGGTCATCTCTGAACCGACCAGACTTAATTACAAAACTGGGAACCACACCACCCTTGACTGGGCTCTGGTGTCTAACCCCACTAATATACAGAGTGTGGGCACAATGGCAGACTCCTGAGTGACCATTCCCAATCTTCTGTATATGGAAAAACAAACCACCCAAGGTCCAACCTAGAATTCTCTCCGCCTGCGGATTCTCCAAGTTCTCTTGAACTACAATACAATCGCTACCTAGGTAGTCTGGACTGGAACCCCATAAATCTTCTCCCTACTCTTACTGAGGCTGTGCAATACTTCCAGGATGAACTAACCACAGCGGCCAACCTCTTTGCTCCAGTGAAGAGAATGAGGGCTAAAGGCAGCTGCTAAGTGGATCTTCACTCCCTCAAAGCCCTAATGGCTACTCGGGAAAAAGCCTGGAAAGTTTAGGCTCTCCTCCTTCCGGCAGATCTCACTGAATACAAAGCCCTGAGGAACAAAGCCAAGAGAGCCATAAAACTCTGCTAAGAGATTGTTAACACACCTCCAGAAAACCAGCCTGGGCAACCCCAAGCAATTCTGGAATCATATCAATGACCTGATCAAGGGCAGCAAAAGCCTGAGTCCTGTCCCATGAAGATTAACGGTCAGCCTGCCAACTGACCTTCTCAAATATTGGCTGCCCCCACAGGCACTTCCTCAGACCTCGAGGCTACAAGATCTGCCTGTCTCCCCAGACTCTCCCCTACCTCAGATGAACCACCTCACATGGAAAGACCCCATTTCACCTGAGACTGTCTAAACGCACTGAAGTACTAAACCTCCTAAGGAACCTGAAACCGAAAGGGTCAGGGGGACCCGATGGTATCAAGCCTTGGCTACTCAAGGCAGGAGCTACCTCCTTAGCCTGGCCTATAACCATGCTTCTCAATCGATCACTGAGGGAAGGAGCAGTTCCTGACCTGTGGAAACATGCCAGTGTTGTCCCAATTCACAAAGGGGGGGCTCAGGGAAAAACTCAACAACTACAGGCCCATCTCCCTCCTCTGCTCACTTGCTAAGGTGCAAGAAAGAGTCATCTACAATCAACTCAGGGACTACCTGGAAGCTCATCAGCTCCTTGCCCCCTACCAAAATGGATTTAGAACAAACCATAGTACTGACACTGCCCTCATTAACTTCACGGATGAAGTTCTCAGGGCAATGGACAAAGGGATAGCCACTGGTGCAGTCTTTATAGACTTATCCAAGGTGTTCAACCTCGTCGACCACAACTTGCTGCTACAGAAGCTGCAAAATATAGGCCTAGACAATCATGCCCTGAAGTGGTTTGGGAGCTACTTATCAGGCAGGGCACAGAGGGTCTCATGGAAAGGGACCATGTCTGACCCACTACCCCTAAACCAGGGTGTACCTCAGGGCTCAATTCTAGGCCCCCTCCTGTTTTCCTTGTTTACCAATGACATGCGTACCCACTGCGGGGAGAGCTCGGTTGTGCAGTACACTGGTGATACTGTCATCTTCCGACCCCTGCATGACGTGGTTGCCCTAGGCCCTCTACTCCAAAAGGATCTTACTTCACTAGAAACTTGGCTATGTAAGAACAGAATGGTACTAAATGCCGACAAGACCAAGGCAATGCTATTCGGGCCAAAATCCCTGGGATTTGACAGGTTCTCATCCCTCTCCTTAACCTCACTCTTTGGTAAAGCCATTAACGTAGTCCCCTCCCTTGAATACTTAGGCCTCATGTTGGATCATAATATCACATACAAGGAACACGTGGACCAGGTCACCAGGACCCTACATCAGAAAGTTGGCACCCTGTACTGACTCAGGGACCAACTCATCCCTGAAGCCAGGCTCTCCATAGCTACCAGCGTCCTTCTACCCAACCTGACCTTTGCGGCCCCTATTATACAGGGCATGGCTAAACAAACTATTACCAGGATGCAAACCCTATATAATAAAATAGCTCATTTCGCAACCTTAGACCACCCGAGACGTCACCACTGTGACACTTTGGCCAATCTTCATTGGCCCACATTGGTCGCCCGCCTCCAACACCCCTTGCTTGTCCAGGCCTACAAGCTTCTCAAACCCCACGCTCCACCAAGCATTGATGGGACCATAACCCTCAAACACAACCCAAGGAACCTAAGGACCTCAGATTGAACTCTATTAGAAGTCCCTAGGGTAAGGACAAATGCTGGCGGAAGATCCTTTTCCTCCCAAGCAGCCTGCCAATGGAACAAGCTCCCTCCCCAGGTCCAGGCCTCCTCCTCACTCATGAACTTCCGCACCAGGCTTAAGTCCCATCTGCTGACCTCAAGAGCATGCCACTGTCATGGCACTTAAAGCTCCTAAGGTACTCCCCTCCTCTCCAACTCCCGTCTCCTAGCTTAACCTTCCTACTACCTGCCTTATACATACTGCTCGCCAGAGGCTACGTGTAACCCCTGAATAAACTATATGCAAAGTACTACCAATTACTTAGATGTCATGATGATAACCATGCCTGTACCCATGCCTGCATCCACTGCTTTTCTTTTACTGTGCCTGTAAGCCATGCCTGTATCCACTGCTTTTCTTTTACCATGCCTGTAACCATGTCTGTATCCACTATTTTTCTTTACTGTAACCACCTCATGATGTAACTCACAATGCCTCAAATGTTCCTTATGTCCTTGTTCATTCTTATAACTTGTATTGTTATCCTGGGTCGCCCCTGAAAAAGGGACCTTCGGGGCTCAGTGGGCCTACCCGGTCACCAAAATTTAATAAATAAATAAAGCAACCTTTGATATAAAGGTAAGCCATTGCTCAGCTAATAGGGGTCCTATTAGCTGAGCGATGGCTTTCATTTATATTAAAGGTTGCTTTAATTAACATAAAACAGCTCTGAAAATGTCCTCCATTTACTTATGTGTTGCACGCCCCACGTTTTCCCTGGCTAGACATCACGAAATGTCTGATTATGAGGGTGAGACTGGCAGATCGGGAAGTGGGAGGGATTGGCTGGCCATCTGTTTGCCACAATTTTCAATCCCTTCCCTCTCGTAGTGGACATATTGGCAGCATTCCATTTTTCCCTCAGTAGACTATCACCAGCATAAAGTAATGGCTAATATGTTGAAGACCCCATTTTTTTGTATGTTGGAACTTCCCTTTAAGCTAGATAAGTACCTACAGGAAAAGGACTACATGGTTTTGCCCACTGAGTTGGTGGGGGAATTAACTTGATGGACCAAAGGCATCCCTCCCTGTTTCCCTACTCACTCACTCACTCACTCACTCACTCACTCCTCCTTCCTTCCTTCCTTCCTTCCTTCCTTCCTTCCTTCCTTCCTTCCTTCCTATCTTCTTTCATGTTTTCATATGTTTGTTGGACCTAAGGGCTATTTCTGCTCTTTGTAAATGATGGCATGGCATCTTTAACCTGAGCCTAAACAATTTGCACAAGCAGATAGAAGGATTTATTGTCTCATTCAATGAAAAGTACCTTCAATAGTGCTACACCCGCCCCCACCAAGTACTGCAGGCAGAGTCCACATAAGCAATAATACCTAACAGGGTGGGCAGTATTGGGAAATACTGGACTACCCAGGGGCATAATGAGGCCCAATGCCATAGGTGGAGGGCCTTATAGCCCCTGGAAGGTCCAGTATTTCACAACTCCGCCCACCCTGGAGGGTTTTATTGCGCTTAGAAAATGGCCCACATGTGACAGTTTTAGAAAATAGAAAGAAAAAAAAAATAAGAAATGTATAACTTATGAGTAAAAATAAAGTAAAGTTGTTATAGTGGTAAAACAGTCCCTGTACTAGTGTACTTCCCAGTAGAGGGCACTGTAATCTTTCACGGTTTCTTTACTGGGAAGTGTACTTAACTGTTGCATTTCTTTTACTGTGTCATCTGGGTTTTTTTGGTTTTTTTTTTGTGGGCTCTGATAAACTGTACTTTACTGCTGCCCTTAACCCCACGCAAGCCCCATCACCACCATTTTACATTAATTCATGAGGACACCTACCAGGATCAGGCAAGGTTACCTTCCAAGGGAGCTCTGAAGCTTTTGCTGGATAATTTGATTAATGATGCTGGGTATTTGCTGATTTTGTTGGAGGAAATAGTTATAGTAAACGACGGGGGTCTGGGCGCCGCTAGGCCTCCAGAAGTTCCGGGGGTTTAGATGCTCTGTGGTGCATTTTGGAGCTTAATTTGAAAATACAACACACTTCTGTTAAGTACTCCCACCACACCTGACCTCTAGCTCGGTATGCTGCAGTTACTTACGCTGGAGGGAGGTCTGAGTGATGCAGTAAAATGCTGTAGACTCCAGCAAAATGCTGGAGACTTGGCGCGTAACTACGGTAGCTGACAGACAAAATCACCAGGTTAGTTTTTTTTAGGCGCCAGCTTCCTTTTTTTTTTTTTTCCCAATGCTGGCAACAACATGCAGGAGGCAGCGAGGTGGGGTGACAGAGCAGAAAATGGAAGAAACAGCTGGGCGGGAGACTAGCACTGCTAGTGAAAGTTTTACACCCGTTGAAGGTTGGCACTGTGAAATTGCCAATTCAGAGAACAGCCGCATGCAGGGAGAAGAGATCGGGACTGGGACAATGTCGAAAATGTGGTGGTACCTACCCTAACTTCTTCCTTTTTTCAAAATTTTATTTTAAAATCAAGTTGTGGGTTGCTGTTTTTGCCAGAGAGAGATGGGAAGATCAGCTGCTACTTTACAGCTTGAGCAAGTACGGCTATGTTCTTATTTCAGTTTGACAACAGGGGCAGAACTTAAAGAGCAGATATCTATTGATTACTGAATATTTGCTCTTTAAGTTACAAGTTACTGTAGCTGAGGAGCATTGCTGGGGAGGTTTCTTACTCGCTAAACAGAAAGTATAACTTCCTGTCGCTAAGCGAGTGGGGAAAAATGGCAGTCACTCAGTTCGGGGTGCCAATGATACCCTAAATAATGGGACACCCTGAAGTGACACTTGTTTTTCACTGGGCATCTATTGAAAAATACCCTCTGCTACAGTTGCTGTTCTAGCTAATCAGAAGGCTAGAATCTACTTAGCCATTTTCTAAATTGGGTATAATGAGGCAAAGTTCTAGTACCAGAACAGAATGAAGACCCCATGACAAGGACAACATGAAAGACTTGATATTTAGACTCTATATATAGCATGAGATAAAAACTCCATAACTGGTCTTGCTGCTGCCAATATAAACGTGAATTTGTGTGCCTTTATACAAGTATAACTCAAGTTATTGTATGACTGTGAAAATGTCCTCATCTGTCCCTCTAGCTTGTTTTTTGGTAGGCACAGACTTTCAAAGCTGCACTCCATGCTTCATGGTGTGTTGCTGAATACAGAATTCAAGTCTAAGGATGATGTAATCCCCACAGGAAGTCATAGATCATTGGGGAACTGATCTGATTAGTTTGGTGTTCCGGCATTTACTCAACTGAAAGGTATAATTTATATATGATTATCATCGACCCTCAAAATTTCATACCTTAACTCTCAAACTGTGAAAAATAGGTCAACACTGAAGAAAACTAACTTTCTTATCTTCTTGCTCCAGGGTTTATAACCATCCAGCTGTGTAAGCTAACAGGCAGGGCTTACTCCAGATGATGAAAATAAGGAGCACTTCTGTAGACCCAACCCTGTGATTTAATTGTCCCCCTAATGAAAAGAGTCATGAAGGGAAGGAACAGATTCTTTTTCAGGCTGAAAGTAATAAGAAAGTAGCACATAAGACCATCCAGATGTGTGTTTGTAACAGAGCGGTGGTTTCAGCCTCTACTGGTTTCCAGGACATGGGTAGGGCATAACAGCTGGCTGCCAGGGCACCTATATTGTTGCTATTGGGATAGCTCTGCACCACAATGGGCACAACTTGGGCACAGGACTTTTTTACCGGGGTACATGTACATGCCCTGGTATACCCTGGCGTGGAGTTGACATTGCTGCATCATACTGTGAGCTGGGCTGGGGTTTATTTATATAATTTATGTATTCAGTTTTACCAGAGAAGTGCACTAAACACAGTGCCTATTTTTGGGCATGACCTAGGACAGTACAAAAGGAGCCATAACAGTTACACATTATGCAAACTTCGAAGCAATAGTTACGGTAAAGCATGCAGTAAAGATTCAAAGACAAAGTAACAACATTGTTGGTAAGCCATAACAAACACTTTTACATCAAGGAAGCCAGTAAAATAAGGAGGAAAAAGGTACCATTATGCTTCTCTATGGAAGTGGTTAAGGTGAGAGGAAAAAAGGTGGCATTCTGGAGGTACAAGGAGGTATAAGGAAATGCAGAGGAAGGAAGATAGGGAGGTATACCAAGTAAAACAGAGGGATGCAAGAAAGGCCGTGAAGGAAATAAAGCCACAAACAGAGGAATAGATAGCCAAAGGGGTAGCTAAGGGAGATAACATATTTTTTTAGGTACACGACTGAGAAGAGGAAAGCAAGGGGAGGGACAGTGAGTATAGAAGGCAGCAGGGGGAGACTCCACACAAGAACATCAAGAAAAAGCAGTCATCATGAACAGGTACTTCTGCTCAGTCTTCACAGTGGAGGGAACAATGGACCACCAGGGAACAGCAGGAACAAAGAGGGGGAGTGGAGACTGATACAAGCCCATATTGTGAGGAAAGAGTCCTGAAGGGACTTACAGCTATGGAAGTGGACAAGGCTATGGGACAGGATGGGATACACCCAAGGGTAAGGTGCTAGCTGCCCCACTGATGGCTGTATTAAACAGCTCATTGAAAACAGGCATGGTTCAGGAGGACTGGAGGAGAGCAGATGTGGTCCCTCTCCATAGGAGCAGGAGCAAGGAAGAGGCTAGCAACTATAGGCCAGTCAGCCCCAAATCACTGGTAAGGAAAGTAATGGAAACCCTGTTAAAGGAAAGGTTGGTAGAGTATCTTGAATCCAGTGGGCTACAAGACCAGATGCATCATTGATTAACGGGGTGATACCATGCCAGACAACTCTGATTTCTTTGACTGAGTAACCAGGGAAACAGATTAGAAGAGGGCAGTGGACATGCCCTATCTGGACTTTAGTGAGGCCTTCGTCACTGTGCCACACAGCAGGCTGATAAAGAAATGGAGTAGCCTAGGGTTAGTATCTAAAGTGGCAAATTGGGTAAGGAACCGGTTAACAAATAGGCAACATAGTGTGATGGAACTCACTCTAATGAGGGAAGAGTGACCAGTGGGGTGCCGCAGGACTCAGTACTAGGACTGATCCTCTTCACTGTCTTTATAAGTGACACTGCAGATTAACTGGAAGGGAAGGTATGCCTTTTTGCAGATGATAAAATATGTAATAGGGTTTACACTCAGGAGGGACTGGAAAGAATGTGTAGGGACCTTGGGAAACTCGAGGAGTGGTCAAGAGCATGGCAGTTGGCGTTCAATGCAAAAAATGCAAACTCATGCACCTAGGTCATAGGAACCCAGTAACAGAGTATAGGATGAGGGGGAGGTACTGAGAGTCAAAGCAAAAAAGGGACCTTGGGGATATCATATCTGATTACCTCAATATGGGAGGGCAGTGTCACAAAGTAGTGGGTAGGGCCAGTGGGATACTGGTGTGCACAGGGAGATGTATTTCTAGCAGAAGGTGGGAGGTAGTGCTGACACTGTATCGCTCACTTGTGAGACCCCATCTGGAGCACTGTGCCCAATTTTGGAGGCAGCACCTCAGAAAGTCCATAGACAGGGTGGAAGCAGTCCAGAGGAGGGCAACTAAAATGGTGCAGGGATTGCATAAAAAGCCCTAGGAAGAGAGACTGAGGGAACTCAACATGTACACCATGGAAGAGAGGAGCATGACAGGGGACATAATAGAAACCTACAAGTACTTCATGGGGGTGAGCAGGGTGCAGGAGAGGAGTCTCTTTCAAATGAGAAAGAGCACCAGGACCAAAAGGCATGTGATGAATCTGGAGGGGAGAACATTTTTAGAGGGATGTGAGGAAGTACTTCTTCACTGAAAGAGTGGTGGATGCCTGGAACAGACTGCTAGCAGAAGTGGTGGAGGCAAAAACAGTAGGGGGGCTTCAAGCATGCATGGGAAAAACATAGGGGAATATAAGTAAATAGGCAGGAAGGAGGGAAGGTTGCCAGAGGCCAGTTTGGGTCTGGGGAGACAGACTAGACAGGGACCATCTGGGCAGACTGGGTGGGCCAAGTGGTACTTTTCTGCTCACAAAGTCTGGGTTTCTATGTTTAACTCCCTTTTAAAGTGCAGATGAGACTTGGAGTGTGCAAAGATCAGTAGAAGGAAGTTCCAGAATTTAGGAGCAAAAAAAAAAAGGAAACACTTATTCCCCCATATTCCTCAAGCATTTTGGAACAGAAAGAGAGACAGGTCACTCACTAGACAGTAGGAGGTAGACCTGATCAGTTCAACAGAAGTAAAGATCACTTCAGAGGTCAAAAATGGGGATGAGACTTTCTTCAGGGACGTGAGCGAAAAGAGAGAAGGCAAGGGAGGGATAGTGAGGATCAGAAGAGCCGGGGGGACCGTGCAAAGAAGATGACGAGAAAGCAATGATTTTAAACAAGTGCTTCTGCTTAGTTTTCACAGTAGAGGGGGGAGGGGACAGACCGACATGCATCAGCAGGCACCGGGGGTTGGGGGGGATTGGACACAAATTCATTTTCAGAAGAAAGAGTCCACTGGGGATTGCAAACCCTAAAGGAAAAGAAGGTGACGGGACCAGACAGGATCTACCCAAGGGTACTAAAAGAACTGGTCACAGTGCTAGCCACCCCTCTGGCAACATTATTCAGTGCCTCATTAGAAACAGGGGTAGTTCCAGAGGACTGGAGGAGGGCAGATGTGGTCCCTCTGTACAACAGTGGCAGCAGGAACGAGGCTACCAATTTTGGACCAGTCAGTTTCACATCAATGGTGGGAAAATTGATGGAGACCCTGCTGAAGTCGAGACAGATGGAATACATGGAAGCAAATGGGCTGCAGGACCATTGGCAGCAGTTTCACAGGGGGGAGGTCATGTCAAACAAATCTCATAGAATTCTTTGACTGGGTTACAAGGAAGATGAATCAAAGGAAGGCAGTGGATGGGGCCTATCTGGACTTCAGTAAGACCTTTGACACTGTGCCATACAGGAGGCTGATTAAGAAACTTAGAATCCTGGGGGTTGGGGAAAAGGTGGTATGCGTAAGCTGGGTATTTTACTGATGGAAATATTGGTGGCAGAGGGTGGTGGTAAGTGGCAGTCACACAGGGGGTGGCAGCATAACCAGTGGAGTACCACAGGGATCAGTATTGAGTCCTGTTGTATATAACATCCATTTATGTAACTGTCTTCAGGTGATTCTCATGCCTTGTCACTGTATTTTTGTTACACTGTACTGACCTTGTAACCTCCCGAGTCGTGCTTGAAAATGGTCATTTCTTGGCTAGCACACCTACCCGGTAAACAAAAACTAAATAAATAAATAAGTGACATTGCTGAGGAACTGGAGGGGATGGTGTGTCTCTTTGCTGATGACAACAGAGCTCTTGTATCTGGACTGTACCTAACGCAGACTGTCAAGAGCTGCACCAGAACAAACTACCCAACCGGTACAAGCACTCTGATCGACTGGGTACTAACAACTCAGCCAGAAAGGCTAACTGATGTCAAGGTACTCCCGGATACTAAGTGACCACTCACCTATCCAATGTGAGTGGTCAACAAAATGGGCCAACCCCCCACCCAAATTAGTGAGGAACAGAGTTATAAAAAATAGCACTATGACTGACTTCAGGAATCACCTTTCAGGCATCGACTGGAGCTTCCTTGACTCGTGCCCTTCTGTGACACTGCCCTCTAACTCTTCCTCACTCATTTCAATGCACTTGCAGACAAGTTCGCCCCACACCGTAAGAATATGATAAAAGGTCACAGTATGGACTTGGTCACTCCGAGCGTCTCGGTATGATGTAGCAATGGGATCTCCTTTGGCACCAGGCCAGGGCAACAGGGATAACTATGGATATCCCAAACTACAAAGAGGCCAGAAACAAGTGCACCTAGGAAATACGACAGGCCAAGGCATCATTCCACAAGAACCAACAATCTCACTGCTGGAGTAATGGGAGACAGTTCTGAGACTAAATTAAAAACCTCCTGGACTCTGATAACAGGACCCCCCCCCCCCACCATGCTCCACCACAATGACGAAATCATACTTGATGATGCTGGCATGGCCAATATCTTTAATAAGGCTTTCTTTGACTACAGCGCAGTCCTGCCTCCCAGGCCTGCCACGCACCCTGATGCAATGCCAGCCTCCAACCAATTGCCCTCCTCTACCACTGCCAAGCCCAGCCCAAGCTTTTACTTCGGACAGGTGACTGTAAAGCAAATAAGAAAATACCTTGCAAGTGTCCTGGGAAAAACAAGGATGGGAGTGATGGAATCAATATGAAATTGATTTCCATTGCCTTACAAGAGGCTGTCTTTCTCATCACCAAGCTGTTTAACCAGTCTCTCCACCTGTCCGCTTTCCCCTATACCTAGAAATCTGCTCTGGTCACTCCTGTGCACAAAGGGGGTGCCTGGGCACTAATATCCAACTACTGACCTATCTCAATTCTGTCTCCGCTCCCCAAAGCACTGGAGCGAATCATAGCCAACCAACTCACTGACCACCTGCATAAATATAAACTCTTCTGCCCCCAACAGCATGGCTTCCACAAGATGCATAGCCCTAATACTGCCCTAATTGCCTTCACAGACTACGTGCATGAGGCACTTGACCAGGGCTAACTCGGGGAAATCTTCATAGACCTAACCAAGGCTTTCAACCTTGTGAATCATCAGCTGCTGCTGCATAGACTAAGCTGTCTTGGACTATCCCCCGACACAGTCAGTTGGTTCTCCAGCTACCTGTCTGGGTGCTATCAGCAGGTGAAAATCAACGGAGCCATCTCCAAGACCAGTGAAGTCATAGTGGGGGTCCCACAGGGGGTCCATCCTGGGACCACTCCTGTTCAGCCTCTTTGTGAACAACCTTCCAGAAGTGTGCCCCTCCTCCAAGGTACTGCTCTATGCAGATGACATGGTGGTGTTCTCTTGAGGTTCTTGCCAAGATGCACTCACTAAGGACATGCAGTACAACTTTGACCTCTTACAGGACTGGCTCAAAGATAGTCTGCTAGTGCTCAACAGCAAAACACCCAAGTCAATGCTCTTTGCCAGAAGCCAAAAGAGGAGGTATACCACTCTCTTCTCAATTTCGTGCAACTCTCACTCCACCCTTGAACAGGTGCCCTCGTTCCGGTGCCTAGGGATTACAATTGTCGAGTCCCTCTCCTTCAATGAACATATATGAAATATTACCACTGCTGCCAATAGGAAATTAGGGGCCCTGTATAGGCTTCTGTTCTGCCTCACACCTGAGGCCAGGATCCAGGCAGTAAGAGGGACAGTTTTACCCATCCTGGACTATGGTAACGTGGTATATGGTGCAGCCTCTGAAACCAGCCTGCTACTACCCTCAACAAAGCATGCCGCTTTGTTTTAGGCACAGATCACCTTACACACACATGCAACCTTTATATTGGGACATGATGGCTTCTTCTCATGGACCGAATCAAGCTCCACTCCTGCCTTCTAGGGAGGAAGGCCCTTCTAGGTCTTGTATCCCTCTCCTTACAAGCCTTATTCCATCCCGTCCCTGCTGAGCACTCCATGAGAAGTGTTACAAGACACGCCCTACCTGTACCTTTCAGAACACCTGCCTTGGGGAGGTGAGCCTTTGCAGTAAGGGCCCCACCTGGCTAAATGAGCTCCCCCAGGTCACTACTAGCCTTACTCGCCCTGACCAGTTCAAATCTAAAATTCGGAAGTCCATCTCCCCTCCAGTACAATATTGCTGTAAAGAACACCCCAGTCATTTCTAGCCCTCCTGGTGCCCCCTGACACAATACAGCTTGGCTGTGGAGACCCGTGGCTCCTAAGAATATCCTAGTAATCCCCACCTACCCACCCCTTGGTCCCCCAATCCCCTGCCCCTCACCTACTTAGCCTTCCTGACCCTCCATACCTCCATCTCCACACCCGCTAGCCCCCCCCGACCCTTAAGCTATCACCCACCATTGTGCTCTCCCCCTCACCCGTCTAGCCTATAGCCTGCTCTCCCTTAATGACCATCCTTTTCAGTGGTCAACTTAATTGTTCCCTCCAGGAACCTATCTAAGCTGTATAGCTGCATTCTGGGAATTCTCATACTTTGCACATAGTTAGAATCTGCACTTTATTCACCTAATCTGTTATGGGACTATTTTCCTCTGTATTATGTAATTAAGTGCTTTTGCAATGTATTCTGTCTCTCTCCATCCTTCTATTTGTAATGCTGTTTAGCCTTTTTAATGGTGTGTAACTGACAATGCCTTCTAGCTGCTTCTGTTTTTCTCCACTGTCCATGTACTTGATGTTCCCCCACCCTCTGTTCGACAAGGATCATTTATAAATGAGCTTTTAGCTCAAAGGTTGTAATTCTGATTTTACAATAAATAAATGAATAAATAAAAAATCTGCAACAAGTGAACACCCAGTAAGAGGTGAAGAGAATGCAAAGGGATCTGGGGAAACTAGAAGAGTGGTCTAGTGCGTGTCAGCTGGGTTTCAATGCCAAAATGTGGGGCAGTGAAACCCAGGGGCTATATATGAGGTGTTTTTTTTTTACAGACACCAAGTAAGACGGGGACCTTGGGGTAATCATATCTGATGATCTCAAGGTGGCTGTGCAGTGTGACAAGGCAATAGGCAAGGCTAACTGGATACTGGGTTGCATAGAAAGGGGGATTTCTAGCAGGAGAAGGGAGGTGGCATTGCCACTCTTCCACTCACTAGTGAGACCCCATCTGCAATAGTGTATCCAGTGCTGGAGGCCGCACCTCTGCAAGGACATTGACAGGGTGGAAGCAGTCCAAAGGAGAGCTACCAAAATGGTGCAGGGATTACATGAGAAACTATATGAGGAGCGGCTGCAGGAGCTCAGCAAGTACTCCCTGGAGGACAGGAGTGCTAGAGAAGACATGACTGAGGCCTTGAAGTACCTCATGTTAATGAACAAAATGCAGGAGGGGAATCTCTTTCAAAAGAGGAGTACCAGAACACGGGGGCATACTATGAAGCTTCGGCGGGGGGGGGAGTTTAAGAGGGATGTGAGGAAATATTTTTTCACAGAAAGGGTGGTGGATGCCTGAAACTGTCTCCCAGAAGTGGTGGTGGGGCAAAGACAATGCGGAACTTAAAGCATGCATGGGATAGGCACATGGACATACTAGGTAAAGAAAAGGGGGGGAACACTTGCGACCATAAAGGGTCCAGGGTGTAGTAATGTCCTTTCCAGCCATTAGGACACCAGCATTACAGTGCCGGGTCATTACGGTGCCAAATGGTGGATCCGCCACCCCCTCCCCTAGGTCTGCCCCTCCAGAGTTAGTATCCTTAGAAAAGGGGGGTGCGGGGAGTGCAGTCCCCCAGAAAAAGAGAGGACGGTGACTTTCCCACTTGGCGCCATAATGACCGGGTGCACTGCCACCGGCACTCTGAAGTGCTGGAACCTTATACACAGGGAAAATAGGGCAGACTAGATGGGCCTACCAGTCTTTTTCTGCCAACACATTCTATATTTCTATGATACCATGATATATATATATATATATGAACAGAAATTGATGCCAATAGTTTACGCAGCATGATCATGGACTTCCACTATAATTAGTAAACTGGAAAATCCACCACCAGTGCAAAGCACCTAAAAAGTCATATACTGTATACAACTGTAAAGTTCATGTCTCCGAAGTTAAGCACATTTTATGAGAAAAAAATACATGCACTAACATGAGCTTCTGAGACCCTTCAGCAGGAACTGTATTCAATATTTCAGTTCCAATCCTGTCTTTCATACAAGTGTCCTTAGTTAAACCTGTTCTCCAGAATTCTCAATAAAAAGATTAAACTTTATTACCATTTTGTGAATCCCTTTCTTGCATCCCCAGACATCCTCTTTACTCCTCCTCTAAAACAGATTTGCACTGCAGTCTCAATACAACATTTTAGAACGATAAACTTCAGATACTGTATAGTCGTCGGGAGAGGAGTCATAAATATTAGAGTCATTTTAAAGTCATAGGGCTCTATTCTCAAAGCCCTGGCACTGGCGCAAGGTGCCTGTGCCAAACAGATATCACACAAGTGGCACCTTGAGCCAGAAACAGCCAGCAGAGCTATTCTCAAAGGCAGCCTGCCTCAAACACAGGCTGCCTATCCCAAACTGGCTACACGCCACCCATGCATCTGAAAATGGCCTCGACCTGGTGAAAGGGGGAATTTGTCAGGTGCAGGCTGCCGCATCCCCTAGAATGGCATTCACAAATCTCTCCCAGCAGGATAATATCCAAGTACCTTAAGACCAGCCAGAACTGGTCTATGGGTACTTAGACACCTCCCCCACAGGGAGAGTAATCCTGTATGCGGCAATGTGCAGCTGTCCACAACCCTCACATTGCTGCCAGTCATGTTTTAGGCTATACTCCACAGACCCAGTGGCCTAGTGGTCCCCCCCCCCGAACCCCAATTGTGCTGGTGGTGACCTAATAGTAAACCCCCCACAGGCTGGTGTGGCCCCCCTTCCCCCAACCAGGATCCTGCTGTTTATGAGTACTGGAATACAACCCACAACTCTGGTGGTATAGTGGCTCCCCACCCTGCCTACCCCAGCTGGCAGTGTTCCCCTCCTCATCCTCCACAGCTGGCCGTTGACTGAACTGTCAATGACAGTTCTGTACAGTGTAGGTGCTCTGCATACACATCACAGAACTGTCATTTCCAGTGCAGTTGCTGGCCAAAACGCAAAGGTGTGACATAGGCTGTGCTGGTCAACAGCTCTTATATTAACTATTAGTGCTGACACCTCTGGGGTTGGAGAGGGTGGGGCATATATTATTGATTTAGGTGACAGCGAGATATCAGGCAGGAGGGCATGTGCAATCATTCTTTAATATTACCTGTGACAACATCAGAGGCTCAGGAAGGGGGGCATGTGACCTACTTTTTCAATATTACACCATTTCTGGTGCAGGGTACCACTTGCGCCATATCTGTTTGGTGCAGGCACCTTGCGCCAGTGCCAGGGCTTTGAGAATAGAGCCCTTACAGTTCAGTTTCCATTTTCCTCTTTTCCATCTGTCTCCCCATCCTTTACAGCAAAGTCCAGCCTAATTGCTTTTCACCTCAATATATTTACCTATTCTAGAGTCTTTCAGTTATCATACCAAGAAACATATTCTAGGTATACTATATAGGCGATGCAGTGACTCAAAATATGCAATTTAGCTTCATGTGTGAGTGGGGCAAGGCCTTAACTGTCAAGTGGCAGAGCCATGTGTGTGCTATGAAAGTCCTGGCCCCTCACAAGTGATGATTTTATTTATTTATTTATTTATTTATTTATGTGTTTGTTTGTTTATTTATTTCAAAGATTTTACCAGGAAGACATCCTGAGTTGGCAACAGCTTGTTTCCAGATACTTCCTGGGGAAGGATAAAAGGGGAAAAAGATAACAGATACAAAAACACAGAATATAAATTATAAAATACATAGAATGGAAAAAGTATAATAAAGTATAATAAAAATAAACATGACAATTATGCCTTTCTCACTCCCCTATGCAGAATGATCAAAAAAATCATCCTTGATCAAACCATGACCTTCCTAGATACACACACAGACTTCTCACAGACTCACAGCATGGGTTCTGAACCAGTCACAATACCGAGACCACTCTAGTAAGGCTTACCAATTTCATTGAAAAGGCAAGTGATGAAGGTTTCTACACCAGCTTAATGTCTGTAGACCTAACAAAGGCTTTAAACCTTAACAATCATAACATTTTCCTCCACACCTTATCAGGCCTAAATTTCTCTGCAGAAGTGATAAAATGGTTTGAAAATTACCTCAACAATTGGACGCACAGGACTACAATAGCAGGCCAATACTCTGAAATTCATCACATCAAAAATGGAGTTCCCCAGGGTTCCATCCTCAGACCTCTCCTATTCTCTCTTGTAGTCAACCCCCTGCCTGATATTTGTTCATCCAGAGCTCATCCTCTACACAGATGACGTAGCCCTCTTTTGCAAGGATGAGAACCCCCTCTCCTTCAGAACAAACTGCAACATGACCTCAGTAAACTACACTCCTGGTTCTCCTACCAGGGCCTGATCCTCAACTCCAAGAAAACTAAGGTCATAATACTCTCAGCCTCTAGGAAGTCCCTAAATTTCGATTTTACTCTTGTAGACAACTACGGCAATCCAATCAAGAGAGACATCAACTTCAAATACCTGGGGATTTACTTGGGATTGTCACCTGAACTGCGAGCTACACACTCATCAATTAATTAAAAAAAAATCACCAAAGACTTGGCATTCTACATCAACTAAAACATTTCCTCATACCAGAAACAAGAACCTTGCTTGCCAACAGTTTCCTGCTACATATTTTACACTAGGGCTCCCTCATATACTCAACCTCTATCTCTCAGAAAAATCTAATTAGATTAAAGACCACTTATCATAGCATCATCCGATTCATCACAGGCCTCACCCTTAGGACACACCACTATGATCTGTACAAGGCTGCAAACTGGCTCCCCCTGGAGGATAGATTTGACAGCAAAATTCTCACTTTTTTCTTTAAAGTCTGATTGGGCTCCATGCCTAGCAGCATCTCCTCCCTCTGTACACTCCAGGACCAACAGGCACTCCAGTACTCATGCCTTCACGATTCCTCACTGTCATACCACCCAGGGGCAACACTCCCTCTCCTACAAAGGTGCCAACCCTTTTAACAACCTTCCCCTGCCCTTGGTCCTGTGCAACACACTTTCATCATTCAAAAACCAATTGAAATTCTACTTTTTAGACAAACTCCAATGCAGCTGCCCCTGACCCATGCTCTCAGCTCCAATCACTTCTTTTCAACTTCCTGCACTTCTCACCTGGCATATTTTTGTTTTCCTCTTTAAATTTATTATATAGTTATCTTTAACAGTACCTTACCTATTATGTTCTGCCCCCTTTGTATGACTGTTATTCCTGACGATGTAATGTTCACCAATATGTGTTATTGTACCAATTTTGTATGCACTCTCATTCCAAACTATGTAATGTTTACCAATATGTATTATTGTACCAAATTTTGTCACTGAAAGTGTTTGAAAATGGGAAATTCTGCTCACATGCCTTTCCAGTATAAACAATAAAAATGAAAATGAAATGCAATAAAAGGGGGAAGGGAATCCCAAAGTTTAGGGAAATTAAATGAAAAGGCAGCCTGGCCAGTAATAGTTTTCATTTCAGGGAGGGCAAAAGAATGAGATCAAGCATTACAAAGAGAGTAGGAGGATGAAGTGGGAGGGAGAAGAGAGGTTAGATACGAGGGGAGAGAGCCAAACCAAAATGTGTGAAGAAGATGCAGTGGGTGAAGCACCTGGCATCAAGAGAGGGGGAGGCAGAGGGAAGCATACAAGGTACAGTGATGAGTAAGCATGAGTTTGTCAAGGGCAAAGCTGCAAAAGGAGTGAAAGAGAGGATCCAATCTAGCTAAAGTAGACAATGGAGCAGTACTATCAACAGTGTCTCCATAGTCAAAAATGGGCAAAATCACCTTAGGGAGTATTTCTCTATGAGCAGGATGTGGAATGCTTCTCTTATTTCTGTAAAGTGACCCATGCTTGGGGTAAAGCTTCCTGTGACTAGCATCCACATGAACAGAGAAGTCTAGATGACAATCTAACCATACCCCAAGGTACTTGAAGGAGGAGACATCTTCAAAATAATTGCACCATCAAGGGTATGAAGGAAGGAAGTGGAAGGACTCTAACAAGTCTCTGCCAGGTGCCAAAAGTCATGGAGACTGTTTTCTTGGCATTGATAAACTGCTTATTTTGAGTCAGGTCATTGCGTATTCTGTTTATACAAAATTGATTTATTAGTTATAACTATTAGGGGTGGAGGCTAACTGAACAGTGCTGCACAGGGCTATTATGATGTCATCAGCATTGTAAACGCTGCTCTCTGTTGTTTCAATATTCCATTATGATGTACCCAGCCTTTTAGGACATCAGATGTGACCTACCCAACAGCAAAGACAGCATATTATCTTGGAGGATGGGTATGAGACAAAACAATTAATCTTTACAGGTTTACCACCACTAGTGTAAGCAAGCATTTGTCAATGCTGAGTGTTGATTGTGTTGGTCCTTTGAGCTCGCTCACTGTCCCTGTGTCACTCGCTCATTCTGTTTCTCCCAGTGCTCCAGGCTGCTCTTTTGTGCTGGGCTCCTGCCTGCGTTGGCACGTTTTTCTACCCACAAAGAAATCTGCAGCTGTCCAGACAGAGCACCGTTGAGGTGGGTCACTCCCCCTCTCTCACTCACTCGTTCCTTTTCTGCTGGTGCTGCAGGCTGCCCTTTTGTACTGGGCTCCTGCCTCTGTTGGTGGCTTTTTCTGCCTACAAAGAAATCTGCAGCAGTCCTGACACAGGTCCATTGAACTAGCTCACTCCCCCCCTCTCTCACTCGCTTGTTCTGTTTCTGCCGGCACTGCAGGCTGGCCTTTTGTACTGGGCTCCTGCCTGCATTGCTGCCTTTTTCTGCCCACAAAGAAATCCGCAGCAGTCATGATAGAGCTCAGTTGAGCTTGCTCACTCTCCCTCTCTCAGTCACTCGATTTTTTTCTCTCGGCGCTGCATGCTGCCCTTTTGTCCTGGGCCCCTGCATGCATTGCTGCCTTTTCCTGCCCACAAACAAATCCGCAGCAGTCCCAACAGAGCTCCATTGAGCTCACTCACTCCCCCTCCCTCACGCTCTCATGCTGTGTCTCCCAGTGCTGCAGGCTGCCCTTTTGTACTGGGCTCCTGCCTGCATTGGTGCCTTTTCCTGCCCACAAAGAAATCCGCAGCAGTCCAGACAGAGCTCAGTTGAGCTCAGTCACTCCCCTCCCCCAGTCGCCCGATCCTAATCTGTCCCAAACTGATTTCTGACAGCGACTGTGGTACTCTGCGCCGGAAGCGCGGAAACATATTTCGGCCAGGATGTGAAAAATGACAGCTGTACTGTTCATAAGAAGGTGTGAACAAATGCCAGTGTTGAAAATCTGGTGTGAAAATATTACTAATTTGCGAACTTACAAGGGTACGTGGAAGCTGCACAACACATGCTCGTAACACAGTCATTTTATGGAGTTTCATCACAAAATTTTCAACATAGGCATTTTAGGACCTTTGCTCATGAACAGTGGCAGTGTGATTTTCTTAATGTGTCCCGAACACTTATTTCCCACAGCGACCGTGCTATTGTGCGCCATAGGAGCGAAAGCACATTTTGGCTAGGATGTGAAAAATGACAGCTGCACTGTTCATAAGGAGGTGTGGAAAAATGGCAATGTTGAAAATCTGGAGGGAAAATATTGCAAAGTTGCAAAGGTACGAGCGTGAGTGGAAACTGCGCAATGCACATTCATAATACACTCATTTCATGGACTTTTGTCACCAAATTTTCAACTTAGGCATTTTAGGACCTCTGCTAATGAACAGTGTCACTGTCATTTTCAAAATGTGTCCCAAACACAGATTTCCCACAGTGACCGCGCTATTCTGCACCGGAATTGCAAAAACACATTTCGGCCTGGATGTGAAAAATTGCAGCTGTGCTGTTCATAAGGAGGTGCAGAAGAATGGCAACATTGAAAATCTGGAGTGAAAATATAATTAATTCGCAAAGTTATGAACATGCGTGCAAACTGCTCAACACACACTCGTAACACAGTCATTTTATGGAGTATCGTCACCAAATTTTACAACATAGGCATTTTATGACATCTGCTCATGAACAGTGTCACTGTCATTTTCTTAATCTGTCCCGAACACTGATTTCCCACAGCGACTGCGCTATTCTGCGCTGGAAGTGCGAAAACACATTTTTGCCAGAATTTGGAAAATGAGAGCTATACTGTTCACAAGGAGGTCTGAAAAATGCCAGTGTTGAAAATCTGGCGTGAAAAATATTTCAAATTAGCAAAATTCTGACGTGCGCAGCAACTGTGCCTAGCTCGTCAGAAACAGTAATTTTTGATTTTTCCCACCATATTTGTAACATAGGCTTTTTGAGAGCCCACCTCATGAACACTGGCACTGTCGTTTCATTAATCACTCCCAAAAGGAGATTCCACGCAGTGACTGCGAAATCACCTTCTGGGGCTGAATAACACCATGGCAGTGCCAGAATTCATGAGGAGGGGTCCCAAAAACCCCATGTTGAAAATTTGGTGCCTAAATTCCAAAAAATGCCTGAGATATGCATCAAAGTTGAAAAAACCCTATTTATTCCATTATACAGCTTACCGGCATTTCCTCAGTTTGCATTTGGCTTTGAAGAGTGCAGACGTGTTCCCGGTCCACCAAAGATGGTCGCACTGGACTCCAGAGGTAAGTATGAGGTGAAGGGGGTGTGGGGAGGCAGGGTGCGCAGTGGGTGGGCGCGAGTTGTGGGAGGGGGGCAGGGAAACTGCCGAGGGACCGTTTCCTTTTTCCACAGGGGAAAAAAAAAACATCGCAGAACCGTTTTTGTTTTTACTGGGGCATGTGGCACGCTGGGGTGGGCTCCCAGTATGCCAACGGAGTCTTTTTGGGGACAGCTGTAGCTGATGGACGATTGGGCACCCCATCGGCAAAACAACAAAAGGGGGTTAATTATGCAGACGGGATTGGGCATCTCCGCCGGCACACAAGAAAGGCAGGGGCGGTGCATTATGCCAACGGGAGTAGGCTCCCCATCAGCAACATCATCCTTGGGCGCACTGAAGCCAACAGGGCTTGGGGCCCCCGCCACAAACAAACATAGTAAAATATGCCGCCGAGGGGGATTGGGCACCGTGGGGAGCTTAATATTCTTTGTGAACATGGCGCAAGCTGCTGCCATATTCACAAACAGTATCACTGTAACAAGGTTCCGTCCAGCAATGACGGGTCGCTTCCTCATTGCAGCAAATGGCTTACGCTGCAATGTCGAGGTGGCCCCTGATTGCAGCAGCTGAAACCTTACAAGGTTGTGGCATGCTGGCTGAACTAGTGCGAGCAGCAGCATGCCACAGCATTGGGGAAAGCAGGCCAAGCTTTTAAAGGCTGTGGGGGCATTGGCCACAACAGTGCCGTGCCTCCACAACTGGCTTCTGGAAAGCTGCCTCAATATGTTTCTTGCGCATATGTGCAATCAACATAAAAATAGCAGAAACTGAAAGCTAATTACATTTTGGACTGTAGGCAAACGGATTAGACTTGAGACCCTAAGACTGGAAAAGAGAAGACTGGATATGCCCTACCAAATTTCGAGTGGTACTGTTTAATTGCATATCTCTGTATAACATAATTATGCTGCACTGACGAAAACAGTATATAGTAAGCTGCAAAGAGAATGAAAATACTGGTTGAGAAGATATTCCACTTCATGCCTCACCATTTGTTCCAGAATGGATGAAGGAACAGGAAAAAACTTACTTGACCAAGCTTGCATTAAAGCCTCTATTTACTACTAGAAAACAGAGAAAAAGATACAGTATAAGCTAGGTGATGCTGTTTGGTGATTCAGACTGTTCTCCAGGGACCCCAGTTTCACACCTGCTAGAACAGATGATTGGTATAAATGATGAAAAAAGTGTGCCTACTCCCCCTCCCCATCTTCTTGAACAGGGGCAAGTGCTTGACTTTATACATTTTTAAGAGAAATTGATTTCCATTCCACAGAAATACTGAGATTCTTTTCAAAAAGCTTTGTTAATGCACCAGTTAGGGTAACCTAATGCCACAAAAGCAGGGAAATGTGACATTAGGGTTATATCATGAATATTTGGATAAGTGTTGTACACACTGATTTCATGGGCAACGTTGCCCCAACAATTATTTATCCAACCTGTGTAGACATGGCAGAAATTCACAAACCATTAATCTGAAGAAGCCTGAGTGAAGACAATAGAGCAGCATCCCACAGGGTAGGTAACTAGATCCCAAAATTCTGTGTCCACTGAGACAGTGTCACACGTAAAGAAGGCCTCCCATTATGCCATAGGTAAGTGCTGTATACACTGGTTTCACAGGTAATGGTGCTCCCAAAAATGATTTATTCAGCCTGTGAAGGCCTGTGAAAAATTCATCAAATATTAATCTGAAGATGACTGAGTGAAGACAACAGAACAGCATCCCACAGTGTACAGTATGTGTAAGCTACTGGTTCAAAAAAAAGACTAAATGGACACAGAGGCCCTTCCCATTCACTTCATCATCCACTGGTGCACACACTTGCTACCCATTGCCCAGATACACTGCAACAGCAGGAACACACACACACACACACACACACAGACACACACACACACACACACACACACATTGCTTCTGGACTTAGGAAGAGGAAGAAACTATAGCAACTTGGGAAAACATAAAGACTGCACAAGAAAAAAAACTGAATTTATTTTAAATGTTTTTTTTTTCAGTATGGGATGCCACCAAGGTGTCAACTACCAGTGGCTGGGCAATGATCCAGCATGTTGCCAGCTGGCAAACACTTGCTGCCCACTGCCCAGACCACACTGTAACAACACAGGATGACAGAAAGGCTGCTTCAAAACTCAGGAGTAGGAAGGAACTGCAGCAACTTGGGAGAATGTGAAGACTGCCACAAAAAATGAAAAGAAGAAGAAAAAAGAATATATTTGACATTTTCTTTTGGGATGCAACCAAGGTGCCAACTAACAGTGACTGGGCAGTGGTTTGGCACACTGCCATCTGGAACACATTCTATCTGCCCACTGCCCAGATCACACTACAACAGCACAACTCAGGATGACCACACACAACTGCTTCAGGATTATGGGATGCCACCAAGATGCCAACTACCAGTGGCCAGGCATGGCACACGGCCAACTGGCATATATTTGCTGCCCAGTAACACCAAAATCACAAGCTTCAGGCAGGAGCCTTGGTAAGTCTATCAGTATGCCTGGCTAAAATTCTAGTTGTGCAATGAAAAAATACAAAATGTTTATCCCGTCTGACAAAAAATTGTGTGCTGATGAGATTAACCTAATGGGCACTCGCAGATTGTCACCTCATGCCCCATTTGCCCACTGCCCAAGCACACTCCTCCAAAGTCCAGTCACTCCTCTACCAGACCCCTCTCAGACAAGCCCCTGTTCCTAGAAGCCTTTTGTTTGGCATGCACTGCTCAACTTGACTCTTTAATTCCATTTTCTTTTCTTCCTGTTCCTCCTAAAAATATCTTCCTTCAGCAGCCCTGCTGTTAGGTTGAACTTTTAAGAAGAATCTCTTACATCTTTGTGTTTTTGGAAGAATTTGACATATCTCCTAGCTAGTCTAACTAGAAGTTGATTACAGTCCTGCCTGAGCAACCCATCAGTCCAATAAGGAGCATGTGAGTGAGCATTCACGTGCGAATGAGCATTCACGTGCGAGTGAGCATTCACGTGAGAGTGACCATTCACATTGGCTCACTTTGTCAAGCTGAGTCTAGCACTAAAATGAGGCTGTGACTTACACTCTACCTAATTAACTGTTTCAGCTGTGAACTGCAGTTAGACTTGTTTGCCTGGCCTGCACCTTTTGGACTAAGGGGAACCAAAAGTGTATCTATTTGTCCCAAACATTCACCACAGTCTGAAAGAATCAAACATTTGAAGTTTGTGGTGTTTGATTCTTTCATGGAACCGAACTTGCAGCCCTAATCACAACACATATTCAGAGTAGATATAAGAATGGATGTTTAGTACCGTGCTGGAGAGCATGCGGGATGCACGTTGACCGCCACTTGCTTATATTCTGGCAATTCCCTGATTTTATATAATATTGGACCTGGTATGCTCTGCCCATACACAGATCTTTGACATAATGGACTCACTGCACATTCCTCATTTAGCATTAGGAAAGCCCCATGGAATATAGGGGGAATATAAATTATATCTGTTTGGAATATTTTTGGTCTGCTGCAGACAGGGCCATCACTAAGAGATGAAAATGTAGCCCCAATCCTTTACAGTGAGAGGAGACAGTAGTAGATATTTATGGAATGGAAAAAACTATGCAACCCCTAGGCGGTGCTATCTCAAGGATTACTACCCCGCCTGTATTTCTCCTAACAGATTGAGGGGCCTGGGTTTAATATTTTGGTGCCTCCACCCAAAGTAATAGAAGTGGGGGTATCTACCTACCCTGGTATAGCCCTCCGGGAAGCTATAACCATCCACAGACCCACCTAGTGATGAAATACCTTGTAGTACCAGATAATCCTTTGCAGTAGTTGACACACAGTTAGCAATGAGCATTAATGATATGCACACACCCCTTGCACTTACCAGGGACTGGTCTTCAGCAACTCTCCTGGAACCCCCTGTAAAGGCAATGTTAACAAGGCAAGCATACACTTTCAATGCTGTACACCAACTAAGAATATGCTCATAGGCCAGTTTAAACATGAAACAGCAAATCAGATTTATTAAGGGGACGTGAACAAGGATGGGGGTGTGAATCTAGAAGAATAACTACTGATTTGATTCAGGTAGCTATTATTGCATATACTTAGACCCACAGTAAGACAGTCTAACAACAACTGGGTACCCAGAATGTTATGCTGGCTGGCCAGAATCGGTGCTCGGGGTTGGCCGGCTTTGCAGCTGTCAGTGGGGCACTTGGTGGAAAGAAGGGCAGTTAAACATGCAAAAACAAGACCTTGGTTATTTGTATTCCTGACTGGTTGGCCCAGTCTTTTGCAACCCTGTAACACACTGAAGCAATCAGATGGTACCACAAAATAATTAGAAGAATTATTGCAGGGAGCTACCCTGAGTTTACTCATGACACCAGTTGGTTGGAATTGGCCTGGCGATATAAAGACCTGCTGCTGATCACTGAAGAGCATGGGGAAGCTGGGCCAGCACAACACACCTCCGCTTCACGTCCTTTCCTTCAAGGTGGCTGCAACCTGCAATTTCTTGCTGTGCAGGGGCTGAATCCACAAGCTGGTCTCTTGCCAAGAAAGCAGTTACTGGTGCAGGAACAGTCGGCTTGGGACGGGTTTGGCATAGGCCCAAGGCTAGATAAACACTTTGGCACAGTTCAGTTCGTTTGCTGGTGAAGGCCTCCAGCTGGCAAAACAGTCCAGTCACTGGAAGTAACAGGCCTTGACCCACGATAAACATTCAGCACATTTAACAGAAACAGCATTAACTTTTCTAACTCACAATTTGGTTTCAGGCTGGTTGCTATTGCAGTCAAGTTACTGAGCAAACCTCTTAATTCACCAAAACAGTCTCTCACCATGGTTCTTGGCTGAATCCTTCACAGGAGCTTCTTTCTGGTCCAATAACTTGAGCTGCACTCTTCAGAGTCTCAGAGCTTTCTGCCGCAGTTAAAAGCTGCTTTTCGGATTAGTCCAATTACTGCACTAAGGCAGTCCAATGCTGGAAAACGGTAGCAGAAAGACAAGTCAGGCCCCCCCCCCCCGATTCTCCTCAGCTCCTTCCTTGGAACAGCCTCTCGATAGCTCAAGCTGCTCACTCTCCAAACTCTAACCCCAACTGACCCCACTGCCTCCTCTAAGTTTTTGAACTAGTCTGGTTTTCTAGCAATCCGGTTGGCTAGGGGAGCTGTCAGTCACAGTTTTGGTGCTACCATTAGTTAGTTTAGGCGCCAACCTGAAAAACTAAAAGAACTACAGTTTTCATTCCCACGAAGCACTTGAACTAAGGACCCCTCAATGTCCCCTGTGTCCCATTGGTCCAAATTCTTGAAGTCCTGGACCAAACGTGGTGGCTCCCATTCGGATAAACAAACTGCAAGAAGGTAGGTCAAAACAAACACTCCAAATATAGCAGCAAGTTAGAAGTAAATATTTACAGTACTAGTTAAAAAGCTCCCTCTGCTTTACTATCGACAGCAGAGTAGAGCAAAATAAAGTGGTGTCTGGCCGGTCCTGAGCTTTGAAACACTTGGACCCAGCCCAGACCATTTACTATACACAAACTGGCTAACAAAGGGACAGGCACGGAGGCACATCATGGCACTCTCACGCAAATCAACAGGATTAAACAAATAATCATGGATTTACTATCGCTGCAGGACATCTGCCTGGCAGTGGGCATGGATGGAACCCAGGAAGATACTTAAGGTAAGCCCCAAATTGGTGGTGGGGGGGGGGTTACAACTACATTCGTAGCAATTTAAGAAGTACAGTCTTTCAAAATAGTTGGCTTAAATGAATGTAATATCTGGCACAAAGGTGAATGGACTTTGAACCCCTAAAATATGATTCACTGGTTCAGTGGCAACTAGGCATGCAGTGCTTCCGCAACACAAGCTGAGTAATCAGTAGATAAAAAGCTTGGCACTACACTGTATAGTTTGAGATATGATGCTTAATACTCTTGCTGGCTGAGCTGGAACTGTAGGTAGTTTGGATGCTTATACGATGTAGATTAGTTTGTTCATGCTCTCTGTCCTCACTACAGGGCCTACACCTCTTCTGGGGTTACCGAAAACCCTTAGAGCTGCTGCAGGAATGAAGTTCCCTTAAGATAAATGTACCTAAGGGAAGATGCCCATAAAGAAAGTGGTTCACCACTAGAGGAGATGAGGTGGATAACCAGGCAAAGAAACAAGCATCGAAAGGATGACATAGGTATGCACATTTAATTCTTAGTTCAATGAAGAGGACTGTACAGAATTTTGCCCATACAAAAGAAAACAATGCAAAACAGTTTACAGTTTTAACTTTTATTTAAGAACAGGTAAATATGGGTCATTAAGTTTATTAAACAATAATGTCTGACATTGGGAACAGTATAAGTTGCTGCACATTAGAGTTGCAATGGCAGATCTCACATGCCTCCATTACGTGCCTCTAGTGAAACATTTCAATAAACATGGCGGTGACTCCCCGCCATCCAATTCTCACAGCCCCTACAAAGCTGACATCAGGGGTGCCCAATCCCCCTGTCAGCATGTCCCCTTCCCAGTTCATTTGTTGATGGGGGAGCCCAATCCCCATTGGCATAATGTCCCCCTTGTTTTGTCTGCCAAGGGGGGTGCCCAAATCTCTCAGCATCATGCCCCCCCAAACACAAACACACTTTCTTTGCCGATGGGGGGCCCAATCCCCATCTGCTTCAGTCCCCCCTCCCCAAAAAACACAAGTGGCACACTGGGAGCACACCCCTGTGTGCTGAAAGAAAACCTGTAAATAGAAAATCTTCCCATGACATCCCTTTTTTTTTTTTGCTCCCTGTAAAAGAGAAAACGGTCCCTCGTGGTCACAATGCCCTCCTCCCCCAACCCGCACTGACCCTCTGTGCACCCCACCTCCCCACACCACCTCACCCCATACTTACCTCCGGAGCCCAGTACGATGTTCTTCGGTGGAGTGGGAGTTGTCTGAACTCTTTAAAAGCAGACTGTGAACTGAAGAAAATCACGGCAAGATGTATAATGGCATCAATGGCGGGGGGTTCAACTTAGGTGGATATCTCGGCCATTTTTGTGACTTTTGGCTCCAAATTTTTAACATAGGGTTCTTGGAACCCCACCTCATGAACTCAGTCACTGTTATTTTGATATTCAATCCTGAAAGGTGATTTTGTGGTCACTGCGGGAATCACCTTTCAGGACTGATTAACAAAACGACAGTGTCACTGTTCATGAGGTGGGCTCCCAAAAAGCTTATGTTGCAAACTGGTGGAAAAATTCCAAAGAATGACTGTGTTATGAGCATGTGTTGTGCAGTTTCTATGCACACTTGCAACTTTGAGAATTTTTTATATTTTCACTCCATTTTCTCACACCTCCTTATGAACAGTATAGCTGTCATTTTCCACATCCTGCCCAAAATGTGTTTTTGCACAGCTGGCGCAAAATGGTGCAGTCGCTGTGGGAAATCAATGTTCGGGACAGATTAAGAAAATCACAGTGACACTGTTCATAAGTGGAGGTCCCAAAATGCCTATGTTGAAAATTTTGTCAAAATATTCCACAAAGTGACTGTGTTACAAGCATACGTTGCACAGTTTCCACGCACTCTCATAACTGCGAGAATTTTTAATATTTTCACTCCAGATTTTCAACATTGCCATTTCTTCACACCTCCTTATGAAAGGTACAGCTGTCATTTTTCACATCCTGCCCAAAATGTGTTTTCGCACATCTGGCGCACAATGGCGTGGTCACTGTGGGAAATAAGCATTCGGGACACATTAACAAAATCACAGTGCTACTGATCATGAGTGGAGGTCCCAAATGCTTTCATGAGATGGGGTCACAAAAAGCCCATGTTGAAAATGTGGAGTGCAATTACCAACAAACGCCTGGGCGTTAGGGTTTCTAACCATAATGTCCTACCTTGTAGAGACTGACAGGTGTCAGGGGTGTGACATTGGATTGTCGGCTGTAATGCTCACGCCATTCCACCCCAACCCCCACCCCACCCTGCAGCCAGTGACAGGCATCAAGGTGTGCTTTGGACTCTTCAGCCTCAAAGTTCACCCCATTCTCCTATACTGCACCCACCTCAAAGTATTTCCTTATGGAATGGGGTGAGCATAAGGCCCGATGACCCCAAGGCACAGCATGACACTTGGTGTCTGCAGGGTAGGGTGAGGTGAAATGGCATGAGTATCATGGCTGACAACCCAAAGGCATACCTCAATGCCTGTCAGTCTCTGCAGGTTGGGGTGGGGTTGTAGTCAGTTCCATACTTCTCTGCCATTCCTATTATGCATCTCTCTAACTCCTGCACTGGCAATGCTAATGCCAGCAAGACAACATTCGGCATTGATAAATGCTTGTTTTTATAGTATTAGATAAAATAACTGATTTAAAATAAGTTGTCATAGTAGTAAAACCTATGACTTACACACATATACAGTAGTTTAGAAGCACAAACACTCCCCCCAAACAAAAAACAAAATACTTTGAAGGCCCAACAAATGATCAGAAGACAGCTTTATTTATGAACAGCTGTTTTTGACAGTAGCCATTCTGACATGACATTAATTTTAACAGTTTTGTTTACAAAAAAAGTCATTCAAGCACTCTGTACTGACTGTCACAATGAGGTCCAATCTGCTATCAGACAGAACAAAAATAAAACCAAGACTAGACATATTGCTTATTATTAAAATAATCCATTTATTACACTGCTATAGAAGACTACTGGGAAAGTTACGATTTACAATATAATATTTGCCATTGCTCGTTAAGGTATGCCAAGTCTCTCGCTTTACGGAAGAAGTTCCTTCATTTCTAATTCCACAAGCACAAAAAATAAGTACTGTAGTAACATAGAGCTCCTCTGTTATTAACTTTGAATAGACATTCACTGAATATTTGCCTGTTGTAGACCAGAAAGACAAAAATACACATTTTATTAACAAACTATTTACAGGAATGCAATGGAACACAACATAATGCTCCAAGATGATACAGCGACAGCTTGCTAAAGTGACATCATCAGCTTTTGTTCTCTTGTGTGAACACAGGCACTGGGATTCAAACATGCATACAGCTCACTTCCTGGAATTGCAGCTTTTAAAACAAAAATAATTCTGTAATTTTAACACTTTGTTTTCCATCCTTGTTGTGAAATGATACATCAGGGACCAGGGCAGCTGCACAGTAAGTAACTTATTGCACAGAATGCTTGTTTATATTCCCTTTAACAACATGTAGGCAAGTACCTGCATGACATCACTATATTCCATAAAATGATGACAATATAGTATCAGTACTGAACAGACTTAATTATTCATATCTCCAGACTGCTGACAGCTACAGGTAAGCCCAATACCTCATTTTAAAGAGCTTTTTGTGGGATTTTAAACTATGAGGATCCCTGTAAATGATTGCTCCACTTTACGTTGCCACTCGCCAAATAGTGTTTTGTTATACATTTGTGTATTTATTTTGTTTGTTTGCAGTATCTAGGTATATATGTATGTGTGTATTTATTTATTTATCTGTGTTATTTGATAACCGGGTAGGTCCACTGGTCTGAGGTACCATTTTCAAGTACGACCTGGGCCATCTAGATGGCATACACAGCACAGCAGAATCAACATACCAGTCAAGGTGGTACATACAGTACAGTCAGGTATAGTAAATATAGAATAATGCATGGGGAAGTATGGTTAATGAGGATTTTATGCACACCTGAGGTGTGTGATGCCCCATAAACCCCCGAGGGTGAAGCCAGAGTGGTTTATCTGGACATCACACACCAAGGGTGTGCAGTTATTTATTTATGTCTAGGATTACAAATACCTTTGAGCTGGGGCTCTTTTACAAAGGTTCCACGTCGGTAAAGGTTCCACATCGGCATAAAATCCAAGTTTCTAGACTTTCCCATGATTTTTTTTTTTTATTTACTGGTCAAAGCAATACATGAAGAGAAATGAAATATGCAACAAGAACATTTATTAAACATGAACAAAGCACCTTTCCGATTCATTCAGTGTCACGAAATGGGAAGAGCTTACAAATTTTTGTCATACTTTTTAGTTGTGAAGTGTGCCCAGTTTGCATTTTAATTCGTCATCCAAAAAGGCGGTTATTCATGCTGGTGGTTTTCTGCAATGAGCGCAAGCGAATGGCCAGCGTGAGGACAGTCTCTTACACAGGTGCTCAGGTGCACTGTGGGCTATATTTAGAACCTCGATTTACAGAACTCTGTTACTCTTATATGTGAATAATGGAGTTTGTGAGGCTGTGCCAGCAGTTGTTTATTGGCACTAACCAGTATATATACAGTATAACAATTCATACAGATACTGTAGAAATCAAAGCAGCCAAAAAGCAAAGGCATGCAGTTGGGCCCCTGCTCTGGAACCCACTCGGGTAGAAAGAATAAATAGCTACAAATACCATTTTTCCAAGTAGCCAAATTGCTACTGCAGTTCCACAGGATGCAGATCAAAACTGAATGATTATTTACAGTTTGGCTACATGTTTTGTCATTCTGCTAAAATATTCCAGTACCAATCAGTCAAAATGCCATTGGGTTTTAGACTGCCAGCTTTAACGCGTTAATGCAAACTTAAAATTGCAATATATCTTATTTGCCTTGAATAGCAAAAGGGGAACACTACAGAAATAATTGCAACAGACAAGATGGTCAATACTGTTGCAGCAAACAGGGTTCAGCACAGCAGCATCATTTCATGACACAGATCCATGTATAAAATGGTTCTTGATGGCCATTGTAAATACTGCCCTCTGATTAGACAAACCAAGCCAACTATCATGCCTATATAGAGGAATGTATGGTGCTGTATTTTAAGCCAAAATGTTTAATATTAGGCCATTTAACACATTCAAGGGGTGTTGCATTGGTTTGGGCATATAGGTATCTCTCCAGTGTGCTGAGGAGCCCTCAACCTGAGGCCTCACTCTTCAGCACACACAACAGGAATGCTTATTTCTCCCAGCAAATGCATACACACTGCCCTGTGTTATTGCTCACACATTGGCTAGGCAGCATTTGAGTATGCCAGTGTTGGGTAAGTTACTTTTTCTATTACTTTCTATTACTTTTGGAAACTTGTTCCAGGAAGCTCTGTGCAGTAACTAGGAAGGATGGAGAAGTACTAGAACAAGTAACACACCTTACAGTTACAGTTACTTATGTATTTTTATACAAAAGTAATACGTAACTGTAACTGATTACATTTATTTTAAAGTAACTAGTAACTAACCTATTACTCTCAAAAAATGTAATCTGTTATAGTTTTTTATTACTTTTGTATTGTTTTTGTATGGAACAAAATACATAACTGTAGCTGTAATTGTGAGGTGTATTACTTTTTCTAGTACTTCTCCATCCTTGCTAGTGACTGCACAGAACTTCCTGGAAAAAGTTTTCAAAAGAAATAGAAAGTAATAGAAAAAGTAACTTACCCAACACTGGAGTACACTCTGGACTTTCTGAGGGAGCTTAGTTACCAAATATATCAGTTGGGAATGAGCAGGCATTTTAAGAAAGTATCTATATTTTGCTAGAAGATAATTTCTGTGTACCATGTTTAAACAATGAAAGTCTAAAACCTGATAGGATTTTATCTAATAATCACCTGAGCAAGATGGTGCTGGCTGGTAGAGCATTGCACAGCTGTGAGGGCAGATCTGGGATTGAATCTTGATCCCAGCTCCCCTGCTCTGGGCTGGTGGGGCTCTGGCCATGTTGTAGAGGCAGCCTGCATAGGACCCAAGGGTAAGGGTTGCTGCCATCTGCTCTGCAGTACCTCCTGTGGCTAGTGGGGAGCCTTGGCATTGTGGGTAACCAGGTAATGCCTACTGTTCACCCACATAGGCTTGCACGAGTGTAGCAGAGATGTAATGAGTGATTGAGTGGGAGTAGGGCTGCAGGGGAAAACAATACCCTGACATATCCTCAACAGTGGCTTCCCCCCACCCAACCCCCATAGTACCGTCTCCTCTCAGGCCTCCCTTTATAACTGACTACTCACAGGTGAGTGTTTCTGTGTTGTCGCTGTCACTGACTCAGGCCCCACCAGAGGGGGAAAGTTATTGGGCTCCCTGGCAGGAGCAAAGATCTGGACTGGCAGGCATCAAAAAGGACCAGTTAGCGTGAGGGCACAGTGGGTAGGGAGATCTGGCAAAACTACCCTGTGCAACTCATGCAAATAAAAAGTGAATTAAAAAATTATCACATGAATCTTTTTAGTCAAAACTCTTAGCCAGACCTTGAATGTTGATCTGCGGCCAGTGGAACTGCAATAGCAATGTAGCTACTTAAACAGTGGCACTTGTATCTAAAAACAGAAATGCTTATTAAATGCTCTTTGGTTTGTCCAAGCTTTAATAGTGGCAGTGTTTAATTGTTTTGCCAAGTGAGGGCCTTGGTATAATGTCACATTGCAAGGCACTTTCAACCAGAAGCCGGCATATAATTTTCCTTCTTGGTTACGCTATTCCCTTTAGACTTGTTAGTAGACTGAAACAATTCATTTTTTTTCTCCCACCTGTGCCTGGTGATCATTACTTTTAGTTAAAAGCTCTTTCCTCATGCTACGGTTTCTATTTAATTTTCCAGTGCGCACGCTCTTTTATCATCCAGAACCGTGAAAGTAAATTAAGGAAGAAATGGTTTTCTTTCAATTAGGCTCACAGTTGCTTTGAGTAACTGCCTATAATTCTATTTAATGAAAAAATAAAATCATTATTCTACCTATTCCATTGCCTTGTGTGACAGGCACACAGAAGGCTCCCATTAATGGGCACCCTAGATTTATTTAATTAGAAAAATATTTTGTTTTCTCTGATTCCGAAAAGCTTCAGGCACAAAATTAATCAAATCTGTTAGCTGGTGGTTAATGACTTATAAACTACAGGCATCTATCAATCCATAGATTTTTTCCTTGAACTTTTTTTTATGAATTTTTATGTAGCAATAAACAGACTGTTAAAAGCAAACTTTATGCATCTCTGTGAAAACTGTTTTGACAGTGCTGCTTGTGTTATTAGCAAATAGGATTTTTTATTGATATTGACTCACTAGGAATCAGGCATATTTTGCTGTCTCTTTAAAATGTAACTAATTAGAGGCACAGATTGTTACTATTACACACATTCACCCACCCACATCATCTTTCACATTGTGCTTCATTCAGAATCTCAACTTTTCTGGATTTCTAAAGGAAAGTTGTTTTTTTTGTATTGTATTTCTTTGTTTATCAGGTAAGGCTTACTAGGCACAAGTGTCTGTTTTCAGGGGCAACCTGGAAGCACTGGGGAGGTCAAGTGACTTACTTAGAGTCACACAGTATGCAAGTGGAGGTTGTGGGAATCAAACCTAGGTCTGCTGGATGCACCGAGCTCATTCACAGCTCATTACTCTAACCTCTAGGCTATACTGCCAGCCCCAAGTTACCATAATACAAATCAGTTTTTTTTTAATCATTCATTTTTTAATCAGTCTGCCTGTCCTCTGCCGTCAGGAAAGCTGTCAGTGTTAGCTATGCAGAAGGGATTCTTCATAATATTTTGAGCAAAACTGCAGGTGCTATTGAGCCAGATGCTGCTGTGAACTTCAGGAGAGGACTTCAATATCTATTTCCAGACAGGTAATGTCTCTTCAGATTCCACCCTCTTTTCCGACCAGTGATATCATAGTCTGTCTTTCTAATCATGGCTCATTATATAGTAAGTAAACCGTGAGACATGGAAGGGGAGTGTGGTTAGAAACTGGGTGGGTCATGAGGCACAAGGTAGGGCCAAGTGACGTCAGCCACCAGGGAAATCTGGATATTACAACATAAGAACATGCTGGATTATGTTATTATGCTTATAATATGGTTAAAAATATCCCTAAAGCTCAAAAGAATAGATATTTTAACTGGTCTGTGGGGCTATGCTGCAATAATAACCATGTAAGAACTGGGTACCCTCCTGTGTCTTGGGGGATATGGTGGCCCTTTTCATATGAAGGGCACCTGCCTTGTGCCATGAAACACTGTACTGTACCTGTCTCCTTTCCAAGCCACCATGGGTCCGGCAGACAAGGACCAGGGGGACCGTAACACTTTCAAACAGGGAGACCAATCAGTTTACTCATACTCATTATTGTCTGTTCTATTCACAATTGAACTGGCTTTCTCCAATGTCTTAAATTAAATATTTTTCTTGTTGTTTAGTTCATAAGGCGATTTATCCATTCATATCACCCCCTCTTGAGGACTTAGTGAATATTTTGAATTCAAACACTGCCATGCGCTCTTCAGAGTGGGTTCAGTTATTTACCTCTATGTGTAAAACTAAAATGCACTCTAAGGCCTTTCCCATGTCTGCTCCTGGTCTTTAGAATGTCCTGCCTGTTTGTCTGTATTCTGTCACTTCATTCAGTTTATTTAAACTTAGATTGCATCATTATTTGCTTGAATTTCAAAATTGTAACTGCTTTTGACCTTTGTACTGTACTGTGTATTGTAACATCCATTGTATGCTGTTGTTTTTTGTAATGTATGCCTTTGGCCAGGGTCAAGCCTGAAAAACGACTGATGGTCCAGTGCTATTTTCCTGGTTAACAAATTTAAATAAATATATGGACAAATAAATTACATGAGACCACACATGTAAGCAACTGCTCATACTGGGAGCTGGGGTCAAGTGGGCTGCATGTTTATCACTGTACTGATTTTACACAGCATCAAAGGGCATTACCCTCGCCAATCAGTTGCCAGTGCCATTACTTCATAATTTCAGGAATGTTCAGTACCATTGCTGTCACTTTAAGTGCTGCTGCTGTACATTTATTCTGCCTTTCGCTTTCACTGGGTATACTAAGACTGCTTTTAAACTATGTGAAATCCTACCTCTCATTTTTGGGATCCCTTGGGCACTTGCACCCACGATGTTATGATAGGATAAGAATCTATGGATTTTCTTTCCCAGAGTAACAGCAACCAACCACTGAGGCAGACAAAACAAACAAAGAACAGAACACTTACGGTAGTTGCCACTGACACCAGATAGCATGGTCTGTAGCCTTCTGTCCCCCAGGATTGAGATGTGTGCAAGTTGCCCATGTTATCTGTCTGCTCTTATACACTTTTGCACTATGACATCATTACTTGCGAAGTTTCTAGAACTAGCGCATGCTCAGAAGAAAAGAGGAAGGTGCCTAGTTGGACTGGTCAGAACCAGTTCTTCTTACTATAGAAACCACAAACTGACTAACAGTAACCATCTCTTGACCCTTCTGTCACTCTCAGGCTGCCTCAAATGGGCAAGACAGAAATCATACTCTTTTTGCAAAGCTAAAATGTAGAAGCCATTTTGCTGTATGCATCTGACTCATGAGCTCATATCACAACAACAAGGCCATCTATGTGGTGGCACCCTCCTAGGCAGGGCAAGCGCTGCACTGGGGGCAGCTGTGCCTGTGCTTGTCTGCTGTGCCAGTGAGTGGCATCACGCAAACTGGCAACCAGTTTTATGTTTTACTCCTTAATATTTGATAGTTTGTTCATCCATATGTGTCTCCCTTCTGACATCACACTGATAGCCCTAATGTCACAAAGCAGCAGGCTCCCATGTCCAGCCAACATAGTAGGACTTAACTGACCCTAACTCTTTCCTCACCCCTTATCCTGATAACATATTACTGTACATTGCCTAGGTGTTAATTCTTTACACATGTAGTACCTTTTTCTCCTCTGGAGCATTTCAGTAAAGTGAAAGTGGACATGTGATCTTCTTTATGAGATAGCCCACCACTACTCCCTGGTGTCTAAAAGGGGGCCACCACTGCTCCCTGGTGTCTAAAAGGGGCCACCACTGCTCCCTGGTGTCAGTCAGGTTGCTGGTCGTCCTTTCTCCTGGGGTAGGGTTCCTATCAGGTCTTTCTCCCATGCTGGACCCTGGAGGGGCCCTCCCCACCCATGGAGAGGTGGGGAGAGAGACAGTGTTCCACTCCTGGGTGCTTCCTTTGTCCAAACTCTGTAATCTTAACTCCTGGCTAGAACTGGAACTCCTGAGTCTCAGAACTTTCTGGCCTGGCCTCTCCGCTAGCCTTTCTCTACTGTAGTGTAAGTGGGGAAGGGCAGGTCCATGAATATTCATGTCTGGGCTTCCCATTTCTGCCTGAGCCAGGAAGCACTGAGCACAAACTCCAGAAACCATGTCTCCTAGCTGAGCATCTCTCGGGGTCTAGCTGAACCCTTCACATGCTCTCTAGTAACCTGCATCTGGTTTGGAAGATGAGAGAAAGGCTGGTTATACTCTCCTCTTCCAAAAACCCTGCTGTCCCCCCCAAGGGCAAACTCCTTTATTGGGTGGTACTGCCCTCCAGGCATTCTTGCCAGGGAGGTTGTGCTAAGTCTCTCTCTACCTGTGGGCAGCACTGGCCAGAGCACACAGAAGGCCTTAAAGTGTACCAATGCAGACCTATGTGCAATGGATCCTGTTCTATAGGCGTGACAGGCATGTACACTACTACGCTATCCACACTACTTCACAGCAACCTGAACACGTGTTAGAACATGTAAACTAACAAAAGGTGCTTTAGGGGCTTGAGGAAGACTGGGTGACTAGTGGGTACCTCAGGGATCAGTGCTGTGGCCAGTCCTCTGTAATGTCTTTATAAATGACATTACAGAGGAGCTAGAAAGGGAAGGCCTGCCTCTTTGTGGATGACATTAAAATCTGCAATAGGGTGGACATTCCAGGGGAGTGGAAAGGATGAGCAGAGATCTGAGAAAACTGAAAAAGGGGTCAAGGCAATGGCCGCTGGGTTTCAATGTGAAAAAGTGCAAAATGATACACTTAGGGCACGGAAACCCATGGGTGGATTACAAAATGAGTGGAGTGGTATTGATGAATACTAAACAGGAAAGAGACCTGGGGGTAATAGATATAGATAGATATTTTATTTATAAAAGCACACATTTCAAAAGACTCTGGGTGCTGTACAACAGTGAAACAATAGTACAATAATATACAATTATATACAGTAATATACAACTATTTATGCTTAACAGTGCAACTAAGAGCAGCATTTAAAATTCATCTGTCTATCCTAAAACAGACCACTAATTAATCAGTAAAAGCCTGCTGAAACAAACAGGTTTCTAACCTCTTTTTAAAGGCTTATAATGAGGGAGCCTCCCTCACACAAGCTGGAAATGAGTTCCAGAGGGTAGGTGCGGCCGCTGAGAATGGTCTGTCCCCTGAATGCCGCAGCCTTGCCCTTGGAATTCTAAGGACCCCTCCCCCCCGGTAGAATGGAGTGCCCAGGGAAGTTGGTAAAGGACAAGGAGATCTTGCAGATTTACAGGTCCCCGATCATTCAGGATCTTGTAGGTCAGGAGCCCTACCTTGAAGACAATCCTCCACCTGATTGGCAGCCAGTGCAGTCTGCGGAGAACCGGGGTGATATGATCATACCTTCTCACCCCTGACAATAACCTTGATGCCACATTCTGCACCAGCTGCAGCCTGTGGAGGTTGCCTCCAGATAATCCTAGGTACAGGGCATTGCAATAGTCCAGCCCAGAAGTGACGAAAGCATACCACCACTGTGGTCAGGTCATCAGCCAGGATCAAGGCTCAGATTCAGGCAATATTCCTCAGATGGTAAAATCCACTCTTGATCATGGCCGACACCTGCATATCAAGCGTCAGGCCATCATCCAGGATCACGCCCAAATCCTTCACCTGTCTAGATGGGGCAAGCGGAATGCCCCCTAACATTAGGCTGGGGGGAGACCCCACACCCCCTCCTCTACCCCAACGATCTTGATCCACCACTAGTACCTCTGTCTTGTCTGGGTTAAGCCTAAGCCAGTTATGAGTCATCCAAAACTGGATCTCCTCAAGGCAGGTGGTAAATACAAATTCCGACACATGGATATCAGGTGCACAGGAAAAGTACAGCTGGGTATCATATGCATAACAATGAAAATCCAGCCCATACCACCTTATAATGTCCCCCAGTGGCAGCATGTACACCGTGAACAGCAAAGGCGACAAGACCAATCCCTGCAGAACCCTACAGCACAGAGGCTTCAGGTTAAATGAGGCCAACCCCATCATCACCCTTTTCACTCTACCTGTCAGGCATGACCAGTTGATGACATACCGGACAGACCACACCAGAACCGGAGACGGTCGAGCAGCACCTCATGGTCCACGGTGTCAAATGCTGCACAGAGGTCTAGGAGAACTAAGATGGTATGGTCTCTCCTATCCCTCGCCATCAGGAGATCATTAAGCATTCTCACCAGGGCAGTCTCTGTACTACGCCTCACACGAGACCCAGACTGGAAAGGCTCATAGGTGGAGGAAGAGGCAAGATGCCTCTCAAGCTGAATGGCCACCACCCTCTCTATGACCTTCCCTAAAAATGGGAGGTTCGAGACCGGCCTGTAGTTGCTGAGGCAGTCTGAGTCCAAGGAGGGTTTCTTCAAAAGGGGTCTAACCAAGGCCTCTTTCAAGGCCAATGGGAAAACCCCACTCTTCAAGGAACTCCAGACGACCTCAGCAACCATAGGTCCAATTAGGTCCAAACATCCAACCAAAAGTCGGGTCAGACTTGGGTCTAAATCACATTGTGTTGGCAGCAACTTCAAGACTATCTCAACCACCTCCTCCACCCCAACCAGCTCAAACTTATCCCAGACAGGAGGTGTGTTTTGGCACAACTCAGGCCAGGCTCTGTAACCCTTTCGAGAGGCACCAGAGGAGACCTCTTCCCTAATAGAGGACACTTTGTCGTCGAAGAACACAGCCAGCTCCTTACACCTAGTGCTAGAACCTGCTCCCCTACATGGAGAGAGGCAGGATGTTAAAGCTCATCAACCATGTGGAAAAGCTGAGCTGGGCTGTTCCTTGCTGCAGCAATCTCTCTAGACAAATAATTAGCCTTCTTATGGGCGATTGTCCCCTGATAGTCGACATAATGCGACTTCAAGGCCAATTTGTCCTCCAGCTGGCCTGATCTCCCCCAGCACCTCTCTAACCTCAGCCCCTTAGTCTTTAAACCCCAGAGATCCTCATCAAACCAAGGAGGTCTCCGGCGAGTAGACAAGGGGTGGACATGAATGGGTGGAATGGAGTCGAAGGCCGCTGTGACAGCCCTATTATAGGCTGCCACTGCTTCCTCCGTCCCTACCGCACAAGCTGCCCCAACACTCAATAGGTCCAGCATCGTCAGCAGTCCTCTAGAGGAAACTCCTCTTAATGGGTGGTACCAGACCATCTCCACAGGGACAGGACCAACTAAGTGGGGGGGGGCCTCTGAACGTGAACCCCATGGTGCTATGATCTCACCAAAACACCGGATCTACTCTGAGGTTGTTTATATCTAATCCTAAAGAAAAGACCAAATCTAGAGTATGGACACCCGAGTGTGTTGCTGATGTTACAATCTGTTGTAGGCCCAGGGTCCCCATGCTCCCCAGGAGATTGTTCCCAAAACTCAAGAGCCGGCCGTTGACCCCAGGCATTGAAGTCCCTCAGGATCAACCACCTGGAAGACTCCAACACCAGGCCAGTGATGAGCTCTTCAATCTCCCGTAAAAAGTCCCCATCAACACCAGGTGGATGATAGAGCACAAGGACCCCAAAGCTCACATTCATGCCCCCTAGAGCGGCCACACACTCAAAAGGTCGTGTATGGCCTACAGGTAGTACTGTGAGGTTCAGGACAGATTTAAAACAAATGGCCACCGCCCCTGTCCCTGCGATCCTCCCTTGGGTTGTGTATCACAGAGTACCCAGCCAGTATTGCTGCCTCGAAAATGGGGCGGCATTTTCATCCAACCAGGTAGTGATGCAAGCCAGGTCAACCGAGGATATTAAGTCTGCCATTATAGCAGTCTTGTTCTTCATTGACCTGGCATTGCACAACACAATCCGAGTAGGATGACGTGGGGTAACTGGACCAGCTAACTTCCCACCGTCTATCGTGGAGCCTTTGGGTATGGGAACTAAACATGCCACCCCCTTTCAAGTTCCCATTTTGCCCCAGGGGGTCTCCTTAAAGGTGGCCAGGTAGTGCAACAAAGCAGTCAGCAGGGCTAGTGGGATGCTGGGATGCATTGGGAAGGGTATCACCAGCAGAAAGAGAAAGATGGTGTTGTCTTTGTATGCATTGCTGGTAAAACCCCACCTAGAGTACCATGTCCAGTCCTGGAGACTACATCTATGGAAGGATGTAGACAGAGTGGAGGCAGTCTAGAGGAGGGCAACTAAAATACTGCAGGGTCTGCATCAAAAGACCTACAAGGATAGACTAAAGGACCTCAATATGTACACCCTGGAACAGAGGAGGGAGGCGGGGATGTGATAGAGACCTTTAAATACATCACAGGGTAAATTAGGTACAGGAAGGAAGTATTGCTCCAGAATAAGTGGGACAATTTATGAAGCTGGAGGAAGGTAGATTCAGGAGAGATGTGAGGAAGTATTTCTTCACAGAAAGAGTGGTGGTTTCAGGAACAGCCTTCCAATGGAGGTGGTGGCAGTAAAATCAGTGATGTGGTTCAAGAATGCACAGGATAAGCATGATGGAGGGAGAAAGAGCTGTAGATCAAGTATAGTCTGTGGTAATAATGTAGATATGGAGAAATGGGCAGCACGGGTAGACCAAGTGGTCCTTATCTGCTGTCAGATTCTATGTTTTTATGTTTCTGGGACAGCACCTACTCATTCTGCAACAGCCTTCACTTTCATGAGGTCTTCAGCCTTCTTCTGCCCTACGTTCTCTTGTTCCTGTAGGGACACAATGGAAGGCATGGCTCCACCTGCAAGAAAGCAGAAGTGAACAAAACACACAACAGTGAATTCTCCAAAAATACTGCTTTTTTTCTCAAAAAATGTAAAACTGACTTAAACAAGTAATCAATGAAGTCCATTACTTTACCGCCTTTAAGAGCAGTACTGTAACACCCACTTCCTGATTGGATGGGTCTCCTCACAGTGTAAAGAGGAAAAGGTAAGGCCATGAACAATCATGTCAGGACATTCCACTTCTGGTTGAATCGGGAAGCACAGAGCACAAGCTCCAGGCACCCAGTCTCCTAGCTAAGGCCCACTACTGAACATCTCTCAGCTTAACCCTTTGACTGCTCTCTAGTATTTTGCCTTGAGCTTGGAAGAAGAGAGAGGCTGATTATAACCACAAGGTCATGTGAATGCATTCCACCAATCACAGTACAGTATCTGTCGTGCTCATTTTATAAAATGGTTCATCTGTACAGTGTGTCAGGGACTCAGTTCTGTAGCACTTTTCCTTCTGGGTTAGGTCATCTTGGGTTAAGGCCTCATGTCATGATTTGGGCCTTATACCAGTGCTGATACTGCAGTACAGTATGGGGGGCTGCAATGCTAAAGGTACTGTCCTTGGGATGAGACATTAAAAATAAAGTTTCTTCTGCCTATTCCTAGTGTATATCCAGTTGGAAGTGTGTGGTTCAATGGTCTTACTTGAAAAGAGTAGGGGAATGGAATCACTGTTTTGTCCAACTCTCTCTCAAGGTAAAAAAGTTCTAAAATGAATTTGGCCATGGCTGTGTGTAGGCTGTTGCTGAATGCATAATGACTGCTGCTCTTGACTGCACACAGACCCTGCATTACTAATATCAAATGCATAGCTTTAAGTGCTTGGAGATACTGTGTGAAACAGATACTAATGTAACCCATAGGTGGTGCTATCCCAAGGGCTACTACCCCTGCCTGCTTGGCTAGTAGCAGGTTAAGGGGTCTGGGCACTGAAACGGGTGCCTCCACCCAGAGGACATGGTTGTTAATAGCAAGGCTAACCTGGGTACAGCCCTCCAGGACACTGTAATCCTCCTCTTTCCCCTCTAGTGGTCTAGACAATATGCAGCAAACACTTTCACAGTAGCCCCTATTCAGCATACAATTCCTCACACTGTTTGTACTTACCACCAAGGCTGGTTCCACCAGTTTGACCCTGGAGACCCCCTGTAAAACAAGGTTAGGCACAGCAAATAACAACAGTACAGTGCTTTTTGTACAAACTGGAACCACAGTCAGATTAAATGCAAAAAGAGTTAGATCTGATTTATTCAGGGGAATTGAATAAGGAAGGGGAGTAATCAAGTTGATTGATTCTATAACCGATCTAGTCAGGCAATTATGCATGCACTTTTTAGTCCCTCAACACAGTCACACACACTCTACAGTTGGTGAGATAGGCTAGCCTGATGCGTTGCCTGAGGTAGGCCAGCATCGCAGCTGGTTGGGACCCTGTGATGAAAAGAAAAGGCATGCACAACCACACACAATTTGTAATCCGAATCCAGGAGGCTCAGTTCGTGATGATTAGACAAAACAATTAAATCAGATAACACACTTTGATTGAGCTGTTGTTGCAGGGAGTTACCTTGGTGTTTACTCATGCTACCCAGTACAGGACACAGAATGGATGGAATGGAGACTGCAGGATGACTTGCTGGTTTGCCAGGAGAAGCAGGGCCCACATGATTCACCGTGGTGGTGTTGTTCCTGTTTGTGATGTTGAGCAGGGGGCTGATCCCCAGACAGGTCTCTCTTCGATGGTCTTCTCTGTGGCATGAGTAGCTGGCTAGGCCAAAGTGTGGAGGCCCAGACCAACTGGAGATGAATGAGGATTCAGTCCGGTAGGTGCTGCATGCAGCTTCCAGCAATCAAGGTACAATTAAACAGTGGGGAACCAAATCATGACCCACTAATAGCAAACAGCACATTTATAGTAAAGCAATCACCATACCACCAAACAGATAGCAGTCCTGTCGCAATATCAGTGTCTCTGAGCAAAACTGGGAGTTCTATGGTGAATGGATGTCCTGACAGGCCAATCACGCACAGCAAATCTTCGGTCTTCTTCAGGTTTAAATCTGGTCACTCTTCAGTGGCTTTGTCACCCTCCAATTTGGATACAGTCCGATTACTAAGCCTTTCAAAGGATTCCCTCTCGAAGGACAGCAGGCAGACAGGCCAAACTCAGCTTTTCCACCATTCTCCTGCACAAACTACGCAGAAGCAGCTACTTGAATCACTTGAGCTGTTCACTCTCCAAACTCCACCTCCAGACTGACTCGCTGCTTGTCGTGCCCATTAATCAGGGCACAACAAAATGGCTCGGAGATGTAGTCTGAAATAAAGCTTCTCTTTTCTCTGTATGAGGGAGAGCTGAAGGCAGGCAGGCCAGACTCAGCCCTCCCGCCAAGACCCCACACTACCTCGCAGAGCAGCAGCTCCTCGAACTGGAGCTGCTCACTCTTCCAGCTCCAGCTCACTTCTGCCTCACTGCTGTAGGCAGCTTGGGAATTTCCCTTCGGTCCAAAAGGTTCGATTCGTTGATTCATCTGTCTGCCAAAGCAAGGGCTCCCCCTCCAGGTCTGTTTTGGCGCCAAAATGTAAAAACTACAATTCCTACAGAAATTTGCTCCCACCAGACCCCTGGGGACAGGTTCCATTTTAGAGTCCCCAGATGCACTGATTGGTGCTGACTGGCAGTCCAAAACCAAAATGGTGGTGCAACATCGAAAGCCCATGCTGCAAAGAAGGCAGGTTAGACAAACTACCATACTATTGCTACTAAAGCAGATAAACAATAAACAGTTACAGATTCCAATAAAACTCCATCTGCGCAATTAGTGATGGCAGAACAGAGCGATTATCTAGCAGCCCAAGTGGGACTCGAGCATAGACACACTCAGCCCCCACCAAGATTAATTATACACTGCGATATAGGCAGCTCTTAAGAGACAGGATACAGATACCATAAAGGCACTCACATGCAACAGCTTTTAAATGGTTAAGACACAGGACACCAGCCTGGCAGTGGGCATTCAGGCACACTCATGGAAGACTTTCAGGAACCCCCATTTGTAGGGGGGTTACACTAAGAGAAATCAAATCCTCATCTGATGGCTCACTGTTCAGTGGTTGATATGAAGAAAAGAGCTTTCAAGTCCAATGTATTTGGTTCTTAGAGGACAGATGTCTACATCGCAAAAAACACTATCTCAGTTGGCACCCTTACATGTGAGATCAAGGAATAAATGGGCATAGCATCTACCCTCTCACCAACTGGTGACTGTTCCTCCATGGCAGGTTTGAGACATATTGACTGAGCAGTGTAGGGAAGTTGCATTTCGACTGCCTGAGTTGTATGCATCATGTAGATGAATAGAGTACTTTGGTCTGAAGTGCTGTCAGTCTTGCACTATGTACTCAACTCTCAGCTCAGTGCATCTCTGCTATCAACTCATCTCTAAACTCAACTCTACTCTCAACTCAACGCTCAACTGAAATCAACTTTATCCTCAATTCAACTATCAGATTATCTCTACTCTCAGCTCAATTTTATTCTCAGCTCAACTCTCAGCTCTGCTCTGCTCTGCACTACCCTGCCCTGCCCTGCTCTACTCTACCATGCTTGACTCTACTCTGCTTTACCCTGCTCTGCTCTGCCTTGCCCTACCCTGCTTAACTCTACTCTGCTGTACTCTGCTCTGCTCTGCCTTGCCCTACCCTGATTGACTCTACTCTACTCTACTCTGCCCTCCCTTCCCCTGATTGACTGTACTTTACTCTGTCCTGCCCTGCCTACCCTGCTTGACTCTACTCTGCTCTGCCCTACCCTGCTTGACTCTACTCTACTCTACTCTGACCTACCCTACCCTACCCTACTGTACTCTACTTGACTCTATGCTAACCTACTCTACCCTACTTTACTATGCAGTGTGACTAGTAAAACAGCAGGCTTACCCACAATGATACCTTACTTCATCTCCCATGGCTCTCTCTTCTAGTAATTCAAACTGCTTTTACATTAAAAAGTTATACATATTTAAAGTGATGCTTAGAGACAACAAATGTTACTATGCCAACAAGTTGCTTAAACAGTTACTGTCTCATTGTGTGGCCTTAAGCAAGTCACCTGATATCCCATTGTGTCTCCTGGAAAACTAGGTAGAAGCAGGTATAAAACAGGAAGTTGCATCTGATACAAAAAGAGTTGCAGGCACTCCACTCTGCCTTAAGCCTGCAGTGGGCCTAGAGGACTTTAGGTGGTTCAACCCACAAGGTCTGCCAGGCCAGGTGTTGTGTGGCCCACACAGCTCTTGCTCCCAGAAATTTCCACTACTGGTAATTTTCTCTCCATAGTAACAAAGTCCATAAAATGTATGGGTATCACTTCCCAGTAAACAATAATTACTATTATAGGTCATGGGAATGTCATGTGATGCCCCCAACCAATCAGAGTGCTTCCTTCAGTTTTGCATAAAGCACTCTTAGTTCCATAAAAGTGTCTCATGCACTGTATGGTAGTAACAGACTTCTCACTGGCAGCTTCCATCATCAACATTTAAAACAAAACAGGTGATTTTGTTTTAAAAACTGTGCACAATCTATAATAAGCGTATGGTTCAGGTTGGAGGGCCTTTTGTGAATGTAAGAATATTGCCTTTTACATCATTAGGATGGCAGACCTGCTTACCTTCAGTTCACAGTTCCCTCATTCTAAGATTGCACGAGACGACACTCATATCCATAAGACATCCTACAACCAGATCCATAAACCTAGACTATTTCTCATACAATTAAATGCTGCAGCTGCCTGGCTAACAAGATATGAATACTATGGACCCTTCATCTTTTTCTTCTAGCACTGCCTATGTTCCAAAATGAAACTGGTAATTAAGGAGTTGTTTTTTTTAACATTGATTTGTTTTCTCTCGATCATGCTGTCTTATGACATCATTGCCACAATTCTACCTCAGTCGCAAGGAGCTCAGGTAACTGGTCTTGTATGAGGCCTATACCATGTCACCCCCATGTACTTGTAATTGGAAATTTATTTGTTTATTTATCTATTTATTAAAGCATTTCACCAGGAAAAAACATACTGAGCACAAAATAGCTCATTTCCAGATATGTCCTGGGGGAAAGGGGAGAGAGAAAGCATAAGAACATTGTACAAAGATGTATACAACTGCACAGGCTGACATACAGAGAAATATAATGAGCACAGAGGTGGATTAAATATACAGAATGTAACAGAAATACTTAGCAGAAGGAAGTCGAGCACACACAAACCTTTAAACATACAAGGACACAGGTCTCAATATAAAAACATGATTTTTATTTTAAGGCATAAAATAAAACACAAGACGCCTGACACGTTTTGGATGAAACAGCATCCTTTATCAAACAGAACAGAAATACATAGGTATACAATTAGTGCAATATACAGTGGTAGCAGTTAGGTAACCTGAGTTCATACAATGTTCAAGTCGGTGAATACAGTAAGTGTAAAATACAGTCACAGTAGTTTGGACACAGGGGAACGGAGGGAGGGTCAGCATACACCTAAGGACAGTAGCAGAAGGGAGAGGTGTGGGAGCAGAGAAGAGAGATTAGTGAGAGTTTTGAAGGGACTGAACAAATGTTTAAGGGGGGAGAATTTCAGAGTTTAGAAAAGCGGAAAGAGAAGGCTGATTTACCAGCGAGAGTTCTACAGGAAGGCAGCTTGAGGGAGCGATACCCAGAGTTTTGGAGGAAGTAGGAGGAGAGGGTGGATGGAGAGATTAGAAAGTCAAAATATGGGGGTAGGGAGGATAGTCAGAGTTTGGAAGTAAAGAAGGCACAGTGGGACAGATGGCGATCCTCCAGGGAAGAGAGTACAGTGGTGGGTGCAGGTAGGGCAGTTGAGAACAAAGTGGCAGAAGGAGTGGAAGAGGGGACCCAGTCTGGCCATGGTGGATTTAGGGGCAGCACCATAGACAATATTTCCGTAGTCAAAGATGGGAAGGATCATCTTGGTAAGGATGTCTTGGCGAGCAGGGAGGTGGATACAGCTCTTATGCCTAAAGGGGGCACCCAGTTTAAGGTGAAGCTTTTTATGAATGGCATCTATGTGCTGAGACAAATGGAGGTGATGATCAAGCTAGACACCAAGGTATTTGAAGACAGGTACGTCATCAATTGGGATACCATCTAGGGTGTGGAAGGAAGGGAGGGATGGGAATTTAGAGAAGGTATACTTTGGTTACATGTGCCCAGTCCCTCTCCACTCCCACACACAGAGTTAACCCATCACCTATGCAAGGAATTCCAGCTTCAGCTGCATAGGGAACAGGCAACCCAAGGTCATGCCCCCAAAACTGGGTTTTTCCACAGCGCTTTGCAGCTCACTCACCAGCTGGCCTTGAACTAAATATAATTAGCTTGACTAAAGCAATTATATATTCTGAAGGCTGTGTACTGTATGAAATTCTACTGCTGTTCCCTCTGTGCTTTCTTTAGGATGTCCTTAAAATCAGATGTGTTATCTCAACTGGGATTTTTTTGTTCCCTTGAAAACACGTAAAAGTGTTAACACCTGAGAGAAGCCTGTACGCCCCTATTAGAGCCATTGCTATTTGGAAGAACATACTGTGTATTTCATTTGTGTTAAAATAGAAGAGTTTTAGACAAGGAGATCCATGCTACATGCTACAAATGGTAATTATGTTGAAGAGATATAAGTACATCCCTGTGTCTGTATGTGTATTCGTATCTAACTTGCTTTAGCACATTTTTAGTTATGGTTTTCAAATGGAACCCATTCAGTGTATAACTGTGTTCTATGGCAGCATGTGAGAATGCTTTGTCCATTTTTCTGAATTATGTATAATAGTTTTTTATGTGTAATGTGTTTCTGTATTTTCCCCTCACTGTATCTAAAATTGTATTAATTCAGCGTTCTTGCTTAAGCTGCAATAAAATGCCACCACCCATACCACCACCATGGGACCAAATTACTTTTGGACTTTTTTCCTGAAATATTTTAATTACAGACGGACAGATAAAAACAACATACAGTGGGCTCCTTCCCCTGCTTACACATGTGATGCTGTAGGCACCCACGTCCCCAGTTCAGATAAACGACAGCTGACATTGTCATTCCTCTTCCTAGCTGTGAAGAGATGGGGACATGTTGGATTATCAGATTGCTTGTGTTGGAATGTCATGTTTAACCTGTCAGCAGTGAAGGTTATGAATGGAAAATGTAATGAGACGCCACACTACAAGCTGCAAACCATATGCTGAGGAGTTACTTTGTCAACTGAGGTCTTATGGAAGATGTGTGGTTTTAAAACTACAATCAGCTGTTCATAGTATATACAACACCACAGTGGTTTGTCATTTCCCTAATCCACTATTTTGCTGGCAGTGAATACAAAAGTGTATTAAATAATTTAGCACCAGACTGTGTTGTTTACAAAGGCTGGCAAAATGCTATTTCAAGTACGCTGTGGAAAAAAAAAAATAAGTCACAATGTACAATTTGCTTGGGAGAGCAAGAATGTAGACAGGCGTACTCACTGTACTCATGTGTACATGCAGAGAACACCAAGAAGAAGGAACTGCTGTTATAACTATACTTATCTACTGGGACTAAAGAACTAGAACTCTACATAGATACATAGACAGTGTCGGCAGATAAGGGCCTATGGCCCACCCAGTCTGCCCATTTGAGCTTGTAAGTACACTTAATGTTGTCCTAGAAGTCTGCTGTCCCTTACCCCTGACCTCCAGAATTCCTTTATGTCTATCCTATGCATTCTTAAATCCTGTGATTGTTTCAGCCCTCACCACTTCCTCTGGCAGGGTGTTCCACTTGTCCACCACCCATTCTGTGAAGAAATTCTTCCTCATGTTTCCTCTGAATCGTCCTCCCTCCAACTTCATCCCATGCCCTCTAGTCCTGGAACATGTTTTTCGCTTAAAAATAGTGTATTCCTGCACCCTACTCCTCCCTGTAAGATACTTGTAGGTCTCTATCATATCCCCTCTCTCCCTCCTCTCCTCCAGGGAGTACATATTCAAGTCCTTCACCCTGTCCTCATAGGACTTGTGATTCAATCCATGTACCATCTTTGTTGCCCTCCTCTAAACCTTCTCTACCTTGTCTGTGTCCTTATATAGGTAAGGTCTCCAGAATTGTACACTGTACTCCAGGTGGGGCCTCAGTAGAGTCTTGTATAGTGGAATTATGACCTCCCTTTTCCTGCTGGTGATGCCCCTGCCTATGCATCCCAGCATCCTATTAGCTTAACCGGCTGCTTTGTTGCACTGTTTCCCTACCTTGAGGTCATCAGAGATGATAACCCCAAGATCCCTTTCCTGCTTGGTGCATGCTATATCCTCATCCCCCAACTGATATATTGTGCCAGGGTTTTTGTGCCCCATATGCATTGTCTTGCACTTCTTTGCATTGAATTTCAGCTGCCAAACCCCTGACCATTCTTCAAGTTTCTGCAGGTCCCTTCTCATTCTGTCTACACACTCTGGTGTGTCTACTCTGTTACAGAGCTTTGTGTCACCAGCGAACAGGGAAATTCTGCCTTCTAGGTCCTGTGCAATGTCACTGATGAAGATGTTGAATAAGACCGGTCCCAGCACTGATCCCTGTGGTACTCCACTGGTCACTCTTCCCTCTGTGGAGTGACAGCCATTTACCATGAGCCTCTGTATCCTGCCACCCAGCCAGTTACCTGCCCACAACACTACTGTCCTACACACACCCATATTCCCCAGTTTGTGTAATAGTCTTCTATGTGGAACAGTGTCAAAGGCCTTGCTGAAGTCCAGATAGGCCATGTCCACTGCCCTCCCCGATCCACCTCCCTAGTCACCCAGTCGAAAAACTCAATGAGGTTGGTCTGACATGACCTCCCCATGGTGAAACCATGCTGCCTTGGGTCCTGTAGTCCATTGCCAACCAGATGTTGTTCCAATCTCTCCTTCAGTAGTGCTTCCATGATCTTCCCCACCTCCGAGGTGAGGCTGACTGGTCTGTAGTTCCCCACTTCCTCTTTGTTCCCACTTTTGCATAAGAGGATTACATCTGCTGTCCTCCAGTCTTTGGGTACCTCACCTGTTTCCAGTGATTGGCTAAACAGGTTTGCCAGAGGTTTAGCCACCACCTCTCTTAGTTCTTTAAGGACCCTGGGGTGCACCCCATCTGGTCCCATTGCTTTATCAATTGTTATTACTTCCGGTTCCTTCAGGACCCTTTCTCGTGTAAAGGGACTTGTGTCCATTTCTGCACCATTCCCACCCCTTGTACTCCCTTCAGACCCATTACCCTCCTCTTCCTCAGTAAAGACTGAGCAGAAATACCTGTTCAATATGTCAGCTTTACTGTTGCCATCCTCCACGCAGCCTCCTTCAGTCTCACTATCCCTCCCTTTGCCTTCCTTTTTTCACTTATGCACCTGTAAAAGGTTTTGTCCCCTCTACCCACTGATTTTGCAATTTGCTCTTCTGTCTGAGCTTTGGTTTCCATTACAGACCTTCCTGCCTCCCTTTGCTTCCCCTGGTACTTCTCCCTATCCCCTTCTGCCTGTGTCTGTTTGCATTGTCTGAATGCAATCATTTTGGCTTTCACTTTCTCCGCTACCTCCTTGAAAAACCATAATGGCCTCCTCTTCCTTTTCCCCTTGCTAACCTGTTAATGTATAATTCTGTTGCTCTTGTAATCCCCATTTTAAATACTGCCCACTGTTCCTCAACCCCTGATTCCTGCCCCATTCCCCCTAATGCCTCTTTCAAGCATCTCCCCATTTTCCCAAAGTCTGCCCCCCTAAAATCAAGGATACGTGTTTTTGTGTGGTTTGGTTCTGCTCCTTCTGTGATTTCAAACCACAATGATTGGTGGTCACTGTTCCCAGGTGCTCCCCACCTTGTTACCCCATCACACTGTCCCTGTTTGTGAGCATAAGGTCCAGTATTGCCTTCTGCTGAGTTAGTTCCATGACCAGTTGCTTGAGGAAGGCACCTTGAAGGGAGTCCAGGATAAATCTGCTCCTAGTTGATGCTGCTGCTGGGATGCTCCAGTCCGCGTCTGGAATATTGAGGTCTCCAACCAGCACTACCTCACCCTTGTCTGCCATCCTTTGGATGGCTAGTAGCAGCTTCCTATCTGTTTCTTCCTCCTGGGCTGGTGGTCTATAGACCACACCTGTGCGGATGGCTGGCCCCATTCTCCTTTCCAGCTTAACCCACAGTATCTCTCCCCCATTTTGTTCCTCCTATATCTCTGTGGCCCTTATGTAATTTTTCACATAAAATGCCACTCCTCCTCCTCCATTCCTACCTGCCCTGTCTCTTCTGAATATGTTGTAGCCAGGTATGGCCATCTCCCAGTTATGGTTATCATTACACCAGGTTTCTGTGATGGCCATAATGCCCAGGTCTGACTGCACCATGACAGCCTCCAGATCCTACATATTGTTGCTAAGGCTCCTGGCATTGGTACACATGGCTTTCCATGATTTGACCTTCCTAGACTGTTTAGTTATTCTACTCCTGCCTCTTTCCTGGTTGTCCTTTATCCCTGGTTCTCCCTGCTGTCTGCCCTTCTGTTGAATTTTGCCCCTTTTCTGCCTATCCACCTCTTGGGCACTTATCTCCATCTTTTGCACACTGCTTTGAAGAGAGATCCACTCCTCCGGTCAACTGGTTCCACTGCTAGCTGTGGGGGTTGGGCAATTAGGTACCATCCTTGCTGGCCTGCCACCCCCTTGGCTAGTTTAAATGCTAGTCCATGTAGCATTTAAACTTATCATTGAGTGCTTTGATTCCCTTCCAGGATGGATGCAGGCCGTCAGGCTTGAACAAGCCTCCATCCCTCCAGGTGGGTCCCCAGTCACCAATGAATCCAAACCCTTCCTCACAGCACCAGTTCTTCAACCATGAGTTAAAGTTCCTGGTGCATGCGCCCCTATGCTCTCCCATGCCACTCACAGGTAGTACTTCTGAGAAGGTGGCAGAAGTAGCTACTTGCTTGATACCCCTCCCCAATTTCCTAAACTCTTCCTGAACTTCCTTTGGCTCCCCATTCACCAGGTCATTAATACCTAGTTGGATAATGACATCCAGTTCATCCTCCCAGCTTGCCTTCCCAGCGATCCCCAGGATCTTCCTCTCATCCCTCCATGCCGTGGCACCTGGTAGGCACCTCACCTCCCGGTCCTCCCCCTCCTGTGTTCCTAGCTGGATCCCTCTTATGATGGAGTACCCCACCAGGATTCGCTTCCTCCTCCTCTGGGGTCCACTGCCTTTCCCACTGAGGTCACCTTCTTGGCTAACCTCCACATCCTTTCCTTCCACTTCTCTGGGTACCTCTATTTGGTTGTCCCCATTTGCTAGTGTGACATATGAGTTCTTGAGTGGAATAGGATCTGGGATATGCCTCTGCCTGACTTCCCTAACCTTCCCCGAGCCCACTGTCATCCAAGTGCTCCTCGTTCTCAGCATCCTTTGAGGCAGTGGCATTGGACTGGGTGGTCTCCTATAGGAGTGATGGTACTCCTGACCCAGTTTGCTTCCACTCTGAGTCTGGCTACCTCATCCCACAGTCCAGAGAGATGCACGCAGACAGGGCATCACCTCAGCATCCAGAAGGTCTGCCTAAATATGGCTGCCACACAGCCACTGCATTGCATCACTCCCCACATTATATTGCACTTATACAGCTATTCCAGTACTTGTCTGTTACTGAAGCTCTCCTAGTTCCCTTTTTATTAATTTACTGTCCAAAAAATCCTGCCACTGATCCTCAGATACTGTTCTTTAACCAAGGAAAAAATAAATAAAAAATGAGTCAAAACACTTGTGCCAAGGGAGTGCATCTTCCCCTTTATGCTTCTCCTACACCACAACCCCTACTATCCCCTCTGCTTAGCTCCTGTCAATCAGATTTAACAGGGCATATACTACTGGGACCTTCAATTTAGGGTAAAAACAAAACAAAACAAAACAAAAAAAAAGTTAGTGTGCTTGTCTGAGTTGGCTGAAGTGAATTGTTATATGTGCAGTTGTCTAGGTGTTTGTCTTAGGTGGCTGAAGGGAATTGTTATCTGTGCAGTTAACTAAGTGTATAAAGAGCTGTGAAGTATGGGGAATGGCTTAGATAGAAGGAAGGCAGGTTAAAGCCAGATTTAAAATCTGCCCTAGATAGCTTCTGCCAGGGAACAGGCAGAGAACACCAAGAAGAAGGAGCTGCTGTTATAACTATACTTTTTACTGGAACTATATTGCCCTCCTTCCCTCTACCCCACCACCCTAAGCAGTTCTACTTTTATAGGCACAGGATTTGACTGACAACAGGAACTTCCTGTTTGGGAGCAGGAAGGGAGTGATCACAGAGGCACAAAAGACTCACCATCCTAGAAGGAAAAGAGTAGCTCTCCATCCCCCCCTAGCTGCTGGAGGTCTGACTCTGAGCAAGTAAGGGGACTGCTGAGAAATTTAGGAACTTCTTGTCTCAGAACAGGAAGATCAGGAGCTTAAAGGGCACAGAGGCAGTAAGTAAGTAGGGAGAAAAAAAATAAAAAATAAACAGAGGAAAGAGTAGGTATTCCAAATAACAGCTAAGGGGCCAGCAATAAGACATGATGGGAGTGGTGCAGTGCAGTGTCTGTGGAGCAGCAGTCTTCCGGGAGACGTTCTGGAGGATGTGGTGTTGTCCCATCTGCAGGCACCTGTCTGGGCTGAGGGAGGATGGTGCTCATCTCCAGGCTGAGTTGGCCAGGATTTGGGGGTCCTCTTTTCCCACCCAGGGACCACCAGGGACACTGCCATTGCCTCAGAGGCTGCCAAGAAAAAGGAGCATTTCAACCACAGTGGGCTCAGGGAGGGTGAGGGTGGTGAAATAGTGGCGCATCCCTCCAGTTGTACCTCTCTTCAATTCATATGCTGTTCTGGCAAAGTGTGGTTCCTCTGTGGAGGCACCCGCAGTGGAGACCAAGGAGGACGCTGGGAACCTCTACAAAGGAGACCTACAGGAGGGTGGCATGGGACCCCACAGGGGAAGGAAACAACTCCTAGTGGGGGACTCCATTGTTAGGAGGATAGAACTGGGAGAGGAAGGGGCAAGGGAGGTAAGGTGCCTGCCTGGCACCATGGCTTGGAGGGACAGGGAGCGAATCCTCAGGATCACTGAAGCAGCAGCACGGGGGAGGGAGCTGGATATCATTGTCCACCTAGGGACAAATGACCTGGCTGAGAAAGGGATCAGAGCAGTGCAGGAAGAGTTTGTGGAGTTGGGGAGTGGGTCTTAGACAAGTAGCACGCACGGTAACCTTCTAGGAGGTGCTGCCTGTCTATGGCATGGATGAGGCTAGGGTGTTCCACACCATGGGATTCAATCAGTGGTTGAAAAACTGGTGCAGAGCTCAGGGATTTGGCTTCACTGGGGACTGGGGGTCCACCTAGAGTGATGCAGGCCTATACTGGCATGATGGTCTACATCTGTCCAGGAGGGGAACCAGGATCCTAGGTGATCAGTTTAGATGCTTCATTGGCAAGCATTTAAACTAGCCAAGGAGGAAGCACTGAAAAGGGGCAGGGAAATCCTAGCCCCACCCCCCCCAAAAAAAAATCAGGGTAGTAAGTGAGGTAAACACCAATATAGAGATGTTGATAGGGAGAAGGGCAGGGGTAAATGGAGAAAATGACAAAGGCAATAAGGACAGGGATGGGGCAAAAAGGGTAAGGCCATCAAGAAATGGAGGGTAATGAGTACTAATGCCCATAGTCTTTTTCAACAATCTCCTTGATGGAAGAGGGATGCCTGGATATCGTAGCAGTCACAGAAACATGGTACACAAAGAACCATGACTGGGATGTTAACATACCAGGGTACACAATCTACAGGAGAGACAGGGAGGGTAGAAGAGGGGGAGGAGTAGCTCTCTATGTAAGGGAAGGGATAAAAGCAATGGAACAAAAGAGTAAACAGGGAGGAGAGGAGGCACTGTGGGTCACCTTAGAGACTGGAAATGGCACCATAATCCACACAGGGGTGTATACAGACCCCCATGTCAGGGAGGGAATGGACAAGAATATGATAGAAGGCATCCTTAGGATGGCAGAGAAAGGGGAGATACTGTTGATGGGGAACCTGAATATGCCAGATGTTAACTGGAGCTTCTTTGCTGCAGCCACATCAAGACCAGGGCCATTCTCGATGCCCTACAGGTGGCATGCCTCAGACAGCTAGTTTTGGAACCCACTCATGAGGAGAAGAAGAAGAATCAGCATTTATATAGCGCTTTTCATACACAGTATCCCAAAGCGCTTTACAAGCAATGTTAGACTGGTAGTGAAGTGACTGAATGTGTGGTGGCGGCCATATCACACATCATCACCCACACACAGCCTGAATAATTGCATAAACTGGTTTATGGGAAGGGGAATGTTGGCCAGGACACCGGGAATGCTCCCTGCTCTTTTGCGAAGAGTGCCCTGGGTTCTTTTACTTCTACCTGGACACCCACCAGGACAACACCAGGATGGGCAGAAGGAACCTTGGTTTTTAATGTCTCATCCGAAGGATGGCACACCCCAGCAGTACAGCACCCCCCAATACTGCACTTGGATGCCAACGATTTTTTTAGGTGCAAGTTCAATCCCAGTGTGGGACGAGAAATCATGACCTTCTGGTCCAGAGGCGGATGTGCTACCAACTGAGCCACGCTGACACCTATGAGGGAGTAATCTTAGACCTCGTACTCTCAAATGGGGACAGTGAGAGGATCTCAGATCTAGAAATGGGTAGCCATCTGGGAACAAGTGACCACCAAACAGTGTGGTTCATGGTAAACTTAGCTACAGAGTCAAGCCATGCAAAAGTGAAGGTACTGGACTTCAGGAGGGCTGACTTTGGTAAGATGGGAGAGTGACTTACAAAAGCACTAGCAAACAGGCTAGCAGGAGGGGTGGAGCAACAATGGGGAAACATCAAAACTGCCATCACAGAGGCAACAAGCCTCTGTGTGACGCAAATAAACAAATCAAAATGAAAGAAAAAGCCACCATGGTTCTCTAAAGAGGTGGCAGGGAAGGTTAGGGAGAAAAAGATAGCATTTAGGAAATATAAGGAAACACAGAAGGAGCAGGACAGAGAACTGTACCAGTTCTGGCAGAAGGAAGCGGGGGGAGAGGGAGTCAGAATAGCAAAGACCCAAACTGAGGAAAACATAGCCAACTCGGTTAAGAAGGGGGATAAAATCTTTTATAGGTACATCAGGGAGCATAGAAAGACAAAGGGAGGGATAGTGAGGCTGAATAAAAAGGACTGTGGGTGGACAGAGAGGGACAGTGAAAAAGTAGGGATACTGAACGAATACTTCTGCTCAGTATTCATAAAAGAGGAGGAGGGGGAGGTGTCTAATCCAATTAACAGAAGCACTCTGGATAGGGAGGTCGATCCCAGTCCTTTCACAGAAGAAAGGGTTCTGAAAGAACTCCTAAAACTGAAGGTGGACAAAGCAATGGGGCCTGACGGAATTCCCCCCAGAATTCTAAAAGAATTAAGGGGAGAACTAGTGACACCACTGACTACCCTTTTTAACAAATCATGGGAGGATGGTGTGGTACCTGAGGACTGGAAGAAGGTGGATGTGATTCCCCTTCACAAAAGTGGGGTTAAGACAGAGGCAGGAAACTACAGACCTGTCAGTTTGACCTCTGTGGTAGGGAAAGTGATGGAATCACTTCTGAAGGAAAGAGCTGTTGAGTACCTAGAGGCCAGTGGGGCACAGGACCCAAGGCAGCACGGTTTCACAGCAGGAAGGTCATGTCAGATGAATCTAATTAAGTAGTAGTAGACCAGGGAGGGGCTGTGGACATGGCCTACCCAGACATTAGCAAGACATTTGACACAGTCCCACACAAAAGATTATTAATCAAATTAACCAGCCTGGGAGTGGGTACCAGGGTGGTAGCCTGGGTAGAAAGAGGGGTTACTAGTGGGGTACTGCAGGGTTCAGTACTGGGTCCAGTCCTTTTTAATGTCTTTATAAGTGACATTGCAGAGGGACTGGAAGGAAAAGTATGCCTCTTTGCAGATGACACAAAGATCTGTAACAGGGTTGATACACAAGGTGGGGTGGAAAGGAGGAGAAGGGACTTGGCAAGGTTGGATGAATGGTTAGAAGTATGGCAGCTTGGATTCAATGCAAATAAGTGCAAAATAATGCACCTGCAAAACAAAAACCCAGGGGAAGATTACACAATGGGAGGGGAGGTAGTAACAACAACAACAAGCAGTTGTCAATGCCGAATGTTTGCTTGCTGGCATTGGCAGTGGTAGTGTAGAAGTTACAGAGCTGCGAAATAGGAATGGCAGTGAAGTATTGAACTGAAGTCAACCCCACCACCACCCTGCAGAGAGTGACAGGCATTAGGGTGTGCGTTTGGGTCGTCAGGCATAACGTCCACGCCATTTCACCACACCCCACCCTGCAGACACTGACAAGTGTCACGGTGTTCCTTGGGGTCTTTGCCCTGCGCACCCCATTTCATTAGGAAATACGGTGAGATGGGTGCGATATAGGAGAATGGGGTGAACTTTGGGGCCGAAGAGTCCAAGGCATACCTCGATGCCTCTCACTGACTGCAGGGCGTGGAATGGTATGAGCATTACAGGCAAGAATCTCAAGTCACACCCCGATGCCTGTCATTCTCTACAGGGTTGGGCGTTATGGTTGTAAACCCTAATACCTCAGGCATTCATTGGTATTTTCACTCCAAATTTTCAACATGTTTTTTTTGTGACCCCACCTCATGAACAGGGGGAATATCAGTTTGTTAGCCGGAAGCTGCTTATGCACAGCAACTACGGCATTTAGCACCCAGGTGCAAAACATTCGAACAGGATGTAAGAATGACAGCTGTACTGTTCATGGGGAGGTGTAAAAAATGGCAATGTTGCAAATCTGCAGTAAAAATATTTAAAAAAATGGTGAAGTCACGAACGTACATAGAAACTGTGCAATGCACACCCATAATATAATTAGGTTGGGGATCTTTTACAGCAGATATTCAACTCAGGCATTTTGGTGCCTCTGATCATGAACAGTGTCACTGTGATTTTCTTTATCTGTGCCGAACAATGATTTCTCACAGCGACCACGCATCTCTGCGCTGAAAGTGTGAAAACACACTTCAGCCATGTTGTGAAAATGACAGCTGTACTGTTTCATAAGGAAGTGTGGAAAAATGCCACTGGTGAAAATCTGGACTGAAAATATTACAAAGTCATGAACTTACAGGTGCGTAGAAACTATAATGCTCACTCAGTAATACAGTCATTTTATGGACTTTTGTCACCAAATTTTCAACATAGCCATTTTAAGACCTCTGCTTATGAACAGTGTAACTGTGATTTTCTTAATCTGTCCTAAACATTGCTTTAGACACCAACAGCACCATTATGCGCTACATGGGCGGAAACACATTTTGGGTGACATATGAAAATGGCAGTTGTACTGTTCATAACGAGTGTAATAAAATGGCAATGTTGAAAATCTGGAGTGAAAATATTAAATTCACAAACTTACGAGCATGCACAGGAACTCATAGCAACGCACATAAAACAGTCATTTTTGAATTTTTCACCAAATTTTCAACATAGCCATTTTAAGACCTCTGCTCATGAACAGTGTGACTGTGATTTTCTTAATGTGTCCCATACATTGATTTTAGCATCGACTGCGCCATTGTGCGCTACATGGGCGGAAACACATTTTGGGTGAGATGTGAAAATGACAGCTGTACTGCTCATAAGGAGGTGTGGTAAAATGGCAATGTTGAAAATCTGGAGTGAAAATATTGAAAATTACGTCTTCTACGAATGGCGCGCGAGAACTGTACAACGCGACGCCTTGTAAAACAGTCATTTTGTGAATTTTTCACCAAATTTTCAACATAGCCATTTTAAGACTCTCTGCTCATGAACAGTGTCACTGTGATTTTCTTAATTTGTCCCATACATTGATTTTGCACAATCGACTGCGCCATTGTGCGCTACATGGAAATGAGCAACGTTTTTGGGTGAGATATGAAAAATGACAGCTGCCACTCTCATGCAGAAGGTGTGGCAAAATGGCAATGTTGAAAATCTGGTGAAAATATTGAAAATTCGAACTTCTGACGTCACGTGGGAACTGCATAATCTGCGCTCGTAAAACAATCATTTTTGAATTTTGTACCAAATTTTCAACATGGTGTTTTGGGACCCCTTCTCATGAATGATGTCACTGTTATGGTGTTGGCCCATAAGGGTGATTTTGCGCAGTGACTGTGAAATCACCCTTCAGGCCCGAATAACGCCATGACTGTGACATCATTCATGAGAAGGGGTCCCAAAAACCCCATGTTGAAAATTTGGTGCAAAAATTCCAAAAAATGCCTGAGATATGCAATAAAGTTGAAAAACCTATCTAGCCCATTATACAGCTTACCGGCATTTCCTCAGTTACGGATCGGCTTTGAAGAGTGCAGGCGTGTTCCCAGTCCACGAAGATCATCGTGCCGAGCTCCGGAGGTAGAGTATGGGGTGGTGTGGGGAGGCAGGGTGCGCAGTGGGTGGGTGTGGGTTGTGGGGGGGCTTGGATAAGCGCTGTGGGACCATTTTATTTTGCAGGTTAAAAAAAAAGATGGCGTGGGGACGTTTGCCACGCTGGGGTGGGCTCCCAGCGTGGCACATGGCTGACTGGGGGCCATGGAGCCGATGGGGATTGGGCACCCCCAAGCCATATGATCAGTTGCCATGCTGGGTGGGGCCCCAGCGTGGCACCCAATACTCGGGGAGGTGAGGACAGTGGAGCCGATGGGGATTGGGCACCCATGGCTATTCTATCAGTTGCCACGCTGGGGTGGGCACCCAGCGTGGCATGTCGAAAAGCTTGGGGGGCAGCACAAGCCCGGCGGGATGGGCACCCCGTCGGCTATCACGTGTGTGGGGGAGGGCAGCACACAGGATCGTGCATTTCTGTGTGTGTATGGGGAGCTGCGCATGAGCAGGCGATATCTTATCGCTGCTCACTGAAGCGTAGCTCCCCCTTTCAACTGTATGCCACTGCATTTTGGAGCTTGTCATAGACAGCTCCTGCATGCATTGGCTTACAGGGGCCATGTCTGCCAACACACTGACTGAATTGGAGGAGGAGGTGACACACCTCCGAAATCTCGGATGATGGCACTATGTTTCTTGCACATGCGTGCAAGCAAACATAAAAATGGAAAGGGCCCTGGGGGTAATCATATCAGATAACCTTAAGGTTAGCAAGCAATGTGAGAAGGCAGTAGGGAGGGAGGGCTAGGGGGATACTGGGATGTATAGGGAGAGGCATCACCAGCAGAAAACAGGAAGTTGTTATCCCTCTGTACTGACAGTTGGTGAGACCCCATCTGGAGTACTGCGTCCAGTTCTGGAGACCCCATCTCCGCAAGGACATAGACAGGATGGAGGCAGTCCAGAGGAGGGCAACTAAAATGGTGCAGGGTCTGCAAGAGAAGCCATATGAGGAGAGACTAAAGGAGCTTAATATGTATACCCTTGGGGAAAGAAGGGAGAGGGGGGACATGATAGAAATTTTCAAGTACCTCAGTGGAATCCACAAAGTCCAAGAGGGTAGCATCTTTCAGAAAAAGAGACGTGCAAGAACAAGGGGACACAATTTGAAGACAGAGGGGCGACGTCTCAGGGGCAATGTGAGGAAGCATTTTTTTCACAGAGAGGGTAGTGGATGCATGGAATTGCCTTCCTGAGAAAGATGTGGGGTCTAAAATTGTAGGAGAATTCAAGAATGCATGGGACAGACATAAGGCAATTTTTGTGGGGGGTAGGAAGAAATAGGCTGTTAGTTAAATAGGATCTGCAGCTTATCCTCTAGGTAGGGAAATGGGCAGACTAGGTGGGCCAAGAGGTCCTTATCTGCCATCAAAGTCTATGTTTCTATGTGTGTTTCATACCAGTCACATATCATGTGCCTTTTACTAACCCTTGTTAGTCCACTGTGGTGCAAGTAAGAATATGACTGCTGTATTTAACAGTGACCACTGAGTAGTGGCTGTGACACTTTTACATAACGTTCTGTTATTTTAGATATCACCTGATTCTATATACAGTACATGACTTGTTCTGGGATTGGATTGGTGATTGTGCTTTTATTGACACAGTCAGTTCAGAATACCGGGAACCTAATGTTCCACTATCACAATGATTTGCTTTATAGCTAGACTCTGTTTTTCAATCAATGAATCATCTTTATTTTATTTATTTATTTATTTCTAGGAAGTACCTTTGAGCCAAAGACTCTTTTACAGAGGTTCCACACCATAGTAATACATGGGCATAACATCATTTACAGTGGTTACAAGTACATAAGCAGATACAAGGAGGTTCCATGCCTAGAAAGACATGAGTATATCAGGTTACAGAGGTTCCATAATTATAATAACAGGGACTACATAAGTAAAAATATACAGACACATAATTTAAAGCAGGCTAGGCTGACAGGTTGTTAAGTGAACAACTTGAGAATTCACAGGATATAGAGCGAATCTGGTAGGGAACAGAGGATGATATAGTCTGTAAAATAATTAACTAATACTATAAGCAAGGAGGCGAGAACTTGATGGGCAGCAGTTCTTTTGTCTTAAGTGCTAAAGAGTGTAGTCATAAAGGAGGGCTGGACTCACGGGGAGGGGGGGGCAGTGCTGAGGCTGGGACTTGGAGCCTACTAGGGGAGTGTTAGTTAGCAAGAAGAGAGGAGAAGGCAAGGGTGCAGGTTAGAATGAGGGTAGCAGGAAAGAGGAGGGAAGAGTGTGGGGGAGTTCGGGTCTCACAGTCACAGTTCCTGTTTGTGGCAAGGGCCACTCAGAGTTTATCTTTAAAGGGGCCTGTTTTGGCCTCTTTTGTGATGCCTAGGTCAAGCACATTAAGGCAAAGTGGTGCACGGTATTCGTGGGAATGTTGGCCTTGTGTGGTTCTACAGAAAGGGACACAGAGGCACAGAGGGCTGAGTTGTTTGTATCCCTAGTGCATCTGATGGAATTAGGTCGGCTAAGGATGTTTTGCAGGCCTGGGGTGGTAAGTCCTAGCATAGACTTCTTGGTAAGCATGCATACTTGATACTGGAGGTGACTGCCAAGGTTGAGCCATTTTGTTTAAGTGTACAACTCGCAGGTGTGAGTGAGATGGGGGTACACCTGGGACTAAACAACATGCTTTTAGTGTTGTTTTGATACATTTCAAAGCAGTTTGGGAGGCAGCCCCAAATACTGCTAGACCATAGTTTATCACTGAGAGGACTGAGCTATTTACAGCAGTTCTGAGTGCCTCAGAAGTCAGGCCTTTACGGTATCTGTACAGTAATTCTAGTTTTGCATTTGATGCAACTGCATCTATGTGTTGGTTAAACGAGAGGGTGCGGTCCAGTGTCAATCCTAGGTATTTAAATGTTTGAACCATCTCCAGGAAAGTGTTCTGATTGTTGTGAATGCAAAGTTGGTGAGTGCAGTGCTTGTTATGTGATGATATGAATAACATAGTCAGGGCCCCTAGTGCTCTGCGGCAGAACTTCCTGATTTCTGCGGCAGGGCTCCTTGGTTTCTGCGGCAGCATTTTCTGATTTCTGTGGAGTGATTTATTTAACATCGGTTAAATATGATGTGATGTCATCAATGACATCCTATGCTGAGCAGAGAGGAGGGGCTTCAGGATAAACAAGATGGGAAATAAAGCCTGGCACTATGGAAAAACAGTATATTTTAATGAAAATTCACCAAAAACAGTGAATTCTGCGGCACTATATACATTCTGCAGCATGATGCAAATTCTGCGAAAAATTCCGCAACCGCAGAATCGTAGAATTCCAAGGACCTTGAACATAGTCTTAGTTTTTTTTATAATTGAGGAGCAGTTTTGATTGAAGGAACCAGTGCTTAGCTGCAGTGAAATTAGCCTGCATTTGCTTTTCCAGTATGTAGGGGTCAGAATTACATGAATATAGGACTGCATCATCTGCATACAGTGATAGCTGGTCGTTTACTGATTGAGGGAGGTTGTTTAAGAACAGGCTGAACTGTAGAGGGCCAAGGACAGAGCCTTGAGGAATGCCTGTGTTAACACTAAAGTTGTCGGAGAAGGTGTCCAGGATTTTCACTTTTTGGACCCTCCCAGAGAGGTTGCTTCTGAACCATGCTACTGTTGTGGGGGAGAGGCCAGTACTGGACATCTGATCCAGGAGCAGATTGTGATTGACAGTGTCGAAGGCCTTGGTGAGACCAGGCGAAACATCATTGAGACAGACTCATTTGCAAGGTGAAACTGGGCAGGTCATAACAGAAACAGATAAGCTAAAGGTTGCTATAATACAATGAGACAATAGTCCGTGTAGAGCAAATACAAGCTAGGTATAAACAACAGTGCATACAATGTGGTTAACAGTAGAGTAGACCTCAAAAACTCAAATACAACATTGAGAGGGCAAGAACAAAAAATATTTACAGAGTAATACAAATCAGTATTTACAATATAAACAATATCTGCCCAGTCGCAACAAGACTTATGGGATCTTGGACTGGGTGTCAGGTAAGGGGAAGTCAGGGGTTGGAGGTGTGAAAGGTAGGACAAGGTGAGGGATAAGATGTCAGAGATGAGGGGAAGTCAAGGGGGGGAGGTAGTAAAGGGAGGACAATAGGGTGTTTAAGAAGAGGAGGTTACTGGGTTTAGTAATGGGGTGGACAATGAAAGACTAGCAGGGCGCGATGTGTTGAAGATGTACAAGGAGAGGACAATATACAAGTAGTATACAGGGTTCAAGATACAGGGCTCGGCTAGTTAAAGCAGTCACAGGATTCACTGAACTTATGAAGCCTTAAAGAAGGTCCAGTTTACTGATATTGCAAGCATTAGAACCTTTTGCATGTTGTTCCATATCACTGGAAAGGCATTGCTTATAGCTGCTGCTCCAAAGCATGTCCTGATCTTTGGGACAACCAGGGAAATCAGGGAAATGCTTCTCAGCTCATAGCAGCCAGCAGGAGAGATGGGCAGACAGTCAGAAATGTATTATGGAAGTTTGTTGATTATAGCTCTATAGGTCCAAAAGATTGCATTCCTATGGCATCTGAGACTAAGTGAAGACCAACCAGCCATGGCATAAAGAGTGCAGTGATGGGTATGATATGGCACATCTGTGATAAATCTGATCACCCGATGATATAGTGTGTTTAATTTAGACAAGACAGAACTCGGGCCTTGCCAGTAGATAAAATCTGCATAATCCATGAGTGGCAGGAACGTAGTTTGGACTAGCCTAACCCTTGTTTCTTGTGTAAACAGGTTCTTAATCCTGAAGAAAAGATCAAGCCTCTGTTTTGGTTTCTTTGCAAGCTCCTCCATGTGTTCCATAAATGAAAGTTTGTGGTCAATCCACAGGTCCAAGTACTTGAATTTAGTCACAGATTCAAGGGGCTCACATAGTAGGGTGGTGATCTGCAGGGCCATGGCAGAGATATGCTCCTTTGGTGCAAGAACAAAGGGTGAAAACAACATTGCCTTGGTTTTTTTGGCATTGAGTAATAACTTCAAGTGCAGAAGATGTTTCTGTAGGGTGTTGAATTTGTCTTGCTGGTCTGCACATGCTGACTCTGGGGTGGTTCTCATTATGTACAGGACTGTGTCACCGGCAAAGAGATGCATATTAGCCAAACTGACCCTAGTATCAATAATGTTTATATAAATTGCGAACAATAGTGGGCATAAAATAGACCCTTAAGGAACCCCCCCTTAAAAGGAGTTTTAGAGGGGAAAGATCCCCACCAGCCTTGACACTCTTGTTATAGTATGTGTGACTAAGCACACAATACATGGCCGTAAATCTCAGGGTGGGGGGCACCATTTGGAGAGACTATATATAACAGTGCACTTCCTGGCTACACTCCTGGGTGGAGGTGCTTGCAAGTGGTATTAGCTGATATTGCAAATACCTTGAAATTCAAATGTTATAGGTACTTTGAAGAAAATAGTGTGACAGAGTACTCCTATAGAACTGGTGAGAGGAAATAACTTGATGGACTAATGGTCTTTCTTTCCAAAAGATTTGCTTCTGTGTTCTTATCTGAAAGGATGCTGACAGGGTTAAACAGATGGAAATGTTTGATCTGATGTGCTTCAGCAGAATGCGGACACACATCCTGAAGCTCAGTGATGGTAAATTCAAGGGTAGCTCAATGATGGTAAATTCAGGGGTAACATTAGGAGGCACTTCTTTTCCTGAAGAGTAAAAAACATATTGATCTGCCTACCAGTAAAGACAGTGGACATGAAGACAGTACAAATGTTCAAGGTAAGCCTTGAAAATGTTCTACTTAACAAGGGGATTACATGGTACTCTAGGTAGTATGGTGGGTGGGAAAGCTCTATAAATTAGTACATGTTTGCATGGTACCCAAGGTAGTAGGGTGGGTGAGAAAGCCCTAAAAATTAGTACATGTTTGCATGGTACCTAAGGTAGTAGGATGGGTGGGAAAGCTCTATAAATTAGTACATGCTTGCATGGCACCCAAGGTAGTAGGGTGGGTGGAAAAGCTCTATAACGTAGTACATGTTTGCATGGTACCCAAGGTAGTAGGATGGGTGAGAAAGCCTTAAGAATTAGTACATGTTTGCATGGCACCTAAGGTAGTAGGGTGGGTGGGAAAGCTCTATAAATTAGTACATGCTTGCATGGCACCAAAGGTAGTAGGGTAGGTGGGAAAGCTCTATAAATTAATACATTTGCATGGTACCCAAGGTGGTAGGGTGGATGAGGCTCTATAAATTAGTACATGTGTGCATGGTACCCAAGGTAGTAGGGTAGGTGGGAAAACTCTATAAATTAATACATTTGCATGGTACCCAAGGTGGTAGGGTAGGTGGGAAAGCTCTATAAATTAGTACATGTTAGCATGGTACCCAAGGTAGTAGGGTGGGTGGGAAAGCTCTATAAATTAGTACATGTTTGCATGGTACCCAAGGTGGTAGGGTAGGTGGGAAAGCTCTATAAATTAGTACATGCTTGCATGGCACCCAAGGTAGTAGGGTAGGTGGGAAAGCTCTATAAATTAATATATTTGCATGGTACCCAAGGTGGTAGGGTAGGTGGGAAAGCTCTATAAATTAGTACATGTGTGCATGGTACCCAAGGTAGTAGGGTGATTGGAAAGCTCTGTAAATTAGTACATGTTTGCATGGTACTCAATGTAGCAGGGTGGTTGGGAAAGCTCTGTAAATTAGTACATGTTTGCATGGTACCCAAGGTAGTAGGGAGGTTGGGAAAGCTCTGTAAATTAGTACATGTTTGCATGATACTCAGTATAGCAGGGTGGTTGGGAAAGTTCCATAAATGAGTACATGTTACATGGTAACCAAGGTAGTAGGGTGGTTGGGAGAGCTCTGTAAATGAGTACATGTTTACATGGTACCCAAGGCAGTAGGGTGGTTGGGAAAGCTCTGTAAATCGGTATGTTTGCATGGTACCTAAGGTGGTAGGGTGGATGAGGCTCTATAAATTAGCACATGTTTGCATGGTATCCAAGGTGGTAGGGTGGATGTGAAAGCTCTATTAATGAGTACATGTTTACATGGTACCCAAGGTAGTAGGGTGGTTGGGAAAGCTATGTAAATTAGTACAAGTTTGCATGGTACCCAAGGTGGTAGGGTAGGTGGGAAAGCTCTGTAAATTAGTACATGTCTTCATGGTACCCAAGGTGGTAGAGTGAGTGGAAAAGCTCTATAAATTAGTACGTTTGCATGGCACTGAAGGTGGAAGGATGGGTGGGAAAGCTCTATAAATCAATACGTGTTCGTATGGTACCTGAAGTAGTAGGGTGGTTGGTTCTACAAATTAGTACATGTTTGCACGGTACTCAGTGTAGCAGGGTGGTTGGAAAAGCTCTATAAATGAGTATGTGTTTACATGGTACCCAAGGTAGTAGGGTGGTTTCTAAAGCTCTGTAAAAGAGTACATATTTACATGACACCCAATGTATTAGGGTGGTTGGGAAAGCTCTGTAAATTAGTACATGTTTGCATGGTACCTAAGGTAGTATAGTGGTTGGGAAAGCTCTGTGAATTAGTACATATTTGCATGGTACTCAATGTAGCAGGGTGGTTGGAAAAGCTCTATAAATGAGTACATGTTTACATGGTACCAGAGGTAGTAGGGAAGTTGGGAAAGCTCTGTATATACTGTAAGTACATGTTTGCATGGTACTCAAGGTAGTAGGGTGGGTTGGAAAGCTGTATAAAATAATACATGTCTGCATGGTACCCAAGGTAGTAGGATGGGTGGGACAGCTCTGTAAATTAGTACAGGTTTGCATGGTACCCAAGGTGGTAGGGTGAGGGGGGAAGCTCTATAAATTAGTACATGTTTGCATAGTACTCAATTTGATAGGGTTGGTGGGGAAGTTTTATAAATTAGTACATGTTTGCACAGCATACTTGTTGCTCCCTGCCTTACAAGCAGTGAGGAGAAATTACTGGACCAAGAGGCCCTTTCCACCTTAAATTATTATATTACTATTTATGAGACAGCATGCATAGAGGAATATGTGTAGTTTGCATGACAGCTAACCTTTTTAACAATGTCTAAGTTTGGGAAATGATGAGTGAATTGATTTTTGATGGTCCCCTAAAGCCAGAGACAAAACTACCTCAAGTAGAGAGTATCTGGGTGACTGCTTCACTGTGATCAGAGTTGAAAAGTGCACAACCAGAATCTCTTGGGCTGCTGTGTGTTGCCTTCCCAGTATGCTATACAGTCATTAGCCTTTACGTTTATGATGGCCACCTTACTTTAGTTATGAAATTGCTTCTTGTGCAGACCAGGGGTATTTGGGCCAAGCTCTATTTTTCCACGGAGAGAGCTCAATGAGATACTTTGAAGCCTGGGGACAGTTCTGCCTCTTTGTCCTAATGAACCTATTGAATGCATGCTAATCATGTTTTTTGTGTAATCTTAGGCCCTAAGTGGATCACTTGATCTAGTCTGTTTATCCCCTGACTCTTGGCAGATAGGCTGCCTCTGAGCTATAAAAGAGGAGGCGCCAAGCTAGGAGAGAAGAAATCCGAGGAGTCTGCTACTGAGCAGCAGACAGAATATCTGCATATGCCTGAAAGCCCCAGGGTCTTATTGTTTTTCCTGTGGTTGAGCACCATCCAACCAGGAGTTAAAGTGACAGAGGCCACAGAGAATGTTACAGCGGCACTCAGGAGGTCTGAATCACCCATTCAAGTGTTCCATAAGTATTAGTACACAAGGTGATAGAGAGTTAGGTGTTACAGGTGATGTTCAGGCTCTAGCTACAAAGCATCACTGGAGATTCAGGGCTTTGCGTGGAAAATGGGTACCCACACAGTACTAGGAAGCTAGCAGAAGGCAAGTATGACAGATAGGGCTACCTAGAGTTCACCACAATTTCATTTAATTTCTTTATGCATTGCAGCTATGAAACAAAATACAGTTGAAACATAGAAACATAGACTGTGATGGCAGATAAGGACTGCTTGGCCCACCTAGTCTGCCCAGTTCCCTACCTATTATATAAGCAGCAGATCCTAGTTAACCAACAGCCTACTTCCTCCTACCCCCCCCACTAGAATTGCCCTATGTCTGTCCCATGCATTTTTGAATTCCCCCACTGTTTTTGACCACTTTCGCCTCCTCAGGAAGGCCGTTCCATCGTCCACCACCCTGTCTGTGAAAAATACTTCCCACTGCCCTGAGTAGTCCCCCTCTGTCTTCAGTTGTGTCCCCTTGTTCTTGCACATCTCTTTTTCTGAAAGATGCTACCCTGTTGGACTTTGTTGATTCCTTGAGGTACTTGCAAGTTTCTATCATGTCCCCCCTCTCCCTCCTTTCCTCGATGGTATACATATTAAACTCCTTTAGTCTCTCTTTGTATGACTTCTGATGCAGACCCTGCACCATTTTAGTTGCCCTCCTCTGGACTGCCTCCATCCTGTCTATGTCCTCGCAGAGATGGGGTCACCATAAGTGCATGCAGTACTCCAGCTGGGGTCTCACCAACTGTCTGTACAGAGGAATAACAACTTCTTGTTTTCTACTGGTGATGCCTCTCCCTATGCATCCTAGTATACCCCCAGCCCTCCTTACTGTCTTCTAACATTGCTTGCCCACCTTGAGGTCATCTGATTTGACTATCCCCAGGTCCCCTTCCAGTTTTGTTTTTGTTAGTACCCCCCCCTCCCATTGTGTACTCTTCCCCAGGGTTTTTGTTTCCCAGGTGCATTACTTTGCACTCCTTTGCATTGAATCTAAGCTGCCATACATTTGACCATTCCTCCATCCTTACCAGGTCCCTTCTCATCCTGTCCACCCCCTCGTGTATCAACCCTATTGCAGATCTTTGTGTCATCTGCAAAGGCATACTTTTCCTTCCAGCCCTTCCGAAATGTCATCTATAAAGACATTAAAGAAGACTGGTCCCAGTACTGAACCCTGCGGTACCCCGCTAGTAACCCCCCTTTCTTCCATTTACTATTACCCTCTGTGTCCTGTTGTCCAACCAATTTTTTACCAGGCTACCACCCTGGGACCCACTCCCATGCTGGCTAACTTGTTTATTAATCTTCTGTGTGGGAATGTGTAAATGCCTTGCTCAAGTTTAGGTAGGTCATATCCACAGCCCTCCCTGGTTTACTATTTTGGTCACCCAGTCAAAGAAATCTATCAGATTCGTCTGACATGACCTTCCCGTTGTGAATCCATGCTGCCTTGGGTCCTGTGCTCCGCTGGCCTCTAGGTACTAAACAATTCTTTCTTTCAGAAGTGAGTCTATCATTTTCCCTATGATTGAGGTCAAACTAACACGTTTCTAGTTTCCTGCCTCTGCTTTGCTCCCACTTTTGTGAAGGGGAATCACATCTGGCCTCTTCCAGTCCTCAGGTACCACAGCATCCTCTCACGATTTGTTAAAATGTAAAGTCAGTGGTGTCACTAATTCTCCCTTGAGTTCTTTTAGAGTTTGAGTTTTGGGGTAAATCCCGTCAGGCTCCATTGCTTTGTTCACCTTGAATTTTAGGAGTTCTTTCAGGATCCTTTCTTCAGTGAATGGACTGGTATTGACCCCCCTATCCAGAGTGCTTCCATTGTTTGGCTCAGTACCTCCCCCTCTTCTTCTTTTGTGAATACTGAGCAAAAGCATTCATTCAGTATCTCTGCCTTTTCACTGCCACCCTCTGCCCACCCCCCTTTATTAAGCCTCACTATCCCTCCCTTGGTCTTTCTTCACTCCCTAATGTACCTATAAAAGGTTTTATCCCTTCTTAACTGAGTTGGCTATGTTTTCCTTGGTTTGGGCCTTTGCTATTCTAACTACCTTCATCACTTCCTTCTGCTTTAACTCTGAACATATAGTCTGCCAGCTTCTGCAAACAGGCCTTCTGGTCTATAAAATTAGTCTGCTCAAATCAAGCTAACCCTTATATTGCAGCTACCCACCCCCTCCTCCCCTCCTCACCTTTACCCCCTCAGACCTTGTCCTGTGCCCTTTTAAAACTGCCCACTGTGCTACAGGATACCACCTCCTCGGGTAGAGTGTTCCATTTCTCCACCACCCTCTCTGTGAAAAAATGCCTCCTCATCTCTCTCCGATATCTTCCACCCTCCAACCTGAGACCATGCCCTATGGTGTCCTTTCCTCTCCTCAGTTTAAGTAGCCCTTCTGTGCCTGTTTTGTTAATCCCCTTCAAATATTTAAAGGTCCCAATCATATCCCCCCAATCCCTCCTCTCCTCCAGGGTGTACATATTCAACTCAGTCAGCCTGTCCTCTTAGGTTTTGCCCTCCAGCCCCTGGATCATCTTAGTTGCCCTACCCTGCACCTCCTCCAGCAATCTGATATCCTTCTTCAGAAAGGGATGCCAGAACTGCACACAGTACTGCAAATGTGGCCTGACTAGTGACCTATACAGTGGCAGGATCACATCCCTATTTCTGGATGAGATTCCTCTCGCAACACACCCCAGCACCTGGTTGGCCTTAGCTGCCACTTTCCTGAACTGAGCTGGGTTGTTCATGTTACCCATTATGATCACCCCTATGTCCTTCTCCTCCTTTGTGACCTCTATCTGAACCCCTCCCAACTGGTAGCTCCTCCCTGGGTTCCTTGCTCCGAAGTGCAAAACCTTGCACTTCTTCGCGTTTAAATTCAATTGCCACTTTTCCAACCACTCCTCCAGTTTGAGCAGTTCCTCCAGTAGCCCCTGCCAGCCCTCTATGTTATCCACCACTGCCCCTATCTTGGTATCATCTACAAACAGACTGATCTTGCTCGTTAGACCATGTGAGATATCCAATATGAATAGCCCAAACAACACCACCCCGCTTGTCACCACCCTTGGGGAAGAGAGTGCCCCACCACCACCAACACCACCATATGTTGCTGCCTCCTCTTCAGCCAGTTCACAATCCAGTTTACCATCTTTGTCCCTGCTCCACATATTGCAACTTATCTCCCAGCCTCCCATGAGGCACTGAATCAAAGGCTTTGCTGAAGTCTAAATATAGCGCAACCACTGCATGGCCGTTATCCAGTTCCCTTGTTACCCAGTCATAGTATTCAATTAGGTTGGTCCAGCAGGATCTTCCAGAGACAAATCCATGCTGCTGATTGTCCTGGAGTCCATTTTCTTCCAAAAAGGTAATCAGCCTCTCTTTCAGGATTGCTTTTTTTTATTGTATTTATTTAATAACATTCGGAACTACAACCCTTTTAGTCATAGAATCCTTTACAAAGGATCCACGTCAAAAAACAATAAGGACTTACATATTGTATTAAGGAGTACAGTGCTACTGCTCAGGTAATGGAAACGAGAGAAAACAAGTAATGGAAGTTACACATGCAAAGAATTATACAATATTGTAAATACAGTGATCATGGAAGAAAGACAATACACAAAACCACACAGACAGGTCATACAGAACAATAGTCTTTGGGAGATAAGGACCCAGCGTTATCCATAATATGCATAATATTTAGGTAGTGCATGAATACACATTTTGTTTTCCATATATAGCATAACATTTAGGAGGTAGATTTAGAGGTAGAGGATTGCTTCCATAAGTTTTCCTACAATGGATGTGAGGCTTACAGGTCTGTAGTTGCCTGGTTTATCCTTTGGGCCACTCTTGTGGAGGGGCACCACTTGAGCCATCCTCCAATCCTGTGGTACACAACCTGTGTCCAGGGAGGCATAGAACAGGTCCACCAGCGGCCCCGCCAATACCCCCACCAGTTCTTTCAGCACCCTGGGATGAATGCCATCCAGACCTGGTGCCTCATCCAACCTTTTTGCCTTCAAACCCTCCAGCACCCTACCCTCCATAATTACCCAATCTGTCACCCCCTTCCCCCCCTTACCCACCTTCCCCATCCCCTAAGGTAGCTGTCCACCCTTCTTCTTCATGAATACAGAACAAAAGTACTCATTTAGTACTTCTCCCAGTTCTGCCCCATTCTCCACCCACTCCCCATCCTTCCTAATCCTCATTATCTGGTCCCTGCAGCTCCTTCTCTCCCTTATGTATCTGAAAAAGTCTTTATCCCCTTCTGCCCTGTGCCATCCTCAGCTCCCTGGAAGCCTTGGCTGCCCTGACTAATCTGGTTACCTCCTTGGACTTCTTTGAATACAATTCCCTGTCCTCCCCCCCTGCCGGACTTCTTGAACCTCCAAAAAGCTACTTATTTTTGCCATTACCCCTTCCAAAACCTCCTTGTTCAGTCAACTTGGCTTCTCAGCTCTACTCTTCTTGCCCAGTGTCTTGGTACATGACCTAGTAGCCTCAATTAGCCCAAGTCTAATAATGTCCCACTTCTGATTTGCATCCATATTAGGCCTAATTCCTACCAGGTGCCTTACCAGAATTTCAGTCATTTGATAAAGTCTGCCCGCCTGAAGTCAGACACCCTGGTTCCTGTTCCTGTACCTACAGTCTCCCTGCCCATGCTAAGCTTGAACTACACTGATTGATGGTCACTCCCAGCTAGCGGATCCTCCACCCTCAGATCCCTCACAGCCTCCTCGTTAGTTAGCACTGGGTCCAGAGTGTTTTCCAACTGAGTTGGCTCACTGACCATCTGTACCAGGAAGCTATCCTGGAATGCATCCAGTAACACCTGCTCCCTTGCACTTGAGAGGTGACTGGGGTTCCCCAATCCACTCCTGGTAGATTGAAGTCCCCCATGATCACAGTGTTCCCTTTCCTGCAAGCCCTTCTAATCTGCTCCACTAACTCCTTGCCCAAGTCATCTGTCTGAACTGGTGATCTGTACGCCACCCCCATCCACAGTATCCTACTTTTATAATAAGGGGACGGCATCCATAATGCCTCTGTTTTACCCTCCTCCCCCTCATCCCTTTTACACCTTATCCCTTCTCTAACATAAATTGCCACTCCTTCCCCTCTCCCCATTCCTCTGTCTTTTTTATATATCCTATACCCTGGGATCAACAGATCTCAGTCCTGCTATTATGCGGCCCAAGCCTCCCATGATGGCAGCAATGTCCTCCATCCCAATAGCCAAGAGAGCGTGTAACAGCTGTTTTATTCCCCAGGCTCCTTGCATCCAGGGAGACCACCCTCCACTCAGTTCCCTTCCTTACATTAACCTGTTCCCCCTCATTCTGACTCCCCCCTGTGGCCCTACTCTGGTACCATCCCTGTTAGCATGGGAGTTAGCTTGTTCAGCTCCTCTGTCTGTCTGACACAGTTCTTTGTCCTGCTCCTTCTGTGATTCCTTATACTCTCTGAATGCTACATTTTTCTATCTAATCTCCCCGCCACCTCTTTTGATAACCATAGTGTTTTTTTTCCTTCGTTTTCTTTTGTTTATTTGCTTCACACAAAGGTGTGTTGCCTCTATTATGGCATTTTTGATTTTCCCCCTTTGTTCTCCCACCCCCCCTTCCTGCCCATTTGCCAATGCATTCCTTAGGCACTCTCACATTTCACTAAAGTCCAGTACCCTCGCTTTTGTATGGCTTGACTCTACAGCTGTGTTTCTCCTGAACCACATTGTTTGATGGTCACTTGTTCCTAGGCGGCTACCCACTTCTAAATCCGAAGTTTGGCACATAAAAAGCAAGAAACCCCAAATATAGGGGGGCATTGAAAACATACATACAAAAAAAATATTCTAGATATATTTGACAGTCCCTCGCCATTCCACCCTCATCGGTCAGACTGGTTTTGCCCATCGTTTCCCTAAAATCTGAATCCCTCCCCCATGAAATACATCACTCCTCCTCCAACTACTCCCTTACCTCTGCCCTACACAGTTACCTTTCCCTCAGCTGCTCCTGCTTTAACCCACCTTAATACCTATCCTCAGTTTCTGCCTTCCTACCCTGACCCCTCCTGGCAGGGTTCTCAACATCCTGAAGGGGGAAATCAGGAAATGGCTATCCCTTCTCCTCATATTCAGTTTTTGCCTCTCCCCCTCTCTTCTCCTTCTGCCCTTCTGGGTCACCAGTGTGCACAGCCTAACCCCATCCTTTTTACTCCAACAACACTTGCATACTACCTTGAGCCTGCTCCTGGTACACTCATGCACTATAAATGGTTCTTTTGCATTATTACTGTTTTGTACGTTCATATGTTCTTTTGTATGATTTTGGACATGTAATTTACCCAATGTTCCACTACTGTTTATTGTACAATACCTTGTGTTCCAACTGTCGCACAATCTTGCAATGTTGCATTGTTTGTACTACCCACATACTATTGTAACTGATCATCCTTCACAACCCTATGTAACCCCTTCCCTCAGGTCGCATCGTGAGACGAGCAACTTGTTGCTCAGCGTGCCCTTCTGGTGAAACATTTCAATAAATAAGTAAATAAAATATACCTATATTTGTGTCAAAACATCGCAAAATTACAATATATGCCACTTGAAACCATCGATAAACAAGATTGTGCACTACTACAAATATATCATCTCAACATGCAATCTCTTCAAAAAACACATTCATCAAGAATGCATTGAGGGTTAGGCCTTCTGTGGGTCCCTCCCAAGTGCTGGTCTCCTGCGCATTTGCAAAGCTCAGTGCTGCACTGTTGCCTTCCAGGCCAATGGTTCTGAGAAATCAGTCATGGAGGCTGATATCACCAAAGTGCCCATGAGTGCTTCGTTGGGTTTGAAGATGAAGTTGCATTGTAGGATTTGTTGTGCCCCTTCCCCAAGTTCAGTTTAAAAATGAATGAACTGTTCTAGCACCTCCTGTTCTGTTTATAGGTGGTAGCAGTCATGCTTCACTATCTGCTCAATAAATCCAAAGCTGCTTGATGCAGAATGGATGTGTGGACAGTGTGATTATTAAGAAAGTAGAAAGGCTCTCTGAGTCAGAGTAATGCACAGTAGGGTAACAGGACAAACTAGATGGACTTTTAGTGTAACCCCCCCTACAAATGGGGGTTCCCAAAAAGTCTTACTTGAGCTTGCATAAATGCTCACTGCCAGGCTGGTGTCCTGTGTTTTAGCAGTTTAAATGTGATTACCAGAGCCTGTATAGTCTCTGTGTACTGTCTCTTTAAGAGCTGCCTGATTGCAGCCTAGGTAATCTGAGAGGGAACTCTGTTGAAAGATGTAACTATTTGCTGAAAATCATTAAGAGTGATAATGATAATGTAGTTTGTCTAACCTGCTTTCTTGGTAGCAAAGACTGTTTTGTTTTGTCTCCACTATCTTGGTCCTGGACTGCAAATTGGACCAATCAGTTCTGGTGGGACCTAAAATGTAGCCGGACTACAGGAGCTGTCTGAAGTAAAAATCTGTAGGAATTGTAATTTTGAACTTTTTGTGCCTTTGTTGCAACTGAAGGGGGAGCTCTTGCTTTGACTGACAGCCAAATCAGCCAAACAAACCTTTTGGATCTTGGGGAAGTCCCGGGCTGCTTGCAGTTTTCAGTTAGATCTAAGCTAGAAGCTGAACAAGAAGGAGCTGAAGTGATTCTGAGCAGCAATCCTGAGTGGATTCACATGGGAAAACTGTGAAAGGGATGAGTTTTTGGCTTGCGTGTCTGCTGCTGCTCCTGAGAGGGAGAGAAGAGAATTATTTTGTACTAAATCCAAGTTTGTGTGACTAAAGTAAGCTAATGAAGCGGGCCAAGCTCAACCTAAAGAAGACTGAAGATTTTGCTGAATGTGATCGGCCTGTCAGGAGTTCCAGCTACCCCTAACCTCCCAGTGTGTGTAGAGACTTTGTGATTGTGACAAGGGAGAGCTTTGCCTGGTACAGTAGAATTCCCATACATGTAAATGTGCTATGAGCTACTACTGGGTTGTGAGTTAGTTCCCCACTGTGTGAACTGTGTTCTGCTTGCTGGAAGCTGTATCCAGCCCAAAATGGCATCTGAATTTGTCTCCATGCAGTCTGGGCTTTGCCAGACTGGCCCAGCCAGACTACCCACTGCACAGAGAAGCCATCGACGAGAGAGACCTGCCTGGGGATCAGCCCCCTGCTCCGTGCTTGAACAGGAACGATGCCTCTGCGACTTGTGTGGTCTCTGCTTCTCCTGGCATTCCAGATCAACCACCTGCAATCTCGATTTTCGTCCAGCCTATGTCCAGTCTTGGGTATCATGAGTAAATACCAGGGTAGCTCCCTGCAACAACAGCTTAATCTGAGTGTGTCATCTGATAGTCTTGTTGTTTCATTACCTTTACGAACTGAGCCCTCTGGCTCTGGATTACAAATGTTGTGTACTGTGCATGTTGTGTTTTCCATCACAGGGTCCCAACCAGCTGCAACCCCGGGCAACAGTCCTGGCTAGCCCATCTCTTCTCCACCTGGGTACCCAAAGGTGTGACTTTGTGGGGGGGACTCAAAGCACATGCATAACTGCTTGATTGATATAACCTTTAAGCTAATTAACCTGATTTTTGTCCGTTCCTTGTTCAAGTCTAGCCTCGAGAAAAGGAGGGAGAGGGGGGACATGATAGAAACTTTCAAGTACCTCAAGGGAATCAACAAAGTCCAAGAGGGTAGCATCTTTCAAAAAGGGTGTGCAAGAACAAGGGCACAATTTGAAGATAGAGGGGCGGCCAGAGGTTATTTAAGGAAGCATTTTTCACAGAGAGGTGTGGATGCATGGAACGGCCTTCGGAGGAGGTCGTGGAGTCAAAAACAGTGGTGGAATTCAAGCATGCATGGGACAGTCATAAAAGCAATTCTAGGGGTGGGGTAGAAGAAGTAGGCTGCTGGTTAACTAGGATCTGCAGCTTATCCAGTAGGCAGGGAAATGGGCAGACTGGGTGGGCCAAGCGGTCCTTATCTGCTGTCAAATTCTATGTTTCTAAGTCCCCTAAATAAATCAGATGTAACTTTTTCTGCATGTAATCTGACTGTGGTTCCAGTTTGTGCTCAAAGTACTGTACTGTTGCTATTTGCTGTGCATAACCTTGTTTTACAGGGGTCCCCAGGGTCAAGCCAGAGAAACCAGCCCTGGTGGTAAGTGCAAACAGTGTGGGTACTTGTGTGGTGTACCAGGGGTATTGTGAAAGTCATTATTGTACAGTGTTCAGGCCACAAGAGGGGAAAGAGGAGGGGTTACAGTGTCCCGGAGGGCTGTGCCCAGGTTAGCTTGACGACTACCAGCCCTGACCTCCAGGTGGAGGCACCCGTTTCAGAACTCAGGCCCCTAATCCTGCTACTAGCCAAGCAGGCAGGGGTAGTAGCCCTTGGGATAGCGCCACCTAGGGGTTACATTGGTCTTTTGGGATCCTTATTTTTCTGTTCTGGGGTCCCAGGCAGATTGTATACCCAGAATGAGTTTCATTTGGTTCCATATGATATAATTTAAAGGGAAATGTAACTGTGCAGGGACCCTAACATTCTGAAAGCCCATGAAAAGAACTTTCAAACATGGTACATGCAGGTGTGAGAAGACCTGAGATAAAAATATCTAAATCCTCCATAATTTTAAACAAGATAGCAGCCATTTCATGAAATCTTAAAATGGAAAATGATGTCACTGCGGAGCAAGCATTGCTTAACAAAATAAAGCTTCATCCTCAGTGACATCTCTTTCTGTCTCAAGACTCCATGAAACGAATGCTGCTGTGATTTAATTTACAGATGATTTAGCTATTAATATCTCAGGACTTCCAGGTAAGCCTAATACCTAGTTTGAAAGACTTTTTTAATAAAAATAATAGTAAGATTTATTTAATAAAGCGCCTTTCATAATTTCAAAGCGCTGTACAGCAAGAATACAAACAAACATATATTCAGATACATAAAATAAAAAATCAAGATAAAACAGGAAATGCCTTTGCCCATAAGAAAGCCTTTAGCACCTGCATAAAACACCCCACCGTCCTGCACTCCCGGAGCTGGGGGGGCAGAGAATTCCAGAGGGTAGGTGCCGCAAATCCAAAAGCACGAGCACTGGATGACTTCAAGTTTACCCTCGGAATCTCCAGCAACCCCTCGTCAGCCGAACAGAGCTGTCGCAGAGAGATGTAAGGCACCAGGAGCTCTTTCAAGTAGTCGGGACCCAGACTGTGTAGGGCTTTGTAGGTCAAAAGGCCTACCTTAAAGGTGATCCACCACTGTATTGGCAGCCAGTGCAGAGCTTGCAGCACCAGGGTAATGTGGAATCTTCTTGATGCCCCAGTCAACAAACATGCTGCCATGTTCTGCACTAGCTGTAAGCGGTGGATATCAACCCCAGGAAGCCTTAGGTAAAGGGAGTTACAGTAATCAAGGCGCGATGTCACAAAAGCGTGGACTAGAACAGGCAGATCACTGGGGTGGAACAAGGTGCCAAATCCTGGCAATGTTCTTAAGATGGAAGAAGGCCAGCTTGATGACTGCCGACACCTGATGTCGAAGAGTCAGGCCAACGTCAAGCTCCACTCCCAGGTTACACACCCATTTGGAGGAGAGAATTTGGTCCTCCCCCCAGGACTATACTGGAAGGAAGCCCAGTCCTCAGTCACTCTACCCTATGACCTGTGTTCACAACCAAAACCTCAGTCTTACCTGGGTTCAACTTTGGACCGCTGGAATTCATCCAATCTTGGATTTCTGTGAGGCAGTTGTTCAGAACCGAGATAGCATCAACCTGGTCAGGTGCAAAAGACAGGTAGAGCTGGGTATCATCAGCATAGCAGTGAAACCTCAGCTCATACCATCTAACAATGTCTCTGAGGGGTAGCATATATACTGTGAATAACATGGGGGACAGCACCGAGCCCTGAGGTACCCCACATGGCAGAGAGAAGGCCTCGAAAGAAAACAAACCCGAGACCACTCTCTGCATTCTTCTTGTGAGGAAAGATGAAAACCATCTGAGGACTGTACCAGACAGTCCACAGATGGACCTCAGGCGTTCGAGCAGAACCCCATGATCCATAGTATCAAAAGCTGATGATAGATCTAGGAGAACCAAGATGGAGCGGTGTCTCTGATCTCTCGCCATCAGGAGATCATTGAGCACCTGAACCAGAGCAGTCTCAGTACTATGCCTCTTACAAAAACCATATTGGAGAGGTTCATATAAACTATGGATGGTTAAATGGTTATCCAATTGAGCAGCCACAACTTTCTCAATAACCTTCCCCACAAAAGGGAGGTTAGAGATAGGTCTGTAGTTTGCTAGGTTCTCTGAGTCTAAAGAAGCTTTTTTCAGAAGGAGGTCACCACCCCCTCCTTCAAGGAGCTAGGAAATACTCCTGTATCTAAAGACCACCGGACAATCCAAGCTAAGACTGGGCCAATGATCTCACTACAACCCAAAATCAGGGAAGCAGGGCCAGGGTCTAAACTACAGCATGTGGGACACATCTCTTGGACAATCCTCATAGTGTCTACGACATCCGGTAGTCCAAAGATACTCCAGGAAGCTCCAGGTTCTGCGACAGGGCACCGAGCAACGGCAACTACCTTAGAGTGAAGTTGGTGGCACTCCCTCCTGATGTCTTCAACCTTATTTGCAAAGAAGCTAGCGATCTCATCACAATCAGTTTGTGTAAAACTTGATGGAGCTGCTGACAGACTGGGTTGCACAGTCTGTCAACAGTTCTGAAGAGTTGAGCAAGTCGATTCCATGCGACAGAAATATCCCTGGACAGGAATACTGCCTTCTTATGGGAAATTGCTGTTTGGTAGAGTTCATAGTGCTCTAGCAAAATACGGTGGTTGGCATCAGTGGCAGACCTCCTCCAACGATGATCTAACCTACGCCTACGTAGGCATTCAGAATTTAAGGGTCCCAACACATCTCCCTTTCTCTTTAGGTCTTCAAAAAATGTATTGCTCGTGAAGTGTTTATAAGACAGTGAGCTGATCAGTTCCATGGGGTACTTATCTTAGTTTGATCTTCCATATATGGAAAGTTGCACAGTGATCACTGGGGAAGTTTGATAGGACTCTTGTGCTAGTGATTCTGTCTGACTGATTTACAAACACAGAAACACAGAATATAAATGCAGATGAGGATCACTTGGGCCACCTAGTGTGCCCACTTGTCCCTGCCTGTACTGTCTCCCCAAAAACAAAGATCCATTTGAGACTGTTGTGGTTGCATGTTAGACAGTTGCACTGATGTGAGTAAGCATGGAAATGATTTGTGTAAGGATAGTGCTGGACAGTATGTAGTTACACTGGCTTGGGCCCTGGAGCCAGGAACAAAGGCATAGCACTGGCAACAGATGGTGACCAATAGCCTGAGACAAATGCAGTAGTTGAGGTTGAAGTCATCCAGAATAAAATTCAGTTTATGCATCCCCCTGGGTCATACCAATACCAGAGAGTTGTGTGCCACTATTGTGGGGATGGTGTATGCATCCAGTCCTCACAGACGAAACTGGATTAAAGTGATTTTCCAATATTAAGGTATCACTTATATTTATCGATTTATTTTATTTATTTCAAAAGTTTCCCCAGGATAGACATACTGAGCTAAAAAATAGCTTGTTTCCAGATACATCCTTGGGGGAAGGGGGAAGAGGGGTGTAAAAACAAAATAGAACAATAACTTAATAGAATAAAACATCATACAAAGATATAAATTTAACAGTACAAAACAAGGTTCATCAGACAGGCAAAATTAAAGGCAAAACATTTTACAAGGACAGGGCAGGGGATTTGTCCCATGGGTTCAAGCAAAAGTGCATTTCAACAGTGAAGGCACCATGGGATTAGGGTGCTGTAGGAAGGAGTGCAGATGGGGGAAGGAAGGAAAAGTGCAGAACAAGTGGGGGAGGAAGAATACAGGGAGGAGGGTTGGTGAGAGTCGGGGCAAGGAGGATGAGGAGGAGAAGGAGGGGAAGCGGGTAAATGAAGGAGCGGGGAAGGGCTATGACTCAAGGGCTGGCACAGGAGGGAATGGTGTGGTCATGGAGAAGAGAGGAGAGAGGAGAGAGAGCATTTGGAAGAGGTGAAGCGAATGGTTGGGGGGGAGAGAGTTTCAAAGTTTAGGAAAGCGGAAAGAGAAGGCAACCTGACCAGCGAGTGACTTCCGAGAGACAGAAATGCAAAGGAATGATGGCCAGAGTTATGGAAGGTGTATAGGAAGGGAGGTGGGAGGGAGAGGAGACAGCTAAGGTAAGGGGGGAGGGATGCCAGACAGAATTTAGACATAAAAGAGACACAGTGGATTAGGCAGCGATCTTCCAGGGAGGGGACAAAGAGGGCTTAGTATAAGAAACAGTGGTAAGTGCGAAGTGGGCAGTCCAAGGTAAAGCAGCAGAAAGAGTGAAAGAGGGGGTCTAGTCTGAAGTCTGGCCAGGGTGGACTTTGGGGTAGCATTGTAGACAATGTTGCCATAATCAGTAATGGGAAGAATCATTTTAGCTATGATATCTTGGTGAGCAGGAAGCTGGATGCAGTATTTATTCCTAAATAGTGTGCTGAGTTTGGGGTAGAGTTTTTTTATATATGGCATCCACATGCTGTGAAAAGTCAAGGAGCCAGTCTAGCTAGACCCCAAGGTACTTAAATGAGGGCACATTGTCAATTGTGACCACATCTAGGGTGTGGAAAGAGGGGGAGGGATGGGAGCCTGGAAAGCCTCTGCTTACTGCCAAAGGTCATGGAGACTATTTTTTTTTGCCATTTAAGGATAGCCGATTTGATCTGAACCATCACTGGACATTGTCAAAATCATGTTGAAGCCTGCCCATTAGCTCAGAACGGGAGGAAACAGAGGCAAAAAGGACCGTGTCTTCTGCGTAAATGTGGACAAATGCTATGAGCAGGCAGAGGGAAAGTCATTTAGGAATATTGAGAAAAGTAGTGGGCCAAGGACAGATACTTGGACACACCAGTGCAAATGGAGAGGGAGATAAGAACTCGCCAGTTTGAACTGATTGAGATCTACCCACTAGGTAGGAGTGGAACCAGTTAGTTGCAGAATCTGAGTAGCCTATTGGCTTGAGCTTGTCAAGGAGGAGAAGATGAGAAACAGTGTTGAAAGCTTTGGGCAAGTTGACAAAGATGGCTGAGGTGAGGAGGCCCTGGTTCATGCCTGTGTGGATGGAGTCAGTGAGTCAGAGGAGGCAGGAGGTGATGGAGTGGTGTTTGCAGAAGTCAGACTGGAAGGGGTGAAAAAAGAGGAGGAATCAAAGAAGAAAGAGAACTGAGACAGTACTATGCTCCTGGAGTTTAGCTAAGTTTAGGAACAGTGAGATAGGGCAGAAGTTGCCGGGAGTAGATGAATCACCTTCTTTAGGAAGGGGGATGATAGCTGTGAGCTTCCAGGCATCAGAGACAGAAGCAGAGAGAAGGAGAGGTTGAGAAGGGAAGAGATGGGGAAGGCAATGGCAGGGGCAGAGAGGTGTAAGAGCTTGGGGTCGAGCTCATCAGGGCTCTGACCTTTCAGAGGGTTGAGGGCCAGGAGGGCATTGAGAGAAGCAGTTAGGGGTGACTGATAAGAAGGAGAGTAATGGAGGGGCAGGAAGGTGGGTGGGAGGAGGAGGGTGGTAGCAGGGAGGGAGTAGAGAAGGAAGGAGGTACAGGAGGTGAGGAAAGAGTTGAACTCAGTGGCCACAGAAGGAGGGTTGGAAATGAGGGTGTCTCCCACCTTGAGGACTTCAGAGGGGAACTGAATATGCAAAAAGAAGAGAGCATGGATGACCTTCCAGAACTAGGAGGTTGGTGAAGATTGTTCTGGAAGGAAGAGGAAAAGGCCAAACATTTGGCTAAGATCTGGGGGAGGTGAGAACCACACACCTTGGTCTTCTGGAGGGGAGCATGCAGATCCCAGATAAATAAAAATGTGGAATGAAAGTATTTGAGTGCAGAGTTGATGTTGCTGGCAGCAGAGATTGGGGACCAGTCAGTGGTTAGCAAGTCTACATGTAGCATAGACAAGTCAAATAACTGGAAGAAATTGATCTGAATAATTTCAGGGGGGACTCTGGGGTGGTGAATTTTGCGCACACAGTAGACCATATGGTGGTCACTGAGTGCATCAGGGAAGGTGCCAGCATCAATGATTCGGTGAGGGTGAGTGGTGAGTACTCAGTCCAGTAGTGAGTGGCTTAGGGGTCTACAACTGTGACAGGTTGGTACTGTGATGAGTTGCATCAGATGCAGGGAATTAATGTTTTGGCAAAGTTTTGAGTGAGGGGGGGAAAGCCAACTAATATTGAAGTCCCCAAGGATAAGAAGTTCACCAGAGGAGGCATGAGAAGTAATAGCAGTTAGGAGTTCAGTAATCAATGAGGGGGACAACCCTGGGCAGCAGTAGATGCCAGCCATGATGCTAGGAGCAGAGAAAGGGATGGAGAGTTTAAGGAGAAGCAGTTCCTATGCAGTGGGGGAGGTGACAGAGAGAACTGGAGTGGACTGGATGGTGGAAGAGAGGTAGATGGCAACTCCACCTCTCTTCTTTGCATGGTCTTGCCTGGTGAGGGTGTAACCAGGGATGGTGATAGCAGAGTCAGGGATCTTGGGGGAAAGCAAGGACTCCGAGACTATCAGAACATTAGGGAGAATATTAAATGGTTGACTAATGATAGTCTGTTTCTGACATTTTTTAAATTTTACATGCAGCCTGTACTGTACTTATTTGGAAGAGATCATAGTTTGGCCCTGACAAGGTGAACAGCCAATCCCTTCCACTTCCCTATTCATGTATCCCCCCCCCCAGGCACATTATGACATGCAGCAAGGGGGATAAAAATCACTCTACGTTGCTCTTAGATAAATTTGGCTTCCTTTTTCACCAGCATTTATTCCATGCAGATCTCCAAGACCTTGAACTGACTGAATACATATCACCTCCATGCATTGATCTATCTGACCAGTAAATAGAGATGCCGTGAAACAAGGAGATAGCCTAAACTACAGTACATCAGGGTCTAGGTGCATGCCCCTAAGATCATCCATTTTAAGGAGGAGGCTCCTAATATTACTACGTGTTTATTTTGAGCCCCTTGTAGTGGGTAGGGAAAGTGCCACCACTTTGTGGGTGGCATCTTTGGGCATCTGTAATGGGGCAGGGTTGCATTCTTACTTGGTATTACTTGGTATGAAAGAACAGAAGAAGGCCAGAGCCCATCAAGACTGTTCCCCACACTATGTGGGACATTATTTATCTATTATCCCTCAACCAAACATCTAATTTGTTTTTAAAGGTAGTGGCACTAGTTGCCTCTACCAATTCTTGTGGCAAGGTGTTCCATACAATGGATGCTCTTATTGGAAAAAAGTTTCCCCTTTTACTGGTTTTATAAGTTTTTATTTCAAGCTGTTTATTATGCAGTCTCGAACATGTCTTTTTGAGAGTTAGACCACATTTTCCATTAGATCTGGTGAATTTATTAAACTAAAACCATAAGCATATCACCTCTTAATCTTCTAGTTTGAAGAGAGAAGAGACCAGTAGCTTTTAATCTGTTCTGATAATCCAAGTTTGTTAATCTTGGAATCATTCTAGTTACTCTCCTTTGAACCTGTTCAAGAATTGATATGTCTTTTTTTCAGTCTGGATTCCAGAAAGGGGAGCCATAGTCTAGATACGGTCTAATGTATGCCCTATACAACAGAATAAGGCATTGTTCAGTGCAATTAACAAAAGTGCATTTTATTTGCCTCAAAAGTGTGTTGGTCATGCAAGCAGTTCTTACACCGTGATCATTTGATGTAAGTTTATTATTAACGTATATCCCTAAATCTTTTTCACAATTTGATGAATGAAGTAGTCCGTTTATATAATATATCGTTTTTGGATTATTTACACGGAAATGCACTACTAAACATTTGTCTTGATTAAACTGCATATGATTTTCATTTGCCCAAGGTGTTAATTTTTCCGAATCCTTCTTTAATATAGAAATATTTTCTTGATTATTAACCTTGCCCTCCAATTTAGTATCGTCTGCAAATTTAACCATGAAGTTATTTGGCCCTGTTTGTAAATCACTGATAAAGAGATTAAACAATGTTGGTCCCAAGACCAACCCCTGTGGTACACCACTTGTCACACTACCCAAATCAGACAAGATATCATTAATGCTGACTCTCTTAGAACGATTTGTCAACCAGTTTAAAGTCCAGTTGACAATAACAGGTGACAAACCTAGACTGTGCATTTTAGTAATGAGTTTTTCATGTGAGACTTTATCGAAAGCTCTACTAAAGTCCAAAATAATTACATCAGAAGGGATACCCACATCTAGTAGAGTACTTATATTATTGTAAAAAGATATCAGATTGGTGGTGCAGGAATACTTGGGAGTAAACCCATGCTGATTTGAATCATAAATTCCTAATTTTTTACCATCTTGATCTATTAGAGACTTCATTACTCGTTCCATTAATTTACCAGCCACTGAGGTCTGGCTAACTGGATGATAATTTTGCACAGAAATATGGGAGTAACTATTGCTGAATGCCAATCATTTGGTACAATGCTTTCTTGTAAGATTTGTTGAAGATAATTGACAAAGGCCCAAACCGAGGAAAAGATAGCCAACTCAGTTAAGAAGGGGGATAAAACCTTTTATAGGTACATCAGGGAGTGAAGGAAGACCGAGGGATAGTGAGGCTTAATAAAGGGAGGAGGGTGGGCAGAGGTGACTGTGAAAAGGCAGAGATACTAAACAAATATTTTGCTCAGTATTTACAAATGAAGAGGGAGGTACCTAAAACAAACAGTAGAAACACTCTGGATACAGAAGTTGATACCAGCCCATTTACAGAAGAAAGGGTTCTGAAAGAACTCTTAAAACTGAAGGTGGACAAAGCAATGGGGCCTGATGGGATTCATCCCAGAATTCTAAAGAACTAAGGGTAGAACTAGTGACACCAATGGACTACCCTCTTTAACAAATCATGGGAGGATGGGGTGGTACCCAAGGACCGGAGGAGGGCAGATGTGATTCCCCTTCACAAAAGTGGGAGCAAGGCAGAAGCAGGAAACTACAGACCTGTTAGTTTAACCTCAGTGATAAGGAAAACGATGGAATCACTTCTGAAGGAAAGAATTGTCGAGTATCTAGAGGCCAGAGGGGCACAGGACCCAAGGCAGCATGGATTCACAGCGGGAAGGTCATGCCAGAAGAATCTGATAGATTTCTTTGACTGGGTGACCAAAGTAGTAGATCAGGGAGGGGCTGTGGACATGGTCTACCTAGACTTTAGCAAGGCATTTGACACAGTCCCACACAAAAGATTAATATACAAGTTAGCCAGTCTGGAAGTGGGTCCCAAGATGACAGCCTGGGTACAGAATTGGCTGGAGAATAGGACACAGAGAGTAATAGTAAATGGAGTCCACTCTGAAGAAAGGGAGGTTACTAGTGGGGTACTGCAGAGTTCAGTATTAGGACCGGTCCTCTTTAATGTCTTTATAAGCGACATTGCAGAGGGACTGGAAGGAAAAGTATGTCTCTTTGCAGATGACACAAAGATCTGCAACAGAGTTGATGCACAAGGTGGGGTGGAAAGGATGAGAAGGGACTTGGCAAGGTTAGAGGAATAGTCAAATGCATGGCAGCTTAGATTCAATGCTGAGAAGTGCAAGGTAATGCACCTAGGAAACAAAAACCCAGGGGAAGAGTACACAATGGGGGTGAGATACTAACAACAACAAAAATGGAAAGGGACCTGGGGGTAGTCATATCAGATGACCTAAAGGTGGGCAAGCAATGTGAGAGGGCAGCAAGGAGGGCTGGGGGGATACTGGGATGCATAGGGAGAGGCATCACCAGTAGAAAACAGCAAGTTATTTTTCCTCTGTACAGACAGCTGGTGAGACCCCATCTGGAGTACTGCATGCAGTTCTGGAGACCCAATCTCCGCAAAGACATAGACAGGATGGAAGCTGTCCAGAGGAGGGCAATTAAAATGGTGCAGGGTCTGCATCGGAAGACATATGAAGAGAGACTTAAGGAGCTTAATATGTACAGCCTCGAGGAAAGGCGGAGAGAAGGACATGATAGAAACTTTCAAGTACCTCAAGGGAATCAACAAAGTCCAAGAGGTAGCATCTTTCAAAAAGAGGTGTGCAAGAACAAAGGGGCACAATTTGAAGATAGAGGGGGGGCGGTCAGAGGTAATTTAAGGAAGTATTTTTTCACAGAGAGGGTTGTGGATGCATGGAACGGCCTTCCGGAGGAGGTTGTGGAGTCAAAAACAATGGTGGAATTCAAGCATGCATGGGACAGTCATAAGGCAATTCTAGGGGGTGTGGGTAGGAAGAAGTAGGCTGCTAGGTTACTAGGATCTGCAGCTTATACATTAGGTAGGGAAATGGGCAGACTGGGTGGGCCAAGCGGTCCTTATCTGCCATCAAATTCTATGTTTCTATGACAAGGGTATTGTCGTGGGAAAAAATATATCCTTCTTACACTTTAGTTTAGAAATCAGACTCAGGACCACTGCATAGTAGAAAGAATGGTTTATTACATATGCATATGGGAGTCTGCTTCCAAAAATCATGGAAGGCTCCCTGAGTTTCATTAGTCAATCACTTATATACCTTTATTACCAAGGTGTTGCTAATTCCAATGAAAAGAGTATCTTATTCCAAGAACTGCTATCTTATTCCAAGAACTGCTGTCAACAACTTCCTAATATGGTTTTGGTTTCCTGACAGCTAGTTCCTCTTTTTTAGGCTGTTACAACCAGTTCTATCCAGTTTTATCTTGCTTTCTGCTTCTACAAATGTACCTCAAGTAACCTCAGTGACATCCTGTAACCCTGTAACAGCATATACTAGCATGAACTCAGAAATTTCTACTACAGTATGGAAATATTTATAGAGGTTTCGATCAGAAATCATGGATGAATACCGTCTGGGCCCAGACTAGTATTTTTTTTAGTTTTTTGATAGCCTGTATAATGTCAGTTGGATAGAACCTATAAACCTATGTACGTGGTGAACTTTAAATGTACTAATAGGTGATTTTTGAGAGAAGACAGAACAAAAGTACTTATTAAAGAGATTCAATGTTTCTATATCAGACAGAGAAGAGCCATTGGTTATAATGGGACCAGTGGTCCTTGATACACCTTTTTTACTATTTATATAGGAGAAAAGAGATTTGTGACAGTCTTTTGTGTGAGCTAGTTTAAATTCTAGCTTATTATTTGCATTACATTCAATGTCTCTGCTAAGAAACAGACAGTAAATGAGGAAGCACTTGGGCAGTTTATTATGGTGGCTATTGGCAATAAGCCTCCTACCTATTATTATAAACTGCATTGACTTTTCCAATAAGAGTAGGATTACTGAAATTCCAGATACATTTTATGCATTTTTTTATTTTTTTTGACAGAAAATAGAGGGCTGAGAAAGTATTTTCCATTTTCAGCCACGTCCCCTGTGGGTTTACAGGTAGTGCATAAGATAATACGATACAACAACAATTGTAATGAAGACATTGTTACCGCTTGCTTAGACATTACAAACACTGCAATTTCAGAGCAAACATATATAAGAACTTTCATTCAGATGTGGAGTATGACATACACCTCTTATTTATTTATATATTATTTATTTATTAAACTTTGATAATCAGGTGAGCCCACTGGGCCCCGAGAGTCCCTTTTTCAGGGGTGACCCGAGGGTTACATACTGTACATTATTACAAGGGATTGTATACAGCAAGATACATTACATGTGTCACATAGTCACATAACAGGGTAAACATGGTAGCAATTCAACAGATACCAACAGTGTAGGATTTGGACCACAGAGTGTGGGCTTACACTTGGGAGTACATTAACTTAACAGTTGCACTTAGTGGAGGTCGTCATGTGCGCCCTAAGCCTAGTGCGGAAGGTATAGGGGGAGGTGGTTTCCTGAACACCATGGGGCAGGGAGTTCCATAGGGTGGGGGCAGTAAAGGCGAACGACTTCCTACCCACCTTAGTTCTAACCCTGGGCACCGCAAGGAGAGTCCGGTCGGTCGTACGGAGGTGACTAGGGTTCCTCTTACTGGTGATGAGCCCAGCGAGGCTGGGTGGGGGTGAGGAGTGGAGTAGTTTGTAGGTGAGGCAGAGTGAGGGGTACTGGAGCCTGCCGTCCCAGGAGGGCCAGTTTAATTGGGACAGCGTGTCACAATGGTGGGTCCTAGGGCCCGCTAATGTGGCGAAGCATGCCACCTTATGGTAGAGAACCTGTAGCTTGTTTAGCTCTTGTCTAGCTGCTTCCTGGACAACGGGGGCCATGTAGGTAATGGTGGGGAGCAGAACACTAGTGGCGATGGAGACCCGGGCTGGTATCAGCTGGTCTTTCAACCTGTAAAGGGTCCCGAGTTTGGAGTGGATATTTTTGGTTACCTGGTCTACGTGTTCCTTGAGGGTGAAGCCCTGGTCCAAGGTGAAGCCAAGGTATTTTATAGAAGTGACCACCTCGAGCCTCTTGCCTGATGTGGTCATCAGTTAGAGGAGTTGGCCTCTGTCTCGATTGAGGGTTCTGGGCTGAACAGCATGGCCTTAGTCTTGTTTGGACTGATGACCATTCTACTGGTGACCAGCCATTCCTCTAGGGATTCCAAGTCATCTTGGAGCCCAGAACAGAGTTCCCCCAGGTTGGTGGAGGGCCAGTAGATAACTGCATCATCCACATACTGTACCACTGAGCTCCTGCCACAGTGGTTACAGAGGTCATTGGTGAAGAGCGAGAAGAGAAGGGGGCCAAGTATTGACCCTTGGGGCACCCCCTCTGTTAAAGGAAGAGGCTCTGACAGGGAGTCTTTTCATTTTACCCTCTGTGATCTCCCAGTGAGGTAGCTGGAGAACCATGACAGGGAGTGGCTGTCAAGCCCAACATGGCTCAATTTGGAGAGCAGCAGGTTGTGGTTGATGAGGTCAAATGCTTTGGATAAGTCTATAAAGACAGCTCCTGTGGGCGTCCCCTTATCCAGTTCTCTGAGTACATCTGTAGAGAACTTGATGAGCGCACTGTCAGTCCCATAATTGGTTCTGAAACCATGCTGGGAGGGGGCTAGTAGTTGGTGGATCTGTAGGTAGTTATGGAGTTGTCCGTATATCAATCTTTCTTGGATCTTACCAAGGCTACAGAGTAGGGCAATTGGCCTGTAGTTGTTGGGAGATTCCCTCGTACCTTCCTTATGGACAGGGACTACGTGAGCCAGTTTCCATTTTCCAAGGATGGCCCCTTCGGTGATGGAACGGTTGAGGAGCCAGGTTAGGAGCCTAGCGAGTGCTGAGGCCCCTTTCTTTAGAATTCGGGGGGGGTATACCATCAGGTCCCACGGATCCCGTTGCTTTCAGGGATTTTAATAGTGGGAGGACTTCCTTAGGTCTAACTAGCCTAAGGTGGAAGGAGGGATGGTCTGATAAGGGGGGGGTCGTAAGGGCCAAGGGGTTGGATAGGCAAACCCGCTTTGATCTGGTCCAGGTTAGTGAACTGGCAGTTGCATGCCATAGCAATGATTGCGTCATCACTCGTTAGATGGCCATTCACCTCTATGGGGCCATGTACAGTCTTTCCGTTCCCCTTTATTAGCCCGTTTATGTGGGCCCAAAAGAGTCTAGGGTTACCTAGGTTCTTTGTCTGTAGTAGTGACATACTCTCGTTTTGCCACTTTTATGGCCAGTTTGCATCTGTTTCAGAGCGCCTTATAGATAGTAAGGTCAGCTGGTAGTGAGGACAGCTTGTATTTCTTCCAAGCTGAGTCCCGGTGTTTCATGAGTGATTTCACGTTGGGGGTGATCCACTTGTAGCAGCTCTCCTTGGTGTGGAATTTCTTCATGGCGGCCAGCCGGTCGGCCACCATGGTGATTGCTCCCTGGAAGAAGGCAGTAGCTTCATCCAGTGTGGGAAGTAGTTTGATGGGACTCCAATCTATACTGTTGAGGCATCCTAACAGATGCTCAAGTAGTAGGCGAGAGAAATTTCTTGCCGCCAGGATTCGCGGGCGGACTCTGGGGGCCATGTTTTTCCAAGTACAGAAGATTGGGGAGTGGTCACTCAGTGCATCAGCTAGGGTGCCTTCCGCCTGTACATGGGAGGGATTACTCATGAGTATCCAGTCGAGAGTGGTATGGTTACCCGTCTTATAATTCATTCAGGTAGGCCCAGCAATGACCTGTTCTAGGTTTGCATCCTGGACCAGTTCTATTAAAGAGTGGTTGCCTTGGGGGGCCCAATTTAGATTAAAGTCCCCCAGAATGAGTAGCTCCGTGGATGCCTCCTCGGATATATCCCTTAGGACCGCTTCAAGGGATGACCGCGCATTCATTGGGGGATTGTATACACATCCTATATTAATGTGCTTATGAGGGCCAAGAGTGATGCGCACAAAGATCGATTCACCTTCCGTATAGGTGGCCTGTTTCAGGTTTATCTGTACAGCATTAAGGGTGTCTTTCATGTAGATTAACACCCCTCCCCCCTTTTGCCCTGTCTGTCTCTTCAATGGGAGATATATCCAGTAGCAGCTATCTCATGTGGTAGAATGTGAGGTTTGAGCCAGGTTTCGGATACCGCCAGGATGTCCGGGTTGTACCGGTCAAGCCAGGATTGTAGTTCATGAACCTTTGGTCTTAGGCTGCATATATTCATATGCACAATACGTAGTCCCTTGGAGGATGCCCAGTGGGGTGTCTAGTGGGGAGGAGACCAGGAGGTTGTGAGGGGGGTCCAGGATTGAGCTGGACGTCCCCGGCCATGAGCAGGAGGGTTGCAAGGGGGCAGAGAGTAGGGATCCTTCCAAGAGGTAGGGACTTAGCCCTGATAGTCCGCTTGGTGGTGAGTAGTGTGGAGTATAGGATGCCTCTTCTGCAGAATTCATGTGCAGTCAGGAGTTCTTCTATGTTGCTGGGGGGGGTGACAGCGCCAGGAGTGAGTGGGGGAGGACCAGAGGGAGGGTGACGTCTGGGATCCTGTTCACCTGTGGACATGGTCATATCAGTCCATAGGAGGGATAGTATGTACAGGATGGCCAGGAGGAGCCCTCTGTTTGGGCAGCTAAGATGGGGGGGCCCAGACTTGGGGGGACTCTTGCTGGCTGGCAGGTGGGATGGGAGGAGGCGAAAGTTGGGGTAACCTAGATACCAGAACTGTCCACTGATGTAGTAGTGGGTTCCGAGCAGAGCCAGCCAACGGCTTAGTGAGAGGTGGTGCCGAGGCTAGGACGAGTTACCCAGCTGATGGGAGGCTATCTAGTGGGAAGCAGACTAGTCAGTTGTACAATCTATTAACAGTATGTATATCAGGCTCAACTATTGCATTCAAAGCTCCTTAAGGCACATTTAAGCGAGTTACCCAGCTGAAAGGAGGCTGTCTAGTGGGAAGCAGGCTTGTGAGTTATACAGTCTATTAACATTATGAATATCAGGCTCAAATATTGCTTTCAAAGCCCCTTTAGGCACATTTAAACAGGTATGAGTATTGAGTATAAACTGGCTATTTAAGTTAGCTGAAAGGTTATTAAGTCACTGGGAGGTACAGATTCAGTAGTTATGCACTAACAACCAAAAAGCCGGTAATTTCTGAGGGAGTAACAACAGTTTGGGGGGATTGGTGGCCTGAGGCGAAGTCGAGGGCCACCTCCCTCCAGCTGGTCGTTAATCCAAGGCAATGACCGGCTTTGAGATTGCAATTGTGATTATAGGTCTAATCGCAATGACAACTTTGTTTTTACCATTTATTTTTTACATTTAGGTGGTAAGTGGAGTAGTGTGAGCTGTGCATGCCACACAGCATCAACTAGTAACTGGATCAGTCATTTCTACAATGGTAATGACCAGTCTAGTAAACAATCAGAAGACTCTGTGGGCTTATGAATATTTAAAGCAGCAGTGCAATGGAAGATGTTTTTTCCAAAAAAGTTAGGTTCAGCTACATTTAGTACAAATATTAGTGTACCTGTCAAATGTACTTGTCTAGGTAGCATCTACGCTGTGTGCCATGAGTCTTTTTTTTATTTTCTCAATCTAACCCTTGCCAGGTCTACAGTGCTATTTCTATGCAAAATTCAGTGACCATTTTTTATTCTTGAGAAAAAAGATTAAATGAAAACATTTATAAAATACTCAAATTTTGGTGAAATTAGTACCACCAAATAAAACTGCAAGATGCCGGGAATCACTTATTGTAAAACAGGTTAGGCTCAATATTTTGCCCAGTTCCATTGCACTAGTGCTTTAATTAGACTTATAATTAACCATAATGTCTATAGAGGTTTCTTGTTCAAAAGGGCACCTGCCTTGTGCCATGACACACTGTCTCTCTGTCCTACCTTTACCTCTGCCACCATGGGGCAGGGCAAAAAGGGAACAGGGCAACCAATGCACATTTCTAGGGTATCACAAACTATGAGACTTGCACACGAACTGAATGTCCATACTGGAAGCTGGTAACAAGCAAGATGTATTTTATTGAGCTGTTACTGTGTAACATGGCTTTGAAGGGCATTACCCTCACTTTCCTCAGTTCTTCATAAGCAGTCATTATTATCACCAATCACATTCAGTTACCATGGGCTTCTATCACCCAGGCCAGTATACTACACTGTCATAACTATATTCTTAGATCTTATTCCCTTTGATTTAAGCAGGATTTCTAATGCTGCTATTTCATTTACTGGGGGTCCCTGATCCCTCGGCATATCTGAGGCCCACTATCACACACCTCTTTCATTTGTCATCATTACCTCCTTTTGACTTTAAAGCAGCACTACCAGAACTATCACATTCTTTACCATTATTACAAACCCTATCACCCTTTTTGGGGTCCCTGGAGCCCTGGAGCTCCCAAGACCATTTGTGCATGGCACTCTCCCAGGCAGATCGAGCTCTATCCCTGGGGGCAGACATGCCTGTGCATGTCTTAGTCCATCAGCAAGTGACATCCATTAGAATACAATATATTAGCATTATAATCAACTACTAAATTTACTAGACAGTTGGTTTGGCCATGTGTGCCTCCTTCCAACACCACACTGACAGCCTTAGTAGCCCAAAGAAATTGACTCCCATGCCCGGCCCTATCCTGGAGACTTACTGACCCCAACTTACGCATACTTTATGATATAGGCTCAGCGAACAGATACAGGAGCTGTTTCATATACGCATTGAATGATAATAAAAATGAGCTTAAGGAACACCTTTGCACAAAATGTCATGGCCAAGCTAAACTATTACTTGAAATAAAACACCTAAGGGACACATTGAGCATGATAGCTAGTCAAAAAACGAATGAGAATCAAGACTGCAATACACCAATTGACAGGAAAAAAAGGCTTAGGGAGGATGAAGAAGAAACAGAATACAGTAGAAGGGCCATAAATGAAGACACGAATGATGATGATGTCTGGTACCATGTTGCAAAAAAAACAAATAAATAAAAAGGGGAGGAGGACAATCAGTGGAGAGGAAATGTGTTTGGCAAACAGGTATACACTTCTTGATATGAAAACTGATCCTGAAAACAGGGACTCTAATACAGAAGCAAATGCTGGGGAAGTTATGGTAACTGAGAAGTGTGATGACTAGCAAAAACAATCAAGAGGGAAAACAAAGTACTTGTAGTTGGAGATACATTGTTTAGAAGGTGTGACACACAAGCATGCAGAAAAGATAAAGAAAACATAATTGTCACATGCTTACCAGGAGCAAGAACTACTGACATTGTCAAAAGACTCCCCACGTTATTGCTAAATGGAGGAAATAATCCAACTGTGGCAGTACACATTGAAATTAATAATGTAAGAAGAAACCATGAAAAAGACAGTGTAGAAGAGATATTAGAAATTGGGACATACATCAAATCCAGGGGAGGTAACGCAGTTATGTCTAGCATTTTGCCAGAGCCTAATGGACACCCTGAAAAGAATAAATCAATACAGAAAATAAATGCATGTCTACATAACAGACGCAAAAACCTAGGAATAAAATGTATTAATACTGTACATGGGATGCATTCCATGGGAAAAAAATAACACATATGCAAGGGATTGGTTGCATCTTAGCAGGGCAGGGCAGGGACTAACATACTGGGAAGAATTTTAACAGACCAACTGCCGGGAGAAGATTTAAACTGACTCTCTGTCAGGGGGTGGGATACATTGGGATGAGTGGATTTAAAAGTAATAGTGCTGAATGCTAGGAGTTTGGTCACTAAAAAGGAAGAACTAGAGATATTGCTACATACTGAAAATATTGATATTTGTGCAGTGATTGAAACCTGGCAGAGGGATGATAACTGGGGCATGGATATCCAGGGATACACTGTCTATTTCCAAAATTGTACTTAAAAAGGAGGAGGAGGGACAGCCATATACATAAAAGATAATATAGAGACTGCAGCACTAAGTGAATTAAATGACCAACTAGGAAGCATAGTGCAAGTGTGGGTTCAGGTTAATCTGAAAACTACTAAAACAAATCAGTTGGGGAGCTTGTTGCAGGGCCCCAAATCTCTCTGCAGAGGAAAATGAAGAAAAAGCCTTAGAAAATATAGATCCAAAGAATAGGACAGTTATTGCAGGAGATGTTAATGTCCCACTAATTGACTGGGGAACAAATGCCTAGTTTACATCAGTTGAAAAATGTCTAACCAAAATCATGGACATACATAACTTGGAACAGTATGTTAAAAAAGGCACAAGAGGGGATAATGTCTTAGACATTGTTCTAAGCACTATGGAAGATGACATATTTCAATGTGCAGTACGTGAACCATTGGGTAACAGTGACCACAAGATGGTATGGTTTAGAATTAAGTGTAACTGTATACCTCTTGAAGGAAAAACTAAGATAAGGACCTATAACAAAGCTAACTTCCATGACATGAAATTACATATTGGCAATTGGAACTGGCAAAATGATTTTGTTGGTAAATCACTAGAAGGTAAATGGAACTTATTACACACAAAACAACAGTACTGTATTTGTAAATTTGACCTGAGAAAGGTCAAGTACAGTAATACTGGTAGAATTCCAGTATGGTTTAACAATTCCATAAAAAATTGATAAAACAAACAAAAAAAAAAAGCACATGCTAATTAGAAAAGTACTCCAACAACATCTAAATGGGAGCTGTATAAACCAAAAACAAAATTCTATCAATCCAAAATTAAACATGCCAAAAGGACATTTGAATTAAGGTTAGCGACAAATACTAAAGACAATAAAAAAGGTTTTTATAGTTACGTAAACAGCACCAAATCTGGGAAACTAAAAATTGGACCTATTGCTGTAGATAACAAAACAGTACATGAAGGCCAGGTTCTGACCCAACTTTTCAGTAATCTTTTTTTGAGTATCTTCCAGGAAAAAGAGAAGTTAATGATGTAAGTACCAAATCATCTACTAACAAAAATAAAATCTTAAATGTGATGGATGTTAAAAATAAACTGATAAATCTACACCATAACAAATCACCAGGCCCTGATGGGATTCATCCCAAACTATTAAAAGAACTTGCAGAAGAACTGGCAGACCCACTGACAGATGTATTTTCAGACTCATTTACGGAAGGGAGAGTATTGTCTGAATGGGAAGAAGCAAACGGCATTCTAATTTATAAGAAGGGGCATAGACAAGATATTACAAACTACTGTCCAATAAGCCTTACATCCTCAATTGGCAAAATAATGGAAAAAATTATAAAAGAAGAAATAGACAAACATATGATCAAACAAAATATGACCAACATTTCCCAATATGGCTTTAGGCCGAAAAGGTCCTGTTTAACAAACTTAATTAATTTCTTTGAGCCAATCAGTATGTCTTTACTGGATTTACTGGAGTAGCTAGGACAAAAGAAGGCACAAGGCCCATCATGACTGTCCCCCACATGTGTGGGTCATTGACTGTTTATTTATTGGAATTTAGCCACTTGTCAAGATTCAATTTGAAGGTCTTGAAGTTAGTAGAATCAACCATCTCTTGTAGTAATAAATTCCATTGTTTAGCTGCTCTTATGCAGAAAAAATTATCGCGTTTGTTAGTGTTAGCCCAGTCAACTGATATGCAGTCTGCCAACCATACGTTTGTTAGCAAATGACAGTCCGCATTGTCATATTAAAGTGGGTGATTTTAATAATTTGAAAGCAAATAGAATGTCACCCTTGTGTCTTCTAAAATGCAGGGAATGCAATCCCGTTGCCTTAAGTCTTGTGTTGTAATCTTTTGTTGTCAGCCTAGGAATCATTTTAGTGAGCCGCCTCTGAACCTGCTTTAAGTGGTTAATATCACCCTTGAGATGTGGACTCCAAAATGGAGAACCATAATCTGTGTGGGGTCTAATATACGCCCTATACAATAGCACTAAGCAATGCTCAGATTTATTAATGAAGGTTTTTTTTACCTGTTTTAGGATGATATTAGTTGTTCTTACCACTTTATTACAATGATTGGAGAAAGACAGTTTATTATTTATCAAGATACCTAGGTCATGTTCACAGGAAGTCAATTTAAGCAGGGAATTGTTTAAGTAATAATTGTTATGCAGATTTTTTTTCCAAAATGAAGCACTGTACATTTCTCAGTGTTAAAGGTCATGGAATCAGACTTTGCCCAAAGTTCAATAGATCTAAGGTTGTGTTCAAGTAGCAATATATTAGATGGATCATCGACTATGCCACCAAGCTTGGTGTCATCCGCAAACTTAGAGATGTAATTACTAGAGCTAATTTCCATGTCACTTATGAAGATGTTGAAAAGTGTTGGCCTAAGTGTTGAGCCCTGTGGTATACCACTAGTCACTTGGCCAGTTTTGGACTTCACACCATTAATTCTAACTACCTGGGTTCTGTAAAGAGTCACTTGGATACCCAATTAACTAGATAAGGGGTGAAACCAAGGATATAGAGTTTATTTATTAGTAAAGTATGAGACACTTTGTCGAATGCTTTGCGATAATCTAGCAGGATAACATCTGAGAGAATATTGTTATCCAGACACCTGCTTATATTATTATAAAAGGATATAAGGTTAGTTGTGCATGAGTGTCCAGGTTTGAATCCATGTTGGGAGACGTCCTGAATGCCAAGCTGTAAAATTTCTTGTTTTAACAAGGATTTTATTAAGCGCTCCATTAATTTCCCTATGATAGATGTTAAGTTAATTGGGCGGTAATTCTGGACATTCTATTTGTTCCCTTTTTGTGGATAGGTGTCACTATTGCATTTCACCAATCATCTGGAATGTCATTTTCTGCTAGTGATTTATTGAAAAGTATTATAAGCAGAAGGGTCAGGGAGTTTGATGTTTCTATCAGAAATCTGGATTGAATATCATCAGGGCCTGGACTTGTTGATTTTTTAAGAGTGGACAAGGCTTTGGTAACCTCCGTAGGATCAAACTAAAAAATTTAAATGTTGGACTACCCATAGATGCTTTATTTCTTGATTTCTCAAAAGCATTTGATATGGTGACACACTTTAATCTGATTGAGAAATTAAAAGAACTAAAATTTGAGTCCAACATTGTCAGCTGGGTGAACTCATGGGTAAACTCATGGTTAGAAAACAGAAGACAAAGAGTAAGTGTGACGGGATATCTTTCTAAGTGGGGATTAGTTACCAGCGGTGTCCCACAGGGATCAGGTTTGAGGCCAACACATTTTAACATTTATATATCATCAATGCAAACATCTGCCAATGCATGGATATGCAAATTTGTGGATGACGCAAAAATAGGGGCAGTTGTCGACAATAACATGGCATTAGAACAACTCCAACAAGACATCCAGAATATTAAGCATTGGGCAAATAAGAACAAACTAACCTTCAGCCTAGATAAATGTAAGGTAATGCACCTGGGTACAAGATTCATGATGGTCACATACACAAATAAATGGCAAACAGATACAGGAATCTAGTATAGAAAAAGACCTGGAAGTAATTATCACCAGTGGTTTATCATATGATGGACAGCAGAGAGAGGCAGTGGGAAGGAGCAATAGGATTCTAGGCTGTAGTAAATGCAACATATGGAGTAGGGATAGGGAGGTGGTAATCCCATTGTACAGGACCTTGGTGAGGCCACATCTTAAATATCGTGTGCAGTTTTGGGCACCACACACAGAAAACAACATAAAGCTAATTGAAAACGTTCAAAGGAGGGCAACTCATTGTATTCGCACACTAACTATGAGATTATATGATGAGAGACTAAGAGACTTGAACTTGTACTCCTTAGAATATAGACGATTCAGGGGGGATATGTGTCAAGTATACAATACCTTACAAAATTAAGACCTTTTTGAATGCCTTGGGCCAGAGAGGTAGTTGATAGATAGAGAACCTAGGCTATATAATCTCCAATTAAAAGGGAACCTATTTAGAACAAATAAAAGAAGAGCTTGGTTTAGTCCAAGAGTGATAGGCCTATTGAGAAGCCTATCATCAGAAGTGGTTCAAAGCAGTTGTCTGAAAGTATTCAAAGCAGCACTGGATATACATATGAGTGACAAAACTATCCTCTATACTATTTAGTCCGGGCGAGTCACAAAGGCCTGCAGCTATTAGACTTGTATCCTTCTATGATTCTACATTCATCAGACCCCCTCCATCTGATGACCTTCATTCAGAGCACTTCCCCAGGGGGTTACATAATGACTGCCTCGGCCTTTAATTTCAAAAGATCAACTCGATAAAGATTAACTTTCATATCTGCTCTCTCCTTTGCATACAGATGATGGGAGCAGATCCTTATGGTTCTCAGCAATCTCCCTTGAAAGGTAGCCCTCCACTGCTGCCATACACCATTGGGTTACTCAAGCTTTCCCTTCTCAAAGACAGGACTTCTTATTTGATGTCCTATGGGAGCTTCTGTTACAGGGACCCTGACTGGATCCTGAGCCTGTAGAGACCTCACCGGGGGGGGGGGGAACCAGTGCCACCAAGACCCATCGATTCTGCCACCATCCCTGAGCCCAAAGGCCCCTTCAGCTTGGTTGCAGCCAGAGTTTGGACTCTTACTCTGATCTTCACAAGACTTCTCCCCCTTCTCTTCTTCCCCACACAGCTGGCCTTCACCTCTTATAGGGGGATGGGTAGGGCCATGAATATTAATGCCCATGCTTCCTACTTCTGTCTGAGTCAGGAAACTCTAGGGACAAGTTCCAGACTTCCTGTCTCCAAGATGGGACCCACTAGAAAACTACTGTCAGAAGGAGGCTTAACCCTTCAAGTGCTCTCTAGTAATCTATCTCAAGCTGGATGAAGAGAGGCTGGTTACATTTATGCTGTAACTAACTGTAGTCTCATACTCACGGAACCTTTTTTGAACAACTCTTTCTCTATTGCTGGAACATTCTGTACCATTTGTACTGTTTTAACAGAAAGCAGAATCTTCCAAGAATCAGTCTTCACCATTCAGTCACACTGATGGGTCTAAGCCAGAGGGACTAGGACCCTATGGAAGTAAAGTCTTCGCAGACTAGGAAGGGACTGATGTTTGCACCAGCACTGCACATAAGGCAGACATAGTGATGTCGCACATGTAGGTTGGCCAGTAACATATGCCAGCCCCTTCCCGTCCTCAGTTCTGTTTTTCCCACCATTAAGTGCACACCCCGGGAGCAGCTTCTGTTAACTTACTGCATCACACTTTTCCTTAGTTCATCACCACCTTTGTTCAATGCCGGACCTTTCCCAGCACTGTTCTTTTACTGGTGCCATTCTCCTTCCTTCTCCTTAGTTTGGACCAACCATTTTTCTTGATATTTTTGGTTGTTTTGTCTGTCATCATGCCAGGGACAAGGGCAGCCCCACCATGTGTCAGTGCTCCTGCGGGGGTCTGACTGCTGTCCAGGACCATCATGAAGTATGTTGGACCTGCCTTGGTGCTGACCACAACATGGACAGGTGCAATACTTGCTTCTCTATGGACTACCACACCCTTGAAAAGCAAGCATAAAAGTTGGGTCGCAAGTCCCCCACCTTTGGAGGCAGACATCGCATCAAGAATGCCAATGTAAGGTCCCTGGGCTGTTACTCTGAGACCCTTTCCATTACCTATAGTATTGAGAAAATCCAGGATCCTCCACACACTTGCCTCGCTGAGATGTCTGAGGCCCTGGGTGGTCTGCTGGACAGTTGTTTTTCTCCAGAGGACCGGCTGAGCATGCCCCCAGTCCATCGGCCCTTTGGAACAGAGGATGCCCCCAGTGGTGAGGCTGATGCTATATGCTCAGTCTACACAAGTGGGCACCTCAGTGTCACAGCCGGTTAAAGCCCTGGCTCCTGGTACTAAACCGGCACTGGTGAGTGGGGCAGCAGTGGCCATGAGACCAGGCCCACTTCTGGCACTGCTCAAGGTGTCAGTAGATCAGGGAACCTTCTGAGGTGGTGGTCATTGTTTCACTTGGACAGCTGGTTCTGATTACTCTATGATTTTTGTAATATAAAAAATGTAGAGTGATTGTCTGTCATGAGAAATCCTGTGCTCCTGAGATGACCCCTCCCCCCAGTTGTCACTTCAAAGGACAGGATATGTTAAACAGCAGATCTCTGTAATGTGATTAACTTCCAAAGACTCGCATATTATGGCCTTGTTGAGCTGTGCTTCTTTGAAGGCCAGGAACTAAAATATCCATTTTATGATGTCTTCAGAAGAAAGAACAGTTAATTTCAACTGGTGCTAAAATAAGCTATATTGCAGCTAAGTGAGAAACTGCAGAGTTGTAAAAGTTCTTTGATGTCTTTGAAAAGCAGTTAAACACACTTGATCAAAGTGAAGCAGGAAATCACTCCAGAGCAAAGAGTCATATTGGAGATGAGTTTTTGCTTATGTCATCTTTTTTAAAATACCTCCTGAGTGATAAGACATCCTGGTTGTATAATTTTTAATAAACAGAGGAGGAGCTGGGTGACATCATGGAGGAGGCAGGTTCAAAGACAGTTTTTTAACTATGCTGTGGCTGACCTTTAGGGACATTCTTGTTTGGACTCTCTGAAGCAACAACATCTACTTCAAGTACTGTTAGAAGATATACACTAGATAGACAAGTCTAACTGTCTGGTGGTAGGAATTTGTTTTCACGCTTTAAACCTTGTTCTTTTAAGTGATTGTATGCGTTGTGATATATTGTTCTGTATATACATTTTTTTACATTTTTATCTATTTTAAAGTAAACCTCTATTTCAAAGAGACTGCTTGGTGTGCCTTCGAAATTCTTTCTTTGACAAGTGAAGCATATATGGTTACAATTGACACAGTGCATAAGCTTAATGGTAATACCAAACTGGGAAAAGGTAAGAGTTTATCTGAGGTCTTTCATAGAGTTTTTAACGGTTCATTTTGTACACCAGGTTAGGTGCCCGTAGGTGAAAGATATCTGGCATCCCCCCAAAGAGCAGAATTATCTGAGCCTGTACATTGGGTATGCTAGCAAGCAGTTCACAGTTTGAATCCCTCCAGAACTTGAGACCAAAGTTGATTCAAGCCCACAAAACAGACAGGAGGGTTACCCTGTTCTGTTCCTGTTCACAATACTGCGCTCAGAGGTTGGCACTGTGGGACCAGAGGGCCTGACCTGCTGAGTGGGGTTGTGACAGACTGGTTGGCAGCGGTGTGGATAATTTTGGTATCACAAGCTTTTATTGTTCAGTGTGTCAGCTTGATACTGTACAGCTCACTTGCAAAGAAAGGGCATTGATTTATTTTTTAAAAGGAAACAGAACTATATCACTTGGCTTACAGTCAAGTTCCTACCTGTTTTATTTTTTTTCTAAAGTGCAAGTTAGAGTAGCTGTAGTTAGGGAAGAAGATGGCTTCCAACTACAGTGGGCACACTGTAGACTACTTAAAGCAGTTGTGCAGGGACAGAGGAGTCCTGTACGAGGTGAAAGCCACCAAGCAGAACCTTGTGGATGCCCTGATGGTAGCAGATGCCCAGAGCATCGAGTCACAGACAGTGACTGTAAGGGACCGAACCTTGAGTGTGGAAGGGCTAGCGGCCAGTGCAGTGCCTGTCTCCTCCATGCTGTCCCTAAACAGATCTTGTTCAGAAGAGACCGAGGTGCAAAAGGGGGGGTGGAGTGGCCCTGTATGTCAATGAAAATATCAAAGCTACAAAAATTCAGAATACACATAAGGAGCCAGAAGAACTGTGGGTCACGCTGGAAACAGGAAATGGGACATCCATAAGAACCGGGGTTGTCTACAGGCCCCCAGACCAGGGGGAGGACACAGACACATTACTGTTAGAAGATATACAAAACGTGACAGCTAAAGGGGAGGTTCTGATAATGGGAGACTTCAACATGCCGGATACAGATTGGTCAATACCAGCAGGAACATCTGCCAGAACTAGACACATGGTGGATTCCCTGCAGGGAAGGGCCTCAAACAACTGGTACAACAACCCACAAGAGACAGGGCTATCCTAGATCTAGTACCGACTAACAGGGAAGGGATCACAGATCTCCAGGTAGAAGGTCACCTGGGGGCCAGTGACCATCACATGGTATGGTTCAATTTGGCTACTACATCTAAATCATCCCATTCCAAGGCAAAGATATGGGACTTCAGAGGAGCTGACTTTGATAAGATGGCCAACAGAGTTAAGCTTGCCCTGGCAAAAAGAAACACAGGTGAGGGATACAGGCAAAGTGGGCAAGCATTAAGGATGCAATATTTGAAGCAACATCCCATTGTGTTAGACAGAAAAGGAAGTGCAAAAGAAGAAGGAAACCACTTTGGTTCCTCAAATACAGTAGCAGAAAAGGTCAGAGCCAAAAGGCTGGCCTCTCAGAAAATATAAGAGAGCACAGCGGGATGAAGATAGGAGGCATACCAAACTGCCCTAAGGGAAGCAGGGAAGGCAGTAAGGCAGGCAAAGTCCCAAACTGAGGAAACACTAGCACGTAACAGTAAAAGTAGGTGACAAGACTTTCTATAGATACATTAGTGAAAGGAGAAAGTCCAGAGGGGTATGCTAAGCTCAATGGAGAAAAGGGAACATGTGAGGAGGAGGACCCTGTAAAGCATCTATCCTAAATAGATACTTTTGCTCAGTATTTACTGAAGAGAAGGTGGGCAGGCCCACAGCTCAGCACCATGGACACAGGGGAGGGAGGTGAGCACTACTCCCTTCACAAAAGAAAGGGTCTTACAAGAGCTTCTAAGCTCAGGGTGGATAAGGCAATGGGACCTGATGGCATACATCCCAGGTACTTAAGAAGCTAAGGGTGGAACTAGCAGAGCCATTAGCAGAACTGTTTAGTGAGTCTCTGAGCACAGGAGAGGTCCCAGAAGACTGGAGAAGGGCTCATGTGATCCCGCCTCCACAAAAGTAGTAGCAGGAGGAGGCAGGGAACACAGACCAGTCAGTCTTACCTCAGTACTGGGCAAGATTATGGAGGCACTCCTTAAGGAAAGGATAGTGCAACACCTGGAATCCATAGGGGCACAGGATCCAAGACAGCATGGGTTTAAAAGGAAGGTCCTGTCAAACTAATCTCATAGATTTCTTTGACTGGGTAACCAGAGTGGTGGACCAAGGGGAGCAGTTGATGTCACCTACCTTGACTTCAGCAAAGCTTTGACACTGTTCCACATAGAAGATTGATAAATAAGCTGGGTAGGCTCGGATGGGTCGAAGTTAGTCAACTGGGTGGCAAACTGGTTGAGGGCAGAAAACAGAGTGTGGTGGTAAATGGTATACAGTCAGAAGAGATGCAAGTCACAAGTGGGGTACCTCAGGGATCAGTCCTGGGGCCAGTCCTCTTCAATATCTTCATTAGTGACCTTGCAGATGGACTAGAAGGTAAGGCTTGTCTGTTTGCAGATGACACCAAGATCTGCAACAGAGTAGATGATCCAGATGGGGTGGGCAGAATGAGAAGAGATCTGGATAAACTAGCAAAATGGTCAGACGAGTGGCAACTGGGATTTAATGCAAAGAAGTGCAAGATCATGCACATAGGGAAGAGAAACCCTGAAGCCACCTATAGGCTGGGAGGAGAGTTGCTGGCAGTCACAAAGGAAGAAAGAGACTTGGGCATCATCATGACTGATGACCTGAAATCATCCAAGCAGACCTCTAAAGCAGTAGGTAAGGCTAGGAAGATGTTAGGGTGTATAAGTAGGGGTATCACAAGTCGTAAGAGAGGTAATAATCCCTCTTTACAAGACACTGGTTAGGCCCCATCTGGAGTACTGTGTGCAGTACTGGAGGCCACACCTTCACAAGGACATAAACCAAATTGAGGCAGTCCAGAAAAGGGCAACCAAAATGGTGCAGGGACTTCATCAGAAGACATATGAGGACAGATTAACCGAGCTCAATATGTATACCCTTGAGCAAAGGAGGGTGAGAGGTGGCATGATCGAGACATTCAAACACCTTAAGGGCATTAACAAGGTGAAAGAGTCTAACATGTTTAAATACAAGAAAAATAGCAGGACAAGAAGACACAGCATGAGATTAGAGGAGGCCGATTAAGGGGAAATGTGAGGAAATACTTTTAACAGAAAGGGTGGTGGATGCATGGAACGGCCTACCTCAGGAAGTGGTGACTATGAATACAGTGCAGGGCTTCAAACAGGCATGGATAGGCATAAAGGAGCAATACAGATGAGTATGAATAGATAGACCACTGACAGAGCAAAGGCCAATGGCACATTTATAAAGTAGAAAAAGAAATGGGCAGACTGGATGGGCCTTGCGGTCCTTATCTGCCATCAACTTCTATGTTTCTATGCCAGCAAAGGGCCACAGCAGCAGGGGAAGGTCACCAGTATTCTGGAGCCAGAAGTACTCAGGCTGCAGATTGAGTTTCGCAGAATGGAGCTGGAGTTCCAGGAGAAGAGGGAGCGAGAACAGCGAGAGGTGGAACAAGAGAGACAAGAGGCATAGCAAGAACAGCAAAAGGCAGAATGAGAAAGACAAGAGGCAGAGTGGGAACAGTGGGAGGCTTAGAGTGAGGAGTGTGAGCGCCAGCGAGCTGCAGAGGAGAAGAGGGAGCAAGAATGGTGAGAGGTGGACTGTGAACAGCGAGAGGTGGACAGAGAGGAGCGAGAGCGCCAGAAGCAACATGAACTAGAGAAGCTATGACTCCAACCACCAGCACCAGATTAGGTAAGTGGCTTGGGTTTAACTGGGACTACAGGACTGGGTTACAAATTGAATTCCAAATTGATAGCCTAATTTAAAGAGGGGGCGGATATGGATGTCTTTCTAAATTCTTTTGAAAAAGTTTATATTCAGGCTAAAATTCCTAGGGAGTCCTGAAGCTTCCAGCTATCCCCACTACTTACTGGGAAAGCTCGGGATGCATTGGGTTAAGTGGACAATGAGGACAGTAATGATTACAGCAAACTTAAAGTTGCACTGTTAAAAAAATTGAATTAACTGCTGAATCATACAGAGCTAAAGTCCATAAGCTCAGGAGAAGCCCTGACATGAGCTATGAAGAGCTAGCCATGAAACAACATCAGTTTTTTAAACGTTGGTGGGAAGGAATTGAAGCCAACTCTGTAGATAAAATTGAAAATGTGATTCTGTTAGAACAGTTTTTCTGGGCATGCCCAGCAGAGCTGAAAACATGGCTGGAGGACCGAGATCCCAAAACAGTGCAAGAGGCTGCTGGACTCTCGGACCGCTATGCCAAGAGCAGACCTGCTCTGAGAGTGAATGGGGCTGAAGAGGCAGTGCAGAAAGGGAAAAGCGTGCCTTCAGGGCAGCTAAAACCCTCACTGCCTCCACCAAAACCAGTTAGTCCTAGGTTTCAAAGAAAAGATTTCTTTGAAAAAAGAAATGAATGTTGGGTGTGTAAAGAAACAGGGCATATTGCCAGACAGTGTCCCAAAAGAATGAGCAATTCGCAGAATGGTACTAGGAAAGAAGTGGGTTGTTTGTGTGCCCCTGGAAGCATGTCTGTGAACATGAGGGAACACATGCACCCAGTCATGGTGAATGGTGTACAGACACAAGGGTTAAGGGACACAGGGGAATCCCTGACATTGGTAAAAGGGGATCTAGTAGAGCCTAGTCAGCTTATACCCAACAAATTCATCACTGTACAGGACTTTACTGGTGAGGAGAAAACATTGCCCCTCACTAGTATTCTCCTAGACTGGGGTGAAACAGGGGGAACTGTACAATGGGTGGCTGTAGCCAAAACGTTAGCAGTGGACGTCATCCTTGGCAACAATCTCCAACAGGGGATGGTGTGTGCAGTTACCCGTAGCCAAGCGCAAGGGAAAACTGTAGTTCCCTGAACCCCACAGAAGCCATTGTGCAAACCACTGGGAGGCTAGTTCCCCAGCCTGTATCTCCTGATATGGAGACTAATGAAAAGGGGGTAGAAATTTCCCCAGTTGCAAGTAACCACACAGCTATGGAGGGTTACTCTGAAGAGGTAAGGGTGACCCATTGTCAGAGTGTTAGGGATGACAGTGCTCCTGAGTGCCCTGACACTAGTGCTAGGGACCCTAGTTCAGAGACTGAAGGGGACCTGTCCCATGCCTTGGGAATGTGTGAGGAGTTTGCAGCTGCTCAGAGAAGTGACCCTAGTGCAGAGAAGCCAAGGGCTTGGGCAGACTCTGACGGAACACAGGGAGGTGACGGTAAACATAAGGTTTATTGGGAAAATGGACGGATGTATACTGAGGCTGTGAGACGGGGGGGTACTAGGCAGGCAGCTTGTCATTCCCGAGGGGTATCGTGAGTAGTTGCTCAAGATTGCACATGATATTCCCTTGTTTGGTCACCTGGGATCATGCGCACTATGCAGCGGTTGGTCCAGAATTTCTATTGGCCAAGCTTCACCCAGCAAGTGAAGAAGTACTGCAGGTCTTGTCACCGGTGCCAAGAAATACGGAAAGCAGGCAAGAAAATTCAAGCTGCCCTGATTCCATTGCCCATAGTGGAGGAGCCATTCCAGAGGGTGGGAATGGATATTGTAGGGCCTTTAAATACCCCCAGCTCCTCAGGGAAGAGATTCATCCTGACTGTGGTGGATTATGCCACCCGGTACCCAGAGGCAGTCGCCCTATCCTCACTGAGGACAGACAAAGTGGCAGATGCCTTACCTGGGATTTTCTCCTGTGTTGGGTTTCCACAGAAGGTTATCACTGATCGAGGGGGTTCCTTCATGTCGGACCTGATGAAATGTTTGTGGGAGAAGTGTGGGGTGGTGCAGAGATGCATGACACCATATCACCCACAAGCCTATGGGCTTGTGGAAAGATTTGATGGTACCCTGAAGTCAATGCTCCGGGCATTTGCTGAACAGCATGGGAGGGACTGGGAAAAATACCTTCCCCACCTGTTGTTTACATACAGGGAGGTGCCCCAAGAGTCGACAGGATTTTGCCCTTTCAAACTCTTATATGGACGCCGGGTACATGGGCCCCTAGGCTTGATCCGGGAGGACTGGGAAGGCAATCACACCACCCAGGGAACTCCCATAATGGATTACGTCCTTAGGTTTAGGGAAAGGCTGAAGGAGCTTAAGAGGACAGCCCAGAGCAACCTGGCAGCTGCCCAACAGAAACAAAAAGTGTGGTACGACTGCAGAGCCAGAGCTCGCTCATACATGGTGGGTCAGGAAGTCATGGGCCTTATTCCGGTCTGGAAAGACAAGCTGCAGGCTGAGTGGGCAGGACCATACAAAGTAGTTAGGAAGGTAAATGACGTGAACTATATTACAGCGTTACCTAACAGAACACAGACAGCAAGGATGTACCATGTCAACATGATGAAGCTGTATGCTAATAGGGCTGCCATGGTGTTTGCAGTGTGTAGTCATGGGGAGGGGATGGACGAAGGAGACCCTTTCTAGACTTGCTGGAAGAAAGCAAGTGGGAGTCCTCTGTGGAGGCAGTAAAATTGTCTCCCCAGCTGGCCCTGGACAAGATCCAGGAAGTAAGGGAGGTTTTAGCAGACTTTGCCCCATTGTTTAGTGCCAAGCCTGGACTAACCCCCTTAGCAATGCACGATGTGGAGACAGGAACACAGACACCCATACTGCGGACAGCATATCGGGTGTCAGAGGCTGTCCAAAAGGACATCAGGAGGGAAGTGGAGGAGATGCTGGTTTTAAGGGTAATCCAGAGATCCCACAGCCCCTGGGCCTCACCCGTAACCCTTGTGCCCAAGCCAGATGGCGCTACTCATTTCTGTGTGGACTATCATGGACTGAATGCAGTCACGAATTCAGACGCCCACCCGATGCCCCAGACAGACAAACTCCTGGACAAGTTGGGAGGGGTGACCTACCTTACGACCATTGACCTGACCAAGGGGTATTGGCAGGTAGAGTTAACAGACAGAGCTAGGGAGAGGTCAGCCTTCATCACTCTGATAGGCTTATTTGAATTTATGAAATGGGTACAAGAAATCTAGTAATTTCATTGGCCACTAGCTGTATGTTAATATTTCTAACATACAGGAAAAAGTACAGGCTATAAGCTGAGCAGGGATTTTAGTAAGTAAGCCCAAAATAGAATGTTGAGAAAAAAAATTATCAACCATCTTGATTTCTCACTAAAGCAACCAGAAAACTGTAAGGTTTAGTTCAAAGCTGAAAGAAAATATTTTCTGGTTTCTTTAGTGAGAAATCAATTAACCAGATTTCTTGTACCCATTTGATAAGTCAGCCTCTCCCTGCTCAGCAGTACAGTCACTCGCATGGCAGGCACAATCTGTCCTCCACCAGGCAACACCTTCCCTCTCTCTCTTCACAAACCTACTGCTTCCACACCCACTTGCACACTGTACAGTGAACAGCCGACCGGCTGATTTCCAACCCTCCCACACACTCGCTCTTTACTTAAAAGCCCACACTCTTGCTCTCTACTTAAAAATTTTGTTTTCCCCATGCACTTCCCAAAATAATGTACTGGTCATCTGTACCTTGGAAAACAGCATAATGCAACACTTTCAGTTTCCTAACGCCACGTTCACATCAGGGTAACACAGAAAAAAATACAACTAAGGAAGCCTTAGCAGTTCAAAAGTCCTCAATTAAAAAAAAAAACAGGCGGAGGAACTATTTTATAAAAAATTAAGACAAATATTAAACTTTTTCACTATTAAATACTATACATTTTAGCTATCACATACATCTGTATTTTTTATAGCCATTTCATAAGTACAGTAAGCCACTCCAGGGTGTGTGTTAGACACTTTAACACATGGCTAGGAGACTGGATGCACTTGGCCAGTGACTCCATGCCTCACTACACCTCCTAGCCGTGTGTTAAAGTGTCTAATACACACCTTGTCGTGGCTTATTGCTTACTTAAAGTAATGCCTTTCAGAATGAAGAACGTCCCAGCCACTTTCCAAAGGTTGGTGAACCAGGTGCTGAGGAGTACTCCGTGGCATACCTGGATGACATTGCCATCTTTAGTGCCAGCTGGGAGGAACACCTGTCCACCTTAGGGAAGTGCTGGGCAGGATACAGAGGGCCGGGCTCACTGTCAAAGCTGAGAAGTGCCAGGTGACCATGGCTGAAGTGGCATACCGTGGGCATGTGGTAGGCCAGGGATAGCTCCGTCCTAGCCAAATAAAAATAGAGATGATCCAGGCGTGGCCCAGACCAGAAACGCAGAAGCAGGTCAGGAGTTTTCTAGGACAGCAGGGTACTATAGGAAATTTGTACCCAGTTACAGTGCCCTGACTGCTCCCCTATCTAACCTGGTAAAGAAAAAAATGCCAAAGAAAATTACCTGGGGACCAGCCTGTGAAGAAGCCTTTACCAGACTGAAGGAGGCATTGTGCAGTGCTCCTGTTTTGACAAGTCCTGACTATAGCAGACCCTTTATAGTTCAGACTGATGCCTCATACATGGGTATTGGGGCAGTACTGAGTCAGACATCCAACCAAGGGAAAGATCACCTGGTAGTGTACCTGAGTAAAAAGTTACTTCCCAGGAAGCAGGCATACTCTACTGTGGAAAAGGAGTGTCTTGCCGTAGTGTGGATCCTAAAGAAGTTGGAACCATACTTGTATGGGCAGCATTTTGTGGTACAAACTGACCACAACCCCCTGGTTTGGCTGATGCAAATAGGAAAGACTAACAGTAGATTGTTAAGATGGAGTCTTGCTTTGCAAGGGTATGACATGACAATCTTACATAGAGCTGGAGTGAAAAATCAGAACTCAGATGGCTTGTCTCATGCCTAAGAGGAGTGAACTGATTTGGAAAGCTCATCCCATGCAGGGGATAGAGCCCCAAATTCAGTCTAGGTGGGGAGGATTGTGACACTTGGACAGCTGGTTCTGATTACTCTATGATTTTTGTAATATAAAAAAAATGCAGTGTGATTGTCCTGAGAAATCCTGTGCTTCTGGGATGATCCTCCCCCCCCCCAAGGTATCACTTCAAAGGACAGGATATGTTAAACAGCAGATATCTGTAATGTGATTAACTTCCAAAGACTCACATATTATGGTCTTGTTGTTGAGCTGTGCTTCTTTGAAGGCCAGGAACTAAAATATCCATTTCATGACGTTTTCAGAGGAAAGAACAGTTTAATTTCACCTGGTGCTAGAAGAAGCTATATGGCAGCTAAGTGAGAAACTGCAGAGTTGTAAAAGTTCTTTGATGTCTTTGAAAAGCAGGAAAACACACTTGATCAAAGAGGAGCAGGAAACCACTCCAGATCAAAGAGTCATATTGGAAATGAGTTTTTGCTTATGGCATCTTATTTAAAAAACCTCCTGAGTAATAAGACATCCTGGTTGTATAATTTTTAATAAACAGAGGAGGAGCTGGGTGACATCATGGAGGAGGCAGGTTCAAAGACAGTTTTTTAACTATGCTGTGGCTGAACTTTAGGGACATTCTTGTTTGGACTCTCTGAAGCAACAACATCTACTTCAAGCACTGTTAGAAGATATACATTAGATAGACAAGTCTAATTGTCTGGTGGTAGGAATTTGCACTTTTTAAACCTTGTTCTTTTAAATGATTGTATGCGTTGTGATATATTGTTCGGTATTTACATTTTACATTTTTATCTATTTTAAAGTAAACCTCTGTTTTAAAGAGACTGCTTGGTGTGCCTTCAAAATTCTTTCTTTGACAAGTGAAGCATATATGGTTACAGTTGACACTGTGCATAAGCTTAATGGTAATACCAAACTGGGAAAAGGTAAGAGTTTATCTGAGGTCTTTCACAGAGTTTTTAAGGGTTCATTTTGTACACCAGGTTAGGTGCCCATAGGCGAAAGATATCGGGCATCCCCCCAAAGAGCAGAATTATCTGAGCTTGTACATTGGGTACGCTAGCAAGCGGTTCACAGTTTGAATCCCTCCAGAACTTGAGACCAAATGTGATTCAAATCCACAAAACAGACAGTAGGGTTCCCTGTTCTGTTCCTGTTCCTGTTCCTGTTCACAATACTGCGCTTGGAGGTTGGCACTGTGGGAGCAGAGGGCCTGACCTGCTGAGTGGGGTTGTTACAGTCATCTCCTCCCCTGAGTGCCCTGGTGGGCTGGAGGAGGAGGACAACAATGCCAACCTTGGGCCTGGGGATGATGCCGGTTATGAGGAAAGCCATCCTGGGCCCAGTTCAGAGCACAGCACCAGACCTGGTGTCTCTCCTGCAGTTTGTTTGTTTTATTTATTTATACTGACAGGACCTTGGGCCAAAATTGACCCATTTTCATGGGCAATCAGTGTACAAATAACAATTAAGTACAAAATATAAATACATACATCTAACAAATACAAATAACAAAAAGAAATATACACATACCAATACATATAAATATATCTAACATCATCATTCAAAACATTTACATTTGCACTCAGAAAAAAGATACTCTTTCAACCTATGCCTAAAAGAGCAAAAGGAAATGTTCACACAATCGAAAACAGGCTGTATTGTATTAAAAAAGGTAGGTAACATGTAAGATAATGCTTTTTGTCCTAGGGAAGTATGCATTCTTGGAATGCAAAAATAAAAAGTATCTGTTGACTGTGTTTTAACACTAGAGTTCTGTTTTTTAAAAATTAAGAAAAAACAGTCTGGGACTCTATTAAGTTGCCCCTTAGACTGTCAGTGGGGCCAGTGCCAGGGCCCTTCTGGTGCCACTAGTAGCACCAGATTAGGTTTTGCTACTGGGCCCAGTTCCAGTGCTGTTCATGGTAACAGGTTTGGAGTAGACTCTAGGAGTTTTTCTGGTCTCAGAGTTAGGTTTGACCTAGGGGACAGTGTCAACCCTAGTGAGGAGTTTAGGCATGGCACTCAGCCTGCAGCCGACCCCCTTACTGGTGCTGGAGAAAGCACTGGCAGGGATTTCAGTACTAGCCCAGTGACTTGCTGCAGCCCTGTCACTGGTGGGGACCAGGGCCACTCTGTGGGCCCTGCATGGCTCCACTTTCCCCACCCGGGGGTTTCCTACCAAGGGCACCATCTAGACCAAACCTCTGAAATTGGCTGGCTCCACACGGGTGAGCTTGCCAGGCCCTCCCTCCCTCCGGGCAAGGTCCCCTAACAACTCTCGCTGCCCTGACAGAGGAGCTGACTTGGTCATCCATGACCATCCTCTTCCTTCCCCTCCTCTACCCCCATCCCCTGCCTTGCCAGGTACTGAGGATCCACTGGGGCCTATGACCCGGCAACAATTTAGAGCAATGACTGGTGTGCTTCACCAGTACCATTTAAAGACAGACCAGGCCCATTTTAGGCCTGTGACCCCAGAACCACCTTTGTCTAAATCCATTTCCTTCTCTACAACTTCCTCCTCTGAGGAAGAGGTTTATTCAGTCTAGATTTCCTCAGACGCTCAGTTCTTTGTGTATTAGCAGTTCCTGATGGAAATGTGGCAGGAGCTGAATATAGGTCATCCGTAGGTTGCAATACTTCTACCCTGGTACTGAGATTCCTTGGGGATTTCAGCAATGACTCCTTTGTCATCCCTCTTTGGCCCCGGCCTTTTATGGAGGTATCCAGGAACGTCTGGCTCTGTCCCTGTGACCCTCCTCCAGCCCCTAGGGATGTCCAGTACAAAGTGCAAGGTAAGTTTAAATGGCAGCAGAGCTATGGCATTACAAAATAGCAAACTGCGCCAGCATCATTGCAGTGCTAACATTTCTGCGGCACAGACTCAAGCAGCCATCCAGACAGCCTGTATGCATGACATAGTATTAGCTGATTGGTGCATGCACATTATGTTTTATTTTATTTTTTTATTTATTTACTGTATATTCAGAATTACAAACCTTTGAGTCACAGACTCTTTTACAAAGGCTCCACGTCGGTTACAGAGGGTGGAGGGGGAAACAAGAGTTGGGGAAGACAGACAGAACAAGGAAATTATATACAAGCAAAATTATACACAGATTTTTTGTTCAAACATTTTTTATACAGTAGCTCCACGGTGGTTACAGCGGGTGGAGAGACATATGACAGTAAATGGCAAAAGGAAAACAACTTTCTATACGTAATAAAATAATTTATAGATTACATTGCTGGCATGATAGCAGAGAGACTTTTTTATCTGGTTAGAGCAAGTAGGAGACATACCTGTGACCCCTAGACTGAGCTTTGGGGGGTTCGATGGGCCTAGGGGGCCCCTGTTTGGGTGCAAGGGGGTGGAGAGAGAGAGAGAGAGAGAGAGAGGTTAGGCCGAAATAGCATTCACATTTAGAGCTATCCAATAGGAAGGTTTTAAGGCCTGTTTTGAAGAGTTGAATGCTGTGGGACTGGGAGAGGGAAGGGAGAAGAGTGTTAAGCCATTTGGGGGCACGGTAGCGGAGGGATCTCTGCCCAAGGGATGTACAACATGGGGGAACCATGAAGGATGTGGTAGCTGAGAGTCTGGTAATATGCCTGAGAGGGGCCGGTTTGATGATGGGGAGTAGACCGGCTGGCGCAAGCTGGAGGTGGATCTTTTTTGCTAGTATGCAGGTGTGGTACTTGAGTCTTTGATGGAAATTAAGCCAGCCAGTCAGTTTGTATAGGTCGCAGGTGTGGGTGAGTCTGTCACATCCCAAGACAAGGCGACAGGCTTTGTTTAGCGCAGTGGTTATGCAGCTTAGGGTGGAGTTATCAGCAGTGCCGTAGATAACAATCCCGTAATCGATAAGGGAGAGGATGGAGGATGTGACAGCTATCTGCATGGCTTGAGCAGGCAGGCTGTTTTTGATCCTTTAGAGGGTACCAACTCTCAAGTTGATCGCTGCCGAGAGGAGGCGTACATGTCTGTGGTAGGAGAGGGAGGTATCTAGGGTGACACCCAGGTATTTGAAGTGAGTGACGTGTTCCAGTAGGGAACCAGCCGAGTTGGAAATATGAAGAGCCATCTGACTGTGCGGGCTTTGGTGATGAGCAAAGGTCATGGCCTTGGTTTTGGAATAGTTAATGATCAGGCGGTGATCAGCAAACCAACTCTCCAGCTCCCTGAAGAATACCTGGAGGGTGAGCTGGAGGGTGTACGGTTGGGGGTGTTTCCAGTAGAGAACCGCATCATCAGCACAGAGTAAGAGATGGCCGCTGCAGGCTTTGGGGAGTGAATTAAGGAAGAGAGTAAAAAGCAGTGGGCCCAAAATTGACCCCTGTGGAACACCGGAGCAAACAGGCTTTGGGGTGGAGATGGTGGAGTTTATTCTTACTTGCTGTGAGCGTCCTGAGAGGTGGTCCTTAAACCAGGCTGCGGCACACATGCTGTCTGGACAGCTGCCTGAGTCTGTGTCAGTGGGATGTTAGCACTGCAATGGTGTCGACATAATTTGTTGTTTTGTAATGTCGTATTTCTGCCACCTTTTTAACATACCCTGCACTTTGCATTTTTGCTATGGAATTGTAGAGCACATTTAATAAACATGAGTGCACCTATAAGGTAAGCAGTTTTGCAATTAATTATTGCTTTTGGGTCAGTGCCACAGATTTCATGGAAGCACAGACTTCCAGGTAGTTGTGCTAGCTTACAACAAGTGCCTGTGGGTGAAGCTAAGTCACCTCTTAGCTTCCATGACGCCAATGAGACAGCATCCAGGCTAGTAGGAACAGAAGTCTGCATTTGGTAGAAGGTATGGCTTCGCCTCTCCCCCCTTAGCACCCCTGGCCCGGTGTAGGGTGCTCAATTCACATTATCAGTGAACTCACGTTTCCTCCAGCAGGCTCAGGCATGAGTTGTCGGGGCACCCTCCTGCTCCCAGGTCATGGGATCCTTCACCAGCCCCTGACCAGTCTTGAGTCCCACCAGACCTGTGTGGAGTCCCTGCCTTCCAGTGGTTATCCCCCAACAGAGGGCTGGGGAATAATTTCTCCCTCATGGTAAGCCAACTCCTCCACTTTTTGGGGAAAGTTTGGTACTTGATCCATTAGTATGATTGAATGGTGAAGACTGATTCTTGGAAGATATGGAAATTGCATACTCACCATAATTCTTGATCTTCCAGAATATTTTCACCATTCTGTCACATGCCTGCCCTCCATCCCCAACTCAATTAAGAGTCAGGGCTTCTGGGCAACTCACCCTGTTGTGCTTTTAACACACTGGCATCTTCTTGCCACTCCCTCAGAGCTCTATCTGCTCTGGAGAGTCAGCTCCTCTCCTTAAGTACTTGTAGTTGGAGATGGGCCCTCTTGCCTCTCCCCTAAACTACTGTTTTTCTTTTTCCCTCTGTGGGTAAAAACCGTTAACCAAAAGAAAGGGATTGGGGTCCCCTTACACTCTTTCAAAAAAAAAATCCTGGTTGTATTTTTTCCTCTTTTTTTTTTTTTTTAAGCGCTCCTCCCTCTTCCTGTTGTGATATATCTGGACATATCCCAATGGCTGCGGTGACATTTAGTCTCCACCTTGTCTATGTCTCCAAGCCACTGCCATCGGGCAGTTTTAGCCTTGCTAAGTAGGAGAGGTGAAGTCATGCCTTCAGCCTTCCTGTATCACAGGGAGAGACAGGTGCAACAGGGTTTTTTGTGCTATACTTCTCACCCTGTTGGACTGGGTGCTATTTCCACACCTAGGTGCTGGGACTCACTTCATGTTTTTACATCTCTTCTTTCCTTCTTTATCTCCTTTTCTCACTCCCTGTAGTGGCAAGAAGATAGTATGTGTGCTCCTGGACTCTGTCTAGTAATACCTGCTATCTGCTCCACTTATGGAACTCTGGGTTTTATTCCACTAGTTCTTGACCTCTTCGAGCACAAGACCCCTGTTAAGTTGGCATTTTGCCATCTTAACCTCACAGAGGTTCCCCCTGGGCCTGTGTTGTACCAGCCAGAGCTACATGCCAGGGCTGCTGCCCTTCACTCTCTCTCCATCTTCCTGGCCAGGTGGCTGGCATAGGCTCTGGCTCTTACACCCACTACCCTTGTGCTACCGTTAGGTTCAACCCTTAATTCTACTAAGTTGGTAGTCTGGTTTTTAATTGCATTTATTACTTTTATAGTCTAAATCATTTTACTGTCCCTTTGGGCTAGGAGTCTGTAGCCTTCTCTCTCTCTTTTTCCTTTCCCACTTGTTTTCTCTCCTGGCAAACAAAACTGGGGGGATCAGTTACTGGCCAGCCCACATGCATAACATCAGTACGTCTGCCTCACAGGTGGCACTGGCACTGACATTGGTCCCCTCCTAGGCTGAAAAGACATTGCTTCCACAGGGTCCTAGCACCTCCAGCATAGACCCATCAGTGTATCTGAATGGCGAAGGTATTCTGATAAGGTCAAGAATTATGGTGAGTACATAATTTTCATTTTCAAAAGTGTTCAATTTAAATACATATTTTTGATAAAAGATACAAGTAAATTGTTTCTCTCTCTTTTTTTTTAAATCACACTTTTAAGTTATCTCTTTATCCAGCCCGTAGTTCTGACTGTCCTCTTACCTCCTGCAACTAGTTACCCATGACTTTATCTTACAGCTGGACTTCATATAGTGGAGGTGCACTGCACTGAACAGCCAGCATTGCTGTCTGGCCGCAGATGCTATGTATGGCAGGAAATGCACAGAAGACAACCACTCTGCAGTAAAGCAAATCAAGGTGCCAGGTACTGAGAGACATAAAGCTATCCAAAGCAGAACCAGAACCACACAGGAAATGAGATATGCTATCTCAGGACCATCTTGAGTTTCAAATTATTTGATCAGCAACAACCCAACAGAGAACGAAAGTGATGAATCGCCTTGTGTGATCACTGCTATTCCCACAAAGAACCAGAGCAATACAGAACAATGCACTTATTCATTCAGTAAAGCAGCCAGTTCATTGCAGATCATTATATGAGGCACCCATTACAGTCGGATGTAACATATCATGTACACATATACCACAGCAGTTTGGGTGATAAGAAATGTATAGCATGCATGAACAATACAAAAAGATGTATAATTTCTAAGTTGTTTATCTCTCCAAGCTTGAATCAGTTATGTTTATACTTATATTTTTGTTGACCTGAAAAGGAGAGCTAGGCAATTCTGCCTATTTTCAGCCTCACCCAAGGGGGAGATACAGATGGTAACCAACTGAAATTAAATCAGATTAAGCTGTTGATGTTATTTTTAGCGAATGGGGGAAATACGCCTAGGACACTGGAGAATTAAACCCTACTCTTTTCAAGAAATGCCATGGGATCTTTAACGTCCACCTGGATAGCTGGCTGTACAGGCAGACAGGACCTCAGTTTAACCTCTCGTCTGAAAGAGGACACCTCAGGAGTGCAGCATCAGTATTGAAATGTTACCCCAAGTTCCTGTTGTGGGGTTTGAAACCCCAACCTTGCAATCTTCTGGCCTGAGAGACAAGTGTGCAGCCTGCTGAGCCACTGACACTGACTGAATCATGCATTCTAAAGCCAGTGAAAAGCATCATGGGCTTTCATATCATAGGGGGTAGCTAGATAGGAAATGTCTCGCATAAATTCTATACTATTCTACAGCCTATGCACTACCACTATTTAATCAAAATATGAATTCTGTTCTATTCTACAGCCCATGCACTACCACTGTTTAATCAAAATATGAATTCTATACTATTCTACAGCCCATGCACTACCACTATTTAATCAAAATACGCAGTTAGATGTGCCAAAGTATAGTCCTCACTTTGCCTTCATATTTTCTTCTATCTCCTCATCCCAGTCCATCTTCTGGAATGTACAACTATAGAACATATCAACTTGCTTGATCATCAACAGCCCAACAGAGAGCCACAGTGAACAATCGGCCTTTGTAATCACTGCAACCTGCTGGCAAATCCAGCTATGCAGCAAAACGGCATTGCTATATTTATTTATTTATTTAACTTTGTTGACCAGGTAAGTGCACTGGCAGTAGAAGTCTTTTTCAGGCACGACACGGGTGCAAATGCACAGGTAAAAACAGGAGTACAAAGTGTGTATGGGGTGGTAATATATACAGTCATCATATACGTAAGAAAAGTGAAAGTAACGATATATACAAAGCAATGTGTACATAATTCAGTAACAAAGAGCAGAAGAATAAGTAACAGTATATACAGGGCAATATTCACATGAATCATGTTACAGATGGTATAAACGGGTATGGCAATATGTCTGGGTGCAGTTTCATTTAGGGAAGAATATGAGGGGATGCAAGTAAAGAAAAGAGTACAGGTAGTGCAAGGTAATGGTGTGGGAGGGTGGATTTGGGGTAAGGTTAGTGAAGCACTGACATGCAACAGTGGATGAATAATGGGATTTCAGAAGATTTGTAAAGGCTGGGGTAGAGGTAGTTTTCCTGATGGGGGGGGTACTGACTTCCATATGGAGGCAGTACGGAAGGAGAAAGACCACTGGTATGGATCAGCGGGATGACAATGTTTGTTATGAGAGGCAGATCAAGAGGCAGGGAGATTAACAAGAGGGATCTGGCTAATTAGGTACAGAGGGTTGCCAGTGTGCAGAGTTTTGTTGATAAGGAGGCAAGGACAAGATCTGATCTGAGTTCAGGAGGTAGCCATTCGAGGTTGTTGAGCACAATGCAGTGGTGGTGTTGTGGCTGCAGCCCGAGGTGAATTTAGCTATGTTATAATAGAGTATGCTTTTTTTTTGTAGAGTAGATTTACCAGCAGCATTAAGGACTGTCGAGCCATATTCAAGCATAGGAAGGAGATTAGTCTGAGCGATTTTGGCCTTGGTGTCAGGAATCAGGAAGTGGCAGACTGTATAAAGTGATCCCAGTTTTTTATGAACTATGAACATACAAACATGTGGAATTGCCATCAGATACAAGCCATTCAGTCTATCTAGTCTGCTCGAGTGTGCAGCACTTTGGTCCATTAAACTGCAGCTGCCCCCCATCCCTCATATGCCCTCCCCCCAATCTCCCACCTTCTCCCGGTTTGTACCTTCCCCTTGAATCTGTCCCACCCCCTCTTGAAGCCCCCAACACTCTGCAGCGATATGACTTTCTCTGGCAGATCGCTCCACCCTGTCACCACCCTTTCTGTGAAATAGTGCTTCCTCAGTTCCCTCTTGAACCTACCCCTTCCAGCTTCATAGAGTGTCCCCTGGTTTCCCTTCTGCCCTTCAGAGTGAACATACACCTGGTGTCTACTCTGTTCAAACCCTTCAGGTACTTGAAGGTCTCAATCATATCCCCTCTCCCTTCATTCCTCCAGGGTATACATATTGAGCTCTCTCAGTATCTCCTCATGTGGTCTGTCCCCCAACCCCAGGATCATTTTTGTTGCCCTGCGCTGTACCCCCTCCAGTAGTTTGGTGTCCCTTTTCAAGTAGGGACACCAGAATTGCATGCAGTACTCTACAGTGGGTGTGGTCTCACCAGGGACCTGTGTAGGGGCAAGATGGCCTCCCCACTTGTAGAAGTAATCCCTCTTGCTATGCACCCTAGCATCCTGTTTGCCTTCACTGCTGCCTTCATGCACTGAGCAAAGTGGTTAATCTCCCCAGTTACCAGCACTCTCAGATCCTTCTCCTCCTTGGATTTTGTTAACAGGACACCTTCCAGCCAATAACTGTGACCTGGGTTCTTGCCTCCTAAATGCATCACTTTGCACTTCTTGGCATTGAAACCAAGCTGCCAAGTGTGAGACCATTCCTCCAGTTTTGCAAAATCCTCCTGAAGTACCTTTGCTCCCCACATTCCCCCCATCTACCTTGGCACAAATCTTTTTGTCATCTGCGAAGAGACTGATTTTGCTCTTAATCCCTACTGCAATGTCAGCTATGAAAATGTTAAACACAACCGGTCCCAACACTGAGCTCTGTGGTACACCACTTGTTACTGCCCTGGGTTCAAATGTCCCTCCCCACTATTACCTTCTGCTGTCTACCCTGCAGCCAGTTCTTGACCCATCTGACCAGTTTCCTCCCTGCTCCCAGACTCTTCAACTTGCAGGTCAGCTAACATGTGGCACCAAGTCAAAGGCCTTGCTGAAATCCAGGTAGAGGACATCCCTCGCATGTCCCCTGTCCAGTGCCCTCGTAACCCAGTCATAAAAATCAACCAAGTTCATCTGGCAGAATCTGCCCTTGACAAACCCATGCTGCCTGCTGTCCTGGAGATTGTTATCCTCAAGAAATTGCACCAGTCTTTCCATGAGGATTGTCTCCATCAGTTTTCATACAATTGCAGTAAGGCTCACCAGTCTGTAGTTCCCCGGTTCATCCTTGGGCCCACTCTTATGAAGAGGTACCGCATGTGCTTCCCTCCAGTCCCTGGGCATGCACCCTGAGTTCAGAGAGGTATTGAACAAGTCTGCCAATTGCCCTGCCAGGACCTCTGCCAACTCTCTCAGCACCCTGGGGTGGACTCCGTCTGGGCCAGGTGCGTTGTCCACTTTCAGAGACTTAAGGCCCTCTGTCACCTTTTCCACTGTGATTTCCCCATCCGTGGTTGCTTCTCCCCCACCTTATCCCACCTCGCCCTTCCTCTCAGGTATGGGCCCATCCCTCTCCTTGGTGAAGATTGAACAGAAGTATTCATTAAGTACTTCTGCCTGCTCAGACCCCTTTTCTACCCACCCACTTTGACTCCTGATCCTAACAATTTGATCCTTGCTCTTCCTTTTCTCTCTGATATATCTGAAGAACTACTTTTCTCCTTCTTTGATCCCCTGCACTAACCTCCATTGCCTAGCCGCCTTTGCTGCCCTGAGGAAGTTGTGTGCTGTAGATGAGTTTCAAAAGAGCACAATTTACAGAAGAAAGGGTTCTGAAAGAACTCCTAAAACTGAAGGTGGACAAAGCAATGGGGCCTGATGGGATTCATCCCAGAATTCTAAAAGAACTAAGGGTAGAACTAGTGACACCACGGACTACCCTCTTTAACAAATTATGGGAGGATGGGGTGGTACCCGAGGACTGAAGGAGGGCAGATGTGATTCCCTTTCACAAAAGTGGGAGCAAGGCAGAAGCAGGAAACTACAGACCTGTTAGTTTAACCTCAGTGGCAGGGAAAATGATGGAATCACTTCTGAAGGAAAGAATTGTCGAGTATCTAGAGGCCAGAGGGGCACAGGACCCAAGGCAGCATGGATTCACAGCGGGAAGGTCATGCCAGATGAATCTGATAGATTTCTTTGACTGGGTGACCAAAGTAGTAGATCAGGGAGGGGCTGTGGACATGGCCTACCTAGACTTTAGCAAGGCATTTGACACAGTCCCACACAAAAGACTAATATACAAGTCAGCCTGCCAGGGAGTGGGTCCCAAGATGACAGCCTGGGTAAAGAATTGGCTGGAGAATAGGACACAGAGAGTAATAGTAAATGGAGTCCACTATGAAGAAAGGTGGGTTACTAGTGGGGTACCGCAGGGTTCAGTATTAGGACCGGTCCTCTTCAATGTCTTTATCAGCGACATTGCAGAGGGACTGGAAGGAAAAGTATGTCTCTTTGCAGATGACACAAAGATCTGCAACTGAGTTGATGCACAAGGTGGGGTGGAAAGGATGAGAAGGGACTTGGCAAGGTTAGAGGAATGGTCAAATGTATGGCAGCTTAGATTCAATGCTAAGAAGTGCAAGGTAATGCACCTGGGAAACAAAAACCCAGTGGAAGAGTACACAACGGGGGGTGAGATACTAACAACAACAAAAATGGAAAGGGACCTGGAGGTAGTCATATCAGATGACCTAAAGGTGGGCAAGCAATGTGAGAGGGCAGCAAGGAGGGCTGGGGGGATACTGGGATGCATAGGGAGAGGCATCACCAGTAGAAAACAGGAAGTTATTATCCCTCTGTACAGACAGCTGGTGAGACCCCATCTGGGTACTGCGTGCAGTTCTGGAGACCCAATCTCCATAGAGCATAGACAGGATGGAAGCTGTCCAGAGGAGGGCAACTAAAATGGTGCAGGGTCTGCACCGGAAGACATATGAAGAGAGACTTAAAGAGCTTAATATGTATAGCCTCGAGGAAAGGAGGGAGAGGGGACATGATAGAAACTTTCAAGTACCTCAAGGAATCAACAAATTCCAAGAGGTAGCATCTTTCAAAAAGAGATGTGCAAGAACAAGGGGGCACAATTTGAAGACAGAGGGCGGCTCAGAGGTAATTTAAGGAAGTATTTTTTCACAGAGGGTTGTGGATGCATGGAGCGGCCTTCGGGAGGAGTTGTGGAGTCAAAAACAGTGGTGGAATTCAAGCATGCATGGGACAGTCATAAGGCAATTCTAGGGGTGGGGTAGGGAAGAAGTAGGCTGCTGGTTAACTAGGATCTGCAGCTTATCCATTAGGTGGGAAATGGGCAGACTGAGTGGGCAACGGGTCCTTATCTGCTGTCAAATTCTATGTTTCTATGTTAGGTCGAGGTGTATTCCAAGGTACTTGAAGAAGAGGGTATTTTCAACGGGGGGGGGGTTCCAGTGTTGACACTAAACAGAGGGGATAGTTTAGAAAGGTTTTGCTTGGACTCAAACAGCACAGATTGTGTTTTTGGTAGGTTAAGGACCATTTCTTCTTGAGAGAGCCAAGCGTACAGCCTGGCAAATGAGTTGCTGAGGAATTTGTTGATGGAGGCAATATTATTACTACTATGAGTATAGAGGATAGTGGTGTCGGCATAGAGGAGTGTTTGTACTGGTCCACAGATGGTAGGGAGATCATTAATGAAAACTGAGAACAAGAGAGGCCTTAGAATGGAGCCTTGGAGGACTCCACTGTAGATGAGATTTGCGCTGGAAATAATGTTTCCGATCTTGATGGCCTGCTGGCGATGGTACAAGCAATCTTTGAACCATGCTATGGCAGGGGTTCCAAGGCCGAGTGGCAGGAGTTTTGAGATGAGTAGTTTATGGTTGATGAGGTCAAAAGCTTTTGTCAGGTCAATGAACACAGCACCTGTGACATGACCTTTGTTCATTGCCTGGTAAATGGCGTCGGTGAAAATTATAAAGGCAGTGTCCATACTATAACCTTTTTGGAAGCTGTGTTGTTCCAGACAGGTGAGGTCATGTAACTGCAGGTATTCAGTGAGCTGGCGGTGGATGATTTTCTTTTGCAGTTTGACTAGGGCTGAGAGAATCGAGATTGGGCAGTAGTTTTGGAGGGAAGCAATTTTTCCTTTTTTGTGGAGGAGGACAACTGTAGACGTTTTCCTTAGGGATGGCACGACACCAGAAAAAAAGGATAAGTTTAAGATTTTTTAAATGGGAAGTGCAATTTGGTGGGCAACAAGTTTGAGAAATCGGGGAACAAGACCATAATGTCCAGCTGATTTGCCGGTTTTGAGGGAGAGGAGTTTAAGCACTCCTCTCCTAACGTTGTTAGGCCAGCAAATAGTAGTTGTTTTAGAGCTTTAAAAGGCAACATCTGACATTGTTTAGGGGAAGTACTGCCCCTTGACAAAATTACACCACCATTAAAAAATTGCTAAAACCACCCCAGTGCCAACTACAAATACCACCAACAGCTTAGCCTGGTTCAATGTCAGTTGGCATCCATCTGTATCCTTCTCTCCCCGAACGAGCCTGAAAATAGGCAGAATTGTCTAGTCCTCCTTTCCCGGTCAACAAAAATTAAATAAATAAACCCACACAGTGAACCACAACATCACAGCACAAATCTACCAGTTCTACTGTACATTAATCCCTCCAATCCACTACAGACCAATGTATGAAGCACCTATTACAGTCAAGATTAGCAACCAAGATTGACACAGTATAAAAAAGAGGTAGTTTGGAAGTAGGAAAATATTTGGGATGTGCACACGTTACAAGAGGAAGATACTTTTCAATATATGTATACACAGTCATGGCACTCACCTACACACCACCAATAAAGAGACCAAATGCATATGCTTATGCAAAAAGTGTTGCCTTTACTGAAGCAGCAGCTGCTTAGTGAACAGCCTACGACTGGGTGAAACGTAAGAAGATTTGTGCTGTGTCCATGCTGTTCTCTAAGCTGTAGCTGTTTCAGTAAAGGCAACACGTTTTGCAAAAGCTTATGCATTTGGTCTCTTTATTGGTGGTGTGTAGGTGAGTTCCGTGACTGTGTATACAGTACATATAGTGCTTCTTTGTCACAGAGCACCCCATAACCTGGTACGGCTCTTTCTGTTCTGGATACTTTTCAATGTGTTTGGTTTTTGTAACTTTTCCACATCCACACACATGCTCTTGAAACCCCTAAATCAAGTTCAAAGCACCATGGGTATGTAAATCTTGGGAGGATAAGCTGAATAGGAAATGTCTCAAATAAGTCGGCCTGCCGGCACAGTGGTAGCGCTACCAATTGCAATGCCAACAACCTGGGTTTGGAAGTGAATCCAGGCTATTGAAGGGCCGGCTGTGGGGAGGAGGAGGATGAACGAGCATCCGTAGAACTGCTCTCCTCCTCCTCCTCCACCAGGGGGGTTGGGGAGTGAGCAGACCCCAAAGCTTACCTGAAACTCACACAGAAACACAGAAGTTGTTGGCAGATAAGGACCTCATGACTCACCTAGTGTGCTCTATTTTCCCTATCTACAGTGCCATAACAGATTATCGGTCTCCTCGTTTCACCCCCTTGCCTTTTTAGTATCCGCTTGTGTCTATCCCATGCATTGTTGAATCTTGCAACCATTTTAGCCCCCACCACCTGTGCTGGGAGGCTGTTCCAAGCATCCACCACCCTCTCCGTGTAGAAGTACTTCTTCACATTTCCTCTGAGCCCCCCCAGCTTCATAATGTGACCCCTTGTCCTCAAGCATCTTATTCTTTGGAAAATGCTACCTTCCTGTACCTTGTTTATACCTGTGAGGTATTTGAATGTTTCTATCATATCCCACCTTTCCCACCTTTCCTCTAGGGAGTACATATTAAATTCTTTAAGTCTTTCCTCATAGGACTTTTGATGCAGGCCCTGCACCATTTTGGTTTGCCCTCCTTTGTACTGCCTCCCTCCTATCTACGTCCTTTTGGAAATGGGGCCTCCAGAATTGGAGGAGTCTCACCAGTGATCCATACAGGGGTATTATTACCTCCCTCTTTCTGCTGGTGATACCCCTGCCTATACATCTGAGCATCCCACTAGCCTTCCCCACTGTTTCATTACCTTCAGGTCATTATAAATGATTACCCTCAGGTCCCTTTCCTGCTTCTTGACTGCTAACACCTCTCCTCCCAGTTGGTATGCTGCCTGCGGGTTTCTGTGCCCCAAATACATGATTTTGCACTTTTTTGCATTGAACCCCACCAGCTGCCAAACCCATGACCATTCTTTCAGCTTTTTTAAATTGTCCCTCATTCTTTCCACCCCCACCCCGGTGTTTCTACTCTGTTGCAGATTTTTGTGTCAGCCACAAACAGGCACACTTTACCTTCCTATTCTTATGCAATGTCGCTAATAAAGACATTGAAGAGAACTGGGCTAAGTACTGACCTTTGTGACACCCCACTGGACACTTTGCCTTCTCTAGAGCGGATGCCATTTATCACCACCTTCTGACTCCTATTGCCTAGTTAACTCTCTACCCATTTAACTATCTTAGGAACTACTCCTATGCTACCCAGCTTGCTTACCAGTCTTCTGTACGGAATGGTGTTGAATGCCTTGCTGGAATCCAGGTAGGCTACATCTACCCCTCCTCCCTGATCCACTTTCTTAGTCACCCAGTCAAAGAATTTGATCAGGTTTGTCTGGCAAGACCTCCACCCATTAAACCATGTTGCTTTGGATCCTGTAGACTACTGGCAACAAGGTATTCCACAGTCCTTTCCTTCAACAGTGATGCCATTACTTTGCCCACTACTGAGGTCAGGCTGACAGGCCTGTAATTTCCTGCCTCCACCCTTTTTTCACTTTTGTGGAGTGGGACCACATCTGCCCTCCTCCAGTCACCTGGTGCCCCCCCCCCCATTTCTAGCGACAGGTTGAGCAGGGCTGTCAGAGGTGCAGCCATCTCCTCCCTGAGTTCCCTCAGTAGCCTGTGATGCATTCTGTCTGGTCCCATTGCCTTGTCTACCTATAAATGTGTTAGTTGCTTGAGGACTGTTTCCTCTGTAAAAGGACTAGTGTCGACCTCCTGTCACTTAATGTCCTTCGTCACTGGTCCGTTACCTTACCCTACCTCAGTAAAAGGTGAGCAGAAGTATTCATTCAATATGTCTGCTTTTAGGTGGCCCTCTCCACACAAAACCCTCCTTCCCCTTGTAGCCTTGCTATCCCTTCCTTGGTCCTTCTCTTTTCGCTTACGTGTCTAAAAAATGTTTTATCCCCTTTTATTTTTGTTGATTTGGCAATATTCTCCTCTGTTTGCACTTTTGCTCACTAATTGCCTACATAGAAACATAGACTTTGACGGCAGATAAGGACCACTTGGCCCACCCAGTCTGCCCATTTCCCTACCTATTGGATAAGCTGCAGATTCTAGTTAACCAACAGCTTACTTCCTGCAACCCCCCACTATAATTGCCTTATGTCTGTCCCATGCATGTTTGAATTGCCCCACTGTTTTAGACCCCACAACCTCTCCAGGAAGGCGGTTCCATCGTCCACCACCTCTCTCTGTGAAAATAATTTCCTCACATTACCCTAGGCGTCCCCCTCTAACTTTAATTGTGCCCCTTGTTCTTACATCTCTTTTTCTGAAAGATGCTACCCTCCTGGACTTTGTTGATTCCCTTGAGGTACTTGAAAGTTTCTATCATGTCCCCCGTCCCTCCTTTCATCAAGGGTATACATATTAAGCTCTCTCAGTCTCTCTTCATATGGTTTCTGATGTAGACCCTGCACCATTTTAGTTGCCCTCCTCTGGACTGCTTCCATCCTGTCTATGTCCTTGTGTAGATGGGGTCTCCAAACTGCACGCAGTACTCCAGATGGGGGTCTCACCAACTGTCTGTACAGAGGGATAACCACTTCCTTTTTCTACTTGTGATGCCCCTCTCTATGCATCCCAGTATCCCCCTGGCTCTCCTTACTGACTTCTCACATTGCTTACCCACCTTTAGGTCATCTGATATGACTACACCCAGATCCCTTTCCATTATTGTTGTCATTAGTACCTCCCCTGCTATTGTGTACTCTTCTCCTGGATTTTTATTTCCCAGGTGCATTACTTTGCACTTCTTTGCATTGAATCTAAGTTGCCATATGTCTGACCATTCCTCCAACCTTGCCAAGTCCCTTCTCATCCTTTCTACCCCCTTGTGTATCAACTCTGTTACAGATCTTTGTGTCATCCACAAAGAGGCATACCTTCCTTCAGACACTCTGCAATGTCACCTATAAAGATGTTAAAAGGACTGGACCCAGTACTGAGCCCTGAGTGCTCACTGAAACCCCCTTTCTTCAGATGTGTTCCATTCACTATTACCTTCTGTGTCCTGTTGTGCAGCCAGTTTGCTACAGGCTACCACCCTGGGACCCACTCCCAGGCTGGCTAACTTGATTATTAATCTCTTTTGTGTGGGGAGTGTGTCAAATGCCTTGCTAAAGTCTAGGTAGGCTATATCACAGCCCTCCCTGGTCTATTACTTTGGTCACCCAGACAAAGAAATCGATTAGGTCGTCTGACATGACCTTCCTGCTGTGAATCCATGCTGCTTTGGGTCCTGTGCCGCTGCCTCTAGGTACTCAACAATTCTTTCTTTCAAGTGATTCCATCATTTCCCCCACCACTGAGGTCAAACTAACAGGTCTGTAGTTTCCTGCTTCTGCCTTGCTCCCACTTTTGTGAAGGGAATCACATCTGCCCTCCTCCAGTCCTCAGGTACCACCCCATCTTCCCATGATTTGTTAAAAAGTGTGGTTAGTGGTGTCACTAGGTCCTCCCTTAGCTCTTTTAGGATTCTAGGGTGAATCTCATCAGGCCCCATTGCTTTGTCCATCTTGAGTTTTAGGAGTTCTTTCAGTACTCTTTCTCCTGTAAATGGACTGGTGTCAACCCCACTATCCAGAGTGCTTCTACTGTTTGGTTTAGGTAACTCCTCCTCTTCTCCTTTTGTGAATACTGAGCAAAGTATTCATTCAGTATCTCTGCCTTTTCACTGTCTCCCTCTGCCCACCTCCCCTCTCCTTTATTAATCTTCACTATCCCTCCCTTAACCTTTCTATGCTCCCTAATGTACCTATAAAAGGTTTTATCCCCCTTCTTAACTGAGTTGGCTATCTTTTCCTCGGTTTGGGTCTTTGCTTTTCTGACTGCCTTCCCCACTTCTTTCTGCTTTAATTGATACAGTTCCCCGTCGTGCTCCGCCTTCACTGCCTCTCTTTGTTTCTCCTGGTAACTCTACCCGTCCTCCTCCTTCTGTGTGTTTTTTTTTTGTAACTTTTAAATGCTAGATTTTTTTTCTCTTACTTTTTCTGCCACCCCTTTAGAGAACCACAGTGGTCTCTTTTTTCTCTTACCCTCGCTAATCTGCCTGTTACAGAAGTTTGTAGTTTTTTAATGCCCTCTTTTATTTTTGTCCACTGTCCCTCAACTCCCCCAGTTTCCCTATCCCTGTTAGGACATCCCTGAGGCATACTCCCAGTTTCTTAAAATCGGTCCTTCTGATATCAAGGACCCTTATCCTCCTGACCCCTAGTAGAAGCTGGAGGAAAGGCAGCTTGGGCCAAGAAGGTCAGGAGATGTGTCAGGTGTTGGTGCACATCATGTGGGAGCATGTGGCATGCACAGTAACATCATTACATGTCATGCCTCTCAGGGACAAAAACCAGAGGAAAAGCTGATGACAAAATGATGATCAGCACCTGCTGGCCTTGCACCCAACCAGTTTGGCACGCCAACCAGGACCAGATCCATTATGCGGCAGGGCTTAGGAAACCCTGCCGACCCTGCCAGGGAAGGGGGGGCAAGTTCTGGGGGAAGATGTCTGGCAGGTAAGTCCTGGTAGATGTTGGGGTGATCAGGCTGGGACACTCATCAGAAGGAGGGCTGACCAGGGAATAGCTAAAAAAAAAAGAAATGTCTCAAATAACTGCAAATTATATACTATTTTACTATCCATGCACTATCAGTATTTATACTGTTTTCACAGAGATGTATCAGAGCAATGTTGCTCATTTCACCTTCATATTTTCTTCAGTCTCCTCATTCCCTACATCTTCTGGAATGCACGACCATACTGTGTATCAACTTGCTTGATCAACAGCCACCCAACTGAGTGCCACAGCGAACAAGCAGCCTATGTAATACCTGCCTGCCCACACAGTGGGCAACAACAATACAACACAAAGCTATCACTTCTACACTAACTAATCCAGTCCACTACAGAGAGGATAACGGATGGGCAACAGTAAACAACAAGGCTGTGTTCACTTCAAGAGGTTGTCATGACAACTAAGTAAACCTTGAGAGCGAAGCTCGAAAGGTTTTCAGTTGTCAGACAACCTCAAGAAGTGCACTCAGCGATGTTGTTGACTGTTGCCCATCCATTGTCTTTTATAGTGCATGTGCAACAGAAAATTAAAAGCTGATCACTTCAGTGTGATTTCAGACCTCGTCCTCCAAAAACATAAGGAACTAGACTCACTCCATCCCCGGTCCCCCACTCTAGCAGAGACAATTTTATTTTGGAAAAAAATTATAGAGCTGCACGCTGTGTCACGGCATCACTTGAAAAGAAATATGTCCTTACTTTTTGTTCACTGCTCATTGTTATTCACTTCTGGGCCAGCACTCACCACCATGGCCGATTCTCGATGTCCGGTGCACTGTGAACTGTGCATGGGCAAACACGTTCTATGTTGTTGTACCATCGATGTAACATAGTTGAATTTGGGTAATAATAACATTCGACCATACATTATAGACCAATATACAGTGCATGAGACACCTTTTACAGACAGGAGTAGCATTCAAGAGAAGCAGCATAGAGACAGTTTGAAAGTACAGCAGTGCAGTGGAACCCACAAGGATGCAATGCATATATCACAGATTTCTGCATGGCAGACATTATTAACTACCACTGACATTGCAAGAGTAGTGCTGCAGAATTCTGCAGTATTCTGCATTGTATCCTGGGGGGGTTCTACAGTACAACTGGTAGTATACGTGAACACTACACAGATAGTTTTCACTTTGTTTTCTGTAAATCTTCATCATCAACATGCATGCATACTAAAGCCTAAAACCCTGTCAGACATAGCACTGATATGCAGATCTTGGGGTAAGGATAAGCTGAATAGGAATTGTCTTGATTGGTACTGCATTCTGCTGAATATGTCAGTCTGCAGGCTGCATCACAGTCAGCTCATGCAGAGTAAAAGCTAACATTAATCTTTAGAAAGTGAACTAAAGAGTATGTATGATGGCAAGAGGCAACCAACTTTTAGAGTAATGCCTAAAAATAGACTTAAGCTAACCCAAGAACTTGTATTGCTAGTGAGTTTATTACTTATATGCAGAAATGGACTGCAGATGCCAAAAGTTTTTGGAAGGGCACTTCTCTTCTGTGCAGTTCAAGGCTTATGGCCGGGCCCTGACAGACTGCTACTATTTTGGGAGGCCATACCCATCAGAGTCCAGGCATGGACACTGGGGACAGCTCTGGCCTCCAGATCTTTGTAAATGGCTGGGATGAAAAATTTCCCTATAGGTTCATTCTCAAACACACCTTTATGGACAGAGCTCAAGTGCACATGAGTATCCTTAAAGTGCCCACCTGCCAATCCAATCTCCATCAGTCAGTTGTTGCAGTGTTCCTCTGGATCATCAGAGGTCAGTCCAGGACTGACCGATGTAACCCCACCACTGATGAAGAGCTTGTTCAAACACATGCTGAAACCTCCCCAACTGTCCCACTGCAACAGTTGCAGGTTTGAGACACAAACACTGATATCCCACTTGATTATGCAACAAGCTGCCACCATGGCACTATATAGACTAAAATGTCAGATGCTGCCATACTAGTTAACGTGATTCTTGTCTAATAGAAGGATGCATGCATGCTCCTTAACACTTTCAAGTGGGACCACATACTGTCAGAGGCATCATTCCCCTTCTAGTTCTATGGTAACCACCGGTCCCAATGGCCACTTTCTCTTTGTTTTAAATATATTCACTATTGATTGATGATGTGTTTATATGTTAGGTACAAGCTGTCTGTTATGATATGAGTGTCATTCTATTTGCTGCTTGAGTGATGACTGAGCAGTTCACTCACCCAAATAGTGCATTAGATGACACCCTTCGTCCATAAGAGGCACCCCGGATGCAACATACAAACATATACCAGTAGCAACAAACAGCAGCAGATAAAGGCCCTACAGGATGCAGTCCTGGTAAAGAACATGGAGGAGCCCACATGTGAGGGAGCCTTTCTGGATTTGATCCTCACAAATGGGGCAGCATTGGAAAGGTCACAGTAAGGGAACCCCTGAGAACGAGTGTTGACCTGACCATATGGTTTGACATAAAACTACAGCCAGAAATCAGGCACTCTATATGTCAGTTTTAATATTATTGGGCAGATAGAATCATGGCTATCAAATAGAAGCCAAACAGTGAGGATCAGTACTCGGTCCAGTCCTTTTCCGGATCTCTACTATGGATGTGGACACTGGCATCAAGAGTTGGTTCATCCAATATGCAGATGACACAGAAACTGGAAATAGAGTTGATTGGTTGATTGAACAAACTCTGTTAAACTTCAGAATGATCAAAACAAACTTTTTTAGTGGACCAGAAATGGGGAATGCACTTTAATGAGTCACAGTGTTCTGCATTAGGGACTTGATATGAAAACAGATTATTTTCTAGGGGACTCGAAAACTGAACCGAAAAACCCTGAACATGATATAGATATAATCACCAATAGAAACATAAAAACACAGAAACATAGACATTGCCAGCAGAAATAGACCAAAGGTCCATCCATTCTGCCCAATTGGTCCCTATCTAGCCCCAGGATATAAATGTCCTCCAGGGTATTAGCCCTCATTATCCTCCTATCAACCTTATTCCTGCTACTATTGCCCTGAGTAGCCACCATAGCCTTCGTTCTGTCCAGCTGTGCTTGAAACCATTTATGGTTTTGGCTGCAACTACCTTGAATAGTAGACTGTTCCAAGGTTCCACCGCCCTGTCAGTAAAATAATACTTCCTCATTATAGCCCTCGTGAATCTTCTTCCTGTCAGTTTCCACTCGTGCTCCCCTGATCTCAAATTTGTACTTAAGCTAAATAACTCCTCATAGTTCACCTTATGTATTCCTTTCAGGAATTTGAAGGTCTCTATCATATCACCACTCTCTTATCTGGTCTAAAGCGAGTGCATGTTTAGTGCCTTGAGCTGTTCCCCATAAGATCTGCCCTGCTGGCCCTGTATCATCCTGGACACTCTTCATTGCACTGCCTCTAGCCTGTCCTTATCTTTCCTGAGGTGAGGACTCTAGAACTGGGTGCAGTACTCTAGGTGTGGTCTTAAAAATTGATCTGTCAAAGGGTAATATTACCTCTTTTCTTCTACTGTCAATACCCTCCCGATACATCCTAACATCCTATTTGCCTTACTAAAGGCCTTACTGCATTGGCTTGATTGTTTGAAGGTGTCACTAATGATGACTCCTCGGTCCCTTTCCTCAGTCTTAGTGCTCAGCTTCACCCTGCCCATCTAGTACTCCATCCTGGGGGTTCTTGCTCCAGGGGAGCATCTCCTTGCACTTTTTGGTGTTGAATTTGAACTGCCAGGCCTTAAACCACTTCTCCAGTCTATGCAAGTTGCTCTGCATCTTCCTAATTTCCCTCATTGTTTTCCACTCTCCCACAAAGATTTGTGTCATCTGTGAAGAGACACACAACCCACCTTGAATTCCTACTCCAGTGTCACTGATGAACATACTGAAGAGGACCGGCCCCAGAACAGATCCCTGTGGCACCCCACTTGTGACCTCCCTCTCTTCTGATCCAACCTTATTTACCAAAACCCTCTGCTCTCCCCCTCAGACATTTTCCAGCTCATCTTACTATGTTCCTTGCAGTCCCTGAATCCTCCATCTTCTTCAGCAATCACCTGTGAGGTACTGAGTCCAAGACCTTGTTGAAATTGAAGTAGAGTAAATCCACAGTGTGGCCCCCATCTAACGTCCTCGTCACAAACTAAAGAAAACTATAAGGTTAGCAGGGTGGTAATTCCCCGTGGAATAGAGAGTGCGAATGGCCAAAACAGTTTGCTCACATGTTACACAAACATAACACTACACTAAGTTGCGTAAGCCCATTGCATTGTGGATTTATGTCCAGGAGAACCATTTTATAGGACAGGACAGGAGGTTAGGTGGCTTGTTGATGGAGTTGGGGGGATGAGAGCTGCCATTTAGGAGGTGTGGAGGACTACAATAGTGCAGTTGGAGAATGGATATTGGTGTTGAGAGTGGTAAGTCTGTTGACATGGATGTGGGGGGAAGAGCACTATTGATTAGACTGTAGTGGATGAGAAGTAAACAATAAGACAAGACAGTACATTGGAAGGGCTGGAATACTATCTTGTCCAGGTCCATATCAACGCATGTGGTGGAAGTCTCCCATTGCCCAGTGTATGTGTGGATTTTGTCCGTGTGGGTTGGTAGCTAGGGACAAAGTAGTAGATCACACGTATGGTTTGGAGTATTGCATCACAGTGTTTGTGTTACTGGAGGCCTAGTGTCAGATTGTTTGTGTGACTATGAGGATGATTTGTAAGTGTTTCAGTGGCCAGGGTCATGGTGCTGGGGCATTTGGATGGTGTGGATGCAGTGCTGGAGTGTTTGAATTGCTGGTTGGCGTGGTTATGTGGTGTTTGTGTTGCTGGGGGTCTGGTACCAGAGTGTTTGGGTGATTTGGAGGATGATGTGTAAGTGTTGACAGGGACATGGGGTGAGGGCACCAGGATGGAGTGAAGTGGTGCATATAGTGCTGGATTGTTTATGTGCCCAAGTGCCTGGTAAAGGAGTGTTTCAGTGGGTGGGGTCTTGTACCAGAGTTTGTTGGTGGCTGTGGGCTTGATACAGGAGTGTTTGGGTGGCTGTGGGCCAGTCATGAGAGTGTTTGAGAGGCTGTGTGTCTGGTACCAGAGTGTTTGGGTGACTGGTGGACTGGTGCTGGAGTGTTCTGGTGGCTGTGGGCCTGCTACCAGAGTGTTTGGTTGGCTGGGGGCCTGGTACAGGAGTGTCTCGGTGGCTGTTGGCCTGATACCAGAGTGCTTGGGTGTCTGGGGACTTGGTACCAGAGTTTTTGGTTTACTAGGAGGAGGATGCCTGAAAGTTTCAGTGGCTGAGTCATGGTGCCAGGTATTTGGATGATGTGGAGCATGGAGTTGGAGTGTTTATGTGTCCAGGGACTTGGTACAGGAGTGTTTGAATTGATAGAGAACTGGTACCAGATTGTTTTGAAACATAGAATTTAACGGCAGATAAGGACAGCTTGGCCCACCCAGTCTGCACATTTCCCTACCTACTGGATAAGCTGCATATCCTAGTTAACCAGTAGCCTACTTCTTCCTACCCCCACCCCCCAGAACTGCCTTATGACTATCCCATGCATGCTTGAATTCCACCACTGATTTTGACTCCACAACCTCCTCCGGAAGGCCGTTCCATGCATCCACAACCCTCTCTGTGAAAAAATACTTCCTTAAATTACCTCTGAGCGCCCCCCATCTTCAAATTGTGCCCTCTTGTTCTTGCACACCTCTTTTTTGAAAGATGCTACCCTCTTGGACTTTGTTGATTCCTTTGAGGTACTTGAAAGTTTCTATCATGTCCCCCTCTCCCTCCTTTCCTCGAGGCTATACATATTAAGCTCCTTAAGTCTCTCTTCATATGTCTTCCGGTGCAGACCCTGCACCATTTTAGTTGCCCTCCTCTGGACAGCTTCCATCCTGTCTATGTCCTTTGCAGAGATTGGGTCTCCAGAACTGCACACAGTACTCCAGATGGGGTCTCACCAGCTGTCTGTACAGAGGGATAATAACTTCCTGTTTTCTACTGGTGATGCCTCTCCCTATGCATCCCAGTATCCCCCCAGCCCTCCTTGCTGCCCTCTCACACTGCTTGCCCATCTTTAGGTCATCTGATATGACTACCCCCAGGTCCCTCTCCATTTTGTTGTTGTTAGTATCTCACCCCCATTGTGTACTCTTCCCTGGGTTTTGTTTCCCAGGTGCATTACCTGCACTTCTTAGCATTGAATCTAAGCTGCCATACATTTGACCATTCCTCTAACCTTGCCAAGTCCCTTCTCATCCTTTCCACCCCACCCTGTGCATCAACTCTGTTGCAGATCTTAGTGTCATCTGCAGAGACATACTTTTCCTTCCAGTCCTTCTGCAATGTCGCTATAAGACATTGAAGAGGACCGGTCCTAATACTGAACCCTGCGGTACCCCACTAGTAACCCTCCTTTCTTCTGAGTGGACTCCATTTACTATTACTCTGTGTCCTATTCTCCAGCCAATTCTTTACCCAGGCTGTCATCTTGGGACCCACTCCGGGCTGGCTAACTTGTATAGTAATCTTTTGTGTGGGACTGTGTCAAATGCCTTGCTAAAGTCTAGTGAGGCCATGTCCACAGCCCCTCCCTGATCTACTATTTTGGTCACCCAGTCAAAGAAATCTATCAGATTAGTCTGGCATGACCTTCCTGCTGTGAATCCATGCTGCCTAGGGTCCTGTGCCTCTGGCCTCTAGATACTCGACAATTCTTTCCTTTAGAAGTGATTCCATCATTTTCCCTATCACTGAGGTTAAACTAACAGGTCTATAGTTTCCTGCTTCTGCCTTGCTCCCACTTTTGTGAAGAGGAATCACATCTGCCCTCCTCCAGTCCTCGGGTACCACCCCATCCTCCCATGATTTGTTAAAAGGGTAGTCAGTGGTGTCACTAGTTCTACCCTTAGTTCTTTAGAATTCTGGGATGAATCCATCAGGCCCCATTGCTTTGTCCACCTTCAGTTTTAAGAGTTCTTTCAGAACCCTTTCTTCTGTAAATGGGCTGGTATCAACTTCTGTATCCAGCGTGTTACTACTGTTTGTTTTATGTACCTCCCCTCTTCCTTTGTAAATACTGAGCAAAAATATTTGTTTAGTATCTCTGCCTTTTCACAGTCTCCCTCTGCCCACCCTCCCTCCCTTTATTAAGCCTCACTATCCTCCCTTGGTCTTCCTTCACTCCCTGATGTACCTATAAAAGGTTTATCCCCTTCTTAACTGAGTTGGCTATCTTTTCCTCGGTTTGGGCCTTTGCAGTTCTGACTGCCTTCCAGCCTCCTTTTGCTTTAACTGATACAGTTATCTGTCCTGCTCCTTCTCGATTCCTTGTACTTCCTAAATGCTTTCTTTTTCTCTTGAACCTTCACTGCCACTTCCTTTGGGAACCATAGTGGTTTCTTACATCGTCTTGTTTTGTTTATTTGCTTCACACAAGGCTCGGTACCTCTGTGATGGCAGTTTTATTATTCCCCATTGTTCTTCCACCTCCTTCCTGCCCATTTGCTAGTGCATTCCTTAGGCACTCACCCATTTTGTAAAAGTCAGCCCTCCTAAAGTCCAGTACTTTTGTCTTTGTATGACTTGACTCTATTGCTGTGTTTATTGTGAACCATACTGTTGGTGGTAGCTAGTTCCCAGATGGCTACCCACTTCTACATCTGTAATCCTCTCTCCATCTCCATTTGAGAGAATCAAGTCTAATATTGCTCCTCTCGAGTGGGCTCCAGTACTAGTTGTCTAAGGCATGCCCCCTGTAGGGCATCTAGAATAACTGCACTCTTCGAAGTGGCAGCTGCAACTGCACTCCAGTTAACATCTGGCATATTCAGATCACCCATCAGCAATATCTCCCCTTTTTCTGCCATTCTAAGTATACTTTCTATCATTTCCCTGTCCATTTCCTTCCCCTGAGAAGGGGGTCTGTATACAACCCCTGTACGTATTGTGGTGCCATTGCCTGTCTCCAAATTTACCCACAGTGCTTCTTCTCCTCCCTGTTTACCCTTTTGTTCTGTTGCTTTTATTCCTTCTCTTATGTAAAGAACTACTCCTCCTCCTCTTTTACCCTCCCTGTCCCTCCTGTAGACAGTGTATCCTGGTATGTTTATGTCCCAGTCATGGTTTTGTGTGTACCATGTTTCTGTAACTGCCCGATATCCAGATGTTCCTCCTCCATCAAGGCCACTAATTCAGGAAGCTTGTTACCCAGACTACGGGCATTAGTACTCATTGCTCTCCATTTTTGATGGCTTTACCTTATGTTGCAGCATCCCCACTGACCGTTTACCTCAGTCTTTTCTCATTTAGTACCCTGTTTTGTAGGGAGAGGCTGGTATTTTCCTGCTGCTTGTCAGTGCCTCCCCCTTTGACTAGTTTAAAAGCTTGCCAATGAAGCATTTAAACCGATTGCTCAAAAGACTTGTTCCCTTCCTGGACAGATGCAGACCATCCTGCCAGTATAGGCTGGTGTCCCTCCAGGTGGAACCCCAGTCCCCAATGAAGCCAAACCCCTGTGCTCTGCACCATTTTTTCAACCATTCATTAAACTGCATGGTGCCAATTGCCCTCATCTCCCCCATGCTTTTGACAGGCAGCACCTCTGAGAAGGATACTGTGTGTGCTACTCGTCTTAGGTCCCTCCCCAACTCTGCAATGTCCTCCTGCACTGCTCTAATCTCATGATGAGCCAAGTCATTTGTCCCTAGGTGGACAATTACGTCCAGCTCGGAATCCCTTGCAGCTGTTCTCGTGATCCTGAGGATGCACTTCCTTTCCCTCCAAGCCATGGCACCAGGCAGGCACCTTACTTCATTTTTCCCAGCTCCCCCCAGTTCTATACCCCTAATAATTGAGTCCCCCACCAGGAGCTGCTTCCTTTCCCTTTGGTGCCCTCTGCCTCCTTTCTGTGGGCCTCCCTTGTGACAGATATCATCAGTCTTCTCTGCGGGTGCATCCATAGGGGAGCTATGCTCCCCCAGAATGGTGTATGGATTGTGGAGTGGAACAATTGACTGGGTGTGCCTCTGTTCCACCCTCCTCACCCTCCCTGAGCCCACTGTGGTCCAACTGCTGTGCTTTCTTCCCAACCTCTGAGGTAGTGGTGGTGGCGCTAGTGCTCCCTGGATGGGGGAGGTTCCCTTTCTACTGTCCAGTGTGGCCTGGGGGAAGGTTTCCTTACTACTGTCCAGTGTGGCCTGAAGATGGGCAACTTCCTCCCTCAGGGCAGATAGTTGTCTGCAAATAGGGCAGCATCTCAGCCTCCAGAAAGACTCCTGGAAGACTGCTGCCCCACAGCCATTACATTGCACTACTCCCCACATGTTTATCTAGTTTTTTTAATTGTATTTGTGTGTGTGTGTGTGTGTGTGTGTGCGTGCATGTGTGATTTGTTATATAGAAATATATATATATATATATTATACAAGCGTGTATCTTATATTATCAGTGCAGTGTGCTAGAGAGGATATGACAGTGAAATGCACCTTGCACTTGAGGAAATTATGTCAGAACCTCAGGTATAAAGGAACTATTTCAGAGGTGGGTGGGGTGAGGGTGGAAGGGGTTGGGCCTAAACTGTGTCCTCACAAAACAATCGACTAAAAGCTCTCACCCACTGCTGCGATGAGTGCCTTCCTGTCAGCAAGATACCCTACACAACAATTTGACAGAGAAAGTACCCTGCTAATCAAACAGAGAAAAATCCAGACATCCAAGTCAGACACAGGTAAACCTCCCCAGCCCCAAAACAGCCTGGTGGTTTGTTAGCCACAAAGGAAAATCAAATATGCAGTTATTTCAGCCCTTCTGGGGATGCTGACAAGATAAGCAGTTTTAAAAAAACCCTTTCTGAATTAAAAACTAAAACAAATACCAAGCAATGCCACTTTAAAAGTGAGGAAAACTTCTCTCAGATGTAAGCAAGAGAGAGAGAGTTTAGTTACAGATAATTCGTCCAAAATATTATATCCCACGCAGCTTCTCAGTTGTTTCCAAGCACTCCTGTACACAACTTGGAAGAAGATGGGCTTCTGCCTCACACAGGATCACACCACTAGTTTATAGTAATTGAATAATGCTGACAAATGGTCTAGTTAGACAAATGGCTATGATGCTGAGCTCTGACTTGAAGACAATTACCCCACCTCAGGCTATGTTTGGCATCCAGTTACAACCTGCAGCTTTTGCTATTTTGAATCACACAACCCCACCTAAAGTTGCAAAATATATTGATGCAGATTCTCACAGAATTCTAGTAATCAGTCCAGTTAGCCACAAAGGAAAATCAAATATGCAGAAGATAAGCAGTTTTAAAAACCCCCTTTCTGAATTAAAAACTAAAACAAATACCAAGCAATGCCACTTTAAAAGTGAGGAAAACTTCTCTCAGATGTAAGCAAGAGAGAGAGAGAGTTTAGTTACAGATAATTCGTCCAAAATAGTATATCCCACGCAGCTTCTCAGTTGTTTCCAAGCACTCCTGTACACAACTTGGAAGAAGATGGTTTTGGTGGCTGTGTCCCTGATACTGGAGTGAATGCATTTGTGGGCCTCTTACCAAAGTGTTTGGGAGGTTATGTGCCCAGTACCAGAGTGTTTGGGTGACTGGCAGAGACTTGGTACCAGAGTTTTGGGGTGGCTGGGAGCCTTGTTTCAAAGAGTTTGGAAGGCTGCTGGCCTGGTACCGGAGTGTATTGGTGGCTGGCAGCCTGATACTAGAGTGTTTTGGTGGATTGGGGTCTGGTAATAGAGTTTTTGTATGACTGGGGCCAGATACCGGAGTGTTTCGATGGCTGGGTGCCTGGCACCATAGTGCTTGTGTGGCTGGGGGGTTGGTACCAGAGTTTTTCATGTCTAGGAGGATAGTGTGACAGTTTTGGTGCTAGGGTCATGGTGCCAGGGAAAAATAGCCCACTAGCCCACCAGGGCTACTATGTCAAATTACTGGCTCCCTGGAACAACTCTAGTCCCCTGGACCACCAATATTAACTTTTAAAAGAAAACACTAGAAAAGGCACAGCTCTCCCCAGCTGCTACAAAATGCCCAATTAGCTCTTTCAACCATTGAAGGGGAACAGAAATTTTTACTATTTGGCAGCTGTTTATAAAGTTCTTATTTTCAGAAATGATATTCATTCCCCAAAAGTACTCATATTTAACTGTGCCTGAATAAAAAATGATATACAGTAAGAAACTGTATTTTGTTTTTATGGGCAGCATTCTGTTACAGTTTTCTTCAGGGAACCAATAATTCAGAGTGTTAGCTATGTCACGGTTTGTGCACAGAATGCTAATTATGAGCTGATGACCTATCATAACTATACTTAGAGTTCTGTGCACGAACCGTGACATAGTCAAAACTCAGAATTATTGGTTCCATGAAGAGAACTGTAACAGAATGCTGCCCATTAAAAAAACCAAACAATGCAAAATACAGTTTTTCATATCACTTTGTATTCAAGTACAGTTAAATATGGATAATTAAGGGGAATGGATATAATTTCTGCGATTAAGAACTTTATAAACAGCTACCAGTTAGAAATTATTTCCTGTCCTCTTTAATGAAATGGTTTAAATTACCTCTAAATCCTTTTTTAATGTGTTAAACAGTGACCAGTACCTTCCACTTTATAATGCTGACAGCCACCTTCTCATGAACAGCCACACGCTTCCCTAGCTTACTTTATGCTACTATGTCCTGCCGGCCTCAGCCATTGGTCAGTAGGCCATATTAGCATAATGTGAGCTGGGGAAAAAAAGGATTTAGAGGTAATTTTAAAAATGCTGTTAGTGGCTGAAAGCACTAAATGGGCATTTTTGTACTGGTTGGGGAGAGCTGTGCCTTTTCCAGTGTTTTCCTTTAAATGATGCTGGGCCCACTAGCCCAAAAAGGCCTCAACTAGCCCACCCAGACTAGTAATTTAGATTACTGGCCACTAGGCCATCAGGGGGTGCTAAGGCAGTTTTAGCTGAGCCCTCACCCCTCAACAACACTTTTTCTTCTCTCTACCTATTTTTTTTACTAATTTATTTTCTTTCTCTTCCTACTTTGTCCAAACTGTTTATCTAAAGCTCCCTTGTTCTTTACTCCTGTGCCATCCTATACTCATCTCGCATCTCTTGATTCTATGACTCTGCTCTCGCTACTGTATTTTCTCTATATTAACCTATATTCCCCTTTAATAACAAGTCTGACAGGACACTGACTCCTCCTCATCAGATATGTATTATATTATGTCAAATCTGTCCCATCTGTCCTAGTTACTCCCTAAGGACTATGGATCTTTTGTGACCCCTTTCCTATATTTTATAGGTCTGGTGGACATTGTCCTTTCAAGACCCCTACCTCTGGTTCTCTAGTACCCAGGTTAGAGACCCTCTACTTATTATCTATTCTTGGTGGATTGACTGTAACAGTGTGGCTAAGCCTGTTACAGTGTATTGCTTCTTGATAACTGAGTAGGGAACTGATGATGCACTGTTTTGCGTAAATTAATTAACTAATTCACTAAAAATTTAAATTCCACTGTACCAACAGCATAATCTGATTCAGTTTCAGTTGGCTTCTATCTGTTTCTCTCCCCCAAAATGATGCTGAAAATAGGCAAAATTGTCTAGCGAATGCTCCTTTCCCAGTCAACAAAAATTTACTAAGCTAAACTAAATAGGAACATAATGGAAAAGGGAAGCTGTGGAAGCTGTAAACTTGTCAATGCAACTATGAAAGTTAAGGGCTAGGGTAGAGTTTTTAGGATTTGTTGTGCGTAGGGGGGAGAAGGAGACTGATGCTGTGTGTGCCCTCTTTAAATGATGAAATTTACAATCTGTTTTCCGTCTGCTTCCATTGCTGGTTGTGGTTTTCCACTGCTGGAAGTAACTGCTGGTTCATGTACCCAAAATGAAAAACTGAAGGCAAATTTTTTTTGTTGTTGACTGGGAAAGGAGAGCTAGTCAGTAATGTTTATTTTCAGCTGCATCCCAGGAAGAGGGGGATACAGCTGCAAACCAACTGAAATTGAACCCAGTTATGCTGGTGGTGGCATTTGTTTGAATGGGAAATTAGGCCAGGGCTCGGGGGAAAGTCCCCTATTCTTCTCAACAAGTGCCATAGGATCTTTAACACCCACCTGAACAACCACCAGAAAAGGCAGACAGCACCTAAGTTTAATAAGCAACTCTACTATGATAAAAAGCTTAAAACTACTAGATGTACACCAATTATGTTTTAACTTCAGCGTTTTGTTTAGTTGCTATTTATTTTTAATTTTTTTTACTTTTCCCTGTTACAGGTCTACTAAATTGCATCAGCTGACAGATGGGCTCTTAGCCCTGCGTATCTGTATCTGTGGCCACATAGAAGTGCAGAGCCCACAGGACACTGCACATCCATGACCCATCAGACAGCCTCACAAATTCTTGACATCTATTGCTGCATGGAAGTGCTGGGCTCACAAGGCCCTGCACTTCCATAGAAGATGGAGCCTAACCCTGGGGCAGGGTTCAGAGGGTCCTGTGCAGCTCCATTTGTGCACACAGGTCCCAGAAGGGTCTGCGTGAATGAGGATACAATTCCACTATGTAAAAAAGAAAGGAAATTCATTTAAAAAACTGAGTTAATGCACCACTTAGGATTCAACTTAATGTCACAAAGTACAGAAATGTGGCATTAAGGTTTCCAACCCTAACTCCACCCCCCAGCAACAAAAAGACAAGACCGCACAAGCAACCACAGATAGCCATCATTAGGTAAGACAAACAACATGCAACTGTTTCCAGATGACACAAATGCAGTAGCCCTAACTGGTGCATTAATGCAGCTTTTTGCAGTGAATATAGGCATATATAAATATATTGTTGCTGTTGTTGTTGTAAAAGTTTATTCTTTATAAATTCAGGAAAAGGATAACCCTTTGAGTGATTAGACTCATTTTCAATGGGGTCCGATACAAGTAATACAATTTCAGTTTCATAAAAGTAAAATACACATAATGCATTAAAATACATGCTTTACAGAGTAATGCTCTGTCACACTCATAATATTATATTCCGTATACAGTAACGTACAACAACAAGTTTTAGGAACACAAAACCCAGTCATTAACCATTCTACATTTAAAAAATGGCTTAAGAAATAGCCGAATAATACTAGTAATGAATAATGATAAAGAGTGACCATAGAAAATGCTTACCTTTAACTAGAGCTGTATCAGTTAAATAAGTAGACTTCTGATTTAACCATTTTTTGATTTCATACCATGAGGCAATTGCCTTTGTTCTCAGGTGATCTGGTAGCCCATTCCAGAGTTTAGGCCCACTCAAAATTAATGCAGAATTTGCCTTTACCGTTCTAGTGTTCAGTATTATCAGTTCCAAATTTTGTGCTGATCACACAGTAGCGCAAGTATAGTTATGGTTGAGCAGGGTGTTTAATGTTAGCCTCAAATTTTTACACCTTAATTACTCTGACGCTGTTTGACAAATTTGACATGCAGGGTCCAGGTGGAATGTTCTTGAGACATGGGAAGTTTTGTGATAGGCACATCCAATTCTAAGAGCTGGAAACATACACAGAACATAAAAACGCCACTTTTGAGATTTTTCCTCTTGTCTACAACAAAGATGGTTTCAAATTGTGTTATGAAACTTTCAGGACAAAAGGGGCTTGTCCCAAGGGTGTGTCTTTCAAAGGTTTTTGTGGCAAAATATTAAATCAGTTCTAGAGTTACAAGGTTTCAAAATTTGGCCTCTGCGCATGATCAGTAAGGTTTTCAGGATAACACTCTGACAGGGCCCAAAAATTCTTCTTTTGCCAGCTGTTTTAGGTCATGACTAATCTGTGTCTTGGTGAGAAAAAAAAAAAGGTTTGCTCCACCATCCTGTTTCTTTTTGTATGCTTTTTTTTAACTTGGAAAATACATAAAAATCATGTATTGTCAAAAAAACACCTGAACCTCAGTAAACAGAATTTGTTTAGCTAAATTCTTGTATTTTTTTTTTTTAAAGTGTACCTAAACAAACAGTTTTTTAAAACTGCATATTCCAAAATCTGGCTTCATTGCAGGTAAAGTAAAGGCTGCTGTTTACATTTATGCTAAAACTGCATTTATATAAATAACATAAATGCAGTTTCATAGCTTTTGAAAAATGTAAACATCAGCCCTTCACTTTCAAAAACAGCCTTGGTTTCTTCCCAAGGTGTCTGCCAAGTGTGTTAAGTGATGAGTCATGATGACATCATCAGAGCCAGAGCCAGATATCAACATAATATTTCTGTAGTGCTAACTAGTTCTTCTTTCCCTCTTCATTTTGAATTGTCATACCAGAATGATCAACACCATGTATTACCTCATGGATTATTTTGATCAGTACACATGTTAGGCTATGATTTTGTTCATTTTGTTTACTTTAACTTGCGGAAAATGTTTTGCAATCCAGCTGACTTTTTCCTTGGCAAACTGCATTACAGTACAACACTTCAAATACCTGATGATCTAGTGGTTATATGATGCACTGAATTTTGTTTTTTGTTAACCAGGAGAGACACACTAAGCTGAAAGCTTGTTTACATGCGTGGCCTGGGAGCACAAGGAAGTTTAGTAACTTGCTCAGGGTCACACAGCAAAGTACTGGTCTTGTTCAGTTCCAAGGCTCATGCTCTCTTGTTAATCCGCAAATAAAGCTTTCTTTTTCCATATGAACCCCCTGCACCTAGCCTGCCTTCTGTTGAACATCCCACCATCCACACCCTGTCCTTAGTACTGCCTGGGGCTGCATATGTGCTTGCAGTCCCATGAAGAGAATTATCACACCTCAGATTGTAATCTTGTACCTCAGAGAGTTGTGCACACCTATACTGATATGCATCATCAGCTGGCACTGTTAAAAAATGCCTCTCAAATCACTCTCCAGTCCACATTCTCAATGTTTGACTTCTGCTCCCACAGTAAACATTGAGTAGATCACCACCCTTCTGCACAGTGAAGGTAGTATGTACAGTACCCTGTTGTGTTGTTTTCCCACCTCATTAACCAACAACTAGGTCTTCCCAGAGGGCCACGCAATAAGCATCATGACCCACCAGAAAAACTGCTGTTCATGCCCTCATAAGGGCTGCTCTTGCAATGGATAACAATACTAATACTAATACCTTGAGCAAATCCACCTGACTTCCAGTGTCAGTCTACGCCTTTACCTGTGATCTGCAGATCCCCGCAGTACAATTCCCAGCAATTCTTCTCCAGTACTTTTCTGTGGTCTGCTCCACAATGCGAGTTGGCTGGCTACCACCCTTCCAAATCTTGACTGAGCTATACACAACTCCCTCAATACTGTCCTAACAAACGTCCCATCCCCCCACCCTAGGGTAATCTCCCTACACTGACTTCAAATAACAGTTTAGGTGAAGCCCTGCCACTCTGAGTATTTGCCATCACTGGCTACTCTCATCCACAGTCAGGTAGTGATCACAATGCTGGCAGACACACATTTCAGATCTCAAAGTGAGCTGCTCAGTGTCCTCCTTCACATCTTCAACTAACCTGAATATAGCTGTACCCTGCTAGAATGGCCTCTTCAGTTCCTCTCTGGCATTCATTCTTCTCATCTGCTCCCCACACCAAAAACTGGTGAGTTCACTACCCTTCCGCATCATGAATGTGGTTAGTAAAGTCTCCTGTGTTATATTTACATAATAATAAACATGATCTTCTGGTAAGACAGACTTATAGCAGCATGGCACAAGTGGAAAAATAGGCTTTCCTACACATATAAGATCTAAGCCACCTATGACAAGGCACTATTAAATAACATGCATAATGATGTGCACACCCATCATTTAATAGTGCCTAATCAAAGGTAGCCTAGATCTTTTAAGGACAGGAAAGCCCATCATCCCCCTTGTTCCCTGCTGCTATGAGCCTGACTTACTGGAAAGATATGTTTATATTTGATATGTCAAAATAAAACGGGGACTTTACTGCTTGCATTCCTGATGCAGAAGGGTGATGAGCTCACCTGTTTTCAGTGTGAGAAGGAATAGTGAAGAATGAATACCAGAGGGGGACTGAGAAGGCCACTCTTGCAAGGTACTGCTTTATTCAGGGAAGGGGGAAGAGACAAGGAGAGAAATAAGAGCAGATTACTGTGAGAAATAAGATGTGGAGCTGCCAGCACCTTGATCACTACGTGACCCCATTGTCCTGGCCAAAATTCCCCTTCCCGTAAAACCAGTTCATGCAATTGTCCAAAGTTGTGTGTGGATATTAATGGCTGCCACTACACGTTCAGTCACTTCACTACTAGTCTAGTATTGCTTCTAAAGCATTTTGGGATACAATGTGTATGAAAACCACTATATAAATGCTGATTATTCTTATTATTACTATTTTCCATGGAAAAAGAAGACAAGACAAGCATATATTTGAGTTTTGAGAAAGTATGAACTCTAACATTGGACTGCACAAGAACTTTGCTGCAAAAAAGTGGTGGCTCTAGGGGATGGTGAAGGGTGTGGCTGCAACCCCCCCCCCACATAGTAACATACTTCCTTGCTGTTGTTGCATTGTACTTTGTTGAAGAAGTCTGATTCATTGATTGTATAAATGCTTACATTCAGACTATGGATTACATTTGTAGGTTCCGTCAAAAATGTACTAGAGAAGAATAATAGCAGAAACTATAACGGTTTAATAAAAATGTTAAAAAGTGCATATTAAGCATGCACACCTCCTCAGCACCCTCATTGTAGCATCCTGGATCCACCATAATCACTAGACCACCAGGTTATTCAAGATTTGTAGTGCACTGTGGTTTGCCACAGAGAAAGTCTGTTAGATTAAAACACCTTTTCAGCATGTAAATGTAAACAAAATGAACAGAACCATAGCCTAACATGTGCATTATACAAAATAATGCACAAGGTTTTGACCATTTGGGTGAAACAATTCTATACAAAGGGAAAAAAGAACGAGTTAGCACTGTAGAGAGCCATATATCTCTCTGACTTCGACTCCAATGATGTCATCACATAACACATTTGGCGGCCATTTTATGAAGCAGGTAAGACAGTTTCTTTGAAATTGGAAGGCTGATTTTTATCATTTTCAAATGCTCTGGAACCACATTTAGATGAGTTACATAAATGTAGTTTTAGCATTAATGAATACAGCAGCCTTTCCTTTAGTCACCTACGGAGTCAGATATTTGAATAGTTTGTTGTCAAAATGTTGTTTAGGTATCCTTTAATGGCCCAAAAATACATTTTCTGGGCATCATAAAAATCTTGCCTGCCCAGGTTAGCAAGATGTTCAGTTTCTGGTTTGTCAGCCATTAATTTTTTGGTCGCACATTTTTTTTTAAAATGTTATTTATTTATTTATTCTTTGTTAATCGAGTAAGGCCCACTATGCACAAGTGCCTGTTTTCAAGGGGGACCCAGGAGTTTTGGTCTGGTTAAGTGACTTGCTTAGAGTCATACAGTATGCAAGTGGAGGCAATGAGCAGGGATGTGCAAATCCTATTGCCCCCTATCTGGGGCAAGTAATTTCCTTGAAGAGCAAGTACAAAAAGAGAGCTCATTTCATTGTAATGAATAAGGGCATGTGAAAATTCAGCTACAGTCATGGCTGGGCAAGTCCTAAAAGTTTTGATTTGAACACCCCTGGCTATGAGAATCAAAACCAGGTCTGCAGGTACCAAGCTTATTCACATCTCGTTACTCTAACTTCTAGGCTATACTGCCAGCCCACATAAAGTGTTGTGACCAAAGAATTTTTGGTTCACAATCACATCTCTGGTTAGCATTGGATTTTGCACTGTCAGTTCAAAGCTCTGCAGTTTGAGAGCAATTGCTCTATGCCACCTGACTGCCATTTCCTTATTCCTTGATTACTCTCTGCCTTTCCTGGTGTGCTACTAACTTAACACACTTACACCTGGTTGTTTTGTTTGTCTTTCCAGTGTCACCCAGAAGAATGCTGAGCAAGCAGACAAAAGAAGCCACAAATAAACAATTTGTCCAGCACATGTTACACTCGCTCCCAGTCCCACCCAACACAGACACTAATGAAGCTGCTTACCCTCTGCTTTTCCCTAGTGTGCTGCCAACTTGACAAACTTACCCTTGCCTGTTTGTTTTGTCTTTCAGTTGTCACCCGGATGAGTGTTAAGCAAGCAGGTTAAAAAAAAGCCAAAAATAAACAGTTTGTCCAGCACTTACTACACCTGCTCCCAGTCTCACCTTATGTAGATAACATATAAGCATGCTGGTTCTGATGACAGCAGGGTCACGAATTTGGCTCCCAAAATATGGATCGCTCAAACAGCCTAAAGTAAACAAAAAACATAAAATAAAAATGTAACAATTTGCTATATAAACATGTTACTGTATTTTTTTAATTTGATTCTTTCTGCAAAATGTAACAGTTTGCTGTATATACCTGTTATTTTTTTATTTTATTTTTTTTTATTTGATTCTTTCTTTATGGGTATCAGAATTTATCAGGTGAAGGGACAGAGTTCATATTGCTGGAAAGGTCAAGATTTTTATCAGAGACATACTAACTGTGTCTGATGGCAATTACTATTTCTACTGTCCTGTAACACGGCAGGATCACTGGACAGTCAATGATGTGTCATGGGGATCTGGCAGCTGAAGGGTTTTGAGGACTTGCCAGACCCTAAAAGAGTTAATTAGGTTTGGGACTCTGAATAAACATCTAAGGTTTGAGTCTGCCCTAATTCACCAAGGGTCCTGTGTTGTAAGCTCTTTCTACTTTGGAAAAGTTAAGAAGTGCGGTAAGATTTTCTGTGTGTTTTCTTTCTGCTGTGTACAAAACATTTTCTTTTTAGCTCTGTAGAAGTGTTGTTCCCCTTAGTCTTCCTCTAGTACTGTATTCTGTATTATATATGTAAATATCCTGAAGTATTAAAATAATATTTTTTATATACTTCATGTTTCTGTGACTCAGTCCTTTGAGGTACAAGTAACTAGGTTATAACTGACAAAAACTGTTTCCGCCTCTGAAGAGAAGGCTGCAGTTACAATATTTTGTTTCTAAAGTAAGGTGTTTGCAGCTGCGACAGAGGGGGTGGGTTGTTTGCCCTTTGAAAAAGAACGCTGTACTGACTGAGCAGTGGCTCTGGAGGGATTCAGACCTAGAGATACATCCCTAGTGAGTGTCTATGGTGACTGGTGGCAGCTACAGAAGTACCATAGTAGGTGTCTGAAGCGTTTGAGAAAGCTGGTAACAATGTACAGGCTGAGTCTAGGAGAGACCAGTTTACCACAAACCAGAGGCAGCGGTTGGGATCTGAAACAGTTTTGTCAGTAAAAAGGTTGTATGTCCAGTAACAGAACAGGATATGCAAAAGGGGACTGTATATTCTACCAGTTGTATTTTGTTAAGCAATAGTAGATAGATAGAAGATGGGCTCGATTCTCAAAGGTGTCGGAATGCCACGAGCCCCAGATGTGCTGAACAGTTGGCTCATGAGGCTTACAGCATTCCTTGACTGGTAATCAGGATTCTTGATCATGTATGCCATTTGCCACGAATTAGACCAACTTTTTGCTGGTCTAACTTTGCATCAATCAGGGGACCTTTTTGCAGGGTTTGCGCCAAATATTTGTCTCAAGTATCAATTATATGAAATTTGGAATAATAAAAATGATTTGAGTATTTGCAGCTTGTGTGCCTTCACTTCTCTTTGGCATTTGTCTTAAGATTGTCCAAAAAATGTGAAAAAGGGGGTTAGTGCAGCAGGAGGGGGTAGCTTGGGGAGCTCACAGCAGACAGTGGCCTGGACATAGAGGGCCGTGTCCACTAACTTCACTGCACATATTCACCCTGGGTTTGTAACTGGGATGGTGGCCCAGGGATTCGGGTACACTGGGGCCTCCATTTCTATAGTGAAGCAGGATTTGATTCAGGAGAAACAGATACTGCCTGGCCAGTTTTCTAGGATTAGAGGAGTGACGGGTCCTGCAGTCTCAATGCCAATGGCCTGGATCTTTCTAAGATGGGAAGGTGACCAGGGCATACAGGAGGTGGGTATTGTACCAGACCTGCCCATGGATGTAATGATAGGTATTGACTTCAATATTAGGGCCAATACTGTATGTCTCACTACCTGTAGCAAAGCAAGGGAATTGGCTCCTAAGTACTCAGAGGGGACAATGCACGAGGAAGCAGCCCCTACCTCAGTAGCAGGAGAAGTTGTAGCTGAAAACCGAGCTGGGAGCAGCAGTTCTGAGACACAGCTACGGACTTAGGAGAGCCCAGATGTGGATGCTTCTCCCACAACAGAGTACGTTTAAACTTTTGAAGAAGGTCAGACATGCAGAGCTAGGGAGAGCTCAGCAATCTGACCAATCCTTGCAAAAATTAAGGGAGTTAGCCACCAGTGTAGAAGGTGACTCTCTGAGTTATGGGAGTACTGGGAGAATGGGCTCCAGTAGCATTAGTGGGTTCCTAAGGGAGGACCAGATGAACGGGAACTCTGGGAGGCAGTGGTTCCTAGGAAGTATAGAAAGCAGCTTCTGGCCTTTGTCCATGACATATCCTTGATGGACACCCAGGGGTCAGCTGTACAAAAAAGCAGTTAACAATTTTTACTGGTCCGGTACTTTTAAAGACATGGCAAACTACTGCCGGACTTGTCTGCAGTGTCAGAGGATAGGAAATGTTGGCGACACAGCTAAGATGGCTTTGATTCCCCTGTCTATTATCGAACTGCCATTTTGATGAGTTACCGTGGACATTGTGGGGCCACTCAGCATCCCAAGTGGCACCTGCAAATGTCACATTTTGGTACTCATAGATTACTCCACAAGGTGCCCGAAAGCAGTGCTCTTGTCCTCTGCTGAGGCTGAGAAGCGAACCAATGAACTGCTGGCGATATTTAGCTGGGTAGGTTTTCCCCTAAAGACTCTGTCAGACCAGGGCATTAACTTCATGTCTGATCTGATGGTTAGTCTTTGGAAGAAGTGTGGGATAAGGCAGTTCAGGGACTTGCCATAGCACCCCCAGACTAACGGTATGGTCAAGTGAATCAATGGTCTCTTAAGACTATGTTAAGGACATTCACCAAACAGCAAGTGACAAACTGGGACAAGTACTTACCACATCTCTTATTCGCATATAGGAAAGTCCCCCAGGAGGCCACAGGGTTCTCATCCTTTGAGCGCCTGTTTGGTCAAAGAATAAGGGGTCCCCTTGATTTGGTAAACAGACCTCCCAGGTGAGTCTCCATTTCACCAGCAGCCAGTGCAGATCACAGAGGATGGGGATCATGTGACATGGCCTCAGAAGGCCTGTCAGCAACTTGGCCACTGCATTCTGCACCAGCTACAAGCATCAAAGAACCCCTTCACTAACCCTAAGTTACAGAGCATTACAGTAATCAAGGCTGGAAGTCACAAAGGTATGCACCAGCGAGGGCAGGTCATCTGGCGAGATCAAGGCTTTAATCCGGGAGATGTTTCTGAGATGGTAAAACCACTCCAGAATAAGGACAACACCTGAGCCTCAAGCAGCAGTCTTTCATCCAGAATGACACCCAGATTCTTAACCTTGGAGGAGGCAACAAGGCTGAAGGAATCAAGCAAAAGGCCAGTCATCTCTGCTGAAGCCTCCTCACCCCACCGTCAACCAGGCCTAATCACTAATACCTCCGACTTGTCTGGGTTGAGTCTTAAACAGCTGGAGGACATCCTGAATCTTGACCAGGCATAAATTCAGTACATCAACTACACCAAGCGTCCCGTGTGCAAATGACAGATACAGTTGGGTGTCATCTGAAAAGTAGTGAAAACTCAAGCTGTAACACCTGATGATATCACCCAAGGGCAGCATGTACACTGTGGACAACATGGAGGAGAGGATCGTGTCTTGGGGTACGCCACAGAGAAAGGACTTCGGGAGTGAGGAGACTTTTCCCATCATCACCTTCTGTATCCTATCCCTCAGGGAGGACTCAAACCGGGGCCGGCCCGTTGGCGCAGCGGTGGGATTTCCGCTTGCGACGCCGACCCGGGTTCGGGAACGGATCCGGGTCGTCGTAGCGGCCGGGAGTAGGATTGAGCGTCCGATGGGCAGCTCTCCCACCCGGGAGGGTGCGGCAGCATTCGGTGCGTTGGGGACCCCTGGTGGAGACCGGGAGTGTCACGCAGCCGACGCTTGACATGGGGGGGAGAGGAGGCGGGGCGGACACTGGCATCATTGCACATCCCCGCCTCCTCTGGGGAGAAAACCAGGAAAAAGGGAGGAGCCACCTGCCACCGCAAATGACACTCGCCGCGGCTTCGATGCGCCCCCCAGGCCAAGCCCCTGACCTAATCCCAGTGCCTGCGGCATAAGGGCCGGTGCCATAGGCCCCACCGTGGGGGGCAAGCCACGGGGTATCGGTGGGCTGTGGCCGATTTGGGGGGCAGAAGCCGGTGGCCCGTGACCGGGCTGAAGACTAGGCGGTAGGCGGTTCGGGAGTAAAAAGGAAAATAAAAAAGGAAGGACTCAAACCAACTGATGACTATGCCAGCGAATCCACAGTACTCACGTAGGCAATCCACCAATAACCCATGGCCCACAGTGCCAAACGCCGATGACAGATTGAGTAGAATAAGAACTGACCATTCCCCTCTATCTCTAGCCCTGAGGAGGTCATTATGCACGCTAAATCCAAACTGCAGTGGCTCATAGATTTTAAAGGTTGTAAGGTACGCCTCTAGCTACAGAGCCACTATCTTCTCAACAACCTTTCTCGGAAAGGGAAGATTAGAGACAGGTCTATAATTTGCCAAGCAGTCCAGGTCCAGAGATGTTTTTTCAGAAGGGGCCTCAGCATTGCATCCTTCAATGAACTCAGGAAGGACCCCTTTGAAAGGGAGCACTGGGCTATCTCAGCAAACACTAGGCCCAGAAATCCCACTCAACTCACTATGAAGCACATCAGACAGGGTCCTGTTCACAATAAATGTGCCGCATGTCACAAACCTCCACCACTGCTACACCACTGCTACTGTCTAAAGTCACCCCAGAAAGGATGAGTGCTGTTCATGACAACCAGCTCCCCTCTGCTGGACTGCAACAGACCATTTGGGGTTATCCCAGACCTGTTCGAGGATACCCAGTTAGAGAAGAACTGAGCAAACTCTTCACACCCGATAGATGAAACATTACTGGCTGGAGACAGGCAGGATGTAATAGGCTATCTATCCCCAGTCCAGAAAAGCTGAGCCAGTCTGTTCTTCTCTGCCACAGTCCACCTGGACACAAATGCTGGCTTCTTAAGGAAGATTGCCTTCTGATGCTCACCATAGTGAGTTCTCAGAGAAAGTCCATCCTCGTCATTCCTGGATTTCTGCCAACAATGTTCCAATCTCTGACCTTCATCTCCATAAACTCCCCGTCAAACCACAGGAAGCCTAAGATAGAAGACCTGAGATTTATACGAACTCATGTGGCAGTATCAAGGGCTGAGGCAACAGCCTTGTTATAGACCACCATTGCTTCCCCTAATCCTGCTCCATGGGCAGCCATCACACCTGAGAGGTCCATTACTGCCTGAAGTCCTACTGTGGTCAGTCCATTTAAAGGGTGGTAATGGACCATCTCCACAGGAGGCGGACAGCAATGGGGGCCCCAAATAAGAGCTTTACCATGCAGCAATCTGACCAGAAGAACAGATAAATCCTGAGGTCATTAATCTTGAGCTTGAGTGAGAATGCTATGTTCAATGCATGACCATGTTGATGGGCAGATTTGAAGAGTCAATAGCCAGGCTTCTCAAAAAGGTAAATAGAGGAAGCAGAGGGCAAGAGAAGGGAGGAAAGGTAACAGTGGAAGGCAGAATTGTGATACTAGGGTGGCAGAATGGATAAGACATCCACCTTTAAGAGAAGGAAGTGCAAGGTCTGAATAGAGGGAGCAACGGTAGATGCAGGAAGGGCAGTTTACAGCAAAGTGACATCTTGGATTGATCCTTTTAATAACCCAACTCCCTGAAAATTTCACTGCTAATAACATGTTTTTATTCATTTACAAGGGAGCATTTGTAATCAGTGCCCATTATAGTTTGGAAATCCATTAAAAGATCTTTCAAACTAGTTACTGGGTTTCTCTGTAGCTGGCAGAAGTTGAGAGATATCAGTGATTATGTCTGCCCCATATTAATATACATTGCCACTATTTATAGAACCTTAAGATGTCACTGATGATCAAGATGTGCTTGGCTACATATAGAAACATAAACTTTGATGACAGATAAGGACGACTTGGCCCACCCAGTCTGCCCATTTCCCTACCTACTGGATAAGCTGCAGATTCTAGTTAACCAACAGTCTACTTCCTGCAACCCCCCACTATAATTGCCTTATGTCTGTACCATGCATGTTTGACTTCCCCCACTGTTTTAGACCCAACGACCTGCTCAGGAAGGTGGTTCCATGTATCCACCACTCTCTCCATGAAAAAAAAATTTCCTCACATTACCCTAGGCGTCCCCCCCATCTTTAAATTGTGCCCCTTGTTCTTACACATCTCTTTTTCTGAAAGATGCTACCCTCCTGGACTTTGTTGAGTCTCTTGAGGTACTTGAAAGCTTCTATCATGTCCCCCCTGTCCCTCCTTTCATCAAGAGTATACATATTAAGCTCTCTCCGTCTCTCTTCATGTGGTTTCTGATGTAGACCCTGCACCATTTTAGTTGCCCTCCTCTGGACTGCTTCCATCCTGTCTATGTCCTTGGATAGATGAGGTCTCCAAAACTGCACACAGTACTCCAGATGGGGTCTCACTAACTGTCTGTATACAGGGATAACCACTTCACTTTTTTCTACTTGTGATGCCCCTTCCTATGCATCCCAGTATTTCCCTGGCTCTCCTTACTGACTTTTCACATTGCTTACCCACCTTTAGATCATCTGATATGACTACTCTCAGGTCCCTTTCCATTTTTATTGTTGTTAGTACCGCCCCTGCTACTGTGTACTCTTCTCCTGGATTTTTGTTTCCCAGGTGCATTACTTCGCACTTCTTTGCATTGAATCTAAGTTGCCATATGTCTGACCATTCCTCCAACCTTGCCAAGTCCCTTCTCATCTTTTCTACCCCCTCTTGTGTATCAACTCTGTTACAGATCTTTGTGTCATCTGCAAAGAGGCATAACTTTTCCTCCAGACCCTCTGCAATATCACCTATAAAGATGTTAAAGAGGACTGGACCCAGTACTGAGCCCTGAGGTACTCCACTAGTAATCCCCCTTTCTTCGTAATGTGTTCCATTCACTATTACCTTCTATGTCCTGTTGTGCAGCCAGTTTGCTACCCAGGCTACCACCCTGGGACCCACTCCCAGGCTGGCTAACTTGATTATTAATCTTTTGTGTGGGACCGTGTCAAATGCCTTGCTAAAGTCTAGGTAGGCCATATCCATAGCCCTCCTGATCTATTACTTTGGTCACCCAGTCAAAGAAATCAATTAGATTCATCTGACATGACCTTCCTGCAGTAAATCCATGCTGCTTTGGTCCTGTGCCCACTGGCCTCTAGGTACTCAACAATTCTTTCTTTCAGAAGTGATTCCATCATTTTCCCTACCACTGAGGTCAAACTTACAGGTCTGTAGTTTCCTGCTTCTGCCTTGCTCCCACTTTTGTGAAGGGGAATCACATCTGCCCTCCTCCAGTCTTCAGGTACCACCCCATCCTGCCATGATTTGTTAAAAAGCGTGGTCAGTGGTGTCACTAGGTCCTCCCTTAGTTCTTTTAGGATTCTGGGGTGAATCCCGTTAGGCCCCATTGCCTTGTCCACCTTGAGTTTTGAGAGTTCTTTCAGGACTCTTTCTTCTGTGCATGGACTGGTGTCAACCCCCCTATGCAGAGTGCTTCTATTGTCTGGTTTAGGTAACTCCTCCTCATCTCCTTTTGTGAATACTGAGCAAAAGTATTCATTCAGTATCTCTGCCTTTTCACTGTCTCCCTCTGCCCACCTCCCCTCTCCTTTATTAATCTTCACTATCCTTCCCTTAACCTTTCTATGCTCCCTAATGTACCTATAAAAGGCTTTATCCCCCTTCTTAACTGAGTTGGCTATTTTTTCCTTGGTGTGGGCCTTTGCTATTCTGACTGCCTTCCCTGCTTCTTTCTGCTTTAATTGATACAGTTCCCTGTCGTGCTCCTTCTGTGATTCCTTATACTTTTTGAATGCAGCCTTTTTCTCCTTAACCTTCTCTGCCACCTCTTTTGAGAACCATAGTGTTTTTTTACTCTGCTTTGTTTTCTTTATTCGTTTCACACAAAGGCTTGTTGCCTCTATGATGGCAGTTTTGATTTTTCTCCATTGTTCTTCCACCCCTCCTTTTTGGCCATTTGCTAGTGCATTCTTCAGGTATTCACCCATTTTGCCAAATTCAGCCCTTCTAAAGTTCAGTATCCTTGTTTTTGTATGGCTTATCTCCATGGTTGTGCTCATTGTGAAGCACACTGTGCAGTGGTCGCTTGTTCCCAGATGTCTACTGACTTCTAAATTTGTGATCGACTCTCCATTTGGGAGTACTAGGTCTAGTATTGCTCCCTCCCGAGTGGGAGGGAGCAATGGAATATGGAATAATTAACCCCTGTTTGTTAAGAAGGAGAACATTCTCAACACCAAGTTAGATTAGTGATATCAGCGGCATGAGAACGAAGCTCGGGTGCCTTCTAATGTCACCAGTCTAATGAGGTGCTGAAAACCTGCAACTTCTTAACAAAGAGGGGTTTTGTTATTTTATATAATGCAAATATAACCATGTTTTACAGCTCAACATCATCAGGCTTACCTTTTTTTATGTGTAAAAAATGGTACTCGGTGTCAAATTAGTAATGCTAATGTTTCTGCCATGAACCGTATACAAGTGAATATCCGTGGTTTAAGCTGCCAATTCTGAATTCGCTCATGATGCTTTCCTCGCTTGGGGAAAGCTCAGCTCATTCTTTTGTGATGTTCCACAGCGGGTGCATGATGTTGATTGGTAGGGCTAGGAAAATGTGTTCTTAACATTCCAAAGCGTTATGAGCAACAGACTCTGCTTATCTTAACATTCCGAAATGTGACGAATAAGTTTTGAAAACCTAAAACATGCTTGGAGTGCATTCTAATCTGGCTCACCACAGCTTGATGTCAGTGACATCACAAGGTTTTGAAAATGGTTGCAATGTAGTATCAACATGAGGCAGACTTAATCACTGATATCTCTGGATGGCTGCCAGCTACAGGCAAGCCCAATACCTCTTTTTAAAAAGATTTTCTTGGACTTTCAAGCTGTGATGGACATGGTTTATCAAGGTTTCCCTTTAATATTACTGCTTCCTTTCATTTTACCGATGTGCCCAAATTAACTTGGCATTTAAAATTGCCGCACTCCATAAACACTAAAATGACCTCTGTCATCCTGTGCAAAGACGTCAATGAAGAGAGCTCCTGCTACAGTACCATATTCCTATGATACAATGGCAGCATGTGTTTAAATTTGCACCATTAATGATAGTTATAATAACAATCAATGCTTAACTTGTGGCTTAATCACTGATTGTAATCAGGACTACCAAACATGGGGCAAAATACTGCCATTGTACAAGAGGTACACTGTTATGTAGTAGGTAATGCTATTTTGAGGGTCTATACTTCAGGGATAAGTTAGGACTGTTTTTAAATTTCAGTCAGCAATTTAAGGGGCATTAGGTATCCTTTAAGTCACTGCATTTATAGTTCAGTCTGCCATTTTAGGAGCATTCCGTAACCTATCCTTTAAGTAACCTTTTAAATTATAGTAATGCATTAGTGCCACACAAAACAACGTTATGCATCGTTCTGTAGTCTTTCATACTAGTCATATTCCAAAACACCTAGCAGAGAGTACAGATTAAAATATAAATGAAATATCCCTAAATAAATAAAAATTAAATCACAAGGGACAGACAGCAGCAAAGCATGTCTCTAATCTACAGTCATAACTGGGTAATAATAATAAACTTTATTTAATATAGTGCCTTTCAAATATCAAGGCACTGCACAAATAAGTAAAATTCAGAAAATTCTATAAATGCCAGTAAAAACAGAGACATTCATAATAGGCTTTTTCCCATAAAAAAGTCTTCAGTGCCTGCTTAAAGCACCCCACTGTCCTGCACTCCTGTAGCTGACAGGGCAGAGAATTCCAGAGGGTAGGGGCAACAAACCCAAAAGCGTGGGCCCCAGATGACTTTAAACTAACCCTCAGAATCTCCAGCAACCCCTCATCAGCTGAGCTGAGCTGTCACAAAGGGGTATAAGGAACCAGGAGCTCTTTCAAGTAGTCAGGACCCTGTCCATGTAGGGCTCTGTAGGTTAATAAACCTACCTTAAAGGTGATCCGCCACTGAATAGGCAGCCAATGCAGATCGCGTAGCACTGGGGTAATGTGAGATCTCCTGGATACCCCAGTCAATAAATGTGCAGCAGCATTCTACACTAGCTGCAAGTGGCGGATATCAACCCCAGGAAGCCCTAGGTAAAGGGAGTTACAGTAGTCAAGGTGCGAGGTCACAAAGGTGTGGACCAGAACAGGCAGATCACTGGATAGAATGAGATGCTTGATCCTAGCAATGTTCCTAAGATGGTAAAAGGCTAGCTTGATGACTGTTGACACCTGATGATGAAGGGTCAGCCCCTCGTCAAGCATCACTCCCAGGTCATGCACCCACTCAGAGGTAAGGATCTGAGCCCCCCCAGGACTAAACCAGAGGGCAGATCAGCCCTCAACCCCTCTGTCCTGTGACCCGGGTCCACCATCAAAACCTCAGTTTTTCCTGCATTCAACCGTAACCCACTAGAACTCATCCAATCTTGGATTTCAACGAGGCAGCAGTTAAATACCGAGATAGCACTAACCTGGTTGGGGGTAAAAGATAGGCAGAGCTGGGTATCATCAGCATAGCAGTGAAACCTCAGCCTATACTGTCTTACAATGTCTCCGAGGGGCAGCATGTACAGTGCAAATAACATGGGAGACAGCACCGAGCCCTGGGGCACCCCGCAAGGCAGAGAGAAAGACTCAGAAAAAATATTCCCAAGACAACTCTCTGAGTTCTACCGGCAAGAAAAGATGAAAACCATCTTAGTACAGTCCCAGACAGCCCACAGATGGACCTCAGGTGCTCGAGCAGGACCCCATGATCCACAGTCTCAAAAACTGAAGACAAATCAAGGACTACCAAAATGGAGCGGTTTCTCCAATCTCTCACCACCAGGAGATCATTGAGCACCCGAACCAGAGCAGTCTCAGTACTATGCCTCTTATGAAAACCTGATTGGAGAGGTTCATATAAATTGTGGATGGTTAAATGATTCTCCAGTTGAGTTGCCACAACTTTCTCAATAACCTTTCCCACGAAAGGAAGGTTAGAGATAGGTCTGTAGTTCGCTAGATTCTCTGGGTCCAGAGAAGCTTTCTTCAGGAGGGGTGTCGCCACTGCCTCCTTCAGGCATGAAGTGATGGCAAAAAGAAATAAAACACTCAGAAACAAAAAAAAAATAAAAAGAGTTGAATATAGGACACAAGGGTAAAGGCTGCAGGGCTCTGGGTTTTCTGAAACTTGTAGAAAAATGATGAGGAAGGTTCACTCCCAAATTTTAAGTTTTTATTGTTGGATAATAAACATTCCACCCTTGACCAAAAGTGTGCCAACATTTAATGGCCCTGTGCCACTTTGCCCCGAGTGTATGATGGTTATCTGACATTCTGAGGCCCTGCACCACTTTGTCCTCAGCATATGGTGATTATCTGAATCCCAGTTCATATGTGCTAATGCTCTGTGTACTATTCAATTCTTATTGCAGTTTAAACTTTAGAAAATGTCTATACCAGCTGTGTTAGACTAATAAGAGGCCCTGCTTGTTGTGCAAGTGTTGACATTTTTAACTAATCAAGACTATGCATGCCACCCCTGTTACCAAGGGTAATGATTTTGAAACACTTATCGTACATGGTTATTCTCAAACATGAGCTCCCAGAAAGAAGTTCCAGGTCTGTTAGTTTCTGTGGATCCTGTTTATCTTTATTGTCTATACCTAGAGATGAGGAAGCCAAGTATGGCTTGATCCTCTCTTGAGCAAAGTACTTAGCTCTGGCTCAGCCCTACATCCATATGCAATTAAGATTTGAGTTAGAGCCAAGCTAGCTATGATCAACACACGTTTTCCAGCCTGTGCCCATTTATGCAGTGGAGGGAACCTGTAACTCATGAGAGACATTTATCGGCTCATGTTTTGACTTGTAGAGTCAAGCCAGACCTCTGGTTTGTCTCTGACCTGCCTCTGGTTATAATTTGTCTGGCATACCCATTTCTGTACTCTTGTTATAGACCAGATTGGTTGCTCTAAAGATTCTGTAAATAGCTCTTCTTCTTAGTTTATTCCCCATTTTTACAAAGGTTCTTCAATGGGATTATGTGACCCACACTTATTAGTCAATAGATATATAGACATTAGGGATGAGTGAGGTAGCTGTGGCATGATTTAGATGCCTGCTTGGATCTTTGGGAATCTGACAAAGATGTTCTGGGCCACTTGAAATCAGCCACCTCAGAAGGCAGTCCAGATCTCAGTTCAAGCCAGGCTACATGTTAGTGTTTAGACAATCAGCTGATGTCCCAGATACAGAATGACTTGGATCTCCGAGAATTTGACAAGGATGATCCATATCGATTTGAGGTATGTCACTTCAGTAGAGGACATATATGAATCTGAACCTGTTCTCATATCCCTACCAAAAACAGCTCCTTCAATATGTTAATTATAACACAGGCTTATGGACATAGTGGTATGAGTATTCAGCGTTCTGTAATAATAACAGTTATAAAGTGGGTTGGGATGGCCCCACAAACACTGCTCTCTGATTGGATGAACCAGGTCATCAACCATGCCAAAATGTTCTTATGCACATATGGCACTGCATTTTCGATGCCAAAATGTATAACACTAGACCATTTTATAAGTGCAATAACATACTTCATGGTGAATTCATTCATTGGGAGATATACTGTAGGTCCTCCTCCTCTGTGTGCTGAGGACAACTTAGCATGCAGCCTCTTGCCTCAACAAACACCAAAGGAGTATCTATAGCTCCCGATTATGGCACACCTTGTCATGTGTTAATTGCCCACTTACTAGTTTTGTTTAGTTCATCTGCACTTCAGTATTTATCAAGTTTGTTCTTCTGCTCAACTTCAATTGCATTTTACAAAAAAGCATGACATGAAACAGGGAGAAAATAGTATACAGTAATAAATACAATAAGTGAAAGTGTCTGTAAAATACAAAGTGCAAAGAACAACCATTAAGAAATAGAAACGCCATCGGACATCACCTAAAATTCATAGTAATTACTCATTCACAGTCAAATCAGGACATTAAACAGCAATGAAAAGGGTAGACTCGTCACAAAATTGGGAAGAATTAATAAGGATATTTATTATATTTTAACAAATATACTTGCTTCATGCTTTATTGCTAGTAACATGATTTTAGTGTGTTTTGCTTCCACAACATCATACACAGTCCTACTAGTGGACCTCATCCATATGAAGCAATGGCACCAGACCCCTGACCCTCTTATAGGTGCTAACTCACTGGCCCACTTCAAGGTGCCGCTGTGTGGGGGGGGCATTGATGCTTACCTGCCCCGGTTGGGACAAGCACACCACTGGCACCCAGCTCTGTTCACCTGGCTGCAAGCCCCCTGATTCCCCCCATCCCACCCCAAAACTGGGATGCCTGCAAGCTAGTGCAATGCACTATTGCCGGGCCATCAGGCAGCCCCACAATTAGCTCTTTTGGCAATGAGGCCCATATTTTGTTTTCAAAGTGGGATCTTTTTTCTGCACAGTTTTAGATTGGTAATTTTTTTTTCTATTTAAAATGTGTTAACCGGGAAAGGCACACTGAGCAGAGGCACATTTTCAGGTGTGACCCAGGAACTATGGTGACTTAAACATACAGAAGGGTATATGCATATAAAATATATAAATAAACAAACAGGCAGTTAAGATGTTGGTATTTATATAGAATAGTTAGGTTGGAAGGTCAAATAACATGACATGTTTTGTTTTACATAGCAAAGTGTCTTAAATAACTAAGGATTTTATCAGAAAGGAAGTTGTAGGGTAGCAAGAGGAGTTATGAGGATGGCAAGTCAGAGATTGGGGAGATAAGGAGGGGGGTAAGAACAGGTTGGGGTGAGGTAGAGGTGGAGAAAGGGGGAAGGTGACAGTTGCAAGGGGTGGGGGATAAATTTAAGATGGTGTTTGGAGGCCGGGAGGGATTGGGAGTCTCGGAAAGGAGTGGGCAGTTGATTCCAGAGGTGAGGGAGGTGATAAGAGAAAGCAGATGCACCTGCCGATGATCGCTGGTGGGGGATGGCAAAGAAGCGGGGATATCAGGATTTTAATGAGTAGGAGGAGTTGGGAGCAGAGGAGAGCAGTGAGGAGAGATAAGGAGGGAGAAGGCTGAACCAGTATTTTGACATGGTAATAAGAGAATGGATGTGTCACCCGTGGGAGGGGGTGGATTAAGAGAGGAAAGAAGTGTGCAATGATGAATAGGAGGTGGGGAGTTCTTGGCGAATCTGCAAAAAGGGTTGAGTAATGTGTCTAGCTTAGAGAGTGAGGAGATGGGGCAAACGCATAGATAATTTTTATTTATTTTATTTATTTAGCTTTTGTTGACCGGGTAAGTGCACTAGACAAATCCTGCCTATTTTCAGGCACGACCCGGGGGAGGGGGATACAGATGAATGCCGACTGACCTTGAACCAGATTAAGCTGTTGGTGATATTTTTAGTGAATGAGGGAAATTTGGCCAGGACACCGGGGACATTCCCCTACTCTTTCGATAAGTGCCATGGGATCTTTAACATCCACCTGAACTACCACCAATCCAGGCAGATGGGACCTCAGTTTAACGTCTCATCCGAAAGACGGCACCTCAGAAGTGCAGCACCCCTCTCATGCTGCACTACAGTGTCAGTACTGGGATATTAACACAAGTGCCAGATGTGGGAACTGAACCCACAGCCCTCTGATCTCCCGGCCTCAGAGGCGAGTGTGCTACCTACTGAGCCACTAACACTGTTAATGTCCCTGTAATAGAAGAGAGGGAAGATAGTCTTGTGAACTAGTTCACGGTGAATGTGTAGGGGGATGGCATGCTTGCTATGAAAGAGCACATCAAGTTTGGGGTGCAGTTTCGAACAGAGGGAGTCAATATGGGCCGAGAAGTTAAGGTGTTGGTCTAGCCAAAGGCTGAGGTATTTGTACGAGGTGACAGTATCAAGTGTGGAGGTGTCTGAGGTGGAGAACCTTGGGGGGGGGAGTTTGGCCAGTTTTTGGGGGAAGCCAAAGATAATGGAGACCATTTGTTTAGTGTTCACATGTAGGTTATTGTCGTGGAACCATGCTAGTACACGGTTGAAATCGGACTGAAGTGGTAGTTGGACTGAGTCAGAGGTGGGACCAGAGATGTAAAGGTCAATATCGTCCATGTAGAGGTGAATGCTAGAATGAGAGAAGACTGTGGGGAGGTCATTGATGAAAATAGAAAAGAGGATGGGCCGAGGATGGAGCCCTGAGGGACACCGGATAGGATGGAGAGGGGCGGACGCTGAGTTGCCTACTATGACAGATTGGTGCCAGTCACTGACACAGGATTCGAACCAGAGGACAGTGGAGGATGCTAGGCCTGCAGTGAGCAGCTTCTGGAGGAGGTGTGGGTGGGAGACAGAGTTGAAGGCCTTGGCGAGGTCAATACATATTGTAGATGTGAGGTGGCCTTTGTCCATAGCAGTGAGGATTGAGCCCATGACACAGAGAAGGGAGGTGATTGTGGAATGTTTTTTTTCCAGAAGCCAGAGTGATAATTTGAGAATAAGTTGGTTGCAGAGATGAAGTCAGCTAGTCTTGAGAGAACTAGGGATTCCTGGATTTTTGCAAACAAAGAAAGCACCAGCACTCCAGAGCCAGGAGTTAGTGGGTAACCCCAATGAAGGTACTCACAGTCAGATTTTGATGCAAATACAGTTTTATTCAGAAAAATCCTCCATCAAATGTAAACTGTAAATGTTCCACTGGAGCAATGGTCAGTGAAAACTAGATGCACTGGCACTTCGCCACGTAAGGGCTTCATCAGGGGGCATCTGCTTTTTCCAAATAAAACTATATTTGCATCAATATCTGAGTGTGAGTACCTTCATTGGGGTTACCCACTAACTCCTTGCTCTGGAGTGCTGGTGCTTTCTTTGTTTGCTGAATTACTAGGGTGGAAGTCCAGCACCAGCACCCTGCCCTGGTCTATCAAAGCACAGTACCATCCTTTGCTTTTGATTCCTGGAGTTTTGCCAAGGAAGGGAGCAGCGCAATCAAGTGGTAATTTCCAGGGGAGGAAGGGTCACCTCCTTTGTGCAGCGGGATAACGTTGGCTAATTTCCATTGGTTAGGGACTGTGTTGGTGCAAAAAGAGAGGTTGAAAATGTGAGTGAGAAGAAGCTATGGCTGGGGTGGAGAGGCGCAGGAGCTTGAGGTGAAGGTTGTCTGGGCTAGACTTGTGTGGGTTGAGTTTGCAGAGGGTGAGAAAAACTTCATGGGGGTGGTGGGGTGGAGGCTAAACCTATTGGAGGGGGGTGTAGGGAGACGCCGGGCTGTCAGGTAGTGCACAGGATGTGAAGAAGTTGTTGAAAGTATCGGCGGCTGAGGTGGGGTCAGAGATAGCGGACCCATGCTGCTTGAGTGTTGGGGGTTGATACCTGGCAGGAAGACTTGAGAAGGGATTTGATTGTATTCCAAAAGGATGAGGGGTTTGGGCAGGATGAGAGGTTTGAACTGAAGTACTCAGATTTATCTTGACATATTGCTTTTGTGCAGGGGTTTCTAAGCTTGTGATAAAGTTGGAGGTCAGAGATGGCTTTGGAGGATTTAAAATATGACCAAACTTTGTCGTACACTTTGCAAAGGGATAGGACATATGGGGAGATCCAGGGAAGGTGGTGCTGCCTTACCTAAGTAGTGCAGAGAGGGGTGTGGTGGTTCCAGATTCTAGTCAGGATGGAGGAGAAATGCATGACAGCCTTGTTAACATCTGAGGCCAAGAAGACTGGGGACCAGTTTGCCGCATTTAGATCATCCTGGAGGAGGTGGGGAGTAACTTTGTGGGTACAGCGGAGGCTGAGATATTTGGGAGAGGATTTGAGGAGGTGGATTTTCTGGTGCATTATGTGAAACAGTGGTCACTGATAGCATCATTTAGGACTACTACAGCGGATATATGGTGCTGGTGAGAGGAAAGGATCCAATCAAGGAGGGTATGATTGGTAGAGAGTAGATTGTAATGGGTTGCTTGACTTAGCAGCTGACAGAGATTGAGAGATTTAACAGAGATTCTGGTGTGAGAGGAGGAAGCTGAGAGCCAATCAATGCTGAAGTGCCCCAACATGAGTAGTTCTCCATCTGAGGAGAGGGAGACAATAGAGCTGAGGCATGAGAGGAGGGATTCGGGAGCATGTTTAGAGCTGCGTAGAGAATACAGATGTAGATAGGGACTGTGGAAGGGATGGAGAGGCGAACAAGGAGGGTTTCATGGGATTTGGGGACTGTGCTTTGGAATTAAACAGAGCTGTGGAGCGAGCTACAGACATACATGGCGATGCCGCCACCCTGCTTACCACGGTCCTGGCAGTGCAGTGTGAAATTTGGGAGGGCAAGTAGAGTTTCTGGGGTGCGAGAGGACAACCATGACTCTGAGATACAAAGAACATCTAGTGGGTGTTGGATGAGCCAGACTTTAGGGCATCCATTTTGGGAAGAGACTTTGGGCATTTATGTAAAATTTGAAGACCCTTTGGGGGAAGGGGGAAGGGGGGGCAGGGTTACGTTCAATATTGCCAGAGATCAACAGGAGAAGGAGGAGGTAAGAGTACAGGAGCAGCCTCTTGGATGAGAACAGTAAGGTGAGGGAGTAGGGGGCTCTGGGGGTGCTGAAGGGAGAGAAGGAGGGATATGTTTTGATAGGGTGACAGGAGAAGGCCGGGTGGATGGTGTGGTTGTCTGTGGTATGGTGAGCGTAAGGAAGGGGGGGGGTTGTGGGTGGGAGACAAATGAGGATCGACTGTTGGGAGGCAGTTCCTGTGGGTGGGTTGCAGAGACGGGGCAGGAGACACAAGAAGGAGGAGCAGAAGGCAGGTGAAGTGTGGGACCATTGTGAGGGAGCTGCATGAGGTTGGAGAGAGTATGGAGGGTAGCTGGATTAATGAGACAGAGTTAGGCAAACCCTTTTTTGCCTTGCCAAAGTCATGCAATACCTCAATTTCATGCAATAGTGATCACCTTGTGCACATCAGCAAAACCCAACAGAACACTGCCCGTTTTCAAGTGAAAACAGCAACGTTGCCTAAAACCTGGGATTTTTTTGTTTGAAAATAGCAATTTCCCCAAAACATTTCTGAGCAAAATAACAAATTTCCCAACATTTTGGAATTTTGTGAAAATATCTTTGCCAAAATGCATGAGTCAGTTTCGCAGGACCCTAATTTACATCTGAATATAAGATTTAGATGTACTTATTTATCACAACCATAAAAGATTGTTGAAGATGATGCAAACAGCATAACAACTGGTATTTTAACCACATAATTTTTTTCAATCATAATTCATTCCTATATACAAAATGAAAATTAATAGTATGAGAGGAACACACAGAAGGTATGCATAGCAGTGGTCACTGAATTCAGAAATTTCTACAAGAACCTGAAAATTTCCTACTTCTGGGAAGCAATCTGATGATAGATCTCTCAAAAAGCGAAGCCCCGCTACACAGCTGCAATGTGTGCTGACAGAAAATCTGGCTGCATCAGGCTCCCCGCTGTGCCTCCACACACTTGTGCTACAAACAATACTGGCACACTGTTGTTAGGGTAAGGAGCCCCACTTGCAACAGTGTTACTCTGCACTAATTGCAAACAAGCTTATCCAGATGTTCGTGAGCGCACAGTATGTGCACCCACATACTGGGGCTGTGCATGAACCAAATATTATTTACAGAATACCACAAATAGTAACCTTCCCAAATATTTGGGACAACATCCTGAATACTCCACTATTCAGTCAGTATTTGGGAAGCAATATTCAGTGGACGAGATTTCAAAGTTTCACAGAGCTTCGTTAGCCAATTGGAGGCTGTTACTGGAGCTCTCAGCTACGCACATCATGTGATCTCCTCACTGTAAGTTGATAGGGTCATCTCAGAGAGATAGCTGTAGTCTGTCTGCAGTGGCTTGCCTTTCTGAGACCTTTATCTTGGCCCCCCCCCCGCCCCAAAGAAACATTTTCTGTTAGCAAAACAGTTTGTTTATTGGTTAGTATTTAACACCTGATCGTCATCAGAAAAGTTCTGACTACATTTTTTGTGTTTTTGTCTCTATACTGGGCTCTGTTGTGTGTGTGCGTGCATGCGTGCGTGCGTGCATGCATGTGTGTGTGTCTGCTGACACCCTTCCCCCACTGCTTTCAGTCACACAGTTCTAGTGTGATTTATTTTTTGCTGAAGTACATTTATTTTTGCAGAGAAAGGTTTCTTTCTGCTTTGGAAAGTCAGGCTTGCATTTTCTGCCTAGTGTGACAGCGTCTACTCTACATTTATTATTGAGGAACTGTTTCTGGGCTCACTAACAGAGAGGGTTGTTTGCTGACTTTCCCAACCCCCACTGTTTTCACTTCCACACAAATTCAATGTGAATGTGAATCTGATTTTCCTGTGAAGCAAATGCAAGGTTTTGATTTTGCCGTTTTTTTTTCCTGTCGTCTGTTTCTGGGCTCTGTCTCTTGCACAGCTGAAGAGGTTGTCAACTGTCCCAGCCCCGCATCTCACCATGCACGCACACTTACTCTGTGTGTGCACATAATATTGTTGTGAGGTTGCTCTGCGTTCTGCACGTGCATGGCTGTGCAAACACATTGTTTTGTGTTTTAAAAGTGCAGCAGTTTTTCAGTGGGTCAGGCTTGACTCACTGAATTTTTCTTGTTCATCAGTTTGTTCTGGGTTCAGTTCCCTGACTGAGAAGGGTGTCAGTTGACTCCCCCCTCCCACAGATCACTGCGCACATTGTGTATGTAGCCTGTGTTAGTGCAATATTTGTTTTGGTGTGAGGCTGCATCATACGTGTGTACGGCTGTCTACACGTAGTTTTTCTTTTAAACTGCTGCAGTTTTTCAGTGTGTCTGGTGTGACACAGTCAATTGTTGTGTGCCTTGTGCCTGTTGTACAGTTGGAGTTCTGGGCTCAGTTTCAAGCAGCATATTTACACGGTTACACACACAGGCACTGTACTAATAGTAGTATATATTTTGCTGTGTTAATTAACATACATCAGTTCTCATTGTCACAACAACCAGCAGTATCATTTATAATATCGGGTAACAAGCAACCCTGTAAAAGAACTTGGTCCAGCCCCAACAAGTCCTCTGCACCACATGTACCAAGCTGTGATAGAAAAGGTGAGAGATGTTCATCTGGATGTATTCAGTGGTCCAAAATATTTTTCTCACCTAGCAAAGCTTTAGGCTCAAATAGCAGTGGGAATGGGGAAAGTAGCTATAGCTGCAACATTGCTAGCACTCTCACCACCAGTACCAAACACCCATTTGCTGCCCAGTACTCCTATGGGGGTAGTAGGAGGGCATTACATCTCAGTAGAGCACCGACTGAGGAAGCAGCAGCCACTATCGGGAGTCTTCCTGCAGCTTCTTCTACCATAGATGTGACACCACCGCCTGTACCACGAGTGAAGTAGCCAGTGCCACCAGTACCACTTTTACTGCACCAGTCACTGTGACCACATCCACCACCACCACTGTTGCAACAAGTGCCTCCAGTGACACTGTTGTACCTGCTAGTAATGTAACCACTGCAGTCACTGTCACTATGTCAACTGCCATGCCCATGGATACTGCACCACCACCTAGTTCACCAGTGTCTGTGACCATGACTACTACCCGTATCATGCTATCCAAAGGCAGTACTCATGCTGTTAGTGTGTTATTTATTTATTTATTTGTTTTTTGTTTACAGGGTAAGTGCACTGATCCCAGGGACCATTTTCAGGCATGACCCAAGCCATGACGATGGCATGCAGGCAATACAGACTGGAAATAAAAACACAACATTTTCACAGAAATACAAGCTGGTACAAAAGTAGGTCATGGGATACAAAGTGCTAGTGCAAATACAGCATTCATTACAGAGAAGTACAATCCAATGTAGGAATCTAACAGCAGAACTATTCAGAGCAGCACAACAGTATTTCAACAGTCTCATAAACAGCAGTCTTAGGAAAAGAGGAACCACATCAGGAAATATGAAGTCTAGTTATTTCACCCAGGGGGCAGGTACATGTGGTAGATTTATAGTGTGTTTTGAAAGTTAGATGTGAGTCAAGAGAGCGACTGTGGGTTGGTAGGCTGTTCCACAGTCTGGGAGCTATGGAGGAGAAAGCTTTATTCCCCAGGCAAGTAGAAATCTGTGGGATCACTAAGGGAGGAACACTAGAGGCTCAAAGATTTCATGGGCAGTTATTTGGTATGATCAAGGAGGAAAAGGGGGACAGGCCACCACTTCTCATGGCAGTATCTCTAGTGCAGCCAAGTATGCAGTTGTTTCTGGCCTGTAGAGGAAGTCAGCCTAGAGACTGGTAAAAAGAGCAATGGTGCGTGGAGTAGGGAGCCATTAGCACAAATCTACATATATTATTGTAGGAGGTAGTTAGCCTTGTGAGAACTTGGGAGGAAGCTTGAGTGTAGATTGGGGCACAGTAATCCATGAGAGGAAGGAGGTTGCCTTGAGCTATGGCAGCCTTGGCCTCCGAGGTCAAATAGTGCTTTAGATGGAAACCCACCACAAGTCTTTGGTTGATTCTCCGCTGGGTGTTGTTGATGTGAATAGAGAAAGTTAAGGACGGGTCAAGGGTGACACCCAGATATTTGAAAAAGTTAACGTTTTCAAGGGTGGAGCCATTTGGGGATAGGACTGTCAGGGTAGATTGGGTAGCTGTTAGTTTAGTGATCTTGGGTTTGGAACCCAGGAGCATGGCCTTCTTCTTACTTGTGTTTACTAGGAGTCTGTGCTCCCAGAACCAATTATGGGCTGTCCCATAGTTTTGGGTTAGTGAGGAGGAAACGCTGGTCAGAGATATTTAGATGAGGAGGATGCAGAGCACTCATCTGGCTCTGAATATGTTTTGGACCCTCAAGAACTGCCATCATCATCATCTGAGAATGATACTGATACCCACTTCAGTAACTCTGGGGATGAGTCAGAATATGCATGTTATCCGAGTAATAATAAACAAAGAGCTGCAGAGAAAATGAGGAAAGGTGCTGACTGTGGCCAGCAGGGCAAGCAAGAGGGTCATCATCCTCCTCCCGTAAAAACCAAAAAAACAAAAACAAAGCAGTCCACACTAAGCTTGCCCAGGGTAGTGTCAGCTCCAGACGCACAAGGTATTGGTAATGGTACTCCTACTAGTCAGACAGCTGTTGGGGAGAAAGAACAGGATGCAACATCCAGTTCTGTTAGTGGGAAAGGTAGGAAAAAAGTACTAGCAGTGGCCGTTCTATTGGGGCAAAATTTATTTAATTTATTTATTAAAAATATTGGCAACTGGGAAAGGCACACTGAGCCGAGGCTCATTTCCAGGTGCAAGCAGGGGACAGGAGTAATAATAACATACACAGGAGTTACATACAATCAATACAATTGCAAGAAATAGTATAGGTATGGCAGGTTACAAGACATTTTAAGATTTTGTTCAGAGAAACATGGTTTATAATTGGCTTTTTGAATCACCTATACAGTGATGACTACTCCACAGTCTTAAACTTGTTTACTGTGTTGTGGTGGAGTTGGGGGGGCATGTAGAGGGGCAAGAGCAGATGGGGTGGGGAGGAGGCGAAGGTGCTGTTTGAGAGAGGTGTGTGAGGGAAAGTTCCGTAGTTGGGGACTTTGTCTGTTCTATAGGGAACTATGGTTGCTGGTGTAAGTACAGGGGAAAAGTGCACTGTAGTTGCATTTTAGTGTAGCAAAGAATGATGCAACTAGGGCGTGTGTGGTCTGTGTGACAGCAGCATTAGCAGGGGAAAAAAATCTATCAAACCTCACAACTACAGCAATGATAAATCATCTGCGGATGAAGCACCCTCATGCACTACAGGGATACATAGATACATAGACAGTGTCAGCAGATAAGGGCCTATGGCCCACCCAGTCTGCCCATTTGAGCTTGTAAGTTCAGTTTATGTTTTCCTAGAAGTCTGTTGCCCCTTACCCCTGACCTCCAGAATTCCTTTATGTCTATCCCATGCATTCTTAAATCCCGTGATTGTTTCAGCCCCCACCACTTCCTCTGGCAGGGTGTTCCACTTGTCCACCACCCGTTCTGTGAAGAAATTCTTCCTCATGTTTCCTCTGAATCGTCCTCCCTCAACTTCATCCCATGCCCTCTAGTCCTGGAACATCTTTTTCGCTTAAAATAGTGTTTTCCTGCACCCTGTTCCTCCCTGTAAGATACTTGTATGTCTCTATCATATCCCCTCTCTCCCTCCCTCCTCTCCTCCAGGGAGTACATGTTCAGTTATTTCAACCTGTCTTCATAGGACTTGTGATGCAATCCATGCACCATCTTTGTTGCCCTCCTCTGAACCTTCTCTACCCTGTCTATGTCCTTACGTAGGTATGGTCTCCAGAACTGTACACTGTACTCCAGGTGGGGCCTCACTAGTGTCTTGTATAGCGGAATTATGACCTCCTTTTCCTGCTGGTGATGCCCTGCCTATACATCCCAGCATCCTATTTGCTTTACCTGCTGCCTTGTCACACTGTTTCCCTACCTTGAGGGTAATCAGAGATGATAACCCCAAGATCCCTTTCCTGCTTGGTGCATGCTATATCCTCACCCCCCCAACTGATATATTGTGCCAGGGTTTTTGTGCCCCATATGCATTATCTTGCACTTCCTTGCATTGAATTTCAACTGCCAAACCCCTGACCATTCTTCAAGTTTCTGCAGGTCCCTTCTCATTCTGTCTACACCCTCTGGTGTGTCTACTCTGTTACAGAGCTTTGTGTCATCGCGAACCATCAGCCATTTTCAACAGTGGAAAATATTGGTTTCCAGCGACTGATGCAACATTTGCACCCCCCAGTATCAGATACTATCCTGCACATTTTCCAATACTGTTTTACCCAATATACAGTATATGAGGATGTGTGCAAGGCAGTGTTTCAGCAACTTGGCAGTCAGTGGGGTGTTTCATTGTACCACAGACATATGGAGCAGCACCAACTCCAACCATTCATATATGTCGCTGTCGGCACACTGTTGTGCAGCAGACCTAGTAACTGGTGGAGGCACTGAAGGTGCAGGTGTGTGGTAGTTCTGGTCATTCCCCCTGGTGGAGCCTCTGCAACCTCTCATAGCAGGTTCGTACTACTGAATGTGGCTGTTATGCCTCAGGATCACTGGTCCATGAACGTTCTGACATTCTTGCAAGATATGCTGAGTGTGTGGACTGAAGACAGCTGGCTGCTTGTTGGTTTCTTTGACACCGACAATGCTTCAAATGTGATTAAGGTCCTGCGTGATGGGCACTTTGAAGGCATCCGTTGTTTCACCCACACTTTGAATCTGGTGGTGACAAAGACCATTAGCAAGACAACAGAGGTGGATCAAACTGTGAAAGCAACAAGAATCATTTGTGATCATTTCCACCACTCTGTTAAGACAATGAACCAACTGTGCCAGCTGCATGAGCACGTTCAGATTGCACAGCACATGCTTATACAGGATATCTCAATCTGGTGGAATTCAACATATTATATGTTACAAAGGCTACTGGAGCACAAGTGAGCACTACAGGAAATAAGTATGGAAACAGGCATTGGGGGAGTTCTCAGCCACCAGGATTAGGCTGTTATCAAAGACACAGTAAAGGTGCCTACTCAGGTCATTCCCGTAGTGTTGATACTAAGAAATTCACTGCAGAGATTCTCCAGTCATGCTGATAAACAGCCTGAGAATATTGCATAATCAGTGAGGGACCTTGTGGAGACTCTAAGCCTTGAAATAGAGACCAGGTTTACAGAGATTTGTGCCCATAAGCCATAGGTTTTTGCCACAATGCTGGACCCAAGGTTTAAGTATGAGGTACTGCATCTTGAAATGCCTGCACACTGGTAAATGACTTTTGGCAGCAGCTGTGCTCAGAGCTCAACTTTACTATCTGTGTGAAGGGTGTGACACCTACTGAGCCATCTCAGGAAGAACAACATGTGGAGGTGGACGATGCCCCTGAGGAGGAGGAGGAGGAGGAGGAGGAGGAGGAAACCAACTGCTGGGCACAGCTCAGTTCATCCCTGCAGGCAGAACAAAGAAACAGAACCGAGCAGCACCCACTTTCAGCAAGCAATGTTCCCAACTGCTTCTTCACAGAAGGTCTTAGCCTATCTCTGTAGAACCCCTAGAGTGCTAGTGCAAAAAAGTTGACATCATCCCCACTTGGCACAGCTGGCCACCAAATACCTGAGCTGCCCCCCAACCAGTTTGCCATCAGAGAGGTTGTTTAGCACAGTAGGGGATATGATGGAACCTCACAGATCCTCACTAGAACCCAGAACATGTTGAGCAACTTGTGTTCATCAAGTTGAATTTATACAACGTGTGGACCTCGTTTCATGAAGATAAAAGAGATATCTCACTGACTACATGTGAGGTATCATTTATATCTTCACAGTTGGGTATGTCACAGTGGATATCTTGGCCAGCTGGGTATGTCACAAAAGGTCCAGAACTCATTTAGAATGTTCGGCCTCAGTAACAGTACTAACCATATTCAAATGCAAATAACTTTAAAATGAAAAATGATAGCATTGTACTGTGAGCATGAAAGTTGTTCAGCACAAAAATATCGACAAAATGAGTGGTGTTTCATTTATAGCTACCTTTTAGGGTTTTTTTCACAATTAATAAAAAAATCCAGCAGAAAGTTTATTTTCTTTTCACTTTTTTGACAAACAAATGCATATAACTTTAAACGACAAATGATAGCATATTACTGTGAGCACAAATGTTTTTCAGCATAAAAAGATCTACAAAATGAGGAGTGTTTCATTTACAGATACCTTTTAGTTTTTTTTATAACTGGCAAAAAACAGCACAGAATTCAATTTTTTTTTCACTTTTTGCAACAAACAAATGTAAATAACTTTAAAACTGAAAAAAGAGAGACCCACAATTATTGTATGAATCGAATACCACATAGGTGGCAGTGAGATAATAGAAATATCTCCACTAACTGTCATTGAACTCTAGGTATCCCACTTGTGGCTTCACCACTCATGGGATATCAAGAGTTCAAAGGCAGCTCGTGGAGATATTTCTGCTATCTCACTCTCACCCATGTCATATCCCATATTTATCACATCACTCATGAATACCATTGCTATTTTCCATGCTCCCATGACTAGTGATGCTGGCCTAGCCCCTGTTCTCAACTGGTGGTGCCCCTACCCTGTGAATACTCTGAATGTCACCTCACTCATAAATATTGCTCTTTTTCCACACACCCCAATGACTGATGATGCTGGCCTGGCCACACTTCTGGACTGGTGGTACCCCACCATCTGAATAATGTTAATTTCACCCCACTCACAAATATTGCTCTTTTTCCACTGACCCCATGACTGGTGATGCTCTCTCTTCTAGTGCCTCCACCGGACTGGTGGTGCCCCAAACCCCATTATGATGCTTGCAATATTATTTCCTATTTGTTGTATTTCACAATTGTGCAAATAATGCATTAGTTTGATTTTTTTGTGATACAGTGTATATGTTTGGCCTTGAAGCCGTTAAGAGATTAGTCATAAAAAGACTGTTTGTGACATCATCTTATAACAGGAAGAAGTGACATCAACTCAACTTCTGATATAAGCTGGCTGTTATGCCCACCAGTGTCACCAATCTCTCCAAGTGGTTCAACTCCTGGAATAAGTCCTGTTATACCCGCAAATGTCAGTTTCTCCAACTGGTTCAACTCCTGAAATAAGCCAGCTGTTATGCCTGCCAATGTCAGTCTCTCCAAGTGATTCAACTCCTGAAATAAGCCAGCTGTTGTGCCCGCAAATATCAATCTCTCCAAGTGATTCAACTCCTGAAATAAGCCAGCTGTTATGCCCGCCAATGTCAGTCTCTCCAACTGGTTCAACTCCTGAAATAATCCAGCTATTATGCCTGCCTGTGTCACCAGTCTCTCCAAATGCTTTAGATGTTGATGATGATGTGATGATGATGATAATGCGTCACACCAGTCCAAACCTGCATCACTAACAAAGGGCATTTGCACAGAATTGCAAGGAAGAATATTAATGAAGACCAATCCAACCAGATCTGGATGTTTTTGATATTTGAGTAACACAGTGTATCCTATCAGCAAAGTTAAGTATAGTCAACTTTTTTATTTATTCTTTTGGGGGGGGGGGCAGTGGTACTTTTATTGAACAGTCGCGGTCGATTCTCAAAAAGCCCATAGATCACCACAAGGTGCAGTGATCTAGGGCTGCAGGAATCTCAGGAGTGCCAGGGACCCTGCATCCGATTCTCAATCAGGTAGGGTCCTGGTAGCAAAGTCCCACAGCTTGCGGCAACCCTAGCAATGTGCTGCACAGAGGGCACACCTGGACCGGGTGCCACAAGCTGTGGGCAGCTGTGTGGCAATGTCCTCAGATATTCCCTGGTGGACTAGTGGACCCCCCTCCCCGAAATCCCCATGATTTGTATAGTTAGCATATGTCCCTGGTGGTCAAGTGAACCCCCGTCCCTGAGTATCTCCATAATTACAAATAAGACTGGAAATCCTCTCCCTGGTGAACTAGCAGACCCCACTCCCTGATCTCCAATGTCCCCACGATGTATTAGTGTATAAGACTCCCTGGTGATCTAGTGGCACTCCCCCTCCCCCCAAGCCCTGAACCCCCAGTACGTGCTCCATCAAAGCTCAGTCAGCAGCAGGGATCGACAAATTTCAAATATATGTGGTAGTCCAGGACAAGTGGCCCATCCAAAAATGGTAGTCCCACTGTCACAAGTGGTAGTCCGAAGCCGGCCCGGTGGCGCTGAGGGTTGAGGCGCTGGTCGCTACATTCCGGGCCACGCCGGGCACTCCATGTTCGGGAATGAGCACGGGTTGCGGGTCGGCGGGAGGAGATGGATTGAGGCCCAGAGGACTGCTCTCCATCTCCGGGTTGGGGGGATTTAGGCGGCCGGTGCTTGCCTGACCCCTAGCGGAGGCTGGGGATCAACAGCACGCAGCCGGAAAGAGGGGAGGTGGGACATGGCAGACGCTTGACTAGTACATGCACGGGAGCCTGTACGCACTCAGTCGCTGGCGTCATTGCACGCTATGCCCGCCTGGGAAGAAAATTGAGGAAAAAATGGAGCCCGGCAGCACGACGTCGTTCCCCGGCGCTATTCCCGGAGGACGCCTCCCTGGCATGGACCCGTTCGGGTGGGTTGAGTCGCCCCCACCACCCTGCCATGAAGGGTAAGTCACGGGTGCTGGAAGGGAGGGGTCTCATGTCCGGGATGGCGCCGAGGAACGGCGGAGGCGGGGGGCGCCGGAGCCCTGTGGAGAGAAATAACATCCGCAAAAAAAAAAAAAAAAACAAGTGGTAGTCCGATGGTCAGATTGCCATATTTTAAGGAAAATATATAAAAATTATGTAGCAGCAAAGTAAATGGCTGTGTGTCATTCTATTATTAATGCTGCATAGATATAAGCTATAGAAAACAGTAAAACAAATATGTAAATATCTTTAAATGTTTCTTAATACAGATTGTGTGATTTGAAGTCTGAGTCAAGTCACATGGTGTTCTCAGAGACTCCATTCAGTCCCACATAAGCCAGAATGAAGCAGAAAATAATTAGGGCAAACATAATCAGAACTCCTCAGATTCAGAATTGTCACCAACATCAAGTGTACTAGTGGTGCTAGGACAGGATGATGATGGAGCAGCAGCAACAGTGCTAACAGTATGAGATACAGAAGCATCAGATTCAGTTGAACCAGCAGTAGTAGCATGCCCATAAACATGTCGAGTGCCTGGACCAGACAGCAGCCAGTGGTTTATTGCTGGATCTGGATTGAAGTCACATAGTTCGGGACCCTCTACTGCTATTTGAAGAAGTGACTGTAGTGTGTCATCTGCCAGACGTGTCCTTATTTTTGTCTTTATCAGGTTTTGAAATGGAGAACACTCATTCAAGACTTTGCAGTTGACACCACATTGCCAGTAATATTTCCACTAACTCTAGCATATGAGCAATCTGGGGCGGTTTTTCTTTCAGCAATCTTGTATACACCTGCAGATAGGGTTTGTCAACTGCAGATTTCAGCAGAGCCTTAAATGCAGCATATTCTGATCTAATAGTTTCCTGCTGCTCTTCTGCAAAAAAATTAAAGTATGCTGCTAAATTAGCCAATTCATTGGTCCCAAACTCCGCAAGTTGTTCTCTTGGTAGATCAAATTGCTTGAAATCCAGGCAGCTGAACCATTTCAGAGGCACCTCCGAGAAATTTTGAAATCTTACATAGATGTAAGATATTGCTGCATCTACTAAAGTATGCAGTTGTGTATCTGTCCTGAAATTTATTTCAGGACAGTTGCCTCTAAATGTGAAGGGAACAGTCTTCTCAACTCCCTTCTTTGGAATTACAAAGTCCATGCATCTGTCCTGAGGTTTATAATTAGCTAGGAAAGCTGTCATGTATTTCCTGGCTTTGATTTCAGTTCCATCAGCCGGAGGAGGCAGGTCTCGATGAGGTGTAATACTTCAAGAATTATTAAGTCATCTCTTGAAACTGCAGTGACAGATTTTTAAGAATGGGCAAAAATCTTGCAGGACATAAAGAGATTTGACAAAGTGCACAGACTGTATCTCTCTTAACAGCACCTTGCTTTTGAACCATCAGCACCAGCTGCAGTTTGTTGCAAGTGCTGAGTAACCATAGGTGAGGTTCACCTGAACTGCATGTACTGAACAAGATCTGCTGGCAAGCCATCTCACCTGTTTAATTGCACTAAAGTGTGCCAGATCACTATCTATCACTTGTGCAATTTCTTGAAGCTCCCCTCATTTTTTTGGGACTATAGTGGTAGAATTTAAAGATGCCCTTTAGAGTATTTTCAAGGTTTGATATGAAAGGGATTGTTTGCATCATATCAAGAACTGCCAGCTCCAGCTTATGGGCAACACAGTGCATGGCAATGATGTGAGGACAGTGCTCCCGTAACTTTGCGATGGTTCCACCCCTTTCACCCAGCATTACACTTGCCCCATCAAAATTGGCAGAAATCAGAAGTGGCCCTGGATTGCTCACATTCGATAGTCAGTGATAGGAAGATGTAAAGAATCTAATGCAGTACTTATTGCATTAAAGACACCTTCAGCATTTGAGGATTCCAAAGGTACGGCCTGGATCAGATATGTACATATATCTTTTGTGTTAGGATTTACAAAACGGAGGAAGATATTTTCCCATTCAATTATAGCCGCATCAGTGCTGCCGTCAGCAAGAACTGTAACATATTTTGCATTTTTAATAGTCTGCATCTGTGTGTTGCATAGAACAGCAGATGTAGCTCTGCAAAAGTCCCTGGCTCGCTTATCATTGGTGTAATTTGTACCACACTTAATTCCATTTTCTCTTCAATTCGATACCCAATCCATGTCGGAAAAAGGGCTGATTTTTGCAATGGAGTACGCTGTGTTAAACAGGCATCTCATCTTCACCTTTGTGGCCTCTTCCAACTGTGCAAAGGCTTGATAGAGTGATGACTCACTGATATCACAATGAACTGCACACTGGCCACTTTCCAGAATATGTTGGTTCTGTCATAGCACATTTGGACTGGACTTTTCGTGTGCACGTATTGACTCAATTCTAAAATTGTTAGAGCCTGTGGCAAACACATTTGTTTTTTGAAAAGGCTGGTATTGCAATAGTGGGATACTTTTCGCACACTTTGCAATACATCAATCCCTTTTTTCATTGTATCTCAACCATTTATAAGTTGTCAGCCAATGAGGCTGAAACAGCCTGGCCTTTTTCTTGGTCATATTTTTGTCTTTACTTCACTTCTTTTGCAAGTCATCATCAACAGGTACAAAACTGCGTTTCTTTGGAAGTGACACAGGGGCTTCAGCTAAGGCCTCACTAGGCAGCTCACTGCTTAAATCAAATGCCTGATGATCACCTGTTCTATCTAGTGCCACAGATACAGACTCCTTACTACTTTCATCTGCGAAGGTAGTAGTTGGTGTATTTATATTAGAAGAACTTGAGGATGCTGTTGGTGCTGCTGAGTCAGCTGACCAGAGGGATAATAGACTTTGCTGTTGTTTACTATGCTTAGTACTAGTCTTCTGCATTTTGAATGCCTCAATGTCTGGCTCTCTGCTTACACAGTGCTTACTTATTGTTTTGTGATGCTAATAAAATTTATTCTGTTAAAGTCACTGTGTGGGGTGCGTGTGTTTTTTTCCACTGGTGTTTACTAGATTAGAATGAGGACGGGGGGGAAGGTGGAGCTGGCAGCCAGCAGCAGACAGTCACTTATATATTCTTAACCTTTACAGGTTAAGGCTATGTAAACTACAGAATCAAGGCAGTCAGGCAGTGGACATCAAGAATGGAAGAAATAGCAACAGCAATACTAAGGGGAGAATGGAATGATGTTATTGCTGTTGCTTGCTTTGATGCTTACTTTTTTTGTTTATATTTTTTTACCTTTTTCTCACACTGCTGCACACACTTGCCAAGCAACCACATAGACAACACACACAATGTCCGTCCAGTCCCAGTGACTGTCCCTGAGCTCGTCCAACACACAGCACAGACAGACAACACTATTATTTTTATGTCCTCCCTCCTCCGTCCTCTCTCAGTCAGTTAGTTCTGTTTTTTTCATTCACTTCACTTTCCCTTTACTTTTCTCAGGGCAACACAGAGCCCAGCAAGCAAACCCTTCCTCCTTTAGACACACTTTACTGCCCTCCCGAGTCCCTACCTAGTGCCCTTGCCCTTTACTTGTTTCTGTTCTGGCTGGCTGGTGGAATCGGGATGCAACACAAACAAGAGAAACACTCTGAAGACGGGGGTCGATACCAGTCCATTTACAGAAGAAAGGGTTCTGAATGAACTAATAAAATTGAAGGTGGACAAAGCTATGGGGCCTGATGGGATTCACCCAAGAATTCTAAAAGAACTAAGGGTAGAACTAGTGACATCGCTGACTACTCTCTTTAACAAATCATGGAAGGATGGGGTGGTACCCAAGGACTGGAGGAGGGCAGATGTAATTCCTCTTCACAAAAGTGGGAGCAGGACAGAGGCAGGAAACTACAGACCAGTTAGTTTGACCTCAGTGGTAGGGAAAATGATGGAATCACTTCTGAAGGAAAGAATTGTTGAGTACCTTGAGGCCAGTGGGGCACAGGACCCAAGGCAGCATGGATTCACGATGGGAAGGTCGTGTCAGACGAATCTAATAGATTTCTTTAACTGGGTGACAAAGTAGTAGATCAGGAGGGGCTATGGACATGGCCTACCTAGATTTTAGCAAGGCATTTGATACAGTCCCCACAAAAGATTAATACACAAGATAGACAGCCTTGGAATGGGTCCCAAGGTGGTAGCCTGGATAAAAATTGGCTAGACAACAGGACGCAAAGGTAGTAGTAAATGGAGTACACAGTGAAGAAAGGAGGGTTACTAGTGGGGTACCACAGGGTTCGGTACTGGGACCAGTCCTTTTAATGTCTTTATAAGTGACATTGCAGAGGAACTGAAGGAAAAGTATGTCTCTTTGCAGATGACACAAAGATCTGCAACAGGGTTGATACACAGGATGGAGTGGAAAGGATGAGAAGGACTTGGCAAGGTTGGAGGAATGGTCAAATGTATGGCAGCTCAGATTCAATGCAAAGAAGTGCAAGATAATGCACCTGGGAAACAAAACCCAGGGAAGCGTACACAATGGGGGTGAGATACTGACAACAGTAAAATGGAAAGGGACCTGGGGGTAATTATATCAGATGACCTAAAGGTGGGCAAGCAATGTGAGAAGGCAGTAAGGAAGGCTGAGGGATACTGGGATGCAGGAAGAGGCATCAATAGTAGAAAACAGGAAGTTGTTATCCCTCTGTACAGACAGTTGGTGAGACCCCATCTGAGTACTGTGTACAGTTCTGGAGACCCCATCTCCATAAAGACATAGACAGAGTGGAGGCTGTCCAGAGGAGAGGCAACCAAAAATGGTGCAGGGTCTGCACCAGAAGACTATCTGAAAGAAAGACTAAAGGAGCTTAATATGTATACTCTTGAGAAAAGAAGGGAGAGAGGGACATGATAGAAACTTTCAAGTACCTCAAGGGAATTAACAAAGTCCAAGAGGGTAGCATCTTCCAGAAAAAGAGATGTGCAAGAACAAGGGGGCACAATTTGAAGATAGAGGGGGGACGGCTCAGGGATAATGTGAAGAAGTATTTTTTCACTGAGAGGGTTGTGGATGCATGGAACAGCCTCCCTGAGGAGGTCGTGGAGTCAAGAACAGTGGTGGACTTCAAGAATGCATGGGACAGGCATAAGGCAGTCCAAGGGGTGGGTAAGAGGAAGTAAGCTGTTGGTTAACTAGGATCTGCAGCTTATCTGTTAGGTAGGAAAATGGGCAGACTAGGTGGGCCAAGCGGTCCTTATCTGCCATCAAATTCTATGTTTCTATGTTTCTATGTTTCTAAACAACACACCCACAAACAAAGCACAACCCAGTCCCCTTAGCTCTCTGTGCAAAAACACTTGCTCTCTCCCAGTCTCCTCTCTTTCTCCTTAAGTTTTAAATGGAAGAAGGGAAGGGATGGGATGGTCTCTCATTTGGTTCAGGTCGTTCAATCAGTCCCCTTTTTGGATATTTTTAATGTCTACTTCACTAGCAGACTCAGTCTATCTATGTCTAGCCTGTTTTTGGCCAACTAAGTTTTTTATCACCACTTCTTCTGGTGCTAAATTCCTATCCAACCAAAACTCTTGTTAGTTGTTGGAATCAGCTAATAGTATGCTGCAGCACCTCGTCATCTAAGCTCAGCTGCTGTACTGCAAACTAAGTGCATGCAATTATTGAAAACACAGTTTTTTCCCCCTTTTCTTAGGGCAAGGAAGTGAAGCAAAACAGTCAAGCCCTGCTCCGTTTGTTCTCTCTTGACTGACTTCTCCTAGGATGTTTTAATTGTTCACTCTCTGCTGTCTCCTCCCTTGTAAGAAGAAGAGTTACTTGCTACTCTAGTCTCTGGCAACTTCTACAGATCTGCTCTGGTGGTAATAATTCACCTATATGATGTTAATCTTCTCCCCCTTACTGCAGCAGTTAGTTTTTTCTCTCCTTCTGGCTATTACAAATTACAGGTCTGTCTCTCTCTCTCTCATCACCACCCTGGCCTTGTTTAGTAGTGGTAGTAGATCATCACCCTCAGAAAGGAAAGAGCCAGGAAATCTTCTGATTTATTAATCCACGCCTCAAGCAGCAGCACCAGCTCGACTTGTGGTCGCTGGTCTTGCTTTCCTTCCGCCCTTCCCTTCCCTTCCCCCGGCTGACAAACTCCCATCCAGTCAGTCCCAGTCCTAAAACTCCCTTCGATGATTGATCCTGCTTTTTGCAACAGTCGCCAGTCGGGCACAACAGCAAAGGGAAACGGAGTCCCGAGTCCAACTCCTCGCCACACAACAAATTAAACTCAACAACTCAGTAGCTACTAGCTAAGCACAACACGTCACGTCCTTTCTCCCAAATGAGCTGAGAAAAGTGAGTGAGCACTGAGCAACACGTGAGTGAGTGGGGCGAGACTCCGATACCGGCGCCAAGTCATTAACCAATGAAGGCAATCAGTATTCTTGTTCTTACCACAGCTGCAGCCCATAAGCCCAGATCTGTCGATGCCTGAATGGATGGCACACCTGCCAGTCTGATGAGTGGATGAGTGGCTCCTCCTCGGCACCCCCCCCGTAGCTGCGCGCTCGCCCCGGCCACAGCTTGCTCCTGGGGCAATTGAAGACATGTGGCTGACAGGCTGAGCTCCTGTCGATCACATGATGGCTGGATGAGTGGTGCTGCTACCAGCAAGCTCCTAGTGGAGGAACATGGCAGTGCAGCAAAAAAATGTTTGTAAAGCACTACTTGTTCACGGACAAGTACTCCTGTGCCATCTGCTTGTCCGTGATCAGGATCTGGCAGCCCGGGATGTCGGGCTATAGTATTTGTCGAACCCTGGTCAGCAGCTGGCCAAGGTGGTGAGCAGTGGATCGTGCCAGTCGCCAGTTTGATATGGGATGGGGAAGTGGGGTGGGGGGCCACTGCCTACCAGGGTGGGGGGCCACTATACCACCAACCAATACATGACGTAGCACAACAGGGGTTCAGGGCTTGGGGCAGTATACAATGCACATATGTTTTGGGGACATGGGGGGGCTATGGCATATTGCCGCTACTGGTCAACTCTTGCGATGGATAACTTCTAAGTACCCTGCTCTGGCTGGTCTAGTGGTACTTAGAAATTTGCCCTTCGGGGGAGTTTTGTGAATCCTGTTTCAGGGGATTTGGCAGCCTGCATCTGCCGCAAGCCCCTGGTGCCATGCCGCAGCCCAGTGTGTGACACAAGGGTGGCGCAAGCCCATTCGGTGCAGGCTGCCTTTGTGAATCGCTCCCGGGGCATCATTTGGCACAAGGTGTGCTTTGCACCAATCACCCCGGGAGCTTTGAGAATCAGGCCCTCTGTCTCTAATCATTTTTTGCTCCTGACTTTATTGTCTTTTCAGGTATTTTATCACTTGGGTGATTGAATTCTGTTGCTGGTTAGTTCCAGCGCAGTTCTGGTTAAATAAATTGAGGAAGCTATATGCTGCATAATATGATATTGCCTTAAATGACTTGCAAGTACAATACCAAAAGTACAGTTTCCACAGTATGAGGAGGATATCCTATATAGACATGCAGTGAAGATTCATTTTGCCCACAAATATAGGTGATATCAACAACTTGGTCTCCGTGGATTTTCCCTGAAGTTTATTTAATATGGTAGAAAAAGAAGAAGAATCACCATTTATATAGCACTTTTTATACACAGTGTATCCCATAGTGCTTCACAAGCAATGCTAGACTGGTAGTAAAGTGACTGAATGTGTAGTGGCGGCCATATTGCACATCAACACCCACACACAGTTGAACAACTGCATTGCAAAATGGTTTTATGAGAAGGGGAATGTTGGCCAGGACACTGGAAATGTCCCCTACTCTTTGCGAAGAATGCCCTGGGTTCTTTTACTTCCACCTGGACACCTACCAGAACAGCACCAGAATGGGTAGAAGGGACCTCAGCTTTAATGTTTCATCCGAAGGACAGCACACCCCAGCAGTACAGCACCCCCCCAATACTGCACTCGGTTGCCAGCATTTCAGGTACAAGTCCAGTCCCGGTGTGGGACAAGAACTCACAACCTTCTGGTCCAGAGGCAGATGTGATACCAACTGAGCCACGCTGACATCCTATGGTACAACTAAAGGCCTGGTTAGGTCAGACCTCAGGTTCTGATCTCTATACCCCCACCTCCAACTCCTCCTCCCCTATGTGTCTGCCCCCCTTCCGGGCAGGAAGACGTCATCTAAATTCTCACCATGGTGGTGGCATTCTGCCCAAAACAACAATTTCTCCTGCTCACCATGACAGGCATGGTTCATGTATTTAATATGATGCTGGCATTATGCCCAAAAGAAACATTTCCCCTACTCACCATGCCAGGTATGGTTCACATATTTAATGTGGTGGTGTCGGCACTCTGCCTGACAGAAAAATTTCTCCTATTCACCATGTCAGGCATGTTTCGCATATTTGTGATCATGTTATCCCTTCTACCCATATACACCATCTGTATTGCGCAATTCTATATTTGTCTGTATATGATCTGCCTCCACTGTAATCCCTTCCCCCCAGGTCGCACCGTGAGACGAGCATCTTTTTGCTCAGCATGCCTTTCCTGGTGAAACAATTTCAATAAATAAATAAATTTAATGTGGTGGTGGCATTCTGCCCAAACAAACATTTCTTCTGCTCACCATGCTAGCCCTGCGTGGATCATTGAGGTGTCATTATAGTGTTTGTGGAACACCACATCCAAAGAGGGTTTAATCATGTCGTTTAAGGGCTTTTAGGACCATTTTTAAAAATTACACCTTTCCAGCCTGAGTACCGAATACCTGGGACCCGAATACTGAATATTTGGCAAAATATTCAGAAAAAGGTATTCGCACAGCCCTACCACATACACAGTGGAGTGCCAAGGCCCAGTGGTAGGAACATGGTACATTACCAGTTGCCTGGCACTATAACATGAACCGAGCCCCAAACCTATTGCACCACCATAGTAGCCTCTTACCCTGTACCTTCTGCCTACTTCTGGGTTTTCCTGTTGTCATAGCAGCAGTTCTCCCTGGTATCCTGTGGACCCCCTACATGTTTATCATCTTTGTCTGCTATTGATCCCCAATTCCCCCTTACAAGAAGTGAAGTACTCACTATGCCCACTTAAAGTTGCCTCCATCCCACTTTTGCCCCCCCTCCCCCCTTTTAGGAGATGACATACTCCAGAACCAATAATCCCTACCTTTTCTTGTTCTCCAAACCATATCAGCTGACTCTTCTGTGGGTGAACAGGGTAATAAAAGCTTTATCCTTCCTCTTCTCAGAAATGGTGGATTTTGGACTTGCGCTCTACCTAGGGGTGGTACTACATGGCATGCAGAATGAAACCCCACCCCCAGCTCTCCTTAGAGTATTCTATTTCCCTATCCAGCCTCCTATGGTACAACTAAAGGCCTGGTTAGGTCAGACCTTAGGTTCTGGTCTCTCTACCCCTCCCCCCTATGTTTCTGCCCCACCATCTAAATTCTCACCATGCCTTCTGAACCTATCCACTTGTATAAATACCCATGTATCAAGCTCAGGAATGTTTTATGCATTCTGTTTATGTATTGTGCTTGTCCCAATTTGCAATTGACTGTTGACTCCCTGATAGCACCATATGGAATGATTTTACTATTGTTATGTAAGCACCCTGTGGGAGCTTACTAGTTACATTTTCTGTAGCTAGGTGTAGTTAGGCAGGATAAGCTGTGGTGCCATGGGGTCCGGGATGTGGGTCTGTCTGCTGACACCAGGTGGGGCCTCAGCCCAGTGGGTATAAATAGGCGTAGTTTGGCACCAAAAAAAAGGAAAAGGAAGGAAAGAAGAGAGAGAGTCATGGTGTCAGCCTGTGAGTTCGGCCGTGAGGGTCGCAGTGGACCGTCCACCACCACGGCCCTCCTCCCTCAAAGACCGGCGAAGTGCAGCAGTTCGGGGTCGATGAGAGAAGTGTGGAGCAAGTAATGGGATCCCTTTGGTGCTGGTCTGTGGGAGCTGGAGCCCAGGTATAGAAAGTAACGGAGCCCGCTAAGTGAACTCCAGCACCTTGGTTGGGGTAGGCACTAGAGGGGGTCCTAGACCGTAAAAGTCTTGTCCGTGGGTGAGTGCATCCTTTGAGAGCCGGTGAGAGGAATGCAGCTGGACCCGTTATGGCAGGAGGTGTCTGGGGCGCGGTCCAGAAGTGGCAGCCTGGATCATTGGTGGGATAGTGGTGGCAGCCTATCCCCCTATCCCCGGACCGAGTGCCATTGCAGAGTTGAAGCTCTCAGGGTGTGTGCAGCCTGTAGAGGCATGAGAAGTTCTGTGTGGGGTATGGTCATTTGGGACCTCAGGCAGAGTGTCAGGCTGCCTGTGTGCTCTGTGTGGCACTCCGGCTGGGCCCCTGGGTGAAGATATTCCTGGACTGGAATAACTATATGAGCGGAAAGTGCCTCTCCAGGATCACCAGGGATAGATGAAACTCTCTGGGAGGCTCAGAGCAGACATGTGGCATCAGTGATTGCGTGTCAAGAGGGTTTTCGGTGGGACTATTCACACTGAAGTAACACCACCGTTGAGATCAAAGTGCTCCTGAAGGGGGAGCCTTTGTTGTGACTGACAGATAGATCAGCCAACCAAACCTTTTGGATCTTGGGGGATTTCCCAGACTGCTTGCAATTTTCAGTTAGTTCTGGGCTGAGAAGTGAAGAAGTAACAGCTCAAGTGATATGGGCAAGAGTTCTGTGTAGTTTTGCATGGGAGAACTATGAAAGGCCTGAGTTGTGGCCTGCATGTCTGCCTGCTTCCCCTGAGAGGGAGAAAGACAATTATTTCGGACTAAATCCAAGTTTGTGAGAATGAAATAAGCCACTGATTTTTTACCAGGCTCATACCTGAAGAAGACCAAAGATTTTGCTGAATGCGATCGGCCTGTCTGGACTTCCAGCCACCTCTGAACTCCCGGATTGTGCAGAGACTCTGTAATTGTGACCGGAGAGCAGTTTGCCTGGTACAGTAGAATTTCCTTACATGTAAATGTGCTGTGAGTTGTTAGTAGGTCGTGATTTGGTTCACCAATGTGTGAACTGTGTTCTGTTTGCTGGAAGCTTTATCCAGCCTAATCGGACTGAATCCGCATTCATCTCCATTCGGCCTGGGCCATGCCATGCTGGCCCTGCCAGACTACCCCACTGCACAGAGAAAGCCACCGACAAGAGACCTGCCTGGAGATCAGCCCCCTGCTCCACGCTTGAACAGGAATGACGCCTCAGTGAATCGTGTGGGCCCTGCTTCTCCTGGCACTCCAGATTAACCACCCGCTGTCTCGATTTTCATCCAGCCTGTGTCCAGTCTTGGGTATCGTGAGTAATCATCAGGGTAGCTCCCTACAACAACAGCCTAATCTAAAAGTGTGTCATCTGATTGTCTTGTTGTTTTCTTTTCACGAACTGACCCCTCCAGCTCCGGCTTACAAATAGTGTGTGTTGTGCATGTCGTTTTCTTCCACCACAGGGCCCCAACCAGCTGCAACGTTCCTGGCTAGCTCACCATTCTCCATCTGGGTACCCAGAGTGTGGGGCTGTTTATGGACCCTAAAGTGCATGCATAACTGTTTGATTGATACAGCCTTTAAGCAAATTAACCTGATTACGCCCCTCCCTTGTTTAAATCCCTTAAATAAATCAGATCTAACTCTTTTTTTGCATTTACCCTGACTGTGGTTCCAGTTTGTGCAAGAGTACTATACTGCTGCTATTTGCTGTGTATAACCTTGTTTTACAGGGGGTCCCCAGGGCCAGGCCAGAGGAAAGCCCTGGTGGTAAGTGCAAACAGTGTGGGTACTTGTGTGGTGTATCAGTATTGTGAAAGTGATTATTGTGTATTGTTCCAGCCACTAGTAAGGAAAGAGGGGGTTAAGTGTCCTGGAGGGCTGTGCCCAGGTTAGCTTGACCACTACCAACCCTGACCTCCAGGTGGAGGCACCTGCTTGAACTGGCCCCCTTAACGCTAGCTAAGTGTTACAGGCAGGGTAGTAGCCCTTGGATGGCACTACTTAGGGTTATATATATCTATTCTATATATATATAATTTTTTTTTCCAAAGGCTATGACTGCAGTTCAATAGTCAGAAGCAACCAGTCACACCCCCTTCCTGAGCTATTTAAGTCAGCGTCCTCCAGCCTCACTCAGAAGGACTGTTTCTTTTGCTGCAGCTGGATGCTCTTTCCCCTCCTTGTCTCTCTGTGTTTGTCTCCCACTTTCCCTTTGTGCTTTTGGACTTTCTGTTTGGTTTGTGCCTCCACCAGCTTTCTAGGTCAGCAGCTGCCACCATCATGAGTTCCTTTAGTACCTTTTGGTGTATCCCATCCAGTCCCATAGCATTGTCCACTTTCAGACCTGCAAGTCCCTTCAGGACTCTTTCCTCTGAAAATGGACTTGTGTCCACTCCCCCCTTTTTGTTCCTGCTGCTCCCTGGTAGTCCACCCCCACCCCACCCCCACTGTGAAGGCAGAGCAGAAGTACCTGTTCAAGATGTCTGCTTTTTCTTTTTCTTTTTCCTTTTAGTTTTTGTTGACCGGGTAAGTGCACTAGACAAATCCTGCCTATTTTCAGGCACAACCCGGGGGAGGGGGTTACAGATGAATGCCAATCCTCTTCTGCACAGTTTCTCCCTGCAGCCCTCCTTATCCTCACTATCCTTCCACTTACTGTACTCTTTTCACTAATGTACCTGAAGAAAGTCTTGTCCCCCTTAGCTACCCCCTTGGCTGCTATCCTTATCTCTGTCTGTGGGTTTCCTCCCCTCACTGCCTTTTCGGCTTTCCTGTTTTACTTGGTACACCTCCCTACCTGCCTCCATCTGCATTTCCTTATACCTCCTAAATGCTACCTTTTTTCCTTTACTACCTTGGCCACTTCCTTGGAGCACCATAATGGTCTCTTTTTCCTTCTGCTTTTACTTACTTTTTAGAGTTTAAAACACATCCTTCCCTGCTTCCCTCTGTTTTACTTGGTGAACCTCCTTGTCATCCTCCCTCTTCATTTCCTTATACCTCCTGAGGGCCACTCTTTTTTTCCTTCACTACCTTGGCCACTTCCCCAAACACCCATAACAGTCTCTTTTCCTTCTACTTTTGCTCACTTCCTACATCCAGAGGTTAGTTGCCTTAACTATGCAGGTGGGTACAAGTCCATTTACAGAGAAAAGAGTCTTGAAGGGACTTTAAGCTCTTGCAATTCTGAAAGTGGACAAGGCTATGGGGCCAGATGGGATACACCCAAGAGTACTAAAAAAACTCATCAAGATGCTATCTGCCCCACTGACAGCCTTATTCAACAGCTCTTTGGAAACAGGCCTGGTTCTGGTGGACTGGAGGAGAGCAGACATGGTCCCTCTACATAAGAGCAGCAGCAGGGGGGAGGCTAGTAACCACAGGCTGGACAGTCGCACCTCAGTGGTGAAGAAATTAATGGAAATCCTGTTAAAGGGAAAGGGGAAATTGTTTAGCAAGGAAAGGCACACTAAGTTGGAGCTTGTTTTCAGGTGCAACCTCCTGGGAACACAAGGAAGTTAGGTAACTTGCTCAAGGTCACACGGTATGCAAGTGGGGACTGATGGGATTCAAACCCAGGTCTCCAGGTTTGCAGCTCAGTGCCCTTAACCACTATGCTATACTGCCTGCCATTACGCTTTACTGCCTCCCTGTTTAAGGGAATCCTGTTAAAGGAAAGATTGATAAAGTACCTTGAATCCAATGGGCAGCAAGACCAATGACAGTATGAATTCATGAATGGGAGGTCATGCCAGATGAATCTGATTTTCTTTGACTGGATCACCAGGGAAATAGATTAGGGGAGGGCAGTGGACATGGCCTATCTGGACTTTAGCAAGCCCTTCGACACTGTGGTGCATAGAAGACTGATAAAGAAATTGAGCAGCCTATAGGTGGGATCTAAAGTGGTAAACTGGATTAGAAATAGAATAATAGATAGATCAGTGTGTATTTCCAAGGCAGTAATACCATCGAGAGGTCCTAAAGTCCCCAAAACATCGAGATGGTATTACTGCTTTGTGAAACACTTATCATTCTGTTATTTTTTGTAATATATGGATCCATTGATAATACTACAGTTGGAGATGACCTTCAAACTGTAGTATTATCAGCAAAAACGATAGCATTATCACTTTTCAAGATAGTATTATTGAGAGTCGAAACTTTTAAGGGAGCACTTAAAACATATCTTTTTAAACAAGCGTATAATGATTTTTAAGTATTATTAACGTGGTTAATTTTACTGTTTTTAGTAATATTGTCTTATTGTGTGATGTACAGGTGCCTTGGTTTCTAGAAAGGCGCCTTTTTATAAATAAAGTTTTGACTGATTGATTGATTGAGAGTAGTGATGCACTACTGGGAAATTTTGTATAACTTAGTATAGTATTATTGAACTTATCTATGTATTACAAACTGGTTAATGGATAGGAGCGAGAGAGAGAGGGTGGCGGTTAACAGCACTCACTCTAATGAGGGGAGAGTGACCAGCAGGATGCCCCAAGGCTCAGTACTGGAACAATCTTATTCAATGTCTTCACAAGCAACACTGCAAAAGAACTGGAAGGGAAGGTATGCCTTTCTGCAGATAACACCCGAATCCATAATAGGGTGGACACTCAGGAGGGGTGGAGAAAATGTGTAGAGATCTTGGGAAGCGTGAGGAGTTGTCAAGAGCATGACAGTTGTTGTTCAATGCCAAAAGGTGCAAAATCATGCACCTAGGAATAGGAATCCAGGAACTGAGTACAGGATGGGGAAAGGTACTGGCAGTCATTAAGCAACAAAAGGACCTTGCAGTTATCATACCTGATGAACTCAAAGTGGCAATGCAGTGTGACAAAGCAGTGAGGAATGCTAGTGGAATGCTGGGATGCATAAGGAGAGGTATCTCCAGCAAGAGGAGGAAGGTGGTGTTACCACTGTATCGCTTGCTACTGAGACCCCAACTGGAGTATTGTGTCTAGTTTTGGAGGCCACACCTCAGAAATGACATAGACATGGAGGAGGCAGTCTAGAGGAGGGCAACTAAAATGGCTCAGGAGTTGCACCACAAGCCCTGCGAGGAGAGACTGAAGGACCTCACCATATACACCCTGGAAGAGAGGAGAATGAGAGGGGACATGTAGAGATCTACAAGTACCTCACAGGGGAAAACAGGGTACAGGAGGGGAATCTCTTTCAAATGAGAAAGATCACCAAGACCAGAGGGCATACGATGAAACTGGGAGGGGGGATTAAGAGGGTTGTCTGGAACTACTACTTCACTCAAAGAGCTGTGGACACCTGGAACAGATTGCATGGGGAAGTGGATGAGGTGAAAACAATAGGGGGCTTGGGATAGACAGAGGGGAATGTTAGTATATAGACAGGAAGGAGGGAGGGTCGTCAGAGACCAGTTAGAGTCTCTGGAGGCAGACTAGGCTGGGGTCATCTGGGCAGACTGGCTGGCCAAGCAGTCCTTTTCTGCCAACACATTATATGTTTCTATGTAAAATGGAAAACTGAAAATTAAACAAGATTTGGCTGGTGCCATCAAGGCTGGTTTTGCCTTTTTTCTGTTATTATCTTGGTTTGTTTTTGCAGCAGGCTTTACTGTCTCAATAGTCTCACTGCTATAATTGTAATTATATGAGGACCACATCCAACATCAGTTTTACAAGTTTTTTGTATGCAGTGACCACATGGAGGGCTTTGATACAACTGCATTGTTTTTCAGCAATGCTCCCTATAATGAAGGCAGGTGTTCACGTTTACGTGACACCAGGCAATTAGTTTTGTTCCCCCAGCACCAAACACACAGAAACATAGACAATGATGGCAGAAAAAGATCACAGGTCTATCCAGTCTGCCCATAAACCCTAATAAACCCAGGACCTATTAGCCATACAGGGTTCTAACCCATACTATCCACCACCATGCCCTCCGCACTACTGCTGTCACCCCAAACAACCACTAAGCCCTTCACTCTGTCCCAGCTGTGTTTGTAATCATTGATAGTTTTGGTACCCACCAGATAAGCTGGAAGAGTGTTCCATGGCTCCATCACCATTTCTGTAAAACAAAACATAGAAACATAGAAACTGATGGCAGGTAAGGACCACATGGCCCATCCAGTTTGCCCTTTTTCTTTGTTGTATTGCTTGCGCTGCAGACCCTTTTGGGTCTACGGCACTTTCTTTTCTACCCTCTACCTATCCCTTATGATTCCCTTGTGCTTATCCCAGGCTTTTTTGAATCCCACTACTGTTTTCACCCTCACTACCTCCACTGAAAGGCTAGTCCAGCCATCCACCACCCCTTCTGTGAAGAAATATTTCCTCATCTCTCCTGAACCTACCCCTCTCCAGCTTCATACTATGGCCCCTTGTTCTAGAGCACTCATTCCTCAAATATAAACCAAAAAAAACTCATTTGTACCTTATTCATCACCTTGAAGTATTCATAGATCTCGATCATATCCCCCCCCCCTCCAGGGTATATGTTTAGTTTCCTTAGCCACTCTTCATAGGACTTTTGATATAGACAATGTATCATCTTGGTAGCCCTCCTCTGGACAGCCTCCACCCTGTCTATGTCCTTCCTGAGATGCAACCCCCAAAACTGCACACAGTACTCCAGGTGGGGTCTTACCAAGGACCTATATAGTGGCAACACCACTTCCCTCTTTCTGCTGGTAATATGCCTACCTATGCACCCCAGCATCCCACTGGCTCTCCCGATTGCTTTGTTGCATTGTCTTGCCACTTTCAGGTCATCCGATATGATTACCCACAGCTTCCTTTCCTGCTTGGTTATTTCCAGTATTTCTCCCCCCATTTTGTACTGCACCCCCAGATTTCTGTGACCTAAGTGTGTTATCTTTTTTTTTTTTTTTGCATTATCCAGTTTACCTCTCCTGCCAGCGGCCATCCAAGCCAACCGCTTCTTCAAGCAGCCAATCTCTTCGCTTCTGCCCCGATCCTCCATTCCTGCCATTCACTGCCTCCTCATCTTGCTGCCTCAGTTGTCCCGCCATATCCCTTCGACAGGAGGCCCCCCTACCCCGTGGGAGCTCCTGGGGAGGGGAGACTACAGTGCCTGGAGGCACCATCTTGCATCTGTACCAGGGCAGCAAGGAGCGCAGCACGGAGGGCTATCCCAGCTATCGCGGTGTTGTAGGATAGAGCTGCCATCTTCTGGCAGCAAGGTGGCACTTTTCCTGATTTTCTTCCTCCTCACCCATTGGATGCATACCGTGGCGTTCTGGTTGCCCCATGCAGGCATCGTGTGGTCATCCATGATGCAATGCATGGTGCCAGCCACCAGGAGCCGCCAAAGAGTGACGCATTCCTGATCCCTCCCCCCAGGAGGAGAACATCCAAGGGACTTTCTGGATCCTCCCCGCTGGCCTCTGCTCCTGCCTGTCTGGGCTCAGGACGCGAACCTGGGTCGTCAGTGTGCCAGACAAACCCCAATCACCTAGCACCATGAAGCCAGCCCTCAAGTGCATTATTTTACATATAACCCCCCTGTCCCAGGGGCTTACCTGACTGCCCCCATTGGGGCTCCCATTTTCCCCGACCTTATCCCACCCCATTTCTTTTTTCCCCAGTTCTGGCTGTCCCTGGTAGCCCCAGTATCCTCCCACTGGCTCCCACATTATTTGTAAGAGAGCGGAGCCTAGGCAGCTGTAGTATGGAGCACTGGTTTGGATTTGCACCTTCTGGTGCATTTCGACATTTGCGCATGCGTATATGCGCATTTTTGTTTGGCCGTCTCTCCAGTGGTCCCAGTCCCTCTGACAGGCAAAATAGGTACCGGGACCGTTAGCTGGACTGGAGAGACTGCAGGAGAGGGAAGAGAGCTGAAATTGTGAGCACCAATCATGCTCAAAAATCAGGGAGCTGTCTCGTTAATATTAATGAGGTGGCTCATACATAATAATGAGGCAAGTCCTGTCTAGCGCAGTAGGAAGGTTTCAGCTCTAGTGACAGGTAAGAATAAGGATAAAATTAATAAATGATGAAAGGGGCCAATGGAGGGAAGGTGTGGCCATAGTTCTGTAGGGGATTAAATAAATAAAAATGTTTACACGAACTGCAGTAAGAGAATACATTGGGACATAGTATGGGCTGCAATGGGGCTTGTGTGTGCTTACTAGGGGTCAAGCATAATGGCAGCAGCGACTGTTAGATGGCTAAACTAATGTATTACAATGTGCAGTCACTTAGAAGGGCACCGTAGTGGCTACAGATGTGTGGGGAAACTGTAAAATAAAACATTACTGTTTAGCTGCAGGAACATTCAGAATTTGGGACACTGCATGAACTGTGTTAGGGCTGCTTTGCCAGCAGCCATGTTTTGCAGCCACATTCATTTATTTATTTGGTTTTTGTTAACCGGGTAGATGCACTAGCCATAAAATGACTATTTTCAGGCACGAACCGGGATAGTATGTAACCCCCCTACAAATGGGGGTTCCCAAAATGTCTTCCATGAGCTTACCTAAATTCTCACTGCCAGGCTGGTGTCCTGCGGTCTAATCATTAAAAAGGTAATTCTTGAGAGTGCCTGCAAGCCTCTGTGTACTGTCTCTTTAACAGCTGCCTGACTGCAGTTATAATTGAAATGGAAGGGGGCTGAGTGTTTCCATGCTCGAGTCCGGCCCGGGTGGCCTGAAGATGGCTCTGTTACTGCCATCGCTAATTGTGCAGAGGGAGCTCTGTTTGCAGATGTGCTTGCTGACTGATTATCTTTTAGAGCAGTAATAATATTGTAGTTTATTCTAACCTGCCTTCTTTGCAGCGAGGGGTGTTCTGCCAATCTCCACCATCTTGGTCCTGAACTGCCGAATTGGATCAATCAGTACTTTGGGACTTCAAAATGGAGTCTGCCTACAGGGGCTGTGTGGAGTAAAAACTGTGGGAATTGTAGTTCCGGGGTGTTGGTGCCTTTTTGCACCTACAGTGGGAGCTTTGTTGTGACTGACAGCTGGACTGACCAACTGAACCTTTTGGATCTTGGAACCCCCCCCCCCCAAGCTGTCTGCTGTCTAGATCAGATCTTAGTGGGAAGCTGAAGAAGCAACAGCTCGAGACAGTTGAGCAGCCATTTTACGTAGTTCGCATGGGAGAACTGTGGAAAGGCTAGAGTTTCGGCTTGCATGTCTGCCTACTGCCCTGAGAGGGAACCAACAGTTATTTTCGGACTAAATCCGATTTGTGAGCCACTGACCTTTGACCAGGCTAAATACCTGAGGAAGACCGAAGAGTTTGCTGAATGTGATCAGCCTGCCAGGAATTCCAGTCACATCGGAACTTCTGAATTGTGCAGAGAGCTGTGCGATTGTGATCGGAGAAGGATTGCATGGTACTGTAGAATTTCTTACATATAAATGTATTGTGTATTGAAAGTGGGTCGTGATTTGGATCCCCACTGTGTGAACTGTGTTCTGCTTGCTGAAAGCTGTATCCAGCCCAACCGGACTGAATCCGCGGTTATCTCCATGCGGCCGGGCCTTGCCACGAGGGCCCTGCCAGACTACCCCACCACACAGAGAAAAGCCATCGACAAGAGACCTGCCTGGGGATCAGCCCCCTGCTCCACGTTTGAACAGGAACGACGCCCCGGTGAATCATGTGGGCCCTGCTTCTCCTGGCACTCCAGATCAACCACCTGCTATCTCGATTTTCGTCCAGCCTATGTCCAGTCTTGGGTATTGTGAGTAACCATCAGGGTAGCTCCCTGCAACAACAGCTTAATCTAAGTGTGTCATCTGATTTCTTTGTTGTTTCTCTTTCTTCATGAACTGAGCCATCGGGCTCCGGATTACAAATAGTGTGTATTGTGCATGTTTTTTTTCCCATCACAGGGCCCCAACCAGCTGCGATGCTGGCCTACCCCAGGCAACGGTCCTGGCTAGCCCATCTCTTCTCCACCTGGGTACCCAGAGGGTGTGACTGTTTAGGGACTCTGAATGCATGCATAACTGTTTGATTGATAGAGCATGTAAGTAGATCAACCTGATTATGCCCCTCCCTTGTTCAAGTCCCCTGAATAAAGCAGAACTAACTTTTTCTGCATTCAGTCTGCCTGTGGTCCCAGTTTATGCTAAGAGTACTGTACTGTTGCCAATTGCTGTGTGTAACCTTGTTTTACAGGGGGTCCCCAGGGTCGAGCCAAAGGAACTAGCCCTGGTGGTAAGTGCAAACAGTGTGAATCCTGGTAAGGTGTATCAGGGGTATTGTGAAGGTGATCACTGTACATTGCTCCGGCCACTAGCAGGGAAAGGGGAGGGGGTTACAGCATCCCGGAAGGCTGTGCCCAAGCTAGTTTGACCACTACCAACCCTGACCTCCGGGTGGAGGTATCCATTTCAGAACTCAGGCCCCTTAACCTGCTACTAGTCAAGCAGGCAGGGGTAGTTGCCCTTGGGATAGCACCACCTAGGGGTTACAAGTACATTACAGAAAGGGAGGCAGTATAGCGCAGTGGTTTAAGGCTCTGAGCTGCAAATCTAGAGACCTGGGTATGAATCCCACAGCCCCCACTTATATACTGTGTGACCATACCTCTCAACCTTTTGTCCCCCAAATGTAGAACATTGCCTCTCAAAATGTGGAACAAATGGGCAAAATGTGGAACACTTAATCAAATCTTTACCTAAGAAGCTTAGAACACTGTTAATATGTTTGCATGTATGTTCAGAAAGTCTGTTATTAATTGAATAGTATATTTTTTGCATCATTTATTATAGATTTTTGCTTTAAAATGTTAACATTGAATGTGGGACAAGTCCTCACAATGTGGAACAGGGAGCTTTTGTGAAGTAAAATGAGGAACGCTCCTCCTAATGTGGTACAGTTGAGAGGTATGTGTGTGACCCTGAGCAAGTCGCTTAACTTCCCTATGCTCCCAGGTTGCACCTGTAAACAAGCTTTCAGCTTAGTGTGTCTCACCTGGTTAAACAATTGGAAAAAAAAAGAAAGCATACAACATTCCAAAAGTACATAACATATCAGGTACAGTCAGTGGGGGGCAATAAACAATAAGAAAAAATTACTCACCTTAGTAATTGCTTTTCTTCTCATGGAGTCTTGCTATATTAGGACCATTGCAGTCATTCCCCCAGTCTTGAACTGCCCCGGAGAGGAAACAGTTAACTCCAGAGTGATCTGGAGTTCCACAGCGCGAGGGCGCTGTTCAAAGTTTCTATCTGGCCAGTTTCAAATGAAACTGCCAGGTTCTTTACGGAGCTAAACTAACATAGCAAGTCTGTGTGGAAAAGCTCTACACTAGCCATTGGCTACCTATCATTAGAAGAATAAGAACAATCACAGAATAACAACAACAATATTTATTGTTAGGAACACTCCTTACAGCACTCAATAGGACCCTCTCCCCAAAACTCAAGTCTAGAGAGGGACCCTCTACCACTTAACAAAACAGAAATACCTAGTTCCCTAACCCAACTAGAGAGACTAAAATGGCATGACACAGTGCTTGCACTAATTTGCCAACCCCATACCCAAGTAGGAGTTCTGAGAGGGGTAGGAGGAGGGTTGTTCTATATGCAAGACTCCATGAGAAGAAAAGCAATTACTAAGGTGAGTAATTTTTCTTCAAACACCATGAAGTCTTGCTATATTAGGACCATTGCAGATTACAGCAGTACCTCCATGGAGGAGGGTCAGAACCTACTTAGGAAATAGGCTCTGAAGAACAGCTGTGCCAAACGAGCATCTCTCCTGGACTGGACGTCCAGGAATAATGCTTGGTAAAGGTGTGAACTGTTTTCCAGGTAGCAGCTTGACAAATTTCAAAATGGGAATATCTCTAGCAGCCGCTAGAGATGCAGCTGTACCCTGGTGGAGTGGGCCCTCAGTCCTGAGGGGGCTCCACCTAGTTTTTGGTAACAGAACTGGATACAAGAGACAATCCACCTTGCAATTGTCCTCTTAGTGGCAGGTCTCCCTTGCCAACCTCTCCATAGGTAAGGAAGAGTTGGAGGATTCGAACCTGTGACCCTTGGTACGCTCCACATAGTAGCTTAGGGCTCTTTAACGTCCAGGCTGTGTAGTTTCCTCTCACCCGAGGAAGAATGCTCAGTGAAAACACTGGGAGAGAAATGGACTGGTTCAGATGAAAATCTGAAACCACTTTGGGTAAAAACTTTCTGTTAGTCCTGAGGACTACCTTATCCCTGTGAAAAGAAATAAAATCCTTTTCCACCGAAAGGGCTTGCAATTCACTTATACGTCTGGCAGAAGTGATAGCCACTAGAAAAACAGTTTTCCAAGTTAAATACTTGAGATCTGCAGAAGAAAGGGGCTCAAAGGGAGGTTGCATTAACTGAGCAATGCAAACATTCAGGTCCCAGGCAGGGGCTGGTTCCCGAAAGGGAGGGTTAGTATGAAGTAACCCCTTAAAAAACTTAGAAAACACAGGGTGAGAGGAAAGAGAAACAGGCTTCCCTGCAGAAACAAAGGCAGAAACAGCTGCCATATGAACCTTCAAGGTAGCTGGTCTAAGGCCTAGGGAATTTAGATGGGCCAAATAGTCCAGTAAAGTGGCCAGGTCAGCAGATTCTGGCACAATTTGTTTCTCCGAACACCAGAAGGAAAACCTCTTCCACTTAGAATTGTAAGTAGCCCTGGTGGAAGGCTTCCTAGAAGCCTTTAAAATATCCATGACCCCTTGAGAAAGGTGTAAATCAGCAATTCTAATTCCTCAAGAACCAAGCCTTGAGGTGGAGGATTTGAGGTCCGGCTCACACGCCTCCCCTGTGCACAGGTCAGCAAGTCGTGGGTCCTGGGCAAGGTTAGGGAGGTGGATTGTCAGGGACAGGAGAAGAGGATACCAGGGCTGTCTGGCCCAGTCTGGAGCGATCAGAACCACTTTGCAGGGCTGAGTTCTGATTTTCACCATACCCTGAAGAGGAGAGGAAGGGGAAAAGCATAGGAATTTCCCTTCCAATCCAGCAGGAAGGCGTCCAGGGGACTGAGCCCAGCACTGGAGGCCTGCAACAAAATAGAGGAAGTTGATGGTTGTCTGGGGCTGCTAAGAGATCTATCTGAGGGTACCCCATCTGGCAAAGACCGACCCCAATACCTGAGGATTCAGAGACCATTCTGTGATGGCCCTGGAAAATCCGCTGAGAGCATCCGCCAGGACATTGTCCTTTCCTGGAAGGTGAATTGCGATCAGGGAGGTGTTTAGGGAGTAAGCCAGAGACCACAACTTCATTGCTTCGGTGCACAAGGCTGAAGACCGAGTGCCCCCTTGCTTGTTGATGTACCACATTGTTGTGGCGTTGTCTGTCCTGATTTGAACTACTTTGTTCTGGACAACAGCTGAAAAAGCCTGAAGAGCTAAAAGAACAGCTCTGAGTTCCAAAAGATTGATGTGGAGCAGAGATTCCTGGGGGGACCACACTCCTTGAGTGGAAAGGTCGCCCAAGTGAGCCCCCCACCCTAACAGGGAGGCATCCGTGGTGAGGGTGAGGGAGTGTGAAACGGGTAGAAAGGGAACCCCTTGAGACAGATTGCCTTGATCCTGCCACCACTGAAGGGCCAGGATCAGGGTTTTGGTCACCGGAACTAATTTGGTAAGGGGGTCCCTCCTTTGGGACCAATAGGACCTCAAGTGGAACTGAATGTCCCTCATCTGAAATCTTGCTCCCTGCACGACAGCTGTGGAAGCAGCCATGTGCCCTAGGAGTTGCAGAAAATGCCTTGCTGGTCGAGAGACCCGCAGGGTAAAGGAGGATGCCAGGGCAATGAGCCTGTCCGCTCTTTCCGAGGGGAGAAATGCCCTGGCTAACTTTGTGTTCAACTCTGCACCTATGAAAGTTAGAACCTGAACAGGTTCCAGAACTGACTTTTGTAAGTTCAGCAGGAATCCCAGGAAGTGAGAAGCTGCTGGGTGACCTGCAAGTGAGATTTTACCTGGTCTGGAGACTGACCCACTAGTAGCCAGTCGTCCAGGTAGGGAACACAGCAATCCCTTGCCTTCTTAAATGAGCCACTACCACAGCTAGACATTTTGTGAATACCCTTGGCGCGAGGTTAGGCCAAAGGGCATTGCTCTGAACTGGTAGTGGACCGAGAGCAGTTCGAACCTGAGGTACTTTCGGTGAGAAGGCCTGATCATGACATGAAAATAGGCGTCCCTGAGGTCCAGGGAAGCTAACCAGTCCCCTGGCCTCAGGGAGGGCAAAATCATTGCTAGAGTTAACATTTTGAACTTTGGCTTTAATAGATGTCTGTTCAGGTACCTTAAGTCTAAGATGGGCCGCCATTCTCCTGTCTTTTTTGGGGTAAGAAAATATCTTGAGTACAGTCCCTTGCCCTGATGGCAAGGGGGAACCCTTTCCACTGCTTTGCAATTCAGGAGGGAAGAAACTTCTGCTTCCAAAGCAAGGGCTTCTGAAGAGTTTGCGGGTGGAAATTGCCTGGCTCTCATCTTTGGAAACTGTTTGAAGCTGAGAACCAGGCCTTGGCTTACTACTTCCAGAACCCACCTGTCCGAAGTTAAGGACAGCCAGTTCTGGCTGAAATAAGCCAACCTGCCCCCACTGGTACAGGAGAATCGGCCCTGGGCACCCCATCAGGGTGCCTGCTTGGCAGGAGCTTTAGGCTGAGGGGAGGGCGACTGTCTCCCTGTGCCCTGCCTACCTCTGCCTCTGAAAAAACCTCTGTGAAAAGCAGAGAGGCTTGAGCTTGGAAAAAGGCCTGTAGAAAGGCCTACCCCTGCCTGGGGGCATGCCTTGTGGAGTGGCATGCCTTCCTTAGCTTGGGCACTTTTGTAGGTAGTTCTATATTCATCCATCTTTTCATATAATTTTCTGTTTGATCACAAACAGAGAATTTCCCGATACAGGAAAATCCATAGCCTTTGACTGAGTATCTTGGGACAGATTAGTGCATCTGAGCCATGCCAACCTACGGAAAGCTACAGAAGTGGCCATGACCCTAGAGGAAACATCATTAACATCAACAGCAGTATGAAATTGAACTTTAGAGGCTTCAATGCCATCAGCAGCCACTTGTTCCAACTCACTAGCCAGCTGGCCCTGGGCCTGCTTAGCTAACTGCAATATAGTGTCCCATCTAGATTTCTGATATCTAGCAACATAAGCCATATAATTAGCCTGCCTGAGTCCCAAAGAAGCTGCCATATATTGCTTTTTCGCCATGGCATCAATCTTCCTGGAATCCTTGTCAGGAGGATGTGAGGCCAGGGGAATATTAGCCTGTCACAGGCTGCAGCTTGTACCACACCTACATGACTACACTGCTCAGTGAGGAAGTCTGTATCCGAGCCTGACAAAGTATACCTTCTGTCCATTTTTTATCTACAGGAGGGACAGAATGAGGATTTTTTAAAATCTTTGTTGTTTGCTTCCTAAATGACTTATGCAAAGGAATAGACAACCTCCTAGTCTCTGGAATATCCATCATTTCCACATAATCAAGCTCCTCTTGCTCATCCACAGCCTCTTCTAAGGGAAGCTGGAGGGTTTCTGCCACCTTTTGTAAAACATAAACAGAGAAGGGACTCAGACAGCATAGGGGAGATTCTAAAGGTCTATCTGAGAGATGTCCGTTCAATGGGCACGCCCAGACCTTCCCAATCACAAACATACTGATCAAAATCCTCCTCCCCTCATGTGGTTCATAAAATCCTCAACATCATAATCCTGAACCACTGAGACTGAACGGCCACCCTTTTCCCAGATGCAGGGGCTCGACAGCCTGAGACAAAGACTGGACAATCTGAATGGCTTTAGTTATCTCTGCAGCAGTTGGAGAGACAATTTTGTACTCCAGACCTGCTGATTTCTTTGTCTTTTTGCTGGGACTGGTTCCTCTGAACCAGCCTTCCTTTGCCGAGGAAGTCTCGCCCTGGTCAGAGGGCACTCCTCTGGTCTAGTGGGTACTGGACCGGGCAGGCCATCCGGGTCAGCGGACTTTTTGGCCTCTCGTTCCCTGAGCCGGCCCAATCTCTTTTCCAGGGTGGCTGCAGGGAAATTTTTACACACCTGGCAGTCTGACAGGAGGTGGTCAGCCCCCAGACAATAAACACAAGTGGTGTGTGGGTCAGCCTTGGCAAAGGCTTCCCCACAGACATCACAGTGTTGAAACCCAGTGGGCCCGGTTTTTCTTTTGGGTTTCTCAGACATAATGCCAGCCTAACCAAAAACTTGCCCTTTGATGGCAGTGCCAGGCAAGACCCTTATCGTTCCTAACCGTGTCACGGGTATTTGAAAACCCCAATAAAGTTAGGTTTTTAGAACCGATAAGAACCGGGAACCGCACTCTAAAAGCCAACTAAACAGTTTAAAACATGTATTTCAATCTCAACCGATCGGTTCAAAACCGAACCGATAATGACTTTCCACACAGACTTAATTTCTGTACTTACGGTTACCAGATAGAGCTTTTTTAATCGAAATGCGGTAAAATAAATACTTATTGCCGGTTCAATGAACCGAAAATACTCGCTTGAACCGCGAAATGAACCGAGCTGAAGGAGCTGATATCCGGAGCGACTGTTCAGTGAAGCGGAGTAAAGAATCTAGCAGTTTCATTTGAAACTGGCCAGATAGAGCTTTGAACAGCGCCCTCGCGCTGTGGAACTCCAGATCACTCTGGAGTTAACTGTTTCCTCTCCGGGGCAGTTCAAGACTGGGGGAATGACTGCAATGGTCCTAATATAGCAAGACTTCATGGTGTTTGAATAAAAACATGATCCATCCAACCAATTACAGCTTCAAGATTTTTGCAAAGGACTCTGGGACTGTGTGAAGAGACTCTTGGTGGAAAATACCGAGAATATCTAGGTGCCTTTTTCTCCACCAATAAGACATCGAGGAAGCCTCATACATATTAATTTTCTGACAGGACAGATATTCTGGGTCAGTCTGGGGAGAGCCCCTCCACAGGGAGGGGGGCTCTTGCCCCTGTGAGAGAATGGGCTGCAAGGCTGGGAAAGGGCCTGCCGGGGGGCTGCCAGCACTCTGTCCTCCAGGGCTCATAGTGTCTTTCCCCCTCAAGAGAGTAAGGAGAAACTCACCCAGTTACAATATACTCTCGGAATATAAATTGACTTCATAGTCCTATTAAGCATGCTCGCCTAATGCAGCATTTAAATAGGCAGAGGTCGGAAATCTACTTTTATTGCAAGTGACTCATCTTCCTGACCTGGAACACCAAAACCTCAACTGGGGTGGGAGATATGTGGTTTATGCGTCCTCGCACCCTAGGGGACGGAAAAGAGGGGTAGCCATCTTAATACCATCAACCACACAAATGGAGGTGAGGGAGGTACATAAGGATGGACAGGGACGTCATGTGATCATTCAAGGTAGATTATATTCTAGAGAGGTGACCCTAGTGAACGTTTATCTGCCACATCAAACACGATTATCAGTCCTGAGACATGTCTTGGCTGAAATTTTGGATCACCTTAAAGGCCAGTTAATACTGGGAGGTGATTTAAACATCATCATGCAACCTAATTTGGATTCATCCAACCCGAGAAATCACCGCCAATCCAGTATAGCCAAATACCTTAAGGTGCAGCTGGAACATTTAGGCTTCACGGATATTTGGCGAAGACTCTTTCCATCCTCTCCTGGATACACCTACCAGTCTGGTTGATTTCATACTTACTCCAGGCTGGACTATTTTATTACACCTGTGAATACCTAACTACAGTATATGACATTACCATCCATCCAAAATACTGTTAGACCACCACCCCATATTATTAAAACTCGAGTTGGGTAAACAATCAAAAATACACTTTGGAGATTACCCCCGATTCTAAAAGACAAAAAATTTGTAGAAAAAATGAAAGACAGACTTATACAATTTTTGGGGGAAATGCCTCTCCTGAAATACCAGAGGCTATTCGCTGGGATGATATGAAGGCAACAATTAGAGGGGAAATTGTCTCCTATACATCACATAGGAAAAAGAAACGAAAATGAATATAGGGAACTAATGACAACCTTACAAAATTATCAATTAATGTACAGGGAAGGGGATAGAGACCTCCAAATTAAAATAAGGGACACCAAAATGGCAATTCAGGGAATACTAGATGTTAGGATTCAGCAGTCATTGACCTACCTAAAAGTATCAGAATATGAAGGGGGGCAGGGCGTATGAGACACTTGGCCCCTAAATTGCGAGCCCAAACAAAAGCGGTTACCATTTTCAAACTTAAAAATCCTCAAACAGGGCAAATTACTTACAGAGAGAATGATATAAGCCAGATATTTGCAAATTACTATAGGGACCCATACAAGAGGGAGGATCAGGCCACCCCCGAGCAGCGGCAACATTTTTTGGAGCAGCTGCAGCTTCCAACCTTATTGGAAACACAAGCCCAAAAACTGGTAGCTCCGATCACAGCAGATGAAGTTGCTGCAGCTCTTAAGAATCAAGCCACTAACCATTGTCCTGGGCCAGATGGCTTCCCCAGCGAATGGTACAAATGCTTCCAAATAGAACTGCTCCCTAGACTCCATCCATTGTTTCAAGAACTAGGCGGAGGAGCTTCTCCACCGCCATCATGGGATTTTGTCATGATTACGGCTATACCTAAACCAGATAAAAATAAAATTGAACCATCCTCCTACTGCCCTATTTCCTTATTAAATAATGATTATAAAATGTATATGGTCATTTGGGCAAGGAGATTAGAACATATTCTTCCAACAATAATTCATTCGGACAAGGCCGGGTTCATACAAAATCGAAGCACAACTGATAATATACAGAAAACCCTGATAGTAATAGAATATGTATAACAAAGACAGATCCCTGTAGCCTTTCTTAGTTTGGATGCGGACAAGGCGTTTGACAGGGTGTCCTGGAACTTTCTTTGGGACACGCTATGGGCACTCCACTTTCCGGAGATCCTGATCAAAAGTCTTAGGCTTATTTATGATTTGCCCAAAGCCTACGTCCACATCAATGGAGGTGTTTCCTCCCCTTTTCCACTTTACCAGAGCACCAGACAGGGTTGCCCATTATCCCCACTTATTTTTGCAATCTATATAGAACGCTTGGCGATCGCGTTGCGATCATCCCCAGACCTTGAGGGTGTCCCATTTTATCAGAGTGAATATAGGCTTAGCCTATTTGCTGATGACCTCCTCCTATCTCTCCTATCACCAACCCGATCAATCCCAGCAGCGTGGAAGATACTACAACAGTTCGAACAGGTAGCAGGGTCAAATTAAACATTTCAAAATTCGCGGTGCTTCTGTACAATTATACTCCTCCCACTTCTTTAAACAAGCCCTCTCCCTAAAATGGAGATCCACCAAAGCCAAATACTTGGGAATTCATATTCCTTTTGGACTTGGGAGTCCTGGATATATTGAACTATGAACCAGTAAGAAGGATGATTCAGAAAGACTTAAAGAGATGGGGAAAACTAACTCTTACTTTCTTCCAAAGAATAGAAACAATTCATATGAATGTCCTTCCACGTCTATTATACCTGTTTCAGAATATTCCCTCTTTTCCATCAGCATTTCTTTTTAAGTCACGGGACACCATGATTTCAGGCTTCATCTGGGGACATAGCCGCCCCTGCATATGCCTGAGTTTACTAAAATTGTCTTTAAAACAGGGGGAAGCAAACCTGCCGGGTCTACACCTGTATGCAGAGGCCACTTTTCTGCACGTTCACTTGCTATGGCTACCCCAGAGCTATGTTACACAATGGAAAACACTAGAGTTCCACATTAATTACCTTCATGACATTAAAAAAAATTACTGTTTTCCTCCCCAGGGCAATCCTTGCCGTTAAAAGACTTCTCCAATATAACGGCACAGGTCCTAAAAATATGGTTTAAAATCAGGAAATCAAAAATGTTCCTTAATACATAAGAATATTGTAAAATTCTTTTGGAAGATGATTTGTTCCTTCCCTCTAAATCTGAATTGACTTTTATAAAGTGGCGTCGTTTGGACTGGAACATATATTTCAGTTCTTGGGGCACTTCGGTGTCCTGCCATTTGAAGAACTAAACCTTAAATATAACATTCCAAACTCTGATTTATTTAGGTATTTCCAAGTCAGAAATTATATTTTGTGGAGTAGGGTTATCCAGGCCAAGATTATAAGTCCAACCCTTCCCCTACTCATATTGTACATGAATCACATCCAGGGGAACCACTGGGACCATTTAATAGGATCTCTGTATAAAATCATGAGAGACCTAACCTCTGAGTCAACGGACTCGATCCAACAGAGCTGGAATGGAAACCTTGGTCTGGAGGTTTTGGGGGAACAGTGGGAGGAATTGGCTTTAGCAGCAGTTAAAATTACTTCTGTAAATATATGGAGGGAATTTTCATGGAACTGTCGTCATAGATATTTCTGATCACCTGCAAGGCTTATTAAATACCTGCCAGAAAGTTATGGGAGATGTTGGAGGGATTGTATCTGCTCTCTAGCCAATTTGGGTCACGTTATGTGGGACTGCCCCATTCTCATGCCATTTTGGATGTATTTGCAAAAAGATATGTCAGATTCTATGGGGGAACCAGTTGCTCATACAGTAGAAATGTTCTTGCTACAGCTATCTTTAGACAGGGGTGAGGTGGTACAGAACTGGAAGAAGGCACTGGTAGTACCAATCCTGAAAAAGGGATCCAGAACCAAACCTGAGAATTTTAGACCAGTGAGCCTCACTTCAGTGTTGGGTAAGGTTTTGGAGGGCATACTCAAGGACCTCATTAGACACCTAGAGGAGGAGAACTTGCAGGATGTGACACAACATGGGTTCACTAAGTCAAAGTCACACCAAACGAACATGCTTGTCTTTTATGAGAAAGCCCGCAGGGCAACTGACCTGGGAGACTCAGTGGACGTGGCTTACTTAGACTTGTCCAAAGCTTTTGACAAACTCCCTCATGAAGAGCTAATGGGTGTTCTGGAGTCAAACAAACTAAACTTGAATATAATCAACTGGATGAGAGAATGGCTGTCCACTAGAAGACAGAGAGTAGCAGTCAATGGAGTCTTGTCAGATTAGGCAGGGGTAACAAGCGGGATTCCCCAGGGCTCCATCTTGGGTCCTTGTCTATTTAATGTGTATGTGGCATCCCTAAATTGCTCACATCCTAATGTCTGGATCACAAAATTTGCAGACGATTGCAGAATAGGGGCAATTGTGAACAATGCTGGGGGTGGAAAATCTCTGCAAACAGTACTTACTGAAATCTACAACTGGACAATCAAATACAAACTGGCTCTGAATGTAGATAAATGTGTTATTATGCACATGGGGAGATGCAACTTAAGCATCGCATACACTGTGGGAAACAGGAATCTGCCAGTTACTGATAAGGAAAGGAACCTAGGAATAATAATAACACCAAACCTCCAATTCAGTGATCATTGCAGAATTGTGGCAAGCAAGGCTAGGTGGAACTTGAACTGCATCATGAGGCACATTAGTAGCAGGGATAGGGAGGTGATGCTCCTCTTTTACTGATCACTGGTCAGGCCACAACTAGAATATGGGGCCCAGGTTTGGTCACCCTGTAAAAAAGGAGATGTCATTAAACTTGAAAAATTTCAAAAGAGGGCTACAAAGGCAGTATCTGGCTGCAAAGGGCTAACGTACTCAGAAAGATTAAAAGAACTAGATCTATATACTCTCCAATATAGAAGAGCACAGGGGGACATGTGCATGGTCTACAAAGCACTGCAGAATGAAACAACAGTAAATAGCTATGGGTTGACACTCAAGCAGGGAACATACCAAACCAGAGGCCATCCATTACAGTTAACACTAGAGAAATTGAATTTACTAAAGAGAAGGCATTGGTTTAGCCTCAAGGTTCCCCCTTATGGAAGAGCTTACCAACAGAGGTGGTCACGAGCAGAACCACAGATCTGTTCAAAACTAGGCTTGATAGGTATATTATAAATAAATATGAAATAACATAAAATACTGAGGCAAGCAAAATATGGATGCAAGTCTAATAAAGCTTGAACAACCTATGTAACATATGTAACATATATATCCAGAACATATTCCCACCTGGTCTAGAGCACTGCTTCCGATTTACCTTCTAGCTGCAAAAAAGCTATTACAAGATGGTGGATGACCCAGAGGGTCCCTACTATACAAGAATATAGAGACATCCTGGTGAATATTTACAACATGGAAAGTTTAATAGCTAAAATGAAGGATAAGGAACAACAATTCCGGCCTAGATGGCAGAGATGGATTATTCATCAGATGGCAGTGGATCAGGACTTTTGTCCCTAGATTTGGGGAATAAAGGATTTGGGGAGAGGTCGGAGGGGAGGGGGGAACTGTATGGGTTAGACATTTATGTATAACCTCCCTTACTATATATACCCTCCTATACTATATACGGACTATGTACACACTTGTAATCATAATGACTATGTTCTACCTGTGTCACTTTGTTTTTAAAAGAAAAAAAGCAATATAATAAAAAGAAATTAAAAAAAAAAAAAGTAAGGAGAAAAAAAGTTTTTGCAAGAAGCTTTGCTGGAAAAGGGAGGAAGCTGCAGGTTCCTGAGAAAGAATTGCTATGTTGTGAAAATGCCCCACAGTGGTGAGATGAAGGAAAATGTAGTGTCTTGAGCCTGGAAAGACAAAGATTGTATCTTGAGCCTGGAAAAAGGACAAAAGTTGTGTCTGAGCCTGGAAAAAGAGAAGTATTTTTGTTTGCACCTCATCGGTGAGTCAACTGTGAGGAGAGATGTAATGAGAAAATTATGAAGAGAGAGCTTCTTCGGATTGGAGATTCTTCTGCACCTGTACAGTGAGAGGAAAAAGGGACTTTTTGTAACTCAAAAGCTGAGAAAATGAGTTTCTGGAATTGTGCGTGAGCCAGAGCAAGAGTGTGGCTGTGTTCTAAGTTGAGAGACTGTGAAAGCAGAAGGAGTAGCAAGTGTCTGTTAGCAGGGTGCCTGCTGTCTGCTCCTGAGATACAGCAAGAAATAGACTGTTGTGGCAACCTTGGATTTTCAGACTCTCCAGCCCCCGGAGTCTGGGAGACAGGGAAGGTAACAGACTGCTTGGCTACACACTGTGGCAGGTTATGAAGAAACAGAGCAAAATGATCTAAAGGTTCCATCCAAAGCTCAGAGCTGGGTGGGAAACTCACTAACCCCCATCAAGTGGGGTCGGCTGGCTGCAGGGAGCCACAGGCCTTGTACCCGAGTACTAGGGCACTCTGACCAGTGACGGAGCCGGGCCATGGGGACACTCCTAGGTCTGGGTCTCTTGTGGCTGGCAGGCCTTACGTGTATGCTATGCAATGGGCCTCAATAGACCGAAGGGGGCAAGCTGCAAGACCTTCAGTCAAGCCTGAAGATCCAAGCAGCAGCAGCCTTGTCCCTCCAAGCATCAAGCCCAGTTCTACAAGTGCTGTTTCTATCAACCCCAGGACAGCAGTCATTTGTGCTATCCAAGGACTGATTCTGCAAAACTGCGAGTAACGGCAGGAACTGCCCTGCAACATCCTGGGGATGTATATAGTTATTTCTCAAGTGTGCTCACTGGCAAGGGAAGCCAGTAAAGTAAGTCAAAGAGAGAAATGTAAAAAGTTATTTAATTCAGCAAGTGCGCCAATGCCAGCTGGCCAGCTGCACCTCAGGCCTGCAATTTACCATCTGGGTACCCAGGGACAGAATTCAGGGCATCATTCTGGAACTGGTACCAGTGGGTCTGGGTTATGGTAACATCTGCTGCAGTTAGATAGGTAGATAGAATGATGGCTGCATTGTTCAAAATGGGCATGGGGTCATAATGTCACAAGACATTATGCTGCCGCAATATACCGTACTGCCAATACTGTGCAATATATTGTAGCAGCATATGTCTTTGTTTTTTGGGGGTCTATGCCCTCCATCCCCCCAAACCTCCCCTACTAATATATCTAACTACGGTGCGGGGGGGGGCTCATTTAAAATCACACAACGAGGAAAAAAAAATAACATTTCTTGCATCTGGGACCGGGAATCTAAAACCAGTCCCAAACGAACTGCTGGCATCCCTTGCTGCTTGTGGCTCATCCCGTCGAGCCACGGCAGCATCTTGCCAGCCCCCTGTCCAAGCAGAGGTCTTATCCTCTGCATGGGAACAGAGAGAGAGGGTGCACTACCTCGCATACTTCCTTTAGCAATATTGCACCCTCTTGTTGTTCCCTACTGCACTGTTCCTGTTGCGCGGGTATTTCATATGCCATTAAGCGTGTGACATATTGACCAGGTAGAGTCAAGATGTGGCTTTGGAAAACAAAGGGAAATGATCGTGGGGAAAATGCCAACTCTTTAAAAGTGCAAATTAAAAAATGTTGCTTAACCTCTGTTCCTCTTACCCCATCCTAACCCTCCTGTGTAAATAAATTGTGATGTTATTGTTTCAGAAAAGTGATGACTCTAGAGCTTGCTTTTAGTGAGCATGTTACTAGCTGAAATGTGGAATGCAAAAAATGTTAAAGGTAGGGATGTTCAATCCTAGTAAGTCCATGGCTGGGGTAACTGTATTGGGGAAGTGGGTTGGTACGACATCCAAGAGGGTTGTACTGGTACAACTCAGACCCACTTAATATGTGCTCTGGGTGGAGGCACCATCATTTTATTTGTATTCTTGGAAAAGGACCCCGTGTTACAGCTTATAGGAACCCAGGCCCCTTAACCTTGGTCTGGCCAGCAAGGCAGGGGTAGTGGCCCTCTCTAGGATGGCACCAGAGAGGGGCCACAAACATTTTTTTTGCATTAAACCTTAGATGCCAATTTTTTGACCACCAGTTGTTTTATATCTCTCTCCATCCTTTGCACCCCCTCCTGAGTGTCCACTCTGTTGCATATCTTGGTGTCATCCGCAAAGAAGCAGACCTTCCCTTCCAGGTCCTCCGCTATATCGCTAATGAAGACATTAAAGAGAACTGGCCCCAGTACTGACCCCTGTGTTACCCCACTGGTCACTCTCCCCTCCTATGAGTAAACTCCATTTACCACTACCCTCTGCCCCTATCCCCTACCAGTTTCTTACCCAGGTTACCACCTTATTGCCCACCCCCATGTTACCCAATTTGTTTCTCAGCCTTTTGTGTGGAACAGTTTCAAAGGCCTTGTTGAAGTCCAGGTAGGCCAAATCCACTGCCTCTCCCTGATCCAACATCTTGGTTACCCAGTCAAAAAAAAAACTATCAGATTTGTTTGGCATGACCTTCCCTCCGTAATGCTATGCTGCCCCGGGTCCTGCAGTCCACTGGATCCAGGTGTTCAGCAATTCTTTCCTTTACAGTGTCTCCATCAAGTTCCCTACTACAAATGTTAGACTGACAGGCCTGTAATTTCCCGCCTCCTCTTTGCTACCACTTTTCTGAACTGGGACTATGTCCACCTTTCTCCAGTCCTCCGGGACCACGCTGGTCTCCAGTGAACTGCAAAACAAGTCTGTCAGGGGTGCAGCTAGCACTTCCTTGAGTTCCTTTAGCACTCCTGGATGCACCCCGCCTGTCTCTATGGCTTAGTCCACCCTCTGATTAGTGAGTACTTTCTTGACCCTCTCCTCTGAGAAGGGAGTGGTGGTGTTCATTTCCTTCCTCTCCAAACTCTTGGTGTGTAATTGTGGTTTTTTTCCCCCTTCCCCCTCAATTGTGAACACTTAGCAGAAATACTTGTTTAAGATATTTGCCTTTTCTTGGTCCTCCTCAGTATAGCCCCTTCTTTCCCTTTTTAACTGTACAATCCCTCCCTTGGTCTTCCTTTTTTTTCACTGATATACCTGAAAACTGTCTCGTCCCTCTGCAATATTGACCGGGCTATTCTTTCTTCAGCTTGTGCTTTTTCGTTCCTTACTGCCTTGCCTGACTCCCTCCACTTCCCCATATACACTTCTCTGTCCTCCTCTCTGTGAGTCTCCTTATACCTTCTGAATACCTTCCTGAGGAGGTCATGGGGTCAAAAACAGTGGGGGAATTCGAGAATGCATGGGACAGACACAAGGCAATTCTAGTGGGGGGTAGGAGGAAGTAGGCTGTTGGTTAACTAGGATCTGCAGCTTATGTAATAGGTAGTGAAATGGGCAGACTAGGTGGGCCAAGCGGTCCTTATCTGCTATCAAAGTCTATGTTTCCATGTTTCTATGAATGCCACAGTTTTTGCCCTTACCTCTTCTGCCACTGCCCTCGAGAATCATAATGGTCTCCTCCTCCTTCTGCCTTTGCTTATTTGCCTGACATACAAGTTTGTTGCCTTTACTATGCTCTCTTTTAATCTGGCCCATTTTTCCTCAACCTCCCCTCAACATCTCCCCCTTCCAGGTCATCTCAGAGGCACTCCCCCATTTTTCCAAAGTTAGCCCTTTTGAAATCCAGGACCCTCACCCTTATGCGAATGGTTTCCACTGTCTGATATTAAACCATACTGTGTGATGATCACTGGTCCCCAGATGACTTCCCACTCTGACATCCACCACAATGTCCCCATTTGCGAGTACCAGGTCTAGCAATGCCCCACCCTGAGTGGGTTCACTGACCAGCTGTCCAAGGGATGCTCCCTGCAGGGAGTCCATGATATCCCTGCTTCTAGATGATGTTGCTACAAGTAGACTCCGGTCTACATCTGGCAGATTAAAGTCCCCCACCAGCACCACCTACCTCTTCTTATACATTTTGTCAGTGTTAGAAACATAGACTTTGACAGCAGATAAGGACTGCTTGGCCCACCCAATCTGCCCATTTCCCTACCTGTTGGATAAGCTGCAGATTCTAGTTAACCAACAGCCTACTTCCTCCTACCACCCACTATAGTTGTCTTATGTCTGTCCCCTGCATTCTTGAATTCCCCCACTGTTTTTGACCTCACAACCTCCTCAGGAAGGCCGTTCCATGTGTTCACTACCCTCTCTGTGAAAAACTACTTCCTCACATTGCCCCTGAGCCATCCCCCTTTAATTTTCAAACTATGTCCCCTTGTTCTTGCACATTTCTTTTTCTGAAAGATGCTACCCTCTTGGATTTTGTTGATTCCCTTGAGGACAAGATACTTGAAAGTTTTTATCATGTCCCCCCTCTCTCTCCTTTCCCCAAGAATATACATAATAAGCTTCTTTAGTCTCTCTTCATATGGTTTCTGGTGCAGACTCTGCACCATTTTAGTTGCCCTTCTCTGGACTGCCTCCATCCTGTCTATGTCTTTGCAGAGAAAGGATCTCCAGAACTGCACACAGTACTGCAGATGGGGTCTCACCAACTGTCTGTACAGAGGGATGACAACTTCTTGTTTTCTACTGGTGATGCCTTTCCCTATGCATCCCAGTATTCCCCAGCCCTCCTTACTCCTTACTGTTTTCCAACATCTCTTTGTCTAAGTTCTCTCCTTGTGCCGTAGGCCTCTATACCACTCCAGTCTGAATGGTGGCTCCATTTCCTGACTCGAGGTTGGGGAGGGGCCTAAGACAAGTAGCACACATAGTATCCTTCTCTGAGGTGCTGCCTGTCAATGGCAGGAGTGAGGCGAGGGTACTTTGCACCATGCAGTTTAATGAATGGTTGAAAAAATGGTGTGGAGCACAGGGGTTTGGCTTCATTGGGGACTGGGGTTCCACCTGGAAGGACACCAGCCTATACTGGCAGGATGGTCTGTATCTGTCCAGGAAGGGAACAAGTCTTTTGAGCAATCGGTTTAAATGCTTCATTGGCAAGCTTTTAAACTAGTCAAGGGGGGAGGCACTGATAAGCAGCAGGAAAATCTCAGCCTCCCTACAAAACAGGGTACTAAATGAGAAAAGACCGAGGTAGAAAGGACAGTGGGGATGCTGCAAAGAAGGTAAAGCCATCAAAAAATGGAGAGCAATGAGTACCAATGCCCATAGTCTGAGTAACAAGCTTCCTGAATTAGTGGCTCTGATGGAGGAGGAGCATCTGGATATCGTGGCAGTCACAGAAACATGGTACACACAAAACCATGACTGGGACGTGAACATACCAGGATACACTATCTACAGGAGGGACAGGAGAGCAAAAGAGGAGGAGAAGTAGCTCTTTACATAAGGGAAGGAATTAAAGCAACAGAACAAAAGGGAAAACAGGGAGGAGGAGAAGAAGCACTGTGAGTAAATTTGGAGACCGGCAATGGCACCACAATCCGCACAGGTGTTGTATACAGACCCCCTTCTCAGGGGAGGAAATGGACAAGGAAATAATAGAAAGAATAATAAGAATGGCAGAAAAAGGGGAGATATTGCTGATGGGTGATCTGAATATGCCAGATGTTAACTGGAGTGCAGTTGCAGCAGCCACTTCGAAGAGTGGGGTTATTCTAGATGCCCTATAGGGGGCATGCCTTAGACAACTAGTATTGGAGCCCACTCGAGAGGGAGCAATCTTAGACCTGGTTCTCTCAAATGGAGATGAAGAGAGGATCACAGATGTAGAAGTCGGTAGCTATCTGGGAACTAGCGACCATCGAACAGTATGGTTCACAATAAACACAGCAATAGAGTCAAGCCATAGAAAGGCAAAAGTACTGGACTTTAGGAGGGCTGACTTTGCCAAAATGGGTGAGTGCCTAAGGAATGCACTAGCAAATGGGCAGGAAGGAGGGGTGGAAGAACAATGGGGAATAATAAAAACTGCCATCACAGAGGTAACAAGCCTTTGTGTGAAGCAAATAAACAAAACGAATGATGTAAGAAACCACTATGGTTCTCAAAGGAAGTGGCAGTGAAGGTTCAAGAGAAAAGAAAGCATTCAGGAAGTACAAGGAATCACAGAAGGAGCAGGACAGAGAACTGTATCAGTTAAAAGCAAAAGGAAGCTGGGAAGGCAGTCAGAACAGCAAAGGCCCAAACCGAGGAAAAGATAGCCAACTCAGTTAAGAAGGGGGATAAAACCTTTTATAGGTACATCAGGGAGCGAAGGAAGACCAAGGGAGGGTTAGTGAGGCCTAATAAAGGGGATGGAGGGTGGGCAGAGGGTGACTGTGAAAAGGCAGAGATACTAAACAAATATTTTTGCTCAGTATTTAAAAAGGAAGAGGGGGAGGTACCTAAAACAAACAATAGAAACACTCTGGATACAGAAGTTGATACCAGCCCATTTACAGAAGAAAGGGTTCTGAAAGAACTCTAAAACTGAAGGTGGACAAAGCAATGGGGCCTGATGGGATTCATCCCAGAATTCTAAAGAACTAAGGGTAGAACTAGTGACACCACTGACTACCCTCTTTAACAAATCATGGGAGGATGGGGTGGTACCCAGGACTGGAGGAGGGCAAATGTGATTCCTCTCACAAAAGTGGGAGCAAGGCAGAAGCAGGAAACTACAGACCTGTTAGTTTAACCTCAGTGGTAGGGAAAATGATGGAATCACTTCTGAAGGAAAGAATTGTTGAGTATCTAGAGGCCAGAGGAGCACAGGACCCAAGGCAGCATGGATTCACAGCGGGAAGGTCATACTGACAAATCTGATAGATTTCTTTGACTGGGTGACCAAAGTAGTAGATCAGGGAGGGGCTGTGGACATGGCCTACCTAGACTTTATCAAGGCATTTGACTCAGTCCCACACAAAAGATTAATATACAAGTTAGCCAGCCTGGGAGTGGGTCCCAAGATGATAGCCTGGGTAAAGAATTGGCTGGAGAATAGGACACAGAGAGTAATAGTAAATGGAGTCCACTCTGAAGAAGAAGGGGTTTACTAGTGGGGTACCGCAGAGGTTCAGTATTAGACTGGTCTCTTCAATGTCTTTATAAGCGACATTGCAGAGGGACTGGAAGGAAAAAGATATCTCTTTGCAGATGACACAAAGATCTGCAACAGAGTTGATACACAAGGTGGGGTGGAAAGGATGAGAAGGGACTTGGCAAGGTTAGAGGAATGGTCAAATGTATAGCAGCTTAGATTCAATGCTAAGAAGTGCAAGGTAATGCACCTGGGAAACAAAAATCCAGGGGAAGAGTACACAATGGGGGGTGAGATACTAACAACAACAAAAATGGAAAGGGACCTGGGGGTAGTCATATCAGATGACCTAAAGGTGGGCAAGCAATGTGAGAGGGCAGCAAGGAGGGCTGGGGGGATACTGGGATGCATAGGGAGAGGCATCACCAGTAGAAAACAGGAAGTTATTATGCCTCTGTACAGACAGCTGGTGAGACCCCATCTGGAGTACTGCGTGCAGTTCTGGAGACCCAATCTCCGCAAAGACATAGACAGGATGGAAGCTGTCCAGAGGAGGGCAACTAAAATGGTGCAGGGTCTGCACCGGAAGACATATGAAGAGAGACTTAAGGAGCTTAATATGTATAGCCTCGAGGAAAGGAGGGAGAGGGGGGACATGATAGAAACTTTCAAGTACCTCAAGGGAATCAACAAAGTCCAAGAGGGTAGCATCTTTCAAAAAGAGGTGTGCAAGAACAAGGGGGCACAATTTGAAGATGGGAGGCTCAGAGGTAATTTAAGGAAGTATTTTTCACAGAGAGGGTTGTGGATGCATGGAACGGCCTTCCGGAGGAGGTTGTGGAGTCAAAAACAGTGGTGGAATTCAAGCATGCATGGGACAGTCATAAGGCAATTCTAGGGGGTGAGGGTAGGAAGAAGTAGACTGCTGGTTAACTAGGATCTGCAGCTTATCCATTAGGTAGGGAAATGTGCAGACTGGGTGGGCCAAGCGGTCCTTATCTGCCATCAAAATCTATGTTTCTATGTTTTTAATACCTTGACCCTCTCCCAAATTCCCTGTACCTCTGTTGCTTTGATGTTTTCCTTAACATAAAGCACCACTCGCCCACTTTCCCTTCCTACTCTCTCTCGTAAACATTATGTACCCAGGTATGACCATTTCCCAATCATGGCTGTTAGTGCACCATGTTTTGGTGATGGCCACAATATCCAGGCCTGCCTTCACCATAGTGGCCTTCAGGTCCAGTATCTTATTTCCCAAACTTCTAGCATTGGCACACATGGCTATACAGATTTTGTTAGTCCAACTCATGTCCCTTCTCACATTCTGTAGTTGTTCCCCCTTCCTCTCCTTTTCACACTGCCTGCTTCTTTCCCCCCCCTCCCATGCTGATCCCTTGCACCCTTGGTTGTCCTTCATTTTGGTGAGAATCTTTTCTCTCAGAAATTTGCTACCTTCCATCTCAGACTGTGGGGGGCAGTTTCTGCCAACCCTTTGCCTTCTGCCACCCCTCCTGGGCTAGTTTATGTCCATCGAAGTAATTCTTAAACCATCCACTCAGGATTGCCATTCCCCTCCTGGATGAATGCAGGCTGTCTTCCCAGTACAAGCTCTGATCCCTCCAGGTGGAGCCCCAGTCCCCAATGTAGCCATACCCCTCCTCTCTGCACCATTCCTTCAACCACGAGTTGAAGGCCTTAGCGCGGAGCTCCCTTTCCTTGCCCCTGTTGTAGACAGGCAGCACTTCTGTAATGGCTACAGTGCATGCTACCTGCCTAAGACCCTTTCCCAGCTCCCTAAACTGCTCCTGCACTACCTTTGTCCCTTTCCCAGTTAGGTCATTTGTCCCCAGGTGGACAATGACATCTAGCTCCTCCTTCCTTCCTATAGTCCTCATGATCCGCTGGATATGCTTTCCGTCCCTCTGAGCCGTTGCATCAGGTAGGCACTTAACCTCCCTCTCTCTCTCTCTCCCCCCTTTCCTCCCCCAGCTCTATCCCCCCGACTATAGAGCCCCCCACTAGAAGTTGCTTCCTCCTTCTCTGAGGGTCTCCTCCCCCCCAGAACTCCATTCAAGCAGTCCCCCACATCCTTATTCTCCACCTTATCAGCCATCCCTTCATGGCAGTCCCACTCCGCCAGAATGGCGTAGGAGTTTCTTAGTGGCACTGGATGAGGAGTGCGTTTGTTACTTGCTCTCCCCAGCCTTCCTGATCCTATCACCCCTGCCCTCCTTGAGTCCACCATAGTCCAACTGTTCCTTCCTTCTGGCAACTTTTGAGGTAGCAGTGTCTGGCTAGGTGGTCCCTGTGTGGGAGAAATGGTCTCCCGACTCCTTGCCAAAGCGACTTTGAGTCTAGCAACATTCTTCTGACTCTGCCAGTGCTGCTTGGAGCCTAGTGACCTGCTCCCTCTTCCCAGAGAGGCATAACCAGATGGGACAGCACTGCAGCCTCCAGAAGGTTTCCCTGTAGACTGCGGCCCCCCATCACCACCGTACTGCACCACTCTCCACATTTTCTACCTCCTATCCTTCCTGTGTTTTTTTTTTCCAGATGCAGTAGGGCTATTTTACTACCACTCAGTTACAGCACTCCCTTAGACCCTGAGGCTCACTATTATCTAGCAAGCTTTTTACGGCAAGCCACTACAATATCTAGCATCTAGTTAACATTAAGCCCCTGATCCCTGCAATCAGTAGCACATAGCAGAAGTTTACCTACAATCCCTGCAACCAGGAAACACCCTAATTCCCTAGTAACAGTTGAGAACCAACAACACGGTATTAAAGACAAGGGAAACCCTAAACATTAAGCCCCTAAACCCACTGCCACACTTACCCCTAGATGCCTAGCTAGCCTCCCACATATAGTCACTTTATACAGTCACTCTATAATGCAGTCCCCAACAGTCTTACCTGGGTAGGGGTCTCCCTGAGTCAGCAGGTGAGCAGAGTGGCTGGCTGCTGGCTGCCTTATTGGCTTGACTCCAAGAGCAGACTCCGACATCTTTTACATGTTTGTCTTTCACGCGCGGGGGGGGGGGGGGCTGCTTGATGGCTTAGTCCTTATGAAGGCCCCTGCTACTTCCTGGTTGTCCCTGGCAGCTGCTCTGATTGACTGCTGCTCAGGGAGGGAGGCATGGTTCTTTTCTGATTGACTCCTTGCTGGAGCCTCTCAAGGCCTCTGAGCTCCACTGCCTTCTCTTGTCCCTCAGTGATCTGAGCATCAGGTAGGATGTTCAATACCCCTTCCCACCGAACAGCTTCTGCTCCCCTGGTGTACTCGCTGTGGCTATTTAGAGCTCTTTTCCTTCTTCCTGGTTGTCGCTGGCAGTCACTCTGATTGGCTGCCACTCAGGGAAGGAGGCATGGCTCTTTTCTGATTGGCTCTTTACAGGATCCTCGTGCAGCCTCTGAGCTCTACTCCCTTCTGTTTTCCCTCTGTGATCTCGGTGTTGGGGAGGAGGTCCGATCCACCTTCCCACTGAACTGCTTCTGCTCCTCTGGTGTACTTGCCAGGGCTATTTACAGCCCCTTTCATTCCTGGTTGTCCCTGGCAGCCATTCTGACTGACTGCCACTCAGGAAGGGAGGCGTGGCTCCTTTCTGATTGGCTCCTTCCCAGATTCTCATAGAGCCTACGAGCTCTGCTCCCTTCTCTTGTACTCCGGTGATTTTGGCGTCAGGGAGAAGATCCAATCCCCCTTCCTGCCAAACTGCTTCTGCTCCCCTAGTGTACTTGCTGGGGCTATTTACAGCCCCTTTCCTTCTTCCTGGTTGTCCCTGGCAGCTGCTCTGATTGGCTGCCACTTGGGAAGGGAGGCCTGGCTCTTATGTGATTGGCTTCTTACCAGAGTCTCTGAGCTCCGCTCCCTTCGCTTGTCTTTTGGTGATCTCGGCATCAGTGAGGAGGTCCAATCCCTCTTCCTGACAAACTTTTTAAGTGAATCTCCCTCTTGAATCTGCCCATCAGGTTCCACTTGTGCCCCCAAGTTCTTGATCTGCTACTTATGCTAAATAGTTCCTTGCAGTTTACCTTGTTCATTCCTTTCTGGAATTTAAAGGCCACTATCACATCTCCCATCTCGTCTGGCCTCCAGTGAATACATGTTCAGTACCCTGAGTCAATCCTCCTAAGATATGCCCTGCTGGCCCTGAATCATTTTTGGTCACACCATGTTGCACTGTCTCCAGCCTCTGCTTATTTTTCCTTAACTGAGGACTCCAGAACTGGACACAGTACTCCAGGTGGGGCCTCACCAGTGATCTACTGAAAGGTATCTACGACGGCAGCTTGACAAAACTTCTGTCAACTGCCTGTTACATTGCATTTGCAGTCAGCATAAAGGTGGTCACTGCCTCCCATGTTTTCTTTGGGGGGTTTTGCCCCCCCGAACCACCCAAGTGGGGGGCTGTGCCCCCACACCCCCAATTAAAATAATCAACTCAGAGTCGGAGCTGATTAGGGAAGGGGGTGCAAGACCCCCAGAGAACAGTGCTGGGGTCCAGCACCAACACTACAGTGACCTGGTGCTGTTGTCACTGTAGTGTCGGTCGCTGTCGACTTGTCATTGTGGGGGGTGTATACCTTCCTATACACCTCAGCATCCTGTTTGCCTTACTGTAGGCCTTGTACACTGGTTTGATTGTTTTAAAGCATTACACATGATGATCCCTAGGTCTCTTTCCTCAGAGGTTGTGCACAGCTTCACCCCTCACCGCCCCCCATCCAGCACTCTGTCCTCAGGTTCTTGTTCCCTCTGTGCATGACCTTGCACTTTCTGGCATTTCATTTCAGCCACCAAACCTCTGACCACCTCTCTAGCTTTTGCAAGTCTCTTTGCATCGCCCTAACCCCCTCCTCGCTCTCTACCCTGACACAGAGCTGAGTGGCATCTGCAAAGAGACACATCTTGTCCAGGATTCCTTCTCCCATGTCGTTAATGAACATACTGAAAAGGACTGGACTCAGCACCAGTCTTTGTGGAACCTCGCTGGTGACCTCTCTCACTTCTGATTTAACTCTGTTAACCACAACCTTCTTCTGCCTCCAGTCCAACCAGCTTCTCATCCATTTAACTGTATCCTTTGCTGTGCCCAGATCCTCTAGCTTCTTCAGCAACCTTTTGTGAGGCACTGAGTCAAAAGCCTTGCTGAAATCAAAGCAGAGTAAATCCACAGCATGGCCTTTATCTATTACCCTCATTACCCAGTCAAAGAATACTAACTATCAGGCTGGTCTGACAAGACCTTCCTGCCACAAACCCATGCTGTTTACTATACTGGAGTCCATTACTCTCCGGGTAGTTCACAGGGTCCACTTTGACTAGTGTCACCTCAGTTTAGCCACAACAGAGGTAAAACTGACAGGTTCAGGAGCAATATGAGGACATTCTTCTTCACGGAGTGCGATGTTGAACCATGGAATAGCTTGCCAGAGGGGATGGTGGGGAGAAAGATGGTGGGGGAATTAAAGTGGGAATGGGACAGACATTGCAGGATACTCAAGCAGGCAGCTAAGTGTGGGGGTTGGAAATCAAGGGCAGACTTGATGGATCATAAGGTCCCCATCTACCGACAACTTCTATGTTTCTATGTTTCTGGATCGGGTGCGCCAGACACAGCATGTTAGACCAGCTACCCCCGGTCTAACATTGTGTCCATGGGGGATGCATTTTACGGGGCTTGAGCCAAACACTTGGCTCAAGCTGCCATAACATGTGGAAAAGGTTGCAACTGTGCCAGCCCATCTTGAATTGGGCTGCATTGCACCTCAGTGCTTTGGTGTAGCTGCTCCAAAAATTGCGGATGATGCAGGGCTTGACGCAAGCGCTGCATCATCCTTGCTGAATCAGGCCCCCAGTGTTTTGGAACTACCCCTGTCTGAAATGTGCTTTTGAACAGCGCCACCTAGGGTTCAGTTAGTTCCATTGCCAGTTTCTTAATCACACCCAGATGCATCCCATCTGGCCGTGGGGCCTTATCTATCTTTAGGGCTGCTAGCCCTTTCCAAATCCTTTCACTGGTAAATACTTGCTGCCTCATCTCATGGATCACCCTTACTGCCACCTTAACCCTTAGGCTGCCAGCAGGATTCGAACATACAGGAATTCTAGACTGTTATATCAGTCCATGGCACAGTAAGGGTTAATGCCACTCTCTGGTAGAGGCCCTATGTCTACCCTTGTAAATACAGAGCAAAAGTAGTTGTTAAGAATGGCTGCTTTCTGCCCGTCCTCCTCAATTACCCTGCCTCTTTCTGTTACATAAAAATATAGACTTTGACAACGGATAAGGACCACTTGGCCCTCCCAGTCTGCTCATTTCCCTACCTACTGGATAAGCTGCAAATCCTAGTTTTACTAACAGCCTACTTCCTCCTACCTCCCACTAGAATTTCCTTATGTCTGTCCCATGCATTCTTAAGTTCTCCCACTGTTTTTGACCCGACAACCTCCTCAGGAAGGCCGTTCCATGCATTCACCACAGTCTCCATGAAAAGAAATTTCCTCACATTGCCCAAGCTGTAGAAACATGACATAGAAACATAGAAGTTGATGGCAGATAAGGACCACAAGGCCCATCCAGTCTGCCCATTTCTTTTTCTACCTTATAAATGTGCCATCTGCCTTTGCTCTGTCAGTGGCCTATCTATTCATACTCATCTGTATTGCTCCCTTATGCCTATCTCATGCCTGTTTGAAGCCCTGCACTGTATTCATATCCACCACTTCCTGGGTAGGCCGTTCCATGCATCCACCACTCCTTCTGTGAAAAAGAACTTCCTCACATTACCCCTTAATCGGCCTCCCTCTACTCTCATGCTGTGTCCTCTTGTCCTGCTATTTTTCTTATATTGAAACATGTTAGACTCTTTCACCTTGTTAATGCCTTTAAGGTGTTTGAATGTTTCGATCATATCACCTCTCTCCCTCCTTTGCTCTAGGGTATACATATTGAGCTCTGTTAATCTGTCCTCATGCTTTCTGATGCAGTCCCTTCACCATTTTGGCTGATCTTCTCTGGACTGCCTCAATTTGGTTAATGTCCTTGTGAAGGTGTGGCGTCCAGTACTGCACACAGTACTACAGATGGAGCCTAACCAGTGTCTTGTAAAGAGAGATTATTACCTCCCTCTTCTGACTTGTGGTACCCCTACTAATAAACCGCAACATCTCCCTAGCCTTACCTACTGCTTTAGTGGTCTGCTTGGATGATTTTAGGTCATCGGGGATGATGATGCCCAAGTCTCTTTCTTCCCTTGTGACTGCCAGCAACTCCTCCCAGCCTATAGGTGGTTTCAGGGTTTCTCTTCCCTATGTGCATGATCTTGCACTTCTTTGCATTAAACCCCCTTTGCCACTCTTCTGACCATTTTGCTAGTTTATCCAGATCTCTTCTCATTCTGCCCACCCCATCTGGATCATCTACTCTGTTGCAGATCTTGGTGTCATCTGCAAACAGACAAACCTTACCCTCCAGTCCACCTGCTATGACACTGATGAAGATATTGAAGAGGACTGGCCCCAGGACTGATCTTGAGGTACCCCACTTGTGACTAGCATCTCTTCTGACTGTACACCATTTACCACCACTCTCTGTTTTCTGCCCGTCAACCAGTTTGCCACCCAGTTGACCAACTTCTGACCCACCCCGAGCCTACCCAGCTTATTAATCAATCTTCTATGTGGAACAATACTGAAAGCTTTGCTGAAGTCAAGGTAGGTGATATCAACTGTTCCCCCTTGGTCCACCACTCGGTTACCCAGTCAAAGAAATTTATGAGATTAATTTGACAGGACCTTCCTTTTGTAAACCCATGCTGTCTTGGATCCTGTGCTCCTACAGATTCCAGGTGTTGCACTATCCTTTCCTTAAGAAGTGCCTCCATAGTCTTGCCCACTACTGAGGTAAGACTGACTGGTCTGTAGTTCCCTGCCTCCTCCCTGCTACCACTCTTGTGGAGCGGGATCACATGAGCCCTTCTCCAGTCTTCTGGGACCTCTCCTGTGCTCAGAGACTCACTAAACAGTTCTGATAATGGCTCTGCTAGTTCCACCCTTAGCTCCTTCAGTATCCTGGGATATATGCCATCAGGTCCCATTGCCTTGTCCACCCTGAGCTCATCAAGCTCTTGTAGGACCCTTTATTTTGTGAAGGGACTAGTGCACACCTCCCTCCCCCCTGTGTCCATGGTGCTGTGCTGTGGGCCCTGCCCTACCTTCTCTCCAGTAAATACTGAGCAGAAGTATCTATTAGGATAGATGTTTTTATATGGTCCTCCTCCTCACATGCTCCCTTATCTCCTTTGATCTTAGCAATACCCCCTCTGGACGTTCTCCTTTCACTAATGTATCTATAGAAATGTTTTTCACCTTCTTTTACTGTTTGTGCTAGTGTTGCCTCGGTTTGGGCCTTTGCCTGCCTTACTGCCTTCCCTGCTTCCCTTAGGGAAGTTTGGTATGCCTCCCTGTCTTCATCCAGCTGTGTTCCCTTATATCTCCTGAAGGCCAGCCTTTTGGTTCTGACCTTTTCTGCTACTGTTTTTGAGAACCAAAATGGTTTCCTTCTTCTTTTGCACTTCCTTTTCTAACACAATGGTATGTTGCTTCAAGTATTGCATCCTTAATGCTTGCCCACTTTGTCTGTACCCCCTCACCTGTATTTCTTTTTGTCCCCCTCTATCTTCAAATTGTGCTCCCTTGTTCTTGCACATCTCTTTTTCTGAAAGATGCTACCCTCTTGGACTTTATTGATTCCCTTGAGGTAATTGAAAGTTTCTATCATGTCCCCCCTCTCCCTCCTTTCCTCAAGGGTAAACATATTAAGCTCTTTTAGTCTCTCTTCATATGACTTCTGGTGCAGACCATGCACCATTTTTGTTACCCTCCTTTGGACTGTCTCTAGCCTGTCTATGTCTTTGTGGAGACAGGGTCTCCAGAATTGCACGCAGTACTCCAGATGGGGTTTCACCAACTGTCTGTACAGAGAGATAACGACTTACTCTCTTCTACTGGTGATACCTCTCCCTATGCATCCTAGTATCTCCCCAGCCCCTTCACTGCCTTCTCACATTGCTTGCCTACCTTTAGGTCATCTGATATGACTACCCCCAGGTCCCTTTCCATTTTTGTTGTCATTAATACCTCCCTCCCTGTGTACTCTTCCCTTATTCCACCACCTGTCTTTCTGTTTTCCCTAATATACCTAAAAAAACTGTTTTTCTCTGACCTTAACCCCTTCAGCAATAAGCAACTCTGTGTCTGCCTTTGCTTATCCAATTGCCATCTTGGTTTCCCCAGTTCTCATCTAGTACTCTCCCCATTACTCCTTCCCTTGTTTTTCCTTATATCTGATGAGGGCCTTCTTTTTGGCTCTCACTGCTCCCCTCACCTTTCCAGAGAACCATATTGGTGTCTTGTACCATTTTCTTTTGATTACCATTCTCATGCAAAACTTTGTTGCCTTGAGAATGGCCCCCCATGATTGCAGCCCATCTTTCCTCTACATCCCTGATGCTGTACACTCTGACAAACTCGTCCTGGACCAGCTCCCTCATCTGGGTAAAGTCTGCCTTCTGAGACCTAGTACTTCACCCTTTGATGATGGCTTACTTGTCCCAAAGGCTATGTCAAACTACAGTTGTAGCCCCTCCACCAATTTGGGTGCATTACCTTTCTCCTATTCTGCTCCCTCCTCCTGGAGTGCCTCCCGGCTGTCTGTCATTTCTCCCCACTCTGGCCCAAGTCCTTTTGTGCCCTTTGTCCCCCAAATCAGCCCCTGTGCAAATCTAGCCCATCTCAGGCTCAAAAAACTTAAGCCGTGCCTCCCCACTGTTCTCTCTGGCACTCCGATGCCACGGGGATCGTGCATTCACAAAGCTGCACTTTTTATCTCCGACTGCTCAGTTTGCAGTCCAGCGGAAGAGTGTACATCAGTCCCAGTCCATGTGTTAGGCACAGTGGGGACCAGTGACCTAAACAAGGGCCAAGAGAGCCCTCTTTTCATTTTAAATAAAAAGATCCATGAAGAGCTATTGATCGGAGCTCATGAATGTTAATGAGCCAGAGCCCCGATCCTCATGAATATTAATGAGGGTTCTGTATACCCTTAGGAAACAGCATTTTTGGTGGCTGCTGCAGGGACAAAAAATGTAAATAAATATAATAGCAGCAGCTGCTACTGAACACTATGGGGAAAATGTTTACAAGACAGGACAAAATGTTTAAACAAATAAATATATTTTTGCTGGCTGCACCAGTAATGTTGAGACTCAGATAAAAGCCTGCCTGCTGCAAACAAGGGATGTTAAATATTGGCAGCAGCGACAGGACCAGGACTGAACAGACATACTTAATCTGGGCGGCGCTCTTAATGATACACATGTGGCTATTGAACTGTGGAGCAAGTGGGCAAATATAATAATCATTCTGGCTGCACCAGGACTTTATTTGGTACTGTGTAAACTCTGCTACAGGGACTGTATGTTCAGCAGCCATTACAGAGCAGCAACAGCCAATTGGAAAGCTAGGATTTTTAAGCCAGGATTTTTGGGACTTTTGCCAAAGCTCATGGGAAACTTCCAAGTGCTTATGGGGAACTGCAGGGACCTAAATTCAGGCACCAAAAAGCAAACCAACTGTGCATCGAGGAGGTTTTATGAATCATTAATTTGTGTGATTGACAAGCCCTTCAGCCAATCAGATCCAGAGCAATCAATAGCTTCAGCCAACAGGGACTCTAAGGAGAGCCCCATAAAAGACAGTGTTTCAGGCAGATTTTGAGATTCAAGTGGGAGCTCCCCACAGGGATGGGGGCTCAGGCCCTCAGCAGACCAAATGGGCCTCGTGATCCAGTGCAAGCCCCTCCACAGGGAAGGGGGGTTTCTTCTTCTTCTTTGCCAGAAAATAAATCAGTGGCTGCCTAAAGCAAACTGCTAACCAAATCCTTTCCACATTTAGGGAAAACGAGGGTTCTGCAACTTGATACCAAGCCTGCTGTGAGAGAGCTGAACCTACCTCCGCCATGAGAGAGCTGACATCATCAGGAACCTCAGATGAAGGAGAGCCATTCCTGTGAGGCTGCCTGAGTGAGTAAACTTGTATCTGCAAGACTAGGAAAGCTTAATGGGGCAGCGAAGCCCTAGAGAACTGTTTGGAACAGTTTGTTTGTCTGCACCCTGCAACTGATAGGTTTTCAGAAAGGGTGAACCCTTACAAGCTGAGTGACTGGGGATGGTCCAGGTAATATATAAATGTGTTTGAATTGAAAGAGCCCAAGTGAGCTAATGTTAAATTGCAAGTTTGAATTGAAAGAGCCCAGTGAGCTATAGTGAAACTGTTACTGCCAAGACCGTGGTTAGCTTCAGAAAAGAAATATAAATGTGCTGGATAAAGTATGACGATGTCCTCGGTTTGGACAATTGCTTACATGAAGAAATGTGCTGAGTGTGAACTAAAGAGAAATAAATGTGCTAAAAGAAGTAACAGGATGGTCCTCGGTTTGGACAAATGTTTTAAAGAAATAAATGTACTGAATGTGAACTTGAAATATAAATGTGCTAGAAGAAGTAAAAGAATGGTCCTCGGATTGGACAAATGCTCTATCAATCAATCAAGCAATCAATCAATCAATCTTTATTTAACCAGGCGAAAGCATCATTGAGAAAAACTCATTTTCGAGGTGGACCTGGGTGGACAAAGTACAGTAAAATGAGCTTTACAGTAAAAAGATACATGAAGAAAGTGTGCATAGATACATATATACACGAAAAATATTTACATGGATAATACAAAACAATGCTGGTCATATTTACAGGTTACCATATCAAAACAGCTCATAGGGGTTAGAGGAAAAAGAAACATCAGGTGAAAGATTTACATGGATAGTAGAACACAATACTGATCATATTTATGGTTTACAATATTTGAAATGACTCATAGGGGTTAGAGGAAGAAAAGACATCAGAAGCAATATAGAGGAGGCACAGGTGAGAATTAGGGCTTGAAGCATTTACAGGTTTCATTAAATAAGTTGCTGATCAGTGCTTTAAAGGTGGGCAGGTTGACAAGATGTGGGAGTTTTAGGTATTTTTGGATTATATCCATCTGGGAACAGAAGTAGGAGGTTGTTCAGGAAAGAGGTTTGGTTTTATCTTCTATTTTAACTGAAATATTTGAATAGTTTTGTACTTGAAATTAGTTCTGTGTGTTAAAAATTACTACTTTGAGTTAGAACTGTTACTTGGGCTGTGATATTGTAACTATTGGGGCTTATGTGCTGCTGCGTGTGGGAACACTTGTTTGGCAATGATAATTAGAGTGAAATTTAAATGTGATGTTTGCCTGGTGGTGGTAGAGCCCTCCCATCCCCCCTGTTTTTTATGCTTTCTTAAATTCTAAAAAAGCCACTGGGGGTTGGAATTGAAGGGCTGTGCATTTCTGTTTGTGACTGAAATTTGAAGCAACAGAAACTGGTGGGCCTGTGACATCATACGGTACCTGATGTCTGCATACACACACTGTTAGTGGGACGGAACACACAGTGGACTGTATGTGTTTGTGAGACTTGGGAACTTTATTGGTGGGGTTGAAATTGGGTTCATAAATAACTGCAGTCAGTATAGAGAGAGACTGTATTCCAGGGGGAAGGGACTGAGAAAAGGGGTGTGTGCCATTATGAACAGAGAGGAACAAACAGGGTGGCCACATTCCACCATGGCAGGCATCTTCGGAAGGGTTGTAGGCTGCACAAGCTGTGGGATGGCAATAATTTCAATTGGGCCTGAAGAGAGGGGTGCCCACCCTGTAGACAGCTGTCTTGTATCAGGAGGGAAGTATATTGGTTAAGGAGTAAGCTGGGGGAGTTGGGGGGGTGTCCAAGGATAAGGGGTGTGGATATGGGCGTCAGAAGGGTGGGGCTGAGGGGAGACTGGGGCAATGCTCAGAAATTACAGGACGTTATGTTACAGCAAGCAGGAGGGGGGATATTAGGAACAGAGGACCCTTAGATAGGGATGTTGACGCTAAGGGGAAAACGTACGTGGTAAAAATTCTGAATATAAACAGAGTGGAGGGGGAAAAGTCAGGAGGGGCTGTTGTGGGGAAGCCTAGAAGAGCAGACAGTGAGAAGGAAGGGGCTGTTGTGGGGAAGCCTAAAAGAGCAGACTGTGGGAAGGGAGCTCCTAAGGAGAACAGGGCAAGAGGGGAGGAAGAGGGGCAGTTTAGAGGGGCAGTCGGGGGAAACTCAGGTTACTTGATGGAGGCTGGCATAGAGTGTTATAATAAATTTGAGCTATTAAGAAACCTAGAGGGGGAGGAAGGGGTTGGTGGAAATGAGGAAACTGATACAGAGACCGGGGGGAGGGAGTCGGATACCCATAGGGCATCACAGAGCGGCAATGGAAAGGATAGAAATAGTCCCAGAGGGAGAAGGGGAAACATAAATGTTAAGCAGATGGGAGAGATGCAACATATTTCTGGACATGAGGGAGGAGAGGACTGGAGAGAACTGGGAGACAAGGAGGCGGGAGGGGCCCCCTTCAGCAGGGGGGTTCAGCACTCAAGGATGGGTCCCTAGGGTAAAGGGGACCAGAGGGCCCTCTGGAGGTAGGGGTACTATTACAAGGGTGAGGATGGCGGTGGGGGAAGGGAAACCATCAGGGCCAGGATAAATGGTTTGGATAAGAGAGGTTAAAGGGACACCTATTCATGGGGTCTGAGTTAAGTGAGCAAAATAACAAGGGAGGCAGAAAGGGAGGGTGACAAGGGTCTCTAATAAGGCAGGAAGACTCCCATGGAATTGAGATCACAAATAAAGGGGGATGGGGGTTGAGAGCATAGTGGAGGTAACCATAAGGATGATGGCGGTGTTAAGGTTCTGTTATTGGGAGACTCGATGATTAGGGGTATCCAATGGGAGGGACGGGGGGTGGATGCCATAGTCAGGTGAAGGTAGTGAGTATCTCTGGGCTGACAGTGCACAGAGCAAAGTTCATGATGTATGAAATGGTTAGGGATTGTGGAGAGAAACCGGATTTCCTGGTGCATTTGGGAACTAACGATCTAAAGGGAAATAGTGTTTTGGAAATCAAAGCAAGGTTCCAAGAACTTGCCAGAGTCTGTCAGGATATGGATGCAACATTTCCTTTTCGGAGATATTGCCAGTACCAAAGGCCTCAGTGGAGAAAAAAATGAAGATCACAGAGGTTAATGACTGGCTCAGGAAGTGGGGTGAAGAGAGTGGGTTGGGGGTGTTAGGGAACTGGAAAGGAGTTTGGGAGGATAAGGGACTGTATGCCAAGGGCAGGCTTCATCTTGCCCCGTTAGGGGAAGGAAGTCCTAAACAGGGGTGGCTGACTACATTCCAGAAAGGTGGGGTTTAAACTTGTGAGGGGGAGGATAAGGGGGGCTGGCCAGAAGCCCTCTTCCAGATGAGGGAGTAGCCTTCAAACCCAAGGGGGGAAACAGACTGGGGAGGAGGTTTCAGGAGGAGCAGAGGGAGGATGGAAGTATAAGGAACCTGGGTGTGGTTGCACAAAGGGATCAGGGATAAGGTGGGGTGGTGTTAGTAAATGCCAGGAGCTTGGGAAACAAGTTGCCAGAGTTCCAGGCCATGCTGTTCGGGAGGTGGATGTGGTGGTGTCACGGAAACTGGGCCAACAAAAAACCATAACTGGGACCTAAACGGCAGGGGACACTATGCTTAGGAAGGATAGAAAGGAAGGCAGAGGGGTGGAGTGGCCATGTTCATTAGAGATGACATAGAAATTGCGTAGGTAGAAGAGGCAGAGGAAATGTGGAGGCCTTATGGGTCACTCCACGAACCCCAGCAGGAGGTAAGGTCAAGCTGGGTGTAGTATATAGGCCCCACCGGGATGGGTGATATTCTGGAGGATGGTTTGCTGTACAACATCATTGCCCAGTGTGGACCAAAAGGGGAAGGAGTGGTGTTGAAGGGGGACCTTAATATGCCAGGTACAAACTGGGGAACCATGTCCTCTAAGGTGGCCAAGGAGCAGAGGCTGCTGGACGGCTTCCAGGATGTGTTCTTAACACAGCATGTGATGCAGCCCACAAGGGAGGGGCATGTCTTCAGTGGTGTCATGCCCATAGGGCCCGAGGGGGCATGTGCCCCCCAATATTGTTGCGAGGGTTATTTAAAAAAATTAACTTAGTACTTAATTTTTTAATGGTACCGTGGGCTTCCAAAGAAATATGGTGTTTTTCAATGTCTTTTTGGGGGGTGGGGGTTACGATTCTTCTGAATCGATTGATGTGTGAGAAGACTGAGTCTGAGAACTTCAGAACAGTTTAAAAAGTTTTTGCTCACGCTGTGCTGGCAACTGGCTCAGAGCTGAGCGATGTAAACAGAGAGAGACAGTCACAACAGGCGCTGTGATTGGTTGCTGCCTGGCAGTTAGCACCAATCAAGTGTCTGCACATCGAAGGCGCGGAGAAATAGCTCGCACAGCAAATTGGTTCATCCGTGATCCTCCTTTGGTTGAGCAGCAAGTGGCATTGACCTCCTTCACCTGACAGTTGGACTCGAGAGATGCATGCAGACCCGTTATCAGTTGGCTGTCAGCATTAAGAGAGCTGGCCGGTTGCTCAGTTGGTGACTGTGTCCCTCTGAGACCATGATGAAGTTTTCTGGCTGCCTGCTTCCTAGTTTAAAAAGGTCAGTACCCCTACCCACACTAGCTGCAGGGCAACTTGGCAAGGTCTACTACTCTACGTGATCGTAGAGGGGGCGGGGAAGGTGTCTTTGTGGAATTTTCGGAAACAATTTAAAAAAGAAGAACCTACAGAATAAGGGGAGGGGGATCTTCTCTGACCCTCGGTATTTTACCACAAGAGTTAAAGATGCAGCACCCCAATGCAATCAGTCCTTTTCTTTATAGAGCTATAAAGCTTTTAATACACTTCCGCATACAATAAAAGTAGTGAATAATGCCTGGTGTTTGAATAACTTTCAGCCAGCCTTGAAGAGGTCAAGGAATAACCGGACTAAGTGCTGGTGAGCTTGATCGGGAGATTCAATGGCATAGGGTCCCGTGTTTCAGGAGGAGCCCCCCCCCATCACACAATTTATTTGCTTTACTGGTACTGTCGGCACTGCACCGGAACAGTAGCATGGCATGCCAAATCCTGCTATTCACAGTTTAGTTTGTAAGCTGGTGTGTTGGGTTGTCCTGTTCTCTGAACACTGCTGGGCAGCGAGCAGAAGGCGACAAGTTTGACATCATATAACAACATTGTGCTGGAGCTGTTCGCACTGTACTTGGAGACTGAAAAGTGATGGCTGAAGGGGGGGGGGTCGGGGTCACGATTTTGGAGATCCTCCAGATGTGGATTTGAACTTGTGTGAGACAGTAATGTGTGTTAATGATGTTGCGTCGAGTTTTTCAGATAGTTTGTTTGGAGGTCGTCTGTCGAGGAGACAAAATTAGTCAGTCTGATGGCACATGGCAGACACAGGCATGGCAGCCCAGACAAATGGCGAGATTGTGGCTCACTTGCTATTTTTAGGATAACTGCAGTTGAGTTCAATGATTAGAAAATCTCTGATGCAAATATTTCTGATGGTGCTCTGCTGCTTATGCCCAATTCTCCCTATAGTCCCTTTACTGTAGTCGTGCAGCGTGTTGTGTTTTTCACATCGCAGTGTGGGGGGGTTCTGTGTTACTGTAAGTAGCATGGCAGCATGTGCTTGTGTTAAAAGTTATGTGTTGTTACCTTGGCTATCTGTAATATCTGCTTTGGATTTCCCCGTATCCACTGTGGTTACATTTGCTGTGTACTTGCTCCTGGCAAATCTCAATCCCATTCTCTTTCAATATGCACAAGTTGTTTAAAATATTCAAACCCTGTCCAAATTGTTTTCATATTTATTACAACCCTCTTGAATGCAAAATCTCTTGGGATGCTAGTGAGCAGACTTAAAAAAATACTGAAGTGGGGGGGGGCAGGTGCCCCTCATTCCAATATTCCACTGCAGTGTTGTTGTTTTTTTTGGGGGGGTGCGTGGTGCTCCTGCTCCAAAAAAAAAAAAAAGACAAAACTATGGTCCCACAGCAGAGCACTGGTCTTGTAAAGATGCTGCCTGCAAGGCCCAGCACCTAAAATTGGGCCCCAACCTCTTAAGCCTATACAGAAAAAAGTTATTGTAATATAAAAGAAATTCTCACACCAACTTCGAGAACACATCACCCGTTTTGTCAAACCACCACATCCTGCTCGAGTACCCTGGTCGTTGCCGCCTTGCCGGCCCAGCGCCACAGAAGAGTGGAATGCTTTCATTTAGGGCCCCCCCAGGACCCAAAATATGACTTGGAGTAGGGCCCCCACATCCATTAATCAGGCCCTGCAAAAGAATAAGCTTTCCCATCTTTTTGAATGGACAGTTTAGCGGGATAAATCATTTTAAGTTTAACTCCGGCTAGGATTAACTTATTCACAATGGGGGGAAAGTTTTGTTCTTATTTGTCTGACCTCCTGTGGAAGGTCCTGCGAAATACGATTTAACAATCTGATTATTAAAGATCTTCTTTAGTAGGTGAAGCTCTCATTGATGTGTGGGCCCTTTCTGTTGCATATGAAGAGCTGCAGTAGTGACATCATTATGTTGTTCTGCTGCAGTAGTGATGTCACTACTACAGCAGAACAACTTGGAATGCAGCCACATAGTTGCTTTCCTCTATCCTATTAAGCTGAAAGTTGTTATTTTTTTTACTTGAACTTGCAGAAACATCTGCAGCACACTGTGTCAGTTAAAAAAAAAAGAAAAAGAAAATGTTAACATTTCTATTCTCTGTTGTTTTCACTACCTGGTTTTGTGTGATTTTCTATGCTGTGACTGCCCATACACTGTAAAAGATTGTGTATGAGCAGTCAAATACAAACAAGGATATTCTTGTATCTCGAGATTCCCTTGGTAACAGGGCACCTCTCGAGCTGCGCTCTCGAGGTCATCTGTTACCAAGGAAACCTCTCGATACAAGAATATCCTTGTTATGTATGACTGCTCATACACAATCCTCTATATAATTATTATTATTATTGTTTTCTTACTTACATTACTGTGACTGTAGTTGTATACTGTGAACTTTTTATTGTTAAAATCTACCCTTCCCATGGTCGAACCTGGGAATGAGCTGATGTTATTCACTGTGCTTTTCCAAAGTACAGAATTTTACATAAATAAAAAAAAACGCAACAGATGACATGTCATTATTATTCAAATATAACATTTATAGTTGACTATAATGAAATAAAATTGAAATGGTGAATTCCTATCATTTAGAAGTTAATGAATCAGCTACAAGTGGACAAAGTAGCTGTGTGATTTATATATGGTAATTGAACTTAGGATTTTGTGAGTCTTTGTGATAAGACTCACAACATGCACAAGTTCTTACTAATCTTAAAACAAATTAATACAAAAGTAACACTGTAAGTAGAATGATCAAAGGACAAAACAATTGATCATTCCTCTAACCTACATCAGAATTATGACACTTACAGTAGCTTGTTGAGAACAGCTTTCTGGGCTGCTAAAAGTCACCAAAATGCACCATTTGGCCTCCATTTTTTTAAATGTTTCGGGGGGGGGCATGCCCCCGGACCCCCCCTAGAGAGGTTGAGATTTTGTGCCCCTCCAGAATTCCTGACTGCATGACGCCCCTGCATGTCCTGGACATGGTTCTGGCAGATGGGGATCTGGTAAGGGACCTGGTTGTAGAGGATCCCCTGACTGGGAGCAACCACAATACTTTCTGGTTTCAAATAAGCATGGGGGAAGGGGGGGAGAGATCTAGGACACTGGCAGTGGACTTCAGGGTGGCAGACTTTGTGGGCATGGGAAATATTCTCAAGGATAACTTGAAGGGGATTACATCAATGACAAATGTGGAAAAGAGATGGGAGGTCATAAACCGGGGACTTCATGAGGCAGTCAGGACCTGCGCTACGGTGAAACGTAAGGGAGCAAGGTCACATAAACCATGCTGGTGGTCCAGTAAGGTTCAGGTAGTGGTCAGAGAAAAGAAGGCAGCATGCAAAAAATATAAAACAACAAGAGGGGATAGGGAAAAGGAAATGTACCATCTTGCATCTAGAAAAGTCACCCAGATGGTGAGGGGGGCAAAGTCCAGTAAAGAGCAGTGGCTGGCACAGGGGATACATGGAGGGGAAAATGGGTTCTTCTGGTACATTGGGGAGTGGAGAAAAACTAAGGGCCATCTTGGCAGATTGAGATCAGAAGGAGGGTGGGTGGAAGAGGCGAGGGACCAGGCAGAGGTATTAAACGAGTACTTCGCCTCTGTGTTCACTAGGAGGCTGGGATATCTACAAAGCAAGGCACGATGGGGATAGAAGCGGTAGTGAGTGGGATCAGGGGAGCAACAGAAATGGAGCAAGAGGGAGGGAGAGGTACCCAAGGGGTGTCACATCAGGATAAGGATAAAAAGGCCAGTAAGGTGGAGGGGATGGATGATGCTTTCTCCACCGAAAGGGTGTGGTTAGCCCTCAAGGCCCTAAAGAAATATAAATCTCCTGGGCCGGATGGCATTCATCGAAGAGTACTATGGAAATTGGCAGACATACTGGCTGCCCCCCTGGCGGAGCTCTTCAACAGGTCACTTGAGACAGGGAGGGTACCTAGGGATTGGCGAGAGGCACATGTGGTGCAATCCATAAAGAGGGTCGTGGGAAGTACCAGGTAACTATAGACCCATCAGTTTGACCTCGTGGTGGGAAAATTAATGGAGAGTATACTAAAGGAACGATGGGGGTGTACTTGAGGAGGTGGAGGTCTGGATAGTTGGCAACATGGGTTTGGCGCTTGTAGATCATGTCAAACCAATCTTGTGGAGTTCTATGAATGGGTAACATCAGAACTGGACAGGGAAAGCCAGTGGATGTATTATTCTTGGACTTCAGCACATGCTTGACTCTGTCCCCACAATGGTCTGGTGGAGAAACTGACAGGGTTGGGAGTAGGCCCTTTGATGGTCAGAAGGATTGAAAACTGGCTAGCTGGACGCACCCAGAGAGTAGTGGTCAGTGGGAGCTCTGAAACCCTAGAGAGTGGGTGTGGGTACCGAGGGTTTAGTCCTGGTCCAACCTGTTTAATGCATACTATCGGACATCAGGAGGGTAGGGTGTGAAATGAGTCTCTTCGCTGATGACTCCAAGATGGGAGCAGTAGTTGAGGGGGAAGAGGGGAGGTTGGCCCTGCAAGGGGACCTGGACACCCTGGAAAGCTGGGCTCACACATGGAAATTAAATTTCAATATCACCAAGCGCAAGGTGTTACATCTTGGACGGGGAAACCCTAAACACAGGTACATCCTGGGAGGGGAGGCGCTGGAGGCCTTAACAAGGAAAAAAGACCTGGGGTCATGGTGCAGATGCGTGTATGAATAGCTCTGAGCAGTGCAGGAGAGCGGCTAGCAAGGCAAACAGGATGTTGGGATGCATCATAAGGGGGATCACCTCTAGGAACAGGGAAGTGATTCTGCCGCTATACAATGGACTGGTTAGACCACACATTGAGTACCGTGTACAGTACTGGAGACCACACTTGAAGAGGGACATACAGCTCCTGGAGAGGGTACAGAGGAGGGCAACTAAGATGATACGAGGACTAGGGGATTTGACGTATGAGGACAGACTTGAGGAGCTCTGCCTGTTTTCATTGGAGGAGAGGAGAGACAGGGGGGATATGATTGAGGTCTTCAAGTACCTCAAGGGAATAAATAGGGTAAACATGGAGGGGATCTTTAGACTAATGCAGGGAGGTATCACCAGAGGGCATGGTTTGAAGTTGGAAGGTGGAAGGGTGAGGGAGGAAAAGAGGAGGAGGTTTTTCACTGAAAGGGTGGTGGACCCTTGGAATGTGCTGCCTGGCAAGCTGGTTCAGAGATCCACAGTGGAGGGCTTCAAGAGAGGGTGGGACAGACACAGAAAGCGGATGTATCAGATGATGGCCTGGCCCAGGGGGGTGGGGATGGATGATAGGGATTTCTGGAACACAATGGGGGGGGGCCTCAGCACCCAACTAGGGATCTGAGGTTCGAGCAGACTCGATAGACCATAAGGCCTAATCTGCTGCCAATTAGTAAGTTAGTATGTTAATAAATGGAAGGAAGGGCATGACTTAGGGACGAGGAGTCGTTCCGGGTTCTGGTCCTAGGGACCTCAAGAGTGATACAGGGGTATCTTCTCAGGGAGTATGTTCCTGTGGAGAAGGCCAAAAGCTTGGAGTCATACTGGGGAAGCTTGCCTGCTATGGCTCTGTAGGCCCATACTGCCGCATTTTTCAGTCTTCTTGTGTTTAGGGAGGGCCAACCAAGCTCAGCATAAAGAGAGCAGTGGTGAGAATTGTAAGGAGAGTTGGTGATAAATCAGAGGGCTCTATGGCACAGTGCATCGAGTTTAAAAAGGGAGTGATTGGACAGTGCCTGTAGCAGATATCACCGTAGTCCAGGAGAGGGAGGAATGTTGATTGGACTAATCTTATTTTAGCCTCATAGGTGAGAAGATGCTTGAGCCTGTAGAATATGCCTAGTCTTTGCCTAAGCTTTTTGGCTAGCTCATCAATGTGGCAATTGAATGACAGTCTACTATCAATCTAGAAGTCAAGATACTTAAACTTACCTGCTGTCTCCAGAGATTCCCCCAAGAGGGTAGTGATTTGGGAGCTGGCCCCCGAGGAGACAGGATCGACTATGGGTGCCTATGGGGAAAAGAACATAGTTTTAGGTTGTTTTTTTTTTTGTGTTGAGCAGCAATTTGAGGTGAAGTAGATTATGTTGAAGCAAACTGAATTCTTGTTGGAGGTTTGTGCAGGCCAGGTCCAAGAAGGGGTCAGTTGTATAGAGGATGGTGTTATCTGCAAAAAGATGTATATTAGCTGTGGAGATATTAAGGTCAGTATCATTGATGTATATCGTGAAAAGCAGAGACCACAGAATAGAACCCTGCTGGACTCCTCTCAAGAGGGACTTAAGCAGGGAGAGGTCTCATTATGCTTTGACCTGTTGCTGTCTGCCTAATAGGTAGGAGCAGAGGTGAACCAACAGAGGGAGGTGGCATCCAGGCCAATATTACGTAACATATGCAGGAGGTGGTCATGATCAACAGTGTTGAATGCTTTGCTTAAATCTTAAAAAAGGGCACAGATATGTTTTTTGGCATCGAGCGCTGTCTACCAGTCATTAGTAACCGTGGCAAGAGCAGTGATTGGGTCTGAAGCCGGACTGAAGAGTGCTCAAAAGATTATAAATAAATAAATGTGCTGAATGCAAACTTAAAAGAAATATAGATGTGCTAGATAAAGTAAAAGGATATCCTCGGATTGGACAAAGATTCTACATGGGTAAATGTGCTGGATGTAATCTTAAGAAATATAAATGTGCTAAATGTAATTTAACAGGTCTGGTTACACCGCAAGTGTTCTCAGCCTAGGAGAAGGGCTCAGTCCTCCAAAGTTAAAGTGTTGTTTCCATCTTCAAGTATAAAAATCTCTGCAGTCAGTCTAGGTGGTACTGGCTGTTGGCTTGCCTGCAGATTAACCTCCAAGGATTGTGCCCGCTTGCTAAGAGCACTTAATTTCAACCTGCTTACAAAGAAGCCTTCTGTGAGTAAATGCAGGGCCTCCCCTGCAACAACTAAAGAAATTGTAAGTAGTTTAAAGGTTTAATCTTCCAAGCATAATTCTTAATCTACCTAGCTAGCCAGCCAACGTACAGCTGCACCGTCCTTCAGGCCTGCACCATTTTATGGACTATGGTTTACTGGGTACCCAGGTTAAGGTTGGGATTGCGGGGTCTCATACAAAATGTGAGGACTGGTACCAGTGTGGATATTTAATGATAACTGCGTTAACTGATTTTTTGCAGCCAGTTAGATAGCCAGGGCTCTGGTTATTCTAGAGGTTGGTGGGAAATGTGATTAATGTGTGATTTAAAATGTAACCAAATCAAACTGAATTTAAAAATGCATATAGCATAACCTCTTTTCCTGATTTATCTTTCCTAACCCCTCCCCATGTAAACAAACTTGCTGTTTTGCAGATACCTGTGTCATGAGCATATTATTAGTCTCCAGCTACTAAATGGTAAACTGTATTGAATGGGGAAAAATGTTATCGGGTCATGTCTGGGGTGTGTTTATGGTAATGTGGGTTGGTACAGCATCCCAGAAGGTTGTACCAGGTTAAAGCTAGCCCACTTAAAGCTATACTCTGGGTGGAGGCACTGCGCAAATGTAATATCTTGGGTAAGAACAAGTTTAAAGTAAATCTTGGTAACCCAGGTCCCTCAGCCTTGTACAGGCCCACAAGGCAGGGGTAGTAGCCCTTGGAGCAGTGACTGCCGCTGTTGCCTGTCAACCCCCCTTCCTTTATTGTGTGCCAATGGGGGTGCCCAATCCCCATCGCATCATTAACCCCTTGATTGCCGAGTAGGTGCCCTATCCCCTCGGCATCATGAGCCACCCCCAACAGTTTCTCTTGCCAGCGGGTGCCCAATCCCCATCGGCATGTATCCTCCTCCCTTGAATTTCCACGATGAGGAGTCCACTCCCATCGGCATAATGTGGTCCCTCCTGTTGATAGCCGAGGTGCCCAATCTCGGCTCCTGCAGCTCCCTTTCCTTGTTTGCTGACAGGGTGGCCAATCCCCCGTCAGCAAAGCACCCACCCACCCACACACACACACACAGTTGCATGCTGGGAGCTCACCCAGCGTGCCAAAGCACCTATTAAAACGAAAATGGTCCCCCAATGTCTTTTATTTTTTTTCCCTGTAAAGAACGAACAGTCCTTGAGCTCTCCCAGGCCCCTCCCACAACCCAAGATCACCCACTATGCATCCTGCCTCCCCAGACCCCCCACCCCATACTTACCTCCAGAGTCCAGCGTAACGATCTTCGTGGACCAGGAACTTGTCTGCATTCTTCAAAGCTGACCGCTAACTGAGGAAATGCCGGTAAGCTGTATAATGGAATGAATAGGAATTTTTTCAACTTTGCTGCATATCTTGGGCATTTTTTGGAATTTTGGCACCAAATTTTCAACATGGGGTTTTTGGGACCCCTCCTCATGAATTCTATCACTGTCATGGCGTTAATCGGCCTCGAAAGGTGATTTTGCAGTCACTGCATGGAATCATTTTTTGGGACTGAGTAACAAAACGACAGTGCCAGTGTTCATGAGGTGGCCTCTCAAGAAGCCTATGTTGCAAATTTGGTGGAAAAAATCCAAAATGACTGTTTTGACGAAGCGCATGGCTAAGTAGTTGCTATGCAGGCTCGTGAATCGCCGGACCGTAATATTTTCATGCCAGATTTTCAACATTGTCATTTTTGTACACCTCATTGTGAACAGTATAGCTGCCATTTTCCACATCCTGCCCGAAATGTGTTTCCGCACTTCCGGCGCACAATAGCGTGGTTGCTGTGGGAAATCAGTATTCAGGCCAGATTATGAAAATGACAGTGACACAGTTCATGAGCAGAGGTCCAAAAATGCCTATGTTGAAAATTTGGTGCCGATAACTCCATAAATTGACTGTGTTACAAGCGTGCATTGGCAGATTACACGCACGCTCGTAACATCGTGCATTTGTAATATTTTCACTCTGGATTTTCACTATTGTCATTTTTCCACACCTCTTGATGAACAGTACAGCTGTCATTTATCATACCCTTGCCCAAAATTTGTTTTGACTCTCCGACGTTATATCAGCGGTCGCCAGCGAATCACTTGGGACAGTTTGAGAAATAACAGTGACACTGTACATGAGCAGAGGTGCTAAAATGCCTATGTTGAAAATCTGGTGCCGAACGCTCATAAAATGACTGTGTTCCAAGCGTGCATTGCACATTTCCCACACACCCTTGTAACGTCGCAAATTTGCTATATTTACATGCCACATTTTCAACACTGGCATTTTTTTACACCTCCTTATGAACTGTACAGCTGTCATTTTTCTCATCCTGCCCAAAATGTTTTCCCGCACTGCACGACCAAAGCCAATGCCAGCGCAACAACATTTGGCATTGGCAAATGCTTTGTTCCTATTCCATCTCCCTTATTCTTCCCTAGCCTCCTTCATTTTTTTTTTCATGTTGATTGTAGGCTTTGTCAGCCCTCCCTCACTGGCCTCTTCAACTTCAACCTTACTGTTATCCACCTTTCTGCCATTAGACTCTTATTCAGGGGAAGCCCTAGCTAGGTTCCCAACCTGCTCTCCCTTCTCAGTGGTTTCCCATGCCGCCATCTCCTCTGCAGTCAGTTTAACTATCCAAGGTAAATGTCAAACTTCTGTCCCAGATCACTGGCCCACTCTCTCATCAGGTGAAGGCCATCACCCTTGAACAGTCTCCTGTCCCTGAAGCTCCCCCCAGTCCCCCACAAAGTGGTACCCTTCCTCTTGACACCATCCCTTCAACCAGCACTTAAACTCCTCAGTCTCTTCCTTCCTTACTGTATCATATCCATTCCCCCTATTACGCATAGGAAGGACCTCAGAAAAGGTCAGGGAAGCTGAATGCCCCTTCAGTCTGTCCCCCAGCCTCTTGAAGTTCCCCTTCACTGCTTCCACATGTAGCCCTGGTGCCATGTCTCCAGAGGGCTACTACCCCGCCTTGCAGGCCTAACCAAGGTTGAGAAGCCTGGGTTCCCATTTTGCCATTAAATGGGATCTTTGCCAAGATAGAAAATAAATGTGTAGTGCCTCCACCCAGAGTACACTTTTAGTGGGTCAGATTTTCAACAGTACAACCCCCTGGGATGCTGTACCAACCCACCTCTCCTCCCCCCCCCCCAATGTTTAACACTTTGCATTAATGACCTAAGCTAATAATACGCTCACTAAAAATACGCTCATGAGTCAGAAATCTCCCAAAACAGGTAAACCACATTTTATTTACAGGAGGAGGGTTAGGACTGGGTGATTGGAGTAGAGGTTAAGCAAACCTTTTTTCATTTGGCAATTTGTATTTGTATCTTAGCACAATCATTTTCCCTTTAAATGCAAAACACTATTCAAGGTTTTCAACCACCAACCCTCTGACTAACTATCTGCTGCAGGTTTTTACATTTTTAGAAACCCCAACTGGTACCGGTTTTTGACTCTTAAAAGTCCTAGCTGGGTACCCATTGCTAACATGATGTAGGCCTGTGGTGCAGCTGGTTGGCCGGCATTGACATCCTTACTTTAGATCAAAGAAAAACTTTCTGTACATTCATTTACTACTGCAGAAGGTTACTATGCCATTGGGCATAAACTTGAGAAAAACTATTTACATCCCTCAGGTGCAGGACAATCCCTGCTTTTACTCACAGTTCTGCAGACAGTCTTGGTTAGTGTTGGGGCTGTAGCTCTGGGGTAGATGGTACAGCACAATTCTGGACTTTTTGAGCCACTTGAAATGTGGAGCAGGCACTCTGCAGCTTGGATCTTCTGACTTGCTTGAAGGTCTAGCAGCTTGTCCCCTTCAGCCTGTTTCCAGGCCAGATGCAGAGCACAACCGCAAGGCTTTCCATGCCACAAGGGAACCCAGACCCAGGAGTGAACCCATGGTCCAGCTCCCTCAATGCGTCCAGAGTGCTCTAGCACCCAGGCGTGTGTCCGTGGCTCCCCGCGGCCCAGTCGGCCCCATTCGGTAGGGGTTAGCTGCTTCCCTACCTGGCTCTGAGCTGTAGATGAGCAGATTTTAAACTTTTGAATTTTAGTTAAATGAAGGCTACTAGAAGATCTTTCAGCCACACTGCCATGGCCCTTTCAAACTGAATCACAGTCTCGGGATTTTCACTGAGCACACGATCTCAACAAGATTTTGGCACACTCAACTGGACTCCACCGAGGACCCTGAACTTGGCACTGACTGAACACATTCTTTCCTCGACCAGTCCCTTCACTCAGTAATACATTTTTCCTCACCATGTAGGTGCTGATGAACTAGAAGAGGCTTTCTCCTCTCCTTCTGAAGACTACCTGGTTTTACTGGCCCAGCCTCCGCGTGTCTGGGAGACTCCCATACCAAGTTTCCGTAAATCTTTTTCCATAAATCTTTCCTTCCATACCTTTGGCCAAAATGTCCTTCCCCTTTTCTGTGACATTAAGTCCACCCGGGTACAAACAGAAACTTTTTCCTTCCTTAAACCTCTATACTTGTTTCTCACCATTTGGGTGTAGACTTTTTCACTACCCTTTCAAACCTGCAGCTTTTTCTGTCAACCTGGCATTGCTGGGCCCTGTAGTTCTCCTCCATCTGCAACTGCAAAACCAGAAGACTTCTCCTTTGAAGACCAACCTCAGCCACACTGGTGAGCCTCCACATATTAGGGAGACTCCAACTGCTGAAGCTGCAAACTGGATTCCTTGCCAAGATTCCTCCTGAATAGGGAAAAGCAGACCACAGGCCCTGGGGGACAAGTGGCTGGCAATCCCCAGGCCGGCCTATCCCATGCCTTGCAGCCCCATTTCTTCCAAGGGGCTGGAGCCTCCCTCCCTCTGGAGGGGCTCCAGCTGAACTGACTCTAGAACCAAAAGCCTCTGGGTTTTGAGAGCTCTCTGTCAACTCCGCATTGGCAGAATCACCTGTCTTTTCTCAAAATGAATATACATTAGGCTTCCTTGATGCCTGATTAATCCAGTAAAAGGGCGTCAAGTATTTCCCCAGCTTTTTCCCTCATAAGTCCAACAAACAGTCCCAGAAGTCCTTTGAAAAAATCCTGGCCCTCTGATTGGCTGTACTGTGGTCACAAGGCTGCAAATATGCAAATATACCAACTGAACAGTTTGTATGCAGTCCCACTACAGTCCTGACTTTACAGTCCTCCTGCAGCCAAAATAAATGTTTTATTCAACCATTTCCCCACCATCTTAGAGCAGTCCCTGTGCCCTATAAAATGACTGCACAAATTAACATTCTTATTCAGCCCTATTCCCTGCTGCCCTTGAAACTCAGTGTCCCCCTGCAGTTCCTACAAGCCCCCACTGCAGTTCATATAGTGTCCCACTTTAAAATGTCACTGTAGCCAAACTAAATATTTTTATTATTTCATTGCCCTACAGTTGTGTAGCCGCCCCTTTCCTCTGTTGGCCCACTGCAGCATTTAAACATTTTATTTAGTCCCTTGCCTGTCACTAGCGTCGATTCCTACTGCCCCCAGACACTAGGCAGGCTCTGCTCATTAATATTCATACTGCCCTCCTCATTCATAGTGCCCCCGTTCCTGCAGCGCTCCTTGGTGCCCTTCAAACAACATAGATACTGCTCCTTAGGCACCCCATCTGGGTCTCCGGTCCCTGTTTAGCAGAAATTTGGGACCGGGACCACCAGAGAGGCACTCGTACAGCTGCAGGAATGGCCAAAAAACAGAAATGCACTACTGCACATGCGCAGGTCACCCGACCACACCGAAAAGCAGAAACAGGTCAGCGGAGCCCGGTGGCGCAGAGGGCTGAGGTGCTGGGTGCCTTTGTTCACACCACACTCGTGACCTTGGTTCGGAAATGAGCCAGGGACATCGGGGAGCTGGCTGGGGGGGGGAGGGATGGAGCAGGATTGAGCAGCCATAATAGCAGCTCTCCTCTCCCAGGGAGGATCTCTGTGCCCCCCCCCCGTAGTTCTGCTGCCCTTGGGTGGAGGTCGGATGGGCAGCATAGGTGGGTGGAAGCAGCAAGTAGCGGGAGGGTGCCTTGAAGCCACGGCGTGTGAGTGCCTCTACACGTGTGTGCATGACCAAGGCATGGGGAGTGAAATCTAGGGGAGGAAAGGGCCTAAAATGTATATAGAAAAAAGGAAACAGGTCAGCAGCTCTGTGGTTTAGCTCCTCCAGCCCCTATACACAGAATAACACACTGGGGGCTGGAGGGAGACTCCAATGTGCAAATGGGACTGGCCAGGAGGCGGGGAACATTATGGGGAAAAACAGGAGACCAGAGCAGCCCTGAGGGAAAAAAGGTAAGCCCCCGAAGGGGGGGTTTACACACTGGCTGGTTTGCCAGATCGTTGGTACCAAGTGTACCAGCATCCTCGGCTCCACCTCTTCCTTCTCCACCATCCTCCCTATCCTATCTATATTCTTGATGTCTGATGCACCACCAAGACATCTGACCATTTCACTCCCCATCTCTCCCCTACCCACCACCCTCTCTACTCCCCTAATCACTGAGTGAGTTCCCAATCACTAAGACTCTCTTTGCTGACTTCCTCCTGCTCACCCCCTCAAGTGCTAACAAGTCATCCTGCCCTTTTCTGCTGACTGAAAGTCCCTCCACCAATAGAGCCAGGTACCTGAGCCTCCTCCAGGGGTGCAAAGTGATTTGCTGTCAGAATGGTGTGAGACTGGTTGAATCCATTGTGGTTCCCCCTGCCACCCTTCCAGTGCTCCTCCCCACCACTCTACAGCCCCCTGGGCCAGCTGGTGTCTGAGGAAGGGGGTGAACCCCTGCTGAGCCAGTGCCACAGCTGAGATATCTCATCTCTTGTTGCTACCAGCTGAGCATGGAGCTCTGCAAAGGTATTACAGATGGGCAGTGCCCCTTTCTCCAGAGCATAACTCTGGAGAACAGTGCCTCACAGTCCCCACAATTGACTTCCTGCCAGCTGTACCACATCTCCATATGATCCCATGATACAAAAAGGCCTACCCTATATAAGGAGTTTTGTTATAGTTGGAGTATTTCTACACCTCCCTTACTTAATCCCATAACACCTGGTTAATTACAATTTAAAATTTGTATAATATACATACACATAACTATAAAAAGACAAAAATATATATATTTCTATTTCATGTGAATCATTCAAATAGGTTCATAGGTTCATAGTGTAACTTACAAGTTCAATAGGCATTAGCCCTTAAAGAACTTGCCACCCATTATGGGTGGTGCTCATATTTAGAGTTACCCATATATTCATCAGGTCTGTTTTTAAATGTAGTAATTGTGTCACTTTCAACTATGGCTTGTGGTAATGTATTCCATCTCTTTATGATTCTTTGTGTGAACCATTTTGTCCTTTGTCCTTTTACTGTTGTATTTTATCACCCTTCATTTGTTGCTGATGAGATCTGGTATATTTATTTAATTTTTTTTTTTGTATCGTATTTTTATTTTTACACCCTGCTGAAGCGCTCCGGTGGGGGCATCCAGCCTCCAGCCCCCACTGACCTGGAGGACAGCAGGCTCACACAGTACGTGACGGTCTGGCACAGCCGTTACTGGACCCCCTGACACGATTCCATGGTAGGCCTCCAGGTCGGCAGGAGCGCAGCCATCAAGCTGCATGGTTGTGCCCAGCCCTTTTCCACCATGGTCTGTCCCAGAAGCCGGCAGTGCAATGATACACAGCACGTACGCAGACGTTTTGCCAAACTCCTGCCATACTGGCACCGTGCCTTGTGCCACCCCCGGTCATCACCAGGAGCCGCCCAAGCTTGATGCAACCCCACAAGCCCACCCCAAAGAAGAGAGAGCAGCCCTGGGATGCTCGATCCAACCTCTCCCCTGCCAGCCCCCCCGGCAGCCTGAGTCCATTCCCGAACCCGGGTCGCTGATGTGGTGTGAGGTGTGGCGTCCAGCGCCTCAGCCCTCAGCACCACCGGGCTGGCTGGTATATTTGATTTTGACCTGGCTAGTAATACCAATAGTCTCTTTTAGAAACTGGTTATTTATTGCTTTAAAAGCAAGACATAGGTCACCTCACAACCTTCTGTATCTCACAGAAAACAGTGCCAGTTTGCTTAGTCTCTCTTTGTAACTTACATCATACATTCTTTTAACTTTTTTGTAGTCTTTCTCTGGATTTTTTCAATTATTTTTTCATCCCTTATTGTTTGTGGGGAACAGAATTGGGTACCGTATTTGAAATGAGGTCTAAGAAGACTTTTATATAAGGGAATGTTCACCTTTTCTTCTCTGCTCTTGATACTACGAAGAATACAACCCAATATTTTATGGCACTGTTTGACCTTATGTTTAATATGTGTATTAAAGGATAGATCATTGGAAATGTAGACACCCAAGTCTTTTTCACAAGTTGTTTCTTCTAATATGTGTCTGTCAAGTGTGTATACCGTATATAATTAGGATTATTATGACTGGAATGCATTATTTTGTATTTACTTTCATTAAATTTCATGTGATTTAGTGCTGCTCAGGAACTTGGTTGCTTAATATTATCTTGAAACTGTTTACATGAATTTAGGTCTGTAATGACTGCACCAGTTTTGCAGTCATCTGCATATTTACACATCCAAGCTGCGGTATTTGTCTGCATAGATGATATCAGTATATTAAACAGAATAGGGCTCAAAACTAAGCCCTGTGGTACACCACTCAAGACATTACTTGTATCAGATTCATATCCACCGATCACCACTTTTTGTTTCCTTCCATCCTACCAAGATATGATCCAGTTAATTATATAAGGGTGGATGTCAATTTTAATTAGGTGTTCAATAAGTGTTCTATGGGATACCATGTCGAATGCCTTGCTGTAATCTAAGAACAGCACATCCACCGACATACCCTTATCGACTGCAGCATTTATAGATTCAAAAAATTGCAACAGATTTGTAAGGCATGGTCTATTTTTGATAAACCCATGTTGTGATATATCCACTAGACCTTTTTTGCTAATATGATTCATTATTCTGTTTTGTATAAGTCATTCCATTAATTTCCCAATCACAGAAGTGAGACTAATGGGTCTGTAATTATTCACCATTGATTCATCACATCCCTTAAATATGGGAGTGACTTTAGCCTCTTTCCATTGTGACAGGACTTCACCAGCATGTATTGATTTATTAAATAATTTTACAAGGGGTCCCAATAATACTGAAACTGTCTCTTTTAAGAATTTTGATGGTATATCATCAGGGCCTGCTGAGCTGTTGGGTTTTATTGAACCTACAATAGATGATACCTCATCCATAGTAAAATCCTCAAATTTAATTGAATCTTAAAGGTAATATTTTTGTAATTTGCTCTTTAGGTTTAAATGTTTGTTGAGTTCAGATGTCATATCTTTCTCATTAGAAACAGTTCCAGATGACGTCACAATAGGACCAATGGTCTTTTGATTTCCTTTCAGGGAACCTATATAATTAAAGAACTGCTTTTTATTGCCCTTACTATTTGTGGCTATTTTTAATTCAAATGCTTTTTTTTGCTTTTCTGATATTAGATTTAATTTTTGTTGTAGTAGATTAATAGCTACTTTTAGTTATTTCTTTAGAGTTTTTTGTAAATTTTTTGTACAATTTCTTTTTCCTATTAATTCGTTGTTTTATCTTGTTGTTCCACCATAGGGTAATCTTTTGTTATTTTGATATTTTTTCCTGTTTGGAACCCACCTGCTTATACATGTTTGGATTTTGTTGTTAATAGTTTCCCAAGTATTTATAAGATTCAATCCTTCTAGGTCCTTTTCTCAATCCCATAATGCTAGGTATTCTCTAATTTCTTTATAGTTAGCTTTGTAAAAATCCTTCATTACAGTAATACACTTAGCAGTTTGGTTTTTGATTTCAATTTTAAATTCCACTATTTGGTGATCACTGTCACCCAAAGGTGGTAGAATTTCAGGGATGGTAATACCTATTTGTGTATTAGTAAATACTAGATAAAGTATTCTATTTTCTGTAGTATGTTTTTTAACTAATTGCTCCACATTATTTGCAATCATGATGTCAATGAATCTGTTTTCACAGGATTCATGTCCTTCCAGTAGATCCCAGTTGATAGATGGGAAGTTGCAATCTCCCATTAGTATATAATCTCCTTCAACCTCAGCATTTTCAAGTTCAGTAAGGAATAAATGGGTTTCATCTGCAGTTAAATTTGGTGGACGATAACATAGTCCCAAAATCATTGATTTATTATAAAAATTAATATTTGCCTAAAGAATTTCAGATATAGTATTTTGTGTATTTTTTAATTCAGTGAGTGTAAATTTTGCATCGAAGTAAAGTGCAATCCCTCCACCTGCTTTGTTAGTTCTATTTTTACTTAGTTTAATATATCCAGGTTTTTCTGTATTCCAATCATTGTTTTGGAACTAAGTCTCGGTGACCCCGCATATTGCTATTTGGTTAGACACTAAGAAATTGTTGCACCATCAATTTTATTTCTTAAACTTATAGCATTTACTAAAGCAAATTTAATGGTTCCTTTTGCTGGAGAGTGTGTAGTTTTTTGTTTTTTTTTATATTCTCATGTACTATAGATTTATCATTCATATTAGACATTAGTAAATATTCCCTCCTTCCCCCCTTTATTTAGTTTAAAGCCACATTGATTTCTTTAGGAAATTTGTTTCCAAGTATTTGACAACCCTTTCTACTGAGATGGGGACCATCCCAACAGAAGTACTCATGATGATTGTGAAATTCCTCCCAGTGTGGAATACACTTAATGTTTTGGGAGAGACACCACCACGTATTAATAGTTTTTATTTTTTCCATATGAAATTCCATGGCTTTTGATACTGGTAAGATTTCTGAGAGTATGAATGAACATTTCATTTCTGTCAATTTGTTAGTTATTGCTATGAAATCTTGTTTTATTTTCTATAATGGTTGAGTTCCCTTTGCTAAGGTGGGGGTTAAATGGGGGGAAGCTGGGAAAAGGGGTTAGAGAGACAGGGACAGTATAAGCCAAGTTAGGAGTTTGAAGGGCTGAGTGGATTCACTGGAGGATCAGATAAACTGTTCTGGAAGTCAAGGGCTTGGGAGGGAGAGGATGGAAGGGGATCCAGAGGGGATAGACCAGAGGTGGTAACAGACAGCAGCAAGTCCAGAGCTGGGACAGGGATGCCCGAGACAGGAGGAAAGGAGTCAGTGGGAACTGACAGCAGGAGGTCTAGAGGCACAAAAATGATACCTGTAGCTAGAGAAAAGGGGTCAGCCAGGGATCAGGTGGAGTGGAAGACAGTAGGCTCAGGAAAAGGCAGATGGATGCCCAGAATGAAGGATGACATAGACATAGGTGAAATGAGCCAGCGGGTGGAAGTAACAAATAGTTTGGCCCCCCAGGTATCCTAGTTGAGGACATTTTGGAGGAAGGGGTCCAGCAGGGGCCATCAGAGAAGGGGGGTCAGAGTGACTGGGGGACGTGGAGGGAAAGATCTCAGGTGCAGTGGAAGGGGGAGGAGGGGGAAGCACATTGCATTTGGGGAAGGGGTGGAGGAGGGGACAGGCACATTAGGGACACACCAGAGGGAGGCACTAGGGGAACTGTGGCATAAGAAAAGGAGCAGGAAGGAAGCACTGGAAGAGCTGGAGTTGAGCTCCTTGAAGGCTGAAAATGAAAGGGAGGAAACCCTGCAGGGCAGGAGCTGCAGTAGGAGGCTGGGGCATGCGCCGGGCAGGGTGCAGAAGAGGGGAAATATGCAGACAGGGCAGGTGGTGAGAAGGAAGACTTCCCCAAGTGGGGTATGGTGCTCAAAACGTTCTGCAAAGATGGGTGGGACAGAAACAATTGGAAGGGGATCAAGCACAGTTGACACAGTCTTGCACAGTGATACAGATGGGGGAAGGCCAGGAGCAGATAGAGGGGGGTCAGGTGAAGTTGGCTCATGCTCAAGCAGTGATGCAAGAGGGGTTTGCAGGGATGAAGGAAGCCAGGCAGAAGTACATGGGATGAAGAGGTACAGGAGGGGGGAGTCTGAGGAAAGGCTAAAGGGAGAGGGTGAAGAGGGACAGATGCTGGGTGTGGGTAAAAATCAGGATAGGTTAGGTGATAGGGAACAAAAGATGAGCAGGGGCAGAAACCAAGTCAGGATGGAACATGAGGAGGAGTCCAAAGGGAGCCAAACCCCATGACACAAAGCTAGAGGCCAAAAGGATACCCAGGAAGCAGGGGGCAATAGGGTGGCACTCTTGGTGGACTCAATAATTAAGGGCCTAAAATGGGGAAGGAAGGAGCAAAAAACAATGCAGTATGGGTACAGTGCATGCCAGGGATGATGGCGCTGGAGATGAGGCATCATATTCCTTCCTAGGGTAAGCAGCAGGATGAAAGGACACATCTGGTGTTTCACCTGGGCACAAATGACTTGCAGGGGAACAGTCTGATGGAGGTACAGGCAAGGTTTGAGGAACTTGCTAGGTTCTGTAGGAGCAACACTGTTTTTCCCTCCATTTCCTTCTCTGAGGTGTTGCCAGTACCAAGAGCGAGCACACCCAGAAAGGAGAAGACAAGAGCATTCAACAATTGGCTACAAGGTTGGTGCAGTCAGCTGGGGTTCAGCTGGATAGGTGACTGGGGCTGTACATGGGAGGAGGAGGGGCTGTATGCACAAGACAGGCTGCACCTGAACTCTTTAGGGGCAGCTGCACTAAAGAGTAAAGTGGGGGACTTCATGGCAAGGAAGTTCAATTTAAACTAAATGGGGGGTGCTAAGGACAGGGCCATCCTTACATGAGGCAGAGCAGAGAGGCTATCAGCCTCCCCCTCAAGTCACAACACTCATCAAGGGAACAGTTAGCAGCAGGGAAGGACTGGATGGGGCTACATGTTGGAGGGCTTTGGTTGCAAATGCCAGGAGCCTGGGGAACAAAATGGGAGAACTGGAGGCCACCATGAGGAAGGAGTACCTAGACATTGTAGCAGTGAGTGAGACTTGGAGGAACGAGCACCATGCCTGGGAGATGGTGATCCCAGGGTATCGTTTGTTTAGGAAGGATTGGGAGAGGAAGGGGGGGTGGCATTATATGTCAGGGAAGGGATTAGGGCCATGGAACGGCAGGTTGAGGAGGGGGAAACAGAGATAATGTGGGTCACCCTGGACAGGGGACAGGGGGAAAGCCTGCCCATTGGGGTAGTCTATAGGCCTTCTATGCAGGGGGAGGAAGGGGATAAACACTTTGTGGAATCCATAGTGAGGATGGCACGGAAAGGGGAAATCATGCTAGTTGGGGAATTAAACCTTCCGGACATCAACTGGGAGGCCCAGACAACAATCTCCGCAAGGAGCAGGGGCATCTTAGAGGCTCTTCAGGGCATATTCCTGCAGCAAAGGGTCAGTGAGCCCACTGGGGTGTAAACCTGCTGGATGTGGTGCTCATAAATGTGGACAGTATGGAGGCGGTGGAGGTGGGGGAAGAGCTTGGCACCAGTGACAACAGGGCTGTTGGGTTCAGGGTGAGAGAGGGCAGGGTAAGGGTTAGGACGAGAACCAAGGTAATGGACTTCAGGAAGGCTGACTTTCATGGAATGAGGAAGGTAGTTAGGGAAGAAATGTTGAAGATAGGGGATGTACAGGGGGTGGAGAAATTATGGGCAGCCAACAAGAGAGGGGTATTTAAAGCCATGGACTCGTGTATAAGAAGGGTAAGAAAGAATAGAAGACAGAAAAGACCTCTACGGTTCACAAGAGAGGTGGTATTAGGGGTCAAGGAGAAGACTAGAGCATTCAAAAGGCACAGGAGGATACAAAAGGATGAGGACAGGGAAACCTACAGGAAAAAGAAAGGAGTCAGGGCAAAAGATAAGGAGAGCTAAGGAGGCCACTGAGGAGAGGATAGCAAAGCAGGCAAGGGGGGGGGGACAAAACCTTCTTTAGGTACGTTGGAGAAAGGAGGAGGGCACAGCATGGGATTGGGAGGATATGGGGGGAAGTGGAACATTACTGGAAGGGAATTTTGAAAAAGCAGAGGCATTAAATAGCTATTTTGCCTCAATCTTCATGGAAGAAAGAGAGGGCAGGGGACCAGGACAGGCTGGGGAGGGTGACAGCCACAGGCAGGTGGGTGTGGCAGAATTCACAGCTGAAGGAGTAAGGGAAGAGCTGGGTAGATTTAGGGAGGACAAGGCAATGGGGCCTGATGGAATACACCCAAGGGTTCTCAAGGAGGTGAAGGATGAGCTGGTGTTGCATCTGGCAAGGCTGTTTAACTTGTCCTTGGTCACAGGGGTGGTGCCAATGGACTGGAAGAGGGCAGAGGTGGTCACACTACATAAGGGGGTGGGGCGGAAGGACGAGGTCAAAAACTACCTTCCTATTAATCTTACCTTGGTGGTGGGGAAGGTGATGGAAACACTACTTAAGATCAGGTCGATAGAATACTTGGAGATGAATGGCATGCAGGATGACAGGCAGCATGGCTTCACCAAGGGAAGGTCCTGTCAGACTAACCTGATAGAGTTTTTCGATGGGGTTACACAGATAGTGGACCAGGAAAGAGCGGTGGACATGGCCTATCTAGATTTCAATAAGGCCTTCGACACCGTTCCGCATGGTGGAATGGTGCATAAGCTGGACAGACTAGGGGTGGACCTCAGGATCACCAGATGGGTATAAAACTGGTTGAAGGGAAGGAGTCAGACGGTGGTGGTAAATGGGACACATTCCAGGGAACGGACAGTGGCCAGTGGGGTGCCACAGGGGTCAGTGCTAGGACCAATACTTTTTAACATCTATGTTAGTGACCTAGCGGAGGGTCTGAAGGGACAGGTGTGCCTGTTCACAGACAATACAAAGGTCTGCAATAGGGTGGATTCACCTAATTGGGTGCAAGCCATGAGGCGGGACCTGGACAGGCTGGAGAGGTGGTCTGACACCTGGAAATTGAAGTTTAATGCACAAAAGTGCTCACTGATGGACCTGGGGAGGAGGAATAGGAGGGAAACATACTCCCTTGGGGGGGTGATTAAGAAGAAGGAAATGGAAAGGGACCTGGGGATTGTGGTATCGAGTGACCTCAAGGTGGGCAGCCAGTGTAGCAGGGCGGTGGGAAAGGCAAATGGAATGTTGGCCTGCATTGCGAGAGGTTTAATAGCAGGAAGAGGGAGGTGCTAATGCCATTATACAGAACCATTTTCAGGCCTTATCTGGAGTATGGGGTGCAGTTCTGGAGGCCTCACATATGAAGAGATGTTGAGTTGATGGAAAGGGTACAGAGAAGGGCAACCAAAATGGTACGAGGGATGCAGGATGTACCCTATGAGAGAAGATTGAGAGGGCTGAATTTGTACCCTCTGGAGACTAGGAGGGAGAGTGTGGACATGATTGAGACCTTTAAGTTTCTGAAGGGAATAAATAAGGTGGAGGGTGATAGCTTATTCAAATTGAAGAAGGGAGGGAACACGAGTGGACATAGCCTCAAACTGGAAGGTGGGCAATACAGAGGTAATGTCAGGGGGCAGTTTTTCACAGAGAGGGTGGTGGAGGCCTGGAACAAGATGCTGGAGGAGGTGGTGGCAGCTGAAATGGTGGAGGGGTTCAATAGGGCTTGGGATAGATTTAAGGGGTTGGGAAAAGAGGGTGGAAGCATAACAGAAGGGGGGAGGTAGGGTGTTGGGCAGACTAGATGGGCCATGGGACCTTTCTCTGCCATCACATTTCTGTGTATCTGTGTATCTGTGAGTTAAGACATCATTTGTTCCTATGTGTAAGATTACTAAGGGGTTTTCTCCAGAGTTACCTAGAATATTGTCTAATCTAATTGCCAACTCTCCAATTTTAGCACCCCTATAACTTGATACCATCCTATTATTGTTATCAGGATTGCAGATTGATCTATCCAGATGCTTTATAATAGAATCACTGATTATTCAAATTTGTGTGGCATTATTATTTTCAATTTGCATTGGAGAACTGAGCTGAATTAGATCATCATTTGTTATCGGACATGAGGAAACTTGCTGTGGCTCAGTTATTTGATACTCTATATTTCTAGTTTGTTTTGGTATCTGGATGTCACAATTATTGTTAGTGTTTGTCTGGTCAGATTCTATATGATCTAGTATGGGACTAATCATATCTGGTTCACCCTGGATGTTTACTTCATTAGATATAAAATTCAAGGGATCAAAATAATTACATATGGGAATTATGAACTGTGTGGCTTTTCGGACTCTTTTTCGTGGCTTTGGAGCCATGAACCAGAAACCAGTCATCATCTGATTTAGATGGTATTTCCTCTTCCCTATGCCTTTTTCTATAATGGCTAGCAATTGGTATTTTACTTTTTTCTACGGGTAGTGTAACTGTACTGGTATCAGAGCTGGCACATGGTATAGCTATATCATCGGGAGGCTGTTCGACAGTATTGGTAATATGAGGCCTATCTATGTTAACCCCTATTGTTTTTGTGTGGTTTGATTGTCCATCTTGGAATCTTAATCTCATGACAGCTTGACTTTTTTCTAGCTTTATTAATCTATGATTAAACAATCCTATTTCATGCTCCAAACTTTTATTATATTCACACTTCTCACATGTAAATGCTTGGGATATCATACATTGCTCAGTTATCAGAAGCATTGTACAAGAAAAGCATTTGAATCCTGAACGGCCATCTGTAGTTGTAATAACTTCCATACTGAATGTTTAGATTACGTTTTTAGCGACTGTAAACACTCCTGATCTAGATTCCTGTTATGCACACGTTTTGTTCCAATAAAGATCTATAACACAACTACCATCTATCTACTAGATGCTGCGGTATGTCTTGCAGACCCAAACCAGCCCAAACACACCAAAACATGTGCTATAACGCGCGTGTCCTTGCGCGCGGAACCACGCATTAGCCCTGCTCACTATAGAGCATCTAAATAGTCACCGCAGACCCGGAAGTAGAACTCAGGGTCACGGTCTAATTAAAGCTCCCAAAAAAGTATAAAATAGCAATTAGAGCAGGCGAATATCAACTTAAAATGTAACAGCAAATCTCACTATTATAGCCCCTCTCCATATCAGCATTTTTTAGATTCTCTGGTGGTTAGGGCTGGACACCATTGGGAGGAGAGGACCAGCAGTTTTATACTCCCTGATAGACTAGGTTGGGCATCAAACTTGTCAAGTAGTTTGGAGAGGAAGACAGATTTTTTTTCTATTCCATGGCAGGCTGGATTGGGATTGGGATTCGTCAGGTTGTTGAGGAGAGGGGAATAGATTTTTTTTTATTACCTAAAGGTCTTGGTTTGGCCCTTGTCTCATCAGGTAGTTGGGTGGCAGAGGAGAAGAGACAGATTTTTTTTTATTATTCACTAACAGATCATGTTGGGCATGGGACCCATTAGGTAGTAGTAGTTAGATAGATGGGGAGGGGGCCAGATTTTTTTTAATTCCTTGCTGGTTTGGGCACTGAGCACATCAGGTAGTTTGCAGGAGGGGAACGAGTGTTTTATTCATCATGGGCGGAAGAGAATTTGTTTTATTCATCATGGGGTTGGGAGAGGCTGAGCACCAGACCATTCTGCTGTGCAGCAGGCTAGGTTGGAGCAAGTCTGGCAGTGTGAACCCTATGTGTGTATTGAGAAGAGTGCAGAGCTGAGATTGAGAACTGAGAGAAGGAAAGAGGGAGAGAGGGAGAGTCAGGCAGTGGAGCTGGGATCACTGGCACTTGGGGTTACAGCCTGGGAAGTGTGCACCATCGGTCCCCCTCGGTCCAGTCTCCTATGCTAGTGTGCTGTGGGCTGTAGGAAGTGGAGATGCTTAAACAGGCTGGGCGCAGCAGTAGTGCAGCAGCAGCCCTAAGCCATGCAGTGTCTGTGTTTGAGCCCCTCATTGTGACCTCAGTGGATGGGCATGGGGGGGAGCAGTGTTTTACTACCCTGCCTATTCCATCTTCCACTTACGCTTTGCTGCTGCTCCTCCTTTACTCCATTTGGCTTAATGCAAGGCCCAGGATGTGTGCAGGATCCAGCAGGTAGTTGGGGGGACAGATATTTTTATTCGCTGATGGACCAGATTGGGCACAGAACTGATAAGATGTTTGGGGGAAAGATGGCCAGGTTTTTTAATTCCCTGCCAGATGGGGGTTGAGCACTGAACTGATCAGGTTGCGGGGGTCAGATTTTTATATTTAATTCCCTGATGGGCCTGGTTGAACACTGGAAATGTCAGGTCACTGGGGGAGGGTTATCATTTTTTTAATTTCCTGACAGGCCAGGCTGGACATCAGACATCTCTGTTTGTTCATGGAGGGGGCAGGTTTATTTTATTCCCTGATGGGCCAAGCTGGGCACTGGACCTGTCAGGCAGTTTGGAGAAGGGGACATATGTTTTTATTCCATGACGGACTACATTAGGCACTGGATCAATCAAGTTGTTGGTGGGGGGGTGGGGTATGTTTTTATTCCCTGACAGGCTGGGTTGCATAACAGACCCATCAAGTAGTTTTGAAGAACGTGGTATATTTTTTTTATTCCCTGATGGTCTGGATTGGGTATTGGACTAGTGAGGTATTTGTAGGGGCCAGAGAGAGAGATTTGTTATTTTATTCCCTGATGGGCAGGTTGTGCATCGAATCTGTCTGCTTGTGGGGGAGGGGACATATTTATATTATTACCTGGTGAGTTGGGCCTCTCACCAGACCCACCAGGTAGTTGGGAGAGGGACCAGACTTTTTTTTTATTCCCTGTCAGGCAAGGTTTGGCACCAGAAATTCTACTTCCAGTGAGCTACCAGTATGGAACACCTGTGCTTTGTAAAACGCTTTGAAAGTCATGTTGCGTAAGTGTTGTTCTGCAAATTCCCTCACCCTAGCCCACACCTTGCTCCAGCAACTGATCCCCCCCCCCCAATTAGGTTTCCCAGTCCATCGCCATGCTACTCAGATTGACTGGAAACTCAATTGGTTTTCATTATGCAGAGAGGCTGGATAGATACTTCCTATTTCCTACAAGTATCATATGGCGCCACAGCTATGCTAGTCTTTGTCCTTTGCACTGCAATAATTGCATAGCATGAAAGTTCTCAGTTTTATATAGGCAATTACATATTTTTTAGAAAAAAATAAAGGTTAGCTTTCCATTCACGAAGTTGTGCACACAGTTTATTAGTAGTTCCTGTTTGAGCTCATTCATTGTCATTCTTGTCATCACAAGGGGGTGGGGGCTAGGTTAAACAACCCAAGAACATCTGCAGTGTTTGCAGATCAGCTGCAGGGTCTTGAGAGTAGCCCCACTTGCTCAACGGGTTCTTAATGCACTGTCCTCCTTGTAGCCAACAGAAAGTTAGCAAAGCATTACAGACAGCTACAAGGAGCAACAACAAGGCACAACTCACTCACTGACAGCTATAAAAAGGCGTATCCTAGTCCCCCAGTGCATTTCAGTGGGACAGCTGGAAAACACTTCCTGACTTTGGTTGCAATAGGAACTGTCTGCCATGTAGTCCAGCCCTAAAAATGTATTTTCTATTAATTTGTAAAAGCTGAAACACATTTATGGAATTATATGCTGAAGGGCAGAGCTGTTCTTTAGGCAGGAACCCTTTCAGAAAAATGAATGCTTTATAGTATATTGTTGGAAATTAATAATGTGTGATCTATAATGATTTCATTCTTACAGTAAAAAAAAAATTAAACTAGTAACTGCTCACTTGAGCATTGCAGTCATTGAACTTAAATGCTTTTAATTCAAAGTCATAAATGCAAAATAAAACCTTATATCAACTTATTACAATAACCAGCGTTGTGTGTTTTCTTTCCCTGAGTTACCTCTTTTTTGTCATTCTGCCTTAGGTCCCTTAATAAATGAGACAGTAAAATGAATGTGTGGCAGTTTCAGTCTTGATTTGCAGGGCACTGGCGCACTCTGCTGGAATAAATTCATCTTACAGCAAAGAACATCTGCTTTGAGTACAAGGGTGGATAATATTTGCAAAGTTTTGAATATTATAGTTTGGATAGTAGCTTAACAGAGTGGGTAAAAGTTAATAGTTTTATGGCTCACAACCATTTATCTGCCCCAGTCAAACTGAATAACCGTAATGATTGGTTACACTGGAGCAGGTTCCTCAGTTCAAATACCTCAGCATTACTCTGGACTGTTCCCTCTCCTACGCTCAGCACATTGACAATGTTGCAACGGCAGCTAACTTACGGATTAGCCTGCTCCACAGGCACAAACACTGCATGACCACAGGCCCTTAGACTGGCTATCTACAGTTCCGTCACCTCCATCATAGACTATGGGCTTGTCATCAATGGCTTTGCTTCTCCTACAGCCCTCTGCAGGATATCTGTGGCACTCAACAAAGCATGCAGACTTCTTACGGGTGCTGCCCGCCTAACACATACTTGTGACTTGTACCCCCAGTCTGGGTGGCTCCCTCTCACCAGCAGGATCAAATACCAGGCCTGCCTCTTAACCAAAAAAGTCGTCCTTGGGCACATGCCACCTGGGGTTGAAAAGCTTCTGACTGCCCCCTGCAGCACCCAACACACTCAAAGTACTCTAAGTCAAACCTTCCAGGTCCCCAGATGCCGGACCACTATGGGCCAGAGGTCATTCACCCACAGGGCCCCCCAGTGGTTTAATTCACTCAACAAGGAATCCCTTTCAGCTACTACGTTCGGCCCATTTTTTTATTATATTTAGTTTTTGTTGACCGGGTAAGTGCGCTAGACAAATCCTGCCTATTTTCAGGCATGACCCGGGGGAGGGGGACACAGATGAATGCCAATTGACCTTGAACCAGATAAAGCTGTTGGTGGTATTTTTAGTGAATGAGGGAAATTTGGCCAGGACACCAGCGAAATTCCCCTCCTCTTTTCGATAAGTGCCATGGGATCTTTAACATCCACCTGAACTACCACCAACCCAGGCAGATGGGACCTCGGTTTAACGTCTCATCCGAAAGACGGCACCTCAGAAGTGCAGCACCCCTCTCATGCTGCACTATAGTGTCAGTACTGGGATATTAACCCAAGTGCCAGATGTGGGACCTGAACCCACAGCCCTCTGATCTCCTGGCCTCAGAGGCGAGTGTGCTACCTACTGAGCCACTGACACTGTTAAAGGCATTTAAAAGGCAACTACAACTTCACCTCTCTACTACAAGCCAACATGACTGCTTCTCCTAATTGGTCAACCTCTACTCACACGCCTGGCATTGTGTGGCCCTAAACTCTCTCTGGCCAATTATCCTTGTCCTCCACTTTCCTCCCTCTCACCTTACCCCTCCCCCCATTCCTCCCCTACCTCACCCATACCCTCCCATCTTTTAGCGCTTCAGACTTCTGTCCCCTCATACCAACCCTCCCCCAGACAATGGCCCTTCAGCCTGCCCTCTCCTTCTCTGACCCCACCCGCCTCCCTACTGGTTGCTCGTCTGGCCTTACTATCCTGTTGGCTGTCTCTCTCCACTTGAAATACAGTATTTTGTTTTTGAGACTCTGTATTAATGTTTATCTTTGTTTGCATGTTAACCTTCCATCCTTGACATGGAACCTTTGTAAACGAGCAGTTCTTGCTCAAAGGTATTTGTAATCCTAGAGTTAAATAAATAAATAAGATTATCCAACCCATTTAGAGCTATCTGGCAATCCTCCTGCATAATAAAACCTCCTCACCCCACCCACCCACCTAAAACATCCCTAATGCCAGAATTCCTTAGTCCAGCTGTGTGTGTGTGTGTGTGTGTGTGTGTGTGTGTGTGTGTATTGGGGGCCCTTGCACAATATCTAATGCTTTCACTCCACTTTCCTCCACACTTAAAACAGCAGAGGTAACAGCAGCCAGGAGGCCCTTCACTTTTCACTCCTCATTGCACCAGCAGCTAATGAGATTCACTTTTACTGAAGCACTGCGGTCTCTCTCTTCTTCGGCTGCATCGCGGTCTCTCTCTCTCTCTCTCTCTCTCTCTCTCTCTTCCTCTGTACCGTACATCAAAACAGCCATATTGCACTGTCCAAGAAGACAGAGATACAAAAAAATATATATATATTTCAAAAAGAGGGCAAAAGAAAAGCCACATTGCTCTGTCCAAAATGATAGAGATATAAAAAAGCCACTATTTACACAAACTGCCTTGTATACAACAGCACCACATAGTGACACAAAGCTAGACAAGCATTTGTCAATGCCAAATGTTGTCTCGCTGGCGTTGGCATTGGTAGTGACGGAGTTAGAGACGCATAATAGGAATGGCAGTGAAGCATTAAAATGATGCCAACCCCACCCCCACCCTGTAGAGACTGACAGGCACTGGGGTGTGCCTTTGGGTCGTCAGCTATAACGCTCATGCTATTTTGCCTCACCCTACCATGTAGACACTGACAACTGTCGTGGTGTGCTTTGGGGTCTTTGGGCATTATACTTACCCCATTCCATAAGGAAATATGCTGAGGTGGGTGCAGTATAGGAGAATGAGGTGACCTTTGTGGCTGAACAGTGCAAGGACACCACAATGCCTGTCACTAGCTGCAGGGTGGGGGTGGAGGTGGAATGGCGTGAACATTACAGCCGATGATCCCAAGTCACACCCCTGATGTCTGTCAGTCTCTACAGGGTGGGGTGCTACAGTTGGAAAGCCTAACACCATAGGCGTGTGTTGGTATTTTCACTCCAAATTTTCAACATGGGCTTTTTTGTGAGCCCACCTCATGAAAAGCGGCACTATCAGCTTGTTAGCTGAAATGTGGTTTTGCACAGTGGCTATGCCATTTGGCGACACAGGGATGAAAACACATTTTGGGCAGGATGTGGAAAATGACAACTGTATTGTTCATGAGGAGATGTAAAAAAATGGCAACGTTGAAAATCTGGAGTGAAAATATGAAAAATTGGTGAAGGTATGAGCATGCATAGAAATTGTGCAACACACATCAGTAACCCAATTATTTTTGGGATATTTTTTAACCACATCTTTAACATAGGCATTTTGGGACCTCCCCTCATGAACAGTGGCAGAGTGATTCTGTTAATGTGTCCGAAACGTTGATTTTGCACAGTGACAATGCCATTGTACGCCGCAGGTGCAAAAACACATTTAGGGCAGGAAGTGAAAAATGACAGCTATACTGTTCATACGGAGGTGTAAAAAAATGCCAGTGTTGAAAATCTGGAATGAAAATAGTGCAAGTTTGTGAAGTTACAAGGGCGCATGGAAACTGCGCAATGTACGCTTGTAACACAGTCATTTTATGGAATTCTGTCACCAAATTTTCAACATAGGAATTTTAGGACTTCTGCTCATGAATAGTGTCACCGTCATTTCCTGAAACTGTCCCGAAAACTGATTTTGTGCAGCGACTGCACTATTCTGTGCCAGACATGTGAAAACACATTTCGGCCAGGATATGTAAAATGATAGCTGTACTGTTCATAAGGAGGTGTGAAAAAATGCTAATTTTGAAAATCTGGAGTGAAAATATTACAGATTCATGAAGTTACGAGTGTGCATGGAAACTGCACAACCCACGCTCGTAAAACAGTCATTTTTGGGATTTTCCTGCAATTTTGCACCATAGGCTTTTTGAGATCATACCTCTGAACACTGGCACTGCCGTTTGGTTAATCGTCCAAAGGTGATTCCGTACACGTGACCAGGAAATCACCTTTTGGGGGTGATTAACGCCATAACAGTGCCAGAATTCATGAGGAGGCATCACAAAAACTCCATGTTGAAAATTTGTGCCAAAATTCCAAAAAATGCCCGAGATATGCACCAAAGTTGAAAAAACCCTATTTATTCCATTATACAGCTTACCGGCATTTCTTCAGTTTGCAGTCAGCTTTGAAGAGTGCAGACATGTTCCTGGTCCACTGAAGATCATCGCACCAGACTCCAGAGGTAAGTATGGGGTGAGGGGGGTGTGGGGAGGCAGGGTGCGCAGTAGGTGGGCGCGGGTTGTGAGGTGGGCAGGGAGACCACGAGGGACCATTTTCTTTTTTGACAGGGTAAAAAAAAAAACCATTGTAGGACTGTCTTTTTTTTTAACAGGGGCATGTGGCACGCTGGGATGGGCTCCCAGCATGCCAAAGGACTCTTTTTTTGGGGAAGCAGCTGTAGCCGACAGGGGATTGGGCACCCCCGTCGGCACACAACAAAAAGGGGTTACATTATGCCGATGGGGATTGGGCACCCTCCTCGGCACACAACAAAAGTGGGGGTGACATTATGCCGGCGGGGTGGGCTCCCCGTCGACAACATCACTCAGGCACTGACCGGCCAGGGGATTGAGGCCCCCATCGGCAAGGAAAAACTGTTGGGTGGCGCGCATGATGCCGTGGGGGATTGGGCACCCCCTCAACATACATTGTAAATGGGAGGGGGGTTATTATGCTGACGGTGAGTGGGCTCCCCCATTGGCATTCTGATAGGAGGCAGCAGCAGTGTTGAGTGCACGTCGGGAGGCGTGTTGTGGTCACACTGCATGAGAGCTCCACTCTCATTGCAGCAGACCTTTTGTTACATCTGTTGGCCACATTCCACATTACTGATGTGGCACCTGCATGCTGCCTGATTGGGGAATGAGGGACGCACCTACTGATGCATGCCCTGCATTTGCCCAACAGTGACTGTGCCTCCAAATCTGCTACTACCGCAATATGTTGGCTGCATATGCACGAGCCAACATAAAAATGAACTATTTCTTTAATGTTACTAAAATCACTATAGACTAATCTTTTTGTATTTGTAAATGTATTTTTCTATTTTTTTTTTAAATAACATTTTTTTATCTTTTTACTTTTACAGAGGACCGATTATAAAAGTGCAATAAGACACTTCAGGGGCATTGGTTGTCCTGTGTTAATGCACTTTGAGATCCTAAAGGAAATTGGCGCAAGCACCTCGTGCCTCACTGAGTACCTGGGTGTGTATTACCTTTGACACCCAGTGCCCCTGTCATGTCATATTGCGTATACACACACATATCAAGAGCGCCTGACCATCCAAAGCCTCAAAACAGCATTAAAGACTTAGGGCCAGAATTTCAAAGGCCTTAGATTGACACAAGGTGCTTGCGTCGAACAGGTCTGATGCAAAGGCACCTTGTGCCAAGGGCTGCACCAAGAGTGATTTTCAAAGGCAGCCTGCATCACCCAGAAGGCTGCCTGCACCAAAGTGTGCTAGAGCCCGCCTTGCGCCACGAAAGTGGCTGTGGCATGGCGCTAGGGGGGCTTGCGGCGGAGCCAGACTGCCGCAGCCCTCGGATCCAGATTTTCAAAGACCCCCCCAGGAATGAAGTGCCAAGTACCCTTAGACCAGCAAGGGGCTGGTCTAATGCACTTAGACAGCTCCTGGGGGGTTGTCCAGTATGTGCCACTGTGTGGTCTGCCCCGATCCATCCCTGATGGGCGATCCCTGGTGGTCCTGTGGTCCCCTCCACCCCCGTCATGATCCTCGACACCCACATCTGTGCATAGTTCCATCTCCCCTCACAGGTAGTGCCCATCTCAGCACTCCCACCCCCTCCCGTACCCCAATCCAGTGACTGGCACAGCCCTCCACATGCCACCACAGCCGGCTGCCGAATGAGCCATCATTACGTACTGTATACAGCACGCTGTGACAGCTCATATTCGGGGCCAGCTGTGGTGGTGTGGAGGGCTGTGCCAGTCACTGGATCGGGTACGGGAGGGGTGGGAGTGCGAGATGGGCACTACTCATGGGGGCACTAGCCTACCAGGGTACCGTGTGTGTTGTGGCACAGGTGCTGGTAGCGCGGGTGGTGTTGGGGGCTGTGTCCAGTTGCAAGTCCCTGTCTGTGGGTGCTGCAGACTCCCCGCTGCTGTTGCGGCATTCCAGGTGGGTGCACCATACATGTGGCACAGCACCCCCTTTGCCGCAAGCTGCTGGACTTTGGTGCCGGAACCCTGTAGAATTGAAATTCAAGTGCAGGATCCCAGGCATACCGCACTCAGCGCAAGCTGCCATTGTCGCAGCTTGTGTCGAGGCTTTGAAATTCTGGCCCTTATTTATTTAGCCAGGCTTTCCCAGATTCTGTTGCATGATTTTTTATTGCATGTCTTCAGTTTATAATTTATTTATATTGAATTGGATATTGTTTTTAAAAAATAAACATTTTTATTTTTATGGTTTTACGTTCAAGCGCTTTGGTTTCAGAAAAGCACTTTTTTATAAATAAAGAATGATTTGATTTGCTATATAGGGGATATGACATAGCCCGACTGAAGATATATTTCTTTTAAAGAGAGGCCACTGATATTAAGAAATCATTGGCCTCGAATAAAAATAAATATGATGTTTTCAATCAGCCCATGTCATGTTCTGTTTATACAGACATAATGGGCCAGAATTTCAAAGGTCTTAGATTGACGCAAGGTGCTTGCGTCAAACAGGTCTGACTCAAAGGCACCTTGCGCCAAGTGCGATTTTCAAAGGCAGCCTGTGTCACCCAGAAGGCTGCCTGCACCAAAGTGTGCTAGCGCCCGCCTTGCCCCATGAAAGTGGCTGCAGCATGGCGCTAAGGGGCTTGCGGCAGACCCAGATTGCCACAGCCCTCGGATCTGGATTTTCAAAGATCCCCCCAGGAACGAAAGTGCCAAGTACCCTTAGACCAGTGAGGGGCTGCTCTAATGGTACTTAGACAGCTCCTGGGGGGTTGTCCTGGTGGTCCGGTGGTCCCCCCCCCCTGTCATGATCCCTGACACCCACGTCTCTGCATATTGCCATCCTCCCCACAGGTAGTGCCCATCTCAGCACTCCCACCCCCTCCACTAACCTGATCCAGCGACCGGTACAGCCCTCACACGTCACCACAGCCGGCCGCCAAATGAGCCATCATTGTGTGTACTGTATACAGTATACAGTGTGCACTGACAGCTCATTCAGTGGCCGGCCATGGTGGCGTGTGGAGGGCTGTACCAGCTCGCTGGATCGGGTAATGGAGGGGTGGAGTGCGAGATTGGCACTACCGGGGCACTAGCTCACCAGGGTGCCAATGTGTGTGCGCGCAGGTACCTGTGGCACAGTGGTGTTAGGGGCTGTGTCTGGTTACAAGTCCCTGTCTGTTGGTGCTGCAGACTCCCCACTGCCGTTGCGTCATTCCGAGTGGGTGCATCATACAGTTGGCACAGCACCTCCTTTGCCACAAGCCGCTGGACATTGGCGCTGGGACCCTGTAGAATTGAAATTCGGGTGCAGGGTCCCGGGCGCACCGCACTCGGCGCAAGCTGCCATTGTCGCAGCTTGCATCAGGGCTTTGAAAATCCGGCTCAATGCATTTAGGCTGTCACAGATTTCTTAGTGAAAACCTTGAGTCACAGATGATCTGAGATTTTTTACATGCAGACACAGGCTGATGTAGCTGATTAGTTCCAAAATAGAGGTGGGGAAGGAACTGAAGAGGGTTACGTTTATAAAAAATGTCTCTAGTTAAAGGCAGTTCCCAGCACATAGGTCACAAATCCTTTTTTACCTTATGTGTTACTGTGTCTATTCTTAGTCACTGCTCAGCCCCGAATTCAGCGTGTAGTAAGGAAAGCCGTCCACTGTCAGACGATGTAGTATGAAGCCAGTTCCCTTACCTCAAGCTGTTTGGCAACTCAGATCTGTTTCTGAGAACAAAGTTATGTTTTTATGTTTTGTAAGTGTTCCCTTAAGCCACCCACAGACACAGCACGCATGAAGGTTGCAAATTACAGTGCATTCTCAGTGGTGATTCAAGCACACACAGATTGGCAGCCGCAACTACTGACAGCACTGGGGCTGACAGTATAGCCTAGAGGTTAGAGTGATGAGCGTGGTACATCCAGCAGACCTGGATTTGATTCCCACAACCTCCACTTGCTTACTGTGTGACTCTGAGCAAGTCACTTAACCTCCCCAGTGCTCCCAGGTCGCCCCTGAAAACAGGCACTTGTGCCTAGTGGGCCTTACCTGCTTACCAAAGACTAAAGATAAAAAAAATAAGCATTGGCACTTATGGGTAGTACTAACTGAAATAAGGATGTGTGATGATGGAAGATCACAGGAACTAACATTACTGAAAACAAGCATTTGTCAATGCCGAATGTTTGCTTGCTGGCATTGGCAGTGGAAGTGTAGAAGTTACAGAGCTGCATAATAGGAATGGCAGTGAAGTATTGAACTGAAGCCAACCCCACCACCACCCTGCAGAGAGTGACAGGCATTGGGGTGTGCGTTTGGGTCGTCAGGCATAACGGCCACGCCATTTCACCACACCCACCCTGCAGACACTGACAAGTGTCACGGTGTTCCTTGGGTCTTTGGCCTTATGCACCCATTTCATTAGGAAATCACGGTGAGATGGGTGCGATATAGGAGAATGGGGTGAACTTTAGAGCGAGTCCAAGGCATACTTGATGCTCTCACTGGCTGCAGGGGTGGAATGGTATGAGCATAACAGGCAAGAATCCCAAGTCACACCCCTGATGCCTGTCATTCTCTACAGGGTTGGGCGTTTGGTTGGAAACCGTAATACCTCAGGCATTCGTTGGTATTTTCACTCCAAATTTTCAACATGTTTTTTTTGTGACCCCACCTCATGAACAGGGGGAATATCAGTTTGTTAGCCGAAAGCTGCTTATGCACAGCGACTACGACATTTAGCACCACAGGTGCAAAAACATTCCGAACAGGATGTAAAAAATGACAGCTGTACTGTTCATGGGGAGGTGTAAAAAATGGCAATGTTGCAAATCTGCAGTAAAAATATTAAAAAAATGGTGAAGTCACGAGCGTACATAGAAACTGTGCAACGCACACCCATTATATAATTAGGTTGGGGATTTTTTACAGCAGATTGTCAACTCAGGCATTTTGGTGCCTCCGATCATGAACAGTGTCACTGTGATTTTCTTTATCTGTGCCGAACAATGATTTCCCACAGCGACCACGCATCTCTGTGCTGAAAGTGTGAAAACACACTTCAGCCATGTTGTGAAAAATGAATGAATGATGTCACCGTTATGGCGTTATTCGGGCCCGAAGGGTGATTTCGCGCAGTGACTGCGCAGTGACTGTGAAATCACCCTTCGGGCCTGAATAACACCATGACAGTGACATCATTCATGAGAAGGTCCCAAAACCCATGTTGAAAATTTGTGCAAAATTCCAAAAATGCCTGAGATATGCAATAAGTTGAAAAACCCTATCTAGCCCATTATACAGCTTACCAGCATTTCCTCAGTTCGCGGTCGGCTTTGAAGAGTGCAGACGTGTTCCCGGTCCACTGAAGATCGTCGCACAAGCTCCGGAGGTAAGTATGGGGTGGGGGGTGTGGGAGGCAGGGTGCGCAGTGGGTGGGTGCGGGTTGTGGGAGGGGGCTGGGAGAAGCGCCGTGGGACCATTTTATTTTGCAGGTTAAAAAAAAAAGACGATGTGGGACGTTTGCCCGGCTGGGGAGCTCCCAGCGTGGCACAAGGATGGCTGGGGGCTGTGGAGCCGATGGGGATTGGGCACCCCTGTCGGCCATATGATCAGTTGCCACGCACCCAGTACTGGGGGGATGAGGACAGTGGAGCCGATGGGGGATTAGGCACCCCCGTCGGCCATATGATCAGTTGCCATGCTGGGGTGGGCTCCCAGCATGGCACCCAGTACTCGGGGGGGTGAGGACAGTGGAGCCGACGGGGGATTCGGCACCCCCGTCGGCTATTCTATCAGTTGCCACGCTGGGGTGGGCATCCAACATGGCATGTGGAAGGCTTGGGGGCGCGCAGCCTGACGGGGATTGGGCACCTCCGTCGGCTATCACGTGTGTGTGTGGGGGAGCCGCAGTATCGCGCTTTCTGTGTGTGTGTGTGTGTGTGTGTGTGTGTGTGTAGGGGAGCTGCGCGCAGGCAGGCGATATCTTACTCGTTGCTCACTGAGCGTAGCTCCCCTTTCAACTGAATGCCACTGCATTTTGGAGCTTGTCATGGGCAGCTCAGCATGCATTGGCTTACAGGGGTCATGCCTGCCAACACACTGACTGAATTGGAGGAGGAGGTGACACACCTCCGAAATCTCGGATGATGGCACTATGTTTCTTGCACATGCATGCAAGCAAACATAAAAATGGGATAGCATTGATTGTGACGGTAAGCAAGATGGGCAGATAAGATGAGGTAATCAAGTGAGCTGTACAGGGGGTTAGTGAGTGTGCTGTATATAACAGTAAGCCAGAGAAAAAAGTTAGTGAACTAAATAAAAAAAAAAATAGTGCTGTTAAATATAACAAAATGTATTACTGTGAGATTAAGAAAAGCTCTCAAAGGTGTATGGCAGCTCTCAGAGTCACACGGTTCTGCAGAGCACATTCACTTTTGAGCTTGAGCCATCATTCTTGTATCTATGATGTATAGGAGCTGTCAAAGATACAAGAATGACATATAGGAACAGTCAAACATATCAGAGTGACATATAGAAAGAAGGCGAGATAATAATATCTTTCACAGTAGCTCAAGATATGTTAGCAATAACCCACAACAGGGTATAGGATTATAGGCATTTAATCCATGCCTTGGATGTGCTGGGAGGCACAAGGCCACTGGCAGAGTGTCTTCACAGAGCCCAAGGCATGGGTTTAATGCCTATAACTCCATACCCTGAAGTGGGTTATTGCGCTTATAACATTAGTTATGTGTAAAACAAGGGAAAACCCACACAAAAGGGATTTTCCCCATTTAAATAGCAAGAAAGGGACAGTATCCTACCACCTTGCAAAAAAATCCCTAACAAATTATGCATATTGCATTGCTGCTATGCATGTAGAAATGTCACACATACAGTATTCAGATAATTTGTGACATTTCTTGTGCAGAATATTGTCTGCTACCTTGCCTATTGACCTGTAGGTTACGCCCCCCACCCCACCCCCCAGACATCCACATGCAGGTCAGACATCAATTGTAACTGTGACATCAGTTATTGACCCCGGGTTACACCACCCTGTGATATTTGTTATCTAGTCTTGTTCATTTAATTAGGGCCCTCCAGGCCTGCTCCAGTTATTCTGTATAATTGCTTAATTGTATGCTACTTATTTCTTTCCCTCTATTGCTATTCCCCCCCCCCCATGTATTTTGTGTCGAAGAGCCTTTGCAAAAGAGTCTTTTACTCAAGGTTGTATTCTGATGTACTAAATAAATAAATAAATCAAAGAAAGCTGCCCTGCTCGCTGTCAACATACTCTGTGATACTTCAGGCGGATGCTACTGTCGAGTTGCTCAGCACACACACACGCAGACACACAATACAGAGGTTGAGCACAGACAGAGAGAAATGGACTTCTGTGCTGCACGTCCACCTCTGACTGCTGAGCCATCATGTGCGATCGCCCGGGTGACTGGTAGGAATTCGAGCACTTCTGCTGGGCTGTGACTGTGGCTGAATCCCAGGACTGCCTCCTGGTCATTGACCAAACTGTCACACACAGAGACAAACACAGAGCGCTCCGGGACTTGCAGTGTGCAGCATGCAAGATCATAAGAAATGGTATATTTCATCTGATTTACTGCTGTTACATGCACAGACATCAGACTTCACCCCTCAGGTAGGGGCTCCACAATCTCCTCTCTCAGCCTGGAAACTGCACAAATGCAGCAACATGATGCTGCGTGGGCGGGCGGGTGGTGACCGAACTCTGCTGGACTCCACTCTGAGTGGCTACTGAGCTGCTCCATGACAGGGAGCACAGAGGACATAGAAACATAGAACGGTAACGGCAGAAGTAGACCAATGGTACATCTAGTTTGCCCTTTAGTTTTCAGGGACCCCTATCGGGCCCTACAGGCTATCACATATAATTTACGTTTTAGACGAAGCTAGTCCCCCGACCCTCTGTTGCATGTATGCCTTGTCCCATTCTAGTTTGAACAAAATGAATGTTTTGGCCTCTACTACTTCAGAGGGCAAACCGTTCTAGAGTACAACCACACTGTCTGAGAAATAGTGTTTCCTGATATCACGCTTGAAATTCCTCCCCTTGAGTTTCCAGTTGTGTTCTCTCGTATTAGTGTTGTTGGACCTAGTAAACAGTTCCAATTACGGAACTTTGTTGATGCCTTTTAGGTATTTGAATGTCTCAATCATGCCCCCCCACACACCTTTCTAGACTCGAGTGAGAATAAATTCAGCTCCTTCAGTCACTCGTCATATGGCAGGTCATGTAGTCCTGACCTTGCAGGGGGAACTCCGAGATTACAATTACCAAAATGAACCTGCCGGCTCACTGCGGGGACCAAGCGTCTTTCTTTTGGCAGAGCTTATACATGTAGGGTTGAGATATGACAGACAGCTGCAGGACTAACACTTTCACAAATGAAATGCACTGTCTGTATCCCTTTCTCTCCCTCAGTGTGCCACTGTCTCTTGAATGACCACACACTGTACCGGGATCAGGGAGATAGCACAGTGCTCACACTGTTGGGGGGGGGGGGAACTAAAGCAGCACATACACATTTCCATTTCCCCTGGACCTCTGGTGGGGGGGGGTATAGCTGGCAGTAGTGCTTCCTGACAGGAGCTACAGAATAATAGGGGAATTGCCTACAGCACTGACAGGTGGCCACCAAGTTACCGGTACATCTCTCTCTCTCTCTCTCTCTCTTAGCTGCATTTTTAATGACAGCCTGTCAGTACTGAATTTTCCCACACATAACAAGTCCAGCTCTGCCCAGGGATCTAGCTGGTCAGGCATCTCACCCCAACTGTGGATTAAATAGTGAATTTAACCCAAGGTCAGGTGATGATCTTTGCCCAATGAGCTTCCCCCTTTTGTCAACCCATGTTATAATACATTTTATCTTGGCATAATGTAACCCCTCCCTTCCCTTCCCCATCTAGGGGCATAATTTAAAACATTGCAGATGGTCCGGAGCAGGAAGACAAGAGCACTCCAAAGGGCTAACATACAAGACATTGCATATACTGGACCAGGGAAAACTGATGGTCCCTATCTGCTGCTGTCTTCAAGATGCTGAATTATCTCCTCATTCTCAGCAACGGATCCACTCCCCGAACTGACCAACCAGACCGGGACCTCCCTCTTCTCTTTTGGAGGTCCCATGGAGCACCTGCAGCCTCCAGAGGCTGGATTCTGCCCCTGGAATACAACTCGTGACAAATTAATCAGACTGCAAAATGTGAGGGGAAACAAGGATTTTATTTCATTAAACTCCCCCCTTGCAGTTGTAACCACCCAGTCCCCTGGTGTTACTAGAATCCTATCAGTATTATTGTTAGGAAGGTAGCAGGCAGCTGGTAGGGAGTTCGTTAAGGTTTCCTTACATAATGACATCATTGTTTACTCAACTAGCCTGAGTTAAGAATGATTAGGTCATTTAGAACTCTCGGAGCAGCATAAGCCACACTCTGTAAATAGCTGCTCTGGGGAGCTTAGAATGCTCAGTGTTGTTCAGCCAGTAGTGGAGTGAGGAGGTGAGAGTGGCAGAAGGACTGCCAGTGGGCTCTGAGGAGAGTACCCAGGATTTCTCTCCCTAGTGGAGTGTCATTTGCACCTTCCAGTGAAGTGGTGTAGACAAGGGTTACAGCAGGATTTCCTGATTTCTATTTCCTGTGAAGTGGAAGGAACTGCTTGTTCTCAATGGACTCAAGGGGCAATCCCCTGAATGTTCTGTGGTGTTTTCAGCTGCCTTGGATAGGACCTGAAAGAAACTGCTTTGATCGGCTATCCAGTAGAGTGCCTTTCATTTCTTTCATTGTTCCATGCCCTGTGGACAGGACAACTTCTGTGAGTACTGTTCTAGGAGACCAATTCTCTATATTTTTTAAGGGGATTCAATAGTCTGGGGTGTGTGTGCCCATAGATAAGGCTGGATTGCACCTGTCAGTGCCCCAAGTTTCATCCAAGTGAGTGAAGTACTGTTTAAACTGTGGGCCCAAGTGAGTGCAGTTTATTCTCTGGTCACCTCAGTGAGTGACAACTTAAAGTATGGGAGCTCTAGCATTTCAGTGGGGACTGGGGGTTTCAATGGTGCAACCCTGAAGAATGGCAGAGACTGTCGGTTGGGGCCAAGGATGGGAGGAACGCCATTAAAGTGCTTACAAGGCAGGGCTTCCTGGTTTCTAAAGGGCACCAGTATTTCTACCTGAGCAAGTGGCCAAGCTTCAGGTTGAGATGGTGACTAAGTTTCACTTAAAATGCACCTGATGTGCTAAGAAGAGATCTGAGTATGTGCCTTTTTCCCACTGAAATAACATTCATGGAAGGAAAATGTTCAGGTACGTGGCCAGGTGTCCACTAATGCACCTTTTGGGAAATTGAAAGGAAAATGTTCATGTGCGTGTCCAGGTGTCCATTAGAAAATGGGCGCCAAAAAAGCTATTTTCTGATTGGCTAAAACACCCTTAGACCTGGGCTGTTATTTCTCAACAACGCCCCAGAATAACAAGTGCCACTTTAGGGTGCCCCTTAATTAAGGAATCCTGGGGCTGCCCGAATGGCAAAACTTGCCAGCCACAGCATTTCCCCCGTTCATGAAATAACGACAACTGCTGCATGACTCGAAGTCGGTGTTTCGGGATCCTATGAAAATATGAGAGTTCTGTATAGTAGTTTGTATATTGAGTCCTACAAACATATTTTATAACAAAACCAATGGCTAACTTTGGCAAAATTTACATTTTAAAAAGTGAAACCGGGACTCCGAGCATTTGCGCGTGCCGCACATGCATAGAGTCCATCCTGGTTTCACTTTCTGAAATAAAATTTTGGAGAAGGTAGCCCTCGGTTTTGTTAAATAATATATTCCTAGGACTCAGTATAAAAAACACTACACACCACTCTCAAACTTTTATAGCATCCGGAAACGCCGATCTCAAGTCCTCATCATTTCATACTACTGCAATGTCAGTGACCGCGTGGCACCAAGCAGACTGCATTATTTCAGTCCGGATGACTGATTCATAAATGGCTCCCAATAAAATGTCATCTTAATGGGAAAAAAACATTGACTTCTCGGACTTTATTCAACAGAAACAGAAATTAAATGGCCATACGAAGAACCACAGAACATGACAGTGTCCCTACAGAACATGCTCATTTAAAAAAACAGCTTAAAATAAAACAGCAACACCCTGCACAGGTAATTATACTATACAGGAACTACTTTATTACAACTGTTACTTTTAATACTTTTTTTTAATTTTTTAAGTATATATTTTTTATTTTTGTATATATTTTTCAAAAGTCACCTATAGCCCATTTTCTAGAGTGTAATGTACCCTCCAGGGTGGGGGTTATGGATATAACGGACCTTCAAGGGCTATAAGGCCTCCGCATACACTGACAGGGCTTCATTATGCCCTGGCGGTCCATTGGTATCCCACAACGCCCACCCTGTCGGGTATTATTACGTACCTAATGCACCTTTTGGGAAATTAGAAGGAAAATGTTCATGTGTGTGGCCAGGTGTCCACTAATGCACCTTTTGGGAATTTGAGAAGAAGATGCTTTGTTGTTGTTCATGAACTGTACTGCATGCAAGGAGAGTTCGTACATTGTACCTGTCCAGCCTGGACCGACCCTTGGGGGTCCACTTCTGCTTTTACTTTCCATCTGCTTAATAAAGCCATACTGCACAATCCCAGTCACTATATAATATAATGGTTCCTGGGCTTGAATTAAGCACCAGCATGGGAACCACCCTCCAAGGCCTACCAATTTTTTGGTCTGCGACCCACCCGGACTTCATGGACAGGCGCCCCAGAACCTGTCCCTCCAAACAGGCCCCTTACATGGGTGAAAGGCTCCCCAGCTCCCCCGACCCCCCGGGCTGCCCTGCCATACTGGGAACAAGAGGAACCTCTGCCATCAGTTCCCCTCCTAACAGGGCCCTGCCACAGCCCTCCCAAACCTGGCAACCTGGAAAAACACCTTTTGGGCTTCCTAAGAGCTCCTACATCTATCGGCTGGGCTTGCTAAAGCCTCCCTAATGCTCTAGCCCCCCACGATGCAGGACCTGGCTACCTGTATCCCCACCGGAGCTCCATATCCCCACTCCTCATTGGCCACGGTGCATGAAACCGTCCTGATGGCACTTTATTTGGAGGGTTTCCCCACTGGCCCTCCTGGACTGCCCGAGCTCCCTCACTTGTCCACCTATTCTGGTCCTGGTTCTACTCTCTCCAGCCTCCCCCCTCCAGCTCCAGGCCTAAAGCCTGGGCTGGAAAAGCCATGATACTTCCTGTCAGCTACCTTATATACCCTATTTCTGCCCTCTGCTGCCACCTTGAAGTGTCCAGAGCACTAACCCCCAGAGCATTAAACCCCTTTCCTAGCTCGGGGGGGGGGTAGGAGGGAGAAAGGGATGCCTAAAAGTGGGACTATAAGCCCCGCTTTTGCAGGAGGATTACAATACATTTGTCTAAACACATGTTATATAAATTATACAGGCGCAGTCGCGCCGGTATATTAAGTAAGCACTTTCATGTTGAACCCCAATGTTTGCACCTTAATAACATTGCCCCGGCCCAACCGATTTACATGAAATTTGGAAAGCACAGCCTTTTTGCCAGGATCTCTTGATCTTGAAAGTTTTTTGTAGATCGGTTTGGCGGGGGGAAAGTTACAGAGGTGCAAAAAACAAAAAAGTCTCCATTTTTGAAAATGTTAAGACCTTTTTTGCCAACTGATAAATAAAAAAATTGTGTAGTCCATTAATGCGCCAACAGAATATTGCCACTGGAATGTTGTCAGCAGAATAATGTTGCATGCTTCTTGTGTGACTTTGGTTTCTTGGCGTGGGGCAATGTTGCCGATCTCCAGGTCGCCTTTCTTGCCACCAGGGTGTGACCTGCAGTTTGTTACATAAATGAATAAGGAGTGTGGAGGGCTGTGCCAGGGCGATCATTTACGCCGGCAACTTTGTTGTCACTGTGGCATGGGTGAACCAAAAAGTAGGAGGCTTTGAAACCTGAAACTTTTAGGTTTGATAGAGGTTGGTCCAAGGTGTGTGCTTTTGTTGTTTATAGGCCCAGATGTTAAGTGTTTTTTAAATTATTTATGAAAAATGTTCCGTCTGTGAGCATGTGCAGTTAAAAAAAATCAACGTTCTATAGATAGCTGAATTTTTATGAAAGCGTGATGTCCTGTTGTCGTCTTTTTATGTGTGTTGTATTATATACTGAGGTGTGTCATATAGCACAACACCACAGTATATGAGATGACACACACATAACAGAAAAAGCAACCCTGAGATGTAAGAAATTTTTCCCTGGTGGCTAGTGGTCCCTCCCCCACCCAATCACCTGCCCAATATGTAATTAAATTTTCCCTGGTGGCTAGTGGCCCCTCCCCCACCCCATCACTCTCCCCTTATGTCCTGTTCTTGTATTTCATTCTATGTGTCGTATCACATAATGTGGTGTTTTGTATTGTAGAACACCACAGTATATGATACGACACACTTTTTTTTTTGTTTTCCCTGGTGTCTAGTGGCACCCCCACCCTCCGATTGCTGGTCCCGTTTATCCTTTCCTTTCCCTGGAGTTTTTTCGACAACAGCTGGTTGCACTATATTACACAGCTGTCATTTACTAACAAATGACAGCTGTGTCGTATAGCAGCCCCAGCTATGTTGTGACTCGTATGTCAGGGACGGGGCTACGGGCTATGGGGAGGTGATACACATCTTACGCCATGCTTGCTAACCTTGTCCTTAATCGTTTGCATATTGTCTATTGTTCATCTTTATCTGTATGTTGTACTTTGCTGTATACTGTATACTGTTTCTGGTGTTGCATCACCTTTGTTGTAACTCTCCCCCGGGGCCTTCCTGAAAACAGGCAGCTTCTGCCTAGTGTACCTATCTGGTTAACAATAGATAAATAAATAAATACTGTTGTTATAGCACCGCCATCCTGACTGTGCTGTAGCATAATATACTGTATCTGCACACCGCAGGCCCCAATCCCCAGTGGTAGTGTATTTATTTTATTTTTTTTCTTCTTTCTTTGTTTATTAATTTTTGTATAATCCAGCACCAGGATGCCCACCCCCAGTGTCGGATCCCGTAGCCTGTTGTTTTATTATTTGTTGCCAACATCAGAGGGCTCAATCTCCATGTCATCATCTTGAAGCCCCCCAGCAGTATGGGACACTGAAGATCCCACCCCCAGTGTCCCAAAATAGATTATTGTTTATTGGTTCCTGCAATATGCAAACAGTCCTGCGACATCTTTTTTTTTAACCTGAAACAAAGAAAACGGTCGCTCATCATCGCCGTCAACCACCTCCCCTCATCCCGACCCTCCCACTGAGCACCCACCTCCCCACACCCCCTCTTACCCTATACTTACCAGCTGATGTCAAACTCTGTCATCCTCTGTGGACCAAGACATGTCTGCACTCTTCAAAGCCGAACCGTGAACTGAGAAATACAGGTAAGTGCCATATAATGTCTTTTAATTGTGTTTTGAACTTATGTTCATAACTTTGCCATTTTTAGGAATTTTTTCACCAAATGTTCAACATAACCTTTTTGGAACCCCATGTCATGAACACTGGCAATGTCTTTTCATTAATTGGGGCCAGAAGGTGATTTCGGTGTCGCTGTGTGAAATCACCTTTCGGGACCGAATAACGAAATTTCACCGTGAGTTGAGGTCCCAAAAAGGCCATGCTGAAAATTTGGTGAAAATATTCTTAAAAATGGCCAAGTTATGAGTGTTTGTTGACGTTTTTCTATGCACACACATAACTTTGGTAATTTTCAATATTTTGACTCCAAATGTTCAACATAGCCATTTTTTCACATCACCTCATGAACAGTACAGCTGTCATTTTTCACATTCTGGCCGAAATGTATTTTCGCACCTGTGGTGAGAAATTGAGTTTTGGCAGGGATTTGAAAATTTTCACCTACCAGGTTTATGAGGTGGGATCATAAGAAAACTATGTTGAAATTTTGGGATCAAAACATTCCAAATAAAAAATGTATTAAGTAATGTTATTTGTAGGGATGTCCGTTACACCACTGGGGAACATGCTGTCTTACCATGCCAGTGAGCTGAGTTCAGGTGTGAACTCAGTGAGCCAGTTTATTGGGACAAGGCTGATGGGGAAGGTGCTACAGCATGCAACACCAGCCCTGGCTTTGGTAGGGACAGAGCAGTGTTTTGTCGCAGATGCCACACCCTGTGGTGGGTCAGGGAACCTCACCCACAAGGTATCAAAATGCATGCCGGGGCCTATTGAGCCCATGCACTGGGTCAGGACTGTCTCCAATATTGTTTTTAACTTTGGGACCTGCACAAATGAGGATACAATTCCACTATCAGAAAAAAGAAGGGAAATTCTTTGCAAAAAACTGGCAGTATAGCCTAGAGGTTAGAGGAACGCGGTGTGAACGAGCTTGATACATCCAGCAGTCCAGACCTGAGTTTGATTCTCACAACCTCCACTTGCATACTGTGTGACTCTGAGCAAGTCACTTAACTGCCCAGTGTTCCCAGGTTGCCCCTGAATACAGGCACTTGTGCCTAGTGGGTCTTACCCGGTTACCAAAGACTTAAAAAATAAATAAAACTATGTTAATGCAGACATTAGGGTTGTAGAATGCAAAGCACACAGAGAAGGGAAATGAAAAACATTAGGGATTCGGGTCTCCAGAGTATTGGCGAATCAGTGGTGAGGTCTTACTTGGGGTTGCCAACCCTAATACCCACCCCTTCCCCTGATCAAATGAGGTCAAATGTGATGTCTTCACGCAGGGTCCGTAGGGCCTTGCATGAAGAAAGCTTTGACAGATTATGTTGCCCATACTGTGTCACTATGAGGCACTAGGATGGAGCTGTATCATGTGCTTTGAACAGGAGACTACAGGCTGGGAGGAGGGGGTGGGCATTAGGGTTGATAACCCCAAGTAAGACCCCACCACTGATTTACCAATACTCCGGAGGCCCAAATCCCTAATATTTTTCATTTTCCTTCTTTGTGTGCTTTGCATTCTTCAACCCTAATGTCTTTATTAATGTAGTTTTTTGCAAAGAATACATATATATACATAGAGAGAGAAAGAAATAGATAAAGAGATGGATGGATGGATAGATAGCTGGAGATAAATAGACAGACAGACAGACAGACAGATAACCTAATGCACCTGATTAGAAACAAAGAAACATAGACAATGATGGCAGAAAAAGACCAAAGGTCCATCTAGTCTTCTCAGAGTTCCCAATCTACCCCAGGACCTATAGTCCATATGGAGTTTTATCTTTCCAGTCCACCCCCCCCTGCTCTCCTCCCTATTGCTACCGACCTGAGCAAGCACCAAATCCCTCACACTGTCCCAGCCATGTTTGAAACCATTTATGGTCTTGGTGCCCACCACCTCCACTGGCAGATTGTTCCACAGCTCCTCCATCACTTCCATGAAACTGAACCTCCTCACATCCCTCTTAAACCCCCCCCTCCGCCTCAGTTTCCCCTCATGACTTCAGGTTCTGGACCCTGGACTCCTGCTAAATAGTTCCCTGCAGTTTACCTTGTTTATTCCCTTCAGGAACTTGAAGGTCTCTATCATATCGTAGCCTCCAGTGAGAACATGTTCAGTGTCTTCAGAAAATCTTCATAAGATCTGCCCTGTTGGCTCTGAATCATCTTGGTCACCCTGCGCTGCACCATCTCCAGCCTGTCCCTGTCCTTCCTTAGGTGAGGACTCCAGAACTGAGCACAGTATTCGAGATGTGGCCTCACCAATGACCTAAATAGATATAGTAGTATTTCCTTTTTCCTGCTGTCAGTACCCCTTCTGTTACACCCCAGCATCCTATTAGCCTTACTATAGGCCTTGTTACACTGGCTTGATTGTTTGCGAGAGAGTCACTAATGATGACTTTCAGGTCCTTTTCCTCTGCTGTAGTACTCAGTTTAACCCCTCCCATCCAGTACTCTGTCCTTTTTTTTCCCTTAGGTATACACTCTTGCAATTTTTGGTATTGAATTTCAATTGCCAAACCTTAGACAAACTCTGTAGCCTTTGTAGATACCTCTGCATCTCCTTGATCCCTTCATCGCTATCTACCCTACCACAGAGCTTTGTATTATCTACAAAGAGACATAGTTTACCCGGGATGCCCTCTCCAATGTTGCTGATGAATATATTGAAGAGGACAGGACCCAGGAGAGACCTCTGCAGCACCCCCACTCATAACCTCTCTCTTTTGATTTGATCCTGTTTACCATCACTCTCTGCTGTCTCTCCTTCACCTAGTTTCCTACCAATCTATGTCTCTAGCCATGCCTAGATCCTCCAGTTTCTTCAGCAATCTTCTGTGTGGCACTGAGTCAGAAGCATAGAGTAAATCCACAGCATGGAACTTATCTACTACATTTGTTACCTAGTCAAAGAAAACTATCTGGCTGGCCTGACAAGATCTCCCTGCCACAAACCCATGTTGTTTACTATCTTGTAGATAGTTGCTTTCTAGATATTCTAGGTATTCCACAAGGTCCTCTTTGATCAGTGACTCCATCCATTTATGCACTGCAGAGGTAAGACTGACAGGTGTGTAATTCCCCAGTTGCCCCCCCCAACTTGTGTAGCAGGACTGTGTCCTCTTCCCTCCAGTCTTTTGGAACTACCCCTGACTGAACTGAGCTACTGAATAGCCCTACCAGGGATTCAGCCAAATCCGCAGCCCATTCCTTGAGCACTATTGGGTGCACCAAATTCAGCCCTAGGACTTTATCTACCTTTAGGGCTTCAAACCCCTTCTGGACCCTTTCTCTGGTAAATACTGGCTGCCTCATTTCATCAATGTTCCTGACAGCTGCCTTAATGCCACTGTCAGGCAGGGCTCACTGTCTTCCCTTGTGAAAACAGAAGTAATCATTAAGGATAGTTTTGTTTTTTTTCATCTTCCTCTAGTAACCTCTCCCCCTCTTGTAGCCTGACAGTACCCCCTTCCTGCTTCCTTTTTTCCTTAATATATCTGAAGAACTGTTTCTCCTCCCTCTTGGCCCCCTCTTCAATATGCAACTCCATGTCTGCCTTTGCCTCCCTGACCATCCTTTTTGCTTCCTTACTTTTTATTTGGTATTCTCCCAATTCCTCCTCTCCCTTCCTTTATTATATCTGGTGAAAACCTGTTTCTTGGCCCTCACTGCTTCTGACCCTTTCTGAGAACCACATTGGTCTCTTGTAACAGTTTTGTTTTGTAACAATTCTCATGCATGACTTTGAATGGTCCCCTTAATTTCCATCTGTTCTTTACACTTCCAATGCTGTCCACCCTGATCAATTTGTCTTGTACCAGCTCCTTCATCAAGTTGAAGTCTGCTCTTCGGAAATCTAGGACTTCAGTTTTTGATAGGGGCATTCTGGTCTTGAAAGCCAACCTGAACCAAATGGAGTTATGATTGCTGGACCCCAATGACTCCCCAGCCCTCATTCTACTCACCATCTCTGAGTTGTTGTGCACCAAATCAAGAAAGACCTCCTGTTTAGAGTATGCCTTAACCAGTTGCACCAGCAGGCAGTCCTGCAATGTATCCAACATGGCCTGACTTCTGCTGCATCTGGCTGCAGGAATGTTCCAGTTGATATCTGGCAGGTTCAGATCACACAACACAGCCACCTCCCCCTTCTTCACTTCCCTTGCCAGCTCTTTCCTGACCTCCCAATCTCTCTCTTCCCCTTGTCCTGGCAGTCTATAGATCACACCACCCGTGTTTTCTTGTCTGAAGGCACTATGAGGTGAACCCACAGCAACCCTGTTTGCTTCCCCTGATGTGTCCATCTTCTATAGTCTCTATGCCCTCCCTGACATACAGATCTAAGCCCCCCCTTTGCCTTTTCTTCTATCCTGTCTAAACATTGTACAACCTGATACTGATAGGTCCCAGTCATTATCCTCTGTGTCCCACATTTCTGTGGTGGCTATGAGGTCCACCTCAGTGTCTGCCACTAATGTCTGAAGCTCACTGATTTTATTATCTAGACTCCTGGTATTAAGGCAGACCCCTAGATTCTCTTTTGCTGTTTTGAGATCCTACACCTGTATTCCTTCCATTCTCCATTCCTTCTTATTTTTCCTATTGCTTGCAGATTCTGAAAGCTTCCCCCTTTGCCTCTTCCACTACTCCTTTTTGAACTTCAGCCTTATTTTTACCCATCTTACTGCTACCAGTCCCCAGTATAGGGACAGCACTAGTTAGGTTCCCCTCCCTCCCTCACTCCCTTTACCATGGTTCCCCTAGCCTCAGTGCCCCCCCCAGGTCAGTTTTACTGTCTAATGTAGATGTCAAACTTCTGCACCAGCGCACTGGTCCACTCTCTTTTAAAATGAAGAGACCGTCACCTTTGAAGAGTCTTCTGTCTCAGAAATCCCCCCAGTATCTCACAAAGTGGTACCTTTTCACTTGACACCATCCCTTTAACCACGCATTTAATTCCTCTGTCATCTCCCTCCGTACTCTATATTTTCCTCCCACACTCCACATGAGGAGGATCTCAGAAAAGGCCAGTGTGCCTACAGTCTGTCCCCCAGCCTCTGAAAGTTCTACTTCACTTGCTACACAGGCTGGTTCACCAGATCATTGGTACTCAAGTTTATTGACACCCCCAGCTCCCCCTTCCTCTCCTCTATCCTCTATATTCTGCCTATGTTCTGGATGGCTGATGCCCCATGAAGGCACCTGACCATGCCCCACCCACCACCCTCTCTACTCCCCTGATCATAGAATCCCCACCCACTAAGATTGTTGTAGTGCTCTACATCTGATATTTGCCTTGCACAATTGTTAATTAATTGTACTTATTGCACCTTGTTATATTGTTACTGATCCCCCCCCTTCCCCAGGACGCATCTGGAAAAGAGCAGTTAACAGCTGAGTATGTCTTTCCCGCTAAAACATTTAAAATAAATAAATATATATGTTATACTTAGATTTATTGCAAAAAGCTACATTAATGCATCTGTTAGGATCATAACATCAATCCCTCCCCGTTCCTTACTCTCATTGACTAAGGCCAAGCTACAGGCCCATAGGCATTCTTTTTGATTTATAGTCATAAGCAAAGAAGAAATTATATCAGACTTACCATAATTTTTTTTTCTTTTAGTTCCAAAGTTGTCACTGGGCTAACCATTCACTGCTGGGTATTTCATTACATGCTCACCTACTTGGGGACAACACACTCCAAAGCTGTGACATAATCACAGTACCCTTCACTTCGCTCCATTCTGAGGCAGTTAGCTTTGAATTACTAGTCACAAGTTTTTCAGAACTTTACATCAACATAACTAAGCCAGGATTTACTTATACACTCAAAGACATAGAAACCGCATAGCCCTACTTTACAGGAATGTGTAGACTATATTGACTCCCTATCATAACATGTATGATTTAAAGATTCATAATATTTTCAGCTTCTCCTACGTAATCTCCTCAATGGCAGTTTCAACGCTGCCAGGTAATGCATGAAATCCAAGCAAAACTCAGCCGTAGAATATTCTCTATGCAGTAAAACACTCTAGAGTGGACCCCAGTACCAACACTGGAACTAACAGAAAAAGAAATTATGGTAAGTCTGATAGAATTTCTTCTGTCTGTGTCATTCCATGTTATTGTTGGGCTAGTCACTGCTGGGATTTATTAAGCAGCATTCACCAGTAGTACCTTTTTTGTGGGACAGGGCAAGGATCACCCACTCCAGCGAGTAAACAGCACCACCACTGATCACCGAGAGACCAGCCAGGGTGGGAAGCTAGAAGACTCAGAGCAAGCAGCCAATCAGAGCCCGTCAACGTCTCTTTCCCTGTTCGGCAGCCAATCAGGTGGGCTACCTGGGTGATACAGAAACAGCAAGGGCATTAAATAGCCCTTGCAGGCATGGAAAAATACTGTGGAATTTTTTGGCAGGATAGACAAGGATTACCCCCTCCAGCAGGTAAACGCCACCACTAAAGCACCGATCACCAAGGGACCAGCCAGGAAAATGAGCTAGAAGGCTCAGGGCAAGGATCCAGTCAGAGACCAGATGTGCGTCCCTTCCTGTTCATCAGCCCACCAGGAGGGCTGCCTGGGTGATACAGAAAGAGAAAGGGCATTAAATAGTCCTTGCAGGCACAGAACATTCACACTGGAGGGTGAGCAGCAGGGGATCCAAGATAGTACTCCCCCACACCCAGGGGACAGTAGCAGAATACAGGGTACAGGGAGCAATGTAGGAGTTATGAGAAAAAGGGGGGGGGACGATTATGAGAAGAAAAACTGCAGGCAAAGGCACTAAGGGAGAGGGGGGAAAACATGGCAGGCAGATGGTCAGTAGCAGAGTTAGAGCAGAGGCCAAGTGGAAGAGGGAGTGCATTAATGCCAGGATCCTGGAGAACAAACTTAGTGCGCTCCAGGCAATGATGGCACAAACTGAGGTGGACCTTGTGGCCATGGCAGAAACATGTACCACAGAAAATAATGACTGGGAGATGGTGGTCCCTGGATATACATTATTCAGGATGGATCGCAGGATGGGTGGGGGGGGATCACCTTCTGTGTCAGGGAGGGCATTTGAGTGACTGAAGATGGGGGCATTAGAGGTAAAGATGGGGAAACTGAGAATATGGGTGCAATTCATGGTGACCTCAGGCAGGAAGATAAGATTGGGGTGGTATATAAGTCACTGGGTCAAGGGGAGGAAAGGTATAGAGAACTGGAGGAGGAATTTAAAAGAGGGGTGGCAAAGGGGAGATGGTAGTGTTGGGGGACCTAAATTTGCCAGACATTGATTGGGAGGTCCCGGTGCCCAAGAGCACCAGGAGTCAATCACTGCTGGACACATTTCAGGACTGTCTCCAGGTACAACTAGTTAAGGAACTCACCAGGCAGTCTGCAGTCATAGATGTGGTACTCACCAACACAGAGTTAGTGGATGCCATAAGAGTGGGGAACCGATGGGAAATAGCAGCCACAGCTCTGTGTGGTTTGAACTGGCCCTAGGGGCTGGTAAACCGCACTCAAAAATCAAAGTCCTTCATTTTAGAAGACCGGACTTTGATAAGATGAGGGAACTGGTCAGAGAAAAGTTAAAAGGGGTGGAAGGCATAGGCAGGGTGGAAGAGAAATGGAAGGCAATCAAGGGAGCTATCGTTAAGGCATCGAAGACATGCATAAAAGCAGTGAGAAAGAAAAATATGTTAAAGAAACCACTATGGTTCTTGCTCAAAGTCAGGGAAGCATTAAAGGTCAAAAAGAGGGCATTTTATAAATACAAGAGCAAACAAGTAGAGGCAGAATGGGAGGAATATCTTCAGAAAGGCAGGGAGGGCTAAGAGGATCATCAGGGAGGTGAAAGCAGACACAGAACTGTACATCACGGAGGGGGTGACAAATAAAGAAAAACAGTTTTTTAGATATATTAGCGAAAAACTTAAAAAGGGGGTGATTGTACAACTGGTAGAGAGGGGGGTAGTATGATAGAAGAGGATGGGCAAAGGCTGCCGTTCTAGGTTTCTAGGTCAGATTAGACATGATAAGGCCGAGGACCATTGTGGATGTCTCTCACAGCCAAGTGAGCGTATCGATGTTAAGTTCCTTTCCAGTTAAGGTGTTTATCTAACCTTCCTTTAAAGATACTAAAGTTTATTGCTTCAACTACATGTTGAGGAAGTAGATTCCTAGTTTTAACCACCCTAATAGTGAAAAAGTGGTCCCTTTTTTGCAATGTTGCTCTGGGGACAGTTATCTGGACCATGTGGCTTCTGAGGTTTGTGGTTTGGGAAGTAAAGTTAAATCCACATTGAGCTGTTAGTGAAGGATTTTGCAATATTCTATAGAGTTGCAAAAGATCTCCCCTACTCTTTCTTTCTTTCTTCCAATGTTACTAGACTGGTTTGTGTTAATCTGTCCATAGAGGGCTGAGACTTGAGAGAGGGGATGAGTTTAGTTACCTGGTGCTGTACTTGTTTGATTAAGTTGATATCTTTCCTGTGGTAGGGGCTCCAAAACAGGGAACAAAAATCATGATGAGGCCTAATATAGGTTCTATACAGGGGAATGATGAGTACTCCTATTAAGAAATGTGCACTTAATACAATTCAGAAGCATGTTGGGGGTTTGGACTATCTTTCTGCAGTGGCTACTAGGGGAGAGTGAATTGGTGATCATTATTCCTAAATCCCTTTCCTCGGTAACGACTTTAAGTGGTGTGTTAAAAAGTGTGTAGGTGACATGAGGATTATTGATGCCCATCTATAAGACAAAGCATTTGTCTAAATTTAAAGACATTTTATCTTTCACCCACGTTTCTATTGTTTGTAAATCTTTAATTAAAGATGACTGCTTTTCAATGGTGTCTACTTCCCCACCAAGCTTAGAGTCATCTGTGAATCTGACCATTTGATTTTGGATGAGGTTGTCAATGTCACTTACGGATAGATTAAAACAAGGTTGGTCCGAGGACCAAACCTGGGGAACCCCACTACTGACCTCTCCAATTGATGAGAACTGATTTCCGAATCTAACTTGTTGTTTCCTGTTATCTAACCAGTTATTAATCCATCTGACCAGTATTATGCTTAGCCCGATTTCAATTAGTTTATTTATGAGTTCATAATGTGGTACCTTATTGAATGCTTTACAGAAGTCAAGGAGGATAACATCCACTGACTTGGAGTTACTGAGACTGATTCCTATGTTACTGTGGAAAGTGATCAAATTTGTAGTGCATGAATGGTTACTTTTGAAGCTGTGTTGGTAATGGTCTGTGTGCCCTAAAGAAGTGAGTTAAGTTTCAATTTTAATTTTGATTAGTTGTTCCATGGTTTTACAGATGGTTGATGTTAAGCTAATTTGTCTGAAATTGGTGACATTTTCTCTAACTCCCTTTTTATGGCTGCAGTAGGCAGAGCCTGCAGACATTTTGCATGTTTGAAAGGAGTGATGTCATGTTTTCTGTCCGTGGAACTGACTGAAGGTGTAAATAGTCTCCTCCGCCTTGCCCTCCTCCAAGAAATGTTTTCCACCCTCAAATAGATACACTTTCATGTTAGTCAATGGTTGCAGGGTAATATTTTCTTTCTTAAATGGGCGGTAGAAGAACTGGAACCTGAGTAGTGGGAAGCAGCATTAGTTTTTTGGGGGGAGTAAGATCCACCCCCACCTCCACCCGAGAAGCTCCTAAAGATCCACCCCCACCTTTTTTTGAACCATGCAAAAGGGGCATGAGGTGGATCTATCATGCTGGAACAAGACACACTAGTTTGGGACCTGGATGAAGCAACAGAACAAATCTGTGGAGTGATCAAGTTGTGGAGCCCCTACATTTTATTAAGGACTAAGAGAACAGAAAATACTTAGTGCCTTCAAATTGCCTTAAAAACCCTTGGAACAAATGATTATCAGAGCCACCTGGGGCCTCAGAAGGAAAGAGTAATTAAGGAGTGAAACTACAGCTCCCAAGGAAAACAATAGAGACAGCGTTCTGATTCAAGTTGAAAGAGCCACAGGTTTTTCTTAAACATTTATATACTAAAAACATAAAGTTCAGCTTTTGGGATTAACAATATTTGTTTACTATATTCTATATATGTATGTATGTATATATATATATATATATATATATATATAGTTTAGATATAGTTTGTCTTTTTAGTAGTTTCAAAGCTTTGAAAGCATTGGTGGTAGTAATGCATTTAGAAATAAATTTTTTAATTGTCTTTACAGTTAAACATGCAGTTTCATGTGAGGGCACATTTTTTTGGGGAGGGGTTCAAATTATTTTAATCATGGGCACAGTACTTGTCAAACACAGACCTTTGATGATAAAGTGTATTTTTTCTTTTAAGTTTGAGAAGTATGTATTATATGTGTGTGTGTGTGTGTGTGTGTGTGTGTGTTTTCTACTTTCTTTTCACAGATATTATAAACTGAGCCAGGAAAAAAGTAAGACTGAACAGATCAGAGCTGACATTGAAAAATGTGTTGTTCCTAAGGTCTGTTGCATGCACTATGCTTTCATTTTCATGGGACATATATGAGGTGGATATATCATGTTGGAACAACTATTAGAGCTGCCACCCCCTGGACATGCCATTTATCACATTTAAAATAACACAAATGTAGTTCCACATTTTTGCTATGAGGGAAGCAAGAAGATGAACCAGCATGGTTAACAAATACATTGATTGACACCTGTGAATGAGGGGGGAGGGGAAGTTTTTTCTAACATTCCTGATGGTTTTATACTCCCTGGAACCTGCTATTCAGTTTTTTTTATTGCATCTTGTCCCAGGCAATCTTCCCAGAGTGCAGTTTGCTCTACTGTTTAATAGCTCCAGGTGGAGGCCAGTGTCTTGTTACATTGTCTTTTGTTTCAAATTAACCACAGACATCATGGCAGCAAAAGGAGACACACTTTGAGTCTTAGGGTATGTACAGCATAATTAATAAGTTTTCATATGTATAATCTTTCCATTCATGTTATTGCTAGACATACTGTAGCTAGCTTGGCTTGAGGAAGGGTTAACATGGTCAGGACCCCTTAGCAATTGAGATGCATATTCAGCAAATAAGTCCAGATGCGCTAACTTGCCATATAACTGTTAAGTGTCACAATCTGCATTTTCTACTTGAAATGGTTACTTTTGCATTTATGTTTATTTTAAAACATTTAATATTCTGACCATGTGGTTATGTCATAGACCATAGCTGATCTCCAGCCTTAACCCCCCCCGTGCCCCAACTTGCATAGAAGATAGTGCTTGTAGACAAATCTAATCATTTTGCTGCTGTGTTCTGGTGTGTGTATATGTGTGTGCTTTTGATTCAATTGCTTGTGTCTTGCATGGAAAACACTGCTTGTAGACAATCTAATAATTTTCCAGCTGTATTCTGCTGTGTGTGTGTGTGTGTGTGTGTGTGTGTGTTCCTCTGAGGCTGTTCTTGCAACCTAGGAAAGGTAGAAATGATGAAGTATCTCCTTCCTATTCCTGGATGCAAGTTCCCTCCGCCCTAGGAACACCTGCCTGCTGAATAAGAAAGGGTTGCAGGAACCCAGGGAATGATTACGGGGGGGGGGGCTGAAGGTCATCAAAATGGAAAGGGATTTTAGAGTAATCATACTGGATGACCTAAAGGTGGCTAAACAATGTACCAAAGCTGTGAGGAGAGCCTGTGGAATGCTGTGGTGCATAGGGAGAGGTATTACCAGCAGAAGGAAGGAGGTGGTGATGCCACTGTGTAGATCACTGTCGAGGCCTCATTTGGAATATGGTGTCCAGTTCTGAAAGCCGCATTTCTGTCATGCAACTTTAAATCACAAATGGGGTAAATGGTTCTATTTTATATTTCTATCCCTTTCCCCTATTTCTCCCACTGGTTAGCCTTATGGAATGCAACCAGAACATATCTTGGCTAGCTTGATGAATGTACCTACACAAGCTGCTTCTCAGTCTACAACACTGTCTTTTTAAAATGCTAACTTCTTGTTGAAAATATGGCATACTTTTTCCATCCATGTTGTTGCTATACATACTGTAGCTAGCTTGGCTTAAGGAAAGGTGAACATGGTCAGGACCCCTTAGCAATTGAGATGCATATGCAACAAATAAGTCCAGATGTGCTAACTTACCCTATAACTGTTAAGTGTCACAGTTTGCATTTTCTTCTTGAAATGGTTACATTTGCATTTATGTTTATTTTAAAATATTTAATATTCTGACCATGTGGTTATGTCATGGACCATAACTGATCTCCAGCCTTAACACCCCCCTCCCATGCCCCAACTTGCATAGAAGATAGTGCTTGTAGACATATCTAATCATTTTGCTGCTGTGTTCTGGTGTGTGTGTGTGTGTGTGTGTGTGTATACTTTTGATTCAATTGCTTGTGTCTTGCATGGAAAACAGTGCTTGTAGACAAGCTAATCATTTCGCAGCTGTGTTCTGCTGTGTGTGTGTGTGTGTGTGTGTGTTCCTCTGAGGCTGTTCTTGCAACCTAGGAAAGGTACTTCCCCAGACATAGCAGCAGTACATTGCATAGCAGATATAAAATGCCAATAAGCAGGTCATGCAACAGATGTGCTGAGCAGTTACTGAAGCAAGACGTGTACAGCTGTCAGTTTTTACATCCTGTTCAAAATGTTTTTGCACCTGTGGTGCCAAATGGCACAGTCGCTGTGCAAAATCTCCTTTTGGCTAATGAACTGATAGTGTCACTGTTCATCCGGTAGGGTCACAAAACGCCCATGCTGAAAACTTGGAGTGAAAATACCAAGAAACACCCAGGGCATTAGGGTTTCTGACCATAACACCCTGCATTGTAAGGGACTGACAGGCATCAGGGGTGTGACTTGGGATTGTCAACAGTAATGCTCACGCCATTCCACCACCATCCCCACCCTGCAGCCAGTGACAAGTATCGAGGTGTGCCTTTGACTCTTCAGCCCCAAAGTTCACTCCATGTTCTTATACTGTACCTATTTCAGCGTATTTGCTTATGGAATGGGGTGAGTGTAAAGTTTGAAAACCCCAAGGTTTTGTCTGTGTCTGCAGGGTAGGGTGATGTGAAATGGCATGAGCGTTATGGGCAATGACCCAAAGGCACACCTCAATGCCTGTCCATGTCTGTGGGGTGGGGGTGGGGTTGGCATCACTTCAATACTTCACTGCCATTCCTATTCTGCGTGTCTGTCTGTGTGTGTCTCTCTCTCTCTCTCTCTATCGATATGTCTATGTAATTATCTATCTTTCTATTAATTGTATGTATCGATATTTTTACCTATTTCTGAAACAAACCTGCATATCACATTTGCCTGCACTCTGAGCACATACTTATGAAACTGTGCATATTTGTACTCCACTTCTTCGTAGACCTCATACTTTCCTAATATTCCCATTATCGCAAGCATAACTACCTTGCCCTTATCAAAAGTGACCCCCTCTGAAAGTTAATATCACATTTTCTCTAACAGTCCATCATCATTACACCTGACTTTCTGACATCAACACATTGCTTAAATATAGCTTACATCACCTCATGGACAAAAACCCCATTTCTCTTAAAAAAAAAAACTAAAAAAAAACTGTGTAAATAATCCAAAGGCTGAACATATGCCAGCCATTACTTTTTCATGTACTGCCACCTTCTGTACCATAATGGGGATTTGCATATGTTGCCCTTGATGTTTTGCATTATTGGGATATGTGCAATTGTGTTTTCTTTAAAATTTGGCTGTCTGGCCAATATCATCCAGGAAAACACATACATCAGTGGCATTTGCTCTGGGGTTCTTTTGTAAGCTTCATATTCCTTCCATTAAAATGTACACCACCATATATTTTCCTAATAATGTGTATGCCTTCCTTAGAACAGAAACTAAAACAAATCTTACTACTTACAAATCATTCAGTTGTTTCTCCATACCTCCTTAAGAATTCCACACAACTTCACTAACTTCATTATGCAGCCGTGGTTGTTCTGACCAGAATTTGTTGTGGATTGATACCACCACAGAGCTTCTCCAGTCAGAGGGCACTTGACCAGTTTTTATTGATTTATTAAATAATATGGTTAAGGGATGTATTATGCTAGCTGGTGCCTCTATGATAAATTTAGGACTGAGGTTATCGGGGCCCGATGATGAATTAGCCCTAAGCTTTTTAATAACCGCCATAATATCTTCTGTAGTGAAATGGATGCAAAGGGATGTGGTACTGTTCTTAATTATAATGTTTTGCTTTTGGTTGTAGACAGAACAGAAATACTTGTTGAATTCTTCTTCGATTATTAATTCATCATTTGTTGTTTCACCATTGATTATCTTTGGTCCTAACTCATATGTGGAGTTTTTGTGACTATTCACATATGCATGGAATGTTTTATTGTTGCCCTTGGTGTGGACTGTTCTGAGTTCGAGTTTAGTTTTTTTCTTCCTTTATGAGTCTTTTCAGTTTTTGTAATTCCGTTTTATATTTAGTATGAGTGATGGTGTTGTTATGCCTTTTTAATTTTTTGTAAGCTTGTTTTCCTTGGCTCTAATTTGCCTTTTAACAACCTGGTCAACCATAGAGGAATTCTGCCTTTGTTGTTGTGTTTTTTTAGGAGAGGGACAAATTTTGATTCTGCAATTAATAGATGGTGTTTAAATATATTCCAGCTGTCTTCGGTAGAGGTACCTCTCAATACAGAGTCCCAATCAGCTGAATTTATGTAGTTGTTAATTTGGTTGAAATTAGCCTGATTATAGTTTCTGATAAACTGTGGTTTAATTGGTTTCCTGTTATTGTATTTAATGCTGCAATTGATGGTGTTGTGATTGCTCCCTCCTAGGGGGCAATTAACATTGGTACCATCTATTAGGTCGGGATTATTTGTTAATATTAAGTTTAGAGCGTTTTCCCCTCTGGTGGGGGATGTTATGAGTTGCATAATACCAGCACTGGATATTTCATTTAGGAAAGTATTTTCAATAATGTTGGCACCAGATAAAAGTTCCCAGTTAATGCCTGGTATATTGAAGTCCTCAAATACGACAGTTGTACCTTGCTCAGCTATAGTATGTGTGTCATTTCTTTTAACATAGACTTATTGTATTCTGGTGATGAATTTGGTGGTCGATAACAATTTCCTATAAGTATGATTTGTTTGTTTTTATTTACGTTAATCTGGACCCAGACATTTTTTAGATTTGTGTCAGAGGAATTCAAGGGGAACACTTGATGGCAATCCAAGCTGTTTCTTATGTATAGGCATACTCCTCCTCCCTGTTTATTTATTCTGTCCTTATAGTAGAGTTTGTTGCCCCTTATCTCCTGACTCCAAGTGACTGCAGCATTCCACCAGGTTTCTGTCACTGCAATTACATCCAAGTTATCTCTGAGCATAATTGTGTGTAATTCTGGGAGTTTAGTGGAGTTTAAACTCCATGCATTAAGTGCAAGGATCTTTAGATTAGTGTCTACACTAGCAGTGTTCCCGTTTGCAGGCATCTTATTGTGGTACGTACCCAAGTCCCCCATGGAAACCAGTTTAAAGTCTTGTCAATGTAGGACCCCTCCTATCTCTCATCCTCTCTCTCCACTCCACCTACCCCCACCCCCTCCCTCAAATCAAATGACACCCGCACCTTATCGGTCCCTTGCCACTCCACCCTCATCGGTCAGACTGGTTTTGCCCATTGCTTCCCTAAAATCTGGAATTCCCTCCCCCCTGAAATATGACACTCCTCCTCCAACTACTCCCTAACCTCCGCCCTCCATGATTACCTCTCCCTCAGCTATTCCTGCTTTAACCCTCCTTAATACCTATTCCCAGTTTCTGCCTTCCCACCCTGACCTCCTCGGCAGGGTTCTCAACATCCTGAAGGAGGAATGAGGAATCAGGGAATGGTTACCCTTTCTCACCCACCCCATCCTTTTTACTCCAACTGCACTTGCATACTACCTCAAGCCTGTTCCTGGTACATTTATGCACTTTAAATGGTCTTTTCGCACTATTACAGTTTTGTACATTTAGATGATCTTTTGTATGTTTTTGGACATGTACTGTAATTTACCACATGTCCCACTACTGTTTATTGTACAATACCTTGTGTTCCGACTGTTGCATAATCTTACAATGTTGTTTTGTTTGTACTACCCACATTCTATTGTAACTGTTCATCCTTCAATATTCTTCTCAACCCTGTGTAAACTCCCTCCCCCCAGGTAGTACCATGAGATGAGCAACTTGTTGTTCAGTGTGCCCTCCTGGTGAAACATTTCAATAAATAAAAAATAAATAAAATAATTTGCTTCCCCAATATCAGGTTCCCCTGTCTACTCAGGTGGAGACTCTCCAAAATGTAAAGGTTATGTCTGTTGCTGAAGTTTCCCAGTGTGTAAGGCATAAATAATTATTTTGTAGTGTCCATTTATGCAACCAGTCATTCAAAATTTAGATTTTTTTTTTTTTTTATATCCTGCTCTTGGAACTGGTAAAATCTCAAATATGCATATGGTACTGCCCTTAGATAGAAGTTTGTCACATAGTTGAATTAGCTCAGATTTAATTTCTTCCATAGATGTGTTATTTATGTTGTTTGTACCTACGTGTAGTATGACTAGTGGATTGCTGCCTGAGTTATGAAGAATATTGTCAGCCATATTTGTAATGTCTTTAATTCTGGCACCTCTAAAACTGCAACTTGCTCTGTTTGCTTCATTCAGTCCACATACCATTCTATCTATGTACTTTATCATGAAATCACCCATCAAATACGTCTGTCTGGGCATAGTTAGAAACATAGAAATATAGAAGTGAAGGCAGATAAGGACTGCAAGGCCCATCCAGTTTGCCCATTCCTTTTTCTACCTTATGAATGTGCCATCAGCCTTTGCTCTGTCAATGGCCTATCTATTCATACTCATCTGTATTGCTCCCTTTTGCCTACCCCATGCCTGTTTGAAGCCCTGCACTGTATTCATATCCACCATTTCCTGAGGTAGGCCGCTCCATGCATCCATCACCCTTTCTGTGAAAAAGAACTTCCTCACATTACCCCTTAATCGGCCTCCCTCCAATCTCATGCTGTGTCTTCTTGTCCTGCTATTTTTTTTAAATTGAAACATATTAGACTCTTTCACCTTGTTAATGCCCTTAAGGTGTTTGAATGTTTCGATCATATCACCTCTCTCCCTCTTTTACTCTAGGGTATACATATTGAGCTCTGTTAATCTGTCCTCATATATTTTCTGATGCAGTCCCTGCACCATTTTGGTTGCCTTTCTCTGGGTTGCCTCAGTTTGGTTAATGTCCTTGTGAAGGTGTGGCCTCCAGTACTGCACGCAGTACTCCAGATGGGGCCTAACCAGTGTCTTGTAAAGAGGGATTATTACCTCCCTCTTCCGACTTGTGTTACCTCTACTAATACACCCCAACATCCCGCTAACCTTACCTACTGCTTTAGTGGTCTGCTTGGATGATTTCAGGTCATCTGTGATGACGATGCCTAAGTCTCTTTCTTCCCTTGTGACTGCCAGAAACTCCCCTCCCAGCCTATAGGTGGCTACAGGGTTTCTCTTCCCTATGTGCATGATCATGCACTTCTTTGTATTAAACCCCAGTTGCCACTCTTCTGGCCATTTTGCTAGTTTATCCAGATCTCTTCTCATTCTGCCCACCTATCTGGATCATCTACTCCATTGCAGATCTTGGTGTCATCTGCAAACAGACAAACCTTACCCTCCAGTCCATCTGCAATGTCACTGATGAAGATATTGAAGAGGACTGGCCCCAGGACTGATCCCTGAGGTACCCCACTTGTGACTTGCATCTCTTCTGACTGTGTGCCGTTTACCACCACTCTCTGTTTTCTGCCTGTCAACCAGTTTGCCATCCAGTTGACCAACTTCTAACCCACCCCGAGCCTACCCAGCTTATTAATCAATCTTCTATGTGGAACAGTATCGAAAGCTTTACTGAAGTCAAGGTTTTCATATGTTTAGTTTGAAGATGATGGAATTTGTTAGGTTGTGATGCTACTTGTAATGGTGCACTTGATTTGAAGTGGGGTGGATTTTGTATATCTACCATAGGCTGCTGGTTAACAGAAGCACCAGTAGGGGTGAAAGTTATAAGGATGTCATGTGTACTAGTGGCTGCATAGTCTATCTCCATGTTAACCTTATCATCTTGGTTGTTGTTTGGCTTGTTAAAGAAATAGGTTTGGGGGTGTTCATTATTGACAGGCTGGTGTAGGCTACTTGATCAGTGTCTAGAGCACTTTCACACTGATTTTCAGTAGTACTAGTAAGGGTGATTTTGTTAGCAATGTTCCTAATCTTCTGGCAAAAGGCATTAGCAGAGACAATGTCGGCTTCAGTGAGTAAGTGGTTAGAGGGTCTAGGGCTAGTGGCTGGTGGAATGAGGGTTGTGCCCTTTGTTAGATATTGCTGGTCTCTCTGGTCACTGTTGGCCAGGACAGAAAAGTGGTTGGATAATTCTAGGTCAAAGTTCATAGCTCTGCATCCCTTTTTATGTTGCTTGCATGCATGTGCAAGAAACATAGTGCCATCATCCGAGTTTTCAGAGGTGTGGCACCCATCTTCCAATTCAGTTAGTGTGTTTGCAGGTGCAGCCCCAGTTCTCCAATCACTGCTGCAGCTGTCTGTGACAGCAGTTGAAAATGCAGTGGTCATACAGTTGAAAGGGAGAGCTACGCTTCAGTGACCAGAGCTCCCCTCCTCCACACACACACACACACACACACACACACACGCACGCACGATACTGCGTGCTCATGTGCCTTCCCCCTCCCCCCACACACACACTGTATGGCCAACTGGGGTGCCCAATCCCACGTCGGCTCCACGGCCCCCCAAAGCTTCCAGGTAGCACTCTGGGAGCCCACCCCAGCATGGCAAAATTTGTTATGGCCAATGGGGGTGCCCAATCCCCCGTCAGCTCCATGCCCCCCCAAAGCATCCAGGTGCCATGCTGGGAGCCCACCCCAGCATGGCAAAATTTGTTATGGCCAATGGGGGTGCCCAATCCCCCGTCAGCTCCATGCCCCCCCAAAGCATCCAGGTGCCATGCTGGGAGTCCATCCCAGTGTGGCAAACATCCCTCATCATCTTATTAAAAAAAATAAACCTGTAAATGCAAAAAACTGTCCCTCGGTGCTTCTCCCTGCCCCTGTCCCACAACCCGCACCCACCCACTGCGCACCCTGCCTCCCCACACCCCTCTCACCTCATACTTACTTCCGGACCTCAGCACAATGATCTTCAGTGGACTGGGAACATGTCAGCACTCTTCAAAGCCGACCACGAACTAAGGAGTGCCGGTAAGCTGTAAATTGGGATAGATACGTTTTTTTCAACTTTGCTGCATATCTCAGGCATGTTTTGGAATTTTGGAACCAAATTTTCAACATGGGGTTTTTGGGACCTCTCCTCATGAATTCTGTCACTGTCATGGCATTAATTGGGCCCAAAGGGTGATTTTGCGGTCACTGCCAGTGTTCATAAGGTGGGCTCTAAAAAAGCCTATGTTCTCATGCTCTAGGGAGCAGATGAGACACTCTGGGTCACCCTGGAGACAGGAAATGGCACCACAATCTGCATGGGGGTTGTATACAGACCCCCATCTCAGGGGGAGGAAATGGACAAGGAAATGATAGAAGGCTTCCTTAGAATGGCAGAAAAAGGGGGGATATTGTTGATGGGGGACCTGAATATGCCAGATGTTAACTAGAGCACCTTTGTTGCAGGCACATCCAAGAGCAGGGTCATTCTTGATGCCCTACAGGGGGCATGCCTCAGACAGCTAGTATTGGAACCCACTCGGGAGGGAGCAATCTTAGACCTGATACTCTCAAATGGGGACGGAGAAAGAATCTCAGATTTAGAAGTGGGTAGCCATCTGGGAACAAGCAACCACCAAACAGTGTGGTTCATGATAAACACAACCATACAATCAAGTCATACAAAAGCAAGAGTATTGGACTTTAGGAGGGCTGACTTTGGGAAAATGAGAGAGTGCCTCAGAAAAGCATTAGCAAACAGGCAAGAAGGAGGGGTGGAGGAACAATGGGGAGTAATCAAAACAGCCATCACAGAGTCAACACGCCTTTGTGTAAAGCAAATCAACAAAACACAACGAAGGAAAAAAACGCTATGATTCTCAAAAGAGGTGGCAGGGAAGGTAAAGGAGAAAAGGATAGCATTCAGGAAATATAAGGAAACACAGAAGGAAAAGGACAGAGAGCTTTATCAGTTAAAGCAGAAAGAGGCTGGGAAGGCAGTCAGAATAGCAAAGGCCCAAACCGAGGAAAGGATAGCCAACTCTGTTAAGAAGGGGGATAAGACCTTTTATAGGTACATTAGGGAGCGAAGAAAAACCAAAGGAGGGATACTGAGGCTAAATAAAGGGGAGGGAATGTGGGTAGAGGGTGACAATGAAAAAGCAGGGCTACTGAATGAATATTTCTGCTCAGTATTCACAAAGGAAGAGGAGGGGGAGGTACCTAAACCAAACAAGAGAAACACTCTGAAGACGGAGGTCGATACCAGTCCATTTACAGAAGAAAGGGTTCTGAAAGAACTAATAAAATTGAAGGTGGACAAAGCAATGGAGCCTGATGTTATTCACCCAAGAATTCTAAAAGAACTAAGGGTAGAACTAATGACACCGCTGACTGCTCTCTTTAACAAATCATGGGAGGATGGGGTGGTACCTGAGGACTGAAGGAGGGCAGATGTGATTCCTCTTCACAAAAGTGGGAGCAGGACAGAGGCAGGAAACTACAGACCAGTTAGTTTGACCTCAGTGGTAGGAAAAATGATGGAATCACTTCTGAAGGAAAGAATTGTTGAGTACCTAGAGGCCAGTGGGGCACAGGACCCAAGGCAGCATGGATTCACGATGGGAAGGTCGTGTCAGACAAATCTAATAGATTTCTTTGACTGGGTGACCAAAGTAGTAGACCAGAGAGGGGCTGTGGACATGGCTTACCTAGATTTTAGCAAGGCATTTGATACAGTCCCACACAAAAGATTAATACACAAGTTAGCCAGCCTTGGAGTGGGTCCCAAGGTGGTAGCCTGGATAAAACATTGACTAGACAACAGGACACAAAGGGTAGTAGTAAATGGAGTCCACAGTGAAGAAAGGAGGGTTACTAGCGAGGTACCACAGGATTCAGTACTGGGACTGGTCCTTTTTAATGTCTTTATAAGTGACATTGCAGAGGAACTGGAAGGAAAACTATGTCTCTTTGCAGATGACACAAAGATCTGCAACAGGGTTGATGAACCAGATGGAGTGGAAAGGATGAGAAGGGACTTGGCAAGGTTGGAGGAATGGTCAAATGTATGGCAGCTCAGATTCAAAGCAAAGAAGTGCAAGGTAATGCACCTGGGAAACAAAAACCAGGGCAAGAGTACACAATGGTGGGTGAAATGGCAACAGTAAAAATGGAAAGGGACCTGGGGGTAATTATATCAGATGACCTAAAGGTGGGCAAGCAATGTGAGAAGGCAGTAAGGAAGGCTGGGGGGATACTGGGATGCACAGGGAGAGGCATCAATAGTGGAAAACAGGAAGTTGTTATCCCTCTGTACAGACAGTTGGTGAGACCCCATCTGGAGTACTGTGTGCAGTTCTGGAGACCCCATCTCCGCAAAGACATAGACAGAGTGAGGCTGTCCAGAGGAGGGCAACCAAAATGGTGCAGGGTCTGCACCAGAAGACATACGAAGAAAGACTAAAGGAGCTTAATATGTATACCCTTGAGGAAAGGAGGGAGAGAGGGGACATGATAGAAACTTTCAAGTACCTCAAGGGAATCAACAAAGTCCAAGAGGGTTGCATCTTTCAGAGAAAGAGATGTGCAAGAACAAGGGGGCACAATTTAAAGATAGAGGGGGGATGGCTCAGAGGTAATGTGAGGAAGTATTTTTTCACAGAGAGGGTTGTGGATGCATGGAACAGCTTCCCTGAGGAGGTTGTGGAGTCAAGAACAGTGGGGGAATTCAAGAATGCATGGGACAGATATAAGGCAGTCCTAGTGGGGGGTAGGAGGAAGTAAGCTGTTGGTTAATTAGGATCTTCAGCTTATCTGTTAGGTAGGAAAATGGGCAGACTAGGTGGGCCAAGCAGTCCTTATCTGCCGTCAAATTCTATGTTTCTATGTTTCTATGTTGCAAATTTGGTGAAAAAATTCCCAAAAATGACTGTTTTACGAGTGTGTGTTGTGCAGTTCCTATGCACACTCACATGTTTGTGAATTTTCAATATTTTCACTCCAGATTTTCAAAATTGCCATTTTACCACACCTCCTTATGAGCAGTACAGCTGTCATTTTTCACATCTCACCCAAAATGTGTTTCCGCGCACGTAGCGCACAATGGCACAGTTGGAGTGCGAAATCAATGTTTGGGACAGATTAAGAAAATCACAGTCACACTGTTCATGAGAAGGAGTGTTAAAATGGCTATGTTAAAAATTTGGTAAAAACATTCCCAAAAATGACTGTTTTACGAGCATTTGTTGTGCTGATCCTACGCACACTCGTAAGTTTGCAAATTTTCAATATTTTCAATCCAGATTTTCAACATTGCCATTTTACCACACATCCTTATGAGCAGTACAGCTGTCATTTTTCACATCTCGCCTAAAACATGTTTCCGCCTACGTAGCTGCATACAATGGCTTAGTCGGTAAAGCAAATCAATGTATGGGACACATTAAGAAAATCACAGTGACACTGTTCATGAGTGAGCAGATGTCTTAAATGGCTATTTTGAAAATTTGTGAAAAATTCCTAAAATGACTGTTTTGACGAGCTGCATTGGCGTAGTTCCTACGCATACCGTAAGTTCGCATATTTTATATTTGACCCAGATTTTCAACATTGCCATTTTACCACACCTCCTCATGAGCAGTATAGCTGTCATTTTTCACATGTCACTAAAATGTGTTTCTCGTGCATGTAGCGCATAATGGCGCATTCGTGTACGAATCAATGTTTGGGACAGATTAAGAAAATCACAGTGACACTGTTCATGAGCAGAGGTCTTAAAATGGCTATGTTGAAAATCTGGTGAAAAAATTCCCTTCAGACTTTCTGCAATGTTACTAATGAAGACATTGAACAGGACTGGCCCCAGGACCGATCCCTGTAGCACCCCACTGGTCACCCCCCCCCTCCCTAGACTGCACACCATTTACCACCACTCTCTGCCTCCTGTCTGTTAGCCAGTTTCTAACCCAGTTTACCACCCTTTCCCCTGTGCCCAGCCTACCCAGCTAGTTTATCAGCCTCCTATATGGGCTGGTGTCAAAGCCTTTGCTGAAATCAAGGTAAGCGTTGTCCACTGCCCCACCCTGATTCACTTCCTTTGTCACCCAGTCAAAGAAATCAACCAGATTTGTCTGACATGATGTCCCCACTGTGAATCCATGTTGTCTATGGTCCTGGGCTCCGATGGCTTCTAGATGCCCCACTATCCTTTCTTTAAGCAATGTCTCCATGATCTTCCCCACTACTGAGGTGAGGCTGAACGGCCTATTGTTCCCTGCCTCCTCCCTGCTGCCGGACTTGTGTAGAGGGACCACACGTGCCCTCCTCCAATTCATTCATGTTGAATGACTCAGTGAACATGGCTGCCAGAGGTACTGCTATCTCCCTTCGCAGTTCTCTTAATATCCTTGGGCGTATGCCATCTGGTTCCATCGCTTTGTCCACCTTCAATTTAGTGAGCTCCTGCAGGACTCTTTTGCCCTTGAATGGACTGTTGTCCACCTCTTCACCCCCTTGGCAACTGCTGTACTGCTGTGGCCCTTGCCCCTCCCACTCTTCTGTGAATACTGAACAGAAAGACACACTGGATGTCTTAGGAGGAAGGCATGGAACTATCGCTTCCAAATACCTAAACAGCACATACAAGCAAGCAACATTCAGCATTGACAAATGCTTGTTTGGTTTGTGTTTAACTCCTACTTCTGTCCATTGTGTATCGTCAAGTACCAGATCCTCTTGTTCATCCTCTGTGATTCTTTCCCTAAGTCACTGGCTGGAATTTTCCATAGAAAAAGTTACAGTAGGGCACTGGGATACCTTGTGTTTCATGGTGATGTTATTCGGGGGGTGGGGTCTTGCTAGTTGATGGATTTACTGGAGCATGTAATTTACTTAGTGCTGTGAGTTTGTGTCTCATTTCCCCTTGTTCTTTCTCAAAGTTGTTTAGTTTATTACTAATTAATGTAATTTTTTTTTCTAAATAGTGTACACGCAGATATTTATCACAGGTAAACAATTCATTGCACATTGTATTAACATTGAATGAGTACATAAAGCAGGATATTTTATAATGTGATCTATAATGTTAAATCTAGATGGGTAGTAAGACAACAAACAATAAGGTAAAACTGAAACAAATATATATATATATATATATATATATATATATATATATATATATAATTTATATATGTAACCCCCTGCAAATGGGGGTTCCCAAAAGACTTCAGGAGCTTGCTTGAATGCTCCAAGCCTGAATGGTGTTTGGCGTAGCCATTTATCTGTGAGTGTTTTAGAGCCTCTGGTACTGTCTCTTTAAGAGCTGTCTGTTTGCAGGCATAATTAGTTGTATGGGGGACTGTGTGGTTCTCTGCTTGAGTACCACTCGAGCTGCTGCCAATTCACTCCATTTTTGCAGTCACTAGGAGTGCAAAGGGAACCTATCTGAAAGATGTAACTGTTTGCCAGAAATCATTTAGAGTAATAATGAAAACACAGTTTGTCTAACCTGCTTTCTTTGCAATCAGAACTGTGTTTGCCTAGTTCCCCATTCTAGTTTTGAACTGCTGAACTGGTCCAATCAGTGTGGGTTAAGGTAGCTCTAAAATGGTGCCTTGGACGAATCAGAACTTGGACTTGTAATCTGAGCCAGCCACAAGAGGATTGTATGCGCAGTGACTCTGGGAGATGTAGTTTGGACTTCAGCGCCTTTTTGGACCAACAGGAGCAGTCTATTGTGAGTGACAGCCAATCCAGCCAAGAACTGGGAGGAACCAAAGGAAGTGCCCGGTTTTGTCTGCTGGAGTTTCAGTTGAGCTCTGGCGGTGAAGAGGGAAGGAGCCCTGTGTTTTTTCGGTGTGCAGTTTTAGTTGGGAAACGCGTAAGGCCCAGAGTTCCGTCTGCAGCTTGTGTAACTGCTTGTTAGGACTGAACCGGCCCTGTGAAGAGAATCAAAGGATATCTGAAGAGTAGAAACCAGGCTCACCCTGTAGAAGACTGGAGAAATTGCTGAATTGCACTCGGTCTGTCAGGAACTGAATCTGCTGTGTGTTCTCCGGTATTGTGCAGTAATTGCGATCGGGATAGAGAAGCAGCCTGCCTGGTATAGTACTTTCTTTTACCATATAAATGTGTGAGGAGGCTTGTGTAGCTCAAGTGAATCCTGCTGCCATTAAAGGACTTTTGCCTGTTACTGTTTACCATATAAATGTGTGAGGAGGCTTGTGTAGCTCAAGTGAATCCTGCTGCCATTAAAGGACTTTTGCCTGTTACTGTTGACCATATAAATGTGTGAGGAGGCTTGTGTAGCTCAAGTGAATCCTGCTGCCATTAGGACTTTTGCCTGTTGCAGTTTGGTGAGGAGTCTCGTGGAGCTCAAGAGTAGCCCTGCTGACGTTGAAGGACCCTATCTTGTTTGGAGGTCGTGAGTACTAATTCAGGGTCGCTCCCTGTTGAATTGCCACATTGAATCCAAATGGAATTACTGTACTGCTGACTGTTTAAACTAATTTTTCTTTTCTCTGTGTGAAAGGGCCCCTACCAGCTGCCACGGTTTGGACTAGCCACTAGGGCTTGGGTACCCAGGGACAGTAACTGGTAGGGATAGGCCTGTGCACAGAGCCATAGGTAGATGAGTAAAGTGATAAGCTAATTAACCTGATTCCCCTGTCCTTGTTATATCCCCTAAACAAATCAGAGCTGCTTGTTTCAGCAAAGTTATACTGCCTGAGGTATTTGTCTATGTTAAAGTATTGTACTGTGATTGTTGCACTGTATCTTATTTTACAGGGGTCCCAGTGCCTGAACCAGTCCTGGGGTAAGTGTATACTGTGAAGGTAATTCTGATATACTGTGTGGGCCACTAGTGGGAAGAAAGGTTGCAGTGTCCCAGAGGGCTGTGACCAAGTTAATTCAACTATTGCAAACCCTGACCTCTGGGTGGAGGCACCCGCCATCGGATCCAGGCCCTCAACCTGTTAGTGGCAAATCAGGCAGGGGTAGTAGCCCCTGGGATAGCGTCATCTAGGGTTTTATATATATATATATGTATATATATATATATATATATATATATATATATATATAAAATAAATAAAAGGGGGTGAGCTGGATTGAGATTACTAGCTACTTCCCAAGCATAGTCACATAGACACATGGATAGATAGGTCGGTTTCTGAAATGTAAGCCTGTATTAGGCCAAACCTAATACATTAGTTGTTGGTGAGAAACAATAGATCAGAGTAATCGCTACTTATTCAGAATTTTAGGGTCCTTGTCTTCCTTGTATCTCGACGGACGTGCGCCGAGACACGCGCAAGTCTCTGCAAGCGACGGTGCACCCTTGCCCAGCTTGTACTCACTCTGCTCACAGGGAGTGAGTGTATTTATATGCAGTAACCTGGAATTGGCTTCCTGGGGTCACAGCACATCTGCAGCTCAGTACAATCCCCAGAACGAAGAAAAATGTTCAAAACACGCAGGGCTATTCAGCCTGCTGATTCCTTGCCCTAAAGAAAATGCCGGATAAGGCTGAAACTAAAAAGTGCTATGCTGGCCCGGTGGTGCGGAGGGCTGAGGCAGTGTTGCCTTACCTTCTGCCACGCCGGCGATCCATGTTCACGGTGCGAGCAGGTCATCGGGGGCTGGCAGGGGTGGGAGAGAATCAAGCATCTGGATGATTGCTCTCCTCTCCCAGGGAGGGTGGGAAACAGTAGCCAGTATTTGCCTGACACCTAGCGGAGGCTAGGGGTTGGCACACCTGGCCAGTACAGTGGGGCATGGAGGTGGAGCAGCTGGTGGGCACGCTACGTGCCATGGCACGCCCATGTCAGGATTGCACGCTCCATCCCTGAAAGGAAAAAGTGAAAGAAATGGCAGCCAGGTCAAATGGCTTGATGGCCATCCGCCTATATGCACCATCTCCAGGCGCCACCTATACTGGATCCAGTCCTGGTAGGGAGCTGGGGGTTCCCCGCCACGGGGGGTGAGCTATGGGGGTAGAAAGGTGGTGGCCCAATGGGAGACAGGTATGGATGGATGGCGGCCAGAGGAAGGGAAATGCCTGGAATAGTAGGAGCCAACCAGGGTCACGGGGGAGAAAAAGTAGGGAAAAAAAGGGGGTCTGCATGCACTTCTGTCTGTAGTTTAATACGGGCTACTGTCCGGCACTACAGCTCTGCCTACAGTGTGATGAAGTCAGGAAGTATAAAGCCCCTTTTACAAATAGCAATAGAACAAACAGAGTTTTTAGTGCAGATATTTCAATTTTAAACAGCCAGCGGCTGTTAATACTGTCACCAGTCATTCCGAATGACTATTTTTGCTCAGTCTTCAGTAAGGAAGAAGGCTTGCCCCTGCCAGAGAGTGGCATCAAAATGGCCTCAAAGGGAATCTGGGAAATAAGCCTGCCAGCATTCACTAGGGAGAGAGTCCTGAAGGGGCTGGCAGCCCTCAAGGTTGATGAAGCCAAGGGTCCAGATGGTTTGCACCTGAGGATACTGAGGGAGTTAGCAGCTGAACTGGCTGATCCACTGATTGAGCTGTTCAACAGCTCATTCAGGACTGGGGAAGTCCCAGTGGATTGGAAGTTAGCAGATGTAGTGCCGTTGCATAAGGAGGGAGACAGGGAGCAACAAGAGAATTATAGGCCTGTTAGCCTGACCTCCATTATGGGGAAGCTGATAGAATCCCTGATTGAAGACGACCTTGTAAAATACCTGGGGAGCAATGGATTCCAGGATGATGAACAGCCTGGTTTTGTCGCAGGAAGGTCTTGTCAGGCCAACCTGATAGTCTTCTTTGACTGGGTGACAAAAGAGATAGACAAGGGCCACGCAGTGAATTTGTTGTACTTCAACATTAGTAAGGCCTTTGCTTCAGTACCACACAAGAGACTGCTTAAGGAAATGGGGGAGCTGGGTGCAGCTTAAACTCTAGTGAGTTGGGTGGAAAACTGGCTAGCAGGAAGGCAACAGAGAGTGATGGTCAACGGAGTCAAATCAGAAGAGAAGGAGGTAATGAGTGGGGTTCCACAGGGATCAGTCCTGGGCCCAGTTCTCTTCAACATGTTCATTAGAAACATTGTTGATGGAATCCAGGGCAAGTTGTGTCTATTTGTGGATGGCACAAAACTATGTGGGAGTGTGGATAGTGTAGAAGGAATAAGGAACATGCAGAAGGACCTGCTAAACTTAGAGGGATGGTCAAAGGTGTGGCATTTCAAATTCAATGCAAAACAAAATGCTCTGGCAGGCCCATGAGAGGACAGGGATTGTCTTAGGAGGGCAACACCAAAAATTAGCCCTATACACTGACAATCTTTTATTTAACTAACCCAGAAAAAGCCCTTCCGCTGCTGTGGAATATTCTGCTAGAGTTTGACAACCTAGTGGGATATAAGATTAATACTGCAAAACAAAGGTGTTACAAATAAATTATTCCTCAAGTAGGAAAATTTGGGAGGCCCTTCTGTTTTGTTGGGATTTGCCCTTACTGAAATATTTAGGGATCTATCTGACAAAGAATCACCAACAGATTTGCTATCATAATTATGTCCCCCCATTGAGACAGTTAAGTACTGACTTGGAAAAATGATGTACTCTTCCACTTCCTTTTACACAGAGAATAGACTCTGTGGGAATGAATCTGTTACCACGCTTTTTATACCTGGCGCAGACTCTACTGGTTAGTGTCTGGGACAGCTTCTTCTTTTTTTGTTTATCATTTAACACTTTATCCTCCTTACAACCACGGTCCTGCCCACATCCAGCCACCGCTCCAGTCCGCCACCGACCCCAAAGCTCGCATGCCCAGCTGGCAGATGCAGCTACACCTATGAAAGGGGCCCACCCATAGCCCCCGCACCCAGCAAGGAAACCAGTACCGGCACATGCCTCCAGGCATCGTCGGCCGGGGAGCTGTGGCCATCAAGCTGCCACATGCACCGTGCTGCCATTTTTCCCTGTATTCTCCTATTTGGGATCGCAGACATGCAATGACATCTATGCTTTACGTGCAGACGCCCACCACAATCCCCTCAGTTACACCATCGCTTGTAGTACCTCTGGGTGTCCCCAGGTGGCCGCAGCATGGTGTACAGTCTCAACCTCCCAGGACTGGGAGAGCTGTCTCGATGCTCAATCCCAGTCCTTCCCTACTGACCCCGGACCTGCACCTCTGCTCCCGAGCCCGTCTGCCGGGCGTAGGCACAAGGTGTGGCGCCCAGCCGCCAACCTCAGCGCCACCGGGCCGGCTGGGACGGCTTCTTTTGAGAAATTAACAGAAAGGTCTCCCATTACATTTGGCACCTTCAATGACCTTGAGTCCATATGGCCACCCTATATCTCCCTAAGAACTTAGGTGGGATGTCCCTACCAGATTTACACAATTACTTCAGGGCCTCTCAGTCACGTACTGTTTTCCTGTGGCTTCAACCTCATTATGAGGCACACTGAAAGGCCCTGGAGCACCAGGAGGAGGATTTACATAACTTAACCTCTGTACTTTTATCACAACCTTCTCCCCTTCTATCTACAACTACCCTGAACCCATACACCACCTTGACTTTGCAATGCTGGTGAACTGCCTTGTTTCTGAAACATATTCGGGACATAAGGTGTCCTTTATATCCTCTCCCATACTCGGCTGAGTTTCACCCAGCACGTTTAGATAATGGTTTTCGACATTGGGAAAGACAAGGTTTGCACTTAGTTTCACATTTTATAAATGGGAATCAGCCTTTCTCTTTTAAGGAGCTGCAGCAAAAATGTGATCTACGGCCACAGGATAGATATTGATTTCTACAGGTACTAGCATACCTTAAAAAGTCAGGTATATAACAGAAGGACCTGGGGTCTGTGCCACAGTTGGTTCAGATTTTTCAACATGCACTCGAAGGGAGGGCACCTTTACCACATATGATATCTTACAACTATTCTGCTTTACAGCAGCAGGTGGGAGGTACCTAGGGCTCTTTGAAACAAACTTGGGAGAGAGATCTGGGCCTTCATTTGGAGATGGAAGACGGGGAGGGGCAGCTACACTTTTTGCAGAAAATCTTGGGCTCATATCTCTGGAGACAATTCTCCTGGAAGGTAACTATTAGATATTTTCGTACCCCTGCTATCCAGGTGAAATATCTCCCAGACAAATATGCCCACTGTTGGAAGGGCTGTGGCTATTTCCCGGCCTCCCATGGCCATGTATTTTGGACATATCCTGCTTTACAGCCTTTCTTTCAGGCTCTACAGGAGGAGATGGGAGATCTGATGGCTACCACTGTTGATTTCTTTCTATTTTCTAGACATCGAGCGCTCATCGTTCCCTACACAATAGAAAAATTGTTAGATATTGTTTTATTGGTGGCAAAGAAGGCCATCACTCAGCAGTGGCTAACTAAAGATTCTCCTTCTATTTTTCAATGGCAAATATAGTAAATAGTATTTACAGAATGGAAAAAAATAACTGCCTATCTTAATCATTGCTTCAAATCTTTTGAGGTGTTTTGGAGAAGATGAGTGCTATATATTATGGGTGGAAGAGGGGACTTCATCCCATGATGACAGGGGTCTCCTGGCAGGTCTCTCCCTTTCCTTCTGGCTTGGTGCCCCCCCCCCCTCCATGTTGGATGATACTGGCCTTAAAGGAATTACAGACTACTATGATAACTGATTGGTGACCCCTTCCCCCTCTTTGTCCCCTGGGTTGGCTCTCCCTCCCAGATGTAGCATAATGTAGACTTGTTTTGCCTACAGAAAAGATGAATATTTGGTTTGCTATATCTTTACCCTATACAACAGGAAAAGGTTCTATTGATTAATAAATCTACACCTCTTTTTATGAAGTTTGGTTAAAGTTCTGTAAGCTTTTTTTATGGTATCTACTGGTTAATACTATTGTTTAACTGATATAATCTAGATATCTATTTGGTCATAGTGTTAAGGAATGTATGATAATGGAACTTCTTTAACATTTATTTGCCTTTATGTATCATTCATATGTTATTTTGTGATATGTATATCTTATTGATTGAAATTTACAATAAAGATCAAAAGTAAAAAAAAAAAAATTCAATGCAAAAAAGTACAAGGTAATGCACCTATGGAAAAAGAACCCCCATGACACAGTACTGGATGGGAGGGGAGAGACTTAGCACTACAAACAAAGAACTGGATCTAGGAGTTACCATCAGTAACTCCCTTAAACAAACTAGTCAGTGCAACAAGGCCTATAGCAGGGCCAGTAGGATGCTGGGATGATTTGGGAGGGGGATTGATAGTAGGAGAAAAGAGGTAATACTACTCCTCTACAGAGCCCTGGTGAGGACTCACCTGGAGTACTGTGCCCAGTTCTCTAGTCCTTACCTCAGAAAAGGCAAGGATAGTTTGAAACAGTACAACATAGAGTGACCAAAATGATTCAGGGACAGGAGGGTAAATCCTATGAGGAGGGCATCAGGGCATTAAATTTGTGTTCACTGGAAACTAGAAGGGAGAGGACTGATATGCTCAAGACCTTCAAATTCCTCAAAGGAATTAATAAAGTCAACTGCGGGGAATTATTTACCCTGAGTACCAACTCATGGTCATGAGGTCACGAGTGGTAGTTGGCAGGCAGGAGGTTCACGAGAGATGTAAGGCAGTACTTCTTTGCGGAAAGGGTGGTGGAGCCCTGGAACCGTCTGCCAGCTGAGGTGGTGGGAGCGAGCACAGGCCTAGAATTGAATGAAGGGAATAGTGGTGACCTGGGCTAACAGGACCAGAGAAGAAAATAGGGAAGGTTAGTACCCTGGGAGAACATTAGGTTCCAAAAATGATTCCAGGGATTTAGGGAACTTGGGCCGATTAGATGGACCATTGGTCTCTTTCTGCTGCCATTGTCTATGTTTCTATGTTTAGTACATGGGAGGGAGAGAATATATTATCTAACTTTTGGTGCCAATTGCTTCACTGTCGTTTGAAGCACCTAATGCTCAGAAGTCACATCAGCAGAACTTGGAATCTCCACTCAGTAATGTTTTGTAAATGTATGCAGCAAACACCAGATTTCTGCCTTGCACAAGTCAGAAACTGAGGTACAGTAACTACCCTTTCTGCCCAAGAGACTGCCATAGCCCTGGTCAAATGCACTGTGATCAAAGCTGATAGAAACATAGACCTTGATGGCAGATAAGGACCTCTTGGCCCACCTAGTCCGCCCATTTCCTTACCTACAGGATAAGCTGCAGATCCTAGTTAACCAACAGCCTATTTCTTCCTACCCCCCACAAGAATTGCCTTATGTCTGTCCCATGCATTCTTGAATTCTCCCACAGTTTTAGACCCCACAACCTCCTTAGAAAGGTTGTTCCATGCATCCACCACCCTCTCTGTGAAAAAATACTTCCTCACATTACCCCTGAGCCGTCCCCCCTCTATCTTCAAATTGTGTCCACTTCATCTTGCACATCTCTTTTTCTGAAAGATGCTACCCTCTTGGACTTTGTTGATTCCACTGAGGTACTTAAAAGTTTCTATCATGCCCCCTCCCTTCCTCAAGGGTATACATATTAAGCTCCTTTAGTCTCTCCTCGTATGGCTTCTCTTGCAGACCCTGCACCATTTTAGTTGCCCTCCTCTGGACTGCCTCCATCCTGTCTATGTCCTTGCAGAGATGGGGTCTCCAGAACTAGATGCAGTACTCCAGATGGGGTCTCACCAACTGTCTGTACAGAGGGATAACAACTTCCTGTTTTCTACTGGTGATGCCTCTCCTTATACATCCCAGTATCCCCCCCCAGTACTCCCTACTACCTTCTCACATTGCTTGCTAACCTTAAGGTCATCTGATATAATTACCCCAAGGTTCTTTTCCATTTTTGTTGTTGTTACTACCTCCCCCCCCCATTGTGTAATCTTCCCTGGGTTTTTGTTTCCCAGGTGCATTATTTTGCACTTCTTTGCATTGAATCCAAGCTGCCATACTTTTGACCACTCCTCCAACCTTGCCAAGTCCCTTCTCATCCTTTCCATGCCTCCTTGTGTATCAACCCTGTTGCAGATCTTTGTGTCATCTGCAAAGAGGCATATTTTTCCTTCCAGTCCCTCTGCAATGTCACTTATAAAGACATTAAAATAGACTGGACCCAGCACTGAACCCTGTGGTACCTCACTAGTAACCCCTCTTTCTTCAGAGTGGGCTCCATTTACAATTACCTTCTGTATTCTGTTGTCCAGCCAATGTTTTACCCAGGCTACCACCCTGGGACCCACTCCCAGGTTGGTTAATTTGATTATTAATCTTTTGTGTGGGACTGTGTCAAATGCCTTGCTAAAGTCTAGGAAGGCCATGTCCACAACCCCTCCCTGGTCTTCTACTTTGGTCACCCAGTCAAAGAAATCAATTAGATTCCTCTGACATGACCTTCCCGCTGTGAACCCATGTTGCCTTGGGTCCTGTGCCCCACTGGCCTCTAGGTACTCAACAATTCTTTCCTTCAGAAGTGATTCCATCACTTTCCCTACCACAGAGCAAACTGACAGGTCTATAGTTTTCTGCCTCTGTCTTGTTCCCACTTTGTGAAGAGGAATCACATCTGCCTTCCTCCGTCCTCAGGTACCACACCATCCTCCCATAATTTGTTAAAAAGGGTAGTCAGTGGTGTCACTAGTTCTCCCCTTAATTCTTTTAGAATTCTGGGGTGAATTCTGTCAGGCCGCATTGCTTTGTCCACCTTCAATTTTAGGAGTTCTTTCAGAACCCTTTCTTCTGTGAAAGGACTGGGATCGATCCCCCTATCCAGAGTGCTTCTGTTAATTGGATTAGGCACCTCCCCCTCCTCCTCTTTTGTGAATACTGAGCAGAAGTATTCGTTCAGTATCCCTGCTTTTTCACTGTCCCTCTCTGCCCACCCACCTTCCATTCTATTCAACCTCACTATCCCTCCCTTTGTTTTTCTACGCTCCCTGATGTACCTATAAAAGGTTGTATCCCCCTTCTTAGCTGAGTTGGCTATCTTTTCCTTAGTTTGGGCCTTTGCTATTCTGACTTCCCTCCCTGCTTCCTTCTGCCTTAACTGGTACAGTTCTCTGTCCTGCTCCTTCTGTGTTTCCTTAGACTTCCTAAATGCTATCTTTTTCTCCCTAACCTTCCCCACCACCTCTTTTGAGAACCATAGTGGCTTTTTCTTTTGTTTTGATTTATTTGTGTCATACAAAGGCTTGTTGCCTCTGTGATGGCAGTTTTGATGTTTCTCCATTGTTGCTCCTCCCCTCCTTCTTGCCTGTTTGCTATTGCCTTTCTGAGGCACTCTCCCATCTTGCCAAAGTCAGCCCTCCTGAAGTCCAGTACCCTCACTTTTGTATGGCTTGACTCTGTAGCTGAGTTTATCGAGAACCACACTGTTTGGTGGTCACTTGTTTCCAGATGGCGACCCATTTCTAGATCTGAGATCCTATCACTGTCCCCATTTGAGAGTATGAGGTCTAAGATTGCTTCTTCATGAGTGGGTTCTAAAACTATCTGTCTGAGGCATGCCACCTGTAGGGCTTCGAGAATGGCCCTGCTCTTGAATGTGGCTGTAGCAAAGGTGCTCCAGTTAACACCTGGCATATTCAGGTCCTCCATCAACAGTATCTCCCCTTTCTCTGCCTTCCTAAGTATGCCTTCTATCATATCCTTGTCCAGTCCCTCCCCCTGACATGGGGGTCTGTATACAACCCCTGTGCGGATTGTGTTGCCATTTCCAGTCTCTAAGGTGACCCACAGTGCCTCCTCTCCTTCCTGTTTACTCTTTTGTGTCATTGCTTTTATCCCTTCCCTTACATAGAGACCCACTCCTCCCCCCTTCCACCCTCTCTGTCTCTCCTGTAAGTTGTTTACCCTGGTATGTTAACATCCCAGTCATGGTTGTCTGTGTACCATGTTTCTGTGACTGCCGGTGTCAGCTTAACTGCCACATAACCTTTAGCTATCCTTTTTTGACGAATATTAGCCAAGGCCACCTTGGGAGCCTTTTTGCCCTATTTTCTGCAACAGTGTAAAAGATTATCAGATTTCCAAAAGGGTTGTGTCTCTATAAAGTATTCCTTAACTGTTCTGCAAATTTCTAGCTTATGAAACTGTTTTTCTTTAGTGCTCCAGGCCCTTTGACAAGAGGAAGGGATGCTTATGTCTTGGTTAATATGAAATTCAGTAGGAACCTTATGAAAGAAAAATGAGGCTGCATGTAACACTGCCTTATCCTGATGAAAGAACAGATATGGTTCCTTACAGGACAGGGCCTGCAACTCTCCTGGATGTGGAGCAGAGCAATTTGCTACTAGAAAACATGTTTTAATGGATAGAATGTCCTCTGAAACTTGTGACAGAGGCTGGAATGAAGGATTGTAGAGTACACCAAGGACCATATAAAGATCCCAAGGGGGAAATGGAGATCTTACTTCAAGAGGGAGCTCTTGCAGCAGGTTACACCATAAGGACTGAAGCTGGCAAGTACCAGGATCCCATGGAAAACTTCTAGCTAGCAGTATAAAGCGGGGGAACACCCCCTGACATCGGCCCGCCCCCGATACTGGCCAATGGTATACAAAAGATGGCCCCCCAGCCCTAGCTCAGTTCTTTTCCTGCCATCGACCTGTGCACATCTCCACGGATACCTTCTGCTCCAGTCGACCGCCATTTTTTCGGGATTACCCACATTTTATTATTTTCACGAAAAAATTGATTTTTCTTTCATTTCGCTGCATGTCTTCATCTCCAATCTCGTCAGTGGAACTGCGGCTGTCCAAGTGTCCTTGAGGCAAGTAGATCCTGCTGAAGGACAGCCACTCTCTCTGCCTCTTCTAGCTAGGCCCAAAGCACAATACTGAAGCCTGCAAGCATTGTTTGAAGTTCTACCAAAGGACCAGGATCCGCTGGCAAAAGGCCCTTAAAAGCTTCTTGCTGAAAAAGAAGGTTTCAGCGATGGAGAAAAAAATTCAGGGCAAATGCTCCTCCTCCTCTCCAATATCTGGGGTCTCCACCTTTTCATCCTCCCACTGGGAGAAAAAGTCGGAAGGAAAATATAAGCATAGGGAGAAGCACAAGGACAAATCTTCCTCCAGTTTCTGGTCTCCTCATTTAAAATCGACCGTCTCTGGTTCATCCTCCAGCGGGAGGTAGGACTCTACACCCATGGCCTGGTGTAACCTCCTGCCCTCATTCAAACTTCAGGCGGTGGTTTGTCATGGTCCGGGGCTTCAGCCTCGGCCTCCGAGCCACTGTTGGTCTGGCCCTTCCATCAACCTTCAAGCCAGCAGCCAGGCAGTTCGGTAGGGTCTTCCTTGGGTGGCAGGTCCTTGCCCATCATCCACCCAGCCACGGCACATGCTCAGTAGGTCCCAGGCTCTGGGGCAGATGCCTCCAAGTGGTGCCATGGGCATGCATCCTCTTCCCCCAGCAAAGTGACATCGCTACCCCTTTCAGGAGTCAGGTCCCCTAGACAGGCAGCCTCCAGACTGATGCTGGTGGCATCTCCTGACCTGCAGCAGTCCACACGTGTCTGTTCTATGCCGGCCACCCTGGTATCGAACCCAGTGAGACCTATTCCATTGTCGCCCAACCACCCTGCATCACCTATTGGTCTCAACATTTCTGTCCAACCGACACCAGAGGGCCTGCCGTTGGACCCATCGACACCTACAGGGCCAATGCCAGATATCCTGATGCCCTCTAGGTTGACACTAGTCATCCTGACCCCTCAAGGTCCAAAGCCTGGGTTGCTGCCTCCAAAGAAACTGATGCCAGGACCATCTACTGTCCCCCAACCAACACTGGTCAATCCTTCCAATCCGCAGAATCCTCTTCTGGACCTGACAACCCTATTTACTGCCTGGTGGAATACAGTTAAGGGCAACTTGCTTCCGAAGTCAGCTCCACCCTCCAAGGATCCTCCTCCTCAGAAGCCTTCTCTGCAGCCCAAGGAGCCTACCCCACAACCAGATGACACTCCCAGGGGTCCCTCCAAACGTCATGGGAGGAAGCACCACCGTTCCTCTTCCTGATCATCAGACAGGCACAGATGTCGGTCGTGTGGCCACTGGCACCGACGTTCGACCTCTAGATCTTCTTCCTCAGGGGAATCTAGTCACAGCTTTTCTTCCTCCTCTTCAGAGTCTTCCAAATCTGGGTTGTCCCCCTCCCCTGTGGACCTAAAAGACACCCTCATGTCACCTTAGGACGATCCAACCTTTTTGGAGGTAATGCAGCATATCCAGTCTAACATGGGCTAGGATACAGCAGATTTAGACCCAGAGAGACACTGGCTAGCAGTCTTTCTCTGCCAGAAGGATCCAAAGCTTATTGCTGTTCCTCCTCTGGTGGACACTTTTGTGGACGTCACTAAATCAGCATGGAAATGCCCATCCTCTACTCTGGCCATTTCCAAGAAAGCTGATTGTCTCTATAACGCCTCCAAGGATTAACCCTATTCTGGGGAGCAACCACTTGCGGACTCTAAGGCTATCACAGCAGCTCATGATTGGTCCAAGAGGCCATGCCATCTAAGCACTCAGCCTCCGGACAAGAACTCCAAGCAGGTGGACCAGCTTGGCAGAAAAGTTTATGCCTCGGCCACCTGTTCCATCCACTCACTGAATTTTTTGGCCCACAAGGTCCAATACCAGAACGCCCTGTGGGAAAAGGCCATGGAAATGGACCAGACTCAGCAGGATGGTCCCCAAAAGGCTGAGCTGCTCAACATTCTAAAATCTGGTTCAGACGTAGGCGCTTCACGTTCTATGTTCTTCCTATGACACAGCGGATGCTGTGGTCAAGACAGCTGCCTCAGGCATTTGCCTTCGGAGCTACTCTTGGCTCCGGGTCTCTGTTTTCACCCCGGACATCCAAGTGAAGATTATGGACACAGAAACATAGAAACATAGAAGTTGACGTCAGATAAGGACCGCAAGGCCCATCCAGTCTGCCCATTTCTTTTTCAGCCTTATAAATGTGCCATCAGTCTTTGCTCTGTCAATGGCCTATCTATTCATACTCATCTGTATTGCTCCCTTATGCCTATCCCATGCCTGTTTGAAGTCCTGCACTGTATTCATATCCACCACTTCCTGAGGTAGGCCATTCCATGCACCCACCACCCTTTCTGTGAAAAAGAACTTCCTCACATTACCCCTTAATCGGCCTCCCCTCTAATCTCATGCTGTGTCCTCTTGTCCTGATATTTTTCTTATATTGAAAAATGTTAGACTCTTTCACCTTGTTAATGCCCTTAAGGTGTTTGAATGTTTCGATCATATCACCTCTCTCCCTCCTTTGCTTTAGGGTATACATTTTGAGCTCCGTTAATCTGTCCTCATATGTTTTCTGATGCAGTCCCTGCACCATTTTGGTTGCCCTTCTCTGGACTGCCTCAATTTAGTTAATGTCATTGTGAAGATGTGGCCTCCAGTACTGCACACAGTACTCCAGATGGGGCCTAACCAGTGTCTTGTAAAGAGGGATTATTACCTCCCTCTTCCGACTTGTGATACCCCTACTAACACACTCCAACACCACCCTAGCCTTACCTACTGCTTTAGTGGTCTGCTTGGATGATTTCAGGTCATCGGTGATGATGATGCCCAAGTCTCTTTCTTCCCTTGTGACTGCCAGCAACTCCCCTCCCAGCCTATAGGTGGCTTCAGGGTTTCTCTTCCTTATGTGCATGATCTTGCACTTCTTTGCATTGAACTCCAGTTGCCACTCTTATGACCATTTTGCTAGTTTATCCAGATCTCTTCTCATTCTGCCCACCCCATCTGGATCATCTATTCTGTTGCAGATCTTGGTGTCATCTGCAAACAGACAGACCTTACCTTCCAGTCCATCTGCAATGTCACTGATGAAGATATCGAAGAGGACTGGCCCCAGAAATGATCCCTGAGGTACCCCACTTGTGACTTGCATCTCTTCTGACTGTATACCGTTTACCACCACTCTCTGTTTTCTGCCTGTCAACCACTTTGCCACCCAGTTGACCAACTTCTGACCCGCCCGAGCCTACCCAGCTTATTAATCAATCTTCTATGTGGAACAGTATTGAAAGCTTTGCAGAAGTCAAGGTAGGCGACATCAACTGCTTCCCCTTGGTCCACCACTCTGGTTACCCAGTCAAAGAAATCTATGAGATTAGTTTGACAGGACCTTCCTTTTGTAAACCCATGCTGTCTTGGATCCTGTGCTCCTATGGATTCCAGGTGTTTCACTATCCTTTCCTTAAGGAGTGCCTCCATAATCTTGCCCACTACTGAGGTAAGACTGACTGGTCTGTAGTTTCCTGCCTCCTCCCTGCTACCATTCTTCTGAAGTGGGATCACCTGAGCCCTTCTCCAGTCTTCTGGGACCTCTCCTGTGCTCAGAGACTCACTAAACAGTTTTGATAATGGCTCTGCTAGTTCCACCCTTAGCTCCTTTAGTACCCTGGGATGTATGCCATCAGGTCCCATTGCCTTTTCCACCCTGAGCTTATCGAGCTCTTGTAGGACCCTTTCTTTTGTAAAGGGACTAGTGCACACCTCCTTCCCCCTGTGTCCATGATGCTGAGCTGTGGGCCCTGCCCTACCAACCAACACCAGGGGGCCAGCCGTTGGACACAACGACACCTAGAAGGCCAATGCCAGATATCCTTATGCCCTCTAGGTTGACACCCCCTTTAAAGGCTCAGTCCTTTTTGGTGAGGATTCTGAAAAGATCATAACTCACCTCCGGGAATTTGGCAAGGCTGTAAGATCTGTACACATTATGTACAAGTCCAGTCAAAAACAGAACCATCACCAGCCATTTCATTGGCCGTGTGGGCAAACGCCCTGAGGCCAACAGAATGGAGGAGCCTTTAAGCATAAAGCCACTTCGCAGACCTCAGGAGACTCGGGTCCCATAGCCCCCCAAAGCCTCCCTGGCCTCTTTGCCTGTCCCAGGTTCCTCCGCCTGACTTCTTACCTGACCCCCTTCCCCTGGCAGAATCCCTGGGAGAGGCGGCGGGGGTCACTTTTCTCTCTATCTAGAGGGATGGCAAAAAATCACAATGGATCACTGGGTTCTCCATCTGATAGAGAAAGGGCATATATGAAAATTACGCACTCTACCGTAATTCTTGATCTTTCTTGTATCTTCACCATTCATTACTGCTTGGGTGTAAGCCGGAGGCGGCACCGTCACGAACTTTTTTTTTTTTAAAAGCTAGTACTAACGGTGCCGCCCTCGAGAGTGACGTCATGCGTCATGCGCGAGGGGCAGCCATTAGTAGCGACCGACTCCTCCTCCAACTCAGTTCTGTGAGCCGGATAGGCAAAAAGCGAAAGCATAGAAAAGAGAGACAGCGAGGCAAGGTAGCCAAGGGATAGCAAAGTAAGGAAGAATGAACTGAAAAAGGAATAAGCCGATGGAGAAAGGACAGAGGAGATAAGAACATTCCTAACCTAGGGATCGCAGGGCCTCCTTACCTGGGCGACTCTAGGAGGAGAGAGAAGGAAGGAGAAGGAATGAGGAAGAAAGAAGAAGAAGAAGAAGAGGGAAGAGAAAGATGGATGTTGAAGAGACCAGAATGCCCAACGCATAGTTAGCTGAAAAGCTTAAGGCTCCGATTAGCAGGGGAGCAAGAATCCCTGGTGATAGAGCTGAACAGAAGGTTCACCAACCCGCTAGACAGACTCAGAGGGGCATAGTCCTTGACCTCAACATGCCATGGTCCTTGATCCTAACTTCAGGCTCCTGGCCGAAAAGGCCTTTAACTGGAGGACACCCGAGTAGAAAGGATAAACTTAGGCAGCATGTAAGAGCTGCTCAAGGGTTTAGAAATAGAAAATCTAGCCTTTCAGGCGGTTTATAGGTATTGAAATGGAACTCAATCGGACTTGCCAAGACAGGGCCAGAGGCTTAGACTGGCGAGAACTGGTCATGGTTAGCACTGCTTTTCTGCAAAACTGTCCAAGAAGGACACTTGAAGGGAAAATAATTATCTACATTATTAAAAGGAAAGAATTTTTCTTCCCTTTCTTTTCACTTTTTTTTTTTTTGACAGAGCATAATTTGCAGGCTTTAGGAGCATGACCCTATAAGCCAGAGATTGCCTTTCAGCAGTCGGAGAGAGTTCCCTCAGTTTTTTTTTTTTTTTTTTTTTTTTTAGAAAGGGAAAAATAATCGTACCCATTCCTCTGCTCTGCAAGGCAAGAATAAAGGGGGTTGTGATTCTAGGGCTTAACAGCTGGTAGCAGGGAATTGCGGGACTAAAACTGTATAGACGGAGTCAGGCAGGAGCCCCCAGGAGTATCTCACCAGAAGGTATGGCAAAGAGATAGTTGTGCAGCCTGATCACCACACCGCAATTCTAGCAAACGGCCCAAGAATCTTAGAGTAAATAATTTTCTGGATTAGAATTAAGGCCCCTTTAAAAAAAAAAATTTTTATTTTTTTTTTTGGAAAAATTGGAAAGTAATTTTCCTTTTTTATTTTTTATTATATTTGCAGAGAGAGGAAGGAGACGGGAGGGGGAGAAGCCACAGGAGGAGGCCACTGAGGGGATGGTGGGCGGGGTCAGTAATGAATGGTGAAGATACAAGAGAAGATCAAGAATTACGGTAGGTATGTAATTTTCATATCTTCCCTTGTCAATCTTCACGATTCATTACTGCTTGGGTGAGTACCAAGCTCCTCTTCCCCCGAAGGGGGAAGGGGTAAAAGATCCTGAGGGAACAAGACCCCCAGCCTCCTGTTGGTGAGAAACAGAAGGGGAAGACCCTGGCTTATTCACAGAAGCCTAAGTGGGAGAAGAGCTAGGAGGTGCCTCCTGAGGATGAGGAGACGGAGAGAGCCCCTGCAAAAGCCTCCTAGCTCTAGAGGAGAAGAGACGGGTCCCCCGGAAGGCGGAGCAAATCACCCTACGCTGGGCCAGGGGTGACAACCTTGAGAGACGAAGCCATGCCGTCCGCCTAATGCAGATCGCTGTCCCTGCAAGCCTGGAAGCCACCTCATTGGTGTCGTAAGATGCCCTTGCTTGGTGTCTTGCCAGCTCCAGGCCTACCGCGGAGAGGGCAACGGCTTGTCTGGTTTGCTCCATATCAGGCATTGATGCCAAAAGCTGGGACATCATCGACCACAAATGCCGGTTGTAGGCAGCGTGGTGAGCCTGATGTGATGCAATACAGGCAACCGCACGAGAAGAAGAGAACACTCTTCGCCCCCAATGGTCGAACTGCAGAGAGTCCGGATCCAGTGGGTGGTCGTGCGCCAGGCAGCGGCGCCCGGAAGGAGTGTCCAGGTAGACCAAACCAGAGGGGGGGTTGGGAAGGGTACCTAGAGACTCCGAGGGTGCACAGTACCTTTGCTGACAGTCAGCCGGGGCTGGAGAAGAAGCGGCTGGGGACTGCCAGGACCGGATAGACGCCTCCTGGAAGGGGATAGGCCAGGAAGGTACCACCAAATGCTGGGCACTGAATTCACAGAGGAACTCATGCGTCTCCCGTTCGGTATTGTCTCTCCGAACATAGGAAATCCTAAGATCCCTCACCATCCTCGAAAGGAAACGCTGATATTCCGTGAAATCAGCATCGGAGGAGAGATGAGCAGGGGGTTCCTCTCCCTCAGAGGAGGGAGACGAGGATGATGGGGAGCTGGAATGCCCAGAAGACTCTTGCGGCGGTGGGGAGAGTCGAAAGACCCGCTCATGCATGTATCTAACATATGAGGGGAAGGCCGCCGCAGAACCTCTGAACTGCTCCCAAGATAACGGACCCGTAGGCCCGACATGGCCTGGGAGCGGGGGTGGTGGAGGCAGAGAGATGGGAGAGGGGCACCTACAAGGAGGCAACAGATCTCTGCCAGGGCTCTGGAATCCGGGGAACGGAGCCCTAGCTGGAGGGGTCCCGGAAAGCAGACCAGGCCGCAAAACGGAACTCTGGGGAAGCAGAGCCTGGAAGAGCCCAGGGGGAGAACCTCCCCTGTGACGACGTCGGGACTTCATGGATCCAGAAGGGCAGCCCACAACAACGCTGCCGGAGGGCACCCTAGAGCCCCGGAGGGAGGGGCGGGGTTCAGTGTTACGGCTCCTGGCCACCCCCCCGAGGTGGCCAAAGAAGACCGAGGGCCTGATCCTCTGCCCCTTAACCCCTCGGACTCCGAGAGGGCCCTCCTCCTTGACAGCAGCATCCCCCTATCCCCAGAGGGGGCAACAGCACCCCGGGGGGTAGCTGTCACCGGCCTTCCGGAGAGGGGAGCCTCCCCCTCCGTCACCCCCACATCTCCCTTCCGGGACCCCCGCCACCCCAGCCGGGAGCCCTCAGGAGAGGACGGAAGGGGGGACAGAGGGAGGGCCATGCCTGCCTGGTACCTCTAGCCACAGGGGACCCAGACTCCGAAGAGTGGGGGTGCCAGGATGGGTCCACGTCTGAATCATCGTCCTCCGAGGAGGACGAGACCAGCTGGACCTCGATGCTGGCCACCCCAGGGGTCCCAGAGGCAATGGCGCCGTGAACGGCACCGGTACCAATGGCGGCGCCGCTCATCTCCCCAATGCCAGCAACAGCCAGGCCCGACTCCCAACCACCCACGGCGCCGGCAGGACAAACGGCACCGCTCCCGGTGCTGGAAACCGAGCCGGCGCCGGAAGGAGGCAAGATCAGGCCAACGGCACCGCCAATGGCGCCGGGAGGTGAGGCAGCACCGCCAACAGTGCCGCCATGATCATTGGCACCGCAAACGGCGCCGGGATCCAAAGCGGCGCCGCCAACGGCGCCATCTCGATCACCGGCGCCGCAAATGGCGCCGGGATCCAAAACAGCACCGAAAGGCGGCGTCGAGGGTCCACCGGTGCCAGGCCCAGAAGCCGAGGCCCTCGACACGGGGGGGAGCCTGCACCCGAGAGGTGATCAGCCGAGGCGGTGTCGCAAGGCCGCGCCCCGGGAGGGACTACGACGCCCCCGACACCGCAGAAGGGCCTCCTCCTCGGCAAGAAAAGACGAGGAGACCCTCCTCCTCGGATCAGAGCAGGCCCGGAGGGGACCCGGGAAGGGCCCAGAGACTTACCTGAGAGTCCTCTCGAGCGACGCCGTCCCTCAAGATCGGCGGGGCCTTGCCGAGCTTGAACGCGCGGACTTCGAGGACACGGCGGTCCATGGAGAAACAGGCGTCGCACGAATCCATATCATGGTTGGGTCCCAGGCAACGAAGACAGACGTCATGCCGGTCCGAGACGGAGAAATGCCGCCACAGGAGCACTGGACGCATAGGGCGCCTGCCTTGGAAAAACGCTAGCTCCGAACTGGACATAACGCTAAACTATTGAGAGAAAACATAGGAAACACACCCGAGCCCCTTTAGAAAGAAAAGGAACAGTCTTACTGGTTGGCGCCGAGGTGCGGGAAAAACAGGAGTCGTGACGCAGTTAGCAGAAGAGCGCCCGTGACAGGTGCTGCCTCGATGGTGGGAGAAACAGAACTGAGTTGGAGGAGGAGTCGGTCACATAACGGCCGCCTCGACATGACGCATGACGCTACCCTCGAGGGCGGACGCCATAGTACTAGCTTTTTAAAAAAAAAAAAGCTCCCGTGACGGGTGCGCGCCTCCGGCTTACACCCAAGCAGTAATGAATGGTGAAGATTGACAAGGGAAGATCCTGGATTTCATGGAGATGCCCCCAGATAACCCTCTCATAAACTCCCACTACCCTTTGTCATGCCTCTCTATTATCAAGGAAGAGATCCAAGTGCTTTTGCTGAAATGGGCTATAGATCCAGTTCCACCAGCTCAGTGGGGCCAGGAATTTTATTACCTCTTTTTCCTGGCCCCAAAGAAAACATGAGACTTACGGCCCATCCTGGACCTCAGCCACCTGAACATGTACATAGAGTACAAATGGTTCAGGATGGTCACCCTTCCAGGCCCGCTCCCCTTACTTCATCAAGGGGACTAGCTGTGCTCCCTGGACATGCAGGATGCATACCTCCATATTTTGTTTTTTATACCCCATAGGAGGTTCATTCGCTTTCACTTTCAGGGCAACCATCATCAATTTCACTCCCTGCTATTCAGCCTGTCCTCGGCTCCTCGAGTCTTTGCAGAGTGCCTAGCAGTAGCGGTGGAGGCCCTCAAATAGAAGGGTCATTATGTCTTTCCCTACCTAGACAATTGGCTTCTGGCTGCTCTGTCCAGGGATCGACTGGTCAGTACCATGGCCGATACCTTTACCATGTTTCGGGACTTAGATATAACCCTCAACCTCCTGAAGTCCTCCCCCTTGGCCCAGCCAAACACTGCAGAACATTGGGGCAGTTCTGGCACACCTGCAGGAACAGGCTCGCCTAGTCTCCTCAGCATGCTAGGTCCTGGCCAGAGTATTCCTGCGCCTGCTAGGACACATGCCAGTGGCCATTGCAACAGTCTCTCTTGCACACCTGCACATGAGGGTTCCCCAATGGATCCTGCGAGTCTAATGGGATCAATGCATGGATGAGTTGGAATAGTAGCTGCTGCTCACCACTCTGGTGTGGTTTCTAAAGCAATTATGAGCAACAGTGTGTGGGTTGTGCTGGAATAACCTCACACCTGAGGGGTGAATAGACATAGTGCCAGAAGCCAGAAGCCAAATGCATCCAACACCCCAGAAGTAAGGTTATCCCAGCACAATGCACATGTGGGAGTGCATTATTGCTATTATAAAATGGCTCTTATTTATTAATATTGTGGTGACACAAATCAGCACTTGTAGATGGCTATTAGGCAGAGAACAAATGTTGAACATCCCTTTTATGTGTAGGGAGATCTATTTTATAGTATTAGTCGTATACTTTTATTTTTTAATTTAATTAATTTAAGGAAACACTCTCCATGTGAAGCACTGCATCATGGGTATTCAAATAATCAATTGTCTTTTATCACTGTAGTGTGTTATGCAATACCAGGCAATTGGGTATTTGCAAACTCCTGATGCAGTGCAGTCATGAGTGGCGTGTTTCCTCATAAAAAAAATAAAACTGTAAAACTGATACTATAAAACAGATGTTCCCATGCTATAAAGGAGATGTTCTGATACTTGTTGTCTGCCTAACTATGAAATGTTTTAGCCATGACAAACTTTTTGCCCCCACAATATAAGTAAATAAGGTTTTTATATGAAACTAAGCTTTTACTTCTATGTTACAATTGCAAGGGTTAAAGCTGGTCTGGCAGTATAGCCTAGAGGTTAAAGGAATGAGCTTGATACATGCAGTAAACCAGATCTAAGTTTGATTCTCACAATCTCTACTTCCATACTGTGTGACTCTGAACAAGTCACTTAACCGCCCAGTGCTCCTAGGTCACCGCTGAAAACGGGCATTTGTGCCTAGTGGGCCTTACCCAGTTACCAAAGCTCACTTGGTAAGAGAAGCTGTGGTTTGTTATTCAGTCTAGCATGTAGTCATCTGTACATTTGGATTTGATGCTATGAGGTTGTGCTCAGATAATTTCACTATAACAAACACACACTGACCAATCAGAGTCCAGAAAATTTTCTTGCCATTGTATAATTGACTTTAATACACACGCTCAATGTGTGATAGTTAAAAAAACACCTCAAGCTTTGCTCTTTGGGTTTATGTAGCATTACACATCTTGGATGTACTGTATATCACATTTTTGTAATACACACCATGGCATGCATTATTCTCTGTGATACTTTTCATCTTTTAACAGAATGAATGCTTATTACTTCTTGTTTTGTGCAGTATATTATATTGTGTGAAACGTCAATTCCTCTTTTGCCAGTATTTGCATAGATTTACTACGCCTCCGCTTGTTGCAGTATCTATATTCAAAACTATTTCATACACATTCAGTATCACCATTAGAAACACAAAGTATGTTAAATTATAACTTACTGTAAGCTATCCACAACAGTGAAAGTTCAGTAACAGCTTTCTCCTTTAGATCTTGGTTCTGTCACTAAGGCAATTTCACATTTCTGTACCAAACGACCAGATATATTGTGAGTTGTTGACAGCATACATGGAATAGTGAAAGCAAAACTGTTGCACTGATTATCTAATCTAGTCTATCACTGTCTATTCTAGCAAGTCAGCGTATCAGTAAATCATGCATTTGGGGCATATGGAGGATGGGTGCAAACAAAATGTAAAAAATGCCTGCAGCACACAGCAGAATTAATTTTCCAAGTCTTTCCCATTCTAATTAAAAATGTAAATCATAGATACTGATTATTTCTTTACAATGAATGTGTATGCATGCGTGTGTGTATGTGTGTCATTCACAGACATACGTTGCACAGTTGGGAGGTAGCATAGTCTGTCATATGTGCTATAAATTGCAAAAAAAACTGTGTTAATGCTCTTGTTAGGAATAAAGCCACAAAAGTAGGGAAATGTGGTACTATGCTTTTCAAAGCTAATACCCCACACCCACCCTGCACACACCAACAGGTGTTGGGAGTGTGCCTTGGGGTCATCAGCCCTAATGCTCACCCCATTCCATAAGGGGTGATCCTCTCTCATGCTCAAATAACTTATCGTCCTCAATGCATCTGGGATCAAGTGCATTGACACTGACTATGGTCCTCCTCCTACTTCCTACACCAGCCCCACCTTATTTAGGACCGTCACCCTCTACGATAGTACCCCCTTATCTGCAACACCTCTACCAGACGCCCAAGCCTCGACCACCCCCTCGGCACTCCCCCACACTCCACCCCTGCCACCTCTTACTCCCACCATACCTTGGTCTCTTCTCCTCAATGCCTTTCCCACCCTTCATACTCTACTCACCACTTGCACCCCAGCATCCAGCCTCGTGTCCAGTCGCAAGGGGAGATGCCACAATCACTGCCATGCTTTGATGCACCTAATCACCCTCCTGTTGCTTCTATCAGGTAACATTCATCCAAATCCTGGCCCCGTGCCCAACCTTATGAACAAGCCTGCCCAGGCTCAAGGACTCCGCATAGCTTCCATGAATATTTGCAGCCTCCTTAAGAAGGCTGTTGCATTCCAATGCTGGGTTACTCAGCACCAACCGGACATTGTCGCACTCATCGAAACCTGGTTATCCAAATCCACCTCGACTCCTTCATCTCCCTCCCTGGTTACACCCTTTTCAGGGAAGATCGGGTAGGTAAGCGTGGAGGTGGTTGTGCTGTCTATATGCATGACTCCCTCCTTGGACATGCACTTCCATCACCCAAGCTTGATAACGGGGTGCAAGCCCTCACATTAAAAATCTTCCCAACCCTGGTAAGGACCCACTCTTTCTCACCGTTGCCTATATTCCCCCCAGAAAGCAAGACCTCACCATTCAGGCACTTGCTGACTACCTCTCTGGCCTACCACCCAAAATGGCCCAGATAATTGTTGGTGACCTGAACATCAACTGGCTCTCTGCCACGGCCTCCCAAACCAAAGATATCTTTGCCACCCTTGACATGTCCCAGCTTGTCACTACCCGAACTAGATTCAACCCCCCTACTGGCTCCAGCACCCTCCTGGATATTACCATTACCAACCGCCCCAGAGGGTGCTTGATATCAGTGTACTTCCCAACTCACTTAGTGACCACTCCAGGTTGTATTCTCTTGGTCCACTGCAAACAGCAAACCTGCACCACAAACCACCCAGCGATGTCGCCTACTCCTAGGCGGCCCGCGTCACCTTAAACTGTACCTCTCACAACTGGATTGGTCCCCAATCAGGCTTACACCATCCATAGATGAGGCATTGGATTTTTTCACTCGCACTTTTAACACTGCCTGTGACCTCTATGCCCCTTCATTAGAAATTGCACCAAAAAGCAAAACATGCCCTGGGTTACCTCCTCCCTCCTTCACAGACTTAAAATGAGAGACAACCTATGGCACATTGCCATGGAATCTGGCAAGCCAGCTGATAGGCAAGCGTACAACGCTGAGCACAATAAGTGTACTTGGGCCATTCGACAGACCAAAGCTCAGTACTACCAATCCGCTCTTGTCACCTCCTGGGGGTCAGCTAGAAACTTTTAGGATAACGTAAAGGAGCTGAATGGGAAATCCCACTCCCCACCCCCCTCTCAACTCTCCTTTAATGGAACTGTCTGCTCTGACCCCCTTGGCAATGCAGACTGCCTAAACCACACTTTCTCAGATCTGAGTTCAGTCCTGCCGAGTAACTTCTTTGACCCCATCCCAGTAGCACCCCTGCCCACTCTCCAGAGACCTCCTTTCTACCTACGTACCATCTCCCCATTGGAGACTAGACCCTTTCTGCAAAACGCCGTTGGTAGTAACAACCCCGGCACTGACCTTCTGGATACTAGGCTACTTCGTCTGACGTTGGATGCCATCCTGGTCCCACTTACCAAGCTGCTCAACCGTTCTGTGTGCCTGGGGCAGTTCCCCAGCACACGGAAAACCACCATCATCACTCCCATCCTAAACAGCAGCGATCATGCGACCCCGGGTAACTATCAACCTATCTCCATCCTTCCCCACTCTCAAAGGCCCTTGAAAAAGTAGTTGCCAGCCAGCTTGCCGAATACCTGGCCATGCACAATATCCTGTGCCCTGAATAGCATGGCTTTCATGCAGGTCACAGCACCACAACCGCCCTACTTGAATTCTCCAACTTCCTGCACTCTGCTCTTGATGCCGGAAGTCCTGCCGGTGCCGTGTTCATTGACCTCTCCAAGGCCTTTGACAGGGTTTGTTATCCTCTTCTGCTTGACTCCCTCAGATGCCTTGGTTTCTCCCCCAGCCCCCTTGCATGGTTCACCAGCTACCTATCTGCCAGAACTCAGTGTGTAAAAATCAATAGCACCCTATCTGACACATGACCTGTCCGCTCTGGTGTTCCCCAGGGCTTCATTTTAGGCCCTCTCCTCTTCAGTCTGTACCTCAACTCCCTCCCCTTGGCCTGTCCAAGTAAGATCCTCCTCTACACGGATGATGCTGTGCTCTTCACCGCTGACCCCAACCCCAACACACTCCAGGCCACCCTTCAACAAGCTTTTGATACAGCTGAGCATTGGTTCTCATCACGGCAACTAGTCCTGAACCTAAAAAAGACCAAAGCTATGCTCTTCTCACATCGCTAAAGCAAAGCCAGTGGTGCCCCTCTCGTGATACTGCCTAGCACACTAAACCCCATTGAGCAGGTTTTCTCCTACAAGTATCTGGGCATTACCTTTGATTCGGCACTCTCCTTCCATTCCCATATCAATGCCCTTTCTGCTGCCACCAATGTCAGGATCGGACTGTTATACCTCCATAGGGACTGCCTACCACAAGAGGCCCTTAGATTGGCAATCACCTCCTCTGTTCTGTCGCTAATCAACTATGGGCTGCCCATCTATGCTGCAGCCGACAACACTGCACTTGCAAGAATCCAGCTCTCTATAAACAAGGCCTGCAGGCTAATGCTGGGAGCCCCTAGGCGCACCCATGCATGCTTGCTGTACTCCACCACCAACTTGCTCAACCTTTGAAGAAAGACTCCGCTTCCAAACCTGCCTTCTTGCAAAAAAGACCCTGCTAGGTCTCTCCCCTCCTGGGGTTGCCACCTCCCTGCAGCGTGCCTCCCCTCAGTCTCCACCTGCAGCACTGTCAAAACCTCCCTTATTGTCCCCAGGGTAAGGACCTCTATGGCCCAGAGATCCTTTTGCTATCGGACTCCCTCCTGGTTCAATTGGGTGACCAAAGTAGTAGATCAGGGAGGGGCTGTGGACATGGCCTACCTAGACTTTAGCAAGGCATTTGACACAGTCCCACACAAAAGATTAATATACAAGTTAGCCAGCCTGGGAGTGGGTCCCAAGATGACAGCCTGGGTAAAGAATTGGCTGGAGAATAGGAAACAGAGAGTAATAGTAAATGGAGTCCACTCAGAAGAAAGGAAGGTTACTAGTGGGGTACCGCAGGGTTCAGTATTAGGACCGGTCCTCTTCACTGTCTTTATAAGCGACATTGCAGAAGGACTGGAAGGAAAAGTATGTCTCTTTGCAGATGACACAAAGATCTGCAACAGAGTTGATGCACAGGGTGGGGTAGAAAGGATGAGAAGGGACTTGGCAAGGTTAGAGGAATGGTCAAATGTATGGCAGCTTAGATTCAATGCTAAGAAGTGCAAGGTAATGCACCTGGGAAACAAAAACCCAGGGGAAGAGTACACAATGGGGGGTGAGATACTAACAACAACAAAAATGGAAAGGGACCTGGGGGTAGTCATATCAGATGACCTAAGGGTGGGCAAGCAATGTGAGAGGGCAGCAAGGAGGGCTGGGGGGATACTGGGATGCATAGGGAGAGGCATCACCAGTAGAAAACAGGAAGTTATTATCCCTCTGTACAGACAGCTGGTGAGACCCCATCTGGAGTACTGTGTGCAGTTCTGGAGACCCAATCTCCGAAAGACATAGACAGGATGGAAGCTGTCCAGAGGAGGGCAACTAAAATGGTGCAGGGTCTGCACCGAAGACATATGAAGAGAGACTAAAGGAGCTTAATATGTATAGCCTCGAGGAAAGGAGGGAGAGGGGGGACATGATAGAAACGTTCAAGTACCTCAAGGGAATCAACAAAGTCCAAGAGGGTAGCATCTTTCAAAAAAAGAGGTGTGCAAGAACAAGAGGGCACAATTTGAAGATAGAGTGGGGGAGGCTCAGAGGTAATTTAAGGAAGTATTTTTTCACAGAGAGGGTTGTGGATGCATGGAACGGCCTTCCGGAGGAGGTTGTGGAGTCAAAATCAGTAGTGGAATTCAAGCATGCATGGGACAGTCATAAGGCAATTCTAGGGGGTGGGGGTAGGAAGAAGTAGGCTGCTGGTTAACTAGGATCTGCAGCTTATCCAGTAGGTAGGGAAATGGGCAGACTGGGTGGGCCAAGCGGTCCTTATCTGCTGTCAAATTCTATGTTCTAAATTCTTTCTATGTTATGTTTCTAATTCCATCCCAGCCAATATAGCTGACTCCAATAAGCTTGGTCCTTTCATGGCCTCCCTCAGAAGCCATCTGACAAGCACTTACTGCTGTAACTGCACATAATCCCCCACCTGCCCCTTACCTTCACCCCTAAGCTGGGTCTGCCCTGTCTACTTTTGCTGCATATACCTGGGGTCTCATGCAACATTTGCTGACTAATGTAATAAAATATCTCTGGTTACTACCTGGCGTGGTACTCGTGTACCTATTACCAAGTGTGTACCACCACGGAATGCCTGTAACACTGGTTGCTTTTTTTAATCTAAGCATTATGTACTGTACTGTTTGTTTGCTGTGATGTATTGCTCTCTTGACGAGGTGTCTTTGTAAATGAGTCTATGACTCAAAAGTCTGTAAACCGATGATCTAATAAATTAATAAATATAAAAAATAAATAAGTAAATAAGCTGAGATGGGTACAGGATAGGAAAATGGGGTGAGCATTAGGGCTGATAACTCCAAGGCGCACCCTCAATGCCTTTTGGTGTGTGCAGGGTGGGTGTGGGGCGTTAGCTTTGAAAACCTTAATGCCGTGGCCTGGTGATGCTGAGGTTGAGGTGCTGGATGCACACCTGCTGCGCCCGGCGACCTGGGTTTGGGAATGAGCCTGGGTTGTCGAGGGTCCAGAGGGAGGAGGAAGGAGGGCGTCCGTAGGACTGCTCTCCTTCTCGGGGAGGAAGGATTGCCATCGGTGTTCTAGCGGCCTCTGGCGATGACTGGGGGTAGCTACAGAGCATTGGCAGAACATGGAGGGAATGTGCTGGGCAGATGCTTGCCTGAGGCAGGCGGACACGCTAGCCTTAGGCCATTGCATGCCTCAAGTCAGAAGGGGAGAAAAGTGGAAATAGGGGCACTAGTCGCAGCAGCATGATAGCCGTCTCCAGAGTGGACTTGTTTGGCGCCGAGGGTGTGTGGCAGTACTGTATCCTGACCTGGTGGGTTGAGCTCCGGGGGAGTGTTCCCCACCACCCTGCCATGGGGGGCAAGCCACGGGGGTAGCTGTGGGACCCGAATATGGGGCACAGGCATGAAAACACATTTTGGGCAGGATTTGAAAAATGACAGCTGTGACATACATGAGGTGGAGTAATAAAAATGCCATGTTGAAAATCTGGGTTCAAAATATTTAAAATTTCCAAAATTATGAGCAGGCGTAGCAAAATTGCAATGAATGGTTATAACTTTGTTTTTTTTTTTCATATTTTGACCCCAAATTTTCAATTTAACATAGAAACATAGAATTTGACTGCAGATAAGGAGCGCTTGTCCCACCTAGTCTGCCTATTTCCCTACCTAATGGATATGCTGCAGATCCTAGTTAACCAACAGCCTACTTCCTCCTACCCCCCACTAGAATTGCCTTATGTCTGTCCCATGCATTCTTGAATTCCCCCACTGTTTTTGCCTCTACGACCTCCTCAGGAAGGCTGTTCCATGTATCCACAACCCTCTCTGTGAAGAAATACTTCCTCACATTACTCTGAGCTGTCCCCCATCTTCAAATTGTGCCCCCTTGTTTTTGCACATCTCTTTTTCTGAAAGATGCTACTCTCTTGGACTTTGTTGATTCCCTTGAGGTATTTGAAAGTTTCTATCATGTCCCCCCTCTCCCTCCTTTCCTCGAGGCTATACATCTTTAGTTCCTTTAGTCTTTCTTCATATGTCTTCTGATGCAGACCCTGCATCACTTTGGTTGCCCTCCTCTGGACAGCCTCCACCCTGTCTATGTCTTTGTGGAGATGGGGTCTCCAGAACTGTACACAGTACTCCAGATGTGGTCTTACCAACTGTCTGTACAGAGGGCCAATAACTTCCTGTTTTCTACTGGTGATACCTCTCCCAATGCATTTAGGCTCACATATTCAAAGGAGATGGGCAGTGCATCCCTAGATGCATCCGTGCATCTCTGGACTTGCAACGGCCATTAGGGGCATGGCAATATTCAGAAGCCCCTTATGTGCCAGAAAAGCCAAACTGTGCCACAGCACAGAATATTGCGATGTGGGCATGCAAATGAGGGGTCCCTCATGCATATTCCCTGTATTGTAATATTCAAAAGTACCCTGTGGAAGGCACGGTTGGATGTGCTGATGCAAAGTTAGGACACCAAAACCCTGTCCTAACTTTGTGCTAGGCAGGGTGGTGCCCCGTGCAAAGTGCAAGGCCAGTCACATGATCCCCCCCAGCCCCAATCACGGAATGCCATAATCAGTAAAACATATCCCCTATTCCATAGTGTAGTGTCCCCCCCTGCCCCGAACATGGAGTAACAGTACAGTACAAAAGAGACCCATTTCCATAGTTCCCTGATCACAGACTGTCCAGAACATAAACACATCCCTATTTCCATAGTGTAGGGTCCCCCTCCCCGCCCCGAGCATGGAGTAACAGTACAGTACAAAAGAGACCCATTTCCATAGTGCAGTGTCCCCCAACCCAGCCCCGATCCCCATTATTGTAAAGAAATGGAGCCCCATCCCCATCTTTTCCATAGTGCAGTGTTCTGCCTCCCCATCTCCGACCCCGTTATTATAAAGAAATGGAGCCCTGTCGCCGTCTTTTCCATAGTGTAGTGCTCCTCCCCCCAGCCTCAATCCCCAATGACATAAATTACAGTTTGCCCATCATTTCCATAGTGTAGTGTCCCCCCAACCACGATCACCGATGTAATAAATTACAAACCTGTTACCCATTTCCATAGTGTAGTGTCCCCTCTCCCCCCCACCCCGAAGGCAGTAACCCCCCGCCCCATACACCCCCAACCTGACCTGTGCCGGTGACTGGCACAGCCCTCCACACCATGCCATGGCCAGTTGCCGACTGATCGGAAAATCTCATAGTTTTCTTTTTTGTCAAGTAGTCCTATGATGTGTGGTAAATCCTAATTCATTTGGATTGGCAGATACTTATAGAGTTGTGCCAATGTGTTTGGACGCACACTAACTATGTTTGGTTTGCTCTTTTGAATTGATAATGTTTACATTTACCAGAGTTTCCCACATATACTTATTTACTATGACTATTTCAGTTTGTATGGGCATTTTGTGTCAAGTGGGTGAAGCATCATTTATGGTATTATTATATATTTTTCTATTCTATTTTATTTTCCCCCGCTGAGACGATACTCCTTCCACTGGCCCCCAGCCCTGACACCTGGCATCCCAGGACATTCCTCAATCCCAGTTTTCCCCATGGTTTGCCCTCTGTGGTGGGGGGTCAGTGGCTCCTGCCTGCCTGCCGATGCGGTTTCCGAGAGAGGGGCCTGTAGCCAGAGTGTGGAGCCTGTGAGGGGTCGGTTTCAAACTGCCCTGCCACCAGCCATTTTCTGACTGTTTTCCTCCCATCGGAGGAGTGGAAGTGCAATGCCATCCAAATGTGCCTATACACACTCCCATGCATAGGAAATTGATGGCTGCCACACCTTCATTCCTGACATTGCGGTCCCAGCTGCCTGTACTCACAGCCACCGCTAGTGGTCAGGCAAATGCCAGGGCTGGTGTCCCCCCTCACCAGAGAAGGAGAGCTGTCCTATGGATGCTCGATCCCCCTCTCCCCAGCTGACCCCCGATGCCCCGAGATCACTCCCAACCCCAGGTTGCTGGCCTGGCGATAGGCGAAGCTTGGTGCCTCAGCTCTCCATGCTCCTGAATTGGCTACATTTTTTTTTTATTATTCTACATACAGTAGTTCCACCCAGGAAGCAACACAATACTGAAGCATACTGCAGTGGAGTCAATGCAGTAAACAATGTTAATTTCAATAGTAAGTAATTCTTTTCATCATGCAGTATCACAAGACACTATGTTGCATCCTGGCTTACCCCAGTATTTATTATGTTTGCATTTTTACTATCAAACGGTTATGATGAATGTGTACATGTAACATTTAGCATGCCATTATGTGCTACTATGTAAGCAATAAGACACAGCAGTGTCCTGGCGGTGCTGGTTTTACCACATACCCAGGGGTATGGTAGGGTACAAGGTCATAGGCCAAGTGCATTCTGTTCCTGGAAGTGTGGTAAACACAGCACATTCAACACCCTGAAGTGTCTTATTGCACTCATTAAGTGTGTCCAAGGGCAACTTTTAGAAAACAAACACTTTAAAAGCTTTAAACCCACAAAACATAAATTAAATATTGCTAAAAATGTAAAATAGTCCCTTCACAGATGGTTTTATCTATTAGTCATCTGTCATTCTACACATTCAATACATTGTGTGATTGTTTACCATGGAATACAAGAATTCAAAACTCTGCAGTATTCTAGTAGTGGAATGCTCCTTCCCTCCATCCACACATGGAATACATGAATTAAAAATTCTGCAGAATTTCACACACACACACACACACACACACACACGTGCAGTGGTCTAAGGCTCTGCACTGCAAATCTGGTGACATCCAGCAGACCAGACCTGGGTTTGAATCCCACAGCTTCCACTTGCATACTGTGTGACCCTGAGCAAGTCACTTAACCTCCTTGTGCTCCCAGGTTGCTCCTGTAAAACAGCTTCCAGCTTAGTGTGCTATACCTGGTTAAACAACTAAATAAAATAAGTGGAACCAAAACTTCAATTTCATCTGTTGCAGGGAGTTTTCTGGCAAACTGGTAAAGATAGGAGGGGATTTTTCATGGTCATCAAAGAAATACCAGCAATGTAAACTCTGAATAGTACTCGATTATTTAAATATGTTTATGTGTGTAAGGAGAGGCTTTTGAGTGTAAAGAACATTCAATTATTCACTTATTTTGTTTTAAGTTAATAGACTTTTATTTTTAGGGCCTCATTGAAGGTTTTCATGTATGAGAGAGGGGATATGATAGAGACATACAAGTATCTTACAGGGAGGAACAGGGTGCAGGAATACACTATTTTTAAGCGAAAAAGATGTTCCAGGACTAGAGGGCATGGGATGAAGTTGGAGGGAGGACGATTCAGAGGAAACGTGAGGAAGAATTTCTTCACAGAACAGGTGGTGGACAAGTGGAACACCCTGCCAGAGGAAGTGGTGGGGCTGAAACAATCACAGGATTTAAGAATGCATGCGATAGATATAAAGGAATTCCGGAGGTCAGGGGAAAGGGGCAACAGACTTGTAGGAAAACATAAACTGAACTTACAAGCTCAAATGGGCAGACTGGGTGGGCCACAGACCCTTATTTGCCGACACTGTCTATGTATCTATGTATGTTTCTATGAGTAAAGGTGGCAGCCATGCTGTTGATAGAAATCAGGAATGAATGAAATGACTTATGATTTATTTATTTTTAATATGTGTTTATCCTCCTATGGCCCCCAGACCCTCCTGTCTCTCAGATCCACAGGCATCCACTTTCCAACCCACTGAAGAGTCTGCCCCTAGAGTGCACACCACCTCAATTCTACTTTCAAGCCCCCAGTTAACCCCCCCGGGTGGAGCAAGGAAGGCCTCCCTACCTTCCTTGAACATCAGGGAAGCATGCGCACACAGCGGAGTCTGCCCCTCTAGCATCGTGGGAGCGAAGTGGAGGATCATCGCCAGGACCATCTTGGGGATTTTTCCTTCTTTCTGGTTCCCTTGATGCCGGTGTGCAATGAGGACCAATGAGCCAACACACTGAGATGTGCATCCACTCCTGTCCTCTGCTAGCGTCAACCCCTTTGTTGTCCCTAACCGTGCCGGCACCCCCTGAGATCCCCTGGTGGTGGTGGTAGAGCAGCAAGGCTAACTCCCCATCCCTCCCCAGAGAAGGAGAGCAGGCTGTTGGGCACTCGATCCTACTCCCCCAGGCCAGCCCCCAGCAGCCCAAGTCCATTCATGAACCCAGGTTGCCAGCATGGAGCAAGGTGTGGCATCCAGCGCCTCAGCCCTTAGCGCCACCGGGCCGGCGTGGCTTATGATTTTTTTGTGTCAGTTTCCCAGTTTCCAAATCCCACTGCCTGAACTTGTTCAAATCTGTGCAGTTGTGGAGGATTAAGATATCGTGCTCAGAACTTGTTTAGCCTATCAGGAAGCAGTAAATTTCCAATCCATTTTACAAGTTGTACACAAATGTGTATGTGAGCCTTTTTTTATACACATCTAAGTACATGAAAAAAGAGATTTGTAAGCAGTGTTTCAGGAACTTTGAAACTTGTCTTTAAAATTGTAACAGTTGGTGTGGGGGAAACTAGCTCGGGAGATTAATGTTGGGCTGAGTAGATTAAGAAAGCCTGTGAATCAGGTGTGCTATTGGAGGGGTGGGACTGACAGAGGCTTAGTGTCTTCATACAAGAGCACTATAAAAGCACTTCCAGTCTAACATGTCCAGCATGTTCATGCCCCAGCGAACGAGTGGAACAGGTGGCTGGCATCTTAGGTGTTGGCAGGCATCAGTAAAAGAAAGCAAGGAAGCAGAGGACTCTCCCAGTTGACTAAGGTAAGGCGCCTGTTCACTACTGTGTAACAGTCACTGCTGGAAAGGGTGGAAGGCCAAAGATAGGCCAAAACTGGGAACAGGAGCAACACCCTATCTAGGATGGGAGTATAAAGAGATTTAAACAAGGCACAGGGGAACACAAATAGGAACAAACAAAAACACAGGCAAACTAGGAACACCCTATGAGGGGTAAGGCTATGAAAGTATTTCCAGGTAACGCAGGGAGAACAGAAGATGAGAATGCTGGGAGTGGTATAATGCAGTGGCTGTGGGGGGGGGGCAGTATTCAGAGACCTTCTGGAGACTGTGGTGCTGCCCTATCTAAACACATTTCTCTGGGTTGGAGGAGGTCACTAGACTCCACACCAAGTTAGTTAGGATTCAGGGGACCCGGAGGTGGTGGGACATAAACACATTCCTCAACAGATACCACTATGTAATTCCTACGCCACTCTCTCAGGGCAAGACTGCTGGGAGGAGGCACCAGTAGCAGTGACCAGGGAGGATCTGGGGGCCTTCCATACTGGAGAGCCCAAGGAGAGTGGTAGAGGACCCCAGAGGAGGAGGAAGCAACTTCTATTGGGGGACTCAATTGTGAGGGGTATAGTTTTGGGAATAGAGAAAAAGGAGAAGAGGCAGGTTAAGTGCCTAAGTGACGCCACATCCCAGAGGGATGGGAAGCAGATCCTGAGAATCACTATTGCAGTAGAACTGCTAGAAATGGGAGAGTGAGAAATGCCAAGGCTGCCTTCTACTCAGCTGAATTGGATGCCTCCTATCACAATCCTTCCAGATTCTGGGGTACCATAAAGGGGATCCTAGGTCAAGTTTCTACCCCTGTCTTACCACCCAAAGTGCACCTAAATAGTGTGGAAATCACTGACAAGCAAGAAATCTTAAATGCCCTCAACGATCATTTCACTACAGCTGGCCTAGCTTTCGATTCCTCACCTGCAAATCTAATGAGGTCATCACTAAACTTACAATCTACTGAGGGACAAAAGGCTGCTTCCACATTCTCCTTCAAATCAATACTTTTAAAAGAAGTAGAAGACCTACTATTCCAACTAGATACAACTAAAAGCGCAGGTGCAGACTCTCTGGATCCCTACTTTCTAAAAGTAGCATTGCACGCCTTAGCTGCCCCCCTCACTCACCTTTTCAATCTGTCCCTAGCCACTGGTTCTATTCCCTCAATATGGAAGACAGCTCAAGTGTTTCCACTACTTAAGGCAGGTGATCCCATGGACCTCAACAATTATAGGCCCATTTCCATCTTACCATTACTGTCCAAAATGCTTGAAAAGTTAGTGAACATCCAGTTAAGTGCCTACCTTGACACCAATAATCTCCTTAACCCAGCTCAATCTGGGTTTAGATCTACGCACAGCACCATCTCTGCCTTAGCAAAAGTTACAAATGACTGGCAGACTGCCTTAGACAAAAGGAGTAACACCTGTGCTGTGTTTCTGGATCTAAGCAAAGCCTTTGACACTGTAGACCAGGAACTACTAATCTCCTCTCTGAACTACATAGGCCTTGACTCACTCTCTCTTAAATGGTTCAGATGCTATCTCTCCGGAAGAATACAACTGGTAAAAAATGAAGGTGACCTATCTACCTCTAAACCACTCCTAAGAGGTGTACCGCAAGGTTCCATCCTGGGCCCCATCCTCTTTGCCATTTACATCAACAATATTGACTCCAGTCTCTCACAATCTAATATTCACCTCTTTGCAGATGATACTGTACTATATGTCAGTAATCCCTCACCATCAAAAGCCTGTGAGCTTTTACAGTCTGAGTTCTCCCTCCTACAGCACAATTTACTAGAAAAGAAACTACTACTAAATGCCAAGAAAACGAAAGCTATGTTCTTTGCCACCAAGAGCTTCTCTTCCGCTGTCCCATCATTCACCCTCCCACAATTATCTACCATCCTTGGTGAAAATCTGGAATATGTGGACAAATTCAAATATTTTGGAGTCTGGATAGACAATAAACTTGACTATACTAGCCACATTGAAGAGCTCCTGAAAAAGCTTAGACAAAGACTTGGCCTATTTTATAGGATCAAACACTACCTGACCAGAGATTCCAAACAAAGGTTAATCCTGGCATCATTCCTATCCCTCATTGATTACGCTGACTTCCTTTATGGTCACTGTTCCCTCTCCCATTTAAATAAATTGGACACCTTGGCCCAGATATTCAAAAGGGTTGCGCCATGCGCAACAGGGTTGCGCCATGCGCAAGTCCAAAATGCGCCATTCTGCGATATTCAGCAGGAGGCAGTTACGCCACTGGCACCAGGTTACGCAAGAGAGCAATGCAAATGGATGCATGCTCAACAGGAGGGGGAGGATCCATGCATAACCTGCGCAACCCGATATTCAGTCGGGTCTGGAAGAGTTGTGCATAAGAACCCCAAGCTGCGCCCAGACAAGCTTGAGCCAAAAAAAGGCGGTCGAGGCCACCCACAGGTGAGCTGCTGCATTGCAGGTGCAACACAGCAGCTGCCACCCTGGCTGGCCCCAACTCGCTCCCTGTGCCTCCACCAGCCCGATCGCGGGCAGCACGTACATCCCCCACACATCCCACAGCCCGATCGCTGGCAGAACCTGTATAAACCCCTAGTGCCCGATCGCGGGCAGAACCTGTAAACCTCCAGTGCCCGATCGCTGGCAGAACCTGTATAAACCCCTTAGTGCCCGATCGCGGGCAGAATAAACTCTCCCCCAACCCGAATAACTCCTGGTGGTCCAGTGGTAAGCCGATCGACAGCAGAATGTTCATAGCACAACCCCCAAACATCTCCCTGGTAGCCCAGTCCCCCACCCACCCACGAAGTTCTCCACCCGCCCCGCAGCCGGGCGGGCGACAGCATCCCACCCGCCTGCCGCCTGAGCCGAGCTGGCCGATTGCTGGCCTTGGGCGCAGAGTTGCTGTCACGGCGTGTAGCTTATGTCAGCGCATGACAGTCCAGACGGTGAATGATCATTCACAAATCTGGACTGTCATGTACGGCATGCGGGCTGCACGCCATTGGCTGTAGCCTGCACCACTGGGCGTGCAGCCCACCACAGACAGCGTCGGCGGGGCGAGGCGGCAGGCGGTGGATGCTGCCGCCGCGCCGCGGGGAGCGGGTGAGGGGCTCGTGGGTGGGTGGGGGACACTAGACACCAGGGAGATGTTTGGGGGTTCTGCAGGACATTCTGCCCTGATCGGGCTTTACGGTCCACTGGACCACCAGGGAGTTATTCTGCTGGGGAGGGTTACATTCTGCCCGCGATCGGGCACTGGGGTTATACAGGTTCTGCCTCACGATCGGGCACTGGGGGTTTATACAGGTTCTGCCCACGATCGGGCTGTGGGTGATGTTGGGGGCGCATATGTGTGTTCTGCCAGCGATCGGGCTGTGGGAGGTGTGGGGCAGTAACTGTGATGCCCGCGATCGGGCTGTGGGAGGTGTGGGGGGCATGTAACTGTGATGCCCGCCGATCGGCGTTGCAGTAGGCCGGTCCCCGACGGCTGCTGCCTGGCAGGGTGGCCAGGAGCAAGTCCTCGGGATCGGCGCACCTACATGCAAATGGCATGCAAATGGAGCTATAAAGAGATGCAAATGGCCCCCTGCGCCTTTGTATAAATTATGGCCCCATTTGCATGTCACCTTTTGAATATTCGGAAATTTTGGCATGGCGCAATGGTACTAGCATACACTTAGTTGAATGCTCAACTCTGGCAACTTGCGATGGCGCAAGTTCCACTATCATGCAAGTGCTTGTGGCTCCGTGGCGATATTCAAAGGAGTTGCTCAACAGCTAACTCCTTTGAATATCACCTCGCCACACCCCTGCTCAACTATTTTGAGCAGCGCAGGGGCTTGCGCCTCAGACTGGCGCAGTTTGAATATCTGGGCCCTTGTATCATAGAGCTATTAGATTCATTACAGATCTTCCCTCCAGCACCCATCATTGCTCTCTCTACAATGCAGTCAGTTGGACATCCCTACACCATAGAAGAAACAAAAATGCTGCTGTCTGGATCTACAAAGCTCTGACAAACAAACTCCCTTCCTACATCTCAGATTGTTTCAACCAGATCACATCCAGGCCTTACACCCTAAGGATCAATAAACTCATCATGTTGAAGATTCCTATTACCTGCACCCGGAATGGAAGGGCTGCAATCAGCTATTCCCTAGCACTTATCTGGAATTCTCTTCAAAAGACCTTGAAATTGGATACCCTCATTCCATTAACATCCTTCAAAAAACTGTACACTAGTCTTTTCCCAGAATCATGCAATTGCTTCCATAAGGCCTAGTCCTCTCACACCCCCTCTTTTCCCCTACCCCTTTTTACACTACCCCCTATTTTCTGTTTTTCTAGTTTGTTCTCCAACCTACTTCGTACAAAAATGACCCCCCAAGTCCCATTACCCTAGCTTTATCCCTCCAGTACTGTTTGTTTCTTTCCTTTTAATATAATCTAGGTCAAATGTCAATTTTGCCTTGTACATATGTACATTTGTCAGTGTCAGTGGCTCAGTAGGTAGCACACTCGCCTCTGAGGCCGGGAGATCAGAGGGCTGTGGGTTCAGTTCCCACATCTGGCACTTGCGTTAATATCCCAGTACTGACACTGTAGTGCAGCATGAGAGGGGTGCTGCACTTCTGAGGTGCCGTCTTTCAGATGAGACGTTAAACCGAGGTCCCATCTGCCTGGATTGGTGGTAGTTCAGGTGGATGTTAAAGATCCCATGGCACTTATCGAAAAGAGTAGTGGAATTTCCACGGTGTCCTAGCCAAATTTCCCTCATTCACTAAAAATACCACCAACAGGTTAATCTGGTTCAAAGTCAGTTGGCATTCATCTGTATCCCCTTCCCCTGGGTCGTGCCTGAAAATAGGCAGGATTTGTCTAGTGCACTTACCCGGTCAACAAAAGCTAAATAAATAAATAAAAATATTTGTATACCCAATTCGTTCATAAATCTTTGTATTTGTGTTCAATCAGTACCATGTCTTTTGTGTAAAACTGTAACCTTATATTGTTAAGACCAATCAGGTCCATCTTGTAAATGAGCTATGCTCAATGATGCTCGCCTGAATAAATAAAGATTTTGATTGATTGATTGATTGATTGAAATCTAGGAAATAAGATTCAGGACTTAGAAGCCATCATGGCAGAGGCCAATGTACACTGAAAACCATGACTGGACATGGCCAAACCAAGCTATACTTTTTCAGGAAGGACCGGGTGGGAAGAAAAAGAGAGAACTATTATTAATATACATATATATTATATATGCAGGTATATAGAGCTATAGATATACTGTATATGGGATATGACATGGCCTGACTGAAGATATCATGATGTCATTGGCCTTGAGTGAAGATAAATATGATATCTTCAGTCAGGTCATGTCATGTTCTGTTTATACAACACATGTTTTGGGCATTGACCCCCCCCAATAACTCCACATATCCCCAACCAATATAAGAGATGGCAGACGCTATTTAAAGAAATTATGTGATTTATCTTGCCATTTAAAAGTTATTTAAAGAACGTTATCTGGTTGATCCTGCCATTATTTTTAAATATGTAATAATTTGAAAATATATATGGTGGATACCACCACTCTGGTATTTGAAAATGGTACTGCACTTTTACTTTATGCCCCAATATGTAGCGTGACCGAGCGGTGTGAAAAGTGAAACATTATGCGCCCTCAGAGCTGTACACTACTGCAGTCTGTGTAAGAATTTCTGTAAAACTGTGTACATTTGTACACTTTCAGTGTTTTTCCTTAAAATAAGCTCCCGACTCTACTGACAGGACAGCGAGTGATTAAGTAGCTTCCTTTGACTTTGTGCCCCAATATATAGTGTGACCTAGCAGTGTGAAGAGCGAAACGTGTGCCCTCAGAGCTGTACACTACTGCCGTCTATGTAAGCATTCCTGTAAAACTGTGTACATTTGCACACTTTCAGTGTTCTTCCTCAAAATAAGCTCCCGATTCTACTAACAGGACAGTGAGTGAGTTGGTAGCTTCAGAACACGAGAAGGTAAGCGTCAGCGAGTGTTACTATAGCAGCACTCGCTGGCGCTACTCTCATGTTCTGAAATACCAACTCCTCACTATCCTATTGAATAACTTATTTAGTACTAATATACAACTTACAGTTCTGAAGTCCTTACCTCTGATTATCTGAAAATTTGCCAGCAGATAAAGGCCTAGAGGTCTATCAAGTCTGCTCGAATGTGCAGCTAGCACCCCTTATTCTGCAGCTGCCCCTCCCTTCCACCCTTCACCTTCATTAACCCTCCCCCTTGTCCTGTCCCATCCTCATTTGAAGCAGTCCACTGTTCCACTGCATACCACTTCAGCAGGTAACGCATTCCACCCAGCCACCACCCTCTCTGTAAAAAAGTGTCTCTTCATCTCCCTCCTGAACCTTCCTCACTCCAGTCTCATATCATGGCCCTTGGTGGCCCTCCCCTCTCTTACTTTGAACAGCCCCTCTGTACCCGTGTTGTTTATTCCTTTCATGTATTTAAAGGTTTCAATCATGTCACCCCTGTCTCTCCTCTTCTCCAGTGAGTACATGTTCAACTCCTTCAACCTCCTCTCATATGATAAGTCCCCCAGCCCCTTGATCATCTTTGTCGCTCTGCGCTGCACCCCCTCCAGTAACTTAATGTCCCTCTTCAGATACGGATGTCAGTACTGCACGCAGTACTCCAGGTGTGGTCTAACTAATGACCTATACAGTGGCAGAATCACCTCCTCCCTCCTCGAGGATATACCCCTTGCAATACAACCCAGCATTTTGTTGGCCTTTGCAGCTGCCTTCCTACATTGTGCCGAGTTGTTCATTGACCCTGCAATGAGCACACCCAGATCCTTCTCCTCCTCTGTCTGGGCTAGCTGCACTCCCCCTAGCTGGTAACTCCTCCTTGGGTTCTTCATCCCAAAATGCAGCACCTTGCACTTTTTGGCATTAAAGCCCAGTTGCCAGGTGTCTGACCAGGTTTCAAGCTTTGCCAGATCATCCTGCAACCCCTGCCATCCCCCTAGGTCATCCACCGCCGCCTACCTTGGTATCATCAGCAAACAGACTGATCTTGCTCTTGCTGTCCCATGATACGTCTGCAATGAATATCCCAAACAACACTGGTCCCAACACTGAGCCCTGTGGAACACTGCTCGTCACTGCCCTTGGGTGTGAGAGCTCCCCACCCACCACCACCCTCTGTTGCCTTCCCTGCAGCCAGTTTCCTACCCATCTCACCAGCTTTGCACCCACCCCTGTGCCTACTAACTTCCTTACCAGCCTTCCATGTGGCACTGAGTCGAATGCCTTACTGAAGTCCAGATACTGGACATCCACTGCATGGCCCCTGTCCAGTTACCTAGTTACCCAGTCATAGAACTCGACCAGGCTGGTTTGGCAGGATCTGCCACGTATGAAGCCATGCTGTCTGCTGTCCTGTAGTCCTTTGGCCTCTAGGAGGGCCACCAGCCTCTCCTTCAGGATAGTCTCCATTAGCTTACCCATGATGGATGAGGGCTCACTGGTCTGTAGTTTCCGGTTCATCCTTGGGGTCACTTCTTGTAGAGGGGCACCACATGAGCCATCCTCCAGTCCTGAGGTACACACCGAATGTAGTGAGGCATTAAATAGGTCTGCCAAAGGTCCTGCAAGGACCTCTGCCAGCTCCTTCAGTACCCTGGGTGGATGCCATCTGGGCCTGGCGCCTTGTCCACCCTCAGTGCCTTCAAACCCTCTCGAACTCTGCTCCATGACTTCCCCATCTGTCACCACTTCCCCCTGCTTCTGCCATTTCTCCCACCTTGGGTGTCACCCCTCTTCTCTTTAGTAAATACTGAGCAGAAGTACTCATTTAGTGCTTCCGCCTTATCGCACCCTGCTTCCACCCAACCCCCCTCCTTCCTAATCCTTACTATGTGGTCCTTACAGCTCCTTTTCTCCCTGATGTACTTAAAGAAGTCCTTCTCCCCCTTCTTAATGCCTTGTGCCAGCCTGAGTTCCATAGATGCTTTGGCTCCCCTTACTGCCCTTGTCATCTCCTTCAATTCTGTCAAGTACTCCTCCCTGTCCTCCCCCCTCCCTGTTTTCTTGTACTTCCTAAAGGCAGCTCTTTTCCTCCTTACCTTTTCCATGACCTCCTTGCTCAACCAGCTCGGTTTCTTAGCCCTAGCCTTCTTGCTCTGGGCTTTGCAGCAGGTTTTGGTTGCCTCCACTATCCCCAGCTTTATGAGCTCCCACCTCTGGTTAGTGTCCATACTAGATTGAATTCTGGCCAGGTACCCTTTTACCAATTCCCCCATCCTCCCAAAGTTGGCCCTCCTGAAGTCCAGCACATAGACGGCAGTAGTGTACAGCTCTGAGGGCTCACAATGTTTCGCTTTTCACACTGCTCAGTCACGCTACATATTGGGGCCAAAACTGAAAGTGCAGTACGGTTTTCAAATATCAGAGTGGCAGGATCAACCAGATACTTTTTAAAATTATTGCTTATTTAAAAATAATGGGCAGGATCAACCCCAGAATATCAGATATCAGAGGGCTGTGTGTGTGGTGGTGAGGGGGTGCAAGTCTCGGGGCAGGTCGGCAGAGTCCCGCACCATACAAAGCGAAATACTTTCACTTTCCTTTCAGTGATGTACTGGAACATAGAGATATCACCATGATGTATAGGAACATGGAGATATCACTATGATGTGTAGGAACATGGAGATATCAGTGATATCTTCACTGCCTAATTGGGATATTACTTTTTATCTCATGTGTGTGTGTGTATATATATATATATATATATATATATATATATATATATATATATATATATATACATAAACATATGTATTTATTTGAGAGCAGAGAAACCAGGTATAAAACATTGGTTTGACATCTGGCATGTTGCCAAGGGTTTGTATAACACTTTTTTTAACCCAATGTAAAAATCCTCTCCTCCCTGACCGACCCCCAGCTCCCCGGGCTCCTTCCCAAACCTGGGATGCCTGTGCGGTGGGAGGTAAGGCAGATGCTTCAGCCCTCATTGCCACTGGTCCGGTCCTATGGAATCCTTTCAATATGTATACTGAAACAATTTAATTGCATGCCCCCACTTGTACCTTTGTTTCTTGAGTTCTTACACCCATTAGTCACTGTCGAATTTTAATAGTAGATGCATATTATGTATATAGTTATGTTTGTATTGTAAAAATTCCCTTTGTAAAGTTCCTGCTATGCACTTTTACTTTTAAAATTAATAAAATATTATTAAGTAATATATATATATATTATTTTTTTTTTGAGAGAGAGAACAGAAACCGGGTATAAAACACTGGTTTGATGTCTGGCATGTTACCAGGGGTTTATATAACACTTTTTTTAACCCAATGTAATTTAACCCACAGATTTATTTAGTTTTTGTTTACCAAGAAAGGAGGGCTAGACAATTCTGCTTATTTTCAGCCTCCTTGTGGAAGTGAGGGGAAATACAGATGGTAATCAACTGAAATTGAACCAGATTAAGCTGTTGGTGATATTTTTAGTGAATGGGGGAAATTTGGCCTGGACAAAGGGGCAATCCCCCTACTCTGCTGGAAGGGGGAGCTGCTGTTCTGTCTCACAGAATGGCAGACGGTGTCAGACTACAGGAGGAGAAGGATATAGTGGTGCTGCAGCAGCCCAAGATTCATTCCCTGACCTCAGCTGGGGTGAACCCAGGGGATGAAGTAAGAAACCAGAGGGTGACTCTGGTAGAGGAGAGTTGGAGTGATTTGAACGGCACAACCCATGCAGCAGGGAAACTGGATGAACGAGAGAGATCCACAATTTTTCTGACCGCGAATAATGGAATTATGAACATCCAACCTGACGAAATAACACTAAGCACTGAAAAGGAAAAAGAAGACCCAGCAGAGATAAACATGAAATGGCCCGATGAATGACAGCGGCACAAGGGGATACAGCTGGCTGTCAGCTGGATGAGAAGGCAGGGTCTTCAGTTTCAGGTCTAAACTCTGACACAAGTACCACAGGAATGCGGAAGCTACCAGGAGAAGATTCCAGCTTTCCCGCAGGTAGCTGGTCAAAGGAAAAGCACTGACGGAGGTGGGCTGGATACAGCAACAGAATGGTAAATGGGTACCGGACCCAAATTGGATTTCCTTTTCACCGACTCCACCGGACAAACATGGGGCCCCCAGAAATCAACCACAATGGAAGGAAACTGCAGGTCAGCTTACTTTTAATGCAAATCCATAAATCACACAAAAATGAACTCAGGAGGGGAACAGAGATTCTTTTGAGGACAAGCAGCAAACAAACCAAGACTCAGAAACTCTAAATGAAACCTCAGAACCCCCAGCATCAGGATAATAGGAGAACTGGGCCAAGATTCTCTGATTTATTTAAAAATAATAGACTTGATCAAGCACCAAGATGCAATGCAGTCCATCTCAGATACAGGGGAGGGCTGCAAGAATACCCTGACAGGACTTATGTGGCACGTAAATTATTGAAAGAGTTCATGAACTTTCAGGCCTCCGACATATGCTCTCATCAACATACAAGGGGAAGTCACATTTAATATCAGCTTCAAGACTTTTTCTACTTTAGATAAGTTTTGTAATAAATATGAAACCTGTAAGACACAGCCTTTATGGACCCCCTTCTGGGCCATTCCGATAACTAAGCCTCTGTTTAAAACTGTGAATATAATGTTCCAAAATGAAGGGGTAAATGTGGGGGATATCCAATTTTGGTTGAAACAAAAGTGTAATGTTCTGGGACCTTCAGAAGCAATAGTAGATGCAGAAGGGATTTGGACTGGAAGTTGGAGGTTTAAGGTTAAATTAAACATCATAGGGAATGAAGTTATGCACATTCTCAACAGTTTTTTGGGGGGAAGGACAGATGGAGTGTGCTTCTATCCTGGTCAGCCAAAGGTCTGCTATAAATGTGGCAGTAGAAGGCACCTTTGTAGCGCTTGTGATAATATCAAATGTGCACTGTGTGGGGATTCTGACCATGGCAGTGCAGTCTGCAGAAATGTGTTCAAATGTAATTTATGCCGGGAACAGGGACACGCCTACCACCAGTGCCCATGGGCAGGACAAAATAGGCAAGGTGGCCCAGACCAAGAAAACCTGATTAACCAAACACAGGAAAGGTGTAGGCCACAGAATCATGGTGACAGCTACAGGGAAACACCCAACCCAGAAACATCACATTCTGACCAAACACAACACACAAGTAACAACACAAGCAATACAGAACATAACAGCACACCCAGGCATAAAAGGAGACAAGAACAAGATCAGGGAGAAAATACGGGCAGCTCAACAAAAGGACAAGGGACAAACATTAGGCCCCCCACACCACCACCACCACCACCACCACCACCACATTGGATTTTCAAATCCCCCATCCAAAAAGGGTGACCAGGGCAGCAAGCAGACAGAAGGGCCTTTCCAGAACAATTCTCACACAAAATACTTTCCAGACCCTACAAGATTTATTTTATTTATTTTAGTCTTTGGTAACTGGATAAGGCCCACTAGGCAAAGTGCCTGTTTTCAAGGGCGATCTGGGAACACTGGGCTGTTAAGTGACTTGCTCAGAGTCACACAGTATGCAAGTGGAGGTTGTGAGAATCAAAAGCAGGTCTGGTCTGCTAGATATATCAAGCTCGTTCACACCTCGTTCCTCTAACCTCTTGGCTATACTGCCAGCCCAATTTAGAGGGAGGCTCAGAACTGGATGTGGCATCCAGGTCCAAAGTTATTTTGGAAATGGAATGTGAGGAAGACGTAGGGGTAGAGGTATTAGAAACAAAGGAAAAAAGGGGAGAAAGAGAAAAAACATAAGGACAAACATTAAATACTAAAAGGAATGATGACCCTACATCTAATTTCTTTAAACACCTGCAGTATAAAAAAATCACAAAAAGAGGTTAGCATGTTTGACATACTGCAGAAGTTTAAAGTCAGATTTCTTTTTTCTGCAGGAAACCAGATTTAACTCTCTGCAGGATATAGCGCAAGAAAAAAAAATGTGAATGTGGGGACCCCGATTTTGTTCATTTGGACCTGATGCTGCAGATGGGATAGGAATCTTATTTAATCAAATCCTTTCTGTGGATTCTGCATGCCTCCTGCCCACATGCCACCCCATGTCCTAGTTTAAATGCCCTTCTTTTGTTATGTACTCACCCAATCTTTGTTTCAATACCTTCCTTCCCTCCCCACTTAAGTGAAGCCTTTCCTTAGCACAGAGATCACTGTCCTCCCATGTCTTTCCCCACTCCCCCACCAACCCATACCCTTTGGACTGACACTACATTCTTAGCCACTTGTTCAATTTCTCTATCCTCAGTTTCCTTTCCGTGCTTGCCCTGGGCATTGGAAGTACTTCTGAGAAAGCTACTGATACTCCTGCCTCCTCACATATCGGTCCCTGCTCCTCAAACCTTCTCTGAACTACCTCTACCATATTTCCCAGCAGGTCATTTGTTCCCAAATGCAGAACTATATGAGGTTTCTCCCTACCTCTCCTAGCATACTTCAGAACAGATTGACCCACCCTGTCTGCTGTCATTCCTGGCATGGCCTCTACCTAAATGCAATTATGCTCTCTCCCTTGCTTCCCCATCTGACCCCATTTAGTAATGAGTCCCCCAGCACTAAGATGCCCCCCTCATTTTCATGTTCTGCCCTCCCTGGCCTCCCTTTTTCCTATCCCCCACCCCCTCACCTCCTCTTCCTCCAGCAATTTCTTAAGAAATTCATTGTGACCACCAGGTTAATATAAGGGTGTGTGTCTTGTGCACACAAAAGGAAGGAACTGGGGAAGTTAAATGAAGCATTCATGTCTCTACGTGCACGTGCTGGTGTGAATGCAAAAGTACAAGGAGGAAAAACACATAAGGAAAATAGAGAAAGGCATGTTTTCAGATGAAAGCTTATAGAACTGTAACTTTTGCATGTTTCTAGTGTTGGTATGGAAATCTTTTTCATACACTCATTGTTTAAAAATGCTGGTTGAGAATCATAATGTGTGTCCCCCTTCATAAACATTGTATTAGTGGCACTGTGTCACGCAGATAATCGTCATGCAAGTATTTCTCTCTAAATGAAGATTTACAGAATATTTATTTAATCCTGTCTGATGCAATACATCGTAAAGATACAGGTAATCACCAATAACTTGGGGGATGGCTTCCCTTCTTGGTGACCAGACAACGTATTTTAATAATGGACTGTTACTATGTCAAAGTATGCTGTACATATATCATTGTCTTGTGTTAGTTACATTGTATGTCTGTATGTCTAATTACAGACAATGGTAAATGATCATCTACAAGCAAAACATTATGATGCATAAATAGTGTAGTCTACATTCTGATTACTACTTTAACATCAACATCTTCTTGGCTTCGTCTCAGGCCTCATCCCTTTCAAATTTAACATTCCAATATTGGCTGCTGAAACCATTGTGCATTGCTGAACATACATGATAATTATATGATTTAGCAGAAATAGATGATGTTTCTGCTGTAACTACTCTCGAAACCAACTATGATATTGATCATATGGAATTACGTGGACACTGATTGAAAAAGGAAGCAGTTACTTTTTGGGGACTACATCTCTTCATAGCTATGGAAACCAATATATGTGCAGTGTTTATAGGGGGTTACTATTTAGAATTAAGTAGATACCTTGAATATTTCTTTTTTAAGTGTTTTTACTTCTGGTGAGCTGTAAATCCACAAAACATTGACTGTACTGAAATAAAACAAAAAAGTATTTAACAGCAGTAAATGTCTAAATTGCCAGTTAAATATCAGTTTGAGGTTTCAGTGGTTTATGTTACTAATACATTTTACTCATACAAATAAACACTAGAAGACTGTGATGGAGACCATATGTATTTCTTAGAATAACATTAAATGATATTAATTATAATCTAGAAAATGAACAAAAGGAATAGCCACTCCGAGAGTGACTGGTGCTATCAACAACAAATCACAGCCAAGAGAAAAAGTCAGCACCCAGTGTAGGTCAAATATAAAGTGTTTTATTTAACAAATGTGCATTGGTGCAAAATTACTGGCTCATAGACATAATGTCAACAGGCAGGGTACAAAAAATGTCTTACATTTCGCTCGGCTATCCACCAAGCTTCATCAGAGATGTGTGGCAATAGTGTTAACATCTTAAATAGTGCAAACACAAATGCATATGTGAATAAATTGTGAAACAATTAAAACATGAATTTCTGCTATTAGTTTAATTAAAGCAGAATATACTGGTACTAATCACAGATTAAATTAGCTATAATGGATACCATGGTTACTAACAACTATTATGTTGTCTCTAGAAAGGGTACCAGAGAAAACAAGGGGCTATATATATCACTGCTCATTTAGCCACAAAGATTTTAATAATATCCGAAAAAAAAGTTTTATGTTGCTACTCATTTGCCAATTGTTCTTTTAGCCAGCTATTGCATTTTATCTTTTTATCACGATTTAAAAAGGACACTGTACTGTAACATTTCAAATATATTACTTCATTTGAAAAGCATAATGAATAAGAACCTTATTCCTATTTATACTATGTACAATTCATTTATGGCTGAACCAACCCACTACTTTACAAAAAGGCTGCCAAATCAATATTTTCATTCAGGCCCAGACCTTCTCTGGATCTCAAAACAAAGATCAAGAAACTCTATCTCTTCCCTATCTTCTGCTTTAAGTTACACCCTCTCTTGGGCCCTCAGTCACCCTCTCAAGGCCAGTGAACATAATATCAAGCTTTTATTTGTGAATCCCTGCATTTTGTTACATGTTGCACTATGGCATAGGACATATCCTTTTTTTCCATTGCCCTTAAGTGTTCTCCAGTTCTGTTCTTAAATTCTCTTGTTCTCCCTATATAATAAAACCCACAGGAACATTGCAATAAATATACTACTGCAGTGCTATGGCACAAAATAAGATCCTTCCCATTGTGCAGCTCCATCTGCTCCATGCCGGTCACAGGTCACCTGCCATGCCGCGCATCTCCCACTGTGTGATCGCACATACCTGGGATATTCAGCAGCGTTTGCATGATTGTATTTGCTGGTGCACTTTCTGAATATCCTGTTCTTTTGTGCTAGTGCAAGTCAATGCGAGGCAAATTCACTTACATGGCGCACCCAGCCACTTCTGAATATGGGGCCCCATATTTTTTAAAATGTGCAAAACTGTGCAATGCAATATAAATGAGCAGGAAGTCAATAGATTTTATTCCAGTAAACATACAAGTTTAAAATTGCAGGGTCCGAAATCTACAGAAACAGCTGAATTAGGACCCACTAGCCCAGCCTATACTGAACCGTGCTCTGGTGGCTCACCTGGAGCTGTGGGTTGGAAAGCCATGTACCCCCTCAGGTACGTTGGTGTTTGGCACCTTTGGACATTTTGAATTTTCAGCGCCAACACTCTGATTGGAGGTTCTCAGTCTCACTGACTTCTCTCCGGCTGGTCTCCATTTTAGCTCGCTTCATTAGAGACGCTTATCAGCGCTGCTCCCGTGAGACAATCTTTATATTTTGTAAAGCAAGAAAGGCTACCCCACTGTTTCTCTCCTTAACTCTCGATCCAGTTTAGGCCGTATAATGTTACAGTGCCATTGTTTAAAGTGATTTACTTGCTCTGAATGCACAGTGATTACAGCCCTCTTTAGAACTAATTCTGTGTGAAAAGCTGAAGAGTTTTAAGTTGACCTTTTATTGCACTCCCTAATATTCTAAGCTTACAGCCTAATCCTTTTTAGAATTAATTCTGTGTGAAAAACTGTAGAGTTTTTAAGTTTTCCAGACTGTGTACTGCACTGCCTGGTTTTCTAAGCTTACAGCCGAATCCTTTTTAGAATTAATTCTTTGTGTAAAGGTGTAGAATTTTAAGTTTAACAGACCTTCTACTGCACTGCCTCATATTCTAAGCTTACAGCCCAATCCTTGGCTCTTGCTTTCCCATCTGTCTGCTCTCTCACACACCTACGTATCCCCCCTATTTCTGTTTCTCTGCCCACTCTATAATTTAGCCTCCTCCTTCTAAGTAATTTGGCATGCCCTATTTCTTTGTTTGAGCTAACCACCCCTCCCCTGCCTGCCCCTACTTAATCCATCTCCTTTCATCTCCCCCTCAGGTGTGCTGTGCTCAACTGGAGCTCGGACCTCACAGCCAGAGGAGAAGCTACAAGCCTGCCCTGGGAAGTAACCCGCAGTCCTGCTCCTGCTAATATGCAGACTGCACGGCTTCTTTCCCCTGCCGTAACTGCCGCCTGGGATTCTCCAAACTCCAGTTCATTGCAGGGTCCAGAATCTACAGAAACAGCTGAATTAGGACCCACTAGCCCAGCCTGTACTGAACCACACTCTGGTGGCTCGCCTGGAGCTGCAGGTCGGAAAGCCGTATACCCCCTCAGGTACGTTGGTGTTTGGCGCCTTTGGACATTTTGAATTTTCAGCACCAACACTCTGATTGGAGGATCTCAGTCTCACTGACTTCTCTTCAGCTGGTCTCCATTTTACCTTGCTTCATTAGAGGTGCTTATCAGCGCTGCTCCTCCTGAGACAATCTTTATTTTTTTGTAAAGCAAGAAAGGCCACTTCTCTCTTTTTTTTTGTCTGCTTTCCCATTTGCAAATTATACTGCAAAGCCACTAAAGGGCAGCAACAGCAGTCTCTCCTGTTAAAGGGGCAACACCTAATATTTACTCCTACCTCTTCTGCTCCAGCGGACCCTGGGCACCATTCTTTCTGAGGACTAACCCCTGGGCATGAGTCACGTTTCCTGCCTGTTTCTCGAGCCGGACTGCGCTCATCCTCTAAAAGCCACAAGACTTGAACGCCTGCCCCTGTGCCACTTCCACACTGGTGGAGCAGGGCTAGAAACATGAACGAAAACTGCAGACCAAGCCTCCCACACCAGATAGCAGCCTTGAGCCACCCTGTCGGTTCGGCCTAAAGTCGATCTCGCCGGGCACTGCACTGCCTCCCCACCCACCCTGGGTGGACCCTACCTTATATAGACACTGTGTGGTCAGATGACTAAGTGCCTATTTTTCCATTGGTCTCTTATATTGCCTGACAGCTAGGGGTTCCCCACACTGAAATTGTTTGCCTACAAACAGAAAGTTACCACTCTGGTACCGCTCTGGTAAAAAACAATCCCCAAGGATAACCGGTAAAGAACCTTTTTACACTCAATGCCTTCTAATTGTGCTCTCCCTGTACCCAAGTTGTATAGATACCAGTTGTAGTGGACATCTGGAATCATGAGCTGCCAAGGACTCCTGATCATCCAGGCAGAGATCTTACTGCTGTTCTTCCTCTCAGTTATTACTATCAGCAACAGCAGTCTGGCCCACTCTGCTACACAGCCGACTCTGGATGACTTCCATTTCTCCAGTCTTCTCCTACTCTCTCCCACATGGCCTGACTTGACCCTGTTGCTAGTGCACAATGGCTTTATGTATCTAACCACTTATGATCCCCAAAAATGTTTTCTTTATCACTTGAGCACCTCCCCTTTTATACACTGCAAACTCTGGTATATTCTGCTCTTGGCAATCCTTCTCTCTAGTGATATCGAAACCAATCAAAGCCTGACACACCATCACTCTCAATCAAACTCCTTACTAGTTGACTGTAAAGGCCTTCTTATTGTACATCACAACATTAGAAGCCTTAAGCACAACCTTGCTGAACTTGAGGCTTGGACTACCCTTTACCACCCGGACATACTCTGCCTATCGGAAATGTGGCTTAAATCCTCTAACTCTGACTCCTTGTATTCCATACCCAATTATGGCCTCCTACGGAGGGACAGACCATCCCCCAAAAGAGGAGGGGGGTTGCCATCTACTTCAAAGAACACCTACACCTCACCACCATAAGAACTGACCCCCTGACCCACTGCAAAACTCTACATGCAGTTCTAACCCTTGGGGCTAAAAAGGTACATGTTGTATGCACTTACAACCCCCTAAATAGTGGCCATGCTGGCCTGGACAAACTACTGAACCATACATCCCAACTCTCCAGTAAAAATGAAGTTATCATTCTTGGCAATATTAACCTAAACTGGTCAGGAAAGTGCCAAGCCTTATCCATCTCTAAAATTCAGAGCCATAATCTGCATCAGCTGATCACTACGCCCACTACAGTTGCTCCCCACTCAACCTCTAGTACCCTGATCGACTGGGTACTAGCAAATCGTGGCTCTCACTCAAGCCTGGCTCTCACATCACAAAGTAGTCCTTAATGAGACCAAAACCCAATCCATGCTATTTGGGACAAATTCTAAACTCAAAACCTGCCAAAATAATTTCATGGTCTCTTGTCTGGATGGCTTCCCTATTGGTTCAGTGACCTTGTTTAAGTATGTAGGGTAACAGTAGACCAGTCCCTAAACTTTGATCTTCACATCCAGAACTCATGCAAATCTGTTAACTCTAAATTAGGTATAGCGCACCGGACCAGATATGCACTAACCCCTGCAGTGAGGCTTGCCATTGCTCGTGGTATTCTTCTACCCACCCTTACATACGGAGTTGCGACCTATACTGTCTTACCTAAATCCAATCTCCATAGATGGGACATCACCTATAATAATATCTGTCACTATGCCTCCTTCTCACATCGGCAGAAACACCACTGCCTCCTCTACTCAGATCTAACTGGCTGTCACCAAATGCTGCTAGACTTTACTCCCTTGGGTCGACTTTCGACAGTATTAAGGTATGTGGTCTCAAACTCCAAAAGCCTTAGCTGATCTACTTGTTCCTCAGATATCCGGCTATGGCCTACACTCAGCTGGAAAATTCCTTCTATGTGTCCCAAAAAGTAACAGCACCAAAGCCACCAGTGCTTTAGCCCACCATGCTCCTCAGCTATGGAACTCCCTCCCTTTAGCGATCCGCCAAGCACCCTCCCATAACGCTTTAAAAAGGAGCTCCATAGCTACCTCATCTCCTCTAATCTATGCCCTTACTTCAACCCCCCCTTTGCACCACTCCTACTCTCACCACCGTGCACTTGATCTGCTTCCTACCTAATGCCTTGCATTTAATCCTCCCCCTGCCTGTCTACTTGTCTCCCCTCCCAATTTGATGTGTTTCTCCTCTTTGACTTGTTATTTCAGACCCCTTGCCCTGTCCTACTATAACTAATTCTCAACTCCTTAGATCTTTGTAATCTTTGCTGAAAAGCTCCTACTTACAATACTCTGTACCCTATCTCCCAAACCGTGTGAATGTTTCTCCCCTAAGGATCTGCCTACCGTATGTTATTTTGTAATTTTCCCTGCTTATTATACCTGATAGTTCCTTGCAAGTATGTGGTTGTTTGTTTTCAATGAACCTCTTGCCGAACTTTGCATCATGATAACTCCTTGTAAATATGTGAGCTATGTCCTGCACCTGGCAACAAATTGCCTTATTGCATGTTTTGTCATGAATCACACTGTTTTATACCTTGCTCTCATTGCCTTTTTTGTATTTTTACTATAAAACCTTGTTTTGTTTCTGTGTTTTATGTAATTGCACTCTGTAACCTCCCTGGTCGTGCCTGAAAATAGTCATTTCTATGGCTAGTCCACCTACCTGGTAAACAAAAACTAAATAAATAATAAAAATAAAATGCTGAGGGGGGGAGGGGAAGGAGTGGGCAGTAAATAAGAAGGAACAAAGATAAAAACAATTTGAGCTGGATAGGTTTTTCAGAAATGATCCCTCTGGAGCTCTAAGACATGCTTTTAATCCATTGCAGACATTTCATTAATAATGCATATTACTAGTTCTCTGGCTAGTTATAAGGCTACCATATCTATATATATCCTCTTAACATCCAGACAAAAAGGGGTTCAATTGAAAAGCCTAATTTCATTCCAGTTCAGTACTAGCTTTCAGTTTATACTGCCAGAAGGTTTCCCTTCATAAGAGTATTTGGTTTAAGTCTCCACCCCTAGGGCCGGATTTTCAAAACCCCCAGGACCTAGCAGAGGTGTGGGGAAAAACTTATTTAAGTGGGTCTTCACTTGTGGAGTCACTGTTTGTCCCGCATGCACTGGATTTTCAAAGAAGGACCATTTTACAGCCGGCTCCACAGTTTACAGCAGCTTGCAGTCATTTTTTGGTGTAGCTGTACCAAAATGTTATGCCTGGTTTGACCAGGTGTAATGTCCTCCGCAGCTGTGCCTGCTCAAAATGTGATTGTCGGCCAGTGCGGAGATTTATTTCACACTGACAGGCTGTGACATGGGACTTAGCCCCTCAGCCATTGGAAAATCCGGCCGGTGATGTTTAACTTTTTCCTTCCAATATAATAGAAATTGTGTCATCCACCCTTTTAAGTAACACATGCCACTAAAGCATTGTTTTTATCACCTTTGTCTATACTTCATAACTGCTCCCCTATGCGCTTTTTGAAAGGGCATACTGCCTTACCAAATAATTACAGTTGATGTCTGTACAAGTAGCCATATAAACCACAGCCTCAGTGCTGCAGTTAATGAACTCTTTAATCACAAAAATCTCATTGGTAGTAGGATGCTTAAATACACTGCCCTCTTTAAATGCCTGCAAAAGGCACAGTTACCACATTTAAAAGGGCTCCTGGCAAGTCCTGGCACTTAGGTCCGTTGGCATCTGTTCGATATAAATGGTGCACTAACATATCTAAGATATTTTTGCCCTTTCTGTATACTACCCATGGTGGCTCTCATGTGATTTGATTCAGTTTGGGCTTGCAATCTAATACATGTCAGCGTGTTTGTAGTATTTATTTTATTTTGTTGTTGTTGCTGAAAAATGTAATTGATCAGCTACAAGCCATTATGGTAATGATCAAACATGCATAATGTGCATACATACATACAGTACCTACATACATAAGAGAAGAATAACCATTAAAAACATATAAATATACAATAAATACAATGCATGTTCACATAACTTAGAAATTCATGAATACATACAGTGAAGCCCTCCAGGATGAAGTGCAATGTCATAGCTTCCTATATGACAAAGGGGACTAATTCCCATTGACATTGCATTGTTTACTGCAGTAACTCTGCTGCAGCGTGCTGCAAAATTGGGTTTAATCCTGGTAAGCTTCACTGTAGACACAGCCAGCTATCTTAAAAAAGATAATTATAGTCTATATTCCTCCAGACTACAAAAAGGTCAGGCCATTTCTGACAACTGTTGAGAGCAAAAAGACAACATAGCAGGCCATCCAACCATTATAACAGGAAAACAGCACAGGCAGGGAAAGGAAACTTGGGAAATGGTACCACACAACATGTAGGACAACAGGACACTATGAAGAGCTCCTCCTGTTCACAACCTTCTGTAACTACCTCTATCAGACCTTGTCTCTGCCTCAAGGTGGGCGTGGGCATAAGTCATGGCAGGAACATCTCAAAAGAAGTTCTTTTATTTTGAAAGCTATGGGGTAAATGTGGTTACAAAGAAAGCTATGGGGTAAATGTAGTTACAAAGACTGGATTGTAAAAGAAAAAAGAGGGCAACATATTTAAGCACCCTACTACTGATGAAACATTTGTGATTAAAGATTTCTGTAAGTACAGTACTGAGGCAATGGTTTATATGGTCACTTGTACTGCCATCAACTGCAATTCCTTTTATATTGGTAAGACAGTACGTCCTTTCAAAAAGTGCATAGTAGAGCAGCTACAAAGTATAAAGGAGACAAAAACAATGCTTTAGCGGCGCATGTTACTGAAAAGTGCAGAGGACACAATTTCCATTTTACTGGGGTGGAAAAGTTTAAACATCTGGAGCCCGATATTCAGAAATTTACGTGGTTGCTAACTGGTGTTTGACCACACAAACTGGGATTTGCACAGGAGCCCAATATTCAAAGGGCTCTGTTGCACCAGCAAACAGGGGTAGTACCCATGCAAACCAGAAAAGGGGGTATGCAACTAGTGGGGTGAGGACAGAATATTGGCGCAAGCTGATATTCAGCGGATTTGCACAGCGTAAGAGGGTCTGCATAGTTCTTTTGTGCTGCGCAAATACCGCTGATGAAAAGCTCCTCTTATTCCATGCAACCATAGTGGCTGTCAGAGATAATGCAGCCAACCAGCCAGTTGGCCACTGGGGGAGCATACCCGCCCCTGTGGTCTCTTGCTCCCCCCAATACAAAGCCCGACGTGAAAATAAAATCACTGGTGCTAGTGGTCCTCCTCCCTCCCTCCAATCCCACCCTGTAATGAGAAATAAAATCTCTTGTGCTAGTGGTCTCTCCTCCCTCCAATACCACACCCATAACGAGAAATAAAATTCATGTTGTTAGTGGTCTCCCTCCCTCCCTCCAATCCCAGTCCCGACGTAAAATATTTTACCCCAGTGGTAGTGGTTCCCACCAATCGCCAGCCTGGAAATAGAAACAACCCCTCCCTGGGATTCAGTGCCCCCCATGGCACCAGGCACACCCCATTGACCTGAGCAGTATCCGCAGTGCCATGGGTGCATATAGCAACCGGCACAGCCCCCCTCACACCTCCTTAGCCAGTGACCATATGTCCAGGCAGGAAGCACATCTCTTATTTATAGGACAGGGCACATTACACTGTTCTATAAAGAGGATGCACGCTCCCTACCTGGACATATGGTGGCCAGATGAGGAGGTGTGTGGAAGGTTCTGCCAGTCGCACCCATGGCACCACTAAGGGGCCATTTGCATGCTCATTATGGGCCCATTTGCATGGGTAGTTAAGCCAGGTTAGTGCAGTGCCACCTCCCTTCCCTGGTCCAAGACACATAGCTATCCCTGATGCTAGTGGTCTCCCCCCCCCCCAGTCACCAGCCCATATTAAAAAATAACTCTCCCTAGTGCTAGTGGTCTTCCTTCCCTCCTATCTCCAGCATGTATCTAAAATAAACTCCTTGTTGCTTGTGGTCCCCACTCCTTCTGATCATCAGCCCTTATTTAAAATAAACTCCTTGGTGCCAGTGATCCTCCTTCCCTCCAACCGACAGCCTGTATTTAAAATAAACTCCCTGGTGCTAGTGTCCCCCCTCCCTTTGATTGCAGGCCCATATTTAAAATAAACTCCCTGGTGCTAGTGGTCCTCCTCTATCCAATCACCAGCCTGTAGTAAAAGTTACAACCCTCCCTGGCATCCGGTGGTACTCCAGGCACAGATCCATGGTACCGCCAGTCACAGTGCCCTACTTCCCCCGTATTTAAAATACACTCCCTGGTGTTAGTTGTCTCCCCCCTCCGATCAGCGGCCCATATTTAAAAAAAAACCTGATGCTAGTGGTCTCGCCACCCTCTGATTGCTGGCCTTTAGTTAAAATACCCTCCCTGGTGCTAGTGGTCCCCACTTCCTCTGACCATCAGCCTGTGGTTAAAATACCCTCCCTGGTGCTAGTGGTTCCCCTCTGATCACTGGCTCATATTTAAAATAAACTCCCTAGTGCTAGTGGTTCCTACTCCCTCAGATTGCCAGCCTATAGTAAAAGTTACAACCCTCCCTAGATTGAAATACTGGAAAAACACCTCCAGTACTAACGATGTACCACCGCTTTCATTGCAGACTCAAGTTGTGGCCAAGTCAGATCGAACTAGCTTGCAAAGTTCATGTAGTTCAGTTCTTAATCCCATACCTAATGTTACATCTGATATTATTACCCAGCCAGAACCTGCCAGTAAAAAACGAGCTAGAGAAGCAGAAATTATTACTGACCCGGATGAGGACTGATACTTGGTACAAAGTAATAAGGTTGCAAAAGTAGGGCGCAAAGCAGAGCACTTCAGCCTAACTTTACATAATAGATTTGATCCTCTAACTACTGAATTTGGTTCAATGGATAGTGCTTGCTCTATGCCTAGTACTTCCTGGGCATCCTTATATTCTGATTCTCCCCCCTTGCAACACATAAATCAAAATGCATCCCCAAATCTAGTCCCATTAAACCGTGACCCCTTATTGATAGATGTTAAATCAGAGCCTGCTCCCAACTCTAATATTACACCAGAGGACAAGCAAGCTGCCCCAAATCTCACCACAGATGACTCAGCCATACCTAGACAAGTGTATGTTATTGGCGATTCCATTATTAAACACTTGGATAGGGCCATTTGCAATAATGACAAAGCTAATCTTACTCGCTCAAGTTTTAGAGGGGCCAAAATTGCAGAACTAGCTCATATGATGGACAATATTTTGAAGGACTCTGGGGAAAAGCCACTTGTATTTGTGCATGCAGGTACAAATAATATAAACTGTCATTCCACAATGAAAATAAAGGAGGATTATGTTGCTCTATCAAACAAATTGATTGAAATGGATTTAGAAATAATTTTCTTTGAAATTCTACCCGTACCAAGAGCTTCTGCTTACATTACTCAAAAAATTAAAAATATAAACAACTGGGCCGGCCAGGTGGCACTGAGGGTTGAGGCATTGGATGCCACACCTTGCATCATGCTGGCAACCCAGGTTCGAACGTGAGCCCGGGCAACCAGGGGTTGGCAGGGGAGGGATAGGATTGAGCATCCGCAGGACTGCTCTCCTATCCCAGGGAGGGAACCACCGCTCTGTAGCGGCCCCTGGTTATGACCAGGGGGCAATGTTAGAGGGATGGCAGCAAGGGGGGCAGATTGCGTCAGACATTTGCACATTGTGCCTTGACGTCATTGCACAACGCACACTGCAAGGGGCAAAGAAAAATCAGGCAGAAAACACGGCGGAGTGATGATCTCAGCAGCTGATGGCTGTGCCCAGTGCCCCGGCCCCCGGTTCACGCTAGGATCCTGCCACAGAGTGTGTGAGCCCTAATTAGCTGGCTCTGTGGGGGTGCCAGACTGGGCCAGGGGGGTACGGGTGCTGGCGGCTGGAGATCGCCCGTGATCCGTGCCACCAAGAGGAGAAATAAATAATAAGATAAAAAAATATATAAACAACTGGCTCCATTGTTGGTGCCTTAAATAAGATATTGGTTGTACAACAACCTGGGAAATTTTCAGTAATAGGCATGAGCTATACTGTTGGGATGGCCTTCATTTGAGCCGAAGGGGTAGTGCCTTGTTGGGTAAATGCATTGACAGGGTTATAAATTGTCATTTAAACTGAAGAACCTGAGAGAGAAACAGGGCTTGCCAGCATCTCTAATTAATACAAGTAGGCAAATAACCCCTAATTCTATTAGCCATCTAGATTTCATGTTTTTCAATGCCAGAGGTCTCACTAACAAACTTGACAAACTAAAATTTAGAGTTTGCCCAAATAGGATATCTGTTACTGTATATCCATTTCTGAAACCTGGGGGGGATGAGAAAGCATCCTGGTTTCAACCTTCATAAATTAAATTGACAAGGTAGAAAGGGGTGAGGTGTCACCCTTATGGTAAACAGTGATGTCAATACCATTGACATCACTGACAAAATCAAAACACATGATATCGACACTGAATCCCTATGGATTAAGCTTCTTTTCAATGATTCTGAGCCTGTGATCATGGGTACTTGTTATAGACCACCTAATTCATCTACTGATATCTTTGAAGCACTAATTCATGAAACTGAATAAGCCTGTGAACTCAATGACACGATTGTCATGGGTGATTTCAATCTGAATGAAATTAATTGGTCATATCATACAGCTACTACTAGCAAAGGTAAACAACTTTTGGCAGTTTGTGAGCAATTATATCTTAAACAACATATTCAGTCTCCCACAAGGGGTGAGAACATCTTGGACCTTGTTTTCTGCAGCGACCACCTGAACCTCACCAATGCTGCTATTACATCACCAGTAAGGAACAGCGATCATAATACTATTCATTTTACTCTGTTTAAGAGCTTTACCTGTAATGCTGGTTCAGCTAAGATATTTTTATATGAAAAAGCAAATCTACAACAGATAAAAACTGTTATTAACAACATCAACTGGGATCTCCAATTTAGTACTTTATCAATCTCGGATTACTGGATTTTTTGGCGAACACTTTGATTGATTTAAGGGATAATTTTATTCCATCAATAAACAAATACAGCAATTCTAAACATTCTCCAAAATGGATGAATAAATCCATCAAAAAACTGCTTACAAAGAAAAATAGACTATATAGTTCCTTCCTAAAAAACAAAACTCCTGAAAATTTTTCATCATTTAAAAAAAAAATAATGTAAATTCCTTATAAGTAAAGCAAAAATTAGTTGGGAATATCGTCTGGCAAATTCTGCCAACAAATCAAATGGTAAGTACTTTTGTTCTTATATTAATTCCCTTAAAAAACCTGTATGTCAGGTTGGCCCTTTGGTATTAAAAAAAGATACATTATCTGATCCCAAAGGCATGGCCAACATAGTTAATAATATGTTTTGTGAGATTTTTGGTCACGTACAAGTACTGCTTATCACCCCTGATCTATGCGACAATCCACACATAACACTATCAGAAGAGCTTATCACTTCAAAACTACTCTCACAAAAAAACAAAAACTGTCCAGGACTGGATAATATAGCTGGGCATTTCCTGTACCTATTATCGGATTCCCTTGTCCATCCCTTAAAGTTACTCTTTGAAGGTTGTCTTACCTCAAACTTTGTCCCTGCAGATTGGAAAAGGGCACATGTTACCCCCATTCATAAAAAAGGCCCCAAATCAAACTGGGATATTATAGACCCATCAGTCTAACTTCCCCAAGTTTTAAAATCTTAGAAAGTCTAATCAAAGACATAATTACACCTACTCTAGGTGCTTAGGATCCAGAACAGCATGGCTTTAAAAAAGGACAGGGATGTCTTACAAATCTCATATGTTTTTACAAAACGATTAGCCATCATCTGGATAATACGACACCTTGTGATGTCATCTATCTCGACTTCAGTAAAGCTTCTGATGTCTTACCTCTTGCAGGACTAATAGCTAAACTCACAAGTTTGAACATCAATACACATATCATAAACTGGATAGGTAACTGGCTGAGTGACAGATCTCAGAGAGTTCTGATAAATGGTTATTTATCAGACCAGAGATAGGTCACTAGTGGGGTCCCCCAGGGGTCTGTGCTGGGCCCCTGCTTATTTCAGGTGTTCATTTCTCATATGACCCAAAATTGTCTATCTACTACAGTAACGTATGCAGATGATGTCAAAATCGGCGGCTCTTATGAAAACTCTAGTCAGTCTGCAACTACACAAGGAGACTTAAATAAAATTGTTGCTTGGGTGAACACACAGGGCATGAAACTAAACAACTCTAAATGCAAAGTTATGCACCTGGGTCCCACCAATCCAATTACTAACTACACTTTAGGTGATTCTACACTTATTTGTACTACTGATGAAAAAGATTTAGGGATTACAATTTCAAATGACTTGAATAACACAAAACAAATACAGGAATCTGTTAAAAAAGCAAAGAGAGTAATTTGGTCAATCAAACACAATATTAAATCTAAAGATAGTAAGGTACTAATGCCCCTATTCAGAACATATGTTAGGCCACACCTTGAGCATGCCTCTCAGCTGTGGTGTCCATTCAGAAAAACAGAATGCACTGTTCTAGAAAAGGTCCAACAGAAATACACAAAACATATTGCTGGATTAGAAAATGAATCGTATGACAACAGACTGAATATTCTGAATCTCATGACACTAGAGACTAGGAGATTAAGAGGGATCTGCTTTTTCTCTTTGATAGTTCTGGAGACCCAGTCTTCGCAAAGACATAGACAGGATGGAAGCTGTCCAGAGGAGGGCAACTAAAATGGTGCAGGGTCTGCACCAGAAGACATATGAAGAGAGACTTAAGGAGCTTAATATGTATAGCCTCGAGGAAAGGAGGGAGAGGGGGAACATGATAGAAACTTTCAAGTACCTCAAGGGAGTCAAAAAAGTCCAAGAGGGTAGCATCTTTCAAAAAGAGGTGTGCAAGAACAAGGGGGCACAATTTGAAGATAGAGGGGGTGGCTCAGAGGTAATTTAAGGAAGTATTTTTTCACAGAGAGGGTTGTGGATGCATGGAACAGCCTTCCGGAGGAGGTCGTGGAGTCAAAAACAGTGGTGGAATTCAAGCATGCATGGGACAGTCATAAGGCAATTCTAGGGGGTGGGGGTAGGAAGAAGTAGGCTGCTGGTTAACTAGGATCTGCAGCTTATCCAGTAGGCAGGGAAATGGGCAGACTGGGTGGGCCAAGCGTTCCTCATCTGCCGTCAAATTCCATGTTTCTATGTTTCTATGTTTCTATATGATTCAGGACCCATATTTATCAATGGAACTTGGCCTGGAATTCAAAAACACTACACATAACACTAGAGGCCATCCACTCCAGTTGCATGGGAAAAAGCTTAACGATCTTACTAGAAAATTATTTTTTACATTTAGAATCATAAATCCTTGGAATAAACTACCTGTACACATTATTATTAGCAAAACAAAAAAAAGATTTTAAATGCCAGCTTTATAAATTTCTGTTAACATGTCATTATCTGGTATATTACTCTACCTGAGACTTACAAGAGCACTTATGGGCTATATAGCCTTCTTGCTCTTTCTCATCCTTAGTATGATCCTTAGTATGACCATTTGCATATCCCCCCTTTTTGGTTAGCACAGGCAACCGAACCTTTTGAATACTGGGCTCCAGTGCAAAACCTGGTTTGCGTGGGTGAACACCAATTAGTGCCCAGGCAAACTTTTGAATATTGGGCCCCAGATGTGCAAATCTAAGGAACAGTCAAGAGAGACGGCATAAAAAATTACTGTGGGAGAGAAACAGTGTTCATTTGGAGAGTTGCTGAAACACTCAAAGATCTGAAGAGTCAACCCTCCACATCTCACCTCCCTTCACAACAAATGGCAGCATTGTCTGAAATCAGGTATGTAACATAGAAACATAGACTTTGACGGCAGATAAGGACCACTTGGCCCACCCAGTCTGCCCATTTCCCTTCCTATTGGATAAGCTGCAGATTCTAGTTAACCAACAGCCTACTTCCTGCAACCCCCCACTACAATTTCCTTATGTCTGTCCCATGCATGTTTGAATTCTCCCACTGTTTTAGACCCAACAACCTCCACAGGAAGGCAGTTTCATGCATCCACCACTCTCTCCATGAAAAACAATTTCCTCACATTACCCCTGAGCCGTCCCCCCTCTATCTTTAAATTGTGCCCCCTTGTTTTTACACATCTCTTTTTCTGAAAGATGCTACCCTCCTGGACTTTGTTGATTCCCTTGAGGTACTTAAAAGTTTCTATCATGTCCCCCCTGTCCCTCCTTTCATCAAGGGTATATATGAGGGATTGTGTATGCGCAAGCATACACAACAGGCTGATTGCGTCGAGAGGTTTCGTGGTAACCTGAGACCTCGAGGCGTAGTTTCGAGAGGTCCGCTACCACGGAAACCTCAAGATCGCAAAACTGCCTTATTTGTGTGGTTGCTCATACACAATCTTTATAGTGTATGGGCAACCATAAATACCATTCGTGAACACTGGGGAGGGAAGCTACTTCTGTGTCTGCCGTAAAGTGCGCCTTCCGTGTTGCCGTCGTGCGCAGCTCTATTCTCATCTTGGCCCGAGGAAATATGTTCGATCTTGTTGTGCTGCACGGTGACGCACTGGGTGCAGCACAACAAGATCGTGACGAATCGAAAGTGAAGTGATCAACAACGCTGTTCCAGGCATGGATTTCCATGCGGAACAGCTGCCCACCACACTATATACATATTAAGCTCTCTCAGTCCCTCTTCATATGGTTTCTGATGCAGACCCTGCACCATTTTAGTTGCCCTCCTCTGGACTGCTTCCATCCTGTCTATGTCCTTGCATAGATGGGGTCTCCAAAACGGCACACAGTATTCCAGATGGGGTCTCACCAACTGTCTGTACAGAGGAATAACCACTTCCCATTTTCTACTTGTGATGCCCCTTCCTATGCATCCCAGTATCCCCCGGCTCTTCTTACTGACTTCTCACATTGCTTACCCACCTTTAGGTCATCTGATATGACTACCCCCAAGTCTCTTTCCATTTTTGTTGTTATTAGTACCTCCCCTGCTATTGTTTACTCTTCTCCTGGGTTTTTGTTTCCCAGGTGCATTACTTAGCACTTCTTTGCATTGAATCTAAGTTGCCATATATCTGACCATTCCACCAACCTTGCCAAGTCCCTTCTCATCCTTTCTACCCCCCCTTGTGTATCAACTCTGTTACAGATCTTTGTGTCATCTGCAAAGAGGCATACCTTTCCCTCCAGACCCTCTGCAATATCACCTATAAAGATGTTAAAGAGGACTGGACCCAGTACTAAACCTTGAGGTACTCCACTAGTAACCCCTTTCTTCAGAATGTGTTCCATTCACTATTACCTTCTGTGTCCTGTTGTGCAGCCAGTTTGCTACCAGGCTACCATCCTGGAACCCACTCCCAGGCTGGCTAACTTGATTATTAGTCTTTTGTGCGGGACTGTGTCAAATGCCTTGCTAAAGTCTAGGTAGGCCATATCTACAGCCCCTCCCTGGTCCATTACTTTGGTCGCCCAGTCAAAGAAATCAATTAGATTCGTCTGACATAACCTTCCTGCTGTAAATCCATGCTGCTTTGGGTCCTGTGCCCCGCTGGCCTCTAGGTACTCAACAATTCTTTCTTTCAGAAGTGATTCCATCATTTTCCCTACCACTGAGGTCAAACTCACAGGTCTGTAGTTTCCTGCTTCTGCCTTGCTCCCACTTTTGTGAAGGGGAATCACATCTGCCCTCCTCCAGTCCTCAGGTACCACCCCATCCTCCCATGATTTGTTAAAAAGTGTGGTCAGTGGTGTCACTAGGTCCTCCCTTAGTTCTTTTAGGATTCTGGGGTGAATCCCATCAGGCCCCATTGCTTTGTCCACCTTGAGTTTTCGGAGTTCTTTCAGGATTCTTTCTTCTGTAAATGGACTGGTGTCAACCCCCTACCCAGAGTGCTTCTATTGTCTGGTTTAGGTAACTCCTCCTCATCTTCTTTTGTGAATACTGAGCAAAAGTATTCATTCAGTATCTCTGCCTTTTCACTGTCTCCCTCTGCCCACCTCCCTCTCCTTTATTAATCTTCACTATTCCTCCTTAACCTTTCTATGCTCCTAATGTACCTATAAAAGGTTTTATCCCCCTTCTTAACTGAGTTGGCTATTTTCCCTCGGTTTGGGCCTTTGCTAGTCTGGCTGCCTTCCCCACTTCTTTCTGCTTTAATTGATACAGTTCCCTGTTGTGCTCCTTCTGTGATTCCTTATACTTTTTGAATGCAGCCTTTTTCTCCTTAACCTTCTCTGCCACCTCTTTTGAGAACCATAGTGGTTTTTTACTCCGCTTTGTTTTCTTTATTTGTTTCACACAAAGGCGTGTTGCCTCTATGATAGCAGTTCTGATTTTTCTCCATTTTTCTTCCACCCCTCCTTTTTGGCCATTTGCTAGTGTATTCCTCAGGTATTCACCCATTTTGCCAAAGTTGGCCCTTCTAAAGTCCAGTATCCTTGTTTTTTATGGCTTGTCTCTATGGTTGTGCTTATTGTGAAGCACACTGTACAGTGGTCACTTGTTCCCAGATGTCTACTGACTTCTAAATTTGTGATCCTCTCTCCATTTGAGAGTGCCAGGTCTAGTATTGCTCCCTCCCAAGTGGGTTCCAACACTAGCTGTCTAAGGCCTGCCCCCTGCAGGGCATCGAGAATGACCCTGCTCTTGGATGTGGCTGCAGTACATGTCATCCAGTTAACATCTGGCATATTCAGATCCCCCATCAACAGTATCTCCCCTTTTTCAGCCATTTTGAGAATGTCCTCGATCATTTTCTTATCTGTTTCCTGCCCTTGAGACGGGGGTCTGTATACAACCCCTGTGTGGATTGTGATGCCATTCCCTGTCTCCAAGGTGACCCAGAGTGCCTCTTGTCCTCCCCCTTTACTTTTTAGTTCTGTAGCTTTGATCCCGTCCCTTATGTATAGAGCTACTCCACCTCCTCTTTTACCCTCCCTGTCCCTTCTGTAGACTGTGTACCCCGGTATGTTGACATCCCAGTCATGGTTCTCCATGTACCATGTTTCTGTGACTGCCACAATATCCAATGTTTCATCTTCCATCAGGGCTACTAGCTCAGGAAGCTTGTTTCCCAGACTATGGGCATTGGTACTCATTGCCCTCCATTTAATGTTGGCTTTATCCTTTTTTCCCCCATCCCTGCTCTTATTGCCCTTGTCTAGTTTTCCATTTACCCCTGTCCTGCTCTCTGTTGAGCTCTGTACCTCAGTGTTTACCTTACTACCTGCCATGTTTTGTGGAGGGAGGCTTGGAATTTCCTGTCTCTTATCAGCACCTCCCCCCTTGGCTAGTTTAAAAGCTTGCCAAGGAAGCATTTAAACCTGTCACTTAGGAGCTTGGTTCCCTTCATGGACAGATGCAGACCATCGTGCCAGGATAGACCTTCATCTCTCTAGTTGTACCCCCAGTCCCCAATGAAGCCAAAGCCCTGTGCTCTGCACCAGTTTTGCAACCATTCATTAAACTGCATGGCGTGCAGTACCCTAGCCTCACCCCTGCCGTGGACTGGCAGCACCTCTGAGAAGGTAACTGTGCTTGCTACCTGTCTGAGGCCCCTCCCCAACTCCACAAATTCATCCTGCACTGCACTGATTCCATGCCTAGCTAGGTCATTTGTCCCAAGGTGGACAATGATATCTAGTTCCCTCTCCTGTGATGCTGCTTCTGCAATCGTGAGGATTTGATTCTTGTCCCTTCAAGCCATGGCACCAGGCAGGCACCTTACTTCCCTCTCCTGTCCCTTCCCCAGTTCTACCCCCCTAACAATTGAGTCCCCTATCAGAAGCTGTTTCCTTCCCCTGTGGTGTCCCTTGCCACCCTTTTGTGGGTCTCCCCTGTGGATGTCCTCAGCATTCTTCTTGGTCTCCACTGAGGGTGCCATCATAGAGGAACCTTGCTCTGCCAGATTGGTGTATAATTTGTGCAGAGGTACAACTAGGGGGCTTCACCTCTGTTCCACCGCCCGCACCCTCCAAGAACCCACTGTGGTCCAACTGCTCTTCATACTTGGCAACCTCTGAGGCAGTGGTTGTGGCAGTGGTGCTCTTTGGGTAGGGGAGGCCTCCTTAGTCCTTGCCCATTCAGCCTGGAGGTGGGCAATCTCCTCCTTCAGAGCTGACAGTTGCCTGCAAATAGGACAGCAATGCAGTTTCCAGAATGACTCCCGGAAAACTGCTGCCCCACAGCCAGTGCATTGCACCACTCCCCACATGTCCCTCTCCCTTATAATATACAATATGTAATATATATAATTTTTTTTTTTGGTTGTGTGTACTTACCCTTTATGCACTGTGATGGGTTATTAAGAATATGACAGTTCTGCCCCAAGACCTGTTGAGGAAGTGATGTCAGAACTTTGGCTATAAAGGAAATGCCACGCCTGGGGGCGTGGGGTGTGGGGAAGGAGGGGTGGGTAGTCCACAACAACAGGTGACTGTTAGAAACAATCAAATACACCACTGCTCCACCACCCTGGTGAGTACTGCCCTTTATAGTAATTCAACTAACCTCCAGTAACTTATTTAAAAATAGTTTAACTGTCACAAAATCCTACGCACCAGTAAATTATTTAAAAATAGTTTCTGTCCCAAAATCCTAGTAGTCAATCCAGCTACCCCCAAGGGACAACCAAAATGCAGTATTCAAACCCTTGTGAAGTTACTTCCAAGATAAGCAGAGTTTGCAAGCTCTTTTTTCAACTCCTCAGCCACCTGTAAATTATTTAAAAATGGTTTAACTGTCAGAAAATCCAAATAGACAATCTAGCTACCTCCAAGGGTCTACCCAAATGCAGTATTTAAATCCTTCTGAAGTTACTCACAAGATAAACAGAGTTTGCAAGCCCCTTCTTGGTTAAACACTAAATAAATATGTAAATAAAAAGCAATTACCAAAGGTAGTTAGTTTCACCTCCCACAGAATTGAACAAAAGTGCATGTTGTTGCAGATATCAAGTGCAATATAGAATTTCCCACACAGCTCACAGCTGAATAAAGAAGTAGTGTCCTTCCAGGTCAAGAAGATGTGCTTTGTGAAGTTGGGAATAAAAAGGAATGAGCAAATAGAAAGCTCTTAAAACACTACAAGAAGAGGGGTAACTATCACCTGTCGGAAGCAAATTAAATTATTGGTTGAAAGAATGTATTAATTGACTGAACCTGCTGAGAAGACTGGATGTACTAGTCACAGTAAAGAAATTGACAATGTTTGGTATATTGTGTGAAAACAGGAGATACAGCTTAATGAGAACAGGATGCAGAATTTAGTTGCCAGGTAAAAACATCTTATAAAAGAGAACAATATTTGTTTAAAGAGGGCGAGAGAGATTGAGATTTAGAGATACCCTCAGATGAAGGACTTTGTTTTGTTTGAACTGCCTGTATAAGAGCTATCCTGCATAATTTTAATTTTTTATTTTATTATTATTGATAATAATAAAATGCAACTTGTGAATTTTATGATGTATCCTGGTTTGCTTATGCTTCCTGACCTATGTCTCGACCAGACTGCAGTTGTCCAGTGAACACAGCTTGTGTTCCCAGCACTGTTACCAACATCATTTGTAAACTAAATCCTGATGCAGAGTATGCCCATTTGCAAGCTGCTTCCAGATGCTTATCATTATACAATGGCAAGACAATTTCTGGTATCCTAATTGGTCAGTGCGTGTGCCTGGGACAGTGTTGTTATTGAACAACAACATCACCGTATGAAATCCAGGCACACACATGACCGCATGACAGAGCATGAAATCATGCTCCTGTCCTGAAGTTACTGCCATGCCGGTCAGTCTGCTTGAAAAGACTTCAGTCCCCCCGAGGATGTCACCACCCCAAAACACCACTTCCACTGGTAACTGAGGTACACAAAATACAGCACTAAAACTATTTAACTTTCATGCCCATTTTTTTACTGTTCTTTGTTTTGTGTCCGAAGCGAGTGGCTTGAGTGAACCACGAAGATCATAACTGCTGGTCGCACAGTTCACTGAAGCGGCTAACTTCACTCGCTCGTAGTCTGTCATCTGCTACAGTAGCACTGCTGCAATGATAGAAAATATGCACAAAAACATCAAATTCACTTTCTGTCCCGGAAAACAGAGTAGCGGGAGTCAGGATGAGTTTCTACAGCTGTGCACTATTCAGGGTTCTGTCAATGTGTGCATGCTCAGTCTTTAGTGCTCAGTCATTTCCCCACACATCGGGATTCAAAAAACACAGTGAAATCAAGCACCAGATCTGCCTCAGTTAAACTACGTGGCCACAGACAAATGTGTGTGTACATGTGTGTATGTGTGTGTGCGTGTGTCTCAGGTGGTACGCACACAAGCTAAGACCAAGTGAATAACAGAAAGATGGAGGGGGGAGGGGAGCATAAAGTACCAGCACCACCTACTGAACTACTTTTTCTTATGCATACAATATACGCCTCAAACACAAAACAAATAAATAAAAATGGCATTACATTTTTTTTTAACTGTTTATTATTATTTTAAAATGAGCCATTGTATAATAGCAATAAAACACTCCAGGGTGTGTGCTATTGTGTAATAACATAACTCCTCAAGGGGTGGAAGCACTTGGCTTCACCTCATGCTTCAACCCACCCGAGGAGTGATGTTATTACACAATAACACAACCCTGTCGTGCCTTATTACTTAATTAAGGTCTAAGAATGTCGCCATGCTCTTTACTGGAAAAACTGTATGTTTAACTACAAATGAGATGGCTACATCCAACTGGAGGAGTCTCCTATTTGTTTGGTTGGTTGGTTGGTTTTTAAAACCAAAGAATCAAGGGACAGATAGTGTTTTGCCCACACCTTGAAAAATCGATTTTTTGTATCCCATTTATTATGTTTGCTTGCTCGCATGTGCAAGAAACATAGTGCCATCATCGGAGTTTTCGGAGGTGTGTCACCCCCTCCTCCAATTCAGTCAATGTGTTGGCAGGCACGGCCCCTGTAAGCCAATGCATTCTGGAGCTGTCTATGACTAGCTCCAAAATGCAGTGGCATACAGTTCAAAGGGGGAGCTACGCTGAGTGAGCAGCGATAAGATATCGCCTGTTCATGCACAGCCCCCCCACACACACACGCCTACGCAGGCGCAAGGCGCCCGCACGCGCGCAGCACACTGTGGCAGCCGACAGGGGTGCCCAATCCCTGGCTGTGCTGCGCCTCCCCGCCTCAAAGCCTTCCAAATGCCACGCTGGGTGCCCACCCCAGCATGACAACTAATGATATAGCCAACGGGGGTGCCCAATTCCCGTCGGCTCCACTGTCCTCACCCCCCCCAGTACTGGGTGCCATGCTGGGAGCCCACCCCAGCATGGCAATCGATGCTTGGCCGATGGGGCTGCCCAATCCCCTGTTGGCTGAATGCCCCCCTAACCGTCCTTGTGCCACGCTGGGAGCCTACCCCAGCGTGGCAAATGTCCCACGTCGTCATTGTTAAGTAAAATAACACCTGTAAAGGAAAAATGGTCCCACGTAGTCTCCCTGGCCCCCCTCCCACAATTCGTACCCACCCACTGCGCACCCCACCTCCCCACACCCCCCTCACCCCATACTTACCTCCAGAGCTCGGCGCGACGATCTTCGGTGGACTGGGAAAACGTCTGCACTCTTCAAAGCTGACCGCGAACTGAGGAAATGCCAGTAAGCTGTATAATGGGCTAGATGGGGGGGTTTCAACTTTATTGCATATCTCAGGCATTTTTTGGAATTTTTGCACCAAAGTTTCAACATGGGGCTTTTGGGACCCCTTCTCACGAATGATGTCACTGTCATGGCATTATTCAGGCCTGAAGGGTGATTTCGCAGTCACTGCGTGAAATCACCCTTCGGGACTGAATAACACCATGACAGTGACATCATTCATGAGAAGGGGTCCCAAAAACCCCATGTTGAAAATTTGGTGCAAATATCCCAGAAAAATGACTGTTTTACGAGCGTGCGTTGAGCAGTTCCTACGCAGGCTCATAAGTTCGCAAATTTTCAATATTTTCACTCCAGATTTTCAACATTGCTATTTTACCACACCTTCTTATGAGTAGTACAGCTTTCATTTTTCACATCTCACCCAAAATGTGTTTCCGCCCATGCAGCACACAATGGCACAGTCGGTGTGCTAAATCAATGTACAGGACAAATTAAGAAAATCACAGTGACACTGTTCATGAGCAGAGGTCTTAAAATGGCTATGTTGAAAATTTGGTGAAAAAATTCCTAAAAATGACTGTTTTACGAGCGTGCGTTGTGCAGTTCCTACGCACGCTCGTAAGTGCGAATTTTCAATATTTTCACTCCAGATTTTCAACATTGCCATTTTACCACACCTCCTTATGAGCAGTACAGCTGTCATTTTTCACATCTTGCCCAAAATGTGTTTCCGCCCATGTAGCACACAATGGCGCAGTCGGTGTGCGAAATCAATGTATGGGACACATTAAGAAAATCACAGTGACACTGTTCATGAGCAGAGGTCTTAAAATGGCTATGTTGAAAATTTGGTGCATAAATTCAAAAAAAATGACTGTTTTATGAGCGTGCGTTGCGCAGTTCCTACGCAGGCTCATAAGTTCGCGAATTTTCAATATTTTCACTCCAGATTTTCAACATTGCCATTTTACTGCACCTCCTTATGAGTAGTACAGCTGTCATTTTTCACATCTCACCCAAAACGTGTTTCCGCCCATGCAGCGCACAATGGCGCAGACGGTGTGCGAGATCAATGTACGGGACAAATTAAGAAAATCACAGTGACACTGTTCATGAGCTGAGGTCTTAAAATGGCTATGTTGAAAATTTGGTGAAAAAATTCCAAAAAATGACTGTTTTACGAGCATTCGTTGTACAGTTCCTATGCACGCTCGTAAGTTCGCGAATTTTCAATATTTCACTCCAGATTTTCAACATTGCCATTTTACCACACCTTCTTATGAGTAGTACAGCTGTCATTTTTCACATCTCATCCAAAACGTGTTTCCACCCATGTAGCGCACAATGGCGCAGTCGGTGTGCGAAATCAATATACGGGATAAATTAAGAAAATCACAGTAACACTGTTCATGAGCAAAGGTCTCAAAATGGCTATGTTGAAAATTTGGTGAAAAATTCAAAAATGACTGTTTTACGAGCGTCGTAGGAAGGTCTTAAATGGCTATGTTGAAAATTTGGTGAAAAAATTCCAAAAAATGACTGTTTTGAGGAGTGCATTACGCATTCCTCGCATACTCATAAGTGCGAATTTTCAATATTTTCACTCCAGATTTTCAACATTGCTATTTTACCACACCTTCTCATGAGCAGTACAGCTGTCATTTTTCACATCTCACCCAAAACGTGTTTCCGCCCATGTAGCACACAATGGCACAGTCGGTGTGCGAAATCAATGTACGGGACAAATTAAGAAAATCACAGTGACACTGTTCATGAGCAGATGTCTTTAAATGGCTATGTTGAAAATTTGGTGAAAAAATTCCTAAAAATGACTGTTTTACGAGGGTGCATTGCGCAGTTCCTACGCATGCTCGTAAGCGAATTTTCAATATTTTCACTCCAGATTTTCAACATTGCCATTTTACCACACCTCCTTATGAGCAGTACAGCTGTCATTTTTCACATCTTGCCCAAAATGTGTTTCCGCCCATGTAGCGCACAATGGCGCAGTTGATGTGCAAAATCAGTGTATGGGACACATTAAGAAAATCACAGTGACACTGTTCATGAGCAGAGGTCTTAAAATGGCTATGTTGAAAATTTTGTGCAAAAATTCCTAAAAATGACTTTTACGAGCGTGCGTTGCACAGTTTCTATGCATGCTCGTAAGTTTGCGAATTTAATATTTTCACTCCAGATTTTCAACATTGCCATTTTATTACACTTCCTTATGAACAGTACAGCTGCAATTTTTCATATGTCGCCCAAAATGTGTTTTCGCACAGGTAGCGCACAATGGTACTGTTGGTGTGCGAAAGCAATGTTTAGGACAGATTAAGAAAATCACAGTTACACTGTTCATGAGCAGAGGTCTTAAAATGGTGATGTTGAAAATTTGGTGACAAAAGTCCATAAAATGACTGTGTTACGAGTGAGCATTGCGCAGTTTCCACGCACCCTCATAAGTTCATGACTTTGTAATATTTTCAGTCCAGATTTTCACCAGTGGCATTTTTCCACACTTCCTTATGAACAGTACAGCTGTCATTTTTCACAACATGGCTGAAGTCTGTTTTCACACTTTCAGCGCAGAGATGCGTGGTGGCTGTGGGAAATCATTGTTCGGCGAGATAAAGGAAATCACAGTGACACTGTTCATGATCGGAGGCACCAAAATGCCTGAGTTGACAATCTGCTGTAAAAAATCCCCAACCTAATTATATTACGGGTGTGCGTTGCACAGTTTCTATGTACGCTCGTGACTTTACCATTTTTTAATATTTTTACTACAGATTTGCAACATTGCCATTTTTTACACCTCCTCATGAACAGTACAGCTGTCATTTTTTACATCCTGTTCGGAATGTTTTTGCACCTGTGGTGCTAAATGCCGTAGTCAATGTGCATAAGCAGCTTTCGGCTAACAAACTGATATTCCCCCTGTTCATGAGGTGGGGTCACAAAAAAAACATGTTGAAAATTTGGAGTGAAAATACCAACGAATGCCTGAGGTATTACGGTTTCCAACCATAACGCCCCAACCCTGTAGAGAATGACAGGCATCAAGGGTGTGACTTGGGATTCTTGCCTGTGATGCTCATACCATTCCACACCCTGCAGTCAGTGAGAGGCATGGAGATATGCCTTGGACTCTTCGGCCCCAAAGTTCACCCCATTCTCCTATATCACACCCATCTCACCATATTTCCTAATGAAATGGGGTGCACATAAGGGCCAAAGACCCCAAGGAACACCGTGACACTTGTCAGTGTCTGCAGGGTGGGGTGTGATGAAATGGCATGGCCGTTATGCCTGATGACCCAAACGCACACCCCAATGCCTGTCACTCTCTGCAGGGTGGTGGTGGGGTTGGCTTCAGTTCAACACTTCACTGCCATTCCTATTACGCAGCTCTGTAACTTCTACACTACCACTGCCAATGCCAGCAAGCAAACATTCGGCATTGACAAATGCTTGTTTTTAAATATCCATGCTAACTGTTCAAATTCAGGGAAGCACTCTGGAACACTCCTTGTAGAGTGCAAGATGGGATTAATATTCAGCATAGCAGTTATCCACATTGTTCCATTCATCTTTAACTACAGTATCTGCATAACATGTTCAGATTCAGAGAGCACTTTGGAGCGCTCCCTGTAGAGGACAAGATGAAATAAACATTCAGCATAGTGGTAGACTGTACCTCCAGAAACTGCAGAATCCTACAGGTCTCCCCAACCAGGAAGGAAATATGCTTTGTATCAAATATAGATGGTATTGAGGAAGACCAAATCTCCTCTGTCCATTTACCTTCCTTGTCATCCTCCCAGAATCCTGAGGGTTCTGCAAGCTGTATGTAAAGCAACATACCCGTGATGTGTTTCCAGACTTCTAGATTGCTTGGTGTAGGGCCCACAGCAAACCTGTAGTGCAGGGTGTCGTCGAGGCATAGGTCAGGAAGCACAGGCAAACCAGGAGAAGTAATAAAATTTGCAAGTAGCATTTTATTATTATCAATAACAATAAAATAAAAAATAAAATTGTGTAGAAATATAGAAGGTGACGGAAGAAGGGGACCACAAGATTCATCTAGTCTGCCCAAAATTAATTTGTGGGTTACTAACCCCTTCCCTAACTGCCTTTCTGTTTAATGATCTCCCGTGTCTGTCCCATGCATTTTTGAACTGCCTCACCGTTTTGGCCCCCACAACCTCCTGAGGTAGGCTATTCCATGGGTCCACCACCCTCTCTGTGAAAAAGAACTTCTAACATTGCTCCTGAACTTCCCACATTTGAGCCTCGTATCATGCCCTCTTGTTCTCCCACTTTCCCACAATGAAGGATACCTCTTATCAAGCAGTTCAAACAAAATGAAGTCCTTCATCTGAGGGTATCTCTAAATCTACCTTTCCATCTCTTGCTCTCTTTTTTTTCTGGCAATTAATTTCTGCATCCTGAACTTGTCAAGATACATCTCCTGTTTCCCAGAAAATATATCAGAATTTTGTCATTTTTTTTTTCCTGCAGGTAAAACAAAATAGAATATTTTCTCCCAGAACTGATCACTTGTTGACAGCTCTGCAAATGAGCTTGTGGAGGTCAAACTGCATCTCAAGGTTAACCCCATGGGTTCCAAATAGCTTTTTGCAATCATTTCAACAATATAACTATATACATTTACAAACCGAAGGTTCTCAGTTTCACACAAACTGTTTCACATAAAGATTCACATACTTTTTAACCACAGAGAAGTAAGGGGGAGATAGAAACAGCAAGAAACTGCAAGTGAAGGCAGGGAGATAGTGGGGGTTGGGACTTTCAGAGTGGCTAGTTCCTTAGGTGCCACAGGAATATTTAACTGTGCAATCAGACAGGCAAAGACAGAGAAGTGCCTGAAAAGAAGAGAACAGAATAGATCCTTGCTTTTAACCCTCTCTTTATAACAAATGGGACAGGGTCTTAATCAACCCATTCACATACCACCCCCACCCCCCCAAGAAGGAATCTGTTTAAAAAAACATGGTTCCAAAACCTTCTTTTAATTCTCCTTTTAACATTACCTTATAACATTTACAGTTCTCTGCCCATGCAGTGTTCCTTTTCCATACCGTATTTTACAGCAAACAGCTCCGTTTAAGCACACACACATTTTTTTTCAACCCTCTGAATTCTCAGTTCCTGAACCATATTGTGACAGAAAATCAGCATTGACATTTGCTTTCCTGGATTTGTGGATAATTTTGAATTTAAATTGCCGTAGTGCCAGATACTACCTTGTGATTCTGGGATGTTTATCCTCCATTTGATTACATACATACAAACATACAAAACTACCAGCAGATATAGACCACACAGTCTATCAAGTCTGCTCAAGTCTGCAGCTAGCCATCCACTTACACTGCAGCTGCCACTCCCTCCCGTCCCTGCATCATGATGACCTTCCCCCTTACTTTGTCCCACCCCCTCTTAAAACTGCCCACTGACTTACAGGAAACCACCTCTTCGGGCAACGTGTTCCACATGGACACCACCGTTTGCGTGAAAAAGTGCCTTCTCATTTCTCTCCTGAATCTTCCACCCTCCAGCCTTAGCCCTTGCCCTTGCCCTCTTGTGTCCCTCCCTCTCTTTAACTTAAAAATCCCCTCTGTACCAGTTTTGTTTATACCCTTCATATATTTAAATTCCTCTGTCATATTCCCCCATCCCTCCACTCTTCCGTGGAATACATGTTCAAATCCTTCAGCCTCTGGATCATCCTTGTTGCTCTGCACTGTTCCACCTCCAGTAACTTAACATCCTTCTTCAAGTATGGGCGCCAGTACTGCATGCAGTACTCCAGGTGTGGCCTCACCAACAACCTGTACAGTGGCAGGATCAGCTCCTGTCTCCTGGAGGTGATACCTCTAGCAAAACACCCCAGCATCTTATTGGCTTTAGCTGCTGCTTTCCTGCACTGTGCCAAATGGTTCATCTGCCATGTTATTATCACCCCAAGATCTTTCTCCTCCCCTGTAGTGGTTATCTGTACCTCTCCCAACTAATAACACAACATTGGGTTCATTGCTCCCAAGTGCATGACTTTGCACTTTTTCACATTGAACCCCATCTGCCATGTGTCCGACCAGTCCTCAAGTTTAGCCAGATCAACTTGCAGCCCCAGCCACCCTACTATTTCATCCACCACCACCTAATCTTCATGTCATCTGCAAAAGAGTCTAATCTTGTTCTTAACGCCATGTGAGATGTCGACAATGAAAATGCCAAACAACACCAGGCTGAGTACTGAGCACTGTGGCACTCTGCTTGTCACAGCCCTTGGAGACGAGAGTTCCCCTCCCACCACTACCCTCTGCTGCTTCCCCTGCAGCCAGTTCTTGATCCAATTCACTATTTTTGTCCCTGCTCCCTGGTATTATACCTTGGTAATCAGCCTCCCATGTGGCACCAAATCAAAGGCCTTGCTGAAATCTAGATACAGGACATCCACCGCATGGCCCTTGTCAAGTGCCCTAGTCACCCAGTCATAATAGTCAACCAGGTTGGTCTGTCAGGATCTTCCAGATACAAACCTGTATTGCTTATAGTTCTGGAGTCCATTACCTTCCACAAAGGTTACCAACCTCTCATTAAGGATCGTCTCCATTAACTTCCCCACAATGGATGTAAGGCTTACTGGTCTATAGTTGCCTGGCTCATCCTTAGGTCCTCTTTTGTGGAGGAGCACTATGTGAGCCATCCTCCCATCCTGGGGTATGCACCCTGTTTCCAGACAGGTACTGAACAAGTCAGCCAATGGCTCTGCTAGGATCTCTGCCAACTCCTTCAATACCCAGGGGTGTATGCCATCTGGACCAGGTGCCTTATGTGCCCTTAGACCTTCCAGTACCCTGCCCACTGAGATTGCTCCATCTGTCATCCCCACCCCCAACCCCCCATGCCTACCCTTCCTAGCCCCTGAGGCAGTGACCCATCCTTTCCTTAGTAAATACAGAACAGAATTGGAAGGCAGCACCTAAAGTTTGATGGGGTGGAGCAACTAACCACTCCTCCCACTCAGGCTATAAAAGCTGCACCTCCCACCTACTTCCTTGAGCATTTTTTCTTTGCCCCACCATCCTACCCTCCTCTTCCTCCAGAAGCTCATCTCTCTCTTTCATGGACTCCTTCCTAAGCTACCTTTAGCCAAGGGAATCATTCCCGCCGCACCTCTAGGGGTGGAACCCTCCTCTAGCGTTCCTAGTTGTTGTACCCCTACAGGGTGGTATATCACATGGATAGAGAGGGGAACACATGTTCCAAGGTGCATAAGCATAACTCCATACTCAGTTGCGTAAACCCATCAAAGTATTTGTTGAGTGCTTCTGCCTGATCTGCCCCTTTTCTGTCCACCACCCGTCCATCCTAATCCTTACAATTTGATCCTTGCAATTCCTTCTTTCCCTTATGTACCTGAAGAAGTCATTTTCCCCCTTCCTTGATGCCTTGTGCCAGTCTAAGGAAGCAAAAAGAATGTGGCTAAAACAGCAAGTACTGGAGCCAAACACAATACTGCACAAGTAGGAAAGCTGGAGCTCGTCTTCACGGTAACCATGAAAAAAAAAAAAGGCACGAGCTGCTTTGGAGTTAAAAAAACAGTTTTATTCAAAAAACTTTAAAAATCAGCAAGTGTTAGATGCTGAGAATGCACAGAATCCAGAGCCAAACATTTTGGCCCCTCCCTTGGGCTTCATCAAGGCTGTAAAGCTGAGCTCCAGCTTTCCTACTTGTACCAGTCTAAGCTCTCTTGAAGCCTTTGCTTTGTAGATTAAGCCAACAGAGAGGACTGTGATATGTTATAAGTACAAAGTCAGCTCCTAGCAAATAAAACTTAAAAAGCTACTTGAACCAAAACAGGCAGACAGGAAAATGATACACCTTTTAAGTAGACAGTTGCAGCTTTTTATTTCTGAAGTATTTTCCTTTTTCCCTTTGCTCATTAGAAAGTTTTCTATGTGATAATATTGTACTGGATGTATGGAACATCTCTCAGCCTGGCAGCTGACATATCTATCTCTGTTTCCTCCACTACATCATCACCATTTTGATCACACTGACAGTGACATCACAGGCAACTGAACTGGCAGCAACTGAATAGCTGTTTCTAAGCTGCAGTGATGTCACAGTCAGTGAGGTCACAATGCTGAATATGTAATGGGGGGAACAGACTAGCTATGTTAGCTGCCAGGCAAAGTACAGCGTCACACATCACACTTACTAACATCAGGTGAATAATCTTCTAATTAAACTAAGGGAAAACAAAAAGTACATCAAATATAAAAAGTAACGGTTGACTGCTTTCAAAAAACAATATTAGTTTTAGGCAGTACACTAGCTCTTTAATGGACTCCATTGCCCCTTTCACAGCAAGACATTCTTTTTCAAAAGAGGAGTACTTTTCCTCTCTGTCACGCAACTTCCTACTGATATACAGAATGGGATGTTCCTTCCTATTTATGTTCTGACTCAAGGCTGCACCTAGGCCTACCTCTGATGCATTTGTCTGTAACAGAAATTGTTTCTCATAATCTGGATTTATCTGTAACAAAAATTGTTTCTCATAATCTGGACTTCTTAAAACGGGCTGAACATAATGCAGCCTTGATGGCCTGAAAAGCTTTATCACACTCTGTGAACCATTTCACATTATTCGGGTACCATTTCTTCATGAGTTCAGTGAGGGGAGTAGCTAACTGGGCAAAGCTGGGAACACATCTCCTGTAGTAACCAGCCAGTCCTGAAAATGACCTGACATATTTCTCTGATTTAGGGACAGGACTGTTAACTACAGCTTCTATCTTGGAAATATCTGGCTTTATTTCTCCATTTTCCAAAACATAATGCAAATATCTGGTTTCCTGCATGCCTAATGCACACTTGGTACTGTAGGATTAATGGTCAGACCTGCATTTTTGATAGACTGGATAACTGCTTGTAGGTGTTCCAGGTGGTATTTCCAGTCTATTCTGTACACCATGATGTTGTCAAGGTAAGCAGCACAATAACCAATATGAGTGGCTAAAATTACATCAATTTACCACTGGAATGTAGCAGGTGCCAAACCAAATGGCATGGTGATGAACCGATAGAATCCAACTGGAGTGGAAAATGCAATTTTGTCTCTGGATTTTTTAGCCAAGAGAATTTGCCAGTAACCCTTGATGAGATCTAGGGTACTAATGTACTTGGCACTTCCAAGTATGTCCACTAAATCATTAATCGTGGGCATAGGATAACTGTCAAATATGGACAACTGATCAAGTTTCCTAAAATCATGGTAAATTCCTACACCCCCTATTTTATTTGCAATCACCGCTGGTGACGACCAAGCACTTCTCAATTTTTCTATGATACCCAGCTCTTTCATTTTTTGTATTTCCTTAACCACATCTGCTCTCAACTGCTCTGATGATCTGTATGCCTTTTGTCTGATAGGGCAGACATTCTCTGTCACTATTACATGCTCAACCCCTTTGGCTCGGCCTGGCACTGTGGTAAAACTACTTTTAAATGTCTTTACCAAGGTATGAATTTCTGTGGCTTGTTCTGTGGGTAAGGAAACATTCACCTTTACAGCATCAGAAGTTAGTTTTTGCAGTCTGCATAAGTTATATCATTATCTTCTTTACCAGTTTCTGGTTAGACTAACAAAACAACCCTTGGTGTTTTTTCAACCCATGTCTTCAGAAGATTAGCAAGGTATATCTTGGTAGGATTTTTCCTATCAGGAGTCTCAATCTCATTGTTAACTGTACCAGTACATCTAACCACTTTATTAGGCCCTTTCCACTTCATTAGCAGTTTGTTTTCTGTAGTGGGTAACAGTAACAAGATCTTTTTTCACCTGGCTCAAATACGTTTTCTTTTACCCCATGGTTATAATACACCTTCTGCTGTTTTGGGGCTTCCTCCTAATCACTGTGGGCAATTTCAACATATTTTGCCAGTCTTTTTCTCAGTACACACATGTAGGATATAATAGATTCTGTGCTGAGTTATCTTCTATGTTTCTTTTATTACATCTAGTAGCCCTCTAGGTTGTCTACCATACATCATTTTAAAGGGTGAAAAACCTGTTGATGCTTGTGGCACTTCTCCGTAAGCAAAAAGCAGGTACGGTAAACATTGGTCCCAATCTTTCCTTCACATTTCACAAACCTTTTTAACATGTGTTTTGGGGTTTGATTAAAATGCTGAACAAGACTGTCCATCTGATGGTGATAAGGGGAGGTTCTTATGGCAGTGATACCTAGTGGTCATACAGCTCCTTCAGTAATGCAGCACCAAAATTATTACCCTGATCAGTAATAATTTCTTTAGGTATTCGCACCCTGATGAAAATTTTGGCAACCTCTGCTGCCTCTTTTGGGGCTGTGACAGTATGCATTGGAATTGCCTCTGGGTATCGAGTTGCGTAGTCACATACTACCAAAATTAATTGATTACCCTTTTTACTTTTTTTCTAAGGGGCCTAACACATCCACTGCCATTCTCTCAGAAGGCACATCTATCAAGGGTAGGGGCACCAGGGGCAGCTTGTCTTGTTTAGTCTCTGGGGTTGCTTTCTGACAGTCAGCACGAGAACTGCAATAGGTAGCAACATCCTCATTAATCCCAGGCTAGTAAACTTGATACAGCAATCTGGCAAGGGTGCAGACCCTCCCTCAGTGACAAGCCATAGTACTATCATGTGCTATTTGTAACAGCTCAGTTCTATACTTCTTTGGTCTAATGACTCCTAAATTTCTTCTAGTTTTTCCCCTTTTTCTCTAATAACCACATGTCCTCAAATCCTATGCACCTGTCGGTTCCCATGCTGCCTCCTTCTAAGTTTTTTCTTGATTATCCACTGCCCCCTCAGTTAGGGTCACCTGTCTAAATATGTACATACATACATATGACATCACTGGGCTTCACACAGATTATTACCTCTGCTACCCATAGCCATGGTCATTCTTTGGATTTGGTGTTCCTCCTGGGGATTGAGGCCTCCAATTTGTGTGTGGAACCTTTCGTTGGTCTGATCATTACACTGTGAGGTTCAACTTTTGTGCCCCCCTCTGTAGGTCTGCCCCTGTGGAGATGGTCAGTTCCCACCCTTTATGGGACGTGAGCCCTGAAGACCTAGCGGCGGTGATTGACCTCTCGGAGTTTTCTGTTGCCAACTCGAGTCCAGAAACCTTGGTTTTGGCCTACAATAAGGTCATCTCCTTGGCCCTGGACCTGATTGCTCCTGTCTGTGTTCATCCTCTCCCATTTCACCCTCGGGACCCTTGGTTTGATGGGTCTCTGAGGGAGTTGTGGCGACTAGGATGAAGGTTAGAACATTGCTGGTGGAAATCTGCCCTGGAGACCGATCACCTTAGATTGGTGGAGCATTATCAGACCTACCAATCAGCGATCTCCCATAAGAAGGCTGAGTTCCTGTCCAGTGAGATTGCTGTCACTCAGAATCGACCAGCTCAGCTCTTCCAAACTGTGGACAGGTTGTGCAACCCAGCCTGTCTGCAGCTCCGAAGAGCCTTTTCACAAATGGAGTGTGATGAGCTTGCTCGATTTTTTGTGAATAAGGTGGCCAACATCAGGTCAGAGATCCTCCTGACTCATTCTGTGGGGAATGCTGTTGGTCGGTGCTTGGTCACTGCACCTCGTATCTCCTGGAGTACCTTTGACCTGCCGGAGTTCGGGGATATTATGCGGATTGTCCAGGGTATGCGCCCTAAGTGCTGTAGTTTGGATCCTGGCCCAACTTCCCTGATTATGGGTTTTTTGATGTCATTGGCCTGGTCCTGGCTCAGATAGTCCGGTGCTCTCTGGAATCAGGCGAGTTTCCAAGCTCCCTGAAGGAGGCAGTGGTAACACCCCTTCTGAAGAAAGCTTCTTTGGACCCGGACGTTCTAGCAAACTACAGACCTATCTAGAACCTTCCCTTTATAGGGAAGGTTATTGAGAAATTATAAAAAGGGTCTGAGAAATGGAGCTTTCTGATTGGCTGCAAACATTCTAACAGCCTTATGTTAATCTTTTATTAACATACATGTAGAGCTTAGCCATATGCTGAACAAGGTTTAACACTGTTTTAAAACATGTTTTACTATAATAGTAATAAGGCACTCCCAGGGATTATGTTAATGGTCAGTTAATCACCCTCTAGGGGCATGTGGCACTCGGCTACACCTCGTGCCACAGTACACCCCTAGAAGATGATTAACAGACCATTAACATAACCCTTGGTCATACCTTATTGCTTAAGTAGTGGCGATTCAACTGGAGAACCATTTGACCATCCACAATATCTACGAACCTCTCCAGTCTGGTTTTTGAAAGAGGCATAGTACTGAGACTGTGCTGGTTTGGGTGCTCAATGATCTCCTGATGGTGAGAGATCAGAGAAACTGTTCCATTCTGGTGCTCCTTGATCTTTTTTCAGCTTTTGACACTGTGGACCATGGTGTGCTGCTCAAGCGCATGAGGTTCATCTGTGGCCTGGCATGTACGGTCCTCAGGTGGTTTACATCTTTTCTCAAGGGCAGAACTCAGAGTTGTGTCGGGGAGTTTTTCCTCAGACTCACTCCCTCTGTCATGCGAGGTTCCCCAGGGCTCGGTGCTGTCCTCCATGTTGTTTGTGGTGTATATGCTGCCCCTCGGAGACATTATAAGACAGTATGGGCTGAGGTTTCACTGCTATGCTGATGACACCCAGCTCTACCTGTCTTTTGTACCCGACCAGGATAGTGCTCTCTCAGTATTTAATAACTGCCTCGCCAAAATCCAGGATTGGATGAATTCAAGCTGGCTAAAGTTGAATACAGGAAAGACTGAGGTAATAGTTGTGGACCCAGGTCGCAGGATAGAGGGGCTGAGGACTGGTCAGCCCTCTGGACTTTTTCTGGGAGGCTCCCAGATTCTTACCTCTGAACGGGTGCGTGACCTGGGAGTGGTACTCGATGACGGGCTGACCCTTCGATCTCATGTGTCGGCAGTCATCAAGTCTGCTTTTTATCATCTTAGGAACATTGCCATGGTCAGGCACCTTGTTCCGTCCAGCGATCTGCCTGTGTTGGTCTATGTCTTTGTGACCTCGTGCCTTGACTACTGCAACTCCCTATACTTAGGGCTTCCTGGGGTTGATATCTGCCACCTGCAGCTAGTGCAGAACGTTGCCGCACGATTGTTGATGAAGTCGTCAAGCTTTTCACATATTACCCCTGTGCTGCACGATCTGCACTGGCTGCCAATTCAGTGGTGGATCACCTTTAAAGTTGGTTTACTGACTTATAAAGCCCTACACGGACTTGGTCCTGACTACTTGAAAGAGCTTCTAATTCCTTACAGCCCTGTGCAACAGCTCCATTCAGCTGACGAGGGGTAGCTGGAGGTTCTGAGGGTGACTTTGAAATCTTCTGGGGCCCATGCATTTATGTTTGTGGCCCCTACCCTCTGGAATTCTCTACCCCATCAGCTTCGGGAGTGCGCGACCGTAGGAGGTTTCAAACAGGTGCTTAAACCTTTTTTGTGGCATCAGGCCTATCATTGACTTATTGACGTTTGGAGATGCTGGTGTAACCCCCCTGCAAATGGGGGTTCCCAAAAGACTTCCAGGAGCTTGCTTGAATGCTCCAAGCCTGAATGGTGTTTGGCGTTTAAGCCATTTATCAGTGAGTGTTTTTAGAACCTCTGGTACTGTCTCTTTAAGAGCTGTCTGCTTGCAGACATAATTAGTTTGTATGGGGACTGTGTGTTTCTTTGATTGAGTACCACTCGAGCTGCTGCCAATTCACTCCATTTTTGCAGTCACTAGGAGTGCAAAGGGAACCTATCTGAAAGATGTAACTGTTTGCCAGAAACCATTTAGAGTAATAATGAAATTACAGTTTGTCTAACCTGCTTTCTTTGCAGTCAGAACTGTGTCTGCTAGTTCCCATTCTGGTTTGAACTGCTGAACTGGACCAATCAGTTGGGGTAAGCTAGCTCTAAAATGGTGCCTTGGACGAATCAGAACTTGGACTCATAATCTGAGCCAGCCACAAGAGGATTGTATGGGCAGTGACTCTGGGAGATGTAGTTTAGACTTCTCGCCTTTTGGACCAACAGGAGCAGTCTATTGTGAGTGACAGCCAATCCAGTCAAGAACTGGGAGGAACTCAAAGGAAGTTTTGTCTGTTGGAGTTTCAGTTGAGCTCTGGCAGTGAAGAAGGAAGGAGCCCTGTGCTTTTTCAGTGTGCAGTTTTAGTCGGGAAACGTGTGTAAGGCCCAGAGTTCTGGTCTGCAGCTTGTGTAACTGCTTGTTAGGACTGAATCCATCCTGTGAAGAGAATCAAAGGATATCTGAAGAGTAGAAACCAAGCTTACCCTGTAGAAGACTGGAGAAATTGCTGAATTGCACTCGGTCTGTCAGGAACTGAATCTGCTGTGTGTTCTCCCGGGTATTGTGCAGTAATTGCGATCGGGATAGAGAAGCAGCCTGCCTGGTATAGTACTTTCTGTTTTACCATATAAATGTGTGAAGAGGCTTGTGTACCTCAAGTGAATCCTGCTGCCATTAAAGGACTTTTGCCTGTTACTGTTCACCATATAAATGTGTGAGGAGGCTTGGTTAGCTCAAGTGAATCCTGCTGCCATTAAAGGACTTTTGCCTGTTGCAGTTTGCCATATAAATGTGTGAGGAGTCTCGTGGAGCTCAGGGTAGCCCTGCTGACATTGAAGGACCCTATCTTGTTTGGAGGTCGTGAGTACTAATTCAGGGTCGCTCCCTGTTGAATTGCCACATTGAATCCAAATGGAATCACTGTACTGCTGACTGTTTAAACTAATTTTCTTTTCTCTGTGGGAAAGGGCCCTACCAGCTGCCACAGTTTGGACTAGCCACTAGGGCTTGGGTACCCAGGGACAGTAACTGGTAGGGATAGCCTACTACAGAGCCATAGAGTAGATAGTAAAGTAAGCTAATTAACCTGATTTCCCCTGTCCTTGTTATATTCCCCTAAATAAATCCGAGCTGCTTGTTTCAGCAAAGTTATACTGCCTGAGTATTTGTCTATGTTAAAGTATTGTACTGTGATTGTTGCACTGTATCTTATTTTACAGGAGGTCCCAGTGCTTGAACCAGCCCTGGGGTAAGTGTATACTGTGAAGGTAATTCTGATATATTGTGTGGGCCACTAGTGGGAAGAAAGGGGGGTTGCAGTGTCCCAGAGGGCTGTGACCAAGTAAGTTTAACTATTGCAAACCCTGACCTCTGGGTGGAGGCACCCGCCATTGGATCCAGGCCCCTCAACCTGTTAGTGGCAAATCAGGCAGGGGTAGTAGCCCCTGGGATAGCGCCATCTAGGGGTTACACTGAGTTATATATCCCTGTGATTGTTGTTTTATGGAACTATGTTTTTACTATTGTAAAGTGCCTTGATACTTTGAAAGGCGCTTAAACATAAAGTTTATTATTGTATTATCATTATATTGTATACTCCTGCTGTAAATATTTTGATTGCTTTCCTTTCACCACATTATATGAAATTTGACTGTTCCTTTTGTATTTGATTCACCCTGTGCTTGTGCAAAACTGTCCTGCTTCATATCCTTGTCCCTCATTGTACATTTATAACCATGTGTTTGGTAAAAAATTGTATTTATCCACCTCTGTTAAAACTGGTCAACTGGACTCTTGTGAAAATGAGCAATTTGACCACATGCCTTTCCAGTATAAAATACAATTAAATTAAATGAAACCAACTGTTCTATCTGTTCCTGCATCTGATGATTAATCCAAACTCTGTACAGGAGCCCATTATGTGTTTTAAACCTAGGTACAACCTGTTTTGTTTCACCCCCAGCTACTTTAAATAGCCTTTGAGAGAAATATCATTAGTTTGCTCAGAAGCAAAATCACTATCAGTTATCAGTTTAGTTTCAGCACTTTCATATATCAACCCCTTAGGTCCATCAGCCTTTTGCTGCTACTGTTTTTTCAGGTGTCTTCTTTCTTTCCTGGACTTCTGGATTTTGGAGCTGGGCTCAAACAAGTCCGAATCAAAGGCATTCAAAGGAAAAGAGTCCCCAAAATCTTAAGTTTTCTTTGCCTGTGCTCTTGTTATCACAGCTGCAGACATAGCAGGATTTATTCCTTCTGTGATTAACTTCACAAATCCTGGAAAGTTATTTCCAATAATCACAGGTACAGGTAACTTAGGTAATACCCCCACTTTCATTTGGTGAGATACCCCATTAATGTTCAGGGTCACTTGGGTGATAGGATAGTATCAAGTGTCCTTGTGGATGCAGGTGACCCAGTGCCTGGTCTTTTACACAGTCTTTTTTCAGAACATCAGCATGTACCAAGGTCTGTCGGCTTCCTGAATCTATAAGTCCCTTAAACATTCTTATCCCCCATGTTGACATCTGTTAAGTACATGTACCAATTTACTAAGGTAATAATTTGCTCCAGTGTGAACCTCCTTATTTTTATGGCAGTTTCTTGCAATATGGCCTGGCTTATTATAGTTATAGCAAATAAAGCCTTTGGGTACAGATTTGTTACCGCCATCAGAGTTCTTATCTGACCTGGAGTTAAGCTGGGAGAAAGAGGGTCTAACCATTCCTTGGCTGTTGCTTTACTGCTGTAGTGTATGTCTGGCCATCTGATAGTCTCGGCCAAAGAAACAGCCTTTTCCCCACTTTCTGGTCAGTGTTCATTTATCCAAAGGTGTTCATCTGTGGTTAGGATGTTGAATTGCTCTATTGCCAATATGTCAATGATCTGTGGGACTGTTTTTCCCTCTGGTTGGAGCCATTAAATGAGGAATTCTTTGAGTAAGGTGAAGGCTTCTTGGGGATTGTTGACTGAATTTTATGTCATGGACTGGAATTTTTGCCTATAGTTCTCTCCTGAGATGTCATACCGTTAAAGGATTTCTCTTTTCAGTAGGTCATAGTTTTCTGACTGCACAGTGTCCATATTACTGTAGGCAAGTTGGGCGTTACCTGTTAGATAGTACCAGTCTAATTGCCCATTGCTGTTCTGGCCATTGGCAGGCTCTGGCAACCCTTTGAAAAGTTGCCAGGTATGCTTCAATATCATCCGAGGAACACAACTTTGTAGATTTAGTGTCTTTAACATTATTTGAGTTTTATTGATCTGCTGGACCTGTACCAGACCCTCCAGATTTGATAGCTTGCAAGGCATCCAGCCATCGCTGTATCTCTTCTTTGTCTCTGTTGCTCTTGTCTCTGCATTTCTTCTTTTCTCTGCTTCTCCATCTCTCTTTGTTGTATAGCCCACCATTTGAAGAAGGCAGACATCCTTTCAGTTACTTTCCATTCCTGTTCTTCTTCCATCACTTGTGCCAGCTGTACAGTCTCAGTTTGGACTTTTGTTTCTGCTTCTAGTTTGGCTGCCATTCTGCTTGTAATCACTCCTGGGCTTGCTGTTGCAGGATCCATACCTTTCTTCTGTGCTTCCCTGGTACCAAGTTTAATACCAACGCACAAAACTCCAGCATAGAGTATGCATGGTAAAAATCCCACTTCTAACACCAGCTGTCATTGAGCAATAGGTCAGGAGGCATAGGCAAACCAGGAGAAGTTATAAAATTCACAAGTTGCATTTTATTATCATCAACAATAAAACAAAAAATAAAATTGTGCAGGATAGCTCTTATACAGGCAGTTCAAACAAAAAGTTCCTCATCTGAGGATATCTCTAAATATACCTTTCAATCTCTCTCTCTCTCTCTCTCTCTCTCTCTCTCTCTCTCTCTGTCTCTATGTAATGTCTTTCTGTAGCACTCCACATTGTCAATGGGTCATCATAACAACTGGGCATAGTGCACCCCTACCAGGGGAATGGCACAGCCCAAGCTTTAGAATGTTGGGCACAAGAGGATTCCAAGCAGCAGTAACTCCCCAGTTCATCTGTGCCATTGGAAGGGATAACAGCTACCTTTCCCCTTCTCTCAAGACTTTCAAGATTCAAGATTTCTCTTGGGGCTGCAATTCTGCATAGCAGGTTGAGGCTGCCTGTTTCAAGGGAGCACCCCTAAATTAAAATTGTGCCAGTTAAGCTGTGGCTTTCAAACTGACAACCTGCCATTTTCCCATTTCCTTTTATGGATTGGGAACCACTTCTGTCTTGTTTAGGTATTTTAATGGTCTCTATATAAAAAAAGTGCCACAGGTAGGTACATTTTTATTTATTTATGGGGGTGTAGGTCTCTGGGGGGTTTCTCGGCTCTAGTGTCAGTTCCCTCACCCCCTCAGCTTCAGATTCTGTGTGATCAATTGTGTTCATTTCTGCTATTTTACTTTCTTGTGTGTCACAGAAGAGTCTGTAAGTTTTTTCTCCTTGGCCTTCTGTTCTTTTTGCGTGGCCGCCATTCAGCTGTGGTGACGGTTGTCCATGCGCTCCCTCTCAGTCCATTTTTCCTGTGCTTGTTTTCATGCACACCAATGGGTGTGTGCAGTTGCGTGGAGCACAGCACATTAGCGTACACAATCAACTATTGTTTTATATTGCACTAATGCGCTTGCATGATTGCTGGTGCGGGCACATCCACGCAAATACGCTAACGTCACATACAAAATTGTGATGGCCTGAGCACCTCCACTAGTGAGCATGCATACTTGGTCACCCCGTGAATCCCACTGATTCCTGAATTCAGTTCAGTGAGAACCATTAGCCCACCCATGCAAACTATTAGGGATAATTATTGTTCTCTGGTAATTTTTATCGTGGCATTCACTGTTATAGCCTTTCCCTGGCACCATGGCTTATCAGAGATCATTGATTATGAAATTATGTAAGACCTGCAAAAGGGTGATGAGGCCCTCCCCCATGGGTTCCTTTTTCCTTCATTGTGTTGCTCAGTATAATATTTCTTTACCAGATCCCCCCCAGCCGGTCCTCTGAGCTAGGGAGGGGGGAACCTGGTTCTTTAGTTGGCAGTGGTGAAGCAGAGTTGCAAAAATCACTTTTTTTGCTCCTGGGTGAGCTTTTGAGCCCCAGTGTCCTGCAGGACATCACAGCAGACACACCCGACCCCAAACTGGGACCCTCAGGTCAGGGGGGCCCGACACATGCACAGCCAAATTTGCCACAGTGAGAAGAGGCTGCAGAAACAGATGTGCAGGCAGACCTCGATCCTGACTACTTAGAATGTCAGGATGAGGATCTCAGAGATCTTGGGGAAGCTCCTGACCTTATAAAATTGCTTTCTGATGAAGAGGACATCCCCTCTGAGGAGGTGGAAGAGGAACGGGAATGGACAGAGCCCAGGTCAAGAATTCCAATTCCTCCCCTTTTTGACAATAAGACTTAGTCTTGTTTGATTGCTGAGACATGTAGATCCTTACAGCTCAAGGAGGAACAGTCTGTGGAAATGGTAGTTGTCAGTCTGATTCTGTCTGTGTCCTCTTCTGCTCCAAAGTGTTTCCCAGGTTTTATTCACTGTGACCAAATTATTGAGCAAGAATGGGCAGGTGTGGATCAGAGGCAGTATCTTCAAAAACCAAAGACACGCCTTTTCCATTTTTAGAAGAAAAATCTCATAGGTAGGAATCCCCTCCACTGGCAGACAAGGCTGTTTATAATTCAGTCAAACATACTGCCCTGCCTATTGAAGGCTCTTTGGCCTTAGCAGATTCCTATGACAACAGGGTGATGCCACATGCAGGAGGGCATTCACTTCTAACAGCACAAACATTTGTACTTCTTATGTCTTTTTTATTGTTGCCAGAGCCTTAAACTTGTGGGTCATTACTCTGGGCAGTTTCATTCCGCCTGATTTAGAAGGTGTGAGCATTTTGCAGTTGGTTGTGATTGCTTCCACTTTTCTAGATAAATCTACAGTGGAGAATGTGTGCCTGTCAGCCCATTCAGCCTACCACATTGTTTTGGACATCTGAGGTATAAGGCTTAGGCATTGGATCACTGATCAAGCTTCAAAAGTTAAGCTGTTTAACCTCCCTTTTGAGGGAGGTTTGTTGTTCGGTTCCAGCCTGGATGCAGTTTTAAAGGTTATTCAGGACCAGAAGGGCCATCCTCCAGTGTTGAAACAACAGTATAAGCCTACCGTAAACCACAGGGGTCAAGGTGACAGCTGATGCAGGCAGTCCTGAGTGAGCTGCTGTCCCTTTCAGAACTTTTGTAACCATAGAAATAGAGGAGCCTACTCAAAGTAACAAGGGTTACAGTAATAGAGGGTCTCTTGCCAGACGCCGTGCAAGAGGCCCAGCTCAAAAGCCTGGTGTCTCACAATGAGGGTATGCAGGCCCATCCCTGCCTCCCTTTTCTTGGTGGATGTCTACAGGAGTTTTACTCAAGATGGGCCCAAACAACATCAGATGACTGGGTTTTGGAAATCCTAGACTTGGGCTATGCCATAGAATTCTCATCAGTTCCCTCAAGGGGATGTTTTTTGTTGTTCCCAGACTCCAAAGATGTTGCAAAAAGGCAGGCGGCATCAGAGACCCTGAACCACCTCATTCAAATTGGGTCCATTGTGCCGGTTCCACTAAGCGAGCAAGGTCAGGGGTTCTACTTGATCTATTTTGTCATTCCCCAAAAATTGGGGGGGGGGGGGTTCAGGCCCATCCTGGATCTGAAACATCTGAATAAGTTCATGCACTGCAAGACCTTTAAGATGGAGTACCTGAGGTCAATCACCTGAGCTGTTCGGTTGGGGGACTTCTTAGCCTCAATAGATCTGATTAATGCCTACCTTCACATTCCCATCCATAAGTCTCACCAGAAGTATCACAGGTTCTCCATCCTGGCCAAGGAAATGATAGAAGGCATCCTTAGAATGGCAGAAAAGGGGGAGATATTGTTGATGGGGAGAGATATTGTTGATGGGGGACCTGAATATGCCAGATGTTAACTGGAGCACCTTTGCTGCAGCCACATCCAAGAGCAGGGTCATTCTTGATGCTTTACAGGGGGCATGCCTCAGACAGCTAGTGTTGGAACCCACTTGGGAGGGTGAGGTCTTAGATCTGGTACCCTCAAACAGGGATGGAGAGAAGATCTTGGATTTAGAAGTGGGTAGCCATCTGGGAACAGGCAATCACCAAACTGTGTGGTTCATGATGAACACAGCCGTAGAGTCAAGTCACACAAAGGTGAGGTTATTGGACTTTAGGAGGGCTGACTTTGGCAAAATTGGGGAGTGCCTCAGAAAAGCACTAGCAAATGGACAAGAAGATGGGGTGGAGGAACAATAGGGAAAAATCAAACCTGTCATCACAGAGGCAACAAGCCTTTGTGTGAAGCAAATAAACAAAACAAAATAAAGGAAAAAAACACTATGATTCTCAAAAGAGGTGGCGGGGGAGGTTAGGCAGAAAAAGATAAGGAAGTATAAGGAAACACAGAAGGAGCAGGACAGAAAACTGTACCAGTTAAAGCAGAAGGAAGCAGAAGGAAGCAGGGAAGGCAGTCAGACTAACAAACGCCCAAACCAAGGAAAAGATAGCCAACTCAGTTAAGAAGGGGGATAAAACCTTTTATAGGTACAGGGTACACTAGGGAGTGAAGAAAGACCAGGGGAGGGATAGTGAGGCTTAATAATGAGGAAGGGGGTGGGCAGAGAGTGACAGTGACAAAGCAGAGATACTGAACGAATACTTCTGCTCAGTATTCACAAAAGAAGAGGAGAGGGAGGTATCTAAACCAAATAATAGAAGCACACTGGATATGGGGGTCAATACCAGTCCATTCATAGAAGAAAGGGTCCTGAAAGAACTCCTAAAACTGAAGGTGGACAAAGCAATGGAGCCTGCTGGGATTCACCCCAGAATTCTAGAGAACTAGTGGCACCACTAACTACCCTTTTAACAAATCATGGGAGGATGGTGTGGTACCTGAGGACTGGATAATGGCAGATGTGATTCCCCTTCATGAAAGTGGGAGCAAGGCAGAGACCGGAAACTACAGACCTGTTAGTTTGACCTCAGTGGTAGGGAAACTGATGGACTCACTTCTGAAAGAAAGAATTATTGAGTATCTAGAGGCCATCGGGAAACATGACCCAATGCAGCATGGATTCGTAGTGGGAAGGTCATGTCAGACGAATCTAATAGATTTCTTTGACTGGATGACCAAAGTAGTAGATCAAGCAGGGGTTGTGGACGTAGCCTACCTAGACTTTAGCAAGGCATTAGACACAGTCCCACACAAAAGATTAATAAACAAGTTAGCCAGCCTGGGAGTGGGTGCCAGGGTGGTAACCTGGGTGAAAAATTGGCTGGACAACAGGACACAGAGGATAATAGTAAATGGAGTCCACTCCAAAGAAAGGGGGATTACTAGCGGTGTACCGCAGGGTTCAGTACTGGGACTGGTCCTCTTTAACGTCTTTATAGGTGACATTGCAGAGGGACTGGAAGGAAAAGTATGCCTCTTTGCAGATGATACAAATACCTGCAACAGGGTTAATACACAAGGTGGGATGGAAAGGATGAGAAGGGACTTCACAAGGTTGCAGGAATGGTCAAAAGTACGGCAGCTTAGATTCAATGCAAAGAAGTGCAAAGTAATGCACCTGGGAAACAAAAATCCAAGGGAAGAGTACACAATGGGGGGGAGGTATTAACGACAACAAAAATGGAAAGGGACCTGGGGGTAGTCATATCAGATGACCTAAAGGTAGGCAAGCAATGTGAGAAGGCAGTAAGGAGGGCTGGGGGGACACTGGGATGCACAGGGAGAGGCATCACCAGTAGAAAACAGAAAGTTGTTATCCCTCTGTACAGACAGTTGGTGGTTCTTCATACTCTCAAAGCTTTGAACCAGTCCAAGCAAAGTCTTGATGGGCTCAACCCAACCGCTTACACATATTTTCAGTCTATCATGCTGCCAAGGTACAGTCCCCAAGCCATGGAAGTTAGCTAAAGTCATCCCCCTTCACAAAGATGGTGACCCCACCCTACTGGGCAACTACAGTCCCATTTCTCTGCTCCTCCCTTGCCAATTTCCAGGAGACCCTAATTTCCAACAGGCTAAACTCCTTCCTGGACACCAACACCATCCTTAGCCCTTCTTCCTTACTACTCTGCCTCACACAACATATTCACTCTGTGATGGACAATGGCCAGATGACACTGGACATCTTCATAGACCTAGCCAAGGCCTTTGACTTGGTCTCCCATAGTATCCTCCTGGACAAACTTGTTTCCATCTGCCTTTCTTCATCATTTACCAAATGGTTCAGGGCATACCTATCCAACAGATTTCAAGACAAGCAACTAGGCGACTCCATATCCTCCTCCCTCCCCATCTATGCTGGTGTCCCCAGGGATCAATCCTGGGACCAATATTATTCTCAGTTTTCATCAACGAACTCCCCTTCTCCTGCTCCACCTCACACATATACATGTACGCCGATGATATGGTCATCTATGCTTCAGGCTCCTCCCTCCCACATGTGCAGGCTTCCCTTCAGGCTGACTTCGAGAATGCACTAAACTAGTTTGAAAAAAAAACTCACTCAAATGCAACACAAAGAAAACTGCCACAATGGCTTTTGGCACTGCACAGAAACTGGCTAAGCCCCCCTTCACTCCTTAGATGGCTCAAAACTAGAAACTGTGGAATCCTTCAAATACCTGGGAATCTGGCTGGATCCAAAGCTGGCCTTCTCCTGCCATATCGATGCAATCCATGCTAAGCTCAACCCCAAACTTGGTGCCTTACACAGACACAAGGATTTTCTTTGGCTCCCTACCAGGAAAGAGCTCGTCACCAAACTAATTCTGCCATCCTTAGATTTTCCCTTTGGTATCTGGGTAAGGCCCACTAGGCATAGGTGCCTCTCTTCAGGAGCGACCCAGGAGCACTGGGCAGGTTAAATGACTTGCTCAGAGTCACACAGTATGCAAGTGGAGGTTGTGGGAATCAAACCCAGGTCTTTCTGCTGAATGTATCAAGCTCATTCACAGCTCATTATTTTAACTTCTAGGCTATACTGCCAACCCTAGATTATGCAGACGTTGTGTACAGCTCCACGCCCCAATCATCTCTCTCTAAACTGGACCTACTTTACAATGCCTTTTGTCGCTTCACTTCAGACTTTCCCTATCAGACACACCACTGCTCCCTGTACTTGGCTCTCTCCCTCACCTCACTTGCTAGTCATCGCCTTGCCCACTGTGCCACCTTCATCGTAAAGTGTTGGTTCGGTACTATCCCCTCCTACCTCACTGACCTCCTGTCCCCTCCACCAAAATGGGTTACTCACGTCATACCCAAAACCCTCGCTCCTTGCCCTCCCTCTACCACACTCAAAATCAGATAAGTTATCCTTTGCCTTCAGGCTCCCCGCCCTTTGGAACCGTCTCCCCCACTCGGTCCACCTCTTGCCCACTGCTGCATCGTTCAAAAGACACCTGAAACCTCTCCCCACCCCCTGTTCCTGCCTCCCTCCTCATCCCCTTTGACACCCTCTGCCCCTCACCTTCCCCCCAATTTCTCACCCCCCAACTCTGTAGCCACTCATCTGTGGCTCCCTGCACTTCACTTCTAATACTATTGTCTGATCTTATAACATTGAATTTTCTCATTTGTATTTATTGTATATATGGTATACATTTGCAATACTTCTTGTATTTTATTGTATATATTTTGAAAAACATCCTGTATTTTATTGTACCTTTTGCCATGTATGCACCTCTGTATTGTTGTAGCATTTTCTACACTTCCCCTTCCCCGGGTCGCACCTGGAAATGAGCTCAGTGTGCCTTTCCCAGTTACCAAAATTTTAAATAAATAAATAAATATTCCTTGCTTGTTGTATGCTGCACAACATAGCACTGACACAAATACACTTGCACCATAATCAGGTGAAAACTGAAGTGGATGCGGAGGCACTGCACCAGTTAGAGCAGAAGGATCTGGAAAGGCAGGACTATTGGTTGGAGAGACGCTCAGGTGAGACTCAGGACAAGATAATAAATGAGAACTTCAGGCCCAAAGGTGAATAGGAATGACACATGGCAGTGTAAAGTAAATTAAATCCAAATTAAACAGAAACAGAGTAGGATGATCAAGTACAAAATATTCATCTGAAAAACATAACAGAAAAACAATACTGCAAATGATACAGTGCAACGAACAAAGATATCCAATAACAGAAAAATATGCAGGACAATATGATAATCCCATGTCATGGGAATGTGGAAAGTATAGTGCTCAACTGCACAAACAACAGTGTCAATTACACCGCTCAAACTCCCATCTCACAGATCAGGCACAAGACTTGACAAAATATCGGGCCCAAATAAATAACCAACATCATGGATATGTGTTAAAAAATCACCATATCAGCTAAAGGAGCTGTGTGTAATATGTTGCTTAATATAAGTATCATTGCGTAATGAGAACTAGACTGTAACACTGATGGCTGACGATAGTTTATGACTCAAATCTATACTCTTCACTGACAGAAATACTAAATATAGGAGGGACAAAGGAAATATCCCAAGCAAAATCAGGAATTTCTCCGGAAACCAGTGATACAGAAACATAGAATCTGATGGCAGATAAGGGCTTCTTGGCCCAGCCAGTCTGCCCTTTTTATGTTGGCTCACGCTTGCGCAGCCAACATCTTGCAGTAGTACCAGATCTGGAGGCGCAGTCACTGTTGGGCGAATGCAGGGCACGCATCAGAAGGTGCGTTCCTCATTCCCCAATCAGCCAGCAGCAGGCACTGACCTCACGCATCCCTAATGTGGCCAGGAGAACAAAGAAAAGGTCCGCTGCAATGAGAGCAAACCTCTCATGCAGCGTGACCACTACATGCTACTCCGGCGTGCAGGCAAACCACCTGTCACAATGCAGATGGGAAGCCCACTCCCGTCGCTCATGTAAGCCCCAACAGTTTTCTTTGCCGATGGGGGTCCCAATCCCTGCCAGCGTTTATCCCATCCCAGTGTATTTGCGGTAAGGGCCCACTCCCCGTCGGCACTCTCCGGCTTTTGTTACCTGCCAGGGGTGCCCAATCCCCCTTGGCTCATGTGCCCCCTAAGTATGTGCTGAAAGGGGTGCCCAATCCCCCATCGGCTATAGAATACCCCCCCAAAAAAAAAAACTTAGGTGGCACTCTGGGAGCCCACCCCAGCATGCCAAATACCTTGGAAAAAAAAATCCTCCCACAATGTTTTTTTTTTTTAAAGCTGTAAAAAAGAAAATGGTCCCTCGTGGTCTCCCTGCTACCCCCTCCCACAACCCACACCCACCCTCTGCGCACCCTGCCTCCCCACACCCCCTCACCCCATACTTACCTCCAGAGTCCGGCACAACGATCTTCGGTGGACCGGGAACACATCTGCACTCTTCAAAGCCGACCGGGAACTGAGAAAATGCCGGTAAGCTGTATAATGGCATAAATAGGGTTTTTTCAACTTTGTTGCCTATCTCAGCCATGTTTGGGAATTTTGGCACCAAATTTTCAACATGGGGTTATTGGGACCCCTCCTCATGAATTCAGGCACTGTCATGGTGTTATTCCGTCCTGAAAGGTGATTTTGTGGTCACTGCGCAGAATCCTCTTTCAGGACCGATTAACAAAATGACAGTGCCACTGTTCATGAAGGGGGCTCTCAACAAGCCAATGTTGCAAATTTGGTGGGAAAACTAAAAAAAATGGCTGTTTTACGAGCGTGCATTGTGCAGTTTCCATGCACATGCTTAACTTCGTGAACTTGTAATATTTTTACTCCAGATTTTCAAAACTGGCATTTTTCCATACCTCCTTATGAACAGTATAGCTGCCATTTTACATATCCTGACCGAAATGTGTTTTCGCACGTCCGGCATAGAATAGCGCGGTAGCTGTGCAAAATCAGTTTTTGGGACAGTTTGAGGACATGACGGTGACACTGTTCATGAGCAGAGGTCCTAAAATGCCTATGTTGAAAATTTGGTACTGAAACTCCATAAAATGACTGAGTTATAAGCATGCGTTGTGCAGTTTCCATGCACCCTTGTAACTACGCAAATTTGCAATATTTTCATGCCAAATTTTCAACACTGCCATTTTTTCACACCTCCTTATGAACAGTATAGCTGTCATTTTTCACATCCTGCCCAAAATGTGTTTCCGCACAACGTGGCACACAATGCCGTGGTCACTGTGGGAAATCAACTTTTGGAACACATTAACAAAATCACAGTGCCACTGTTCATGAGGGGAGGTCCCAAAATGCCTATGTTGAAAATGTGGTTAACAAACTCCCAAACATAATTGGGCTACAGATGTCTGTTGCGCAGTTTCTATGCATGCTCATGACTTCACCAATTTTTCATATTTTCACTCCAGATTTTCAACGTTGCCATTTTTTTAGGCCTCCTCATGAACAATACAGTTGTCATTTTCCACATCCTGCCCAAAATGTGTTTTCGTCCCTGTGTCACCAAATTGCATAGCCGCTGTGCAAAACCACCTTTCAGCTACCAAACTGATTGTGCCGCTTTTCATGAGGTGGGCTCACAAACAGCCCATGTTGAAAATTTGGAGTGAAAATGCCAACACACGCCTACGGTGTTAGGGTTTCCCAACTGTGGCACCCATCCTGTACAGACTGACAGGTGTCAGGGGTGTGACTTGGGATCATCGGCTGTAATGCTCATGCCATTCCACCCCCACCCCCACCCTGCAGCCACTGACAGGCATCATGGTGTGCCTCGCACAGTCTGACCACAAAGGTCACCCCATTCTCCTATACTGCACCCACCTCAGCGTATTTCCTTATGGAATGGGGTAAGTATAATGCCCAAAGACCCCAAAGCACACCACAACACTTGTCAGTATCTACAGGGTAGGGTGAGGTACAATGGGATGAGCGTTATAGCTGATGACCCAAATGCACACCCCAATGCCTGTCACTCTCTGCAGGGTGGGGGTGGGATTGGCATCACTTTCAATACTTCACTGCCATTCCTATAATACATCTCTACCTCTGGCACTACCAATGCCAATGCCAGCGAGACAACATTCGGCATTGACAAATGCATGTTTACCTACTGACATTCTCACTGTAGACCCTACTTGACCTACAGCTCTTTCTCCTTCCCCCTTCCTTTCCACTATGATTCCCCTGTGCTTAACCAATGCTTTATAGAACCCCACCACTGTTTTTGCCCTCACCACCTCAACTATAAGGCTATTCCAGAAATCCACCACTTTTTCTGTGAAGAAGTACTTCACATCTCTTCTGTATCTACCCTTTCCAGCTGCATAGCATTTTCCCTTGTTTTTGAGCAGCTTCTTTTCTAAAAAATACTTCCCTCCTGTACCTTATTTACCACTGAGAGGTATTTAAATGTCTCTGGCATATCCCCCCACTCCTTTCTGTCTTCCAGGGGGTACATATTGAGGTCCTTCAGTCTCTCTTAGTAGGGTTTTTGATGCAGACCCTGCATCATTTTTGGTTGCCCTGCTCTGGACTGCCTCCACTCTGCCTACATCCTCTGAGAGATGTGATCTCCAGAACTGGACGCAGTACCCAAGGTGGGGTCTTACCAGCGATCTATACAAGGGCAACACCACCTCCCTCCTTCTGCTGGTGACACGCCTTCCAGTGCACCCTAGCATCCCACTAGCCCTCACAAATGCCTTGTCACACTGCCTGGCCAACTTTAGGTCATCCTATATGATTACTTCCAGGTCTCTCTCCTGCATAGTAGTCGTCAATACCACTCCACCTATTTTGCACTCAATCCCAGGTTTATGTGCCCCAATGCGTTATTTTGCACTTTTTTGAATCAAACCCAGCTGCCTTACCCTTGACCACTCCTCAGGTATTCTCAGGTCTCTGCTGATCCTTTCCACCCCTTCCCCGGAGTGTCCACTCTGTTGCAGATCTTGGTATTATCCTCAGAGAGGCAGACCTTCCCTTCCAGCTCCTCTGCAATGTCACTTCTAAAGACATCAAAGAGATCCAGTCCCAGCGCTGATCCCTGTCATACCCTGCTGGTCACCCTTCCTTCCTTGGAGCGAATTCAGTTTACCACCACCCTCAGTCGTCTATCCCCTAATCAATTTCTTACACAGTTTACCACCTTTTTACCTACCCCTAAGCTACCCAGCTTGCTCACTAGTCTCCTGTGTAGAACTGTGTTGAAAGCCTTACTGAAATCTAGGTAGACCAAATGCACCGCTCCTCCCTGATCTAATTGCTTGGTCACCATGTCAAAGACATAACCTCCTCCCTGTGAATCCTGAGAAACAAAAACCCAGGGGGAGAGTACACAATGGGGGGGAGGTATTAACAACAACACAAATGGAAAGGGACCTGGGGGTAGTCATATTTGATGACCTAAAGGTAAGCAAGCAATGTGAGAAGGCAGTAAGGATGGCTGGGGGGATACTGGGATGTATAGGGAGAGGCATCACAGGTAGAAAACAGGAAGTTGTTATCCCTCTGTACAGACAGTTAGTGAGACCCCATCTGGAGTACTGTGTGCAGATCTGGAGACCCCATCTCTGCAAAGACATAGACAGGATGGAGGCAATCCAGAGGAGGGCAACTAAAATGGTGCAGGGTCTGCAAGAGAAGCCATATGAAGAAAGACTAAAGGAGCTTAATATGTATACCCTTGAGGAAAGGGGGGGGGCATGATAGAACCTTTGAAGTACCTCAAGGGAATCAACAAAGTCCAAGAGGGTAGCATCTTTCAGAACAAGAGATGTGCAAGAACAAAGGGCCAGAATTTAAAGATAGAGGGGGGATGGCTCAGTGGCAATGTGAGGAAGTATTTTTTCACAGAGAGGGTGGTGGACACATGCAACAGCCATCCTGAGGAGGTTGTGGGGTCAAAAACAGCGGGGGGAATTCAAGAATGCATGGGACAGACATAAGGCAATTTTGGTGGGGGGGTAGGAGGAAGTAGGTTGTTGGTTAACTAGGATCTACAGCTTATCCAATAGGTAGGGAAGTGGGCAGACTAGGTGGGCCAAGCAGTCCTTATCTGCCATCAAAGTCTATGTTTCTATATTTCTATGAATCCATGCTGCCTCGGGTCTTGTAAATCAATGGATCCAAGATATTCCACAATCCTTTCCTTCAGCAGTGTTTCCATTAACTTTCCCACCACCAATGTCAGGCTGACTGTCCTATAATTGCAAGCCTCTTCCCTGCTATTGTGAAGTGAGACTACATCTGCCCTCCTCCAGTACCCCTCTGGTTTCCAGTGATCTGTTAAATAGGCCTGTCGGAGGTGTAGCCAGTACCTCCCAGAGCTCCCTCAACACCCTTGGATGCACCCCGTCTGGCCCCATTGCTTTGTCCACTTTCAGATTAGAAAGTCCCTTCAGGACTCTCTCCTCTGAGAAAGGATTGTGTCCACATCCCCCTCTTCAAAGCTCCTGTTACTTTTTTGTGGTCCCTCCCCTCTCCTTTCCTCTGTGAACACTGAGCAGAAGTATTTGTTCAAGATGTCTGCCTTTTCCTGGTCCCCCTCTGTATAGTCCCCCTTCCCTTTTTAGCCTTACAATCCCTCCCTTATTTATTTTATTTATTTATTGAATTTTGTTGACCTGGTAAGCCCACTGGGCCTAGACGTCCCTTTTTCAGGGGCGACCAGGGGGGAGGGGGATACAGATGGTAAGCAACTGAAATCAAACCAGATTAAGCTATTGGTGGCATTTTTAGAGAATGGGAGAAATTTGGCCAGGACACCGAGGAAATTCCCCTACTCTTGCTGCAGGGGCCCTTGCTTACTGTGAGCAGAGGGGACCCATTTCGATGGCGGACTGTTAGTTTGGGGAGCTGGCTGGTGTACCTGCAGGAGAACTGATCTCTGCTCCTGCAGGTCCAGCAATGGAGAACGATTCAATGGAAACCGAGACCAGCATGTATATTGAATAAAACTATGACGATTTGCAGCAAGAAGGATTTTCGGAGGATGATTTAGTTGCTCAGTTATCTAAACAGCAATGGCAACATTTGTTGAGATTGTTAAAAATTACGGAGACCGGAGAAAAGGCTGAAACTGGGAGTTCACAACCCCCACAGATGGAGATGTCAGTGGTGGAAGGATTTGCGCAATAGAAGCTTGTAGCAATTGAGAATACTAGGAATGATGCAGCAAAGAGAGAGCTTGATGAGCAGCTAACGCCCACTGTCAGTGGCATGTGCCAAGGCAGTAGAGCTACTAAGGCAAGAGAAATAAATGAGGATTCGCCTCAACAAGTGGCAAGGGGTACCATGAGTACAAACATTGAAAAAGTACATTATGTGCAAAGGTCAGAAAATATTGCACCCTTGAGACATGGGAGATTGCATACAAGGAAGGCACAAAATGTTGTTCAAACCCAGAAGATTGGTGCAGGATACAAGATTATGGTAGCATGTAATGTGTATGACAATATATTGCGGAATGCCCAAGGAATTAGAAATGTGGAAGGGCTAGGGGTTGCACAAAATGGCAAATAGAGGAGCCAAATGAAACAGTTTTTCAGGTGGAAAGAGACTCAGGGCTGTTAACAAACACAGGAGGAAATGTACAGCACCAGCTGGGAACTTCAAGCCTACAGAAGGCAGACATGAGACCGGATTATGATGAAAATATCCTGGTGGCAGGGTTGTCTGTTGAGAAAGCCCTTAGACAGGCTGGTTGGGTCCGGCATTCTAAGGACCAACCTTGGGCCTCGCCCAAGAGGGTGCAAGATGTTGTCAGTGATGCTTTAGAAATTCCCCCATCACTGGAATTTTGAGATACCCCTGGCCTGCAGAACCCATTTTTGCATAAACTTGCTCAGGCTGTCAGACCCACGCAAGGTGCAGAGTAAAAAGGATCTGAGAAAAGGAAGGAGGGAAATCACTGCGGGCCGAGAAGAGGCCGCGCTGCTCTCCCACCCAGCCCAGACCACCTTCAGCTCCCCCCAGGGAGCATGGAACATCACTGCGGGCCGAGAAGAGATAATTAAAGTACCTCTACACCAGCACCTTTGTGAGGGGGGATAGCCCGTCGACACGCTGCGCATGTCGACTGCCCCACCCACCCTGGGTCGTCATTACCTATATAGGCGCTGGCCTATGACATCACTTCCCTCTGTTAGAAAAATTAACTCCCACTTTCCCATTTGCAGGTTATACCTGCCAGCCCACTAGAGGGACCCATACCTATCCACCTCAGGTCCACTACCTGTACTCTGCCTACCTTTCCTGGAATCCTCCTATCGCCTTTTCCCGCTCTCTCCTCCAACATACCCACCTCTGCCCACACCCTCACCTGCTCCTCCTTTTCTGTACCAATCCACCTCCTGACCCCTCCTCCTCTGTACCAACACCCAGTGACCACTAGGAGTCACTATATCTCACCCTGCTGAGGCCCAATCCCAGCCTGCTTTGGACCCCTAGAGCAGTGGGTCTCTGCCTCTCCCAGGCACTTTTCTTGTTGCCCTGGCAGAGACTTGAACCCTGTACCCTGTCCACCAGAGTCCGTGTCACTACCACTAATCTAAAGTGGCAGCCACACTTTCTAGGAGGCAACCCAGATACTTCAACCTCCTACCCCACTACCACCTGCAAACCATGCTAGTTCACCTCCTACTAAACTCCCTCCCCGTCATCCTCCTTCTGGTACCCTCCTCTCTCCTGCCTGATATCTCACCTGGGTCACAGGAAATTGCACCATTAATTCCCACCAACATAGTTCCCACTCACCCTACAATGTCCATGTACACTGGCCTACAGCATCCATCTCCCGGCCACTCCCCCTCCTCCCTCCCAGCCCATCCCGGGCGGCTCATCAACTTTGCCCTCCCCACCTTGCAATCCCTACCCATCCCCTGCTCCCCAATGGTCCCACCCCCATCTCCTCCTAACCGCAGGCAAAATTCATATCACCGCGCCCTGGCCAGAGCTGTTGTCCTCCTACTACTCTTAACGGCAATATCCACCCTAACCCTGGCCCCACCCTGACCTCCACAGCAGGTGGGCGCCCCGGTCTGTTGATTGCCTCCATGAATATATGCAGCGTCTTGAAAAAATTTGACTCCCTCCAAAGCTGGGTCACACTGCACAAACCCAACGTCATTGCGCTGGTGGAAACGTGGCTATCTAAATCCACCCCTGACACCTTTGTCACCCTCCCCGGCTACACCCTATACCGTGAGGATCGAGTAACCAAACTTGGGGGTGGCTGTGCTATCTACACCAGGAACTCTCTCACTGGTCTCGCCCTCCCTGCTCCGGACCTTGTAAGTGGGGCTCAGGCCCTCACCATTAAGCTTACCCTGGACCCCTCCAGGGCACCCCTTTATCTCACCGCTGCCTATATACCTCCCAGGAACCAAAACCCAGCACTATTATCATTAACTGACTATCTTGCCACCCTCCCTCACAGTGCTGATCAAGTCATTGTGGGACACCTTAATGTGAACTGGCTGAGCCCCTCCTCCTCCCCCACTCGGGACTCCTTCACAGCCCTGGATCTAACACAACTAGTCTCCCAACCCACACGAGTGAACCCTAAGAGAGGTACCAGCACCCTCCTAGATGTCATCATCACAAACCGCCCCCCAAAAATCCTGGACATCCAAGTCCTCCCTGATTCACTCAGTGACCATTCCCCTGTGCTGTTCCGCTGGATGGCCACCTCACCTCGACCCACTGCCCAGTGCGCACCCCCGCCGGCGTTTCAGACCGTGTGGTCTGAAAAACCTTAAACAATACCTTGAACAGCAAGACTGGTCCCCCATTCACCGCGCTCCTGATATTGACACTGCCCTTGCCTTCTTTACCCTAACCTTTAGTAAAGCCTGTGACCTCTTTGCTCCCCTCTCAGCCGTCCGATCCAAAAAACATAACCTGCCCTGGATTACCCCTGCCCTTTCACAGCTGCTCAGGCACAGGGATAATCTTTGGCACCGTGCCATAGAAACTGGGCGACCAGCAGACAGACAGGCCTACAACGCTGCACGGAATAAGTGCACATGGGCAATCAGGAAAGCCAAGGCCGACCACTATCAGGCCACCCTCACCGCCTCCTGGGGGTGCTCCCGTACCTTCTGGGACAACGTCAAACAACTGAATGGGAACACTCGCTCCCCTCCCCCTTCCCAGATTACTACTGACAACACCACCGTTACAGACCCTGCTGACATTGCAAACCTCCTCAACACCTCCTTTACTGACCTTAGCCCTATCCTTCCCAGTAACTTCTTTGACCAACCACCCTCCCAACCTGCCCCTGCCCTCCATCGCCCCTAGCTTCTACCTACGTAGGGTAACTGCCCAGGAAGCCAGACCGCACCTGACCCATGCACTAAAAGGCAACAGTCCCGGTGACAACAACCTGGACCACAGAATTCTCCGGCTGGTACTTGATCAGGTCCTCACCCAACTCACCAGCCTTCTCAACAAATCCCTCTGCCTGGGACAATTCCCCACTACATGAAAAACTGCCACTGTTACTCCTATCCATAAAGGGGGTGACAGGTCCTTAGCTGGGAACTACCGACCTATCTCCATACTCCCACCCCTTTCCAAGGCACTGGAAAAACTAGTTGCCATGCAAATCACTGAATACCTGGCCAAATACAACATCCTCTGCCCTGAACAGCACGTTCCGTGCAGGACACAGTCATTAGAACAGCTCTTGTTGAATTCGTGATCCTTCCTGCTAATTCTCCATGGACGCTGGTCTGGCGGGGCCGTGTTCCCACCTATCAAAGGCCTTCGACACGGTCTCACACCCCTACTGCTGGAAGCCCTCTGTCACTCTGGTTTTGCCTCTGGACCACTTGCCTGGTGCTCCAGCTACCTATCCGCACGCTCCCAACGTGTCAATATTGGTGGGACACTTTCCAATCCACGTCCTATCCTTTCGGGGGTTCCACAGGGCTCCATCCTGGGACCCCTACTCTTCTCGCTATACCTTAACACCCTGCCCAGTGCTTGCACTGGGAAAATTCTGCTGTATGCAGATGACGCCGTCATCTTCGCCACCGACCGTAACCCCACCTCCCTCCAGGTTTCCATGCAATGTTCCTATAATGACACTGAAACCTGGTTTAAAGAGCATAGATTGGTCCTAAATCTTAAAAAATCTAAAACCATGCTCTTTGCCCACCCTCAAAACAAAGCTTACAACTCCCTCTCGTATCCTCTCCAACTCCAAACAGCAACTGGAGCAAGTCCCTCCTATAAGTACCTAGGGTGCTCCTTTGACTCAGCCTCACCTACCACACCCACATGAAGCACTTGCCTCTGCTACCAATATACGGCTTGGTATCTTGTACCGCTACAAAAACTGTCTCCCCCCCGATGCCCTCCGGCTTGCAGTTACATCCTCCATACTATCCCTAGTTGACTATGGGCTACCTGTCTACGGTGCTGCCAACACGACTGCCCTAAACAAAATCCGCCTCATCCTAAATAAGGCATGCAGGCTAATCACAGGGGCCCCTAGGCTCACACATACGTGCCAGCTTTATGACATGGCAACAGTGCTAAACCTTGACGAACGGCTGCAATACCAAACTTGCCTTATAGCTAAAAAAACCCTGCTAGGACTTTCTCCACCCAGGCTGACATCCTCCCTCCTCCTAGCCCAACCTCTAGTCAGTACTCGGACCTCCTGCAAGGCCACCTTCCTGGTTCCTCGATCTAGGACCTCACATGGACAGAAGTCTCTCCACCACAGAGCCCCTTCTTGGTACAACACACTTCCTCGCTCCATCTCTGAAATCCCCACTATCTCCAAATTCAAAACTGCACTCAAAAGCGAGCTGTTCAACAAGCGCTGCTGCACCTGTGCATAACGGGTGTACAAGCACCCTTTGTCCTGACAATGCCCACTGGGCTGCACCCTCTCCGTACCGCCTTATTCCTACCACCTAGATTACTGCCATATCCAACTGCCTACCTTCTCTCTACTGTCAAGAACGTACCATGTATGATTGAATCTTATTATACTGCTTGCTAAATTGTCCTACTAGTATGCACTACTGTTACCGAATCAAACTACCTGCTGTACTGTCCTTGTCACATGTTTTACTATCTCTGTAACTAATACCATGGAACCTGTTTGACTGTTTCGTTTTGCAAATGTCATACATTTATGCTGCTAAACCCTGTAACCAACCCTTTTATCTATAATACCTGAATCTGCACCTTATAATGCAACCAATGTAAACTGTACCCAGGATCCATGTATGCCTGCATCTTTATGCATATGTTCGCTTATAGCATGTATTTTGTACTTGTATTATCTTCTCTTCTCTTTACGAGGTACCTTTGGAAATGAGCCTCTGGCTCAAAGGTTGTAAACCGATTGCAATATAAAATAAAAAATAAATAAATAACACCCCCCTCCAGAAACCAACCCCCACTGCTCCGTACCTCATCAATCACAAAGAATACAGAACTGACTCCCACAGAAGTACAGGCCCGAAGTCATGAAGAGGGCCATTTTAGAAGAGATTCCCGGGGTACACCCACAGGGCCCAAGGCAAAAACCTTTTGCAGGCCTTTTTCATGCACCACTTGAACCAGCTAAATTAAAAAATGCTGCCCGAATTAAATACAGAGGTGGCCTGGAGGTCTGCCCAGACAGGATTTATGCGGGAAGAACATTGATAAAAGAGAGTATGGGATTCGCCGCACAGGAAATATATGCTTTGATCCACACTTCGGGAAACCCTATCTTTGATATAAGTTTTAAAACAGCTGAAGGGTTAGAACACTTCTGGCACAGAGAAGAGCTCAAGTGATCCCGCTCCACAAGAGTGGTAGCAGGGAGGAGGCAGGGAACTACAGACCAGTCAGTCTTACCTCAGTAGTGGGCAAGCTTATGGAGGCACTCCTTAAGGAAAGGATAGTGCAACACCTGGAATCCATAGGGGCACAGGATCCAAGACAGCATGGGTTTACAAAAGGAAGGTCCTGTCAAACTAATCTCATAGATTTCTTTGACTGGGTAACCAGAGTGGTGGACCAACGAGGAGCAGCTGATGTCGCCTACCTTGACTTCAGCAAAGCTTTCGATACTGTTCCACATAGAAGATTGATAAATAAGCTGAGTAGGCTCAGGGTGGGTCAGAAGTTGGTCAACTGGGTGGCAAACTGGCTGATGGGCAGAAAACAGAGATTGGTGGTAAATGGTATACAGTCAGAAGGGATGCAAGTCACAAGTGGGGTACCTCAGGGATCAGTCCTGGGGCCAGTCCTCTTCAATATCTTCATTAGTGACATTGCAGATGGACTAGAGGGTAAGGCTTGTCTGTTTGCAGATGACACCAAGATCTGCAACAGAGTAGATGATCCAGATGGGTGGGCAGAATGAGAGAGATCTGGATAAACTAGCAAAATGGTCAGAAGAGTGGCAACTGGGATTTAATGCAAAGAAGTGCAAGATCATGCACATAGGGAAGAGAAACCCTGAAGCCACCCATATGCTGGGAGAGGAGTTGCTGGCAGTCACAAAGGAAGAAAGAGACTTGGGCATCATCATTACCGATGACCTGAAATCATCCAAGCAGACCTCTAAAGCAGTAGGTAGGGCTAGGGGGATGTTAGGGTGTATTAGTAGGGATATCACAAGTCATAAGAAGGAGGTAATAATCCCTCTTTACAAGACACTGGTTAGGCCCCATCTGGAGTACTGCATGCAGTACTGGAGGCCACACCTTCACAAGAACATTAACCAAATTGAGGCAGCCCAAAGAAGGGCAACCAAAATGGTGCAGGGACTGTATCAAAAGACATATGAGGACAGATTAACAGAGCTCAATATGTATACCCTTAAGCAAAGGAGGGAGGGAGAGAGGTGATATGATCGAAACATTCAAACACCTTAAGGGCATTAACAAGGTGAAGGAGTCTAACATGTTTAAATATAAGAAAAATAGCAGGACAAGAGGACACAGCATGAGATTAGAGGGAGGCCGATTGAGGGGAAATGTGAGGAAATCCTTTTTCACCGAAAGAGTGCTGGATGCATGGAACGGCCTACCTCAGGAAGTGGTGGCTATGAATACACTGCAGGGCTTCAAACAGGCATGGGATAGGCATAAGGGAGCAATACAGTTGAGTATGAATAGATAGGCCACTGACAGAGCAGAGGCCGATGGCACATTTATAAGATAGAAAAAGAAATGGGCAGACTGGATGGGCCTTGCAGTCCTTATCTGCCGTCAACCTCTATTTTCTACGTTCCTATATCAAAGCCTAAGGCAGACTCCAGAGTGGAAACCCTTTGTGGTCATTCCACTATCAAGACCAACTTATCTTACAGTAACAATATTGTTCAAAAATGAGGGGGTGACAATTGGAGACATTTTGTACTGGATGAAAATTAAATATAATGTATTGGGCCGTCCTGGTCCCATAATTGATCCAGAGGATATAGGGACTGGAGGGTGACGAGTGAAAGTCTGACTAACACAGACAAATGGAGTTATCCACCACCTCCCCAGCTGTTTTTATCTGGGCAGAGACAGAGGATTTATATTTTACGTTGGACAACCGTGATCCTGCTTCAGATGTGGGGCTTACAACCACCTTAGTAGTGCCTGCGATCAACTAAAATGCTCCTTATGTAATGGCACAGGTCATGTGGCTATTAACTGTCCTTTCCTGTTACACAGCAACTTGTGTGATGAAACAAATTATGCCTTTAAGAATTGCCCATGGGCAGCCCTGAAAATGAGAACTATGCTGAGGAGGGAGAAGAAAATGAGAGGGCCCCCCCCCCGACAAGAATCATCACCCAGACAGAGGTGAATGGAGGACCAGTCAAGAAAGAACAGGGTTCAAAACACAGGCAAGTTCTCCAAACCCTGTTCAGGAAATGTGCGTGCAATCCAAGGGTGATACCCTTATTGAAGGAGATGGCGTTCAACAAAGGATTGATGATGTAGAGATTGTGGAAACAGTTATCTCGACAACTGAATCTGCACAACCTGAGTCACAAACTATTTCTGCCCCCCCCCCAATGGAGAAATGGGAGATGCAAAAGGTCAGGAGGGTGATGAGAAGCCAGATGAGTAAAAATGAAGAACAACAAAATACAAGTCAGGACTACCATGTACCAACTGGTAATAGATTTTCAACATTAACCAAAAGGAAGCAGTGGGCGGATGATGGAGAGGAATCCTACACCTCGTCCATCACATCATCCTTGCCTGATATCACCACTGATACCGAAAGGACATCAGGGGACTCAAAATTACTGAAAGAGAAAAGGAAAAAGAAGAGAACCAACAGCAAGTCTCCTGAGGCAGTTGAGACGAGAACCTCTACGTCGGAGGGAACCTAAATCAGGTTATGTCTTGGAATCTTAAAGTGGGGTCACTTAACACCAATAGCATTAAGAACCCACAAAGAAGGCATGACACCTTTTTTTTACTGTGGGAAGTACGTATGGATATCGTATTTTTGCAAGACACTGGGATACACACACTTCATGAACAATATTTGGCAAAAAAAGAGTGGCACAGTGGCCCTTCCTTCTGGTCTTTGGGGGAGGAAGCATGCTCTGGGCTGGGTATTCTGATAATGGATACGGGTATCACTGTGTCAAGGTTATTTGACTTAAGTCCAGGTAGAGTTCTATTTCTTGACATAAGGTTTAAAGGCCAAGACTTACGACTAATAAACCTATATAACCCTCAGACAAAGTATCAACGTATTGAGGTTTTGAAACAAATCCAGCCCTATTTGTACACAACAAGATCTGTGATATTTGGGGGAGATTTTAATTATATTGTGTCACTTCAAGACAAAACAGGTCTTACAAATAAGTTATATAACTATTCTAATTTTTTGAACAGAATGTACAAAACTGCAAATATGGCGGATTGTGCAAGTAAGATGTCTGATAATCCGGCGCACACCTTTTATAAAGGCAGATTGTCCACCAGAATCTATATGCTGTTTGTTTCCCACTGGGTACCAATAGTGGAATGTGAAACACTCCCCATTGAGACTACAGACCATGTCTTGCTACAGGTATGATTGGGGGCCCCAGTAATAAGCCAGTGTCGAGCATGGTCTGGAGATTTAATGTGTCCTCGTTAGAGGAACCAGACTTAATGGTAGATTTGCAGGAAGAAATCAGGATATGCCTTTCGGTATTTGCAATGTATGACAATCCTTTATTGTGGTGGCAGGACACCAAAAATGACATAAAATTATATTGCAGTAGAAGGGCAAAACAAATGGCCAATAGCAAGTATTTCAATTATCTGAAACTACATCAAAAACTACAAATTTTAATGTCTCAGATGGTTGAAACAGGGGAAGATCTTACAGAACAGATGGAGGAAGTGAAAAAAGACATGAAAGACTTCCAATATGACAGGGCTCAGACTTTGTTGTTTGAGCAAAAATTCAGTACACAAGGTAAAGCACAACACTTAAACCCGTATGACGGTTGCCATAAGAGAACGGAATCTAGACATATGACAGAATTACTAGCTGAGACAGGACACATAACGAAGGATGGGGCAGAAATAATACAAGTAGTAGATAGTTATTTGTGACAGTTTGGTCATTCCACACCACGGTCTGATTCCCTAAAGGACTTTTTAAACAACATTGACATCACAAGGGTCCCTAGGGGAGAAGCAAAATTTGTGACTGCTCCCATTACTAAAGCTGAACTATTGATGGCCATTGCGGCAGTTAAAACTGGGACATCTCCTGGACCTGATGGCCTGCCAGGCTAATTCTAAAACAAAACAGTAGACCTCCTTCCAGATTATTTATTATTGACATTTAATGAGATTTTGGGTGGGGAAACACCCTTCCCAAAAGCCTTAGCAGATAGTTTGTTGATTTTTATTTTTAAAAAAGGGAATAGGGTTCAATTAACGAATTGGAGACCCATTAGTTTAATAAATGTAGACTGGAAATTACTAAGTGAGATCCTATGTGCTAGACTAGCTAAAGTAGCACAATATGTAGTCTCTACAGTGCAGACTTGTGGAATACCTCATTGCTCCATGACGGACAATTTAAAATTAATAAGAAAATTGTTCTGTCAGCAAAGTGCCACTGGGTTTATTCTCACTCTAGACCAATCACAGGCTTTTGATGCAGTGCCTCATGATTACCTGTTCGAGGTATTAAGGAAGTATGGTATACTGGAAGGTTTTGTGGAATGGATGGACATCTTATATAAGCATGCATACACAAACCCTGTGGTAAATGGAAAGACAGGAAGACATATCAAAATTAATACAGGGGTAAGACAAGGCTGCCCTTTGAGCCCTTTGCTATATGTCCTGGCTATTGACCCCCTACTTAGAAGGATAGAGTTGGAAGGGGAGATACTTCACATTCCAGGGTTAAACCAGCGAGTTTTTCCAGCAGTTATGGCATATGCTTGGCTGATGTTACGTTGTTTGTAGCAGATAAGGGGTCTGGGGTGACACTAAAATTGTGGAAAACTTCTCTAGAGCATCAGGATCCCAAATCAATAAAGAGAAAAGTGGAGGTGTGGTATTAAATCAGATAAGAGATACTGAAGGAGTCATAATAGGAGGTATACAACTATCAGAGCCCCCAATTAAAATATTGGGGATCTCCTTTGGCACTAAAGATTCTCCAGTATTAAATTGGGAATCATGTCTGGGAAAAGCTGAGGAACTCATCAGCAGATGGAAAACCTTTCCCATATCTAGGAAAAAAACTATTTTTTTATATAAAACTTTCATTATTTCCCTTTTTTTAAATACTTGTAGTATATTTCCTTTACCAATAAGGTTGGAAACCAAAGTATATAGTGTTGCCTTTCGTCTTTTGTGGGGAAGTAGGTTAAACTCTGTGAAATGCCAAATAACTTATAGACCCATTCAGGAGGGAGGATTAGACATGCTGCACCCAGTTATCTTTTTTTTCACAATATATGTATACTCTAACCTTCTTCCCCTAATACTTGGTAAAACTATGGAGCGGGTAAACTTTTTTAAAGACAGATGTGATCCTGTTTTGAATAAATGGAGAACCCAAATGAAGGGTCCTTATAAAATTTCAGTCACAGGAGAGTCAGTGTATCTAAAAGAAGTCTTTAAGAAACTAAATAGCTGGAACCTGACAGAACAAGAGATGAGATATACCACAAGAAAGGTGGCTTATAAAAACATTATAATGACTGGTCAGCAATTTCTCTCAATGTACTAACCAGGTTGATATTTCCCATAACAACCGGCTGGTTGTTATGACATTCACAAGCCATGCCAATCAAACTATGCTGCTGTCTCATTGGCCAACATTCCGTGTGTGGGCGGGCCAAACAGTCTCACAAACATGGCAGCTCCATCTTTCGCTTATGGAGCTGCCACCACAATGACCTCACACTCGCATTTTTTTTAATTTATTTTACTTATTTTACACTACCTGGTTGATACAGCCATTTGTTTTTCCACTTCAAACTCTATCTGGCTGATCCCGCCCTTCATCCGCTTCAGAACGGCAACGTGCCATCACACACAGCGCCAGCCCAATCAGGACAGCTCTCAGCAAATGTAAGCGGAAAAAAATAACAAAACAAAGGACAAAAAGTTTTAAATAAATAATGAGAGATACAGTGTGTGTGTGTGCTTGCGCATGCGCAGGTGGTGGGAGTGAGTGTGTGTGCGCGGCCAGATTCTCACACTGAGGTTACAGAAACTGGGCTGGAGGAAAATTGCTGGCCCATTATTATAAAAATAAAGATGGGAGGGTGCATATGATTTATCACACCTCATTGTGGATGTTTTGATAAACCCCTCGGGCGTCGCCCTCAGGGTTTGTGTAGCATCCCACAACTCGGATGTGCATTAAATTCTCATATCAAACCCTTTCCCATCTATTATTCTCTATTTAACAAAAGAGGTACAGAGAGTTCCATGTTTTAGTCTTCCAACCAATATCATAAATGCAATGGTCACAGCTCAGCTCACAGAGTTTCATGTTCCCCCCAAAATGTGGGATACCCTGTCAATGTGCTGTCATGATCGACTGAATGTCCGGGGAAATCATCACCACAAAGCGATGACAAACAGAATATGCTTAAGGGAAGGGTGTATAAGACAGGTGGAAACTATGAGACATTTGTATTTTGAATGTACATTTATAGATTTGTAACCCCCGACCCCTGCCTTTTTGCAAAATGACAGGTGTCATGCTGTTGAAGCTGACAGCAGTACCTGGTGGGGACTGGGTTTGGGGAGGATGAGGTTACTCGGCACGGGGGACCTAGGTTTTGCTCCTCTGCACAGGGGCACCCAAGTAAATCTGGACACAGGAAGCAATAACTGTAATGTCCAAAACCAGGAATGCGATTCTACAGTGTGGCTTTTATTCACATCCAAGCTGAACAAAACAAAGCATAGACGGACCCCCACGGGGCTACATTCCTGGTAATGCAGATTAGAGACAACAGAACACTTCTTTACTATTTCCAGCCCTCAGGCTCTGAACCTACCAGGCACACAGCCCGGACTTGCACGCAGCTTTGGGTACACAGCCCGACTTGTACACTACTTGGGTTTTCCCCACTGGCCCGGCTCCCCCGCCAGCCACTTGATCTGCGGTCCATTTTGGGAAATGAACCTATTTTCCTGTTGTGGCTCCCCAAACCACATTAGAGCCTTCGACTCCTAGAGGGAATTTTCCTTCCAATCCCATGTCTGGGTACTTCCCTCATCACTGGCCAAGTGCATGAGGCAAAGTAGAAATCCACAGAGCAAATCCGTAGAGGTGGACCTGGTCACTAAAGATGGGGGGTCTCCCACCTCCAGCTCCCACAATCCATACCCGGCCATTTCTCTGGAAACTAAACAGTTCTTTTACTGAAAGCTTGGCAATGTAGATTACTGGGTAGACGTATGTCACATCTCCTCTACATGTCTTGACTTCCCATAAGTGCTGGGCTTGAACATACTTTTGCTTTTGGCTAAGCCTATTACTCTAGGCCTCCCACTATTTCAGTAGTCCAATCCCCACTATCACACAAGTCCCAGGGTGAAAAACATAGGCCCTTTAGGAAGAGCAGACACTCACCCTCCAGTTGCAGGTACCCCACAGGCGATTCACAAATCTTCTTGTTTCCCAAAAACTCTGGAACAAATAGGCAGCTTCTCCACAAGTAGCAGAACCAGGGGGGTTGCCCCTGGAATATGCAGGAAACTCTTTCTTGCCCCCATCCCCGGAGGGAGGGGGCACTGAGACCTGAATCAGCGGTCTCCACTACTTACAAACTGCTTCTGTGTCTCTCTTAAGGTGGAGACACACACACCCTTTTACCTAAATGTAGCCCTATGTCAGGGCTGAGGCTCCAAGAGCCTATACAGAGCTGCGTGCTGCTCCCTCAGCAAGCTCCAAACTCCAACTGACCTACAGACCACTGTTCAAACCTCCCAACATTCAATTCCAACTCCCTGCTGCAGATTCCATTGTGGCTCATGCAGCTGCGATAGTTCTATGGTGATGTCATCCCTCAGTCTCAGCTGAGACTGAGAACAGAGTGAGACAGTGTGAAACCCATTTAACTGGAGTTTCACAAGCTGCCTTCCCTGCCTACCACTAGGTCTTACTGGGATTCTAGTAACCCCGGGTAACAAGGGGGTTATAGATTCATTATGGGATTCTTTGGCATTAGAGTGGGGATTGCCACATATAAAAAAGCATGAATTATGATACCCTGATTTATGGGGACATAGGGAATGATAGAAAAAAATTCCATAAAGGAACGTTTAAAGTTGTGATGGCAGCAATTAAGTGGTCCATATGGCAAATTAGATGCCAATATGTATTGCAGCAAAAGAATATTGATGTAGCAGGTTTGATAAGAATAAACACAGAAGTACAGGGTATATATATAAACAAGCATTTGTCAATGCCGAATGTTGTCGCTCTGGCATTGGCAGTGCCAGAGCTAGAGATACATAATAGGAATGGCAGTGAAGTATTGAAGTGATGCCAACCCCACTCCCACCCTGTAGAGAGCGACCGGCACTGGGGTGTGTCTTTGGGTCGTCAGCTGTAACGCTCATACCATTGTACCTCACCCTACTCTGTAGACACTGACAAGTGTCGGGGTGTGGTTTGGGGTCTTTGGGGTTATACTTACCCCATTCCACAAGGAAATATGCTGATGTGGGTGCAGTATAGGAGCGTGGGGTGAACTTTGTGGCCGAACAGTGCAAGGCACACCACGATGTCTGTCAGTAGCTGCAGGGTGGTGGGGTGGAATGGTGTGAGCATTACATCCAATGATCCCAAGTGACACCCCTGACGCCTGTCAGTCTATACCGGTTGGGGTGCTACAGTTAGAAACCCTAACACCATAGGCGTGTCGTGGTAGTTTCACTCCACATTTTCAACATGGGCTGCTTGTCAGGCCACCTCATGAAAAGCAGCACAATCACTTTGTTAGCTGAAAAGTGATTTTGCACAGTGGCTGTGCCAGTTGACGACAGAGGGATGAAAACACATTTTTGGGCAGGATGTGGAGAATGACAACTGTATTGTTCATGAGGAGGCGTAAAAAAATGGCAACGTTGAAAATCTGGAGTGACAATATGAAATAGTGATGAAGCAATGAGCATGCATACAAACTGCGCAACACACGTCATTAACCCATTATTTTTGGGAGTTTGTTAGCCACATTTGTAACATAAGCATTTTGGGACCTCCCCTTATGAACAGTGGTGCTGCAATTTTGTTAATCTGTCCCAAATGTTGATTTCCCACAGTGACCAAGCCATTTTGCACCACAGGTGCGGAAACACATTTTGGGCAGGATGTGAAAAATGACAGCTGTACTGTTCATAAGGAGGTATGAACAAATGCCAGTGTTGAAAATCTGGCATGGAAATTTTGCTGATTTGCAGTTACGGTGCATGGAACTGTACAATGCCGCTTGCAACACAGTCATTTTATGGACTTTCAGCACCAGATTTTCAACATAGGCATTTTAGGACCTCTGCTCATGAGCGGTGTCACCGTCATTTCCTCAAACTGTCCCAAAAAGTGATTTCGCAGAGCGACCTCACTATTCTGCGCCGGACGTGCAAAAACACATTTTGGCCAGGATATGTAAAATGACAGCTGTGCTGTTCATCAGGAGGTGTGAAAAATGCCAATTTTGAAAATCTGGACTGAAAATATTACAAATTCACGACGTTACGAGTGTGCGTGGAAACAGAGCAACCTTCGCTCGTAAAACAGCCATTCTTTTTATTTTTCCCACCAAATTTGCAACATAGGCTTTTTGAGAGCCCCCTTCATGAATGTTGCACAGTCATTTCGTTAATCGTCCTGAAAGGTGATTCTGCGCATCCACCTCACGAAATCACCTTTCAGGCTGATTAACAAATGACAGTGCTAGAATTCATGAGAGGGTCCCCAAAACCCCATGTTGAAAATGTGGTGCCAAAATTCCAAAACATGCCTGAGATATGCATCAAAGTTGAAAAAAACTATTTATTCCATTATACAGCTTACTGGCATTTCCTCAGTTCGCGGTCGGCTTTGAAGAATGCAGGCGTTCCCGGAGTCCACCGAAGATCGTCGCACAGACTCTGGAGGTAAGTATGGGGTGAGGGGGTGTGGGGAGGCAGGGTGCTGAGGGTGGGGCGGGAGGTGGGCAGGGAGACCGCGAGGACAGTTTTCTTTTTACAGGTTAAAATAAATAAATAAATAAATAACGGGGACAGTTTTTTCTTGCAGAGTTTTGGCACACTGGGTTGGGCTCCCAGTGTGCCATCTAATATTTTCTGGGGGATGCTATAGCCGATGGGGGATTGGGCACCCCCGTCGGCACACAACAAAAGCGGGGGGGGAGCATTATGCCGACGGGGAGTGGGCTTCCCCTCAGCATTTACACTGGGCCAGGGTATGCCGACAGGGGGATTGGGCACCCTTGAAGTCGGCAGTATGCTGCCATGTTAATATTCTTTTTTACACCACCAGGGAAAGCATGTCGGGAGGTCCGCTGCGTATGACGAGCTTAGCTCGCATTGCAGCAGACCTTTCAATTGATCCCATAGCCACATTAGGTATGCACGGTGTCACACCGACACGCAGGCTGATTGAGGAATGAGGGACGCACCTACTGATGCATGCCCTGCATTCGCCCAACAGTGACCGCGCCTCCAAATCTGCACTACTGCAAGATGTTGGCTGCGCAAGTGCAGCAACATAAAAAGAAAGAAAGAATGTCTTTCCCAGTACAGATGCATGAAGTCTGGTGGAGTGAGTGGCCAAACTGCATCAAAAGATAGAGAAACCTAGAGTACACTGGATAGTACAAAAATCTCTGTTCTGTGGTTTACACTGGACTTAAGATATAACAAATACAGGCAGATAAAATGTAATGAGGCCACTGAGTTTGGGGTCCTCTTTGAGTTCCCCCTCCTAGCCTTATGTAAGGTTTTGGTAATTAGGAAGTATAATTTTAGTATGTTGATAGGCTATCAGTACAGGCTATACAATAAGGAGATAAGTAAAGTATAAAGGAACAGGATAATTAAGAGGGGTTAGAGTTTTAGTTATCTTTCCCCTGAATGATAAGACGAATTACGTTTTTAGTGTCATAAAGAGCTTTTCTTCAGGAGTGAATTGAGAAAGTTTGCTTTAAATTTTTCATATGAGGAGGGAGAGAGAGAGAGTAAGCTGACAATAACCTAAGACATGTTTCACTAAGTATGAAGTGATACTGTGTGGTGCTTATGCTTCCCTTTATGTTTTGTATGATGGGATACTGACTTGTTTTTGTATGATTCTTTAAGTTATGAATACAAAATTTTCCTTACTCTTTCTGTTGGGAGGGAAGGGGGTATGTTGATAGTAATTTTAATTATGTTTAGGGCTTAAAGTATGAAGTAATACTCTTTTGTATTTATGTATTCTCCTTGTTATGATTTTGTATGACGAAATACTGATTTGTTTGTATTTTCTTTTAAGTTATGAATAAAAAATTCCCCTACTCTTTTTTGATAAGTGCCATGGAATCTTTAGTATCCACCTGAACTACCATCAATCTAGGCAGATGGGACCTCAGTTTAACATCTCATCCGAAAGACGGCACCTCAGAAGTGCAGCACCCCCCTCATGCTGCACTACAGTGTCAGTATTGGGATATTAACCCAAGTGCCAGATGTAGGAGCTGAACCCACAGCCCTCTGATCTCCCAGCCTCAGAGGTGAGTGTGCTACCTACTGAGCCACTGGTCTTTCTCTTTTCACTTACATACCTACAAAATGTCATGTCTCCTTTTGATACTGCCTGGGCTTTTTCTTCAGTTTGCACCTTTGCACTCCTTACTACTTTCCCTATTTCCCTCTGTTTCCCCTAGTGCACCTCCTTTTTTTTTTTTTTTATACACTTGTCACGGTCTGCAGGGGCCTCTCTCAGGCATCCTGCCGGTTCCTGCCCAGCCTGAAGTCCTCCTTGCCTGTACCTTCTCTCTCCTCCTCCTTGACACCACACTCGGCACCCCCAGCTTAACCCCTCCGGGGTGGGGCTGCCCCTCCCTTGGGCGCTCTTCTTAGTCAGTCTCAGGTGTGGGCGAGGACCCAGTTGGAGGAACCTGGGAGGTCAGGTAGACTGGACCCGGCTGCAGGCATGGGGGCAGGTGCTGTCACCTACCCCTGCCGACCAGGCTTTTCCTTATTCTGGTGCTCCTTCCCCGTATGGGAATGCCTCTGACACAACGGCGCATGGCAACCCTGCCTAGGATCAGGCCATGCTACTTGCATGCTCCCCAGCATGCTGCAGTGCTCCCAGTCTCCACCAGGAGCTGCTAGCATGCCGGGCCCCCATCTCCCTCCCCCAAGTGAGGAGAGCAGCCCAGCTGGCTCTCAATCCTCACCCGCCCCCTGCCTACCCCCGGCGCCTGAGCTTGCTCCCGAACTCGGGTCACCAGCATGGCGCGAGGTGTGGTGTCCAACGCCTCAACCCTCAGCGCCACTGGGCCAGCTCAATGCACCTCCTTATCATCCTGCCTCTGCGTTTCCTTGTACTTTCTGAATGCAGCCCTTTTTAGCCTTTAGCTTTTCCATGACTCTTTCGAGAAGTATAGCAGTCTCTTTTTTCTCCTGCTTTTACTCGCTTGTTTGAAGCAGAGGTTTGCTGCCTTCACTATGGCCCCTTTTAGCTTAGCCCACTGTTCCTCCACCCCCCAGGTTATCCCCCCCACACCAGGTCATCCCTGATGCATTCACCCCATCTTTATAAAATCTGCCCTTCTGCAGTCCAGCACCTTCACCTGTATGTTGCTTGATTCCACAGCTGTCCTTATATTGAACCACACTGTATGGTGATCACTGGTCCCCATATGGCCTCCCACCTTGACATCTGCAATGCTGTCCCTGTTAATGAGAACTAGGTCCAGTATTGCCCCATTATGAGTGGACTCACTGACTAGTTGCCTGAGGAATGCCCCCTACAGGGAGTCCAGGATGTCCCTGCTTCTAGCTGAAGCCACAGTTAGGAGGCTTCAATCTACACCCGGCAGACTGAAGTCCCCTACCAGCAGCACTTCCCTCTTTTCTGCCATTTTGCTGATGGCTTCCCAACAGTACCAAGCTCATTCACAGCTGAGGATATAGCATGCACCAAGCAGGAAAGGGATCTTGGGGTTATCATCTCTGATGACGTCAAGGTAGGGAAACAGTGTGACAAGGCAGCAGGTAAAGCAAATAGGATGCTGAGATGCATAGGCAGGGGCATCACCAGCAGGAAAAGGGAGGTCATAATTCCACTATACAAGACACTAGTGAGGCCCCACCTGGAGTGCAGTGTACAGTTCTGGAGACCTTACCTACGTAAGGACATAGACAGGGTACAGAAGGTTCAGAGGAGGGCAACAAAGATGGTACATGGATTGCATCACAAGTGCTATAAGGACAGGCTGAAGGAACTGAATATGTACTCCCTGGAGGAGAGGAGGGAGAGAGGGGACATGATAGAAACACATAAGTATCTTACAGGGAGGAACAGGGTACAGGAATATACAATTTTTAAGCGAAAAAGATGTTCCAGGACTAGAGGGCATGGGATGAAGTTGGAGGGAGGATGATTCAGAGGAAACGTGAGGAAGAATTTCTTCACAGAATGGGTGGTGGACAAGTGGAACACCCTGCCAGAGGAAGTGGTGGGGGCTGAAACAATCACGGGATTTAAGAATGCATGGGATAGACATAAAGGAATTCTGGAGGTCAAGGGTAAGGGGCAACAGACTTCTAGGAAACAAACTGAACTTACAAGCTCAAATGGGCAGACTGGGTGGGCCATAGGCCCTTATCTGCCAACACTGTCTATGTATCTATGTACCTCTAGGCTATATTGCCAGCCCAATCCTATTATTTATTCCTGGTGTACAAAAAACATTTTTATGAAGCCATAATGAAAGCAAGGTGGGAGAGGGGTTTGGAGCACCCTGGATACATATAATATTCTTTCTCTGGGTGGACACCACACTATTTCTAACTATCAATGGATACAATCCCTCCATACACCAATGAAGACATCCCAAACCCAGAGTCACCTAGTCTATGGCAACCCAGTGACAGTAGAAGCTCATAGTGCACTGTACCCCTAAGACATCAAGGACAGCACTCATCCCCAAGAGGGCCTTACATGTATAAAAATGTTCCTAAATAATAACCAGAAATGATGAAAAAAAGAGCAAATAATAACAAATAAATCAAAAAACATAGTGAAACTAAGAACATTTTAAAATAAGATAAAGTATGCAAATTGTATATACTAAAGTATACAATGACTATGCTCAGTGTTTAATGAGTAATAAGAAACTTCATTTTGAAAATCTATATTCTAAAAACACTACATAATGTCCCCTGAATGTGCATGTGCTTCTCTTGGGAGCATTAAATGAAAGTTTTGAAAGAATAAATCTTAAGAAGAGGAAGGAAAATAGAAAAAAATGGAGAACAAAGGAAAGCACAACAGACTACTGTAAACTATCTGCAGTAGTTAAACACATGAAATACATTGAGAGTCACAGTCAAAAAGTACTAATTTCAGCAGCATAACTAATGCAGGAGCTAAAGTGGGATGTTGCTGGAGCCTGTCTTGTACACAAAGTTATATAGGATTTTCCATTTATTTTCAAAGCCATTTATGTCATTTCTAAAACCATAGGCCAACTTTTCCAACTGTAAGGCCAGATCAGTTAAAAAGATTCTATATTCCAGCCAGTCCATCAACACAGAGGTCGACCTACTGCTCATGACGCCAGCAACCCAGGTTCAACAAGCATTTGTCAATGCCGAATGTTGTCTTGCTGGCATTGACATTGGCAGTGCAGGAGTTAGACAGATGCATAATAGGAATGGCAGTGAAATATGGAACTGACGCCAACCCCACCCCACCCTGTAGAGACTGACAAGCACTGAGGTGTGTCTTTGGGTCATCAGCCATAACGCTCATGCCATTTCACCTCACCCTACCCTGCAGACTCCAACAAGTGTTGCGTTGTGCCTTGGGGCCATCGGGCCTTATGCTCACCCCATTTCATAAGGAAACATGTTGAGATGGGTGCAGTATAGGAAAATGGGGTGAACTATGGGACCAAAGAGTCCAAGACACACCTTGGTGGCTGTCACTGGCTGCAGGGTGGGAGTGGGGCTGGAATGGCATGAGCATTACAGCCGACAATCCAAAGTCACACCCCTGATGCCTGTCAGTCTCTACAGGGTGGGACGTTACAGATAGAAAACCTAAAACCCCGGTTTTTGTTGGTATTTGCACTCCAAATTTTCAACATGGGCTTTTTGTGACCCCACCTCATGAAAGCATTCGGGACCTCTGCTCATAAACAGTGGCACTGTGATTTTGTTAATCTGTCCCGAATGTTGATTTCCCACAGTGACAACACCATTCTGCGCTAGATGTGCGAAAACACATTTTGGGTAGGATGTGAAAAATGACAGCTGTACCATTCATAAGAAGGTGTGAAGAAATGGCAATGCTGAAAATCTGGAGTAAAAATATTAAAAATTCTTGAAGTTACAAGCATGCGTGGAAACTGCACAATGCATGCTCGTAACACAGTCATTTTGTGGAGTTGTTTCACCAAATTTTCAACATAGGCATTCTGGGACCTCCGTTCATGAACAGTGTCACTGTGATTTTCTTAATCTGTCCCGAACATTGATTTCTCACAGCAACTCCGCCATTATGTGCCAGATGTGTGAAAACAAATTTCAGGCAGGATGTGAAAAATGACAGCTGTACTGTTCATAAAGAGGTGTGAAAAAATGGCAATGTTGAAAATATAAAAATTTTTAGACTTCTGACGCATGGAAACTGTACAATGCATGCTCGTAACACAGTGACCACGGAATTTTTCCACCAAATGTGCAACACAGGATTTTTAGGAGCCCACCTCATGAACAGTGACACCATTGTTTCATTAATCAGTCCCAAAAGGTGATTCCGCGCAGTGACCACAAAATCACCTTTCGGGACCGAATAACGAAATGACAGTGACTGAGTTCATGAGGTGGGATCCCAAGAACCCCATGTTGAAAATTTGGAGCCAAAAGTCACAAAATGGCCAAGATATCAACCTATGAAATCCCCCCATTGATGCCATTATACAGCTTACAATGATTTTTTTCAGTTCGCGGTCTGCTTTTGAAGAGTTCAGATGTCTCCCACTCCACCGAAGATCGTTGCACCCGGCTCCAGAGGTAAGTATGGGGTGAGGGGGTGCGGGGAGGTGAGGTGTGCAGAGGGTGGGTGCAGACTGGGGAAGGGGGGCGTCGTGACCATGAGGGACCATTTTCTGTGTTACAGGAAAAAAAAAAAGGACGTCACGGGAAGGGTTTTTTTTCACAGGTTTGCTTTGGGCACACTGGGGTAGTGTCCCAGTGTGCCACCTGTGTTTTTTGGGGACAGGGGGCTGAAGCCAATGGGGATTAGGCCCCCCGTTGGCAAAGAAAGTGTGTGTTTGGGGGGCATGATGCTGAGGGGGATTGAGCACCCCCCTCGGCAGACAAATAAAACAAGAGGGAACATTATGCCAACGGGGATTGGGCAAGCTCCCTCATTCATATTCAGTTGCCCCTCACTTTCCTGCCCTGATGTAGCCTGTATAAACCTTTTCATTTAACAATAGCCCCATGGTCTGGTAGCAGTCCCTTTCCCTTTCACATAATTGTAGGATTTAACATTTTTATTTTCCTTCCTGCCTGTTGCTGCCATTGAAGCTCACTTTCCCCAGGCAGCAGACAGGTTCCTTGTTCATATTTAGCATGCCTCATTAATATTCATGAGGTAGTTCCCAAACAAGAGGGCTCATTGTAGCATCTTAATAAAATACTTTAGTGGCTCCTCCTGCACCTGTTTTGTGTCTTCTGTCCCCGATTAGCTGAATTTCAAAACTGGGACCACCGGAGAGCACTCGTTTGGCCACAGGAATGGCCAAAAAAACAACCATGCGCTACGCCGCATGCATGGACCTCCAGACTACATCGAAGTGCAGAAACAACATGGTAACTCTATGCTTCATTTCTCCACCCCATTCTGAGTCAAAACAATGCTGGGGCCAGACGAAGGACCTGAGGGTACAACGGGACCTGTGACAGGTGGCAGGGACACTGGGAAGAAAATGGAGCAAACAGGGCAGAACAGGAGACATCTAAGTTAAGCCCCGACAGGGGGGTTACAATAGTGTGTTGCAATTAATAAATGTATATATCATAATATCTATACATTACATAGAGGATAATGGATGGGAGACAGACCATAACCGCGCTGTAACCACATTGAGTGGTTTCTATGACATCTAAGTAAACCTCGAAAGCGCAGCTTGAGAGGTTTACTGTTGTCATAGAAATTACGAGATGCAATTTCAACGCAGTTATGGTCTGTCTCCCATTCCTTATCCTTTATAGTGTATGGGGCAAATTACACTGTAAAAGCTACTGCTGCCCACTAATCAAGAAAATAACAGTGTTGAAATCATCGGATTGATACCTGAATGCGGTCTTACCTTATGCGGAAAAAATGGCACACAGGCTTGTTTTCTACCAAGTAAGAACATTTATTGCAGGTTCGACATGCAACAGGCGCAATTGCCTTGATGATTAAATCACACATAGATGATTACTTTTTAAAACATAGCAACCATGCTTAACTTGCTAAACTAGATGGCAATAAAAAAAAAACATTTTAAAACAGGCTTGCTGTTGGGCTCCATCGCGATCGCTGCTGTCTGCTAGTTACAGGTGGCAGATTTAAACTAAGCAGTTTGAAACTGCATGAAGACGATAACGATCGAAATTCTAATTGTAGAACTTTGTTGGGAACAGCATTTTAAGTTGTTATGATACTGCTGTGACATACTGAGGCATGGGTAATAAGATGCTGATGTCACAGCAATACCATAACAACTAGATAAACTTGCCGAATTCAGATGTAACCCCCCTGCAAATGGGGGTTCCCAAAAGACTTCCAGGAGCTTGCTTGAATGCTCCAAGCCTGAATGGTGTTTGGCATTTAAGCCATTTATCAGTGAGTGTTTTTAGCACCTCTGGTACTGTCTCTTTAAGAGCTGTCTGCTTTCAGACATAATTAGTTTGTATGGGGGACTGTGTGTTTCTTTGATTGAGTACCACTCAAGCTGCTGCTAATTCACTTCATTTTGCAGTCACTAGGGTGCAAAGGAACCTATCTGAAAGATGTAACTGTTTGCCAGAAATTATTTAGAGTAATAATGAAATTACAGTTTGTCTAACCTGCTTTCTTTGCAGTCAGAACTGTGTCTGCTAGTTCCCCATTCTAGTTTTGAACTGCTGAACTGGACCAATCAGTGTGGGGTAAGCTAGCTCTAAAATGGTGCCTTGGACAAATCAGAACTTGGACTCATAATCTGAGCCAGCCACAAGAGGATTGTATGGGCAGTGACTCTGGGAGATGTAGTTTAGACTTCAGTGCCTTTTGGACCAACAGCAGCAGTCTATTGTGAGTGACAGCCAATCCAGTCAAGAACTGGGAGGAACTCAAAGGAAGTGCCAGTTTTGTCGGTTGGAGTTTCAGTTGAGCTTTGGCAGTGAAGAAGGAAGGAGCCCTGTGCTTTTTCAGTGTGCAGTTTTAGTCAAAAAGCGTGTAAGGCCCAGAGTTCCGGTCTGCAGCTTGTGTAACTGCTTGTTAGGACTGAATCCGTCCTGTGAAAAGAATCAAAGGATCTCTGAAGAGTAGAAACCAGGCTCACCCTGTAGAAGACTGGAGGAATTGCTGAAAATTGCACTCGGTCTGTCAGGAACTGAATCTGCTGTGTGTTCTCCCGGGTATTGTGCAGTAATTGCGATCGGGATACAGATGCAGCCTGCCTGGTATAGTGCTTTCTTTTATATGGATGTGTGAAGAGGTTTGTGTACCTCAAGTGAGCCCTGCTGACATTGAAGGACCCTATCTTATTTGGAGGTCGTGAGTACTAATTCAGGGTCGCCCCTGTTGAATTGCCACATTAAATCCAAATGGAATTACTGTACTGCTGACTGTTTAATTCTCCTTTTCTCTGTGTGAAAGGGCCCTACCAGCTGCCACGGTTTGGACTAGCCACTAGGCTTGGGACCCAGGGACAGTAACTGATAGGGATAGGCCTGTGCACAGAGCCATAGGTAGATTATTAGAGTGATAAGCTAATTAACCTGATTTCCCCTGTCCTTGTTATATCCCCTAAATAAATCAGAGCTGCTTGTTTCAGCAAAGTTATACTGCCTGAGGTATTTGTCTATGTTAAAGTACTGTACTGTGATTGTTGCACTGTGTCTCATTTCAAGGAGGTCCCAGTGCGGAACCAGACCTGGGGTAAGTGTATACTGTGAAGGTAATTCTGATATATTGTGTGGGCCACTAGTGGGAAGAAAGGGGTTGCAGTGTCCCAGAGGGCTGTGACCAAGTTAGTTTAACTATTGCAAACCCTGACCTCTGGGTGGAGGCACCCGCCATTGGATCCAGGCCCCTCAACCTGTTAGTGGCAAATCAGGCAGAGGTAGTAGCCCCTGGGATAGGCGCCATCTAGGGGTTACATCTTGGAGGCACCGCTGGGATTGTGTGTCCTCTAGTGGCCATATTACGAACCACTGTTAAGAAAAATGGGTACCCGACAGAAGTGGCTGTGCACCAGCTGGTGGAGTGGTGTACTGGGGAGGATCGACCCCAAAATGCTATGCTTATCCTGGACATCCCCTGGGTATCAAACAGGACACTGTGCAGGAGTACTTTCCAAGGTGGAAGGTTTACAAAACCCTGTGGTGGTGGGTCGGCATGCTAATCTGCTCACCACACTTTCCTGGCCCTAGTAGAGTTTAAGGATCCCATAGATAGCTTCAAAGTGCCACAGACCATTACCCCAGAGGGAGCCCTCACTGCTTGGAGAGTGATAACTAAGGACAGTAAAGACCCGGGGGGGAATCAGCCCCCACCACTATCTGAAACTTTTGAGGAGAAATTTGCTGAATGGTTGCTGGGAGAGGGGAAAACTGTGGAGGACTTGAAGAAACTATTCTTGCCACCTGGGGGTGTTCCTACCCCAACACCCTCTCCTGCTCCAGTGCCCGTAATGGTGGCTGAACCAATGCAGACTCCTATTTCTGCACCTGAGATTAGTCACGACTCTTACCGAAGGTTGAGGATCTTCTCTGACACCCTCCCCACCCCCCAAGGGGAGGATGACTGGGAGACCTGGATAGACTATGTTGCCCCCCAAGTGCTAGAATGGCAATGCTCGGAAGGCGAAAAGCGAAAGAGGGTTAGTGAGAGCCTCCAAGGTCCTGCCCTGGCTACCATCCATGCTAAACGGGCCAGTAACCCTGAAGCGACTGCACAGGCCTATCTTGAGGCCTTGGAGAATGTGTATGGGAGCCCAGATTCTGATGAGGACCTATGGTGGAGAGTAAGAAATGCACAACAGTACCAAAGGGAGTTGTTGTCTGTGTATGTCTCTCGGCTGGAAAAATTGTTGCAAGAATGCCTCAGAAAGGGTAGTTTGCCAGCGATTGAACTGGACCAACCAGACTGGACAGAATCCTTAAGTCTGCCCTTCTCAGAACTGCTGTTGCTTCAGTTACGCCTGGCAAATCGACTGGAATCCCCACCCTCCTATGATGAGTTAATGAGAGAAATTCGAGGAGTTGAGAAAGAAGCGACCTCGGGAGGTACCTGCACCAACAGCTGTGGCTACGACCGAGTGACTGAGGGTGACCCATCAAGTGAAGTTCAGGGGCAGAGGTTGACAGTCAATGAGTGCTCTGACAAGGAAAAGATATGCCACAATGGGGCGAACTGTTGAGAGAGATCCGGGAATTCAAAACAGTCCTTTATGAAGGCCACGCCTGCAAGTACGGGGCCCTGACCTATATCCGACTGCATCTGCTATGGGGTGGGGTACCCACCCATGTATCTCCTGCTGATAACAGCTCCAAACTCAATTCCTTGACCATGGAAGTGGAGAAACTGACGAGATGTCTCCAAATGCTTATCACGCCGCAGACAGAGATGGCACCCAGGTTTCCAGTTAGTAATACCCCGCCCTGGCTCCCAGTGTGGCGCCTCGGCCAGCTCAAACTCCAGAAAGTATGTTTTGCTATAATTGTGGGAAAGATGGGCACATGAAAAGGGAATGCCAGTCCCCAAAAGACACTGACAAAGTTGCATATAGGCTACAAGGAGAGCTTCAGAGAAGAAATCAGTGGTTAAGAGGTGCACGACATGATCCCAGTGAGGGCACCAAAATGCTAATTCACGTCCTTTTGTGGCAAGGTCAGTTGCCCAGGCCCCACTACCGCCTCTCCAGACTGGTCCAGAATAGTGGGTCCTCCATGGAGACCACTGTAAAGGTGAATGGAGTGTCTACAAGAGCTGCATTAGACAGTGGCTCCCAAGTGACAATTATGTTCCAGGATTGGTATCAGAAGCATTTGTCAGACGTACCCTTACAACCATTAGAAGGACTGCATGTATGGGGTTAAGTGAGAAGGCCTACCCTATTCCGGGTATATCCGAATTTGGCTGTCTTTCCCACCTCCGTGGCTGGAGTGGCCAAACAAGTAGAGACCCTAGCCTTAGTGTGTCCCCCACTGGACTGTATGATGGTGTCCCTTTGTTGATTGGAACAAATGCTCATATGTTCGGAAGGCTGGCACAGTTGTGTTATGAAAAACAGGGGTCAAAGACTAGTAGAGCTTTAAGAGTTCGGCTTTAATTAAGAAGGCCTATGAGGCACAGAGAGATGCTGAAAAACAGAACCAGAGGAACCGGTCGGAATTGTATGGAAGAAGGATCCTGAGTCTCTGATCCTGCGCCAAATGCCCAGTGTACCTTACAGGGAGAGGTCCGTATCAGAAAGGATGTTAAGAATAAAATATTAATGTTGGATGCACCAGGCGATGGAAAATTGCCAGAGGGACTGCTGGTCAAGCCTAGTATTTTGCCCGCTAGAGCCCATGCTTATGCCAGAAGGGTAATGGTCCAAGTTCATAATGTGTCTGAAAGAGACATTCGAGTAAACAGAGGTTGCATCCTGGCTAATGTGCATTGTGCAGACACTGCAGTGCTACCCAGCAGCAAGAGTTCAAAGAAGAATGACAGAGTAACGCCTGACTTGTTTGATTTAGCGACTCCCGCTGCCAGCTGAATGGAAAGTGAGGATCAGTGAGAAGCTTGCCCAGAGAGACCAGGTGTTTTCTTTAAAGGAATGGGATGTAGGATGCGTGCAAGGAGCTGAGCACAATATCCGGCTGCATGACGAAGACCATTTCGTGAGAGGTCTCGCGCCTGGCACCTGCTGACATAGATGATGTGAGACGGCATCTGCAAGAGATGTTAGCTGCTGGTGTAATACAAGAATCCAGAAGCCCTTATGCTTCCCCATTGTGGTAGTGAGGAAAAGAATGGAACAGTAAGGATGTGTGTGGATTATCGCACCTTAAACCCGGCGGACTATCCTTGATCAGTACACAATGCCCGCATTCAGGATGCTTTGGACTGCCTAAGCGGGAGCAAGTGGTTCTCTGTGCTGGATCTCCGCAGTGGGTACTACCAGATCCCGATGGCCCCAGAGGACCGTGGAGAAGACGGTCTTTATCTGTCCGCTTATTCTATGAATTCATGAGGATGCCTCAAGGGATTTCAGGTGCCCCAGCCACTTTTCAACGATTGATGGAGGCGTGCAGTGGGGACATGAACTTACTAAGTGCCTGGTATACCTAGATGATGTTATTGTGTTTGGCAGCTCACTGGAGGAACATGAGAGCAGATTATTTAAGGTATTGGACCGACTGGAGGACTTTGGCCTTAAACTGTCCATTGATAAGTGTCAATTCTTTCAAACATCAGTAAAGTATGTGGGACATAGTATCCACCGAGGAATAGAGACCGACCAAGTAAAGTTGAGGCCTTGACCACTGACCACAGCCCAAAAATCTAAAAGAACTGCAAAGATTCCTGGGATTCTGTGGTTATCGGCCTTCATCAAGGACTATTCAAGAGTGATCCGCCTTTTACTTAACCTTACTCAAGGTATCCCCAACCCACAAAATACCAAAAGTCAGCGTCCCTCAAGACTGAAAGAGTGTGTTTTCATCCGAGTGAAGTATTTGGGGCCCGCTGGACTCCTGATTGTGAGACTGCTTTTCATGAGATCATATATCAACTTACCCATGCTCCAGTGCTGGCCTATGCCGATCCAAGAAAACTTACGTCCTGCACACTGATGCTAGCTTGCAAGGGTTGGGGGCTGTGTTGTACCAAGAGCACGAGAATGGCCTGAGACCAGTGGCCTTTGCCAGTAGAAGCCTGACCCCATCCGAAAAGAACTATCCTGTACATAAGTTAGAGTTCCTAGCTTTGAAGTGGGCTATTGTTGACCAATTCCATGAGTACTTGTATGGGGCTAAAATACTAGTAAAAACTGACAATAATCCTTTGACCTATGTGCAGACCTCAGCTAAGTTGGATGCCACTGGCCATAGGTGGCTTTCTGCATTATCTACATATGACTATGCTCTGAATACCGAGCAGGCCTGAACCACATAGATGCTGATGCTCTCTCCCGGAGTCTGTTCCCCAGAATGATTGGGTCCGATTGGCGGAACCTGACATTCGGGCACTCTGCGGAGGGAGTTTGACAGGGAGGAACAAATGTCCACGGACGCAGTGGACTGCATGGTGGATTGCTGGAGCCTCTGAGAATTGCATACCTGCTGCTTATTGCCCACGTTTCTGCAATAGACATTGGTGCACTGCCTCAGCTGGACAATGACAGTATTGACGGGCTCAATCCGCGATCCCATGATCAAAGCAGCTTTAGAAGCCCTCTATGCAGGAAAAGATGTGTCCAAATTACGCTCCACTGATTTGAGAACTGCACTGTTATACAAAGAAGGTCCTAAGTTGAAACTGATCAATAAACTGTTATACAGAGAAACAGTAGACAGAGGGGACAAGTAGACAAACAACAACTAGTGCTGCCCACTGCCTTTCGAGACTCAGTACTGAGCTCCTTGCACAACCACATGGGGCACCTTGGTATAGACAGAACACTTGACTTGGTGAGATCCAGATTCTATTGGCCTAAGATGGGGGCTGATGTGGGCAACACATTCGAACTTGTAGTCGCTGCTTACAGAGGAAAGTTTTGCCCCAGAGGGCTGCCCCTTGTTAACATAACCACCAGTGCACCCATGGAGCTGGTCTGTATTGATTTTCTAAGTTTGGAGTCAGATCAAAGAAATATCAGTAATGTGCTGGTGGTCACTGACCATTTCACGAGATATGCCCAAGCTTTCCCCACCAAAGACCAGAAAGCATCCACTGTAGCCAAAGTACTTGTAGAAAACTTTTTGCTCACTATGGGCTCCACAAAGAATCCATTCTGATCAAGGGAGAGACTTTGAGAGTCGTCTGATCAAAGAGATGCTTTCTCTGTAGGAGTGCAAGAAGTCCAGAACCACTCCTTACCACCCCAGGGGACCCACAGCCTGAACGTTTCAACAGCACTTTGCTAGATATGCTAGGCACCCTGCACCCAAAGACAAGCCTAGATGGAGCCAACAAATTAGCACCCTGGTACATGCTTATAACTGCACCAAAAGTGATGCCACTGGGTTCTCCCCTACCGCCTGATGTTTGAAGAGAAGCTCGACTACCAGTAGATGTGTGTTTTGGGTCTCTCTCTGATGGGGTTCAAGCTGACAACTATTTACAGTATGTGCAAAGTTAAAGGCCCAGCTAACTCATGCGTACCAACTGGCTCAAACCATGGCTGCCAAAAGAAATCTGGCCAACAAAGAAAGGTATGATAAAAGGTGAAAGCACAGGAACTCCAGGAGGGAGATCGGTATTGCTAAGAAATCTGGGACTGCATGGCAAGCACAAGATTGCTGACAGATGGCACCATCTCCCTCACATTGTAGTGGGCAAACTAGATGATCTGCCAGTGTACAAAGTAAGGCCTGAGAATAATTCAAAGATGTAAAACAATGCATAGAAATCATTTACTGCCCATTGGACAAATCTTAATTGAGTCTGAGCCCTAGAAGATGCCCCTCTGGACCAGTGACTAGAGCTGCTGCTAAGAAAAGATCAAGAAAGTCTGCACCTACAGAAGCAAAGTTAAAGTGTTCCCTCCACAAGTCCCAGTTGAGCATGACTGTCAGTCCATATCGGAAGAAAGTGAGAGTGACTTTGAATACTATCCTTCTTACGAACTGAGTCAATGTTTGAGGGCAATCCCTAGTCAATACTGGAGATGAAGCTGGGCCTTCTGGACTGTCTAAGCCCCAGCTTCATCCCTGGAGCCAATGCTCCCAGAAAGTGAAGTGCAAAGCATCAGATCAGATGAAATGGAATCATTGTGCATGGTTGAACTGTTTGAGCTTTCAGGAGGAAAATGATAGATTGGGGCAGACTGGTGATACACCCAAACAAGAAGAGTATTTTGAGTGCCCTGACAGTCCACTGCCAGTGTCCGAAAGCTCTCCATGCGAGCCAAATGTTGTGGACTCAGAAACTGTAACTCCTGGAGCTGAAAGTGCCCCAAGTTCTAGCCTCTCTACCCCCATGGAGACTCCCCTGACAAGTGAGGACAATGCTGAAAATGAGGCTCAGAGTGCAGAGACTATAACAGTTCCCCTAGAAAGACTGGTCGAGCTGTAAAGCCTGTGGTGCACCTCAGTTATGATTCACTTGGGAGGCCTGTGGACTTGCCTCTCAATGTTGTCCATAAAAGGTGTATGTGTCCCCGAGCTCATTGCCCAAACTGAGTGTCAGTGCTAACTCCAAGTTACTTGTGTTGCCCTCTAAGTATGGTGCCCTTGCCCCGTCCAGCCCCAAGGTAACTGATAGGGAAGGGCCCCCTCTCTTCAGGTTTCATGTACAAGAGGTAATAACTTGAGTTATGGTACAATGTGTATGTAATACTGTGTAAAGAGTGACGTACTGCAATGTTTCAGAAATGTGTTCTTGGTAAAATGATATATTGACTGATGATTACATGTGCGAGCCTAATGCAAATGTATATGGTTGCAGTTGAAACTTATGGGGGTACTTGCTTGACGCGGACGTCAAGCTTTCCCAGGCCAGGAAGGGTGTAACCCCCCTGCAAATGGGGGTTCCCAAAAGACTTCCAGGAGCTTGCTTGAATGCTCCAAGCCTGAATGGTGTTTGGCATTTAAGCCATTTATCAGTGAGTGTTTTTAGAACCTCTGGTACTGTCTCTTTAAGAGCTGTCTGCTTTCAGACATAATTAGTTTGTATGGGGGACTGTGTGTTTCTTTGATTGAGTACCACTCAAGCTGCTGCCAATTCACTTCATTTTTGCAGTCACTAGGAGTGCAAAGGGAACCTATCTGAAAGATGTAACTGTTTGCCAGAAATTATTTAGAGTAATAATGAAATTACAGTTTGTCTAACTGCTTTCTTTGCAGTCAGAACTGTGTCTGCTAGTTCCCCATTCTAGTTTTGAACTGCTGAACTGGACCAATCAGTGTGGGGTAAGCTAGCTCTAAAATGGTGCCTTGGACAAATCAGAACTTGGACTCATAATCTGAGCCAGCCACAAGAGGATTGTATGGGCAGTGACTCTGGGAGATGTAGTTTAGACTTCAGTGCCTTTTGGACCAACAGCAGCAGTCTATTGTGAGTGACAGCCAATCCAGTCAAGAACTGGGAGGAACTCAAAGGAAGTGCCGTTTTGTCGGTTGGAGTTTCAGTTGAGCTTTGGCAGTGAAGAAGGAAGGAGCCCTGTGCTTTTCAGTGTGCAGTTTTAGTCAAAAGCGTGTATAAGGCCCAGAGTTCCGGTCTGCAGCTTGTGTAACTGCTTGTTAGGACTGAATCCGTCCTGTGAAAAGAATCAAAGGATCTCTGAAGAGTAGAAACCAGGCTCACCCTGTAGAAGACTGGAGGAATTGCTGAAAATTGCACTCGGTCTGTCAGGAACTGAATCTGCTGTGTTCTCCGGTGTTGTACAGTAATTGCGATCGGGATACAGATGCAGCCTGCCTGATATAGTGCTTTCTTTTATGGATGTGTGAAGAGGTTTGTGTACCTCAAGTGAGCCCTGCTGACATTGAAGGACCCTATCTTATTTGGAGGTCGTGAGTACTAATTCAGGGTCGCTCCCTGTTGAATTGCCACATTAAATCCAAATGGAATTACTGTACTGCTGACTGTTTAATTCTCCTTTTCTCTGTGTGAAAGGGCCCCTACCAGCTGCCACGGTTTGGACTAGCCACTAGGGCTTGGGTACCCAGGGACAGTAACTGATAGGGATAGCCTGTGCACAGAGCCATAAGTAGATTATTAGAGTGATAAGCTAATTAACCTGATTTCCCCCTGTCCTTGTTATATCCCCCTAAATAAATCAGAGCTGCTTGTTTTGGCAAAGTTATACTGCCTGAGGTATTTGTCTATGTTAAAGTACTGTGCTGTGATTGTTGCTCTGTATCTCATTTCACAGGAGGTCCCAGTGCCAGAACCAGACCTGGGGGTAAGTGTATACTGTGAAGGTAATTCTGATATATTGTGTGGGCCACTAGTGGGAAGAAAGGGGGGTTGCAGTGTCCCAGAGGGCTGTGACCAAGTTAGTTTAACTATTGCAAACCCTGACCTCTGGGTGGAGGCACCCGCCATTGGATCCAGGCCCCTCAACCTGTTAGTGGCAAATCAGGCAGGGGTAGTAGCCCCTGGGATAGCGCCATCTAGGGGTTACACAGACAATAATAAGGCACTTCCATGCATTATAAATGTATATTAAAGATACAAAATAAATGCAAAGGGATCTGAGGAAACTAGAGGAATCATCTATGGGGTGGCAGCTGGGTTTCAATGCCAAAAAGTGCAAGGTTATGCACTTAAAGTTGTAGAATCCAGGGGCTGTGTATAAGATGGGGGAAGTGGTGTTTACAGTCACCAAGCAAGAAGGAGATCTAGGGGCCATCCTATCTGATGACCTCAAGGTGACTGGGCAGAGTGACAAAGCAGTAAGAAAGGCTAGCAGGATGCTGGGGTGCACTGACAGAGGAATTTCTAGCAGGAGGAGGGAGTTGGTTGTATCATTGTATCGCTCACTGGTGTCACCCTACCTGGAGTACTGTGTCCATTTCTGGATGCTGCACCTTCACAAAGAAATTGAAAGGGTGGAAGCAGTACAGAGGAGGGCAACCAAAATGGTGAGGGGATTTCCTGAGAAACCATAAAAAGAAAGGCTGCAGGAACTCAACATGTACTCTCTAGAGGAGAGGAGAGGAGAGCGAGCTGTGACATGTTTGAAACCTACGAGTACCTGACAGGCTTAAACAAGGTGTAAGTGGAGGGTCTATTTCAGAGGAAGGATGGTCCTACTTCTGTTGCTGGGGTGGATGAACAAGTGGAAACCCTAGCCTTAGTATGCCCCCCACTGGACTGTATGATGGGGTGCCCTTGTTGATTAGGACAAATGCTCACATGTTTGGTCGATTAGCCCAATTGTGTTCGGAAAAGCAAGTGTTTAGGACTGGGCGAGCCCTAAGAATACCCGCTTTGATCCAGAAGGCCTATGAGACTCAGAGGAAGGCTAGCCAGGAGGAACCTGAAGGCCCGGTGGGTGTTGTATGGAGAAAGGACCCGGAACCATTGCTACTTGCCCCAAATGCCCAATGTGTTTTGCAAGGGGAAGTCCGATTTAAAAAAGATGTTAAGAATAAGTTATTGATGCTGGATGCACCTGGGGAGGGAAGACTGCCTGAGGGACTGCTGGTTAAACCCAGTATCTTGCCTGCTAGAGCCCATGCTTTTGCCAGGAGGGTGATGGTTCAAGTTCATAATGTGTCTGACAAAGAGAGTCGAGTAAACAGAGGTTGCACCCTGGCAAGTGTACATTGTACAGATACTGCAGTGCTGCCCAATAGCAAGGGTTCGGGGAAGGATGACAGAGTAACTCCCGACTTGTTTGATTTCGGTGACTCCCCGTTGCCTGCTGAATGGAAAGTGAGGATCAGTGAGAAGCTTGCCAAAAGAGGCCAGGTCTTTTCCCTAAAAGAATGGGATGTGGGATGTGTGCAAGGAGCTGAGCACCACATCCAGCTGCATGATGAAAGGCGCTTTCGAGAGAGGTCTCGGCGCCTGGCCCCTGCTGACATAGACGATGTGAGGCAGCAACTGCAAGAGATGCTTGCTGCTGGTGTGACACAAGAATCCAGAAGCCCCTATGCTTCCCCCATTGTAGTACTGAGGAAAAAGAATGGGGCTGTTCGGATGTGTGTAGATTACCATACCTTGAATCGGCAGACCATCCCAGACCAGTATACCATGCCACGCATACAGGATGCCTTGGACTGTCTAAATGGCAGTAAGTGGTTCTCTGTGTTAGACCTCCTCAGTGGGTACTAGCAGATCCCGATGGCTCCGGAGGATCGAGAGAAGACTGCATTCATTTGTCCCCTAGGCTTCTATGAGTTTATGCAGATGCCTCAAGGAATTTCAAGTGCCCCAGCTACTTTTCAGCGCCTGATGGAACGTGCTGTGGGGGACATGAATTTGCTTGAGTGTCTGGTTTATTTAGATGATGTTATAGTGTTTGGTAGCTCCTTGGAAGAACATGAAAATCGATTGTTCAAGGTCCTGGATTGGCTGGAAGACTTTGGTCTTAAGTTATCTATAGACAAGTGCCAATTCTTTCAAACCTCTGTGAAATATGTGGGGCACATAGTATCCACTGAAGGCATAGAGACTGACCCCAGCAAAGTGGAAGCTTTGACTACCTGGCCTCAACCAAAGAATTTGAAAGAACTGCAACGGTTTCTGGGGTTTTGTGGATATTATAGGCGGTTTATCAAAGACTATTCTCGAGTGATCCGCCCCCCTCCTCAACCTTACTCAGGGGTACCCTCCAACCCACAAAAAGTATAAGAAAGCTGTGCTCTCTGAGACTGAGAAAAAGTATTTTCGTCTGAATGATGTGTTTGGCAACCGCTGGACTACTGAGTGTGAGGAAGCTTTCTATGACATTATATATCAACTTACCCATGTCCCAGTGCTGGCCTATGCTGACCCCGGCCAAGCCATATGTTCTCCATACTGACGCCAGTCTACAGGGATTGGGAGCTGTGTTATATCAGGAGCACCCAAATGGGCTAAGACCTGTAGCTTTTCCCAGCAGAAGTCTGACTCCTTCAGAAAAAAACTATCCAGTGCACAAACTAGAGTTCCTGGCCCTGAAGTGGGCCATTGTTGATCAATTTCATGACTACTTGTATGGTGCCAAGATATTGGTGAAGACTGATAACAATCCTCTGACATATGTGCAGACCTCAGCCAAGTTGGATGCCACTGGCCATAGGTGGCTCTCTGCATTGGCCACCTACGACTACGCTGTTGAATACAGAGCAGGCCTAAACCATATAGATGCGGATGCTCTCTCTCGGAGGCCTGTGCCCCAAACCAACTGGGTCAGGTTGTCAGAACCTGACATAAGAGCCCTTTGCCAAAAATTTGACAAGGAGGAACAGGCGTCTCCTGATGCTGTGGACTGCATGGTAGATTGCTTGGGGCCATCCAAGAACTGCATACCTGCTGCTTACTGTCATTTTTCTGCATTAGACACTAGTGCGCTGCCCCAATTCAACAATGATAGTCTCCAAAGGGCTCATTCCCGGGACCCCATGATAAAAACTGCCTTGGAGGCCCTGCAAGCAGGGAGAGACATGTCCAAACTGCGTTCCACTTACTTGAGAACTGCTTTGTTATACAAAGAAGGTTCAAAGTTAAAACTGATTAACCAACTACTATACAGGGAGACGGTGGACAAAGAGAGCCGGGTAGACAAACAACAACTGGTGTTGCCCACTGCTTTTAGAGAACTGGTGTTGAGGTCCCTGCACAACCACATGGGACACCTTGGCATAGACTGAACCCTTGACTTAGTGCGGTCCTGATTTTATTGGCCCAAAATGGGTGCTGATGTGGAGCAGTATATCAGGACCTGTAGCCAATGTTTACAAAGAAAGACCCTGCCTCAGAGGGCTGCTCCCCTGGTTAACATCACTACTAGTGCCCCTATGGAACTGGTCTGCATTGATTTCCTGAGTCTAGAGCCAGATCTGAAAAACATCAGCAACATATTGGTAGTCACTGATCATTTTACCCGGTATGCACAGGCTTTTCCTACTAAAGATCAAAAAGCAACCACGGTGGCTAAAGTACTTTTTGAACACTTCTTTGTCCACTATGGGGCCCCCCCAGAGAATCCATTCCGACCAGGGGAGGGATTTTGAGAGCCACCTGATTAAAGAAATGCTATCCTTGTGGGGAGTACGAAAGTCAAGAACCACCCCATATCATCCCCAGGGAGATCCCCAACCTGAAAGGTTTAACAGCATATTGCTTGATATGTTGGGCACACTGCAACCTAAAGACAAGCCTAGATGGAGCCAGCAGATTAGCACCTTGATACATGCTTATAACTGCACCAAAAGTGATGCCACTGGATTTTCCCCGTACAGACTGATGTTTGGGAGAGAGGCTAGACTGGCAGTGGATGTGTGTTTTGGGGTTTCCCTGATGGGGTACAAGCAGCAAACCATCTATAGTATGTACAAAAGTTGAAGGCCCAATTGAACCATGCCTACTAACTGGCCCAGACCATGGCTGCTAAACGAAACCTGGCCAATAAGGAGAGGTATGATAAGAAAGTGAAAGCAATGGAACTGAGAGAAGGGGATAGAGTGCTATTGAGGAATTTGGGACTGCATGGCAAGCATAAGATTGCTGACAGATGGCATCACCTCCCTCACATTGTTGTGGTAAAACTGGAAGATTTACCTGTATATAAAGTGCGGCCCGAAAACAATTCAAAAGATGTGAAAACTATACACAGAAATCATCTGCTGCCAATCGGACAGATTTTGATGAAGCTGAACCTCTAATGCTGCCCCGGGCCTGTAACTAGAGCTGCTGCCAAGAAAAACTAAGATCGGTTGAATCCTCAGAAATCAAACTAAAGAGGCCTTCTCCACCCCGCTCTGATGAAGTTGATTGCCAATTTGTGTCTGAAGACAGTGAGAATAACATTGAGTATTACCCCTCTTATGAACTGAGCCAACTGTTTAGGGGAAATCCCCTAATTAACTCTGGGGATGAAGTTGGACTTTCTGGACTGTCTGAGCCCCCAGCTGTGTCTCCGGAGCCAATGCTCCCAGAGGATGAAGTGAGCGCATCACAGCCAAAGAGGTGGGATCCTTGAGCCTGGCTGAACTGTCTGGCCTGGCTGAGCTATCTGACTTTTCAGAGGAAGGAAGTGATGTGGGGGAGCAAGCTAGTGATATGCCAGAACCTGAAGAATACTTTGAGTGCCCTGATAGCACCCCGGTAGTGCCAGAAATGTCCCTAGCTAAACCAAGCAGTGTGGGTCTTGATATAGAGGGTCCGGTTCCCGAAAGAACTATGGGCCCTGGGTCCCCTTCCCCTGTGGAGGTTCCCCCTACTACTATAAGTGAGGCTGAAATGGAATTGGGGCCTGTAGCAGGTTTTTCCGAGACCCCTAGACACACCGGCCGAGAAGTACGGCCTGTAGTAAGGTTGAGTTATGAGTCCCTGGGTCAGCTTGTGGATCTGCCTTTAAATGTAGTCCATAAAGGGGTGTACGTGTCCCCGAGCTCCTTGCCCAAGTTAGCTTTGGGAAATGACTCCAGAATGTTAGTATTACCCTCTGAGTAGTAGTAGTAGTAGTAGAACATTTTTATTTTTTACATGAAAAATACATGTCATTTGGATAAAATAATCCAGTTTTCAAGACAATCCTGTGCAAGTATGGTACCCCTGCCCCAGTTAGCCCGCAAGTAGCTGATAGAGAAGGGCCCCCTCTTTCCAGGTGTCATGGGCAGGAAGTAATGACCTGATTTAAAAAGAAAAAAATTGTCTGTATGTGTAATATTGCATAAACAATAGTAAACTGTGAATACAGTGCCAATGTATGTAACAAAAGGTCTAATGTGCTGTCAATTTAAACTGTTTTTCCTTAAAGTGATTTAAGGGTAACTACTTGGCGCGGACGCCAAGTTCTTTCCAAGCCAGGAAGGGTGTAACCCCTTTACAAATGGGGGTTCCTGGAGGTCTTTCCGGAGCTTGCCTAAATGCTCCCTGCCTAACTGGCGTTCGGCTCAATGCCACCAAAATGTGGGTGTTGTGAGTGCTTCTAAAGCCTCCAGTACTGTCTCTTTAAGAGCTGCCTGCTCGCAGGCTCCAAAGGGTTGGTATAGGGGGGACTGGAGTTTCCCTGTTCGAATCCTGCCTGAGCTGCAGTGAAATCGCTCCAATTTGGTAGTCGCTATAAGCGCAAAAGGGAGCCCTTTTGAAAGATGTAACTGTTTGGCTATAATTAGTTAGAGTATTAGTGGAATTACAGTTTGTCTAACCTGCTTCTTTTGCAGCTGGGACTATGTGCGCTTGGCCCCTCCATTTTGGACCTGGACTATTGAACTGGGCCAATGGTAAACGGGGGAACACTAAAATGGAGATCTTTTTGACCAACCAGGATCAGGACTCGTGGGAGCCGGCTGGCCAATGAGACACAGCTAGTAATTCTGGGAAGTGAAGTCTGGATTATGGCGCCTTGTTTGCACCAATAGGGGCAGTATCAATTGACTGGCATCTGCAGCCCACCTATGGGATCGGGTGGCGCCCGAATGGTGAGACTTGCCCTAACTACCAAAGGGCAGAGACGTTATGGCTGTGAGCGAGGAAGGAGCTCTGGGCTCCTGCGCCGTTGAGTTTTCGCGTGGAACGCGCGTGTGTGTGGAAGGCCAGATTCGGGCGGCTCGGTCGCCAGCGAGTGTCAGACTAAATCCGCTGGGCAGTGGTCAGAGGAGGCTGTGCAAAAGCGCAGCTACCTACCAGGCTCACCCTGTAGAGGACTGGAGAATCTGCTGAATCGCACTGGGTCTGTCAGGAAAAGTGAAGCTGCGTTGTGACTCCCCGATTAGCTGTGAGTTCGGTCGGGCCCTAGGAGCAGCTGCCTGGTATGGTACCCCTCTGTTGCTTTTCATATAAATGTGTGGAGAAGTGTTTGAAGTCCAGGCTCAGTCCTGCGAGTGGTGTGAGAGCGCTTTTCCTTCTGGAGTCATGAGTACTAAATCAGGGTAGCTCCCTGTCAAATGTTTCTAGTAAGGGCAAGATCTTCTGGTTACTTTGCTGACTATACTAACTGAGCCTGCTGGCTCTATTAAATCTTCGTAGGAACCTTATGCTTTCTTCTGTGTCAGGGCCCCAACCAGCTGCATCGAGAGATTAGCCTTTATGGCCTGGGTACCCAGAGACCGTGATTTATAGGTTAAGCCTGTGCACAGTGCCCTAGATAGATACTTATATATTAGATTGGTAAGCTAATTAACCTGATCACCCCAGTCCTTGTTATTTCCCCCTAAATAAATCAGATTGATTGTTTTGCAAAGGTATACTGGCTAACTCGTGTGTTTATGGTGAATTACTGCACAGTGATTATTATGTAACAGCATCTTACTTTTCAGGAGGTCCCCGGAGCAAGCTGATTGGTTCAAGCCTGGGGGTAAGTGTATATTGTAAGGGTACTGTGATTGATTTGTGTGGGCCACTAGTGGGAAGAAAGGGGGGTTGCAATGACCCAGAGGGCTGTGACCAAGTCATATCAGACTGTCTTAACCCCGACCTCTGGGTGGAGGCACCCGCCAATGGATCCAGACCCCTCACCCTGCTGTCGGCTGAGCAGGCAGGGGTAGTAGCCCTTAAGATAGTGCCCTCAGGGGGTTTCATAAGTACATGACGTTTACCTATTTTTTACAATAAAGAATAGCCTTTATAGTGTCTAACAGAGTGGACTTTGCTCTTTTGTCTTTGTGAGCCAGCTTTTCTCTGCCATTGGATTCCCTTACAAGAATAAGGGGGCATGCGATGAAACTAAAGGGGAGAAGTTTAGGAGAGATATGCGAAAATACTTCCTCATATAAAGGGTGGTGGATGACTGAAACATCCTGCCAGAGGAGGTACATTAGTGGGGGCAAAGACTGTGGGGAGCTTCTAGCATGCATTGGATAGGCACTGGGACATATTGGGTAGAGGAATTGGAGGAGGCAGTCATACCTATGACCAGCTTGGGTCAGGGGTGATGGGACAGGCAGGGGCAAGAGGAAGACTGAATGGGCCTAAGGGTCCTTTTCTCCTGACAAAATCTAAGTTTCTATGTTTTTAAATTACTGATGAAACATACACAACCATACCAGTATCACTGAGCCTTGCCACTAATTTTTTTTGTGTCTACAGAGACAACATTTGACTGTTCTCACACAACATAGAAACAGAAACATAGAAGTTGTCGGCAGAGAAGGGCCTCCAGGCCTACCTAGGCTGCCCTGTTACCCCTACCTACTGTGCTCTTGCATGCCCTTCCGGTGTTAGGTTGCCCCCCCCAACTACCAATGTTGCTCTATGCCTATCCCATGCATTCTTAAATCCTGTAATCATTTCTGCCTTCACCACCTCCGCTGGAAGACTGTAACATTTGTCTACCACCCTCTCCGTGAAGAAGTACTTCTCAGGTTGCATCTGAACCTCCCTCCCTCCAGCTTCATCTTGTGCCCCCTCATCCTTGAGCACCTTTTTCTTTGGAAAATGGTATTCTCCTGTACCTTATTCTTCCCTGTGAGGTATTAAAATATTTCAATCATATTCCCCCTTTCCCTCCTCTCTTCCAGGGAGTACATATTTAATTCCTTAGGCCTGTCTTCATAGGGTTTGTGAAGTAGGCCCTGCACCATTTCTGTTGCCCTCCTTTGAACCGCCTCCACTCTGTTAATGTCCTTTCATAGATGGGGTCTCCAAAACAGGACACAGTACTCAAGGTGCGGCGTCACTAGTGTTCTATGTAGTGAAATTATTACCCCCTTCTTCTGCTGGTGATTCCTTTGCCTATGCATCCCAGCATCCTGCTAGCCCTTCTGGCTGCCTTGTCACATTGTCTACCTACCTTGAGGTCATCAGAGATGATTACCCCCAGGTCTCTTTCCTGCTTTGAGCATTCTATTTCCTCCCCCCCCACCAGGTGTTATGTTGCTCCTGGGTTTTTGTGCCCAATGTGCATTATCTTGCACTTTTTTGCATTGAAACCCAGCTGCCAATCCCTTGACCAATCTTCCAGCTTCTTTAGATCTCCCCTCATTCTATTCACTCCCCCTGGCATGCCCACCTAGTTGCAGAGATTAGTGTCATCTACGAATAGGCATTTTTTCCTTCTAGCCCCTCTGCAATGTCACTGATAAAGACATTGAAGAGGACTGGTTCACCACTGCACTGATCCCTGTGGCACCACCATTAGTCACTTTGCCCTCTGCAGAGTGACTGCCATTTACTACCACCCTCAGAGTCCTATTATCCAGCCAACTATCCACCCACTTCAATACCTTATCACCCACCCCCATGTTCCCCAGCTTGCTTAACAGCCTTCTATGCAGAATGGAGTCAAAGGTCTTACTAAAATCCAGGTAGGCTACATCCAGTGCCCCCCCCCCAATATACTTCCTTGGTTACCCAGTCGAAGAACTCAATGAGGTTAGTCTGGCGCGACCTCCCTCCAGTGAAACCATGCTGCCTTTGGTCTTTCAGACCTTTGACATCTAGATGATCCACTATCCTTTCTTTCAGTAGTGTTTCCATTACCTTTCCCACTACTGAGGTCAGACTGAGTGGTCTGTAATTCCCTGCCTCTTCCTTGTTTACTCTACATCAGCCCTCCTCCAGTCTCCGGGAACCTCCCCTGTTTCCAATGACAGGTTTGTTTGTTTGCTTGCTTGTTTGTTTATTTTTATCCTGCATGACCAGTGAGTATAAGATGCCCATTTTCACTGGTGCCCAGTCACAACATAATTACAACACAATATGTATTACAAAAAACATACAAAGTAATACATATAAATATATCAATTAAAACAATGGCATTTTGCTTCATTAGACATACATTTTGCTAGAACACTTTTGAATAATGAGATAGTTACAGACTTGGTAATATTATATGGCAAATCATTATATAATTTAACTGCATGATATTGAAGTGAATTATGAGCCATTGTACTTTTATAAAAAGGAATTTGAAATGTATAGCTAACTTGTGACCTTGTCCTAACAGAATTAAACAATCTTGGAAACATCTCACAAATAATACCAGGTAAAAATCCTAGATGCATTTTGTGCAGAAATACTACAGCACGCATTCTAAATCTATCAACAAAGGACAGACACCCTAAGGTACTATAAAGAGGACAATGTTGAGTTCTTTTGTTCTGACCAGTAACAAATCCAATGATATTATGATAAGTTGTTTTAAGCTTTGTTAGCATCCTATCTGAAGAAAAAATATATATTAATAACCCATAATCAATAACTGAAAACACAAACTATGTGCCAAAGATGCCCTAGTATCATATGTTAAGTATCTTTTTAGTCGATACAACATTCCTAATCTTTGATGTATCTTACTAATTAATTCCAGTATGTGTAATTCAAAAGATAAGTAGCAGTCTATAGTTAAACCCAAGTAACATATTTCAGAAACCCTTTCAATTTTATTATCATAATTATCGTTAAAGGTCAGCTCAAAATTTACTTTAGACCTAGGATTTTTGAAAACCATGCATTTTGTTTCAACATGATTCAACACTAAATTATGCCCAATAAATCAATCATGCAGTAGGCTAAAATCCTTTTGCAAATACTGTTGTACAGATTGACAGGAATCTCCAATACATAATAAAACTGCATCATCTGCATATAAAATGAGCTCAGTATGATTACATACATTATGCAAAGAGTTTAAAAAAAGAGAGAATAACAAAGGGCCCAAAACGGACCCTTGTGGAACACCACACATCAGATTACCCTCATCAGACATTACACCATTAATAAAAGTTTTCTGCACCCTTCCAGATAAATAATTATCAATCCAAAGTATCACTTCATTGGAAAAATTCACCTTAAGTAACCTCAATAATAGTTTCCTATGGTCAACAAGGTCGAATGCCTTGGTGACGACCAGGGCAGTCAGAGGTTCTGCCAGCACCTCTCTTAGTTCCCTTGGTATCCTGGAGTGTACCCCATCTGGTCCCATTGCCTTATCAACTCTTATTGCTGTCAGCTCCCTGAGGACCCTTTCTTTCAAAAAAGGACCTGTGTCCATCTCTGTACCCTTCATGCCTTTATCCTTTATTGCCAGCCCATTTCCTGCCCCCTCCTCCTTGAAAACTGAACAGAAGTTTTTGTTCAGTATATCTGCTTTTTGGTGGTCATCCTCCACACTACCAACATCCACTCCTTTCAGCCTCACTATCCCTCCCCTTGTCTTCATTTTTTCACTGATGTACCTGTAAAATGTCGTATCCCCTTTTACTACTGAATTTGCTATGTGATCCTCTGTTTGTGCCTTGGCTTTTCTTACTGCCTTCCCTGCCTCCCTTTGCTTCTCCTGGTACCTCTCCCTGTCCCCCCTCCTCATGTATTTTTTGTATTGTTTATATTCCATTTTTTTTTCTTTTACCTTTTCCGCTATCTCTTTAGAAAACCATAGTGGTCTCTTCTTTCTCCTTCCCTTACTGACCTGCTTAACACAGAATTGTGTCGCTATTTCAATCCCTTCTTTGATAGTTGCCCACTATTCTTCTACCCCTATCCTTTCCCCAACTCCCACTAGTGTGTCTTCCAGGCATTTTCCCATATTTCTGAAATCAGCCCTCCTAAAGTCCAGGATTCTTGTCCTTGTGTGGCTTGATTCCGCCCCCTTAGTTATATCAAACTGCACTGTTCAGTGATCACCGTTCCCTAGGTGCTCCCCTATAGTAACCCCTGCCACACTGTCCCTGTTTGTAAGTACTAGGTCCAGTAGTGGCAGTAGGAGGCAGTATAGTGCAGTGGTTTAAGGCTCTGAGCTGAAAACCTGGAGACCTGAGTTTGAATCCCACAGCCCCACTTGCATACTGAGTGACCCTGATCAAGTCACTTAACCACCTTGTGCTCCCAGGTCGCACCTGTAAACAAGCTTTTAACTTAGTGTGTCTCTCCTGGTAAAAAAAAAAAAAAGTAGTGCCCTCTCCTGTGTGGGTTTTAAGACCAGTTGTTTGAAGAATGCCCCCTGTAGGGAATCCAAGATGTTTCTGCTACTAACTGTTGTTGCCATGGGGAGGCTCCACTCCATATCCGGTAGACTGAAATCTCTGAATTGAAAGGCTGTTTTTATTCTTGACATACATTTAAAGACACTGTATGCAGAGAGATTACTGACCCATTAGATAAGTACTGGCCTTGTTTCAAGCTAATACTTGAAGCTCCCTTACTGAATCAAAATCAGCAATTACATTTTGGGTCAAGGCTACTAAACACTGTTGCTTTAAATGTGACCTCCTCTTAACGTACCCAACTGCATAGCACGTTTTGATCTGTACTTGAATGCTAGATAGGCAAAGCTTGAAAAACAAAACTTTATTGACCCATCATTGCTGGTAAGAAGAAAACCATTTCCCTTTGTCCATCATGTCATCATTTGACCAGGGGCCTCAGCTACCTGATTGTTTCTGGAAGACTTGGGCTGGTCCCACCCCCAAACCCCTCACCCACCCACCCCTGGTCCATTATTTCCTTTATACCAGGGTTCTGACATCACTTCCTCAAACGGGCAAAGGATATGCACCTGTCATAGCAGAAGCAGACATCCAGGAAAGAAACAGCAGCAAGTGAAGAGGTGACTGCTATCTCAGTAGAAGGGAAGTAAATGCAAATCTAGGAGCTTTCATTGTTACTTCTTCGCATTGCTATTGCATTGGGGAAAGGAGGAGTAGGAGTTTGAAGAAGGTTGTGCAATAGCTACTTAAAGTCTCTTTTTGAGTGTGGATAGGAAGGATAGGAATATGAAAAGCAGTTGCTCAATCTATGTAAACGTGTACAACAAAGGGGGTAAGGGAAATAAAGAAAAGAATGTTTTGCACTGATAGAGGGGGGAGAGGAGAGACTTGGGGGAGTGTTTGGTATCCTGCATCTGGAAGGGTCGGGGGTCACTGGTGGGCAATGACAGCAATGGGTAGGGTGGTAGACTGCAACAACTGTGGTGCACCAATCTTTCTAAAAATTGCCTGGAGTGTGGGAGGATGTTTAGTGTGCAACCACATAAAGAAACTTAGAAAGGAGATTGAGGGTCTGCAGGAGGAACTAAGATAGACAAGGCAGATTGGGGATGGGTTTAGCCCAATACTGGAGGGAGGAAGAAGGGGAGATGACGGAGGGTGATTTAAGCCAACAGTGGTGAAGAGAGGGTCAGAAGAAGGGAAGCAGAGATAAACGGGCCTAGGCCAGGAAGAACGATTGCCGGGGAAACCAGATCAGGAGACAAAAGACAAATGGAAGAAGGAGATAGTGACTTGTGAGGGGAGGCGAAGAAGTGGCAAAAGTCATAGAGTGGAAAGGAGAGAACAGGTTACTATGCAGAGAGAGGGAGCGGGCATTTGTGAAGGGTCTTCAGAAAATAGTTTTGCACTGCTAGAGAGGAAGAAGGTGGAGGAGGGAAATGATGAAATTAGAGGAGTAATTGATAAATGCCTGGACCAAACTGGAGCGGGGGGAAGTTCTGCTGGGAGAATTGCAACAGGGGCAAAAAGGGGAAATAATGTGCAGGAGGAAGAAGAGGAGCTGGATATGAGAGAGGGAGAGGAATGGAAGCAAGCAGGGAGTAAGAGTGGTGGAATCTTAGTGCTGGGGGACTCAATACTAAGAGGAGTCAGGTGGGGTAGCAAGTGGGAGAGGCATAGTCGCATTTGGGTGGAGGCCATACCAGGAATGACAGCGGAAAGGGTGGGACAATCTGTTCTGAAATATGCTAGAAGGGGTAGGGACGAGCCTAATTTAATTATACATCTTGGGACAAATGACTTGGCTGACAAGACAGTAGATATAGTCCAGAGGAGGTTTACAGAACTAGCACAATTATGTGAGGGGGCAGAAAGATCAGTAACTTTATCAGAGATACTTCCAGTGCCCAAGGCAAGCACAACAAGAAAGCTAAGAATAGAGGAATTAACAGATGGCTAAGAACCTGGTGTTGTGCTAAAGGGTATGGGCTGTTGGGTGGTGGGGAGGGACCTGGGAGGACAGTAGTCCCTATGCCAAGGACAGACTACACTTGAGTGAGGAGGGAAAGAAAGTGTTGAAACAGAGGATGGAGGAGTACATAGAGAAAGTTGGGAATTTAAACTAGGAGTGGGGGGTGGCAATTGGGCAAGAGATATGCAGAGACCACAGGTTGGGAAATGATATGAGCTTACCCCCCATAACAGTGACAAAGGACAAATGGCAAGTACTATTGGTGATGCTAGGAAGGGAGGGCAGGATGGGGGGGAAGGGTGGAAGGTGGTTACCCTTAATGCTAGTAGCCTTGGGAGGAAAACTGCAGAGTTACAGGTGCTCATGGCAGAAGGAGAGGTGGACATTGCAGCCATCACGGAAACATGGGCCACCCAATACAATGACTGGGACCTGTCTGTACCAGGGTACAGGTTATTTCGTAGGGACAGGGTGATTGGGAAAGGAGGGGTGTGCACTATATGTGAAGGAAGGACTTAAGTATGTAAGGGAGGAAGGGGAGGAGGGTAGTACAGAGTCACTTTGGATACAAATCCAGGATTCCAAGAATAGGATTCTTAGAATGGGAGTGGTGTACAGGTCACCATCTCAGACAGAGGAGTTAGACTGGGAACTAGCAGGACAGATCAGGAGTACCTGCGAGAAGGGTAGTGTGGTGATTGTGGGGGACTTCAACATGACAGCAGTGGACTAGAGTACCCCAACAACTAGGAACAGAAGGGAGCAGGTACTGCTGGATGCCTTCCATGACAGCTTCCTGCTGCAAATGGTCAGTGAACCAACCAGGTTAGGAAATACCCTTGACCTTGTGCTGGCAAATGGGGACTTTGTGAGAGAACTGACGTGGAGGAACCGCTGTCAGGGAGTGACCAACACTCAGTATGGCTCACATTGGATATGGGCAAGGAAGGAGTGGAATCTGGCACAAGAGTGCTGGACTTCAGGAGGGCCGACTTTGGGAGGATGGGGGAAGTGGTAAAAGGGTACCTGGCCAGAATTCAATCTAGTATGGACACTAACCAGAGGTGGGAGCTCATAAAGCTGGGGATAGTGAAGGCAACAAACCTGCTGCAAGGCCCAGAGCAAGAAGGCTAGGGCTAAGAAACCGAGCTGGTTGGAGCAAGGAGGTCATGGAAAGGTAGGAGAAAAGAGCTGCCTTTAGGAAGACAAGCAAAACGGGGGACAGGGAGGAGTACGTGACAGAATCAAGGAGGTGACAAGGGTAAGGGAGCCAAAACATCTACGGAACTCAGGCTGGCACAAGGCATTAAGAAGGGGAGAAGGACTCTTTAGGTACATCAGGAGAAAAGGAGCTGTAAGGACCACATAGTAAGGATTAGGGAAGGAGGGGTTGGGTGGAAGCAGGGTGCGATAAGGCAGAAGCACTAAAAGAATACTTCTGCTCAGTATTTACTAAAGAGAAGGGGGGTGACACCCAAGGGGTGAGAAATGGCAGAAACAGGGGGGGAAGGGGTGACAGATGGGGAAATCATGGAGGGCAGAGTTCGGGAGGGTTTGAAGACACTGAGGATGAACAAGGCGCCAGGCCCAGATGGCATCCACCCCAGGGTACTGAAGGAGCTGGCAGAGGTCCTTGCAGGACCTTTGGCAGACCTATTTAATGCCTCACTACATTCGGGGTGTGTACCTAAGGACTGGAGGATGGCTCATGTGGTGCCCCTCCACAAGAGTGGCCCCAAGAATGAACCGGGAAACTACAGACCAGTGAGCCTCACATCTATCGCGGGTAAGCTAATGGAGACTATCCTGAAGGAGAGGCTGGTGGCCCTCCTAGAGGCCAAAGGACTACAGGACAGTAGACAGCATGGCTTCATATGGGGCAGATCCTACCAAACCAACCTGGTGGAGTTCTATGACTGGGTAACTAGGCAACTGGACAGAGGCCATGCAGTGGATGTCCTGTATCTGGACATCAGAAAGGCATTCGACTCGGTGCCACATGGAAGGCTGGGAAGTAAGTTAGTAGGCACAGGGGTGGTTGCAAAGTTGGTGAGATGAGTAGGAAACTGGCATCAGGGAAGGCAACAGAGGGTGGTGGTGGGTGGGGAGCTCTCACACCCAAGGGTAGTGATGAGCCGTGTTCCACAGGGCTCGGTGTTGGGACCAGTGTTGTTTGGGATATTCATTGCAGACATATCCTGGGACATCAAGAGCAAGATCAGTCTGTTTGCTGATGATACCAAGGTAGGAGCAGTGGTGGATGACCTAGGGGGATGGCAGGGGTTGCAGGATGATCTGGCAAAGCTTGAAACCTGGTCAGACACCTGGCAACTGGGCTTTAATGCCAAAAAGTGCAAGGTGCTGCATTTTGGGATGAAGAACCCAAGGAGAAGTTACCAGCTGAGGGGAGTGCAGCTAGCCTAGACAGAGGAGGAGAAGGATCTGGGGGTGCTCATTACAGGGCCAATGAACAACTCGGCACAATGTAGGAAGGCAGCTGCAAAGGCCAACAAAATGCTGGGTTGTACTGTAAGGGGTATATCCTCAAGGAGGGAGGAGGTGATTCTGCCACTGTATAGGTTATTAGTTAGACCGCATCTGGAGTACTGCGCAGTCATTGAGCCGATCTGAAGAGGGACATTGGGTTACTGGAGGTGCAGCGAGGGTGACAAAGATGATCAAGGGCTGGGGACTTATCACACGAGAGGAGGTTGAGGGAGTTGAACATGTACTCACTGGAGGAGAGGAGGGACGGGGGGCATGATTGAAACCTTTAAATACATGAAAGGAATAAACAAGACAGGTACAGAGGGGCTGTTCAAAGTAAGGGAGGGGAGGGACACCAGGGGCCATGATATGAGACTGGAGGGAGGAAGGTTCAGGAGGGAGTTGAGGAGACACTTTTTTACAGAGAGGGTGGTGGCTGGGTGGAATGCGTTACCTGCAGAAGTGGTATGCAGTAGAACAGTAGACTGCTTCAAAAGGGGATGGGATAGGACAAGAGGGAGGGTTAATGAAGGGGAAGGGTGGAAGGGAGGGGCAGCTGCAGAATAAGGGGTGCTAGCTGCACATTTGAGCAGACTTGATAGACCTCTAGGCCTTTATCTACTGGCAAATTTCATATGTTCGTATGTTCATAACAGGAGTCCGTCTAAGCCAGTTTCCTGCAAAACATGACAGTTGAGTTTACAGACATCATCAGGACTCATGTCTTTCAACGTTTCAGAGATATTTGAATTTTGAGATATTCCTTACTTCATCACTAAAACATTTACATAACAAAATACTCTATGTCCCTTAGATGCCATCTGTTCCTTCTGCTTACCCTGCCCTGAAATCATAATCCTCCACTCGTGACAGCAGAATGGCCAAATGGAAATGTCTTTAGTAATAAAACCAAGCATTTGTCAATGCCAAATGTTTTCTTGCTGGCATTGGCATTGGTAGTGTAGAAGTTACAGAGCTGCATAATAGAAATGGCAGTGAAGTATTGAACTGAAGCCAACCCCACCACCACCCTGCAGAGAGTGACAGGCATTGGGGTGTGCCTTTGGGTCGTCAGGCATAATGGCCACGCCATTTCACCACACCCCACCCTGCAGACACTGGCAAGTGTCACAGTGTGCCATGGGGTCTTTGACCCTTATGCGCACCCCATTCCATCAGGAAGTACGGTGAGATGGGTGCGGTATAGGAGAATGGGGTGAACTTTGGGCCCGAACAGTTCAAGGCATACCTCAATGCCTCTCACTGGCTGCAGGATGCGGAATGGTATGAGCATTACAGGCAAGAATCCCAAGTCACACCCCTGATGCCTGTCATTCTCTACAGAGTGGGGCGTTATGGTTGGAAACCCTAATAACTCAGGCATTCGTTGGTATTTTCACTCCAAATTTTCAACATGGTTTTTTTGTGACCCCACCTCATGAACAGTGGCAATATCAGTTTGTTAGCCAAAAGCTGCTTATGCACAGCTTACCACGGCATTTAGCACCACAGGTGCAAAACATTCCTAACAGGATGTAAAATGACAGCAGTACTGTTCATGGGGAGGTAAAATGGCAATGTTGCAAATCTGCAGTAAAATATTAAAAACTGGTGAAGTCACGAAAGGCAGATAGAAACTGTGCAACGACACCCGAATGTCATTAGTTTAGGATTTTTACAGCAGATTGTCAACACAGGCATTTTGGGACCTCCGATCATGAATAGTGTCACTGTGATTTTCTTTATCTGTTCCAAACAATGATTTCCACAGCGCCACGAATCTCTGCGCTAAAAGTGTGAAAACACATTTCGGCCATGTTGTGAAAAATGACAGCTGTACTGTTCATAAGGAAGTGTGGAAAAATGCCACTGGTGAAAATCTAGACTGAAAATATTACAAAGTCATGAACTTACGAGGGTGCATGGAAACTGCGCAATGCTCACTCGTAACACAGTCATTTTATGGACTTTTGTCACCAAATTTTCAACATAGCCATTTTAAGACCTCTGCTCATAAACAGTGTAACTGTGATTTTCTTAATCTGTCCCAAACATTGCTTTTGCACACCGACTGCACCACTGAGCGCTACATGTGCGAAAATACATTTTGGGCGACATGTGAAAAACAGCAGCTGTACTGTTCCTAAGGAAATGTAATAAAATGGTGATGTTGAAAATCTGGAGTGAAAATATTGAAAATTTGCAAACTTACGAGCATGTGTAGGAACTGTGCAACGCACGCTCGTAAAACAGTCATTTTTAGGAATTTTTTCACCAAATTTTCAACATAGTCATTTTAAGACCTCTGCTCATGAACAGTGTCACTGTGATTTTTTAATGTGTCCCATACATTGATTTCGTGACACTGACTGCGCCATTGTGCAATTACATGGGCGGAAACATGTTTTGGGCAAGATGTGACAAATGACAGCTGTACTGCTCATAAGGAAGTATAATAAAATGGCAATTTGAAAATCTGGAGTGAAAATATTGAAAATTAGCAAACTTCTAGAGCGTGCGTAGGGAACTTCGTAATGCAGCATAAAACAGTCATTTAGGAGATTTTCACCAAATTTTCAACATAGCCATTTTAAGACCTCTGCTCATGAACAGTGTCACTGTGATTTTCTTAATGTGTCCTGGCAGACATTGATTTCCCACAGTGACTGCGCCATTGTGTGCTACATGGGCGGAAACATGTTTTGGGTGAGATGTGAAAAATGACAGCTGTACTATTCATAAGAAGGTGTGGTAAAATTGCAGTGTTGAAAATCTGGAGTGAAAATATTGAAAATTCGCGATCTTACGAGCCTGCTTAGGAACTGCACAACGCACGCTCGTAAAACAGTCATTTGTTGGAATTTTTCCACCAAATTTTCAAAATAGGCTTCTTGAGAGACCACCTTATGAACATTGGCAGCGTCATTTCGTTAATCATTCCAGAAAGGTGATTTCGCGCAGTGGCTGCGAAATCACCCTTCGGGCCCGAGTAACGCCATGACAGTGACAGCATTCATGAGAAGGGGTCCCAAAAACTCCATGTTGAAAATTCGTACAAAAATTCCAAAAATGCCTGAGATATGCAAAAAGTTGAAAACCCTATCTATCCCATTATACAGCTTACCGGCATTTCCTCAGTTCGTGGTCGGCTTTGAAGAGTGCAGACGTGTTCCTGGTCCACCAAGATCGTCGCGCCGGACTCGGAGGTAAGTATGGGGTAGGGGGTGTGGGGGGGCAGGTGCACAGTGGGTGGGTGCGGATTGTAGGGGGGCCAGGGAGAAGAGCCAAGGGACAGTTTTTATTTACAGTTTTTTTATGGCGACGGGGATTTACCACGCTGGGTGGGCTCCCAGCGTGGGTACAAGGACGCTGGTTGGGGGCGTGAGCCAACGGAATAGCACCCCTGCCGGCTATATTATTAGTTGCCACGCTGGGTGGGCTCCCAGCGTGGCACCCTGCACTGGGAGGGACAGGAGCCGATAGGGATTAGGCACCCGTCGGCTATAAATGAGTTGCCACGCTGGGGTGGCACCCAGCGTGGCATGTGGAAGGCTTTGGGGGAAACGCAGCACAGCCGACGGGGATTGGGCACCTCACGGCTATACAGTGTGCGTAGCAGTACGCAGTATGCGGCGCGTGTTTGTGTGTGTAGGGAGTTATGAGACAGGCGTTACATCTTATCGCTGCTCACAAAAGCGTAGTCCCCTTTCAACTGTACACCACTGCATTTTGGAGCTGTCATAGACAGCTCCAGCGTGCATTGGAGGACTGGGGCCGTGCCTGCCAACACAGTGACTGAATTGGAAGAGGGGGTGACATACCTCCGAAAACTCGGTTGATGGCACTATGTTTCTTGCACATGCGTGCAAGCAAACATAAAAATCAAAGGACCTGAAAATCACATGGAAGAGGGGGAATTTGTTCAACTGTATTCTACTGTTGTCAACTTTGAATTTTTTGCTGGTAATCACAAGATCCCTTTAAACCCTCTGAGAGCAGATTAACATATAGCGATGAAGATCTTCTATTTAGCCTCTCCCACATGGAAACTACCACCACCATCTTGTAGTGCTCATGTGCTAGTCTGGCATTTGCCTCCCAGGGAGCTGAGCATCTCACTTCCATGATTTGCTGGACTCCTGCTCATCCTAGGGTGAGACATCTGAGTCCAGATGTGCACCAAGTCCCCTAGGTGACAGCAAAGAATGCTACAGTCATATTGCTGTGTTGGATCCCACACAACAGTTTTATAACACAAAACCAAAAGGTTCTGGGCCACAATCAGTCATGCAAAAAGAAGACAAAAATGTCACAGGTTAATAAGTAAGCAATACAAATAACACACTGCAAGTACTTGCACAGGATCTTGCAAGTACACTGATACAACTTGGTACCACTCCTCTCATTGCCAACAATAGGGTGAGGAATCTGAGTGTCTTTATGGACCAGAAGCTGACACTAGAACACCAGGGGTCAGCGATGGTCCATGGTGGATCTTTATATCTGAGGAATATCTTCCAGATCAAGTCCTAAGTCTCCAGGACCAAAGGACACTGGAGCATGCCTCCATGATATCTAGACTAGATTACTACAATGTTCTTTACTTTGGGCTACCAGGAGGTTTAATGCCCCTCTTGCAGCTGATGCAGAATGCCGCAGCTCAATTGACTGTCGAGGTGTCTCTCTCTCTGAACACATCTCTCCAGTCTTGCAGACATTGCACTGGCTGCCAGTGAGGTGATGCGTCTTCGTCATGACAGGTTTGTTGATATACAAAGTCCTATCTGGGACCTGGCTACCTGAAAGAGCTCCTCTGTCCTTATGTTTCTGACCTCCCTCTCAGCTCCTCTGAGGTAGGCCTCCTGAAGATCCGCAGGTCATGGCTAAAACTATCTGGGGACCGGCATTTGCCATGGCAGGGCCCTCATTCTGGAATCAGCTACCATGTGAAATCAGGGAGGCCCCCACTGTTGAGATATTTAAACTGGGGCTGAAGCATCATCTGTTTCCATGGCTTTTTCCATCTATAATTAGGATATACAATACTTTGCCAACATGTAACATTTTAATATTAAACGTCATATATATATATTTATGTGCTGCTATTTATTCTGTATTATTGTTGTAAGGTACACAGAGCCTGTGGGATTAGGCATCTAAGAAATAAAAATACTGCCACTACGTGCATGTGATAAATAGGGAGGATTGTGGAGGCAGTCTCTCCTTAAGCAAGAACACAGGTATGAGGGGAAATTCATTGAAGCTGGCAGGAGGAAAATTTAAGAAAGATGTCTGCAAGCACTTTTTCACTATAAGAGTGGTGGATAAGAGGAATAGCCTGCCTGAGGAGGTGATGCAGGCTAAAACAGTGGTGGGGAGGGTATCACGGTAGGGTGGGACAGGCACATGGCCATAGTGAGAGGAGAGGAGCAGAAGTAAGAGGGAGAGATGGCCACTAGGGACTTTGCAGTTTAGCTAGGTAGGGCAGACAGACTGCATGGGTCCCCGGGTCTTTTTCTGCCATCACATTCTATGTTTCTAGCCATGACAGGGTGTGCATTAAGTTGGATCAACACAAGGGCCAAGTACCTCTGCACCCAGGAGACATTTAAATATTATGTACACCGCCAGAGTGTATTTCACTTATAAAAATGGGCTATTGTAATTTTAAAACTGTATAATGGAATTTACTGTAGTATGTTCCCCCCTTCTTAGTCTGTTAAAGCTAAGTAAATAAATGAATAAACAGATGCCCCCTGCCTACCAAAGTATTGCACCCACACTAACCAACCACTGGGTGTCTGGTACCTCAGAAATTCTAATAATTGGACCTACGCATCATGGCAGCCCACGCCACTGGACAGATGTGTACCATGCATCATTCTTCATCTCAGTCCACTCATTCGTGGCCTTGCCCCACTGGAGGGGTTGGGGGTGGGATGCAGGTGGCATAGAGAACAGGTGGACTAGATCCCCTGCTCCATATGGATTGGGGTATCCTGGGTACCGGCGGCCCACAGTAAGTTAAGGGCCCATGATGTAATGGATAATCCCGTATGGTAGCCCCCAACCCTCGCTAAATTTTAGGAGGGCTGGGGGCAGCAGGATGGGAGGGATGCTTGCCCCATAGGGGCTGCTATCCATTGGTAGGAGGCCCATGTAGAGGCTATGGCAGAGTCGTTGCAACCATAGCCTGTGCTCCCTCTAGTGTCACTATGGACCGGGGGCTATGGTTGTGAAAGACACATAGCCATGCACTAGTCCTGGTCACTCCCCCTTTCCCAGTCCTGGGTGCAGTGCTGTGCGTGGTCCACGAATCCAGTGAAGATGGGGCATGAACCACTTTTGTGTATGCTGCCAGTGTCCAATAGGACACCCAATGCATGGCTCTCAGACATACGATAGCCTATGCATCACATATCCACAATGCAAAGTCATGATGCATAGGGCCCAATCAGACAATCCCTTCCCCCATCACCCTGGTACTAATAGCTGTACAGCTCCGTTGGTGATTGCTAAGTAAAAAGGCTCAGAATCCCTAATGCTGGTGTGAGTTATACATTATGGGCTGGATATTCAAACTGCGCCATTCTGAAGCGCAAGCCCTTGCGCTGCGCAAAATAGTTGCGCAGGGGTGTGGCCGGGGCGATATTCAAAGGAGTTGCGCTGTTGAGCAACTCCTTTGAATATCACCCCAGCCACGGCACCACCGTGCATAGCAGTGGAACTTGGCGCCACCACAAGTTGTCAGAGTGGAGCATTCAACTTGTGGTGGCGCAGTACCATTGCGCCATGCGCAAAATCACAATATTCAAAAGGTGACATGCAAATGGGGCCATAATTCATGCAAGGCACAGAGGGGGCCATTTGCATTTGATTATGGCCCCATTTGCATGCCATTAGCATGTAGGTGCGCCGATCCCCGAGGACTTGCACCTGGCGCCCTGCCAGGCAGCAGCCGTCGGGGACCGACGCACCCTGCAGCCCGATCGCTGGCAGCAATGTGGCTCCCCCACCTCCTCCCATACATATCCCTGGTGATCCAGTGGACCGAAATGCCCGATCGCGGGCAGAAAGTAAACGGAACCCCCCACCGAACATCTCCCTTGTGCCCGATCGCGGGCAGAAAGTAAATGGAACCCCCACCGAACATCTCCTTGTGCCCAATCGTGGGCAGAAAGTAAGTGAAACCCCAGACATCTCCCTTGTGCCCGATCACGGGCAGAAAGTAAATTGAACCCCCACCCGATATCTCCTGGTGGTCCAGTGGACGAAATGCCCGATCGCGGGCAGAAAGTAAATTGAAATCTCCTTTCACCCGAACATCTCCCTGCGGTCCAGTGATCAATGCCCGGAACATCGGCAGAGAAAGTGGCTGACCCTTTATCGGAACATTCAGAACTAGTGATCAATGCGCTCGATCGCTGGCAGCAGCATTGACCCCTGGTGGTCTTTCTGTTACATGTTCCACTATTTCGAGGCTGACACCCCGCCCCCGCAGCCAGCAGCATCTGACATGCCTGCCGCCCGCTGATCGATCGTTCGTGGCTGCACTATTGTGCAGGCAAGAGCGAGGTTATCGGGCATGCAGTCTATATCGACAGTCCAGGACTGTGAATGATTCACAAACTGACTGTCATGTATAGTGAGCTGCACGCCCATTGGCTCTTGCCTGCACCAATGGCGCGAGCCCTACCGGCAGTCGTCGGGGCGCGGGCGGCAGACAGGTGGATGCTGCCGCACCGCCGCCGGGTGGGGAGCGGGTGGGCTTCGGGTGGGTGGGGTGGGGGACACTAGCCACCAGGGAGATGTTTTTGGGGGTTTCTAATTTACTTACTGCCCGTGATTGGGCATTTCAGTCCACTGGACCACCAGGAGATGTTCGGTGGGGGTTTCACTTTACTTACTGCCCGGATCGGCACAAGGGAGATGTTCGGGGGTTCAGTTTACTTTCTGCCCGCGATCGGGCATTTTGGTCCACTGGACCACCAGGGATGTGAACGGGGGGCTACACTGATGCCCGCGATTGGGCTGGTGGGGGTACACTATGCCCGTGATCGGGCTGCGGGGGCACAGGGACTGAGTTGGGGCCAGCCACAGGTGGCAGCTGCTGTGTTGCGCCCTGCAATACAGCAGCTCACCTGTGGGTGACCCTCGACTTAAGCCTTTTTTTTTTGGCTCAAAGTCCTGCAGGCGCAGGTTGGGGGTTGCGCCTGCACAACTCTGCACAGACCGGCTGAATATCGGGCTGTGCAGTTTATGCATGGTTCTTCCCCCTCCAGTTGAGCATGCATTCATTTGCATTGCGCTGTTGCTCAGCCTGTTTTCAGTGGCGCAACTGCCTCCTGCTGAATATCGCAGAATGGCTCTATTTAGGACTTGAGCATGCGCAACCCTGTTGCGCATGGCGCAACCCTTTTGAATATCTGGCCCTATGAGAACTGTAGCTTTTCAGCAGCACTTGTATCTGAGACCAGCATTGGAAACTCAACCTGTGGTTGTTCAGTAAGCATCAGCAGAGATGGACAGTTGGTGGCAATGAAGAATAAGAAATAGCAGATTATAAGAATCCTAGTGCTACTAGACAAAGAGCCAGTCTTGGTCATCCTCAGTCCCAGTGGCCCATGAGACCTTGGCCAGAGCTAGCACTAGTAATCAGTCTTCAACATTTTACTGCTTTTTAATTTGTTTTATTTCACTGATTGTGACACGTGTTATACAAGAACACAAGAGGTAACCCTGGACTGAGCAGAAGTGTACAAAATGGCATCAGAATGCCATGAGGTTACTTTCCAAAGTGCAGCTCAACCAGTGAGAGGCAGGGGGCAGAATGGGTAGTTTCTACAGTACACATGCTCAATGACAGCTCATATGGCGGCTGACCGCGGAGGTGAGAGGTGGGCTATGCTAGTCACTGTACGTAGCTGGTAAGAGTGCTGGACACCAGAGTAAGATGGGGTGTAGGAAGGTCAGATGTCAATGGGTGAGTCGGTTGGGGGGCTATTGGGGGGCCACTGGACCAACAGAAAATACTACACTAATGAATACTGGGGGAGCAGTGGTGGGGGAAACCACTGGACCACCAGGGAATACTAAAGAAAGAATGAATGGGTGATCGAAGGGAAACACTGGACCACCAGGGAATAATACAGATTTTGACAACTGGCAATGGGGGGGGGCCACTTTGTACCATGAAAGGGAATGAGAGGTCAGGGCAGGCGGCTGTACCCTTTAGGTGGGTGGGGGCATGAGTTTAACACCCAGATAAGATAAACAGCATTATTTGAGGGGGTATCTACCACTGCCACAAGCCTTTGAATATCCCGCTGCACAGGCATGCATGAGAGGACCCCCTCATTTGCATAGCAGCAGTGATATTTTGGCACCTTGGTGCTGCTAGGTTTGGGGTGGTTCTCCCGGGGCCTCTGGATATTGCTCCGCCAGGAGCTCCCGTGCAAACCTGGGTTAGTGCCCATGGGAGCCAACCTTTAAATATCATCATGATATTCATTACAACCTTACATCATGAAAGGTTTTTCTGCTAACAAATATTACTGCTTTAAGTGGGTCCTGCTATAGCACAGACATTGGTTTCCTGCAGTTGTGTACAGACCTGAATAACCTAGGGTGTACCACCTAAGTAGTTCACTGTGACTGTTCCCCCACAGCCACACAGGTTTGCATTTTGCAGTTTTATAATAAAAAGTTCTGTACTTAAAATTCCTGTCTCATCTCCACTCTAAATCCAGCAGTACCAACGAATAGTATGCTGAATGTCACTTTTTTGACTCCGACTTAATTAATCGGACCTGTGCTCATGTATTAGAGAGCAGTGCAGTTTCTTGTAAAAATGATTAAGCTGCTAATTAAGCTGTTTATAACTTGTTTCCCCCGCCACTAATGATAATTAACATGCAAATTAGCTCTGGGAAGGGGAGGCGCAGAGGTCCTCAGTTCATTACCAACTTAATTACTGTTTGAATACTTAAACATCACAGTTATAAATTGCGGCATTTAAAGTAATGGGCAGGAAGATAATTACACCAATGACATTTTGAAAAGTCGCTGTGCTAAGTGTTATTTTTTTTTTTATTTCCTGAAGTGATTAATGTTTGTGTGTCTTGTTAAGAAAGTTGGGTGCCAATTAGCTTAGACAACTACAATTTTTGTCTGTAGTCTGACAACATGGAAAGGAAAACAGAAAAACTGCCTACTGTTGTGAGGCGTGAGGTGGCCCTTGTCAGTTGCCTTTTGATGTGATGGACAGGAATACTGCCCTGTGGAAATGAGGACGAGGCAGGTCACCTTAAATGGTGCCAAAAATGCTGCCCAGAAAATCAGCTGAGTTAACCAGTATCAGAGGGCTTGACCTAAATAAGTCAATTTACTTTGATTTCCATTGCAAATGGAAATGTGAGATAGAGTGGATATGATGACCCAGTTTTCATATTAAATGGCACTTAAACTAATTGTGATTGTGGGGCCAGCACATTAGCTGAAGGTAATATTTGCTGTCCATGTGACAGCGGGGCAGGAAGCTAGCACTAATCATCAAAAGAAATCTGGGTTGGCCACCCCTTCCCCCACTGATCATCTACATAGAGGGTTACAATACCAATCTCACAACTGCCCTCATGCAACCTGATCAGAAAGGATCAGGGGTCAAAGAGGTTAGGCTAAACTCTTTACCTAAGGAAACCCTCCTAAGTTTCAGCCTTAAAGAGCTGCTGATGCCTCAAAGAAAACTTTGAAAAACATAATATTTAGGTACAATTCAGCCTGCATTCCATTTATATTCAGTAGACTTCTCCTCTCCATTACTTATTACTGACCAATTTGCATGGCAACACGCTTCTATATCCCTTAGAGTTCATCTGCCTCTTTTGCTTACTCCCTACTTCATGCCACAGTCCTCTGCTGTGACATCACAATTGGGTGCCATGGGAGTAATTGTGATGTCACAAGTAGAGCATTATGACCTCAGGTAGGGAGAAAGCAATAGGAATAGATGAACTCTTCAAGAACAAGGAGCTCCTTTTCATGCAAATGGCCTCAGTAATAAATAATGGGGATGAGAAATACAGAACTAATGTTAAATACAGGCTGAACTGTGTCTAAATACTATGTTTTGGTAAAGCTGTCCTAATAGTGTCAGGTGGGGTGGAGTGGAGTGGAGTAATTTTAATGATAAATAGAGAATAACATCCCCCCCTCGCATGTAGAACAAGCTGATTCTCACACCAAGGAGAGTCGGTGACATCATAAAGCATGAGAGCGTTGCTCGAGTGCTCTGTGATGGCACTGACTCTCCGAGGTGTGAAAAACAGCTTGTTCTGCACTTTGGTGGTGGGTTGTTGTTTATAAGAAAACATGAGCTATTTTTTTTAATTCCAACACTTGAGAATTGCCAGTTTCCTTGAAACAGAGCTGGTCAGTTAATATTTCATCTAGCAAAATATAGAGGATAATGGCTGGGGATCGGGTGATAACCATGCTGTAATCACCTCGAGTGGTTGCTAGGGCAATATGGTAAACCTCAAGAGCGCAGCTCGAGAGGTTTACTGTAGCCCTAGCAACCACAAGAGGTGATTTCAGTGTGGTTGTCACCCAATCCCCAGCCATCATCTTTTATAGTGTATGGTCAAAAAAATACTGTTTGCATTCTATGTGTGAGAATTATGGAACTCTGGTGCATTCTTTTTTGTTATGCCATTGTTTGGAAGTTCTGAAGTGTGGTTAACAACTTTTAAAATTCTAAACAGTGCATAACAAAGCTGTGTGACTGCTGATTATGGTGGTTAATAGGCACTTACCATACATTATATCAGTATTTCATCTAGATGTAATATCACTAGTCTGTCTTCAGTTTCAGCTACTGCTGATTAGTGAAGCCTTCAAACGCTAATCAGCAGCACCTGTGAAACGTTGTTCTAAATGTTGTAACGTTGAGAACAACTTTTCAGAACCCTTGGAAAAAGAGCTTCAAAGTGTATCATAGACTTAGACTACACAATGTTTATTTTATGTAATGTATAATTCAATATATATAAAATTTAAAATATATATTCTATATTTTGTATTTTATATTGTATACTGAGAATTGTTGATTGTCAGGCATGACTGAAAATGGACTGCATGACTTGCCCAGATCATTTCCTGGTAAAGTAAAAATAAATTAGATAAAAATTCAATATAGACTACAGCAGTATAGATTTTGTTTTTATATAGCACCTTTCATGTACTTTACATTGTATCTATGTTAATTAAGCAATAAGGCATGACAGGGGTGTGTTATAGTGGGATAATGGCCAACCTCAGGGTGGGTTGAAGCACGAGGCATAGCCGAGGGCTTCCATCACCCAAGAAGGGCCATTAGCCCACCATAACACACCCCCTGGAGTGCCTTATTGCGATTATGAAATGGGTCATTTTTAATAAATTTTATGCATTTTTAAACATAATACTTTCAGCTGGGCCATTGTGCTGGGATATTCTATCAATGTAAGTGACATCACTTTTACAATTGAAGAGTGGTCTCGGCGGTTGTATTAATACATTATTTATTGAAATCGATCAGTAAGATATGATACTGTATTAAAATTTACAAAACCAGCCCCAAATGTGCCCATTTCCAGGGCAGCTGCATGTGAGACATTCTTCACAGAATATGGGCGAGATATTCAGAAGTTTGTGTGGGCACAAACCGGGTTTTGTGCTGGAGCCCAATATTTAAAAGGCTCTGTTACGCAGGCAAACAGGGGTAGCGCCCACACAAACCAAAAAGGAGAGGTATGCAAATGGTGAGGCAGGGACAGGAATATCGGCGCAAGCCAATATTTAGCAAATTTGTGTGGTGCAAAAGGGTTTTGTGCAGTCCTTTTGTACCACGCAAATACTGCCAATGAAAATGTCCTCTTACTCCGTGCAACCCTAGTAGCTGCCAGACATAATGCAGCCAACCAGCCAGTTGGCCGCTGGGGAAGTATACCCACCCTGTGGTCCGTGGCACCCCCCCTTTTCCAGTCCCTTTGTGACACAACAACCCTGGTGCTAGTGGTCACCCCACCCACTGATTGTCAGCCCCAATCCCTGGTGCTAGTGGTCCCCCCGACTCCAGCTCTGAGTGTAAATTAAACTCCCTGGTACTAGTGTTAACCTCCATTACTACTCTCCGATCACCAGACACTCAATGGGAAAAAAATCCATGGTGTCCAGTGACCCTCCCCCAGCACCAGGCACCTCCCACTCCCACCATATCTGTATGCTTACGGTGACCGGCACAGCCCTCCTCACACCTCCTTGGCTGGCTGCCATATGGCCAGACAGGGAGCGAACCTCATGTTGACAGGACAGAGTGACATGCCCTGTCCTATAAATGTGAGACGTTCTCCCTCCCTGGACATACAGTGGCTGGCCAGGGAGGTGTGAGGAGTACTGTGCCAGTCACCATAGGCACCTGCAGAACCACAGATACAGATAAGGTGAGTGGGGGAGATGCCTGGTGCTGCATGGGGGGCCACTGGACACCAGGGATGGTTTGTTTCTTAATTCCTGGCTAGCGGTTGGGGTGAGGGGGTACTACTAGCACCAGGGATTCTCTTTCCCAGTGAGTGGCTGGCAATCAAAGATCATAGGGGAACCACAACCACCAGGAATTCTTTTTATTGTACAGCTGGGGCTAGTGATCAGAGGGTGGGGGGGACCACTAGCACCAGAGATTGTAGTTTTATACTTTGGGCTGGCGATCGGAAGGTGGGAGAACCACTAACACCAGGGATTTTAATTTTACACTTGGGGCTGGTGATTGGAGGGTGGGGGGAACCACTAACACTAGGGATTTTAATTTTACCCATGAGGCTGGTGAGCAGAGGGTGGGGGAACCACTAGCACCAGTGATTTTAATTTGACACTTGGTGCTGGCAATTGGAGGGTGAGGGGAGCACTAGCACCAGGGATTGTAATTATAGACTTGGGGCTGATGATGGAGGGATCACTAGCACTAGAGATTACTATTGTCATGTCGGGCCTGGAGATGGGAGGGAAGAGGAACCACTGGTGGTCAGTGCCGCACTACCTGCCTCCACAACCCATGTAAATGGGTCCATAATGGGCATGCAAATGGACCCATAGCACCTTGCATACCAATGGGCTTATTTACATGGATACCTTTGAAAACTGCAGATAGCACTCTGGTGCTATTAACTCTTGGGTCAACTCTGGAAGCCATGTTAGGGTACCACTCCCTGACGTGGCGTGCCCTGACATGGCCCTATATTCAGTCAGGTAGCACCCTACTGAATATAGCATCCTGGAACCCCTGGGCAATTGCAAAGCGCAGCACAAACATTTGTGCTATGCTTTTGGACCTTTCTGAATATTGGGCCCCAAGTTTCTCAAGTATAGAGGAAAGGATTACTCTGACTGGTCAGGAGCACTCTCTTGATCTATAATTCCGAAAAACTTTATAAATCAATGTTTGTTACTGTACGTGCACAGATTGTAATCAGTATACATGCTGCACCTACCACACACACAGCCATACTGCATTGACATCTGTGTTGCTGTGAGTAGGAATGTTAGCCAGGATGTTGAAGACACCCCATTTCTTTTGAAAAGTGCTGTGGGATGTTTAACGTCTGCCTTAGACAACCACCAGAGATGCGTAGAAAAGACCCAAGTTTAATATCTCATCCAAAGGATCACAACCCAAGCAATGCAGCAGAACCACTGCCCTCCTCCCCCCTGTGCAGTATTGCAATATCAGTATTAAGTATGAGTCCAAGTACCTCGTGCAGGACTTGAACCCATGACCCTGACTCAGAGGGGGACAGTGCTACCATCTGAGCCATTGACACTCCACACTTTTGAAAAATAGATTTTGTTATTACATTTTATTTTGAAAGGTTTTACCAGGAAAGGCAAACTGAGATACAATAGTTTGTTTCCAGATGTGTCCTTGGGGAGAAGCGAAAGGGGAAGAGGGGATACAATATTGAATACAGAATCAGATAAAAATGTATAGAGTTAAGTCTGTACAGAAAACATTAAGGTAACAACAAACTATTTGTGGGATAGGCAGGAAGTACTTGCCATCATATATAGACTATATTCATATATCCATTTACATATATACACACTTAATGTTTATATTTATTACATTTCCCTTTGCACACATACTTATTAGTAATCTGTTACGTAATCATAAACATACACACAAGATCTTTAACACAGATCTATTTGCTTTATGACACTTTATAACACTTGGGGGTGGAAAGAGTGAGAACTTTGTCAGAAGAGAAGGGAAGGGGGAGGTGGATGGATAGCCATAATAGGCCTGCACCTCTCTGGGATGCCAACCCCATAACGGAATTTGCAGGGGATATGGGAAGAGAGGGATATAAAATGGGTGACAGAATGGGGGGACAGAATGCTGACACATAAGAGGTTAAATATAAGCCAGCCCGGTGGCGCTGAGGGTTGAGGCACTGGACGCCACACCTCACGCCATGCTGGCGACTCGTGTTCAGTAGTGAGCTCAGGCCACCAGGTGTCAGCAGGGGAGGAGAAGATTGGAGTGTCCATAGGCAGCTCATCTTCTCCTGGGGAGGGAAGGATACACAGGTCAGCAACAGGGTGCCTCCCAGCAGTGGCTGGACAGCACTGAGCCAGCTCTGGCTAGCATTTGGGAGGCGTATCACGGCAGACATTGGCTGAAGCATGCACGGGAGCATGCATGTCCCTACCCAGAAGTCATTGCACGTTAGCGCTCATCATGGGAGGGATGGGGTGGACCTTAAGAACAAGGAAAAACCCTAAGCCTTGGGAGGCCGACGATGCCCTAGGCCCCATGCCCACCGTTGGACTCCGCCCACCAGGGTCCCAATCCTCCATGCCACAGCCCGACCCCTGCAGCAATTAGATTTCAAGGCGTGCCAAAGTAGTGGAGGTGGCCTCGCCTTGGGGGGTACAAGCAAAAGGGGTCACTGTGAGGTAAGGGCTGTGAATGTGGAGCTCCGGGAAGGGACCCTGAGTGGGGGAGTCTCAGGCAGGGCAGAAACAGCCAAGGGACATCTGAGAGAGATCCCCGGGGTCGGTGACCGGAGAGAAAAAAAGTCAAAAAAAAAAAAAAAAGGTTACGTATACGAAGGGATGGGTGACATTAGGGATCAAGAGGAGGGGAGGGTGGAGGTAGGAATTAGTGAAGGGGAAGAACATAAGAGAAGAGGGATGAGGAGGTGGAAGGCTATCTTACCCACAGGAGCGGGACCATAGGGGTAAGAACACTACTCAATGTAAACCCGGCTAGTGCTATAGTCTAGCAGCGTGCTAGGGGAGGTGTAGTAGGGGACTGAGCAGTGGGAAAAATGAAAGCGGAAAGGGAAGGGAGGAGTAAAGAAGGGGAGGAGGGTTAGGTGCAATTGCAGGAGGGGGAAATACAGTGCTAAAGAAGAAGGGATAACAAACGAGTAGACAGGGCAGAGTAAATAACTATGGGTAGGGAGCTCCACATGTTTGGAAAGTGATAGGAGAAGGCTGCTCTCCCTAAAGTGGAAAACCGGGAAGGGAGGGTAAGGGTCTTATGGGAAGAGTTTCGGAGGGAGTAGGGGCGGTAGGACGGATGGAGAGGAGAGAGTGGAGGTAAGGTGGTAGGGAACCTAACCAGAATTTTTCAATTAAGGAGGTGCTATGGGCCCCAAGAGAGGGGCAGGAGAAAGTGATGTAGAGGTTGCAGTGGTGTGTGCGAGGTGAACAGGCAAGAACAAAATGACAGAAGGAGTTGAATAGAGTGTCCAGTCTGGTAAGGGTGGATTTGGGGGTAATACCACAGAGTATGTCGCCAAAGTCAAAGATTGGGAGGATCATCTTCTGGATGATCTCTCAGCAGGCTGGTGGGGGAAGGCAGCTGCGGTGTCTATACACAGCACCTAGTTTGGGGAGTAGCTTTTTGTGGATAGCATCCACATGCCCCCCAAAGTCGAAGTTCCTGTCGAGCCAGAGTCCGAGGTATTTGAAGGAAGATATGTTCTCTAGTATGGAACTATCGAGGGTATGGAAGGTAGGGGTGGCAGTAAGCCTGGCAAGCTTTTGCCTGGTGCCAAAGGTCATAGAGACCGTCTTTTTGGCATTTAGTAACAGTTGATTAGCACAGAACCAGCACTGGACATTGCTGAAATCCAGTTGGAGGCTGGTCGCCACATCCGAGGGGGAAGTACCCAAGGCATATAAACAGTATCATCTGCGTACATGTGGATGCTTGCAGTTGAGCAGGCAGCAGGTAGGCCATTTATAAATACTGAGAAGAGTATCAGGCCGAGTACTGAGCCTTGAGGGGCACTTGTGTTTATGGAGGGGGGGGGGAGGGAGTTGCCAATCCTGACTGCTTGGGACCTACCCATGAGATAGAAATGGAACCAGCGAGTGGCAGATTCAGAGAGCATAGCCACAGCCAGCTTGTTGAGGGGAAGGGGGTGGGCAACAGTGTCGAAGGCTTTGGTCAGGTCGACAAAGATGGCCGAAGTGATGCGTCCCTGATCCATGCCAAAGAGAATGGAGTCAGTGAGCCGGTGAAGGGAGGTCGTGGTGGTGTGGGCCTTGTGGAAACCAGACTGGAAGGGAGTGAAGTATGAAGAGGAATCAAGGAAAGGAGAAAGCTGAGCCAGAGCCAAGTGCTCTTGGAGTTTAGCAAGGACTGGAAGCAGAAATAACGAGCGGAAGTAACCAGGGTTAGAGGAGTCTCGGCCCTTGGGAAGAGGGATGACAGTGGCAAGCTTTCAGGTGTCAGGGACAGTGGCAAGAGTAAAGGAGAGGTTCAGAAGAGTGGAGAGAGGTATCACTATAGCATGAGTTAATAAGTGCAGGAGCTTGGGGTCCAGCCCATCCAGGCTTTTACCCTTGTGCGGGTTTAGGGCAAGTAGGGCTTGCAAGGTAACAGCAGGAGAGACTGGTAGGAAGGAAAAGCATGGTCAAGAGAAGAGAGGTGCAGAAGAGGCTGGTGGAGGAGAGGCTGAAGGGGGAAGGGATGCTAAGAGGGTGGAGGTACAGGTGGTGAAGAAGATGTTGAATTCAGTAGCTACAGTGTTGGGGGGTCTGAGATGGTGATGTCATTTACCTTTAGGACATGTGGGAGGTTGGGAGGGGGGAGAATAGGGCATGGACTACCTTCCAGAATTTATAGGGGCTGTTAAGGTTTTCCTAGAAGGTGGAAGAGAAGTATTCCGTTTTGTCGCGATGGATAGCCCTGGTACAGGTATAGAGAGAGCGATATGTGTGCAAATCTTCAAGAGCACCTGAGGCTTTGTAAGCCATTCACGCCTGATCACAAGCATGCTGGTAGGCCAGCAGCTTGGCTGATTCCCAGGGGAGGTGAAAATCTTGGACTCTGGTCCTTCCTAACAGGAGCGTGCCAGTCCCAAGCGTTTAGGAACTGTGTTTTAGAAAAACTCAGGGCTGAGTCAGCAGAGGGGGCATTGGCAATGGGAGACATACAAACATACGAACATTTGAATTTGCCAGCAGAAATAGGCTACGTCTATCAAGTCTGCTTGAGTGTGCAGCTAGCACCCTCACCTTGCTGCTGTCCCATCCCCTCCCCTTCCCAATTATTCCCCTCTTACCTTGTCCCATCCCCTTTTGAAAGGTTGTAATTCTGATTGTGGCAAATAAATATAAGTGCAGCACAGGTCTACTTTAATGTCTTTACTTTATACTTTAAGAAGAAAATGAGGAAAGACCTAGGGAAGCTTGAAAAATTATCTGAAGACTGGCAACTAAAGTTTAATTAATATAAGTGCCAAATGATGCACCTGGGACATAGAAACACTGGGGATCTGTGATCTGTCCATTCTTTCCTAGGTAGAATAAATGACAGTGGGCTTAATAGTGTTGTCCATTGTCATCCCTGATGCCATTGGCAGGAATGGCGGCATCTGCAGTTTCCTTTCTGACGCTCTGGGAGTCAAGGTGAGACACTGCCAGAAAGAGTACCACCTCTGCCCACAGACCTGAGGGCCAGGCAGGGGAGCAAAAAGTTCATGCCTGAGTGGGTGGAGGGTCTTCAAATAGACATGGACCAATGATTAAGTGAGCGTCATATGATTGGCTACATGGGGCAATAATGAGAGCACCACGTGTTCAGGGTTCTGTTGCTTTACAGGAGTGTAAATAGCATGCAATACACTGATGCAGACTTACAAGGTGGCAGCAAGACTGCTTGAAAACACACAAGCATCAAAGTCATCTATAAATATCAACAAACACACCACGGCATCTTTCATTATCATGGACTCTATTGCAGAACTTGCCAAGACCAGTGCCCATGGGGGAGGACCTTGTCATGGTGGTGCTGCTTTCTAGTAGTGCTCCCCTGACTGCTACCATAATAAACTCTGTATCCGAGATCACACACTTGTGGAGGGTGCCACCTCACAGTTACTGACACAGACTATGAAGTGTGTGGCAGCAAGACAAGAACACTTGAAATTAAAAGCCGGACAACAGACTACAAATGTAAACATCATGAATGCTATTGCCTTTCTAGTATCAGAAACACTTTTGCCATACATGGATAGACCAGTGCCCGTGGAGGAGGACCCTGTCATTGTGGCAATCCTTTCCACTAATGAAGCCCTAGCAATGATCAACTCCGAGCCCCGACATGCAGAAGGTGCTATCTCAGTCACTGCAACAGGCTTTACGAGGCAGAAGCAAGAAATAATGTTTGCAAAAAGCCAAACAACATCACACTCAATCTATAAAGTTCATAAACACTTCTGCAATGAGTGGACCAATGCCCATGGGGGAGGACCTTGTCATGGTGGCACTGCTTTCCATTAACGCTCCCCAAGCTGCTAGTACCTGCTACCATGGCAAACTCCAAACCCACATACTTGCAGAGTGTGCCATCTAACACAGTCACTGATACAGACCACCCACTAACATAAGTTATGCATCTTCAAAAAAAAATATGTAGGAGATCAACCTCAAAAAGTACAACAATATACTAGAGGTCACAGAAGTGGCTGTAAAATTAGTTATTGGCAAGATCCTTTTCTTTTCTCAACCTAGAGAGTGAGAGAGCAGCAGCCTTTATATCCAAGAGGACAATCACCAAGACATGGCAAGAAAGAATGCTCTGATAGCTGTGGTCCACCAGTGTGCAGAAGGACTAGAAGGAAAAGTATGTCTCTTTGCAGATGATACAAAGATCTGCAACAGGGTTGATATGAAAGGTGGGATAGAAAGGATGAAAAGGGACTTGGCAAGGTTTGAGGAATGGTCAAATGTATGGCAGCTCAGATTCAATGCAAAGAAGTGCAAGGTAATGCACCTGGGAAACAAAAACCCAGGGGAAGAGTACACAATGGTGGATGAGATACTGACAACAACAAAAATGGACAGGGACCTGGGGGTAGTCATATCAGATGACCTAAAGGTGGGTCAGCAATGTGAGAAGGCAGTAAGGAGAGCTGGGGGATACTGGGATGCATAGGGAGAGGCATCACCAGTAGAAAACAGGACATTGTTGTCCCTCTGTACAGACAGTTGGTTACAGGTGACCTATAACCTCCCTTAGAGCGCCACTTTTTTGGCACCAGTTTCCCCAACTCTCACTCCCACACCACACTGCCTCACCCAACCCCTCCCCTCTCTAATGGCACTTTCAGATATGGGTCCCTCCAGCCCATCCACCTCGCACTTTTGCCACCCACCTCTACCCTCCTACAATGGCCCTTTAGCCTGCCTACTTTTTACTGACTACCTCCTACCCTATACTAACTATATGCTGTTCCCCTGAAACTTGTCTGAAGCTGGCTTATGTTGTCTCTCTCCATTTTTGGCTGTATAATAAATGCTTAGACATCTTTGTGTTTTTTAGACTGTAACAAATGTTGACCTTTGTATGTATGTTACCCTACATCCTTTGCCGTGGAACCTTTGTAAATGAGCAGTTCCTGCTCAAAGGTATTTGTAATCCTAGAATTTAATAAAATAAAAAAATAAAAAACTACCCACAATCTTACAGGCTACCACCTCCTCTGGTAGAGCATTCCATTCTGCCACGACCCTCTCCGTGAAAATGTGTCTCCTCATTTCCATCCTAAATCTTCCCCCCTTCAATCTAAGGCCAAGCCCTCTCATGTCCCTCCCCCTCCTCAACCTGAGTATTCCCTCAGTGCCTGCCTTGTTTATCCCCTTTATGTACTTAAAGGTTTCAATCATATCCCCTCGGTCTCTTCTCTCCTGCAAGGAGTACATGTTCAACTCTTTCAGCCTCTCCTCATATGGTCTGTCCTCCAATCCCTGGATCATCCTTGTTCCCCTGCGTTGTACCCCTTCCAGTAATTTCACATCCTTCTTCAGATATGGGTGCCAGAATTGCTCACAGTACTCCAGGTACGGCCTGACCAGTGCCCTGTAGAGAGGCTGGATCACCTCCCTGCTCCTGGAGGAGATCCCTCTTGTGATACAACCCAGCATCCTGTTGGCTTTCGCTGCCGCCCTCCTACACTGCTCTGTATTGTTCATCTTCCCCATTACAACCACCCCTAGATCCTTCTCCTCCTCAGTGGAACCTAGCTGCACCCCTCCCAGCAGGTAACCCCTCCCTGGGTTCTTTGCTCCAAAGTGCAGGCTCTCCACTTTTTCGTATTGAACCCCAACTGCCATGCTTCCGACCACTCCACCAGTTTGGTCAGGTTGTCCTGTAGCCCCCACCAACCTGCTATATCATCCACCACTGCCCCCAATTTAGTATCATCAGCAAATAGACTAATCTTATTCCTGATGCCATATGAGATGTTTGCTATGAATATTCCAAACAGTATTGGCCCCAGTACTGATCCCTGTGGCACCCCTCTCGTGACAGACCAGTCAGTTCCAACAAGTGCTTCATGAAGGGAGGGCAAATCTAAGGATCTAAAGGAGCGGAGATGGAGGATATTTGGCGGGGCTTTGGGGCAGTTGATCTTACATAAAAACATGGATATTTATGGTAGAAAAAGGATCTTGGCCCATGCCGTCTGCACACCCTACTTAACTATTCTACCTTGCCCTAGTGGCGATCCTCTCCTTGTTTACCATCTACCCTTTTTCTAGCTAAACCCACCTGCTTGTCCCATCCCTGCTTGAAGCTGCTGATTGACTTGGTCTGTGCATTTTTGATAGCTTATTTCACTTATCACCACCCAGTCCGTGAAGAAGTGCTTCTGAATGTCCTTTTTGAATCTCCCACCTGCCAGCTTTAGTCAAGTCCCTCTTGTCTCTGTGTTTAAACTCAAGGAGAATAGTTTCTTGGCATCTACTCTATTTATCTCATGCTGTTACTTGTAGGTCTCAATCATAGCACCCCTCTCCCTTCTTTTCTCTAGGGTGTACATGTTTAGGTCTTGCTGCCTCTCCTCGTATGTCAAATCCCAAAGACCATGCACCATCTTAGTTACCCTGTGCTGTGCTGCCTCCACTTTGTTGCAGTTTTTCCTCAGGTGTGAGCTCCAGTAACTTGAACAGTGTTCCAGGTGTGGCTGTACCAGTGACTTGTACAGAGGGAGGATTACTTCCTGCCTTCTAGTGCTTATCCCCTCCCTATGCATCCCAACATTCTGTTTACTTTGTTCACTGTCCTGTTGCAGCGTGCAGGCATTTTTTAGGTCTCTAATATCATCACCCCTAAATCTTTTCTTCTGTAGTGCTATCCAGCACCACCTTCCCCATTTCATACTGCACCATTGGGTTCCTTTTCCTAAAGTACATTACTTCACATTCTTTAGCACTAAAGTTCAGCTGCCAAATCTTGGACCAGTTCTCCAACCTACCCAGACCCTCCCTTAGTTCTCTTCTGCCTTCCTCCATGTCTGTCCTTGCACAGATCTTTGTGTCATCTGCAAAGAGGCAGTTCTTACCCTTGATACCTTCACCTATGTCACCACATATTGTGTATTGTGTGTAGAAATACCATGTTTTTCTCATGCCTGATCACCAATAGCTATAGAAATAGTGATTTTATTTCAGAGTCAATCCCAATAGCTAAACATTTTGGTTCCCAAATACTGCTAGTTGGGGGGGGGGACTTTTAGCGGAGCAGCCCCCAGGAAGGAGGCAAAAATTAAAAGGTGAGCAAATATAAGTGACACAAGAACCTTTACCTGCCTGACAGTTTCATTGTTTCTATTTTACTTTAGTATTGTACCAACAAAGTACCCAAATGCCACCGCTGTAAAAGTGAGCAGGAAGGGAGAGGAACGGAATTCCTGTACTTTGAAATGGAATAGGAAGTGACCTGCCTAATGCTGTCAAATAACACCCTTATCTGAGTCTGTGGCTAGCAATCAGGGATTTCCACTGCCCATTATAGGGCTCACGCACATCCATTCTATGGTTTTATAAAGGACAGGAAATGGATGCTAACCTGTAGCTGGTTATGACGTTCCTGTGTTCAGAAATAATGTTCATACCCCAAAATGGTCCTCTTGTAAAAAGCAATATTTTGTAAAGTGTCTCTATGTGGACACTATTCCACGAAGTTCTCATAATTGAAACAGGGCTCTGGAGTTCTGATTATGCCTTTGCTCTGACAGGTCAGCAACTCCTGCTCAGTATTCTTCAAAGTGACATAGTCGAACTCTGAAATCCTCGTTTCTTGAAGAGAACTGCCCAGAAAGCTATCTATAAAAAGAAAATAATGCAAAGCAAAACTGTCACAACAGATTTTATTTAGGTACAGTTAAATACAGTGGTATGGATATCAATTCTGAAACTAGGAACACTATAAACAAGTGTCACAGAGTTCATGCTCCCCTTAAACAATAGCTGAGGATCTCAAGCTGGCTCGCTCTTTGCACAGGAGCTATGCTCTGATCAAATGCATTATTATTAAAAAAGTTAATACTGATCAAATAAGCCGACTGAAATTGTTATTCATTTTTTTTAATTTAATATATTTTATTGTTTTTAAAAGCAATAACACAGTATAGCCAAACAGAGAATTAACATCACAATGAGATAACACAACAGTTAATAGTAAAAGGGAAGAAATAAAGTCAAAAGACCAACAGTCCAATAACATATAAATCCCAAGAAAATTAAATTTAACATTCTAAACATCCTTCACCTCCCCATTGCAGCTGTAGTGTATATAAATATCAGTTCACAGGGCTATACTAATGATGTAAAATGAAGAAGGTGGAAGTAACACATAAGAAGAGAGGTGACCCAGTGAGGGGATATACCTCTCTTTGAAACGACATAAAAAAACAAAAAAGAGAAAATAGCGAGGGAGAGAGGCTCGCTACCCAACTCATGTACCGCTATCAATTCAGATAGAGGACATATAATTTTCCCCATTTCTTCTTAAAGGAGGATTGATGGTGGTTCACTTGTGCTATTAGATGTTCAACACGAAGTGCAAAAGACATTTCATGCAGCCACTCCGTATATGAAATTGGGGCTTGGTCCTTCCAATGTCTGAGTACCAGTTTTTTAACCGCCATTGAAATTAGGGCCAAGTGGTATCTTTTCTCCCTCACTTGGATCTCGGAATAATCACCGAAAACACAAATCTCTGGAGAGAAAAGACCCTGCAACCCCAGCACTGGGTCCAAAGTTAGTTCTATTTGTTTCCATGGAGGAGATACTGCGTCGCATGACCATAGAATATGCAACAGTGAAGCTTCCTCTTTGTTACACCTGGAGCATGTAGCAGTGGATATGCGCTTCATTTGTGCCAGTTTAATGGGGGTAAAGTAAAGGTTATTCATAATGCAATATTGCGTTATCCTGTATCGATCCTGAGTATGGTATGTATATAAGTCCTTCCATAAACGTTGCCAATTAACATCTTTGTTCGGGAAGAGTCTTTGCCAGATTTTAGAACCAGCAGCTGACGGGGTTTGTGGAAAGGTGTAAAGTAGACCATACAACTTTGAGACACCATGCGGTTTATTAACCAAAGTGGAGATTTGCTGAAAGACTTCAGCAAACTGGGAGGTTTTTGGTTTTACACCCAAATGTTTTGATTAGAAGATGTTTAAGCTGGAGAATTTTAAAAGCTGCCGATGACGGCCAGCCAAACTTAGATAAAATCTCTTCCGTGGTCAGGATGTGTTCCTGTGAATAAAAATCAGCAACGGTGTGTTCAGGAGAAATTGGCAACCATCTTCCAGTTATAATAGTGTTACCTATTTTGAGGTTCGGGTTGGCGCATAAAGGTTGGGAAAAATCTAAAGTTGGGGATACCTTGAGATACCTAAAAAGCTGAGAAAGAACTCTTAAAGAAGTGCCAATCAGGAGGGAGTAAAAAGCTTTGGGTATATTATTTTTTAATATGTAGAAAAGAGATACTGGAGCTATTTTATGAGACGTGAGCAAATCTAATTCCATTTGTAACCATAGTGGGGTGTATCCGTGATAAGTAAGAGAATCAGGTAGAGATAACCATTTCCCACATTTGTGTAAATGGGAGGCCCAGTAATAAAATAGAAAGTTGGGGAGACGAAGCCCTCCGAGATCCTTAGACTGGGACAATTTGGTATAAGATCTTCTGGCTGTTTTATCACGCCATATAAATGAGTTAATCCCTGAGTGGATACGTTGAAAAAAGGATAACGGTAACCAGATGTCCAGCATGTTTAAAGGGTAGAATAATCTGGGTAAAACATTCATCTTAATAGTGTTAATTCTGCCCCAGAACGAGAGTGGGAGATTTTTCCATCTTGTTAAATCTTGTTGAATATTATGCCGTAAGTCCTCCAGATTAAGCTTCCGCGACAGAGTTGGGTTCAAGGTAATATAAATCCCTAAATATTTAATGGAGCGTGATGTCCATTTCATACTAAATTGACTGAAGGCCGAACTATATGTTACATGGTTGAGGGGAAAAATTTCAGTTTTACCAATGTTAAGTTTATAGTTCAAATATTTGCTAAAATTATTGATTATTACCAGGGCTTCTTTTAAGGAGGGAACCGGATTTGAGAGATGAAGGAGTATGTCATCGGCATAAACTGAAATTCTGGGGGTACTATTACCTATAGGGATACCGACAATTAGAGGGGAGGAGTTCAAGCACCTGACGAGGGGCTCTAGATATAAGTTAAATAGGAAGGGGAAGAGTGGGCAACCCTGTCGCATGCCTGAGAAAAGGGGAAAAGCATTGGATATTACTCCATTACAGTGTATTCTGGCTCTAGGGGAGAGGTATAAGGCTTGGATCCATCTTATAAATAGGTTAGGGAAACCCATAATTCGCAGTGTGGCCCACAAGAAATTCCAATCTACTCTATCAAATGCTTTTTCTGCATCTAACGAGATTAGTGCCATTGGAACGAGGACAGTTTAGCCACATGAATAATGTATTGGAGTTTCGATGGTGGTCTGCTGGAGTTCTACCGCCACAAAGCCAATTTGTTCGGGACTAAGTAGAGAGGTCCAGACTTGTTCTACCCTCTTAGCTAGTACCTTGGCAAGAATTTTAATGTCACAATTTAACAAGGAGATTGGGCAATAACCTGCTGGGGAGTGTGACGGCTTACCAGGCTTGAGAAGGAGAATGATTGAAGCTTCCAATAAGGTTGGGTCTTGTATTTGTCCTGAAAGCATATATTGATATATACGGAGCAAACTTGGTGCTAGGTCCTTAGCAAACAGTTTATAGAAATTTGACGGTAGGCCATCAGGGCCTGGAGCCTTATCTGGTGCCAGGTCACTAATAGCAGACAAAATTTCCCGGAGGGAGATAGGGGCGATTAAGAGGGATTGCTGCTCAGGGGAGAGAGATGGTAAGGGGGATGAGGACAAATAATCCAACATCTCATTTTGAGATGGGGAGAGAGTACTCTTACTGTATAGGGAGGAAAAATAATGTTTAAATACTGAAACGACATCCCTGGGGTGAGTTTTGACAACTCCATTGGGGTCTTCAATGGAGGCGATTAACCTGGAAGCTTCTAATTTCTTTAACCGTAGGGCTAAGAGATGACTCGCTCTTTCTCCCTGTTCAATGTATTTTGCACGAGTTCTCAATATGGCAAATTCAGCCTTCTCCTGCAGCAACAGGGAATACTGATTCCTTAAGTGCAGAGGTGTTTTCAGAGTATCTGACGAGGACGGGGAAGGGGGACAGTGCTCGAGCGCTTTAATTTGAGCTAAAAGTGAAGTGGCTGTGGCTTCTCTTTTCCGTTTACGGGTGGAGGCAAGTCTGATAAACTCCCCTCTCAAATAGCATTTTAATGCACACCACTCATGGTCTGCCCTTGCAACAGATCCCCGGTTGTGACTGAGAAATACCTGAATCAAATCTGAAACTCTGGTAATGATATAATCTTCTTTCAGAAGTTGCGTATTTAACTGCCAGACCGGGTCTCTATGGAAATCCCGGTCTAATGCAATGGTCACCCAAGCTGCTGCATGGTCCGAAATAACAATTGGTTCTATAGCAGAGTTACATAGACCGTGCAGTAGTGAATGGCTAAGTAATATATAGTCTAACCTGGACCATGAGGAGTGTACCATGGATTGGAAGGTGAAAGTACGAGTCACAGGGTTCTGTAGCCTCCATGGGTCACATAACCCAGCGGATTCTGAGAAGTCGGAGAGCGCCCTCTGAGCAATGGAAAGAGGTTTAAATGAGTGATTGGATCTGTCCAGATCCTGGGTGGGGGGTAAGTTCCAGTCTCCACCAAGTATCAGTGGTAGAGACGTGAACATCTGCAACTTGCTTGATAAATCCAGGAAAAAATCAGGGTTCCCTCCGATAGGACCATATATGCTCCCTAGAACTACCTCAATATGGTCTAAAAGGCCATGGACTAATACGTATCTCCCAAATGGATCCGTGATGGTTGTCTTGGCCTGAAAAACAACTGACCGGTGAATTAAGATAGCTGTTCCCCCAGACGCTGTCGACATGCCCGAAGCAAAAACTTGTCCGACTTCCCGTCTGTGCAAGCTAATAGCTTCCCCTGGTAGGAGGTGAATCTCTTGAATAAAAGAGATTTTAGCTTGCAACAGAGCTAGGTGTCTAAGTATTTGAACTCTTTTGTTGGGTACACAAGCTCCCCTCACATTCCATGTTACAAACTTTTTAATACCATTGGTCATTCATTTTCCCATAGCTCCTGTACAGCTTCTTTACTAAGTAGAAAAAAATACACCACAGCTCCCTCCCCGTACCCACAACCCTCCAATAGGTTGGAGTTGAAGCTCCTCAATTTCCCATAAACAGTTAATGAATACTTAGAACAATAAACATGTAACACAACCTGTAAGCACCATCCAAATGTTACAACAACGAGCATTGGAACAACCTCAGTCAAGATTTCCCTCCCCCTTTTACCCACTGATAACTATTTACAACAATCATTCTACTTAAGAGCCCATAACATAGACTATTCGTAACGCTTTTACTCGGTAGGAGTCCCTTTGGTACCCTAGTGGATACTCCCCCCATAGACGCATTCGCGAGTGACCTAAAGGTATTGACTGGTCCAAAGTTATCATATTTCTCACCCCTCAAAGTATCTATCATAGTACAACTCTCAAGAGACCATACACTTAAACCTAACATGATGATAATTGTGCTGGCACTCATGAGAGAGACTAGGGTACCCATATACCAGTACGTGTGGTTGGTCATGCCTAACCCAGTGCTATCCCCCTCCCCTCCCCCAGAGCCCACCTTGACACCAGCCTATGAAACACCACAGTAATACAAGAGAAAGACCACAAAGAAAGAGAAAAAAAAAACCTCCGAGGATGTAAGAATGAAAAGTAAAACAGTAGGGAACAGAGTGGGAGACATGCATCTCAGTAAATTAATAGAAGTTTGCTCAAAATCATTCATGGGACTGTAGGGAAAACGAAAGGGAGAAAGTAAGAGATCAAAGCAAAAAGCTTTAGATACTCTAAACAACAGCAAGAGAGTAAAACAAATAGAGGGCAGCTTGGCATCAGCAATACTAAATGATTGGTCCGGTCCACAGAAAGCAGGTTGTTTCCTTGGGGACACTAGATGGCAGTGGACAGACACCATGGTGGCGCGACGATACACCAGCCCCCTGGAAACAGGCAGCGCTTAAAAAAGAGTCCTCCTGTAAGTCAGCACAATGCTGCACAGATCTCCATCGTGCAGGGTTCCCTCAGCATTTGTTAGGTTCCGATCCTGCTGAGTCACCACCAGGAACGATCAGGCATCCCATAGAGACCACTCCAGTCTTAATGGTAGTCAGGTAGGCAACACTAATCTCAAAAAAAAAAAGGGGGGAAAGAGAAAACGGTGAAACAAAGCTTGGACAGCATAGTAGAAGGAAAAGGAGGACCAAAGGAGTGTAAAAGCAGCTAGTGTCACTTCCAGATATTTATATTGCATTGCTTCATGGGGCCTTAAACAGGGAGGGCCGCTTCTTTGCTAGATCGGCCTGGGCTTGAGTGACTGACTCATATGACTGCCACTTGCCCTCTATTGAAACCTGGAGATGTGCAGGGTAGGCCATTCTAAATTTGATACCAGCTGCTATCAGCTTGCTGACCACAGGGTGAAAAGTAGCTCTTCGCTGGCGAGTTTCGATCGGCAAATCTTGGGTAATGCTCAGTCTTTTCTCCTCCCAATAAATGGCTTGCAATTCTCTGACTTTTAAAAGGATATGTTGCCTTTCCAGGTAATTCAGCAGGCAGATGATCATTGGTCTAGGTGGGGCTGATGCCTCTGGAATTGGACGCAATGACCTATGTGCCCGTTCAATTAGGTAGGTAGTGTTATGTGGTGAGGGTCCCACAATCTTTACCAGGAGTGACTGTACAAAAGTAATGGAAGAGGAGCCTTCCGACCCTTCTGGTAGGCCAAAAATTAAAATGTTGTTTCGCTTGCTACGACTCTCTAGGTCCTCCATCTTCAGCTGTAGTTTGGATATTTGCTGCCTTAATTTTGTTAGCTCAGGGTCAGCCTTGTCACGCCATGTTTCCAGGGAGTGGGTGCGCGCCTCGTTATCCGTTGTCCTGACTTTAAGATCGGCCATTTCACTATGGAGGTTTCTAAGCTCAGCTGCTATATCTGATAGTGTCTCCTTAAATGGCTGTATTTCTTGTAGGAAACGCTCCTCAGTTAACGGCAGCAGGGCAGAGAGAGAGCACTTAGTTGTTTAGCCGAAGATGCTTGCTGTTGAGGCCTCGCTTTCTTGGCTTGCTTGTCAGGTGAGACCGGTGGTGTGTGTTTAGGAAGGGCCACTCTCATCTTGGCCTCCATTTTCGGCTTGCTAATCTCGTTGGCAGTCCAAAAGAGCTTGAAAGAGCTTCCACTGAGACTGAGAGCTGATGCCAGATAGGTAGGCTCCGCGTAAATAACTCTAAAACTATTAATTTGAGCAAATTGTATAGAGAGAGAGCGGGAGCTTAAGGGAGCAGCGGCTAGCCAGCCAAACGCATCACGTGATCTCCTGTTATTCATTTTTTAAAAGGAGCTAGATCCAGAAGCAAATGATTTGATACCTTTTATTGGACCAACACAGATGTAACAAAACGAACAAAGTACTTTAGCTTTGGGACCAACCCAGTCCTTTCTCAGAAGCTTAGTGACAGTTATTTAGAAAATTCCATACTTTTAACACCCAGATCATGCAAGGAAAAAAAAACAGAAATAATTCCCATTGGTTTAAAATACTCATTTAAAAAATAACACAAGACACATCAGAGACGCTGAAAAATACCAGTTCAGCTTCAGCTGAAAAGGCCTAAAGGTCAGATGTGCTTAGAGCATGGCATCAAGCGAGGAGTGCACTGCATATAAATTAAAGTGACTTAGAGATACCTTCAGAGTAAGATAAGGACATCTTGAGCATAGATCTGTATAGCTCAATTATGAGTGCAGTTCATAAAAAGCAAAGCCCAGTCAGATTGTCATAATTGTCAATTAAAAATAAGCCCCACAAAATAGAACTACAAAATAAATATACATGGCATACAAAGGGTTTAAAGTAAAGTTTACCTAATGTGAGCAATGGTTGGAAGCATTACCCAACTATACTCTCAAAGTGGTTATTATGCTCCATAAACCTTAAGGCCTTTAGTGTTGTAACAGGAGTTTATACATGATCATATAAATTGACAGTATAAGAGCCAAACAAAAAGCTGCTTGTCAAGGATCACTTTACTTTATATTTCTGAAGTATTTTTTATCTGTTTGCCAAATAGAAGATTTTCTGCTGGATAGTATTAGCTGTGAAATGTGAACAAAAACATAAAAAAAAATGAATTCATATCCTGAACAGCATTATAGTTGTGTGAGATTTCTGAATTTTTTTGTTCACCAAAGTTCATGAAACACAGAAACATGCAGTGGAGTTCCACATTTTTCTAACTTGGCAGAAGCATAGATTTTTTTTTGCAATCTGAGTATTTACAGTGTGAGAACTTTCATCCAGGGGTGAGTAGTAAAATGTTTTCAGTGAACAAGAAAACAACTGTCAGACTATGAAATGATATTCTGCAAGTGAGGGACTTAAAGCAGGGTGAAGTTCTGCAAAATGTTAAAAAAACAAACAATTCCACAAAATTCTGTAGTTGTGAAATATGTACGCTTCGGCATGAAAAAAGAAAATTGCAAAACAATAAACAGCATGCTACCTGGAGACAGCATTGTCTTTACATGTTAATCAACAAGCCATTTGGCTTTCTGTCTTTACATTTTATTAAAAAAAATATTTAGCCACTGATGTCTAGTATTTTACATGTCGTGAGTAGAGATGGGGGATGTGGTGATGCCTCTCCATGCTGCCCTGGTGAGGTCGCACATGGAGTAGTATGTGCAGTTCTGGGCCCATCATGGGAGACAGGACATGAATATATTGCAGGGGATCCAGAGGACAATGACTAGACTGGTAGCTAGGCCCTGTGGGGAAAGATCGGAGGAGTTGGGTTTGTACTCCCTGCAATATTGGAGAATAGGAGGGGATCACTGTATGGTTTCTAGGGCACATGGAAATAGCGATCTATGGGAAAGCCTGCGACTTACTGCAAGAGAAAATTGTAGAGTCATTAGAGGGCATAATAAGCTACTAAAAGGAGAAAAGTACAAAAGTAATAAAAGAGGAACATGGTTAAATCAGAGAGTGATTTCACTCTGGAATAGCTTGCCAAGTAATGTCACTCATAGTACCAGTATTACCCAGTTTTAAAAAATCACTGGACGAAGTTAGGAAAGGAAGAGGAGTGATGGAATTTGATTAATTTTCACTACACTACACTATGGCTAATGATAACGGACTTGTTAACATCCTATGAATCCTATGTATGATAGTAAGTGTCCATTTAAACAAGCATTTGCCAATGCCGAATGTTGCTTGCTTGTATGTGCTGTGTAGGTATTTGGAAGTCAGTGGAGTGCAAGAACTGAAAATTTGCAAACTTACTAGCATGCGTAGGAACTGCTCAACGCACGCTCATGGAACAGTCATTTTTAGGAAGTTTGTGACCAAATTTTCAACATAGCCGTTTTAAGACCTCTGCTCATGAACAGTGTCACTGTGATTTTTGAATGTGTCCCATACATTGATTTTGCACACCGACTGCGCCATTGTGCACTAGATGGGCGGAAACACATTGTGGGTGAGATGTGACTCATAAAGAAGTGTGGCAAAATGGTAATGTTGGAAATCTGGAGTGAAAATATTGAGATCATGAACTTACGAGCATCACGTGAAAGTGCATAGCATGAGCTCGTAAAACAGTCATTTTAGGAATTTTCAACCAAATTTTCAACATAGTCATTTTAAGACCTCTGCTCATGAACAGTGTCACTGTGATTTTTGTAATGTGTCCCATACAGTGATTTCGCACACCAACTGCGCCATTGTGCGCTACATGGGCGGAAACGGGCTTTGGGCGAGATGTGAAAAATGACAGCTATACTGCTCATAAGGAGATGTGGTAAAATGACAATGTTGAAAATCTGGAGTGAAAATATTGAAAATTCATGAACTTACAAGCGTGTATAGGAACTGCACAACGCACGCTCGTAAAACAGTCATTTTTAGGAATTCTTCCACCAAATTTTCAACATAGGCTTTTTGAGAGTCCACCTTATGAACACTGGCAGTGTCGTTTCATTAATCAGTGCTGAAAGGTGATTTTGCATGGTGACAGTGAGAGCATTCATGAGAAGGGTCCCAAAAACCGCATGTTGAAAATTTGGTGCAAAAATTCCCAAAAAATGCCTGGGATATGCAGCAAAGTTGAAAAAACCCTATTTATTACATTATACAGCTTACCAGCATTTCCTCAGTTCACGGTCGGCTTTGAAGAGTGCAGACGTGTTCCTGGTCCACCGAAGATCGTCACTCCGAGGTCCGGAGGTAGTATGGGGTGGGGGTGTGGAGAGGCGGGCGCACAGTGGGTGGGCGTGGTGGGGGTCCAGAACGAGGAACCATTTTGCGTTGCAGGTTTTTTTTAAAACAGGAGGATGGCGTGGAGCGTTTGCCAGCTGGGGTAGGCTCCCAGCGTGGCACAAGGATGCTGTTTGGGGGGCCGTGGAGCTGATGGGGGATTGGGCACCTCCGTTGGTGATAGCATCTGTTACCACACTGGGGTGGGCTCCCAGCGTGACACCGTGTACTTCGGGGACCAGTGGAGCCGATGGGATTGGGCAGCCCTGTCGGCTATACCATCTGTTGCCACACTGGGGTGGGCACCCAGCGTGGCATGTGCAACTCAGTTTTTGGGGGGCCACAGCCAACGGGGATTGGGCACCCGCTGGCTATACAGTGTGGGGACGGCACACAGTATGCGTGGGTGTGTGTGTGTGTGTAGGGAGTGCGCATGAGCAGGCGATATCTTATCGCTGCTCACGAGCGTAGCTCCCCTTTCAACTGTACGCCACTGCATTTTAGACTGCTGTCATAGACAGCTCCAGCAGCAATTGGAGAACTGCGGCCACGCCTGCAAACACACTGACTGAATTGGAAGAGGGCTGCCACACCTCCGAAAACTTGGATGATGGCACTATGTTTCTTGCACATGCGTGCAAGCAGCATAAAAATGGCTAAAATAAAAAAGGTGGTGGCTACACATAATAAAACAGTGGGGTTAACCAAATATCTAATTATTCTTGGCATCTAGAGTGAACACTGCCTCAAGGCTGTCATATTGTAGGCTGTTCCTCTTCATGCTGCAACAGCACTGTGACCTCACTCACTGTGACATCAGAAGTAACCAATATGGCAGATGGGAATGTTCTTTGTCCATCATGAAGGTGTAACAGTCAGTGAGGTCACAATATTGATAAATAAAACAGTGTAATGTAACATCTCCCCTCCCCCAGAATGCACCTGGAAGGTGACATATCAATTCATCCCAGTCAGTGTGCTCTGCGAAAACTAGTACCAGGCTATTAGCTCCGGTGTCAGTTGGCTCCCTGCACAATTCATTCCCAAGCTATGTCCCCCCTGGAGCTTATTTTATTAAATTTATATGGGGGGGTAAATTTCCAGGAGTGATTTATACAGGAGGCCGATTCACGCTGCAGATAATAGTACGATGTGATTTTTCGTGGAGCACATTGACTGTAGTGAATTGACATGCAGCCCACCTGGAAACAAGATGTCACACCTTTGTGTTCCTTTCATGGTTACAAATAAATAAATACTTAAATGTGGTATGGAGGTGCTGGCCCAGTGGCATGGAGGGCTGATGCATCTATGCCTTACCTCCTGCCATGCCGGCGACCCATGTTCACGGTACGAGCAGGCCACCAGAGGTCAGCTGGGGAGGGGGAGGATCGAGCGTCTGGAGGACACCTCTCCTCTCCTCTCCTGGGGAGGGAGGAATGGTGCCCCCACCAAATGACTGCCCCCAGGTGGAGGCCTGCAGGTGGTGCAGATCTGTCAGACACCAGGAAAAGGGAGGGTGCTGTGGGACTCCCACTGACGTGCACGCACCTCCACGCATGCACATCTGGCTGTGCGTGCTCCAGCGACGGAGAACGGGAGGAAACAGAGGAAATACCCTGACTGCAGGATGATGCCCGACCCTCTGCAGGCTCTGCACCCGGCGACCAAGCTGAAGGTAAGTCCTGGTGATACCAGGGTGACAGGGCTGGGGGGGTCGGATAGAAGGGGGCAGCCGGAGAAGGAGCATAAATACTTAAAAAATAATAAAATGTGGTATGAAGGCAAATAAAACAAGATGTGTTGGTCAGCAGGTACAGTACTTTTTTGCACATTCCAACTAGTGATGCTAGGTAGAAGATTGGTATTTGTGCTGCTTAAGTTTCTATTGATAAAAAATTGTCACAACCAGGGAGTGCACTGAATCCCCATGATGTCTTCCCTGGTGCGGTTGATTGCTTACAGTATTGTTTTCAAGGGGAGCTTATTTGTGGTTTTAAATTTTAGAAGCAGACAGATTCTAGGACTTTTTTTTTTTTTTTTGTAAAATGAGTTCTGCCCTTCCATAGCTTTAAGGGCCCCCAGTGTAGAAAGAACTTGATAAATCTGTTGGAATACACATACAGTCGCACCACTCTTTGAATTGATTTTCCAGCTACTCATGTAGAAGACAGACAGGAAACAGTGAGCATGTTTGCCCATGAAGGTCTTCATGAGTTCAGTGAGGTGACTACTTCATTTTTTTCAACTTCTGAAACCACAGAATGTGTTTGGCCAAGTTCCTTTTAACTTAGTAATTTCCTCTTTGTTGCCGCTTGAATTCTGGTTTGATTTCCATGGTTTGGAACAGGCCTGTTCCACTCTGTACAATGGGGGGGCTGCTGAAGATAGGGACATTAGGACTTTCAGAATGGACAGCTTTGCATAAAGTACATTCCGAACAGAATAGAATTTTGAGTTTATATAGCATCTTTCATTCATAAAGTATCCCAAACTACTTAGAGACCAGTGAAATAGATTACTGTCAATGCAAACAGTTCCATTGGGCTGAGTTCTGGCTCTGTCAGTATGTTTGTATGGTCTTACTGTGTTCAGTCGCTCTGTTCTTTATTCCTGCTGCTTCCTTTTACTGTGGTCATTTATCTATTCATGTGTATTTTACTTGGAATGCACTTTGGTTTCTAGCAGCAAAGATGAAGATGATGAAAGGCAAAAGCAGTAGCCTGTAAAGAACTTGTGAAGCCACAGTAGACACTCTGAAAAAACACAATTTTTGTACTCAGCAGTCACCATCTTAGATTCCATATAATGCCTGCACTGTAGTAATCTTCCTCTTTTCCCTGATAATTGTTGTATGTACAGTACCATACAGTCAGTGTCTGAGTAACAATTTATGAGCTTTGGGAGCTGGGGGGCCCATAAGGGTCATATCTTTAAATTGAACCCCCCCTTCCCATTAGAAGTCAATGGCAGTGATGCGTGAGCTGCCACCACTCACTTCAGAGCTGTGGAGGGCTGTGACCTGGCAAGCCCTCCCCCCCCCCAGTAATTCCAACACTACATACATTAATATGAAAATGGGATTACAGTCACCTAGACTTCCATCTGCCCTGGCTGCTTGTCTACACCTGCCATCAATAATCATCTTTTTGTGACATCACATTCATGTCCACAGCAACAGGCTGTGATATCACAAGCAGGACAGCTGCAGTACATGAGCAGCCACTGCAGCTGGTATCTAAAAGACATTATGAACCGGCGATCGTAAATGGAGCAACCTGATTGGCCGAGAGGTTTACGAGCAGTGATGATGTCGGTACCATCATCGCGGCCGGAAACCTCGACCACCAACTACTCACGCCAAGCGCAATGTTCTCCACCGACCTCCACTAAAACTAACGGGAAAAAAACACATCCTCACAACTGCCCCCCATACACGTCGCCCAAAGCAACGCGCTTATAAACAACAACAAAAAAATCGCTCCTTTCATTCTGGCAACTGCTTGACTGCAGAGCGCCAGTACTGCTCGCCTCACTGCCACGCTGCCTCGCCCAAGCGGCCAAAACATACAACCCGCTCCTCACGCTTTACCCTTACCTTGTCGCTTTCCTCACAAGTATGGCACAACCGATCTTCACCTCCTCAACAAAGAAAAAAAAAAATTAACCCTCTTGAAGTAAATAAACTTCCGGGTGGGGAGGTCAATACCACAACAATGAAGACGACAACAAAATCCTCCTGCAACAGCACCACCTACTGGCCAAAACATGAAATACACAAACTTTTTTTAAAATGTCTACCTACACTCATATAAAACAATATTAAAATATTTAAAACTTTACTTTTTGCATTAAAGGCATAAAATATCAGTTAATCCAGTTCGTAATAGCAATAATGCACTCCAGGGTGTGTATATCGTGGGATATACGTCACTTCTCGGGTAGTTGGGCCTTTTCGACCTGCTGACCTCATTAACTCACCGGCGTGTGATGTCCCGATATACCAACAGTCTATTAATGCTTAATCTATACAATGGCAAGAAAGAATTCTGGCTCCTGAATGGTCAGCTGGCCATCACAGCAGGGATGTTATCCTGGCATAACATCCCTGCTGATGATATGTTGACCAGCATCACACATTGCTTCCATTTGTTCTTAAAAAAATATTTTTAAACACTAAATAAAATTCTTTAAAATTATTTTTTTTCTGTATAAAACAACGAGCCATTGTATAATGGGAATAATGCCCTCCAGGGTGGGTGTTATGCCGGGATAACATCCCTTCTCGGGTGTTGGACGCCCTCGGCCAATGGCCTCGGGCCCAACCACCTGAGATGGGTTGTTGTCCCAGCATAACAACCACCCTGTCAGTCATTTTTCCTTTAGTGATGCTGCTTTCCAGTTTAACAACTGGTTGAGAGAGTGATGTTTTGAAGAGGTATTTTGCTTCCTTGGAGACTGGAGTGTATTTTGGAGGGATAAAGGCCTTTTTAGACTGGACAGCCTTCCTCCAAGCAGAGGGCAGACAGGGCACTGGGGCAGAAATTTGAGGCATACATGTCTGAGTGCTTAAACTTGCAGGAGGGAGGAGACTTCTGGTGACATCACCGTCTAGTATGGACGTGTGAACATTTTGCTCCTGCCATGCCACCAAAAATAAAGCTTTCTAAAAGCCATGAGTTGGGACTTTGGGCATCAACCTAACTATTTTTCGACTGCCTACTGGTGGGGTGATTGAAAAAGAAGAATAACCCTGCTGGCTAGCTGCTCCCTGAGATGTTGCAAGCTACACAAAATTCTCCCCACTTGAACTCCAATAGCGTAGCCCCCTCTCCTCAAGCCTGTGTCGATCCCTCTCAATCAGACATTACAAATGATTGCTTGCTCAGAGAATTACAAGCTTTTCAGTCTGAGAATCAGGATGCTCGTGCAGGGGCACGCCAGGAAATCAGCACTATAAAACAAGATTACACAGATCTGAAGGTGGCAACCACTGAGGAAACTGAGAAAATAGACACCATGGCCAATCTCCTCCTCCTCCACCTCCATCACCCCATGGTGCAATTTGATCTCAAGCAATAGGATTTAGAAGGCTGCCTCCACCAAAAGAAATCTTAGGATCTACAGAGTGCTCAAAGGGAGCAGAGCATGCAAATCACAGCCTTCACAGAAAAATTATTTAAAGACTACCTTAATCTCCCGCCTGATCTTCAGCTGGACCTAGAAAGGGTCCACAGAGTTTTGGGACTGTAACTGGCACCAGGGGAGGCCTGAGGTCTATAATTCTGACATTTTTGCAATTTTAATTTAAGGAGAGGGTCCTTCTCACTGCCTGACAGGAGAAGGTGGTTAAATATAAAGACATCCAAATTTACATTGATCAAGACTTTGCCCCAGCGATCCAACAGCAGAGGAGAGCATATACACCATACCTTCATGCCATCCACCAGGCTGGGATTTGGTTTCAGATACCATACCCCACTAAGTTGCGAGTACTTCATGAAGATGGCGAAATACTATACCACACCCACCCAAGCTGAAGGAAGCAAAATAAGACCTGGACCATGAGGGATAGCCATTCCACCTCTGCCTCGACAGCCACAATGCCCTCACACAGCCTGTTCCAGACCAGCCAGACAACTGGACTTAGCCAGAGTCACCGTCACGGAACAGTCATCGCAGCAAGCTCAGGCTTCACAAGCTCAACTTTCTCAAGACACTCTCCGACATAAAAAAGAATTGCTGAAGCAGTCTGAATGGTCAAGCCAATAGACACCTTCCCTAGCAGTATCCTTTATGACTTCATATTAATTTGACTGAGGTTTAGATTTTATTATAAGTTAGTTTAAAACAACATGACAATACATAACTTTTAAGCTGCATTATTGTCTCTAGGTATTACTGAACTTGGAGTGCTCTTTTACAAATACTACAGCCTGATTAAGATGCAGTTCCCCGTTATTTTCGATTATTTCCTTTTCTTTGGGAAGCTGAGTTTGCAGAACTGGGCAGTTCCTTTGGATCTCAGTATCTTAGAAACATAGAAACATAGAATGTGATGGCAGATAAGGACCACTAGCCCATCCAATCTGCCCGTATTCCCTACCTGTGTCAGTGGCCGCTGAGTCTACTTGGTCATCGGCTTTATCCTCTTTTTCCCACCTCTAGGGTTCCCTCATGCCTATCCCATGCATTTATGAATCCTCCACTGTGTTTGTTCCCACCACCTCCTGGGGTAGGCTATTCCATGCATCCACCACCCTTTCTGTGAAGAAAAACTTCCTCACATTCCCCCTTATCCTGCCTCTCTCCAATCTCATATCGTGCCCCCTCATTCTTGTAGATCTCCTATACTGAAAGATGTGGTCCACTTGCATCATGTTTTTGCCCATAAGATACTAGAAGGTTTCAATCGTATCTCCCCATTCTCACCTCTCTTCCAGTGTATACATACTGAGGTCTTTTAATCTCTCCTCATATGTCTTCTGGTGCAAGTTCTGCACCACCTTAGTTGCTCTTCTCTGAACTGCCTCCACCTTGTCTATGTCATTACGAAGATGCGGCCTCCAGAAATGTACACAGTACTCCAGACAAGGCCTCACCAGTGTTTTGTACATTGGTATCACACCTCCCTTCTACTAATGATACCCCTTTCTATGCACCCCAGCATGCCACTGGCCCTCCCCACAGTCTTTGTGCACTGTTTGCACACCTTCAAGTCAACTGGGATGATTATTCCCAAATCCCTTTCTTTCTTGATGACCATCAGTAACTCCCTCCCCCCATCCTGTAACTCTCCCCGGGGTTTCTGTACCCCAGGTGCATGATTTTACACTTCTTTGCATTGAATCGTAGTTGCCACAACTCGGACCATTTTTCAAGCTTTCCTAGGTCCCTCCTTATTTTCTCCACCCCAGCTGGAGTGTCTGCCCTGTTGCAGATCTTGGTGTCCTCTGCAAATAGGCAAACCTTCCCTTCTAGCCCTTCAGCAATGTCACTAATGAAGACAATAAAAAGAACTGGACACATGACTGATCCATGAGGTACCCCACTGGACACCCGCCTTTCCTCGGATTGGACCCCATTCACCACCACCACCCTCTGCTTTCTGTCTCTCCACCAATTTCTGACCCAATTCACCACCTTGTGGCCCATACCCAGGCCACCCAGCTTGTTTACCAGCCTTTTATGTGTAACAGTGTCAAAGGCCTTGCTGAAATCGAGGTAGGTGATGTCCGATCCACCTCCTTTGTCACCCAGTCAAAGATATCTATCAGATTTGTCTGACATGATCTCCCTGCTGTGAATCCATGCTGCCTCAGATCTGGTGCTCTGCTGGATTCCAAATGTTCCACAATCCTTTCCTTAAGCAGTGCTTCCAAAATCTTATCCACGACTGAGGTGAGGTTGGCCAGCCTTTAGTTGCCTGCCTCCTCCCTGCTTCCGCTTTTATGAAGAGGGTCTATATGCGTCCTTCTCCAGTCCTCTAGAACCACTCCTGTATTGAGCGACTCTAAACAGGGCTGACAGCAGTGCTACTAGCACCATTCATAGTTACTTTAAAACCTAGGGCAGAGGTGCACAACATGCATTTTGGGGCCACAAATGGCCCCCACAGCAGCTGTCTGTGGCCCCCCAGGACCTAGCAGCTTCCACATGCAGTCTTTGTTTATATTTTTTTGTTGTTTTTAGTTTCAGTAACATGTTGATAAATAAATAAATACATAAATAAATAGATAAATGTATGTTTCAATTTCTTTTATGTGTACATTTAATAATGTCTTGCTGGACATTTGTCACCTCGGGCCATTTTACAGTGGCCCTCGGCACTCAGCCTTGACTCATGTCTTCGGTCTGGCCCTCCACAAAAAAAAGTTGTGTACCACTGTACTAGGGTATATGCTATCTGGTCCTTTTGCTTTGTCCACGCTCAGGTTTGTGAGTTCCTCTAGGACTCTTTCTTTTGTAAATGGACTGGTGTTCACCCCCCCTTGTTTCTAGTGCCTAGTTGTGGTCTCTCTCCCTCCTCTTCTTCATTGAATACTGAACAGAATTACAGTATTTGTTCACTATTGATACTTTTTCTAGGTCTTCCTCCACACACTCCCCTTCTTCCCCTCTGAGCCTTACAATCCCACCCCTGGCCTTCCTTCTTTCACTTATGTATCTATAGAATGTCTTGTCCCATTTCTTTACCGTCTGCGCTATTCTTTCCTCTGTTTGCACCTTTGCACTTCTTACTGCTTTCCCTGCTTCCCTCTGTCTAGGGGTTGGGAGTTCTGTTAGAAGGGCACAGGACCACTGCTCAGGCAACTTCTTCCTCCGTGGCATCCCCTGAAGCTCAAATAATTTGGCTGTTATACGGTCCCATTTAGCAGGCTCAAGGGACCTTAACAAGATGGGCTACTGATTATGTTTCAGTGTTACAGAGCGTGTTCGGGTTTGGGTGGCTTCTACCAGCCCCAGGCCTGCAGTCCCTGAAAGGGCAACTGGCCTCAGTGTGGGGCACCCCAACCCTACTGCCCCAGTTTTTCATTGGCCTCCCTTCATACAGCAGGTCACACTATCAAAAATTGGAATGGGGGGTGGAGGGTTGCCACCGGGCGGTATCCCAACTTTTGTGATAGCTGCTACCGATGTGCTCCTCCCTGGTTCCTGACTAAGTTTAGTAGCGTGAGAGGCTGTACTATGTCCTAAGTAACCATTCTCGTAACCCTTCTATCTAGATGGAGACCCAAGGTGTGCCCAGTGCAGATGGCTCCCTTTTTTTTTTACACTCGCCCCACTCTTGTTTTCCTCCCACCTTTTTCCTCTACTGGTTTATACAGTCCATAGCCTTTTTGCCAGTATGAAATCACGACTTTCCTTGACTTCCACAGCAGTCTGATACCCGGACATTATTTCGGGGTTAATATTTCTTTTTACATCTTGTAGGCCCTACCAGAGCTGCGGAAGGAATCTGGCTATTAATTTGGACACTAATTACAGCCCACAACTGGATTTACTGTATTTCACTGGGGTGGATTTTTATCTGCATTATTTGCAATTTTGGTGGGACATTTTTTATTCGGACTCTTATTGGGACTTAAAGGAATCACTTTACTGTTGAAAGTTCACACTTTGTGAACAGAATTCATGTATCACCTTATTTCTCAATGTTACTTTTGATTGCCCTGTTATAATAATTAGCTGTGTCTTATTGGATGCCTTCTGGTTTGGGCTCTCCCCTACGCCCTCATTCTAGGTATCATGCTATGGTGTATGTAATAGAGGGTCCCTCCTGACTTTTATTCACTGCATTCCTACCCATAGCTCCCTTTTTTTATACAATGCCCTGAGGCCCTAATTCACACTTTATGATTATGGCAGGGTAGGTGGCAAACATTTGTGTCATTTGCTCACACAAGGATTTATCCCTGGTAGGTGCTATAGGTTTCCTACCTTGAAGGCCCGCCTCTATGCAGTGCTATTCGCTCCCACGGAGGACATGCCACACCTTTGTTAGGGGTGGGCTGATGCCCTGCCCCCAACATTGGAAGTCACAGTAATACCCTTCTTTACTGCTTCATCCCCATGCCCCCACTTCTTGCACCTCTTTGCTTCCCTCCTTATTGGGGGTCATTCATAGTCGTATATATGGAACCATCGTCATGTACTTCTCAATTTGTAAACCTCTCAACTGTATGTATTAAACCCCCTTTTTTCCCTTTAGGTACTTGTAACTAATCTCGGGTCACCCCTGAAAAACGGACTGTCATGGTCTCAGTGGGCTTATCCGGTCACCAAAATTTAAATAAATAAATACATTTTATTCACCTTCCCCCCAGGTTTGGCTACTCAGCCTTTGTGGTATGCTGTTAGCAAGATCTCTGCCATACCTTATGGGGTCACCCAGTTAGCAGCCCTCCCACTTAGGTGCCCAGGTGGCACTCCTTCCTTTGGTATTCTGTGTTATAAGTCAAGGTTTTTCGTTTTTGTTTTTTGAGGTACACTAGTCTAAGTGAAGCATATTAGAATGCTGAGTGTTGCATTCTAGCTTTTTACCTTTGTCAAGTCCACAACAGCAAAGAGGCAGCTAGGGCTTCTCCCCCTCTGTTTCATGTCAATATAGTAAGTTGTTCTAGCAGGGCTATTATATTTAGCCCTCCAGATGGTGATTAATCCTACCCATGTTTTGTCCTAGAATATCAACGAGTTGGATATCCTTATTAAGCGGAGCAAAATGTTCCAGCTGCTAGGAAAAGAATGGCTAGATGTGCTTTTATTCCAGGAAACCCACCTCTCTGTTGCAGAGTACCAAGAATTGGCCGGGGGGCACATATACAGGGTATGCATCTACTTATTGGTCAGTTAAACAATGTGGGGTAGCCACGTTGATTCCCTGTTGAATCCCCTTTTACTGTACTAATGAACATGTTAACCCGCCAGGCTGCTATGTTATTCTAATGGTATGCCTGTTCTTAGCCAAGGTCACCCTAGTTAATGTCTACCTCCATCCTAATTCTACAAAATTGTCCCTTCAAAAATGTATCAATAAAGTTATGGGACTACTTTCTGGACAACTCATTCTTGGAGGTGACCTAAATTTAACTTTACCATGGAGTGGCTTGGTAGCCAAGATGGCAACAGCATAATCTTTTAGTTCGCATACCCTCTCTCTACATTTGTGACATGCACCACTTTTTTTACCACTTCCAACCCCCAGTGTGTCACCTACCTGTTCATTACATTCTCTGGTAATGTTTTTTCAGAGTCCCAAGGTCCAATCAACATGCAGTTTGCGAGTTCCATCTCTTTCTTTAGCCTGTCACTTCAGCTGTGCGGCCAGGACACTGGTGCTTCCCACCCAAATGCCTCAGCCAGGGAAGACAGATGATCTGAAAGAAATAAAACAAATGTTTGCCCAGATTATCTCTGACATTGGAGAACTCAAGATTTCTGACTGGTGCACTGGAGAAGATATCATCTCCCTGTCTCAATGCCTCCCTAGAATTTAGCAACACATTGATAACCAAGAACTACATACAGTGTGCCTAGAGGCACATATGAGGCAACAAGACTGAACTATCGGACGGCTCTGGGACCAAACTGAGGATCTTGAGAACAGGGGTCACCAGAAGACCCTAAGGCTGGTCGGCTTCCCAGAAGGGGTGGAAGGCAGAGTAAAAAACAACTGTTCTGCAAAATGTCCTCCCACGTTATCTTGCATCATCACTGGATGGCCCCCCCTCAAAATAGAGTGATACTACAATCCCTAGCTACATCTCCAAAACCTGGTCAAAAACCTCTACCCATCCTGTGAAATTTTTACAGTTTCCTGTTAATGAGCAGATCATGCAGCTGCTAAGGGAGCGGGGACCCTTGACTTGGCAGGGGCACTGTAGTCAACGTTACCTAGACTTTTCCGCTTTTCTCACTGAGCACCAAAGGGCCAACAGCAGGGCTTGACATGCACTTATCTAGCTGAAGGTCCCCTACAGCTTTTGGCACCCTGCTACATTGCGCATCTCTAGGAAAGCAGTTCCCCATTCGTTCCATACCCTCCTGGTGACCAAAAACTTCATCCAGTGCTCCTGGCCAAGTGCCAACCTCCTGGACTTGGACAGGCACGATCAATCAGCCGAAATGGACATACTGTACCTGATCCATGCTACCAGAGCCATTGGACCAATACAGGCCCGCCTGCAATTTATGAATCTCAGTCCCTGGATCCCCACTTACAGATTCTGGAGTCAGGGCACCTCAAAGAAAAGAAATAAATCTTCCCATAAATCCTCTTCATTGCCAGGATACTACCACAGTTGCAGTCAACACAGGGTGCATGAAGTTTCCCAAGGTAGCTCCAATGGTGAAGCTCCAGGGAGCTGACATGCTCCCCTACGCAAGAGCACCTCGACATCAGCTTCAGACCTGAAGCCCTAGCACATCAAAGAGTCAAAATCTGAAGCCCTACCCCCCCACTCAGCCCCAGCAACCAGCCACTCAATCACCCAAGTTCACCTTGCTTCCAATGAGTACACCACCAGCTCTGAAGAACAGTACCTCCATTCCTATGCTGCGGCTGCAGCTGTGGCCTCCTCCTCTGGGTCTGGACCTGGAAATTCTACAGAATAATGCTGGCATGGACACTAAAGAAACTGTATGCTCACATGTGCAAAATGGTACAATTTTTTAAATGCAGTACCATCTCCTCTTGACTTCCTCAAGCAATCCAGAGTCTTCTCTAATTAAGACTTCACCACCATAGACTCCTTAAAGGGGCCATTAACGTACTGTGGTGCATATCCTTTACTAGTGACTCTAACCACTGGACTTTCCCATTTAAGAACTACCTTAGATGCCCCTATGCTATTGTATTATGTGGTAATACATGTGGTAGTGCACGTAGGCACAAACAACTTGGGGGGCAGTACGGCTGAATTGGTAAGAGAGAGGTTTGAGGAACTGGGGAGGTTGTGTTTGGAGGTAGGAAATTCAGTGGCCTTCTCAGAAGTGCTCCCAGTACCCAAGGCAAGCACGGCAAGGAAAGAAAGAATAGAGCAATTTAACTCTTGGCTGAGAGAGTGGTGTCAAACCCAAAAATATGGGCTGGTGGGAGGTTGGGGAAACACCTGGGACAACAGTGATCTGTACATGAAGGACAGATTGCATTTGAGTAAGGTGGGTTAGGGAGTCTTGAAACAAAGGCTGGGGGAGTACATAGCATCCAGGGTGGATTTAAACTAGGTATGGGGGGAGGCGAGTGTGCAGCAGGTATGCAAGGCCACCTGATCATTGAGCCGAATGAGCTAACCCCCATGCTAACGGGGATGGTACCAGGGTAGGGCCACAGGGGGAATCAGGATGAGGGGGAATGGGTTAAGGTAAGGAAAGGAACTGGGTGGGGGGTGGTCTCCCTGAATGCAAGGAGCCTGGGGAACAAAACAGCTGAGTTACAGGCTCTCTTGGCTGTCGGGATGGTGGACATTGCTGCCATTATGGAGACTAGGGCCTCACAATACCAGGACTGGGATCTGATGATCCCAGGTATAGGATATATAGAAAATGTAGAGGAATGGGGAGAGGGGAAGGAGTGGCAATTTACGTTAGAGAAGGGATAAGGTGTACAAGAGATGAGGGGGAGGAGGGTAAAACAGAGGCATTATGGATGCAGTTCCTTGATTATAAAAGTAGGATACTGCAGATTGGGGGTGGTGTACAGACCAGCAGCTCAGATGACTTGGACAAGGAGTTAGCGGAGCAGATTAGAAGGTTACGCAGGAAAGGGAACATGGTGATCGTGGAGGACTTCAATCTACCAGGAGTGGATTGGGGAACCCCAGCCACCTCAAGCACAAGGGAGCAAGTGCTACTGGATGCATTCCAGGATAGCTTCCTGGTGCAGATGGTCAGTGGACCAACTCGGCTGGAAAACACTCTGGACCTAGTGCTAACTAATGGGGAGGCTGTGAGGGATCTGAGGGTGGAGGACCTGCTAGCTGGGAGTGACCATCAATTGGTGTGGTTAACACTCAGCATGGGCAGGGAGACTGTAGGTACAGGAACCAGGGTGGTTGACTTTAGGCAGGCAGACTTTTTCAAGATGAGAGAAATTATGGGATGGCACCTGGTAGGAATTAGGCCTGATATGGATGCAAATCAGAAGTGGGATATTATCAAACTTGGGCAGATTGAGGCTACTGGGTCATTTACCAAGATGCTGAGCAAGAAGACTAGGGCTAAGAAGTCAAGCTGGCTGAACAAGGAGGTTTTGGAAAGGGTAAGGACAAAAAAAGCAGCTTTTTGGAGGTTCAAGAAGTCCGGGAGGGGGAAGGACAGGGAATTGCATGCGAAGAAGTCCAAGGAGGTAACCAGATTGGTCAGGGCAGCCAAGGCTTCCAGGGAGCTGAGGCTGGCACAGGGCATCAAGGAAGGGGAGAAAGACTTTTTCAAATACATAACGGAGAGAAGGAGCTGCAGGGACCAGATAAAGAGGATTAGGAAGGATGAAGAGTGGGTGGAGAAGGGGGCAGAACAGGCAGAAGTACTAAATGAGTTCTTCTGTTCTGTGTTCACAAAGGAGAAGGGTGGACAGCTACCTCAGGGGATGGGAAGGTGGGCAAGGGGGGGAGGGTCACAGATGGGGTAATTATGGAGAGCAGGATACTGGAGAGTCTGAAGGCAATAAGGGTGGATAAGGCACCAGGTCCAGATGGCATTCATCCCAGGGTGCTGAAAGAACTGGCTGGGGTATTGGTGGGTGCTGGCAGACCTGTTCAATACCTCCCTGGATGCAGGCTGCATACCACAGGATTGGAGGGTGGCTCACGTGGTGCCCCTCCACAAGAGTGGCCCAAAGGATGAACCAGGCTTCCTGTAAGCCTCACACCCACTGTAGGAAAACTTATGGAAGCAATACTGAAAGAGAGGCTGGTGACCCTTTTGGAGGAAAATGGATTCCAGGTCAGTCAGCAGCATGGATTTGTCTCTGGAAGATCCTGCCAGACCAACCCAATTGAATACTACAACTGGGTAACGAGGGCACTGGATAAAGGCCATGCAGTGGATGTGCTGTATTTAGACTTCAGCAAGACCTTTGATTCAGTGCCTCATGGGAGGCTGGGGGGTTAGTTGCAATATGTGGGGGCAGGGACAAAGATGGTAAACTGGATTGTGAACTGGCTGAAGGGGAGGCAGCAACAGGTGGTGGTGTGGAGGGGCACTCTCTTCCCCTAAGATGGTGACAAGCGGGGTGCCGCAGGGCTCAGTCCTGAGTCCAGTGTTGTTTGGGTTATTTATATTGGATATCTCACATGGCGTTAGGGGCAAGATCAGTCTGTTTGCAGATGATACCAAGATAGAGGTGGTGGTGGACGACATAGAGATGTGTCAGGGCCTACAGGAGGACCTGATCAAAATGGAGGAGTGGTTGGAAAAATGGCAATTGAGTTTAATGCAAAGAAGTGCAAGGTTGTGCACTCCGGAGCAAACTAGGGAGGAGCTACCAGTTGGGAGGGGTTCAGATAGAGGTAATAGAGGTGGAGAAGGACCTAGAGGTGATCATAACAGGTAACATGAACAACTCAGCTCAGTGCAGGAAGATGGCAGCTAAGGTCAACAACATGCTGGGATATTGCGAGAGGAATCTCGTCCAGAAATAGGGATGTGATCCTGCTGCTGTACAGGTCATTAGTCAAGCCACATTTGGAGTACTGTGTGCAGTTCTGGCATCCCTTTCTGAAAAAGGATATCCAATTGCTGGAGGGGGTGCAGTGTAGGGCAACTAAGATGATCCAGGGTCTGGAGAGCAAAACCTATGAGGACAGGCTGACTGAGATGAATATGTACGCCCTGGAGGAGAGGAGGGATCGAGGGGGATATGATTGAGACCTTCAAATATTTGAAGGGAATTAACAAAACAGGCACAGAAGGAATATTTAAGCTGAGGAGAGGAAGGGACACCAGAGGGCATGGTCTCAGGTTGGAGGGTGGAATATATCAAAGAGAGATGAGGAGGCATTTTTTCACAGAGAGGGTGGTGGAGAAATGGAACACTCCACCCAAGGTGGTGGTATCCTGCAGCACAGTGGGCATTTTTAAAAGGGCATAGGACAGGGTGCGAAGGAGGTAGAGGTGAGGGGGGAAGGGGGGCAGCTGCAACATAAGGGTGCTAGCTGCGCATTCGAGCAGACTAACTTGATAGTAAGGCCTGTTTCTGCTGGCAGATTCGCATGTTCATATTAACTCCAGATTTAAACATTTTCCTCATTACTGCACAGCTTTGTGGTTTCTTGGGTCGGTCAGGTGGGTTCCTTTACAAATAGGGTTTTCTGGTACTTACTCTTGGCTTAAGGGTATAATGGCTTTATAAAAAAGTAAGATGGCGCCAGACAGGGGAAGACGTTGAGCTCCGTTGTAAGGCTGAGTCAGGCCAAGCTTTCCTAAAATTGGTGCCCTTTCAGTACCTCAGGTACTTAATTGACTGGGTAAAACTGAAACAAAACTGCCTTCATCCACAGCAAGGGTTGTATTGTGCATGGTTTTTTTCTGTTGGACCTCATAAGGTAAATATATTAATACTGACCCTTCGCTCAACTCCCTATTGTTACAGAGGGTCAGACTTATGGCTGATTAAGAAGTGCTTTACTCATTTTGCTCCACTTTCCTCTGAGTCTGTGCTTATAGGCCAGATTAGACAAGCCTAGTACCACTTTGCCCACACTACGCTTACATGGACCAGCTTGTGCCTCTCAAATGGACTGCTCCCTTCTAGCCGCTGCACTGCACATTATCTTTTTTCCTGTCACACATTCACGCAGTGTATGTGGTTGGTATTCCCTCATGGAGCTTGTCATGGGCTGCTCAGTTCCAGACAGTATGGGCAAGTATGATAATGCCCTCATGACAACATCATTTGTATGTTTGCTTGCGCGCACAGTGCACAAGAAACATATTGAGGTAGTAGAGCAATGCAGAGGTGTAGCAGTGCTGTGCCAATCCAGTGGACGCTTTAATGGGTGCGTCCGTCAGCCACCACTTAATGCTGAAGCTGCCGATGACGGTAGTTTCAGAGCAAGTGCCGCACTTGAAAGAAATCTGCCTCTGCAATCAGGCAGTTTCATCACTGCAGCGGCAGTCCCCCCTCCCTCCCAACCAGTCACACAGCAGAACATGAAATTAGCTCCCTCCCACTGCTGCTGCCCTCCCTGCACCCTCTGTGAAATCTGCCACTGCAATCAGGGGCAGTTTCGTCATTGCAGTGGCAGTCCCCCTTCCCTCCCAGACAATCACACAGCAGGACAACAAATTAGCTCCCTCCCCTGTTGCTGCCCGCCCTGCACCCTCCATTCTCTATCCTCTGTTGACATTGGGGTGCCCAATCCCCATGTCAGCATGTATTCCCCTCCCCCCATTAATGTGGCACAATGGAAGCCCACCCCAGTGTGCCATAAAATACTTATTTAATGTTTTTGACACCAGGATGCCCACTCCTAGTGTCGGATGCGAGGCCCCCCCCATGCCCCTATGCTCTCAGCCGACCTCAGGGTGCCCAGTCCCTGGGCGGCATTGATCCCCACCTTCAGTACTCTGGCACACTGGGAACCCACCCCAGTGTGCCGAAATCCATTTTGTAATATTTCACCTGTAAAAAAGAAAACAGGCTTATGAAATTTTTTTTTTTTAAACCTGAAAAAGTAGAAGACGGTCCCTCGTTGTTCCTGCGGGCCCCCCTCCCCAACCTACACCTTCCCTCTGTGCACCCTACCTCCCCACACTCCCCTCACCAATACTTACCTCCGGAGGTCAGGAGAAGCGATCTTCTGTGGACCGGGAACAAGTTTGCACTCTTCAAAGACCAACCGGGAACTGAAGAAATGACGGTAAGCCCTATAATGGCAGTCAGTGGGGAGTTTTCAATTTAGGTTGCTAGCTCAGCCATTTTTTGGGAGTTTTGGTCCCAAATTTTCAATGTGGGGTTCTTGGAACCCCTCCTTGTGAACACTGTCACTGTCATTTCGTTTCTTGGTCCCGAAAGGTGATTTCACGGTCACTTTCGTGGAATCACCTTTGGGTTCAATTAATATAATTACAGTACCACTATTCATGAGGTGGGGTCCTAAAAGCCTTGTTGCAAATTTGGTGAAAAACTTCAAAAATGACTTGCGTACTGAGTCCGTCCGCAAGTTTCTACGCAGACGTCAGAATTTCATCAATTTTTCATTTTCACCCAAATTTCAACATTGCCATTTTTCACACCTTATGAACAGTACAGCTGTCATTTTTTTGCATCCTTCCGGAAATCTGTTTTTGCACCTGTGGCGCAGAATGGCACGGTCACTGTGCAAAATCAACTTTTGGGGTAGATTAATGAAATCCCAGTGCCAATGTTTATGAAGGGAAGTCCCAAAAAGGCCATGTTGAAAATTTGGTGAAAGCATTCTAAAAAATGATTGTGTTACAAGAGTGTGTTGCACAGTTTCTACACACACTCGTAACTTTGCCACTTTTTCATATTTTTACTTCAGATTTTCAACATTGCCATTTCTTCACACCTCCTCATGAACAGTATAGCTTTCACTTTTCATATCCTGCCCGAAATGTGTTTTCGCACCTGTGGCGCCAAATGGCACACTCGCTGTGTGAAATCACCTTTTGGGATTGAGTAAGGAAATTATACTGCCACTGTTCATGAGGTAGGGTCTCAAAAAGCCCATGTTGAAAATTTAGAGCAAAAATACCAACAAACGCCTGGGGCATTAGGATTTCCAACTGTAACGCCCACCCTGTACAGACTGACAGGCGTCGGGGTGTGACCTGGAGTCGTCGGCCGTAATGCTCACCCCATTCTTCCCGCACCCCCACCCTGCAGAGACTGACAGGCATCAAGGTGTACCTTTGGTCTTCAGCCCTAAAGTTCACCCCATTCTCCTATACTGCACCCATCTCAGCTTATTTCCTTATGGAATGGGGTGAGCATAAGGGCCGAAGACCTCATGGCACACTGCAACATCTGTCAGTGTCTGCAAGGTGGGATGAGTTGGAATGGCACGAGTGTTATGGCTGATGACCCAAAGGCACATCCCAACACCTGTCAGTCTCTGCAGGGTGGGGGTTGGCATTACTTAAGTGCTTCACTGCCATTCCTATTATGCATCTCTCTAACTCCTGAACAACCAATGCCAATACCAGTAAACAAACATTTGGCATTTGACAAATGTTTCTTTCTCTCTTTCATTAATATCAGCAATCTTTTTATATTTCAATCTGTATCTATTTACCAACTAGATGGAGCCCCCTACTTACTGCCCACAGATGCCATCTCCTCTCAGAACCTGTTCTGCCCCTAGTTTTTCACCTGGTCAGGTACACAAGGTAGGACTGGGAGGCATATCTATAAGGTCCCATCATCAGTATTATCTATCTCAGGCTCCTTTGCTAGGTCGTGCAAGCAAAAAACACGGCTCAAAGGTTGCAGTAAAGAGGAGCCAAGGTACAAAGCTACAAAGTAAAAAAATGAAGAAACCCTCAGCTCACCCAAAAACCTCACAGAAACAACAGAATGCTGTTGTAAAAGATAAAAGCAGCAATTTTATTACATCTAGCAACACCCCTCACAAAAAGGTTTACGTTTCGTGTTGCTCTTGATGCTTTATCAAGATAAATTAATCATACAAAAAACATGCTTTATATAGTCTTACAATTACAATTATTTGAAACCAATTAAGAAGCATGAGACACCTGTGATAACACATAAAAAAACACACACATACATGTTGGTATATAAAATCACTTAATGCTATCCACATTAATCCACTTTAACAATTAGAACAATCAGAGTCCCTTTCAAGCCCAGAAGATAAACTACCTAAATAGGATACTATTGATGTTGTAAGAAATTTATTAAGTTCACAAAAGTTACTAATGTTAAATAACACACAGACCATTAGAGGCCAGCCTGAGGGCTTCAAAATTTAATACATCAAATGATGCTGTCACCGACAGAATAAAGCCTACATACATCATCATACTGCAATCTAAATAATACATTAAATACAAGAAATGCAGAACACCAATGAATTACAAAAAGGCATGGCAAATCAGGCTGTTTTACCATCTTTTCTTTAAATATGGAGCCAATTGAAAATGCCCATTTAGTCCAGGAAAAGTTCCAGCTTTTAGTTTAAACTTGCTAAATAATTTAAGAAATACAAGGAATACAGAACACCAATGAATTACAAAAAGGCATGGCAAATCAGGCTGTTTTATCACTGCTGGAGAGGATTTTAATCAATTGGTTAATATATCACCTTATGTGTTGTCTTGAGTAGAAATAAATGTCCTTAACAAAGGTTTCACCTTTGTACCAGCTACCAACATCGATTATTTTAACACTATAATAGATGTCCATGCCTTTGTTCATAAATTAAATTTGAAAATCTTTTTTGCCAAGAAAGATACAGATGTAATGGAAAATTTGTCATCTTTGGACAGCAGCCATGTGGATGTTAACATGTTGAAAGAGAATATGATCCAGATGAGGGAGGAGCCCAAGTTTTGGAATTGTACTTTGGAAGAGAGAGAAGCAGTACAAAAACTTAAAGACAATCAGACCATCACTATCAAGCCCGCAGACAAGAGCAGTGCTGTGGTAGTGATGGGAAAAGATAAGTATTTCTCAGCTATGATTCCTCTGTTAAGTAATCAGGATTTTTATAGAAAATTGTCTTTTGACCCCACTGTTAAATTCAAGCAACAGATTGACATTTATTTATTTGAATCTGTTAATCAGGGGTATATTTCACAAGAAATTTGTGATTTCTTAACTGTAGATTTTCCTGTAAGACCAGTTATATATGGATTACTGAAAATCCACAAGAATTTATATGATCCTCCTATGAGTCCCATTGTATCAGGAAATAATTCTATTACTGAATTACTGGCGCAGTATGTAGATTATTTTATTAGTAGTGTTGCCCAGGGAACTAGATCCTACCTTAGAGACACAATGCAGCTTTTATAGTTTGTTCAGGAAATGACAGTAGAGGAACAGTGGTTGTTGGTGACTTTGGATATTCAGTCCATGTACACCAACATCCCTCATGATGATGGATTGTTTGCATTAAGAATTTCATTAAGTGAAAATACAAAATATTGAATCTATAGAATTTTTGGTACATTTAACTGAGATTGTTCTTACTAAAAATGCTTTTTTGTTTGAACAAGTGGTGTATCATCAAATCAAGGGAGCGGCCATGGGGGCCGCAATGGCTCCTAATTATGCCACTATTTATTTGTCAGAATGGGAAAAGTCAGTTATTTATGACAGTAATCAGAACAAGTACCTTGACTCCCTCATTTTTATAAACGTTATTTGGATGATAGTTTTATCATGTGGCAGGGTAGTCAGGATGAACTAACTTGATTTGTTCAATATTTGGAAATGTCTAATAATGACTTACATTTTACAGTAACAGCTAGTCTGAGGTATCATTTCTAGAAGTTTCAGTTAAGAAAGATGGGAAGGGGGGTTTAAGTGACTGATTTGTATAGAAAACCTACAGATAAAAATGGTTTGTTACATTTTTCAAGCTGTCATCCCAAGATGTGGCCACCAATATACCACTAGGTCAATTTCTGAGAACAAAAAGAAATTGTAGTACTGAAAATGATTATCAAAAGAACTGCACTGTGTTAATACTTCCTCACATTCCGGGGCAATGTGAGGAAGTATTTTTTCACAGAGAGGGTAGTGGATGCATGGAACAGCCTTCCTGAGGATGTTGTGGGGTCTAAAACTGTGGGAGAATTCAAGAATGCATGGGACAGACATAAGGCAGTTCTTGTGGGGGGTAGGAAGAAATAGGCTGTTGGTTAACTAGGATCTGCGGCCTATCCTGTAGGTAGGGAAATGGGCAGACTAGTTGGGCCAAGCGGTCCTTATCTGCCGTCAAAGTCTATGTTTCTATAGATATATTTAAAAAGAGGGGAGATAATAAACAATGTATACAACAGGCAAAAACAAATGTGGACTCTATGTCTAGAGGAAGTTTATTGGCAGTAAAAGATATAAAAGGGAATAATGAATCTAGGCATTCAGATTGTAACTTTGTTACTGTTTTTAACACATAAGCAAAAGAGATTGAAAATGTAATTAAAAGGAATTGGTATATTTTTGTCTTTGGAACCAAGTCTGGAGAAACGTGTAGAGAATGGACCCCATTTTTCCTATCGAAAAGCCAAAAACCTGAAGGACATTCTTGTGTATAGCTGAAATGGAATATCAGCAATGGAAAATGTATTCAGGTTGCCAAAGGGGAACTACAAATGTGGAAATTGGGCTGCATGTAATTATATGGACATGGGGAGAAGTGTAATTATGCCACACTCTGGAGAAAAAATATGGCCAAATGCTTTTATCTCATGTAGTACAGAGGCTATTGTTTACATTGCCATATGCACATGCAAATGCTTTTATATTGGTAAAACAGAAAGTTTCAAACTAGGATTTTTGAACATCTAAGACATATTAATTTAGCTTCAGTTGAAAATTCATTGGCAAACCATGTTCGTTTAAAGGGAGACAAACATGTATTTACATTTTTTGGATTGGAGAAAGTGTGCAATAACATACGAGGGGGAGATTTGGATAACAAACTTATGTGTAGGGAAACCTATTGGCAGTTTAAACTAAAAGCTTGAACTTTTCCAGGACTAAATTGGCATTTTCAATTGGCTCCATATTTAAAGAAAAGATGGTAAAACAGCTTGATTTGCCATGCCTTTTTGTAATTCTTTGGTGTTCTGCATTTCTTGTATTTAATGTATTATTTAGATTGCAACATGACGATGTATGTAGGCTTTATTCTGTCGGTGACAGCATCATTTGATGTATTAAATTTTGAAGCCCTCAGGTTGGCCTCTAGTGGCCTGTGTGTTATTTAACATTGGTAACTTTTGTGAACATAATTAATTTCTTACAACATCAATAGTATCCTATTTAGGTAGTTTATCTTCTGGGCTCGAAAAGGACTCTGATTGTTCTAATTGTTAAAGTGGATTAATGTGGATAGCATTAAATGATTTTAAATACCAACATGTATGTGTATGCTTTTTTATGTGTTATCACTGGTGTCTCGTGCTTCTTAAATGGTTTCAAATAATTACAGAATTATAATTGTAAGACTATATAAAGCATGTTTTTTGTATGATTAATTTATCTTGATAAAGCGTCAAGTGTGACGCGAAATGTAGATCTTTTTGTGAGGTGTGCTGCTGGATGTAATAAAATTGCTGCTTTTATCTTTTACAACAGCATTCTGTTGTTTCTGTGAGGTTTTTGGGTGAGCCGAGGGTTTCTTCAGTTTTTTACTTTGCTAGTTTGGCTACAACAGATGTTTGGGTCTGCCCCCCCCCCCCCCAAGGCATAGTGCTTGGTCATAAAATCTACCTTAGCCCTAGTATGACTTCCACAATAAAGATTCTATTCCCCATTCTTTAGGGGGTGAATTGGATAAACTCCTTGTTTTCTGTTTTGGATGGTTCATCCATTTTTACTACCCCCCCCCACCTAAAGAGAGAGCAATCAATCAAAAAGTTTATTGTATGGCTAAATAGCCTTCACAATACACACAGAGCACAATAAAGTTATAAGATAAAAAAAAAAACTTCATAGATATAAATAATTTACAAATACATGACAGAGAAGGATACATTGTGTTGCACAGCCTTCCAGGGCACATAATCTATTATTGCACATATCCCAGTTGGTTCCTGCTAATTCTCTTTTTGACATTACTTATCGCAGAGAAGAATTTTGCTAATCTAAGTACTGTACATTCATCAGCAGTATATATAAGAATAGCTGTGAGTGTATCATGGTCTGTATTGTATAGTGAGTTAATGAATGGACCAAGCCAAAACAATCTTTCTTTCTCGTACCATGAACAAACCCACATTACATGTGGGAGGTTTTCCTTGCCCCACCTTGGAACAGTTACATTCTTCCAGCTCTTTTGTTAATTTTTGGTGTCTCACTAGGAGAATGTTGCTGGAGAAACATTCAAAGTTGTAAGCTATGAATATCTTCCTTAACTCATGATCCTATAAAATTTTTGTATGATTTAAATCCAAAAAATGCATTGTTCCTCGAGAACCATTTGGAGTATGTTGAATTCTTAATAGCTCTTTCATCCAACTTATTCCAATAAACACCAATTTTCCTGACTATATATTTCTTATATTGGGGGCTGATCAGGATTCCAGCATCCAACCATGTTTTTAGAACTGAAAGGTTGTATCTATCCAATATTTTTAACAATGAATTGTACCACAAGTATATTTTATATCCTAATTCCTGCCACTGCTTTTTTTCAGTTAGCAGTGATAGGAGAGAGAATCCTTGGGCATCCTATGTAACCGTAACCTGAAGTTAATCTTCCTGCTCTCTGCCAGGGCAGCAATGTTGGTATGGCCCAGCTCTGACCTTATATAAGATGCAGGGCAGGAGTGCCCAAGGCCAATAATTTTTCTTAACGTTTTAAAGATTGGAATGGTTAACTTATCTGTATTTTTAGTTTCCCAAACTTCCGTCACATACAGGGCCTGTGTCATATACTTAACCTTAATAGTTTGGACTAATGGTTCAATTGATTTACCCCCATTCTTATAGTTGAAAGTCTCTAGTCCTGACGTTGTTTTTTTGACTTTATCACAGACTACCTCAAGATGTTCTCTCCAATTGTAATTTTTATGAAAAAGGACCCCCAAATAGGTATAGGATTCCACTGTATCCATTTTAGTTGGGTCTATACACCAATATAGTGAGGATTTTGTTTTATTACCAAAAGTTATTGCTTTTGTTGTTTTTATATTAACATTATGATCCAGATATTTTGATTTTTTATGCAGTAGATTTAATTTCATTTGAAGCCCAGCTTTAGTCAAGGAGAGAATAACTATGTTGTCTGCACAGGCTAGGGCAGCACATCTAACGTTGTTAATTTTTGGTGAGTCTGAATCTAATTTATTTAAATCTAACAGCATGCTATCTATATATAAAGGAAATAAGATGGGGGCTAACACGCAGCCTTGACAAACCCCTATATTTGTAGAGAGGGAGGCTGCAATTTCTCCTATAGCACCTATAGCATTCTTACTGATGTCCAGGTATTTGAATATAGATTATAAATTAGGTACACCAAATTCTTATTTATCCCTATGTCCAGGAGAATTTTCCATAACTTATTTCTGGATACTGAGTCAAAGGCTACAGACTAGTCTATAAATACTGCATAAATTGGATGTTTCCTAATTACTGTGTATTTTTCAACAAGGTGCCTCAATATAAAAATGTTAACACATGTGGAGTAATTTTTCCTAAAACCTATCTGTAATAGGAAGATTCCACCCTAAAGAAAGAGGGAGAGAAGGATCATTTTTTACAACAGGTAGTGCGCTCCTTAGTTTGCCATGCTCAGGACCTCATTCTGCTATGTTGGGCCTGAATTGGGCATCTAGCACCTTAACAGTGTGTGGTTTAGTTAATGCCAGTATTTTCATGTTCGCCATTTGCACTAGCGCAAGTCGAACATTTTGCTATGTAAAGGGTTTTGAGAGGTGTGTCATGGTGGTCCAATGCAGGAGACTCTACAAGGGGCTTGACCAATAATCAGCAAGACTGCTCATGACACTGTTCTGGTCTGAATGTGCGTGGACTTCAAAACAATGTGCCGACAGACACATTCATAAATCAGCTCTTTCAGCAAGCACAGTTGATTTCATCATGTGCTCTTAGTCTGCCTGCTCTCTTCCTCCTCAACATTACAGCAATGGAAACTGAAACAGCTTGTTAAATATTAAACCGGAGATTAGTTTACCCCCTGCAAAATTCAACAATTTGCACATTTAAATACTTGGCATTTAAACATGTTCTCGCTACTAGCTTCAGTTGGGCAGCCATTCTCTTTCAAGAAAGATTCATACCTCATAAATGTCATCCTTTCCCAGCAAAGAACCTCCCAAAAAGATTTACACTGTTTTTTTTTTAACCTATTAAGACTATCTGATAGGCACTGTCTCAGTCATAGTTTATTATAGCAGAAGACATTTATAAAGAATGGTTATCTTTTGTGACTAATTTTACCATGCTTTTGGAAAAAAAATACTTATGTTGGGCTTTAGATGGCAAACACATTATGAAACTTTTGGCCCTGAAAACAACCACCTTTTCTGGTTTCAAATCTAAGTGCATAGCACAACCAGCAGTATCTACAATGCATGTTAGTATAGCAGAAGGCAGCTGCTACTTTAACCCCTAAGACAAGAAAGGAATTGTATCGTTTGTTACTCCTTTAGCTATGCTTTTTGGGGAAAATATTTATATTGAGCTACAACAAACACACGCACACACACGTGCACACACACACACACACACACACACACACTCTTATACTGTACACATCATCATCATGGCCACAACATTCAAAATAAATACTGTAATCTAATATATTATAAAACAATAAAGAAACTGTTTATGTCAGTCTTGGTTATGTGGAACACAGTGAAGTTCAGTTTTCGGTAGATTTCCATTAAATATTTCTTATTCTGTATTTTGTATCCCGGATAACACAGGGGAGATACTACATCTCATTCTCATTCTCATAGGGATCTTCATTTTGCACATTTTTGCACTGTATGTACTCAGGATGTCCCAGATTAGATGCAATATCTTGTGTTTAAGTAGGGTCATGATTTTACCATTTGTATAAAGAATTTATTTAGGGTAGCCTAGTCCAGATGTAAAATACTGTTTTCAGTGTGTTCTGATTTTATGCAATGCAGCAAAATATTGTGTAGATGTAGAGCCCCACTGAAAATAAGATGCCACGTCTTCTGTGAACTATGCAGGCTAAATATATAGCAATTAGCAGGCATATTCTAGGAAAACACATTGTAAAAATGTGTAAAAGGAAAACCATATTGAAACTGCCTCTCAACAGATCTGCATTGTGCAAATTCATTAGAAATAATGGGTAAAAGCATGACCACAGGATATGCCAGTTAAGATTCGATATATAGTATATTGAATCTCAACTGGCATATCCTGTAAAAATTAAATATTTAAAATGGTTTAAATGCTTTACCAAATGAAATAAATATTTTACATCTCAGCTTGGCTAGTCTTTCCTCATAAGTCTTATCCCATATGCCCTGCACCATTGTAGTTGCCCTCCACTGCACTTCCTCCACCTTGTCTAGGTTTTTCCTCAGATGGGGCCTCCAGAACTGGATGCAGTATTCCAGCTGCGATCTCATGAGTGTATTATGCAGGGGCAAGGTGACCTTCCTCTTTATACTCCTGATACCCTTCCCTGTATATCCAAGCATCTGGCTAGCCTTTCCAGCCACCTTATCACACTGCCTAGTTTCTCTTAGGTCCTATGAGATGATAACTCCCAAAGTCCCTTTCCTGCTTTGTGACTGTCAGTACCTCCCAGTCCCCACATAGTTTGCACTTTGCGCCTGGGTTATTGTGCCCTATTTGCATAATCCTGCACTTCTTTGCATTGAATCCCAGCTGCCATTCTTCAGACCATTTCTCCAGTTTTTTTCTTGTGTTTATGCCCCAATTTTTTCCCATTTTCACCTGACTCCCAGTGCCATGGCCATACAACTGTGGAACTGTGGTTCTGCAGCACCATCCCTCTGCTTGCCACCTGTGCTACCCTCAGGCCTCCACCTGGGGGCAGTTGGACTGTGGGGGAGGTGACAGGGTCCATCCCCAGGAAAGCAGAGCTTCTTTGTGGCTGGTCAGTCCTGCTCCCTCCCTCCACCCAGCTGATCTTTGACAACCCAGGCTTGCTCCTCAACCTGGGTCGCCAGCGTAGCATGAGGTGTGGCATCCAGCAACTCAAACCTCAGCACCACCGGGCCAGCCCTCCAGTTTTTTAAGGTCTTCCATCATTCTTTCAACGCCCCCGGCATGTACACCCTATTGCATACCTTTGTATCCTCTGTAAAGAGAAATGCCTTCCCCTCCAGCACCTCTGCAATGTCCCCAACAAAGACATTGAAGAGGCCTGGTCCCAGCACCAACCCCAGCGGCACCCTGGTCATTGCCTCTTCCCCTCCAGAGTACTCCCCGTTTACCACAACCCTCTGACTCTTGCCATTCAGCCAGTTCTCCACCCGCAGAACTATTTCAGGATCCACCCCTAGACTGCATACGAACATACAAAATGCCAGCAGAAACAGGCCTTATGGCCTATCAAGTCTGCTCAATTGTGCAGCTAGCCCCTCAACTTGCAGCTGCCCCACCCTCCCCTCCTCATAACCACCCCCCCTCACTCTGTCCTACCCTCTCTTAAATCCTCCCACCATTTGACATGATACCACCTCCTCGGGAAGTTCCACTTATCTACCGCCCTTTCCATGAAAAATTGTCTCCTGATTTCCCTCCTGAATCTCCCCCCTCCAATCTCAGCTGATGCCCTCTTGTGTCCTCCCCCTTCTGATCTGAAGAATCCCTTCCGTATTAATCTTGTTAATATCCTTTAGGTACTTAGATATTTTGATCATCTCCCCTCTATCCCTCCTCTCTTCCAGGGAATACATTTGCAGCTCTCCCAGCCTCTCATAGGATTTTCTCTCAAGTCCCTGTATCATCTTCGTTTTCCTATGCTGCACTCCCTCCAGCAATCTTATGTTCCTCTTCAGGAATGGCCACCAGTACTGCATGCAGTATTTCAGGCGCAGCCTGATCAGTGACCTGTACAAGGGTACGATCATTTCTCTGTGCCTGGAGGAGATTCCTCTCGCTATGCACCCCAGCATCTTGTTTGCCTTTGCAGCCACCTTCCTGCACTGAGCTGAGTGGTTTATACTCCCCGTTATTAGTACCCCTAGATCCTTTTGCTCCACTATGCTTCCAACTGTACCCCTCCCAACTGATATTTCCTCCCCTGGTTCCTTGCTCTGAAGTGTAGTACCTTGCACTTCTTGGCATTGAACCCCAACTGCCATGTCTCTGACCATTCCTATAGTTTGGACAGGTCTTCCTGCAGGCCCTCTACCCCTCTATGTCATCTACTACTGCACTGATCTTAGTATCACCTGTGAACAGACTGATCCTACTCCAGATCCCATTTGAGATATCGGATATGAATATCTTGAACAGCACTGGTCCCAATACTGAACCCTGGGGCACCCCACTCATAACATCCCTTGGTGATGAGAGTTCCCCCACCACCACCACCCTTTGCTGCCTACTCCTCAGCCAGCTGGGGATCCAGTTGACCGTATTTGTCCCCACCCCAATGTATTCCAGTTTTCCCCCAGCCTCCCATGCGACACCGAGTCAAAGGCCTTGCTGAAGTCTAAATTAGGACATCCACTGCAAGGCCCCTGTCCAGTTCCCTAGTAACCCAGTCATAATATTCAACTAGGTTTGTCTGGCAGGATCTGTGATACAAAACCATGCTGATGGCCATCTTGGAGCCCATTGTCTTCCAGAAAGGCCACCAGCCTCTCTTTTAGGATTGACTCCATGAGTTTTTCCACAATTGAAGTGAGACTCACCAGTCTGTAGTTGCCTGGATCATCCTTTGGGCCACTTTTATGAATGGGCACCACATGGGCCATCCTCCAGTCCTGTGGCACACATCCTGTGTCCAGTGATGTACTGAACAGGTCTGCCAGTGGACTCACCAGGATCTCCGCTAGCTCCCTAAGTACCCTAGGGTGAATGCCATTTGGCCCCAGCGTCTTGTCCACCCTCAGTGCCCTTAGTCCCTCCTGCACGCTGTCTTTTGTAATTCTGATATCAGTCGTCCCTGCCCCCGTCCACTCCACCCTTCCCATGAGGTATCTTCCCCCTCTTTCTTTCGTAAACACAGAGCAGAAGTACTCATTCAGTTTCTCTGCCTGGTCCTCCCCCTTCTCCACCCACCCCCATCTTTCTTAATCCTCACAATTTGGTCATTGTTTATTCTCTCACCAATGTATCTGAAGAAGCACTTTTCCTCATCCTTGATTCCCTGTGCCAGTCTCAGCTCTCTGGAAGCCTTGGCCACTCTGACTAGCCTGGTAACCTCCCTGGACTTCTTCGTGTACTCGTCTTTGTCCCCTTGCCCTCCCAATTTCCTAAGCCTCCAGAATGCTTTTGTCTTGGCCCTCACCACTCCCATTACCTCCTGAGTCAGCCAGCTCAGGCTTCTTTGTTCTCCCCTTCTTGCTCCGTGTCCTGATGCAGGTCTCAGTAGCCTCTGCCAGCCCTTTCTTAATGATATTACATTTTTGGCTGGCACTCATGCATGTCTGAATTCCCACCAGATGCTCAACCAAAATTTCCCCCATCCTTTTTTTTTTTTTCCAATTGTTTAACCAGGTGAGACACACTAAGCTGAAGGCTTGTTTACAGGTGCAACCTGGGAGCACAGGGAAGTTAAGTGACTTGCTCAGGGTCACACAGTATGCAAGTGGGGGCTGTGGGATTCAAACCCAGGTCTCCAGATTTGCAACTCAGAGCTTTAAACCACTGCGCTATACTGCCTCCCTTTTAAAGTCTGCTCCCTTAAAAATCGATCACCCTGGTACCTGTTCCTCCTGTTACCCTTCCCATATTGAGTGTGAACCACACCGTATGATGGTCACTCCCAGCCAGGGGGTCCTCCACTTCCAGATCCCTTACAGCCTCCCCGTTTGTTAATACCAGGTCCAGCGTCTACCCTCCCTAGTTGGCTCGTGGACCAATTGCACCAGGAAGCAGTCCTGAAATGTATCTAGTAATCTCTGCTCCTTTGCACACGTGGTGGTTGGGGTGTTCCAGTCTACTCCAGGGAGGTTGAAGTCCCCCACCACTATGGTGTTCCCCTTCCTACAGACTCTTCTAATCTGCTCAGCCAACTCCCTATCCAGGTCATCCCCCTGAGCTGGTGGCCTGTACACTACCCCCACCCTCAGTGTCTTTCTTTTCGAGTCTTGAAACTGCAACCAAAGGGCCTCTGTCCTGCCCTCCACCCCCTCCTCTCTCATACACCTTATCCCCTCCCTCACATAGATCGCCACCCCCTTCCCCCAAGTCCTGTCCTTCCTGAATATCCTGTACCCTGGGATCATCATATCCCAGTCCTGGTTCTGGGTGGCCCATGTCTCCATGATGACCACAATGTCCACCCTCTCCACAGCCAAGAGAGCCTGTAGTTTGGCTGATTTGTTACCTAAGCTTCTCACATTCAATGAGATCACCTTCCAACCTGTGTCTTCCCCCCACCCTGGTTTCCCCCCTCCTAAACCCTCCTTGTGTCCCCACCTCAAATACTTCTCTGATAGCTTGGGGGGTAAGCATGCTCGGCTCCCCCTCTGGGATCCCTGCCTACTAGCTGTCCTCCTGCCACCCCCCCCAGTTAGTTTAAATCTATCCTTGATGCTATATACCCCTCAAACCTCTGTTTTAATACCCCTTTCCCTTCCCCCACTCAGGTGCAGCCTATCCCCTTCATATAGATCCTTATTTTCCCAGGTACTGCCCAGTCCCCCACTACCCCATACCCCTTAGAATGACACCATTCCCCCAGCCATTTGCTGAACTTCCTAATCCTCCCTTTCCTTCCCGTACTCGCACAGGGTACCAGGAGCACCTCTGAAAAGGCCACTGATTCCCCCACTTCCTCACATAGCCCTCCTAATTCCTCAAATCTCCCCCTCACTACTTCCACCATCTCCCCGCCAGGTCATTAGTGCCCACATGCACCACTACATGCGGTTTCTACCTGCCCCTCCGTGTGCACTTAAAAACCGCCTGCCCCGCCCTGTCCACTGTTAGCCCGGGTATAGCCTCCACCCATATTCTACTATGCCTCTTCCCCCCCTGCCGCCCCATCTGATCCCTTTAAGTATGGAATCACCCAGCACTAGTACACCCCCTTCCTCGTTCCTTGTCCCTGCCCCAACCCCTTTCCCAGGGTATCCAATCTTAGAGCATGCCAGCTCACTAACTCCACCCTTCCTCCCCACTGTAGTTTGTTAATTAGACTTCTATGGGGAACAGTGTCAAAGGTGTTTCTGAAGTCCAGATAGACCACATCCATCGCACCTCCCTGGTCCTACCTTAGTTACCCAGTCACGCAGTAGATTGGTACAATGAGTTAGTGCAAAACACAGTGCTTATCCAAAATACAGTGACAGTTAGGCTTAGATGTATAAGTAAATAAATGCCATATAATGGCTCCACCAAGCCACAGAGAAGGAAATTTTGCCACAATCCTTCACATCGACACAATCCCACTGACATCAGTGATGCATCCCAAAAATGACCAACAACACGCTGACACCGACCGCCATACTTAACTGTATCAATGCAGGGGGGGGATGTGCTGTGCCCCCCCTGCACCCCCAATGTGGGGGACTGGGCTAACATCCCCTACTTTAAATATCTAACTTCGATGTCACACAGACAGTGGAGTTAGGTGCTTACACCCCGTCAATGAAAAATCTTCCCATCGACACAAAGTCTATTGACATCGGGGTTTCGATGTCAGGGAGTCGATGATGAAACTTTGACGTTTGAACAGTATGCCCCATATAAGCCAGTGTGTGTGTGTGTGTGTGAATGCTCTATGTGTGCATACAGTGCACTGCTATGTTATACTGTAATATATATGCATATATGTGTATTAGTCAGTGTGTGTGTATATATCACAGCAATTAGAAAGTGCAGTTAGGTAGCTCTTTGGTTAGTGCAAAAAGTGCTAGTCTACAGTACATTTCCTCGCTATCTAGATCAGTTTCAGCCTTCTGCATGTCATTGCTTATTTAAGTGAGGTGTCTTGTGGCAACTCCCCACCCTCTGATGTCCCTCAGATCTGAAAGAACGAAATGGTCCCTTGATGTCTTTTCTTTTAATCTGTAACCACGTGTGTAGATGGTGCACTGCTATGTTATACTCACTAGAATATATATGCATATTTGTGTATATGTATTAGTCAGCACGTGTGTATCACAGCAATTAGAAAGTGAAGTTAAGTGGCTCCGTGATTAGTGCAAACATTGCTAATCTACATTCCCCCACTATCTAGATCAGTTTCAGCTTTATGCATGTCATTTCTGATTTAAATGAGAGTCTGTTGCTGCCCCGCCATAACTGTCCCCCTCCTCATGCCAAGCCCATCACAAGCCCAGCCCATATTGGTCTTCTGGCACGGGGATCTGCTCCTAGACCTAGTTCAACCTCAATACCAGCAGTGAACATCTGGCATTGACAAATGCTTGTTTAGTTAAAGTGTTCAGTCCTGAGACAAATGCAGTCTCGGTCTGCTGTTTGTTTTGCTCCGTTGGGTGACTGTTGTTTGTATTTAGATTGACTAATAGTGGCAGACAGTATAAATGTACTAATGTTCCTTGTATGTATTTTAAAGGGAACTATGAAGTACTTGAATGGAAATGTTACAGCATGTATTTACAGTTATCTGTATATGACAAACAATGTGATACCTACCATAGCACAGTAACTGGTCTTGTGTACATATACCCATAGCAGAAATAAATTTAGTCACATGGAATGTCAGAGGCCTCAACTCCCCTGTTAAGTGCAAGAAAGTGCAGGTGCACCTCAAGAAATTGCATGTACAGATAGCTTATCTACAGGAGACCAAACTTTCCCACCGGAAAGCTTGTTAGTTAAAGAGGGAATGGGTAGGCCTTGAAGTTCATAGTACACGTAAGACTTCCAAGAGAGGCGTCTCCATCCTCTTACACAAGTCCCTTTGCTGGTCCCTTCTGGCCTCACTGTCAGATGGGAACTGGAGATTGGTCATGGTTATCATGTCTACACCCCAAGGCCTCTTGCTCCTCATTAACATCTATGCCCCAAATGCAGATGACCCTGTTTTTTTCCCAGAAATATGAGAAACTGGTGACATTCAACACCCCACCCAGCCCCATCATGTTTGGTGGAGACTTTAATCTCACCCTTAACTTTACTCTGGACCACTATGCTTCCAGTCAGGAGCCCCATCACAGAACAGCTGAGTGTCTCAGAAGTATGATGTAGGAATTTGCTTTATCTGACATTTGGTGCATTTTGCACCCCAGTATCCATTACTACATCTATTTTTCCTGGATCCACCAATCCCTTAGCCAGATTGATCTCTTGTTCACCTCCTCCCATGCCACCCAAGCCTCTATAAGTGCTCACATTCACCCAGTTATCATCTCTGATCATTCTCCCCTTATGCTGAATATAGTCTGGGGCCCACCACCACTTCAGAAATCCCCTTCTTGGCACCTTGACCCACTTTTGATTTGAGATCCTGATTTCATCCCATGGGCAAAGAAAGAAAAAGCTGAATTTATGTTTCACAATGATAATAAAGCAAGATCTGATGCCACCCTCTGGGAATCCCTTAAAGCCTTCCTCAGAAGTTGTACCATTGGCTATACAGCTCATAGGAGGAAGTCCAGAGAGCAGGAAGTTGCCTCCCTCAAACCCAAACTTAAGGATCTTGAGCAACTTTACAAAAACAAGGGATGACTTAGTTCATACCACCTCTGCACTCCTCTTTGTATTATTCATTTAGCCATACCCCTCACTACCCCTGCAGCTACACTGACCATGGGTTTTGAGAAGATCTTTGATAGCTTTGAATGGTCCTACCTCTGCCATGTCATGCAGCACGTGGGCATAGGACCTTACATTCTGTCAGCTGTGTGGACCCTGTACATGGCTCCTGCAGCAAAAATACCTACTAAAGGACTCCTTTCGGCATGGGGTCATTATGTCGTATGACATAAGAGCGCAGCAATGTACCATGCTGTAAAGTTAGCAGATTAATTGCTGTAGTTCAGATAGACTGCTGAAACACATTTCAGCGAAAGCAACAGGTGATATGCCCCCCCACACACCCTGTACTAACCCCCATTAATATAATGAGCTGGGGTTCAAAGACTGAATGGGGAGAAACACTGCGGGGCATAAAAAAAGAAGTGCACAATGTGATTTAGCAAAATTCTGGGATCGGGATTTGAGCCCCGGTCCACAGACGCACAGCAACCCCTTACACTCACGCCTCATCCCACTGAGCTACGGCAGCAGTTCAGCAGACCACCTCCCGAACAGAGGTCTTCACCTCCACGTAACTCTTCCTCCTCCCCACCTATGTGCGATAGGGTACAAAACCATGCATGCAACATATGTGTTTTGCGGGGTTTTGTACCCTATCACGCTAGTGCACTACGCAATATGTTCCTCGCGGTATTCCATGCGTGGTTATATATGCAACAGCTTGACCCGGTAGGACTCCAATTCCTTTCATACTCTTTTCCACTTCTCCAAGGCACCCGTCAGAGATGCCCCCGATCCCCTCTACTATTTATACTGGCAATTGAACCCCTGACAATTGCACTTCACTCACATCCCAACATCTCAGGAATTCAAGCTGGGACCGTAGAGTATGTCTCGCTATTATATGCAGTTGATGCTCTCATTTAACTGTCAGATGTTTTTATTTATTCATTTAATTTCAGAATTACTAAGTACCTTTGAGCAACAGCTCATTTACAAAGGTTCCACATCGGTGGGTAAGGGGGAACAAACCATACATGAAAGGAAAAACATACATACAGGAATTGGGTTGATTGTACGTCATAACGCAGTACATTAATAACAAAGCAGATAATGGGTTATATTACAGATATCATAGGTTACAACAATCCACAGGTTAGGATGTAGGGTGAGCAGTTAACCCAAAAGGTATACAATGTTTTAGACAATGCATACAATATTCAAAATGCAATGTACAGTGCTTTAGACTATGCAGAAAAGTCCATGATAAGAGTTTAGAAGAATGGCAGCCGGATAGGCCTTGTCAAACATGTCAGGTGAGGGGGGTCAGAGCAGAGGCAATGGGAGGGAAGGACGAGTGATTGGAGACTGGGTTATGGAAAGGAGGGAGGGGGTTAGGCTAGAAATTTTGCTAAGTGCTAGCCCGGACAGGCAGGGGAGTACAGAGTAGATGTACCAACAATCTGTTAAGAGCAATCACAACTACATAGTGCTGTGGAGTGCAGCTGAAGCTTCCGTTTGAAGAGGCCTAGCTTTGTTTCAGTCAGGATGTCGCTATCAAGTAAATTGAGCCAGTAAGGTGCATGGTATTCGAAGGATCTTTGTCCTTGTGATGTGTAGCAGAAAGGCACCTTATATGGCTGACTGATTGCTCCTCTGGTGTTGCGAGGGTTCTGAGCAAGGCACAGAAAGTTCTGGATACTTGGGGGGGTAGGCCAAGGTCTGTCTTTTTAGCTAGGATGCAGGTCTGGTATTGTATCCTACCTTTCAGGTTTAACCAACCAGTTTGGGCATATAGGTCGCATGTGTGCATTAACCGGTGGGCCCCAGTGATCAGTTGACAGGCTTTATTAAGGGCCGTTGACACTCTGTTTAGTGCAGTAACATAGAAACATAGACTTTGATGGCAGATAAGGACCACTTGACCCACCCAGTCTGCCCATTTCCCTACCTATTGGAAAAGTTGCAGATTCTAGTTAACCAACAGCCTACTTCCTGCAACCCCCCACTATAATTGCCTTATGTCTGTCCTATGCATGTTTGAATTCCCCCACTGTTTTAGACCCCACAACTTCTCCAGGAAGGCGGTTCCATCGTCCACCACTCTCTCTGTGAAAAAGAATTTCTCACATTACCCTGAGCAGTCCCCTCTAACTTTAAATTGTGCCCCTTGTTCTTACATATCTCTTTTCTGAAGATGCTACCCTCCTGGACTTTGTTGATTCCTTGAGGTGCCTAAAAGTTTCTATCATGTCCCCGTCCCTCCTTTCATCAAGGGTATACATACTAAGCTCTCTCAGTCTCTCTTCATATGGTTTCTGATGTAGACCCTGCACCATTTTAGTTGCCCTCCTCTGGACTGCTTCCATCCTATGTCCTTGCGTAGATGAGGTCTCAAAACTGCACGCAGTACTCCAGATGGGGTCTCACCAACTGTCTGTACAGAGGATAACCACTTCCCTTTACTTGTGATGCCCTCCCTATGCATCCCAGTATCCCCTGGCTCTCCTTACTGACTTCTCATTGCTTACCCACCTTTAGGTCATCTGATATGACTACACCCAGATCCTTTCCATTATTGTTGTCGTTAGTACCTCCCTTGCTATTGTGTACTCTTCTCCTGGATTTTTATTTCCCAGGTGCATTACTTTGCACTTCTTTGCATTGAATCTAAGTTGCCATATGTCTGACCATTCCTCCAACCTTTCAAGTCCCTTCTCATCCTTTCACCCCTTGTGTATCAACTCTGTTACAGATCTTGTGTCATCTGCAAAGAGGCATACCTTTCCTTCAGACCCTCTGCAATGCCACCTATAAAGACGTTAAAGAGGACTGGACCCAGTACTGAGCCCTGAGGTACTCCACTAGTAACCCCCCTTTCTTCAGAATGTGTTCCATTCACTATTACCTTCTGTGTCCTATTGTGCAGCCAGTTTGCTACCCAGGCTACCACCCTGGGACCCACTCCCAGGCTGGCTAACTTGATTATTAATCTTTGGGGACTGTGTCAAATGCCTTGCTAAAGTCCAGGTAGGCCATATCCACAGCCCTCCCTGGTCTATTACTTTGGTCACCCAGTCAAAGAAATCGATTAGATTCATCTGACATGACCTTCCTGCTGTGAATCCATGCTGCTTTGGGTCCTGTGCCCCGCTGGCCTCTAGGTACTGAACAATTCTTTCTTTCAGAAGTGATTCCATCATTTTCCCCACCACTGAGGTCAAACTAACAGGTCTGTAGTTTTCTGCTTCTGCCTTGCTCCCACTTTTGTGAAGAGGAATCACATCTGCCCTCCTCCAGTCCTCAGGTACCACCCCATCTTCCCATGATTTGTTAAAAAGTGTGGTTAGTGGTGTCACTAGGTCCTCCCTTAGCTATTTTAGGATTCTAGGGTGAATCCCGTCAGGCCCCATTGCTTTGTCCACCTTGAGTTTTAGGAGTTCTTTCAGGACTCTTTCTTCTGTAAATGGACTGGCATCAACCCCACTACCCAGAGTGCTTCTACTGTTTGGTTTAGGTAACTCCTCCTCTGTCAGACGTTACTCCATACACTACCAGGCCAAAGTCAATAGTGGATATGGCCGAGCTATTCACAGCTAGCCTGAGAGTCTCGGGTGTCATGCAGTGTCTGTGGCTATACAGGAGACAATTTTAGCATTAACTGCTTCGGCAAGATGGTCTGTGTGAGTTGCATACAACAGGAGGGTACTATCAAGCATGACCCCTAGGTATTTGAAGGTGTTTACCACTGCTAAGGGAGTATTTAGGCTATTTCGGATTGTGAGCTGGTGAAATTTGTGTTTATTATGTGGGGTTGCAAAGGTCATGATCTTTGTTTTTTGTAATTTAGGAGCAGTTTGTGCTCCTGGAACCAGGTTTCAACTGCAAAAAAGTTGACAAGTTGTATCTCTAGTAGAACTGGGTCCAGGTAACTAGTGAAAAGGACTGCCTCACCTGTATATAGAAGGATACTGTCATTGCGTACAAGGGAGGGGCAGTTCAGAAAAAGACTGAAAAGCAGAGGTCCAAGGATGGATCCTTGAGGGACCCCCAACCTTACTTTCAGGCTATTTGAGATTACCCCAGCAATTTTCACCTGTTGGGATCGATCTGCGAGGTAGCTGCGAAACCAGTTTACAGCTTCTGAGGACAGACCTGTACTGGATAGTTGTTCAGTCAGTCAGCTATGGTTTACCATATCAAACTCTTTGGTAAGTTCGATGTAGGCAGCCCCCACCATCTGTCCCCGATCTAGGACCTTGTGTATAAATCCTGTGTATTCTACCAGAGCAGTGGTGGTGCTACGTGCTGATCAAAATTTGTGTTGTTGAGGGCACTGTAATTGATATTTGTCAAGATATTCCAGTAGTTGGTCAGATATGATCTTTTCCAGTGCTTTAGAGAATGGTGAGAAAATGGATATGTTATCCCTCTTTACAGACAGCTAGTGAGACCCCATCTGGAGTACTGTGTGCAGTTCTGGAGACCCAATCTCTGCAAGGACATAGACAAGATGGAAGCTGTCCAGAGGAGGGCAACTAAAATGGTGCAGTGTCTGCACCAGAAGACATATGAAGAGAGACTAAAGGAGCTTAATATGTATAGCCTCGAGGAAAAGAGGGAGAGGGGGACATGATAGAAACTTTCAAGTACCTCGAGGGAATCAACAAAGTCCAAGGGGGTAGCATCTTTCAAAAAAAGAGGTGTGCAAGAACAAGGGGGCACAATTTGAAGATGGGGGTGTGGCTCAGAGGTAATGTAAGGAAGTATTTTTTCACAGAGAGGGTTGTGGACGCATGGAACGGTCTTCCGGAGGAGGTTGTGGAGTCAAAAACAGTGGTTGAATTCAAGCATGCATGGGACAGTCATAAGGCAATTCTAGGGGTGGGGTAGAAAGAAGTAGGCTGCTGGTTAACTAGGATCTGCAGCTTATCCATTAGGTAGGGATATGGGCAGACTGGGTGGGCCAAGCGGTCCTTATCTGCTGTCAAATTCTATGTTTCTATGTTTCTATGATATGGGGCGGTAGTTCTAATGTGAAGTTCTTTTGCCACTTTTCTGAATTGGAGTGACAACAGCAGCCTTCCACTTCTGTGGGAATGTTTGTAAGGATAGATTTATTATTTTCATTATAAGGGTCATTACTGTATATCATCCAGGGTAAGGGTAATTAATCTGAGGTCTAGCGAATCACTACTACCTCTTGAGTTACCTATGGCACATTTTATGTACTTCTTTGCTTCCTTCCTAGTAATAATTCTGAAGTAGAATGGAGGGGGGCCTGGTGATGGGCTCTTTCTATTGCTGTTGCTATTAACTGTAACATCATGGTGACCGCGGGGAATACACTGTTAAGGTCCGTGAATGCAGTGTTAAAACTGTCTGCAATAATTTTTGAGTCCTGGGTGATAACTCCATTTAATTTTAACATGGTTGGTGAGGTTTTAATCTTATTACAAGTCAGTGCCTTCAGATTATCCCAGAACCTCTTACCATCACCCCAGGAGTTGGCAAGTTCTTCATGGAAATGGTGCCTTTTGGCTCTGTGGATTGCCTTTGTTTTTATTTATTTTTTAACCAGTAGAGACACGCTAAGCTGAAAGTTTGTTTACACGTGTGACCTGGGAGCACAAGGAAGCTAAGTGACTCACTTAGGGTCACACAATATGCAAGTGGGGGCTGTGGGATTCAAACCCAGGTCTCCAGGTTTGCTTCAGAGCCTTAAACCACTGCACTATACTGTCTCCTTGTGCAGGTATTCCTGGCCTGTTTATATTTCTGTATGTCCATTGGATTGCCTGTTGCTCGTGCTCAGTGCCAGAGGTTATTCCTTTCTCTCATATGGTTAATAAGGTCGGGTGAGACCCCTTTGATTAATTGTACCCTTGAGATTTCTTTTTTTAAGGGAAGCAAACAGGTCACATGCAGCATTAAATTTACCTATGAACTGGTCTAGGGCAGTATCAACATCATCCGTGGTGTCAAGGGCAGACCAGTCTTGCTGCCTTAGGTGTTGTTTTAAGTGTTCGAGGTGCCCCCTTTTAAAGACATGCTCAATGATGGTTTTGGCTGAAGGTTTAGGGGCTTTGTTAGACAAAGTGCACACTAGTGAGTGGTCACTAATGCTATCTGACAGGACTGTGATGTTCATGAGTCTTTTTGGATGGTTTGTGAGCAGCCAGTCCAGGAGCATACTAGTACTTGACTGGTAGTTAAGCCTGGTTGCAGATTTGACCATCTGTACTAAGCTGATGGCAGAAATAGTGTCTCTCTGCGACTGCATCTGGGGACAGGAAGTTGATGTTGAAATCTCCCACTATTATCATCTCTGAGCTAGGATGTAGATTTTGTAAGTAGTCCAAGACTGCGTGAAAACCATTGGGCTGCTCTTTGGGTGGGATGTAGACAGAGGCGATAATAAGACCCTTGCGATGGGCACCCAAGAGTAGTTTGACTTCTAGGATCTGGGTTATGTTACCTGGGTCCAAATTGGGGAGGGCATGTCCTTGCAGGTAGTCCCTAATGTAGATTGCACACCCACCCCATGCTTGCCAGTCCTGTCTTGTCGGAAGACAGTATAGCCAGCCAGCAAGATAGCGTTATCAGGGATTTTGGGTGTGAGCCATGTTTCAGCTATAGAAAGTATGTCCGGCTGATGCTGTGTGACCCATACCTGAAGCATGTCCAGTTTAGATACTAGGCTACAGATGTTTATTGAAGCCACTGTGAGGGAACCTTGCCTCCTGATGATACCTGTATTCTGTTGGTGAGCGCTGTGAGAGGAAGATCCTGCCACTCTTGAGGACTGACCTTTTTTAAATCTGTTGCAACAGTTCTTCTATTTCTTAGCCCAATCTATCCTTTACAATTTATAGTTCATAAGGTTGGCCACCTATGGGTGCCTTCTCCCCTTTCTTGGCTCTGCTATAGCGTCCTTTTTAATTTTCCTTTACTCTCTCAGGTTCTCGTACAGGGAAGTTATTGTGGTGACCTCCAAGCTAATGTTAAACAACAGGCTGTGTTCCTCATTATTGGATTTAGTATGCAATAGCACTATGCCATAGAATAGCTTGATATATATGCCTTATGTGTATAGAAACTGTATTATTGATAAGGGTAAAACGTTAGCAGGGGACTGTATTATAAAAATTAAGTTAACCAGGATAAAGATATCAGAAAAAACCCGTTGTGTTATTTGAATGCATGTAAATTACAGATTGTTTGAGAGGCCCTTTGGCACCATGCAGTCCTGCTTTAAGCTGAACCAGCCTAAAATGTCATGGTTATTTGCATATACATCTCATGATGCTTTGCATTATGGGGTTATGTGCAATGTTGTGTTTCTTTGAAACCTGGCTTTATTGCCAATGCCCTTTGGGGTAACCCTTGTGTCGATGCTTCTGCACTGAGGTTCTGTGTCTTTAGCTTGTTTTGGGGTTTTCCTTTTTTTGAGCTCGCCATCACCCAAACACACAAGACCAACATAGGGATTTAAAGAATTTCCACTAACGAGATAGATAAGTGGATCCGTGGGTGCTGACTAAGTGCAAAGGAAGGACGTGCATAATCTGTTGCTGTAAACTGATGTATTGAAGAGGGGATATACCATTGCTTAAGGTTACTCCCTGTGTTTAAATAAACATCACACAGAGATTGTGTGTTGAACCTGAAGTTCTGTGTCTGGTCCATCTGTTATCCCACAACCGCTCCACAAGGGCAAGGGTTGGGGTAAATGTTACCTGATATTAGAAGAAGTAACAGGGTGATTCTCAGGACTTGATGATTTAGGAGGCAGTATAGTACAGTGGTTTAAGGCTCTGAGCTGCAGATCTGGAGACCTGGGTTTGAATCCCACAGCCCCCATTTGCATACTGTGTGACCCTAAGCAAGCCACTTAACTTCCTTGTGCTCTCTGGTCGCACCTGTAAATAAGTTTTCAGCTTAGTGTGTCTCTCCTGGTAGTTGTTTTAGGCTGGACTCGCAGGATCTCTTACTTACTTTTACCAACTTTATCCTACTGCTAATAACAGCCTGCCAGGGGATAGGTATCAGGGTGGGGTGGTGCAATTTGGCGAGTTGGGGAGCCCTACCCCCACTAGTTAATAGTGGGCTTATGAAGTTAGTAGTTTTATGCGCATACATTGTGTCTGAGCTGGACTTGCTGTGTTGGCAGTTTTCCAGTAGGAGCCTGGTGTGCAAGTTGTGGTTGTCAAGGTATGCCATACCAGTGCCTTTTATAGACAATAGCATAGCTAGGATGTTTACTAAGAACCAGGGAGTGAATGCCCTCATTGTCTCATTGTCTTGTCCATTAGTAATTAGTGCCACAGCACTCTAATTGATTCCACAGACTTACTGTTAGCACTATCGGGGGTTACAGCACACTGGAAGAGAGACTAACACACTAAGATACAGGCAGGAGAAGAGGAGGCTGTAAATTATAAGTGTTACTAAAGAGCTACAGCAAATTGCGGAGGTTGTGTATTATAAGTGTTACTAAGGTCGCCGGGGGTTGGCAGGGTTGGGGAAGGATTGAGCATCCATAGGACTGCTCTCCTTCTCTGGGGAGAGGGGGATATCAGCAGTCAGCGTGCAGCTGCCTCCTGGTGGAAGCCGGGGGGCAGCACCACCGATGCTGCAGAAGTAAGGGGCAGGAGGAGGCAGACGCCGAGTTGAGCACGTATGGAAGTGTGCGTGCTCCTTCCATTGGCGTCATTGCACGCCTCTTCCACAGGGGAACTACACCAAGGACAAAACCTCCTGGCAGCATGAAGGCTGCTTGCTGGCACTGCCATGGTCCTGTGCAAGTTAGCACCCTCCTGGGTCCACCCTCCTGGTCTCTGTGGTGGTGGGGTAAGTACCCGCTGTGGAGTGACCAGGGAAGGGTAGTGACGGGGACGTTAGAGCTCTGCCCAGGACTGGGGTGGCAGCTGGTCCAGCTGGCTAGATGGAGGGGGAACCAAAGGCACAACCTCCCCCCAGCTGACGAATCATAAATAAATAATAATAAAAAAAAAAATTAGTGTTACTAAAGACCTTCAGTAAATTGTGTGGGACAGATAGCATTGTAGTTAGCGACACAGCCTCTGGCAGTAAAGGCACATGATTTGAATCCCAATTAGAGATAATGAGTATTGAGGGGTGGGAGAAGGGTGCTGAAGGTTGACACTAGAGGGCAGAGGCAAGTTTTAGATCGATGAGATTCCACATTGTAGGAGGTAGAAGGGGGGATGGAGAGGAGAGTAAAGGTGTCAACAACGACTCCTAGAGGCCATGAAGTGCAATGTGCTAATGGGAGAGTGGGGTGATAGTGTCAGGTCAGTGATATTGTGTGACCAGGCGTGACCTTCCTAAGCAAATACAATAAATCACAAACCCAGGGTGGGGTGGGGGTGGGGTGGGGGTGGTGGTGGTGGGGTGGTGGTGGTGGGAGGGTGGGGCAGTCACGCATAGCGGCAATGGGCTAACACAGATACACACCACACCTGCTGCTCCTGGGCTAGCTCTGCTTGAGCTGGAGGGCTCCATGTGGGAGTCCGTTGGGGCAGGTGTCGTCCAGTGATCTGTGGAGCCAGTAGCGAGGAGCCTGTGGTTAGAGGGGACAAAAACACCTTAGCATTAGAATGGAAGGAGAGGTTGCAGTAACAAAAGGCTAAAGCGGGAACTAAAACAAAAGAGAGGGGGATGAGAGAGAGAGAGGTGGGGGCATTCTGTGCATACACAGAGGGAGACCCAGAATGGCAGAATAGAGAGCAGCATGAGTGGGGGAACAGTGGAGGAGGACTGCAAGAGCATTAGAGAGAACTCCAACAGAACAGGTCAGCACAACATAATACGCTTCAGACCAACGACTGCAGAGCACAAATAAAGGTAACAGGTTAGACTCACTAAACAGAACAGTAGTCTGGTTGTGCTAGTTAAAGTAACAGGCAGAAACATGCAATTGAGTGACTATAGCAGTACACAGAGCTGCAAACAACTATCAGCATTACTTAGAGAGAGATTAAAAAAAACACACCGAACCAAGCTTGAGAAGCCGAATAGTAAAGCGGTCTGAAAAACCCTTTTACACTCCATACCTGCTGCTCCTGGGCTAGCTGGAGGGCTCCGTGTGTGAGCCCATAGGGGCAGGTGTCATCTGGTGATCTGTGGAGCCAGTAGCGAGGAGCCTGCTGCTCCTGGGCTAGATCCGCTTGTGCTGGAGGGCTCTGTGTGTGAGCCCGTAGGGGCAGGTGTCGTCCGCTGTCTCTCCCTTGCAACACTTGCTTGACTCTTTCTCAATGATTTGAGTCCTAAATGTTAATCACTCCAAACCTGAGTTCTTACCTCTTTATGCCCTGTGCTCTCACCAACTTGTCCAGGGTACTCAATGGGCCTGGGCAGACAAAGGTATTACCTATTTAAGCATTAAACTTACCTCATCTCCCACCCACGTGTCAAGCTACCTTTGGGCCCTTATTGTCCTAGCAGAAGGCTGACACAGACAGGTAGAAAACCCAGCACCTATCCTTTACAGGAAAAATAACAGCTCTAAAGATGATGCTAGCATCTAAGGTACTCATCTCTGGTCCCATCTTCCTATCCAAATCCTAGAACAATGGTTTGCAAAATTGAGTACATTAATGGGTCATTTCTTTGGGAAGGATTACAACCTTGTCTTAGCAGGGCTAAGCTCTACAAACACTGGTCAGATGAGGGCCAGGGTATTCCTAATTTTAAACACTATCACATGGTATTTGTCACCTCCCAGGTGGTCAAATGGTTCTCCCCACATACCCGAACCCCACACAAGACCTGCTATGGAAAGGAATTAAGGCACATGTGCCAGATGTCCTGTCACTTGCAGTGTGCTGATAGAACAAGTCACCGCTGACAATCAAACAACATCCAGTTCTCTCTATCTACCTGTCATATTGGTTCAAGATCTCATCCCTTCCAAAAATGGATCCCTGCCCCTTCCTTCTAACCCCTATCTGGAATAACCATGCACTACAAATAGACAGCAAACACTTCTATTGGCCCTCTTGGGCTGAAGTTGGTATCCATCAAGTTTAAGACCTCTGCTTGCCAGAGCAACAAACACATTCTGAAATCCTTCGAGGACCTAGGTCACCAATACTACCTCCCCAGGCAGGACTTTTGGCGATATCTGCAGATCAGAACCCTAATCTCACCCAAGCTTAAAATGCTCCACGACATCCCTATTCTCGTCCCTTCCACTACTGTTTTCACCTGGACTAAAACAGCCAGAGTTAGGGCAGGGCTCATCTACAAAAGCCTAAGGAATGCAGGTATTCCAGCCTCCATATCCACCAAAACTAAATAGACTCAAGAGCTGAACACAGAAATCTCAGACACCAACTAGTAGAGTTGGTGGTACTGTGCTCATGTGGCTTGCAGGAACCTGAAAGCTCAGCTCATACAACTGAGAACTCTACACTCCTGGTATAGAAAGAACCCTGCAGGCACTTCACAAGAAGGGAATATGTCCATCTAGATCATACTGGCACTGTGATTACCAAGTGGGATCCCTGTCTCATATACTCTGGTCATGCCCAGTAATTCAACCACATTGGGACAATACTGTACAGTACTGTCATAAGTTCATTCCTGGCCAACCTCAGATTGATGCCGCTTGGCCCTTCTTGGCCAAAGTACTGTACCTCCCCTAGTCCTAAGCTTTACCCCTACACTAAATAGATTGTGGCAATCACAATGACAGCAAAATGACTTTTCTGAGAAAGTGGAGGTCTAACGACATCCCTCCTTTCAATTAATGGTTGTAGCACCTGGGACAAACTGTCTCCCTAGAGCAATTAGCTGCTCAGGCGCTGCACAAGACATTAGATTACTATAAGATCTGGTCACCATACCTGCAGGCGGTTAACATCCCATCCCCATCCTGAACTGTCCCCATCCATAATGGTTCTGCCTTTATAGGTCTCAAAGGCTACCTCTGCCACTACAGGCAGGTAGCACTGACTTACCATAGACTTGTTACAGAAACTGGTCTCATTTCTTAAATATTAAATAGCCCATATTTATGGAAAATGTCCCCATCTTAGAGTACTTCGTTATATCAATTTTGTTTCACAAACCTTCTTAAACAACTCTATCTGGCATATCATGATTTTCGCAATACTGCCTGTATTTGCTATCATATGAGCTTATTCTGTTGTGTGGGCTACCTGTTTTTAAACTTAAATAAAAAATGTAACATTAAAAAAAAAGTTACCTCCCGACCAAGATGCCCCCAAGCTCTGGCACCATTGGGTGACCTCAGCCCTGAAATGCATGCAAAAAATGTTATCACATCTAGCTTTGAACTATGTGTGGAGCAGAGTGTTCGACGACCCTCCAACAGAAGTTTCACACATTATTTTCCTTCCCATGATAGCTATGCACTCCTTGATTACTTTATTATGACTTGTGAACATTTTTCTACTGTTCAGGATCTAGTTTACAGTCCCTGCCCTCTTTCTGACCAAAACTGGCTTATTCTTAATGTTGACCTAGGTAAACCATTTAAGAGAAATATTTGGCACTTTAACACCTCCCTTTTACGTCACCCTGATGTCCGTATCCACATTGCTGAGGTCTTGCAGCTAACCCCAAAGAAAATTACATGGCTGATGTAAGTGATCTGATATTGTGGGATACTATTAAGGTGATTGTTGGGGTGCCATTATTGTCAATGCCACCAAATGCAAAAACTCCAAACTGCTAAACTTGATGAGTTAACAGCTAAGCTGGCCACCCTGCAACAACCGAATGTGCTCAAATGGGCAGGCAGATCGCACAAACCCAGGCAGAACTACAGGCCATTCTCCAGAAAAAGTTGACTAGGCTTTGCTTTATCTTCAACACTTCTTTTATGAAGTAAGGGGTGTGTCTTTTGGCTCATCACTTGCATGCAAAGTGGAAGGGTACCTGTATCCTGCAACTCTGGTGTCCTCACTCGGGCAAGCTGAAACATGTCGGAGACAAGATTTTAAGAATTATGCAGTATTATTACAGGAAGATCTATACAGCAGACTCTTCTGCTACTCTGGAGGAGCTCTGCTCTTATCTTGCTGCCCCCCCCCCCATGTATTTCCGAAGCACAGCAACAAACTCTAGGAAGACCATTTTAAAACCTGGAAACTACCCTATTAATCTGGTCTCCTACCAGCCGATATCCATATTGAATATGGATTACAACCTTTTCATGGTCATTTGGACTCACAGGATGGATCGGCTCCTCCCATTGTTGATCCATCTGAATCAAGCCGGGTTTATCAGAAATAAACAACAGATAATATCCCGATAACTTTCCTCCTGTTAGACTATGGGCAACAACGCTCTCTTCCCTTAGCCCTTTTAAGCTTGGACACTGAGAAGGCTTTTGACATAGTCTCTTGGTCCTTTCTATGGGAGACACTGACGGCCTTCTGTTTACCTGACCAGTTCTTGGACTGTCTTCGTTCACTGTATGCTGTCCTGCCGGCCTGTATTCAAGTTAACGGTTCTTGTATTGACACTATTTTGTTACAGTGAGGTACAAGGCAGGGGTGTCCCCCCCCCTTTGCATTATATATTGAGCCACTGGTGATAGCACTCTGACAATGTAAGGGAGTGGAGGGGATACATCTGGGAGGTAGGGACTTGAAACGTTCGCTTTATGTGGATGATGTTTTACTTATGGCACTCTCCCCGGAAACATTCATCCCTCATGCTTCGACAGTGATTACTGCCTTTGGGGCCCTTCCAGGCTTCCATCTTCATCTCTAAAAAACAGAACTCCTGTACTTTCATTACTCACCTTCCCTAGAATTGAAAATACACTATCTATTTTGTTGGAACATAGGAACATAGAAACATAGAAGTTGAAAGCAGATAAGAACTGCTTGGCCCACCTAGTCTGCCCATTCTTCCTGCCTGTTGTAGCACTGCAGACCCTACTTGATCTCTGGCTCCTCCCCCTTTCCTTACCACTAAGGTTCCTTTTTGCCTATTCCATGCCTTCTTAAATCCCACTACAGTTTTTGCCCCCACCACCTCCGCTGGGAGGCTGTTCCAGGCATCCACCACTCTTTCTATGATGAAGTACTTCCTTACATCTCCCCTGAGCCTACCCCCTCCAACCTCATAGCATGACCTCTTTGTTCTTGAGCATTTTTTTCTCTGAAAAAGACTTCCCTCTTGAACCTTATTTATACCCATGAGGTATTTGAAAGTCTATCATATTCCCCCTTTCCCTTCTTTCCTCCAGGGTGTACATAATGAGGTACTTCTGTCTCTCCTCATAGGGCTTTTGATACAGACCCTGCACCATTTTAGTTGCCTTATTCTGGATCACCTCTACTCTGTCTATGTCCTTCCAGAAATGTGGTCTCCAGAACTGGACACAGTACTCTAGGTGCGATCTCACCAGTGATCTATACAGCGGAATCACAACTTCCCTCTTCCTGCTGTTGATACCCCTCCCTATGCGCCCTACCATACCACTGGCTCTCCCCACTGCTTTGTCACACTGCTTGGCCACCTTTAGGTCATCAGATATGATTACCCCAGGTCCCTTTCCTGTTTGGTGGTCACCAGTACCACTCGCCCCATTGTGTACTCCGCCACTGGGTTTCTGCACCCCAAGTGCATGATCTTGCACTTCTTTGTGTTGAAACTTGGTTGCCACAATCTTAACCACTCCTCAAGCTTTCCTAGATCCCTTTTCATTTTTATCGCCCGCCCTGTAGTGTCTACCCTATTGCAGATCTTAGTGTCATTTGCAAAGAGGTATACCTTCCCTTCTAGCCCCTCCGCAATATCACTAATAAAAGACATTAAAGAGGACTGGTGGTAGTACTGATCCTTAAGGCACCCCTCCTTCCTCAGAGTGAACTCCATTTACCACCACCCTCTGTTGCCTATCCCTCAACCAATTTCTTATCAAGTTTACCACCTTTGGACCCATTCCCAGGCTGCCCAGCTTGTTCATGAGTCTCATATGTGGAACGGTGTCGAAGAACTTACTGAAATCTAGGTAGGCCACATCCACCGCTCCACACTGATCTAATTCCTTAGTCACCCAGTCAAAGAAGTCTACCAGATTTGTTTGACATGACCTTCCCCCAGTGAATCCATGTTGCCTCTGGTCTTCTAAGTCACTGGATTCAAGATAGTCCACTATCCTTTCCTTCAGTAGTGATTCCATTAGTTTCCCCACCACTGAAGTCAGGCTGACTGGCCTGTAATTGCCAGTCTCCTCCCTGCTCCCACTTTTGTGAAGCGGGACTACATCTGCCCTCCTCCAGTCCTCTGGGATCACCCCCCCATCTCCAGTGAGTGGTTGAATAGGACTGTCAGAGGTGTAGCCAGCTCCTCTCTGAGCTCCCTCAATATCCTTGGGTGTATCCCATCAGGCCCCATTGCCTTGTCCACTTTCAGTGCCTTCAGGACTCTCTCCTTTGTAAATAGACTAGTGTCCCCTTCCCTTCCTACGATCACAGTGACACCTATCTGTGGCCCCTCTCCTTCCCTTTCCTCTGTGAACACTGAACAAAAGTATTCATTCAGGATGTCTGCTTTTTCCTTGTCCCCTTCCACACATCCCCCCTTCCCTCCTTAGTCTTACAATCCCTCCCCTGCTCTTTCTCCTTTCACTTACATTCCTGAAACATGTCTTGTCCCCTTTCTTTACTGCTTGAGCTATTTTCTCCTCCGTTTGTGCCTTTGTGCTTCTGACTGCTTTCCCTGCCTCCCTCTGCTTCTCCAGATATACCTCCCCATCCTCCTCCCTCTGTGTCTCCTTATACCTCCTGCTTTCTAACTTTTTTCCCTTCCCTTCCCAGCCACCTCTTTTGAGAACCATAGCTGTCTCTTTTTCCTCTTGGTTTTACTTACTTACGTGACACAGAGGTTTGTTGCCCTCACTATCCCCCTTTTAGTTTTGCCCACTGTTCCTCCACTTCACCCAAGTCTTCTCCTCCTACCAGGGCATCTCTGAGACATTTCCCCATCTTTGTAAAATCAGCCCTCCTGAAGTCCAGGACCCTTGTCTTTGTGTGTCTTGCTTTTGCCACACTTCTTCTACGGAACCACAACGTACGGTGATCACTGGTCGCCAGGTGGACACCCACCATGACATCTGCAACACTGTCCCCGTTAGTGAGTATAAGGTCCAATATTGCCCCCTCATGAGTGGGCTCCTTTACTAGTTGCCTGAGGAATGCCCCCTGTAGGGAGTCCCGAGTGTCCCTGCTCTTAGCTGAAGCTACAGCTATGGTGCTACAGTCTACATCTGGCAGATTGAAGTTCCCCGCCAGCTGCACCTCCTCCTCCTTCTTATTTGCAATCTTTTGGATGGCTTCCACTAGAATCTTATCCACCCCTTCCCCTCCCCCCCATGCTGGAGGTCTGCAGATCATGCCAGTGCGAACTGCAGCTCCATTCCCCTTTTTTAGGATGACCCACAGTACCTCCACCCCTCCCAGTATTCCTTGTATCTCTGTTGCTTTTATTCTATCCCTTACATAAAGAGCTACTCCTCCCCTTTCTTTCCCACCCTGTCCTTCCTTTACAGAGTATAGCCAGCTTTGGCTATATCCCAGTCATGGTTCTCATTGCACCATGACTTTGTAATGGTGACAATGTCCAGGTCAACCTCTGCCATAATGGCCACTAGGTCCAGGATTTTATTTCCCAGACTTCAAGCATTTGCGCACGTAGCCTTCCAAATTATTCTACCACCCTGCTTGTCAGCCCCCTTTTCCCTTTTGCCCTCCCTCCACTCCCCCTCTTCCCTCATTCCCATCTCTTTTCATTTCTGCTGGTTTGTTTTTCTTATTAGGTACCCTTATGGTTTTGTCTCCCTTCAGGTTCTCCCTACAGACTACTTCAGTTTGTGGGGGGGGGGGACAGCTTATATCTCCCTTTTTCCTACTGCCACCCCCTCAGCTAGTTTAAAAGCTTGCCAATGAAACATTTAAACAACTTACTGAGGACCTGGGTTCCTCTCCCGGATGGATGCAGGACATCCCCCCATATAGGCCTCCATCCCTCCAGGTGGGACCCCAGTCCTCAATGTAGTCAAGGCAAGGCAATTTTATTTTTAATGCGCCCAATCCCAGAGGCTCTGTGTGCCACACAGTGTATAACAAAATACATACAGATATATTTCAGAAGCAATAAAAATTAAGATCAGCATTCAATAATTAAAATTAACTCTAGTAATTGACTATAGAGTGGACAGGGTTAGAAATAAATTATTCAGTAAAAGTCTGGCTGAAAAGACAGGCCTTAAGCCTCTGCTTAACAACACCAATCGAGGGGGCCTCCCAGACTGCAGGTGGAAGCGCCTTCCACAGGGTCGGCCCAGAGACACGGAAAGCTCGATCACCAGAAGTCCTGAGCCGCACTCTGGCAACATCCAGGAGGCCCCTCGAGGAGGAGCAGAGGAAGCGAACAGAGGTTGCAGGTGTCAAGAGCTTCGACAGGTAGCCAGGACACAGTCTATATAGGGCCTTATAAGTGATCAAGCCAACCTTAAAAAGGACCCTCCACTTGACCGGCAGCCAATGCAGAGTACACAGGACAGGGGTCACATTACATGATCTGGGTAGACTCATCAGTAACCAGGCCGCCATGTTGTGCACTAGCTGCAGCCTGCAGAGGGTCTTTCCCATGACCCAGAAGTAAAGAGCATTGCAGTAGTCGAGCCTGGAGGTGAAAAAGGCATGTACTAGGGTTGGCAGATCCTCGGATGGAATGAGGGGCTTGATCCTGGTAATGTTCCATAAGTGGTGGAAACTACCTTAACAACAGACAACACCTGATCTTCAAAGGTCAGCCTGCTGTCCAGGAGCACACCTAGATTATGCACCCTCGGGGAAGTAACCAATGGAACAGACACCAGGAAAAGACCTGTGTCTGCTCCAGGCAGCAACCCATCATGCCCGCAACCCAGCTCAACCACTAGCACCTCTGTCTTATCCAGGTTAAGTCTCAGCCAGCTGGAAGTCATCCAGTCATTGGTTTTAGCCAGACAGATATTAAGCACATCAATGGCACCAGATGTTCGGGGAGCAAATGACAAATGCAGCTGTGTATCATCTGCATAGCAGTGAAACACCACGCTGTATTGCTGAATGATCTCACCCAGGGGCAGCATATGTACTGCAAACAGTATCTGCAACAAGATCGAGCCCTGATGGAACACCACATGACAGAGGCATTGGAGAGCAAGAGAAATTCCCCATCACTACCTGCTGCATCCTAGCCAAGAGATAGGACTCAAACCATCTGATGACAGCACTGGTGAGTCCACAAAACTCACAGAGCCGATCAAGAAGCACAACGTGGTCCACGGTGTCAAAGGCTGAAGAGAGATCGAGGAGAACAAGAACTTGACCTGTCTCCTCTATCTCTAGCTCTGAGTAGGTCATTATGCACCCTCACTAGTGCTGTTTCTGTGCTTTGTCTAGCCTGAAAACCTGACTGAAATGGCTCATAGATGTCATAGGACATGAGATGATCCTCGAGCTGATGTGCCACCAATTTCTCAGCAACCTTTCTCAAAAAAGTCAGGTTGGAGATAGGACAGTAATTCGCCAGGATGTCTGTGTCAAGGGAAGGTTTCTTAAGTAGGGGTCTCACCAGCGCCTCTTTCAAGGCCACTAGGAATACCCCCTCCACCATCGAGCACCTGGCAATCCTAGTGAACACTGGGCCAACAGCCTCGGCACATCCCATCAAGAAACACGTTGGGGCTGGGTCCAGTTTACAAGATGGTGCTTCAGCTCTAAGATCACCCCAGTCACTTCCGGCACCTCCACTGGCCTAAACTCCTCCCAGATAGGCAGAGAGCCTCTGCTCCCATCAGCCCAGCCACTGTGAGGCATAGGCCCCCCCCGATGGAATCCTCGACTGGATAGCTGACACCCAATCAGAGAAGAAGAGAGCAAACTTTTCACACAAGGTGGATGAAAAGGTCTTCTTCGGCTGTAGACAGGACGGATGAAGGAGCCTATCCACAGTCCAAAAAAGCTGAGCAGGCCTGTTCTTCTCTGCCGCAATCTCCCTCGACAGGAACTCTGCCTTCTTATGGGAGATTGCCTCCTGGTAATCACCACAGTGGGCATGCAGGACCAGTCTGTCATCCTCAAGCTGGGTCTTCCACCAACAATGCTCCAACTTCCGACCCTTGATTTTCATCGCCTTGAAATCCCCATCAAACCAAGGGGATCTCAAGTCAGAAGATCTGGTCATATGCAAACCGGAGTGATGGCATCCAGTGCTTTGGACACCACCCTATTATAGGTGGCCACTGCCTCACTGGAGCCAATCACACAAGCTGCCTCAACTCTAGATAGGTTAGCCAACGCTAAAAGTCCTTCTGGGTCTGATCCCTTTAAAGGGCAGTAGCTGGCCATCTCCACAGGGGAAGGACTATCAGGAGGGGGGCCCAAACGTGAACTCCACAGTGCAGTGATTAGACCAGTTGGAACACCAGGTCGAGTGTATGGCTATACCGGTGGGTCGTAGAAGCAACTGCTTGTGTCAGGCCCAGTGAAGACATTAACACGAGGAGGTCGTAACCGAACTGCGAGGATCTGTCATTGACCCAAGCATTGAAGTCCCCCAGGATTAAACACCTGGGGGACTGAAACACCTGGTCGAAGACAAAGTCTGCTGCCTCTTGCAGGAATTCTCCTCCTGCCCCAGGAGGGCAGTAAATAAGCAGAATCCTGCAACCTGCACCTCGACCCCCACGCACACCGACACAATCAAAAGATCTGGTATTACCAACTGAATGCACCGTGAAACCCAGGCTGGCTCTAAAAATGATGGCCACTCCCCCATCCCTGCGATCCTTCCTCAGGCAGTGCACTACAGAGTACCTGGTGGAGACAGCGGCCTCTAGAACTGGACCAGTATCATCACCCAGCCAGGTCTCTGTAATGCAAGCTAGGTTAACAGTGGAAATCAAGTTTGCAAAAATAGAGGTCTTGTTCCTTATCAGCCTAGCATTTCAGAGCACTGCCCGAAAAGGATTAGAAGAAGCCCTATAGCTGCCTGCCCACTCAGTCCAGTGGAACCCCTGGGTACAGGAACCACACACGGTGGGATGTGGCCAAATCCCTACCCTCTGCACCACTCCTTGAACCATTGGTTGTAGCTCCTGGTATGCAGTACCCTATCCTCCCCCTGTTGTAGAAAGGTAGTACCTCAGAAATGGTCACTGAGCATGTTACCTGCCTAAGACTCCTCCCCAAATCCCTGAACTCCTCCCACACTCATCCCTAGCCAGGTCATTAGTCCCTAGGTGGACAATGACATCAAGCTCTCCCTCATGTCCTGCTGCCCTAGCAATCCTCTGGATCCACTTTCCATTCCTCCAAGCCATGGTGCCAGGTAGGCACCTAACCTCCCCCCCTTCTCATCCCCAAATCTATCCCCCTTACAATGGTGTCCCCCACCAGGAATTACTTCCTCCTGCTCTGAGGTCCTCTGCCACCCTCCCTGGGGACTCCACCATGGAGATCCTCCACATCCTCCCTGGTCACTACTATGGGTGTCTCCATGGGACAGGACTCCACCAGGGTGGTGTAGGAATTGTGTAGTGGTATCGTGGGGGGGATGTGCCTCTGACCCACCACCCTGACCCTTCCTGAGCCCATCATAGTCCAGCCACTCCTCCTCCTCCCCCTTGGCACCCTCTGAGGCAGTGGTGAAGGACTTAGTAGTCTCTGGGTGGGGGAGCAGGCCCCCCTGAATCGTAGCCAACTTGTCCTGGAGATGAGCAACCTCCACCCTCAGCCCAGAGATGTGCACATAGATAGGGCAGCACCTCAGTCTCCAGAAAGTCTCCCTGAAAACTGCCTCCCCACAGCCACTGCACTGCACCACTCCCAGCATATTTATATTTTGTTTACCTTACTTGCTACCCTACAACTATTTGATGTTGCCTCTTGGTCTTTCTTCCCCCTAAGTTTCTTTTCCAAGACAGAATCAGTAAGGATGATGATTCTCCTGCAGATTCTCTACTTTTTACAGACCGTCCCAAATAGCACCGCTCCAATATATTTACAAGTCATAGAATAAAATCATTTTTGTTATAGCTGGAGCGGTCACTGCCTAAGAATCTGGTACAAAACACTTCAGCTCCCCAGACACAAGGGTGAACTAAATCTCACAGTAAAAATCAAGAGACGTTACAGAGGCAGCCGGTGCTCCATGGTAAAAACAAGTTCTGTCAAACAGAAAACCAGGCACTCAGGACCTTTCCAGACAGAGTCTCAAACTGACTCAAAATATTGGTAAGCAAAATCTTTTTATTTAAAAACTAAAATTATACACAATGCATCCACAGGTACCAGGGTCTGACTTACCCATTTTGCATGTTTGTGCACATTGTCAATAATCCTTGGGTACGAAACGTTGGGTAGGTCAACCCCCAGTAACTGTGGCTGCATTTTGTATAATTTTAGTTTTTAAATAAAATATTTTGCTCTCTCTCTGGAATGGTCCTGAGTGCCTGTGCTAAATCTCCCCATCTGAGAGATTACTTTTTAGCAGCTTAATTATGTATGGTATGTAACTGGATTCACATTTGTGTGCTGCACTGTGGAAACATACTGAATTCCATCGTAGCATCTTATTTGATAGTGCCACAGTTTTGTTCTCCTATCCCCAATAGATGTTCAACTTAACCAATTTATGACCAATATAGCCGTCATTCTATGGCAATGGAGGGGATTTGCTATGACACCCTCCCATGAGAGACTGCTGTTGTACTGTAGACTCCTGGAGAAGGATTCTCAGTTCCTCCCTCTCCACATTGATATAGATTTCCATAGATGGAGGCAGTTGGACCTTCACCTGTTTCAGTTCCTAAATGAGCAAGGCGTCCTTCCTTTTCAGTCTCTCCTGTAGCAATTCGGCCTCACGGGCCATGAACATTAGATTCTTACAAATTCAATCTCATTTCCTTCACTCTCACTGTGCTCCACCTAGGATCCATGGTCCAGTCCCCTTACTGCTTCATATTTTCATGTCCCTTTTGAAGCGAGAGACATGGCAGCATCTTCTCAGGCACCTGTATCTTGGTTTACAGGAAGTCTGGTTACATTGCTCAGATTATGTTCTTCACAGTTGGAATCAGGACTTGCAGACCTCATGATTTATTCAGAATTGTAATATTCAGTTGTCTCTTGTCCTCTTGTCTATTGTGCCTCATAGCTGTCTGATTTCTTTGTATGTAAAACGTTTTGTAAAAAAAAAAAAAAAACTTGCAGCAGGCAGACTTGGGCTAAGGGCATTCTTGGGGATACTCTGGTGAGGGAAACCTACCTAGCATTCCCCCAACTAGCAGGGGCATTCAGGGAATGGAGGGAAAGTCAATCAGCTTGTGTGACAAGATAGTGCACCAGGGAGTAGGAATCGTAGTAGGCAGACCAGAAGGGAGGGAGGGAGGATGAATGTGGGGTGATGGCAGTTAAAGGAGGGGTACGAGGGCAGACAAGGGATGGCACTGATGGTCTAGGTAAGTACTATAAGAGACCTAAGGCAGGAAACATAGAAACAGAGAATTTGATGGCAGATAAGGACCGCTTGGCCCACCTAGTCTTCCCATTTCCCTACCTAACGGATACGCTGCAGATCTTAGTTAACCAACAACCTATTTCCTCCTAACCCAAACTAGAATTACCTTATGTCTGTCCCATGCATTCTTGAATTCCCCTACTGTTTTTGACTCTGTGCCCTCCTCAGGAAGGCCATTCCATGCATGGACAACCCTCTCTGTGAAGAAATACTTCCTCACATTACCTCTGAGCCATCCCCCCTCTATCTTCAAAATGTGCCCCCTTGTTCTTGCACATCTGTTTTTCTAAAAGATGCTACCCTCTTGGGCTTTGTTGATTCCCTTGAGGTACTGGAAAGTTTCTATCATGTCCCCCTCTCCCTCCTTTCCTAGACTGAGGACTGAGGGTAAGGACAAACAATGGGTGGCAGGAAGGCTGGTGGCAAAAGCAAATGGGGGTCATGGAAAGGTGTTTACCTGACTGCTAGAAGCCTGGAAACAAAATGGAGGAGCTTCAGATGGTAATTGTAGAGGGCTAATGACATTTAATTGCTATAAATAAAATCCGGGCATCCAACAATTATATTTATTTATTTTTTAACGACTGAGACCTTGTTGTGCCAGACTTCACCTTCTATAGGACGGATATGCACAAGAGTAAGGGAGGAGGGTGAGCCCTGATGAATACAGGCCACTGTGGACACATGAATAGGAAATTAGGGTGACATTGAGTCAGACTGGATGTAGCTGACATCAGTGGGGGATAACAGTGGACGTTATGTATAGATCGCCACTCAAAGGGAGGACAATGACAGGGCACTGGGGGAAGAAACTAGGAAACTGTCAGCAAAGGGGAGATAGTACTAATGGGAGACTGAATCTACTGTACCAGATGTAGACTGGGTGATCCTTATGGACACAAGTAGTAGTAAGTAGTAGTAAAAATATTTATTTTTAGACAGGGTAATACTTTAGGTCCAAGGATCTATTTTCAAAGTAATCCTGTTTCACTTTCATTCAAGTTACAAAGACATTATAATTACAGAGACGTTATAAGCAAATTTCATTAAAAAATCCTAAAACTTCCTAACATAACCATACTTGCAATAATGTCAACATTACATTTCATTAATCATATTTAATATATTGACACAGTACAAGTAGATTATAATACTCAATATATTTGCATTAAAATAAGAAACAAACATTCCACCCCTTGTTTTAAAAATAGTACTAGCAAGTACATTCATATCTGAGGTGAGATCTCATTCCATATTTTCGCAGCCCGAGTGTGTAGTGTCATATTCCCATATCTTGTATTTGTTTTTGGAAAATTTAAACCTCTGAATTTTACTTCCCTAAATGCATATTGATTAGTTTCACAACCAAATTTGATATCCATATTGCCTTTTATTATACCCTTCTTGACCTTAAAAATAAAAATAGAAAATTGTTTTTGTATTGGATGGTTAGACTATCCCATTTTAATTCTTTGTACATGAAGCAATGATGAGTTTTGAAATTACATTTCAGAGTGAACCTTGCCAATCGATTATATGTTTTAACTAATTTATCCAGATGTTTTTGTTCAGCAAGATTGTACACTAAATTTCCATATTCCAACATAGGCAATATTAATTGCATGGCAATGTTTTTCCATAAATGAATGTTTAGCATTTGAAAGAATCTTCGTAGTGCCCCAGTTCTGTTGTTTACCTTCTTAGACATATTATCAGTATGATCAGAGAAAGTTAGGGAACTGTCTATTATTACTCCTAAATATTTATATTGTTTTGTAATTGTTAATTGTTTCCCACCTCTTGCTAATATTCCCTTGTCAGTTTTGGTTTTATTGTTAACCTTATTTTGTTTTCTACTAAAATGCATAACCTGTGTTTTCTTTTCACTTAATACTAATTTAGAAACTGAGAACCAGTCTTGGAGAATATCAAAATCAGTTTGTAGCTTAACCAACATTTCCTCTTGAGTTTTTGCTGATGCTAATAATACAGTGTCGCCTGCATATAGTCGTATGTGTGTATTATTTATTTGTGATGGCAAGTGATTCACATATATCAAAAACAAAAGTGGACCCAGGATTGATGCCTGGGGCACACCTCTTGTTGATTTACCTATATCTGAATATTGACGGTCTATTTCAACTCATTGTTTCCTATCACCCAAATAGGACTCAAACCATTTTAATGTCCTAGGTGCGGTCCCAGTCCTCCCCATCCTCTCACATAGCAGTTGGTGATCCACTAAATTGATGGCTTTGGACAGGTCAATGAACACCATGCCCACGGACTCCCCTCTATCCAAGGCAGTAGCCACCTTGTCCACAAAGTCCACGAGCGCGGTGTCCGTCGAGTATCCTGTCCTGAATCTGTGCTGAAATTTTGTAAGTTTAGAATACTTTTCCAAATATTCATACGATTAAGTATATACCATTTGCGCCATTAATTTAGAGAGGACGGGGAGGACTGCTATCAGCCTATAATTAGAGGGATCATTCATATTTCCACCCTTAAAAATAGGTACTATTTTTGCAACCTTCCAAGTTTATGGGAATATATTCTCCAGTATGCTTTGGTTAAATAGGTCTGTTATAATCGGTGTCAGTAGGTCTACTGCACTTTGATAAATTTTGATTCAGTTTTATCCAAACCACATGATTTCCTAATATTCACTTTTTTATTTCACCCCTAACTTTATTTGTAGTCATTTTTCTAAAACAAAACTGAGGAAAGCATTCCACGGTATCCTCAGATTTATGGGAGTCTTTTTGGGTATTGACTGGAATGTCTATATCTCGTAGAGTAATAAAATAATGATTCAGTACCTGTGCTATTGTTTTTTTATCTAATGATTCACCCCTGTCATTTAAATTTTTTATTGTCTGTTTAATTCTTAATGGGTTATCCAGATCTTTTATTATATCCCAATATTGCTTTGTGTCTGTCACTGTTTCAATTTTTTTGTTATAAAATCTTTTCCTAGCCTGCTTAATTAATTGTTGACATTCATTTCGCTTTATTTTATAGTTATCCCAGTCAGCCCTATTTTTTTGTTTTATGGGCTTTTTTCCAGACCCTATCCCTAATACATATTTTTTTCTTTAGATATTCATTTACCCAGGGGAGATGTTTTTTTCCGTAATTTATTTGTTTTAAAGGGACCATGCCTGTTACAGATTCTCAAAAAAGTTCTTGTAAATTCTTCAACCCCCAGATTTATTTCAGGAATTAGGCTCAGCCTTTCCAGTGTTTCATTTCCTATATCCCTAAAAAAATGTTCTGGGTGATAATTTGTAAGAGCTCTCTTGATCATAATATTCTCTTGTTCTCTAATTATATGATTTTGTATCACTGTACACAATACCAGGTTATGATCACCTAAATTAGGGGGCAGGACTTGACAACTATCGATGTGAAGTCCCTTTGACAGAAATACCAGGTCAAGAATACTACCCTGACTATTTACCCCACTTTTCCTTGTAACTTAATTCACTATCTGCCTAATATTTAAAATTTCAAAACATTTCTCCAGTTTTAAACCACTGGGCTTACCCCAGGCAGCGTTAAAATCTCCAATTAAAACAATATTTTTCCTCTCTGAAAAGAGAGCTAATTTTGTTGCCAGTATTTCAAAATTATTTGCATGTACATTGGGGGGAGAGTAAACTACACCAATAAAAAGTTTTAGTTGATTTGATGCAACACAAAGGCATTCAGTTCCCTCCAGCATTCCTTGAAATACAGGTTCATATAATCTGATTTTATTTTTGATATATAAAAGAACCCCACCCCATCCCCATTTTCCTCTGCCTTGTCTAAAAAGTGCATAACCATCAATTTCAATCTCATTATCTTGCACTCTTTGGGTTAGCCAAGATTTTGTTATGCCAATTATATCTGGCTCCAGTTGTTGTACCCACATCCTAAATTCCTGTAATTTATTTATAATTAATTATTCACCGAGTTTGCTGCCGGTGAAACATTGAATTCCCCAAGATGTATTTTTCTTGGGGACTTCAATGTTTGGGCCGAGGATAGAGGTCAAAGGTGCGCCGACGAGTTACTGCAGAGTGTGTCCCTTTTGGGGCTGGTGCAGTCTGTCGGCATGCCTACTCACCAGGATGGCCACACATTGGACCTGGTGTTCTCACTGGGACTTGAGATCACTAATCTCGGCGTTGGTCGAGTGGCTTAGTCTGATCATTGCCGCGTTGAGGTTCATGTTTAGTGCTCTGTCGTGATTCTTCCCTCCTGAGATATTTCGCTGCCGCCCGTTAAAGATCTTACCCTGAGGGTTATTTGGCGGCAGTTGATTTATCAAGGTGTGTGATGCATGCGTTGGAGCAGTTGACACGGGGTAGATGCCTATAATGAGGTACTATCTGGCGCCATCGACTCCCTCGCACCTGTCCGTGTACGACCCAGAACGTCTTACCTGAGGCTCTTTGGTTTGATAGCGATCTCAGGGAAATGAAGAGTCTGGGTCGGAGATTAGAGCGTCACTGGAGGAAATCCCGTCTGGGGGCTGACAAACTGGTCCTGTGTGCGCATTATTGCGCATATCAGGAGGCAATCAACCAAAAGAAGACAATATTTTTGTCTCGGGAGATTGCTGCTGGGAGAAGTCAACCAGCCTCACTTTTCCGGACTGTCGATAGACTTCTCCATCCACTCGGTCTTCAGCCCGGAAGAGTTTCCTCGAATGAGGATTGTGAGGAATTTGCTCAGTTTTTCTCGGACAGGGTGTCTGCGATCCGGTGGGAGGTATCCTCAGCCAGTAATATCATTGCTGTCAGTGGTCGCCAGTCATGTTCTAAGGGCACTCTCTCTGGGTGTGGGGAGCTTAGGCCAGTGGAGGTTCGTGAGGTCACTGAGATAGTGGCCAATCTGAGGCATACCATTTGTGAACTGGATCCCGTGCCAACACGCTTCTTGATGAGGTGCATTGACACGGTTGGCCCGGTGGTTGCCCTGATTGTCCGGTGCTCCTTGAATCAGGATGTCTTTCCGGATGCCTTGAAGGAGGCTCTGGTGAGACCTCTCTTAAAGAAAGCTTCTCTGGACCCGGAGATCAGGGCAAATTACTGTCCTATCTCCAATCTTCCATTTCTGGGAAAGATTGTTGAGAAGGTGGTATCACTTCAGTTGGGGGAACATCTCAGGACCCACGAGTTGTATGATCCCTTCCAGTCAGCTTATCGAGCCAGACATAGCACTGAAACTGCATTAGTTCGTGTGCATAATGACCTCCTTAGGGCTAGGGATCGGGGGGACAAGACAATTCTTGTTCTCCTCGATCTCTCTTCAGCATTTGATACTGTGGATCATAGTGTATTGCTTTTCCGCCTGAGGGAGCTATGCGGACTCACCGATGTTGTCATCAAATGGTTTGAGTCATTTCTTACTAACAGGAGGCAGCGGATTGTGATGGGTAATTTCTCATCTGCACCTACCTCCTTCCGTGTGGAGTCCCTCAGGGTTCGTATTGGCTCCTATGTTGTTCCGCAGTGGACATGCCCCTAGGGAGATCATTAGGAGGGTATGATTAGTCATTGCTATGCTGATGCTACTCAACTATACCTTTCCTTTGCCCTGGAACATCAAATGCAGTGAATGTGTTAAATATCTGTCTGGCTGAGATAAATGACTGGATGTCTTCCAGCTGGCTGCTGACTGAACCCTAACAAGACTGAGGTATTAGTAGTGGAGTTGAACAGAGTTCGGATGAGATGGCCTCTGACTCTGTGACTGGCATTGTGCTAGAGCTGTGTCATTGATGGCCTCCCATGGGTGTGAAATCTTGGTGTGATCTTTGACAGGAATTTGTCCATGGAGGCTCAAGTATCCTCTGTGGTTCGTTCCTGTTTTTGTCATCTGAGAAATATCGCCAGGATTAAACCCCTGGTTCCGGCTCTGGACCTCCCTACTTTGGTACATGCCTTAGTCACTTCTAGGCTTGACTACTGTAATGCCCTCTATCTCGGGGTCTCTGGAACTTCTCTTCACAAACTGCAGCTAGTGCAAAATGCCGCCACCCGGTTTTTGACTGGACAAAGTAAGTTCAGTCATATTACTCCGGTATTACGCGAATTTCACTGGCTGCCGGTCAGGTGGAGAGTATTGTTCAAGGTGGGTTTCCTCACCTATAAGACCCTTCACGGACAGGGCCCTGGTTACCTTTCTGATCTCCTGGAACTGTCCACCTCTATCCGTGATCTCCGCTCCTCTAATAGCGGCCTCCTCAAAATCCCAAGAGCGAGATTGAAATCAGCTGGAGACCGATCGTTTGGAGTTGCTGCTCCAGTTCTCTGGAACTCGCTGCCGTTGGAAGTGAGAAAGACCCCTACTATAGAGGCTTTCAAGAGCCATCTGAAGACCTTTTTATTTATGCAGGCTTTTGGAAATTGAATTTTATGTATGTTATTTTAAGGAATGTATATGGTATGACACACTGTATAGTTTTGTGTGGCGCCCAGAGCCTTTGGGATTGGGTGTCTTTTTAAATAAAATTGACATTGACATTGACATTGACATAATGCTTCTAGCATTGTCTAGCATTGAATGTAAGCACTAGTAGAGGGGCTACAGGATTGCTTTCTTTCACAGTGGGTCAATAACCCACCAGACAGTGGGTTATCCTTGATCTGGTACTCTGTAGCAGGGATTTCAGTGGTCATGTGAGTGTGATGGAGCCACTGAGGTTCAGTGACTACAATTTAGTGTTGTTTCATATTGACCTGGAGGCTGATCACTCAAACTTGAAAATTAAGGCCCTGGGCTTTAGAAGGGCAGATTTTGGGAAAATGGGTGAGCTGCTCAGGGTGGGACTGGCAGAGGTAGGAAAGGCAGAGGGGTGAAGGCCACATGGGGTATGATCAAGAGGGGGATAGTAGAAGTGACTGACACGTGCATAAGACAGGTGGGTAAGAAATGAAAGTATAAAAAAAATATGATTTACCAAAGAGATAGGGGAAGCAATTAGAGTCATGAGGATATCATTCCTAAAGTACTAGGGAGAGCAGAATAAGAGAAGAATATTTAGAATCTCTAAAGGAGATCAGCAGGACAGTCAGCAAGGCAAAGGCTGATAGAGAATTAAAAATTGTGGAAGGGGACAGGGAGGGAGAGAAAGCCTTCCTTTTTATGTTAAGGAAAAATGGAAAAATGAAAGAGTTAATTGTCAGTCGGAAGAGCGGATGGGTGGAGGATGACAACAAAAAGGCAGATACCCTGAACAAAACTTTTTGTTCGGTATTTACAGTGGAAGAAGGCAGGACATGCCCAGATTCTGGGATTAGAGCCCAAGGAGTACAGGGAAGTGGATATGGGGTAAGAACAGTATCAGAAGAAAGAACACTTAAGGGACTCAAGGCCCTGAAAGTGAATAAATCACTGGAACCCAAAAACACGTACCCTAGGGTGTTGAGAGAGAGGTGAGTCCAACACTGGAACATCTCTGACCGATCTTTTTAACTGCTCTTGGATACTGCAGTCATGTCAGTGAATTGGAGGGTAGCTATTTTGTGGTGCCACACTATAAGAACAGGGACAGGATGACCTGGGAAATTACAGGCCAGTAAATCTGACCCTGATAGTGAACAAGCTGCCATAAACCATTTTAAAGGAGTAGCTGGTGGAGTTCCTGGAGGTCAATGAGCTATATGAAAAGACACAGTATGGGCTTGTGGCAGGAAACTGATACCAGATTAATCTAATTGACTTTTCTGATTGGGTTTCAAAGGTAGTGGATAGTGAACAAGCAGTTGATGTGCCATGCATGGACTTCAGCAAGACCTTTAACTCTAGCTACACAGAAGGCTGGTTAAAAAACCTGGAAAACCTGGGAGTGGGGAACAAATTAACCAGATGGATAGAGAACTGGTTGGGGGGAAGGCGTCATTGAGTGTTGGTAAATGAGGAATTCTCGAAGGTCGGGGGGGTTACCAGTTGGGTGTCACAGGGTTCAGTGCTGGTGCTGGTGTTACACAGTAATACAGTAATCGATGGCAGATAAGGACCACTAGGCACATCTAGTCTGCCCTTATACCCTACTGTACCTCTATTAGCTGCCGCTGACCCTACCTGGTCATTGGCTTTATCCTCTCTTTGCCACCTTTAGGGTTCCCTTGTGCTTGTCCCATGCATGTCTGAATCCTCCCACTGTGCTTGCCGCCACCACCTCTTGGGGCAGTCTATTCCATGCATCCACCACCCTTTTTGTGAAGAAAAACTTCTTCACATTTCCTTATAACCTGCCTGTCATCAAGGCACAGGTCAGGAAGCATAGGAAAACCAGGAGCAGTTGTAAAACTTGCAAAAAGTGTTTTATTATGAAAGATCATGTGCAACGTTTTTTACATATTTTTTATAAAAGCTTGAAAAGCTGAAATTCGAGTCCCTGTGTCATGACTGGTGTTTCCTGAAAAATTCATGCTGTTTGTTTTTGTGGTTTTCTTTTCATCAGCATTTATTAACTTGCTCTACAGTGGCTGAAAACAGTGGAGTTATTTCTGTCCTCTCAGTCAAACTTGGAGTGCGATGACATCATTTTGTAGTAGCTTGCTGTTTCAGATTCCCAGTCAGAGCAGTAGTTGGTAGAGTTAATGGTTTGATGAGCTCTCCAAATTTCTTACAAACCCACTGTCTGATTTGTGTTTAGATAGATCAGCTTAAAATATATCATCTTCTCATAAAAAGCTGATCATTTCAGTTTCAATGCTGAATTGAAGAAGTGGAAATCTTTCTCTGTGAGAAATCTCCTTGTCTGTCACAGCTCTTAGTTCTTTCTAATCAAAACTCTGATTTTTTTTCTAACTATATAACACTAGACTATTAAATAACTATAAAATAAATCTAAATTTTGTTTATTCACAGAAACAGTCTGTCTTTGATGTAGCCTTCATAAACACATTAATGTAAGAACATTTTTTTCATGTCAGATTGACAAACAGTACATGTGCTTGAAATACTGTAGCAGAGTGTGACAGGCACCTGTCTGAACTCACAAATTTCAGTTATTTGGTAGTTTCTGTGTTACATCATGTATGTGCATAACTAGAAACACTATGTGGCATCCCAATGCACTGTGTCTCTGTCCCACTGTTGAGGCAGCTGCAGTCTACTGCCACCTGTCCCTGCCCCACAAGCCCCCTGCCTTCTGCTCCACATTCGAAGCTGCTGCACCCTGCTGCCAACTGTCTTCTCCCACACAGTCGGGGATCATGCACCCTGCTGCCTCCATCCCCTGCCTAAAGAATACGGGCTGCTGCACCCTGCCACCCTCACTCCACCACCCTCACAGGTAGGGAAGCTGCACCTGTTGCCCCCTGTTCCTGTCTCCACAGACAGGGCTACTATGCTGTGATATGCTAAGCCCCCCTAGAGTGCCAGGTTCCCTGTCTCCACAGCTGGGGCTGCTGTACCATGCTGCCCTAGCCACCAGAGGTGGGGCTTTTACTACACCCTGCTACCCACTTCCATTGCCCAAAATAGGCAGGGCTGCTGCATCAACTGTACCCCATCTCACAGTCAGGACTGCTGTACCCTGATGCCCCATGCTGTGCACCACAGTCAAGACTTTTGCATCATGATGTCCTCTATCCCCTGTCACCAGAGAGAGGGCTGCTGCACCCTGCTCCTTTCTACACAGTTGGAATTGCTATGGCCTGCTGCGCTCTAGAGCCCCTTGTCTCTGCAGTTTGAGCTGCTGCACCATGCTGCCACTGGACACAAGATTCAGGGCATTTGCTGCACCCTGTTGCATGCCTCCACAGTTGAGGCAGTTGCACCCTGCTGTCCCCCTGCCACCAGAGTAAGATCCTTTGTTACACTCTGCCGCCCACATCCCTTGTCCCAAACAGACATGGCTGCTGCACCTGTCCCACAGTTTGGGCTGCTGTATCCTGATGCCACCCCTATCTCCTGCCCAAACATTCAGGGCTGCTGCACCCTGCTGCCCTCTGTCCCCACCCCCACAGCCAAGGCCACAGCACCCTGTTGCCCCCTGTTTCTATCTCCACAGTCAGGGCTGCTGTGCTGTGCTACACCCTAGAGTCTCATGCCACCTGCATCCACAGTTGGGGCAGCTAAACCCTGCTATGCACTTCCATTGCCCCAAATGGGCTGGGTTGCTGCACAATGTGCATTCTGTGCTATTGTCAGGACTGCTGTACCCTGATGCCCACCTGTGTCCAGCCCCACAGTCAAGGCTTCTGCACCATGGTGTCCTTTGTCCCCTGCCACCATTGTGCTCTGCTGCATCACAGAGCCCCTTGCCTTCACAGGCAGGGGACAGGGTGCAGCAAATGCCCTAACTCTTGTGCTGCACCCTTCCTGAACAGTTGGGGTTGCTGCACCCTGCTACTCTCTCTCTCTCTCACCCTCACAGTCAGGGACACTGCACATATTGCCCCGTTCCTGTCTCTGCAGGGTGTAGCAAAGGATCTGACTCTGGTGGCAAGAAGACAGCAGGGTGCAGCTGCCACAACTGTGGAGGCATGCAACAGGGTGCAGCAAATGCTGTGAATCTTGTGGCAAGTGGTAGCATGGTGCAGGAGCCCTAACTGCAGAGGCATGGTGCTCTAGGGCACAGCAGGCCACAGCAACCCCAACTATGTAGAAAGGAGGAGGATGCCGCAGCCCTGTCTGTGGTGATGGGATAGAAGACAGCATGGTGCAGAAGCCTCAACTGTGGAGCAGGACACATGGGGCATCAGGGTACATCAGCTCTGACTGTGCAATGGGGTACATGTGGTGCAGCAGCGCTGATTATTTGGTGCAATGGAAGTGGGTAGTGAGTGCAGCAAACGCCCCCAACTCTGGTGGCTAGAGCGGCATGGTGCAGCAGCCCCTGCTGTGGAGGCAGTGAACCTGGCACTCTAGGGATTTGCACAGCACAGCAACCCTGACTGGGGGCAATAGGTGCAGCATTACTAACTGTGAGGGTGGGGGAGAGAGAGAGAGGGCAGCAGGATGCAGCAACCCCAACTGTGAGTGGCAGGGTGCAGTAGTCCTGATTCTTTAGGCAGGGGATGGTGGCAGCAGGTTGCACAATCCCTGACTGTGTGGGAGAACACAGTGGACAGCAGGGTGCAGCAACCTTGAATGTGGAGCAGAAGGCAGGGGGCTTATAGGGCAGGGGACTGGTGGCAATAAACTGCAGCTGCCTCAACTGTGGGGCAGAGACATGTTGCATCAACATGCCATCTGGTGTTTCTAGTTATACACATACATGATGTATTTTCACACAGAAACCACCAAAGAACTGACATTTTTAAGTTCTGACAGTACATGTGCTTGAAATACTGTAGCAGAGTGTGACAAGCACCTCAATCTAACATGAAAAAAATGTTCTTACATGATTGTATTTATGAAGGCTACATCAAAGAACAACTGTTTCTGTGAATGAACAAAATTTAGATTTATTTTATATTCATTAAACAGCCCTGCATTTGTATAGTTAGAAAAAAAATTGAAGTTTGATTACAAATAACAAGAGCTGTGATACAGACAAGCTGATTTCTCACATAAAAAGATTTCCACCACTTCAATTCAGCATTGAAAATGAAATGATCAGCTTTCTAAAGGAAGAGAATGATATATTTAAAGCAGATCTAAACACAAACCAGAGACTGTGTTAGTAAGAAATCTGGAGAGCTCAGCAAACCATAAACTCTACAGAGTGCTGCTCTGATTAGGAATCTGAAACAGCAAGCTACTCCAAAATGATGTCATCGCACTCTAAGCTTGACTGAGAGGACAGAAATAACTCCACTGTTTTCAGCCGTAGAGCAAGTTAACAAATGCTGATTTAAAGAAAACCACAAAACCAAACAGCATGAAATTTTCAGGAATCACTAATCATGATCCATAACACAAGGACATGAATTTCAGCTTTTTAAGCTTCTATAAAAATATGTAAAAACCGTTGCACATGATCTTTAACAACAGTAAAATAAAAAAAATGTAATTGTTCAGAATAACTATTTACAAAGGCAGTATAAACAGAGAAAGTCCATCTGGGTTTCTTCTCAATTTCTAATCTCAGACTCTGTGTTTCTTTCTTGCAAGAAATCGCAGCTCTGTTTTTATGTCTTTGCAACCCCCACTCGTTAAGAAAACAGAATGCTTCTCACACCGTGCTCTTGTAAGTTTCAACAAGTGCAACAAAAAGAACATTGTGACCCAGAACTGACCTCTTGCTTATAGCTTCTCAGAGAGTTTGTAAATTAGCTTCTCAGGTTAACCCCTTGAGTTCCAAACAGCTTTTTGCAATCATTTCAGCAGTATAACTATATATATTTCAACAGTAAAACTATGTACATTTTTAAACAAAGGGATCCCAGTATCAGTTACATTTCCACATAATGATTCACATATAGTTTTATACCAGCAGATATGCAAAGGTGGAGAAAAGACAGAACAGCAAGTGAGGGTAGAGAGATGGTGAGAGGCAGAGAATTGCAAGACCGTCGGGGTGATCAAGTCCTACAGTAGGTCTAACGAGAAAATTTGGTTGTGCAACCAGACAGAGAAGAGACAGAAAATGAGATAATAGAACTGATCCTTGCATTTAAACTCTTTCTCCACAACAACTGGCACAGGGCCCTATTCAACCTTGTCACACTGCCCCTTTCCAATCTCATATCATGCCCCCTTGTTCTAGTACATTTCCTACACTGAAAGATGTTGCCCACTTCCACCTTGTTTATGCCTTGGAGATACTTGAAGGTTTCAATCATGTCTCCCCATTCCCTCCTCTCTTCAAGTGTATACATAATTATTGAGGTCTTACAATCTCTCCTCATATGTCCTCCGCTGCAAGCCCTGTACCATCGTTGTCACCTTTCTCTGAACCCGCCTCCACCCTGTCTATGTCCTTATGAAGATGTGGCCTCCAGAACTGTACACAGTATTCCAGATGAAGCCTCACTAGTGTCTTGTATAGTGGTATCTCCACCTCCCTTCTTCTGCTAGTGATACCCTTTCCTATGCACCCCAACATGCCACTGGCCCTCCCTACAGCCTTTGTGCTCTGCTTGGCCACCTTTAGATCATCTGAGATGATCACCCCCGGATCCCTTTCTTCCCTGTTGATGGAGAGCTACTCCCCTCCCATTCTGTAGCTCTCTCCTGGGTTTCTGCTTCCCAGGTGTATGATCTTGTACTTCTTTGCATTGAACCTCAGTTGCCACTCTTCAGGCCATTTTTCCAGCTTTCCTAGGTACCTCCTTTTTTCTCCACCCCATATGAAGTGTCCACCCTGTTGCAGATCTTTGCATCATCTGTGAATAGGCAAACCTTCCCCTCCAGCCCTTCAGCAATGTCACTTACGAAGACATTAAAAATGACTGGCCCCAGGACTAATCCCTAGAGACCTGTGTTTTTCTTAAATAAGAAATAACAAGAAATTAAAGTATAAAAAGAAATAAGAAATTCAAGGTATAAAAAGAAATAAAAAAATCAACATAAAAGAATAAAATGAAAACAAACACGTGAATAAAGTGAAACAATTTGCTTTTTGGGGGCAATGACTAAATAAATGCTTGCAGCAGTTGTTTAGGCTCTGTTGTTGTTTATTTATTTATTTAGCTTTTGTTGACCAGGTAAGTACACTAGACAAGACAATTGCCTATTTTCAGGTACAACCCAGGAGAGTACAGGAATTGCAGATTTATCACAGAGACAGTCCACAAGGAAGCAACAGCAGAATTGTTTCATTTACAAAACCTTTCAAGACCATAGCAAATACTGCATAATACAATGTAGTATACTAAGAATGTGATTTCTAGTATGTATAAGGTCATTTTGAGGTAATTTATGAATATAAATGTCATAACAAGAAATATAACTACATTTTCAATGAATAAAAAGAAATAACAAGAAATTCCAGAAAAATAAAAAGAAAAATTATGAAAAATAAAAATAATTTTATGGGTCTCTACTATTCCCTGAGGTACCCCACTGATCACCCCTCTCCCTGGATTGGATCCCATTTACCACCACCCTTTGTTTCCTGTTTGCCAACCAGTTTTTAACCCAGTTTACCACATTTTGACCCATACCCATGCTACCCAACTTGTTCACCAGTCTTTTATGTGGGACAGTGCCAAAGATCTTGCTGAAATCAAGGCAGGCGATATTTACTGCCCCCATCCACCTTTTTCATCACCCAGACAAATAAATCTATCACATTTGTTTGACATGACCTTCCTACTCTGAATCCATGTTGCCATGGATCCTAGGCCCCATTTGATTCCAGGTGTTCCACAATTCTTTTCTTAAGCAGTGCCTTCATAGTCTTACCCCTCATTGAGGTGAGGCTGACCGGCCTATAGTTTCCTGCCTCCTCCCTCTTCCCACTTTTGTGCAGAGGGACTACATGTGACCTCCTCCAGTCTTCTGGAACTACTCCTGTGTTGAGCAACTCACTGAACATGGCTGCCAGTGGCGCAGCTAGCTCCCTCCATTGTTCCTTCAGAATCCTGAGATGCATGCTATCTGTCCCCATTGCTTTGTCCACCTTCAGCTTTGTGAGATCCTCCAGGACTCTGTCTTCTGTGAATGGACTGGTATTCACCTCCCTCCCCCATTTGTATCTGGTGCCCAGCTGCAGTCCCTGCCCAACCCCTTCTTCAGTGAATACTGAACAGAACTGTTTATTCAGTATTTCTGCCTTTTCAAGGTCTTCCTCCACCCCTCCCCTTCATCTCCTCTAAACCTTGCAATCCCTCCCCTGGACTTCCTTCTTTCACTGATGTACCTGTAGAATGTCCTGTCCCATTTCTTCACCCTCTGAGCTAGTCTTTCCTCTCCCTGCACCTTTGTGTGCCTAACAGCTTCCCCTGCTTCCTTCAGATGATTTAGATGCACCACCCTATCCTCTTCCTTCTGCATCTCCTTATACTTTCTGAAACCCATCCTTTTGGCCCTTACTTTCTCTGCTACCTCTTTTGAGACCCATAGTGTTTTCTTCCATCTCTTGCATTTTTGCCTCAGTCTAATGCACTAGTTTGTCACTTCCACAATGGCTCCTTTTAGGTGTGCCCACTGCTCCTCAACCCCCCTCCTGCCTTCCTCCTCACCAGGGCTTCTTTAATACCTATCCCCATCCTTGCAGAGTCCGCCCTCCTGAAATCCAAGACCTTTACCTTTGTGTGACTTGACTGTGATCCTATATCCATGTTAAACCACACTGTTTGGTGGTCACTGGACCCTAGATTACTTTACACCCAGACTTCCATGATTCTGTCTCCACTGGTCAGCATTAGGTCCAGAACTGCCCTGTCTCTGGTGGGTTCAAGCACTAGCTGCCTGAGGCCTGCTCCCTGCAGGGAGTCCAAGATGTCATGGCTCATGGCTGAGGCAGCTGCCAGGATGGTCCAGTCTACGTTGGGCATATTAAAATACCCCAGCAGTAGTACCTCCCCTTTCATTGCCATCTCTTGTATTTCCTCCACTAGCCCACTATCGACCTCCTCTCCCTGAGCTGGAGGCCTGTAGTTCATCCCAGTGAGGACTGCAGTGCCATTGCCTGGCTCCAGAGTGACTCACATTGCCTCGCCCTCCTCCTGCCTATCCTGTACCGCTGTTGCCTTTATACCTCCTGTGACATATAGGGCCCTACCCCCATTTTACCTTCTCTTTCTCTCTCTCCCTCCTGACATGGTATTCATGTACCTATATTATGACTACTATGATCTACCTATTACCAAGCTTGTACCACCAGTGAATTCCTGTAACACTGGTTGCTTTTTTAATCTAAGCATTATGTACTGTACTGTACTATTTGTTCTCTTGACAAGGTGCCTTTGTAAATGAGTCTTTGACTCAAAGGTCTGTAAACCGATGATCTAATAAATAAAATAAATAAATAGAGCTTCACTGGGTACACTTCCCTCCCATTCATGATTTGTGGTGTACCACGTCTCTGTTATTGCCATTATGTCCAGGTCAGCTTCTACCATCAATGCCACTAGGTCTGGAATATTGTTTCCCAGGCTGCGGCTGCTTGTAATCATGGCCTTCCACTTTTTCCTGCCTGCTCCCCTTCTCTTCCTGTTTTTGGCCTCTTGATGTTCCCCTCCATCCCTGGAGTCCTTTTCCTGCCTCCTGTCCCCTTGCCTTACCCTTTCTGACTGGTTCAGGTGTCCCTGACTTCAATATTCCCTCCAGATTCTCCTTTATGGCTGCTCTAATCTTTGGGGGTGGGCTGCTTGAGTATCCCTGCTTCCATTGGCCCCCCCTTGACTAGTGTAAATATTTACCCAGGAAGCATTTAAAACATACATAGAGGACTGCTGTCCCATTTCTGGACAGATGTAGGCCATCACCCTTGCACAAATCCACATGATCCCAGGTGGGTCCCCAGTCCTCAATGAAGCCATATCCCTGTTCCCTGCACCAGCCCTCCAACCAAGAGTTGAAGCTTCTGATGCAGAGATTCCTAGCCTCCCCCCCCCCTGCCATGGACCGGTAGCACCTCTGAAAAAGTTATGGAGCTTGCTACCTTCTCAAGGTGCCCTCCCACTTCCCTGAAGTCCTCCTGCAAGTGCTCTATGCTTGCCCCCTCCTTGGTTAGGCCATTTATCCCTAGGTGGACAGTGACCTCTACCCCCCCTTGCCACCTCTTTAGAAATCCTCTGGATCTGCTTCCCCGCTTTCTGAGCTCTGCCTCCTGGGAGGCACTTTACCTCCCTCTCCACCCTGCTACCTTTGCCCAGATCCATTCCCCTGACAACTGAGTTCCCCACAAGGAGTAACTTCCTCTTCCCTTGGGGTCCTCTTCCTCCCACCCCTAGGTACCCCTCATGGAGAACTCGCACATCCTCCCTGGTCCCAACCTCAGGTTCCCCTCCGGGGATTGCCCACTCTTCCAGGACAGTATGGGAGTTCCTGAGTTGAACCGGATGAGGGATGTGCCTCTGACCCCAACCTCCCAGAGCCCACCATAGTCCATTCAGCTCTCTGTTCGGGCAGCCATTGTGGCAGTGGCTGGGGACATGGTGGCCTCTGGGTGGGGACGAAGGTCCCCAGAAACCTTGCCAGCTCAGCCTAGAGACTGGCCACCTCCACCCTCAGTCCAGAGAAGTACTTGTAAACAGGGCAGCACCACAGTACCCAGAACATCCTCCTGAAGACTGCTGCACAGCACCCACTGCACTCCACCACTGCCCGCATCTTCCCCTTCTGCTCTATGTCACTTTCTACTATCTAACCCCTCCTCTTGCCTTTATCCCCTGGCCTGATTTCTAGCCCTCTGCCCCAAGTATGATTCTTAGTATTGTTTCTCTCTCTCTCTCTCGCTCTCTCTCTCTCTTTCTTCTTCCCTCTTCTGTCTTACTGTATTCTGCTTTTAGAACTGTCCTATTGAAAGGGCTCCCTTCTGAATTGCTCAATTACAGTATAACAATGAAGCTTCCCGCTCCAATGTAGTTTATTTCATTTTTTTGTTGACCGGGTAAGTGCACTAGACAAATCCTGCCTATTTTCAGGCACGACCCGGGGGGAGGGGGATATAGATGAATGCCAACTGACCTTGAACCAGATTAAGCTGTTGGTGGTATTTATTTTAGTGAATGATGGAAATTTGGCCAGGACAGTTAGTTAGCCCAATCTCTCTGTGCAATCAGAAAGTCAATCCCTATTGGTTGCCTATAAAGGCAGATGACCCTGGGGTGAGTGGGTTGGGCTCCTCCTGTGTCTGTTAGGAAACAATCACATCACCAGCATAAATGCCTGTAGGAAAAACAATCCCCTATACAGCAGTAACAGCCCCAGTTACACACAAAAATCAAGTCTGCCTTTCTTCTTCCCCTGGTGCTTTTCTCTCGATTGCAAAGACCCCACAGTAAAAATTCCTTCGAACCAATGGATCCCGTTTCAATCTACAGTTAGACTCCTGACCTCCGTGGTTCATCCACTCTGCGTTTGTCCCAGATGCTTTACACAATCCGCTCCTATATCCCCTCTAGCAGCACTCTGAGCCTGAAATATACAATTTAAATTAAGTCACCAACAGTTTGTTCTCAGCAGTCCGCCTCAAGCCTCTGACCGGATCTGAGTAAAAGTGTAAACCTCTAAATGTATTTAAATGGTCTCCTCTGCTGATTTGAATTTGGCGCCCTTTTTCCTTGGTCATGATTGTCCTCTTTTCTCCTCTATGTCACAGCCTTAAGTTTGCCGCCACCTCTCCTGTGTCTGTTAGGAAACAATCACTTCACCAGCATAAATGCCCGTAAGAAAAAATATCCCCTATACAGCAGTAAAAACCCCAGTGACACAAAAAAATCAGTCTGCCTTAGTCCTTCCCTGGTGCTTTCCTCTCAATTGCAAAGACCCCACAGAAAAAATTCCTACAAACCAACAGACCCCATTTCAATCTGCAGTCAGCCCTCCGACCTCCGTGGTTTATCCACTATGTGTTTGTCCCTGCTGCTTTACAAAATCCATTCCTACATTCCCTCTAGCAGCACTCCAAGCCCTGAACTATATGGTCTGCTTCAAGCCTCCGACCAGATCTGAGTGTTGTTCTACATCTTCATACCTGACATGGCAGATGGTAGATAAGGTCTATGTCTTTGCTGATGACACCAAGATCTGTGGGGCAGTGGACACAGAGGAGGCCAGTTCACACCAAAACTCAGGACGCTCGGGATATTTTTGACCAAAAAATTGAGATTAAGACTACAGCATACAAAAAATATATATTCTCTTTATTTAAGAAATATCAAACAATAGCTTACAATATGTACACTGAAGAATGTGCAAGACAACAATACAAAGGCACACAGGTGGTAAAGCCAATGGCAACCCAGCACTTCGCCTCAACAAATGAGCCTTCATTAGGGTGGGTATAAGGGACATGAAAAGGATCCAGAAAGACTGGAGAAATGGACTATGGTTTGGCACCTTACATGCAGTGTCAAGAAAAATAAGGTTATGCATATCTGTAGGAAAATCCCTAGCTTAAACTGAGTATTTGATGGAGGGATCAAAGGTGGTTGAGATTTCTGAAGAAAGGGACCTAGGGGAGACATTATCAGTGACAACGTAAGTCCTCTGTGCAATTCGCCTAGTATATGGAAGTGCAAGCAAAATGCTGGGGTGTATAGGTAGGGTGTTCACCAGCAGAAGGAAGATGATACTGCCCCTCTACAGATCCAAGGTAAGACCATACCTGGAACACTGTGTCCAGTTCTGGAGTCCCCACCTCAGGAACGACAGCGACATGTTGGAGAGGGTTTGGAGGAGTGTTATGAAAATGATACAGAGGTAGCAGAGTAGGATGTATGAGAAAAGAATGGAGAACTGAACAAATACAGTTTCGAGGCCAGAAGGGTGAGGGTGTCATGACTAAGACCTACTCATTCTTTTTTTTTTTTGCCATAAAGGTTTTTATCCTCCCATGGCAGAACAGGCAGCTTATCAGTTCTTCCCTGTGTTTCACAACCATCTGCTACCTTTCTCCAGTTGGGGGTCCTGGTCTCCCACAGATTTTCAACCATGTCAGGACCAGGAAGGGAAGTGCCTCCCCTGCTCACCAGAGGGTTCACCCATGTCGGTGCAACAACAAAAAGGGCAACTGACATTAGGGCGCAAGTGCAATGCAGATGGCGATTATCATGCCCAGCCATCATGCCACCTGACCCCAGTTGCACCCAATGCCTCGAGACAAGTGCGGGCTGTCATGGGGGGCTACACCCCCCACACCAGCTGAAAATATAATATAATCATCTCCACATCGGAGGTGTATGGGGCAAAGGGAGCAACACCCCTCCGGTGCCATCCATGGCAAGCACCGCAAAATCCAGTTCACCAGCATGACAGATGAACTGGTTGTGGTACCCGCATTACAGCATCCTAATGAAGTCACCATTCAGATGGTATATGTCACTGGCATGCATATTCAGAATTCCCCCTGACCTGAGCAAGCCACGAAGCAATGAGCAGGGCTTCAAATAGTCTGTCCTCCATTTATTCTGGTTTTACGAACATATGAACATACAAAAACACCAGCAGATACAGGTCTCTCAGTCTGTCGAGGCTGCTCAGTTGTGCAGCTAGCCCCTCACCATGCAGCTGTCCCACCCACCCTCCCCTCTTCATCCACACCCCCATCCCATCCCTTCTTAAAAGTATCCACCTTGCTACAGACTACTACCTCCTCAGGCAGAGTATTCCACTTGTCCACCACTCTCTGTGAAATTCTGTCTCCTGACTTCCCCCTGAAACTTCCCCTCCAGCCTCTGCTGATGCCCCTCGTGACCCTCCCTTCTTATCTGGAAGATCCCTTCTGTACTAGTTTTGTTTATCACCTTTAGGTATTTAAAGGTTTCGATCATGTCTCCCCTATCCCTCCTCTCCTCCAGGGAATAAATGTTCAGCTCACTCAGCCTCTCTTCATAGGAAAATCCATCTAATCCCTGGATAATCTTTGTTGCCCTATGCTGTACACCCTCCAACAATTTGATGTCCTTCTTCAGGAATGGGCGCCAAAACTGCACGCAGTATTCCAGGTACGGCCTGACCAGCGACCTGTAGAGGGGCAGGATCACCTCCCTATTCCTACAGGAGATTCCCCTTGCTATGCACCCCAGCATTCTATTGGCTTTTGCTGCCACCTTTCTGCACTGAAACAAGTTGTTCATGCTCCTTGTTATGAGCACCCCTAGATCCTTCTCCTCTTCTCTGCATACCAGCTGTACCCCCCCCCCAGCTGATAGCTCCTCCCTGGGTTCTTACCCCCGAAGTGCAGTACCTTGCACTTTTTGGCATTAAACCCCAACTGTCATGCCTCCAGCCACTCCTGTAGTTTGGTCAGGTCCTCCTGCAGCCCCCTCCACCCTTCAACTTCATCTACTTCTCCCTGCCTGTAGCTGGGGGCACACACAGCAGCACATGTATGTAGAGGCATACACACACTGCAGAAGTCCTGCAGCTCCCTCCCTTTGTGCTGCTCCAGAACCATCCTATCACCAGGCCTCCACCTGCTGGCAATCACGCAGTGGACATAGAAGATCTCCCACCCTTGGAAGGAGAGCAGTCCAATGGACGCTCTATCCTCTCCCCCCCAGCCAGTCCCCAGCAACCTGAGATTGTTCCCAAACCTGAGTCACCAGCATGGTGTGCAGTAACACCACCCCTGCACCACTGGACCAGCAGAAAACCTACTAGTTCCTTAAGGGGTATCTGTAAGGATCTATTCACGAAGAATGAAAACACAGCAACCATGGGGCATGGCTGGAGGCTGGTGATGAGATTCAGAAGATACCTATTCACAGAGAGACTGGTAAACACCTGTAATAGTCTACCAAATCCAGTGGTAGAAGCCAAACCAGTGAATAATTTCAAATATGAATGGGATAGGCACATGGGGATAGTAAGACCTAAGGGAGGTAGGGAGGATGGAGAGATGGGGAGAGGGCACTGGATGATCAAGAGGCTCAGTAACTCTGATCTGATGTCAGGTCAGACATGGAGTTAGGCAGCAAAAGGGCAGACCGGATAGATGAATGAGTCTTTACCAGCAACCACAATCTTCGTATCCCAAGATGGCGGTGGGCAGCGTTGTGACTGGGAAGTTATGAAAGGCTTGTTTTCCAGAGCAAATGGAGAAATTAGGTAATAAAAAATTAGTGGGACACATTAAATAACTAATTGCCATGTCAGACATTGGTTAGCAAGGTATTGCTTGTGTTATTTGTGTACTGTCCCTTAAGGACTCAACAACATCTATGCACAACCATGGACGATTGCATTTGAACCTGAAACCTGGAGTGTTGGCCAGAACACCCGGCAATCCTTCACTACCCAGACAAATACCAGAGATGAGCAAGAGGGACCTCCCTTAAACATCTTATCCAAAACAAATTGTATTCTGTTGGGGTGCCCCCAAATACAAGATATCAGATCCTAGTGTTGGACTTGAATCCACAACATTCCCATGGCTCAGAGATGACAGCGATGCCACTGTGCACCACTGACACTTATGACAGGACTTTACCATTTGTATATTTTAATTTATTAATTTGTTAGGTACTGAGCTGAGGGCCCTTTTTCAGGTGCGACTCTGAGTCAAATAGGCAACATACAAACATTCAGTACACTATAAAGTTATACTGTATATTACAGAACACAAACACCTTGACTGCAGGGCTTCAGCTAACTCCATTTTGGAAGTGTATGACTCCCAGAAATATGGCAAAAACGTCCAAAATAAAGGAGGAGGAGGAAGAAATTTTTGACTTCCATAAGGAGACAAAAAAATAGCTGACATCTGACTTTTGCAGGCAGGAAGTCAGAAATGGTTGATGTTTCTGAAAGAAAGGGATCTTTTCCCACTAATATTTTATATTAACTTCCAAAAATTGGTCTCTTTTATAATATTGCCTTCCAAAATTTGGGACCTGGGAAGTACTTCAACTTCCAAAAATCTGGAATGACTTCCACATTTAGATCCATGGAAAGCTGTGACTACCCTACCACTGGAAAAAAAATCTGTACTTACCATGCTGGACAATAGCTTAACTATGTTTAATTTCTACAGAACAGTTTAAGGAAATGCAAACCAAATAGCATATGAGGTAGCAAAGGCATCTTGCAGGACCCTGGCCCTTAGTCTATCATGTTGTCTGTTAATGGGGATGGGGTATTCTTCCACCAAGCCTTGCTGACCTTATCATCTCATCATAGCATACATCATTGCTGTGGTTGTTGTTATTTTTGTTGTTGAAACTTGTCAGTGAGGAGTGGGCTCTATGACTCATTGATGTGGCCCCAAACCTCCAGCAGGTATTTGTGGCTTCTGCAGGTGATACCAATACAACTCTGTAATTGTGTATGATGTTGCCCTTTTCTGCATTATCTAGTATTTATAAAATGGGGCATAAAAATCCTGTTAGCTCATTGGTCAAAACGTGTCATGTGACTTTTGATCATTTTTCTGACCACCACAGACCTCACCAGAACTGTATGCTTTTTTAAATAAAATCCCAGTTTATAAGAGGCATAACACACTGCAGGGTGTCAGTGGCAGATTCAGCATTAATAAAGACCATGCGGCAGCAGGACCCTTCTTTGACCTTTGCATGGAATAGAACAAATCCAACATAATATATTTCCAAAACCACCAAAATTAATTGTATCATGGCCCACTACCAATAGTTATTATGTTCAGTACACGACAATAGAAATAGAAGTGTTCTGCCTGCTTGCTGACAGTCTATCCCCTATTAGTCTGTCCCCATTCAATATTGCGGCAGGACCCTTTTTAAAATCCTGGGTCTGACACTGCAGTGTGTGCAGCTGTAAGGGAATAATGCTCTTCTTGGCTGGCTGCGTCACTTGACTATGCCTCATGCCTAACAACCATCCAATATTCCCTTATAACCATATAACCTGTCACTTTATATGTCTTACTGAATGCCAAGTTCCTGATTAATCAGACTCAGAAAGTGAAAGAATGTACACAATAATGGAGAAAATTGTTTGTAGCTGTATTGGTCCTTGTACAAAAAAAATGAATAAAGTGGGTGATTTGATACCACTTTTTGGATTGACAAAAGGTTTACTAAACATAAGCTTTCAGGCTACACAGAGCCCTTCATCAGGCACAGCAGCCAGGTTCTACAGAAAACAAGATTATTTACATGTGGTTATAACAGTTCTTTTGATAAAATATACAGAGATTTAAAAAAGTCTTTGAAATACTAGGTGGTTGTAAATCAGATCAGTGATGCAGACTCCTCTCCTGACATGGAATGTGACAGTAGGAGGCCTATAAATTGTAAGATGTTTATTTTCAAAGAGCGTCCCTTAATACAGAGTGTGTGGGGGTATGTGTGTGTGTGAGTGTGTAAGGCACACTAAAAATATATCAAATATAAGTGATAATGCATATAAATATACCAATTACTAAAAACTGCATTAATGCAGACATTAGCGCACAAAGTAGGGAAGTGAAAAAAACATTAGGGTTTTGGGTCTCTGGAGTATTGATGAATCAGTGGTGGGGTCTTCCCCAAGGGTGGCCACCCTAATGCCCACCCCTTCCCCCCCAGCCCGTAGACTCCTGTCTGAAGCACAGCATGCAACTCCAAGGCAGTGCTTCAAAGTGATGCACCCTTCAAAGGTAGAGAAGCATATCTCGCCACATGTTGACAACAGAATCTGTTATAGCTTTCTTCACACAGGGCCCTGCAGGTTATGCATAAAGAACAAAGATCACATCTGACCACGTTTGCTCAGGGGCGGGGGTGGGCATTAGGGTTGACAACCACAAGGAAGATCCTACTACCAATTTATCAATACTTCAGAAACCCAAAACCCTAATGTTTTTTTCATTTCCTTACTTTGTACGCTTTGCCTTCTTCGACCCTAGCGTCTGCATTAATGCAGTTTTTTTGCAATTAATTTCCCTTCTGTTTCTGATAGTGGAGTTGTATGCTCATTTGCACCAGTCCTTTTTGGACCTGCACAACATGAAATGAATACAATATTGGAGATAGTCCTGACCCAGTGCATGGCCCCATCAGGCCTCGACATGCATGTCAATACCATGTGAAGGAAGGCTCCCCAGAACACCACAGGGTGTCATGCCTGCATCAAAACACTGCTCCTTCCCTACCCAGGCTATGGCTGGTGCTGCACGCTGCAGCACAATTCCCACCAGACCTGGCCCATTAACCGTCTCACTGAGTTCACACCCAAACTCAGGTCACTGCCACGGGAAGGCAGTGTGGTCTCCTCTGGGCCAACGGACATCCCTGCAAACGTTATTGCATTTTTTTTTTTTTACATTCTGACTCACACATTTTAACATATAGCCTTTTATGACCCCTCCTTCCAAACATGACAGGTGTCATTGAATATTGTACTGGACAAAACATAATTTCATGTCAGCAGTGCAAATCACATGTTGGCCAGGATTGGAAAAACAACAGCTGTCACGTTCATGAGGTGGTGTGACAAAAAGGCTATGCTGAAAATTTGGGATTTAAATTTTGAAAATTACCAAAGTTATGAGTGTGTGTAGAAAAATTACAACATAGCTCAATAACTTTGTTGTTTCCCAATATTTTGACCCAAACTTTCAACATAGCATTCTTATGACCCCACCTCATGAACCCAGTAGGTGAAAATGTTCACATCCCTGTCAAAGTGTCATTTTGCACCACAGGTACGAAAACACTTTTTGGTCAGGATGTGAAAAATTACAGCTGTAATGCTCAGGAGGCGGTGTAAAAAAATGGCTATGTTGAAAATCTGGGATCAAAATATTGAAAATTATCAAAGTGTTGAACATGCATAGAAACATTTCAACATATGCTCATAACTTGTTTTATGTATTTCTTCACCAAATTTTCAACATGGTCTTTTTGGGACCCCACCTGATGCTAATAGCAAAATTATGTTAATTGGGTCTGGAAAGTGATTTTGTGTACTGACCGAGAAATCACCTTCTGGGCCCAATTAATAATTTCACCACCAGTGCTTATAAGGTTGGATCCCAAAACGTTTGGTGAAAAAATTTGTTAAAATGACCAAGTAATGAAGATAAGTTCAAAACACCATTGACATACATTATATAGCACTTACCTGTTTTCCTTAGTTCCTGCTTCGGCACTGAAGAGTGAATACGTGTCTCCAGTCCAAAGAGGATTACAGTGTTGAACCTCGGGTCAGTAAGTATAGGGTAAGGGAGTGTGTGGGGTGCTGAGTGGGAGGGTCAGCATAGGGGATTGGGAACAACAGCAGATGATGAGGGACTGTTTTCTTTATTTCAGAGTTTGGTAAAAAAAAGGAAGTTGGGGGATGTTTTTCTTTTTCTACAGGAACAATAATGGAATAACACTACTTCCAACACTGAGGCTGGGCACCCCAGCATTGGTATGATACTTGGGGGCACCAGGGGTGGGCACCTTGGTGTCCCGGACTACTGAGTTAGGGGGAAGGGAAGTTATGTACACTGACACTGGGGACTGGGCACCCCCAGTGTCAGGGACATCATATTACAAATTTGTGGGGGGGGCCATACAGAGGGGAGAGGGATCAAACCAACACTGGGGGTGGGCAACTTGATGTCGGATTCTACTTAAATTAGATATTTAAACTGGCACAAGGGATTGGGTTAATGCAGCTAATGATGGCAGAGTCAGATACACACACACACACACACACACACACACACACAGACACAGACACATGCATGCACACATCAGGATGGCATTCTCAACAGGGTGCCAGCCCTGCTAGATGACAAATGACAGCTGTTTTATATAGTACAACCTGACAAACAACAGCTGTTTCATATAGTGCAACTTGCATCGACACTAAAATTTAGCTATTTTTAAAAAGTTGAGTTTTCAAACTGATCACGTTCACAAACAGAATGTTTTTTATTAAATCATTTAAAAACTACTTAACTTTGGGACATAAAAAACACGAAAGGACACACCTTGGGCCAAACTCTATGAAACCTGCTAGTTTCAGATTTCAAATCCCCCTAGTTTTTATGTTTGTTTGCAAGCACGTGCAAGAAACATAGTGCCATCATCTGAGTTTTTGGAGGTGTGGCACCCGTCTTCCAATTCAGTCAGTGTGTTTGCAGGCACGGCCACAGTTCTCCAATGAATGCTGCAGCTGTCTATGACAGCAGTTGAAAATGTAGTGCCGTACAGTTGAAAGGGAGAGCTCCACTTCAGTAAGCAGCGCTTCCCCCTCCACAGGCACGCATGCATATTGTGTGCCCATGTGCTTCCCCCCACATGCACACACTGTACGGCCGATGGGGGTGCCCAAACCCCCATTGGCTCCATGCCCCCTCAAAAGAGCTTTCCAGGTGCCACGCTGGGAGCCCACCCCATCATGGCAAAAATTGTTATGGCCGACGGGGGTGCCCAATTGCCCATCGGCTCCAGGCCACCCCACACAGCCTTCTAGTTGCCACGCTGGGAGCCCACCCAGCGTGGCAAGCGTCCCGCATCGTCTTCCTAAAAACAAAGCCTGTAAAGAAAAAACATTCCCTCGGTGGTCTCCCTGCCACCCCGTGCCCTCCCTCTGCACATCCCTGCAGCCCCACCCCCCTCACCCCCATGCCTCTGGAGCTCAAAGTATCGATGATCTTCAGTGGACTGGGAACACGCCTGCACTCTTCTAAAGCCGACAGCGAGCTGAGGAAATGCCGGTAAGCTGTATAATGCAATAAATAGGTTTTTTCAACTTTAATGCATATCTCAGGCATTATTTGGAATTTTGGCACCAAATTTTCAACATGGGGTTTTGGGACCCTCCTCATGAATTCTGTCACTGTCATGGCGTTAATCAGCCTTGAAAGGTGATTTTGCGATCACTGCATAGAATCACCTTTCGGGACCGATTAATGAAATGACAGTGCTAATGTTCGTGGTGGGCTCTCAAAAGTCTAAGTTGCAAATCTGGTGAAAAATTCTAAAATGATTGCTTTATGAGCGCAGTCGTTTAGTTCCTACTCACTGTAAGTTTCATGGACTTTTAATATTTGACTCTGGATTTTCAACATTGCCATTTTACCACACCTTTTTATGAGCAGTATAGCTGTTATTTTTCACATCACCCAAAATGTGTTTCTCTGCATGTAGCGTACAATGGCACAGTCGGTGTACGAAAGCAATGTTTGAGACAGACTAAGAAAATCACAGTGATACTGTTCATGAGCAGAGGTCTTAAAATGGCTATGTTGAAAATTTGGTGACAAAAGTCCATAAAATGACTGTGTTATGAGTGAGCATTGCGCAGTTTCAACGCACCCTCATAAGTTCATGAATTTGTAATATTTTCAGTCCAGATTTTCACCAGTGGCATTTTTCCACACTTCCTTATGAACAGTACAGCTGTCATTTTTCACAACATGGCCAAAATGTGTTTTCACACTTTCAGCGCAGAAATGCGTGGTCGCTGTGGGAAATCAGTGTTTGGGACAGATAAAGAAAATCACAGTGACACTGTTCATGATCAGAGGTCCCAAAATGCCTGTGTTGACAATCTGCTGTAAAAAATCCCCAAACTAATTACATTACGGGTGTGCGTTGCACAGTTTCTGCGCACGCTCGTGTCTTCACCTGTTTTTTTAATATTTTCATGCAGATTTTCAACATTGCCATTTTTTACACCTCCCCATCCATGAACAGTACAGCTGTCACTTTTCACATCCTGTTTGGAATGTGTTTTTGCACCTGTGGTGCTAAATGCCATAGTCACTGTGCAATAGCAGCTTTTGGCTAACAAACTGATATTGCCACTGTTCATGATGTGGGGGTCACAAAAAACCATGTTGAAAATTTGGAGTGAAAATACCAATGAATGCCTGAGGCATTAGGGTTTCCGACCATAACGCCCACCCAGTAGAGAATGACAGGCATCAGGGGTGTGACTTGGGATTCTCGCCTGTAATGTTCATACCATTCCACACCCTGCAGCCAGTGAGAGGCATCGAGGTGTGCCTTGGACTCTTCGGACCCAAAGTTCACCCCATTCTCCTATACCGCACCCATCTCACCGTATTTCCTGATGGAATGGGGTACGCATAAGGGCCAAAGACCCCAAGGCACACCGTGACACTTGGTGGTGTCTGCAGGGTAGGGTGTGGTGAAATGGCGTGGCTGTTATGCCTGACAACCCAAAGGCACACCCCAATGCCTGTCAGTCTCTGCAGGGCGGTGGCGGGGTTGGCTTCAGTTCAGTACTTCACTGCCATTCCTATTATGCAGCTCTGTAACTCCTACACTACAAATGCCAATGCCAGCAAGCAAATATTCGGCATTGACAAATGCTTGTTTAGTTATAGTTTAGCAAAAGAAAGAGCAGCATTTTGGTGATTTCTGGGTTTTTGTAACCTCTGTAACTTTACCCCCTCTAAACGGATCCCCAGAAAATTTACAGGATCCAAAGATCATGGCACCAGCATTGCATTTTCCAAATATCATGTAAATTGGTTGAACAAGGACAAAGTTATTACGGTGCAAAAACTGGGGTTTAACATTGAAGTGATTACTCAACCCTAATATACAGGTGTGGATGCATAGAAAATGCATATCCACCTGAACCAAGAAGACAGTTGTCAGTTTAGTTTGTAATGGGTCATGAAACTAAGGTCTATATTCAGTACAGTATTTTTAGTATCAATAAGGTGAATAGGTTTTATATGCTTGCGTTTGTTGTGTATTTTTAATGTGTCACATAGCAGCAATCCCTGCTCCACTCCTCTGAGGTTGTGCCCAGCATAAATCACAACAGAATGAAAAAGCAAACACAGAAACAGAAACATAGAAGGTGACAGCAGATAAGGACCATGTGGCCCACCTAGTCTGCCCCTTTTTCTCCTATCTAATGCAATACCGCAGATGCTAGTTGATCTGTAGCTTCACCCTCTCTTCCCTACTACTGAGAGTACTCTTATGTCTATTCCATGCATTCCTTGAATTCCCTACCATTTTCCCCCACCACCTCTACAGGGAGGCTGTTCCAAGCATCCACTACTCTTTCTGTGAAAAAGTATTTCCTCTCGTTGTCCCTGATCCTACTCCCCCTCTAGCCTCATATCATGCCCCCTTGTTCTTGTACATGGTACACAGAGAACCATGACTGGGATGTTAACATACCAGGGTACACAATCTACAGGAAGGACAGGGAGGGTAGAAGAGGAGGAGGAGGAGGAGGAGGAGGAGTATCTCTCTACATAAGGGAAGGGATCAAAGCAACAGAACTAAAGAGTAAACACGGAGGAGAGGAGGCACTGTGGGTCACCCTGGAGACAGGAAATGGCACCACAATCCGCACGGGGGTTGTATACAGACCCCCGTCTCAGAGGGAGGAAATGGACAAAGAAATGATAGAAGGCATCCTTAGGATGGCAGAAAAAGGGGAGATATTGTTGATGGGGGACCTGAAGATGCCAGAAGTTAACTGGAGCACCTTTGGTGCAGCCACATCCAAGAGCAGGGTCATTCTTGGTGCCCTACAGGGGGCATGCCTCAGACACTAGTGTTGGAACCCACTCAGGAGGAAGGGAGCAATCTTAGACCTGGTACTCTCAAATGGGAATGGAGAGAGGATCTCAGATTTAGAAGTGGTTAGCCATCTGGAAACAAGTGACCACCAAACAGTGTGGTTCATGATAAACACAACTGTAGAGCCAAGCCATACAAAAGTGAGGGTACTGGAATTTAGGAGGGCTGACTCTGGCAAAATGAGAGAGTGCCTCAAACAATGGGGAAGCATCAAAACTGCCATCACAAAGGCAACAAGCCTTTGTGTGAAGCAACTAAACAAATCAAAATGAAGGAAAAAACCACTATGGTTCTCATAAGAGGTGGCGGGGAAGGTTAGGGAGAAAAAAACAGCATTCAGGAAGTATAAGGAAACACAGAAGAAGCAAGACTGAGAACTGAACTGGTTAAAGCAAAAGGAAGCAGGGAAGGTAGTCAGAATAGCAAAGGCCCAAACTGAGGAAAAGATGGTATACCAATGGCACAGCGATGCAAACACCACGAAGACCATCACAGCAACATTTTTGGCAGTTTGCTGTGATGGTCTGTAGGTATTCAGACACTGCTGCTGCTGGGGTATTTGCCCCCCTCCCGGAATTAACTCCAACTGGAGTTAGAAATCTTTAGTGCGGGGGGTGCAAGGGTAGAGCCCCCCTCAAAAAAACTTACTCCCAACAGCACAACACCAATTGGCCGCGTTGTGCTGCCGCTGTGCCAACAGTCGACAAAGTTCTTGTTGCCACAGTATAATGGACCTGGAAAAGATAGCAAACTCATGTAAGAAGGGGGATAAAAATGTTTATAGGTACATTAGGGAGTGAAGAAAGACCAAGGGAGGGATAGTGAGGCTTAATAAAGAGGAGGGTGGGTGGGCAGAGGGTGACAGTGAAAAAGTAGGAATACTGAATGAATACTTCTGCTCAGTATTCACAAAAGAAGAGGAGGAGGAGAAGGTACCTAATCCAATCAATAGAAGCACTCTGGATGGGGGGTGCAATACCAGTCCATTCACAGAAGAAAGGGTTCTGAAAGAACTCCTGAAACTGAAGGTGGACAAAGCAGTGGGACCTGATGGGGTTCGCCCCCAGAATTCTAAAAGAACTAAGGGGAGAACTAGTGACACCACTGACTACCCTTTTTAACAAATCATGGGAGGATGGTGTGGTACCTGAGGATTGGAGGAGGGCGGATGTGATTCCCCTTCACAAAAGTGGCAGCAAAGCAGAGGCAGAAAACTACAGACCAGTGGTAGGGGAAAATGATGGTACCACTTCTGAAAGAAAGAATTGTTGAGTACCTAGAGACCAGCGGGCACAGGACCCAAGGTAGCATGGATTCACAGCAGGAAGGTCATGTCAGATGAATCTAATCTATTTCTTTGACTTGGTGACCAAAGTAGTAGACCAGGGAGGGGCTGTGGACATGGCCTACCAAGACTTTAGCAAGGTATTTGACAGAGTCCCACACAAAAGATTCATAAACAAGTTAGCCAGCCTGGGAGTGGGTCCCAGGGTGGTAGCCTGGGTAACAAATTGACTGAACAACAGGACAAAGAGGACAATAGTAAATGGAGTCCACTCTGAAGAAAGAGGGGTTATTAGCTGGGTACCGCAGGGTTCAGTACTGGGACTGGTTCTTTTTAATGTCTTTATAAGTGACATTGCAGAGGGACTGGAAGGAAATGTATGCATCTTTGCAGACAACACAAAGATCTGCAACAGGGTTGATACACAAGGGAGGATGGAACGGATGAGAAGGGACTTGGCAATGTTGGAGCAATGGTCAAAAGTATGGCAACTTAAATTCAGTGCAAGGAAGTGCTAAATAATGCACCTGGGAAACAAAAACCCGAAGGAAGAGTACACAATGGGGAAGGGGAGGTACTAACAACAACAAAAATGGAAAGGGACCTGGGAGTAGTCATATCAGATGACCTAAAGGTAAGCAAACAATTTGAGAAGGCGGTAAGGAAGGCTGGGGGGATACTGGGATGTACAGGCACTGGGTCCAGTGAGTGCCAACAAGAATAGCGTCAGCATGGTGCATGTGGTAAAAAAGCTGCCATTTAGGAGGGGTTTTGCCCCTGCATCCTCCAACGCAGGGGTCTCTGCCCCCACCCCGCATCCCCTGGACTTAAGGATTCTCACTCCGGGGAAGCGGACCCTGGGGAAAGTTTCAATTTGTGGGGCTGCGGAATAGTGTTTCCATGGCCCTTGTAAAAAAAAACATAAGTCCCAATGCAGCAAAAGTTGGGAGACCAGGAGTAGCACCCTGGTCTCCATTGCCACTGGCCAAACTGCACCATGCCCCAGTCATTCATGCCACAGGAGCAGCTTGGTCAGCCTTTTATTCCATCCTGTCCTTGTCCTTTTACAGGACCACAGACAGCAACCAGGGGAGCGATTACAGCAAGCACTGTAGAACCCCACTCGCTGTCCATGTGAGTGCTTACCAGACTAACGCCGTATAGTGCGGCACTATTCTGGTGGCGCTCACTTGATGGGGTACCAGATGTATAGGCAGAGGCATCACCACTAGAAAACAGGAAGTTGTTATCCCTCTGTACAGACAGTTGGTGAGACCCCATCTGGAGTACTGCGTGCAGTTCTGGAGACCCCATCTCTGCAAGGGCATAGACAGGACGGAGGCTGTCCAGAGGAGGAGGACAACCAAAATGGTGCAAGGTCTGCACCAGAAACCATATGTAGAGAGATTAAAGGAGCTTAATATGTATGCCCTCGAGGAAAGGAGGGAGAGGGGGACATGATAGAAACATTTAAGTACCTCAAGGGAATCAACAAAGTCCAATAGATAGCATCTTTCAGAAAAAGAGATGTGCAAGAACAAGGGGGGCATAATTAGAAGATAGAGAGGGGACGGCTCAAAGGCAACGTGAGGAAGTAATTTTTTGTGGTGAGGGTGGTGGATGCATGGAATGGCCTTCCTGAGGAGGTCATGGGGTCAAAAACAGTGGGGGAATTCAAGAATGCATGAGACAGACATAAGGCAATTCTGGTGGGGGTTAGTTAACTAGGATCAGCAGCTTATCCAATAGGTAGGGAAATGGGCAGACTGAATGGGCCAAGCGGTCCTTATCTGCCGTCAAAGTCTATGTTTCTATGTTCTTTTCTGAAAGATGCTACCCTCTATACCTTGTTTATCGCCTGGGGTAGCGAGATCTCTCTATCGCCCCCGCTCCTCTCCTCCTCCTCTCCTCTCCTCCGGGGAATACATATTGAAGTCCTCTAGTCTTTCCTCATATGACTTTTGGTGCAGTCCTTGCACCATTTTTGTTGCCCTTCTCTGGACTGCCTCTGTTTTGTTTATGTTCTTCCGGAGATGCAGCCTCCAAAACTGGACATAGTACTCCAGATGAGGTCTCACTAGTGATCTGTACGGTGGTATAACCACCTCCTTTTTTTGGCTGGTGATACCACTCCCTATGCACCCTAGCATCCAACTGGCTCTCCCCACAGCCTTCTGACATTGTTTGGGTATCTTTAGGTCATCAGATATGATTACCCCCCAGGTCCCTTTCTTGATTGGTGGCCTTCAGTACCTCTCCCCCCATCTTATACTCCTCCCTTGGATTTCTGTGCTCCAAATGCATGATTTTGCACTTCTTTGCATTGAATCTTAGCTGCCACACTCTCAACCACTTCTCAAGCATGTTTAGGTCCTTTATAATTCCCCCCCCCCCGAGTGTCAACCGTGTTGCAGATTTATCGTCTGCAAAGAGGCATACCTCCCCTCCAGCCCCTCTGCAAAGTCATTTATGAAGACATTAAAGAGGACTGGTCCCAGCACGAATCACTGTGGCACCCCGCTGGTCACCCTCCTCTCCTCAGATTGAATGTCATTTACCACCACTTTCTGTGTCCTGTCACTCAACCAATTTCTGACCCAGTTTACCACCTTGGGGCCCACTTCCAGGCTGCCCAACTTATTTACCAAACTCCCATGTAGGACAGTGTTGAAGGCCTTGCTGAAATCTAGGTAGGTCACATCCACTGCCCCTTTTTGATCTACTTCCCCTGGTCACCCAGTCAAAGACATCTATCAGATTTGTTTGATAAGACCTTCCCACTGTGAATCCATGCTGCCTTGGATCCTGTGCTCTGCTGGATTCAAGAAATATTACAATCCTTTCCTTTCACAGTGACTCCATTAATTTCCCACAACTGAGGACTGGCCTATAGTTACCAGCCTCTTCCCTGTTCCTACTTTTGTGGACAGGAACTACATTTGCCCTCCTCCAGTCCCCTAGAACCACCTGTCTCTATCAATTTGTTGAATAGGGCTGTTAGTGGTGCTGCCAGCACCTCTCTAACTTCTTTGAATATTCTGGGATGTATCCCATCCAGCTCCATAGCCTTGCCCCCTTTCAGATTCTTGAGTTCTTTTAGGACTCTTTCCTCCATAAATGGGCTGGTATCCACCTCTCTCTCTCCCATTGGTGCCCCTATCACCCAATAGTGGTCCTTCTCCTTCCGTTTTTTCTGTGAATACTGAGCAAAAATATTTGTTCAGGACTGCTGCCTTTTCTAGGTCCCCTTCCGCACACATCCATCCCTCCCTTTTTAACCTCGCAATCCCACCCTTGTTCTTCTTTCTTTCACTAATGCATTTAAAAAAGGTCTTGTCTCCTATAAAGGCTTTATTGTAATCCCAACGCCAGCTGCTCAGAAAATAAATAAACCAGTTGAGGTTTTATTTTTGGAGCTGTTGGCGTTGGGATTACAATAAAACCTTTTTGCACTTTAATTTGGATGGTGCCAGTGTTTGCTTTTTCGTTATTTTTAAAGTGTCCTTCTGGGACAGAGAGGTCAGAGATGGAGTGATCAGACTGAGCAAAATGTTGTACCACTGGTTTTCCAGTCTTTTTCTCCTTTATGTTGTGCTGTTGTGAAAGTTCATTCTGGTTTGAAGGGATTGCCCGTTTTCCCCCACGTAGCCAGTATGTGGACACTTCTTGCACTGGATGTAATAAACAACATTCTGAGATCCACATTTACAACTCCCCTGTATCTTGAATTGCTTGTTTTGGGGGGTGTTGATAAAGTCTAATGTGGAAATGTGCTCACATGTTTTACATTTAGGAATACTGCAGGGTTTAGAGCCTCCTAGTGTTCTATCATTTTGGTCAAGTACACATTTGCTCCTGACAATCAGGTTGGACAAGTCTGGTTGCTTGAAAGACAGTAAACATTCCAAGATGTCATCCTCACTGCTCATTGGTTGTAGGTCCTTAATAATATTTCATAGGCGCCCCAGATCAGGGTTGTATGTAACAATCAAGGATGTCTGGTTAGTGGTGGTCATTTCTTTTTATTGTAGTAGTTGCTCTCTTGGCAGAAGTGTGGCACATTCCACAGCTCTGTCAGTTTTTCTAGAGGAGAGCCCCTGTTTAGTGAATGTTTTTTCAGTGTGACAAGGTGTTTATCTCTGTCCTCCTCACTCAAACAGATTTGGTGGTGTCAAAGCGCTTGGCTACACATTACAGATTTTTTAGTGCGCCTGGGGTGATTGCTGTCACAATAATGGAGTCATGCAAGGTACTGAATCATTCTCTATCTTGTGTGTGTGTGTGAGGGGGGTGGAGTTGTAACACAACTGGCTACAAAATTTTGGGGGTGGACAACTAGTCCAGAATATTTGATGCATGGTTGAAGAAACAAGCTATTGTAGAAACCCTCAATAGCACATTGCTGTACAAAGCACTCTTCGGAGAAAAAAAAAAAAGAAATTCTGAAACAGTCTCCTCAAAGCTACTGTAAATCATTTCTTTGGAGCTGCAAAGCTTTTTTGCTCCACAAAGCTGGTAACTTACTACCTGCCGCTAAGCTCTCAGCTCTGCTAATTTGTGTGCCTTCAGGTTCTTTGCTAATAATACCATGCGGGGCATGACATCTGACAGGAATTCTTCATTATAATTTTTAGACCTAATTAAGGTAATTAAAATGAAAGTAATCAAAGGAAAGTAATGGGAAATATTTTAATAAACTGTCAAAACCAATATAAATGATCGGCAACCTCCCTTTTTTCTTCCTTCCCTTTGTGGACAGCAACGAATGGCACATATGGGAGGGTGAAAAACATTAGTGCTATTGGGATTGGTATGGGGGGGGTGGAAGGCTGCTTCTAAAATGTGCTAAACTGACAGTCCTAGTATATCAAAAGAGAAGAGAAAAAAATGAGAAACCGTTGCAAGTAATCCTTTTCATATACTGTACATACAAAACTCCCTGTGCTCTCAGATTGTATGAGCGCATATTTTTTTCAGAAGGGATAAAGGCTGTGAATCCACAGCACAATTACTAATGCAGAGGTCAGAGCAGATTAAGTGGTACTCCAGCAAGAAAAAATATTGTCCCTTACCCACTTAGTTTTATTTCCTGCAGGTCCCAATAGTTCAGCAAACAATAGACAAAAAGCAGGCTTAGGACACAGCATTTTCTTTTTCAGTTCACCTCTATTTCCAGTAGGGCAGAGAGAAATGCCAAAAGGAAAGTAAACTGAAAAACATTTCCTGAGAGTCTTACATTACCCTTCATTAGTTTGAAAGCCTCTGAAAATTTTTTTAAATGAGGCATGCTGGCAGCAGTCTGGAAATATTGCTAAGTCTGCCCTATCTCGATACTACATTACCTCCGTTGTGTGACTCTTGTGATGTCATGCTGGAAGAAGCTGTGCCTAACTACCTTGTTTGCAGGTTGCAAGGAAGTGAAGGAAAGGACAGCATCTGGTTTTAAATAGCACTTCTGACGTAAACTGTATCCCAAAGCACTTTGCAATCCAGAATAAGGAGGGAAGAGAATATTGCTAATGCTTTCATGCCAAAGGGAACTTAAACAAGTACCAAGGTAGTTTAAACAGGGAGGGTAAAGGTCACGTACTGAGTAAGGGGCAGTTTGGGGATTTAAACCTAGGGCCCCAGGTTCACAGCTCTGCTCTAATCACTAGGCCAAACTGCCTCCCTACAACTTTTAAACCTTCACCTTTTCTTACACAATTAGGAGTTATGTTAATGTGGTAGCTGCTTGTTCTGCTGCAGTCCCTTGTCTATTATGACCCTCAGGTCCTTTTCCTCTTGTACTGTAGCAGAAAAAGCCCCACATTGTGTGTAGGTCCTGCCTCAGGTTTTCCTCCCCAAGTGCAGCACACTGAATTTGGATACACTGAATCTAAGGCTCTAGGAGTTGGATCAATCACTCAGTATGTTCAGGTCCTCCTGAAGTTTGATTCTTCCTCATGGGTGTCCCCCATCTTGGATAGCTTAGTGTCATCTACAAACATAAGGAGTCTACTGGAGACCCCAACTTCCTGATCCTTGATGAAGATGTAGAACAGCAGTGATTCCAGAGGGACGCTGTTGAGTATGCCTCTCTACTCAGAGTAGTAACCATCCTCCACCACCCTCTGCATTCTACCCCCAACAACCCCCCTTGTGTATGTCTCGTGTACACCACAATGGCTTACTTTGCCCAGATTGTCACGTGCCACAGTATCAAAGGCCTTAATGAAGTCCACATTGATTAAGGCCATGGCTCTGCCCCATCCATCTCCTTGATCACCTCCTCAAAGAAGGTGATCAGGTTGGTTTGGCATGGTCTGCCCCTCAGAGGGGAAGAACCTTGGCTCCAAACAGTTGCTCCAGTCTGTCCTTTATAATTGCCTCCAGGACTTTGCCCAGCACTGATGTAGGAACATAGTTATTCAGCTCCAACCTTGCCTCTTCTTAAAGATGGAGACCACATTAGCATTTTCCATTCTTTGGACACCGCATCTGTCTGGACTGGGTCTTGAAAGATTATTCCCAAGTGGCACCACCAATTGTTGTATTAATTACATCATGATCCTGTGGTGTATTTTGTCCACCCCTTGGGACTTACTGACTTGATTTTTCCAGATATCAGGGATGGAATGTTATCCAAAAGCTGTGTTGTGGCAGCCCTTGATGTTATGGACCCTTACAGTGAGCTCCCCCCCCCCACCAGGGGTCCTTTGGTGAACACTAAAACACAGTATCTCTTAAGCATCTCAGCCATTGCCTCAGGCTCTCTCACAGGTCCCCCTCACCCATGTTTTCAATGGCCCAGCCTCCTTTTTCATCTTCTTTCTTCTGTTTATGTACTGGAAGAGGGCTTTGGTAATGTCTGCAACTCTTGCTACCAAACAGAGGTGGTGAAAGTGAGAGGAAGGGGCTAGGGAAGGCATAATCATGACTGAAAAGCCCTCCCACCACAGAGATAGATAGATAGATAGATAGATAGATAGATAGATAGATAGATAGATAGATAGATAGACAGACAGACAGACAGACAGATAGATTCCACATACTGTATAAGCCTGAGTGGGGAGAAGGAAGGGAAGCCAATCGTGTGCCACTGACTGGATGCCGAGGTCATGTAGCATGACACTCAAGCCAGATGCTACTCTTTGTTTTGTTTTTTGGGGGTTTTTTTGCAATTACATCCCGGTGATCAACAAGCCAGGACAAGGAAGGCATGTGCCCACTGCAGCCAGCTGCCAGGGAGAGAACAACCCACCCACTGAAATGAATCTAAGCCAGCACGTTCCACTGGTCCCAGATGCAGTGTCTACATGGTCAGCCAGGGAATGCGGTGCCAGTCATGTGAGCAAGCAGTGGGGCCATAACCAAGTCAGCACACTAATAGAGCCACCAAACAGTTCTGAAAGGAAAGTGATCTCAGCAGGGATGAGCTTGTGGCAGGGAGAGAAGGAGTTTTGTGGCCATACTTGAGTGAGCCAAGATTAATACCAGCATCAACTGCCCAACTCCTGGGATGCCAAAACCAAGTGGCTCCAGACTCACAATCTTTACCTGGATAGTTTACCCAGTTAGAAGACCAAATCCAGGAAAATGGCCTAATACAAAAATGTGTAACAATGCAGATAGTGAAAAATCTTAAACTACAAGCAGACCTTGAACTACTCTGCCTCCAGCAGCAGGGAAACCAGCATGGAGGTACACTTTTACTAAAGATTAAGGAATTGCTCAGAATCTCAAATTGCCTTAATCAATAGCAGACTGGAAGATTCCAGAATCCAAAGACTTACTACCAAACCCTGCAAGACTTTCATTGTTGCTGATCCAATTCTGGCCAGAAAGAAGAAGCAAAAGGCTGGGTTGGGCCTGTGCAGGACAATTGAAGCCCACTGCTCCACCTCTCTAGCTAGCAGCCCCAATCCCTGGGAAGTCCTACCTTGCCCTCCCTTTGGGGGTGGTATAGATCTAGCCAACCTGACCAGCTCAGGTATATGGGAGAGGGGCCACAGACTAATCCTCATGTGCTGCAACTGCTTTACGGACTGTGTATTGGGGTAATTGGGGTAATGCATATTTTGCTTTGATCATTCCGTAAGTGTCCAGTCACACATGCCCTGGCACATATACTGTATATAGGTCTGCCAACTGCTAAATCCCCCATTGTTCCCATTATTTCCAAAGCACATTGTCCCCTTCCCCCAATTTTAATCAAGGGTTGCCCCATAGAGGCATATGGACAGCAGGCAATAAGTCCTCCCCCAACATCTTCCCAGTCTTTCTCCAATATTGTACTGATGTGTTGATGCTTGGGAGAGACCTTGGCCATGGTAACATTGTTTTATATGACCTTGCAGTCTGAGCTAACCGCCATCTGGGTGGTCTCCATATGCATCCATACAGGTTGACTGGGACTCTCTGACAGAAACCACTGGAGAGATTGTGATCTAACCCCGCATCCATGCAAGTCCCAACCCCCTAGAGAGCAGTAGACTCTTAATTTCTGTCTACTAAATCTTGGGGGTGTGCCCTCCCACAAAAAGCCACCTATCATTCTGTCTATTTTTGTAAACCATGAGTTGGGTATGTTGGTGGAGAGGTGTGATAAGCAGTGCAAGATTTTGGGAGCTGTGATGAGCTTGATAGCTTCTATTTTCCCCACCAGTGTGAGTTGTAGATTTTTCCACCCCTGTTGCATTCTGTTCTGAGTTCAGCTATAAGGGTATGTAAGTGAAGTGTAGCTATACATCAGATTTCTCCAACTGTCTTAACACCTTAACAGCCTTCATGGGATCATCCAAGTCCCTTGTGGAGAAAGGGAGGGACTAGAATTTCTGCTTTGCCTCAATTTGTTTTCAGACCTGCCAGAAAGTCTCCCAAGAGATTCAGCAATTGGTTTAGATCAATGAGGGCATCCAAATGAAGGACCAGCAGGTCATTTGCATAATGTTTTGCACAGTATTGTTGGGACCCCATCACAATGCCTCTTATTCCAGGGTGTTGTCTTACGGTAATGGCCAGCTGCTCAGTAGCCAAGGAAAAAAGAAGCAGGGATAGGGGTCATCCCTGACAGGTGCCCTTCTCAAGGGGGAATCCCTAATGGGTGCCCTTCTCAAGGGGGAATGGGTTAGATAAGGTACCTTTATGAAGGACATTAGCTGTTGGGCCCATGTATAGAGTGTTGATCCACTTCTAACTCCACACTCAAGCACCTGACCCACAAGGAACTCCTCCACTCAGACCTACAAAGTTCCCAGATGCTGCACAGCCTTGGCACAGCGTGCCTTTTACTATTGTGCTCCACTATGGGCCAGTGCCTTATCTCCTGACATTACCAATGCCACATCTATTGGACCATTCAAATGCAGACTCCAGCAGCACCTAGTAAAATCCAGTTAATGTGACTGCTACCATTAGCACCCTCCCAGAGCATCGACCAACTATCTGCACTTACCTCCTGACAACTCATTGGGTTGAGAGACTCCAATCCCAGCACTTTAGGTTACACCTAACCCCCCCAGTCATGACATCGCTCCCACTTCCCTACTCCCTCAGATGCTCCCAACTACCTTACTCCTTCCAACCATGTTTGCAACCCCTCCTTCTTCTCACCGCTGAGAGCTTCCAAGTAGGGTGTTAACCTCTGATGCTGGCTAGCTGCTATACTACCTAAGCTGTTTAATGCTGTTGTACCCTGTAACTTACCTGTACCATATGTACAGTAACCCCGTCATCTGTATTGTATTGTCTATGTAACTGACGTGGAACCTATAAATGAGCATCTGCTCACTGGTGTAATCCAAGATCTCAATAAATAAAAAAAAAAATATATAAAAAAAACTTCTGGAAGGAGAATCTTATCCTCACAACCTCCAGCACTCCTCCCAAGAAGCCCCATTCTACAGTCAATGACATTCTCAAAGTTAATGGCCACTGTAGCTGTCATGGTAGGGGGTAGAGGCCACATGAATGACGTTATTCATGGAGAGCATATGGTCTAAACTCAACCCCTCTCTTCAAGAATCCTACCAGCATTGGATGGACAAGCCAGAACAGGAGTTTCTCTAATCTGGAGGGGAACGCCTTTGCCAAAATGTTCGCAAAGACTAATTAGGGAGATGGAGCAATAACTCCCAGCTTGCACCAGGTCCTTGCCTTTCTTGGATATAATGATTATCACCACTTCCCCAACTGTGTGCTGGGGAGGCATGTTAATAGTTTGTGCCTCTTGATACACCTGTTGTAATCTAGGGCTGAACAAGTCCCCCAAGCATTGGTAGAGGTCAATGGGGATGCCATCTCTTCCTGGCACCTTATGGGGGTTCCTAACCTCCATCTCCTTCTGATGCCTTGTGGGGGTTCATGGTCCACATAGTTGCTAGTATCTCAGCTTCAGTTAAAGGGGCCACCAACACTTCTACCTGTTTGTCCTTTAACTTGGGAAGGGTTAGTTAGAACAGAAACTACATTGTGGCCTCCTGAGGAAGGGATATGGGTGAAGGTGGTACCGGGTTAAAATGCTGAAAGCACAGATTATATATGAGCTCCTGAAACCTTTTTGCTCAATGCTCAGAATCCTAATGCTGAGTGCCCGAAACACGGTTGCCAGACAACATATCATCTCCACAAACCATATAAAAACTACAAACAGGTATCCGTCTCTCTCTCTCCGAATCAAACAAAGGGGCAGAGGACACTGCAGAGCAGGACACTGCAGCACAGGAGCTAGCACAGCAAAACTCGCCCAAAACAGGAACCAAAACAAAAAAAGCAAAAAGGAAATCCAAAAAACTTCTGATCATAGGAGACTCCATGATTCGGGGAGTTGATACATATCTCCAGCCAGGGGTAATGGTCAGATGTCTCCCAGATACATCAGCGTGGAGAGACACTGACCGCATTGCTAAAATTGTTCAGGAAGCAGGAAAAAACATTGATGTCCTGGTACACATACGGACTATCGATCCCACCAGCCGGTCAATTGTGAAGACCAAGGAACACCTGACCAGGCTGGGTGACAAACTATCATTCATTTCATCCAGCATATCCTTCTCTGAGATCCTGCCAGTCTGGGAGAGGGGGACAGATGGACGGAAGGTCAGAGAAGGGGAGATAGGGGAGCTAAACATGTGGCTCAAGGGCTGGTGCCAGGAAAAAGGACACAAATTTGTAGTGAACTGGCAACAGTTTTGGGAGCGAAAGTTCTTTAAATTTGATGGACTGCACCTGACTAAGGAAGGAGTTAGTGCATTGGGGCAGAAGTTTGATGTCTTTGCAAAATATTTAAACTAGCAAATGGGGAGGGGGTGAAGTACCCGTTACGTCGAATGGGAAGAACGCCCTTCCCCCCTCAGCTAGTGGTCAAACAGGAGTTCAGCATGTTTGTAGCTCATTTGCATCACCAGGTAAAGAAAAAGGTCTGGCTCCCCATATGATGCACAGGGGAAACGCCGGACCTCGCCCAATAACTAACACACCGAAATCTGACCAATGGAAAATCATGTACACTAATGCTCACAATCTTGGAAACAAGATCCCAGACCTGCAGGCAATAATGACAGAGGCTAAACTGGATATAGTAGCCATTAGCGAGACATTGTTTACCAGTAACCACACTAGGGAGACTTCAGTACCTGGCTATGTACTGTTCAAAAGAGACCAAGGTGCAAAAAGGGGGTGGGGGGTGGAGTGGCCCTTTATATCAAAGAAATTATCAAAACTACAGAAATTCAGAATACACATAAGGAGCCAGAAGAAATGTGGATCACCCTGGAAACAGGAAATGGGACAGCCATACGAACTGGGGTTGTGTACAGGCCTCCAGATCAACAGGAGGACATAGACACTTTACTGTTAGAAGATATACAAAACATGACAGCTAAATGGGAGGTTCTGATAATGGGAGACTTCAACATGCCAGATACAGATTGGTCAATACCAGCAGGGACATCCGCCAGAACTAGACACATGGTGGATTCCCTGCAGGGGGAGGGCCTCAAACAACTGGTACAACAATCCACAAGAGACAGGGCTATCCTAGATCTAGTACTGACTAACAGGGAAAGGATCGCAGATCTCCAGGTAGAAGGTCACCTGGGTGCCAGTGACCATTACATGGTATGGTTCAATTTGGCCACTAGAACAAAATCATCCCATTCCAAAGCAAAAATATGGGACTTCAGAGGAGCTGACTTTGATAGGATGGCCAACAGAGTTAAGCTAGCCCTGGCAAAAAGAAATACAGGTGAGGGGGTACAGGCAAAGTGGGCACGCATTAAGGATGCAATACTTGAAGCAACATCCCACTGTGTTAGAGAGAAAAGGAAGTGCAAAAGAAGAAGGAAACCACTTTGGTTCTCAAACACAGTAGCAGAAAAGGTCAGAGCCAAAAGGCTGGCCTTCAGGAAATATAAAGGAACGCAGATGGATGAAGATAGGGAGGCATACCAAACTTCCCTAAGGGAAGCAGGGAAGGCAGTAAGGCAGGCAAAGTCCCAAACTGAGGAAACACTAGCACGAACAGTAAAAGAAGGTGACAAGACTTTCTATAGATACATTAGTGAAAGGAGAATGTCCAGAGGGGGTATTGCTAAGATCAAAGGGGATAAGAGGGCGTGTAAGGAGCAGGACCATGTAAAAGCATCTATCCTAAATAGATACTTCTGCTCAGTATTTACTGAAGAGAAGGTAGGGCAGGGCCCACAGCTCTGCACCATGGACACAGGTGGGAGGGAGGTGTGCACTAGTCCCTTCACAAAAGAAAGGGACCTACAAGAGCTCGATAAGCTCAGGGTGGACAAGGCAATGGGACCTGATGGCATACATCCCAGGGTACTAAAGGAGCTAAGGGTGGAACTAGCAGAGCCATTATCAGAACTGTTTAGTGAGTCTCTGAGCACAGGAAAGGTCCCAGAAGAAGGGAGAAGTACTCATGTGATCCCACTCCACAAGAGTGGTAGCAAGGAGGAGGCAGGGAACTACAGACCAGTCAGTCTTACCTCAGTAGTGGGCAAGACTATGGAGACACTCCTTAAGGAAAGGATAGTGCAACACCTGGAATCCATAGGAGCACAGGATCCAAGACAGCATGGGTTTACAAAAGGACGGTCCTGTCAAACTAATCTCATAGATTTCTTTGACTGGGTAACCAGAGTGGTGGACCAAGGGGGAGCAGTTGATGTTGCCTACTTTGACTTCAGCAAAGCTTTCGATACTGTTCCAAATAGAAGAATGATTAATAAGCTGGTTAGGATTGGGGTGGGTCAGACGTTGGTCAACTGCGTGGCAAACTGGTGGACAGGCAGAAAACAGAAAGTGGTGGTAAATGGTATACAGTCAGAAGAGATGCAAGTCACAAGTGGGGTACCTCAGGGATCAGTCCTGGGGCCAGTCCTTTTCAATATCTTCATCAGTGACATTACAGATGGACTAGAGGGTAAGGTTTGTCTGTTTGCAGATGACACCAAGATCTGCAACAGAGTAGATGATCCAGATAGGGTGGGTAGAATGAGAAGAGATCTGGATAAACTAGCAAAATGGTCAGAAGAGTGGCAACTGGGGTTTAACGCAAAGAAGTGCAAGATCATGCACATAGGGAAGAGAAACCCTGACGGCACCTATAGACTGGGAGGGGAGTTGCTGGCAGTTACAAGGGAAGAAAGAGACTTGGGCATCATCATCACCAATGACCTGAAATCATCCAAGCAGACCTCTAAAGCAGTAGGTAAGGCTAGAGGGATGTTGGGGTGTATTAGTAGGGGTATCACAAGTCAGAAGAGGAAGGTAATAATCCCTCTTTACAAGACACTGGTTAGGCCCCATCTGAAGTACTGCGTGCAGTACTGGAGGCCACACCTTCACAAGGACATTAACTTAATTGAGGCAATCCAGAGAAGGGCAACCAAAATGGTGCAGGGACTGCATCAGAAAACATATGAGGACAGATTAACTGAACTCAATATGTATACCCTAGAGCAAAGGAGGGAGAGAGGTGATATGATTGAAATATTCAAACACCTTGAGGGCATTAACAAGGTGAAAGAGTCTAACATGTTTCAATATAAGAAAAATAGCAGGACAAGAGGACACAGCATGAGATTAGAGGAAGGTCTATTAAGGGGTAATGTGAGGAAGTTCTTTTTCACAGAAAGGGTGGTGGATGCATAGAACGGCCTACCTCAGGAAGTGGTGGATATGAATACAGTGCAGGGCTTCAAACAGGCATGGGATAGGCATAAGGGAGCAATACAGATGAGTATGAATAGATAGGCCATTGACAGAGCAAAGGCCTGTGGCACATTAGAAACATAGAAACATAGACTTTGACGGCAGATAAGGACCGCTTGGCCCATCTAGTCTGCCCATTTCCCTACCTACAGGATAGGCCGCAGATCCTAGTTAACCAACAGTCTATTTCTTCCTACCCCCCACAAGAATTCCCTTATATCTGTCCCATGCATTCTTGAATTCTCCCACAGTTTTAGACCCCACAACCTCCTCAGGAAGGCTGTTCCAAGCATCCTACTCTCTCTGTGAAAAAATACTTCTCACATTGCCCTGAACTACCCCCTCTATCTTTAAATTGTGTCCCCTTGTTCTTGCACATCTCTTTTCTGAAAGATGCTACTCTCTTGGACTTTGTTGATTCCACTGAGGTACTTAAGTTTCTATCATGTCCCCCTCTCCCTTCTTTCCTCAGGGTATACATATTAAGCTCCTTTAGTCTCTTCTCAGTATGGCTTCTCTTGCAGACCCTGCACCATTTAGTTGCCCTCCTCTGACTGCCTCTATCCTGTGTCCTTGCAGAGATGGGGTCTCCAGAACTGGACGCAGTACTCCAGATGGGGTCTCCCAACTGTCTGTACAGAGAGATAACAACTTCCTGTTTTCTGCTGGTGATGCGCTCCTATGCATCCCAGTATACCCCAGCCCTCCCTACTGCCTTCTCACATTGCTTGCTAACCTTAAGGTCATCTGATATGATTACCCCAGGTCCCTTTCCTTTTTGTTGTTACTACCTCCCCATTGTGTATTCTTCCCTGGGTTCTTATTTCCCAGGTGCATTATTTTGCACTTCTTTGCATTGAATCCTAGCTGCCATACTTCTGACCATTCCTCCAACCTTGCCAAGTCCCTTCTCATCCTTTCCGCCTCCTTGTGTATCAGCCCTGTTGCAGATCTTTGTGTCATCTGCAAAGAGGCATACTTTTCCTTCCAGTCCCTCTGCAATGTCACTTATAAAGACATTAAAAAGGACTGGACCAAGTACTGAACCCTGCGGTACCCCACTAGTAACCCCTCTTTCTTCAGAATGGACTCATTTACAATTATCTTCAGTGTCCTGTTGTCCAGCCAATGTTTTACCCAGGCTACCACCCTGGGACCCACTCCCAGGCTGGTTAATTTGACTATTAATCTTTTGTGTAGGACTGTGTCAAATGCCTTGCTAAAGTCTAGGTAGGCCATGTCCACAGCCCCTCCCTGGTCTACTACTTTGGTCACCCAGTCAAAGAAATCAATTAGATTCGTCTGACATGACCTTCCCGCTGTGAACCCATGCTGCCTTGGGTCCTGTGCCCCACTGAAATGTAGGTACTCAACAATTCTTTCCTTCAGAAGTGACTCCATCACTTTCTCTACCACAGAGGTCAAATTGACAAGTCTGTAGTTTCCTGCCTCTGTCTTGGTCCCACTTTTGTGAAGGGGAATCACATCCGCCTTCCTCCAGTCCTCGGGTACCACACCATCCTCCCATGATTTATTAAAAACAGTAGCCAGTGGTTTCACTAGTTTCCCCTTAATTCTTTTAGAATTCTGGGTGAATTCCATCAGGCCCCATTGCTTTGTCCACCTTCAGTTTTAGGAGTTCTTGCAGAACCCTTTCTTCTGTGAAAGGACTGGGATCGACCCCCAATCAAAGCGTGCTTCTGTTAATTGGATTAGGTACTTCCCTCCTCTTTGTGAATACTGAGCAGAAATATTCGTTCAGTATCCCTGCTTTTCACTGTCCCCTCTGCCCACCCACCATTCATTCTATTCAGCTTCACTATCCTCCCTTTGTCTTTTCACGCCGCTGATGTACCTATAAATACAGGTTACTCACCTGTAACAGGAGTTCTAGGAATGGTATATGTTGTTCATCCACACTCATTGGCAGTATCCTTGCCGCTTTAAATCTTGCCGGAAGGTCTTCAAGCTTGCTCCTCCCACCCACCCGGGTGGTATAACTCTCGGCTCCGCCCCATGACGCCAGATCTGGCCCGCTGGAAGCTCAGGTTGTGCGTCGAAGCCAGGAAGGTCGGGTGGGTCGTGTGGATGAACAGCATATACCATTCCTAGAACTCCTGTTACAGGTGAGTAACCTGTATTTCTAGGGACATGGATATGTTGTTCATCCACACTCATTGGCAGACTCCTAGCAGTTCTCCGGGAGGAGGGAGGCAAGACGACACCCCATATACTTACTTGGGAAAGAGAGACTGAGAACCGAGGCCCCAAAACCAGCATCCCGGCGTGACTCAAGGTCGATGTGGTAGTGGGTAATGAAGGTGTTTGCTGACTTCCAGGTAGCAGCCCTGCAGATTTCCTGGATAGGGACGTCCCTGGAAGCAGCCACCGTTGCAGCAGTATGGCGGGTAGAATGAGCTCTTATCCTCTGGGAGGCTCCATGCCCGCTAACTTATAGCAGAGATCTATGCAGGAGGTTACCCACCTGCTTATCGTCCGCTTGGCTGCAGGTCTGCCAGATCTGACTTCAGCGTAGGTGACAAACAGCTGGCGAACCTCTCCTCGAATTTCAGCCAGCGCTCCTTATAATGCTAGCCTTCTAGGATCCAGAGTGTGAGCCTATATTCGCCTCCGAGTGTGATTGGGGTAGAACACCGGCAGAGTCAACACCTGGTTAAGGTGAAACTCCGACACCACCTTCGGAAGGAATTTCGGTGGGGGCGCAGGACAACTTGTCCCTGTGGAAGACCAGGTAAGGAGACTCGATGGAAAGCGCCTGGAGCTCTCCCATCCCTTCTGGCTGACGTGATAGCCACCAAGAAGGCGGTCTTCCACGACAGGTGAGAGAGAGCACACTGTATCTAGGTTGAATGGCTTGCCCATGAGCTTGCCAGTACCAGCAGTAGATCCCACGGAGGTGGGGTTTCCCGCACTGAGGTAAAATGTGATCAAGGCCTTTGAAAAGCGCCAGACCACCTTCTCCTGCGCCATCGACTGCTTCCCGCCCGCTACCAAAGCAGAGATGGCTGCCGGTGCACCCTAGGGTCGCCGACCCAAGCCCTTGACTAGAAAGGGACCATAAATAGTCCAAGATGCTTGCAAGGAACAGGAGGAAGGGTCCAAGCCCTTGTCCTGACACCAAATGGAAAACCTTTTCCATTTGAAGGCATAGCATTTTCTGGTCGACTCTACGGGACGCCTCAACTACATTGAGGACCTCGTCGGAAAGACCCAAAGCCTGGAACTCTAGCCGCCAGGAACCAGGCCGTCAGGTGCAGGATTGAAGGTCCGGATGGAACACCTTCCCTGATTGACTGAGAGCAGGTCCGGGCGAGCTGGAAGCTGCCACGGAGTCCTGGAGCTGAGACTGAGGAGATCTGGTACCAGAACTGGCGAGGCCAGTCTGGGGCTATCAGAATCACCTCGCCTTGTCCCTCTCGCCTTGAGAAGCACCTTGTGGATCAAGGAAATGGGGGAAAAGCGTAAAAGAGGCCGGGGTCCATTGCCTCGAGAGGCATCCCCTGCAGCGAGCCCTGCTGAGGGGGGGCATGGAACAGACTCAGCCAGCGTTCTCCGTGGAGGCAAACAGGTCCACCTGAAGTGTGCCCCAAAGGGAGAACAGATGCTGTACTACCTCCGGCAGGAGAGACCACTCGTGGATGCAGCCCCTATCCGGCTCAGGGCATCGGCCGGGTGTTGGAGGCTCCTGCCACGTGAATAGCTGGAGATCCGCCTCCAGGCTGCGCCACGAGTGACCAAATGGGAGAGCTTCCTTGCATAGAAGCATGGAGCGGCCTCGCCCTGGCGTTTAGATAGTACATGGTCGTGGTATTGTCCGCCTGACTCGGACCACTTGACCCCGGAGGAACGGAGCAAAGGCGGTGAGAGCTAGGCGGACCGCTCGGAGCTCCAGCAGGTTGATGTGGCATCGACTCCGCGGGGACCAGAGGCCATGAGCCCGTGTTCCCCAGATGGGCACCAACCCATCAGAGAGGCATCGGTCGACAGAGAGACCTCGGCTCGGGCGGACGAACGGGATGCCCTCCTGCAATTGATCTGGAACGGTCCACCACTGGAGAGCATTCCACATCCCCTGTGTCACCGACACAAGCTGGTCCAAGGGATCGCAGCGTTGTGACCACTGGCTGGCCAGTCCCCACTGAAGGGGACGCATGTTCCAGCGGGCCCAACGGACCACGCTGGTACAGGCCGCCATGAGACCCAGGAGGCGCAGGAAGTCCCGGGCAGGGCGCAATTGCCCAACCAGAAATGATCGGGCAAGGAGGAAAGAACCTCGGCCCTGTCCGCGGAGCCGCTCTGGCTCGAAGAGAGTCGAGCTGCGCCCGATGAATAAAATCACCTGCTTGGCTCGAGTTCCGACTTGGCCTCGTTGACAAGGAGGCCCAGTTGAGAGCAGACCTGGAGGGCCAGATCTCTGGACCACTCCGCCTCCTTCCTGGAGGGAGCTGCTATCAGCCAGTCGTCCAGGTAAGGGTACACCGGACCCCGGCGCCACAGGAGATGCTGTCACCACTGCCATGCATTTGGTGAAGACCCTGGGAGCTGGAGACAAGCGAAGGGCATGGCTTGGAACTGAAGAGAGATCCTTCCGCTCGAGCGAAGGATCTCTGGTGAGACAGACGGATAGGGCGTGAAAAACGCGTCCTGCAAGTCAGAAGCAGAACCACGCGCGTTCAAGGATGGTATTATCTGAGCCAGGTGACCATCCTGAAGGTTGAGACCTTAGGAACTTGTTTAGGTCGTGTAGGTCGAGAATGGGGCGCCAGCCCCGTCCGCTTGGAACCAGGAAGTACCTGGACACAAACCCTGGGTCTGAAGGAGGGTCCACCACCTCTCTTACCACCTCCTTCTGGAGGAGGAGGTGATGTCGGCTCGGCAGAGCCGCCAGTGAACTGGGGATCCCGAAGCCCCGAGGGCGGCGGCTCTGAAGGGTGGTGCCTGCTCGAATTCCAGAGCAGGCCTCTTCCCACCACCTCCAAGACCCACCTGTCCGTGGTAACAGCGACCAGGCGGAGCAGGAAGTGCGGAGCCGTCCCCAGGGGACCCAGGGTAAGTGACGGGATGGGGCGACACCCCTCAGCCCGTCACTGGGCAGGCTTGGAGGAGGACCGGCCGAGGACCTCCTGGGCCTTCCTCCCTGCCTCCTGTTAGAGGAAGCCGGCTTGGGTTTGGGATGCCAAGGCCGAGCCTGCTGGCCCTGACGTTGCTGGGCAGGCGCGGGGCACAGAAGGGACGAAGAGGCTAGGCTGTGGTTGCGGCCTTTGTCCTTCTGAGCGGAAGAGACCCGAGTCAAGGTGGCATTGGACTTCTCGATCCTCTGCAGGTGACCTTCCACCCCAGGGCCGAAGAGGTCAGTCCCAAAGGGAACATCCGCCAACTTGCTGGGTATCAGTAAAGTGGATATCCTCAGCCAAGCCATCGACGACGATAGCACTGCGGCAGCCAACGATCTGGCACATGAGTCCCCAACATCCAAAGCAGTCTGGAGCTGCTGTTTGGCCACTGCCTGCCCTGGTCCGCACCTGCTTAACCGTAGTCTGCAGATCGGCGGGAAGATGAGGATGACCTCATCCAGGGAGCCCAACAGGGCATGAGAAAAATGTGCCATGAGGACGGCCCGAACTGGCCTGTGAGAAGCCGAGAGAGGGCCTTGGCGTAGACTCACCGACATAGTCCAATTTCTTGGACTCCTTGTCAGGAGGTTTGTCCACATCCCTGGCGTTGCCGGTAGCGCGGAAGCTGTCGGTAACCAACCCCTCAGCAGAGGGGTGTTCCGAAAAACCGGACAAGGAACCGGTAGGGACCGCATACTTCCTGGCCATCCTGGCCAAAGGCGCAGGGCAGGAAGCAGGGCGCTGACAAAGTTCCAGTGCTGGACCCACTATGGCCTCGGCCACCGGAAAGGCCTCCGTCGGAGAATCCCCTCGGTCCAGAATCTCCGTGAGGGGATACCTGGCCCGTTTGGAAACGGGTTCGAGCTCCATCCCGGTAGACTCCGAGATGAGCCGAAGCAGTCCTAGGAAGGACGACGGGCTATCGTCCATTGGCTGACCTCCTGAAGACTCCAAGTCCAGTCGCTTGGAGAAGAAGGAGGAATCATCTTCGGACTCGGAAGAGTCCTCGAAAGGCTGCCTCTGGCCTGAGCCACCCTTCACCTGCCGAGGTCGGTCGGGAGAGAGGTAACTGACAGCCGATGGGTAAACCCTTAGCCGACCGAGAATCCTTGGTGGAGCCCCAATTGGTGGCTGTGGAGGCGGAGGTTCCACACCATCGGTGGAGCAGCTGGTTTGGCAGAACAACCGGCCTGGGTATAGCTCCTCGGGCAAGTCGGGGGTTGTGTCGGCCGTTCGGTGACAGCCACTTAATGGCGGGGAAGGCGCGGTGGCTTATTCCGGCCAGGAGGAGCTGTTGCAACATAAGGTCCTCGTACCGTCGGCGTAATTCACGCGAAGCCTCCCTCATCCGAGGAGGCGGGGCGAGCAGCAGCGACGCTTACGTGATGCCGAGACCGAGACCGCCTATGGCGGTGGGAGCGGCTGGACCGAGTCGAGACCGAGACCGAGAGTCCCGGAATTAGGGTCGGTGCAGGGAGTGTCGGCCGGAACCGACCTCCCTCGGCTCGGAAGGTCCATCCGAGGCTCGAACCGGAGGCACAGGCGAGCCACGGGATCCTCAACTCTCCCGGGGAACCGGGAGAGGGAATCTCGGCTGCTAAAGGCGACAGCCCGTCCAATGGGTCGAGAAAATCTCGACTTCATCAGTGGGAGTCTCGGTCAACTGACCTGGCCGAGGGACACCGTGAGGCCAGTGGCGAAGCGGTATGATCGACGAAGCCGACGGTCGGCACGCCCGAGAGGGACTTTCCCGCCCCAAGAGCGCCGACGGAGGGACTTACCTTGTCCCTCTTTGGACCGAGAAAAGGTCCAGCAGACGCAGGCCCTTCTCCTTTAGTGGAGAGGGACAGACAAAGCTCCTTAAAGGAAGCCGTGTAGGAAGAACCCAGAGAGGCGGGATAAATGCAGCGGCGAGGAAGATCGGCCCGCGCCGCCTCTTCGAGGCGACCATCCACCGACTGATCCGCCGAACCGCCGCCGCGACACCGCCAACCGCCTCCTTGGACTTCACCGAGGGAAACGCTCGGACGCCCAGTTGCAATCGGGCAGCACGGCTTCGAGGGACGAGGCCGAGAAAGATGAGCACAGGTCGCAAGCCCGCGGTCGTGCTCAAGGCCTAAGCAGTAGACACACGTGGAGTGTGGATCCGTCCGAGACATCTTCTGCCCGCATGGGCATCTCCGAAATCCGGGAGTCGATTTATCCATCGCAGCCGCGAGGGATCGAAGACTGAAGTCTTTTTGCAAAATATTATTTTTAAATCCGCAAACGGAGAAATAGGAACCAGTCACAAACGCAGAGCGTTAAGGAGGGAACCTGAGCTTCCAAGCGGTAAGGAAGATCTGGCGTCATGGGGCGGAGCCGAGAGTTATACCACCCGGGTGGGTGGGAGGAGCAAGCTTGAAGACCTTCCGGCAAGATTTAAAGCGGCAAGGATACTGCCAATGAGTGTGGATGAACAACATATCCATGTCCCTAGAAAAGGTTTTATCCCCCTTCTTAACCGAGTTGGCTATCTTTTCCTCAGTTTGGGCCTTTGCTATTCTGACTTCCCTCCCTGCTTCCTTCTGCCTTAACTGGTACAGCTCTCTGTCCTGCTCTTTCTGTGTTTTCTTATACTTCCGAATACTATCTTTTCTCCTGACTTTCCCAGCCACTTCTTTTGAGAACCATAGTGGATTTTTCTTTCGTTTTGATTTATTTGCTTCACAAAAGGCTTGTTGCCTCTGTGATGGCAGTTTTGATTATTCCCCATTGTTGCTCCACCCCTCCTTCTAGCCTGTTTGCTAGTGCTTTTCTGAGGCACTCTCCCATCTTGCCAAAGTCAGCCCTCCTGAAGTCCAGTACCCTCACTTTTGTATGGCTTGACTCTGTAGCTGAGTTTAACGTGAACCACACTGTTTGATGGTCACTTGTTCCCAGATGGCAACCCACTTCTAGATCTGAGATCCTCTCACTGCCCCCATTTGAGAGTATGAGGTCTAAGATTGCTCCCTCACGAGTGGGTTCCGAAACTAGCTGAGGCCTGCCACCTGTAGGGCATCGAGAATGGCCCTGCTCTTGGATGTGGCTGCAGCACATGTGCTCCAGTTAACATCTGGCATATTCAGGTCCCCATCAATGGTATCTCCCTTTCTCTGCCATCCTAAGAATGCCTTCTATCATATCCTTGTCCATTCCTCCCCTTGACATGGGGGTCTGTACACAACCCCTGTGCGGATTGTGGTGCCCTTTCCAGTCTCCAAGGTGACCCACAGTGCCTCCTCTCCTCCCTGTTTACTCTTTTGTTCAGTTGCTTTTATCCCTTCCTTTACATAGAGAGCTACTCCTCCCCCTCTTCTCCCCTGCCTATCTCTCCTGTAGGTTATGTACCCTGGTATGTTAACATCCCAGTCATGGTTCTCTGTGTACCATGTTCCTGTGACTGCTACGATATCCAGGCATCCCTCTTCCATCAAGGCCACCAGCTCAGGGAGCTTGTTGCCCAGACTACGGGCATTGGTACTCATTACCCTCCATTTCCTGATGGCCTTACTCCTTTTTGCCCCATCCCTATCCTTCTTGCCTTTGTCACTTTCCCCATTTACCCCATTCATAAGGTAAAAAAAAAAGAAATGGGCAGACTGGATGTGCCTTGCCGTCTTTATCTGCCATCAACTTCTATGTTTCTATGTTTCTATTGGGATTTTGCCAAAAGCAAAGTTTTTTTAATGTTTCAGGGGGCTTCACCCAAATCCACCCCTCCCCCACACCTCTCATATTTAAAGATACCAACTCTACCACAGGCAAAATCCCGATGTCGGACAACCATGTCTCATGCACCCAGCATCAGGATTCTGAGTGTCGGGCAAAAGACTTTCAGTGTCTTTAATGGATACCAAAAGCCCCACAACAGCATGGGTTAAAACAGCTAAGTGAAAGCAGCTAAAGATAAAACAGCTATAGTGACATAACAGCAAAGGTAAATAATAGCAACGGTATTATTAGCACTGTCCCTGTCACTGTTTGGGGGACAGGGAGAAAGCTCCTGCTGCGGGGTATGCTGGCTGAGCAGCTGCCATGGCTCAGAGGATAGGGTCACAGGCAGTGGAGCGTGGTGGAGTGTTGGTGGATTGGGGTTCAATTCCTGGTCCTGAAACACATTTTTTTTTGTTGTGGGTGTTGTCTCCCCCCCTCCCAAACTTACCCTCTGTGTGTGTCTGTCTCCCACGCTGCACCCTTTGCCCCCCGTTGTCCTGCTGGTTCCCTGTCCCCTTCAGAACAATTCTCCCCCTCCCAAGGTTTCTTCCAGTACCTGAGTTGCCTCCCCCCTGGAGGTAGTTATTTTAAGTTGAGCAGGTTTGGGGGGACGGGGGTGAAGCCCCCTGCAAACAGTCAGTTTGTTTTTTTGTTTGATATTAGTGGTTTTAGCACTGTCTTTTTAGGAAGTGCCATATTTGTTTTAGCTGTTTTTGCTGCAGTGTATTTGACCATGCTGTTTTTGTTTTAGCTGTTTTGACCCCGTGACAAGTATTGAGCTTCCTTTCCAGTACTGATGTTTGACATGCAAAAGTGGCAGCTCCTTCTCTTGGGTCAGTTATTGACCTGGATGTGGATGCCAATAAGGGCTGTCATATCCTTCCTGGAGCTAGCTGCCCTGCCCAGAAAACTGGCAGAGAACACCAGGACAAAGGAGCTGCTGTTGTGACTGAACTTCTCTACTGGGACTAAAGAAGTAGAACTCTACTACAGGGACCTCCAATTTAGGGCAAAAAAAAAAAGTTAGTGTGTTTGTTTGAGTTGGCTGAAGTGAATTGTTATCTGTGCAGTTATCTAGGTGTTAGTCGCAGGTGGCTGAAGGGGATTGTTATCTGTGCAATTTAACTAAGTGTGAAAAGATCTGTTAAGTAGGGGAAGTGGCTTAGCTAGAAGGAAGCCAGGTTAAAGCCAGATTTAAACACTGCCCAAGATAGCTTCTGCCAGAGAACTGGTAGAGAACACCAGGATGAAGGAGCTGCTGTTGTGACTTACATAGAAACATAGAAACATAGAGGTTGATGGCAGATAAGGACCCCAAAGCCCATCCAGTCTGCCCATTTCTTTTTCTACCTTATAAATGTGCCATCGGCCTTTGCTCTGTCAGTGGCCTATCTAGTCATACTCATCTGTATTGCTCCCTTATACCTATCTCATGCCTGCTTGAAGCCCTGCACTGTATTCATAGCCACCACTTCCTGAGGTAGACCATTCCATGCATCCATCACTCTTTCTCTGAAAAAGAATTTCCTCACATTCCCCCTTAATCGGCCTCCCTCTAATCTCATTCTGTGTCCTCTTGTCCTGCTATTTTTCTTATATTTAAACATGTTAGACTCTTTCACCTTGTTAATGCCCTTAAGGTGTTTGAATGTTTCGATCATATCACCTCTCTCCCTCCTTTGCTCAAAGGTATACCTATTGAGCTCCGTTAATCTGTCCTCATATGTCTTCTGATGCAGTCTGTGCACCATTTTGGTTGCCCTTCTCTGGACTGCCTCAATTTGGTTAATGTCCTTGAGAAGGTGTGGCCTCCAGTACTGCACACAGTACTCCAGATGGGGCCTAACCAGTGTCTTGTAAAGAGGGATTATTACCTCCCTCTTCTGACTTGTGATACCCCTACTAATACACCATAACATCCCCTAGCCTACTGCTTTAGAGGTCTGCTTGGATGATTTCAGGTCATCGGTGACGATGATGCCCAAGTCTCTTTCTTCCTTTGTGACTGCCAGCAACTCCCCTCCCAGCCTATAGGTGGCTTCAGGGTTTCTCTTCCCTATGTGCATGATCTTGCACTTCTTTGCATTAAATCCAAGTTGCACACTCTTCCGACCATTTTGCTAGTTTATCCAGATCTCTTCTCATTCTGCCCACGCCATCTGGATCATCTACTCTGTTGCAGATCTTGGTGTCATCTGCAAACAGACAAGCCTTACCCTCTAGTCCATCTGCAATGTCACTAATGAAGATATTGAAAAGGACTGGCCCCAGGAGTGATCCCTGAGGTACCCCACTTGTGACTTGCATCTCTTCTGACTGTATACCATTTACCACCACTCTCTGTTTTCTGCCCATCAACCAGTTTGCCACCCAGTTGACCAACTTCTGACCCACCCCGAGCCTACCCAGCTTATTTATCTATCTTTTACGTGGAACAGTGTCGAAACCTTTGCTGAAGTCAAAGTAGGTGACATCAATTGCTCCCCCTTGGTCCACCACTCTGGTTACCCAGTCAAAGAAATCTATGAGATTAGTTTGACAGGACCTTCCTTTTGTAAACCCATGCTGTTTTAGATCCTGTGCCCCTATGGATTCCAGGTGTTGCACTATCCTTTCCTTAAGGAGTGTCTCCATAATCTTGCCCACTACTGAGGTAAGACTGGCTGGTCTGTAGTTCCCTGCCTCCTCACTGCTAACACTCTTGTGGAGCGGGATCACATGAGCCCTTCTCCAGTCTTCTGGGATCTCTCCAGTGCTCAGAGACTCACTAAACAGTTCTGATAATGGCTCTGCTAGTTCCACCCTTAGCTCCTTAAGTACCCTGGGATGTATGCCATCAGGTCCCATTGCCTTGTCCATCCTGAGCTTAGCGAGCTCTTGTAGGACCCTTTCTTTTGTGACGGGAGTAGTGTTCACCTCCTTCCCCCCACCGTGTCCATGGTGCTGAGCTGTGGGCCCTCCCCTACCTTCTCTTCAGTAAATACTGAGCAAAAGTATCTATTTAGGATAGATGCTTCTACAGGGGCATCCTCTTCACATGCCCCCTTTTCTCCTTTGAGCTTTGCAATACCCCCTCTGGACTTTCTCCTTTCACTAATGCATCTATAGAAAGTCTTGTCACCTTCTTTTACTGTTTGTGTTAGTGTTTCCTCAGTTTGGGACTTTGCCTGCCTTACTGCCTTCCCTGCTTCCCTTAGGGCAGTTTGGTATGCCTCCCTATCTTCATCCTGCTGTGTTCCCTTATATTTCCTGAAGGCCATCCTTTTGGCCCTGACCTTTTCTGCTACTGTATTTGAGAACCTAACTGGTTTCCTTGTTCTTTTGCACTTCCTTTTCTGTCTAACACAATGGGATGTTGCTTCAAGTATTGCATCCTTAATGCTTGTCCACTTTGCCTGTACCCCCTCACCTGTGTTTCTTTTTGCCAGGGCTAGCTTAACTCTTTTGGCCATCTTATCAAAGTCAGCTCCTCTGAAGTCCCATATTTTTGCCTTGGAATGGGATGATTTAGATGAAGTGACCAAACTGAACCATACCATGTGATGGTCACTGGCCCCCAGGTGACCTTCTACCTGGAGATCTGTGATCCCTTCCCTGTTAGTCAATACTAGATCTAGGATAGATCTGTCTCTTGTGGGTTGTTGTATCAGTTGTTTGAGGCCCTCCCTCTGCAGGGAATCCACCATGTGTCTAGTTCTGGCAGATGTTCCTCCTGGTATTGACCAATCTGTATCCGGCATGTTGAAGTCTCCCATTATCAGAACCTCCCCTTTAGCTGTCATGTTTTATATATCTTCTAACAGTAATGTGTCTATGTCCTCCCCCCGGTCTGGGGGCCTGTAAACAACCCCAGTTCTTATGGCTGTCCCATTTCCTGTTTCAAGGGTGACCCACAGTTCTTCTGGCTCCTTATGTGTATTCTGAATTTCTGTAGCTTTAATATTTTCATTAACATATAGGGCCACTCCACCCCTGCTTTTTGCACCTCAGTCTCTTCTGAACAGTACATAGCCAGGTACTGAAATGTCTACTGGGACTAAAGAAGTAGAACTCTACTACTGGGACCTTCAATTTAGGGTAAAACAAAAATTAAAATTAGTGTGTTTGTCTGAGCTGGCTGAAGTGAATTGTTATCTGTGCAATTATCTAGGTGTTAGTCTCAGTTGGCTGAAGGGGATTGATATGTGTGCAATTTAACTAAGTGTAGAAATATCTGTTAAGTAGGGGGAGTGGCTTAGCTAGAAGGAAGCCAGGTTAAAACCAGATTTAAACACTGCCCTAGATAGCTTCTGCCAGAGAACTGGCATAGAACACCAGGATGAAGGAGCTGCTGTTGTGACTGGACTTCTCTACTGGGACTATATTGCCCTCCTTTCCTCCCCTCCACTGAAAGCCAGTTCTACTTTTATAGGCACAGGATTTGACTGACAACAGGAACTTCCTATTTGGGAGCAGGAATTGACTGATCACAGAGCCACCAAAGACTCACCATCCTAGAATGACAAGAGTAGCTCTCCGTCCCCCCCCCCAGCTGCTGAAGGTCTGCCTCTGAGCAAGTAAGGAGACTACAGAGAAATATAGGCTCTTCTTGTCTCAGAACAAGAAGATCAGGAGCTTAAAGTGCACATAGGCAGTAAGTAAGTAGGGAGAAAAAAAAAATAAACAGAGGAAAGAGTAAGTATTCCAAACAACAGTGAAGGGGCCAGAAATAAGATATGAGTAGTGCAGTGCAGTGGCTGTGGAGCAGCAGTCTTCCAGGAGACATTCTGGAGGATGCAGTGTTGTCCCATCTGCAGGCACATCTCTGGCCTGCGGGAGAACGTTACTCATCTCCAGGCTGAGTTGGCCAGGATTTGTGGGACATCTTCTCCCATCCAGCACCAGTGCCGTTGCCTCAGAGGTTGCCAAGAAAGAGGAGCGGTTGGACCACAGTGGGCTCAGGGAGGGTGAGGGTGGTGAAACAGAGGCACTTCCCTCCAGTTGTACCTCTCCACAATTCATATGCCATTCTGGCAAACTGTGGTTCCTCTATGGAGGCACCCACAGTGGAGACCAAGAAGGATGCTGGGAACTTCCACAAAGGAGACCCACAGGAGGGTGGCATGGAACCCCACAGGGGAAGGAAACAACTCCTGGTGGGGGAATCCATTGTTAGGAAGGTAGAACTGGGGGAGGAAGGGGAGAGGGAGGCAAGGTGCCTGCCTGGGACCATGGCTTGGAGGGACAGGGAGCAAATCCTCAGGATCGCCGGAGCAGCTGCAAAGGGGAGGGAGCTGGATGTCATTGTCTCACCTAGGGACAAATGACCTGGCTAAGAAAGGGATCAGAGCAGTGCAGGAAGAGTTTGTGGAGTTAGAGAGGGGCCTTAGACAAGTAACACGCACGGTAACCTTCTCAGAGGTGCTGCCTGTCTATGGCGTGGGTGAGGCTAGGGTGCTCCACACCATGGGATTCAATCAGTGGTTGAAAAACTGGTGCAGAGCTCAGGGATTTGGCTTCATTGGGGACTGGGGGTCCACCTCGAGTGATGCAGGCCTATACTGGTGTGATGGTCTGCATCTGTCCAGGAGGGGATCCAGGATCCTAGGTGATAGGTTTAAATGCTTCATTGGCAAGCATTTAAACTAGCCAAGGGGGAAGGCACTGGAAAGGAGCAGGAAAATCCTAGCCCCCCCCCAAAAAAAAAAAATCAGTGTAGTAAGTGAGGTAAATACCAAGATAGAGATGTCAATAGGGAGAAGGGCAGGGGTAAATGGAGAAAGTGACAAAGGCAATAGGGACAGGGATGAGGTAAAAAGGGGTAAGGCCATCAGGAAATGGAGGGTAATGAGTACCAATGCCCTTAGTCTGGGCAACAAGCTCCCTGAACTGGTGGCCTTGATGGAAGAGGGATGCCCGGATATCGTAGCAGTCACAGAAATATGGTACACAGAGAACCATGACTGGGATGTTAACATACCAGGGTACACAACCTACAGGAGAGACAGGAAGGGGAGAAGAGGGGGAGGAGTAGACCTCTATGTAAGGGAAGGGATAAAACCAACTGAACAAAAGAGTAAACAGGGAGGAGAAGAGGCACTGTGGGTCACCTTAGAGACTGGAAATGGCACCACAATCTGCACAGGGGTTGTATACAGACCCCCATGTCAGGGGGAGGGAAAGAACAAGGATATGATAGAAGGCATACTTAGGATGGCAGAGAAATGGGAGATACTGTTGATGGGAGACCTGAATATGCCAGATGTTAACTGGAGCACATTTACTGCAGCCACATCCAAGAGCAGGGCCATTCTCAATGCCCTACAGGTGTCACGCCTCAAACAGCTAGTTTTGGAACCACTCGTGAGGGAGCAATCTTAGACCTCATACTCTCAAATGGGGACAGTGAGAGGATCTCAGATCTAAAAGTGGGTAGCCATCTGGGAACAAGTGATCACCAAACAGTGTGGCTCATGATAAACTCACCTACAGAGTCAAGCCATACAAAAGTGAGGGTACTGGACTTCAGGAGGGCTGACTTTGGCAAGATGGGAGAGTGCCTTAGAAAAGCACTAGCAAACAGGCTAGAAGGAGGTGTGGAGCAACAATGGGGAATCATCAAAACTGCCATCACAGAGGCAACAAGCCTTTGTGTGAAGCAAATAAACAAATCAAAATAAAAGAAAAAGCCATTATGGTTCTCAAAAGAGGTGGCGGGGAAGGTCAGGGAGAAAAAGATAGCATTCAAGAAGTATAAGGAAACACAGAAGGAGCAGGACAGAGAGCTGTACCAGTTAAGGCAGAGGGAAGTCAGAATTGCAAAGGCCCAAACTGAGGAAAAGATAGCCAACTCAGTTAAGATAGGGGATAAAACCTTTTATAGGTACAGTATATCAGGGAGCGTAGAAAGACAAAGGGAGGGATAGTGAGGCTGAATAGAATGGATGGTGGGTGGGCAGAGAGGGACAGTGAAAAAGCAGGGATACTGAACAAATGTTTCTGCTCAGTAATCACAAAAGAGGAGGAGGGGTAAGTGCCTAATCCAATTAACAGAAGCACTCTGGATAGGGGGGTTGATCCCAGTCCTTTCACAGAAGAAAGGGTTCTGAAAGAACTCCTAAAACTGAAGGTGGACAAAGCAATGGGGCCTGATGGAATTCACCCAGAATTCTAAAAGAATTAAGGGGAGAACTAGTGAAACCACTGACTACCCTTTTTAACAAATCATGGGAAGATGGTGTGGTACCTGAGTACTGGAGGAAGGTGGATGTGATTTCCCTTTACAAAAGTGGGACCAAGACAGAGGCAGAAAACCACAGACCTGTCAGTTTGACCTCTGTGGTAGGGAAAGTGATGGAATCACTTCTGAAGTAAAGGATTGTTGAGTACCTAGAGGCCAGTGGGGCACAGGACCCAAGACAGCATGGGTTCAGAGTGGGATGGTCATGTCAGACGAATCTAATTGATTTCTTTGACTGGGTGACCAAAGTAGTAGACCAGAGAGGGGCTGTGGACATGGCCTACCTAGACTTTAGCAAGACATTTGACACAGTCCCACATGAAAGATTAATAGTCAAATTAACCAGCCTGGGAGTGGGTCCCAGGGCGGTAGCCTGGGTAAAACATTGACTGGATAACAGGACACTGAAGGTAATTGTAAATGAGTCCACTCTGAAGAAAGAGGGGTTACTAGTGGGGTACCGCAGGGTTCAGTACTGGGTCCAGTCCTTTTTAATGTCTTTATAAGTGACATTGCAGAGGGACTGGAAAGAAAAGTATGTCTCTTTGCAGATGACACAAAGATCTGCAACAGGGTTGATACACAAGGAGGCGTGGAAAGGATGAGAAGGGACTTGGCAAGGTTGGAGGAATGGTCAGAAGTATGGCAGCTTGGATTCAGTGCAAAGAAGTGCAAAATAATGCACCTGGGAAACAAAAACCCAGGGGAAGATTACACAATTTGGGGGGAGGTAGTAACAACAACGAAAAAGGAAAGGAACGTGGGGGTAATCATATCAGATGACCTTAAGGTTAGCAAGCAATGTGAGAAGGCAGTAGAGATGGCTGGGGGAATACTGGGATATATAGGGAGAGGCATCACCAGCAGAAAACAGAAAGTGTTTATCCCTCTGTACAGACAGTTGGGAGACCCCATCTGGAGTACTGCGTCCAGTTTTGGATACCCCATCTCCGCAAGGACATAGACAGGATAGAGGCAGTCCAAAGGAGGGCAACTAAAATGGTGCAGGGTCTGCAAGAGAAGCCATATGAGGAAAGACTAAAAGAGCTTAATATATATACCCTTGAGGAAAGGGGGGGGGACATGATAGAAACTTTTAAGTACCTTAGTGGAATCAACAAAGTCCACGAGGGTAGCATCTTTCAGAAAAAGAGGTGTGCAAGAAGAAGGGGACACAATTTGAAGATAGAAGTGGGACGGTTCAGGGGCAATGTGAGGAAGTATTTTTTCACAGAGAGGGTGGTGGACACATGGAACAGCCTTCCTGAGGAGGTTGTGTGGTCTGAAACTGTGGGAGAATTCAAGAATGCATGGGACAGACATAAGGCAATTTTTGTAGGGGGTAGGAAGAAATAGGCTGTTGGTTAACTAGGATCTGCAGCTTAATCTGTAGGTAGGGAAATGGGCAGACTAGGTGAGCCAAGCGGTCCTTATCTGTCATCAAAGTCTATGTTTCTATGTAGCTGTTCCATTTATGTATGTTTATAAAATGGGCAGAACAAATCTAGAAACTTCATTGTTTATTTCTTTTATTTATCTTCTCCTGGCCGTGCATTAAATCTCTATAAATGCACAGTCAGGTGCTTAAATCTCATTTTCCTTCCCAAAAAAACTTACTTAGAGCCATTTTATAAGTGTAATAAGCCCCTCCTGTGTGTGCATCATACTTATTTATTTATTTAATTTATTTGTTGTTGACCAGGTAAATGCACTAGACAAATCCTGCCTATTTTCAGGCACGACCCGGGGGAGGGGGATACAGATGAATGCCAACTGACTTTGAACCAGATTAGGCTGTTGGTGGTATTTTTAGTGAATGAGGGATATTTGGACAGGACACCGGGGAAATTCCCCTACTCTTGCTTCCTGTGAGCAGGTGGGACCATTTTTCCTGCGGGACTAAGATGGCTGCCATCCTGGACCCTGGAGGAGGTGGAGGTGATGCTGCTCTCAGTTTTGTGGTTTCTGCTCTGGATCTACAGCCTGCTATGCCTGTTGTTTTGTCTAGTGCCGGCGGTAATAGTCAACCTGATACTGCGCCACAACTAGCGATTCGTACACCTCCTGAATCTCCTCTTGAGTTTGGAGCTACCACCCCGATTTTGGACCAGCATTCTCCTACAGTCCTTGGGACCAGTACTCATGCTATGTCTCCATCGCATTTACGAGTGTTATATGAACAGCACCGCTCTCTCTTACGGCGCTTTGTGCAGGCAGATGATGCCCTGCACTCCGCCATGCCTACTGTCTCTGACCAGGCTGCTATACACTCTGGGCCATCGCATGCTATGACGATGGACTTGCTTACAGCTCCTACCTGTGCTGCTTCAGCTACTGCAGGCACACTATCCTCTATGGACACCCACGGTGGTAATTCATTTCCAGACTCTGTGTGGTCCCCTGCTTCCACTCTATGTGCTGCAGGTTGGACTCAACCGCTTCCTGGAGCACCCTGGTCTTCTCCCCGAGCGGTAAGCACACAGGACATTATACAGAGACACATAGTCCCTGAACTGCCTGCTGAATTCACTTCCTTCCCTCATTCATCCCCAGCAGCTTCGTTGCCACTACACCCTGCCACTTCGACACGACATTCTGTTGTTGGCCAACCAATTCCTGAGACTCCGGGCCCTTTGCATGCTCAATATTCTGCTTCAGTACCACATCCTTCGCTGGCAGTGCACTCCTCTTCGACAGCTGATTCCATACACCACTTGGATAACCCTTCTTTGCCTTCTCTACATACAAATGAGGCTTCTACTGACCGTCCCTTTCGCCTCAGTGACCTGTTTCAGAACATGGGCAAGCCAGCCCGACATAGAAATGCAGTTCGTCTGAAATATTTTGGTGACCTCTCTACTGCACCTGATAGGAAAACTGTATTGCATTCCCTGTTATGTGACTCTCTGGGTATTTCAGCAAGTGAATTGTTTGCTTTCATACATGTTAGAGGGGAATCAGTTTATGATTTAAGTTTGAAGAATGTTTCTACTCTAGAAAAATTTTTGATCAAATATGAAGTGGTAAAGTCACAGCCTTTGTGGACCCCCTATATGCTCATTCCTCTTACTAAACCTATGGTAAAAATAATTACTCTTCTTTTTTGTAATGAAGGAGTGAGCATAACGGGTGTCCAATACTGGTTTAAGCAGCGCTGCAACATTCTCAAGGCTCCTCATCCTATTTTGGATGAGGACCTTGTCTGGACAGGGGTTTGGAAGGTTAAGGTGCAATTGAAGCAGAATGACAGGGGTATAGCTCATTTGCCAGGTAGTTTTTATATAGGTAGGGATAGAGGTCTGTGTTTCTATCCCGGTCAACTCTGCACCTGTCATAAATGCGGTGCTCGAATGCATTTGAGCCATACCTTCTACGAGCCACGGTGCACTATATGCTTAGCCTATGGTCATGTGAGCCTCAGTTGCCCTGACCCATGAAGGTGTAATCTCTGTGATAAGACTGGCTTTACTTACCATCAGTGTCCATGGGCTGACCATAATCGGTTGGATCGTCCCCCTCAGGATCAGGTAGCCCTTATCACGGACTCTCAGACTCAGGTTCTTCGCCAGCATGATGAGGACGGCCAGGACGTAGTACCCCCAGTGATGTTCTTCCCTCTGCACTTCCTGCTCTCTGAGCGGCGGATCCTGTGTTATGAGACCTGATCCCTCCCGGCACAGACCAGGCACTGGGGGTTGTTGCCCCCTCTGACCCCATGCCACCTCCTCCCCTTCCTGAATTGGGCCCCTCCACAGAGGTTTCTCAGGGAAAAAAGGGTAAGTCCAAGGGTAAGCCTAAGGCTCCCAGCCCTTCCCCCAAACAGTCCATTCTGACCAGGAATCGTTACCAAGCCCTGACCAAACAGAAGCAGTGGAGTGACCTAATGGACGAGGAAAATGACTCTGACTCTTCACAGGCCTCTTCTCTCCATTTAGACTACTCCTCTGATTCCCAACGGGATCCCTCCCTTACTAATCCAGACACCAGGTGGCAATCGGGAGTTACTTGATGCCTCTTTGCCTAATTCTTCTTTGTTTTTTTCTGCTGGCTTTTGGTCTTTTTCTTTCTTCTTATGCCTGTGGGTTTGGGTCTTCACTGCCTCACACTTAATGTGTGCAGCATGAAATCCCATAGAAAACTTCTTACCTCTCTGCAGTTTCTATTGGATCTCCCACATGATCTCTACTTACTTCAGGATACTTGCTCTCTAGCATCCCAGTACACCCCAAATTTGGAGAAGTGGGGTCACATCACATGGCCTTTGTGAAGTGCGATATTCATATCTTGACCCATGCAGAAAAAGGTTGTTGCAATATCTCTAATAATCACTTTTTAAATGTACTTTTAGTGCCCAGATGAGGTTAGCTAAATTATGCTATTATAGATTACCTACAGAGTATTTTTTTTTCACTTTTATTACATATTGTTGTTTTATAATGCAAACATTAAAAAAATAAAGCCACCATTTTTCTGGTATCCCACAAGACCCTAGCACCTATTCATAAAATACGCAAGGTGACTATTTTTATGTTTGCTTGCATGCACACGCAAGAAACATGTTGTGGCAGCTTGCTGGAGTAGCAGGTTGTGGAGGTGCGGCAGTGTTGTGGCCAATGCCACCACTGCTTTTTGGGGCTTGTCTCTGTGGCAGCAATGAATGAGCACGCTGTCTATGACAGCAGCTCAGAAGCATGCCATGAACTTGAAAGTAATTTTCCGCTGCAATGAGGGAGAGCCCCCTCATTGCAGGGTATGCCTTGCCTGGTGTAACATTTCAATTAACATGACAGTGGCTATTGCCGTTCACCTCTCACAGTCCCGCAAAAGCCAACGTTGAGGGTGCCCAATCCCCCTGTCGGCATGCCCCCTCCCTTCATATGCAAAAGCATTATCCATTTAAGTTCACCCTTTGAATTAAACTCAAGTGCTGGTTTTGTCTCCCACCCTTCTCAATGTGTTCACTTTCCAAAAAGCAGAGCTTAAAGATTGGACACAAGAAGGCACAACGCAAGGCAGAAAACACTACAATAACCAAACAAACAAGGGTTTGCAAACAGCTCCAAACTGTAGCCAAGCGACAGCCCCAAAATACCCTCACTGTAACAGCCTTCAGTCTGTTAGGCAATGCCTCCATATACCAATGGTTGCGATGGTAAGTGTTAACCCCCTCGCACTAGCATCTCCTTCAGCAGTACAAATATTAGAGGATGTACAGTATGTAGACAACTTTATTTTCTTGGCACGGAAAATGAAGTCGGGCTCTCCTACCTTGCCCGCTCCAGACGAGCATACCGATCAGGTAAACATTTAACTTAAAAAAAAAAACAGGAGCTCAGGTTACTAAAAGCTAAAATTGTGAGCCTGAGCGAGGTAGAAAGTGCTTTAGCCTCAGTGTACCTTGACGGGAGATTAAAGCAGGCAGGTTGGCAGTGCATTGAGCAGCCCTTGAACCGAGTGAGCAAACTTGCATATTTCTGTAGGTAGGGGTGTTTGATTTTTCGATAGTTTTGAGATTGCATTTTATGCATATTAATACACCGTTTAAGATCTAAACACTGAGTCATGTATATGCAAGTTCATTTTTAATGCTATGTAACTTTCGCCCACCTGTGTGATTGCATTAGGCTGCAAAGTTAGTACAAATTCCACGTATGTTTGCAGAGAGAGGGTGAACTGAAATGCAACATGACAACCTGGCAGCAGCAACAAAATTCAAGCATATATTTTAAGATACTGCATTGCTTTATTGTGAGCAATGCTGATGTTTGGTGGTAAACAACCCTTATTTTTCTTGCAAACCCCATATCGACCGTCTCCAAACTGCCCCGAGTTTGCCAAGGTAGCAAACCTGATCTTGCCAACAGGTATACATTGACGCTCATGTAATTACTAGCTGAAAGACTGGGTTAAACTGATGACAATGGTGACGTTTTATATACAGTCTATACTTTAGACATAGAGGGCTTCAGAGTGGCGACCCCAAATTGTTCTTCTCTATCCCTAATTGCAGTTTTCTGGAACAGGCAGACTGCTTTAAAGCAACAGTATGCTGAACACGGGCTTTTAAAATTCTATATTGTTAGTACAACAGTATTGTACAGCCAGTGCAGTAGTTGTGCCTCATAGTGGCAAGCTCAGTACCGTCTCTAGTTGACTATGGCCTCCCTGTCTACCCAGCTGCATGTGACTCGATTCTCAGCAGAATAAATCTGATCTATGATATGGCTTGCCGCTTAGTGCTTGGGGCTGACAAGCATACCCATAGCTACACCCTCTACATCCAAACAAATTGGTTACCCTTACCTAGCAGACTTAAGTTCCAAACATGTCTGCTAGCCCAGAAGGTGCTAATGGGCCTAACCACCACCACCACCACTGGCCCTAACTCACTGCTTCTGCCCTGTCACCGATCTCTACAACACCAGCAGCATGGCTCAGAATGTCCATGAAGTGCCTTTCTACCATATTCAGCTGGGCAAGTGTTCATTTGCAGTTAGAGCCACTGGCTGGGTAAATGAGCTGCCCGATACCTTGCTCAATGTAAGTTTGACCAGTTTAAGAGAGCTCTATGGGCAACCCTATCAGTTCAATGCATCTGTAACTATCATCCTAACTAAAGTTCTTCCCAGTATACTCTGCGAACTGTGTCGGATGCTAGATATGACGTCATATACTATTACTGTACCAGTTCTGCACTGATTTTATCTACCTGCCTTACTGTAAAATTGTATGCAATTGTTGCCGGCCTATTTATTTGTACTTGTTTGACTTCATTCCACTGGAATTCACATTGTATTTGTCATGTGCTTTGTGATCTTTGTTATTGACGTGGAACCTTTGTAAAGCAGCACGTGTGCTCAAAGGTAGTCTCCCAAATTTTCAATAAATAAACATTACAAAAAAAAAAAAAGTAGAGAGAGGAGAATCATTTCCAGGGGATCAGCTAATGAACAGTTCCAAGTTCGCGCAGATCTGCAACGGTCTCCGTTCGTCCTCGAAGAAGCCCACTAGAGTGATTTCCCAGAAGGTGACTGTGAAAGGCTTGCTCACTGCAGCACTTTATCAGCGAGAGCAAGAGCAAGTAAGACAGAGAGAGAGAGAGAGAGAGACAGAGAGAGAGAGAGAGAGAAAGAGAGTGAGGGCAGGCACCCAGCGTGTTGCCCCGTGCACGGGAGACAGCCACATCACAGAGCTCTCCGCTTCAGGCTGTGTCCCTGTGCTGCTGAACTACATCACATCAATCATCTTCCACTGTTTCAGCTTGTCGGTACTGCTGAGTTTGTGAAAACTAATTCAATGGGAAATTGGGCTCACTTGTGAAGAAGTGCTTTATAAATGTGCATGCAAGCCTTGGGAAATCCCCCTTTGTAGTGGAAGAGCCACAATGTGCCAGTGCTGGGTCAGGGGGTTACATTACTCGTACAGTACATGTATTTTTCAGTATGGTCTCTCGGTGATGGATTAACACTGTGATTAATCCATATTCTTAATGTAGTTTTGTTGTAAATTATGCACTGTGGTACTGCAGTTAAAGAATGAAGTAAATACCAGCTGTACCTTACAATTACCTGACTCAGCATTTATGAGTGCACTAAATTTGGGTGTTTTTGGTCCATAGATTTCATCAGCCTATAGGAGAAGTACCTGCTAATGTTACCTCTGAATTTACCTCCCCTAAGATTTAGGGTGTGTCCCCACATTCTGATACAGAACATTAGATGTAACATCTCTGTTTGATGTTCTCCATACCCTTAAATATGGGAACAAACTGAAATCATGTTCCCTCTCAGACTCCTTTTCTCCAGTGTGAAAAGGACCAGCTGAAAGAACTGCATGACGGCTTCTCTATCACCATCTTTTTATGACTCTTGTATCAGACCAATACAAGCCTGTACCTACTGATTTACTGTTTGTAGCAGTTTATCCTTAAAGGAAAACTGCACCGTAATATCTTCTAAATGTCATTTGTTTCCATGTCAACAGACAACTCTTTTCATGTAGCTGTTAAAGATGTGTGCAACTACATCAGTTAGTTTTCACACTTCATTCTAGGCCCTGTCACTGTCCTGGGAGGGTCCATTTCATGGTTGTTGAAATCTAATTGTTCCTGAGAACTGCATTAGCATATGAGAATGTGATGCATAATCAACCTCCAAACTCCCCAGTATGCCTGTCTGCTTCAGTAGTTTTAAAAGAAACACGCTGCAAGAAGGTGTGAAATACCACATTTACCTTCAGTGAGTTTTACAAGCTATGTGAGTTGTAATGCAGGTTTTTTCCCCTTTAAACTTCATGCAGTTTATAAGTTTACAGAGAGTTTTTGCAGGGTATTTGTTATTTCAGCATAGAGGTACATGATATAAATGGTTGATCTGACATCATGTTCTCATATGCTAATGCAGCTCTCAGGGACAATGAGACTTCAACAACCATGAAATGGACCCTCCCACGACAGTGACAGGGCCTAGTATGAAGTGTGAAAACTAACTGAAGCAGTTGCGTACATCTTTAACAGCTACATGAAAAGAGTTGTCTGTTGACATGGAAACAAATAACATTTAAAAGATATGAGGGTGCGTTTTCCTTTAAGACATGCTGTGGAGCTGTCCCAGGTGCTGTCAATCTTGCTTTTTGTTTTCTGGACACATCAATGTGCTGAGGTGTAAAACAACAAAGTGGCATAAAGTTCATATGATATTCAATGTGATTGCTCAATAATGCATCCTGTCTATGTTCTTCCGGTCTCTATTTTTTTTTTTTTTTAGGAAAGAATTCAACTCAATTCGAAACTTTGTTTATTAAAATTGTAAACATGGCTGATGACAGGTCCTGTGAGCTCCTCAGAGTTAGTTTTCAAAAACATCCTGCATCCTTACAAAATTACAGTTGTTATATAAACAAAAATTATAAAACAAGTAATTATAACATTACACAGAATTAGATATATGCTATCACTTGAACAAGACACTCATTTCGTTAAGGGTTATACTGTACAGTGTATGATCACATAACCCCTTTCTGGGGCATCTTTGGCTGGCTGGATTAAATGCAAACGGTCTGTGCTTTGATTTCTGGCTAACAAGTGACTAGCAGGGCATATAGTATGTCTGCAAAGTTTGTTCTACATGGCTACTTCTTTAAATTTTCAGTTTCTATCTACTTTTCTTTAATAATGGTTAAAACATTGACTAATTGTTTTATTAGTGGGATACCTGTGGTTAAAAAGATTGTTTTATTCATGCAATATCTGTAATATCGGAATGCTCCCCTTGGAAATATTTTGGGTTGGTTGGCTTCTCAAACAACAGAGGGGTGGGTTGACCTAATCTATTAGGAAAATGATTTTATCCAAGACAATGGGATGTTATTTTTGTACTATTTCTCATTGCCATATGGTTCCTTTGCCACCCTTTCCACCCTCTCTATCACCAGGCGGTTTCCTGACTCATGTCTGTTTGCTAGTGATTGTTTGGCTAGATTACCTGCAAATGGTCTGGAATCTGATGTTCTGACTACCAAGTGAATAGCATAGCATCTGGCAGGGTGTGGATGTCAGGCTCTGGAGTTGCTGGTTAGGGACTGGTAGGCTCCTGGCTAGCCTTCTGTTCACCGCTGAATAGCTGGCTGCAGATAACTGTCAGGCTAGCTGGCAGCTGATTGCCAGTCAACTGGAAAATTACTGGATAATGCCCTTCCAGCCTTCTTCCCTCCTTATTTACATTTCTCCCTTTCTTCTTTCCTTCTTAGGTTGCCACTTAATATGTTGCTTCTTTTCTGTTTTTTGCTTCTTTTCTGTTTTTGTTCCACTTGTCCCATGTACCGCTTTGACCATTCTTGAAGCTGTGGGCCACTTTCTAAACTGTTTTCAGTATATTATGTTCTTCCAACTCCTCCTTCATTGTCTAACATTTTCATTTTGTGTTCACCAAGGTCATCAGTTCCTCAAAATTGTCTCTGCTAATGTCCACTGGCACTGTTTTATTGTTACTCACCCCCCCACCACCAATGCTGATATATTATATTTTTGTCATTACTGCCAGGTTCCACCCTCTATTTCTATTAGTGTAGTCTTTTTCCAGTGCTGCTCGTTACCGGATACCAGTTTTGCACCCGTTCTCATGCCCTCCCATATACACTGCTCCAAGAAACAGTTACCAAATCTAGACATTCTGATTGACCCTCCTCTTGTTTACAAACATACTTATTTGAGGAGAAATGAAGATCAGTCATCCATTAAGTTCCTCCCTCCCACTAGTGCTGTGGGAGAACCCTATCACCCCATTTTCTTCAAAGTGATTGTCTAGTTTAAGGTTAAAACTATATGAACTGTTAGTACATGCTCTGGCAGTCTATTCCGTGCACTCAGTACTCATTCTGTGAAGTAGTTCTTTTTTTCTGTTTCCATTAAATTTTCACCCTTCAGGGAATTGACAGGATTCTCAGTCTTGAGCTATGTAGTTTGGGGATAATGGAGATCTATGGCCCACCATACAGGTACCATAGTGGTACGGTATGCTACTTAGGGTTAGATGGTATGATTGTGATGTTTTGTCAGTTCGTTTTGGTTGGGGGGTACATCCCCTGTGTTAAATAAGAAAAACACATGGGGTTTGGGGGCATAGCTGCCTAACTCAAATTAATAAAAAAAAAAAATCCCAGCCATACCCCCTAACCCTAAGTAGCAAACATTTTGAAGCATATTGGCTATGCTAGTTATGCTAGTTCAAGGTCCTTCACTGACCCTGTAGTTTAAATACACAGCGATGATTGAATTCCATTCACTTGCTTTCTCTTATATTTCTCAAAAAAAGAAAATAATCAGAATAACTTTTCAGATAAGTGGTCTGTAACATTCTCCTATTAATATATTATCCATACCAGCCTGTCCCAAGTGCACCAACAAGAAATCCGTTTTCACAGATTCCTTTCATAGACCCCAGACACCTTATCTGCAGCACGCAGGCCCTCCTTCAGGTACTGCACATGTACAGTATATTGCTACACTGATGTGTGTTATTGTTTATATATGACAGTGGTAAGGGTGTAACGCTGGATCATTTTTTGCCATTGGCAATCATGCACAGAAATGTGCACCTTATAGAAAATTAACCGTAATGATGATGGTGTCTGGTCCCTGTTTTTGACAGCTAGAGTAATCTCCCTATTACCCTATATAGATGTTAGTTGGCATTTTGCTGTGTTAATACTCCAGTTAATGGCATGTGGGAGGGAGTGGTATGTAACACAAAGTGCATGTGCTTTGCTTTAGGCAGACTCAGTATACCTCAAGGACTTCTCCTACCAGCAAGTTTCTATGTTTCTATGGTGTACTGAACCAGTGGTTCAGTGACAGTACAAGACAATGACAATTCAGAAGAAAGCATAACAGTTGTGTTAAACAGACTCTGAAGGTGGAAGGTATACTAATAAATTATTATAAAATCAGGTCACTGGCAACAACAGACTGAGTATTTAAAAATATTACAATCTTTACTAAACAAAAAAAAATGAATAGTTTACAAACAATAACATCAATTAACATTGGAAAGAAAAACCCATCTATTGCACTTAATAAGAGACTATGTCCTAAACAGCTTAGCAATACTAAGAAAGACATGCTGATCATAGCTAGCAATTGATAGAGGCTTAATTAAATTTAAAAGTCAGACACACATGTCACCAAATTCTCGAAGTGTTTAAAATTTAAAAAGTTAAAAATGCATTCTCATACTGTACTCTCCAATATCCTATGTAATAACTTCTAAAAACTTTGGTTAATGAAACCTTTCTCTTCCAATAGGTGCATGATGTTGAACAAAGTGATTGGACTTGAACAGAATCACAACTGAATCCCATGACTTTACCTGGGACTGCTCTTCTGTAACATGAGTATGAATAGGAGACTGGGATGATTGGTATCCATGGCCCGAACAGCAGCATTTTGTGATCCTTCAAACAATTCTTATAAAAAAATAAAAATCAAATGATCTGGACAGTTGCATGAGGTCTGAATAGCAATTGAGTGCAACAGGAAATCCTCCTATATGCATTCATCGGCTATATCAATTGACCATTATTGTAATCACACATGAATTTACCAACCAATGCAATTATTGTGACTACTGTTGCAGAATAAGATCCTGGACTCTATGGGGGACATTTTCAAAGGAGATGCAACAGTGCATTGTCAGCTGCCCCCATTTGTGCCGCCTGCTAGGATTTCTATATTCCGATGAGATGCGAGATTCATTGGGATTGCGCATCTTGTTTGACTATTCCATTTTGTTGCGCCAGCCCATTTATTTGGGAGGTGCATCTACAGTAGATGTGCCACACATCCCCCGGGTTTTGAAAATGGAGGCCTATTTGTATATTCATGCCATGTGTGCCACCATTTTAGAGTCCATAGTCTCTTGTAGTGGGTTAGTCTAGCAGGGGATTCAAACCTATGTAAACCCAGATTAATTTTCAATGTGAAGAACTGTGTCTGTTGTAGTTTTTTTTTCATGTAAGTTCCCTTAAAGTAAAGGCAGGATGTGTATAAGACTAGAGGGTAAGAGTACGAGTACATTGTTTTTAATATAGCTGTTTAATTTTTTTTTTTTCATTTTAAACACTTTGAGAAGTTGGTGACATTGGTTTATGGCTTTGAAATGTAATTACAATATCACATGGCCTACACGTGTTGATATATAAATGAGGTTGGTACAACCCATTAACAATATCCCCCTGAGGAAGCTCAGGATGAGCAAAACACCAGAGATTCTTTCAAGCAGTTGCTTTCAGCACAGTTCAGTATGGTGGTGGTGGTGGTGGGGGTGGGGTGGAGTAATTTAGGAGGTTTCTCTTAAATGTACTTACTAAATATCTTTTGTTGCCACTGACCCAGTTTGGTGGTTTGGACACTCCTTGGAGCACTACTCCCACTGGACAGATATTGCACAAATTTGTCACTGCATATGTTAGTGTTACCTGTACCAGTAGCCATTATCTATAGCCTTTCCAAGACATTGCCCTTAGATGTGAGAACTTAGCTGGGGTATAAGGACCCCTGTAATTTAAGTTCTGATTATAGTTTTGTCTTTGCCTTTATATTGATGGCTTTTGGGATTTAGTACTCTGAAATGGCAATTTAAGAAAGCATAGCTGACCGCAGGATATTAGTCCTTTAAAACAAAATGCACTTACCATGCTTTACGGAGCTTCTGTCCATTGTTAACCATGGTCAGCATGTCTTTCTTAGTATAGCTAATCTGTTTAATGTTTTTATACTGTAAGTGACACTGCAGAGAAGTTGGAAGGGAAGGTCTGCATCTCTGTGGCTGTTACCAAAATCTCCAATAGTTTACATTGGCGGTGGGAGGGCAGAAAAGATTAGCAAAGACCGGAGAAAACTTGACAAGTGGTCAAGGGTATGACAGCTGGGAATCAATGTGAAAAAGTGCAAAATAATGCACTTAGGGCACAGAAACCCAAGGGCGGAGTACAAAATGCGTGGAGTGGTATTAATGACCACCAAACAGGAAAGAGACCTGAGCGTAATCATATCTGATTACCTAAAGGTGGTCAGGCAGTGCAACAGGGAAGCTGGGAGGGCTAGTAGGATGCTGGATGCTGGTGTGCACAGAGAGGGGTATCACCAGCAGAAAGAGGGAAGTGGTGTTGCCTCTGTATAGATCACTGGTAAGACCCAACTAGAGTACGGTGTCCAGTTCTGGAGACCATGGACCCGATTTTCAAAAAGCCCTTAGAGTGAAAAAGTTGCATCACTCCAGGGCTGAGGCAAACTCTGGGTGCACCAGAGATCCTACGCTCGATTTTATAAAAATTAGGGTCCCAGTGCCAAACTTCCCAGGTTTGCTGCAAGTCAACTGCTGTGGCAAACAGTTGGAGCACCTGTAGGAATTGCTGCAGGGATCTAGCACCCCCCGGCTGGCGCAACAGTAGTGAGGCCAGGATGGTTGGGGGGTTGGGGGGTTAAGCTCCTGGACAGGAGGAGGCCAGGTGCAGGAGGAGCACAGGAGGTGTCATGGGGGGTTTGGGGAGTCAGCTGGGCAGCAGCAGGAGTTATGGTACTCAGCAGGGTGTGTTTGAATTGTACTGTAAGTACAGTATAGTTATTGTACTGTATGTACAGTATCGTTATTGCACTGTATGTACAGTATAGTTATTGTACTGTCTGTACAGTATAGTTATTGTACTGTATTACAGTATAGTTATTGTACTGTATGTACAGCATCGTTATTGCACTCTATGTACAGTATAGTTATAGTACTGTATGTACAGTATAGTTATTGTACTGTATGTACAGTATAGTTGTTTTCCCTTGTGGTCTAGTGACCCTCTTGATCCCTGATGTCTCTCATAAATAATGACATATTATCCCTGGTGGTCTATGGGACCCCACCAATCCTGGTTGACCCCCAGAAATAGTTATAGATCTTCCCTGGTAGTGTAATGCCCCCACCCCAATACCTGATCTCCACCAAAATCATTCATATAACATTCCCTAGTGGTCTAGTGGACCACCCCCTGATTCCCAATGTCACTCGTACATAATGATGTATTCTCCCTGGTGGACTAGCACCCTCCCCATTCCCCAGTGTCCCCCAGGAATAGTTAAATATCTGGCCTTGTAGCCTAGCACCCCCCCCCCATGCCCGATCTCCCACAAAATAATTTATGTAACATTCCCTGGTGGTCTAGTGGATCCCCCCAATCCCTGATGTCCCCATACATAATGACATATCCTCCCTGGTGGACTAGCAGACTCCCCAATCCCCGATATCCTTCAGAAATAGTTAAAAATTTACCCTGGTAGTCTAGCACCCCAATCCCTGATCTCCCCAAATCATTTATGTAAAATTAGCATGGTCGTCTAGTGGATCCCCACCCTCCCACCCTGGAGGCAGTGCACCACCCCTCCCCACCATCCCAAAACCCAGCAGACAGTGCCACACACACCTCAATCCCCATCCCAAACCCCCAGTTGATGATTGGCACAGCCTCGACTCTCCACAACAGCTGTCTGCCTGACTGAACTGTCACTGAGCATATACTGTATACAGTATGTGCTCAATGACTGACAGCCCACTGAGCTGTCAGCCACTGAGCATGTACTGTGTACAGTACATGCTCAGTGACAGAATCAATCCAGGGAAGCCTACCATGGTGGAAAGCTGAGCGCTGTGCCAGTCGGCCAGCTGGGGTTTGGGATGGGGGGATTGTGTGGTGGCCGCACTGCCTGTCCGGTCATGGGGTGGGGTCCACTAGACCACTAGGGAATGTTACATAAATTATTTTGGAGAAGATCAGAGATGGGGTGGCTGCTAGACTAACAGGGTAGATATTTATCTATTTCTGGAGTGACATTGGGGATTGGGGAGGGGTCCACTAGTCCACCAGGGAGGATATGTCATCATGTATGGGGGCATCGAATCGGGGAGTTCATAGACCACCAGGGAATGTTACATAAATGATTTTGGGGGAGCTTGGGGACTGGGAGTGCTAGACTACCAGTTTAGATATTTAACTATTTCTGGGGGACATTGGGGATCGGGGGGGTCCACTAGTTCAGCTGGGAGGATCTGTCATTATGTATGGGGGACATCAGGGATCAGGGAGATGCACTAGACCACCAGAAAAGATAAGTATACTGTACTAGAATACAGTACAATGCACATGCACCTCTTTGGCTGCCACATCACTCCTGGTGAAGCCCAGCTGTCCACCCGACTCCCCCATGCCACTTCCCATTCCTCTTCTGCAGCTGGCAGCCCATTGTCAGATCCCCTTCCACTAGTGCAAGCCACTTAGATCACCTCTTGGCTGGTCTAAGTGATGCCCTTTGCTGCATCCGTGCCGGGGCTTGTAAAATCCCCAAAAAGTGGACATTGCATCCTGCTGTGGCGCAAGCCCTCTTGTGATATGGCGCACCTGGTTGTTCGTCGCCACCTTGACCCAAGGGTGCTTTGGTGCAGCAGCAGCATTAGGATTTTATGCAGGCTGCTTTGGAAAATCATGTTTGACACAAGTTGTGATGCAAGTCACCCCTTGCATCAAACTCTTTTGATGCAAGTCCCTTGCGTCATTCTAACACATTTGAATGTCTGGCCCCACATCTCCAGATGGACATAGAGTGGAGGTGGTCATGAGGAGGACAACTAAAATGGTGCAGGGTCCTCATTAAAAGCCCTACAAGGAGAAACCAAAGGATCTCAGCATGTACACTCTGGACAAGAAGGGGAGGATAGAGACCTTTAAATATTTCACAGTTCTAAATAAGGTACTGGAGGAATTATTATTTTTTTCAGAAAAAAAGGGGCTCAAGAACAAGGCGACATGCAATGAAGCTGGAGGGGGTAGATTCAGGAGAGATATGAGGAAGTAGTTCTTTACAGAAAGAGTGGTGAATTCCTGGAAAAGCCTTTCAGTGAAAGCTGTAGGGGTGAAATCTGTAGTGGGGTTCAAAAATGCATGGGAATAGACATAGAGGAATCTTTTGGTGGAAAGGAAAGTGGGGAGGGAAAATGAGCTGGAGATCAAGTAGGGTCTGTGGTGATCCTGTAGGTAGGGGAAAATGGGTAGACTGTGTGGGCTAAGAGTTTCTTATTTGTTGTCAAAGTCTATGTTTCTAGGTTTGGGACATAGTCCTTTGTTAAGCACAATAGATAGATTTTTCTGTCTAATGTTATGAGATGCTACTATGTATAAACTGTATTTGTATACTATTTTTTCCATGTTTAGTGAAGAAGATAATATTTTAAAATGCTCAGTCTATGGTTGTCAGGGACCTCATTTTATAACAACTGTGTATACTTCCCACCTTCAGAGTGGGTGCATTTAATACAGTCGGCCTGCTTTGATTGTTTTGAACTGGCCGGCTCTTCAAATGCACCGTCCTAGTCTACACTGTCACTTGCCCACATTATTCTTGTTTACTCTTTGCAATTCAGAAGAAACATTGGCCCAGATATTCAAAAGGGTTGCTCCATGCGCAACAGGGATGCGCATGCGCAAGTCCTACATTGCGCCATTCTGCGATATTCAGCAGGAGGCAGTTGCTCCACTGGCAACAGGTTGCGCAAAAGAGCAATGCAAATGAATGCATGCTCAACAGGAGGGGGAGGAACCATGCATAACCTGCGCAACCCGATATTCAGTCGGGTTGTGCAGAGTTGTGCATGCGCAACCCCCAACCTGCGCCTGCACAACCTTGAGCCAAAAAAAAAAGGATCAAGTTGAGGGCCACCCACAGGTGAGCTGCTGTATTGCAGGCGCAATCAGCAGCTGCCACCTGGCTGGCCCCCAACTGGGTCCCTAATGCCCCCCACCAGCCCGATCGGCGGGCATGAGAATACTATGAACCCCAACCCACATCTCCACAGCCGATCGCGGGCATCACAGTTCAGAAACCCCCACATATCCCACAGCCAGATCGCGGGCAGTAAAGTTATGAAACCCCCCACACACACATCTCCCACAGCCCGATCGCGGGCAGAGCGTATATGAACCCCCAGTGCCCGATCATGAGCAGAATGTAACCCCTCCCCCAACCCGAATATCTCCCTGGTGGTCCAGTGGACCCGTGAAACCCTGATCGCCCAGACAGAATGTCACATCCACAACCCCCAAACATCTCCTGGTGTCAAGTGTCCCCACCCACCCAAGCCCTCACCGCTCCCCCCACCCGCCGTGACGAGCACCAATGGGCGGCAGCCCTACCGGACAGTCAGTCGGGCGGGCGGCGGGCGGCAGGCGGGTGGATGCTGTCGTTACCGGGCGGGGGGTGGGTGGAGGGGCTTCATGGGTGGGGGACACTCAGACACCAGGGAGATGTTTGGGGGTTGTGATGACATTCTGCCCGCGATCGGGCTTTACGGTCCACTGACCACCAGGGAGATATTCCGTTGGGAGGGGTTACATCTGCCCGCTGATCGGGCACTGGGGGTTCACACGCTCTGCCCGCGATCGGGCTGTGGGAGATGTGTGTGGGGGTTTCATGTACTTGTACTGCCCGCGATCGGGCTGTGGAGATGTGTGGGGGTTCATGTACCTGTACTGTCCACGATCGGGCTGTGGGAGAGGTGGGGGTTTACTGTACTGCCCGCGATCGGGCTGTGGGAGATGTGTGGGGTTTCATGTAACTGTGATGCCCGCGATCAGGCTGCATTGTGCGTCAGTCCCCGATGGCTGCTGCCTGGCAGGGTGGCCAGGAGCAAGTCCTCGGGGATCGACACACCTACATGCAAATGGCATGCAAATGGGGCCATAAATAGATGCAAATGGCCCCCCCTGCGCCTTGCATAAATTATGGCCCCATTTGCATGTCACCTTTTGAATATCGGAAATTTGAGCATGGCGCAATGGTACTTGCGCCACCGCAAGTTTAATGCTCAACTCTGGCAACTTGCGGTGGCGCAAGTTCCACTGCGCCATCGCGTGAGTGCTGTGGCTGGGGTGATATTCAAAGGGTTGCTCAATAGCGCCAACTCCTTTGAATACTCGCCACAATCCCCGCGAACTATTTTGAGCAGCGCAGGGGCTTGCGCCTCAGAATGGCGCAGTTTGAAAATCTGGGCCATTGGTTCTTCTGCATATTGGGCCAATGAAATACAAATGCATCATGGAAATGATAAATTTACTGCCGAGAGGGCTTGATCACAGACCTCTGTAGTGCCCGTTGTGGTCAACCAGTGAACAGGGCAAAGAGACCAATATATGTGCTCCACTGTCAGGATCTGGTATGCCTTTCAAGCAGTGAGGCAGGAGTCAAAAAGATCTGACTGGGAGTATCTGGATCCAGCAAAAGCAAAAACCAAAAACAATATGACATCTTTTTTGCATCAGCAAGGGAAGTCTAAGTGAATTAGTTTTAATTAAAATTATACTCTGTTTCAAACTGAAAGTAATGCTGTATTATTTCATTTCATTTTTATTGGTTATACTGGAAAGGCATGTGAGCACTGCTATCCATTTACACAAACATCCAGTTACATACAACAATCATGAGACAAGACATAAGCTTAAACATTTAACTAACAGCGAGGGTTAATAAAATGGTACATAAAATTAGAATAATATAGACTAAAGGGCAAACCATGAACTAGCCTTGGTGAATTAACAAATACAAGGTGACATTAAGCATTCAATGAGGGTTTAACAATAATATAACAGTGGGAAACAAAAAATTTAAGTACAATCTAAAAACTAGCCTAGGTGGATTAACAATACTACAAATGCGAGAAAGAGAGGGTAAGTGCCTGAGGTGGATAACCAGACAGTGAGGGGAAAAAAGTGCAGAAGGGGAGCCAGAGTAGGGCTGTGAGCAGGTGCAGGTGGGAGAGAAATGTCTCCTGATATTGTGTTTGAAAGCATTTGTGGAGGGATAAAGTTTTACAGTAGTTCCAGAGGGAGAGAGTTGAAGAGCTTGGGTCCCATAAAAGAGAATGTTTTCTGGCCTTGAGTGGTCCGGCAGAAAGGAACAGTGAAAGAGAGAGAGTGGAGGACAGTCTAGTGCTCCTGGTGGTGGTGGCTGTCTGGAAGAGAGAAGTGAGGTAATCAGGGAGCAGTCCACGGGAGAGTTTGAAGAAGAAGGTGGCCATCTTGCAGTTGAGGCGGGCCTCAAGGGAGGGCCGACTGGTGAGCTTATAAAGGTCACAGTGGTGTGTGAGATTAGGGAGACCAGAGGAAAAGTGGATAGCGTTGTGATAGGAGCTTGGAAGTCTGGAGAAATTTTTGTTGGAGAGGTGGGAAGGGAGACAAGTGAACCATAGTCAAAGATAGGAAGGAGGAAACTGGAGACTAAGAGGGATTTGGATTCCCTGTTAAGGTAATGCTTGGTTTTGTGGAAGATACCGAGACATTGATGGGCTTTTTTGATTGTGAGGCTAGTGTGAGCATTGAAATTGAGGTTGCTATCCAAGAGTAAGCCAAGGCACTTGAATTCACTGACTCTTTCAATGGAGTTACCAAGGTTGCCATAGAGGGAGAGATCAAAGCCAAGGGGTTTCCGGGGGCTTGAGAAAACCATGAATTTAGTTTTTTGGGAGTTGAGTACAAGACCTTTGGACGTGAACCAGGTGTGAAGTCTGCTGAAATCAAACTGGAGTTTCTTAATGAGAGCGTTGGGGTTTTTGTCCTGACAGAAAAGGGCTGCATCATCAGCCTACAGAATGAGTTCTGAGGTGGTGCAAATGTCAGGCAGGGAGTTAACAACCAGAGTGAAGAGAAGAGGGCCCAGGATGGACCCTTGGGGGACACTATTTGATGGGGCAGGATTCAGAGAGGATACCGCCAATAATGGTGTGATGGAATCTGCCTGTTAGGTAATCCTTGAACCAGAGGCAGAAACTCAGGTGAGAAATGGAAGCCAGCCAGAGTACAGAGGAGGACTTCATGATTAATGAGGTCGAAGGCTTTGGTGAGGTCTACAAATGCAGCACCTGTGTAGCGGCCTTGGTTGTTAGCTTTGTCTGTGGAGTGGGTAAACTTGATGAGGAAAGTTTTGGTATTGTGTCAAGCATGGAACCCATGCTAGGCATCTGTGAGCAGGCTGTATATGGAGAGGAATTCCAAGGTTTGCCTATGGACCACTTTCTCTAACATTTTGGAGAGAGGGGCAAGGAGGGAGATGGGACGGTAGTTGGATACTGGATCCTTGGAACCAGATTTGTGAAGAGGTTTAATAATGGCACACTTCCAAGCTTTCGGGAAGGACCCTGTGCAGAGGGAGTGGTTGAGGATGTTAGTAAGAGAGATGGCCAGGGAGTCACAGACAAGATGGAGAACTCTGAAGTCAATGTTGTTGGTGACCTTGGATGGTCTTGGGTCATTTGTTTTGATTAACTTGACCACTTCAGCAGGGGTTAGTTACCTGAAATGGAACTTAGGGTGGGAGACTGGGAGGGGTGTGGGGGTAAATGAGGTAGGAGTGGAGCTGGGCTTGTACTAGTCAAGGTCACCAAAGTATTTATTGAAAAGGGAGGCTATTTCACCTGGCTCGGTGGTGGTTGTCTCTTTGGAGGTAAGACAAATAAGATCTTGGGAAATTCCTCTACCAATAAGGTTGTTAAGAATGTTCCAGGTCCTCCTAGGGTTCCCCTGGGCAGCATGTTGTTTTTTCCAGGATGAAGGAGGATTTAGCAGAACTTGTGGAAGATTTGCACTGTTCTTGAGGGTTTTGAAGTCTTGGAGGAGTTGGGGGATTTTGTGCTTTCTGTACAACTTCCAGGCTCAGTCCCTATCCCTCATTAGTTTGCAAAGCTCGGGGGTGATCCATTCTTGGCTAGAACCCTTAACCCAAATATTTTTAAGCGGGATGAAATGGTCGCAGAGGGCAAGGAACTTATTGCTAAAGGCTTCAAGCACTTTACAGATGTCAGAAATGTTTTCAGTGTAATGTATTAGTATTCAATAATATGTTGACACTTCAGGATCATGCAAGGTTATCTCAGTCATGACAACAATTCACCATAAGCATATATGGGAGGTAGTTTAACACTTCTGATCTTGAGATTTCAGACTGAGTAAATTTTGTACTGCACATCAGATTAACATTACATCTGACATCCAAACAACCAAACCTGACACCAGAGCTTTGTCAACTGAGTGACGTTGATAATAAATAGTGGGAACTGTGATACTACAAATACAATAGACATTCACTTACAGAAAGTAATTTACAAGATATTACTTTGCAGATCATGTACATACATACAATGGAATGAGCCTCATCAAATACATGTCCATTATAAAACAGCATTAAATTTCCCATCACATTTTTGCATTGGTATAAGTTGGTGTTATCTGACCAATCAGGATTTTTTTTTGTAGGCCACCACAGACTCCTCCTTTGATGGGAAAAGGGGGAAGAGGCACATAATGGGGGATGAGCAGAAGGGGGACCTGAAGAGTTTGTTTTTTTTATTCTAACACTGGTATTATAAGGAGAGACATGAATGACCTTCTGGCCACAATGCCTTTACAGAGTTTTGACATCCTGGCCCTCACTGAAACCTGGACTGTACAAAATCCTACCTGGAACATCTCACATGCAGGCTGTGTCCAGTTTAGGAGGGACAGGGAAGGTGCTAGGGGACTCTATGTATATGTCAGAGACTACATCAAGGTGGGTGAAGATAAGGCAACAGCAGGTCAGGGGGAGTCAAACCACTGTGGGTTCAACTGTTTGACATAGGGGAGAAGAAGAGTGAGATTAGGAGTGGCCTACAGACTGCCAGATCTGACAGTCAAAAAGGTCAAGGCCCTGTGCAATGAAATAAGGAAGGAAGAATGCACATATGCATTGTCATAATGAGACTTTAATAGCCTGGATGTGAACTGGTACATCTCAGTAGAGGGCAGTGGAAAAGGTCAGGAGGTCTGTGCAGCCAGTGCAGGATGGCTTCCTAAAAAATTGGTTTGGGAGATGACTAGTGAAGGTGCCACACTAGACCTTTCAATGTCCAACAAGGACATTACTAGTGAAATACGGCAAGACAAGACCAATTTTATTTCATAGATGCCCTTTCTCTGAGGATTGGGGTACTGTACAAAGAAACAACAAACTTAGAAAAATACAAAATACTGTATATCATAAGTAAAAACTAAAACAAGAAAAATAAATAAACAGTTCAATAAAACAATGAAATAGCATCTAGGAATAAAACACATTCCAGCTAAGTACAGTTAAGCAACAATTTTTTAAATTAAATCAGGCAGTAGGCTAATTTGAATAAATAACATTTCAGTGCCCCTTTAGAAACATAGTGCTCAATTTTCAATCAACAGTTAGATCAGTGCAAGGTGTGTCAATCTATGGTTGTGGCAAACTCCATGTGTGTCAGGGACTCTGCCCTTTTTTTTTTTTTCTTAGTACTTTTTACCTATTGGCTCCTGATCTGCACATTATATCCTGTAATCCTAGTCATCCGGCCACCGTCTGGTCCACTTCAGCCCCTATGGAGCCCCCACTGCCAAATACCCCCACAGCGGGGTGGCAGAGAGTCCCCCTTACTCCTGCCGACACAGGATCCAACATCGCCAGCGGTGCTCCGGTCGAAAGTCCGTGGTCAGCCATCGCCACGATCGGTCACCATTTTCCTCCTCTTACTAGTGCTTGCATAAGTGGGGCGTGCAATGACGCCAAGAGGGGAGCACACACGCGTCTGCATGCACTCCCTCCCGGTGCCATGCCCCAACTCACTCCCCTTTAGTACAGCGTCAGTGCAATGTTCCCCCAGCCTCCGCTAGGGGCACCAATGCACCAACCACTGACACCCCCCTCCCCCAGAGAGGGAGAGCAGCCTTTGGGCACTCAATCCCTCTCCGCCCTGCCAACCCCCAGCGACTGGAGTCCGTAGCTGAACCTGGGTCACCGGCGTGGAGCGAGGTGTGGCATCCAGCGCCTCAACCCTCAGCACCACTGGGTCAGCCCTGCACACTATTTTATAAAAATGGGAGTCCCTGCACCAAATTCCCAAGAGTTGCTGTAGCCACAGGGTTGTGCCAAACATTTGGAATACCTGGAGGGTTCGATAGAGGGTCATGTCAAGCCCTCCCTCTACCCAATGCAATCCTAGAGGTGCTGTGAATGTTTGGGGGGTGAATATGCCTGAAAGGAGAGGACCGAGGGCACAGCGAACAGTGGAGGTGCCAAAGGGGGTGAAGGGGCAATGGTGGCAGGGTCAGCATGCTGAAGTGGCACCTGGCGGGGGTGCCATGTACACTGGCTCAGATCCAATTGGCCTGAGTGGAGGGAGTTAGTCTGTACAGACTGTGACCTGGACCCCAGGTGGCAACAGCACTGGCACCTGTGCCAGAGGTACCACAGTCCCCTACATGCAGCAGGTGGCAGTGGCTGCAGGTAGCAAGGTACAGTCAGTGGACAGGAATGTTTCCCAGGCACTGTGACAGTACCCTGGTACTCAGCACCCCCCCACCCATGGAGGCAGGCTGATGCCCATCTTCAGTGCTGGGGACTGTGGCACCTCTGTGGCAGGTGCCAGGGCTGTTGCCATCTGGAGTCCAGATCACTGTCCATCCTTGCCAATCCCCTATACCTGGCCCAATCGGCTCTGTTCCACTGCACATGACACCCCTGCTGGTTGTCAACTCAGCACCCTGACACTGCATCCGTGCCCCAATCATCCCTTTTTTTTTAAATTAGAAATACTTTAGTAAATTTCAATTGACAATCCAGGAAAAAGACAAGAATATCAACAGGAACATTGATGGTGTCTCCTTAATAACTCCTTAAAAGGTACCAAAAAAAAAAAAAAGGAAACAAGCCTCCTCGACCCATTACCCAACTAACTCCTATACCCCAGAAACTTTCCCCTCCCTCCCCTGGCAGAGTGATTATTATCATGATGTTAAGCTGAATCTAATGAAGGGTTACTCTCCTTCCTGCTCCTTCAAGGGACCTTACGAACAGTATGGCAGAGACAGCCCTCTCTTAATGGGGCTTAGGTCGCACCTGAAGGGTCAAAAGTGTATCCAATTTGCCCCAGATGCTATTGTAAAAAGGTAGCCGATTATGAAGTCCTGCAATTAAATGTTACATTCTAAGGTTCAACAAGATGTCTTGCAACCATTCAATATAAAATGTTCCCATTGGGTTCTTCCAATGTCGCAGGACCAGTTTTTTAGTGGTTAAGAAAATCAATGTCATGAAGTATTTCTGTTCTATTACCTTAATATTAGAGAGGTCTCCCACTATGCAAATTTCAGGAGTAAAGTGTTCACTTATACCTAGCAGTGGGTCGGCCCTATGCTTGATAAATTCCCATAAAGGGGCCACTTTTTCACACTCCCCAAAAATATGATAAGGGGTTCCTTCCTGCCTTTCACATCTTGCACAGGGAGGTGATGGGGCCCTTCCCATTTTGAAGAGTTTAATAAGGGTGTAGTATAGATTGTTTAATATCTGGAATTGCTTTAGGTGAAGTTGGTCCTGTAGGTGTCCTTCCACACCCTGTTCCAGTTGAACTGGGACTGTGGAAATTATGCTGTCCAGTACTCCAAGACTCTGTCCACTTGTGGGTGGGCTATGGAATAAAGGTAGGCATGTAATCAGGACACAGAGTGGGGTTGGGCAGCAAGATCTAACATATTCTGCATCAGACTACTTCGATTGGGGTGGGTCAAATAGCTCTTGAGGTCCTTTTGTATCAGATGGTGAAGTTGGTAGATTTAAAAAATTAGGGGAGTGGCCAACTTAAATTCATGCATAATGTCTGGAGAGGAAAGAAGTGTTTCATCTTTGATCAGATCACCAACTCTAAGATCTGACAATTGGGAGAGCCACGCTGGTTAGATGGGGTTACCCTCTATCTTAAAGTTAGGATTACGGAAAATCGTTTGATGCATCTCTTTTATGTTCATATTTCAACATTGTGCTTAATTGTGTGTGGACTTTAATTGATGTGGCTATGACTGAGCTATGCAACTTCTTAAGAAGGTCTTTGGGGCCTACATGGAGTATTGCAGAGGGGGATAGACCAGTAGCTTCTATCATCTCCCGCTCCAGTGAAAGCCAGATCGGGACATATGTGGAATTATGCTCCTCTAAGGGGTTTGAAGGCCAATGTAGATATTTACTGGCATGACTGGCACAATTATATAAGTCAAAGTGGGGCAATCTGAGTTCACCTTTCGTTTTAGGTGCTGCTAACTTAAAATATGCTCTTCTCGGGGGCTTACCTTTCCATATGAAATCTGAGATAATAGAATGCAGGCTTTTGAACAAGAACAGGGGGAGCCAGATGTTTAACATATTAATTGGATAAAATATTCTGGGCAAAACATTCATTTTTATTAAGTTTATTCGCCCCCAGAGAGATAGGGGTAAAGTTTTCCACCGGTGAAGTTCCTGCTGAACCATCTGGACTAAATTGTCTAGGTTAAATTGTTTCAAGTCTGTCTCTCGTCTAGAGAGCAGTATCCTGAGGTATTTTAATTTGTTAGGGGTCCAAGCTAATCCCAATTCAGTTAGACTAGTTTTATGAACTCTGTCATTTAGCGGCATGACCACTGTTTTCCCCAAGTTAAGCTTATAATTCTAAAAAGTACTGAATTCGTTAATGGTATCCAATGCCACTGAAATGGAGTCACTGGGGTATGATAAATGTAATAAGATGTCATCAGCATACGCTAATAATTTCAGCTCCAGAGTCTCTGTTTGGATTCCCTGGATATTGGGGTTCTCTCTCATCCTAGCAAGCTGGGGCTCGAGGTAAAGGTTGAAAAGAAGTGGAGATGGGACATCCCTGTCTGGTTCCTGAGTGTAAAGAGAAGGAGGGAGAGAAAACCCCATTGCAATAGCTGTGAGCACCTGGGAAGGAGTAAAAGGCTCTAATCCATCTGATAAACTGCACTGGGAACCCAAACCATTGTAATGAGCAAAATAGGAACTGCCAATCCACTCCATCGAAAGCTTTCTCTGCGTCCAAGGACACCAGGACTGAGGGAGAGTCTGAGTGCTTGGATGCAGAGAATAAATGAGCTGATTTCCTTATGTGATCTGCTGACAAGTGTGTGTAGCCATAAATCCAGCCTGCTCGGCCCCGATGAGGGTAGGTAGAACCTTACTAAGCCTGTCAGCTAATATCTTGGCAAGAATTTTAATATCATAGTTTAATAAAGAGTTGGGCCTGTAATTGGAGATGTGGTCTGGTTTCTTACCCAGTTTGTGTATTACCACTATCAAGACCTCCAGAAGAGATCTATCCAAAGTTTCCCCAGAGAGAAAACTTCTGAATGACCTCAACAACCAGGGAAGTAAAGTCTCTCCGAACACTTTGTAAAAGTTAGGAGAATAGGCATCTGGGCCAGGTGCTTTATCTGCAGGGAGCACTCGAATTGCTCCTAAGATCTCAGGATCTGAGAATGGATGAATTAGTAAGTTTTTTTGTTCCTCTGTGAGTACTGGGAGTGCTATGCTAGCTAGGTATTCTTCCACCCTATGTTGAGCAGGAGCCCCATCCATTTTACTATATAACTTCCTGTAATACTGTTCACATTCAGAAGCTATTTCTGTGGGTAAAATCTTTTTTTTTAATTTCTTTTTATTAGTTAGATGTGACAGACAGCAAATGATACAGTCATCGATGTAAAAATTATGACACTCTTCATTTCCATTAAAACCTTGTATAGTGAGCATATACAGAAGATTTGTCCTTGTTTCTTTTAAAGGCAATACCTTTACACAATGACTGGAGTTCTAGCATTGCAAACACATAACCCCCCAAGCATATCATCAAGTAAATTTCTCTGTGGGCTAGTAGTTTATTATAACAGATGTGATGTCTGCACCCGAGGTCCTCCCAAGACCTCATCCCCTTGTTACCTTCAGGATGTTTATATGGAGAGGGTCAAGGGACAAAGTCTGGATCATGTCTAGATAAATACATCATCCATGGTCTCCTTAGCGCCTCACACACATGATGCTTATTATGGAGTTGAGCCGTGAGGGATTCCATAAAGTAGATATCTGATACCACCGCCCTCCAGTCTGTAATAGCGGGAATAATAGGAGACATCCATCATCTTGTTACTGCCTTTTTGGCTGCCAGAATATAAATAGGTAACAGGGTTCGATACCAAGGTAGTCTATGGGGTGGAAATAGAGACAACAGAACCATCTCAGCAGTGAGTTCGGTCACCTCTCCTAGGCAATCTGAAATTTCCTGTTGTAGTGTACACCAGAATGGTGTTAACTGTGGGCATGTCCAAAAAACTTGGCCAAGGTCGGCCAACAAACATGAACATCTCCAACACCTGCCATATGAGGAGGGGAGGTATTTAGTTAGGATTGCTGGTGAGTGAAAAAATCAGCTATGGCACTTCCAGGTGAATTCACGACATTTGTTAGAATGGGTTACTCTGCATGCCAATGGGGATGCTCGTAACCACTCCTGTTCTGAGATATCTAACTCTAGATCCCTACACCAACTGTTCAACACAGAGACCGACGAGTCACTCATCCCGAAGAATTTTGCATAAGTGCCCCACTAGGTGTCTCCACATACGCCCATTAATATTATCTTCAAAATATTTCCAAGACATTAGAAGGGGGTCTGGTAATTTAGAGGTTACATCCCTTTGTCGCAGTAAATAGTTTTTAACTTGGGTATATCTGAAGAGGTCAGTGTCAGATAAACCATAACTTATTTTAAGGGTTTCAAATGGAATAATGCCTACTGGAGAAAGGAATTGCCTAAAAAATTGAAGCCCCACCCTTCTCCATTTTAAAAAGGAGTGGTCCAGAGCTGCCGGAAAAAAATGCTCATTTTCTGAGATGTGTGTGTAGAAGAAAAAAATTCCCTAAACCCTTATGTAATTTTAACTTGTACCATAGTTCTAGAATTAGGGCTGTAAAAGGTGTAAAATCTCACAGGGGTGGTGGCTTATTTACCGAGGCCAAGGTTATCTTAGTGATATCATAGAGGTCATTTATTGCAAATTCCAAATCTTTCCAAGGTGCCGAGTATGTTGAAGACAATCACAAAGTCAGTATTTTGAAAAAAGCTGCCACTGCATAGAGTTTCAAGTTTGGTAGGTTAGCTACACCTAAGGAAAGCGGAAGTTGCAACAAAGACATCCTAATCCTCGGTCTCTGACCATTCCAGATAAAGTTTGATATAAGTTTGTCCCATGACTTAAAATAAAAGTTAGATGGGAAGGAAGGGATATTTTTAAATAAATATAATAATTTTGGCAAGACTGTCATATGAATGGTCTCGATTCTTTGGAAAAAATTTAAAGGTAACTTGGACCAACAAGATAAATCAGATTGGATCTGAATTAATAAAGGTTCATAATTTAACAGCTCCAGATTATCCAAGTTGCTTGGAATATAGATTCCCAAATATTGAAATTTTGTTTTATACTACTTTATAGGATGTTTGTTTTTAAGAGATGGGGATGGGGTAAAGCATAATGGGAGGAGATCCGTTTAAGCTACGTTTAACTGAAAACCTGAAGCTGCCTTAAAATGTTCTAAAGTTTCCCATAGTGCCAGAAGAGAAGTCTCTGGGAAAAGGGCCATCACCAGAATATCATCAGCGAACAATGTCACCTTATGTTCTCTCTGACCCACAGGGACCCCCTCAATCCGAACATTCCTCCGAATAGTCTCGGCTAGAGGCTCAATATAGAGAGCAAAAAGTAGTGGGGATAAGGGGCATACCTGTATTGTTCCCCTTTGTATTGGTATTGGTTGGGATAAAAAGCCATTAACTCGGATATAGGCCTTTGGGTGGAAATAGATATTTTTCAGACAAATAAGGAAAGAGTCTGGGAAAGAAAATTTTGAAAGGGTAGCCCACAGGAAATCCCACCCCACCCTATCAAACGCTTTATTGGCGTCTAAACTTATTATAGTGGAGGGGATTTTTCCGGAATGTATATACTCCAGCAGTAACAGGACTCGACGTAATTTATCAGATGTACTTCTCTGTTTTATAAAACCTGATTGGTCCCGGTGTATTAACTGGAGAAGTATAGGTTCCAGCCGTTTGGCCCAAATGGCCATAAATATTTTGTAATCCAAATTCAAAATTGAAATAGGGCGATAGGATGAAGAGAAAGTAGGGTCCTTCTCGGGTTTAAGTAGGGAAGAAAGAACAGCATAACTCCAGGAGAGTGGGGGGGGGGACTCTCCCTCTACCATTTCTCCGCAAGCCGATAGAAAACTGGGAAGTAGCTGAGGGATAAAGGATTTACACCATTCTGGACCAAAACCATCCGGGCCAGGACATTTCAAGGGTTTTAAATCTTTTACCTGTTGGAGTGTCTCTTCAGGTCTAATGGGTCGCTCCAACAGTCCTTTATGGAACTCTGATAACTTAGGCAAGTGGAGCTTATCCAAAAATTCAGATATTACTTTATCTTGAACCAGGGACGGCTGAGGGGCTGCATATAAAGATTTATAAAATTGTGTAAAAACCTGCCTGATTTGTTCTTCCTTATAGGTAGTTGTACCAGATAGAGTAGATTTTATTTTTAAAATAGTAGAGGCCCGTTTATTAGCTCTTAATTTCAGAGACACAACCAGAGCTCCTCTTGCTCCCACCTCATAGTTATACTGTCTTAAATAATTCAGGCTCTGGAGAGTTCTAAAATCTAGTATTCCTTGGGTAAAATCTTGACAGATCCATCTGACATAGCCGTGATACTATTGATTAATTTTGAGGCTTCCTGTTTACATAGCCTGAGGGCTAATAAGTGCCCTGCTTTCTCGGCTTGATCAGTATATCGAACCCCAATTCTCAGAATAGCAAATTCAACTTTTTCTCTTAAGAGTTCTGCATACCGATCTCTTAATATCAGGAGCTCCTAGCCAATAAGGTTTGGGTGGTCGGTGACAGAGTGCTTTTTATCTCCCTAATTTTTTTTAAGTAAGGTCTCTGATTTTTCCTCTTTCTTGTACATCCTGATAGAGGCTAGTCGGATGAATACCCCACGGAGAAAACACTTTAACGTCCCCCACTCTAAATCAGGCTTACCCACTGAGTTCAGGTTGGCGGCAGAAAATATTTCTATTTGGTCATTGATATGCTTAACTACATTCTCTTCTTTAAGCAACTGATTATTAAGCTTCCAGATTGTGTCTTTTTGTTGTGGGGGTGAAAGTAAATTTAAGCCAAGGTAAGGAGTGATCTGAGATGACCCCGGAAGCTATTCTGGATCTCACTACTCCACTCATGGAAGCCCTGCTGAGGAGAAAATAATCTATTCTTGATGAAGTTCCGTGGACTGGGGAATAATAAGTGTACTCTGGTTTCTGGGTGAAGTACTCTCCATGGGTCACAGAGGCCTAGACAGTCCACCAGATCCCGGAGAGCACGTTGTGCTGGGGACAACCCTGCTCTTCTTGTCCCTGACTTGTCAAAGTCAGGCACGAATGGGAGATTCCAGTCACCCCCAATGATCATAGGGAGAGAAAGGAAAGGGGACAGCATTGGGATTAGAGCAGCAAAGAAAACAGGGGAATCCCCATTAGGACTGTAAAGACTGCCCAACAGAACCTCCACCCAATCTAAGAGGCCCCTGAGAAAGAGAAATCTCCCTCCCGGGTCCCCAGACGTTGGAAGCAGACAAAGGGGACTCTACAAGTAAACAAGATAGTCACCCCTTTACTATCTGTATTGTCACCAGTTGCAAATGATTGTCCGATTTGCTGTCCCAGTAGCAAGTTTCCTTCTCTCTACAGCAGATGGGTTTCCTGTAAGAAAATGATGTCCCCTTTCATGTGGTGCAAATATTTAATAATTTGGTACCTTTTCACTTTTGATCGAGCTCCCCTTACATTCCATGTGGCAAATGTGTATGCATTAGCCATCTGGATTTCCTGTTAAGGGCAAAATAGATTCTCTATGATAGATTTGGCTTCTGTAGGGTCTAGTCATAGCCACTCTGCCCCCCCCCCCCAGTTACCCCAACATTGTCCCTTGTACATCCCCCCATCCCTAGCTGCACAAAACTTATAAAGTTCTGAATCCAAAAAATAAAAATGATATTTCCCCAAAACCCTCCTCCCCGCTCTAAACAATACTCATTTCGGCCCATGATGACCCAGTGCTGAATGCAGGTACCTCTGCTCCCTCCCCCTCCTATGTCTCCTTTTGTCCGGTTGCAAACTTCAAACCAGGTAATAATTAGAACAAATGTAATATGAAATTATCTTAGCATCCTCAGTTCAGTTAGCCTGAAAAAGAAAATGTCCTCCCCATTTATTCCATTATCCTTCTGCCTGAGGGAGCCAGTCCTTTACACTCAGGTCTCATTTGTTGGAGCCAGTCACATCAGAGGGGGAGCCTAGGTGCAGAGGGTATTCTTTAATTACCAGGAGATATTACTAAGTATAGGTTAGATTATTAGTTGGGTAACATTTCAGAGGTGAAATTGCATAATGATTGTATTGTGCCCTCCCTGTTAACTTAAATAATTGCACCTTTGTTGACCCCCTGTTGTAAAAGTAAAGAAAATTATGGGTAGAAGAGTCCCCTTTCGAAAAAGCTGAGATTTGACATTCTAAAAGACTTGGAATTAGCTCTTCTTTGTAACCTTGAAGGAATAAGGCAAGATACAACTGTCTTCTCAGAATTCTGACTGTGGCTGACATGAATGGGAAGGTAGGAAAATGTGTAACTCCCCCAATCAAGAACAAACCCAGTCAAAAAAAAGGGTCAGCCAGGAACCATGGTAGTTGCTGATGGGGCTGGGTAGGATTTTATGGCTGTGCAGTAATGAAATTACTAATCTAATCTCTAACTAATCTTTAGTTGCTATTTGATGTTATTCTACCTCCCAATGCTGTCATGTCAATTTGTTACTTGATTGCTTTCAGTCCAGTTTTGAGCCTGTCTGTACCATAAGCTGTACCACCCACTTGTCGGAGCATGTGGCTCCTGTATGTTACCTTGACTCTGTATTATGTCTCATTGTTACTTTGTAACTCTCTCGGGTCGCACCTGAAAATAGGCACTTGGATGTCTAGTGTGCTTACCTGGTTAACAAAAGCAAATAAATAAATTACCGAGGAGATTACACAGTGGGAAAAAATGTAGATATCATGTGTTTCCTTGATCGCTAGATGGCACTACGAGCTGCTTTTCCTGATTTCTTTGGGACCTCCAGCTGAGAAATAAACTCAGTCATCCCTGCCCTTGGTCCTGACCTTCAAGGCTCCCCCAGTTGCTTCTTTGCCCAGCAATGGAGCACAACCCTAAGGTCTAAACTCAGACCTCTGGTGTGACCATGGCAGGGCTTCTAAAATTCTAAAAAAAAGGGGATGGTGCAGACCCACCATGGCACAAGCCCCCTTGCAACCTGGTGTAAGGTCACTTCTGCTGCAAGGGTGGTACAAGTGGCTTTGGTGCATGTCATCCCAATCTCAATGTATCCCTGTTTAGTAATCAGGATTGTGGCAATATTTGGCCCAAGGTGTCACTTGTGTCAAATCCTTTTGGAGCAGGCACCTTGTGACAAACTTTGGGCCTTGAAAATTGAGCCCATAGAAGCAAAGAAACATAGACTTTGATGCACATAAAGGAACGCTTGGGCCACCCAGTCTACCCATTTGTCCCTGCCTATACTATCACTGCAGACCCTACTTGATCTCTGGCTTCATCCTCTCCTTGCTTCCCAGTTAAGCCCTTTAATACCTCTGCATATACACTGTATTGCCTGAACTTTGTGTTCATGTTTCTGATTCATTTTGGGACCTTTTAATCAATAAAAAATTCAAGATTAAATTAAATGAAAATTGCATTAGAAATTCAGTGGTGGGTTATACCCTTTGAGAAAAGGGCGAGCAATAAAAGGGCATTGCTGCCTATAATGCTTATATAAATCTATGACTGTGCAGTAATGAAATTGCCTTATTTAACCCATAAAATTGGCTGCACGTGCCCATAAGAGTGGTGATATTGTTCATAACAATATCCGCCTCCTGTCCCGCACTGAGTCTTTCACTTCTTCTCTCACTATAGGCGATTAGGTCAAGCTAGCGCATTCATGTGTGTCCCTAACAATTTTGATGTTGCTCCCGTTTGGGTTGTTCTTTGATGCTAATCTCTAGTTGCTATTTGATGTTATTCTACCTCCCAATGCTGTCATGTCAATTTGTTACTTGATTGCTCTCAGTCCAGTTTTGAGCCTGTCTGTACCATAAGCTGTACCACCCACTTGTCGGAGCATGTGGCTCCTGTATGTTACTTTGACTCTGTATTATGTCTCATTGTTACTTTGTAACTCTCTCGGGTCGCACCTGAAAATAGGCACTTGGATGTCTAGTGTGCTTACCTGGTTAACAAAAGCAAATAAATAAATTACCGAGGAGATTACACAGTGGGAAAAAATGTAGATATCATGTGTTTCCTTGATCGCTAGATGGCACTACGAGCTGCTTTTCCTGATTTCTTTGGGACCTCCAGCTGAGAAATAAACTCAGTCATCCCTGCAGGGTTGACAACACAACCAGTGCGTATCCTAGGCCCTTCCTGGCCATCAAGCAATCCGCTTCCAATGGAGACCCCGAGCCCTGGGACCCGAACTGCCCGATTACTTCCCAGGTAAGTTTCAGGTGTTAAAACCTCTATTGGTGCTAAATAAAGTTCTATCAGAGCCCCATAGTGGAAGAAGAGATGGGGTGGATCATCAGGAGTTACAGTTAACTGGATGCCCTCTCCATCAACTAAGTGCAAAAACAACCATAGAAGATGACCATTGTAAATCTAGAGCAGGAGTTCTCGTACTCCCCTAAGCCTTGGAAAAGATCTTGAGCCTCCCCCTAACATAGAAATAATTTTGGGCCTCCCATAGTTAGAACAACTATCATACTTTGCACATTACAGGAAGAATACAATGAAGTGCATGTGAGTAGTTGAGTTTATTCTCATTTTATTGACGCTATTATTCTCCTCCCTCTCTATAACCCCCTTCCCCAGGTCAGCCTACTCGCTCCACACTTCTGAGTTTTGACCCTATTTACCCCTCACTGCAATACCTCCATGAGTCAGACTGTTTTCTTTCTCAGTTTTACCCTGCCCTTAAACACCTTCTTGGGGACCGTTTTGCTTCTTCCTGGCCTTGCTCCTAGTATCTCTCTGCTTAGCCTTTGTATTTGTGCTTTTCTGCAGCCAGTATAATGGGTCAATTGTAATCTTATTCCTATTTATTTGTATTATTTTGCATTTTGTTTTGCACAGTTTCCAAGAATTGTATTTCTTCCATTCAACTTTCCCCCATGTCATAACAGGAAACAAGTGTTTGTTGAGTGTGTTTTCCTGGTAATCATTTTGTACATAAATGTGCATGCCATTATTCGCTTTCAGTTTGCTGCATGCTTTCACACAAAGCATCCAAAACTTGACATTTAAATATAGTACATTTTAAGGCTTGCTTGAGCCTCCTTGGAGCTACCATTTAAAACATGAAGTCCTTTCATGTTTTAGTGAACAGGTCTGGGAGGAGGGAACGCAGGTCCTCCAGGGCTTTCTCGGGGGTTTCATAGACCTTCCATGCATCTTTGACAAAGATTTGCAGCTGGGCTGGGTATCTCATCTTAAATTTAAGACCAGCCGCTATTATTTTGACCACAATTGGATGGAAAGCTGCAAGTTTTTGTCATACCAAAACTGGGAGGTCCTGGACTACTCTTATAGGCTTCCCTTCCCAGGTTACCTCTTGGAGATCTTTGATGCGAGTCAGAAAGTGCTGGCATTCAAGGTAATTCAGAAACCTGAAGATAAAAGAATGAGGTTGTGAGCCAGGTGGTGGCATGGGTTGAAGTGCTCTATGTGCCCTCTCAATGGAATATGTGGCACCGTAGGGGGAAGGGTCTGCCAATTTCTGCACCAGTTTCTGAGTAAAAACTCTGGGGTCATGACTTGCCTCCTTTTCAGGGAGCCCAATAATCATGGTGTTGTTGTGGTGGCTCCAGCCCTCTAAGTCCTCCAGTTTGGATTCCAGGCATGTCATTTTTTGCCCCATAGCCACCAACTATGCAGTTAGACCATTTTTCGAGTGAGGTAATCCAGGCTTCTGAGTCACTTGTGCACTTAGAAAGATCCTCGATTGCCACAGTGATAGATTTAGCTCTTTAGTTATTGATTTAAGCTCGTCCTTGAAGGATGTCATGTCAGAGAAGAACCGCTCCTCCTTGAGCAGCACAGGCCCCGGTGAAGTAGTAACTTGCCGGCCCGTTCCAGTATTTTGGGCCTTGGATCTCTTGGAGGCCTTTTTGGGCTTGGGTGGTGGGGTGTGCTTCGGAGGAGGGATTTTTATTTCGGCATCTATCCTTAGTTCCCAACTGTCTTCCGCAGTCCCCCGATATTTAAAGGCTGCAATAGGAGTTGGGTGGGATGAAAATTATTAAGTTTAGTTTAAATTGTTGAGTTTTATCAGGAGGAGAAGTGGGAGCTCACGGTTTAGACTGCTATCCGATCCTCTGCATCACGTGACTCCCGGGCCGCGCCCCTATTGTCCCTTATGGCATCCCCACTGCTCCCTCTGCCCTTGGTCCTGACCTTCAAGGCTCCCCTAGTTGCTTCTTTGCCCAGCAATGGAGCACAACCCTTAGGTCTAAACTCAGACCTCTGGTGTGACCATGGCAGGGCTTCTAAAATTCTAAAAAAAAGGGGATGGTGCAGACCCACCATGGCACAAGCCCCCTTGCAACCTGGTGTAAGGTCACTTCTGCTGCAAGGGTGGTACAGAGTGGCTTTGGTGCATGTCATCCCAATCTCAATGTACCCTGTGTTCGTAAATCAGGATTGTGGCAATATTTGGCCCAAGGTGTCACTTGTGTCAAATCCTTTTGGAGCAGGCACCTTGTGACAAACTTTGGGCCTTGAAAATTGAGCCCATAGAAGCAAAGAAACATAGACTTTGATGCACATAAAGGAACGCTTGGGCCACCCAGTCTACCCATTTGTCCCTGCCTATACTATCACTGCAGACCCTACTTGATCTCTGGCTTCATCCTCTCCTTGCTTCCCAGTTAAGCCCTTTAATACCTCTGCATATACACTGTATTGCCTGAACTTTGTGTTCATGTTTCTGATTCATTTTGGGACCTTTTAATCAATAAAAAATTCAAGATTAAATTAAATGAAAATTGCATTAGAAATTCAGTGGTGGGTTATACCCTTTGAGAAAAGGGCGAGCAATAAAAGGGCATTGCTGCCTATAATGCTTATATAAATCTATGATACCTATCAATATCCATTACTGCGCATCCATAAGTTATCATATAAAATGAATATAATAAAATATCAGAAACCGTGTGGGACAGAATCAAATGAGATAAATAAAGCATATATATACACCCTTAATCAATGTGTTTTTCTTTTAAACTAGAGTAAAACAATGGACACAAGATGGCACTGTAGGATGAGGAATGAAGCAGGTCCGATACACTGTATAGAAAGAAGTCTGAGAACTTCTGAAACTTTATTCACCCATATTTAAAGAAATATTTCTAGCAAAATTTCCTTGGCACTGAAGGGGCTATGATTTCCTTATGCCAATCCCATGCATGCTTGAAGTCCACCACTTTCTTTGCCTCCCACCACCTCCGCTGAAAGCCTGTTCCAGGCATCCACCGCTCTTTCATTGAAAAAGTACTTCCTCACATCTCTCCTGAGCTCACCCCTTTCAGCATCATTGCATGTCCCCTCATTGCATGTTCCTCAGGCAACTAGTCAGTGAACCCACTTGTGATGGGGCAATACTGGACCTGGTATTTACTAACAGGGACAGTGTTGCAGACATCAAGGTGGGAGATCACTTGGGGGCCAGTGATTACCATACAGTGTTGTTCAATAGAAGGATTTCTGCAGGATCAGACCACACATGGTTGAGGGTCCTGGACCTCAGGAGGTCCAATTTTAATAAGATTTGTGAATGCCTCAGGGATGCCCTAGTTGGGGGGAGGGTGACCTGAGTGGAGTGAAGGAACAGTAGGCAAAGATAATAGGAAACATAGTAAAAGCAACAGACCTCTGCATCAAACAAGTGAGAAAAAGCAACAGGAAAAAGAGACTGCTGTGTTTCTTGAAAGAGGTGGTTGAAAAGGTAAAGGCTAAAAGGCTAGCATTCAGAAGGTAAAAGGAGATGCGGGGGGGAGGATAGGGAGGTGTAACAGTGGAAACAGAGAGAAGAAGGGAAAGCAGTAAGGAGCAGGAAGGCATAAATTGAAGAGAGAATAGCTCAGGAGATGCCGAAAGGGGACAAGACATCTTTTAGGTATGCAAGTGAAAAAAGGAGGACCTAGGGTGGTATTGTAAGGTTATAAAGAGAAGGTGGGGGGGGGGTGTAGAGGGCCCCTGGGAAAAGGCAGACATCCTGAACAAATGCTTTTGTTCAGTGTTCACAGAGGAAGAAGAAGGAGGAGAGAAGCCATAAAACAGTAACAAAAGTTATGGAGGGAGGGAGGTGGACATCAGTCCTTTTTTGGAGGAGAGAGCCTTGAAGAAACTTGCTAATCTAAAGGCAGACAAAGCAATGGGCCAGATGGAGTGCATCCAATGGTGATGAAGGAGTTCAGGGAAACATTGGCTGCACCTCTTACAGTTCTATTCAACAGCCTACTGGAAACATGCATGGTTCCAGAGGACTGGAGGAGGGTGGATGTAGTCCCACTACACAAAAGTAGTAGCAGGGAAGAGGCTGGCAATTATAGGCCAGTCAGTCTAACATCAGTGGTGGGAAAGTAAATGGAATCACTGCTGTAGGAAAGGATTGTGGAATATCTTGTATCCAGTGGGTTACAAGAACCAAGGCAGCATGGTGTCACGGGGGGAGGTCATGTTAAACAAATTTGATAGCTTTCTTTGACTGGGTGATCAAGAAACTAGACCAGGGTGGGGCAGTGGATGTGGTCTACCAAGATTTCAGTAAGGAATTTGACACCGTTCCACATACAGTAGGAGACCAATAAGTAAGGTGGGTAGCTTAGGAGTAGGTCCTAAGGTGGTAAACTGGATAGAAGAAATTGGTCAGAGGATTGGCGACAGAGGGTAGCGGTAAATGAAGTTCACTACAAGAAAGGGAGGGTGAACAGCAGGGTGCATCAGGGATCAGTGCTGGGATTGGTCCTTTTAATGTCTTTGTAAGAAATATTACAGAGCTGAAAGTGAATTCTCCCTCTTTGCATATGGCACCAAAATTTGCAATAGGATGCACTATCCAGGGGGAGTGAAAAGGATGAGCAGAGACCTAAGAAAACTAGGGGAGTGGTCAAGGTATGGCAGCTGGGTTTTTAATGCGAAAAAGTACAAATTAATGCACTTACGGCACAGAAATCCAGGGGTGGAGTACACAATGGGTGGAGTGGTATTGATGACCACAAAACAGAAACGAGACTTGGGGGTAATGATATCGGATGACCTAAAGGTGGGGAGGCAGTGCGACAAGGCAGATGGGAGGGAGAGTGTGATGCTGGGGTGCAGTTTCATTACCAGAAAGAGGGAAGAGGTGTTGCCTCTGTATAGATTGCTTTTAAGACACCACCTAGAGTACTGTGTCGAGTTCTGGAGACCACATCTCCGGAAGGACATAGACAGAGTGGAGGCGATCCAGAAGAGGGCAACTAAAATGGTGCAGGGTCTGCATCAAAAGACCTATGAGGAGAAACTAAAGGACCTCAATATGTGCACCCTGGATCAGAGGAAAGAGAGAGGGGATATGATAGAGACCTTTAGAAAATGGCAAGAATTAATTGACAATTCTGATTGGCTGACACAGCCTCCAAGCTGGGCGTTTATTTCTCAATAGATGCCCACCTAAAAATAAGGACCAGCCTGAGTGCCACCTCACCATATACCCTTGTGCAAGAGTACCCAGCCTGGTTTGTCATTGGCCGACATCACATCATTAAATTTGAAATCCCCGCCATGATTTTCTCTCGGCTTAGCGAGCTACTACCCAGCTACTTCACTATACGCCCCGCTTAATAAAAATAAACATACACAGTGCAGTTATTCTGCAGTCAGGAAGAGTGACAAAATAGGCTTATCTCACAACCACACTCTCCCGACCATGTTCTCATAGTACTGCGCTTTAAGTGAAACGAAACCGTTGCTTCGAACAGCTTGTCTGTGAGAAGCAGGATTTTGACACTACCATTGTGTCTCAACAAACTGTTGGAATTCCCTCACAGCAGAGTGCCCTCACAGTAAATCTATTCATTTTAAAATAAATAATTTACCTCTGGGCTGTCGCTTATGCCAGCTACACTTCTATCCACCTTTTTTTGATCGCGTGCTTACCGGACGCAGCCTCCAACCGCAAACAAATAAAAAAAAAAAGATCTTGCAAAAAAGAGACAGAATTTAAAAATGATGCCCAGAGACTGCTAGGGGAATTTTTACTGCACACAAATTTTGTTGTTCAGGTGGATGTGTCTGTGTGTGTTTGTGTGGGGGGAGATGGCTGTGGAGGGCAACAGGAGCTGGAACAGCCTTTAAAAATATGGACTATTTTTTCAATACTTTTTTTTCTGTTAATTCTATTAATTTTTTTATACTTATTTCCTCTGTTCTTTGACCACTTGATTAAAACTTACTAACAAAGCCATTTTCTAAGTGCAATAATACCCTCCAGGGTGGTCATTATTGGGAAATACCGGACCTTCCAGGGGCTATAAGGCCCTCCGCCTGCAGCCTCATTACACCCCTGGGTGGTCCAGTATTTCCCAATAATGCCCACCCTGTCTGGTATTATTGCTTACTTAAATAACCTCACAGAGGGTAAATACGGTACAGGAGGGAATTTTTTCCAGAAGAAAAAGTGCTTAAAAACAAGGGGATTTCTTATGAAGCTGGAGGGGGTAGATTCAGGAGGGACGTGAGGAAGTACTTCATCTCAGAAAGAGTGGTAGATTCCTTGAACAGCCTTCCAGCGGAGGCAGAGGGGGAAAAACAGTTGTGGGGTTCAAGAATGCATGGGATAAGCACAAGGGAATCATAGTGGAAAGAAAGGAGGGAGGGAGGGAGAAAGAGCTGTAGATCAGTCACAGTTTGCGGTAATAGTGTAGGTAGGAATAAATGGGCAGACCGGATGGGCCAAGCATTCCTTATCTGCTGTCAAATTCTATATGTCTGTTTCTATGTTTCCCTTCTTGGACATCTTTTCCTCTGAAACATATTTTCCCTATTCTACCTTGTTCAACCCCATGAGGTATTTATAGGTCTTGGTCACGTTCCCCCTCTCCCTCCTCTCTTCCAGGGTGTACATATTGAGATCCTTTAGCCTGTCCTCACAGGGCTTTTGACGCAGACCCTGCACCATATTAGTTGCACTCCTCTGGATCACCTCCAGTCAGCCTATGTTCTTCTGGAAATGTGGTTTCCAGAACTGGACACAGTACACTTGGGGGAGTCTTACCAGTGATCTATACAGAGGCAATACCACCTCCCTTTTTCTGCTGGTGATACCCCTCCCTATGCACCCCAGCATCCCACTGGCCCTACCTACTACCTTCTCACACTGTCTCGTCATCTTCAGGTCATCAGATATGATTATACCCTGTTCCCTTTCCTGTTTGGAACCTCTTCCATTTTGTATTCTGCCTCTTGGTCTCTGTACTCTAGGTGCATTATTGTGCACTTTTTGTATTGAAACCCAACTGCCATACTCTTGTCCACTCCTCAAGTTTTCATCATCTTCCTACCCCCTCTGGAGTGCTACTCTATTGCATATTTTGGTGTCATTGTATATTTTGGTGCTATTTGCAAAGAGGCATACCTTCCTTTCCAGCTGCTCTGCAGTGTCACTTATAAAGACATTAAAGAGGACTGGTCCCAGTACTGAGCCCTGAGGCACTCCACTGGTTGCCCTCCCATTATAGGAACTCCATTTACCACCACCCTTTGTCGCCTATCCCATAATCAATTTCTTACCCAGTTTACCACCTTCAGACCAAAACCTAAGCTTCTCACTTTTCTTATGAGTCTCCTATGTGGTAAGTGTCAAATGCCTTACTAAAATCTAAGTAGGCCACTTCTACCACTCCACCCAAATCAATGTCCCTGGTCACCCAGTCAAAGAAATCTATCAGATTTGTTCGATATGACCTCCTGCACATGAAACTGTGCTGCGTCGGGTCTTGCAGTAGCTGGATTCAAGATACTCCACAATCCTTTCTTTTAGCATTGACTCCATTAAATTCCCCACCACTGATGTCAGACTGCATGGCGTATAGTTGACAGCCTCCTCCCTGCTACAACTTTCATGAAGTGGGACTACATCTGCCCTCCTCCAATTCCCTGAAACCACTCCTGTTTCCAGTGAGTTGTTGAATAGGGCTGCCAGAGCATCCAGTACCTCCCTGAGCTCCCTTGAGTGTACCCCATTTGGCCCCATAATCTTGTTCACTTTCAGATTTGCAAGACCCTTCAGGACGCTCTCCTCTGTAAACTGACTTGTGCCTCCCTCTCTCAGTGCTTCTGCTGCTTTTATGTGACCCATCCACTTTCTCTTCCTCTGTAGAGCCTGAACAAAAGTAATTGTTAAGGCTATCTGCTTTTTTCTGATCCTCCTCTGCACAGTTCCCCCTGCCCATCTTAACCTCACAATCCCTCCCCTAGTCTTCCTCTTTTCACTTATGTACTTAAAAAGGTCTTGTACCCCTTAATTACCTTTTGGCCTATTCATTCCTCAGGTTGTACCTTTGCACTCCTCACCAATCTCCTTGCTTTCCTTTGCTTCTCCTGATACACCTCCCTATCCTCTTCCCTCTGTGTGTCTTTGTACTTCCTGAATCATACCTTTTTGGCCTTTAGCTTTCAGCCTCTTCCTTTGAGAACCAGAGCTCTCTTTATTCTTCGTTTTTTTTTGCTCACTTTCTTTTCACAGAGATTTGTTGCCTTCACTATGCAATCCCTTAACTTGATCCACTGTTTCTCTACCCTACTCAGGTTACATCTCCTCCTCCATTTACATATTGTATTCTAAAATCTGCCCTAGTGAAGTTCAGGACCATCATCCTTTTGTGGTTTGCTTCTGGTGCCACCCTTGTGTTGAACCACACTGTATGGTGATCACTGGTCCCCAGGTGGCCTCCCACTGATGTCTGCAGTACTCTCCACATTTATGAATACCAGATCTAGTATTGCCCCATCACAAGTGGGCTCCATTACTAGCTGCTTGAGAAATTCCCCCTTCAGGGAGTTTAGAGTTTTCCTCTGGCTGAGGCTGTGGCTATGAGGCTCCAATCTACATCCACCAGATTGAAGTCCCCCACCAGCAGCAGCTCTCCTTTTTCTGCCATTGTGCTAATGGCTTCCACCAGTGCCTTAACTGAGATTCTCCTCCTGTGTTGAAGGTCTGTAGTTCATGTCAGTGGGAACAGTGGCTCTGGTTCCTGTCTCCAACTGGACCCGCAGTACCTACAACCCCTCTGTTCCCCTCTGAATTCCGTACATCTGCATTGCTTTAATACCCTCCCTTGCATACATTACCAACCCTCCTCCCTTACTTCCCACCCTATATTTCCTAAACGGAGTATAGCCTTGTATGGCATGTCCCAGTTAGGATTTCCTGTACACCATGATGGCCTCTAGGTCCAGAATTGTATTTATTAGACTTCTTGTGTTTGCACAAACATCATCTTCCACACTTTGTTTCCACATTACCCACTACCCCCCCCCACTACCTCCTTTTCTCCTCTCTTTCTCCTCGCTCCCTTTAATGGTCCCCACTATGCCAGCAGATCAAATCTGGACAGGAAGAGAATTCCACAATGCAGGCAGAGCCACCAAAAAGGGTTTGTCCCCAGATAACTTGAGCCCTGAGTGGGGCACATAGAGTACACCAGTACTGTTGGATTGGAGAGGGCAGATGGGGCTGTGCAGAGGCAGGAGATATTTCAGATGGCTAGACCCCAAAGCATGAAGGATGTTGTATACTAATAAGCATATCTTGAAGTGGATGCACCACCGAGTAGACACCAAGTGCAGTTTGTGCAGCACCTGTGTATTATGATCTCTGCAAGATGTCCTGAAGATCAAGCATGCTGCCACATTCTGGACCAGCTGGAGCTGGTACATCAACCTCCCACATAACCCCAGGTAGAGAGCATTACAGTAATCCAAGTTAGGTGTGATGATTGTATGGTGTATCATCGTCAGGTCACAAGGCACTAGAAGTGGTTTAGTCTGGGTGACATTTTGAAGAGAGAAAAAGCCTCTTTGGATGATCACCAATGCATGATGTTTTAGGGTCAACTTGGAACACACAGTGACTACTAGATTTCTAACCAAATCCACTGTTCTCAGGGTGGCACTTAGGTGTCACTCATTCTCACTGCTGACCCATGGAAACTGGTTCAATGAACATCACCTGTCTTGTTTGGGTTGAGTCTTAAACAGTTGAAGACCATCCAGTAATTGATCAAATTCAAACAGGCTCATTGCATTTAAAACACATGTATTTAAATGCTTATGGATAATTCTGATTGCACTTGTTTTTTTTAATGTTGTAATCGTTGTATGCGTTGTATTTGTATTAGTTTATCCGGTTAATTTAGACATAAGAAGGCATAAGCCCATCCTGTATGTCTTCCACTATCTACTGGGTAAATTAACCCAGTATGGTATTCCAGTTCAGATATTTGTCTAGCCTAGCTTTAAATGTCATGAAACTCCCAGCTTCTATCACTTCTTGTGGGAGCTGATTCTATGCTCTAGCTGCCCTGATTGTATAATAGTGATCTTTTTGGTAGTTTTGGCTTTAGGAATAGCCATTTTTATGTTTGCTTGCACGCATGTGCAAGAAACATAGTGTAATCATCCGAGTTTCTGGGGGTGTGGCACCACCTCTTCCAATTCCCTCCGTGTGTTTGCAGGCACGTCCACAGTTGCCCAATGCATGCTGCCGCTGTCTATGACAGCACTCGAGAATGCAGTGGCTTACAGTTGAAAGGGAGAGAGCCGCTTCAGTGAGCACGATCAGATAAGGGAAGTGCTCACCGAAGTGCTCTCCCCCCCTCCCCAAAACAGTCTTCCAGGTGCCACGCTGGGAGCCCACCCCAGCGTGGCAACAATGTTTGGTCAGCTGGGGTGCCAATCCCAGTTGGCTCCACAGTCCCCCCCAAAAGATTACCGAGTGCCACGCTGGGAGCCCACCCCAGCGTGGCAACAGTCGGAATGGCCGACAGGGGTGCCCAATCCCCGTCAGCTCCATTGCCCCCCCCAAAGCTTTCCAGCTGCCACGCTGGGAGCCCACCCCAGTGTGGCAATGTCCTGCATCATGTAATTGCCATGCTGGGAGCCCACCCCAGCATGGCAAACGTCCCATGTCGTAATTAAGAAAAAACAAACCTGAAAACACAAAAACGGTCCCTTGCAGTCTCCCTGCCCTCCCCACCCGCACCCACCCTCTGCGTACCTGCCTCCCCACCCCAACTCACCTCATACTTACCTCTGGAGCTCGGCATGACGATCTTCGGTGGACCAGGAACACATCTGCACTCTTCAAAGCCGACCACGAACTGAGGAAATGCCGGTAAGCTGTATAATGTAATGAATAGGGTTTTTTCAACTTTGCTGCATATCTCAGGCATTTTTTGGAATTTTGGCACCAAATTTTCAACATGGGGTTTTTGGGACCCCTCCTCATGAATTCTGTCACTGTCATGGCGTTAATCAGGCCCGAAGGGTGATTTCACGGTCACTGCAAGAAATCACCTTTCGGGACCAATTAACGAAATGACAGTGCCAGTGTTCATAAGGTGGGCTCTCAAAAAGCCAATGTTGAAAATTTGGTGAAAGAATTCCTAAAAATGACTGTTTTAAGAGCGTATGCGCTGTTGTTCCTACGCATCAGGTTCATGAGTTTTTAATATTTTCACTCCAGATTTTCAACATTGCCATTTGACCACACTTCCTTATGACTAGTACAGCTGTCATTTTTCACTACTCACCCAAAATGTGTTTCCGCGCATGTAGCGCATAATAGCACAGTCGGTGTGCGAACTCAATGTATGGGACACATTAAGAAAATCACAGTGACACTGTTCATGAGCAGAAGTTTTAAAATGACTATGTTAAAAATTTGGTGAAAAAATTCCACAAAATGACTGTTTTACAAACGTTTGTTGCGCTGATCCTACGGACGCTCATAAGTTCGCAAATTTTCAATATTTTCATTCCAGATTTTCAACATTGCCATTTTACCACCTCCTTATGAGCAGTGCTGCTGTCATTTTCACATCTCGCCCAAACATGTTTCCGCTCCATGTAGCGCATAATGGTGCAGTCGGTGTGCGAAATCAATGTATGGGACACATTAAGAAAATCACAGTGACACTGTTCATGAGCAGAAGTGTTAAAATGGCTATGTTAAAAATTTGGTGAAAAAATTCCACAAAATAACTGTTTTACAAGCGTTTGTTGCGCTGATCCTACAGCGCTCATAAGTTCGAAATTTTCAATATTTTCACTCCAGATTTTCAACATTGCCATTTTACCACACCTCCTTATAGCAGTACTGCTGTCATTTTCATATCTTGCCCAAAACATGTTTCCGCCCATGTGGCGCACAATGGCGCGAGTCGGTGAGAAATCAATGTATGGGACACATTAAGAAAATCACAGTGACACTGTTCATGAGCAGAGGTCTTAAAATGGCTATTTTGAAAATTTGGTGAAAAATTCTCAAAATGACTGTGTTACTAGTGAACATTGTGCAGTTTCCACGCACCCTCGTAAGTTCATGAATTTGTAATATTTTCAGTCCAGATTTTCACCAGTGGCATTTTTCTACACTTCCTTATGAACAGTACAGCTGTCATTTTTCACAACATGGCCGAAATGTATTTTCACACTTTCAGCACAGAAATGCGTGGTCGCTGTGGGAAATCATTGTTCGGGACAGATAAAGAAAATCACAGTGACACTGTTCATGACCGGATGTCCCAAAATGCCTGTGTTGACAATCTGCTGTAAACAACTCCCAAACTAATTACATTATGGGTGCACATTGCACAGTTTCCACGCACGCTCGTGACTTCACCAGTTTTTTTAATATTTTCACTGCAGATTTTCAACATTGCCATTTTTACACCTCCCCATGAACAGTACAGCTGTCATTTTTCACATCCTGTTCAGAATGTGTTTTTGCACCTGTGGTGACAAATGCCGTAGTCGCTGTGCAAAAGCAGCTTTCGGCTAACAAACTGATATTGCCACTGTTCATGAGGTGGGGGGGGTCACAAAAAACCCATGTTGAAAATTTGGAGTGAAAATACCAACGAATGCCTGAGGCATTAGGGTTTCCGACCATAACACCCCACCCTGTAGAGAATGACAGGCATCAGGGCTGTGACTTGGGATTGTCAGCTGCAGTGCTCATACCATTCCACCCCCACCCACACCCTGCAGCCACTGAGAGGCATCGAGGTGTGCCTTGGACTCTTCGGCCCCAAAGTTCACCCCATTCTCCTATACCACACCCATCTCACAATATTTCCTGATGGAATGGGGTGCGCATAAGGGCCAAAGACCCCAAGGCACACCGTGACACTTGTCGGTGTCTGCACAGTAGGGTGTGGTGAAATGGCGTGGCCGTTATGCCTGATGACCCAAAGGCACACCCCAATGCCTGTCACTATCTGCAGGGTGGTGATGGGGTTGGCTTCAGTTCAATACTTCACTGCCATTCCTATTATGCAGCTCTGTAGCTCCTACACTACCAATGCTAATGCCAGCAAGCAAACATTCGACATTGACAAATGCTTGTTTATGTTTGCTTGTACGCACGCACAAGAAACATGTTGTAACTGGTTGCTGGAGTAGCAGGTTGTGGAGGTGTGGAAATGTAGTGGCCAATGCCACCACTGCTTTTTGGGGCTTGTCTCTGTGGCACCAATGAATGAGCATGCTGTCTATGACAGCAGCTCAGAAGCGTGCCACCAACTTGAAAGAAATTCACCGCTGCAATGAGGGAGCACTCCCTCATTGCAGGGCATGCCTTACCTGGTGTAACATTTCAATAAACATGGTGCCACCTGCCTCTCACAGTCCCATGAAAGGTGACGTCGGGGGTGCCCAATCCCTCTGTTGGCATGCCACCTCCCCAGTTCATATGCCAATGGGGGAGCCCAATCCCCATCAGCATGATGGCCCTGTAGTTGAATTTGTCTGCCGAGGGGAGTGCCCAATCCCCCTCAGCATCATGCCCCCCACCCCAAACACAGACCTGTTTTCTTTGCGGATGGGGTGCCCAATCCCCGTCTGCTCCAGTCCCCCCCAAAACACCCAGGTGGCACACTGGGAGCCCTCCCCCAGTGTGCCAAATGTACCTGGAAAAAAGAAAACCTTCCCACAAAGTTGTTTTTTTTTTACCTATAAACAAGAAAATGGTCCCACGCTGTCTGTTGCATTGCAGCCCCTGCCCCAACCTGCACCCACCCTCTGTGCACCCACCTCCCCACACCCCCCTCACCCCATACTTACCTCCAGAGGCCCAGCGCCATGATCTTCAGTGGAGCGGAACACATCTGCACGTCAAAGCCGACCATGACCTGAAGAAATGCCAGTGAGCTGTATAATGGCATAAATGGAGGGGGGGGGGGGTTCAACTTAGGTGGATATTGCGGCCATTATTGTGACTTTTGGCACCAAATTTTCAACATGGGGTTCTTGGCACCCCACCTCATGAACTCAGTTACTGTCATGTCGTTATTCGGTCCCAAAAAGTAATTTCGCGGTCACTGCGTGGAATCACCTTCCGGGACCGATTAACAAAACAACAATGTCACTTTTCATGAGGTGGGCTCACAAAAAGCGTATGCTGCAAATTTGGAGAAAAAGTTTCAAAAAATGACTGTGTTATGAGCATGCATTGTGCAGTTCCCGCGTACGCTCGTAACTTCGAGAATTTTTAATATTTTCACTCCAGATATTCAACATTGCCATTTCTCCACACCCCCTTATGAACAGTACAGCTGTCATTTTTCGCATCCTGCCTGAAATGTGTTTTTGCAGATCTGGTGCACAACGGTGCGGTCACTGTGCAAAATCAACAGTTGGGACAGATTAAGACAATCACAGTGACAGTGTTCATAAGGAGAGAGGTCCCAAAAAGCCCATTTTGCTAATTTGGTGAATAAATTCCAAAAAATGAATGTGTTACCAGCGTGCATTGCGCAGTTTCTACGCCCACTCATAACTTTGCCAATTTTTTTATATTTTTACTCCAGATTTTCAACATTGTCATTTTTGCACACTGCCTTATGAACAGTACAGCTGTCATTTTTCACACCCTGCCCAAAACATGTTTTCGCACCTGTGGCACACACTGGGCGCAGTCGCTGTGTGAAATCAATGTGTGGGACAGATTAAGAAAATCACAGTGCCACCGTTCATGAGTGGAGGTCCCAAAATGCCTATGTTGAAAATCTGGTATAAAAAATCCCCAAAATAATTGCATTACAGGTGTGCGTTGCGCAGTTTCTACGCACGCTCGTGACTTCACCAATTCAATATTTTTATATTTTCACTACAGATTTTCAACATTACCGTTTTTTTACACCTCCTCATGAACAGTACAGCTGTCATTTTACACATCCTGCCTGAAACGTGTTTTCGCAGCTGTGGCACCAAATGGCGCAATCGCTGTGTAAAATCACCTTCGCTAACAAACTGATAGTGTCACTGTTCATGTGGTGGGGTCACAAAAAGCCCATGTTGAAAACTTGATGAAAATACTAAGACACCCAGGCATTAGGGTTTCCAACCATAATGCCCTCACCCTGTAGGGACTGACAGGCGCAGGGGTGTGACTTGGGATTGTTGACAGTAATGCTCATGGCATTCCACCCCCCACCCCACCCTGCAGCCAATGACAGGCATCAAGGTGTGCCTTGACTCTCTGGCCCCAAAGTTCACCTCGCTCTCCTATACTGCACCCATTTCAGGGTATTCCTTATGGAATGGGATGAGTAAAGCCGAACACCCCAAGGCACACCTCTATACATTTGTTGGTGTCTGCAGGGTAGGGTGAGGTGAAATGCCGTGAGTGTTATGGGCAACAACCCAAAGGCACACCTCAATACCTGTCCATCTCTGCAGGGTGGGGGTGGGGTTGGCATCAGTTCAATACTTCACTGCCATTCCTATTCTGCATCTGTCTAACTCCTGCACTTTCAATGCTAATGCCAGCAAGCAAACATTTGGCATCGACAAATGCTTGTTTATTATTAGTCTTTTTAGTGGCATGTCTGAATGAACAATTGCACAATGTGGTTCTAAATCAGTTTACATTTCTTATAAACGCATTTCAGAAGAAAAACAAATGCTCTCCCTGTCCTCCCCCCCAACCTGATCATATGGGCATACCCCCTGCCTCTATCATGCTCTGCGTTGATGACTCCCCCATCCTTGACCGTAAATCTATCATCAACACCTTTAACAATGCCTTCACTGACTTGCAGCATGTTCTCCCCGTCGACTTCTTCTCCCCCACTATCCCTGTTGCACCCATGCAATCCCCATCACATCCCCCCTTTCGCTTCAAGACTATTACCTTCGGAGAAACCAGGAAATATCTGTGCAAAGCGCTTGGTAAGGGGAGATTCAGTGGGGATAACCTCGACCTGAAACTAATCTCGCTCTCACTTAAAGAAATCCCGTCCCTTCTCATCCATATCCTTAACCTCTCGCATCGTCTTGCAGTATTCCCCCCAAAATGTAAGGCTGCAGTGGTCACCACTGTGTACAAGAATGGGGATCGTGCCTTCCCCGGGAATTATACACCCATCTCTATACTACCACCACTATCGAAGGCCCTTGAACGAATCGTTGCTGACCAACTTGTCGATTATCTGGGCAAGCACATTCTCCTATGCGCAGAGCAACATGGCTTTAGGGCTGGGCATAACACCACTACAGCCCTCCTGGAATTCACAGGCTTCGTCTACAAATCCCTCAATCTTGGCCAGCTAGTCAGGGCTATCTATATTGACCTAACAAAGGCCTTTGACACGGTCAACCATGCCCTCCTAGTTGACCAACTCACTGCTATAGGCCTTGCCCCTGAGGCGGCTGCATGGTCCGCAGCTACCTATACTGCCAAACACAGCAAGTCAGGATAAATACCTTTCTCTTTGACACCAAGCCTGTGTGCTCAGGCATTCCACAGGGGTCAATACTGGGCCCCCTCCTCTTTAGCCTATTTCTGAATTGCCTCCCCCTAGCTAGTCAGTGCCATATCCTCCTCTACACAGATGATGCGGTTATCTTTTCTAATGGCTCTGACCCCACTGCTCTTGAGCAACAGCTACAATGTGACTTCACCAGCATTGAGTCGTGCTTCAAAAATCATAAATTGATAATGAACTACAAAAAACCAAAAACCGTGTTGTTCACCAACCTTAAGACCAAGAACAAAAACTACCCACTATCAATATATGATAGTGGTGGGGTTCCTCTTGAACATGTTCATCACATCAAATATCTTGGAATTACTCTTGACAGTTCACTCTCCTATGCCCTCCACATAGACAGCACAGCTAAAGCAATCAACAAACGCTTAGGGCTACTTTATTGCCATAGGCAGAGCCTGAGCCTGAAGCCCTCAGCATAGCGGTCCACAGTTCAGTGGGTTCCCTAGTGGACTACAGACTGCCAATATATGGCTCTGCCACAGACAGAGCCCTCCGACGTATAAAAACTGCCCTTAACAATGCCTGCAGGCTCACCTTAGGGGCACACCGACTAACCCACACCTGCGATCTCTATGCAAAGGCTCACTGGCTAACGCTCTTTGGTCACTTACAATATCAATCCTGCCTCCTGGCCAAAAAGATCTGCCTTGGTCAGCTCCCAACTGGGGTGCAACAACTCCTAGTTCCCAGCACTAATCCCAGGCCCACCCAAAATGCGGAACTGCAGTCCTTCCCGACTCCAAAATGTAGGACATCTCAAGGACAAAGGTCCTTTGCCTATCGGGCACTATTGTGGTTAAACTCCCTCAATGAGAACATTATTAGCCTGCCCACTCTGTGGACCTTCAAAAAGAACCATTTAATACAGGAATCTCAATGTGTCTGCCATCGCTAGCAGCTAGCAAAGGCATCTCCTACCATCTGCCCTTCTGCCAAACATATCTCTGTCTCTCTCTCTCTCTCTGTCTCTCTCTCTCTCTCTCTCTCTCTCTCTCTCTCTTTCTCTCTAGCACTTCTATGTGCTAACCCCCTCGTGTTGCTGATAACTAACAGGCTTCCTGTTGGGCACAGTTATTTAGTCTTTCCTGTATGTATCTGACAGTGTTTACCTATTCCAGTTTTAGTTTTCACTGTATTTTTTGCATTCCTTTGTTTAAAGAACAAATGTACCTAAATGTCCTCATTCTAATTCTATTGCCTTGTTTGTCTCAATCCTCTGTATAATCACCTACTTGTTCTAAATGTACTAACGTGGAACCTATGTAAAGAGCTCTGAGCTCAAATGGTTAATCTGAAATAAAAGAAATAAAATTAAAAAATTAAAAAAAAATGTGTCTCTCTTTCTCTCTCTCTTTCTGTGTTTTCTCCAGCTCTCCATCTCTTCTTAGACTTTATCTCTATTCCAAGGTAGTGTACTATTTTCTTTTTTTAATATGTTAATTTGAAAATAACTTTTCTTTACAGTTCAAAAAAAGTACATTTTAAGTTCCATGTATATACAGATCTCTTCTCTGGTTGACAAAACCTTTTTGTGTCCAGACTACTTGAGTGCAGTGTGAAGTAAAATTGAAAGGTAAGCGTATTCAGTCATTATGTTTCATCATAATATGTCTGATGATGTCATTTAACTCAGTTCTCTGTTCTATATTACCTTCAGCATCAAAGCAGTGATTGTTTCCCTCAAATAGTGAATAAGAAGACAGCAGCTCATGGAGATGTTTCCTTTTAAGACAAGGTTTGAGGTAATTTTAGTATATCTTGAGTTGTCCTCCTAAGGTTAATAACCTTGCTATAAAAAAAACAAAAAAAGCTCTTTGTAAAGATAGAATTAATTTGATAAATGGGCCATTTGACTGAATGTTGAACTATGATACCTTTCTTTCAAAGGTTAAGTGTCTTTCCTTTTTCGGAGCACATTTTAGTAGAGTTAAGAACAATAAGCATTTTATGGTCCGGTTTGGTACTCTTTGTAACTGCTTAGGTTTCCTTGGTAGGAGACAACTAAAAACATCTAATTATTTTACCCAACCCAGACAGGTGTTGAAAGGGCCACCGCACAAATCATTTGGGTCTATAAAGACCTTTTGGAGTTACGTGTCAGGGACTGGAAATCTGTCAGAAACAGCAAGGTTATAGAAATTGTCTATTTCTTTTGTAAAGTCCAGTTTCATACTAACATACTAAACTGCCAGCAGAATAGGCCTAACGGTCTTTCGTGTCTGCTCGTTGGGTCAGCCCCCACCCTGGGTGCTGACCTTGCTGCCCCCCTCGCCTTCTCTGGCTTCTCCCTTCCCAGTTCCGGATATTCTTGCTGCATTGGATTTTGCTTCCAGAACCCTTCCCCTGTACCTGTCCCACCCCTCTTGAACCCTTCCACTGTCTCTGCCTCCACCAGCCCCCTAGGCAGCGCATTCCATGGCTCCACCACCCTCCCAGTGAAATAGCACCTCCTCCTTTCTCCCTGAATCTTCCCTCCAGCTTCCACCCATGCCCTCTAGTGGCCCCTCCTCCTTCCTTCAAGCACCCTGACTGTTCCTCCCTATTTACCCTCTTCATGTACCTGAAGACCTCTATCATGTCCCCTGGTCCCTTCTCTCTTCCAATGTGTACATATTTAGCTCTTGAGCCTCTCCTCATAGGTCCTGTCCCCAAGCCCCAAATCATTTTGGTTGCCTCCTCTGGACCCTCTCCAGGAGGTTAATGTCCCTCTTTAAGTGTGGCCTCCAAACTGCACGAGTACTCAAGGTGCGGCCTCACCAAGCAGTTATACAGAGGAAGTATCACTTCCTCCTTCTGGAGGTGATCCTCAGCGATGCACCCCAGCATCCTGTTGGCCTTGGCTGCCCTTCTACAAGTCTCAGAGTTGTTCATCTTGACATCCACCACCACCCCAGGTCCCTCTCAGCCATCGAGACTTGTAGCATTTCCCCAGGGTGTACACTTGGCCCGGTTTCTGGCCCCAGGTGGAGTACCTTGCATTTCCCTGCATTGAACCTCAGCTTCTACTTTCTAGACCATCTTTCCAGAGCCTCCAGGTCCCCCTGTAGGGCCACCCTCCCCTCCTCCCCATCCACCAACCCCCAGTTTCGAGTCATCCGCAAAGAGACTCATCTCACTCCTGATTCATGTCCTTATGTCAGAGACGTAGGCGTTGAACAGAAGGGGCTCAAGGACTGATCCCTGTGGGACCCTACTAATGACCCTCCTTGGGGATGAGACTATCCCGCCAACTATGACCCTCTGGGTCTGGTCCTGGAGCCAATTGCCTATCCATCTGATCATCTGGTTCCCCACCCCCATTTCTCCCAGCTTATCCAACAGGCCCACGTGAGGAACAGAGTCAAATGCCTTGCTGAAGTCAAGAAAGAGGACGTCCACTGGTCTACCCAGGTCCAAGGCACTCATCACCCAGTCATAGAACTCCACCAGGTTTGTCTGACATGATTTCCCCAGGATGAATCCATGCTGTCTATCATCCAGGCACCCTGACTTATCCAGGTCCCCCCTAGCCTCTCCTTGACAATGCCCTCCATCACCTTGCCCACCACGGTGTCAGGCTGACAGGCCTGTAGTTCCCTGCCACTTCCCTTGATCCCCCTTGTGGATAGGCACTATATGCGCCACCTTCCAGTCCTGGGGCACCCACCCTGTCCTCAGAGAGATGGTGAAAAGCTCCGCCAGGGGTTTCGCCAGGACATCCACAAGTTCCTTCAGCACTCTGGGATGTAATTTATCCGGCCCCAGTGCTTTCTCCATCTTAAGGGAGCTGAGGGCTTCCCTCACTCTCTCTGCTGTGATTTCCACTTCCGGTACCTCTTCTCCCTGCTTAGCCTCCCCCTCCTGCCAGTGTGCATGCCTCTCTCCCAGACCTGCCGATCGGTAAGGGTCCCCCTCCTGAGTATCTCTGTCTCCTCATGTATGATGCAGCACTCCCATTTTCCTTGGTGAAAACTGAGGTGAAGTACTCATTTAGTACCTCAGCCTGCTCTCCCGGGTCTTGTGCCCATCTCTCCCCTGATTTAATCCTGCTAATCTGCCCCTTCACCCTTCATTTTTCCCCAATGTATCTAAAGAATCCCTTGTTCCCTCTCCTAATTTCCCTGGCCAGGTTCTGCTCCTTCCTTGCCTTAGCCGCCCTCACCACCCTAGTGGCCCTTCTAGCCATCAGCTCGTACTCCCCTCGATCCCTTTCACTCCTTGAGCACTTGAATTGCTTATAGGCTGCCTTCTTTCCCCGCACCACCTCCTGGACCTCCCTGGTCCACCAGTAGGGTTTTTGGGCCCTACCACATTTTCATCTTACTCTTGCACAGGTGCTGGTAGCATCCTGCACCCCTCTCCTGATGATTTCCCACCTACTATCAGCGTCCATGTCTGACCCAATCCCATCCAAATGCTCCTTAAGGTTCCTTCCCATTTCCTTAAAATCCGCCCCCCTGAAGTCAGTTACTTCCGTCTTTGTGGAGCCTTCTACCCCTCCTAGGTCCAGGCAGAACCAGACCGTGGCATGGTCACTCCCCGACAATGGGTCCCTTACCTCCAGGCCCCCAATCTGGTCACTGTCTGCCAGGACCACATCCAGTACCCGCGCCTCTCTGGTCGGCTCCCTCACCTGCTGAGTTAGGAACGCGTCTTGAAAGACATCCAACAACCTCTGTTCCCTGGTCACAGAGGATGTCATAGTCTCCCAGTCTGTTCCTGGCATGTTTAAGTCCCCCAACACCACCACCGTTCCTCTGCCCAGTCTGCAGTGTCTCCCAACATCTGCCACCAGACTGTCCTCCAGCTCCTCCACCAGGGCAGGGGGTCTATACACCACTCCTATTTTTACCTCTCTGCCCCCCCTTGTTATCAAGGTGACCCAAATCGCCTCCACGGTTCCCTCCGCCTCTTCTACTCCCCCTATGCCAATGCAGTTTTTGACTATCATTGCTACCCCTCCTCCCCTTCCCTCCCCTCTGTCCTTCCTGAACATAGTGTAACCCTCCAGGTTCAGGTCCCAGTCGTGTCCTGCAGTAACCCAAGTCTCAGTGACCGCTGCCACATCCACTGCTCCCTCAGTTAGCATCGCCTGGAGCTCAGGCATTTTATTGCCCAAGCTCCTGGCATTTAGCAGGACTACTTTCCACCCTTTCCCTATAGTTCCATTTCCCCTGCTCGTGTTCCCATGGGGATTCTGTTTTCCCCTGGTCTGCACTTTGCCAGTCGGCCTTTTCCTGCAATCCTCCAGCTCCCCAGGGGGGTGGAGACATAGTGCCTCCTTTATCGGCACCCCCTTGACAGCCTTTTCTCCCATCCTTCCCCCCTTCACAAGTTTAAACCCCACTTTTCACCAATGAACCCCACTATTTTCAACTTAAGGATTCCCTTCCCCTCCAAATTGAGGTGGAGCCTATCTCTAGCATACAGCTCCTTATCCTCCCAGGTCTCCCCCAATCCCCCATCAACAAATACCCTCTGGCCTCACACCACTCCCTGAGCCCCTGGTTTATCTCCCTAATCTTCCTTTTGTGTTCCCCACTAGCCCTTGGCACCGGCAGGATTTCTGAGAAGGAAACTGTGCATCCTATGTCATGACAGACCCTGGCAAGCTCCTTGAATCTTGCCTGTATCTCTAGCTCGCTATTTCCCTCAATGTCATTTGTACCCAGGTGGACCAGTATGTCCGGGGAACCCCCACAATCCTTTGCCAGCTGATATACCTCATGCTTAGCCCTGTGCACTGTTAGTCCAGGGAAGCATCTTGTTCTAACTGGCCAGGCTTCTCCCTCCCTATCCCATTTGATACCCCTGATCATAGAATCCCCCAACAGGAGCACTCTGACTGCTCCTTTTCCTCCATTTCCCCCCCTTCCATGTCCCTCATCCTTTCTACCGGCTCCTCCACCCAGCCGGCTCCTTGTTCCTCACCCTATCTGGGTGCCACATACCACCCCTCCTTATTTACCATGGCCACTCCTCCAATCCTATGCCTCCTCCTCCTGAGTATCCTTCTGTACCTTGCTAACCCCTCACTGCTTAGTGACTGGTCCTCCCCCATCTGCTAAACTAGCCTGGCTCGTCCTCCCTTCCTTCCTGTCTTCATTTAGTTCCTCCTTGCTCATTGTGCTCCCTGGCCTAAACCCTCAGCTCCCTTTACTGAATCCTCCTTGTACTTCTGGTCTTTCTCCTTTACCTTTCCTCCCAACTGGTCCTTCTCCTGCGCTTTCCTCCTCTTCCCCTGCCCTCCTGCTCTGATTCACTGCTCCCCATTTTCCTGCATTCCAGGTCCCCTGTTCTTCCTGCTATCTGGCCCCTGCCTCCTGCCCCCCACTCCTTTCCGTCTCTAACCACCCCTGTCGTGGCTACATCACCCCCATCCTCGAGCAGAAGAAGAGATTTGAAGCAGTTACTGAGTGTAAGGTCTGATCCACCTCCCGCCTTGCTTCCTTCTGTCCAGCCCTGGCCATCTGCCTACTTCCTGAGAATGTTGTCCTCCGTCCCTCCTTTGTGAGGGTTCCCAGTTACCTGCCTGCTTCCTTGGTAGTGTCCTTGGAACCCTCTGCCAGGGTCCCTTGTGACCCTGAGTATTCTCCTGCACTCTTTCCCTATGCCCCATCCCCAGGTGCTTGGAGCAACCCCGTGGAGATCCCCAGCCCCCTTCCCCAACCATACCGCCCCCCTTCCCCCAGCTGTCTCCTAATCCCTGCAACCTCCTCCCTAAGCTGTGCCAGCTGGTAGCACACTGGGCAACCACCGAACTTCCAAGCCCAGTACAGTATCATGGCTGCTCCACACCCTGTGCACCCCACCACCCTCCCAAAGATGCCGGCCCTAATGACGTGTGGTTCCATCTCTTTCCAAATAGGTTTCCTTGGGTGAGCCACCAGGTTCCCCCCAGTCCAAGATACACCCTTCTGCCTAATCAGGTCACCCACTAATCTTAGAGACAGTCCCACTGTACACCAGTAACCCTGTTACTAGGTGCAGTACAACACATTAAACTTATAAGGGAAATGAACAACTCCCTAAGCTCCTCTCTCCCAGCCTTTAAATCCAACCCCCAGTGGCTAGACTACATGAGCTGCACCTGCAGCCTTTTCCTCCAATTGCAGGCAGGTGTTCCCTATAAATTAGCAGAATTCTGGGGAGGGAGGGGTGGGGAGGGCGGGTCTGGTAGACACCTGACTCGAGAGAGTGTATCAGCCCTGTGTCTCCCCTCCAAGCCCAGCAGCCAAAGAACCAGGCCCAAGCAAATCCCACCAAATAGGTTTTAAATCAGAAGAAATAGGCCTCCACCAGCGCAGCCTGTTACACAGTGAAACATCCACAAAATGAGCCCACTTACAGCCACCAAACCAGTTTTCAAACTTCCAGCAGCCCCCAAAACAATACCCTGCTAGCCCCTTAGAAGTAAGAAAGAAAAGAACTAAACTTCTACCAAGTAAAATCCACAAGAACCCTGTGAAAACAACAAGCAGCAGCTACTGTCCTGGAACACAACTGATCCTGTCCCCCTTCCAGTTCTTTCATAGTACCATGGAAATGCTGAAGTGGCTGCTGTTCCATGGTCAGCCTGCAGAATCATAGAAACTGTTGGTAGAAAAGGACAGCTTGACTCACCCTGTCTGTCCAGATGGTCCCTGCCTAATTTGTTCGCTGCAGACCCCAACTGGTCTTCAGCAACCCTCCCTCCTGCCTATTTACTAAGGTTCCACTATGTGTATCCCATGCATGCTTGAAGCCCCGCTACTGTTTTTACATCCATCACTTCTGCTGGCTGTTTGTTCCAGGTGTCCACCATTCTTTCAGTGAAGTAGTATGTTCTCGGGACTTCTGGTGACATCATCACCCTGATGGCAGGCTAGTCTAGGAGCTCCCTCACTGCGAAAAGAAAAATCTGCCTTTCACACATCTTTAGACTGGTAATTTCTAAAGAAAATGGCACCTAAGAACAGTGGAAGGCATAAATCGGACAGATCCTGCTCTAACTAAGAGAAGCTGGTAAAGGATGGCTGAGGATTGAGTCCTGTGAGCTCCATGGTGAGTAGGAGTAACTCCCCGACAGGCATGACAGGCGCAGATTCGGACACAGAAAAAGAGTAGGAAATGCTGCCCTGGTCCCGTTTTGAGACCTTACTTTCAGAGATCAAAAATTTCCACACTGAAAACAAGCAAGAATTTAATAAATTAAATTCTAAACTCACTGCGCTGGAGACCAGAGTGCAGAATGTGGAGGAGCGGATAGCTACTAGGGAGGATGGCCTTCATCAGCTATCCAGAACTACTGATTACCTAGTAGACCAGCAGGAGCATCTCACATTTAAGTGCCTGGACTTAGAAGCAAGATCTCACCATGAAAAATCTACAGATATATGGCTTGCCAGAGGGTTCAGAGACCGGTGCTATGGCAGACTTTATTTCTGATCTTTTGCGGCATGCTCTGGACCTGTCAAACTCACTTAATTTCAAGACTGAATGGGCACACTGGGCATTAACACAAAAACCAACAGACCCAAAAGCCCGACCACAGTCGGTTGTTGCAAAGTTTTCCAGCTACAGGGATAAAGAACAAGTTCTGAGACAGGCATGGCAGCAGAAAATAGTGGAATATAATGGCGCACGCTTATTCTTCGATCTGGATTACCCCCCTACTGTTCTACAAAAAAGATTGGCCTATGTTCCGGTATTGCATGCACTTCGATCCCAGGGTGTCTGATTTCAAACCCTGTACCCCGCTAAGCTGAGGGTTTGTGGAACACTAGCACTGAGGTATATTCCACTTCGGACGAAGCAGTCAGAGCCCTGGAGAGTAAGGGCATGGGATCAGAGAAACAAAGGGAAGCTGGAGCTCCGCAGGCAAAACCACAAAGATCACAGTGGTTTCCAGCAGAAAGGCACAACTCAAGGGCTGCAGGGAAACGCTCTGCTCCAACCACGCTTGAGGATATTAAGAGACTGTTGAAAAATCTAGCTCCTACAGAAGTAACTAGCAACTCGGATCGAGAACAATAAGGAGCACGGTGCAGAGGTTGTGGGGGTAAATGGCCTGAAAGTACGGCGCGCGATGGCTCAAGATATAACTATTGACATTCGGTGACTATTCTACCTAAGTGCACCAATCACAAGGGCCAGAGGACCAAACTGCACTATTTACTTTCATAGCCACAAGATGTACGTTATATTTTCTACAATGCAGTTCTCTTAAGTTTGGAATGAGCCCTTATAATATATGAACTGTGGGTCAGGTTTCTGAACAACCTTTACTTTTTCTTCGGGGAGCAGCTAGGCTGCAAAATACTGATGACCCTTACGTGATTATATGGTTAAAAAGCTTTAAAGAGCACCTTTCGTGATGGTCCAGAAAGTTACAGCTTGTAGTCATTATATGCAGTACTAGACCTGAAAGGGTGTATGCATTTGTTATTTTTGGCCAAGGTTTACTCTGCCTTCCATAATTTTGATTTGTTTTGGAGCCCTGCTGCACTTGCCTTTGATGTTCAGCTGCTTGCTCCTAATAACATCACTATAGGGCAGATGAGTGACTCACAGTCACACTGTTGAGTTGCAACATTGTTGCAAGGGAACACTACGAAAGCATTAATCACCGACAGAGGAGGGCTCTGCTGGTGGATTAATGCCCGCTGGGGGGGATTGGTGCACGAGGGCGAAGCCCGAGGGTTCCAACCCCTTTAGCGGGCATTAATCACCAGAGCCAGACTCGAGGTGATTAATGTGCTTGTAATATAGGCTCATTGCGCGGGCGGCAAGCCTATGTTGCCGGGTGTGTGCACCGCTGACGGTGACCCTGGAGCACAGGAACAGTTTGCTGCCCGAGACAGTGTATGACACCCCAGTGACAGCAGTCACCAGAACCCACCACAGGGCTCAGCCCAGCATGCGTCACCGATCGTGGTGCGGGAATCGGAGCGATCACAGCAGGGCGCTGGACGGCCGTAGCTGCCATACATTAGCCGCGCTTCCACCTGTCGGGTGCCTGCCAAGCACATTTGTTCGTGGGGGGTGGCATGCGGCCATGCATCGCTCTGGTGAGCACGACATCATCTGCTGTTCCTTGCGGGGCCGGGTGTCCTGTGGCAGGTTCGAGACTGGTGCCAGCGTGTGCCATACCAGGCTGTGGCTCGCGAGCACTGCAGGTGGCGTGAAGGGGTGGTAACGGAGCAGGCAGCTACCCTCTGGTGCCGCCATGGCGACAGCTGGTACTGACCGAGCGGGCATTAGCTGTGGGTTAATACCCGCTCGGTTTCAGTCAGCTGTGCCACTTCGGCGAATCCGGAGGCTCCATTCTGCTGGTCTGCGGTGAGACGTGTTACAACAGTACTCAGTGTACATACTGTGTTCCCCCTTCCCCAAGACACCCTGTTAGCAATGCATTATTCCAAAATCCAAATGCCTTGTCAGTATGTTTTTTTTTTTTTTTTTGTGAAATTGACTCTGCCCTATAGTGATGTCAACAGTACAACCCTGGGCTCACAGTAACACCAGGCTTGCTATAGAAGCTCTGGTATACCCTGCAGTTTGTAGCAGCTCGGAATGCAAAAACTAACTGCAGTGGACATGAAATGAAATACAGTTCCAGAATCAATGCAAGAAGGGGTAATTTATGCATTAAAGTCAAAAGGACTATGAAAGGTGCTCTTTAAGTTTCTAAGTTGAAAAACAGCAGGCTACTGCTTGAAAAGACTGAGTGGTTAATATCATCTTTGGCCACTAGATGGAGCTCACAGGCCCTTTGGTTACAAATAGGCTGAAATGTTAGAGGCAGACACAAGCTTGCATAAGGGCCATTTTGTAAGATTCTATAAGATCTATTCAAGCTGCTAGTTATGGAGCGGGATCACATAATCATTATTTCTTGTTCAGGCATATTGGCAGTGAGGTTGAGAGATATTACCTCCTCTGGAAGCATACAAAAAACACCTCTTAAATGAACACAATGGGGGCTTTGACTTTTGTTTTCTGCTATATCTACTACATAGCCATCGTAAGGGGTCACATACGTGCCGATCCAGGAGGTATTAAGCAAAAACACACTTTGCCACCTCCTAGCTGGGCCCCCCATGCTCTATGGGGCATTGTCTGGCCAGGGAAAAGGATACAGATAATGCCCTTCTCCCTTGGGAGTGCACACCTGTATAATAGTTGTAAGTATTAAAGATTGTTAAAGTTCTAGTTATATGTTTATTGTTTTATTTGATAAGGAATGGGTCAGTTTTGAAAGCATGTAATCATTTTTACCAGACAACTTTAATAACACAGCAGTGAGTTCCTGATCTTCCTAATCCTCTGAGGGGTAGGATGTCAGTCTTAGACAAATGGATTCAGGAACTAAGAAACTTGTCAGGGTTTTGGTATATTGAGGGAACAGGATTTTCATCTGTAACCTCCCTACAAATGGGGGTTCCCGAAAAGTCTTTCTTGAGTTTGGCTAAATGCTCACTGTCCTGCATTTTAGCAGTTTAAATGTGATTGCCAGGGAGTGTCTGTATAGCCTCTTTGTACTGTTTCTTTAAGAGCTGCCTGGATTGCAGCCGTAAGTAATCTGAGAGGGAGCTCTGCTGAAAGATGCAACTTATTTGCTGAAAATCATTTAGAGTGATAATGATAATGTAGTTTGTCTAACCTGCCTTATTTGCAGCAAGGACAGTTTTGTTTATCTCCACTATCTTGGTCCTGGACTACTGAATTGGACTAATCAGTACTGGTGGGACCTAAAATGGAGCCGGACTACATGAGCTGTCTGGAGTCAGAATCTGTAGGAATTGTAGTTTTGGGCTTTTGGCACCTTTTTGCACCTGAAGGGGGAGCGCTTATTGTGACTGACAAATGAATCAGCCAACCAAACCTTTTGGATCTTGGGGAAATTCCCAGGCTTGCTACAGTTTGAGTCAGATCTCAGTTGGGAGTTGAAGAGGCAAGAGCTTGAGACAGTCAAGCAGCCGTCTGAGTAGTTTTGCGCGGGAGAACTGTGGAAAGGCCTGCATGTCTGCCTGCTGCCCCTGAGAAGGAGAGAAGAGAATTATTTTGGACTAAATCCAAGTTTGTGAGAACGAAGTAAGCCACTGATTTTTTACCAGGCTCATACCTGAAGAAGATCAAAGATTTTGCTGAATGCGATCGGCCTGTCTGGATTTCCAGCTGCTTTTGAATCCCCGGTTTGTGCAGAGACTTTGCGATCGTGACCAGAGAGCGGTTTGCCTGGTACAGTAGAATTTCCTTACATGTAAATGTGCTGTGTATTGAAAGTGGGTCGTGATTTGGTTCCCCACTGTGTGAACTGTGTTTGGCTTGCTGGAACTGTAGAATCCTTTACATGTAAATGTGCTGTGTATTGAAAGTGGGTCCTGCTTTGGTTCCCCACTGTGTGAACTGTGTTCTGCTTGCTGGAAGCTGTATCCAGCCCAAAATGGACTATATCCAAATTTTGTCTCCATTTGGCCTGGGCCTTGCCACACTGGCCCAGCCAGACTACCCGTTGCACAGAGAAAGCCATCAGCTAGAGACCTGCCTGGGGATCAGCCCCCTGCTCCACGCTTGAACAGGAACGACGCCTCAGAGATTCGTGTGGGCCCTGCTTCTCCTGGCACTCCAGATTAACCACCTGCTGTCTCGATTTTTGTCCAGCCTGTGTCCAGTCTTGGGTATCGTGAGTAATCATCAGGGTAGCTCCCTGCAACAACAGCCTAATCTAAAAGTGTGTCATCTGATTCTCTTGTTGTTTTCTTTTCACGAACTGAGCCCTCTGGCTCCGGATTACAAATAGTGTGTGTTGTGCATATTGTTTTCTTCCATCACAGGGCCCCAACCAGCTGCAACGTTCCTGGTTAGCTCACCATTCTCCATCTGGGTACCCAGTGTGTGTGATTGTTTATGGACCCTGAAGTGCATGCAAACTGTTTGATTGATACAGCCTTTAAGCAAATTAACCTGATTATGCCCCTCCTTTGTTCAAGTCCCTTAAATAAATCAGATCTAACTCTTTTTTGCATTTACCCTGACTGTGGTTCCAGTTTGTGCAAGAGTACTGTACTGCTGTTATTAGCTGTGTATAACCTTGTTTTACAGGGGGTCCACAGGGCCAGGCCAGAGAAAAGCCCTGGTGGTAAGTGCAAACAGTGTGGGTACTTGTGTGGTGTATCGGGGGGGTAATGTGAAAGTGATTACTGTGTATTGTTCTGGACACTAGTAAGGAAAGGGGGGGGTTACAGTGTCCCGGAGGGCTGTGCCCAGGTTAGCTTGACCACTACCAACCCTGACCTCTGGGTGGAGACACCCGTTTCAGAACTCAGGTCCCTTAACCTGCTACTAGCCAAGCAGGCAGGGGTAGTAGCCCTTGGGATAGCGCCACCTAGGAGTTATACATCTAGACATGAAACTTTCAATATATACTTATGACGCAATTAGGGACAGTAAAAGTTTGCTCATTAAATGTGAATGGGGTTAAATAACTCGGTCAAGAGGCACAAGACATCATCTCTTCTTAAAAAGCAGCAGTCCTCTTTCATCCTACTCCAAGAAACACACCTATGTAGGGAGGAGCATCAAAAAACTGGCTAAATTTGGATATGCACAGGTGATCTCCTCCTCATATAGGAATGGTAAGAGAAGGGGCTATCTTGGTGCCCTGCTCTACTCAGTTCCATATGGTCTCTTCCTACTCGGATCCTGAGGGCCGTTCAGCATTGGTGACTGGGGAACTGGAGGGCTCACTGGTCACTTTAGCAAGTGTGTACATCCCCCCCGGCTCTTCGCCTAATGTGGTGAGGTCATTATTTCAGAAGATCATCACCTACCATACTGGACTATTACTAGTAGGAGAGGATCATAACCTGATTTATGAGATGAGGGATACTACCAACACCAAACCCCCTAAACAGACAACTGCCCAGAAGGCAGCCACTGTACATATAAAAGTGGCAAAATGGACAGACGCGTGGAGGTATTTGAATCCCAAGCAACGACCGTATACCCATTTTTCAGCAGTCCATAAAATTTACACAATAGCTGATTATTTTCATATTTCTGGCAAACAAGTGCACAAGTTATGAAATTGTGAGATAATGCCCTTTGCACCATCAGATCATTCCCTCTTAGTGTTAACCTTAAACTGGCAGAAGGATGATAGGCCCACTATTTGGTGCTTTAATAACTTTCTATTAAACCTCCCTGAATTCAAGAAAAAAATTAAGAAGCTTGTGCCATATATTTTAGAGGATAACAGAGGACAGAAGGTTGTCTCAGGGATTCTCTGGGACACCTTAAAGGTGGTCCTGAGAGGTGAAATAATAAAATACGCAGCACATTACAAAAGACACAAGCTGCAACTCTAGAAACACTTCAGCCTCAACTGAAGGATCTACAGGAACAACAAGCAGGAGGGGATTCCAGACTCCTGGAGATAAGGCATTATATCTAGTATTCCCAAACCAGGGAAAGACTTAACACGCTGTTCTTCCTATAGCCCCATATCGGTTCTGAATATTGATTATAAAATCTTCACTACAGTTATGGCATCTCGCTTGGGGGGGGGGGATACTGCCCCAGCTCATTGATCCTGACCAATGTGGGTTTGTACCTCCAAAGCAGACACAAAATAATATTAAGAGAACTCTACACATGTTACAGCACCCTGCTCAGTCAAGGGCCCCATTTTTAGTTATGAGCCTAGACACTGAAAAGGCTTTCGACTGGGTAGCGTGGCCTTTTTTGATGGCAGTGATGGAGGCCCTGGATTTTCTGGAAGCCTTTCAGAGAACCATCATGCACCTTTATGATAAACCGATGGCATTTGTGAAGGTGAAAGGGGTGGCATCATCTCCTGTTTCCCTATTAAGAGGAACGAGGCAGGACTGTCCCATGAGTCCATTATATTTTGCGCTCTGTTTAGAGCCATTAGCTCCGGCGATAAGGCAAGCAGATGACATACAGAGGTGGATGGTGGAGGGAGAACCCCATAAAGTAACATTATATGCCGACGATTTACTAGCATATTTATAGAATCCGGAGTCCTCACTCCCTCCATTATGGAAGTTGTTGGACCGGTTTGGGTGATTTAGCAGGATACTGGGTAAATGTAGCTAAAACCAAAGTATTACAGGTGAATTTTGTACCATCACAGTTAACACAAAAACGGTTCTCATTTCAATGGAACTTATCTTGTTTAAAATATTTGGGTGTCCAGTTAGCGGTTGACCCAGACCAACTGTACTAAATTAATTATGGGCCTCTTCTTAGGTGCCTTGGGGGAGATATGGAGCGATGGAAATCCCTTCCCCTTCCTTTAATACAACGAGTGGAGGTGGTTAGGATGAACCTTCTCCCAAGGGTGCTATATCTAGCACAAACACTTCCTATCACCCCTCCCAGAAAGTTTTTTATAGAGCTTAACAAAACAATATCCAGGTATATATATGGAATTCAAAGCAGCCCAGAATCAAATATACCACCCTGCAACTAACAAAGAGACATGGATGGTTGGCATTACCTGAATTTGCAACCTATCATCTGGCAGCCCAAATACGGACAATCTTTCTTTAGTTACATGGTTCATACTTAGCAAAGTGGCGAGAGCTAGGAATTAAAGCTGAAGATTTACTGAATCTACTTCGGATATTATTGGCAACCCCGAGGTCTCCAATGGGGAATATTACATGTAATCCATACACCAGAAGCACATTGGGAAGCTGGTATTCCCTTTTGGACTCCAAGGGTTTTAAAAACCTGAGATCGCTGTTGATTTCACTATCTTGCCATCACTCATTTCAACCTGTCCTCCTAGATCTGGGCTTTAGAAGATGGGAGAGGTTGGGGATAATCACAATATGGCAAGTTCTAAAAGGTGGAATCTCTTGCCCATTTGAAGAGCTGAAGGCCAGATATGGGTTGCGAACCCAGGATAGGTTACGTTACTTGCAGGTTACTAATTTTATTAAAACTCTCCCTCAGGACTCTTTGGTACAGGGATACCAGACCCCAGTGATCCACAGTCCACAATCCCACTCCACAGATGGATATATTTTCTGAGGCTGTCCTAAGTTACAACCTTTCATAGGTGCACTGCAACTGGCACTTGCAGAAATGTTTGCTTCCCCAATACAGGTCACAGCTGACCTTTTTATTTTCTCCCAGTTCCCACCAGAGTATAGGGATTCAGCTACTAGAATATTGTTAAATATGTCACGCTAGCAGCCAAAAAGGCCATTACACATCGATGGCCGACAAAGACAATCCTTGCTTTGGTGGAGTGGCAGGATAGAATGGTGGAAGTTTACCATGTGGAAAGACTGACAGCCCTAGTCAGGCATTTGAGAGATAAATTTGAAATGTTATGGAGGAGATGGGTCCTCTATATCATGAAGTATAGACCAGAATTTGTTCCATGAGGGGGTAGGGAAATGAAGAGACAGATGGTATACACAGGTAAGAAGGAATTTAATGATTAATAACCCTTTGTATATTATATTATAATGTAATAAACATGTATAACATGCCCAGAGAAACAATGAAATGTTGACCCGGTACATTGCTCTGGTCTGGAAACTATGGAACTGAGGATATAGTTATATGATGACCCTGTACTTACTATTTTTTTTTATTATTTTTTCTTTTGTATGTTTCCTGACTGTTTATAATATATTGTTGTTATGACTGCCAAATGTGTGGTAACGTATTTTTGATTTGGAAAAAAAAAAACATAAATAAAGAGTTTTAAAAAAAAGTAGTACTACTTTCTCGCATCCCTCTTAAATCCGCCCTTCCCCCCAAGTATCAAGCATGCACTCTGGTCCTGGTGCTCTTCCTGCTTTGAAAGAGTCACCTCTCCTCTCCTGCACCCTGTTTACCACCATGAGGTACTCGTAGGTATATATCACGTCCCCTCTTGTCTCTTCTTGTCCCAGGTGTACATGTTGAGTTCCCTCAGTCTCTCCTCACAGGGCTTTTAGTGTAACCCCTGCACCATTTTAGTTGCCCTCCTCTTGACTGCCTTCAGGGGATGTTAACTCCTTGTGGATCCCCCATTTACAAGTCTTCAGTGTACACCTCTGTACTGCAACTGCTGCTTAGTTAACCCACGGTGGAAGTCATGGGGTTTGGCATACATTTGTCTCCCACAAGGCCCACAGCACTGTAACAGCACCATCAAATCAGCATCATAACTTATGCATTACTAAATATGTTTTTCAAACAGTGTCAATGTGGCTCAGTGGTACAGGCTGTACAGCTCTTGTCTTGTTTCTATTGGGGCCATATGATCATGGGTGCCTGTCCTACAGCTTGCAGTTCGTGAGGGCCTGTATTAGAGATGCCTTCCTTCGGATAAGACATTTAACCAGGTTTCCTTCAGGCCACCTGTAATAGCTGTCCAGGTACCAGATAAAATGACCCCATGGCACATCTAAGAGTAGGCAGTGACGTATACTCAGGGCCCCTAGAGCTCAGCAGCAGAATTTTCTGATTTCTGTGGCAGGGCTCCTAGGCTTCTGCAGCAGCATTTTCTGATTTCTGCGGCATGATTTATTCATTTCTGTGGCAGAATGCAGCCCTACCATTGGCTAAAATATGAAGTGATGTCACTGATGACATCACCTACCATGCGTAGAGGAGGGGCTTCAGGATAAACAAGATGGGCACAGGAGCCTGGCTCTATGGAAAAACTGTATATTTGAATGAAAATCCACCAAAAAACAATTAATTCTGCAGCACTATATAAATTCTGCGGCATGATGCAAATTCTGCGGAAATTCCGCAACCACAGAATCGCAGGGGCCTTGCGTATACTGGTTGATATTTACTTTTCGGTAAAATGGTGTAACTGTTCCAGACTCTATGTGTGTATAGTGGGTGTGGAAATTAAGTGTGTGCTAGCTGGACTGTTTTTTCTGCATACAGTCACAGTACTACCAGTATTTAAGTCACTGCTTTGTAAATCACTGTGGATACCTCATATAGGAAAGGTGTTATATGAATCCAAATTTTAATACTTTCTAACTATGCATTTCTTAAGTTCATAGATTATTACATTCTAAAGTGAATAATTACCTCCAAAAAAACTAATGTGCCTAAATGTTACTTTAATTCAACAAAAGAACACACATTGTTTTAAAGTGCTGTTTTCTTTTATATTTAACAGGTGTTACTCTGCACATGCTATCCAGAAAGGAAGAAACAGCTTGACAACATCATTTTGTGGGAAGAAACAATGCCAGGGCTTCTATCTCTCGTTGTGTTTTTGCCCATCGTCTCTCTTTCTCAGTCTGGAGGAATTCAGGCTTTTTCATTACCGGCTTTAATTAAATCAGATTCAGGCTCTGGAATTTTAGCTGGTCAGAAATTTTCGGGCAAGTGCAACCTACAACTTTCCCAGGTCCCCTCTGAAGGGTTGAGAGTTGAATGGACCAGGACCAGGAGACAAGGGGAGCCAGAAAAAAGTGGCCTTTCACATCATAAATCCAAGAGAAGAACTGGCCCAGTATCCATCAGACAATTTCCAAAACAGGATACATATCAGGCTGGTGAACTCCTCCATCTCTGTGCTGACGATCAATCCCGTCAAAATCGAAGACAGAGGTCAGTACACCTGTTCTGCTGATGGTGTTGAAAAGGCTGTAGTGGACCTCCATGTTGATCTCCCCTACAAAAATTTCCTTGCAGATTTTGAACCTAGAACTGCCGAAGAGGGCCAGGAAGTCAAAATATTTTGCCGAGCTGATGAAGGCTACCCCAAGCCTTCTATCCAGTGGATGTCTGAGGGGGTGGACATCACTGAAAATGCTATCACTTCCTTTGACAGGCTTGGAGATGGTACTTACAGGGTGATCAGCCTTTTAGTTGTCAGGGCTAAGAGAGGGGTTGAGTACTCTTGTAGTATGTGGGACAAATACATTGGGAAGCTTTTGGTGGAGAGGGTAACCCCATTGCCAGGTCTCAAAGTTCTGACCCCACTGAAGACTATAGTTGGTATACTGGGCATGAACACTGCACTCAAATGCATAATTACCACACCAGAAGGAAACCTTGAGGTCCTGGAAAAACTCAGAGTCTTGTGGGTCAACAGGGACCATTTTGGTGAGAAATGTGTCCATTCTGTTTCTATTGGTAAAAACACCTTGCTTGACCAAGACAAGAGATACTTCAACCGTACTTCTTTCTCACTGGAAGCATTGTTCTCCGAAGGCTCAGCAAATCTAGAGCTTAGTGAGATCAGCCTATATGACACTGGAGAATTTATATGTAGGGTCATGGATGGAGCCACTGTGTTAGGCGAGGATGGTTTGGTACTAAAGGTGGCCTCCCCGTATACCCTGCCTGTCATCACCTATGGTAAGCAGGTAGTGTATGACAACTCTGTGGTCTTTCTCCTCTGCAGAACTGACAATGGCTTCCCACTGGGGACAATCAAGTGGTTGGGGACCAGTAACGAGGACCGTACGTCTGAGACTGAAATGCATAGTACCTTGATGCACAATGGGCTCTATAACCTGAGGAGTATCCTCACAACCAAAGTGTCAGTTGATGACAAGTTCACCTGCATCGTCACCAACCCCTGGTTGGAGAATAAAAACAGTGCTACGATGGTATTTATATTTTCAGACAGAAAATAATGGAAACCCAGCATGCTTTGTGCTATATGAAGTATTTATTATATTCCAAAGACCTCTACAATCAATGCTAAATGCAATTTGAAGTTACTGCCACATGTATGTTATTCTGAAAAATGTTCTTGCCAAGGTATTAAGGCTTACTTTTTGCTAGTAGTCCTGGAGAGATTGCAGACTTTTAAAATGCAGGGGCTAAAAATTCTAGTTGGAATTTGAATATTCCTTTCTGATGGTTGTTAAGCATGGGAAAAAAGGTTCTCCATTGCCTTACTTTTTCCATACGTAATCCACAATGAATGCTGTAGTGTTTAAAGGAGATCAGCAAAGGACTGAAAGTAGTTTTTCCTGGTAAAAGATGTTTTTTTAAATACTGATTCCAGTTCTACTGTAGTTCCATCTATATGGACCTGTTAGTAATCTCAGAGAGTGGTTCTGATTTACACTCTGTATTGAGTACCATTTTAGAACTGTATGATGTAGCTTACGCTCCTACCAACTGCAGAGTTTTATAGTAGAATATAGATGCACTGTGCCAACGATGGAAGAGTTGAGCAAATCAAATCAAATCAATATTTATTTGTATTGCACTTTTCAAAATGCCAAAGCGCAGAACATAACCAAAAACAACATATATCAACAATAAATACAAATATAAAAACAGTTTAAAAAGCAGCAAAATACTTAATCAAAAGCTAATGCAAATAAGTGGCTCTTCAATAATGCTTTAAATGACTCTGTGGACAGGCACTCTCTAATCCGATGAGGTAGAGAATTCCACAGGGTTGGGGCCACAAAAGAAAATGCTCTGGCCCCAGATGACTGAAGACGAACCCTGGGAATCTCTAGCAATCCCTTGTCGGTGGAACGGAGTGGGCGAAGAGGGCGGTAAGGCCGAAGGAGATCTTTCAAGTAGTCCGGTCCCTGTCTGAGTAGGGTCTTATAGGTCAGCAACATGACCTTGAAGATGATTCTCCATCGCACTGGAAGCCAGTGCAGTTCGCGCAGCACAGGTGTGATACGGCAAGTTCTCGATAGACCAGTCAACAACCTGGCTGCAGCATTCTGCACCAGCTGCATGCGATGGAGATCCACCCCCAGCAACCCTAGATAAAGAGCATTACAGTAATCAAGACGCAAAGAAACAAAGGCGTGGACCAACATAGAAAGGTCATTGTGTGGAACAAGGTGTTTTATCCGGGCAATATTCCTCAGATGGAAAAAAGAGGACTTGACAATGGCTGACACCTGTTTCTTAAGTGTCAGCTCGCTGTCAATTATTACACCCAGATTCCGCACCTGTTCAGAAGGTCTCAACTGGTTACCCCCAACACAAGGCCAGAGGGAGACCCAGGAGTCAACTTCTCTACACAGTGACCTGGATCCACCACCAGCACCTCAGTCTTGTCTGGATTCAGTCTCAACCAGTTAGCACTCAACCAGTCCTGAATCTCAGCGAAGCAGTTGTTAAAGACAGATAGTGCGTCATTCTGTTCGGGTACAAAGGACATATAGAGCTGAGTATCATCTGCATAGCAGTGAAAACTCAGCCCATAATGCCTTATAATGTCTCCCAACGGCAGCATATACACCATGAATAACATGGGGGAAAGCACAGAGCCCTGAGGCACCCCACAAGGCAGAACAAAGGGAGCAGAGGAAAAAATTCCTGATACTACCCTCTGAGTTCTGCCCATGAGGATGGAATGCAACCATCTGAGGACTGTCTCTGACAGTCCACAGAGTAGCTGCAGACATTCTAGCAACATCCCATGGTCCACGGTGTCAAACGCTGCAGAGAGATCAAGGAGAACCAAGATTGAACGGCTCCTCCGATCTCTCATTATTAGGAGATCATTCAGTACCCAAACCAATGCCGTCTGTGTACTGTGCCTCTTCCTGAAACTGGACTGGAAAGGATCATAGATTTCATGAGTGGTAAGAAAGTCATCGAGCTGCAGCGCAACCACTTTCTCAATAACCTTGCCCAAAAAGGGCAGGTTAGAGATTGGTCTATAGTTAGCGAGACAGTCAGGGTCAAGGGAAGGTTTCTTCAAAAGGGGTGTCACGACAGCCCCTGTCAGAGACTCCGGAAACACCCCTTGGTCCAATGAGCACCAGACTATCTCAGCCAGGACTGGTCCGATTTCATCCACGCATCCTACAAGGAGGCGCGTTGGACCAGGATCCAAACTACAGCAAGTTAGCCGCAAACCCTGGACAATCTTCATAATATCCACAATCGCTGGCTGGTCAAAATCTGTCCAGGCAGACCGAGGGCTTGTAACCTCACATCAATCACTGTCATGCCCAGCTGAATGCGTTTTGCGGTTCTCCTACCTGATCAGTGATACCTTATCATCAAAGAACCGAGCAAACTCATCACACTTTATTTGTGAAAAAGCTCTCCGACCCCGCAGACAGGTTGGATTGCATAGCCTGTCCACGGTCCGGAAGAGCTGAGCTGGTCGATTTCTTGATGCAGCAATCTCCCTGGACAGGAACTCTGCCTTCTTACAGGAGATTTCTGATTGATAGTCTAAATAATGGGCAATCAACCTAAGCCTGTCACCTTCCAGGCCAGATTTCCGCCAGCAGCGTTCTAATCTTCGCCCCACCCTCCTCAGCTCCCTTAGTGACCCATCAAACCAAGAGGACCGAGGGCGGAGGAAGAGGGGACGAACTTGGACAGATGCTATGGAATCCAGAGCCTTCAGCATCATATTATTATAGTGCATCACTAAGACATCTGGTTCCATGCACTCCACAGGCCGACTCGATAGGTCCAGCACTGCCATCAGACCCTCAGGGGTAACACCCCTCAAAAGGTGGTACTGGACCATCTCCAAAGAGGTTGGTTCTAATAGGGGGGGCCGTAAAATTGAACCTTATAGAGTGATGGTCAGAGCACCAAACTGGTTCCACCACCAATTCCGTGATCTCGATCCCCATGGTGAACACCAGATCCAATGAGTGACCATGAATATGGGTTGCAGCAATAACAACCTGTGTGAAGCCCAACGAAATCATTAGTTGGAGGAAGTTTTGACCAAAATTCGAGAGTTCATTGTCGACCCTGGCATTGAAGTCCCCCAGGACCAACCACCTGGAGGGTTCAAACACCAGGTCGACAATGAAGTCTGCAACTTCCTGCAGAAAAGCTTTCTCATCCCCGGGTGGATTGTAATTGAGTAAGATTCTGCTACCCACACCTGCTCCCATGATACACTCAAAGGATCTAGGGATCACCATTGGAACCTCTACAAGGTCCAATTCTGATTTGAAACAATTTAGCGACCCCCCCCCCACCACCCCTTCGATCCAATCTCAGTCGATGTATCACCGAGTAGCCAGCTGGAACAGCTGACTCCAGTATAGGACCAGCATTCTCATCCAGCCAGGTCTCGGTGATGCAAGCCAGGTCAGATGAACCAACAAGATCAGCAATAATTGTTGTCTTGTTCCTTATAGACCTGGCATTGCATAACACCACCCGAGTTGGATGAGAGGCCTTGGAGGAGCGGGCCACTTGCCCACCATCAGTAGAGCCCTTGGGTATGGGAACCAGGCATCGCAAACCCCTATCCTGGACCCATTTCGCCCCAGGTCCCCAAGGACATAAACAACATCACACAGTTCTAAAATGGTACTTACTACCTGTGTGTAAAGCAGAAACACCCATTAGTAGAACAAAGAAGCCTGTCAAGATGGAAAAGTAAAAAAAAATCCACTTGCGGAAAAGGACTTACAGGTTCAGGGAAGGTCTCCTTTAAAAGTTAGACAGCAAGAGTGCCATTTTGGTGACTTTGGAAAGTGACCGCAAAATAAGTCCTTGTGTGAGATAACACAATAGAGGTGCTGCTACGATAGTCTGTCAGTATATTTTTTATTGTTTGATCATCATAAAAAATAAAGTGACATAATACACATAACTAAAAATGACATTAAGAAGGAAATAAAGCTCTTCAGTACCATGTAACAATCCTACGGCAGGCGGAACTTTAAATACAATATACAATATTTTAAGTAAACACAGAGAGCAAGTGGCTGAAATAAAGAGAGCCGTTTTAATTGCTGTATTACGACAATATGTCTTGTATATGACCAATCATGGAACAAAAGTAATGTGCTATTCAGATGCCTGTGTGGACTGCTGGTTAGCAAATAAAAGCTGCTAGTGCCTATTTAGCAAGTCTGTTATTATAACTAACACATCTACGCATGTGGAGTATGCATGTGAAGCAAAAAATTTAATAAAATTAGGTCAGCTGCATTTTTTTAAGAAAATAGCAGATGAGATTTCAGTGTGATTTCTACATCATATGGATGTCGTCTGCTTATTTTTTTTTTCTATAATCTATTTATTCACCCAGGCCATGGTAGGCTTGGGCTCACTTTCTGCCTTGCTCCACCACTCCCCACTGTAGCAGGGTTGGGATAGTCAGGATAACAACTCAAGCAGACCCACAAATTTAGTGCATAAAAAGTGCTGGAAAGGCACTTATCATTTTATTTTTGTCAGGAAACGTTGACTTCAGGATTTACAGAAATCAGGAAAATAAAGTTAGTTCAGTCATTTTCAAAGTCTCAACAAAATAATGAACAGATGAGCTACACTCAGGATGAGCCACTGTTCTGCCAAGCAGTGCCACCAGGCCATCTCCTTGTAAACATATATACTTCAGAGGTCCACCACCTCTGGCAGTCAACTCCAACTGACATCCTCTGTCTTAACTCCCTAGTGGTAATCTTTTATACATTTCTGGGGAGTGACATCATAATCAGATGATCCTCCTCCTTTTGAAAAATCAAAACAACATACTACAGGTTCCTTTTTACTTACATTTTCATTCCTAAACATCAGGTATATAAGTGTATAACAGTATTTGTAAAATAATCCCATAACCTTACTTTGATGTCCTAAAACAATGTTCATAGAGTTAATTAGTCTCAATAAGGCTAAACCCTCCTTGATAGTGACATCACTCATTACGACTTCTATGAAAGCAGATAGACTGTGGCTGCCAGCCCTATAGAACACCATAAGCCCAGCAGGTAAGACAAACAAGAATATATTGCTCACTTTAAATTTACTTTTTGCCAAAGGGCACACCATGCAATATTTAGGACCCTGGTCTCAGTTCCTACATGTGTTTCTTTATGTAACTTATTTATTCATTTAGAATAGTATACTTCTACACTTCAAATAAAACACTGAGTTTTAGTTTATTGAAATGCTCAATACAGAGAGCTCTGTTTCAGAGGGGTTGCTAATAACAAAGGTTATCTTAGTTTTTATTTTATTCAGGTTCTCTCCCTTCTCTGCAACTATTAATCTGAAAAGTAAAACTCTTTTCTTTCGGCTCATTAGAGGCATGAACCGAGCTGCAAATGAAAATCTTTTCTTAAGGTTTTCTATGTCTTGGGGGGGGGGATTTCAAAAACTGTAGAACTCCTGCCTGAACCAAACAATAGTTTCCCCCTTCTACTAAAATAAAGTAGAGCAGATTGGTAATTCCTTCTTCTATTAACTAAACCAATGCTCCCAAAAATGCAGCATAAGGTAACGAAATGAATAGGGGAAGGGAACGCTAATAATTTTGCTTGTTCATTATATTTCTGTATAACAGGCTATCTGCTCAACCAAATCTAACAGATAATGCTAGAAAAACTAACGACCTAACAGGCTATTTTAAAAGGGGTTCTGCAAAGCTGTGAAACAGACAACTCTTAAAACATATTGTGTCTGCCCCACTGGGCAGTTAAGGTACATCCACTTTTATGGACACAATATCCCTTTAATATATTCATGTGCATATATTATATGTTTCTACATTTCACATAAATGCCTTCACTATTCAGCATCTGGTACTTAATACCTAAGCACTTTATCTCTTGGGGGGGTTACTTGGAAGAATATTAGGGCCTGTACTCATCACAGGGAGCACCCTGTGACACCCACCATCCACCATCTCCACAGGCTTACCTGGTCAGCTAGTACCCCTATGGATTGGCCCCCATAGTGAGGTAAGGAGGGGGAGTGCCATCCTTCCTTCTGTGCTTGAATGCAGTCCGCCGACAGGTCACCTGGTGATGGAGTGGGTGAAGGCATGATGTGCTGGCATCATTAATGCCTGCATCACCATATTTTTAGCCTCATTTGCTCCTGTCCACTCCCCCAGCCATGGCATACACAGGCTTACATATGTGCGTCGAGGCACGCGTGTGTCCCCAGACTGCGGCTCCCTCTCCCCACCCGACTGTCGTCTGCCTCTTGTACTTCCATGGGCTGGTGGCAGCCAAGAGCCAAGATGGCTTACCACTTGAATCCAGGAGAGGAGAGCTGCCAAGCAGCTGCTTAATCTTCTCCTAGCACTCCCCCCTGGCTGACCCCCCCCCCAACAACATGTGCATGTTCCCAACCACGGATCACCAGCATGGCAGAAGGTAAGGCATTCTGTGCTTTAGCCCTCCATGCCACCAGGTCGACTCATAGAATCATAGAAGCTTGACAGCAGAAAAGGACCATTCTGGCCCATCTAGTTTGCCCTTTTTTTTCCCCTACACCTCCCCCTCCCTGCCAGCCCCCGCCCTCCCCGATACTCAACCCCATATGCTTATCCCATGCCTTCTTGAATTCTTCCACCAATTTAGCCCCCACCACTCTATCTGGTAGTCTGTTCCAGGGCTCCACCACCCTTTCCGTGAAGAAACACCTTCTCACATTTCCCCTGTATCTTTTTCCGTGCAGTCTGAGGCTGTACCCTCTAGTTTTGACCTTCTCCTTCCTCTTAAGTAAACCCTCTTCTCCAACTTTATTGAGCCCCTTTACATACTTAAAAGTTTCAATTATGTCTCCTCTTTCCCTCATCTCCAGAGTATACAGATCCAGCTCCTTACGCCTCTGCTCGTATGACTTTCCCTGCACACCCTGCACCATCTTGGTTGCCCTTCTCTGAACCCTCTCCAATGCATCTATATCCTTGCGGAGATGTGGCCTCCGGAACTGAACCCCATACTCCACGTGCAGCCTCACCATGACTTTGTAAAGGGGCATTATTACTCCCTCTTTCTGCTAGTAATGCCCCTTTTGCTCAATTTGCATATTTTTTTATTAATAAATATAATAAGTATTTATTTTAAAACTTTGTGTTTATTTTTTTTTTAAATGAACTTGCCATTGAACATTACAGTTAACGGCAGCAAGGTAATAATAGTGAGATACAACAATAGTAACAGACATTCAGTCATATTAGCCACAGTGTTGTATATATCCATTAATTTTTGGTACTTAATATGGGCTACCACCAAAATGTCCAAATCTGGAAAAGCCCATCAGATACCTTCACATATTGCCAATCAAGCAATGAACTGTAGGAGGTAATAGAATAATGTAGGGGAAAAAGAAATATAACGGAACAATAACATAATTCATACAGCCACTATGCCCACTTAAACCTTGATGCTATAAAGGCATATTTGGTTCCATATAACAATCCATGCTGAAATGTATACAGTAAGTATTTTTATTGTTTATTATTAAAAAGGGGGTATGTGGGCAAAACAATTATGTTTCATTGTTATGATGTGCTCTTCCAATGGACGTTGAAATCTAAACGGTATTACTCGTTGCATGTTTGTATAGCAAAAACTGCAGTTGCTCCAAACACTTGCTCACCACTCTAAGAATATACTCAGAAATATCTGAGATCAACATATCAATTTTGTCTTGCCTAAATGTGAGATATCATTTATTCACTACAACTTCAAACAGATAACAACGTTCTGTAACAGAAATTGCTTTTTTCAGTCTCTCTTTCCCTCCCTCCCTCCCTCTCTCTCCCTCTCTCTCTCTTTAAAGCACACATACACTCCATGGCAATGCTTCACCAGAACAATTGTCCAGGAGAAAAAAATTACGCACCTTAGCAGTGATGTTTCCTGTAATGGGCCCAGTAGTGAACCATTACAAAATGCATCGGCTCCAGGGCAAGGTGTTGCCCACAGAGATTTTGGAATATAGAACTACATTCAAAACTATGCTGTGTGGTTATGTGCCCCTAGAGCTCCAATGATAGATTTGTGTTGAACAGTAAGGGGAGCAGTGACCACCTATCTAATTAATGATAATAGTAACTAAATAGACCATAAAACATTTGAAATCACTAACACTTTTTAAAGACCTTCCATGCTGGAAAATCATGAACTATGTAAACAGTGCTCAAGTTGTATTGTCAAACAATAACAAATCTTCTTGTCAGAACCTTTCACAGCTCAGGTTCTAGAATGACAGGTAGGGATGGGGTTACAATGGCTCACTACTGGACCCATTAGAAGAAACATTATTACTACTGTGAGTAATTTTTTCTTCTACTAACTTGAGTCCAATAGTGATACCATACTAAAATGCAGATTTTGCAGTAGTACTTCAGGAAGCTGGGTCATCTGGAACCTTATTTAGGGAAAAAGGTTCTGTAGGTTGGCAGTCCCAAAGCTGGCGTATCTCTTACAGAGGATTTCCAGACAATAACGCCTTGTGAATGTGTGTGCAGTAGAGCAGGTAGCAGCCTTGCAAGAATCTGCAAGGATACCCCTTGAAGCTGCTACATACTGTAGGTAGATTTGTCTTTTCTGAAATGCACACTTAGGCCTTTAGAAGACTGTTACCTAGCCTTCTCATAACAGAACTGAATGCAGCATGCAAGAGATTAACCAATGAGAAATAGCCTTCTTGGACTTCCAGTGACGTCACTGACCGGGATGTGAGGGTAAAATCTAGCTCCACGGATCCTGGGCTAAAAACAGACTCTCCCACAACTAAAACCTTAAAATAATCAACAAAAGAACATCAGGGAGAGTCACAGCATTGAATGGGAGGCAAAAAACAGACTGCACTTACCCCAGAACTAAGGATTCAGCAGGATTCTCTTGACCTCCACCAAGCCCTGCAGCGACCCCACCAAACATGGCTGCTTTAAATGGGGACTTGTCTCAGCAACCCAGTAATGCTACTATCCTAACAGAGCTGCAGGAGTTCAGGACTGAGGTTCGAACATTCCAGACAGAATTAACTACAAAAATCAGTAAACTCTCAGCCCGAGTTACAGAAGTTGAAGCACAGCATACAGAACTGGATGAACACATCGATAGGCTTGAACGCATGGTCATGCACTTGTTAGACGAACAACATACCTTAAGGGAGAAATGTGAGGTTCTGGAAAACAGATCACGCTAGAATAATATGAGGATACATGGGGTTCCTGAGGATGAAGAGGGGAAAGATCTTCTAAAATTCGTGGAGGAGCTCCTCAGAGAATCACTTCAGTTAGATCCTACCTTTAAATTTTACATAGAGCGAGTACATAGGGCCCTCTCACCGAAACCAGTCCAGCCAGACAGATGGCACCACTCCATTATAATGAAGTTTTTGAATTATGCTACCAAACAGACAGTCCTTACCAGAGCATGGAGAATGCGGGACACCAAATATAAAGAGAAGCGAATTTATTTTGACAACGATTATTCCCCATCTGTCTCAGCAAAACGCAGGGCCTACACTCCAATAATCCACCTCTTAAAACAACAACAACTCAAATTTACCACCCCATATCCAGCTCACTTAACCATTATGTTTCCAGATGGTCTTCAAACTTTCGAGTCGCTAGAAGAAGCTATGAAAATGCTCCACCTTAAGGGACTTCCTCAATCCATCCAGGAGGACCCCTCACTCAGGAAAACCCAGCAAGGCCTTCGCGACACTGTTTGGGACACTGCCCGAGACTCAAACTCTAGAAAAAGACAGAGTCAAGCAACCTTACAGGATGTGAAAAAACTTTTACAAAGGTTCCAACGACCTGCACCGGAATGATTTGAGAGAGGAATCCTGCAGAGACTTTAAATATGGTACTATGATGCGGAGTCGACTCTGCATGTTGGGAGTATGCAATGTTTTCCGGGGAACGCTTGTATGAGGTGGGGGTGGGGGTAAGTGGGAAACAGTGATTCTTTTGAATATTCCCAGGCTTACAGCTGGGAAGAAGATCCGTATTCCAGAGAGAGATATTTTTAAACATTTCCCATACACCATCCCCTCCCACCCCTGAATCTTGCAGCTAGTCCTCCCACTGTCATAATTCTAATAAAATATAGCCTAGGAAAGGAGGCATGAATGAATGCAATCTCTAAAGTGCTACATGCCCACTTGACCATTGCTGGGTTAGAACTCCTTCCCTATGCAGTTGACATATTCACAAGGCCCTACTGGAGATGAGGTATCTGGGGACCATTTCCTAGGGGTCTCTGCTCCTCATTTTTATTTCCAGTGTGGCCTATTGCGCCACTTGGCTCCAAGGAAACAGTTGTGCTGGGGGCCCTTGGCGTTGCCTTGACACTCCCCCACAGGGTGAATTCACCTGCTCCTCAATAGGAGAGGTATATTTCCTCTCCCTACCTTGGGAGCTGTTTTGTTGTTTTAACAGGTTTAGAGACCTGTTGTACCAGATACATCCTGCTGGTATAAAGAAGCTGATGCTCTGTTGGCATCTGGTTAATTTAGCAGGTCCAGAAGTACTAGGGGACACAAACAGAGTGAATCTACAGCTGACCTGCTCATGGTTGATTGTTCTCGGCCTCAGACTACCTGAAAGAGCTCCCGGTCCCTTATTCCCCCAGCGATCACTCCGCTCAGCCGGCGAGGGGTTACTAGAGATCCCTAAGGTACATTTGAAATCTTTGGGGGCCAGATCATTTATGTTCATGGCTCCCACACTCTGGAATTCTCTACCTCGTCGGTTATGGGAATGCACAACTGTGGGGGTTTTAAGCTGGCCCTAAAGACTTTTTTGTGGCACCAGGCATATGGTGAATAATTAACTAATTGATGTCATTTTATGATGTGTGATTTTATGATCGTTTTATTCAGATCTGTTTCTGATTTTAATTTGTACGGCACATTGACACTTGAAAGGCGCCTAAAAATAAAGATATTATTATTATTATTATTAGTGACGAGTTTATTAGTCCCTTGTGTAGTTATAGACACTCGGGCTGGTTTATGGTTTTTATATAGCAAAACAGGCAGCCATTAAGAATTGTTTAAGCTAGAGTTTACACACAAGACAGTTAACAATATAACAATATTAAACTCAGGGGTGAAATGGCATGAACACAGTGGGAAGGGGATATACCACATCATTTTTAAACAGGGAATTCATATCCAAGGCCTGACCAGTAGTAAATATGGCTAGATCATCATTGATTTTATCCCTAAATGTAAATGGGATTGTCAACCCAATAAAGCGCTCCCGCCTATTGCAACTCTTTAGACAGGAGAGACCGGGGATTATTTTACTACAGGAAACACATATGTCCTCGGACGAACATAAAAATGTCAGCGGTATGGATATTCAGTGGTAGCGGAGTCAGCTTACAGGGGTGGGAAAAGGAGAGGGGTGATGATATTGCTCTCCCAGGAAGTGCCCTTTGAAAAACAAAAGGAGATTAGTGACCCCGAAGGGCGCTATGCCATAGTGATGGGCATGCTGTACTCAAGACCCATTATTTTGGCATCTGTCTACTTTCCGCCTAGGTCAAGGAAGTTGCTAGCAGTAAAGTTCTTTGCGGATTTATTACCTCTAATGGAGGGACAGCTGTTACTGGGGGGAGACCTGAATATTAATTTAAATCCCTCGCTGAATGCAGCGACTCCTCTGGCCCACAGAACAAATGCACTCCAAAAATATACAAAGCAAACCATTACTTCTCTGGGCCTAGTGGATACTTGGAGGCATTTCTTCCCTAAGACAAGAGAGTATACCCACCACGCCCCACACGCAGGGAGTGGAGCTCGACTGGATTAGTTTATTACTATGATGGTGCATTTAGAATCTGTCTGCGATGTGTGGCATGGGGCCACCCTTCTATCGGACCACGCTCCCCTATATCTTAAGGTGGACCTGGGAGCACATTATAAACAAACCAACTGGCACTTGAACCTTGCCCATCTTAGGGACCCAGAGTTCCTTGAGCTGGTTCAAGAGGCTGTACCCAGAATTAAGCAAGTTAACACACAACAAGAATGTTGCTCCAACAATCCTGTGGGACACTTTAAAAGTAGTATTAAGGGGGGTTATAAGATTCTCCATCAAAAAAAAAGAGACAGAGGGAGAAAGCAGACAAAGACTTACAGGAGGAGCGGGTTCATTTACAGCATTGGCCAGACCAGAATAACAGCATAATACGACAACGCTTAAGAATTGTAAAACAAAAGTTACAAAAAATAGTAGACCAGTCCATAGAACAAAAATTAAGATATCATGAAGGAGGGCCTAAGGCTTCAAGAACTTTAGCAAGAAAACTGAGAGAGCAGAGATCCAGAGTGAACATCTCGAGCATGGTAGACCCTAAAACTGGGAGATTAGCAAAGAGACCCCAAGAAATTAGACGTATTTTACAGCAGTTTTATCATGAGTTGTACACTAAAGAAGAGGAAATCCCCCCAAACACCATCAAAACTTATTTACAGAGTCTACCTATACCACGTATCAGCCCACAACAGGCTGAGGCCTCGCTGGCAGCAATCAGAGAGAAAGAATTACTCTAAGTACTTAAAAAAGCACAGACCCTCAAGGCACCAGGCCCAGACGGATATCCCTCTGAATTTTTCAATAAATTTGAGAAGCTTCTGCTCCCCGTGCTACTCCCGGCCTTACGTGCTATGCAGGAGGGAGAACCCCCCCCCCCACCTGGCAATATGCTACCATATCTGCCATACCCAAGCATCAGAAAGATCTTAAATCCCCCTCCTCATACCATTCCATTTCAGTGCTTAACTATGACTACAAGGTGTTCATGTCAGCTATGGCCTCCAGAATAGATCATTTACTCCCAGCTATAATTAATCCAGATCAAGTGAGCTTCATCAAGGGTAGACAGGCCCATGATGCTATAAGACGTGCACACTTCCTGGTAGATTATGCCTTAAAAAGATAAATCCCTCTGGTGCTACTGGGCCTAGACATTGAAAAGGTGTTCGGCCGGGTCAGTTACCCATTTTTATGGCAGACCCTGGAGCACTTTGGATTCCTGGAATAATTTGTAAAACAATTACTAAATATATATGCCTCCCCTAAAGCAAATGTTAAGGTAGATGGGGCCCTTTCGGATGCATTTCAACTGTCCAGGGGCACCCGCCAGGGATGCCCAATGTCCCCAATTTTATTTGCTTTATATCTCGAACCCCTGGCCTTTGCCATCAGATCCGCCCAGGGAATAGAGGGTCTTCCCTTGGGGGGGGGTCGTCGGCAGAAGATGTCACCCTTTGCAGATGACATCCTACTGGCACTTACAGAACCTGAAATATCCATCCCAGAGGTCTGAAAACAGTTACAAAAATGTGGTAATCTAGCAGGGTATAAAATTAATGAGACAAAAACCGAGGTATTAACATATAACTATTTCCCCACCCCACCCCCATTTAAAAAAAAAACTTTCCTTTTAAGTGGCATAGACAAGAGATGATATATTTGGGAATAAAGCTTACAAGAAACCCCATTCATGCAGAATTATTAAATTTAGAACCCCTGACCCTAAAATTGGTGGAAGACCTGTCCCGCTGGTCATCCCTCCCCTTAAGTTTTCTAAGTAAGATCGATACAATCAAGCAGAATGTATTCCCTCGCATACTGTTCTTTCTTCGGACACTACCTTTTACTCCAACTAAAACATATTTTCAGGTGTGGGACAGAATGATATCTTGCTTTGTTTGGAGTGGAAACCCCCCTAGAATTAGATATTCTGTTCTGCAGCTGGTCAGAGAAGGTGGTGGGCTTAACCTCCATGACCTTAGAAAATATGCAATGGCGGCACAGCCAAGGGTGGTTTTAAATTGGATAAACAAACAATGTGATGCACTTTGGAATCATCTAGAATTAACATGGGGAGACCTATACAACACTCAGGAACTCCTTTTCGGGATTCCTCCCAAGTGCCAAAGAGTAACAAACTACCCAAAATTCACTAAGGAATCCTCGAGGACATGGCTTAAGGTCAGTAGTGATTATTTAACATTCCCAGAAAAAAATGTTCCTGGAAGCACTGAAGTATAATGCAGACCTTACAGCGAGTGAGAGAGGGGGAGTGAGTGAGTTCAACAGACCTCTATCAAGACTGCTGCGCATTGCTTTGGCAGAAAAAGGCGGCAACGCAGGCAGGAGCCCAGTATGGTCTCAGGCCCATATCTAGCTCAATGGCAAAGACATGGAATTTCCACCATTTTTCAGCTGGTGGGCAGGACAGGACTTCTTCCCTTTGTTTCTTTACAGAAGGAATACCATCTGCCACATAAATATTTTATTTCTTGTTTACATCTTAAAACACATACTCAGCCATTTGAACAGACACTGGTGGCATTGATTGAGAACCCCCCCCCCCCCAAATAATACAGCTTCTACAAGCACACATCAGAGGAACAGCATCAGATCATTTAATCAGTAAAATATATAAGGCCCTAAATGAGAGACAGGGAGACTCGACTAACTCGATCAGGCTTAGATGGGAACAGGAACTACAGATACCAATAATAGAACAGGCCTGGAGGGACTCGACACTTCCAGCATTAAAAATGTTTCCCTCACCATACTGACGGGAATACACGTGGAAACTCTGAACCAACTTCTTTCGTACCCCAGCCCTGTTGGCTAATATGGGAGAACTGGGGAAGGGAAAGTGTTTGAGTGATTGTGGGGATGATAAAGCAAATCAGAGTTATGTCCTTTGGTCATGTCCAAAGATATCCAAGTTTTGGCTGGAGATCCTCGAAGAGCTGAGGGCAATATACAATACCCCTGATTTGTTCACACCCCCCTCCCCATATATTAACATTTATTAAACCAGACGGGCTTTGTATTGATAAGAAAATCTTGAAACAAATTTAAAAATTTATAATAGCAGCCCAAAAAATTATTATCAGACTGTGGTTTACAAATAAAATTCCCACCAAAGAAGCCTATCTCATTTTATCCAGGGAGATATATGCCCTTGAGCGACTCTCAGCCAAGATGATGGACAAAGTCCAGAAATTTGATGTTCAATGGCAAAATGAATATCCTATCAACTAGATCATTATGAAGATTTTGTCCCTTGAGCTGTCTACAGACCCTGTAACCTTTTCTTTTCCTTGTTTAGAAGTGTTATTAGGGCCCTGTTGAGAGGGTTTCTTGGATCCCTAACATGACTAAAATAGGGGGAGGGGGGGACCCACTGTGCCATGCTAGGTTCGGTTTGACTAGTGCAGAAATAAAATGTTGCATTATGTAAGTAAGCATTAAGCCACGACGAAGGTGGCATCTAATGCTGGATTAATGCATGGTTGGGGGTTGTGGCCCATGACCTCGGCGAACAACAGCCCCCACCATCCATCAATTACGATAGATACCACAGCCAGAGTGGCTGCACGTGTTTGTAACATGGGCTGGTCGGTGGCGGCACCCAGGAGTTGCCCACCATGCGTAACGGAACATAACACTTGGAGTCGCTGCTATAGTAAACAAGTGTTACTGCTGTTTCAAATCACGGTACAGAACAACATTTACATACTTATGCGCTCAACTATTGCACTACCCCCAACTGCAGAAGTCAGTGCGGCCAAGATAAGTGTCCCGAAAATGTTCACATCTGTGCGGGTATTACCGTCATACCCGCCACTGGAGGTCTGCAGTACACTATTCAATGGCTGCGATCAGGTCTCCAGTCAGGATTTGCATATGGCCGCCGCTCACTTCCTCCTGCCTCCTGCTGACTGGTCCGACGCTGGCTTCTCCCACTTCGGCTGGGTGTGCTGCTGCTGGCTCTCCGGTGGGGTCCCTTCCTGCGCCCACCTACTTCGTCTGCCTCTGAGTGTGCCTGTCTTGCCTCTCTTGCTCTCGCTTGCCACCTGTGCCCAGTGCTACTAAGCTGGGGGTCTGGCTGCTTTTAGTACTACCTTGTCGGGCATGGCATATATCGTGGATCAATGCCTGCTCCGATTTGGGTCCCGTGATGCCGTTGCGCCAATCACTGCTGCCCATTTCACCTCTCTCATTAATGCCATGATACAATAATTATTAATTACCCCTTGGAAACTGATGTAATAAGTTGTTAAATTATCCTTTTTACCTGATTTTACCTGCCAAAACCTACATGTAATGTATTGTGATGTAATTAACTGGAATTACTTTGTGATGTAATGCTGCCTGTCGAGTTGTTGCACTCATACATCAAATCAAAGATTTAATTAAAAAAAAAAATAGCCTTCTTGGCTGCTGATTTAACTTTACCAATTTCACCATAGGTGATAAACAGCTTAGAATTATTTCCAGTCTTATGGTACTTTTTTTGTCCAGGTAGCTAGCAGCTCAGTGCCCATTTAATGTCAAGACAATGCAGGTGTTGTTCAGTTGTGTTAGAATGTTCAGGGACAAGCACAGGTAGTGATACAAACTGGTTCAAGTGAAACTCTGACACCACTTTTGGAATAAATTTCCAGTGTGTTCTAAGCACAACCTTGTCACTATGCGTGACAATATAGTTTGACTCTATACAGAGCTTGCAGCTCAGTGACCCTTTTTGCAGAGATAATTGCTATGAGGAACATAGTTTTCCATGTGACACATTTTAGGTCTGCTTGGGCCATTGGCTCAAAAGGGAGATTCCACTGGCCGTGCCAGGCAAATGTTTAAATCCTATGGTGGGACTGGCTCCTTCACAAGGAGTTTTAGGTGATTCAGACCTTTGAAAAATCTTTTGAACACTACTTAAAAAGCCAGAGATTTTCCTTTTTTTTTGCTGAGCTGTATATACTGAGACAGCTATCAAGTGCACTTTCCGAGTGGAAGGTCTGAGTCCTAGAGACTGTAAATGTTCCATATAATCCAGGGTTATAGGGAGGCCTGCCTCAAAACGAGAATTCTTTCTGTTAGCACATCACAGGGAGAACCTTTTCCACTTTGAGGAATATGTTTTCCTGGTGGGTTGTTTTGTGGAAACGCTGTATTTTCACAGCATCGTTTAAGTGGTTCACATCTGAGTATTCTAACTCAAGAACTATGCTTTCAGGCGTTAGGTCCTGAGGAACCTTCACCCTACCCTGTGACAAACTTAAGATGTCATGTCTCAGTGGCAGGGAGATGGGGTTCCTACGAGAAAGGGAGAGTATAAGAGAGTACCGTCGGTGTCTGGCACAGTCTGGGACTACCAGGATCATTGCTGCTGACTGCTTCCTTGACGTCAGCAGAACTCTGAGCAAAGAAATGAGAGGAAAGAGAAGGAAGGAATACAGAAATGGGCCCTCCCAGTTGAGTTTCAGTGCATCTTGTGGCACTGACCCCCCTTGAAGGTGGTCTGCAAAAGAACCTGGATAACTTGTTGTTCTCCCAAGAGGCGACCATGTTTACTTCTCTTGAAAATTGTGTTTATCACTTGTTGGTCTAGTGACCATTTGTCGTTAACCTGACTTATCCTGCTCAAAGTATGTGCCAGGACATTGTCTTTTCCTGGCAAGTCTACTGCAAATATTTTGGCATCCACAGAATATCCTAGGTTCCAAATCCATACAGCCTCTGTATAGATCTTTGTGGCTCTGGTGCCTTTCTTCTTGTTGATGTAATACTGTGTTGTTCTATTGTCTGTCCTGATCTGAACTTTTTGACCTTTCCACAGGGGGAAAAATACTGCATTGCTAGGAGCACTGCCCTGAGTTTTAACAGGATTATGCACTCCATGCTTTCTTGAGGATGTCAGACGCCACTCAATGCATTGTCTCTCAGATGATCTCCCTGTCCTAGGGGAGAGGCATCTGTGGTTAGAATCAGGATTGGAGACCGCTTCTGGAAAGGGATTCCTTCCCTGAGGGTGACTCTGACAAAATACTGGATGAGTATGTTACAGCTCATTAGAAAATGGCAAGAATCAATTCTGAAACTTGATTGGCTGAAACAGGCTCCAAGCTGGGCATTTATTTTTCAATAGATGCCCAGCTAAAAATAAGAGCCAGTCCAAGTACCACTTCAAAGTGTATCATTTTCCAGAGGTGCCCAGTCTGCTTTCTAATTGGCTGAAAGCACCCTAGAAAATTTGAAAAACCCGCCATGTTTTTTCTCTCGCTTAGCGAGAACTACAGCTGCCCCAACACTGCTTCCTTTTCTCTTGCTTAGCGAGACGCACTCGTCTCCCCCAGTGCAAACCAAACAGTATTCACATCCAGCCGCTCCCTGTTTTGAAAACAAAAAAGACACTTCATTTACAGCTTGCAGTTTGAACAGTTTGACAACAGCGCTACTCTCCTGACCGCAGTGTCACACTGTTGTCCATCTCCCGATCGTGGTCTCGCACTACCCTGCTAACGCAAACATAACCATACCCATCACTCGTCACAACTCGCCAACAAACACTTAGCCTCCTGTACAACACAAAAAACACACTAGAAACTGAACATAAATCTTTTTTTTCCCCTCTCCTCATACCTCTGGGTCAAACATTGCTTTTTGCCTTGCTAGCATATCACTGTCAAAGGTCGCACGCCGCATAGCTACAACATCAGACCGGGAAGAGGGGGGACAAAAACACTCACTAGAAAGTGAACATAAATCTTTTTCTTCTCTCTCCTCGTACCTCGAGGTCAAACATCGCTTTTTGCCTTGCTCGCATACTGCGGTCAATGGTCGCATGCTGCATAGATACAACGTCACACGGGGAGCGTCAATCCACCAGAATGCTGCAGGGAGGAACGACAGCACCAGGAACACCCTATGGACTACTTTATCAATAGGTTTGCTTCTAACACCTATATTAGATTTTTCACAATCATTTACTATATTTTTTTACAACTTCATAAAAATTTACACAGTTGACCATTTTCTAAGCGCAATAATATCCTCCAGGGTGGTCATTATTGGGAAATACCGGACCTTCCAGGGGCTATAAGGCTTACACCCCTGGGCAGTCTGGTATTTCCTAATAATGCCCACTCTGTCGGGTATTATTGCTTACGTACTAAGGCAAAGGAATGTGACCTTGGAGTCATTATTAGTGACACTTAAGCAGGCTAGCTAATGTCACAGGGCTTGCAATAAGGCTAACAGGATGCTGGGATGTATAGGGAGGGGTACTAGCAGTAGAAGGAAGGTGGTTGTACTCCCCCTCTACAGATCCCTGGTGAGGCCACATCTGGAGTGCTGCGTCCAGTTTTGGAGCCCTCACCTTAGAATGGACAAAGATAGGCTGGAGGCAGTACAGCACAGGGTAACAAAGATGATTCAAGGTCAGTAGGGGAAGTCCTATGAGGAATGACTTAGGGCACTGAATATGTATTCGTTGAAGACTAGAAGGGGGCGGAATATGACAGAGGCATTCAAATTCCTAAATGGAGTAAACAAGGTGGACTCAGGGGAACTATTTATAAGGAACACCAGCTCAACAATGAGGGGGAATGACTAGAAACTGACAGAGGAAGGTTCAGGGGGGATGTGAGAATGTATTACTTTACGGAAAGGGTGGTGGAGCTGTGGAACTACCTGCCAGCCAAGGTGGTGGCAGTTGCAACTGTGGGTGGTTTCAGATGTGCTTGGGATAGAATAAAGGGGATAGTCTTCACTAGTAGGGACAAGGATGGGGAAGGAATAGGATAACTGTTGGGGAGGGGTAAGACCCTGATTGATGCCAGGTCACAGGGTTATACAGAGACCATTGAGCATACTGGATGAACCACTGGTCTTTTTCTTCCATAATCATCTATGTTTCTACATCTCCACCACTCTGAGGCATGAATAGCTGTCATAAGACAGGAACCAGATGGTTCAGGGAGTCTGATCTTTGGTGCCAGTATCTTTTTAAATTATAGGAATATATGAAAATGCCAGCAGAAACAGGCCATGATGGTCTATAAAGTCTGCTCGAGTGTGCAGCTCACAGTTTAATTTACTGCAGCTGCCCCCACCCATTTCCAATCCCCTCGATTTATCATCCCAGCCAGCCATCATCCCCCTCCCCAGCCTCCCTCAGTTTTGACCTTTCCTTTGACCCTGTCCCAGCCCCTCTTAAAACTGCTCACAGTCTTCAGCAAAATCATCTCCTCTGACAATTCGTTCCACCTTGCTACCACCCTTCTTTCTGTGAAATAGTGTCTCCTCATTTCCATCTTGAACTTCCCCCCTCGTGTTCCTCACCCCTTTTAAGCTGAACATGACCACTTTACTAACCCTATTCATACCTTTTAAGTATTTGAAGGTCTCAATCATATCCTCCTTTCCCTTCTATCTTCCAGGGAATAAATGTTGAGCTCCCTCATTTTTATGTTGATTGCGCGTATGCGCAAGAAACATATTGCGGCAGCTTTCTCCGGAAGCAGGTTGTGGAGGCACTATTGTGGCCAATGCCCCCACAGCCTGTAAAGGCTTGGCCTGCTTCCCCCAATGCTGTGGCATGCTGCTGCTGACACTAGTTCAGCCAGCGTGCCACAACTTTCTAACATTTTAGCCACTGCAATCAGGGGCCACCTTGTCATTGCAGCGTCAGCCATTAGCTGCAATGAGGGAGCGACCCGTCATTGCAGGGCGGAACTGAAAACAGTGATATTGTTTGTGAACATGGCGGTGGCTTGCCGCTGTGTTCACAACAACAATATTAACCCCACCACCACCGAGTAAGCTCAACCCCTCGGCAGCATGTGCCCCACCGTGTTTATTTGCCGACGGGGGCCCCAATCTCCATCGGCTTCAGTGCCATAAAGTTAACTCCTCCCCACTTATATTGTCTGCCGACAGGGTGCCCAATCCCAGTTGGTATAATGTCACCTCCCCCCTTTCTTGTGTGCCGACGGGGGTGCCCAATCCCCCATCGGCTATAGCTGCCTCCCAAACAGAAGACTCCACTGGCACACTGGGAGCCCACCCCAGCGTGCCACATGCCCCTGTAAAATTAAAAAATGGTCCCGTGATGTAATTTTTTTTTTTAACCTGAAAAGAAGGAAGCGGTCCTTTGGCGGTCTCCCTGCCCCCCTCCCGCAACCCGCGCCCACCCACTGCGTACCCTGCCTCCCCACACCCACCTCACCCCATACTTACCTCCAGAGTCCAGCGCGATGATCTTAGGTGGACCAGGAACACGTCTGCACTCTTCAAAGCCGACCACGAACTAAGGAAATGCCGGTAAGCTGTATAATGGAGTAAATAGGTTTTTTCCAACTTTGATGCATATCTCAGGCATTTTTTGGAATTTTGCCACCAAATTTTCAACATGGGCTTTTTGGGACCCCTCCTCATGAATTCTGGCACTGTCATGGCATTATTCAGCCCTGAAAGGTGATTTCACAGTCACTGTGCGGAATCCCCTTTCGGGACCGAGTAATGAAACGACAGTGCCAGTGATAATTAGGTGGGCTCTCAAAAAGCCTATACTGCAAATTTGTTGGGAAAAATCAAAAAAATGACTGTTTTATGAGCGTCGTAACTTTGCGAATTTGCAATATTTTCACGCCAGATTTTCAACACTGGCATTTTTTCAGACCTCCTTGTGAACAGTACAGCTGTCATTTTCCACAACCTGGCCGAAATGTGTTTTCGCACTTCTGGCACAGAATAGCACGGTGACTGTGGGAAATCAGTGTTCAGGACAGATTAAGAAAATGACAGTGGCACTGTTCATGAGCAGAGGTGCTAAAATGCCTATGGTGAAAATTTGGTGATGATACTCCATAAAATAACTGTGATACAAGTGTGCGTTGCGCAGTTTGCACACATGCTCGTAACTTCACGAATTTATAATATTTTCACTCCAGATTTTCAACATTGCCATTGTTCTTCACCTCCTTATGAACAGTACAGCTGTCAGTTTTCACATCCTGGCTGAAATGTATTTTTGCAGTTCCGGCGCAGAATAGCGTGGTCGCTGTGGGAAACCCATGTTCGGGACGCATTATGAAAATCACAGTGACACTGTTCATTAGTAGAGGTCCTAAAATGCCTATGTTGAAAATTTGGTGACGAAAGTCCATAAAATGAGTGTGTTATGAATGTGCATTGCGCAGTTTCCACGTACGCTTGTACCTTTGCAACTTTGCAATATTTTCACTCCAGATTTTCAGCATTGCCATTTTACCACACCTCCTTATGAACAGTTCAGCTGTCATTTTTCACATCCCGGTTGAAATGTGATTTCGCTCTTCCAGCGCACAGTAGCACGGTCACAGTGGGAAATCAGTGTTCTGGACATATTAAGAAAATCACACCAACACTGTTCATGAGCAGAGGTCCTAAAATGCTTACGTTGAAAATTTTGTGATGAAACTCCATAAAATTACTGTGTTATAAGAGTGTATTGTGCAGGTTCCACGCACCCTTGTAAGTTTGCAAATTAGTAATATTTTCATATCAGATTTTCAACACTGGCAATTGTTCACACCTCCTTATTAACAGCACAGCTGTCATTTTTCACATCCTGGCTGAAATCTGTTTCTGCGCTTCCGGCGCAGAATACCGCAGTTGCTGTCAGAAATCAGTGTTTGAGACAGATTAGCATCGAGTGACTGGGGGGGGGGAGTGACCGAGCTCAACTGAGCTCTGTCAGGACTGCTGCAGATTTCTTTGTGGGCAGGAAAAGGTGACAACGCAAGCAGGAGCCCAGTACAAAAGGGCAGCCTGTAGCGCCGGGAGACACAGAATGAGCGAGGAAGGGAGGGAGAGGGAGTGAGTGAGCTCAAAAGAGCTCTGTTGGGACTGCTGCAGATTTCTTTGTGGGCAGCAAAAGGCAGAGCAATGCATGCAGGGGCTGAGTACAAAAGGGCAGCCTGCAACGGTGTGAGAAACAGAACAAGCGAGTTACAGAGGGGGAGTGAGCGAGCTCAATGGAGCTCTATCGTGACTGCTGTGGATTTCTTTGTGGGCAGAAAAGGGTGGCATCGCAGGCAGGAGCCCAGTACAGAAGGGCAGCCTGCAGCGCTGGCAGAAACGGAATGAGCAAGTGAGACAGGGGGAGTGAGTGAGGCCAACGGAGCTCTGTCGGGACTGCTGCAGATTTCTTTGTGGGCAGAAAAAGATGCCGACAGAGGCAGGAGCCCAGTACAAAAGGGCAGCCTGCAGCTCCAGGAGAAATAGAATGAGCGAGTGAGACAGGGGGACTGAGCAACCTCAACGGAGCTCTGTCGGGACAGCTGCAGATTTCTCTGTGGGCAGAAAAAGGTGCCAACACAGGCAGGAGCCCAGTACAAAAGGGCAGCTTGCAGCGCCAGGAGAAACACAGAGAGCAAGTGAGACAGACGGAGTGCGCGACCTCACCAGAGCTCTGTCGGGACAGCTGCAGATTTCTTTGTGGGCAGAAAAAGGTGCCAATGCAGGCAGAAGCCCAGTACAAAGGGCGACCTGCAGGCGCGGAGGAGAAACACAATGAGGCGAGTGAGAGAGGGTGAGAGTAGGCTCAACAGAGCTGTACGTGACTGCTGCAGATTTCTTTAGTGGGCAGAAAAGGGGCGGCAACACAGGAAGGAGCCCAGTACAAAGGGCAGCCTACTCGCTGGCTGAAAGCGAACGGCGGTGAGACAGGGAAGTGAGTGAGGCCAGCGGAGACTCTGTCGGGACTGCTGCAGATTTCTTTGTGGGCAGAAAAATGCCAGCAGAGGCAGAAGCCCAGTACAAGGGCAGTCTGCAGCCATGGGAGAAACAGAATGAGCGAGTGAGATAGGGGGAGTGAGTGACCTCAACGGAGCTCTGTTGGGACAGCTGCAGATTTCTTTATGGGCAGGAAAAGGTGCCAACACAGGCAGGAGCCCAGTAAAAAAGGGCAGCTTGCAGCGCCAGGAGAAACACAGAGGCGAGTGAGACAGGCGGAGTGAGCGAGCTCAACAGAGGTCTATCATGACTGCTGTGGATTTCTCAGTGGGCAGAAAAAGGCAGCAACACAGGCAGGAGCCCAGTACAGAAGGGCAGCCTGCAGCGCTGGCAGAAACGGAATGAGCGAGTGAGACAGGGGGAGTGAGTGAGGCCAATGGAGCTCTGTTGGGACTACTGCAGATTTCTTTGTGGGCAGAAAAAGATGCCAACAGAGGCAGGAGCCCAGTACAAAAGGGTAGCCTGCAGCGCCAGGAGAAATAGAATGAGTGAGTGAGACAGGGGGAGTGAGCGACCACAACAGAGCTCTGTCGGGACAGCTGTGGATTTCTTTGTGGGCAGAAAAAGGTGCCAATGCAGGCAGAAGCCCAGTACAATAGGGGAGCCTGCAGTGCCGGGAGAAACACAATGAGTGAGTGAGAGAGGGGGAGTGAGCGAGCTCAAAGGAGCTCTATCATGACTGCTGTGGATTTCTTTCTGGGCAGAAAAAGGTGGCAACACAGGCAGGAGCCCAATACAAAAGCCCAGCCTGCAGCACCGGCAGAAACGGAATGAGCGAGTGAGAGAGTGGGAGTGAGCTACCTCAGTAGACCTGTCAGTACTGCTTCAGATTTCTTTGTGAGTAGAAAAAGCCGCCAACAGAGGCAGGAGCCCAGTACAAAAGGGCAGCCTGCAGCACCACCAGAAACAGAATGAGCAAGTGAGAGAGGGGGAGTGACCTACCTCAATGGGGCTCTGTTGGGACAGCTGCAGATTTCTTTTTGGGCAGCAAAACGTGCCAATGCAGGCAGAAGCCCAGTACAAAAAAGCAGCCTGTAGCACCAGGAGAAACAGAATGAGCGAATGAGACAGGCGGAGAGAATGATCTCAACGGATCTGTCGGGACAGCTGCAGATTTCTTTGTGGGCAGAAAAAGGTGCCAGTGCATGCAGAAGCCCAGTACAAAAGGGCAGCCAGCAGCACCGGAAGAAACATAATGAGTGAGTGAGAGAGGGTGAGTGAGTGAGCGCAACAGACCTCTATTGTGACTGCTGCGCATTGCTTTGTGGGCAGAAAAAGGCGGCAATGCAGGCACGAACCCAGTACAAAAGGCCAGCCTGCAGCGCCAGCAGAAACGGAACAAGCGAGAGAGGGGGAGGGAGCTAGCTCAATGGACCTGTGTCAGGACTGCTGCAGATTTCTTTGTGGGCAGAGGAAGCCGCCAACAGAAGCGGGAGCCCAGTACAAAAGGGCAGCCTGCAGCGCCAGAGGAAACAGAATGAGTGAGTGAGTGAGAGAGGGGGAGTGACCCACCTCAACAGAGCTCTATCGGGACAGCTGCAGATTTCTTTTTGGGCAGAAAAATGTGCCAATGCATGCAGGAGCCCAGTACAAAAGAGCAGCCTGCAGCACCGGGAGAAACAGAACAAGTGAGTGACACAGGGCCAGTGTGTGAGCTCAATGGACCAACGCAATCAACATTCGGCATTGACAAATGCTCGTTTCCACATAGGGTTTGTCCCCCAGACCTAGGATCATCTCTGTCACCCTTCGCTGCACACCTCCAGTAGTTTGACATCCTTTTTACGGCTGCAGTGGGCATAGCCCTGCAGACGTCTTGCAAGCACAGTAGAGAAAAAGAGGATTACTGGATACTGACCAGACTTTTAAATAGTGGAAGTGAATGGCAATCACTACATGTTCACCGCACTATTTAAAAGTCTGGTCGGTAGAACACGGTACTGTCCACCATGTACAAGATGGCCACCGGAGTTTTCTGGGCATGCATGATGACTTGCACATGCGCACTGAACTCTGGTGGCCATCTTGGAGATGACAGACTGTGCCGTAGTGCCACCAGAGTTCAGTGCGCATGCGTGAGTTGTCGCGCGTGCGCAGAAAACTCTGGTGGCCATCTTGGACATGGTGGACAGTGCTGTGTTCCTCAGAAACATCGGCTGCAACTGTACCAGCTCTGGCCCGAACTTGTTTAAATAGGAGCACTAGAATTGCACACAGTACTCCAAGTGTGGTCTCACCAGTGACCTGTACAATGGCAGGATGACTCCTTCCCTCCTTGAAGTGATTCCTCTGACTATGCACCCCAGCATTTTGTTAGCTTTGGCTGCTGCCCTATGGCGCTGTGTAGAATATTTCATGTCCCCTGTGACTAGCACCCATAAATTATTTTCCTCCTGTGAAATGGATACCTGCCCTCCCCCCAGCCAGTAGCTAGTCCCAGAGTTTCTGGCTCCCAGGTGCATGACCTTGCACTTCTTAGTGTTGAACCACAACTGTCATGTGTCTGACCAGTGCTCAAACTTTGCCAAGTGTGATAGGGTTGAATAAGGCCCAGACCCACTTGTTATGCAGAAAGAGTTTAAATGCCAGGGTCTGTTATATCCTCTCCATTTCTGTCTCTTCTCTGTCTGGTTGCACAACCAAATTTTCTTGTGAGACCTAGGAACTGATCACTCCAATGGTTTTGCAATTATCCATCTCTTGCTATCTCTCTGCCTTCCCTTGCTGTTCTGTCTTTTATCCCCTGCCCTTGTATATTTGCGAGTATAAAAATGTATGTGAATCTTCATGTGGAAATGTCACTGATACTGGGATCCCTTTGTTTAAAACTGTATATAGTTCTACTGTTAAAATGATTGCAAAAAGCTATTTGGAACTCAAGGGGTTAACCTGAGATGCAGTTTTTAAGCCTTTTGCAGAACTGTAAGCAAGAAGTCAGTTCTGGATCACTATGTTCTTTTTGTTACAGCTGCAAGGAGTGAAACTTACAAGAACATTCTGTAAACTTACAAAAACATTATGTGAGAAGCATGATGTCAATGAGGCAAAGACATAAAAAGAGCAGCAATGCTTTTGCTAGAGAGACAAGGAGACTGAGAGACTGAGAGAATAAAACTTGGAAATAAGGGAAGAAACACTTAGAAGAAGGACTTTGTTTTCTCTATTTGCACTGCCTTTGTAAACAGATTGAATAATTTTTATTTTTTATTTTGCTGTTGAGAAAAATAAAATGCTATTTGTGAATTTTGAAACTGCTCCTGGTTTTTATATGCTTCCTGACCTATGTCTCGATGACAGATGGTTTTAGAAATGGGATTTACGCCATGCATACTCTAAGCCAGGAGTTTTATGTGCGGGTACTAGACCTGGTACCAGGAAAGCATAGAAGAAAGGTATGGATTCTGCAGCAGCAAGTCCAGGAGTGATTACCAGAAGAATGGCAGCCAAACTAGAAGCAGAAACAAAAGTCTAAACTGAGACTGTACAGCCAGCACCAGCGATGAAAAAAAGGAACAGGCAGTGACAGAATCTGAAAACCTGACTACCTTTTTCAAATGGTGGGATATACAACAAACAGAGATGGAGAAACAGAGACGAGAGGAGACGCAGCAGACAGAAAAAGAGATTCAAAGTTTAGAGGCACAGAGAAAAGAAGAAATGCAACAACTCAAGAAGCAGAGAAATTGATTTATTTAGTTAGTTATTTATTTAGTTATTTAAAACTGGTAACCAGGAAAGGCACACTGCACTAAGGCTCATTTCCAGGTGCGACCCAGGTACAAGGTACATGCAGGAGTTAACAGAGTGTTATAAACAATCAATAAATAGGAGTTTACAAGAGATTAATGTGTTTATGTACAAATGGAAGCAGGTAAAACACTTTTCACAAAATTTACAGGAATACAATGCTTGAAAAGAAAAGAAAAGAAAAGAAAAGAAAAGAAAAGAAGAGATGCAGTGACAGGAGCAACAAAGAAGAGATGCAGTGATGGAAGGAAGTCTTGCAAGTTATCAAAGCGGGAGGATCTGGCACCAGTCCAGCACAGCAACAAGACACAAACAACTTAAAATACATTACACTTGCAAAGCTGTGTCCCTCGGATGATATCAAAGCATACTTGACAACTTTTGAAAGGGTTGCCACTGCCTGCCAGTGGCAAATGCAGCAATGGTCAGTCAGACTGGTACCCCACCTGACAGGAAAAGTCCAATTTGCTTATAGCAATATGGACACTGCACAGTCAGAAAACTATGACCTGGTGAAAAGTGAAATCCTGAAAAGGTATGGCATCTCAGGAGAGACATATGGTCCCTTAAGTATAACACAGTCGACAATCCTTGAGAAGACTTCACCCATCTCAGAGAACTCCTTATTACATGGCTCCAACCAGAGGGCAAAACAGTCCCACAGATTGTTGACACATTTGCAATGGAGCAATTCATCAACATCCTGCCTGCAGATGTGTAGCTTTGGGTGAAAGAACACCAACCAGAAAGTGGGGAAAAGGCCATTTCTTTGGCCGTGGACTATCAGATGGCCAGACAGACCACGCAACAGCGACGTAACAGCCAAGTACTAGTAAGACACGCTTTTTCCCATTTAAACTCCAAGTCTGATAAGAACTCTGGTGGGGTTTACAAATCTGCACCCAAAGACTTTATTTGCTATAACATTAATATGCCAGGTCATATTGCAAGAAATTCCTTTAGTAAGAAGAATGACACTAGAGCAGTTTTGTCCCTAGTAAACTGGGGCAAGTACTTAAATGTCAAGGTGGGAGATAAGACTGTGAAGGGACTTATAGATTAGTGAAGCAAATAGGCCCTAGTGCATGAAGAAGTGCTGGGAAAACAATGCCAAAAGGACCAGGTACTGGTGTCATCTGCATCCATGGGGACACTCGATACTATCCCACCAGTCAAGTGACTCTGACTATTTATGGGGTGTCACAACAAATGAACGTGGGAGTAGTACCTAAGTTACCTGTACCTGTGATTATTGGAAATGACTTTCCAGGATTTACTGAGTAGTCTTTCTTTCCTGGACTTCCAGATCTTGGAGCTGTGCTCAAACAAGTCTGAATAAAAATCAATGCCTGAGCGGCGTTCCTGGAATCGGACACACGCTCCGAACCGCCTCCACGGCCCCCGACCAACCCACTGTGCCCCCTGTGGCCGAAATCCTGCTTCAGGAAGATGGATCCTGCCATAAGGCTCCTGTGCCTGAGCGGTGCTCCTGGAATTGGGCGGACACTCCAAACCACCTCCACAGCCCCCGACCGACCCGCTGTGCCCCCTGTGGCTGAAATCCTGCTTCAGGAAGATGGATCTTGCCATAAGGTATGCCCGCTGATTCTCGCCATGGCCACCTTGGACAGCTAAACCCCGACTGGTGCAGCACGCTCGCAGGCAGATTCTGATTGGACCGCCTGCTATACCACTGCATTCCGATTGGTGCACTTTTCCCATAGACTTAAGCTGGGACTTTTTGGCTTGATTTACGACCGCTCTCCTACCAGAGCACTATTCTACTTTTCTGTTGTGGCTGAAATTTTGCTAAGCTTAGCTGCACCAGATGATGTGAGGTTTATTCTGTAAATTGCTAGGAATGCTACAAGTTGCCTTGTCCTGCATTGTTAAGGATAATGACTAAGTGCCTCCATTTCTTATTTAGAGTGTATAATTTGTATTAACTTGTTACTGCTTAAATTAGTGTTGTTCAGAGGGAACTGGCTTCTTGCAGCTTTCACCTTACTTTGTCCTTCCTATCTCTTCATCCTTAGTTAACCCCCTTGCGCTCCCAATTATTACTATAGACGTTGCCTCTGCTGCTTGCTGCATTCTGCCTGCCTCCCCTCCACTTAACTTGTTGTTATCTTCACTATTAACTCGGCCATCTCCTATGGTTAGCCCTTCCCCGACTCTTTAATTTACTCTTTTGTTTAACTTAATGATCCCCAACCCCCTACCAGTAGCCTGCCGCCAGCTTCCCGCCTCGACCACCCAGATGCCAGTAAGGGTATTTATGTAGCGTGTATCTCTTTCTTTACCCCCTTAGGCTCCTGTGCCTGAGCGGCACGCCTGGAATTGGGCGGACGCTCCAAACCACCTCCACAGCCCCCAACCGACCCATTGTGCCCCCTGTGGCCGAAATCCTGCTTCAGGAAGATGGATCCTGCAATAAGGTATGCCCGCTGATCTTCACCACGGCCACCTTGGATGGCTAAACCCCGATTAGTGCAGCGCGCTCCCAGGCAGATTCTGATTGGACCGCCTGCTATACCACTGCATTCTGATTGGTGCACTTTTCCCATGGACTTAAGCTGGGACTTTTTGGCTTGATTTACGGCCGCTCTCTTACCAGAGCACTATTCTACTTTTCTGTTGTGGCTGAAGTTTTCTTCCGCCCCCACCACCCCCTCACAGGCCTCCTTTAAATACAGTGTTACTCCGCCCCTTTGTATTATATACCTTCTGATTGGATCTCCCTACCAAAGCACATCTTCCCTCTTTGGTCATCCCCAATTCTCCCAAACCAGCAGGGTATTAGTGTGATTGGTCACCTGTTCAGCTTTCCTACATAATTCATACTCACCTTGATACCTATTCTTGTGCAAACATGGCTTGCTTTATCATCTTATTACTATTCCTGACAAAATGTGTAACGCTTACTATGCTGCTCTATGAAGAGACGGGAGCTCACTCAGCCATACAGCCCATTTTCTTAGCCCCGACTGTCTCCTCATACTGCACCACAGCTATTCATCTGTCGGATACACAGATTATTTTTCATTTCACCTCCTTGGCCCTCCTCCCATCCCCTTTGACTATCCATGCACTCTTCATGTTAGCCCTCAACAGTCAAGGCAGTGTTATGCCTTATCCAGACGTATACCCCTGACATCATACCAAAAGACGACCCAAAGAAAAAAAGTCCTTTACTACTTGGTGACTTCACTTAAGAAAATGTTTCTAATCCTCCTATTCTGTTCTGGCAATGTAGAATTAAATCCAGGTCCTCCAACACAAATCACATCCCCATCCGATTTTGGCTCCTGGACTGAAAATAATGTCATACTTAACATCCTTAGCCTGGCCAAAAACTTGATCAACTTCAAGTCTGAAGGTGCATACTGACCAGATATGATCATCATTACCAAATCATGGCTGAAAAAGTCTATCACTGACTTCATAAATTACACTCCAGACTTTAAACTTTTAGAATCGACAGGAAACTAGAGGGTCATTGTCTACACCAAAACTAAATTTGAAGTTACCAACATTTCTTGTATAACTAAGCCAAAAGAGTATCTAGATTGTGTCACTGAAGCTTCACCTTCTACTTAGTGCATCACTATTATACGTGGCTATAAACCACCGTCCGAGGCATGGAAATCCTCAACACCCTGAAATCTCTAACCTTGGCTGCCAATACGGAAATAATAGTCCTAGGGGATCTCAACATGGATTGGCTCATGGCAAAATCTCATGACTTAAAATCGATCTGTGATGAGCTAGGTCTTACTCAGATAGTCACTGAGCCCACAAGAAATAGTAATTCTCACACTGCTAACAGCTCTCTCCTAGACATCATTTTAACTATGCATCCCCATAAAATCTCTCATTCTGCAGTTTTCCATAATGACATGAGTGACCACAGTGTTGTTGTGTGTATTAGATCACAAACCAAAACACACCAGCCTCCTAATCTTAGAACTAAATGCTCCTTTCTTAAATTCAATACAGCAAACTTTCTAGCTGATTGGGTAAGATCAATTGGCAAGATTTATATTTTGCCAAATCTACTAAACTAACTGTCACAGTCATAATGACAACCTTACCAACCTGATAAACAAGCATGCCCCCTGATTAAGGTGAGGGTACATAAATGCTCACATCCCCGGTTTACCGCAGAGCTGAAGGCAGCACTCACCAACAAAGACCAGCTTTGGGTCCGAGCTAGGCGCACCAAGAACTCAGCAGACTGGCAGACCTTTAGAACTGCTAGGAATGCCTGTGTTAAAAACATATGTACCACTAAAGCCAGCTACTACATCTCCACCCTGGAAAAGGCCAAAGGGAACCCCCCAAAAATCTGGAGCACATTGAGATCCATTGAAAGCCGACCTGCTGCTCCTTTTATACCTACTAAGATCCTTACCAAGTATAAGATGGTGGAAAACCAACAGCAAATCCTTCAAGAATTCAACCACCACTTTGCCACAGCCGGACTAGCATTCAACTACTCACCGTACGCTAGCCGCACAGTTGGCAATCTCAGCCCAGACCCCGCATCTACCTCTCCTCCTCAGCCCTTTCAGCTGCTCTTGTTTAGCTATAAAGAGGTTGAAGACTTGCTACTCAGCCTAGATATCAGGAAAAGTGCAGGGTACGATGCCCTTGACCCATTCTTTTTGCGATTAGGCTTTGCCCAACTCACAGCTCCCATCCTCCATATTTTCAACCTCTCCATCACCTCTGCCACAGTTCCATCCTGCTGGAAATCTGCCCATATTCTTCCTCTCCTCAAATCAGGAGACCCCTGTGATTTAAACAATTACAGACCTATATCCATTTTACCTGTTCTCTCCAAAGCCCTGGGAAAAACTGGTTTACAGCCAACTAAAAAATCATCTTGAAGTGCATTCACTCTTAAAGCCTGCACAATCTGGTTTCAGATCTAAACATAGTACCATTTCGGCATTGGCTAAAGTCTCTAATAACTGGATCACTGCTATGGATTCCAAGAAGATTACTGGTGCAGTCTTTCTAGACCTCAGTAAAGCTTTTGATACTGTCGACCACCATGTCCTAATTACCAGCCTCATCAAAACAGGTGCTACTCCATGCACTGCTCAGTGGTTCAACAGTTATCTCACTGGAAGGATACAAAAAGTCAAAGCCAATGGCATACTATCAGACTCTCTCTCGATTGCCAGGGGAGTCCCCAAGGCTCCATCCTAGGCCCAATCCTTTTCTCAATATATATCAATGATCTAATTCCTACATAAAAAAATCCAGCATACATTTTTTTGCGGATGACGCCGTACTATACACCTCAAGTACAACCTTATCTGAAGTCAGGGAACTGCTGCAAGCCGATTTCCTTCAGCTAGAAAGCAATCTCATCAAGGCCAAACTTCTATTAAATGCCAAAAAAACCAGGGCAATGATTTTTACACGGTATCCCTCACTTGGTGCCCTACCGGCCCGTCCACAGGATTTTATAACAACATCCTTGGGTGAACCCCTGGAAATCATGCCCAAATTCAAATACCTAGGCATGTGGATAGATGACAAGTTATCTTTCAGTGACCATATTGAGGATCTATCTAAGAAGCTCAAAGCCCGACTGGGATTTTTTTTAGAAATAGGTCCCTCTTCTCTTTTGCGACCCGTATACAGCTTGTCCAAGCCACTTTCCTTCCCCTACTAGACTATGGGGATTTTATCTACATCTCCTCCCCAGCCTCTAGCCTCTCAAAGCTGGACGTTCTCTTCCACCGTGCCCTACGATTCATTACCAGCTCCACTTTCAGGACCTATCACTGTGATCTATATGCAGTGGTAGGCTGGACTTCACTTGCTACCAGACGCATGCTCCATGCCGGTATCTGGGCCCTTAAGATGCTCTTGCACAAATTGCCGGACTACCTATCTCTATTACACATTTCTCATAGTGCTTACTCCCTAAAGAAATCCGACTATATCCTATTAGACGTTCTTAGGACTCAAACTATATTTGGCCAAAGGGCTATTTCATATGCCCCCCCCCCCCAACATTTGGAATCAATTACAATCCATGCTGAAGCTAACAAGTATTATCTCAATCAATTCCTATAAAACACTAACAGGCTCTAAAATAAAACACACCTGCAGCTGCTGCTAGGCCTTCCCTTAACTGTAAGTCAAGCCTTTGTGTGCTGATTGCCCTACTACTCCCCAAGCTGGAACGTAACTGCCTACCTGGTATAAATGTTCCTATTCTCTTTTATATTCTTTCCACTTGACATATTATATGAGCCGACTGGACCCTGCGCTACTATGTTGTAGCTACTTGGTAATTTACTATGTTGTATATCACCTGTATTACTGTATATGCACACACAGAGTTTATCTTCATACAATTGTTCCCATCTATGTAATAACGTTATGTATGTGCAAATGTCTCAGGACCTCCTTGTGAATGAGCTTGCTCAATGGAGTTTTCCTATAATAAACGTGAATCAATGAGGGAGTAAATCCTGATGTTTCAGAAGCTGTGGTGACAAGAGCTCAGGCAAAGAAAATCTCAGATGTTAGGGACTCTTTTCCTTTCACTGATTTTTATTCAGATTTGTTTGAGCACAGCTCCAAGATCCGGAAGTCCAGGAAAGAAAGACTACTCCCGAGGAAACAGTGGCAACAAAAGACTGATGGACATAACAGGTTAACATATGAAAATGCTGAAATTAAACTGATCACTGATTGTGATTTTCTTTCAGAACAAACTAACAATGTTTCACTCCAGGATTATTTTAAGCAGCTGGGGGTGAAACCAAAACAGAGTGAACCTATGTTTAAAAAATGTAATGGGCTACTATACAGAGTTTGGGTTAAACCTCAGACACAGAAACAGATAGAATAATTGGTTATACCACAAAAGTATAGATCTGAGTTGTTACAGATAGCACATGACAGTCCTATGGCTGGTCACTCAGGGAGGGATCGCACCCTTGCTAAATTGCTGTACAGATTTTACTGGTGTGGAATTCATGAAGATGTTGCTACCTATTGCAGTTCCTGTGCTGAGTGTCAGAAAGTAGCCCCAGTGATTAAAAAAGACAAGGTGCCTCTGGTGTCCCTACCCTTGATAGGTGTGCATTTTGAGAGAATTGCAATGGATGTGGTTGTCCCCTGAGACAAAAGTAAAAAGGGTAATTGATTCATTTTGGTAGTATGTGACTATGCTACTCAATACCCAGAGGCAGTTCCAATGCGTACTCCAGTACTAGGGCTTATGGGCAGACTAGATGAGCCAGGCAGTCCTTGTGTAACCCCCCTACAAATGGGGATTCCCAAAAAGTCTTCCTTGAGCTTGTCTTTTTTTTTCTTTCCATTTCTTTTCGCCCCTTTCTAGCGTCAGAAGCCCACGACATCAGCCCTCAGCCACCCCCATTGGCCTGGGCCCCTCCTGATACCCGTGGCTTCCCCCACACGGTGGGGCTGCGGCACTGGGCCCATACCTACAGACATGGGACTAGGTCAGGGGCTGGCCTGGGGAATGAATTGGAAGCACTGATGGAGGCTTCATTGCTGGCTCTCGGCAGCTTTCCCCATTTTCCTTTTTCTGGGAGCGGGGCGTGGCGCGTCCTGCCCGCCTCCAGTCTGAACTGTTGATGTCGGCAACGTACGACTCGGCCTCCGCCAGGGGGTTATGCAGGCTCCGATCACCTGGCAGATCCCTCCCTCCCGGAGAAGGAGAGCAGTCCATAGGGCGCTCTATCCTTCTCCCCAGCTAGCCCTCAGTGATCCGGGTCCGTTCGAACCGGGTCGCCCGCGTCGCAAGTGGAAATCCAACCGCTGCGCCGGTGGGCCGGCTTCCTTGAGCTTGTCTAAATGTTCACTGCCAGGCTGGCGTCCTGTGTTTTAGCAATTTAAACGCGATTACCAGAGCCTGTATAGCCTCTGTGTACTGTCTCTTTAAGAGCTGCCTGATTGCAGCCTAAGTAATCTGAGAGGGAGCTCCATTGAAAGATATAACTATTTGCTGAAAATCATTTAGAGTGATAATGATAATGTAGTTTATCTAACCTGTTTTATTTGTAGCAAGGACAGTTTTGTTTTGTCTCCACTATCTTGCTCCTGGACTGCAAATTGCACCAATCAGTTCTGGTGGGACCTAAAATGTAGCCGGACTACAGGAGCTGTCTGAAGTCAAAATCTGTAGGAATTATAGTTTTGAACTTTTTGCGCCTTTTTTGCAACTGAAGGGGGAGCTCTTGCTTTGACTGACAGCCAAATCAGCCAACCAGACCTTTTGGATCTCGGGGAAGTCCCGGGCTGCTTGCAATTTTCAGTTAGTTCTGAGCTGGGAAGTGAAATGAGAAGAGCTCAAGTGTATTTCAGGCAGCAATCCTGAGTGGATTCGCATGGGAAAACTGTGAAAGGGCTGAGTTTTTGGCTTTCATGTCTGCTGCTGCTCCTAAGAGGGAGAGAAGAGAATTAGTTTGGACTAAATTCAAGTTTGTGTGACTAACGTAAGCTACTGAAGTGGGCCAGGCTCAACCTGAAGAAGACCGAAGATTTTGCTGAATGTGATCAACCTGTCAGGAGTTCCAGCTACCCCTAAGCTCCAGGTGCGTGCAGAGGCTTTGCGATAGTGACTGGGGAGCGCTTTGCCTGGTACAGTAGAATTCCCGTACATGTAAATGTGCTATGAGCTACTAGTGGGTTGTGAGTTAGTTCCCCACTGTATGAACTGTATTCTGCTTGCTGGAAGCTGTATCCAGCCCAAAACGGACTGCATCCGAATTTGTCTCCATGAGGTCTGGGCCTTGCCAGACTGGCCTAGCCAGACTACCCACTGCACAGAGAAGACATTGACGAGAGACCTGCCTGGGGATCAGCCCCCTGCTCCACGCATGAACAGGAATGATGCCTCTGCAACTCGTGTGGGCCCTGCTACTCCTGACATTCCAGATCAACCACCTGCAGTCTCGATTTTCGTCCAGCCTGTGTCCAGTCTTGGGTATTGTGAGTAAATACCAGGGTAGCTCCCTGCAACAACAGCTTAATCTGAGTGTGTTTTCTGATTGTTTTGTTGTTTCATTTCCTTTATGAACTGAGCCCTCTGGCTCCGGATTACAAATATTGTGTACTGTGCATGTTGTGTTTTCCATCACAGGGCCCCAACCAGCTGCAACCCTGGGCAACAGTCCTGGCTAGCCCATCTCTTCTCCACCTGGGAACCCAGAGGTGTGACTGTGTGGGGAGACTCAAAGCGCATGCATAACTGCTTGACTGATATAATCTTTAAGCTAATTAACCTGATTTTGCCCCTTCCTTGTTCAAGTCCCCTGAATAAATCAGATCTAACTTTTTCTACATATAATCTGACTGTGGTTCCAGTTTGTGCTCAAAGTACTGTACTGCTGCTATTTGCTGTGCATAACCTTGTTTTACAGGGGGTCCCCAGGGTTGAGCCAGAGGAACCAGCCCTGGTGGTAAGTGCAAACAGTGTGGGTACTTGTGTGGTATACCAGGGGTATTGTGAAAGTGATTATTGTGAAGTGTTCAGGCCACTAGAGGGGACAGAGGGGGGTTACAGTGTCTCAGATGGCTGTGCCCAGGTTAGCTTGACCACTACCAACCTTGACCTCTGGGTGGAGGCACCTGTTTCAGAACTCAAGCCCCTTAGCCTGCTACTAGCCAAGCAGGCAGGGGAAGTAGCCCTTGGGATAGCACCACCTAGGGGTTACACTTATCTGCCGACATTTTCTATGTTTCTATGTCACAGCCCCAAAAGTGGCAGCAGAGCTTGCCAAAATTTTCAGCAGGGTGGGCATACCTAAAGAGAGTATTATTGATCAGTGTAGTAATTTTGGTGCTGCATTACTGAAGGAGCTGTACAGACTATTAGGTATCACTACCATAAGAACCTCTCCTTATCACCCTCAGACAGAACATCTTATTCTGTGCATTAGTATGAAATTGCACGACAGAGAGAAAAGGTACTCCACCATTGAAAAGGAATACCTTGTGGCAAAGTGGGTCATGGAATCCCTAAAGTTTTACTTACTAGGAGCTGACTTTGTAACTTGTAATATATCACAATACTCTCTATTTGCTTAACCAAATGAAGGATAAAAATACCAGAATCATACGGTGGTACTTGGCACTACAGCCATTTAAATTTAAAGTGATGCACAAATCTGGGAAAGAGAATGTCAATGCTGATTTTCTGTTAAGATATGGATCAGGAATTGAGAATTACAAAGGCTGACAAAATGTGAGTTGAAACTTCTCTGTTTGCTATGTTGCATATGCACTGAACTGTAAAGGTTATACGCTAATGTTAGACGGGAATTTAATAATTTTGAAAACCTGTTTTTGTAAAACAAGCTTCCTCTTAAAGAGGGGGTATGTGAGGGTTGACTAAGGCCCTGCTCCATTTGTTATGCAGAAAAAGTTTAAAAGCAAGTGTTTGTTCTATCCTTGTGGAGGGGTTGTGGGATAACAGATGGACCAGACATCGAACTTCAGGTTCAACACACAATCTCTGTGTGATGTTTATTCAAAATACAAGAAATAAGCTTCTGCAATACAATATTCCTTCTTCAGTACATCAGTTTGCAGCAACAGACTATGAATGTCCTTTCTCTGCACTTAGCCAGCACCTACTGACACTGATCTCTGACCCAATTCATTAATTGAGATGTAGCCACCACCCCTATGCAGGCCCCATTTGCTTGGGTAGTGGGGGCCCTAAAGGAAAAAAAACAAAACAAGCTATAGACAAAGAACCTCAATGCAGAATCACTGAAAGAAAGGTTACCCCAAAGGGCATTGGCAACAAATCAAGTTTCAAAGAAATACAACATCATACATACTTCCATAATGCAATGCATCATGGGATATATGCCAATCAGCATGACATTTCTTACTTAGGTTTACAACAATATACGTGCATTTTAAATAGCACAACCAGCTTAATTTCTATAAAAGTCACCTAGTACTTTTTACCATTATCAAAACACCAAGTGCCATGGTATTTTCAACATTTACAGGTTTCATAAACATAAGGAATATACTAACATACTATTTGCCAGCAGATTAGGCCTTACGGTCTATCGAGTCTGCTCGAACCTTGGATCCTTAGTTGGGTGCCGAGGCCCTCCCATCCCTTGTGCTCCAGAAACCCCTATCATCCATCCCCACCCCGGGACAGGCCATCATCTGATACATCCACTTTCTGTGTCTGTCCCACCCTCTCTTGAAGCCCTCCACTGTGGATCTCTGAACCAGCTCGCCAGGCAGTGCATTCCAAGGGTCCATCACTCTCTCAGTGAAAAACCTCCTCCTCTTTTCCCCCCTCACCCTTCCACCTTCCAACTTCAAACTATGCTCTCTGGTGATACCTCCCTGCTTTAGTCTAAAGATCCCCTCCATGTTTACCCTATTTATTCCCTTGCGGTATTTGAAGACCTCAGTCATGTCCCCCCTGTCTCTCCTCTCCTCCAGTGAAAACAGGCAGAGCTCCTCAAGTCTGTCCTCATACGTCAAATCCCCTAGCCCTCGTATCATCTTAGTTGCCCTCCTCTGTATCCTCTCCAGGAGCTGTACGTCCCTCTTCAAGTGTGGTCTCCAGTACTGTACACAGTACTCAAGGTGTGGTCTAACCAGTCCATTGTACAGTGGCAGAATCACTTCCTTGCTCCTAGAGGTGATCCCCTTTTCGATGCATCCCAACATCCTGTTTGCCTTGCTAGCCGGTCTCCTGCATATACATTAAGGTATTTTATAACATATGCTATTACATACTAAATCCAACAACAATAAACACAATCTGTTTTACGTACACTTGGAGGTCACCACAATAACCTCCCTGTATGAGAACCTAAGGGGGAAAAATGAAAATTAAAGAGGACACTGTAGCATAGTCAAGAGAGGGAGAAGGGGATGCCCACAGGTGGCCAACCTTATGGACTAGAAATAGTAAAGGATAGATTAGGCTTAGAAATAGAAGAACTGTTGCAAGAGATTTTAGAAAAGGTCGGTCCTCAAGGGTGGCAGGAGCTCGTGGTCACATATCCCCCACCTTAAGAGGGAAGCAGTTATTGCAGACTGCTTACCACCTTCCTGTCCCAGGAAGGGATGGAGCTTCCACCCATCCATCTTCAGAAGATCTGTCTCAGGGTCCCTATTAACAATAAACATTCTATCATAAACAGGAGGAGGCAGTATGGCGCAGTGGTTTAAGGCTCTGAGCTGCCAATCTGGAGACCTGGGTTTGATTCCCACAGAACCCACATGTATACTGTGTGACCCTGAGCAAGTCACTTAACTTTCTCGTGCTCCCAGGTTGCACCTGCAAACAAGCTTTCAGCTTAGTGTGTCTCACCTGGTAAAATAATTGGTAAAAAGGAAAAAAAAAAAACATTGTGGATATCATCATTCTTTACCCTGAGGCATTAACACATTTATCAACAGAGACTAACGCTACCTTCCCATCTTCTTTTAGGGAAAGTCCATCATATTTCTTAACCAAAAAAATCTGGATGGCTGTAAAGTCCAGTACCATAGAAACAATTTCTCTGGGGTGAGTAATTACCTGCTCCAACCCCACCAGACATGTCAGTTTTAAGCAGGGGCTCAGTCCTAGGTTCAACCCCTCTACATAAACCCACTACGTCTCTTGATTCATTTCACTTTCTACAGATACTGACACCTGAGGGTAGACACTCTTTTGGTGTTACCCCAACACAGGTTCCAGTCCATTTTCCACCCACCTCCTCCTTAGTAGGTTTTCACTCAGAAAAGAATAAAACACACATGCCACCTCAGACACCTTGACTGCTCTTGGGTATCTCTTTCTTTGACATCAGGCCCGCCCCCTGGCCAAACATGATACACTTTTGCCTACAGAAAAGGGTCATTGCAGAGCCACCTCTGGCCTTACCTGCAACCGACTTGACCCCTCTGTCTTATACAAAGTGTCTGCAGGAATATGAAAGGAGCAATAGTAGTTTCTACTCTCCTACTTCAACCTTTTATAACCTATGACCCCAAATTCTTGGTCATCTTAACCCCAGGCAGGTCTCTACAGAAACCTACAGGACCCCAAGGAACCTCTCATGCTGAATACCCTGCAATGTTAAACAGCAGGTTCCCAAACCTTTTAACTCTGGGGTGTCTTAGTAAACAGCCTTCAAATCACTGTGCTATTTTCAGCCATCTTTTACCATCTAATACCTTGTAACCTATGTGAGAGTTTCCCTTTTTCCAAGGGTGACATTTTTCGAAATGACCTCTACAACTCCTTAACCTGAACATTTTATAACAGTTTGGCAACATTAGCATTTTTAGCATGCAGTATACCCCAGTCAATACTATTAATAGATTTAGCTGCATCAATACAAGAAAAAGTCCCTTCAGCCTCATAGGCTACTGTCTTGCTTGCTTGGAGTATTCAACCCCAGCACAATATCACTAGGCACAGTCTTACCCGGAGTCTCACATTCAAGTTCCATACTTGCATCTCCGACCTCCAACAGGTAACATCCTGGGAACACAGGAAACAAAGGAATATCCTGCTCAGTCAGGGGGTCCTCCTCAAACTGAGCCCACAAAAAATCCTCCTCTGACTCTTTGTCCAAGATCTCCAGCAGGAACCTCTCGAGCACCTGGCACCAGTGTTCTGCCTCTCTGCATAGTCAGTCTGCCTCCAGCCATTGCCCACTCATCCAGTGGACCATCCTCATCAGGGTCTCCACCTCCTGGATGTTGTCTCTTGCACCTCCAGTCTGCCTCAACCTGCATCTCTTCGTTGTCTTCAGGCTTGGCCTTCCTCCAATCTCCCAAGTCCAGTCCAGGCAGCAGTTTCTCTCCATCTGTCAGCCATGGTTCTGGGCCGAACTCCACGGACTTTCTTCTCCGGCAGCTCCTGGTGCATTGGTCCACCTGGGATATCTGGGCGATATCCACCAGAAAACGTCTCTTCGGCCAATCCAGACACTTCCAGCAAGTTATCCCACTTCTCACACCAAGTCTGTAGTGGAGTTGTGGGATAACAGATGGACCAGACACCGAACTTCAGGTTCAACACACAATCTCTGTGTGATGTTTATTCAAAATACAAGAAATGAGCTTCAGTAATGCCATATTCCTTCTTCAGTACATCAGTTTGCAGCAACAGACTATGAATGTCCTTTCTCTGTGTAACCCCTAGATGGCGCTATCCCAGGGGCTACTACCCCTGCCTGATTTGCCACTAACAGGTTGAGGGGCCTGGATCCAATGGCGGGTGCCTCCACCCAGAGGTCAGGGTTTGCAATAGTTAAACTAACTTGGTCACAGCCCTCTGGGACACTGCAACCCCCCTTTCTTCCCACTAGTGGCCACACAATATATCAAATTACCTTCACAGTATACACTTACCCCCAGGTCTGGTTCCGCCACTGGGACCTCCTGTGAAATGAGATACAGTGCAACAATCACAGTACAGTACTTTAACATAGACAAATACCTCAGGCAGTATAACTTTGCTGAAGCGAGCAGCTCTGATTTATTTAGGGGATATAACAAGGACAGGGGAAATCAGGTTAATTAGCTTATCACTCTAATAATCTACCTATGGCTCTGTGCACAGCCTATCCCTATCAGTTACTGTCCCTGGGTACCCAAGCCCTAGTGGCTAGTCCAAACCGTGGCAGCTGGTAGGGCCCTTTCACACAGAGAAAAGGAAGAATTAAACAGTCAGCAGTACAGTAATTCCATTTGGATTTAATGTGGCAATTCAACAGGGAGCGACCCTGAATTAGTACTCACGACCTCCAAATAAGATAGGGTCCTTCAATGTCAGCAGGGCTCACTTGAGGTACACAAACCTCTTCCACATCCATATAAAAGAAAGCACTATACCAGGCAGGCTGCATCTGTATCGATCTAATTACTGCACAATACCGGAGAACACACAGCAGATTCAGTTCCTGACAGACCAAGTGCAATTTTCAGGAATTCCTCCAGTCTTCTACAGGGTGAGCCTGGTTTCTACTCTTCAGAGATCCTTTGATTCTTTTCACAGGGCCGGATTCAGTCCTAACAAGCTGTTACACAAGCTGCAGACGGAACTCTGGGCCTTACACACGTTTTTGACTAAAACTGCACACTGAAAAAGCACAGGGCTCCTTCCTTCTTCACTGCCAAAGCTCAACTGAACCTCCAACTGAAAAACCGGGCACTTCCTTTGAGTTCCTCCCAGTTCTTGACTGGATTGGCTGTCACTCACAATAGACTGCTGCTGTTGGTCCAAAAGGCACTGAAGTCTAAACTACATCTCCCAGAGTCACTGCCCATACAATCCTCTTGTGGCTGGCTCAGATTATGAGTCAAGTTCTGATTCGTCAGGCACCATTTTAGAGCTAGCTTACCCCACACTGATTGGTCCAGTTCAGCAGTTCAAAACTAGAATGGGGAACTAGCAGACACAGTTCTGACTGCAAAGAAAACAGGTTAGACAAACTGTAATTTCATTATTACTCTAAATAATTTCTGGCAAACAGTTACATCTTTCAGATAGGTTCCTTTGCACTCCTAGTGACTGCAAAAATGAAGTAAATTGGCAGCAGTTCAGTGGTACTCAAACAGAGAAGCACACAGTCCCCCATACAAACTAATTATGTCTGCAAGCAGACAGCTCTTAAAGAGACAGTGCCAGAGGTTCTAAAACACTCACTGATAAATGGTTAAGCGCCAAACACCATTCAGGCTTGGAGCATTCAAGCAAGCTCCTGGAAGTCTTTTGGGAACCCCCATTTGCAGGGGTTACACCTTCCTGGTCTGGGAAAGCTTGCGTCCGCGTCAAGCAAGTACCCCATAAGTTTCAACTGCAACCATATACATTTGCATTAGGCTCGCACATGTAATCATCAGTCAATATATCATTTTACCAGAACATATTTCTGAAACATTGCAGTCGTCACTCTTTACACAGTATTACATACACATTGTACCGTAACTCAAGTTATTACCTCTTGTACATGAAACCTGAAGAGGGCCCCTTCCTATCAGTTACCTTGGGGCTGGATGGGGCAAGGGCACCATACTAGAGGACAACACAAGTAACTTGGAGTTAGCACTGATGCTCAGTTTGGGCAATGAGCTCGGGGACACATACACTCCTTTATGGACAACATTGAGAGGCAAGTCCACAGGCCTCCCAAGTGAATCATAACTGAGGTGCACCACAGGCTTTACAGCTCGACCAGTCTTTCTAGGGGAACTGTTATAGTCTCTGCACTCTGAGCCTCATTTTCAGCATTGTCCTCACTTGTCAGGAGTCTCCATGGGGTAGAGGCGTAGAACTTGGGGCACTTTCAGCTCCAGGAGTTACAGTTTCTGAGTCCACAACATTTGGCTCGATGGAGAACTTTCGGACACTGGCAGTGGACTGTCAGGGCACTCAAAATACTCTTCTTGTTCAGGTGTATCACCAGTCTGCCCCAATCTATCATTTTCCTCCTGAAAGCTCAAACAGTTCAACCATGCACAATGATTCCATTTCATCTGATCTGATGCTTTGCACTTCACTTTCTGGGAGCATTGGCTCCAGGGATGAAGCTGGGGGCTTAGACAGTCCAGAAGGCCCAGCTTTGTCTCCAGTATTGACTAGGAGTTGCCCGAACAATTGACTCAGTTCGTAAGAAGGATAGTATTCAAAGTCACTCTCACTTTCTTCCGATATGGACTGACAGTCATGCTCAACTGGGACTTGTGGAGGAACACTTTAACTTTGCTTCTGTAGGTGCAGACTTTCTTGATCTTTTCTTAGCAGCAGCTCTAGTCACTGGTGCAGAGGGGCATCTTCTAGGGGCTCAGACTCAATTAAGATTTGTCCAATGGGCAGTAAATGATTTCTATGCATTGTTTTTACATCTTTTGAATTATTCTCAGGCCTTACTTTGTACACTGGCAGATCATCTAGTTGCCCACTACAATGTGAGGGAGATGGTGCCATCTGTCAGCAATCTTGTGCTTGCCATGCAGTCCCAGATTTCTTAGCAATACCGATCTCCTCCTGGAGTTCCTGTGCTTTCACCTTTTTGTCATACCTTTCTTTGTTGACCAGATTTCTTTTGGCAGCCATGGTTTGAGCCAGTTAGTGCGCATGAGTTAGCTGGGCCTTTAACTTTGCACATACTGTAAATAGTTGTCAGCTTGAACCCCATCAGGAGAGACCCCAAACACACATCTACTGGTAGTCGAGCTTCTCTTCCAAACATCAGGCGGTAGGGGAGAATCCAGTGGCATCACTTTTGGTGCAGTTATAAGCATGTACCAGGGTGCTAATTTGTTGGCTCCATCTAGGCTTGTCCTTTGGGTGCAGGGTGCCTAGCATATCTAGCAAAGCTTGGTTGAAACGTTCAGGCTGTGGGTCCCCTGGGGTGGTAAGGAGTGGTTCTGGACTTTGCGCCTCCCACAGAAAGCATCTCTTTGATCAGACGACTCTCAAAGTCTCTCCCTTGATCAGAATGGATTCTTTGTGAGCCCCATAGTGAACAAAAGTTTTCTACAAGTACTTTGGCTACAGTGGATGCTTTCTGGTCTTTGGTGGGAAAGCTTGGGCATATCTCGTGAAATGGTCAGTGACCACCAGCACATTACTGATATTTCTTTGATCTGACTCCAAACTCAGAAAATCAATACAGACCAGCTCCATGGGTGCACTGGTGGTGATGTTAACAAGGGGCAGCCCTCTGGGGCAAAGCTTTCCTCTGTAGCAGCGACTACAAGTTCGAATGTGTTGCTCCACATCAGCCCCATCTTAGGCCAATAGAATCTGGATCTCACCAAGTCAAGTGTTCTATCTATACCAAGGTGCCCATGTGGTTGTGCAAGGACCTCAGTACTGAGTCTCGAAAGGCAGTGGGCAGCACTAGTTGTTGTTTGTCTACTTGTCCCCTCTGTCTACTGTTTCTCTGTATAACAGTTTATTGATCAGTTTCAACTTAGGACCTTCTTTGTATAACAGTGCAGTTCTCAAATCAGTGGAGCGTAATTTGGACACATCTTTTCCTGCATAGAGGGCTTCTAAAGCTGCTTTGATCATGGGATCGCGGGATTGAGCCCGAATACTGTCATTGTCCAGCTGAGGCAGTGCACCAATGTCTATTGCAGAAAAGTGGCATAAGCAGCAGGTATGCAATTCTCAGAGGCTCCCAAGCAATCCACCATGCAGTCCACTGCGTCCGTGGACATTTGTTCCTCCCTGTCAAACTTCGGCAGAGTGCCCGAATGTCAGGTTCTGCCAATCGGACCCAATCATTCTGGGAACAGGCCTCCGGAGAGAGCATCAGCATCTATGTGGTTCAGACCTGCTCGGTTTCGAGCATAGTCATGTTATGTAGATAATGCAGAAAGCCACCTATGGCCATGTGGCATCCAACTTAGCTGAGGTCTGCACATAGGTCAAAGGATTATTGTCAGTTTTACTAGTATTTTAGCCCCATACAAGTACTCATGGAATTGGTCAACAATAGCCCACTTCAAAGCTAGGAACTCTAACTTATGTACAGGATAGTTCTTTCGGATGGGGTCAGGCTTCTACTGGCAAAGGCCACTGGTCTCAGGCCATTCTCGTGCTCTTGGTACAACACAGCCCCAACCCTTGCAAAGCTAGCATCAGTGTGCAGGACGTAAGGTTTTCTTTGATCGGCATAGGCCAGCACTGGAGCATGGGTGAGTTGATATATGATCTCATGAAAAAGCAGTCTCACAATCAGGAGTCCAGCGGGCCCCAAATACTTCACTCGGATGAAAATACACTCTTTCAGTCTTGAGGGAGGCTGACTTTGGTATTTTTTTTGTGGGTTGGGGATACCCTTGAGTAAAGGTTAAGTAAAGAGGCGGATCACTCTTGAATAGTCCTTGATGAAGCGCCGATAATAACCACAGAATCCCAGGAATCTTTGCAGTTCTTTAGATTTTTGGCTGTGGCCAGGTGGTCAAGCCTCAACTTTACTTGGGTCGGTCTCTATTCCCTCGTGGATACTATGTGTCCCACATACTTTACTGATGTTTGAAAGAATTGACACTTATCAATGGACAGTTTAAGGCAAAGTCCTCACAGTCGGTCCAATACCTTAAATAATCTGCTCTCATGTTCCTCCAGTGAGCTGCCAAACACAATAACATCATCTAGGTATACCAGGCACTCTAGTAAGTTCATGTCCCCCTCGCACGCTCATCAATGGTTGAAGAAGTGGCTGGGGCACCTGAAATCCCTTGAAGCATCCTCATGAATTCATAGAAGCCAGCGGACAGATAAAGGCCGCTTTCTCACGGTCCTCTGGGGCCATCGGGATCTGGTAGTACCCACTGCGGAGATCCAGCACAGAGAACCACTTGCTCCGCTTTTAGGCAGTCCAAAAGCATCCTGAATGCGGGCATTGTGTACTGATCAGGATAGTCCGCCGGTTTAAGTGCGATAATCCACACACATCCTTACTGTTCCATTCTTTTCCTCACTACCACAATGGGGAAGCATAAGGGCTTCTGGATTCTTGTATTACACCAGCAGCTAACATCTCTTGCAGATGCCGTCTCACATCATCTATGTCAGCAGGTGCCAGGCGTCGAGACCTCTCACGAAATGGTCTTTCGTCATGCAGCCGGATATTGTGCTCAGCTCCTTGCACGCATCCTACATCCCATTCCTTTAAAGAAAACACCTGGTCTCTCTGGGCAAGCTTCTCACTGATCTTCACTTTCCATTCAGCTGGCAGCGGGGAGTCGCCGAAATCAAACAAGTCAGGCGTTACTCTGTCATTCTTCCTTGAACTCTTGCTGCTGGGTAGCACTGCAGTGTCTGCACAATGCACATTAGCCAGGATGCAACCTCTGTTTACTCGAATGTCTCTTTCAGACACATTATGAACTTGGACCATTACCCTTCTGGCAAAGCATGGGCTCTAGCGGGCAAAATACTAAGCTTGACCAGCAGTCCTCTGGCAATTTTCCATCGCCTGGTGCATCCAACATTAATATTTTATTCTTAACATCCTTTCTGATACGGACTCTCCCTGAAGGTACACTGGGCATTTGGCGCCAGGATCAGAGACTCAGGATCCTTCTTCCATACAATTCGACCGGTTCCTCTGGTTCTGTTTTTCAGCATCTCTCTGTGCCTCATAGGCCTTCTTAATTAAAGCGGAACTCTTAAAGCTCTACTAGTCTTTGACCCTGTTTTTCATAACACAACTGTGCCAGCCTTCCGAACATATGAGCATTTGTTCCAATCAACAAGGGACACCATCATACAGTCCAGTGGGGGACACACCAAAGCTAGGGTCTCTACTTGTTCGGGCCACTCCAGCCACGGAGGTGGGGGAAAGACAGCCAAATTCGGATATACCCGAATAGGGGTAGGCCTTCTCCATTAACCCCATACATGCAGTCCTTCTAATGGTTGTAAGGGTACGTCTGACAAATGCTTCTGATACCAATCCTGGAACATAATTGTCACTTGGAGCCACTGTCTAATACAGCTCTTGTAGACACTCCATTCACCTTTACAGTGGTCTCCATGGAGGGACCCACTATTCTGGACCAGTCTGGAGGCGGTAGTGGGGGCCTGGGCAACTGAACTTGCCACAGAAGGACGTGAATTAGCATTTTTGGTGCCCTCACTGGGATCATGTCGTGCACCTCTTAACCACTGATTTCTTCTCCGAAGCTCTCCTTGTAGCCTATATGCAACTTTGTCAGTGTCTTTTGGGGACTGGCATTCCCTTTTCATGTGCCCATCTTTCCCACAATTATAGCAAAACATACTTTCTGGAGTTTGAGCTGGCCGAGGCGCCACACTGGGAGCCAGGGCGGGGGTATTACTAACTGGAAACCTGGGTGCCATCTCTGTCTACTGATGATAAGCATTTGGAGACATCTAGTCAGTTTCCACTTCCATGGTCAAGGAATTGAGTTTGGAGCTGTTATCAGCAGGAGATACATGGTGGGTACCCCACCCCATAGCAGATGCAGTCGGATATAGGTCAGGGCCCCACTTGCATGCGTGGCCTTCATAAAGGGACTGTTTTGAATTCCTGGATTCTCTCTCAACAGTTCGCCCCATTGTGGCATATCTTTTTCCTTGTCAGAGCACTCATTGACTGTCAACCTCTGCCCCTGAACTTCACTTGATGGGTCACCCTCAGTCACTCGGTCGTAGCCACAGCTGTTGGTGCAGGTACCTCCAGTCGCCTTTTCTCAACTCCTCAATTTCTCTCATTAACTCATCATAGGAGGTGGGATTCAGTCGATTTGCCAGGCGTAACTGAAGCAACAGCAGTTCTGAGAAGGGGCAGACTTAAGGATTCTGTCCAGTCTGGTTCGGTCCAGTTCAATCGCTGGCAAACTACCCTTTCTGAGGCATTCTTGCAACAATTTTTCCAGCCGAGAGACATACACAGACAACAACTCCCCTTGGTACTGTTGTGCATTTCTTACTCTCCACCATAGGTCCTCATCAGAATCTGGCTCCCATACACATTCTCCAAGGCCTCAAGATAGGCCTGTGCAGTCGCTTCAGGGTTACTGGCCCGTTTAGCACGGATGGTAGCCAGGGCAGGACCTCGGAGGCTCTCACTAACCCTCTTTTCGTCCTCTTCCGAGCATTGCCATTCTAGCACTTGGGGGCAAACATAGTCTATCCAGGTCTCCCAGTCATCCTCCCTTGGGGGTGGGAGGTGCCAGAGAAAATCCTCAACCGGTAAGAGTCGTGACTAATGGCAGGTGCAGAAATAGGAGTCTGCATTGGTTCAGCCACCATTACGGGCACTGGAGCAGGAGAGGGTGTTGGGGAGGAACACCCCAGGTGGCAAGAATAGTTTCTTCAAGTCCTCCACAGTTTTCCCTCTCCCAGCAACCATTCAGCAAATTTCTCCTCAAAAGTTTCAGATAGTGGTGGGGCTGATTCCCCGGGTCTTTACTGTCCTTAGTTATCACTCCAAGCAGTGAGGGCTCCCTCTGGGGTAATGGTCTGTGGCACTTGGAGCTATCTATGGGATCCTTAAACTCTACTAGGGCCAGGAAAGTGTGGGTGAGCAGATTAGCATGCCGACCCACCACCACAGGGTTTTGTAAACCTTCCACCTTGGAAAGTACTCCCTGCACAGTGTCCGTATTGATACCCAGGGGATGTCCAGGATAAGCATAGCATTTTGGGGGTCGATCTCCTCCCCAGTACACCACTCCACCAGCCGGTGCACAGCCACTTCTGTCGGGGTACCCATTTTTTTCTTAACAGTGGTTCGTAAATATGGCCACTAGAGGACACACAATCCCAGCGGTGAGCCTCCAAGATGTAACCCCTAGATGGCGCTATCCCAGGGGCTACTACCCTGCCTGATTTGCCACTAACAGGTTGAGGGGCCTGGATCCAATGGCGGGTGCCTCCACCCAGAGGTCAGGGTTTGCAATAGTTAAACTAACTTGGTCACAGCCTCTGGGACACTGCAACCCCTTTCTTCCCACTAGTGGCCCACACAATATATCAGAATTACCTTCACAGTATACACTTACCCCAGGTCTGGTTCCGGCACTGGGACCTCCCTGTGAAATGAGATACAGTGCAACAATCACAGTACAGTACTTTAACATAGACAAATACCTCAGGCAGTATAACTTTGCTGAAACGAGCAGCTCTGATTTATTTAGGGGATATAACAAGGACGGGGAAATCAGGTTAATTAGCTTACATCACTCTAATAATCTACCTATGGCTCTGTGCACAGCCTATCCCTATCAGTTACTGTCCCTGGGTACCCAAGCCCTAGTGGCTAGTCCAAACCGTGGTAGCTGGTAGGGGCCCTTTCACACAGAGAAAAGGAGAATTAAACAGTCAGCAGTACAGTAATTCCATTTGACTTAATGTGTGGCAATTCAACAGGAGCGAATTTAAATAGTACTCACGACCTCCAAATAAGATATAGGGTCCTTCAATGTCATAGGGCTCACTTGAGGTACACAAACCTCTTCACACATCCATATAAAGAAAGCACTATACCAGGCAGGCTGCATCTGTATCCCGATCGCAATTACTGCACAATACCGGGAGAACACACAGCAGATTCAGTTCCTGACAGACCAAGTGCAATTTTCAGGAATTCCTCCAGTCTTCTACAGGGTGAGCCTGGTTTCTACTCTTCAGAGATCCTTTGATTCTTTTCACAGGACGGATTCAGTCCTAACAAGCTGTTACACAAGCTGCAGACCGAACTCTGGGCCTTACACCGTTTTTGACTAAAACTGCACACTGAAAAAGCACAGGGCTCCTTCCTTCTTCACTGCCAAAGCTCAACTGAACCTCCAACTGAAAAAACAGGCACTTCCTTTGAGTTCCTCCCAGTTCTTGACTGGATTGGCTGTCACTCACAATAGACTGCTGCTGTTGGTCCAAAAGGCACTGAAGTCTAAACTACATCTCCCAGAGTCACTGCCCATACAATCCTCTTGTGGCTGGCTCAGATTATGAGTCCAAGTTCTGATTCGTCCAAGGCACCATTTTAGAGCTAGCTACCCACACTGATTGGTCCAGTTCAGCAGTTCAAAACTAGAATGGGAACTAGCAGACACAGTTCTGACTGCAAAGAAAGCAGGTTAGACAAACTGTAATTTCATTATTACTCTAAATAATTTCTGGCAAACAGTTACATCTTTCAGATAGGTTCCCTTTGCACTCTAGTGACTGCAAAATGAAGTAATTAGCAGCAGTTCGAGTGGTACTCAAACAGAGAAGCACACAGTCCCCCCATACAAACTAATTATGTCTGCAAGCAGACAGCTCTTAAAGAGACAGTGCCAGAGGTTCTAAAAACACTCACTGATAAATGGCTTAAACGCCAAACACCATTCAGGCTTGGAGCATTCAAGCAAGCTCCTGGAAGTCTTTTGGGAACCCCCATTTGCAGGGGGATTACATCTGCACTTAGCCAGCACCTACTGACACTGATCTCTGATCCAATTCACTAGTTACGATGTAGCCACCACCCCTATGCAGGCCCCATTTGCTTAGGTAGTGGGGGCCCAAAAAGTAAAAATCAAAACAAGCTATAGACAGAGAATCTCAATGCAGAATCACTGAAAGAAAGGTTACCTCAAAGGGCATTGGCAACAAATCAAGTTTCAAAGAAATACAACATCATACATACTTCCATAATGCAATGCATCATGGGATATATGCAAATAATCATGACATTTCTTACTTAAGTTTACAATAATATACATGCATTTTAAATAGCACAACTAGATTAATTCTATAATAGTCATCTAGTACTTTTTACCATTATCAAAACACCAAGTGCCATGGTATTTTCAACATTTACAGGTTTCATAAACATAAGGTATATACATTAAGATATTTTATAACATAGTGCTATTACATACTAAATCCAACAACAATAAACACAATCTGTTTTACGTACACTTGGAGGTCACCACAATAACCTCTCTGTAGGAGGACCTAAGAGGGAAAAATGAAAATTAAAGAGGACACTGTAGCATAGTCAAGGGAGGGAGAAGGGGGTACCCACAGGTGGCCAAACTTATGGACTAGAAATAGTAAAGGATAGATTAGGCTTAGAAATAGAAGAACTGTTGCAACAGATTTTAGAAAAGATCGGTCCTCAAGAGTGGCAGGAGCTCTCAGTCACAATCCTCTCCTTTTCTGTCTCTTCTCTGTCTGGTTGCAAAACCAAATTATCCTGTGAGACCTAGGAAGTGATCACTCCGACGGTGTTGCAATTCTCCACCTCTCGCTATCTCTCTGCCTTCCCTTGCTGTTCTGTCTTTTATCCTCCCTTGCATATCTGCGAGTATAAAAATATATGTGAATCTTGATGTGGAAATGTCACTGATACTGGGATCCCTTTGTTTAAAACTATATATAGTTATATTGTTAAAATCATTGCAAAAAGCTGTTTGGAACTCACGGGGTTAACCTGAGAAGCAGTTTTTAAGCCTTTTGCAGAACTGTAAAAAAGAGGTCAGTTCTGGGTCACTATGTTCTTTTTGCTGCACCTGCGAGTAATGAAACTTACAAGAACATTCTGTAAACTTACAAGAAAATTCTGTGAGAAGCAGGATGTCAATGAGGCAAAGGCTTATAAAGAGCAGCAATGCTTTTGCTAGAGAGACAAGGAGACTGGGAGACTGAGAGACTAAAACTTGGAATTAAGAGAAGAAATACTCAGAAGAAGGGCTTTTAATTTTTTATTTTGCTGTTATTGAGAAAAATAAAATGCCATTTATGAACTTTGAAACTGCTCCTGGTTTTCCTATGCTTCCTGACCTGTGCCTCGATGACACAAGGCCACCTCTGAGTTCTTGCCTCCCTTTCTCACTGTCCACTCTCACACAGATCTTTGTGTCTCTGCGAACAGGCTGATTTTACTCTTGATCCTGACTGCCATGTCCCTGATAAAGATGTTAAATAACACCGGTCCGAGCACCACACCCTGTGGGGCCCTGCTAGTTACAGGTCTGGGTTCCAAGAGTTCCCCTCCCCCACAACTACCCTCTTCTGTCTGTCCTGCAGACAGCTCCTGACCCACCCCACCAGTTTCTCCTCAGCTCCTAGGTTCCTCAGTTTACTGAGCATCCTTCCGTGTGGCACTGTCAAAGGCTTTGCTGAAGTTCAGATACAGGACATCCACCGCAAGGCCACTGTTGAGTGACCTTGTGACCCAATCAAAAAAGTAAACTAGGTTGGTGTGGCAGGATCTCCCAGAGACAAACCCATGTTGCCTTCCATCCTGGAGACCATTTTCTTCCAGAAAGATCACTAGTTTCTCTTTTAGAATGGTCCCCATTAACTTCCCTATAGTGGAGGCAAGGCTGACTGATCTGTAGTTACCCAGCTCAACCCTGGGTTCACTCTTGTGGAGAGGCACCACATGTGGCATCCTCCAGTCCTGGGGTATGCATCCCATTCCCAGTGAGGTGTTGAACAGGTCTACCAGAGGGCCCGACAAGAGCTCCGCCAACTCTCTCAGGATTCTTGGATGCACGCTGTCCAGTTCTGGAGCATTATCCACCTGCAGGACCTTAAGGCTCTCTAAAACCCTGTCCTCCAGCATTTCCCCATCAGTTACCCCTGCTCCTCCCACTCTCTCCCTTCTTTTTCCCTAAGACATAGGACCAACCTTTTTCCTGGTGAACACCGATCAGAAGTACTCATTAAGTGCCTCCGCCTAGTCCACCCCTTTTTCTGCCCATCCCCCTTCCCTCTTGATCCTGACAATCCAATCCTTACAGCTTCTTTTCTCTCCTATGTACCTGAAGAAATCCTCTTCCCATTCTCTGTTCCCCTGTGCCAGCCTTAGCTCTCTTGAAGCCTTAGCCACCCTAACTGCTTTACTCACTTCTCTGGATTTCCTTAAATACTCCTCCATGTCTGCCTCTCACATAGTTCTCTTATATCTGCTGAAGGCCATTCTCTTCTCCATCACTTTCTCTGCTACTTCCTTGCTGAGCCAGCTCAGTCTTTTGGTCCTGGAACTCTTACTCTGGGTCTTTGAACATGTGTTAGTGGCATCCACTAGACCTAGCTTGATAATGAACCATTTCTGGTCAGCATCCATCTCTGGCCAATCTTGGCAAGATGCCCCACTAGGATGTCACCCATCCTACCAAAGTCTGCTTTTCTGAAGTTCACCACTCTCATCTTGGTCCTGGCTGCTTCTTTGCCCAAATTGAGGAAGAACCACATTATGCAGCGGTCGCTGCCTGCTAGGGGTCCTCCACCACTATGTCTACATGCTCCCCATCTGACAACAGTAGGTCCAGTATGTTACCCTATCTGGTGGCCTCTGTTACCCCCTGCACCAGGAAGCCATCCTGGAAGGCCTACAGGAGGACCTGTTCCCTGGCACTAGAGGTAGCTGGGGTGCTCCAGTCAACCCCAGACAGACTGAAATCACCTACTATGACAGTGTTGCCCTTACCACTGAGCCTTCTAATTTGCTCCCCAAACTCCTTGTCAATTTCCTCATTCTGTGAGGGTGGTCTGTACAGTTCTCCCGATCTAACTTTCCTCCCTTTAGAGTTTTGGAGCTGTACACATAAGGCTACAATCTTGCCCTCCTCGCCCTCCTCTCCCTCCTCCCAGGTGCATAATATCCTTTCCCTGACACTGAGCATCTTTCATTTGCAGACAGGCCCATGGTGTAACAGCTGTAGCTGCTGCCATGTGGCCAAAAAGCTGCAGATAGTCCCTGCCTGGTTTCTTTAGACCTACCGAGCACACATCTATGCAGGAAATAAGGCTTTCTACCCTTGTTTCTGGCAGGAAAACCTTCCTTTGTAGGGTGTCCAGCTCTGCATCTATGAACTTCAGCACTTGCCTGTGTTCTAACTGTGACTTCTGTAGGTTGATGAGGAAGCCAAACCTTTCCAGGGTGCTTATTACCAACCCTATGGAGCTTTTTGCTTCCTCCTTTGTCTCTCCTGTGACTAGCCAGCCGTCCAGGTAAGGATATACTATTACACCCTTAGAAAATTAGATTTTTTTTCCTGGCATCTGACTGCCTGGTACCCATCCCAGATGGGTACATTAACTTTCAATAGATGCCCAGGAAATAAAAACTTCCAGCCTGCCATGCCCCAATGCCAAACTGGTATCCTTGTGTCAGTTTGTAATTCAAAATTCAATAGCCGACAATTTTTCTACTCGCTTAGCAAGAGAGGGAGCGAGAGCCCCCCCCCCAATCAAACCAGTGGTCGACATCCTAAACCCACCCTCCTTTAATGGTCATTAGATTCTTTTGATTGCTCACATGCCATAGTGCTCTCCACTGCCATTCACTGAGAATCAAACTCCAAGAAAAGCACTGTACCTGTTACTAGCCATCGCCTCTTATGATCGGGCTACGCGATGGATGCGTTACAAGTCAAAAAGGAAAGGAATTCACAAACAGAATCATCTTTTTTTTCCATCTTGTTTGTGATGCTATAAACAAAATACCTCTAACATATGTAACCCCCCTACAAATAGGGGTTCCTATAATGACTTTGTGGGCTTGCCTAGTGCCCACTGTCAGGATGGTGTCCTGTGTCTGCAGTAGTTTTTGATTGTCTGTACGAGAGTGCTCTATTTAGCCTCCATGCCTGTCTCTTTAAGAGCTATTTATTCTGCGTGAGATAATTAGTTTGGACTGGGTCTGAGTGAATTAGGGCTCGCGACCATCCCAACTGTCCATATTTCTGCTCCATTCTGCAGTCACTGTTTGCACAGAGGGAGCTCTGTTAGGAGAAGTAATTGTTTGCTGTTTATCTGCTTTAGTAATTACAATATAGGAGTTTGTCTAACCTGCTTCTATTTGCAGCATGAACATTTGGATTAGAGCCACCATTTTGGTTCTGGAACTGCTAGTGTTGGACCAATCAAACCTCAGGGGACCTAAAATGGAGACTGTCCCGAGGTCTTGTAGGACTGAATTTCTGTAGGAATTGTAGTTTTTAAGATTTGGCACCTAAATGCACCTGGAGGGGAAGTCCTTTCTGTGAATAACAGCTCTCTCAGTCAACTGAACCTTTTGGATCACTGGAAAAGCCCAGAACTGCCTGCAGCAGTGAGTCAGTCGACAGTTGGAGTTTGGAGAGTGAACAGCTCGAGCCATTCGAGCAGCTGCTCCTGCGTAGTAGCGCGGGAAAGCTGTGTTTGGCATGCCTGTCACCATCTTCCTGAGTGAAGAACCCTGTGAAAGTAAAAGTCGAACTTAAATCCGATTATCTTTATTGAGACCTGAAACCTGAAGAGAAAAGTGTGTAATCATTGCCTGCAAGTGGACTGAAGACTTGCTCCAGAAGTGATTGGCCTGTCAGGTACCGAAGTGAGCCTCAGAGCAAAAGGTCTGTGCAGAAACCCTGTTGAATTGCAAACAGACTTTATCTGAACTGTGGCTAATAGTTGTGTTGCTTATAAGTGTGCTGAATGTGTAGTGTGGGTCACAATCACCGTGTATGTTATGCTAGCTGGAAGCTGCTCCAGCACTTGTTATAGACTATATCCGAACTGCCTGCTCTGTCTGGGCCCTGTCATCTCAGCCTGGACTGCCGCTCCCATTGCAGAGACTTTTCCGGCGAAAGACCCACTCGGGGATTTGGCCCCCTGCTTAACACCATCGAACTGGTAGCGACCACCATGGCGAGTCGTGTAGGCCTGCTTCCCCTGGCAATCCAGTACAACATCCAGAGGTCTTCATCTTGTCAGTCCTGCCTCCTGGTCTGGGTAGCGTGAGTACAAAACAGGGTAGCTCCCTGCAACAAACCTACAATCATTGTGTGTCATCTGATTTGCTTGTTTGGATTTATTACAACGAACTGAGCCATCCAGCTCCCGATTACAAATTCTGGGTTGATGTGCATGCTAATTGTTTTCTTTCCTAAGGGCTCCAACAACAGCTGTAATGCCGGCCTACCCCGGGCAACACTTCGGGCTAGCCTGCTTAACATCTGGGTACCCAGGGTTGTGTGACTGTATATAAGGGACTCACTGTGCACGCCCATTCGGCCTGAAGTAATCAGGTCTGTTAGTCATCTGCTAGATTCATGCCCCACCCCAGTTCACATTCCCCTGAATAAATCAGATTGTGTTCTTTCTGCATTTAACCTGGCTAGTATGTATCTTCTTGGAGGGGAAATTGTACTGCCATTGAACTGTTGCATTACAGGTCTTATTTTACAGGGGGTCTTCAGGGCACTTGCAGCTGATCCAGCCCTGTTGGTAAGTGCAGAGTGTGGGCTCAGATCCACTATCATATGGTATATGTGAATTTTATTCTTTTGATCTGTGCAGGCCACTAGAAGAGTTGGTGGGGAGTTATAGCATCCCAGAGGGTTATACACACAGCAGTTACGCTACCCCAAAACCATTTCTGCAGGCGGAGGCAGCCATTCAATGAGCTCAGGCCCCTCAACCTATGCCTAGTCATGCAGGCAGGGGTAGTAGCCCATAGGATAGCGCCACCTAGGGGTTGCATACACAAAGCAGACCATCTACTAGCCAGTGTTTCACAGTCTGTTTCACCCCCACCCGTACTTATGTTACTGATCCATCCGGCCTCACCTTCACACTCACACTGCCACTCTGTCAGACCAGTTAAGCAAGGGTAAAACAAAACAAGCATCTGTCAATGCTGAATGTTTCCTTGCATGGTGTGTGCCATGTCAGGGGATCCAAGGGGAGAAAATGGAAGAATAGTTGGAGCAGGCCCCCCCCCACCATATGAACCACTGCCCCAATTCTGGATGGGAGTCACCTGGTGGGGGGGGGGACAACCCTCCCTTCCTGGCACTGCCACGGGGAGGTGGGGGGGTTCCGGGAGGAGGTGAGTACCAGATGGAAGAGACAGGGGCAGGGCTGAGAGACCACCAGCATTGACTGCCAAGGCAAAAAGCTTTACAGGGAAAAAACTGCAGCACTATGAACAAACTTAATTCATACACACATACACTCTGTCGCTCTGTAATGGACTCTGCGGAACCATAGAGTAAACCCAACCAGTGTAGGTAATATGTAGAGGGTCTCTTACCTGGATAATAGGGAGCCAGAAGTAGGACTTGAAGAGATGATGTCTATCGGACCTGTAAAATAAAATATAGGAAAGAAGTCACAAAGGCTCTTCAGTTCTTAGGGAGTAAATAGGGTGAAGAGGACAGATTAGGCATAGAATAATACTTACCTGATGGGTGAGGAGTCAGTGTCCTGTCAGACTTATTAAAGTAAAGAGGAAAACAGGTTAATATGGATAAAATGCAGTAGCAAAAGCAGAAACCGAGAGCACAGAGATATGAAGGGGTATAGGACAGCACAGGAGTAGAGACAAGGGGAGATTTAAAGTTACAGTTAGATCAAAGTAGGAAAATAGAGATGGAGAGGAAGAAAATAAAATAGTAAAAAGTTAGAAAAAGATAAGATGAAGTGCTGTTGGAGGGGGGAGCTCAGCCAAAACCCCTTAGTACCCTAGATGGTAGAGTGGCTAGTATTTTAGAGTAATAGACCAGGTGGGCTAGTGGGGACTCTTTTGGGCTATCAATAAAATAAAGTTAGCATTGGTGGTCAAGGGGGCTAGAGTTGTCCCAGGGTGGCCATTACTTTTATATGGCTGCCTGGTGGGCTATTAGGCTATTTACTTTTGGCCAGGGGCAAACAGTTTAATAAAGTAATAACCATTCCAATGAGAGGCAGGATCAGTAGGAAGCAGGATCGGTATAGGGAGAATCAGTTGGCTCTCCTAGGGGGAGCAACAAGGAAAGCCTCAACATGACTGGTGGTGACAGCTCCAAGGGACTGCCAGTTGGGGGGGAGAAGAAAGCAACACAGGTGCTGAAGAGCCCATCAGGTAGATGAGCTACAGGGTGGCTATTACTAAACACCCTTGTGGGAGCTTCAGAAGCAGGTCCATGGGTGGCTGCCTGATTGGATTTCATTTACTAAAAGACCAATGGCAAAAATTGTTTATGGGTGAATGAAAATTGATCCGGTTTTAGTTTTGTTTAACTAATAAAGGCCTTACTGTACCATCCATTGATGTGTCTCGTCTTTATTTTGTGCACAATTCAATGTATAACCAGTTGTCAGTGATGTGTTGGTCACTGAAAAAAGTCTCCGTTTTCCCTGATCTCTGCTGAGCGCTCATTCAAGGACTGACGTCAATGGCAGTAACGCGAGTCACCTCATTCTAGAACAGCTTCTCTGCTGTCACGAGTCTGTTCATCATTCGTTTTTTTAATTTTCCCGGAACAAAAAGGAATAAGCCAAGACTATGCATCTGTTATTGCTGACTTAACCTCACTCAAACATAGCTTAAAAACACAGCATCTTCATAGCTCAGAGGTTTGCCAGCTGCACAGCTCCATGCTGATGCAGACAGTTCTGTGTCTCATTAGGCCTGTTTTAAAATTAACAGCTTTCATTTCTATTTTTCAGTTAGGACGCAGAAGGTGACTGTGTAAAGTGTCCTATTTTTTTATGTGTGTGAGACGATTGAGTTTAATATTTCCCATATTTAAACTTCTGTCAGGGAATGCGATCACGACCAATAACTGGTTCAGACCTTTATTGTTATTGGAGATTGGTGTATCTTTCTTCGGATCAGAATTCTATGGTTGGACTTATACACGGATCTTGTGGCTAGGACTTTTTCTGGTTTTAATTGGGGGGGGGTAGTTTTAATTTTTAGCTTGTAGGTTTGTGGGTATATTATTTGTAACAGTGATTGATTTGTGTTTTTGATTTATGTTTATAGATTTGTGTAATTTTTTGGTTGTATAATTTATTTTTGGTTTGTTAATTTATATTTATTTGACCTGGGTGGGGTTAAATAATATGGGTGTGTTAGTTATTGTTTTAAGAATGTGCTGGGGAGGCCCTAAGACGGTCAGGCAGTATTCCCCTACCAGGCTAAGGGAATTACGCACTTTTCACTGCTCTTATTTATCAGCGGAGGTTTACAAATGTTGTCAATCCCTTGGGATTGCCAGGAGGTGCAGGAAGGGGAAAGAACTGGGCCTGGTGGGGGGGGATAAAGGAAAGGGAGGGACAAATTGGGTGGTAGGGACCAGGTGACACCCTGGGGCAAAATGCTGCCAGGACAGGGGTAATCCCTGTCTTGTTCCCATACCCAAGGGCCCAGTAATTGTTGCTGGACAGGAGTCGAGGTCTTCTTCAGCATCTCATCCAACCCAGGCGGTGTTATGTAATGCCAGGTCCATCAAAAACAAGACAGTTATTATAGCTGATCACGTTGAAACGGTGGATCTGGCATGCATCACCGAGACCTGGCTGGATGAAAATGCAGGCCCAGTATTGGCTTCTGCAGTTCCAGCTGGATTCTCTGTGATTCACTGCCCGAGGTTGGATTGTAGGGGTGGGGGTGTAGCCATCTTTTTTAAGACCGAACTGGGCTTTGTGGATGTTCCAGTGGGGACCACCAGATCCTTTGAGTGTATTATTGGTGAGGGTGTAGGTTGCAGGATACTCCTCATTTATCGTCTACTAGGTGATGGGGGTTTATTCCTGCAGAAGATTGCGGACTTCATCATCGACATGGTATTGGAGTACCCCAGATGGATAATTCTGGGGGACTTCAATGCCTGGGTCGACGATGAACTCTCTCAGTTTGGTCAAAATCTTCTCCAGCTAATGACAATGCTGGGCCTCACACAGGTAGTTACCTCCTCTACCTATATAGGAGGTCACTTATTGGATCTGCTGTTCCTCCTGGGGATAGTGATCTCTGACTTGGGGGTGGAATCAGTCAGTTGGTCTGACCATCACACCATAAGGTTCAGTTTCGGCCCCCAAATGGACCTACCCCTTCAGAGATGGTCCGGTACCGCCCTTTAAGGGGAGTTACCCTAGATGGTCTGTTGGTGGTTCTGGACCTATCGGAATTGCTGGGTGAAAGCACAAGCCCAGGGGACCTCGTTCTAGCCTATAATAAGGCAGTGGGAGATGCCTTGGACTTGATTGCTCCTGTTCGTGTTTGACCACTCACTCTTCGCCCAAGATCCCCTTGGTATGATAGGTTCTTGAAGGAGCTGAGACAGGTTGGTTTAAGGCCAGAGACAGCATCCAGGCCGGACTGCCGTGAATGGTGGAAGTCCAGCCTGGATGCTGACAGGCTTAGATTGGTGGAACACTATAGGGGCTATCAATCAGAAATTACCTGTAAGAAGGCAGAGTTCCTGGACAAGGAGATTTCCGCTGCACAGAATTGACTGGCTCAGCTTTTCCGAACTGTTAACAGATTGTGCAATCCAATCTGTCTCCAGTCCAGAAGAGCTTTTTCACAAATCAAGGGTGTTGAGCTAGCTTGGTTCTTCACAGAAAAGGTTGACAGCATGAGGTCCGGAATGGGGCCGGCTCCCTCTATGAGGGGTTGTGGAGGTCGATGGGAGGTGGTGAGTCTGTCTGGATGGACTTCAGCCGACCGGAATTCATGGACATTGTGAAGATTGTCCAGACTTTGCACCCAACCTGTTGTACTTTGGATCCGGGCCCTACCCCCCTTTTAGTGGGATGTGTAGATGTTATCTGCCCGATCCTGGCTGAAATTGTATGGAGACCCTTGGAGAGGGGAGTCTTTCCAGACCCCCTAAAGGAGGCAGTCATTTGACCACTCCTTAAAAAGCCCTCCTTGGATCCCGACGATCCAGCTAACTACCGACCTGTCTCTAACCTGCCCTTTGCGGGGAAGGTTATTGAGAAGGTGGTTGTGTTGCAACTGGATGATCATCTTGTAACTCACAATGTCTATGAAGCTCTTCAGTCTGGCTTCAGGAAGAGGCATGGCATGGAGACTGCCCTCGTTTGCGTATTAAATGACCTCCTAATGGTGAGAGATCAAAAGGCTCATACCATCCTGGTCCTTCTTGATCTCTCAGCAGCCTTTGACACTGTGGACCATGAGGTGCTTTTGGAGACCCTATGGTTCCTTTGTGGACTGTCTGGTACAGTCCTCGAATGGTTCCGATCGCTCCTTGCAGGCAGGTCTCAGAGGGTGGTCACCGGAATTTATTCCTGTGATGCCCTCCCCCTGTCTTACGGGGTGCTGCAGGACTCCATATTGGCACCCATGTTGTTCGCAGTGTATATGCTGCCATTGGGAGAGATCATCAGGTGATACGGCTTGAGTTTCCACTGTTATGCAGATGATACTCAGCTGTATACGTCCTTTGTGCCTGGACAGGTTGATGCGATCTTTGCTAAACAGTTGCCTCTCCGAGATCAAAGACTGGATGCGCTCTTGTTGGCTGAGACTGAATCTGGATAAGACTGAGGTGTTGGTTGTGGACCCGGGTCGCCCGGTGCGGGTCTGGAGGCTGGGCACATGATGGGCCTATGGTTTGATGGTGTCCTGCTCACTACCTCAGATCGGGTGCATAACCTGGGTGTTATTTTTTATGACGGCTTGACCCTGAAAACTCAGGTGTCAGCTGTGGTTAAATCCTCATTTTACCATCCTGAGCGACCTTCCAACATTGGTCCATGCCTTCATTACTACCCGTCTTGACTACTGCAATGCCGTCTACCTAGGGCTTTCTGGGGTTGATATCCGCCGCTTGCAGTTAGTGCAGAACGCTGCTGACTGATACCTGTAGGACCAGCCATATTATGCCTGTGCTGCGCGAACTGCACTGGCTGCCAGTTCAGTGGTGGATCACCTTTAAGATAGGCTTCTAACCCCAGTAATGCTCAGGATATTTATAACTTTATGCAGTAAGCCTGGAGGGTTGGACTGCCCGGAGAGATGGAACACATGCAAATGAGTAGAATTCTTTGCACGTAAGCATCTTTCAAATACTGCCTCTACCAACTGTGGTGTTCTAACCTCTTCGGATTTTTCTCTCCGCCTGAAAGTCTGGTCGCTCGGAGTGGTCATCTTACTCTTTCGCGTGAAAGAAGATTCAAAACCTTAAAAAACTTCAGTATTTTCTATTTCTTTTATTGCCTCTACTGATTGTTAATGTAGATCTTGTTTATTGCTTAAATTATACATTTTTTTCAGTTCCTCGCGGTTCAGGATAACCGTGGGGGAACCGGGTTAGTTATTTAAGTCATCGGGGTTCTCTGATTAAAGAACCTTGTATTTTGTCTATTATTAGTTTAGTTTTTTAGTATATTTCATTGTTTTTGTAACCGTTTTCTATCGGTTACAGAACCGCTGAACCGGTTCATCTATCATCTCCTGGGTTCAGTTCCTCTGGTTCCTATTGGTTCCGGAACCAACCGCAAAAAAAAAAAAAAAAAGTATAATAGTTAAATAACCGCATTTACTCTTTTATTAGTGGTTACTGTTTTTTCTCGTTCTTAGACATTGCCATGTCAGAGATACCCAAATAGGAAACTTGAGAGCCCAGTTTTAAGAATTGATTAAAATGTGGAGATGTATTTGTTAAGGCAGACAAGCACACCTTATGTGCGGTCTGTCTGGGATTCGAACATCTGGATCAGGATTGTGAAGTATGTATAACTTTCCCAGAAGAAAATGCGGAAAAACGCCTTGAAAGGCTAAACAAAAGATTTCCTAGGGGGTCCCTCCGGCTCTGACCAGCTGACACCCCAATCTGCTGTGGCTGAACCCACAAGTTTGCTTACCCCTGCCCTTGCTTGATACGAGCGAAAAAGGGGCAAAAAGATATAAAGAACCGTCTCAGTCCCCGGTTCCCTCAAAAGAAACTCAAAAAGACTAAGCATGCAGAATCTTCCCCTGCTAAACCAGGGACTTCTGCGCAGGTGCCTGCTATGCCCTCGGCTCAAGAGATAGCCCAGGTTTTTAAAATTATCCAGGCACTGCAAAATATCGTTCCCCATCAGCCTGCCCCTACCCAAGGTCCCCAGGCTAGCAGTGGTGTGTTGCCCTCTATCGGAGAAGCAATATTATGAGGAGAAAGATGATCCTTTTCAAGATGATGAACCAATTCCCTCAGAGGTATCTCCTGAGCAGCATTTTGGTTCTCCTCCCAGGGTGTCAGAGGATTACTCCTCACATTTCACATTTGTAAGGAGAATGGCAGATGCTCTTGATACTGCTACCACAGAGCAGATTGAGGATGAGGAGGAAATTGAATATTTAAATATGATGGGTTTAACACCCACAAAAGCCCTCCTCTTACCAGTATACAAATTTTCCAAAAAAGACACCCTAAAACTTCTACAGACCCCTCATTCTGTTCCTCCTATTGATAGGAGAATAGATAAAAAATATCAGTTGGACAGGACGGGAGCTGATTTCCTTTTCTCCCATCCTGACAATCAAGGGGTTATACAGCAGGCAGCCTGCGACAAAGCTAGAATCCCTCTATCCTCCCACCCTCTGGACAAGGACTCCAGAAAAATGGATAGCATGGCCAAAAAAGGCTATTTATCAGCTTCTTTGGCCATGAGACAGGCTACTTTTCAAGCTTATGCAGCCCAGTACCAAAAATCCTTGTGGCAGTTGGTACTGGACATGTCCATGAAAGCCCCCTCACCCTTGTCTGAAGACCTGGCTGAAACTGCCAGGTTTGGGCTGGAGGTGGCTAAGTACCAGTTCCAGATGTCTGCGGATTCTCATGACACTGCAACCAGATGGATGGCTAACACTGTGGCACAGAGAAGGTTTGCTTGGCTCAAGACCACTAACCTTACTCAGGATACTCAATCCAAGGCCCTGGATTTTCCTTTAGAAGGAAACTCTCTTTTTGGAGAATCCACGGTTGCATACATGAAAAAAGTGGATGAATATAAAGCAACCTATGGAAGCAACTCTGCGAAGGAGCATGCTTCTCCATCCACTAGGCCCTATGGAAGAAGGGGCAGAGGAAGGTAATTTATGACAAGACCCTTTTTCCAGCCAGTAGCTGTGCCCCAGTACCAGCAGTATCCACAACAGGGATACCCTAGGGGTGGGGGTAGAAGGGGTTCCAGGAGGGGCTCTCAGACCCAACCTGAGCCCCAACCAAAGCAAAACCCCTGAGGCTCAGGCTGCCTCCTCCCTCCCTCCCTGCCTGTAGGAGACAGACTCTCCCACTTCCTCCAGGCTTGGTTAATCATCACCGCAGACAAGTGGGTGCTGGAGGTAGTGGATCAGGGTCTGTCTCTGGACTTCAAATCTTTTCCTCCACAGAAGACCAGGGTTTACTGCTCACCTCCTCTAGCAGAGAGGACATTACTAGAAGCAGAGGTTCAGAAACTGTTACAACTCAGAGCAGTGGAATTAGTCCCTACCACCCTGAGAGGAAGGGTTTTTTACTCCAGATACTTCCTAGCAACAAAGAAAAGTGGGGAGTGGCAGCCAATATTGGATCTCAGAGCTTTGAACAAGCATCTGAAAAAAAACAAAGTTCAAAATGGTAACTTTGGCTCAAATATTGCCAACAATCCAAAAAGGGGACTGGCTGGCATCACTGGACTTGAAAGACGCCTATTTCCACATCCCCATAAATGAATCTTACAGAAAATATCTCAGATTCAGACTCCCTTCAGGCCACTATAAGTTTTCAACTCTTCCTTTCGGTCTCTCCTCAGCACCAAGGGTATTCACAAAGTGCCTAACTGTTGTAGTGGCATAGCTACGAAGACAGGGAGTAACTGTCTTCCCTTACCTGGACGATTGGCTGGTGGTGGGAAACTCACCAGACCAAGTAAGGAATTCCCTAAGAATCACCCAGGCCCTCTTAGGGTCTCTGGGTTTTATAATAAACCAAAAGAAATCAGTTCTAACTGCTGCTCAAACTTTGTAGTTTATAGGGGCAGAAATCAACACACTTCAGGGCAGAGCCTTTTTACCCTTAGACAGGGTGCAAAGTCTTCAGTCAACAGCAAATTGCTTCATCCTGAACAGGCCAAAAACTGCAAGACAGTTTCTGCAGCTACTAGGCCATATGGCTGCATCCACAGGCACAGTGCAAGGATCCAGGTTCCATATGCGAGACATCCAGTTTCACCTCAGGGCTCATTGGAGTCACAAAAAAGACCCCTTTTCAAAGCTTATACCAGTGACAAGGGCACTATTAAGGGCCCTCTTGTGGTGGAAACAGGAATCCAATTTAAGGCAGGGAGTGCCTTTTCAGAGAGAGAACCCATCTCTGGTACTCACAACAGATGCATCCCTATTTGGCTAGGGCACCCATTTAGGAAAGCACACAACTCAGGGCACCTGGTCAGCAGCAGAGTCCCTTCAGCACATAAACTTACTGGAGCTAAGAGCAGTGTTCCTAGACCTAAAGGCTTTTTCTTCACTGATATTGGGCAGGGTGGTACAGATCAGAACAGACAATACCACCACAATGTATTACTTAAACAAACAAGGAGGCACCAGGTCAGGCCTCCTCTGCACAGAGTCCATGAAAATCTGGACACTGGCGTACTCTCTGAAGGTGTCTTTACAGGCAATTCACTTGCCAAGAAAGGACAATACCTTGGTAGATGCACTAAGCCGCATCAACCAGGCCCATCACGAATGGACTCTGAACAAGCAGGTGTTACAAGTTATTTTCATAAGGTGAGGCACTCCAGAGATAGACTTGTTTGCATCCCACCAGAACCACCAGCTACCTCAATATTGCTGCAGACCACCAGCACAGGGCACAGTTCCTCTGGATGCCCTGGTTCTGGATTGGACAGGCAAGCACCTGTATGCTTTTCCCCCTTTCCCTCTGGTTTTCAGGGTGTTACTGGAGCTAAAATCCCTCTCAGCATCTCTGATCTTGATAGCTCCGGATTGGCCCAGGCAGCCATGTTACTCTCTTCTGCCCTCCATGTCTGTCAGCAAACCAATATAATTGCCCCTCAGACACAATCTCCTGACTTCCATTCAGGGAACATTGTTGTACCCGAATCTCAAGTCCCTTCATCTCAAAGCATGGCTCTTGAGGAATTAGAGTATGCAGATTTAAATCTTTCAGAAGCTGTCCTAAATATTTTAAAGGGTTATAGAAAACCCTCCACATAGAAAACTTGTTCTTCCAAATGGAAGAGATTTTCTCTCTGGTGTTGCAGCATGAACCTTATGCCACAAAAGGCTGGAGTTTCAGTTGTCCTGGACTATCTCACTCATTTGCATTCACAAGGTTTGCAACCCAGTTCCCTTAAGGTTCCTTTAGCAGCAGTATCTGTCTACCTTTTTGTGGGGACCAAGGTGTCAGTAGCATCTGATAAATTTTTCAAAATAAATTTTAAAGGACTGATGCATTTACACCCACCTCACAGAGCACCAGTGCCTGCTTGGGATTTGAATGTGTATACAGTCAAGCTCATGGGCCCTCCCTTGGAACCCATGGCTACTGCCCACTTGAAATACCTTACTTGGAAAACAGTCTTCCTAGTGGCTGCAACTTGTGCAAGGAGAATTAGCGAGCTCCAAGCTCCATGCAATGACCAAGACTGTATCACATTTCACAGAGATAAGGCAGTCCTCAGAACTAACAGACAGTTTCTTCCTAAAGTGGTTTCAGACTTTCATCTGAACCAATCAATCACTTCACCTGTCTTTTTCACAGACCATACCAGTTCTGGTGAAAGAAGATTACACAGTCTGGATGTGAAAAGGGCTATCAGCTATTACATGACAGCCACTAAAGACCATAGGAAGAATGGAAAACAACTTTTCCTTACATATGGGGATGTAGGAAAGGGTAAACCAGCCTCAAAAAGATCAGTTTCTCGGTGGATAGTCCAGTGTATTCAGTTCTGCTACACTAAAGCAGGTAAACAGCCCCCAACTGGATTGAGGGCGCATTCTACAAGAGGAACTGCTGCTACCCTTGCAGCTGCCAGGGAGGTTCCCTTGGTGGACATTTGCAAAGCAGCTACCTGGAAAACAGTACACACCTTTACAAAACACTGTAATCTGGATATTTTATCCAGGGGTGATGCTAGGTTTGGCACAGCAGTCCTACAGAGCCTATTTCCAAAATAAGTTCTGTGCTCACCTCCAGTGGTACTGCTTGGTAGTCTGCATAAAGTTGTGAATATCCTGAGCATTACTGGGGTTAGAAGAAAAAATACTTACCATAGTAATCCTATTTCTTCCCAGTGATGCTCAGGAATTCATATGTAACCCCCCCCTGCAAATGGGGTTCCCAAAAGTCTTCCAGGAGCTTGCTTGAATGCTCCGAGCCTGAATGGTGTTTAGCGTTTAAGCCATTTATCTGTGAGTGCTTTTAGAGCCTCTGGTACTGTCTCTTTAAGAGCTGTCTGCTTGCAGACATAATTAGTTTGTATGGGGGACTGTGTGTGTTTCTCTGCTTGAGTCCCACTCGAGCTGCTGCCAATTCGCTCCGTTTTTGCAGCCGTTAAGAGTGCAAAGGGAGCCTATCTGAAAGATGTAACTGTTTGCCAGAAATCATTTAGAGTAATAATGAAAATACAATTTGTCTAACTTGCTTTCCTTTGTAGTCTGAATTGTTTTGCCTAGCCCTCCATTCTAGTTTTGAACTGCTGAACTGGACCAATTAGCGTGCGGGATCTTTTAAAGTGGAGCCTGCTGCTGGCAAATCAGAACTTGGACTCTTAAGCTGAGCCAGCCACAAGAGGATTGTATGGGCAGTGACTCTGGGAAATGGAGTTTTGACCTCGGCGCCTTTTTCCACCAACAGGGGGAGTTTATTGTGAGTGACAGCCAAACCAGCCAAGAACTGGGAGGAACTCAAAGGAAGTGCCCGGTTTTGTCTACTGGAGTTCCAGTTTAGCTCTGGCAGTGAAGAGGGAAGGAGCCCTGTGCTCCTTCGGTGCGCAGTTTTAGTCGGGAAACGCGTGTAAGGCCCCAAGTTTCGGTCTGCAGCTTGTGCAAGTGCTTGTTTGGACTGAATCCGACCTGTGAAGAGAATCAATGAGATCTGAAGAGTAGAAACCAGGCTCACCCTGTAGAAGACTGGAGAAATTGTTGAATCGCGCTTGGTCTGTCAGGAACTGAATCTGCTGTGTGTTCTCCCGGGTATTGTGCAGTACTTGCGATCGGGATAGAGAAGCAGCCTGCCTGGTATAGTACTTTTCTTTTACATATAAATGTGTGTAGTGCTTGTGGGGACTCGCGTTTCAAATCCCCTGTACAGTGAATTGAGTGCATGAAGCTGGAAGTAAACCCCAGTTTAATCCAGACTACATCCATTTGCTCCAAACTGCATTGGGGTCCAGTCACAAGGACCTTGCCCACATGGTCTGTTCCTCCTGGCAATCCAGGACAACCTACCTCCCATTCACTTTTCAGTATTGGGCTGTGAGTGCAAGCAGGGTAGCTCCCTGCCATTGGTTTATCAAATTGCAAGTGTGTCATCTAATTGTTTTTTTTTTTTTTTTCTTCTTCACGAACTGAGCCAACCGGCTCCAGATTACAACTTGGGTATTGTGCATGCATTTTCCGTCTTCAGGGCCCCAACCAGCTGCACCAAATAGGCTAGCCTCTTATTGCCTGGGTACCCAGTAAGAGTGACATTTGGGACATTTGGGATTCTGAAATATGTGCACAGTACTGTGATTATTAATACGTTTAAACTAATTAACCTGATTTCCCCCTGTCCTTGTTATATCCCCTAAATAAATCAGATCTGTTTGTTTCAGCAAGTTACACTGCCTGAGGTATTCATTTATGTTAAAATATTGTACTGTGGTCTTTGCACTGTATCATCTTGTTTTACAGGGAGTCCCCAGAGTCACGCTGACCGAACCAGTCCTGGGGGTAAGTGTATACTGTGAAGGTAATTCTGATATATCGTGTGGGCCACTAGTGGGAAGAAAGGGGGGACGCAGTGTCCCAGCAGGCTGTGACCAAGTTAGTTTAACTATTGCAAACCCTGACCTCTGGGTGGAGGCGCTCGCCATTAGACCTAGGTCCCTCAACCTGTTTGTAGTTAGGCAGGCAGGGGTAGTAGCCCTTGGGATAGTGCCATCTAGGGGTTACACATAACTTCCCTCCCTTCCTCCCCTTTCAAATATTCAGCCTCTGCACTCCGCATGCTGGTGCCACCAAGTCATATTGATTTTGTTGCATTTCTCTGTTTTAATCATTTTTTAACTGGAGTTTTTCAATGTTCTCCTGGAGTTTTATTTGATGTGGTTTGTCAAGAGTTATCCTCCCTTTGTTTTTTTTTTCTAAATTATATGCTTTAATTAGGGGACACCCCTCTTTTTTATAGAATATTAGTTACATTAGTTCTTAATGCCTGACTTCCAGGCTTCGCACAAATCTGAAGAGGTTAGAACACCACAGTTGGTAGAGGAAGTATTTGAAAGATGCTCACGTGCAAAGAAGCCTACTCATTTGCATGTGTTCCATTTCTCCGGGCAGTCCAACCCTCCAGGCTTACTGCATAAAGTTATGAATTCCTGAGCATCACTGGGAAGAAATAAGATTACTATGGTAAGTAATTTTTTCTTGCTTACCTTTAAAGCCCTACATGAACAGGGACCTGACTTAACTGAAAGATCTCCTGACTCCCTACTCCCACAATCGTTCTCTCCGATCCACCGACAAGGGATTGCTAGAGATTCCCAGGGTTCGTTTAAAAACTTCTGGAGCTCATGCTTTCCCTTTTGCAGCACCAAACATGTGGAATTCTCTACCTCGTCGGTTAAGAGAATGCCTGACCATCAGCAGTTTTAAAAATATGTTAAAAACTTATTTATTCTCTTTGGCTTTCCCAGACTGATTATAAATAATTTATATTGTTGCCTGTTTTTAATATTCTGTTAATACTGTGTACAGCGCCTTGATTTCGAAAGGCGCTAAATAGATAAAGATTTGATTGATTGATTGATTGAAACAGTTTGACACTGTTTATCTGGTTGTGGTACTCTAGATCCTCTACATTTGTTTGCTTGCTGCTGACACACCAGAGCGGTTTATTAATCTGAGTATCTGGCTTTTCTTGACTTTTTTGTTTCCTGGAAAAAAGCTATAATGTTTCAATACATATGGAAATTATGGTCTCAAGTGCTTTCGTGTGTGCTGAAAAGGAAGTAACAAAATTGAACCTAAGCAGGAATGCTGATAACAAGATAGAATCCAACCTGTATAGAAAAAATACTACAGGAAACACACTACTCAAGGCAGACAGCTGCCACCTAGTTGGAAACATCCCAAAAGGACAGTACATAAGAATTAAACGTAACTGTATCCGAGAAGACCAGTATGAAGAGTGGGCTTCTGACCTGAGTGACAGACTCTCTGAATGGGGTTACAGTGATAAAAACATACAAGCTGGAAAAAAGTTTGCTCTTCCTAGAGAATCACTTCTGAGTAAGAAAGAAAAAAACAGCAAATTATGAGACTAGGTTCAATTTTATTACTTCCTTTTCAGCACACACGAAAGCACTTGAGACCATAATTTCCAAATACTGGTCTGTGCTGACTGCTAACCCAGGTTTCTCAGAGTTGCAGCAAGTCCCCCCGAATGGTATATAGGAGAGCTAGCAACCTGGGAGACAAGGTCACACATAGCCACTATAGTGAACCACCTAAACATACGTGGCTTACACCAGGAGGGGTGGGCTGTTACCGCTGCTAGAGATGTATTTTTTGCCCCAATGTAGAAGTTGGAAAAGACTTTAGTACCTGCAATTCGAAGAAAAAATATCAAATATGTCAGCTGACAACCTGTGACAACTCAGGGATTATTTATCTGGCCACTTGCAAATGTAGCTCATTTTATGTGGGAAAAACCATTCGTAGTTTCAAGGTTAGACTGGGAGAGCACTTGCATGCCACTGAAAAACAGGATTTAACTTTTGCCACAGCAACACACATACATAGGAATAGGGATGTGAACACACACGTGTTCTCTTTCATGTCTATCGATAAGGTCTGCCCAGACCCAAGGGGTGGTCATTTTGATGATCTCTTAAAAAAGAGAGAAGCATTTTGGATTATTAATTTAGGAGCCACAAGGTGCCCTGGTTTGAACTTCAATTTTGATAATCAAACCTTTTTAAAAAAAGCGATAAGCTACTGTGCCACTGGTATACAGTAATCAATTTTCAATTGTAATAGCTTGTAGATAGATGGTAATTTCTGTCACTTCATTGCTTACCCCCTCCCTCCCCTCCAGTTCCCCCTCCCCCCTCTCTGCCTGAGACATAGTTTCCATGTATTGCACTTTAGGTGTTTTTGCATTGTTTGATTTATAACCAATGAAACTTGAACTGTTGGAAATTATGTCATATCCTGGTGCCTATATATCTGGCATGTTGGTATGTCTGCATTAGTCTTTCAGAAAGGACTGCTTGTCTGAAACGTGTCAGGTGTGCAGCTTTTTGCTTCTAATAAAAGTTTACATTTTTATAGCCAAGTGTTCACCTGAATTATTTAGAGGTGGTGAGTGCCAGAGTTTTCTGTTGTTTTATTATCAGTTCTATCTAGGGTCCTGTCAAGGGGATGTAGTACAATTCACCATTGTGGTAAGGCTGATGTTTATCATAGGTCTTTGATATGTTTGTAGCCCAAGTCACCCAGCCCACCACCCCACTGCCCTACTGGAGTTGCAGCAACACTTGTAACTTTTCCCATGCTGCTGCAAATGTTTCAGGTCTGTTGTTAGCTAGCTAGCATCTTTTCCATCCTGAGGGCTTCCAGTGCTGCTGTGTGTCATTCCCTATATGAGGGGTTTTGATCATCTACCCAGTGCCTAGCAATGACCTTCCATGCAGTGACTGTTATCAGGACCATATGGTGTTTCTGCTGTCCTATTAGTTTTTCTAGCCCTAAGCCCGTAAGGCATGTCAATGGATTGAAAGCATCTTGTAGGCCTAAGATCAGGTCTGGTTTGTTCCTGATCTCTGTCCGTAGAGATGTTGCAGCTGGGAGAGTCCCAAATAATTTGCTTTAATGTGCCTCACTGAGCTTTGCATTTGGTGCAGGTCTCCGATTCTAATTTTCACATTTTAAATGGTTTTACTGGAGTGTTGTACATGTTGTTGAGCAGCTTGTAGTGTGCGAGTCTGAAGCAGTCAAACTTAATAAATGTATACGTGTGTGTCCACACTTTCTTTACGTTTTCCTGGGATTCTAATTCTGGGAATTCCTGACTCCAGAATTTCATGTGTTAGTTCAGGTAGCTACAGGCCACATCCCTCAGTTTTTGATACAGGGCAGAGATAACATGGCGTTGGTTCACTTCTGCACAGAGGGCATTCCAGGGGTCTGATGTGAATATGGGCCACGGATGTGGTCCCAGCCTGTGTCCCACCATGTGTTGGAGTTGCATGAACTGAAATGTGTGTTGGTTGTCTAGCTGATTACATGTTTTAAAAGTGCCAAATGACTCAGTTTTGCCGTTCTCTCCCACCCTATCACGTTTTGTCAAATCTGCCTTCAATAGGAAATCCTCCTCCATCATATTGCCTCCTTTTTTTAAGTTAGGATTGTGGCGTATGGGTTGATGCTGGTCCAACAGTTGGTGAGTGCCTAACAATGTGTGGAGCCATTTGCAGCTCTTTAAAGAGGTTCCCAGTTGGGTTCCATTTAGCTGTCTTTGGTAGCTGTTTCATTCCACATCTAGTTAGCGCTCTGAGTTGGACTTTAGCCAGATCAGTTTTGATCCACCTGTGTGCTGGCATACAATTTAGTGTTTCTTCCTCATCCTGGGAGGTGTCTGCCCTCATCCTCCACCCTATGAAGTGGGATGCGTGACATGTCAGGTAGTGTAAGAAAAACTCTGGCAACTGTAAGCTCCCTTTGTGTTTGGCCCATACTAATTTAGCATAAGTCCTTCTTGAGGGTTTCCCATTCCAAAGAAAGTGTGACAAAGTGGAGTGTCAGTTGTTGAACCACTGTTTGGGCAAGAATATATCTGTCATGTTTAGCAGGTATAAGATGCGTGGCAGCACATTCATTTTAATAATGTTTATTCTTGCCCAAAGTGTGAGAGGTAGCGCTATCCATCTAATTAGGTCAGTTTTGACCTGTGCTATGATCTTGATGATATTTTGTTGGTGCACTGCACTCTTTGTCCATACTAACAGTGATTTCCAAGTATTGGAGAGACTTATGTAACCCCCTTACACATGGGGGTTCCTGAAAGTCTTCCCGGAGCTTGTCTGAATGCTCCCTCCTAACTAGTGTTTGGCGTAATGCCGCCTAAATGTGGGTGTTGTGAGTGCTTCCAAAGCCTCCAGTACTGTCTCTTTAAGAGTTGCCTGCTCGCAGGCTCCAGCGGGTTGGTATGGGGGGGACTGGTGTTTCCCTGTTCGAATCCCGCCTGAGCTGTGGTGAAATCGCTCCCCTTTGGCAGTCGCTATATGCGCAGAGGGAGCCCTTTTGAACGATGTAACTGTTTGGCCATAATTAGCTAGCATGTTGGTGGAATACAGTTTGTCTAACTTGCTTCTTTCACAGCTGAGACTGTGTGTACTTGGCCCCTCCATTTTGGACCTGGGTTATTGCACTGGGCCAATGGTAATTGGGGGAATGTTAAAATGGAGATCTTTCTGTCCAATCAGGATCAGGACTCATGTGGGAGCCGGCTGACCAATGAGACACAGCCAGTAATTCTGGGAAGTAAAGTCTGAAGAATGGCACCTTGTTTGCACCAATAGGGACAGCAATAAGTGACTGGCATCTGCAGCCCACGTATGGGATTGGGTGGTGCTCGAGTGGTGAGTCTTGCCCTAACTGCCGAGGGGCAGAGACGCTGTGGCGGTGAGTGAGGAAGGAGCTGTGAGGCTCCTGCGCCATTGAGTTTTCACGCGGGAGGCACGTGTGTGGAAGGCCAGATTTGGGCGGCTTGGTCACCGGCAAGTATCGAACTAAATCCGCTGGGTAGCGGTCAGAGGAGGCTGTGCAGGAGCGCAGCTACCTACCAGGCTTACCCTGTAGAGGACTGGAGAATCTGATGGAATCGCGCTCAGTCTGTCAGGAAAAAGTGAAGCTGCGATGACTCCCCGATTAGCTGTGAGTTCTGTCGGGCCCTAGGAGCAGCTGTCTGGTATGGTACCCCTCTGTTGCTTTCCATATAAATGTGTGGAGAAGTGTCTGAAGTTCAGGCTCAGCCCTGCGAGTGGTGTGAGAGCGGTTTTCGTCTGGAGTTGTGAGTACTAAATCAGGGTAGTTCCCTGTTAAATGTTTCTAGCAAGGGCAAGATCTTCAGGTTGCTTTGCTGACTACATGAACTGAGCCTGCTGGCTCCATCTAATCTTCATAGGAATTAAATGCTCATTTGTGTCAGGGCCCCAACCAGCTGCATCGAGGAACTAGTCTTTAGGGCTTGGGTACCCACAGACAGTAACTTATAGGTTAGGCCTATGCACAGAGCCTTAGGTAGATACTTATATATTGTAGTGGTAAGCGAATCACCCTGATTCCCCCCAGTCCTTGTTATCTCCCCCTTAAATAAATCAGATTTTTTGTTTTGCAAAAGTACACTGGCTAGTTTGTGTGTTAATGGTGAAATACTGCACAGTGAATATTGTGTAACTGTACCTTACTTTTCAGGGGGTCCCCGGAGTGAGCTGAGTGGTTCGAGCCGGGGATAAGTGTATATGGTAAGGACACTGTAACTGACATGTGTGGGCCACTAGTGGGAAAAAAGGGGGGTTGCAGCAACCCAGAGGGCTGTGACCAAGTCAACCTCGACTGTTCTAACCCCGACCTCTGGGTGGAGGCACCAGCCGACGAATCTGGGCCCCTCACCCTGTTACAGTTAGGGCAGACAGGGGTAGTAGCCCTTAGAATAGCGCCCCTTGGGGGTTAAAAAGTGGAGGCACTGCTGGGATCAGCGTCCCCTAGTGGCTGAGTGGATGAAGTACCTAACTATGGATAACTTGAAGGAAAAGCTGGAAGGGGATATCATGGCTAAAATCAAATTGGACCCCATTGAGACAATGGTACATAAACTGATGGGTTGGGGTGAGGCTGAAGAGTTGGACTCTCAGAGAATTGTGTTACTGCTAGATGTACCTCTAGGGACAATGAACGCTGACCTTATTTCCGTAGTGGAGTGGGTTAAGTGTTTGGATAAGGTAGAGGTGAGAGGGCGTATGGCTGACCTACTCGATCAGACTTTACAGGTATTACTGTTATGTAATGTAGCCATTGACCCCGAGAGGGTACCTCCAGTGATTTACCCGGAAGGTGCCCAACAGGGGTGGAGGGTCATTCACATCCGGAGTGGGTCAGTCACCCCTGGTGGGTCTCCACAGACTAACAGCTTCAAAGATAAACTGCTTAAATTGTTAGCCATGGAGGGGAGGACTGCTCAAGAGTTACTGCAGGCTTTAGATCTTTCCAGTGATCCCACCCCCCAGACTTCCCCCAGTACCTCTCCTGGGCCCCCCAAGAGTTCTATTTTGGCCCCACCACCCCTAGTGGTTCCTTCTATACAGCTAGATTCATACCGTAGGCTAAAACTTTTTTCTGGCACAGTGCCCGTGCCTTCAGGGGAGGATGATTTGGAGGCGTGGATGAACTATGCCACCCCCTTAGTCCAGGAGTGGCAGTGCTCTGAGGGGGAGAAACGAAAGAGACTGATGGAGAGCCTGTGGGGTCCGGCTTTAGAATCCATTCGGTTTTTGTGGGCCACAGCCCGGAAGCTACCGCAGCAGAGTATCTTTCTGCTCTAGAGGGAGTGTTTGGGAGCACAGAAACTGGGGAAGACTTATTATGGAAATTTAAGTCTGCTAAGCAGTGGAGGAATGAAAAGCTTTCCGCCTTTGTCACTAGGGTGGAAAGGGCTTTACAGAAGGCCTACTGAAAAGGAGGGGATCACCACCCAAGCCTTGAACCAGGTCAGGTTGGAACATGATCTAAAGTCTGCTAGATTTTCCAGTGTGATACTGTTAAAACTTAAGTTACATGATCGGCGAGCCGCCCCGCCTGAATACTGTCAATTGATGAGGGAGATTAGAGAAGTAGAGACTGATGAGGAGGGGTGGGAACCCTATGTGGGGGCTGTGAATCTGAGCCAAGCCCCTGAGTCTAGCGAACCCGATGAGACCCACCCTTCAGGGGGGCCTGATGTATCCCCAGAGTTACAAGGAGGGTTGGGGGTGCGTGCCATTTCCTCTGATTCCCCAAGTAGAAAGTAAGTTGAGGGATGAGGTCCGAAATTTATGAGAACTGGTGAGGGACTTGAAGCGAACCACTACCCACCCTGTTAGGTTTGGGGAACCAGAGTTATCTAAAAACAAATGCCCTGGCCCAGGGGAGTCCCTTCTCCCCCCAGAGGGCCTCCAGCAGATGAAGTACAGTATTCCCCTCCCAATAGAGACCCCCGGGACCCCAAGTTCTGTTACCATTGTGGGGAGGATGGACACTTTCAGACCGAGTGCCAGTTGCCAGAGAATTTAAGGAAGGTCAACAGCAAACTGATCACTTGGCATCGCAGGACCCACGTCCGACTCCCCAGGAAGGGCTTTGTGGCCCGGGCCAATGCCCAAGCAACTGTCAATGCTGTGCCCCCTGAATGGTCTGATGTGGTCGGGCCCTCGATGGAGGCCCCGGTGCGAGTAAATGGGATTCCCACCTAAGCTGTATTGGATAGTGGCTCTCAGGTGACCATTATGTTTCAGGACTGGTATGAGACATATCTACCTGAGGTGCCACTACAACCCTTGGATGGTCTACATGTACGGGGGCTGAGTGACAAGGCTTATCCGTATTTGGGGTATATCCAGATCTGGTTGTCATTTCCTACTTCTGTGGCTGGAGTGGACGGACAGGTGGAAACCTTGGCTTTAGTCTGCCCCCCCACTGGACTGTATGATGGGGTACCCTTGTTGATTGGGACCAATGCTCACATGTTTGGCCGACTAGCACAGTTGTGTTCTGAAAAGCAGGTGTCCAGGACTGGGTGGGCTCTTAGGATACTCGTTTTGATCCAGAAGGCCTACGAGACTCAGAAAAAAGCTAGTCAGGAGGAGCCTGAAGGCCCGGTGGGTGTTGTGTGGAGGAAGGATCCGGAGCCGTTGCTATTAGCCCCAAATGTGCAGTGTGTTTTGCAAGGGGAGGTCCGGTTTAAAAAGGATGCAAGAATAAACTATTGATGATGGATGCGCCTGGGGAAGGAAAGTTGGCTGGAGGACTGCTGGTTAAACCTAGTATCTTGCCTGCTAGAGCCCATGCTTATGCCCGGAGAGTGATGGTTCAAGTTCATAATCTGTCTGACAAAGAGATTTGAGTAAATAGAGGCTGCACCCTGGCTAGTGTGCATTGTGTGAACACTGCAGTGCTCCCCAGTAGCAAGGGTTTGGGGAAGGATGACAGAGTCACGCCAGACTTGTTTGATTTCGGTGACTCCCTGTTGCCTGCTGAGTGGAAAGTAAGGGTCAGTGAGAAGCTTGCCCAAAGAGACCAGGTTATTTTCCCTAAAAGAATGGGATGTGAGATGTGTGCAGGGGGCCGAACACCACATTCGACTGCATGATGAAAGGCCTTTTCGAGAGAGGTCTCGGCGCCTGGCCCCTGCTGACATAGACGATGTGAGAAGGCATCTGCAAGAGATGCTTGCCGCTGGTGTGATACAAGAATCCAGGAGCCCTTATGCTTCCCCCATTGTCGTAGTGAGGAAAAAGAATGGGGCTGTTTGGATGTGTGTGGATTACCGTACCCTGAACCGGCGGACCATCCCTGACCAGTACTCAGGCTATCAGTACTATGCCACTCATACAGGACGCCTCGGACTGTCTAAATGGCAGTAAGTGGTTCTCTGTGTTAGATCCCCGCAGTGGGTACTATCAGATCCCAATGGCTCCAGAGGACCGAGAAAAGACTGTGTTCATTTGCCCCCTAGGTTTCTATGAGTTTATCCGGATGCCTCAAGGGATTTCAGGTGCCCCAGCTACCTTTCAGCGCCTGATGGAATGTGCTATGGGGGACATGAATTTGTTCGAGTGTTTGGTTTATTTAGATGATGTCATAGTGTTTGGCAGCTCGTTGGAAGAACATGAATGTCGATTGTTCAAGGTCCTGGATCGGCTGGAGGATTTTGGTCTTAAGCTATCTATAGACAAGTGCCAATTCTTTCAAACTTCTGTGAAGTATGTGGGCCACATAGTATCCACTGAAGGCATAGAGACTGACCCCAGCAAAGTGGAGGCTTTAACCACTTGGCCCCAACCCAGAAATTTGAAGGAGCTACAGCAGTTCCTGGGGTTCTGTGGGTACTACCAACGGTTTATCAAAGACTACTCTCGGGTGATCCGGCCCCTGCTAAATCTCACTCAAGGGTACCCCCGACCCATAAGAAATATATGAAGACTGCACAATCTGGGACTGAAAAGACTTATTTCCGCCCCAATGATGTGTTTGGTACTCGCTGGACTGCTGACTGCGAGGAAGCTTTCTATGACATTATATATCAACTTAATCATGCCCCAGTGCTGGCCTATGCTGACCCAGCTAAACCTTATGTTCTTCATACTGATGCCAGCCTGCAAGGATTGGGGGCCATATTGTACCAAGAGCACTCGAATGGTCTGAGACCTGTAGCTTTTGCCAGCCGTAGTTTGACTCCTTCTGAAAAGAATTATCCAGTGCACAAACTAGAGTTCCTGGCTCTAAAGTGGGCCATTGTTGATCAATTCCATGATTATTTGTATGGGGCTAAGATACTGGTGAAAACTGGTAATAATCCTTTGACATATGTTCAGACCACCGCCAGGCTGGATGCCACTGGTCACAGGTGGCTCTCTGCATTATCCACCTATAACTACGCTGCTGAATACAGAGCAGGCCTCAACCATATAGATGCTGATGCTCTGTCCCGGAGGCCTGTGCCCCGAGCCGATTGGGTTAGATTGTCTGAACCCGACGTTAGAGCACTCTGCCAGAAATTCGACAAAGAGGAACAGGTGACTCTGATACTGTGGACTGCATTGTGGATTGCTTGGGTCCATCTGAGAACTGTGTGCCTGCTGCTTACTGCCACTTCTCTGCTTTAGATACTAGTATGCTGCCTCAGTTCAATAATGATAGCCTCCAGCTGGCTCAGTCACGAGATCCTATGATACAACCTGTCTTAGAGGCGCTGCAAGCTGGGAGAGATGTGTCCCAACTGTGGTCCGCTGAACTGAGAACTGCCCTGTTATACAAAGAAGGCCCAAAGTTGAAGTTGAACAATAGACTGTTATATAGGGAGACCGTAGACAAAGAGGGGAAATAGACAAACAACAACTGGTGTTGCCACCGCTTTTAGAGAGCTGGTGTTGAGGTCCCTGCATGACCACATGGGGCATCTTGGCATAGACCGAACTCTTGACCTGGTGCGGACCCGATTCTACTGGCCAAAAATGAGTGCAGACATAGAGCAGTATGTCAAGATCTGTGGCCGCTGTTTGCAAAGAAAAGCCCTACCTCAGAGAGCTGCCCCCATGGTCAATATCACTACCAGTGCCCCTATGGAGTTGGTCTGCATTGATTTCCTGAGCTTAGAACCTGATCTGAAAAATATCAGCAACATATTGGTGGTCACTGATCATTTCACTCAATATGCCCAGGCTTTCCCCACCAAGGATCAGAAGGCAACCACGGTGGCTAAAGTTCTTGTTGAAAATTTCTTTGTTCATTAATGGGGCCCCCCAGCGGATCCATTCAGATCAAGGGAGAGATTTTGAGAGCCGACTGATTAGAGAGATACTATCCTTGTGGGGAGTGCGAAAGTCCAGAACCACCCCTTACCACCCCCAGGGGGACCCCCAGCCTGAACGTTTCAACCACACCTTGCTAGATATGCTAGGCACCCTCCAACCAAAAGACAAGCCTAGATGGAGCCAACAAATTAGCACTCTGGTACATGCCTACAACTGCACTAAAAGTGATGCCACTGGGTTCTCCCCCTACCGCCTGATGTTTGGGAGAAAAGCTTGATTGCCGGTGGATGTGTGTTTTGGGGTCTCTCCTGATGGAGTTCGAGCTGATGATTATTTACAGTATGTGCAAAAGCTAAAGGCTCAGCTAAATCATGCGTACCAACTGGCTCAAACCATGGCTGCCTAAAGGAACCTGGACAACAAAGAGAGGTATGATAAAAAGGTGAAGGCACAGGAACTCCAGGAGGGGGGATCGGGTATTGCTAAGAAATCTGGGACTGCATGGCAAACACTAGATTGCTGACTGATGGCACCATCTCCTTCACATTGTAGTGGGCAAACTAGATGATCTGCCTGTGTACAAAGTAAAACCTGAGAACAATTCGAAAGATGTCAAAACTTTACACCAAAATCACCTGCTGCCAATTGGACAGATTTTAATAGAGACTGCGCCTCTTAATGCCCCCCCCCCCCAGTCCTATAACTAGAGCTGCTGCCAAAAAGAGATTCGGGGGGTTGACTCCTCAGAACTTAAACCCCGGGAGTCTTCCCCTCTTCCTCCTGCTGAAACTGATCCCCCGTCTATGGCTAAAGACAGTGAACATGATGTGGAGTATTACCCCTTTTATGAACTGAGTCAACTTTTTAAAGGCAACCCCCTAGCTTGCTCTGGGGATGAAGCTGGGTTTTATGGACTGTCTGAGCCCCCAGCTTTGTCTTTGGAGCCCATACCCCCTGAGGCTGAAGTGAGTGGCCTCAAAGCTGATGAAGTAGGGTCTATGAGTCTGGCTGAATTATCCAGGCTGGCTGAACTGTCTGACTTTTCAGAAGAAGAAAATGATGTGGTGGAATCTGTTCGGGATCTGCCTGAGCAAGAAGAATACTTTGAGTGCCCTGATAGCATCCCAGTAGTGTCAAAGGTGCCCTTGACTGAACTAAGTAGTGTGGGTCCTGATATAGAGGGTTGTGTTCCTGAAAGTACTATGGGCACGGGGTCCCCTTCTCATGGGGAGGTTCCCTCCACTAATCTAGCTGAGGCAGAAATGGAGCCAGGGCCCATGGCAGATTTTACTGAGACACTTAGATGCACTGGCCGAGAAGTACGGCCTGTAATAAGGTTAAGTTATGAGTCTCTGGGTCAGCCTGTGGACCTGCCATTAAATGTAGTCCATAAAGGGGTCTATGTATCTCCAAGTTCATTGCCCAAGTTAGTTTTGGGGGACGATGCCCAACTGTTCGTATTGCCCTCTGAGTATGGTGTCCCTGCCCCAGTTAGCCCGCCAGTAGCTGATAGGGAAGGGTCCCCTCTTTCCAGGTGTTATGGGCAGGAAGTAAATGACCTGATTTAAAAAGGAAAAGGTTGTCTATGTGCAATATTGCATAAACAATAGTAAGCTGTGAATACAGTGCCAATGTATGTAACAAAAGGTCTAATGTGCTGTCGATCTAAACTGTTTTACCTTAAAGTGATTTAAGGGTAACTACTTGGTGCGGACGCCAAGTTCTTTCCAGACCAGGAAGGGTGTAACCCCCTTACACATGGGGGTTCCTGAAAGTCTTCCCGGAGCTTGTCTGAATGCTCCCTCCTAACTGGTGTTCAGCGTAATGCCGCCTAAATGCGGGTGTCGTGAATGCTTCCAAAGCCTCCAGTACTGTCTCTTTAAGAGCTGCCTGCTCGCAGACTCCAGCGGGTTGGTATGGGGGGGACTGGTGTTTCCCTGTTCTAATCCCGCCTGAGCTGCGGTGAAATCACTCCCCTTTGGCAGTCGCTATATGTGCAGAGGGAGCCCTTTTGAACGATGTAACTGTTTGGCCATAATTAACTAGCATGTTGATGGAATTATAGTTTGTCTAACCTGCTTCTTTCACAGCTGAGACTGTGTGCGCTTGGCTCCTCCATTTTGGACCTGGGTTATTGCACTGGGCCAATGGTAAGCAGGGGAATGTTAAAATGGAGATCTTTCTGTCCAACCAGGATCAGGACTCAAGTGGGAGCCGGCTGACCAATGACACACAGCCAGTAATTCTGGGAAGTAAAGTCTGAAGAATGGCGCCTTGCTTGCACCAATAGGGGCAGTAATAAGTGACTGGCATCTGCAGCCCACCTATGGGATCGGGTGGTGCCCGAGTGGTGAGTCTTGCCCTAACTGCCGAGGGGCAGAGCCGCTGTGGCGGTGAGCGAGGAAAGAGCTCTGAGGCTCCTGCGCCGTTGAGTTTTCGCGCAGGAAGCGAGTGTGTGGAAGGCCAGATTTGGGCAGCTTGGTCACCGGCAAGTATCGGACTAAATCCGCTGCGTAGCGGTCAGAGGAGGCTGTGCAGGAGCGCAGCTACCTACCAGGCTCACCCTGTAGAGGACTGGAGAATCTGCTGAATCGCGCTCAGTCTGTCAGGAAAAGTGAAGCTGCGTTGACTCCCCAATTAGCTGTGAGTTTGTTCGGGCCCTAGGAGCAGCTGCCTGGTATGGTACCCCTCTGTTGCTTTCCATATAAATGTGTGGAGAAGTGTCTGAAGTTCAGGCTCAGCCCTGCGAGTGGTGTGAGAGCGGTTTTCTTCTGGAGTTGTGAGTACTAAATCAGGGTAGTTCCCTGTTAAATGTTTCTAGCAAGGGCAAGATCTTCAGGTTGCTTTGCTGACTACACCAACTGAGCCTGCTGGTTCCATCTAATCTTCACAGAAATTAAATGCTCATTTGTGTCAGGGCCCCAACCAGCTGCATCGAGGAACTAGCCTTTAGGGCTTGGATACCCATAGACAGTAACTTATAGGTTAGGCCTGTGCACAGAGCCTTAGGTAGATACTTATATATTGTAGTGGTAAGCCAATCACCCTGATTAGCCCCGGTCCTTGTTATCTCCCCCTTAAATAAATCAGATGTTTTGTTTTGCAAAAGTACACTGGCTAGTTTGTGTATTAATGGTGAAATACTGCACAGTGAATATTGTGTAACTGTACCTTACTTTTCAGGGGGTCCCCGAAGTGAGCTGAGTGGTTCGAGCCGGGGGGTAAGTGTATATGGTAAGGACACTGTAACTGACTTGTATGGGCCACTAGTGGGAAGAAAGGGGGGTTGCAGCAACCCAGAGGGCTGTAACCGAGTCAACCTCAACTGTTCTAACCCCGACCTCTGGGTGGAGACACCCGCCAACGGATCTGGGCCCCTCACCCTGTTACAGTTAGGGCAGGCAGGGGTAGTAGCCCTTAGGATAGCGCCCCTTGGGGGTTACATTTAGCACCCATGTCCCTCCCACTGCATGACCTTCACTTTATATGCATGGGCATAAAGTGGCATGACTATTGTCCTGTCATAGTTTAGTTTGTATCCCGCTATCCATCCGAATTGCTCTCTTATTTCCAGTACTGCTGGGATGAGGTGTGTGTTTTATCCAAGTGCAGCATGACATCATCCCATAGGTGGAGCCAGAGTATCTGTGCCCACCCACCTTAACACCAGAGACTCTAGGATCTTGTCATATGGCTCTCGTCAACGGTTCCAGGTACAGACTGAAGAGGAGTGGGGACAGGAGCACCCTTGTCTAGCACCCTTCTCCAATCTGAATGAGTCCAACCTCACCCCATTGTTACAGACCAGGGCCGAGGGACAGGAGTACGGGCGGGCTAGCCAGTCGATGAGTTCTTGAGGGAACACAAAGGTTTCCATGGTGAAGAAGAGGTAGTCCCAAGCCACCCTGTCAAAGGTCTTTTCTGCATCTAGGGAGCAGGACCATAGGGACCCTGAAGTCCCCAGATGCAGCGATGATGTAGGCCAGTTTTCTCATGTGGTCTCCAGCCAGTTTGCCCTGCATAAAGCCTACCTGATCCTCACCAGTTAGGGGCTGCCACACTTTCATAATCTTGAGGCCACAATTTTTGCTAGAATTTTATTATCTAAGTTTAACAACAAGATAGGCCTATAATTACTAATCAATTCTTCATCCCTCCCTGGCTTGGGTAAGAGTGTAAGCAGGGCCTCCTGGAGCACCAGGTCCAGATGTCCCCTTTCATATGCTTGATTGTAAAGGGTAACGAGGTATGGTGCTATTTCCTCACAGACTGCCTTGAAGAAGTTAGAGAAGAAGCCATCTGGGCCTGGTGCTTTAGTTATGACGACATGTTTGATAGTGTCTATTACCTCAGGCTCCTCAATGGGCCTGCCCAGGTTCTCTTTCAGTATATCTGGTATTTGTGGAAGGCTAGCCTTCTCCAGAAAAGCCTGAATCTCAGGTTTTCCTACTGGGGACTCTGTGGAGTACAGATTTTAATAAAATTTCTGGAACCATTGCAAAATGTCTCTTGGCTTGGTTACTAGGTTATGGTTGGGCTTCGGCCTCACTGCTGGTATTATTCTAACTGATCCCATCTGCCTAAGATGAATGGCCAGCAGCCTTCTGGCTTTCTCTCCTTGTCCATGTATCTGAGCTTTGACCTGAATATAGCTCTCTCAGACCCTTCCCTCAATAGCTCAGTGCATTTATCTCTATTGATTATCAGCTCTCACCACTGCTCATCAGGGAAGGTAGCCTTTGTCATTTTTAATAACTTCCTGATCCTTCTGACAATGCTCTGTGCTCCTGCATCCTTTTGTGCTTTCTTGTAGCTGCCAGCCTGATGATTTCACCACAGATCATACACTTGTAGGCCCCCCATACAGTCTAGAAGTTAGAGACCATGCCCTGGTTGGTCTGAAAGAAGGACTTTGTTCACTTACTGATGATCTTTATTGTGTTACGGTATTTTAGGATATGATTATTAATTTTCCATGTTCAGCTTCCATTGTGGTTGGCCTGCAATGACTGGGTCAGTTTTACTGGTGTATGGTCTGATATTACTGTTGCCCCTGGACTCCTTCCATGACGCTATGCAAGAACAGGAAGTAGTTGTTCCGTGACTTAGAGTCATGAGCTAGGGACTGGAAGGTGTATTCCCTGTGATTAAGGTATAGCACCTTCCATGGGTCAATAACCCCTAGTCACTTACATCTCTAACAGCTCTCTGTGCTCGTGATAGGCCCGTTCTAAAATGATAGATTTCTGCCCAGTTCAGTGTTCTGTTTCTTCTGTTTTCCAAGCTTTGTGTATTTAAAATTATCATTTTGTCGTATGTTTTTCTTTTAGTCTCCATATTGTTTTTGTAAACCTTCTTTTAATTTTTTCTAATTTAATAATGTCACCTTTTTTGTATGGTGACCAGAATTGGGATTCATAATCCATGCGTAGCTTTATTTATGTTTGATACGTGCCACCCCATATTTTAATGGTTCTTGTTTTAATTGCTTTTCTGGTGTTATATACTATATGGTTTGTTCTCTTAACAATTGTGTTATATTGCAAGCCCATGTTTAGTTCTTTATCTATTATTACCCCAGGACTTCATTCTGAAAACCTGCTGTTTATCTTGTTATCCCCTAGATGATAGTCTGTCATGCCATTGTTTTGTTCCATGTGGATAACCTGCATTCTGATACACAGAACATCATACCGCAAGTTTCTGCCCATTTGTATAGTTTTTCTAGATCTCTTTGTAATGTTTTGTGTTGTTCTGGAGTTACTATATTTCCAATTCTTGTACCATTGACAAATTGTACCAACTAGCTTTCAATGCCTTTACCTATATTCATCACATACCTTAGAAACAGGACCAGTCCTAACACAAAGCCCTGAGGGACCCCTTTCATGACCCTGCCCTTAATAGATGAATACCCATTTAACTTTATGTTATGTGTTTGTTCTGACAACTATGATTTAATCTAATTCACTAGTTGTATATCTACCTTTAAGGACAGTAATTTCTGAGTAATACTGCCATTCGGAACAGTATTGAAAGCTTTGCTGAAATGCAGTAGAATAACATCTGCTGGTTGTCCTTTATTCATACACTTAAACACAGAAACATAGACCATGATGGCAGAAAAAGACCAGTGGTCCATCCAGTCTGCCCATACTCCCTATAATCCCTGGAATCTTCCCTGGAACCTACTGTTCCTCCAGGGTACCAACCCTTCCATCCTATCCCCATTCTTCTCCCTGGTCTTTTTACCAAGGCGACCACTATTCCCTTCATTCTATCTCATGCCTGCTTGAATCCCTTGACTGTGTTTGCACCTACCATCTTGGCTAACGGACTGTTACAAGGTTCCACCACCCATTTCCTAAAGAAGTACTTCCTCATGTTCCTCCTAAGCATCCCCCCTGTTAATTTCCACTCATGACCATGTGACCTCGAGTTGGTATTCAGGGTAAATAATTCCCCACAGTTTACCTTGTGAATTCCTTTAAGGAACTTGGAAGGTCTCTATCATATCTCCGTTCTCCCTTCTGGTTTCCAGTGAGAACATATTTAGTGCTTGAGGCGCTCCTCATAGGATCTGCCCTGCTGGCCCTGAATCACTTTTGTTACTCTGCACTGCACTGTTTCTGGTCTATTTCTGTCCTTTCTGAGGCAAGGGCTCCAGAGCTGGACACAGTACTCCAGGTGAGGCCTCAGCAGGGATCTGTATGGTGAAGTATTACCTCTTTTCTTCTGCTATTAATACCCCTCCCGATACATCCCAGCACCCTGTTAGGCTTGCTATAGGTCTTGTTGCTCAGGCTCATGTGTTTAAGAGTGTTACTAGTGATAACTCCCAGATCCTGCACCTCTTTTGTAGTGCTAAGTTTCATTTCACCCATCCAGTACTCCATCTTTGGGTTCCTTTTCCCTAGGTGCATTACTTTGCACTTTCTGTTATTGAATTTTAACTGCCAGACCTTTGACCGCCCCTCTAGTTTTTGTAGGTCCCTCTGCATATCCCTTATTCCCACATCACTATCCACCCTCCCACATTTATTTATTTGTTTATTAAGTTGATAACCAGGAGAAGCACACTGAGCCAAGGCTCAGTTCCAGGTGCAACCTGGGGGTAGGGCTGTGTAGAGTACAATACATACATAAAAGAGAAACAGGCAGATTAAACAGTGGACATTGCAGGCAGGTTACAACAACCTGAGTAAAAGATAGGAACAATGTTATAGTGTTACAGCAAGTCAGACAGGTTACAAAGGTGCCTGACAGGGTATTTATCCTGAGAATACAATAAATACAAACTTGAAATAAACTGAAAGTCAACAAAGGTAACAAAAACAAGTGAAAAAAATAGAAGACAGTTTTATAAAATAACTTAATTTAAAACAGTGTATTGTAGCATAATATAAATTGAAAACTAAGCATAAAGAAGGAAATACAAGGAGGAACACAAGATAGACGTAGGAAAGGGGTATAGACTAGGGGGATTTAAGGATCAAAAAGATGAACTAGAGATAGCCATGATTAGCAAGTGCAAGAGATTTAATCAGGAGGATGGCAGGAGCAGGGGTGGAATGGGGTGCAGTAGAGTGAACGTTTAATGAGGTTTAATGAAGGAAGTGAATGGACAGAGGAGGGAAGGGAATCCCATAGATGAGGGAAGATAAAGGAGAAGGCGGCCTTACCCAAGTTCAAGTGAGGGCGAGGGATGGCGAAAGAGTGAGGATCACCTGAATGGAGGAAACTGACAGCAAGGAGAGAGGGGGATAACAGGGAGGCAAGGTAGGAGGGAAGCAGGTCGAATCAGAATTTAGTAGAGATGATGGAGGTGTTGTGGCAACGGCGAAAAGATAAGGAGGGGAGAGATAGTGAGGAGTAAAGGACACAATGGTGAATTCTAAAGGGAACATTCAAGGTGAAACAACAGAACACATTAAAAAGAACATCCAATCTAGAAAGGGTGGAGGCAGAAGCATCCCCATAAACAATGTCTGAGTAATTGAAAAGAGGTAGAATTGTTTTAGTGAGGAGTATCCTGCGAACAGGAAGGGAGAATGCATCTTTGTTTCTATAGAGAGCACCAAGTTTGGGGAAGAGTTTTGAATGCATGAAATTAACATGAGATGAAAAAATCAAGGTGGCTGTCAAGGAAGGAACAGTATTCAGAGGGGTGCTGTCCAGGGTTAGGAAGTGGAGGGGTAAGAGGAGAGCTTGGCTAGCTTTTGTCAAGTACCGAAAAACATAGATACTGTTTTGTTAGTATTAACCTTGAGCTGGTTGGATTGGAACAGTTTAGGATGTGAGTAAAGAAAAGTCAGATTGTAATTGGGTAGTCACCACAGGAGTAGAGGGATCAGATCTAAAGAGTATGGTATCATCAGCAAAGAGATGGACTTGGGAAGAGGAGCAAATAGCTGGTAGATCATTTAAAAAGATGGAGCACAAGATAGGCCGAAGAATGGAGCCTTGAGGTATGCCAGCTAGGATAGGGAGAGGGGAGGAGATAACGTAGCCAGCTTGGATGCACTGGGAGCGACCAGTTAAGTAAGATGTGAACCATTTGATGGATAGGTGGGAGAGACCAGTGAGTTCAGGTTTGGTGAGAAGGAGTGAGTGGGAGACAGAATCAAAGACCTTAGCAAGGTCTATAAATATAGCTGCGGTAAGGTGACCTTGACCCATTCCTGTAAGAATGGCATTAGTAACTCAGAGAAGTGAAGAGACAGTGGAACGTTTTTTTATGAAAGCCAGCCTGGAATGGAGAGAGGAAATTTGAAGAGGTAAGAAAAAAGGTGAGTCTGGAAAGGGCAAGGAACTCCTGGAGCTTCATAAAAATAGGTAGGAGGGAGATTGGACAATGGTTACCAAGTGAGGAGTGATCACCCCCTTTGTGAAGTGGGATAACTTTGGCAGCTTTCCAGGCCTGAGGAACCATATTTAGGGTAAAGAAGAGATTAAGTAGATGAGCAAGGGGGTGGGTAATAGCTGGGGCGGAGATTTGAAGAAGGAGAGGGTCAAGCCCATCAGGGCTGGATTTGCAAGGCTTAAGGGATTTAAGGAACTGCAACGCCTATTGGACCATGACAGGAGAGAACTGAAATGAGTCTGGAGTTGGAAGAGTAGGCAGAGCTGTGGGGGCGGGTAACAGGGGTACTTAGAGTTTGAGGGGTGGGCAAAGGGGAGGGGAGGGAAGATTTAAAGAGGAGGAGGATGGCGCATGTGGTGAAGATTTTGCTCAGAGTGGAGGTAACAAAAGGAGGGTCAGTAACAAGTCTATTGTCAATCAAAAGGGAGAGGAAGGAAGAATCTGATGGGGATTTGTGAAGCGAAGAGAGCGTTTGCCAAAATTTATATGGGGTATAGATGTTTTTGTGTAACGTATGCTTAAAGTAGTGGGATTTAGCAGACCTAATAACTTTGGTACAAACATTTCTCCAATCACAATAAGAGGCTAGATCCTTGGGAGAAGATATTACATTATAATAAGACCATGCTCAGTCATGAGAGTGACACAGCTTGATGATATCAGCAGATATCCAAGGATGATGGAAGTGTCTCATCCTATGGCGACACGAAGGAGCATGAGTGTCCCAAGTATTTTTGAAAATGTGACTGAAAAGGGAAAGAGCAGTGTCTAATTCCCTACAAGAATAAAAGGGGAGCCAGTCAGCGGATGAGAGGTCATGAAGGAGATTAGGGAGGTTTAGGAAATGCAAAGAACAAATCCAGTGATAGACTGGGGGAGAGCAGGGAAGGAGTAATTTGCGGATGCAAAATGTCATCAGGTGGTCACTAAAAATATTAGGAAGAGTACCAGAGAAGGCGACTTGGTGAGAGTGAGAAGACAGGATCCAGTCTAGGAGGGTATGGTTATGAGAGTGAGGATTAGGTTGTGTGGGTTTATTTATAAACTGATGAAGGTTTAAAGACTCAATGTGTTGTGTGGTAGGTTTAAGGGCAGCCAAAGCCCAGTCCAGGTTGAAGTCACCTTTAGGATGAGCTCGCCACAGACAGCAGCAGATGATAGGGAGGAGATGATGCTAACTACAGAGGCAGGAGGCGTTTTAGGGGAGGGGTATATTACCCCTATGTAAAGGGGGAGAGAGGAAGGGGGTAGTAGCTTAATAAGGAAGAGCTCATGGTCCTTTGGGACAAATTCACTGATAAAGGGAGAGTCTGGTAAGTTGTGACGATAGTACATAGCTACACCACCACCATGCTTTGATGCTTTGAGTGGTCTTGTCGAGGGATGTGATAGCCAGTTAGGACTAGTAAAGAACTGTGTATTCTGGATGAAAGCCATGATTCCATAATACAAATAATATCAGGGGAGTGTTGCACCACCAAAACTCTTAGCAGGTCAATTTTGGGCAGCAGACTTCTAGCATTAAGGTGATAAATAGAAAGAACTTTATGGGGTGAAAGAGGTGTTTGGGAGGGACCTGGGTTTAGCTGTATATCACCAGTTAGCAAGAGAAGTAGATGGAGGAGGAGTTTGCAGCTGGATTTGCATGTTTTGTTTTCAGAACTGAAGGGAGAGCTTTTTTGGGTAGATGAGCAGAAGAAATGGAGCTTGTGAAGGAGTTCCGTAATGAGGAAGGGCAGGTGAACACCACTATGTAGCGGGAGAGGGGTAAGGATGATAGATGGAAAAGTGTAATTGGAAGAGGGAGGGCTATGAGTAGAGTGAGGTATTAGGTAGCTGAATGAGGCATAGTGAGGAAAACAGTGCAGGAGGAGTAAAAGGCATGGGGTAGGAAATGATGGAAAAGGGAAGGGGCAGTTAGAAGGGGGAGGGATAGCAAAGGAGGAAGGAGGGCAAGTAGAAGCAACTAGAGAAGTACGTTAGACATTTTGTGAAGGGAAAAAAGAAAGGAGGAGAAGAAAAAGACTGGATATGAAAGTAGAAGGAGCAGTAACAAAGTTGTAGGAGAAACAATTGAGAGTGAAGGGATCCAGATGGACTATGGGACAAATAGGTTAAAAAAGCCCCTAATGGTCAGACCTCATAAAGAACAACAGGTAAAGTGAGCTGATAGTGCTTTCTTTTCACTATAAACCAGGGTTTCTCAAATGGTGAGGTCAGTCTCCCAGGGAAGGCCCCAACCTGTTCCAGGGGAGACTCAAGCAAGCCTTAAAATGCACTATATTTAAGTGTCAAGTTTTGGATGCTTTGTGTGAAAGGCTGCAGCAAACTGAAAGTGAATAATGGCATGCAAATTTATGTACAAATGTTTACCAGGAAAACATGCTCAACAAACACTTGTTTCCTGCTATGACATGGGGAAAGCTGATTGGAGGAAATACAATTCTTGGAAACTGTTCAAAACAAAATGCAAAATAATACAAATGAATAGGAACAAGATAACAATTGATCCATTATACTGGCTGCAGAAAAGCACAAATACAAAGGCTAAGCAGAGAGATACTAGAAGCAAGGCCAGGAGGGAATAAAATTGTCCCCGAGAAGGTGTTTAAGAGCAGGGTAAAACTGACAAAGAAAACAGTCTGACTCGTGGAGGTATTGCAATGAGGGGTAAATGGGGCCAAAACTCAGAACTGTGGAGTGAGTAGGCTGACCTGGGGAGGGGGGTTATAGAGAGGGAGAATAATATCGTCAATAAAATGAGAATAAACTCAACTACTCAAATGCACATTATTGTATTCTTCTTGTAATGTGCAAAGTATGATACATAGATACATAGATACATAGACAGTGTCGGCAGATAAGGGCCTGTGGCCCACCTAGTCTGCCCATTTGAGCTTGTAAGTTCAGTTTGTTTTCCTAGAAGTCTATTTCCCCTTACCCCTGACCTCTAGAATTCCTTTATGTCTATCCCATGCATTCTTAAATCCCGTGATTGTTTCAGCCCCCACCACTTCCTCTGGCAGGGTGTTCCACTTGTCCACCACCCGTTCTGTGAAGAAATTCTTTCTCATGTTTCCTCTGAATCGTCCTCCCTCAACTTCACCCCATGCCCTCTAGTCCTGAAACATCTTTTCGCTTAAAAATAGTGTTTTCCTGCACCCTGTTCCTCCCTGTAAGATACTTGTATGTCTCTATCATATCCCCTCTCCCTCCTCTCCTCCAGGAGTACATGTTCAGTTCCTTCAACCTGTCTTCATAGGACTTGTGATGCAACCCATGCACCATCTTTGTTGCCCTCCTCTGAACCTTCTCTACCCTGTCTATGTCCTTACGTAGGTATGGTCTCCAGAACTGTACACTGTACTCCAGGTGGGGCCTCACTAGTGTCTTGTATAGCGGAATTATGACCTCCCTTTCCTGCTGGTGATGCCCCTGCCTATACATCCCAGCATCCTATTTGCTTTACCTGATGCCTTGTCACACTGTTTCCTACCTTGAGGTCATCAGAGATGACAACCCCAAGATCCCTTTCCTGCTTGGTGCATGCTATATCCTCACCCCCCAACTGATATATTGTGCCAGGGTTTTTGTGCCCCATATGCATTATCTTGCACTTCTTTGCATTGAATTTCAACTGCCAAACCCTTGACCATTCTTCAAGTTTCTGCAGGTCCCTTCTCATTCTGTCTACACCCTCTGGGTATGATAGTTGTTCTAAGTACGGGGAGGCCCAACATTATTTCTATATTAGGGGGAGGCTCAAGATCTTTTCCAAAGCTTGGTGGAGGCTCACTATGACAAAGAGTGAGAACACCTGCTATAAACTAATATGTGACCTCTGAGTCGCATATAAATAACAGTAGTAGATGGATGAAAAACAAGGCTGCTGAATGGCATAGAGGAGTAGTGCTGCAACCCTAAAGTGGGAACAAGTGTAATAGGTCCCAGGTTCGACACCACCCAAGGATGGAATAGTAAAGGGACAAAATAGACGTGCTGGATAAAGGGGTTAAATGATGAAAAAGAAAAACAAGTAAATGAAGTAGTTAAAGCAGTGAAGTTTATATATTTTTTTTTTTTTCACAACTCTTTTTCCCTCCGGTCACGGCCCCGAGGTCCTCTCTCAAGCATCCTTTCCTTGTCCTGCCTGCCTGATGATCCCCAGACTGAGCCTCTTCTCTCCCTCCTTGTCGATGCCAGCACCCCCTGCTAACCCTATCCGGGGTGGGTCTCCCCCTCCTCTGGGCGCTCTCAGTAAGTCAGACTCTGGCTTCATCCGAGGAGCAGCCGTGGAAATCGAAGGCCAGCTGAGGAAACCCAGCATGGGGCATGGGGAATAGGTGTCGTTGCCTGATCCTGGGCACCAGATTTTTCCTATATTCTGGTTGCTTCCTGATGTGAGGTGTGCAATGCCGCCCAACCCGTGATGTAGGTGCTCCCACCCACGTCCGGAGGTGGCCTCCCGACGTCGCCCCTTGTAGTGTGAGCTCGAGTGCGTAGCAGCGCCACCAGTCTCCACCGGGGGCCGCTGCTGCACCAGGCAGCCACCACACAAGCAGTGACAGGGCACACACTCCCAGAGCTCTTCAGTACCTGCAGATAGGTCAGCAAGCTTCCGAACAGCGTCTGGCGATGCGAGGGCTCGGTGGAGGACTGCTACCACACTGGTGCTATACTGAGGCCTGCAAGAGGAAAATGAACACCACAGCCAGTGACTGCCTTGCTTGACACACTGCCTGCAACTGTGCAGGATGAGGTAACAGGCAAGAAACAGACATGGGTGGGGGGGGCAGGAGGGACAGACTAGGGACAAGGTACCGTAACAAGGGGACACATTTGAAACACATTACACACCACCTGGCCCCGGCACTTCGGGTGTAAACCCTTCATCAGGGGAAGTCTAGAACTCTGGACCGCACTGCCTGCATTGGAATTACCTTTCTGGGGGACCACCAGTATGAGAATATCTTCAACTTAGAGGATCATGCTTTTTTTGTGGCTGGTTTCCTGGAAACCTTCAAGACCCAGCACTTCCTCTGACAGACTTAATCTAGAAAATTCTAGCTCTTCAAGAACCATGCTCTCAGGTGCATTGTTCTGCGGTCTGGAAAGGTTATCCTACCCTGGAACAGAGTTAGCAAGTTGTATCTCAGTGGCAGGTTGATTGGAGTCCTGCAGGGTCAGCAGCATTGAGTACCACACCTGCCTGGCCCAGTCTGGAGCTATCCAGATAATTCTTGCTGGCTGTTTCCTGAGCTTCATGAGCACCCTCTGTATGATGGGGAATGGTGGAAAGGCATACAGGAACCTCCCTGTTCAAACAGTTTTATAGAGATCTCTGGCAAACTAAAGAAAAAAAAAATGTGCACTCACCCCAGAGGAGACTCTGCAGGCACTGTGGTATGAAGAGTAATCAGGCTGTGGTTATCGAAGTAAATACTCACAGGTACCACGGCCCTGCAGCACTATGGGGTATGCGTACTTCCCCACAGAACAATGGGACACATGGCCCACTGAGATACCACCAAAACAGTGTGTTCCAAACCTATTAACTCTAAACAGGACCTAACCTTGGGTGTCTCATACCCCAAAACCAAATGAGGACCTATTACCAGGCATCCTAAACCTCTACCTCTGGCGATCCACCAACTGTATGCTCAGGGCAGTTTGCCTGCCACCACAGAGGCAGCATCCCAGTCCTATACTAGAACTACCTAACCTAACAAGATCTAGAGAAAGATGATAGGGCTGTGAAGAACTACCAAGTGCCAAAGTTACACATGTGTGGCGAAATCATTCAACGTCCAGGTGTAACTTGGCCATTTTTTGGAGGTGTTGCACCAAATTTTCATCATGCCCATTTTTGGACCCCTCCTCATGATCAGTGCCAGTACCATTTTGTTCAGTTGTCCCGAAAGGTGATTGCACAGAGTAAGTGCGCTATTCTGTGCCACAGGAGCGAACACATGTTTTGGGCAGGCTGTGGAAAATGACAGCTGTACTGTTTTGAAGGAGGTGTGCAAAAATGGCAATGTTAAAAATGTGGAGTGAAAATATAAAAAATTGGCAACGTTAGGAGTGTGTGTAGAAACTGCACAATGCACGCTCATAACGCAGTCATTTTTATAGGAATTTTTTCACCAAATTTGCAACATGGGCTTTTTGGGACCCCACGTCATGAACAGTGGCACTGTCATTTCATGAATTGGTCCTGAAAGGTGATTCTGCGCAGTGACACTGAGTAACAAAATGACAGTGACAGTTTTCATGAGCTGGGGTCCCAAGAACCCCATGTTGAAAATCTGGGGCAAAAATTCCCAAAAATGACTGAGATATCAGCATAAGTTGAAAACCCCATTGAATGGCTATATAGCACGCTTACCTTTGATTCTTCAGTTCGCGGTTGGGCTTTGAAGAGTGCAGACATGGCCGATCCAGAGAAAATGACAGCGCCGACCTTGGCGGTAAGTATGGGGTAAGGGGGTGCTGGGAGGGTGCTCAGTGGGAGGGGAGGGGACTGCAGCAACGATTTAGGGACCGCTTTTCAGTCTCTACAGGGAAAACAAATGCACCAACAAGGGACCGCTTTCTAATTTACAGAGAAAAAAACATTTCAGCACACTGGGGTGGGTTCCCAGTGTGCCACATGAATGGGGGTTTACAGGATGCTAACATAGGGATTGGGCACCCGATGTTAGACATGACTTGGGAGGGGTATCAGGGGAAAAAATGCGACAAGGGACCGTTTTCTAACTTACAGAAAAAAAAACATTTCTGCACACTGGGGTGGGCTCCCAGTGTTCCACATGAATGGCAGGGTTGTACAGGATGCCAACATGGGGATTGGGCACCCCAATGTTGGACATGACTTGGGAAGGGGGACACGGAAAAATATTTGTGCACACTGGGGTGGGCTCCCAGTGCGCCAGCTGAGTTGGTGGGTGGGACAGAATGCCGCAGAGCTGGCAGAAGATGTTGGGATTATCTGTACAGTGAATTGCATTTTGCCATTTGCAACATGCCAGCACCCCAGAACTGTGCATGCGCACGAGTTGTGTGCATGCGCAGTTCATGCACCAGAATGCGGAAGTAACAGATGAAATAGTGCGGCTGTTATTCTGTAGCTGCCGATCGTGGCAGAGAGGTTTAAGCTCCGTTGGGCTTTTGGAAGGATACTTCCAAAGGTCCAATGGAAGGTTCCACGATCGGCCATTTTTAGAGCTACAGAGCTCTCGCAAAACGGCTGTAGGCTCCGCCCACAGCCCTAAAAATGCTATATGCCACCAACCACGGCTATGCCTTAGTCATTACACCTCCCCTCTTAAACAACATAGCCAAAGCATTTTTTTTCTTCTAACAGCAGGCAATACATATATGATCAAAGCAGACAGAGTGCGACCACCCTAAACTAGGTAACACGATTATCTAAACTGTAGCATTGTAGTGTAGTCACAAATTGCTACTGGTGCAGTAGAGGATAACAATCTCTACAAGAACTAAAGAAATCCAGGATTCTCCCCTTGGAAATGGCAGCACCATGGTGCAGAGTCCAACTCTGTTCTTTGGAGGAAACAACACTGCCACATAACACTCGCTATTGTTTACCATAGAAAATCTCTACACCCTCTTTAGTTAAATGAAATAGACAGAAAAGGCTTACCCTCATCCATTTTGCTGCAGTCCCAGTCTCAGATCAAAGTCCTCCAGAAATAACATCTTTGGTGGTGGTGGGGGGGGGACCGGGCATGGAACGTCACTGAAGTCTTCAGCTTCAAGCAAAATAGCAGCAGGGCAGAGGCTTGGTTATAGCCTCACCGAACGAGTTCACAGCATGCATATAGGCCTTATACCTTCTTCTCAATAGGTCCTGGATCAAGGCATAGGTTTTAAACAAAGTCAGACCTCCCCAGGCACAGTTGGCACACTTGATTTTTGCAATGTTCTGAATCCTTTGGAGGGCATAATTTGTGCTGTCTGGGCCTACATGGCATTTTTTATATAACTTATCCAGGGTACCCCAATAGACCCAGTCTTACCGGCATTCTTCTATGATGTCCCACAGCCTCTCATGGAGGTAAGGGTAAACATACTGAGGGTAATCACATTGGTGCTTCCTTCTGATGATGTGCCCTGCTTGGCTCCATTCTAGGAGTTGTCTTACACTGGAACGAGAGGCCTGCCCATCTGGCAGCCACACTCCCTACCTGCATCTCCTCATAGTGGGGTCCCCAAAAGTTATGCTGTCATAAAGCTCTCTTCAACAACAGCACTTATCTGCTAAACTAGGCCAGTCCTTCCATGGCATGCCATACAGGAACTCTTGCTTAGTAGGTATGTCCCTCTTTAAATCACCATTGATGACGTAGCTGGCTCCCTCAAACAACAACAGGCCACTTGCCACCTCTCTAGGCTTTTCCATGGTGTACGAAAGAGTAGATGGCACATGCGGCTCCTCCGCCACCTTCTCCCTGAGTGCAGCAGCTGTACCAGAAGGATCAGTGCGTCCTGGCCAGGCTGGCTCTTCAAAATCCCTAGGGACCAAAAGTCTCATTTAGGCACTTCGCACACAACCACGTCCATAACCAGAGGGTGGAGATTTTTTGGGTTTTTTTTGCCCGGTGGGGTGGAGGGTTTTCTAAAGGTTCTTCAGTTTTCACCATAGCCTCTCCATCAGGTCTCTCAGCTTCACTTTGCAGGCTTTACTGCTACAGGCTTCACAGCTGAATCAGGCCTCTTAGCTTCACTTGAAGGCTTTGCTGCTGATGATGGACGAGCTTCAGCAGCAGGAATGGAGGCAGTATCAGCCATCAGCTTGCCCCATTCACCAAAATCAGACTCTGCAGAGGTAACAAACTCAGTCGGGGAAATATCAGAGAATATAGATATTGGGGGGGGTTCTGTTGGCACGTTATGCAGACAGACTGAAGAGTCACTCTCTGGCCCTCAGTCTGACAGATGATGCATTTGCAGCCTGTTGACTTCTGTATGACACTCCACAGCCATTTAAGCATTGTTATAGGCACCATCACCTCAGATGTACCTGTAGCAGCTGCCATGGCTAAGTCTCCAATGTCCAACTCAAAAACTGGAGCTTTCAAATGCAGAACAGCTGTGTAGCACTGCAGATCCCAAACAGTCTCTCCAGCAAATTTGTGTTCACACCAGTTGTAACAGATCCCAACGTGCCAGCCCCCCAGCCCGCTGACAAGTTAACTTACTCCCAGTGGGCTATTAGCATACACTTCACATGGCCTGCCATGCAGCCAACTTGGCACCTAAGACTTCTAGGTGCCCAGTGTATCCAAAAGGCACAAAATCTTCCACCCTGCACCACACTGTCCTTATAGCAGTCCAGATAGTACAAAGCTTTCCAGGCACAGACCTTTGCTCCCCACACCTCCACGAGGATCCTTTAGTCTGTGGCACACCAAAATTTGGATCCTGGATGAGCCCCACATTTGCAAGCCCCACATCCTCATGTCTAGGGGTATGCCTGATGGAAAAATGCAGGCAGGGGTGTCACAATGCAGGAACACATACCAGGCACTCAAACTCAGTTCTTACTATAGCTGGCTTCGCTGAAACAAGTTCTTCTGGCCAGTGGGTGCAGGGCTGCTGTGGGTCTTAAAAAAATTAGTAAACCCAACAGTTCAAAAACAGAATGTCGACACATGAATGTCATGCAGGAACAGGGGATCCCATTTAACTAACAACTTGGAAGTCCACAGCATATTCACAGACAGTTAATACTCCAGGCCTATAAGCCCACACTGGAGTTTCCCAATCAAGGCATTGGTGGTCCTTTGTGGTCGTTAAGACCCCCACCTCATCACAAATCAATCCCTCGACAGGGTGGCCACAAATGGATCTCAGACAGTAGCAGAACTAAAAGGGCAGCTAGGTGATCTCAAGCAGCAGGCAGCAGCATCCTCTCTGACTGAACTCACTCCCTCTTCAAATGCCGCTCAGGCTCCCTCTCGAATGTGTGAGGGGGCAGCTGAACGGACCCACATTCCCCAGGGCTCCCTTCCAACTTCCCCTACAAATCCAGGCCTCCAGAAGGTGACTCTTCCCTCTGACACCTCGGGACGGACATCCCCACCAAACTGCTCATCCAGTTGTCCATAGTCTTGTGTCTCACAGCTCCCATTCCATGAAGCTGCAAAGAAAGCACTGCAGTGCTCACCAGCTGCATAAGAAGGATTACGGTTCTATGATCCACAGCTGTGGCCAGCACATCAGTCCATACATTTCCCTTATGGTCTGGCCTGTGGCAGGCAGGTTGGCTACCTTCTCCTCACTAATGATCGAAGATGGGACTGTAGGTTCGAATGCTGACCCAAAGTACTGCACATTGGAAGCCGCCGAAACTGGGCGTGGGAGCAGGGGCTCAGGTTCTATAGGTTCATCCTCCTTCCCTGCTTCATAATACATATCTTCCTCCTATGCAGGGTGCTGCTGTGGAACCAGAGCCTTGGGAAGGAAGTGGGCACATTGAATGGCCTGGAGGTCTAGAACAACTGCTATACCTTTGTCATGTCCTCTCTCGAGTGCATTTGATTCTGTTTGCATGCCTTCTCCTTTTCCTTCACAGAAGGAGTGGCAGGGATGTATTTTGCTTTTTGCTTTTTCTTGGCAGGCAGTGGTTCCAGCACCTGTTCTGAGGTTGTTTTATTTGTATTTTTGCCATCACTGGAGTCAGGGCTCCCCCTTTCAGACACTCTGGTATCTACGCGTTTCAGATGGTTGAGCAACTTTATCTTTCATTTCTGTCCCTTTTGATAGGGGCTGATGCTTATGAGCAAAACCCTCTGATGTGTGCTTTTCACCAACATTGGGAGTTCTCTCTAACCCTTTATTATGCTTTGGTGACATAGTCAGACTGAGAAGCCATAAAATCTTCCCTTTTCGAGCCCTTTGTTTGTGTTTTCGACAAAACTTTATACAAAATTTAACATTTTTCAAATCATGATCTGACCAGAGGCAATTTAACAAAGCATGTGGCAGTCTGCAATTTTTAAAAACCTGTGGGCCATGTTCTCTTCTTAGGCCTATCAATCATGCCAAACACTGATAGAACCTAGAATCTTAGTATTTAGTTTCCAGTCACAACGGCTGTAGAAGCAGCTATTTTTTTGAATAAACAATATGTAAACTGTTTTAAAATGATGTGTAAATGAAAGAGAGTAAATGTTTGTTTTTTTTAAACAGAATGCATTCGGTTCCCTTTGGCGAGAACCATGTTGTAAAGCGGCCTTCTCTGGTTCCTGGGAACCAGAGAAACTGCTAAAAATAATAAAATTATAAAACAAAACACCTTAACTAACACAGAGTATTTGAAAACTGATTTTGAAACAAAACAACAAATGCTTGTAATAAAAGTATTAATATCTAATTTCAAATGCCACAACTTCATAAGTGTTATACTGGAGAAGGTCTGGAGAAAGATGTGTAAGTTCCATATGGGACTGACTATCTGCAATCGATAAAAAGGCTCAATATAATTTCTTACACTACTTATACTTTCCACCAGTAGTGGCAAACAAGTTTCACCTCAGCATCTCACCAATGTGTGGGAGGTGCAATAGAGAGAGGGGTATGTATCTGCACTATTTCTAGCAATGCAATGAACTGCAACAGTTCTGGACAGAGGTGGCACAGTGTATCTCACGGATAATGCCAGCGGGGCACAGGATCCAAGGCAGCATGGATTCACAGCAGAAAGGTCATGTCAGACAAATCTAATTGATTTCTTTGACTGGGTGACCAAAGTAGTAGACCAGGAATGGGCTGTGGACATGGCCTACCTAGACTTTAGCAAAGCATTTGACACAGTTCCGCATAAAAGATCAATAAACAAATTAGCCAGCCTGGGAGTAGGTCCCAGGGTGGTAGCCTGGGTAAAACACTGGCTGGACAACAGGACACAGCGGGTAATAGTAAATGGAGTCCACAGTGAAGAAAGGAGGGTTACTAGTGGAGTACCGCAAGGTTCAGTACTGGGGCTGGTCCTTTTTAATGTCTTTATAAGTGACATTGCAGAGGGACTGGAAGGGAAAGTATGTCTCTTTGCAGATGACACAAAGATCTGCAACAGAGTTGATGCACAAGGTGGGGTGGAAAGGATGGAAAGGGACTTGGCAAGGTTGGAGGAATGGTCAAATGTATGGCAGCTTAGATGCAACGCAAAGAAGTGCAAAGTAATGCACTTGGGAAACAAAAACCCAGGGCAAGAGTACACAATGGGGGGTGAGATACTGATAACAACAACAAGTATTTGTCAATGCCGAATGTTTGCTTGCTGGCATTGGCATTGGTAGTGCAGAAGTTACAGAGCTGCATAATAGCAATGGCAGTGAAGTATTAAACTGAAGCCAACCTCACCACCCTGCAGACAGTGACAGGCATTGGGGTGTGCCTTTGGGTCGTCAGACATAACGGCCACGCCATTTCACCACACCCTACCCTGCAGACACTGACAAGTGTCACAGTGTGCCTTGGGGTCTTTGGCCCTTATGCACACCCCATTCCATCAGGAAATATGGTGAGATGGATGTGGTATAGGAGAATGGGGTGAACTTTGGGGCCAAAGAGTCCAAGGCATACCTCGATGCCTCTCACTGGCTGCAGGGTGTGGAATGGTATGAGCATTATAGGCAAGAATCCCAAGTCACACCCTGATGCCTGTCATTCTCTACAGGGTGGGGCATTATGGTTGGAAACCCTAACAGCTCAGGCATTCGTTGGTATTTTCACTCCAAATTTTCAACATGTTTTTTTTGAGACCCCACCTCATGAACAGTGGCAATATCAGTTTGTTAGCGGAAAGCTTATTGCACAGCAACTACAGCATTTAGTACCACAGGTGCAAAACACATTCCGAACAGGATGTGAAAAATGACAGCTGTACTGTTCATGGGGAGGTGGAAAAAATGGCAATGTTGCAAATCTGCAGTAAAAATATTAAAAAAACTGGTGAAGTCACGAGCGTGCATAGAAACTGTGCAACGCACACCCGTAATGTAATTAGTGTGGGGATTTTTTACAGCAGATTGTCAACTCAGGCATTTTAGGACCTCCGATCATGAACAGTGTCACTGTGATTTTCTTTATCTGTCCCGAACAATGATTTCCCACAGCGACCACGCATCTCTGGGCTGAAAGTGTGAAAACACATTTTGGCCATGTTGTGAAAAATGACAGCTGTACTGTTCATAAGGAAGTGTGGAAAAATGCAACTGGTGAAAATCTGGACTGAAAATATTACAAAGTCATGAACTTACGAGGGTGCGTGGAAACTGCGCAATGCTGACTCATAACAGTCATTTTATGGACTTTTGTCACCAAATTTTCAACATAGCCATTTTAAGACCTCTGCTCATGAACAGTGTAACTATGATTTTCTTAATCTGTTCTAAACATTGCTTTCGCACACCGACTGCACCATTGTGTGCTACATGTGCGGAAACACATTTTAGGCAACATGTGAAAAATGGCAGCTGTACTGTTCATAAGGAAGTGTAATAAAATGGCAATGTGGAAAATCTGGTGAAAATACAGAAAATTGCAAACTTATAGCGTGTGTAGGAACTGCATAGCGCGCTCCTCAAAACAGTCATTTTAGAATTTTTTCTCCAATTTCAACAAAGCCATTTTAAGACCTCTGCTCATGAACAGTGTAACTGTGATTTTTCAATCTGTCCTAAACATTGCTTTCGCAGACACCGACTGCACCATTGTGCGCCACATGCGTAAAACACATTTTGGGTGACATGTGAAAATGGCAGCTGTACTGTTCATAAGGAAGTGTAATAAAATGGCAATGTGGAAAATCTGGAGGAAAATATAGAAAATTTGCAAACTTATGTTATAAGGAACTATGAACGCATCGTCAGAAAACAGTCATCTTTAGAATTTTCACAATTTTCAACATACCAATTTTAAGACCTCTGCTCATCAACAGTGTCACTGTGATTTTCTTAATGTGTCCCATACATTGATTTTGCACACCGACTGCGCCATTGTGCACTACATGGGTGGAAACACATTTTGGGCAAGATGTGAAAAATGACAGCTGTACTGCTCATAAGGAGGTGTGGTAAAATGGCAATGTTGAAAATCTGGAGTGAAAATATTGAAAATTTGCGAACTTACTTAACGCTGCATAGGAACTGCACGACGACGCTCAGAAACAGTCATTTTAGAATTTTCCACCAAAATTTCAACATAGGCTTTTGAGAGCCCACCTTATGAACAGTGGCAGTGTCATTTCATTACTCAGTCCCGAAAGGTGATGTTGCGCAGTGACTAAGAAATCACCCTTCGGGCCTGAATAACGTCATGACAGTGCAATAATGCATGAGGAGGGGTCCCAAAAACCCCATGTCGAAAATGTGGGCCCAAAATTCCCAAAAATGCCTGAGATATGCAAAAAAGTTGAAAAAACCCTATCTATTCCATTATACAACTTACCGGCATTTCCTCAGTTCGCGGTCGGCTTTGAAGCGTGCAGACGTGTTCCCGGTCCACCAAGATCGCCACGCCGGAGTCCAGAGGTAAGTATGGGATGGGGTGTGGGAGGTAGGTGCGCAGTGGGTGGGCGCGGGTGGGGTAGACACAGCGAGGGACCGCTTTTGATTTTCAGGTTTTTAATGAGACGACGCGGGACGCTTGCCATGCTGGGGTGGGCTCTCAGCGCGGGCAGAAGGGACTGCTGGTTGGGGGCATGGAGCTGATGGGGATTGGGCACCCCCATCGGCCATAGCATCTGTTGCCATGCTGGGGTGGGCTCCCAGCGTGGCACCCCTGCTACTGGGGGGACAGTGGAGCCGGCGGGGGTTGGGCACCCCGCGCTAGGAGGTAGCCACGCTGGGGTGGGCACCCAGCGGGCACATGGAACTGTGTTTCGGGTGGCGTAGGTACAACCGACAGGGATTGGGCACCCCGCCGGCTATACAGTGTGTGCGTGGGGGCGGCAGCACGCAGCATGTGTGTGTGTGCAGGGGAGCGTGCATGAGCAGGCGATATCTTATCGCTGCTCACTGAAGCGTAGCTCCCCCTTTCAACTGTACTCCACTGCATTTTGGAGCTGTCATAGACAGCTCCAGCAGGCATTGGAGAACTGCGGTCGCGCCTGCAAACACACTGACTGAACTGGAAGAGGGCTGACACACCTCTGAAAACTCGGATGATGGCACTATGTTTCTTGCACATGCGTGCAAGCAAACATAAAAATGGAAAGGGACCTGGAGATAGTCATATCAGACGACCTAAAAGTGGGCCAGCAATGTGAGAAGGCAGAAAAGAGGGTTGGGGGGATACTGGGATGCACAGGGAGAGACATCACCAGTAGAAATCAGGAAGTTGTTGGCCCTTTGTACAGAGGGTTGGTAAGACCACATCTGGAGTACTGTGTACAGTTCTGGAGACCCCATCTCCGCAAAGACATAGATAGGGTGGAGGCTGTCCAGAGGAGGGCAACCAAAATGGTGCAGGGTCTGCACCAGAAGACATATGAAGAAAGACTAAAGGAGCTTAAGATGTATAGCCTCAAGGAAAGGAGGTAGAGGGGGGACATGATAAAAACTTTCAAATACCTCAAGGGAATTAACAAAGTCCAAGAGCGTAGCATCTTTCAGAAAAAGAGATGTGCAAGAACAAGGGGGCACAATTTGAAGATAGAGGGGGGACGGCTCAGAGGTAATGAGAAGAAGTATTTCTTCACAGAGAGGGTTGTGGATGCATGGAACAGCCTTCCTGAGGAAGTCATAGAGTCAAAAACATTGGGGGAATTCAAGAATGCATGGGACAGACATAAGGCAATTCTAGTGGGGGGTTAGGAGGAAGTAGGCTGTTGGTTAACTAGGATCTGTAGCTCATCCATTAGGTAGGAAAATGAGCAGACTAGGTGGGCCAAGTGGTCCTTATCTGCCGTCAAATTCTATGTTTCTATGCAGATTAGATTAGCGGTGGAACCTTGGGCAATGCTCTTCGGAGTGGAGTCTCTAGAGGCAGAGGACTAGGAGTTCTATCCCAGAGCCATTAGAATCATGCTGGTAACAGGTAGGTGCTGCGTACAAAATACCTGGGTTTGCCACGCACACCCCTCACTACAAATATGGAAGGACTTGCTTCCTAATATGCTCCAACTGGAGTATCTGACATATGACCTTAAAAGTTGGACAGCAGATCTGAACAACAGTGGGGCAGATACTTGGACTCGTTAACCCCACTGGAGTAAGCTACAGCAAGGCTGAGTTAAGTGGGGCCTAAGGTCCTGTCATGCCCAGTCGGGCCGAACCTCCTTATCTTTACCGAATTGTTCATGGCCACTCTCACTTAACAGGAATTTATACAACACCAGTGGGTAATTTGAGGAATTGCTGTTTCAAGGTGCTAGTGTCAAATGTACTTTGCTTGTGTGTTGTGTCTATTTGTGTGTTGATTGTTACTTCTTGTTGTGGTTGTTAGTTATGTGTATCAGTGATATGTAGAGTGCTTGTACAAACTTTTAACTGTGTTTGCTGTATTACTTTTACAAATGCTGAATACTGCGATATTGGATGTTTGAATTGATTTGCTGGTACTTTGTTGTATTGTTCGTATTTTTTAAAATGGTTTTAATAAACAGATATAAAAAAAAAAAAAACAAACATGGGTGGTGGCGGCCGGTGGCGCTGAGGGTTGAGGCGCTGGACGCCACACTCGTATCACGCCGCGACCGGTTCGGGAACGGACTCGAGTCGCCGGGTCGGGCCGGGGAGGAGGATTGATGTCCCAACGGATGCCTCTCTCCCTCGGGGGGGGATTCTCACCCTGAGAATGCTGGTGGGAGCACCGGTGCTCAGGGGGGTTGAGGCCCGTTAACAGAGTCCGGGAGGGGGGACATCACAGCACTTGAGGGAGGCGGCGCCATCGTCGCTTCCCTCTAGGGACGCATTGTGTGCCGGGCGTCTCCAGGGGGCGGGGAAGTGGGGGAGAAAAGTGGAAAATGGTAGTCCCGGTGTCCCTAGATGAAGACTGCCCCATCCAGAGAGTCCACCTAGGACAGACCCCGCTGTGCAGGAGAAGGAGAGGTAATGGCACTCTAGGGGCAGATCCTGAAAAGGGGGGCTACGGGGATATGTGCAGTCGGAAGGAGGGGGACACCGGGGACAGGAAGGAGAATAAAGAAATAAAGCAAAAAAACATAGGGTGGTGGTAAATGGATCCAATCCAGGAAGAGAGAGGTGACCAGTGGAGTACCACAGGGATCAGTACTGGGACCAGTCCTGTTCAATGTCCTCATTAGTGACATTGCAGAGGGGCTGGAAGGAAAGGTCTGCCTATTTGCAGATGACACCAAGATCTGCAACAGAGTGGATACTCCAGAAGGGGTGCAGAAAATGAAGAGGGACCTGGAGAAGCTTGAAAAACGGTTGGAGGTGTGGCAACTGAGGTTCAATGCAAAAAGTGCAAGATAACGCACCTGGGTAGGGGGAACCCTGGGGAGAGCTACAGAATGGTGGGGGGGGGGGTGGTGATTGTCACCAAAGAGAAAAGGAACCTAGGGGCTATCATATCTGATGACCTTAAGGTATCACAGCAGTGTGCAAAGGTTGCAGGGAGGGCCAGTGGCATGCTGGAGTGCATAGGCAGAGGCATTACTAGCAAGAGATGGGAGATGGTGATGCCATTGTATAAAACACTGGTAAGGCCTCACATGGAGTACCGCGTGCAGTACTGGAGACCACACATGCATAAGGACATAGACAAGGTGACGGCTATCCAGAGAAGGGTGACAAAGATGGTGCATGGATTGCATCATAAAACATATAATAATAAGGGATAATAAGGGAACATTGTTTAACCAGGAATGGCACACTAAGCCAAAACTTGTTTCCAGATGTGACCTGGGAGCACAAGAAAGTTAAGTGACTTGCTCAGAATCACACAGTATACACCTAGGTGACTGGGACTCAAATCCAGTTCTCCAGATCTACAGCTCAAAGCCTTCACTCACTGCGCTATACTGCCTCCATATGAGGAGAGGCTAAGAGACCTCAATGTGTACTCACTGGAAGAGAGGAGAGAAAGGGAGGACATGATAGAAACTTTCAAGTATCTCAAGGGCATAAACAAGGTGCAGGTGGGGGATCTTTTCCAATGTAGAAAAGATATCAGAACAAGGGGACATGATATGAAATTCGAGGGGGGTAGATTAAGAGGTAACATGAGGAAGTTTCTCTACACAGAGAGGGTGGTGGACGCTTGGAACAGTCTGCCACAAGAGGTGGTGGGGGCAAGCACAGTGGAGGGGTTTAAACATGCCTGGGACAGGCACAAGGGAGCATTGGGTGGGGAAGGAGTGATGAAAAGCCATTGATCACTTAGAGTCAGTGACTGCATACAAGTATAGGGCTTACATGAAGACTAGATGGGCCTAATGGTCCTTATCTGTCGACAATTTCTATGTATCTATGTATCTAGATGACCAGAAGACTGGAGACAGACAAATCTGGGGCAACTTCTCTCTTCCAGCAAAGAAACAAATCTGGTGTTAAGCCAACAGGGTGAGAGTGACCACAGCGCAAAGTTTGAACTTAATTCTACATTCTAAAATTTGCGTACATTCTATCTTTGGGGATGCACACTTCCGCAGACTAATGCACTTTTGTAAGGCATTATTGATGGATCTGAGATATGGAACCCAGTATCTAGACTACCGTATCCCATATCATAGAAAAACAGAATCTGTCGGCAGATAAGGACCACACAGCCCACCTAGTCTGCCCATTTCCCTACTTGGTTTGGCAATCCCTATTCTTATCTGGACTGCCTATCCACTGCTCTGCTGTACAGCAGGGTACCTTTATGCTTATTCCATGCACTTTTGAATCCCTATACTATTTTTGCTTCCACCACCTCTACTGGTAGGCTGTTCCATGGATCCACCACCCTCTCTGTGAAAAAATACTTCCTAGCATTCCCCCCAAACCTTCCTCCTTCCAGCCTCATGTTATGTCCCCTTGTCCTTTTGCACTTTCTTCTCTGAAATATGCTCCCCTCCTGTACCCTATTTATTCCTCTAAGGTATTTGAAAGTCTCTATCATATCCCTTCTCTCTTCCAGTGAATAGATGCTTAGTTCCTTGAGTTTTCCTCATAAGGCTTGTGGTGTAGTCCATGTACCATTTTTGTTGCTCTTCTCTGGACTGCTTCCATTCTGTCTATGTCCTTCCTGAGATGTGGTCTCCAGAACTGGACACAGTATTCCAGATGAGACCTCACCAGGGACCCTGGTTTTCCATTTTTACCAGTAACACCAGTAATAATCACGGAATCCTGCTTGGTTTACGGATTTTGAATTCTTGTACTGGTGCCTCACGGAAATTGCATGTCACTGCACAGAATCTCTAAAATTTCAGTATCTTTTTAAATTTGTTTTATTTTCTCTCTCTATGTCCCCTTCTCACAGCATCGGTATCCCCTAGCTTCACCCCCAGGTAATGCTCCGGAGCTCCTGTGGGCCTGTCCCTATCCTGCCTGGGTTGTACCCCCCCCCAGGTGGGAAGGTAGGGGACCGTAGGTCACCCCTCCACACTCCCTTAGTATGTGCCGGGCATCCCAGTGGGTCCCTCATGGAGCCTGGTTATGAAGTCTGGGGCACCTGGGTCCCTTCTGCCAGTGGCCGATGTGGGGTGATTGTTCCTGGTTTTCTGGTCTCTGTCCCTGACGGCACCGGCACTAGAGATCCAAGGAGGTAGGTCACGTAGAGACATGCCACAGATCCTGGCTAGCGTCCTCCCTTCCTGATCATTCTGTAGCACCATTGCACCACCACCCGTGGTCACACCGGTGGTGGTAAAGAAGCAGGACCTGCAGCCCACCCTCCCTGGAGGAGTAGAATAGTCCCCCAGGTGCTCGATCCTACTCCCCTGGCCAGACCTCCAGCAACCCGAGTTTGCTTCTGACACTGGGTCACTGGCATTGCAAGCAATAGTGCTACTGCAGTGCTAGTGGGCCGACCCAGATTTCAGCATCTTAAAATGAATGCTGCTGTGCTTTGTATTCTTTCTGCTTTGCTGCGTATAGAAACAGTAAGGAAATCACCTGCACTGCTTTGTGTAATCAGCCATTCAGTTTAACCACCCATGCCTAGTGGTTAGAGTAACAAATGGTGATTGAACTGGGAACATCCAGCAGACTTGGGTTTGAGTACCACAACCTCCACTTGCATCCAAGCAAGTCACTTAACCTTCCAAGTGCTTCTAGGTCACTCTTTAAAACAGACAGTTCTGCCTAGTGGGCCTTACCTGCTTTACAAAGAATATAAAAAAAAATAACAATATATTGTTTACTACATCATAGAACAGTAGTCCATGTAGTACCATGTAATTTACTTGAGTTTTACTTGGGCTGCAGTGATTTTGTATAGGTAAAGATAAATATTCAGATATGTTTTATAAGCTTGTTTTTAGATTTTAGTCAGGTTTTTATTGTATTCTTTGCATATAAGCATCTAGGTTGTAGATTGCTAAACACAGGATCACTGTTACCAACTAACTTATTCAAGTTTATAATCAGTAGAGCCATCCAGAATCCTCAGTTGTTTGAATGAAAACTAGTCTGAATGAAAATATGTTCACAAAGAAGAAACTGCCTTACTACTTATGAAAAGACTTCACAGTTAGCACCCCATGTAGGTGAATTGGATCATTTGCACCTTTTCTCCCAGCTGTTGATTCTGTCTCTGTGACAACAAAATGTTTTCTGATAGACTGCTTCAACAAAAAGCAAATGTTAAGTATTTAAGAGTACTTATGTTTGGCCAGTGGATTTTGAAAGCACATTCAATGACATACATAAGGTAAGACTCCAGGGGCTGTATGATGCTGGTGGGCAGAGTAGTGCTCAATTCACATCTGAACAAAGACATGAAAACTGGGAAACATCCTTTTCATGGATACCAAGTAAAAAAAAAGCATCCACATGTCTGGGAGATGCATGAATCCATTTGAAGGTCCTCCACTAATCACTTGTGGATTTTTTAGGTGAAAACACTTTATTTCAAAGAAGCAAATTTAAGCATGTTTTTTTTTGCTCCTCCTACCCCCGGCCATCCACTCCTTCAGGCCTGCCAAGGCCCCCTACTACCGCTGCTGAGTCCCGACCACTATCCACTGACCCTTACTGCTGTGCTACCAGGTAACCCTAAGTTACCCTTTATTGAGTGGGCCCCTACCCCTATGGGAGGCTACCAGGGGAGGAGAATTGCCCCAAAGAGCTTCCTGTGTATCCTGGGCATGTCAGGGGTCAGAACGGACACATGTCTGGGGCTTCTGGTGTATGGCGGGACCAGCAGCCATCCTTTGGTTGGCCAGCGGGTGTTTTCCCATTTTCTTGGGAGCGTGACAGGCTACATGATGTCAAGGCACAAGCCAACATCCGTCACACTCCTCCCGCAGTGAGGACTGATGTGTTGTTGTGCCTCTGGCCTCCACCATGGGCCAGCAAATGCTGAGCCATGAACCCACCCTCCCTCCCTCCCTCCCTCTCAGGAGAAAGGGAATGGTCATTGGACACTCAAGCCTTCACCCACCAGCTGGCCCTCCAACACCCAAGTCTGTTCCCTAACCTTGGTCAGCAGTGTCACAGGCAGATATCTAATTCAGGCAGTTAAATTATAGATAGGAAAAAACAAAGGTAGTCTACCTTAGCGGTGATGATTCAGATTAATTCACATCTGAGTTCTAACAAGCAAAGAGACCAAGTCATCTGTAACATGTGCATTCGGGGTGTGAGTGTTGAAAGGGGATCATAGTGCTGTCACTACTGCCATCACCCCAGAGGGATGTGTACTGCATTGTTGCTACTGCCATCACACTGAAGGGGTGGGGGTGGTAGTGCTTCTGCCATCACCACTGGTGGATGGGGAATGTAGACCTGCTGCCGTCCCACCTGAGGGATGGGGGCCATAGTGCTGATACTGCCATCACACATGAGGAATGATGACTTTAATACTGCTGCCATCACACCTAAGAGATGGGGGCCATAGTGCTGCTGCTTCTGTCACACCAGAGGGATGGGGGCCATAGTGCTGTGTTGGTGTTGCCATTGCACCTGAATGATGGGGCTGTAGTGCTGCTTCCATTACACCTTAGGGCGGGGGCTGTAGTGTTGCTGTTGCCATCACATCTTGTACCTAAAATAACTTTAAATTGGTACAAGGATGGAAGGATGCGTAATAGTGGAGGTCAAAATTGCTAAAATGCAGGTTAGCAGAGCTAAAAATTGTTAAATAAAGTACACAAAACCAAACACTGGTAAAAACGGATTTTGGCTTAGCAGACACTGGTGACAATGTCGTTTTTTACAATGTGCAAAACAGAACATGCCCTTTTTCAGTCCCGGTAAACCAGTGTCCCAGGACCACACCAGTGATCTATACAGTTGCATCACCACTTCACTCCTCTTACTGGTTATACCCCTTCCTATGCACCCCAATATTCTGTTTGCCTTCCCCACTGCTTTTTTGCATTGTTTGGCTGACTTCAGGTCATCGGATATGATAACCCCCATGTCTCACTCCTGACTTGTGGTGGCTAGAACCTGCCCCCCCCATCCGGTATTCCTCTCTTGGGTTTCTGTGTCCCAGGTGCATTATCTTGCACTTCTTAGCATTGAAACCCAACTGCCAAACCCTTGACCATTCCTCAAGTAGTCTTAGGTTATTTCTCATTTTATTTAGCCCCTCCTGTGTGTCGACTCTGTTACAGATCTTGGTGTCATTTGTGAACAGGCATATTTTCCCCTCCAGTCCCTCTGCAATGTCGCTTATGAAGACATTGAATAGAACTGGACCCAGCACCGATCCCTGTGAAACCCGGCTGGTCACTTCCCCCTCTTCTGATTTTATGCCATTTACTACCACCCTCTGGGTCCTGCTTTTTAGCCAGTTTCCAACCCATTTTACCACTTTAGAGCCCACACCCAGATTCCCCAATTTGTTAAGCAACCTTCTATGAGGAACGGTGTCAAAGACCTTAGTGAAATCCAGGTAGGCCACATCCACTGCCCCTCACTGATCCACCACCCTAGTCACCCAGTCAAATAAATTGATAAAATTAGTCTGACAGGATCTACCCTCAGCGACTCCATCATCAAGTGTGTTTTTTATAAAAACAAAAGTAAATAGCCTCCAGCAAAGGTTCCAGTCTTCTATGTTCGGTAAGGGAGAGGCTGGAGATGGCCGGCAGCTACTAATAAATGCTCCCCCCCCAAATGTGGCCACGTAGCACTCAAGGCTACCTTTTCTGTTATTGCACTCCAGTATGTATGCGTATCCTAGCAGTGCATATTCTGTTTTTTTTATTATTATCTTGGATTCACACTTTTGAGCTATAAGCTCTTTACATAGGTTCCACATAAGAGGATAATACACAGGGAGAACATTACGTAGTTGGCACAAGGCAAAACAATAAATTCAACAGTTACAAAGGATATCTCACATTCGGTGCATGAAAGAACTAAACAAATGTTGCATTGTACAGTGTATGCCACAGGCGTACAATAAATTCTACAGGTACAAAGGAGATGTCACATTCAGAGCAAGAGAGAACTAACAAATGTGGCATTGTACAATGTATACCACGGGCACACTTAAAAAAGAAAGACAAAAATTACTGGAGTAGGGAAACAGAAAGTGCAAAGCAGGAACAACTATGGGACAGGGGAGAGGTACAGCCCATAAGGCCAAGTCAAAGGGAGGACACTTGATTACAGGGAAAAAACTAGAAATTAGGGGAAGAAAGGAATGGCCAATGTGGCCCATACGGGTGCGTGGAGATTGGCAGACAGGGGAGACCAGAGGGGAAAGACAGAGAATCAGCCCAGAAGGCCTAGTCAAATGTGAGGAGGGTAGGTGAGGTGGGATGCAGAGACTGAATGGACAGAGAGGGTTGAGGGAGGCATAGGGAGGCAATGCAGTAGGAGGGATGTGAGGAGCCAGTGGGGAAATAATTAACCAAGGAGGTGCAGGCCCCCGGTATGGACTAATTAGTGGAAGCAGTCACAGCTGGCATTAGCAGTTAGGTGTTGTCTGAGCATACATTTAAAAGCACCTAGTGTGGATGCAGAGGAAATGTTGACATGAAGGGAACTGAACCAAAGCAGGGCCCAATGGGCGAAAGATCTTTGACATCAGGAGGTAAGACAACGGGGAATTTTGAAAACCTGGCTATCAGAACTTCTGGTGTGGCAAGGGTTAGAGTATGGATGAGTTCCTGCACACCAGGGGACATCATACCAAGGCTTACTTTTTTTGCAAGCAGGCATGTTTGGTACATTAGTCTGCTCTTGAAATGGCGCCAATTTGCTTTAACATACAGGTCACAGGTGTGAGTCAATTGGGCAGACCCAGTTAGGAGCCGGCAGGCTTTATTGAGAACTACAGTGGTACAGTGGAGGGGCATGTCCGTAGCTGACCCATAGATAACAAGCTCATAGTCAATGAGTGAAACCACAGAGCTAAGAATAGCTAGCCTTAGGGCTTCTGGGGTCAGACTATATTTGTGCTTGTAAAGGAGTCCTGTGTGCGAGTTGATGGTGCATACATCTACCAAGATGCCTGCAGATGCCACTCCTCCATCCCACCCACAGCCCAGACTTTATTTATTTATTTAGCTTTTGTTGACCAGGTAAGCACACTAGACAAGCATATGCCTATTTTCTGGTATGACCCGGGAGATTACAAAAGAATATACAGACAATGCATATGTTTTAACAAGATTTCAAAAAGTGCTCAAACAATACAAAGTGCACAAGCAATGCAAAGGCTTAAAATTTTATTTATTTTAGTTGCCCGAGTAAGTGCACTAGACAAATTCTGCCTATTTTCAGGCATGACCGGGGGGAGGGAAATACAGATGAATGCCAACTGACCTTGAACCAGATTAAGCTGTTGGTGGTATTTTTAGTGAATGGGGGGAAATTTGGCCAGGGCACCGGGGAAATTCACCTACTCTTTTCAGCGTGCCATGGGATCTTTAGCATCCACCTGAACTACCACCAGAACAGGCAGGTGAGACCTCGGTTTAACATCTCATCTGAAGGGTGGCACTTCAGGAGTGCAGCACCCCCCCCTCATGCTGCACTACAGTATCAGTATTGAGATATTAACCCAACTGGCTGGTGTGGGAAAAGAACCCACAGCCTTCTGATCTCCTGGCCTCAGAGGCAAGTGTGCTACCTGCTGAGCCACTGACACTGACTGACAATGAGAAGGCAAAGGTAACAGTACAATAAAGAGGATCAATACGTCAGTTAAATTTAGACTATGTTCAAACAGGGCTCTAGAACAGAAGACCAGACATAGAGATAAAGTAACAAAGTGCAAGATATGTAAAGGGGGGGGGGTTCAAGAAATTAGGCACAGTTGCAGGACGAGGTTAACTGCAGGTGATTCAGGAGGGATCGTCTGAAGCTAAACACATAGCAGTGTGGGATCTGGTATGGCTGAGGGTGAACAGACACATGGTGGATTCCCTGCAGGGGGAGGGCCTCAAACAATTGGTACAGCAACCCACAAGAGACAGGGCTATCCAAGATCTAGTAATGACTAACAGGAAAAGGATCACAGATCTCCAGGTAGAAGGTCACCTGGGGGCCAGTGAACATCACATGGTATGGTTCAATTTGGCCATTAGAACTAAATCATCCCATTCCAAGGCAAAAATATGGGGCTTCAGAGGAGCTGACTTTGATAAGATGGCCAACAGAGTTAAGCTAGCCCCAGCAAAAAGAAATACAGGTGAGGGGGTTCAGGCAAAGTGTGCAAGCATTAAAGATACAATACTTGAAGCAACATCCCATTGTGTTAGAGAGAAAAGGAAGTGCAAAAGAAGAAGGAAATCACTTTGGTTCTCAAAAACAGTAGCAGAAAAGGTCAGAGCCAAAAGGCTGGCCTTCAGGAAATATAAGGGAACACAGCAGGATGAAGATAGGGAGGCATAGCAAACTTCCCTAGGGGAAGCAGGGAAGGCAGTAAGGCAGGCAAAGGGCCAAACCAAGGAAACACTAACACAAACAGTAAAAGAAGCTGACAAGACTTTCTATAGATACATTAGTGAAAGGAGAAAGTCCAGAGGGGGTATTGCTAAGAGCAAAGGGGATAAGGAGCATGTGAGGAGGAGGACCATGTAAAAGCATCTATCCTAAATAGATATTTCTGCTCAGTATTTACTGAACAGAAGGTAGGGCAGGGCCCACAGCTCTGCACCATGGACACAGGGGGAAGAGAGGTGTGCACTAGTCCCTTCACAAAAGAAAGGGTCCTACAACAGCTCAATAAGCTCAGGGTGGATAAGGCAATGGGACCTGATGGCATACATCCTAGGGTACTAAATGAGCTAAGGGTGGAACTAGCAGAGCCATTATCAGAACTGTTTAGTGAGTCTCTGAGCACAGGAGAAGTCCCAGAAGACTGGAGATGGGCTAATGTGATCCCGCTCCACAAGAGCGGTAGCAGGGAAGAGGCAGGGGACTACAGACCAGTCAGTCTTACCTCAGTAGTGGGCAAGATTATGGAGGCGCTCCTTAAGGAAAGGATAGTGCAACACTTGGAATCCATAGGAGCACCAGATCCAAGACAGCATGGGTTTACAAAAGGAAGGTCATGTCAAATTAATCTCATAGATTTCTTTTAACTGGGTAACCAGAGTGGCGGACCGAGGGGGAGCAGTTGATGTTGCCCACCTTGACTTCAGCAAAGCTTTCGATACTGTTTCACATAGAAGATTGATTAATAAGCTGGGTAGGCTCAAGGTGGGTCAGAAGTTGGTCAGCTGGGTGGCAAACTGGTTGACGGGCAGAAAACAGAGAGTGGTGGTAAACAGTATACAGTCGGAAGAGATGCAAGTCACAAATGGGGTGCCTCAGGGATCAGTCCTGGGGCCAGTCCTCTTTAATATCTTCATCAGTGACACTGCAGATGGACAGGAGGGTAATGCATGTCTGTTTGCAGATGACATCAAGATCTGCAACAGAGTAGATGATCCAGATGGGGTGGGCAGAATGAGAAGAGATCTGGATAAACTAGCAAAATGGTCGGAAGAGTGGCAACTGGAGTTTAACGCAAAGAAGTGCAAGATCATGCACACAGGGAAGAGAAACCCTGAAGCCACCTAAAGGCTGGGAGGGGAGTTGCTGGCAGTCACAGGGTAAGAAAGAGACTTTGGCGTCATCATCACAGATTACCTGAAATCATCAACGCAGACCACTAAAGCAGTAGGTAAGGCTAGAGGGATGTTGGGGTGTATCAGTAGAGGTATCACAAGTCAGAAGAGGGAGGTAATAATCCCTCTTTACAAGACACTGGTTAGGCCCCATCTGGAGTACTGCATGCAGAACTGGAGGCCACACCTTCACAAGGACATTAACCAAACTGAGGTAGCCCAGAGAAAGGTAACCAAAATGGTGCAGGGACTGCATCAGAAAACATATGAGGACAGATTAACGGAGCTCAATATGTATACCCTAGAGCAAAGGAGGGAGAGAGGTTATATGATTGAAACATTCAAACACCTTAAGGGCATTAACAAGGTGAAAGAGTCTAACATGTTTCAATATAAGAAAAATAGCAGGACAAGAGGACACAGCATGAGATTAAAGAGAGGCCGATTAAAGGGTAATGTGAGGAATTTCTTTTTCACAGAAAGGGTGGTAGATGCATGGAACGGCCTACCTCAGGAAGTGGTGGATATGAATACAGTGCAGGGCTTCAAACAGGCATGGGATAGGCATAAGGGAGCAATACAGATGAGTATGAATAAATAGGCCATTGACAGAGCAAAAACCAATGGCACATTAATAAGGCAGAAAAAGAAATGGACAGACTGGATGGGCCTTACGGTCCTTATCTGTCGTCAACTTCTATGTTTCTATATGCAACTGCATTAATGTGTTCTTGCATCTGTGGATGTCCATAAGACACCTGGGATGGTTCTATGTGATAACAGCGAGAGCCTAAATGCATTCACCGTTATCAAGAAGTCAAGAGTGACTAATTTTTTTTGCGGCTGTCTCACACCCCAGCGCACAGCAAAATGGTGCAAGGGACTTATTTTTAATGTTTATGTGAGAGCTGTGCCCCGCCTCCACTAAAATTCTCATCTCCGAGTGCATGTCAGGAGGTGAAAACACTAAAAAATTAAAAGGTTCGGGCCAGGAGCAACAAAAATGCACCAGTGCCTAGACCCGAACCCAGTACCCTGCTGACCAGCGCCGGCAACCCACTTACCACGCCATGGGGTTGGCTCGGCAACCTACTGTGGCACAATCCTTCCCACCCCTCACTGTGTGTGCTCTCCACCCCCCTGCAAGCATACGTATAGCGACATCCCATCACTATATTCGCCGATCCCCCCATCCGGCCGCCCTACCATAACCCTCAAGGGATGCGGTGGGGAGCGGGTCACCGTTATTTTTGGCACCCTTTCCCCAGCATCTTCATCACAGTATACCCTGGGGTTGCATGTAACCCAGCCCTAAGCATTGAATATCATAACACGTAGGGCTGAGACACATTTGTGAATAGAGCCTGTTCTTTGTATCAATATACAAACTCATTTGAAGAAATCCTGTCCCCTCTCACCCATATCCTTAATCTCTCATTGCGTCTCTCAGTATTCCCCCCAAAATGGAAGGCTGCAGTGGTCACCCCTGTGTACAAGAGTGGGGACCATGCCCTCCCCGGGAATTATAGACCCATCTATATACTGTACTGCCACCACTCTCAATGGCCCTTGAACGAATCGTTGCCGACCGACTTGTCAATTATCTGAACAAGCACATGCTCCTATGGCTTTCGGGCTGGGCATAGCACCATTACAGCCCTCCTGGAATTCACAGGCTTCATCCACAAATCCCTCGATCTTGGCCAGCTAGTTGGAGCTGTCTATATTGACCTAACAAAGGCCTTTGACATGGTCAACCATGTCCTCATAGTTGACCAACTCACTGCCATAGGCCTTGCCCCCGAGGCAGTTGCATGGTTCCACAACTACCTACACTGCCGAACACAGCAAGTCAGGATAGATACCTTTCTCTCTGACACCAAGCCTGTGTGCTCAGACATTACACAGGGGTCAATACTGGGCCCCCTCCTCTTTAGCCTATTTCTGAATTGCCTCCTCCTAGCCAGTCAGTGCCGTATCCTCCTCTATGCAGATGATGCGGTTATCTTTTCTAATAGCTCTGACCCACATTTCTTGAGCAACAGCTACAACGTGACTTCACCAGCATTGAGTCGTGGTTCAAATATCATAAATTGATAATGAACTACAAAAAAACAAAAACCATGTTGTTCACCAGCCTTAAGAACTAACACAAAAACTACCCGCTATCAATATGTGATGGGGTGGTGTTCCTCTTGAACGTATTCATCACTTGAAATATCTTGGAATTACTCTTGACAGCTCGCTCTCCTATGCCCTCCACATAAACATCACAGCTAAAGCAATCAACAAATGCTTAGGGCTACTTTATCGCCATACACCCTCAGCCTAGCAGTCCACAGTTCAGTGGGTTCCCTAGTGGACTACGGACTGCCAATATATGGCTCTGCCACAGATACTGCCCTCCGGCGTATAAAAACTGCCCTTAACAATGCCTGCAGGCTCACCTTAGGGGCACACCTACTAACCCACACCTGCAATCTCTATGTAAAGGCTCACTGGCTAATGCTCTTTGGTCACTTAAAATATGAATCCTGCCTCCTGGCCAAAAAGATCTGCCTTGGTCAGCTCCCAAGTGGGGTCCAAAAACTCCTACTTCCCAGCACTAATCCCAGGACCACCCAAAATTCATAACTGCAGTCCTCCTTGACTCCAAAATGTCAGACATCTCAAGGACAAAGGTCCTTTGCCTGTCTGCCACCGTTGTGGTTAAACCCCCTCCATGAGAACATTATTAGCCTGCCCACACTGTGGACCTTCAAAAAGAACCTAAAGAACCATGTAATACAGGAATCTCAATGTATCTGCCATCGATAGCACCTAGTAAAGGCATCTCCTACCATCTGCCCTTCTGCCAAACAGACCTCTCTCTCTCTCTCTCTCGGACACCCTGCACTTGGAGCTCAACCCTCAACCCCGTGTCTCCAGCACTTCAATGCGCTAACCCCCTCGTGTTGCTGACAACTAACAGGCTCCCTGTTGGGCACAGTTATTTAGCCTGTCCCTGTATGTATCTGACTGTGTTTACCTATTCCCGTTGTAGTTTTCACTGTATTTTTTGCGTTCCTTTGTTCAAAGACCAAAAGTACCTAAATGTTCTCATTTTAATTCTATTGCCTTGTTTGTCTCAATGCTCTGTATAATCATCTACTTGTTCTAAATGCACTAAAGTGGAACCTATGTAAAGAGCTCTGAGCTCAAATGGTTAATCCGAGATCAGAAAAAAAAAATTAATACAGAAGTTATCTATCAATGTATTGTTTATTGGCATCTATACATCATACAGTGAAGCCCGCCAGGATAAAGCACAATATCACAGGCTTCCTGCATGACAACATGGATTAACTCCCATTGAAATTGCATTGTTTTATACCTGCATCACATGTGTATATATATTGATTTATATTTTGGAATATTGATATTATAGTGCACTCCACTTGTAACATACCCTGATAATGCAGACAATCGGTTTTCACAGACAAATTTAATAGCCCCAAACCATACCATGTTTTCCTTTAATTTTCCATCTGTTTATATGGACATTGAGGTGAGGTTTTGGCAGATTCTGACAGTTTCTGATATCTTGCAACACTGAAGCATGGGCAATTAGAGCTGTTAACACCTGCTAATTGCTCTTGTGCTTAAGCTGCTAGATCCTGCTGATTAAAAGGTCCGTACACTGCTGTACCCTAATAGATGGGTGTCCAAAAGAAATACACTCCCTTTTGTCACAGAAGATAGAGCTGCCATGGCAGATTGCTTCCCTGCCAAAAATGAGCATGAGTGATTTAGCTGTTCTTCTTGGTCTGCCAAAATTCGCACTGCTGGCTGAATGGCATGGGAATCAGGGGCCCAATTCCAGTATGGTTATACATGTCGCAAAGTGACTTGTGCCCAAAAAAATGGTGCAAGTAGCACTTTGCACCATGAGTAATGACATTCGATAATCCAAAACACAAAGTGGTCCTATGCCACTAGTTATGCCTCAAACTCCCTGTGACATGGCACTGTCATTCATTGAGCGCATATTGTATACAGCAGTATGCACTCAGAGGGAGCTCAGTCAGCGGCTTGCCATGGAGGTGAGAGGTGGGATGTGCCAGTCACCAACTGGGAGCGGGTGTGGGGGGCTGGGGGCGGACTGGCACTGCCGGTTGGGGGCCACTAGATTACCAGGACATATGGGCATGGCATTTTTAATATTACCAGCATGCTGGTGATCGGGGATCTGGGCTTGGGAATGGGGAGGCATGTTCAGCCCTGCGGGGCACCACTCGGGTACGGAGGGGGGAGAGAGAGAGTTGTTCAGCCCTGCAGGGTGTTACTTGGGGACTGGGGCTTGGGGCGGGGGCATTCGCCTGGTTGGTGGGCTTTACTGCAGCTTGCAGCACCCTGTTGAGCTGCGCCCTCCCTTTGGCGCAATGCTTGGGGTGCCATAAGTCATGGAAGTAGCTGCTGGGGACCCTGGCTGTTCTAGAATCGGGTGCAGGGTCCCCGGTGCATCGACATTTGGTGCAAATCACAATTATCTGCGATTTGCACCATGCCTTCTGGAATCGGACCCCAGAATCCTAGCCGAAAGAGGAAAAGGAAGGGAAAGGATGGGGAGGCAGAGGAGGCTGTCCAAGCTACATTGGTTTACAAAGTAATGGGCCTCTTCTTATGCTCCTGTTTGTCTAATCGAGTCTGAATTTGACTCACTAGCCTGCCTGGATAAAAATGATCTGGAATCAGCTGTTGATGACATTGGGGTGGCCACAGGAGCCATGAAATTGGAACTGGAGACCAACAACCCAAAGGATGAGGCCAGCGATGAACCCCTACCAGTGATCATGACCAGCTGTGATGTGTGTGAAGACCTGGAAACATGCCGCAGGGCTGTGGAGCAGTGATTGGATATCATTCCTGACTGGGACATACTTCTCAACTGTCCCTGATTTTCAGGGATGTCCCTGATTTTGCCTCAAAATTTTCCTCTGTCCCTCATAAAATTTGCATTTTTGTGACAGAACCGTGGGACAAAAATCACAAAATAATGTCAAACATTAAAGTTATAGACTTGTTCTTCTTCAGAAAATGCATCTTAATACATATAACTTTATTATATCAGCTTTCTGAGTGAATAGCACCAATTTTTAGGATGTGTCCCTGATTTGGGGTCTTTGTCCCTGATTTTTTTAAGCCTTGTCCCTGATTCATGAGGCAAGAGGTTGAGAGGTATGGACTGGGACATGATGGCAAGGACAGAGGCAGACTGGAGGAACTACACTGTCAAAAAAGAAAAACAGACCTCCATCACCTCTTTCTTCGGCCACCAGACAAGTTCCCTGTAGTCTACACAAAGCAGTAAAACTCCACATTCTCTGTCCTGACAGCAAACAAGAATGCTCATTGATCTTTCCCCACACAACCACTCGGCACAGTCACTGGTTTTAGCTGAATAAATGAATAAGGAATAAAGTGTTAACCCCCAATGTGAAGCACAGAAACACTGAAGCACTTCACACTCTCCCTCAATGAACCCCCCCCCCACCAACATTCAGCATGGTTTTAAAGTGAGTTGCTCTAAAGCACTTCACTGAAGTTAGCACAGAACAGCATTTTATACACATTTTACATGCTGTTTCTGCATTACCGTGAATGTACTGCACTGTACATGTTTTTTCTATACTCTGCACATGTACTGCACTGTACATGTTTTTTCTATACTCTGCACATAGCTCCCTGTTATACTGTATAGTTTTTGCTACAAAACTCTATGTAAAGAAAAACCAAATTGCCTCACTACCGAAAACTTAATAAACAAACAGGTTAACACTGAACGGCATTTTACATGCTGTGTCTGCACTAGTGTCAATGAATAAATCTCCCAATCAGTCACGGCAGTATAGTGTGGACATCGTTTAATGCGGACAATTCGGTCCACAACAGAAGAGTCTGCTATAAGCGACTTTGACTGTCCCAGCTTTCCTAAAAATATCATCAACTGTTTTTCTATTTTTGGTCAGTTTTGCAGAAGCCTATTGAGCTATGTTCAACAGCATTTTACTAATAACATCTATCATCAATCTTGTAGCACATCCTTTAGCTTCTTTACCTACAGCCATCAGTAGATAATACAAGCATTGATTTTAGAATTTGTTTAATAAATTGGAGGAAGAATTGTATAAAACTAGTATGAAATGGAACTGCCTTAAAAAAATCTCCTAATAACCAATTTTAGTTGCTTAGCTGCTTCTTTACTACCAGGGAATAAATTATTTATTTATCATAGTGGAAGACAACAGTGTTTATTTATTTTATTTCAGTCTTTGGAAAATTACCTTTGAGCAAAATGCTCTTTTTCAAAGGTTCCACATCAAGACCAGATACACGAACAATACATCAGTAATGCCACAAATATGACTGGTTCGTAGCTAACATACAGTAGCATGAAAGCACAAGAAGGACAGCATAATAAAACTACACATGTGGTTATAAAGTTCAAGTGCAGGATTAACATGTCAGTTGGTAATAAAAAGAACTGGCAGGAGGATACATTACAATTGAGAAACCTAGACAGTCGAGTTCTTCCATGGGACCCAGAATGCATTTATTGAATTTACTAATCCGCAGGGGTAAGTCACCCAGAGACAGGCATTTTCGTGACATACGGGGGGGGGAGGTTGCCTCCTTTTCTCTCTCCCCCATATGTCAGCATTAATGGGTCCTTGTTTGGAAGTCATTCCTGTTTTTTGGATGTCAAAATAGTTCCACACCAGCTGCCAAATTCTGGATGTCAGTATTCTAAGAGATCAACTTTTAGAAGTTGATACAAAATATAACTCCTATAATACCATTTCCTTCAGAAAATAACACCATTTTTGACTTCCATGCCTGCAGAACTGGATGACACCTAATTTTCTCACCTCCGTGCTGTCTGAATCCCTTTGTGAGACTAGCATGAACATGATGGGGCTATCGGGCAGACTCGATGGGCCATAAGGTCCTATTCTGCTGACATGATTCTATGATGATACAGTGCACTTTTTTGAAAACTGATGACCATGAAAGGCATACTGAGCTGAAGCTTGTTTCCAGGTGTAACTCGGGGGGGGGAGGGGTGTTACACAGGAAAATGGACAAAAAAATATATATATGCCAAGTTAACAAATAGCACAAAAACTGACAAGAATTACAGTTTTGTGGAATGTGCAGATATAGCTGAACAAACTATAAAGTATAAAATGCTGGAAGTACAGTTAGGCATACACACAGTAATAAGCCTTAGAAACTAAAAATACCACCAGCAGCTTAATCTGCTTCAGGGTCAGTTGGCATTCATCTGTATCCCCCTCTCCCTGGGTCATGCCTGAAAACAGGCAGGATTTGTCTAGTGCACTTACCCGGTCAACCAAAATTAAATAAAAAAAAATAAAAAATAAAAACAGCAGTCAAAGAATGTAGCCACAGCACATGTTGGCTGAGTTCAGGTGCTGCAGTAATGCTAAAGGAAAAACAGCCACTGTAAACCGTGAGGAATTAAGGAGGGAGACGTAACCCAGCCTGCCGGTGCAGCAGCTGAGCTTCTGGTTGCAACACTGATGTCCCAGGTTTGGAAGCAAGCCTGGGGAGTCGGAGGACCAACCAGGGGCAGGAGGATTGAGCATCCCCAGGACCGCTTTCCTCCCTTGGGGGGAGAGTGGAGAATCATCCGGTGCTCAACTGACCACTGGTGGAGACCGGGGGTCTGACAGCCAGTGCTCAAGTACTTTGGGAGGTGTGCCAGATGTCCGGCACTTCATGCACCATCATGTCATTGCATGCCATGCCTTCCTGGTGGTCAGCATCTACAAAACATCATTGTGATGTAGCGGGAGGACGTCCGCCTTCCGCCAGACCCCACACAACTAACTGAGGCACTATCCCAGATCATGAACCAGTCTCCATTCAGGAAGCACTTCTCCCAGATGGCCCCACCTTGGTGTGTAAGCCAAGGTGCACTCTGGGTGTAAGGCACTTAAACATGTTGCTGAATTTGTTTTTGTAAATGCTTAGTGTATTCATTGAAATATATTGGTGTCTGTTATATGTATTCTCAAAGTATTTGTGTTTTTATTATTGTATTTTCCTTTTGTTGTTGGGATAAATTCCTTCTGTATATAAACAGATTTTGATATGTAAACTTATTTCTGGTTTGTCATGTGATTTGTGATGTATATGAAGTTTACATGTTCACTTCACAGATAAACCTTGTAAATAGGGCGTAAATTGTCCTAATGGTGTTATACTGTATACATAAATTTTATTACTACTTACTACTACTCTGGAGGGTAGGTAAGTCCAAGGAGATGGGGCTGGATGGCAGGGTGCACTGAAGGTGGCCAACCGATGGCCAAAAAAAAACAAAAAAAGGGAAGGAGAAAGGTAGCAATGAAAGAATCAGGAGTACCATTTTTTGTCCATTTGTCTACAGAATGATGTTAGCAGTTTGACAAAATGCATTTTGTGCACAGAATGAAGTCAGTAGTCTTGCAAAAGGAATTATGTGCACTAAATGAAGTTAGCAGTCTCACAAAGGGCATTTTTTGTACGTATGTACCCATGTATTTATTTACTTATTTCAAAAGTTTCACCAGGAAAGACATACTGAGCTAGTAATAGCTTGTTTCTAGCTGTGTCCAGGAAGGGGGTGGTGACGGGGGTTAAGGGAGTAGACAATAACAAAGGTGCAGAATAAATTAAATACAAAATAAAGAGTGCAGTAAGGTACAACAGTAATAAACAAGCATTTGTCAATGCCGAATGTTTGCTTACTGGCATTGGCAGTGGTAGTTACAGAGCTGCGTAATAGGAATGGCAGTGAAGTATTGAACTGAAGCCAACCCCACCACCAACCTGCAGAGAGTGACAGGCATTGGAGTGTGCATTTGGGTCGTCAGGCATAACGGCCATGCCATTTCACCACACCCCACCCTGCAGAGACTGACAAGTGTCACGTGTTCCTTGGGGTCTTTGGCCTTATACGCACCCATTTCATTTAGGAAATATGGTGAGATAGGTGCGATATAGGAGAATGAAGTGAAAGTTTGGGGACGAAAAGTCCACAAGGCATACCTGATGCCCTCTCAGTGACTGCAGGGTGTGGAATGGTATGAGCATCACAGGCAAGAATCCCAAGTCACACCCCTGATTCCTGTCATTCTATATAGAGTTGGGCGATTTAGCTGAAAAGTCTAATACCTCAGGCATTCATTGGTATTTTAACTCCAAATCTTCAACATGTTTGTTTTGTGACCCCACCTCACGAACTGGGGAATATCAGTGTGGTAGCAAAGCTGCTTATGCACAGTGACTACAGATTTAGCACCACAGATGCAAACATATTCCGAACAGGCTGTAAAAAATGGCAGCTGTACTCTTTCATGGGGAGGTGTAAAAATGGCTATGTTGCAAATGTGTAGTAAAAATATTTAAAAAAATGGTGAAGTCACAAGCGTACATAGAAACTGTGCAACGCACACCCGTTATATAAGTAGGTTGGGGATATTTTATAGCAGATTGTCAACTCAGGCATTTTGGTGCCTCCGATCATGAACAGTGTCACTGTGATTTTCTTTATCTGTGCCGAACAATGATTTCCCATAACGACCACGCATCTCTGCACTGAAAGTGTGAAAACACACTTTGGCCATGTTGTGAAAAATGGCAGCTGTACTGTTCATAAGGAAGTGTTGAAAAATGCCACTAGTGAAAATCTGGACTGGAAATATTACAAAGTCATGAACTAACGAGGATGCGTGGAAACTGCACAATGCTCACATGTAACACAGTCATTTTATGGACTTTTGTCACCAAATTTTCAACATAGCCATTTTAAGACCTCTGCTCATGAACAGTGTAACTGTGAATTTCTTAATCTGTCCTAAACATTGCTTTGCACACAAACAGCACCATTGTGCGCTACATGTGATAACACATTTTGGGTGACATATGAAAATTGCAGCTGTACTGTTCATAAGGAAGTTTAATAAAATGGACATGTTGAAAATCTAGAGTGAAAATATTAAATTTGCAAACTAACGAGCATGCATAGGAACTGTCAGCACGACTCGTAAAAGTCATTTTAGGCATCTTTTCACCAAGTTTTCAACATAGCCATTTTTAAGACCTCTGCTCATGAGCAGTGTCACTGTGGTTTTGTTAATGTGTCCCATACATTGAGGTTGCACCGACTGCGCCATTGTGCGCTACATGGGCAGAAACACGTTTTGGGCAGGATGTGAAAAATGACAGCTGTACTGCTCATAAGGAGGTGTGGGAAAATGGCAATGTTGAAAATCTGGAGTGGAAATATTGAAAATTCGCAACCCACAGAGGCAGTGTGGAACTGTGCAATGCACACTCGTAAAACAGTCATTTAGAATTCTGTCACCAAATTTTCAACATTGCCATTTTAAGATCTCTGCTCATGAACAGTGACACTGTGATTTTCTTAATATGTCCCATACACTGAGTTACGCTACGACTGCGCCATTATGCGCTACATGGCGGAAACACGTTTTGGGTGAGATGTGAAAATGACAGCTGTACTGCTCATAAGAAGGTGTGGAAAATGGCAATGTTGAAAATCTGGAGTGGAAATATTGAAAATTCGCAAACCTATGGTGCGTAGAGAACTGCAGCAACGCTCGTCAGAAACAGTCATTTTAGAATTTTCAACATAGCCATTTCAAGACCTCTGCTCATGAACAGTGTCACTACGATTTTCTTAATTTGTCCCGTACATTGATTTCGCACACCGACTGCGCCATTCTGCGCTACAAGGGTGGAAACACATTTTGGGTGAGATGTGAAAAATGACAGCTGTACTACTCATAAGATGGTGTGGTGAAATGGCAATGTTGAAAATCTGGAGTGAAAATATTGAAATTTCGCGAACTTACGAGCCTGCGTAGGAACTGCGCAACGCACGCTCGTTAAACAGTCATTTTGGAATTTTGGCGCAAATTTTCCAACATGGGAGGTTTAGGCCCCTTCTCATGAATGATGTCACTGTCATGGTGGTATTTGGTCCTGAAGGGTGATTTCGCAGTCACTCTGCGCCAGTCACTGTCTTGAAATCACCTTGAAGGGCCGAATAAGCGCCATGACAGTGACATCATTCGTGAGAAAGATCCCAAAACCCCATATTAGTGGTCATTCAAAAATCCCCGAGATATGCAATAAAGTTGAACCCTCCTATCTAGCCCATTATACAGCTTACGGCATTTCCTCAGTTCGCGGTCACCTTTGAAGAGTGCAGACGTGTTCCCGGTCCACCGAAGATCGTCGCGCCGGAGTCCGGAGGTAAGTATGGGGTGAGGGTGTGGGGAGGCTGGGTGCGCAGTGGGTGGGTGCGGGTTGTGGGAGGGGGGTTCGAGAGACGCGCCGTGGGACAGTTTTTGTTTTACAGGGTACAAAAAAAAAAAAAGACGTCGCGGGACCGCTTGCCATGCTGGGGTGGGCTCCCAGCGTGGCACAAGGACTTTGGGCGTTCAGCCAACGGGGATTGGGCACCCCGCCGCAAAACAAAAAACGCAGAATTGGCTTGCCACGCTGGGGTGGGCTCCCAGCATGCACAATGACTTTGGGGAGGGGCGTTGTTCAGCCGACGGGGATTGGGCATCCCCGTCGCAACATACCGGATTGCCACGCTGGGTGGGCTCCCAGCGTGGCAGCAACTATTGAGAGGGAGGGGACGACAGTTCAGCCGACGAGTTGGGCACCCTGTCGGCTAGCACGCTGCATGCGGGCGTGCACGCCAGGCTGGAGGGGAGGCTTGCGAGCAGCTCCTTATCGCTGCTCACCTCCGCCGTAGCTCCCTTTCAATCAGGGGAGTGCCACTGCATTTTGGAGCGTGGTCATAGACAGTCCCAAAATGCATTGGCTTACAGGGCACGCGCCTCCCAGCACAGTGCCTGAATTGGAGGAGGAGGTGACACACCTCCGAAATCTCCGTTCACGGCACTATGTTTCTTGCACATGCATGCAAGCAAACATAAAAAGTACAATACGGTTGGAAAGTTAAGAATTTCAGGGAGATAAACCAGCATAATCCCAAGGGCATTCTGTGAACAGTGAAGCTGGAAAAGTGAAAGGCATGCAATACACAGAATGAAGTTAGTAGTCTGGCAAACAGTATTATGTAAACAAAACAAAGTTATAAAGCGGGTTGTTGATTTCCTGTTTCCTAATTGGCTAAATATGTTCTGAAACCCAGATGTTAACCACTCAGAAATGCACAGGTTAGAACAAGTTCAGGCAGTGGGATTTAGAATTTGGGCAAATCACATACAAAATTCATATGCCACTTCACTCATCCCTGATTGTTTGTCATCACAAACATGGTTGCTGCCTTTACTCATTGAACCCTTTAATGAGGCCATACAAAAGTAAAAAATATCTCAAATCAAAATCAAAATCAGTGCAGTGGGTTAAGGCTCTGAGCTGCAGATCTGGAGACCTGGGTTTGAATCACACTGTGGTGCATACTGTCTCATCCTGAGCAAGTCACTTAACTTGCTTGTGCTCCTAGGTCGCATCTGGAAACAAGCTTCGGCTTAGTGTGTTACCCCTGGTTAAACAATGTTCCCCCGTCCCTTTCCCTTTTGGATGAGGTGTTAAACTGAGGTTCCATCTGCCTGTTCTGGTGGTTGTTCAGGTGGACGTTAAAGATCCCATGGCACTTCTTGAAAAGAGTAGTTGATTTTTTTATTTGAAAGAAATGAAGCAAAAACAAACTCAGTGGATTACACAGGAAAATGCCAGCTATACAGTATAAGATTAAAGAAACAAAAAAAACAAGATTTGAGCAACACTCTAAATACTGGCAAATTCAAGTAATAAAAACAAATAAAAACTGTCTCATTAACATAAGGAACAGCTAGTGTAGCAAGTCAAATAATGGGAGACAAAATATCAAGAAAACAAGCAAAGCAAATTAAAGGCTTATTCACAGAAAAATCAAAAGAACGTACCCACAGTTCCCCCCCTACCAGAGTAAACTACCATCAGAAAACAAAAAACATAATGTAATTCATGACAAGATCTGCTTGTCAGTCTTGATCAAGTTGAACAGATCCAAGAAATATGTTTCCATTTATTAACCAGGCTTTCTGAGCTTGGGATATGTCAGTTATAGTCAGAAGGCTGGTGTCCTGTGGAAAAAAAAAATAAATAACATCAGCTGACGTATGATCAAAAAAGGAGAAAGCAGTCAGGCATCTTTTTAGATTTTTCACACTATGAACATTAGCTGAGGCTAAAGTAATAAGTAGATCAGACGCCATGAAGTTGAGGAAAGAAAAAGATACAAAGGTAACATAACACCACTGTTATTACTTAGTCACTTTAGCAGAAACATGTTTAGTTCTTTTCTTCCTTTTATGCTTCCCTTTAACATTCGGGTGTAGATCTTTCACGTCTAATGAAGGGTCTGCCTATGATGAAACCACCAAGGAGGCATCCAATTTCTCCCCCGTATCTCCCCACACAAGAGAATGTCATAAAGTATGGTCCCTAGTAGACAGGGGTAAGGGGCCAGTTCTCTGCATTTTTGTTTGTGGTGGAACCCCACGCTTCCGCCACCTACTGACCATCTGGAATGCATCTGTATCTAAAGGAGCTGGAGGAGGCATGGTGTGGGCCAATGGATCTTGGTCCTCCTCTCTGACCTCCACCTCTGCTGAAGCAGAGGCCATATTGACCTCCATAGGTTGTAAGTCAGGCTATGATGAAGCTGACAGTGCTGTGTTCTGTGTAGGAATAGGTAAGTCACCTTCTGGGTGTGTTTGAGCTGCAAGGGTAGACAAAGGCTCCATCCAGAGGACATCCACAGCATTCTCCACGTCAGTTGGGGGGGCAAAGGGGATTGTTCAGGCACAGAAGGATCCACAGAACCTGGGGCACTACACTGGAGCACTGAGCAGATTCTGTTTTGCTAATGTGATGAAAAGGGTCTGTTCCAGACTGTTAGCCTCCCCAGACTGGTTGTGAGTACCCCAAGGGCAGCTCCGATAAGAATGTCCAAGTCCATCACAGAGACTGCACTTGTACTCATTTATGCAATGAAAACCAGTATGGCCCAATTCATCACATAGAAAACATTATAACTGGTCACAGGCCCCACTTAAGTGATCTTTTGACTCACACTTGAAGCATGTTTCAGGTTGTCCTGTGTAAAGCAATACTCCTTGATCCTTCCCAAGCAAAAAACTGTTGGGGAGATGGTGTACCCCTACCTCCGTTTGTTGTAGATTTACTTTCATCCTCCAACTTCCCGTCCAGATTTGTTCAGAATCTAAAATGGGGGTGGGATCTCCAAAACCTAACATCAATGTTTCAACCAATACCATGTCAGCCCTACTGACCCCTTTGTTATGAAACAGTACTGTGATAGTTTTAAAGAAGGGTTTTGTGAGTGGTATCACCAAAAAAGGGACCCATAGAGGGGTATCCCTCAACTGCTGATATCTGTACCAGAATTTATCCAGACCACCAAAGGTTTTACAGCTAATACCAAAAGTAGATTAATTGGACACATGTATGAGGGCACATAATTCACTGGCACAAAAACCCATAGACTCCTGCAGTAAGGGGTGTGAAAGGTAAAAATGATCAGGGATTTCCTCCAAACCCCCTCTATAGCGCACCTGGATAGCATTATGCCATTTTGCAAGGAGAAGAGGAGCATGGAATAACTCTGCATATATCTTATGCACCCCTCCAGAAAAGGCCCATGGAGTAGATCTGCTGAGAGGTGAAGTGTCAGGGTAATTACTGGGTCAGTTCCGTGACCTGACTTCCAAGGGTTATTCCGGGATTAATCTCCTGGAACCAGCAGGAACAACCACCCTATTCAGAAATTCAATTAGAATAGGGTGAAGTCTAACCAGGTGTGCTGATGACATGCACATGGTTGAGTATCCAATTAAGTTATTGTTACTTTATAACCACCCTACCTCAATCATGGTCTAGTCTATTTGCCTGGTTAAAACATCTACTATCAACCTTGGGGTCCCCCCGGGCTCTATCCTTGGGCCCCTTCTGTTCTCAATTTTTATCAACAATGCAGCTGAGGTCCTGGAATCCTGCTCAGCTATTCTCTACGCTGATGACCTGATCATCTATACTAGTTCTTCTAGTATTGCCTGCATAAACACATCACTTACTTCAGACTTCAATAACGTCTTAGACTGGCTACTATACCGTAAGCTTGTACTAAATGAAAAGAAAATGAAAGCTATGCTCCTAGGTTACTCACCGAAGATTAAGGCCTGTTCTAGTTTGCTGGAGGTTCTTCACCCAGGAGGATTTCCACTTGAAAATGTTACTTCCTTCAAGTACCTTGGGATCCTGCTGGACCAGTCCCTGGATTTTAATCTTCAAGTTCAGTCCTCGTGCAAAGCTGTAAACTCGAAACTGGGAGTAGCTTACAAAACGAGCTACATGCTTACACCCTCAGCCAAATTAGCAATTGCCCAAGGTATTCTGCTCCCAACCCTTACTTACTGTGCCTCTATTCTTACCTCTGCCCATAAAACCTCCCTACTAAAATGGGACGTGACTTATAACAATATATGCCGATTTGCCTCTTCGTCGCCTCGACTCAAACATCACTGCCTTCTTTATAAGGATCTAAATTGGCTCTCACCCTCTGCCAGTAGACAATACTACCTTGGATCACTAATGGACTTGATCATCTGGGAAAAAAAAACATCCCAGCTGGCGGCGTTGCTGGTCCCTCAATCATCCTCCCATGGCCTGGGATCAGCTGACAAATCCTTGCTTTATGTTCCGAGATGTCGGACGACTAAAGGCACAGGGGCCTTCCAATTCTCTGCTCCCAGGCTATGGAATGCTCTTCCACTCAACCTCCGGCTGTCTCAGTCTCACTTTGGATTTAAAAGTGAATATCGTCATTATCTATCCTCAGCTGATGCTTGTACATGCTTTGACCCAACCTGAAGCTCCTGAGACTTACCAGTAATGTCACCCCTGCTCTAATCCAGTTCCAAGACTGTCTCCTCTTCCCCTCCCCATATTTTTCCTTCTCTTTGTAAATAACTTCTTGACTACTAGCTCTCTTCCTTCACGAATCTTGTTGCTGACTATCCACTGTTGTTTTGCCAATCACCACCCCTGACCTTCCTTCTGTCAGTCTTTCTTGTTATGTTTGAACATTCCTCACATTTCTCTCTATAAAACCTTACTATCTTATTAACCCTTTCACTCCACAGTTCGGGTCCATGGTTTCTGCACTTAATTATATATCTTACTGCCATTATCTGTATAATGCTTGCCATTATTTTTTGTTGTTTCTACCCATTGTATTTTTGTAGCACTGCTGTACTGTTCCCCTATTTGTATTATTGTACCCATGTTGCTGTTGTTCAACTGTTCTCTTTTTGTTGTACTCTCCCGGGTCGTGCCTGAAAAATAGTCATTTTATGGCTAGTGCACCTACCCGGTTAACAAAAACTAAATAAATAAAATTACATTATCCTAAACCTTTGTGGTTATTTTTTAATATTTTTGTACAACTTGTATACCAATAGTCACAATTAAGTTTTACTCCTGCATTGTTAGTCAACAACTTCATAAATAAAAATATTTAATCCAAAAGAAATACCAGGAAATGTCATATTGTCTTAATTCTTTACTTAAAACTTGTATACAAAATTAACATTATTTTGATAAGCAGTGCAAGCAAACAATATATTTTTTAACTGGAGAGGAAGTTTCTCCTACTTTTAGATATAATCATACAAAAAATAAAAATAAATTGCAAGGACCATCCTTCTCTGCTCCTAATGTCAGAAATAAAAGCAATTCTTACCACACAGAGTCGTAACTTGATGTCTCAAGTGAGGTTCTAGGCAGAAGGACGTGCTGTCACAGCTCCTTCCTCTCTTCTACTTCTCTGGAATATTTGGATCAGGTAGTCCAAATATGGACTCGGGGGGGGGGAGGGGATTGCAGATTCTGCAGAGGAAAAGAGTCGGCCTGGGGAGGTATTTCAGATGTACAAATCCCCGGCTGTTCAGGTGGTCTGTTCGCTGAACTCCTACAAGGGCCTGAAACAGCAGTTGGCACCAACGAAGGGGAAGGGACAGACTCTGGGGAAAGAAAACGGTTGCTATGTACCAATGCTCTCAAAATATCCTCAGTGGGCCAAGAATTGGAAAGTGAGCCCCGAGGCTCAGGAACATGAAAAGAAACCACAGCAGTAACAGGTGTGTTCTGCCTTAAGGGGGAAGCTGTCCCAATGTCCACCATAGGTGAGTCACACACAGCAGGATTGGAAGGCAGTTTCCTTACCCGAGTCCCAGACTGTGAGATAGCCTGTGCAATAATCTCCTTAGCTTGTGGGACAGCTCCTGGTACCCAGGACGACCCATCCGGTGACCTCTTCCAACCAACTGCTTCTAAGGAGGATTATGCACTCTAGGAAGATTCACTCCGGAATCTGGATTTTTCTTTGAAAGACCACCAACTCCAAGCCGTTTGCCTGCTGATGTGGCAGTTTGACAGGTAGAGTGCTTTGAACTACCTGTTGTCAGTGTTTTCTCTGACAGCTGCTGCATAGGAGCAGTATTGGGCTTTAACAGTCTGCGGGCTATATTTTTCTCTCCTTCAGCCAGGAGCCATAAAAGATGAGTTTTCTGGGCAGATATTGCCACATTCAAAACTGTGTCTGAGTCCTCCCTGTGGTTCATACCGAAGTCATCAGAAGGCACAAGCAAATCTGAAGTCATTGTGGGTTGACAAGTCTGTGAAACCGGTGGAGTCCCGGTAGTCGGTTCTGCTGCTGCACAGGTAAGGGTACTCACACACGGAGTAAACTGTAACCCCATGGCTGGCTGAGCTGCCTCAAGGATGCCAGAAACCATAATCAATGCAACTTGCAATGCAGGGACCTCTGGAGTTCCAGTAGCAAGGGGAGAGACGGCTCCCGAGTTACACCACAATCCACTACACCCGTCTCCTCCTGGACAACGTTGGCCATCTTGGCTGAGACAACTGACAGCCCCCTACTGGAAAGAGCAGGGGATTTCCCCAGTGTGCTGGACAAATTTCCCCCTTTGACTAAAAATACCACCACCAGCTTAATCTGATTTAGTGTCAGTTGGCTTGCATCTTCATGCACCCCCACCCAGGACAAGGATGAAAATGGGCAGAGCTGCATAGTCCTCCTTTCTTTTTTTTTTTTTTAATAACTTCTTTATTGAAGTGGTCATAATAGTTACATGTTGACAGCAGGAAGGGCATCCCCTTATCCGAGTGGACAAAAATGAACATTGCTTTACATCATTTTGTGTGGAGTGGCCGAAAGGCTACACTCAGATGGTCAGACCTACAGCGGCCTAGAAAGTGGGGTGGGTAGAACAGTTCTCCTATCCCAGTCAACAAAAACTAACTAACTAACTAACTAAATGTAAACTCCTCCACACAACCATGAAGTAAAAAAATAACTATTCACAGTTTTAATTCCTAGTGTTTCTTAAATTTAAAGAAAAAAAGAAATAAACATTCTTGTAATCCCCCTTACAAATATGAATGGAAAAATAAAGAACTATTAGTAGTTTTAATTACTAATGTTTAGTGTTTCTTTTGTGACCATGTTAAATCATATAGCAATAGTAACATACTACATACTCCCAGGATTTAACAGCGTAAAATGCCTCCTGATCCCTGCCCTTGGATCTCCACTGGTATCTTGGGCCTGTCGCTAGAGGCTACCAGGCAACTGTGGGCATCGAGATAAGCTGGTCTCTAAAGCTAGACCCATCAACAGCTGTGCTTTGTAAGGCCCTTGCTAACTCAGGAAGTCTGGCAAGCCCCCCGTGGCAAGAGACCTTGACTGTGCTATTACACCCTTCTCACTGGCATTCTAAGCTCCACCCACTGGATTCTGTTCTGTACTCAGAAGCACTACCAGTCAGTACGCTTTAGTTCTGGTATTCTAGTAACTAACCCTCTCCCTCTAGTGGTAGGAGGTGTAGTTACATGTGTCTGCCACACAACCACCCATACCCTAGTATGTGCTTCACAACCATCATTCTGCATCAGTATTTGCCCCACAACCATCACACACACACCACTACTATTTGTCCCACAACCATCCCATACTCCAGTACCTGCCCCCAACCACTGAATGCAGTACCCCAGTTACTGCCTAGCAATAACCACTCATTCTACTATCTGCTCACAATTACCCCCACACCAGTTTCTGTCCCACAAGTACCCTTGTTGTTCGCATGTCCCCATTAACTATCTCAGACCCTGACATCTGCACAACTACCAAATACACATTACCAGTATTTGCCACAGCACTAATCTTCATACACCTGAGAAGTTCGGAGACAGTTACAGAGGTGAGGGTAACTGTGGACAGGATCTAGGGCAGGTGTATGGTGGGAAGAAACCAGGGTATGGCGTCCTCATGGGGCAGACACTTAGGTATGATCAGAGTTAAGGGGCAGATACTAGGGGCTGGTTGTGGTTCTGGTGCAGATATTCATGTGTGGGTTATTTGTGGGGCACAGACAGGTGTGAGATAGCTGAATGGCATATACTAAAGCAAGGGATAGCTGTGGGGCAGAAACTGGGGTATTGGATGTTTGAGGCCAGATACTTGGGTATGGGATGGAAGTTGTGCAGTTGTGGGACACCCGACACATACTAATACTGCATAGGGCGATTTGGGGCAGATACTGAGGTATAGTAATAATTGCAAGTCAGATATGGGTGCACGGGGTAGTTGTGGGGCAGATACAAGGGTATGGATTGTGGGGCATATAATGGGATGTGGGTAAGTTGAGGGGCAGATTGTGAAGTGTGAGGAAGCTGTGGGGCAGATACTGAGATGTGGTGGAGTTGTGGAACACATACCGGGGTATGGGACATTTGTTGTCAGATATATAGGGGAGTGGTAGTTGCAAGACAGATAAAGGAGTGTGAGTAGTTGTGGGGTACAATATTGAATAGCTGTGGAACTGATGCTGGAGTGAGTATAGTTGTGAGGCAGATACTGGAGTGTTGGGTGGTTGTTGGAATAGATACTTGGGTGTAGTGCTCATTGGGCAGATATTGAAATGTAGGTGGTTGTAGGGTTGATACTCTGGGTGAAGGGCATGTCTGTCTCTTCATTCTGTGGACAAAATGTATTTTGCCAAACTCCTTACCTCATTCTTGGGACCACATGTATTTTGTCAAGCTCCTGACTTGACTGTATGCATGGAATGCATTTTGACAGACTGCTAACTTTATTCTCAGCACAGAACGGATTTTGGCAACATACTACATGCCAGTCTGTGCACAGAGTCACAAAATGCCTTGTTTTGTCAAACTGATAACTTCATTTGGTGGACAAAATGCATCCGGTCATACTGACACCTTCATTTTCCGAACACAATGCATTCTGCCAAACTGATAACTTCATTTGGTGGACATAATGCCTTTGTCAAACCCTCATATTTATTCTGTGGACAAAATTATTTTTCATGGGCAGAAATGTTATTGTTACAACCAACAGGCCATGCCAGAAATGGGAAGGAAGTGTCAGCAACATTCTCTCTCCTTTCCTTCCCACTCCACGATTGTATAATGCACTTTAGCAAATGTGTATGGTAACTGAATGGTCTGCCCAAATATAGGATATGATATGGGTTGGCTGCAGATGCATTTTTTGATCTTCATGAGTGATATAGGGACTGTCTGACATCAAGAATGGTGGAGCGAAGTGGAGCCAGAGTGCAGTCAGAGCTATCCATTCATGACGAGTGACAATAGAAACATTTATGTGCAGCAAAACCGGCATTAGTGGAGTTCTACAGACCCACTGATGCTAGCAGGGCTACTCGGGGGTATTGCCCTAAAGGTGTTAGTTCATCAGTTTATTTAAATTGGCCACCCACTTGCTAAATCCAGACATGGGGGGTGTAGGGGATGGAGCCCCTAACTCAAATAAATTGATAAAGAAAAATGTACATGTCCATATCAACTAACCTCGTATAGCGTAGCGCATCTGTATACTATGCTATGTTAGTTTTACACTGGTCTACACCTAGTGTAAGTGGCTCCGTAGATCTCCACTTTAGCCGCAGAAATCATGAGATAATCCATTTCTACAGTGCAGGTGAATTTGTCATGACTTATTCTATTAAAGTGTATAGTGGGGCCCTTGTTCATCATGAATTTCCATCCTTGCTGAAATGTTGTTGTATCACAATTTAAAGGTCATGGAACATTGCTGTTCCCTTCTGTGGTACAACAACATATCAGCCGATTGGAAATCTGCAGCCCACCTGCACCAAAAACCACTGTGCAAAGTGATTTTTTTTTGTTTAATATAAGCAAAGCTGGCAAGCTGCTGGGTGCTGAAGAGAAAGACCAATCAGACAAAAACTCGCCACACAACAAACACAGATGAGTCCTGTGTTAACTTTTTTTTTTTTTGCTTACTCTTTTTCTCCCTGGCTCCTGGTTGGCTCCTTATTTTGTCTGTGCTTCCTTTTCTCTGGCCACCATTCAGTCTGCCCCCAGCCTCTTTAGGACCCTTGCCTTCTTCCCCCACAGCAGGGTGGCGGGGAGCCCCCCAACTCTCCCGCCAGGTCTGGATCCAGTTCCGGCGATGCCCCTGAAGCTGGGGCACCCGTTGGATGGCCATCAAGCTACCATGACCTAGGATGCCTTTTTCCTTGTTTGTTTTTTCCCCTTGAGTGGAGCATGCAATGCCGGCAATGGCTGTGCTGTGCTCGCTTCCACCCACAGCATGCTGGCCAGCTGCTCCACCCCCTTACGGTGACAAGCTCATGGCGCACTCCACACCAGCCACCACTAGGTGTCAGGAGAAGTGCCGAGCCTATATCCCCCGAGAGGAGAGCTGTCCTTTGACGCCAATACCTCCTCCCCAGCCAACCCCGATGACCCGCTCACACCGCGAACACAGGTCGCCCGCTTGGCTTGAGGTAAGGCACGGATGCCTCAGCCCTCCATGCCACTGGGCCAGCTCCTGTGTTAACTTTTTTTTTTTAACTTGTGGCTTTTAAAACATGACTGTCTCAGGATGGCTCTGTGGCTTTTAAAACATGACTATCTCAGGATGGCTGTGGCTTTTATTTATTTATTTATTGAGTCGGATTTACAACCTTTGAGTCAAAGACTGATTTACAAAGGCTCCTCATCAAAATACAATACATGAACATAGTACACAACATAATAATAGCATGTATAATACAATCATACAACGTGGTAAAGGAAAAAACATAGGATATAAACATAGTATATAGACAGTGGGTGGGGATTAGCTAAAGCAAGTCCATCTAAGGAGAATGCGAGTGACTATATACAGTTCAGGTAGACTGTTGATTGTGTCCTGTGCATTTAGGAAGCTATCGGGAAGCCGACTTTGTTATTGCACAGTGAGTCTTATGTTGAGAGTTAGCAGTAGTAGGGTATGGGCATTTTAGCCCAAACCTACTCTAAGAAGTGTGGGTGTGTACAGATGGTCAAGAGCATTTGTAGGTACCTGCATCACAGCTCTAATACTGAGATAGGACCTCAGTATTAGAGCTGTGATGCATGACTGTCTCAGGATGGCTTCGTGGCGTTTAAAACATGACTGTCTCAGGACAGCTCTGCTTTCACTAGGTTCAAGTGTCCATCTTAGGGTTGAGATGACATCATGGACCTCTCACGCTTTGCTCTTGAGGTCCACATGATATAATCTCAATCCCAAAATGGAAACACAGCCTAGTTGTATCTGGAACTACAAAAGAACCCCAAAGCAAATGCCCTGAGGCATGGGTTATCCCGGAGGATAGTGGCCATATAGCCAAATTTTAAAGAAAACACTATTGCACATACCCTAATAATGCTTGTTGTGTCTGGTTGCCCATGCATTATTTTCTATGGTCAGATTACTACTGCATTATGATAACTGGTGACCCCCTATGATGACTCGATACCCAGTCTTGATAAAACATCATAATAACCCACTGAATTCCATAATAACTAGATAGTGGGTTAGTATGATGTTTTCATCCTTGTGCTCTTACTTCACTTTATTTGTACCAGCACGGCAGCTGCTCAGGGCACACTCAGTCGCACAAATACAGCTTAGTTTTTCTCTCCGTTGAAACCTTGTATCAGTTAAAAAATAATGCCTCTGCAAAGTTTGTTTTATGAGGATTTTCACACACCCGCAATGTGTGATAATTTCATAAACCCCCAAGAGTGTGGATTATCACTCACCTCAGAGTGTGGAGTGTGAAAAATCCTCATAACACACACCTGCACATGCATTATTCCCTATGCACTGCATGGAGATTCCAAATGAGATCACTCTTGTTCCAAATGAGCAATGGTTCAACCACAACTAAAAAGCTGAGGGAGAGATGAACCTAGCAAGCCTTTCATGCCAAATGTCACTGGTCATTTTGCAGGGCCAATAAAGTTTAAGCGGGAAATTAACCCCCTCAAACACCCCCCCCGTGGTTGTGCCCATGCAAATGATGCACATCATTGAAAACAACATTTCATCATACACTTTACAAGCCCACCCCCCACTGTGCAAAACTAAATGCCTTTCCTGCGTTTACTGACCTGAAGCCCTGTTTGCAACTCTCCTAGTAGCAGCAGGCAGCTTGTAGCAGATGAAAGGCGAGCAGACTGAGTCAGTGTTTACAGTTACCATGGAACCAGAGCACGTGTGTTTGGGGAGGGGCTGAGCTGCCCCTCCACTTACTGCTCGGCCCCTGTTTCCGAAATACAATACGGATTCTAGAAGAAAGCACGATACAATTTCAAAATGCACCCGGCAGCAAAATCCGAGAAAATAATCAGAGAAGCAAAGCAAAGAGCGCAAAGATAGCTCTTGGGAGACTTAAGGTAAAGGAAAACATCTATTTCCCTTTTTTTAGCTGTAGAAAAGTTTTAGATGCTCCCGGGCTGCCCGACTGTATGCAGCACATGAAATGGCTCCGAACACATTAGGGACCACAGAAATATGGCGATAGCGTCGACTGCAGACAGCAGGCTATATTAACGTACTATATGCGTAGGCTGACGAACTAGTCAGGTTCACTAAAGGTGGCACGTTTTTAATAATAAAACACTTTGTGCTTGTTTAGATGTTCGAACCCTCTGGTAACAAAAGATTCTAGTGGTCGAATGCTACGGACACAGAATCGGCCCGTTTGATGTGTTTCCGGCTCGCCGGACTATAAAGTTTTCCATTGAGACAGGTGTCGAGTGATCGGAGGTGGCGGCTTTGTATTACAGTAGATGAAATTCAGCAATAGCGAAAAGAAAATGTTTTCAGCTGCCTGGCTGTATCATTGTAGGCTCATTTTAGTCAATAAACATTTGGGAAGGTCGGAGAGGTAGTGGCTTTCCCCCATTAATTTTGCGAATTATATTTTTAGAGCCCAAGCCTCAAAGCTAGGAGAAGGTTCAACTCCCCACAGAGCACTCACTGTGTGACCTTAAGCAGGCTACCTGACCCCCAAATTCCAATCCTTAAATCCATCACCCCGTGGAAAGATTACAAGGTGTTGCATCTGAGCTGGCTCATCCTGTGTACAATAACCTGTAAAACAAAATAAATGTTAAATTAAAAAAAGGGCGAGAGAGGGGCAGTGAGCACAGACTTGGGTTTGAACCACACCACAGACTCGCATATGCTGTGTGACCCTAGGCATCAGATAACTTCTCCGTGTTTCAGTCCACTCAGCTGTAAAAATGTGCAAAGCAGGACCTCACAGAAAATAAGATACTGTATCTCAGCTTGGCTGTTCTAGGTATGTTAATTGTAAACAAAAAGCTGAGTTGCAGTAAATGTTTTGGGACACAAAAAAGAATATCTTAAGCCTTGCGATTCACAGCTTCTCAGGAATGTTTCTGAGTCACGGTATACAAGAAGTTATGGTACACAAAGCCACCCCCGTCTCCCCAGGTACTAGGTATTAAGTTATTTTGTTGTTTTAACTGACAAAACCCTTTTGTACAATGGACTGATATAGTGGTCCGAATTACAATACCTTTTGCATGCACCAGCAGGCATTGGGGCGGGGGCATTAACATTTATGTACTGTTGCAAGAAAATGCCCAGAAAATTGGTAAGTCTCTAGTCAGTTTAGAAAGTGTGTGACAGCCAGCTGATATGAGATTAATAGATCCATTACTCTGCTGCTGACCTGTGAATGTCTGAAATTTTAATTTTTGTCACTGTTGTGTTAATTTAATAAAATATTTGAATATGTTTCCAGTCATTAGCATTTTTTGCAGAGGTATATCCTCTGTTGAGGCTGGATGAGTGCAGGTGGCTTCACTTTTTGTAACAATTTAAATTACCAGACACCACGTAAACTCCTAAGCCATCATTCTTTCTAGTATCACTGCTCAATTTATTGGTCTGTCCTGGATTTAGATACCAATGCTTTTTCTTTTTAGTTGATTTAGGGCAGTAGTTCTCACACACTGTCATAGTGAGCCTCCCCCAGGCCTTGGAAAAGATCTTGAGCCCCCCCACAATATAGAAATAATTTTGGGCCTCCCCGTAGTTAGAACAATTATCGGACTTTGCACAGTACACAGGGGGCCAGATATTCAAAAGGGTTGCGCCATGAGCAAGTCCAAATTTGCTCCATTCTGCGATATTCAGCAGGAGGCAGTTGCGCCACAGAAAACATGCTGAGCAACAGCGCAATGCAAATGAATGCATGCTGAACTGGAGGGGGAGGAACCATGCATAAACTGCACAGCCCGATATTCAGCCGGGTTGTGCAGAGTTGTGTGAAGCGCAACTAACCTGCGCCTGCACAACCGTGAAACAAAAAGTCAAGTTGAGGGCCACCCACAGGTGAGCTGCTGCATTGCAGAAGCAGCACAGCAGCCACCTGTGGCTGGCCCTAACCCATTTCCTGTGCCCCCCTGCAGCCCGATCGCTGGCGAGACGACTGTAAATCCCCCACCACCCCCACTGGCCCGATCGCTGGCAACAATGTGTCCCCCAAACATAGCCCTGGTGGTCCAGTGGACCAAAAGCCCGATCGCGGGCTGTATTAGTTATGACAAACCCCCTCCTCCGAATACACCCCTGGTGGTCAGTGGACGAAAAGCCCGATCGTGGGCTGTAGTAGTTTAAAACAAATCCCCCATCTCACGAATAAATCCCTTGTGGTCCAGTGGACTAGAAAAGCCAATCGCGGGCTGTATTAGTTTATGACAACCCCCCTTCCTGAATGCATCCATGGTGGTCAGTGGCTAATCCCGATCGCGGGATGTAAACAGAACAAACCCGAACATAGCCCTGGTGGCTAGTGTCCCCACCCACCCCGTGGCAGCTGGCGGGCGGCAGCATCCCACCCGCCTGCTGCTCTGCCGCCCGCCGACTGACTGCCCAGTAGGGCTGCATGCCCATTGATGCAGAGCAAGAGCCAATGGGCGTGCAGCCCGTACAAATCTAAGACAGTCCAGTTTTGTGAATGAATGAATGTATTCATTCACAAATCTGGACTGTCTTACGCGACTGTAAACTGACGCCCGTGGCTCTTGCTCTGCACCAATGGGCGTGCAGCCCGGGCAGTCAGTCAGCGGCTGGCGAGACAGGATGCTGCCGCCCGCCGACCGCCGGGGAGTGGGTGGTGGGGCCGTGGGTGGGTGGGGTGGGAGGACACTAGCAACCAGGGATATGTTCGGGGTTTGTTCAAGTTTACATCCCGCGATCGGGATTAGCCACTGGACCACCATGGATGTATTTCGGGAGGGGGTTTGTCACAACTACTACAGCCGCGATCGGGCTTTTCGTCCACTGGACCACCAGGGATGTATGTCGGGATACATGTTGCCCGCGATCGGGCTGGTGGGGGGATTAAACTATGCCTGCAATCGGGCTAGTGGGGGAATTAAACTATGCCCACGATCGGCCAGTGGGGGTGGTGGGGTGGGATTTTACACTGTTGTGCCCTCGACTGGCCAGGTAGGTGTCGGTCCCCGACGGCTGCTGCCTGGCAGGCGCCAGGCGCAAGTCCTCGGGATCAGCACACCGCATGCTAATGGTATGCAAATGGGGCATAATCAGATGCAAATGGACCCCCCTGCGCCTTGCATGAATTATGGCCCCATTTGCATGTCACCTTTTGAATATCGGGATTTTGCGCATGGCGCAATGGTACTTGCGCCACCGCAAGTTGAATGCTCCACTCTGACCACTTGCGGTGGCGCAAGTTCCACTGCGCCATGCACAGTGGCTGTGGCGGGGGAGTGATATTCAAAGGAGTTGCTCAAGGGCGCAACTCCTTTGAATATCGCTCTGGCCACACCCCTGCTCAACTATTTTGTGCAGCGCAAGGGCTTGCGCCACAAAGTAGCACAGTTTGAATATCTGGCCCAAGGAATACAGTGACACTTCTTTGAGTTGTTGAGTTTATTCTCATTTTATTAAACTTATTATTCTCCATCTGTATAACCCCCTCTCCATGTCATCCTACTCACTCCACACTTCTGGGTTTTGGACCCTATTTACTGTACCCCTTTTTGCAATACCTCCATGAGTCAGATTACTTTCTTTGTCAGTTTTACCTTGTTTTTAAACACCTTCTCAGGGACCATTTTGCTCTGTCCTGCTCTTGCTCCTAGTACCTCTCAATCTAGCCTTTGCATTTGTGCTTTTCTGCAGCCAGTATAATGGGTCAGTTGTTACCTTGTACCTATTAATTTGTGTTATTTTGCATTTTGTTTTGCACAGTTTCCAAGAACTGTACTTCCTCCATTCAGTTTTCCCCCATGTCATACCAGGAAACAAGTGTTTGTTGAGTGCGACTTTCCTGGTCACCCATTTTGTACATAAATTCACATGCCATTATTCACTTTCGTGTGCTGCATCCTATCACACAAAGCATCCAAAACCTGACATTTAAATATAGTACATTTTAAGGCTTGCTTGAGCCTCCCCTGGAACAAATTGGGGCCTCCCTTGGGAGGCTGGCCTCACCATTTGAGAAACCCTGATTTAGGGTATTCAATGGAACTTCTTTTCCATTTGTTTTCTTGCATCCACTTGTGCTTCAAGGTGGAACAGAGCAGTTCCTGTCATAAGTGTTGAATAGTACCAGGTTGTTGTTTTTTTTTTTTTTAAGTGATTTGATGCAGAATGTTTCTTGTTTTCTATTTGTGTGCTAACTCTGTGGGATGTACTTGATAAACTACTATAAAAAAGTGATAAGAAATGAAGCATTCTGATTAGATGGCCACATTCTAAAAGGTTTACGTTAATTGCTAGAAACCCCCATGTACAGTAGAGCAGTTAAGATTTTAACTATACAAACATTTGTTTAAAAAATTGAAAACATTAGCTGGCTCGGTGGCGCTGAGGGATTTGACGCTGGCACCTTACCTCGCGCTACGCCGGTGACCCATGTTCGGTAATGAGCATGGGCCGTCGGGGGTCGGCAGGGGAGGAGAAGGATCGAGTGTCCAATAGACTGCTCTCCTCCGGGAAGGGGGATCCTGGTTGTCGGCGCTTGTTCGCCCCCGGCGGAGGCTGGAGGACAGGGCACCATACCACAAGTAGGGGAGATGTCTGGAGGGAGCGCGTGCAGACGCGTGCGCGCTCCCCTCCACTGACGTCAGTGCACAGTCCCGACTCCTGGGAGAACAGGAGAAAATGAACACTGCCGTGCAGGATGGCGGAGGGTGCCTCACAGGCTCCACCCCTGGCTGGCCACAGTGCTGGCCAACTAAATCCGGTCCTCGATGGGAGTCGGGACCCCGCCAACCCGCCGGAGGCGTAAGCCCTGAGGGTCGAGTGTCGGCTAGTGGGCGGGCTGGGGACGCCCTCCTGAAAAGATACAAGCCGTCAGTAGGGAGAAAAATGATTAAAAAAAAAATTGAAAACATTTTAGTTTAATAGCATGAATCAGCCGGCCTGGTGGTGCTGAGGGTTGAGGCGCTGGACACCACACCTTGCGCCACGCCGGCGACACAAGTTTGGGAGTGAGCTCGGGCGCCGGGGGTCGGCAGGGGAGGGATCTGATTGAGCGCCCAGCGGGCTGCTCTCCTGTCCCAGGGGGAGGGTATCGGGATGCCCTGCGCTCTTGCGGCCCCTGGTGGAGATCGCGGGTGCCGCAGAAGCACAGACGGCATGTAACAGCGTGCCTGACACTGGCAGGGCTGCTATGCGCCAAGCGTGGGGGGTTCGCATGCGGGGGGGGGGAGAGCGACAGAACAAGGAAAAACCCGGCTCACTGGGATAGGTGACGGCACCTATTCTCATGCTCAGCGTCGGGTTCGACTCGGCTAAGGCCTCATCACTCCTCCACCTGGGCTCCCCCTGCATGCCAGAGTCTGCCTTGATAAGGAGTCCAAGGAAGGAGTCGGCTACCCTCCCTGGGTGGGTCAAACTGGGGGTGCTGGCAGCGGGGGGGGGGAGAGAGGGCACAGACCACAGAGAACCTCAGGTGGGCTAGCAAAAGGAAATGGTTGCCTGAGAGAGTTGCCATGAGCCGTGACCGGAGGAAAAAAGACTTAAAAAAAAAAAAAAAAATTAATAAAAAATAATAGCATGAATGCATTCCAGGAGTTTGGTTACCTTTGTTAATCTTGCTGTGCCTTGTGACTCATGACTCCCTAAGGCTAGATGAACTGATACATATAAAATGGATTGGAAATTTTCTTCTTCTTGATTGGCTAAATAAGTTCTGAGACCCATAGTAATGCACAAGCTGGAACAAGTTCAGGCAGTTGGATCTGGAATCTGGGCAAATCACACACTGAATTCATGGCCCACTTCAGTGACCCTGATTGCCATCAAGGATATGGCTTATGGCTGCCCACCTTTACGCACTGACAACCTTCAACAAGACCCTAAAAATAAGACTTATTTTAATAAAAAAATAGACATACTTTCCTCTCGTGGTCCTCTCCTGACACGTGTAAATACATTTAAAACAAGCATTTGTCAATACCGAATGTTCGCCATGTGCATTGGTGTCATAGGATGTGTATGTGTTTGAAAATTGCTTCAGTGAAGGAATCATTTTATTAACATTTAAGAATGCAAAGTAGAAGTGATGATGTTGGGCAGTGTAACTGTCTTGTTTGTTATTATTTGTGTGCCAAATTTTCAACATACTCTTCTTATGACCCCACCTTATGAACAAGTGCAAAGAAAATGTTCAACTCCTGGTCTTCAGTCCTGGCCGAAAAATGATTTCATGCAGTGATGGCGGAATCACCTTTCGGGATGCAAAAACACATTTTGTCCTGGATCTGAAAAATGGCAGCTGTCGCAATTATGAGTTGGTGTGAAGAAATGGCTATGTTGAAAATATTGGGTCAAAATATTGAAAATTACCAAAGTTACAAGCCTGTGTTCATGAATTTCAGTGTAGGCTTATAACTTTTTGTCTGTTAATATTTTTGCTCCAAATTTTCAACATAGCCTTCTTATGTTATGACCCCACCTGATGAACAAGTGCAGAGAAAAATGTCAATTACTGTCCGAAAGGGAATTTTGTGCAGCAACAGTGAAATCACCTTTCAGGATGCAAAAAAACTAAAAATATTTTGGCCAGGATCTGAAAAATGACAGCTGTCATATTCATGAGGTGCTGTGAAGAAATGTCTGTGTTGAAAATTTGGGGTAGAAATATTGACAACTGCCAAACTTACGAGCCTGCATTCACAGATTTCAATGCAGGCTCATAACTTTGTCTTTTATTTAAATTTTTATGCCACATTTTCAACATTTATTTATTTATTTGTAAGAGATCAGAATTACAATCCTTTGAGTCAGAGACTCCTTTCCAAAGGCTCCACATCTTCATACAAATTAAGACACATGACAAATACATACGTTCAGCTATAACATCAGATTGGAATGGGAGGCATGGGTAAATAGCACAGTTCATGAGTTACGACAATCATAATAGTAATGCTAGGTGCAGAAAACAGTGTATACAGGAGAGGCAGTGAGCCTGTATAGTAGCCTATACAATGGATTAGCTAAGCATTTATTCGTATTGCAACAGACATAGTAATATAAGAACAATTACAGAGGCAGTCTAGTAGCAAGACTTTGTCACTGGAGTTAACTTGGTAATAAATACATTTCTGGCTGGGTGGCTGCTGGCTCATCGTTGGGGGCACCTGCAGGTGCGAGTTGTGAGAATGTGGTTCCTGAGGGCAGCTTTGAATGCACCAGTTCTAGGCAGGCTGGTGACAGTCACAGGGAGGGAGCTGAACCAGGATGGGGCCCTGTAGGAGAAGGTCCTCTGGGCTAGGGAGGTCCTCACCCTTGGAACTGCTAGAGAGGAATTATCGATACTGTGAGTGGAGATAGTGGGGGTTGAATGGTGGAGAGGTGACGCAAATCCAGGTGGCGTTAGTCCGAGGAGGGTCTTTTTGGCCATGAGGCATGACTGGTATTGTAGCCTTTCCTCAAAGTTGAGTATTTGAGTTAGGGGGTCGAGAGTGCAGGTGTGTGTTAGCCGGTCAGCACTAGACAGGAGCCTGCATGCTTTATTGATGGACACTTTTACCTTGCTGAGGGCGGTGGCATCCGCAGCTGCATAGATCAACAGGCTGTAGTCAATTAAGGACAGGACCGATTAGGTGATGGCTAGCCTGAGAGCTTCAGGTGGCAGGCAGTCTTTGTGGCAGTAGAGGAGGCCAATATGTGCATTAGTCATGGAGGTGAGAGCATTTATGTGAGCATGGAAGGTGAGGGCTAGGTCAAAGGTTATGCCCAGGTATTTATAGGAGGTGACCTGTTCAAGGGGTTGAGAGGAGCTGGAGAGGATCTGCAGGGGGACGTTTTTAAGTTTACTTTGGTGGTGGGCAAATATCATGGTCTTGGTTTAGCACATAGCCTTCATATGATCCTACCTCATGAACAAAGGTGGAGTAAATTGTCATTTCTTGCCCAAAAGGTGATTTTGCACAGTGACTGCAAAATCACCTTTCAGGACAGAATGTCACAGCTAACACTGAGAGTAAGTCCTCGTACGAGAAGGGGGCTATTGAAATATATTGTATCTGAAGCTTTAATTTGCACTATGCAGAAGTTTTACTATTTAAGTACCTGCAGTTTGGCTAGGACACTGGGAGCTATAGTTCATGTCCTTTGGGGACTACAGTTCTCCGTCCTAAAGAAAGCAACCGGCCAAACGCAGGACATATTTTTAGATTGTAGCTCTTGAGGGAGTGTTTAAAAGGTCTTTTAAGACCTATTGCCTGGGAAATCTTTATCTGTGCACTGTTTTTTGCTTGCTGGAACAGCGAGGGTGCACTGTCACGTGACCAGCCACTTCCTGGTTCCAACTGCATAAATTAATCAGCACAGAGCAAGTGGGGTGAGCTCGAGCTGGGCAAGCGTGCGGCCACTCACATCTCCGTGCATGTCTGCTGTGGACACAAGGAACAAGGAGAAAGTCTTATATGAGAAGTGGAAAGCATAGTGGGCTGTAAGTAAACTAAGTGGCTGACAAGATGGATACAATACTTATAAAATGTGACCAGTGTGATATGTATACCTGGGGTTCAGAACAGCTTGAGGGATACCCCTGTCAAAACTGTTTACTAATTTTAGATCTAAAACAGGATCTTAGAGATTTACAAAAAAGGCTTGAAACAAAACAGGAAATTGTTTTACTTGAAAAATTAATTGACTCAGTTGCTAGTGATCTCGGTACAGCAACAGAGGCTCCAAACAATGTAGAAAATGATTGGGCCATAGTAAGAAAGAGTAAGGGAAAGCATCGAGGAAAACGAATACATATCAGTGCCCCATTGAAAATGAGAACAAATTCATGGTTCTTGAAAATGATCTAGATACTGTAAATAACACTGGGACTCTGACTGACGATATAGCTGTAACCTCAGAGGAGGATGCATTGAAAAAACTGCAGCTAGCAAATCAAAATCACCTACAGAACAAACAGAAAAAAGGAGAAACACAAACATCATTATCGGAAGTAGGGAGTACCTGGGAAATGGAAAATAACCAAATACTCTTCACAACAAAAGAAGTTATAGTGTTAGGGGACTTGACCATAAGAGGAATTGACAGGATTTCATGTAAAGAAAGAAATGAAAACACTGTGGTCAGCATGTTTCCAGGGATTAAAATACAACAAACTAAAGCAAATATTAAAAGGATGTATGGGCAATGTTAACAAGCCATGGGTGATTTTAGAGCTAGGTGTAAATGATTTAAAACACAAGAAAGAAGTAAATCTCTTGGAAAGATACATTGATCTGATCGAAGATGTCCGGAAGTATACTTCAGAAATCATCATATCTGGCATCTTACCAACTTATGGTAGATTCCAATACATAAACTACAAAATTGCCTTTTATATAGAAAAAGGGATAGGATTCATTGAAATTGGTAGTATTTTCAGAAATGATTCACTATATAAAAAAGACAGACTCCACTTAAACAAAATGTGGGAAAGAATCTTGGGTAACACATTTAAGAGTGTTATTGAAAACCATTTAAACTGGCAGGCGAGGAGGGAGGGAAACCGGTTCAGATAAAACCAGAAAATAGTAAAATTAATCCAGCAAAGAAAAACTTGGAGTCAGTTAACTGTCTCTTAAGTAATGTTAAAAATCTCAACCAAAAATTTTGATGAATTCACTCATTTAATGAAAATTAAAAATATTAAAATTGCAATTCTCACAGAAACTTGGTGGGAGGAAGGGGACATATGGGATAAAAAATTTAAATGGATACATTCTATATCAGAAATCTAGAAACTACAGGAAAGGTGGCGGGGTGGCCATCTATGTACATGAGTCAATTAAGAGTATGGAATTATATGATGGCAGTTTAAACATTGAACATTTGGCCATTAAGATCATGCCTCAAAATTGTCCTAAAATCATTCTTAGGGTACTGTATCATCCTCCCTCTATAACTAGTGAGATGGAGTGGACTATGAAATCTCAGATTACCTTGACCACCTTAACCCAGCAGAAAACATAATCATAACAGGGGATTTCAACCTTCCTGGAATCGATTGGGAGTATCAAACTACAACCTGTAATATTGAAAGAAAATATCTTGAAAAATGTAATCAACTAGGTCTGGAAAGAATGCTGCCCAAAACAACAAAACAATGTAAAGTACATTTTTTCTTATCACTTTTTATTCATGTACAGTTAAATATGGGTAATTCAGGGGAATGCATATAATTTCTGAGAATAAGTACTTTATAAACAACTGCCAGTTAGAAATTATTTCCTGTCTCCTTTAAAGATGATACAAGGGAGCAATAACATATTAGATGATGTAGTAACTAATATGGGAAAGAAAATATCAGATACAAAGGTTGGCCCCCCTAATTCTAACAGCTATCACCTTACAATATTCTTTAAATTCAAGGAACTACCTACTCAGAAAGGCAGCAAAACAAAAATTCCCAATTTCAAAAATGTAAATTTTAACAAAATAAGAAAAGCTCTACACAAATGGGACTGGTTCACAGAACTTTCAAAACTAACTTTAGATGAAATGTGGGATACACTTGTCGCTACAATGAAAACGACATCCGATCAATATATACATTATACAGTCAAGAATTCTAAAAAAGCTAACACTCCAAGATGGTTTACTCCAAAAATCAAAAAACAAATCAAACTAAGGAACAAAACGTATAAATTAGCTAAGTTAGATAATAATGTTCTCCACAAACATAAGGAACAAATAAAAAAGATAAAAAAATTAATAAAAACTACCAAAGCAACTTTTGAAAGTAAACTGGCTACTAGAAGCAAAGACAACTATAAAAACTTTTATTCCTATATAAACAACAAAAGACAGAATAAGCAAACTGTAGGCCCATTTAAGGATGAGAAGGGGAACATATTAAATGATATAGAAATGGCAAACACCCAGAACAAGTACTTTAGTACTGTATTTAATCAAAATGATTTGTTAACAACTAACACTAAATAATAACACATCAGAAGACAGACAGATTATAATTGAAATCAAGGATGTAATGGACAGGCTAAGCAAAATTAAAATAAACAAATCACCTGGACCGGACGACATACATCCAAGACTTATTAGGGCGATATCTGCAGAGATAGCTCATCCTGTAACTTTTATTTTTCAGAATTCATTAGATACAGGGGCTGTAACAAAGAAATGGAGACAGGCACATGTGGTGCCAATTTTCAAAAAGGGCAACAAAACCTCCCCTGAGAACTACAGACCTGTGAGTTTGACAACAGTGATAGGTAAAGTACTGGAGGGCATTATTCAAAAAACATATTTCCACCTATTTAAGTGATAATAGATTGTCGGACCCTAGTCAACATGGATTTAGTGAAGCAAGATCATGTCAGACAAATCTCTTGCATTTCTGTGAGAAAGTTAGTAGGACTTTTGACCTAGGCAAATCAGTAGATGTGGTGCAACTTGATTTTTCAAAAGCATCTGACAAACTCCCACACCTAGAGCTAATTAAATCCCTTTTATCATTGCAGATTAATAATAAACTAGTTAATTGTATAACATCTCGGCTACAGGGGAGAAGACAGAGGGTGATTATAAATGGTGAACTGTATCAGTGGCTCCCAGTGACAAGCGGGTTCCCTCAGGGGTCAGTGTTGGGACCCTGTCTGTTTAATATATATATTTCTTCCTTACAGATCAAATCTTAGAACATCTGCTTGACAAAGTTTGAGGACAATTGTAGGTTGGGAGCCGTGGTCGACTCATATCTGGACCAAAGGAGACTCCAGGATCAGTGGTTCAGATGGTAGTCAAGAAGTACAGGAATTCTGGCACTGGCAAATATGAAATGCAGAATGAAGTTCCTCAAACTGAAGGATAACTATATAGATACTATGGGATTCAATTAGGGATACTGAAATATTTCTAAGAAAATATCATTGTACAAGTCAAATTTTGTGATGGAATCCTGATTTCAGGTCACTGTCCCAGAAACTCCATTATTTTGCTGATTTAAGAATTTCAGTTCCAGTATCAATGGGAAGAAGTACAGGAACTCTGTTCCTACTGCAGAAAAGGTACAGCAACGGAGTTCCTGTGCATTCCTGTTCACTTTCATCACTGTCCAGGATACTCTTGAGTACACAGAGAAATGGACAAACGAATACAAGCTTAAATTAAATGAAAAAAAATGTGTGGTTTTACATATGGGCAAAAATAATTCGGAGTCTGAATATAAAATAAATAATAGTCAATAACAACAAACAACAAAAGAAAAGAGACTTAGGAATTATAATTAGAAATTATTTAATTTTCAGTTCTCAATGTGACCAGGCAATTAAAAATGCTAACAAAGCTTTAAATTGTATATTGAGACACATCACCAGTAGAGAAAGGGAGGTCCTGATCCCATTGTACGGGTCAATGGTGAGAACCCATTTGAAGTGTTGTTCCCAAGTGTGGGCTCCTTACATGAGGGGAGAAATAAACAGACTGGAGTGTGTACAAAGAAGGGCTACAAGATCAACATGTGGGATGATGGTTAGAACCTACGGGGACAGAATGCAGGATCTTAACCTGTATTCACTTGCCTACAGAAGATGGAGGGGCGACATGATTATGGTGTATAAAACTTTCCAAGACAATAGGCTGCAGTTAGATTTGGGTCTGGAACTGAAGCAGAAAAGTTACGAAACTAGAACTCTTAGTAAACAACTTAAGTTACAAAAGTGTAATATGCAAAAAATAAGGTTCTGGTTTAGCCAGCGGGTGGTACCCTACTGGAATACACTTCCTATTGAGGTAGTGGAAAGCCCAACACTGGAAACATTCAAAACATGATTGGACAGATCTAGCAAAAATAAAGTTAGAGAATACTGATAAAAAAATGTTTTTTGTTTGGCAAGCAATATGGACACAAGTCTGATAAATGCTTTGTTATTACTATGATACTATGATACTTAATTGTTCATGTTTTGGGGTCCAAAAAAAAGGTATGTGGAAAATTTGGGGCAAAAATATTAAAAAATACGTGCGCCTTACCTCCTGTCACGCTGACGGCCCTTATTCGTGGTGCAAGCGGGCCGTTGCGGGTCGGCTGGGGAGGGAGAGGATCGAGCATCCGGAGGACAGCTTTCCTCTCCCAGGGAGGGAGGGAGGACTGGCACTCCTGCTGAATGACTGCCCCCTGGTGGAGGCCTGCGGGTGGTACGGTCTCAGGGCACCAGAAAAAGGGAGGGTGCTGCGGGACTTCCACTGATGTGTGTGCGCCTCCACACACACAGGTCAGGCTGCGAGTCCCCCAGCAACGGGAAATGGAAGGAAAATGGAGGAAAAACATTCCGGCTGCAGGATGACACCTGACCCTCCACAGGCTCCGCACCTGGACTGGGCAGAAAGGTAAGTCCTGGTGATTCCGGGGTGACGTGGCGGGGGGGTCAGTTAGAAGGGGACAGCCGGAGGAGGAGCATGAAGTACATATAAAAAAAAAAATACAAAAGTGGATAAGTTATGGCACTAAGTTGAAAACCCCATTGAAATATACTGAAACTGAAAACCCCATTGAAATACATTGAAGCGCTTACCTCAGTTCGCGGTTGGGCTTTGAAGAGTGAAGCCGTGTCTGCGGTCCAAGGAGGATTACAGCAACAGACCAGTGGGTAAGTACAGGGTGGGGTAGGGGTTGGGGTGGTGGGTCCTCAGTTGGGAGGGTTGTGGGGTTGGGTAATAGCACAGCAGATAACGATGGATGGTTTTCTGTATTTCAGGGAAAAAAATGACGGCCATTTTTCTTTATTTCAGGGAGTTTTCTATTAATGGAGGACACTGGGGGATTGGGCACCCCAGTGTCATTGGGAGGGACAGCATTTAAATCATTAAGGACACTGGGGGATTGGGCACCCTAGTGTCATTGGGAGGGACAGTATTTAAATCATTAAGGACACTGGGGGATTGGGCACCCCAGTGTCATTGGGAGGGACAGTATTTAAATCATTAAAGACACTGGGGGATTGGGCACCCCAGTGTCATTGGGAGGGACAGTATTTAAATCATTAAGGACACTGGGGGATTGGGCACCCCAGTGTCATTGGGAGGGACAGTATTTAAATCATTAAGGACACTGAGGTATTGGGCACCCCAGTGTCATTGGGAGGGACAGTATTTAAATCATTAAGGACACTGAGGTATTGGGCACCCCAGTGTCATTGGGAGGGACAGTATTTAAATCATTCAGGACACTGGGGGATTGGGCACCCCAGTGTCACTGAGTTATGTTTGGGGGGGGGTGCAACAGACATCGATGGATGGTTCTCTTCTACACTGGGGGACTGGGTACTCCAAGTGTCACTACTGTTTGTGGGTGTGTGGGGGGTTGCTGACAGGGAGGGTCGGCTTGGTGGACAGTAAGTTACATGGTTACATAGTAGGTGTCGGCAGATAAAGATCCCTTGGTCTGTCTTGTTTGCCCTTGTACTGTTGTACAATAGGATCTTATTTCCTTACTTCAGAGCCTATTAGATCTGCGATCTTTCTTCCCCCCCCCCCCAATTCCTGACTCCACCAAGTCCCTTGTGCCTATCCTATGCAAACAAGTAAATGTTCCCACTGGGAATAAAACCACTGACCTTTTTCTTGTTAGGCCAAGACACATCCACTGCGCCACCTGAAACTCTTCTGTCTGGATCACACTTCCTACCCCAGTGAATGCCCTTGATGATGGAGTCCCCCACAACCATCAGCTTTTCTGCTGCCTCCTCTTTGGTTAGCATCCCCCTGCCTGCCCCTGGTGATCTGGCCTATTTCGCCTGTTCTCTCTCTGTCCGTCCTGCTTGTCCTCCTAGCTGCACTCCCATTTTCTCCCATTCTTTCCTTTGCCTCCTCCAGCCCACCTCCCTCCTGCTGCCCACTGCCATCCATTTTAGCACTCCTCCCCCCTTGGAACTTCTCTGTGCTTCCATGCCTCCTAGTTTATGTGCCTTCCATCCTGTGTGCCATTTCTTTCTCCCCCTGACTACTCTGCCTTCCTCACCTATGCTTTTTGAGGGCCCCACCGTGCCCCCTGGTATTAAATAATCATACTGAAAAAGGACTGGGTAAAAAAAAAAAAAAAAAAAAAAGCCTGAAATGGGAAGGAAAAGGAGACATCTTGTTGGGCAGGGTAAAGGGGCCCGTTTTTACAGAAATGTGTCATTTAAACCCATTGTTTGTGCATTTGGCTGCTTAACAGCAAGGTATTTTTTTGCAGCATGAGGGGGGTGCAGCGCTCCAGAGGTGCCGTCTTTTGGATGAGACATTAAACCAAGGTCCCATCTGCCTGTTTTGGTGGTAGTTCAGGTGGACGTTAAAGATCCCAAAGCACTTCTTGAAAAGAGCAGGGGAAATTCCCCAGTGTCCTGGCCAAATTCCCCCCCCCATTCACTAAAAAAATACCAACAGCTTAATCTGGTTCAATGTCAATTGGCATCCATCTGTATTCTCCTCCTCCGGGACGAGGCTAAAAATAGGCAGAATTGTCTAGTCCTCTTTTCCCGGTCAACAAAAGCTAAATAAATATTGTTTGTGTAGCCCATTTGAATGTATTTTTTGCCACAGTTCACTGTTCTCTGAGGGAGACTGGGTGTCTCCACAGCCTCAGGCACAGGGTTGAGAGTAGCAGCGGTTCTGAGGTCGGAAGGGACTCCTGATAGGTGACTAGCACCTATTGGTGAGAAGTTTTGCTGTTTTTAGGTCGATGGCAGGGAAGTTCAGGGTTACCAGGAACAAAATATGTGGGCATGTTTCCATAGACCAGGCACCGATTGAAAGAACTGCTGTAGGCGCGGGAGAGCGGCAGCTCAGGGCCCGGTAAATGGCATTTTCGAAATAACTGGATAGGTTCCAGGCTGACTATGACATATCAGCCTGGCTTGCTGGGCAGCACGGATCAAAGAGATGTCAACTTCTTTTGAAGTTGGTGACTGTCCCTGCCCAGCAAGCCGAAACTCTGTCATGGTCAGCATGGGTGCTGATTGGTCTGACACTGTCGTGTCCCTGCTACACTACTATGCATTGGGTGGACAGCGTCACACCCCTCAAAGAGCATTCTCATATCAACATGTTCGCTTGCGTGCACGGCGAACACAAAAATGAAGTACTATTCGTAGTTTTAAGAAGCACCTTTCTCAAAAGAAGAAAACAGGAAGGTCACTTACTTGAATAGGAGCATCTCTATCATAGAAAAATAGAAATTGTCAGCAGATAAGGACCGCCTGGCCCATCTAATCTGCCTGTAAGTCCTTGTACTGGATTACTGCTTCCGACTCACCCGCTGCTGTACCTCTATGGTTCCCTTATGCCTGTCCCAAGCATGCTTGAATCCATCCACAGTGCTCGCTCCCACCACCTCCTGAGGCAGACCATTTCATGCGTCCATGACCCTCTCTGTGAAGAAGAACTTCCTCACATTCCCTCTTAACCTCCCACCTTCCAATTTCATGCCATGCCCCCTCGTTCTTGTGCTCCTCCTGTATTGGAAAATGTCTCCCCCCTGCACCTTGTTTATACCCTTGAGATACTTGAATGTTTCTATCATGTCCCCTCTTTCCCTCCTCTCTTCCAGCGAGTACATATTAAGGTCCCTTGATCTCTCCTCATAAGCCTTGCGTTGCAAGCCCTATACCATCTTAGTTGCCCTTCTCTGGACCGTCTCCATCCTTTTAATGTCCTTACGAAGGTGCGGTCTCCAGAACTGCACACAGTATTCCATGTGAGGCCTGACCTTGGTTTTATAGAATGGCATCACTACCTCCCTCCTTCTGGTGATACCCCTGCCTGTGCACCCCAGCATGCCACTGGCCCTGGCAGCTGCCTTAGCACTCTGACATTTTCAGGTCATCTGATATAATAACCCCTAGGTCCCTTTCCTCCTTTGTTACTGTCAACAACTCCCCAGCCCCCCATCCTGTAGCTTTCCCCAGGGTTTCTGTGTCCCAGGTGCATAAGTTTGCACTTTTTTGAATTAAACTTGAGTTGCCAGTCCTCAGACCATTTTTTCAAACTTCCCCAGGTCCCTCCTTATTTTCTCCATCCCCTCTGGGGTGTCCACTCAGTTACAGATCTTGGTGTCATCTGCAAACAGGCAGACTTTTCCCTCCAGCTCTTGTGCAATGTCGCAGATGAAGACATTGAAAAGGACTGTCCCCAGGACCGATTCCCTGAGGCACCCCACTGGTCACCCCCTCTCCTCAAACTGCACCTCATTTACCACCACACTCTGCCTCCTGTCTGTTAGCCAGTTTCTAACCCAGTTTACCACCCTGTCCCCCATGCCCAGCCTACCCAGCTTGTTTATCAGCCTCCTATGATGGTCGTGGCATGATGGTCTGCACCTGTCCAGGAGGGGAACCAGGATCCTAGGTGATTGGTTTAAATGCTTCATTGGCAAGCATTTAAATTAGCCTAGGGGGGTGGCACTGGAAAGTAGCAGGGAAATCCTAACCCCCCCAAAAAATCAGGGTAGTAAGTGAGGTAAACACCAAGATAGAGATGTCGATAGGGAGAAGGGCAGGGTATTGGGGAAAATGACAAAGACATAAAGGACAGGGATGGGGCAAAAAGGGGTAAGGCCATCAAGAAATGGAGGGTAATGAGCACCAGTGCCCGTAGTCTGTGCAACAAGCTCTCTGAACTGGTGGCCTTGATGGAAGAGGGATGCCTGGATATCGTAGCAGTCACAGAAACTTGGTACACAGAGAACCATGACTGGAATGTTAACATACCAGGGTGCACAGCCTACAGGAGAGACAGGGAGGGGAGAAGAGGGGGAGGAGTAGCTCTCTATATAAGAGAAGGGACAAAAGCATCAGAACAAAAGAGTAAACAGGGAGGAGAGGAGGCACTGTGGGTCACCCTAGAGACTGGAAATGGCACCGCAATCCGCACAGGGGTTGTATACAGACCCCCATGTCAGGGGGAGGGAATGGACAAGGATATGATAGAAGGCATCCTTAGGATGGCAGAGAAAGTGGAGATACCGTTGATGGGGGACCTGAGTATGCCAGATGTTAATTGGAGCACCTTTGCTGCAGCCACATCCAAGAGGAGTGCCATTCTCGATGCCCTACAGGTGGCATGCCTCAGACAGCTAGTTTTGGAACCCACTCGTGAGGGAGCAATCTTAAACCTCATACTCTCAAATGGGGACAGTGAGAGGATCTCAGCTTTAGAAATGGGTAGCCATCTGGGAACAAGTGACCAGCAAACAGTGTGGTTCACGATAAACTCAGCTGCAGAGTCAAGCCATACAAAAGTGAGGGTACTGGACTTCAGGAGGGCTGGCTTTGGCAAGACGGGAGAGTGCCTTAGAAAAGTACTAGCAAACAGGCTAGAAGGAGGGGTGGAGTAACAATTGGGAAACATCAGAACTGCCATCACAGAGGCAACAAGCCTTTGTGTGAAGCAAATAAATCAAAATGAAAGAAAAATCCACTATGGTTCTCAAAAGAGGTGGCGGTGAAGGTTAGGGAGAAAAAGATAGCATATAGGAAGTATAAGGAAACACAGAAGGAGCAGGACAGAGAACTGTACCAGTTAAGGCAGAAGGAAGTCAGAATAGCAAAGGCCCAAACTGAGAAAAAGATAGCCAACTCGGTTAAAAAGGGGGATAAAACCTTTTATAGGTACATCAGGGAGCATAGAAAGACAAAGGGAGGGATAGTGAGGCTGAATAGAATGGACAGTGGGTGGGCAGAGAGGGACAGTGAAAAAGCAGGGTTACTGAGCAGATGCTTCTGCTCAGTAGTCACAAAAGAGGAGGAGGTGCCTAATCCAATTAACAGAAGCACTCTGGATGGGGGTCGATCCCAGTCCTTTCACAGAAGAAAGGATTAACATAGAAACATAGACTTTGACGGCAGATAAGGACCGCTAGGCCCATCTAGTCTGCCCATTTCCCTACCTACAGGATAGGCCGCAGATCCTAGTTAACCAACAGCCTATATCTTCCTGCCCCCCCACAAGGATTGCCTTATGTCTGTCCCATGCATTCTTGAATTCTCCCACAGTTTTAGACCCCACAACTTCCTCAGGAAGGCTGTTCCATGCATCCACTACCCTCTCTGTGAAATAATACTTCCTCACATTGCCCCGGAGCCGCCCTCCTATCTTTAAATTGTGTCCCCTTGTTCTTGCAAGTCTCTTTTTCTGAAAGATGCTACCCTCTTGGACTTTGTTGATTCCCTTGAGGTACTTGAAAGTTTCTATCATGTCCCCCTCTCCCTTCTTTCCTCAAGGGTATACATATTCAGCTCCTTTAGTCTCTCCTCATCGGCTTCTCTTGCAGACCCTGCACCATTTTAGTTGCCCTCCTCTGGACTGCCTCTATCCTGTCTATGTCCTTGCGGAGATGGGGTCTCCAGAACTGGACACAGTATTCCAGATGGGGTCTCACCAACTGTCTGTACAGAGGGATAACAACTTCCTGTTTTCTGCTGCTGATGCCTCTCCCTATACATCCCAGTATACCCCCGGCCCTCCCTACTGCCTTCTCACATTGCTTGCTAACCTTAAGGTCATCTGATATGATTACCCCCAGGTCCCTTTCCTGTTTTGTTGTTGTTACTACCTCCCCACCCATTGTGTATTCTTCCCCTGGACTGGACCCAATACTGATTCCCGATTCTGAAAGAACTCCTAAAACTGAAGGTGGACAAAGCAATGGGGCCTGATGGAATTCACCCCAGAATTCTAAAAGAATTAAAGGGAGAACTAGTGACACCACTGACTACCCTTTTTAACAAATCATGGGAGGGTGGTGTGGTACCTGTTGACTGGAGGAAGGCAGATGTGATTCCCCCTGACAAACGTGGGAGCAAGACAGAGGCAGGAAACTACAGGGCTGTCAGTTTGACCTCTGTGGTAGGGAAAGTGATGGAATCACTTCTGAAGGAAAGAATTGTTGAGTACCTAGAGGCCAGTGGAGCACAGGACCAGAGGCAGCATGGGTTCACAGTGGGAAGGTCATGTCAGGTGAATCTGATTGATTTCTTTGACTGGGTGACCAAAGTAGTAGACCAGGGAGGGGCTGTGGACATGGCCTACCTAGACTTTAGTAAGGCATTTGACACAGTCCCACACAAAAGATTAATAATCAAATTAACCAGCCTGGGAGTGGGTCCCAGGGTGGTAGCCTGGGTAAAACATTAGCTGGACAACAGGACACAGAAAGTAATTGGAAATGGAGTCCACTCTTAAGAAAGAGGGGTTACTAGTGGGGTACCGCAGGGTTCAGTACTGGGTCCAGTCCTTTTTAATGTCTGTATAAGTGATATTGCAGAGAGACTGGAAGGAAAAGTATGCCTCTTTGCAAATGACACAAAGATCTGCAACAGGGTTGATTCACATGGAGGCATGGAAAGGATGAGAAGGAACTTGGCAAGGTTGGAGGAATGGTCAGAAGTATGGCAGCTTGAATTCAGTGCAAAGAAGTGCAAAATAATGCACCTGGGAAACAAAAACCCAGGGGAAGATTACACAGTGGGGGTTAGTAACAACAACAAAAATGGGAAGGGACCTGGGGGTAATCATATCAGATGGCCTTAAGGTTATCAAGCAGTGTGAGAAGGCTGTAGGGAGGGCTGGGGGGATACTGGGATTTATAGGGAGAGGCATCACCAGCAGAAAACAGGAAGTTGTTATCCTCCTTTACAGACAGTTGGTGAGACCTCATCTGGAGTACTGCGTCCAGTTCTGGAGACCCCATCTCCACAAAGACATAGACAGGATGAGGCAGTCCAGAGGAGGCCAACTAAAATGGTGCAGCCGGGTCTGTAAGAGAAGCCATACGAGGAAAGACTAAAGGAGCTTAATATGTATACCCTTAAGGAAAGGAGGGAGAGGGGGGACAACATAGAAACTTTTAAGTACCTCAGTGGAATCAACGAAGTCCAAGAGGATAGCATCTTTCAGAAAAAGAGATTTGCAAGAACAAGGGGACACAATTTGAAGATAGAGGGGGGACAGCTCAGGGGCAATGTGAGGAAGTATTTTGTCACAGAGAGGGTGGTGGACACATGAAACGGCCTTCCTGAGGAGGTTGTGGGGTCTAAAACTGTGGGAGAATTCAAGAATGCATGGGACAGACATAAGGCAATTCTTGTGGGGGGTATGAAGAAATAGGCTATTGGTTAACTAGGATCTGCAGCTTATCCTGTACGTAGGGAAATGGGCAGACTAGGTGGGCCAAGTGGTTCTTATCTGCCGTCAAAGTCAATGTTTCTATGTGGGACGGTGTCAAAGGCATTGCTGAAATCAAGGTAGGTGACGTCCACTGCCCCACCCTGATTTACTTCCTTTGTCACCCAGTCAAAGAAATCAATTAGATTTGTCTGACATGACCGCCCCACTGTGAATCCATGTTGCCTATGGTCCTGGGCTCCAGTGGCTTCTAGATGACCCACTATCCTTTCTTTAAGCAATTTCTCCATGATCTTCCCCACTGCTGAGGTGAGGCCACACCTGTAGTATGGGGTTCAGTTCTGGAGGCCACATCTCTGCAAGGATATAGATGCGTTGGAGAGGGTTCAGAGAAGGGCAACCAAGATGGTGCTGGGTATGCAGGGAAAGTCTTACGGACAGAGGTATAAGGAGCTGGATGTGTACATGCTGGAGACGAGGGAAAGGGGAGACATGACTGAAACTTTTAAATATGTAAAGGGGCTCAATAAAGTGTGAGAAGAGGGTTTACTTAAGAGGAAGGAGGGGGTCAAAACTAGAGGGCACAGCCTCAGGCTGCAAGGAAAAAGATACAGGGGCAATGTGAGAGTGCGTTTCTTCATGAAGAGGGTGGTGGAGCCCTGGAACAGACTACCCGACAGAGTAGTGGGGGCTCAATCGGTGGAAGAATTCAAGAGGGCATGGGACAAGCATATGGGGCTGAGTATCTGGGGGGAAGGGCAGGGGCTGGCAGGAAGGGGGAGGTGTAGGGGAAAAAAGGGCAGACTAGATGGGCCGGTATGGTCCTTTTCTGCCGTCAAGCTTCTGTGATTCTGTGACCAGCCTGTAGTTTCCTGCCTCCTCCCTGCTGCCGGATTTGTGTAGAGGGACCACATGTGTCCTCCTCCAATCCTCTGTTACAACCTCTTTGTTGAATGACTCTGTGAACATGGCTGCCAGAGGTTCTGCTATCTCTCTTCGCAGTTCTCTTAATACCCTTGGGCATATGCCATGTGGTCCCATCGCTTTGTCCACCTCAGTTTAGTGAGCTCCCGCAGGACTCTTTCCCCCCTGTGAATGGACTATTGTTCACCTTTTCACCTCCTTGGCAACTGCAGAACTGCTGTACTGCTGTGGCCCCTGTCCCTCCCGCTCTTCTGTGAATGCTGAACCGAAATATTTATTCAGTATTTCTGCCTTTTCCATGTCACCCTCCTTGCATTCCCCTCCCTTGAGCCTTGCAATTCCCCCCCTTGTTTTTCCTCCTTTCGCTGATGTACCTGAAGAATGTCTTGTTCCCTTTCTTAATTGACTGTACTAAACCTTCCTCAGTCTGTGCCTTTGCTCACCTTACTGACTTTCCCGCTTCCCTTAAACACTCTAGTAGTCCTCCCTGTCCTCCTCCCTTTGGGTCTCCTTATATTTCCTGAACCCTTTCCTTTTTGCCCTGATCTTTTCCTCCGCCTCTCTCGAGAACCACAGTGGTGCTTTCTCCTTCTCTTGCCTTTGGATACCAATCTGATGCATTAGTTTGTTACTTCCAGTAAGGCTTCCTTTAGATGCTTCCACTGTTCTTCCACGCCCCTTCTGCCCCCATTTTCTCCAGGGCTCTTTTGACACCCCTCCCCATTTCAGCGAAGTCAGCATTTTTGAATTCCAAAACCTTTGTCCTAGTATGACTTGATTGGGTCTCTGTCCCTATACAGAACCACACAATGTTGTGATCGCTGGATCCCAGTTGCCCTTCTGCCTGGATATCTGTGATTCGATCCCCATTGGTCATTAGATTCAGAATTACCCTGTCTCTAGTGGGAACAAGCACAAGCTGCCCGAGTCCAGCCTTCTGGAGTGAATCAAGGATGCCTCTGCTTCTGGCTGAAGCAGCTACACAGGTGTTCCAAGCCACGTCTGACATATTGAAATCCCCCATCAGTAGAATTTAACCATTCATTTCCATCTCTTGTATTTCCTCCACTCGTTGCCTGTCCAGTTCCTCTCCCTGTCCTGGAGACCTGTATATCACCCTTGTGCGTATTGCTGTGCCATTTCCAGGTTGAAGGGTGACCCACAGTGCCTCAGCCTCCCCCTGCCTACCCTGCACTTGTGTTGCCATTATACCCTCTCTAATATACAGTGCTGCTGCCCCTCCCTTTTTGCTCTCCCTGTCCCTCCTGAATAGAACATATCCTGGTACATTTGTAGTACAACATAGTTGTACATTTTTTAGTGATGCCCCTTTTGGAAGGGAAAGGATCATAATTTGCCCATGTGGGGCTGGTCACTCAATCCCTTCCCCTTCCTTTTACCTGGCTCAGCCTCCCCCCCCCACCATGCTCAGATGTTTTGTGATGCCTGTATAGGGAGTGTTTGGGGTTGTGCTCCATTCAGTTCCATGGAGCATCTTTTTTAATGCTTGTTTCTCATCTTTAATCAAGTTTTTAGTACAAACTGAAGCCAGAAGTCAACTTGCAAGTGCCCTGCATTTATGTGAAGTTTTGAGCCACAATACAAAGTGTTGCAGGTTACCTTTAATGCACAACTGGTCTTCTTCCATCCAGTAAAAGGCCTGTTCTCAGATTTGTCTGTCATGCTGCAGTGGGAGAGCCCCTGGTGGTGACGGAGGGGAATCCAGGTTCTGGAGCACAGTTGCAGTCTTGGCCCGTGCAGGTCGAACATTTAATTGCATTCCTGACCTGTACCGGTTGATCAGTGAGTTGCGTTCCTGACCACTGGAGGTCAAGCATTCAGTTGCTTTCTTGGCCTGTGCTGGTCAAGTGTTAATTTGCATTCTTGGACCATGTACACTGAACATTCAGTTGTGTTCGTGACCTGTGCAGCTTGAGCATTCAGTTGCATTTCTTGGCCTGTGCAGGTTGAGCATTTAATTGTATCCCTGGCCTGTATAGGTTAAGCAGTCAGTTGTGTCTCAGTCCTGTGTATGTCAAGCATTCCATTGTGTTCCTGGCTTGTGCATGTTGAGCATTCAGTTGCATTCCTACCCTGTGCAGGTTAATCATTCAGTTGTGTTCCTGGCTTGTGCAGGTTGAGCGTTGACTTGTGTTCATGGGAAACAGGATGAGCATTCAGTTACGTTCTTGCACTAAATTGCAGTCCTGGCCTGTTTGAGCATTGAATTGCAGCCCTGGCCTGTGCAGGTCGAGCATTCAGTTGGACTCCTGGCCTGTACAAGTTGAGTATTCAATTGCATTCTTGGCTTGTGCAGGTTAAGCATTTAGTTGTGTTTCTGATCTTTGCATAGTAACGTAGAAAATTATGGCAAAAAAAGACCAGAGGTCCATCTAGCCTGCTTGAGGTTTCTTATCTGCTGCAGGACCTGTTGTCTATACAGAGTTTCATCTCTCCATGGCCACCCCTGCTCCCCTTCCTACTGCTACCAACCTGAGCAATCACCAAGCCATTCACTCATTCCTAGCCATGCTTGGAATCGTTTAATGTCTTGATGTCCACCACCTCCGCTTGCAGACTGTTCCATGGCCCTGTCACCCTTTCCATAAAATAGAACTTCTTCACATCTGTCTTGCACCTTCCCCCTGCCAGTTTCCACTTGTGACCTCAGGTGCTTGACTCCATACTCCTGCTAAACAGTTCCTTGCAGTTCACTTTGTTTATTCCCTTAAGGAACTTGAAGTTCTCTATCATATTCATGCTCGCTCACCTGGTCTACAGTGAGTGCATGTTCACTGCCTTGAGTCGATCTTTGTAAGATCTGCCGTGTTGGTCCTGAATCATCTTGGTCACCCTGTGTCACACTTCTCTGGCCCATCCCTGTCCTTCCTTAGGTGAGAAGTGTGAAATGGAGTACAGTATTCCAGATGTGGCCTCACCTGTTACATATATAAAGGTAGTAGTATTTCTTTTTTCCTGCTGTCAGTATCCCTTTCGATACATCCCAGTACTGTATTAGCCTTACATCAGGCCTTATTACACTGGCTTGATTGTTTGAAGGAGTCACTAATGATGGCTCTCTTTCCTTTGCCAAAGTGCTCAGTTTAACCCCTCCAATCGAGTACTCAGCCTTGCTTTTTCTCACTATGTGCGTAACTTTGCATTTTTTTCACACTGTATTTCAACTGCCAAACCTTAGACCACCTTTCTAGCCTTTGTAGATCCTTCTGCATCTCCCTGATCCCTGTGTTGCCATCTACCCTACTGAAGAGCTTCGTGTCATCTGCGTAGAAACACAACTTGCACTGGATACCCTCTCCAGTGCTGCTGATGAACATATTGAAGAGGACAGGATTCTGAACAGATCCCTGTAGCATCCCACTTGTGACCTCCCCTCCCTTCCAATTTGACTCTGTGTACCACCACCCTGTGCTGTCTCTCCTTTAACCAGATTCCTACACACCTGTGTCCCTAACTGCGCCTTGGTCCTCCACCTCCTTCGGCAATCTTCCGTGTGGCACCAAGTCAAAAGCCTTGCTGAAATCGAAGTAGAGTATCTACAGTATCTACAGCATGGCCCTTCTCTACTACCTTTGTTACCCAGTCAAAGAAAAGTATCAGGTTGGTCTGACAAGACCTCCCTGCCACAAACACATGTTGTTTACTGTCCTGTAGACCACTGCTGTCTAAGTAGTCCACATGGTCCTCTTTGATCAGTGACTATCAGTTTACCCACTACAGACAGAAGGCTGACAGGTTTGTAATTTCACATTTGCTCCATGTCCCCACCACCTTGTGTAGTGGGACTACATCTACTACCCTTCAGTGTTTCCGAACTACCCCTGTCTTAAATGGGACCAATAAACAGAAAGGGCACCATGTGAAAACAGCGACCATCACAAATGGCTAATATAAAACAGCTCAGTTAAATACATCAGGTTTTGTTTTTACGGGGGGCCCACACACCCCCTTCTTATATATACCAACTCAAGGGGGATGCACCTCAGGGAGGGGGGCAGTTTTCAGTTGCTGCATTTGACTTGGCTGTTTTCACTGGTCACCGCACCAAGGGCCCCCACATTCAGGTCTGGGGCTTGTCCCACTGTGCACTGTGTGTGCAAAAACATTTTGGTTTATTTACTGTTTACTGTAATATAGCAGATAGTATCAAACTGAGTTTGGTTAGTTCTAGGCTGACATTTTCTGTTACTACAGATACCAGAATTTCCTGCAGCTGGCATTAGAGCAGTAGGCAACAGTGGAAGATTCAGTAGCCTACAACACATATTGGAGCTTTTAGAATCTCTGATCAGATGCTGCTTTTCTCCAGGGGCTAAGTACAGTCCTCTGTGACTGTGCTTCACTCAGGGAGGACAGCATGACCAGAAAACGAAAGATCAGAGCTTATATAAACTCTAACATGCACTGCAGGCTATTGAATCTCCCACTGCAGCCTACTGCTCTGATGTCAGCTGCAGGGTATTCTGGGATTTGTACTAACATAAGATTACCTCACTGATAGAGCACAACAGGAAAAGATAAACCGAGTACTCTCTGAAAGCCGGAATGTTTGCACAGGGGTCCTACAAGGATCCATCCTTGGCGCCCTGCTCTTTAGCCTATTCCTAAACCACCTTCCCTTAGCTTGCCATGAAAGCGTTCTCCTCTATGCAGACAATGCAGTTCTCTTCACAAGCAACCCTGACCCTACACTGCTAGAAAAGCAACTGCAGCGGACGTTCGCTGACATAGAATCCTAGTTCCTGAAGTCTAAACTACTCCTAAACTAGAAGAAAACTAAAACCATGTTGTTTGCTTATTATTATTATTTGCTTTTGTTAACCAGGTAAGCACAATAGACAGCCAAATGCCTATTTTCAGGTGCAACCTGGGAGATTACAAGGTACAGGATAGGCATAGACATTACAACAGGAGGCAGAAACAGCATCGTACAGGCTTGGACATCAGTCATATGCATTACAACGTGAGGCTAGAAACAGCAGTCATAAGCAGGGTATACAAAATCGGATCAGCCATACCATCAGCTAGGTATGGGTAACAGGCAACACGAGTAATACAGCTCACAACAAGCACAGGTCTCACCTGCTTACTGTCCTAAACAACCAGAACACTGCTCTAGAAATGGTCTACATAGAAACATAGAAACATAGAAACAGACAGCAGATAAGGACCGCTTGGCCCACCCAGTCTGCCCATTTCCCTACCTACTGGATAAGCTGCAGATCCTAGTTAACCAGCAGCCTACTTCTTCCTACCCCAACCCCCCAGAATTGCCTTATGACTATCCCATGCATGCTTGAATTCCACCACTGATTTTGACTCCACAACCTCCTCCGGAAGGCCATTCCATGCATCCACAACCCTCTCTGTGAAAAAATACTTCCTTAAATTACCTCTGAGCCGCCCCCCCTCTATCTTCAAATTGTGCCCTCTTGTTCTTGCACACCTCTTTTTTTGAAAGATGCTACCCTCTTGGACTTTGTTGATTCCCTTGAGGTACTTGAAAGTTTCTATCATGTCCCCCCTCTCCCTCCTTTCCTCGAGGCTATACATATTAAGCTCCTTAAGTCTCTCTTCATATGTTCTCCGGTGCAGACCCTGCACCATTTTAGTTGCCCTCCTCTGGACAGCTTCCATCCTGTCTATGTCTTTGCGGAGATTGGGTCTCCAGAACTGCACACAGTACTCCAGATGGGGTCTCATCAGCTGTCTGCACAGAGGGATAATAACTTCCTGTTTTCTACTGGTGATGCCTCTCCTAGCCATCCCAGTATCCCCAACCCTCCTTGCTGCCTTCTCCATTGCTTGCCCACCTTTAGGTCATCTGATATGACTACCCCCAGGTCCCTTTCCATTTTGTTGTTGTTAGTATCTCACCCCCATTGTGTACTCTTCCCTGGGTTTTGTTTCCCAGGTGCATTACCTTGCACTTCTTAGCATTGAATCTAAGCTGCCATATTTGACCATTCCTCTAACCTTGCCAAGTCCCTTCTCATCCTTTCCACCCCACCCTGTGCATCAACTCTGTTGCAGATCTTAGTGTCATCTGCAAAGAGACATACTTTTCCTTCCAGTCCTTCTGCAATGTCGCTTATAAAGACACTGAAGAGAATTGGTCCTAATACTGAACCCTGCGGTACCCCGCTAGTAACCCTCCTTTCTTCTGAGTGGACTCCATTTACTATTACTCTCTGTGTCCTATTCTCCAGCCAATTCTTTACCCAGGCTGTCATCTTGGGACCCACTCCCAGGCTGGCTAACTATATATTAATCTTTTGTGTGGGACTGTGTCAAATGCCTTGCTAAAGTCTAGGTAGGCCATGTCCACAGCCCCTCCCTGATCTACTACTTTGGTCACCCAGTCAAAGAAATCTATCAGATCGTCTGGCATGACCTTCCGCTGTGAATCCATGCTGCCTAGGGTCCTGTGCCCTCTGGCCTCTAGATACTCGACAGTTCTTTCCTTTAGAAGTGATTCCATCATTTTCCTATCACTGAGGTTAAACTAACAGGTCTATAGTTTCCTGCTTCTGCCTTGCTCCCACTTTTGTGAAGGGGAATCACATCTGCCCTCCTCCAGTCTGGTACCACCCCATCCTCCCATGATTTGTTAAAGAGGGTAGTCAGTGGTGTCACTAGTTCTACCCTTAGTTCTTTTAGAATTCTGGGATGAATCCCATCAGGCCCCATTGCTTTGTCCACCTTCAGTTTTAAAGTTCTTTCAGAACCCTTTCTTCTGTAAATGGGCTGGTATCAACTTCTGTATCCAGAGTGTTACTACTGTTTGTTTTATGTACCTCCCCTCTTCCTTTGTAAATACTGAGCAAAATATTTGTTTAGTATCTCTGCCTTTTCACAGTCTCCCTCTGCCCACCCTCCCTCCCTTTATTAAGCCTCACTATCCCTCCCTTGGTCTTCCTTTGCTCCTGATGTACCTATAAAGGTCTTATCCCCTTCTTAACTGAGTTGGCTGTCTTTTCCTCGGTTTAGGCCTTTGCTGTTCTGACTGCCTTCCCAGCCTCCTTTGCTTTAACTGATACAGTTCTCTGTCCTGCTCCTGCTGCGATTCCTTTGCTCTTCCTGAATGCTTTCTTTTTCTCTTGAACCTTCACTGCCACTTCCTTTGAGAACCATAGTGGTTTTACATCGTCTTGTTTTGTTTATTTGCTTCACACAAGGCTCGTTACCTCTGTGATGGCAGTTTTATTATTCCCATTGTTCTTCCACCTCCTTCCCGCCCATTTGCTAAGTGCATTCCTTAGGCACTCACCCATTTTGGCAAAGTCAGCCCTCCTAAAGTCCAGTACTTTTGTCTTTGTATGGCTTGACTCTATTGCTGTGTTTATTTGAACCATACTGTTCGATGGTCGCTAGTTCCCAGATGGCTACCCACTTCTACATCTGTGATCCTCCTCCATCTCCATTTGAGAGTATCAAGTCTAATATTGCTCCCTCTCGAGTGGGCTCCAGTACTAGTTGTCTAAGGCATGCCCCTGTAGGGCATCTAGAATAACTGCACTCTTGATGGCAGCTGCAACTGCACTCCAGTTAACATCTGGCATATTCAGATCACCCATCAGCAATATCTCCTTTTCTGCCATTCTAAGTATACTTTTTATCATTTCCTTGTCCATTTCCTTCCCCTGAGAAGGGTCTGTCTCTAACCCTATGCAGTTTGTGTGCCATTGCCTGTCTCAAATTTACCCACAGTGCTTCTTTCTCCTCCCTGTTTACCCTTTTGTTCTGTTGCTTTTATTCCTTCCTTATGTAAGAACTACTCCTCCCCTCTTTTACCCTCCCTGTCCCTCCTGTAGATAGTGTATCCTGGTATGTTTACGTCCAGTCATGGTTTTGTGTGTACCATGTTTCTGTGACTGCCACGATATCTAGATGTTCCTCTTCCATCAAGGCCACTAATTCAGGAAGCTTGTTACCTAGACTACGGGCATTGGTACTCATTGCTCTCCATTTTTGATGGCTTACCTTCTGTTGCAGCATCCCCACTGACCATTCTACCTTGGTCTTTTTTCTCATTTAGTACCCTGTTTTGTAGGGAGAGGCTGGGATTTTTCTGCTGCTTGTCAGTGCCTCCCCCATTGACTGGTTTAAAAGCTTGCCAATGAAGCATTTAAACCGATTGCTCAAAAGACTTATTCCCTTCCTGGACAGATGCAGACCATCCTGCCAGTATAGTCCTGCCAGTATTCTTTGACAGTACAATGAATGATGGCATCAGCAAAGGTTTGCTAGGCCAGAATGGGTCGATCCTTGGGAGAGGCATATTTTCTGTCTATGGACTTAGCCAAAGAAGGAATAAGCGCTGGATTATCCCATACCATCTGTGAGAGTGTCTCAAAAGAGGGTTGCACAGCGGGGGGTTGGGGGGGGGGCAATTCCAGAGGAATGTCCGGAATGTGCAAGTACTGCAGATGCAGCAACTTTCCAGAATCGATATCCGAAGTCAAGAGAGAGAGGTATTCAAATTTCTGAGCAGAGACTGAAAAGAAAGGTTCTCAACCAAAGGTTCTGTTGAAAGAGGTTTATTCACTGCCCCAGGGAGGAATCATCATCGAAGTCGTCCCCCAATCGAAGATCAGGATTGGGTTCAACGTCATCTCTTACTTGTCCAGAAGGGACTGTATAGATAGGAAAGGGAGGAAATGAAGGAGGAGGAAGAGCAGTGCCAATCAGAGTCGAAAACCCCTGCATCACATGTGGCACCACAGGCACTCCCGGCACCACTACAGGAAACAGCACCGAAAACACAGGCGGTGCCAGCACAGGATGCAGCACCAAGCATGGCACCAAGTGCAGCGCTGGCACAGGATGCTGCACCGAGCGCGTCGTCGGAGAAGCCGGAGTCAGTTGACGGTATCGAACCAGAGGTTCCCAACCCGCTGAGGAAAAACAAAGAAATTCAGCAAGAGATAAAGGCACCGGTGTGGACCCCTGCGCCACAGCCATATGAGGGGAATAAACACCAGACTGCGGCATAAACAGCACTGGAAAAGGCGCTGCGTGACTATGAAGCCCCAACCGCGCCACCATCAGGTCCAAAACCGAGAGGCCCAAGGCCCCGGTAACCAACTCACCGGCTCAGGCAGACGGAACAACCACCGAACCCATTTCTCCATAGCAGCCCAATGGTGAAACTGCTCATTGGAGGACCCCCCCCCCCAGTGGGCAGGGAGGGACTCCAGAGTCGAGGATGCCAGCCACCAGGGACAGAAACTGAAGGGGACTCTGGAAGATGCGGAGTCTGGCCCCTGCCACCAATAACGGATGATCGACGTGCAGATGTACCAGAAAGCGACCTCGAGTGGTGCAGTTTCTTTTTCGACCGGGAGGCTGAAGAAGAATTTTAGGTTGAGCGGTGCCGAGTCCTTGACGAGGATTGAGAATGGGACCGCTTCTTTTTGTGCTTTCGGGAGGACTGCCCATCCCCCTGAGCACCGGATTGCCTGTAGTCAGACCCCCCTCCATAGAGGGCGGCGGACCAGACCCAGCGCTGCTGACTGAACAGCTGTCTTGCAAAGTCTCCCTACCGTCACCTGCTCAGTTCATAGTCGACTCTGACAAAGGAGGGCTGAAGACTTGTTCTGATGAAAATCTACTTAAATTATTTTAAAACTGGTAAGAAAATAATAAAACTACTAAAACTAATTGAAACTGAAGACTATAGCTGCTGTCTTATAGACAAGATGTTTTGACTTCCAGCGACAGCGACATCACCACTGAAGCCCACTCGATGGCAGGAAAAAAGGAACTGGTGACTGGGCTTGTTGTGAGGTAGACTCTCTGTTGTGGTAACTACAGTGCCACTTCTTTGCAGCCCACCTCCTGAAGATTTTTGGTTCCCGCTGGGTCCTTGCACCGCCTGCATAGTTCCATCAGTGTGAATGAGTGGTGAGACTTATGTCCAAGAAGATCGGGGAACCTGCACCTCTGAGGAGGTGACTGCCAAGGCAGTCTGCTGACCCGGCCCTGAACGAGCCAGAACGGCCTCGGCACTGCAGTAGGGACCTCCTCAATGCCAAGACAGGAGGCCCCCTCTTCACCGGACCATATAGACCTGGGAAGGGACCCGGAGGTAGGGCACAGAGTCCTGTGCTTGAACTGGCGCAAGCGACGTCGCCCCCAAAAGTCGGCAGGGCCCTGCCAACCTTTAACGCGCAGTGTTCTAAAACTCGTCAGTTCATCGAGAAGCAGGTGCCGCAAGCATCCATATCATGCTGGGGACCAAGACAGGAGAGGCACACATCATGTCGGTCAGTCACAGAAATCTGTCGGCCACAGGGACACCGATGCATAGGGGGCCGATCTGCTTTCTTGGATCGCTTCTTGTCCCGATGACCAGACATAATGGAACAGTAACAAAACTTAAATTCAGTAAAGACTCGACATTGCACACAAAATAAAAGGAAAGGTCTTACCGGTCTGGAGTGGTGTCAAGTAGCAGAACCGAGGCAGAAAAGTTACAATGCAGAGAAAATACCATATTTGGACATACTATTGGTTAAAGATGGACAAAAAATAACAACTGATCTGTATCGAAAAGACTGACAGAAATACCCTGCTGCATACCACAAGTTTTCATCCCAAACAATTAATAGAAAGCGTACCCTACAGCCAAATGCTATGAACAAAAAGGAATAGTGGGACAGAAAAGAGATATAGGGAAAACTTGGAAGATAATGAAAAGCAGGTTTACACAAAGAGGGTACAAGAAAGATACCTTCACTTTGGCTGAAACCTGCTGTGAAAATATAAGCAGGGAAGAACTACTACAGGATAAAATAAACGATAAAAATCCAGAAACAAGAATAACCATATCAACCCAATACTCAGAATCTTTTAATAAAATCAAATAAATCATATTAAAAACTAGACTATCCTGCAAGCTACAGATCAAGGGAATATTATTTCCAAAAAGACCATGGGTGACAGGTAAAGAACCACCACAATCAGACAAAAGGTAGTCAGAACACAACATTGGACCCCCAATTAACTACCTGGCTCCACAGAGATACAAAAGGCTTTTACCGTGGGAACTGTGTTCACTGCAACAGTGGCCTCAATATGAAATACATAAAAGTCTTTATTTATTTATTTAACCAGGCGATCACCGTTGAGCAAGCTAATTTTCGAGGTGGACCTGGGTTTGTTAACCAGGAACAAGGGACAATATACCTGGGATGCAGCACACAAGAAAATAGTAATAGTACAAATAAAGTGAAATACAATAATATAGTATATGCAAAGTATCAGCAGGTAGCATTGACAGTAGTATATGTTTGGAACAGAAGATACAGCTAGTCTGTTTTTAATTACCTAGGGGTTACACTCAATAGCACCTTATCATTCGCATGTCATATAGATCAAGTAGCTAAGGCTACCAATACAAAAATAGGCTTACTGTACAAGCACAAACATTGCTTGAAATGGTGCATTAAGGCTTGCAGTAAACAGCTCAGTACTTTCAATAATAAGCTATGGCCTAATAGTCTACGGAACAGTATCGGACTCAGCCCTTAAACGGGTCACTATTACCCTGAATAAAGCCTGCAGGCTTACTTGGTTTACTTCATGATTACAGTAGGGCTTTTGATAAAGTCCCCCATGGTAAACTTATTGATAAACTGTTAAACTTGGGGATTTCCAGGATTTTGGTCAGATGGGTCTCCTGCTGGTTGACCAATAGACAGCAGCAAGTTAGGGTAAATGGTATTCTTTCTGATGTGTGGTATGTGACCAGTGGGTTCCGCAGGGTTCAGTCCTCAGACCAACTTTGTTTAACCTTTATATCAGTGATATGATAGTACTGACAATTTTTTATTGAAGTTTGCTGATGATACTAAGTTAGGGGGCCCTGTTTCCACTGACTCTAGTAGATATAAGCTTAGTAGCAACTTAAAAGCTGTAGAAGAATGGGCAACAAATAATGGAATAAAGTTAAATCCTGACAAATGCACTGTGTTACACTATGGCAAAAACAACCCGAGACAGAGTTATTATATATATAACTCACCCCTGAAAGTCTCAATAACAGAGAGGGACTTGGGTGTTATCATAAATGATAGGCTCACCTCCATAGATCAATGTACTAAGGTAACCATAACATCAAACTCACTCTTGACCAGAATTAAAAGTGCATTTGTCTCTAGGACTCAGGAATGCATTATCCCTCTTTTTAGGACTTATGTTAGGCCCCATTCCAATTATGGGTCCCCTTTTTGGAACCCATACCTGAGACAGGATATTTCTAGAATTGAGAGGATACAAAGGAGGGCAACTAAGTTAGTACCTCAACTTGCAAATTATGACTACCATACTGGACTGAATGAAACTGGATTACATTCATTACAAATCAGACGCACCAGAGGTGATCTGTTATTATTATATAAGATCTCAAACTCTCAGTATTTAATGTGTCAATGTGGTTTAAAATTCTTGAATAGAAGGAGTTCCCCTAGACTACATAACAAACAGATTGAGGTGGCCAAAACAAGAACTAATAAAAGACAGAACTATTTCACTATAAGAACTCTGAGATTATGGAACATTTTACCACAATATTTGGTGGATAGTAGCTCGATCCATTCCTTTAAAAAAGCTTTGGCCAGTGGTTAGAGTCAAATAGCATTGAGGTTTAATTTTCCACCATAGTGGTGGGGGACAGTCTCAATGGGCAGCAGCCTTCTTTTGTCCCTTATTACCAAGTAAGTAATCATCCAAAAAGGATACAGCCAAATTTTGGCAAATACTAAGGGATATTGAAGGGCACAGCGCTTCACCATTGTTGCCTCCCAAGATCACTTCTGGTGACATCACCTATACTAATAAACAATGTATCTTAGAATAAGTAGTAGTAGTAGTAAAAGTTTTACTCTGAGAAAACTTTCCAGAAAAGGACAGCCCAGTTTAGCCGAAGTTCATTTTCAACAGGATCCCTTAAATAACCATTTATCACAGCTGGGTTAGCTTTTGATACCTCTCCAGCAAGCAAACCTCTCACACAACCCTGTAACAAAGGCTCGCCATGCACCCCCCAAAGGCTTCCAATCAATCAGCCAAGTTTAACTTACCTACTGTATGTCTGTAACTTTCCCAGGTTGTGACTGAAAATAGGCAATTTGTCTACAGCACTGACCCGGTAATTAAAAACTAAATAAATAAATAAACCTTCAAGCAGGTCAAAAACCTCTTAATAACTCTGGATACAAAAAAAGTGCAGATGCTGATCAAATCGAACCTCTCTTTTTAAAGTTAGGTTACCAATTTTTGACATCGCCCATTGTCCACCTGTTTAACTTGTCTCTTTCCCAAGGGACTCTCCCCTCTGAGTGGAAAATCGCACATGCCATTCCACTTTTTAAAACTGGTAACCCAAGTAATCTCGACAACTACCAGCCTATTTCCTTACAACCTATGTTCTCTAAATTACTTGAGAAACTGGTTAACGTGCATCTAAGAGAACACTTAGAAACCACGAACATGCTAAACCCCCTCCAATCTGGATTCAGACCCAAACAAAGTACGGTATCGGCACTGGCAAAGGTAACAAATGATTGGCAAGTCGCATTAGGTTCTAAAAACCATGTCAGTGCACTCTTTTTGGACTTAAGCAAGGCGTTGGATACTGTGGACCATGAGTTACTATTGCGTATGTTACGAGACATTGGACTGGATGACATGGCCATGAAATGGTTCGCCTGCTATCTGATAGGCAGGAAACAGCAGGTCAAAGTACAAGGCAATCTCTTCCCCCTTAACCCTTTACAAAGAGGTGTTCCCCAGGGGTCAATACTGGGGCTACTACTATTTACAGTTTATATCAATGATATTGATGCCAAAATCAGTACAGCAAGTGTTCATCTTTTTGCAGATGATACAGTTCTCTACATTGCTAGACCTACCCTTGAACTTCTGTGCATCGAGCTGCAACAAGAGTTCAACCTGCTCAACAAAACTTCTTGCATCTAAAGTTGTTGCTTAATGCTAAAAAAAAACAAAATTATGTTCATATCCCCTCAAGCCCAACCTAATAGTAATAGCTCCACTAATACTAAACTCCAGATCAAGACCTTCCTGGGGGAATCTCTAGAAGTAGTGGAGAAATTTAAATATCTGGGTTTTTGGATCAATGGTAAGCTATATTTTGCTATACATGTAGAGGGACTCTCTAAAAAGCTACAACAAAGGCTAGGCTTCTTCTTCAGAATCAGACACCTGCTTATCTACGAGGCCAAAATAAGACTGGTACAGACTACATTTCTCTCCCTCATTGACTAAGCTGATATCATTTAGTCATAGTTCCACTACTGCCATAGCCAAGCTGGATACTCTGTACCACAGAGCATTAAAATGTATCACTGGTGCTCAATATAATACTCACCACTTCTCCCTCTGTGCTCAATTAGATTGGACTTTGCTTAGCAACAGAAGAATAAACACACGCCTCTCTCTGGGTCTATAGAGCCCTTACTAACAAGTTACCCTCCTACATCACTGACCTTTTCAAATACACTTCCGGAGTTTACCCACTCAGAAGATATTCTTTTATCTTGCTAGATATACTAAGAATATGTACTCACTTTGGCTCCTCATCCCTAAGCCATGCACTCCCCTCCTTCTGGAATACACTGCAAAAATCCTTAAAATTTACGCATATTATTGGTATAAATTTCCCAGGTTCCTCAATTTCACTGTATATAATCTGACTCTGGGCCCATTTAAGACCCTCTGAAACTGTAACCTGTCATACTTACGTAACTTTGACCTGAGATCTACTTTAAGATCCATGATGCTGTAACCTTCCAATGTATATATCCCTGTGCTGTATGATTTACGTATTGTACTGTATATGTTATGTATGTGTATTTTCTTCTTTTTTTTTTTGACGTGGAGCCTTTGCAGAGGAGTCTATGACTCAAAGAATTGTAATTCCAATTCTCTTCAATAAATAAATAAAAAAAATGCCTTCAAAATTGCACTTAGACAGTTATTGAAGGAAAACTAACTGCTATGCTTAGCCTCCACCTTAGCTATTACAAACCCTTTTGCACTGCCTATTAGCACTTGTTGTATACCATTAGTTCTTTATACACGTTCCTCAGCTGTTTGTATACATTACTGCATTTGTCCTCACCTTTGTCCCAGTTCCGCATTCCCCTTGGGCCCCCTCTTTTTTTTTATGATCAACCTACGCGCACTGCAGCCTTGCACCCTTACTGCCTTACTCATCGATTTCTTCAACTCCAATATACTCTCCTAAGCGAACATGACCTGTTCACTTCACTACCCTAATAATACTGGCAATAATTTATCTCTATCCGTCATACTCGGGGGGCCCCCTCCTTATTTATTTATTTATTTTTTTATTGAACTTTCGGAGTTACAACCTTTGAGTCAACGACTCCTTTACAAAGGCTGCACATCAGAGGCAGAACAATTAACAGAGGGTACAAAGTATATAGAGGTAAACATAATACTATAATACATGTATTGCACAATAAAAAAGATACAAGAATGCAAAAATACATGATACAAGGCGTGCAAAATACAGAAATATAAACATAAGGTGCTGTGGCAGTCACTAGAACATACAGAGGTAGTGATATAGAGTAGGGCCCCCCCGCTGAGGGAGGGACAGCCAATAGAAGTATTTGAAAGAGTAGGGTAGGCACAGGCGTAGTCCAAGGAGATCTTGTTGGAGTTTTTGGGGGAGTTTGCAGGGTAAGGAATAAAGGGGACGAAACGTGAAGCAGTCAGAGGTGACCTTGTCCCATAGTCCTCCTTGATTTTTCCTACTATATCTGTTATCCTCCTGAACACCTCTTTTCCACCCAGGTTCCTAATCTCCTAGGCCTTCTTTTCAACACCTGTCCCCCCAACCCTACACCTTGTGTCTCACAAGCTGCCCCCGAATTCAGGGACACTTTCACATCCCAACTGTGCTGTTCCTTTACTGTGATTAAAGAACTTTGATATTAGGATTATCTGATGTATATTTTCCCTGCATTGTTTCCGTCTTGTGAATACTTGAACCTGGATGTTTGTTTTTATTTCTGAAATGCTATTATTCCTGTATTGTATAGTTAAAAATGTAACTGTCATTGGATGAATTACTATTTTGTATCACACCCAATATTGTGTCCCTCCAGGACCACTTTGTAAATGAGCCTGCTCAACGGTGTATTTTCCTGGTAAAATAAAAATTGAATTGAAAAAAACAAAAGTAGGTTCTGGACACCTGTAGGTGTTTGCCCCATAGCTGTCTTTTTTGCAAGCAAGCATGCCTGATAAAAACCTCGAATCAGTGGACAGATTTAAATATTTGGGAGTGTCGATCGACAGTAAACTTTATTTTACGGTACATATAGAGTATCAAAAAAACTTGGAGACTGGGTCTCTACTTTTGCATCAAACATCTACTCGCACACGACCCCAAAACTACTGTAGGCTGGTGCAGTCAACTTTCCTCCCGCTCCTAGACTACGCAGACCTTATCTATAGTCATGGTCCTAGCACTGCCCTGGCCAAGCTGGACACCCTGTACCACAGGGCTATAAAAGATTCATAACCGGAGCCCCCTCTAACACACATCACTGCTCCCTTTATTCCCTGATGGGTTGGCACGCCCTCAAAACTAGAAGATTAAAAACATGGCTATCTGGACTTACAGAGCCCTAACAAATAAACTTCTAGAGTATATCTACAACCTCCTGACGATCTTGCATGAGAGCTGTTCACTTAGGAGATATTCTTATATCTCACTGAAATCCTGAGATTTACAACTAGATATGGTTCTCCCTCTATAAGCTATGCTCTTCCTTTCACCTGGAACAATCTACAAAAATCCCTCACACTCTCCAACCAAGTCAGTCTTGTAAAATTCAAAACCCTCCTCAGTCAGTCCCTGCAGGACCGCTGTATCTGCTTTTCCTAAGCCGTTCCCCCATTACAACTAGGCTCAACCTCATTATACTTCTCCAACCGCTGTCCCTCTAATGCTTATCAATAATGTACCACCTAAAGCTCGCTGTCTTGCCCTTGCCCATGTACGCACCTTATCACCATGCCCTCCCTGCTGCTGCTACCTGTCCCTGTGCCCATCCACCATATATGTACTTCTGATCTTGTCCGCTGCTGTCTTCTCCTTCTACAACATGAGCTCTGGAACTCTTGCTCCACCTTCTCAGGGTTACTATGCATTATCCGTATGCTGTAATTGTTCCCAGCAAATACCTGCTGTAAACACTTACTGTGTACTTTAATATGTTTGTACCGTTGCAGTGCATTGTTGTACTCATGCGATATAATGTACACACCGTCGATTACTGCTCTCCATACTATGTATCCATGCATGAATTCTTGTGTTTAACTGCTGATCTCCTACTAGCTTATTTGTTGTTCTGTCAAAAATATACAAGAATTTTGTGTGAACTTTGGGACCCTGCCCAGGCATACCTTGTAAATGAGTCTTTCTCAAGGGTGTTTCATGTGGTTAAATAAAGACCGATTGATTGATATTGTTGCCTGCCTTTCAGATTGACCGTATAAATCACAGGTATGTGTGAGTCTATGAGCTTGTGTGACAAGCCTGCAGGCTTTTTTCAGGGCAGCAGTGACCCGTTTAAGGGCTGAGTCCGATACTGCTAGGGAAGAATGGAAATATTTGTGTTTTTCGGCCCTTATAAGTTTGGTACATTGGTTCCTAGCTGTTCTTTTTTTTTGTATTATCTTTTTAACCTTCTCCTACGTGCGACCACATCTGCCACTCCTTCAGGCTGCCAAGGCCTCCTCCGACCCACCTGTCCCCTTGAGCTCCCGACCTCACATAGCAGCCACCCCCATGGTAACCCAGCATAACCATTCGCTGGATGGGTCCCCCCTCCTTCAAGGGGGCAGGCACCGGGGGAGACCAGCGCAACACTTGGCCCCGGGGTGCTGCTGAGGCGGGCATAGCTTGCTAGAGGCATCGTTGGTGAGCCAGGCAGCCGTCATCTGGCTGAGCGTGGAGCGTTTTTCTTTTTTTTTTTTTTCTGCTATACTCCCTCAGTGCACCGCCTTGCAGTGCTCCTGGTCTTCACCAGAGGCCGCTGCATAGCTATGCCATCCTGCATCCCACCCCAGGACAGGAGAGGAGAGCAGTCCCATGGCTGCTCAATCCTCTCTTTCCCCTTCCAGCCCTCGGCGTCCCGAGTGCATTCCCAAACCCGGGTGACCGACGTGCTTTGAGGTAAGGTGTCAGCACCTCAGCCCTCTGCGCCACGGGGGGCAGTTTGGTTCCTAACTGTTCTGAAAGCCACCCAGTCTGTTGAAAATTTTGTTTTTGCGAGCCTTTTTCCATAGGGTAACTCTGCTGTGTAAGGCTGACCTTAGTTCGCTAGTAAACCAGGGGCAAGTTCTTTTTCTAGTTCTGATTTTAATTGAAGGTGCACGTTTGTCAGTCACCTTCAGAACAAGGCTGTAGAACAGGCTATAGGCCTCTTCAGTTGTAGGTGCTAGGTAGAAATGTTGCCATCGAATTTTGTTTAGGTCTGTGAGAAAGTCGGTACAATTGAATTTACAAGACTCCTCTTGAATTTAAAACTGGAGGTAGATATGGGCTTGGGTAAGGACCTGACACAGGCTGTAGCCCTATGATCACTTGTATCGTTATGGAAAACTCCAGTGTGGGTGACTTTGTGAGGTTTATTTATCAGGATTAGGTCAAGAATGGTGCTGCATGCAGGAGTTTTAATGTTAGGGCGAGTGATGTCAGTAATAATTTGTGTGAAACCATACCAGTTGCAAAGATCTTTTAATGGTTTGGAGCAAGGGGGAATACCAGTCACGATTAATATTGCCTATTATAACTGATTCCGAGATATAGGCATCCAGCAATTTGTGGAGCTGTGTTAATAACCCGATGCCTCCTGAGGGCGGTCTGTAACAGCCTTGCAAGCAGTATAGCCTCATCCGGTGATAATGAGATTTCTTTTTCTTCTCTTCTATTATTTTTTTTATCCTCCAGAGCCCTGGCAGGCAGCTACGGCCCTCCGAATGGGGGGACTCTTTCTCCGGTCCCACCACTCTCATGCTATGCAGTTCTCGGTAGTTCCTCCACAGATTGCCCTCCCCCCCTGCGGTGGGGCCAGGAGGAAGTTGCCAGCATCTCCCCCGTCCCAGAGACCCAATCCAGAATCCAGGGACTGCTCCCGGGAGCGGCGGACCATCATCAGGCCTGCCAGGCTCATTCTTTTTTTCTCCATTTTTTGCCCAGCCCACCTCCCTTCTGATGTGAGGACGTTGGATCAAGTCTTCTTACCCATACTGCCCTCCAGCCACTGCCAGAGGGCAGTCAACTAGCGGGACGACTAGTCTCCCTCCCTCCTTCCCGAGAGAGGAGAGCAGTCCTCCGGATGCTCCATCCTCTCCCCCCCCCCCGATGACCCCTGAGGCCTGGGCTCATTCTCGAACTCGGGTTGCCGGCATGGCATGATGTGTAGCGACCAGCGCCTCAACCTCCAGCGCCACTGGGCCGGCCCTGATAATGAGATTTTTAAGGTAATGCTTTCTAACTCAGTAGGGGCAGTAGATATGTCAATTGCTGCTACCGAGAGCTTATCCACAACATACATTGTGCCCCCCCAGTGGGTCTGTCAGCCTTAAACACATTGTATGAGGGAATTAATCAAACATCTTTATTTTACCAGGTGAAACATCTTTGAGTAAACTCATTTATAAGATCAACCTGGACAGGTACATGATCAAACATAGAATAATATTACAAAAAATAAAATAAAGGCATTACATACAGTAGAATAAGATACACTTGTAAATGTGTATGCTAAGAGAACACTTTGAGATAGCAATATATGCATTGAACACACCAGCATAACAAAGGAGGTGTGGGCAACCATACATGGAACAACTAAGGTGGAAAAGGGAGAGAGGAGGATAAGCTTGAGTAAAAATTACATGGGGTGGGGGGTCAGTGGAGGTCACACAGAGGGTACAGTGTTTGAAGTCAGGATACCTTTAGCCACTGCATAAAGTGACCAGAATAGAAGTAAGCATACTTGCTACAATTCTGTAACCTGGTATTGTTTTGTTTTGTTTTGTTAACTTGGTTTTAATCATTCCTTGGTTGCATGGTTTAGGTTCAAACCATTGACTATGATGGGTTATTAAGACTAATGGCTACATGGAGTATATTGCTCTGTAACAGTGGATTCTCTGTGTCTTGTGCTGATGTAATTTTTTTTGAATGTGTCTAACTAAGACATAAAATAGAGTATAAAAAAAAAAAAAAAAGGATACCTTTAGCCAAAAATCAAGGACAGCAATTGCAGGACTCCTTAACGTAAACAGAATATTTATTCTGTGTTCAGGAGATGAAGCTCTTAACCAGGATTCTGAAATAACTAGCACATCCAGTTTAGTGTGGCAGATCCATGCCTGTATCATATGAAACTTTTCAAGCAAGCTACAGGCATTAATATGTAGGAAACTGAGGCCTATAAGATGAGCTAGGTCGGAGGGTGCCTCAGTAGGGGATGGTGGACCAGAGATTGATGTTTCCGAAGCAAAGTAGTATTAAGACTAATAGTTTTTTGAGGCCATTTAGCAACACTCTACAGAGCAGCCACTGTCTTTGCTTGGTAGGTTTTGGTATGGTGGTGGATGCATATGGAGCAGCATACTGGTGATGAAGCGAAGATGCATGGAGTGCCACACGAGCTGGGTATTTACTAAAGAGAAGAGGGGGGTGACACCCAAGGTGGGAGAAATGGCAGAAGCAGAGGGGGAAGTGGTGACAGATGGGGAAATCATGGAGAGTAGAGTTTGAGAGGGTTTGAAGGCACTGAGGGTGGACAAGGTGCCAGGCCCAAATGGCATCCACCCCAGGGTACTGAAGGAGCTGGCAGAGGTCCTTGCAGGACCTTTGGCAGACCTATTTAATGCCTCACTACATTCGGGGTGAGTACCTCAGGACCGGAGGATGGCTCATGTGGTGCCCCTCCACAAGAGTGGCCCCAAGGATGAACCGGGAAACTACAGACCAGTGAGCCTCACATCCATCGTGGGTAAGCTAATGGAGACTATCCTGAAGGAGAGGCTGGTGGCCCTCCTAGAGGCCAAAGGACTGCAGGACAGCAGACAGCATGGCTTCATACGTGGCAGATCTTGCCAAACCAACCTGGTCGAGTTCTATGACTGGGTAACCAGGCAACCGGACAGGGGCCATGCAGTGGATGTCCTGTATCTGGACTTCAGTAAGGCATTCGACTCAGTGCCACATGGAAGGCTGGGAAGGAAGTTAGTAGGCACAGGGGCGGGTGCAAAGCTGGTGAGATGGGTAGGAAACTGGCTGCAGGGAAGGCAACAGAGGGGGTGGTGGTGGGTGGGGGAGCTCACACCCAAGGGCAGTGACGCGGTGTTCCACAGGGCTCAGTGTTGGGACCAGTGTTGTTTGGGATATTCATTGCAGACATATCATGGGACATCAAGAGCAAGATCAGTCTGTTTGCTGATGATACCAAGGTAGGCGCGGTGGTGGGTGACCTAGGGGATGGCAGGGGTTGCAGGATGATCTGGCAAAGCTTGAAACCTGGTCAGACACCTGGCAACTGGGCTTTAATGCCAAAAGTGCAAGGTGCTGCATTTTGGGATGAAGAACCCAAGGAGGAGTTACCAGCTGGGGGGAGTGCAGCTAGCCCAGACAGAGGAGGAGAAGGATCTGGGTGTGCTCATTACAGGGTCAATGAACAACTCGGCACAGTGTAGGAAGGCAGCTGCAAAGGCCAACAAAATGCTGGGTTGTATTGCAAGGGGTATACTGTATCCTCGAGGAGGGAGGAGGTGATTCTGCCACTGTACAGGTCATTAGTCAGACCACACCTGGAGTACCGCGTGCAGTACTGGCGTCCGTATCTGAAGAGGGACATTAAGTTACTGGAGGGGGTGCAGCGCAGAGCAACAAAGATGATCAAGGGGCTGGGGGACTTATCATACGAGAGGAGGTTGAAGGAGTTGAACATGTACTCACTGGAGGAGAGGAGAGACGGGTGACATGATTGAAACCTTTAAATACATGAAAGGAATAAACAAGATGGGTACAGAGGGGCTGTTCAAAGTAAGGGAGGAGAAGGCCACCAGGGGCCTTGATATGAGACTGGAGCGAGGAAGGTTCAGGAGGGAGATGAGGAGACACTTTTTTACAGAAAGGGTGGTGGCTGGGTGGAATGCGTTACCTGCTGAAGTGGTATGCAGTAGAACAGTGGACTGCTTCAAATGAGGATGAGACAGGACAAGGGGGAGGGTTAATGAAGGGGAAGGGTGGAAGGGAGGGGCAGCTGCAGAATAAGGGGTGCTAGCTGCACATTCGAGCAGACTTGATAGACCTCTAGGCCTTTATCTGCTGGCAAATTTCGTATGTTCGGGAGTAGGAGAGGATCATCCATGCCAAGTGGTGCTTCAGGGTACTGGGTAATCGCAGAAGATTCTTGAATGTTTGTGCTAGGGAGGCTTTTGTACTGTGCAGTAGCCAGTATACTTGTGCTATTAAACAGATAGTCCCAAGATTTGGAAGGGCCATCTGCAAAATACATGCTGCACACTAAAGTGATACTGTATAATAAAAGAAGCCTCATATTGCATAGTTCCGTGTCCCTTACTGCCCAGTTCAGATTGTCTAACAAATACTGGATAGGGCTAATAGTAGCACAAGGAGAGCGAAGGGTCGGTTGAGCAGACTTCCCCAACGTCAATGGAGAACTAGCAGAAATGGGTGGTTCAATACTAGTGCAGACTTAGAGGGAGGACGGAAGCCCTCTGCTGGTCAGTGGGTATAAGGTGCTAATGGGAAATCGGGCACTTAAACTTTCAACCAATAGGTGTCACCTAGTCATGTGATTAGAGCTACCTGTAAATATAATACGCCAAATAGGGCAGGTGGGGAGCCAGTGCACACCTCTGGTGGGAAGGTCGAGCCTATAATTCGGCTTCATAAAAGTAATAGCAACTCCAGAACTGGTGGAAAAAAATCAAAAGCAACTCGAGAGCACAAAGCTGGAGTTTGATTTTCACGCCCTGGGAGCCAGTCACAAGTTGGTCCAAGAAAGGCGCCAGATTTTAAAGTTCCCTGCTTGGCTACTGAAGTTGGCATACCTTTCTGTGGGAGGGCGGGCAGCTGGCAGCTCTTGGTGGAAGCTGCAGCCGGATGAGAGGAGAACCTGATCAGAGGTGGCACGGTGGGCAGCCAGAGCCTAGAGGGAAGTGGGAAGGGGAGAGTTAGTTCAGCAGTACTGTAGTAAAAGATCAGGTAGACAGAGGCTGGTGAGGAGAAAGGGGGAGTGGGCAACAGAGAGAGATCAAGCAAAGGCATGGACTCGGAAGACTCAGAGAAAATGGAGGGTGGAAGAAGAGCAGGCAGGGCTGAAAGTTTTAGCAGGGCAGAAAGCAGTTTTAGGAGCCAAGTAATCGGGGCAAAAAAGGAAAAAAATATATATGTGTGTATATATATGCATATATGTGTGTGTGTGTGTGTGTGTGTATATGTATGTATGTATGTGTGTGTATATATATATATATATATATATATATATATATATATATATATATATATATATATATATATATATATATATATAAAGAGATGCACGGATATCACTTTTACACCGGATATCGGATCTGGATATCCTGCATCTACTATCCAACCAGATCGGTTCAACATCGGGTCGGATAGTAGTTAGTGTGACATGGGTTATCTGTCTAACCTGCCATAACATGCCTACAACCAGCAAAATGAGGTGTGCTGGAAATTAATGCAAGTTAAAAAAAAAAAAAAAGTGTGCTCTCTTAGTGTCTCGGATTCTGTCACCAGTGCTAGTGTTCTATACAGCAGAGACTACATTGAAAATGATAGTGCAAGATGTTACGGGTTGCTCCCCTAATAACATTTGATAGATGTGTTTGCTGTATTTTCAGTTCTAAAGCACTGCAAGATTTTTGAGCAACTAGGAGGCAGAAATGCAGTACCTCTAATTCTGCCAGTACAGCCTGGATTGGAGAGGAGAGCTTCAGCAATGGCAGTCGGAAAGTGCGATGTGGTCTGTACTATCGGCTGATGATGGGTGTAACTGGGGCAGATTCATCGATGAGAGGACTAGCTGCTGCCATTTCTGCATAGGTTTCTTTCGCCATCTGCGGTGATCTGGAGTTCTGTCTCATGGCATCGGGGCTGATCCTGGATGATGCAGTTGCAGGAATTACAGCTGCAGGGACCAGAATGGCTAAGTGGTTTGTAGTGTGGAAGGTTATCAGATCCAGCAATGTCTTGTGGGGGGGGGGATGCAAGTCAGTTCCTGAGATCCTTGATCTCACCCTGTCTGTCGGCTGAGTCCAGTATATTTAGTCTTGACTCCACCCTGACTTTCTTGGGCAGATGCATTTGAAAATACTCAACCATACCTGATTTAAATTTAAAAACCGATCGGGTCGGATGTGGGGGAAAAGCCTGATATCCAACCGCATCGGATCTCTGGGTCGGATATCAGTGCATCACTAATATATATATATATATATATATATATATATATACACACACACACACATACATACAGTATATATATGTATTCTGCCGTCCAATACCAAATAAACAGTTGCTGAGCTCCAAGTATTAAATATAGCAAAGGAGAAAGTAGTACACTTCGAATTAACTGTGAATATGGTAGGTCGTGCCTACAATTCGGCTTAATGAAATTAATAGCAACTCCAGAGCTAGTGAAAAAATTAAAAGCAACTTGAGGGTACAGCAGAGCACAAAGTTGGAGTTTCAAACTTTCACACTCTGGGAGCCAGTCACAAGCTGGTCCAAGAAAGTCGACAGATTTTAAAGTTCCCTACTTGGCTTTTGAAGTTGGCATACCTTTCGTGGGAGGGAGGGCAGCTGGCAGCTCTTGGTGCCCAGTTAAAATTCCTGACAAACAAGGTGTTCAAACAACAAACCTTTTAGGGTCCCCTTCTGTCGAACCTCACAAGGACAGAGGTCTTTCGTATACCGTGCCCCCACCTGGCTCAATTTCCTCCATAGGACATCTTGTCTGAAAAAAAGCTTGCCCCCTTCAAAAGAAAGCGATGGTCCCACCTTACAGCACTCCGTGAATGTGACTGTCCTACCCAAGTAAGTTCTGGTGTGAAGCAGTTTCGGTACAACTAGAACACTTGCTTCCTGACAGATAGCCCCAGGGCACTCCCCCTTCCCCACCTGCCTCCACTCTCTCCTATCCAACCCCCCTTTCTCCTTCCCCCTGACCCTATCTACCACCTTGTTCTGGAAAGTGCCTCCCTGGTGGAAATGCTCTAACAAATATGCAAAGGTATTTTTAATCTGAGAAACAAATAAGAAATAAGAAGATGTCAGCCTAGAAGTAAGCAGAATTAGTCTGATACAATCTACTAGTTACTACAATCAATCAGAATCTTTATTTAACCAGGTGAACACCGTTGAGCAGAGCTCATTTTCAAGGTGGACCTGGGTGAAAACAAGTACAAGATAACAGGGTAATACACAAAAGTAACGATACACAGGCTTGATCAAAAACAAGCATAGACAATATATTGTAAGGAAATACAGGATAAATATCACAATAATTTGCAGATAAGAAAATGAGCTAACAGCAGTAATACAGATAAGGTCAGTAACTGTGAAATGATGAGGTGACAAGAACCATGGCAAATCTACTGGGACGCTGAAGCACAAGTAGGGGGATGGAATGGTGTGGAGGAGAATGGGGGAGGAGGTGGAAGGTGAGTAGGACGGAGGCCGAAAATGACAGTGGGGAGGGAGTGGGAACCGGGAGTGTAGAAGTAAGATGTGGTACCTGTCGAGGGGGACTGGACAGGGGAGGCAGGGTGAGAGGGAGAGTGGGTACAATACTGGGAACAGATCGGGGATAAAAAGATAAGGAGAAGAGAAGAAAGGATGGAGGGGAAGGGAGAGGGCCGGGCAGAGGCTGGGTTCAGTTTACTACAGTAAACAGTAAGTAAACTTGAATGTTTTTGCACACAAAGTGCACATTGGGACCATGCTTACACCTGAGCGTGGGACCCTTGGTGCTGACTGCTCGCCTTTAAAGGGGAACTGTCGGCTCTGTAGGAGCAAAGGAGTCTGATCTTTAGGTCCTGACTGACAAAAACACAAAGTGTTTGAATTTTTTTTTTTATAACTTACAATGCTGTAATCGTTTTTGTTTTTTTTAATCTGGTTGATCCTGCGACCCCCTCTGCTAGTCATTATTTTCTCAGAGTTCAGGCTTGCAGCTAGCCTTCTGATGATGTGACTGATGGACTAAGCCATGGGGGACTCTTATGTGCCAGTATATGTTTGTGCTTCTAATGCCAGTAGCGATCGACCGAAGAAAGCACTTTCCTCTGTTTATTGGTACCGGTATTAGAAGCACAAACACGTGCAATATATGTTTTAATTGTTCTTGTAACATATACTGGCGCATAGGAGTCCCCTCTGGCTTAGCCTATCGGTCGTGTCATCAGAGGGCAGGCCATGGGGGACTCTGATTTGGCCATGGGGGACAATGGGAAAATAGTGGCTGGTGGGTGGGGGTGTTGCAGGATCAACCAGAGATAAAAAGAAAGATTACAACATTGTAAATTATTTGAAAAATTCAAAAATTTTTGCCTTTTTTTCTTAATCAGGAGCGAAAGGTCCTGCTTCTTTTCAGCTGGGGAGCTGACCGCCCCCCTTTTAGGGTTTCATCCAGTTCTGCAGCCAATTCCTTGAGCACCCTTGTGTCCATTCCATCTGGCCCTGGGGCTTTATATGCCTTTAGGGCTTCAAGCAGTATTTGTCAGGTCCTGTTAGAGGGGAGTCTGAACCAAGAATCTGAAAGCGTGGATCAGTAGGAGTTTCGGGGGTTGGGGGGCTTTGGGATGGTGGATTTTCCATATGCAGTAGATCATGTGGTGGTAGCTGAGAGTATCGGGAAGAATACAGTGCACATGGGAGGTGAGGGCCCAGTCTGTGATGGTAACATTGTGGGATTCAAGGTTTAGGTGGGTGGGTTTGGTAATCAATTGGGTCAGACTGAGAGATGCAGTGTCATTTTGAGCTTTAATGTGAGATTGGGAGAGCCAGTTTACGTTAAAGTCCCATAGAATGTGGAGTTCACCAGTGGAGGCATGTGTCATGAGAGTAGTAAAGAGGCCAGTACATGCTGAAAGTGGAAGGCCTAGGCAGCAATATGCACCGGCCAGAAAGATGAGAAGGGAGAAAGGGAGGGAGAGTTTTACGAGTAGCAGCTCAAAGACAGAAGGGGAGGAGACCGAGACAATGGTGAGAATTGGATAGAGGAGGAGAGACACATGACCACTTCACTGCCTCTGCTGGGCCTATCGTGTGTAACCCCTAGGTGGCGCTATTCCAAGGGCTACTACCCCTGCCTGTTTGACTACGGACAGGTTGAGGGGCGTAGGTCTTACGGCGGGTGCCTCCAATCAGAGGTCAGGGTTTGTAGTGGTTAGACTAGCTTGGTCACAGCACTCTGGGACACTGAGACACCCTTTTATTCCCTCTCGTGGCTCACACAGTGCACCAGAGTTACAGCCCCAATACCCCACGTATACACACTGTTCACTCCTATAGATACCACTTACCCTTGAGACTGATTCTGCAGCACGTCTCTGAGGACCCCCTGTAAAATAAGGTTAAACAACATACACAGCAAAATACAATACTGTTTCCATAAGTACCAACACCACAGACAGTATATAGTATAACAGCAACAAATCTGATTTATTTAGGGGGCAGTAACACGAGAGAGGGAAATCAGGTTAATTGGTGGCATTAAATCACAGTACTGTGCACACATACATGGTCTGAAAAGTCAAACTCTGGGTACCCAGGTTGGGGGGGGGCTAGCCAGGTCCATTGCCTGGGGTTGGCCGGCAGGTGCAGACGGATAGGGCCTGTAGAAGAATATATATGCACAACACCCAATTGTAATCCGGAGCCAGAGGGCTCAGTCCATGAAACAGTGAAACAACAAGAATTAGATGACATACTTGTGATTGAAAAACAAGCTGCAGGAGAAAACCCTGATTTGTACTCACAACACCCAAGCTGAGGATCAGATGGAGAATGTCCTTCTGGATTGCCTGAAGAGCAAGGCATGAGGACAAGGTCCTTGTGACTGGACCTCACTGCAGTTAATAGCAAACGGATGTAGTCCGAATTAAGCTGGGGTTTACTTCCAGCTTCAACACACACTTCACTGTACAGGGGATTTGAAATAGCGATTCCCCACAAGCACTATGCACATTTATATGTAAAAGAAAAGTACTATACCAGGCAGGCTGCTTCTCGATCCTGATTGCAATTACTGCAAAATACCCGGGAGTATACACAGCAGCTTCAGTTCCTGACAGACCGAGCGTGATTCAGCAATTTCTCCAGTCTTCTACAGGGTGAGCCTGGTTTCCACACTTCTAGTGCGTCTTTCTCCTCACAAGTTGGATTCAGTCTAAACTGGCACTCACAAAGGCTGCAGACTGAAACTCAGGGCCTCACATGCGCTTCCTGCACGAAACTATACATCGCAGACGCACAGAGCTCCTTCTCTCTTCACTGCCACAACTGATGTGATCTTTCCAGTTACAGAGCAAGGCATTTGCTTTAGCTCCACACTGTTCTGTTGGCTGATTCAGCTGTCACTCACAATAAGACTTCCTCTCTTGGTAGAAAAAGGTGCCAAGGTCAAAACTACATTTCCCAGAGTCACTGCCCATACAATCCCCTTGTGGCAGGCTTAAATTAGGAGTCCAAGTTCTGATTCGTCCACAGGCTCCATTTTGGGGCTCCCTTAACTCAGTTGGCCCAGCACAGCAGTTTAGGTCCAAAATTGAGAGGTAACACACACAGAGTCCCAGCTGCAGTAAAGGCAGGTTAGACAAACTACAATTTTGCTAATGCTTTAAATGATTACAGGTGAACAGTTACAGCTTTCAGATGGGCTCCCTTTGCACCTTCAGCAGCTGCAAAATGGAGCGATTACTCTGCAGTTAGGGCGGGATTCGAGCATTAAATACACAGTCCCCCCATACAAACTAATTAAGTCTGGAAGCAGACAGCTGTTAAAGAGACAGTACGTGGAGGCTCAAATAGTACTCACTTGCAACCACAGTTAAGCTTCTCAGACGCTGAACACCACCCAGACTTGGAGCATTCAGGCAAGCTCCTGGAAGACTTTTGGGAACCCCCATTTGCAGGGGGGTTACATGTGTCAGATGAGGGAGTATCTGGGGACAGAGATGGGATCATCAGAAATTTTTGGGGAGAGCCAAGACTCAGAAATGACATCAGAGCAAAATTTAGTTGCCTGCAGTGCTTGTTAAAGTTTGTATAAGCTCTGACCCTTTGTTTGCTGGTCCCGCTGTCCTCCATAGGCAAAGTACAGTCATAGAGGATTGTACTTCGCCCCGGAGAGAAGCAGAAATGGACAACATCTGATCTAAGATTATAATATGCACTGCAGGTTATTGAATCTCCACTGCTGCCTACTGCTCTGATGTCGGCTGCAGGGGATTCTGGGATTTGTAATAACAGAAGACGTGAGCCTAGAAGTAAAGAAAATGAGTCTGATACAATCTACTATACTACAGTAAATAGTAAGTAAACCAAACATTTTTTCACCCAAAAAGCACATTGGGACCAGTTAGCTGACTGTTCTCCTTTAACCATGTGTATCAGCAGGTGGGCTTGCAGTGAATCCAACAGAGCCTGTACATGGGCGGAGATTTTTGTGGGCTTGGGGGGGCATTGCCCCCTCCCAAATTTATTAGTCCTGCACACTTGCTATTACACTGTGCTATGTGCTAATGTGCCTGCACCTTTAAGAAACTTTTACTTTTCCCCACCCGTTGGACTACTGTAGTGTGAGCTTGCGCAGGAGCGCACGTCCTCTGGTGCGCGCTGCTGCACCAGTTTGTCGCTACTGGACGGCCGCGCCACTGGGAGTCGGACTGATTATGGCTACGCGTAGCACATTCTTGTTTACATATGTAAGTGGGAGCCCAGCACATCAGAATCTGTACCATATGATGATTTCAGGGCTCCCCTTATACATTACATGACTACTCAGTGGCACCTCCTCCTCCTCGGATGGTGCAAAGCAGCAGTCTAATCACCAGGCAGCACACTGCTGACAGGCAGCGAGGCAGAACGGGACATCCAATGACATCTGCCGCTTATGAAAGTACCTGCCCTTTTCTGTCCTCACGAACAGCAGACTGCATTTGGTTGTTTTGTGCCATTGGAGTAGGAGGGTGTTCTGTCTGACTGCAGACTAGAGCAGTGTTCTATTTGTTGTGTGTGTGGTCATGCAGAGCTGGCAGGCAGGCAGAGACGGAGTTGGAGACCACCACCAGTTGTCTCTCTCTCTCTCTGATTTTGTAAAACGCCTGCTGCAGCCGCTTGATTGTTTCTTTGATTTAAATAAAAAACAAAAAATCCAAATTCCAGTCTCATCTGTCTATGTTGTGCAGCTGTGTGTGTGTGTGTGTGTGTGTGCAGAGTGGCAAATGAGACCCAGTGTAGTTGTGTGGGAGGAAGGAAAGCAAGGGAAGAGGGCCCAGGGGGCCCGTCTGGCCTCAGGGATTAGACAGTTACTCAGTTTGTTGCTGGGCCTGGCTGCTTTTGTTTTGCACTGCAGCTGAGCTAATATATCATCTGGTTCCCATTCTCTGAGTTATTTGATTTGAGATTGATTGAATTTTAGTCAAATCAGATTATCATCTATTTAGGGTTGACACCTATCCGGTTTTTTGACCGGATAATCCGTTTTTTAGGGTCCTTATTCGGTTGTCCGGTTTTGATTATATGCAGTCCGGTTTTTGGGCCATTTTGAGTGCTCATATACTCTTAAAACTGATGTATGAAATAAGTCACTGTTTTGGCTGCATTGCATGTCCAGGTTACAAAGAAGTTCTGATGTCACAGTCATTCAGACCTGCCTTTGTTTGTAAAACCAGTCTGTCTGGGAAGTGTAAAGTATGGCCATTAAGATCATTAGCAGTAAATCAACCTAGTCTTTTCTGCTCTGAATTTTAAGTGTAGTCTTTTACTGCTATGACAGGAAACAGCTTTTACACCTTTATGTGCTCTCATGTGTTTCTTTTGTTTGCCCTATATTCTGGTATGTTTTAGACTCATTTTTGTTAAGTTAATAATCTAACTTTTATTACCTTTATCACTACATTTGCTTTCATTTTTATGTTTGCTTGCACGCATGTGCAAGAAACATAGTGCCACCATACGAGTTTTCGTAGGTGTGCCTTCCCCACTTCCAATGCCCTGCTCCCGAATGTCTGAGCTGTCTATGACAGCCGTTCAGGTGCAGTGGCGTACAGTTCTAAGGAAAACACCACCACAATCAGCGGTGGAAACGTGTAGGCATCGGCAGTATGCAAATTGCCACGTTAACACTGCATCTGAACTGTCAGAGACAGTCCCCCCTCCCCCAACTTACACCTACGTAGCACACTAGGAGCCTACCGCAGCATGTTCATGCGCTCCTCTCCACCGCTGCACACTGTATGACCGATGGGGGTGCCCAATCCCCTGTCAGCTCCACTGGCCCCCTCTCCAAACAGACTTCTAGGTGCCATGCTGGGAGCCCACCCCAGTGTGGCAAAAGTCCATATGGCTGACGGGGGTACTTAATCCCCCGTTGGCTGCACTGTACCCTCCCAAAGAAACCAGACTTGTAGGTGTCACGCTGGGAGCCCACCCCAGTATGGCACAGGTCAGTATGACTGACGGGGGTGCACAATCCCCTGTCGGCTCCACTGCCCTTCCAAAATAAACTTCCAGCTGCTATGCTGGGAGTCCACCCCAGCGTGGCAAAAGTCCCGCATAGTCTGAAAAAACCTGTAAAATAAAAAAATAAAAAAGACCCTCGTTGACTGTCTTGTTCCTCCCCAATCTGCCCTACCTCCCCCACCCCCGACCCCATACTTGCCTCCAGAGGCTGGCGCGATGATGTTTGGTGAACCAGGAACACGCCTGCACTCTTTCAAAGCCGACCGCTAAGCAAGAAATGCCAGTAAGCTGTATAATGGCATAAATGTTTTTTTAAACTTTGGTGCATATCTCGGCCATTTGAGAATTTTCACAAATTTTCAACATGGGTTTTAGTGCCTCACCTCATGAACTCAGTCACTGTCATTTTGTTATTCGGTCTCGAAAGGTGATTTCGCGGTCACTGTGCGGAACCACTTTTGGGACAGAGTAACAAAATGACAGTGTCACAGTTCATTAGGCAGGCCCCCAAAACCCTATGTTGAAAATTTGGTGAAAAAACTTCCCAAAATAACTGTTTTAGTAATGCGTGCAGGTTCCTATGCACGCCATAACTTCGTAATTTTTGCTAGTTTCACTCCAGATTTTCAACATTACCATTTTACCACACCTCCTTATGAGCTGCATAACTGTCATTTTTCACATCTTACCCAAAATGTGTTTTCGCGCATGTAGCACACAATGGCTTAGTCGGTGTGCGAAATCAATGTTCGGACAGATTAAGAAATCACAGTGACACTGTTCATGAGCAGAGGTCTTAAAATGGCTATGTTGAAAGTTTGGTGACAAAGTCAATAAAATGACTGTATTCTGAGCGTGCCGCAGTTTCCACGCACCCCCGTAAGTTCACGAATTTGTAATACTTTCAGTCCAGATTTTCAACTCTGGCATTTTTCCACACCTCCTTATGAACAGTACAGCTGTCTTTTTTCACACCCTGGCCGAAATGTGTTTTCACACTTCCAGCGCAGAAATGCGTGGTCGCTGTGGGAAATCAGTGTTCGGGACAAATTAAGAAAATCACAGTGACACTGTTCATGAGCAGAAGTCCCAAAACGCCTATGTTGACAATCTGCTGTAAAAAAAAAATCCTCAAACTAATTATATTACAGGTGTGTGTGTTGCGCAGTTTCTACACACGCTCGTGACGTCACCAGTTTTTTTTTATATTTTCACTCCGGATTTTCAGCGTTGCCATTTTTTTTTTTTTGTTTTTATTCTTTTTATCCCTCCTGGACGCCCTCTTAGTTCCACTACTTCAGGCCCTGCTCAATGTCACCCAGCCCTCCCCAAGTCTGCCCCAAGAGTGCTCCGGTGTCCCCTACCTCCTCTGTCTTCCTCCTCGAGCACCACCTATTGCACAGTGGGGTCTGCCTGTGATTACAGGCTGGGTGGCTGGAGCGGCCATCATCTGGAACGCCGAGGGAGGTTTTCCGGTTTTCTTGTCCCTCCCCTCCATCCCACAGAGGACGCCTGGCTCGGTCGGAACGTGAGTACGCATGCCTGCCAAGTGCCTGGTGGCGTCCTCCCCTCGGCTTCCCCAGTGGGAGCCGCCGCTGCTCTAGAGTCGGTGCTCCTGAGCGTCGGGGTGGCTAAACACCCTGGTGTCCCTCCCTGAAGGAGGAGAGCATCCGTGGGGATGCTCAATCCTCCTTCCCCTGCCCGACCCCCGCCGCGAGTCCATATCCCAACCCGGGTCAAGGCAGGCGAGGTGTGGTGTCCAGTGCCTCAACCTCAGCGCCACCGGCCGGCCCCGCATTGCCATTTTTACACCGCCCCATGAATAGTACAACTGTCATTTTTCACATCCTGTTCGAAATGTGTTTTTGCACCTGTGGTGCCAAATGGCATAGTAGCCGTGCAAATTCAGCTTTCTGCTAACTAACTGGTATTGCCACTGTTCATGAGGTAGGGGTCACACAAAAAAAATGTTGAAAATTTGGAACGAAAATACCACTGAACGCCTGGGGCGTTAGGGTTTCTGACCATAATGCCCCACCCTGTAGAGACTGACAGGCGTCAGGGGTGTGACCTGGGATTCTCACCTGTAATGCTTATGCAGTTCCACCCCCACCCACACCCTGCAGCCAGTGACAGGCATCAAGGTCTGCCTTGGACTCTTCTGCCCCAAAGTTCACCCCATTCTCCTATACTGCATCTATCTCACCGTATTTCCTTATGGAATGGGGTGAGCATAAGCCCCAAAAACTCTAAGGCACACCTGACACTTGTCGGTGTCTGCAGGGTAGGGTGTGGTGAAATGGCATGACCGTTATGCCTGATGACCCAAAGGCACACCCCAATGCCTGTCAGTCTCCACAGGGTGGTGGTGGGGTCGGCTTCAGTTCAGTACTTCACTGCCATTCCTATTGTGCATCGCTCTAACTCCTACACTACCAGTGCCAATGCCAGCAAGCAAACATTCGACATTGACAAATGCTTGTTTGTATTACCTGAACATCCCATGATATTAGCTACACTTTTACAGATCATTCAGATTAACAGCATGGAATGGTGTGTCTGAAATTGTGGAATGTTTTAGAAATGTGAAAAGAAACAGCAGTAGCTGCTGAGGTAAAGGGGGACACAGTGCCTTATTAAGGGTACCACAAGCATCGATAATGAAGTTATAAAACATTGGGCAAAGCATCAGAATACATGACTGTAATGGAAAGGAAAATGGGAGAGTGTTTAACAGAGGGCTGAGCAATAAGCTGTGGATGAGCTTGGCACATCCAGCAGACCTGAGTTTGATTCCTACAGCCCCCACTTACAAACTGTGTGACCCTGAGCAAATCACTTAACCTTCCTTTGCTCCTGGGTCTCTCCTGTAAAATGGACTATGTGGCCTATGGGAGTTAACCTGGTTGCTGGAGAATAAAAATAAATAACTGAATAAATAAATCAAATAAATAACAGTATAAAAATGATTTTCTATCACTAGTAATGTCTATTCCAACATTACAAATGGCTTTAAAGGAGGAGTGATATACTCGCCAGTCATAAAAGGGGTAGAGCTAGAGGTGGAGTTTGGGGTGTGGTTTAGCATCCAGTTTTTACCTCATCCAAAGGTGGTGACTCTACATTTACTACTAATTCTAAAAAAATAAAGTTAACAGTCACAGACTAGTCCACCTCGCTCAGAAGAGAGAAGAACAGTACAGCTCTGTCAAAAATAATTCTGTCTGTGAGTCTGCAGAGGCTGCAGTAGTTGGCAGTAGACGTATTTTCTCTGGGACCATCTTCCTCTGGACTCAGGAAGAGGGGAAGGGAGAGAACAGAAGGTGGTCCCAAAGGGGTGATTCAGGGAGAGTCCAGTGATTGGACACAGGGACCACTGAGGCCTCCCACCTGGGAAGGGGGGGTCACATCCTGTGGGTGAGAGGAGAAGGGGGATATCTTGGACTGTAGCCAGCAGTCCTTCTTCTTTCTGCTTTCACCCTTACAGGATCAGGATGCTTAGGACAGCCAGGACAGAGGTGAGAGCCTACAGGGCCTAGGGTGGGGAGGGGAGAGAGAGAGAGAGAGAGACTGATTGCATAGTTTCAATTTAAAGGAAAAAAAATAAAAATAATAATGACCAGACAGAGCGTCTGGTATAGTGGGTTGGTTGCCTGACCCTGGTAAAAATAATCCCCAGATAGCCTTTTTAAATACGTAAAATGTTTGATTAAGAGTGTATGGCTGTGTGCAGGCTGCCCAGGTATAGTAATGCTAGTGGCTAACTCTAGGTTCCTTGTTTGGCTAGATGTCCAGGAACTGGGGCCAGGTGGCATTCTAAGGTGGGACCTTCTGCAACCCTTGGCCTCTGGCAAGTAGCAAAAAAAAATAAATAAATAAATCAGCTTCCAGCGAGTCATAGTGATTTCATAGGTCCCTACCTCAGCTTGCTGCTCCGGGAATGGAGATGGGTCAGGAGTTCCGGGCTCCATTGGCAATCCTCTGGGGCATGTGGGCCAAAGTGGTGTGCTTCCCGGGACTTCGAGGTGCAGGGGGCTGTGGAGCAATTTCTTGGCCGTGACTGTGCACCTCGGCGAACAGGCCGCACAGTGGTCTCAGTGATCCCAAGGGAGCCGTGCAGGTGGATGAAAGGTATAACGGCTCCCAGGGATAGCACCACGCTCGGGCTGGTGGAGAGGAGGCATCCACGAACACTGGAGGAGGCCGGTACCGATGGCCGCGGTATGTGGGTGGCGCTGCAGAAAACCTAGAAGTTAAAGAGAGGTTCTTGTGCTTCATCAATTGCTCAGCTTCTAGAAATGCAAATGGAATTTATAATGCCATAAAGAAAGCTTTAGAGACAACCAGACTGCAGAATCTGCCAATAGTTGCACAGTCTTATAATGGTGCGCCTGTGATGTAAGGACATCTTACAGGAGTTCAGCAGCGGCTGAAAGAAGACTATCCATTAACAATGTATGTTCATTGTATGGCCCACAGGCTCAACCTTGTCTTTCTAGAATGCTGTAAAATCAATCGTTCTGCTGTGAGGTTTTTTAATGTAATTGAGAAACTGTACTCAGTCTTTTCTGAGTCAACCAATCATCAAGTGTTTCTCGATATGCAGAAAGCTTTGGGTGTAAAGCAGTGAGAGATAGTGCAGTTGAGCGATACACGGTGGGCATGCAAGTGGAAAAGTGTGTTTGCGGTACAAATGCAAATACACTGCCATCATGCAGTACCTTAAACAGCTCAGTGAACAGGGAGAAACGTGGTCTGTGTAAGTGGTCTCTGTCAGCATATAAGTGAAGTGCAGTTCATTGCTTACTTAATTATCTTCCAAGATATTCTTAAAGTAGTTCATACCGCTCATAGAGGACTTCAAGGCAGCGATATCACGCTTGCAGAAGCTTCTTGCATAATAGAAAACCTGAACGTGTACTTCACTAAATGCAGAACTGAAGAAGGCTGGCATGAAATATGGAAAGAAATGATTGAATTCTGCAAAGAGCATAATATTGCAGTGCAAGATGATCATGAAGGGCCAGCCCGGTGGCGCTGAGGGTTGAGGTGCTGGACGCCACACCTTGTGCTATGCCGGCAACCAGGGTTCGGGAACAAGCTCGGGTCACCGGGGGTCAGCAGGGAAGGGAAGAGATTGAGCTCTCTTTTCCCGGGGAGGGCTCTAGGGGTTGCGTCGCACAGGGCGACCCTCTGGTGGAGACTAGGGAAAGCCGGTTTGCGCTACACGATTAGGCGTGCTGCGGCAGGCTTTGGCACTAGTGCCATTGACGTCATTGCACGACCGAGCATCGGGGGAAACGGAGGAAAAACAGAAAAAAAAAAAAATCTCCAGAGAATAGGCGAAGACACTGCTGCCAGCTCCAGACTCCCAATGCTGGGCTCCTCACTCTCCCGGGCCCTCCACTCCAACAGGCTCACTACACTATAGATAGAGTGCCCTGGGAGGATAGGGCAGCCCTTCCCCGTGGGGGCTAAGATTGGGGGGTGCAGCCTGGTCGGAGTGAGGGAGTAGTTGCGGTCGCCACAATGGGAGGTAGAGAGTGGGTTAGACAGATGCTGGAGAGAGTTCCTTAGGCAAGGGGGTGAAGAAAAAATGTGTTAAAAAAATAAATAAAAAGATGATCATTAAGATACGCAGCAAGGTGAGCAAGCAGCGCCAGCAGCTCCAAACAGAAGAGGAGTTGTAAAAACCTCAGCACATCTTAAAGACTTCATTGTATCAACCACTTTGGGTCAAAGAGAGAGTGTAGAACTAGAAGAGGCTGCATCTGCAAGTCCACATGCCAGGGCACCTGAAAAATCCCGGTGGCATCAGCAATTATATTTACCTGTTTTGGATGCCAGGCTTGGAGAGTTAGGGAGGCGATTCTCGAAAGAATCCATGGAAATTGCTGGAGCCTGTGATTCAGTGTTAACGTGCAACAGAAATGGCATTCAATCACTCTTGCGGTAGTATGTGAACCCACTAAACATAAATCCTCATCTTGCAGCTGCAGAAATGGAAATCTTTGCTAGTACCGAATCTCCAATTACTTTGCAGAGGCTTCAAGAAGAAGTATCTCAAACCCTCTACCCAAACTATCACAAACTCATTCAGTTAGCTCTCACTTTGCCGGTCGGGACATCCACATCCGAACGAAGCTTTTCTGCATTGAGACGCATTAGAAACTGGTTTCGTTTAACCATGGGAGAACAAAGATTTTCTTCAGTGGCTCTCCTTCACATAGAAGTTGATTTGACTGCAAAGCTGATCCCAGAATATATTGTAGACGTTTCTGCTAACGAAGGGAGAAAAGAATGCAATTACATTAAAGTATTTCTGTATTAAAAAAGACAATGTAAAAGTATCTGTTAAACCACCTGTGAGAGATTAATACAGTCATGTGCAACCTGTTAAGCCCCCCCCATAGCCCACCTACAGACCCACCTACTGCCTCGCACCCTGCTTCCCCCAAAATGTCAAAGACTAACTACGCCTATGAGCCTGTATTCTGATGCACCTGGCCACTGGAATGTTCCAGTCGATATCTGGTAGGTTTAGATCACCCGTCATCATCACTTCCCCCTTCACTCCTCTTGCCAGTTCTTCCCAATGTAACCCCTAGATGGCGCTATCCCAGGGGCTACTACCTCTGCCTGAATTGCCACTAACAGGTTGAGGGGCCTGGATCCAATGGCGGGTGCCTCCACCCAGAGGTCAGGGTTTGCAATAGTTAAACTTACTTGGTCACAGCCCTCTGGGACACTGCAACCCCACTTTCTTCCCACTAGTGGCCCACACAATATATCAGAATTACCTTCACAGTATACACTTACCCCAGGGCTGGTTCAGGCACTGGGACCTCCTGTAAAATAAGATACAGTGCAACAATCACAGTACAATACTTTAACATAGACAAATACCTCAGGCAGTATAACTTTGCTGAAACAAGCAGCTCTGATTTATTTAGGGGAATATAACAAGGACAGGGGAAATCAGGTTAATTAGCTTATCACTTTACTCATCTACCTATGGCTCTGTGCACAGAGCCTATCCCTACCAGTTACTGTCCCTGGTTACCAAGCCCTAGTGGCTAGTCTAAACCGTGGCAGCTGGTAGGGCCCTTTCACACCAAGAAAAGAAAAATTAGTTTAAACAGTCAGCAGTACAGTGATTCCATTTGGATTTAATGTGGCAATTCAACAGGGAGCGACCCTGAATTAGTACTCACGACCTCCAAACAAGATAGGGTCCTTCAATGTCAGCAGGGCTACTCTTGAGCTCCACAAGACTCCTCACACATTTATATGGCAAACAGGCAGGCTGCTTCTCTATCCCGATCGCAATTACTGCACAATACCTGGGAGAACACACAGCAGATTCAAGTCCTGACAGACCGAGTGCAATTCAGCAATTTCTCCAGTCTTCTACAGGGTGAGCCTGGTTTCTACTCTTCAGATATCCTTTGATTCTCTTCACAGGACGGATTCAGTCCTAACAAGCAGTTACACAAGCTGCAGACCGGAACTCTGGGCCTTACACACGTTTCCCGACTAAAACTGCACACTGAAAAAGCACAGGGCTCCTTCCCTCTTCACTGCCAGAGCTCAACTGAAACTCCAGCAGACAAATCCGGGCACTTCCTTTGAGTTCCTCCCAGTTCTTGGCTGGATTGGCTGTCACTCACAATAGACTGCCCTTGTTGGTCCAAAAGGCCGAAGTCTAAACTACATCTCCCAGAGTCACTGCCCATACAGTCCTCTTGTGGCTGGCTCAGATTATGAGTCCAAGTTCTGATTCGTCCAAGGCACCATTTAGAGCTACCTTATCCCACACTGATTGGTCCAGTTCAGCAGTTCAAAATTAGAATGGGAACTAGGCAAACACAGTTCTGACTGCAAAGAAAGCAGGTTAGACAAACTGTATTTTCATTATTACTCTAAATGATTTCTGGCAAACAGTTACATCTTTCAGATGGTTCCTTTGCACTCTAGTGACTGCAAAAATGGAGTGAATTGGCAGCAGTTCGAGTGGTACTCAAGTAGAGAAACACACAGTCCCCCATACAAACTAATTATGTCTGCAAGCAGACAGCTCTTAAAGAGACAGTACCAGAGGCTCTAAAAACACTCACTGATAAATGGCTTAGACGCCAAACACCATTCAGGCTTGGAGCATTCAAGCAAGCTCCTGGAAGTCTTTTGGGAACCCCCATTTGCAGGGGGCTTACACCAAGCTCCCTATTTCTCTCTCTCTCTCTCTCTCTTCCCCTTGTCCTGGTGGTCTATAGATTACCTGTACACACATTTTCTTGTCTGAGGGAGCTGTGAGGTGAACCCACAGCAACTCTGTTTCCCCTTTGCTTCCCCTGATGTGTCCGTCCTCCATAGCCTCTACGCCCTCCTTGACACATAGGGCTGCCCCCCCAACCCATTGGCATTTACCTCTATCCTGTCTAAACATAGAAATGTAGAATTCGATGGCAGATAAGGACCGCGCGGCCCACCCAGTCTGCCCATTTCCCTACCTAATGGATAAGCTGCAGATCCTAGTTAACCAACAGCCTACTTCCTCCTACCCCCTTGTCAGTCCCACATTGTGCAACTTGGGACTGACAAATCTCAAGCATTATTCTCTGTGGCACAAGTTTCAGTGATGGCTATGAGGTTCGCCTCAGTGTCTGCTGTCATTACCTAGAACTTAACTGATTTTATAACCCAGATTCATGGCATTAAGGCAGACACCCTCCCAACCAGCTCAGGATCCTCTGTTGATGTTTTGTGATCCTGTACCTGCATTCCTTCCCATTTTCCTTACCTGCATACTTATTTTTCCTATTGCTTTCAGATCTTGAGAGCCTTCCTTCCCTTTGCCTCTTCCATGCTCCTTTTTGCCCAACTTACTGCTACCAGTCCTCAGTATAGGGGGAGCATTAGCTAGATCCCTCTCCCTCACTCCCTTTACCTTGGTATCCCTTACCTCAGTGTCCCCCTTAGTTAGTTTAACTGTCTAATGTAGGCATCAAACTTGTGCCACAGTGCACTGGTACCCTCTTTTGTCAGGTGAAGGCCATCACCTTTGAAGAGCCTCCTGTCCCAGAAGCCCTCCCAGTCCCCTACAAAGTGGTACCCTTACTCCTGACACCATCCCTTTAACCGCATATTATTGTTAACTGTACTGTATTAACTGTATTGCTGTATGTCCTTTGCATCTGTATGTTACTGGTGTGTGCCCCAGTTGGTGGTCCGGGTCATGCCTGAAAACGGTCCCTCGGATCAGTGCACCTACCCAGTAATCAAAGACTTAAATAAATATTTAATTTCTCTATCTCTTCCCTCCTTACTCTTTCTGTCCCCCTACTCCACACAGGGAGAACATCAGAAAAGGCAAAGGAGCCAAGGTATACCTGCAGTCTGTCCCCCAGCCTCCGCAAGTTCCACTGCACTTGCTCCACAGGCTGGTTCACCAGACTGTTGAAACCAAAGTGTACCAGCAGCCCCTGCTCCCCCTCCCTCTCTGCTGTCCACACTATTCTGTCTATGTCCCAGATGGATGATGCCCCAGGAAGGCATTTGACCATTCCCAACCCCTCCTCCCTCCCACCCACCACCTTCTCTTCTTCTGGTTGCCTTCCTCTGGACAGCCTCCACCCTGTCTATGTTTTTGGGGAGATGGGGTTTCCAGAACTGTACGCAGTATTCCAGATGTGGTCTTACCAACTGTCTGTACAGAGGGATAACAACTTCCTGTTTTCTACTGGTGATGCCTCTCCCTGTGCATCCCAGTATCCCCCCAGCCCTCCTTACTGCCTTCTCACATTGCTTGCCCGCCTTTAGGTCATCTGATATGACTACCCCCAGGTCCCTTTCCATTTTTGTTGTTGTCAGTATCTCACCCCCCATTGTGTACTCTTCCCAAGAGTTTTTGTTTCCTAGGTGCATTACTTTGCACTTCTTTGCGCTGATCTAAGCTGCCATATATTTGACCATTCCTCCAACCTTGCTAAGTCCCTTCTCATCCTTTCCACCCCACCTTGTGTATCAACCCTGTTGCAGATCTTTGTGTTGTCTGCAAAGAGACATACTTTTCCTTCCAGTCCCTCCGCAGTGTCACTTATGAAGACATTAAAAATGACTGGCTCCAGTACTGAACCTTGGAGTACCCCACTAGTAACCCCCCTTTCTTCACTGTGGACTCCGTTTATTATTACCCTCTGTGTCCTGTTGTCCAGCCAGTGTTTTACCCAGGCTACCACCCTGGGACCCACTTCCAGGCTGGCTAATTTGTTTATTAATATTTTGCCAGCCTGGGAGTGGGTCCCATGGTGGTAGCCTGGGTAAAACATTGTCTGCACCAGAAGACATATGAAGAAAGACTAAAGGAGCTTACTATGTATAGCCTTGAGGAAAAGAGGGAGGAGGGGGGGACATGATAGAAACTTTCAAGTACCTCAAGGGAATCAACAAAGTCCAAGAGGGTAGCATCTTTCAGAAAAAGAGATGTGCAAGAACAAGGGGGCACAATTTGAAGATAGAGGGGGGGAAGGCTTAGGGGTAATGTGAGGAAGTATTTTTTCACGAAGAAGTTTGTAGATGCATGGAACAGCCTTCCTGAGGAGGCCGTGGAGTCAAAAACAGTGGGGGAATTCAAAAATGGATGGGATAGACATAAGACAATTCTAGTGGGGGTAGGAGGAAGTAGGCTGTTCATTAGCTAGGATCTACAGCTTATCCATTAGGTAGGGAAATGGGCAGACTAGGTGGGCCAAGCAGTCCTTATCTGACATCAAATTCTGTGTTTCTTTGTTTGTTGCAAGTGCAGCATTACTTAAAGAGCTAGTGCAATGCCTGAAATTAATATGAACTTTAGAAGGTGCAAGCAGCACTTTCTAGTGCAGTCAGTTGGCACTGCTCACAAACTTGAATATTGAATTATTAATTGTATGTTGTAGAATTCATACTCGTTTTTTTTTCCTTTTATATTATTTAAATTTCAATTTTTTTTTTTACACAATTTTATTTTTGTTAATAGCATGATAGGTATATTCTTATATATTGTAGATAGTTTTATGTTTTTGTACTGTATGACAAAATGTTGTTGTACTAGTCCGGATGGGTGGGTGGGTAACAGTTACACTGGGGCAGGGTGGCTAAACATGCAGAACTTGCATTCACAAGCTGCACTAAATGGGGTAGAAACACAATCCACAAAGTTGTTTAAAAAGTTTTCAAATTGGGGAGTTACAGATTTCATCTCCTGCAAATCTGAGTCGCAGAAGAAACAGCCACAATTTCCATACTGAGGCCATAGATGCCTGAAAGGTCCAAGTAAAGGAATTACGGATGTTCCTTCTGTAACTCAGACATTGTCAAGAGAAAAAAAAATTTCCACATTTCCCATCCTTAGGATTTTTTGTATCAAATCAGCTACTTTTTGAAACAAAATGACACAAGGTTCACATTTTGAAATGCAAATGTATTCCAATGCAGTTCACATAATTTTGTGTTTGCAGAGAGCATTATTACACTGATCATTAATTTACACGTACCCCCAGCTAAGTGGATGTAAATTTCTGTACACCCTTTGACCCCTTGCCCACTATGGATCCAAGATTGGTATGTACTGGCATATTATAACATTGCTGACTTCCCTTCCTGCTCTAGTGGTCCCCCCCCCCCTCCTCACCAGATTCTACCCTCACATCTTGGTATACCCAATGATGCTCTTTTCACCCTCTCCCCACCCTTCCTACATTCCTGATCCCCCCCCCTTCCCTCTCCCTATGACTCTGGCACTTCTTATCTGTTGTCCGTTTTCTCTGACAAATGCCACTGGCTGCCTTGTTACAATGCTACCCTTGAATTGTATTAATCTGTACTCTGTTTGTTGTAATGTCTGTCTTGATGTTCCCCATAATTTGTATTTCTCTGACGTGGAACCTTTGTAAAAGAGCCAAGGCTCAAAGGTATTTGTAATCCTAGACTTGATAAATAAATAAATAAATAGAGCATTTTTCCTCTGGTAACCTGATTACAGCATATTTCAAGTTTCACCTAAGGTTCCTCTGGGCGTGCATGTTTAAATTGCACAAACAATGAGCATGTGGACCCCACAGAGTGGCGAAAGGTTACCATAAGTACATGTCACTCTTCAGATTGCTTGGGGGCAATTCTGCTCACCAAGACAACCTTTTTTGTAGTTATTTACTGTTTTACTCTTGCCTTTGAAACATAATTGGTCTCTACCAGAGGTGCTGGCTGAAAGTGAGACTCAGGGGTTAACCATGCTGGAGAAAGTGCTTCCGTTTGTTTTTTTCTTTCTTGCTTTCTTTAGTCATTTATTTTAAATATGCACCCAGCAGATGATGGGTTAGCACCGTGAGCTACAGTATCTTGTTTTCATGGTGATCTGTGGTTTATGCTAAAGTACGGTATAAAATATACTTGATTTATAGTACTGTTCGTATACAGTAGCATAAATGGTACCCGATAGTGAGTTACAAGGCTGTAATTCAGTTGAGTGATTGGACGATATGATAAACCACAAGAGTGAAGCTCAAGTGGTTTGTATGTTCTCCAAACCTTGAGCTTAAATTATGGCCTTAGAGGTCATAATCGGGTATCTTTTATTTGATATACTATATGGCTAAGCTAGGGGTGCCTGTAAGATAAAGTGACAGTTAATGCAGACCTGCCAGATGCCTTGATGGCCCGGTGGCAGCGTTTTGTGCTGCCGTGCATGTGACCCAAGTTTAGGAGCACGTGCGAGATGCTGCATGGAAGGCAGGTCAGGCTGCAGCAGCTGCCGATCGGCAGGTAGCTGTGGTTAGGAGGAATTGCACTGGGCAACTGGTGCCAGTAGAGTTTGTTCCCACTACGAGATGGTGTTGAGTGCAGCCAAGGCCCAGGAGCTCTGCCCATGCCAAGGAGAGGTGGGTGGAAGGAAGGAGCAAAACAGAAAAAAAAACATACACCACTTATATGAGGACCGGGCCACTGTGTGATAGTCATGTCCTAGAGCCGACCGCCACTACCTTGCCCACACAAGTGAACTGCTTTAGATGGAGGATGGCCTTCCCCCTGGAGCCAGTGCACATTGGGAAAGCTGTGGGGGGGAATGTCAAGTCAGAGCAGGACCTGGCTGGATCATGGGAACTCCTGCCCACCTGTACTGGGGACACAACCCTTGCCCCACTGATACCAGTGTTTATGCCCTTAATTGTATGTGAGCATTCAGTGCTTCACTGGGTGCCTAGCTGTAGAAACAGTGTAAGCCTGATGATGTCACATGTAGTTTGCAGATGGGAGTACACTTAAATAAACTAAAGCAATGCTTTGCAAATTAAATCTACAAAACTCAAACGCTTATACAAACCACAAGGGGGTACTTGTAAATCCTAACTGGATGGCCTTGGTCCATTAAATGCTTTCATAAACTATGGTACAAGATGCAGGGCTATGGCAAGCCCTGAGTTTACTCACAGTTCTCAGACCAAGAGATCTTCCCTCATTGTGCAGGGGTATTTTATTTATCTATTTATTTGTTTTTGTTAACCAGGTAAGCACACTAGACAACAGGTGCCTATTTTCAGGTGCGACCCAGGAGATTACAAAACAGAAGAAAAATTACGATACAGCAAACATGGTACATTGTCATGGTAACACACGGGCCCGTGTAACAGGTGGAGCCAGAGTACAATATGGAGACATGATACAGAGTCAGAAATAGAAACATGATACAAATACAACTTGTTTTAAATGGTAGAGAAGACATTGTATCTTGCATGATATGGTAAGGGGGACATTTCAACCACAGGGTTTCATGGGAGCATGGGGAGGCAGGAGATTAACAGGTAACCACAAAGGGGGTGTAAACAGTGCACTAACAGGGTGAGTTATCAGGTGAGGACAAAGGGGAGTGTGGACAGTCCAGCACGCCAGCAGGGTACTTAGCTAGTGTAGAGGGGGGGACAACCACAACGGAGTCAAGGCTCCGGCTGACGGAAGAGAACAGCCCCCATAGTTGCATACCTAGAGGGCAGAACAAGGTAACCTGGGGTCTAAGTGCTACTATGAAGGGAGCTAGTGGGTAAGGGGGTAAGTGCTGCAGTGGAGAGTGGCAGAGGCCAATTTCGGCATGGAGGAGAGGTGTCATGGGTGAGGGAGGGACTCCCCTGTATCTGGTAGGCACAAAGACAAGTGGAGGCTGCTTTGAGGAACTTCCATAGGGAAGTTTTGAAGCCGGGGTGTGAGGGGGCGGTCCGGACTATGGCAGGGAGGGAGTTCCATAGTCCCGGAGCATAGACGGAGAAGGCCCGGTCACCAGTGAGGGAGCGGGTTCTCGGGACCATGCAGACCTGAGTCGAGCTAGACCTGAGGCGATAGACTGGGGTACAGTGTTTGAAGGGAAGTGCAAGAGCAGAGGGACATGCAGTTCAGACTATATTATCTACAAAGTTGCCAAGGACAAAGGCTTGGTGTTTTTCAGGGGGGAGCCACTCCAGCTGGGTGTAGAGGTCACATCGATGCGTAAGGCGCGGCGCAGAGAGGGCGGAGCGACATATGTTGTTGTAAGCCGTATCCCATTTTGCTAGTCTGGCGTTCAGGACCGATGCAAAGGCAACAAGCCCATAACAGAGTGTGGGAAGGAGAATTCCCCCTGGCTACGGCGAGCCGAGCAGCTGGAGTGAGGCAGTCCTTTGCCCTGTAGGCTAAACTGAGCTTGCTGTTTGAGGCTTTGCAGATGTTCCGGAGATGCTCAGTAAGATCAAGCTGAGGATCTAGGGTCACACCTAGGTACCTGGTGGATCCCAGGACCGGCAGGAGGCAGCCATTGCCCCCATGAATGGCAAGGGGGGTAGGGCAGGAGGGCAGTTTTGGCCACCGAACCGAATAACATGGCATGGGTCTTGTTTAGGTTAACGGTGAGCTTGTGCTCCACGAGTCAGTTTCGGATACGCCCAAAGTCTGAGTTGAGTTGGGAGTTAATAGTTGCGATGTCCTGGGAGCTAGATAATATTACGAGGTCATCCGCATAGAGTGTGGTGGTCCCGAAGGTAGCAGCGGAGGGGAGTTTGTTTATGTACAGGGAGAACAGAATGGGTCCAAGAACGGACCCTTGGGGGACTCTGCATTTGACTGGGGAAAGGTCCGATAGGGCACAGTTGAAACAGGTGTATTGCTGTCTGCCCCCAAGGTAGCTGGAGAACCAGGCAGGGGCTTGGCAGGGGGGAACCAAGTGAGAGTAGAGTGGAGTGAAGGAGGTCATGGTCGACCCGGTCGAAGGCCTTAGAGAGGACGACGAAGATGGCTCCAGTCAGTTTCCCAAGGTCCGTCGCAGATCTGACCTCTGAGGTGACTACGGCAATAGCAGTCACCGTGCTGTGCCCCTTCCTGAACCCATGCTGCGAAGGGGAAAGAACTGCATATTCCTGCAGGTAATGGAAGATTTGTGCAGCTATGGCCTTTTCAAGTAGCTTGCTGATAGCAGAGAGTATGGCAATGGGGCGATAGTTGTTCATCTCCTTTGGGTCGCCGTGCTTAAACACTGGGACAACCTTGGCCACTTTCCAAACATCAGGTAGAATTCCCGAGGTGAGGGAAGAGTTGAAAATGTGAGTAATCAGCCGGGCAAGGAGGGGCGCCCCCAGACTAAGTAATGTCAGCTCGAGGTTATCGTATCCCGCCCCAGTATGGTGTGAAAGACCAGCAAGGAGAGCTTGAGTCTCTAACAGAGATTAGTTTAAGGTAAAATGGTGGACGGGGGGAGGGGGGGTTGTCCAGAGGTTCAGGGGTGGAGAGTGGGGGGGGGCTGGCATTTCGGAGAACAGGCCGTTGAATGCTGAGGCTATGGTCTGGGGGTTGTTACAGTTGACTCCCCCAACATTCAGGTCAGCGACTGAATTCTTGGCGGACCCTCTGACCATATTTTTGATGTTTTGCCAGAAGCGCCGGGGGTTGTAAGCTGAGTTGAGCATGGCAGATTTACAGAACTCACTCTTGGCGGCGCGTATGGTGGACTTGCAGGAGATTCTAAGCCGTCGATATTCAAGGAGGTCACGGATGTCACTGGAGATTTTGTGGTTAATCCAGCACTTGTCTCTCTGCTTCATTAGAACTAATAGGCCTCCATGGAGCACTTTGTAACAGTGCCCCTCACCCTCCTTTTTGTAAGGGGTGCATGTCTGTTTTGCAGTGGGATGAAAACGGCAAGGAAGTGGTCCAGTGCTACGGCCAGGTCATTGGTGCTAAGCACCCTAGTTCAGTCGGCGCAGCGTAGGTCCTCCAGGAAGTCATCGAGGATGAGCTTGGAGTAGTCCCTCATCTGTATCACTCTACTGGGAATTTTGGAGGCCGGATCCCCAGATGCAGAATATGGCGGTGATCAGAGATGGCATCCGGAGTGTACCAGCGGAGGATTTTTCCAATCTATTGCTCAGTAACCAGTCAATTAGCACTTGTCCCCGAAGAAGTCCTGGTGGGTTCCGTGATGGTCTGACTGAGGGCGGCCCCAGAGGAGCGGCTCGTATTGTTTGGTATTTGGCCTGAGCCAGTTAAGGTTGAAATCCCCCAGGATTAGCACCTCATTTGAACTTACCTTGTCTTTAAGGTGGTCAAGTAGAGAGGAGAAACCTGGCACGCCTCCCTTAGGGGGATTGTAGGCACAGACCAAGTGCATCTTTTTTGTGTTTCCGAGCAGGAGGAGGGAGTGAATTAATTTACAACCTGAGATGTTGGGGGGTGAAGGAGACACCGGGGATACGTTGAGGTGCCCCCTATAGTGTAGGAGTACCGCGCCCCGCGTTTCTTACCACCCCTGTCTCGCCTAATGAGGCTGTAACCCGGAATGGCACGTGCGGTGTCAGGAATACAAGGCTTCAGCCAGGTTTCCGTAATACCCATGATGTCTGGCTCGTACAGGGCCGCCCAGGCTGTCAGTTCTGCTAGGTTATGCAGAATACTGCGGATGTTTAGATGCGCTATTTTTAGGCCTTTTTTGGATAGCCAAGCTGGAGGGGGCTTAGGAGGGTAGAGGGTTGCTGAGGCATCTTGATAGGATAGTGAGTAGACCAGCAGCACGAGGAGCCATGGCCCGGTCTCGTGGGGGCAGCGAGGTAACCCGGGAGGAACAGGTCCCTCCAGGCAGTGGGCAGAGGTACGAGCCATGCAGAGGTTATATACCTCACCCAATGGGCTGCCCTCCTTAGCAATGGGAAGGGTAGTACAAGCCAGCGTAGGCAGGGCTCCCTGGTGAGATGGAGTCTTAAGGCACAGTGACCAGAGATCCAGGTATTGAATGTTTGTACCTATCAGCGCCCCATGGACGATTGAGGAGCTACAGAAAGGGGCAGAGTCAAGGCTTATTATGGAGAGGTCAAAGGGCAGCTCGTATCATGTGTTTTAATGTGCCTTGGTTGAGACTCTGCAATCAGTCAGGCCAGTACACAACATAGAGAAAAAGGGATGAGCCCTCTGGTGGTGAGTAAATATAGCCTGCAGATGGTAAAGTGGGCTGATGGGCTAAAAATAGCCCATGTGATGTGAGCTATATAGCTCAGTGACGACCATGGGTGGTGGTGGGGGCGGTGGTGGGGCAGCCGGCGAAGTTGCAGCAAGTCTCACTTTGGCTGGTTTCAGTCTTGCTCCTCCATTTATGATAGCTTCTGGGGTCAGCTGTGCACCGCGCTTGTTCTCCAGTCCAAGACTGGCCTGTCCTGACTTCAGCAGCTGATTCTGCATTGCACAGGGCTGCGTCACCTTTGAAAACTCGATTCTGCCCGCACCACACACCAAGTCCTGGCATCCAGTCCCTAGTGTGTGGGGAATAACAAGTACCTGGTAGTAGCACTGGTTGGGTGGCTTCCCGGGTGAATTTTGGTTTGTGTCGTGGTCTCTGGCTGCAGCACAGCAAAAGTCTTTGTCAACTTTGCTGCAATCTTCAGCTTCACTTTTGTGTGGCATTTAGCATGCGGGTATCTTCCTTTCTTCCCATAATAGCAGGAGCTCTTCTTCTCACTCTGATTTTATTTTGTTTCTCTGGCAGTTAGGCAGTCTGTTTCTGTAATACAGCAGCAGAAGCTGTATATCGCTCAGCAGAACACAGGCACCAGTCTCTTTTAGGGTCTCCCGCAGCGTGAACTGGGTCTGGAACATCCTCTTCTATTCTGGGTAAAGGCAGCTTTTGGTTGGCGGTCTGAGCTGTCAACCAACATCAAGAAGGCCTGGCGGTTTATCACTTGACAGGTGATTGGTCTCTGCAAAGGTGCCTGAATTAATTGGGTCCATTACAAGTCCACAAGCCCTTGAGTTTTTCACCTCAGGCAATCTGTTCCAAATTGGTCGCCAGTCACCCACTGACCCTGTCACCATACCATCTTGGGTTAGAGGGGACAGAACTGGCTGCTGATTTGTAGTACAAAGGCTTTCCACAAATGTCCTTATTTGAACAACCTCCTGCAGCTTAACAGTTTTTCACACCACAAACAAGTCCTGTGCAGGTGTGTTTCCACATCTGGGCAGCTGTCGGGGGACTCCAGTTGGGAGTGCTGAGGCAGCGGCTTAATCAGTGGTGACTGGTGGCATTGATGTATGAATGTTTTTTTTTATTTACTTTTTGTTGACTGGGAAAGGAAGACTAGGCAGTTCTGCCTATTTTCAACCTCGTCCCAGGTGAGAGAGGGATACAGATGGAAGCCAGCTGACATTGAACCAGATTTAGCTGTTGGTGGCATATTTTAGTGAATGGGGCAAGTTTAGCCAGAGCACCAGGGAATCCCCCTACTCTTTTTGAGAAGTGCCATGGGATCTTTAATGTCTTTCCGAACAGCCACGAGAACAGGCAGATGAGACCTCAGTTTAATGTCTTATCTGAAAGATGGCACCTCAGGAGTACAGCATCCCCCTCACGCTACACTAAAATGTGAGTATTGGGTTTTTCCCAGGTTCCTGCTGTGGGGCTAGAACCCACAACTTTCCGATCATCTGGCCTCGGAGGGGAGTGTGCAACCTACTGAGCCACTGACACTGCAAAGGTTACATTAGATGTAATGATTGCTTCTGTAGAGCTGTTTCCTTTGACCAGGCTACACATCAGTGTTCCCATTCATGCATTAATGTATGTGAATCATGTGTAAATTACAAAATTCATGCACATTTACATGTGAAGAGGGTACACTGCATGCAAGGGACTTAGCAACTTCAACCAGCACGTGAGCAATTCCCTAGATCACTGATGGCGGTTCTAGGACCATTCGGGATCGTGTGTCAGAACTTTCTTCCCCAAGAGTTATAAGATCGCAGCTGAGCCACTCATATTGTTGGTGGGGGTGGGGAGGAGACAGCGGATGGCAGAAAACGTTCAGGTGTAGCAGAGATTGGGCACTGTCATCAGGACTATACCTGGTCTGCCCAATAGACTTTGTCTCCATCAATGCCTGCCTCACTCCCCCCCCCCAGGCGTCAAGCATCAAGCATCACTCAGCCTCCCGCAATGTGCCATCAGTTCAAGTGGTTGGCACCATTTCTCGGGAAGGAAGATGAAGTTGAAGAAGCAGACAGGGAATGACTGAAAGGTGGCAGTGGCTTTGATGGAAGCAAGTTGTGTGTGTGTGTGTGTGTGTGTGTGTGTGTGTGTGTGCATGCGTGCGTGGGGAGGGGGTGGCGGTTGTGTTGTGTCTGCATGAGTGTGTTTGAATGGTGAGATGACTGAGGGCGGCAGTGACTGAATGAGTGTGGCATAGTCCATTGCACTGACACGGGGCTATATGCTGCATTCAGTTCAGCCTTCACATCCTTTTTCAAGTGTCTCATGCATCCCCATTTTATAGCCTCCTCCCATCCACCCGCCCAGTTGGCGATCAGCATTGCTGTGTAGTCTGCTCCAGGCCTCCCACCCTTTACTTCATAACATAAGTGAATTGTGTCTGCTGGGGCCTAGGGAGTGACATGGCATGGCTGCTGGATGGGAAATAGGAATAATCTGATCTGATGCATCATGTGGATGTGTGCCATGCAAGTACCCTTCATGAGCAACAGTGCTGTAATACATAATTATATACAGCTTTATAGCAAAAAGGAAAGTAAAAAAAGTACTGCACTGTGTACTGGAGTTCAAAGAATTAAAAAGGCTTAAAAGTCTCCTCCTGGCCAGCCCAGTGGCGCTGAGGGTTGAGGCGCTGGGCGCCACACCTCACGCCCGCCGACGTTCCGGTTCAGGAACGGACTCGGGTCGCCGAAGTCGCAGGGGAAGGAGGATCAGCGTCCCAATGGATGCTCTCCTCCTTAGGGAGGGACACTGGGGGTGTTTAATACACCGCGGCCGGGAGGCAGTGGAAGCACCAGCTTCGAGGCATGGCCCGGCTCCATCGGGGGAGTCGGGGGGCATACCATTTGGCACTTGGCAGTGCGTAAGCACGTTCTGCCCGAGCCAGCGTCCTCAGTGGGAGGGAGGGGAGGACGGAGAAAAAACGGAAAACAACCCGTGGCACTCTGGATGATGGCCGCTCCAGCCACCCAGTCTGCAACCACGGGCAGACCCCGCTGTGCAAGGTGAAGGAGGCAGGTAGGAGTCACCAGAGAAGGCACTCTAGGGGCAGACTCAGTGGGGACTGGAGGGCATTGAACTAGCCCGAAGGAGTAGAGTGTCGAGGACGACCAGGAGGATAAAAAGAGATTTCAAAAAAAAAAAAAGGGCTTAAAAGTCTCCTCCTTTAAGTACCTTGGGGTCCTGTCTGGACCAACATCTCAGTTTCTCAGTGCATGGTCCCAAGCTTGGTGCTCTCGACAGGAACAAAGCAAGTATCCATGATAAACACAGCCGTAGAGTCAAGTCACACAAAGGTGAGGGTATTGGACTTTAGGAGAGCTGACTCTGGCAAAATGTGGGAGTGCCTCAGAAAAGCACTAGCAAACTGGCAAGAAGGTGGGGTGGAGGAACAATGGGGAAACATTGAAGCTGCCATTACAGAGAGAACAAGCCTTTGTGTGAAACAAATAAACAAAACAAAGGAAAAAAACACCATGGTTCTCAAAAGAGGTGGCGGTGACGGTTAGGGAGAAAAAGATAGCATTCAGGAAATATAAGGAAACACAGAAGGAGCAGAACAGAGAACTGTACCAGTTAAAGCAGAAGGAAGTGGGGAAGGCAGTCAGAATAGCAATGGCCCAAACCGAGGAAAAGATAGTTAACTCAGTTAAGAAGGGGGATAAAACCTTTTATGGGTACATTTAGGGAGCGAAGAAAGACCAGGGGAGGGATTGTAGGAAAAAAACTCCATTGAGCAGGCTCATTCACAAGGAGGTCCTATACACACAGCAGCAAATTATAGCAAGAAAAATACATCAGGATAAAGGGATAACAACAAGAAGGTCATATACTCATAGCAGCAAATTCTAGCAGCAAAAAAATACATCAAGTTAAGGGGGTAACATCCAGTAGAAGAGCCAGAGCACATAAAAGCAGTTTAAAGGAATACAACTACATCAAATTAAAGGATAGAATTGGTAATTTATTTACATATGGTGTACAGAAATGATGGATAAAACATACAGTAATGGAGCCAGGCATGATAAATGATACATGAAAACACAGAGATCATAGAGAAATAAGTGTGCAGAAATACAGTTGCTAGGGTAAGGGGTGGGAAAGAAAAGACGTAGGCTAATCAGGCAGCGGGCAGAAATTATCTGGAGGGTGGAGCTACTGGTAAGGTAGGAAAGAGTTAGAATGGCTACAAGCATTGCAGGGAGGGACAGTTAAAAGGATGAAGTAAGAAGGGAGGAGTGGCTGCAGAAGGAAGATGGAAGGGGAGGGTATGGGTGGGTGGGGTTGGGCGAAGGGGTAATGATTTTGAGGGATAGGGAGGAACAGGGTAGAGGGTAACGAGGTTAAGGGACAGGGAGGGAACAGGGAAAAGGGGTGTGTGAGGGGTATAACGAGGTTAAGGGACAGGGATGGAACAGGGTAATGGGGGTGTGAGGGGAGGGACTGGGGTCTGGTGGAGGATGAAGAACATGAGTTGGGAGAATGCTAATGGCAGTTGCACTTGATTTTAAGTTTGCTAGCCATCAGGATTGTATAGGAGTCAATCGTGACAACACTGGTGAGTCTGAGAATGGATTATAGGTGATTCCAGGTGGCAGGTACATAGGAGATAGTCCTTTTGCCAAAGTTCATGTGTATCCTGGGTGTGTCCAGGAGGATGATGTTGGACTTCCTTAAGGAGTAGGTGCTGTACAAGGTATGGAAAAGAGAGGATAGGTATCCAGGGAGCTTGTTTAACAGGATCTTTAGCGTCCATGTTCCTAGGTGAGTCAGATGTCTTGTTGCTAATGAGGTCCAGCCTACTGCAGAATACACGTCACAGTGGTGGGTTCTAGGAGGGGCCTTTGAGATGAAATGCAAGGCCCAGTGGTACAGGACATCTAATTTGTGTAGGTTGGTAGCTGAGGTGCAGTTACAGGTAATGTCACTGTAATCAAGAAGTAGAAGGAACGTGGCTGAACAAGTTTAACTGGAATCAGATGGGAAAAGGGACTTATTTCTGTAGAAGGACCCTAGTCTGGATTTGAGCTTACTGGCAAGATTGTCGATGTGAGCATTGAAGGTACAGTAAGTTAATTGTCAAGCCAAAAACCAAGGTATTTAAATTTGTCGACAATCTTCAGTGGTTCACCTAGGGTGGCGACAATGGGTGTGACTTGCATAGATTGCGCCGGGGTGGTGTGGTGTTGTTAAGGTTAAAAAACATGTTTTTTTTTTTTGCATTTAGCAGCAGCTTAGCGTTGATGAGATTTTGCTCGAGCTTGATGAAATCAGCTTGCAGTTCCTTACAGGTTTCAGGCAGTGTCGTCTTCGAGGGATACAGGACTGTGTCATCTGCAAAAAAAGTGTAGTTTGGAGTTGACAATTTCAGAATTAAGTGTATTGATGTATGTAGAAAAGAGGATGGGTCCTAAGATGGATCCCTGTGGGATACCCCTTGAGATAGGCAGGGGTAACAGAGAAGATAGTGAGGCTTAATAAAGGGAAGGGGGTGGGCAGAGGGTGACAGTGACGAAGCAGTGATACTGAACAAATACTTGTGCTCAGTATTCACAAAAGAAGAGGAGGGGGAGGTAATAATAGACGCACACTGGATAGAGGGTGGATACCAGTTAATTCACAGAAGAAAGGGCCCTGAAAGAACTCCTAAAACTGAAGGTGAACAAAGCACTGGGGCCTGACAGGATTCACCCCAGAATTCTAAGGAACTTAGGGTAGAACTAGTGACGCCACTGACTACCCTTTTTGGCAAATCATGGGCGGAGGGTGTGGTACCTGAGGACTGGAGGAGGGCGGATGTGATTCCCTTTCACAAAAGTGGGAGCAAGGCAGAGGCAGGAAACTACAGACCTGTTAGTTTGACCTCAGTGGTAGGGGAAAATGATGGAATCACTTCTGAAAGAAAGAATTGTTGAGTACCTAGCGGCCAGCGGGGCACAGGACCTAAGGCAGCATGGATTCACAGTGGGACGGTCATGTCAGATGAATCTAATAGATTTCTTTGACTGGATGACCAAAGTAGTAGAACAGAAAGGGTCTGTGAACATGTCCTACCTAGACTTTAGCAAGGCATTTGACACAGGAGCCGTGTATACCTTGTAAAATTGTACTGTTCCTAGCCTTGTTGTCTTTATATGTGTGTGTGTGTGTATATATATATATATATATATATATATATATACACACACATACATACATACACACACACTGGTTATGTTCACATGGTTCTATTTTGACTCTGTATACTGCCTAACTTGTGTCATGTTGTCCTCTTCATGAACCTGTATCTCACTTTATCTGTATCTCATTGTACTCTCCCAGGTCGTACCTGAAAATAGACATACAACTTGTCTAGTATACTTACCTGGTCAACAAAAGCTAAATAGATAAACAGTCCCCAAAAAAGATTAATTAACAAGTTAACCAGCCTGGAAGTAGGTCCCAGGGTAGTAACCTGGGTAAAAAACTTGAAAGCCGGCCCGGTGGCGCTGGAGGTTGAGGCGCTGGTTGCTACACCTAGTGCCACGCTGGTGACCCGGGTTCGGAAATTAGCCCGGGCCACCGTGGGTCGGCAGGGGGCGAGAGGATTGCACATCTGGAGGACTGCTCTTTCTCTCAGGTGAGGAGGTTTGTCATCCGCTTGTTGACTGCCCTCTGGCCTGAGGGCAGTGCGGTCGAGATGCATGGCGGCATCCATATGTCGGTGTGGGGGAGAAAAGAATAAAGGAGCCGTCAGGTTCCATGATGGCGCACCAGTGCCCTGGCTGGCTCCCTCGGCGTCTGGATTTCATTCCGGGGGTGGGGTTAAAGCCGGTCCCCTTCACCCTGGCCCTGCCATGGGGGGAAACCCTTGGGGGGAATTAGAGGAGTGTTGGGTTGGAGAATGGTGCAGCCGGAGGCTGAGTCCCTCCAAGTGAGGGACTGGAGCCACCTGCCCTGCTGGGGGGGTTGGAAAAACCTATTTGGAAAAAATAAATGAGCTGGACAACAGGATGCAGAGGTTAATAGTAAATGGAGTCCAGTCCGAAGAAAGGGAGGTTACCAGTAGGGTACTGCAGGGTTCAATACTGGGACCGGTCCTCTTTAATGTCTTTATGGGTGACATTGCAGAGGGACTGGAAGGAACAGTATGCCTCTTTGCAGATGCTACAGAGATCTGCAACAGGGTTGATATGCAAGGGTGTGTGAAAAGGCTGAGGAAGGACTTGGCAAGGTTGGAGGAATGGTCAGAGCATCGGCTAAGATTCGGTGCAAGAAGTGCAAAATAATGCACCTGGGAAACTGAAACCCAAGGGAGAGTACACAGTGGGGGGGTATTAATGACAACAAAAATGGAAAGGAACCTGGGGGTAGTCATATCAGGTGACCTAAAGGTAGGCAACCAATGTGAGAAGGCAGTTAGGGCTGTGGGGATACTGCGATGCATAGGGAGGGAGAGGCATCACCAGTAGAAAACAGGAAGTTTTTGTCCTTCTGTACAGACAGTTGGTGAGACCCCATCTGGAGTACTGCGTGCAGTTTTGGAGACCCCATGTCCACAAGGACATAGACAGGATGGAGGCAGTCCAGAGGAGGGCAACCAAAATGATGCCGTGCCTGCACCAGAAGCCATACGAAGAGAGACTAAAAGATCTTAATATATATACCCTCGAGGAAAGGAGAGAGAGGAGGGACATGATAGAAATTTTCAAGTACCTCAAGGAAATCAACAAAGTCCAAGAGGGTAGCATCTTTCAGAAAAAGATGTGCAAGAACAAGGGAGCACAATTTGGAGATGGGGGGGCGACTCAGGGGCTATGTGAGGAAGTATTGTTTCACGGAGAGGGTGGTGGACACATGGAACGGCCTTCCTGAGGAGGCCACAGGGTCAAAACAGTGAGGGAATTTTAAGAATGCATGGGATAGACATAAGGCAATTCTAGTGGGAGGTAGGAGGAAGTAGGCTGTTGGTAAGACGAGGATCTGTAGCTTATCTGATAGGTAGGGAAATGGCCAGACTGAGTGGGCCATGCGGTCCTTATCTGCTGTCAAAGTCTGTATTTCCATGTTTCTATCCCGCTTCTTGGCTGCTGAGAAATCATCTCGAAAGATGATCCTCCTTATCTACGACTGTCAATGTTGCCTACAGCTTCACTGTCAAGACCACCCTTACCAGACTGGCACCTCACCCCTTTTATTCTTGTTGTCAGTTTGCGTTGGCGTGCCCCCCCCCCGCCCACTGCTGCTCGTTTTACTTCTCTGACTCGCTCCCCTCCCTTGAGGCTAGACACCTCATAGAAACATAGAAACATAGAATTTGACGGCAGATAAGGACCGCTTGGCCCACCCAGTCTGCTCATTTCCCTACCTAATGGATAAGCTGCAGATCCTAGTTAACCAGCAGCCTACTTCTTTCTACCCCAACCCCCTAGAATTGCCTTATGGCTGTCCCATGCATGCTTGAATTCAATCACTGTTTTTGACTCCACAACCTCCTCCGGAAGGCCGTTCCATGCATTTACAACCCTCTCTGTGAAAAAATACTTCCTTACATTACCTCTGAGCTCGCCCCCTCTATCTTCAAATTGTGCCCCCTTGTTCTTGCACACCTCTTTTTTTGAAAGATGCTACCCTCTTGGACTTTGTTGATTCCCTTGAGGTACTTGAACGTTTCTATCATGTCCCCCCTCTCCCTCCTTTCCTCGAGGCTATACATATTAAGCTCCTTTAGTCTCTCTTCATATGTCTTCCGGTGCAGACCCTGCACCATTTTAGTTGCCCTCCTCTGGACAGCTTCCATCTTGTCCATGTCCGTGCGGAGATTGGGTCTCCAGAACTGCACACAGTACTCCAGATGGGGTCTCACCAGCTGTCTGTACAGAGGGATAATAACTTCCTGTTTTCTACTGGTGATGCCTCTCCCTATGCATCCCAGTATCCCCCCAGCCCTCCTTACTGCCCTCTCACATTGCTTGCCCACCTTTAAGTCATCTGATATGAATACCCCCAGGTCCCTTTCCATTTTTGTTGTTGTTAGTATCTCACCCCCCATTGTGTACTCTTCCCCTGGGTTTTTGTTTCCCAGGTGCATTACCTTGCACTTCTTAGCATTAAATCTAAGCTGCCATACATTTGACCATTCCTCTAACATTGCAAGTCCTTCTCATCCTTTCCACCCCACCTTGTGCATCAACTCGGTTGCAGATCTTTGTGTCATCTGCAAAGAGACATACTTTTCCTTCCAGTCCCTCTGCAATGTCGCTTACAAAGACATTGAAGAGGACCGGTCCTAATACTGAACCTTGTGGCACCCCACTAGTAACCCCTCTTTCTTCAGTGTGGACTCCATTTACTATTACCCTCTGTGTCCTATTCTTCAGCCAGTTCTTTACCCAGGCTATCATCTTGGGACCCACTCCCAGGCTGGCTAACTTGTATATTAATCTTTTGTCTGGGACTGAGTCAAATGCCTTGCTAAAATCTAGGTAGGCCATGTCCACAGCCCCTCCCTGATCTACTACTTTGGTCACCCAGTCAAAGAAATCTATTAGATTCGTCTGGCATGACCTTCCTGCTGTGAATCCATGCTGCCTTGGGTCCTGTGCCCCTCTGGCCTCTAGGTACTGAACAATTCTTTCCTTCAGAAGTGATTCCATCATTTTCCCTATCACTGAGGTTAAACTAACTGGTCTGTAGTTTCCCGCTTCTGCCCTGCTCTCACTTTTGTGAAGGGGAATCACATCGGCCCTCCTCCAGTCATCAGGTACCACCCCATCCTCCCATGATTTGTTAAAGAGGGTAGTCAGTGGTGTCACTAGTTCTACCCTTAGTTCTTTTAGAATTCTGGGATGAATCCCATCAGGCCCCATTGCTTTGTCCACCTTCAGTTTTAAGAGTTCTTTCAGGACCCTTTCTTCTGTAAATGGGCTGGTATCAACTTCTGTATCCAGAATGTTTCTATTGTTTGTTTAGGTACCTCCCCTCTTCGTTTGTAAATACTGAGCAAAATATTTGTTTAGTATCTCTGCCTTTCACAGTCACCCTCTGCCCACCCCCTCCCTTTATTAAGCCTCACTATCCCTCCCTTAGTCTTCCTTGCTCCCTGATGTACCTAAAAAGGTTTTATCCCCTTCTTAACTGAGTTGGCTCTCTTTTCCTCAGTTCGAGCCTTTGCTGTTCTGACTGCCTTCCCAGCTTCCTTTTGCTTTAACTGATACACTTCTCTGTCCTGTTCCTTCTGTGATTCCTTGTACATTCTGAATGCTTGCTTTTTCTCTTGAACATTCACTGCCACCTCCTTTGAGAACCATAGTGGTTTCTTACATCGTTTTGTTTATTTGCTTCACACAAAGACTTGTTACCTCTGCGATGGCAGTTTTTATTATTCTCCATTGTTCTTCCACCCCTCCTTTCTGCCCATTTGCTAGTGCATTCCTTAGGCACTCACCCATTTTAACAAAGTCAGCCCTCCTGAAGTCCAGTACTTTTGCCTTTGTATGGCTTGACTCTATTGCTGTGTTTATTGTGAACCATACTGTTCGGTGGTTGCTAGTTCCCAGATGACTACCCACTTCTACATCTGTGATCCTCTCTCCATCTCCATTTGAGAGGACCAGGTCTAAGATTGCTCCCTCTCGAGTGGGTTCCAATACTAGTTGTCTAAGGCATGCCCCCTGTAGGCCATCTAGAATAACCCCACTCTTAGAAGTGGCTGCTGCAACTGCACTCCAGTTAACATCTGGCATATTCAGATCACCCATCAGCAATATCTCCCCTTTATCTGCCATTCTAAGTATACTTTCTATAATTTCCTTGTCCATTTCCTCCCCGAGAGGGGGGTCTGTATACAACCCCTGTGTGGATTGTGGTGCCATTGCCTGCCTCTAAATTGACCCACAGTGCTTCTTCTCCTCCCTGTTTACCCTTTTGTTCTGTTACTTTGATTCCTTCTGTTATGTAGAGAGCTACTCCTCCTCCTGTTTTACCCTCCCTGTCCCTCCTGTAGATAGTGTATCCTGGTATGTTTACGTCCCAGTCATGGTTCTGTGTGTACCATGTTTCTGTGACTGCCACGATATCCAGATGTTCCCTCCATCAAGGCCACTAATTCAGGAAGCTTGTTATCCAGACTACGGGCATTGGTACTCGTTGCTCTCCATTTTTTGATGGCTTTACCTTCTGTAGCAGCATCCCCCACTGACCTTTCTACCTTGGTCTTTTTCTCATTTAGTACCCTGTTTTGTAGGGGGAGGCTGGGATTTTCCTGCTGCTTATCAGTGCCTCCCCTCTTGACTAGTTTAAAAGCTTGCCAATGTAGCATTTAAACCGATTACCCAAAGACTTGTTCCCTTCCTGGACAGATGCAGACCATCCTGCCAGTATAGGCTGGTGTCCCTCAGGTGGAACCCCAGTCCCCAATGAAGCCAAACCCCTGTGCTCCACACCATTTTTCAACCATTCGTTAAACTGCATGGTGCAAAGTACCCTCGCCTCACCCATGCCACTGACAGGCAGCACCTCTGAGAAGGATACTGTGTGTGCTACTTGTCTTAAGCCCCTCCCCAACTCTACAAAGTCCTTCTGCACTGCTCTAATCTCATGATGAGCCAAGTCATTTGTCCCTAGGTGGACAATGACGTCCAGCTCAGACTCCTGTGCAACTGTTCTCGTGATCCTAAGGATGCGCTTCTTGTCCCTCCAAGCCATGGCACCAGGCAGGCACCTTACTTCAGTTTTCCCTGCTCCCACCAGTTCTATCCCCCTAATAATTGAGTCCCCCACCAGGAGCTGCTTTCTTTTCCTGTGGTGCCCTCTGCCTCCTTCCTGAGGGTCTCCCTTGTGACAGTTGTCTGCACCCTCCTTTGTCTCCTCTGCAGGTGCATCCATAGGGGAACTATGCTCCCCCAGAATGGTGTATGGATTGTAGAGTGGAACAACTGACTGGGTGTGCCTCTGTTCTACCACCCCTACCCTCCCTGAGCCCACTGTGGTCCAACTGCTGTGCTTTCTTCGCAACCTGTGAGGTAGTGGTGGTGGCTCTGGTGCTCCCTGGATGGGGGAGGTTCCCTTGCTACTGTCTAGTGCGGCCTGAAGACGACCAGCTTCCTCCCTCAGGGCAGATAGTTGTCTGCAAACAGGGCAGCATCTCAGCCTCCAGAAAGACTCCCGGAAGACTGCTGCCCCACAGCCATTACATTGTACTACTCCCACATAACTGTCTACCTTGTTTAGTTTTTTTTTTTTGTGTGTGTGTGATTGGTGCGTTATATGAAATATATGTATTTATATAATGTGTATGCTTATATTGTCAGTGCAGTGTGCTAGAGAGGATATGACAGTGATATGCATCTTGCCCTCTTGAGGAAATGATGTCAGAACCCCAGGTATAAATGAACTATTTCCAGGGGTGAGGGGTGGGAAGGGTTTGGGCCTAAACTGTGCCCTCATGAATCAATCAGCTAAAAGCTCTGACCTACCACTGTGATGAGTGCCTTCCTGTCAGCAAGATGCCATTCACGACAATTTGTAATACTGCTTCAAACCAATTTGACAGAGAAAATACCCTGTTAATCAAACAGAGAAAAATCCAAACATCCAAGTCAGACACAGGTAAACCTCCCCAGCCCCAAAACAGCCTGGTGATTTGTGCTCTGAAAACAGTCCGCCCCAAAAACACGTCAGCTGTGCAGAAGGGCAGACACAGAAAACAGTATTCAGCCTCTGTGGGTTTAAACTCTTCCTGCACTGAAAACCTTAACGATTGTAACAAAAGTAAAGCAAACTCCACCTCCCTCTGTTGATTGGAAGACTGCCTTTTCTGATAATTCTAAGTTCCTTATTTCACCCTTCAGTTAGAAGTATCCTCCACCTGAAGAATATTAACTTTCCTAAGGAATCTGCTTCAAACCAAAGACAATTGTAAATTGTAAGGATCACCTCCCTCTGTTGTGAGCACTACTCGCTTTCTTGCAAATCTTAAGTCCAGTGTTGCAGCTTCCAGCCAGAGGTAGCTTCACCTGAAGACTATTAGGACCTCATCCACTGTGCTTCCTTCATATCCAAATTCTGGCACGATTCCCTCCCTACCTTGCCTCTTTCCTGTCTTACACACTCCTATCCTCTCTGTAACATTGTCTCTCATTCCCAGTCCCCTCCCCCAGGAAGTCTTCTGCTAGTCAAGCTGCTTTTTCATATCACTTCCCTAGGCTCTGGTCCTCCTTACCCTGTGCATCTGATGTGTCACCCCCCCCCCACACACACACACACACAGATCTCTCTTCTTCATGATCTCACCTCTCCATCCTGAAACTGCAAGTGATCCCTGTTCTCAGTGGCCACCCTCCACCCCCTCCCCCATGGTTCGCTGTCACTCTGCTGCCCTGGGTGTCTGCCCTAGCTGGGGCTATTCAGTACCCAGTTAAGGACAATTCTTATTTTCCTTTATGCTTCAGTCTTAGCACACTCTTGGTACTTGCACATCTGTAATGTTTTGCACTTTTGTATTGTTGCACTAAATTTAGCTGCTGCCGTATATGTATTTTTACTATGCAACTTATTGTATGAGCGTATTTGTCCTCCTCACCACTATCCCCCAGGACACATCTGGGAACAAGCTGTTAACAGTTCAGTATGTGTTTCTTGGTAAAAGTTTGAAATAAGTAAATAAATAATACCAAAATACACCTGTTTACTTATTTTAATTTAATGTTTGTTACCAGGAAAGTGCACTGGACAGTACAATTCCTATTTTCAGACACAGCCCGGGAGAAGTACAGTAAATAACAGTAGCACAGTGGCACAAGAGTACATAGACAATCATTACAGACAGCAGTAGAGGTCAAACAATACTGTAGTGCAGAAACGTATGAGTAGAGTACATCCTGAGTGCAACTGAAAAAGCAACAAAAGGCACATACTAGTGATACAAAGCATCCAGTACGTGAGCATTTATCAGAGAACCATGGAAACTTGCCAAGCTCATTCTTGGAAACTAGCTGTACCAGAGATCCTAAGGATTGCTCTGGAGGATGTGATTAAAGGATATCTAAACCATCAAATTTTACAGATCTGGTTTAAAAAAAAAAATGACTCCATAGACCTTTAAGGGAAAGATTGATGTTTGTACTAACGCCGAAACTGCATTAATTTAAGAAGGATAAATGCAGTTTGTTTTTTTCTGTAGAGTTTTTTACCTGTTCTGTTGCCACCTTATGCCTTTTCACCAGGCCTTGTCTTGTGAACCCCCAGTCCCATCCACTGCTCTCCTAGCCATCGTGCCAAGCAAGATCCACATGACACGGGACCCAGGAGTCCCGAGGGCTGTCATATATGGTGATGGGGACATATTTTTTCCCATTTTCTCCCCGTTACTCCCTGGGACCTCAGTGACACAGTAGTGCTTATGTGAGCAGGTGCGCATGTGCTCTGGAACCAGCAACCCTGCTCCACCCACCCAATCTAGTGCCAGTCCCCCATTTGCTTGACACTACCACCAAGCCTTCATTCAGTAGAAGCCAAGAGCCAGAAAAGCAAACCTTTCCAATCCGGGGAGGAGAGCTGCCCAGTGACTGCTCAGTCCTTTCCCAGCCTGACCCCCAGTGGACCCAAGCTTGTTCCTGAACTGATGTCACTGGCGTGGTAAGAGAGGGCACACAATGCCTCAGCCCTCTACACCACTGGGCTGGCTAGGATAAATGCAGTTTCATAGGGTTGGAAAAATGCAAACATAGCCTCTCTGCATTCGGAAATCCTGCTGTGTCCAAACCCTAAAATGGCTGCTGACATGCAGCATGATGATGCCAATCAGGAAAGAGCTCACAACTCGGCAGCCCTAACATTACAGTAGAATAGTGCTGCGCAGTCATTTCCTTTATTGCCCTTTCTTATTAAAAAAACACAGACATCATCACTTAACTTGTGTATTATTTACACAAATACTCAAGTTCAGCGATGATTTGGAACTCGTCAAAGCAATCTTGACTAAAATGAAATGGTGAGATGACATGACATCTGCAGTCGCGAGTGCACTGCTGCACATTGCTGCCTTTCATAACCAGCAGCCAGCTTGTTCAGTCACCCTCCTCAAATGGCCAAAATCCCCAAAAGAATATCTGGTGGTCCAGTGGGGTAAGATTGGGTCTCTTGAAGTTCCAGTCCTACTTACTGTTGATCAGTGTCCCTCCGTGGCAACCATGACTGCCATTCACTTTAAGTACTAGCTACTGTTCTAAATCCCTCCCCCCACCCTGAAGATGTACCTGGTGGTCCAGTGAGTGACGCATGGGTCCCTCGAAGCCCTGGTCCTATATATAGGTACACTTCCCATGCATCTGCCGACTACCTTCATTTTAGCTGTAAGCACAACTGCCCCACTGAGTGTGTCCTGATCCCAACCCCCAAAAATATACCTCGTGGTACAGTGGGTGAAGTGTGAGTTTCTTGAAGTCCTGGTCCAACATAGATATACCTCCCCAATGTGATCTCTAGTGTCAACTGTCCCTTTCTTTAACTTCAAGCACAGTTGCCCCTGAAGAGTGTGAATCAAGCTGAGGTCCTGCGATACCATAAAAAGACAATAATACATGGTGGTTCTGGTGTTGGACAGGTGTTCTCTTGGAAGCTGCCAGTCTCATGTTGATTCTGTACTGAAGAGTATCAGCTGCCGAAAAAGGTAATCTGTGAGATATGTGATCTGCTTATGACCAGGATCAGTTGGCATGGCAGTTGCGATCTGGGTAGTGAGGAGGATTTTTCAGTAGCTGCCACACTTCAGTGTAGAATCAGTGTGGGACCAGGAACATCTTAGAGCACACCTCTCCAACACCAGAAGCACCATGTAGCCTTTTTTTATGGGATCGCCGGATCCTGACTTGATTCCCAGTCTTCGGGGCCAGTTGTGCTTGAAGTTAAAAGGAAGGGACAGTCAACGGTAACATGGGGGGTGTACTTATATGTGTGTAGGACCGTGATATCGAGGAACCCACACTTCACCCACTAGGCCATCTGGTATGTTTTTTTTGTTGGGGGGGGTGTTGTGCTTGAAGTCATAAATGAAGGGGCAGTCGGTCACTGCTTGGGGTTGTATCTATATCTATTTAGGACTAAGACTTTGAGGGATCCCTTCTTCACCTACTGGACCACCAGATGTATTTTTTGGGGGGATAAAGACATACTTAGTGGTGCATTAAGGGCAGTAGCTAGCTACTAGTTAAAGCTGATGGCAGTCGGTAATGGCCAGTGGGGGGGAGGGGATTACCCTGATCTACAGTATGTTAGGGGTGCAGTGAAGTTAAACTTTGCTGGCTAAGTTGCCACAAAGTTGTGAAAATTCAGCTTCATGAAGTGCCCACTGTTAGCACCAAGTTTGATTTTGCAACATTTTTCAGGCGAAGTTGCACTTCCATTCCTGGAAAGTTTAAACTTTGGTGAAGTCTGGTCACGTTCCGAGAAAAAGTGCCACTTTGCCATTGCGAGGACAGCACTTCAAACGTCACAAAGTTTGCCACATTCGCAAAGTTCTGTTGAAACAGTTTTCTCAGCTTTTCACATCCCTACAGTATGTATGACCGAAACTTTGAGGGACCCAAACTTACCCCACTGGACCACCAGGTATTCTTTTTTTTTTTGGGGGTTGACCAATTTGTAGAGGGTGACTGAACAAACTGCGAGTGATGAAGGGCGGCATATGCAGCATGCAGGTGCAGCAGTAGATGTCATGTCATCTCACCATTTCATTTGAGTCAAGATCATTTTGCAAGTTCCAAGGCATTGCTTAATGTGTATTTGTATAAATAATACTTGGGTTAAGTGATAATTTATGTATTTTCTTATCACAAAGGGCAATAAAGGAAATGATTGTGCAGCTCAGTTCTATTGTAATATTAGAGCTGTCAGGTTGTGAGCTCTCTTCTGATTGACATCATCACGCTGCACGTCAGCAGACGTTTTATGGTTTGGATATGGCGAGGATTTTGAACACAGAGAGGTTATTAACCCCCCTACAAATGGGGGTTCCCAAAAAGTCTTCCTTGAGCTTGCCTAAATGCTTACTGCCAGGCTGGTGTTCTGCATTTTAGCAGTTTAAATGTATTGCCAGAGAGTGCCTGTATAGCCTCTGTGTACTGTCTCTTTAATAGCTGCCTGGATTGCAGTCATAATTAATCTGAGAGGGAGCTCTGATAGAAGATGTACTTGTTTGCTGATCATTTATTAGAGTAGTAATAATATTGCAGTTTGTTCTAACCTGCCTTCTTCGCAGCATGAACAGTTCTGTTTGTTTCCATCATCATGGTCCAGGACTGCAGAATGGGCCAATCAGTACATTTGGGACTCTAAAATGGAGCCTGGCTACAGGGGCTTGGTGGGGCCAAAACTTGTAGGAATTGTAGTTTTGGGCTTTTGGCACCTAAAATAACGGGAGGGGGAGCCCTTGTTGTGACTGACAGGCAGATCAGTCAACCGAACCTTTTGTATCTTGGGGAAAGTCCCACACTGCTTACAGTTTCAGTTAGATCTGATTTGGGAAGTGAAGAAGTAACAGCTCGAGACAGTTCGAGCAGCAATCCACAGTGGATTCGCGTGGGAGAACTGTGGAAAGGCCTGAGTTTGGCCTGCATGCCTGCCTGCTGTTCCTGAGAGGGAACTTGTGCTTTTTTTAGTCTGAATCCGAATTTGGAGAGCGAATTGAGCCACTGAATTGTGACCAGGCTTTAACCTGAAGAAGACCGAAGATTTGCTGAATGCGATCGGCCTGTCAGGACTTCTAGCTACCTCTGAACTCCCGGATTGTGCAGAGACTCTCTAATTGCGACCGGAGAGCCATTTGCCTGGTACAGTGGAATTTCCTTACGTGTAAATGTGCTGTGTGCTTATAGTGGGTCGTGATTTGGTTCCCCACAATGTGTCTGAACTGTGTTTTGCTTGCTGGAGGCTGTATCCAGCTCCATGGACTGAATCCGTATCCATTTCCATTTGCCTGGGCCCTGCTACACTGGCTCAGCCAGAATACCTGCTACGCAGAGAAAGTCATTGACGAGAGACCAACCTGGGGATTAGCCCCTGCTCAACGCCTTGAACAGGAACAATGCCTCGGTGATTCCTGTGGGCACTGCTTCTCCAGGCACTCCAGCTCAACAGCCTGCAGTCTCAATTTCATCCTGCCTGTGTCCAGTATTGGGTATCGTGAGTAAACATCAGGGTAGCTCCCTGCAACAGCAGCTAAATCTAAAAGTGTTGTCATCTGATTGTCTTGTTGCCTTTTCTTTCACAAACTGAGCCCTCTGGCTCCGGATTACAAATAGCGTGTGTTGTGCATGTTGCTTTCTTCCATCACAGGGCCCCAACCAGCTGCAACGTTCTTGACTAGTCCAGCATTTTCCTACCTGGGTACCCAGAGTGTGTGACTGTGAAGGGACTCTGAACTGCATGCATAACTGATTAATATAGATTTTAAGCAAATCAACCTGATTATGCCCCCGCCCTTGTTCAAGTCCCCTGAATAAATCAGATTTAACTTTGTTTGCATTTAACCTGACTGTGGTTCCAGTTTGTGACAAAAGTATTGTACTGTTGCTATTTGCTTTGCTTAACCTTGTTTTACAGGGGGTTCCCAGGGTCAAGCTAGAGGAACCAGCCCTGGTGGTAAGTGCAAACAGTGTGGGTAATCGCCTGGTGAATAAGGGTCATTATGAAAGTAATTATTGTATACTGTTAAGGCCACTAGAAGGGAAAGAGGGGGGTTTCAGTGTCCCGGAGGGCTGTGCCCAGGTTAGATTGACCGCTAACCCTTCAACTGCATGTATGACTCCTGCAGACCTAGCCCAATCCCGTTTTGGAGTGTCTCCCAAAGTGGCGGAGATTTTAGTGGAGGCCAGAAAACCCTCCACCAGATCCACTTATGCCATGAAGTGGAAAAGATTCACTATTTGGGCCGCTTCCAAGAACGTGGAACCTTTCTCCTGTTCAGCAGGGCTTCTGCTGGAGTATCTACGTCATCTGTTTGACCTGGGTCTCAGCCATTCCTCTCTGAAGGTACACATGGCGGCCATTTCGGCCTATCATGTTCCTTTGCAGACAAGGCTTTTGCTCAACTGGAGGTCTCCAAGACCTTTCTCAGAGGGGTTCTCCATCTGAGATCCCCCATCCGTCCTCCTGCTCCCCCTTGGGACTTGAACTTTGTTCTCGAGAAACTTAGTCTCCCTCCCTTCGAACCTGCAGCTTCTGCGGATTTGAAGTTCCTTTTGTGGAAGACTCTATTCTTGGTGACCATTACTTTGGCTCGGAGAATCTCCGAGCTCCAAGCCCTGATGTGTAAAATCCCGTACTTGATTTTTCACAAGGAACGAGTTGCTCTTCGCACGAATCCTAAGTTTCTCCCTAAAGTAGTAGCCGAGTCTACCCTAAATCAGTCCATAGAGTTACCTGCCTTTTTTACTCAGTACTGTAATCAAGGGGAGTATTTACTCCATACTATGGATGTTCACCAGATTCTGAGATACTTCACCAACAGGATGAAGGATCTCAGAAAGACAGATCAGTTGTTCATCTCTTTTGCTCACAAAAGGGAAGGCAATGATGTTTCCAAGCAATGCCTGTCTGACTAACAAGGAAGGGATCACAGATCTCCAGGTAGAAGGTCACCTGGGGGCCAGTGACCATCACATGGTATGGTTCAATTTGGCTACTACATCTAAATCATCCCATTCCAAGGCAAAAATATGGGACTTCAGAGGACCTGACTTTGATAAGATGGCCAACAGAGTTAAGCTAGCCCTGGCAAAAAGAAACACAGGTGAGGGGTTACAGGCAAGTGGGCAAGCATTAAGGAGGCAGTACTGAAGCAACATCCCATTGTGTTAGACAGAAAGGAAGTGCAAAGAAGAAGAAACCACTTTAGTTCTCAAATACAGTAGCAGAAAGGTCAGAGCCAAAGGCTGGCCTTCAGGAAATATAAGGAACACAGCGGATGAAGATAGGAGGCATACCAAACTGCCCTAAGGGAAGCAGGGAAGGCAGTAAGGCAGGCAAAGTCCCAAACTGAGAAACACTAGTCACGAACAGTAAAGAAGGTGACAAGACTTTCTATAGATACATTAGTGAAAGGAGAAAGTCCAGAGGGGTATTGCTAAGCTTAATGGAGAAAAGGGAGCATATGAGGAGGAGGAGGACCCTGTAAAGGCATATATCCTAAATAGATACTTTGCTCAGTATTTACTGAAGAGAAGGTAGGGCAGGGCCACAGCTCAGCATCATGGACACAGGGGAGGAGGTAGCACTACTCCCTTCACAAAGAAAGGTCCTACAAGAGCTTGCTAAGCTCAGGGTGGATAAGGCAATGGGACCTGATGGCATACATCCCAGGGTACTTAAGGAGCTAAAGGTGGAACTAGCAGAGCCATTAGCAGAACTGTTTAATGAGTCTCTGAGCACAGGAGAGGTCCCAGAAGACTGGAGAAGGGCTCATGTGATCCCGCTCCACAAGAGTGGTAGCAGGGAGGAGGCCGGGAACTACAGACCAGTCAGTCTTACCTCAGTAGTGGGCAAGATTATGGAGGCACTCCTTAAGGAAAGGATAGTGCAACACCTGGAATCCATAGGGGCACAGGATCCAAGACAGCATGGGTTTACAAAAGGAAGGTCCTGTCAAACTAATCTCATAGATTTCTTTGACTGGGTAACCAGAGTGGTGGACCAAGGGGGAGCAGTTGATGTCGCCTACCTTGACTTCAGCAAAGCTTTTGACACTGTTCACATAGAAGATTGATAAATAAGCTGGGTAGGCTCGGGGTGGGTCAGAAGTTGGTCAACGGGTGGCAAACTGGTTGATGGGCAGAAACAGAAGTGGTGGTAAATGGTATACAGTCAGAAGAGATGCAGGTCACAAGTGGGGTACCTCAGGGATCAGTCCTGGGGCTAGTCCTCTTCAACATCTTCATTAGTGACCTTGCAGATGGACTAGAGGGTAAGGCGTGTCTGTTTGCAGATGACACCAAGATCTGCAACAGAGTAGATGATCCAGATGGGGTGGGCAGAATGAGAAGAGATCTGGATAAGCTAGCAAAATGGTCAGAAGAGTGGCACCTGGGATTTAATGCAAAGAAGTGCAAAATCATGCACATAGGGAAGAGAAACCCTGAAGCCACCTATAGGCTGGGAGGGGAGTTGCTAGCAGTCACAAAGGAAGAAAGAGACTTGGGCATCATCATCACTGATGACCTGAAATCATCCAAGCAGACCTCTAAAGCAGTAGGTAAGGCTAGGGGGATGTTAGGGTGTATTAGTAGGGGTATCACAAGTCGTAAGAGGGAGGTAATAATCCCTCTTTACGAGACACTTGTTAGGCCCCATCTGGAGTACTGCGTGCAGTATTGGAGGCCACACCTTCACAAGGACATTAACCAAATTGAGGCAGTCCAGAGAGGGCACCAAAATGGTGCAGGGACTGCATCAGAAGACATATGAGGACAGATTAACAGAGCTCAATATGTATACCCTTGAGCAAAGGAGGGAGACAGGTGATATGATCGAGGCATTCAAACACCTTAAGGGCATTAACAAGGTGAAAGAGTCTAACATGTTTAAATATAAGAAAAATAGCAGGACAAGAGGACACAGCATGAGATTAGAAGGGGGCGATTAAGGGGGAATGTGAGGAAATTCTTTTTCACAGAAAGGGTGGTGGATGCATGGAATGGCTTACCACAAGAAGTGGTGGCTATGAATACAGTGCAGGGCTTCAAACAGGCATGGGATAGGCATAAGGGAGCAATACAAATGACTATGAATAGATAGGCCACTGACAAAGCAAAGGCCGATGGCACATTTATAAGGTAGAAAAAGAAATGGGCAGACTGGATGGGCCTTGCGGTCCTTATCTGCCGTCAACTTCTATGTTTCTATGTCTAAGTGGTTGGCTCATTTCATCACTTTCTGTTATGACAAATACAACAAGACATCCCCGGGTCAAGTCAGAGGCCACTCCACAAGAGGAGTAGCTGCCTCAGCGGCTTGTTTCAAGAATGTGTCTGCGGCAGACATCTGCGCTGCCGCCGCCTGGACTTCCATCCATACTTTTACGAAACACTACAGTTTGGATGTTGCCTCTCGCCGTATAGCAGACTTTGGGCTGGCTGTTTTGCAAGGCCTCCTATCTTGAGACTCAACCAGAACTACCTTTTGGAGTAGATTCCTCCTCCTGGTGCCTCTCTTTGTTCCAGACTGCTTGGGATTCAGTCCTATATGTAATTACCTACTGCAAGAGTCCTCTTGAAGTAAGATAGTACAGTGACGTAAGAACTTACCGTAACAGTAGATCTTCGAGAGAGGCTCTTGCAGTAGGTAATACTTTCCCGCCCTCCATCCCCCTAGGCTTTTTCAGCTCCTTTTCCATTGAGGGAAATATCCGCTTCTCTCTCGTCCGGCCTCTTTTGGCCTGTGGCGGGAAAGAACTGGAAGGTGGGCGTCCAGGACCGCCCCTTTATACCGACATCTCCTGACGCCGGTCACCTGACGTGGGGGCAGTCCCTCGCCAGGGACTGCTAGCTAGACATTTTTCCGTGGGGTCCTGCTGCCTGCCGGCGTCAGTCCTATATGTAACTACCTACTGCAAGAGCCCTCTCGAAGTAAGATATGCAGTTTCAGCATTAATGTAAACATCAACCTCTCCCTTTAGGGCCTGTGGAATCATTTTTTTTAAACCTGATCTGTGAAATTTGATGGTTTAGGTGTCCTTTAAGGCAGCATGCCTGAATCCCACCACAGCCACTTACTCTCTGTGTGACTCCAAGGAAATCTTTTAACATATTTGTGCTTAAACTCTGCTTGGTCTCTGCTCTCAGTTGCTGGAGATACTCCAATGCATTTTTAATAGCAGCATGTAGCAAGACACATTTTAAAAATCAGCTAACCAGGACCACGAGCATGCATGAACATGGTACGTTGTGACGCCATCACCCATCGTCTCAATATCCATCATAAATATGCCACAGACACATGTCTGTGAGATAAGTGGGGCATGGTCAAGGCTGTGCATGCCTGAGTCTGTTGCACATGTGCATAATGACAGTTATCCAAAATAGTGATTTCCATCCACAGTGGAGAATTATACCATGGTACACACCTGTTGTAAACCCCACTTCTCCCATGCCACCACTTCCCCCACTAAATAGAACATGACACACCAGAACAGGACTGGTACCTTCTCCTTTTAGACTGATTTGGATAGTGGGGCTGGGGAGTGTGAGTACAGGATGCCATTCTACCATTCCAGGCTGCTACTGTGGCACTGTAATAATGGCAGAGGCATTTACACACGTGCAGGGTGTCAGTACGTTCATCCTCACCACCCAGGACAGTATTTATTTATTCATTTCGACTTTGTTAACTGGGTAGGTGCACTGGTCCAGAGAACTATTTACAGGCATGGGAGACTAGCACTTAAGACCTTTTGGCCATCCAGTCGGAGGTGGGCTTTGGTTTCTCCCTGGCAGGGGGCGCCAGCTCAGTACAGGGAAGCATAGTGGCACTGAATAGTGATAGCCGGTATGGCCATCTGTTTGGAGCTTAGGTTTGTAGTGCAGGACCTACTAATGATCCTTCACAGCCCCTGCCTGGTTCAGTCTGTGACAGAGGGCTGTGACAGTGGGCTGTTGCCTGACAGTGTCTCCACCTACCAACGATTGCTACTGCTGATGTTGCCTTTCAGTGTGAGTGGCATTTACATACACTGCAATACCAATAGAGCCAGCATGTATGCATGCCCTTTTATGTTGGGATCAAGGAGCAGGGAGGTGCTGGATAGCACCTGACCACCAGCCCATGTTTGCTACACGCTCTTGTTATGTTACTCTGTACAGCTGATTTATTCACTTAAGTTTTTATTTACCAGGTAAGTGCAATAGACAAACAGTTGCCTGTTTGGGAGATCACAACAAGGGAAAATGTAGAAAAACTGACATTATAAACTGGGTCACAAAAATCCAGCTACCTGACTGGCTGAGAGCTCCTCTCGACCGTGACTAAATCCCACCACATAGTCACATTAAATAAAAAAGAACTGGGCAACTGCTCTTTTACTGTACAATATACCGCTCTGGTACTCTACCACATTGCTCATACAGAACATGTCTCTTTATCAACTTAAAATAAAAATAAAGTGAAAAAAGTAAACCTTTTCAAAAAACACCTGTCATGGCTCAGACCACCTTATGTTATAAACTCACTTTCTGGCAGACTAAACCTGGACGATATACCCGCTCTTGCCATTGACTGTGACTTCAAACCTGCAGTTGGAAACTACAGCTAAATACTGCTACTGCTGCGGCATTTCACTCGCTCATTGTAGCTTGAAATGCCTTCTCCTGGGAATGAATCATCTGAAAACCCATCGTACCCATTACATCAACAAATAAATGTCCCAGGTGAGAAAGCATCACATACCTTCACCCTCTTTTTTCCTCCAGCGAGTCAGTTGCTACCTGCGTGAGTAATTGACGTCCAAACCATAGGGCGCATCGCACGTGCCATTTTCTACAAAAAAACATTGGGGAAAGATGGACAGAAGCAGTCTTGGGTACAGACATAGAAACATAGAGATTGTTGCAAATAAGGACCGCCAGGCTCACTCAGCCTGCCCATTTTCCTTACCTGCTACAAAAACCATAGACCCTACTTGATCTCCGGCTTTATTCTCTTTTCAATCACTAGGGTTCCCCTATGCCTAGCCCATGCATTTTTTAATTCTCCTACCGAGTTAGCCCCCACCACCTCCACTGGGTGGCTGTTCCATGCATCCACCACCCTTTCCGTGATGAAATACCCTCACATTACCCCTTAGTCTACCCCCTTTCAGCCTCATGTGAGGACCCTTTGTTCTAGAACATCTCTTTTTCTAATAGATGCTATTCTCCTGTACCTTATTTATGCCCTTGAGATATTTGAAGGACTCTATCATACCCCCTCTCTCTCTCTCTCTCTCTCTCTCCTCCCCTCTCCTCCAGGATATACATATTGAGGTCCTCCAGTCTCTCCTCATATGACGTTTGGTGCGGGCCCTGCACTATTTTTGTTGCCCTTCTCTGAACTGCCTGTACCCTGTCTGTGTCCTTACAGAGATGCAGCCTCCAGAACTGGACACAGTACTCTAGATTGGGTCCCACCAATCATTTGTACATTGGCATCACCACCTCCTTTCTTTTGCTGGTGATACCTCTCCCTATGCACCCCAGTACCCCACTGGCTCTTCCCACAGCTTTGGCACTTTGTTTGACCACCTTTAGGTCATCTGATATGATTACCCACAGATCCCTATTCTGTAGCACTGTACATTGTCAATGGGTAATCAAAACAACTGGGTATAATGCACCCCTTCCAAGGGAATGGAACAGCCCAAGCTTTACAATGTTGGGCATATGAGGATTCCATGCTACAGCAATTCCCCTGTTCAGCTGTGCCATTTGAAGGGGACAGAGCTACTTTTATCTTCTCTCAAGAATTTCAGATTTCAGGATTTCAAGACTTCATTTAGGGCTGCAATTCCGCACTGCAGGTTGGGTCTGCCTGTTTTAGGGAGCACCTCTAAACTAAAATTGTGCCTGTTAAGCTGCGGCTTTCAAATTGAATAACCTGCCTTTTTTTCTCATTCTTTGTGTGGATTGGGAGCCACTTCTGCCTTGTCTCCATTAACAAAACAAAAGACAAAATAGGTGCCGCAGGTAGGTACAACTTTATTTATTGGGAGTGTAGGGTCTCGGGGTCCTTCGGCTCTGGCATCAGTTCCTTTTGCTAACCCCTCCCCTTAGCCTCAAGTTTTGTGTTTTTCTTTGTTTTATTGAAATCTAGGATTACAAATACTGTACCTTTGAGCAGTAACTGCTCGTTTACAAAGGTTCCACGTCGAAGGAATGGGGGGTATACATACATATAGATGTCGACATAATAATACATAGTTACACAATAAAAAGAAGCAAGAGACTGAGGCTTAGGAAATTCTAGTAATTCAAAATGTGCCAGATGTTGGGTAGCATGACATTCCAGCCAAGGGCAATCTTAGAAATAAGCGCTGCAGGTAAGGGGGGGGTATGCAGGCAGGAAGGCCATTGTCGGAGGCTAGAGGGTGTGGGTAAGAGCTCTAAAGTGTAGGGGGAGGGAGGGATAAAAGTCGGGAAATGCCCGGGGCGGGGAGGAAAGGGAGAGGGGGCAAGAGAGTGGGCAGGTGAGGCAGGTAGAAGGGGGGCAAGGCGGGGAGAGGTAGCTGTCAGGACTGAAGTGGTGGGCAGTGAGCGGTTGGCCCCTGATTAGGCGAGGCAGTCACAAGGACTAGTTGAAATGAGATGAAGTCAGAGTTGTCTCTTAAAAGGGCCAAGGGCAGCAGCAGTAAGAGTTTCTTTGTTGAGAGTATTGTACCACTGTGGTGCTTTGTGGGCAAAGACCCTCTGGCCCATAGTAGTCCGGCATCTGGGGACAAGGAAGGTTAGTTGTTGTGAACTTCTAGTTCACTGGGTGCTGTAGTGGTCAGTGAGGAGCTTTTCAATGCCTGGGGGCATGACCCTGAGGAGGACTTTTTTGGCTAAGAGGCAGGTTTGATACTGTATCCGGCTGATGAGAGGAAGCCATGCTGCCCGAGTGTACAGGTCACAAGTGTGTGTAAGTCGGTCAGCCCCAGTTAGCAGCCTGCATGCTTTGTTGAGTGCAACTGTAATTCTGCGGAGGGCAGAGGCGGAGGCAGAACCATAGATTGCTAGCCCATAATCGATGAGGGAGGTGACAGAACTGTTGAGAACCAACCGGAGAATGTCAGGAGTCATGCAGTGTTTGTGCCTGCAGAGCAGGCCTATACGGATGTTGGTGGCTTTGGCGACAGAATCTATGTGCCGATGGTAGGAGAGTGAGCTGTCCAGTGTGACACCTAGGTATTTAAAATCAGGAACGTATTCAAGTAAGGTCCCTGTTTGGTTTAGGATGGTGAGGTCACGGGATTTGTACTTACTCCTGGGGTTGTAGAAGGTCATAACCTTTGTTTTGCTGTAGTTCATGACCAGTTTGTGTGACTTGAACCATTCTTCGATGCGCATGAATTCAAACTGTAATTGTTTCTCGAGGAGCTCTGCGTTTTGGTGGTTGGTGAACATGACTGCGTCGTCGACATAGAGCAGTAATTTCTGATGGCAGACACTGGGAAGGTCGTTGAGGAAGAGGCTGAAGAGTAGTGGCCCAGGATGGACCCCTGAAAGGACTGGCTTTTCTTCCGAGGTGACACCAGCAGTCCTAACCCGCTGGACCCTCTCCCCAAGGTAGCTTGAAAACCAGAGCAGCGCTTCATTGGAGAGCCCAGTGTTTGATAATTGCTTGAGTAGGAGTGGGTGGTTCACAGTATCAAAGGCTTTCGTAAGGTCGATGAATACTACCCCTACACAGCTTCCTTGATCGAGCGTGGTATGGATGAAGCCCGTGAATTCTAATAGTGCAGTGGTGGTACTGTGCCCTTTCGGAAACCATGTTGCTAAGGACACTCACTGGATGTTGTATTTTTCCAGGTACTCGACTAGTTGGGTCTGAGGCGATGTGCTCCAGGGCCTTAGACAATGGAGGGAGGATGGAGATAGGTCTGTAGTTGGAGTGCAGTGATTTGTCTCCACTTCTGTGCATTGGTGTGATGGTCACCTGTTTCCAGCGAGATGGGAACTGGGACATCCTTAGTGATAGGTTGAGGATCTTTGTCAGGGGTTCAAGGACTTCTTCAAGGACAAGCACTAACAACTTCAGGTCAAGGGAGTCACCGCTATAGCCTGTGTTGCGAATGGCCTTCCGAATATAGGTTCTGGCTTCATGCACTGGGACCTCCTTGAAGTAGAATTGTGGGGCAGGGTGTAGGAGAGGAGCAGTGGCAGGAGGGTTACTACCAGATTGGGCATCGAAGAAATGAGAAGGGAGGACACTATCCAAGTTGGAGAACACATTGTTAAAGGTGTTGGTGATTGTGTACAGGTCAGATGTTGGTGTTCCATTTATGTTGAGCATGGTGGGTGGTGACTTAGGGTCCTTACCTGTAAGGTCTTTCAAGTTGCTCCAAATTTTTTTTCCATCACCCCAGGAGTTGGAGAGAGCTTCCTTGAAGTATTTGCTTTTGGCGCTCGTAACTGCCCGTGTGCACTAATTTCTGCCAGCTTTATATTTATGAATATCCACAGGTTTAGATGTTGCACGGGCACAGTGCCAGAGATGGTCCCAATGTTTGAGTAAAGTGATTAGATCGGGGGTTAGCCAAGGGTAATGTTTTACACATTATGTGTGATGTAGGTACTTTTTTAGTGGTATTTTGGTGAATTTTTTTGCTTTAGACCTCCGTTTTTTTCGCTTGTGTGACTGCCATTAGGCTGGGTGTGCACTTCTTCATCAGTTAGGCTTCTTGCCATTGTTTAACACATGCGCCTGTGGTGTGCTTTCATGTGCAGTACAATCCCCATTGAAATGCATTGCGCAAGTGTGCGCGCGTCTGTGCTAGCATGCTAATGCTCTGTGCATACTCGTTAGGGAGGGCGCACACTCATTCTAGCGCTTCTTAGCGCGCTAATACAGTCTCTCAGTTGCTTTTGCTGACTTTAGCCCAACAAGTTATAGGGCTAATAAGTATTGATTTTTTACATTTCAACCTGTTTTTTTTTAACTTTATATTTATTTGATTTTACTGCATAACAGAGATACAGCACATTATCATATAGGTAGACAAACAGACATAATATAAGCATGCCTTGAAAATGCCTTACAACAGTTTTACAGTACCTCATTTATACATGCCCCTATTTCTGGTTACAGTACGAGGGGGGTTAGCTAATATGTATATATTTGATATTTTCCAACACTGGCTAAATGCTGCCAAGAGCAGGGAGTATCAGATCGTTTAAACCTAGTAAATATAAGTCCCTATCAACAAGATAGATACAACTCCCTATCCAGATCTGTGGTAACAACAATAAAATCAAAGCTTCATTATTTATTACATTTACTTCTACTTTAACTTTCAACTGAGCAATATAACAGTATTTATACTGTGTGTCTGAAACAGTCTAAGGTTAATTAGGTACAGTACTGTAGTGCTCTAATTTAACTGCCTATAGTTAATCTGTGACAATTTTCTGTTATTAGCACCATGGCTTATCGGAGGCCATTAATCATGAAACAATGTAAGACCTGCAGAAGGGTGATGAGGGCCTCCTCCATGGTTTTCCATAGCCCTCATTGTGTTGCTCAGCATAATACTTCACTCACTGATCCCCCCAGCCAGTTCTCCGAGCTGGGGAAAGGAGCACCTGATCCGTCTCTTGGCGGTGGCAAAGCAGAATTGTGAAATTGTGAAAATCATTTTTATTGCTGCTCTGTGAACTTCTGAGCCCCGATGTCCCGCATGACATCCCAGCAGTTACACCCGACCCCAGACTGGTAGGGGTGCACCAGTTGTTTTGATTACCCATTGACAATGTTGGAGCTAACAGAAAAGGAAATCTCAGTAAGTATGAAGTTAATTTCTTCTTCCTGTTTGGTGGGCGTCTGTATCCCCCCCCTCAAATTCATGTAAGCCTCCCCTGGGTTGCTGTGCCCCAAATACATGATTTTGCACTTCTTTGCATTGAATCTTAGCTGCCACACTCTTGACCATTCCTCTAGTTTATCTAGGTTCCTCCTCATTATTTCACCCCTCCCGGAGTGTCTACCCTGTTGCAGATCTTAGTGTCATCTGCAAAGAGGCATGCTTTTGCTTTTCTGTCCAGACCCTTTGCAGTGTCACTTATGAAGACATTAAATAGGACTGGCCCCAGAACTGATCGCTGTGGCACTCCACTGGTCACCCTCCTATCCTCGGACTGAGCTCCATTTACCACCACCCTCTTATGTTCTATCCCTCAACCCATTTCTAACCCAGTTTACCACCTTGGGACCCATTCCCAGGCTGCCTAGCTTGTTTACAAGCCTCTTATGTGAAACAGTGTCAAAGGCCTTGCTGAAGTTCAGGTAGGCCACATCCACCGCTCCCCCCGATCCACTTCCCTAGTCAACCAGTCAAAGAAATCTATCAGATTTGTTTGACATGACCTTCCTGTTCAAAGGTTATCCAGTAACACCTTTGCTGTGGTGGTGGTGGTGGGGTGGGGGTGGGGGCATGAGGACATGATTCTCAGATGTTTCCGAACACATGCTCTCATTCCAGGAAGGCAGGAAACACTAGGACCATACCACGTTGTACTACAGTAGTGCCATCTGCTGACCACAACCAGCACACAAAGAACTACTTTTTAAGCCATATCCTATATTTTCCTCCAAAATCATTTTTTTCATTTTTTTTTTTATTTATACAAGTTTTAGTCCAGTTTACAATAGCAGTAGTTCACCACAGGGTGTGGTATATCATGGGGAATAGCATCACTTCTCGGGTGCATGTGGCTCGAGGCTGCTGCATCCAAGGTGTGGTGACATCCCATGATATGCCACACCTTATCATGTAATATTGCTAAAATAAAGCACAACAATGGCCATTACAGATGTCCAAGATGCAAAATATAATACAGAGTGGAGTACTGGAGTTGATAAACGAGGTACAGAGCAAAGTAGTCACAGCAAAAACTAGTATACAGAGTAATAAAGAGTGCAGAAAGGCTCATGGTGATGGGAGCTGGTATCAGACACAAAACAAGAAAACCAGAAAACCCCAAAACAAGTAGAAACCAACTTGGGAGGGAGGGCAGAGCTAGCCATCGGGTCGAGTGGACGTGTTTCTGAAGCGCTCCTGCTGCTAGTCTTCTAAATTGAATTTAATATAATACTAAAATTACTGGAATACCACCAACACTTAATCTTTTATTGCTATATTGTACCTACACGTGCTGAAACCATGTGGAGACTGAAGGAATGGTATCACAGCCACTAGAAACAGATTTCTTTTAACAGAGACAACTGCCAGGAGGCCCACCGCTGACAGAGAATGCAAACAGAACCCTCCATGAACAGCAAGATCTATGAGATTAAAAATTATCTAAAAACTCTTTGTAAGTCTATTGAGAGTATAGAGAAGAAGCTGGAGACCTTTACCTCACAGCTGGGCATTGTAGAACAGTTGGTGGTAGGACTGACAGAAAAAGTTGGAGAATTCTCTGGCCACCTGGATTGGGCAATGGTGGCTTCAAACAAACAGGTGCAGGAGCTTGCACAACTTAAATTCTGGCTACAGCACACAGAGAACGCCATTAGAGAACACTACCTCTGGATACTTGGGCTCCCTGGGGAGATTGAATCTGAGGACCCTAGTCCCATTCTCGAAAATTCTATTCCAACTCTGCTTCGCTGGGACCCACCACCACCACATGGGTTTGTTGATTGGGCCTATAGGGTGAATCTGGGAAGAGCTACCAAGACACCCTATGTCCTGGACAGTGCAGATCATGTTTTCCAAGATAATACTGAAGGACAGAGCACTTCGGGTGGCATGGAGACAAGGCAGGGGAGGCAATTTTGCATCTTTACTCCGATTTCTCCTTTCCTATTCATATGAAAATAAAAGACTTGGAAGGAGCGAAACAACACCTGTGAGCTCTGGATGTCCCTTTTGTGCTGCTGCTCCCAGCTCATTTATGTTTGGAGGTCAGGGATAAACAGTATTTATTTTCCAAGCCTCAGGATGTTGTCAAACACATAAAAACAAACAAACAAAAAAAAACAGGAACACAGCAAGTAGAAGCAAAGGATGACCGAGACTTAGCCTCAGCTGAATCAGACACCGATATGGGATTGTGAGTACTGTTAGTACATTATGACATTGGTCCGAGCTATGAACTTGCACAGACTGGGAGACTAGTACAGTGGATTGAACTTGGTCCAAGCATGGGTGTTACATACTACACCAAATGTAGCTTTGTTCTCGGAAATCTGGCTGAAGAATTCTACACCTGACAAAATAGTCAACATCCCTGGATACAACCTGTTCAGGTGCGACAGGTTGTCAAGAGGTGGTGGTGTTGCCATATACATTATTAAAGATAAATTCCTAACTGTTGATATTGTCTGTACTTCATTGCCAAAAGAATTTGAATGCCTTGCCCTCAAAATTACCCTATCACCTGGAACAGCCCTACTGGTAGCTGTATGTTTTAGGCTGCCAGCAGCTGGCCTGTGCATACTGCCCCATCTTCACTCCCTCTTAGAAAAAGCAAATACAGAAAGCATCATCATGGGGGACTTCAACCTTAATTGGAACAATGCTAGTGCCGACAGACTTAAGGAATTCTGTGACGAGCATGGGCTAACTCAGATTACCCCTGAAGTTTCCCGCCCAAACTTGAAGAACCCCAAGTGAAGCTCCCTATTGGACCTTATGCTTGTCAGCAAACCACATAATATTTCAGATGCAGGGGTCTTCCATAACGACCCGAGTGACCACTGTGCAGTCACCTGTGTCAGAAACATAGAAACATAGACTTTGACAGCAGATAAGGACCGCTTGGCCCACCTAGTCTGCCCATTTCCCTACCTACAGGATAGGCCGTAGAGCCTAGTTAACCAACAGCCTATTTCTTCCTACCCCCTACAAGAATTGCCTTATGTCTGTCCCATGCATTCTTGAATTCTCCCACAGTTTTAGACCCCACAACCTCCTCAGGAAGGCTGTTCCATGCATCCACTACCCTCTCTGTGAAACAATACTTCCTCACATTGCCCTTGAACAGCCCCTCCCCCATCTTTTTTTCTGAAAGATGCTACCCTCTTGGACTTTGTTGATTCCACTGAGGTACTTAAAAGTTTCTATCATGTCCCCCCTCTCCCTTCTTTCCTCAAGGGTATACATATTAAGCTCCTTTAGTCTCTCCTCGTATGGCTTCTCTTGCAGACCCTGCACCATTTAGTTGCCCTCCTCTGGACTGCCTCTATCCTGTCTATGTCCTTGCGGAGATGGGGTCTCCAGAACTGGGCCGCAGTACTCAGATGGGGTCTCACCAACTATCTGTACAGAGGGATAACAACTTCCTGTTTTCTGCTGGTGATGCCTCTCCCTATACATCCCAGTATACCCCCAGCCCTCCCTACTGCTTTCTCACATTGCTTGCCAACCTTAAGGTCATTTGATATGATTACCCCCAGGTTCCTTTCCTTTTCTGTTGTTGTTATTACCTCCCTCCCCATTGTGTAATCTTCCCCTGGGTTCATGTTTCCCAGGTTCATTATTTTGCACTTCTTTGCATTGAATCCTAGCTGCCATACTTCTGACCATTCCTCCAACCTTGCCAAGTCCCTTCTCATCCTTTCCATGCCTTCTTGTGTATCAACCCTGTTGCAGATCTTTGTGTCATCTGCAAAGAGGCATACTTTTCTTTCCAGTCCCTCTGCAATGTCATTTATAAAGACATTAAAAAGGACTGGACCCAGTCCTGAACCCTGCGGAACCCCACTAGTAACCCCTCTTTCTTCAGAGTGGATTCCATTTACAATTACCTTCTGTGTCCTGTTGTCCAGCCAATGTTTTACCCAGGCTACCACCCTGGGACCCACTCCCAGGCTGGTTAATTTGACTATTAATCTTTTGTGTGGGACTGTGTCAAATGCCTTGCTAAAGTCTAGGTAGGCCATGTCCACAGCCCCTCCCGGGTCTACAACTTTGGTCACCCAGTCAAAGAAATCTATTAGATTCATCTGACATGACCTTCCCACTGTGAAACCATTCTGCCTTGGGTCCTGTGCCCCACTGGCCTCTAGGTACTCAACAGTTCTTTCCTTCAGAAGTGACTCCATCACTTTTCCTACTACAGAGGTCAAACTGACAGGTCTGTAGTTTTCTGCCTCTGTCTTGGTCCCACTTTTGTGAAGGGGAATCACATTCGCCTTCCTCCAGTCCTAGGGCACCACACCATCCTCCCATGATTTGTTAAAAGAGTAGTCAGTGGTTTCACTAGTTCCCCCCTTAATTCTTTTAGAATTCTGGGGCGAATTCCATCAGGCCCCATTGCTTTGTTCATCTTCAGTTTTAGGAGTTCTTGCAGAACCCTTTCTTCTGTGAAAGAACTGGGATTGACCCCCCTATCGAGAGTGCTGCTGTTAGTTGGATTGGCACTTCCCCTCCTCTTTTGTGAATACTAGCAAAATATTCGTTCAGTATCCTGCTTTTCCTGTCCCCTCTGCCCACCCACCGTTCATTCTATTCAGCCTCACTATCCCTCCCTTTGTCTTTCTACGCTCTCTGATGTACCTATAAAAGGTTTTATCCCCCTTCTTAACCGAGTTGGCTATCTTTTCCTCAGTTTGGGCCTTTGCTATTCTGACTTCCCTTCCTGCTTCCTTCTGCCTTAACTGGTTCAGCTCTCTGTCCTGCTCCTTCTGTGTTTCCTTATACTTCCTGAATGCTATCTTTTTCTCTCTGACTTTCCCAGCCACCTCTTTTGAGAACCATAGTGGCTTTTTCTTTCGTTTTGATTTGTTTATTTGCTTCACACAAAGGCTTGTTGCCTCTGTGATGGCAGTTTTGATGATTCCCCATTGTTGCTGCACCCCTCCTTCTAGCCTGTTTGCTAGTGGTTGTCTGAGGCTCTCTCCCATCTTACCAAAGTCAGCCTTCCTGAAGTCCAGTACCCTCACTTTTGTATGGCTTGACTCTGTAGCTGAGTTTAACGTGAACCACACTGTTTGATGGTCACTTGTTCCCAGATGGCAACCCACTTCTAGATCTGAGGTCCTCTCACTGCCCCCATTTGAGAGTACAAGGTCTAAGATTGCTCCATCACAAGTGGGTTCCGAAAATAGCTGTCTGAGGCCTGCCACCTGTAGGGCATCGAGAATGGCCCTGGCACTCTCCACACCTTGCTTCCACCTCTACCTTCAAGTTCAAGCGCAGCTTAAAATATTTCTGCCTTCATGACAGATCTTGGGAATATTGCCTGGCAGGATTTTTACCTCGCACACTCTGTGTCTGAAGCATTCAGTATCTTCCAGGATCTGTTATGAGAGGTTATCAACAAACACACCCCATTAAGAAAAGTCAAATCTAGGAAACATACTCCTCCTTGGTGCCAGCCCAGAACCAAAAAGGGCCTTGCGATATAGCGACACCCTATGGAAAAGGGCTAGGAAGTCGCAGTTAGCTGCAGACTGGCTCTCTTTCCGGGTAGCCAGGAATGCCTGTAACAGGTCAGGTACAGGCATTCCTGGTCTGGTCAGGTCGGAAAAATCATGGTTCTTCCAGACCGTCCTGGAGGTAAACAAAAACTGCTCTGCCAAATTCTGGCAGATCCTGAGAGAGAGAGGTCGAGGGACATTCTCCTGTCACCCCTATCCCAGCCAAAATCATGGCAAATAACACCTCCTACACAGACAGATACAAGATTCTTGACCTGCTAAATAACCATTTCCCCACTGCAGATCTTGCATTCGATACATCGCCTGTTAGTAAACTTAGTAATGCAAGTACCGCCAACATACCTACTAGCTCTACCTTTGCCCCCAGTATCGTCTTTAAATTCCAACCTGTATCCTATAAGCAAGTGGAGGACCTACTCTTCTCATTGGATACCAAAAAGAGTGCTGGTGCTGCCCTTTAGAACCATTCTTCCTAAAAGTAGGCTATCTTGACCTGACAGCGCCAATTGCCCATCTATTTAATAGTTCACCAACCTAAGGGGAGTTGCTGCCTGTCTGGAAAATTGCACACATTATCCCTCTGTTCAAATCAGGAGACCCCACAGACTTGCATAATTATAGGCCAATCTCGCTGCTTCCTATATTATCAAAGTTACTTGAGAAAATTGTCAATGCTCAATTAAGGGAGTATCTGGATCATGAAAACATCCTTAACCCAGTCCAGTCAGGTTTCAGACCCAAGCACAGCACCATGTCGGCGCTAGCCAAAGTATTGAATGACTGGCTAAAAGCCCTGGACAGCAAACAGCATATCTATACACTCTTCCTTGATCTCAGCAAAGCATTTGACACGGTCAGTCATTCCATATTACTCGATATCCTGGGAGACCTTGGTCTCGCCCCCACTGCAGTAGAGTGTTTCCACTCCTACTCACAAACCATAAACAACAAGTTAAAATACAAAATGAACTCTTCCCACTAAAAATTCTCCTCCAAGGAGTCCTGCAAGGTTCTATCCTGGGGCCTATTCTCTTCGCGCTTTATATCAACCGAATTGTTGCTGGACTGCTTGCAGGAAACGTTCACCTATTTGCAGATGACACAGACATCTACACAACCAGCCCCTCTTTAGACCTTGCACACAAGGAGCTGCAGCAGGACTTTATCATCCTCCAACATAACCTGCTGAACCTGAAGCTCTTATTAAATGCCAAAAAAACAAAAGCCATGATTATCTCTCAACCCCCTTCCTTAAATAGGGGATCACTCGGTACTCTGCATATTATCACCCTCCTTGGTGAACAATTAGAGTTAGTAGATAAATTTAAATACCTGGGAGTCTGGCTGGATAATAAACTCAACCTTGGTGCTCATCTTAATGAGTTAACAAAAAAGCTAAGGCAATGTCTCGGTGTATTTTACCACATAAGACGCCTACTCACTCTAGAAGCCAGAAAGCGGCTGGTTCAAATAACCTTCCTTCCCCTGATTGACTATGCCGACCTCCTATACAGTCATTGCCCCCAGTATGCACTCCAAAAGCTTGATACACTCTATCATCGTGCTTTGAGATTTGTTCTGGGCTTACCATCGCAGACTCACCATTGCTTGTTGTATCAAGCATTAGACTGGCCGTCCCTCTCCTTAAGGAGGCAAAAAAACACGTTTATATGGCTCTACCGAGCTGTGACTAACAAACTATCTCCCTATATCGGTGACCTGTTTGAACCTTCAAAATGTGCCTACAGATTAAGGAACTCTTCCCTTCTCCTTCTCAAGGTTCCATGGACAAGGATATGTCTCGGCTCTTCTGCCATTAGCTGCTTTCTACCAGTACTTTGGAATAACTTGCAAAAAGTACTTAAATTTTCCTTTCTGCCTAGCCGCTACATATTCAGACAACTGCTTAACAGATGTCTTAAAACAGCGTGTGACTGCTTCAGGTAAGCCCTCCCCCCACCCCCGTCTGGGTAGTCCCTAATCTTCCGGATCCTTGGCCTTTTATTCCTCCTGTCAGCCAGCAACCTTCGATGGTAACCCCCCCTTTTTATTTTATTTTCCTTCCCCTTGGTAACTTCCTTGGGGAGCTTCATCAAGTAGCTTGCCCCTTCCCCTCTTCCCCTATATGTCTGTCACCCTTCCTCATTTTGCCCACCTCCCTGTCCCTTCTTTGTACTCTACAAATTTCTACTAGTATAGGCCACACTCTAAATGTTATGTTTTTGTACTTGCCACACACGTATTATTGTAGTTTGTGCTGATTGTGTATCCTGTTACTCCTCGTATTATTATATGCTGTATTATGTACTGTTGTGTATTGTAAACAAGTTTGTCCTTTATGTCCAGGACCATCTTGAAAATGAGCTTGCTCAATTATGTTATTGTCTGGTTAAATAAAGTTTGATTGATTGATTATGTTCTAAAAGGTGATTAGGGACTTTAAATACAGATTTTGATGCACTGTTGTTATATATGGGGGTTATGTTAGCCTGCAGTTCTGGTGAGAACATTCACATGGTGACAGATGGGGGCATTGGATGGTGCACACATGGGGTATCATTCTAACATGGCACCTTTTCGTACTTGTCTTTGGTCAAAATACTTTGCGCCACTGTACTTGTGCCTGTCTTCTCTGCACTCCAGGTGCGGACTCTTTACACAGACTTTTGGACCTTTGTTAACCACAGTCACATTTAATGTTGGATGTTTCGTACTCTGGTTATGTAATCATATCTTACAGGGTTCTCAACGAGGTTCCTTTATATGTGAAAATGTCTTCTGCCATAGCTTGTGCAGTCAGGTTTTATTACAGTTTATGATATTACACACTAGATGTTGCAGGCTGTACCTTTTTATAGCGGGTAAGATCTACCACATATTTGAAGTGGAATGAGGTCTACTTCTGTTATTATTAATCTGCTTTAGCTCTGACTCCCTACTAAAATAACTTGTAGTTATAGTCTACCAGTATACCCCTGGTTATTTGGTGATTAACTTCCACTGTTAGTTTTAATCTAATGTGGGCTCATCCCACATCCTGAACTGATTTCTTTCATTCTTGATAAATGGATTGCTTGGCTTGTAGCAGGAAGCCCTCACATTTCCATGTTCATAGCTCCACAACTTGCTATCACATGGCTCAGGTGATCTTAAAGGGAGTCTGTACAATTCCCTATATGATTATTTCAAGAGTTACCAAAGTTGTGCAAAAATTGATTGAAAAGGATACATTTAGAAAAGGACTTTAATAAAAACACTGAAAACTATTTATTAAATAGGGATGTGGAGGCATCCATTTTGTAGACAGTAAGGGTGTTGTAATGATGTCACTGTCTAACCAGTGTTAACAGGGTACAGTGTAGTAGGTGAGCACAGTTCGGCTGTGCTGTTAGGGATCCTATTATATTCTGAAGAGCAACCTAGATTTTATGTTTGGCAGTGTAACAAAGGAATCCAGTGCTTTTCTTCATGATTTAACAGGATCCTTGTCTGCAGGAACAGTTTGTTTAACCTGCGTCATTGCACTGTTAGAGCTGGTGAAGCAGTGACATCATCACTGCACCCTTCATGTCCACAAAATGGACGCCTACACATCCCTATTTAAAAAGTATTTTTCAATGGTTTATTGAAGTCCTTTTCTAAATGTATCCTTTTCAGTCAATTTCTGCACAGCTATGTTAATTGTTGAAATAATCATGTAGGGAATCATAAAGATTTCCTTTAAGGATCACTCCCACTGGGGATTTCTGCACAATACTATTATCAAATGTCTAATAGCCATAAGCCATGACAGCATGACTCGTTCTTAATTGCTTGTACATGTTTGTTCTATTCCCCCAAGCACGTACAAATTCAGATGTATTAATATTCTGTATTGATGGCATTGTCAAATGTGATGGCATTGTCAGATGTATTAATATTCTGTATTGATGGCATTGTCAGATGTATTAATATTCCATATTAATGGCATTGTCTTTTGTATCATGGAATTTCAATGCTATCTTTATGACATTTTATTTGAGCTTTTTTCAGCAAAGGTTCATAAATCAAAAGAAAAAGCAAAACAAAACTACAGGCAAGAGCATGTTGGGCCTTTGCCACTCCCTCCTTCCCCCCACCTTAGATGTCAGCTAAAACTTCTCCATCCTCCCCCTTGTTCCTGCCTTCCCATTTCCTAAATCTTCCTAAACCCTTCATTACCTTTCCTGACCCCACCTATGAGTACAGTTTACCCATGCTGGTGCATGTTTAACCATCGCAAAGTCCTTTAGGGCAGTGTCTTCACCATGTCCAGAAACACAGTGCAAGACATTGCCAAACCCGGCAGCAGTAGCACACAGTAATAAGTAAAACCCACAGGAACAGTGCACATTGCCTAGAAACAGTATGGAAACTGATGTGGAAAGACTCCTGGTACTACACTGGTGAATTTGATATTGTGGGGAGCTCTGGTCCCCACACCCACTGAAACACAGAAACTTAGAAACATAGACTTTGACGGCAGATAAGGACCGCTTGACCCACCTAGTCTGCCTGTTTCCCTACCTACTGGATAAGCTGCAGATCCTAGTTAACGAACAGCCTATTTCTTCCTACCCCCCACACGAATTGCATTATGTCTGTCCCATGCATTCGTGAATTTTCCAACAGTTTTAGACCCCACTACCTCCTCAGGAAGGCAGTTCCATGCGTCCACCACCCTCTCTGTGAAAAAATACTTCCTCACATTGCCCCTGAGCTGTCCCCCCTCTGTCTTCAAATTGTGTCCCCTTGTTCTTGCACATCTCTTTTTCTGAAAGATGCTACCCCCTTGGACATTGTTGATTCCACTGAGGTACTTAAAAGTTTCAATCATATCCCCTCTCTCCCTCCTTTCTTCAAGGGTATACATATTAAGCTCCTTTAGTCTCTCCTCGTATGGCTTCTCTTGCAGACCCTGCACCATTTTAGTTGCCCTCCTCTGGACTGCCTCCATCCTGTCTATGTTGTTGCGGAGATGGGATCTCCAGAACTGGACTCAATACTCCAGATGGGGTCTCACCATCTGTCTGTACAGAGGGATAACAACTTCCTGTTTTCTGCTGGTGATGCCTCTCCCTATACATCTGCCCCCCCACACACACAGTATATTTATATAACCAATTCTGAGTCGCACCTGTGCAGGAGGAAGGTGCAAGTTTGAGGCAAGTGACAGAACACTGAGGCTAGGATATAGGTCAGACAACAGAACTTTATTGCAGTGCAGCGCTCAGTTAGGAGACAGTGCAGAGGTCATCAACATGGCATCACTGAGCAGTGAGACACACATCAGTGAAACTGAGCATAGCAACAAATACTTCTCACACCAAACCTGAAGACATCAGACAGCAACACGTCCACACCTGAGCGCTTGAGACAAACACACTGCAGAGCAGTATTGCACACGCCTGAAACAGGAGGCATTTGTCGGCTGGTGCTCTCCAGATTGTTAAAAATATCTGCGTCTAAAAACAAAGAGAGCCCAAAACACCCAGACGCCCAAGTTACTCGCACTCCCATTCCCACACCCAATGCACGGTGCCTTAATTACCATACCCTTATAATGGGATAGCATGAGTACTGGATCTGCATCCCATCACCTGGGTTGCGCCGTACTTATTGAATTTACCTTATTTGCACACATGGCTTGATTTAGCAGGCTATTTACTGGACATCCTGTTGCAGTTTTTGGCAGTACTGTCTGGACTGCACTTTGACTTAGGCACTCTGTATCATTGTTTTTGTAACTGTCATTATCAGCCTAGTTTGTATTTCTTTGTAATGGTGATTTTTCCTTCCCTTGCCCCAGGTCGCACCTGGAAACGAGCCTCGGCACATTGTGACTCTTCCAGTTGCCAATTTTCAAATAAATAATTAAATAATTCCCCTTACTTTTAAATTCCAGCATGGCAGATGATTTCATCCTACACAGTTCCACACTACTCTTACATCACTTTTATTATGTCAGTATGTCCCTGGAGACCACTTACGGTGGTGAGTGTGGCCTCACATGCATTCCTAGGGTATGAGAACTGCAAACCAAACATGAGCAGCTCTGGTACACTAAAAATGTGAGAGCGGTCTGTGAGGATGTATTAAAAGAATAAATACTAATTTTATTCATGGGAAACAGATACACCATTGAGTCAGGGACTCATTTACAGTGGTTTCCAGTTGCAGCAGGATCTGGTTGCAAGTAGGAGAAGGTACCATTTACACATCAGAGATGTACTGATGTTTTACTTAGCCAACAAAATTCTGTGAAGTCCCCACTTTGGCTTTGCAAAACACTTTGTGAAGTTTCATTAGTTTTTGCCAACTTTGCCTGAGCTTCATTTTGTCACATCACGACGCCTGAGTGCATTGGGAAACTCCATGAAGTGCTGTTGTTGGACAGAATCTCGGAAAGCCAGGCTTGTGAAAAACAAGCTACTACAGGCCAGGTAAGCAGACACATGTATAAGCAGAGAGTGAAGACAGTTTCACTTTTGCAAAACCTTCAATGATGGTAGCACTCCTGAAGAATGAGACAAACACGCAGTCTTTAGTATATAGTTCAGATATCTTTATTGGACTAGTACCAAATGGCTGCTAGCCAGTCATCTCAAGTGAATAAGTCCTCACCCAGCGCTTCGTCTCAAATACAGAGGCTTCATCAGGGGTCTGAGTTCAGAAACAAAATGCAGTACATTTATAGTGTCATAGCTTGTGACATCATCATGTAAAGACACATTCATTGCTTCATTGGTTCATTTAAAGAAACGGCAAACACAAATCATGCAAAGCCAGTACCTTCAATATTTGCTATCTGTCTGGCTATATAGCCTAATACAAATAGTGGCCTTGCTAAAGACATTACAAGCCATAATTAAAAAAAAATACAAAAAAAGAAATAAACAAAGCTTTCTCACAATTACAAACGAAATCAGGAGAGATATACTAGATATTAAATTGAACACAAGTTATCTAAACATTAATATTTTATTAAATGAGCAAAACACACTGCAATTATTTCCAGTTATTTGAAGTGGCGATCTACCCAGGTTGGCATAACCTTGTTGGGGATCCACAGACAGATCAAATATTAAGGAATTTGTTTCTTTGTGTATAAGCAGCGTCCATTTCTCCTGCAAGAGCAAAGGCACAGTTTATCAACACTTCAAATGAAATTTTAATTATCACTTTATAATAAAGTATTTAATAAAGATTGCTGAAAATCAGATGCTAAACAAACTCCAACAGCATGTTAAACTCCCGAGCAGATGAGTAACAGGGAAAGGACAGATAATGACAAATTAATAAACTAATAATCATCCTCTAGGTGGAGGGAGAGGGAGAGCAACGGAAAAAAAGGAGGGAGGAGGAAGGCAAAGGGAACAGAAGGAAGGAAGGAAATGAATGGGGAAGAACAGGGGAGGAAAGAGGGTTTGGAGAGTGGGAGAGGGGTTTGGGGGAGGGGGAAGGGGTAAAAATTGAGTTTTATTGTTAATATCTTACAAATAAGGTTTCAGATTCAATACTTCATTCATACCATATGGACTTAAGGTTTTTAACCTGTAGATCCAATAACTCTCCCTTTGTGACAATTTATTTTGTTTGTCACCTCCCCTCTTACCACATTTTGCAATTTCCAAACCCATACAATGCGGGTCTTTTGGACTGGAATTATGCTGTTCCTTAAAATGCCTACGAACTGCTTTGTCAAGTCAAGCATTGATAACATATCTAATATGCTCTTGTATTCTCTCTCTCTTAGGGAGTGAACTGTTTTACCTACATACCCCAAGCCACATGTGTACTAAATGAAATATATCAAAAAGGTAGTACTATCAATCAATTTATTGGATAGCAAATTGAGAAAATAGTTTCTCCTGTACAATTACGTCCATACATATTCACTTACAAAACATATAATTAGACACACATACAAAATATACAAAATTAGTTATACAAAATTACATTAAAATTATCAGCTGATAGAATACACATGAAGCATATAGAGGATAATGTATGGTCCTCTATGGGTAACCGGTCTGTTAACTGTCGAGAGGTTGCCAGGCGGCGACTGTATAAACCTCGAGGCGAAGCTCGAGAAGTTTGTCGCCATGGCAACCTCGAGGCGTTAACAGTGACTGGTGCCCATAGAGGACTTCATACATTATTTTATAATGTATGGTCCACTTAATAAGTAAAACGGCTTCTTACTTTCTGAAAAAGTCACGCGCTGACGTTCAGTCCTCCGCTAACGCTGTTCATCGTGGGTTCCCTGTCTAAAAAAAGGCGCGCACATGCGCTCACCGATTGCTGTTGTTAACCTATCGATGTGACGTAGCATCGATAAGTTAACAACATTTCTACGTCACATCGATAGGTTAACAACCTTAGGAAATGATGATTTCCTAAGGTAAACAGCGTTCTAACATACATTATACACTAATTACATTCATCTGAAACTGCAATGCTTAAAGAATAAGCTCGTAAGTGATGATCTAAATTGTCCTATTGCTATCAACACCTGAATGTTCAACTGTTTTCTAATTTTTCCCCCAGGTTCTCGGAACAGCTATAGCCATCAGTCTGTCCCCTTATTTAGATCTACATCGTGGAATCTGAAAAGATAACCCAGACATGGATCTAAGAGCATATCCGGGGCAAGACCTTGGCCAACAGGGTCAACAGGAGTGCTACCATCTTTGAAGGTTTAGCTAGATATTGGGACTGGCTATCCTTTGGTTGCACCCCTAGGCATTTTGTGTGTGCAGAGGTAAATTGTGGAACTGTGGTTTCAGTTTTGCAGTTGAGGAAGGTCTGCTATTCCTCTGTTTCTTGAATTTCTTCTTGAATTAGCATGGAAAAAGTGTTGTGAGAGACTTAACTTATTATCAGATCTTTAATATTTTAGTAGAAGCAGGAGAGAGAGCTAATTTCTTTATTTAGATATACAGTGCACTCCATTTATAACGGACATTGTTATAATGGACAATTGGTTATAGTGGACAAAAACTGGATTTCCATACCAAATATATCAAATCCAACCAATGCATTTTTCTCTGGCTATAATGGACAGAAACATTGATTATAACAGACACTATGACGCTTTTATGGGCATTTGTTGTGCTTTTTTTGGGGGGTGGGGTTGGGGAGTGCAGAGATGATGAGATTTGACAAATGTAGAATTTAGATGGAGGAGCTACAGAGATTAATGATCAAATAAAGAAACACACAGAATACAGAAACGTATATGCTAGGCAGGATTCTGAGTAATCTATGAAGTTTTATAATAGGTTCTCATTCACTCTGAGCCCATGCTTACCCACATAGACACACCTAATACGTAGGTTCCACCTCCTCTGGATATAATGGACAGTGGATATAACTGACAAAAGTTGTGTGCACAGATGAACAGGCTTGCACTGTATATTGTTTTGCTTTAGTTCCTTCTGTTTCTAAACACACTTTTGTCTGCTGTTCTTACTCTTTCTTTCAGCTGAATCTTTCTCTTAATATAGAAACATAGAAGATGACGGCAGAAGGGGACCTGTGGTCCATCGAGTGTGTCCAAGCGAAGTATCCTGGGACCTATTGTACACTGGTATTCTGTCCTGCAAGACACCCAGCCTAGTCCTTGCCAGTGCCATGTGTTTGTTCCCAATACTTGTCCCGCCCATGCGTAAACCTTGATACTGACTTTGCAGCCACCACCTCAGGAGGTAATCTGTTCAGGGTTCCACATCTCTCTCTGAGAAGTAATACTTTCTGATGTCCCTCTTGAACACTCCACCCTTCAATTTCCACTCGTTCCTTCTTGTAGTAGAATTGTCGTTCCTGGTAAAAAGTTGTGCTTCTGGCACCTTGATGATGCCTTTAAGGAACTTGAAGGTCTCAGTCATATCCCCCCCTCTTCCTCCTAGTCTCTATCGAGTACAATTTCAGAGCCCCAAGCCTCTCTTCATAGGTGATTTCCTGAAGGCCATGTATCATTTTTGTTGCCCTTCTCTGGACCACTTCCAATCTGTCAATGTCCTTTCTTAGGTGAGGCCTCCAGAATTGTACACAGTACTCCAGTTGAGGCCTCACTGATAACTGGTAAAGTGGTAGTATCACTTTGGCCTTTCTCCATAGCTGTTTTCTTATTCATAATTGGTTTTCTTTTAAAAATAAATTATGAGTGGCAGTGGGAGAACTGGTGTGCCACTGGCAGTCTGGGACAGCAAGTATGACTGCATCATACACTGCCAGTTGTTGGAGGAGTGAGGGAGAGGAGTGGTGCAGGAAAAGGTGGTAGTGGTGACAGGGCAGCTGGCATACAAAGTGCCTCCCATCACAGGAGCAGCAGCTGCAACAGCAGGTAGGGCTCCCTGTTGTTCCTCCGGCTCCTGCATCACCGGCGCGAACAATAACACCAGGAGGCAGTGAGGATGATGCCCTGTTACCCCTGCTCCTACCCGAGGTATATCCCCCCCACCATCTGCGGCCGGTGAATTCTGCCTGTGGTTCTCTGCTTCTTGTAGGTGTGATGACAGCAGGTCTAGCTGCCGCCCTAGCTACCTGCTTCTCAGTGCCCTCTGGATACCTAGTGGGGTCTGGACGGCCCTATCTCCTGCTGTTCTGCTGGTCCATTGAAGTTCTGTGGTCTGAATGAGGGCGCGCATAACATGGGGATGCCCAAGCATTGCATGGGTGGGGCTCAGTTCTTCCCCTTTGCTAACGTCCTCATCATTGGTCTGTTCACTGCCGTGTTCTTCCCTCTTCTCATTATAGATTGTGCTTCCCCCTTGGGATACTCCCAGGTCTCACCGGGACTTCTTGATGAGATGGATTTTATCTTCTCTAACCCAATAGCCTGTGACAGACCGTCTCCCTGGCCCATCTGCTGCCTTAAACTGCGGAGCTTCCAGTATCCTGTTAAATTGGTCAGGCGGCCTGGTTGCAGGCTGTCCACTAGGGTTGGCTCCCCCCCTTTGAGGCATCTCTTCTGGCTCCTTTTGTTGACAGTAGTCCTTTCAGGGGACATGGAGCTGAACCCTGGTCCTTCATGCCGAACTTTCTCCACTCCTGTGTGCTGGTTGTCTGGAAAAGGGTTGAAAATAGCTCATCTTAATGTCCGAAGCCTTCTGCCCAACCTGGCTGAGCTCCTTGCCTGGGTCACCCATTATAAGCCTGACATCCTTGGGATAACTGAAACTTGGCTTAAACCCTGTATCCCAGATTCGGCCTGTGTGCTCCCTGGCTTTGACTTTGTCAGACAGGACCGACCAGGGGAAAAAGAGGGGAGGTGGTATCCTGGTTTACTACAGGAGTCACCTCATCCTGTCCGCCCTACAGCCTGTGCAGTCTTCCTATGAACTACTGCATACTGTGCTTCTACTTGGTAATGCAAAGAAGCTACACCTTGTGTGTACCTACAATCCCCCTACGGGGGGTGTACTGGGTTTATCCTCCGTTCTTGACTCTGTTGGCTTTAGGACTGGGAATAATGAGCTATTGATCGTAGGGGATCTTAACCTAAATTGGCTTGGAGGTAATGTCAAGCAGTATGAGCCTGCTGCTAGCAGGCTTTTCACTGTCTCAACTCATTAAGGATCCCACCAGGTGGTCTCCTACTGGTGGTACCAGCTCTCTCCTGGACTGGATCCTGTCCAACAGGCCTGAGAGGATTAGCTCTTCTGGTACCCTCTCGGACTCAATCTCTGACCATGCCCCTGTGTACTGCATATGGAAGGTCTCTGCCCCAAAGATCCCTCCTAAAATCATCCAAGTCAGGGACTTCTCCAGGTTTGACCTGGGGTCTTTCCAGGAGGATCTTATGCTCACGGACTGGTCCATAGTGATGGATGCCCAGACTGCCCCCTCTGTAGTCTGTCATTTCCTTAATACCTTTGGGGTTCCACAGGATAAGCATGCCCCTCTTGTGAGATGGAGGGTAAGGGGGGCTGCTACAAAATGGTTGTATGGGAGCCTCCTTGCTCTCATGAGGGCTAGAGACAAGTGCTGGGCCAATTTCAAGGTCTCAATGGACCAGGCCATATTTCAGCATTAGAGGAGACTCAGGAATGAATGCAAAAAGGTGATCAGGGCTGCAAAAAGTGAATTTTGCAAAGCTGTCTTACAGACCTCAGCTAAGGACCCTAGGAACTTCTAGAGGAATATTAAAAATATAGTGAGTGGCTCCTCTTCCTGTGAGGCTCCTGACATGCTTATTGATGGTGCTAGCTATAATAATCCACTAACCATCGCCAGTGCGTTTAACTCACATTTCTCTGACCTGTCCGCCTTCACCTCTCTATTCTCCTCCACTGGTTGTGATAGGCCTGTCCAGGTCCCTCTGCCTCAACTGGCTCCTACCTCTCATTCTCTGTTCTACTTTAAGGCTGTGATGGCACAAGAGATGCAGAGATTGCACTCTGGTCTCTCCCCCTTTTCTAGTGCTGGCCACGATGGTATGGAACCCAAGCTTCTTCGCCTTGCTACTGCCTTCATTGCCTCTCCTGTGGCCCATATCAACCTATCCTTAGCCTCTGGAGTTATCCCTGACCTATGGAAGGTGGTGAGGGTTGTCCCTGTATTCAAACAGGGCAACCCTAGGATTCTTGACAACTATCGGCCGACTGCCATCTTATCTGCTATCAGTAAGCTTCTTGAGAAAGTTGCGGCGGGGCAACTCACGGATTATATTCAGTCTCATGAGCTACTGTCTCCCTCGCAGCATGGTTTTCGAAAAGAGCACAGTACATCCTCAGCCGTGGTCACTGTCACATCTGGGATAAGGGCTGCTATGGACCAGAGTAGACTCTCTGGGGCCATCTTTATCGATCTCTGTAAGGCCTTTGACCTAGTCGACCATACACTACTTTGCACTCAACTCAGGTCCTTGGGCCTGTCCCCTCCTGCGCTTAGTTGGTTCTCCAATTACCTTCAGGGCAGGCAGCAACTTACAAAATATAGTAAGGTGCTCTCGGACGCCACTACAGTGTCCTCAGGGGTTCCTCAGGGGGTCAGTCCTTGGGCTCCTGCTCTTCTCCATATTCATCAATCATCTTCACTCCTCTGCTGCCTCCTGCAGGTCCATCCTGTATGCCGACAGCCTTGTTATTCTCACTCATTACCAGGATATTGGGGTCATTAACCACCAGTTGAGTGAGGACTTCAGGAGTATTCAATCCTGGATATTGTCTCACAAGCTGGTCCTAAATCTTAAAAAGACTCAGGCCATGCTGATTGGATCCTTGGCTAAGTTAAAGGCCTCCCCTGTCCCTCTGTGCATCTCGGGTAGTGATGGTGGTCCCGTTCTCATCACCGACTCTGTTAAATACCTTTGGGTGACACTTGACCCTCAGCTTGATCTTGGTCACCACATCCACAATGTGTGTCGAGCTGTTAACTGGAAGTTGGGTTTGGCGTACAGGGCAAAGAATAATCTTACTTCGGCTGCTCGCCTAGCATTGGCCAGAGGTGTGTTTCTACCATCTCTTTGTTATGGGCTTCTTCTGTTCTCACGTACTTCCAAGGTACACCTCACTAGGTGGACCGTTGCCTACAATAACATTTGCCATTTTGCGCTAGCAGCCCCTGGTCTCACTCACCATTGCGATCTGTATGCTAAGCCTAACTGGCTCTCCCCGCCCAACTACATGAATTTTGTTTTGGGCTGTTTCATGGGTAAGGTGCCTGGCTCAGGCCCCCCGGATTGGCAGAGCTCCTTGTTCCTGTTCCCTCCACTGTCTACTCCCTAAGGTCTCTGGGCCCCACTATCATCAAGGTTCCTGCTAAGTGCACCCAAATGGGGGACAGGGATTTAGCGTCATGTGCCCCCTGATTTTGGAACTCCCTGCCAGTCCAGATCCAGACCTTCCCCTCCCAGGCATGCCTACTTACCTCCCTGTGGACACACTTGAAGCTCGCCTCGGTATGTGACTGTCTTAAACCCCTCTGATTACCTTGATGACCTTGGTCACCTGCACTGTACTTGAGCACATCATCTCCTGTACCTCTGGCTTCGGTCCTGCTGTGTTGCCTGCCCGTCTGGGTGTGGCCCTGGCTAAGTGTCTAAATTCTGTATTTATCTGTATATATTGCTTTGATCAATGTCATAGTGACTCTGTATTGATTTATATTTGACTGTACTGCTGTTGAAAACTGAGTTATCTTCTATGTATGTTATGCTTTTTCTGATTTCAGTGTTTCTGCCTTACTTGCCACAAGTTGTACTCTGTATGTTCTTTTAATTCCTGTACTCTCCCGGGTCATACCTGAAAATAGGCATATATTTTGTCTAGTGTACTTACCTGGTTAACAAAAGCTAAATAAATAAATTCCCCACTGTGGGCCTTTTTGAAGTGGAGTCCAGCTGATACCACTGTGGCCACATATACACTGTGCAATGCCAGCATCAGTCGGAGGAAAAGGGACAGCCATGTTGGAATGGGTGGCCAGCATACGCATCTAAAGGTCCACCACAGTACCCAGTGGGAGGCAAATTGTCAGGCTGCGGCTGCAGGGGGTGCAGCCAGTGGTGTTGGTCCTCCTCCATCTCCCCCTGAGAAAGAAGTCCGAGTGTATAACAGTGGGAAGGGCACCTGGAAGTCTGTTTGTCAGGAGGAGAGTGAAAGGGACACAGGCTGCAGCCATACCTGGGGAGGAGCGGTGTGGCCCAGGCCAAGTGGGGAACCTGGTTTAGGCACAGGTGCAGAAGGTGGTGCAGGTGAGTGTGCGGGAGGGGGGGCAGGCACAGGGCTATCATTCACTGGTGATGGCACAGGGGGTGCCACTGCCTTCATTGAAGATCTTAACCATCAAATGACAGACATAGAGGAGTAAATGGACCCGTAGCAGGTCATCCAGCAGAATCTCTTGTCTGGTTTGGTAGCAGTAGGTGCCTATCCCCTGACACTTAGGCAGATATCTCCCACACTTGGGGGCCCCTGCCATACCTGTCTCATTCTAGCAATCAACAGAATTCCCCCCCCCATAGTAAAAAAATATCCCACCCTTGTTTTGGGAGCTAACTTTCATTGTAGGAACTTCTGGGACCATTTTCAGTCACCCTGTGTGTGAGGAACTCTGAATGCTGCCAGCCGTATCCTGGTCTGTCACTGAAGTTTCCACCCTGTTTGGCAAAACGTTTCTATATCCTACCCATATTTCGGGCACAAATAACTTTCAAAGTTGGAATTTTTGTGACTATTTTCAATCGTTCTGAGTGTGAGGGACTGTGGCATGCTGCCCGCCGTATCCTGGTCTGTCACTGAAGTTTCCACCCTCTGTGGCAGAAAAGGTTTCCACATCCCATCCTTGTTTTGGGAGCTAACTTTCAGTGTGTAGGAATTTCTGGGAATGTTTTTGGTCATCCTCTGTGTGAGGAACTCTGTGACATGCTGCCAGTCGTATCCTGGTCCGTCACTGAAGTTTCCACCCTCTGCGGTAAAAAAAGGTTTCCACATCCCACCCTTTCTTCGGGCACAAATAACTTTCATGTACAAAATTTTTGTGACTGTTTTTGGTCATCCACTGTGTGAGGAATTATGACACGCTGCCAACTGTATCCTGGTCTGTCACTGAAGTTTCCACCCTCTGTGTAAAAAAAAAAAAAAAAAAAAAAAAAAATTAATAAATTAACTTCCGCATCCCACCCTTGTTTTGGGAGCTAACTTTCATTATTTATTTATTTATGTCTTTGGTAACTGGGTAAGTGCGCTGATCTGAAGGACCATTTTCAGTCATGACTTGGGCCACAGGGTGGCAAATAACATGAGTCATCAGCAGTACAATACAGGAGTACAGGTTAGCAATATACCTTAAACATGAGGTGAAAGAAACAAAATATACAATAATGACTGAAGTATAAGCAACAATATCAAGTATTAAAAAAGAGCAGTGGTTGCATGATTCCAAACAACGGTAATGGTATAAACAACATTCATTAGCTACATTATTATTTGCACCTTGGGGGTTTTAGGACACAGGATAAGAACAGTGGGGGTAGGGGGAAGGACAAGCAGTAAAAAGGGCTGTCCTAGAGGTTGGGCGATTAGTGTGCCCTAGTGTTGTGTGGGAAGTCTAATGTGTGGTGAGCACTCACAAGTGGTGTTAGCCAGGAGCCAGTTCCTTAGGATCTTTTTGAAAGCCAGGTGGGAGGGAGCTGAGGGGATGGACGATGGGAGACTGTTCCATAGGGAGGGGGAAGAGACGGAGAAAGCTCTGTTACCCATGACAGTAGAGATGCGTTGTACCTCCAGAGGAGGGACAGTGGAAGCTCTAAGGTTCCTGGGTGCCACTCTGCCTGTTAGGTAGAGTAGGGGGATAGATGGTTTCCTCTGAACGAGTTGTCAGCTAGGTAGCCTATGGCATAGTTGAATCGACCTTGTAGTGGGAGCCAACCTAGGGACTGGTAGGAATTTCTGTGACTGTTTTCGGTCAGCATCTGTGTGAGAAACTCTGTGACATGTTACCATCCTAGTTAGTCACTGAAGTTTACACTTTGTGGTAAAAAAGGTTTCTGCGTCCCATAACCTTGTTTAGTGAGTTCACTTTCAGTGTCGGAAATTCTGTGACGGTTTTCGGTCATCTTCTGTGTGAGGAACTTAATGACATGCTGCCAACTTGTATCCTGTACTCTGTCACTGAAGTATCCCCTCTGCAGTAAAATGGTTTCAGCATCCCATCTTGTTTCAGGCACAAATAACTTTCAAGTAGGATTTTTTTTGAATTATTTTTGGCTTTTATGGCTCTGTGTGAGGAACTGAGACATGCTGCTAGTCTGCTCCCTTTGGTGCCCGTATGTGTCACACTAACACAGTCTGTTGAGTTAACTAATTAGTATCGCTGTCTCCTCCAATTTCAGTTTTGACTTTATAGTTGTACTGGTGTCTCCTCCTTTCAGTCTGTTGTTCATAGCAGAAGAGCAGATGGAGCACCCGTGTGGCACCTGCATTTCCATACAATGCATAAATGCACAAGAACAATATATAAAATTCTCACTTCCCGAAAATTTCCCCAGACCCAGAATCAGGTCTGATGCTGCTGTGCTGTGTCAGTCACCTTCTTGAACTAAGTCCCTCCACAGCCACTATTGCTGTCACCTGTGAAAATTTAAACTGAACCAGAAATGATATCTTGATGCATATCAAGAGGTTAGTTACCTCTGTTTAGGTGAAATTAACAGCCTAATGTAAACCAGGTTTCTCTGAACAAAATCTGAAAATGCCTTGTAACCTTCTATTCCTAAACTGTTTATTGCACTTGTATTGATTATATGCAACTCCTGTGTATGTTATTGTTGCCCCTGTTCCTGGGTTGCATCTGGAAACAAGCCTCTGCTCAGTGTGCCTTTCCCGGTTACCAAAATTTTAACTAACTAAATAAATAAATATCAGGTCTTCTGCTGCTGCTGCTGCTGCGCTCTGTCAGTCGCCCTCTCAGACTAAGTCCCTACACAGCCCCTCTTCTTAATCACTTTAGTGTACATAAATGCAGAAGCATAATGTATAAAATTCTTATGTCCCGAAATTTCTCCAGAACCAGAATCGAGTCTGCTGCTGCTACTGCGTTGCGTCAGTCGCCCTCTCAGACCGAATCACTCCACAGCCAGTGTTGGAGTCGTCTTCTCACTCCTGAAAAGAGGACAAGATGACACATGTGCTGTGAAGACAAGATTGAAATTATTTAGATTCTAGTCCAATCCATGTTGTGTTGCACCTGTGAAAGGAAACTGAAAATAAAAAAGGAAAAGAGAAAAAAACTTTAGGAAAAGATACTTAGCGTCACTTTCATAATGGCTATGCCACCTTAAAATAGCATGATGTGGCTCCAGACACACAGGAGGGTTGAAAAGGAAGAGGAGTCTTGCTTGCAGTATGACACGGTGGGACAGGAGACCTGTGAAAACAAGAGAAAATTATTTAGACTTTATTCACATAACCACGGTTATTGTCGCACGGTATATCCAGTATCCACTCTTAGGTATCGCTTATGAAGACAAGAGACAAATATTTTTCCTCAGTTGGCCATTATGGTGGCCTCACAGTATATCCTACTGCCACTGCTGTCACCTGAGAACACAAAACTGAAATGATTGTTCTCCCCCTCTGTTGGCAGCCCATGGCATGGACTCACAGTGTACCTATGAAAGGAAAACAAAAAAAAAAAAAAAAAATCTGGAATGATATTTACCATCACATTAGTGATGGCCAGGCCATGTGATGGCACAGTGGTGACCCAGAGCAGGAGGAGGAGGAGGAGGAGGCAGCAGGAGAAGAGACATGTGAACACAAGAGAGAAATTGTTTAGAATCTAGCCCACTCCCTGTCTTTTGTACCTGTAAAAGGAAGATAGAAAAGTTAACAAAAAAATGGAATGATACTTAAAGTCACATTAGTGATGGCCGTGATGTGTAATGGAACAGTGGTGCCCTGTTGGGATGGGAGTAGGATCTTCCTGACTGAAGGAGGCAGCAGGACAACAGAAGCAGGTTCGCACAACAGTAAATATATAGTGTATGTTGGAACACTGTTCCGCATGGAAATCCATGCCTGGAACAGCGTTGTTGTGCTGCACTTGGTGCGTCATGATCTTGTTGTGCTGCACCGAGTACGTCACCAATGCAGCACAACAAGATCGAACGAAATGGAGGAAGAGGAGGAGGAGTATATGATGTTGCCAGTTGAGGAGGACTGAAGGGGGCCATCAACACTGATAGGAGGTTTTAATCTGGCATGCACACAGCAGCAGAGCATAGCTGGTACTTCTTTGGCATACCTGTCAACCTCCTGCCCCACAAATCAGGGAAAAATGCTTAATAATGTCAGGACATGTATATGTGCATTGAAAATACTATTCCAAATTAGAAAATATTAGAAAAATTTGAGCATTTGGTTTCCAAATGTGTCCCCACAAACATCACGTAGCAACAGCACTGAAAACTATATTTTGCACATGACATTAAGTTTCTTTTTCTCATGTCCAGTAATGCTGTCTTGCTGGGATGCAAGGAATTCACTGTCACCATTTTCAGTGTCAGAATTTTCTCCTCCAGGGAAGTTCTTCCCCATTTCCACCGTGCCTGCCTCTGTCAGTGCTGAGGAAGATGCCCCTTGCCTGTCTTCACCTTCCATGTGCTTGTGAGTGGTGCCCGATATTGAGGCTGCCCTCCCAGCTGAAAAGATGATGATTTTTTTAGGCTGGGAGGGCAGCCTCAGATCGGGCACCACTCACAAGGACATGGAAGGTGAAGACATATATCATGAATGATCATTATCCAGTTATGTTCAGAAATCATGTTTAAGCTTCAAAAGCCATCATTATGATCATCATTAACAGTAATTAACCATCAACGTTAAATGGCCGCCAATCAAAAACCAAGAAGTTATGTAGATGGTGATTATGAATAATGATGATCTCATATCATCATGATTTTTCATGATTGCCTTTGGTCAAGATTACAGAAATAAATTGTAAAAAATCAATTTATCTTTTCACTATACTTTTGGAATTTATCTTGTATTTAGAAATCTTTACTGGAATGATCAGTTATGATATCTTTTCTCTAGAAGCCCACTGCTTTCAGTTATGCTTACTCTGATACACTACCTCACATCTTACTGGAGTTTTAAAGGTTCATATTGGTTTATATATCACCATTAAGTGGTTCTTTTCTGGTTGTGGTGAGTTCCTAAAAGTACTCGAATTGTGCTCAAAACCTTTCCTAATCGTCTGCAAACTAATACTGTCAATGCAAAATTAACTTAAAAAGTAGAAATTACCATTGTTTTGTTCCATAAATTGTGCTGCTGATATATGCAGATTAGGTATGCAAATATGTATCCTATACCAGAAATTGTATGTGCTCCTCTGAATGGGATTAAAACTTGACTTCACATGATTTACATTATGATTCATAATTAATATGTCTTTGCTTATATGTGATATTCATATTTTCATAATTAACGAACGGAGGAGATGTTATTTCACTGAAAGGGTGGTGGAGCCATGGAATGTACTTCCCAGGGAGCTGGTAGAGGTGGAGACTGTGGAAGGATTTAAGAGGGGATGGGACAGGTACAGGGGGAGGTTAAATCTGACCAGGCCCAGTATAGGTGGAACATCTGGGACAGGGGACAGTATAACCCAAGTGGGGGGGACACCAAAATCGGCCCTCAGTGGGGGTGCTGAAAATCGAGCAGACTCAAGAGAGACTGTTAGGCCTATTCTGCTGGCATGTTAGAATAAAACTATAAGTATTACTTCTGTGGCTTGCAGTCTTATAATACTGAACTAATATAATCATCAGCGATCATCACTTGATCATCCATGGATCATAAACAACATCATGCTGATTTATGCTTACAAAAATAGTCAATAATTATCAGTTGGTGATTTGAAAGTTCATGTTTGATGATTAAATCATGATCTAGATGATGATCTTAGATCATGATCTCCTTTGATGATCTTATGGTAACATTTGATGATTAACAGTCCGTCATGACTAATCTTCAAAAGTCATGATTGATGATTTACCAGTTCGCCTGGGCTACTTGGGGCGAATCTGATGCCGATTCGTTTTGATAGATACCACATACTTACATTGGTGGGGGAAAGGTTGGTGCGTCTGTCCATAATAATGACTTTTGCTGAGTTGAAAACATGCTCAACACTTGCACTAGATGGGAGACGGCTCAGATATTTTAAGGCTTCTGCTGTCAGTGGTGGCCAGTCTTTCACCTTATTCTGCCGGTAAAGAAGTGGCTCCTCATCAGCAACTAGATGTACCTGATCAGCCGTGTATCCGTCAGCTGCTGTCGCCACTGCCTTTTCCCCATCATCATCAGCCCATATGTCCTCCTCCTGTGACTCATGGCTTGCAACCCTAACTTGTGCAGCACCACCCAAAGCAGATTGGATGATATATGTGCTTTTTTTGCCTGCTGATGTGCTGCTGCAGTATTTACCCTCCATTCCGAATTGCCTTTCCCAAGCCAGATGCTGCTCCTGCCTTCCTCTGAGTATGCTGCTCATGCTGCCGTTTCAACACGTACATCCCTTGTGCCTTTTTTGTGAGAAGCTTTTGAAGATATAGGACATGGTTGTGTCCTCTGCGACTCCGGAGAACCCACGTCTGTATTGGGGGCCCAGCATGGTTGCAGTGCTGAATTTAGTTGATGCTAGTATATTGCTTAACTGTTTGTTATGGTCTAGGACCTCCAGCAAGTGTTCAACCAGTGAAAAACACAATGCAGCACCAGTCAACTTAGACTGCCTCTGCACATTCGTAATGGTCTGCCTCAGTACATGGAGCAGAGGCATGGCCTGGCTTAGGGAGGCAGTGTCCCCAGTCACCATTTAGCACATCTTTTTTGTGTTTTTTTCCCCCCAGCCACTGCCTTTGTCGCATTCTTGAATAGATGCAACATTACAGTTAAGCCATCTATAAACCTCCTTTGACAGGTGGTTAATGACATGGAAGCTCCTGAACTATTCCTGCTTGTGTGCAGCAGCATGTACTCGGACAAGGCCTTATATTCCTCATACATTCTTTCCAGCATATATAACATCAAGTTCCATCTCACTATAATCTCTTGCTTCATCCGGTGCTGAGCCAGGCCTTTTTTTTTTATCCTCATCCTCCTACTTTTGGGGGTGGTTGCCTCAGCACTATCCCCAGACCCTCAGAGCTCCCCACGGTGTGTGCCTGGTCGTGATTCTCCCACGGGTTGTCCCTTCTTCCCTTCTCTTGGCAGGGCAGGGAGGAGGCTGTCCCCACCCCAGTGTATCAAGTCTGTGGCCGGATCAGGTCGCTTCACTGGGAGCGGTGAAGGTGCAGGATGGCTGGGCAGACTCAAGAAGCCACCAATGTCTATTTTCCTCCTTTTTTTCCTGTCCCATTCTTCCTACAGAGCATAGGACTTGCATGTGAAGTCATGCCCATCCTATACCCCCCCCCCGAGTCCTTACCATACGTGCCTGCCTGGCCTGCTGTACCCCCATGTTTCCACCTGGGGACAGGCAAGGCTGCGATGACAAGCCACTCTTCCCTGGGAGAGGACAGCAGTCCCTCAGATGCTCAATCCTCTCTCTCCCCAGCTGACCCTTGACGACTCAAGTCTGTTCCTGAACCCGGGTCGATGGTGTGGTAGGAGTTAAGGTGTTTTGCAGCGCCTCAGCCCTCCACACCACTGGGCATGCCAGGCAGGCCATTTTTTATTTGTAGTGCCCACAGCTGGTCCCTGACCTTTCTGGACCTTTGCAAAAATGTGCACAGATTCGCCTGCACTTAATCCGTTGTTGTTTAATGTCCACCTGTGACACAAACTCTGTAACCACTAGGTTAACAGGTCTGTAAACCGATGATCTAATAAATAAACAAATAATATGATGTGCCTAGCCTTGACAATGTTTGACCCATTGTCGCTTGCAGTAAAGCCAGTCTTTAGCGAGAGTGGGTGTAGCCAGGCAGGGGTGTGCAAATCAAAACTTTTTTTTTTGATTAACAATTTATTAAGTGTTTTTATAACCTAGTTACATAAAATACGAAGGATCAACAATGCCTCTACCACCAGTCATACCTAGCCGAAGTAACAAATCCTTGGAGATACAATCTAAGTACAGTAATAAATAACCCCACAAACTACCAGGAACCCACCTATCTCCCCCCACTCCCCCCCAATAACAGAGTTAGGAGTTTCTATAGAAACACACACAAAATCCCTCCATAGTCCAACGAAGACCAGTCCCTGGAATTAAAGGACAGCTGGGAACCCACGAAGCATGAGGTGCATGTCCAACTTAATACTGCTCCAATTCTTCTGAGGTATCCCCAGCCTCCTTAATTGCTAAGTGTCCTGGGACGTACCGAGACCTACTGGGGAGAATCCAGTTCATCCCTTGTGGGATAGAGATCTGCATAAATGCCAAGAAGGGACCTCATACCTTTAAAAACATTCCCGGTCTACGCCCTGCAGTGTACAACATTTTTTTCAAACCCAGCTACTTTCAGCATACATTCATACCATTCGGCCAGCGAGGGGGTGTCAGGCTGTCGCCACTTCTGAAGGATCAGCCTCTTTGCTTCACTGATGGTGATGAGAAACCAGGCCCTTTGACAGCTATCCCACTGACCCAGGACCCCGGTGTTTCCCAGGGTTTTATTTAACTCTAAAAATTGATTAGCGTTTTGCTCATAAAAGTGCTAAATCTTTGTGAAAATGCATAGCTCTTGCCTCACTATGTTTATCAAACACAGCACTTCTAGAAAATCTATATAAATACTTTCTGTACAGTTAGTATCATCCCAAGAAAAAAACTGCTAATCAATTATTTAAAACCCTGTTTTCCAAAGATCAAAAGAGACGCATCCCAGGGAACCTGCTTCCGTAATACTGTCCCAAGTATCCCCAAATCCTCTGCCACCATCTCCTTAAGGCTGGACACTGCCATAGGATGTGAAGTAAAGCTGCTCCCTGGCTGTCACACCGCCAGCATTTCGAGTGCGGAAGAAGCTGCATATGAAACAGGGCCTCGGGGGTTCTATACTATAGTAAAAAGGACTTGAGATGCATCAGCTTCCCACTCGCATCCCTGACCTGTCTGCATGCATTGCTCCATACTTCCCCCCACTCTTCATCTGTGAGCGGCTTCCCGAGAAGACCCTCCCATCTCCACTGAATACCTGATGTATCAGGCGCTTCATAATCTCGTAAATTACGGTAAAGCAACCCCACCTTAGGAGGGGTCCAGGGCTTCTGCATCCTACTTTGGGCCCCAAAAATAGCCTCCCACCCCCTAGTTTCTTCTTGGTCTCCCCTGCCTTTTTCTAAGCCCTGTACAAAATGCCATAACTGAAGAAATGTCCAGTGGTCCGCCTTGGACAAATCTGCTTGCTCTTAGAGATCCTGAAAGGTCTTAAATGAGCCCATCTGTTCCAAAAAAAGGTCTTGCACCCTCATCAGCCCCTCCTTCTCCCATCTCTCCCAGAAAAGAGTCAGTCCCCCTATGGAGACCCTCTGATTACCCCATAAAGGCCAATAAGATAATGGGACACCCCACTGGGTACCGAAAAATCTCTTAACTTGATGCCAAATGTAAATGAGGTAGTCCATGGTGGCCAGTCGTCCAGAAGGTAGTTTATTGCCCAGCAGGCAGCATTCTGGGGATAAGGGAAATGCCAATCCCGCTCAAATTTCAGCCACCTAATCTGATCCTCAAAATCTTCACTGTGGAGCCACAGCCAAATGTGCCGCAGCCCCGATGCAAGATAGTAACCCTTAAAAAAAGGGGCCTCAAATCCTGCCTTGCTGTATGGAGCCTTTAAACGGTCCCTAGATATCCGAGGCCTCTTCCCTTCCCAGTAGAACCCGGATAAGACCTGATCCAGTTGTTTCCATCATGATTTGGGAATTTTCAGGGGTAGATAACGAAGAACATACAGCACCTTAGGTACGAACATCATAAACACAGCCTGCACCTTCCCCCATAAAGACAGTTGTAAATGACGCCATCTAGCCATGTCCCCCTTCAAGGACTCCAGTAGGGATAGCAGATTGAGAGTAGACCATTCCAACAGCTTCAGAGAGATCTGTATCCCCAGATAAGTTATCAGACCCTCCATCCATTTAAAGCCATCTCCTAATTGAGGAAGACTCTGAGTACTTCGGCCCACCGGGATGATACAAGTTTTAGCCCAATTATTCCCAAGACCAGATAACCCCATGAACTGTGTTAATAAGTGCGCTAGGTGGGGAAGAGAAGCGGGTGCATCTTCCAGCATAAACAAAATGTCGTCTGTAAAAAGCATTGTTTTGTACACTCAGGACCCCACCTGCAGACCCACTGTCTCTTCCGTATCCCTAATCTTCTGGACCAAAGGCTCAATGGCCAGTACAAATAGTGCCGGGGAGAGAGGGCATCCTTGACGAGTCCCTCGTGACAAATCAAAGGACAGAGAAAGTTTACCAGTCATCAGAACCGAAGCCCTAGGATGTTTTATAAATGAGCTGAACCCATCGAATAAAGGTTGGGCTGAAGCCAAATTTCTCCAGCACTGCAAATAAATAAGGCCATTCAGTGGACTCAGAAGCTTTTTCTGTGTCCAGTCCCACCACCGCTGGGGTCGTGGAAAGTGACAGGGACACCCTGGCTGCCAAGCGCCGCAAATGGTCTGCCCCATCCACCCTCCCACAGATCCTGCTTGGTCTGGGTGAATGAGCTGAGACAACAAAGGAGCAACGCGATTCGCCAAGACCCTGGCCAGTACTTCACATTCCACATTCAGAAGTGATACTGGCCTATAGTTGGTACAGAGAAGGAGATCCTTGCCTTTTTAAGGCAAAACAGAACTAACAGCCTCATACATAGTCTGAGCAGGATGCCCCCCCCCCCAGCTTCCTTTACTAGCACCGTAAGCAGTGGGAGAACCTGATCTTGCACCACCTTGTAGAATTCCACTGGGAAGCCATCCAGCAAGCCACCCAGACTCTTTCCCGCCTGAATCTGCCCTAGCACCGTTCGCACCTCTTGTTCTGATATCGGCTGTTCCAAAGAATCTCTCTGGGCTGCCAATAGGTGAGGCAGCCTCATCGAGTCCATAAAGGCCCGGATATCCATCTCCCCATTGCCCAGGGATATCGAAGAATACAGGTTCCTGTAAAAAGTCTCAAATTCCTTGTTGATCCCCTCTGGGTCTAAAACCACACCCCGGGGTGCTCGTATTCCCGGAATCACCCTCTCTGACTCCATCTTTTTCAGCCTATAAGCCAAGAGACAGACCACTCTCTCCACCCCATCTCAGAACATCTGGCGGGTATGATACATCCTAACTTGGCTTGCTGCGAAGTCGGGACATTAATCTGGAAATGCACTTCCCTCAGTTGCTAGGTCAACTCTGGCCCCGCATCCCCAACCTTATGCTGAGCCTCCAAAGCAGAGAGCCGAGTCATAAGAGCCTGCAGCTGTTTCGCCCTCTCCTTTTTCTTGGTGGAAGAATAGGCTATTAGCCTGCTGTGGATAAAAGCCTTCAATCCGTCCCAAATCCACTGAGAAGAAACCTCCCCTGTTTGATTAGCTAACATATAGTTAGAAACCTCCATCCGAAGCCAATCTCGAAAGGAGGGTTCCTTAAAAAAGCTGAGATTGCAGCACCATCTCTTTCACCTTGTAATGACCTGGCCACCCATACATGTCCACATCAGTGGTGCATAGTCCGAGATTACAGTGGATTCAATGGTACATTGTTGTGATCCCTGCAAAAGTTCCTATGAGGCCAACCATAGATCGATACGACTGTATGTCTAGTGTACTGTCGAATAAAATGTGTAATCCCGCCCTGTTGGATTATGTAACTGCCAGACATCCCGGAGCCCGCTATCATCAGTTGTGCCAAGGCCTTCAACCCCGGGGTGGCTGGGTGGGCTGACACTCCACTGCGATCCATTAGGGGGTCTAAGACTTCATTGAACCCCCCTACAATCACATGACCTTCGCTCTTTTCTTGTAATACCTGAGAAAGACTGTTAAAGAAGGGGGTACCATCCTTATTAGGTGCATAGATGGAGACTAAATTATATAATTGCCCATCCAGAGTACCTGTCACTAATAACCATCTCCCCTGGGGATCCCGTGACACTGACTTTGTTGTCCAGTTCTGCCCTCGTGCAATTAAAATCAACACCCCCCGCTTCTTGGATGAATAACAGGCCACAAACACTGTACCCCTCCACGTTTTTGCATCCGCACAACATCTTACCAAGGAGGTGGGACTCTTGTAAGAACACAATATGACCCCCTAAATGCTTAATATGCCCCAAGACCTTCCTCCTTTTGTTTGGTCCATTCAAACCCCGGACGTTCCAGGACATATAGTGGTATGCTACCATCCTAAGATCTCTTGGTCCACTAGCCTCCTCCCATTCCTCCCGGGTCCTCTCCCCCTGATCCCCCACTCCAGAGACTTGACCTTCCCTCCTCCTAGCATAAGAAAACCCAACCATTGAAGCAAAAACAGACAAACAACCCCCCCATCCTCCTTCCTTACTACATAATAAACTATTTACACTCTGAAGAGGGAACAACCCTCCCCCCCCGTCAACCTGTTATTTCCCGGTACTCTCTGAGCCACGCGCTCCTCACCCTGAACCCCAAAACTAGAATCCAACAAGTACTACTGCCCCCCTCTCAAAGTCATGATCCCCATCTAGAGGCATAATAACATAATATGGTGCACCCCAACACACATACCACCTTGCCCCTCCCTCCCTCCCTTCCTCCCCGACCCCAGGCTGCACAGTTGTGCATGCAAAGCAAACCCCAAAATACCCAGCATGGGGAAACATCAAGGTAAGATCCAAAATGAACTAATCCCTGCCCCTCAGTCCATTAAGGAAGATTCTGTATTCCATTGGGGGATACATCGCCTTTTGTAGTGCTCTTCAAGGTTATCTGGAGTGGAGAGTCCATTCGTTGATCCCACATGGTCTAGCCACATCTGTGGGGAGAGAAGAAGAAAGAACAACCAATTGGCCCCAATCTGCGCTACATAAAATTATAAGCACTCGTAGCAGCCCCCCTTACAATCCCTCAGCCCCCTACTGGAGTAAAGCTAAGAGTGTGCCCTTCCTGGGTGACCCTTTACCTCCCTCTAAGACCTCCACCCCCAACCTAATGAGTTACCTCATGCCATCACATTCTACCCCTGAGGACATTCTGGCCTTGGGCCTGTGAGCCCGGGGCCCCATGTAAATCATGGCTGCTCAGGCCTCCAAGGGGCCCCTTTTCCAACTTTACCCATCCCTAGCCATATACACCCACTGGGGGCACCTCCTCGTAAAAGGCCCCCACTGTCCTCCACCCTACCTTCCCCCCAAGGCCAATACCCCCTTCTTCAGAAATGACCCATACAAAAAAAACGCCATTCATCACCCTCCCCATGAGCTAATGCACTTATATCCCACCCATCCCGGGGTTTCATTCACCCTAGTTCCCCTGTCTAATCATGTGGCCCCCCCACCACCCCCTGTCTTCCCCGTACACCCCATCGAGTAGACCCCAACCCCTAGCACTCAAGTAACTCTCAGAATTGAACTGCCAGGTAATAAACACGGCTAATGCCCTTACCTGGGAAAGGAACTGAGCCATAGGCCCAGGAGAAGAAAAGCCACCTCGCCACTGTCTAAAAAATCAATCCATCGAACCTTCTTCCTGATCAGCCGGTTGCACTGTCTGAGATTTGGTCCTTTCCATCGCTGCTTCACCTGGGTGCTCCTTACGCTTTCCGCCATCCTTCCCTCTCAGGGCCAGTCCCCTGTTCGGGTCATTCCTAGGCTGCCACTTCTCCCGGGTAGTCGCTTGATCACTGTATTGTTGCAGGAAAGTTTCAGCCTCCCCCGGTGTTGGGGGAAAAAGTGAGGCCCTCCCGAGCCACCAATTTCAAGGTAGCCAGAGGGACCAAATATGCCTTCAGGTTTCATGCTCAAGCCACGTCTCGGACCTTATCAAAGGCCTTCCTGCGCTGCAACACTCGTTGGGGAAAGTCCTGTTGAATCTGCAGTCTTGCACCATTAAATCTTATGTCTCTCACCTCTCTGGCACTCTTTAGTATCTGCTGACAGTCCACAAAATGCAATAATTTAAAGACAACTGACCTAGGCTGGGTCAGACGATCATTAGGAGGAGGGCCGGTGGGGACCCGATGAGCCCTCTCAATCTCCACGACAGTCCCGGGTTCCCACATTAGCCAAAGCAGGAGTTTATGTTGCAGGAATCTCACCATATTATCCCCTTCTGATCTCTCTGGCAGCCCAAACAAGCGTACGTTGCTGCACCTACTCCTCGATTATAAATCATCTATTTTGTCCCACACCGCCCAAACATCTTTCTCCAGATGGGTAATATGCCTCTCCGCCTGGGAGGCCCAATCCTCCAGCTGGCCCACTCTCTTGTTGGCATGCTCAACTCGAAAGGTCAGAGCCTCAATCAACACTCTCACCGCCGTTAACTGAACAGTGATTTGATTCAATTCCCCCCGAATACTGCTCAGAAATGTTTAGTTCTAGGGACATGGATATGTTGTTCATCCACACTGTCTGGCAGGTTCCTTGCCGCTTTAAATCTTGCCGGAAGGTCTTCAAGCTGGCTCCTCCCACCCACCCGGGTGGTAAAACTCCCGGCTCCGCCCCATGACGCCAGATCTTCCTTACCACTTGGAAGCTCAGGTTCCTCCTTAACGCTCTCGTATAAGACTGGTTCCTAATTCTTGAATTTTCAAAATTAAAAAGTTTTGCTAAAAGACTTGGTCTTCTCTCCTCGCGGCTCGATGGACAAATCAACTCCGGTTTCGGAGATGCCCTTGCGGGCAGAAGATGTCTCGGGCGGATCCGCACTCCACGGCGTCTACTGCTTGGGCCTTGAGCGACCCGCGGGCCTGCGACCTGTCTCTTCTTTTTGACCTACATCCTCGAAGACGTGCTGCCCGTTTACAACTGGGGCGTCCCGAGAAGCGATTTCCTCCGGTAAAGTCAAAAGAGGCCCGGTTGGCGGTGTCCGCGGCGGCGAGCTCGGCAGATCAGCTCGAGCAGATGATCGCCCTCGAAGAGGAGGCGGCGCGGGCCGCTTCTACCTCGGCTGCGGCATTTGTCCCGCTCTCTCTCAGTGCCTCTTATTCAGTTTCTTTTAAGGAGCTTTGTCTGACCCTCTCGACTAAAGGTAAGGGTCCAACTTCTTCTGGACCGTTTTCTCGGTCCAAAGAGACAAGGGTAAGTCTCACCGTTGGCTCTTGGGGCGGAAGATCCCTCCCGAGTTGTTGGCCGTCGACTTGGTCGACTTCTAAACTCGAGCCACTGGTCTCACGGTGTCCCTGTCAGGCCAGTTGGCCGAGACTCCCGTTGACGCGGTCGAGATTTTTCTCGACCCGTTGGATGGGTTGTCGGCTGGAGAAGCTGAGAATCCCCTCTCCCCGGTTCCCCCAGTGGGAGTTGAGGATCCCGTCGGCTCGTCTGTGCCTCCGGTTCCGGAGCCTTCAGTTGAATCTTCGAACTGAGGAGTGCGGTTCCCCGCGACACCTCCCGCTGCGTCCTTGGCAAGCCGAGGGTTCTCGGTCTCGGGCGTCTTGGCGGTCAGCCGATCCCGCCGTCATAGGCGGTCTCGGTCTCGGCACTGCGGCAAGCGGCGCCGCCGCTCATCCTCTTCCTCCTCCTCGGACGAGGGGAGGCTTCGGTGCAAGTTGCGTCGAAGATATGAGGAACTCATGTGGCAACAGCTCCTTCTGACCGGGAATAAGCCGGCCTGTGTCTTCCCGGCCATTAAGTGGCTGTCACGGGCGGGCGAAACAACCCCTCGTTTTATCCGAGGAGCCTGTGCCCAGGCCGGTTGTTCGGCCAAAACCAGCTGCCCCACCGATTCCGGTGGAACCTCCGCCTCCACAGCCGTTAGTTGGGGCTCCGACCAATAATTCTCGGTCGGCTCAGGGACTGCCCCATAGGCTATCTGTCACCCTCACTCCTGATCGACCTCGGCAGGTGGAGGGTGGCTCAGGCCCGAGGCAGCTCTTTGAGGACTCTTCCGAGTCCGAAGACGATTCCTCCCTTTTCTCCACGCGAATGGACTTGGAGTCCTCAGGAGGACAGTCGGTGGACGATAGCCCTTCGTCCTTCCTGGGATTGCTTCGGCTCATCTCGGAGTCCACCGGGATGAAGCTCGAACCCGTTTCTAAATGGGCCAGTTATCCCCTCACGGAGATTCTGGACCGAGGGGATTCCCCTACGGAGGCCTTTCCGGTGGCCGAGGCCATAGTGGGTCCGGCCTTGGAGCTCTGGCAGTGCCCTGCTTCCTGTCCTGCGCCTTCGGCCAGGATGGCCAGGAAGTATGCAGTCCCTACCAGTTCCCTGTCCGGTTTTTCGGAACACCCCTCGGCCGAGGGGTTGGTTACCGACACCGTTTTCCGGCGTGCCGGGAATGCTAGGGATGTGGACAAACCTCCTGACAAGGAATCCAAGAAATTGGACTATCCCGGGCAAAAAGTCTATGTTGCGTCCTCCCCCGGCCTTCGCCAGGCCAGTTCGGCCGTCCTCATGGCACATTTTTCTCATGCCCTGTTGGGCTCCCTGGATGAGGTCGTCCCTCATCTTCCCGCGGATCTGCAGACCACGGTCAGGCAGGTGCGGGACCAGGGCAGGGCAGTGGCCAAACAGCAGCTCCAGACTGCTTTAGACATTGGGGACTCATGTGCCAGGTCTGTGGCGGCCCCAGTGGCTATGCGTCGTCGGGCTTGGCTGAGGATATCCACCTTTACTTGGATACCCAGCACAAGTTGGCGGATGTTCCTTTTGGGGACTGACCTCTTGACCCTGGGGTGGAAGGTCACCTGCAGAGGATCGAGAAGTCCAGTGCTACCTTGGACTCGGTCTCTTCCGCTCAGAAGGACAAAGGCGCAAACCACAGCCTAAGACCTTCGTCCTTCGCGCCTGCGGCACGTCCAGCCCAGCAACGTCAGGGCCAGCAGGCTCGGGCTTGGCATCCCAAACCCAAGCCCGGGGCTTCCTCCAACAGGAAGCAGGGAGGTAAAGGCCCAGGAGGTCCCTCGGCCGGTCCCTCCTCCAAGTCTGCCCAGTGACGGGCTGAGGGGTGTCGCCCCCAACCCCGTCACCTCACCCCAGGTTCCTCCCGTGGGGGGACGGCTCCGGCACTTCCTTTCCGCCTGGTCCGTTATTACCATGGACAGTTGGGTACTGGAGGTGGTGGGAAAAGGCCTGCCTCTAAAATTCGAGCAGGCCCCGCCCTTCAGAGCCGTCGCACCTCGGGGGGCCTCGGGGTCCGCAGCCTCACTGTCGGCTCGTCGGGCCGACATCGCTCTCCTCCTCCAAAAGGAGGTGATCAGGGAGGTGGCGGACCCTCCCTCAAACCCGGGGTTTGTGTCCAGGTACTTCCTGGGACCTACACGACCTGAACAAGTTCCTAAGGTCTCATACCTTCAGGATGGTCACTCTGGCTCAGATAATACCATCCCTGGAACACGGTGTGTGGTTCTGCTCTCTGGACCTGCAGGACGCGTTCTTTCACGTCCCTATCCGTCCGTCACATCGGAGATTCCTTCGCTTTCGAGCGGAGGGATCCCTGTTCGAGTTCCGAGCCATGCCCTTCGGCCTGTCTCCAGCTCCCAGGGTCTTCACCAAATGCATTGCAGTGGTGACAGCTTTCCTGCGGCGCCGAGGGGTCCGGGTGTACCCTTACCTGGACGATTGGCTGATAGCAGCCCCCTCCAGACAGGAGGTGGAGCGGTCCAGAGATGTGGCCCTCCAGGTTTGCTCTCAAATCGGCCTTCTCATCAACGAGGCCAAGTCTGAACTCGAGCCGAAGCAGGTGATTCTGTTTATTGGGGCAGAGCTCGACTCTCTTCGAGCCAGAGCACGGCTCCCGGTGGACAGGGCCGAGGTTCTTACCTCCTTAGCCCAGTCATTTCTGGTTGGGCAATCGCGCCCTGCCTGGGACTTCCTGCGCCTCCTGGGTCTCATGGCGGCCTGTACCAGCGTGGTCCGTTGGGCATGCTGGCACATGTGCCCCCTTCAGTGGGGACTGGCCAGCCAGTGGTCACAATGCTGCGATCCATTGGACCAGCTAGTGATGGTGACCCAGGAGATGTGGAACGCTCTCCGGTGGTGGACCGTTCCATCTCATCTGCAGGAGGGCATCCCATTTGTCTGCCCCGAGCCGATGGTCTCTCTATCGACCAGTGCCTCTCTGATGGGTTGGGGTGCCCATCTGGGGGAACACCGGGCGCATGGCCTCTGGTCCCTGCGGGAGTCCCGATGCCACATCAACCTGCTGGAGCTCCGAGCGGTCTGCCTAGCTCTCACCGCCTTTGCTCCGTTTCTCCGGGGTCAAGTGGTCCAAGTCAGACGGACAATACCATGACCATGTACTACCTAAACACCGCCAGGGTGGGGCGTTCCATGCTTCTGTGCAAGGCTCTCGCATTTGGTCACTAGTCGCAGCCTGGGGCGGATCTCCTAGCCATTCATGTGGCAGGAGCCTCCAACACCCTGGCCGATGCCCTGGGCGGATACGGGCTGCATCTCACTGATGGTCTCTCCTGCCGGAGGTAGTACAAGATCTGTTCTCCCATTGGGGCACACCTCAGGTGGACCTGTTTGCCTCCAGGAGGAGCGAAGCTGAGGCTGTTTCATGCCCGCCCCCTCAGCAGGGCTCGCTGCAGGGGATGCCTTCTGAGACTGTGGACCCCGGGCCTCTTCTACGCCTTTCCCCCATTTCCCTTGATTCACAAGGTGCTTCTCAAAGCAAGGAGGGACAAGGCGCAGGTGATTCTGATAGCCCCAGACTGGCCCGCCAGTTCTGGTACCAGATCTCCTCAGTCTCAGCTCCAGGCTCCCGAGGCAGCTTCCAGCTCGCCGGACCTGCTCTCAGTCAATCAGGGAAGGTGTTCCATCCGGACCTTCAATCCCTGCACCTGCGGCCTGGTTCCTGGCGGCTAGGATTCCAGGCCTTGGGTCTTTCTGACGAGGTCTTCAATGTTGTTGAGGCGTCCCGTAAGGAGTCAACCAGGAAATGCTATGCCTTCAAATGGAAGAGATTTTCCATTTGGTGTCAGGGCAAGGGCTTGGACCCTTCCTCCTGTCCTTTGGCAAGCATCTTGGACTATTTATGGTCCCTTTCTAGTCAAGGGCTTAGGTCGATGACCCTAAGGGTGCACCTGGCAGCCATCTCTGCTTACCGGGCGCGGGCCGGGGAGCAGTCGGTGGCGCAGGAGAAGGTGGTCTGGTGCTTTTTCAAAGGCCTTGATCACATTTCCCCTCCAGTGCGAGAACCTCCACCTCCGTGGGATTTACTGCTGGTACTGGCAAAGCTCATGGGCAAGCCGTTCGAACCAGTGCACAGGTGTGAACTCTCTCACCTGTCGTGGAAGACCGCCTTCTTGGTGGCTATCACGTCAGCCAGAAGGATGGGAGAACTCCAGGCGCTCTGCATCGAGTCTCGTTACCTGGTCTTCCACAGGGACAAGGTTGTCCTGCGCCCCCACCCGAAATTCCTTCCGAAGGTGGTGTCGGAGTTTCACCTTAACCAGGTGTTGACTCTGCCGGTGTTCTACCCCAATCACACCTCGGAGGCTGAATACAGGCTCCATACTTTGGACCCTAGAAGGGCGCTCGCTTATTATAAGGAGCGCACGGCTGAAATTCAGGGAGAGGTTCGCTAGCCGTTTGTCACCCTACGCTGAAGCCGCACCTGGCAGACCTGCAGCCAAGCGGACGATAAGCAGGTGGGTCCCCTCCTGCATAGATCTCTGCTATAAGTTGGCAGGCATGGAGCCTCCCAGAGGGATAAGAGCTCATTCTACCCGCCATACTGCTGCATGGTGGCTGCTTCCGGGGCGTCCTATCCAGGAAATCTACAGGGCTGCTACCTGGAAGTCAGCACACCTTCATTACCCATTACCACATCGACCTTGAGTCACGCCGGGATGCTGGTTTTGGGGCCTCGGTTCTCCAGTCTTTATTCCCTAAGTAGGGGTGTGCGCCTTGCCTCCCTCCTCCCGGAGAACTGCTAGGAGTCTGCCGGACAGTGTGGATGAACAACATATCCATGTCCTTAGAAATACAGGTTACTCACCTGTAACAGGAGTTCTAGGAATGGTATATGTTGTTCATCCACACGACCTACCCGACCTCCTGGCTGGCCGCACAACCTGAGCTTCCAGCGGCCAGATCTGGTGTCATGGGGTGGAGCCGAGTTTTACCACCGGGTGGGTGGAGGAGCCAGCTTGAAGACCTTCCGCAAGATTTAAAGCGCAAGGAACCTGCCAGACAGTGTGGATGAACAACATATACCATTCCTAGAACTCCTGTTACAGGTGAGTAACCTGTATTTTCCCAGTTCTCGAGCCACCAAGCTGGCAATGGATTCTCTTCATCCACCGGGTCTGCCATAAAGCCCGCGGACACCTCAGTCGGCCGTGAAAGCTTGTATTTCTTCATAGCCACACTCGACTTGTCTTCTGCCTGTGGATTGGGCATCCTGGTACCTGGATACACCTGGTAACACGATAGTGCACCGATGAGGTAACCGAAAAAGGAGTTCGGCATTTTCTGTGCGGGTGGGCAGACTCCTAGCCCTACGTCTTTCTAGGTCAAGCGCATCGCGTGACTCCCCCAAAATCATCACTTTAACAACTTGCCGAGCCATCACTGTAGCTGAATTTTCACTTGACCCTATTAATTCCAGTGAACTTAGCACTCTTTTTGTACTTGCTCTTCATGGAAATTTACTTGCCGTGGACCTTTGCTATGTTAAGAAAGGACCAAAACAAAAGAGAAGAGATTGTGAAACAACGTTGAATATAACAAATAGATTTATCAGCATAGAACCAAGATCAGAGTTGGGACTAGCGAATGTGGGGATCAGGAAGAAGGTGAGGTAAGGTTAGGAAAGGTTATAACAGTTGAAGGAACAGGGTAACAGAAATGAAAGAGAAAGGATAGAAATGGTGGAAACTATAAGGAAAGGTAAAGCAAGAATGGTCCCACTCAACAAGCAGGGTAGTGCGGAAGTAGTCAGCATTTAAAGCAGTCGTAACCACTTTGAATACCCCCTGTTGTGAAACATCCAAAAATCAGGAGGGAACTGGGGCATATAAAAAGGATGTTGTAGTAACTGGGGATTCAATGGTACATTTTACAGATAGAATCATCTGCAAAGATAGAAAAAGCAGGTAACGGTGTCATGTTTACCAGGGGCGTCTGGTCCGGTGGCGCTGAGGTTTGAGGTGCCGGATGCCACACCTTGCACCATGCCAGCGACCTGGGTTCGGGAATGGACTCGGGTCACCGGGGGTCAGAGGGATGGAGGAGGATCGAGCCTCCCAATGGATGCTCTCCTCCTCCAGGGGTGGGTTCCTGGGGTACTTTGAGCACCCGACACACTGGTGACTGTGGAAGCATGGGCATCGGGGCGCAGGCGGTTCTTTGGAACCGGGGAGGGGAGGACGTTGTGGGCATATAGCAATGACATGCATCAGCATGCCATCTGCCTGGATGTCAGTCCTGTGTGCCGATGTCCTCAGGGATAGTGGGACCTAGGGGGAGTAAACGGGAAAACACCCTGCTCGCCGCCAAGATGACGACTAACCTAATCTCCCGGATCACCTACCATGGGCAGACCCCAATGTGCAGGCACTCCAGAGGGAAGGGAAGGGGGACACAGGAGTATACATGACACTCTAGGGGCAGACTCCATGGGAGGGTCACCGGGAATGATCAAAGTTTGAAGGAGTGGGGGCGAGTGGGTAGTAAGGTGGGATAAAAATAAAGAGTAAAAAAAATAATGTTTACTAGGGGTAGGTACGATTGGGGAAAAGAAATTATTACCAGGGCTGTTAGAGAATACTACAGAGCCAGTAGTGCTATTACATATAGGCAGAAATGATATTGGAAGAAGAAACATGGTATATGTCCAGAAGGACTTTGAGACACTAGGAAAAGAAATTACAGAAAGTGTACCCTACTCATTTCAGAAATTCTACCCATGCCAGCTAGTCCAGTAGAGAACAAATGAAATATTAAAATTTAACGGTTGGCTGCATAGGCGGTGTGTGTACAGGAACAGGTTACTTCCTTGGAACACTAGCACAGGTTTAAGGAGCTTATGGACTGTATGCGGAAGATGGATTCATTTGAATAAATATAGGGTAAAGTATTAGCTGAAAGGTTTAACAAAAGTATTGAGGAGGCTTTAAATTAGTGATTGGGGGCAGGAGCTTAATCATCCCAAAATTGGTAACACCAGGCCTAGAGGAAGTCCTGATACTGGGTGGAGGATTCTATCTATAAATGCTAGGAGTTTTAAGACAAAAAGGAAGAATTAGAATATATATTATATAGCAAGAACGTGGCGTGTGTTCTGTTACAGAAACCTGGTGGAAATAGGAGGAATGGGACACAAATATTAGGAGTTTTCAGTTATTTAGAAAGAATAGAATGGATGAAGTAGGCGTTGGAGTGGCTGCATATGTTAGAAATGACATCAAAGCATATAAAGTGCAGATGTCCAGGGAACATGATTTCGAACAGATAATGGTTCGATTAGACCCACCAAATGAAAATATATTATGCTGGTAATAGGTTACAGACCTCCCTCCCTTCCACCAGATAGGACTGCTGTGTTCATAGGTAACTTGGAGAAGTTAGATGAAGGAAAAGATATTATTATCCTTGGAGACTTTAATTTTCCCGGTATAAATTGGGAAACCTGGCGGTCTACTAATGGACTACATGCAAGTTTTTTGGAGGTATTAGACTGCCTAACAATTAAAAACTATGTGGTGTCTGGAATTAGGGGGAGAAACATCCTGGACCTGGTCTTATGTAATATAGATCATGCAATTACTAATTGCAGAGTGAGAAAACCCCTAATGGACAGCGTCCATAATATGATTGAATTTTCCCTGACAACAAAAATAGCCCCTCATCTGGGGGTCACAAAGTTATAAGATATGATCTTGCCAATTACAATCTGCTTAGGACATTGGTTAGTAACTGGAATTGGAAAAAGGCATTTGAAAATCAGGATACAAATACAATGTGGACACCTTTAAATGTTTCTTATTAGGGATGGTAAAGGAACATATACCAACTGTTAATAAATACAGTTCCAAGGGAAAGATACCACCATGGTGTAACCAAGCAATTTTAAAAATTAAGTCCAAAAACAGTTTGTTCAAGAAACTCAAAAATAGGGACACAAGGGAACTCAGGGAGAAATACAAAATGAAGCTACAGAAGTTTAAAAAAACAATTAAACTGGCAAAGAAAAACATGGAGTATAGACTTATAACCAACGTAACCAATAATAAGGAAGCTTTTTATAATTATGTTGGGAACATGAAAAAAAACAAGGAATAATGGTAGTCCCCTGAATGTAGATGGGAGAGTTGTTAGTGAATGTCAGGATATAGCCTTGGAGTTTAATAAACACTTTCATAGTATATACTTGACTAGATTTGGCTTTGGACTGGGATTTGGACTCAGACTGAGAATATATACTTTACACATTGTAGTTATCGTAATTTTGTTTGAGGGCGGGAGTCTGTCTTGGTTATTTTTAAGTTTATTTTATTTATTTATTTTTTTTGTTGTTTTTCTGGTTTTAGGGTTAATTAAATTGGTCACCAGAATGTGTTGTAGGCCTGCCCCCATGGTCGTGTGCTATTCATCCCTCTGCTCTCTTTGCCCCTTTGTCTCCCTCCATTGCATTTCTCAATCTACCAGCGCTGTAGAGCGTTAGGTATTGCACGTAGGGGGAGGAGGGGGGTTGGGGGGGTGTGACCGGTGGGGTTGAATGAGCAGGGCCATCACATCAGGGTTGTAGGGTCCAGAAGACACCCTGGGGGCGAAATGGAACCCGGACCGTGGTCCATCTTGCCTGGTTTCCATACCCAAGGGCACCACCAATTTTGGTGGGCACGTGGTCCAGGTGGCTCCAGAAGTTCATCCATCTCGAGCGGTGTTACGCAATGCCAGATCCATTAAAAACAAGACTGCAATTATTGCAGATCTTGTTAATTCAGTGGATCTGGCTTGCATCACTGAGACCTGGCTGGATGAGTACTTTGGCCCTATGTTAGAGGCTGCAATTCCAGCCGGTTACTCTGTGATTCACCGCTTGAGATTGGGTCATTTGGGGGGGGGGGGGTTGCGGATTGTTTTAAGACCGAATTGGGCCTCTTGAGTGTACCAGTTGAGGAGACTTAAGTCATTTGGGTGTACTGTGGTAGCAGGCATAGGCTGTAGGATCATTCTCATCTACCGTTCGCCCGGGGATGGGAAACGGTTCTTTCAGGAAGTGGCGGACTTCATCATCGACATGGCATTTGAGTCTCCCAGGCTGATGGTCCTGGGAGACTTTAATGTTTGGGTCAATGATGAACTCTCACAATTTGGTCAACATTTCCTCTAGTTAATGATATCTCTGGGTCTTACGCAGATAGTTAACACTGCTACCCATAAACACGGTCACTCACTTGACTTAGTCTTCCTCCTGGGGATAAAAGCCTCAGATCTGGGGGTGGAACCAGTCAGATGGTCCGATCACTACACTGTGGGGTTCAGTTTTAGTGTCCTCGCTCGAAGGCCTACCCCTGTGGAGATGGTCAATTATCGCCCTTTACGAGATGTTAGGTCTGAGGGCCCAACGGTGGTACTTGACCTATCGATTATTCCGGTGGCAAACAGCGACCCAGAGAATCTCGTGGTGGCCCATAATATGGCCATTTTGTCAGCCCGGGATGTCATTGCTCCTGTCCATGTTCATCCTCTCTCCCTTCACCCTCTGTCCCCATGGATTGATGGGACCGTGTGGGAGATGTGGCGACTAGGTCGAAGGTTAGAGCGTTGCTGGTGGAGATCTGCCGTTGATGCCAACCACCTTAGATTGATGGACCATTATCCAGCCTATCAATCTGCAGTCACCCATAAGAAGGCAGACTTCCTGTCCGGGGAGATTGTGGCTGCTCAGAATTGACCAGGTCAGCTTGTCTGAACTGTGGACAGACTGTGCAACCCAGCCTGTCTGCAAGTCCGGAAAGCGTTTTCACAAATAGAGTGCAATGAACTTGCTCGATTCTTTGTGACTGAGGTGGCTGACATAAGGGCAGTTCTCCGACCGGCACACTCTTATGGGTATTGTTTCTGATCAACACTTGGTCACTGGCCCTCAGCTTTCCTGGAGTACCTTCGACTGCCCGGAGTTCATGGATGTCATGAGGATTGTCCAGAGTATGCGCCCTACATGCTGTAGTTTTGATCCAGGACCAACTTCCCTTATTTTGGGTTGTATTGATTCCATCAGCCTGGTCCTTGCGCAGATAGTTTGGTGCTCCTTGGAAACAGGTGAGTTTTCTAGCTTCCTGAAGGAGGCAGTGGTAATACCCCTCCTGAAGAAAGCTTCCTTGGACCCAAACTGCCATGCGAACTACAGACCAATCTCTAACCTTCCCTTTTTAGGGAAGGTGGTTGAGAAGGTAGTAGCCATACAGCTGGAGAACCATTTAACCATCCATGACATCTATGAACCTCTCCAGTCTGATTTCAGAAAGAGGCATAGTACTGAGACATCGCTGGTTCGGGTGCTTAATCTCCTGATGGCGAGAGATCAGAAAAAATGTTCTATCTTGGTTCTTCTAGATCTCTCGTCAGCGTTTGACACTGTGGACCATGGAGTTCTTCTCAGTCGTCTGAGGTTCATCTGTGGCCTGTCAGGTACAGTCCTAAGGTGGTTTACATCTTACCTCACCGGAAAAACTCAGAGGGTAGTGTCCGAGCTTTATTCTTTGGACCCAATCCCTCTATTATGTGGGGTTCCTCAGGGATCGGTGTTGTCCTCCATGTTGTTTGCAGTGTATATGCTGCCCCTCTGAGACACTGTAAGGAGGTATGGGCTGATGTTTCATTGCTATGCTGATGATACCCAGCTCTGCCTTTCTTTTGCACCCAACCAGGATAGAGCTCTCTCAGTCTTTAATAACTGCCTTGCAGAAATCCAGGAGTGGATGGATTCGAGTGGCTTGAAGTTGAACTTGGGGAAAGAATGAAATGCTGGCTGTGGACCCAGGACACTGGATAGGGGGTTTGGGGGTAGGTTCACCCTCGGGCCTTTTTCTTGGGGGTCTATCGCTCCTGGCCTTTGAACGAGTATGAAACCTGGGGGTCATTTTTAACAAAGGGCTGACACTGCATGCACAGGTGTCAGCCGTCATCAAGACATATTTCTGCCACCTGAGGAATATCTGCAGGATTAAGCACCTTGTTCCATCTGGTGACCTTCCTATGTTGGTTCACGCCTTTGTGTCCTCGCAATTGGATTATTGCAACTCTGTCTAGCTAGGGCTTTCTGGGTTGGAAATCCTCCATTTACAGCTAGTGCAGAATGTGGCAGCATGGCTTTTGACAGGAACCTCTCAGTCCTGCCATATTTCCCCAGTGCTGCGCGGTCTGCACTGGCTGCCGGTACAATGGCAGATCACCTTCCGAGTTGGTCTTCTGACTTATAAAGCCCTACACGGACAGGGCCCTGACTACCTGAAAGAGCTCCTGGTTCCCTATCGCCCTGGGTGATCACTTCGCTCAGCTGGCGAGGGGTTGGTAAAGATTCCAAGAGTGTGTTTAAAATCATCTGGGGCACAGGCAGTTAAGCAGCATGAGGTGTCCTTACCCGGTTACAGCTGTCTCAGAAAGGACAGGATAGGTAAGAGGGGTGGTGGTGTACTCCTGTACTTCAGGTCTAATCTAGAAGTCACCGAGCTCCCTGATCCCAGTGGGGGGAACTCCCGACTGAATCTCTTTTTGCCTCCATAGCCCTCGGAAGCGTCAAACAAATAATAATTGGGTGTATTTATGTGCCCCCTAGTCAAGCTTCCTCTGGCCTATCCTCATTGCTACCTTCCTAACTAATCTCCCTGGACATGACCTCATCCTGTGAGGACTTTAGCAAGATTGGCTTCAACCAGAAGCCGTAAAATTACTGCACTACGATGGCTGACTCTTGCCGTACTCAACTTATCCAGCACCCACACGAATCAACACCAAGTCTGGCAAACATATGTTACTTGACGGATGGTCACTAACTGCCACTGCTGATCAGAGCTGCGGGCATACTCCCTGGTTGCATAAGCAATCATTCCCCCACTTCTGTGTGTGGAGAAACAACTGTCCTAACCCCCCCTCTCAGGATATCCCTAATCTGTGACATGTCTAGGTTTGACATAGAAAGCTTTACCATCTCCTCAACAATATTGACTGGAGACCCATTAACTCACTCCCAGATATTAACCTTGCCCTAGACTTCTTTACCACAACATTCACTCAATTAGTTAACCAACATGCCCCTTTGAAAAAATGCAGGTCCAAGGGTATCAAGGCTCCATGGCTCTCGAAGGAGATTCGGATGCTCATGTCGCACTGTAATAATGCGTGGAGGGCCTACAAAAAAAGTGAACTCCCCTCGGACTGGCAAGCATATAGACACCTCAGGAACAAATGCAAACATTCTCTGCACAAAGCCAAGTGATTCCACTTTAAATCCCTTCAAATGAAACACCTCTGCAACCTAAAGAAATTCTGGCAAGAAGTAAACTCCTTATTAAAAAGAAATGCTGTTAATACCCCAAGCTCAGTCCATGCCTACAGCACAGACCTTACTGACTCTACTTTTATTGCCTCTGGCTTCAATTAATTTTTTACAGATCTGCACAAATATACCTCGCTCTTCCATAACACCTGCTCTCCTAACACTGTGCTGCTGCCCACAACTACCCTTGCAGACTGCCCCGAGTTCCACCTAAAACTTGCCACTCTCAAAGAGGTCCAGAAGCTTCTCTCTCAATTAAATCCTGAGACATCGGACATGACTCCCTTGAGGCAAAATTTCTTAAATTAGGTGCTCCTGCCCTTGCTCGCCCGGTTAGGGACCTGTTCAACCGGTCTTTCATCACCAGCTTGGTACCTGATAAATGGAAGGTGGCAGTGGTAGTCCCAGTGCACAAGAGGGGGGTCCAGTATGGTGGTCAGCAACTATAGACCCATATCCCTCCTCTGCCATCTAGCGAAGATACAGGAGCGCATTCTTTATAACCACCTGCAGGACTATCTGGAATCTCACAATCTACTATCCCCCCATCAACACGGTTTCAGAAGGAATCACAGCACTCAAATGGCCCTGATAAAAGTGACAACGGATATATTTCGTGCTATGGACAAGGGTTGTGCCACTGGTGCCATCATCATCGACCTCACTAAAGCATTTGACCTGGTAAACCATGATCTCCTGCTCCACCAACTACATGTCTTAGGTCTGGATAAAAGTGCCCTAAATTGGGCAAGAAGCTACCTATCTGGCCGCTCCTAAAGAGTTAAATGGGACGGATCCCTTTCAGAACTTAGACCGATAAACCACGGCGTGCCACAGGGATCCACTCTTGGACCATTATTATTTTCACTTTTCATAAACAACACCCCTTTTTTTTGTGGTGGTGCCATGGTACATCTTTATGCAGATGATGCAATTATCTATCGGTCATCACCGACTTTGACCAAATGAATCGAGAACTTGCCACTGATTATACTCCCTCGAGGACTGGTTCAACCACAAACAGCTCGTTCTTAATACCAGGAAAACTAAATGTATGCTCTTCTCCCCCCGTTCTACCTCCAACTTTGCTCCTCTCACTCTTACCATAACATCGATCATGGGAGATAGCTTGGAGACAGTCCCATCCTTCAAATACTTGGGATTCACTCTGGTCCCATCACTCATTTTCAACATTCACATCTCCAGTATAGTTAAACATATGCAGCAGAAGCTTGGTCTGCTCTACTGAATACGCCCATATCTCACCTCTGCTTCCTGCCTAAAAATTGCCTCCTCATCTCTTACTCCCCTCCTAACATATGGTGCCCCCCTGCTACGCTCTGCTAATACCTCATCTCTCTCCATCCTCTCCCAGGCTTACTACAGGATTGGTAGGTTCACCTTGGGGGCTAACTCACTATCACACCACTGTGACGTCCTCTCCTCTCTAGGCTGGTTGCCTTACGAAGCTAAATTGAAGTATTTTTCCATGTGCTTAATTTTTAAACTTGTCCACCTCTTTACACCACCCTGCCTTAGAGATTTGATTTGCCTCTGGCAGGCACCTTGCACCCTACGCTCCTCCTTCCTCCCCCTGCTAGTCCCCCCCAATCTACATCTATCCCTCTCAAGGAGGTCCTTCTTGTTTGCTGCTGTCTCTGATTGGAACACCTTCCCTCCCCACATCCTGATTTGCCCTTCTCTTCCTCTTTTCAAATCCAATCTGCATGCCTTCCTCGCTGTCTCTCCCTTCTGCCTGTGCTTCCGCTAAAGTTCTTAACCTCCCCTCTCACCTGACCTCTGACCCGTACCACCTCTCCCCTTCCCTCCCTACTCCCCCTTCATCATCCTACTTTCCTCGTTCTTTTTGTGCTCAAAATGTGACATTCTATTGCACGTGTAGTTAAAAATCCTATTGTATATAGAATTTATAGATACGTAAATATGGTGAACATAACTAGCTCTTCATTATTGTATCCACTGTACAATGTATGTCAAATTTGATACTGCAATGTACTGACTCCCTGTACAAATACTCTGCTACACTGTACCATGTATGTCCCCGGGTCGACCCTGAAAAAGGGACTGTAATTGTCTCAGTGGTCCTACCTGGTCACCAGAACTCAAATAAATAAATTTATGCATGCAACCCCATCCCTTTGGAATTCTCTACCCCACCAGTTACATGAGTGTGCAACTGTGGACAGATTTAAAAGAGCTTTAAAAACTCATCTGTGGCACCAAGCATTTGGTGACTGATTTATTTGTTTTATATTTAAATGCTTACTGTTTTATTTAAATTAAGTTGATGTTATATTTTATATGTTTTTAAAACTGTGAGGTGCCTTGGTTTTGGAAAGGCACCATAAAAATAAAGTTTTATTTATTATATAGCAAAAAGTGGCTCCACTTTCATACAACATAGAGGTTACACCAAATAGTAATATAAACATAACTAGTGATATGGTATTAAAGAAATTGCTGTAGTTAAATCCCAACAGATCCCCAGGCCCGGATGAACTCCATCCAAGACTTTTGAAGGAGATAGCCCTAGCTATATCAAAACCACTCCAGACCATTTTCCAGCACTCAGTTATAGAAGGGAAGGTCCCCTTAGATTGGACATCAGCCAATGTTACCCCATTCACAACATGGGGACTAAGGGGTCCCGAGAAGCGATTTCCTCCGGTAAAGTCAAAAGAGGCCCGGTTGGCGGTGTCCGCGGCGGCGGGTTCGGCAGATCAGCTCGAGCAGATGATCGCCCTCGAAGAGGAGGCGGCGCGGGCCGCTTCTACCTCGGCTGCGGCATTTGTCCCGCTCTCTCTCAGTGCCTCTTATTCAGTTTCTTTTAAGGAGCTTTGTCTGACCCTCTCGACTAAAGGTAAGGGTCCAACTTCTTCTGGACCGTTTTCTCGGTCCAAAAAGAGAGACAAGGGTAAGTCTCACCGTTGACGCTCTTGGGAGCGGGAAAGATCCCTCTCCCCGAGTTGTCGGCCGTCGACAGGTCGACTTCAAACGCCAAGCCACTGGTCTCACGGTGTCCTGTCAGGCCAGTTGGCCGAGACTCCGTTAGCGTGATCGAGATTTTTCTCGACCCGTTGGATGGTTATCGGCTGGAGAAGCCGAAATCCCCTCTCCCAGTTCCCCAGTGGGAGTTGAGGATCCCGTCGGCTCGTCTGTGCCTCCGGTTCCGGAGCCTTCAGTTGAATCTTCGAACTGAAGTGCGGTTCCCGCGACACCTCCCTTTGCGTCCTTGGCAAAGCAGGGGTTCTCGGTCCCGGGCGTCTTGGCGGTCGAGCCGATCCATCATAAGGCGGTCGGTCTCGGCACTGCGGCAAGCGGCGCCGCCGCTCATCCTCTTCCTCCTCCTTGGACGGGGGAGGCTTCGGCGCAAGTTGCGTCGAAGATATGAGGAACTCATGTGGCAACAGCTCCTTCTGACCGGGAATAAGCCGACGCCGTGTCTTCCCGGCCATTAAGTAGCTGTCACGGGCGGGCGAAACAACCCCTCGTTTATCGAGCCTGTGCCCAGGCGGTTGTTCGGCCAAAACCAGCTGCCCACGATTCCGGTGGAACCTCGCGCCTCCACAGCCGTTGGTTGGGGCTCCGACCAATAATTCTCGGTCGGCTCAGGGACTGCCCATGGCTATCTGTCACCCTCACTCCTGATCGACCTCGGCGGGTGGAGGGTGGCTCGCCAGGCAGCTCTTTGAGGACTCTTCCGAGTCCGAGGCGATTCCTCCCTTTTCTCCGGCGAATGGACTTGGAGTCCTCAGGAGGACAGTCGGTGGGCGAGTAAGCCTTCGTCCTTCCTGGGATTGCTTGGCTCATCTCGGAGTCCACGGGATGGCTTCGAACCCGTTCTAAATGGGCCAGTTATCCCTCACGGAGATTCTGGACCGAGGATTCCCCTACGGAGGCCTTTCCGGTGGCCGAGGCCATAGTGGGTCCGGCCTTGGAGCTCTGGCAGTGCCCTGCTTCCTGTCCTGCGCCTTCGGCCAGGATGGCCAGGAAGTATGCAGTCCCTACCAGTTCCCTGTCCGGTTTTTCGGAACACCCCTCGGCCGAGGGGTTGGTTACCGACAGCGTTTTCCGGCGTGCCGGGAATGCTAGGGATGTGGACAAACCTCCTGACAAGGAATCCAAGAAATTGGACTATCCCGGCCAAAAAGTCTATGTTGCGTCCTCCCCCGGCCTTCGCCAGGCCAGTTCGGCCGTCCTCATGGCACATTTTTCTCATGCCCTGTTGGGCTCCTGGATGAGGTCGTCCTCATCTTCCCGCTGGATCTGCAGACCACGGTCAGGCAGGTGCGGGACCAGGGCAGGGCAGTGGCCAAACAGCAGCTCCAGACTGCTTTAGACATTGGGGACTCATGTGCCAGGTCTGTGGCGGCGCGAGTGGCTATGTCGTCGGGCTTGGCTGAGGATATCCACCTTTACTGGATACCCAGCACAAGTTGGCGGATGTTCCCTTTTTGGGGACTGACCTCTTCGGCCCTGGGGTGGAAGGTCACCTGCAGAGGATCGAGAAGTCCAGTGCTACCTTGGACTCGGTCTCTTCCGCTCAGAAGGACAAAGGCCGCAAACCACAGCCTAAGACCTTTCGTCCTTCTGCGCCTGCGGCGCGTCCAGCCCAGCAACGTCAGGGCCAGCAGGCTCGGGCTTGGCATCCCAAACCCAAGCCCGGGGCTTCCTCCAACAGGAAGCAGGGAGGTAAAGGCCCAGGAGGTCCCTCGGCCGGTCCCTCCTCCAAGTCTGCCCAGTGACGGGCTGAGGGGTGTCGCCCCCAACCCCGTCACCTCACCCCAGGTTCCTCCCGTGGGGGGACGGCTCCGGCACTTCCTTTCCGCCTGGTCCGTTATTACCATGGACAGTTGGGTACTGGAGGTGGTGGGAAAAGGCCTGCCTCTAAAATTCGAGCAGGCCCCGCCCTTCAGAGCCGTCGCACCTCGGGGGGCCTCGGGGTCCGCAGCCTCACTGTCGGCTCGTCGGGCCGACATCGCTCTCCTCCTCCAAAAGGAGGTGATCAGGAGGTGACGGACCCTCCCTCAGACCCGGGGTTTGTGTCCAGGTACTTCCTGGGACCTACACGACCTGAACAAGTTCCTAAGGTCTCATACCTTCAGGATGGTCACTCTGGCTCAGATAATACCATCCCTGGAACACGGTGTGTGGTTCTGCTCTCTGGACCTGCAGGACGCGTTCTTTCACGTCCCTATCCGTCCGTCACATCGGAGATTCCTTCGCTTTCGAGCGGAGGGATCCCTGTTCGAGTTCCGAGCCATGCCCTTCGGCCTGTCTCCAGCTCCCAGGGTCTTCACCAAATGCATTGCAGTGGTGACAGCTTTCCTGCAGCGCCGAGGGGTCCGGGTGTACCCTTACCTGGACGATTGGCTGATAGCAGCCCCCTCCAGACAGGAGGTGGAGCGGTCCAGAGATGTGGCCCTCCAGGTTTGCTCTCAAATCGGCCTTCTCATCAACGAGGCCAAGTCTGAACTCGAGCCGAAGCAGGTGATTCTGTTTATTGGGGCAGAGCTCGACTCTCTTCGAGCCAGAGCACGGCTCCCGTGGACAGGGCCGAGGTTCTTACCTCCTTTACCCAGTCATTTCTGGTTGGGCAATCGCGCCCTGCCTGGGACTTCCTGCGCCTCCTGGGTCTCATGGCGGCCTGTACCAGCGTGGTCCGTTGGGCATGCTGGCACATGTGCCCCCTTCAGTGGGGACTGGCCAGCCAGTGGTCACAATGCTGCGATCCATTGGACCAGCTAGTGATGGTGACCCAGGAGATGTGGAACGCTCTCCGGTGGTGGACCGTTCCATCTCATCTGCAGGAGGGCATCCCATTTGTCTGCCCCGAGCCGATGGTCTCTCTATCGACCAATGCCTCTCTGATGGGTTGGGGTGCCCATCTGGGGAACACCGGGCGCACGGCCTCTGGTCCCCGCGGGAGTCCCGATGCCACATCAACCTGCTGGAGCTCCGAGCGGTCTGCCTAGCTCTCACCGCCTTTGCTCCGTTTCTCCGGGGTCAAGTGGTCCAAGTCCAGACGGACAATACCATGACCATGTACTACCTAAACCGCCAGGGTGGGACGCGCTCCATGCTTCTGTGCAAGGAAGCTCTCCGCATTTGGTCACTAGTGCGCAGCCTGGAGGCGGATCTCCTAGCCATTCATGTGGCAGGAGCCTCCAACACCCTGGCCGATGCCCTGAGCCGGATACGGGCTGCATCTCACGAGTGGTCTTTCCTGCCGGAGGTAGTACAAGATCTGTTCTCCCATTGGGGCACACCTCAGGTGGACCTGTTTGCCTCCAGGAGAACGCGGGTTGAGGCTGTTTCATGCCCGCCTCAGCAGGGCTCGCTGCAGGGGGATGCCTTCTCGAGACTGTGGACCCCGGGCCTCTTCTACGCCTTTCCCCATTTCCCTTGATTCACAAGGTGCTTCTCAAAGCAAGGAGGGACAAGGCGCAGGTGATTCTGATAGCCCCAGACTGGCCCCGCCAGTTCTGGTACCCAGATCTCCTCAGTCTCAGCTCCAGGCTCCCGAGGCAGCTTCCAGCTCGCCCGGACCTGCTCTCAGTCAATCAGGGGAAGGTGTTCCATCCGGACCTTCAATCCCTGCACCTGACGGCCTGGTTCCTGAGCGGCTAGAGTTCCAGGCCTTGGGTCTTTCTGACGAGGTCTTCAATGTTGTTGAGGCGTCCCGTAAGGAGTCAACCAGGAAATGCTATGCCTTCAAATGGAAGAGATTTTCCATTTGGTGTCAGGGCAAGGGCTTGGACCCTTCCTCCTGTCCTTTGGCAAGCATCTTGGACTATTTATGGTCCCTTTCTAGTCAAGGGCTTAGGTCGATGACCCTAAGGGTGCACCTGGCAGCCATCTCTGCTTACCGGGCGGGGGCCGGGGAGCAGTCGGTGGCGCAGGAGAAGGTGGTCTGGTGCTTTTTCAAAGGCCTTGATCACATTTCCTCCAGTGCGAGAACCTCCACTCGGTGGATTTACTGCTGGTACTGGCAAAGCTCATGGGCAAGCCGTTCAACCAGTGCACAGGTGTGAACTCTCACCTGTCGTGGAAGACCGCCTTCTTGGTGGCTATCACGTCAGCCAGAAGGATGGGAGAACTCCAGGCGCTCTGCATCGAGTCTCCTTACCTGGTCTTCCACAGGGACAAGGTTGTCCTGCGCCCCCACCCGAAATTCCTTCCGAGGGTGGTGTCGGAGTTTCACCTTAACCAGGTGTTGACTCTGCCGGTGTTCTACCCCAATCACACCTCGGAGGCTGAATACAGGCTCCATACTTTGGACCCTAGAAGGGCGCTCGCTTATTATAAGGAGCGCAGCTGAAATTCAGGGAGAGGTTCGCTAGCCGTTTGTCACCTACGCTGAAGCCGCACCTGGCAGACCTGCAGCCAAGCGGACGATAAGCAGGTGGGTCACCTCCTGCATAGATCTCTGCTATAAGTTGGCAGGCATGGAGCCTCCCAGAGGGATAAGAGCTCATTCTACCTGCCATACTGCTGCATCGGTGGCTGCTTCCAGGGACGTCCCTATCCAGGAAATCTACAGGGCTGCTACCTGGAAGTCAGCACACACCTTCATTACCCATTACCACATCGACCTTGAGTCACGCCGGGATGCTGGTTTTGGGGCCTCGGTTCTCCAGTCTTTATTCCCTAAGTAGGGGGTGTGCACCTTGCCTCCCTCCTCCCGGAGAACTGCTAGAGTCTGCGACAGTGTGGATGAACAACATATCCATGTCCCTAGAAATACAGGTTACTCACCTGTAACAGGAGTTCTAGGAATGGTATATGTTGTTCATCCACACGACCCACCCGACCTCCCTGGCTTCGACGCACAACCTGAGCTTCCAGCGGGCCAGATCTGGTGTCATGGGGTGGAGCCGAGAGTTTTACCACCCGGGTGGGTGGGAGGAGCCAGCTTGAAGACCTTCCGGCAAGATTTAAAGCGGCAAGGAACCTGCCAGACAGTGTGGATGAACAACATATACCATTCCTAGAACTCCTGTTACAGGTGAGTAACCTGTATTTTCGGCCAGTTCTCGAGCCACCAAGCTGGCAATGGATTCTCTTTCATCCACCGGGTCTGCCATAAAGCCCGCGGACACCTCAGTCGGCCGTGAAAGCTTGTATTTCTTCATAGCCACACTCGACTTGTCTTCTGCCTGTGGATTGGGCATCCTGGTACCTGGATACACCTGGTAACACGATAGTGCACCGATAGGTAACCGAAAAAGGAGGAGTTTGCGGCAGTTTTCTGTGCCGGGTGAACGGAGCTCCTAGCCCTGCGTCTTTCTAGGTCAAGCGCATCGCGTGACTCCCCCAAAATCATCACTTTAACAACTTGCCGAGCCATCACTGTAGCTGAATTTTCACTTGACCCTATTAATTCCAGTGAACTTAGCACTCTTTTTGTACTTGCTCTTCATGGAAATTTACTTGCCGTGGACCTTTGCTATGTTAAGAAAGGACCAAAACAAAAGAGAAGAGATTGTGAAACAACGTTGAATATAACAAATAGATTTATCAGCATAGAACCAAGATCAGAGTTGGGACTAGCGAATGTGGGGGATCAGGAAGAAGGTGAGGTAAGGTTAGGAGAAAGGTTATAACAGTTGAAGGAACAGGGTAACAGAAATGAAAGAGAAAGGATAGAAATGGTGGAAACTATAAGGAAAGGTAAAGCAAGAATGGTCCCACTCAACAAGCAGGGTAGTGCTGGAAGTAGTCAGCATTTAAAAGCAGTCGTAACCACTTTGAATACCCCCTGTTGTGAAACATCCAAAAATCAGGAGGGAACTGGGGCATATAAAAAGGATGTTGTAGTAACTGGGGATTCAATGGTACATTTTACAGATAGAATCATCTGCAAAGATAGAAAAAGCAGGTAACGGTGTCATGTTTACCAGGGGCGTCTGGTCCGGTGGCGCTGAGGTTTGAGGTGCCGGATGCCACACCTTGCACCATGCCAGCGACCTGGGTTCGGGAATGGACTCGGGTCACCGGGGGTCAGAGGGATGGAGGAGGATCGAGCCTCCCAATGGATGCTCTCCTCCTCCAGGGGTGGGTTCCTGGGGTACTTTGAGCACCCGACACACTGGTGACTGTGGAAGCATGGGCATCGGGGCGCAGGCGGTTCTTTGGAACCGGGAAGGGGAGGACGTTGTGGGCATATAGCAATGACATGCATCAGCATGCCATCTGCCTGGATGTCAGTCCTGTGTGCCGATGTCCTCAGGGATAGTGGGACCTAGGGGGAGTAAACGGGAAAACACCCTGCTCGCCGCCAAGATGACGACTAACCTAATCTCCCGGATCACCTACCATGGGCAGACCCCAATGTGCAGGCACTCCAGAGGGAAGGGAAGGGGGACACAGGAGTATACATGACACTCTAGGGGCAGACTCCATGGGAGGGTCACCGGGAATGATCAAAGTTTGAAGGAGTGAGGGCGAGTGGGTAGTAAGGTGGGATAAAAATAAAGAGTAAAAAAAATAATGTTTACTAGGGGTAGGTACGATTGGGGAAAAGAAATTATTACCAGGGCTGTTAGAGAATACTACAGAGCCAGTAGTGCTATTACATATAGGCAGAAATGATATTGGAAGAAGAAACATGGTATATGTCCAGAAGGACTTTGAGACACTAGGAAAAGAAATTACAGAAAGTGTACCCTACTCATTTCAGAAATTCTACCCATGCCAACGCTGGCCAGCAGAGAACAAATGAAATATTAAAATTTAACGGTTGGCTGCATAGGCGGTGTGTACAGGAACAGGTTACTTCCTTGGAACACTAGCACAGGTTTAAGGGAGCTTATGGACTGTATGCGGAAGATGGATTTCATTTGAATAAATATAGGGTAAAAGTATTAGCTGAAAGGTTTAACAAAAGTATTGAGGAGGCTTTAAATTAGTGATTGGGGGGCAGGAGCTTAATCATCCCAAAATTGGTAACACCAGGCCTAGAGGAAGTCCTGATACTGGGTGGAGGATTCTATCTATAAATGCTAGGAGTTTTAAGACAAAAAAAGGAAGAATTAGAATATATATTATATAGCAAGAACGTAGCGGTGTGTTCTGTTACAGAAACCTGGTGGAAATAGGAGGAATGGGACACAAATATTAGGAGTTTTCAGTTATTTAGAAAGAATAGAATGGATGAAGTAGGCGTTGGAGTGGCTGCATATGTTAGAAATGACATCAAAGCATATAAAGTGCAGATGTCCAGGGAACATGATTTCGAACAGATAATGGTTCGATTAGACCCACCAAATGAAAATATATTATGCTGGTAATAGGTTACAGACCTCCCTCCCTTCCACCAGATAGGACTGCTGTGTTCATAGGTAACTTGGAGAAGTTAGATGAAGGAAAAGATATTATTATCCTTGAGACTTTAATTTTCCCGGTATAAATTGGGAAACCCAGTGTCTACTAATGGACTACATGCAAGTTTTTGGAGGTATTAGACTGCCTAACAATTAAAAACTATGTGGTGTCTGGAATTAGGGGGAGAAACATCCTGGACCTGGTCTTATGTAATATAGATCATGCAATTACTAATTGCAGAGTGAGAAAACCCCTAATGGACAGCGACCATAATATGATTGAATTTTCCCTGACAACAAAAATAGCCCCTCATCTGGGGGTCACAAAAGTTATAAGATATGATCTTGCCAATTACAATCTGCTTAGGACATTGGTTAGTAACTGGAATTGGAAAAAAGGCATTTGAAAATCAGGATACAAATACAATGTGGGACACCTTTAAATGTTTCTTATTAGGGATGGTAAAGGAACATATACCAACTGTTAATAAATACAGTTCCAAGGGAAAGATACCACCATGGTGTAACCAAGCAATTTTAAAAATTAAGTCCAAAAACAGTTTGTTCAAGAAACTCAAAAATAGGGACACAAGGGAACTCAGGGAGAAATACAAAATGAAGCTACAGAAGTTTAAAAAAACAATTAAACTGGCAAAGAAAACATGGAGTATAGACTTATAACCAACGTAACAATAATAAGGAAGCTTTTATAATTATGTTGGGAACATGAAAAACAAGGAATAATGGTAGTCCCTGAATGTAGATGGGGAGTTGTTAGTGAATGTCAGGATATAGCCTTGAGTTTAATAAACACTTTCATAGTATATACTTGACTAGATTTGGCTTTGGACTGGGATTTGGACTCAGACTGAGAATATATACTTTACACATTGTAGTTATCGTAATTTTGTTTGAGGGCGGGAGTCTGTCTTGGTTATTTTTAAGTTTATTTTATTTATTTATTTTTTTTGTTGTTTTTCTGGTTTTAGGGTTAATTAAATTGGTCACCAGAATGTGTTGTAGGCCTGCCCCCATGGTCGTGTGCTATTCATCCTCTGCTCTCTTTGCCCTTTGTCTCCCTCCATTGCATTTCTCAATCTACCAGCCTTGTAGAGCGTTAGGTATTGACGAGGGGAGGAGGGGTTGGGGGTGTGACCGTGGGGTTGAATGAGCAGGGCCATCACATCAGGGTTGTAGGGTCCAGAAGACACCCTGGGCGAATGGAACCCGGACCGTGGTCCATCTTGCCTGGTTTCATACTCAAGGGCACCACCAATTTTGGTGGGCACGTGGTCCAGGTGGCTCCAGAGTTCATTCATCTCGAGAGGTGAAGATGAATGCCAGATCTCATTAAAACAAGACTGCAATTATTGCAGATCTTGTTAATTCAGTGGATCTGGCTTGCATCACTGAGACCTGGCTGGATGAGTACTTTGGCCCTATGTTAGAGGTTGCATTCCAGCCGGTTACTCTGTGATTCACCGCTGAGATTGGGTCATTTGGGGGTTATGGATTGTTTTAAGACCAATTGGGCCTCTTGAGTGTACCAGTTGAGGAGACTTAAGTCATTTGGGTGTACTGTGGTAGCAGGCATAGGCTGTAGGATCATTCTCATCTACCGTTCGCCCGGGGATGGGAAACGGTTCTTTCAGGAAGTGGCGGACTTCATCATCGACATGGCATTTGAGTCTCCCAGGCTGATGGTCCTGGGAGACTTTAATGTTTGGGTCAATGATGAACTCTCACAATTTGGTCAACATTTCCTCTAGTTAATGATATCTCTGGGTCTTACGCAGATAGTTAACACTGCTACCCATAAACACGGTCACTCACTTGACTTAGTCTTCCTCCTGGGGATAAAAGCCTCAGATCTGGGGGTGGAACCAGTCAGATGGTCCGATCACTACACTGTGGGGTTCAGTTTTAGTGTCCTCGCTCAAGGCTACCACCCTGTGGAGATGGTCAATTATCGCCTTTACTTAGATGTTAGGTCTGAGGGCCCAACGGTGGTACTTGACCTATCGATTATTCCGGTGGCAAACAGCGACCCAGAGAATCTCGTGGTGGCCCATAATATGGCCATTTTGTCAGCCCGGGATGTCATTGCTCCTGTCCATGTTCATCCTCTCTCCCTTCACCCTCTGTCCCCATGGATTGATGGGACCGTGTGGGAGATGTGGCGACTAGGTCGAAGGTTAGAGCGTTGCTGGTGGAGATCTGCCGTTGATGCCAACCACCTTAGATTGATGGACCATTATCCAGCCTATCAATCTGCAGTCACCCATAAGAAGGCAGACTTCCTGTCCGGGGAGATTGTGGCTGCTCAGAATTGACCAGGTCAGCTTGTCTGAACTGTGGACAGACTGTGCAACCCAGCCTGTCTGCAAGTCCGGAAAGCTGCCACAAATAGAGTGCAATGAACTTGCTCGATTCTTTGTGACTGAGGTGGCTGACATAAGGGCAGTTCTCCGACCGGCACACTCTTATGGGTATTGTTTCTGATCAACACTTGGTCACTGGCCCTCAGCTTTCCTGGAGTACCTTCGACTGCCCGGAGTTCATGGATGTCATGAGGATTGTCCAGAGTATGCGCCCTACATGCTGTAGTTTTGATCCAGGACCAACTTCCCTTATTTTGGGTTGTATTGATTCCATCAGCCTGGTCCTTGCGCAGATAGTTTGGTGCTCCTTGGAAACAGGTGAGTTTTCTAGCTTCCTGAAGGAGGCAGTGGTAATACCCCTCCTGAAGAAAGCTTCCTTGGACCCAAACTGCCATGCGAACTACAGACCAATCTCTAACCTTCCCTTTATAGGGAAGGTGGTTGAGAAGGTAGTAGCCATACAGCTGGAGAACCATTTAACCATCCATGACATCTATGAACCTCTCCAGTCTGATTTCAGAAAGAGGCATAGTACTGAGACATCGCTGGTTCGGGTGCTTAATCTCCTGATGGCAGAGATCAGAAAAATGTTCTATCTTGGTTCTTCTAGATCTCGCCAGCTTGACACTGTGGACCATGGAGTTCTTCTCAGTCGCCTGAGGTTCATCTGTGGCCTGTCAGGTACAGTCCTAAGGTGGTTTACATCTTACCTCACCGAAAAACTCAGAGGGTAGTGTCCGAGCTTTATTCTTTGGACCCAATCCTCTATTATGTGGGGTTCCTCAGGATCGGTGTTGTCCTCCATGTTGTTTGCAGTGTATATGCTGCCCTCTGAGACACTGTAAGGAGGTATGGGCTGATGTTTCATTGCTATGCTGATGATACCCAGCTCTGCCTTTCTTTTGCACCCAACCAGGATAGAGCTCTCTCAGTCTTTAATAACTGCCTTGCAGAAATCCAGGAGTGGATGGATTCGAGTGGCTTGAAGTTGAACTTGGGGAAAGAATGAAATGCTGGCTGTGGACCCAGGACACTGGATAGGGGGTTTGGGGGTAGGTTCACCCCCGGGGCTTTTTCTTGGGGGTCTATCGCTCCTGGCCTCTGAACGAGTATGAAACCTGGGGGTCATTTTTAACAAAGGGCTGACACTGTATGCACAGGTGTCAGCCGTCATCAAGACATATTTCTGCCACCTGAGGAATATCTGCAGGATTAAGCACCTTGTTCCATCTGGTGACCTTCCTATGTTGGTTCACGCCTTTGTGTCCTCGCAATTGGATTATTGCAACTCTGTCTAGCTAGGGCTTTCTGGGGTGGAAATCCTCCATTTACAGCTAGTGCAGAATGTGGCAGCATGGCTTTTGACAGGAACCTCTCAGTCCTGCCATATTTCCCCAGTGCTGCGCGGTCTGCACTGGCTGCCGGTACAATGGCAGATCACCTTCCGAGTTGGTCTTCTGACTTATAAAGCCCTACACGGACAGGGCCCTGACTACCTGAAAGAGCTCCTGGTTCCCTATCGCCCTGGGTGATCACTTCGCTCAGCTGGCGAGGGGTTGGTAAAGATTCCAAGAGTGTGTTTAAAATCATCTGGGGCACAGGCAGTTAAGCAGCATGAGGTGTCCTTACCCGGTTACAGCTGTCTCAGAAAGGACAGGATAGGTAAGAGGGGTGGTGGTGTACTCCTGTACTTCAGGTCTAATCTAGAAGTCACCGAGCTCCCTGATCCCAGTGGGGGGAACTCCCGACTGAATCTCTTTTTGCCTCCATAGCCCTCGGAAACGTCAAACAAATAATAATTGGGTGTATTTATGTGCCCCCCTAGTCAAGCTTCCTCTGGCCTATCCTCATTGCTACCTTCCCTAACTAATCTCCCTGGACATGACCTCATCCTTTGTGAGGACTTTAACCAAGATTGGCTTCAACCAGAAGCCGTAAAATTGCACGCCACGATGGCTGACTCTTGCCGTACTCAACTTATCCAGCACCCCACACGAATCAACACCAAGTCTGGCAAACATATGTTACTTGACCGGATGGTCACTAACTGCCCACTGCTGATCAGAGCTGCGGGCATACTCCCTGGTTGCATAAGCAATCATTCCCCCACTTTCTGTGTGTGGAGAAACAACTGTCCTAACCCCCCCTCTCAGGATATCCCTAATCTGTGACATGTCTAGGTTTGACATAGAAAGCTTTACCATCTCCTCAACAATATTGACTGGAGACCCATTAACTCACTCCCAGATATTAACCTTGCCCTAGACTTCTTTACCACAACATTCACTCAATTAGTTAACCAACATGCCCCTTTGAAAAAATGCAGGTCCAAGGGTATCAAGGCTCCATGGCTCTGAAGGAGATTCGATGCTCATGTCGCACTGTAATAATGCGTGAGGGCCTACAAAAAGTGAACTCCCTCGACTGGCAAGCATATAGACACCTCAGGAACAAATGCAAACATTCTCTGCACAAAGCCAAGTGATTCCACTTAAATCCTTCAAATGAAACACCTCTGCAACCTAAAGAAATTCTGGCAAGAAGTAAACTCCTTATTAAAAAGAAATGCTGTTAATACCCCAAGCTCAGTCCATGCCTACAGCACAGACCTTACTGACTCTACTTTTATTGCCTCTGGCTTCAATTAATTTTTTACAGATCTGCACAAATATACCTCGCTCTTCCATAACACCTGCTCTCCTAACACTGTGCTGCTGCCCACAACTACCCTTGCAGACTGCCCCGAGTTCCACCTAAAACTTGCCACTCTCAAAGAGGTCCAGAAGCTTCTCTCTCAATTAAATCCTGAGAGCCCATCCGGACATGACTCCCTTGAGGCAAAATTTCTTAAATTGGGTGCTCCTGCCCTTGCTCGCCCGGTTAGGGACCTGTTCAACCGGTCTTTCATCACCAGCTTGGTACCTGATAAATGGAAGGTGGCAGTGGTAGTCCCAGTGCACAAGAGGGGGGTCCAGTATGGTGGTCAGCAACTATAGACCCATATCCCTCCTCTGCCATCTAGCGAAGATACAGGAGCGCATTCTTTATAACCACCTGCAGGACTATCTGGAATCTCACAATCTACTATCCCCATCAACACGGTTTCAGAAGAATCACAGCACTCAAATGGCCCTGATAAAAGTGACAACGGATATATTTCGCTATGGACAAGGGTTGTGCCACTGGTGCCATCATCATCGACCTCACTAAAGCATTTGACCTGGTAAACCATGATCTCCTGCTCCACCAACTACATGTCTTAGGTCTGGATAAAAGTGCCCTAAATTGGGCAAGAAGCTACCTATCTGGCCGCTCCTAAAGAGTTAAATGGGACGGATCCCTTTCAGAACTTAGACCGATAAACCACGGCGTGCCACAGGGATCCACTCTTGGACCATTATTATTTTCACTTTTCATAAACAACACCCCTTTTTTTTGTGGTGGTGCCATGGTACATCTTTATGCAGATGATGCAATTATCTATCGGTCATCACCCGACTTTGACCAAATGAATCGAGAACTTGCCACTGAATTCGCCTCCCTCGAGGACTGGTTCAACCACAAACAGCTCGTTCTTAATACCAGGAAAACTAAATGTATGCTCTTCTCCCCCCGTTCTACCTCCAACTTTGCTCCTCTCACTCTTACCATAACATCGATCATGGGAGATAGCTTGGAGACAGTCCCATCCTTCAAATACTTGGGATTCACTCTGGTCCCATCACTCATTTTCAACATTCACATCTCCAGTATAGTTAAACATATGCAGCAGAAGCTTGGTCTGCTCTACTGAATACGCCCATATCTCACCTCTGCTTCCTGCCTAAAAATTGCTCTCTCATCTCTTACTCCCTCCCAACATATGGTGCCCCTGCTACGCTCTGCTAATACCTCATCTCTCCATCCTCTCCCAGGCTTACTACAGGATTGGTAGGTTCACCTTGGGGCTAACTCACTATCACACCACTGTGACGTCCTCTCCTCTCTAGGCTGGTTGCCTTCAGCTAAATTGAGTATTTTTCCATGTGCTTAATTTTTAAACTTGTCCACCTCTTTACACCACCCTGCCTTAGAGATTTGATTTGCCTCTGGCAGGCACCTTGCACCCTACGCTCCTCCTTCCTCCCCTGCTAGTCCCCCAATCTACATCTATCCTCTCAAGGAGGTCCTTCTTGTTTGCTGCTGTCTCTGATTGGAACACCTTCCCTCCCCACATCCTGATTTGCCCTTCTCTTCCTCTTTTCAAATCCAATCTGCATGCCTTCCTCGCTGTCTCTCCCTTCTGCCTGTGCTTCCGCTAAAGTTCTTAACCTCCCCTCTCACCTGACCTCTGACCCGTACCACCTCTCCCCTTCCCTCCCCACTCCCCCTTCATCATCCTACTTTCCTCGTTCTTTTTGTGCTCAAAATGTGACATTCTATTGCACGTGTAGTTAAAAATCCTATTGTATATAGAATTTATAGATACGTAAATATGGTGAACATAACTAGCTCTTCATTATTGTATCCACTGTACAATGTATGTCAAATTTGATACTGCAATGTACTGACTCCCTGTACAAATACTCTGCTACACTGTACCATGTATGTCCCCGGGTCGACCCTGAAAAAGGGACTGTAATTGTCTCAGTGGTCCTACCTGGTCACCAGAACTCAAATAAATAAATTTATGCATGCAACCCCATCCCTTTGGAATTCTCTACCCCACCAGTTACATGAGTGTGCAACTGTGGACAGATTTAAAAGAGCTTTAAAAACTCATCTGTGGCACCAAGCATTTGGTGACTGATTTATTTGTTTTATATTTAAATGCTTACTGTTTTATTTAAATTAAGTTGATGTTATATTTTATATGTTTTTAAAACTGTGAGGTGCCTTGGTTTTGGAAAGGCACCATAAAAATAAAGTTTTATTTATTATATAGCAAAAAGTGGCTCCACTTTCATACAACATAGAGGTTACACCAAATAGTAATATAAACATAACTAGTGATATGGTATTAAAGAAATTGCTGTAGTTAAATCCCAACAGATCCCCAGGCCCGGATGAACTCCATCCAAGACTTTTGAAGGAGATAGCCCTAGCTATATCAAAACCACTCCAGACCATTTTCCAGCACTCAGTTATAGAAGGGAAGGTCCCCTTAGATTGGACATCAGCCAATGTTACCCCCATTCACAACATGGGGACTAAGACAGAGTGTACAAATTACAGGGCTATGAGCCTGACCAGCATAGTGGGTAAACTCTGGAATCCCTGATAAAGGAGCTGCTGGAACAGCACCTAGTCGCAAGTGTAACTAATCGTGTACACTTTTATGAACCTGTGAGTAGGACTTTGGGTAGTGGTATATCAGTGGAAGTCTTATATATCGACTTTGAGAAAGCTTTTGATAGAGTACCACATTATGAGCCAGGGGTTGAAAAATCCCCAAGTCCGAGGTCCGGGGCCCACAGAAAGCGCTGTAGGACTTGCACGCTGCAGCCCTTTTAAGTCCGACGGACTTGGCTGTATTGACTTCTTCCAGCGTTTAAAGGTTTTATTTATGACTCCCACAAAACGAGCGGGGCGCTGGCCCTTTAAATTCGTGCATCTGCGCTGCTGTTTCTGTATCTGCTGGCTCACCTGCTGCTATGTATGGATAGGAGAGAGGAAGTGAGTGGGGTCTGGGAGCAGCTGTATGCCAGGAGGAAGCCCAAGCAGCGATCGTGAAACCGAAGGGTTGGCGCATTTGGACGCTGGTGTCTGTAGTCTGTTCCCTCCAGCTCCTCCTCCTCTCTCAACAGCCAGTTAATGGGCACCATGTAAAATTGGCGGCTGGTTCACCCGGCGCACGCACTGCCGCTCGTCATTGAGACAGAGAGTGAGAAGTTAAGAGACGTGGAGGAGCGGAGGATTTTTCCAGACTAGTCAGTCGTGAGTTCAGAGTAATGCGCGTGCTGCGTGGAATTGGATTATTAATTTAAATTGTTTGTACCTTGCGGTCTTGTCCGAGCTTAGCTGTGGAGGAGTGAGTCAGGTGGCAGATGGCACTGAGACAGTATGGACTTGGAGATCTGCCAGGCTAGGCTGCCATTCCCTTTCTTCTGTCAGTCCCTGCCGTGCCACCCCCCCCCCCCCGAGTTGTTAGTCTTAGGCACTCCAGGGTCCAGGATGTGTGCGGTCCTACCTTAGCTGCCAGTCAAGTTCTTCAGTTCAGGAGGAAGGAGGAATCACTCAGGACTCTGAGGTAAGGAATATTACACTTGGCCTGGGCAGACTAGGTTGTCAAAAAAAAAAAAAAAAAAAGCAGAAGACATTTTCTGGCAACAAATTCTGTGTTTCTCCTATTGTGTTGTTTGTGATGCATTGATTGCTTGATGCTCAATCAACAGGAAATGTTCCTCACAAAACCCCTTCGAGTAGGAGGGGTTAAGCTGAGGGGACACTTCCTACTTGCACGCTACACTAGGAGCATCAGGGTAGGGTTACATGGTTGAAGTATTCATTTGCTGAGGGGCCATTTATGTCCAGACTCCAGGCACTGGAGTCCAAGCTGGAATCTGGACATAAATGACAGCAAATGAATGCTTCACCATGCTCCTAGGGTGCAAATACCCCCGACTGTCCTGGTCCCAGTAGAATTTAAAGTCAAACATTCCCAAGTACCAGTGGCACTTAATCCCTCACCCAGTCCCAGGTTTGGCATTAAAAAACTGTCTTGTAGTCTAGTGGCACCCCCCCTCCTGGTAGTGCCATCCTCAGTTGCACACCTGGACTCAAGATGGCGGCCAGCTGGCCACTACTCACCCTCTCTTCACCTTCACTGCTGGCCACCATCTCACACAAGTGTGACAAGTACAATATGGGTATTGAATGTGACTTGTGTAGACTGTTCGTGAGATGGCGGCCAGTACCACAGGTGAGCAAAGGCTGAGTGCTGGCGCATACTCAACAGTGGCAATGGGGCAGCAGAGGATGATGCCAGGAGAGAATAGGCCATGCAGCCACTTGACTACCAAAGAGTGTTTTTGTTCCAAAATGGGGATCTAGAGCGGGAAAAGGGGAACACCAGGGATTCAGGAATAATCTTTTCACTTGTGTCAGTCAGTTGTCCACCACAGTTACTTGCAGGCACAGCTGCATATTGTACTAGTACTACATATTGGAGTGGACCCAGAGACCATCACGTGTCTGCCTTGCAGCACAGCTGCGGCTATGTGAAAGGACTTCAGCTAGCCTGGGGAAGAGTACTAATTAAGACTGCTGAAAAGTGTGGGTTCACTGGTGCATGCTGGACTGTGAAACTTAATTTAGAGCCAAGAATAGAGTCCATTTTGAATCCAGAGACTGTGAGCTGCAAATAATTTGGCTTGTGAGTGGTCCTTTTTTTGTCCTATAAGGAATGAGGAAAAAAAGTGGTTTGCTTTGGTAAAAATGTGACTTACCGAAGCCTGCCATGGACTTGTGGGCCAAAAGTAACATAAGTCCTGGACTTACAAGTTCCCCCAAAATTTTCAACCCCTGTGAGCTGATCCAGACACTAGTGGAGATAGATGTTGATAAGTCACTTATATGGTAGATAACATTGTGGCTGGGTACAAGGAGACAGAGAGTTTGCTTAAAGGACTTTGTGTCAACTTGGATGCCCATGGATAGTGGTGTACCGCAGGGCTCCATCCTGGGTCCAACACGCTTCAATATACTAATAGCCTTTGTAACAGGAACAACTAATACCTGGTCGTCAAAGTTTACTGATGATATTAGGATTGGGGTGCCGGTTACAAATAAGGAAGATGCTACCAATGTTCAACAAAGTATAGACACATTGGCAAACATAGCAGCTGACAAAAAACTGAGATTCAACATGTCCAAATGCAGGATAATGCACTTGGGATCCAAAAATAATAGATTCCCTTATATATTAAATGGTCATCAACTTTTGGTGAGTGGCATAGAGAAAGATTTACGCATCTTGCTGGACAATAGTTTAAAATTCCCAGAGCAATGTAAGCAGGTATCCAAACGGGGATATGGTATATTGGGCGCCATTGCGGAATGTGGTCCACCATGCCTGGTCTCCGTACCCAAGGGCTCCAACGTTGTTGGGCCGATAGCTCGGGTGGCACCGGAATCTCGTCCGACTTGAGCGGTGTTATGCAATGCCAGGTCTATTGAGAACAAGACAGCAGTAATTGCAGATCTTGTTGGGACGGCAGACCTGGCATGCATCACTGAGACCTGGTTGGACGAAAACACTGGCCCCATATTGGAGGCTGCTGTTCCGTCCAGGTTCTCGGCGATACACCGCAGGAGTAGGGGTGTAGCCATTTGTTTTAAGACAGAACTGGACCTTATAGGTGTGACAGTTGAGGAATTCAGCTCATTTGAGTGTACTGTGGTTGCAGGTGTAGGCTGTAGGATCATTCTCATCTACTGTCCACCCGGGAATAAGAAACGGTTCCTACAGGAAGTAGCAGACTTCATGGTCAACATGGCGTTTAGGTCGTCCAGGTTGATGGTTCTGGGCGACTTTAATGCCTGGGTCGACGATGAACTCTCGCAATTCGGTCAGGACTTTCTCCAGCTGATGATATCGCTGGGCTTTACACAGGTTGTTACCTCTGCAACTCGTAAGTTCGGTCACTCACGTGACCTGGTTTTCCTCCTAGGGATTGAAACCTCCGATCTGGTGGTGGTACCTGTCGGATGGTCGGATCATCACACTATAAGGTTCAGTTTTCAGGCCCCCCCATAGGCCTGCCCCTGTGGAGATGGTCAGATACCGCCCTTTGCGAGATGTGAGCCCTGATGGCCTACTGGTGGTATTAGACCTGTCGGGAGTTCTGGGGGCAAGTAGGAGCCCAGAGAGCCTAGTTAAGGCCTATAACAATGCGGTTACTGAGACCCTGGACTCTGTCGCTCCAGTCCGTGTTCATCCCCTCTCTCTCCGCCCTCGGTCCCTGTGGTTTGATGGGACCTTGAGGGAGTTGCAGCGAGTAGGACAAAGGTTAAAGCATTGTGGGCAGAGATCCACCTTAGATTGATGGAACATTATTAAATCTATCAATCAGCAATCACCCGTAAGAAGGCAGCGTTCCTGTCGGGGGAGATTGCTGCCGCTCAGAGCAGACTGTCTCAGCTCTTTCAAACTGTGGGCAAGTTGTGCAACCCAACCTGTCTGCAAGTTCGAAGTGCCTTTTCACAAATTGAGTGTGATGAGCTTGCTCGCTTCTTTGCAGATAAGGTGGCCAGCATCAGGGCTGAGATCCTGCTGGCTTACCCTATGGGAGTTGATGGTGGTCAGTGCTTGGTCACTCCTCCTTGGTTTGCCTCGAGTTCTTTCGACTGGCTGGAAATTGTGGATATCGTGCGGATTGCCTAGGGTATGCACCCAACGTGCTGTAGTTTGGATCTGGTTCCAGATCCCCTGATAATGGGGTGTTCTGATGTCTCTGGCCTTGTCTTTGCGAAGATAGTTTGGTGCTTCTTAGAGTCAGGTGAGTTTCCTAGCTCCCTGAAGGAGGCGGTGGTGACACCACTTCTGAAGAAAGCTGCTGTGGACCTAAGCTGCTTTGCCAACTACAGACCCATCTCAGACCTTGCCTTTGTAGGGAAGGTACTTGAGAAAGTTGTGGCGCTACAACTGGAGAACCATCTTACCATCCATGATATCTACGAACCTCTCCAGTCCGGTTTTCGTAAGAGGCATAGTACTGAGATCACTCTGGTTCGGATGATCAGTGATCTCTTGATGGCGAAGGATCAGAAGCTCTGCTCCATCTTGGTACTTCTTGATCTCTTCTCAGCCTTTGACACCGTGGACCATGGGGTGCTTTTCAGGCACCTGAGGTTCATCTGCGGCCTGTCTGGTACAGTTTTCAGATGGTTTCAATCTTTCCTCACTGGCAGATCTCAGAGGGTGGTATCGGGGATTTTCTCCTGTGGTCCATTCTCTCTGCCATGTGGGGTTCCTCTGGGGTCGGTGTTGTCCCCCATGATGTTCACGGTGTATATTCTGCCCCTCAGAGACATTGTAAGATGGTATGGGCTGAGGATTCACTGCTATGCTGATGATACCCAGCTCTACCTGTCTTTTGTTCCTGACCAGGGTAGTGCGTGCTCGGTCTTTAATAACTGCCTCATAGAAATCCAGGACTGGATGAAATCCAGCTGGTTGAAATTGAACTCTGGAAAGACTGTGATGATGGTGGTGGATCCAGATCACCGGACAGAGGGGTCAGTGGCTGGACAATCCTCTGGACTTTGTCTCGGAGGTGTCCAGCTGCCTTCCTCCAAATGGGTGCGAAACCTGGGGGTGGTTCTTGATGATGGGCTGACACTGCGTTCGCAGGTGTCGGCAGTCGTCAAGTCCTTGTTTTACCATCTCAAGAACATTGCCAGGATTAAGCACCTTGTTCCATCTGGCGACCTTCCATCGTTGATCCTTGCCTTTGTGACCTCGCGCCTTGACTACTGCAACTCCCTGTACCTAGGGCTACTGGGGGTTGATATCTACCGCTTGCAGCTAGTGCTGAATACTGCAGCACAGTTGTTAATGGGGACTCCTCGTTCAAGTCACATCACACTGGTTCTGCGCAAACTGCACTGGCTGACGATTCAGTGGCGGATCACCTTCAAGGTTGGGCTTCTGACCTTTAAGGCCCTGCACGGACTGAGCCTGGACTATCTGCAAGAGCTTCTGTTGCCTTACTGCCCTGGATGACCACTCCGCTCAGCTGATGAGGGGCTGTTAGAGATTCCCAGGGTATGTCTTAAAACATCAGGGGTCCATGCTTTTATGTATGTGGCCCTGACCCTGTGGAATTCTCTACCTAATCAGATATGTGAGTGCACAACTATGGAGAGTTTTAAAGGAAAGCTGTCCTAAACTGTGGGGGCAATCACCAGGGCTGCAAAAACGCCCGATTAAAACAACCAATATAGTTTAAAATGAATAGCGCTAACCTTTTATTAGTTATTTATTGTTGTACAGTTGCTCCTGGATGCACCATTTTGAAACTGCCGCCGCACCGGAAAACAGAGTGTGACCCAGACATCCGGTCCTGTGCCGGAATGCTTGTAAAATGACGAGCGAGCACATTTACAGTGGATAAAGAAACACTGTGCCATGTAGAGGTCTATTAACTGAACCTCTAGAAGTAATTCCCAGTTAAAGCAGAGCAGTATAAGGTATTTAAAATTGTTCTCTTAAGTTGGGCTCAAGCTCAGTCATGCGCAGTAGAACCTAGCCATGTGTCCATGCGAACTTGGAGCACTAGGCCTACTGCGCTGACTGAGCTTGGAACTCAACTTTAGAACAATTTTAAATACCTTACACTGCTCCGTTTTAACTGGGAATTACTTCTAGAGGTTCAGTTAATAGACCTCTACATGGCACAGTGTTTCTTTTATCCACTAATGCCTCGCCGTCATTTTTACGAGCATTCGCACAGGACCGGATGTCAATACATCGTTTTCAAAAAGGCAGTTTCAAAATGGTGCATCCAGGATCAACTGTACAACAATAAATAACTAATAAAAGGTTAGCGCTATTCATTTTAAACTATATTGGTTGTTTTAATCGGGCGTTTTTGCAGCCCTGGTGATTGCCCCCACAGTTTAGGACAGCCTTCCTTTAAAGTGCCTTGAAGACCCATCAGTGGCACATTGCCTACCCAGACTAATCATGATTAGATATTTCTTTATTCGGCTAACATGCTATATGTAATTATATGTTTTATTGGATTTTATTTGTTTTAAATTGTATAGCGCTTTGATTGCAGAAAGGCGCTTTATAAATAAAGCTTTATTATTATTATTATTGCGAGGAACATCAGGAGTAGGGAGTGAGTGGTACTGATGCCATTGTTCGTTTCACTAGTGTGCCCCCATCTGGAGTACTGTAGTAGCTTTTGGGCACCACACTTGATGCGGGATGTTGCGAGGCTGGAGGGGAGTGCAGAGAAGAGCCACAAGGATGGTTACTGGTCTGAGGGAGAGCACATATGAGAAAAGGGTGAGACACTCGGGCATGTATTCCCCTGACATAGAGGAGATATGTGTATGGTATACAGGGCCCATAGTGAGAGCGATCTTTGGGAATGCGTGGGTTTGAGTGCTAGAAATAGCACAAGGCCAGTTATAGGCAACATGATTTGCACACCCCTGTAGCCAGGTGTCTACCTCCTCTAAAAGGGAAGATAAAATGTTACCTGCAGTGTGTGACACAACCATGCTTTTCATGGCAAGTGTGGCATGGTTATGCAGCACAGAAGACTGGCTGCTGGCTTCAGTCAGTGCTGGTGCCAGTTCCACCCATACAGTTTGTTAAGTTGCATTTGGTAAAAAAATCATGGCTCACCTCTAGAAATTCCACCCAGTGTACAGTTACACACATGTACGAACTTGCAGCCGTTGGACTGCTACTCTGTATATCAGTGGTTATGGGGATATAGCAACTTGAGGAATGCTGCAATGCATGTTTTACCACATTTTCGACAACATTCCTTAGTTAAGAAACTGCCCTCTGTGAAAAATAAGTCCTGAAAGGAACTTGCTATATAGTGTATAGCAGAGCATTGTTCTATATCGAAAATCCATCCTTTTCAAAATGCTGTTGTACCACAGTTCAAAGAGTCATGGGATGTGATTGTACCCTTCTGTGGTAGAACAGCATTCTAGATCCTCTAGAGACTGCACTAGTCAGTTTCTTTTTTTTATATTTACTTTATTTTGATATTATTCATGTTACAGATTTGTATTCAATTTCTTTTTTTCAATTCATATACTTACACATTACAATCACCATTTCCTTTTGTATACAATTCAGGTGAATACATTTGTCAGTCTTACCAATTTCCATCTCATATGTTTATTTAATAATATCATTAGCTACCGTCTACCATATCTCTACTGTACAGATTCTTGTCCTGTCTATATCCTATATTAGCACATCTCTGCATTAAAACCTATTACCCCGTACCAACAGGTTGGGTGGCTACTCTACTGTTAAACAGATCGACTATACAGATTTGGGTATCTATTACTTATTTATTTTCCTAGCTGTTCATCACCTTAGGTCCTTGGGGAGATTACACAGTTTCGTTCTATGTTTTTTGTTTCTTTCATCCATGAGCTCTTTTGCAGTGTTCTGTACGGCTCTGTTTCTTCCCTGCCGTCCTCCCCTCCTGTTCCCTTTTTCCTTCGGGGCTTTAATTTATTCCTGGAAGTCAACTCATTGCCATGATCCATTTCAACCATCTTTATCCGAACTTCTCAGTTCTATATTGCACTAAGTACATTAGTTTCTACATTTCCTGTATATTATCTACCACCGTCTTCCATTCTGTCAGATTAGGGGACTCTGGGTTGAGCCATTTTTTTAGTGAATGTTTTCCCTAGTGCTGTCACACAGATCCTCCATAAGTATTTACTATCTGGTCCTTTCAGTTCTACAGGTGGGAGGCCCCCATATACAGTGCTGTATCTGCAGTCCTCCTTGTATTTGGAAGATTTCTCTAAGTTTATCCTTTACTTCCCTCAGGTAGTCTTGTATCCTGGGGCAGTGATAGAAAATGTGTTCGTGAGTAGCTATTCCTTCCCCACATTGTCTCCAGCACCCCAGATATCTGATCTCTGCCCATCCAGCTTTCATATGTGGTGTAATAAAATATCTAATACTTTCCACTGGAATTCTCTCCGGCACGGAGATGAGGTTACCTTAAATCCCCCCTCCATATCTTGTGCCATTCCTTATCTGATAAGTGTATCCCTGTACCATCTTCCCACCTCTTTACTCTGTGTATGGATTTTGCTCCTTTATGTGCTAGTAGGAATTGATAGATGAGGGTGATCGCTCCCTTTGAGTCTTTTTTGTTGAACAGTTGGTCTAGAGTCACCTCCCCATCTAATATGTGCCATGAGAGGTTCTGTTTGGTTTGTTGTGTCTGTATGAACCCTCTCATTTGGTAGTATCAGAGTTTGTTCGTGTCATTCCACTGGAACCTTTGCTTCCCTTCCTCGAATGTCAGGATTGTGTCTTCTCTCATAATGTCTGCTGGGGTTCTACACCCTCTGTGTTTTTGCTGTCCATACCACAAATCAATCTGTCCAGGTGTGTATTCCCTATTCTGCATCCACCAAGTGTATTTCCATCTCCCTTCTCTGACTCCTTCGTACCTTTGCCATCTCTGAAGTGCCTCTGCAGTCACCCTTATTGCTATATTGTCCACTTCTTCCAAGTCTGCTGCTGGCTTTGTGTTAAACAATATCTCTGCTAGGGGTGTCTGCCCACCTCCCCATTCCTCTAACTCCCTCCACTGTGCATCTATTGTGGGGTTATCCCATTGCAAGGCCCACCTCAACTGGGCTGCAAGCCAGTAGTTTGAGATATCTGAAAGCGCCCAGCCTCCCCATTTCTTCCATGTTGTGAAGATCTCACTCCTTACTCTCAGTTTCTTTCCCACTCATATGAATTTACAAATCATTCGTTGTATTTCCTGCAGTTTGGGTCTCTTCATATCTATTGGGACACACTGAAAGATGTACAACAGTCTTGGCAGTATGTTCATCTTCACTGTCTGAATTCTGTCACTCACTGTGACAGGGAGTGCTCCCCACCTTTTGACATCTTCTCTAATCAGTTTAAGTAATGGTGCGAAGTTGTCGAGTTGGAGGGAATCAGAGGTGTTTCTCAGGGTGATGTCCAGGTATTTTAACTTTATTATTGTCCATTTCATTGGGTAGTTAGTTCTTATCTGTGGTGTGGTGTTATAATTTAGTTTGAGTATTTCTGTTTTACTAGTATTAAGGGTATAACCTGATATTTTGGAGAATTCAGAGACCATGGACATCATTTTGGGGATGGAGGTGTCCGGGACCGTTAGATACATCAATACGTCATCTGCATAAAGGGATTCTTTATGTTATTTTTGACTTATTAACACCCCCTTTATCCCTGTGTCTTGTCTGATCCATTGTGCCAGGGGCTCCAGGTAGAGGGCAAATAGTAGTGGTGACAGTGGGCAACCCTGCGTTGTCCCCCTCCCCAGTGTGGATCTTTCTGAGATTTATCCTTTTATTCGAATATATGCCTGTGGATCTGCATATAACCTCTGCAAAATGTCTATCAAGTGGCTGTGAAAGCCGAATCTTGTCAACACCCCAAATATGTATCTCCAGTCAACTTTATCAAAAGCCTTCTCTGCATCCATACTCATTATGACTGTGGGGATCTTGGTCTTATTCAGATTCTCAATGATATGTATGGTTCCTCTTATATTGTCTGCCATCTGTCTACCTGCCATAAACACTGTCTGGTCTTTATTAATCAGTTGTGGCAAGATTTCTTCTAACCTTTTAGCAAGTATGCTAACAAAGTACTTATAATCCACATTCAATATGGATATCGTTCGGTATGCACCTCAGTTCGTCGGGTCTTGGCCCGCCTTGGGAATAACTGATAAGCACAGCTAATTTCCACGATGGTGGTGTCTGTCCTCCCTTTTTCATTATGCTTTGGTAGGCATCTTGCAGAATAGGTGTTATTTTATCAATAAATTTCTTGTAAAATTCTGCGGGGATGCCATCCGTTCCTGGGCATTTTCCTGTTTTACCATTCCCTATGGTTTGCCTAATTTCCTCTTCCCCTGTTGGCCTGTTCAAGGTTTCTTGCTGTTCTTTTGTTAGTTTTGATAGGTTCAGTTGTCTCAGGAAGGCGGTTATTTCCACCTGCGGAGTTTCCGGTTTAGCGGTGTAGAGTGTCTTATAAAATCCTTGGAACGCCTCCATTATTTTCTCTGTGGTGTGCACTTGTTCCCCTGTGTTTGTGTAACCCCCGGACCCCTGCCTTTTTGCAAATGACAGGTGGTGTGCTGTTGAAGCTGACAGCAGTACCAGGTGGGGGACTGGGTTCGGGGAGGACTAGGTTACTTGGCACAAGGGCTTAGGTTTGGCTACTCTGCACAGGGGCACCCAAGTAATTCCGAACACAGGAAGCAATAACTGTAATGTCCAATACCAGGAATGGGATTCTAAAGTGTGGCTTTTATTCACATCCAAACTGAACAAACAAAGCATAGATGGACCCCCACGGGGCTATATTCCTGGTAATGCAGATAAGAGTAACAGAACACTTCTTCAGCACTTTATCCCTCAGGCTCCGGACCCACCAGGCAGACAGCCCGGACTTGTACACAGCCCGACTTGTACACTATTTGGTTTTTTTCCTGGCCCAGCTCCCTTGCCAGCCACTCGAACCCGGTCCATATGGCAGTGGACCACATTTTCCTTTGGTGGCTCCCCAAACCACCTTAGAGCCTTTGACTCCTTAAGGGAAATTCCCTTTCAATCCCACGTCTGGGTACTTCCCTCAGCACTGACTAAGTGCCTGAGGCAAAGTAAAAGGGCCACAGAGCAAATCCGTAGAGGTGAACCTGGTTACTAAAGATGTGGGGTCTCCCACCTCCAGCTTCTACAATCCATACCCGGCCATTTCTCTGGACATTAAACAACTCTTTTTGAAAGCTTGGCAATGTAGATTAAAGGGTAAACGTTTTGCATATTTCCTCTACATGTCTTGACTTTCCCCTTGTACTAAATTCGAACATACTTAAAGCAGCAGTACTATGGGGAAAAAAATTGTGCTTTTTTGACAGTTTATTCCCTGTGCCCTGCTTATCATATACCTGGTACTCTTTCTCGCCGGCATTGTAGTATCGCCGAGTAATTTGCTCAGTTATTGTCTGCTTTTATTTACATGTCTGCCACCCAGCATGTTGCACTGGAACCCTCTTTGTTGCCAACTGCACATATTTATGACGAAGGGACATCGGGAATGGTCAGCAGAGGGTCCCTCTGCTGTTGTCAAAAGATGTGATGCAACCTGGAGAAAAAGCACATGCAAAATTAGTCAGCTGCCATATTTGTTGTAGCGCTACAAGACTTCAAATGAATTGCAAATATCTACAGTAAAAAACTAAAGACGACTGGAAAAAAGCATTTACAGGTATGGAAACTGGAACTTTGGCTGCATGCTTACAGCCAAAAAACAGAATTTTGATAGGTCACTTCCTGATTTCGTAGTACTGCTGCTTTAAACATCTCTTCCTGAAAAGCTTGGCAGTGTAGATTAAAGGGTAAATGTGTAGCACATCTCCTCTACATGTCTTGGCTTTCCCCTTGTGCTGGACTTGAACATACTTTTACTTTGGCTTAGCCTATTCCTCTAGGCCTCCCACTAATTCAGCAGTCCAGTCCCCACTTTAACACAGTCCAGGTGAAACATAGGCCCTTTGACAAGAGCAGAACTCACCCTTTGGTTGCAGGTGCCCCACAGGCGAATCTTGACAGCTTCTGGTGCCACAACACATTTCAGAAAATAAGGCAGCTTCTTCCCTAGCCGGAACCAGGAGGTTGCCCCTGGAATAACAGGCAAACCTTCCACCCCCATCCCCTCAGGGATGGGGCACAGAGACCAGTATACAGCGGTCTCCACCACTTCAAGAACAGCTTACTATGTTCCTCTTTAGGCGGAAACACACACCTTTCCCTAAAGGTAGCTCTATATCAGAGCTTTAGGCTCCAAGAGCCTGTGCACAGACTGCTGTGCTCCTCTCTTCAAGACTGCTCACACACAACTTCTGCTCACTGTTCAAAAACTCCCAACATTCTAACCTAACTCCCATCTGCAGATTCCAATGTGGCTCATGCAGCTGCGATAGTTCTATGGTGATGTCATCCCTCAGTCTCAGCTGAGACTGAGAACAGAGTGAGACAGTGTGAAATCCATTTAACTGGAGTTTCACAAGATGCCTTCCCTGCCTACCACTAGGTCTTACTGGGATTCTAGTAACCCCGGGTAACGGGGGTTACATTTGGGTTCTAGATTTTTGTAATTTGTGCCTTTGTCCTATTGGCTCTAAGCCTAATTGCTAGTAATTTCATTGCTCTGGGCCCTCCCGCATAGTATCTTTGGCGAGCAAACACCATTTGCTGTTCTATTTTATGTTCTAATAATCTGTTAAGGTCCTTTTTTAATTTTGTTATTTCTTTACCTCTTGTTCTGTCTATTTTTATTTGCTGTTGCAGCTCTAAGAGTGTGATTTGCTCTTTAAATTGTTTTTGTTTTTCCAGTCTTTCCCTTTTTCTTGCTGCCCCTATTGCTATCAGTTTCCCACTAATCACAGCTTTCAGTGTGTCCCATAGCATTGCTTTTCTAATGTCTAGTGTGTCATTTTCCGTCATGGTTTGCTCTGTCAGCTTCGGGATCTGGTCCAAGACCTCCTTATTTCTGAGTAATGCAAGGTTCAGTCGCCAGAAATTGTTTCTAGATGTCTCTTGTAGTTTCATCTCTATGGTAAGTGGTGCATGGTCCGATATCCCCATTGTCCCCACCTTAATCCTGACTATTTTTGCTATTGTTTTCCTGGGGACTAGAAACAGCCCAGTCTGGAGCACATGCTGTGTACTTGAGAATAGTATGTAAACCCTTTGCTGGAGCCTTCAAGGTGTCTCCATGCGTCTGGCAGCCCTAAATGGGTTAATAATGTTCTAACTTGTTTAGCGACCTCATGTGCTGATCTGGGAATCCCCGAGGTGCTGTCAAGCCTTGGGTCCAGAGTAAGATTCCAGTCCCCTCTGCTTATTAACAGACCTTCTATTTTCTCTGTCACCTTCACAAGCAGGTTTTTGTAGAAATCATATTTGAACCCCGGGGGGCGTAAACTGCCACCAACGTTACCACCTGCCAATTTAATTTCCCTTTCAGGATTACATATCTACCCTCTTTATCCACTTCTTTCTGGATATATTCAAAGGGTGTCGTTTTTGGAATGAGTATTGCTAATCCCCTTCTTCTTCCTGTTTTATAAGAGAAAGCATATACTTCACTATATCCGAATTGTTTCAGTTTTTGGTGTTCATGTTCTGTTAGGTGGATCTCCTGCAGGAATATGATTTCTGCTTTCATTTGCTTCATTACTGTCATGATTTTCTTTCTTTTTATGGGGTTTGACCGGCCGTTTGTGTTATAGGTTACTATTTTTGTTTGTTTTTTTCGAATCACTCATTGACCGTGCTAGTTTGCTCTGACCTCTCTTTCCCAGTGGGAGGTCTTAAATTACCATGCACCCTACCTCTGACCTTTACTCGTATTTGTTCATTCCTACCCTCTGTATTCATATGTAACCCCTAGATGGCGCTATCCCAGGGGCTACTACCCCTGCCTGATTTGCCACTAACAGGTTGAGGGGCTTGGATCCAATGGCGGGTGCCTCCACCCAGAGGTCGGGGTTTGCAATAGTTAAACTAACTTGGTCACAGCCCTCTGGGACACTGCAACCCCCTTTCTTCCCACTAGTGGCCCACACAATATATCAGAATTACCTTCAGTATACACTTACCCCAGGACTGGTTCCGCACTGGGACCTCCTGTGAAATGAGATACAGTGCAACAATCACAGTACAGTACTTTAACATAGACAAATACCTCAGGCAGTATAACTTTGCTGAAACAAGTAGCTCTGATTTATTTAGGGGATATAACAAGGACAGGGGAAATCAGGTTAATTAGCTTATCACTCTAATAATCACTTATGGCTCTGTGCACAGGCCTATCCCTATCAGTTATTGTCCCTGGGTACCCAAGCTCCTAGTGGCTAGTCCAAACTGTGGCAGCTGGTAGGGCCCTTTCACACAGAGAAAAGGAGAATTAAACAGTTAGCAGTACAGTAATTCCATTTGGATTTAATGTGGCATTCAACAGGGAGCGCCCTGAATTAGTACTCACGACCTCCAAATAAGATAGGGTCCTTCAATGTCAGCAGGGCTCACTTGAGGTACACAAACCTCTTCACACATCCATATAAAAGAAAGCACTATACCAGGCAGGCTGCATCTGTATCCCGATCGCACTACTGCACAATACCCGGGAGAACACACAGCAGATTCAGTTCCTTGACAGACCGAGTCAATTTTCAGCAATTCTTCCAGTCTTCTACAGGGTGAGCCTGGTTTCTACTCTTCAGAGATCCTTTGATTCTTTTCACAGGATTGATTCAGTCCTAACAAGCTGCAGACCGAACTCTGGGCTCACACACGTTTTTGACTAAACTGCACACTGAAAAGCACAGGGCTCCTTCCTTCTTCACTGCCAAAGCTCAACTGAAACTCCAACCGACAAAACGGGCACTTCCTTTGAGTTCCTCCCAGTTCTTGACTGGATTGGCTGTCACTCACAATAGACTGCTGCTGTTGGTCCAAAAAGGCACTGAAGTCTAAACTACATCTCCCAGAGTCACTGCCCATACAATCCTCTTGTGGCTGGCTCAGATTATGAGTCCAAGTTCTGATTCGTCCAAGGCACCATTTTAGAGCTAGCTTACCCCACACTGATTGGTCCAGTTCAGCAGTTCAAAACTAGAATGGGAACTAGCAGACACAGTTCTGACTGCAAAGAAAGCAGGTTAGACAAACTGTAATTTCATTATTACTCTAAATAATTTCTGGCAAACAGTTACATCTTTCAGATAGGTTCCTTTGCACTCCTAGTGACTGCAAAATGAAGTGAATTGGCAGCAGCTTGAGTGGTACTCAATCAAAGAAACACACAGTCCCCCATACAAACTAATTATGTCTGCAAGCAGACAGCTCTTAAAGACAGTACCAGAGGTTCTAAAAACACTCACTGATAAATGGCTTAAATGCCAAACACCATTCAGGCTTGGAGCATTCAAGCAAGCTCCTGGAAGTCTTTTGGGAACCCCCATTTGCAGTGGGGTTACACCTCTTCCTGGTTGGAAAGCTTGTTGATCGTTCACACAAGCAAGTACCCCATAAGTTTCAACTGCAACCATATACATTTGCATTAGGCTCACATTATGTAATCATCAGTCAATATATCATTTTACCAAGAACACATTTCTGAAACATTGCAGTACGTCACTCTTTACACAGTATTACATACACATTGTACCATAACTCAAGTTATTACCTCTTGTACATGAAACTTGAGAGAGGGGCCTTCCTATCAGTTACCTTGGGGCTGGATGGGCAAGGGCACCATACTTAGAGGGCAACACAAGTAACTTGAGTTAGCACTGATGCTCAGTTTGGGCAATGAGCCTGGGACACATACACTCCTTTATGGACAACATTGAGAGGCAAGTCCACAGGCCCAAGTGAATCATAACTGAGGTGCACCACAGGCTTTACAGCTCGACCAGTCTTTCTAGGGGAACTGTTATAGTCTCTGCACTCTGAGCCTCATTTTCAGCATTCCTCACTTGTCAGGAGTCTCCATGGGGTAGAGGCTAGAACTTGGGGCACTTTCAGCTCCAGGAGTTACAGTTTCTGAGTCCACAACATTTGGCTCGCATGGAGAGCTTTCGGACACTGGCAGTGGACTGTCAGGGCACTCAAAATACTCTTCTTGTTTGGGTGTATCACCAGTCTGCCCCAATCTATCATTTTCCCCTGAAAGCTCAAACAGTTCAACCATGCACAATGATTCCATTTCATCTGATCTGATGCTTTGCACTTCACTTTCTGGGAGCATTGGCTCCAGGGATGAAGCTGGGGCTTAGACAGTCCAGAAGGCCCAGCTTCATCTCCAGTATTGACTAGGGGATTGCCCCGAAACAATTGACTCAGTTCGTAAGAAGGATAGTATTCAAAGTCACTCACTTTCTTCCGATATGGACTGACAGTCATGCTCAACTGGGACTTGTGGAGGGGAACACTTTAACTTTGCTTCTGTAGGTGCAGACTTTCTTGATCTTTTCTTAGCAGCAGCTCTAGTCACTGGTCCAGAGGGGGCATCTTCTAGGGGCTCAGACTCAATTAAGATTTGTCCAATGGGCAGTAAATGATTTCTATGCATTGTTTTTACATCTTTTGAATTATTCTCAGGCCTTACTTTGTACACTGGCAGATCATCTAGTTTGCCCACTACAATGTGAGGAGATGGTGCCATCTGTCAGCAATCTTGTGCTTGCCATGCAGTCCCAGATTTCTTAGCAATACCCGATCTCCTCCTGGAGTTCCTGTGCTTTCACCTTTTATCATACCTTTCTTTGTTGGCCAGATTTCTTTGGCAGCCATGGTTTGAGCCAGTTGGTACGCATGAGTTAGCTGGGCCTTTAACTTTGCACATACTGTAAATAGTTGTCAGCTTGAACCCCATCAGGAGAGACCCCAAAACACACATCTACTGGTAGTCGAGCTTCTCTTCCAAACATCAGGCGGTAGGGGAGAATCCAGTGGCATCACTTTTGGTGCAGTTATAAGCATGTACCAGGTGCTAATTTGTTGGCTCCATCTAGGCTTGTCCTTTGGGTGCAGGGTGCCTAGCATATCTAGCAAAGTGCGGTTGAAACGTTCAGGCTGTGGGTCCCCTGGGGGTGGTAAGGAGTGGTTCTGGACTTTCGCACTCCCCACAGAGAAAGCATCTCTTTGATCAGACGACTCTCAAAGTCTCTCCCTTGATCAGAATGGATTCTTTGTGGAGCCCCATAGTGAACAAAAAAGTTTTGTACAAGTACTTTGGCCACAGTGGATGCTTTCTGGTCTTTGGTGGGGAAAGCTTGGGCATATCTCGTGAAATGGTCAGTGACCACCAGCACATTACTGATATTTCTTTGATCTGACTCCAAACTCAGAAAATCAATACAGACCAGCTCCATGGGTGCACTGGTGGTGATGTTAACAAGGGGGGCAGCCCTCTGGGGCAAAGCTTTCCTCTGTAAGCAGCGACTACAAGTTCGAATGTGTTGCTCCACATCAGCCCCCATCTTAGGCCAATAGAATCTGGATCTCACCAAGTCAAGTGTTCTGTCTATACCAAGGTGCCCCATGTGGTTGTGCAAGGACCTCAGTACTGAGTCTCGAAGGCAGTGGGCAGCACTAGTTGTTGTTTGTCTACTTGTCCCTCTGTCTACTGTTTCTCTGTATAACAGTTTATTGATCAGTTTCAACTTAGGACCTTCTTTGTATAACAGTGCAGTTCTCAAATCAGTGGGCGTAATTTGGACACATCTTTTCCTGCATAGAGGGCTTCTAAAGCTGCTTTGATCATGGGATCGCGGGTTTGGCCGACACACTGTCATTGTCCAGCTGAGGCAGTGCACCAATGTCTATTGCAGAAAAGTGGCAATAAGCAGCAGGTATGCAATTCTCAGAGGCTCCCAAGCAATCCACCATGCAGTCCACTGCGTCCGTGGACATTTGTTCCTCCCTGTCAAACTTCCGCAGAGTGCCCAATGTCAGGTTCTGCTAATCGGACCCAATCATTCTGGGGAACAGGCCTCCGGAGAGAGCATCAGCATCTATGTGGTTCAGACCTGCTCGGTATTGAGAGCATAGTCATATGTAGATAATGCAGAAAGCCACCTATGGCCAGTGGCATCCAACTTAGCTGAGGTCTGCACATAGGTCAAAGGATTATTGTCAGTTTTACTAGTATTTTAGCCCCATACAAGTACTCATGGAATTGGTCAACAATAGCCCACTTCAAAGCTAGGAACTCTAACTTATGTACAGGATAGTTCTTTTCGGATGGGGTCAGGCTTCTACTGGCAAAGGCCACTGGTCTCAGGCCATTCTCGTGCTCTTGGTACAACACAGCCCCAACCCTTGCAAGCTAGCATCAGTGTGCAGGGCGTAAGGTTTTCTTGGATCGGCATAGGCCAGCACTGGAGCATGGGTAGAGTTGATATATGATCTCATGAAAAGCAGTCTCACAATCAGGGTCCAGCGGGCCCAAATACTTCACTCGGATGAAAATACACTCTTTCAGTCTTGAGGGACGCTGACTTTTGGTATTTTTTGTGGGTTGGGGGATACCCTTGAGTAAGGTTAAGTAAAGGGTGGATCACTCTTGAATAGTCCTTGATGAAGTGCCGATAATAACCACAGAATCCCAGGAATCTTTGCAGTTCTTTTAGATTTTTGGGCTGTGGCCAGGTGGTCAAGGCCTCAACTTTACTTGGGTCGGTCTCTATTCCCTCGGTGGATACTATGTGTCCCATACTTTACTGATGTTTGAAAGAATTGACACTTATCAATGGACAGTTTAAGGCCAAAGTCCTCCAGTTGGTCCAATACCTTAAATAATCTGCTCTCATGTTCCTCCAGTGAGCTGCCAAACACAATAACATCATCTAGGTATACCAGGCACTCTAGTAAGTTCATGTCCCCCACTGCACGCTCCATCAATCGTTGAAAAGTGGCTGGGGCACCAAAATCCCTTGAGGCATCCTCATGAATTCATAGAAGCCAAGCGGACAGATAAAGGCTGTCTTCTCACGGTCCTCTGGGGCCATCGGGATCTGGTAGTACCCATCATGGAGATCCAGCACAGAGAACCACTTGCTCCCGTTTAGGCAGTCCAAAGCATCCTGAATGCGGGGCATTGTGTACTGATCAGGGATAGTCCGCCGGTTTAGTGCGATAATCCACACACATCCTTACTGTTCCATTCTTTTCCTCACTACCACAATGGGGAAGCATAAGGGCTTCTGGATTCTTGTATTACACCAGCAGCTAACATCTCTTGCAGATGCCGTCTCACATCATCTATGTCAGCAGGTGCCAGGCGTCGAGACCTCTCACGAAATGGTCTTCGTCATGCAGCCGGATATTGTGCTCAGCTCCTTGCACGCATCCTACATCCCATTCCTTTAAAGAAAACACCTGGTTCTCTGGGCAAGCTTCTCACTGATCCTCACTTTCCATTCAGCTGGCAGCGGGAGTCGCAAATCAAACAAGTCAGGCGTTACTCTGTCATTCTTCCTTGAACTCTTGCTGCTGGGTAGCACTGCAGTGTCTGCACAATGCACATTAGCCAGGATGCAACCTCTGTTTACTCGAATGTCTCTTTCAGACACATTATGAACTTGGACCATTACCCTTCTGGCATAAGCATGGGCTCTAGCGGGCAAAATACTAGGCTTGACCAGCAGTCCCTCTGGCAATTTCCATCGCCTGGTGCATCCAACATTAATATTTTATTCTTAACATCCTTTCTGATAGGACCTCTCCCTGTAAGGTACACTGGGCATTTGGCGCCAGGATCAGAGACTCAGGATCCTTCTTCCATACAATTCCGACCGGTTCCTCTGGTTCTGTTTTTTCAGCATCTCTCTGTGCCTCATAGGCCTTCTTAATTAAAGCGGAACTCTTAAAGCTCTACTAGTCTTTGACCCTGTTTTCATAACACAACTGTGCCAGCCTTCCGAACATATGAGCATTTGTTCCAATCAACAAAGGGACACCATCATACAGTCCAGTGGGGGACACACTAAGGCTAGGGTCTCTACTTGTTCGGCCACTCCAGCCACGGAGTGGGAAAGACAGCCAAATTCGATATACCGGAATAGGGTTGGCCTTCTCACTTAACCCCATACATGCAGTCCTTCTAATGGTTGTAAGGGTACGTCTGACAAATGCTTCTGATACCAATCCTGGAACATAATTGTCACTTGGGAGCCACTGTCTAATACAGCTCTTGTAGACACTCCATTCACCTTTACAGTGGTCTCCATGGAGGGACCCACTATTCTGGACCAGTCTGGAGAGGCGGTAGTGGGGGCCTGGGCAACTGACCTTGCCACAAAAGGACGTGAATTAGCATTTTTGGTGCCCTCACTGGGATCATGTCGTGCACCTCTTAACCACTGATTTCTTCTCCAAGCTCTCCTTGTAGCCTATATGCAACTTTGTCAGTGTCTTTGGGGACTGGCATTCCTTTCATGTGCCCATCTTTCCCATAATTATAGCAAAACATACTTTCTGGAGTTTGAGCTGGCCGAGGCGCCACACTGGGAGCCAGGGCGGGGTATTACTAACTGGAAACCTGGGTGCCATCTCTGTTCATGGCGTGATAAGCATTTGGAGACATCTCGTCAGTTTCTCCACTTCCATGGTCAAGGATTTGAGTTTGGAGCTGTTATCAGCAGGAGATACATGGGTGGGTACCCCCACCCCATAGCAGATGCAGTCGGATATAGGTCAGGGCCGTACTTGCAGGCGTGGCCTTCATAAAGGACTGTTTTGAATTCCCGGATCTCTCTCAACAGTTCACCCATTGTGGCATATCTTTTCCTTGTCAGAGCACTCATTGACTGTCAACCTCTGCCCTGAACTTCACTTGATGGGTCACCCTCAGTCACTCGGTTCGTAGCCACAGCTGTTGGTGCAGGTACCTCCCGAGTCGCCTTTCTCAACTCCTCGAATTTCTCTCATTAACTCATCATAGGAGGGTGGGGATTCCAGTCGATTTGCCAGGCGTAACTGGAGCAACAGCAGTTCTGAGAAGGGGCAGACTTAAGGATTCTGTCCAGTCTGGTTCGGTCCAGTTCAATCGCTGGCAAACTACCCTTTCTGAGGCATTCTTGCAACAATTTTTCCAGCCGAGAGACATACACAGACAACAACCCTTGGTACTGTTGTGCATTTCTTACTCTCCACCATAGGTCCTCATCAGAATCTGGGCTCCCATACACATTCTCCAAGGCCTCAAGATAGGCCTGTGCAGTCCCTTCAGGGTTACTGGCCCGTTTAGCACGGATGGTAGCCAGGGCAGGACCTCGGAGGCTCTCACTAACCCTCTTTCGCCGCCTTCCGAGCATTGCCATTCTAGCACTTGGGGCAACATAGTCTATCCAGGTCTCCCAGTCATCCTCCCTGGGGGGTGGGAGGTGCCAGAGAAGATCCTCAACCTTCGGTAAGAGTCTGACTAATGGCAGGTGCAGAAATAGGAGTCTGCATTGGTTCAGCCACCATTACGGTCACTGGAGCAGGAGAGGGTGTTGGGAGGAACACTCCAGGTGGCAAGAATAGTTTCTTCAAGTCCTCCACAGTTTTCCTCTCCCAGCAACCATTCAGCAAATTTCTCCTCAAAGTTTCAGATAGTGGTGGGGCTGATTCCCCGGGTCTTTACTGTCCTTAGTTATCACTCTCCAAGCAGTGAGGGGCTCCCTCTGGGGTAATGGTCTGTGGCACTTTGGAGCTATCTATGGGATCCTTAAACTCTACTAGGGCCAGGAAAGTGTGGGTGAGCAGATTAGCATGCCGACCCACCACCACAGGGTTTTGTAAACCTTCCACCTTGGAAAGTACTCCCTGCACAGTGTCCGTATTGATACCCAGGGGGATGTCCAGGATAAGCATAGCATTTTGGGGTCGATCTCTCCCCAGTACACCACTCCACCAGCCGGTACACAGCCACTTCTGTCGGGTACCCATTTTTTCTTAACAGTGGTTCAGAATATGGCCACTAGAGGACACACAATCCCAGCGTGAGCCTCAAGATGTAACCCCTAGATGCGCTATCCCAGGGCTACTACCCTGCCTGATTTGCCACTAACAGGTTGAGGGGCCTGGATCCAATGGCGGGTGCCTCCACCCAGAGGTCAGGGTTTGCAGTAGTTAAACTAACTTGGTCACAGCCCTCTGGGACACTGCAACCCCTTTCTTCCCACTAGTGGCCCACACAATATATCAGAATTACCTTCACAGTATACACTTACCCCAGGACTGGTTCCGGCACTGGGACCTCCTGTGAAATGAGATACAGTGCAACAATCACAGTACAGTACTTTAACATAGACAAATACCTCAGGCAGTATAACTTTGCTGAAACAAGCAGCTCTGATTTATTTAGGGGATATAACAAGGACAGGGAAATCAGGTTAATTAGCTTATCACTCTAATAATCTCCTCATGGCTCTGTGCACAGGCCTATCCCTATCAGTTATTGTCCCTGGGTACCCAAGCCTAGTGGCTAGTCCAAACCGTGGCAGCTGGTAGGGGCCTTTCCACAGAGAAAAGGAGAATTAAACAGTTAGCAGTACAGTAATTCCATTTGGATTTAATGTGGCAATTCAACAGGGAGCGACCCTGAATTAGTACTCACGACCTCAAATAAGATAGGGTCCTTCAATGTCAGCAGGGCTCACTTGAGGTACACAAACCTCTTCACACATCCATATAAAAGAAAGCACTATACCAGGCAGGCTGCATCTGTATCCCGATCGCAATTACTGCACAATACCCGGGAGAACACACAGCAGATTCAGTTCCTGACAGACCGAGTGCAATTTTCAGCAATTCTTCCAGTCTTCTACAGGGTGAGCCTGGTTTCTACTCTTCAGAGATCCTTTGATTCTTTTCACAGGACGGATTCAGTCCTAACAAGCTGCAGACCGGAACTCTGGGCCTTACACCGTTTTTGACTAAAACTGCACACTGAAAAGCACAGGGCTCCTTCCTTCTTCACTGCCAAAGCTCAACTGAAACTCCAACCCGACAAACCGGGCACTTCCTTTGAGTTCCTCCCAGTTCTTGACTGGATTGGCTGTCACTCACAATAGACTGCTGCTGTTGGTCCAAAAGGCACTGAAGTCTAAACTACATCTCCCAGAGTCACTGCCCATACAATCCTCTTGTGGCTGGCTCAGATTATGAGTCCAAGTTCTGATTCGTCCAAGGCACCATTTTAGAGCTAGCTTACCCCACACTGATTGGTCCAGTTCAGCAGTTCAAAACTAGAATGGGGAACTAGCAGACACAGTTCTGACTGCAAAAGAAAGCAGGTTAGACAAACTGTAATTTCATTATTACTCTAAATAATTTCTGGCAAACAGTTACATCTTTCAGATAGGTTCCCTTTGCACTCCTAGTGACTGCAAAAATGAAGTGAATTGGCAGCAGCTTGAGTGGTACTCAATCAAAGAAACACACAGTCCCCCATACAAACTAATTATGTCTGCAAGCAGACAGCTCTTAAAGAGACAGTACCAGAGGTTCTAAAAACACTCACTGATAAATGGCTTAAATGCCAAACACCATTCAGGCTTGGAGCATTCAAGCAAGCTCCTGGAAGTCTTTTGGGAACCCCCATTTGCAGTGGGGTTACACACATATAACTTTGCAACTGTAATTTTGTAAATAACCAGCCAAATTGGCCAAACAGTGTGCTAACATGCACCAAACAACTGTGTGGTTTTCCAAGGTTGAGGAAAGTGCCTTCACTTTCCCTTTCTCCGAACATGGAGCCCCTTAATTGTCCTTCCATGTTCGAAGTAACAGTGGTACCACCTCCCCTATTCTTAGGGGCCACTGTTCTGGCCACTAGGTCATTTGGGGTGTCTCCTTCCACACCTTACCTCTTATGACCAGTATTCCGTTCCCTATGCCCTCACAGAGTGGTATTCAGCCCAGTAAGTTCTCTTATTTCAATTGTTAGCCCCCCTTCCCCGTCCGGCAAATACAGTTTGTGTCCGTGCTTCCAGTGCTTGTGGTTCATTTTGCCCTTCCGTGTCTCTTTATTTTCTCGTATATCACGCTGTTTAACTATCCCTTATCCATCTTAGTACCTCTCAAGTTTTGTTATCTCTGGCCAGTTACTCTGATTGTGTTATTACCCAACTCGCTTTGTGTACCCTCATGCCTGTCAGTGTGTCCCCCGCCCCTGCCCTCTCTGGTACCTTCCGCTTTGGTGTTTCCATGGCCTCTGCACCTCTGCTTTGTGTTTGCTGTTCCTCCGAAGTCTCCCCAGCTTCAGGTGTTTCCACATCGTCTTGCTGGAGCGATATTCTTGGAACCACATGTTTAGACCCCCGACCATTTGAGAGTACCTGTTGGAAAAGAAGAAATCCAGTAAAGAATTGCGAGTGTACATAACATTTCCATATGAGAGGTACCCAATCTCCCCCCCCCCCCACCTTTTCATCCCTTGAACCATTGTAGTTCCCGTTCTATGTCCCCCTGTGGTGGTGTATCTCTCTTTTGTTGATACCCAATTTCCCATTCGTTTGTGCTTTCCTTCCCCCTATTATTGCTTCTCTTTCCCTCAACCCTTTTTTCCCCCTTTATCTGTCAAGATCCTCTGCATTGTTAGGTACCGATCTTTGCCATCCCTTTTCAGTCCGGGCCCCTTTATTTCAATCCTACAGTGGTCTCTGAGTTATGTCTCTCCTCCCCTTCCAAAATTAGGTTTCTACTCCAGAGCCTTTTTCCCCCCTCTGCCACCTGTGGCTATAATGTGATCACTGTTTTTCTTTGCTATCAAGAGAATTTTAGGATTTTACTTGTGCTGAGGGAAATAATTCTGCTCCTTCTCTCTACCCCATCACATCCCCTGGTCTTGGTTAACTAAATCAGTCCCCCCACCATCTGTGTAATTTGATGCTCCATATCCCTTGTTTCCCAGGTGTCTTCCCTCAATGTTAGTATCCCTTAATTAAGCCCCCTCTTTGTTCTCCCTTCCCTCCAAGTCCCCCCCCCACAATCGGTAAAGATTTAGTTAAAATCGGGACACTCATCTGACTGCTGTCCATTCAAGGAGTAGTCCTGCAGTCGTCAATTTAGTGTCCGATTCAGAGTTCCAGCCAGTTCTAACTTCAGGCGTCTCTGTCTTCTCTCTGCTTCTTCATTCCGTCTCCGCTGACCATGTTGTGCAGCATGCTGTAAATCTCTGCCATGGTAGCTGGTGCTGCACCTTGTCCGTTCATCCGGATGGTCCCCCTTGGTGTGTCTCCTGGATACTTCCTTCCACCTTGTTGCATGTTGCTACCTCGTGGTCTGGGTCTCTGCTGTAGTGAAATCCTGTGGTCTTGCAGGGCCTTAGTCACCTCCTCCAGTGTAGCGTACAGTCTTACCCCGTCCTGCCAATGTAGTCTTATTTTAGCTGGGTAAGGTGTTTGACAACAGATTCCCTCATTTTTCAGAGCTTTTACAATGTCCAGATATTTCATTCTTTGTTTCTGTATCTCCTGGGGGTAATCTTGGGTCAAAATACATCCTAGATCCATTGTATAGTACTGTTCCCTGCTGCCAAGCCCTTTTCAGGATGTTTTCCTTCACTTTATAACTTGAGAATTTAAGGATCACTGTTCTGGGTCTGACAGTTTTGTCAGTCAGTTTAGGGTACAGAGTTCTGTGTGCCCTTTCAGTTCTAAGTTCATAACTCGAGGGCAACTTAAGCACTTCTCTTAACATTCCTTGGTGAAATGCAAACATATCTTGGGATTCACTGTCCTTTGGAAGCCCAGCTATCCTTAGATTGTCCCTCCTGGATCTGGCCTCCAGATCCAGGCAGTTTTCTTGTAGGGATTCTGTGACTGTTAGGATCACCTCAGTCACAGCACCAGTGTGGTTTTGGACCGATTGTAGGGACCTGACCGCTTTTTTGGTGTCTGATAGTCGGGTTTCAAACCTGCTAATAGCTCTTTGAGCAAGGAGACGTCCGCTTTGTTTTCCGCCCTGGATTGCTGAATCTCAGTGATGATTTTTTCAAATCGCTGTCTTGTAAGGTATTCCTCCTCCACATCTGTGTCATACCCCTGGCCTTGTTCACTGATCGGCGAGAGGCTGCGGCTGCACTCTTCCTCCAGGATTCGAAATCTTGATCCATCCTTACCCGATTTCATGGATTTGGGGCCCGATCTCATGCCTTGGCGTTCTCCTTATCCCTTCGCTGCCATTATTTCCCTGTATTTCATGAAATTCAGGCTGTAAGGAGTTTGTATTTGCCGCAGCGAGGAGGGAGCTGTCCCGCTAAGGTACTACCACATATGTGACATCACCGTTCACATAATACTATACACTATAAAAAATACAGGATGGGCAACTTTATGCAGCAGTGTGTTCTGCCACCTCGGGGTTCTGTTTCCCACGGATCTCTTGAGCTGTGCTGTGAAGGTCAGAGGGAATCAGAACCTCTGTAACCAGAACATTATTCGTATAGTTCGCATCAGTATTCTCTATTTTGCATAATGCTTTTGCCATAAGCTGGCGGAAACCCTCATTTTCAATGAATGATAATGACAACAGACTGATGGCAGGTATATCTGCTGTTGCTGCATTCAATTCCTTAGCCACAGCATGATTTGGGGGGAATTTTCACTACCAGGACATAGTACTGGTCTTTTTTGGGTGGTGCTTGGGGAAAAAGTTTCACACAGGCACTGCATTGCTCAGGGGTGTCTTCTGGTCACCAAGGGTTAAAAAGCCATTTTTGGTGTGTTGGTTTTGACACTGATAATGGGGGCTTGTCTGGGTATGGATGACGCTGCTGCGGCTAGTACTGCTGATGGATCGATTGCTGCCAATAAGAGTACAGTTACTATCTTCCTTGGATAAAACACCCCCCTCTAAATTAACATTCTACCCATCCTTGCCCTGTGTAGGTTCTGTGGTACCACCTCCCGCTCCACCCACTGTGAGACACTGATGCTGCTGCTACTTACCCAGGTGCTTTATTTTTAAGTGGGTGTGTTGCCAGTCAGTATCCAAATGGGATCCTTTTTTGCCATGACTTACTTTCGCGTAACATATTTGTCAAATTGCAAATGACTCATTGTGATGGTCAATTATAGAAAAGTCCTAAACAGGGAATTTGGAGAGATGGGACATTTTCTGGAATGACAGAAGTGAAAATGGTGACAGTGATGTAGCAGGTGATGCCAGGGGCATGGTAAGTGATAGAAGGGAGACATTTTCCATAACAACCTTTTTTGGGCGGGGGGGGTGGAGTTCACCCATTGGTTTTGTTTTTTTCTTTAACATCCTTCAGTTTCGTGATTTTTAATTTCTGGCTCCCAGGAAGCATCAACTACCTGGTTATTATCATTACCTTCATCTTCAACCACCTCCTCCTCCTTCTCACTATCCTCTACTTCTGCCACCCCCTCCTTTTGCCAATCTTCCTTCTGCTCCTTAGCATCTTTTTCCATGGGCTTCACGTCCATAAGTTGCAGTTCTGTCTACCTAAGGGATCAACCCCATCCCTATATTCTCCGGTTCCTCAGACTCAGATTTCTCACACTCCTTAGTTAACGGAAAATTGGGGTATGATGCAATTTCTTGGTTCTCAGTCTATCTCCAGTCCCTACCCTAGTTCCAAATCAACAAGAATGTTGGCCACATTATCTGCTCTGATTTTTTTTTTTTTAATCGCTATGGACTGCCTCTGTCTGCTGCCTTTCAGCTACTTGTCCCTTTCCTACTGCTGCCATGCGACCACGAGCCTTGCCCTTACCTTTGCTGTGCATTTTAACTGCTGTGATGAAGTACATATTGCCTTACACGGATTAAACCTCAGTTTGGTTTAATTTTATTTTTGGAAGCAAGGAAAGGCACACTGAGCAAAAGCTCCTTTCAAGGTTCACACAAAGTGAGGGGAATTTAAGTGACCTGTGCAGGTTCACGCGGTATTAAAAGTGGTGCTGTGGGCTCTAAACCCAAGCCTCCAGAACACATAGCTCATTGTCCTAATATGGGTAACACAAAATAACAAATACAGCTGCTGCTGCTCCTAAAACGCACAAAAATTAGATAAGAGTTGAAGGTTCAGTCAGTTGACAAAAGGAACTAGAAGAATGTTGATTGCTCCCCCAGCTTCTGTGCTGCAGAGTGACAATAGACTACATGGCAACACAGAGAACACACTAAAACTTCAGCTAAATGTGGCCCTCCCCTTCCCAGTGTCTAGGGGTATGATGGTGGATGATCTTTCCGTGGGGAGGGGTGACCACAAGCAGAAACTGAGAAAATGACCTACTTTAATTCCTCGGGACCAGAGCGCTGGCTGCTCCATGGGGCTGCTGGGCTAGAAGGCAAGGTTGATTAAAGACACATAGCAAAAGGCAATAGGCAGAAGTAAATCACAATATTGGATGACCAACAAACTAGGATCCTTTTAATATTAAAGTTGATTCTCCATGGAGGCATGGGATTTGATAGCAACATCCCCTTGGGGAGAACAGTATGGCAAAAGGGACCATGGGGTCCGTTATATCAGTGTCCTTGCATAGTCCATATCAATGTCCATTCTGGCACAGTCCATTATAGCTTAAACAGTGTATCCCCACACTGGTCCAGACATAAATTAATCACTGCTTTTCCCATTCTCAGTACAGTGCTCTGACGGAAGCTTGCTTTTCCCACACTCTCAGTACAGGGCTCTGACGTACGTACACGCTAGTAGCAGGCAGCTTGCTTTTCCCACATGCAAACTGTGTAGCTTCTTAAACCAGTGTATCTAATTGCTTGAGTTATTGCTTGCACTTTGTCATATATACCTAAAATGTGTCTGTATTACTCTGATTGATATGTTACCCAAAGACTGTCTGTATTTCTCTGTCAGAAATGTTACTCGTCCTGTTGTTCTATATTGACTGTCTTTCACTGTAACTTTTCAGTGTTATTCATGCTGACGTGGAACCTTCGTAAAGGAGCTTTCAGCTCAAAGATATAATCCGAGATTCAAATAAATAAATAAATACTTGGTACAATATTTGGTCATATGCTGTAAATGACAGGCAGCTTGCTTTTCCCACACTCTCAGCACAGTGCTCTGATGTACACTCTAGCAGCAGGCAGCTTGCTTTTCCCGCACTCTCAGCACAGTGCTCTGATGTACACTCTAGCAGCAGGCAGCTTGCTTTTCCCACACTTGTTACAGTCACTCTTTCCGGTGCTTGCACTCCCTGGAATAACTCTCTCTGTCGCTCTCCCTTTTACTCTTTTCTTAGGTGCTTGGGACTTGGATCATCCTCATACCCAGATGACGCTGGCCCCTTTTATCTTTTTTTTTTATATTTATAATTAAAAGATCGGAATTACAATCCTTTGAGTTAGGGCCTCATTTGAAAAGGCTCCACGTCAAGGAAGTACATGCAGAACAGGACAATACACATATTACAATTAGAATACGGAGGGTAATACAACCCAGAGTCAAAACATGGTACAAAACTGTGTGCAACTTAAAAAATTCTAGCAGACAAATTACAGTAATTCTACAAGAGTTCATACAGCAGAACAGTTATCAGTAGTAACAGGTACAGCATCAGTAAAAAATTAAAACAGGGTAGAGAGATGGAGAGAAGAGAGGTTGGGGTTGGGCTGAGTGAGATAGGGATAGTACTAGGGGACGAGAGAGGGCATGCAGTCTAAAGAAGAGGTTAAGGGCAGTCACAAGAGCTGGCAGAGTGGAGAAACTCTCTAAGCTTGAGTTTAAATGGGCCTAGGTTCTTCTCGGCCGAGATTTCAATGGGTAGTTCATTAAGCCAAAGGGGTGCCTTGTTGCCCCAGGGATGTTTTGCAGAAAGGGATGGACAGTGGGGCCTTGGAGGAGCCTCCTGTGTCGCTAAGGGTGGGTGCTTGCTGGATGACGTTACTGAGCACGGGGGGGACAAGTCCATTGGCAACCTTCCTGGCGAGCAGGCAAGTGTGGCATTTCAGCCGGCCCCCAAAGTTGAGCCAGTTGGTGAGCCGATAAAGATTGCAGGCATGAATCATCCTATCAGACCCTGTAACAAGGCGGCAGGCTCTGTTGAGGGTGGCATTTATCCTGTGGAGGGCAGTGTTGTCAGCTGCCCATAGAAGATGATTCCATAATACAGAATGGACAGGACTGAGGAGGTAACCACTAGGTGGAGGGCTGCAGGGGGCAAGCAATACTTGTACCTATAAAGCTGCTCAATTCAAGTGCTAGCTGCAGAGCCAACGAGGTGGATATGCTCCTGGTAGGTGAGGGCATTGTCCAAGGTGACACCCAGATACTTGAAAGAGGTCACTTGTTCTAGTGGGAGCTGTTGACTGTAAAATATTCGCAGTGGGATATCTCTGTACTTGTTTTGGCAGTTGGAGAACACCATAGTCTTGTTTTTTTTGTAATTTAGTACAAGTTTATTGGCATGGAACCAGGCTTCAGTTTCCACAGAGAGACTCTGGAAGGCACATTGAAGGGGGGGGGGGATGACTGCTAAAAATTATGGCATCATCCGCATGAAGGAGTAAATGACCAGAGCATGCCTTGGGGAGGGAGTTTAGAAAAAGGCTAAAGAGAAGCAGCTTCAGGATGGATCCCTGGGGGGGATTCCTGATCGAACCGGCAAGCAGTCAGATAAAATGTTGCCGATTTTGACTCATTGTGATCTCCCACTAAGGTAGCTTTTGAAGCAGGAAATAGGTTCATTAGCCAGACCTAACATGGCAAGGGAGTCTATAAGGAGAGAATGATTAATTGTATCAAACGCCTTAGTCAGGTCTATGTAAACAGACCCAACTAAGTGTGCATTATCGAGGACTTTGTGTATGAAGGTACTGTAGTGTATTCCAGCAGTGCAGTTGTTGTACTGTGCCCCTTTTGGAAGCCATGCTGTTCCTTACAGAGGAGGTTATATTTCGTCAGGTGGTCAGTGAGCTGGTCAGAGACAATTTTTTCTAGGGCCTTGGAAAGTGGGGGGAGAATGGTTATTGGGTGGTAGTTATTCGGGGTGGTGTGGTCAACCCATTTGAGCACAGGCGTGACAACACCCACCTTCCAGTGGAAGGGGAGCTGGCCAAGACAGAGGGAGAGGTTCAGAATTTTAGTTAAGGGAATGAGGACAGCATCCAGAGCCAGGTGGAGGAGTTTGAGATTCAAGGAGTCCCCACTGTGCCGAGCCTTACCCAGGACTCTGGTTAGATAGGGTTTTGCCTCACGGTGGGAGATGACCTAAAACAGAAAAGCATGATGTCAGCCCAGGAGGGGAGAGGGCTGGGGTAGAAGAAATTTTACCATTGAATACTTTAATGTTATTCCAGAAATTTCGCCCAGACCCCAACCCCCAGGAGGAGGTGAAGGTTTCATGAAAATGACCTACCTTAGCCTGTTGAACCTCCCAATTGCATTTATTTCTGGCTGTTCTGTACTGTTGCCTGTCAGAGGGGAGGCCTAAATCAATGGCCTTATGCAATAAACTGTCCTGGTGGCACATAAGCTCTAGTAGGGCTGGGGTTATCCAGGGGTAGAGGGACGCTTGACTACCTGCTTAACGAGCAGGGCAAAATAATCACAAGCGGCATTAATTCAGGATATGAAGTGGGAGAGGGCACTGTCAACCGACAGGGCAGCATTGATAGGTGACCAGTCACAGTGCAGGAGAAAGTCTCTGAAGTTATTCAGGGATCCCTTCTTTAGTCAACGCTTAGAGGCCTTATTGGACCAGCTGCAGAGTGAGGGGGAGTGGTCGCTAAGGGCATATGGCAGGACAGTGACGTTCATGAGATTGGCCAGATGGTTCGTAAAGATTAGATCAAGTAGGGAGGAGGTACCAATTGTCGGGTTTAGGCGGGTGGGTGAGGTGACTACTTGCGTGAAGTTCATGGCTGTGATAGTGTCCTTAAAAGGGGTGGCCTTAGGGGACAGCCACTTGATGTTAAAGTCCCCATGCGCTATAATTTCTGAGGTGTGGGGGAGTTGGGAGATGCAGTAGGCAGTTGAGTCAAAGGCAAGCTTCTGGTTACGTGGTGGTATGTAAACTGTCATGATATAGAGGGATTTCTTTGAGGGGCCGAGAGTGAACTTGATGGTTAGAGCCTGGGCCCCATGGAAGGGGGCAGGATAGAGACTACATGACCTTGCAGGGAGTTATGGATGTAAATGGCGCAGCCTCCATCCCGCTTGGCCAATCTAGCCATCCCGTAGAAAGAGTAGCCATCAATGGCCACCTCTGCATCAGTGGTTTTCAGAGATAACCAAGTTTCAACCACAGCTAGGATGTCTGGTTTGTGCTGAACCATCCATCCATCCATGCAGGATGTCATGTTTTTTACTAAGCTACAGATATTTATAGTGGCAATCTGGAGTATACCCATCTAGGACCTGGGGGTTCAGGCGTGTGGACCGGGACAGGATTTGGGTGCATATTGCCGGATAGCAGTAGTAGAAGTAAATCGTGTTTGAAGAGGGCAGTTTTGACTCTTTTCAGATTAAGGGCAGGGTTGCGTTTGGGGCGTGAAAGATTTGGTCCCACCGCTGGGATGGGGAGGGCACTGAGCTGAGTGGCCAGGAGTTCAAGAGTGTGGACGAGGGAGGGACGGTGATGTGGGGTTAGCATAGGAGGCTGGGCAGGATAGAGAGGCACTGCACAGATTGTGATCCTGAGCCTGGTGTTGAAAAGGGGAAGGGTCAGGGGTCCCTTTGGAGGGCAGAGGTAACAGGAGGGGTCATCATCTCTGTTGACCTCAAGGTAGGGAAACAGTATGACAAGGCAGCAGGTAAAGCAAATAGGATGCTGGGATGCATAGGCAGGGGCATCACCAGCAGGAAAAGGAAGGTCATAATTCCACTATACAAGACACTGGTGAGGCCCCACCTGGAGTACAGTGTACAGTTCTGGAGACCTTACTTCTGTAAGGACATAGGGTAGAGAAGGTTCAGAGAAGGGCAACAAAGATGGTACATGGATTGTATCACAAGTCCTATGAGGACAGGTTGAAGGAGTTGAATATGTACTCCCTGGAGGAGAGGAGGGAAAGAGGGGGATAAGACAGAGACATACAAGTATCTTACAGGGAGGAACAGGTGCAGGGATACACTATTTTTAAGCAAAAAAAGATGTTCCAGGACTAGAGGGCATGGGATGAAGTTGGAGGGAGGACGATTCAGAGGAAACACGAGGAAGAATTTCTTCACAGAACAGGTAGTGGACAAGTGGAACACCCTGCCAGAGGAAGTGGTGGGGGCTGAAACAATCACGGGATTTAAGAATGCATGGGATAGACATAAAGGAATTCTGGAGGTCAGGGGTAAGGGGCAACAGACTTCCTGGAAAACATAAACTGAACTTACAAACTTAAATGGGCAGACTGGGTGGGCCATAGGCCCTTATTTGCCGACACTGTCTATGTATGTATCTATGTATCTATGATAATGGCTCTGCTAGTACCAACTTTAGCTCCTTTAGTACCCTGGGATGTATGGTTGGGTGGATTAAGAGCTGGTTGCTGGACAGGCAGAAGAGGGTGTTAGTTGAGGGAGAACTCTCGGCATCCAGGGCTGTAACCAGCAGAGTCCCACAGGGTTTGGTGCTGGGACCAGTACTGTTTATTTATTTGTATAAGGGTGTCACCAGGAAGGCATGCTGAGCAGTCTGCTGCTTGATTCCAGATGCATCCTAGGGGGGAGGGTAGCAGAGAAGTGCAGCACAGTAAATGCAGACTTGGAACAAGACAGTACATACTCAGGACACGAGTACACGCAGGTACAGTATTATATTCTGGGGTGCAGCCCAGTACTGTAAAGTGATAGCAATGCACAGACAAACCAAGTGGTAAATAACATAGGAGACACTAAAATACAAGCGAGAGCCTACTAGAAAGACACTGGTGTAATGGAAATGGTTAGTTAAGTCATGTGAGGTTAGAGGTTAGTTGCATGTGCAGGGTGAGGAAAAGTGTGCTAAAAAGAGGGAGTTGCAGTGTAGAGAGGGTGGCGCGAGCCTAATGCTCTCAGGGAGTTTGTTGCATAGTTTAGGCAAGCTGTACCTGAAAACCGCCTGTCCAGCACGGGTTGACATGTGAGGAATGGCCAAAACATCTTCATTGCCAACATACTGAGCGGGAGAAGGAGTATGATTAACCTCTTTGCAGATGACACGAAGATCTGCGCAGAGGTTGATAGTGAGGAAGGGGGTAAGGTACTACAAGAGGATTTGGTGAGACTTGAGCACTGGTCAGTCTCATGGCAACTGAGGTTCAGTACTAAAAAAGTGCAATACAGTGGGACAGTTCCACCCCGCCAGAGCAGCATAGGAATTCTGTAATGGTACAGTATGGGGAATGAGCCTCTGACCCGCCAACGTCACCCTTCCCAAGCCCACCCGCTCCTCCTACTTGGCATCCTTTGAAGTAGCAGAGGCAGAGTTGATGGTCCCCAGGTGGGGGGAGGATGCCCCCAGATCCTAGCCAATTTGGTCTGGAGTCTAGCAGCCCTCCTCCCCCAGCCCAGAGAGGTGTATGCAGATAGGGCAGCACTGCAGCCTCCAAAAGGTCTCCCTGAAAAGTGCCCCCTTCCCCCCCACAGCTACTGCAATGCACCACTTCCATCATATTTTCTACTCTCTTACCCCTGGATGTACTTGGTCCCTTGCATCCTGACCTGGGAAGGTGACTAGCTAGTGTCTCCCCTCACTTTTTTTTTTTTTTTTAAATAAACAAAGACCCTTTTGTACTCCTACCCTAGATAGGGTGTTTTACCCACTCCTGCTTCTAGTCCATGCCTGCTTTCCCTTGCAGTACCCCTGCTTCCCCCGGGTTGCCTGCTTTACTCATCTACTGCTGTGGTGCAGAGTGTCCAGCTACCTCATTGGGCTAACTCTGGTGGGCAGACTCCTCTATCCTTTTCGCATGGTTCCTTTATGCGTGGGGTTGCTTGATGGCCTACTTCTTATGTAGGCCCCTGTACTTCCTGGTCAGTTGAAGCAGCCTTTCCAGTTGGCTGCCATGCAGGGTGGGAAGCTCAGCCAGGCTCTGATAGGCTGTTTTGCCTAAGTCCTTTATTTCAGCTCCCTGGCTGCTCTTTTTGCTTCTGTGTGGCAGCGATTCAGTGATGCAGGGGGTGATCCCTACCCTGTCCCACCAAAACGGTCAGTGCCACTCCCAGAGTACTGGAAGTGCTATTTAAAGCCCTCTCTTCTTTTTGCCCTTCCTGGTTGTCCAGTGCAGCCTTCTGATTGGCTGCCATGCAGGAGGGAGACGTGGCTAGGCTCCAATAGGCTGCTTTGCCTAAGCCCTTTGTTTCAGCTCCCTGTCTGCTTTTTTTGCTTCTGTGTGGTGGAGATTCAGTGGTGCAGGGGGTGATCACTACCCCATCCCTCCAAACCAGTCAGTACTGCTCCTGGAGTCCTGGAAGGGCTATTTAAAACCTCTCTTCTTGCTGTCCTTCCTGGAATGGCCTGACAGGATCACCAGAGAGGGGGGAGGTGCCAGGCACAGGAGGAGGGGGGAGCCTGATGGCGAGGATAGGATGATGGAGATTTGAAGTTGGTCTTGATCGAGGCCTTAGCTGGTTTGAGGGAGGGAGGGGCAGTAACTTTGGAGGGTAGGTTGTTCCAGACATTGGGAAGACTGTAACTACTGCTGCCCACCGGGTCTCGGACCTCCTGCAGTGCCAGAGGACAAGACTGAAAAGCCAACGCCGCAGTCCTGACCTCTCTCTCTCTCGGCAGGCCATTTGGCTTTTCACCGCCACTCTCACTGCCATTGATTTTCCTCCGAACTCCAGTTCGTGGAGGAATAAGCCCGCATCCACACTGAAGGAAACCACCGTCTCCCTCGTAGCTCATCTGGAGCCACGGGGCGTAGAGCTGTAAGCCCTCCAGGTCTACCACTGCCCACTGGAGCTTGGACCTCCTCCAGTGCCAGAGGACAAGACTGAAAAGGCCGGCACCGCAGTCCTGACTGCTCTCTCGGCAGACCGCTTGGCTTTTCACCACTGCTCTCACCGCTGTTGATTTTCCTTTGAACTCCAGTTCATGGAGGAATAAGCCCACATCCACACTGAAGGAAACCGCCCCTCTATAGCTCATCTGAAGCCGTGGGGCATAAAGCTGTACGCCCTCTAAGTCTGCTGCTGCCCATTGGGGCTTGGACCTCCTACAGTGCCAGAGGACAAGAGTGAAAAGTCAGCGCTGCGGTCCTGACTGCTCTCTCAGCAGACCGCTTGACTTTTCACCGCCACTCTCACTGCTGTTGATTTTCCTCCACACTCTGGTTCATGGAGGAATAAGCCTGCATCTACACTGAAGGAACACCCCCCCGTAGCTCATCTGGAGCCGCAGGGCATAAAGCTGTAAGCCCTCCAGGTCTACCACTGCCCCCCAGGGCTTGGACCTCCTACATTGCCAGAGGGCTAGACTGAAAAGCTGGTGCCGCAGTTCTGTCTGCTCTCTCAGCAAACTGCTTGGCTTTTCACTGCTGCTCTCACCGCCATTGATTTTCCCCCAAACTCTGGTTTGTGGAGGAATAAGCCTGCATCCACACTGAAGGATCCCACCCCCCCATAGCTCATCTGGAGCCACGGGGCGTAAAGCTGTAAGCCCTCCAGGTCTGTCGCTGCCTGCCAGGGCTCAGACCTCCTACAGTGCCAGAAAGTAAGACTGAAAAGCTGGCGCCGCGGTCCTGACTGCTCTCTTGGCAGACCGCTTGGCTTTTCACCGCTACTCTCACTGCCGTTGATTTTCCTCCGAACTCCGGTTCATGGAGGAATAAATCCACATCCACACTGAAGGAAACCACCCCCCCATAGCTCATCTGGAGCCGTGGGGCGTAAAGCCGTAAGCACTCCAGGTACGTGAAGTTCTAGGAGCTTCAGGAGTATTTTTAGAAGCTTTGGCTCCTTCAGTTTGATTGGTGGCTGCCAGCTCACTGACTGTATCTGATTGGTCTATAGTCTCTGAGCATTTTCTTCAATATCTGCGTTGGAAGTGCGCCACAGCCTGAGCAATTCATTCATCCTTAAATAGCGCCTTTTTTTTTAAACCTTGCTTTCTGTCCCACTGTAACAAGTCTTTTTAAGTAGATTAGGTGTTTGGTTTCGGTGCACTGAAATTTTATTTTGGTTAGTGATTTTAGCAATATTAGTTGCACCTGCAGACCTAGAAAACTGCTTTGTTAATCATGTGTTTAAAGTGTATTACAGCTCTTTTAGATCTCTGTGTAGAGTGATAAGTTTTTGAACTTGTTTCTTGCTGTTACTAAACATGACCCCTTTACCTAGTCTAATCCTCACTTACTTTAGCCAGACCCCCTTGTTTTGGCCTTCACCCACAAATCTAAATTGCCCTCCCTGTTTTTTTTGTTTTCTGACCTACCCCTCCTCTCTGAGTGCCTACTTAATCTCTCTCTCCCTTCCTCTGCCCTTCAGGTGTACCGCTACCCGCCAGGGCTCGGACCTCATACAGTGCCAGAGGACAAGACTGAAAAGCTGGTGCCACTGTTCTGACTGCTCTCTCGTCAGACCGCTTGGCTTTTCACCACCGCTGATTTTCTTCTAAACTCCGGTTCGTGGAGGAATAAGCCCGTATCCACACCAAGGAACCTCAATAGCTCATCTGGAGCCACAGGGCGTAGAAAGCCGTAAGCCCTCCAGTTTCTTCCCACCCCCCACCTCACCCACCCTGGGTGGCCTCTTACTTTTATAGTGTCTCGGCATAACCAGATGACTAAGTGTCTAAACTTCTGTTGGCTCCTTATATTGCATGGACACTAGGGGAGCTTCTGAGTCGCATATTTTGACACTCGATTGCCCTGAACTCTCTTTAACTACCAAATACAGCGGTTAATGTGCGGTCTCTGCTGATCTGTATATACTTTCAACTATTAGTCTTATCTTTACCCATATCATTTCGTATGAGTAAATTCTGTGGTGTGCCTCTCGCTGCCATAAGCTTTGTACCCGTGGATTTCCACTGTTAAGCCTTAACAAAACTGCTCACTGAAATTAACACTAATCTCTTGTTTGAAGTGATTGAACCATAACAGGAAATCTTTTGGGAGGCCTCTTTAAAACTGTCTCTTACCAGGGCTGTCACCGATCCCTGGCAATTTTCAGCTGGGTTTTGCTTTGCAAAGCAGCTGGGTTTTTACTCTACTAAGCTTACTGCCTTATTAAATCCTTGGTCGCAGCATGGCTGTTGGCTTCCTGAGAGGGCTGCTCTCCACACTTCTACTACTACTTTGTTTAAATGGGATTACGCTATCCATCTCCTGCACCAAGAAGCCTAGTGCCACTTTGTCAGGACTGTCTGGCTTCCACTTTTGTAACTTAATTACTGTACACTGGCCTGTGCCTACATGGAACCTCCTCTTTTATAGCAAGGGGTGTACCTACTATGCTTTGTTAGCTTCTAAAAAGTTGGCACTAAGACTTGCCATACCTTTCACTTTCCACTGTGGTAGGCTCCGGTTTCTTGAAATCCTGACAATACTTCTATCAGGGGATGTTGAACTGAATCCGGGTCCCTCGGCTTGTTACTTCTCCACTGACCTACCCAAGATCTTCAACAAGGGGCTATTTATTGCCCATATGAATCCTTACTTGTCACATCTCTGAGCTGGAGGCTTGGGTCAAAATATACAATCCTGACATTCTCTGCCTCACGGAAACTTGGCTCAAACCTGGGATACCCGACTCTCTCTGTTCCCTGGCCAACTACTCTTATGATTCGTCGGGACAGATCATCCTCAAAGCGAGGAGGTGGAGTTGCTCTATTCCATAAAAACAACCTCAATATTGTATCTATCCCTGGTTCTGCTTCTCCTTCAGGATGTGAATCCTTGCATGCTACTCTAGCTCTAGGGGCAAAGAAACTTCATATTATCCGTGCTTACAACCCTCCCTCTGGAGGCCTAGCAGGCTTAAAGGACATGCTTCACGAAACTTCCCAGATGTACAACCGAAATGAGGTAGTGATCTTGGGGGACCTTAACCTAAACTGATTGGGTACATCTAATAGCTCATTGCTGTCCCTTATGCACAGCTACAGCCTTCACCAACTGATAACTGAACCTATAAGAATTACGCTGAGACTGCAATCATCTACCCTCATAGACTGGGTTCTGGTGAACCGTGTGGAGCATGTATCTGTTTCTGGTGTCCTGGCCGATGCACTAACTGACCACTCTCCTACCTTCTGCATATGGGCTACGGCTGCACCACCATCACTGCCACTGCGTCTTGTCACGTTCACAGATTTCGCCAACCTTTTCCTTGATGCATTCCTATATGATATTTCTAGAATTGACTGGACAGACATCTATGGCTCCTGTAATTTTGAAGATGCCCTGCGTATTTTCCTTAATGAATTCCTGGCTGTACAGAGTAAGCATGCCCTGAAGGTTACAAGACGTGTCAGAGGGAAACAAACAAGGTGGCTATATAAAGACCTGCTTGCTAATATGCGCATTAGAGGTAAACAATGGAAGCTGTACAAACACACAGGTCTGCAATCTGATTTCAGTACCTATAGAGCTTTGAGGAATTCATGTGAAAAACAAGTCAGGTTAGCTAAGAGTAAATACTGCAAAGACCTACTGTCAAACTCTGCTGGTGATCCCAGGAAATTCTGGGCTCATGTGAAAACATTTCTTGGTGCCTCTCAATCAGTTACTCCTGGTGAAATGATATTAAATGGCACACTGACTCTAGCACCATAGCCACTGCTTTCAACCGCATGTTCTCTGACCTGTCCCAGTATACCTCCTCCTTCATGCAAGCTGGATCTCACTCTCAATCCCCACCCATTACCAGTCGGCCATCGCTAACACCGGATCTCATATGTCACCCAATGGCGCACCCTTCTACTTTAAGGCATAACTAGATCTGAAGTCCTGAAACTACTGAGAACCATCTCAGGCAATACTTGCTCTGGGTTGGACTCAGTTGAACCACAGCTTCTGAAGCTTTCCGCTCCTCTCATTGCCTCTCCGCTAGCAAAAATTTACACGCTCTCTCTCTCTCTCTCTCTCTCTCTCTCTCTCTCTCAGTGTAGTACATGACCTTTGGAAGATTGCCTGCATAACACCTGTCCTCAGAAAAGGTGACCCGAAAGAAATCACCAACTACAGGCCCATTGCTATTCTCTTGGTCCTGAGTAAAATTGGGGAGAAGCTTGTGGCTAGCCAAGTAATTGACTACCTAAGTGGAATCTTCTCCCTGAAACTCAGCATGGTTTTAGAAAAGGCCATAGTAGGGCGATGACTCTGCCCAAATTCATGTCTGATACTCTTTCTCACATGGATGTCGGAGGACTTACAGGAGCTGTTTTTTTGACCTCACAAAGGCCTTTGACCTTGTAGATCTCCCCATGCTTCTCACCACTCTTTGAAAATTGAACTTCTCTCCCCCTGTTGTTGACTGGTTCAGCAGCTACCTGTTGAATAGGACCCAAGCTGTGAAATTTAATTCCTCCCTATCTGACAGTTCCTTTATCAGTATTGGTGTGCCTTAGGGCTCTATTCTGAGGCCCCTTCTCTTCTCACTGTTTATAAACAGCATTGCAGACATCTTTCAATACTGTTCACCCATTCTTTATGCGGATGGCCTGGTCTTCTACACTAGCTCCACATGTGGCCAGCATAAACTCATCTCTTACCACTGACTTCAAAAATGTTCAAAACTGGCTGTGTGCCCATAAATTGGTACTGAATGCACAGAAAACTAAAACCATGCTTTTAGGCTCTGCTCCAAAGCTAAAGGCTTGTTCTGTGCCCCTGAAGGTATGCGACTTGGGTGGGACACAAATTGAATCCGTCGAGTCCTTTAAATACCTGGGAGTCCTACTTGACCAATCCCTTGATTTCAGTTCTTGTATACAATCTACCTGCAAAGCTGTCAATGCTAAACTGGGTGTGGCCTACAAAACTAGCTACTTACTAACGCCATCAGCCAAACTGGCTATTGCCAGAGGGATACTGCTCCCTGCCCTCACCTATGGTGCTCCTATAGTTGCTGCAGCTCACAAAACAACCCTGCAGAAGTGGGACGTTACCTATAACAATATATGCCGGTATGCCTCATTGTCTCCTCGTCTCAAGTATCATTGTCAACTGTATAGTGACCTTAAATGGCTCTCTCCCTTAGCATGCAGGCAATACTCCCTTGGCTCACTTACAGATACTATTATCAGGGAACGAACTCCTTCCTCACTTGTAGCATTACTGGCTCCTATAAACTCCTCTCATGGACAGCAGATAAATCTCTACTGAATGTAGCAAGGTGTCGTACGTCTAAAGGTTCTAGTGCCTTCCAGTTTGTTGCCCCTCAGCTATGGAACTCTCTTACCCTAGACCTTAGACAGTTGCAGTCCCATCTTTGTTTCAAATAAAAACTACACTGGTATTTATCGCTCGCTGACTCATGCACTTGTTTTGACCCCACTTGATATCACTGTGCATCTGCTTTCCCCTTTTTCCCTAAATGCCCCTCCTCAGTTTCACTACTGCTACTCACCACCTTACCTTTGCTCCTCCACCCTCTCTCCCCTTAATCTTTTCCCATAACTTCTGGGACCAGTCCATTTCTCCCTCTAGCTACGGCCCACGGTGCTATCTATAATTTATTTTCCTAAGCTTATTGTCTGTTGCGCTTACCCTCACCTGTTTCCTTCCTACACTGACTTCCCCCTCTTTCTGTCACACCTGCCTTGCTGTATCATATCCGTTTACTAGCTTTTCCAAGCTCCAGTATGTTTCAGTACTACTCTTGGTAGCCTTACCTGTAGTTATTGTTCTTTGAATACTTATGTTAAATTATTGTTACCTCTTGAGTTGCTTTTGTATACTCTTGTTATATGCTACTGTATTTGTCCTACTATACTAAATTATTTTGAATACTTATGTTAAGTCATTATTACCTCTTCTAATGGTTGATTACTCCTGTTATATCATTGTTTACTGTTTCTGACCAACCATACTTGAAATGTCCTGCACTCTTGTAATGTTGTATTCTATTCTTTGTTGTACTCTCCCCGGGTCATGCCTGAAAATACTGTATATACTCGCGTATAAGTCGAGATTTTTGTACCAAATCAGCACTTCAATTTGGGGTATCGGCTTATATGTGAGTCAGTTAAATAAAGAAAAAGAAGAAGCAAAGTGAATAGAGGTCGGGTGGCGAGTGGTGATAAGGAGGACCTTGGCTCAATTTCAAATTGTCTCTAGTGCGTGCTGTGGTGCTGTTTAAGGCAGGGCAACAATGCTGTGCTTTCACTCCCCTACACCATTACTCTCACCACAGAACAGTGGCTCCCTCCTGCCTTGAGATCACCGAGGTTATAGCAAGCGTTGGCTGTATTGGCAACGGTGGGAAAAAAAACCTGTGACACTGCGAGTCTCTTTTTTTTTTTTTTTTGTCCATCTTCTCAGGAATTGTAGCCATCCCAGGCATCTGATACTGGTTTAGCGAAGCACTGACAGGACGACTGAACTAACTGTATAAGAAAAAACAACTCCTTTAATTATCTCTGACTGGTTCATCTCTGCACATACCCATCCCCAGTCAGCTACCAAGGAACAATTATGGTACAGTCCTGTGACACACTGAATGTTGGAACATCCTTCCCTCACCCTGTTGCTGCCACTATTGGAAGGCCACCTAGTGGGCAGCCAGTATTGTGGCGGACCTGACCCACCGTGGGGGGAATCGACGACCGCCCGGTTTGTAATAGATAGCGATAGTGAGCCAAATGGTCACTGGCTATGGAAATATTACTCTGCTGAAAATGCCTGCATTCTATTCAGAATTTGACATCACCTTATATGTGGGTCAGTGCATTTTTTCTGAAATAAATGCAGCATTTGGGGGGTGTCGGCTTATACGTGGATCGTCTTATCCGCGAGTATATATGGTAGTCATTTTATGGCTAGTGCACCTACCCAGTAAACAAAAACTAAAATAAATAATGGAGACTTGGCCTAGGTTGCATTTATATAGAGGGACGTGGGGATGCAGTTTACCTCAGCTCTGAGTGAGTATGCGGGGTTCATTGAGGGAGTGAAAAGATCAGATAGATGTTTAGGTAGTTTATCAGACCAGTAGTTTGCCCCAACAAGATCAGTGTACATCATCTGTCTTGCAAGGGGGGAGTCCAGCCCAACTCATTGTACATGGATTTGTGGGGGGTCAGTGTGAATCTGCACAGTACATGAAACGTGGTTATTTTGTTGAGGGCAGTGGAATTTGTGCGTGAGTGAACAACTTGAAGTTCTGAAGATTTGAAGTGAGCCTTGATCAGGGCCTTCGTTGGTTTGAGGAGGGAGGGAGGAGGAAGGGCTGTAACCTTGGAAGATAGGTTGTTCCAGACATTGGGAAGGCTGTAAATTATGGAGGCTTGGCCTAGTTGCATTTATATAGAGAGACTTGGGGACGGCAGTTTACTTCAGCTCTGAATGAGTATGCTGGGTTCATTGAGGGAGTGAAAAGATCAGAAAGATACTTAGGTAGTTTACCAGACCAATAAAAGTTTTCCCGCAAGAGATCAGTGTGCATCATCTATCTCGTGAGGGTGAATGTCCAGCTCAGCCCATTGTATATTGTACATTGATGTGTACGGGGTGGGGGTGTGCAGTGCTAATCTGCACAGTGCATGAAACATGGTTATTTTCACAAGGGCGGTGGAGTTTGTGTCTGGGTAAACTACATCTCTGAAATTGAGAAGTGGAAGGAAGGATTGTTTTACAACCTGTTTCCTTATCTTTAGTGGGAGACAATTTTTTTCTACTTTATAATGGTTGCCAAGCTTGGCATAGGACTTGTTAACAATTTAGGAGATGTGCTTGGAGTAATCAAGGTGTTAGTCCAGGTGGAGGCTAGGATACATATAGGTGGTGCCAAGGTCCAGATATAGGGGAAAGGGGAAATTCTTTAACCGGGAAAGGCACACTAAGCTGAAGTTTGTTTCCAGGTTTGACTTGGGAGCACAAGGAAGTTAAGTGACTTGCTCACGGTCACACTGTATGCAAGTGGGGGCTGTGGGATTCAAACCCAGGTCACCAGGTTTGCAGCTCAGTGCCCTTGACTACTGCACTGTACTGCCTCCTTAGGCATATGAGCCGTCCAGGGAATTTAGGGTCATAAAGGAGGAGGTGGAATTGATTCATTGCTTGGAGCCAAACAGCTTGGACGCCATCTTCTTTTGGTTTATGACTAGACAGTTGTCCAGGAATCATTCTTGGGTGGCAGAGAAGTCCTGTTAAAGGGACTCCTCAGTGAAGGAGACAGAGGTGCCAGATGCATGGATAATAGTATTGTCAGCATACATGTGTATACTTCTGGCAGAGGTAGACAGGGGGATGTTGTTGATGAATATGGTGAAAAGTAGGGTCCCACTACTGAACTTGGAGGGACTCAGAAGGAGATGGGTAGAGTGGTGCAGGTGTTTCGCCTAGCTTGATGGATTGGGTGTGGTTGTCCAGATAGCAGTGGAACCATGCTGGGGCTGTTGGGGAGACACCAGACTCGGCAGGTTTGAGTAGTAGCTGGGGGTGGTCCACAGTATCGAAGGCCTTGGCTAGGTGTATAAATATGGCTGCTGTGCCCAGGTTCTTGACTGAGTTTGAGTGTATGTGTTTGTTGACATTCAGTAGGGACGTGGAGGTTGAGTGGTTGGTATGGAAGCCTAACTGATGCGGAGCTAGGATGTTGCATTCCAACAGGTAAAATAGTCTAAAGAACCCACAGCTACAACTGACGCACTATGCAACAACTGAGCAAATAAATCAAAATCCAGTTTGTGGGGGGGATAAAGGGTTATGGGGAAAGGATGAGCTACTGGGGGGGTTAGCGGAAAAGGAAAAAAAGAATGGGAAGGAGATTTGAATGGGGATAGGAAAAAAGTAAGGGGGCAAATGAAAATGGAAGGGGTATGGACATAGTACAGTAAGAGTCCATGCAATAGTTACATCACAAAAATTATTTAAAATCAATCTTCTGATATAATCCCCCAAGGCTAAGACTTCTCAGATGATGAATCCATTGTGCTATCTTTTTTAACAGTTCCTTGACTTGGTCACCCCCTCTATTTGGCATTGGAACCAGTGCCAAAACACAAATCTTGTGTCGTTCAAGGTTTATGTTATAGAACTCAAAAAAATGTCAGTTCACTGGTGTATATTTTCTGCCATTACATATACAGCATCTCTGGTATGTTCTTGCAGACGTTTCTTTGCCTCTCTGATTGTTCTGCCTATATACAGTTATTGGCAGGTGCAGATCAAAACATAGACACTGAAGGTTCAAATACAATTTAAAAACTGATTTCTTATGCCACTTTAATTATTGGCTCTTCAGTGGTGTTCTCTGGCACCATAAATCTACAAACGGAACATTTGGTACATCTAAACACCCCATTGGGCTTGGGGGGCGCCAACTAAGATGCTTTGGTACTGGTTTCTCTACTGAGAAATGATTTGATGGCAGCATATCACAGAGTGTTTTTGCTTGGCTGAATGTAACCATTACTCTTTGTGCACATTCCGCTGGTACGTCAGGGCTCTGTGCAAATGGCCAATATTTTAGCAAAATATTTGTTGTCCGAGGTGCCAGTTTATTGTACTTTAGGATAAAGGTAAGCTGCTGGTTAGTGTTTTCCTCCTTCTGCCTCTAGCATGGAATTCCTTTCTAGAATTTCTGTTTCAGCCTTAGAGTTTCTTAAAGAGCTGGTGACACGTTCAGTAGAACTTTGACAAAACCTAATATTTATACACAGTCCAACTTGTATTTCCCATTAGTCTTGTATTCCTCCTCCCCATTATTTATTACTGAGGTTATTTGTATGAAAATATGATCTTTGCTCCTAAAGAGTTTATCTATTCCTGCTGCTTTCTCCCTACCTGAAGTCGTAGAGCACTGCTTATGGTATCACAGTAACTCCCATAGCAACAGATTGTGATGTCACAACAGAGGATTATGACTTGAAGTGGGGAGTAAGCTATAGAGCCAGATGGACTGTAAAGGACCTCCAAGGGATAAAGGTCATATATTCATGCACCTTTCCTTAGTAATAACTAATGGAGAGAAGAAATATACAAAATATACATGGAATGCAATCAGAATTGTACCTAATTATTATGTTTTTTAAAGTTTTCTTCGAGGCATCAGTAACTCTTTAAGATGTTATCAAATAGCCTCTTACCAGTAGACAGTTTGTAAGTTCATTAGCCTGTTGGTTAAAATTAGTGTCTCTCAAGCCATTCCTGCATAAACAAATTGTCCATAAGGAATGCTCAAGATGAGGCTGGGGTGGGGGTGGATGGCGCAGTGACCTACAGAGAGGTAGTAATATGTCCTTTCTTCTGCTGTCTGTACCCCTTTCTATACACTTCAGCGCCCTGTTTGTGTTACTGTAGGCCTTGTTACACTAGCTTGATAGCTGGGTCTCTTCTTCAGAAGTAGTTCCCAGCTTTACCCTCCCATCTAGTGCTGTGTTCTGGGGGTTCTTGTTCCCCATATGCATCACCTTACACTTTTTGGCATTGAATTTCAACTGCCAACTTCACCTCTGTAGCCTTTGTACATTTCTCTGCACCTCCCTAATTCCCTCCTTGCTGTCTACTGTATCACAGAGCTTAGTGTCATCTGCAAAGAAATGCATCTTGCCCTGAATTCCTTCTCCTGTGTCACTAATGAACATATTGAAGAGAACTGGACCCAGGACTGATACCTGTGGTACCCCACTGGTGACCTCCCTCTCTCTGGATTTGACTCTGTTTACCACAACCCTCTGGTGTTCCCCTTCTAACCAGTTTCCCTCTCATCTGTGCCCTTTGCTGCACTCAGATCCTCTAGCTTCTTCAGCAACCTTCTGTGAGGTACTGAGTCAAAAGCCTTGCTAAAACCAGTGGCAACGACCGAAAGTTTATGCCTGCCCCACCTCCCCAACCCCCGGCCTTAATTAAATGGACGGTTCCCATACCCCCTGTTTTACTCCTCCCCTATACACTCACGCTGTTGATTTCCATGTCTAGCCCCTCCCCTTTGGCATTCTATCACTCTCTCCCACCCTTTCACTCCTGAACTCGTTACATAGTGCCGCTACCACTTGTCCCTCTGTTAAACGTTTTTTAACTCCACTTCCCCCTCTTTTTCCCACAGCCTCTTGCGTGCCTAGTCCCTCTATACCCCCTTCGTGCATCCATCTAACTGTTATCTACTGTCTCTTTCTCTCACTGCTTCCCTTCTGTCCAGCTCCCTGTACTTGCTCTCCTCCTACTTCCCCATTCACTTATAGCATGTGTCCCGCTGGCACTGTGTACCCCTTCCTCCTACTCCCCATAGCTCCCTCTTTCCTCTCCTCCACCCTCCCAGTACCTGCTTCCCTTCAGTCCCGAATGCCTACCAACTCACACACACACACACACACCCTTCAAGGTACCCTTCCTCTCGATCTCATGTACCCGCCTTGGACACTGCCAATCACTAAAAATTGGCCCTTTCTCCCTAATGGCCATTGGGAACTCTCCCTGTCCATCGCTACTGCTGCCACACTATACTCCCGCCTCCTCCCTTTTATGTGCCCTAGGGAATCTTGCTGTCACCTGGCCCAAAAGAATAGGTGCCAGTCATGGGTAGTTCACACCTGTACTCTTAAGCTTATACTTCTTCTCCTGCTATTGTCTGGTATCGTTCATCCTAATCCTGGCCCAGCCCCCTCCTTAGGAACAACTTGGAACAATCAAGCAGGATCCCTCTCAATCATCTCACTTAACATATGCAGTCTCCTTCACAAACTCGACGCCCTTCAGACTTTTGCTTGCCAGCATAGCCCGGACACTCTAGCAGTCGTAGAAACCTGGCTCTCACCTTTGGTCCCCAACCATGCTATCACCCTCCCTGGGTACAATGTTTTCCGGCTTGATCGAACAACTAAAAGAGGTGGCGGCTGTGCCCTGTACCTCAAGGACACTATCCGGGGGCACTACATCAGCTATACCCCCCAAAGCACCATAGCACAGATTCTTCCTATCAGGATCCTCCTTGATGCTCACAACAAAGCAATCACAGTTATCACAATCTACATTCCACCAAAGGAGCAAGGAAGTGGGCTTAACGCAGTCCTGGACTTTACCAAATCCCTCTCACCTGACTCTGATACCATCCTCCTCGGTGACTTTAATATTAACTGGACTGCTGCAGATACCGGAGCATATAGGGACTCCATAGCGGCAGCAAACCTTACCCAGATGGTTAGCTCCCCAACCAGGACAAATTATAAAATGGGTACCAGCACATTACTGGATTGGGTCCTAACCAGCCACCCTGCCAGGATCACTAACACCGCTGTTCTCCCTGACACACTTAGTGACCACTTCCCTGTCAATTGTTTCTGGTCCAACAAATTCATCAAGCCCCTTCCCCCCAAAACTATTACAAGCAGAGTCCTACCTAGAGGCAAGCTACCCCATCTTAAGACCTTCCTTTGTCAACAGGATATAAATGTAGAAACATAGACTTTGACGGCAGATAAGGACCACTTGGCCCATCTAGTCTGCCCATTTCCCTACCTACAGGATAGACCACAGATCCTAGTTAACCAACAGCCTATTTCTTCCGTCCCCCCACAAGAATTGCCTTATGTCTGTCCCATGCATTCTTGAATTCTCCCACAGTTTTAGACTCCACAACCTCCTCAGGAAGGCTGTCCCATGCATCCACTACCTTCTATGTGAAATAATACTTCCTCACATTGCCCCTGAACCGCCCCCCCATCTTTAAATTGTGTCCCCTTGTTCTTACATGTCTCTTTTTCTGAAAGATGCTACCCTCATGGACTTTGTTGATTCCACTGAGGTACTTAAAAGTTTCTATCATATCCCCCCTCTCCCTTCTTTCCTCAAGGGTATACATATTAAGCTCCTTAAGTCTGTCCTCATATGGCTTCTCTTGCAGACCCTGCACCATTTTAGTTGCCCTCCTCTGGACTGCCTCTATCCTGTCTATGTCCTTGCGGAGATGGGGGCTCCAGAACTGGACACAGTACTCCAGATGGGGTCTCGCCAACTGTCTGTACAGAGGGATAACAACTTCCTGTTTTCTGCTGCTGATGCTTCTCCCTATGCATCCCAGTATACCCTCAGATCTCCCTACTGCCTTCTCATATGGCTTGCTAACCTTAAGGTCATCTGATATGATTACCCCCAGGTCCCTTTCCTTTTTTGTTGTTGTTACTACCTCCCCCCACAACTGGTCCCCAATCCTCACAGCAACTAATGTGAACACCGCCCTTGATCACTTCATCAGAATCTTTAATCAAGCCTGCAACCTATATGCACCCCTCAAAATGCGCAAAGCCAAAGCCCTTTGTAACCTCTGGCCCACCGGTGGCCTACTTAGGCGACTAAAAGCTCAGGACCACCTCTGGGAGGTTGCCAGAAGCACTGGGAGACAACTTGATATCGCTAACTATAAACGTGCATGAAACAACTGCACCGACCAAATCCAGGAAACGGAGACCAGCTATTTCAATAATGCCCTCACTAACACATGGGACAATGGAAGGGACTTCTGGAATAACATAAAAGAAGTCACTGGGAAGCCGTCTGAATCACCCCCATCAGTACTCTGCATAAATGGTGTAACTATACTCGACCAGAAACTCATTGCTGATACTTTCAATGTCGCTTTCCTGGACCTCAGTTCTGTACTTCCCCAAAGTTTTTTCGATGAGGAGGATCCCCCTGCCTCCTCAGCCCCCACCAGCCACCCTCCCTTCTACTTTAAAGCAGTAAAAATGCACCAGGTCCGCAGCTATGTTACCAAAGCCATCAGCAACTCCAGAGCCAGCAGCGACTCCCTCGACCTCAAACTATTATCGCTCACACTTGATGAAGTTCTCTGGCCACTGTCCATTGTCTTTAACCTCTCCCTCAACCTCAGCCAGTTCCCGGACATATGGAAATCCGCCTCGGTAACCCCAATTCGTAAAAGTGGTGACAAAACAGCACTTGTGAACTACCGTCCAATTTCCATCCTACCTCCTCTCTCCAAGGCCCTGGAACGGATTGTGTCAGACCAGCTCACTGACTTCCTAGACAAGCACAACATCCTGTGCAAGAAGCAGCATGGCTTTAGAAGAGGTCATAGCACCTCCACAGCCCTACTCAAATTCACTTGTGCAATCCATCACTCACTAGACAACAGTCAACTAACTGGGTCCACCTTCATTGACTTAACTGAAGCTTTTGATACAGTCAACCATCATCTACTTCTTACCCAGCTTCGGCTAGCAGGGCTCTCACCCAATTCAGTGGATTGGTTCAAAAGCTACTTAGACAATTGGTACCAAAGAATGAAAATTGCAGACACACTCTCAGACCCAAAACCAGTCCGGTCCGCAGGGCTCAGTCCTGGGCCCCGTTCTTTTCATCCTTTCTTGAACTCACTGCCAGAATCCTGTCCTGAACAACTCCTACTCTACGCGGATGATGCGGAAATCTTGGCCTCCCACCATGATCCAGCACATCTTCAAGGAAACCTTCAGCGAACCTTCTCAGCAGTCAAAAACTGGTTCTCTAAACACAAACTGATCCTTAACCAGAAAAAAACAAAGACCACGATTTTCTGCAGCACCCACAACAAATTCAAACTATGTCAACTCTCCATTAAAACCAAGCAAGGAATCATCCTTGAACAAGTCCATACCTTTAAATACCTTGGTCTCACCCTTGACTCGAATCTCTCCTATGTTCCTCACATCAATAATGTGGCAAAGGTAGCCAACACCAGGCTAGGCCTACTGTTCTGACAGAGGAAACATCTAACCCCTGAAGCTTTGTCTGTTGCTGTCTAGAGTTCCATCGTCAGCATCATTGACTGCGGCCTCCTTTTCTATGGATCTGCCACAACTTCCTCTCTCAAACGAGTTTCAACTTCCCTCAGTCAAGCCTGCTGACTCATTACTGGTTCCCACCATCTCACCCACACCTGTGACCTTTACTCCAAAACAGGGTGGCTGCACCTGAACAACCGAATCAAATACCAAACCTGCATCACAGCTAAGAAAATCCTATTGGGCAAGGCACCACCTGGAGTCAGCACCCTCCTTAAACCCAAAATCAACACCGTCAACACCAGGAGCACTAAGCCCCAAATCCTGCAAATCCCCCACCGCCGCACATCCCAAGGCCAAATGTCATTTTCTTACAGCGCTCTGAGTTGGATTAACAGTCTCTCTGGAGACATCTCCTCTGCAGCATCACTTGGTGTGTTCAAAACTAAGCTCTACCTCTCCCTTATAGGCACCAACACCTGTGGTTGCACCACATAACAAACATTTGCCCCTACACTGCCTCTGACCACCCTTGGGGTCTGTTCTGTTCTCTCTACTTGCACTTACCTGTCCACAGCCACTTCCAATGCACTTATCCTGTGTCTGTCCCAACAAAGCCCCTCGGCTGCCTCACTCTGCCCCCCCCACCGTGTATGCCATCCCCTTCCTCAGCCCTTTCCCCTCTTGTCTTCTTCCTCCTAGTGTCTTTGTGTGATGCCGCACCTTAATTTCCTATTGTCAACCTAAGTTACTATCTGTTATCCTGTACCGTGCAACTAATCTGTAACCATATAACCAGCTTGATGCCAATTGTCTGTACTACTAATGTGGAACCTTTGTAAAAGAGCCTTGGATCAAAGGTAATTTTGTAATCCTATATTCAAATAAATAAAAAAAGAGTAGAGTAAATCCACAGCATGACCCTTATCCGCTACCCCTGTTACCAAGTCAGAGAATTATTATCAGGTTGGTCTGACAAAACCTCCCTGACACAAATTCATGCTGTTTACTATCCTGGAGTCCATTTCTATCTAGATAGCATACCTCTCAACTGCTATGAATTTTGAATAGTGCTACGATTTTCACATTTAAATTTATCCTTGCACTGCATAGGTTTACTGATGTTCCTCATAATGTTAGACCTATTTCTGGACACAAAAACTATTCAATAATTGAACTAAGTTGCTAGAAACATTCCTTATCACCAACCATATGGGGCCCACTATTTATAGACATATTATTGTTTGCAATAAGAAAGTGCAACACATTCTGGCCCTTTGCTATGATTTTTGATGGCCAGTGCTATGATTTTTAATGCTGAGCAGTTAAGAGATATGCTAGATAGTCCACTGGCGTCTTCTTTGACTTGTGTTTCCATCAGTTTACCCACAACAATGGTAAGGCTGACAGATCTGTAGTTACACGGTTGCGCTTTGTCTGCCCCCTCCCCCCATGAAGCCTACCCACCAGTTTTTCCTTGAGCTCCCTCGGATGCATCCCATCCGGTCCCAGAACCATATCTGTCTTTAGGGCTGCTAGTTCTTTCTGGACCCTTTCACTGGTAGATACCTGAAGCCTTATTTCTGGGATGACCCATAGAGCCGCGTTGATGACATTCTCTGGCAGAGGCTCGCTGTCTTTTTCTTGTGAATGCAGAGCAGAAGTACATATTAAGCATGACTGCTTTTTGCTCATCCTCCTCTTCTAGTACGCCACCACCCACTGTTAGCCTAACAATTCCCCTGCCCATCTTTCTTTTTCCCCTAATACATCTAAAGGACTGATTACCTCACCCTCAACCCCTGTGGAATATGGTACCCTCCCCATTCTTCCTCCCTCTGTTTTTTCTTGTACCTGGTGAAGGCCCTTTTTGCTCTAACTGCCACCCTGACCTTTTCAGGGAACCATATTAGTCTCTTTTGGTTACTGTTCTCAAGTATGACTTTGTTGCCTTGAGAATGCCCCCTTAATTACTCCACATCTATCCTTCACTCGCGCTATACTGTCTTTGGCAACTGTTGTCCTGAATTAGCTCCATCATCTGGTTGAAGTCTGCTCTTCTGAAATCCAGAACATCAGCCTTTGACGAGGGCGTACTGTTCTGAAGGGCCAGCTCAAATTTTATGGTGTTATGGTTGCTGGACCCTAGGAACTTCCCAGCCCACACATCTTCTACCAGTTCCAAGTTGGTGAGCACCACGCCAAGAATGGCAGCCTGATTAGTGGGTTCCTAAACCAGCTGCACCAGCAGGCACTACAGCAATATATCTAGCAGGGCCTGATATTTGGTGCACCAATCTGCTGAAATATCCCAATTATTATCTGGCAGTTTGAGATCCTCCACCACTACCACTTCTTACTTTCCATCCTCCTCTGTATTTCTTCCTTTAGTTCTGTATCTCTTGCTCTCTTCCTCCTGTCCTGGTGGTCTGTAGACCAACCACATTTATAGTCTCTTACCTGAGGCAGCCATGGGCTGAAACCACATCGATCCCGTTTCCTCATTTTGTCCCCTGTTAGATCTGTCTTCCCCTGCTCTGCCTTTTCTGACATAAAGGTCTGCTCCTCTTTCTTTACCCTTCCCTCTATCCCACCTATATATCATGTAGCCTGGGGCTGTCAGGCCCCAGTTGTTATTCTGTACGGAATTAGTGGTAGTATATTGTAGCTTGTTCTGTAACTGCACCTGTAAATCCTCTCATCAGGTGAACCTGCAGTGTTTAAAGGGGCACTGTAAGCTTTGCTGCTTAGTTTTTCGGCAAAAGCAAGCAGTGTTCTTATTGGTCACACAACACTCAGTATTGTACTCGGAACACCCCAATAGATGTAAAAGATCAGGATTTTACCTGCTTTCCCCATTTTTAACATAAATATAGTTTCAGTCGTCCCAACGCTAAGCCCCCGGAAACCGGAAGCACATCCAGGTTGGGACCACACGTCTGCCACAAGCGTGGTCCCAAAGTATGATTTTTTTCAGAAGCGGCCAGTAGAATCATATTGCCCCTGTCCATTGTGTTATTTTAAAAGGTTATAGCTATCTGCCGTCACAAAGCGAGCACTAGAAGTGGCATTATTTGTATTTGTAAACCGCAGCCGAAATCCCGTGCATGCGCATCAATGGCATGCTTTTTTGCATGCACGAGATATTTTGTTCATGGATATTGTAGGCATGCATGGGATTTCGGCCGTGGTGTACAAATACGAATAATGCCACCTCTAGTACTCGCATTGTGATGGCAGATAGCTGCAACCTTTTAAAATAACACAAGGGACAGAGGCAATATGACTCTAAGGGCTGTTTCTGAAAAAATCGTACAAGCGTGGTCCCGACCTGGATGTGCTTCCGGTTTGCAGCGGCTTAGCGTCAGGACGACTGAAACTATATTTATGTAAAAACCGGGGAAAGCAGGTAAAATCCTGATCTTTTAAATCTATCGGGGTGTTCTGAGTACAATACTGAATGTTGTGTGACCAATAGGAACACTGCTTGCTTTTGCCAAAAACCGAAGGTGCAAAGCTGACAGTGCCCCTTTAAGATCTGTTGAATTCCAGCCTGTATACAGCACACTGCAATATCACAGCAGAACATGAGACACTAGTGATAAACATCGCTGCTCTGGTATTTGCTTGATGTCTTATAATCCTTCCCTGTGTCGGGCTGCTCCTCTTAGATAACCATGTGTTGTCTTTCAAACTGAGGTAAAATACAGCCTGTTGGAGCTGATTTCCATTTAGGTCTGTGCCAGTTGCTTGCAAGATAATGCCATTCTCTGTCAGCAATGGCAAACAAAAAGATAGAGCTACTGCACACTGACAAAGGATGCTGTCACAAAATGAAACATTTTGTGTCGGACATTATCCTAAATTGCTTGCCTTAAAATGTTAATTTATACCAAGAGGTGGGGGTTCTGCAGCCTCTGATACTCTGAGGAGAGCCGTAATTGGTAAAGACAAAATGAACATCATCCAAAGGTATGCATTACATTTACAAAACAAAAAGATAGTGAAGAAAACTTAAATTTCCATTAAAAAATATTTTTTAATATCTAGACTGCTTGCATTTATTGTGTCTTAGAATTTGCTTATGCAGGCCAGTCCAGCTTAGTTGTGGCCTCTTGTGTTTGGAGGTGCAGGGTCCTGCTGGAATTCAGCTTTACAGCTAGAAGGACTAGAGCACAAGATCGGCCAACTTGCTCAAGGCCATGTAGTGAGCCCATAACTATTCTGAGATTTGAAATGAGCTCTTGTGGTTCACATTTCCATGACCTAACCACTGGAACATTATTTCTTCCTTAATAGTGTCTAAACCACAGGAAACCAGGGTGCTGCGAGAGAGTGTAGGCTATAAATAAACTGCACGTTGCTTATACTGTATATTTATTCCCCCATCCCCCAGGACACATCTGGAAATGAGCTGTATGGCTCAGTATGTATTTCTGGTAAACTCTTTCAATAAATAAATAAATATAGTGCATGCTGAAAACATAAAAAAAACAAGGGTTTTCTTGTGATGGCATTGTTGTTATAAACTGCAAGAGTTCAGTTTATTAATCCTCTCCATTTCATCTCCTGGATTGTAGAGCATTTTGGATTGCTGTGCCCCCTGCATTCACGCCCACGGTTTCACCATGCTGTAGCGACAGCGGACACGGAGACATCCGCGACAGCCGTGGTGTTGACTGTCAACATTGCTGTGTCTGGGATGCCTCTGTGTTTCCAATGGGGGCAGCCCCCAAACCTCCTCATATGGGGCTTTGCCCCCACCCCCACCCCCGGTCTCTAGGATCTAACCGAGTCAGAGTTGGACCGGGGCGGACACCGTGAAGTAGTCTCGCGCTGCACAGACCATCACAGCGATGTGCGGGTTTTGCCTGATTCTTATAGCTATGATGGTCTTCACGGTGGGGAGTCGCTGCAGTAACGATATACCCACACCCATATATACATACAATGGCAACACACACACACACACACACACACATATATATATATATATATATATATATATATATATATATATATATATATAATGCAGCAGCATTCTCTCCCTAGCTCCTGGATTATAAAGCATGTTGGGATAGTGTTAGCCACTCATCCCTGCAGTACATTCTCCCCTCAGTCTCCTGAGTTAGAGGACAGATGCTTTTTCCCCTGCTTTTCCTCTGTAGTGTGAGATCATCATGCTCTTCTGATTGTCCTGTGCCCCCCCCTTCCCAGATTTCCCGCTTCCTTCCATCTGGAGTGGCTGTTTTCATGTGATGCCTCCTGCATAATACTGGAAGGGAGCTTATCAGCCAGGATAGCAATTCTTCCCTCTGCAGGAAAGACAGTGTCTGAGCAGACGCTATATCCTCCTCTGCCTGCCCCACTCCAGTGTCTCTCAATTCTTGGGTATTAAGGAGTGGTGGGTGTTGGTTCGGCTGTCACATCAAGGTCCCCCCCCCCCCATTCATGAGTGCAAAATAAAAATAAATTAAGTTCTCTCACATTTTGGAAAGGGTCCTTAGTGGCTTCCTGGCTAGTGTGGGGAACCTGGATTCCTTAGGTACCTGTATTGGGGCCCTGACTTTGACTCTCACTGGGTGGTTACTTTGGTGGCCTTGTCTTGAAAAGGAGATGGTTGCTTGGATGTGTGGGTTGGCTGGCTGGTTGTCCTAAACATTGCCCAAAGGCAATAAGTAAGTAGTGTGAGGCACTAGTGTGTTGCCAGGGCTTAGAGAGTCTCTTCTGGAGGGTTGGGAAGTGGGGTTCTTTCTCCTAGTCTTACCCCCCTCCCCGGGGTGGCTTGGTGGTGCAGAGTTCCCTTCCTTCTTGCAGAGGGGCTAGGTGGTGTCAGGCACTCGATGTCATGGGGGTGCATCCTTTGAATGTTGAGATTTTCTTTGTTCCTTACCACTCACCAGTGTGGATCTGTGGCAGGAGTTCTAGGCCTGTGCCTGCTCGGTTTCCCAGCATTAGGTTGAGCCAGCTGAGTGGAAGAGTTTGAGCGGGGACTGTTGTCGGGATGCAGGTGTTTCCACAACTTCCTTCCCTCTTGCAGTATGCTGTATCTCAGCCACTGGTGGTGAATCCTTCAGAAGGAAAAGTGCCAGTGGAGGTTGAGCAGTGGCTGTCAGTGCAGGTAGGTTTGGCTTGCTGGGAAAAGGGGTATAATTCCCCTTAAGCTTTAGTGCTCATTAACCTGGCCACCGGCAGACAGGCAGTACTGGTGGGCTGTGCTTGAGTGGAGCTTTGGAGCCAGAGATCATGGGCTTGTCACAACTAACATATATTTACTGTCAAAGTGAATGTGCACAAAAGGGCTTTGAATGTATGTTTACAGTATGTCCCAGAAAGGTTTGTAGCTTGTTTAAAGTCCTCTCAGCCTGATAACCAATATTTGTTGTTTAGTACTGATGAAGACAAGACAACCAGCAAATAAAAATGTCCTTGCCCCCCCCCCCCGGCCAAAGGTTATCACCAATTCCTCTGATAACAGTAGGAACTAGACAGCTGTACTGACCAGCCCTAATAAAGCAATAATCGATCTTTGGGCCATAGGTCTATCTTATGAATGACCTGTACAGTAAAGAAAGTTGTAGGCATAGTTATTAAAGAGGGCAGTGGGAAAGCTGGGGTATATGTAGAAAATAAATGCTAGGAAAATGTAGTGCAGGGGCTTCCAGATGTATGCACATGCCTGGGACAAGCTGAATTTGTGCATACTACCGGAATGTGCTTACAGACGGAACACCATCAAAATAATGGAACACCATAGAAATGAACACGTGCCTATTGAAATCAGTGGGACACGTTTTCAGGCATCAGTCACATTGTACCTAAGCTGCCTAAGCCATCTCAAATGTTATTTTAAATCAATATAAGATACATTTATAGCTTTATGTTAAATCATACCTAAAATACAGTACTGTCCAGTTGAAAGATAGAACCATAGAAGCTGTCAGCAGAAAAGGACCTCCTGGCCCACCTAGTCTGCCCTAAGGTCCCTACCTACTGTGCTACCGTAGGCTGTAATTTGTTTTTAATTCATCTTTGTTAGACAACTTGGGTACATTGAACATTGCACAAAAGAACAAAGTGCCGTAGACCCGAATTGATCACTGGCCTTCCCTCCCAGTCCTGTCACTAAGGTCCCCCTGTGTCTATCCCATGCATGTTTGAAACCTGTTACCATTTCGGTACCCACCACCTCTTCAAAGAGTCTGTTCCAGATGTTCACCACCCTTTCTGTAAAGAAGTATTTCCTCACATCTCCTCTAAGTCTTCCCCTTCCGGCTTCGTAACATGCCCTCTTTTCCTTGAACATCTCTTTCTGTGCAAAATGCCACCCTCCTGTACCTTATGAGACAAGAAGGTTTTATTTGTTCAGCACAAAGGCCATTACAAAATGAACAATACATGTAATGTAAACTTCAGAAGTATACTGTCAATGCTACCTGCTGATACTTTGTATATACTGTATTATTGTATCTCACTTTATTTGTATTATTACTATTTTCTTGTGTGTTGCATCCCATGTATATTGTCCCTTGTTCCTTGTTAACAAACCCAGGTCCACCTCGAAAATGAGCTTGCTCAACGATGATCGCCTGGTTAAATAAAGACTTTGATTGATTGATTGATTGATTAATAAGGTTATACCTTCTACTATACAAATCAGAACATGTTAAAAATTCCATAGAAGAGTAAATTCAGTATTTTAAAATACATAGCAGCTACCGTAAATCAACTGCCATAATATCATAGCCAATAGAACTGGTAGTCCAAGAATAAATAAAAGTTTTACTAGGCTCCATGTGTTTCTAGGAGTCCAGTACTTTGTGAGAAGGAGTAATAACCTAGCTGGCTCCTATATTCTCAAAAGTCCACACATTTGTTGACAGGGATCGTGTGCCAAGTCCATTGCAGCTAGTTGTTCTCTTGCAAATTATTTTGTTCAAAAACAGTGGTGGAATTCAAGCATGCATGGGACAGTCATAAGGCAATTCTAGGGGGTGGGGGTAGGAAGAAGTAGGCTGCTGGTTAACTAGGATCTGCAGCTTATCCATTAGGTAGGGAAATGGGCAGACTGGGTGGGCCAAGCGGTCCTTATCTGCCATCAAATTCTATGTTTCTATGTTTGCACTGTACTCTAGTAAGAGTTCTAAGTAGAAATGGCAGCACAGATTCATTTTATATTAAAAAAAACACATTTTAGCAACAAACAGTAAGGTGGGTCTACTTCACAGCAGCTGCTACAAGTCCACAACATCCTTACAGTGTCGAGCAGGCTCCTCATAGCAACCAGGAGTTCAATCTCTGTATATTTTAACAGTCAAAAAATACTGAATGGTCAGAAACATGTGCATTTAATTCCCCCTCAGTGCTAATTGCAGTGATTATTACCATGGGCCGAGAATAAAATGCTTTTGTAGAGAAATTCTAAACAAGGAAGTCTATGATCTCCAATAATCAATAGTGTGGGTCGAAAATAAAACACTTTAGCACAGAATTTTTTTGTAGTTACTTATTTTTCCCCCTTGGAGTCCTCTGCTGCCCCTCTGATGTCCCCCCATACGGGTACGTATATAAGGCCCTCTCCTGAACTCCACGACTTACCCTTGTGGCAGGTGGGGAGCGACTGACCCACCAGACCGGATGAGTATTTGGGAGAGGTGCCTTCCGGCTGTTGTGGTGGGGGACCATCGTCATCCTGCAGAGGACTCCCATTTTTCCACTTTTCTTGGCTTCCCTCGAGGACTGTGGCATGCAATGGCAGTAGTGTGCACGCACCCATGCACACCCATGCCAAGCGCCTGCCACAGTCACTCGCCCTCAGTCTCTAGCGCTGACGTGCCACTTCCCAGCCTCTGCTAAGGGGTGAGCAATCGCTGAGCGCTGCTAACCCCCTTCCCCGGAGAAGGAGAACAGTCCTGAGGACGCTCAGTCCTTCTCCCCCCTGCCAACCCCAGGTGGCCCATGTTCGTTTCCGAACACGGGTCGCCGGCGTGACGCGAGGTAAGGTGCCCAGCGCCTCAGCCCTCAGTGCCACCGGGCCGACCTAGCACAGAATTTTTTTAACAAGGGAGTTCTTAATCTCCTGTAATAATCCTTTGGAAAGAGTACCTTAAAACCAGCAGATACCTGTCGCTGAAACATCATCCTCCATTAGCAAAAGGTTACAGCAACAATGGGGGTGGATACCCAAAATTCAGCTTTCTTTCCCTGGGTTTAGGGTTCATCATCTTCTGGGATAATAGCCCGCTTGTCATTCAGCAGCACCGACCACGTCTCTAACATAGAAATTGTCAGCAGATAAGGACCACCTGGCCCATCTAGTCTGCCCGTAAGCCCTTGTACAGGATTACTGCTTCTGACCCACCCGCTGCTGTATCTCTGTGGTTCCCCTGTGCCTGTCCCAAGCATGCTTGAATCCATCCACAGTGCTTGCTCCCACCACCTCCTGAGGCAGACCATTCTATGCATCCACCACCATCTCTGTGAAGAAGAAGAACTCTCTCACATTCCCTCTTACCTCCCACCTTCCAATTTCATGTCATGCCCCCTCGTTCTTGTGCTCCTCCTGTATTGGAAAATGTCTCCCCCCTGCACCTTGTTTACACCCTTGAGGTACTTGAATGTTTCTGTCATGTCCCCTCTTTCCCAGCGAGTACATATTGAGGTCCCTTAATCTCTCCTCATAAGCCTTGTTTTGCAAGCCCTGTACCATCTTAGTTGCCCTTCTCTGGACTGTCTCCAGCCTGTTAATGTCCTTACGAAGGTGCGGCCTCCAGAATTGCACACAGTACTCCATGTGAGGCTTAACCATGGTTTTATATAATGGCATCACTACCTCCCTCCTTCTGCTGGTGATACTCCTGCCTATGCATGCCACTGGCCCTGGAAATTGCCTTATCACTTTGCTGCTTTGACATTTTGGGGTGTCTGAAATAATAACCTCCAGGTCCCTTTCCTCCTTTGTGACTGTCAGCAATCCTCTTCCCCCATCGTGTAGCTTTCCCCAGGGTTTCTGTGTCCTAGGTGCATCATTTTGCACTTTTTTTTTAATTAAACTTCAGTTGCTAGTCCTCAGACCATTTTCAAGCTTCCCCAGGTCCCTCCTCATTTTCTCCACCCCCTCTGGGGTTGCAGAATCCTGCTCCATCCAGGAGTCTATATGAAATCTCAGGCCATTCAGCTTGCCCTCCTCAGTCCATTATTAAGCCACCAGTTCCTGTTAAGAGATCTTTTCGACCCCCTTAATACACAAGATCTCTTTAACACTTCAAGCACTCCAGTAATCCAGTTCAGCTGCACCTGTAAATATACACAAAAGTGATTCTCTAAGCACAGTAACTTAGGTACAAGATAAAATTAACCCAGCACCCTTGCCTTGGGCAACGAATAGCATACCTGTTTAAAGAAGATAAAATGTCTTACAGCACCAAAGTGCTACAATTAACAGACAATTCTGCTTTGGCTCTCCAGCTCTCCGCCTCCAGTCTCGAATCGCAGGAAAAAAGCTCATTTCCATTTTTTATTCCTGGGACAGGATTTTCACATCCAGTGCTAGGCTTCCATTGACCGCATCAGGCATGTTCATAGTCGGGTTATACAAAGCGTCATTAAAGAACTACTGCCGCTAAACTTCGGTTAGTGTCCCAGTATTTGTCCCGAGACGACAGCAACTCCCAATCATCCAGGAAGCAAAAGTATACATTAAATAAGCATAGGTTTCTTTCATCAAATTCTGAGCTAAGGGAGCAATGGCCCAAAACTAGAACTTTTAAAATGTTATTACAAGCGCGGAGCAGTAGAAAGCAGAACAGTGTGTTCGAGACATGATAGAAACTTTTAAGTACCTCAGTGGAATCGACAAAGTCCAAGAGGGTAGCATCTTTCAGAAAAAGAGATATGCAAGAACAAGGGGACACAATTTGAAGATAGAGGGGGGACGGCTCAGGGGCAATGTGAGGAAGTATTTCTTCACTGAGAGGGTGGTGGACGCATGGAACAGTCTTCCTGAGGAAGTTGTGGGGTCTAAAACTGTGGGAGAATTCAAGAATGCATGGGACAGACATAAGGCAATTTTTGTGGGAGGTAGGAAGAAATAGGCTGTTGATTAAATAGGATCTGCAGCTTATCCTGTAGGCAGGGAAATGGGCAGACTAGGTGGGCCAAGTGGTAGAAAGTATACTTAGAATGGCAGAAAAAGGGGTGATATTGCTGATGGGTGATCTGAATATGCCAGATGCTAAACTGGAGTGCAGTTGCAGCAGCCACTCCGAAGAGTGGGGTTATTCTAGATGCCCTACAGGGGGCATGCCTTAGACAACTAGTATTGGAGCCCACTTGAGAGCGAGCAATCTTAGACCTGGTTCTCTCAAATGGAGATGGAGAGAGGATCACAGATGTAGAAGTGGGTAGCCATCTGGGAACTAGCGACCATCGAACAGTATGGTTCTACAATAAACACAGCAATAGAGTCAAGCCATACAAAGGCAAAAGTACTGGACTTTAGGAGGGCTGACTTTGCCAAAATGGGTGAGTGCCTAAGGAATGCACTAGCAAATGGGCAGGAAGGAGGGTGGAAGAACAATGGGAATAATAAAACTGCCATCACAGAGGTGAGCCTTTGTGTGAAGCAAATAAACAAAACAAAACCATGTAAGAACCACTATGGTTCTCAAAGGAAGTGGCAGGAAGGTTCAAGAGAAAAGAAAGCATTCAGGAAGTACAAGGAATCTAGAAGGAGCAGGACAGGGAACTGTATCAGTTAAAGCAAAAGGAGGCTGGAAGGCAGTCAGAACAGCAAAGGCCCAAACCAAGAAAAGATAGCCAACTCAGTTAAGAAGGGCATAAAACCTTTATAGGTACATCAGGGAGTGAAGGAAGACCAAGGGAGGGATAGTGAGGCTTAATAAAGGGAGGGATGGTGGGCAGAGGAGACTGTGAAAAGCAGAGATACTAAACAAATAGTTTTGCTCAGTATTTACAAATGAAGAGGGGAGGTACCTAAAACAAACAGTAGAAACACTCTGATACAGAAGTTGATATCAGCCCATTTACAGAAGAAAGGGTTCTGAAGAACTCTTAAAACTGAAGGTGGACAAAGCAATAGGGCCTGATGGGATTCATCCCAGAATTCTAAAAGAACTAAGGGTAGAACTAGTGACACCACTGACTACCCTTTTTAACAAATTGTGGGAGGATGGGGTGGTACCCAAGGACTGGAGGAGGGCAGATGTGATTCCCCTTCACAAAAGTGGGAGCAGGGCAGAAGCAGGAAACTACAGACCTGTTAGTTTAACCTCAGTGATAGGGAAAATGATGGAATCACTTCTGAAGGAAAGAATTGTCAAGTATCTAGAGGCCAGAGGGGCACAGGACCCTAGGCAGCATGGATTCACAGCGGGAAGGTCATGCCAGATGAATCTGATGAATTTCTTTGACTGGGTGACCAAAGTAGTAGATCAGGGAGGGGCTGTGGACATGGCCTACCTAGACTTTAGCAAGACATTTGACGCAGTCCCACACAAAAGATTAATATACAAGTTAGCCAGCCTGGGAGTGGGTCCCAAGATGACAGCCTGGGTAAAGAATTGGCTGGAGAATAGGACACAGAGAGTAATAGTAAATGGAGTCCACTCTGAAGAAAGGAGGGTTACTAGTGGGCACCGCAGGGTTCAGTGATAGACCAGTCCTCTTCAATGTCTTTATAAGCAACATTGCAGAGGGACTGAAGGAAAGTATGTCTCTTTGCAGATGACACAAAGATCTGCAACAGAGTTGATGCACAGGGTGGGGTGAAAAGGATGAGAAGGGACTTGGCAAGGTTAGAGGAATGGTCAAATGTATGGCAGCTTAGATTCAATGCTAAGAAGTGCAAGGTAATGCACCTGGGAAACAAAAACCCAGGGGAAGAGTACACAATGGGGGTGAGATACTAATAACAACAAAAATGGAAAGGGACCTGGAGGTAGTCATATCAGATGACCTAAGGTGGGCAAGCAATGTGAGAGGGCAGCAACGAGGGTGGGGGATACTAGGATGCACAGGAGAGGCATCACCAGTAGAAAACAGGAAGTTATTATCCCTCTGTACAGACAGCTGGTGAGACCCCATCTGGAGTACTGTGTGCAGTTCTGGAGACCCAATCTCCGCAAAGACATAGACAGGATGGAAGCTGTCCAGAGGAGGGCAACTAAAATGGTGCAGGGTCTGCACCGAAGACATATGAAGAGAGACGAAAGGAGCTTAATATGTATAGCCTCGAGGAAAGGAGGGAGAGGGGGGACATGATAGAAACATTCAAGTACCTCAAGGGAATCAACAAAGTCCAAGAGGGTAGCATCTTTCAAAAAAAGAGGTGTGCAAGAACAAGAGGGCACAATTTGAAGATAGAGGGGGCGGCCTGGAGGTAATTTAAGATATTTTTTCACAGAGAGGGTTGTGGATGCATGGAATGGCCTTCCGGAGGAGGTTGTGGAGTCAAAATCAGTGGTGGAATTCAAGCATGCATGGGACAGTCATAAGGCCATTCTAGGGGGTGGGGGTAGGAAGAAGTAGGCTGCTGGTTAACTAGGATCTGCAGCTTATCCAGTAGGTAGGGATATGGGCAGACTGGGTGGGTCAAGCGGTCCTTATCTGCCGTCAAATTCTGTGTTTCTGTGTTTCTATGTCCTTATCTGCTGTCAACGTCTATTTCTATGATTCTTTGTTTCGTCAGAAGAATTCTTTGTCAAAAAATACAATTACCGCGCTCGATACTGCAATTCCTGCCTCAAAATAACATTAATTTAATTCATAAAGTCCTAAATGGAGTCAAGTAAGACTTAAAAAAGTTAAAATCTAAGGCACTTGTTTTGTGTGGCATCTTGTGGAGTGGAGCAGCAGCACGGTCATCTTGCTGCTCTGCCCCCCCCCCCCCGCCAGGATCCAGGTGACAACCTGTACCTTATTGCTACCTTTGAGATATTTGAACATTTCTATCATGTCTCCTGTTTCCTTCATTTCCTCTAGAGAGTACATATTTAGCTCCGTGAGTCATTTCTCTTAGGGCTTCTCATACAGGCCGTGCACCATTTTGCTTGCTGTTCTCTGAACTGCCTCCACGTGATCTGTGTCTTTCCTGAGATGGGGTCTCCAGAACTGGAAACAGTACTCCAGGTGGGGCCTCATGATTGATCTATACAGAGGTAACACTACCTTTTTCTGCTGGTGATACCTCCCACCCTCCATGCACCCCAACATTCCACTAGCCTTTCCCACTGCCTTATCACACTGCTTTTCTGTCTTCAGGTCATCAGATATGATAACCACCAGATCCCTTTCTTGTTTGTGGTTAACGCCTTGCCCCTGCATCAATACTGCTCCTAGCGAACAGTGGCCAGCATGCTTATTTTTTAGCATACACCAGTCTTTAAATGCCAACTGCCTTTATTGCAGTGCACAGTGTTTTGTTTTTTTTGTTACTTATTTTATTTAGCCTGGTGCTCCCCCCATTACAGCTCCTGCCCTATGGCAATGGGGGAGACATGGTATTTCTGTTTTACTCTCCAAGTTCACGGTACCCTGGAATGCGGTTGCGCATGTGCATGGAGGCACACACACGCCCCGCAGCTTCAGTAACGGCCCCATCCGCCCTCTTGGTCTAGTGCCTAGGTTCCCCCTGGCCTGGCACTGCCACCTAGCCTCCACCAAGTGGCAGCCAAGAGTTGGGGAAACCTCACGTCCCTCCCTGGAGAGGAGAGTTGCCTAGTGGCTGCTCAGTCCTGACTCCTCGCCTTCCCCCCCGCCAACCCCAGGCGGCCCAAGCTAGCTCCCGAACCTGAGTTGCCGACGTGACACAGCATGGATTCACAGCGGGAAGGTCATGCCAGACAAATCTGATAGATTTCTTTGATTGGGTGACCAAAGTAGTAGATCAGGGAGGGGCTGTGGACATGGCTTCCCTACACTTTAGCAAGGCATTTGACACAGTCCCACACAAAAGATTAATATACAAGTTAGCCAGCCTGGGAGTGGGTCCCAAGATGACAGCCTGGGTAAAGAATTGGCTGGAGAATAGGGACACAGAGTAATAGTAAATGGAGTCCATTCTGAAGAAAGGGGTTACTAGTGGGGTACCACAGGGTTCAGTATTAGACGGTCCTCTTCAATGTCTTTATAGTTTCATTGCAGAGGGACTGAAGAAAAGTATGTCTCTTTGCAGATGACGAAGAGCTGCAACAGAGTTGATATACAAGGTGGGGTGGAAAGGATGAGAGAAGGACTTGGCAAGGTTAGAGGAATGGTCAACTGTATGGCAGCTTAGATTCAATGCAAAGAAGTAGGGTAATGCACCTGGGAAACATAAACCCAGGGAAGAGTACACAATGGGGGTGAGATACTAACAACAACAAAATGGAAAGGGACCTGGGGTAGCTCATATCAGATGACCTAAAGGTGGGCAAGCAATGTGAGAGGGCAGCAAGGAGGGTTGGGGGATACTGGGATGCATAGGGAGAGGCATCACCAGTAGAAAAGAGAAGTTATTATCCCTCTGTACAGACACTGGTGAGACCCCATCTGGAGTACTGCGTGCAGTTCTGAGACCCAATCTCCACAAAGACATGGAGCAGGATGGAAAGCTGTACATAGGAGGGCAACTAAAATGGTGCAGGGTCTACACGGAAGACATATGAAGAGACTTAGAGTTTAATATGTAGCCTCGAGGAAAGGAGGAGAGGGGACATGATAGAAACTTTCAAGTACCTCAAGGAATCAACAAAGTCCAAGAGGGTAGCATCTTTCAAAAAGAGGTGTGTGCAAGAACAAGGGCACAATTTGAAGATGGGGGCTCAGAGGTAATTTAAGGAGTATTTTTCACAGAGAGGGTTGTGGATGCATGGAACGGCCTTCCGAGGAGGTTGAGAGTCAAAAACAGTGGTAGAATTCAAGCATGCATGGGACAGTCATAAGGCAATTCTAGGGGTTGGGGGTAGGAAGAAGTAGGCTGCTGGTTAACTAGGATCTACAGATTATCTATTAGGTAGGGAAATGGGCAGACTGGGTGGGGCAAGCGGTCCTTATCTGCCATCAAATTCTATGTTTCTATGACACTAGGTGTGGCGTCCAGCACCTCAACCCTCAGCACTGCCAGGCTGGGTGCACATGTTTTTTAAAAAGATCACTCACTCACTGACAGCAGGAGGAGGAGGAGGAGGAGCAGCAGGAGGGCGGGCCAGAAGAGCAAACGGTGTGAGTTCAGTTCCAGTGTGCCGATCACATTGCTGGGGGAGAAGTGACATCTGCAGTTGACAGACGTGAATGAGAGGTTCTACATTTGCCTTAACTCTATCTGTTAAACTCTATCTTGGAACTGTCTTGGAACCTACTGCCAGGCATTTATCAGACATTTATCGGATGATTAGCAGATTAGCTGCAAGGGAAGGGGGTAAAATTAGCAAAACAGTGACACAGTCTAGTGGCTGTAAGGGAATGGCTGCTGATAAAAAGATGACAACGACCTTCTAGGGACCTGCTGGTGAACTTCTCTGAATGAAAAAAAATGTGCATACAACTGAAAAAACATGTGCACACAAACGAAACTGTCAACATTGTAAGAATAGGGCAAGAATCGTGACTTCAGTTTTTTGTGCATTCTGCTGGAATATGCATACATCTGAATGGCATACAAGTGAAATGCGGGGTATATGAGGATATAATGCCATCGAGGGGGCTAATTTCGGGCTTACATAGAAACCTAGAATTTGACGGCAGATAAGGATCGCTTGGCCCACCCAGTCTGCCCATTTCCCTACCTAATGGACTAGCTGCAGATTCTAGTTAACCAACAGCCTACTTCCTCGTACCCCCACCCCCTAGAATTGTCTTATGACTGTCCCATGCATTCTTGAAATCCACCAGTTTTTGACTCCACAACCTCCTGAGGAAGTCTGTTCCATGCATCCACAACCCTCTCTGTGAAAAAATACTTCCTCACATTACCTCTGAGGTGCCACCCCTCAATCATTAAATTGTACCCCCTTGTTCTTGCACACCTCTTTTTCTGAAAGATGTTACCCTCTTGGAGTTCGTTGATTCCCTTGAGGTACTTGAAAGTTTCTATCATGTATCCCCTCTCCCTTCTTTCCTCGAGGCTATGCATATTAAGCTCCTTAAGTCTCTCTTCATACATCTTCTGGTGCAGACCCTGCACCATCTTAGTTGCCCTCCTCTGGACCGCCTCCATCCTGTCTATGTCTTTGCGGAGATTGGGTCTCCAGAACTGCACGCAGTACTCCAGATGGGGTCTCACCAGCTGTCTGTACAGAGGGATAACGACTTCCTGTTTTCTACTGGTGATGCCTCTCCCTATGCACCCCAGTATCCCCCAGCCCTCCTTACTGCCCTCTCACATTGCTTGCCCACCTTTAGGTCATTAGATATGACTATCTCCAGGTCCCTTTCCATTTTTGTTGTTGTTAGTATCTCACACCACCATTGTGTACTCTTCCCCTGGATTTTTGTTTCCCAGGTGCATTACTTTGCACTTCTTAGCATTGAATCTAAGCTGCCTTACATTTGACCATTCCTCCAGCCTTGCCAAGTCCCTTCTCATTCTTTCCAGCCCACCTTGTGTATCAACTCTGTTGCAGATCTTTGTGTCATATGCAAAGAGACATACTTTTCCTTCCAGTCCCTCTGCAATGTCACTTATAAAGACACTAAAGAGGACTGGTCCTAGTACTGAACCCTGCGGTACCCCACTAGTAACCCCCCTTTCTTCAGAGTGGACTCCGTTTACTATTACCTCCTGTGTCCGTTCTCCAGCCAATGTTTTACCCAGGCTACCAACTTGGGACCCACTCCCAGGCTGGCCAACTTGTATATTAATATTTTGTGTGGGAGTGTGTCAAATGCCTTGCTAAAGTCTAGGTAGGCCATGTCCACAGCCCCTCCTTGATCTACTAGTTTGGTCACCCAGTCAAAGAAATCTATTAGATTCGTCTGACATGACCTTCCCACTGTGAATCCATGCTGCCTTGGATCCTGTGACCCTCTGGCCTGTAGGTACTCAACAGTTCTTTCCTTCAGAAGCTATTCCATCATTTTCCCAATCACTGAGGTTAAACTAACAGGTCTGTAGTTTCCTGCGTCTGCCCTTTTCCCACTTTTGTGAAGTGGAATAACATCTGCCCTCCTCCTGTCCTTGGGAACCACCCCATCCTCCCATGATTTGTTAAAGAGGGTAGTCAGTGGTGTCACTAGTTCCACCCTTAGTTCTTTTAGAATTCTGGGATGAATCTCGTCAGGCCCCATTGCTTTGTCCACCTTCAGTTTTAAGAGTTCTTTCAGAACCCTTTCTTCTGTGAATGGGCTGGTATCAACCCCCGCATCTAGAGTGTTTCTGTTGTTTGGTTTATGTACCTCCCCTTCTTCATTTGTGAATACTGAGCAGAAATATTTGTTTAGTATCTCTGCCTTTTCACAGTCACCCTCTGTCCACCCCCCTCCCCATTATTAAGCCTCACTATCCCTCCCGTGGTCTTCCCTTCCCTCTGATGTACCTATAAAAGGTTTTATCCCCCTTCTTAACTGAGTTGGCTATCTTTTCCTCAGTTTGGGCCTTTGCTGTTCTGACTGCCTTCCCTGCTTCCTTTTGCTTTAATTGATACAATTTTCTGTCCTGCTCCTTCTGTGATTCCTTGTACTTCCTGAATGCTTTTTTTTCTCCCTAACCTTCCCTGCTACCTCCTTTGAGAACCATAGTGGTTTCTTACATCGTTTTGTTTTGTTTATTTGCTTCACACAGAGGCTTGTTGCCTCTGTGATGGCAGTTTTGATTATTTCCCATTGTTCTTCCACCCGTCTTTCCTGGCTTGTGGGTTATTGGCTAATTAGCCCCTAGACAGCATTATATCCTCTTATAGTACACTTTCATAGCATTTATTTTATATAGAGTAAGTAGAAGATACCAACCCTTTCTGCCTGGGGGTCGAATTATTACCCGTCAGTGGGTACAACAATTGTCTGAACTGACTATGGCAGACCTTATCTTGGCAGACAGGGTGTGTACCTGCACAGATTGGGAATGGATTTTTTAAAGATCCAGATTACAAAACTGGTGCAGAAATTTATCTGAGATCATAAGGACAGAGGGCAAACCTTGTTTACTTGGGATCATTTGAAGGAGATTGATCTTTACAACATCCCTCTCAAAGGTTTATAGGGTGTTGTTAGACTTTGTGAGCTCAGAACCTGAAACTAAGGTAGGGTATTGGGAAAAATATTATCCCCTGAGACCTGACTAGAAGGGATTTGGAAAATCTTAAAGCTCTACCTATTCCAAATATATGACTATGCAATTTTTCATCTGTTCAGATATTTACTACACCCTGCTAAGCTATGTTCTAGAAACTTAGGCAGACAGATCGATGCTTTAGATGTGAAATAGAGTCAGGAGACCTTCTACATGTAATGTGGACCTGTTCCAGAATTCACTCGTTGTGGGTTCAAATTAGACAAGAAATGGATCCGATACTAAATTATTCTGAGTATATTAGGCCAGAGATATGTGCTAGGAGATATGCAGAAGAGTGAGCGGGAATCAGCTAAATATCATGTGGCACTGATGTCACCTTTGGTTAAAGCATTTGTCCTAAGACACTGGAAGAAGGACAATATTTATTCTTATGATCAATGGGTTAAAGATCTTTTGCAGGTCCTGAAAAGACTTAAAAGACATATGTTAATAGAAGGGAGGAAAAAATTATATGACAAAAGATGGGGGGTTTTGGAGGCAGTATACATAATACAGTTGAAGGATCCTCGGACTCAGATCTGTCTGTCTAGTGGAGATTAACTTGTGAAGTTCTTTTAAGAGGAGGGGAGAAGGGCCTAGGACTGAATGATAATATAAAATTGGTACAGGATGGGTCCTTTCACTCTTTACTTTTTCCTTTTTCTCTTCCTTTTCCCTTAGTTTTTCTTATTTGCATAGCCATAATACTCTCATAAAAAGGTTAACTAGGATTAGATCGCATTCTTATGTTTGGCTGGATAGGATGGACTCTCTCTCTCTCTCTCCTGGGGACACAGTTATCAAAGCCTAGTCCGGAGAAAATATAATTATTGTTAAAATTGGGAGAATGCTTTAAATTAATTCGGACTAAGTAATAGAAGAGGCTGTTACCAATCTTAGCATTACAGAAGCGAAGATTAAGGTGTTAAAAAGAGAGTAAAAGATTGGTGTGGATATAATATAACTGTGATTGTAAATAAGTTCTGAGGGATGTATATAGTATCCATATCCAGTTTGGGGATATGGGCCCAGGTACCTATCCTGGGATATATGTGTGTATGTTGTATTATTGGAAATTGTAAAACCCTAATAAACAAGTTTTGCAAGAAGTATACAAAGCTTTGTGAAGACCATAGGTCCATTATAGCTTGCTATTAGTATTAGTAGTACCCTGTTACATTATTTGAAATCAAGTGGTTGTCAAGTTTGATTTTAAATTCTATCATAGTTTTACTTGCCACAACTTCATCCAGGTAGCTCAGTCCAGACCTTAACCACTCTTATACTGAACCAATGTTTTCTTCTAATGGTATTATAACTTTCCTCGCACAGTTGCAAAGGGTGAGCCCTTGTATAGTATACCATGTCCCTAAGAACCAGGTCTGACTGGTCCCATAACAGAGCGTCTGAAAATGCTTTGAAAATGAGGCACATATCCCCTCTAAGCCTACGGAATTCAAGGGAATATAAACCCAGTGCCTGGAGCTTTTCATTGTAAGGCTTTCCTGATACCTCGATGATGGAGCATGATGCCTTTCTTTGAATCCTTTCGAGTGCTTTTATTTCTTCTTTACCACCCGGAGCCCAAAACTAGGCACAGAATTTAACATGCAGCCTCACCAACGAGATATAAAGTGGGAGCTTACCTCCTTGGCCCTACTTTTGATATGCCTGTTGATGCAGTGCAAAATACCACTAGCTTTCTTAATCACCTGGTTACAATGTAGTTTAAAATTAAGGTCATTACTGACTCTTATGCCCAAATCCCTTTTGTCCAGTACTGACTTTAGATATACCCCCAGTATGTAACTAAACATTTGGTTATTTTTACCCAGGTGCATCACAGTGCATTTATCTGTATTAAAGCTTAGTCTGTTTATTTTGGCCCATTGTTCTAAATCACCTAAAGCAGTTTGCAGTGTATCAGCTTCCTCTTTAGTGTTGACCACCAGCCCTAATTTGGTATCATCTGCAAATTCGGAGTGCCATGCCCCTGAACTAGTACTCATGGATGAAATGTATATAGTAAATTAACACAGGCCCAACACGGAACCCTGAGGTACCCCACTAGTCACCTCTGCCCACTCAGAATATTCCCCTTTGACACACACGTTCTGTTTTCTGTTAGATAGCCATGCCTCTATCCAACGTGACAGGTTCTCCTGGATACCGTGATCTAGTAAGGTGTTGACCAATTCACCGTGTGGCACCTTATCAAATGCCTTGCCGAAGTCCAGAAAAATAACATCCACCGAATTCCTGTCATCGAGTGCTTTACTGACCTTTCCATAAAAATCCAAAAGGTTTGTCTGGCACGACCTTCCCTTTGTAAACCCATGCTGTGTCTGGTGAATTGCCCCTGACTGATATAAAAACTTATATAATACATGAGGATGGTTATTAACTTTTGTTTTAGATCACATTTGCAATCATTTCCAGGTTTGCCTTGATGCCTTTTTCTGTTCTGGTTTTCTGTAGTGCAGGTTCCTTCTAAGTAAGGAAGTGTGGTTAGGCCAGTTGGTTCCTTATTGTATCTTTATGAGGAGCAAGAATGGGGTGCGGCTGGGTTGGCATGGTGTTTCTTGTGGCAGTTTGGAGCTGTGTTTCAGTTGTGGGGAGTGGGGGTGTGACACTGTGGAGCAGCAGTCCTGAGAGGTGGCTCGGCGTGCTGGAGCACGCTGGAGGAGGCAGTAAGAGCACGGAGGGCATGGGTGAGTAGCAAGAGCTACTGTTGAGGGAGAAGGGTGTTTGGTTAAAAGGGGTGATTTTTTGAGAGAGGGCTGGGGCTGTGATGGGTCTTTGTTTTTGGGAGGAGTGAGAGTACTGCTGCAGGGCTTAAGCCATGTATCATGGCAATGAAAGTCATATATCATGGTGTTGAAGTTATATATGATGGCCAGCCATCATATATGACTTTAATTGGTGTGACATATGGGGGGGAGAATGAATTAATGATGGCAAAAGTGACGTATACATGGAAATAATACTATCGAGGGGTTGAACAATCCATAAAGCCATGACCTCGAAGGGCACGTGGCCTTCATGAATTTGTTCAACCCTGAGATGCTTATTATTTCATGATTACGCAAGACTTTGCCATTTTTTATTTCATGTAATGCATTAGGCTGGACACTTTTTGCTGTGTCTTTTGTTTTACCATAGTGTTGGAGGGTAGGGTGGCTGTTACATGTGTTATTAAGGGGCTTGTTCCAGGTTTTATTAAGGGGCTCATTACTTGTGTTATTAAGGGGCTTGTTACATGTGTTATTGCAGCACTTTGTAGTGTGTTGGGTAGTAATGTGTTATTAAGGTGTTAATAACTGTTAATAACACATTAATACAGGTGTTTGTGTGTGTGTGTATATATATATATATACATATAGGTATATATACAGTACTAATTACATAAAGTTGGACAGTACCATGGTATTGCCACAACCAAAGTAAAAAATGCTGTGGTTTGCCACTACTGTGGTAAAAATAAATATAGAAAAACATGCAGTTTTTACCACGGTTGTGGCAAATCACGGTATTTTTTACCACAGTTGCGGCAGTACCGCGGTACCATGGTCAACTTTTATATAACTAGCACTGTAGGTAACACAGGGTATTAAATAGCTAATACAGCACAGAAGAATGCTATGCAAATTAGAGGGTAATGCTAACCATTTAAGATCGTATTGTGGATCACCTGGTATCCATTGGTTATGCAGGATCCAAGGCAGCATGGGTTCATGGTGGTAAGGTCCTGTCAAACAAATCTGATAGATTTCTTTGACTGGGTGACCAAGGTGATGGACCAGGGAGGGGCAGTGGATATTGCCTACCTTGATTTCAGCAAGGCCTTCTACATAGTCCAGCATAGAAGGCTGGTATAAAAGCTGAGAAGTCTAGGGTGGGACACAGGGTGGTGAACTGGGTCAGAAATTGGTTAATGGACAGAAGGCAGAGGGTGGTGGTAAATGGCACACAGTCGGAAGAAATGGGAGTCACCAGTGGTGTGCCACAGGGGTCCGCTCTGGGACCAGAGGGCTAGAGGGAAAAGTATGCCTGTTTGCAGATGACACTGAGATTTGCAACAGAGTAGATACTCCAGGGGCATAGAGAGAATGAAAAGAGACCTGGAAAAGCTGGAGAAATGGTCTGAGGTATGGCAGTTAAGGTTTAACGTGAAGACGTGCAAGATCATACACATGGAGAACAGAAACCCTGGGGAGAGCTATATGTTGGGGGGTGAGTTTTTGACAGTCACCAGGGAGGAGAGGGATTTGGTGGCCATTATATCAGATGACCTAAAATCCACCAAACAGACTGCAAAAGCAGTTGTGAGGGCTAGTGGGATGGTAAGGTTTATAGGGAGGAGTATTACAAGCCGAAGGAGGGAGATGGTGATCCCACTGTACAAGACACTGGTTAGGCCTCTCCTAGAGTACTGTGTGCAGTTCTGAGGGCTGCATCTGCATAAGGATATTAAGGTGGAAACCGTGCAGAGGAGGGCAACTAAGATGGTGCAGGGTCTGCGTGACAAGGCATATGGGGACAGACTTAGGGACCTCAGTATGTACACATTGGAACCGAGACAGGAGAGGAGGGACATGATTGAGACTTTCAGATATCTTAAAGGCATAAATAAGGTGGAAGGGGATAGCATCTTCCAGTATAAAAAATACAATAGAACTAGAGGGCATGACATGAAATTGGGGAGGTCGCATGAGGGTTAACATGAGAAACTTCTTTTTTACAGAGATGGTGGTGGATGCATGGAACACCCTGCCTCAGGAGGTGGTGGGAGCACGTACAGTGGACGGATTCAAGAGGGCATGGGATAGGCACAATGGAATCATAAATGTGAGGGGGGCATAGCTGAGGCCGCTGACCTAGTAGAGGCAGTCGGAGCAAATTGGTAAAATGGGCAGACTGGATGGGCATTGTAGTCCTTTTCTGCCATCAACTTCTATGCGTCTTTGTTTCTATTTTCTGAATTGCATAGCACTGGACTGCTTAACATTTTGTGATGTTTTTGTTCTAGTTTACCAGTCAAAACACAATAAAAATTAAGCATTTTAAATTTTGCTAATCAGTTTGTGCCAGGTGCCATGCATTTTCTCAGTTGATTAGCACTTTCTCATGCAAAATTGCTAGTCAGTTTTTTTGACATATTTAATTCCTTGTAGCATAGAAATATATAGTGGTTGTTAGGTATTAATGTGTTATTATGGTGTTAATAACACATTAGTACAGTGTAATTAGCAGGGTCCATTTTGGGGCCTCTCCTCTTCAGCCTCTTCCTTAACTCCTTCCCCGCTTCCTGCCCCTCCAACCTATTGCTTTATGCTGACAACGCCGTCATCTTCTCCTCCAGCCCAGACCCTCTAAACTCCACCATTCCCTCCTGTCCTCCTTTAAGGCTGTCGCAAGCTGGTTTGTCTCTCAACGCCTTACTATTAACTACAAAAAAACAAAGGTATGCTTTTAGTGCATCAGCAGAACCCCAGGATAGGAAGTTTTCCTCAAATTCTATCTGCATCTCAGACCCCCCTGGAATTTGTGCATTCCTTTAAGTACCTAGGCATCACTTTGGACACTGGCCTCACCTATCATGAGCATATTCAGCAACTATCTAAAGCCCTAAATATTAGACTAGGGCTATTGCACCGCTTTAAACATTGCCTAACCCCAGAAGCCCTTAAGCTTGCTATCTCCTCCTCAGTACTTTCCCTGCTCGACTATGGCCTCCTGATTTACGGCAGGGCCAGCTCCTCAGCCCTTGATAGTCTTAGACTTGTCCTAAACAAGTCCTGCCACCTGATATTAGGGTGTGACAGGCTTACACATACCTGCTTGCTGTTTCAGGACACCAATTGGCTAAACCTGGACAAAAGAATAAAATTCCACACCTGTGTCTTTGCTAAAAAAATCTCCCTTGGCCTCGCCCCGGCTGCACTCACCCCTTTAATCACCATGGACTCAAAAACTCAGCACACCCGTAGCTCAGACCCCCATCGTCTCTCCATCCCTCCCTGTCGCACAACCCAATTCCAAAGATCCTTTTGCTACAGGGCACCTGTGTGGATTAATAACCTACCCTCCTCCTTGCGTCTTGATCAAAGAATTGGTCACTTCAAATTGCATCTTAGGGCCCATCTTCTCTCCTCAACTATCTGCGACTGTACATGAACCAATACCCCCCGTTCCCCTTTACTTCTTGACAATGGCCTCTGGCTGGCTTCCTCGTACATCTCATAATTCCGCCTCCTCAGGGATGTTAATGTTCCAGTGTCTTTCTAACTGTCTCAAACTGTTTCTACTCTGAAGTTTTATCTAATTTATTTTTTTTATAAAAAATGTCTTTACTCTGTAACATTTATTGTCTCGTTTTATCTGCATTCTGTATTGTGTATCTGCATCTATTACATGTGATGTGGAACCTTTGTAAAGGAGTCAATGACTCAAAGGTATATCCGATCTTTGAAATAAACAAACAAATAAACAATAATATGCTAATTGGCTGCCATCCTATATGGGGAAATATAGTATATGATGGCTTTTTCTATAGAGACTAATATGTTTAGCTAATTGGCTTCTTAATATGCTAATTGGCTACCATTGTATATGGGGAAATATATGATGGCTTTTTCTATGGGGGATGAGGGCCCGACCATGCAATATAAATATAGATGTATGGAGGGCAAATAGTTAGCAGGAGGTAGATGGAGGCTAGAAAAAAAAAAGTAAGGCAAGTTTAGAACAGAAATTGGGAAACAAGGCATGGACTGGGGATCCATTAATTAAGACTTAACGGGGGGAAGCGGATAAATAATAGTTGTGTCTAATTAGCGGATAAGCGTTAGACGGCTAAACGTTGGCATGTATGGTACAGCAAGTGGGAGTTAACGGAAACAAGAGGAAGGATAATTTTAATTTACTGTATACACACTATAGAAATGCTCATATTAATATGTGTTCACATATTCACCCATGTATCAATCAATCAATCAATATCTTTATTTAGCCAGGCGGAACACCATTGAGCAGGGCTCATTTACAAGATGGACCTGGTAGTTTAAACAACAAGAAGTCACAGTGCAACAATTTGGCATAGGCGTAGCAACATTAGCAGCCTATGTACAGTCATTACAAGTGAGAATGGCGTGGCTTGGCACAGTGGGGTACAATAATTTACAAATAGCAACGTAAGACGTGACACTGAGAGCAGAACAAGGCAGCATAATTTACAGGTGTGGTACCAAAGGCAGTCAGCATACCGCTATGTGTGAGTTCTGTGCAAGGCAGGTCTCTGATAGACAGTAGAGTACAATATTATATTGAATGAGGTCTAGACTAGCAAAGCATTACGTGACCTAGGGGAAGACTATAAAGCAAGGGCACTGAGGGCACAGGATGCGCCAAGGATAGTGGAGGGAGGAGAGGTTAGGAGGGGTGGGAGGGGGCAATTGTAATACCTTCAGGATTGTCATAGCTGCATTAGTCGGCGTAGTAGGTCTAAGAGTAAGGGGAGGGTATGGGGGTGAAAAGGTGCCATTAGTAGGGAGAGGTAACAGGCAGGTAGGAGGGAGAGTCAGAGATTCAGTGCCGGAAGCAGTTGCAGGACTCCATAAATGATTGTTGGATAAGATTTTTGAAGGCAGCTAATGGTACAGACGAAACGAGCTGCAGTAAATTTTGAGTAGTATTCCAAAGGACTGGTAAGGCATGACTAATTGCCACCCAACCAAAGCACGTCCTAACTCTGGGTATGTAAAGGGTGATACAAATCTGGCTTCACAGCAGAAAGCTGCCAGGAATGCGAGAAGGTAGGCAGTCCTTAATATATTGAGGCAGCTTGTTAGAGATGGCCCTATAGATCCAGAGCAACAGTTTTCTTTTGTTGTCTAAGACTAAGGGAGCCCCAACCTACAATGTTATAGAGGGTACAGTGGTGTGCTGAGTAGGAGTCACCAGTAATGAACCTGAGCGCCCGGTGGTATAGACATACTTACTCACTCAGTCTGCTTTCTCACACTTTTAATACCATTCGTTGAAGAGAAAGAAATGAGTACTGTGATAAACATAAGGAACACAGGCAGTGAGAAAATTTGGAAATGTTTAGGTGGCGAACAACGTCCTCTAAATTTGTAAGCCAGAATTGTCATCTCCAGGTTGTGGAACTCTCCTATATTATTCAATGGAGAAAAAAATGACAGAGGTGCAAGAACTCTCATACAATTCTATAAGAGGTGTGGGGGCTGAATTTATATTGGGTTCCTGCCCCCACCTTGCACACAGGCACCTGACTTCAGCATCAATCAGTTCTGGGTTCCTTTACTGTGTTGGCGTTCAGCAAAGAACCACACACCCATTAAAGCCGTGGATCCCAGAGGGCTGCACTTGACACCAAAGTCATGGTACAAGTACTATGTTTTCAGCTGATAAATAGTCCTTCTGCAAAAGGACAGAAAGGCTGTTAATCAGTTTACAAGGTAGTACCTGTAAATAAATTACTTTTTATGTTTGCTTGCGCGCAAGCGCAAGAAACATTTTCTCACAGCTTAGGAGAGAAGCGGGGTTTTGGAGGTGTGGCACTCTGGGGGCCAATGGCCCCAGTGCCATTTGAGGCTTGGCCCTCTTTCCCCAATGCGGTGACATACTGCTGCTGACACTAGTTCAGCCAGCGTGCCACCACCTTGAAATGAATCCGCCGCTGCAATGAGGGCGCGACCCGTCATTGCAGGGTTGTACCTGGCCGTCCCCAACCCAGTTCATTTGCCGACAGGAGAGCCACACCCTGTCGGCATACTAGCACCCTCCCCATTTGTTGTGTGCCGAGGTGCCCAGTCCCCTCGGCATCATGCACCTCCCCAACAGTTTTCTTTGCCGGCCAGGGGGCCCAGTCCCCATCGGCTTCAGTCCCCCTTCCCAGTTCAATTTGCAGGCGGGGGCCCTCCCCATCGGCATAATGTCCCCCAGTTTGTTGTGTACCAAGGTGCCCAATCCCCTCAGCCCCCTTAAGTATGGCAACGGGGGTGCCCAATCCCATCGCCACAGCCCCCAAAAAAAACACTCAGGTGGCACGCTGGAAGCCCACCCCAGCATGCCAATGTCCCCAAAAAAAAAAAAATAAAAATAAAAATAAAGTCTCAATGTTTTTTTGTTTGTTTTTAAACCTGTAAACAGAAAACTGTCCTCGTTGAGTTTGGTGGCCCTCCCCAACCCGCCCAACCCTCTGCGCACCCTGACTTCCCCACACCCCCCTCACCCCATACTCACCTCCGGAGCCCAGCACGACGATCTTCGGTGGACCGGGAACACGTTTGCACTCTTCAAAGCCGACCATGAACTGAAGAAATGCTGCTAAGCTGTATAATGGCATAAATAGGTTGTTTTCAACTTTGGTGCATGTCTCAGGCATTTTTGGGAATTTTGGCACCACATTTTTAACATTGGGTTATTGGGACCCCTCCTCATGAATTCAGCCACTCTCATGGCGTTATTTGGTCCCGAAAGGTGATTTCTCGGTCACTGCACGGAATCACCTTTTAGGACCGAGTAGTGAAGTGAGAGTACCAGTGTTCATGAGGTGGGCTCTCAAAAAGCCTATGTTGCAAAGTTGGTGGAACCCCCAAAAATGACTATTTTATGTAGCGCAAGTGCTATGCATTTCCACGATGATACTCATCACAGATTTGTAATATTTTCACTCCAGATTTTCAGCAATGGTGTTTTCCGCACCTCCTTATGAACAGTACAGCTGTCATTTTCACATCCTGACCGAAATGTGTTTTCGTACTTCTGGCACAGAATAGCACGAGCACTGTGGGAAATCAGTGTTTGGGACACATTAAGAAAATCACAGTGGCACTGTTCATGAGCAGAGGTCCTAAAATGCCTATGCTGAACATTTTGTGACAAAAGTCCGTAAAATGACTGTGTTACAAGCATGCACTGCGCAGTTTCCATGCATGCTCATAACTTTGTGAATTTGTAATATTTCCAGTCCAGATTTTCAACATTGGCATTTTTCCACACCTCCTTATGAACAGTATAGCTGTCATTTTTCGCGTCTTGGCCAAAATGTGTTTTTGCACTTCCGGCGCAGAATAGTGCGGTCGCTGTGGGAAATCAGTGTTCGGGACACATTAAGAAAATCATAGTGGCACTGTCCATGAGCAGAGGACCAAAAATGCCTATGCTGAAAATTTGGTGATGAAAGTCCATAAAATGGCTGTGTTACAAGCGTGTATTACGCAGTTACCACGTATGCTCGGAAGTGCGCAGATTTGTAATATTTTCACTCCAGATTTTCAACATTGGCATTTTGCCACACCTCCTTATGAACAGTTTAGTCATCATTTTTCATATCCTGGCCAAAATATGCGTTTGCACACCTAGCGTACAATGGCACGGTTGCTATGGGAAATTAATGTTCCAGACAGAGTAAGGAAATCATAGTGACAGTGTTCATTAGCAGAGGTCACAAAATACCTATGTTGAAAATTTGATGAAATAATTCCATTAAATGACTGTGGTACAAGCATGTGTTGTGCAGTTTCCACATACGCTCGGAACTTCAAGCATTTTTAATATTTTCAATACAGATTTTCAACATTGCCATCTCTTCGCACCTCCCTATGGTGGTACAACTGTCATTCTTCACATCCTGCCTGATCTGTGTTTTCGCACATCTGGCGCAGAATGGCACAGTCGCTGTGGGAACTCGAAGTTCGAGACACATTAACAAAATCACACTGCCACTGTTCATGAGAAGAGGTCCCATATGCTTTCATGAGGTGGGGGTCACAAAAAGGCCATGTTGAAAATTTGTAGTGCAAATACCAACACACGCCCGGGGAGTTAGGGTTTCTAACCATAACGTCACACCCTGCACAGACTGACAAACATCAGAGGTGTAACTTTGGATCACCGTCTGTAATGCTCATGCCATCCCACCCCCACCCTGAAGCCAGTGACAGGCATCACGGTGCGCTTTGCACTCTTCAGCCCTAGACTTCACCCCATTCTCCTGTACTGCACCCATTTCAGTGTATGTCCTTATGAAATGGGGTGACTGTGAAGCCGAACACCCCAAGGCACACCTCAACACTTGTCGCTGTCTACAGGATAGGGTGAGGTGAAATGCCGTGAGCATTATGGGCAGCGACCCACAGGCACACCCCAATGCCTGTCCATCTCTTCAGGGTGGAGGTGGGATTGGCATGAGTTCAGCACTGCACTGCCACTCCTATTCTGTCCTGGGTCGTGCCTGAAAATAGTCATTTCATGGCTAGTGCACCTACCCAGTTAATAAAAACTAACTAAATAAATAAATTCTGCATCTGTCTAACTCCTGCACATCCAATACTAATATCAGCAAGCAAGCATTCGGCATTGACAAATGCTTGTTTCTTATTACTTTTACTGTCTGTTCATTATTTTGACACCAGGCAAACCCCTTTGACTACAGTACATATCATGTATTCCGGTTTCTTTTACCATGTCCTCTAACATGAATTTGTGTGTAGTAGGACTAGGAAAACCGATTTGGATACGTAGAGAGGTACCCAGAATCTGTGCCAGTTTTCTGTAACATTTTGAAAGTTCTGATAAGGCTCAAATAGATATTAGAACCTTTTATGCTTATCACAACCTTTTTGAATCTCCGAAGCATTTATGGTTCTCCTACACTTAGTACTTACCTGATGTAAGTCGCCGATTGTGATGTGTAAAATTCTTGAGATTTGTCTAGGTATGGTAACTTGTGCTGCCATGGATGCCCCACACATTTTTTTATTGCATTTATTACTCCACTCTTCCCCTGGTTTCAACTAGTTCCCCACCCCAGTAATCAGGGCATTACTTTTGCACCCTTTCTCTGCCTGGAACGGGAGGCAAGCAGCTGCCTTCACAGCCCCCACCAGTGCCACTCACTGGATGGTCATCGGGGGGGAGTGAATGCTGTGTTGAGAGGCCTACAATCTCTCTCTCTCTCTCTCCCATCCCAAACGTTAGGCTCTTTACCTCAGTGATGGGCTCATCTACCAGCTGGTCTCAGTGTGAGGCCCTGGGACTGGCATGTAAACCTCGGTGCAGCTCACATATTTTATTTTTGTCCCAGATTGGGGTAAAGGAGTGGGTTGTACTGTGCCTTCCTCTGCTCCAAATTTAGTGACATCCTTGTATTAATAAAGCGGTGCTTAGCCGGCCGGTGGCGCGGAGGTTGAGGCGCTGGGCGCCACACCTCGCGCCACGCCCGGCTAGGAGTCGGGAATGAGCCGGGTCGGGGGGATTGAGCATCTGCAGGACTGCTCTCTTCCCGGGGAGGTTGAGGTAGCGTTCCGCTCCTGGAGCAACCTCTGGTGGGAGCCGGGGGGTGCTCAGTGTGGCGATGCAGCGGATGTGCTAAGGGGGCGGAGTTTGCGGCTCTACATTACCTTGCGTGCTGCACTCCAAGGGAACAAGAAAATTGCTGGAAAAAGAACCTCACACTCTTCGGCGAGATGACGGTGGCCCCAGGGACTCTGTCCACATCCGAATAGCCGGCCCAACTCACCCAGGATCGTCCTCCACCCCAGACCCAACGACTGATCAGGTAGGCACTTTACAGTTAAAGGAGTTACTGCCACAGAGGGCAGAACCAGCCCTGGAGATGGTACCGGGGGTTGAGCCTACCTGGAAGTCGTTCGGGGAAGGGGATCATGGGAGAGGCAAGGGTTCAGGCTGGGAGTAGGGCGGTTGTCTAGAGGGTTCTCCTGAAGGATGCCTGAAGAGTGTGTGAAGAAAGAAAGTTAAAAAAAAATAAAAAAATAAAGCAGTGCTTTCATTTCTAGTACAGTGTCATATAATCCTTAGTGGCTTGTGATCTGAACTGTTGTAATGGTGGTAATATCTGATATCTCTCTTTTGTTTCAGACTTTCCAGACGATTGATTTCATTATGTGAAGGTAAAGAGAAAGAGGAGATGAAAGATGTGAACGTTTAAGAATGTCGACTCCTGAGGCCGCTGTGGCTCTGTGTCAGGAGGGTAACCAGTACTTAGCCAATGGAGACCTGCCACTAGCCACAGCATGCTACACAGCAGCCTTCAGCCACAATGCAGCCACCACTATCGAGTATGTCAAAACTCTGGGGAGATCAAAGGAGGAAAGGATGATAGCCACCTTGGAGAAGTGGTGTGTGGGCGAAAGTCGGCTTCCCAAGCTAACAGGTGACGGCGTGGTCAGTGGGGCCCTGAATGTTGGCATTGCTGCCGTTTTCCTCTCTACGCTTAGCCCCAACAACTTGGCTGCCTCCATCTTTAAGATGGGCACCCTTCTAAAGAGTGGGCGTTTTGAGGAAGTGGTCACCAGGTGCAACTCGTTGCTGAATGTCCACCCTAAACATTCAGTGGAGCTGCTACTCACCAGGGGCCTAGCATGGGTGCTGTCAGAGATGCATTCAAGAAATGGTGTGGTGGACTATGTACAAGCCTTTGTTAAGCATGAAGTTGAGACTGTGGAGTTTGTGTGCACCCGACAGAAGGACTGTCTACCACAGATTACACAAGCTTTCCGTAACTATATCTCTTTACATGAGAACAGTGGTGGCAGTGGGCCCTCTGACAGCTTGCTTAATGACTGCTACAGATTTCTGACTGCTGTGGCACCCCACGATATTCGACTGTACAAAATGCAGGCAGCCTACTTATTTGAGAAGTGCAGATTTGATGAGTGCGCAGTGGTTTACACCAAGGCCATCGATGTCTCCTCTGACTCCAGCAAGAGTAAACCAGACCTAATAGCTTGCCTTCTGGTAGACAGGGCAGCAGCTTATTTCTCCATGGGTAGTCGCACAAAAGACATGATCCAAGATTTGAGAGAGGCCTTTGAAAGAAGTCCTACTGAGGCAAAGAGGCATTTTGAGGAACTCTTCATGCCACAGAATGCCGGACTGATTGTGGACCAGGTGAGAGGCCAGATTGAAGCTGACTTTTCTGCTTATAGAGAAGCAGTGCGGAGCCGCTCTGAACTCCGGTCCAATGAGGATGCTAAACTGCTGTCCCCCATAATCTGTGCCCTTCAGTTTTTGATTCACATCAGCCCAAATGTCTTCAAGCGGGAGCTAAGCATTCGGCTTGCTGACTGCAAACTGCTCTCTGGAGATTTCAGAAGTGCCCTCGAGATCTGCAGCCACCTCCTGGCATCTGATCAAAAGACCTACCAGAACACCCTCCTGGCAGTGCGTGGATTTTGCTACTTGCATGCTGGTGACCACCAGCACGCCCTTGCAGATTTTCAAAGGATTTTTGAGCATGAGTCCCCACATCCAAATAGTTGCGTGAAGGCGCTGTGTGGAAGAGGTCTTGTGCGGATGTTAGGGGGCAGCCCATATCTGACTGCCCTGGACTATGTTACTGCCAGCAGGCTGAAACTGGATGAAACTGTTCTCACGACAAAGTCATACATGCCGTGGAACCAGCGAGGGCTTCTTTTCAAAGTACTACAGGAGGAAGGGCAGAAGATGCTGCAAAAGAAGACTACAAACCCAGCATCCAGCCCGTGGCAAAGAAGGAAGAATGCTGCTGAGCGGAATGGACTGTCATTCAATGAAGGGTATGCCAATTGTTTTCTTTCTTTCTTAATGTGAATAATGCCAAAAATATTGACTTGAGAAGACGTCAGCATCTCAGCATCTTGTGACTTACTAGTTCTGTTTATGGGGAGATGTTCCAGTTGCAGTAAGGTTTATGTGCTTCCCATTTTTTCCCCCTGAATAAACCTTTTTCTACCTTTGGGAGAAATTGGTGGCTCTTCAGCCCTGTCCCCACGTCCTGCAACTGGCTTCCACCTCCTTTGAGTCCAGAGTGTGGATCTCCCACAGATTCCCCCCGTAGTAGGGCCGGCAGAAGGAGGGTTGTCTTCCTCGCAGAGAGACATATCCAGAGCCCTCTGGTCTTCCAGTGGTGGAGCGGGTCCCAGGGAGATGGGCTGGGCTTCTTGCAGCCTGTTCTCCCATTTTCTGTTTTCTGCATTCCCGTCCTCTGCTGTGGCACCAGTATGTGTGTGTGGAGGTACACCCATCCTGCCCAGCTGCAGCGCCCTCCCCTCGAGTCGCGTGAGCCTGCACTGCCACCAGGCCTCCACCTGGTGGCAGTCATTGGCCGAGGGGCTGGCCACCCCCTCAGGAGAGGAGAGCTGTCCCTGACCTCTCCCACCCTGCCGATCCTTGCAACCCATGCACGTCCCCTGTTTTTAAGGTTAGGAGACTTGCATGTTTGTTGAGTTAGGAATATTAAATCGAAACAATGTTGGTGGCATATGCAAACTGTCCTGAACAGTAACACATTGAGTTGTTAGAAGACCTGGGTTGTGAACTAAGGGCACTTACTCCCCAAGATGTATTCACTGTGCAGTAAAATAAGAGGACATCTATCTCAGTACAGGCCATTTATCTAGTAGCAAAAGTGTGGCTGCAGAGGTAGCTAATTGTGGTAAGAGATGGGTGCACACTGGCTGAAAAATGAAAGGCGGGAGGAGCTCACCTTTCAAAATGTAGAAAGGGATATGTACATGTGTGTGTTGTTTGTGTTTGTGCGTGCGCGTGTGTGTGTACATGCGATAAAGGAACTACTGGGAGAAAGAGATTTGAGAAAATGGTAAGATAAAAGACGAGGAAGAGAGGACACAGAAACAGTGAGTGAGAGGACATGAAAGGTTGCGATGCACTTGTGAGTGTGTGAAATGGCCTGTGGATGATAGTGAAAGCATACCATGATTGTGGGAGAGTATGTTACAGTGTGACACAGTTTTAACTAGGTTTTCACCCAGTAAGCAGTAATACACAAGAAAATATGTGATTATGGGTCAATAATGACACATCTCTCAAGGGTTTGGTCAGGCACAAAGCATCTACGCCAATTGCCTTTAAAACCCCGAGAGAGGTGTGTGCTTATTGACAATAATCACAGATCTCTGGAGTGTTTTATTGCAGTTACAACATGTGTAAGAAGACTCGCAGCAAGTAATTTTTCTTACAAATGTTATAAAGCAATAAGACATCTGGATGAGGACTGTGAGATAAAAAGACCCTCTTCCTGACCGCCTGGCTGTCGTGGCTTCCTCTATCTCCTCAGCATTTCTGGCTTCCTTGATAGCGGGGCTCAAGTAAAGTCCAAGTGAGGATGGAGCTATTTCTTTAACTTAGGACTACACTCACAGCTTTCGTGAATGCGGCATCTAACAGTTGAGGGCTGCTGCAGCTCTTGCCGATGGTGATAGGCTAGCTCTCCATTTGGCAAAGGAAATGGTTGTGCTGAGTAGTGCTAAATTAAGTGTTTAGTCTGGCACACTACACAGGCTAGCATTTTGAAAAAAGTGCAGGAGTGTAATTATGGGCACATGCACTGCTATACTGGTCTTTCAGCCAATCAGAGGTACAGATGTTTCTTTCACGTAAGAATGCTTTGTACATGTTGGCAAATAGCATAGTCCAGGGAGGAGTCTTCATCCTGTGGCTTCAAGTTGGTGAAGCTCAGTGCCACTTTAAGACAACTCCAGTAGCTAAGGCAAAGGAAGGGGGTTTAAATACAGTAGATGATTATTTTGCTTGTGTTTTTTGTCTTGGTTTTTTATCCTCTGCCCTTTTTTCTTCTTCTCCTCTGCTCTCACTTTATCACTTTAATGGTTCACAGTGACAACCAGTGCCATTATCAGGGTTGAGAACCAGTCTGTTAGTGCCAGGTCATTCCTTGCATGTGTTCTCTGTTGGTATCTTCTCACGCACCGCACAGGGACTGGGCTATTAGCATATTGCTGTCATTTTTACATCATCCAGGACATCTCTCACCTTTAGGAACATTTTTCTCTTCCTCCATTGACTGAACTCCCTACCAGAAACCAGCTGAGATGGAAACTTAAAACACAGACATTGAAAAGGCCCTGTGGCCCATTGAGTCTGCCAGGCTGTACCTGTCTAATGGTGATTTTGTGGGGGCCCTAGTGGCCCATCACTCTCCCATTCCTCCCTCCTTTTTTGCTGATGTTTTAAAGAGCCTGTCACACCCATGTTAGAATCCCAGCACTGATTTCACTTAGACTACCTCCTTTGGCAATTTATTGCCCCCCAACCCCCATTTCATTAAGTTCCTCCTGGAGCTGGGATTCCCACTCAGTGTAAGCAGCTCTCCTCCGTTTGCTGTGTTAATTCCATGGAGTTATTTGTACATCTCTGTCATCTCCTCCCTCTGTCGTCTGCCTCCAGCATGTATATGTTGAGATTCCATAACCTCTCCATATAAGTGTTATCCTGCAGGTGCTGGATCATTCTGGTTACCTTTTTCTGCACCACTTTCACCCCGTCCCTATTTTTTATTCTTCAAATGCCAGGTTCCAGAACTACCCACAGTACTCGAGGCGAGGATGAACCAGGGACCTGTACAGTGGCAGAATCACTTTGCTCCTCAGGCTGCTAATCCCCCTTTCGATACATCCCAGCATCCTTTTCCCCTTCCCCACTGCCCATTGGAACAGATGAGGGGCATAAAAGAATATTTTACTACCATTTCTGAATGATTTACTCCCACTTTCTGATTTTAGGAATGTGTTTCCCACCCTGCACATTTACATACAGTGTGTTGGTACATGTCCATATCTGACAGCACCGTACAATGCTATCAGTTATGTATTCACACACTCACAGAGAGTAAGTAGTAGAGGTGGTGACAGAAACGGCAGCAGCATCAGTTATGTACAGTGTAATGGATAATGTCAGAAGTGTCTCCACTGCTGACCAGAAGGACAGCTGCAATACAGAATAATGTTCAAAACCGGGTAGTAGCACTACACTGCAGTAAGTAGGGAAGTATGTCAAGATACCACAGCAGTAGCAGACAGAGAGAGAGTCAGTGTCTGCAGGCATTCAGTAAGCAATAACCCACAACAAGGTGTGCAGGTATTGGGGATTAATCAACACTCTAGGTGCAGCGGCCTCGTGTCCTCACAGCTCCCGGGGTGTTGATCAGTCCCCAATAACTGCGCACCCTGGAGTGGGTTATTGCATTTATGACATGGGCAGAACATGTAGTCATAGCAACAAAGAACAATGCCACAACACGGACAAAACATGTGGACTATATTCTGTGTCCTTCCACTACAACATAAAGTTGCAGTATCAAACTGTAGTCTGTGACCTGGCACTGCAACATATAGTTCCAGCTACAATACAGAGTTCTGTTACCACAACTGTTCTATAACAAGTTCGGCACGCTGCTTAATTTGCGCCTGGGTCCCTTTCACCACTTACTGTGGGGAACAGTGCTCATACATGACTTCAGGGTTGGAAAAACACTGAGAGGGCGTGTTCACAGAGACTTTCCACTCAAGAGAGGGAGAGAGAGAGAGAGAGAGAGAGAGACTGTTCAGTACTACTCCTGATCTCCATGTCACTGTGTCTCTCTCTTGCTCTCTCTGTCTGTTGCAAGGGTCGCTGTCAAACACTATGTTCCCTTGACTGAAAGCAACCGACCTGCACTATCCGCAGTTCTGGAAGACAATGTCGGAGAGTCTCTCACCTAACTCTCTCGCAGTCTTGCCCATGTTGGAGTCACTCCTTCCCTCTCTCCCATTGCTGAACTCAGGTAAGAAGCTGCAGGGGTTCATGGCACTGGAGATGTATCTCACGGGGGCGAGCCAGGAAGTGGCTGAATTATGTGTCCCACAAATAGTGCAGTAGTAAAGGAGCCCAGATGCATCCAGCAATGCCGCCACTTGCTCTCTGCTGCTGGAGACTCGGGGACAGAGAGAGAGAGAGAGACAGATAACTCTGCAGCCATGCTGTATTCAAGGGGACCGCTGGAAGCACCGGACACAGTTACCAATCTTTTGCTGTTCTTTTTCTTTCCGTCTCTCTTTCTCTCTCTTGACATGCTCTCTCTGGAGCACACAGTGTGAACATAGAAACATAGACCTTGACAGCAGATAAGGACCGCTTGGCCCACCTGGTCTGCCCATTTACCTGCCTGCAGGATAGGTCGCAGATCCTAGTTAACCAACAGCCTATTTCTTCCTACCCCCAACAAAAATTGTCTTATGTCTGTCCCATGCATTCTTGAATTCTCCCACAGTTTTAGATCCCACAACCTCCTCAGGAAGGCTGTTCCATGCATCCACTACCCTCTCTGTGAAAAAATACTTCCTCACATTGTCCCTGAACCGCGCCCCCCCCCATCTTTAAATTGTGTCCCTTGTTCTTGCATGTCTCTTTTTCTGAAAGATGCTACCCTTTTGGACTTTGTTGATTCCACTGAGGTACTTAAAGTTTCTATCATGTCCCCTTTCCTCCTTTTCTCAAGGGTATACATATTAAGCTCCTTTAGTCTCTCCTCGTACGGCTTCTCTTGCAGACCCTGCACCATTTTAGTTGCCCTCCTCTGGACTGCCTCTATCCTGTCTGTGTCCTTGCGGAGATGAGGTTTCCAGAACTGGACACAGTACTTCAGATGGGATCTCACCAACTGTCTGTACAGAGGGATAACGACTTTTTGTTTTCTGCTGGTGATGCCTCTCCCTATGCAACCCCGTATACCCCCAGCCCTCCCTACTGCAGTCTCACATTGCTTGCTAACCTTAAGGTCATCTGATATGATTACCCCCAGGTCCCTTTCCTTTTTTGCTGTTGTTACTTACCCCCCAAATTGTGTAATCTTCCCCTGGGTTCTTGTTTCCCAGGAGCATTATTTTGCACATCTTTGCATTGAATCCTAGCTGCCATACTTCTGACCATCCTTCCAACCTTGCCAAGTCCCTTCTCATCCTTTCCACGCCTCCTTGTGTATCAACCCTGTTGCAGATCTTTGTGTCATCTGCAAAGAGGAATAATTTTCCTTCCAGTCCCTCTGTAGTGTCACTCACAAAGACATTAAAAAGGACTGGACCCAGTACTGAACCCTGTGGTACCCCACTAGTAACCCCTCTTTCTTCAGAGTGGACTTCATTTACAATTACCTTCTGTGTCCTGTTGTCCAGCCAGTGTTTACTTCCAGGCTACCACCCTGGGACCCACTCCCAGGCTGGTTAATTTGACTATTAATCTTTTGAGTGGGACTGTGTCAAATGCCCTGCTAAAGTCTAGGTAGGCCATGTTGACAGCCCTTCCCTTGTCTACTACTTTGGTCACCCAGTCAAAGAAGTCTATTAGATTCGTCTGACATGACCTTCCCGCTGTGAACCCATGCTGCCTTGGGTCCTGTGCCCCACTGGCCTCTAGGTACTCAACAGTTATTTCCTTCAGAAGTGACTCCATCACTTTCCCTACCACAGAGGTCAAATTGACAATTCTGTAGTTTCCTGCCTCTGTCTTGGTCCCACTTTCGTGAAGGGGAATCACATCCACCTTCCTCCAGTCCTTGGGTACCACACCATCCTCCCATGATTTGTTGAACAAATAACTTGTCCACCATGCTCCTTGACTTTCTCCATAATCTGGCCTTTTACTGACGGGAGCGGCTGTTCTCAAAAAAAATCCAGTGAATCAGAAGGGGGGCCATGCTTCCCGAAGTGGTTTCCTGTGCTCTTGGGGACAGTGGCTCAGGAGGAGAGATGTTGCGCTGATGATAGTAGGGAGACAGGAGTCTTGCTTGCTTGCTGCTGCACAGTGTTGGATCTCGGGTGGGTGCCCTTGCTTGATTCAGTCCCGTTGTCACTCGCTACCATGGCAGGACTCACCTGGGTGTGCTGCTTGCTCACAGGATGCCTGTCAGCTGCTGTCACCAACACTCCCGCTGACTTTTGCACTCACAGCATGCCAGTGTTGCTGCCACCCGCAATCTCTGTCTCCACATTACTGGGGGGGGGGGGGCAGTCTCTCTCATGCAACTGAAAACAACAGAAACAGTGATCACTGTGAGGTGCCATAATACTGAGAAGCTGACCTCCATCAGTAGAAGATGGGGGAGAAAGAAAAAACAGCAGAGTCAGCTTATCTGCTCGGACAGATAAGATCCACAAGGCGGATGGGTGGGGAGGGACCAAAACATTATCTGGACCACTGTCACTGCCCTGTTACACTGTGTTGTTGTCTTCAAATTGCTGGATTTCATTACCCCCAGGTCCTTTTCCTCAGTTGTATTCTCCACAGCGCTCACACACACACACACACACACACACACACACACACACACCCTTCAGTCCCTGGATTTCTCGCCCATACAGTATGTGCACTACCTTGCACTTCTTGGCATTGAATTTCAGCTGCCAAACCATTGTCCCACTTCTTGGCCTTTCTAGATCCTCTTTCAAACTTCTGCTCCCCCCTTCACTGTCCACGTAGATTTTTGTATTGTCTTCAAAGAGGCAGAGCTTCCCTTGGGTCCCCACTCCAATAGCACGGATATAATCGTTGAAAGGACCGGCTCTAAGAGAGATTCTTCCAGCACCCCCTAGTGACCTCCCCAACCTCTGAGTGTTCCCCATTTAGGGCCACCCTCTGGTTTCTGTTGCTTAGCCAATTTCTTACCCACCTTGTGATTTTACTTCCCACCACCAGGTTCAATAGCTTCTTAACCAGCTGTCTCCAGTGGAACATCTCCTTACCACACAAAAGATTAATAAACAAGTTAGCCAGCCTGGGAGTGGGTCCCATGGTAGTAGCCTGGCTAGCAAATTGGCTGGACAACAGGATGCAGAGAATAATAGTAAACGGAGCACGCTCTGGAGAAAAGGGAGTTACTAGTGGGGTACCACAGGGTTCAGTACTGGGACCGTACTCTTTAATGTCTTTATAGATGACATTGCAGATGGGCAGACAGGGAAAAGCATGCCTCTTTGCAGACGACACACAGATCTGCAACAGGGTCGATACACGAAAAGGGGGGGGAAGGATGAAAAGGGACTTGGTAAGGTTGGAGCAGTGGTCAAGAGTTTGGCAGCTTAGTTTCAATGCAAAGTAATGCACCTGGGAAAAATAAACCCAGGGGAAGAGTACACAGTGGGGGTGGGGGGGAGGTACTAACAACAACAGAAATGGAAAGGGACCTGGGAGGTGTGCACTAGTCCCTTCACAAAAGAAAGGGTCCTACAAGAGCTCGATAAGCTCAGGGTGGACAAGGCAATGGGACCTGATGGCATACATCCCAGGGTACTAAAGGAGCTAAGGTTGGTACTAGCAGAGCCATTATCAGAACTGTTTAGTGAGTCTCTGAGCACAGGAGAGGTTCCAGAAGACTGGAGAAGGGCTCATATGATCCCGTTCCACAAGAGTGGTAGCAGGGAAGAGGCACAGAACTACAGACCAGTCAGTCTTACCTCAGTAGTGGGCAAGATTATGGAGGCACTCCTTAAGGAAAGGATCGTGCAACACCTGGAATCTATAGGAGCACAGGATCCAAGACAGCATGGATTTACAAAAGGAAGGTCCTGTCAAACTAATCTCATAGATTTCTTTGACTGGGTAACCAGAGTGGGGGACCAAGGGGGAGCAGTTGATGTCGCCTACCTTGACTTCAGCAAAGCTTTCGATACTGTTCCACATAGAAGATTGATTAATAAGCTGGGTAGGCTCGGGTGGGTCAGAAGGTGGTCAATTGGGTGGAAAACTGGTTGTCGGGCAGAAAACAGAGAGTGGTGGTAAACGGTATACAGTCAGAAGAGATGCAAGTCACAAGTGGGGTACCTCAGGGATCAGTCCTGGGGCCAGTCCTCTTTAATATCTTCATCGGTGACATTGCAGATGGACTGGAGGGTAAAATTTGTCTGTTTGCAGATGACACCAGAATCTGCAACAGAGTAGATGATTCAGATGGGGTGGGCAGAATGAGAAGAGATCTGAATAAACTAGCAAAATGGTCGGAAGAGTGGTAACTGAGGTTTAATGCAAAGAACTGCAAGATCATGCACATAGGGAAGAGAAACCCTGAAGCCACCTACAGGCTGGGAGGTGAGTTGCTGGCAGTCTCAAGGGAAGAAAGAGACTTGGGCATCATCATCACCGATGACCAATCATCCAAGCAGACCACTAAAGCAGTAGGTAAGGCTAGGGGGATGTTTGGGTGTATTAGTAGAGGTATCACAAGTCGTAAGAGGGAGGTAATAATCCCTGTTTACAAGACACTGGTTAGGCCTCATTTGGAGTACTGCTTGCAGTACTGGAGGCAACAACTTCACAAGGATGTTAACCAAATTGAGGCAGTCCAGAGAAGGGCAACCAAAATGGTGCAGGGACTGCATCAGAAAACATGTGAGGACAGATTAACGGAGCTCAATATGTATACCTTAGAGCAAAGGAGGAAGGGAGGTGATATGATTGAAACATTCAAACACCTTAAGGGAATTAACAAGGTGAAAGAGTCTAACATGTTTCAATATAAGAAAAATTAGCAGGACAAGAGGACGCAGCATGAGATTAGAAGGAGACCGATTAAGAGGTAATGTGAGGAAGTTCTTTTTCACAGAAAGGGTGGTGGATGTATGGAACGGCCTACCTCAGAAAGTGGTGGATATGAATACATTGCAGGGCTTCAAACAGGCATGGGATAGGCATAAGGAAACAATATAGATAAGTATGTATAGATAGGCCATTGACAGAGCAAAGGCCAATGGCACATTCATAAGGTAGAGAAAGAAATGGGCAGACTGGATGGGCCTTGCGGTCCTTATTTGCTGTCAGTGTCTATGTTTCTATGTACTCACATCTCTGTTACAGTGTGCTGTGATTTTTAAGTCATTCAGTATAAAAACCCCTAGGCCCATCTCCTCCTTTTTGCATGCTAGTAACCCCCCATTTCATACTGCACCTTCGGATTCATTTTACCTGCACGCAGAACTTTGCATTTTTTTTGCATTAAAGCAAAACTGACAGATTTTTTTTTTTGCCATAGAGCTTTTTCTCCCCAACGGTTGACGCGGATGGGCTGAATAGATAGGCCATTGACAGAGCAAAGGCCGATGGCACATTTATAAGGTAGAAAAATAAATGAGCAGACTGGATGGGCCTTGTGGTCCTTATCTGCCATCAACTTCTGTGTTTCTATGTTTCTATGTTAAGGTAGGCAAGCAATGTGAGAAGGCAGCAAGTAGGGCTGGGGGGATTCTGGGATGCATAGGGAGAGGCGTCACCAGTAGAAAGCAGGAAGTTGTTATCCCTCTGTACAGACAGTTGGTGAGACCCCATCTGGAGTACTGCGTGCAGTTCTGGATATCCCTTCTCTGCAAGGACATAGACAGGATGGAGGCAGTCCAGAGGAGGGCAACCAAAATGGTGCAGGGTCTGCACCAGAAGCCATACGAAGGTAGACTAAAAGAGCTTAGTATGTATACCCTCGAGGAAAGGGGGGGGGGGGCATGATAGAAACCGTCAGGTACCTCAGAGAAAGCAACAAAGTCCAAGAGGGTAACATCTTTCAGGAAAGGAGATGCGCAACAGCAAGGGAGCACAATTTGAAAATAGAGGAGGGATGGCTCAGGGGCAACTTCAGGATGTATTTTTTCACTGAGAGGGTGGTGGATGCATGGAACAACCTTCCTGAGGAGATCGTGGGGGTCAAAAACAGTGGGGGAATTCAAGAGTGCATGGGACCGACATAATGCAATTATAGTGGGGGGTAGGAGGGGGTAGAAGGGGGAGTAAGGAGGAAGTAGGCTGCTGGTTAACTGGGATCTGCAGTTTATCCAATAGGTAGGAAAATAGGCAGACTAGGTGGGCCAAGCAGTTCTTATCTGCCATCAAGGTCTATGTTTCTATATGTTCCTATGTCAATGTAATTGACTTTACTGAAATCATGGTACAGTCTGTCCACCACCGACTGCCCCTTGTCTGTCGCCTTCATTGCCCAATTGAAGAAGTCAATCATGTTCACCTGACACAGCCTCCCACTGTAAACATGTGCGATCTGACATCCTGAAATCGGTTTGCCTCCAGGAAATCCATTTGTCTCTCCTTTGTTGGTTTTTTTTTTTTTTTTTTTTTTGCATCTTCCCCATTGTGGACATTAAATTGATAGGTCTGAGTTCCCAGAATCGTCCCTACCTCCACTTCTGTGCAGTGGAAATATGCTTGCTATCCTCCATGGGTACTGCCTCACTCCAGTGACTGTTAAAGAGCTGAGTCAGTGGGTCAGGTAGGACCTGCCCCCGTCTCTTTTAGCAACCAAGGATACAGCTCATCTGGGCTCATGAACTTATCCACCTTCAGGGAATTCAGTCTCTTCAGCACCCTTTTCTCTAACAGCAGAACCTCTCTTACACCCCTGCCCCTTCCTCTGTGCTGTGACTTCATGGCCCTTTATCCTTCACAGTAAATATTGAACAGAAGAACTGATTCATTATGTTCACCTTCCATTTATCCTCCTCCATCGTCCTTCCCTTTCTACAGTCTGTTTTTTTCCATCTTTTGTTATGCGTTTCTCAAGTATGTAGGGAAAGAACATTTTATCCCCCTTCTGCATCCCTTCCACTATTCTCAGCTCCATGTGAGACTTTGCTCTCCTCACAGCCTTGCTGGCGTCCTTTATGTTGCTTAGATACTCCACCCTGTCTCCTTCACCCTGGTTGTTTTTGGTCTGGTCTGCATGGCAGACCAGTTCTGACTGGGATCAAAGTCAGGAAGTGTTTTGCAGCTGTCCCATTGAAATGCATTGAGGAACTGGGATACACCTTTATATAGCTGTCAGTGAGTGAGTTGTGCCTTCCTATCGCTCCTTGCAGCTGTCTGTAACCAGTGCTGACTTTGTATTGGCTACAAGGCGGAAAGTGCATGAGAGCTGGAAAAGCAAGCAGCAGCTGTTTTGGCAATCGTACTTTCAAATAACTGTGGTGCTACTGAAAGTGTCTGCCCAATCCATGTTGTGTTGCATCTGCCAAACACGATATGAGACCAGGATGACCCCCCCCCCGTGCTACCAAACAACAGCACCTCCTCCCCATCATCCTTTCAAATCCACGTTTTATAGTGTCACCAATGGTGGCCAGACAGGATGTGACACTGTGGTGCTCACACCCATTACCGCCGAACAACAACATCACTGTCCCATCTTAGGATGCACCACTAGGGTGTCCACCCCTGGTGCCACCAAACAACAGTATCCCCCTCTTATCTTCCCTCCTGCTCAATCAGCATTATGCTGTCCCCCCCAACAGGGTGCTACACCAAGCTGCCCACCCCCAGTGCTGGCAAACAACAAACTGACACTGGGGTGCCAAATCCCAGTGTCAAGAGTCTGAAATAAAGAAAACTGTTCCTCATGGTCTTTTTTCCTTTTTTTTGAGACCTGAAAAAATGTCCCTCAATGAGTTCTGTACCCCTATACTGACCACCCTCTCAGCACTCACAGTCCTACTACACACACCCTGCCCCTCAGTTACCTTCCAGCTCTGCCTCTTGAGTGACCTGCTGCTTCCTGCATGAACCATGAACTGATTGGAAACAATGGGCCCTATGCACTAAAGGGTGGGTTATACATGCCCGAGGCACGTACCCCTCCAGTGTACCTACGTAGCCCCAGACAGGTGCAGGGTGCATGATATGCATGACTGCATGCACCCGCGGGGTGCCTGTGTGTGGCCATGCCCCCTAGGTGCACAGGGTCTCGCGCACGGGCATCCAGTCTGATGCCTGTACCGGGTCTCTCAGAGGATTCCTTGCGCCCATGCAGCGGGCACACAGACCTGGAGCAAGCCGTGTAAAGCGGCAACATTTGAACGCTTGCTGGGCACTCGCTGAAGCCGCTGCCCCAGCTCTACTTTGCAGGCGAGTCGACGGGAGGGGGCACGGAGGTCCATAGCCCAGTACCACTAAGCCCTGCAGACGAGGAACACAGAGGCACATACCGGGTTATGTTTGGTCCCGGCTGGCATAGCCGGCTCCTCCTGAGCCCTACACAGCTTAGTGAATGTCACGTAGTGCAGGCACACCCCCGACAAGCCCTCAGCGCGGTGTTCCCTGAGTGGCTTGGGAGTGCGACATTGGTGAATGCCATCAGTGGTCTGTGGACCCGCTGCGCTGGCATTCACACTTAAGGTTGCCTGGCAAGATCTCGGATGTGGTGCATAGGTAATCTATTTCGTTAATGCATAGGGCCCATTGTAAGTTTGTTTAATGACTTTTCAAAGTGTTTTCAGTTTTTACTCATAGCCTTGGCATTTATTAATATTTTTGCCCCACATTTTCAGCATGTCCTTTTTAATGCCAGCTCATGAACCAGATAGGTGACATTTTTTAAATTCCCTTGAAACATGTTTTTGCAGTAGCTCTATGAAATCACTTTTAGGATGGGATTTTAAAAAATTCCACCTGTCTTGATCAGAAGATGAGGTCATAAAAAGTCTATGTTAAAAATTTGGAGTTGACGTGTCAACAAAGTTGTGAAGAAATTGTAGAATTTTTCCAATGTTTACTCATAACTTTGCCATTTGTGCAGATTTTGGCCCCAAATATCCAAAATAGCCCTTTTTGGTGCCCACGTAGTGAACATGCCAGGTGTCATTTTCCAAATCGCCTCTTAAACATGTTTTCATAGTCACTCCTCAAAATCACCTTTCGGACAGGATTTAAAGAATTACATCTGTCTTCATCATAAGGTGGGGTCATAGAAACACTATGTTGAGAATCGTGGGTCAGAATGTGAAAAAAAACAACTACATTATATGAACACATGTCAAATTCATTTATTGTTTACTCATAGCTTTGTCATTTGTAAATTTGGCCCAGAATTTTCAGTGTATACCTTATGTTACACCACGTTGTCAGCATGACAGGTGTCATTTTCAAATATCCTCCGAAACATGTTTTCACAGTCGCACCGTGAAATCACCTTTCGGACAGGATTTAAAACATTCCACCTGCCTTGATCGTAACTCGAGGTCATAAAAAGGCTGTGTTGGAAATATGGGGTCAAAATGTCGATGTCTACCAAAAATTAGATATTGTCTCTCAGCTAGCATGTCCTGGGTAAACATTGTAAACATGGGTACAAACAGAACCCTCACTGAAAATGAGATATTGCATCTCTGCTGTGCTGGGTACATAAAGTCGAAAATGTGTAGAAGGAGGACATCACTGATAATGAGATACTGCTGCATCTGTGCTAGGCTATGCTGGGTATTTATATTGCAAAAATGTGTGAAAGTAGGAACCGATTGCAAATGAGATTGCATCTCATCTGGTCCTTCCTGGGTAAATACAGAGTAAAATTATGTAAATGCAGGACCCCAGAACAGCAGGACTCCATGCAAAAGTGCATCTGTGCTGCTGTGTGCTGGAATGAATACTAGACCCCACTGAAAATGAGAAATTGTCTCTCAGCTGGGCTATCCTGGGTAGATACATTATAAAAATGGATAAAAGCAGGGCCCCATCAAAAATGATATATTGCATCTCTGCTGTGCTATCCTGGGTAAATACAGTGTACACATGGGTAAAAATAAGACCCCAATGAAAACTAGATACTCATCTGAGCTGTGCTATCTTGGGTAGGTACAGTGTAAAATAGGTAAAGCAGGACCCCACAGAAAAAGAGATATTACATCTCATTTGATCTACCCAGTGTAAATATACAGTAAAAATGTGTACAAGCAGGACCCCAGTACTGCATAAAATAAAACGGTACAGCTGAGGATGGATGTTGTCTTTAAATAAATAAAACTGTAAAAATTACATATTAACTGCTGTACTAAGATATGTATATACACTACGGTACTAAAAGAAATAACAAATTCACAAAGACTAGCAAACATAACAACATTAAAAGACCATGTTAGCACCAGCCAGATCTTGTACTTTCTTTTTTTTTCTATATACATTTTATAGTATTTTTGCAGGTGTTTTTTTCTCCCTCCCCAACCAAAGCCCCGGCACACGGCCGTGCGTGCGTGCATGTGGAGGCATGCACACACACCGTGGCGCCAGCTCAGCCCTTCCACCCACCCGCACTGTCACCCCTCCTGCCTACTCAATCAACCAGACCTCCACCACGGGAACTACGGGAGAAGCTCAACCACCCCACCACTGCCAGGAGGAGCAGCCTGCCGATTTGCTCAGTCCTGCTCCTCCCCACCCCGTGCGGCACCCAGACAACCCGAGTTGTTCCCAAACCCAAGTTACTGGCGTAGCGCGAGGTAAGGCATCCAGCACCTCAACCCTCAGCACCACAGGGCTGGCTCAGTTCTTGTACTTTCTGAAGGCCTTCTTCTTCCCCTTTACCTTTACCACCGTACTTCCTATGTGAACCACAGTGGCTCCCAACCCCTCTTATTTTCCATACTGCCATTATACAGGGATTTGTGAGCTCCAACATAGCCTCCTTTATCATTTTCCATTTCTTTTCTTCCACCCACTACTGCCTTTAGCTTCTCCTGCAACAATTCCTATATCCTGACAAAGTTCACCCTTTCTGAAGTTCAGGATTTTTGTTTGTGACATTTTTTTTCTCCACTTCTAACATGACAGTAATGGTTCACCCATATCGGTGCAACAGTCATTTTGTCATCACCGTTATGGGCGCAGGCAATATGCCACCCAGCATTTCTGCGCCAGATATTACGGCTCCTGGGACGGAGAGCGCCAAAGCCTCATCCTGGGAAATAGTTAGCATCCTCCACAACTAAATATAACCTCCTCTGGGGTGGGCATGTCCCAGAGGGGGCAGAAATTGCATAGGCGCAAAGGGTGGCATGACTGGGGGCGATCTAAAAATCAAGATCGCTCCTGTCATCGTCACCCTTATTACGGCAAAAAAAAATTCAGTCGCCATTCTAATGGTGTACTGGCAGTAACCATACTGATTGATGGTCACTGGTTCCCTGCACCGTTATCTCCCCAATACTTACCCCTGTTTCTAAAGAATAATTCAAGGTTGGCCGCCTCCCTTGCTGGCTTCTTGATCTTTTAGGTTAGAAATGCCTCCTAGAACACCTCATCCAGCAGCTAATTGCTGCTACTGAGACTCTCCACTTCACATCTGGTATGTTGAAATCTCCCATAAAGAGCACCTCCCCCTGCTTTGCAACCCTTTCAGTTTAATCCCTAGTTTCCTGTCTGCTACTTTTCTCTGTGATGGTAGCCTGTGTGGCCTGTAGTAGGATTTGAATAATCCAGAGTCCCCAAGTAATTCAAAATGTGGTATTGTATTACATGGTAAACACACTGTGTATTGAATGTGCAGAAATGACGATGACTGACAGGTGGAAACCATCTGTGGAGGGACTATTTTACATTTTGTAGCAATGTTATTATTTTTTTATGTCTTTTTAAACTTTTAAAGTTTATTTATTTTTTTAACAGTTACCTACATACCCTTTTTCAAACTGCTGGGGGGACCCTGGATTATCCAAGGTCTGCTGCATGCCACTGACAGGATGTGCTCAGGGGAGCCAGGGGACTTTTAGCAGAGACAGAGCTTCCTACCGCTGCAACAGCATTCTAAGAGTAATGTCATCTATCTTGGATATTAAATTTTAAAGGCTCGCTGCACACTGCAACTGGAGACTTTCTTACCAGCTGCAAGACTTAATAATAGTTTCTGATCTGCATGACACGCTCTACTAAATGACTTTTTTTCTGTGCGTATCACTGTCTGTTCATAAAAGTTGGTATGCTGATGTTATAGTATATGCTAAGAAATTAGTACTAATAACAAAGGGGAAGGGGCACAAATCTCTGTATACAGTATACTGGGCTGATCCGCTGTCCTTTGAGTGAGCAGCAGCCAAGGGATAACAGGCTTACCTTGTGTGGCCTGTCTAAATATCAAGCTAATTTCTACAGTGATGCTGGGACAGAAGCTGACGTCCTGCTCTGTCACCTACATCTTGTAGCGTTGTACACCACTGAGGCCCTTTGCTTGACAAATGATTTCCTCTCAGATGGCTGCTCACCCGAGGAGCTTGGCATAAGGCTGTCAGTGTGAGCCTCCACCTTGGAAGACCAAGTTTGACTGTCAGTGGAGCGCTGTACCTGCTCCTTTTTTCTTTCAGGTTGTTAGTTTTAACCAGACCATAGAGTACCCTTGTTGTCAAGTTAGAAGATCAGTTCTATCATCCCCACAGTTTCTTTTCTTTACTGATGGCTAGGGGCAGCCATTTGGCACCCTCAGACGCATTCCACAGAATCTCTCTGTGTTTCAAAAATCCAAGAAGTGCATCACTACCGAGCGGTCATGAGGGCGAGCAAGTTCAGCCCTCCCCAGAGCCCCTGAACCCCGCAGAACAGTTGCAGACTGAAATTCCTTCAGCGGTCATGAGGGTGAGCAAGTTCAGCCCTCCCCAGAGCCCCTGAACCCCACGGAGCAGTCGCCAACTGAAATTCCTTCAGCGATCATGAGGGCGAGCAAGTTCAGCCCTCCCCAGAGCCCCTGAACCCCGTGGAGCAGTCGCCGACCGAAATTCCTTCAGCGATCGTGAGGGCGAGCAAGTTCAGCCCTCCCCAGAGCCTCTGAAGCCCGTAGAGCAGTCGCCGACCGAAATTCCTTCAGGTAGAGACCCCACGCTTCCAAACAGCTCCAGCTGATTGCGCAAGAGGGAGTTTGAATTTTGGCACCCTTTTAAACAAAGGCGCTTGCCTTTTCAGTCAGCAGAGCTCTATAGATTGTTTTTTTGCCTGTATTTAGAACTCCACCAACGTTCTATTGACTGCTGAAAAAGTGGACTTTAACTGGGGAACTAAAAAAAAATTAAAAATAATTGAGTTTAAAAGTTTGATTTAATGCACCGGAGCCAAAATTGGGGCAGTTAGACTGCAGGCAGCAGTGACTTTAATTCCTTCTTTAAACCTGTGCCCAACAAGAAACTTAAAGTACATTAGGAAGTTTAATCTTATTACTCGGGCCAATATGACTCTGTAAGCTCCTCCTCCCCTACCAGTACTTAAAAGTTGTCTCTCTTTGTCCCTTCTGCAACGGTCATGGGGGCGAGCAAGTTCAGCCTTCCCCAGAGCCCCTGAACCCCGCGGAGCAGTTGCCGACCGAAATTCCTTCAGGTAGAGACCCCACGCTTTAGCTGACTGCGCAAGAGGGAGTCCCCGCCGCCCCCACCACCACCCTTGGTGAGCTCCTTCTTTTATAGACTACACCGCGTGACTGCGTGAACCAATCAGCCCACTTTCCCATTAGTCCCTTATACTTCTTCACCACTAGTGGCCACCCCTGAGCAGTTTCCTAACTGCTATCAAAATGCTCCATCTCTCTCTAATATTAGTCGTTCTATGTTTATCCATATCACCCCTTCTGCCCTTGTCCTTCCCAAACAATCAAAGCTCGCTGCCCCTCATCTCTGAGGCTGTAAAGCTACTCCCCCACTCTTCCACTGCCCTAGTACACCGCACTCTGCACGGGAGGCATAACTGGATACTGGGAGCCTCTATCCTTCCGCCCTCCTTTCATGCAGGGTTGCCTGCTCTGTATGTCTCCTACCCTGCAGAACCTATGCCCACCTCCCAGTCTCCTAACCATCCCCTTATCCGCTGGAAGTCTCCAAGGAACATGTGCTTAGGAAAGCACATCTTGGCACTCCTGCTCCTTATAGCCGGTGACGTAGAATGGAACCCTGGTCCCCCCCCAACAAACGGGGGACTCTCCACCCAGTTGATCACCTCCCGCGAGGGTTCAAAATAGTGCTTCTAAATATATGCAGTATTCTGAACAAAATAACAGCCTTACGAACGAGTGTCTTATCCCTTTGCCCTGATATCATTATCATCACTGAATCATGGCTGAAGCCCCACAACCTTGATACTGAATTTTCTATACTCGGGTACTCCCTAATTTGGCAGGACCGGCTGGGAAAAAAGAAGGCTGGTGGCACTGCCATGTACATCTCCTCCAACTCCAGTTCTCCACAGTCAGACCTCCCGTACCCACGCTGTCAGTAGATTCCCTCCTAATCAAAATTTCTCTACCGCATTCGATCCCCATATACATAGCAGGATCGTACTGCCCGCCGGGCACACCGCTGCCTAGCATCCTTGACCACCTAGGCACCCTGAGGTCCCTCGCGGCCGGCGTCGAACTTCATATCCTGGGAGATTTCAGCCAGAACTGGCTAGGCAGTACAGCCCCAAAGCACGCTGTCAAATAAATGGTCTAAACCTGTCCCAACAAATAACGGAACCCACCCGCCTAAACCACAAATCCAAGAAGCATACTCTATTAGATTGGGCCCTTACCACCCACCCGCATCGTATAATTAGCGCTGGCCTACTACCAGACTCCCTCAGCGATCACCATATGATTTGTTTGGTGCAAAAAATTTTCAGACCCAAGGCCCCTCCCCCCTGCACTTTATACAACAGAGCCTACAAATCACTTGACCTGCCCACACTCCTATCTGACCTCACCAGCTTCGACTGGTCCTATATCCCTAGGGCTCCCTCCGTGAATGAGGCCCTCAAATCTTTCACGACCAACTTCCTGGCTATCTGGGACTTCCATGCCCCTCTCAGAAGATCCAGAGTAAGAGGATCCCACCTACCCTGGATAACTGCAAACCTCTTGGAATATCTACTAGCCAGGGACCGAGCCTAGAAAACCTTCAAGGCAACGGATGCTCAATTGGCCCTGCAATGCTATCACTCCCTAAGGAATGCATGCACAAGACTCATACGACAGGCCAAATCTAACTATTTTAAGTTTGCCTTCAACAATAACTTTTCTCACCCTGCACAATTCTGGAAATCAATTAAATCCTTACTCACCCCTCCGGCCCAACCTCCTACTCCCACACTTAACATAGATGGTAGTATCATCACTGATCCAGGCACTGTAGCCACCGAGTTTAACTCATATTTCACCAATACTACATCCTCTCTACTCTCCTCTCACCCCTCCCTCCCCCAGTTCCCCCTGCTGTCTCCTCATCTGCCTATTTCTCACTCCGCCTGGTCACACCCGCCGAGGTACTAAAAATACTTCAGTCACTAAATCCATCCAAGGGTAAATGCCCCTCGGGCCTGGACTCCAAAATGCTCCTTCTCTCTGCCCCAGCCATAGCCAACCCTCTAACAGCTCTCTATAACCTGTTCTTCAGACTCAGGTCCGTCCCTACAATATGGAAACAAGCCACAGTCATTCCCCTTGCCAAAGGAGGAGACCCTTCCTCCCCATGCAACTACCATCCTATATCGCTGCTCCCCATCCTAGCTAAAATACAGGAGCGTCTTGTACTAGCCCAGCTCTCCCACTACCTCGACTCCATCTCATTCTTCACCCCCTATCAGGCCGGGTTCAGAAAAAATCACTCCACCACCACCACCTCTCTCCTTCATCTCACCAACACCATCCTCACGGGCATGGATAAAGGGGAGATAACTGCGGCAATCTTCATCGATCTGACCAAGGCCTTCGATACGGTCTCTCATGCCCTGCTACTGTCTAAACTCACCCAGGCTGGACTAACTGTGCTTGCCACCAATTGGTTCCAGTCATACTTGGCAGGCAGGTCCCAGTCTGTCCGTATTGGCTCTGCTATCTCCAACTCACTCCCAGTTGCCAGCGGGGTCCCTCAAGGATCTGTCCTTGGCCCTCTGTTGTTCTCCATCTTTCTCAATGATCTACCTGCTGCCTGCCCACATACATCTATCCACATGTATGCAGACGACACGGTGCTGTTTGCCTCTGGTTCATCCCCCACTGCTGTGGCAGCTGGCCTGCAGGGGGACTTTGACTCTGTCCAATGCTGGTTCCGTGCAAACCAACTGTTTCTAAACCCTAAAAAAACTGTTTCCCTCACCTTCGGATCCTGGGCCAAACTGTCCTGCCTTTCTGCCTCCCCCACGTTCCACACTTTAGAAGGCTGCCCCCTGCAGGTCTGCACTTCCTACAGATACCTCGGGGTCTGGTTAGACCAGCATCTTGACTTCACTGTGCACATTGATGCCATACACAAGAAGCTGCACCCCATGTTAGGCGCACTATACCGCAACAAAAGTTGCATCCCCCTACCGACGCGACGGGCTATCGTGCAAAAGATGATCCTCCCAATAATGGACTACGGTGATGTAGTCTACTGCGCTGCCCCTCAAACCTCCCTGTCCAGACTAGACCCCCTTTTCAACTTATTCTGCAGGTTCTCCCTGGACTGCCCCCCTAGTACACATCACTGTGTCCTCTGCCAGTCCCTGGATCTCCCCTCTCTCCACAATCAGAGATTGCAACACTGTGCTAGAACTGCTGCAAAATTCTGGTCGGAGACACTCCCCTCCTACCTGGTGTCATACTAACATACTATTTGCCAGCAGATTAGGCCTTATGGTCTATCGAGTCTGCTCGAACCTCAGATCCCTAGTTGGGTGCCGAGGCCCTCACCCCCTTGTGTTCCAGAAACCCTATCATCCATCCCCACCCCCACCCGGACAGGCCATCATCTGATACATCCACTTTCTGTGTCTGTCCCACCCTCTTGAAGCCCTCCACTGTGGATCTCTCTCAGTGAAAACCTCCTCCTCTTTTCCCCCCTCACCCTTCCAACTTCAAACCATGCCCTCTGGTGATACCTCCCTGCTTTAGTCTAAAGATCCCCTCCATGTTTACCCTATTTATTCCCTTGAGGTACTTGAAGACCTCAATCATGTCCCCCCTGTCTCTCCTCTCCTCCAATGTAAACAGGCAGAGCTCCTCAAGTCTGTCCTCATCGTCAAATCCACTAGCCCTCGTATCATCTTAGTTGCCCTCCTCTGTACCCTCTCCAGGAACTGTATCCCTCTTCAAGTGTAGTCTCAGTACTGTACACAGTACTCAAGGTGTGGTCTAACCAGTCCATTGTACAGCGGCAGAATCACTTCCTTGCTCCTAGGGTGATCCCCTTACGATGCATCCCAACATCCTGTTTGCCTTGCTAGCCGCCCTCCTGCACTGCTCAGAGTTTTCATACATACATCCACCATGACCCCTGGGTCTTTTTTCCCCTATTGAGGCCTCCAAGGCATGCCTCCCTCCCAGGAGTGTACCTGTGTTTGGGTTTCCCGCCTAAGATGTAACACCTTGCACTTGATGATATTGAAATTTAATTTCCATGTGTGAGCCCAGCTTTCCAGGGTGTCCAGGTCCCCTTGCAGGGCCAACCTCCCCTCTTCTCCCTCAACTACTGCTCTCATCTTGGAGTTATCAGCGAAGAGACTCATTTCACACCCTATGTCCTCCCTGATGTCCGATATGTATGCATTAAACTAAGGATTGGACCCAGGACCGAGCCCTGTGCTACCCCACTGCCAACCTCTCTAGGGTTTGAGAGCTTCCCACAGACCACTACTCTCTGTGTGCATCCAGCTAGCCAGTTTTCAATCCATCTGACCATCAAAGGGCTACTCCCAACCTCATCAGTTTCTCCACCAGACCATTGTGGGGGACAGAGTCAAACACCTTGCTGAAGTCCAAGAATAATACATCCACAGGCTTTCCCCTGTCCAGTTCTGATGTTACCCGTTCGTAGAACTCTGCAAGATTGGTTTGACATGATCTACCTGGCACAAACCCATATTGCCGACTATCCAGACCTCCCACCTCCTCCAAGTACACCCCCAATCGTTCCGTTAGTATACTCTCCATTAATTTTCCCACCACCGAGTCAAACTGATGGGTCTATGGTTACCTGGTACTTCCCTCGACCCCCTTTGTGGATTAACCATGTGCCTCTCGCTAATCCCAGGTACCCTCTCTGTCTCCAAGTGACCTGTTGAAGGCTCTGCCAGTTGCAGCCAGTATGTCCGCCAATTCCCATAGTACTCTCGGATGAATGCCATCCGGCCCAGGAATATGTCTTTCTTTAGGGCCTTGAGGGCTAACCACACCCTTTTGGCAGAGATAGCATCATCCGTCCCCTCCACCTTACTGGCCTTTTTATCCTTATCCTGATGTGACACCCCTGGGGTACCTCTCCCTCCCTCTTGCTCCATTTCTGTTGCTCCCCTGATCCCACTCACTGCCGCTTCTATCCCCATTGTGCCTTGCTTTGTAGATATCCCATCCCCCTCCCTAGTGAACACAGAGGCAAAGTACTCGTTAAATATCTCTGCCTGGTCCCTTGCCTCTTCCACCCACCCTCCTTCTGATCTCAATCTGCTGAGATGGCCCTTAGTTTTTCTCTGCTCCCCAATGTACCAGAAGAACCCCTTTTCCCCTTCATGTATCCCCTGTGCCAGTCGCTGCTCTTTACTGGACTTTGCCCCCCTCACCATCCGGGTGACTTCTCTAGATGCAAGATGGTACATTTCCTTATCCCTATCCCCTCTTGTTGTTTTATATTTTCTGTAGGCCGCCTTCTTTTCTCTGACCGCTATCTGAACCTCACTGGACCACCGGCATGGTTTATGTGACCTTGCTCCCTTACGTTTCACCTTAGCGCAGGTCCTGACTGCCTCATGAAGTCCCGGTTTTATGACCTCCCATCTCCTTTCCACATTTGTCATTGATGTAATCCCCTTCAAGTAATCCTTGAGAATATTTCCCATGCCCACAAAGTCTGCCCCTGAAGTCCACTGCCAGTGTCCTAGATCTCTCCCCCTCCCCATGCTTATTTGAAACCAGACAGTATTGTGGTCGTTCCCAGTCAGGGGATCCTCTACAACCAGGTCCCTTACCAGATCCCCATCTGCCAGAACCACGTCCAGGACATGCCCCTCCCTTGTGGGCTCCATCACATGCTGTGTTAAGAACACATCCTGGAAGCCGTCCAGCAGCCTCTGCTCCTTGGCCACCTTAGAGGACATGGTTCCCCAGTTTGTACCTGGCATATTAAGGTCCCCCATCAACACCACTCCTTCCCCTTTTGGTCCACACTGGGCAATGATGTTGTCCAGCAAACCATCCTCCAGAACATCACCCATCCCGGGGGACCTATATACTACACCCAGCTTGACCTTATCTCCTGCTGGGGATCGTAAGGTGACCCATAAGGCCTCCATGTTTCCCTCTGCCTCTTCTACCCTAGCAATTTCTATGTCATCTCTAATGAACATAGCCACTCCACCCCCTCTGCCCTCCTTTCTATCCTTCCTAAGCATAGTGTACCCCTGCACGTTTAGGTCCCAGTCATGGTTTTTGTTGTCCCACGTCTCCATGACCGCCACATCCCCGAACAGCATGGCCTGGAACTCTGGCAACTTGTTTCCCAAGCTCCTGGCATTTACTAACACCAACCCCACCACCCCTTATCCCTGATCCCTTTGTTGAACCCACCCAGGTTCCTTATACTGCCATCCTCCCTCTGCTCCTCCTGAAACCTCCACCCCAGTCTGTTCCCCTTCCCCTTGGGTTTGAAGGCTACCCCTCATCTGGAGGGAGGGCTTCTAGTCAGCCTCTCCCTTATCCCTTCCCCCCTCACAAGTTTAAACCCCACCTTTCTTGAATGTACTCTCTCTGAATGTACTTCCCCCTCCAGCCTACTCACTCAGGAACTTTGATTCTTGGCTACTTCACATCCCGCTCAGGTCCACCAGGTCTGAACAAGCTGTCTTCAGCTTCAGGATGCCCAAATTATGGAACTCCCTGTCGGCCGACATTAGACACGCCACTGACACTCCACGTCGGAATGCTCTTCTTAAGACTCAATTCACTACTACTTGTTCTTGCCTCCAGCCCAGCTGAATCCCTTGAAAGCTTGTTGTCAGTTGTTTATTATCTCCACTATTTTTCTCCCCATTTTATCAATCCCTGCTCACTGTGTGTTGCGGGACATATCTGTAAATCAGTGCATACCGTCCACTACCTTCTACCTGGCTGTATAATGCTACTTGTATATTGGATTCTGACTATGCTAATTTATACTGTAACTGAACATGTATATGTATGTAAATGCTTTTATTACTGTATCCTGCCTATCCCCCTTCTCCCCGAGGGTGCATCTGGAATCGAGTGATAAACTGCTCAGTATGCCTTCCTGGTAAAACTCTTAAATAAAATATACAAGGGCCTACTTCGGCTGGGTTGGGGGAGGGGGTGAGTATCATCCAGAGCAGAATATTTACCGGTCTAAGTATTATGGCACACTGTGATATTGTATTGTATTCACTTAACGTGAACGGTCTAAATAACCAGATCAAGAGATCAGGGATACTGGCATATGTGAGAAGATCCAAAGTGGGTATTTTATGTGTACAAGAAACACAGCTGGACTTCTCAGAGTGTGCAGAGTTAAAGAGCAGCTGACAGCAACATACCTGCAAAGCTTCGGTAGTTTGCTGGTGGCCCTCTGTGTACTCCTTTTCATTCTTTTCCGAAGTTTGCTATCAAAATAATATATTTAAAAATGTTTAACTTGGTTCTGTGTTAAACACATGTTTATGTGACTGACGCCTGTAGTGTTCCTGCTTGCATAACGCCTTGACGTCATGTAGGGATAGGGAAACGCACTTGTGATCAGGAGCACTGGTGGCAACCGAGGTCATGCTGCCTTTACTGATGGTGTGTCATACTGCTGCTACTCTAATGGATCCACACGCAGTGTTTATGCAGTTTTTATTACGACAGTGACTCACAAAAAGGGTGGCGGAAGTTGGGGTTGTTGCACTGTGGGTTGTGGGAATCTGTGAGTCACAGTAATAAAATGTAAAGGGTAGCTGCACGTCTGTCTGCACTCAGATAAATTCACTGAATTCAGTGTTATAGCAAAAGCCACTTGATTTTATGAATATCACAAAATTCCCATTTCAGCAGTATATCGATACCAGAACCACAGTGACAGTAATCCTCAATTCAGAAATGCACAGGCATAATGGCACCACTATTACTCTGCAGAACAAAAGTCAGTTACTTTACCGCTTGGCTGGTTGTTCGTTTGAACGGTTCAGTTAATCCACTGTGGTTAAAAAAAACGTATTTTTCAAGGTACGATGTTTTGAGTGATGCAAAAGTTCCAAAGGTCTGCAAGCTGAAAACAAATTGTAGTTGCACCGCTTTGCTGTAGGTCCGTCTTCAGAGCTTAATTGCCTATTCCACTACGACAGTGTCAGATGCTGCGTAAATCAAACACATCTGGAACATGGGAAGTACCAAATGATACCTCTTCATCCCGGTAATGTTCACTGCTAAATTAGTTGGATAGTAATTATTCTGTTCAATTTATGGTATGGAAGAAAAGCATTTTGATTCTATTAATTTATTCAAGTCTTGGATTACAGCCTTTGAGCTAAAAGCTCGTTTCCAAAGGTTCCATGTCAAACAAACAATTGAGTAATACTTGGATAACAAACATAAACTGGATACATTCATTATAAGGTAGATAAGTTAAGTACATTGGGTTACATTGGATGACATGAAGATTTACATAAAGCAAGGTGGGGGATTCAGCTGGGCAGAAAAATGAGTTCGCAAGATTGGTAGGCTGCAACAAATTTCTGCACGATATTCAGGAGGAGTTCAGGAATGATAGGAGGGGGCAGGCAGGGAGAAGCTGGGATCAAGCCTAGGCGGGTCCCATTGTTGAGGAGAGAAAGCAGGGGTTGATTGCTAATGAGGAGAAGGATGTTGGATGCTGGGGAAAAAGAGGGGGAGGAGATCAGGAGAGGGAGAGGATAGAGAATGAGTAGGGTTGAGGTGACAGGCTGGTGGACCAGAGCAGATAGTAGGGTTGTGGGGCTGTTCAGGGAGGGACAGAGTTGGGGGCGGGGTGGGAGTTGGTAGAGGCAGGATGACTGTAAGGTGGGGCGTAGAGTGCTTGTGGCACTTCATACAAACTCTGTCTCAAAATGCTTTACAGTTCAGAAGAGGGGTTGACTGAATGTTCATGCCATTTTCAGTGTGCAGGAAAACTCAAAAAGAAAATGGACTGTGAAGAAAAAGATTATACAGAGAGACTGAGCACAAGGACATTGAGTACATTACTCAGGTACAAAGAACAAAAAGGGCTACCACCCTCTGGGTCTCCGAATTATTTAATTCTGTCTTTGGTCGAGAGAGAGCAGAATTCTTTAACCAGTGGAAAGAGGAGCTTCAGTAATCCTCTTTCCATTTGATAGATTCTTACAGTTTGCAGACCGACAGGTGAACAAAGCATGGCAGACGGGGCAGCAAAAAGGGCATGGCTCAAGCAGCAAGTCAAGTTAGAGCAGTAGCAACAGCCCAAAAAACAACAAACAGGAGATTCGACAAGAATCATCTCAACAACCACAATTAGTGGAGTCTGCGATGCGAGCTACCAGTTTACAGAAGTGGAACTATCTGTATAAGGGTCTCAACTTTGTGTCCATAGCTAACTTCGATCATTTTGGGAGTTACATGCATCTTCAGAAATGTGGGTGCTTGCATAATTTACTTGGACATTGGCTGGCAAGAAGAATGCATTTTAAGACTTGTGTCGGCAGCTCCAGAGGGCATCTTTATCAAAGCATAGGAGAAGGATTTAGCCAACATCTTCGGTACACCCTTCTCCCCCTTGTCTGTCAGTTTGATTGTTGCCGGATTTGAGGCACTTACCATGTTGGCATCAAACGAGGCCACTATTATCAAACAGGCCAGTAAGTTGGGCGGTGTGGTGGTACAGGACATGGTTGATTATAACAAGGATGTCACTAGACAACTGCAAAACAAAAACTTATGTAGGTCTGTGTCCTGTGATCCCACTCTGTCCTTCAAGAGGGCAACAGACATAATTTTAAATGAAGCATTCTTGTATGGTACTATAGATTCCAATACCCTTGCTTTTCTTCGAGTAACTTACCCAATAAAACCCACCATACATGCACTCCCAAAGGTGCATAAAGCATTATCCCCTCCCCCCCGGTTAAAGATGTCAACACAGATCACATCTAAGTCAGTATATTTTTTGTTTGTTTTTGCCCAAGGCTAGGGGCAGCTGTGCAACAGGTGGTGCCTGGTTGCCACGTTGTCTGTGAGATACCTGAAGCAAATCATGCAAATCAGCTAATCGGGGGTGTATGATACTGATGCGGAGGTCGAACAACATTCACAGGTTAGTGTCAGCTGCTCTTTTAAGCAAGTATGGCTGTTTTCCGGAATATTTTTCCTCCTTGACAGGAGGCAAGAGGAGGTGGAGGGTAACTATTTTGCTTCCTAAAGATATTCAGTTAACAGAAAAAATAGTAATAACACACACAGAGAGCTGCTGGGTAATAATTCAGGGTTCCCTTAATGATGTTGAAGTTATCTTGACGAATGTCTCTGTGTCCCCCCTGGGTCTAGTACCCCCTTTTTCAAACAACTAACACAATTCTTTCTTAAAGAAGTCTAATAACCCCTTTTTTAAACAAAAAACACAACTCTTTCTTGCAAAATACAACACGAGTAGTGATATGAACAGGAGACTTCAATTATATCTAAAAAATAGGACCCTATGAATATACCTACGCGCCCCCTCGCAGAACAGCTGCACACAAATACTGCGTGCATAGTGTGAAGGATCTAGGGTATATTGATGTGTGGTGGTCCCTGCATAGAGGGAAAAGAGGATACACACACTTTTCTGCAGCTCACAGGGTGCTTACTAGAACTGATACGGTGTTTATGCAGACCAAACCAGTATGTAGAGTAAGGGTCTTTCTCTTCAGAGACACATCACTGTCAGATCACTCAGCAGTGGTTACACACATAGACCTAGGGAAAGAAAGAATCAGCACAATGTGGAAACTTAACCCTGTACACCTCAGATCTCAGGAATGCAAGGGATTTTTTGTTGAGAAACTCGAGGATAACTGTAAGGGAAAATACAGCCCCAGACGTCGAACCCCTCATACTGTGGGATACTGAGGGGTTAGTTAATCCAATACACTGCAAATAAAAGAAAAGAGAGAAAGCAAAAATTGCAAGAGTTGGCGGAAACCCATCATTTTTTTTAACTTTGTTACATAAAGGGTAAGATACTATAGTGTCAGAGCAACTACACAGAGTAAACGGGCACATAGGTGAATGGTATGAGAAAGACTGAAAATGCTTTAACTTTCCTGCAGCAGTGGTATTATGAAGTGGCAACCTGGGTACTAGCACATCACTTCAGGAAACAAAAACAACAAGCAAAGTTAAGAAAGATTCTCCTCCATCCTGTCACCAAAGGGTAACTCATATAGCTGACATTTATTTGATTTGTTGATTGATTGGAAACTTAGAAGAATTACCTTTTAGCACTAGTGCTCATTTACGAAGGTTCCATGTCAAATGCGTAATCACAAAAAACATCACAAGTATAATAAGCAGTTCCAGAGGAAATGCAGTCAAGTCAGGGTTAAGCACTTACATACAGTTTTGAACACGACAACAACAAAAACACACAGATCGTTGTATAAAAAGTTGTGGGTACTGTACAGGGAGAAACCAAATAAAACTATATAATGGCCACAGTTGTATTGGACTGCAAAGGCAGGCAGCAGCGATCTCTTAAACTGATTAAACTTACGGAGATTCAGCACTGTATCAGGCAATTCGTTCAACCAGTTAGCGGCCTTGACAGAAAATGACTGCTTGCCCAGCTGAGTATGCCTGAAAAGAGGCTTAAGGGCATTCCAGGCCATATTCCTGGCGTTGTATTGGTTGGAGATGGTGTGGAAGTAATTTGTTAAAGCAGGGGGTGTTAGGCCCAAGAGTGCCTTTTCAGCTAGCAAACAGGTCTGGAGCTTTATTCTGCTGGGCAAGGGTAGCCCGTTAGTGAGTGCATAAAGGGTACAAATATAAGTGCCGTTATCTGCACCACGTACAAAGTGGCACTCCTTATTACAGATCACCTTTACTCTTTATAGCACCATGTGTCAGGCAGCTGTGCAGGCAGAGAGCCCATAATCTATAAGTGACAAAATGGAACTGGCCACAGTAAGACGTATAGCATCCCCAGTGAGACTGTTCCTGTTCCGGTGCAGGGCACCCAGTCTTCTAGCGACTGTGGCCACCAGATTGTCAACATGGGGTGCAAGAATAGGAGTCTTAGAATGGGAGTGGTGTACAGGCCACCATCTCAGATGGAGGAGTTAGACAGGGAACTAGCGGGACAGATCAGGAGGACCTGCGAGAAGGGTAGTGTGGTGATTGTGGGGGACTTCAACATGCCAGAAGTGGACTGGAGCACCCCAACAACCAGGAACAGAAGGGAGCAGGTACTGCTGGATGCCTTCCAGGACAGCTTCCTGCTGCAAATGGTCAGTGAACCAACCAGGTTAGGGAATACCCTTGACCTTGTGCTGGCAAATGGGGACTTTGTGAGAGAACTTACAGTGGAGGAACCGCTGTCAGGGAGTGACCACCACTCAGTATGGCTCACATTGGATATGGGCAAGGAAGGAGTGGAATCTGGCACAAGAGTGCTGGACTTCAGGAGGGGTGACTTTGGGAGGATGGGGGAAGTGGTAAAAGGGTACCTGGCCAGAATTCAATCTAGTATGGACACTAACCAGAGGTGGGAGCTCATAAAGCTGGGGATAGTGGAGGCAACCAAAACCTGCTGCAAAGCCCAGAGCAAGAAGGCTAGGGCTAAGAAACCGAGCTGGTTGAGCAAGGAGGTCATGGAAAAGGTAAGGAGGAAAAGAGCTGCCTTTAGGAAGTACAAGAAAACAGGGAGGGGGGGGACAGGGAGGAGTACTTGACAGAATCGAAGGAGGTGACAAGGGCAGTAAGGGGAGCCAAAGCATCTACGGAACTCAGGCTGGCACAAGGCATTAAGAAGGGGGAGAAGGACTTCTTTAAGTACATCAGGGAGAAAAGGAGCTGTAAGGACCACATAGTAAGGATTAGGAAGGAGGGGGGTTGGGTGGAAGCAGGGTACGATAAGGCGGAAGCACTAAATGAGTACTTCTGCTCAGTATTTACTAAAGAGAAGAGGGGGGGACACCCAAGATGGGTGAAATGGCAGGCGTGGGGAAGTGGTGACAGATGGGAAATCATGGAGGGCAGAGTTCGAGAGGGTTTGAAGGCACTGAGGGTGGACAAGGCACCAGGCCCAGATGGCATCCACCCCAGGGTACTGAAGGAGCTGGCAGAGGTCCTTGCAGGACCTTTGACAGACCTATTTAATGCCTCACTACATTCGGGGTGTGTACCTCAGGACTGGAGGATGGCTCATGTGGTGCCCCTCCACAAGAGTGGCCCCAAGGATGAACCGGGAAACTACAGACCAGTGAGCCTCACATCCATCGTGGGTAAGCTAATGGAGACTATCCTGAAGGAGAGGCTGGTGGCCTCTTAGAGGCCAAAGGACTACAGGACAGCAGACAGCATGGCTTCATACGTGGCCGATCCTGCCAAACCAACCTGGTCGGGTTCTATGACTGGGTAACTAGGCAACTGGACGGGGACATGCAGTGGATGTCCTGTATCTGGACTTCAGTAAGGCATTCACCCAGTGCCACATGGAAGGCTGGGAAGGAAGTTAGTAGGCACAGGGGCAGGTGCAATGCTGGTGAGATGGGTAGGAAACTGGCTGCAGGAAGGCAACAGAGGGTGGTGGTGGGTGGGGAGCTCACACCCAAGGGCAGTGACGAGTGGTGTCCCACAGGGCTCGGTGTTGGGACCAGTGTTGTTTGGGATATTCATTGCAGACATATCATGGGACATCAAGAGCAAGATCAGTCTGTTTGCTGATGATACCAAGGTTGGCGCGGTGGTGGATGACCTAGGGGGATGGCAGGGGTTGCAGGATGATCTGGCAAAGCTTGAAACCTGGTCAGACACCTGGCAACTGGGCTTTAATGCCAAAAAGTGCAAGGTGATGCATCACAGTGAGCTATTCAGGACCAGTGACAACAAAAATATGAGGGGGAACTGCTTCAAATTGGCTGGGGACAGTTTCTGAACAGATGCCAGGAGGTATTACTTCATGGGGAGTGTGGTGGAAGGGTGGAACAAGATACTGGAGGATGTTTATTTGTTTTTGATTTATTTATTGAAATGTTTCAACAGGAAGGCACACCGATCAACAAGTTGCTCATCCGGTGGTGTGACCTGGGGGGAGAGGGAACAGGGAGTATACAACAAAGAATACATAATAGGCATTACACTTAGGGTCATCTCATACAGTGGAATACTTGATTTTCAACAATTACAGGGACGTGGTAAGCACAAAATCCATGAATGGCTTCAAGAAGGGGTGGGATATGGTTAAGGTGAGGATGAGGGCATCTGGGGAGGGAGGGGGTCGAATCAGCATTTAATGTAGTGTGGGCTCCGTATTGGGCAGCCTTGATAGATCGCAAGGCCTTCTTCTGCCAATGACTTCTGTGTTGCAGTGTTTCTATATCATGCTTCTGGCTCTGAAATGGAGCACTCCACCTCTAATGCTCCAGCATGGGAGAACACTGTACCAAGGATAAGCGTTACTGTGGCTTTGTGTGCTAAGCGGCTAAAATCCCATAAGTGATCTATAATTTATAAATTCAATATTTGTTCTATTCACACACTCACAGAGCAAATGTTGGAAGGCAAGAGCATGCCCTGTGAGTGTGATTAGCTCCCAGTAATCCCACTCTTGTCATAACACTGACTATACTGTAACCGTATTTCCATCCAGTGGTGTGTCGACTCTCAGCACTGTTGTCCTGACGACAGGTTTTGTTTTTTGCTGTCATTACACTTCAGTGCCACAGAACATATTTATAGAACATGCATACACCAAATGTACTGCATTACGTGAATACCTCCCTGTTATTGCAGTGCCTACTGATCAAAAGTAGATATTTCTTTCTGGGTATATTCATAATAACTGCAAAGCTTCCTGTTAATAGCACCAGTCCATATCTTGAGCTTGCCAGTACCGCAACCTTCATTCAGTCCCCCATTTTATGTTTATTCTTAACTCCACTACACCCCAGACACAGCCCCCATTTGCCTTCGTCAGCTACCTCCCAACCCTGTCCCCAACGTGCACCCCAGACTGTCACCTACCTTTGCCCAGTGGCTTTTCTACTATGGTGAGGACTTTGTGGTGCCATCCCCTCTAATTTCCAAGTGCGGTGGTGTGGTTCCTCTCGGTGCTGGACTGACTGGCAGCACAGGGCCTGATCATATTGAGATACCATCCTCCCAGGCTGGGAGTTTCACTTTTCTCTCCCCCCCCCCACACCTGGACGTGAATGCACTTCTGTAACTATGAAGTGGGCGTGCATGGAGTGAAGGTGTGCCTGCCACTGCCATCTCCAAGTTGCCTACACCACCTGGGGACCCCAGCTGGTGCCACCACAGAGCGAGACAGACATCCTCCCACACTATGGAGGCAAGCACCCTCTGACATGCTTGATCCTCCTACCACCGCTGGCACTCTAGCATCCAGGGCTCATTCCAGAACCCAGGTCACTGGCGTTGCAAGCAGCAGTGCTGCCGCTGCACTGACAGTTCATCCCCCCCCCCACCTTTAATTGCCCCAATCCAGAAACAAAATGAGGACCGGCAAATTAAAGTGATTTTCCAGTTTCCTGCAAAACAATTACACTTGGCAGCGGTAGGACTTAGTTCCCATAATATTTAGGGATGGAAGAACCAAGAAAGGTTCTGATGTTCTGAAAGGTTCTGATAAGTCATGAAAAGTTCTTATAAGTGACCGACCCATATCAGAACTTTCAGAGTCTTTTAATTTAAAGTACAAAAACTGTTTTAACCACTGTTCTTCACCCACAACCTGCTGCCAGTGAAGGGAAAGAAATCTACAAACAGTAGAGTGGTATGGTACTGCAGTAAGTATAATTATTAGATAGCTAGTTAGCATCCCTTGTGTAACACCACTGTGAGTATGACCACTTAATGTAGATCAGGCTCATTTGGCCTCTTTGCTAACTCCAGTCATTTTTTTCTGGGACTTTCCACTCAAAAACAGCGTTCTTTCAAGATAAAGACCTGCTGGGGGAGCATATGAAGCTCCAAAATCAGTATTTTAAAGAGGATCAGAACCTTATCAGAATGCAAAAAAAAAAAAAAGATTCTGATAAGTTGCTTTTTCAGAAAGTGGCACAGGTTCTGGAAGGTTCTGAACTTATTCGAACAGTTCTGCCATCCCTAATAATATTCCAAAAATAAATAGCATTTCAGGACATTCCATTCTTTTATCCTTAATTAACATTTCAGGAAATTCCAGTTGTATAAGAACAGGTGGTTTGCCCCTTAGGCTTTCTTTACTCCTTCCTTTCCTGCCCTGAAGCTGTAATCCTTCTCTATTTATGGCATCAGAATGATTTCCTTGGCAGTCAACCTAGTGGTGTGTAGGGCTACGGCACTGAGCACCTTACCGTCTGCCACGCTGGTGACCTGTTTCCGAGAACGAGCACTGGTTGCTGGGGGTCGGCCAGGGGTGGGGTGGGTGGAGGGCTGCGAGAGGACTGAGCAGCCGCTAGGCAGCTCTCCTCTCCCGGATCCGGGAGGTTGGCCATTCTGGCTCTTGTCTGCCACCAGGTGGAGGCCTGCTGGTAGCCCATAGGAGTGGTAGGAGGCAGATGATAGACAAAGGGAGGGGGAAGGAGTTTCAGTTTCACGACACATGCGCGCCTTCAGGTGCATGTGTTCCTCGAGTATGCCGCAGCTGGGAGAGAGGGAAGGTGGAAAATCCAGGAGGAAAGTGGAAGGCGTGGCAGGAGCATATGACGCCCACATGCTGCACCCCCACCCGCCACATCACTAGGACAAACTGCGGCAACGACTGGATTTCAGGTATCGGGGGGGGGGGTGGCCCTCCCCATCTTGATCACACCACAGGGGTGGGAGAAATCCATGGGAGACTGAGCCGTGAGGTAAGCTCCAGGGAGACTGAATGATAGAGGGGAGCGGTGAGGTCTGGCAGAAGGGAGCCTCCTCCATTGTGGCCTAGGAGGAAAAAATTAATATAAAAAAAAAAAAGAATGATTTCTGTGGCAACAGGTGTGATGTCATAAGAAGAGGATTATGACTTCACAAGAGGTATAAGCTAGTCTATGGGGGAAAAAATCCTGTTTTAATGTGAAAATATCTTCAATAATAAAAAATGAAAGGTTCTGAAATTCAAATTTGGGGAGACTTTGTTGTAATGGAATTTTGCCAATGTCAGGTCTGAAATGTTGCTGGAAACAAGAAATACGCGTCTGTAGTTATAGCCCATAAAACAACTCACCCCAATCCACCTTTGCCGATTTGGCTCCAACAAGCATCCCCCGGTTTAGTAACTTTTCCAGCTACGGTAAGACTCAGTTGCCGAATTGAAACTAATTGGACACTTCTTTCCTGTTCACAGTTGGAGCTGGATTACACAAGCACAAAAGAAAATGCTTGTGGCTTCTGAGCAATATGTGGTGCCGAATTCCTATTCGAACTATCACACAATGACAAAACTGAATGGCCACTCACAAAAAGGAAAAGAATCTGGCTCCAAAGTGCAGGAACGTTAAAAACAAATATTTATTTGTAAAAAGTAAGTGGTAGCACCCCAAAACGTCAGCATCAACGTTTCAAGTTTTCAAACTCTTTTTCAAGACAGTTTGCACCCTCTAGTGATGGCATTTTATAGTTCAAGTACCTTAATACATATATACAAGGGTAATCAAACTTTCCATTACCATAAATGTTGTGTGAGTTACCCCATAAAATAAAAGTGCATGTATACACTTTACCTGATTTCTAAAGTGCTTTACTGTATTATACAAGCACTTCAAATAACATTTTTCATGTTAAAAGGGGAAGTGTGTACTGACACCTCACATAATTCTTAAATTCTAAAGTGCATTACAATTTTATATAGTGTATGAGAGAGTGCTGTTGTGTATAGAAATCGATGACTGGAATCAGTCTGTTGTGCGTTAGTAATGATGTCAAACTCCTGTTGTACTTCACTGAAGACGTCACTACTAATGCACAACAACATCGAATCAGTGCTCGCGCTGAAATCTCCTCAGTCATGCCAACCGTTGCCAGAGCTGTCGCTAGTAAGCAGACCTCCGAGTGGATGCCCTGAAAACAGCAACAGATAAGACCATTTTACGTGTCTGTCTTCCTAGGCTACTTGTTTATTTGAAGAAAAAAAAAGCATTCTCGCTAATCGCGATACCGCTGTATGTGAGTGCCTTCTCATACACTATAAAAGATTGTGTATGAGCAGGCATACACAGACTAGGGTATGCTTGAAATCTCAAAGGTTTCCTTGGTGACAGGAGACCTCTAGAACTGTACTCTAAAGTCTACTTATCACCAGGACAATTTCCTGATGCAAGCATACCCTTGTTGTGTATGCCTGCTCATACACAATCCTCTATATTAACACTTTCAATAAATTCCAAAGTCCATTTAAAGTGCCGAGACACAATGGCTTCACACAATACCAACATATTTTAATTCTAAAATTGAGGGGGGCCTTTATATAAGCTGAAGTTTTTTGAAAAATTAAACATTATAAAAGAATGATATAACATCTAGCTTCTCATATTTAGAAATTTGTGGTAAAAAGAGTTTTCCAGCAACTGATTTATTAGTGTGAGCAATTGTAATTTTAGAATTAGGATATGTTTGTATTATGTGAAGCCATTGTGTCTTGGCACTTTAAATGGACTTTGGTATTTATTGGAAGTGTTAATATAAAATTGTAATGCACTTTAAGATTTAAGAATTATGTGAGGTGTTAGTACACACTTCCCCTTTTTACATGAAAAAGGTTATTTGAAGTGCTTGTATAATATTGTAAAGCACTTTAGGAATCAGGTAAAGTATGTACATGCACTTTTATTTTAAGGGGTAACTCACAGAACATTTATGGTAATGGGAAGTTTGATTGCCCTTGTATATATGTATTAAGGTACTTGCACTATAAAATGCCATCACTAGAGGGTGCAAACTGTCTTGAAAAAGAGTTTGAAAACTTGAAACGTTGTTGCTGATGCTTTGGGGTGCTACCACTTACTTTTTACAAATAAATATTTGTTTTTAACGTTCCTGCAGTTTGGAGCAGAATTCTTTTCCTTTTTGTGAGTGGTCGTTCAGTTTTGTCATTGGGAGCTGGATTACGTTCCAGAGCTTTATGGAGCAGAATTTTGGGGAGTTCTGTTTTTGTTGTCCATTCTGAAGGATCTGCAAACCAGTGCAACAAAGCTTATAGCAAGGCCAACAAAATGCTTGGGTACATAGGGAGGGGATTCGACAGCAGGATGAAGGAGATAATTCTACCACTCTACAGGTCCCTGGTAAGGCCCCAGCTAGAGTACAGTGTCCAGTTTTGGAGTCCACATCTGAAAAAAGGATTTAAACAGGTTGGAGGCTGTCCAGAGAATAGCGACCAGAATGATCCAGGGCCTTCAAGGGCACTCGTACGAGGAGCAACTGGTAGCATTAAATATGTTCCCACTGAAGACAAGGAGGGGGAGGGGAGACATAATTTTTTATTTTATTTTAATTCATATGTCGGATTTACAATCTTTGAGTCAAAGACTCATTTACAAAGGCACCTCGTCGCAGGGAAGGGGAACAATCAACTTGTGAGACAAGACAGTGTGGAACAATACAGGTGAGATACATGCAGCATACATAACAGAATTTTCAAAGAGCAAATAAACATAGGCAGTTTGCAGGAGTACACAACAGTAAGTCACTGGGGGGTCCTAGCAGGTCATGCAGGCTATAGCATGTGGTAAATAGCCTGAAGCAGGCTATCGCGCGAACTGTTGGATACGTCATCCTGTTGGACCTGGATCAGTTTGGGGACACACGGAAGGCCCTACAATAGACACATACATTTCCTAGTGCTAAGGAGGTGTTTGCGTAGGTCAGTTTTGTATGACCAATTTTAGGGGTGTTTGAGATGTGCGTTGGGAGGAGTTATACCAGGCCGGTGCTCTGTGGTAAAAGGATCTTTGGGCAAGTGAGGTCCTGGCTCTAGGTACCTGGAAGGTGGCTTTGTTAGCAGTACAGGTGGCGACCGAGCGGGAGGCTCGCAGAAGCTGTGCAGTGACATCTGGGGGACACAGTCCAAGTAGAGCCTTTTTAGCCAGTATGCAGGTGTGATATTGCAGGCGTTCTTCCAGATTGAGTATGTTAGAGGTGGAGTAGAGTCGGCATGTGTGAGTTCTGCTTGGGGCACCGGTCAAGAACCTGCAGGCTTTGTTGATGGAGGTCTGAATTTTGGTGAGGGCAGTGGGGTCAGCGACTGCATAGGTGGGGAGGCCATAGTCAACTAATGACAGGATGGAGGAAGTGATAGCCAGCCGTAGGGCGAATTCAGGGAGGCAGTCTTTGTGGCGATAGAGGAGTCCAGTCCGGGCATTCATGGCAGAGGATAAAGCACTGACATGGGCATGGAAGGAGAAAGCTGAGTCAAAGATGATGCCCAGGTATTTGTATGTTGATACCTGCTCAAGGGGGTGGAGGGTGCTGGGAAGGATGCAAAGGGGAGCATTTTTGGAGTTACTTTGGCGGTGTGCAAAGAGCATAGATTTTGTTTTCTTGAGGTTCAGGACCAGGCGATGGTCGAGGAACCATTTTTCAGTTTGGCTGAAGGAGGATTGCAAGATGCTCTCGAGAGTGAGTGGGTTGGGGTGTGAGGCGACTAGGACTGCATCATCGGCATATAATAGCAGCTTTCCTGAGCAAGAGCTGGGAAGGGTGTTTAAGAAGAGACTGAACAATGTGGGGCCCAGAATGGAGCCTTGTGGGACTCCGGAACGTACAGGCAGTGCAGAAGATAGGCTACCATTTAACTTGACATATTGGGATCTATCACAGAGGTAGCTGGAGAACCAGGCCAAAGGGCCGGATGAGAGTCCCAGCTTACAGAGGGTGTCTAGCATTAATGGGTGGCTCACAGTGTCGAAGGCCTTGGACAGGTCAATGAATACTGCCCCAGCCATCTCCCTGGCATCTAGTGCAGAGTGTATATGGTGGGAGAACTCCAGCAGAGCTGTGGTGGTGCTGTGACCAGGACGGAAGCCATGCTGTTCTGGGCACAGAATGTTGTGGATGGATAGATCAGCTACAAGTTGTGTGGATACTATTTTCTCCAGCGCTTTGGAGAGGGGGGGGGAAGGATGGAGATAGGTCTGTAGTTGTTTGGTACAGTGCGGTCTCCATTTTTATGTATGGGGTGATTTCAGCCTGCTTCCATGCCCTCGGGAATTGGCCGAGGCACAGGGATCGATTAAGGAGGTCCGTGAGGGTGGCTAGCATGGCATCCAGCGTTAGGTGGAGTATCCTGGAGTTGAGGGGGGTCACAGCTCAGGTTGTGGGAGGAGAGAGCTTTTAGGAGGATTGGCTTCGCGTCCTGTGGAGAGATAGTCCTAAAGAGAAGAGGGGCGCGAAAGATAGCTGGGTTGTTGTTTACCGAGATGGGGTCAAAGAAGTGGGCTAGAAGGACTGAACTTAGATCAGAGAAAGTTTTGTTAAGGCGGTCGGCAACACGGGATGGGTCCGTATTAATAGCACCATTTATGACCATCTGAGCGGGAGGAGGGGAGCGGGTCATCCCGTTTAACTCCTTCATGTTATCCCAGAAGGTATGGGCAGTGCCCCAGGAGGAGGTCAAGGTGGATTGGTAGTAGTTGGCTTTGGCTTGTCTTGTGGCCCAGGTGCACTGGTTGCGAGCTGTATTATAAGCTTGCCTGTCTGCTGGTCTGCCAGTCTCGACAGCAATGTGCCAAAGGTTATCATGTTGCTTCAGTTGTTGGATCGGGGGGGGGGGATCCAGGCAGCTGAGTGTCTCTTAGTACGGATGTTGGTGACAGGGGTGAAAACGTCACAGGCCTTGCAGAAGGCACTGGTGAGGAAGGCTAGGGCGATGTCTATATCCGCTGCGAGGGAGATCGGGGACCAATCAAGCTGGGCAAGGTGCCACTTAAGTTTGTATAGTCCTCCGGGGTGGAAACATCAACGGGGGTGGCTTGGTGTGCAGTTTTGAGCATGGGGGAGGACCAGTAGCAGAGAATTGGTGAGTGGTCACTGAGGGAGTTGGCTAGGACATTAACATCCTTTACTTTGTGAGGGCGGTTAGAGAGCACGATGTCTAGTAGCGTGCTAGTCCCACTTGATTGGTTAAATCTGGTGGGTTGAGTCACTAGTTGGGATAGGTCAAGAGCTGTGAAGTTGTCTTTAATTTGTGTTGAATTGAAACATACAAGTTCCTGAGAGGAATAAATAAGGTGCCATCCTCTGACCTGTTCAACAGGGTATTTGACTTTAACAGTAGACGGCACGGGTGGAGGTTGTTGGGGGGAGCTTCAAGAGGGAGCTTCAGAAACACTATTTTACAGAAAGAGTCATGGAGCAATGGAATAAACTGCCAGCTGAGGTATTGGAAGCAAAGTCCATGACATCATTCAAGCTTGTGTCGGACAAGACTAAAGCATGGTCAAAAGCAACAGGAGCAGTACAAGGCATTAGGCAGAAGGGGGCTGGGTCCTGGAATCTGAGAAGGTCCAAGGAACACAGGGGCAAACTAGATGGACCCTTGGCCTCCTTCTGCCTTCTTTTTCTTTTCTCTGTTTCTATGTTTTCAAAATTGGTTTACTCACCATGAACTAGTGCCACAGATGATGTTAAAACTTATTCTGTCACTTTTGGAGATGCTTGGCATGCCAATATAAATGGAAAGCACAACTTTGACATTGTGGTTTGTGAGGAATACTCCACTGGTTCAGGGGTTGAAAGCTATACCCAGTGCCCCCTAGCAGGAAAGAATAAGAGGCAAGCATTAAAAAGTAAGACCCGATTAATTGAATCTGACAGACGCTGAGTGCTCTTAAGAGAACTAAGTAATTGACAGGCACCGACAAAACTACTGTAGAATGTGAGACAATGTGGACTGGCATGTAAAATACTGTTTACAAAAGACATTGATTTGCATATGAAATGCTGAGCTTGTGAGCACACAAAACTAAAAAGGTAGGAGAAAGTGGGACGCCCTTGTTCAATCATCAAAGTTGGCAGACGGCTTGCATAATCTTTGGTGGAATTGGAGACCCCACAAAACTTGAGGTTCATTTTGTTTCCTACACTCTGTGGCTCCTTCCCATCATGCACCCTGCAGGAGTGAGGAACCTGCAGCTCCAGGTGTGCTTGTGGCCTCTTAGATGTGCAGTTTTCACTCTTCAAACTTGGAACATCATATGCAAAGATTTCACTGACTGAACATCAGTGAATTCATTGGTGATTCTGATGCCTTTGATGGGACAGTGTAGACACTGCACACAGATGTTATAGTACATAGGTTTGTGAGGTCACACAGGTGCCTTCATCAAGTGCCACCTGACAAAGGAACCAATGTGGCCCGCCCTGAAAGCTTATGTACTAACATCTCTGTGAAATATATATGTTGGGCCACTCAAAGATATCTGTCTCCAGCTAATCTGGTTTAGAAAATTAGCAGTGCTACAAAGATTTCATTCCCTAATTTAACACCTTCCTGCTTCTCAGTTGCCACGGCTTATCAGGGGTGGCCAAGATTCTGCATCAGTACAGCCGTCTACCCTGTCTTCATTCTGTTCCTCAAGGAACAGTAGGTAGTCTGAAGACTTAATTGTCAAGTAGGAAAAAGACAACTTCTAATTATCTTTTTGAAAAATTCTTTTGAGACTGAACCCTTTTTTTAACCCCCATTCAAGCAGCTGCTTGAGTCTTTTGCGTCTTTTTGAACGGGTGTTTCTGATGTCTTTAAGCTTTGCCCCTGAGTTTTGTGAGTCAGAGTACTGCGAAGTATGCTAGTCTTACAGCAATTAGACTGGCTAATGAATAGAGAGGCTATGCCATTACAATTATTTTCTGAATGGCTTTCAGGAGAGAAAACATACTTGTAGACCAGCTCCTTTTTGAGAAAATCAGCAGTGTGAGTGTGTTTGGATATATATGTGTATATGTGTGTGTGTGTGTGTGTGTGTGTGTATGTATGTACTGTATCTATATATATGTGTGTGTGTGTATAGATACATATATATATATATATATTATACATGTTCTATGTATATCATATATATATATATATATATATGTTTATATAAATACTGTTATGTCTGTCTGTGCATTTGTGTATTTCTCTGAATTCACCTGTACTTGAATTCACATGTATGTGTGTGCAGAGCTGAATGTGATAATATCGCTACGCAATGTACATATGAAATCTAACAAAAAGGGGATGTTGTTTCAGTGTGGGATCTGCAAATGGAATAAGCGGGAGATCTTAAATGGATGCTGAAGATAGAAAATAAAGATGGAAGCAACAATGGGATTCAGAGAACAGTCCTGATTGAAAAGTTCTTTGATGTCAAGAGGGACACGAGTAGGGGTGTCATGGCCAGTCCTAGGGCCAGTACCTTTTAACATGTATAGTAGCAACATCATGAAGGGGTTATAGGGCAAAGTGAGTCTGTTTGCAGACAACACAAAACAGTGTGGGAGGGTAGATAGGTGAGAAGGGAGTTGGCAGCATGAAATGGGTATAGTGAGGTTGCAGCAGTTGTCCGGAATTTGGCAATTGACGTTTAGTGACAAAGAAATGTAAAATGATGCACATCAGTAACAAAAATATGCAGATGGAATATTGCGTCAGTGGGATCAAGGTTGAACACTCAGTGAAGGAAAGGGACCTAGGACTGACAAACCAATAATTCGAAAACCTCTTTCCAGTGCAGTCTGGCATCTAGGAAGGCACACAGGATGCTGCGGTGTATCAGGTGATTCACAAGAGGGAGGTGGTACTGCCACTGTATAGGTCTGCAGTTTAACCACACTTGGAGTGTTGTGTACAATTTTGGAGCCTGCATCTGAAAAAGGACAGGGAGAGGTTGGAGACTAGTTAGCAAAGGGCTTTGAATATGAACAATGGGCAGCACAGGGTAGGTCCTACAAAGAAAGACTCAGCCTGAATATGTACTCACTGGAGGACTGGAGGGGAAGGGGGTACAGGAGAAACACACAGATACACACTGGGATATAATACCTTTAAACAACTTGAGATCAAGTGGGACCATCACTTCAGCTGCTTTCACTGTGTGGATGCCATTCATCAGAGACTCCATTCTAAACTTGGGGCACTACACAGAAATGAAGCATGCATACAGCTTCCTGCGCTGAGAGACATCATCCTGAAGATTATCTCTCCTATCTTCCACTGTGATGACGCTGTGTGTAGTGTTGCACCTAAATCCACTCACTATGCTGTCGCTGCAGCGACAACTTTACAGTGAAATTGTCAACAGCAACAACATCGTTGCATCATTGTAAAGTCCGCTCGGGACCCCGGCACAACTTCCCAGGGTCTTGCACCTCCTTCCTGAATCAGCTCCAACTCGGCGTTGATTATATTAAAATACAGGAGGTGCGGGGGGCAAAGACCCTCACATGGGAGGTGCAGGGTCGCAACCACTCATAAAATAAAACTTTATTTTGGCATGCATATTTTGCGGTTGACATGCAGCCGTCCTGTAATGTCGGGTCATCATTTTTGTGTCAAACCGGCGTTGCAGATCCAATCCACCCTGGCTAGAGTAGACTGCCTTTTTCACTTCTTTTGCCACTTCATCCTTGTGTTGGGTTTATTTCTTCTTGTAGAGACAAGAATACCCAGATGGTGTCTCGAGGAAGACATTTTCCTATATTTCTCTTGGGTTTATCTCACCAAATATCCAACTTATACAGAAGGAACTTTATCCACTGGGCCTGCGCCATCTACTACTTGAAATATACCTGAGACCTATGACAGAAATTATGTCCCAGGATAAGGAACATCGTAAAGGCAAAAGATCTAGAAAGAATATCAGAACTTAAAAATTACAGATGGTTTAAGGGTATAAAGCAGGTTCATCAGTTAGAACCTTGCTTAATTAAACTCACCAATCCCCAACACCGAAGAATCATCACAAGATATCGGATGGAACTGTAAAGGGCCAATTATATACTGTTTAGGCAAAAAGAGAAGGTGCATTTACCCCTCTCTGTGATTGTGGAAATTTGACCGAAGATGACTTAAAACATATTATATTGCTCTGCCCTATATTCAAAAACCACAGAAAGAAATGGCTGGGGGAAATCCTTTGTGACACTGACCTCCCTCCTAACCTGCTAATTACTTACTTGTTTAACAATACGAATTTAGTGATTTTGGAAAAACTTTAGCGATTTTGGAAAAACTAGTGAAATTCTTGTCTTTATTACATTTATAAGAAAGATATTTATTCAGTGACCAGATTTCAGGAGATTGATGTAATGTCAACTTGCTGATATTTTGCACGTATGTAATTGTCTAGTCTTGGAAAAATTTTAATTAACTTATACCAGAAATGAGAATGTTGTCAATTATATTGTTTATCTTTATGTAAAATCTTTTAAAAACTTTCTATTGTATGCTGAACAATAAAATCTTGAATTGAATTAAGGGGCACTGTCAGCCTTGCACCTCCATTTTTTGCTATATCTGAGTGTGCCTCTTTGCACACTCCTGTCAAACGATTGCTCTAGAATGCCCCTCTATGTCTGAAAATTCAGACTTTTTACCTGTTTTGTAGTTTTTCCATCAGAAGTTGAGGATTCGGTCCGAGCTTAAATCGTGCGCCTACCGGAAGCATATAGAGGTCAGGAATGCGCATCTGCCACGAGCACTGTTCCGAATGGCATTTTTTTTACAAGTACGGACTAAAAACATGTTCCACTGGTCCATTATATTAATCCAAATTGTTCTTGGAGCCACCGAAAATGAACCGAGCACTGAGAGTTCTGCAAATAATATTTGTAACTCAGAGCCGAAATCCCACGTATACGCAAGCGCGGCCTTAGCAAAGATCCCGCACATATGCAAGAGCGTGTCAACAGCACTCAAAAAATATGAATTTTTTTCACAACCTATAAATGAAGAAAGCTGTCCCCTGGTGCAGAGCACCCACTCTGTTCAGTGTCTGTATCGGTAATGACATGAATGCATGACAACGTCTTTGCTTACGGTAAAATCAAGAGACATACAGTATTTGCTTACAGTAAAACCTGATAAAGTCAGTCAGATTTTACTGTAATCAAAGACATTCTAGGAATGTGGATATGATGGCATTGGCATTGGCTGTGAAGGCAGAGTGAAACAGTGCAGCCATAGTAACCCAATCAACAAGGTGGGGAACTGGGATCAGAAGGGTAAAAAAATTGGGCAAAACATTTATACAGTACAGATACATGGTAGTAGTCACAAAGACATCGGCACCATCAAACCACGAATGGGACATAAACTTACCAGGTTATTCTTTGTTTAGAAAAGACAGATTAAGATACAGGTGATGGAGTTGTACTCTATGTAGAAGAAGGAATATAGGCAACAGAGTTGGGTAACCTAGGGGAATCAGAAGGGTTAGAGTCCCTTTGGGTGCCAGTAACAACAGGTAATGGAAAACAGATTAGGACTGGTATGATGTACAGACCACCAGGCCAGGACCAGGGGGAAGAGGTGGAACTAGGGGAAACATGGGTAGATGGCCAGGTTGGGATAAGTATTAATAGTAGAAGGCTTTAACATGCCAGCCATGGACTGGAAAGTCCTGGTGGCAGCAAGCACAAGGAATCATCTCCTGGTAAAGGCATGTCAAGAGGCTTCCCTGGTACAGCTGGTAAAGGACCAGACAGGGGAGAGTGCACTGATAAGTCTGGTGTCTGGTTCTCCCGAACAGTGAGAGGATTCAAAATGTGTGAATCCTGGAACCACTGGGGTCTGGTGATCAAAAGGCAGTGTGTTTTGAGGTACAGTTGGGCCTCTACAAGGGAACCTGCTCAGTAAAAGTGTGGGATTTCAGGAAGACCAGCTACAACGTGATGAGAGAAGGGTTGAGGAAAAATGGGAAGCATTAAAAATGGGAATACAAGCAACAGCTACAATATGCATAGGTAGGCGGTCAAAGGGTAAAAGATGTAGAGCCCTGTTGTGGTTCACCGCAGAAGTGAAGAATGCAGTAAGTGCTAAGAGAAAGGCATTTTCAAAATACAAGGGGAGTCAAAGGGAGGAGGACAGGGAGGAATACCATAGCGTAATTAGGTAGGCAAGTAGGAAAATCAGCAGGGCCAGGGTGGAGTCAGAGCTCAGGCCCATAAAGGGGGTGAGTCATAGAGACAAATCATTCTTCGGGTACATATGAAAGAAATACAAGTTAAAAGGGGGATAGAAACAGAGCAACACAGAATTTTTTTGGCAGAAAAGGACCAGCAGGCCCAGTCTGCCTCATGTTTCTCTGCCTATTCTTTACACCTTGGACCCTCTTTGGTTTTCGTTGTCCCTCCTGCCTCCCCTTCCTCTGCTTGTTATGCCCTTACACCTGTCGCACGCATGCCATGGGACACACCCACTTCCCTCCCCTGATCCACCTCCCTAGTCACCCAGTCAAAGAAATCTGTGGCATTTGTTTGGCATTGTCTCTCCCCTGTGAAACTGTGCTGCTGGTGATCCTGCAACCCATTTGCCTCCAAGTACTCCATCAGCTTGTCCTTCAGCAGGGTCTCAGTTTCCCTACCACTGATGTGAGACTGGCTGGCCGGTAATTGCTAGCCATCCTCCCTGCTGCCATTCTTGTGCAACACTGCAAAGGGACCACATTGGCCCTCCTCCAGTCCTCTGGAACTACCCCCGTTTGCAATGAGCTGCTGAATAGTGTTGCCAGAGGAGTGGCTAGCACTGTGCTCAACTCTTAGAACACATGGGTGAATCCTGTTTGGTCCCATCACCTTGTTTTCCTTTAGGTTTCCAGATCCCTTTGGACTCTGTGTTCTGAAAATGAACTTGTGTCCACACCACCCCCCCCCAAACAGTTAAGACCGAGCAGAAGTACTCATTTAAAGCTTTAGCTTTTTCCCTGCGCTTCTTCTGCACAGCCTCACCCCACCCTCCTGGTTCTCACTATCTCACCTCTTGCTTTCCTGTTTTTTTTCACGTACCCGAAGAAAGTCTTATCCTCTTTTTTGATCTCCTTGGTGATCCTCATCTCTCTTTGTGCCTTAGCTGCCCTCACCATCCTTCCTGCCTCTGTTTAGTTTTTCCAGTTATACCTCCCTGTCTCCCTCCACCTGGGTCTCTCTGTACATCCTAAAAGCTGTTTTGTTCCTCCATTACCACCTTAGCCACCTCCTTTAAGAACCATAGTGGCCTCTTTCTTCTCCTACCCTTGCTTACTTCTTTCAGACAGCATGTCGTTTTCTTAGCTATTCCCTTCTTGATCTTTTCTGATTGGTTACCCCCCCCGAAGGTATTGACTTAGATAATGTCCCATTACTTTAAAATATGCCCTTCTGCCGGCCCGTCGGTGTAGCGGTTAGTTTTCCGCATGCGACGGGGCGACTCGGTTCGGAACGGACCAGGTCGCTGGAGGGCCGGCTGGGAGGAGGATAGAGCATCCTAGAGACTGCTCTCCTTCTCTGGGGGTGAGTGTCCAGAGCATTGGTGACCCTGGCGGAGGCCAGGAGTCGCCCACCGCTACCGGCACTCGCATACACAGAGGGTCGGGGCGGACGCTGGCGTCATTGCACGATCCCGCCCCAAAAGGAAAGCTGAAAAATAGCGCCGCCGCCGCTAATGAAGCTCGCCATGGCTTCGATTAGCTCCCTGGGCCAGCCCTCCGACCTAGTCCGAGGACTGCGGCATGTAGGGGGGAGTGCCGCAGCCCTGCCGCGGGGGGCAAGCCACGGGTATCGGAGGGCTTGAGGCTGATGCGGGGAGTGGAAGCCCGTGGCCCGTGACCGGGCCGAGAAACACCAGGCGGCCGGCAGCTTGCAAAAAAACAAAAAAAAAAAATAAAATATGCCCTTCTCAAGTCCAGGACCATCGTCTTAGTGTGGTTTTTCTCTGGCCCAGTCTGTATGCTAACCTACACAGTACGGACTTTTATTGAGGAGACCACCCACTGTGATGCTGTCCCTGTGTATAAATACCAAGTCCAGCACTGTCCCGTCCCTAGTGGATTCCGTAACCAGCTGCCTGAGAAATGTCCCCTGTAGGGAGTTGAGGGTGGCCCTGCTTCTTGTTGAAGCTGCAACCAGAATGCTCCAGCCTACATCTGACAGATTAAACCCCCATAATCAATACTTCCCTTTGCTTACCATTATGCTAATGGCCTCCTCCAAAGCCTTGTCTACCTTCTCCCCCAACCCAATAGTGAAGCTAGAAAATGAGACACATAATGGGATGAAGGTAACAGAGGCGAAGCAGAGATATTTATGAGGGAGGAGGAGGGGCAGTTGCCTTACTGTAGGTTAAGGGAGATAGGGGAAAGACAGCACCAAAACAGAATAGGCCAAATAACAGAAAAAGGGTGTTTCATGGATTAAAAGGGTTGAACATGGACAAAACTATGGGACTAGATGAACTTCATCGAAGGGTGCTTAAGGAAGTCGCAGAAGTAATAGCGACTCCACTAGCAGACATTTTTTTTCTATATGTAGTTTTTTGCAGCTTTTTTCTCCTTTTTCCCCTGACCCGGGACCCCAGCAGACATGTGCATGCATGTGCACAGGCACGTTGGGTACAAGCTTGGCCCCTTCCGCCCCACCCCTGGCAATCACCACTGCCCCCTCCCACCTACGCTTTCCATCGGACCTTCACCCGATGGAAGTGGAACTACCGGGGGGGGGGGGGCTGCATTTTTAACTGCTTGCTAGACACAGGGATATTTCCCATGGGCTGGAGAACAGCAGACGTGATCCCTTTGCATAAATGTGGTAGGAAAGATGAGCCAAGTTACTGTAGACCAGTCAGCCTAATGTCTATAGTGAGGAAAGTAATGGAGACTATACTAAGGGAAGTACTGGTGGACTGCTTGGAAGGAAATGGGCTGCAGGACTCCAGGCAGCATGGGTTACTTGGGGTGGCTGTGCCAGACAAATGTTATGAGTTCTTTGACTGGGTACCAGGGCAGTTGACGAACTGCAGGCAGTAGATATAATAGACTACAGTAATTCTTTTGGCTCAGTCTCCCATAGGAGACTAATTAAGTAACTAAGAGATCTAGGTGTAGAAGAAAGATTAGTAGATTGGGTAGGAGGCTGGTTGAGGAAATGGACAGAAAGAATGGTGGTGAACGGAGAGTTCTCTAAGAGAAAAAAGGTAATGAATGGAGTGTCACAGGGATCAGTACTGGGCCATTTCCTTTTCAGTGTATTCATATGTGGTATAGAAGACGGCATAGAAGATAAGATCTGCCTGTTTGTAGATGACACAAAGATTTTTGCAAGAGAAGACTCCGAAGAAGAGATAAGGGAAATAAGGCAGGACCTGGGTAATCTGGAAAAATTGCCAAAACTGTCAGTTAAGCTGGCCCGGTAGTGAATAGGGCTGAGGCACCTTGAGCACCTTACCTTTTCTCATGCCAGCGAACTTGGGTTGCCGGAGTTTGACCAGTGTGGGAGAAGACTGAGCATCCAGTGGACTGCTGTTCTCTCCCTGGGGTGAGAGGCATACCATCTCGGTCCTTGGCTGCTACCTGGTGGAGGTCGGGTGGTAGTGGCGGAATTACGAGCGATGCAGTAAGGGAGGGGCCGTGGTTCCGTAATGTGTGTATGTGTGCCTCCATGAACACATGCTTAGTGCGGCCGCGGCTGGGGATGTGGGAGAAAATGGAAAAGATTGTTGCCAGCTCCATGAAGCCCTGCCTGCCTGCTCTCGCCTCCACTGCCGAGAAAGGACCACCAACCTAACTTGTGGATGTGAGTCTCTGGATGGGGAGAGGACAGCCCTTCCCTTCCTGGCCTGCCACGAGGGGCAATTCATGGGGTATCTACAGGAAGGTGAGTCTTGAGGAAGTGAGCGCTGCAAGGGGAAGCATACCTCTCAACTGCTATGAATTCCGCATAGCGCTATGATTTTCACACTTAAATTTACCCTTGCTCCTCACAAGTTTACTGATGTTCCTCATAATGTTAGTTATTTCTGGACACACAAACTATTAAATCATTGAACTAAGCTGATAAAAACATTTCTTATCACTTACTATATGGGGTCCACTATCTGTAGACATAATATTGTTTAAAATAAGAAAGTGCTCCACATTCTGACCCTTTGCTATGATTTTTGAAGGCCAGTGCTATGATTTTTAATGCTGAGAAGTTGAGAGGTATGCGGGGAAGTGGGGGCAGGGCTGAATAGCCCACCCGTGTCGACCACTGGGGAGAAAAAGCTCTATGGCAAAAAAAAAAATCTGTCAGTTGTGCTTCGATGCAAAAAAATCCAAAGTTCTGCATGCAGTTAAAATGAATCCGAAGGTGCAGTATGACATGGGGGAGGGGTTACTAGAATGCAAAAATGGAGGAGATGGGTCTAGGGGTTATTATACTGAATGACTTAAAAATCACAGCATATTGTAACAGAGATGTGAGTACATAGAAACATAGAAATTGACGGCAGATAAGGATCGCAAGGCCCATCCAGTCTGCCCATTTCTTTCTCTACCTTATGAATGTGCCATCAGCCTTTGCTCTGTCAATGGCCTATCTATTCATACTCATCTATATTGTTCCCTTATTCCTATCCCATGCCTGTTTGAAGCCCTGCACTGTGTTCATGTCCACCATTTCCTGAGGTAGGCTGTTCCATGCATCCACCACTCTTTCTGTGAAAAAGAACTTCCTCACATTACTCCTTAATTAGCCTCCCTGTAATCTCATGCTGTGTCCTCTTGTCCTGCTATTTTTCATATATTGAAACATGTTAGACTCTTTTACCTTGTTAATGCCCTTAAGGTGTTCGAATGTTTAGATCATATCACCTCTCTCCCTGCTTTGCTCTAGGGTATACATATAGAGCTCCGTTAATCTGTCCTCATATATTTTCTGATGCAGTTCCTGCACCATTTGGGTTGCCCTTCTCTGGACTGCTTCAATTTGGTTAATGTCCTTGTGAAGGTGTGGCCTCCTGTACTGCACGCAGTACTCCAGATGGGACCTAATCAGTGTCTTATAAAGAGGGATTATTACCTCCCTCTTACGACTTGTGATACCCCTACTAACACACCCCAACATCCCCTAGCCTTACCTACTGCTTTAGTGGTCTACTTGGATGATTTCGGGTGATCTGTGATGATGATGCCCAAGTCTCTTTCTTCCCTTGTGACTGCCAGCAACACCCCTCCCCGCCTATAGGTGACTTCAGGGTTTCTCTTCCCTATCCTAAGCCTTTGTGTGAAGCAAATTAACAAAACGAAATGATGTAAGAAACCACTATGGTTCTCAAAGGAAGTGGCAATGAAGGTTCAAGAGAAAAAGAAAGCATTCAGGAAGTACAAGGAATCACAGAAGGAGCAGGACAGGGAACTGTATCAGTTAAAGCAAAAGGAAGCTGGGAAGGCAGTCAGAACAGCAAAGGCCCAAACTGAGGAAAAGATAGCCAACTCTGTTAAGAAGGGGATAAAACCTTTTATAGGTACATCAGGGAGCGAAGGAAGACCAAGGGAGGGCTAGTGAGGCTTAATAAAGAGGAGGGAGGGTGGGCAGAGGGTGACTGTGAAAAGGCAGAGATACTAAACAAATATTTTTGCTCAGTATTTACAAAGGAAGTGGGGGAGGTACCTAAAACAAACAGTAGAAACACTCTGGATACAGAAGTTGATACCAGCCCATTTATAGAAGAAAGAGTTCTGAAAGAACTCTTAAAACTGAAGGTGGACAAAGCAATGGGGCCTGATGGGATTCAATCCCAGAATTCTAAAAGAACTAAGGGTAGAACTAGTGACACTACTGACTACCTCTTTAACAAATCATGGGAGGATGGGTGGTACCGAGGACTGGAGAAGGGCAGATGTGATTCCTTCACAAAAGTGGAGCAAGGCAGAAGCAGAAAACTACAGACGGTTAGTTTAACTCAGTGGTAGAGAAAATGATGGAATCACTCTGAAGGATAGAATTGTTGAGTATCTAGAGGCCAGAGGGGCTCAGGACCCAAGGCAGCATGGATTCACAGCGGAAGGTCATGCCAGACAAATCTGATAGATTTCTTTGACTGGGTGACCAAAGTAGTAGATCAGGGAGGGGCTGTGACATGGCCTACCTAGACTTTAGCAAGGCATTTGACAAGTCCCACACAAAAGATTAATATACAAGTTAGCCAGCCTGGGAGTGGGTCCCAAGATGACAGCCTGGGTAAAGAATTGGCTGGAGAATAGGACACAGAGAGGAATAGTAAATGGAGTCCACTCTGAAGAAAGGGGGTTATTAGTGGGCAATTTAGGTTCAGCATAGGACCGGTCCTCTTCAATGTCTTTATAAGCGATATTGCAGAGGGACTGAAGGAAAAGTATGTCTCTTTGCAGATGACACAAAGATCTGCAACAGAGTTGATGCACAAGGTTGAGTGGAAAGGATGAGAAGGACTTGGCAAGGTTAGAGGAATGGTCAAATGTATGGCAGCTTAGATTCAATGCTAAGAAGTGCAGGTAATGCACCTGGGAAACAAAACCCAGGGAAGAGTACACAATGGGGGGTGAGATACTAACAACAACAAAAATGGAAAGGGATCTGGGGGTAGTTATATCAGATGACCTAAAGGTGGGCAAGCAATGTGAGAGGGCAGCAAGGAGGGCTGGGCGGATACTGGGATGCACAGGGAGAGGCATCACCAGCAGAAAACAGGAAGTTATTATCCCTCTGTACAGACAGTTGGTGAGACCCCATTTGGAGTACTGCGTGCAGTTCTGGAGACCCAATCTCCGCAAGGACATAGACAGGATGGAGGCTGTCCAGAGGAGGGCACTAAAATGGTGCAGGGTCTGCACCGGAAGACATATGAAGAGAGACTTAAGGAGCTGAATATGTATAGCCTCGAGAAAAGGAGAGAGAGGGGGGACATGATAGAAACTTTCAAATATCTCAAGGGAATCAACAAAGTCCAAGAGGGTAGCATCTTTCAAAAAAAGAGGTGTGCAAGAACAAGGGGCACAATTTGAAGATAGAAGGGGTGGCTCAGAGGTAATTTAAGGAAGTATTTTTTCACAGAGAGGGTTGTGGATGCATGGAATGGCCTTCATAGGAAGGTTGTGGAGTCAAAAACAGTGGTGGAATTCAAGCATACATGGGACAGTCATAAGGCAATTCTAGGGGGTGGGGGTAGGAAGAAGTAGGCTGCTGGTTAACTAGGGTCTGCAGCTTATCCAATAGGTAGGGAAATGGGCAGACTGGGTGGGCCAAGTGGTCCTTATCTGCCGTCAAAATCTATGTTTCTATGTACATGATCTTGCACTTCTTTGCGTTAAACCCCAGTTGCCACTCTTCTGACCATTTTGCCAGTTTATCCAGATCTCTTCTCATTCTGCCCACACCATCTGGATCATCTACTCTGTTGCAGATCTTGGTGTCATCTGCAAACAGACAAACTTAACCCTCCAGTCCATCTGTAATGTCACTGATGAAGATATTGAAGAGGACTGGCCCCAGGACTGATCCCTGAGGTACCCCACCTGTGACTTGCATCTGTTCTGACTGTATACCGTTTATCACCACTCTGTTTTCTGCCCGTCAACTAGTTTGCACCCAGTTGACCAACTTCTGACCCACCCCAAGCCTACCCAGCTTGTTAATCAATCTTCTGCGTGGGACAGTATCGAAAGTTTTGCTGAAGTCAAGGTAGGCGACCTCTACTGCTCCCCCTTGGTCCCCCACTCTGGTTACCCAGTCAAAGAAATCTATGAGATTAGTTTGACAGGACCTTCGTTTTGTAAATCCATACTATCTTGGATCCTGTGCTCCCATGGATTCCAGGTGTTGCACTGTCCTTTCCTTAAGGAGTGCCTCCATAATCTTGCCCACTACTGAGGTAAGACTGACTGGTTTGTAGTTCCCTGCCTCCTCCCCGCTACCACTCTTCTGCAGCAGGATCACATGAGCCCTTCTCCAGTCTTCTGGGACCTCTGTACTCAGGGATTCACTAAACAGTTCTGCTAGTGGCTCTGCTAGTTCCACCCTTAGCTCGTTTAGTACCCTGGGTTGTATGCCATCAGGTCCCATTGCCTTGTCCACCCTGAGCTTATTGAGCTCTTGTAGGACCCTTCCTTTTGTGAAGGGACTAGTGCACACCTCCCTCCCCGCTGTGTCCATGGTGATGAGCTGTGGGTCCTGCCCTACCTTCTCTTCAGTAAATACTGAGCAGAAGTATCTATTTAGGATAGATGCTTTTACATGGTCCTCCTCCTCACACATCCCCTTATCCCCTTTGATCTTAGCAATACCCCCTCTGGACTTTATCCTTTCACTAGTGTGTCTATAGAAAGGCTTGTCATCTTCTTATACTGTTCGTGCTAGTGTTTCCTCGGTTTGGGCCTTTGCCTGCCTTACTGCCTTCCCTACTTCCTTTAGGGAAATGTGGTATGCCTCCCTATCTTCATCCCGCCGCGTTCCCTTATATTTCCTGAAGGCCAGCCTTTTGGTTCTGACCTTTTCTGCTACTGTTTTTGAGAACCAAAGTGGTTTCCTTCTTCTTTTGCACTTCCTTTTCTCTGTAACACAATGGGATGTTGCTTCAAGTATTGTATCCTTAATGCTTGCCCACTTTGCCTGTACCCCCTCACCTGATTTTCTTTTTGCTTGGGCTAGCTTGACTCTGTTGGCCATCTTATCAAAGTCAGCTCCTCTGAAGTCCTATATTTTGCCTTGGAATGGGATGATTTAGTTCTAGTGGCCAAATTGAACCATACCATGTGATGGTCACTGGCCCCCAGGTGACCTTCTACCTGGAGATCTGTGATCCTTTCCCTGTTAGTCAGTACTAGATCTAGGATAGCCCTGTCTCTTGTGAGTTGTTGTACCAGTTGTTTGAGGCCCTCTCCCTGCAGGGAATCCACTATGTGTCTTCTTCTGGCAGATGTTCCTGCTGGTATTGACCAATCTGTAACTGGCATGTTGAAGTCTCCCATTATCAGAACCTCCCTCTTAGCTGTCATGTTTTGTATATCTTCTAACAGTAATGTGTCTGTGTCCGCCCCCTGGTTTGGAGACCTGTAGACAACCCCAGTTTGCATGGCTGTCCCATTTCCTGTTTCCAGGGTGACCCACAGTTCTTCTGGCTCCTTATGTGTATTCTGAATTTCTGTAGCTTTGATATTTTCATTGACATAAAGGGCCACTCTACCCCCCCCCCTTTTCACCTTGGTCTCTTCTGAACAGTACATAGCCAGGTGGTTACTGGTAAATCATGACTCGCTAATGGCTGCTATGTCCAGTTTAGCCTCTGTCATTATTGTCTGCAGGTCTGGGATCTTGCTTCCCAGACTGCGAGCATTTGTGGACATGATTTTCCATTGGCCAGATTTCGGTATGTTAGTTGTTGCGAGGTCTAGCGTTTCCCCTGTGCGTTGTATGGGGAGCCGGACCTTTTTCCTTACCTGGTGATGCAAATGACCTACAAACATGCTGAACTCCTGTATAGTGAATAGGATGCTGGGATGCATAAGGAAGGGGATAAGCAGCAGTAGCAGTGACGTAATCTTTCCACTATACTTATTATTAGTAAGGCCACTTCCAGAGTACTGCACAAGGTAAGAGCCCAAAGCTGAGGAGGGATTGTTATAGAATGGAAGCAGTACAGCGCAGGGCAACCAAAATGATCCATGGCTTGGGAGATAAGCATACGGGGAGACTGCAGAATGTGGACATGTATGCTCTTGAGAAAAGAAAGGAGAGAGGAGATCTGACAGAAACATACAAGTGCCTGCATGGGTAAATAGGGTATTGTACAAGGCCATCCCTTTATGGAGCACATGTAAGGGAACTAGGGGGGACTCACTGAAGCTGGCAGGGAAATATTTAAAAAGGATACACATACAGATTTTTTCTCTAAAAGGTTAGTAGGTTTATGAAGCAAACTAACCAGAGGATGTGATAGGTGTGAAAACAGTTGGTAGTTTCAAAATTGGGTGGGATAGGCAAATGGCCATAGTTATGGAGGTAGCAGAAGCAAGAGGGGGGAAGGCCACTATGGTCAGAGTAATAAGGTAGGATGGGCAGACTAGATGAACCAACAAACCTTTATCTGGCATCAATTTCTGCAGCCTAGATTAGCTTGTGTGTCTGTCCGTGGTGGCCGCGTGGTTCAAACGTGAGCCGTGCAAATTTAGGCGCACATGCACACACACACACACACACACACACACACACACACACTTCCTTAGGCTCTTCCTCCCTAGCCCAATCCCCACCAAGACCCATGATCCCCATAATTGATTCCCCCTTCCCACCTTAGCCTGATGGCCTCAATAGATCCCCCTCAAATCCAATCCCCAGTTAATTTGTTTAGTTTTTATTGACCAGGTAAGCACACTAAACAATTACAGTGCCTATTGTCAGGTACATCCCAAGCTCCCCCCCCCCGCAGTCTATGGCACCATGCCGGAAGCAGGCAGGACATTCATCTGAATCCCCTCTTCCTAACCATACCTCTCAAATGCCCCAAATACTGTTTACCTTTTTTGTAGAGGCCCACTCTTATGCCCCCTGAGCCACAAATTGGAAGGGGGGCAGTAGTTAAACTTCAGGATATCATGGTCATCCACGCTAACCTACGCACTTACACCAGTCTGATTGACAGACGAAGTGTAGACCGAGGAGGGAGCTGGCAGAGCTCAAAGGATCAGTGATAATGGTAGGCAGAGTCAGTATTGCTAGCACCACCAGTGAACAAATACGCCCCTCCCTTTCCTTCTTCCCTCCCTCTGAGGCATGCCCTTAGTCTGTCTATAGGACTGGCACATGCAACGCAGGGTGGGGGTCACTTGCGTTATCTACAAGTATAAGTATTGGCCCTCGAAATACTGGATTGTGGGCAAAAGGACATATCTTCAAAAAAGGTATATGGCGCTTTTGGGGTCAGCTAGTTCAAGTTCAAGTTCAAGTTTATTGCAGGAAAACTCCATTGAGCAAGCTCATTCACAAGGAGGTCCTGTGACATAAACACTTAAAGTACAAACATAGATAGGTAATAACAGTGTATACATGAAATGCACGTTACATGATACAGGCTGGATATACATACAAGGGTACCACATAGGGTGACCGCAGGTAGTAAACATTAATATGAGACAGGAATGATTACAGGTTGCATACTGATAAATGAAACATGATGACTGGTGTGTGCAATACATATATTTTGGTAGCTAGAACAAACAACAGACTACAACTGATATGGGGGAGGAGGATTTGATAGAGTAGCAGGGAGCGTAAACATAGATAAAGCCAGGAGAGAAGGGAAGGAAAGCAGTTAATATGACAAAGCAATTATACCTTACCAGTGGATAAATATGGCACACATGGGGAAGGAAGAGACTTAATGACAGTTACAGGCGTCTTTTATTTTGGCTGAACTTTAGCGATTTGTAGAAGTTTATTGAAACTGTGCTAGTTAGTTTCAGTACGGTTTGTAATTGGTTCCAAATGGAGGGAAGGGCATATGCACAGCACGCTATTTGAAAGGAGGTCCGTGTCCTTGGTATGTCAAGCATAATAAAGTCAGATTTTCTTAACGAGTATGCACTATGTGAGATACTAATAAGGGAAGAGAGATAGCTTGGCAATTTCTGCAGGAGCAGTTTAAGAGTCCATAGCCCAGCATGGAGCAGGCGCCTAGTAGTAAGGGATGTCCAACCAACAGCTGCATATAAGTCACAGTGGTGCAACGGTAAGGAGTTGGTTATGAACCGTAACGCACGGGTGATAAAGGATGTCCAGTTTACTTAGATTTGCAAGAGTGGTGGAGGAATAGATTACATCGCCATAGTCGAGTAGGGGAGAAAGTGGCCTGCAGGCCAAGCTTGTTTCGAGTTTCAAGGGGGAAAAGGGGCCTATTTCTGTAGAAGAAACCTAACCTTGCTTTTAACCTTCCAGAGACATCTTTGACGTGGTCATTGAAAGATAATTTATTGTCGATCCAGATACCCAGATATTTAAATTTGGTTACGACTTCCAGAGGCTCGTTTAGCGTGGTGACAATGAAGTCTTGGGCAAGGGTATTGGCTGGGCCTGTGACAGCACTGCGGGAGAATATCATCGCTTTAGTCTTCTTAGCATTGAGCAGAAGCTTTGCCTTTATTAGATTATGCTCAAGTTGTGCGAAGGGAGGGGTGGTTCAGAGATATATAGTGCCAGCTTTTGGTATTGTGCCAGCTAGGAGCTTGGATAATGATGGATTGCAGGGGAGGTTCCTAAAGGGGGGAATGGGGCTAGAATAGATAATCTTTTGGAGATTCAGACAAAGAAGTGGGAAGTCAATTTTTGGGATCATAGATCTTATGTTGGCTTGGGCTAGGAAGGAAGGAATCCATTGGGGGATCTGGCTAGTGATGAATCTTTTTGGATCAGGCTAGGGTAGGAGAATCCATTTTAAGGATTGTGGGTCTTACAGGGATCAGGCTGGTGAAGGGGGACTCTGTTGGGGGATCAGGCTAAGGAGGAGGAATCTGTTGGGTGAATCAAGGTAATCATATGTCACAGCGGGCAGGGAGGGTGGCTTATAAAGGAGGGATGGGGCAAGTGATGGGGAGTCTATTGGGGATTTAGCTAAGGCGGGGGAAGCAGTTTTGAGGATTGTAGGTCTTTTGGGGGGATCAGGCTTGGAACAGGAGAATCTATTGGGGGTTGGGCTACAGAGGGGGGATGTGCTAGGAGAACATAGAATCACAGAAAAATTAGGTCACAGAAAGACCACAAGTCCATCAAGCCTGTCCTGAAGCCCTACAATGTAGTACTTCCTATTACCCCCTAAAAGGTGTCCCATTGTGTTTTGAACCCAGCAATAGTCCAAACATTGATCACATTACGTAGTAGACTGTTTTACCCATGCACCACCCACACTGTGAAAAAATACTTTCTGATATCATTTTTAAATGTTATTCCTTCCAGCCTGAGATTGTGCTTCCTGGTAGGGGAACTGTTCCTTAAACTAAACAACCATGTGGAGCGAATCCCATTGTACACTTGTATGTATTTGAATGTTGCTATCATATCCCCCCTCTCCCACCTGTCATACGGAGAGTGCATATTAAGGCTCTGCCGTTGCCTCAGAGGTTGCCAAGAAATAGGAGCGGTTGGACCACAGTGGGCTCAGGGAGGGCGAGGGTGGTGGAATGAGAAGATCCCTCCCCGCTGTAATTCCTCACCCTATGCCATTGTGGCAAAGTGTGGTTCCTCTATGGAGGCACCCACAGTGGAGACCAAGAAGGATGTTGAACCTCCACAAAGGAGACCCACAGGAGGGTGGCAGGGGACCTGCAGGGGAAGGAAACAACTCCTGGTGGGGACTCCATTGTTAGGAAGGTAGAACTGGGGAGGAAGGGGAGGGAGGTAAGGTGCCTGCCTGACGCCATGGCTTGCAGGACAGGAAGTCAATCTCAGGATTGCTGGAGCAGCTGCACAGGGAGGTAATGGATGTCATTGTCCACCTAGGGACAAATGACCTGGCTAAGAAAGGGATTAGAGAGAAGTGCAGGAAGAGTTTGTGGAATTGGGGAGGGGCCTTGGTTAAAGCACGCATGGTAACCTTCTCGGAGGTGCTACCCATCTATGGCATAGAGAGGCTAGGGGTGTCTGCAGACCATGGGATCTAACCAGTGGTTGAAAACTGGTGGAGCTCAGGATTTGGCTTCATTGGGGACTGGGGTCCACCTGGAGTGATGCAAGCCTATACTGGCATGATGGGCTGCATCTGTCCGGGAGGGGAACCAGGATCCTAGGTGATAGGTTTAATGCTTCATTGGCAAGCTTTTAAACTAGCCAAGGGGAGGCACTGAAAGGAGCAGGAAAATCCTAGCCCCCAAATAATCACGGTAGTAGCGGCAAACACCAACATAGAGGTGTCGATAGGGAGAAGGGCAGGGTAAATGGAGAAAGTGACAAAGGCAAGAAGGACAGGATGGGGGCAAAAGGGAGTAAGGCCATCAGGAAATGGAGGTAATGAGTACCAATGCCCGTAGTCTGGGGCAACAAGCCCCTGAGCTGATGGCCTTAATGGAAGAGGGATGCCTGATATCGTGGCAGTCACAGAAACATGGTACACAGAGAACCATGACTGGGATGTTAACATACCAGGGTACATAACCTACAGGAGAGACAGGCAGGGAGAAGAGGGGAGTAGTAGCTCTCTATGTAAAGGAAGGGATAAAAGCAACTGAACAAAAAGAGTAAACAGGGAGGAGGAGGCACTGTGGGTCACCTTGGAGACTGGAAAGGGCACCAACAATCCGCACAGGGGTTAGGCACAGACCCCCATGTCAGGGGAAGGAATGGACAAGGATATGATAGAAGGCATTCTTAGAATGGCAGAGAAAGGGAGATACTGTTGATGGGAGACCTGAATATGCCAGATGTTAACTGGAGGACATTTGCTGCAGCCACATCCAAGAGCAGGGCATTCTTGATGCCCTACAGGTGGCAGGCATTAGACAGCTAGTTTCGAACCCACTCGTGAGGGAGCAATCTTAGACCTTGTACTCTCAAATGGGGGCAGTGAGGAGGATCTCAGATCTAGAAGTGGGTTGCCATCTGGGACAAGTGACCATCAAACAGTGTGGTTCATGTTAAACTCAGCTACAGAGTCAAGCCATACAAAAGTGAGGGTACTGACTTTAGGAGGGCTGACTTAGCAAGATGGAGAGTGCCTCAGAAAAGCACTAGCAAACAGGCTAGAAGGAGGTGTGGAGCAACAATGGGGAATTATCAAAACTGCCATCACAGAGGCAACAAGCCTTTGTGTGAAGCAACAAACAAATCAAAATGAAAGAAAAGCCACTATGGTTCTCAAAAAGGTAGCTGTGAAAGTCAGGAAGAAAAAGATAACATTCCGAAGTATAAGGAAACACAGAAGAGCAGGACAGAGAACTGTACCAGTTAAGGCAGAAGGAAGCAGGAGGAAGTCAGAATAGCAAAGGCCCAAACTGAGGAAAAGATAGCTAACTCAGTTAAGAAGGGGATAAAACCTTTATAGGTACACTGGCCGAGCGAAAGACAAAGGGAGGGACAGGAGGCTAAATAGAATGAACGGTGGGTGGGCAGAGGGGGACAGTGAAAAAGCAGGAATACTGAATGAATATTTCTGCTCAGTATTCACAAAAGAGGAGGAGGAAGTGCCTAATTCAATTAACAGAAGCACTCTTGATAGGGGGGTCGATCCCAGTCCTTTTACAGAAGAAAGGGTTCTGCAAGAACTCCTAAAACTGAAGGTGGACAAAGCAATGGGTCCTGATGGAATTCACCCCAGAATTCTAAAAGAATTAAGGAGGAACTGGTGAAACCACTGGCTACTCTTTTAATAAATCATGGGAGGATGGTGGTACCCGAGGACTGGAGGAAGGCGGATGTGATTCCCCTTACAAAAGTGGGTCCAAGACAGAGGCAGGAAACTACAGACCTGTCAGTCTGACCTCTGTGGTAGGGAAAGTGATGGAGTCACTTGAAGGAAAGAATAGTCAAGTACCTAGAGGCCAGTGGATCACAGGACCCAAGGCAGCATGGGTTCACAGCGGAAGGTCACATAGACTTAATCTAATAGATTTCTTTTGACTGGGTGACCAAAGTAGTAGACCAGGGAGGGGCTGTGGACATGGCCTACCTAGACTTTAGCAAGGCATTTGACACAGTCCCACACAAAAGATTAATAGTCAAATTAACCAGCCTGGGAGTGGGACCCAGGGTGGTAGCCTGGGTAAAACATTGGCTGACAACAGGACACAGAAGGTAACTGTAAATGGAGTCCACTCTGAAGAAAGGGGGTTACTAGTGGGTACCGCAGAGGTTCAGTATTGGGTCCAGTCCTTTTAATGTCTTCATCAGTGGCATTGCAGAGGGACTGGAAGGAAAAGTATGCCTTTTTGCAGATGACACAAAGATCTGCAACAGGGTTGATACACAAGGAGGCGTGGAAAGGATGAAAAGGGACTTGGCAAGGTTGGAGGAATGGTCAGAAGTATGGCAGCTAGGATTCAATGCAAAGAAGTGCAAAATAATGCACCTAGGAATAAGAACCCAGGGGAAGAATACACAATGGGTGGGGAGGTAGTAACAACAACAAAAAAGGAAAGGGACCTGGGGGTAATCATATCAGATGACCTTAAGGTTAGCAAGCAATGTGAGAAGGCAGTAGGGAGGGCTGGGGGTATACTGGGATGTATAGGGAGAGACATCATCAGCAGAAAGCAGGAAGTTGTTATCCCTCTGTACAGACAGTTGGTGAGACCCCATCTGGAGTACTGTGTCCAGTTCTGGAGACCCCATCTCCGCAAAGACATAGACAGGATAGAGGCAGTCCAGAGGAGGGCAACTAAAATGGTGAGGGTCTGCAAGAGAAGCCGTTGAGGAGAGACTAAAGGAGCTTAATATGTATACCCTTGAGGAAAGAAGGGAGAGGGGACATGATAGAAACTTTTAGGTACCCCAGTGGAATCAACAAAGTCCAAGAGGGTAGCATCTTTCAGAAAAGAGACTTGCAAGAACAAGGGACACAATTTAAAGATAGAAGGAGGGCGGTTCAGGGGCAATGTGAGGAAGTATTATTTCACAGAGAGGGTAGTGGATGCATGGAACAGCCTTCCTGAGGAGGTTGTCGGGTCTAAAACTGTGGGAGAATTCAAGAATGCATGGGACAGACATAAGGCAATTCTTGTGGGGGGTAGGAAGAAATAGGCTGTTAGTTAACTAGGATCTGCGGCCTATCCTGTAGGTAGGTAGGGAAATGGGCAGACTAGATGGGCCTAGCGGTCCTTATCTGCCGTCAAAGTCTATGTTTCTATGTTTCCAGTCTATCCTTAGTGGATCTACCCTGCTGCCACCTGGATCATTTTATTGCCTTTCTCTGTATGGTTTCCATCTTATCTCAGTCACTCCTCAGATGTGGCTCCAGAAGTTTACACCGTACTCCAGGTGTGGTCGAACCAGTGACTTGTATAGTGGCAGTATTCTCTCCCTTCTGCAACTGGTAAAACCCCTTAGAATGCATCCTAACAAACTGTTTGCCTTCCCAATATGAGTTACTGCATTAAAGAAAAAGCGGTTTCCAGACTATTTGCTCATTATCACCACCAAATTCCTTTCCTCCTTTGAGTGTTCCACCATGACCACACTGATGTAATTATCTTTATGCTGATTTTTCTGACCACTATTCATCACTTTAACGTTCATTGGCATTAAACTTTAATTGCAAGTACTAGACCATTTCTCAAGCCTCTCTACATCCCTCTTCATGCTACTAATCCCTCCTCACTGTATACTCTTCTGCAGAGTTTTGTGTCCTCTGCAAACAGACGGACTTTCTCCTGAAACCCCTGCCCTTCATTACATACAAGAGTAGCGGCACCAGGATAGTTACCTCCCTGACCGCAGTGCATTTTTCATTTAGAACTAGCCGCTCCTTTATGATTGCCTCTAGTAACTTGCCAGTTATATACTGTAGAACTATTAATGATCGCTGTAAAAGAAATATCATTATAATCGCGCTTTCCCTTTAAGCGCGATATTAGTTTTACAGCGATCATTCCTTTTCAGTTTTCAGCCAACCACATGCTCGGCGTTCACAACACAGAACGCGAAAGTATTTTCATCGTCTGTTTTGCCAAATAGTGAGACTGTAAACCTTCTCTGGTGCAATTGTTTTATTTTTTTTTGTTTTACATGCAACACACACAGGGAAGGATTATTCGACAGTCGACAGGTTTTCTTTATTTTCTCGGCGCCGATGTCGAGACAGCAACTTTCTGGCTCTCACGCTTGCCTTGTCTTCGCTTTCAACTTGGTGAGTCAACTTCCCTTTGCTCTGAAAAGTAAAGGATGGATGATCATTTTGTGACAGACAACAAGGATAGCAGAATGCAATAAAGTTGTACTGTATGTAGAGTTACCATCTAAACAGTGACTGTGTGATCCCAGTGTCCCTGCCTTGCAAAAACCCTGAACACAGTCGTCCTTGTGGATAGAAAGATTTGCTATGCTTGTCATAAGCCATTGTGCATGGCGTGCTTTAAGTAAAGCTGATTTCAGGTCCACTTTAACAGAGCTGCTGTCCCCCACCTTTAGCTGCTCTGAAATCTGCTCAGCATACCACTTAAAATATCTTGTTAATGGAAATGTCCAGTGGCTGCAGCATGTCTGTGCAGGATGCTGGAACAAAGATGCAGAAGCAATCTCCTGTGCAACATTTTCTGCCATCAATCTAGGTACACCTGCAGTGACACTTAGTAGCTTGGTGTCAATATCGGTCGCTTGAAGTGCAGCAAAATCCCGGTTAGCTGTTTTTTGTGGGGTTTTCAGCCATTTCACGAGTGACATCTTTGCAGATACAGCAAGTAATGCTGTTAGAGGACAGGAAAGGTACTGTATTTGTAGAGGGCATTGAATGGCATTAAATGACACTGTTTAGTGTCAGCCAGCAGCAATGCGTGATATTACATTTGTGCTATCACAGATTCCAACACAGGTGCGCGATACAAACTTTACGTGAACATTAATCATTCTACAGTACGTGAGGCTCACTGGCCTGTAATTTCTTGGATTCTTCCAGGATTGGGCTAAGGAGGGGAAGGATTCAACTACTGGGGATTGTGTGTCTTGAGGGGGAGCATCGTAAGGAAGGGGATTCAAAATAAATGGTGCCTGGAACCAGGATTATCATAAATATAGTGGGAGAGGCATCTGTAAAGGTATTTGGCCAGGGATCCGGGGGATCTACCCAGGGAGGGGACAAGATGCCAGACCCAGCTGAGCGTGTCTGAATTCAGATGAATGCCCTCTCCCCAGTCACGAATTGGAGGCCAGAAGGGGTGGGACAACTTTGAAATCATTGTATATGGGAGACAGGGAAATGGGGGGGATCCAGTGTGTGCCAGGAGCCAATTTCTTTCATTTTAATTTGGGAGTGAAAAATGGAACCCATCCAGAACTGGAATGCCAAATCCCCAACAGGAGTGCTGCTGGGCAATCACAAGAAGGGCATTATGTCTGAGGCAGTAACTAGGGGAGCATTTTGGAATACGTATTGATTTGGGGAAGGCATCCAGTTTGGGAGCACTGTGCAGGATTTGGGGTGCATTCCAGTTTCAGAACAAATATAGCTGCAATTGGAATGCTTCCCAAAGTCAGAATGGTGCCCCTGAACACCATTCTATCCCCACATAATGCCCTTACTGGAATGCCTCCGTCGTTACTGACCATGCAGGAATGCTCCAATACTAATTGTCCCAGGGACATTCCTGAAGATGATTTGGGGGACATTATGGTTCTGGTTGTTTCCTGTTTTTGCCAAGTCCTTTACTGTGTGCGGGAAGGATGGGGATGGGAATGACTTAGTTAGCCTAGTGGTTATAACTGTGGTTGCCTCCCCTACCCCAGCCAAAATTATGGATTGTGAGTCAGTGAAGTCTTGGGGAGGGGGGTCTGATTAAGTGAGAGTAGAGTAAAAAGACGATGTCTGATCCTGGCGTAGTGCTAGAAGCTAGCAAGTTTTTTGGTTATTCTCTGTCCGTTGCTTCTCTGGAAGGCCAAGGAAATAGTGAATGTTTCGCAGGTGACCGCTAGTAATTATAATGACATGACAGTAGCTATAATATAGATGCCAAGGTATCCGTAAATCACTGAGGACATATTATAATGACTGACAGCAAAGGCTGAGGATTTTAATATAACTTGATATTGCCACCAAATACTAGTTGCTGTGTATTTTTATTTATTTAGTTAGTTTTTGTTTACTGGGTAGGTGTACTAGCCAACAATATGACTATTTTTAGGCATGACCCAGGAGAGTACAGGACAATGGTGAAGCAAATACAAAAAACATTTCAAGCTGGTACAGAGCAAACCATACACTTTACAAGAAAGGAGGGCATTGTACAGTGAATGCAGAACAGTAAAGAAGAAACATAACATTTTACACTTTTCTTGGAGCAAAGCAGTTAACAAAAACAGTACAAAATAAGGAAACTGGAAACATAACATACGCAAACCTATAGCAAGAAAGAAAACAAGTAGCAAATGTAAATAGGTTAAGCATAAAATAATACAGGGCAACAATAATAGGAGACACAACTAGCATGCATATATGCTGTGGGATATAAAGAAGATGAGAAAAGCAAGAGGTGGGCAGGAGGGATACAGTAAGGTAGCATAGAGGAAAGAAGGTTTGGTTGGAGAGGTAGAGCAGAGATGAACTGATATAAGTGGAGGTGGATATAGACAGGAGGAGAGGAGAGAAGAACAGGAGGCCAGGGTAATAGACAAGAAAGGGGGAGAGTAGCAGAAAAGAGAAATATATGGAGACAGGAAAGGGGAGAAGATTGGTGGAAACCAGTAAAGGTCTTGTAGGGCAGGTGAGCCTATCAGATCCATAAGAAGAGGACAGGACAAGTGCTCAGGTTGGCAAGGCGGAGGCCAATAGGGGCAGGCAAGCTTCCAGGCCATTAGGTGGGGTCAAAGCAAGTGCAGGGGTCAGTACGTGATATATACAGCTGTAGGTCTTTTTTAGAGTGTTGGTGGGATCCAGCCTGCCTAAGTTCTAGGGGAAGTGTATTCCAAAACTGAGGAGCCACATGCTTGAAAGCACCAGAGCCTTTTGAGGTGTGACACCTGGGCACAATTAAGAGAGATTTGTCAGCTGATCCCAGTCCACGAGAGGAGGAGTGAGGAATTAGAAGCTCAGCCAGAGATATTGGGGTATTTAGCCTGACAACAGAGTCTGTGAGGGAGCCAAGATAGTATTGTCTGGTTGCAGAAGGGGAGAGCCAGCCCAAGTCTTCATAAAGTTGACAGCAGTGTTTTAGTCGCAAGGATGAGGACACATAATGGTATATGTTATTATATGTGACATCCCATCTCAGGAGGGAGGTTTTCTGGGCAGCCGCAAGGATAGGTGCACAGTAGGCGAGGGAAGGGAGTCAAATTCCGCTGACAATAGTCAGTTTTGCAGATGGCGTTAGCATGTGGCTAGTCTTGTATGCAGCACCCAGTTTGCAGTTAACTGCTTTACAGGTGGATGAGTATGGAGGTTAAGATCAAGCGGTTGAGCGAGCAAGAACCCAAGATAGTTGAAAGACGTGGCAATTTCAAGTTTAGAACCATCAAGGTCATGCACCACAAGGGACGTAGGACAGGTTCTAAGTTTAGTGGTTGAGCCTAGGAGCATGACCTTTGTTTTCTTTGCATTTAGAATCAGTTTGTGATCATTGAACCAGCTTTGTAAGTTCTTAAAATCCACAGAGAGGACAGCGTTTAGGTTATCAACTTTAGTGTCACTAGTATAGATAATGAGATCATCTACGAATAAGAGAGATGAGCAGTTTTGCAGGGCACCAGGAACTTTGTTTATAAAGAGTGAGAAAAGGAGTAGACCCAGGATGGAGCCTTGAGGTACACCAATGTTTATAGATGCACAGTCAGATATAGCCACATTGAATTTCACTGTTTGAGACCTATTCGATACATAACTGTCAAACCAGCTGACGACCGGAGAGGAGAGGAGAAACACAGGCTATGCAGGCCAGAGAGAAGCAAAGGGCTGTCCACAAGGTCAAAGGCCTTTGTGAGGTCGACGAAAATGGCACCTGTCAGTCGGCCAGAATCCATGTTTGAGAGAATATCTGAGGTAAGTTTTAGAACAGCGGTAGATGTGCTGTGGTTCTTTCTGAAACCATGCTGTGCACCAGAAAGGATATCAAATTTTGTTAGGAAGTCAAGTGTTTGGGCAGCAACAATCTTCTCAAGGATTTTAGACAAGACCGAGAGAATAGCTATGGGTCGGTAATTATTGACATTCTTCTTGTCCCCTTTTTTGAAGACTGGAGTTAGCAGAGGCCAGGTACAGTGCTACAAGACAGAGACAATGTGTAGATTTTTGTCAGTGGAGAGGCTATAAAGGGAGCAGCAAGTTTGAGAAAGCGAGGTTCGAGGTAGTCTGCCCCTATGCTAGTATTGTCAGACATAGATTTAAGGAGCTTAAGGACCTCTTGGTGTGTTATGTCCTTGAAGTAGAAAGGCCGAGTGAGTAGAAATTTAGGGGAAGAAGTAGAAGAGTCAGGAGCATTATTGGGAGCCCGGGGCTGTGGGTAGTTGGCCTGAGGCGGGAAGGCAGAGGTATATAGGGACTGATCCGAGAACATTCTATTGAAGGCATTCGCTATTGTGTTGGGGTCGTTACAATGAGCCCCATTTAGTATCATATCCATTTGGGTGTTAGACTGTGGGGACCCAAGAAAGGACTTGATACGAGCCCAGAATTTCCTAGAGTCACTTGCAGAGCTAGCAAGCAGGTCCTGGCAGTACTTGCTTGCATTTTCTTTTATTTTTTGGAAGTTAAAGAGTGCCTACTGTACTACAGGGGTACATAATGGAATGCTCCGAAGAGATGCAGTTTGTCCTCCTGCAACATTAAATAAACTGGGGAGGCGTCTGACCAAGAACAGGTGGATAAACAATCTAGCACAAAATGTCTTGGTAATAAAAGATGCAGCCAATATAATACAGTATCTTAAAATTTATTAAATCAGGTCTTGCGCCATAAAACATTGTTAACGTTTCAGTTTAATGCACTGCTTCCTCAGGAGTGATGTAGACTTTGTGTAAGGAGTTACTGCTGGTTGTATTTGTTTTTTGTTTTGATAGATTCTTCTGATCCTGTACCATTTAATATTTGCACTCAGTAATATTCTTTAAACCTTAGAAGCCTTTTAAATGTTTGTTATGCTCCCCAAATTTCTTTCTTCTAACAGACTTCACTACATATATTTTGCGGTTCTCTTCTCTCTTCAAAATCTTAACAGTCAAATATGGTTGCCAGAGCTCAGAACCTGCTAGAGTTAATAACTTTTAAGTTACTATATTATATTGGGTGAGCTGCATCTTTTAGTACCAAGAAATGTTGTAGTAGTATATAATGGAATGCCCACTATTATCCTGTTGTCCAGGTTTGTCGGCTTTGACCAGGTTTGAATTCTGGCCCTGATCTCTTGGAATTCGACTGGATGATTCTGGCCAGTCTGAGGCAGCGCACCTCAGAGGGAGATTGGGATTCCACTCTAGAGCTGCCCAGTTCTTTGAGAATTTGACTATAGGATGAATCATGGCAGTTTGACCATTCTGAAAATGATCTGTGAATATGTAGAAGATATGAAGTAAGGGTCAAAATTCAAGTTGCATTGCTTTTAAGATGCATTAGGTTCATCCACAGTGGGCTAGTCCAAAGTTATTGTCTCAAGAGCTTCTTCTGAAATAACTAAAATCTCAGTGGGGTGGATTCGTTACTGCAGCAGTGAAAAGGGTGTGTGCCACCCTAGTCAACTGCTTAACTTTGGTGTGAATGCAGGCTGGACTGTGCCACACTCAACACTGCATTACAGCTCAAAAAAAACCTTGCGTGAAAATGTGTATGTATGTGTGTTGTACTAGAGCAGGTTCAGAGAGTGGGAGAGGGTAGTGGTGGCACACTTTGGTGAGAACAAAACAAAGAGGTCAGTGTTGAAAGTGCTTTGGGAGTTCGTGGGGGATTTGTTTGGGTAGGGTGGCTTTGAGTAGAGGAGAGAAGGGGTGTGGATTTATGTATGGAGATTGAGAAGGGAGACAGCAGATAGAAGCACTGGGGACTGGGAGTAATAGTAGATGGGAAGAGGTTTTGATTACTTAATGGTCTTGGACAGCTACAAAAATAATATTAATTTATAAACGTGGCCTGTTGGTATGAGTCTGATATGTAAAGAGCTAGAATTGCTGTCCACTGATACATTGGGCTGAAGGGTTCTTGTTGTATCCCTTCCTCTGCTGTGTGAGCAAGTGGTGCTGAGGAGAGGGGCAGCATGTACAAGGTAGAAATTGCCTTGCTATCTACCGAACTTTGTGCTTGCATCCTAAAATGGAGACTTTTCTTTAACTGTCTTATGTATTTTTCTTTGTTGTTATGACAGGGATGCCTCTGGTGTTTACCAACTGGCTTCTCTCCTGCTGGAGCTGGACCCAGCAGATGATGTGTCTCGAATCCTCTGCGCGGATGCTCTCTACCAGATGGGCCGGGTGGAAGAGGCTCACAAGATGCTGTTGGTGTCCCTCAATGGAAACTCCCAGAAGTCCCCTGTTCTTGCCAGGCTTGCCCTGCTGCAGCTTAAGAAAGGATTCCTATACGATGGAAACCAGGTAAGACAACTAATGTATTGGACACCCCTGCTGATTTTTTTGTTTCCTTTTTTAAACATAGGCACTATATTAGCCATTTTCCAGATAGTTGGTACAGTGTTAGAGGTGAGGGAAAGATTAAAGAATCCAGCGAGTGGAGAGGCCAGTTCATAGGCATCTAGTCTGAGAAGTCTGGGCTCTATTCTATCGGAGCCGGCAGATTTAGTTTCAGTGATCAGCCTCAGGAGTTTACAGGGCTCTTGGTAACATGGGTACCCACGTCCTTTAAGCACATTTTGAGCCTTGGGGTGCTCCAAAGTTTTGGCAGCAAGTCCCAGAGACACTCGCACTACAAGGCCCAGGAGTCCTGTGACTGCTGCTTTAAAAATAGCATACCATGAAATTGTCCCTTCCAGCAACTCTGTTCTGCAGTGTTGGGAGGAGAGGCATAATTGAGCGCCACAGCGAGTGATTCACAGAGCTAAAATAGGAACCAATAGCAGACGAGAAGGGGCATAAAGTATGTAATTTGCATATTTCATGCCCCTTCTTTTCTGCTTTCAGCTCTGATTTCAGCTCTGAGAATCACTCGCTGTGGAGCTCTGACATGCCCTTCCTCCCAACACTGCACAGCAGAGCTGCTGGATGGGACAGTTTCAGGGCATGCTTTTTCGTAGAGCAGCAGCCGCAGGTCTCTGCAGGCAGACTTGTATTAATCTTAATGGGGACCCCAAAAAATTTCAGGGGGACTCCCAGATTTCAGAAAGTCCAGGACCCCAAACAAAAAATCCTACTGAGAACCCTGAGTTTATACACCTCAGAGATGCTTACTTGTTTGAGGTGAAAGGTGGGATGTTGCCTAGATTCAGTGGTGGGGGGAGAGGTCTGACAGTGAAAGAAAGGGGGAAAAAGCCCCAGTGTAGGCTGTGAGGTGCAAGAAAAATTTGTTAAATGCATTTGAGATTGTGGAGTGGTTGTTGCAGTTTATGCCCTCAATCTCAAAATCTGTAGGGATAGGGGTTCCATCCTGGCCCAAGGATTTTTTGATACAGTTCCACAGGGTTGTGCAAATCAAGTTTTTTAGTACTTACCTCAGGGCAAGTAAGTGGTGGTATTAAAATTACTTGCTCATTTTTTTACTTGTCCTTTCACTTACACCCTCTCAGCTCCAACACTACAGTGTAAGCATGAAATGTGTGCAGGATGCAATTTAAACAAAACAAACAAAAAAAAAATGCCACCGACTCCAGCAGCACACAACTGTCCCCACTTCTTCTGTTGTGTTGATATAAATTAGCAAGGAATTCGGGGGACTGATGCACTGCTGAAAAGGAGCGCCCTGTACTGGAAGGTTGGCCCAGTATCAAGAACCTGAGATACTCTAGGCAAGATTGACAGATGGGAATGTGGAGGTAGGCGTCAGTCAGAAGTATTGAGGCTTAAGGAAATCCACTGACTGAGCAGCCCGGGTAATTGACCTCAGGGACTCCCTCTTGAAAGGTGTGTGGCTGTAGAAGTGTGGGTATAATTACAGACACCAAGGCAGTAATTTAGTGCATAAAAAATGCAAAAACTGCATTTGACATTTTATTTGACACAAAAATTTTTTTAACAAAACAAAAAATTAATATTTACAAAAAGAAAAAGGGTGTTAGTCCTTCACACCACAACCAACAGGAAATACTTCTTCTTGAGAACTCCTGAAACTTTTCTGTAATATCCAACAGCTCTGAACAGCATGTAAGCTCTCACACAGCTCCTTCTCTTACTGTGGTCAGGAACAACTGACCCACCTATCTACTTCTTAGCCCCTAGTGGTGGGTTTATATAGTATAGCTACAGGTCACTTCACAATCAGGTGACCCCTCGTTAAACAATATAACATTATATCTTGCTCCCACCCCCTTGAGGCTCTTAAAACATTCTATAACCAGATGCCGTCTAAAAAGATTTACACCAGTATCTAGGAATATACAGTGTATCTGTCCTATAAGACCATAAACAGCCTTAATTCTAGGGCTTCAGCTGTTTAGCGGGCTGAGCTTCTCCCTCTAGGAGTGACATCACAACTTAGGGCTACTATAAGAACAGCCATTCTTTAGGCTGCCAGCCCTATAGTAGGACCTTTCAGAATTACAGGCTTTCAGAGATAATTATATATTAAAGGGTAATTTGTTTAACCAGGAAAGGCACACTAAGCCAAAGCTTGTTTCCAAGTGTGACCTGGGAGCACAAGGAAGTTAAGTGACTTGCTTAGGGTCGCACAGTATGCAAGTGGAGGCTAATGGGATTCAAACCCAGGTCTCCAGATTTGCAGCTCAGTGCCCTTAAACACTACGCTATACTGCCTCCTGTTAATTAATTGATATGTACAGAAACTTGTAATACACAGGCATCTCTGAGTTGGCTAAGGGGAAGTGAAGATTGAGGGCATGCTCCTTATCTTCTTTCTCCCGCCAGCTCAGGAGATCTGGCAACAGATTTATTTATTTTATTTTTATTACATAGTGGATTTAGTTAAATTTTTTAAATAAACTTCAACCCTTGAAAAGGGCTTCTATTCTTTTAAATGGCAAGGCTGCTGCCTTTTTATATATGCAGGGGCTCTGTGCTGTACTTCTCTTGAGCCCCTGCCACAAACCGGCATTTATTTACACTGATCCGATGGCTGAAATTGCAGCTGACGGGTATACTTTTCATTTGGGCCTTATGTGCCCTAGTTCAACTTTTGGCCCTTTATAGTTATCAAAGCAGCCCCAGTTACAACATGGTGGGGCCGCAATCAACTTTACTGGGCACATTTTGGTGTTTTGGGATACTACGGGGCTTCTCTGTTTAATTGCCCATAGTGTCCCACACCTTGGCATCTCTTTTGATCTTTGCCGCTTTTCATTCCTTTTCGTCGCATCAAGCGGCAAATCCCAGCAGCGGAGAGCATGCATCTGCTGTCCAGCTATTCTTTTAACCACATGTGATAATGCAGACACGGAGCATCTTGCTCTGAAAAAGAATTAAGTCCTAGGTCACATACTGCGACCGGAGCCGCATCAGCGAGCAGCTGCACAGTCGTCGCTTCAGGAGCAGGCGCCACTTAGGGAGCATGTCTGTTTTTTTGGGGGGGGGCACCAGAGATTTAACATCTAGCGCTACGTGCGCTAAAGATTTATTTATTACACAATATTTATAAGCGCTTTCAGTGCTTCATTGCAAAATACAAAACGGGAAAAGAGGCAGAAAAGGGATAATACAGGATTTGTAGAAATGTCGGGTTGGCCACCCTGGCATGAATAACTCAGGAAAGCAGAGAAAAAGAAAAGCAGACAGAAAGAGCGAGGGAAACTAGGGAAGGGGGTGCACATCTTTATTATTATACATATTTCTTGGGGGATACTTTTTATAGCAGGGGCACCCTGTTACACTCCTCCCCACACAGGAAGGTAACACAATATTTTGTTGTCTGAACCCTTCACCCTTGGAAGGGTTGGAACTTCTGCCCACCCTCTCCAGAAGTTCCCCTCAGGGACCCTAATAAATTTTTGAACGGTATAATAAGAATGATGTGTAACATCATACAACTGTTCACTGCTGTTCTTTTCCCTGAGGTTAGTGCTTCTTTAGCACAACAGTCTCTAAATATTGTCAGTACATTTCATGTACAATCCATACATTTCCCTTCAATATTCAGTTTCCAGTAATTGGAGTACTGTCAAACCCATAGCGAGACAAAAAAATCGGCATTCTGATGCTGTGACCCAGCACGGTGTCTGACTATAAACTTGTATGGCTGTAGTGACAAGTACCATCTCATGATCCGCATGTTTTTCTCTTTCATTTGATTTAACCAACATAATGGATTATGGTCCATCACTACTACAAATTCATTGCCCCATAAATAATATTTGAGGGCTTCTATAGCCCATTTCATGGCTAAATATTCCTTCTTGATGGTGGAATATATTTTCTCCCTTTCGTGACGCTTTCTGCTAATATATAGCACTGGATGTTCTCCGTTTGAATCATGTTGGGTCAGTACTGCCCCTATGTCCGTATCAGAGGCATCAGTCTGTACCTCAAAAGGTTTCTGAAAGTTGGGGCTGATTAGAACCGAGGAAGAGCATAATACAGCTTTAATGCTCTGAAAGGCTGCCTCACATTCCTGGGTCCATTTTACTTTGTTGGGGTACTTGTTTTTCATTAGCTCGGTTAAGGGAGTTGCAAGTGTAGCGAAAACTGCTATAAAGCGCCTATAATAACTGGCCAGTCCTAAAAAGGACCTGACATGTCTTTTGGTAATGGGAGTGAGGCTATTGGCGACTGCCTCTACCTTGCTCAGTTCTGGTTTGACAGTCCCATGACCGATGTTAAACCCCAAGTATCTGGTCTCTGTTTTTTGTAAAGCACACTTTGAGCAGTTAATAGTCAGCCCTGCATCTTTGATGGTCTGGATTATGACACTAAGATGAATCAAATGAGTATTCCAGTCTGGGCTAAATATGGCCATGTCATCCAGGCATGTTGCACTATACTGGGTATGGGGCCTCAGAATGTGGTCCATATACTGCTGGAAAGTGGCTGGTGCACCGTGACGGCTAAAAGGCATGGTGGTAAACTGGTACAGGCCGATTGGTGTACTAAATGCAGTCAATTCCTGGGTATGTCCTGCCAAGGGAATTTGCCAATATCCCTTGGTGAAGTCTAATGTGCTGATACACTGTGCAATGCCTATTTTATCCAATAGGTCATTAATTCTGGGCATGGGGTAGCCATCAAAGTCAGAAATAGCATTGACTTTCCGGAAATCTAAACAGAGACGTAAACCCTCTTCTTTTTTATTTACCACTACCAATGGAGAGAACCAGGCATTTTTGGAGAGAACAATTACCCCTAACTGTTCCATTTTCCGTACTTCATTGGTTACCTTTTGTCGAATCTTTTCAGGCAGTCTATAGGGTTTCTGGTGGATTGGCCTATTCTGGGTAACCTTGATGTCATGCACTACCCCTTTTGCTCTCCCAGGTGTTTTTTATTTATTTTTTTTATTTTCTATTTACGCACCTTCTTCCCACAGCACTCCCCTCTCTTTGGGAGTCGCCAATGGCCATTCTAGTCCCCACCTCCTACCCGGGTCCTGTGGCAGTTCATTCTTCGTGTTACCTTGGCTTACCCCCCTGGCAGGGATGAGGTGGGGAGGCAAGCACCCCGAAATTCCTTGACTCGTCAGGACGCGGTCACCGGGCAGGTAGGGGTGTTGGGGATCAGGGCCTGGCTCTCTGTCACAGGAGTGCGTAGGGTATTTTCTGATGTTCCACGGAGGCCAACGCCCCTGATGCGTCACAGCGATCCACCACGCCGCCTGCCACTTCCCAACCCCCTTAGGTGCCCATAGCCTGCCATGCCTCCGCTTCCACCAGAGGCCAGTCAGACACCGAAGGTGTCCCTCTCCTCCCGGGAGAGGAGAGCAGAGCTGTCCTCGGACGCCATCCCTCCCTCCTGCCGACCCCCGACGTCCCAGGCTCGTTTCTGAACCCGGGTCGCCAGCGTGGCATCCGAGGTGTTTTTGTAAATGTGTCCTGATAATAATGTAAGAGCAGATCAACCTCCTTTCTCTGCTCAGGATCTAGCTCAGGGTTAATCTGTATGGCACCACCCTCCTTGGGAAGATGTAATCTCTCATAGGCCACATCCAACTCTGTCATGTTCTGCTCAGGATGTATATACAGAATTTGGGGTTGGGGCTTGTCTACCCATTTCCTAACAAGATTTGCATGGTGTATCCTCTTAACAGGCCTCTGGCCAGACATCTCGATTTCATAATTGACATTGCCAGTCTGTCTCAAAACATTATAGGGTCCTTGCCATCTCATCAGCAGTTTGTTTTCAGTGGAGGGCAACAATAACAACACTTTTTCTCACGGCATTAAACATTTATCTTTCAACCCCACATCGCATGGTTTTTTTTTTTGACCTTGTTACTTTTGGTTAACATTAATGTGGAACACTGTTACATACTTAACCAATCGTTATCTTAAAGAGGACATACAGTCCAGGATATTGCTAAACCCAACACTTTGCCCTGCCTCCCAGTGTTCTTTCGCCACATCCAGAGGGCCCCTACGTTTCCGCCCGTATAATAATATGAACGGGGAAAACCCAGTGGTAGCTTGGGGGACCTCCCTGTATGCAAATAAGAGGTAAGGGAGATATTTGTCCCAATCTCTACCTTCCTCTTGGACATACTTCTGCAGCATCTTCTTGAGCGTTCTGTGAAACTGCTCGACCAAGCCATCGGTCTGGGGATGGTAGGGGGAGGTTCTGACAGCTGACACTCCCAGGAGTCGGTACAATTCCTGTAGCATTTTTGATGTAAAATTGCTGCCCGTCAGTCAGGATTACTTGTGGTATCCCCATCTGGCTGAAAATTTTGGCTAGCTCTTTGGCTATCCGGGGAGCGGTTACAGTTCACATTGGGATAGCTTCAGGGTAATGGGTGGCGTAGTTGCATACTACTGAGATGTATTGATTACCCTTTGAATGCTTCATTAGGGGCCTCACAACATCCATTGCTATTCTTTCAAAGGAGATTGTCACATATGGGATAGGCTGTAGGGACACCTGGTCTTTCTTTCCATCCTGGGCCACCAACTGGCACTTTGCACATGCTCGGCAGTATTCCACCACATGCTGGTGAATACCTGGCCAGCAAAACTGGGACAATAGTCTGTGCAAGATTCTATGCCTTCCCTCATGACCAGCCATGAGAATATCATGGGCTAACTGAATGATTTTATCTCTGTATACCTTAGGTACCATTAATTGTTCCACATCGCTATTAGTAGCAGGATCAACAGCTATTCGATATAAAATACCACTTTTTAATATAAAACGAAATTGTCCATGTTTTGCTTCCTGCTTGACCTGCAAGAAAAAAGATTTTAGGGTTTCATCTGCGAATTGTTCTTGTTTTATGTCACCTTTTGGCAGTCCTGGTACCATTTCCAGAATACCCTCCTGATGGATTCCTAACCAGGCTCTCTTTTCCCTTTTTTTCACTTTCCTTGACTTCTTTGGCTTCCCTTTGCTCTGAAAAAAGTCCTCTTCAAAAGGAAAAACCTGATTTCACTGTTGCAACCTTGCCTGAGACCTAGTTGCCACATTCACTGGTTCTAAATAGGCCTGTTGTGATTGCATCAGTGAGTCAAAGTGAGGAAAGTTCTGCCAGTAATTACTGGCACAAGCAGTTGGGGTACTAATCCAACAAGCATACAGTGACATTCCTTATTTACAGTTATTTCCATGATAGCAGTGTGATACTGGTGAATATCCCCATATACACACCTGACAGTAGTGTCTTTTTGGGTTAACTCTACACCAGGAGCCAAGTCCGCTCTTAACAGGGTTTGTCTACTCCCTGAGTCCAAAAGTCCCAAAGTCTGTTGGTTTCCTATGCCCAAGGTTCGCTAAGGACAGATGAGCTGGCTCAGTTCTTTTATTGGGACAGTTTCGTACTATATTACCTTTCTCAAGGCACCCATGGCATATTACTTCAGAATACGGGATCCTGTCCCCTCTATTCCGTCTCCCATAATTGGACTGTCTTTGACTAGGGTAATAAGTTCTTACCATTTCCACAGATGGTGATGGGGTGCTTTGTTGTCCTTTGGGCCTTGATGGTTGAGCCGCCAGATAATCTTCTGTCAGCTTTATAGTGTTTTCTGCAGACTCTGGCTTATGTTCCTTCACCCAAAATTGTACATCCTGGGGCAAAACTCAAATGAACTGTTCAATTATTATCAGGTCCATAATCTGGTCAATGGTCTTGGTTGTAGGCTGTAATCACTTTCCACAATAATCCTTCAGCCTTGTATTGGTCTCTCTGGGTGTATCTTGACTGGCCATCTTCTGGGAACAGAATCACTGTCGATAGGTCTCAGTACTGATATCATATTGATGCAGGACCTCCTCTTTCACCTTATCATAATCATTCGCATCTGTACCACTCAGTTGGCTGTATACTAGTTGGACTCTACCAGACTGATAGGGCACTAGTCTTATGACCCATTGGTCACAGGGCCATACACACGTTTGGGCAGTCCTCTCAGATGTAGTGAGGTATGCCTCAATGTCATCACTTTCGGTTAGTTTTGTCAATTTAATGTTTCTGGGCACAGTTCTGTCAGGCTGACCTTGACTCATCTCCTGGTTGGCCTTCAGGGTGTATGTCCACTTTTTGTTCTGCCGTCTTCATTTCTCAGCCTGTACACATCTATCCTCATCCCGCTGCCATCGATCTTCCTCCCTCTGTCGATCCATATCCAACTGTCGCAGGGACAGCCATTTTAGTAATTCCCTTGGATCATCTGGCACTGGGATCATCTGGGGTTCCTCTTCCTTCAGTCCCTCATCTTCCTCCAACTGCTCAACATCCCTCTTCTTCATCTTTGGTCTGGCTCCTAGATCCAATCCTGGCACTGGTTTAATTCCAGTCTTCTCCGACATCAACCGTGTCAAATGAAATGCACTCGGATCTACCTTTATCCCCTTTTTGCATCTGTTAGGGTATTTGTGGAGTAATACCCCGGTAGCGCCTCCTGGGCAGCCTCGATGTACCAGGATATCCCACTCTAACACCAGTGTAGAAGCATGGGTATAATAATAGACACCAAGGCAGTAATTTAGTGCATAAAAAAATGCAAATACTGCGTTTGTCAGTTTATGCACTACATCAACTTTACTGGGCACATTTTGGTGTTTTGGGACACTATGGTGCTTCTCTGTTTAATTGCCCATAGTGTCCCACATCTCGCCATCTCTATTGATCTTTGCCGCTTTTCATTCCTTTTAGCCGCATCATGCGGCAAATCCCAGCAGTGGAGAGCATGCATCTGCTCTCCAGCTATTCTTTTAACCACACCTTGTTGTAATGCAGACACGGAGCATCTTGCTCCGAAAAAGAACTAAATCCTAGGTCGCATACTGCGACCAGAGCACATCAGCAAGCAGCTGCACAGTTGTCGCTTCAGGAGCAGGCGCCACTTAGGGAGCATGTCTGTTTTTTGGGGGGGGGGGCATCAGAGATTTAACATCTAGTGCTGTATGCGCTAAAGATTTATTAATTACACAATATTTATAAGCACTTTCAGCGCTTCATGTGCAATATACAAAACGGGAAAAGAGGCAGAAAAGGATAATATAGGATTTGTAGAAATATCAGGGTGGCCACCCTGGCATGAATAATGCAGGAAAGCAGAGAAAAAGAAAAGCAGATAGAAAGAGTGAGGGAAAATAGGGAAGGGGTGCACATCTTTATTATTATACATACTTCTTGGGGGACACTTTTCATAACAGGGGCACCCTGTTACAGTGGCATGCAAACTTGTTCAGGTACTTTGAATCCAGAATGGGCCTGAAACCCCCAGCTTTTTGGGAACTATGAACTAGATCCACTAGGACCCCTGACCTTTTCCGATTAGTGGTACCTGCACCATGGCCCCGCCTGCCTTTGCAATGTCCTTGAAACTGGGGCAGAAGAAAATGTCTGACATTGTTTTTCGCCTGTCTTGAGGAAAAGCTCCTGTAGTCTTCCACTAAAGAAAAGGAGTCAGGGATGGGCCCACGTGCCTTCTTGTGAGGCACCAGGCTTTTGGTGCTGGGCCTTCTGCATGGCGCCTGGCCAGGGCTCCTTTGATAATGTAACCTTGTTACCTGAGTAGGCTCCTCTGTTCTCTGAAGCCAGAATCCCAAAGGGAGGAACCTCCCTTGGAACTGTCTGTGATGGCCATTACCTTGACCTGTTGGGTTACAGTAGTCCTGCAGTGTTGTTTGACACTGGAGATAGCCTTTCTTACCGCATATTGTTGAAAATAGTATCCAGGTGGGAATCAAACTGTAAGACTCCCTCAAGGGGTGGTTAAGAGCTTAGCTTATGAAGCTTGATTGGTGACCCAGTGGCTAAGCTACATGGCCCTCGTGGTCAAAACCAATGAATTAGGCCAAGCGGGCTGATATGCACAATTCTCCAGTGTATAACCACCTAGAAGGTGGTGGCCATGGCCATCAATTGCAAAAAGCTTGCACTTTCAGTCAGGTAGAACAAAAGTGGCCAGAGTAGTGACCCATGTGTTTAAGGCTCTGGCAACAATAAAGGGAGCATAAGACATACAAATGTTTTGTGCTAATAGAGGCAAAACCCCTCCTGCACGCGGAGTCCACCCACTTGACATGATAATCTGCTAGTGCCAGAGAGCCTTTAATAGGCAGGGTGGTGTTTTTTTTTTTTTTTTTACAGAAATACAAAAATGGCCTTGTCTTTCCACAGAGGAGCTTCCCACCTGCGAGACCCTTTTCCTTGAAAAATGGAAAATCTGTGACTTAGGCTGGGAAGATACTTTCTCTGATCCTTACCTACCTATTGTTGCTCATTAACGTTGGTCACATAGTAGCCGAAAAGATGCAGACAGAGCCGGATTGACATCCACTGTCTCTATAGACTGTATTTCCTGAGCTGTAACGAGCTATATGCCTCAGTTATCAAAAAAGAAAGCACTTATTATCAAACAGGGGAGGAAAAAGAATCCCTGACTAGGACACCGTCCATTCCCATTCTTTTTCATCCTCCACAAAGGGAAGGGAACATCCTCCTCATCTGAGAGACTCTTTGATGTAAGATCAGGAACTTCCCCAAGATCTTCGTAATCCTCATCCTGGCCTTCAGAGAAGACAGGGTCGAGGTCCTGCCTGCACATCTGTTATCGCAGCCTAAGCTTGCTGCATCACACCTGGGCGTGCCTGGATGCCCCCAACCTGAGGGTCCTGACTTGGGTCGTATGTATCTGCTGAGATGTCCTGCGGGACATCAGGGCTCAAGCTCCCTCTGGAACCACAAAGTGATTTTCATCCCAGAAATTCTGTTGCCACTGCCAACTGAAGAACCAGGTGCTTCCCCTCCCTAGGCCAGAGGACCAGCTTCGGGGTGCTGAGCAACACAATGAAGGCAAAAGGATCCATGGGGAAGGGCCTCATCACCCTTTTGCAGGTCTTACATCATTTCCTGATTAATGGTCTCCAATAAGTCATGGTGCTAGAGAGAGATATAATTGTGTGCCAAATAATTTCTGAGGTAAAATATGATAATTAGCTCTAATAGCAGTACCTGGGCCGATATCTTTATGCTGAGGTAACACACAGAAGTAACACAGGAAAAAAAACAGGTAAAATACATAAAAACAATAATTATTAGCCCTATAGCTTGCTGGTCTAAAAATCTTACCAATGAGCTGTGAACTGTATTAGCGTGCCAAAAGGCACTAAAATGGGTATGTGCGCTCACTAGCGAGTGCACATAGAACATTAGTGAGCTAGTGCAGACATGTGCGCACTTGTGAGTCCACAAACACAATAGCACAATATATTTAATAGGGATTGCACTGTGCAAACACACACACATCATGGGCGGTGCTTTAAAAACAATGGGAAAACTGCTTGAAGAAGGAGCGCACGGCAGCCCTAATGACAGCCAGTCGTGCGGAAAAATGGAGATCTGTGGTGGAAAATCACCAAAAAACACCTCTAAAATGTACCAAACTCACACATTAGCCGCATAAAAGTACCAAACACAAAACCTGAGGCTTTTTTTTTTGGGGGGGGGGACCAACATCAGAGCCGAAGGACCCTCCTAGAGACCCTACATTCCCAGAACAAATAAAATTTGTACCTACCTGTGGCACCTTTTTCTTTTTTTTTTTTTAATGGAAACCATTAAAAACACCCTCCCAGCCGGCCCGGTGGCACAGAATGCTGAGGCGCTGGTGCCTCACCTCAAACCACGCTGGTGACCTGGGTTCAGGAACTGACTCTGGGTGCCGGGGTCCGGTAGGAGAAGAGAGGATTGAGCATCTGTAAGACTGCTCTCCTCTCTTGGAGTGGGCTGTGGGAGTGCATCGCTCTGCAGTGACCTCCGGTGGAGACCGGGGTTAATGCAGGCGCAGCGCAAAGGAGGAAACGCACCAGAAAACGGAAAATGGCTCCACACTCAACTGGAAGAAGGCTGCCCGGCAGTCCGATGCCATCAATGTCCTGGAACCATCTGTCCCTCAGCAGTACCCCAGGGCCAAGTATTGCGCTTGCCTGTCTCAGGTGCCTCTCCCTTCGAAGGAGGGGGGCCCGCCTGGCAAAGGGTTACGTCTGGGTTACCCTGGGGATGTCTGCAATGTGAGGGATGGGGCCCGGAACAGGACAGATTGGATGTAGCCTTGGCATAGCCTGAAGGAGTGGCTGACAGCGGCAGCACATAGAGGGGGAAAGGTAATACACCAAAAAACCCTCACAAGGCAGAAGTTGCTCCCAATCCACACAAGAAATGATTATTCAATTTGTTTCAATTTATTCAAGCAGTGTCAGTGGCTCAATAGGTAGCACAATTGCCTCTGAGGCTGGAGATCAGAGGGCTGTGGGTTCAGTTCCCACATCTGGCACGTGGGTTACTATCCCAGTACTGACACAGTAGTGCAGCATGAGAGGGGTGCTGCACTTCTGAGGTGGCGCCTTTCGGATAAGACGTTAAAACTGAGGTCCCATCTGCCTGGATTGGTGGTAGTTCAGGTGGATGTTAAAGACCCCAATGGCACTTATCGAAAAGAGTAGGGGGAAAATTTTATTGAAGAAAAACTGAACAATGTTCACAATTTTCTTTCATACATTTGGAATACATACACATAAGAAATAACAATTCATCCTATTTTATCTTTCATAAATGGGACTTTAGTCCACCTAATTTTCCACGCACTGTAATTCATAAACTGTTGCTCAAACCTACATTGCTTAGTAATTTCAGCTTCGAGAATACAAATGACTGTCTCTGGCTCTTGAAAGAACTGTTGCAAGACAAATTTACATCTCACTTGCCATAACACAAATTTGATATATGAAAGAAGTAATCACACCATCGCTTTCATTACTCCAGGATCAATCAAGCTATATGCCCCGACCACTTCTGCATAGGAGGGCCGGCCCCAGTAGGGGTGTTGCCATCTCTTCGCTAACAGTCCCTACATCTCTTTCACAAATGGACAATCAATAAGAAAGTGAGTCATAGATTCTTGCTGTGCCACACATCCCAATCTCGGGCACATCTGCTCTTCCCACTTTTTGTGCTTAGCATTACCCTTTACAAATAATCGCCCATGAGCACTCAACCAAGTAATGTCCCATAATCTGGGAGGTATACACGGGTCCTTTAATAATTCCAAAACCGTAACAAAAAATTGTGGGGCAACCCCTATAAATTGGACCTGAGATAAACCAATTTGAGCTTGTATCTTATTATAAAGGTCTTTATTAGAAGAGGCTGTCAATATATCCAGACATAGGTGCCATTGTTTTAGCTTCCCAAGAGCTGGTCTAAAAAACACACACTTAGTTTTAACCTGAGCCAAAAGAACTCCCTGTGTCCCCCATGTTTGGTAGAGAGGCCTAAGCCAATATTCCGCAAAGAGAATCTGTATTGCAGTACTCGGCTTAGTCAGATCAGGTAAATTGTTACGGAAGAATACCGTGAAAAAAAACACTACAGGATTAAGTAAATTTAAACCTCCCTCTTCTATCGCTAAATGTAGAATTTCTCTCTTAATAGGATTTAATCAACACCCCCATATTACCTGGAACACTAAACTCAAAAGGTGTGTTTCTGAGGTACATGGCAAAGGATATACTGCACTAAGAGACAGAAATATCGGGAGCAAAAACATCTTAACCACTGCCACTTTTTTTCTTTTTTGTTTGACTCCAAGATTTCCAAATCGCAACTTTAGCAGAAGTGTGTTCCAATTTAGTAGTCCAATTCAGTACACTGTTATCTCCTCGTCCAAACCACACCCCTAGATATTGAAACAGATCATAAGTTACCTTAATACCATGTCAGGACTCCTATGGGAGCATTAATCCACTCAAGGGATAAATTACACTCTTACGTTTATTCAACTGAGTCCCTGTTGGTAATGAATATTTTTCAATTAAGTGCAAAACCCTATCTCTCGACTGTTTATTTGCTATAGTGACACACACATCATCCGCATAAGCAGTCACTTTTATCTCAACCCCCCCCCCCCGGCTGAATACCTCTAATCCCAGAGTCATGCTGTATCATTCTTAACATTGGATCTAAACAAAACACATAAAGCAAGAGGCTTAGTGGGCACCCCTGCCGCACACCCCGCGAGATATCTATATAATTACCTAAATGACCATTAATCATTGGGATCACCTTTGCATTACTGTATAGTAACGAAATCCAGTGTACAGAAGAACGTGGGATACCATAATGCATTAGGACCTGAGTGATAAAAGAATGTGGAATTCTGTCAAAGGCCTTTTCTTGGTCTGATAACATAATGTACCCTTTGAGCTGCTCCTCTTTCCCCAATTCAACCAATTCCCGAATCAATAATAAATTATGTTGCATGGAACGACCAGGCACCGTACAAGTTTGAGCTAAAGATATTAAATATGGTGATAGTTTAAATAAGCGATTATGCAGTATTTTCATCAGGATTTTATAATCTGAATTCAATAAACTTATGGACCTCCAATTATCGAGGTTATTTCTAGCTCCGTGTTTATAAACTAATATTTGTATGGCTATAGAAAAATGGAAGTCTACCACTGAAGTCTGTAACACCCAGTTAAAAACAACCATTACATTTGTACTACCAAATCTTTAAATGTTTCATAAAATTCAGTTGAGAGCCCATCAAGTCCTGGGCCATATTTTTTTTGAGGCTACCAGTTGTCACCTCGATTTCTTGTATGGCAATAGGCTTAGTTAGTTCTTGAAGAGACTCTGAGGGTATATCAGGTATCTTAAGCTGTGCATGAAACACATTTAAAACTCCCTCACCAATTTGTGTAGTTTTATGCATATTCGATAAATGGTGAAACACATTTTCCAAGATACCCTGGCCATCTGTAAGCACTACTCCAGCCTCTGTAGTAAGTGAAGCCATAAATCGGTCAGACACTTGCTGTGCACAGCTTTTGAAAGCCTCCCCAAACCCTGTTTTACCTGGGGAACACATCTTGTGCTCATGTAACAAAGCTGTGGCTCGAGAGTATTGCATAGCAGACATTGCCTCCTTAATATGTGTTTCCTGTACCATTAAACCAATGCGTTTTTCATTGATAACTGAGTAAATTTTACTCAGCTGTGAACGTAGTTTAAGGTAGTTCTTATACTGATTCTGTCGGCATGTGGTGGAGTATGTTTGAAACATCTTCCTAAGCCCTGTTTTGGTATTCTCCCACCAAGTTCTTAAGTTATCATAAAGAACTGCCACTGACATCTGGGCCTTAAGAAATTCAGAGTAGGGGAATTTTTATTAAAACATAACAAAGTAAATACATAATGTACAGCCATTGAAAACCATATGAAAAAAGCAAAACAAATATTTAAAAACACAAAAATAAAAGGAAAACAAAAAAAAGTCATCCAACCTCAGGAATAACCATCAGGCAGGAAGAGGGAAAAAAAACTCATAAGAAAAATACACTAAAAGCAGAAAATACTCAAAACAAACAGGACAACCAGAAAAAAATCAATCAAAGGATTTCCAATAACGTTCCCACATGCTTCTTTTAAGAAGTTTCTGCTCCCCCTCCTTAATACGGTCAATATTCCTTTTGATTATGCCATAAAGTTCAATAGGAGGGATAAACTTCTGTTGAAACAAAGAAGAGCATCGTACCTGCCAAATCCAATATAAAATAATCACAGCTATCAGATTCATAGTACCGGAATCATATCTGTTCCACTGCTCAGGAAACAGTCCATAAAACAGAAACCTCGGATCCCATAATTTCCAGACATGTTGCCAACGTTTACGCTTCCAAAGAAACCAAAACTGAATGATTTATGGGCATTTGAAATACAAATGTGACATAAATTCAACTACCATAGAAAAGGAATCTCGGAAACAATATCTATCTTGCAACATCTTATACTTATGATTACCTCGTACATTAATTTTACCATGGACTCCAAGCCATGCAATATCCCACATAGCCACAGGAATTCTTTTGTTTAGTAAACAATCTCCAATCCTAGTCCTGTTTAGGTCTGGAAATGCTTGGTCTACAAAATGAGTGACTAATATACACTGATAAAGACGTTTTCTTGAGAACGCCACAACCATATCCGGAGTAACCTGCCAAGATTTTATTAAATCAAAGATCAAAACGCAGTCTGAGGACAATGCACACTTCCTTTTATTCTTACGTATAAAACTGTCAGAACTTCATTCCTGCAAAATAACCTGTAACTGATCAGTAACTAAAAATGACCGTAAAGTATCAATCTTGTGACACAAGGGTGTAAGATTAGAATCCACAAATAAGGAAAAGAAAAAAGCAGTCGGATGAATCATACAAATTCCCCCCTCTTTATAATCCAAATATAGAATATTTATTTTAATTGGATTGAGACGGCTTGCCCAAAAACAAGAGAAAAAGATACTCATAAGAGGTACAAAAAATCATTTGGGTACTGGAAAAATATGACCAACATATAAGAAAAGGGGTAATAAGAAAGTCTTAATTAAAAAATTCTCTTCTTCTTCCCCATAGACCAAGTATTCCATCTATGTACCTTCTCTCTACCCTTATTACTACAAAGTTCCCAATTGTAACAGGCCATATCTGATGACCCAAAGAATAAACCGAAAATTTTGTGTGGGGAATCCAGTACTTGAATACCCCCAATATGGGAGACTCCCTTCTGGAACCCTTGTAAATTAAAACAAACACTTTTTGAAAAATTAAGCCGGGAGCCAATACAATTAAAAAGTGCAGGAAGAACGCAACATACAAGGTGGCCAACCAATGCCATTGGAACTACCACACACAGATCATCTGCATAACAAATTGTTTTAATATCGCAAATACCTGTCCTGGTAACACCAGGGAAACCAGGAGATTGCTGCACAATACGAATGATGGGGTCCAGTATCAAAATAAACAAGATAGGGCTTAGTAGACATCCCTGTCGGACACCTCTTCGGATAAAACACGTTTCTTCAAGCCAGCCATTAACATAAGGTTTCACATAAGCCAATGAATAATACATACAGAGCCAGTTTACAAACAGGTCAGGAAACCCATACGCCCGAAGCGTCAACCATAAGAAGTCTTGTGAAACACAGTCAAAAGCCTTATGCTGATCAAAACTAAACAGGTACCCTTTCAACCGTTTAGAAAGACCTTGTGAAAATATTTCCTGCACCAAAATCAAGGCATCCAGGATCGATCCACCAGGTACAGAGCAAAACTGCGTTTGGTAGACCAGAAAGGCCAATAGATTTTTTATCCGATTTCCTAACAACTTTGCAAAAATTTTGAAATCTGTATTTAACAAAGTAATCGGTCTCCAATTGTTCAATTCCGTCCTACCCCTTTTTTAAATAAAAAAATCAATAGGCCCTCATACATTTGCTCCGTGAGACAATCCTCTGACAAAAAGGCATTAAAGACTGCCAACAATGTAGAAGGCATAAATTCCCATAACATTTTATAAAGAACAGGAGGTAAGCCATCTGAGCCAGGTACAACCAGGTCTGACATATCTGACAAAACCGCTGCAACTTCCTCAGCTAAAAATGGTTGTACCAAAGCATCCTGCTGTTCTTTAGATAAGGTGGGTAAATCCACAGCTTGTAATAAAAGCATCATATCTCTGGTCTCAGCAAAAGATAATTCAAATTGTTCCCTAATATAATTTTCCACACACTGAATAACTGTGGACGGTTCACTAACCAAACGGCCATACTCATTCTTCACCGCATGAAATTGCTTGGTTCGACATCTAGTTCTACAATCTAAAAAAGGATTCACTTGCCGTTTCTTACCCTTAGTCCAAAATTTTTGTTCAAATTCTAGAGATTTCTGTCAGTCATATTGCAATTGTGACAATTGATCGTTAATTTGGTGTATTTGTTCCCCACAATCTACCTGTGAAGTACACTGTTTGGAAAATAAAGCATATAGGGTATCCCGTAATATCTTTGACTGTCAATGTCTGCAATCTGCCAATTGTCGAGAATGGGTTTTAAAAAAAATCTCTAATACAAGCCTTGGAATCTACCCACCAGTCAATCAGAGAAGCATAAAGAAAAATAATGGTTTCCCTATCTAACACCAGATCCTTGAATGTGACACAAAAATCCAAGTCAGATAACAAATGAGAATTGGCTCTTCAAATTCCCGGCCCATATGAGGAAACCTGATGCAGATTAAGCCGCAACCCTAACAAATTATGGTCTGAGGTCTCTATGGGTAAAACCTGTCTTTCAAAATTACCAGTATTTTTGGAACACAGCCAATAATCTATTCTGGACGACATACGTCCATTAGAAAAAGTAAATTTGGGGTCAGAAGCAAAAACATCTATAAAATCACTCTCCAACAATACAGTTTTCAATTCATTGGTATCACAATATACCTTCCCAACAGATTTATCCAGATTAGTGTAAAAATCACCTCCCCACAACACTATCTGAGTGGTAAATAAAAAAGGCTTTATCTTTTTAAATAATTGTACCCCGATGGCTTTTTGCTGAGGAGCATAAAGGTTAATAAACCTGTAATTTAAATCCTGCCAAGTTAGATCCAAGATCAGTAGTCTCCCTGGTACCAAATCCACAACCTTTTGAATAAAAAAACAATACCCAACACCAGAACACATATCTTGACCTAAAGACCAGAAAGAGGCTCCTAGAAACCGGTCCTTGGAAGCTTTTTCTGTATCACTGGAGGTGTAAAAATGAGCATCCTGCGAAAAATAGACATCAAAATCTAAATGCTGTAAAGTCAGAAAAGTCACCTTCCTCTTATAGTCAGATCTGATGCTATTGACATTGAGACTTGCCAATGATAGAGAGGAAAAGTTCAAAGACATAGATAATAGCCACCAGAGTAGACAAAAAAAAAAAATCATTTCTTCTTTTGTGATCTAGAGTTCCTTTTCTTTGACCCTTTTTCTGGATTGTCTGAATGCCCCAACATCATATCCGATTGGGAAATTTGGAGAGACCCTTCTGTATCATCCACCTCCATAACATCACCTCAACTCTGTAGAGGCTCATATCGGTTTTCCACCGAAACACCAGCCATCTGACTGTCCTACACTTGTTGAGCAGATCTCAGTCTAGAATGAACAGGCTGGAAATCTACAGATAAATCTTCCGGATTATCAGAAAGAATAGGCATAGAAGAAGGGGGGTCCAATAGTTGAGCTGGCAAAGGAACAGTTAACATCAATGGGGAGAGGGGGGGGATCTACAACCTGAGCCTGAGGAGCCAGCTCCATAGGAACAGGGATGGGAGGGGCTGCGGAAGGCGTTTTTGAAGCAGAACTCAGCAGGGGTTTCAAAACCTCTTGATTTAGCTTTTGTAGAGTTATTAACATAAAAATAATGTTCCAAATAGTCTGCCGTATTGTGAGCAGCCCATGGGCAAGCAACAAACACATGTGAGGCATCCCCACACAAGTTGCAGGTGGGAGGGACCGTACAGGACAGGGCAGTATGCCCCAAAGTGCCACACACAGAGCATTTAAGTTGGTCATAATCAGAGTTCAAGTGGCATAAGGAACCACAGCGATAACAAGAGCGGGGTTGCCCTGGATAAAACAAAATACCACGGTCCCTTCCAATATAAAACAATTGGGCAGATGTTGAATCCCTTCATCATTCATCTTTAATTGAACCAAAAATTTCCAACCCCCTGTCCAAAACCCATTGTCATCGATCAGTGCTTGAGGTACACCATTCACAGTGCACCTCTTCTCCAACCAATACAGGATATCCAGAACATTAACCCCTTCATTCCTAAATAGTACAGTTATAACCTTAGCCGTAGGCCTAGTGATTGGAATAACCACAAAGGGCTTCCAGATAGGAGTATATTTGATAGTATAATAAGCTGCCCAGAACTTATCCAACATCCCAGCTGAACGAAATGCAATGTCAAAGTTATGTTCTCCAGAGGAATGAAAAAAAGCATAAACATCAGAAGGAGTAAGTTTCAAAGAGTCAAGTAGCAGACATTTCCCCACATAAATTCGATCAGGTGGAAGGTCTAAACCCCCTTTGTAGTATATTCGAGCCACAAATCTTTTCCTTGCTGGCATCCCGGTATTTTCAAAAAGGGATGCATAACTCACCGGTTTAGATCCAGGATTGTCAGCCGAACGCTTAGGTCCAGAATCAGAAGCAGAATTTTCCATCAAAAAGGAGGAGGACAGACCTGAAAGCTCCACCGGAGCAACGGAACCGACCGTAGCAGTATTATCCCTCACCAGCTCCTCCCGATACGGAGGAACAGACTAAGACCCCATCTGTGAAACCACCTTGCCAGAAACAGCATCTGACACAGTATCACCGTTGTCGACAACCCCACCTTGGAGAACCGCTGAAACCTCGGCTAGTGGGGCACTCTCAACAGCAGGAAACCCTGCCTGAGGCATAGGAGTGCAAGCCGAAGGGGAAGTGCTGGGCAAAACTAGAGCACCCAAAGGTAAGGGAACTAAAGGGTCAGGGATCCATCGAGCCTTGTCCTTGATCCACCCAGCCTTTTCTAGCGCTAACTCCGGGGACCATGACAAGTTATGTGCGGTAAAGGGAAAAGGACAGGAATCGAGCTCTGACTCTGGAGCCTCAGAAGATTGTGCCACTGTAGGCATATCCTCCTTCGAGGATTTTAAACAGCGTTTTGCAATACCTGCTGTAACGGTCGGACTTCCAGCTGGTCTCTTTCTCCTCCTCACTATACAGATCCTCAGGTAAACAATCTCCACTTGCTCCCAAAACAGACTGTTCTTCAGCCGGCAATGCGACCGAAACAGCAGAAGTAGGAAGCATATCCGTGAGAAGAACCCCAACGGCTCCACCAGGGTTCAAAACAAACAGAGGTCTTGATGACACATCCTCACTCTCCAAAGGCTGAGACATACTGAGGTCTCACCAGACGTCTCAGAGGGGACCCCTACTGCAAGAGTAGGGGAATTTCCCTGGTGTTCTGGCCAAAATTTCTCTCATTCACTAAAAATACCACCAACTGCGTAATCTGGTTCAAGGTCAGTTGGCATTCTTCTGTATCCCCCTCCCCTGTGTTGTGCCTGAAAATGGGCAGGATTTGTCTAGTGTACTTACCCGGTCAACAAAAAAAATCTAAAATTTGAAAGCCGCAGCTTAACAGGCACAATTTTAATTTAGGGGTGCTCCCTGAAACAGGCAGCCAGCCCCAACCTGTAAGACAGAATTGCAGCCCCAAAGAAGTCTTAAAAATCTTGAAAGAAGATAAAAGTAGCTCCGTCCCCTTCAAATGGCACAGCATAACTGGGGAGTTGCTGCTGCTTGAAATCCTCATGAGCCCAACATTCTAAAACATTCTGTTTTGATTACCCATTGACAATGTTGAAGCTAACAGATAGGAAATTACGGCAAGTAAGAAGTTAATTTCTTCTTTGGAAAGCCTGGTGGGATGATAGATTAATTGGGTGAGGAGCAGCTTGTACAGGGATAGTTCAACTGAGTGCCGTTACATTTTAACCAATCAGTATTAAAATCACCAAGCAATTTGAATTCATCGTCATTGGCAAGGGTTCCAATAGCACTAATTAGGGTTGGGAGAGCTTGATGGCTAGTAGCAGATGGCAGACACAAAAGATTCTGAAGTTTCTTATTCTTGGTATTACCTAGGATTGGAATAGTGGGACACATTTCTTTCCCATAGAAGTTTTTCTGCTCCCTGACAGGCTGGATGGCTGCATCAGCTGGTCTTGTGAGAACCAGCCATCCTGATCCCCCTTCGCCAATTCTGGGACATGACGGGCTGTTAGTGCTGTCTCTGGGAAGGCTTCATGTAGCCCAGCCCCTGTATTTACCACCGATTTTCTCCCCTGGGTCCCGTGGATGTGCAGTGGACGTAATGTCTGAGCTCCGCTTCTGTGGAGATGGCACCGGCGTTCTGAACATGGGATTCCTTCTCTTGCATGGTGGCATCACATGTGCTGGCATCCAGCCACTGCTGGGTGTCAGGCAAGCAACGTACCAAACTAATGCCCCTCCCTGAGGAGAGGAGAGCTGTCCTAGGGACAATCCTTCCTCTCTCCCTCACCCCAAACAACCCGAGGTCATTCCGACCCGGGTCCCAGGCATGGCAGAGGTATACCAGCGCCAAGCTCTCCATGTCACTGCGCAGGCTGCTTGACACAATTTGAAAGTTGGTCCAGTGGGATGAGGGGGGAAACTTGGGTCTGAGACATTAAGATAGGCCTTACAGTAAGCCATTGTGCTCCCACCTTACTTAGAGTAGGCCATGTCACATCTTATGAAGTTATATCCTGCTATAGTACAGAGATTGTGGGGTATTGTGGCCTTTAGCCAGGTTTCAGATACACATAGTATATCAGGCTGATAGTGGCGAGCTCAGGCGGTGAGCCCGTCCAAATTGTGGAGGAGGCTTCTAATGTTTACGTGGGTAATATAAGACATTTTACCCCTTTCCAGGGAGGGAGGGAGGGAGAGAGAGAGAAGGAGGCAGGGCTCAGTAAGCCCAGTGTTGGGTTCAGTGTCTCTAGCAGCCAGTAAAAGGGACAAAATCAGGAGGACAAGAACGTTGGCTTTTGGGCAGACTCTTTGGGGGAGTACCATCTAAATTTGTTAAGGTAACAGGATATGAGGTACCAATTTTTAGGGGAAATTGGCCAAGACAATTTGTAATCCACTGAGTACTGACTAGGGTGTTGGATGCTGCAAACTCAGTATGGTTAGGGGGGTTTCTGTCAGTGAACATTAAGGCTGGCATTGTATCTGTGATCAGGAGGGAGTCTGTAAGGGCAATAAGGGAGGCTGATAACCAGCAGAGTTGTGCCATTGTTCCAGGGGCTGTGGGGACCCAGAGCAGTAGTGGTAGGAGATATGTAGTGGGTTTGAATTAGACATATAACCTTGGAAATGTATAACTAAACAGTTATAGAAACTGTAACAAAATCCCTCTCACCAGGGACTTCAAGATCACTGCCACCATGTGTTTTTTACCAGCAGGAACCAGGAAACCTTTATTTATTTAGTCTTTGGTAACCAGGTAAGGCCCACTAGGCACAACTGCCTGTTTTCAGGGGTGACCTGGAAACATAGAAACATAGACTTTGACTGCAGATAAGGACCGCTTGGCCCACCTAGTCTGCCCATTTCCCTGCCTGTTGGATAAGCTGCAGATCCTAGTTAACCAACAGCCTACTTCTTCCTACCCCCCACCAGAATTGCCTTATGTCTGTCCCATGCATTCTTGAATTCCCCCACTGTTTTTGACTCTCGGCCTCCTCAGGAAGGCCGTTCCATGCACCTACCACCCTCTCTGTGAAAAAATACTTCCTCACATTGCCCCTGAGCCTTTCCCCCTCTATCTTCAAGTTGTGTCCCCTTGTTCTTGCATATATCTTTTTCTGAAAGATGCTACCCTCTTGGACTTTGTTGATTCCCTTGAAGTACTTGAAAGTTTCTGTCATGTCCCCCCCTCTCCCTCCTTTCCTCAAGGGTATACCTATTAAGCTTCTTTAGCCTTTCTTCTTATGGCTTCTGTTGCAGACCCTGCACCATTTTAGTTGCCCTTCTCTGGCCTGTCTCCATCCTGTTTATGTCCTTGCCGAGATGGGGTCTCCAGAACTGCACGCAGGACTCCAGATGGTGTCTCACTAACTGTCGGTACAGAGGGATAACAACTTTCTGTTGGGTGGGAACCCTGTGGACTCCTGTGGGACTCCCCTGTAGGCAAACAGGAGGTGAGGCAATTATTTGTCCCACTCCTTTTTGTGCTGGCCAGCAAATGCCCTGAGCATAGTTTTAAGGGTCCCATTGAATCGCTTAACCAGGACATTTGTCTCGGGGTGATAGGGTGAAGCATGGAGCTGTTTTACCTCGCACTTCTTCCACAAACTGGTCATTAAAGATGACATAAAATTTGCCCCCGGTCTGATAAAATCTCCTGGGGAAATCCTACTCAGCTAAAGATTCCCAGGAGCTCATCAGTCACCTTTCCTGTCTCAGTGGAGGACATGGCCACTGCCTCGGGGTACCTGGTTGCGTAATCCACAACAACCAGTATGTATCGTTTGCCTGTGTGACTTGGGGTACTCGGGCTCCACTATCAATCAAATCAAATCAAGTTTTATTTATAAAGCACTTTTCAAAAAGCCAAAGCGCATATACAATACGTCCATGGCTACCCTCTTAAAGGGTTCATCGATACTAAGCGGGGCACCAAAGCTGCCTTAGCCTTGTCTCTGACCTTTCCAACCCACTGGCACTGTGGACAAGTCCAACAGTAATTTGCCACATCTGTGGACATGCTTGGCCAAAAGAAATTGTTAGCAAGCTGCTTTTTCATGCGGTTAGTACCCAGGTGGCCTGAAAAAGGAATGCCATGGGCCAGGGCCAGGGCCAGAAGCTGCTTTTGGTAGCCCTGGGGAATTTCCAGCTACTGGAGTACCTCTCCCTCTAGCCCCCATTGTGGTGTACACTCCCTGTACAGCAGACCATTTTCCTAATAAACTGACTTTTTACTCCCTTGAGAGGCCTCAGCACTTTCTGCTATCTCTCTCTCTGTTTTTGAAGAGTAGAATCAGCTCACTGTGCCCTGCCCAGCTCTTCCCATCTGACCCTGCCCATTTCCCCTTCAGGAGGAAAGCTGCCCCAGTGGCAACCTCCTCTGCTTGCAGCTTGGGCTCAGGGCTGCTACTCCTAGATAGCCCTTCACCCACACTAGCTACTTCCTCAGCTGTTCAGGGATCGGTCTGCACAGGCTGTGTCGCCCCCTCCTCACCCTCAGAAGCTCACCCTTTTGCCTGGCTATGGGTAGTAACACATACTAGGTTTTCCCCATGGTCAAAATCATTCCCCATGATCACATCCACAGGAAGATCAGGTACAACTCCCACCTCCTGTACCCCATGGCCGCCCTCCCAGCTCAGGAAGACCCAAGCCATTGGCACTTGGATCACTGGACCCATGACTCCCTGAATCTTGGAGAACTGCCCTGGCAGAATCTGCTCCACCTGGATCAGATCCTGCCTTACCATGGAGATGGAGGCACCAGTGTCCCTCAATCCCTGTGTTACCATCCCATTGACTAGAATAGGGTGCATATGCCTAGTGTTGTTTGGTGGTACTACAGTGTGTGCACAGTTTTCCAACTGTGCTGCACTGTCTTGGTGACCTCTCCACCCGGCTTTTGCCCTTTACTCCTGTTTTTTAGGGCAGTCATAGGTTGGATGCCTCACTTTCTGGCAAATCCAACATTCCTTTGCCCCCTGACTCCTTGTTCCCCTTAGAAATGGTGGGTTCTGTTTTGGGCTTGGGTGCAGGCTGGTTTCCTTTAGGCTGTCCTCCCTGGGTCCCCTTAAAACCATGGTCTGCCCCACCCCCGTAGTTCTTACCCAGCAAATGTGGTCTGCTGGCCACATACAAATCAGCACTTTCTGCTGCCTCCTTTGCAGAGTTGCATGCCCAGTCCAGCAGTCAAATGCGCAGGTCATCAGGTACAGTTTTAAGAAACTGTTCCCTTATGATTAAATCTTTAATTTGCTCTATAGACCTTGCCTTAGCCCCATCTACCCAGTGGTCTTAGTAAGCACACATTTGGACATGCAATTCTACATAGCTGTCTCCTGGGCCTTTTCTTAATTCCCTAAATTTACATCTGTAAGCCTCAGGAGTTAGTTCAAAATGTTGTAATAACATTCTTTTAACTTTATCATACTCCATGCAATCATTATCGTCCATTCGAGCAAATGCATGCAACGCACGGGCAGTAAGCAATAGTGTCAAGTAGATCATTTAAGAAGGCTTATTTAATTTAAATTGCCTACAAACCCTTTCAAATGATTTTAAAAACAAATCTAGCTCATCTCCCTCTCGGTACTGTGGGAACATTTTGGAATTAATTGTGGCCGTGGGTTGAATCCCCTTCGCCATTACTTACGGTTTGCCATGCTGTTTGCTGGCACAGTTTCACCAGCTTGATCTCATACTGTTGTTCTTTTTCACGCTCTTCTCGTTCCTTCTGTCTTTCCTCTCGCATCAGGATTTCATGCTGTCGAATCTTTTCCCTTTCCTCTTGCATCAGGATCTCGTGCCGGGGAGTCTTTTCTCTTTCCTCTACCTCCAGCCTTATTTTTCTCCCTTTCAGCCTCCAGCCTTGCCCTCTACAGTTCAGCATCCTGCAACGCAAGCTCTGCCTTCAGGATCTCAAGCTGAGGTTGATTGGGCTGCACAGCTCCCCCAGCTTGTGCCACAAGGTGCCCCCTTGCTCAACTGCTGGGACTTCAGTCTCACTACCTGGGTCAATGTCCTTAGCGACCACCTGCTGACCAGGTATTGGGCTATGCTCATTTAAGACTGTCTGCTCCTCCTCCTGCAGCTGGTAATGCACCAATAGGGCTTCCATGAGTGCACTCTTTGTCATGCCCTCATAGAGAATCCCACTTGCAGCGCAGAGCTCATGAAGCTGCTGTACATGAAATATGACATAGCCTGAGGAGCTCATATTCTCTGGCTATGCTGCATTAAGCTCTCTAGAAATTAAAAAAAAAACAGTAGTAAATAATGCAACCTTTTGAAATCCTGTTTCATGACTGTTAAGGTATATTTCTGCTGACACTCCATCACCAGTGTGCGCTCTCTCTCTCTCGCGCTCTCTCTCTGTTCCTGCCTCACAGAAAAGCACACTGTATGCTGCTCTGCATGCTCTTGTACCAGTTGCCGCACTGATCCCACCCTCTGACACCAATGTAAGAAAATCCCTCTTACCTGGGACTTCAAGATCCCTGCCACCACATGGTTTTACCAAAAGGAACCAGGAAACCTGTTTTATGCTCCTTTGCTCAAGGTCTGGCAGGTCAACACAATAACTGTGGGTAGAGTGCCCCTTCAGAGACAGACTGCAAACAGAGTCCAGCAGAAATAGTAAAATTATCCTTTAAATACAAGCAGTCACTGATTCTATAAAAATAGAAGCTTCACTAAAATACTATAAGTATTTACAACAGGATTTATGTACAGTCAGACAAAAGGATTACAGTTTACTAGAAATTAAAATAATAACCTATGTCTTTACCTGCTGCCTGAAAAAAACACTTTTCCCTAAGCTGTCTTATTACCAGACTTCTAGCAGCAGGTCTCTGGCATTCTCAGATGTTAGAGAGAGAGAGAGAGAGAGAGAGAGACACAGACGGCTTACAGCCCCTTAATGTAGTTCTCCCTCCATATGGGAAGGGGTCTCACTAGCATTGAGTGACAGTTCCATGTTGTCCCAGCCCTCTTTGAGATTGTGTGTGTGTCTCCACCCATCCTTTAGCACCTCCTTGCTAACATTATGACGCCCACCTGGGTTCTTTGTTTAACATAGGAACATCTCCAGGAAGAACTCCCCACTGAGTTTATTGTTTTATCACCTCCTCCCCAGCTTTCCTGTTAGCTTTCCCATGAGAACATCAGACCATCCACCCTGGCTACCATAAGCTGTCACATATTACTTGCTCATGTGATCTGGTAGCCATCTTGTACCTGAAGCAGATGCACATTTAGAAAAGAATAAATGAATCAGAACAATACATGATTCTGGTCCCCTTTCCCATCACAGAAACAACAGCAGCAAAATAGGAAATGGATTAAAACTCTTTAACATAAAATAACAATAGCATGCTAAAGGTCACATGGTGTAACTTGCAAGACTAAAGATTAACAGTATTTGGTAATATATTAGCACCAGCAAGAACTAAGTGGTGGGTTCTGTTTTAAGCCACCAAGCAGCTTTAGGGCACATTTATCCCCTGATCGGGCTCCTGCTCTGTCAGTGGCTGTGGCTTGCTTTTGGAGCCGCCTGCTGCACTGAATCTTCCCCCTGCCAGCAACACAGATTTATCCCCTGACCAGGCTCCCGCCCCATCAGTAGCTGTGGCTTACTTTTGGAGCCACTTGCTGCACTGAATCTCCCCGCTGCCAGCAACATGGGTACGGACCCGAACCTTCCACCGGCAACTTCCAACAGCAAGCCACCCTTACTATTGAACATTTTCTCGTCTCCTCAGGCTGCCATTGGCTGACTCCCCTTGGTGCTGAGTGCCATAGGCTAGTCTCCAAGCTGCAGTTTTCGACTTTGCAGCTCTTAAGCTGCACTCCTCTACTTTCTGCTTACTCTGCTCCTTTTTTCATTTCATTTTCTTTTTTTGTAGGGTTAGACCATTGAGTAAAACTCAATTAAAATGGTGGCCCATTGCATCACATAATAAATACAATTTCGAAGCAACATCCGTTAACATAAATGACAATAACAACAACAATCTTACATAAATTATATAACAATACATTACATACTAAAACATTAATGAACTCGGCAAGATTTGATTTGTGCAATTGCAGTACTCGTAAACCATTGTTTGATTACTTTTAAAGATGGGGGTTTAACATTAACATGACGAAACTGAGGTGGAAGATTATTCCAGATCAGGGGAATCATACAACTAAAGAAATACTCAGAATGCTGAGTTCTAAATTTTGGGACAAAAGCTCACTATATGCTGCCTTCCTGAGAGTTGGGTTTATATCCCTAGTTTTTATTCTTACCGCTAAATAATCTGGTATACTACCTGTTGCACTTTTATAAGCAAATAATACTTTGTGAAGTTGTCTCCTTTCAGGTAATGAAACCCAACCCAGATCAGAATACATCACACAGTGATGGGCTTGCCTAGGACAATGAAGGATTAATCTTGCCAATCTGTTGTATAACACATCCAGCTTCTGTAGTTTGGCTTTACTAGCATAATCATGCAGTACATCACAGTAATCAAACAGTGGGAAGACCTGGGTTTCAACCATCTTCTTAATTATACATTTCCCCAGACAGTTTTTGTTTCGATATACAGAAACATCCCCGCTCTTTTCCCTATTGAACCTATGAGCTTATCCATGTGAGTATTACCAGTTGCTGAAGAATCCACCCAGAAACCAAGGTACTTGTATGAGGGTACTTGCTCTAACTTGGTTCCTTCTGTATCAACAGTGAGCAGATCCTCACAATTTTTCAGCTTTTTTACTGACCCTAACTCCATGCATTTGGTTTTGTTAATGTGCATTTTTAGCCTTGAAGTTGTAAAAAAAAAAAAACCTTGTTTCTAGGATTGTGGATATGTTGTTTATCCACACTGGTTGGCATGTCCCTTTCCCCTTTAAATCTCAACAGAAGGTCTCAAAGCTGGCTCCTCCCACCCACCCAGGTGGTATAACCCTCGGCTCTGCTCCATGGCACCAGATCTTCCTTTCCGCTGGAAGATTCAGGTTGCCTCCTTACCGCTCCCACGTTCTGTAGGCCCTGGCTTCTAATACTTCGGAGATTCTGAAGATTAAACTCGTTAAGAGTTAGCGATTGCGAATTTGCTGTCTCGACCACTACGGAAGAGAAATCTTCTGTCAGATTCCATTGGTGCCCGTGCAGACAGAAGATGTCGTGCACAGACCCGCACACCACGTGCGACTACTGTGTGGGTGTCGGCCATGACACCCAGACCTGCGAGATGTGTCTCGCTTTCCACCCTAACGTCCTTGACTATCGTCTTGTATGTCTAAAACTGAGTCGGCCAGAGAAACAGAATCCGTTAGTCAAATCAAAGGAGTCCTGGTGGGTGGTCTCCACAGCTGCGGGGTCCGTCAAACAGTTGGAGCAAATGCAGGCCTTTGAAGAATAGGTGGCGCGATCTGCGGAACGTTCCTCTCGGCTGATTTTTGTTCCACTTAATCTGGGCTCCACTTTCTCTGGCTACTTTCAAGAGATGTGCCAATCTCTCTCCATCAAGGGCAAGGGACCTTCGGGCTCACTTGTCTCCCGGTCCCGTAAGAAAGATAAGGAACCGAAAGACTCTTCGTCTTGGCGAAGACGTTCTTGGGATTGAGAGCAATCTTGGTCCCAGGAATCTCCAGTCTCGACCTCGGTCAAGATTGCAACTTCGGCCACCGGCTTCTCGGTCCCACCATCTGGTCAGCCAGCTGAAGTCGCGATCAACGATGCGGTTGAGATCACTCTCAACCCTGTTGATCTGTTGTCGCCCAATGAGGCTAACAACTCTCTTGCCAGGACCCTGGTCCTGACTCTCTCCAATGAGGAGACCCAGCCTGCTGGCAGTCCCATCGAGGAGCCGGTCCCAGATCAGGGAAAATCGCCAGGTTCAGCCAGTGTCTCCCAAGCGACCCCATCGGTCACCCCGATAATCGAGGTTGAGGTCTCGGACTCCCTCGACTGATAGGCCGAGGAAGGCGCATAAGCGCTCCAAGAAAAGGCGCTGCCGCCATTTGTCTTCGTCCTCCTCGGATGAGAGAAGGCTTCGGCAGAAACTCAGTTGCCACTAAGAAGACCTTATGTGGCAACAGCTGATTTTGTCTGGTCAGAAACCGGCCTCGGTTTCCATGCTGGCCATCACTTGGCTCTCACCTACTAGGCCGAAGCCAACTCCATTGGAACCGATTAAAACGGTTCCCCTGCTTGCGATTCCAGTGAAACCCTCCCCAGTTTGGCCAAAATCGACCTCTCCACTGATAGTGGTGGTGCTGCCGCCTAAACAGCCTTTGGGAGGGGCTCCTTTGAAGGAACCTCTGACCGTTCTGGGTCTTCCTCGCAGGTTATCAGTCACCCTCAAGCCTGATCGCCCCAGGCATGTACAGGGGGACCTTGCCAGCCATTCGATTTATCCGAATACTTTGGATTCTGATGACTCCGACCTACACTCTCATCTGGTAGATGATGAGTCGGTGGGCAGTCTCTCAGTGGAGGAAGGTTCATCATCCTTCTTGGGGATTCTTTGCCTGGTCTCCGAATCCACGGGGATGCCCCTGGAACCTGTACAGAAACGGGTGTAGTACCTTCTTACGGACATCCTTAAGAGAGGGGACACTCCGATGGAAGCCTTCCCAGTGGCTGAGGCCATTGTTGGTCCGGCTTTGGAGCTTTGGCAGCACCCTGCCTCCTGCCCCGCACCGTATGCCCGGATAGCCCGCAAGTACCTGGTGCCCACTGGGTCCCTCTCAGGGTTCACAGAGTATTCCTCTGCTGAGGGTCTGGTGACCACTTCCATGTTCAGATGCACAGACAGCTCAGCAGATATGGATATACCTCCGGGCAAGGAATCCAAAAAATTGGACCACTCTGCCAGGAAGGTCTGTGCTGCCTCTTTGCTAGGCCTCGATCAGCAAGCTCATCCATCATCATGGTGCATTTCTCCCATGCCCTTCTGGGCTCCTTGGATTAGGTTCTCCCTCAGCTCCCTGCTGACCTCCAGACTACGGTGAAGCAGGTCCTGGACCAGGGTTGGGCTGTTGCCAAACAGCAACTCCAGATGGCCCTGGATCTCGGGGACTCATGCGCCTGTTTGGGGGCAGCCATGGTTGCCATGTGCCGCAGGGCTTGGCTGAGGCTCTCCATCTTTACGGTGGACACCCAGCACAAGCTTACTGATGTTCCTTTCCTGGGCACTGATCTCTTCGGCCCAGGTGTGGACGGTCACCTTCAACGGATCAAGCAGTCCAGTGCCACCTTGGACTCAGCTACATCTGCTCAGAAAGACGCTCAAGGTGCCAAGAAGCAGAAGAAAAAGTCATTTCAGCACCCTGCTCCTGCGGTCAAGCAGACCTTCTTCCAGGGTGGGCAGAAGCAGCAGGCACAGGCTTGGCACCCTCGGCCCATAGACAGGGAGGTCAGGGTTCAGGCAATTTCCAATCCGGACCCTCTTCCTCCAAGCCTGCTCAGTGATGGATAGGGGCTGCCACCACTATTCCTATCACACCATCTGAGTCCTCCCATGGGGGTCCGGTTCTGTCACTTTCTTTCCACGTGGTCCGCCGTTACCATGGACAGGTGGGTTCTAGAAGTGGTCGGTCAGGGTCTGCCTCTGGAATTCGAGCAGTACCCTCCCCCAAGCCAAGCCAAGCCAAGCCCCAAGGGAGGAAAGGGTATCAGTCCACACTCGGTCAGCTCTGAGAGACGACATAGCTCAACTCCTCCTCAAGGAGGTAGTAGCCCAAGTGACAGATTCCCCCGTCAACCCAGGGTTTGTTTCCAGGTACTTCCTGGCCTCAAAGCAGATGGGGACTGGCACCCCATTCTAGATCTGCATGACCTGAACCAGTTTCTCAGGCCACGCACCTTTAGGATGGTAACTGTGTCCCAGATCATACCACCCCTGGAGCAGAACATGTGGTTCTGCTTACTGGATCTCCAAGACATGTTTTTACACATCCCAATCCATCTGTCTCATCAGCGGTTCCTCCGCTTCCGAGCAGAGGGAACCCTTTTCGAGCTCCGAGCCATGCCATTTGGCCTGTCATTGGCCCCATGGGGAACCACAGAGCCCATGGGTTCTGGACCTCTGAGGAATCCCGATACCATATCAACCTGCTGGAGCTCAGAGTGGTCAGACTGGTGCTGTCAGCATTCACTCATTCCTTCAGGGTCAAGTGGTTAAAGTCCAGGCAGACAATACCACGACCATGTACTACCTCAACAGACAGGGTGGCATGCACTCCTGGCTGTTGTGCAGGGATGCGCTCTGCATCTGGACCCTTGTGAGCCGACTGGAGGCAGATCTCCTAGCCATCCATGTGCAGGACCCTCAAATTAACTGGAGGATGCTCTCAGCCGCATAGGCGAGACATCACACGAGTGGTCTCTCCATCCAGAGGTAGCTCACAGCCTGTTCTCCCACTGGGGCAAACTTTTGGTGGATCTGTTTGCCTCCTGGGAAAACACCAAGCTGAGGCTGTTTCATGTCCACTCCCCTCAGCAGGGTATGCTGCAGGAGATGCCTTTTCGAGGCCATGGACCCCAGGCCTCTTCTATGCCTTACCTCCATTTTCCTTGATCCACAGGGTGCTTCTCAAGGTGAGGAGGGACAAGGCGCAGGTAGTCCTGCTAGCCCCAGACTGGCCCCACCAGTTCTGGTATCCAGATCTCCTCAGCCTCAGCAACAGGCTCCTGAGGCGCCTTCCAGCATGCCCAGACCTGATATCTGTCAATCAGGGGAAAATGTTCCATCTGGACCTTCAGTCCCTGTGCCTGACAGCCTGGTTCCTGAGCGGCTAGAATTCCAGGCCCTGGGTCTCTCTGAGGATGTACTCACAGTAGTGGAAGCATCCAGGAAGGAGTTGACCAGAAGGTGCTATGCCTTCAAATGGAAAAGGTTTTCCATTTGGTGTCGAGCAAGGTCTGGACCCTCTGTCCTGTACAGTGTCTAGCATCTTAGACTACCTTTGGTCTCTGTCCAAAGGGGGGGTCTTCGGTCTTCAACCCTTAAGGTGCACCTGGCAGCCATCTCTGCTTACCGGGCATGGGCCAGTCAATAGATGGTGGTGCAGGAGAAGGTGATCTGGTACTTTTTCAGAGGCCTCGATCACATATCCCCTCCGGTGCATGAACCTCCACCTCTGTGGGATTTACTGATGGTTTTGGCAAAACTCATGGGCAAACCATTCGAACCTGGTGGCTATCATGTCTTCCAGAAGGACTGAGGAGCTCCAGGCACTTTCGGTGGAGTCTCCTTACTTGGTCTTCCATGGGGACAAGGTTGTCCTGCGCCCCTACCTGAAATTCCTCCCGAAGGTGGTGTCAGAGTTTCATCTCAACCAGGTGATGACTCTGCCTGTGTGTTACCGGAACTACACCTCGGATGCTGAGTACAGGCTCTATACTCTGGACCTGAAACAAGCTCTCTCCTATTACAAGGAGAGAACGGCGGGAATTCGGGGAGAGGTTCGCCAGCTGTTTGTCACCTATGCTGAAGCTACACCTGGCAGATGTGCAGCAAAGCGGACGATTGGCAGATGGATTACACTGTGCATTGATCTCTGCTACAGATTGGAGGGCAAGGAGCCTCCCAGAGGGATAAGAGCTCATTCTACCCGCCATACCTCTGCATTGGTGGCTGCTTCCAGGGACGTCCCTATCCAGGAAATCTGTTGGGCTGCTACCTGGAAGATAGCAAACACCTTCATTACCCACTACCACATTGACCTAGAGTCGCACCGGGATGCTGGTTTTGGGGCCTCAGTTCTCCAGTCTCTGTTTCCCAAGTAGAGGGTGTGTGCCTTGCTTCCCTCCTCCCAGAGAACTATTTGGAGTCTGCCAACCAGTGTGGATGAACAACATATCCACGATCCTAGAAAACAGGTTACGTGCCTGTAACAGTAGTTCTAGGAGTGGTATATGTTGTTCACCCACACAGACTTACCCGACCTCCCTGGCTTTGACGCACAACCTGAGCTTCCAGCGGGCAAAGATCTGGCATCGTGGGACACAGCCGAGGGTTATACCACCCGGGTGGGTGGGAGGAGCCAGCATTGAGACCTTGTGGCGAGATTTAAAGGGGAAAGGGATATGCCAACCAGTGTAGATGAACAACATATACCACTCCTAGAACTACTGTTACAGGTGAGTAACCTGTTTATACTGTCAAAGCTCTGCTGTAAATTCTCCTGTAACTCCCTCAAGGTATTAGCCGAAGTATAGATTATTGTGTCATCTGCATCTAAATGATATGCTGCATTATTTACTATTTTCTCAAATCCTCTCAGGTATATCAAAAATAATAAGGGTCCAAGTACTGAGCCCTGGGGGACTCCATGAACAACTGGCAGGGGAACTGAATTTACTTTGTTTACAGTTGTAACCTGCATTCTCCCTCCCAAATAAGAAACAAACCATTTTAAAGCAGTGGGTGACAATCCCAAGTCCCTCAATCTCGGAAGTAAAATTTGGTGGTCTACCGTGTCAAAGGCCTCCTTAACTTGAAATTTTAAACTAAAATGTTTTCTAGTTGAGTACCTGTTTTTTGTTTACTCCACCAGTTTAGGGAAGGCAATTTTCTGTGACTACTGCTAGGAAATCTATTTTACCACATTTTGCTGTATTTTTTCACTACTACCTACTGTTTAAACCTTCTGGTAATCTAATATTTCTGCAACAGACAGCACTTGACAATTTATTGTGACTGCTGTAGGCAATATAATTAGTTAATGTAAGTTCATTGCTTTCCCCCTTCCTCATTTCGTTTTTTTTATTTTATACTGAAAGGTCTGTGGGCTAGAAACCCATTTTCACAGACGTCCGGTTTAAACATATAAACGCATAGAAAGACATCTTAACAAAATCATATACACATTTTAAAAATTACAGGGTCACCAGGACTGGGTAAAACACCTACAGACAGAGTTAATAAACGTATTCCTTCTAAGCGCTGTCTTAAAAATTGAAATATTTGAACAACATGCAGTGGTGCTCGGTAGTTCATTGTAGAGTTATGGGGCTGAAAAAGTCACCGAATTTTGAGCAAACACAGTACGATAAAATGGAATCTGAAATGAATTTTTACTTTGCGAACATGTATAAGAAGGTAGGGGAATCATTGGAAACAAACTTGATATACTGTTCAGGAGTATCCCCAGCTTAACCTTGTGTAGAAAAATCGAAGACCTAAAGTTAAACCGTTCCACCAGTGATAAACATTTAAATGAATTATACAAAAAACAATGGTGCGTGGATCTGGGCTGACCTGTTGCAAAACGTATGGCTGAATGATAAGTTGTCTGAAGTTTTGTTAACAATCTTTCTGACGTATACGAAAAAACTACAGAGCCATAGTCAGTTATAGAAAAAAGAAGATTATGGGTTAACATATTTCTGGTTTCAGCCGTAAGATGTTTTCTTATTCAGTATAGGAAACCCAGTCTTTTATGTAATCTACTAATTAAATCCAAAATATGAAATTCAAATGAAAAATATGGATCCAAAATTAGCCCCAAATACTTGAACTCCTTAACTTGTTCTATAAGTGAATCATAATTATCCAAAATATTGAGTCCAAAAGATGTAGATTTCCTGGGTATGGAAAAAATATTGTCTTGGTCTTAACTGAATTCAAAACTTAATTTATGTGTTTCAAACCAGTGATGCAGTCAGCTAAAGTCAGATTGTAGAGATTCTTTAAGGGATGATAGACAGGTCCCTTTACAAAACAATACCTCATCATCTGCGCATAAAATTAATTCTGTATGGGGAAAAAAGAGTAGGTAATGTATTCACAAAAACAGAAAATAGAAATGGCCCAAGTATGGAGCCCTGAGGGACTCCACACCTTAACTGTGATTCATTTAAGAATAAACTATTAACCACCGTTTTTTGACTCCTTAATGAAAGGTAGTTTGCAAACCAGGAAATCATTTCTTTAGGAAAAAAAAACTCCAGGTAAACATTTAAGGAGCTCAGCATGGATTATCAAGTCGGATGCCTTGGTGAGGTCCACAAAAGCTGCTGCAACATATTTCCCTTCATCTATCGCTTTGATAGCTTGGCTTGTGAACCTCAACAAGGCAGTCTCAGTGTTATGGTTTTGTCTAAACCCGTGCTGAGACTTCGTCCATAAATTGTACTTTTCCAAATATTGAGTAGCTTGGTCTAGCACAATTTTTTCTAGAATTTTAGAGGGTGGAGCCAGTAGAGAAATTGGACGATAATTATTAATGTTGTACCTGGAACCAGATTTAAAAACAGGTTTAACGATAGAGCTTTTCCAAATCCCTTCTGCTCTCCCTTTGACTCTTAATCTTTTTCTAGTTCTGTGCCTCTTACTCTTCTCCTTGCTCCAAACTTCATCCTTTCTCTAAGATTCTCTGTTTCCCTGCTGTCCCACTACTGTACTAATTTTCTTTCTCTTCCACCACCTCCTTCCTTCCACTACCAGCTCATGTTGGCGCCAAGGCACAGACACCCCTTCCCTGGCTCTATTGTTTAACCCCCCTTCTCTTCTTTGCTGCCTGTTCCCTCCCACCAATTAGCCTGTGGCCCTTTCCTGTGGCCGTAACATCCCGCTAACTTGTCTTCCTCTTTCAGATTTAGCCCCTGACTGGGCTGTCGCACAGTTGGAGGCTGCGGCTTGCTTTTGGAGCCACCTGCCGCACTGAATCTCCCCGCTGCCATCAACACAGGTACAGACCTGAACCTTCCACTGGCAGCTTCCAGTGGCAAGCCACCCTCACTATTGGACGTTTTCTCTTGTCTTCTCAGGCTGCCATTAGCTGACTCCCCTTGGTGCTGAGTGCCATTGGCTAATCTCCAAGCTGCAGTTCTCAGCTTTGCAGCTCTTAAGCCGCACTTCTCTGCTTACTCTGCTCCATAACTTGAAATTTTCTCCCACACACCTACCCCCATCCCCGGCACTCTTTAAATGCTCTTGCAGCCTGACTAAATCCCCACCATCCAGTCTGAGTAGCCACTCACAGTGTACTTTCACTACAAAAATACTTTCTCTCTCTCTCCCCCTCATTTGTGCTCTGTTTTTAGCCTCTATCGCTACTAACTGCTTCCACTGCTTCTTGTCATGCTCTCCCCTCCTGTCATGCTCTCTTGTCCTGTCATGCTAGTGTCTCCTCTAACTCGTCTGCCTCTTCTAGCCATTCTCCCCACCCACCTTCCCCCCCTTCTCCTTGCCATCTCCCAAACATCTCCAATCTGGCATTTTTCCCTCCATCTAGTCTCTTTTCTAAGTGCCATATTATTACCTCTGCTCCCTTCCTCCATTACTGGAGCCGCTTTCAACTGTCTCCTGCAGCCCCCCTTTTTTCTGCACCCACTTCACTTGCGTTTATCAGTCTCCTGCTAAATGTCTCATCACCCCCAATTCGCAAACCCTCCAGCCTTAAACCACATAAGCCTCTGCAATTTCTTAAAAACCCTAAATTACATTACCTAATTGTAGCCTTACTACTTCTTTCATTGGGTACCATCCATCCCAACCCAGGTCCTCCTGCAAACACTTCTTCTGGTCCCTCCCATATTAACCCTGGACACAAACTCACAAATTCTCTAACCCTACCTAGTGGTCTTAAGCTATTGCACCTAAATATAAGCAGCCTCCTGCTAAGCTAGACCTATTGCAAGCCATGCTTGTCTCGCTGTTCCCAGACATCCTAATCCTGTTCGAGACGTGGTTGAATAATAAAATACCTGACCATACCATTTCTATCCCTGGCTATTCTCTAGCCAGACAAGCTAGATCAGGCAGAAATGTGTATGTGTGTGTGTGGGGGGGGGGTGTCGCATTGTATATCTCCTCCTCCCTACAATATGCTATCACTCTCTCAACCTCACTAACAGCTAACTTTGAGGCCCTCATTATCCGGGTTTCACTGCCCTTTACCATCCCAATCTTTGTAGCAGGCATCTACTGTCGCCTCAATCTTCCTTCTTTGATAGCGACTAACCTCACTACTACCATTGTCTCACACTCCCAACCAGGCGAATTGTTTCTCATGGGGGACTTTAACTTAAACTGGCTGTCATTTTCCAACAGTAAAGCTTGAAACATCGTCACCTCTCATACTTAACCCAGCTCATTCAAGAACCAACCCCAAATCACACTTTGATAGACTAGGCACTCACCTCTCACCCACATAAGTTTATCAGTTCAGGCATACTTCTAGATGCATTAAGCGACCATCATCTGATATATCTGGTTTGGAAGATCCACAGGCCTAAACCTCTGCATAAGATACTATTAACGTGCTCCTACAAATCCCATGACATTACTCCTGTCCTCTATGACCTAGCAAACACAGACTGGAGCCCGTTAACCACTGCTCCCCATGCACTGGCCCGGTGGTGCTGAGGGTTGAGGCGCTGAATGCCACACCGGTGACCCGGGTTCGGGAGTGGACTCGGGCCGCCGGGAGTCAGCAGGGGAGAGGGAGGATCGAGCGTCCCACGACTGCTGTCCTTCCTGTGGGGTGGGCGGGGGGATCGCATCGCTCTGCAGCGACAACTGGCGGAGGCCAGGGGCACTGCGAATAATGTGCACAGTTGAGGGCTGGAGTGCGGCAGGCGTTAGCATGTAAGTGCACTGATGCCATTGCACAACTGGCTCAGAGGAAGGAAAAATGGTGGAAAATTGAGGGGCGATCATGGTGGCCGTGCCTTGCATCCCTGGACACGAGAGGTGCGCCCCCCAGGTATCAGGATCCAGGTCCCCGGGGGGGGGGCACACTCTGCATGCTGGCCTGCATGGAGGAGTGCATGTCACTGGCCAGACCTGGTCTAGGGGTGCAGGTGCCGAATGGCCAGACGACTCACCACCCGCTCCGCAGTAGGGGCGGAAAAAGAAAGTCGTGATTAAAAAAAAAAATACACTGCTCCCCACGTGGATAGTGCCCTAGCCTTTAAAGATAAAGCCCTCTCCATCTAGAACCATTGTGCCCCTTACAAGCGTATCAGAGTTTATCGTAACCATGTTCCTTGGGTCACTCCGGAGCTCCTGGCATGCCTTAGAGCATGTGACCAAGCCTGGAGAAAACACAAGGCAACCAAACTACCGAGTGATTTCAATACTTACCACAATGCATGCACAAAAGCAACTAGACCAGCTAAGACTGAATACTTCTCTTCAACTTTCCGCTCTTATTTAAATTCCGGCTTCAAATTCTGGAAAGTACATCCATGCCCTCTTCTCCCCCCCCACCCACCCACTCCCTGTCTAATATAAACAATGCCTTCACTGCGGACCATGCTACTGTGGCTGAGGAATTCAACTACTACTTCACATGTGCTTCAGCCTTGCTAGCCTCCCTCCTAGCACCTCTGGCTTCCCCCTCCAAAAGCGATAACTGCAATCCCAGCCTTGCTCCAGACCATAACCCTTTTACCTTCTCAGTGGTTTCACCTGCCGATACCCTCACCGCCCTGCTGGCTCTCAACCCGTCTAAAGGCAGTTCTCCCGAACTTGACCCTAAGCTTCTCTACCTCTCTGCCTCAGCTATCGCTTTCCCTCTTTCGGAAATCTGGAACTGCTCCTTCTCAACTGCAACTGTCCCCTCACCCTGGAAGCATGCTGTCATCATCCCCCTCCCTAAAGGGGGGTGACTCTACTTCCTCTGGTAACTACCACTCTATCTCCCTGCTTCTTACCCTTGCTAAACTTCAGGAACATCTAGTTATCTCCCAAATCTCCTCCTTTCTCTCTGACTCTAATTTCTTTACCCTTTTCCAATCTGGATTCAGGAAAAAACATTCTACTACCACTTCCCTGCTCAGGCTCACTGATTCTGTCCTCACTGGAATGGATCGTGGCTTGATCACCTCTGCCATCTTTTTCAACCTAGCCAAGGCTTTTGACATGGTTTCCCATTCCCTCCTTCCCCAATCCTTCACTTCAGCCAGGCTCTCTCCAGTGGCTACTGACTGGTTCCGGGCCTACTTTATGGGGAGGACACAATCAGTTAGAATTGCAGAGTCCTGCTCCCCCCTCTCCAAATCCACACTGGTGTTCCTCAGGGCTCAGTGCTGGGTCCCCTACTCTTCTGCAGTTTCCTAAATGACTTACCGTCAGTCTGTTCTTCCACCTCCATACACATGTATGCTGATGATACTGTCCTGTTCACCTCTGGCCAGTCTCCCCATGATGTGGAAACCAAACTTCAGCTCAACTTCACTGAGCTCCAGCACTGGCTTACTTCCATCATCTCTTTCTAAATGCCAAGAAAACAGTCTCCACGACCTTTGTCACTAGGCTGCCCATTCTCCCCACCTTCCACACCCTGGATGGGACTATGCTTGAGGATGCCCCCTCCTTCAGATACCTTGGTTTATGGCTGGATCCACACCTAAACTTCTCTGAACACATTGACGCCATTCTAAAAAAACTACGCCCCAAGCTAGGCACCTTATTCAGGCATGCGACTGTGGTCTACAGTGCTGCTCCCAAATCTACCTTATCCAGATTGGACCCCCTTTTCAACTCCTTCTGTCGCGTTACCCTGGACTTTCCTACAAGTACTCACCACTGTGTTCTCTATCACTCTCTGTCTTCCCCTCTCTTACTAACAGTTGTCTCTCCCACTGTGTCAAATGGGATCCAGTTAAAATTGCACATCCAAAATAGCGTGAGTCATTAATGTGCTACCATTTCAGCTCGTACTTTAAAAGTGCTGGCACAGAACACTGCATGTACAATAACAGCGTTAGATACCAACCCGAATCAATCAGTTCTAATCTAATCAGTTGAAGGGCTATAAAAACACTAACCCTCCATATTGCATGCTGTACTGGCTCAGTATTTACATGATTGTTCTGTCTTCTTTGTCCCTGACTGCAATTTCAAGTGTTGTCTCCGCACCTCTTCTTCTAACCACCACACCCCAATTCTCTGGATCAGCGGTCACCACTGCAGCTTGCCTGTTGCAGATGTGGCTGCTACAGAGTGCTTCCCCTGAGAACTGCAGCTCTTCCCTTGCTCCTGCAGCTGCTTGGTTCCCCTCTCAGCCACTTCTGCAACTGAGAAGACACTTCTACCTGGCTCAGCCTGTCCGGACCATGGCTCCTTTAGCAGCCTCTCGGACACGCTGCTCTCACAGGCTCCATCTCCTTTCATTTGCCATAAGTGGGGACTGCAGCTGTGCATGCTGTTTTTTTTTTTTGGCGCTCTGCCCTTTGCTTGAACTTCTGGCGTTTTCTTGTTCTGCAGCCACACGGAGTGACCCGCAAGGTCACACTCCACACTGCAAATTCAGGGGCTCCACAAGCATAAAAAAAAAATGGAAAAAAAGAAGTACCTATATCTCCATAGTGGGGCTTGTGTTGGTGCATTAACACTGTAGCTGTAGACTTCTCAGACTGGATGAGAGAACTGACCACTCAACTCATTTCATTTCTTTTCGTAATCTTTTACAAGACAAGGCAACCTTCTCCCATGTCAGACAGAAAAATTCTCAACCAGGAACTCTAGCGGAACCATAATTGGTGACTATATTAATTTCAAGAACATCTCCAGCCAGGCTTTTGTACCGCACGTATTTTATCTTGCCGCTGTTTTGAGCACTTGCTATTTTGAGCGCTTGCGATTAAGAACTAGCGCTAAAATGTAAGCGCTGTATTGCCGTGCGCTTTTTCAGTTGTGCTTGTTTGACAGTGAACCATGTCAAACTTATCTCAGAATACTGATTTGGCACTCTTCATTCCTACTTGTCCTCTTCCCTCTTTACTCACCCCACTCCTGTTCACTCCCTCAGATCCACCGACTCACTCACCTTTGTGATCCCCCATTGTTCTACGCTAGCAAGCCAATCTGCCTTCATCCACCATTTTCCCAAAATCTGGAACTCCCTCCCTCATCAAATCCACCACTCCTCCTCCTTTCACTCCCTCTCCTCTGCCCTTCACAACTTCCTTTCCATGTAATTGTACCTGCTTCCCCAATCTTCCCAACCCTCTGCCCCCCTTTTCTCTCCTCCACTAGCTAGGACTACTCTTATTTATAGAGGTCGCTACACATTTTATGGCACTTATCTTCTGTTGTATCTTCTGTTGTATCATTATCTGCAACTACCCCATGTACCCCACCCAGTTGTATGGCACTTTAACTGTTTTGTTTCATTGTTATTTTGCAGTTCTCCTAGTATTTTGTTGCAATATGTAATTGATACCCTGCTCTCTGTATAGTTACTTTCATGTACTGCTACTGTATTAAGTGTTCCTCCTATTGTTGCCTGTGTATTATCATATGTACTCCCTGCACCCCCCCCCCACCCCGGTCACACCAGGAGACAAGCAACTTGTTGTTCAGTGTGCCTTCCTAGTAAAACATTTCAATAAATAAAATAAAGTCAAGCCCCAGGGGCACTAAGAATGCAAGCACCTGTAAGTGCAGCTGTAGACCTCAGCAGGTTGGAACAAGAATTGTGTACAGCAGATTACAGGTAGCAAAATCAATAACAGAGTTTACAACTATCAACTATGTGGAACTGCAGTAGGGTACTTACTAACCTCTGCTAAGAACAACACTGTTAATCAAGTCTGTTGTTTATGGAGTAGTCTTACCTGAGGGAGCTCAGCACCCCAGGTCAAGAAAGCAGGACTGTGATGGAAGACAATCTTCAGTTTTAAGAGCTGTAGGTCAGAGTCTCTGGCCAATGGCCATTGCCATGGCCGAGACCCACAGTAGACACCTATTCCACGGTCCTTAGCACGTCGGCCTGCTTGTGGTGATTAACTGACAGTTAAGGAGCCAGGAGGTGCCGCCTTCTGGTGCTGATTGGCTGGGGAACCGAGTGTTGGGCAGGTTGCTGTAGCGATTGGTGTGGGGGGACGCTGTCTGTAGCACACCTCACAACCCCTGGCTGGTGTCCCAGAGTCACTCAAAAACAGAGCTGATGCAGAGTCTGTGGGTTAGAGCAGGTAAAGAGTTTAAAGTTTTAAAAGTTGTTGGAATCCTGCTCTGTGTAATGACATGCCATCTTCTGGTGCTGATTGATTGGGGACCCGCATGTTGGGCAGGTCACTGCGGCGATCAGTTGGGGGGGAGGACACTGTCTCAAGCTCACCTCGTGACCCCTGGCTGTTGTCCTGGAGCTTCTCAACAATAGAGATGATGCAGAGTCTGTGGCTCAGAGCAGGTAAAGAGTTAATATGTCCCTCAGAGACACCCGTTGTGGGATAAGAGAGGTTTCACGCGCATTCTGCTTGAGAGAGAACAGCAAAGCTGAGCTGTTCTGACTCGAGCAGAAGGCAAGTGGAACCACACCTACCTGCGATGAGTGGTGACAGGGGACGTATTAAAATATTATAGATCAAGCGCTCAATGCCATTTAAAAGGAAAAAAAAACTGTCAAGGAATGTGCCCATTTTCAGGGCATCTGCATATGAGACACTCTTCACAGAATAAGAGTATCTCACATGCAGGAGAAAGGAGCGCTCTGATTGGTCAGGAGCGCTCCCTCGATCTATACTAAAGTTTTAAAAGTTGTCGGAATCCCGCTCTGTGTAAAGACAATCCACCTTCTGGGCTGATTTGCTGGGGACCTGTGTGTTGTGCAGGTCACTGTGGCGATCATTGGGGGGGGGAGAGATGCTCTCTCAAGCCCACCTCATGACCCCTGGCTGGTGTCTTGGAGCTCTTCAACAACAGAGCTGATGCAGAGTCTGTGGCTTAGAGCAGGTAGGGTTTAAAGTTTTAAAAGTTGTCAGAATCCCACTCTGTATAATGACACGCTGCCTTCTGGTGCTGATTGTCTGGGGACCCGCATGTTGGGCAGGTCACTGCGGCAGTTGTTGAGGGGGGATGGACGCTGTCTTAAGCCCACCTAATGACTGCTGACTGGTGTCTTGGAGCTCCTCAACAATAGAGCTGATGCAGAGTCTCTGGCTCAGAGCAAGTAAAATGTTTATTTATAGATAGGGGAGCAGTAGTCCAGAAAGAGGAGTAATGTGCCCTAAGCAATCGCAAGCCTTACTTCTGGAGTCATAAGGTCCTTGAACTGTAAGTCAACCCTCTGTTTCTGGTTCACGCATTTAACCATGGATCAAGTGTGGTCTGAAAGGTCAAGGAAGGGTCTAGAGTGACTTCCAGGTATTTGAAGGCAGAAAGATGTTCAAGAGAAGTGTTGTAGTGGGACAGGATGTGTAGGAGGTTTTATTTATTTCTTTTTTATTCATTAATTTCAAAAGTTTCACCAGGAAAGACATACTGAGCTGCTAACAGCTTGTTTCCAGATGTGTCCTGGGGGAAAGGGGATGTGGGAAGTCGTATACAATAATATAAACAGAAACTAAACAGAAGCATAATCAACAGTATAAAAGATATGCACATAAGGTACAAATTGTGACATGGTGGTGAGGGTACAACACTTTAGTACGTAACAGTGTAATGGAACAAGGCAAACTATTGGAGGCGTGAGTACATTCTGTAATTTTTAGAGGATGGGGTCATGGAAAGTTGCAGGAGGGAGGAAAAAAGTAACGAAGAAGAAACTTTAAGGAGAAAGCAGAAAAAGAAGAGCGAACTGACAGAGGAAGAGAGAACCAGAGCTTAGGGAACCAATAAGAGAGAGCAAACTGACCAGCAGTAGTTTCTCTAGAAGGAATAAAAAGGAAATGAGAAGTACTACTGCAGAGAGGGTAGCAGGAATCGAGTGGAGAGGATAAGAGGGATAAAAGGTAGGAGGGAAGAGAACCAAACCAGAATTTAGAAATAAAGGAAACACAATGGGAAAGGTGTCAGGCATCAAGATAGGGAAAAGAATGGGCAGAGTAGAGTGAACAGTGGTGGGTGCGAGGGGAACAGTCTAAAGCAAAACAACAGAAAGAGTGAAGAGGGGGTCCAGTCTGTCAAAGGAGGATTTGGGTGCACCACTATGTACTATGTCACCATAATCAAAGATAAGGAGAATCATCTTTAAAACAGTCTCTCAGCAGACAGAAAGTGGGATGCTCTCTTTGTTCCTGTATAGTGCACCAAGCTTGGGGTGAAGCTTTGGGTGAATGGCATCAATATGAACCAAGAAATCAAGATGATGGTCAAGCCAGACTCTGAGGTACTAAAAAAGGATACATCTTCAATCATAATACCATCCAGGGTGTGAAATACAGGGGAAGGGGTGAGTCTGGAAAGCTTCCGATGGGTGCCAAAAATCATAGAAATTGTTTTGTCATTGAGGGTTAATTGGTTAGACTGGAACCAGCGCTGATTATTGTCAAAATCTATCTGCAACTGTGAGGTAAGATCACAGGAAGAGGACCCAGATGTAAAAAGTACAGTATCAATAGCGTACATATAAATGAACACAGAAGAACATACAGAGGGTAGGTCATTCAAGAATATGGAAAAGAGAATAGTATGCAGGACAGACCCTTGAGGGACACTTGGGCAGATAGGGAGTGGAGATTAAATTGAGCTACATATCTGGACAGCTTGAGACCTACCTTCAAGGTAAGAATGAAACCAGCTGACTTCAGAGTCAGAAGACCCTCTGCTTTAAACTTGTCCAGAAGAAGGGGGCATGCCACTGTGTCAAAAGCTTTAGCAAGATCCACAAAAATAGCAGACGTGGTGAGACCCTAATCCATACCTGAGAATAAGGAGTCAGTGAGCTGAAAGAGAGAAGTAAAAGTGGAGTGAGATTTCCTAAAACCAGACACTGGAAGGGGGTGAAGAAGGAGGAGGAGTAGTCAAGGAAGGAAGAGAGCTGAGATAGAACAAGGTGTTCTCTAACTTAGCTAGGGCAGGAAGGAGAGAGATAAGACAGACATTACCAGGAAAAGAGAGATCACCACCTTTAGGGAGAGGAATGATAGTAGCCTGTTTCCAGGCATGAGGGACAGTAGCACAAGAAAAGGAAATGTTGAGGAGGAGGGTAATAGGCAGAATGATAGTAGGGACTGAAAGAGGAAGTAGTTTGGGATCAAGGCCATCAGGGCTACCACCTTTGTGAGGATTAAGGGCAAACAGGGACTTAATGGTATCAGAGGTGGTGATAGAAGAGGAGGAAAAAGAGATTTAAAGTGGGAGGAGGCAGAGGGAGGTTAGATGAGGGGAAGAGATCAGAGAGAGAGAGAGAGAGAGAGAGACAGGTAGAAAAGTAGGAATTAAAGTAAGGCAACAGTAGAAGGGTCAGTGATGGGAGAGTCACCAACCTTAAGAATAGGGAAGGGAGACTGGGTTGGAGGGGAGAAATGTGAGTGGATAACCTTCCATAACTTGGAGGGATGATTAATGTTGTACTGGAGCATGGATGAAAAATGCATAGACTTAGCAAGTCTTATGGCTTTGGTGCAGGTGTTATGAAGGAGATAGTTGTTTGCCAAAGCAACTGGGGAGCCAGTAAACTTAAAAGAACGCCAGGCAAGGTCTCTCGAATGGAAGCAAATCATCACCTTATCTGTCATCCACAGAGGATAAGAGCCCTGTACCCTGATTCTTTTCAGGGGGCATAGCGATCCCAGACAGCCGTAAATTTGGAATGAAAGTATTGAAGGCAGAATTTATATTGTTGGCTGTTGAGATCGGAGTCCAGTCAGTAGCCATAAGGTCAGCTAGGAGAGAGGACAAGTCCAGTGACCTAAAGGACCTGAGATGGATAAATTTAGAGGGGGGCCTTAGGACAATGTATCTTGCGCACACAGTAAACCATATGATGGTCACTGAGGGTGTCAGGAAGGATTCCTGCATCCATACACAGATGAAATGAGATAACCCAGTCTATCAGTGAGTGATTAAATTTGAAACTTAGACGAGTGGGGTCAGAAATCAATTGAGTCAATTGTAGTGACTTTACATTTTGAACAATTTTATTTGTGCTAGGGGAGATTCAATTCATATTAATAAAGTCACCAAGAATATAAAGCTCACCTCTGGAGAGGTAGAACAGATAGTTGAAAGAAGCTCAGTAACTAAGGCAGGGGAAATATCAGGGCAACAGTAAACCTCAGCAATAAAGATGGGGCAGAAAAAGGAAGAGAAAGTTTTAAGAAGCAGCAGCTCATAGGCAGAGGGGGAAGATATAGCAAGAACAGTCACAAATTTGATTCTGGTGGAAATGTAAACTACAACACCATCGCCCATCTTTGTGCGATTTTGCCTGGCTAAAGTGTAGCCAGGTATAGTTACAGCTGAATTCTGCACCTTAGAGGAGAGCCAGGATACAGATATAAGTAGTACATCCAGCCGCATATTAAACATGATAAGCTGTAGGTGGTCAATTTTTGGGAGAAGGCTACAGATGTTTAAATGGGAAGCTATAAGGATGAAGCAGTGATGGGGCCAGGGTTAAGTTCAATGTCACCTGCTAGTAGTAGTAACAGAGTGACAAAGAGCTTTACAAAATGGGCGTGTGAAATCCTATAACCTGACTGGCTAACATGCTCTCTCTCAGCTGTGTCCTTATAAAATGATAACCTAACTTACCAGCACTAGTCACCAGCTGCTTGCCCCATAACAACAGCAAATCACCGAGCTGTGCCAGGCATAAACAGAAAAACAGCCTGGCACAGCTCAGCGATAAACAATGGGAAATGGCATTCTGTCACCAACACCTGTCAGAAATAGGCAGCAGCAATCTCCTCACAGCCAGTATACCCGGAAGTACGCAACTGGCTTAGAAAACCTCAAGAAATAACGACACCGATTTTAAAAAGGTAACCGTAAATGCGTTTCATTTTGGTATAGAGGGCACGCACGGGGCATCTCTGTAGGAGCCGCTAACCCGCTAACATCTGCACATTTGTGAGAGACTACCCAGCAGAAATGGCAGAAAACCTATCAAAAGACTTCAGTATGGACATTCAAAATATCCTTACCGCATTCAGTGTCAACGAACAAGAAGAAGTTCTTCAGAGCAGCCCAGCTGTCAGTGCAGAGCCACAACCTGACATCACAGCTGACAGCAGTGAATCACAGCCTGAAATAGAAGTTCCTCCTGAAGACCACGATCGCAGACCCGAGATAGCAACACCTGCAGTGCCAGTAACAGGAAGTGAACCTGCAGCAGCTCCCCCTGCAAAAAAGAAAAAGAAAAGTAAGAACATACAGGTATTCCCTTTTTTCTGAACAGTATGTTTAAACAAAACTGTTACGATATCCCAAGCAGCTTTCAAAAAGGGACTATTTTATGTCAGAAAGACCAAAAAGTACTGTTATTGATAACTGAAATATATATATATATAAAAAATTAACTGCACTCTGTGTAGACTTTCCTTTAAAGACCATTTTATAAGTGTACTAACACACTCCGAGGTGTGGATTATCACCTGATAAGAGCACGCCCAGGTGCATAAGGCACTGCGCGCAAGTGCCTTGTGCCTTATAACACACCTGGGCGTACTGTTATCAGGCGATAACCTACACCTTGCCATGTGTTATTGCTTGCTTAAAGAACCAGGATGATGCTTGGGGGGGGGGGCAAGAGGGAAGTTGAGAGAGAACAGGGTGAGAGAAGAGTTAAAAAGCACCAGAGAGATTCAAGATGTATGTAGCCAAGGAGCAGGAAGAATTTGACTCCAAGGACTCCAAGAGAAATGGAAGAGAGTAGGAAGAGAGGAAATGGGAGAGTAGGGGATGAGGAGGGGGAACAGCTAAAAAAGGGAAAGGAGAATGCAGTAGAATGTGGAAAAGAGATAAAAGGAGGAAGGGGGTAAGAAGCACCATAGAAGTTAACAGCATAGCAGAGAAAAAAGCGCAAACAAATTATTCACAAACAAGTAAAAGTAAAAAGAGAGACAGAAAAACAAAATATTTAAAGAACAATAGAAAAATACAAATAATAGGGAACACAGGAAGGTTATAATTAGCTAAATTAAGGTTTGGGCTGGGAGTTTTTCTTTGGTGGGCATCTATTGAAAGTTAATGTACCCCTGTGGAATGGGTACCAGCAAATCAGATGCCTCCAAATAAAAAGCCCATTTTCTAAATCACGCTATACCACCTAGCACAGATATAAGAACTAATTACTATTATAGGCTATAAGTAAATTAGCAAAACTAAAGACCTTTGTATTATAACAAGCAAAAACTATCTAGCAAAATACAACAGACAATTGGTAATAACTGCAAGATAAGACTAATTAGCAAAATATATTAGAAGTTAATTGCAATTATCGGTTATATCTAAAAGCAAGCAGTAGGCAAGCAGTTGCAGTATAGACCAAACTGTAGAAGTATAGACCACAGGATCACCAAAACACTACTGAAAGGCAATTAATAAACAAACAAAGTAGATCTTACAGTTCAGCAGGTGTAGTCTGTTACAAAAGGGACTAATCTACTGAACCTTTAGAGAGCAGCATATCTAGCCAAGTGGCTTCCTCATGGCTGACTCCAGACAGACTCCTTGATGCCCTTGCAGTACGGCCCTGAAGCGACTGGACTGCAACGCAGAACTGCTAGCAAAATTAACTTAAATCGAGGAGGATAGCTCCACCCACCAAAACAGTTCCTCCCAATTGGAGGAGCAGGGCACTGAAACAGACAAGTTCAGGGTCCCAAAATGATGCTGCCAAACAGAGCCCACAGTCCAAAAGAACCTGACTGGCTCTGCCCCAAACTGCTGCTTCCTCTGGTCAGCTGCCTGAATGCTGTCACTAACAGTCGAATCCCAAGCAGCTGAGGTTAGTGTTGGCTGCCCACCTAGCTAGTCTGAGTTATGACCTGAACAGCATGGCTTTTGTCTTCTTGGCTTTGACTAGGAGTCTCTTTGCTAGGAACCACTGCTTGGGAGCACTGAACTCCTCTGTGAGGATGGAGGATATTTCAGCTGGGGTCTTTGCACTGTGGAAGCAGATCAGGTTGTCAGCAAATAGCAGCTTGCTGCATTTAGTGCAGTCTTTGGGGAGTGGGTCTGTAAAGAAGGAGTACAGAACCAGCACAAGTATAGATCCCTGGGATACCCCCATTTGGACCTTGGAGGCCCCCCCGTGCAAACTATGTGGGTTCTTCCAGAAAGTTAATTGGAAAACCAGAATGGGATCATGTCAGAGAACCCAATACGGTGCAATCTGTCTATTAGGATGTTGTGGTCTACCAGATCAAAGGACTTGGTAAGATTCACAAAGATGGCAGCTGTTAGTTTGCCTTCATCCATGCCTCCAGAAACGAGGTCGGTGAAGTGTGCTGAGGCATTGGTTGTGCTCTGGCCCTTTCTAAAGCCATGTTCTTGTGGGGAGAGAGAAGGCTGTGCTTAGGCACATGGCCTGAAACTTGCTGGAAGACAACGTTTTCAAGGATTTTGCTTGCATGAGACAGGATGGAGATGGTATGGTAGTTGTCATAGAGGGCAGGGTCATCAGGCTTGAATATAGAGACCATTCTGGCTTGCTTCCATATTGAGGACACAGATGAGGAGGGCAGCGATAGATAAAATATAGTGGCCAGAGGTTTAGTGATAATATTGGCCATTAATTTAATAAACCTCCGGCAGAGGCCATTGCTGCTGGCGCTACCTTGGTTGGGGAGGGCCTTAAGGAGCTGACAGATTTCATGTGGAGAGATGGCCATGCAGTGAAAGGGTGGAATACTGGGGCTGCCAGTGAACCTGACAGGACTACAGGAAAGGTTATTGGGAGTAAATCGGACAAGTCTGAATTTTGTGTTCAGGGCTTCGGCGACTTAGAAGGGGTCAGTTTGGGACCCAGCTCCAGCTTACGGCTTGATGGGGCTTTGTTTGATCCCAGGATTGATAAGCGAGTTCACTGCTGTCCAGAAATGTTGGGGGCTGCCAAGGTTCTGATACTGTAGGTTTTTAAGATATTCGCCTATGTGGGATTTTACCTCTTTTTTTTTTTTAATATTAGTACATTTTTAAAGTCAATGCAGTACAAGTATATGCGTCATAAGAATTTTTATTGACATTGGGCATCTGTAGTTACAGCAGTCATGGTAGTATAACTACATAACACATTCTGAAAGGCCTCATTGCCCCCTTTAGGGACAGGTCAGGGTGAAGGGCATAACAGCCCTGTGGGACTTTACCTCTTTTTTTTTTTTTTTTAAACATACTTTTTGTTTAAGTCAATGCAGTACAAGTATATGCATCATAACAATTTTTCTTGACATTGGGCTTCTGTAGTCCCAACAGTCATGGTAATATCACTACATAACACATTCTGAAAGGCCTCTTTACCCCATTTAGGGACTGGTCATTGCAAAGGGCATAACATCTACTAAAGGTTGTCACATATTTACCTGCCTCAACTGCAAACATAACCTTTAGTTAAGTGAGTATCTGATGCCCAGTGGTGCAGTCACGGCAGGGTTGGGGCCCATATGTAACGAGCTTTGAGCTCAAACGTGTTAATCCGAGACCATATCGGGGGGGGGGGCAACAAGGGCCCATAATCAGAGCTAGTTTCTTAAATACTATTAATTGCTCAGGAATGTCTAGATTCATCAGGTAAGTTAACTAGTATTAGAATCAATGTCTTTTGTCTAGACCTGTATAGGGGACTAGGGTGGGGTCTCTTCTCATGGCGTGAAGGAGTCACTTGTTCCAGTGCGAGGAGCATTGTTCCTCTCGATCATTCAGTCAGTGGCTTATCTTCTTCATTTGATAGATACTATTGACCATAGTCATCCAGGAGATCTCACTCAGGATTGTGGGAATGAGCAAGCATTTTGTGATTGCCTTTTTGGCAACCGTTATAAATATCCTTAGAAGGTATCGGGATATTAGTTCAGTTAGACCTCTGGGGTATTGGAGGAGTAGGAACTGCACTGGGGTGAGTGTTATTGGTCGGGATTTAAAATCTTTCATGCCTCTTGCTAGTCATGGTGGTATTACTCAAAATTTTAAATAAAAAAAGCATACATCTGATACCCTTTCACCCTCCCCTGGTGGCCAGGGTAGTCTCATTGGCACCCGCTCCCCAACCCCAGTCTTGTCCCACCCATTTCACCCCTTCAGTGTGCACTTCGTTTTTTAAATCTCTGTATGTTGGCTCCCGGCATGCTGCTTAGACTCAGCAGCATCTTATCCTTAGTACCCCTCTCCCTAGGCAGACAACCCATTCCCGAAAACATATTCATTTACTTGGTTCCCCCATTCATGATTTCAGAGAGGGTGGGAAGTAGTTTCAAAATCCAGATAGCAAGTTGCTCCCACTTTCGTCAGTACACTCCCAAACAAATCTGTGCTTTGAAGTGCCATGGATCTTCAGCTTCCACGTGGACAGCCCCCAGAGATGGGCAGAAGAAACCTCAGTTCAGTGTCTCGTTTGAAGGATGGCATCTTAACAATGCAGCAGCCCCAATACTGTATTACTGTGTCACTATTGGGTATAATTTTCTGATGTGGGACTAGAACCCATGACTTTCTGATCTTCCCACCCAAGAGGCGAGCTTGCAGTCTAGTAAGTCACTAATATAATCACACATCTGTGTTTTTTTGTTTTTTAACAGCTGCAATGCAGTATGAGAAAAAAGTTACTGTAAATATTGGTGACTCTTCAGGAAAATATAGCCAGTGGTAACAGCTATATTGCAAATGTTACATATCCAGATACACAGAAATCCCATAAAAATGTTGGCCTTGCATGCCAGTTTCAGACTACTTCCCTTTGACTGTTCCTATAGGAAAGGAAAAGGGGCTTATAGAGGCCACCTTCTGGCAACAGGGCATTAATTGATAGTGTTATGGAAAACTTCCTGTTTAGCATTTGAGGATATTTGCTAGTTTTTTCAGTATTTAACAGACTCCCAACATCCAAAAATCCCTTTGTTGTGGGACAAAATGACACGATGCAGAAACAAATCCAAGGCGCTGAAAATAAAAACCTGTCATGGAAAGAAAAAATTATATTTGCCGCCAGGCAGAGGCTTGCCAGGCTCACCCCTTTCTCCTTCTTCCACCCCTGATTGAGGAGTAGCAGTCACCGAGCACAATCGTGAGTACTGTACTAACACTTGGTCGTGTTCTGTGACTGTCAGTTGGCAGCCGGCCAAGGAGGTGAGCAGAGGGCCCTGCTGGCTGCCCATCTGCTATGGTATTTTGGGTAAGTGTTGACTGAAGTGAGGGAGGGTACAGAGTAGGGGTCCCTTGGTGGGTGGGCAGGTGGAGTGTGTCACTCTGATGGGGAGATGAGGTCACTAGACTACCAAGGAAGAATGAGAATGTGCTTTGAAGGGGGGATTGGTGGAAGGGGGTCCACTAGACTATCGGGGTAGGTGGGAATATACATTGAATGGGCAATCGTGGGAATGGGGGTCCACACTAGACTACCAGGGAGAATGGGAATATACATTAAAATAGCCGATCGGGGGTCCACTAGACTACCAAGGAATTTCTACTGCTGCCGCCCTGCATCAACGCTAGAGGTCTGCTGCGCCTATGCAGATGAGCCCATAATGGGCATGCTGATGGACCCTTAGCGCTTGCATGCCCAGTGAGCTCATTTGCATGCATAGGGTTAATGTGGCCCACAGGAGCCCTGACACTGTCCTGTTATGGGCGTGCTATGTCCTGTGAGCTATTTGCGGCCTTGGGCTGTGTCGGCACAGCCTGTATCCACTTAGCACTGTGCCGTCATGGTCCAGTCTTCAGTCAGTGTGCTCAGTTACTGTGCGCTAAATAGCTGAATATAGCTCAGAGCCAGCAGTGCGGAATTTTTGGTGCAGTACTACAGGCTGCACAGTACTAGCTTTTGGCTTTGAATATGTGGGCCAAAGTCCCCAAGTCGTGGGGGAAAACAAGTTGCACTAAAAACTATGCTTCTTTTCATGAAATTTGGAATTTCACGGATACATAAATCCATAGAAATTGACAGCAGAAAAGGGTCTGTCCCACATTTCATAAACTTAGGCAAGACAGAATCTGAGAAATGTGCACTACTGTAGTAGTAGATGCAACTCAGACTCAAAAATGTCACTTTCTGCTGTTTGCATTTTCACCTTTTGGTCGTATTCCCTCTGTGTTGCCAGCAGAGGGCAGTGCATGCTGACTGTTGAAAATACAATGGCAGCTCTGGAGCTTGTGTTCAGTAAAGGCCTTTCATCCAGTTTTCTTATACTCCTTTAACTCCCTCTGCTAGTGTCAGCCCGGCCCACCTGGATACCTGATAATTTCCAGGTGGGCCACCTCCCCTCCTAGCAAATACAGAACATCCTTTCATACAACATCCATTGCCTAATGCATACAGAAAATAAATGTTTCCATATATGACTAGACATGTTTTTAAAGAGGTTTTCTGATTTCTAGCAAAAAATTCACAGTTTACATTAGCACAACTTAGTTAGTCATTTTCATTAAAAATAGGATATTTTTCCTTTAGACTTTATCTGTTCATGTTGCCTATGGCAGTTGTGAAGTCACACTCCTCTGCTTATGACATCACAGTCTATTATCACAGACATGATTCTGCTGTTACAAGTAGAGGATTTATCTTCAAGCAGGAAAAGCAGTGGAGACATATGATTCTGGGGGGTTGTCAGGAGTCTGTTTTTATTCTCCATAATAAAGAAAGGAATTTCCAGTGATTCCGATTTTTTTTTATTAATTTTAATGAGATTTCACACTGATCAATTCCAACAGTAATGTTTTTTAAAGAAATGGAAAATTACTTTAAAGCAACAGTTATTTTGTTAGCAAAAAAATATCCTTTTTTTGTGTGGATAATGTATTTGTCGAAAAATAACATCAGTATTAGGGATGGGCAGGTACTAAAATACCCAACCCCCAAGACTACCTGTGGGCACCTCAAAAGAACCCTAAAAATACCCAGATGAAAGACGAGTAGTCGGGTTGGGTCTGGTTGGGTAGTTACTACTCAACCTGTTCTACTATGCGATTACCCGACCCTGACCATAACAAAAATCATTCGAAAGACTGTTTTTTTTTTTTGTACTATTACACTGTTTGTTAAGTGCCCTGAGCCATTATACCCATGGGGGGCATTGCTGAGGCAGGTGTGAGAGACACAGCTGCTCTTAGTGAGCCTGCTGCTGTTTCCAAAAATTATACCCTTGGCGGGCTTTGCTGAGGCGGGTATGAGAGGCGCAGCTGCTGTGAGTAAGCCTTCTGCTGTTTCCAAAAATTCTACCCATGGCGGGCATTGCTGAGGCGGGTATGAGAGGCACAGCTGCTGTGAGTGAGCCTTCTGCTGTTTCTAAAAATTCTACTCATGGCGGGCATTGCTGAGGTAGGCATGAGAGGCACAACTGCTCCAATTGATCCGGTTGCTGTTTTCAAATAATATACCCATGGCAGGCATTGCTGAGGTAGGCATGAGAGGCACAACTGCTCCAATTTGAGCCAGTTCAAATAATATACCCATGGTAGGCATTGCTGAGGTAGGCATGAGAGGTGCAGCAGCTCTGAGCAAGGCTGCTGCTTTTTCCAGAAATTATACTCATGGTGGGCATTGATCAAACTTCCACAATATAAAACTGATGACTGACAAAAGAAAACGAAGAGTAGTGTGGCACATGTGGCTGGAATGGTGGCAGTGGTGATGGTTCTGTTCATTTTGTATACAACCTAGTCATCATATTCAGTATCAATGTTTGTAGGCTGTTGTTCACATTCGGGGTCGGACTTGCATAATCCAGTGTTTGGGACAGTTGGGAAATTGTCAGCATTCATTTTGAGAAATGTAAGCCATTCCACATTTGCAGGACTTAGCAGTGTTCTCTTGTCAACGACTATTTAAAGCCACCTAAAATACATCTTTGTTTGAGAAAGCTTTTAATTTTACTTAAATATATTTTTGATTTTAAATTTCTGGGTGTTGCTTTATTGTGAAGTGCTCAGAACCTGTGGATTGGGCGCTATATAAATAAAATTTGCCTTGCCTTACCTTGCCTATTCATGCAGCTGCACTAAATATGCATTCTGAATATACGCTTAAAGGTGGACAACTGAGGTACGTTATTGCAATATTTGCTAGATCTGGCCATATTGTTCTCTTTTGTTTCTAATAGAGTAATGGATCTTCCTCAAGATCAATCACAGTATGGTCTGCAAAATACTGCAGGAGAGGGGATAGATCCTGGGACCCACACCAGGTCTTGGAAACCCTAGGGCAGACTCAATGGACCCATGGTCTCTTTCTGCTATAACTTTCTGTGTTTCTGTGGATCATTGTGGTGCACAAGATGGTTACCAGTCTGGCAGATGAATCAGCTGCTCTTTTGTTACAGGAGGATACTAGTCCATGTTGTTGCAGGTGACTCAAAAGTGATTTCCCTTTCTGACCCTGAACATAGGATGCCTGAGAAGTAGCTGTGGATGTCCTTTCCCTCGCTGATGACACTGGTGATTGAGAAGAATTGATAGATGTGCTATTTTCTGTGCACTCTGATGGTTCAGCAGGGTTTGACTGCTGTACATCAATTGATGGTGTTGGTGGGGTAATGTTACATTTGGTTAGCCGAAGAGCTCTCCTGTACTCAATATCTTCCCCTGCAGGAAGAATGGCTTCAATGTTCCACTTAAAGCAGGGATCTAGCAACATAGTCAACACCTAGGTGTCATTCTTAAACATGGCATTTATTCTCTGATCAAGCCAACAATCCGAAACTCGAATCATTTGCCAGCATAACAGCAGTGGTGTCTTCTTTTGACTGAAAAGTCTTTCTTTATGTCATCAAGGAAAATGTGAAGAAATCTGATTTGAGGAAGATGTGGCAGCCTCAAATGGCACCAATAAGGTGACCAAACATTGAAGTTGAGTCCAACTGCTGGAACTGAGCATGATGTCTGCTTTACCTCTTTGATTCTGTATGGTGTAGTCATGTGCATCTTTCTTCTGTTCAAGAAGCTTTCCAACATGGAAAATGTTGAATTCCAGCATGTTGGGACGTCCTGCTTTAATGTATGCAGTGGTAAGTTGTTTGACCTCTGCAGCCTCTTCAGGATTTTTTGTGCTTTCACAGAGCGGCTGAAATGCCCACATATTTTCCTAGCAAGACCTAGCAGGTTTTCAACATTTCTGTTTCCATTTAAAAAACTATGGATGAGAAGATTTAAATAATGTGCAAAACAAGGTATGTGTTGGTAGTTGTCATTTCTAGCAGCCTTGACTACGGTGTCACCATTATCTGATAATATGAACCCTGGAGATAAGGGATAAGGAGTAAGCCATTTCTGGAATTGTTGTTCCAGCTCCTACAAAATATTCACAGCAGTGTGGTTTTCCTCAGAAGTGGTAACACATAATATAGCCTGCTTCCTACTGCTTATGATAGAGTGGGGATTATTACTTTCTGACTGAAAACTTGCCCAATGAGCTGTAACAGTCTTGTAGTCAATTGTTTGGTTGGTGGTCAATATATCTGTGGTTATGTGAACCTGCTTCACCTCAGAGAGTTTCAACTGCTTAGTGACTGCGCTACACACCAAGTCATACAACTGTGAAACAGCCTTTTTTGAGGAAGATGTTTGACAGGGAACAGTGTACCGTGGTTTAGTCTGGTTCATGAACTTGAGGAAACCTTTTTGGGCAACAAAAGAAAAAGGGAGTTGACAATCGGCCAGCAGCTGTGCAGTGGTTTTGTTTAACAGCGGGCATGTTGGATGATTGCGGGTAAATTAAGATGTCCTCGCTCGTAACACTTTCTTTTAAAGAGCTGCTGATGCCTCAAAGAAAACTTTGAAAAAACATGATATTTAGGCACAATTCAGCTTTGCATTCCATATATATTCTATATATATATTCTGTAGATTTCTCCTCTCCATTATTTATTTCTGAGGAAATTTGCATGAATGCATTATCTTTATACCTTAGAGTTCATCTGCCTATGTAGCTTACTCCCTACTTCAAGTCATAATCCTGTGTTGTGACATCACAATCTGTTGCCATGGGAGTAAATGTGATGTCATGAGCAGTGCATTATGACTTCAGGTGAGGAGAAAGCAACAGGAATAGATGAACTCTTCAGGAGCAAAGATAATGTTTTCATGTAAATTACACCAGTAATAAATAATGGAGAGGAGTAATACAGAACTAATGTGAAATACAAGCTGAAGTGTATCTAAATATTATGCTTTGTTAAAGTTCTCTTTAATGTTAGCTGACGAGATATTTGTAATTTTGGGGGATTGTATTTTTCATGCCTTTTTCATGTGGAGTACTACTTTGGGATTTTGCAATGCCTGATAGTGTCAGGAGAAAATCTGTGTTTTGTCTGGAAAGACTGCAAAGACACATTAAATGATTCAGTGTCAGTTCCTGCTTCCAGCTCATTGTCGCTGTGGTCACCACCACCACCTCCACTACCGCCCACACCAACCACACTGTCCCTTGGTGTGCCCCTCTCAATTGGGTGTTTTGCCTTTGCTTGTTGTATCGTTACTGATGTTCCAAAATGTCCCGCTTTGCCACCACGACTGACCTCTTTTGCACAGACTACATACAGCTCGAGAGTTGTTTGCAGGGTAAATATAAAATAAATTCCACACTACAGAGTTACCTTTTGTGCTTTGTACTATACTACCTGCCACTATTTCTTGTACAGTCAAGGGACCTGGAGGAAACCCTATACTGCCATTTCCTTGTTGACATGAATTGTTCTCATTCATGCTCGTCTTCTTATTCTTTTGTTTAATATATGATTTTTTTCCCTGCACTTGCCTCTCATGCCTTACAGTGGAATCCTTTCCTACCCCCTCATCGAAACTACAGACTTCATTGCCACAAGATTCAGAAGAACCAGAAGTGCCATCATCATCATCAGGTACGGCATAGCCTGGGCTATCCCATTCCCAGTCCCCACTATAACCACCATCTTTATCAGCATTCGCTGCCTCAGCATCTGAGCTTATATTTGAGAAGGATGCCTTCTTGTCCTTGCATGCTGCTTCAGCAGCTAAATGTATTCTGGCACATGTAGCAAAAAGTTCAGTACCGCTATGAGTAACTCCAGTCATTTCTTTCTGAAACTCTACTATCATTTCATTGCTAACATGCTTTTTGGTTCAGGAGGACATTTAGTGCCAGTCCTGGCGATGTTGTTATTATTGTTGCTGTGTTCTTCATTAGTGCTAGGATTCTTATTGTCCACATCATTTTCAGTTGCAAATGCAGCAACACCGTGCTTCCTTTTAATAGACTTAGACTGGGAAATACAAGACATGGTAGACACAGCCGTAGCTTTCGCTATGCTGCAGAGAGATGTCATACACAGTGTAACTATGACAGGGCACAGGGCACCTAACGGACACTGTAATGCAGCCTAAATGGCTTTCGCTAAGCTACAAGGAGACATCACACACAGTGTAGCTATGACAGGGCTCAGGGCACCTAATGGGCTAACAGACCATGTAATACAGCGTAAATGGTTTTTACTATGCTGCAGAGAGACACACACACAGTGTAGCTAACGTCAAACAGATAGGCCTAGGGGCACCTAACAGACAGTATAATACAGCCTAAATGGCTTTCGCTATGTAGCAGAGAGACATCACACAGTGTAGGTATGACAGGACTTGGGGCACCTAACAGGCTAACAGACTGTACTACAGCCTAAATGGCTTTTGCAATACTGCAAAGAGACACAGAGTAACTATGTCACAGACAGGGCTCGGGGCACCTAACAGACAGCGTGTAATACAGGCTAAATGGCTTTCACTATGTTGCAGAGAGATGTCGCACACAATGTACCTATGACAGGGCTCAGGGAACCAACAGGCTAACAGACAGTGTATTACAGCGTAAATGGCTTTCGCTGTGCTGCAGAAAGATGTCACGCACAGTGTAGCTGCGACAGAGCTCGTGGCACCTAACAGGCTAACAAACAGTGTAATACAGCCTAAATGGCTTTCACTATGCTGCAGAGAGACACAGAGTAGCTATGTCACAGACAGGGCTCGAGGTACCTAACAGACAATGTAGCACAGCCTAAATGGCTTTTGCTATTCTGCAGAGAGATGTCACACACAGTGTAGCTGTGACAGAGCTCGGGGCACCTAACAGGCTAACAGACAGTGTAATACAGCCTAATTGGCTTTCACTATACTGCAGAGAGACACAGAGTACTGTAGCTATGTCACAAACAGGGCTTGAGCACCTAACAGACAACGTAGTGCAGCCTAAATGGCTTTTGCTATGCTGCAGAGAGACGTCACACACAGTGTAGCTATGACAGGTGTGAGGAGCTGGTGCGTGAATGGAGTTCTAGATTTTATCTTACTTCCCTAGAGATAGATAAAATGACCAGGAATTAGCCGGCCCGGTGGCGCCGAGGGTTGAGGCGCTGGGCGCTACCTCGTTCCACCGCAGGTTCTGGAAGCGGACTCGGGTAGTCGGTGGTCGGCGGGGGAGACAGGCTTGAGCGTCCGACGACAGCTCGCCTGTTCGGGAGGGATTCGCCATAGCCCGGCACTTGCATGACCCTGAGGAGGCTCGAGGAAGTGCAAGCCCCCCAGGGATTGGCTGGTTGGCCGCTGAGCAGTACGGACGCTGATGCAGCGCCATGACATCAGGAGGTCGCTGACTGCTCGGGAGGAGAAAATGAGAAAAGAGCCTGCCTCGTCCGGGAAGATGTGAGGACCAGGGCGTGCCCATGATGTGCCCGTACCGCCCAGCAGCAGTCCACAGGCTGACGGGAAAATGGTTCACAGGTTAGATCCCACCATCGCCTTGAGTAACCATGGCTCATGGGGACTTGTGGTCGGTGTGGGCAGGGTTCTGGGTAGTGGGATGTCCGTGGGTCATCGCTGAAGGGTCGGAGGAGGCAGGCTGTGAGGAGGATAAAGTGCGATTTCAAAAAAAAAAAAATGACCAGGAATTGGTTTTACTACAATCATCAGACTACCAACACAAGTGTCACCCTCAGCAAGTGTTGTGGCGAGGGGACACTAAACGTTCTTTAGATGGGTGGATGAAAACGCCCAACATGGAGAGGCAGGAGTTGTCCAAAGAGTTTTGATGCCGAAAGATTTTATTCAAGCAACAGGGGTAGGATGACACGGTCACAAGGGAAGATGGGTAGCAGTAGTATAAGCGAACACTATGTAAATAAGCTAAATCCCTCTATCTAAACAATCACTAAGTATGGATTACTCTCCGAGAATCTAAACCATCAGTTAGTCTGTGGGAATTTCTGTAAAAGAGTCTAAGGCCACTATACTTTATGCTATGCTTAGCACTCTAGAGTATGATAATGGGTCAGTTGCAGTACTGCAGAACGCAGCAGGGTTACAACAAATTTAGTAAGTCCTAGCACATAAGAGTCCACTTCTGGTGATGGTCTTCATGCGCACAAACTGGAAGTGAGGTGGAGAAGAAGAAGAGAAGGGAATGAAGACAGGGGATCCTGGTTGAAGCACAAAACTGGCACTTCAGTGCAGGTCTAGGTGAGGCCACTGGAATTAATAAATAATAATAATAAAATGTATTTGTTATAGTGCCTTTCGTATAACCAAAGCACTGTACATCAAAATAAAGCAAGATACAATAAATACAATAAAATCAAGAAGATCCAGAGTAGGCTTCCCCCACAAAAAAGTCTTAAGTGCCTGCTTAAAACACCCCACCGTCCTGCACTCCTGAAGCTGACGTGGCAGAGAATTCCAGAGGGTAGGTGCCACAAAACCAAAAGGACGCGCACCAGTTGACTTTAAACTTACCCTTGGAATCTCCAGCAATCCCTTGTCAGCCGAGCGGAGCTGTCGCAGAGGGGTGTAAGGAACCAGGAGCTCTTTCAATTATGAGAGGTTTGTTAAATAGGCCTTGAGTTCTTCGGCAAAAAAAACCTCTCTTGGGCTGCCGGGACTGAAAAACAAGCGGAATAAGGTTCCAGCACAAACCCACTGGTGGACTGCCGGAAACAGGAAAACAAACGGAACAAGGTTCTAGCACAAACCCGCCAATGGGCTGCCAGAAACGGGATAACTGCAGTAGGTACTTCGGCACAAACCCTTGCAGTGGGCTGCCGGAAACGGGATAACTGCAGTAGGTACTTCGGCATAAACCCTTGCAGTGGGCTGCCAGGACAGGCTGAGCTGAAGAGGATGTCTGGCACCAACTTGCCAATGGGCTGCCAGAGACAAGACGAGCTGCTGGAGATTCTTTGGCACAAACCCTTCCAGTGGGCTGCTGGGACCAGACGAGCAAAAGAGGATGTCTGGCACCAAACCCACCAATGGGCTGCCAGGGACAAGATGAGCTGCTGGAGATTCTTTGGCGCAAATCCTTCTAGTGGGCTGCCGGGACCAGATGAGCAGAAGAAGATGAATGCTGCAAGTAGGAATGAGAATGCAATCAGGATGAAGTGGGGGACACCTAAAAGAGAAGAAAAATTGCAAACGGGGCTTTGAAAGTTGAGTGGAGACAGAAGACCTCAGTGTATCCAGAACAAGAACCAAGGAAAACAACAAATTGGCAGTCACAGAACGCACTGAGCTTAGACGAGATGGGGGACCAGTGGCAAACAACAAACGGAATGTTGATGCAGTTCTTCCAGGACAAGCATACTCGGTGTGAAGATTGTTTCGACCAGGACCATAGGTGCAGAAGCTGGAAGATGGTGGTGAAGAATGAAGCTGTAGGATCTTTTCTCTGCTGGATGGAGACTGGTTCCAAATGAAATGCAATTGAAGTCACAGATGCACAGTCTTAGGCAGTTCTGAGTCGGCATGCAATACTTTCAGTCCTGTACAGTGGCAAAAGGTTGAATCCAGATGCACGGTTCTAAGGCAATTAAAGGTGGTTGGTACACTCAGAACCAGTTCATGGGCAACTGACCAGTTCCAGGGGGCAATTACCAGTAGCAGAGGCAAATAACCAGTTTTGGGGCAGTTGACAAGTTCCAGGGGAATTGCCAGTGGTAGAGGCAAATAACCAGTTTCAGGGCAGTTGACCAGTTCCAGGGGGCAATTGCCAGTAGCAGGGACAAATAACCAGTTTCCGGGCAGTTGACCAGTTCCAGGGGGCAGTTGCCAGTAGCAGGGCAGATAACCAGTTTTGTGGCAGTTGACCAGTTCCAGTGGGCACTTGCCAGTAGTTGAGACAAATAACCAGTTTGGGCAACCGACCAGTTCCAGGGGGGCAGTTACCAGTAGCAAGGGCAAATAACCAGTTTCAGGGCAGTTGGCCAGTTCAAGGGGGCAGTTGCCAGTCCCAGGGGCAAATAACCAGTTTCATGGCAGTTGGCCAGTCCCAGGGGAAAGTTGCCAGTAGCAGGGGCAAATAACCAGCTTAGGTGCAGTTGGTCAATTCCAGGGGCAATTGCCAGTAGCAGGGGCAAATAACCAGCTTAGGTGCAGTTAGCCAGTTCCGGGGGCAATTGCCAGTAGCAGGGGCAAATAACCATTTTTGGAGCAATAAACACAGGGTAGGCAGTTGCAGGCAATAAAACACAGTTCAGGTGGTTGCAGGCAATAAGACACAGTTCAGGTAGTTGCAGGCAATAAAACACAGTTCAGGTAGCTGCAGACTTATTGCCACTCTAAGTGCCCCAAATGTCCTGTTGCACCAGTGCTAGCCTAGTTAGGAAGCTGCTAGCCAGCTCCATCCTTGGTCGCCTCTATGGGCCTCTTTATTATTATATGCTGACGACATAGTTGTGACAGGGTTGAATAAGACCCTGTCCCATTTGTTACTCAGAAAGAGTTAAAACACAAGAATCTGTTCTCTCCTCTCCATGTCTGTCTCTTGTCTGTCTGGTTGGCCAACCAGATGTTCTCATGAGACCTAGGAACTGATCACTTCGGCAGTCTCGTGATTCTCCACCTTTTGCTATCTCTCTGCCTTCACTTGCTGTTTCTGTCTTTTCTTTCCCCTTGCGTATTTGCGTTTATAAAAATATATATGGATTTTTGTGTGACACTGTAAGTGATATTGGGAATCTCTTAGTTTGAAACTGTACTGTATATAGTTATACTGTTGAAATGATTGCAAAAAGCTATGTGGAATTTAGGGGGTTAACCTTGCCATGCAGCACAGACTCTTGCAGAGTTGTCAACAAGAGGCCAGTTCTGGGACATCATGTTCTATTTTGTTGCACCTGCAAGAAAAGAAACTTACAAAGTTCTGGTATCTTAACAAGCCCAGGATGCAGAAATAAGAACAACAATGCTTTTGCTAGAGTGAGAGAGAGAGAGAGAGAGACTGAGAAACTGAAACTTGGAATTGGAGATACCCCCTGACGAAGGACTTTGTTTTCTCTGTTTGTACTGCCTTTGTAAATAGTTAATACTGAATAATTTTTATTTTGCTGTTATTGATAATTATAAAACGTTACTTGGGAATTTTATACCTGCTCCTGGTCATCCTGTGCTTCCTGACCTGTGCCTCGATGACAGTGGTGCTATATTCCAGCTCTGCTGACTTGCCCACTATAAACCAAAATCTGAATACTGACTTTGATATCCTCCAACACTGGCTGAAGCAAAACAGACTCATCTTAAATACCAACAAGACTATCTATGCTCCTTGGTTCCAAACCCAAGATCAGAACTTGCACATCACAGCTAACCATCAATAGCCGTGATGGCTCACCCTTAAATGGGGTCGTATCATTCAGGTACCTTGGAGTGACCCTTGACCCTGCCCTGGATCTCAACCTACATGTGTCGCCAAAGCTGTCAATTCTAAACGTGGGCTCACCTACAAGATCAGACATAATCTCACCGCAGCTGCCAGCCTAGCAGTTGCCCAAGGGGTCCTCTGTCCTAGCCTTGCACACGGACTAGTAGCTTGTCAGGAGTCCAACAAAGGATCAGTGAACAAATGGAACATCTGCTACAATAACATCTGTTATTTTGCTTTATCTACACCCAAAATTATGCACCAGTGCTCACTTTATTCAAGTCTCTGATGGCTCTCCCCCACATCATTCAGGAGGTACACCACTTGCTGCCTTATCAACACAGTCTCAAACTCCAGTATACCAGCCACCTTGGCCAGCATGTTCAAACAGGCTACTCCTGCATACACCCTGAGATCAAATGACAGGTCTTTCTTGGTGGTACCCAAATCTGCATCAAAAATGGGAGAAAGTGCTTTCTCTACGTTCGCTCCCAAACTTTGGAGTGCTCTCCCTCTAGAGCTAAGGCTGTCTCCATCGCACATGATCTTTAAGAAGAAACTCCATTAGTTTCTCATACTCAATGATAACTGCTCACGTGGCTGATGTACCCTCCCCCTATGATTCTTGCTCCCACCTCCCTCCACGTGACAAAGTGTACTTAAACTGTTTCTACTACCATACACTTACTGAACTCGTTTTGTCTGTTACACTCTGGGCCTTCCCGTTCATCATCTTTAACTTGGGCTCTGATAGTATCTTTTGTTGTGACCCCTTCTTAACTGTCTGTACGGCTGTGCCACAGTGAACTTTCTGTTTCTATAATGTATTGCCATAGCACTGCTGTACAATTGTTCAGTGATGCTCCTTAACTTATTTATTGTGGTTTTGAAGAACTTCCTCCGTAGCCATGTCATGAAATGTATTTTCGCTATGGAACTTCGTTCACCATTGTCTGTAACCCTCCCGGATCATGCCTGAAAATAGGCAATTGTATTGTCTAGCACACCTACCCAGTAAATAAAAAATAAATAAATATTTAAAACCCCTTCCCCATCAATGTGACCACAGTCGTTGTCCCAGTACTCTGAAATCCAACAAGGGTACCCAGAACCAACCTCCCACTTTCTGGGATGCTGACCCCCCCCCTCCAAGTTGTAGCTCGGGAACTAGGGTGTGGTATGCAAGATGTAGGGCACCTGGGCTTGCTAGCCCTTCCTCTGTTTTGCCTTTGCTGGGCCCCTCTAAATGGGCACCTGGGCTTGCTAGCCCTTCCTCTGTTTTGCCTTTGCTGGGCCCCTCTAAATTACAGGGCTTGCCTTGCTCTTTTAACTTTTCCCCAAGAAGTTGCCCCTTTAAAGATTTAGTACAGATAGGGCCTTTCTGCCCTTAGTTCCACCTTGGGGCTCTCCATATAAATATTTATTTCCCCTGTTTACAGGGCTTCTATGCCCTAGCTGGGCATCATTGTGCCCAATTAAAAGTAAAATATTTAAATGAGCCCTCGGCTCTCAGTTGACCTTTCAAGCGCCCTAGGTGCTTTTAAACATGTTATTTTTCTTTTATTAAAGAAAAGCTTCAGGTGGTCAGCACTGTGGCTCTGGTGCTGCCACTGACTCGTTGCCCCGGTTCAGGGTGAAGAAATCTTTTCGGGAGGTGGGAGGTGCTGCTGGCAGAAGGAGGGTTTGTAGAAGGGAATCAGGCACTGTTGCAGACAACTGGGGGCCCCAGGAGAGCCAACGCTCCTCTTTCTCACCGATGCGGCTCTTCACTCACTGCTGACGAGGGACCGGATTAACCTTTTTTTTTTTTTTAAAAAGGATTAAAATAACAAAAGGGAAATGCTCCCCGTGATGCCTAGTAAATTCTATTTCCAAGCCTGGGACAGGTTAATTTCCCAATTTATTTGGAGGGGAATGCCCCCAAAAGTGAGATATTCTCTTCTTCAACTTCCTTGGGATAGGGGAGCCTTAAATATACCTAACATGCAGCAATATGCAGTGGCCTCTCACATAGTTGTTAACTGAATTCCAGATTAAAGCACAAAGTGTTAATAGGTGCTATTCACCTGTATTTAAGAACCATTGTCAGGCACATTAAGATCACATTATGTGCAGACAGATAGCTGAGTGAATAATGGAGTGCAAAAGGGTGACTTTAACATTGGCACAAAAGATAGAGGTGTTGCAGCGCACTGAAGTGCCTGGAATTAAAAGGTCCGACATTGCTGCTGATTTCGGAATCGATCTTTCGACTGTATGCCGCATATTAAAAGGCAAGGAGCAGCTGTATGCTGAGTGGGAGAAGTCTGAAAATGAGTGCGGGGGTGAGGAGGTAGAAGCCGCTTTATTGCAATGGTTTGCAGCTACGAGAACAGCTGATGCCCCAGTCAATGGCCCTATTCTGTTAGCTAAAGCAAAACAGCTTGCAGACAATATGGGCATTAAATTCACCCCCAGTAGTGGATGGCTAAGCCGCTGGAAGGAGAGAAATGGGATTTTGTTTAAAAAATGTCATGGAGAAAAGAAAGATGCAGACACTGAATCAGCAGACACCTGGGTTAATAGCACACTACCACAACTCTTAAAAGCTTACCCACCTCATCTTGTGTACAACTGCGACGAGACTGGGCTGTATTTCAGAGCAGTTCCAGATGGGACATTAGCATTTAAATCTGCTGCTGCAAGTGGGGGGAAAAAAGCCAGAGAGAATATCCGTACTGCTCTGTTGCAACATGGCTGGGATAGACAAGTTAAGGCCATTGATTGTCGGAAAGTCCAAGATACCCTGTTGTTTTTCAGGTTTATCTGTGGATGCCCTGCCAGCTGATTGGGAAGGGAATTCTAATGCCTGGATGACTTCAGAAATTTTTACAAACTGGCTTAAAAAGATCAATGTGCAGATGTGAAGAAAGTGGCTTAGAATTGCACTTCTCCTTGATAATTGCTCTGTTCATCCGAATGTTACAGTATCAGATGTTAGGCTGATTTTCGTCCCACCCAATATGACTGCATTAATCCAACCCATGGACATGGGCATAATACGGAATGTTAAACACCTATATCACAGCCAGGTACAGTACAGGCTGCTTTCACCTCTCTCTCTCTCTCTCCCATTGAAAACACGGTTTAAATGTACAACTCCACACTTAAAATTGTTTTTCATGCAGGTCATTGAAAAGATGCTTCTATGCCTTGATGAGGGACCACAGATGAATGTAGCCTTGGTTGCCAAAAAACTCACTGTGCTTGATGCCATCAGGATGCTCGATCAGGCCTGGAGGAATGTGAAACGAGACACCGTAGTTAACTGCTACAGAAAGGCAGGCTTCATACCTGCTAATGAAGCAGCTGCTGCAGTTATTGAGGGTGCAGAGGAGAGAGAGAGATGATCCAATCCTTCCTGCCCCTCGGCTGCCGCACAACATAACATCCGCTGAATTTGAGATGTACAGAGACATGGATGATTCTGTCCCAACTGATGGTCCGATTGATGAAATGGCAATCTGCAACGAGGTTTTGGGCACAAACATTGAAGAAGAGGACGAAGATGATACGGCAACAGCGCATGTCAGTATGACAGAGGCTCTAGCAGCTATGGACAAAATCAGCTCTTTTGTACGCGCGCATGAAAAGCATCATCTGTGTCCATTATTTGACTTTGAGCACTGTCTAAACAAACTTGCAGTGGAGAACACTGGGCAGATAAAAATAACCAGCTACTTCCAGCTCTGATCTATTGTTTTTATTTTATTTTTATTTTTATTTGAATAGTACAGTAAATTACAGTACAGTATTCATTTTCTTGTGTGTGCTAAATAAAACAATTGATGCAAAAAAGCACTTTACCGTGTCTGTGTCCATTATCCTCTTTGCCCATACTGTATTATGGGCAAAGGGGCAAAAGGCAAAGGTCCTTTGATGGTCAGATGGATTGAAAACTGGCTAGCTGCACGCACCCAGAGAGTAGTGGTCTGTGGGGAGCTCTCAAACCCTAGAGAGGTTGGTAGTGGGGTACCGCAGGGCTCGTTCCTGGGTCCGATCCTGTTTAATGCATACATATCGGACATCAGGGAGGGTATAGGGTTGGAAATGAGTCTCGTGCAGATGACTCCAAGATGGGAGCAGTAGTTGAGGGAGAAGAGGGAGGTTGGCCTGCAAGGACCTGGACACCCTGAAGCTGGGCTCACACATGGAAATTAAATTTCAATATCACCAAGTGCAAGGTGTTGCATCTTGGTCGGGAAAACCTAAACACAGGTACACCCTGGGAGGGCGCTGGAGGCCTCAATAGGGAAAAAGACCTAGGGTCATGGTGGATGCATGTATGAATAACTCTGAGCAGTGCAGGAGGCGGCTAGCAAGGCAAACAGGATGTTGGGATGCATCGTGGGGGATCACCTCTAGGAGCAAGGAAGTGATTCTGCCGCTGTACAATGGACTGGTTAGACCACACCTTGAGTACTGTGTACAGTACTGGAGACCACCTTGAAGAGGACATACAGCTCCTGGAGAGGTACAGAGGAGGGCAACTAAGATGATCGAGGGCTAGAGTTTGGCGTATGAGGACAGACTTGAGGAGCTCTGCCTGTTTTCATTGGAGGAAAGGAGAGACAGGGGGACATGATTGGGGTCTTCAAGTACCTCAAGGGGATAAATAGAGTAAACATGGAGGGATCTTTAGACTAAAGCAGGAGGTATCACCAGAGGGCATGGTTTGAAGTTGGAAGGTGGAAGGGTGAGGGGGAAGAGGAGGAGGTTTTTCACTGAGAGGGTGGTGGACCCTTGGAATGCACTGCCTGGTGAGCTGGTTCAGAGATCCACAGTGGAGGGCTTCAAGTGAGGGTGGGACAGACACAGAAAGTGGATGTATCAGATGATGGCCTGCCCAGGGGGTAGGGATGGATGATAGGGGTTTCTGGAGCACAAGGGATGGGAAGGCCTCGGCACCCAACTAAGGATCTGAGGTTCGAGCAGACTCGATAGACCGTAAGGCCTAATCTGCTGGCAAATAGTATGTTAGTATGTATGTATTACAGTGCTGTTTAACGGCTGATTAGTGGATTTCGTTTAAATGCACATTCGTAAGTGCACATTTGTCATTGCAAAACGGGTGTGCACTTAAGCGGAATCCACTGTACTACAAAACAGTTATCAGCTACCGCAGGTGAATTTCCATAGATATTTGCAGTTAAAATCATATTTGCAACCATTGGAGGAGGCTTTATCCTGTATAGCAGAGAAACCCTTGCCTTTGGTGGTGTTGATTCAGTCTCACATCAGCAGAGCTCCCACTGAGTATCTCATTAGTTCTGTATATAAGGCCCTATGGGAGCAACTGCTGGACAGTACTGAATCTGTAAGGGCCAAGTGGTCAAGGGAATTACAAATTGAAATTTCCATACATAATTGGAATAACTCGGCCCTCCTGGCATATAAAGTTTCCAGCTCCCCGTATTGGAAGGAATATGCATGGAAGCTCTGCATTCGATTTTTGTCGTACTCCGGCCATAGTGGCGAAGTTTTCTGACACCACCTTTGGGAGATGCTGGAGAGACTGAGGCTGTGAGCAGGCGGATCAGACGCATATTCTGTAGGCCTGTGAACCCTTGGCCCTTTCTGGCAGGGGATTATTCAGGATTTAGTATCTATTGATACCTGTCCAGAATTATTCACACCCACTTAAATACTGATGACCACACTGCCTAAGGGGGTCAGGGTGGGTAAAGCTACTCATAAGCAGGTTACCCTGCTCATTGTTGCCACCAAAAAGACCATCACTTGGTTATGGCACATTAAGACAGTCCTGACTCGGGAAGCATGGAGTACCCCTGCAAGGGAAATATATGCCTTAGAGCGACTGTCTGCTAGACTACTGAATCAGGTGGAGGCTTTTGACCTCAGATGGCGTAGATGGGTGGTGTATCAATTGGAGCACTACAGTGATTTTATCCCTTAGGCAATGGGGATATGGGTGGCTTTCTGGGGGCCAGACTGAATATTGTCCAATTGTGTCTGTCATGGAGGGGCATAGGTGGGGGGGGGTCTCCCTCTCATTTGTGGGGCCTCCCATGTCTGTAGCTGCCTCGCTTTCATTGGATTTGTAGTAGTGATCTCTCTCTCTCTCTATCTGTATTTTTATGTACTTCATGAATTCACTCTGCAATAGTAACAGACAGGCTGTGAATCAAATACTTTTTTAAAAGCTTTTTATTATTTATTTGAAGAGCTGATGATGCCTCAAAGTAAACTTTAAAAAACATGATATTTAGGTACAATTCAGCTTGCACTCCATATGTATTTTATAGATTTCTCCTCCCCATTATTTATTTCTGAGGAAATTTGCATGAATACATGATCTTTACACCACATAGTTCATCTCCCTCTTTCGCTTACTCCCTCCTTCAAGTCATATCCTGTGTTGTAACATCACGGTGTGTTGCTATGGGACTAACTTTGATGTCACAAGAAGTGCATTATAACCTCTGGTAGGGAGAGAGCCACAGGAATAGATCAACTCTTCAGGAGCAAAGATCCTATTTTCATGCAAATTACACCAGTAATAAATAATAGGGAGGAGGAATACAGAACTATGTGTTAATACGTCTCTCAGAGCCACTCGTTGCTGAAAATGAGTGGTTTCATGCGCCTTCAGCTGGAGGGAAAACAGCAAAGCGAAGCTGGGCTGTTCTGGCTCAAGCTGAAGTCAAGTGAAACCACTCATTTTCAGCAATGAGTGGCTCTGAGGGGCGTATTAATATATTATTGATTGGGAGCGATCGATAATATATTAAAAAAAAAAAAAAAACTACTCAGGACGTGCCCGTTTCCAGGGCATCTGCTCATGAGACGCTCTTCACGGAATAAGAGTGCCTCACACGCAGAGGAAAGGAGCACTCCGATTGGTCAGGAGCGCTCCCTTGATCTATAATAATGTGAAATGCAAGCCAAACTGTGTCTAAATATTATGTTTTGTTAAAGTTCTCATGAAGGTGTCAGCTGCTCTTTAAGTATCATTTTGTCATTTTAAGGATGAGTTTGGGACTAAGATGAGAGGTTGGGACCTTAGCTACCAGCCTCATGTAAAGTTTCTGGGTGACTCCCTTCCTGTCTCACCAGAGGTGGGGATATCTTACCCTGAAATGGTTACAGAACTCTTAACCTATAGACTGGTATGATGCAAAAGAGACTGTATGCATAAGAACTCTTAGTGCTGTTTGATCTGGAGGTTCTTCAGGACTTTACCCACCGGATAGGTCTGGGGTCAGAATGAATAAGTTATGAGTCTCATCCATTATGTATTTCTGAAAGGTATTTTGTATAATGTGTGGATTTTTTTTTATGCTCTGTGTTTACCCTCCTACAGCCCCCAGACCCTCCTAGCTCTCAGATCCCCAGGCATCCACTTTCCAATCCGCTGAGGAGTCTGCCCCTAGAGTGCACGCTGCCTCAATTCTACTTTCAAGACCCCAGTTAACCCCCTATATGGGGCAAGGAAGGCCTCCTTACCTTCCTCAAACATCAGGGAAGTGTGCGCACACAGTGGCGTCTGCCCCTCTAGCATCGTGGGAGAGTGGTGGAGGATCATCGCCAGGACCATCTGTGGATTTTTCCTTCTTTCTGGTTCCCTTGATGCTGGCGTGCAATGAGGACCAATGAGCCGACGCACACTGAGACGTGCATCTGCTCCTGCCCTCTGCTAGCGTCAACCCCTTTGTTGTCCCCCACGGCGCGGCACCCCTAGGATCCCCAGGTGGTGGCGGTAGGCGCAAGGTAACTCCCCATCCCTCCCTGGAGATTAAGAGCAGGCCGTTGGGTGTTGATCCATCTCCCCGCCAGCCAGTGACCCTGGGTCTCTTCTAAACCGGGTCGCCAGCGTGGGCGGGTTTGGCATCAAGCGCCTCATCCCTCAGCGCTGCCGGGCCGGCTATAATGTGTGGATTTTATTTATTTACCTTAATTTTATGGCTTGAATCTTGCATTTTGTATAGTTATATAATAAACATTGAAATTTACAAAAAAAATAAATAACAAAAGGGGCTATACTGAGCCCACACTGCGTTAAGGAGATGCCATTTCTTCTTTGGCGATCACCGCACACTGGGGACCTGCAATAGCTTCAGATCGCCGCACAGGGGAACTGCTGCTGGAGCAGGAGCTGAGGCACCCAGACAAGCGTAGGGATGGCTTCAACCCCTCAGGTAAGCCCTGTCAGTCCCCTACCGCAACTGGAAACAAGCTTCAGCTTAGTGTGCCTTTCCTGGTTAAACAATTTTCCCTTTCCCCTTTCCTATCAACTTTCTGGCATCCTCACTCTCAACACCAGTCCGACAACTGCCAGAAAAACGAACAGGGATTCAAAAGGACAACTCCCGGTCCTAGTTTCAGAACCCCGAGTCCATGCCACAGCTACTGGCTATTTTTCAAAATCAAACACCATGTGCTGGGCAGGGACAGCAGTTCCAGTGCATGGGGGGGATCACAGCTGATACTGCCTGCTCGGGGGGAGGGTCTCAAAATAGAGCAGGCAGCAAGGAAAGAAAAACTTTATTTACATCTGTACGAAAGTGGGAAACACTAACAGGAGCCCCTGCCCACTGACCTCTGACTACCCACACCACTGTGGACTCTATGGGGCATCTATTTAATTATTTAAATGTTTCTGTGGTGCCCCCATACATTGGGGCACTACATAGGGCTTGGGACACCTAACAGGCTAACAGACAGTGTGCAATACAGCCTAAATGGCTTTCACTGTACTGCACAAACACACAGAGTAGCTATGTCACAGACAGGGCCCGGGACACACCCAGCAGGTGGTGTGTAATACAGCTGAAATGGCTTTCAGTATACTGCAGAGATACAGAGTAGCTATGTCACTGATAGGGCTCAGGGCGCCTAACAGACTGTGTAATACAGCCTAAATGGCTTTCACTGTACTGCGGAAACACAGAGCAGCTATGTCACAGACAGGGCTCAGGGCACCTAACAGACCGTGTGTAATACAGCCTAAATGGCTTTCACTATACTATATAGCACAGAGCAGCTATGTCACAGACAGTGTGTAATACAGCCTAAATGGCAGTCACCAGTTTGCCATCACAGACAGAAAGAAAACCATCTGTTTTAGCAGTGGCATTCAAGTGTTCTTTACATTTGCTGTGCCTCTCAAGGTTTTTTTTGCTGTTTGACCAGTCCCTCATTGGTGTGGATATCAACACAGTGCCACTTGTGGTACTAAACACAAAACAATAGGCGCAAAACATACCATCTAAAGACTTTGAATATCTTGCAAATGTGCATGTTTAGAGGTATTGTGGACTGAATCTCCTTAAGTGTTGATTGGTTATTTCAGAACCCATTAGCCGGGAAGGAAACTGAAATCCAGATGGTGGTTGCCACTGTATTTAAAGGATGCGTTTCTTCTGTGCATCAGTGAGGTGACCACAGTCCAAACAGCCAAAGTCTTCCGTGTCTGGCTGGTTCAAGTCCAACTCTTCAACAAGAGTAGGTATCTGCACATCTGTCAGTGACACAATGGCAGTCTCGACAAGCTCCATCACAGAGTGCAGGTCAGATTCGTCAGGTTCTTGGGATACAGGTTGTGAGGTCTGGGATTCCCTGGTGGCTTCGGTTTCAGGCCAGATGCATTTGGAATCTGCACAGGTTCTTCTGTTAAGTCTTCCTGCGTCTATGGTGTAGCTACATTGTTGCCACTAAAACAATACAAGTAAACAAGCATTTGTCAATGCCGAATGTTTGCTTGCTGGCACTGGCATTGGTAGTGTAGAAGTTACAGAGCTGCATAATAGGAATGGCAGCAAAGTATTGAACTGAAGCCAACCCCACCACCACCCTGCAGAGAGTGGCAGGCATCAGGGTGTGCCTTTGGGTCGTCAGGCATAATGACCAAGCCATTTCACCACACCCTACCCTGCAGACACTGACAAGTGTCACGCTGTGCCTTGGGGTCTTTGGCCCTTATGCGCACCCCATTCCATCAGGAAATACGATGAGATGGGTGCGGTATAGGAGAATGGGGTGAAGTTTGGGCCTGAAGAGTCCGAGGCACACCTTGATACCTCTCACTGGCTGCAGGGTGTGGGTGGGGGTGGAATGGTGTGAGCATGACAGGCAAGAATCACAAGTCACACCCCTGATGCCTGTCATACTCTACAGGGTGGGGCATTATGGTTGGAAACCCTAACGCCTCAGGCATTCGTTGGTATTTTCACTCCAAATTTTCAACATGGTTTTTTTGTGACCCCCACCTCATGAACAGTGGCAATATCAGTTTGTTAGCAAAAACTGCTTTTGCACAGTGACTATGGCATTTGGCACCACAGGTGCAAAACACATTCAAACAGGATGTGAAAAATTACAGCGGTACCGTTCATGGGGAGGTGTAAAAAATGGCAATGTTGAAAATCTGCTGTGAAAATCTTAAAAAAACTGGTGAAGTCACGAGTGTGCGTAGAAACTGTGCAACGCACACCCGTAATGTAACTAGTTTGGGGATTTTTTTACAGCAGATTGTTAACACAGGCATTTTGGGACCTCCGATCATGAACAGTGTCAGTGTCATTTTCTTTATCTGTCCCGAACAATGATTTCCCACAGCAACCACGCATCTCTGCACTGAAAGTGTGAAAACACATTTCGGCCATGTTGTGGAAAATGACAGCTGTACTGTTCATAAGGAGGTGTGGAAAAATGCCACTGGTGAAAATCTGGACTGAAAATATTAAAATTCATGAAACTACGAGGGTGTGTGGAAACTGCACAATGCTCACTCGTAACACAGTCATTTTATGGAGTTTTGTCACCAAATTTTCAACATAGCCATTTTAAGACCTCTGCTCATGACCAGTGTCACTGTGATTTTCTTAATCTGTCCCAAACATTGTTTCGCACCAACTGTACCATTATGCGCTACATGTCTTGAAACACATTTTTGGCGAGATGATGAAAATGGTAGCTGCACTGCTCATAAGGAAGTGCGATAAAATGCCCTTGAAAATCTGGGTAAGAAAATATTGAAATTTCGCAAACTTACGGCGTGCATAGGAACTCTACTGCATGCCTTTCGTAAAAACAGTCATTTTAGGAATTTTTCACCAAATTTTCAACATAGCCATTTTAAGACCTCTGATCATGAACAGTGTCACTGTGATTTTCTTAATGTGTCCCATACGTTGATTTCACACACCGACTACGCCATTGTGCACTACATAGGCAGAAACACATTTTGGGTGAGATGTGAAAAATGACAGCTGTACTGCTCATAAGAAGGTGTGGTAAAATGGCAATGTTGAAAATCTGGAGTGAAAATATTAAAAATTCGCGAACTTACGAGTGTGTGTAGGAACTGCGCAATGCACACTCGTAAAACAGTCATTTTTAGGAATTTTTCCACCAAATTTTCAAAATAGGCTTTTTGAGAGCCCACCTTATGAACACTGGCAGTGTCGATTCGTTAATCATTCTGAAAAGGTGATTTTGCGCAGTGGCTGCGAAATCACCCTTCGGGCCTGAGTAACGCCATGACAGTGCAAGAATTCATGAGGAGGGGTCCCAAAAACCCCATGTTGAAAATTTGGTGCAAAAATTCCAAAAAATGCCTGAGATATGCAACAAAGTTGAAAAAAACCCTATCTATCCCATTATACAGCTTACCGGCATTTCCTCAGTTCGCGGTCAGCTTTGAAGAGTGCAGACGTGTTCCTGGTCCACCGAAGATCGTCGCGCCGGACTCCGAGTGAAAGTATGGGGTGAGTGGTGGGGAGGAGTGGTGCGCAGTGGGTGGAGCGGGTGGGTGCAGACACAGCGAGGGACCGCTTTTTTAGTTTTTTTAGTTTTTTAATTATGACAACGCTGGACGTTTGCCATGCTGGGGTGGGCTCCCACCGTGGAAGAAGGATGGCTGTGGGGGCATGGAGCCGACGGGGATTGGGCACCGCATGGCCATGGCATTTTGCTGCCACGCTGGGGTGGGCTCCAGCGTGGCACCCCGTACTGGGGAGACTAGTGGAGCCAACGGGATTGGGCACCCCATCGGCGACAGCATGGGGAGAGACAGTGGAGCCGACGGGGATTGGGCACCCCTGTCGGCCATAATAATTTTGCCACGCTGGGTGGGCTCCCAGCGTGGGCACCAGGCTGCTTTTGGGGGCATGCAGCCGGGGAGATTGGGCACCCCTGTCAGCCATAAAACATTTTGCCACACTGGGGTGGGGCTCCCAGCATGGCACCTGGATGCTTTGGGGGGGGCGTGGAGCCGGCGCGGGATTGGGCATCCCTGTTGACTGTACAGTGTGGGAGGGAAGGGGGAAGGCGCATGAGCACGTAGTGGACGTGTGTGTGTGTGTTGGGAGGAGAGAGCTCTGCTCACTCAAGTGGAGCTCTTCCTTTCAACTGTATGCCACTGCATTTTCAGCTGTCATAGACAGCTGGAGCAGTGATTGGCGCTCTGCGACCGCGCCTGTAAACACACTGACTGAATTGGAAGAGGCTGACACACCTCTGGAAAACTCATATGATGGCACTATGTTTCTTGCACATACGTGCAAGCAAACATAATAAATTGGTAAACTGAGAATGTAATACAGTATTTGTTTACACACAAGTGGATGGATCAGTACCATCAGAAAAGCTTACCCTGAAGTGGATGTGGGTTGGATGACGAAGGACTGCATCAGCCAAGACATTTGTGCATTTTCTTCCATTCTGGCCCATTTGGCCTTTCGTACCTGTGACCCAGATGGCTGTTTTCTCTTAATGGACTCCATTGTTTGCTGTGTAGAAAAACACTTTCCCCAAAAATCACCGCAGCTTATGCCCCTTGTACCCAACACGTTGTGTACCCTATCTCAGATGGCACCCTTAATTTAAAAATAGAAATTAGAATTAGAATGTGCCATTTTGCAATTGAAAAAACTGCTTCCCTGTACAGACAAAGTTGACAGGGCTGTCCAAAGTAGCATAAAGAAACAGAAACATTTCCAGGGTTGTCTTTGATTTCAAGTAGCATAAAGAAACATTTCCGTTTAGATCTGAGAACACCTAGACGGCCCTGGCCTGTGCAAGCAACTGCTCTGTAACAGAGCACACAGCTCCACTATTAAGAGTCCAACTAGTTCCTTCCACATGGATGGTTATTGCAGGATCACAACTGTTCTTTTTTCCGAATGGGACAGCTACTGCCCGCACTCTGATGTGCAACAGCTGTACTGTTCAGTGCAGTACCGTGACCAGCATGTCCTCAGCACTCGAGTCACCCCTGTCGCTGACCATCCGACTAGATCTCAGGAGTCCAGACTTGTCTGTCCAGCAGCAGCAATGCACAGAGCAGTAAATAGCAGGGTAATAAGGTGATGTAAGTCCTTGTAGTAAGCAAATTAGCAACCAGATATTCGACCTCTGCTCCCCCACTCATATGGGACAGCATTTCTTATGTAAATTTTAGCAACCAATGTACTACATTACATGCTTAGGTTTACCCTAAAGAAATTCCAGTTCCATGCCCTGTAAAGTGACTGTTAGAAAGCTTAATTTAAGCTTATTTATGTACTTCTCTATGGTTTATCTTCCAGTATGCTCCATATTATGTACATATGTAACAGGTTTACAGTGCATGCTCACTGACAGCTAAGTTGTCTGTCAGCTGTGGAGGAGAGTGGGGGGCTGCACCAGATGCCGGCTTAGGAGAGCATGGTGGTGGGGCACTGCCTGCTTGAGGTGGGGGTAAAGGTGCTGCTAGACTACCTGCTGTACAAAGCCTTATTCACATCTCACAGCTATAAGGCTCATGCAAGCCCTGCACCTGGTTTATACCTTTGAGGTACTTTAATGCTGACCACAAGGTCCCTCCTCCACCAGCAAGCACATATTAAAGTCTTAGTCTGCCGATTGACGAAACCTTAATTCTGAATAGCAGGCCAGTTCTCACTTAACTGCATTATTCAGGTATCCTATGCAAGTATGCTGCAAAACCATCTACTGGCAATATGCCACTAAGATTTTATTATCAAAAAATACAAATAACATTAGCATTGCCGCCTGCGGGACAGCCTTGCATGATGCAGCTCATATCATTCAAACTCCAAAACTCCAAACATGGGAGGCAGTATAGCGCAGTAGTTTAAGGCTCTGAGCTACAAATCTGGAGACATGGGTTTGAATCCCACAGTCACCGCTTGCATACTGTGTGATCCTGAGCAAGGCACTTAACTTCCCTGTGCTCCTATATCACACACACCTGTAAACAAGGTTTCAACTTAGTGCGTCTCTCCTGGTTAAACAATTGGAACCAAAAAAACTCCAGTCAGTACCCCAGCCTGTCCTGAGGCAAGTATGCTGCAAAAATCAGCTGGATACTAAGATACTCAAAGTTCGTAATTCCGAAAGTTCAATAAATGCATTATCAGTTCTTGGGCATTTCCATGTTTGCTTGCTTGTGGATTACTGGTGCCTCCTTCAGCAGGTTAGACCTAGAACACCCCAAGCATCCTCTCCTCTCGGGACCCGGTTGTAGTTTAGAAATGTTCATTTTTGGCAACTTATACCCCCGCCACTCTGCCTCTATATAAAGAGCCTGGAAAACATCCTAATGCCAGGGATGGTACCAAATTGCTGCTGCTGCTGTGTAAATGGTATGCCTATGCACTGGCCTAATAGAGAAAGGTAGGCAAGAGCAGCTCATCTAATTATCCTTTTCGGCAGCAGTACTACTAAGCCAAAGCCATATGAGAAACAGGTGGGAGGAACAAGGAACACAGAACGCTGCCAAGGCCCCAAAGTTATGCTAAATGAAAGATTCCATGCTAGCACTGACAGGCCTTTCTTTAGGAGTTAAAGCAGCAGTACAGTGTAACACTATCTGCACTTTTTCAACAGTTTATTCAGTGCTTTGCTGAGCATGTCCCTGGTACTCTTTCCTGAGGGCAATGTACTATCACCCTGTAATTTGCTCAGTCATCCTTTGTTTACACTTCTGCCACCTGCTCCATTGACTAGACAGCAGCTGACCTTCTCTGTGGCGCTACAATGGTCGTAATGGCCTACGTCCTGGTTGGGTAGTACTGCTGCTTTGAAAGGAATAGTAGAGAAAGAACACTTCTCTCACTCTCAAGTTTTCATGATCATAATGTGATTAACATTTTGACTGCCTAACTTTGCAGTTGTTAGCACCTGGATATTGCTTTCTCAAAATTCAGTGCAACTGTTTCTCATAATAATTAATCTAATACCTTAGCACATTTAGGCAAATTACCAGGTTTTCATGGCCAGCATTAACAGCAGCAGCTACTTTAAGTATTACTTTTATTACGCATTAAGTGGTCATTCAGGACCAAGGAGCAGTCATACTAAATAAAAAATCCATACAATCACTGACAAACCTTTATTGGGTGATAAAAAAACAAATCAGTAGAGAAAGAAAACACCTCTCTAAAAACAGTTTTCAAAGCACAAATTTCTCCGGAGTTCATTTTCAACATTGACCAGTGACTTCCATGTCAGCGTGGCTCAGTTGGTAGCACATCTGTCTTTGGACCAAAAGGGTTGTGGGTTCTTGTCCCACACTGGGATTGGACTTGCACCTAAAAATCACTGGCATCCGAGTGCAGTATTAGGGGGGTGCTGTACTGCTGGGGTGTGCCATTCTTCAGATGAGACGTTAAACCGAGGTCCCTTCTACCCATCCTGGTGGGTGTCCAGGTGGAAGTAAAAGAACCCAAGGCACTCTTCGCAAAGAGTAGGGATATTCCCGGTGTCCTGGCCAACATTCCCCTTCCCATAAACCAGTTCATGCAATTATCCAGGCTGTGTGTGGGTGATGATGTGCGATATGGCCACCACTACACGTTGTCACTTCACTACCAGTCTAGCATTGCTTGTAAAGTGCTTTGGGATACACTCTGTATGAAAAGCACTATATAAATGCTGATTATTGTTCTTCTTGAACTATGGCCCTCTTAGAAGCTAAAAAACAACAGCAGAGAAAGAACACACTTCTCACTAAAAAAAGAGAGTAGCTTTAACGGCAGGTCAGAATAGTGGCAACTGGGGTTTAATGCAAAGTGCAAGATCATGCACATAGGGAAGAAAAACCCTCAAGCCACCCAGGGCTAGAAATATTTTTTTGTAGATGGCTGACCAAGAAACAGGTGTAACATTGAATCTGACTGTCCCTCAGAAATTGTACCTGTCCTGTTGATTTTCCTTACTAGTTTTACATTTCTGTTTCTTCATACAAGCTAACAACAATTAGTGTGCCTCATGGTTCATACAGTGCCCTGAAATGGGCTTAATAACTGAGGGTGTCCATTGTAAAAAGAGCTATTAAATATTATCCACTGGCTGCTACATGGCCCTGACAAGGACTTAACAAATGTGCCCCCATTTCACTGTCCTGATAAGGACTTTTATTCTCCCAGCTCCATAGTAGCACTGACAAGGGCCCTAAATGACTCATTTCTGCTCTGTCCTGATAAACCAGTCAGCTTCCTCTGTTCTGTGTATAGCTCAGACACTAAAAGTCTCCCCTACTTGTCAACCCTGAAAAGGGCTTTTAACCAGCCTCTCCATCAGCTGTCTCCGGAGCTCTTCGTGCCCAGACAGAGGTGGAGGGTGAGTGGTTGTCTGAGTCATGTAAGTGTTCTCTTATTCTCTAAATACAGATTCCCCCCTTCCTTCTGTCTTGACTGTCTGCCCTGAAAAGGGATCCTCCACTATCGCCATCCCTCTTTACAAGACACTGGTTAGGCCCCATCTGGAGTACTGTGTGCAGTACTGGAGGCCGCACCTGCACAAGGACATTAACGAAATGGAGGTAGTCCAGAGAAGGGCACCCAAAATGGTGCAGGGACTGCATCAGAAAACAAATGACAGATTAAAGGAGCTCAATATGTATACCCTAGAGCAAAGGAGGGAGAAAGGTGATATGATCGAAACATTCAATCTTAAGGGCATTAACAAGGTGAAAGAGTCTAACATGATTCAATATAAGAAAAATAGCAGGACAAGAGGACACAACATGAAATTAGAGGAAGGCTGATTAAAGAGTAATTTGAGGAAGTTCTTTTTCACAGAAAGGGTGGTGGATGCATGGAACAGCCTACCTCAGGAGGAGATGGAAAGTGCAGGGCTTCAAAACAGGCATGGGATAGGCATGAGGGAGCAATACAGATGAGCATGAATAGACAGGCCATTGACAGAGTAAACGCCTGTGGCACATTCATAAGGTACAAAAATGAGCAGAGTCAGATGACCGCAGACATGCTATTTATCAGGCACCCTGTCACAATATTTGGAATTAAATCCAAAAATAGCATGCTCAAACCTTTTATGTTACTTCACACGGTGGAATTCACATATTTTCTAAGGGGTACTGCTAGGTTGTGGCAAACAACATATAATCTAAAGATACTAGTGCACCCCCCCAACACACAAACAGCATAGCACATTTAAACTTTCCTCTGCCAAAATTTGCTGTATTTACTTCAGGCTCCATGTAAGGAGTGGGTCCTCTTAGTTTCAGACTGGAATTCCAGTTTGAGTAAGCTAAATCACCAACGTCAAGGTGGTGTGTGCTAGTGTAACTTCCCCCCACTGGCCCCCCCTTGTTTCTACCAGCGGGGCTGCTCCTCTCACATCTAGGCACCACCGAGAAGTGTAGGGGTAGTCACTACACATATCTTACAGAATTCTGTGTACACATTACTTCTACTTCGGAGCCTGCCATCCTTCATACAGGCAAACCAAATGTGGCAACTACCTGGCTCATACCTGGGGGGGACCATTTAGCATGGCCATCAACCTGGGTCCCTGGGAGAAAACGTTTCCTCAGCATTATGTTAGGTTTGTACTCCTGGTCAGTGGCACCCAAGTAAACCCGGATGCTGGAAGCAATAACTGCTATGTCCAAACCAGGTTGGGATTCTAGAGAGTGGATTTTATTCACATAACACAGAGAATAACAAAGCAAACATGGAACCCCACAAGGCTACTCTCACTGGTAATGCAGATTACTGAGGCACAGAGCTCACTTCCTCACATCGAACCCTCAGGTTCTGAACGGATATTGGCAGACATGGCCCAAACTGGTACACTTCTCTTCTATTTCTTGACTTGGCATCCCGGCCAGTACTAGGACACTTTTCCATATAGCATGTAGGTTGTTGGTGGCTCCCTAAACCACCCACGAGCACTTTCCGGCTAGCTTTTAAACTTGTCAGGGGGGAGGCACTGACAAGCAGCAGGAAAATCCCAGCCTCCCCCTACAAAACAGGGTACTAAATGAGAAAAAGACCAAGGTAGAAAGGTCAGTGGGGGATGCTGCTACAGAAGGTAAAGCCATCAAAAAATGGAGAGCAATGAGTACCAATGCCTGTAGTCTGGGTAACAAGCTTCCTGAATTAGTGGCCTTGATGGAGGAGGAACATCTGGATATACGTGGCAGTCACAGAAACATGGTACACACAGAACCATGACTGGGACGTAAACATACCAGGATACACTATCTACAGGAGGGACAGGGAGGGTAAAAGAGGAGGAGGAGGAGTAGCTCTCTACATTAGGGAAGGAATCAAAGCAACAGAACAAAAGGGTAAACAGGGAGGAGAAGAAGCACTGTGGGTCAATTTGGAGGCAGGCAATGGTACCACAATCTGCACAGGGGTTGTATACAGACCCCCCTCTCAGGGGGAGGAAATAGACAAGGAAATGATAGAAAGTATACTTAAAATGGCAGATACGGGGGAGATATTGCTGATGGATGATCTGAATATGCCAGATGTTAACTGGAGTGCAGTTGCAGCAGCCACTTCTAAGAGTGGGGTTATTCTAGATGCCCTACAGGGGGCATGCCTTAGACAACTAGTATTGGAACCCACTTGAGAGGGAGCAATCTTAGACCTGGTCCTCTCAAATGGAGATGGAGAGAGGATCACAGATGTAGAAGTGGGTAGCCATCTGGGAACTAGCGACCATCGAACAGTGTGGTTCACAATAAACACAGCAATAGAGTCAAGCCATACAAAGGCAAAAGTACTGGACTTCAGGAGGGCTGACTTTGCCAAAATAGGTGAGTGCCTAAGGAATGCACTAGCAAATGAGCAGGAAGGAGGGGTGGAAGAACAATGGGGAATAATAAAAGCTGTCATCACAGAGGTAACAAGCCTTTGTGTGAAGCAAATAAAACAAAACAATGTAAGAACCCACTACGGTTCTCAAAGGAGGTGGCAGTGAAGGTTCAAGAGAAAAAGAAAGCATTCAGAAAGTACAAGGAATCACAGATAATTATATCAGTTAAAGCAAAAGGAAGCTGGGAAGGCAGTCAGAACAGCAAAGGCCCAAACTGAGGAAAAGATAGCCAACTCAGTTAAGAAGGGGGATAAAACCTTTTTTAGGTACATCAGGGAGCGAAGGAAGACTAAGGGAGGGATAGTGAGGCTTAATAAAGGGAGGGGTGGGCAGAGGGTGACTGTGAAAAGGCAGAGATACTAAACAAATATTTTTGCTCAGTATTTACAAATGAAGGGAGGTACCTAAAACAAACATTAGAAACACTCTGGATACAGAAGTTGATACCAGCCATTTACAGAAGAAAGGTTCTGAAAGAACTCTTAAAACTGAAGGTGGACAAAGCAATGGGGCCTGATGGGATTCATCCCAGAATTCTAAAAGAACTAAGGGTAGAACTAGTGACACCACTGACTGCCCTCTTTAACAAATCATGGGAGGATGGGGTGGTACCTGAGGACTGGAGGAGGGCAGATGTGATTCCCCTTCACAAAAGTGGGAGCAGGGCAGAAGCAGGAGACTACAGACCTGTTAGTTTAATCTCAGTGATAAGGAAAATAATGGAATCACTTCTGAAGGAAAGAACTGTCAGTACCTAGAGGCCAGAGGGCACAGGGCCCAAGGCAGCATGGGTTCACAGCAAGAAGGTCATGCCAGACCAGATCTAATAGACTTCTTTGACTGGGTGACCAAGTAGTAGATCAGGGAGGGGCTGTGGACATGGCCTACCTAGACTTTAGCAAGGCATTTGACTCAGTCCCACACAAAAGATTAATATACAAGTTAGCCAGCCTGGGAGTGGGTCCCAAGATGATAGCCTGGGTAAAGAATTGTCTGGAGAATAGGACACAGAGGATAATAGTAAATGGAATCCACTCTGAAGAAAGGAGGGTTACTAGTGGGGTGCCGGAGGGTTCAGTATTAGGACCGGTCCTCTTCAATGTCTTTATAAGCGACATTGCAGAGGGACTGGATGACACAAAGATCTGCAACAGAGTTGATGCACAAGATGGGGTTGAAAGGATGAGAAGGGACTTGGCGAGGTTAGAGGAATGGTCAAATGTATGGCAGCTTAGATTTAATGCTAAGAAGTGCAAGGTAATGCACATGGGAAACAAAAACCCAGGGGAAGAGTACACAATGGGGGTGAGATACTAACAACAACAAAAATAGAAAGGGACCTGGGGGTAGTCATATCAGATGGCTTAAAGGTGGGCAAGCAAAGTGAGAGGGCAGTAAGGAGATACTGGGATGCATAGAGAGAGGCATCACCAGTAGAAAACAGGAAGTTGTTATCCCTCTGTACAGACAGCTGGTGAGACCCTATCTGGAGTACTGTGTGCAGTTCTGGAGACCCAATCTCCACAAGGACATAGACAAGATGGAAGCTGTCCAGAGGCGGGCAACTAAAATGGTGCAGGGTCTGCACCAGAAGACATATGAAGAGAGAGACTAAAGGAGCTTAATATGTATAGCCTTGAGGAAAAGAGGGAGAGGGGGGACATGATAGAAACTTTCAAGTACCTCAAGGGAATCAACAAAGTCCAAGAGGGTAGCATCTTTCAAAAAAAGAGGTGTGCAAGAACAAAGGGGCACAATTTGAAGATGGGAGGGGGATTGCTCAGGAGCAACAAGAGGAAGTTTTTTTTTTTTTTTAACAGAGAGGATGGTGGACGCATGGAATGACCTCCCTGAGGAGGTAATGGGGTCAAAAAATAGTGGAGGAATTCAGGAATGCATGGGACAGACATAAGGCAATTCTAGTGGGGGGAGGTAGGAGGAAGTAGGCTGTTGGTTAACTAGGATCTGCAGCTTATTCAATAGGTAGGGAAATGGGCAGACTGGGTGGGCCAAGTGGTCCTTATTTGCCATCAGAAGTCTCTGTTTCTATGTAAGTGGCTATGTTGGGGTTCAGGGAATGGTCTGGGGAGGAAGGGCATGGCTCCAAAACATACCCCTGTAGCTTTAATGTGTCCCCCTAGGATGCACCTCTGCACATGGCATGTGAACAGTCTCACCAATCCAGTAAAAAAGGCAAAGACCTTAAGCCGAATTAAGAAACTGAAGCCTGACCAGTTATACTGTAGAATTGAAAAATGTTGCTGTTTAAAAAATCTCACTATGTTCGTGCCTCCTAGTGGTCCGCTAAATTAATTGAAAAGCAAACATTACTTCAAGCAAAAATTTTTATTCACAAAAAAAATAAAGTTAAAATAAACTGTCAACTGTCAGGAAGTGCAGCTGGGGATGGCGATCATCATTCAAGGAGCTCATCTTAATCTTCAGGAACCTAAAAGAGAAACAAAATACCCTTGTTAAGCACTCTGCCCCATCTGTTCTAACATTAAACATTACATTAAAGCCTGTATAACATTGTCCTTGCTCTTACCTGATTCAAGCAGTCAGCATGTGCTGCGGCAATCCCCAAAAGCTTGTATCCATGTATGCAGTCCTCCCTGTGGTCCCTTAGCGAGTTAAAGGCAGCCACCAGCCACTCAGCAGGCTTCGATTTCAGGGCAGTCATTCAAAGATCCACTTTGATGTTCGAGGATTGGGAACCAGAGTTTATTTGCTCAGTGATTATCTCACTCTGTAAATTACATTTTTAAATAGTCCTTAAACAGCTTGTTTACTGTGACATAAAGTGGTTGCAGTACATCTGTGCAGGAAGCTGGGATGAAAATGGGGACAATAGATTCTGACTCCAGTTTCTGATGAACAGCTGGAGTACTATGAGCCCAGTACAGATCCAAGATCAAAATGCTGTGTTGTTCTGTTGGCAGCTCATGTGTTTGGATCACACCAGCAATGTAGGGCTTAAAAGGTTTTTTTCTGTGTATACCAGCATAGTGTCAGTATTTGCCCAATGATTTTCACTAAAACTGAGGTTCCAATCAGAAGGAAAGCAATAACTAGGTAGGCTGGCAGCAGTTTTCCCGGATAGATCATTTGGGGAGGTAAAAAATGACTGGACAGTGTACACCCCATCACAAGCGGTACCTGCTACTTATCTCTGAGGTCAGTAACCTCAACTTGTCTGGAGCCAGATTCAGCCATTGTCCACTCGTTGCATGGCACCAAGTGTACCCCCATCTCAATCAATATTGATCACTAACTCAGGGGGTATGAGTTCTTGTCTGGCAGCTCAACTTACTCGAGCAAGAAATTTAGCCTTCAGGTCAGGGAAATCATGAGGGGTCTTTGTGTCAGCTTTTGTCCCTTTATGCTTCATGAACCCCATACAGTTCAGAAAATGCCATGCCCACTGTCTTGTCACATTGAGACTACCCCCCATTTTCAGTGAGTAGCTTTGGGTTGTTACACCTAGACTTCCAGAGCTACTGTTGCAACCACCCTCGCATTCGCCACCACACCTTCGGTGCGAGGGCTTCTTATATTTTTCACATTTCTGCCTCGACGTCTTCCATAACTAGTGTAGGACGACCCCTTGGCTTATGTGGTAGACTCTGAACAACTAAAGCAGGATCGCTGCTCAGGCGCAGCTTATCAAGGTAGCCCGTCTTAAAGCTACTCACAGTGCTTTAATTTGTTTTGTCATTTTTTTTACATAACATACAGCATTCATTATGCCATTGTTTGCGGCATACTGTCCCACTTCAGACTGTAGCTCTGGACTGTAGTGTGCGTAGTCAGTGCACCTTCTCTTGGTGGAGGCCAGCCTGAGCTTCTGTACAGTGGAGTCAGCAGTCTTCACCGAAATGCCAGCAGTATCTCTTAAGGCCTCCAACGTAATGTCTTCAGTCATGATTAGGTCATGTTGCCTTTTGACTGCTCTGTTTTGCTGGAGCCACTGCACCAAAGACATTGTACGGTGTGATGCGAGAGAGACGAGATACAGTACTGTAGCACTCAGTGAGAAAACGAACAGCACAGCAGGAAATCACACAAGTACTGTAATTAAGGGGATTAAAGGGGATTAGCCATGTCAAAGTTGTGGCCATTACAGTGAATGTGAAGCAATTAACACTACCATTACCACCTGGTGCACACCGATTGAAAGACTTTCAGCTGAAAATAAAATACGTAGCACAGTACAGCATTTCTTTGCATGCCGATTTTGCAAAGAATAACAAGTACTGTAATTATTGTAACATCATCATTATTAGGACTGCAGACTTTTTAAATGCTAACATTTGCCAGACCCGTGGAGTGCTAAATTTATTTAACACAAGGTTTTTCAATTCTACAGTGTCTCCAAGAAACCCATTTGACATGGGCAGAGCACGCTAAGTTAACGAAATTTGGTTTTAAGGCCAAATACTCTTCCTCATCCACATCAGGCAGGAGATATGGGGTATCCATGTTGATACTCAGGCACACTAATTTTGAGAAACACAGGATGTGGACCGACCCGGAAGGCCAGCTAGTCTTGGTTGTGGTGTACTGTTATGGCAAGCATGCCAGGCAATATAGCGTCGTCCTGTCCATGTTCTTTCCTTCACCCCCATCTGATATTAAATTACCTGTTGCCTGCCTGCTGGTTGTTATGAAAGCAGTATCGGGCCCCATCCTTTGCACCTGCTGCCTGATGATATATGTTTAATGAGGTTCTCAGCCTTCAACTCTAACTTGGGTAACTGGTTATCTAACTCAGATTTATGTAATTGCCTGTAACAGCTATGTGTTTACTCTGTTAATGCACTTCTACTGTCAATTTGTATTTTTCTGTTTGAATGCATCCTGTGTCTCTACCTGTGTTTGGTCACCCATGGAAATGGGCAGATTCTTGCTCTGGTTCTCACCAGACATTAATAAATAAATAAATAAGTAGAAAAAGGAAAGAAAATGAAAATTAAAGTGTAAGGAAGGAAACTGTGGGTCTGTTTAATTTATTGCAAGTAAGAGGTATCAATTGATAAAATTCACCAGCTTGGCCAATTTATCACTTGTGTTTTATAATTTACTTTTCTATGTGGTTGACCTTTGCCTACCCCCCTCCACACCCGGCATTGCAGTCTTGGGTATATCCCACAGGCTTCCAGAACTGATGTAATTGCAGTCAACTGTGGTAGACAGTATGGCACCCAACTGCAGATGGGGATCCTGTAGTATAACTTGCCATTCTCCCTTTTATGTGCCATGGCAAGCGCATAAAGTTTGAAATTGAAAGATGAAAATTGGCAGTTTTGACTTGTAGGATATAGCCATCACTGGGATGATGGATGGGGTGCATCATGATCAGGCAGATTAGCAGTCAGTTACAACACCCAGTTGATAACAAAATTGGTAAATCCATTGTGCTACACATTGGCACCTCTGTGTTTTTCTTGGTCCCAGTATATTAAACAGAAACAGGATATTTACATTTTATATCCCAGTTTTATGTTAAAAGTTTAAATCAAATACTGTGTCAATGGCTCAAAATTTAAAAATCCCATAAGGGGCAGCTGCCCATTTAGTCAGGGTATTCAGCAAGCATACCTGGAAAAAAAAATAGTGGTTGTTTTTCACCACCCCATCAACAACAACAACTAAAATGTAGTAGGCTACTGCCTGTTTCACTTTTTCACATTTTTGTCAAAAAATATCCCATATAAGTGCAGTCGCATGTTTAAGAAGTAGTCAGTGTACAGTAATTGCATCTAAAATGAGGGCAATTCACTGCCTGTTTGTAGTTTTAACTTGCTAAATAAACAAATTAAACTCCACCTGGGTACTCAAACTGAATCTTAAAAACACATACAGCAATAAATGTAATTAACACCTCAGAATAAGGTTTTTTTTCCCTTGATCTTTCTGTTACTGTTGCTGACCTTTGTCCTCTGAATTCTAAATAAATTGCTAAATGTCATCTGCATCATCTTCAAACAGCGCCAAGGAAGCACCCTTGTTATCAGACACCTGTTGCAGCTGTTCGTCCTCATCGCTTTTATGTTCCTGCCACTGTTCATTGAACTGATAAGAGAATTTGTTGAGATTGACTTTCAGGAAGGTAAAGCGCTGTACATTTTCATGAGTAAGCCTTGTGCGGCTATCAGAGACAACATTTCTAGCCATGTGCCATGCTAAATATATGCTCACAGTAAACACTAGTGGGAGGGCAACTCACAAGTTTTAGAGCAAAGGCAGATAGTGTAGGCTAGATAGTTTTCCCTTTCATCCAGTATTCAAAATGGTCAGCAGTAATATTAATGAGTGGTTCTCTTAAATAGGCATCCACAATATCAGACAGCCAAAGAAGGCTGCTCAAAGACATTTACATCTGAATTATCAATGTCTACAAGTTTTGACCAAAAAATGTGCGACTCATCTGTGTGCTTTTCAGAATGACATGCCTTTTTCTTTTTTTTGCATCATTTGTTTATTGAATTTTCAAAATGAATGACATACATGACAAACACAAACTACACAGACAGAAATTCATAACTTATATACATCAAGATCCTTTTCCACAGTTAATGATAGAGTAAGAACCAATCATAAATTCCCATAAACGATAAAAACCAGGTGAGCAGAGGTCCAGGGGTTACAGAGATTCCTAGCTCCCAGCTATTTATAAGAGCATTATCCATAGGTTCAACTTTAAAGCCAACCTTCACCCAGCAAGATATTGTCTACAACAGATAAGGAGGCCAAATATGGCTGCCATGTCCTCTGATGAAGGTCCCCTCTATCCTTTATAACATAAGTCAAGCGTTCAAGTTTGAGGGCTTGCAGTATCAGAGTTTCCCTTTGGGGTATGGTAGGCTGCACAGCAGATACTCAAGTATTGAGGACATAGTGTCGGGCCATAAACAGTACAACCCTGAGCCACCTTGGGACTGGGATCCATTCTGCCTCCCCAGTGTCTTCTACTCCAAATAACAACAGGAGGAGAGACATAGGATATTGTTGCCCAGTAATATTTTGCACCGCTTTCACCACGTCTCTCCAAAAATGCTGTAAAACAGGAGAGGCCCAGAAGTAGTGGTAATATAATGCAAGATTATTATTACATCTCGGGCAGATAGGAGACACAGCTGGGTTGTATTTGTGCACCATAAGGGGTGGGCAGTACAGGCGATGACAGAATTTATAATAAGATTCCTTATATTTATTGCACAATAAGATACCCTGGTGATTCTGGAATATCAATTGCCAGTTCTCCTCAGATATAGGAAGTTTCTCTCCCACAACTGTCTGGTTTTCTCTGTCCTGTCAGGGAGTAACACTTTCCCCTCTCTAGCCATTCTACAAATGGTCCCCTTTGGGTTTCTTTATCCCGTCAAAATAAGTTGCTGCAGTTGGTCCCATGGTGTGTCTACCCCCTGTATCCTGCCAATAGATCTACAATATGCCCTAACTTGCAGGTATCAGAAAAAGTGCTGATGTCCCAAACCCATCCCAGTCTGCACATTTTCAAACGAATCCAGTCCTGTTTGGCTGAAAAGCTGTTTAAAACGAAGGATACTCCTCTCCCCCATTCTCGATAGCCCCCGTCCTCCAAACCAGGTGAAAAGAAAGGGGTTCCCCCCAAGGGCAAAAGGAGGGTATCCTCTGGCTCCACACGCTTTTGTTTGACCAACCCCTTCCAGCTCTCTAACACAGATCTGACCAAAGAGTTTGGTTCAGGTAGATTAAGATATGCCTTCCAGCCCCTCATGGAGAGATAGTCCGAGACCTTACCCGGGCACCCCCTCTCCTCCAAATCAAGCTACCGTGCTTCTTTAAGCCTTCCAATCCAGTCCTGGATATAGCGACACTGTATAGCCATATGATAAATCCCCAGGTCTGGAAATTGAAGCCCTCCCTTCTCAGTGGAGGCTTTTAATCGAGCTAGACTCACTATTGGCCATTTACCCTGTCAGATAAACTCTGAGAAGGTTTTCTCCAATCTCGCAGTGTCTGCCCTCTTTAACCCTATGTGTAGCATCTGTAAAACATACAGTATCCGAGGTAGGACGTTCATTTTAATTAAATTTATTCTGCCCAACCACGTGATCAGGAGATTATGCCATCTGGACAGATCTGCTGTTATAGTTTGTATAAGCGGAGTGTAGTTGAAACTATATAGGGTTTCTATGTTCCTCCCAACCCTAATACCCAAGTAAGTAAATGCTCCTCGGATCTTCTTTAGGCCCCATTCTGATTCCTGTCCACTCTCCAAATCCGCTGTCCCACCAACTCTCATCTCCTCCGATTTCTCTAAGTTTAATTTGTAACCAAAAAATTTAGAGAATTGGTCAATCAATTTTAGTAACTTAGGCATGGACTGAGATGGCTTGGTTATATTTAGCAACATATCGTCAGCACATAATGATAACTTACATCCCCCCCCCCCCAGTTTTACCTTTGACACCGAGATACCAGGCTGTGTTCGAAGGGCTGTAGCCAGAGGCTGTAACACAAGAGCAAATAAAAGGGGCGACAGCGGGCATCCCTGTCTGTTCCCCTCCCTAGCTCAAAACTAGCAGAGAGAGTGCTGTTAATTAAAACCCTAGTCCTGGGGTTCCTATACATCTGCCGAACCAGGCCAATGAGTTCTTCACCCAGACCAAACCAGGCCAGAACCTTCATTAAGTATGTCCACGCTACACTGTCAAATGCTTTTTCTGCGTCCATTGACAGAATGTGCTCTTGTCCATGCCTGGCCCCCCAGAGCACATTTAAAAGGGTTCTCATATTATGATAGGAGTATCTGTCTCAGATAAAACCAGTCTGGTCTGGGTGGATAATCCCCAGGAGTAACTTTTCTAATCTAGTAGCCATAATTTTGGCCATAATTTTGGAATCGCAGTTTAAAAGGGAGATTGGTCTAAAAGAAGCACATTTGTGTAAGTTCTTACCCACCTTTGGAACCAGGCATATAATTACCTGCCCCTAGGTACGTGGCAACTCTCCTGAATCCTCTCTGGCCTCTTTAAAGACAGCCTGCAGATGTTCTCTCAGATGGGCTTGCGTCTCTTTATAATATTCGATCGGAAAGCCATCCGGTCCACTTGTTTTCCCACTCTTAAGGTTGCGATGGTCCTAGAAATTTTTTCCCTCTTTATCACATAGCCCAGCCATATTCGCTGTGTCTCTGTAATCTGAGGCAATGTGAGCTTATCTAAGAACTCAAGCATCTCCTACTCTCCTTCTCCAATCTGGGATTGGTAAAGGTCCTGTTAGAATCTTTTGAATTGATCTCTAATAGATTTTTTATCTTTCAGAAGTACACCGTCCTCCCCTTTGATGGCATGTATCAGATGGGCTCCCAGCTTCCTCCGTATTAAATTTACCTGCATGGTGCCCGGTCTATTCCCCCATTCGTAAAAATGTTTCCATACAAATAGACAAGTTTTCTTGGCCTCTCCCAGCAATAAATTATTTCATGCTTCCTGGGTTATAGTCAGTAAGTGGTGGATATTGGCACCCCTCTCTCCGCGAGCCACCTTTGTCCCTAACACCCTAAATCTTTGTTCGAGGTTTGTCCTACGTTCCCTGACTTTCTTTTTATGATAGGCTACATAGCTAATGATGGCTCCCCACATAAATGCTTTTCCGGCATCCCAAAAGAGAGCTTTAGGTGGAGCCGTCTCTAAATTAGCTTGCACGTACTGTTTCCATTGCTCCTGCATGTGTTCCTTAAATTCCTTATTTACTAACAGATAGCTAGGGAACCTCCATTCTATGTTCGGGCCTTCTCCTTTCCCCATTATAATGACATTATGATCATAGCATGATCTGAAATATGAATTGGACCGTGCTTGATAAAGGCAAGTCGAAAATACCAATCCCTGGGGAGAAATAAATAATCTAATCGTGACCAGGTTCGTTGCGGGTGCAAAAAGAAAGTATATTCCCTACCAGTGAGGTTGGCTGTACGCCATCCATCAATAATATCTAGATCTGCCATTCCTGCTATCCACTTCCGAACTGCTCCTTTAGGTGTACCTTTACCATCTGAGTGATCTAACAGCGGGTTTAGCAGACAATTCATATCTCCTCCTAGCATCAAATTTGGAAATTGTTCTGCCATTAATAGGGCCAAGAGAGCTCTATAAAATAATGGGTCATGGACAGCCGGAGCATATATGCTCCCAAACATGACTTTTTTCCCCTGATAGGGTCCCAACAACAAATACATAATGCCCAGCATCCGGATCTGTTACTACCCGCTCCACCTGAAATGGCAACTTCTTGTGCAGGAGAACAGCCACCCTTCTCTTGTGTGAGGTAAAAGCTGCTGCATAACATTTCCCAACCCACACCCTTTTTAATTTATTGTGTCCCTTATTCGTAAGTTGCGTCTCCTGGAGAAGGTCGTTTCAAGGCAGTCAGGAGCATTGTGCGCTTAGTAGGGGTGGCTATTCCATTAACGTTCCCAGAAACTATAGTTAGGTCCTTTAAACTAGCCATAATACCAGAATAGAAACATAGAAACATAGAAACATAGAATTTGGCGGCAGATAAGGACCGCTTGGCCCACCCAGTCTGCCCATTTCCCTACCTGATGGATAAGCTGCAGGTCCTAGTTAACCAGCAGCCTACTTCTTCCTACCCCAACCCCCTAGAATTGCCTTATGACTGTCCCATGCATGTTGAATTCCACCACTGTTTTGACTCCACAACCTCCTCTGGAAGGCCGTTCCATACATCCACAACCCTCTCTGTGAAAAAATACTTCCTTAAATTACCTCCTGAGCCACCCCTTCTATCTTCAAATTGTGCCCCTTCTTCTTGCACACCTCTTTTTGAAAGATGCTACCCTCTTGGACGTTGTTGATTCCCTTGAGGTCGAAAGTTTCTGTCATCTCCCCTCTCCCTCCTTTCCTCGAGGCTATACATATTAAGCTCCTTAAGTCTCTCCTCATATGTCTTCCGTGCAGACCCTGCCCATTTTAGTGCCCTCCTCTGGACAGCTTCCATCCTGTCTATGTCTTTATGGAGATTGGGTCTCCAGAACTGCACACAGTACTCCAGATGGGGTCTCACTAGCTGTCTGTACAGAGGAATAATAACTTCCTGTTTTCTACTGGTGATGCCTCTCCCTATGCATCCCAGTATCCCCCAAGCCCTCCTTGCTGCCCTCTCACATTGCTTTCCCACCTTTAGGTCATCTGATATGACTACCCCCAGGTCCCTTTCCATTTTTGTTGTTGTTAGTATCTCACCCCCATTGTGTACTCTTCCCCTGGGTTTTTGTTTCCCAGGTGCATTACCTTGCACTTCTTAGCATTGAATCTAAGCTGCCATACATTTGACCATTCCTCTAACCTTGCCAAGTCCCTTCTCATCCTTTCCACCCCACCTTGTGCATCAACCTTGTTGCAGATCTTTGTGTCATCTGCAAAGAGACATACTTTTCCTTCCAGTCCCTCTGCAATGTTGCTTATAAAGACATTGAAGAGGACTGGTCCTATTACTGAACTCATGCACCCACTACTAACCCCCCTTTTTCAGAGTGACCTATTTACCTCTGTGTCCTATTCTCCAGCCAATTCTTACCCAGGCTGTCATCTTGGGACCCACCCCAGGCTGGCTAACTGTATATTAATCTTTGTGTGGGACTGTGTCAAATGCCTTGCTGAAGTCTAGGTAGGCCATGTCCACAGCCCCTCCTGATCAACTACCTTGGTCACCCAGTCAAAGAAATCTATCAGATTTGTCTGGCATGACCTTCCGCTGTGAATCCATGCTGCCTTGGGTCCTGTGCCCTCTGGCCTCTAGATACTCAACAATTCTTTCCTTCAGAGTGATTCCATCATTTTCCCTACCACTGAGGTTAAACTAACAGGTCTGTAGTTTCCTGCTTCCACTCTTGCTCCCACTTTTGTGAAGGGGAATCACATCTGCCCACCTCCAGTCCTCGGGTGCCACCCCATCCTCCATGATTTGTTAAAGAGGGTAGTCAGTGGTGTCACTAGTTCTACCTTTAGTTCTTTTAGAATTCTGGGATGAATCCCATCAGGCCCCATTGCTTTGTCCACCTTCAGCTTTAAGAGTTCTTTCAGAACCCTTTCTTCTGTAAATGGGCTGGTATCAACTGTATCCAGAGTGTTTCTACTGTTTGTTTTAGGTACTTCCCTCTTCCTTTGTAAATACTGAGCAAAAATATTTGTTTAGTATCTGCCTTTTCACAGTCACCCTCTGCCCACCCTCCCTCCCTTTACTAAGCCTCACTATCCCTCCTTGGTCACCCGGCTCCTGATGTACCTATAAAGGTTTTATCCCCTTCTTAACTGAGTTGGCTATCTCTTTTCCTCGGTTTGGGCCTTTGCTGTTCTGACTGCCTTCCCAGCTTCCTTTTGCTTTAACTGATACAGTTCTCTGTCTTGCTCCTTCTGTGATTCCTTGTACTTTCTGAATGCTTTCTTTTCTCTTGAACCTTCACCTGCCACTTCCTTTGAGAACCATAGTGGTTTCTTACCTCGTTCATTTGTTTATTTGCTTTACACAAAGGCTTGTTACCTCTGTGATGGCAGTTTTTATTCTTCCCCATTGTTCTTCCACCCCTCCTTCCTGCCCATTTGCTAGTGCATTCCTTAGGCACTCACCCATTTTGACAAAGTCAGCCCTCCTAAAATCCAGTACCTTTGTCTTTGTATGGCTTGACTCTATTGCTGTGTTTATGTATGTAGGCTTTCCCCAATCGACAATCTCCACAAGGTCCCCCAGACCCTCCGTCCCTGGTCCTAGAATCCTTTCTGATTGGTTATACATTGGATCTTAGAACAACTATCAAACTGTGAAAAAACACATGAACAGTAACTATATACAGACCCTCTACTCCCACCCCTCCTCACCCCATTGCAACAGTAGATGCAAGAAGCAGAAATTTTACATACCTTCCCCATAGTGAAAATAAAATGCACCCCCACTGCAAATTACATGAAAGTTTTTTTTTTTTTTTAATTATAACTGCCCCTGTACTCCCTTTCAAAACCACCCAACACACAGTGGAGGAAAAAAAAAACGTGAGTAGAAGAGAGTACTCTTATTCCCATATAACTTGTGTTCGACTGCACGGCAAAATGGGTCCATGATATTCCACTTCTGGGTCAGGACAGGGCATGCCCAAGTGGAGGGCACACAGCACAAATCAAAAGAAATGCTGCATCCCTCTTCCTCCGAGCTGCCCCTTCCCCATCCCTGGCTTCTTTCTCATAGATCACTTCTCCCCCTTCAACGAGTAGATGAAGGAATCCATCTAATAAGGCACAATGTCTCTCCTAGTACAACAAGGTACCCTCAGTCTTGAAGCAGAAAACACATCCTCCAAGTTTGTTCCTCATATTAAGATGTCAGCGAGGAGGTACAAGAGAAAAAGGGAAGGGGGAAGTGTGATATCTCCCCTGAAACAGGCCCAGACCTCAGGACCAGTACCAAGCCTCAGGTCCTTATTAAGGGCTGCAGCCTCATCTCTCCGCTCGAGCTCCACTCTCCAGTCATCAGAGCCTGGCATCAACAATAATCAGCATAGCCAGCCAGCCTGCCATGCAGAGCCCGTCTATATCACTGATTAAATGTTTATCGTCCAAACTTTATTAACAATGACTTTTAAATTAACGATCCGGCCATCCTTGAATAAAATATCAAAAATGTAACAGTCACAATACCTCCATAAAATAGAGAATCCAATGTCTACGTGGCACAAATGATTAGGTCAGGTATATCGACATGCAAATCAAGACAGAATCCCAAAAACTGATCATCCCATTTTCTTTTTCAGATAGCGGGTAAATACCTCAGCTTTCGGTACTTCCCAAAAAAGTACACAGCTCCTTCGTGTTTGATTTTATGGGTCGCCGGGTACAACATGTAGCGCTCTACCTTAGCCTCTCGTAGTTGCGTCATCACAGGATTGAAGGCCCGACGGCATTTCAGTAACCGGGCAGAGTAGTCTTGAGAGAGGTACAGCCAATGGCCTTCATATTGGAGTCCAGGATTCTCTCGATAAGCATTCGAGATAACTTTTTTATCTGGGTAATTATGGAACCTCATAATTATTTGTCTTGGTGGCTGATTCGGTGCCGGTTTGGGCATAACCGCCCTGTGAGCCCTCTCCAATTTAAAACGTCCGTTTTAAGGGGATAGGCCAAGTAGCTCTGGCAGGGTTTTAGCACAGAAATCAAGCACATTTGGCCCCTCCATCCTTTCCGGTAGCCCCCTGAGTCACAAATTCAGGCAACGCTAATCATTTTCTTGATAATCAAAAAGTTCTTTAAATTCCTCCAGTTCTCGCTGCAGGGCTATAACTTGTTCTGGCAGGGGAGAGGTAGCATCCTCGATGTCCGAGATCCATTATTCAGCCTCATGTAACCTAGTAGCATTGGTAGCATGTAAATCGATAAGTTCTTGCAATTCATGGTCAGAGTTGGTTGCCAAACTGGTGAGCTTGGGCTCCAACATGGCCAGGACCTGCTGGCTTACCTCCCGGCCTAATGCGCTGACCTCCACCGCAGAAAGCGAGATAAGGCCCGCATGTTCCACCTGAGACACTGGCGGTTGCTTCTTCAGGTTTTTCGCTGTTGTACTAGAGCTCTTCGCTGCAGTGGAAACCACGTGCTCATCCATCTTCAACTCCTCTACAGATCCCTCATCTTTTGTTGGTATTTATTTTATTTTAAAAGTGCAGTTTTATTATTTTATTTGCAGCGGTTTAGAGAGCGAGGGAAAAACGCATCTTCAGTCTAGTCAGCTCATTAGCACCCCCTGACATGTCTTTTTCAAAGACTGTGAAAGAGGACTTTCTGCATGACTACCTGATGTTGATGGAGGATTAAGTGGTGGCACTAACTGGAAACTATTGCTGTCACCGCTAGTCGGAGGTGTCTTGACATCAGCATCCACATCACTTCTGTTGTCAAATATGGCTTTCTTTTCCTATGCAATTGCTGAAATCGGCATGTCTTTGTATTCAGGATAAGAGTCACCAAGATCTGAAGAAGGCAGCTGTTGCAACTTAAACTGAGGATCAAGAAGAGTCGAAAGAAGAAAATCTTTGTCTTTTGCATTGTGCTTATTCTTGTGTAATTTTGGAACTGCTGTATCAGTCGATCTGTTCACGGCCTCATGAGTTCCCTTGCTCAGTTAATTTATGATGGGAATAACCAGGCTTAGAGTAGTATTGTCTTTGCTCATCTGTCGAGTTGCTTCCTCAAAGGGAGTCAAGAGCACTGTGAGATGCTCCATAAGGCCCCACTGGAATTAATTCAGTACAACACCATCTGCTACGTTGTTTTCAATGGTATTCATGGACTACCATCTTTTGTGTGAGAAGTCTGTCACATGTAAAACGTTGAGTTCCATCTTGTTTTAGTTGCTGTATTGGCAAGGTGTTTTTTTTTTTCTTCTGGAGGTCAGGCAAGATGCCACGTAATTTTACAGAGTGCCTAAAATGTCCACAGATTTTCTTTGCTTCTCCTGCTAGTGTTACTGTACTGTTGTCACTGGAAAGGAACAATTGCACTAAGAGATTTAATGAGTGTGCAAAACACAGAATGTGAGAAAAAAACACCACATTTCCATGCCCAGTGTTGGCGCCATTGTCTGAATCCACAGATTCAACATTAAGCTCCAGTGACTCCAACCACTCAGAAATGTTGTTATGCATCTCTTCCAAAATATTGTCAGTGGTGGGATGCTTACCAAACATGCTGAAGCAGAGAGCTGCCATTCTTTGTTTTCCTACATTGCTGCTTCTGGTGGTGTTTGAAGTTGATTGTGACACCCAATATACTGTGATGCACGTATAATCGGTGGTTTGAGAACTCGTCCACATGTCTGTGGTGAAGTGCACAACACCACTTTCACTCACTTTAAGAGCCAGTTTTATTTTACTTTGAATACATTCGTACATTTTGGGAACAACCATAGTTGGAAAATATTTTCGGCTTGGTATGTTGTAATTCGGGACAAAATATTTTAAGAGGGCTCTAAAACCCTCATTCTCCACAACAGAAAATGGCTGCAGTTCCTTGACAATAAATTCCGTTGTTAACTAATTAATTTGTAATGTTACTTCATGTCATCTACTGTAGGCAGATTTTTGTTAGAGCATCACAGTAATGGTCTGCTGTTAGTTCGTGCAGGTGGGCAGATACCACAGAATTGCAGTGACAGAACTGGAGCTTTTCCAAACACTTTTGTTAGCGAAGCTGAACATGTTTCTTTCTGCTGTCTCAGTCTCCTTACCATCACTAGTGTGTCTGGGATTAGTTTCATCATAAGTATTTTTCCCCTGCTCTGAAGTGCTGCCCAGTTGAATGGTTGGGTGTGCTCTTTGCAAATACCTTTTTAGTGATGTTGTCCCGGACTGGCCCCTCACTTTCCCCTGCTAACTTCCTCAGAACAAAAAGTGCACACAGCAAAACATTCATTTTTGGTGCTTATATGGAAATAGCTCCACACATCTGAGGTACAGTGTTAGGTCATCATGCCAGAAACTGCAGCAGTTTTGGTGGCTGGTGCTTCGGACCCCGATTCATGCACACTGTGGCTGTCCCCAGGAGAATTAGTCTGATTCCTATCATTTTGATTAATTTTTTTTCTCTGCTGCTGGCTGTTGGTGATGCTTGCTGTATGTAATTTTTCATTTTGGTTCAGGTGCCCAGGTGGCATCCTCTACCTCATCAGTATTCCATTCCAGTTCATCATCTTTGGATGAGCATAACTGAAACTGCATGAGTTTGTACATATACAACCTAGTCATCAGAGGCATTGCTTTCTGATGAAGGACCATGAGTGGCATATGATGGAGGGCCGCGTCTAGTAGTGCTGGACAGTGTCTTTTCATTATAGGTCTAACTGTTTTGGCTACCTGTTTTTGTGTTTTATCTGATTTTTCTGGCAGTGCTGTACTGCTTTCATCAGAGGATTCTACAGCATTCTTTTTCTGGTTCTGTTGTTTCCTTGTTATCAATTGTATTTATTATATCTGTAGCAGTAAAGTTTCCATTTTTTCTGAATTTCTTTTCAGGAAATATTTTTACATTTACCAATTTCAACCAAACTGCTGGTGGTGGCCACATGTTCCATAACAGATTCTGAATCCATTTTTTTTTTGTCCAAATTAATAATTAGTAGTAGTTCGAATGCAGAGATGGGGCACACAGAGTCTGAGACGTGACACCCTCCCTCAAAATCATTCCGTTATGGGGGTATTAATTAATGGCCTAGTAGTAGTTCAGATGCAGAGATGGGGAACACAGAGTCTGAGGTACATGAAGCCTACCCCCAAAATCAGTGAGGTACAGTAACCTAGTATTAGTTCAGACACAGAGATGGGTAACACAGAGACTGAGATGTGAAGCCCCCCTCAAAATCCGTGAGGCGGTGTGACATGGTAGTAGCTCGGATGAAGAGATCGGGAACCCAGAGTCTGAGATGTGACACCCTCCCTCAAATCAGTGAAGCAGTATGGCCTAGTAGTAGTGCAGATGCAGAGATGGGGAACCCAGATTCTGAGATGGGACTCCCCCACCTCAAAATCAGTGAGACACTATAGCCTAGTAGTAGTCCAGGTGCAGAGATGGGCAACACAGAGTCTGAGATGCGACACACACACCCTCAAAATCAGTGAGGTACTATGACCTAGTAGTAGCTTAGACACAGTGAACTCCCCAGAATCAGTGAGGCACAATGGCCGAGTAGTTTATCAGAGGGATGGGGGAACACATTTATACGGACTTGGAGTGAAGTCTCAGCAGCCAATAACAGCTCTTTTATGCAGCATCAATGGATGAAAGCCCTGACTCAGGTGGAACCCTCCTGTCTTATCTGCATCTCTTCTTAGTTCTTATTTTCTTAATTATCAATTTTTTTAAATTCTTTTTCCTAATAATTTTCAAAAAGAAAAATTATCATTTTTTTTTACTTTTCTTTTTTATCCCTCCTATCGCCCCGTCATTCCACTCCTTCGGGCTCGCTCATGCTACCAACCCCGACACACTGAGTCTGCCCCTAGAGTGCCCATGGGTGACTCCTACCTTTCCTCCTGTCTTTCGTGAAACACCTGGCACAGTGGGGTCTGCCTGCGGTTCCTGGACTGGGCAGCTGGAGCGGCCATCATCTAGGACTGCCGAGGTTGGTTTCTGTTTCTTTTCAGTGCTTCCAATCCCTCCCCCTGAGGACACCGGCTCGGGCAGGAGCGTGCTGATGCATGCCTGCCAAGTGCCTATCAGCATCCTCCCTCCCCAGCTCCCCCCTGTAGGAGCCGCCAGTGCCCCAAAAGTCGGTGCTTCCACTGGCCCCTGTGGACGTTGGGTGCGTTAAGCACCCCTGGTAACCCACCCTGAAGGAGGAGAGCATCCGTTGGGATGTTCGATCCTCCTTCCCCCTGCCAGTCCCCGACAACCCAAGTCCGTACTCGAACCTGGGTTGCCAGCGTGATGCGAGGTGTGGCGCCCAGCACCTTGACCGTCAGAAAAAAATTATTTTTTAAGTTGTTGGATAGTAGTGATATACTTAACAAATGCCTATTATTGTAACAGCTTTTTTATGTTCGCCATGCGCGCAGTGAAAATTTTGTCACCAGAATGGGTCTTGAGAGGTATGACACTGTCAGTCTAATGCAGAGTGGTCTGCAAGGAGCTTATCAGTGTCACACCTATAATCAGCCAGGCTGGTCATGCCAGTGTTCTGGCTTGCCGTGTGGAAACTTCTTGTAGTTCAAAGAAAAAAGCCGACTCAATCATAGGTTGGCTCCTTCCTTTGATCTACATAACACTGCCCAGCAAGCACAGCAGATCTGTTATGATCAGCCTGTTCAAAACTGTCCCTCATAGTTTACACCTGTAAAAGAGAAAATTGTCCATCAACGTCTGTTGCTGCCACTGCCATAACTGTTGTCTACCCCCCCAGTCCAATCCATGTTAATTATTATTCTGGCACGTGGGTGCCCAATTCCCTGTGCCAGTTACTATCCCCCACCCTGTCCATTTTACTTCTGCTGCACCAGGGAGCCCACCCCCGGTGCTGCCAAATATAACACTGACACATTGTGGTGTGTCGCCATCTGAAATAAAGAAAACTGTCCCTTGTAGTTTTTTTAAAATAAACCAGGTAAAAAAGAAAATCGTCCATCAAAGTCTGTTGCTGCCACCACTATTACTGTCTGCCACCCGACCCTCCCACTCAGCTCCCACTACCCCCACATCCCCCCCAAGCCCTGATCTACCCATTGGGGGTTCAGTGCCGTAATCCTCTCTGGACTACAGACATGGCTTCACTCTTCCAAGCTGGACTGTGAACTGAGGAAACCAGGTATGCGGTTCAGTATATTTCAATGGGTGTTTGAACTTACTGCCATAACTTGGTCATTTTTGAATATTTTTGCCCCATATTTTCAACATGCCTTTTTTTGGGACCCTACCTCATGAACAATGTCAGTGAAGTTAGGCAAATGTGTCCCAAATGGTGACTGCGCGGTTGCTGCATGAAAGCACCCTTCTGGCAGGAGCTGAACATTTTCTGTGCCCTTGTTTATGAGGTGTGGTCATAAGAAGGCTATGATGAAAATTTGGGGTAAAAATACTGTAGAATAGGAAATATTCACTGTACATAAATTTTCACTATATTCACTGAAGTGCTCAGAAGCGTGAAAATAAAATTACGCTAATTAGCCCTTTTTCCATTAAGGTGACTGGAAGACTTTGAGTGAAAATAAATGTACACAAATATGGCCACTTTGTGGCTAGCGCTAAATATAATTGACACATTCTTTTCCTATTTTACAGTATTGAAAAACAACAAAGTTATGAGCCTACATTGAAATTTATGAATGCCGACCTGTAACTTTCGTAATTTTCAATATTTTGAACCCAAATTTTCAACATGGCAATTTCTTCACAGCACCTCATGAATGTGACAGCTGTCATTTTTCAAATCCTGGCCAAAATGTGTTTTCACACTTGCGGTGCAACATCACCTTTTGGGCACGATTTGAACATTTTCTCCGCCCTTGTTCATGAGGTGGGGTCATAAGAAGGCTAAGTTGAAAACTTGGGGTGAAAATATGAGAAAACAACCAAGGTATGAGTCTATGCTGCAATTTTTCAGTGTGTGCTCATAACTGGTAATTTTCAATATTTTGACCCCAACTTTTCAATATAGCCATTTTTTCACACCACCTCATGAATATGATAGATGTCCTTACAAATATAATTTTTCAGCCATTGTTTTATAAATGACACCTGTCATGCTTAGAAGTAGTGGTCAAAAATAGCTAGTCCTGGTCCCCTGCACCAGACTCACATGTTCTTCCTGGCACCCCTCTTGCAGCTCCTGCTGACGCAGCCTGTCTAACTGGACTCTGAGGTGCATATAATGTATTTTTTCTCTGTTTCAGGAGATACTCAGACTGTGGCTCTGTTTGTGGCTCGGATCCATGTATACCTTGTAAAATTGTACTGTTCTTAGCCTTGGTGTCTCTATGTATATATATTCCTGTACATATCTTAACTGTGCTTACTGTCTACTGGTAATGTTCACATGGTTCTATTTTGACTCTGTATACTGCCTAATTTGTGTCATGTTGTCCTCTGTATGAACCTGTATCTCACTGTATCTGTATCTCATTGTAGCCTCCCGGGTCGTACCTGAAAATAGGCATATAACTTGTCTAGTGTACTTACCTGATCAACAAAGGCTACATAAATAAAAAAAGATTATGTTGAAAATTTGGGGTGTAAATGTGAAAAACCAACTAACTTATGAGGAAGCATTGAATAGTTCCAACTGCACTGGCTGCCAGTGCGATGGAGAATCACCTTCAAGGTCGCGTTGCTGACCTATAAGACCCTACACGGTCAGGGACCAAGCTACTTGCAAGATCTCCTTCGACCCTACTGCCCTCTTCGCCCACTCCGCTCCGCCGATGAGGGATTGATGGACATTCCCAGGGTTCGTCTTCAGTCATCTGGGGCAAGAGCTCTTTCCTTTGTGGCCCCAACCCTGTGAATTCTCTACCTCGTCAGATTACAGAGTGCCTGTCCAATGAGTCATTCAAGGCATCTGTGAAGAGTTATTTATTTGAACTAGCCTTTGAATAGGTCACCCTGTTGCCTTTTAATTGTTTTTATATTTATATTTATTGTGATGGATGTTATTTTATGATGTATCTGTGCTTTGATGTTTTGAAAAGCGCATCACAAATAAATTTTGATTTGATTTACTCATAACTTTTTTTTTTGCAGATTTTGTCCCCTAATGTTCAACATATCCCTTGTGTCACCCCACCTCTTGAACTTAGCACATGTCATTTTTAAAATCCCTTCCACAATTTGTGTCGACAGTTGCAGAGCGAAATCACCTTTTGGATGGAATTTTAAAAATGTCACCTGTCTTGCTCATAATGTCAGGTTATGAAAAGGCTGTTGGACATTTTAGGTCAAAATATGGGAGCCCACTTAAAAGTAGATATTGCCTTTCAGCTGCACTATCCTGGGTAAAAAGGAAGACACCACTGAAAATGAGACATTGCATCTCATCTGTTCTATCCTAGGTAAATATATAGTAAAAATGTGTGCAAGCAAGACACGGCGCAACAGCAATGCCAGCAGCGAGCATTTAGCATTGACAAATGCTTGTCTTTGCAGTTGCTGTTGAATGATTGAGGACTCTACCTGCTTTATGGCACTGTAGACTGCATGATGCAGACCATGCTTTTTAAGTACCCCTCAGTTTTTTTAGATCCCTTTCCTGCACCAATTTAGTTTTTATTTTTACAACTAAGAAAATGTTTTTTTCTTTAGTAAACAGTTTTTTTAGACAGTGTTGCCTTTCTGCTGTTGAACTCGTTGGTCTGTCTCTTTCTGATGTGAGTGACTAACATTTGACACTGCCTCTTTTAGCTGCAAAGCCTCAGATGAGCGGCATACACTGTTCTTGTGAATGCCATGTGGTGGGTGACTCACAGGATTGGCAAGAACAGTCAATCAAACAAAAAAAGACCCTAATTGCCCAGCTCCTTTCAGTGCCTCAGTATCATGAGTGTTGCCTTTCATACAGTTTGTTGGTCAGGAGGGTTCAGGGAGTATTTAGTAACACATTGAAAAAAGTTTCTTTCTTTAATTTTTTGGCACCCTGTCCTGATCTTCTTGTTCAGTGACTCACTACTGCAGTACTGGTGAATGTTATTTTATTTATTTTATTGCTGTTGGTTGCTGACTTTGTGTTAGCTTTATTCTTCCGGTGCCATACTATCCTCCTCAAACCCCGAGATATGTTGCTGTCCCTCCCCCACCCAGTGCCTTGCTTAGTTCTGTTTGTGTTCATAATTCTCCCAGCACAGTCACTTACTGTGTGATTATTCATCTCTTCTTTTGTAGGCTGCCAGCATCACTGTCCTCTGGAACAGTGTGGCACAGACATCTGTGGAAAAGGCTGTCGTCTGTAATCTGCATTCCCCATCCGCTGTGCCAGTTCTCCCTCTCCAGCCCCATCAAGTCGGACCAGACCGCACTTCCAAACCAGTCTTACTCAACAACTCGGATCGAGCCATGAAAGCCTTGGTATTCTTGAGCCGAGTCAAATCGGCCAGGTCTGGGAAGGTTCAGAAGTGCTGCAGAGTCAGTCCATCCACCCTTAGTACATGGGATTAACAATACAAAAAAAGCAGTATAGTAATTTAGCAGTCAAACTAATGGAGAGCAAAGCAAAACTGGAAAGTTTGTGTACACAGATCTGGAACAGATAAAAATACAACTACAAAGTAAGCACAAAAACCATCAAGCAGATAAATTAAACCAGAGGCCAGATTTTCAAAAAGGTTGCCTTTTTGTAACCTTTTCCACAGTTTACGGCAGCTTGCACCAATTTTTTTCCGCATCATAGGAGAAAAGGAAAATGCCACCCACGTGCATAAAATGCTGAAAATAGCATTTCTGCAGGTGCAGCGATTTCTTTCCCCGCACCATGGAGGTGCACACAGGGATGAAGTTCCTGGACCATGTCAGGCCTTTTGAAAATAGGGCCCCAGTGCTGGATGCCAGCTAGGGTTTGGAACAGCCATAAGATATGTGTGTGTGTGTGTGTGTGTGTGTGTGTGTGTGATATTTAATTCATATATTTCACTAAATACCTGAAAAAGTGGACAGTTTTAGCATATTTAAAATACACAGTTTCCCATATATGGAAAAAAAAATTTCTTTATGTGAATTAAAGTTTTCTTTTCCTGATCTCTGCTAGTTAATACAAAATGCAAACCTTGAGCCTGTGTAGTAAATTAAAGAGGTATGCTGCTGTGAGTGTATCAGCCATGGGTCCGCAGTACCCACTTTCCTAAGGAAGTAGAGGTCTTTCACCACAGTTTGACCCTGCCCTCCATTCCCATAACTGGTTTCAGCAGAATCTAAAGCACTCTGCTCCCCAAGTGCTTTGCTCTCTAGGTCCCCTTAAAGGAGACGTGCACTGAACCCGATTATGATTTTATCCAATACAACAGTTTTTTAAATACATGTTCCAGTTCTACAGGCCTATTAATAACCTCATTCTGTGTTTCTGAATTACACTGTAGTGTTGGGTACCATTTTAGAACTGTATGATGTAGTTTATATCCCTCTCAACCACAGAGTTCCGTAGTAGAACATGAATACATTGTGCCAACAATGGAAGAGCAGAGCTAGTACATAAACTACATCATGTAGTTCTAAAATGGTACTTACTACCTGTGTGTAAATCAGAAACCCCCACTAGGATAACTAAAATACCGGCAGAGATGGAACAGTAACAGAATTGGAACCAGTATTTAAAAATCATCTTCTACTGGGGAAGATGACTTATAGGATCAGTGCAGTTCTCTCTCAGTCTTCATTTCTGCTCTTTGAGTGTTTTCTTGGCAAACAGAGGAAAGTCCATATTTCCTGGAAACATGGAACAAGTAGACCACTGTACTTCTTTTAAGTAGTGAATCTTCCCAAAGGTGGTTTTCTGTTTCCAAAGTTGACACTACTGATAAGATCATTCCTGCCTTCCCCACAGATGTGTGCTCTGCCAGCACTGGTCATCATTGGCATACCCTACATGACTGCTAGAGCAAGATCCAGTCCAATTAAGTGAAGACCATTTTCTCAGAATTTAGTCACCATGGTGGGGTTTTCAAACAACCTAGATCACCGCAAGCCCCGGTGCACTGGGATTTGTGGTGATCTAACAAGATTTTCCATCCCGTGTGACAATTACTGCAAGTTAGACCAACTTTTTCTGGTCTAACTTGCGGCAACCTTGGGGCTGTTAGTATGGAGCTTGCGCCAGATATGTGGCGCAAGCTGCCATAATATGTGGAAACTGTTGCAACTGTGCCTGAGCTTGTAAAATCGGGCACAGTTGTGGCTGAGAATCAGTGCACTGCCAGAACCTAAGTGCCTTGGTGCAGGGCTGGACGCAAGCCCTGTATCAGGCTTCAAAAATTGTGCCCCATGTCTCTCTTTCAGGTGATTGGATTCTTTTTTAAATGATGTGCAGGTAGCAGTGGACTTTCAGTTCCCTAAACCAAAAATGACCTGGGGTCCACTGTGGTGAAGTACCCCCCCAACCCCAGGCAATTTGATACTGGGAAACCAAGAGTTCACACACTCATACCAACACCACTTTAATTTAGGAAGCTTTTCCTGTGTTTGAATTTTGTAGTAACCATGTCTTGTTAATTTCTTGTCTAGCTGATAAAGAAGGTGATCCACATTGGTGACACAACCTGCCTCCTGCCGATCATGGACGTGTTCACACAAGAGGACAGGGGTCTGATGCAGGAGCACTGTCACTCCAGCGCAATGGCCATCTTGAAGACCAAGCAGGGAGACACCTATGTCAAGGAGGCTATTGCTTACCTATCCCTTGCCATTATTGCCTCTGGTAGGTTTAATCACACTACAACCTCATTCTGGGGTGCTCTGTCACAGCTCTTAACTGACATAAGATTGCTTTTCTATCAATGACAGCTGTTCAAGCTCTTTAAATTTTAGCGACTGGGGAGCTGGGTGCTGCAAGTATTCAAAAGGCTATGAGGAGATCATTTGACAGTAAAAAACGCTGCTGGGAGGGATATGGCTCTGCCCCTTGAACCTTCGGTCCCATGGGCTTTGTCAGTCATTCCCCTGCCTGTCCATCTGACTCATGCAACTGAGTCATTGCAAATTGTTGGAGTCGGTTAGGCCAGGCAGTGGTCCTTCCACCACAGGAATTCTGTACAGGCATCGCTGCTCATCATTGCCAGTGGAGGCGTGTGGGCACCATTAAAGTGCATAAGAAGCAGTGTGATCTAGTTGTTAGAGCATTTCCAGATGCTGAAGGGGCTTGGCACAAGTGCCTCAGGCCTCACTCTGCACCTAGGCATGCAATAACCCCAGACAACTAAATGCCTGTAATGTTTTATTGTTTTATATATAAAATGGGTAGGAAAAATATCAATAATCTGGTCAATAGCTGTCTAGACCTGTGCAGGTATTAGTGTGACAGGGCTGAATAAGGCCCTGCCACATTTGTTATGCAGAAAGAGTTTAAATGCAACGGTCTGTTCTATCCTCTCCTTTTCTGTCCCTTATCTGTCTGGCTGCGGAACCAAATTTTCTTGTGAGACCTAGGAACTGATCATTCCAAAGGTCTTGCAATTCTCCACCTCTTGCAATCACTCTGCCTTCACTTGCTGTTCGGTGTTTTCGTCTCTCTTGCATGTCTGTGGGAATAAAAATATATGTGAATCCTTATGTGAAAATGTAACTGATACTGGGATCCTTTGTTTAAAATGTATATAGTTATACTGTTGAAATGATTGCAAAAAGCTATTTGGAACTCAAATGGTTAACCTGAGATGTAGTTTTTAAGCTTTTTGCAGAGCTGTAAACAAGAGATCAATTCTGAGTCATTATGTTCTTTTTGCTGCACCTGCATCAAAATTGACAAGAACATTCTATAAACTTACAAGAACATTCTGTGAGAAGCAGGCTATCTTAACGTGTTCCCAGACAATGACTTATAAAAAGAGCAGATATGTTTTTGCTAACGAGAAAAGGAGAGTGAGAAACTGAAACTTGGAATTAACAGATACCCTCAGAAGGATTTAGTTTTCTCTGTGTGTACTGCCTTTTTTAAATAGTTATACTGAATCATTTTTATTTTTTATTTTGCTGTTGTTGAGAAAAATAAAACGCTGTTTGCGAATTTTGAAACTACTACTGGTTTTCCTGTGCTTCCTGACCTGTGCCTTGACGACAGATGGTGTCAGCCTAAGTGGGATTTATGCCGTGCATATTTTAAGCCAGGAGTTTTGTGCATGGGTACTAGTACCAGGGAAGCATAGCAGAAAGGTATGGATTCTGTAGCAGCAAGCCCAGGAGTCATTATCAGAAGAATGGCAGCCAAACTAGAAGTAGAAACAAAAGTCCAAACTGAGACTGTACAGCCAGCACCAGTCATGGGGAAAAAAGACCAGGCTGTGACAGAACCTGAAAACCTGACTGCCTTTTTCAAATGCTGGGCTATACCACAACAAGAGACGGAGAAACAGGAAAAAAAAGAGATGCAGCAACAGGAGCAGCAGAGAAAAGAAGAGGAGCAGTGGAGAACAGAAGAGATGCAGCGACAGAAGCAGGGGGGAAAGAAGAGATGCAGCAACAGGAGCAGCAGAGAAGAGAAGAGATGCAGCGACTGGAGCAATGATGGCTGGATGTCTTGCAAACTATAAAAGTTGGAGGTTCTGGCATAGGTCCAGCAAACTATGAGTTTGAGACTCCGATAGGAAAAATCCTACTAAGATGTGCCATGCTAACCTCCTCAAGAAATGGGTTGAAAAAAACACCAAAAGCTGTTTTGTTGGTTTTACCAGAAACTGATAAAGAAGATATTGATGTAGCTTATGACAGACTGGAACACACTGTAACTGCTGATGCTGTAAAGGTGAATGTTACCTTAACCTCCAAACAAACTGCAGAAATTTCCAACTTGCTAAAGACATTTAACAATACCAGGTTGAGCAAAAGTGGTTGAGCATGTAATAGTGACAAAGAATGCACGTCCTGTTAGACAAAAGACATACAGATTACCCGAGCGGTTAAGAGCAGATGTGGTTAAGGAAATACAAAAAATGAAAGAATTGGGTCATCATAGAAGAGCCGAGAAGTGCTTGGTCATCACCAGTGGTGATTGTAAACAAAAAAGAAGTGGGTGTAAGAATCTGCCTTGATTTTAGGAAACTTAATCAAGTATCAGAATTTGACAGTTATCCTATGCCAAGAATAGTTGATTTGGTGGACAGACTGGGAGGTGCCAAGTATATCAGTAACCTCGATCTCACCAAGGGTTGCTGGCAAATCCCCCTAGCTAAAGAATCCAGAGACAAAACTACATTTGCCTCTCGTATAGGATTCTAGCAGTTCACCACCATGCCATTTGGTTTACATGGCACACCCGCTACATTCCAGCGGTACATGGATGTAATTTTATCCCCTCACACTAGTTATTGTGCTGTGTACCTGGATGAAATTGTGGTGTACAGTCCAGACTGGAAAAGTCACCTTGAACACTTGACGAGCAGATCTTACTTCGAGAGGGTTCCTGCAGTAGGTCATAACATATAGGACTGCATGCCCTGATGTCAGGACCACACAACAAACTTTTGCTAGCAGTGTCTGGCAGGGGACCACCCACCCAGCGTCACGTGACGGACATCAGCGTGACCGTACATAGTGAGCGGTCCCAGTGCCCACCCTCCAGTTCTTTCCCTCTGTCGACTTGTGCACATTGTACCTCGTGGTAAACGTAGCTCTAGTCGATTGCCATTTTGAATAAGTACCTTTAATTTTTTCTTATAGTAAAGTTAGATTTAATTTTCTTGTATGTCTTCCCAAATTTCAAAGACCAAGAAGAAGTACAAGAAGTGCGGTATGCAGAACCCTCACAAGGTTGGCCACAAGCTCTGCCTCATCTGTCTAGGCCCGGACCACGACACCGGGGCCTGCCCGGACTGCCAGCCCTTCAACCAGCCCATGTGCAGGCAGCAGACCATGGAAGCCCACCTCTTGAAATCCAGGATGTTCTCCTTAGAGGAGTGGCGAGAGTCCTCGGTGGGAGGCACAGGCGGGAGGCGCTATATAAAAATCTGTGTTTGTATTCAGTGGGGTCCTAGTCCTATTGGGAGTCTGGGTTTGTAGGGTAAAAGTGCTTGAGAGTTGTTTACATAAGAGGGATATAGGGTAATGTACAATATGTATCTGAGAATATTCCTGTGGTGACAGCCAGCTATAGAAAAGTTCAGAAAAATATGGGCCATGTAAATCAGGGGAATCTGTGCAATATTGTTTGCGAACCTGTTTGCCCTGAACTTCCTAATGGGTTAACTCTGGTTGGTGGTTTTAAAATCCCAGTTCAAATTACCCATAGAGAAGATGGAATCCATAGAACTCAAAAAAGGTGTAGATCTGTATTAAGACAAATTTGGTTAATGTAGAAATACAAAAGTCATGCGTCACCCCTTTAATGAATACTAATATTAGAGTTCTGGTAACCAAAGTAGATGAGTTAAGTGTAATTTTGAAATATAATCTAGTTGAAATTGCTGTTATTACTGAAACATGGTGAACCCCCCAGGTATCCAGCGATGCTTTACAGATCAGTGGGTACCAGACAGTGACAAAGAATTGTGAAGGAAAATTGGGGCGGAATTGCATTTTATGTACAAGATAATATCCCTGTCAAAAGAATGAGTGAACTAGAAGTGGATGGATTTGAGACCCTATGGTTAAAAGTAAAAATCCCCAGACTTCCCAGAAATTGTGGCCCGTTTGTGGGTGTTTTTTTACCATCCTTCCTCGGCAATAGTCGCTGTACGATCGTGCACCTTAACTGGTGTTTAGACAGAATAATGGAAAACTATCCTGTGTGGGATTGTTTTAATGGGTAATGCAAATCAGTGGTAGTTGTCCAAAGTTATTAGGTAGGAATTTGAAACAGATAGTTAGGGAAGGGACTGGGGGAAAAATGTTTTGGATGTTGTAGTCACTAATCTGGCTGAATGGTATAGCCCCCCTAATACTGGGCCTCCCATCGGTTCTTCTGATCATAAATCTGTTTTGTCTCCTCTAGTGTATTAGGGTGTAAAGCTCAAATAGAGAAGAGAAAGGTGTGGATGAGTTGGAAGTGGAATAGCATAAAAAGGAAAGGGTGTTAGATGCTATAGCAGGGGAATTTGACAATAGAATAGCTCAGATTTGAATCAGCTGATTCTACCTGGACTATGGTAACTACTAAGATCCAAGAGATAATGGATAGAATTGCACCTTTTTGTGAGGTTGAAGTTAGGGGTGGAGATAAACCTTGGGTTACGGAGGAATTTAAAGGATTGGTAACAAAGAGACAAAGGGCTTTGAAAGCGAGGCAGCTGGATGAATTCCATAACTTGAGGAATAAAATTAATAGGCTAGGAAAAAGGAATAAAAAGAATTACTGTGAAAAAAAGATTAGTGGGTTACATAATGCTGATCCAAAAAAATGGTGTAAAACCACAAAGGCCCCCTCTTTTTATGTTTGGGGGTACTACTCTGAAGGCGGTAAAGAGTGTCAAATTGTTAGGTTTAAAAATTCAGAATGATTTTTGGCTGGAAAGAACAAGTGCCAGAGATGGTAAAAAAAAAAAGGAATTCCAGGGTGTACTTTTTGACAATGTTAAAGAGAGCAGGTGTGAGTCAGGAAGATTTAGTGTATTTTTTTGCACAGTTGTTCGACCCATCTTGGAGTATGGAGCTATAGTATGGGATTGTGAAAAAACAAAGACAAGGCGCTGCGTCAGCATGTGGTCTAAAAGCAAAACAAAATGGTTATATTAAATGCACGCTGAAAATAGAAAATAGAGTTAAAAATCTACGTTACGACCTTAGGTCTTCTTCAGGAAATATCTAAAAGAGAAAAAAAACAAGTTAGTGTATAGTATGGGATGCTGGGTTAACTTTGGGAGAAAGTGAAGAGATTAAAATAATTCAGAGGAGAGCCTTGAGGATTATTTTAGGTAGTGAAATGTCATATAATGATGCATTGAAAATTTGTAAGGTAGAGATGTTGGATGAGAGAAGAATAGAAATGTCAAAGAAATTGTTTTATGAAATCTGTAATCCTCAACACAAATTGCATACTCTGTTACCAGCTAGAGAAGTTGCTGCCTATGGCTTAAGAAATCAGGTTAGATGGCGAAAACCAGTGTTTAGAACAACTAAATACCAAACTTCTTTTTTCATGAAATTTTGAAATGATTGTTAATATTATTGTGTGCATCCTCTGTGTAAAACATGTTTTGTTTTTATTGTCTTTGTTTTAAGGAGTAATTTTATTATGTTCTGTATTTTTGTATTCTTGTTATGAAATGGTGTATATAACTTCAGTCGCTCCCACTTTGGTGGGTGTTTGGCTGCAATGTGTCAAATAAACAAACAAACAAACCAGAGCTGCAGAAGCTGAGGGACTCTGCTTCTTCACCCTCTTCGGACTGCATAAAAAAAAAAAAAAAAGAAGCACCTGGAGCGGTCGGACAACTGAGAAAGGCCTTCCTCCAGTAAGACCCCGATGGACTAGGCCGCTACTCCACTGCCAGCTCTGGTCACAGTCCAGGCCTCCCCATCTGGTTTCTCCAGATCCACATCTACCTTCAATCAAGCCCTTCCAGATGGGCTTGAAATCTGTTTTTTTTTTGGCCGTCGATAAGTCACCCGCTGGCTTCTCCGGCGGATGCCCGGTTGTGACAGGTAAGTCGGGCTCTTTCAGAGTCCACACTGCCACCGATAAGTCAGACTCTCACCCAGAGGGAGCCCACGTGGCACCCATCGGTAAGTCGTCCGGGGACTTGTCCTCTACCTGTGCAGCACCATCGACTGATAAGTTGGACGTCGGAGCCTCCAACATATGCCTGGTTGAAGCTCGCCCATCGGGGGCTACAGCTGACATGCCCGACACCCAGCTTAGCTCGCTGACCTATGGTGGCCATCCCCCCCCCCACCAGGTTTTGACAGGGTGGGAGCCTTCCCAGCTGCTGTCCCTGGCGGCTCCTCCATTTTCTGACCCTCAGTCCGGATCAAAGGAGAAGAGGGTCCCCTGGATGTGGTAACTCTTTCCCCCACTCCAGCACTGGTTCCCACGCAGTCCCCTGCAGGCCCCCCCCCGGGAACCTGACGTCTCAGCCTGCCCCCGCATGGGACAGACATAAGGCAATTCTGGTGGGGGGTAGGAAGAAGTAGGCTGTTGGTTAACTAGGATCTGCAGCTTATCCAGTAGGTAGGGAATTGGGCAGACTAAGTGGGCCAAGCGGTCCTTATCTGCCGTCAAAGTCTATGTTTCTGACCGATCCGCCTCTTCCTCCTTCTCCCTTGCCCCCCCTCCTGTCCGAACTTACCACCACTTCTTGGCAAGAGCTATTGACACCCCCTTTTCATCTGCTTACACACACTAAGTCTGAAGGCCCATAATCCGTGAGCCCCATTTTTTAAACTCTCACTTGCTTGTCCAGTCCTCTGACCTTGTCGCTGACTGGTTATACTCTGTGCCTCATCCGCCATGGCAGGTTTCATCCCTGAGGGTTGGGTGTCCACCCCCATTCACCTCATCCTCTTCTCTCTTCCTACCACCCTGTTCATTCTTGTTTTTACCTGTTTACTACTCCAGTGTTCATATGTGTATTCGCTGTTCATTACCTGAACTAACATTCTAATGTCCTTAAGAATACATTTGTGTCACATGTGTAAATACCTGTACATTACCTGTATATTCGCATACCAGTATTTACTGTACTCTGTATTGTTATCGCACTGTACTCCCTTCTCCCCCTCCAGGACTCATCTGGAAATGAGCTATTTCAGCTCAGTATGCCTTTCCTGGTGAAACTCTTCAAATAAATAAATAAATATCTCCTTTGATTTTCTTCTTTTTGCTTATATACCAAAAGAATATTTTGTCCCCCTTTTTTACTATCTTGGCAATATTCTTGCCTTTGTGCTTCTAACTGTTTTCCCTGCCTCCCTTTGTTTCTCCTGATACCTCACCCTGTCCTCTTTTGTGTCGTTTTGTACCCTCTAAATGCTAGCTTCTTTGCCCTTACTTTCTCCACTGCTTCTTTAGAGAACCCTAGCGGTCTCTTTTTTTCCTTTTGCCCTTTGTAACCTGCCTGATGCAAAGGTTTTTTGCCTTCTTAATGCCCTCCTTTATTTTTGCCCACTGTTCCTTAACTCCACCCAATTTTCCTATCCCTGCTAGGGCGTCCCTCAGGCATTCTCCCATTTTCTTAAAATTGTCCCTTCTGAAGTCCAAGACCCTTTTTTTAGTGTGGTTTGATTCTGGCCCGGTTCTTGTAATGAACCACACCGTATAATGATCACTGGTCCCCAGGTGGCTACCCACCATGACGTCCACTACACTGTCCCCATTTGTCAGTACCCTATCCAGTATTGCCCCCCCCCCGTGAGTGGGTTCCTTAACTAGTTGCCTGAGAAACAACCCTTGCAGGGAGTCCAGGATGTCCCTACTTCTAGCTGTTGCTGCAAGTAGGAGGCTCCAGCCCACATCCAGTAGACTGAAGTCCCCCACCAGCAATACCTCCCTCTTTCTTGCCATACTTTTGATTGCTACTAACATATCCACATATCCTTATCCATCTCTTCCCCCTGTGCTTCTGCTCCCTGGACCTCCAGGGCGTGTTTTACCACAGGCAGTTCCAACACTGGCGTCTGAAGCCCAGGTTCAGCATCCAGATGAAAAAAAGTTAGGGGGGGGGACAGAGATGGTGGTTCCTCTGCATCTGTTGCAGCTGGAGCCCCTTCCAAGACTGTGCTGCGACGGGTTGCAGGGTGTCAACCACCCCTCCCATCCTGTCCCTGTCCTAACTCCTGCTCATGGGTCTGTTGTGTCACTTTTTGCCACAGTGGTCCACCATTACTTTGGATAAGTGGGTTCTGGAAGTGAGGGTAAGGGTCTGCCTCTGGATTTCGAGGCTCTCCCGCCGTACCAGCTCTGATCTGCTTGGCAGGCCAGGATGTCTCAGGACACATTGTCCATGCTAAGAGCCATCATTGCTCAGCTCCTAGAGTGTTGGACTATAGAAGAAGTTCCAGATGCTGTAGTCAATTAGGGAACTATGTCAGAGTACCTTCTGGTTCTGAAACAGACTGTGGGCTGGCTCCCCATACAGGATTTGCACAATCTGAACCATTCTATGCAGAAGCCCAAGTTCCAGATGGTCACTGTGAAACACATCATACTATTTCTGGAGCAGAGTATGTGCTTCTGCTCCCTGGACCTCCAGGATGTGTTTTTCCACATCCCAACCTGTCCATCCCTTTGCCTGTACTTTCAGTTCTGTGCAGAGGGGATCATGTACCAGTGCCAGGTCATGCCCTTCTGCTTCTCGTCCGTGCCCAAGGTCCCCACCAACTGCATGGCAGTGGTTGCAGCCTTTCTCTGGTGCAGGAATGTCAGGGTGTATCCCTACCTAGATAACTGGCTGCTAGCAGGCTATCCAAGGAGGCTGTGGAGAGATCCAGGGATCTGGCTGTCATGACCTGTAAAGACTTGGGCCTTCTGGTCAACTGGCCAAGTAAGAGCTGGTTCTCTTGCAGGTGATCAAGTTCATTGGTGCAGAATTAGACTGCTTTTGGGACAAGGCCCCCCTCCTGGCTTACTGGGCATTGGATCTTATCTGCTTATTCTGATCAGTTCAGGTTGGGAGCTTGTGCCCTGCCCGGGATTTCCTGTGGCTGCAGGGGGTGATGGCAGCTTTCACCAGTGCAGTCCATTGGGCCTGCTGGAGGATGTGCTCCTTGCAGTAGGAGTTTGGCTGGCATTGGTCTCAGTGACTAGGTCACCTGTAACAGCTGGTCTTGATGACCCAGCTGATATGGGATGCCATCTGTTGGAGACTGTCTCCATAACACCTGGAGGAGTGAATCACATCTGTCTGCCCAGAACCATCCGTACATTCACAAGGGACACATCTCTGGTAGGATGGGGAGCACACCTGGGAGACCGCAGAGTGCATGGGTTCTGGTCAGCCCAGGAGTCCCAGTGCCACATCATCCATGCAGTGCATCTGGTTTGACAGAATTTTCTCCATTGATTCAGGGTCAGGTCTTTCTCATCCAGACAGACAACAGAACCACCATGTTCTGCCTGAAGAGATGTTGGGACGCACTCCTTTCTGCTGTGTCCAGAGACTTTCTGCACCTGGATATGCATGGGCAGCTTAGGAGCAGATCTTCTGGAGATCATATCACGGGAGAGAACAACCAACTGGTAGATGCTGTCAACCGGGTCAGACGAGTTGTCCCTGCATCAGAAGGTGGCAGACCACTTATTCTCCTAGTGGAGCATCTTTCTGGTGGATCCAGTTGCTTCGTGGGGGGGGGGGAGAATGGTCAGGCTATTTTGTGCCTGCCCTTCATAGGCAGGACACTGTTGGGGGATGCTTTCTCAAGGCCCTGGACCTCAGGCCATCTGTACGCCTTCCCTTCCTCCCCCTTATTTCACGAGCTTGTGATCAAGGTTTGGAAGAACAAGGCATGAATGATCCTAATAGCTACAGACTGCTGCAGCATTTCTGATACCTGGACCTCCTCAGCCTCAGCAGCAGACATCCTTGGAGGTTGCCTGTCTGCCCTGGCCTGTTGACCAGACAACAGGGAAATGCCCTGCATCCCAGAATACTAGTTACTGTGCAAAAGGAATGGAAATAATGTTGGTGCCATAAGGCAAATCGGAAGCTTCAAACACAGAAATTGATCAGAGATTAAGCACAGGAAGGTTAAGGGATTTGCCCATGGTCACTTAGTGACTAAATGGCAGTGGTGAAATTTCAGACAAGGGCATAGCTCTGCACTCTAAGTGCTATGCTCAAGGTGGGTGGGGAGGTTGGGTGCAATGGACAGATGAGTGGGGGAGGTTCATTCTGTGTTTTTGGCTTGGGGAGAGCAGATGGTCCAGAAGTTTGGATGTTCAGTTTGACAGGAGCAGTGTACTGTAGCAACCACGGAACATGATAATGAATTTAAGTTAAAAAGCACCTTCACCGATAACATTCTTCTTGACCACTCTGACTGTGCATGTGTGTTTTGAAAATTAGAGCAATTAGGCATAGCGGTTACACCTTGCATAAAGTCCATTATTCACCCTGTCACAGACTGGTTCTCTCCCAGACCTCAGTCTGCACAGGGCTTCCAGTTTTCACAGCTCTTCATGTGTCCAGATGGTCATCTCGGTATGCTGCCATCTCTCAACTTGACTCTCACTCAGGGTATCTTTAGGTTCGAGTACCGACAGAGCCACTGCTCAAACAGAACAATGCTCTTTCCCAAAAGGCAAATGACCCACCCCTTTAGTCACGAACATGTTGCTTTAGATATGGTAGTTTAGTAGCCTGTCTCTTTGGAAATGGATGACAGATTTTCCAATTTATGCCAGTTTATCTATACCTTAAGAGCATGAAGTATGTAAAAAGAACATTGATACTCCATGATATTGACATGTGTTACAGGATTATACACACTAAAGACTTTGGGGAGCACGGTATTCTACAGAGATGAAAAATAAAGCATTTGAAGAGATGGAGATCACAAAGGAGAACCTAACTCAAGGTGAACTAAATTTCTAGGTAGTAGAAGCTTGCCCCCAAATGAGATCTCAAAAGTTATAATAGGCAGAACCTGTGATGTTACCAGTTTGGTGTCCAAACATAACTGATTCCTCATAGCAAACATATAACAGAAATATCTTTGGCCGACTGGCCCACTATACCTGCATTATTGGACATGCCTCTCTGACATCACATCCTGCCCCTTCCTTTGATCGCTGAGGACCACTTTTTCCCTGAACTGGTTTAAGGTGGTTTTGTGGATGGGCATCGGCTTGCATTGTTCCTCCAGCTCCCAGCCTAGCAGGTGTCATCTAGCCTGACCAGCCATTTGTTTATGGGCAAATCACAGTCTCTTTAGATAAGAATGGACTCAGCCTGTGTGGTTTAAGTAAAACAAAGAGCCTTTACAGGACAGGAACTGTTAGTGTCCCTATCCAACCTGCTTATACTCTGAGAACAAAGGACTGCATCAGCAAAAAAAAACCAAAATGTCTCAACAAAGTGCCCAGAAGCTTGGGACACAGATGAATACAATTTTCAGTTTCCACGTAACTCCGACATCCAAATTGATACTTTGCAAAGAGAAGAGATTACAAAGTTGCAAAAAAAAAAATAATGATAATCCTGGGTGTTACATCTGTTATATGCCCCTAAAACTAAAAAATTAATTACCAACTTGGTGGCTTGGGAATGGTCCCTAGGATGGAAATTGAAAAGCAATGCAATTTAGTGGCTAGAGCACCAGCTTCGGAACCAGGAGGCCTAGATTTAAGTCCCACCAGAGCCACTTCCAACCTGTGTGACCGTTATTTACTTCAAATGTTTTACCAGGAAAGACATACTGATCTGATAACAGTTTATTTCCAGATACATCCTGGGGGAAAGGGGTAGATGGGGAGAAGCAACACAAGACATGCAGGTGAAAATAGCATAATGTAAAGTGCACTAGTAATAAAAATACAATACAATACAATACAATGCAATATGAATACATTACAATAAAAGTGTAAACACAGAAACAGAAAAAGTTTGCAGAAGGAGACATAGGGTCCATCAAGTCTGCCCAGTGAGTTCCGAGACCTCTAGTGGTCATGGGTCCTAGCCCCCCCCCCCACTGAGTTTTATACACTTTCCAGCTCCTGCAGAGTCTAAGGTAGCCCTTGTTCTGTCTGTTAAAGTATTAACACATTACTGTTGTCCAGAAACAACATACAGGCAGGTAACAAGGGTAACACAACATAAAGATGTAAACAATGCATAAGGTGCCTGCGCAACACAGTACTGGGAGCACACGTCAGATAAGGAGCAGACAACTACCACCCAGACTGTGAGGGGGCAATAGTTATCAGTGCCAGTGCAGTAAAGTAGGTACCTGAGTAAAACCTTTTCCAGATGTGAGTAACTGATAAGGAGCAGTTTAACCCTTGCATAGATGTGGACTGATATATCAGTCCAAATTCCTATATATTATAATTCTGTTGGCAGCCTAAAGGTTAAGTCACATGGACCTGAGACCTGTGTTGGGTAGGTAGTTGCTCACAGCAGAGGTGGGGAATAGGATATTAAGTCATCAAACTTCTCAGTGCTTCAGCCTCTCCTATCTATAACAATGAGTAAAAGCAGGACCCCACTGAAAATGAGATGATGTATCTCAGCTGGGCTAATCTGGGCAAATAAATTATATTAAAAAAAGCCTCCTACTGGGGCCTATATGTCCATCGCCTGCTCACCTAAAGCCATTCTCTCACCTGTAACCTCTGTATCCAATTTTCAAAACTTAAATGCTGAAGCTCCTTACCAATCTAATTTAGGAGGTGCAACTGTGTGTATCACAGCATAGATTCCATTTTTATGGAAATTTGATTTTGTCTAGAGGGGGAAACATTCTGACTCTGCCCTTCAGCAGAAGGGAAATTGCTTTACCAAAATGAAATCTGAGCGAGAGAAACGCTAATTGTATTGAGATGGTTCAATTTCACAGGCACTGCGTTTGGGCTTATCAGCTCCCCACCTGCATGAACAGACACTTGGCAAGAAACAGAGGAGCCCTTGTTTAAGGAAGATTGCAAGTCTCAGGAGGGAGATGGCATTAATAATCTCTCTAGACAACTTGAGTGCACGTGGGAAAACTCTCATTACCAAAGTAAATTGCTAAAAGTGCACCTTGGGTAGCCACCTGCGCAGGCAGAAGAATTACTTTTCATATAAAACTAGCAGTGACTTTATCAAAATTTGTGTGAGTACAGATATAGTGCTAACCATTCTCAGCTTACCCCCTTTACAGTAATTACTGCTGTTGTGCAGGAAACCCAGTACACATACCTGCACATAACTAGAAAGTTTGCAGACACCAGTGTACTTACATAATGGTATGTTACCATGATAATTACACAGATGTCAGTGCACATAATTCACATTACCTCTCTGTTTACAGAAATAAGTGCATATATTTGCATAGTACAATGATAATTACAATAATATCAGTGTATGTAACTGCACATTATTGCAGTGTTTACAGACACCATTACACATAATTGCACATTACTGCAATAACATTAACACTGATGTAAATAATGGCATGTTACTGCAGTAATCTCATAGGTACTGCACTTTTCTGCAGTTATGTAGACATTGGCATATGCTACTGTACATTATTACAATCCCGTAACTGCATATTACCTCAGTAAATATATGGACACCAGTGAGCACATATAGAATACTGAGATTCAATCATGAGATTTAATGCAAAGACATGCAAGGTCATGCACTTGGGGCACAGAAACCCAGGAGAAGAAGAAGAATCAGCATTTATATAGTGCTTTTCATACACAGTGTATCCTAAAGAACTTTACAAGCATTGCTAGACTGGTAGTAAAGTGACTGAATGTGTAGTGGCGGCCATATCGCACACTGACACCCACACACAGCCTGGACAATTGCATGATCTGGTTTATGGGAAGGGGAATGTTGGCAAGGACACTGGGAATGTCCCCTACTCTTTGCAAAGAGTGCCCTGGGTTCTTTTACTTTCATCTGGACATCCACCAGGACAGCACCAGGATGGGTAGAAGTAACCTCGGTTTAACATCTCATCCGAAGGACGGCACATCCCAGTAGTACAACACCCCCCAATACTGCACTCGGATGCCAGCATTTTAGGTATGAGTCCGATCTCGGTGTGGGACGAGAACCTATGACCTTCTGGTCTAGAGGCGGATGTGTTACCAGCTGAGCTACAGTGACAGGAGCAGAGTTCATGATGGGGTGAGTGGTACTGATGACATCTAAGCAGGAAAGGGAACTGGAAGTAATCATTTCTGATGACCACAAGGTGGCTAAGCAGTGTGACAGGGCAGTGAGGTGAGCTATTGGGATGCTGGGGTGCATAGGGAGGAGCATCCCCAGCAGGAAGAGGGAGATAATAATTAGACCATTGTATAAAACATTGCTGAAACCGCACCTGGAATACTGTGTTCAGTTCTGGTGGCCACATCTCCATAAGGACATAGAAAGAATAGAGGCAGTCCAGAGAAGAGCAACTAAAATGGTGCTGGGCCTGCATCAGAAGCCCTATGAGGAGAGGCTTGGGGACCACAATACATATATCCTGGAGGAAAGAAGGGAGAGAGAAGGTATGATAGGGACTTTCAAATCCATCATGAGTATAGACACGGTACATAAGGAAAGCATTTTATAAAGAAAAAAAAAAAAGATGCTCAAGAACAAGGGGACGTGCTATGAAACTGGAGGGGGCAGATTCAGGGGAAATGTTAGAAAGTACTTCTTCACAGAAAGAGTGGTAGATGCCTGAAATAGCCTTCCAGCAGAGGTGGTTGAAGCAAAAACTGTAGTGGGTTTCAAGAATGCATGGGATAGGCGTAAAGGAAATTTATTAGTTTAGAATGGGGGGGGGGTGCAAACCAGAAACGAAGTAGGGTCTGCGATATTACATTAGGAAAGGAAAATTGGCAGACTGGGTGGGTCAAGCATCCCTTATCTGCTGGCAGTTTCTATGTAACCTGTGTAACTATGTATGGGCAGACGTTCACAGCAAGGCTGTGTTTCCACTGGGATCATTGTCATGATAACATAATAACCTTGAGAGCAAAGCTCAAGAGGTCACTTTTGTCATGACAACCCGAGGCTGAAACACAGCCTAAGAGTGTATGGGTGCCCATATCTTATTGTGTATAATGTAAGGGCAGAAATACAGAGGATAGAGACACCATTTCTTTTTTAAAAATGGAGGCTGAACCCCCAAAAAGAAAAAAAAATCACTTTCCCTGCAGCATGCCCAACTGCCCGATCGCCATCCCTTCAGCATGTTGATGCTGCTCATCTTTCTGCTCCTCACCACACATCTCATCAGATGACCCTCCCTGCAGTTCGTCCTCCCTCCAGATTAACAGGCATCCATTTTTTTTAATTATTTGCTGGACCGACTGCCCTTCCTGCTAACTCCAGTGGTCTAATGGTCAGTGTTGCTATCAGTAACCTGTCGTATATTGTTCCTGCTGTACCCTACTGGGGACCGTAGCCACACTCACAGATGCCTGCATTTTAAGTGCCTTTGGGGCTTAACTGCCCTGTGCTGCCTGGTGGCCTAACACAGAGCCCACCACTTAGTGCCTACTGGTGACCAATATATTACCTACTCCTAGTAAACTTAATCTTGTACATTCACTATGTTATTTGTGCCATGCTATTGTTTTTGTTAAAGAGCGTTTAACTGTTTTTCACTCTGCTGCTGCTCTTTCCATAACAGGTTTTGTTGCTTTTCCTTGGTTATGGTCTTAATTCAGCCCCACCATAGATCTCCTACTCCTATTTGCTCTGGGTTCCAAAACCCTGGAACTGTGACACAACACTGCTGGTTATTAGCTTCCCTTTTTGCCCTTATAATCTCCCTCCTTATCAGTGACACACTGCCTACCTCACAGCTTTCTGTTAGTCATCCCCTGGCCCTACCCATACTGAGTTAATGTCCAATACGCTAGTCAGTACCCAGCGGATTATAAACTGTCTTGGCCTAATTGCTCATAAATACTAGTACCTAATATCCTGTTACCATAACAAATTTAGATGGTAACCCCCCCCCCAAGTTTGCCCAAGAGCCAATGTCCTAGTCCTCCTGGCATTGTCCATTTTACTGTTTGCTGGAGGCATTGAACTCAACCCTGGGCCTTCTCATCCCCTATCGCCTTCTCTCTCTCTCTCTCTCTCTCCTCCCTCCCTGGCAAGGGATAAAATGTCTTAAAGAGCAGCTGGCCTGATGCCTTCAGGAGAACTTTAGCAAAACATAACATATAACATAGTTCAGCTTGTATTTTACATTACGTCTATATTTCTGCTCTCCATTATTTATCACTGAGGTAATTTGCATGAAAACAGGATCCTTACTGCTGAAGAGTTGAATGAATGAATGAAATGTTTATTTATAAAGTGCCTTTCTAAAACCAGGGTGCTGTACATAAACCAAACAAAGGAACAGTTTAAAACATACTTTACAATCAAAAATATTAAGTTCATCTAGTCCTGTTGCTTTCTCCTTACCTGAGGTCATGAAGTAGGGAGTGAGCTATAGAGGTAGATGAACGTAAGGGATAAATATCATGTATTCATGTAAAAGTTCTCAGTAATAAATAATGGGGAGGAGAAATCTATAGAATGTATATGGAGTGCAAGCTAAACTGTACCTAAGTATTATGTTTTCAAAGTTTTCTTTGAAGTTTCAGCAGCTCTTTAAATTAGCCCACCTTAACAGTAGAAGCCTACTATACAGCCTGGATGAGCTCACTACCTGGGCTTGCCATTATCAGCCTGATTTACTCTGCCTCTGAAACCTGGGTAAAGTACACAATACCTAATTATCTCTGTACTATAGCTGGATACAACTTCATATGACGGGGCCTCCTCTGAGCGTGGTGGGATCACAATGAAGTACTGTAAGGCCCACCTTAATGTCTCTGCCCCAAGCCTCCCCATCCATCTCACAGGACTAACCCTTGAACTGTGTCACGCTATCCTAACCCTAGTTAACACCAAGAAGCTTCATATCTTTTGCATTTACCTGCACCTGCTACTAGCCATCAAGCCCTCCCCACTCTATCAGCACTATTGGCTCCCTTGCAAATGACAACAAATTCATGATCCTGGGTGACTTTAACATTGCTTGGTTAAAATGTAATATACAATAAGTTGAACTGTCCCTAAACAAGCTGCTTCTAACTCATTTACCGTCGCATCTCACCAGGATTTCAAACAATAGGCAGTGTGCATCCCTTACTGAATGGATGTTAGTCCCTAATGCTGACAGAGTAGTTTGTTCAGGCATCCTCCCAGACTCTATCAGCATCCATTCCCAAGTCTACTGTGTATGGCGTGCGGAAGTCCCTAAAGCTCCTCCTTGTATGGTTCACTTTCATGACTTTTCTCATCTGGACCCCCTTCCAAATTAAAACTGAAGTAGCCAGCTTCGACTGGTCTTACCTTTCGGCAACCTCTGACGTTGATCAGGCTGTCTCTTATGTCAAGTCTACCTTGTCTAGTCTCCAGGACAAAAATGCCCTTTCACCACAAGGAGGATCTGTGGTCTGACAACCAAATGACTCTGACTCATCACAGGATCCCATCGACTCACCCATATGTGTGACCTCTATGCCCAAACAGAGTGACTGCAGTTATCAAACTGTATTAAGTACCAAACTTGTCTAATGGCTAAGAAAATGATGCTACATCTTGCTCCCCCTGGAGTCCAAAGCTTTCTCCATACAGCACGCAACATCCGCCTCACCGAGGCTTCAGAAAATGAAATGCTGAACATTCCTCGGTGCTGCACCACACAGGGCCAGAGATCCTTTGCGTACCGAGCTCCTAACTGGATTAATGGGCTCAGCAAAGACATCTCCTCTCTGCAAAAGCTAGGCCCATTCAAAGCCAACCATCGTCTCCACCTAGCTGCCTCTAGCTCCTGCAACTGTCCCTCATAATCTGATCTCCCTCCTAGCACTTATACTCCTACCCCTCTCTTCCTCTCCCTCTTCCTACAGCCTACCCTCCCCTCCTGTTTTTGCCCCATACCCCCAAGCACTTTTTTGAGGCCTGACAAATGCCCACGGCTGCACTGCTCTTTTTGTGTCCATTCCAAGCCTCAGTTACCTCTGGCTATCCTGCCCCCTGGAACTCACTTTCCCTCAATGTAATGTATTTCAGCTGCTTAAAAATGTCTGTGTACCATTTCTGCATTGTTACTCAGCTCTATGTAATGTTTGTATTGTACCTCAATTGACGTGGAACCTTTGTAAAAGAGCCTCGGCTCAAAGGTACTTGTAATCCTAGACTCTAAAAAAATAACATAAAAAAATGGCTGGATTGTTGTCTCCGGTCCTTATTAAACAAGCATTTGTCAATGTTGAATGTTTCCTTGCATGGTGTATGTGGCAAGGGTGTATTGTGTTAGTTGAATTATAAACACCTTGTGTTCTTAAGTTACGTAAAAATGGAACTTTTCCAATGACGACCTAATTGTTAGCATAGCCATCTTATTACCCCACCTCATGTACTACATACAGAAAATTTTCTAATCACCACCAAAACGTAATTCTGCACAACTGCAGTGCCATTCTGTGCCACAGGTGCAAAAACACATTTTCAGCAGGATTTGAAAAATGACAGCTGTGACATACATGAGGTGGGATAATAAGAAGGCTATATTGAAAATCTGTGGTAAACATATTTTAACATTTCCAAAGTTACGAGCGGGCATAGTGAAATTGCAATTAATGGTCATAACTTTGGTATTTTTTTTTCATATTTTGACCCCAAATTTTCAGCATAGTCTTCTTATGACCCCACCTTATATCCCCATAGCAAAAAGTTTTCAAATCCGTGCCAAAACTCCATTCCATGCCACAGGTGCAAAAACATGTTTCGTGCAGGATGTGAAAAATGACAGATGTACTGCTCATGAGATAGTGTGAAAAAATGGCTATGTTGAAAATTTGGAATCAAAATAGTGAAAATTACCAAAGTTATGCGCGTGCGTGGAAAAAATGTCAATGTACTTGCGTAACTCGGCCATTTTTAGGAATTTTGTCACTAGATTTTTAACATGGCCTTTTGGGGACCCAACCTCATGAACACTGGTGATGAAATTCCATTATTTGGTCCTGAAAGGTGATTTCGTGCAGTGACCTTGAAATCACCTTCCGAGCCCGATTAATGAAATGACAGTGACAGTGTTCATGAGGTGGGGTCCCAAAATGGCCATGTGGAAAATGTGGTGAAAAAAGTACCTAAAAATGGCAAAGTTATGAACATAAGTTCAAAATGCCATTGAAATACATTATATACTTAGAATGGCAGAAAAAGGGGAGATATTGCTGATGGGTGATCTGAATATGCCAGATGTTAACTGGAGTGCAGTTGCAGCAGCCACTTCAAAGAGTGGGGTTATTCTAGATGCCCTACAGGGGGCATGTCTTAGACGACTAGTATTGGAGCCCACTCGAGAGGGAGCAATCTTAGACCTGGTTCTCTCAAATGGAGATGAAGAGAGGATCACAGATGTAGAAGTGGGTAGCCATCTGGGAACTAGCGACCATCGAACAGTATGGTTCACAATAAACATAGCAGTAGAGTCAAGCCATACAAAGGCAAAAGTACTGGACTTTAGGAGGGCTGACTTTGCCAAAATGGGTGAGTGCCTGAGGAATGCACTAGCAAATGGGCAGGAAGGAGGAGTGGAAGAACAATGGGGAATAATAAAAACTGTCATTACAGAGGTAGCAAACCTTTGTGTGAAGCAAATAAACAAAACGAAACGATGTAAGAAACCACTATGGTTCTCAAAGGAAGTGGCAGTGAAGGTTCAAGAGAAAAAGAAAGCATTCAGGAAGTACAAGGAATCACAGAAGGAGCAGGACAGAGCACTGTATCAGTTAAAGCAAAGGAAGCTGGGAAGGCAGTCAGAACAGCAAAGGCCCAAACTGAGAAAAAGATAGCCAACTCAGTTAAAGGATAAAACCTTTTATAGGTACATCAGGGGCGAAGGAGAAGACCAAGGAGGTTAGTGAGGCTTAATAAAAAGGAGGGAGGGTGGGCAGAGGGTGACTGTGAAAAGGCAGAGATACTAAACAAATATTTTTGCTCAGTATTTACAAAGGAAGTGGGGGAGGTACCTAAAACAAACAGTAGAAACACTCTGGATACAGAAGTTGATACCAGCCCATTTACAGAAGAAAGGGTTCTGAAAGAACTCTTAAAACTGAAGGTGGACAAAGCAATGGGGCCTGATGGGATTCATCCCAGAATTCTAAAAGAACTAAGGGTAGAACTAGTGACACCACTGACTACCCTCTTTAACAAATCATGGGAGGATGGGGTGGTACCTGAGGACTGGAGAAGGGCAGATGTGATTCCCCTTCACAAAAGTGGGAGCAAGGCAGAAGCAGGAAACTACAGACCTGTTAGTTTAACCTCAGTGGTACGGAAAATTATGGAATCACTTCTGAAGGAAAGAATTGTTGAGTATCTAGAGGCCAGAGGGGCTCAGGACACAAGGCAGCATGGATTCACAGTGGGAAGGTCATGCCAGACAAATCTGTTAGATTTCTTTGACTGGGTGACCAAAGTAATAGATCAGGGAGGGGCTGTGGACATGGCCTACCTAGACTTTAGCAAGGCATTTGACACAGTCCCACACAAAAGATTAATATACAAGTTAGCCAGCCTGGGAGTGGGTCCCAAGATGACAGCCTGGGTAAAGAATTGGCTGGAGAATAGGACACAGAGAGTAACAGTAAATGGAGTCCACTCTGAAGAAAGGGAGGTTACTAGTGGGGTACCGCAGGGTTCAGTATTAGGACCGGTCCTCTTCAATGTCTTTATAAGCTACATTGCAGAGGGACTGGAAGGAAAAGTATGTGTCTTTGCAGATGACACAAAGATCTGCAACAGAGTTGATGCACAAGGTGGGGTGGAAAGGATGAGAAGGGACTTGGCAAGGTTAGAGGAATGGTCAAATGTATGGCAGCTTAGATTCAGTGCTAAGAAGTGCAAAGTAATGCACCTGGGTAACAAAAACCCAGGGGAAGAGTACACAATGGGGGGTGAGATACTAACAACAACAAAAATGGAAAGGGACCTGGGGTAGTCATATCAGATGACCTAAAGGTGGGCAAGCAATGTGAGAGGGCAGCAAGGAGGGCTGGGGGCATACTGGGATGCATAGGGAGAGGCATCACCAGTAGAAAACAGGAAGTTATTATCCCTCTGTACAGACAGTTGGTGAGACCCCATCTGGAGTACTGCATGCAGTTCTGGAGACCCAATCTCCGCAAAGACATAGACAGGATGGAGGCTGTCCAGAGGAGGGAGAATCTAAATGGTGCAGGGTCTGCACCAGAAGACATATGAAGAGAGACTTAAGGAGCTGAATATGTATAGCCTGAGGAAAGGAGGAGAGGGGACATGATAGAAACTTTCAAGTCCCTCAAGGGAATCAACAAAGTCCAAGAGGGTAGCATCTTTCAAAAAAAGAGGTGTGCAATAAGAAGGGGGCACAATTTGAAGTTAGAAGGGGGGCGGCTCAGAGGTAATTTAAGGAAGTATTTTTTTCACAGAGAGGGTTGTGGATGCATGGAATGGCCTTCCGGAGGAGGTTGTGGAGTCAAAAACAGTGGTGGAATTCAAGCATGCATGGGACAGTCATAAGGCAATTCTAGGGGTTGGGGGTAGGAAGAAGTAGGCTGCTGGTTAACTAGGATCTACAGCTTATCCATTAGGTAGGGAAATGGGCAGACTGGGTGGGCCAAGCAGTCCTTATCTGCCATCAAAATCTATGTTTCTATATAGCACTTGCCTTTATTCCTTAGTTCGCGGTTTGGCTTTGAAGAGTGCCGACATGTCCAGGGCCACAGAAGATGACAGCCTATGACCTCTGGTGGTAAGTATGGGGTAAGGTGGGGGTCTGGGGTGGTGGGTACTCAGTGGGAGGGTCGGGGTGGGGAAGGAGGACAGGGAGAAAACGAGGACCATTTTCTTTTTAAGGATTCAAAAAGAAAACACATTGGGGACTGTTTCTTTTTTCAGGTCTTATTAAACAAAATAAATATATTGGGACACTGGGGGTGGGCTCCCCAGTGTCCCACGCTGCTGGGAGAGGCTGTGGCCCCAAATGCCGACATGGGGATTGGGCCCCCCAATGTCGGCTTGTTGAGTTTTTTTGTATTTATTTATTTTAAAGTTGTTAACCCGGAAAGGCATGCTGAGCCAAGGCTCATTTCTTGGTGTGACCCAGGGGTTAACAGAGAGTGGGGGCAGCATGGTACACAGAGGGAGGGAACGGGAGTTTTTTTTTTGTTTATATATGTTTCACTACGACTGGCTTCAGCTGCTACTTTGGGGCTGCTTGTTTTTACTTCTTATTGTATGGGTAAGCCAAATGCCTGTCCTGCGCTCGCCTGCTTGCCGGCTGGCTTTATGCAAATGAAAGTACTGAAACGCTCACTCGTTGGAGTGCTTCAGTTCTTTCAAGTACACAAAGTTCACACCCATGAAACTGTGACCACTGTCATGCTCTGCTTGCGTGGTCATTGGTCTGTCGGGGACGAGCCCAATGTAGATTGCTCTACATTGGGCTAGTCCATGACACACCTCTAAAAATGTCATTCTCTGAAGCAAAGCAAAATGTTTCTTGTGCACACACAAAGAAACATAAAAAGAGACAGAAGTTGGTTTACCTTCAAGACCACCAACTCCATTTCTGACTGGTCCACTTACAAGGATCTTAGAAACAAATGCAAACAGGACATATGATAGAGTAAGAGCCACTTCTGCAGAACTCAACTTGCCTTCTCCTATAGCAAGCCCTGCCAGTTCTGGAACTGTACTAAGAAATCCATGGGCCAGATTGGAGACTCTACTCCTCCTGATTTTGAGATTGAGGTTGTAAACTGCAACAACCCCTCCACAATCTCTAATGCATTCAACAAACTTTTCTCAGACCTTTCAGCCTACACTGAAGCCTTTTCCCCTACCTTACATTGTACGACCTTTTCCCCAATGACTGAATCAAGGAAACATCCCCCCTTCTACCTCAAACATGTAAGCATCTCCAAGGTGTACAAACTGCTGAGGCTAATCCCTGAGTCCAAGTCTGCTGGCTGTGATGGAATTGAGCCTAAATTTCTTAGATGATCTGCTTATGAACTGCTACCCCCCCACCTCCCCCAGCTTGCCAGGATTTTTAAGTTTTTCCTCACCTCTAACACTGTACCTACTATCTAGAAACTGGCTAACATAGTGCCATTGTTTAAAAAAAAGTAATAATAAAATTATTAATAACTACAGACCCATTGCTATTCTACCTGTCCTTGGCAAGGTCCTGGAAAAAATTGTCTCCACTCAACTCACCTCCTGTCTTGCTACCCACAGACTCCTCTTCTGCCCAACATGGTATCTGCCAGAACCATAGCACCACCACTGCACTACTCACTCTTACTAACAGCATCTCTACTTCTGTTGGCAGAGGGGAGTTCGCTGACACCATATTCATAGACTTCACAAAGGCATTTGATATGGTCGATCACTCCCTACTCGGGTAGCAAGTGAGTGCCCTAGGTATCTCTGACAGTGCCCTACACTGGTGCAGAAGTTACTAACCAACAGACATCAACGTGTTAGGTTCAGACCCTCTCTGTCGGACTCTGCCCCTGCTGCCATTTATGTCTCCGAGGGCCCCATCTTTGGGCAGCTCATTTTCTGTCTACATGTCAGTTCTTTTCACCACTGCTTCACCTACAGTATCCCTTTTCTGTATGCCAATGACCTGGTCTTTTTTGCCAGTGCCCAGAATGTGGGTGACATCAACAGAGCCCTGTTGACTGATCTGAATGCTATTCAGACCTGGTTCCATGAGAATAGGCTATTACTGAACCCATCTAAGTCACAAGCAGTACTATTCAGGACCACACACCAGTTAAAAAATGTCCCTACTCCGCTCTGCGTTGTTTGTGAGAATGCCCCCCCCCCCAGTCAATGTGAGCTCCTTCAATTACCTGGGTGTTACACTTGATTCCTCCCTTGATTTTTCTCTCCACATATCATCTGTCTGTAAGGCAGTTAATGTTAGAGTGGGACTTGCCTATCGAGCCAGCCTCAATCTCTCCCCATCCTCCCGTATCACTGTTGCTGGATATATCCTACTCCCTAAACTGACCTATGGCCTGCCCATTTTTTCAAATGCCTCAAACACTATCCTGTGCATATGGGACGTGACTTATAACTTCTTTCGTTTTGCCCTTGCCTGCAATCGACTCGCCCACCTTTGCACCCTGTACTCCAAACTAGGTTGGCTGTCTCATGCTGCTCAATGAGATCATTCCTCTGGTGACATTATCCACAATGTAATATGGAATCAAGCACCACTATCCCTTGCCTCCCTCCTGGTACCTTATAGAAACACCTAATCCCTCGGATCTGCAGACCTTAACTTTCTGTCCATACCCAGGACCGGGGCCAAATCTGATGAAGCAGCCTTCGCTGTGACAGCATCAAAACTATCGATCACACTTGCTTCAGCTGGCAGTATGCTCATGTTCCTAGCCTCTGCCCCTAGTAACCTCTGGCCTTATGCATGTGACTGCCTTTGCACTTGCTTACTCTGTTACCTGCTTTCAGTACATCTGAGCTCCTGCAAATGACCCTTCCACGTGCTTCCCCATGTGATTGCCTGGTACCATACTGGTTGCTCTGTAGTCTCTGTTTACCCTTTTGCTTCATTCATTGTCATACACAGCATTGTATTCCTAAGGTTACTGTATTCCCCAGTGCTGTAACGTCTTAATGGTTTGTATTCTCCCAGGTCATGCCTGAAAATAGGCAAATGTTTGTCTAGTGCACCTTACCTGTTTAACAAAATCTAAAAAAATAAATAAAATAAAATTCAGTTGGGCCGTGCCATGCTTAAACCTTACATCTGCACAATTGCTCTGTGATGTAACTACTGCAGCAGAACGAAAAGTTTCTGTGCTGCAGTAGTTACGTCACTTCTGCAGGACAGCCACATTTGACATTTGTATGGGTTTCCATACACAACAGACCATTCCCATATATTATAACTGTATATTACCGCATTAATTGTCACCAGCAATCATAACTGTGTATTATTGCATTAATTATGCAGACACCAGTGAGCATAACTGTACATTACCACATTATATATACAGGCACAAGTGAACATAACTGTACATTACCACAATAATTATACAGCCATCAGTAAACAAATTATACATTACTGCATTAATGATACAGACACCAGTGAACACAACTGCTGTACATTACTATGTTAATTATATGGGGGGGGGGAGGGATCTCCGCGTCAGGAGCTTCAACTCATGACTGAAGGAATGGTGCAGAGAGGAGAGGTTCAGCTACATTGGGTACTGGGGACACACCTGGGAGGATAAGGGCCATACAGGGGTGATGGCCTGCATCCATCTAAGCAGGGAACCACAGTCCTCAGGGGACAGTTTAAGTGTTACTCTGATGAACATTTTAACTAGCTGAGGGGGATGACAAAAGAGATCGGAGAAGCAGAAATCTCCCCACAGGCTGAAATAGAGAGTAGCGAGAACCCGAAAGGACTGGAATCCACTGGGAAGCAAATTAATACAGGAAGCAGGGTGGAAGAAGTGAAGGGGGATGGGAGCAGGTATATTAAAAAGAGAGGGGGAAAGAAGGGAAAGCAGAAAGGAAAAAAGGGGGTAACAAATGGAGTGGTAACAAAACCTGGAAAGGAAAATGTGTGAATGCTGGAAGTCTAAAAGGTAGGATTCCAGACCTAGAGGCCAGAATGGCAGAGGTCAGCCTGGATATTGTGACCATTACCGGGTCACAGAAAACCATGAATGGGACATGGCCATACCAGGCTATAGTCTGTTCAGGAAGGACAGGGTTGGAAGGAAAGGATGGAGTTTGGTACTTTATATCAGGGAGGACATTAAAGCAGTGGAGATAAAGGGAATATGATGGGGGGGGCAAACATACTCTGGGTCACCCTGGAGACAGGGAATGGAGCCTGTACTGGTGTGATCTACAGGCATGCAGCACAGGGGAGGAGTTAGATTAGTTACTGATGGAAGCCATTGGCAAGATGGCAGAAAAGGGGGCGGTGGTGTTGGTGGGGGACATCAGTCTGCTGGATGTAGCTTGGAGCCTCCCAGCTGCAGCTTCAGCTAGAAGCAGGGAAATCATGGACTCCCTGCAGGAGGGGGGGTTCCTCAGACAACTAGTCAATTAACCCACTTGTGATGAGGCAATCCTGGACTTGGTACTCACCAACAGGAACAATATTGCAGATGTCAGATGGGGGCAGCTGGGGACCAGTGATCACCACACAGTGTGGTTCAGTATAAGGACAGCTGCAGAACTGAACCACACAAAGATGAGGATCCTGGATTTCAGGAGGGTGAATATTAAAAAAATGGGTGAATGGAAGGATGACCGGGGGGGGGTGAACTGGGTGGGGTGGAGTTCAGTGGGAAATTAAAAAGGGCCATAGAGAAGGCAGCAAACCTATGTATCAAGTAAGGGAGCAAAATAAAGAGGAAAAAGAGACTGCTGTGGTTCTCGAAAGAGGTGCCAAAAAAGGTAAAAGCAAAGAGGGTTGCATTCAGAAGGTACAAGGAGACACAGAGGGAGGAGGATAGGGAAGTGTCTCAGGAGAAGCAGGGAGTGCAATAAGGAGTGCAAAGGCACAAACTGAAGAGAGAATAGCCAAAGCAGTAAGAAAAGGGGACAAGACATTTTTATGTTGCTTGCACACATGTGCAAGAAACATAGTGCCATCATCCGAGTTTTTGGAGGTGTGGCATCCGTTTTTCAGTTCAGTCAGTGTGTTTGCAGGCGCGGCCCCAGTTCCCCAATCACTGCTGCAGCTATCTATGACAGCAGTTGAAAATGCAGTGGTTGTACAGTTGAAAGGGAGAGCTCCGCTTCAGTGAGCAGAACTCCCCTCTCCACACACACACACACACCATACTGGTGCTCATGCCTCCCTCCCTCCCCGCGCACACACTGTACGGCCGATGGGGTGCCAAATCCCCGTCAGCTCCATGCCCCTCCAAAGTTTGAGGTGCCACGCTGGAGCCCAGCCCAGCGTGGCAAAATGTGTTATGGCTGACGGGGTGCCCAATCCCTTTCGCTCCAGCCCCCCCCCCAAACAGCCTTCCAGCTGCCATGCTGGGAGCCCACCCCAGCACGGCAAATGTCCCTTGTCGTCTTATTAAAAAAAAAACCTGTAAATACAAAAACTGTCCCTCAGTGCTTCTCCCTGCACCCCTCCCACAACCTGCACTCCACCACTGCGCACCCTGCCCTCACACCCTCAATCCTATACTTACCTCCGGACCTCGGCACGACGATCTTCGGTGGACTGGGAACACATATGCAGTCTTCAAAGTCGACTGAGGAAATGCCAGTAAGCTGTATAATGAGATAGATAGGGTTTTCTCAACTTTGCTGCATATCTCAGGTATTTTTTTGAATTTTGGCACCAAATTTTCAACATGGGGTTTTTGGGACCTCTCCTCATGAATTCTGCCACTGTCATGGCGTTAATCGGGCCTGAAGGGTGATCTCACGGTCACTGCGTGAAATCTCTTTTCCGGACCGATTAATGAAACGACAGTGCCAGTGTTCATAAGGTGGGCTCTCAAAAGCCTATGTTGAAATTGGTGAAACATTCCTAAAAATGACTGTTTTACTGAGCGTAGTGCTGTACAGTTCCTACACACGCTCGTAAGTTCGCGAATTTTTAATATTTGCACTCCGGATTTTCAACACTGCCATTTTATCACACCTCCTTATAAGCAGTATAGCTGTCATTGGGACCCAATTAGCTAATCAATCGCTTTGATATACTAAATTCCCAGCAGTAAAGGGTATAACTATGTATGAAAATACCAGCCCCATAGAACTGAATGGGGCGCGCTCACGCAGCCTTCGTTTTGTGACATCACAAAACAGGGCTACGTGGGGACGTGTTTTTCGGACCAGGAAGTCGGTCTTTTTTGGGGCACTATACCAATATACAAATTTACGAGGGGTGTAACTTCTTAAAAAAGTGGAATTTTTATGCCAAACTTCAGCAGCGAGCTACTGATATGGTAAGGCATCGAACATGCCGGGGGAGACCAGCAGCCGGAAAGTAGGAACCTGCTCTTTAATGTTTTTCTAAGTGACATTATAGTGGAGCTGGAAGGGAATGTCTGCCTCTTTGTGGATGACACCAAATTCTGCAATAGGGTGGACATTTGGTGGGGGTGTGTGTGGAAAGGATGAGCAGTGACCTGAGAAAACTCGGGGAGTGGTCAAGGGTATGGCAGCTGGGTTTCAATGCAAAAAAATACAAAATAATGCACTTTGGGCACAGAAACCCAGGGCCAGAGTGCAAAAGGGGGGGAGGGGGTTGTACTGACAACCACCAAGCAGGAAAGAGACCTGGGGTAGATCATATCTGATTACCAAAAGGTATCCAGGCAGTGCGACAAGGCAGTTGGGAGGGCAAGTGGGATGCTGGGGTGCATAGAGAGGGGTATCACCAGCAGAGAGAGGGAGGTGGTGTTGTCTCTGTTTAGATCGCTGTAAAGACCCCACCTAGAGTACTGTGTTAAGTTCTGGAGACCACAACTCAGAAAGGACACAGAGTGGAAGCAGTCCAGAGGAGGGCAACTAAAATGGTGCAGGGTGTGCATCAAAAGCCCTACAAGGAGAGATTAAAGAGCACCTTTCTCGGTGCATTAAAACACTAATAGAAGGCTCCCTTACCTGAATGGGAGTTCCTCCACACAAGTTTTAAAACAATATGCTGTGCCCCTTAGGAAGGGAAGGGATCGTATTTTGCCCCTGAGGGGACAGGTTGCTTAATCCCTTCCACTTCTGACTTGCCACTCTGTCGCTGTGCTTCCTTGTTTATGATGATGTCACAATAGGACCAGCAGAGGGATGCGTCCTTACAGAATCTATGGAGCGTCATTTTTAAAGGTTTTTCAGTATTTTAATTCGGCTTTTGGTAGAAATCGAGGCCAGTATTCGAGTAACAAGAGCTTTGTTACTTAAATACTGACTTTGATTCCTACCAAAAGTCTGATCAAAATACTGAAAAGCATTTAAAATGACACTTAAACCCAGGGGCAGAGTACAGCCTGAATGGAGTTGTACTGATGACCACCAAGCAGGAAAGAGACATGGGGGTAATCATACTGGATGACCTGAAGGTGGTCATGCAATGCAGCAAGGCAGTCAGGAGGGCTAGTAGGATGCTGGGGTGCATAGGGAGGGGTATCATCATCAGAAAGAGAGAGGTGGTGCTGCCTCTGTATAGATCGCCGCTAAGACCCCACTTAGAGTACTGTGTCCAGTTCTGGAGACCACATCTCAGGAAGGACATAGAGTGGAGGCAGTCCAGAGGAGGACAACTAAAATAGTGCAAGAATTCAGGAGAGCTGGAACTGTGAATGCTGTGGTGCTGGGGCAGTGTGCAGAAAGGGCAGCCAGCTCTTGCTGTAAGACACAAAACCAGGAAGAAACCTTGCACACCAGATGAACCAAATAATCACACTGTAGCACAGAGGAAAGCTCGTTTTTAAATCTGTTTTAATACGAAATGAAGTGCAAACAGTGTGACACAGGTAACATCACGCACAACTGCCCTGGTGCTTCGAGCCAACAGTCAGGGTGCTGGGTTAGGAAGAGGGCATCATCAGTTTTAAAATACAAATCATGAATAATTCATAAACATGAATGTGAGAAAAGGTAGAAGTTTTACAAGTGTTAAAAATTTTTGAAAGTTTTGCCAAAATACCAAAGACTTGAGTAAGCAAAAAAAGCATTAAAATGTTAGAGCCAAACAAGGATAGTTTTACACTGTTAAAGAAACAAGATATTTGATGGCCTCATTCGTGAGACAATTCTCATGAATATTTACAAAATTATGTGAATACAAAATAGCACCTCATACAAGCTCATAATACAGGTTGTAATTAATCAAACCAATTTAATTTACAGAAATGCCTGCCACTAAACAAAGCACTGGCAATATTGCTTTCAAACAGCTAAAGCAACCTGTCACAGAGATGACAACAAAATGTAAAAACCTATTAATAAGAATGAAACGGTAGAGTGACAGGTAGCAGGCAGTTCATGCGATCTTAAGGCAGTCCAGAATTCCTGTGCTCAAGTGCAACAATAAGCTGGGGTTGGGGGGTGGAAAGAAGGCATCGGGGAAGACAGAAACAAAAACAAGAAACAATCACTGCAGTCAGCGAATAAAATGCATAGGGCCAACCAAGCCCTTCACTGGACAACTGGAGATTAAAAAAAAAAAATGGGGAGAAAACGGGGGTTGGGGGGGTGAGAAAAAGGTAAGAGGTAGTCTATAGAGCCAGTGAATAGAATGCAGAATGCACAGGGCTAAATCAAGCTTTTCACTGGAAAAATAGAGGGAAACAATAGAAGGAGGGAAAAAAAGAACAGGGAAGGGGGGTGGAAAGGAAAAAATAGGGGTGGGGGGGTTGAAAAAGCAGCCACTGTACCAGTGGATATGATGTGGATTACATAGGGCTAATACGGGCTATTCACTGGAAATACGGAAGTAAAGAGAAAAAGAAGAGAGCGGGAATGTGGGGTGTGGGTAGTAGATCTGCAAATAGGACTGCTTCTTCAGAGATAGATACAGGAACCTATGGAGACAAAAAGCCAAGTTAATATAGTAATATCAGTATCTAAAACTAATGCCTGAATACAAGATAATCAGAAGGCCTAAAAAAAATTTGGTTAACATGATTTATAAAAGGCCGGCCCGGTGGCGCTGAGGGTTGAGGTGCCGGACGCTACACCTCGCGCCACGCCAGTAACCCAGGTTCGGGTGCGGATTCAGGTCAGCAGGGGAGGAGAGGATTGAGCATCCAGAAGACTGCTCTCTTCTCCTCCTCTCCTCTCCTGGGAGGAAGGGGTGGTCGCAGATCCCGGGCCTTGGCGACTCCCAGTGTTGACTGGGGTGCAGCCTTGGGGATCTATGGCAGGGTTGGCTGCGGCATGGCTTCTGCATGAGTATTGTGATGGCATAGACATGCTCGTTACTTGGTGCACATTGCATGTCCGAGCCAGGGAGGGGAATGGGAAACCAAAAAAGCCTTGGATGCCTAGTAGGCAAAGGTGGGTCCAGTGGACGGCCCCCACACCCATAGCCGGGTCCTTCCTGCCTGCGTCTTGTTCTCCCTTCGCTCCCTGGTCACTCCACTAGATTCTAGATAGAGCGCCAGTAGGAGTCGGCGGTCCCAGCCCGGGGGCTCAGAGCCAGGGGGGGTCAGGCGGCAAGTGGAGTTGGAGTGGAGTTGAGCCCAAACCAGAGGTATGACTGCGGACTTCAGGCGAGAGTGGCCGAGCCGAGAGACCATACTGGAAAGAGTCCAGGTGGCCAGTGATGAGGAGTACAAAGAAATTGTACAAACAAAAACATGATTTATAAAAATGGCTTGAGACCTCACTGGTCATTGAGGCCTTTTGATTTGAGGCTTTTAATGTGACGATCCAAAAACATTCTTGTTTTAGAAGTTTGTTGAGTCTGTCACCTCCCTGCTTGGGAGTGCAGATGTGGTGGAAGTCCAGTGAATTTCATGGAATCTGGTTTGGAGGAATGATATTCTAGGAAATGTTAACAAAACTGGAATATCTGAATTACAGCTAATGATATACCTGACATGTTCTTGGATGCACAACTTTTAATGGTCTGCCAGTACAGTCAATGTAAATCGCATTACATATGTAGAATGGTGCAGGGTCTGCATCAGAACGAAGCCCTATGAGGAGAGACTAAAGGACCTCAGTACATACACCCTTGAAAAGAGGAGCGAGAGGGGGGATATGATAGAGACCCTTCAATACCTCATGGGGGTAAATAAGGTACAGGAGGGAAGTATTTTTCAGAAGAAAAGGTGCTCAAGAACAAGGAGACTTGCTAGAAAGCTGGAGGGGGGTAGCTTCAGGAGAGATGGAAGAAGTACTTCTTTGCATAAAGAGTTGTGGATTCCTGGAGCAGCCTTCCAGTGGAGGTTGTGGGGGGAAGACAACAGTGGTAGGGTTCAAGAATGCATGGGATAAGCACATGGGACTCATAGTGGAAAGGAAGAGGGAGGGAGAAAAAGCTGTAGATCAGGTACAGTCTGCGGTAATAGTGTAGGTAGCGAGGAATGGTCAGACTCGATGGGCCAAGTGGTCCTTAGCTGCCACCAAATTCTATGTTACTACTACTACTACTATTTCATTTTGAGGTCCCTCATTCTCTCCTTGTTGCGCTTTTGGTTCAACCCCTGCCACATTTTAGTTGCCCCCCTTGAGACTGCCTCCATGCTGTCTGTGTCTTTTCTGAGGTGTGACCTCTGGAACTGGACACAGTACTCAAGGTGGGGTCTCACCAGTGAGCGAATGGCAACACCACCTCCATTCTCCTGCCAGAGATACCTCTCCACCCCAAGGGTGTAGCCAGGGATTTCAGATCTGCACACCAAGTGGACTTACTACCCCACCCCCGTGTAGCCAGACAATATACAAATGTACACCAGGACTGTGTTTGTTGCCTCATTTGGCACAATAAATACAACTTTTGTATCTCATGACAGTGGTTGTTGCCATGAATGGGTAAATACAAATGCCATGCATTGTTCCCTAAGACACCCACATACCAGCCCAGAGCCTGTAAAGTTGTATTGTCACTGGGATGCAAAGAGAGTATTAGTGACCAGTCCTTCTAGTTTTGACTCCTATGAATAAAATTACAGAAAGGTTCAGTATTTTCTTTTTTTTTTTTTAATTTTTCATGGAAAAAGGAAGCAGTTCAGAGCCTACTTGCTATCCCCTTAAATAAAATTGCACACCATGGAGTGCTTGGAGTATGCCTGTCTACACCCATGCTCCACCCCTCTGTGAAGACTGAGTCAAAGTACCTGTTCAGGATGTCTCTTTATTGGTCCCCTTCAGTGCAGTCTCTTTCTGCTACCCTCCTTATCCTCACTATCCCTCCCCATGGTTTCCTCTTCTCACTGATGCAGCTGAAGAAAGTCTTATCCCCATGTGTTACCCCTTCGGCTATGCTTTCCTGTGTCTGCACCTTTGCTACCCTCACTGCCTTACCCTCTTCTTTCTGTTTTACCTGGTACACTTCCTTGTCTTCCTCCCTCTGCATTTCCTTATACCTCCAGAATGCCATCCTTTTTTCCTTCACCACCATGGCCACTTCCCTAGAGTACCATAAGTCTCTTGTTCCTTTACTCACTTCCATCGTACAAAGGCTGGTGGCCTTAATTATGCCTTCCCTTATTTTTCCCACTGTTCCTCTACCCTTCCCTAGCAGTCACCCCCCTACTACTCAGTTTCTGAGGCAGTCTCCTATTTCTTTAATGTCTGCCATCCTAAAGTCCTCGACCTTCCTCCTCACGTGGTTTGCCTCTGCTCCCATCTTCATGTTAAACCACACTGAATGGTGATCACTGAGTACCTTGAAGATTACCCACTGTGATGTCTGCAATGCTGTCCCTGTTTGTAAGCACCAGGTCCAGCACTGCCACCTCCCTAGTGGGTTCGTTGACTAGGTGCCTGAGGAAAGCTCCTGGTAGGCAGTCAGGGACAGCCCTGCTCCTTGCAGGAGCTGTATATAGAAGGCTCCAATCCTCTTCTGACAGATTAAAGTCACCATCTAGCAGCATTTCCCTCTTACCTTCCATCCTGATGATGTCTTCTCCAAGTGGCTTATCCAACTCCTCTTCCTTTGCTGGTGGTCTGTATACCACTCTTGTATGAATACCAGCCCCAGCTCCTGTCTCCAAGATGATCCACAGCACCTCAAGGCCTTCATTTTGCTCCGGGTGCCCATCTACGGGTGCCCCTCTACTTTCATAGCCTTGATTCTCTCCCTCACATATAATACAACTCCTCACCTCCTCCCTTCCCTATCTCCTCAGGGTTTTATTTCAGTCTAAAAATTGAATAGTGTTTTGTTCATAAAAGTTCTAAAACATTGTGAAAATGCATAGCACTTGCCTCAGTGTGTTTAACAAACATAACACTTCTAGAAAACCTATATAAATGCTTTCTGTACAATTAGTATTGTCCCAAGAAAAAAACTGCTAATCAATTATTTAGAACCGTGCTCCTGAACAGAGAGTAGCCTGGTATGTCAAATTCTCAGTTATGGCTGTTAGTGCACCATGACTCCATTATGACCACCAAATCCAGGTTAGCCTCCTCTATACAGCCAAGAAACTCTGGCGTACTTTCCAACAGATGCTGCAGCTTACAATCAAAATGCCGTGAAATTAAAAATAAAATCCACACTTTCAGAACAAAAAAACTGCTGAACACAAATAAGTGCAGTGGTGGTGGTTTTTGTTGGGCTGATGTACAGTGTGACTGGCACAAAACATCCCAGCGCTTCGAACAGAATGGTACTTCCTCAGTGCGTGGGGTCTGTTCATTCTGTGAGTACTTTTAAAGCAAATAATTGAAGACACAGACACCTTATGCAGGCGAACTAAATACAAGAAACATGACTACGCACTGCCTCCTAAAACAAAGACAAAGTGGTACAAAGTGAAAAAAGTGTAACTATGACTGTCATTATGCATCTCCTGCCCGAAAGGTGATTTTGCAGTTGCTTGGCGAATTCACCTTTTGGGCGGAATTTGAAAATGTTTCCTTCCCTTGTTCATGAGGTGGGTCATAAGAAGGCTATGTAGAAAATTTTGGGTCAAAATATATAAAAATGGAAATGTTATGTCCATTCTTTGCAATTTCACTACGCACGCTCGTAACTTTGGACATTTGTAATATTTTGACACCAAATTTTCAACATAGACGTCTTATTACCCCACCTCATGTATGTCACAGCTGTCATTTTTCAAATCCTGGCCAAAATGTGTTTTTGCACCTGTGGCTCGGAATGGCATTGCAATTGCGCAGAATTACGTTTTGGCAGGAATTCGAAAATTTTCTGTACCTGGTATAAGAGGTGTGGTACTCAGATGGCTATGCTGGCAATTCGGTCACTGTTGTCCTATAAATAGAAGCGCAGGGCCCTTCCAAATCAACATATGTTTTACGCATAAATGGAAAGAGCCACTTAGGTGGGACTGGGTGCTCAGTGATATACAGACTACACGTGATTATGCAAATCATGACACTCACCCTCCTAAATGTTCAAAATACACTGTCTAGTCAGGAAGATATCCAAAAATCAAAGCTGTTTTATTTACTCACAGTGCATTATTCATTACAGACATAAAGTGCAGAGTGCTAGTGTAGACAAGTTCAAAGTTCAAACAGCCACGGATGTGGGAAGCATCAGATCAGCCATAACGCTCACCCCATTCTCCTATACTGTACCCATTTCCTATACTGTACCCATCTCATCTTATTTACTTATGGAATGGGGTGAGCATTATGGCTGACAGCCCCAAGGCGCACACCCGACTCCTGTTGGTGTGCGCTGGGAGGGTGGGGTGTTAGGGTTGGAAACCCTAACGTCATATCCTACTTTTGTCACTTTATCCTCAACCCTAACTGATGCATTAGTGTAGTTTTTTTGCAAAGAATATAAATTATAGTGGCGAAGTAGCACCACTGTAGTTAGGTTTGAACCGAGGTTTCTATGTCAAACTCGACATTTTGCACTGTAATATCTTCACAACCGTTTAACAGATTTGCACAAAAGTTTGCATGCGTGATCATGTGTGGCAGGTCTCTGGATGTGCCAAGTTGCATTATGATCAGATGTGGGGTTTCCGAGATCTGAATAGTGCAATAATTTAATTTTTCATATTTTTTTCCATTGGTTTGAATGGGATTTCTTTGAATTTGGCTGCAACCCAAATGGTTAGGAATTTTGGTCTGAAATTGAAATTTTCAGAGTAGAAGGGGTCTGGACCACAGATGTGCCTTTTACTTGGTTGGTAAAAAATATTAATCCGTTCTAAAGTTATTTAATTCTGAAAATTATAAAAATGGGGATTCTGCACATGCTCAGTAAATACTTAAAATAGCTGTAGAAAACGAAAAAAGAATTCTTGTTTCATATTCATGTCATCTTTTTTCATGAGGAGAAAGTGGTTGTTTCATTTGCTGCCATCTTGTCTGTTTTCCCATAAAATTTTAATTTGAAAACCCACAAAAATGACATTCCTGAGAGGGACCAACACAGTGGCTTGCTTATCAGAACCCCCTTTGCTGGATTCTGCAGTTATCTGTTCCAGAAATGCCCTTAAACTATATATTTTTTAACTTAATAAATCTAATTTCACGTCGCATGATATGAAAAAAGATTCTTGTTTCCTATGACGAGTCACAGAAAAAAGATCTGTTTCATGAGGGGAATCAATGTATTTCAGTTGGGGGTTCAAGTTTGGTGCATAACATTGCCATTTTTTCACATTTTTACACCAAGTTTTCAACATGGCATTTTTGAGACCCCACCTCATGAACAATGTTGGTGGAATTCACATATCTGGCCAGAAAGGCAGTTTCACAGTTGCACGGCAAAATCATCTTTCAGGCGGGATTTGAACATTTTAACCATCCTTGTTCATCAGGTTGGGTTATGAGAAGACTATGTTGAAAGTTTGGGGTCAAAATATGTAAAAATGCTAAAGTTAAGATAAATGGTCAAATGTATGACAGCTTAGATTCAGTGCAAAGAAGTGCAAAGTAATGCACCTGGGAAACAAAAAACCAGGGGAAGAATACACAATGGGGGGTGAGATACTAATAACAACAAAAATGGAAAGGGACCTGGGAGTAGTCATATCAGATGACCTAAAGGTGGGCAAGCAATGTGAGAAGGCAGTAAGGAGGGCTGGGTGGATACTGGGATGCATAGGGAGAGACATCACCAGTAGAAAATAGAAAGTTGTTATCCCTCTGTACAGACAGTTGGTGAGACCCCATCTGGTGTACTGCATGCAGTTCTGGAGACCCCATCTCTGCAAGGACATAGACAGGATGGAGGCTGTCCAGAGGAGGGCAACTAAAATGGTGCAGGGTCTGCACCAGAAGATATACGAAGAGAGACTAAAGGAGCTTAATATGTGTACCCTCGAGGAAAGGAGGGAGAGGGGGACATAATAGAAACTTTGAAATACCTCAAGGGAATCAACAAAGTCCAAGAGGGTAACATCTTTCAGAAAAAGAGATGTGCAAGAACAAGAGGACACAATTTCAAGATAGAGGGGGGATGGCTCAGAAATAATGTGAGGAAGTATTTTTTCATGGGAAGGGTTGTGGATGCATGGAACGGCCTTCCTGAGGAAGTCATGGAGTCAAAAACAGTGGGGAAATTCAAGAATGCATGGGACCGACATAAGGCAATTCTAGTGGGGGGTAGGAGGAAGTAGGCTGTTGGTTAACTAGGATCTGCAGCTTATCCAATAGGTAGGGAAATAGGCAGACTAGGTGGGCCAAGCGGTGCTTATCTGCCGTCAAATTGTATGTTTCTGTGTTTTTTTGCAATTTCACTATGCATGCTCGTATTTTTGGACATTTTTAATATTCTGACACCACATTTTCTACATAGACATTCTATTACCCTACCTTATGTATGTCACAGGTTTAATTTTTCAAATCTTGGCCCAAATGTGTTTTCACACCTGTGGCACGGAATGGCATTGCAGTTGCACGGAATTACATTTTGGCAAGGATTCAAAAAGTCTCTGTACCAGGTATATGAGGTGTGGTAATAAAATGACTATGTAGGCAATTTGGTCACTGTTGTCCTATAAATGGAAGCGCAGGGCCCTTCCACAGCAACATACATATGCACACCTGTGGAAGGATGGGAGCACAGAACCCGAAGGGCACTGTGCTCCCACATGCAAATAAAGCTACACTATCTCAAAAAGTAAGGAAATTCTTTGCAGAAAACCTATACTAATACATCAGTTAGGGTTGAGAATGGTGCGACAAAAGTAGGGAAATATGACAGTAGAGTTTCCAACCCTAACACTCCACTCCCACCCTGCACACACCAACAGGCGTTGGGGGTGTGCCTTGGGGTCATCAGCCATATCGCTCACCACATTCTCTTAATCTGTACCCATCTGAGCTTATTTACTTATAGAATGGGGTGTTATGGCAACAACCCCAAGGCACACCCTCGACACCTGTTGGTGTGTTCAAGTTTAAGTTTCGTTCAAGTTTAAGTTTATTTGCAGGAAAACTCCATTGAGCATGCTCATTTACAAGGAGGTCCTGATAGAACAGTGCAATACATAGACAATACAATGTGAAAACTTACAATGAGTGTAACCAGTACAATACAATGAGTAATAATATGCAACATAATAAGAGGCAGGAAATTCAATGCAATATACTGACATAGGAAACATTGCTATAGGAAGACACAGTAAAATGAGTAAAAGCATACAGTATAATAAGAGACAGGAATTTCAGTGCAGTTTACTGACAAAGGAAATACTGTTGTGGGAGAACATAGTAAAAGGGGACTATGGGAGGGGGAGGGGTGTTATCGGACAACAGTAGGAGACTGGTACAAAGGGGTAGTGTTGAGGCAGAAGGTGGCCCAGAAGCTGATTGGTCAGCCCTTGGGGGGGTAACACACCAGTGAATTCATTGCAGGACAATCAAGCAATAGGCGGTCATAGGACGGAAGCTGAGGAGGGCTGGAGAAGCCGGGGTGGTGAGTGCTACTGCTGACTGAGTAGAAGGGGAGAGTACGTGTTGGTGGGTGGAGTGAGGCAGCATGATAAATGCTGAAACTGGTTAGTCGAGGTGGGTAGACCTAACCACTATGGCAGTGGCAGATTTCCTTGTACAGCTTATTGCACAAAGATTTAAAGAAATTAACCGAGACTGGTTCAGTAAGCTTGAGGAAGTCTTGTATTTTGTTCCTAGAGACTGGGATGGCATAACTAACTGCAGCTCTGCCATGACGTGTAAGCATTCTGGGCACATCTAATAGGATGCAGTTATTTTTACGCAGAGAACAGCAGCTGTGGGATCTATGAAAGAGGGAGGTGATGTAGGGAGGCAGTTTGTGCAACAGGATTTTCAAGGCTCAGGTGCCAGTGTGGAACATCCTTCTTGTTGTGAGGGAAGACCAACCCACTGTTGAGTAGAGGGTACAGTGGTGCATTCTCTAAGGTGCTTTAGATATGTAACGTAGGACATGGTGGTATAGGATGTCGAGCTTGTGGAGGTGGGATGCTACACTGCTGTTGTAGATGATCATAGTCAATGAGCAGAAGGAAGGTGGCTTGTATAGGCCTTTTCCTGATTTCTTCAGGAAATGAGGCCTTGTTCCTAAAGAGGAATCCTAATCTTATTTTCAGCTTTTTAGCTAGAGATTCAGTGTGGGTGGCAAATGATAATTTGGAGTCCAGCCAAATACCTAGATGCTTAAAGTTGTCCATGACCTCAAAGACATCGCCTAAAAGGGTTGTAATTGGTGCTGGTGTTGTAGTTGCGAAGGGATGTATGCGCTTGGGGTGGAAGGAAGTACACGGTCTTGTTTTTTTTGTGTTTAGTAAAAGTTTAGAGGAAAGGTTTCGCTGTAGTTGGTTAAAGTCATCCTGCAATTTGTTTACATCTTCGGACAATGAGGGCTTGGATGTGTGTAGAATGGTGTCATCTACAAGAAAGTGTAAGTTAGAGTTATGGATTTTGCTACCCAGGGAGTTGATATAAATCGAAAATAACAGTGCTCCAAGAATCGAACCTTGAGGGACACCTCTTGTAAGTGGCGGGGGCCCATCGACTTTAATACATTGAAGTCTACCAGAAAGGTAACTTGCAAACCAGTTGATTGTGTTACTGTTCATGCCAAGTCCTTTAAGGTTCACAAGCAGGAGAGTGTTGTATTGAAGGCTTTACTTGGGTCTAAAAACACAGCTCCAGTAGGTTGTTTTTATCGATGGCTGAGAACAAGTCATTTGTCACTTTTGCCAGTGCTGTGGTTACATCTGAAACTTGATTGCAGGGAGTTGAGTAGGTTGGAGCTTTTGAGGTATTCTTTTAACTGTGTATTGACTAATTTTTCTAGTGTTTTTGACAGGACTGGGAGGATGGAGATTGGTCTGTAATTGTTATGGTCACACGGGTCACCTGACTTGAACAGTGGTAGTATGAAAGCCGTCTTCCAACAGAAGGGGACCATACCAGAGGATATTGACATGTTAAAGATATGCATTATAGGGGCTGTTAGGTAGGGGAACCCTAATTCTAGGAATGTAGCCTCGATACCATGTGCATGATGCCGTTCTCTATAGCTAATGTTTTTAGGAGATCCTCGACTTGCTTATAAGATATTGGGGAGAGGCCAAAGGAGTTGTGTTTGTTAGGGTCCAGGGGGGTATCTATTGGTGTGGGACAGTTGACCAGCCCAGCAGCCAGCAAAGAATCAAACACTAGCCCTGCTGTTGCAAAAATGCTCATTTAGCTTTTCTAATATGATGCCTTTGTCAGAGATTGTGATGCCATCGCCATTTTACTGTGGATGGGGGGGAGGGGGTTCAGCGGCCCTCTACAGTTTTGAGTGTCCGCCAAAAGTTGGCAGAGTTACCCTTTGCATCTTCTAAGGAGTCTTCATAGTATATAGATTTGGCTGCTGTAATTAGTTTTGTACAGTAGTTTCTCACCATTCTGAACACAGCCCAGTCAATAGGAGCCTTGGTGAGTCTTGCTAGAGCACATAGTTTGTCACGATGGCTTAAGGCAGCCTTAGGTTCAGAGGTGAACCAAGGATATGAGGCCTTCTTTACTCTGCATTTCACCAGCAGGGCATGTTTGTTTGCTAGAGTTGTGCGGATACCATTGAGGGTATTGACAGCTACGATTACTGATTTGGCCAGGTAAAGGCTTTGCCAGTTAATATGCCTAAGATCAGCTAGGAAGTCTTCCAGGCTAAATTTGTGAAAGCTACACTTTGTGATAAATTTAGCCTGGGAGGGGTATCTATCCTCTGGGATCTTGTGCAGACTACAATACTGTGGTCGCTTAAATCATTGAGGAAGATAGCTGTGTGGAGTATTTTGTGGGGTCTGTTTGTGAGGATTAGGTCCAAAATAGTGCTCTAGGCGTTGTTTTTATGGTTAATTCTTGTAGGCTCTGTAATTAGCTGAGAAATACCCAAGTCATCACACACGTCATTCCGGATGTTTGCTGTGGGTGACAGCCAATCCCAGTTCAGGTCGCCAAGGATGATGGATTCATTGGGGTTGGATTCGATAATGTTTCGTAGCATAGGAAGAAGTTCCACTCCAACTATTGATGGTCTGTAGCAGCCAGTGATGTTAAAGGATTCTGAAGAGGGGAGCAAAAAAGTTCATGCCAAACATTCAAATTTCCTTGGCTTGGACAGAGAGAGGAATTCAGTGGCATGAAATTTGGAGTTGACATAAATGACAGTCCCTTCCCCCCCTTGTTGGTCTGTCCAGTCTGAAGGTGTTAAAGGAGGGAAGCGTAATATGTTGATCTGTGATACTAACCTTTAGCCAGGTTTCGGTAATGACAAGTATATATCCTGATTAGTGTGGGATACCCATATTTTGATTAGGTCTGTTTTTTTCATAAGGCTACAAACGTTGATCAGCAAAATTTTTAGGCCTGGGACTGAAGCAAAATCCACTGGGGATGTGACTGGGGAGGGGAGGCCTGGATTTACTTCAGCATTACCTGAGCATAGTAGGAGAAGCATGATATGTTTCTTTAGGTTGAACCTAATGAAAATAAGCTCTTTCCTGGTGGTAGTCTTGGATGATAGTGAGGTGGGGAGCTTAGGCATGAGGTAGAAGCAGGATGGGAGGGATGCTAGGGTGAGTGAGAATGCCCATGCGGTTAGATTTTGTGGGGAGACAAGGGTATGTGCAAGGGTGATGGTAGCAGTATACCACAGGGGAAGTTCATGGGTGGTGCTGACCAGATCCTAAGGGGGAAGTGGGTCGTTGGAGGATAGCATGGGGGAGAATGTCTGGGGGGGTGACGGTGGTGAAGAGGGTTCAGTGTGCTGTGCCAAGTAAGGATGAGATGCAAGCACAAGGATAAATAAGGGTAGCATGATGGATAATGTATGTCACTGGGTGCTGTAGCGTGGATGAAACAATAGTGAGGTGTTGTACCACCAGTGGCCACTAGGTGTTAAGGGATGAGTAGAGATAAGGAATGGTGTTTCCTAGCAGCCTTGGTAGCCTAGAGGTTAGGGTGTCAACTGAAGTATAGTGCAGGCACCAGAGGCCAGGTTTGAATCCTCCATCAGGAAAGTAGGGAGGAGAGATGGAGAGTGGCGGGTGACAGTACAGCGAGATTTGGGAGTGGGGGTTAGCACAGGCTAGAACCAGATGTTAGTAGTGTATGAGGTAGAATGTTGTTTCAAATAGAGAAATAGAGGGGCCAGTGGCGACCTCTAGTGACCAAAGCATATAACGTAACGTGCTAGTGGGAATTCATGGGAGAGAGCCTCTGGCATGTGACCAGGTCATCTGATGAGGGTCAGCTATAAATAAAATTGCCTGCCGCAGGCAGGTGGGGCAGCCGCTGCACAAGTGGCAGTGGGCAACACTGTGCACACTGCTGCAGGATCCGTTCATACCTGCTTGGGATAGCAGGCACCGCTGCCTCCGGGAGGTGAGGGGGGAAAGATGTAGTCCTTGATGCTGCTGCCTGAAAGAGATAAGGTAAGGGGATTAGTGGGCTAGACAATACAAAGGGAAGATCAAGGTGGGACAACACGGGGGCATGGGCTGCACTCCACCATGCTGCCTCTAATCTGCAGCCTCTAATAACACTCTAAATTCGGCATGTCCAAATCCCGTAACACGGTTAAACTCCAGCATGTCCCACACTCTTACAACTACTTAAAGCTGGATGTGGATGGGGTATTAGGGTTGGAAAATCTAACATCATATTTCCCTGCTTTTGTCAATTTATCCACAACCCTAACTGATGTATTAATGTAGTTTTTTTTTTTTTTGCAAAGAATATATTATATAGTGGCACGGTAGCGACACTGTAGTTAGGGCTGAACTGGGGTTTCTATGTCAAACATGGAATTTTGCACTTTAATATCTTCACAACCATTCAGTGGATTTGAATAAAATGTTGCATGTGTGGTCTCATGTGGCAGATCTCTGAATGTGCCAAGTTTTGTTCTGATCAGATGTGGGGTTTCCGAGATCTGGATAGCGAAATAAGTACATTTTTTGTCGTTTTTTCCCCTTGGTTTGAATGGGATTTCTTTGGATTTGGCTACAGCCCAAACTGTTTGTAATTTTGGTCTGAAATTTATAGGGTAGAAGGGGACTGAGCCACAGATGTGCCTTTTGCTTGTTTTGTAAAAAAAAAAATATGAATCCATTCCAAAGTTATTTAATTCTGACATTTTTAAAACTTGATTCTAAGCGTGCTCAGTAAGGACTTAAAATAGTTGTAGGAAACGAAAAAAGAATTCTTGATCTTACTTTGAGAGGGCTCTTGCAGTAGGTATTCACAAATAGGACTAAGCCGCAAGGTGTCAGGACCCCACGGAAAAATCTCTAGCTAGCAGTCTCTGGCAGGGGACCACCCCCATGTCAGGTAATCGTGCCTGAGCGGCGCTCCGTTTCAGAGGGCGGTGCACTTCAGCCATCTCTACGGCCACCGCCCGACTGCCTCCATCAGCCTGAACTGAAGCAAGGGTCCCGGGAATCAGATCTAGCCCTACAGGGACTCGCGCCTGAGCGGCGCTCCATTTCAGAGGGCGGTGCACTTCAGCCATCTCTACGGCTGCTGCCCGACTGCCTTCATCAGCCTGAACCGAAGCAAGGGTCCCGGGAATCGGATCTAGCCCTACAGGGACTGGCGCTGAATTCTCCACGGAGCCTTCCCGATTGGCAGAACCCGATTGCCGCAGCACTTTTTCAGGCAGACACTGATTGGTCTGCCTGCCTCCCAACTACATTCTAATTGGTGCGCCTTTTGCCATTGACTTACACAGGGTTTTTTTTTTTTAAATCCTTTGCTCCCAACTCGTCGTCTAATTTCTAGTACCTGCCAATGCTTGTTTCTCTAACATTATTTCTTAGGAGTAAATGTGAAAGTGCCTTATTTTTAAAGTGCTGTACAGAGCCTAGATACAGACATTGCTTAGCCCACACTGTTTAATATGATTTTTAATGTAGACTTTAAAGCATATCACTTCGTATTGTACTGAAGCTGCCTAGTGATTTTACCTCACCCACACTAACTGCTTTTTACTGAACTTTAGGTCCTTAATAAGACTACTCCAGCAACCTCCCCTGCTAAGCTTTGCTTTATTTTTTTTCCTTTTCCCTGTCTCTCCCTTCAAATTGTGCTGCCTTGCATCTCTCTCTCTCTCTATGTGGAATCCCTTCCCCCTCTGCATCTCGTTTACGCATTTTTCTTTTGTTTTCAACTGCCCTCTCACCACCTATTACTTGTAACTCACCCCACCCTCGCTTAACTAATTTGCTGGTCTTTTGTTTTAATCTCATTCATCCCAACCCCTTGCTGATGGCCTACCGCCAGCCTCCAGCCCCAAACTCTTGCTTAGCTCTGTATTTAACTTGCCCCTCTCTCCCTTACCCCGCAGGGACTCGCGCCTGAGTGGGCGCTCCGTTTCAGAGGGTGGTGCACTTCAGCCATCTCTACGGCCATCGCCCGACTGCCTCCATCAGCCTGAACTGAAGCAAGGGTCCCGGGAATCAGATTGGCCCTACAGGGACTCGCGCCTGAGCGGCGCTCCGTTTCGGAGGGCGGTGCACTTCAGCCGTCTCTACGGCCGCTGCCCGACTGCCTCATCAGCCTGAACCAAACAAGGGTCCCGGGAATGGGATCTAGCCCTACAGGTATGGCGCTGAATTCTCCACGGAGCCTCCCAATTAGCGAGAACCCGATTGCCGCAGCACTTTTTCAGGCAGACACCAATTGGTCTGCCTGCCTCCGGACTACATTCTAATTGGTGCACCTTTTGCCATTGACTTACACAGGGTTTTTTTTTTTTAAATCCTTTGCTCCCAACTCGCCTTCTAATTTCTAGTACCTGCCAATGCTTGTTTCTCTAACATTATTTCTTAGGAGTAAATGTGAAAGTGCCTTATTTTTAAAGTGCTGTACAGAGCCTAGATACAGACATTGCTTAGCCCACACTGTTTAATATGATTTTTAATGTAGACTTTTAAGCATATCACCTCGTATTGTACTGAAGCTGCCTAGTGATTTTACCTCATCCACACTAACTGCTTTTTACTGAACTTTAGATCCTTAATAAGGCTACTCCAGCAACCTCCCCTGCTAAGCTTTGCTTTATTTTTTTTTTCCCTTTTCCCTGTCTCTCCCTTCAAATTGTGCTGCCTTGCATCTCTCTCTCTCTCTCTCTCTCTCTCTGTGAATCCCTTCCCCCTCTGCATCTCGTTTACGCATTTTTCTTTTGTTTTCAACTGCCCTCCCACCACCTATTACTTGTAACTCACCCCACCCTCGCTTAACTAATTTGCTGGTCTTTTGTTTTAATCTCATTCATCCCCACCCCCTGCTGATGGCCTACCGCCAGCCTCCCGCCCCAAACTCTTGCTTAGCCCTGTATTTAACTTGCCCCTCTCTCCCTTACCCCGCAGGGACTCACTCCCAACTCGCCTTCTAATTTTTCCTGCCCCCCACCCCTTCTAGGCCACCATTCAATACAGTCTTGCTCTGCTTCATTCTTTGTTCTACTATCCTATTGGCTTAGCATGGAAATGTCCAACAAATCCTTATTAAGAGTAAATAACATACTCAGTGTATCAGTACAACACGAAGCAGCAGGCCCTGGTCCTATACCGGAACTCCTTATTCCAACCTGTGTTGCCCCTTCACACTGTACCTCACTTTATGTAGCACACCACCTTCCCTTGTCTCGCACTCCTCATTCTTCCCCCCTCCACTTTCTACTCCCTTCGGCTATGACTATCTGAGCACTCTCACTTTTATCAATGAATGGTCAAACAAACCTCTCCTTCCCTAACACCAAACCCATGCCCCTGTCAATAATTAGCGGGCAGCCACAAAGAAAAAAAGCGTTTACATCTTTAATGAGCTTATTAAGGAAACTGTTACTTTTGCTCCTCCTCTGCTCAAGCAATGTGGAGTTAAATCCTGGACCTCCATTACCGCCTACTTAACCTACTGAATTTGTAGCTGCCCCCTGGCTTAGAATGATGCTGGTCAATATACAGTATTAAGCTTAACCAAAAAATTTGCTCAGTTACAAGCATGGGCTACTCATACTGAACCAGATCTTATCATTATTACTGAGACGTGGCTTAAAAGGGCCAATACTGACCAACAAATTACTCTTCCTGGCTATAAACTACACAGGGCAGACAGGGGAAACGGGGGGTGGTGTGGCTGTTTACTCTAAAACCAAGTACTCATGGATATCTACTGTAAATCCAAACCAAAAGAATACGAGATTGTATCCCTGAAGCTTCACCTTCCTTCCACAGAATGCATTACTGTCATTGGTGCTATAGGCCCCCGGCTGGTGGCATTGACTTCCTTAATGTATTCAAATCCCTAACCGCTGCTGCCAAAACAGAAACTATAATCCTTGGGGATTTCAATATGGACTGACTTACCCCTAAGTCACACGGCCTAAAATCTTTCTGCGATGAGCTTGGCCTTACACAGCTAGTTAGTGAACCCACAAGGAACAATACGTCCAATATTGCCAATAGTTCACTCCTAGATGTTATTTTAACCACTCATCCTCACAAAATCTTACATTCTTCGTTTTTTGACAATGACATGAGTGACCACAGAATTGTAGTATGCATAAGATCGCAAGCCAAGGCTCATCACCAGCCCAAGCTTATAACAAAATGGTCTTTTCGTAAATTTAGCGCAGCAAATTATTTGACTGACCTAGGCAAGGTAAGATGGCAAGATCTCTATCTCGCCAAAACAGCAGAGGAAGCTGTCACTGTCCTCACCGACAGCCTTGTCGCACTGGCAAATAAGCATGCCCCCTTTGTTAAGACCAGGGTGCGCAACACCTCTCATCCCTGGTTCACCCCTGATCTGAAGGCCGCACTTACAAACCGTGACAATATCTGGGCCAAGGCTAGGTGTACTAAGAGCCCTGCAGATTGGCAAGCTTTTAGAGCAGTTAGAAATGCTTGTGTAAAACACATTCGCTCAGCAAAGGCAAACTTTTATGTTTCCACCCTTGAGCAGGCAAACGGGAATTCTTACAAAATTTGGAGGACACTTAAATCTATCGAAGGTCGGCCTGCTGCTCCTATCCTCAGCAAGATCCTCACCAGTGGTAAGGTTATCAAAGTAATTGCCAAATCCTTGAAGAACTTAACGACATTTTGTCACAGTCGGCCTAGCCTTTGACTCCTCACCTTATGCAGGCGGTGGGAATATTCAAGCCACTACTATTCCCACTTCCCATACTTCAGCTTCTCCCTTCCAGCTGCACACACTTAATTACAAAGAAGTGGAAGACTCGCTCCTTAACATAGATACTAAGAAAAGCACCGGGGATGATGGTCTTGAACCTTTCTTCTTAAAACTTGGCTACCTGCATCTTACTGCCCCTATTCTTCACATTTTCAATCTCTCCTTCAACACTGCCATAGTTCCGTCTTGTTGGAAATCTACCCACATCCTACCCTTATTCGAATCTGGGGACTCTTGTGATCTAAACAACTATAGGCCTATTTCAATCCTGCTTGTTCTCTCCAAAGTCTTTGAAAAATTGATTTACACACAATTAAAATTCTACATCAGAACCTTCTCTCTTCTTAATCCAGCTCAATCCAGATTCCGGCCTAACCACAGCACCATCACAGCACTGGCTAAAGTTACTAATGACTGGGTTACTGCTACGGACACTAAGAAGACTACTGGTGCGGTCTTCTTAGACCTCAGTAAAGCATTTGATACCATTGATCATAATCTATTTGTTTCTAGCCTTATTAAATTAGGTGCCACCCCTTACACCGCTCAGTGGTTCACCAGTTACCTATCAGGAAGGACCCAGAAAGTTAAAGCTGATGGCCTATTCTCAGCCTCCTTACCGATTGCCAGGGGAGTCCCACAAGACTCCATCCTAGGCCCCATCCTCTTCTCCTTGTACATTAATGACCTGGACTCTCACATAACCAAATCCAAATTGCATTTCTTTGCAGATGACACAGTACTATACACCTCGGGCACAACCTTGTCTGAAGTTAGGAACGTGCTACAAGCTGACTTTGCCCAGCTCGAACTTAACCTTATCAATGCTAAGCTTCTCCTCAATGCTAAGAAAACTAAGGCAATGATCTTCACTCTTAGTACCTCCTCTACTACTCCCCCTACCTTACCTAAAGACTTTGTTGTCAGCTCTCTATGAGAACCTCTGGAAATCATCTCCAAATTTAAATATCTTGGCATGTGGATAGATAACAAGCTGTCTTTCAATGACCATCTTGAGGACCTAGCCAGGAGGCTAAAAGCCAGGTTAGGGTTCTTTTTCAGAAATAGGTCTCTCTTCCCACTAGAGACTCGTATCAGGCTCGTCCAGGCCACATTCCTTTCCCTACTTGACTATGGGGATCTAATTTATGCTTCCGCTGCATTCTCAAGCCTAAATAAATTGGACGTCCTCTATCACCGTGCACTGTGATTCATTACAAACTCCCCTTACCAAACCCATCATTGTGCTTTATATGCTGCTGTTGGCTGGACATCACTCACTACTAGACGGCTGCTGCATGCTGGTATATGGACTCTAAAGTTATTACTGAACAAACCCTCGAGCTACCTAACATCTCTCATTTGTATCTTCCATAGTGCATACTCACTTAGGAAATCCGACTTTATCTTCCTCGTCATGCCTAGAACTTGCACCACCTTTGGCAAACATGCCTTATCACATGCTCTTCCAGCTATCTGGAACCAACTGCAATCTGCATTGAAACTATCTACCATTGTCTCAGTTAATTTCTACAAAGCGTTGGCTGCATCTAAAATAAAAGATATCTGCAGCTGTTTTTAAGTCCCTTCCTCACTCTTCTGCACCTACTTCACCCTCCCATCTGTCAGGAAATAGTGCCATCCATTTCTGAATCTGTATAGCTCCTGGCACTGACCAAGACCTCTAAAATATCTGCTGCAGCTAAACTGCATGATCCCTTCAGCCGCTCTCATGACACTTCGCAACCCTTTCACTCCTACCTATACCTTATTCCCTCCTTCCCTCGCTAGCACTTTCCATCCTATGCTGTCCAGTAATACTTAACTCTTCCATCTAAACCAGCTTCTCTATCCTGATATTCTATAGATTTCACATTAACTGATTTTTTTTTTCTAGCATATGTTTATAATCCTATCCTTGTGTTTCTGAACATTGTTTCATATGACCTTAACTGTACTGTATTAAACTGTGATGTACTATTCTATGTAATGGTTCATGTGAACCTTAATTATATTCTTAGGATGCCTTTCTTTATTTTATGTAATGTCTCATTGACTGTATACATGCCTCAGGACCTCCTTGTGAATGAGCTTGCCCAATGGAGTCTTCCTGCAATAAACTTGAACTTGAACTAATCGGCATCAGACGACGTCCATATAAAGGGGTGGTCCCCCATGCCCACCTTCCAGTTCTTTCCTGCCGTTGGCTTGAGAAAGTTCCTCATGGTTGAACAGGGCTCATCAGTGCATTCATCAGCTTAAAGTTTTTGACTTTCCAGCTTATTTTCTCGAGTTTCTTCAAAATTTCTTCAGACCATCTGCTGTGTGTGTGTCATCCCTGACTCCCTCCAAATCACATAAAAACAAGTGCAACTCATGTGGTTCTCAGCTTCTGCACAAGTATGGCCACTCCTTGTGTCTCTTCTGCCTAGGCCCGGACCACCGCGTGGAGGAGTGCCAGCACTGCCAAAAGTTTATCTCAGCTACCCACAAGCAAAGGCAGCAGTCCCTGGAGGTCCATCTCCTGAAAAACAAAATGGCATCCATGGAGGAGGAGCTGAAGAAGAAACTTAGGCAGGCGTCAACCTCCCCAGAAGGCCATAAAAAGAAGCATGAGAAGGAGAAGCACTGAGACCAGGATTACTCATCCACAGCAGCTGCGACTTCGGCTGGAGTCGCGGCCCTACAGATATCTTCCCCTCTGGGGGATCGCTCCTCGATGGCCGTCTTGGTGGCTACCAAGAAGGTGTTGACCCTCCCGTCGGGCTTGCGCTTGGGCCCCTCGGGAACCTCTGGGGTAAAGGAGGCTTCGGCTCCCGCCAAGGCCGCTCTTCCAACTCGGCCTTCTGGTCCGAGTGGGTCTGGTAAGTCGGACGCTGATACCAACGATGCCCGCACGGACAGGACTGATAAGCTGCTCACCTCCTCTGGTGATTGCCCAGCCCACCACCCTTATGGCAAGGCCACCCCTCCTTCACAGCCTTCCAAGGATAGGGAGTCCGATAAGTCAGACGCCGGCTTGTCCGACATCCACCCAGACGCTGCTGATAAGATGGCCATTGGCCCCTCCGATGACCGCCCAGCAGACTTGCCTGCGTCAGACCCAGTTGTCATGTCTGACATCCCAGGCTCTCTGCAATGGATCCACCCATTGCCCTGTGAGGTCCCCGTATCCCCTTGGGTCCCACCAAAGGATTTTAACCCTCCTTCCCGGGTGAGACTGAGGACCTAGGGACACTGCCATCAGGGGTCCCTCCCCCCGATGCTGGACCCAATGCCGCCCTCTGGCATTCCTTTGCCTGACGGAGGATCTGCCCCTCCTTCAGGACCGTTTGACAGTCTCCCTACGCCGGGCCCGACACCCTCCAGACCCACTATCCCACCGTCCGGTCCATCAGTAGGGCCTTTGCCAAGACCTTCTGCTCCATCAGAGCCCCTGGCGCCAGGGTACCCGATGCCACAATACCCGGCGCTGCAGTACCCGGTCGCTCAGTACCCGCCAGGTTTCCTGCCGTCGTGTTACAGACACTCTCTTTACGGGTATCCTCACTACCCATATCCGAGCCCCCCTCCTCCTCCGCCCCCTCCTCAGCTGCTGGCGGACTTGAAGGAGACCTTGGCCTCTTGGTGGGCTGAGGCAGAGGTTCAAATCACCAAGGAAGTCGAGAGTCATCTTCCGACGTCAGTCCCTATGCTGGACCCTCTTCGTCGGAGACAGGAGACCCCCTCCCCTTTACCCGACGCCAGAGGATATCCTTCTGGCTCCCGGGGACACGCTCCCCCTGGGACTTCCCAGAGGGGTCGTTCCACCCCCTCCCAGGGAGGAGTCTTCTTCATCTTCCTCAGAACCATCCAACTCAGATACCGAGTAAGATCACTCTGATCATGGAGACAAGCCTCATACTCCAGAATGCCCAAGGCTGAGGGACCCTCTGAAGTCCCCTCCGGAGGATCCTTCCTTTCTGGAGCTCTTGAGAAAAATCCTGGAGACATGTCAGTGGCAGTCAGTGGAGCTAGACCCACTGCATAAGAAGCTCACTGGTCATCTGGATCTACCCGAGACCGCTCCCACACTGATTCCACCCTGGATAGAACCTCACGCCGATCTTGTTTCCACTATTTGGAAACAACCATCTGCGCTAGCCCCCCCTTCTGAGGGAGGCAGATAGGCTATATCAGGCTCCGGAGGGTAAAGACTTTCTAAGTGTTCACCCCAAGGCGGACTCGGTTGTGATCAGCGCCACCAAAGGCCGCTCCACCAACCCAAAACACCTAAGCTCATCCCCACCTGACAAAGAATCACGACTTCTGGATCAGTACAGGAAGATGATTTACTCCTCTTTGACTCTAGGCATCAGGGCCCTCAATTATGTCGGCCACATAGGGGCTTTCCAGAAGTCCATTCTCAGCCAGGTGGAATCCAAACTGGACTCCCTTCCTGATTCCCAAATTAAGCAGGAACTGGGATACCTGGTCCATTCTGCTCATTCGTCCTGTAGGCACATACTTTGTGCCACCTACAATGCGGTGGACACAGCTGGCAGGAGCTCAGCTTTCGCCATAGGCTTATGGTGTCATGCCTGGCTCCGTGTGTCAGGATTGGTCCTTGAAGTACAGTCCGCTATCCAAGATGTTCCTTTCAGGGGTTCGGTGCTGTTCGGGGGTGATGTCAAGGACATCATAACCGAACAGCAGGAGAAGGGCACTGCACACAAGTCAGTCCAGACATTGTACAGGCCCCCTCAGGGGCAGTGACGTCCTTTTCATTGCCAAAACTAACAAAAACAAAAGCCCAATCAAGGAAAGCTTGCCAACAAACGTCAAGCCCCTCCAGCTACCAAGACTCCCCCCAGCAAAAAATCTGCAGGAGCCTCGGCTGCTGTGCTGCCCCACACCTCCTGACTCCCTGCCTCTCCCTCTGCCCATTCCAGAGGAACCAGTGGGGAAGGGGGGAGATTCTCCTCCCATCTACCTGGTTGGGAGAGGATAACATTGGACGCTTGGGTGCGCCAGCTAATATCTGCCGGACACTCAATAGAGTTTCTTCAGAAACCTCCTTGAAACCCTCCCCCCAAGTCGTCCTACTCCCCGCAACATCTTCCTCTGGTTCTAGAAGAAATCCTATTCCTTCTGTCAAAGACGGCAATAGAGCCAGTCCCCACTCATCTTTGGGGGACGGGTTACTATTCCCATTTCTTTCTAGTTCCAAAAAAGACGGGAGACTTGAGGCCTGTCCTAGACCTCAGCTCCCTGAATATGTTCATGGAGTACAAACGCTTCAGAATGCTTTCCTTGTAGAGCCTTCTACCCTTACTTCGGTTGGGACAGTGGCTATGCACTCTGGATATGCAGGATGCTTACCTGCATATCCCCATATGCCCTTCCCACTGCAAATACCTCCATTTTTGCTTTCATGGGGACCACTACCAGTTCAAGGCCCTCCCATTTGGTCTTTCCTTGGCTCCCCTGAGTATTTACCAAATGCCTGTCAGTGGTAGTAGCCCACCTGTGTACTCGGGGTGTGCAGGTCCTCCTGTACTTGGATGATTGGCTCCTGGCAGCCCCTTCCAGGGAAGAACTTCTGCACTCCCTTTCCCTTACCCTGCAGGTTTTTACCAGCCTGAGTATTACCATCAATCTGGTCAAATCCCACTTGGTCCCTTGCCAACACCTTCAATTTATAGGGGCGATACTGGACACGACCCTAGGCAAAGCCTTTTTGCCCCTGGACAGGGTCGAGACCCTTCAGATTCAGGCTTGTCTCCTGTCCGGTTGCAGACGGGTCAGAGCCAAGTCAGTCCTCCACCTCCTTGGGCTTATGGCGGCTGCCATTCTGACAGTACCATTCGCTCGGCTCCTTATGAGGATCTCTCAGTGGATGCTTCAGTCGCAATGGGACCAAACCATGGACGATCTAGACCAAGAGGTGCTAGTGTCGGTTCCCATGAGCAGGAACTTGTACTGGTGGATGGTTCAGGAGAACCTGTGTCTGGGAGTTTGATTCTGCATCGCTCCTCCTTCCCAGACATTGACAACAGATGCGTCAGGGTAGGGCTGGGGTGCCCACCTAGGGTCTCAAAGGACGCAGGGCAGTTGATCCCTTTTCGGGCAGAAATTGCACATTAATGTGCTTGAACTGAGAGCAGTCCTATATGCCCTACAGGCTCTTCTTCCCTTCATTCTTCCCGGTCATCTTCTGATCCAGTCAGACAACATGTGTGTAGTCTGGTACCTCAACAAACAGGGAGGAACACGTTCCTATCCCCTGTGCTGGGAGGCGATGAGAGTCTGGTACTGGGCAGCTCAGCACAACCTTCACCTGACCGCAGTTCACGTTCTGGGAGTGGAAAGCACCCTGGCAGATGAACTCAGTCGATCCACAGCCAGGGCTCACGAATGGGAGTTAGACCAACAAGTCATAAATGACATTTTTGGCAGTGGGGGACACCTTAGGTAGATCTTTTAGCCACCCCCCAAAATGCAAAACTTCCCACCTTTTGCTCGCTCGCTCCAGGGCAAGACGTTTTCTGGCGGGACGCTCTGCCTCTCTGTTGGAGGGACAGATTCGTTTATGCCTTCCCTCCCATTCCCTTGATTCTGAGGGTCTTGAACAAACTCAGAACAGAAGGGGCTTAAATGATCCTCATTGCTCCCTTCTGGCCCAGGCAAATTTGGTTCTCTCTTCTGCAACAGTTTTCCAAGGAACCTCCTCTTCCTCTTCCTCTGTTGCAGCACTTATTGACCCAGGATCAGGGGACCCTAGTTCACCCAGGCCTCAAATCGCTTCATCTTCATGTGTGGCTCCTTCAGACATAACCAAGGCCCGCTTCGGAGTCTCTCCTTTAGTAGCGGACATTTTGGTGGAGGCGAGAAAGCCTTCCACCAGATCCACCTACGCTATGAAGTGGAAATGGTTTTCCATCTGGGTGAGCTCTAAAGATTTGGAGCTCTTCTCATGCCCAGCTAACAAAGTCCTGGATTACATGCGTCATCTCTTCGACCTGGATCTCAGCCATTCCTCTTTAAAAGTCCATATGGCAGCTATTTCAGCATACCACATTCCCTTTGGAGACAGGACCTTTGCTCAGTTGGAAGTCTCTAAGCCTTTTCTTAAAGGGGTTCTTCACCTGAGACCCCCCCAGCCGCAGTCCTGCCCCCCCATGGGACTTGAATTTCATCCTGGAAAAGCTCACACTGTCTCCCTTTGATCCGGCAGTGGATGCAGACTTTAAAGTTCCTTTCTTGGAAGACTGTCTTCCTGGTGGCCATCACCTTAGCTCGAAGCATTCCCAAGCTCCAAGCCTTGATGTGCAAAATCCCGTATTTGATTTTCCACAAGGAAAATGTGGCCTTGCTCACCAACCCTAAGTTTCTTCCTAAGGTGGTGGCTGAATCTACGCTGAATCAATCCATTGAGTTACCGGCTTTGTTTACGCAACACTTCAATCAAGGGGAGTACTTCTTACATACTCTGTATGTTCACAGAATCCTGAGATACTACACTAACTGGACTGAGGATCTCAGGAAAACCATTCAGCTTTTTGTTTCTTGTGCTCACAAATGGGAAGGCAGTGCTGTCTCCAAGCAGTGCCTTTCCAAGTGGTTGGCCAATTGTATCACTTTCTGTTACGACAAGTACAACAAGACCCTTCCGGGTTAAGTCAGAGGTCACTCCAGTAGAGGAGTAGCTGCCTCTGCTGGTTGTTTCAAGAATGTGTCAGTGGCAGACATCTGTGCAGCTGCAACTTGGACTTCCGTCCATACTTTCACGAAACACTACAGTTTGGACATTGCCTCTTGCCATAGAGCAGGCTTCGGGTTGGCCATTCTGCAGGGTCTCCTTTCATGAGACCTGCTCAGCCCTGAGGTTTTATGTTGTGGATGACAGTCCTCCTCCTAGGTTTCTCTTTGTTCCAGACTGCTTGGGACTCAGTCCTATTTGTGAATATCTACTACAAGAGCCCTCTCGAAGTAAGATAGTACAGTTACGTAAGAACGTACCATAACAGTAGATGTTCAAGAGAGGCTCTTGCAGTAGGTATTACCTTCCTGCCCTCCGTCCCCCTAGGTCTCTTTTCTTCTTTTCCATGGGGGCATATCCTCTTCTCTCTCGTCTTGCCTCTTTAGGCCATTGGCGGGAAAGAACTGGAAGGCAGGCGTGGGGGACCACCCCTTTATATGGATGTCATCTGTCGCCGGTCACCTGACGTGGGGGCGGTCCCCTGCCAGAGACTGCTAGCTAGAGATTTTTCCATGGGGTTCTGACTCCTGGTGGCTTATTCCTATTTGTGAATACCTACTGCAAGAGCCTCTCTCGAAGTTTTACTGTTACAGTAAGTTCTTATGCAACTGTACTTTGCATATTGATGTCACCTGTGGCACGCAATGATGTTATGGGATCACGTTTTTGTGGGGATTTCAACATTTTCATTACTGGATTCATCATGAGGTGGAGTAATAAGATAGTTATGTTGGCAGTTTCATCCCTGTTTTACTACAGACGCAAGTCTGTGCATCCACAGCAGCATATATGTATGCACCTTAGAGGATGGGAGTGCAGGGCCCTGGGCCCTGCACTTCCACAGACAAATGAGGATACAATTATACTATCTCACAAAGTAAGGAAATTCTTTGCAAAAACTTTAATGTGCTAGTTAGGGTTGAAGTGACAGAAGTAGGGAAATGTGGTGTTAGGGTTTCTAACCCTAACACCCCACCCCCCAGACAACAACAGGAAAAACCATTACTGTTTCACCTCTCCTGCATCTTCGCTAATCAGGCATGGGGTGTGCCTTGGGGTTGTCAGCCCTAATGCTCATGCCATTCTCATATACTCTACACATCTCAGCTTCTTTCATGATCAAATGGGGTGAGCATTAGGGCAAATCAGAGGGACACAGAAGGGGACTTACACCAGGGCAGAGAGGCCTAAAAGAGTTGTTGGACATGATAGGGCTTACAGACACCTGGAGGCTATTGCACCCACAGGATAGCTGTTATACCTTTTACTGGAGGCCCCATAACACCTTCTCCTGAATTGACTTTTTTACTGCCAACCATGAAAGTGTGCAGGGAATCCTTAGATATGAAATCAAACCAATGGCAGTGTCAGACCGTGCTCCCGTCATCCTTAAGCTGAACATCAGAGTTGGTGTAGAACTGGATAAATTCTGGCATTTTAACACTCAGTTGTTGAAAGACAGAGACATAGTGGACAAAATGAGAATCTGCATAAACAGCTTTATTGCAGAGAATAGGGGCACAATTGACAAGTTAGATGTTCTTTTGGGGGCATCCAAAAGCACATTTAGAGGAGAATGTATTAGACACATTTTGAGACATAAAAAGGAACGTAATAAACTATCAGGCAATTTATTAAATCAGATTCAACAAATAGAAAAGCAGCTCAGTCTACTGCAGAAAGGGTGTGACTGTCTCTTAACTCACTTAGGGCACTGTATGCGTAGCTGTTGAGGGAGAAAGCAGAGCTAGACATATTTTTTTATTTACTATGCTTTTTGTGTGCCCCTCTGTCATCAGTGTCCGTCCTGGTCATGGACCCCTCACCTCCACCTCCGACTATTTATTGCCTGCACTCCCCAGTCACCCCTGACATCCCCCCCCCCAGAGGGCGGGGTCGTGGCACTGTCGCCCTTCCAGTGCCGCGACACAAGTAACTGGTTGGGGAGCTGGCTGCGGAGGCTAATCGAGGCCCGGGGGCAGGCCTTCATGGAGATGGCAGGGAGACACGGAATTTCTCCCCTGTAGGCGGGGCAGGGACATGCAATGATGACCAGCGTCCACCCCACCCCTGAATCGAGTGGGCGTCTGTGCATGTGGCGAACCCAGCCTCTGCTGGGTGTTGCTACTGCGCCGACCGCACATACCCCCCCTCCCCCCAGAGAAGGAGAGCAGTCAAGGGATGTTCAATCCTTCTCCCCCTGGCCGCCCTCTGGTAACCTGGGTCCGTTCCCGAACCCGAGTCACCGAAGTCGCAAGCGGAAATCCAACCGCTGCGCCAATGGGCTGGCGAGCTAGCCATTTTTTGTGCCAGAGTTAAATATACCAGTCAGGGGAGAAGGTTGAAAAGCTCATGGCCCTGAAATTGCAACACCAAGAATCCTTTAGAGTAGTTAGAGGTAATGCACACCCCTCCCCAAAACCACTCGGACTCAGAGTTGGTTATTTAAGTAGCAGGGGGTGAGGGGGGGACATACGGGTGTCAACCAGCTGTCCTAAATCTGTTTATTGATTGGGCTTGAGCAATGGGCATGGAATGGGGGGTGAGGGAGGGATCAGCAGCAGTAACCAGGCCCAGCACCAAATCTGTTATGTTATTTTGTTAACAGTAACACTGTGTAACATGTCGTCTGTCATGTCATGTAATGATCATGATGTTCAATTTTCTTATCTTTATGGGTAACAGTTTTAACAAACTGTCTGTGGTTGGTTGTCACTGTGTGTACAGTCTCAGACTGGTCAGCCACCTCATCTTTGGGGCCAGTGAGTGACAGATGAGACCGCGGTGATCATTCATTCACATTACTGTTAACTTTTGTGCTGCTGGTGCTCTGTCTCGAGTGGTACTGTGTGTTCATGTTCATTCATTGTAAGTCTGAACTATAGAGAGTAGACAGTCCTGTCAGTCTGTCAGAGGCACAAAACTATCAAGGTTAGTCAGACAGAAAATGAGATACACACTGAGAACTTTTTCAAGTTCATTTTTTATCATCTCACTCTTTTTCCCCTGGTCGAAGCAGTCCCCCCCCGGCACCCACACCCCTGGACTTGGTCTGGCACATGCCCCATCACACTGCTAGCCAATGGCAGGACTCCTCCATAGGGACCTGTGGCACTGACCTGGTGAAGACGCCTCTCGAGTCCAGGAGCGCAGGGCTTGGCCATCAGCTGCAGAGGTCGCCCCCACCTATTTTCCAGTTTTCTCCCACTGAGGAGACGGATGTGCAATGGCGTTGATGCACCTAACGTGCAGACACCTGCCACGCTTCTTCCCCGTGCATGCATGTGACTGCAGAGCACCCAGCCTCCACTGGGTGTCACTGCAGCATGATGCAGATCCCTCACCCACCCCGGAGGAAAGAGAGCAGTCGTGAGATGCTCAATCCTTCCCCCCAGCCCCCGGCGGCCCAAGTCCGTTCACGAACCCAGGTCACCGGCGCAGCGCAAGGTGTGGCGTCCAGCACCTCAATCCTCAGCGCCACTGGGCCGGCTTCAGGTTCATTTTTTATTGTTAAATAATAACACAAAAATTGCCATGACGCCAATGCCATTTGCATTTGCAAATTGCAGTTTTGCATTACACTTACATTCCATGTTTTTTCAGTTTGTGATAAGAACTGGCACTAGTAGTCTGCATGTTCCTTCAGTTTTCATTCCCAGTTGTTCCCCGCCCCTCCCTCTATCTGATTCTGCAGCACAAAGTCACTGCTGCCCAGCACACCTGCAGTGTGGATAACGAATTTGACACCCGCCAACACATGCCATATCCAGAGTGCAGTCTGCTCTCTAGTCCAAATTCTCTCTGACATCTACTGCTGTTGCTTCCTGACTCCGAGTCAGAGTCCTCCCTCCCTGTCCTCCTAATGTGATTTATGTTGTGATATTTCATACTTGGCATTGGCTATTCAGCTGAGCTAGCATATTTAGTGAAGTTGCTGTCTTGTCTCATCTGTCTGCTTGATGCACCCCGAGTCTCCAGACAGTCCAGTTCCACTGTGGACCACTTCATGCTTCTCCCTCTGTCTGCTCGCCTGATGCCCCCATTAGAGTGGTCCCTAGGATGGGTTGAGTCCTAGTCCTGACTCCTGATGAGTCCTCTCTGACTGACTCATGTCATATGTGTCACAAAACTTTGGTTGGCTGGCTCAGCTGAGCTCTTGGCTGACTGTGGCTGGGGGCTACCTAACACAAAATTAATAAGAGAAATTACTGTAATTGCATAATTACCCTTAGCCTAGCTGCTAGCTTAACAATTTTAGTCACTTGACTCAGCAGCCACCAACCATGGTGCTGAGGATATATAGGCTAATTCCTTTAGTGCTATGCGGGACTCCAGTCCTCCTGAGTCACTCATCATATCACGAGACTTGACCCACGAGTCCCGAGTCCGAGATGGTGACAAGATGACTTGAGTCACTTTGGCGTTGTGGGGGGGGGGGGGCTACCTAAAACAAAACCCAATGGAAAAAGTAATTTCAATTCATAAATTTCTTAATTACTTAGATAGCTAGTAACACAGAAACATAGATTTTGACAGCAAATAAGGACCACTTGGCCCACCTAGTCTGCCCATTTCCCTACCTACAGGATAAGCTGCAGATCCTAGTTAACCAACAGCCTATTTCTTCCTGCCCCCACAAGAATTGCCTTTATCTGTCCCATGCATTCTTGAATTCTCCCACAGTTTTAGACCACACAACCTCCTCAGGAAGGCTGCTCCATGCATCCACTACCTCTCTGTGAAAATACTTCTTCACATTGCCCCTGAGCCACCCCCATCTTCAAACTGTGTCCCCTTGTTCTTGCACATCTCTTTTCTGAAAGTTGCTACCTCTTGGACTTTGTTGATTCCACTGAGATACTTAAATGTTTCTATCATGTCCCCCCCCACCTCCTTTCCTCAAGGGTATACATATTAAGCTCCTTTAGTCTCACCTCATTTGGCTTCTGTTGTAGACCCTGCACCATTTTCGTTGCCCTCCTCTGGACTGCCTCCATACTGTCTATGTCCTTGCAGAGATGGGTCTCCAGAACTGGATGCAGTACTCCAGATGGGGTCTCACCAAGTGTCTGTACAGAGGGATAACAACTTCCTCTTTTCTGCTGGTGATGCCTCTCCCTATACATCCTAGTATCCCCCCAGCCCTCCCTACTGCCTTCTCACATTGCTTGCCAACCTTAATGTCGTCTGATAAGATTACCCCCAGGTATCTTTCCATGTTTGTTGTTGTTACTACCTCCCCCCCGCCCCATAATTGTGTAATCTTCCCCTGGGTTTTTGTTTCCCAGGCGCATTATTTTTCCACTTCTTTGCATTGAATCCAAGCTGCCATACTTCTGACCATTCCTCCAACCTTGCCAAGTCCCTTCTCATCCTTTCCACGCCTCCTTGTGTAACAACCCTGTTGCAGATCTTTGTGTCATCTGCAAAGAGGCATACTTTTCCTTCCAGTCCCTCTTCAATGTCACTTATAAAGACATTAAAAAGGACTGGACCCAGTACTGAACCCTCGATGTACCCCACTAGTAATCCCCCTTTCTTCAGAGTGGACTCTGCTTGATACCAATTTCTCTCAGTCCTGTTGTCCAGCCAGTGTTTACCCAGGCTACCACCCTGGGACCTACTCCAAGCTAGTTAATTTGTTTATTAATCTTTGTGTGGGACTGTCAAATGCCTTGCTAAAGTCTAGGTAGGCTATGTCCACAGCCCCTCCCTGGTCTACTGCTTTGGTCACCCAGTCAAAGAAATCGATTAGATTCGTCTGACATGACCTTCCCGCTGTGAACCCATGCTGCCTTGGGTCCTGTGCCCCACTGGCCTCCAGGTACTCAACAGTTCTTTCCTTCAGAAGTGATTCCATCACTTTCCCTACCACAGAGGTCAAACTGACAGGTCTGTAGTTTCCTGCCTCTGCTTTGCTTCCACTTTTGAAGGGGAATCACATCCGCCTTCCTCCAGTCCTCAGGTACCACACCATCCTCCCATGATTTGTTAAAAGGGTAGTCAGTGGTGTCACTAGTTCTCCCTTAATTCTTTTAGAATTCTGGGGTGAACCTGCAGGCCCCATTGCTTTGTCCACCTTCAGTTTTAGGAGTTCTTTCAGAACCCTTTCTTCTGTGAAAAGACTGGGATCGACCCCCCTATCCAGAGTTTCTGTTAATTGGATTAGGTACCTCCCCTCCACCTCTTTTGTGAATACTGAACAGAAGTATTCGATCAGTATCCCTGCTTTTTTACTGTCCCTCTCTGCCCACCTACTGTCCATTCTATTCAGCCTCACTATCCCTCCCTTTGTCTTTCTACTCTCCCTGATGTACCTATAAAAGGTTTTATTCCCCTTCTTAACCGAGTTGGCTATCTTTTCCTCAGTTTGGGTCTTTGCTATTCTGACTTCCCTCCCTGTTTTCTTCTGCCTTAACTGGTACAATTCTCTGTCCTGCTCCTTCTTTGTTTCCTTATACTTACTAAATGCTATATTTTTCTCCCTAACCTTCCCCGCCACCTCTTTTGAGAACCATAGTGGCTTTTTCTTTTGTTTTGATTTGTTTATTTGCTTCACACAAAGGCTTGTTGCCTCTGTGATGGCAGTTTTGATGTTTCCCCTTTGTTGCTCTACCCCTCCTTCTAGCCTGTTTGCTAGTGCTTTTCTAAGGCACTCTTCCATCTTGCCAAAGTCAGCCATCCTGAAGTCCAGAACCCTCACTTTTGTATGGCTTGACTCTGTAGCTGAGTTTATCGTGAACCATACTATTTGGTGGTCACTTGTTCCCAGAAGGCTACCCACTTCTAGGTCTGAAATCCTCTCACTGTCCCCATTTGAGATTATGAGGTCTAAGATTGCTCCCTCACGAGTGGGTTCTAAAACTAGCTGTCTGAGGCATGCCACCTGTAGGGCATCGAGAATGGCCCTGCTGTTGGATGTGGCTGCAGAAAAGGTGCTCCAGTTAACATCTGGCATATTCAGGTCCCCCATCAACAGTATCTCCCCTTTCTCTGCCATCCTAAGGATGCTTTCTACCATATCCTTGCCCATTCCCTCTCCCTGACATGGGGGTCTGTGTACAACCCCTGTGTGGATTGTGGATATTTGCGGATATTTGACTCGCCATTATGTAGGCTAAGTTACACACCAACCTGTTGGCCTCAAATTTTTGTATTGGTACCTTGAGGACACTTGTCCAACCCCCACACCCACAAATTTGCTGAGGTGGATTCCCTAGTGTCACAGCTTTGTGGTTTCTGCATTACTTGTTTGATGGCCCAGTCAGGTAAGCAGATTCCCAAAAGGGTGTATTTTCATAATGTTAAAGGTCTAAATAATCTTGTTAAAAGATCTAGTTCTTGCAGCCATATAAAAACATTGCTCCACATTTGTTATGCCACAGGAAACCCAGAACAGCAGAACATGACAAATTAGCTAAATCTGGATTTACACATGTGGTGGTGTCCTTTCAAAATGGTAAACAAAGGGGCACAGCAGTCCTTAACCTTGGCAGATTCCTTTCCTAGTTAAAGCTACTTCTACTGATGCACAGGGATGTCTGGCTATGGTAAAGGGTACCTATGTAAATCAAGAACTTACCCTAGTCAGTCTCTAGCTTCCACCTGGTTCCACCTCCACCTTTGCTGAACAGCTGTATAGGAAAATAACAGATTTTTAAGAGGGCATGCTAATCATTGTGGGAGGGACTTTAATTTTATATTGTCTAATAAGGATATGACAAATAACAAACCCCCTAGAGACAAGTCTTACACACACTGTTCATCCCCACATGGGGTTTACGCTAGAATAGTCCGAGTAATGGTATCGGCTTAGCAAACCCATATGATTAAGGAGTGTACGATTTTTCCTGCACTGCTGTCAGACCATGCCTCACTGTGTGTGGAATTTGTTTTGGCTAGTGAGAACGGATCCTCTGTCTGGAGGCTGAACAATTCAGTTAAATATACTTGAGTTGAAGGAACTGATAGAAGAAAAAAATGAACCAGATCCTGTTGGACAGTGATGGAGAAAAGGTGAGCCCCTATTTCCTGTGGGATATGTTAAAAGTAGTCCTTAGAGGGGACATAATAGCTTATGCTACAAGGCTTAAGACACAGAGAGGAACAACTGCAAGCCTTGCAGGCAGAATTACAGACCCAGCAGCAGTTCCACGTGCAGGGAGACCATACCATACTACCTCAGTTAAACCTGGTAAGGCAGAAAATTCAAGAGATCTTGGATTTGAAAACAGAAATGGTCCTTTGATTCCTTCAACAAAGTATTATGAGGGAGGTCCTTGAGCCTTGAAGGTACTGGCATACCGTCTGAGGCAGAAAATAGCTCCCAACACAGTGACATATATTAAACACCCTGCCACAAAATGAAAAGAGGCAGCCCCCAACAGAATTCTGAGGGCCTTCCAGGCCGATGTACTGTATAGCCCACACAAGATGTGCTGGCTGAATGCCTATGGCCACCAAAACTGCCTGTTTTACCGCATCTGGATCAACAAGCTCTAACTGCACCATTGGCACTGGATGAACTCACAGAGGTTATAAACAATTTGAAAAACAACAAAAGCCCTGGCCCAGAGGGATACACTGAAGAATGTTAAAAACATTTTGGGATGCATGCACAGATATGTTCTAGCATGGAGTATAGGCAGGTGACCGATTTGGCCCAACCTGTCTGGGGCAACCCCAACATAAAAATAGAGAATAAGCCAATCAGGCACAACTGGCTCCCACAATTAAATAACGCCAAGCTTGCCCAATTGGTGGCGCAGGACGGCTCATGCCTCGCAGTGACTACTATTTTAAGCAGATTTGACATACCTACTAAATTTATTTTCAGAGTTTATCAGCTTAAACACTTGTTAGCAAAAGAGTTTGGGCCGCTCCCGCCCCTCCCAGACAGGAAAAGGTTTCAGGACATGTTGCTAACACTAGTAGGACATCGACACTTGGTATCTGGTATTTACAAACGCTTATATAATTGTAAATACCCTGAAGTATTTATACCAAAGACATATTGGGCAATGTATTTCCCTAACCTAGAAATAGACGCGGTAGCTCTTTGGAGAAATGTTCACAGATATATTACGCAGGATAGATTGAGATTGACACAACTTCATATCTTGCATAATATATATTACACTCCCCAGAAGCTCCACAGGTTCGGTCTTACAGACTGTGTCTCATGTTCCAGATGTGGACAGGAGGAGGGGACGTTATATCATATATTCTGGTCGTGTCCGAAAGTTGCTACTCTCTGGGATGATATCCGTCAGAGGTTGGACCCCCTCCTGGGCCTCTCTGATCTTTTCAAGCCCGAGGTGTGCCTGTTGGGAGATTATGCTTCCATACCAGTTGTATCTAGAAGATATCACATGGCTTTAATTTCATTATCAATCGAAAAGGTTGTCCTTAGGCATTGGAAGGACAGTGAAGACATCTCTTTTCCGGAGTGTCTTAAAGAGATCTTGGCCAATCTTAGAATAGAGAAAATGGTGGCTAGTTTAAACAATAGGTTGGATAAATATAAACGAATTTGGGAACCCTTGTACTCACTGCTTTGTATTTAGATTACTCCTCCAAAGAATCATTTAAGTTATCCTGGTGGATATTTCAGATAATCTGAGCTGTGCTGGGGAAGGGGAGGGTAGGGAGGCGGGGGGGAGGGGGGAGCAGCTTCATTAACAGCTGTACGAACATTTTATATGTGATTTCCATAAGTGCTGTATGGAGTTGCTCTCATGTGTAATTGTGAAAATCAATAAACTTTGAATTATCAAAAAAAAAAAATAAATTTCGGGACTCCCTCGGCTCACTGCTGTTTTGCACTGGGGAGGGAGTCCTGAAGAGTAAGCCTGTCTTCATTATGTGGCGGAAGGCTATAATTTCAGCCATCCCAAAGCCAGGGAAATGCAGAGAATGTTGCACCTCCTGTAGACCCATATCTGTCCTCAGTGTGGACTATAACATTTTTACCACTTTGATGGCTAAATGTCTGGAGCCCCTGCTGCCCCTGTTAGTCAACAGAGACCAAGCAGGGTTTGTTTCATCCTGACAGACACAGGGTGATATTAAACGAACACCACATATTCTCCACCATGCTGCCCAGGCAAAGGCCTGATTCCTCTTGTTAGGTTTGGACACTGAGAAGGCCTTTGACCAGGTGGCATGACCATTCTTATTTTAGGTTTTGAGATGATCTGTCATTCCATCAGCATATGTTGAGATGACAGAAGCCATCTATGACTCTCCCTCTGCATATATCAAGGTCAGTGGACGGTTCTGTTTCACCTTCCAACTAGGCAAGGGACCCGTCAAGGCTCCCCTCTGTTGTTTATCCTGTATTTAGAACCCCTTGCCCAAACCATTAGGCAACACCCTGAAATTACAGGAGCGCAGTTAGGTGACCAGGAGCAGAAACTGGTGCTAGACATTGATGACCTCCTAATTTATTTAACCAACCCTGAAAGTCCCCTTCCACACCTCTGGGATACATTACAGCATTTTGGGGAGTTGGCAGGTTACAATCTAAACACAACAAAAACAAAAGTGCTTCAGCTCTATTATGCCCCCTGTCGAGATAAGGAGCACTTTCAGTTTAAATGGGACAAGCCAGCGTTTAAGTACTTGGCTGTTTTACTGCCAGCAGAGTCAGAGATGGTCATGTCCCTAAATTATAACCAAATTTCACAAGCATTGTCTAAACATGTTGAAGTGTGGATTCATCTGTCACTCCCTCTTATCCAAACAGTAGATATCATTAGCATGAACCTGCTGCCCAGACTGTTATACTTGGCACAAACCCTGCCTCTAACATCACCACCTAGGTATTTTAGGAAATGTAATAAACAAATCTCTAGGTATCTTTGGCAGAGCAGTGACCTAGGATCTGGACAGAGGTCCTGTATCTCCCTAAATCTCAAGGAGGTCTTTCCGTCCCAAAACTGATGCTGTACCATGCAGCAGCAGCACCCATCCAGACGGTATTGTATTGGTTGTTCCCCAGTTCATGGTCACATTGGAAATAATTGGAACTAATTGATGGGGACATACTTAATATCTTTCTAAAGTACTGTTCACCAATCTATATTTCATTCCCCCATACACAGAAACTTAGAATTTGATGGCAGATAAGGACCACTTGGCCCATCCAGTCTGCCCATTTCTCCCTACCTACACTATTACATCAGACCGTGCCTGGACAGACAGACAATCCATATACAAAGTTCACTGTAAGTATGTTGCACCAAGCTCTGCATACCAGAACTAATGCTCCCAGTGGGTTTTTACTTTACTCTTTCCTGGATACAATCGATCTTCTTTGGGAGTATCTCAGTTATCAGGTCACACCGAAGGAACTTCACCGTCGGTGAAGCAGGATCCACACAGAAGATTTTCCAGCAATGCAGCTAGGGCTGCCCATGCCGATGGCACCTGCCAATGTCATCAACCCTATAAAGGCGTGAGCGGCCCCACTTCCTGCTCAGTTCTTTCCCACTGTTGACTCCTCTCGCATGGGTCTCCGTAGAAGCTTTTTCGCAGTTCGTGCCATTTTTGCGTACGCTCTTCTTCAGTATTAGCTTTTAGGACTCCCGCCTATCAAGATGGCTAGTCATGCTGGACTAGCCGTTAGGAGCTCTTTGAGATGTGTTACATGGTGCTTTGTTTGATTTGATTTTATTTGTTTTATCAGTACACTTGTCTTATTCATTTTATTATATTTTATAACGCTTTCTCACTTATATACTAGCGGTTCTTGCAGTGACTGGCTGAAGGACTTAGTGTTTTCCGAGCTTTCCAGGTGGATTTGTCGATAATTCATGTATTTTACTCATTCACGGAGAACTGGTGTGTTCTGGCTTGAAATGACAGTGAAACCTGAGGTCTCTCTTTTCTGACTTTGTGGCGTGTGGAGGATTGAAATCGGAAATACCTCCGGGGACTACTCTGGGTTTTACAGGACCGACTGGGATTGTTACATGGCTGGTGTGTATTCCTGAAATGCAGAGGAACCGTGAGTAAGATCTGGGGTCTATCCATGGAAAGCATATCGGAGTGTGCTATGTATTAAGATCTGCCAGAACTTTGAAAAGTGGAAGTGCAGCATGATTTGGGAGCGGGGCCCTTTCGTGTTTATGGTCCACTGCTGATTTGGTTTCTTAGAGCAGGAGTTGTCCCCCATGTTTTTCTGAGGAGTTGTAGCAGTGGTTGGGACCCCTCTAAAACCTTTTAGGGGATCGTCCTTGCGGCCTGTCTCCTGGGGTTTGTAGCTGGGAGTTGTGAGTGACTGAGTGGGGGCCTGTGAAATTGGAGTATTGGGGGGGGGGCTCCCCCTGGGATCTAGCTGCACGCCCCAACCAGCTGCTGTTGGAGACTTTTTGAGCTGTGTCCCATATGTTATCTGGACTAAAGTCTGCTATCCGTCGGTGGCCGAGGATTATTTTTTCTATCGAATTTCTGTGGGATTTACCTGCCTTGTTCCTGCACGACTTTGACTTTGGGTTTGTTCTTGCATCATAACCTGCTTTTCTTCAAAATCTGGGAGCGTTTTATGTTTTGTTTTTTTTTTAATGCAAGGACTTTTATGACTTTTATGAACTTATTAATGGACTTTAGAAGTTTAAGTAATTTTTTCTTTTGTTATTTTTATTTCTGTATAGTTTTAAGTTTATAGGTTAAAGTCACTATTGTTTTACAGGCAGTGAGAGCGCCTGTACTTCTTGCTAGTTCCCCAGGGTGTGAGAGGGCCTGGGGACTAGATACAGTTATGTTGTAATAGTATTACAGACAGTGAGAGTGCCTGTATGTGGTTCAGCCCCCGAGGCAGTGAGAGGGCTCGGGGAGCTGTAAACTGTCATTTGAAAGACATTCATTATCGGTATTTGGTTCATTGGGATTTTACGTTTTTCTGTATTTATATATGATTATTAATTTATTTTTGTTAAGATACTGAATTATTTAACTTTGTCTAATATTAAGGGATAAACTGGGGTTTTATTTAAGTTGATTTTGAGTTATTTTGTTTTAGTAGGTTAGTTAAGTGTGTACCGCCTGTGTATGTTGCCTGTGTTGAGATGTGTTGGAGGCCTGCCCCCACGGTCGTACACTATTCAGCTTCTGCTCTTCATGCCCTCTGCCTTTTCTTTCCTCCCCCATTGCAGTTTACAACCTACCAGCACTGTCGGGTGCTGGGTAATGCTCTCAAAGGGAGGAGAAGGGCGGGGGGGGTGAACAATGGAGGGTGAATGAGCGGGGCCATCACTTCGGGGTCGTGAGATCCAGGAGACACCCTGGGGCGAAATGGAACCCAGAACATGGTCTTCCACGTCTGGTTTCCATACCCAAGGGCACCACCAATATTGGTGGGCAGGTGGCCCAGTGGCCCGGGCAGCCCTGGAGGTTCGACCAACTCTAGCTGTGTTATGCAATACCAGGTCCATCAAAAACAAGACTGCAATAATTGCAGATCTTGTAGAAAAGGTGGATCTGGCTTACATCACCGAGACCTGGCTGGATGGGAATTCTGGCCCCATTTTGGAGACTTTAACTCCAGCCGGGTACCCGGTGATTCACCGCCCGAGGTTGAATCGTGGTGGTGGTGGTGGGGGAGTGCGGTCTCTTTTAAGACTGAACTTAACCTCACGAGTGTACCAGTTGAGGAAGCTGAGTCATTCGAGTGTACTGTGGTAGCAGGTGTAGGCTGTAGGATTGCCCTCGTCTTCCGTCCACCCAGTGACGAGAAGCAGTTCCTTCAGGAAGTGGTGGACTTCGTCATCAACATGGCATTTGAATCACCCAGACTGATGGTTCTGGGTGATTTCAGTGCCTGGGTCGATGACGAACTTTCGCAGTTTGGACAGCACTTCCTCCAGTTGATGTCATCTCTGGGCCTTACACAGATAGTAACCACTACTACCCATAAACATGGCCACTCCCTTGACTTAGTTTTTCTCCTGGGGATTGAGGCCTCTGATTTGGGGGTGGAACCAGTTGGGTGGTCCAATCACTATACCGTGGGGTTTAGTTTTAGCACCCCCTTCATAGGCCTACCCCTGTGGAGATGGTCGGTTATCGCCCTTTATAAGATATTAACTCTGAAGGCCTGGCGATGGTACTTGACCTATCATCCTCTCCTGTGGCTAACAATGACCCAGATGCCCTCGTGGTAGCCTATAATATGGCTGTCTTGGCAGCTCTGGATGTCATTGCTCCTGTCCATGTTCGCCCTCTCTCCCTCTCTCCCTTTGCCCTCAGTCCCCATGGTTTGATGGGACCTTGAGGGAGATGCGGTGAGTAGGTCGAAGGTTAGAGTGCTGCTGGCGGAAATCCTCCCTTGATGCTGACCACCTTAGATTGATGGAGCATTATTAAGCCTATCAATCTGAATCACCCATAAGAAGGCAGAGTTCCTGACCGGGGCGATTACGGCTGCTCAGAATCGACCAGCTCAGCTCTTTTGCACTGTAGACAGGCTGTGCAGCCCAGCCTGTCTACATGTCCAAAGGGCTTTTTCACAAAGAGAATGCGATGAACTTGCCCGATTCTTTGCAACTAAGGTGGCCGACAGTAGGGCGGTGCTCAACCTGCACACTCTAAGGGTGTTGGTTTGGATCAGCATGAGGCTGCTGCTTCCCGGTTTTCCTGGAGTTCCTTCAACTGACCGGAATTCATGGATATCATGCGGATTGTCCAGGGTGCACGACCTACATGCTGTAGTTTGGATTCAGGACCAACTTCTCTGATTTTGGGTTATATCGATTCTATCAGTCTGTTCCTAGCATGGATAGTCTGGTGCTGCTTGGAAACAGGTGAGTTTCATACCTCCCTGAAGGAGGCGGTGGTAACACCCATCCTGAAGAAAGCTTCTTTGGACCCTGACTGCCATGCAAACTACACACTAATCTCTAATATTCCCTTGTTGGAGAACCATTTGACCATCCATATCATCTGTGAACCCCTCCAATCCGGTTTTCGAAAAAGGCATAGTACTGAGACAGCGCTGGTTCGGGTGCTCAATGATCTCCTGATGGCTAGGGATTGGAAGAACCATTCCATTTTGGTTCTCCTAGATCTCTCATCAGCCTTTGACACTGTGGCCCATGGGGTTCTACTTGAGTGTCTGAGGTTCATTTGTGGACTATCGGATATAGTCCTCAAGTGGTTTACATCTTACCTCACTGGAAGAACACAGAGAGTGGTTTCCGGGATTTATTTGTCGGACCCAGTCTCTCTGTCTTGTGGGGTTCCTCAGGGCTCTGTGTTGTCCCCCATGTTATTCGCAGTGTATATGCTGCCCCTCAGAGGCATTGTAAGAAGGTATGGGCTGAGGGTTCACTGCTATGCTGATGATACCCAGCTCTACCTTTCTTTTGCACCCGATCAGGATGGAGCTTTCTCGGTCTTTAATAACTACCTTAATGAAATCCAGGAGTGGATGGACTCGAGTTGGTTGAAGTTGAACTCTGAAAAGACGGAGGAGTTGGTAGTGGATCCGTCGCACCGGATAGGGGATCCGGGGGCTGGTTCACCCTCTGGACTTTGTCTTGAGGGTGTCTCACTCTCCCGACCTCTGAACAGGTGCGTAACCTGGGGGTAATATTTGATGAGGGATTGACTCTGCATTCGCAGGTGTCTGCCGTCATCAAGTCTTCATTTTTCCATCTGAGGAATATCTCCAGGTTTAGGCACCTTGTTCCGTCCGGCGATCTTCCTACACTGGTCCATGCCTTTGCGTCCTCGCGTTTGGACTGTTGCAGCTCCCTTTATCTAGGGCTTCTAGGGGTTGAAATCCACCACTTGCAGCTGGTACAGAATGCAGTGGCCCGGCTTCTGACTGGTACCTCTTGGTCCAGCCATATTTCGCCGGTACTGCTCGGACTGCACTGGCTGCCAGTACAGTGGCGGATCACCTTTAAAGTCGGTCTTCTGGCTTATAAAGCCCTACATGGACTTGGCCCGGACTACCTGAAAGAGCTCCTGGTTCTTTACTGCCCTGGGTGATCGCTCCGCTCAGCTGGCGAGGGGTTGCTAGAGATCCCGAGGGTGTCTTTGAAATCTTCTGGGGCCCGTACATTTATGTATGTGGCCCCTACCCTCTGGAATTCTCTACCTCATCAGTTACGTGAGTGTGCGACTGTGGAGGGATTCAAAGTGGCCCTGAAAACGTATCTGTGGACCCAAGCATTTGGAGTCTGATTTTATTTATTGCATTTGTTTACCTTGCTACCTGTTTTAATGTAAGATTTGATATGTTCAATCTGTTTAATTTGTAAGGCGCCTTGGTTTTATGAAAGGTGCCATAAAAATGAAGTATTATTATTAAGATTCTTTTACCTTGTTTATGTCGAGAGTCACTCCTTCCACATCTCTCTTCCATTGCTGCTGCTGCAGAAAGAAGATTGTTTCTTCAGACAACCACAGCCTCTGTGTCTGCGGTCTTGGGCCTGACCACGACATCTCAGACTGTGAGCTCTGCCAAAAATTCAACCTCACAACCCTCAGGTGACGCAAAAGGTTTTAAAGACATTTCTCATGAAACAACAAGTAGCCAGTTCTGGGCAGGGGGCCTCCGAGGTCCCTCCTTCCCAGTTGCCAGTGGGGTCATTGAACTCCCAGGCCCTGAAGGCCTGAGATAAGTCCTCGGGAGGGGGGGGTCAAGAAAGACCAGGACCGCTCCTCCCAGTGGTGCTCCTGTTCCCTGACGGTTTCTTCCTCTTTGTCTGGGGTACTCCATCAGTGGCAACTGCCCCAATGCCTTCTGCTGTCCAGGCCTCTGCTCCTGCCAGGCCCCTACAGACAGCACATCTTCCCACTTCTCAGGGAGGCTGGCTGTCAACCCTTGGGTTGTCAGTCCCTCAGTCATCGACCCCAGCTGCTCCATCGAGGCCTGATGCTTCTCCAGGTCCTCAGACGCCGGAGCCTTCGAGCTCTCAAGTCCCGACAGATGGTTTATCGCACACTGTCATGATGATCCTTCTGCCATAGATGCAGCCCTTTCCTGCTGTCGATCTAAATACTATTCTAACCCATTTGACCAAGGCTCTTGTGCACCAGTTAGGTGCACACAGACCAGTGTCCCCGGTGCCATTGGTCACTCCATCATTGTCCACGCTGGTTCAGCCTTATTGGCCTGCACCCCTCAAGGGGCCGTCAGTCCCTCATTCATCAGACCCTGAGATGGAAAGGGTCAACAGCGAAGAGGAGTACCATCCTGACTTCATCCTCCCTGAAGAATAAGAGGAGGAGGAGGAACCTCTTTCCTCAGACAGGTCTATGGCTTCTTCAGAGAGTGAGGACTCTGTTAACCATACTCCCAGGTTCTCTCCTCAAGACCCTAACTTCTTCAGTATTATGAAACAGCTGTCTACAGCTGTGAGCTTCCACACTGAAGAAGAGGATGCCACTGGAAGAGACCTGGTGGACTTTTTGGAGATCCCAGAATCATCTCCTAAGGTCATTCCTCTCATTTTGCCAGCTCTGAGGAATGCCACCACTGCAGCATGGCACCACCATGACATGGTTCCTGCCATGCCCTGGAGGGCAGATAAGCTCTAATATGCCACTCAGGGCCTGCCCTATTATGCTGCCCAGTTTGAGACCAACTCTGTGGTCATCAAAGCTGCACTCAACAGGTCCAAGGTGTCTAAACAACTTAGCTTCCTTCACCCTGATGGGGAATCCAGAAGGATCAACCTTTGGGGTAAGAGGGTTTATGCCTCCTTTACTCTGGGACTCTGGATTGCTAATTATTTATCTCATATAGTCAAATACCAGAATACCGTACAGAAGAAAGGCAGAGCTGCTGCTCAGGCCCTCCCAGAATGTTCCCAGAAACAGGAGGGCCTTAAGTCCCTCCAGGCCACTGAGGATATTAGTAAACACCTCCTCCAGGTCTTGTATGACATTTCTGACACTGGTGCCAGGGCTGCTGCCATGGGTATATGCATTCGTAGGCATGCCTTGCTTAGGTTGTAGGGTTTCGTGGCAGATGTCCAGCAGAAGGTGCTTAATGCTCCCTTTAGTAGCTAAAAGCTCTTCGGGCCTGATGTCCAGGACATCATTAATGAATTGCAGGCCTCTTGTAGGGCTGTTAAATCCATCCATGTGCACTACCATACCCAGCCCAGGTGCAGACAATGCCTGTCCTTTCTCAAGGTGTCCCGTCAGTCTGGTGTGAGCTCCTGCCTCCAGGGTAAATGGAAGGCCAGTTCTGCCTTGCCTACCCCCTCGTCCTCCTCAGATCCTGCCATGAAGTGACCCAGAGGTGGCGGATCAGCCCCAGCGGATGGAGCCACCTCTGCCTGACTCCTTGCCAGACCCCCCCTCTTCCAGTCCCTGACCAAAAAGAGGTGGTGGTCGGAGGTCGGTTCTCCCTCCATCTCAGTCATTGGAGAACCATAACTTCAGATGCTTGGATTCTTCAGATTATAGAAAGAGGTCACACTCTGGAGCTTTTGGAACAACCCCCAGAGACTCCCCGGTATCCTCCACTTATCCTTCAGACCACACAGCAGTCCTTCGGGAGGAGGTACACTCACTTCTGCTGAAAAGGGCGATTGAGACAGTGCCCAGGTGACAGAAGAACAAAGGGTTCTATTCCAGGTTTTTCCTGGTCCCCAAAAGAACCAGAGATCTGAGGCCTATTCTAGATCTCAAAGACCTCAACCTCTATATCCAGTACAAAACACTTTGCATGGTCACTGTCCCAGGGCTGCTACCCCTGCTCAAACAGGGTGACCGGCTGTGCTCCCTTGATATGCAGGACACATACCTGCATATTTTGGTGTGCCCACTGCACAGGCAGTTTCTCCGGTTTCTTTTTCAGGATGAATATTACCAATTCAGAGTCTTGCCCTTTGGCTTATTCTCTGCACCGTGGGATTTAAAAAATGCTTAGCAGCGGTGGCTGCTGCTCTCTGGTGAGAAGGTCTGTACGTCTTCCCCTGCCTGAACGACTGTCTCCTCAAAGTCCCATGCAGGAATCAGCTTCTCCGAACTCTGGAGAGGATCCCCCAGTTGTTCCACTCCCTGGGCATCACTGTCAATCTGCCCAAGTCCATTTTGATCCCATCCTTGTGGCTGCAGTATATAGGGGTGGTTCTGGGCTCAGCACAGGGCAAGGCCTTCCTGCCTCCAGACAGAATGGAGTGCCTTTTTTCACAGGCTCAGGTGGTTGTGCAGAGCCGTTATGTTTCTGCGAGGGTTTACTTGAGGCTCCTAGGCCTCATGGCTGCAGCCATTGCCACTGTTCCCCTGTCCAGACTGCACATGCGAGTGCTCCAGTGGACCCTCCGGGTGCAGTGGGACCAGCGCACAGATGACCTGGAACAACTACTGCTGGTCTCCTCTCCAGTCCGCAAGGTGCAACAGCAGTGGATGGATCCTTAAAACCTCTTAAGAGGGGTCCCATTCCTAATCTTGTCTCCCCAGCAGAGTCACACCATGGATGCCTCTGGCTTGGGCTAGGGGGAGGGGCACACCTGGGTCCCTTCCAGACCCAGAGTACCTGGTCCCAGATTGAGGCTTCCCTCCATATATGCGTCCTCCAGATGAGGGTGGTTCTTTGTGCCATGCAGGCCTTTCAGAAGCACCTCTCTCCAGGCCAGTTTTTGACTGAGTCAGACAATCTCAGTGTGGTCTACTATATCAACAAACCGGGGAGAATACATTCATACCACCTTTGCAGGGAAGCAGTGAGGGTCTGGTACTGGGCACTGGACCACAGCCTGGAACTCTCGGCAGCCCAGGCGTGCTGAACACCCTGGTGGACAGCCTCAGCCAGACTCAATCCAGGATGCACAAATGGGAACTTATGTCATCCATCACAGAAGATCTGTTCGACAGATGGAGTCATTTAGAGTTGGACCTTTCTGCGTTCCTACTCAATGCAAAACTGCCCAATTTCTGCTCGCTAGGTCCAGTGCCTGGAGTTTTCTGGCAAGATGCTTTGTCCCTGTCCTGGAGCAGGAGGTTCCTTTATACCTTCCCTCCATTTCCTCTGATTCAGAGGGTGCTAATCAAGCGCAGATGTAGGGGGCCAGCATGATCGTGGTCGCACCCTACTGGCCATGGCTGATCTGGTTTCCATTACTGCAGCAGTTAGCAGAGGAACCTCTGGTGCTTCTACCCCTCTGCAGGGATCTGCTGACCCAGGCTTAGGGGACCCTGGTCCATCCACACCTTAAGTCCCTTTGTCTGCATGCCTGGCTCCTCAGGGCATAGCCATTGCCTGATTTGCGGTCTCCCAGAAGGTGGCTGACGTCCTCATGGTGGCTAGGAAACCCTCCACTAGGGCCACCTATACCATGAAGTGGAAGATGTTTGCCATCTGGGCTACCAGGCACCATCTGGACCCCTGTCCGGTGAGCCAGATTCTGGACTACCTGATATCATTGTCGGACTCAGGCCTCCAGTATTCCTCCCTCAAGGTGCACCTTTCGGCTATCTCTGCCTTTCACAAGCCCATGGATGGTCATACCGTTGCTCAACTGGATGTGACCCGTACTTTTCTTAGGGGCATCCTGCACCCGAAACCTCCAATCTGCACCCCTGTCCCAACATGGGATTTAAATTTTGCTTTGGAGAAATTGACCATGTCTCCATTTGAGCCAGCCATAACTTGCGAGTTATGCTTTCTTTCATGGAAAGCATTGTTTTTGGTTGCTATTAAGAACATAAGAACATAAGAATGTGATGGCAGATGGGGATCACTTGATACATCCTGTCTGCCCGTGTGTGTGTTTGTTTGTTTAACTACCCTCCTAGGATATACTTCTTTGTTTCAGTAACCCACAGTGCCTATCCCAAGATAGCTTGAATTCCCTAACCGTCTTTGCCTCCACAACTTCCTGTGACAGTCTGTTCCAAGGCTCCACAACCCTTTCTGTAAAGAAGAACTTTCTAACATTGCTCCGGAATTTACCCCCCACCAAACGTCTGTTGTGGCCTCTGGGACGTACCTCTTTATTCTCATTGAAGATGCTCTGCTCCTGTGCTGAGTTGATTCCTTTGAGGTATATAAAAGTCTTTATCGTGTCTCCCCTGTCACTTCTCTGTTCCAAGGAGTACAAGTTTAATTGCCTAAGTCTAGTCTCGTAGGGTTCATGGTGGAGGTCTTGGACCATCTTTGTAGCTCTTCTTTGCAGACTCTAATCGGTTTATGTCTTTTTTAAGGTGCAGTCTCCAGAACTGGATGCAATACTCCAGGTGAGGCCTCACCAAGGACCTGTACAATGGGATTATCACCTCTCGCTTTCTGCTTATAATACCCCTGCCTGTGCATCCTAGGATGCTGCTGGCTTTTTGTGATGCCTTTTCACATTGCCTTCCTACCTTCAGGTCATTACTTCTGCTTGAAGGATTTCTGAGCTTCAGGCTCTCTGGTGTGAGGATCCTTATTTTATTTTTCACAAAGACACGGTGTCTTTGCACATGAATGCAAAGTTTCTCCCCAAAGTGGTGCCCCTGAACCGAACTATCTGCCTACCTGTCTATTTCCCAGAGCATGCCAATCCAGGGGAAGGCCTGCTTCTGCTCCATACTTTAGATGTGCGCAGAATTTTGAAATACTATGTGCTGTGAACTAATGACTGCAGAAAGCCACAGCAGCTTTTTGTTTTTTTCGCCCAAGGAAGAGAGGGCGCTCAGGTTTCCAAACAATGTTTGTCCAAATAGTTGGCCTATTGTATTGTGTTCTGCTACAATAAATATGACAAGGAGTTGCGAGGGATGGTGAAAGCCACTCCACAAGGGGGATGGCTACCTCTGTGGCTTGCTTCAGAGGGGTCTCCACAGCTGACATCTGCGCTGCTGCCTCCTGGAATACCGTCTGTACCTTCAGCAAGCAATACAGTCTGGATATTGCATCCAGAGCCCAAGCAGGCTTCGGTTGGGCTGTTCTACAGCACCTTCTGTCCTAGGGCTTGCTTTACCTTCCTCCTTGACTGTTCTGCTGCACTAGTAACTGCTTGGGATGCACTCCTACAGTGTGACCTGATGACTGAGATACCCCTGAAGAGGATAGAACAGTTATGTAAGAACTTCGAGGGGATCTCATTCATCAGGTCTGCCTTCCCTCCCACCATCCCCTATTTGGGGTCCTCTGCTCCGAGTGGCTGTCTGGTGCATCCAGCCTTTTATTTAGGCCTGGACACCTCGCTTTTTCCTCAGTCCCCCACTGCATAAGCTTACTCCCTAGTCTCTGGGGGAAGGAGCGGGGTCGCTCATGCCTTTATAGAGTTGATATCATTGGCAGGTAATGTTGGCATGGGCAGCCCCAGTTATACTGCTGTAAAATCTTTCATGTGGATCCTGCTTCACCAACGGTGAAATTCCTATGGGGCGACTAGAGGTGTGCGAAGTTGTCAAAATTTGCTCTGCATAAAACTTTGTGAATTCTGAGTTTTCCACGAAGTTTTCTGCCCTCCGAAGTCCCACTTCGAAGCATTTTGGGTGCATTCATGAAATTTCGAAGTCAGAAACTTCGATTCCTGTTACAGTCAATGGTACAGGTGTTCCAGATCCGCAAAGCTTGAACTTCACCAGCAAAGTTCAGCATAATAGTCGAAGTTTGCAATGACCCATGGCATATGCGGTCACGTGTTGCTGAACAGCCAATGAGAAGCTAGTTTTCTCATTCTGTGAGTGTAGTGTGTTTGAGAGAGACTTAGAGAGCAGAGCTTGTGCAGCAGCTGAGACAAATCTAAAAACGTTATATAAAAGAGCATTTGGTTTGTCAGATTGCTTCAGAACTGTTGCTGTGGCCGGCCCGCCGGCGCAGCGGTTGGATTTCCGCTTGCGACGCCAGTGACCCAGGTTCGGGAAAGAGCCTGGTCACTGGGAGGGCCGGGCTGGGAAAAGGGATTGAGCATCCTAGGGACAGCTATCTTTCTCCGGGGGGAGGGTAGGGGACTGGTCCAGCGCCTGTTGGCTCCTAGCAGAGGCTGGGAGCATCACAGGACGCAAGGCCCAATACTAACTGGGGGAGGAGCGGACGTCAGCATATGCCATGACGTCACTACGCTGTCCCCAACAGAAAGCCAGGAAAATTGCTCGCTGGCCTGCAGATGACGGCTCTCTGTTCCTAAGGGCCTCCAGTGCCTTCCCGGTGCCTCCTTGTCCCCAGCAGCATCCCCGGGCCCTAGAAGTGTGTGCTGGGGCTGTCTCCCCCCCCCCGGTGCCTTCCCAGGGGTCGGCTGCGATCTGGGGATCAGAGGAGGACCGGGCAAGGACAGAAGAGGTCAGGGGGAACTTGGCAGAGCCTGAAGGAGTGGAGGACCAGCGAGCATGGGACGGAAAAATAGATCATACAAAAAAAAAGAACTTTTGCTGTGAGTGCTCTTTGCACACACAGTGATTTTTATATTTGCTTGCACGCATGTGCAAGAAACATAGTGCCATCATCCGAGTTTTTGGAGGTGTGGCAGCCCTCTTCCAATTCAGTCAGTGTGTTTGCAGGCGCAGCCGCAGTTCTCCAATGCCTGCTGGAGCTGTCTATGACAGCTCCAAAATGCAGTGGGTACAGTTGAGGGACTACGCTTCGGTGAGCAGCGATCGATATCGCCTGCTCATGCACGCTCCCCTACACACACACACACACACACACACACACACACAGGCACTGCATGCTCCCTGCCCCCGTACACTGTGTACCCGATGGGGGTGCCCAATCCCTGTGTCGGCTGTTCTGCGCCCCTCAGCAGAGTTATATATGTTACGCTGGGTGCCCACCCCAGCGTGGCCACACATTGTATAGCCGACGGGGTTCCCATCCCCCATCGGCTCCACTGTCCCTCTCCCCCAGTCACAGGGTGCCACGCTAGGAGCCCACCCCAGTGTGACAACAGATGCTATTGCCGACGGGGTGCCCAATCCCCATCGGCTCCACGCCCCGCCCCCACCAGCTGTCCTGTGCCACGCTGGGAGCCCACCCCAGTGTGGCAAACGCCCTGCCATCATGTAAATTAAAAACCTGCAAATAAAAACTGTCCTCGGCGCTTCTCCCTGCCCCTCCCACAACCCGCACTCCACCCAGCACCCTGCCTCCCCACCCCCTCACCCCTATACTTACGTCCAGACTCCGTGACGATCTTGGTGGACGGGAACACGTCTGCACTCTTCAAAGCGACTGCGAACTGAGGAAATGCCGGTAAGCTGTATAATGTAATGAATAGGGTTTTTCAACTTTGCTGCATATCTCGGTCATTTTGGATTTTGCATCAAATTTTCAACATGGGGTTTTGGGACACCTTCTCATGAATGATCTCACTGTCATGGCGTTCGCCAGACTAAAGGGTGATTTCGTCAATCACTGCGTGAAATCACCTTTGGGACGAAGTAACTAACGACACTGCCACTGTTCATAAGGTGGGCTGTCAAAAGCCTATGTTGAAAATTTGCGGAAAATTTCCAAATTGACTGTTTTTGACGAGTGTGCGCTATGCAGTTCCCACGCACGCCGTAAGTTCGCAAATTTTCAGTATTTTCACTCCAGATTTCCAACATTGCCATTTTACCACACCTCCTTATGAACAGTACAGCTGTCATTTTTCACATCTTGCCCAAAACGTATTTCCGCCCATGTAGCGCACAATGGTGCAGTCGGTGTGTGAAATCAATGTATGGGACACATTAAGAAAATCACAGTGACACTGTTAATGAGCAGAGGTCTTAAAATGACTATGATGAAAATTTGGTGAAAAAATTCCTAAAAATGACTGTTTTACGAGCACGCGTTGCGCAGTTCCTACGCACTCTCGTAAGTTTGCGAATTTTCAATATTTTCACTCCAGATTTTCAACATTGCCATTTTATTACGCTTCCTTATGAGCAGTACAGCTGTCATTTTTCACATCTTGCTCAAAACGTGTTTCCGCCCATGTAGAACACTGGCGCAGTCGATTGTCTTGAAATCAATATATGGGACACATTAAGAAAGTCATAGTGACAGTCTTCATGAGCAGAGGTCTTAAAATGGCTATGTTGAAAATTTGGTGAAAAAATTCCTAAAAATGACTGTTTTATGAGCGTGCGTTGCACAGTTCCTACGCACGCTCGTAAGTTTGCAAATTTTCTATATTTTCACTCCAGATTTTCCACATTGCCATTTTATTACACTTCCTTTTGAACAGTACAGCTGCCATTTTTTACATGTCACCCCAAATGTGTTTCCGCACATGTAGCGCACAATGGTGCAGTTGGTGTGTGAAAGCGATGTATGGGACAGATTAAGGAAATCACAGTTACACTGTTCATAAGCAGAGGTCTTAAAATGGCTATGTTGAAAATTTGGTGACAAAAGTCCATAAAATGACTGTGTTACGAGTGAGCATTGTGCAGTTTCCACGCACCCTCGTAAGTTCATGACTTTGTAATATTTTCAGTCCAGATTTTCACCAGTGGCATTTTTCCACACTTCCTTATGAACAGTACAGCTGTCATTTTTCACAACATGGCCGAAATGTGTTTTCACACTTCAGCACAGAGATGCGGTCGCTGTGGGAAATCATTGTTCGACAGATAAAGAAAATCACAGTGACACTGTTCATGATTGGAGGTCCCAAAATGCCTGTGTTGACAATCTGCTGTAAAAAATCCCTAACCTAATTACATTACGGGTGTGCATTGCACAGTTTCTATGCACGCTCCTGACTTCACCAGTTTTTTTAATAGTTTGACTGCAGATTTGCAACATTGCCATTTTTTACACCTCCCCATGAACAGTACAGCTGTCATTTTTCACATCCTGTTCGGAATGTGTTTTTTGCACCTGTGGTCGCTGTGCATAAGCAGCTTTCGGCTAACAAACTGATATTGCCACTGTTCATGAGGTGGGGTCACAAAAAAACCTTGTTGAAAATTTGGAGTGAAAATACCAATGAATGCCTGAGGTGTTAGGGTTTCCAACCATAACGCCCCACCTTGTAGAGAATGACAGGCATCAGGAGTGTGACTTGGGATTCTTGCCTGTAATGCTTATACCATTCCACATCCTGCAGCCAGTGAGAGGCATCAAGGTATGCCTTGGACTCTTCGGCCCCAAAGTTCACCCCATTCTCCTATACCGCACCCATCTCGCCGTATTTCCTGATGGAATGGGGTGCGCATAAGGGCCAAAGACCCCAAGGCACACCGTGACACTTGTCAGTGTCTGCAGGGTAGGGTGTGGTGAAATGGCGTGGCCATTATGCCTGATGACCCAAAGGCACACCCCAATGCCTGTCACTCTCTGCAGGGTGGTGGTGGGGTTGGCTTCAGTTCAATACTTCACTGCCATCTCTATTATGCAGCTCTGTAACTTCTACACTACCAATGCCAATGCCAGCAAGCAAACATTCAGCATTGACAAATGCTTGTTTGTGTTGCTATTGTCCATCCTGTATTGTTTATTTGCAGTATTTAGTTTTCTGCTAGAAGTTGTGGTTTGGTGGCTTGTGTGCGCCGGGGGAGGGTAGGAGCAGTTTAGAAGGCACAGTTTCTTCTGAACACAATCAGCTGGCAAGTGCCCTGTCTTTTCTTAAGAAAAAAAATCACTGTCCTCTTGATTGTGATTTAAACTGGGTGATTTTTGTGTGACTGCGTGCACAGCTGTATTTAGGGCAAAAAAAATCACTGTTCTCCAGACAGTGATTTAAGCCGATGGATTGTTCTGTCCCTGCGTACACACCTGCATTTAGGGAAAAAAATCATCATTCTCCAGACAGCGATTTAAGCCGAGTGATTGTTGTGTTCCTGCGTGCACAACTGTATTTAGGAAAAAAAATCACTGTTCTCCAGACAACGATTTAAGCTGAGTGATTGTTGTGTCCCTGCATGCACAACTGTATTTAGGAAAAAAAAATCACTGTTCTCCAGACAGCGATTTAAGCTGAGTGATTGTTGTGTCCCTGCGTGCACAACTGCATTTTGGAAAAAAAAATCACTGTTCTCCAGACAGCGATTTAAGCCGAGTAATTGTTGTGCCCCTGCGTACACACCTGCATTTAGGAAAAAATCACTGTTCTCCAGACAGCAGTTTAACCCGAATGACTGTTGTGTCCCTACATACACACCTGTATTTAGGAAAAAAATCACTGTTCTCCGTCTCCACTCTCATTCAGCTACAAGCCGAAATGAAAGTGAAACATTCACTTCCTGCCTGCCTGGAGTCTCCCATGTGACATGCAGTAAGTGAATCGTGTGACAAACCATGTTTTTCATTAACTTTGAAGTTACTAACGAAGTCGAAGTTGCCTTCGAAGTTAACCGGCGAAGTTTTGGCACCAGATTAAGACAATTACATTCAAAGTTACTAAAAAAAGTCGAAGTTAACTGGTGAAGTTTCCCGGCGAAGTTTCAGAACCAGAGAGGTCATTTTCGTGAAGTTTGGTGACTTCGTGGGAACTTCGCTGTCGGATTTAAACTTTGCAGCATCTCTAGCTGTGACCGGATGACTTAGATCCCCTCGAAGGTCTACTGTTATGGTAAGTTCTTATGTAGCTTCCTTTTCTTCCCTGCCACATTAGATCCTGGCTTTTTGGCATGGGCATGATTGGGGTTGCAGTATGAAGTTTAGTTTCTACTTGGCCTGGATGCTCGGACCTTTTGAGGATCTCCAAGCCATGTTTCATATGCCTAGATCAATTTTTTTAAAATATGTACAGGCCAGAGCATTTATCCAAACCCATTTGTGGTCCTGGCCAGCTGAGGCTAGGATTCCCCGATACTATTGATTATTGCTGCAATCAGAGGCCAAGATCATACTAGACACCTTATCTCACGATCTGCAAGCTCTGTTAGCACAACAAAACTATACAGTACAGCATGTTAGAGGCTTTATAGCCAGTTAAACTTTGTTGTCGACCGGCGATACAACAACAACAGCTCTATGTCGTCATAATTGCGGTCAACATAGAACTGTTCATTGTAGACTTCTTTTTCTTCAGAGTCTCTGGCCCTTAAACCACATGGAGGGGCCAGCCCCCACACCCCATAATTAAAGTAATCAGCTCTGAGTTGAGTTGATTCAGGAGGTGTGCAAGACCCCCTAGAAAGCAGTGCCAGGTCCAGCAGTGACAGTACAGCGACCTGTCGATGTCGTCGCTATACTGTCATTCGCGGTGCGGATGTCAACAGGCGATCAGCATACGCATGTTAGACAAGCATGGGAGATCTCCATAGCACTATTACAGTCCAGCAATGGGACCACTGTCTCCGGAATATATATAATGTAACTCTTCATACATATATATAGAAAGTATTCAAGGAAAACCACAATTTCTTTTTTTATAACCCCAGGTAGACACGTTTAATAAAAACCAAACAAAGCAGCACAATGCTGGTGCCGGTGTGGAGAACCAAAGGCCACACGCGGACATGTATTATGGTCCTGCCCAACTCTTGAGCCATTTTATATAGGGTTACAGGTGGAGCTAAGTGAATACCTGAGGGGGAAGTTACAATGAATTAGTGGTTGCTTTTGTTCTTAGATGCTCCTAAAGAGTATGGAGACCCGGGATACCAGGAAACTGTTTAATATCACAGTTGTCCTAGCCAAGAATGTTATTACTAAACTGTGGTTAACTCCACCCCACTTCCATAGAAGCTTGGAGAGAAGACGACACGCATTATTTAATATGGAGAAAATTACAGACCAACTTAATAATGTATACCCAGCTTTTGAATTAAGACAGCGACAATGGGTAATGTTCATTTCGACAAAAAACCCACACTTTGTACCATGACATCATATTTTATTCATTTTATACTGATGAGTGTTTTAGTATGTATTGGTACAGGTAATGCATGACAAAACAAAACACGGATTCTGCACTTCATATCACAATGTGTGTTAGTCTGCAGGGCACTGTTCTACCTGCAAAAGAGAAAAAGGCCTATGTTATGTTAATGTAATGCTTTTCTTTCCTTAGCCTACTATGATATCAAAATGAAGCATGTTTATCTATTTATTTATTGATGTCTTTGATAATCGAGTAAGTGCACTGATCCAAAGGACTGTTTTCAGTCACAACCCTGGCCACACACATGGCACAGCAGTAGAGAAAATGACTTGATACATGTTAACAATGGACAGTACAGAGCACATACGGCTTATGACCAGCAGTCATGAACTTGTTACAAAGAAGCAGCTGAAGTGCAGTGCTAGCGTTTTGTTCACATAAGTACAACACTATTTACAGTGTGAGGTACAAGCACCTTAACAATGGTAGTCATAATTACAAAAACAGTATTTACAGCAGGAGCACGTTATCGATAGGAGTAGTATTTACATCAATATATGCAACAGGAGCCACTGTGCAATTCAGATCCTAGCAGCGGCAGGTGGATTCCCTCAGCAACCAGCACTTTAGTTGCTGTTTGAAGGACAAGTGGGAAGTGGACGAGCGGATGGTGAAAGGGAGTCTGTTCCAAGCTGCCGTAAAATGTGAAAAAGGATGCAAAGAAGCAACTTGGTAAGGATTAGAAGGGGAGATGGCATAGAAGTCAAGAAAAAGCTGACATCCTAAACAGGAACTTCTGTTCAGTCTTCACAATGGGGAAGGGGGGCAGATCACCAGTGAGTAGCAGGAAGGGGGGGGGGGCGGAGGTGGGCACAAATCAATTTTAGGAGGAAAGAGTCTGTAAGTGACTAGCGACTCTGAATGGTACTGGAGAGGATACATACAAGGGTTCTAAAAGAACTCAGGGAGGTGCTTGCTGCCCTACTGACAGCCTTGTCCAACAGTTCAGTGGAAATGGGTGTGGTTCCTGAGGACTGAAGAAGGACTGACGTGGTCTCTCAACATAAGAGCGGCAGCAGGGAGGAGGCTACCAACTGTGGGCCAGTCAGTCTTATGTCAGTGTGGTGGGGAAATTAATGGAAACTCTACTGAAGGAAAGACTGTTAGGGTCATCTTGAAACCAGTGGGCTGCAAGACCACAGGCAGTATGGGTTCATGGGGGAAAGGTCATGCCAAATGAATCTGAGAGATTTCTTTGACTGGGTGACCAGAGAAATAAATTAGGGAAGGTCAGTGGATGTGGTCTGTCTGGACTTTAGCAAAGCTTTCAGCACATTGAGTCTGATAAAGAAATAGAGCAGCCTATGGGTGAGATCAAAAGTGATGAATTGGGTTAGAAGCTCATTAACAGATTGGAGACAGACGGTAATGGTAAATGGTTCTCACTCTAATGCTGGGAGAGTGACTAGCAGGGTACCACAGGACTCAATACTGGAATACGTCCTCTTCTATGTCTTCATAGTTGATATTGCAGAAGAACTGGAAGGGAAGGTATGCCTTTTTTGCATATGATACCAAACTCTGCAATAGGGTGACACGCAGGAGGGGATGGAGAAAATGCACAGGGATCTTGGGAAACTCATGGAGTGGTCAAAACTATGGCAGTTGTGGGTTCGGGTGCCATAAAATGCAAACTAGTGCACCTAGGGCATTGGAACCCAGGAGCCGAGTATAGTATGGGAGGAGGTACTGGCAGCCAAACAGGAAAGAGACCTTGAGGTTATGTATCTGGGAACCTCAAGGTGGCAGGGCAGTGTCACAAAGCAGTGAGTAAGGCTAGTGGGATGTTGTAGGATGCAAAGAGAGGGGTATCTCCTACAGGAGGCAGGAAGTGGTGTTGCCACCGTATCACTTGCTGTTGAGATCCCACCTGGGGTACTGTGTATAGTTTTGGAAACCGCATCTCAGAAAGGACATAGGCAGGGTGGAGGTAGTCCAGAGGAGGACATCTGAAATGGTGTAGGGATTGCACAAGAAGCTCTATGAGGAGAGGCTGAGGGATCTCAATATGTGCACCCTGGAAGGGAGGAGAGAGAGAGAGAGAGAGATAGGGAGGTGACATGATAGAGACCTACAAGCACCTCATGGAGGTGAGCAGGGTGCAGGGGCAGGGGGTCTCTTTCAAGTGCGAAAGAGCATCAGGACCAGTGGGCATGCAGTGAAGCGGAAGGGATGGGCCTTGAGAGATGTGAGGAAATATTCCTTCACTGAAAGGGTGGTAGACACCTGGAACAGACTGCCAGTGGAAGTGGTGGAGGCTAAAATAGTGTGGGGCTTCAAGCATGCATGGGATAGACAGAGGAGCATGTAAGAAAAGAGGCAGGAAGGGGGAAGGTCACCAGAAGCCAGATAGGGTCTGCAAAGACAGATTAAGCAGGGAACATCTGGGCAGTCTGGGTGGGCCAAGCAGTCCTTTTCAGCCTATGTGTTCTATGTTTCTATGACTGTAAACGTGAGGCAAAGACTGCGGTTTCACAAGTGCACCATTTGTTGTGCAACTTGTGTTTTTTGTGTCGCGCTAGCCCAGTTTTTTTCACTTTTGAAAATCTGGACTGTTAACTGTTGACAGTAGGCAGATTCCATGGATGAACTCACTCCAGTGCCCTGCTAGCAAGGTTTACTGTATGGCAGACAGCGCTATCCCAGAGTCTCAAAGTAGCCGGGTGTGGGAATGAACAAAGAGAAACAGTAAAGGAAAATATAAAGAAAAAACAGATGAAGGGGAAGCGGTGTGTCTGTTAGACATGGCTTTCTGTGACCTTAAGGATCACTTTGAAACCTCTAAATGAAAAACTTTATTCCACGGCTGTACTCTAAGACTGTCAGCATTTCAGGCATCCATCAAAACAAAGCTAGTTTAAAACCCCAAATGCTTGCCATGTAAATAGATGGGTTGTGTGTTATCTTTGTGTTGCAGTGCTGATTACAGGCTTGCCTACCAGTCCTGATTTCGAAAGCAGCAGCTGGCACGAGTCAGATTGCTTGAATCCCTGCAAAAATCAGTCCTGCTTCCAGATGTTTTCAAGGCTTAATGTCCTGTGTGTTTATCATAATTGTAAGGCAAAGGCATATTTTTGTTTTAATCAGCAGTACAGAGAAAACATAATTTTAGAACAATTTGTATCTGTTGGGAAAAGTCTCATTAGAAACATTAAAAAAATCTTTTGTGAAGAGGCGGGTTGTAATACACGCACAGCAGAAAATGTATGATTACCAGGAGTTCTATAAAGCAGCATTTCATATTAAAATATTTCATTGCACACCCTTTTACAACCACATGCATTTATTTCTGCTGTTCTGATGTTGCGAAATAAGCAACTGTAGGCAGTTTCTTAAAGGAGATAGAAAATGATTGTTACATATTTAACTGCCCTACCATTTTCCTTTCCATGCCAGTGATGTATTCTGATAATGCTTTATTTTTTTTGATAAATAATCTAGCTTTGCGGTGCCCTCAGATCTACATAGAGTTCCACTCTCCTCACCAGCTACTGCTCTTGATTTTCATACTTCTAAGATATTCTATGACATCAGAAACTCCCATTCCTTGCTATTCATTGCAGTGGCTTGGAATGCATGTTCCTGATGTCATAGAATGTGCAGACAGTATGAAAACAAAGATCAGCAACTGCTGAGGAGAGAGGGCTTCAGGGTAGTAAGGCAACACAATTATGAACATACGAACATATGAAATTGCTGGCAGAAAAAGGCCCACAGGTCTATCAAGTCTGCCTGATTGTGCAGCTCTTAGTTTCATATCACTGCAATTGCTCCACCCCCATCCAAACCCCTCCCTTCCTCCTCTTTCCCGGCCCTTCCCCCTTTTGTGTTTTTGTCTGTACTAGCCCTGCCCTTGACTCTGTCCCAACCCCACTTAAAGCTGTCCACTATCCTTTGAGCGATTAACTCCTCTGGCAGTGCTTTCCAACCCGCTGCCACTGTCTGTGTGAAGCAGTGCCTCCTCATCTCCCTCCTAAACCTTCCCCCCTAGTGACCCGTCCCCCCTTTAAGTGGAACAATCCTCCCTCCCTGACTTTGTTTATGCCTTTCAAGTACTTAAAGATCTCTGTCATGTCCCCTCTTCCCTTCTGTCTTCCACCGAGTACATGTTGAGCTCCTTCAACCTTTCCTCGTATGGCAACTCCCCTAGTCTCATGATCATTTTTGTAGCCCTATGCTGCACCCTTCCAGTAATCTCACATCCTTTTTGAGGTATGGACACCAGTACTGTACACAGTACTCCAAGTGTGGCCTCACCAGTTATCTATACAATGGCAGGATGACCTCCCCCTTTCGAGAGGTGATCCCTCTGGCAATGCATCCCAGCATCCTATTTGCCCTTGTTGCCACCCTCGTACACCATGCTGATACCTTCATGTCCCCTGTGACTATTACTCCCAGGTCCTTTTCCTCCTCTGAAGCCATTACCTGCACTCCCCCCCAGCAAGTAGCTGTTCCTGGGATTTCTGGCTCCAAGGTGCATGACCTTGCATTTCTTAGCGTTAAACCCCAACTGCCACTCCCTAGACCAGTGTTCGAGTTAAGCTAGATCCTCTGTGAGTGCCTGCCTCTCTTCCTTATTGTCCACTTTTGCACAAATCTTAGTGTCATCTGCGAACACGCAGATCTTACTCTTGACCCCCTCTGCAGTGTCTGCAATGAAGACATTGAACAAAACAGGGCCCAGCACTGAACCCTGTGGTACTCCACTCGTTACTGGCCGTGGCTTGGATGTCTCCCCCCTTACAACTACCCTCTGTTGCCTGCCCTGCAGCCAGCTCTCAACCCACACCACCAGTTTTAACCCCACCCTCATGTCCCTCAGCTTGCTTATTAACCTCCTGTGTGGCACAGAGTCAAAAACCTTGCTGAAGTCCAGATACAGGACATCCACAGCTTGGCCTTCATCAACCGCCCTAGTGACCCAGTCGAAGAAGTCGATCAGGTTAGTTTGGCAAGATCTTCCTGTGACAAACCCATGCTGTCTCTCATCCTGCAGCCCATTGCTACCGAGAAAGGTTATCAACCTCTCCTTCAGAATGGTCTCCATCAACTTCCCCACTATGGAAGTCAAGCTCACCGGTCTATAGTTACCCGGTTGGTCCTTGGGTCCACTCTTGTGAAGGGGCACCACGTGAGCCATCCTCCAGTCCCTGGGTACATTCCACGTCTCCAAGGAGAAGTTCAACAGGTCCGTCAGAGGGCCTGCAAACAAGTCTTCCAGTTCCTTCAGGACCCTTAGGTGTACATAGTCTGGTCCTGGTGCCTTGTCCACCCACAAGGCTTTAAGACCCTTTAGAATGCTGTCCTCTTGGATGATCTTGTCTGTTATCTCTGCCCCCCCTCCACCCTTGCCCCCTTTCCCCTGTGGTATTGGGCCATCCCTTTCTTTTGTGAACATTGAGCAGAAATACTCATTGAGTGCCTCTGCCTGATCTTCCCCTTGTTCCACTCATCCTCCCTCTCTCTTGATTCTAACAATGTCATCCCTACAACTCCTCTTCTCCCTTATGTATTTCAAGAACCCTTTTCCCCCTCTCTGATCCCCCTGGGCCAACTTAAGCTGCTTTGCTGCCTTCGCTGCCCTGACTGACCTGGTCACCTCCCTAGATGCCTTTGAGAACACTTCTCTATCCTCCTCATGCCCAGATTTTTTTTAACTTAATGAAGGACAATCTTTTTTCCGTCACTTTCCTCTCCACCTCCTTGCTGAGCCAGCCAGGTTTTTTTGACCTGGACTACTTGCTCTGAGATTTGGCACATGTGTTTGTGGCCTGATTTATCCCCTTTTTAATGATGGCCCACTTCTGTTCAGCATCCATCCCTGAGTTAATTTCAGCTAAATACCTCTCTAGGACGCTGCCCATTCTGACAAAATCTGCCTTCCTGAAATCTAACACTCTTGTCCTGGTCTTAGCCGACTCCCTCCCTGTGTTGAGGAGGAACCACACTAAGTGGTGGTCACTTCCTGCTAGAGGATCATATACTACCACATCCTGGAGTTGGTCTCCATTTGTTAGCACCAAGTCCAGTATGTTCCCTTCCCTAGTAGGATCCATCACTCCTTGCACTAGGTAACTGTCTTGGATAGCCTCCAGCAGCACCTGTTCCCTGATGTGTACTGTAGTTAACTGTCTGCTAGTCAACACCAGGTAGGTTGAAGTCTCCCACTATAATTGTATTGCCTTTGCCACTGACCTTCCTGATTTGCTCCCCCAGCTCCCTATCCACTTTCTCGCCCTGTGAGGGTGACCTGTACACCACCCCCATCCTGAGCTTCTTACCTTTAGGACTTTGGAGCAATACCCATATGGCTTCTGGCCTCCCCTCGTCCCCTTCCTCCCTGGTACACAGTATCCCATCTCTGACATAAATAGCCACCCCTTCCCCCCTCCCAGTCTCTGTGGAATACCTTGTATCCCGGGATCGTGAGATCCCAGTCATAGTATTGGGTAGCCCAGGTTTCTGAGACGGCAGCAATATCTACCTCCCCCTCCGCCATCATTGCCTGAAACTCTGCCACCTTGTTTGCTGAGCACCTTGCATTCAGGGATACTTCAGTCCACCTTGTGGCCTGCCCTTCTTCTTCCTGTCTCTCCCTCTCCCTCTTCCACTTTTGTCTTGGTAACTTCCCCTCATTCTCCTCCTCTCTCTCTGGGGGGTGAGGCCTTCTGGGCGCCCCTGGAAGGTGCCTCCTCCCTGCTATCCGACTCAGCCCTTCCCCCTTCTCAGTTTAAATCTGTGTTGTTTTTAATGTACTTCCAACCCCTGTGTGAATGCCCTTGTACCCTCGATGCTAAGATGCAGCCTGTCCTTGGCATAAAGCTCCTTATTGTTCCATATCTTGCCCCACCCCACTACTACCTCGTACCCCATTTCTGCACACCAACCCTTCATCCACCCATTAAACTTCTGTATTCTTAGCTTTCCCGCTGTGCTTGCCCTAGGTACCTGGGAGTACCTTGGAGAATGTCACTGAGCTTCCTGCCCTATTGCAGATACCCCCACTTCCCTGAACCTCTCCTGCACTTCTTCCACTGTACTGCCCTCTAGGTTGTTTGTTCCTAGGTGCACAATGATATGAGTCTTCCCTCCCACCTTCCTGAATGCACTGCCCTACTCTCCCCACTGTCATACCTGGCATACACACCACCCAGGTTCAACTCTTCCTTGCTCCCTTACCTCCCCATCTCCCCAGGCATAGAATCCCTAATACAAGTACCCGCTCCCCCATCCCTTGCACTTCCCCCATGGTTTGCCCTCCTATGAGCCCCTTTTCCTCAGTGTCTTCTGCTGTCATACCCTGTCCTTTTCCCCTTCCTTTCTCCTCCAATTGCGCCTCCACCTGCTCTCCTCCTCCTCTTTCCTTTCTGTGCTCGCTCCCTTCCCAAAAAACTCCCCCTCCACTACTTTTACATCCTCCTACTGTCCACTGCATTGTGCCTCCTCCTCCTCCCAACATGCTTTGGCCTTCCTCCCTCCCTCTTTGTTTAGTGTGTTTGTACCAACTTGACCTACTTCCCTGCCCCTCTCCACTTTTACACCACCATCTTCCCTCTCTCCTTGTACCCTATATTCCCCCCTTTCATCCTGGTCACCTGATTCTTGTTCTGTGGTGGCTTCCCCAACCTTCTGCTCCGTTTCCTCAACCAGTACTGCATAATTGTTCATCTCCAACCTCCTGCCCCTGCCATCCCCTGAAATCCCTTCCTGCCTCTGCTTACCTTGAACCTCTTTCCTACTTCCTCTCTGTCTACCCTTGTTCCCTACCACCTGCCAACACCCCCCTTTTGGTGCTTCTAGAACCCTGTGGACTTGGTCCCCCTGGCCAAGTGCCCCTTTCCAGCCTGTAGTAGCCTGGTCTAGCTTGCGATGGAACCTTCTCTGCCCCATCTCTTCCTCAACCCCTCGCACCTGTCCTCTCCCCCCAGTTCCTGTCTCAAGCTCTCTGTCTCCAACGTAAGTTGTCTGAACATCCTGCACACTGGACAACCCCCCACCTTCCACATGGTTCCCAGAAACAGTGCTGCCCCACACCCATTGCAGCTCACACCCCTCCCAGCCTCCCTGTGCCCCAAACCCCAGTCATCCCTACATCTCCACTCCCCTCTCCTCATTCCCCCACTTGCCTCCTTGCTCTGGCCTCCACATCCCCGTGACTTAGTCTCCAAATAGTCCCCAGCTCTTTACAGTTGTATCCGTATTTCTATAAGGGCTGTAAACCTGCAGCACTGCCTCAAAACTTGCACTCTCTCTCCTTCTGTAGGGACTTCCAACTTCTGCCTCCCCCTCTTGTATGTGCTCTTTGGACCTAGTTACTGGCTACACCCTTCGTAATTCTGCCCATATATCAGCTAGGCTACTGCTTGTGCTGCCCAACTGTTGCTGCCTCTTTAAGTAGGTATGACTTGACCATCCACTATAAAGGCAGTGCACCGGGGTGGTGGGGTGCAGCTCCTTTGGTACCTGGTGTCTATAACGACAGTCAGGTAAAAAAATACATATTTCCATAAACTACTGGGCAAAAACAAAGCTTTAGTTCAACATACCAGCAAACAGTTTCTCCTACTCCTGCTCACACTAAATGGAGACACCAACTGAAGGTCTGTTAGGCACACACTTGAATTTCAACCCTCACTAATTCCCTGTTGAAATGTGATACCTGCAGTTAAGGTACAAACCTCAGCCAATTAGATTATTTAATGTAACAAAAAGGGCAAAAACATATCAGAATACTGGGTAGCCAATAAAAGAACAATAGAGCATCTAGAGGTTTAAAAACTGTTTCCTATCACCTTTAAAGACTCAAATAACTTCCTCTTACTCACAATCCATGCAGTTTAGCCACTTTCAGGCAATTTTAGAAAATCTAGTTGTAGAAATGAAAGGGAAAGTGTGCTCCTACTGGGATTTGCAGTTACTTATTTCACAACAACCCTGAAAGGAATGTGTGTGTTTCAAGGGAAGACTCAGGGGGCTTAATTGTCTGTAGCTCCTATAGATGAGATGGTTAAAGCAGCAGTACTACGAAATCAGGAAGTGAGTTACCAAAATTCTGTATTTTGGCTGTAAGCATGCGGCCAAAGTTCCAGTTTCCATACCTGTAAATGTTTTTTTCCAGTCATTTTTAGTTTTTTAGATATTTGCAATTTATTTGAATGGTTGTAGCGCTACAACAAATATGGCGGCTGACTAATTTTCTGTGCTTTTTCTACAGGTCACATCACGTCTTTTGAAAACAGCATAGGGACCCTCTGCTGACCATTCCCGATGTCCCTGCAAGTCATTCACATGTGCAGTTGGCAGCAGAGGGGGTTCCGTGCAACATGCTTAGTGGCAGACATGTAAACTAAAGCAGAGAATAACCAAGCAGATTACTCGGTGGCAGTACAATGCCGGTGAGAAAGAGTACCAGGTATATTATTAGCAGGGCACAGGGAATAAACTGTCAAAAAAGCGCAGTTTTTTTTTTCGTTGTACTGCTGCAAGGCATGGTATGCCAAGGTCCTGTGTTCAAATCCCAGTAGGAGCACTCTTTTCATTTCTACAGTTTGTTTAAAAAATGTAATTTGAATTTAAAATAAAAACATTCTACTCTGCAAAATGTTAGAAGAAAAATCGGCATTTATATAGCACTTTTTATACACAGTGTATCCCATTATCCCAAAGTGCTTTACAAGCAATTGTAGACTGGTAGTGATGTGACTGAATGTGTAGTGGCGGCCATATCACACATTAATACTCACACACAGCCTGGACAATTGCATGAACCAGTTTTATGGGCAGGGGAATGTTGGCCAGGACACCGGGAATGTCCCCTACTCTTTGCGAAGAATGCCCTGGGTTCTTTTACTTCCACCTGGACATCAACCAGGACAGCACCAGGATGGGTAGAAGAGACCTTGGTTTAATGTCTCATTCAAAGGACGGCAGACCCCAGCAGTACAGCACCCCCAATACTGTACTCGGGTGCCAGCGTTTTTAGGTATGAGTCCAATCCTGGTGTGGGACGAGAACCCACGACCTTCTGGTGCTACCAGCTGAGCCACACTGACACCTTAGTGAGAAATGAACTATGCCAACTGAACTTAAAACTTGAGAATTTTAGAACTGTATTTATGAAACAACATCTTATGGTTATAAGAGTACTTGGCATGTTTGGAAATAAGCAATACTGATTGGCTAAGAATGATGTAAGATGTATAATGCTTAATTTGCATGGGCTGCTACATGGAGGAAGATGGAGCAGTTCCTCTGTTTTCATTGAAGTAGCATCCTATATAAATAGTATCAGTTTCAGGGCAAGGGATGATTGGATAGCTCAAAATCCAATCCAAGAGCTGGATTTTGGATTCTGACAGTAGGAGTTTGATAGTGATGTCATACAGCTTTGCAGTCATCCCCCACCTCAGATGCTGCCTTGGAGGAAAAAAATTGGAATTTAGTGCAAATTCAAAGTGCACTGTGGTCATGCTCCCCCTAGTGTTTTAACATCAGATTTGTTTTCTCCACTGAAGAGAACAGACACCCCGATGTACTGTCCCAGTTCGAATCAGCTTAAGTTTCATATTTAAAAAAAGTGTTCAAAAAAAAAATGTCTTGTTAGCTAGTTTTGTGGCCACTAGGTCAAAAAAGCGAAAACAAGTACAGTGTGGTCAAAAACCGTGTACAAAGTACAGCACTACAGAAAGCACTCCACAAAAACACAGACCGCAACAACAAAGTCAATGGTAGCGGTCAAGAAACACACCGATCACTACCGTGGCTAATAAAAAACAAGTAAATTGAGTTTTTGCCCCTCAACCAGGGGGCATTGCCCCCCCCCACACCCCTAAACTAAAAATAATAAACTCCACAGGGGATGCAACTCAGGGAAGGGGAGGAACTTGAGGGGGGTTGTATCTGTGAGGTTGGGGGAAACAAAACAAAAGAAAAACTTGGGAAGGAGAGGAGAGGAGAAGAGAAGAAAAGAACAACAGACAGGAGACCGGAAACAGAACCCTGGTCTCCGGGACACTTCACCACCCGAGCAGCTTATGGCCTTAGCCCTTTGCACCATGGGAGCAGCTCAGCAAAGTGCCACGCAGCTCACTACTTGTCCTCTTCCTCCCATGTGATGACAGATACAGGGATAGCGTTAGCTGACTTATGCTATGCTATCCCTTTAGCTGCCATGTCTGACTCTATTTTTCCAGCACGGATTTTCCTGCGCTGTAATCACAGTGAGATATTCACTGGCTAAGAGTTTTGCAATACTCTGCATTATGTAGCTTAAGTTTTTGTCAATTTTAACAAAATCGCAGTTAGCTTTAGGTTTTAACATAGTAACATAGTAGTTGACGGCAGATTAGGACTGCTAGGCCCACCTAATCTGTCAGTATTCCCTGCCTGCATCAGCGGCTGCTGACCCTACTTGGTCATTGGCTTTGGCCTCTCTTCCTCCACATCTAGGGTTCCATTGTCTATCCCATGCATGTTTGAATCCCCCCACTGTGTTAGTACCCAACACTTCCTGGGGAAGGCTATTCCAGGCATCCACCACACTCTCTGTGAAGAAAGACTTCCTCACATTTTCCCTTATCCTGCCCCCCTCCAATCTCATATCGTGTCCCCTTGTCCTTGTACAACTCTTGTACTGAAAGATGTCACCCCCCGCACTTTGTTCAAGCCTTCAAGATACTTGAAGGTCTCTATCATATCCCCCCCATTCCCTCCTCTGTTCAGGTATATACATATTGAGGTCTTTTAATCTCTCCTCATGTGTTTTCTGATGCAAGCCCTGCAAAATCTTGTTCACCCTTCTCAGGACCGCCTCCACCCTGTCTATGTCTTTGCGAAGATGCGGCCTCCAGAAAGTACAGTTATTCAAGAACTTACCATAACAGTAGATCTCTGAGAGAAGCTCTTGCAGCAGGCTACACTGGTAGGACAATGCCACCAAGCACTAGGACCACATGGAAAACTTATAACTAGCAGTCTACCACGGGGAATTGCTCCCTTTGGATGTCAGTCATCTGACGTCAGTATAGTCTATATAGGGGGCGCTCCCCCAGACCTACCTTAGGTCTCCCACCAGAGATGCAGCACAGCCAGCTGAAGGAGAACTGAGGAGGTTATCCCAAGAGCCAACAGGAGAAGAGGCTTGTACTATAGAGAAAGAGAAGTAGGAGAAGGAGGGAGGGGAAGACAGAGCCTGCTGCAAGAGCTTCTCCCAAAGATCTACTGTTACGGTAAGTTCTTACATAACTGTACTGTCTTACTTTGAGGAAGGCTCTTGCAGCAGGCTACATTGGTAGGACTGAGTCCCAAGCAGTACCGGTACCACCAGGCTGAAAACACTGGAAGGAGGAACCCAGACAGCAGTCAGGAGTTCATGACAGGAGGCCCTGAAGGACTGCCAGGCCGAAGTTGGCTGTATGCTTAGAGGTGATATCCAAGCTGTATTGCTTGATGAAAGTGAGAACAGAACTCCAGCTAGCTGCTGCACAGATGTCCACAGTGAACACATACTGAAACAAGCTGTAGAGGCGGCCATACCCCTGGTGGAATGGCCCTTGGCCTCCCCCAGAAGGGGCTTGTTATACTAGCTGTAGCAATAAGCAATGCAATTAGCTAATCACTTAGACCAACACTGTTTGGAAACAGGAGTGTCCTTTCTCTTGGGGGCGAATGAAACAAACAACTGATCAGTTTTTCTCAAAGACTTGGTGCAGTTTTTATAATACCACAACATCCTGTGAACATCCAAAGTTTGAGCAAGGCTCCTCCTGATTAGAATACTCAGGAAAATAAACTGGAAGGTGGATGAATTGATTCAGTGTGAACGCAGACACCACCACAGGCAAAAACATAGGATTCATACGCAAAGAAACTCTGTCTTTGTGAAAACCAAATAATGGCTCTTTGAACATCAGAGCCTACAGCTTGGAAATCCTTCGTGCAGAAGTAACATAAACTAAAAAGAGTGCTTGCCATGACAGAAAGCATAGCTCGCAACTTGTAGTTTCTCCAACATAAAGTTAAGGTCCCATGGAGGAACATGGTCCCAAATGGGAGGTTTCAGATGCTTAATGCCCCGCAGAAACGTGTGGGGCACCTCAAGCTGGGTAATGGCCTTGCCCTGAATGGGTGCATGATATGCAGAGATGGCAGAAAGGTGCACCTTAAGAGACAAGTACCCCAAACCTGAATTTGAGAGGGAGAGGAGGAACTCTAACACTTGGCTAACCGGGCAAGTGAATGGATCCAAATGGCGAGAGGCCGCCCAAATGGAAAAGCGCTTCTACTTCATGGTATAAGTGGCCCTGGTGGAGGGCTTCCTGGCTGCCACCAGGACTTTGGTGACCCCAAAGGAAACCCCAAAACAGGAGATTGCTAGGTCTGCAGGAGCCATGCATGTAGATGAAGGGACTTGAGATCCGGATGGACCAGAGTCCTAGGAGAGCAAGCCATTGCACAGAGGGAGAGGCACCAGAGGTTCCACAGCCAACTGTTGCAACAGAGGAAACCAAATCTGCCATGGCCAGAAGAGAGCTATGAGGATCATCTCCGCTCCATCCAACTAAAGTTTGAGCAGAACCTTCTGCAGTAGTGGGAAGGGAGGAAATTCGTACAGAAACCTTCGCTTTCAAGAGAGGGACAATGCGTTTCACCAGAAAACTCCAGTTCTGGGACTGAGCGAGCAGAAAAGCGACAGTTTTGCATTGAGTGGGGATGCAGAGAGGTCCAACTCTGGGGCGACCCCATCTGTCGAAGAGGTCTTTGACCACTGGGGTCACCTGGGTCAGGAGCTCCCACTCGTGAGCCCGGGACCTGGAGCGGCTGAGACTGTCGGCCAAGACGTTTTGGATGCCTGGAACATGAACGGCCAAGAGCTCCAGGTTGTGCTTGATGGCCCAATACCAAACTCTCATTGCCTCCCAACACAGGATAGGAATGGGTCCCCCTTGTTTGTTGATGTAGTAGATGTCACATATGTTGTCTATGTGGACCAGTAATGGATCTGGGAGAAGATGAGATTGGAAGGCTTGCAGGGTGTAGAGAACCGCTTGCATCTCCAGAACATTGATATGCAGAGCTTGCTTCACAACCGACCAGGTACCCTGGGTCTGATGGTCAGCTAAATGAGTGTCCCAACCAATGCCGGAGGCATCCGTCATTAGGATCTGCCGAGGGGTCAGAATCCAGAAGGGAATTCCCCGTAGCAGATTGGCTGAGTCCATCCACCAGGCCAGAGCCCTCCGGACTTGATCAGAGACCAAGACCAGTTGGTCGAGGTCATCCGTGTGTTCATCCCATTGGACACACAGGGCCCACTGTGAAATATGCATGTGCAGATGAGCCAATAGAACTGTGGCAATCGCTGCCACCATATGGCCCAGGAGGTGCAGAAATATCCTTGCTGAAACTTGTCGGCTTGCCGAGACCAGATGGGCCAACTCCATCAGGCAGGCCACCCTGTCCTCTGGCAAAAAAGCTTTCCCTTGGTGGGTGTCCAAAATCACCCCGATGTATTGGAGGAATTGGTAGGGGGAGAGGCAGGATTTCAGAAGGTTTACTGTGATCCCTAACTCCTGGAAAAGATGAGAGGTAGAGTCCAGGGTCTGGAGCAAATGCTCCCTAGAAGGGGCTGCAAGCAGCCAATTGTCCAGGTAGGGAAAAACATAAAAGTCCTGCCTCCTCAGAGCTGCTGCCACCACCACCAGGCATTTGGTAAACACCAGGGAAGCTGAGGAGAGGCCAAAGGGGAGGGCCCCTGAAGTGGATTCAGGCCCCCTGGAACTGGAAGCGGAAGAAATGGTGGTGAGCCAGGAAAACTTGGATATGCAGGTAAGCATCCTGCATGTCCAGAGAGCAGAGCCAGTCCCCTTGATGCAGCAGGGACAATAATCCCTGGAGAGTAACCATCCTGAACCTCTTGTACTCAGTGTATAGATTCAGATTGCTGAGGTCCAGTATGGGCCATAGGTCCCTGGTTTTCTTGTGGACAAGGAAGAAGTGGGAGTAGAACCCCTTTCTGCGCTGACCGTGAGAGACAGGCTGTATCGCTCTTTTTTGCAGGATCACTTGAATTTCCTCCGAGACCAGTCGCAAATGTGTTGGAGGGTAGCTGGAGTGGATGGGGGGGGGTGTCTTGGTCAGACACTCTGGCAGTTCCAGAGTGTTACCCCGAGCAGTGATTTGAAGGACCCATTCATCTGTGGTCACCACTCTCCACCCTTCATAATGAAGAGAGAACCACCCCCAACTGTCTCCCTTGGACCCCCAGACAGAGGAGAGGACCAGCTAAGGAGTCACGAGGTGGTGTCTGGTGTGGGCAGGGGAGCCAAGGGGGCTCTGGTGTGGGGAAGAGCGGGCCCTGCAGGGGTGGTGGGGGTCTTTCAACTTCAGGTGCCCTTGGAGGGTTGTCCGCTGGTCTGCTTACGAGTGGACCAATGAAAGAACTGGCGTTGGTTCGCTCTAGGCGGAGTGTGCTAAAGTGAAAGGACCGACCTTCAGGCTTTGCCAGACTCTTGTAACTTGGAGATGAGGTCCTGGATGTTGCCACCAAAGAAGACCGAGCCCCTGAAGGGAGCATCCAAGATATTGGCCTGGACATCTGGGGTGAACCCGGACACATGGAGCCATGAGTGACTCTGCAGGCAAATGCCAGCAGCTGCCACACTCCCAGAGGCATTGATGGCATCATTGGATGCGTGAAGCACATGGGTGCCCACATCCAGCCCGACTTAATGAGTTGGGCAAGCTGGGTTTCAGTAGAGTCCTCAGATAAGGATTGAACCAATTCTCTTGCCTGATCCCAGATGGCATTCTGGTACTGAACCATATGGGTCTGGTAGTTGATAACCCTAATGGCTAAAGTGGTGGAGTAGAAGAGTGGCTTTCTTATTTAATCAAGCATTCCCTGACATAGCCATTTAAAAACAGTCTTAAGTTTTGGATATCAATTTTGCTGGCATTTGCTTTTCTGCTTTAAGTCTGCTGTTTTTATTTATTTTCCTGCTATCTCTATCTATTATGCTTTCATACTTGTTTCATTGCCTTTTGTATTTTGTATTTGTACGGTGCCCAGAGCCTCCAGGATTGGGCACCTAAAAATCTAATTTGCCTTGCCTTATCAATTTGGTCCAGCTGCCTGGATTCCCGGTCAAGGTGAAAGGCATTTAAATGCTTGGATTTATTTGTACGGTCGTGGGGCACATTAATGACCACAGAATCTGCGGAGGGCTGGCTGCCCAAGAAAGTTTTGCCTGCCTGAGCATGATATAACCGATCAGCCTTAACACAGAAACATACACAGACTGATGGCAAATAAGGACCTTTTGGCCCACCCAGTCTGCCCATTTCCCTACCTACTGAATAAGCTGCAGATCCTAGTTTTACCAACAGCCTACTTCCTCCCACCTCCCACTAGAACTACTTTATGTCTGTCCCATGCATTCGTAAATTCACCCACAGTTTTTTACCCCACAACCTCCTCAGGAAGGCTGTTACATACATCCACCACCATCTCTGTGAAAAAATACTTTCCTCACATTGCCCCTGAGTTGTCCCCCCTCTTTCTTCAGATTGTGCCCCCTTGTTCTTGCACATCTCTTTTTCTGAAAGATGCTATCCTCTTGGACTTTGTTGATTCCCTTGATGTACTTGAACGTATCTATCATGTCCCCCCCTCTTCCTCCTTTCCTCGAGGGTATACATATTCAGCTCTTTTAGTCTCTCTTCATATGGCTTCTGGTGCAGACCCTGCACCGTTTTAGTTGACCTCCTCTGGATTGCCTCCATACTGTCTATGTCCTTGTGGAGATGGGGTCTCCAGAGCTGCACATAGTCTTCCAGATGGGGTCTCACCAACTGTTTGTACAGAGGGGTAACAACTTCCTGTTTTCTACTGGTGTTGCCTCTCCCTATGCATCCCAGTATCCCCCCAGCCCTCCTTACTGTCTTCTCACATTGCTTGCCTACCTTTAGGTCGTCTGATATGACTACACCAGGTCCCTTTCCATTTTTGTTGTCATTAATACCAACCCCGCCCACCCCCAAATTGTGTACTCTTCCTTTGGGTTTTTGTTTCTCAGGTGCATTACTTTGCACTTCTTTGCATTGAATCTAAGTTGCCCTACTTATGACCATTCCTCCAACCTTGCCAAGTCCCTTCTCATCCTTTCAACCCCCTTTGTGCATCAGACCTGTTGCAGATCTCTGTGCTGTCTGCTAAGAGGCATTCCTTTCCTTCCAGTCACTCCGCAGTGTCACCTATAAAGACATTAAAGAGGACCGGTCCCAGTACTGAACCCTGCAGTACCCCTCCTTTCTTTGGAGTGGACTCCGTTTACTATTACTCTCTACACCCTGTTGTCCAGACAGTTTTTTACCTAGGCTACTACCCTGGGACCCACTCCCAGGCTGCTAATTTGTTTACTAATCTTTTGTGTGGGACTGTGTCAGATGCCTTGCTAAAGTCTAGATAGGCCACGTCCACAGCCCCTCCCTGGTCTACTACTTTGGTCACTCAGTCAAAGAAATCTAGTAGATTCATCTGACATGACCTTCCTGCTGTGAATCCATGCTGCCTTGGGTCTTGTGCCCTACTGGCCTCTAGGTACCCAACAGTTCTTTCTTTCAGAAGTGATTCCATCATTTTCCCTACCACTGAGGTCAAACTAACAGGTCTATACTTTCCTGCCTCTGCCTTGCTCCCACTTCTGTGAAGGAGAATCACATGTGCCCTCCTCCAGTCCTCAGGTACCACACCCTCCTCCCATGATGTGTTAAAAAGGGTAGTCAGTGGTGCCACTAGTTCTCCCCTTAGTTATTTTAGAATTCTGGGGTGAATCCCATCAGGCCCCATTGCTTTGTCCACCTTCAGTTTTAGGAGTTCTTTCAGGGCCCTTTATTATGTGAATGGACTGGTACTGACCCCCCTATCCATTGTGCTTCTGTTATTTGGTTTAGGTACCTTCCCCTCCTCTTCAGCTTTCTTGGGGAGGGTGGAAGTTGTAGAAGAGTGGGTCCAGGCCACCTTAGTAATGTCGTCGTCGTACAACTCAATCATAGGGGCACCACCAGAGATAAGGCATCTTGTGGTCATAGAAAGATGGCCAAACAATGTCTTTCAGGGTCCTGCTCTTCCATCCCATGATGGATTGGGTGTGTCTCATCACATCCATGAAAGAGGGATCATCAGGTGGAGATTGGGGCACCTCTCTGGCCATGTCCTCAGCACTGGATGACTCCCAAAGAGAAGAAGAGGATCTGGAGTACTCCAAGTCATCCTCCGAGGACTCAGGCACTGGGTCAGGTGACTGAGGCTGGCATTTGTCCTTTCTTGGGCCAGCGCTGGTGTCAGGTCTAACACCCAGCAACCCCGACATATGGGGGTCAGAGGGCCCCACCCTGCCTGTATCCCTGGGCTGTGGGGGGTGAGGAATGGGAGAGGACAGAAGTGGCCCCTGAGGTGCTGGCACCTGTTTCTGCATAAATGCTCACCAGGCAGAGAAAAGAGCATTGTAGTCCACCTGTGGGACAAAGTTATAAATAGGAAGAAAAGGCAAGCCCGATGTCAGGTTATTGAACAACAGCTGCTGGGCCAGCGACAGGTAACCCGGCATAGATGTGGACGTCACTGGATTATGATCTGGCGATGGCCCGGCTGGCTTCAGTTGTGGTGTAGGCTGCTGCCAGGGAGACGCTGGCATTGGGCCTACTGGCAGCAGACCAGGGGTCTGGTCGATGGGTGATGGCCTAGTGGGAAATTGTCTGGAGTGCCCTGTCATAGGATCTGCCTGGGCTGGGTCCACAGGGGACGGCAGCTGCTGAGGGGAAGAAAATCCCCTGGAGAGCAGCAGTTGCGATGCTGGAGTGGAAGGGATGGGGTTAGGCTACTGCGGTGCGGTGGGGGTTTGGACACAGAGACGCCACCCGAGAGCTCAGAACCGGCTAAGCTACTTGGCTGAGGGCCCATAGGAACAAAGGGCCAAAGCGTCAGGACCTGGGAGGCAGGAGAGGAACTCTTCTGCCCTGATGAACCTCCGCTCATGACAGAAATGACAGAACCGGCCGAGCCACCTGGCTGAGGGCCCATAGGAACAAAGGGCTGAAGTGTCAGGACCCGGGAGGCAGGAGAGGAACTCTCCTGCCCTGATGAGCCTCCACTCATGACAGAAATGACAGCAGGTGGGAGTCACCGAGCCCAGTGGAAGTGGCGCTGGTGTGCTGAGGCGCTGCCTCCATGGGAGGTCCGTGGAAGATGGTGTAAGGAGACCATGACTGGGAAGCTGACTGGCCCCTCTCTCTGTGTTTTTCCCGGTGTTTGTGCTTCCTCTATTTCTCCCTATGGAAGGACAAGGAAGAAGCCCTGGAGGACTGTGCCAACGAGGCCGAAGAGCTCCTGATCTGCAACTCTTTCTCCATGACAAGAAGCTTCTGCTTTACAAGATGGCTTTCCAGCATCTTCAGTCTTTGCCTCCATGTAGCCTAGCTGAACTTCTGGCAGTGCTGGCAGGCTTCAGTATCATGGCTGGGGCCTAAGCAAAGCAGGCACAAAGAATGATCATCTTTTTCTGGAATTTGTTTGCCGCAGGCTCACTCCATGGAGCTGACAGATGACAAGGTAGGTATTGAAGACATAAACTCATCTGGAAAACACCAAAAAAATTGATGTTAAAAGGAAGAAAATAAAAGAAAATCAAAAGCGTGAAAAGTGGGGGAAATGGCAGTCACCTGTAACTGCGATGTTCACTAGGTCTGACGTGAACAAGTTGATGGCAGGAAAAGAACTTAGGTAGGTGTAGGGGACCGCCCCTTAGACTATACTGACGTTAGATGACCGACGTCTGAGGGGGCAGTCCCCTGTAGTAGACTGGTAGCTAGAAGTTTTCCGTGTGGTCCTAGTGCCTGGTGGCATAGTCCTACCAGTGTAGCCTGCTGCAAGAGCCTTCCTCGAAGTAAGATCTGTGCTATGCTATGTATTATAAAAAAATTGTGTTTTTCCCCTGTTCCCTGTCTGTTCCATATTCTATCTCCAGGGCAAGAAATGAGGTGATAAATGATTGTAGAGTTATATGAACCACTATTTAGATCCCTTAGAAGAAACACCATTACTATGATGAGTAATTATTAATTATAGACTATCCTATTATACTGCCCCTGTTAGTGAGTAGCCCAGGGGGTAAGGAAAGGGGGCAAGACAGTTTTTAGCTATGTAAGTGAAAGGAGGAAGACTGGGGAGGGATTGTAAGGTTAAGATGGCAAGGGGGAGACTGTGCAGAGGGGGACCAGGAAAAGGCAGACATCTTGAACAATATGATACTTTTGTTCATTGTTCACAGAGAAAGGAGACCTGTATGGTCCGCAAGTATGCACTCCCTACAGACCCCCTTTCCGGGTTTTCAGATCACCCTTCGGCCAAAGGTCTGGTCACACACAGGTTTGGTGTTCCATAAATCCAGACACCAGAGGGACATGGACAAGCCTTTGGACAAGGAGTTCTGTAAGATTGACCATGCCACTAAAAAAATGTACACTGCAGCTACTCTGGGTCTTCATCAGGCTAACTCTGCTGTCATGATGGCTAACTGTAGCCATTCCCTGATGGGAATCTTTGATGCAGTCCTTCCCCGCCTTCCTTACAGAGCAGAGGATGGTGGTGGATCTCATCAGAGACAACATTCAGTTACTGCTTAAACTCTAGCTCCAGACAGCCTTGGACATGGGTGACTTGTGCCTATGCAGTGGCACCAGCTGTTTCCATACGTTGCAGGGCTTGCCTGCATCTGTCCACCTTTACAGTGAACGCCAAACAGTAGTTGGCCTATGTCCCCTTCCTAGGCACTGACTTCTTTGGCCCTGGGGTGGAAGGGCATCTGACTCGGACTGAGAAGTCCATTGCTACCCTTATCTCTGGAACTTCATCCCAGAAGGACCAGAGGAAGAAGCCTAAGACACTGGCTTTTCAGTACTGGTCCCTTCAGTCACAACCTCCAGGGCAGCAGCACCAGCAGTGGTAGTTTTAGACCTGGCACCCCAGGTAAAATCTGGGGTCCAAAGTCCTAAAAAAAAGGGGGGTCGGGGAAGTGATGCTCCTCCTGTAGCACCTGCCTGTGCCCCCACAATCCCTCAAAAGCTGCACAGTGACAGGTTGGGGGTGTCATCCTGCCATCTATCTTGTCCCCCACTGCTCTCCTAGTTGGAGGCCGGCTATGTTACTTCTTGCCACGTTGGTCTGCTATCACAGTAGACAAGTGGGTGTTGGACATAGTGAGCAGAGAACAGTCTCTAGACTTCGAGGCTCTACTGCCCTACCACCTCCACACCCCTCGAGAGTCTGAGGTGTCTCAGGACACGTCTGCCCTCAGAGCAGATATTGCTCAACTCTTTGTGAAAGGGGCAATAGCCTGTGCCCTGGACACCTTGGCCAATCAGGGTTACGTGCCCAGGTACTTCCTGGTCCCAAAACAGACAGTGGACTGATGCCCCGTACTGGATCTTCATGATCTCAACCAGGACATGTGGAAGCACGAGTTCCAGATGGTTGCTGTGAGCCAGATTATACCATCCCGGAGCAAAACATGTAGTTTTGTTCCTTGGACCTCATGCTCATCTGCAGGTCCCACTACCGTACCTCCATTTCCCAGTGGAATGGGTCAGTACCAGTTCCAGGTCATGCCCTTCAGCCTCTCCTCTACTCCAAGGGTCTTCATCAAATGCATGGCAGTGGTGGTGACCCACCTACAGTGCCTAGGGGTCAGAGTGTGTCCCTGCCTGGACAACTGGCTGGTAGCTGGTCTATCCATAGAGGCCTTGGAGAGATACACAGACTTGTCTCTTGAGACGTGCTGAAACTTGGGCTTATTGGTAAACCCAGGCAAGTATGAACTTGTGGTGAAGCAGGTGATCAGGTTCATCGGGACAGAACTAGACTCCTTGCAGGCCAAGGCCCACCTCCCGGTGGACTGGACACAGGATCTTACCTCCTTTGCCTGATTATTTCAGGTGGGGCTTTCACACCCTGCCCGGGATTTCCTACATCTGCTGGGGTACATGGCACCCTGCACCAGCGTGGTCTGCTGGGCCTGCAGGTGGATGTGCACTTCAGTGGGACCTGGGCCATCAGTGGTCCCAGTGCATAGGCTACTTGGACTAGCCAGTCACAGCGACCTGGCCAGTGTGGGCTGCCATCCAGTGGTGGTTAGTCCTGGAACATCTGGTGGAAGGAATCCCATTTGTCTGCCCAGAGCTGATTGTCCTACTGATTACAGATGCGTGTCTGGTTTGGTGGGGAAGCACATCTGGGAGACCGCATGGTCCATGGATTCTGGTTACCCAGGGAGTCGTGTCACTACATAAACCTGTTGGAGCTCCTTGCAGTGCACGTGGCTCTCACAGAGTTTTCTACAATACTTTTGTTCCCTTCTAAAACAAAGAGGGACAGCTATAAATCAAATCACAGTAGTCTAACACTGAAAGAAAAGAGGACAGAGTTAATAAATGCTGAGGTTATAAAATAAGACTATTTTTGGTAAAAGTTATAACATGTTTTCTGTTCTGGTCTGTCAGCTATTTGTTTGTTTGCTTGGGGGGTGCCCTTCCCCCAGTTTTTTCATTTCCCTCATCCAAATCTCAGGGTCTACACAGTCATTCTTTTTTATATAATTTAGTTACCCAACATAACTAAAAATATCTCCAACAGGTTAATCTGGTTCAAGGTCTGTTGGCATTCATCTGTATCCCCTCCCCCGGGTCGTGCCTGAAAATAGGCAGAATTTGTCTAGTGCATTTACCCAGTCAACACAAGCTAACTAAATAACTAAAATAACCCAGCTGTGGAGGAATAACTTGTTTTACTGAGTTTCTGCTTCTAGCCAGTTTAACAGATTGGGGGGCCTGCACCACAGCGAGGTTAAGTGACATGCTCAGTCTCACACAGTAAGTGTCTCTAATAGGATTTTATCTTTTTTGAGGATATCTCTTTTATCAGGCCACACCTATGGAACTATAGTCATCAGGCACCAGGACCACATGGAAACTTTTTAATTAGCAGTCTAATAGGGGCTGCCCAGAACGAAGTCATACATCGACGTACTGTCTATGTAAGCATGGATGGTGGCCCCTCTCTCTCCTCATTTCTTCTCCCACCTTTGACCATATGTGACGGAATCCATGTAGACACCGTCACTACAGTCGACCGCGAAATCTTCAGTTTTCTAAATTTTATTATTTTTCTCACCCTAGTAAAGTAAACACTTAATTTTAAAGTGATTATCATTGTGTATGTCAATGAAAGGCGCTGCTACGCCCTTCCATTACTGCGAGTGCAGTGGAAAAATCTACATTTCCTGTCTCTGAGAGGCCCACAGCATTAAGGCCTGCAAGATCTGCCTGAAGTTTAATCAAGCTACCCGGCAATGCCATCAAAAAGCCTTGCATTCTTTCCTACTCAAGCAGCAGGTAGCCAGAATGGAGAGAGAGCTCCAGGGGAAGGGCTCCACCACACCGGTGGCCCATTCATTGGTCTCCTAGTCCTCCAGGTCCTGAGTAAAGTATTCAGGAAAGCACAAAAACCAGGAGAGGGAGCGGAGTAAGGAGACATTCCCCCCCACCCCCCGAGTATGCTCTCAGTTGCCGCTTCACTCAGTGCCGATCATTCCAGTACCATCAACGGCTTCAGAGTCAACACCTCCTGCCACCCAGACCTCAGCTTCCTCAAGGTCGGCTCTGGCAGTGAGTTCTGCTGGACCTCCCACATCCGGCAAGTGATGTCAGGGCTCCAGATCCCCCACCGTCAGTGTCGCAGATCCTGCAGCCCAGACCTCAGAACCCACAGGGTCGGCTGGCAGTGAGTTCCATTGGCCCTACTTTGGCCAGTGATGGCCCATCAACATTGGGGCTCCAGTCATACCCACTGATGTTGCAAGGCACCCCTGCACTGCAGGCCATTGTCAACGTTCAGACGGTGCTTTCCTCTTTTGCATAAATAATACACACCCGATACCTTCTCTTCTTACACCAGGCATAACAACAACAGGGCCTCTCAAACCAACCCCCGCGTCGACACCTGCTCCGTCGACGTGCCCTACACACTCCAAGGCGTCGATGTCCTTGTGGCCTTCAGAGCCCATCAACGAGGATTAGGAATACAACCCTGACCACATATTACAAGAGGAAGAAGAGGAGGAGGAGGAAGATTTGGATGGGAGTCCTAACAAGTCTGACTCCAGCATTTCCACCAGGCATGAGGATCCCACTCTATATACCTCCAGGTCCCCTCCTGAAGACCCCTCCTTCATCTCTGTGGTGAAGCAGCTCCAAATTGCAATGGAGTTTGATGCTGAGGAGCAGGACATCACTAGGAGAAATCTGGTGGAGTTCCTAGAATTGCCAGATTCTCCACCACTGATCATTCCTCCTCTATTGACTGCACTACTGGATACCACCCTGGCTGCCTGGCACAGATCAAGCATGATCCCTGCCATGCCTAGAAAGGCAGACAAGCTGTACCAGGCCCCCTCAGGGAAGCCTTTTTTTGAGGGCCAACCTGAGGCCAATTCTGTGGGGATAAAGGCCGCCCATGATAGGTCTAAGAAGCCTAAGCATCTCAGTTCTCACCCCCCGAGATACAGAGTCGAGAAAACCGGACCTCATAGGCAAGAGAACCTTTGCCTTGCCACTCTGGCCCTCATAATAGCAAATTATCAGGACCATATGGTCAAATATCAGAATACCCTCTGGAAAAAGGCTAAAACAGCAGCCCAGTCCAGCTTGTTTATAAGCCTATGTGGAAAGGTGTCGAACACCTTTGAATTCAAGGTAGGCAACATCCACCACTCCCTCCAGTCCACTTCCCTGGTCTCCCAGTCAAAGAAATCTATCAGATTTGTCTGACATAACTTTCCTGACGTGAATCCATGCTGCCTTGGATCTTGTGCTCCACTAGATTCAGGATGCTCCACTGTCCTTTCTTTTAGCAGCGATTCCATAAGTTTCCCCACCCCCGAGGTCAGGCTGACAGGTCTGTAGTTTCCAGCCTCCTCCCTGCTCCCACGTTTGTGGAGAGGGACTACATCAGCCCTTCTCCAGTCCTCTGCAACCACTCCCGTGTCTAGTGCCCTGTTGAACAGGGCTGCCAGTTGTGCTGTCAGTACCTCCCTTAACTCTTTAGCAAACTGCTAGAGAAGGTTGTCCATATCCAGTTATCAGAACACCCTAAATAAGTTCAACCTCCTATGTCCCTTTCAGTATGACTTCAGTAAGCATCACAGCACCTCCTCTGCCCTGGCAGTCTTCTCTAACCACATCCTCAAAAACATGGACATGGGTAAGGCTACTGGTGCAGTCTTTGTCGATTTGTCAAAGGCTTTAGACTTAGTGGACCACAATCTCCTTCTCTCCATACTTCGACAATTTAGCTGTGCTCCTGGACCCACAGCCTGGTTCCATAGCTACCTCACAAACAGGTCTCAATCCATGCTCATAGGCAAAGCTGCCTCAGTCCCCCTTCCTACAAGCACTGGTGTTCACCAGGGATCAATTCTCGGCCCCCTTCTCTTCTCCATGTTTATCAATGCACTACCTGCTGAGAATCTAAACAGCAATGCAATTCTCTACACAGATGACCTAGTCCTGTACCACAGTGACAAGTCCTTGGAATCCCTCTCCTCTACCCTCACAGACAACTAGGGGGCAGCTGAAAGCTGGTTCACATCCAGAAAACTCCTAGTAAATGAGAAAAAGACGAAGGTCATGTTCTTCGGATCCAAGCCCTTCTTAAACAAGACCACCAGATCTAACACCGCCCTCACCGTATGTACTCCCGCTGGCCCCCCACTCAAGCAGGTCACCTCCTTCTCATACCTTGGTGTTACCCTTGACTCCTCCCTCATGTTTAATGATCATGCAGCCCTGACCATTAAAAAGCTTAATCAGAAACTAGGTGCAGCCTATCGTGCAATTCACCTGCTTTCACCTGAAGCTCGCCTCGCCATACGCAAGGCAACCTTCTCCCTCTCCTGGACTACTGCTCCCCCATCTACTCCCCACTACCCACAAAACAACACTCCCACCTATATACGGCATATAATGCCATCTGTTGCTTTGTCCTCAAAGCCCCCCTTGTTAACCCACCACTGCAACCTCTATCAGTCCCTAGGATGGCTCTCCCTCCAGGGATACCTGAACTATGCTGCTGGCTGCCTGATGGACAGTGCCCTCAGAAGTAACCAACTATCCCCTTATACTCCCCTATTCATAACTAGAGCAGCCACTAGACCACTTAGGGCCTCTTCCTTTCCAACCCTCATAGTTCCTCGTGTCTCTCTACGATGATGGGCAGCAAGGCTTTCTCTGTAATGGCCCCCTCCCTCTGGAACAGTCTTCCCACTTCCATTCGTACATCCCCATCCCATGCGTCTTTCAAAGCCAACCTTAAAGCCTGGCTACTGAAGGAGTCCACCTGCAAATGCTCACTGGGCAGAGCAGAAACCCATGAGCCACTATAAAACTACCGTAATCTGTTGGCTATTGCCCCTACTCTCCAGAGCACTACGAGCAAACATGACTCGCTTGATGACTCGCACTGCCTACCTTGCATGCTCCCACTTCTCAGCCGGCTATGGCAAAAATGAAAATATTTAGCTACTCTGTGCATTTGCTTAGCTAATTCTCCTCTGTATCTTGGCCTGTATTCTTTGTTTAATGTTATGTTATCTCCATACCTGTAAACATTATGTAAATGATGACTGTTCTCACTGTTCTAATGTAATGTTCACTGTAACCACTGTACACTTCAGTGTGAATTTGTATCTACTCCTGTATTTCCCTGTACTGCCACCTTTGTGGCCTGGGTAGTGACTGAAAATGGTCCACTGGATCAGTGCACTTACCTAGTTACCAAAAACATAAATAAATAAAAATATTCTCGGCATTATCCCGTCTGGTCCCATTGCCTTGTCCACCTTTAGTTTTCTGAAATTCCTTTAGGACCCTCTCCTCTGTAAACAGACTGGTGTCTACCTCTTTTCCAATCCTGTTTCTTAGCTGTGGTTCTTCCCTGCCGATGAATACTGAACAGGAATATTTGTTCAAGATTGATGCTGTTTTCCTGGTCTCCTTCCATGCCCTCTCCTTCATCCCCTTTTAGCCTTACAACCCCCATTCTTTCTTTTTTCGCTAACGTACCTATAGAAAGTCTTGTCTCCTTTTTTAACTTCTTATGCTATTTTTTCCAGTCTTTACCTTTGTGCTCTTGACAGTTTTTCCAGCTTCCCTTTGCTTTTCTAGATACACTGCCCTGTCCTTCTCCTTCTGTGTTTCCTTGTATTTCCTGAAAGCCAACTTCTTTGCCCTTACTTTCTTGGCCACTTCCCTTAAGAACCATAGTGTTTTTCTTTTTCTCTTGCTGTTGTTTATAAGCCGAACACAGAGGTCTGCCTCCACTGTGGCTCCTTTCAGATGGGCCCATTGTTCCTCGATGCCCCCCAATTTTCCCCTTCTGTTAGGGCTTTCCTGAGACATACCCCCATCCTAATGAAGTCTGCCCTCCTGAAGTCTAGGATCCTTGCTTTCGTGTGGCTTGACCCTGTTTTAGTAGTCATATTGAACCACACAGTGCAGTAAGGGAAATAAGGGTGGAGGACCCACTAGCCGACAGCGATCACCAAACGGTGTGGTTTAATATCACAGTGAGCGGGGAGCCAGAGAAATCAGTAACCCAGGTGGTAAATCTCAGGGGGACAGACTTTGGGAGGATGCAGGAAGTACTGAAAGGGAAACTGGAGGGCATAAAGCAGGAGATGGACACGGAGTAGAAATGGGATATTATTAAACGAGGGATTACAGAGGCAACGGAAGCCTGCACCAAGACACAGAGTAAGAGGAGTAGAGCATTGAAACCATGCTGGTTGAACAGCGAGGTAGTGGAGGTGGTGAGGGCAAAACAAAAGGCACACCAGAGGTGTAGGAGGATGGGGAAGGAAGGGGACAGGGGGGAGTATGCAACATGGTCCAGGGAGGTGACCAGAAAAGTGAGAGAAGCCAAGGCCCAGAGGGAGCTGAGATTAGCGCAGGGAATTAATGGGGGGGGGAGACTTTTTCAGATACATCAGGGAGAAAAGGAAGTGCAAGGAGACAATAGTGACGATAAAAAGGGTGGGAGTGGATGGAAAGGGGAGGAACAGGCAGAAGCACTGAATGAATATTTTTGCTCAGTGTTCACGGAAAAAGAGGGACCGCTACCACATGGGCTGGGAGGGTGGGGACGGAGGAGGAGGCGACAGATGGAAGAATTGCAGGAGGTAGAGTCCTAGAGGGACTGAGAGTAGACAAGGCACCAAGGCTGGATGGGATCCACCCCAGGGTGCTGAGGGAGATGGCGGAGATGTTGGCGGAGCCACTGGTGGATCTGTACAGCACGTCACTGGAGTCGGGATGTGTGCCACTGGACTGGAGGATGGCACATCTAGTGCCATTACACAAGAACGGACCAAGGAACAAACCGGTAATTATTGTCCAGTAAGTCTCACCTCCATAGTGTGCAAACTCATGGAAATGATACTAAAGGAAAGACTGGTGTTGTACCTGGAGGACAACAGCCTCCAGGATGTGAGGCAGCATGGGTTCATTTTGGGGACGTCTTGTCAAACCAACCTGATACAGTATTATGACTGGGTGACATGTGAACTGGATAAGGGTCATGCAGTGGATGTTCTTTACTTGGACATCAGCAAGGCCTTCGATTCAGTGCCTCATGGGTGGCTTGGGGGGAAGCTAACTGGCGTAGGGGTAGGGGCAAAAATGACAAACTGGATTACAAGCTGGCTGAGTGGGAGGCTGCAACAGGTGGTGGTGGGAGGGGAGCTCTGAACTCCAAAGCCAGTGATGAGCGGGGTGCCACAGGGCTCTGTGCTGGGACCAGTATTATTTGGGCTCTTCATATCAGACATTGCGCATGGGGTGGTGAGCAAGGTAAGTCTGTCCTCAGACAACACCAGAATGGGAGCAGTGGTGGATGGAGGGAAGGGGAGGGATGGAAGCAGCTGCAGGGGGACCTAAGCAAGCTAGAGGCGTGGTCAGAGAGGTGGCAGTTGGGGTTCAGTGTAAAGAAGTGTAAGGTTATGCACTTCGGGGTGAAGAACCCAAGGAGAGAATACTGGCTGGGGGGTTAAGCTGGGGATCACTGAGGAGTAGAAGGACCTAGGGGTAATGGTAACGGGAACCATGAACATTACTGCCCAGTGCAGGAAGAGCAGCTGCAAAAGCGAACAATATGCTGGGGTGCATAGCGAAGGGGTTTTCGTTCAGGCGAAGAGAGGTGATCTTGCCTCTCTACAGGTCACTGGTAAGGCCGCACTTAGAGTGTTGTGTGCAGTTTTGGAGACCATACCTGAAGCGTGATATCAGGCTACTGGAGGGGGTGCAGAGGAGGGCAGCGAAGAAGATATGTGGAATGGAGGGGAGAGACTATGAGAGCAGGCTGGGAGACCTGAATATGTACACCCTGGAGGATAGGAGGGACAGGGGGGACATGAGAGACATTTGAATATCTGAGGGGAATCAATAAGGATGGGGCAGATGTGGTCTTTAAGCTAAGGAGGGGGAGGGACACCAGGGGGCATGGGCTAAGAATAGAGGAGGGAAGATTTAGGAGGGAAATGAGGAGACACTATTTCACGGAAAGGGTGGTAGAAAAATGGAACGCACTACCAGAATGAGTGGTATCATGTAAATCTGTGAACAGCTTTAAAAGGGCATGGGACAGGGAACAGGGGTGGGGGAGGTGGGGGCGGCAGTGGGATGACAAAGGGGAGGGGGTGTGGGGCAGCTGCAAACTAGGGGTGCTAGCTGCAAACTTGAGCAGTCTTAGGGGTGGTCTGTATCTGCTGGCACATTTGTATGTTCGCATGTTCGTACATATACGATGGTCACTGGACCCTGGTGTTCATCCACCCTGACTGGAGCATCCCAGTGGCTACCACAGCCAGAGGCATAGACATCCTAGACTCCCTGCACCCACCCTGACATCTGTAATTCTGTCCCCATTGGTTAGTACTAGGTCCAGAATTGCTTTCTCCTGGGTTGGCTCAAGTACTAGCTGCTTGAGGCATGCCCCTTGCAGGGAGTCTAGGATGTCTATGCCTCTGGCTGTGGCAGCCACTGGGATGCTCCAGTCAACATCCAGCAAACTGAAGTCACTCACCAGCAGCACCTGCCCTTTAGTTGCCATCATATGAATGGCTTCCAGTAGACCCCTGTCCATTTCCTCCCCTTGTGATGGGGGGTCTGTAGATCATGCCTGTGCCATTGCCCATCTCCAGGGTGACCCACAGTGCCGCTGCCTCCTCCTGCATTCCTTACACCTCTGTTGCCTTTATACCCTCCTTGATATAAAGAGCCACCCTCCTCCCTTTTTTACCCTCTCTATCTTTCCTGAACAAAGTATAACCTGGTATATCTACGTTCCAGTCATGGTCCCCATTATACCATGTTTCTGTAATAGCTACAATGTCCAGGTCAGCCTCTGCCATCAAGGGTGCCAGGTCTGGGATTTTATTCCCCAGGCTGTGAGCATTCACACACATGGCCCTCCATTTTCTGCAAATTCCCTTCCTGACCTTCTCCCTTTTCCCCTTGTTTCTCCTCTTCTCCCCTCTTATGCCGAGCTCAGTCTGCACTGGTGATATTGTGACATTATGGTTCTACATGCTGACTACAGTGTCCTGTAGGTGTGGGCAGTATGATGTACCCTGCTTCCTTCCTCCACCCTCCACCATGGCTAGTTTAAATGTTTGCCAATGAAGCATCTAAACCTTTCACTGACATTGGTCCCCTTCCTGGAAGGATGCAGGTTGTCACCTCTGTACAGGTTCACATTCCCCAGGTTTGTCCCCAGTCCCGAGTGAAGCCAAAACCCTGCTCTCTGCACCAGTACTCCAACCAAGCATTGAAGTCCCTGGTGCAGATAATCCTAGCATCCCCCATGCCATAGATGGGCAGCACGTCCGAGAAGGTCATAGAGCTTGCTATCTGCCTCAGGTCCCTCCCCAGCTCTCTGACCTCCTCCTGCACCCTTCCTATCTCTGCCTTGTCTCCAACCAGGTCATTAGTCCCCAGATGGACAATGACATCTAGCTTCTTCCTCCTTGCTACCGCCGTAGCGATCCTCTGGATCCATTTTCCATCACTCTGAGCTGTGCCTCCAGGTAGGCACTTTAGCTCCCTCTCTTCCTCTCTGCCTGCCCCCACCTGCACTCTCCCGGATCATGGAGACCCCCACCAGGAGTAGCATTCACTTCCTTTGGGGTCCTCTACCACCCACCCTTGGGGCTACATTGTGGAGGTCCCGCGCATCCTCCCCGGGTGCAACTATGGGTGACCCTGTGGGGCCTTCCCGTTCCTCCATCACAGTGTAGGAGTTCCTCAGTTGCACCAGCTGGGGGATGTGCCACCTGCCCTGCCTGAATCCACCACAGTCCAACCACTCCCCCTGCTAGGCAACCTTTGAAGTAGTGGGTGTGGATTTGGTGGCCTCTAGGTGGGGAAGGAGTCTCCACAATCCTGGCCAACTCAGCCCAGAGACTGGCAACCTCTCCCTCAGCCCAGAGAAATGCCTGCAGATGGGGTAGCACTGCTGCATCCGGAAGGTCCTCCTGAAGACTGCTCCCAACAGCCACTGCACCACTTCCAGTATCTTCCCCTTTTCTGCTGCCTGTCACTACATTGACTGTTCTAAGGGTACCTTCCTTCTGCAAACTACTGTGCCCACTATCTGCAGTACTTTCTGATGTAATAATTCACCTACCAGCTATATCCAGACCCCACCTGTCTAATTTCCTGTTTTGTTTTGTTTTGGTTTTTCTCCTCTCCTACTTCTTTTCCCCTCTTGAATGAGAGTTTTCACAAGTCAGTCACAGTTTTCAGGTGTACTTTGTTTAGTTGGTTGTGTGTTTCTGCCCTTTCCTGTGTCTAAACAGGAAGTATCCAAATGCCTTCCCGGTGTGTCCCTATAAAGGTAGACGTGCTCGGGGTGGGTGGGATGGAGGAAGGTGGGCGGGTCTGTTCACCTGAGCTTCCCCCTGTGCTACTCTCCTCCAAAAACAATCAGCTGCAAGAAACCTAATTCAAACACAGACCCCAGCAAAACAAAACCCCAAGCACAAGACAGCAGCAAAAGCAGCCAGAAACAACAGTATCTCTGTTGCAAATAGAAAAACTGTAGCTTAGCTCCCGGTCTCTTGGCCCCTCTGCTTGCAGTTCTTTTCTCCCCACTTACCCTGCTACTTTCAAAAGGAAGAGGAGTATAAATAAATATTAATACACCTTTAAGGTAAAGCTAGGTGTTTCCACTCCAGTCTTTCAGCAGTCTCTGTGCAGTGTCCCCTAAGGTGGTGCATGTCCTGGTGGCTGCTAGGAAGCCATCAACCAGATCCACCTATTCCATGAAGAAACATAGAAACATATAATTTGACAGCAAATAAGGGCTGCTTGGCCCACCCAGTCTGCCCATTTCCCTACCAACTGGATAAACTGCAGATCCTAGTTAACCAACAGCCTATTTCTTCCTACCCCAACCCCCTAGAATTGCCTTATGACTGTCCCATGTATGCTTGAATTCCACCACTGTTTTTGACTCCACAACCTCCTCCGGAAGGCCGTTCCATGCATCCACAACCCTCTCTGTGAAAAAATACTTCCTTAAATTATCTCTGAGCCCCTCTATCTTCAAATTGTGTCCCCTTGTTCTTGCACCTCTTTTTTGAAAGATGCTACCCTCTTCGACTTTGTTGATTCCCTTGAGGTACTTGAAAGTTTCTACCATGTCCCCCTCTCCCTCCTTTCCTCGAGGCTATACATATTAAACTTGTAAGTCTCTCTTCATGTCTTCCGGTGCAGACCCTGCACCATTTTAGTTGCCTCCTCTGGACAGCTTCCATCCTGTCTATGTCTTTATGGAGACTGGGTCTCCAGAACTGCACGCAGTACTCAGATGGGGTCTCACCAACTGTCTGTACAGAGGGATAATAACTTCCTGTTTTCTGCTGGTGATGCCTCTCCCATGCATCCCAGTATTCCCCCAGCCCTCCTTGCTGCCCTCTCACATTGCTTGCCCACCTTTAGGTCATCTGATATGACTATTCCAGGTTCCTTTCCATTTTGTTGTTTTAGTATCTCACCCCCATTGTGTACTCTTCCCTGGGTTTTTGTTTCCCAGGTGCATTACCTTGCACTTCTTAGCATTGAATCTAAGCTACCATACATTTGACCATTCCTCTAACCTTGCCAAGTCCCTTCTCATCCTTTTCCACCCACCTTGTGCATCAACTCTGTTGCAGATCTTTGTGTCATCTGCAAAGAGACATACTTTTCTTCCAGTCCTCTGCAATGTTGCTTATAAAGACATTGAAGAGGACCGTCCTAATACTGAACCCTGCGGTACCTCACTAGTACCCCCTTTCTTCAGAGTGGACTCCATTTATTATTACTCTCTGTGTCCTATTCTCCAGCCAATTCTTTACCCAGGCTGTCATCTTGGGACCCACTCCCAGGCTGGCTAACTTGTATATTAATCTTTTGTGTGGGACTGTGTCAAATGCCTTGCTAAAGTCTAGGTAGGCCATGTCCACAGCCCCTCCCTGATCTACTACTTTGGTCACCCAGTCAAAGAAATCTATCAGATTCGTCTGGCATGACCTTCCCGCTATGAATCCATGCTGCCTTGGGTCCTGTGCCCCTCTAACCTCTAGATACTCGACAGTTCTTTCCTTCAGAAGTGATTTCATCATTTTCCCTATCACTGAGGTTAAACTAACAGGTCTGTAGTTTCCTGCTTCTGCCTTGCTCCCACTTTTGTGAAGGGAATCACATCTGCCCTCCTCCAGTCCTCGGGCACCACCCCATCCTCCCATGATTTGTTAAAGAGGGTAGTCAGTGGTGTCACTAGTTCTACCCTTAGTTCTTTTAGAATTCTGGGATGAATCCCATCAGGCCCCATTGCTTTGTCCACCTTCAGTTTTAAGAGTTCTTTCATAACCCTTTCTTCTGTAAATGGGCTGGTACCAACTTCTGTATCAGAGTGTTTCTACTGTTTGTTTTAGGTGCCTCCCCTCTTCATTTGTAAATACTGAGCAAAATATTTGTTTAGTATCTCTGCCTTTACAGTCACCCTCCGCCCACCCTCCCCTCCCTTTATTAAGCCTCACTATCCCTCCCTTGGTCTTCCTTCGCTCCCTGATGTACCTATAAAGGTTTTATCCTCCTTCTTAACTGAGTTGGCTGTCTTTTCCTCGGTTTGCTGTTCTGACTGCCTTCCCAGCTTCCTTTTGCTTTAACTGATACAGTTCTCTGTCCTGCTCCTTCTGTGATTCCTTATACTTCCTGAATGCTTTCTTTTTCTCTTGAACCTTCACTGCCACTTCCTTTGAGAACCATAGTGGTTTCTTACATCGTTTTGTTTTGTTTATTTGCTTCACACAAAGGCTCGTTACCTCTGTGATGGCAGTTTTTATTATTCCCCATTGTTCTTCCACCCCTCCTTCCTGCCCATTTGCTAGTGCATTCCTTAGGCACTCACCCATTTTGGCAAAGTCAGCCCTCTTAAAGTCCAGTACTTTTGCCTTTGTATGGCTTGACTCTATTGCTGTGTTTATTGTGAACCATACTGTTCGATGGTCGCTAGTTCCCCAGAAGGGGAAATGGTTTGCTCGCTGTTATAGTAAGTATGTAACTTTTCTTTCCTAGATCTTCTGTTTCCCACACCTGTTTTCCAACCATTAGGCTACACTGCCTTCCTAGCCTCAGTTTGGGTGGGTTGACTGCCTTTATAGTCAGTGCTGGTGTTGTTTCATAGCCTGCCTGTGTGGTGTGTTGGATGCCATGTAGCCTGCAGCCTTCCTCCCCAGGAGTCCAGTATGTGACCTTTATGATACACCTGGCCCCCTACCAGTTTTTTTTTTCAACTCTTTTTATCACCTTTACCCCCGAACTGTCTCAGGCTACCCTATCTCGCTGAGCCACTCTACCACCCACCGTGATCTCTCTCCTCATATATGTTACTACCCCCACCAAACCCATACCAGACAAGCCCCCCGGCTCTGAACCCCCCAAGGCAGGGCCACCAACCACTCACCTGGTGCTCTGTCTATAATCCAGTTTGTCCGGCTGGGTCGGCGAGGAGACCAAAGGGGCGGAGAGGAGATCTGGTCCTGGGTGTGTGGCAGCCAGCCCTATAGGGAGCCATTGCCTATCAGGATTGGAGGATTTGTTTCTTGTTTAAGCCCTTATCCCCTCCCTCCCTGCAGAGCTCTAGCATGCAGTGATGCCAGGTATGTCCGTTGCAGCTCTGCGTCCCACTACATTGGCCCTGTGCGTTGCAGTGCCTCTGGTCTTCACCGGGCCGCTGCAGTGCCGGGCTATCCCTGGATCCCCACCAAGAGAGGAGAGCAGTCCTCTGGATGCTTGATCCTCTCTCTCCCCCTGCCGACCCCCGGCAGCCCAGGCTCATTCCCAAACCCGGGTCGCCAGCATGGCGTGAGGTGTGGTCCAGCGCCTCAACCCTCAGCATCACTGGGCCGGCTGGCCCCCTACCAGTTCTTGGGCAGGAAACACCCCTATCCACTCATGAACCCAGATCTCACGGATTGTAGCATGGCGAGCCACTGCCGCAGCACCCTTGGGCCCCCTGCCTGTTCTCAGAAGACACCAGCCAAAGGTTTATTATCTTCAGCAATATTCAAATGAGTTACATGTTTTTGTAAATGTATATGTTCCAGTGTGCGTGTCCTATATAGGGGATATGTCACTGAAAATATCAGATTTATTTTAATGAGTGAGTTCACACCCAGTGACCTCACGAGTGACATAGCAACGAGTGATGTTGCTGAATCTTGAAAGTATGAATGAAAATAAATCTGATATTTTCAGTGCAGCTTTGATGCACTCAGTTTATGCAGTGGTCTTCGTTTTTCACTGTCTGTGTATTGGTGCACATACAGGCTTTATTGCTGCTAGACTTGTTCATTCTTTATAAATGTTTTAACATTTTGTAATGTATCTGTACTTCCTGTTTTTTAGTTCATTGATTCACTGATGTTGTTTGTCCTGACTGCCATGGCACTATCAGAGTGTTAATGTATAATGCTCAAAATGATCTTGGAAGTGTTTGAACAGCTGGTTCCAAATCGTGGTCGAGTTGAAATTTGGAATTTTTTGTTCAAGTGATGACAGGTCAACTAAGAGAATAAATGCTGATGACAAGGCAAATGTGAGAACGAATGGTGATGACAGGGCAATGGAGAGAACAACCTGTTTATTCTCTGAGTTGCCCTATCATAAGCAGAAATAAAATCATTTATCTGGGCTGATTTATTTACACTGCTATTGAATAAATGTTTAAATGTTCAGTTCCAGGATCTCTCATGGTTATAAGAGTGCATTCTTGAGTGCTTTAGATGAGAGAACTGAGAAGCAAAGCTGAGCTGTAGTAGCCCACAAAGGATTTGAGTCGCAACTTTATAACCGTAAGAGACACAGGAACTATACATATGAACAAATGATGAATCATGTTGAAGATTTCTGTTTTTAATAACTGGAACTTGAATGTAAAATCAAAATATCTTACTTTGCAGAAAATTAGAGAACCCCCTGCGGCAAATAGATTATGCCATCTGAGCTTAGAAGTTCAGAATTTTTGGCAAGGCAAGGCAATTTTTATTTAAAAAGACACCCATCCCGAAGGCTCTGGGTGCCGAACATATTAAAATTACATGCAGAACACAATAAATAAATTATCAATACAAAATAACACTATAATATACAAAATAAATAGTTGGCCCTATAACTCAGTATTATTTCATAGATACTATAATCAGCACTAAATACTAACTAAGTTACAGCCGGGGGCCAGATTGGATAGAGTTCAGGGAGCAGAAGGAACTATCACACAAAGTCTGGGAAGGCCTGATTATACAAGAAGGTCTTGAGGCGGGCTTTGAACACCTCAGCAGAAGGGGCCTCCCTTACAGCTGGAGATAGCAAATTCCACAGGATGGGGGCAGCGACACTAAATGCTCTGTCACCTGCTGTTTTTAACCTCATCCTAGGAATGGCAAGGAGTCCCCTAGAGGAGGAGCAGAGGGAGCGGACTGAGTCAGCAGGTGTGAAAAGGTCCTTCAGATGACCAGGGCCCAGGCCATGTAGGGCCTTAAAGGTGAGCAAACCCACCTTGAAGAAGACCCTCCACCTGACCAGCAGCCAGTGCAGTTCATGCAGCACTGGGGTGATGTGACAGTACCGAGACTGTCCCGTCAACAACCTTGCTGCTGCATTCTGCACCAGCTGCATCTGGCGCAGGGTACCGCCAGAGACCCCGAGATAGAGCACATTACAGTAGTCCAGCCTGGATGTCACGAAGGTGTGAACCAAGGTGGGGAAGTCCAGAGACGGAACTAGGAGCTTTATCCTGGTAATATTCCTCAGATGATAGAAACTGGTATGGACAACAGACAACATCTGAAACTCAAGCATCAGTCTGCTGTCAAGGCTAACGCCCAGATCACGCACCCTAGAGAAGGCCTTCAATGGTACAGACCCAAGAAAGAGCCCTGTTTCTGCACCAGAAGCCAACCTATCATGCCTTCTGTTGGACTCCACCACCAGTACCTCTGACTTATCAGGGTTAGTTGCAACCAGCTGGAGGTCATCCAGTCATTGATCTCCGCAAGGGAACTGTAAAGCACTTCCACTGCATTGGATGTTTCAGGGGCAAAGGAAAGATACAGCTGGGTATCATCAGCATAGCAATGAAAACCCAAGCTGTACTTCCTAATGAGCTCCCCGGGCAGCCTGTACATGGCGAACAACATTGGCGACAAGACCGAACCCTGGGGCACTCCGCATGGCAGCAGACTAGGGGAGGAGGAGAAATTACCCATCACTACCCTTTGCCTCATGTTAGCAAGAAAAAACTCAAACCAGCAGATGACGGTGCCAGCAAGTCTGCAGAATTCCCTCAGGCGGTCAAGTAACACACGATGGTCCACCATGTCAAATGCTGAGGCGAGATCAAGGAGGATGAGAATTGTCCCTTCCCCTTGATCTCTTGCCCTAAGGAGGTCATTATGCACCCGAACTAACACAGAGTCTGTGCTATGCCTCGCACAAAACCCAGACTGGAGTGGCTGGTATAGATCATGGGCCACGAGGTGCCCCTCAAGCTGAAGCACCACCACCATCTCTACAATCTTACCTACGAATGGAAGGTTGGAGATAGGACGGTAATTTGACATAACGTCAGGGTCCAAAGATGGTTTCTTCAGAAGGGGTCTTACCAATGCCTCCTTCAAGATAGCGGGGAAAAAAAAAACTCCAACAAGGAGCATCGGACAATTAAGGCAAACACCAGGCCAACGGAGTCAACACATCCCATTAAGAAATGAGTCGGCACCGGGTCCAGTTCACAAAAAGTGTGCCGCAGCTTGGAAGCAACCTCAATGATCTCAGCCACCTCCACCAGTCTAAGCTCACCCCAACCAGGCAGAGTGCTCTCCATTCGTCCATGGCAACCACTGTCTGCCAAAGTATGGCTCACTGGTGGAACCCCCTGCCTGATGGCGGACACCCTGTCCGAGAAGAACCAAGCAAACTCTTCGCATAATGCATTCGAAAAAGCTCCCTTCGGCTGTAGACAGGAAGGATGAAGAAGCCCATCCACAGTTCGAAAGAGCACAGTTGGTTGGTTCTTCCTAATTGCAATCTCCCTGGACAGGAATTCTGCCTTCTTACAGTTGATTGCCCCCTGGTACACACCATAGTGAGCACGCAGGGCCAGTTTGTCTGCCTCCAGACCGGACTTCCGCCAGCAGTGCTCCAGTCTCTGACCCACACTCTTCATCGCCTTGAGCTCCCCATCATACCAAAGGGACCTCAAGTGAGAGGATTTGGGTCATACACTGACTGATGCAAGGGAGTCGAGTGCACCAGACATCGCCTTATTATGGGTGGCAACTGCTGTGCACACACTCCCAGTGCATGCACTGTCCTCACTAGATAGATCAGCCACTGCCAAAAAACCCTCAGGGGTCAAACCCCTCAAAGGGCAGTAGCTGACCATCTCAGCAGGGGGAGGGCTCTCAGGGAGAGCCCCGAACCAGAACTCCACCGTGCAATTGTTGGACCAAATGACCCGATCAGTCCTGAGATTATTTATCTCAAGCCCCAGAGAGAACACCATGTCCAACATATGGCTGCCCAGATGGGTTACGGAAAAAACTATTAGCAGCACGAGACACCCTATTCTGCTTATATAAGAGTACCTGGAACTGTGAGACTTTAAAATTATAACAAGAGATGTGGGAGAAACTAGTTCAGAAGTTAATTCTGGTTGACTAGATTCAGGAAGCCCTGTAAATCGGTGTAATTCTGGGGGCAGCTGACAGGGTCTTAGTGCCTTCTTACAGGAGGAGCACTATAAAAGCACTTCAACCCTTAATGTGTCCAGCACATTCGGGTCCCAGCAAGTGAGTGGAACAGGTAACTAGCGTTTTAGACATTGGCAGAAGGAAGCAGGTGACTCTGCTAGTCGACTAAGGTAAGACACCTGTTCACTACTGTGTAACAGTCATAGCTGGGAATTGGGGGAAGGTAAAAGGGAGGTGAAATCTGGGAGCAACACCCTGTCTAGGGTAGGTGTATAAAGAGATTTAAACAAAGTATAGGGGAGCAAAATTAGAAACAAAAGGGGAAACTAGAAACACACCATCAGGGGTAGGCATACAAATGTGTTTCCAGATAACACAGGGAGAACAGAAGTTGAGAATGCTTGGAGTGGTGCAGTGCAGTGACTGTGGAGTAGCAGTTTTCAGAGAGCACTTCTGGAGATTGGAGTGCTGCCCCATCTGCATGCACCTTTCTGGGTTGATGGAAGATGTTGCTAAACTTCAGGCTGAGTTGGCTAGTATTCATGGGACCTCTTCCCCCATGCAGGTGGTCGCCAAGTCTGCCCCTGTTACCCCAGAGGACCCTAGGGAAGAAGAACCGCTGGACAGAGGTGGGCTCCTGAAGGGTGGGGGTGGCACAGAGGCACATTCCTCAACTGGTACCACTTTTTAATTCCTATACCACTCTGGCAGGACTGCTGGTAGGAGGCACTTATAGTGACCAGGGAGAATGAGGGTGCCCTCTGTAATGGAGACCCCAGGGAGGGTGATAGAGGACTCCAGAGGAAGAGGAAGCAACTTATGGTGGGTGACTCAATTGTGTGGGTGATAGATTTGGGAATGGGAAAGGAGGAGGGACAGGTTAGGTGCCTATGCAGCACCACAGCCCAGAGAGAGATGGGCAGCGGATCGTGAAGATCACAAGGGCAGCAAGATGAGAGGAGGGAGAACTGGATGTCATTGTCCACCTGGGGACTAATGACCTAGCCAGAGACTGGGCTGGGATAGTGCAAGGGGAGTTTAGGGAATGGAGGAGGGATCTTGGGTAGCATGCTCAGTGGCCTTTGCTGAGATGGGGGTGGGGTGCTGGGAGAGGGATCTCCACACCAGAAGCTTTAGCTCATGGCTGAAGGAATGGTGCACAGAGGAAAGGCCCTGCTTCATTGGTGACTGGGAACCCCCTGGGAGGATAAGTGCATATGATGGTCTGCATCCATCTGGGAGGGGAACCACGGTCCTCAGAGGATGGTTTAAATGTTACTTTGATCAACATTTCAACTAGCTGAGGGGGCTGGTAGAAGGAATCAGGCAGAAACTGTCCTTCCCCTCACCTACACAGAAACATAGAAAGTGATGGCAGAAGGAGACCAAGAGTCCATGAAGTCTGCCCATGAGTTACCCTGGACCTGTTGCAGATCCTGAGTCCTAACCCCCTTATGATTTTTCCCTCCTCTGTTCTAATGTTTTTTTATTTGGGCCCTTGCTCTGTTCCACCCATGCTTGAATGCTGCTACAGTGTTTGCTCCCGCCACCTTGGCAGGCAGGCTGATCCATGGTTCCACCACTCTTTCGATAAAGTTGTGCTTCCTTAGTTCTCTCCTAAAGTTCCCTCCCCATAACTTCCATTTGTTACCTGTAGTTGTTGAGCTGGTGACTGTGTTGAATAGTTCTGTGTAGGGCCTTTATTTATACCTCTCAGGAACTTGAAAGTTTTAATTATATCCCCTCTCTCCCTCCTTGTCTCAAGCGAGTACATGTTCACTGACTGCAGGCACTCTTCATAAGAGAGTTCATGGAGGCCCTGGATCATCTTTGTCGCCTTTCTCTGTATGGCCGCCAGCATGTCCCTATCTTTTTTTAGGTGAGGGATACAAAACTGGACACAATACTTCAGGTGAGGTCTCACCAGGGACCTATACAGGGGGAGGATCACTTCTTTGTTCCTACTGTCGATTCCCCTTGCTATGCACCCCAGCATTTTATTTGCCTTGCTGTAAGTTTTGTTGTATTGATTTGATTGCTTAAGGGTATCGCATATGATGACTCCCAGGTCTCTCTCCTCTTGGGAGGTACTGAGCTTAACCCCATTTAGCCAATATTCTGACCTAGGATCGCTCCCCCCTCCACCCAAATGCAACACCTTGAACTTTTTTTGCATTAAACTTCAGCTGCCAGATGTTTGACCATGTTCTGAACAAACAGACAGGGAGGGGCCACAAAACTGCTAACAGGAGCTTTGGAGGGAACTGGAGGTGGACACTAGTCCATTTTTGAAGATGAGAGCCCTGAAGGGACTTGCGAATCTGAAAGTGGACAAAGCAGTGGAGCCAGCTGGGGTCCACCAAAGAGTATTGAGGGAGCTCAGGGAGGTACTGACTGCACCTAAAACAGTCCTATTTAACAGCTCTTTGGAAACAGGAGTGGTCTTGGAGGACCAGAGGGCAGATGTAATCCCACTTCACAAAAGTGGTAGCATTCAAGAGGCTGGCAGTTATAGGCCAGTCAGTCTGACTTTAGTGGTGGCAAAGTTAATGGAATCACTGCTGAAACGATGGTGGAATATCTTGAATCCAGTGGGTTACAAGTCCCGGGGCAGCATGGATTCGGTGGTGGGGGGTGTCATGTCAAATTAATCTGATACATTTTTTTGACTGTGTGACCAAAGAACTAGATCAGGGTGGACTGATGGACGTAGCCTACCTACATTTCAGTAAGGCATTCAACACCGTTCCGCATAGCAGACTAGTAAGTAATATGGGTAGCTTAGCAGTGGGTCCAGAGGTGGTAAACTGGGTAAGAAATTGGGTAGGGGATATGGGGCAGAGGGTGGTGGTAAATGGAGTTCACTCCAAGGAGGGAAGGGGGCCTCATGGATCAGTGCTGGGACCAGTCCTCTTAGTCTTCATAAGCGACACTGCAGAGGAACTGGAAGGGAAGTTCTGACTCTTTGCAGATGACACCAAACTCTGCAGTAGGGTGGACACTTCATGGGGGGGGTGGAAAGGATGAGCAGTGACCAGAGAAAAACTGAGGAGTGGTCAAGGGTATGGCAGCTGGGTTTCAATGTGAAAAAGTGCTAAGTAATGTACCCGGGGCACAGAAACCCAGAGGCGGAATACAAAATGGGGGGGGGGTTCTGATTGACCACCAAGCAGGAAAGAGTCCTGAGTGTGATCATATTGGATGAGGATGACCTAAAGGTGGCCAAGCAAGGCAGTAGGGAGTACTAGTGGGATGCTGGAGTGCATAGGGAAGGGTATCAGCAGCAGAAAGAGGGAGGTGGTGTTGTCTCTGTATAGATCGCTGGTAAGACCCCACCTGGATTATTGTGTCCAGTTCTGGAGACTACGTCTCAGGAAAAACATAGAGTGGAGGTGGTCCAGAGGAGGGCAACTACAGTGGTGCAGAGTCTGAATCAGACACCCTGTGAGTAGAGACTAAAGAACCTAAATATATGCACCCTAGAAGAGATGAGGGAGTGGGGGATTTGATAGAGACCTTTAAATGCCTCACAAGGGTAAGCATGGCACAGGAGGAAAGTATTTTTCAAGAAAAAAGGTGCTCAAGAACAAAGGGACATGCTATGAAGCTGGAGAGGGATAGATTCCCTCAGGAGAGATGTGAGGAAGTACTTCTTTACAGAAAGAGTGGTGGATTCCTGGAACAGCCTTCAAGGGGAAGTGGTGGCAGTGAAAACTGTGGTGGGGTTCAAAAGTGCATGGGATAGGCACAAGGGAATTGTAGTGGAAAGAAAGTGGGGCAGGGAGAAAGATCTGTAGATCAAGTAGGGTCTGCGATGATAAGGTAGGTAGAGAAATATGGGCAGACTGGGTGGGCCAAGCGGTCCTTATCTGCCATCAAGTTCTGTGTTGTTCTGGAATGTTTAGAATAAACAGTGTTGATTGGCTAAAAATGATGTCATGATTTATAATTGTGCAGTAGTGTCATCCCAAGCAGTTTGAGTGAGAGGACCGCAAAACAAACCTGAGTGTCTCTGTCTGCCCAGACTGTGTGAGATGATGCTCTTATACTACAAGAAGATGCATCTCAACACCTATAAACCTCTCATAAATTACTTCTTACCTACTGATTTAAAATGAGTTTTACTTGACATTTCTTATTTTTAAAAACAAAGGAATTGGACACTCCCTCATCTTTGAAGTGGAAAGCCTTGATTTTACATTTGCTTCTTGAGGCATCAGCTGTATGCATGGTAAGAGGTCCTGTGGAACTGAGTGCTGTTTGGTGGAAATCAAAAAAGTGATTTGTAATATAGAAAACAATGTACCTTTTGGAAAAAGAATCGACTCAAAATAGTATGGTTTAACTTCATTCGTTAGAATATTGCTTGCAAGATTAGGGCACTCCAGAAATAAGAAAAGCAGCATGGACCGTTGATGCGAACACAGAACTGTGAACCAGTAGATCCTGGGTTTGAATACCGCTGCTTCTTCCATCTCAGGTGTGACTCTCTGCAAAGCAGCTGACCTCGCTGTACTTCAGTCCCTCCTAGCATGCCACTGAGAATTAGATTTTGTTAATCTCTTTTTTTTTTTTTTTTATACAAGAATTTATGCTGTCCTTCGGTGGGCTGCAGCTGCCTCATCAGCCAACCCTCCTGGACTCTGGGGTCATTCAGGATCATGTGACGCCTTGCGTGTCCTGGCAGATTCCCAAGCTGGTCTGGAGGCTTCATTCTGCTGCGGCCCTCAACCGTGTTTCCTGGTTTTCTCCCCATTTTTGCCCAGGACAACAAAGAGAGAGGTGTATGCGTATGGAGGTGCACATGCACCCTCTTGTCCCGGTAATGGCCCTATCCTCCCACCCCATTGGCCTACTGCCCTGGCTCCCTTGGCTTGCACTGCCCCCGGCCTCCTCCACAAGGCAGCCAAGAGCCAAGGGAAGCTCAGCTCCTTCCCTGTCGGCAGCTCAATCCTGCACCATACCCTCCCCCCATGCCGGCCTCCGATGGCCCATGCTCATTCCCGAACATGGGTCGCCGGCATGGCAAGAGGTAAGGCGTCCAGTGCCTCAACCTCTGTGCCACTGGGCTGGCTGTATTGTTAATCTCTTTTTATCCCCTGCTTGAGTTTCTGTTCGCTTACCAGAATCTCCTTCAGCCTTTTATCAGCACCTACTCCCAACCCACAGAGCCACTCTGGCTAATGCTCCCTAGAACTTCGGGTGACCCGCATCACACCAGGATGGGCCTCTCCAGGATTGCTCCCAGGGTGGTGTCTGCCTACCGCACCACAGTGGTACGACCCCTACTTTATCATCACCATTGTGGATATCATTCTGAAGCAGGCTGGGGTGCCAGCCAGAAATTGGTCTGTTGTGGCAGTTGGAGGCAGAGGCCCTTTTTTCCTCCTCCTGTAACCCAGAAGAGTTGCTGTGCAGTGACTGTCCTGGGCACATTGTGCACACTTCTGCACACAGTGTGCTGACATCTGCTGCTCCTCTGCCCACTGTTATTGGGTCCCCAGACATACTCACCCTTTGCCTTCTTTGGGGAAGAGTCAATAATGCACCACGATTCATGTCTCCCACACCCTGGAGGAGAAAAACTGTCCCTGGGTTGCTAGGTACTTCTCCACCGGCCATCCCGCCAATGACTCAGGCATGTTCCCGAATCCAGGTCATGTGTGTCACAAGTTTTAGTGCTACTGTTGCGCTGGCAGAACAGTTTCAAAATGAGATTTTTCATCTGTCTCTCTCTCTCTCTGGCAAATAATGATTTCCACGGGGCTGATTCTGAGCCAAGGCTCCTAGGCAGGCTCGCAGAGGGACACCCATGCTGTCTAAAAGAACCCCTCTGCCTTAGGTCGGATGCTTGTAATTCCTTTGTTTTGTGATTGCCTCTTGATGGCTCAAGGGAGGGAGTCTTGTTCTTCTTTCAGACACTGACTACTACTACCAGTATGATATTTGGGGTTCATGAGAGAGAGCAGTGAAGACAGCTGTCATCAGTGACACCATTAAGTATGACCTTCTCTCAGCTTACACTAAGTTTGACCTGCCTGTTCAATGGAAACCCTGCCATTCCTTTCCCAGGGGAGAGCTATGGTAAAGATGGTGTTGCAACGGGAGGATGGAGTGGGTGACGATAAATGAGGGTGGTATTTAAGTAAGTCCTGAGTAGCTATCAAGAATAAAAGAATATTAGACACCAGTTCAGGAATGAAGCTTCTCCATGGTACTAATGAATATATAAAATGCACTGAATTTGTATTCCTTGCAATACCAGCAGCTTTTTGTTAAGATGTCTCATCTGAAAGGCCTAAAATAATAGAGGGCCATTCTGTTGGTGCAGAAGCAGTGTTGCTGCTCACGATGCTGGTGACTTGGGAACTTCTTCAAGGATGCCTCCTCCATTAGGCCGCACCTTTGGAAATATAGTCATCAGCATTAGGACTGCACAGAAACTATTGCTAGGCAGGGCTTCACATGATGACATGATACGTCTACGTGTATATAAATGTAGACGGCTCCATCACTCCTTAGTTCTTTTCCCACCATTGGTCATCCTGACTGGACCTGCTAAAGGAACGTTGTCAACCTAGCTATTACTATTTATTCTTTTATTATACTTAGTCTTTTATTTCATCATCTCTGCATGGCTCCGAAGTCGAAAGAGCCTTTATATTGGTATTGTAAGTGCAGAGATAAAATTTACAAAGAAGAGACACGCACAGTTTGTATGTGCTGTCTTGGTCTGTCTCACAACATGAGGGCTTGGGAGATTTGTCAAAGCTTCAACCAGGCTACAAGGTGACACTGTAAGAAATTCTAGGAAATGTCCTTCTTATCAAGACCTTGGAAGCCATGGAGAAGGAACAGGGCTCAAAGTGAGCAAAAGCAAGAAGAAAAAGAGACTGCTGTGGTTCTCGAAAGAGGGGGCGGAAAAGGTAAAGGCTAAAAGGTATCATTCAGAAGGTATAAGGAGATGCGGGGGGGGGGAAGATAGGGAGTTGTATTAAGTGAAATGGAGGGAAGCAGTGAGAGCAGTAAGGAGCACAGAGGCGCAAGCTGAAGAGAGAATAGCCCAGGCGGTGACAGAGAGGGACAAGACAATTTTAGGTATGTAAGCGAAAGGAGGAAGACCATGGGTGGAATCATAAGATTGAAAATGTGTCTATCCATCTGGAGTACTGTGTGCAATTCTGGAGACCCCATCTCCACAAAGACATAGACAGAGTGGAGGCTGTCCAGAGGAGGGCAACCAAAATGGTGCAGGGTCTGCACCAGAAGACATACGAAGAGAGACTAAAGGAGCTTAACATGTATACCCTTGAGGAAATAAGAGAGAGGGGGGACATGATAGAAACTTTTAAGTACCTCAAGGGATTCAACAAAGTCCAAGAGGGTAGTATCTTTCAGAAAAAAAGATATGTACAAGAACAAGGAGGCACAATTTGAAGATAGAGGGGGGACGGCTCAGAGGTAATGTGAGGAAGTATTTTTTCATGGAGAGGGTTGTGGATGCATGAAACAGCCTTCCTGAGGAGGTTGTGGAGTCAAGAACAGTGGGGGATTTCAAGAATGCATGGGACAGACATAAGGCAGTCCTAGTGGGGGGTAGGAGGAAGTAGGCTGTTGGTTAACTAGGATCTGTAGCTTATCCGTTCGGTAGGAAAATGGGCAGACTAGGTGGGCCAAACGGTCCTTATCTGCTGTCAAATTCTATGTTTCTATGAAAAGAGATGAGGGGGATTTTGCAGAGGGGGGCCAGGAAAAGACGGAGATCCTGAACAAATACTTTTGTTCAGTGTTCATAAAGGAAGGAGAAGGGGAGTGGCCAAAAATAACAGGGGCATTAGAGGGAGATAGGTGGACACTATTCCATTTTCAGAGGAGAGCATCATTAAAAAAGGGATCCGCTAATCTAAAAGTGAACAAAGCAATGGGGCCAGATGGTATGCATGCAAGGATATTGAAGAAACTCAAGAAGGTACTGGCTACACCTCTGACGGTCCTGTTTAACAGCTCATTGGAAACAGGAGTGGTTCCGGAGGACTAGGAGGAGGGCAGATGTCCCACATTACACAAGTGGTAGCAGGGAAGAGGCAGGCAATTATAGGCCAGCCAACCTGACTTCAGTGGTGAGAAAGTTAATGGAGTCACTGCTGAAGGAAAAGGTTGTAACAGAGGAGCTTGCACAAGGCTGTGATGCTCTGGCAAAATCAAACATGAGAACAAAAAAAACAGGCAGCTCACCACCACATATGCCACTAACACCGCAAATAGTTGTAAGAAAACATTTTATTGCATAAATATACTTGCCTGATGCATTTCTGGTCCAGCAGGACACTTTGTCAAAGGCTAAAGCATCAAACTAGATTCAAACAATTTATACAGGACAATTAATGACATCACAACTTACAAATTCAAACGTACCAATAAATGAACAGCATTTTAAAACACACAATTACTTTTAAACAAGCATTTGTCAATGCCGAGAGTTCACGGTTGGTATTGCTCTTGTACATGCCTCCCATATGTTTCTCTGTATATTCATCTGTCTTGCATTTTAAGGGTGGGTGTTACGGTTGGAAACCCTAACGCTCCAGGCGTTTGTTGGTATTTTTTGCTCCAAATTTTCAATATGGGCTTTTTTTGGGACATCACCTCATGAACAGTGCCAGTATCATTTTGTTAGTCAATCCCAAGGATGATTTCGCACAGTGAGTGTGCCAGTTGGTGCCACAGGTACGAAAACACATTTTGGGCAGGATGTGAAAATGACAGCTGTACTGTTCATGAGGAGGTGTGAAGAAATGGATGTTGAAAATGGTGAAAATATGAAAAAGTGGCAAAGTTACAAGTGTGCGTAGAAACTGCGCAATGCATGCTCGTAACAGTCATTTTTTGGAACGTTTTACCAAATTTCAACATGGCTTTTTTGGGACCTCCCCTCATGAACAGTAGCACTAGAATTTTGTTAATCTGTCCCAAAACTTGATTTTGCACAGCAATCGCGCCATTCTGTGCCACGGGTGCAAAAACACATTTTGGGAAGGATGTGAAAACTGACAGCTGTACTATTCATAAGGGTGTGTGAAAAAATGGCAGTGTTGGAAATATGTAGTGAAGATCTTAAAAATTGATGACGTTACGAGCGTGCATAGAAACTACGCAACGGACACTCGTAATGCAGTCATGTTTTGGGAGTTTTTTCACCAAATTTGCAACAAGGGCTTTTTGGGACCCCATCTCATGAACAGTGACACTGTTGTTTCATTAATTGGTCCCGAAAGGTGATTCTGCGCAGTGACCGCAAAAATCACCTTTTGGGACCGAGAAACGAAATGACAGTGACTGTGTTCATGAGGTGGGGTCCCAAGAACCCCATGTTGAAAATTTGGGACAAAAACTCCGAAAAATGGGTAAGACATCAACTTAAATTGAAACCCCCCATTCACTGCCATTATAGGACTTATCGTCATTTCTTCAGTTTGCAGTCGGCTTTTGAAGAGTGCAGACATGTTCCTGGTCCACTGAAGATCGCTACTCCCAACTTCCGGAGGTAAGTAATGGGTGAGGGAGGTGTGCAGGTTGGGGAAGGGGGAGAGGGCCGGCGGCAACAACGAGAGACCATTTTCTGTCTGCAGGTTTTAACAAAACAAAAAAAAGACTCTGTGAGTCTGTTTTCTGTTTTTTGCAGGGAAACTATGGATGTCGGCACACTGGGGTGGGCTACCAGTGTGCCAGAATACTGGGGGCTTCAATACTAACCTGGGGATTGGGCACCTCGAGGTCGGAAGTTATGTGGGGGCATCCAACACGGGAGTGGGCATCTGGTGGCGGGAAAAAAAAACTGTGGAGGAGGCAGGCGGAAAGCGCCCCTCCCAGCCAACGGTAAGCGCCAGCAATCAGCTGTTTGCTCTGCGGTGACCTGCAGATGAAAGGAAAAGGCCGGCTCCTGATTGGTGTAGCTTTTTCTTTTCAAGCTGCAGACCACTGCAGGCAAAACAGCATCAGGACCAGCCTGACTGAGGATGGTGTGATTCTGTCGGAGCCCCATGCAGAGCTCTCTGCATTGGACAGACAGTGTCACACCCCTCAAAACTCCTCTCCCAAGGAATTTGGCCCATCACATAAACTCAAAAGGGAAGCTTTTTTTCTCAATAAATATAATAAAAAGACTCCCTGTATAAAATACACCAGCAAGTATAAAAAAATATACATTATGTAATAAAACAGGAAAAAACACATTCGGGAACCAATCATAATTATCAAAGTCTCTAAAAAATGTGTGTGGGGTGGGTATTATAAATACTTAGGTAAGGGAAACCAGAAGTGCCATACAGGTAAAAATACTGTTTATATCTCCTTCTTCCTTCTAAATATGCCTTTAAATCAAAACCAAAGTTTAAACCTGGGCTCTTATGTGCTTTCAGGCGAAGAATCCAAAAGGTTTCCCTCTTAAGAATCAAATTTCTATAATTTCCATCCCTTGGATTCATGCAGACTTTGTTTGTTGCCATATATACAAATTTATGTTCTATACCATCTCATTTGTAATTCAGAACTTGTGCTGCTGTAGCATATAAGGGATCACCTCTAGTTATGGCCCTCTGGTGCTCCCCCAGTCTCGTTTTAAAATTCCTTTCAGTTTTTCCTACATGAAAGGCATGGCAAGTACTAAATAATGCCACTCGTGCTTGCATGTTGTCATTTGATGTATAGTAAACTATTTTGTAGTGTTTATAGTGGAAAAGGTTTTACCTGCTTTGACAACACTGTAGTATATACAATTATTACACTTGAAAACAACCCACTGGTTTATTAAACCAAATCTGATTTTCCCTTCTGTACCACCTCTTTTATGTGGTGACAAACTATTCAGTACATGCAAATTCTTTTGCTAATATTTACAAACATTGGGGGGTTTTACAAGCAGAGGAGAATTTAAAAGAGGTGGTAAAACAAAAAAAACAAGATTGGCCTTTAGGAAGGCAAAAAGCCTGAAGGATTCTTTAGTCAACAGTCATTTTTTGGACAGAATGGAAAATCAGATTTGGCTTAATAAACCAGTGGGTTGGTTTCAAATGTAATAATTGTATATACTGCAGTGTTGTCAAAGTGGGTAAAACCTTTTCCACTATAAACACTACAAAAGAGTTTACTATACATCAAATGACAACATGCAGCACGAGTGGCGTTATTTATTTAGCAGTCTGTACTTGCCAAGCCTTTCATGTAGGAAAAACTGAAAGGAGTTTTAAAACGAGAGCGGGGGAGCACCAGAGGGCCATAACTAGAGGTGATCCCTTATATGCTACAGCAGCACATGTTCTGAATTGCAAACGAGATGGTATAGAACATACATTTGTATATATGGCAACAAACAAAGTCTGCATGAATTCAAGGGGTGGAAATGATAGAAATTTGATTCTTAAGAGGGAAACCTTTTGGATTCTTCGCCTGAAAGCACATGAGAGCCCAGGTTTAAACTTTGGTTTTGATTTAAAGTCATATTTAGAAGAAAGAAGGAGATAAAAACAGTGTTTTTACCTGTATGGCACCTCTGGTTTCCCTTACCTAAGTATTTATAATAATAACCCCCCATTTTTAGAGAATTTCATAACTGTGATTGGTTCCTGAATGTGTGTTTTTCTGATTTATTATATAATATATATATTTTATACTTGCTGGTGTATTTGATACAGGGAGTCTTTTTATTATATTTATTGAGAAAAAAACTTCCTTTTTTAAGAGTAATTGTGTGTTTTAAAATGCTGTTCATTTATTGGTGCTTTTGAATTTATAAGCTATGATGTCAATAATTGTTCTGTATAAATTGTTTGAGTCTAGTGTGATGCTTTAGCCTTTGATAAAAGGTCCTGCCGGACCAGAAATGTGTCAGGTGAGCATATTTATGTAATAAAATGTTTCCCTAACAAAACTATTTGCGGTGTCAGTGGCTTATCTGGTAGTGAGTTCCCTGTGTTTTTTGTTCTCATAAAGGAAAGGATTGTAGAATATTTTGATTCTAATGGGTTACAAGACCTGAAGCAGCTGGAATTCATTGGGGGCGGGGGTTGGGATCTGATAGATTTATTTGTGTGATCAAGAAACTAGATAAGGGTGGACCAGTGGGATCTATGACAGTCGGTCGACAATTTTGTTGTCGACTGACGTTACAGCTACTCCTTTATGTTGACCGCATTTGCGGTCGGCATAAAGGGAGTCACATCAAACTTTGTTAAAGCCCCCCGCTACTTAAATAATCAACTCTGAGTCGGAGTTGCTTCGGGGAGGGGGTGCAATACCCCCAGAAAGCAGTGCCGGGGTCCCGCGCCGACACTACAGTGACCTGCCACTGTTGTTGTTGTAGTGTCGGTCGTGGTAAAGTAGTTGAAGTAGTGTCAGCATACCGACCGGTGGATGTAGCCTACCTAAATATCAGTAAGGCTTTTGACAGTGTTACACATAAAAGACTAGTAAGCAAGTTGGGTAGCTTAGGAGTGAGTCCAAAGGTGGTAAACTGCGTAAGAAACTGATCAGGAGATAGGCAAGAGGAGGGTGGTAAATGGAGTTCATTTAGAGGAAGAGAGGGTGACAAGTGGGTGCCTCCAGGATCAGTGCTGAGTCCAGTCCTCTTTAATGTCATTATAAGTGACATTGCAGAGGAGCTGAAAGGGAAGATTTACCTTTTTGCAGATGACACAGATATCTGCAATAGTGTTGACACTCCGGCAAGGGTATGTGTGGAAAGGTTGAACAGAAACCTGACAAAACTCGAGGAGTGGTCAAGGGTATGACAGCTGGGTTTCACCATAAAAAGTGCAGAGTAATGCACTCAGGGCACAGAAATACAGGGGCAGAGTACTAAATGGGAGGAGTGGTACTGACGAGGTAGCACGTCAGCAGAGTGACAATTTAACAGCAAAGTCCACCACAGTGACACATCTCGCCAGGTTGCTGTGGTGTTCCGCTGTACGATGGCACGCGCCTCCCGGTGTTTCGCCCCCACCCCGAACCAACTCTGACTTGGAGTTGGATATTTAGAGATGGGGGTGTGGGGGACACAGCCCCCCACAGAAAAACACTTCATCCTGACGGGAACAGTGCTGACAGTCGGCATTGTTCCCATCGCTGTTGGGCATGTTGACAGTGTCAATGTCGATGTGTTGACATGGAACCTACTGACGACCGCCAAGCAGGAAAGAGACCTGGGGAGTGATCATATCGGATGACCTAAAGGTGGCCAGGCAATGCAACAAGGCTAGTGGGATACTGGGGTGCATAGGAAGGGGAATCACCAGAAGAAAGAGAGGAGGTATTGCCTCTGTATAGATCACTAATAAGACTCCGCCTAGAGTATTGTGTCGAGTTCTGGAGACCACAAGAGAAGGATATAGAGTGGAGGCAGTCCAGAGGAGGACAACTAAAATGGTGCAGGGTCTGCATCAGAAGCCATACGAGGAGAGACTTAGGAACCTAAATATGTACACCCTGGAATAGAGGATGGAGAGGGGGGATATGATAGAGACCTTTAAATACCTCACAAGGGAAAATAAGGTACAGGAGGGAAGTATTTTTCAGAAAAAAAAGGTGCTCAGGGAGAAGGGGGCATGATAAGAAACATAGAAACGTAGACTTTGATGGCAGATAAGGACCGTTTGGCCCATCTAGTCTGCACATTTCCCCTACCTGCAGGATATGCTGCAGATCCTATTTAACCAACAGCCTATTTCTTCCTACCCCCCACAAAAATTACCTTATGTCTGTCCCATGCATTCTTGAATTCTCCCACTGTTTTAGACCCCACAACCTCCTCAGGGAGGCTGCTTATGCAGAACTTTAATTATGATCAGTAGCCTTCTATCCATCTTAGTGGAATTTAGAATCTCCCACTACAAATTTCTGTCTACAGTGTTGAAGGCATTGCTCAAATCTAAAAAAGGCTATAAAAAGACTTTTGTTATCCAAAGCAGAATACTTGTCTATCAGATATTTTAAGACAAAAGTATAATCAATCGTAGATTAAGACCTCCTGAATCCAGCTTGATAGATGGAGAATTACGAAAATTCCTTTTCCCATGCTTTCAAATTGGTCAAGATGTATCTTGTATAAATTTTCATTGAAATTGTCAATAACGAGATTGGACAGCAATTAGATGGCACTGTTTTATCTCCCCCTTTGAACAATAGAATAATAATACTTGTATTCCAGCTTAGGGGTAGCTCCTTAGTGTAATTAATGGTGGTAAAAGGACTAGCTAATAACTGGGCCCATCTATCTACATTGTGATGTAAAACCTGCTGGGATCATAGCAATCCCCAGGGATTTATTTCTCTTTTGAGACCAAATGTAATTTTCAATTTCTTCCTTAGTCACTGTCAGATCAGTGTCAATTATTCAATCTACTTCAGGAGGGACTGAAAGACCCTCGTTTTCTTCTCCTGAATTCTAGATGTTCTCAATAAATTTGGGAATTGCAACTTCCAAATTAGCTGTGTCTGTCTTACAATCAAATGGAACAATGTTCCAAAAGAGCCTAGTATCTTTGTCCTTTTGTCCCTTCCAGGTCATTACAGATTCCAGCATAAAAAAGCTATTTTTTATTAGACAGTAGCTTTTATACTCCTTGTTGTCTCTTAACTTTTGTATGGCTATAATCCCTGGATGCTTAATATAGGATTTCAAAGCTTGTCTTACTTCTTCTGTTCTTTTGAGTAAGCATTCTTTTTGAACCAAGATTTGTTCACCAGTCTTTGTTTGGTGCTATCTTTGGACGGGTTGGCTAGTAAAATTCCCATGGTTTTAATCAACCTATTATATATGCAGAGAATATTTTCATAATAATGAGGACACATTAGCCCAAGCTCCACTAGTTCAGCTTCTACTATACTTACTATTTTAGATAACATCTCTTGGTTGAAGGGACACGCAATAAGTTTTTTTCTGTGTACACACAGTCAAGTGGTCCTCAAAGTCCCGAACCTTTGCCTCGGCCATTACACTAAACAGAATTGTTTAAATTCAGATTACATTCTGTTGGAAATGGTCACTTTCCTCCCTTATTAACACTCTAAAATCTTTCACAAGAAGAAAATAATAAACATTAGTAATGCAAAGTTCAAGTATGCTGCCTCCAGGAGCAGTGGGGTAAGTTATGTTCCCCAAGGGGTCCCCTTTGTCCTTCCATTCATAACTCTCAGATTGTAATTATCTAGAGCTTGTAACAACTCTTTCCCTGTGGTATTAAACTTTTTTTGTCTTTAGATTGCCTTATGAGAATTATTAAACTGTCATCAATAGTCCAGAAATAACTTTTATTCTTTGGTTCTACCCCTATTCTATTATTACAGTCACCTGCTATAAATACCATAATATCAGGAAAGTCAATGTAAATATACTCCAAAATGTCTTCCATATTGTTCATAGTTATTCTTGATTTGGAGGATTTGTTATATATGTTAATTAGACACATGAAGGGGCTGTTATCCTTAAATACATTTAGTGGCAAAAGATCTTGTGAGCCCCTATCTAACTTTTGACATGTTAAGTTGAAGTGTGTGTCCACCAAAGTAACTAGTACACCCTTGGATTGCCCAAATTTTGTTTCCCTGACTGCTGGAAGGACAAAGTCAGAGTAGCCCTTAATAAGATCCATTTGCTTATCCATGATCCACGTCTTCTGTAACATTATTATATAAGGACAACCAGTTTGGAACATAAACCTTGAATATTCCAGGAGACTAGCTTGATTACATTTGTTGTCTACTTCTCTAGTCACATTTGAACTTGTGAACTATCATCTCTTAGTATTTCATATCTGTTTTTTGTCGATACATTGACACAAGGTAGCGAACTGTTTGCTATATTCCAAGAGTCATTGTCTGAACTGGAGTCAGTTAAAACGGAACTACTGTTGATTTTAGTCCCTAACGTTTTCCTTCCCCTTATCCACACATCTGCACTATTTTCTAAAGAAGCAGAAAATGTTTGTAGTAGTTCCCATTAATAACATAATCTGTAAATCTTTTTCAAGGGTATCTCTTGCAGCATGTCATACACTTGGGTATCCAACAGAGGGTGGTCTTGTCAATGGTAGCTTTCACCAGCAGTGCTGACTCTGAGCCACCCACAATTATGTCATTCAGTTCATATGTATAAATATGTGGGCGGCCCCTAGCAGCCTCAGTTCTTTTTCCGCCATCTCCCAGTTCGCTTCACGTGCTGCTTTCACCGCTAGTATTGACGCTATCATCAGTGAGGAAAACAACCTCCCGTTTTGTTATTTTTTTAAAAACCTATGCCTAATTCGGAATCGCTGTTCCTCAAGTGTGGTTGTGGCAAGAACATTTATCATTTTGACAGCCATTTGCTTTGCATCCATTGTCCGGGGGCTTCTCACAGTATCAGGTCCTGTGCCCACTGCCAGGAGTTTATTCAAGTGACTCTTCGGCGACGACTCCAGGAACTCAATCCTTCCTGATGAAGCAGAAAGTGGCTCTCCATGAGAGGGAAGTGAAGGCCCGCTGCTCATCTTTCCGGCCGTCGACAAGCTCCTAGACCTCTTAATCAAAACATTCTTCAAAGCATAAACACCGAGACAAGGACAAGCCATTGACTCGTTATGGTAAGGAGACCCATACATCGATGGCTTCCACCTCTGGTCACTTGTCAACAGGTCAGTCCTCTCCTAGTCCAGTAGAAAAGACTCAGATGGTCCTTGCGACTCTGGCCCAGAGTATGGAGGCCTCCCTCAGTGGCCAGCAACAGGCTCTGTCAATGACCTCCTTGCCAGTTTTGTTGTAATCGATGCTTACACAGGCCTTGTCTGTCCTGACAACGATGACGACGGCTCCACCATCAACGTCCGCTCATTCCTTGTCAATGACCCAGTCCTCCAGCATAGACCAGGGTTCTTCGTTGATGACAGCTGCCTTCCAACATTCTTCGACATCACTGTTTCAAGTCCCAGCAAGAGATCCTCCAGCATGGACCCATGGTTCACCCTGAAGGTCTTACCATCTTTGCCACCACCTTCCTAGCCCATTTCTTACAGGGGCTCAGTGGTCCTGGCACTGGATGTGACCCCGCATGCTTCAGGCTCATGGCTTCATCCACAGCCCAAGCCCTCCATCCTGCCCCCAACTAGCCTGGGGTCTACCAGTGCCACCTCCACCTACCGCACCCTCATCAACACCACCTGCCGTCAACATGGCCTCTGTTGTCCTAACTGTCTTTGAGGTTTTGAAGGCCATGCAACAACCTCCTCTGCAGCCTCCTTCCTCTCCCTCTCACCCACCTCGCAAGCGGGTGTACCCGGAGCCTCCCTCCCTACTTTCAGGCACTGGAGGAAGCCGATTTTGAGGAGCTAGGAGACGAAGATCTGAGTGATGATGATGATGATGGGCTGCACCCCCTTCTAGCACCGCTACTTTGTCCTCAGCGGGCGAGGATCCAGGGCTTTGCACCCCTTGCCCTCCTCCAGATGACCCTAGTTTTATGGATATTATGGCACAATTTCAACAGGTCATGGGGTTTCCAACCACTGATCAGGACAGGCACGGTCAAAATTTGGCAGAGTATCTGTATTTACCTGAGGACCCGGCTATTGTGGTTCCTCAGCTTATATAGGCATACCAGGATACTGTACTTGCAGCTTGGCGCCACCATTCCACAGTCCCTCCTGTTCCAAAGAAGGCAGATCGCCTGTATCAGGCTCCCACTGACCACCCCTTCTTCGCTACGGCCCCGCGGGTGGATTCCATGGTCACTAATGCTGCCCATGATTGGACTAAATGTCCAAACTACCTCAGCTCTCATGCCTCCAGACATGGAATCGAGGAAACTAGACCTGATGGGGAAAAGGGTGGATGCTTCATCCACCCTTTTGGTCGGTGTTGGAGGCATGTGCTGGTGGTTCGGGGGAAGCCATGGCAGCTTATAATAGGGTTGTCATGGAGGCCCTGGATCACTTGGCACCAATCCGTGTACATCCCCTGATTTTGCGCCTTGGCTTGCCATGGTTTGATGGCGAGCTAAGGACTTTAAGTAAATAAACATTTTTATTCATAAAATATGAGCTGGGATAAAACTCTATTGAGTACAAGACTCATTTTCAAAGAGGTACCTTGGTTACAGTTAACATTTTTCACACATTTGTATCAAACATAAAGATCCACTTATGAAATATGTTGTCAGTACACTGTGGACCATGGGGTGTTATTGGACAGGCTGCAGGAGTACGTAGGACTCACTGGCAAGGTCATCAGCTGGTTCGAGTCCTTTCTGTGGGGCAGGTTTCAAAGGGTAATTTTAGGGAATTATTCCTGTGACCCGATGGCCTTGCCCTATGGAGTGTCCCAAGGCTCAGTCCTTTCCCCCATGTTGTTCTCAGTGTATCTGCTGCCCATGGGTGAGGTCGTTAGGCGGTATAAGCTGAGTTTTCATTGCTATGCTGATGATAGCTCTGCCTGTCCTTCGCATCCAGAAGATCTGATGCCGTGGACATGCTGAATAAGGGTCTGGCTGAGATCCGGGCTTGGACATTGGCCAACTGGTTGGGGCTCAAGCCAGGTAAGACTGAAGTATTGATGGTGGAGCTGGGCCAAAATAGGGGTCAGGCGGCCTCTGGGGAAAGTCTAGGGCTTTTTATTGGCCAGACTGAACTAGAGGCCTCCCCTATTTGAGCATTGTTATGGATAGTGGGCTAACACTTGACTCTCAGATGTCGGCCATTGTCTGTGTGGGTTTTTACCATCTCCGCAACATTGCCTGAATTAAGTCCCTTGTCCCTCCTGAGAACCTGGCCACCCTAATACACATGTTTGTTACCTCCAGGCTTGACTGTTGTAATGTCCTCTATCTCGGGGTCAGTGAAGGTGCACTGAGGCGCCTGCAGAATGCTGCAGCCTGGCTATTGATGGGTCTGCCAAGATCCTGCCCTATAACGCCGGTCCTGCGTGAACTGCACTGGCTGCTGGCGCGTTGACGCATCTCCTTTAAAATAGGTCTTTTGACCTATAAGACCCTACACGGGTTGGGTTCTGGTTACCTAAAATACCTTCTGCATCCCTACACCCCAGGTCTTGCCCTTAGGTCAGTCAGGGAGGCCCTCCTAGAGGTACCTAGGACAAGACTAATATCATCAGGGGATCGGGCCTTTGAGGCTGCTGCACCAGTTCTTTGGAACTCTCTTCCAGGCTACCTCCAGGAGGTGCCTTCCTTAGAGAGATTTAAAAGGAGTTTGAAAACCTTTTTATCCCAAGCTGCCTTTGACTCATGATTATCAGAATTATTTATATTTTTAGCAAGCTATCTCTGAAGAACTTTTATTATTGATTTCACTAACTGATTAATCATGTGTTACGTTTGCTGTTTATTTATATTTATAAAGGCGCTCTGAGCCTTTGGGGAAGGGCACCCAAAATAAATACAATCTACAGTACTGCTACTGTTAACTCTTAATGGATGCTATGCATGGTAGGCGAGGTATGTGGAAAAGTCACATGCCCATGCACAACTCTGTGCACCCGCAAACAGGTGCACCCATACTGGCATTCACAAACACCAGTCACCTGTCCACTGCTCTTCCCCCCGGTGTGCAGGGCGTCCAGGGGTGGAGTCACAGACCTGGGCAGGCTTCCAATGGGATGCCTCTACAAGGTCACACAGGGGATCCCTCGCATAGCGAGGCGCAGGTCCGGGGTAGTGCATGCCTACAGCAGGCAGCCGCAACCCATGCACCCAGAGGTGGGCTGTGTGTCCCCCTTCCCCCTGGCTCCGCCACCACCTCCCTTCACCTCTCGTGCATGCCAGTCAGTGCTGGGCACTCGCCCGACTGGCAGTTCCAGCCCCCTCACTGCCCAGTGGGTTGTGGCAGCATGGGGGGGACATGTCCATGTTCCACCATGCCCGGTGGTAGGCATCCGTGGGGGCATGCAGGTGGTTATGGCTGGGTCTACCCCTGGCATACCCTGCGCCACCCTCCACACCCATGTGGCCAGCACTACACAGTTTAGTGAATACATCATAGTGCTGGCATGCCCCCGGCATGGTGCGGTCCACGGACGAGGGGGATCAGGTGTGTTGGGTCTACGCGCCCCCCCATTTGTGCATCCTGCGCAGGGGGCACAGTGGGTGTGGAGTGGCTATGCCCCCAAGATACACGACACATAGACACTCCACCCCTTCGTGCATAGCACCCAAAATGCGTATCCTCAGTTATATGGGGCATATGCTGAAATATCAAACAACTCTGTGGACGTCTGCCTCTGAAATGGACGCTAACCTTCCACAGTCTGACGAAACAGACCAGTTACTCACCACACTTATGGGTACTAGCCTTTCCCAGCATCTCCTCCGTGCGAGTTATGACGTGGTAGATACCTCTGCCCATACCAGGGCAGTGGGTATTAACCTTCACCACCATGCCTGGCTGCGAGTTTCTGACTTCACCCGATGTACAACAAACCATCCTAAATGTCCCTTTTAATGGGCACAAATTGTTTGGGTCTGACACCAAAACTATTTTAAATGACTTTCAGGTCTCAGGCCACACTGTCTGGACTGTACACACACTGTACCATACTCTGCCAACCATGTCACAGTGGAAACTGTACCAATCTTTTCAATTTCAGTGGGCGCTCAACAGCAAGTTCCTACCTGTCAGTCCAGCAGAGGCTGACAACAGCCCCAATCTCTGGGCTGTGCCTCTTCCTCCAAGGGCACCCACGCTGCTCCTGCTGCGGCCGCTGTGGCCCCCCCAGTCCTTTTGATTCCTCCACTCCCCTCCCAAGCCCTCCTCTGCCAGCCTCAGAGGCTGCTTTTCTCTACATTTGTGGGCCTGGCAAAGAATTACCTCAGAAGAATGAGTCCTGCAGATCATATGCACAGGCCTTATTTTTGAACTGACAAGCTCCACCCCCAACCCCACCCACCTCGACTTATGTTCTACCCTCCAGAACATGTTCCGGTTCTCCTGGAGGAACTCCTCTCTTTGATTTGGAAGCAAGCCGTCCAACCGGTGCCTCCCAAGGAGCTGAACAGGGGATTCTGTTCCCATTTCTTTCTGGTTCCCAAATACACGGGCGATCTGCACCCTCTCTTGGACTTAAGAGACCTCAACTGCTTTATCTAGCACAAAAATTTTGGATGTCACCTTGACAATTGTCCTCTCTCTCCTAAGTCAAGAGGATTGGCTCTGCGCCCTTGACATGAAGGATTTACCTTCACATCCAAATCGATCCTGCTCATCACCAGTATCTCCGGTTCAGTCTTCTAGGCTTCCATTACCAATTCCATGCCCTGCCCTTCAGGCTGTCCTGAGTGCCAAGGGTGTTCTTAAAGTGTCTGGAGGTGGCTGCCACCCTTCGTCACCAGGGCCACTATGCGTTCCCATACTTGAATGACTGGCTCATAAAGGCGTCATCTTGAGAGGGGTTACTACACTTCCTCATATGCACATTCCAGCTGTTCCAGGTTGGATTCATGGTCAGTGTCACCAAGTCCCACATGGAGCTATCCCAATACCTCCAGTACATAGGCACCATCCTGGATATGGCACGCGGTCGGGCCTTTCTCTCAGAAGACAGGTGTCACAAACTCGTCTCCCTGGCATGGCATTGCCAAACAGCTCAACAAATCACCATGCGCCAGTACATGTGTCTCCTGGATCACATGACAGCCGCCATTGCCACCATGCTATACAGATGCTTACACTTGCGCCCAGTACAGTGGGCCCTGCACCACCAACGACACCAAATGATGGGGGACTTCGACGATGTCTAACTTCCCAGCATATTGTAACATCTAGTCTCCTGTTATGTGGTAGGAGCTCCTGTATTCAGTTGGTTGAGACCTGTGTCCTCTGCCCTGATGTCCTTGAATACTGGGCCACTCAGTGACCCTTACCCCCTTCCCCTGCACCTTCACTCTCTGTCCCCGCCTGCACTTCCCATTTCTCTGCCTCTCTGTAGTGCCCCGTATCCCCAATCCAGTGCTGAACATCCTGATGTCGTGGCTTATACAAGGCATTGTCTCAAATGATATTGCCTGCTACATATAGTTATTGTTAATCATGTATCCTTTATATATTCTTCAAGTCCTTGTTGTATATATATTCCTACATAATGTGAATGCCTTGAAATGCTGTAAGACTATTTATGTCATTCTCAAATTACCGTGGATTTGTTATCGATAACTCTTGTTCTGGCTGTTTTTGTTGTGACTGAATATAAATGTATGTACCCTGACCTTGATCTACCCAGGTCCATCTTGTAAATGAGCATTGCTCAGTGGTGTTTGCCTGGATAAATAAAGATTTCGATTGATTGATTGATTGATTACATCAGTGACTCCTGCCCTCCAGCGGGCACTCTTCTGGTGGCTAGACCCCACAAACTTGCAAATGGGCGTGCCTTTTCACTCCCACCCTCCTTCCCAGGTCCTCACAATGGACGCTTCTCCTCGAGGTTGGGGCGCCCATCTCGGCCTGCACCAGACACAAGGCCTTTGGGGCCCCACCGCTGCCTGTCTCCACATCAACCTTTTTTTTTTTTTCAAATTTAATAAACTTTATTAAAACAAAAAGAATAACAATACATAAATCATCAAATCATGGCAGTACATATACAGACAAAAAAGGGACCACAGTCAGCTCCAGGAACATGTCATGAATAGGATAAAAATTTTATTTATTTATTTATGAGTTTTCAGAAAACCTTTGAGTGTGAGCTCTTTTACAAAGGTTCCATGTCAGGGCGTCAGGATAAGTACCCCTCATCCCCCAACACCCTCCTCCCATCCCACAGAACCCACCCAGCCTACCACCGGGGATGTGAGGTATGTATATTAAGGAAAAACACAGATCCGAGTCATCCAATCCTATATGAGCCAGTCTACAGGGAACTGCTGATAAGCAATATAAAGCAGACCTTACACTGTTAACAAGACATAAAGTAGTTCCCAGATGCTTTTATACCTATTGGTTTTAGCCGTCAAGTTAGCTATGAGGCATTTAGCCTGCAGTTCAAACAAAATCTCTCTGTACCACTCAAGAAACGGGTGTATACTGATCCAGCCAGTGATGAAGAATAACTTTCTTGGCACAGGCCGAGGTTAAAGCCATATGAGGTTTCTAGTTACCAATGAGGGCACCATTATATTCATCCAGGATACATATTTCAGGGAAAAATGCATCAGACAGCCCTAAAAGGGGGTCTAGGCGAGTTTGAATTGAGTTCTAAAAGGGGACAACAGTCTCACAAGACCACAAGACATGGAGTAGAGTACCAGGTTCTTTACCACATCTGGAACACAAATCCGTGTGTAGTCTTCCCATTCTATGCAATTTAATTGGAGTGAAATAAAGGTTGTGAATGATCTGAAATTGCATAAAACGATATCTGTCCAATTTAATGTATTTATATAAATGTTTCCAGATAGTAGCCCAGTTTCTTGCTGAGATATGGACTGGAAGAGCTTGGTCCCAGTAATAGAATCTGGGGCCCTCAATAGCAACCAGATATTCCCATAGGGTACAGTAATAGTATGATATGTGATGGGAGGTAGGAGCATTGCAGAGAGTAGGGGGAATAAAGGTGTTTAGGGGACTAGACCATGGTCCATTACCAAAGAAGTGCAAAAGCATATGAGACAGCTGAAAATATCGAAAACAAGAAGAGGTGGGCCAGTGATATAGGGAACGGGCTTCTTGAAAAGACAGGAGTTTCTGGCCATGTATAAGTTGATCCACTGTGTCTATTCCCATATCTGGCCAGAATATTTTTGAGAGGATCTGCCCAGCAATTTGAAAATTAGGATTCCCAAATAGGGGTTGAGATATGTCCTTATATGGGAAAACTTTGATTAAGGAGCAGAGTTGTGAATATACAGTAAAGGATGCCCCCAAGGGGTATCCTTAAATGGGCGAGGAATTTTTCTCTTGGAGGATAGAGAAGTGATCGGAAGTCCAGTCCTTGAGTGAAACACAAGGAATGCTCTGTATCCTGCCATTGCGGAATATAGGGCTCCAAGGGGGTTCCCACCGATGACCCAACCCAATGAGAAAGTCTAGTAAAGTGGATAGTCAAATAGTACAAAAAAAAATTAGGGACTTGTAGGCCTCCATCCCATTTGGTGCACATTAGTTTAAACAAAGCCCAGCGGGCCGTCATACCGTGCCATAAAAAGAAGGTAAGGATTCTATGTACCTGATTAAACCATGACTTGAGTAAAGTGAAAATATCCGTCTCTAGCGGGTACAGTAAATGGGGCAGGATGTTTATTTTTATAATACTTAAACGGCCCCACAGGGATAGAGGTAACAAAGACCGATGATCTAAATCTGCTTTAATACTAGCCAATATTGAATCCAGATTAATTTTTTATATCAGGTGGGGTGAAGTACTAAGGAAAATCACCAGGTATTTTAGTTTTTCTCATTTCCATACTAGGCCAAGGTGCTCCAAGTCTGAATTAAGGGCGTTGCCATTAAGTGGCATTACTTCAGTTTTTGCAAGGTTCAGTTTATAATTGGAAATGTCACCAAATTAAGAAATAAGTTGTAGGGCCACAGGTAGAGATGTGGCAGGGGAAGAGACGTGTAACAAAATATCATCTGCATAAACATAATTTATGATCCGCAGGACCAAATTAAATGCCCTGGGCTTGTGGGGAGGAGTTAAGTTTATGGATCAGGGGTTTCAGAAACAGGTTGAATAAGTAGAGAGATGAGGACATCCCTGCCGAGTGCCCTGATGAAGGGAGAATGAAGATGATAAAACCCTGTTACAAAGTATCTGGGCTGTCTGGGAAAGAGAGAGAGTACTTTGGGCCCGATTCCAAGACAGCTACACCAGGCATAAACAGTACGCCAGTGCCAGAGGCGCAAATCGCAAGTTATGCCAGCGAGATGCGACATGCGCGATTCCAAGAGGACACTTACGACGTACCCCGCAACTGCTACGAATACCGCAAGTTACGACACAGATATGACAGAAAACGTGTACACCACTGCATAATGTGGCCTATGACGGGTGTAACACCCCAGCACCATGGAAACACTATTCCAAAACAGATGGCATACACAGATCCGGCAATGGAAGGCCACATAAGTTAGAACAGGTAAAAGCTGTCTTAAACAGTGCACAGGCCAATGACCCCCCACACACACACACAGATGGCACCACACCACACAAGCAAGGCTATAGACAGGGATACCCACCGTGCACATACTGTAGAAGACATTAGTTTCGTTGGACTAAAATTTTACCTATATGCACTATTTTGAAAAGCCAGTGACAATATGTGCCAGTGAACAGATATACTGTAATTGGCAAGTTTGCTTGCCCTTGCATGTCAGCGAAATGAAACTACTGTGAAAAAGTCAGAGTGAACAAAACAGTGAAATATAAGGGCAGTGAAGTCATTCTCACATACAGTATGTGTACAGGTACCACGAGTACCTGTCCCAACCCATAAACCCTGCTGTCAACAGTCCCAGCGGTATGTGGAGTAGGCCACGTAGTAGCCATGTAAATCCTGTTGCCCAGAACATAGAGACGTGTACAACCCCCACGAGAGATCCGGGAAGCCAGCTGAACAGCTGATGTGCACCGACATCGGGGACAGCGGACTGAAAAGATGTGTACAATCATGTAAAGGGAAGGGTGCAGCAGTCGGAGAGAGTGTGTCCACAACAGACACAGCTGGTGACACCCATGCACACAAACAGCAGTGCCCAGCACACACGGGACAGAGTGAAAGGGGCAGCAATGCAGGCACCAAAAGCATGGGGGCACAGAAGGCAAAGAGTGCACAGAGGCCACAGACACAATGCTGGGATGGTGGCGCCACCAGGCACAATGCACCTGCCATGGCCACTGATACATGTAAACAGTGCAACCACAACAGGGACACAGCACCGGGTGTCACAGACCTGTAAACATATGGCGGTGTGACACACCAATGCCTGTGCCACTGGTGCCACCCACAGGGAACAGTGGATCCTCTGGGAGAAGGGTGCTGTACAGGTGCAGGGCCACCACACAGCCGGGACATACAATGTGTGGCGGCATGGGTGCCAGACCATGCATGGCGAGCAGCAGCACACAGGACACCACGCAGATGTGGCCAGTGGCGAGTGCCATGGGCCGTGAGCTGCACAGCTGGCACACAGTCCAGATGCACAGTGAGGATACACCGGGGACAGCAGACACCACCACAGGTGAGCCCCCACATGCACAGTGACACACACACACACACACGCGCATATACACGACCATGCACACCTGAGACAGACATGCAGATCCAGTGATGTAGTAAAACAATTTAATGTAAGGAATGGAACTACAGGGACACACGGAAACAAGAAATGGGGAAAGGGTGTGTACAGCAGGAAATGGCACAACAGAACACAACAGCGTGACACAACACCCCAAGCAGAAACCAACAACAATCCCAAATGCCCACCCGCACCCACAAATTACCAAACACAAGGCCCCACAACAACTAAACAATCCCACCCATATAGATATTCACAACCATATAAACAATCCCACCTATATATACATCACACCCATATGTATAATCCTACCCATAAATCACACCCAGCCATATATACAGTACCACCCACATGCACATTCCCACCCCTGAAAACACAGCACATCAGCACAGCAGCTATGTCCTGCATAACTCATCCAAAAGGGCACCCATGGAGTCATGCAGGCATCTAACATCGTCCAAGATAGCCGACACCAGGGTCACCAGGTGCTATCAATCCAGAGCTCCCCCCTGCATGGAAACATCCCAAGGCTCCCCAGCAATGCCATACACTTCCTCCCCCTGCTGTTGCTCCTGGATGATGCCCATCGGCTGTGGCCCAGGGTCCCCCGACGTCAGTGCATCAACACACTGCACAGTGACTATAGGCAGTGCATCCTGTGCTGGCTGTACTGCTGTATCCACCACCACGGTCCCAGTAGGTGGTGTGGCCATGGCCAGGTCCACCTCCCCTGTAACCTCTTCCACTACGTCCGGCACAGCATTTGGCTATGGAACAGGCTCCTGCCACCCAACGTCTGTGGGGTCCTGCACATCCACCTCCTGTGTATCATCCACCACCACCTGCACAGGCTCCGAGGAGGAGGAGGAGGAGGTGTGTGGAAGGACCCATGCCCTCTGCTGCCTGCGCTGCATGTGCCTGAGGTACTCCTTGGCGTCCGATGTCTTCAGCTCTGCCGTGGCCCTCAGCAGTGCCCTCTGCCACTGTGTCAGCAGGCTATGATCACCTGTTGGTATGCAGAAGATGCAGTCAGTGCGGGGCCTGGCCATGTGGCACACACACATGGGACGCGTATGGTTTGAGCGTGTGCCACCATGTGGCTGACTGCCATGGCCACGATGCATGGGGACAAGTGCATGCACTTACCAGACCTCCACCGTAGCGCCTCCAGCCTGAGGCTGCCAACACAGCCATGCTGCACACTTTGGTATGCACCTGATGCATCTGTGGGGATGTTGAGAATGATGAGATGTGTGCAGCTAAACACGCCATGGCCCATGTGCCAGCACTGCAGACCTGCACCTGTGTCCTTTCCGGACCTTATCTCGGTGTCCCTGCGCCATACCATGTGGATCATGCGATGCAGAATACCTGGATCCCTCCGTGTCAGATCCTGCCAGCGATGTGCCAGCTGGTGGACCGTCCGGGGTATGCCGCTGCTCTCCCCCATCCATGCGCTGATAGCACGCCATGCACAGACCCACGCTGTGGTGGTGTGCCTCCTGCACCCTGGTGGCAGCAGCGTCCTGCCCCACTGCTGCACGCAGTTAACTAGCATGGTGGTCTCCGTAGGTGTGAAGTTGGGTGACCGCCCGCTCAGACTGCGGGCCGATCCAGAGGACATGTCTGGGGAGTGTTGTGATACCTGCATGGGGGCAAGGAATAGCAGCACACAGGTCAATACACAATGCCGCTGCGGATGCGTTGATGACCCCTCCCAACCCGGTATGACACCCGCCTGCGTCCATGATGCATGGTAACGGACCAGAGCCACAGGTCACGCAGATGCAGTCCCCCACCACCGGAGGCACTCCACCCACTGATGACATGCACTGCAGGAAGTGTGGACTGGCTGTGTGGTGCCATGCACGTGAACAGGCACACACTGCCACAAACTGCACCAGCAGTGTACCACCAGTCCACTAGCCCCCTGCAGAGGTGTGATGCAGCTGGACCCTGTAGAGTGTGAGTGTGGTCGGGCAGCACTGCATGCAGCCCTGCCACAAGTCTGCACATCCACCGTCTTGTGGGGCAGCATAGAGCTCAATCTGGCATGTGCCCAAGGTGCAGTCCCATGGCCCACCACTGCTGACACTTTGACATGTGACAGACACCTACGTGGACAGTGCACGATGTATAATAGGCGTGGGTGGTGCTTCTGGCTTTGGTGGCACACCTGGATGGAGAATGTGCAAGTCATCATTAGCTAGTGGTACAGACAGTGACAGCCGCAGCTGCAGTGGTGTAGCAGTGTGCCCCTACCTGGTCCCATGCGGCGGCACTGTATCCTACACAGTGGGCAGTGAACAGCAATGTTAGGTACACAGTGTAGTACACGCATTTGAGCAGTGCATGCTGTGCATTTGCTACTACTCACCTGTGAGCTTGGTGTGTCCACTGTGGTGCTACAGTGGGATAGGACATGTGTTAGTACTCTGCTGACAGTGTGACTGTGGCCTGCTGCCTGTGGGTGCTGCATACCTCCCATCCGTCCCATTCTCACAGGAATGTCCCTGAATATGCCCCAGGAATGTTCCCATGCCACCCTGATGTGGCATACCCATCACTGAGAATAAAGGATGGGACCCTGCCTGTAATCCCAGCAGGTGGGGTGACAGTCATGCTGCCATTGTGGACATGACATGCATAGTGGGAAGGATGTGGTACACAGCCTGTGGAACACATCCGGATATGCCAGCAGCTGTGTTCCTGTGTGTGGTAAGCTGGCAGTGTTCTGTGTTAGGCCTGTCCTGCAATGTCTGTTGGGGCCTGTCATGTGATTGGGGGTGGGGTTGGGAGGTATGGCCTGCTGTGTCCCAGTACTTACCTGGTTGCAGACCGGTGCACTCCTGCGCCACCTCTCCTGTGGCACTGCTGTCCCTCTGCACTGCTTTCAGCTGTCCAACCTGTAACCCACGAGAGAGTGCTGCGGCCTAGTTACACCACATGGCGGAAGGCGCACGTGGTGCACATACACACTGCACACGTATAAGTGGTTGCAGTGCGCAGTTGCAGCCGCGAATGTGCGGCTCTGTAAGGATGCATATGCTGCCTGCGAGGAAACTGAGGCTTACACGGTATACAGCACTTGCGGTCCGCGTTCTATGGCTGCGCAGTTGCGTGCTGGCCTGCACGCAGCTGCGGCCTACGTATCTGCATGCAGTGTTGTAATGTGTTCTGCAGGATGCATTGTGGCATATGACCGGTCGCAGCAGTGGTGATGAGCAACAATACGCAGTGGTATGGTGCAGAACTTTACTGGTGACAGGTGGTTACACATGGGTGACACAGTGCACAACAGTTATATACAGGTGACATCCCCCACATTCACCATAACCCAGTGCCCGTGCATTGCACATTCGTGACCCCACACTTTGCCCCCCAGCCCCCCCTACACACACACATGCACGCCCACACACACAGCTGCCACACACAACATGTGCCCACCCCATGGCCAGCCTGCCCCCACAACCAACAAATGGCAACATCGTACCATGGGTGCACGTCAGTCCTGTGCCTGTTGCTACCGCCCAGTCCTCTTCCACTTTGCAGATGTTGGTGTGGCACACATCCCACCCTGCACACGCTGCACCCCTGTTGTGCCGTCACTGTCACTGTGCGCCATTTGCACCATTGTCCTCTGGGTCCTGCTGCGTCTCTCAGGTGCAGATGGCGCACACCGTTGTGCCATCCCTCAGCTTCTCCCTGTGGGTGTACTGCTGTCCGTGGCCTTCTGCCATGCCACCACCTCCTGCCGTGAGCCACTGGTCCTGTGTCCTGTACCCAGTGCCTTCCTCCCTATGCCTCTGGCAGAGGTTTTTACTGCTGCCTTCTTGCCAGTGGCTCCTGCGGCATGTGCTGCCTCTGTTGCATGGCTGGCTGCCTTCGTTGGTCACTGTCGCCCCACTGCTGTGGGTGTTGGCAGCACAGGGGGCTGCCATGTCCGTGGCATGGACAGTGGCACTGGTGCCGGGGATTCGATGCTGCTGGCCGCTGCTGTGTCAAGGCTGTAGAGGGTGATGTGGGTGGCTTTGGTGTTGGTGGTGGCAGTGGTCTTTGTGCTGCTGGGGATGGTGGCAGTGGTGCTGGTGATACTGGCAGTTGCACCTCCGGTGGCTGTGGCCTCTGTGCCTCTGTCTGGCACCTTGTACAGGGCTGTTTCTGGCTGCTCCTCTGGTGCCACATGTGTGGCTGCGTCACACCCAGCCGTTGGCACATGCCTGCTTGCGTGGCCTGCAGCAGGGCCACGAGGGCATCGGACTACCTTCCCTGTTGCGCCACTGACCCTTCAACGGCCATGGCCAGGTGGGTGATGGTGGCTGTCTGTGCTTTTGCACTGGTCTGTGCTGTGACCATGGCCTACACAATCCGCTCAATGGCACTACTGGTGGTCTGCACCCCAGTCTCCAGCACTCCCATCAGTGCTGCCATTTGCTCCTCCCATGCCACGTGGTGTGTGTCCATGCTGAGGCGTATGCAACCAAGCATCTCAGCCTGCTCAGCGTAGGCTGTCACGAGGGTATGGCAGAACCCTCGTTTGTGGTCGGGGTCCGTGGTGCCTCTGCCCCAGGTGATGTCATCCCATTCAGGGCCTCCTCCAGCCTCTGATAGGATGCAGGACTCGGGTCCTGTGGTATTTCACCCCCCAGGCTGCCACAGCTCAGGTAGTCACTGAGGTCCAGGCCTGGATCTTCCTGTGACTATTCCCCCTTTATTTGCTGCTCCCCACCACTGTTGTCTCTGCTGGGCCTGCCCTGCATTATCTGGGCACTCTCCACCGCCACTGTGTCATCTACTGCTGTGCCTGTGGGGAGACATCAGTGCACCATCCACTGTCATGCCTGCTTCCGTCCCACGTACCACTGTTGGCAGTGGCCATGTTCTTACCTGCCCCATCGCCATCTGCACCTGTGGGAGACTGTGAGGGTATCGGTGTTGCTGCACCATTACGTGACACCCATGCCTACCATGGCCCCCTTCCCTGCAGCTCCATTCCACAGGGCAGTGGCACAGTCAGACATTGGCTTACCTTCCCCTGTATCCTCTGGCTCATCTCCTGTGGATTGAATGACAGTGCTTTAGTGCTCAGACACCTGACAATGCCCACCATGCATGCCACCATACACCCCCCCATGATGCTGTGCACCTCATGCTGGGCAGTGCTGGCCACCACCTTACCTGCCCCTGTGTCCACTTCTGCTGCACCTGTAAGGGGGGGTGGGTTACATTACATCAGTGGTGGCTGCCCTTGTGGTGACTGCGATGTCGGCTGTTAACAGGGCGGTGCATCGTGTCAGGCTGCATTCCATCATTGCCCCCACCCCTTGTGCATTGTTCCACTTTGCGTTGCTGTGCCCCACCTTCACAGTTCCCACTATGCTGTGACACACTGTGCTCACAGCATGTCACCCCCCCTTCCCATTCTACTGTATCTTGCCATCTCCACATGACAGTTGCAGTGCTTCACAAGTCCACTTACCGGTCCCTGCATGCATCTGGAAGGTGTCCAGCTCTGAGTCCCCATGGATGGCATGCTGAATCATGAATGCCAGGACCCTCTCCTCATGTGTGCTTAATGTTCGCACGTCCTGTGGGCCGCCTCCTGTGGCCATTGCCTGCCGCCTGTTATGTGCCTGTTTTGCCTTGGCATGGCACTTGAGGTCACTGTACCGCTTCTGTATGTCCCGCATGGTACGGCATGCATGTGCCACTGCATTCACCTTCTGTACTACCTCATCCCATGCTGCCTTTCTCTTTAGCCATTCCTGCCACTCACCTCCCTTCCCCAGCAGGTCTGGGTTTGCCTCCAGTTCATCCAGGAGGACATCCGTCTCTTCATAGCTGAAATTCCTCTTTTACCTTTTGCTGCTTGCTGCCTCTCCCCTGCTACCCGCCATCTCGTAGCCCCTACAGCATGTCTCCGGCTTGCAGACGATTATATGGCCGTAGGTTTGCAACTTGCGTAGTGCTATGCAGCTCTTGTGGGCTGCGCCATGTGATGCAACGTATGTTGCAACTTGTGTATTTCGGCATTTCTTGGTGTATCTCGTGACTTTCTTGGAATCTGGCACAGCTTGCATGTCGTAGGCTTTTCAGCATATCTTATGCATTGGCGTATTTTGCACACTGCTCTATGCACCGTCTTGGAATCGGGTCCCTTGATCCATCACATGAATTCCTGGGGGATATGATTCAAGGATAAAAGGACAAACAGGTAATCCCAGGAAACCTTGTCAAAGGTTTTTTCTGCATCCAGGGATACCAGGACTGCAGGTGTAGAGGAATCCCTGGATGCAGAAATAAGATAGGAGAGCTTCCTAAGGTGGTCAGCTGAAAATCTTCCTCTCAGAAAGCCAACTTGTCCCTGCTTAAAAGTGAGCCTCAAACTAGGCCCAATCTACAGGCCAGCACCTTAGCAAGGATTTTTAGATCCACATTAATAAGCGTTATAGGCCTGTAGTTGGAGACCAGCAAGGGGTCCTGGCCGTGTTTGGAGAAAACCACAACAGTAGCCTTAGTTAGAGAGAGATCGGAGAGGCCTTCTCTGAAAATGTAATTGAAGGTGTCCAAAAGGATGGGAGCCAATTAAGCTTTAAAGGCTTTATAAAAGTTGGTGGAGTACCCATCCGGGCAAGGGGATTTATCAGAAGCTAAGGAATCAATTGCATGGGAAATCTCCTCCAAAGTGAAGGGAGCTTGTAGCATAGCAACATGGGACTCCTCCAATTAGGGAAGAGTTATATCCAGAAGGAAATTATTGAAAAGGTCTAGGCTAAAGGGGGAGGAAGGTGGATCATACAGGTGTTAGTAATAATCTTTAAATGTGTCAACAATATCCCGTGATGAAGTAAGAAGTTGGCCAGAATCGGTACGAATGGAAGATACTATCCTGTCCATGGTTTGGGCATGCAAGCTGAGGCCAAGCAAGTTTCCGGCCTTTTCCCCTTGGTCAAAATATTTCACCTTGGAGAGCGATAATAAATGCACCGCCTTCTCTCCCAATAGAGAATTACTTTGGAATCTAAGGTTTTCTAGTTGTTCCCACTCTGACGAAGGGGCAGATTGTGAAATGTTCCCCTCCAGGGCTCAGATACAGTCTAATAAGGATGAGAGAACAGCTGAGGACTGCTTCTTCCATTTCTTAGCTAAACTGATTAATTCTCCTCATAGGGCACACGTCAGAGCTCCCCATAATAGATCGAGCTTGGTCATGGATGGTGTCTCAGTCTCCATAAAGGTGGCAATAAAGGATTGGAGGAGTTCTGTGAGGTCTCCCTGTTTTAGCAATTGGTTGTTAAGTCTCCACACCTTATCTCTTTGCAGTGAGGGGGTAAAGGTAATTTGGATATGGGCAGGGTGGTGATCCGAAATGACTTTTGTGAATAATAACATGAAAGGACCTCCGGGAGATATTCTACTCCAAGCAGGAAATAATCTAGTCGAGAAGGAATTGTGTGGAAGAGAATGGGATGAATATTCTCTGAGGTCCGGATTAAATGTTCTCCATGGATCTACCAGGCCCAAGGAGTCCATCGAATCACGGAGAGCCATCTACTCAGGCGAGAATACCTACCGGGCCCTGCCGGACCAGTCTAGGACATTACATAAAACTGTGTTCCAGTCTCCCCCAAGGAAAATCGGAAGGGAACTCCAGGAAGCTAGAAGGGACATCACAGAGGTATAAAATTGAGGGTCGTCAATAGCGGGACCGTATATAGCACTCAGTATCATTTCCAAGTGGCCAAGTAGTAGCCAAAGGAAAATATAGCGACCATGGGAATCTACCACCTCCTGAAGGAGGTGGAAGGGGACTTTCCAGGTTATAGGAATGGCGACCCACTTCTTGCAGGAGTCAGAACCCACCCCAAAAGCCTGCCCTACTCAGGAACACTTAAAAAGGAGAACCTGGGATGGGGGTAAATGAGTCTCCTGCAAAAAGGCCACATCAGTTTGAAGTTTATGCAAATGGAGTAACATTTTAGCCCGTTTGGTAGGAGATTGGGCACCTTTAACATTCCAAGAGCAGAACTTATAAGCAGTCATAGCAATGTAACCAATAGGGACCAATAACCAGACTGGCGAATTTAAAAGCATTAAGGAAAAGATGCGACTCATTAAAAATACCCCTCCTCTGGTTGCACACACACCACAGCCCCCAAGTTTGAAGAAAAAAACATTGAACAATGACGATAAACTAGACAAACCCGAGACTAGAACTCCCATCCCCACCCAAATATTAACCAAAAGTCCACCCAAAGTACCCCAAACACCCAGATACAGCCCAACCACCCTTACGAGTGGGACCCTCCTCCCATTAATTTGACTCATGAGGCCCAAAAGGACTGGCACCATCTACAAAGACTCTCTGTCCCTCCTGCCCACCCTATACCATCAACAAGGAAATAACAGTGCCAGAGCAACAATATTAAAATGTTAACTAACAATAAAGAGGATATATTAACCATCCTACGATGCATATAGACATCTAGAAATGAGGCCTATGTCCGTCCCTTAATGTTCCAGGGCAAGACCATGCACTCAGCAAGCTTATAATAAATATGGTTATATATTGAAGGAAAGGGAAGGAAAAAATAAGGCAAAAAGATACTGTCCCTGTCCCAGGTATAGTAGAGTGAGGACAAAACCAGCAAAGTCCTGGATAGTCAGCAATAAAATAACCATGACAGTACTGTAACAATAGGTTGAAAAGGAAAAGTCCATGTAACTGTTTCTTCCCATGGGAGCATGGCTAACTCCTCGGTTGTCCTAGGCAGACAAAGTATCCTACTAGAAAGGAAGGTGGAGTTCTGCACAGCATTCTTAGGGAGTGCCGTGGAACCAGATATCAATTAACATTACAATGTCTAGGAGAATATCAAAATGGTAAGCAATGTGCATCTAACAAGAAGGAAAAAAAAAACAAACCAGACTTCATTCAAATCATGTGATACTTCAATGGTATTACCCTCCAAGATGTCTGTCAGCCAGCTTTAAAGAGATCAGGGAGAAGGGAGGGTAGTTCTTTGGATGCTCGTGCTGCATCATCAAAAGTATGCCAAGTGTCCTGTTGTCAAACTTGAAGCTGAGTTGGGTACAGCATACGAAATTTTATACCGGCTGAGATGAACTTGGACACTATCGGGTGGAAGGCTGCTCATTTCTGGCGCACCGAAGCCGGGAGATCCTGAGTGATAAGTAGCCTATTGTTTTCCCAGATAATAGCTTGCAACTCACGGAGTTTGGTGGGAATATGCTGCTTATCCCAAAAATTAAGAAGGCACAGAATGAAAGGGTGAGGAGGTGAACTAGGTGGAGGTCTAGGGCGCAGGGCTTGGTGCGCCCGCTCCACTATGTAGCTTTGGCGGGGGCCCGGCTAATTTTTCCAGTAGCTTCTGGGTAAACAGGATAGGAGTGGGGCCTTCAGCATCTGGAGAGAGCCCAAAAACAACGAGGTTATTCCTCCGACTACTGCCCTCTAGATCCTCCAATCCTCCAATTTAAGCACCAGCTTATGGTATCTTTGACGCAGTGAGGAAATCTCTGGATCGATATGCTCGCCTCACCTTTCCAGTGAGGTCGACCTGGCCTCCACATCACCCATTCATTGGTTAGTCTCCCCTGTTTCTTTTCTAAGAGATGCCAGCTCAGAGTTGAGGGTGAGGAGGGAGTCCTTAAAAGGTTGTAGCTCCATTAAAAACTTTTCTTCTGAAAGTGGAGTTGACACCAGAGTCACAATAGTGGTGTGCCCAGTAGCAGTGTTGTGGCCCTTGGATTTTTTTGAGGCCATTTTGGGTGTCCAGGGTGGAGTGTGATACAGTAAGCTCTGTTGCATCTCTGCTTCCATTATAGACAGGATCGTCCAACGAAAAACACACCAGCCATTACAGGAGGGGTCTCTGAGATAGTAAGAATGTAAATAACTCCCAGGTAATCATAGAGATGGTAAGAAAATTAGTTAAATGGCACAGGTAGGTGGGAGCGAAGCAAGAGAGCTGCTAGCCTGATATCTGCATCACATGACTCCACCCTCCACATCAACCTTTTGGAGATTCGGGTAGTCTGTCTTGTGCTTCAGGCCTTCAGACCATTCCTGCTCCTGGGACCTCTGTTAGTCCAAACAGGCAACACTTGTGTGGTCTACTACATCAACAAACAAGGGGGCACAAAATCACAAATGCTGTGTCAAGAAGCAGTCCGATTTTGGACTCAAGCTGTCACTCTCCAACTCTATCTAGTGGCAGTTCACGTTCTGTGAGCCCAGAACATGCTTGCCAGTTACCTCAGCCATCACATGCAGAGACAAGAGTGGGCCTTGCAGTTGGTGGTCCTCCATGACATTTTTCTGCTGTGGGGCACTCCGGAGATGGACTTATTTGCCTCTCTGACTACCACACTACTACTCAAATTATTCCAGACCCACAGTGCCATTTCCTGGAGGCCCTGACCCTTTTCTGGCATGGGAAATTCCTTATGCCTTCCCACCTGTCCCCTTCCTCCAGCAAGTACTACTCAAACTGCAGCTGGAAGAAGCATCCATGATACTTATCGCCCCGTTTTGGCCCCGACCAAATATGGTTTCCCCTCCTCCAGCAACTGTTGGTCTTGGATCCCCTCCCCCTCCATTTTGGGCCGGACCTCCTGACACTGAACTGGGGTACTCTACTTCACCCTAATCTCAGATCACTTCATCTTCATGCTTGGCTCCTGAGGACATCTTCATAGTTTGGCAACATGTCTCTCCCTCAATGGCCACCATTCTGCTGGCCTCTAGAAAGGCTTCAACCAGAAAAACATATGGGGCCAAATGGAAATGTTTTGCTGTATGGACGACCACCAGGGGCCTAAACCTCTTTTCCTGCCCATTACCCAATATCCTGGAGTACCTTTCCACCCTCTTCACTCAGGGCTTAAGCTACTGTTGTATAAAAATCCACTTATCTGCAATCTCGGCGTTCCACAAATCCATTGGGGACTGACCTGTCACCCACCTGGAACTCGCCAAGATGTTCCTTAAAGGCATTCTCCATCTCAAGCCTCCCTTCCAAAATGCAGTTCTGCCCTGGGACCTCAGCTTTGTCTCAGAAAAGCTAACTCCTGAACTATTTGAACTGGCTGCTACCTGTAACGTGCGCTTCCTGGCCTGGAAGGCCCTGTTTCTGGTGGCTGTCACATTGGTTTGGCGCATTTCCAAGCTCCAGGCCCTAATGTGCTATGAATCCTACCTGGTCTTTCATAAAGACAGAGTTTCAGTCCGTACTAATCCCACATTCCTTCCAAAAGTGGTTTCGGACTTCATGCTCAACCAATCCATTAACCTACCTGTCCTCTACTTGAACCATTCCAACCCAGGAGAATTTCTCCTCCAAACTCTGGATGTACACCGCATCCACGCTGCTACCTTACTCATACCAAACCTTTTCGTAAATCCAAGCAACTTTTTGTTGCTTTTACTCTTGGCAGGGAAGGTCACCCTGTCACAAAGAACACTTTATCTAATTGGTTAGCCTATTGTATCACCTATTGCTATAATAACTATAACAAGCCCCTTCTGGGAACTGTGCATGCACATGCCACCAGGGCTCTGTCTACCACTGCCGCCTGCTTTGGGGGTGTCTCCATTTCCAACATCTGTGATGCCGCCACATGGTCTACTGTCCATACATTTACCAGACATTATAGTCTTGATGTAGCCTCCAGACACCGCACCTCGTTTGTCCATGCCATCCTGCAGGGCCTCCTATTTTGACTGCCCTTTATATTTAACTGCTTGGGAATCATCCCAGGTGTATCACCTGCTGCAAGAGATACCCTCGAAGAAGATAGTACAGTTTCATACTTACCGTATTGGTAGATCTTCGAGAGGATCTCTTGCAGAATGAATCCTCCTTCCCTCCTTCTCAGGAGAGGAGCTGTCTTCTGCTCCTGTACTCATCATTTTAATGGGAGATGCCTCTGGGCTCCTTGGTTCCCCTCTGTGTCCTGCTCCGCGAGCTGGTCGCTGGCAGGGAACTGAGGCCGCTAGGGGCTGTCCACGTATTTATACATATGAATGGAATTATGTCATTGTGGGCAGCCCCCAGTCAGCACTGCTGGTGAAAGCTACCTTCGATGAGGTGGCCCTCTGGTGGATACCCAAGTGTATGACCTGCTACAAGAGATCCTCGCAAAGATCTACCATTACGCTAAGTACGAAACTGTACTTTCTTTTCTGAGTGGCTACAGTAGTTCTCTTTAGTGGAGACTAGTAAAGATGCATGCCAGTTGATCTATTTAATATCATATTTTCTGCCCCATCCAATGTAATGTCTTCACTGTCTCTGTCTTTAACATTGACCAGGCCTCCTTTTTAGTTAGAATAAATTTCCTCATTGAGTAATTCCTAACTACTACACACACACACAGCCATAATTGGGGTTCATCTTGCATCTGTAACATGATATAATGTCCTCCCATATTATTTTCACTGTTGTCTGAAGGAATATTGAAGATCATTATTTTTAGCATAGTTCTGTTTTCAGACCTTGATTGGTGTGGATTCTTAATGTATATCGTAGGAAGTTTCTCTTCCAGATTTCTCTTACAAGTAACTGCACCCCTGTTGTTCACTGAAATTGTCTTTTTTTTAATGTAACTTTCTTTCATTTATCAGATTTTCAAATAATACATAAACAAAAACACAACCAACACATCACTTTTCAAAAGATACAATGAGGGTGGGTACCAAAACTTAAGGTTACTGAAATTGTCTGTGTTTCTTTGTTACTGTTTGAACCTTTCTTTTTTAAAGACACCTTGTCAATCCTGCTTTCTTCTCTATTTGTGATTCTGTTTTGTACGTGTCTTGTTTCGATCTTTTTTCTTTCTCCAAATTTCCTTCTAGTGGTATTCTCATGTTGCCTGTTTGATCCTGCCTTTGTAGTCCTTCCACTACATTTTTAATCTCTATTGCTTCTCTGTCCAAAATTTATTTTGTTGTCTTCCATATTAGCTCTGTTCTGTTTGCCTCCTCATTACCCTTTCCTTTCAAATGAGGTATACTTTCAGCCCCCCCCCCCCAATTTTAATCCCTGGAATGACAGGTTGTTATCCACTTGCAGACCGACTTCTGTATTGGGGTCAACCTCTTGTCCTAAATTTGCTAAGATTTTGTCCGAAGGTAAGTTTGTCGATAGGACAACCAATATTTCTTTCTAATCACAAGTTTGTTTAAGTCAGTAAAAACTCCATATAGGTTCATAGGTAATTTCAAGCTAGTTAGACTTGCGTCCATAGAGCTTGCCTTTATTTTATGTATTGAACATTAATCTATCATGTCTTTTATTTTCCAAGAAGATACTTGTCTAATCTAGATTTAAAAATATCCATATTAGTACTGGCTACCACTTTTGCCGGTAAAGAGTTCCAGCCAGGAACCACTTTCTGGCTAAACCAATGCTTTCTCGGAAATGTCCCTATAAAAATGTGGTGGGGTAACATTATCTAGACTCAGGTTCTGGCTCATTTTTTCAGAAATTGAATTTACTGACTTATTCCCAACCTTGGTTGGAGAGAAGATCAAAAGTAAGCTGTTTTGATCATCCCAGATACAGGGAATGTCTTTCAGCCCTCTGCTACCATCCGGTGGAATCTTTTTTTAAAAAGTTGTCAACAACCTTTCATAGTCCTGTAAGTACTGATTGTGGAGGCACTGATCCTCTAAGGCTATGCTAGAAAATTGAAGCTGTTCCTTCCGCAGATTAATACTGATGTGGGTCTCTTCCTTTCTATAACAGTCATCCCTCTGTACAGGCAGTTGGTAAGACCCCATCTGGAGTATTGTGTGCAATTCTGGAGACCCCATCTCCACAAGGACATAGACAGGATGGAGGTAGTCCAGAGGAGGGCAACTAAAATGGTACAGGGTCTGCACTAGAAACCATACGAAGAGAGACTAGAAAAGCTTAATATGTATACCCTTGAGGGAAAGAGGAAGGGGGGGACATGACAGAAATTTTCAAGTACCTCAAGGGGATCAATAAAGTCCAAGAAGGTAGCATCTTTCTGAAAAAGAGATGTGCAAGGACAAGGGGGCAAAATTTGAAGATCGAGGGGGGACGGCTCAGGGGCACGTGAGGAAGTATTTTTTCACAGAGAGAGTGGTGGACACATGGGACGGCCTCCCTGAGGAGAATGTGTGGTCAAAAACAGTGGGTGAATTCAAGAATGCATGGGACAGACATAAGGCAATTATAGTGGGGGGGGGTAGGAGGAAGTAGGCTGTTGGTTAACTAGGTTCTGCAACTTATTCAATAGGTAGGGAAATGGGCAGATGGGGTGGGCCAAGCGGTCCTTATCTACCATCAGATCTATAATTCTATGTTTCCAGAGGATGTAACTAATACCGACTGCAAACTTTATCTGTGTTCAGGGTTAAGAATCTAAATTCCTGCGTGGTCTCTATTATTAAGGATGGTATCTTCAGTTATAGTTTGGATTCTACAACTTTCAGGTGTTTCCACACCAACTGCCCCATTTACACTTTCCATCCGAATAACTGCTTTTTTATCACAGCTAGATTCTTCTAGCTGGTGTATAACCCCAAACAGCCCACTCAGGTCTTTACTGCTGTTTGTAAATGTCTGACAAACGTTATCACCTATGGGCAGAGTATTTGGGGTGCCCTCACTTGGCTTTCCTCTTATATAACAGGAAATTTTTAAAGGAGTAATACAGTCAAAATTTGCAAAAACATATGTTGTGCAGAATGTTTTGATTTCTATATGTAGTCTTTTTGTCTGCTATTAGGATTATTTTCTAAATTAACCTGCTGTTTATATGGTAGTTTTGTGGTCCCTGTGAATCTCCTTGTCAGCAAGGTTTATTGCTCTTATTTTTCCTACAGTGCTTCCTGTCCCATGTGACAGTGATGCATCCTTGACCACTGATTCAGCAAGTACTAGAGATAGCCTGGTGTTCTGGCCTCCAGTGAATAGCTCTAATTCAGTACAGTATTTTATTTTACAAAGTAATTTTGATTCATTGCAAACATTTTTTTTAGACTCTAAATTGAAGTTAAATTTAACCAAGACAAAGTCCATGTTGTTTGGACCCCCTTCCAAAATAACGTTGGGTCATAGGATGGTAATATCAGATAGTTCCGGAGTTGCAATAAAAAATGTTGAATCATATAAGTATTTAGGGTTTGGGCTTGACCAGTATGCCTCAGGGAATATTCATGTGGAAAATTTGGTTGTGCAGATTGGCAAGAGGATAGGTTTTTTATTTAAAAATAAAAATTGTTTGTATTCGGCCACAAAGAAAATTATAATCACCGTACAAATACTTCCATTATTTGATTATGCAGATATTTTGTATGCTGGTGCAACATCTGAGCATCTACATAAATTGGATAAACTCTACAGTCATTTGGCTCGTTTGATTTTGAAATGTCCAATGGAGGTCCATCATTGTGTTTTGTATAAATTCTTGGGTTGGGTATCATTAAAACAAAGAAGGGACAATCATAGATTCATATTTGCGTATAAGTGTGGCCTGGGCCTTGTTCCTGATTATTTGTATAAAAAAAATTAGCTTTTAGATCTGTTGATCCATCATTGAGAAATGCTTTTGTGCGGGAACTTTCTGTTCCTTTTACTAAAACTAAGTGTTCCCTTCAATATTTTAGCCAATTTGTTCTTCTGTTTTGGAATAGACTTTTCCATAAATTCCGTAGGTTATATATGCCATCACCTTCTGTATCTGTGTTAAAACAGCATCTATCTTTGTGTGAGTATGTTTGTGAATGTTATTGATGTATTGTTGAATTGTGATGAAAATTTTTTTTTTTTTTATATTGTAATTTATATTTTGTAATTTTGTACTGCTGTAAGGTCACCATTGCGAATGAGCTGATGCTCAATGGTTATTCCTTAATAAACAACAACAACAATATATTTTTGCAAAATCTGACCATACTACTCCTTTAATTTGTTGTTTACCATCAGATTTACACTGTTGGCTATGGGGCTGGAGTAGTTGTCTTTTTAGCACTACTCATCCTGAGATGTTAATTATAAACAGTTAAAAACAATTGTAAGTGGACACAGAGCTTATTTTAGAACCACACCACACTTACAAAGGGCACCAAAAAGAAGGGCCAAGAAAGTCTAACTAAGCACACAATGGTTATCAGACCTCAATGTATTTGATATAAAATATAGAGTATAAAACATGAAATCTAAAATTAAAAAATAAAGTATAAAATTAAATTAAGGTGAGGGATATTGCTCCACACAGTATGCTCAGAAATACCTCCGTAACTGACGTCTAATGTCACCGTCTAGCTAATAGTTTGATTGGGTTGGCGCTGTCTCATGGTTATAGAAGCCCGCAAACTTCAAAAGTCTTAAAAGTTCTCAAAACCAAATTTAAAAAGACAGAAAAATGAGCCACAGACTGTGAACACACTATCAATACAAATCTGAATATAAATATCCAGACTCAAAAGTCACTGAGCAGGCTAGAACAATTGTAAAAACAACAACAACAAAAAATAACTGTAAAAACAATCAATGAGCTAAACAGATTCCCAAAATTGTTCACCCCAGACCCTGGCTTTAAAAATATAGGGCAGGATATTCAAACTACTCCTTGAAAGGACGCAAGTGGCTGCTCAACGCAACTCTGATGCGCCAGAGCACAAACTGGATATATTCAAATGAGATACGCAATAGCACATCTCGTCTGAATATAACATGATATGCATGTGGTGCAAATGGGGGCCACCGATGATGCACTGGCACATCCCTCTGCCAGGTCTGGAATGAGGGAATGCACGGGCGCCATCTGGCGATGCGCTGACGACATTCCAGATATTCAGACCAAAACATGCAAATGGAGCCATTAGCCATGCAAGGTGCAAATGAGGCCATTTGCATGTCATTATGGCTCCATTTGCATATCCTATGCGAGATGCACTGGCTGGATCATGAGGCGCGCCCTGAATGGAGTAAAGTCAGGCCATAGTCCCTGGCAGTCTAGTGGACCCCCATTACCTCATACCCGATCGCAGCTGAAAAACATAACTCCGTCCCATCCCTGGTAGTCAGTGATACCCCTTGTCCCGATCAAGTTGAATAATATGTAATCCAGCCCTGGTAGTACAGTGGCCACCCCACCCTGAAGTCGATCGCGCAAGAATTAGGTCGCCTACAGCCCTGGTAGTCAATGGTACTACCTCCCATCCTTGAACCCTGTGGTGGACCCCCATCACCTGAGGGACCCCACCCTCCCCATCCAGTATTGCCCGCGGGTAACAAAACCCACCCGCACACCTCTACGACTGCCTGCCGATTGCACTGTCACTGAATGACAACTTACAGTAAGCTCTGCAATACCATTGGTAGATATCGTCGACCAGGGGGCTTGCAGTGAGTGCTGTAAGCATTCATTCATAACATTGTGACTGACACTAAGTTGTGAATGAATGCTTACAGTACACACTGCAAGCCCATTGGTCGATGATGTGAACCAATGGTATTGTAGAGCTTACTGTAAGCTGTCATTCTGTGACAGTGCAGTTGTCGGGCAGCCGTGGAGGTGTGCAGGTGGGTTTTGCTGCCTGTTGGCCTGCGGGCGATGCTGAGATGGGGGGAGTGGGGTTGGGTGGGGGTCCCTCAGTGGCTGGGTGGTCCACTAGACTACCAGGGAGACTTGGATTATTATTCCTATATGGACAGGGTTCAGGGAGGGAGGGAGGTACCACAGGACTACCAGTGATGTGGTATGGGATGCATTCTTACGCGATCAGACTTTGGAGTGGTGGGGGGCCACTATATTACCAGAGCTGGATTACATTATTATTCAGCTTGATCGGGTATCGGGGACGGGAGAGGGGTACCACTGTACTACCAGAGATAAGATGAATTGAAGTCTTCGGTTGTGATCGGGGTATGGGGAAGTGGGGGGGCCACTAGACTGTCAGGGATGTGGGGGTTTTACAGACACCCTCACAATCGGGGCTGAGGGGGTAGCCGCCCAGAGGCTTGGTTGCTGTGTTGCGCTGTGCAATACAGCGTCCTGCCTGTGGGTGGCTACCACTTAGGCATGGTTTATCCATCCATGCCCATCTTTGCACGGCTCATCTCCGAGATGTGTGGGCCGCTGTGCTGCACATCTCGGCTGAATATGACGATGTGCCGCGTATGCAGGGTAACGCCCCCTCCGGATGCACCGCATACATTATCTTTGCACTGTGGCGCATCCGGAGTTGCATGGCGCATCAGCCCCTTTTGAATATGGCCCAGGGGCGAATTTTGGGGATGCGCCAGTGCAGCTCAGTTGCACAGGGTGCATCTCCTTTGAATATCCTGGCCATAAAGTATTTGTGACTTTTGTGTTTAAATATCCCTCAGCGGTACACAGAACACCTCAAGCCACAAAAAATGTAAGGTCAAATCTTTTAGACTTGTAACTTATAATTTATGTGAGGTTTGAGTGCAATTTGAAGTAATGTATATAATTATAATGAATAAAGGTGCATATAGCGCTATACCTAGTACGCAGCCCACACACAATATAGTTACAGTATGACTGAACTACAGAACACCCAAAAGAGTGGAATCAGTTAAGGGTTAACAAAAACTAAAATAAAGGAGTTAAAGAAATTAAATTATAAGGAGTTCTTAGGGGCCAACTGTCCTTTTTTCTTTGAGTGTTTCAGAGCACCGTTACCTGCCCTGCTCATCCAGCACTTCCCCGTTTGACTTTTATTGGCTCCAAACATTGGAGTTGGCTAAATGCAGGCTCCTCTGTCAGTCTTTCCTTGCTGACAACTGCCATAACTCATAGACTGGCTAGCCGTGCTCTACTTCTGGTGGAGACCCATTTGCACTTAAAATATTTCTGCTTCCTCAGCTCTGCTTTTTTCCAATGACCAGTCTTCTGCTGACCACAGACCTCTGGGCAGACCCCACAGCTCCCCAGTTCCTTGAATCCTTGAGTCCTTGATCTTCCAAAATAGGCTCCAGCTCCCAACTCCACCTGCACTTCACTTCACCGCAGGGCACCTGTCCCGTGAATCTACTGAAATGAAAATGCTTGAGTCTAGGTAGTACATTAAAACTCAAACATTTAAAAACACCAAGCTGGATCAAAATTTAGGTAAGGGTGGCATACCATGCGCAAATGAATCACAGTATTATTGCACCTGCTGAGTGGCTCCTCCACAGCGTCTCAGCAGTCGGTCACCATCGCACCTTCTCCTGCCCCACTGTCTCCACGGACTCTATACAGTTTGCCCGCACCTTTCATGCACTGAGCTGCCGCTACTGTTCATGCATGGCTCTTGAAGATATAACCATTGCACATTTTTAGGTATCCCCCTAAGGTTGCTAATGCACTGATTGTGGCTAGAAAGCCTTCTGTCAGACATATTTGTTCTATGCAGTGGAAGTGTTTCACTTTGTGGGCTGCTTTCCGGAAGTTGGACCCGTTTACATGTCTGCAAATGCTGTGTTGGAATACTTGCTTTTCCTGTCTGATTGTGGCCTGCAGTATTCCTTACTGAAGGTGCATTTGATTGCTATATCAGCTTTCCATGCCCCTATTGATGGTTGTATGGTTGCCCAATTAGAGGTGTCCTGTTCATTTCTGAGAGGTAGTCTTCATCTGAAACCTCCTATTCGTAATCCAGTCCCACCTTGGGACTTGAGTTTTGTGCTTGAGAAATTGACGCTGACTCCTTTTGAGTCAGCCATGAATTGTGACTTATGTTTCCTGTCATGAAAAATGTTATTTTTAGTTACGATAACTTCTGCTCAAAGGATCTCCGAGCTTCAGGCTCTAATGTGTGACCCTCCTTATTTGATTTTTCACAAAGATGGGTCTCTTTGTGTACAAATCCTAAGTTTCTACTGAAGGTGGTATCTGAGTTTACACTGAATTAAATGATACACCTTCCTGTGTATTGTCCTGAGCATGCCAACCAGGGTGAGTCACTGCTCCATACTTTGGATATACATAGAATACTGTGATACTGTATTACTCGCAACAAGTACTGCAGAAAGTCCTCTCATATTTTTGTTTTGCTTGCCCCGGGGAAAGAGGGTGCTCCTGTGTCTAAACAATGCCTGTCCAAATGGCTGGCACATTGTATTACATTCTGTTATAGGAAGAACGATAAGGAACTTCCTGGTGCTGTTTTTGGTCACTCTGCAAGGGGCATGGCCACTTCTGTTGCTTGTTTCAAAAATGTCCCTGCTGCTGACATATGTGCTGCAGCCACATGGAGCACTGTCCACACTTCCACTAAACATAGTCTGGACATCGTCTCTCATAGACGTTCTGGTTTTGGATTTGCTGTACCGCAAGGCCTTCTGTTCTGATTATATCAGACTGTACTATCCTCCCAGTTTACTTTGTACTGCTTAAAAATTGTTCCAAATGTGTGGCCTAATGGAACAACTTACCATAACAGTAGATCTTCGGGGTATTTCAGTCATCAGGCGCAGGAACTTCACCTTTGATGAATCAGGATCCACACAGAAGATTTTCAAGCAGTACAACTGGGGACGCCAATGCCGATGTCACCTGATGACGTCATCTACCCTATAAAGGCGTGAGCAGCCCTCCTCAGTTCTTTCCATTGTCTCCTCGCATGGGTGTTCATGGAAGCTCCGTCGCAGTTCGCCTTTTGTGCCTACTCTTTTCTTTGCTATTAGAATCTCTTTTTAATAAGAGATTGTTTTACCTCGTTTATGTTGAGAGTTACTCGTTCTACATCTCTCTCTTTCATTGCTGCCACTGCGGAAAGAAGATTGCCTCTTCAGACAATCACAACCTCTGTGTCTGCTGTCTTAGGCCTGACCACAACGTCTCTGACTGTGAGCTCTGCCACAAATTTAATCTTATAACCCTTATGCGAAGCAAGAAGGCTTTGAAAAAGTTTCTCATGGAGCAGCGTGTAGCCAATTTTGGGCAGGGGTCCTCCGGGGTCTCTCCTTCCCAGTCGCCGGTGAGTTTATTGAGCTCCCAGGCATCAAAGGTCTGAGACAAGTCCTCAGGGAAAAGTCATGAGAAAGACCAGGACTTCTTCCCCTGGTGGTGCTCCCAATCCCTGATGGCTTTAGCTGCTTCTTCCTCCATGGGTACTCCGTTGGCTGTGGCTGTATCAACGTCCTCTGCTTCTACCAGGCCCCTATTGACAGAACCTTCTACCACTTCCCAGGGAGGTCGTCTGTCAACCCTCGTGTCGTCGGTCCCCCAGTCATCGACCCCCGGATTGTTGACTGCAGTCTCTCCATCGAAGCTAGATGCTTTTCCAGGTCCTCAGACGTCGGTTCTCTTGGGCTCTCAAGACCCAATGGATGGTTCACCGCACCCTGTGCTAACAACCTCTTTGCCATCAATGCAGCCCTTACCAGCTATCAACCTTAATTCTGCTTTGACCCAGCTCACGACAGCCATGGTGCACCACTTAGGTTCACACAGGCCAGGGTTCCTGGCACCGTCGACTGCTCTATTGTCGTTGATGCTGGTTCTGCCTTATTAACCTGCACTCTTCAGAACGCCATCAGCCCCTCACTCATCAGACCCTGAGTTGGAACAGGTCGACGTCTAGGAGGAATACCACCCTGACCTTATCCTTCCTGAAGAAGAGGAGGAGGAACCCCTTCCCACAGATAGATCTACTGCCTGTTCGGTGAGCGAGGAATCTGTTTAGCATACTCCCAGGTCCCCTCCTGAAGACCCTACCATTTTCAGTATGATGAAGCAGCTGTCTACAGCTATGGGCTTCCACACTGAGGAAGAGAATGCCACTAGGAGAGATCTGGTGGACTTTTTTTGAGATCCCGGAATCTCCTCCTAAGGTCATTCCTCCTATTCTGCCAGCTCTGAGGAATGCCAACACTGTGGCATGGCACCATCCTGACTTGGCTCCTGCCATGCCACAGAGGGAAAATAAGCGCTGTTGTGCCCCCCAGGGCCTGCCCTATTATGCTGCCCAGCTTGAGATAGACTCTGTGGTCATCAAAGCGGCACATGACCGGTCCAAGGTGCCTAAGCACCTTAGCTCCCTCCCCACTGACAGGGAATCCAGACAGATTGACCTTTGGAGTAAGAGGGTTTATGCCTCCTCTGGTCTCGGGCTCTGGATTCCTAATCACTTATCTCATGTGGCCAAGTACCAGAACACCATCTGGAAGAAGGGCATGGAGGCTGCTCAGGCCCTCCCAGAGTGTTCCCAGAAGCAAGAGGTCCTTAAATCCTTCCAGGCTGCCGAGGATATTAGTAAACACTTCCACAGGGCCTTGTACGACATGTCCGACACTGGTGCCAGGGATGCTGCCACAGGTATTTGCCTTCATAGGCGTGCCTGGCTGAGGGTATCAGGCTTCGCAGTAGATGTCCAGCAAAAGGTACTTAATGCCCCCTTTAGTGGCTCAAAGCTCTTTGTGCCAGATGTCCAGGACATTATTAATGACTTACAAGCCTCTGGTAGGGCTATTAAGTCTGTCTATTCACTGTACTGTACCCAGCCCAGAGGCAGACAGCACCATCCTTTCATAAGGTGGCTCACAAGTCCGATGCCGACTCCTGTCCACAGGATAAACAGAAGGCCAGTTCTGACTTGCCTAACCCCTCCTTCTCAGGTCCTGCCAGAAAGCAACCCAGAGGTGATGGATGAGGCCCAGCAGCCTTATCTGCCTCTGCCTGACTCCTTGCCAGACTCTTCACTTCCGTTAACTGACCAAGAGGTGGTGGTCAGAGTTCGGTTCTCCCTCCATCTCAGTCAGTGGAGAACTCTAACTTCAGATGTTTGGATTCTTCAGATTATAGAAAGGGGTCATACTCTGGAGCTCTTGGAACAAGACCTAGAGACTCCTTCAGTACCCTCCACCTATCCTCCAGCCCATACCATGGTTCTTCAGGAGGAGGAGGTACACACACCATTCTACGGAAAAGGGCGACTGAGTCAGTGCCCAGGCGGCAGAAGAACAGGGGATTATATTCCAGGTTTTTCTTGGTCCCCAAAAGAACCGGAGATCTGAGGTCTATTCTACAGCTCAAAGACCTCATCCTTTATATCCAGTGCAAAACATTTCTCATGGTCAATCTCCTAGATCTGCAGCACCTGCTTAAGCAGGGTGACTGGCTGTGCTGCCTCGATATGCAGGACACCTACCTGCATATTTCGGTGTGTCCCCTGCACAGGCGGTTTCTTTTTCAGGGCGAGCATTACCAATCAGAGTATTACCCATTGGCTTATCCTCAGTGCCACGGATCTTTTCAAAATGCTTAGCAGCAGTAGCTGCTGCCCTTCAGTGAGAAGGTCTGTACGTCTTCCCCTACCTGGGCGACTGGCTTCTCAAAGCTCTATCCCGGGATCAGCTCCTCTGAATTCTGGAGAGGACCCTCCAGTTGTTTCACTCCCTGGACATCACTGTTAACCTGCCCAAGTCTGTTTTGATCCCATCCCAGAGGCTGCAAGATATAGGGGCAGTCCTGGACTCAGAGCAGGGCCTTCCTACCACCAGACAGAGCAGAGTACATTGTTTTACAGGCTCGGGAGGTGGCTCAGTGCCATTACATTTCTGCGATGGTTTATTTGAGGCTCCTGGGCCTCATGGCTGTGGCCATTGCCGTGGTCCCCTTGGCCAGACTGCACATGCACGTGCTCTAGTGGACCCTCCTGGTGCAGTGGGACCAACACTCTGACAACCTGGAACAGCTAGTGCTGGTCTCCTCGCTGGTCCGCAAAGTACTGCATTGGTAGATGGATCCCTAGACTCTCTTAAGAGGGGTCCCATTTCTGATCTTGTACCCCCAGCAGATTCTCACTACGGATGCCTCTGGCTTGGGCTGGGGAGTGCATCTGGGTCCTTTCCAAACTCAAGGAACATGGTCCCAGGTAGAGACATCCCTCCATATAAACATCCTCAAGATGCGGGCGGTTCTTTGTGCAGTGCAGCACTTTCAGAACCACCTCTCTCCGGGTCTGTTGTTGATTCAAACAGACAATCTCAGCGTGATCTACTATATCAACAAGCGGGGGAGGGGGAGCGCATTCATATCCCATTTGCAGGGGGGCAATGAGAGTATGGTACTGGACACTGGACCATGGCCTGGAACTTTCCATGGTCCACTTTCCAGGCATGCTGAACACTCTGGCGGACAGCCACAGCTGGGCTCCTCAGTCCCAGATACACAAATGGGAATGTCTGTCATCCATCGCAGAAGATTTATTCAACAGCTGGGATCATCTAGAGTTGGACCTTTTTTTGCGTCCCCACTGAAAGCAAAACTACCCAATTTCTGCTCACTAGATCCAGGGTCTGGAATTTTCTGGCGAGACGAGTTGTGCCTCTCCTTGAGTGGGAGGTTCCTTTATGCCTTCCCTTTGTTTCCTCTGATTCAGAGGGTGCTAATCAAACTACAGATGGAGGGGGCCAGCATGATGCTGGTTGCATCCTACTAGCCATGGCAGATATGGTTTCCATTACTGCAGTAGTTATCAGTGGACCCTCCGGTGCCTCTGACCCTCTGCAGGGATCTACTGATGTTGGCCTAGTGGACCCTGGTCCATCCAAATCTGAAGTCCCTTTGTCTGCATGCCTGGCTCCTGAGGACACAGTCATTGCCTGGTTTTGGGGTCTCCCAGAAGCTAGCTGGTGTCTTTGTGGCAGCTAGTAAGCCCTTCACTAGGGCCACATATGCGACGAAGTGAAAGAGGTTTGCCATCTTAGCTGCCAGACACCATCTGGACCCCTCTACCTGTCCAGTGAGCCAGATTCTGGACTACTTGATATCACTGTCAGACTCAAGTCTCCAGTATTCCTCTCTCAAGGTGCACCTTTTGGCTATCTTGGCCTTTCAGAAGAAGCACTGTGGGTAAATTTGGAGACCGGCAATGGCACCACAATCCGCACTGGGATTATATACAGACCCCCTTCTCAGGGGGAAGAAAATGGACAAGGAAATGATAGAAAGTATACTTAGAATGCCAGAAAAAGGGGAGATATTGCTGATGGGTGATCTGAATATGCCAGATGTTAACTGGAGTGCAGTTGCAGCAACCACTTCGAAGAGTGGGGTTATTCTAGATACCCTACAGGGGGCATGCCTTAGACAACTAGTATTGGAGCCCACTCAAGAGGGAGCAATCTTAGACCTGGTTTTCTCAAATGGAGATGAAGAAAGGATCACAGATGTAGAAGTAGGTAGCCATCTGGGAACCAGCGACCATCGAACAGTATGGTTCTAATAAACACAGCAATAGAGTCAAGCCATACAAAGGCAAAAGTACTGGACTTTAGGAGGGCTGACTTTGCCAAAATGGGTGAGTGCCTAAGGAATGCACTAGCAAATGGGCAGGAAGGAGGGGTGGAAGAACAATGGGGAATAATAAAAACTGCCATCACAGAGGTAACAAGCCTTTGTGTGAAGCAAATAAAACGAAACGATGTAAGAAACCTCTATGGTTCTCAAAGGAAGTGGCAGTGAAGGTTCAAGAGAAACAGGAAGCATTAGGAAGTACAAGGAATCACAGAAGGAGCAGGACAGAGAACTGTATCAGTTAAAGCAAAAGGAAGCTGGGAAGGCAGTCAGAACAGCAAAGGCCCAAACCGAGGAAAAGATAGCCAACTCAGTTAAGAAGGGGGATAAAACCTTTTATAGGTACATCAGAGGAGCGAAGGAAGACCAAGAGGAGGGATAGTGAGGCTTAATAAAGGGGAGGGAGGGTGGGCAGAGGGTGACTGTGAAAAGGCAGAGATACTGAACAAATATTTTTGCTCAGTATTTACAAAGGAAGAGGGGGAGGTACCTAAAACAAACAGTAGAAACACTCTGAATACAGAAGTTGATACCAGCCCATTTACAGAAGAAAAGGTTCTGAAAGAACTCTTAAAACTGAAGGTGGACAAAGCAATGGAGCCTGATGGGATTCATCCCAGAATTCTAAAAGAACTAAGGGTAGAACTAGTGACACCACTGACTACCCTCTTTAACAAATCATGGGAGGATGGGTGGTACCCGAGGACTGGAGAAGGGCAGATGTGATTCCCCTTCACAAAAGTAGGAGCAAGGCAGAAGCAAGAAACTACAGACCTGTTAGTTTAACCTCAGTGGTAGGGAAAATGATGGAATCACTTCTGAAGGAAAGAATTGTTGAGTATCTAGAGGCCAGAGGGGTCCAGGACCCAAGGCAGCATGGATTCACAGCGAGAAGGTCATGCCAGACAAATCTGATAGATTTCTTTGACTGGGTGACCAAAGTAGTAGATCAGGGAGGGGCTGTGGACATGGCCTACCTAGACTTTAGCAAGGCATTTGACACAGTCCCACACAAAAGATTAATATACAAGTTAGCCAGCCTGGGAGTGGGTCCCAAGATGACAGCCTGGGTAAAAATTGGCTGGAGAATAGGACACAGAGTAATAATAAATAGAGTCCACTCTGAAGAAAGGGGGTTACTAGTGGGGTACCGCAGGGTTCAGTATTAGGACGGTCCTCTTCAATGTCTTTATAAGCGACATTGCAGAGGGACTGGAAGGAAAAGTATGTCTCTTTGCAGATGACACAAAGATCTGCAACAGAGTTGATGCACAAGGTGGGGTGGGAAGGATGAGAAGGGACTTGGCAAGGTTAGAGGAATGGTCAAATGTATGGCAGCTTAGATTCAGTGCTAAGAAGTGCAAGGTAATGCACCTGGGAAACAAAAACCCAGGGGAAGAGTACACAATGGGGGGTGAGATACTAACAACAACAAAAATGGAAAGGGACCTGGGGGTAGTCATATCAGATGACCTAAAGGTGGGCAAGCAATGTGAGAGGGCAGCAAGGAGGGCTTAGGGGATACTGGGATGCATAGGGAGAGGCATCACCAGTAGAAAACAGGAAGTTATTATCCCTCTGTACAGACAGCTGGTGAGACCCCATCTGGAGTACTGCGTGCAGTTCTGGAGACCCAATCTCTGCAAAGACATAGACAGAATGGAAGCTGTCCAGAGGAGGGCAACTAAAATGGTGCAGGGTCTGCACTGGAAGACATAGAAGAGAGACTTAAGGAGCTTAATATGTATAGCCCTCGAGGAAAGGAGGAGGGGGACATGATAGAAACTTTCAAGTACCTCAAGGAATCAACAAAGTCCAAGAGGGTAGCATCTTTCAAAAGAGTGTGCAAGAACAAGGGGCACAATTTGAAGATCGAGGGGGCAGTTCAGAGGTAATTTAAGGAAGTATTTTTCACAGAGAGGGTTGTGGATCGTGGAGCGGCCTTCGGAGGTTGTGGAGTCAAAGACGGTGGAATTCAAGCATGCATGGGACAGTCATAAGGCAATTCTAGGGGGTTGGGTAGGAAGAAGTAGGCTGCTGGTTAACTAGGATCTGCAGCTTATCCATTAGGTAGGGAAATGGGCAGACTGGGTGGGCCAAGCGGTCCTTATCTGCCATCAAATTCTATGTTTCTGTGTTTCACAAGCCCGTGTATGAGCATACCGTGGCTCAGCTAGATGTGTCCCATACTTTTCTTAGAGGCATCCTGCACCTGAAACCTCCAATACGTTCCCCTGTCCTGGCTTGGATTTAAAATTTGTTTTAAAGAAATAGACCCTTTCTCTGTTCAAGCCAGCCTAGACTTGCATGCTACACTTTCGCTTTTGGAAAGCGTTATTTTTGGTTGCTATTACCTCTGCTCGAAGGGTTTCTGAGCTTCAGGGTCTCTGGTGTGAGGAGCCGTATTTGATTTTTCACAAAGGCAGGGTGTCTGTGCATGAATCCTAAGTTTCTTCTAAGGTGGTGTCTGAGTTTATCCTGAACCAGTCTATCCACCTCCCTGTATATTTTCCAGAGTGTGCAAATCCAGGGGAAGCACTACTCCATACTTTAGACATCTGCAGAATTGTGAGATATTATCTACTCCGAACTAGGGACTGCAGAAAGACAAAGCAGCTCTTTGTTTCTTTTGCCCCAGGAAGAGAGGGCGTTCAGGTTTCCAAACAATGTTTGACCAAATGGTTGGCCAGCTCTATTGTGTTCGTCTACAACAAACATGGAAAGAGTTGCCTGGGTCAGTGAAAGCCCACTCCACAAGGGGCATGGCTACCTCAGCAAGCACACTGTTTCAAGGGGGTCGCAGCTACTGACATTTACGCTGCTGCCACCTGGAGTACCATCCATACTTCCAGTAAGCACTACAGTCTGGACATTGCTTCTGGAGCCTGAGCAGGCTTTGGCTAGGTTGTTCTTCAGAGCCTTCTGTCCTAGGCTTTGGTTTCACTACCTCCCAAACTGTTCTGCTGCACTTGTAACTGCTTGGGACTCATTCCTACAGTGTGACCTGATGACCAAGATACCCCCATAGAAGATGGAACAGTTACGTAAGAACTTACCGTAACAGTAGATCTTCGCAGGGATCTCATTCATCAGGTCAGCCATCTCTCCCACCATCCCCCGGTTTGGGATCCTTGTCTCATACTGGCTGTCTAGTGTATCTAGCCTTTTATTCATATATTCGTACCCACCATTGTCAACTCTTACAATATACAAATTGTTTATCAAATCAAATCAGATCAAATCAGTTTTATTTATAAAAGGTGCCTTTCTGAAACCAAGGCGCCTGTACAATAAAATACATAAAATAAATTGTTATAAAAACAAAAAACAATATAATAACAGCATAATAAATAAAATAACCTCATCAATCAGCAAATAGATTTTTAAAGCAGTTTTAAAACTCTGGACGGTTAGGCAATCTCATACCCGATGAGGTAGAGAGTTCCACAGGGACGGAGCAACAAAGCTAAATGCCCTTGCTCCCGATGTCTGCAAGCATACCCTGGGAACCTCTAGCAATCCCTCATCGGTGGATTGGAGACGTCAGAGGGGACAGTAGGGACAAAGGAGATCTTTCAGGTAACTCGGTCCCTGGTTGTGTAGGGCCTTATAGGTTAACAAAGCAACCTTAAAGTGATCTGCCACCATATCGGCAGCCAGTGCAGACCGCAGAGCACAGGTGTTATATGACTGGCTCTCGAAACACCAGTCAATGAAGTGGCTGCCGCGTTCTGCACCAGCTGCAGGCGGCGAATATTAACTCCCGACAGCCCTAGGTAAAGGGCATTGCAGTAGTCTAGGTGGGAGGTAATGAAGGCGTGAACCAACATTGGAAGATCATCGGGAGGAACCAGATGTTTCACCCAGGTGATATTTCTCAGATGGTAAAAAGAAATTTTAACAGCTGCTGACACTTGTGATTTTAAGGTCAGACAGTCATCAAATAACGCCCAGGTTCCACACCCAGTCTGAGGTAGCTAGCTGGACACCTCCAAGCCATAAATCCGAAGGTGAACCTGCCAACATACCCGCCTCACAATGACCCAGGTTCACGACCAACACCTCAGTTTTTTCAGGGTTCAGCCTTAGCCAGCTCACGTTCATCCAGGCCTGAATTTCAGTTAGACAACTGTTGAGTACTGAGACAACATCATCTTGTTCAGGGACAAAAGACATGTATAGCTGAATATCATCTGCATAGCAGTGAATACTCAAGCCATACCGTCTAATATTCGCTCCCAACGGCAGCATATACACTGCAAACAACATGGGCACTAAAATGGATCCCGCGGAACCCCACAGGGCAGGGAGAATGGAGCTGAGGTACAAACCCCAGACACCACCCTCTGAGCCCTGCCCATGAGGTAAGATCTAAACCATCTGAGGACAGTCCCCGAAAGTCCACAGATATGCCACAGGCGATCCAACAGCACCCCATGGTCCACAGTATCAAATGCTGCTGAGAGATCAAGAAGGACCAAGATGGAACGAGTCTTTCGATCTCTCGCTATCAGGAGGTCATTTAGTACCCGAACAAGAGCCGTCTCATTATTTTGTCTCTTCCTGAAACCAGACTGGAGTGAATCATAGATATTGTGGGTGGTCAAATGGTCCTCCAGCTGTAAAGCCACCACCTTCTCAATAACCTTTCCCAAAAAGGGAAGGTTAGAGACTGGCCTGTAGTTTGTAAGACAGTCGGGATCCAAGGAGGGCTTCTTAAGAAGAGGTTGAACCACGGCCTACTTGAGGGAAGCTGGAAAAATTCCCCTCTCCAAGGATAACCAGACTTATCTCAGCAAGGACCAGGCCAATGACCTCCATGCAGCCAACAAGCAAGTGCGTAGGGCCCAGATCCAAACTACAGTTGGTAGGTCGTAAAGACTGGATAACCATCACAATATCACTGATTGTAGGCTGGCTAAAGTCGCACCAGTCCAACCCGGGGTCCGACATCTCCTGCCGACCACTGCTACTCCCTAGAGAAAGGGTCAGGCGGATATCAGACCTGATCGTGGCAACCTTGTCTGCAAAGAAATGAGCAATCTCCTCACACTGCTCTTATGAAAAAGCATTTCTGGGCTGAAGACAGAGTGGATTGCACGGTCTGTCCACAGTCCAGAAAAGCTGAGCTGGTTGATTCCGCGCTGCAGCAATGTCCCTGGACAGGAATTCAGCCTTCTTATGGGAGATCGTTGATTGATAGACCAAATAATAGTCTATCAAACTAAGCCTGTCACCCACCAGGCCAGACCTCCGCCATCGCCTTTCTAACCTTCGTCCAACTCTCCTCAACTCCCTCAAGTTCTCATCAAACCATGGAGACCTAGGGCGAAGGGAGAGTGGATGAACTCGAACAGGAGCAATGGAATCCAGGGCCTCTGTCACCACCTTACTATAGGCGAGTACAAGATCCCCTGGATCCATGCCTTCCCTCGGCATGCTTGATAGGCTCAGCACCGCCATCAGGTCATCTGGGGAAACACCCCTCAAAGTGCGGTACTGGACCATCTCCATGGGGCAGACCTCTTGGGGGGGGGGGCCTCAAAACTGAAGCTGATGGTATGATGGTCAGACCACCTGACTGGTTCCACCACGAGATCGGATATCTCCATCCCCAGGAGAAACACCAAGTCCAATGAATGACTCCCAGTGTGGGTTGAGAAGGAAACAACCTGTGAGGCCCAGTGAACTCATTAACTGGAAGAAGTCCTGTCCAAACTGCAAGAGTTCATCGTCGACCCAAACATTGAAATCCCCAAGGATCAGCCATCTATGGGGTCCCAATGTTAGGTCAATGATGAAGTCCGTGACTTCCCACAGGAAAACATTCCCGTCTCCTGGTGGACAGTAGATGAGAAGAATCCTGCATGCCACACCCTCACCCATGATACATTCAAAGGAGTTGGTGGTTCCCACTGGAATTTCCCTCAGGTTCAGTTCTGATTTAAAACAAAGGGCCACACCCCAACCCCTACGATCGATCCTCGGGCGGTGTATCATCGAGTGCCCGGGTGGAACCGCTGAAGCTAAAACAGGGCCAGCATTTCCATCCAACCAGGTCTCGGTGATGCAAGCCAGGTCAGTTGAATTAACAAGATCCCCAATTATGGCGGTCTTCTTTTTAATCGACCTGGCATTGCATAACACCGCCCGAGTTCGATGAGCAGCTGGGGAAGACAGAGTTTCCTGTCTGCAATAAGCCAAACCCTTGAGTATGGGAACAAGACAGGGAAAACCCCTCTCCTGGACCCATTTCGCCCCAGGGCGTCTCATTGTTCCCACAATCCCAGTCCACCCACTCCTCTCCATTCCCCCAACAGACTGAGTCCCTGCCCTAACCCTCCTTGCTATTCCCAATCCCCTACACCATCTATAACCCTCCGGGGATAAAGGGGGCAACAAATAGGGCAGAGATCCCTCAGCCTGGAGGGGGAATAATGCCTAACCGTCGACCCTGGCCAACACATTTTCTAAAACAAATAACCCAAACCAATAATATATAACCATACAAACAACACAGTCTAACAAGTACAACCCCCAACCCCCAGAATTAAAACAAACTAACTAAAACAGGGCTCAAAAGCTTAAAAGCAGCAGCAAAATAATCCAGAACCAACAATTTTTTTTTTTTTTATTTTATTTCGTTGTTTAACCAGGTATAGCACACTAAGCTGAAAGCTTTTTTACAGGAGCGACCTGGGAGCACAAGGAGGTTAAGTGACTTGCTCAGGGTCACACAGTATGCAAGTGGAAGCTGTGGGATTCAAACCCCAAAAATTTATCTCTATCTAGGGAGCTCCCACCTCCCTAGAAGATAACACAGTTAGATTTCCCAAACAAACCTCTCACATTTGTCTGGGTAAAATCACTAAGTGAAATAAGACTTTGATACTCTCACTATTCAAAGTCTAAACTTTAAGCTCTCTCACTGCCCATAAAAAATAGTACTCTGGCCAAAAACAATGGAAAATGGGGAAAAAGTCAAACCAGGCTGTAGTCCAATCATTCAGTTCAAATCCAATCCAATTCAATTCAGTCCGATTTAGCTCCCAGGGTCTCCAGAATGATTCGAGCAAGGAACTTCCAAAACGTCCCAAACGGGGCTTGCAGTATTCCTAGCGGTCCTCCTCCCTCCCAAATCACCAGCACTCCGCACCTCAGCAAACCTTAGACCCAGCCCACCGGCTGAATCCTTGGAGCGCTTAGGGATAACAGGTTTGAGGGCCAACCTTCACTCAGCACCCCAAACCCAACCCCTGTGTGAGCACTGATAGGGGAGAGAAAGAAGGGAGCAGGACCCCCAAATATCAGAGCCAGCCACAGTCCAGGAAGAAACAGCTCCAACCGGCTGCCAACCAGGTCCGAGTTGCACACTCTCCAGCACGCTCCCCCACCGACCCAGCACCGCTCCCCCAACAACAGTTCCAGCGCAGGGCGTGAAAACAGAAGCAGCAATGGACTCCATCAAAATCCCAACGCAAGTCATCAAAACCGCAGGATCAGGCAGCGAGATAGACGGACAAAAGGTAAATGTCCATTTACACCACCTCTTCTAGTTCCATTATATAGGCCAGAGAACTTTAGGCGGTAGACTCCAACTAAGGAGTCATTCATGTAAATCCAGCAACTAAGCCGAAAACGCACTGCAATAACTACACTCACTTCAGTCCTCACTAACTAAGCTACTCGCTAACTAAAGTAAAAAAATAAGTAAACAAAGCAATAAAACTATGCTGCTACTCCAGCTTTCAGACGGTCAACCCAGCATGGTCGCCATCTTCAAAAAAGCTGTCAGATTCATTCTTCATTTATCCTTTGATCATAGGATCCAGTTAGCATATTCCCTGTTTATGTTTACAATTGTTCTAGGCTTATTACCTTCTGTTGTATCTAGCCTTTTTTCCAGGGTTGTTAATACTTTTGGTACAAGATCCCAAGATAAATTTACCTTCAAGCTTTCTTTATTTCTCAAAGCAGTAGGTCAAAGATCAATCTTGTGTAAGGCTCCAAAATTCCTTAATACTCTGCCACCGGTATTATTGAGATGTGTCTCAATTAATAGTTTTAAAAGGAGATTTGCTCAGCACTCGAGAGACCTACAGCACTGTGCTTATTAAAATGTATTTATTTATTTATTTGAACAAGTCGGATTTACAACCTTTGAGTCAGGGACTCATTTACAAAGGCACCTCGTCGCAGGGAGGGCAAGACAATAGAACATTGTGCAGACACAACATTGGACAACATTACAGGTGCAGACATTGAACACAGAATACACTAAGTTACGTGTTAGTATAAAATACAGATTTACAATTAAAGATGTACAATTTCTCTGGAGTTGCAGTGGAATACGTCCTTGTATAAACCTAAGGGGGTAGATAAAAACGGGTAGGGGGAAAGATGGATCGGCAGTCCAGGGGATCTTGTCGAGATTAGAGGGGCCAGGCAGGGAAAGGTCCTGCAGTAGGATTAGGGGGAGCAGGGTTAGTTGCACCTACAGCAGCGGACATTAAAGAGATGGTTCCGGAGAGCGGTTTTGAAGGGACCAAGTTTGGCAGTGTTGGTGATGCAGGTAGGGAGGAAGGGAGTTGAACCAGCCGGGAGCTCGATAAAAGAAGGACCTCTGGGCGAGGGAGGTCTTGGTTCTGGGCACTTTGAAGGTAGCTTTAACAGAGCAGCAGGTGGAAACGGATGAGGATGACTGTGGTAGGGAGGCAGAGACTCCGGGGGGGGGGGGGAGTCTGAGCAGGGATTTCTTAGCAAGAAGGCAGGTCTGATACTGCAGACGTTCCTCGAAGTTGAGCAGGTTGGCGGAGGAATAGAGCAGGCAGGTGTTGGTGCAGCTGGCGGTCCCGGTCAGGAGCCTATAGGCCTCATTGATGGAGAGCTGGATTTTAGAGAGGGAGGTGTTATCAGCTGCAGATAGATGGGCAAGTCGTAGTCCACCAGGGACAGAATGGAAGAGGTGATGGCCAGCCGGAAGGCAGCGAGGGGCAGGCAATCCCTATGGCGGTAAAGTAGGCCAATCCTAGAGTTTATGGCAGAGGAAAGAGCATTGATGTGGGTGTGGAAGGTGAGGGCAGTATCGAAAGTGATACCTAGGTATTTGTATGTGGGCACTTGCTCTAATGGGAGCTGAGAGTTGGGGTAATCAGAAGGGGGGCACTTCTAGCTTTATTTTGGTAGTGAGAGAAGAGCATTGATTTGGTTTTCTTAAGGTTTATGACTAGTCTGTGATCAAAAAAACACCTTTCTGTTTGGTTGTAAGCAAGCTGAAGGGATGATTGGAGGGTGGAGGGATCTGGGTGTGAGGCAGTGAGACCTGCATCATCTGCATAGAGGAGCATCTTGCTATTGCAGGAGCTATATATGTATATGTATATTTTATCTTCAGTCCACTGTATGTGTTTGTGCTCATATGACTTAAATGTTTTTATAATGTATGTATTTGTGTATTTATGTGATTTGTTTATTTATACTTGTTGCTATGAAAATGGGCATTTTGCTCATCAGGCCTACAAGAATAAAAAATGAATTTAAAAATGTTTATGTAGGAAAGGGCAGCGTAATACATGATACAAATTTTACATGGCAAAATATAAATGAAGCAGCTGGAGACGTTGTAAATTTCCCAGTAGTGGGGCACAATGAGCAACAAACTAAGAAGTTGTGCAAAGACCCAAGTTGAGGTTTTGGGCAAGTGCAAGCGGGTGATAAGGAAAGAGGGGGGAGAGAGGGAAGTTCAGGGAGGCAGGAGGTGTGGTGGGAAGGGGAATGTAGGAGTGGGACCCGGGCAAGAGGTAGTGTGTGGTATACTGGACAGGAGAGGGACAGGTGGTGGAGTGGAGTAGGGGAGAGGAAGAAGGGGTGGGGAGGTGTAGGGAGGACAAAGGCGCTCCTGGGAAAAGCGGGGAGAGGCAGTTAAATGGTATGCTGGTATTCAGGTGGGGTTAAGTTTGACACAAGCAGTGGACTGGGGGAGAGATGAACTTTCGGAGTTCGTATCTGAAGTGCCCTAGGCATTGGAGGCTGGTGGTAGTATTAGGGAGCTCATTTAGCCAGGTGGGTGCCCTTACCATGAAGGCTTGCCTCCCCAGAGCTGTTTTCCTGAAGGATATGGCTAAGGCATGTCTGGTGACACTTCTTGTGGCATGCTCACCTGGGGCAGGTCTGAGTAAAACCTACAGGGAGGCAGGTGCAAGTCCTATAAAGGCCTTCTTCCCTAGTAGGCAGGTCTGGAGCTTAATTCTATCCAGGAGGGAAGCCACTTTGTCCTTATGTAGAGCGATCAACATCCAGGATGAATATGCAGGCTTTGGGTCTTTGCACAACTTCTTAGTTTGTTGCTCATTGTGACCCACTACTGGGAAATTTACGTCTCCAGCTGCTTCATTTATATTTTGCCATGTAAAATTTGTATCATTAATGGGCAGACTGGATGGGCCTTGCGGTCCTTATCTGCCGTCAACTTCTATGTTTCTATGTTTCTATTGAGAGTCAAGTGGACTTTGCAAGAGAAGCCATACAAGGAGAGGCTAAAGGAGCTTAATATGTATACCCTCGAGGAAAGGGGGGGGGCATGATAGAAACTTTTAAGTACCTCAGTGGAATCAACAAAGTCCAAGAGAGTAGCATCTTTCAGAACAAGAGATGTGCAAGAACAAGGGGACACAATTTGAAGATAGAGGGGGGACGGCTCAGGGGCAATGTGAGGAAGTATTTTTTCACAGAAAGGGTGGTGGTCGCATGGAACTGCCTTCCTGAGGAGGTTGTGGGTTCTAAAACTGGGGGAGAATTCAAGAATGCATGGGACATTGGGGTTACATGATGGCTGCCATTCTGTGAGCTGCATCTCCCCATTGCTCCCTGCCACCCTCACAATTTTCGGTGTTTCACACTAATATTTAGCAGTCCGAATTAGTTTAAAAACCTACCGGCTGGTAGTACTTTCTTCGAGTCATTCGTATTTGTGGATTCAATGGATGCAGAAATGAAAAACGCACTGCCACGTCACACTCCACTGCAGATGCCTGAAAAGGAGAAGGCCTCTAACAGGCCCAAGCATCAGACGACCAGTTCGAGTAAATCTCCCTCCCCAGGCTCCACGCTATCAGAGGAGTGCTTTATTGAACTTATGAAACCCATGCAGAATCTCTTGCAGAAATGTCTGGGGACCTTTGTAAGATGCGAGATTCAATCGATTCCCTGACTACCAGGGTAGGGGTTGCTGACGTCAAACTTATCTCCACGGAAAAGTGGCGGGGAAAAATAGACTTGGATGTAACTTCAGTGGGCCAGAAGCTGCTCAAGCTGGAAGACAATTTGGAAGTCCTTGAGGGGTGCAGCCGGTGCAACAATGTGGTTCTGTTTGGGCTGCCTGAAAAAGAAGAGGGGCCGAAGCCTATCGAGTTTGTGCAGCAGCTGTGTGAGCACTTGGCTGGTCCCTCTCCCAGCAACACCATTTATGTTGTTGAGCGGGCCCATCGTTTGCCGCACCCCCTTATCTTCAAGCTGCTTAATTTTCAAGACAAGCAGCACATATTAGCTAAAATCAAAGAGATCCAGGAGTTGAGATGGGAAGGGCACTGACTCAGATTAGCACAGGATTTGCCACATTCAGTGCGGGTTAAGTGCCAAGAACTTCACCCTATTGTTTCCAAGTTGATTGCGGCAAGGAAACCTTACAGAGTTCGATATCCTGCCATACTGCAGGTGAAGCACACCGAGCAATGGAAGACCTTTGACACCCCATCGCAAGCGGCCTCGGACCTGAAGATTTTGTTGCCTGAACTTTTCAAGTGATGCTGCCTTAATTAATATTTTTTCTGGTTCTTTTTATCTTTGATTGTGTGGGGAGTTTTAAGGTATGTAGGTGGTTTCCTGACTATTGGGACTGGAATTTCTTCATTGAGGACTGGTGGTAACTGGCCTAGTATTAATGGCCTTGTTAAGCTCTCCCACATAAAGAGAACTGTGCCAGTGCCCCTCAGGCATTTGTGTCCTACAATACATGCTCGCTCCATGTGAGGGAAGGGGAGGTTAATGGACATCTTTAATGTATACTAGGGGCAATAGCTTTCCCTAGTGACTCATAATCTATGCATTTTATGGTTTGTCTTGTGCCCAGGGATTACAAGCTTCTACTATGGAACCCAGCAGCATTCCATTATTGTCGGTGTTCTTCTCTTAGTTTCTGACAGATTTAAGCAATAAACCACAAGGGGGTGTGGGTTAAGGGGGGATTTACCACGGCTGGCGTCAAATCCTCTCCAGCAGTGGTAAATCCCCCCATTCCCCACACCCCTGAGTGGTTTATTGCGATTATACAATGGACTTTGACAAAAAAAAAAGTATACGATTAAAGTGATTTTATTTGAAAAGGTTTTTTTTTATTGATTTTCCTGTAATATCCTTCTACTGTGTGTTTAAATAGTTCCTTGTTGCTAGGTAGAATATATTTTTAGATGGCTGTTACCAACCCTCCCAGACCCACATCACTGCCCCCCCATACACACAGACATGTCTGGTTGCTACAATGATTATTTTTTTTTTGCACCACAACAAAAGAGAACATGTGTGGAAACCTAGATGAGCAGCTGGCAGACAAAAAAGAGAGTATACTGTGAGGAAGAGTGAGTGAAGACAGTATGGTCTTCCAGCCCATTTTCAAAGTTAGGATTTAAAAAAAGAATAGCAAGGTTATTGGTTTTGGGTTAAGTTACAGTTACTAAACTAGAAAATAACAAGCGAAAGCCTTTATCACAGTATCGTCTGTAGCTGTGTTTCGAAGGTCCCTTTTGGTGGTTTGACTCAGGGAGCATCATGGTAAAAAAAAAAATTAGAAAAACCTTCACTCCTGTGCCTCGCGCTGGAAGAGTACAATAGTCCGTTGTTTGATTTTGAACTGTGTACAGTTTTTACATTTTTTTTATTTTTTCTTAATAAAAAATCAAAAAAGAGCATACTCTCCCCTCTGTTTCAGTGCTGACAGACTGTGATGTGAGCGCTTACGGGGTGGCGGCGATCAGCTTGTTTGCTTCCGGGTGCAATTTTGCGATGGGGAGAATGGTTGTATTTGGCAGCTTTTGTAAAGTTTTGTTTTTCTTTCATGCATCGGGAAACTGCTTCCGGAAGGTATTGGCCCATATATAATGACTGGATCTGTGATCGTGTGGAGGTGAGAGATGGTGATTTTCTGGGGACAGAGTTCTTTCTGTGGGCTGCAAAATGGTGCGATTAAGTTGTTCAGGTGCCTGCTGAATTTCGCTGCTCCATGTCACTGCTTCTGAAGTTTACTACTTGTTTAAAAATTGCTGATCAGACGCGGGGGATTTTATTCTTTTGTTTTAGCCTGGTTTCTGCTTGCAAGGGAGTGGTGGGATGATGGGAGCATTCCAATGCAGGGTAGGTATGTGCCATGGTGGGAAACGGGGGTTTACTGGAGATTTAAGATGGCGGTTTTGGATGGCAAGCACTGGTGTCAGATGGGTTTTGGACATGCAGCTGACTGGCACCTTTGCCGTGGGTATATTGCAGGATTTACCACAGCAGAAAGGTGCCAATCACCCAATCAAAGTACAGGATTTTGAGTTAATTTTTATGTCCATGGTATAATGTGTATTAGTATAGCTTGTTGCATTATTCTGTATTTGTTGAGGGGTGGTGGGAGGGGAGGAGATGGGGATGCTTGAGTGGGCAGCTGGAAAAATCATTCATCTGACATGAGATAGTAGAAGTGCGTTTTTGGAACAAGGGCAGGATTCCTAGTGTATATAGTTGTGTGTTGTTCAATTATTCTTGGGCGGGGGGTTGGCTATTAGAGCTGGAATTTTGTAAGTTCCAAAAACTAATTGTTCTTAAAATGTTGTGTTTTACAGTAGTAGGGAGGGGGCGGTGGGGGTGGAAGAGAGATTGGAGGGGATCAGAGGGCTTCATTATTTTGTCTTCTTCGAGATATATACATATAATGGATGTGAGAGGGGTGGGCAGTGCTGCGCAAAGTTATTGTCACCAACTGGCTTCAGTGTTCACCGAGGTAAGGGCTAGTCAACACTGCTTTGTTCCACAATTTCACCACTGAATTACACAATTGGCTAGTGTGAATGGGAGGGCCTTACACTTTTGTAAGTTGGAATGTCAAAGGGGCCCAAGACAAGTGAAAACGCCTAATGCTCTCAAGACATCTTTCCCACCTGAGAGTTGGGATAGCTTGTTTACAAGAAACCCACCTACAGAGGGACAGTATCATATTTTTTAAAAGACTTTGGGTGAGGCATGACTTTGGCTCGGGTACCTCGTCTAAACATGGCGGTAGAGTTATTCTGATTGCCATTATTGTTAAGGTTACTCTGGAATCTTCCCCCATAATGCTGGGTTTCATATATGGCCCAAATACAGATTCCCCGCACTTTTTTACCCAGTTGCTCTTCCTCATGATTTCTGATCCCCCTGTATTGACCTTCCTGGGTGGGACTGGAATTTGGTACCAAAGACAGATGTGGACCGTTCAGATAACAAGAGAGTGGGGCTGTCTCCAGCCCAAAGAACTTTGCATGATCTCATGTCTGGCACAGGGACAATTGATGTCTGGCATGCCTTAAACCCATCGGAAAGGCAATACACCTACTATTCCCCGCCTCATGGCACTCTCTCCTGCATAGACTACTGGCTGGTTAGTTCCTTTTGTCTCCCAGGTATTGTAGCTGTCACCATCCACCCCAGAGTGTTGTCAGATCATTCCTGGTAGGCATCTCCTACATTTTGGCTACAGGGGCCCGGAGAGGCTCCCTTTGGCACCTCAACATGCAGCTAATGCAGATCCCTGATGTTTTGACCCATATCCAAGAATTCATACCTGCATTTCTGGATACTAACATAGGTTCAGTAGAGAGGGTCAATATTGTATGAGCTGCACTTAAATGTGCTCAACGGGGAGATTTCATCCGCATTTCCGCTACCCAGGTCCAAAAAAATAAGCTCCTTATAGACTCTCTACTGGGTGAAATTCGTCAACTAAAATCCTCCTTGCTGCATACTTCTCCTGAAGTGGATTGGGCTAAGCTCCATTGTCTACAGTCGCAGTTCTCAGATCTCATGGCCCAAAAGGCGGAGCTGGCCCTTCATCGCACTAAGCTGAAGTATCTAGAAGCAGGAGAGAGAGCTGGGAAACTCTTAGCCCTTAGATTGAGACAGGCCGAAACTGCAAAATTTATTCAGGGTCTGAGAGCCTCCCCTAATGGTAATGTAATTTCCCATCCCAGAGATATATCTGCACTTTTTGGGGAATTTTATCAAAAACTTTACTTAATGGATGACTCACCCCACTCGATCGATCAGGACATTGCAGAATACCTACACTCTGTTACTCTCCCTGTCTTGTTTCCTCACTCGGTAGAATGCCTTGGAGCCCCGATATCCCTCATGGAAGTTGAGCAAGCCATCAAACAGTTGCCACAGAATAAGACTCCTGGGCCAGATGACCTACCCAACAACTTATACAAAGCTCGTCTCCCACAGCTCTCCCCTTTGCTGACTAACGTGTTTAATCTGTGGTTTCATCATGGAATCTAGGATTTTGATTTCCTAACAGCATTGATCACCCTTATTCCTAAGCCGGGTAAGGACCCATTGTGCCCTGGAAATTATCATCCAGTCTCCCTCCTGAATTCTGATATGAAGATCCTTGCCAAAATCCTAGCCAGTCGCCTCTCCCCAATTATGGGAGAGGTTATCGATAGGGAACAGGTGGGATTCATAGCAGGGAGAATGTCAGGAGACCACATGAGAAAGCTCATGCACCTGCTTTCGGCGTCGAGGGAGTCCGAGATCCCAGCAGTCCTGGTTTCCCTCAATGCCAAGAAAGCTTTTGTTTGGGTGTCCTGGTGATTTCTGTTTGCTTCCCTTTCGGCAATTAAGAATACCTGATGACTTTATTAGGTGGGTCAGAATCCTTTACACTTCCCCAGGTGTGGTGCAATGGGTGCCTGTTGGACTCTTTTTCCCTTGAGAGAAGCACCAGACAGGGCGGCCCTCTCTCCCCTCTCTTTTTCAACTTTTATTTTGCGCCCTTAATCCGCAAATTAATTGCCTCTCCTACTCTCAAGGGCATACAGATAGAAGGGAAAAGATATGCCCTATCGGCATATGCAGATGATCTTCTCCTGCATGTCGAGGACCTGGAGGTATCCATTCCCGCTCTTTTGGAGGAGTTGAACCGGTTTTCCGCAGTCTCATTCTACAAGTTGAACCTCTCCAAGATGAGGATCTTCCCCCTTAATAACTATGTTAATAGGGCAAGTTGCAGTTTGTTTGGTTTCTCCTGAGAGCTTACGACCTTGATGTATCTGGGGATTATTAGCACTAGAAGTATGCCTAGCATGATCAAAGAAAATTTCTCTTATCTAGTATGAATGCTGCAATCTGATCTGGACCGATGGGGAGCATTGCCCCTATCTCTCTGGGGCTGTATTAACATCCTTAAAATGAATATTTTACCAAGGTTGTTATATCCGTTGAGTATACCGGGTCTGTTCTTTCCCAAATCATGGTTTACAAGGCTGCAGAAAATGGTCAACTCCTTCCTGTGGAAAAACAAGATGGTGAGGAGAGCATATTTTAAACTAAAGGACCCTAAATTACAAGGTGGACTTGCTCTTCCCTCCCTCCCTCCCTCTTCTCTCATTATGCAGCACAACACATAAGCAGGATTGCGGTGTGGTTTAAGGAGGACGTCCCAAGGGCAGGTGACACCTACCTTCCTATTTGGTTAGATATAGAACATGATTTGGCACATAGGCTTGCCTGCTCAGTCACAGTCTTAGCCTACTTGTCTCGCTCCCACCTCCCGTGCTCGCTCAAGGTTTCTCCGGTCAGTTGGTCTCTAAGGGCCTTACAACAGATACAGAGACATCTGTCAGAAAATTCATACTGCTCTCCTGCCCAACCCCTGTTCAGTAATCCTCATTTTCGGATTGGACATCGTCCTATCCCTCAATCATTCTTGCTTTATCTAAGAAACAGTACTCTAGCTGATTTCCTTCAAGGAAATGAGCTAGTCCCCTTCCCTGTCCTCCAGACGCAGTTCCATCTCAACCCCAAGGGTATTTTTAAGTATTTACAGCTAAAAAACACAATGCTTTCCTTCTTAGGTTTGAAACCCTGGAACGAACAACCCTCAGTCGGACTGACTTCGGCTTTCCAAGTGGCAGAGCAGCCCCATGCAGTATCCAGGGTATATAAACAATTGCAGGCATCAGATCCGCACCTTCCTTCTTGAATTTGTTACTACTGGGTGCAGGAGCTATCCCTCCCAGCAGAAACAGAATTTTGGAAAAAGGCGTGAAGTACAGGCTACAAATATATCAAACAAGACAGATTACATATGACCCAATTCACTATTATGCACAACCTAAACTACACCCAGGTAAAATTGCACAGAATAGGTCAGCTCTCTTCCCCAGACTGTTCCCGTTGTAAGCAAACCCCGGGATCATTGTAGCACCTTCTTTGGGATTGCCCCCGCACCAGGGCATTTTGGGGATCCATACAGCAAGTCTTGGATCCACTCCTCAGATTAGAATCTTTATTTACCCCAGCGTGTTGCCTTTCAGTTATATACCCCCCGGGGACACCCAGGATACAGAAAGCCCATCTAGCTTTAGTGGCCTCCACGGCCAAGCTGGTCATGCTTTGACAGTGGACGGAAGACTCCCTTTCCTCGGTTCTAGGATGGTACTGGGAGGCCCTTCTTGCCATTCAGCTAGAGAAACATATAGCACATATGCAACACAGACCCCACACTTATCAACGCCTCTGGGAACCCTTATGGCTTTGCTCTCCCTATGGAAACCATAAGAATATTTTGATGCCCCTCTTATTTTTCTCTTTTTCTTTGTAATACCCTTAGCCAGCCCTATCGATGCGCAGGCTGTGGAGGGGAGGATATGTGTAGTTGCTGTATGTTGTATAGTTATGTGTTTTCCCTATTTTCCTTATCATCTTTGTTTTCAAGCAGCCTCATGACAAGCGTATTTTGTATGCTGCCTTTAAAAGTTCAATAAAGTATACTGAATAAAAAAAAAAGAATGCATGGGACAGACATAAGGCAATTCTTGTGGGGAAGAAATAGGCTGTTGGTTAACTAGGATCTGCAGCTTATCCAGTAGGTAGGGAAATGGGAAGACTAGGTGGGCCAAGCAGTCCTTTTCTGCCATCAAAGTCTATGTTTCTGTGTTCTGTGTTTGTGAAGGCTGGTGTCTCTGGCTGCACAATACACCACATTTCCATAATCCAGGATTGGCAGGATTGTGCCATTGACCGCCTGGAGCCTGGTTTCAGGGATGAGGCAGAAACATAGTCTATATAGTGCCCCCAGCTTCCTGTTTGCAGCCATAGTAATATTACTTATATGTTCATTAAAGGAAAGGGACTCATCGATTGTAACCCCCAGATACCGGAATGAATTGACCTGTTCGAGGGTGGAGTCCGTGTGCGATTATGAAAGGCGTGGTGGATCTTCTTTTCTGGCGACCAGAAAAGAACACTGTCTTTGTCTTTTTGCTATTGAGTACTAGGAGGCTGGTGTTAAACCATTCCTGTAGTAGGTCAAAGTTGTGCTGCAGGTTCCTGGTCAGCTCAATTTATTGAGGTATGGGTTTACATTAGGGGTAGAGCAAGGATGGAGGATGTCTGCAACTTGAAGCAAAGAAAAGAAACTGACTTCTTATGCTAGCGTTTTTTTGTCCCGTGACGTGAGTGGCATCAGTGGACCGCTCGACTGGCAGATACGCTGTCCGCGGTTCAGTGAAGCCACTTGGTTCGTGGGGAAAAAAAACATTATGACGGTTACATTTTCTTGTGTGATGCAATCTCTGTTTTTAAAAAACATAATTGTGGATCATTTTGCCGTTAGTGTGAGAGAAGAAGAGGAGTGCCGTGAAGGCAAGCTGGAATTGGTGTAGCGGGTGCTGAGCAGGGTCCATGAAGCAGGCTGTGTAGCGTGATTACACTTAACAGTAGATGCGGTCATCTTTGTGCTGAGACTAGAGCCATGTTGTTGTATTGGGATAACATCACGGCTCCAGTTCCAGACAGACCAATCAGAGTTCAAAATTCTTTTATGTCCATGTATACTTTTTGTTGTGCTAGACTTCTGAATTAGGCTACCACTTGCAACCCAGGTTCAGTAACGAGCCTGGAACATCAGGCGGTCAGCTGTGGTTGAGTGTTCCAAAGGATGCTGTCCTCCTCTGGGGAGTGCAGCTAGCTCTGCTGCAACATGGTCACCTGGGTGACTACGAATGGTGGAACAGCTGGAAGCACTTTGGGGAGGGCGGACGTTGCATGGCTCAGGCAGTACCAACACAAATTACTTGCACCTTCATGCCTTAGAGCCCTTTCGTATGCATCCTGAATTGTGGGTGACACACAGGGAGGAAAAAGTCAGACATGTGAAACATAACACTGGTACTCTTGGCCCTCGCCGAACTGACTGCCCTGCCACCTGCCTAAATCATATGACCTGCAGGAGGATGCTATCCAACCCCCCCCCCCGGGCCACCATGGAGGGTTAGAGTCGCCTGTGGACTCCATGGAAGATGGCGCAAGTGACAGAAAATAAGGATGAGGCTGGGAGATGGCCAGGCAGAGGAATGCTGCTCTACAGACTGGGATAAAGAAAATATCAGGGGAAAAAGTTCATAAGTAATGTCATATCTTTCATAGAAATCATGTCATTGTATTTGACCAGCTGAAGATACAGACAAAATGAGTTGTGGCTCATACTTTTTCAATGGACTAAGAGACTGTTTTAGTGACTTGCTTTCAAGAGGTGCACTCTTTTCCAGGTCATATATTTTTGTGCAACAGTGCACAGGTACTCCATGAATTAAAAGAATAAAAGAATTAATCATCAGCATATAAATTAATGTAACAATCAGTAATGTCTTTTATGATATCATTAATGACAGCCAAATAAAAGTGGGTCCGTAAAGGACCCTTGTGGAACACCTTTTCCTGTCGTTAATGGGCTGGAGTTAGAATCCAAGTTTGTTGAGAAAAGCAATTCCCAACCCAGGGTAACATGAGTCCAGACCTATCTGTTTCAGTTTCTGTAGTAAAATGTAACGGTCTGCAGAGTCAGAGGATTTCAGATGAGATTGAGCCATAATTCTTGATAATATCCAGAGCAGTAGATATATCGTTAACTGCCATGAGTGCTGCAGTAATGAGCCCCATTTTTAGGCCAAAAAAACAAATTGGCAACTGCAATGTTGTAGAGAACATGCCTCTTCGAATCTACAATTTAGTATGCAATTCTGCTCTGTCCAAACTCCTCAGTCTCCCTCTGAGGGCAACCGTGGCAACTTTTAGTCTTATAATATGGCAGTATTCTGTGCTCAGGCTAGGTAGCACCATTTCCAAGCAGTCTGGGCAGTGGCATTGTGTGAATGCCTCACCAGCTACCATTGTTAAAATTGTAAGAATGAGAGCTTGTGGGACTATGAAATTATCAAGAGCACTCAGATGGCCTGGAAATGGCATTGCCCTGCTGGGGTATTTATCTGTTTATTTAGACTGTATTTTACTAATTAGAATCCCATTGAGACCAACGTCTCTTTTGTAAGTGTGACATGTTCCACTTTTTTTTTTTTTTTTTAGTAGTTTAACCAGGAATAGCACAGTATGCTGAAAGCTTTTTTATAGGTGCGACTTCCTCTTTCCCCTGGGTCACGTGTGCTTCTCCCAGTTACCAACTTTTAAACAAATAAATTTAGATAAATGCAGGAGTTAATCGTGAGTGCAGGGTTAAACAGTGTAGAATATGATTACGAAATGTGGTACAGAAAAGAGGCAGAGCAGTATAATTCAAGTAAACATAGACAAGTCAAACATAATCTCAGAAGTACAAAATGTAACAGAAACATAGAAACATAGACTTTGATGGCAGATAAGGGCCACTTGGCCCACCCAGTCTGCCCATTTCCCTACCTATTGGATAAGCTGCAGATTCTAGTTAACCAACAGCCTACTTCCTGCAACCCCCACTATAATTGCCTTATGTCTGTCCCATGCATGTTTGAATTCCCCCATTGTTTTAGACCCCACAACCTCTCCAGGAAGGCGGTTCCATAAGTCCACCACTCTCTCCGTGAAAAAGAATTTCCTCACATTACCCTTGAGCTGTCCCCCCTCTAACTTTAAATTGTGCCCCTTGTTCTTACATATCTCTTTTCTGAAAGATGCTACCCTCCTGGACTTTGTTGATTCCTTGAGGTACTTAAACATTTCTATCATGTCCCCCCATTCCTCCTTTCATCAAGGGTATACATATTAAGCTCTCTCAGTCTGTCTTCATATGGTTTCTGATGTAGACCCTGCACCATTTTAGTTGCCCTCCTCTGGGCTGCTTCCATCCTGTCTATGTCCTTGCGTAGATGAGGTCTCCAAAACTGCACGCAGTACTCCAGATGGGGTCTCACCAACTGTCTGTACAGAGGGATAACCACTTCCCTTTTTATAGTTGGAGGTGCACAGTAAAGATAGGAGGACCACCCCATGTTAAATCAGGAACCCCCTGGACCAGCCCGCCTAGACTCGACTCTGGAAATCAGTCTTTTTTTTTTGCTCCCTTGGAGTCCTGGCCAGGACTTCCTCTAACAACTAACTTTGTCCTTCTGCCTCTCCCTGAGGCCTTGCAACCTGCACTTCTTGGACTTCTATGCCCACCTGCAGCACACTGCTGTGCTCCCCCTCCCAGCTTACCCCATGGGATGGGGGTTGCCATCAGCTACTTGCCTATCTCCCTGTTCTAGCTTGCTGTCCATGGTGGAGGTGAAGACCAGGAGCACCCACAGGAGTCGGCTGCTGGGGACCTGGATGGACACTGAGGACAAGTGGAGGCTTCATCTGCCTGTGCCAGCCCAATGTTTTTCCCTTTTTACTCCCTGCCCACCCCCCAGGAGTGCACTTATGTTCTTGGATGCCGGCACATCTGAGAACAATCGCGCTGCTGATGTGTCAGTGACCAAGTAATTTGGGAGCTTAATTACAGTTTAAAATGAGAAATTAATGGAGAAAACAGAACCATTTTAGACATTAAATGACATAAAGAAAAGACTAATGGGTGAAGCGGCCACCAAGTTCTGTCATTTGGCCTTGTCAGGATCTGCCGCTTGTCTGGACTGGACAATTTACCCATGTTGACAAACCAGAGTAAACCAGAACCTTTTGGAGAAAGAGTCAGAATGAGGACTGAGGTACAGACAACACTCCCATTCCAGGTGCATAGTGTAGCTAGGCAGCTGCACACAGTTGAGGATGGAGCCTTGCCATATTATATAAAAACAGACCTGTCGGAGTGATTAAGGAGTTCGGGCAAAATGGGAACACATATCGGATTTGTGATTTAAATGCACACATTCCCAGTGAACTGAGTCAAACAGTGGATAGTTTTATTATTTACAGGTTTTACTAATTATAGCGTAATTAGATAAGCTAGATATTGTGTTATTAAATCAAAACCAGAACTGATTAGGACTAATATAACACAACATTGATTCCCATAACAGGACACTCAGATGTCTATGCTGAATCTATGATGATTTTCAATAGTATTTTTATCATATTCTATTTGATTATTTTGGACATACTTTTTCATAAACTTTAGCATTGTCTCATTACAAATATTCTTTTGTTCTGCAGGTGGTCGAGCAGAAAACTCTCTTCTTTCCCGTGCCAGGTGCTATGGCCACCTTGGACAGAAGAAGACCGCCATTTTTGATTTTAACGCCATACTGAAGGAGAACCCCAATAACGTAGAGGCCCTCTGTGGGCGAAGCTTCATGTACCTGGTCCTCAGCCAACAAAAGGTACCTCTGAGTGTTGCACAGTGACTGAACTGAAGACAGAGATAAGATACCAAGACGTTTAACTTCAGGCAATGACTAAAATTATAAGAATGTTTTTAGTTAAAATTAATTCCAAAGCTATAGGACTAAAAATGCTAATTGCTCAGAATACCTGAACTTTAAGCGGGTAACCATTGCATGACCCCTAGAAGTTATTTAGAGTTGATAGACCAAGTTTATTTTGCAGCATAGTGTGAATCTTATGCCATATGCATTAACCAGCATGCATACTGTATAGCTTTTTCTTGTTACAAATTAGTGACACCCTTTTCCGCCAATGTGTAGCACCTATAAACCAGCACACCTAATGACACCCAGTTATGGTGACATAACAGTGACATGGCTTTGAGCATCCTTACAGAAGTGCCCTGTTGCCAGCCATTTTTCCAGCAGCGCTAGTCGGCTCAGTGCTACTGAGATAACCATCTTGCTCTCCTCCTTCTAAGAGGCAGCCATCATGAGGAGCACCAGCCCTTTGATAGCCACAGCTCTGTGCTTCTTCAGTTTAAAGAGAGCAGTCGTTCAGCTCAGTGATTGGAGGTAAATGGAAGGTGAGAACAGAACCCCGTGGAGTACCAGAATGCTGCTGGTGAAGGGTGCGGTGCTGCCACGAGAGACAAAAAAGTGCTGTGTTGAAATGTAGAAGCAGAATGAGGACAGAGGAGTGCCAGAAACACTGCCTTTGTTTTAAAGGAGAATTCCAGTTTTGCTAAACTCTCCACCCCCAAAGCCTCCCCCCCGGTTAGGCTTTTTTGGAATAACAAACAAGCAAAAAAAAAAAAGCCAAAAAAATTGTGTCTACACTTTATATTTGTTTTGTAAACTCCATTGTCAGGCAACATGGTGGGTACTTTACACTGTAACACAAGATGGCAAGATGCAGCATCCGCCATGTTGCCTGAGGGTGGAGTTTACGAATGTAGCCCCCCCCATGTCTAGGGGCACCTGATGGTAAAGGGGGGAGAGGGGTCACAGCAGCAGTAACTTGACCAGTTACCAAAGGTAAAAAACAGTTCAGCTGTTACTGGCAGCTGGCAACGTTGACACCGTGTCTGATTGTAGTCATCTCCAGGACCAGGGGGGTGCTAGGCTGGGGCTTAAAAGTGAATAGAGCACACCATCCAGTTACAGTAATAAATCAAAATCCACATCAGTCTTGCAGGAACAGGGAGATCCCCAATTTACTTCAAACAAACTGGCTAGCAGAACATATTTACAATTTTTAATTTTTTTTTCTTTCTTGTATATTTTATCTCCTCTGCGGCTGGGGGTGTTACCTATGGTTCCCCCCAGTCCAGCTTGATCTCACAGCCCCGATCTCTACCCCAAGTCCCAAGCTCTACCTCTTTCCCGGTCCTGCACAGCAGTCCTTCTCTTCTGGCGGGTACACAACGCCACCGCAAGCTTCGGGGGTGTGCAGATCGGGGAGCATCCAGAGTTTACTGAAGCCAGGTGGCGCCCGCCGAACTATTACCATCATGTGGCCTTGAGGTGTTTTTTTTTTTTTTCCATACCCCTCGCGTGGGTGGCATTGCCAACACAGAAGGATCCGTGAGACGCCAGCGCTGCGCCCAATTATGCTCCCAGTGTCAGCAGTACCTCCGGTCTCCAACGGAGGTCACTACTGCACCAGGATGCCCCTGTATCCCACCCCAGGGAGAGTAGAGCTGTCTGGGACGCTCAATCCTACTCCCTTCCCTGCCAACCCCCAGCACCCGGGCTACATATTTACAAATTTAATCTTCAGGCTACAGAAACCCACACAGGGGTAATGTAATTCATGACAGCAGCATTTGTGGTCATGGAGACCCCACCTAATATAATTAATCCCTGGGCTGAGAGGCCACTAATGGATGTGGCAGCAGTTTTCTTGAGGCCAAAACCCCATATCACGGCAGCAATATTGAGCTCACACCATCAGCTGTAGTGACATCTCAAACATTCGAGGAGGCTGCTCTGAGGTCCTTTAGTTCCAGGCCCCATAGCAACTAACTCAAGGATCTAGGCATGACAGCCAACTACCCCATGAACTTTGGGACAGGCGTCCTTGCTGGCCAGACTCTCATCTTAACCGGCATCCCCAACCTTTCCACTCTTATAAATGGCACCCCTCAAACTTTATCTGACTCGTTGCTTTCAAAATGGCACCCCCCAACATTCTCTCCTTTCTAGCAGACAGTCCACTCACCAACTCCATGCATCCTGCCGGGGTGCAAACTTGCTTCCAGCCATCCAGGTCTCATCATACCAAGAGACCACCGCCACTACCAGCCGCTGACCGTACATCGGCCTCCCAGAGGAGGCAGGAATGGGCTATCGCCCCTGCTCCTGCAGATTCTTCTGCCATCCTCCTACATGTGGGAATCCCACAAAAGGCACCAAACTGCCCTTTAAATAGCCAGCCAACCCCCGGGGCAGGGCTTCGACCCACAGAGGCTTCACCCGTATGTTGTGGCCTGCCCTAAAATGACGGCAAGAACATCTACCACTCAGAAACGGAAGGAAGAATTAAGTAACCCAGATATGATGGGCTACACTTCCCCCCCTTAAATGCTCACTGTCCTGGAGAGCATCTATCTCAGCTACCAGGCCCGAACCACTGCATGGAGATATGTGTACTTCTCCCAGGAACCCCAGACACTGCCTCACTGGGACATCATCACAACAGCGCACATAACTCCAAAAGCTGCCCAAAATGAAAACCCAAACCTAGGGCATCCCCCTACCACATACTGGGACCTAAACCAAAACCGGGTGTCCCAACCAATTCCGCTGATGACCCGCCAACCCAGGAGCCATGATGACATGCTTGACCCCCAGGTGGCAACATCCCAGTCATTGGCCCAGAACTATTATGTGCCTGCTGCCAGTTGTCGCCAGACTGCTGCAGATAAACAATATAGCACGTTCCCCACAAAACAGGCAGATAGACAATGGCAAAAGCATGTAACTGTATACACAAAACCAGAACAGAAGTGTTTTAAGAAAACAGCACCGAGGTGCAGATTTCGGGACTGTAACCTTGGTGATGTCTTTAGTCCATACCAACTTACAAACCAACATAGTTGGTCAATTCAAATACAGCAAGATTTTAAGAATGAATCCTCTTCAAATTTAGCAAAACACTAGCTGTACCCCCCAACAGATAGAACATTGAACAAGAAAAAAAGGAAAAAGGGTTTATCTCACTCAGTGTTGAATCAGTTCACAGTCCACAAGCACAGTCCCAGAGTCTCAAGGTTACATCTTCATGGCTGTGATAAGGTAGACACAAGGCACTATCCTTTCTCCCTTTGCCTGCAGCGGGCAACATAATAAACTGGTGGTGGCTTGGTGGTGGACTGACCAAATGAATCCAGGCCAGCCACATAGGTCTTGATCCAAGTCCCTCCACATTCTGCACCAGGGCAAAAGTTTTAATCTGGGTTAATCCTTCCCACACACTGTTGACACATAACGACCTGGCCTACTCTTGCACCTGATGAAGAACAGAGCTAGGGTTATCTAGACCCAGGTGATGCTGCTGGTAAAGCTTGGCCAAAGTGCCCAGGTAAACCCACTCCTGCCAGTGCTCTTCTAGAATATCCAAAAACTGCTCAGGAAGTAGAGTTGTCTGATCTAGTTCTAAAAAGATTAGAACCCTTTTAGAAGCCAGGGGTTCGAGTTCTAATTTAGAACTAGAACACCCATGTGTTCTAAGTAGTAAGGGTTCTAAATACTTAATAAAATGCTTTTTTTGTTCAGACGTTTCAAAAACTGGAGATGCCAACCTGGAAAACAAAGTTATTATTAGGAATTATGTCCTAAAATATTTTAGAGAATGGCAATATGAGAATGTGCTGCTCACATGCAGATGTGCCAAACACATGGAATTGTGACACTTGGCAGTTGCATTTTGAAAGGTACAATCAGTGTCTCTTTTCTGCACGTGCAGTGAAATATATTGTTACTGTTCTGATAGGGCAGGACTTTTAGTTATGTGTTTTCCTCCTCTCAGCATCTTTACCTGCTCTTTCTCTTCAGTCCTGTATACAAAAGAGTTTGAGTTCTAAAGAAGATTAGAACCCTAGAACTCTTTGCAAAGTTCTAGACCAGAACCAGAACCCAGAACTTCAGTGGGTTCTGACAACCCTATCTGGAAGATATGGTTACTGCTACTGCAGGTGGCCAGCCTTCATCTTCTTTCAAATTATCTGCTCTGCCAAGCTCCAGTCAGGCTGCTGCCAAGCTGAAGATTGAGCCGCCTGCCCTTCCGGCGGCTACACACCTTCCCGGTACCTCTGGACATTAGGCTCATCCAAGGGTAATTTACCATACTGCTCCCTGCAGTACTGACACTTAGCCACCAAGCTGGGCCTATCTGTCCAGGCTGTCGCAGACGATAGCTCTCTCTCTGAAGGGATGTCACCCTCCAGGTCTTCATCACTACCACGACTTCACCCCTCCAGCCCCTTCAAACACTTGACCACTTTACCAGGCCCCTGCTGACATGGAAGAAGGCAGCGCATCAGAGGAGTCCTTAAGTTGTTCAAGTATAGGAGGAGCCGACTCCTGTGCAGCGTTGCCTTGGGTTGGTTGAGATTCACACTGAAAAGACCATACATTTGATTGTACACCACAGTCTTGCTCTCTACCCAGGCTGGGGGTGGGGGTTGGGTGAGGGCCTTCAGACATATGGCTGATACCAGGAGCAGGCAGTTCCTCCACTGGTCCATGGCTGGGGTCAGGCTGGGCGACTGCCAGATAGGAGGGTGAGGCAGACTGCTGTTCATCTCTGGGTGGTCGAAGACTGCCATTGTAATCAGGAGCCACAGAATCCAGGATGGCATTGTCCAGCGGGGGACCTGCAGGTGCCAGGGCAACAACACCAATTGTGGCTTCAGTGGCGGCAGTCGGCTCATCCCACTTATCGAGGGCTGAGTCAGAGGAGGTACCAGCTGCATCCGGCCCCAGCAAACTAGGCAAATAGTGTGGAATATAAATGTCTGGATGCCTTTGGCGGCAGCATTATCACACAGGCTGAAGAGTCACACTTGCTCCAGTCACTTCACAATAAATTCAGGGTTTCCTAGCAGAATGCTCCTGCTTTCCACAGCCATTGAAGCAAGGCCACAGGCATGAAAACCTCAGAGCCTTCGGGAGCAGTAGCCATTTTCAAAGCTGGTACTGGGCACACTTCCACAGTAAGTGACTCTCAAAAATCCCCACATCTTTCAACCAGTCTACAGTCCACACTCCAGGCAGCGCAGCCACTGTCCAATAAAAAGACACCTCCAGAGCTGTTTGCATGCTCCTCACATGTCTAAGCACACCAGCAGCTCTCCTCCCAGACAGTCGGGCACCACACAAGTCCACTAGTGTGAAAACAGTTCTTTCACCATAGTGTCACTGTTGTCCCAACAGGGGCACTCCACTTTAAAATTCAGTCCACTCCAAAGCCAGCACCCCTGGTCTTCCTCCATTTGGCATATTCCAGATGAGCCCCCATATTTGTAGGCCCCCCATGCCTAGGGGCACCTAATGTTAAAAAGAGGGGGAGGGGTCACAGCAGCAGTAACTTGACCAGTTACCAAAGGTAAAAAAAACAGTTCAGTTCTTACCAGCAGTTGGCAAGGTTAACATTGTGTCTGATTGTAGTCATCTCCAGGACCAGGGGGTGCTAGGCTGGGGCTAAAAAGAGATTAGAGCATACCATCCAGTTACAGTAATAAATCAAAGTCCACACCAATCTTGCAGGAACAGGGAGAATCCGAATTTACTTCAAACAAACTGGCCAGCAAAACATATTTACAAATTTAATCTCCGGTCTACAGAAACTCACACTAGAGTAATGCAATTTATGACAGCAGCATTCATGGTCATGGAGACTGTCGTCGAGGCACAAGTCAGGAAACACAGGAAAACCAGGAGCAGTTGTAGAATTCACCAAAAATGATTTATTTGCACTAGCAGTATCATAAAATAAACTTGTTCAGTATAACTATTTACAAAGGCAAAATAAAGTTTTCTTTCCGTCTCTGGGTCCCTTGTTCTCCTAATCTTTCTTGCAGTTGTGGCTTAGTTCTTTTATAAGTCTTTTCAAACCCCATCCTTGGCAAGCATCCTGTTCTTATAAATATCAGGCACGGCTGCTAGAACATAGTGTGCTTGAGCTGAGAGGCCCCCCTTTGCTGCTTTTGCAAAAGGCTGGAAGATTTGCACTCAAGTAACCTCTAGAGTTTATAGTAGCTTTCTGCAGTCATCTTAAAATATAATTATATATTTATTTAATTCTAGGATTACAAGTACCTTTGAGACAAGGCTCTTTTACAAAAGTTCCACTGCAATTACAGGACACTACAACAAAATACAACAAAGCAAGGCAATATAGGCAGGAAAAACAGGTTAACAATCAGTTCCATGAAAATAAATGCATACATATTGGAGAAGACAGGTCAAGGGTAATTGAAGGTGTACAATAGAGTTACAAGACATGGGTAGGACAATGGAAGGTAAGAGCTGCCAGAGGCATTGTCGCATCACTTCGAGAAGTGCAGGTGTTGGGGCTGGGTGGAGGGGGGGAGGAGAAAAGACAAGGGAAAAGGAGTAAAGTGCTTGGTGGAAGGACTGTAGGATAGTAAGGAGGGCTGGCTAGATGAGGCAGTCGCAGGTGCTGGAGGCAGAGAGAGAAAGGCGGGGCCTTGATTTGAAGGGGACAAGCTTGGGAATGGAGGTGATCTCACTGTTGGGACTATTCAACAGCTAGGGGCCCTATAGGCAAATGAACATTGTCCCAGAGATGTACGGCAGCCAGGGACCAGGAAGAGTTGAGATTCAGATCCCCTAGTATGGCGGGGGTTACTACTTGGGCAGAGGAGGGCTTGGACACCCAGGGGAGCAAAGCCCATGGTTATCTTCTTTGCCATAATGCAGGTTTGGTATTTTAGGCGGTTTAAGAATTGTAGCCAACCAGTTTAAGCATAGAGGTCACGTGTGTGGGTTAGACGATGAGATCCGGTTATAAGACGACAGGCTTTGTTGAGGGAGGTGGAAATGTGTCTGAGGGCTGTTGAAGTAGCTGATCCATAAATGATAAGGCCATAGTTGATTATGGCGACAACAGAGCTTTGAACAGCGACCCTTAAGGCTTCTGGGGTAAGGTATGACCTGCGCCTGTAGAGGAGACCAAGTCGCGTATTAGCAGCCTTGGTGATGCTGTTAATGTGGGCACCATAGGATGGGTTACTATCAAGAGAGATCCCAAGATATTTAAAGGATTGCACCAGTTCAAGGGCCATACCAAGGCAGTTTGAGATGATCAAGGGGTGCAGTCGGTTCTTGTTGTGGGAGTTATTGAAAAGCATTGACTTAGGTTTTTTATAGTTCAGGGTGAGTCAGTGTTTGCTGAACCAGTTCTCTACTGAGGCGAAACCAAACTGGAGATTGTTTTGCAAGGAATGTGGATCTTTATGGGTGGTGCAAATTACGGCATCATCAGCGTAGAGTATGATTTGTTCTGGGCAGGATTGAGGGAGGCTATTCAGGAAGAGACCGAATAGAAGGGGACCCAATATGGAACCCTGCGGAACTCCAGAGCAGACTGGTTTTGCATCGGAGAAGACACTTGCAATTTTTAATTTTTACTCTTTGTGATCTGTTTTCCAGGTAGCTTTTAAACCAAGCCGTGGAGTCTGTGGAGAGCCCAGCATTTAAAAGCTGTTCCAGTAGCAGCCGATGATGGACAATATTGAAGGCCTTAGTTAAGTCAATAAAGACCGACCCAGCTAGGTGACCATTATCCAGTGAACTGTGGATGGCTCTGGTGAATTCCAAGAGGGCAGATGTGGTGCTGTGCCCTATTCTGAAACCATGTTGTTGTGTACGTAGGATATTGTGTTTGTCCTGGTAATCAGTGATCTGGTCAGCAACTAAGCATTCGATGGCCTTGGAGAGTGGAGGCAAAATGGAGATTAGTCGGTAGTTTCCGTGGTTAGTCCTTTCACCATTTTTATGGACCGGAGTAACAGTAGTGGATTTCCGTCTGTCAGAGAACTGGCTGAGGCTGAGGGAGAGGTTGAAGATCTTAGTTAATGGACTAATCACCTCATCAAGGGTGAGGGACAGCAGTTTTAGGTGTAACCCCCTTGTTACCCGGGGTTACTAGAATCCCAGTAAGACCTACTGGTAGGCAGGGAAGGCAGCTTGTGAAACTCCAGTTAAATGGGTTTCACACTGTCTCACTCTGTCTCAGTCACAGCTGAGACTGAGAGATGACATCACCATAGAACTGTCGCAGCTGCATAAGCCACATTGGAATCTGCAGCACAGGGAGTGAGTTAGAACTTTGGGAGTTTTCAAAATCAGTTTGTTGTTTACTTCCTAGTGAGAAGGAAGTGTTTTCTGTTTACCTCCTTGGGAGAAAGTTAGAGTCCAGTTTAAAGTGGTGGAGACCGCTTTCCAGGTCTCAGTGCTCCCTCCCTCCGGGGAGCAAAGTCCCTCTGTGGATTCAAGGGGCAATCCCCTCATTTCCACTACAGAAGAAAGCTGCCTGTTTACAGTTTCAGTTCTGTTCGTATAACAGTGAAAGAAGTGGTACTTCGCCTGTGGGGCACCTGCAATGAAAGGGTGAGTGTTGTGCTCTATTTGAGAGGGCAAACAATATGTTTTTTCAGTTTGGAAAATGTGAAGAAAAGCTGGGATGTGAACTTCTATTTGGGAGGCCTATTGTACTAGGACAAACAAATGGAGTAGTTTAAAAGTTAAACTCTGAATGGATTTCAAGTTATGCTGTAGAGGGGGTGCTTCAGGTCATCCACCGTTTAATCTACATTTCAAAGTTTAAGTTTCTGTTTGTCCAGAGAAATGGCCGGGTATGGGCTGTGGGAGCTGGAAGTGGGAACACCCCCCATCTTTAGTAACCAGGTCCACCTCTGTGGATTTCTACTGTGATTGCTACTTGCCTCATGTGCCTGGCCAGTGATGAGGTAGGTACCCAGACGTGGGTCGCAAATTGGAAAATCTCTCTCTAAGAGTCGCAGGCTCTAAGTGGTGTGGGGAGCCACAGGATGGAAAAATATTCTCCTTGTTTGATGGGAGTCCGAAGGAAGTAAGAAATCAAATCTCTCTAAGAGTCGAAGACTCTTAAGTGGTGTGGGGAGCCACAGTTTGGGAAATATACTCCTTGTTTCATGGGAGTCACTCCAAGTAAAGTTGGGTTCATTCTTCAAATGGACCGTCAGTCAAGTGGCTGGCAGGGGAGCCGGGCCAGTCGGGCTGTGTATCCAAAGCGCATGCAAGTCCGGGCTGAGTGCCTGGTGGGTCCAGAGCCAGACAACAGTAGAAATGGGTTCATTCTTCAAGTGGACCACCTTGTAGTCTCTAATCTGCATATACAGTGAACGCAGCCCTTTGGGGGACCATCTATGCTTTGTTATGTTCAGCTAGTTTTGAATAAAGCCACACTGAAAAAAATCCCAATCCTGGTTCTGGACATTACAGTTATTGCTTCCTGTAGTTGGATTTACTTGGGTGCCCCTGTGCAGAGTAGCCAAACCTAGGTCCCTTGTGCCAGATAACCTCAGGCTCCCCGAACCCAGGTCCCCACCTGGTATTGCTGCCAATGCCAACAGCATGCCACCTGTCATTTTAGTAAAAAGGCAGGGGTGAGGGGTTACATAGGTCAAGTGAGTCTCCACTGTTTTTTGTTTTTGCGATTACTTTACTAATGTATTTGTGAGCTTCGTGCATTTTGACTGCTTTGAAGTAGAATAAGGGATGTGTAGAAGAGGGTGAAGTGCTGGTAGGTTGAGCAGGGGAGTATGATTTATCGAAGAAGTCAGGGGGGGGAGAACATTATTGAGGTTCTTGAAGGCAGTATTGAAAGTATTAGTGATAGTCGTGGGCTCCAGGGTAATAGTCCCATCAGTGATTAGCATAGTTGGAGAGGTTTTTGCTTGCTTTCCGGTTACTTCTTTGATATTGTTCCAGAATGCTCTCCCATTATCCCATGAATTGGTGAGCGCGTCCCTGAAGTAAGTGCTTTTGTGTAGATGGATTGATTTTGTACAGTCATTTCGGGCATGTCTATAGTTCTGGATGTCGGTTTGCGAGCCGGAGGCCCGAGCCAGAAGCCAGAGGTGGTCCCTTGGTTTTAGCTGCGTAGTTAGCTTTACGGTGAGCCATGGATTGCAAAGGGCTTTGACTTTACGCTTTTTGAATGGAGCGTAGGAGTCACAGGCCGCATTTCAACAGTAACGCTATATATTTTCTAAACAAAAGTGATCCCATTATCAGTTACATTTCCACACGATTTACACATATTTTTATATCAGCAGATATGCAAGGGAGGAAAAGACAGACAGCAAGAGAAAACTGAGAGACAGTGAGAGGCAAAGAATTGCGAGATTGTGAGGTTGATTAAGTCTGAAGTCTTACAGGAAAATTTGGTTGCGCAACCAAAGAAGAGACAGAAAAGGAAAGATCCTTGCATTTAAACACTTTCTCCATAACAACTGGGACAGAGTCCTTTTCCACCCTATCACAGAGACCCCACCTAATTTAATTAATCCCTGGGCCAACTGGCCAATAATGGATGCATCAGCAGCTTTCTAGAGGTCAAAACCCTATATCCCAGCAGCAGTATTGAGCTCACTCCATCAGTTGCAGTGACATCTCAAACATTCGAGGAGGTTACTGCGAGGTCCTTTAGTTCCAGGCCCCACAGCACCTTCCTCAAGGATCTTGGTACAAAGCTGACTCCCTCACAAACTTCGGGACGTGTGTCCTTGCCGGCCAGACTCTTATCTTAAATGGCACCCCTAACTTTTCCACTCTTTTCTCTTACAAAAGGCACCCCCAAACTTTATCCGACTGGTTGCTTTCAAAATGGCACCCCCCGATGTTCTGTCACACACCCCTCCGGGGTGCAAACTTGCTTCTAGCTGTCCAGGTCTCATCATGCCAAGAGACTGCTGCCACTACCCACCGCTGACTGTACATTGGCCTCTCAGCAGAGGCAGGAGCGGGCTATCACCCCCGCTCCTGCGGACCCTCCCGCTGACCTCCTACATGCATGAATCCCTCAGAAGGTGCCAAACTGCTCTTTAAATAGCCAGCCAGTGCCCTGGGGCAGGGCTTCAACTCACAGAGGCTCCACATGCAGGCTGTGGGATGCCCTAAAATGACAGCAAGAACACCTACTGCCTAGAAAGGGAAGGAAGAACTAAGTAACCCAGACATGGGTGGGTTACATGAAAAAAATATAAAGTGCAGACACTTACAGTTTTTTTTTTTTATTATTATTTTTGATTGTGAAAAGCCTAACTGGAAGGTGAGACTTTGGGAGGGTGGAGAGTTTAACAAAACTGGAGTTCTCCATAATGTTTGTGGTGTCAAATCTAGCCCCAAATTGAAGAAGCATCAGCAGAGTGGAAGAGTCATGGATTTCACCAAACTAAGTCATGAACAGTGCAAAGCAGGGCTGTCTCTGTGCCAGGGCCTTATAGAAATGCATTTAGAAACTGTTTTATTTTATTTAAAAGTTTTGCCAGGAAGGCATACTGAGCAGACAAACTGCTCGATTCCAGATGCGTCCTGGGGAAGGGGGGAAACATGGGGACAGTATATATAACACAGCATACAGTGAAGTAGTAATAAGTACACTGTATACTGAGAAACATCAGAAATTATGATATATTTATGATATAGTACAAACTCAGATGATTACAGCGAGTCCAAAAAACAGCCAGAAGATTCAATCCAACAGCATGAGGTGTGATCCTCACAGCCAGGTTAGTAAGTGCACAGGGCAAAGTCAGGGAAGGGGGGATTAAGTGCATGAGCATGTGGAGCTGAAATGGGCTTTGATGAGGGAGTTGAGGCAGTGTTGCATGAGAGTTAAAGGGTGGGTTGGGAGGAAATATATATTTTTTTTATTTTCTTGCTATTGAACAGCAAATTCTAGATGGAGTAGTAGCTGGGGAAGAGTTAGGATTTGGGTTTTTTTAAGGATGTGTGAGCAGCTGTGTTGAGACCTTTGGGGGGCTGAGAATCATTGATGTTGGTGGCCCTATCAGTGGCAAGGATAGAGAGAGAGAGATCACAAAGTATGCATATCTGTAATAGATCAAGGAAAGTGGTACTACTTGCGGAGAGCAGGGTAGTGTTATAAACGTTTGTTCACTGTCTTCATGCTCAAGATGGTCCACGCAAGGATGGTGTCATTGTTAAGAGAAAGATTGGCTAAAAAGGAACTTGTAGACTACAGATATTAGAGGTGAGGAATATTGTTCTGGCAGTGGCAATTGTTGACATAGGGGATATTTAGGGAGAATAAGTGCGTTAGTGATAAGGTTTGAAAGATAGAGGGTGAAAATGATGATTTTAAATTAGTGACTGATTATCAGCACTGTTGGTGAGAACGCTGGCATAGATTTTATTTCTTTCATTTTTGTTGATCGGGTAAGTGCACTAGACAAATCCTGCCTATTTTCAGGCACGACCTGGGAAGGGGATACAGATGAATGCCAACTGATCTTGAACCAGATTAAGCTGTTGCTGGTATCTTTTTAATGAATGGGGGAAATTTGGCCAGGACACCGGGGAAATTCCAATACTCTTGCAGTGGGAGGACCCCCTTGGACAACTGACCTGTTCTCAGTGTGTCTCTGACTGCTGAGTGTGTGGATGTGTTGGAGGAGCATTCCATGGACTCTGCTAATGTTGCTACTGATGGTTCTACTGTTATGGACATTGTGGATGGTTTGGCTGTTTCCTTACCTGTTGGAGTTTCTGTTTCCATACCTGCTGGGTTTGCTGATTTACAGCCTAATGCTGTAGAGCTTTCACCAGAGGCTGGTACATCTGACCCAGTTGCGGTTCCGATTGTGGAGGACGACAAGAAATGAAAATGCCCGGATTGCTGTCAGCTGGCACCCCCCGGGACGGTGAAGAAAAGTAATATGGATTCTTCAGAGGATTTGGCGGTTGACCCGGCTGAAGTATCGGCCGACTTCTCGGATGGTGAATCCTTTCCTTTTTCAGCGAGGCTTTCTTCCTGGTCCCCCGAGTTGGCTCTTGAGAAAGCTGGGTGGGTCAAGACCCCCACCTCATGGATTCCTGACCCATGTATTCCCTTGCCAGGGGAAGGGTCGCCTATGGTCCCGGAACCCTCTGCATTACCGTGTCAGCAGGGGTGTCCTAACTCAGAGCCGGACCAGGGTGTAGCATCACTTCCGGATGTTCGTGAAGGCACTGTGCATCCTACTCTGTCAGTCCCTGCTGCTTGTCAGGCATCTTGTTCGCCGGGGCCTTGTTTGCTGGTTTCCACCGACCCCATTGCCTCGCAGGATGTTCAACGGACTCCCGGCCTCTCCTCATACAGGTCAGTCCTTTTCTGCTTTAAATGATGACCCGGTTTTGGGACCGGTTGGGGATGTGGTGCCACATAGACTACGGGATGGTTCCACTGCAAAGCCTGTCAGCTATGCCTCCTTGTTTAAAACTTCTGATATACTGGCCAGGAAGCGTTTTGTGGCTCGCATTTATTACAGAGGTGGTTTAGACCTCCCCCCGGACCGCAACTATGTGGGAAAATGTTTAATAATTGACTCCTTGAGTATAAAACCGACTGAGGTGTATGCTTTCATCCACACCTCAGGTGACCGTAACTTTGATGTCTCTTTTTGTTTAGCTACTTTATTGGATAAATTTTGGGCTGCATATTATGCTGCCCACTCGGATCCTATTTGGAAGCTGTTTGTAGTTATTCCTATTACTAGGCCTACTGCTAAAGTGATTGCTGTTCTCTTTCATAATGAAGGGGTAAATGTTTTGGATATTCTATATTGGTTGGAGAAACGCTGTACCGTTAATGGGGTGCCTCATGCCCTAATTGATGATAATGGATTTTGGACTGGAGAGTGGAAGTTTAATGTCCAACTGAAAATGACTGAAGACGGGATTCAACATCTTCCTAACTGCTTTTATTTGGGAAGGGATCGTGGTATTTTATTCTATCCAGGACAGCCGTGCTCCTGCTATAGATGTGGCTCTTTGTCCCATCTCAGCTCTGACTGTGATCAGCTGAGGTGTGCAGCCTGTGGAGGTTTGGGTCACTCAGTTCTGGCTTGTACTTTTCCTCCCACTTGCAACCTCTGTGGTGAGGTTACTCATGTTTTTGCAGCCTGCCCGTGGGCTGCCCATAATACCACTGATTATGTGGAACGTGACTTTTATATTGCTAAATCTGCTTCTTCCACTAAGTCCCCCCCCCTCCCTGTCTCGGGTCCTTTTCCTAAAGTTGTGCCTACGGGACGTCCCTCTGCTGCTTCGGAAGGTGACCCTGCTGTTACTCGGAGGCAGGAGATTCCTGTAGTCCCCCCCCCACCCCCGAGTCCCTTCCTCCACCTATTTCCTCTGTTCTCCTCACACCGAATCCGCCTCCCCCCCTTCCGGAGGCGGTGGGTCTGGGGTCAGTGGAGTCTATGGAGGTTTCTCCCCCTGTTGGTACGCGAATTCGCTCAACTAAACCAGTGGAGGACAAAGAACAGTTTTCCATTCAGGTAGATAACCCCTATGAGCCTTTACAGAGCTGGGGAGACATTATGGATGGGGATGATCCAGACGGGTCTCTCCCTACTTCTTCTCAACCTGAGTCTCCTCTAGTTCCCATCCTTTTATCTAACACCCCTGGGACTACCTTGAAGAAGAGGTCCACCAGAACTAGGAAAAAGAAATGATTTTGTCTTTGTTCTGAGGTTATTTTCTCTATTTTATTACCATTTTTTTATGTCTTTGGTACCAACCACTATTAATTTAGCTAGTCTAAATGTTAATAATATTCGGTCAGTGTATAAAAGGAAGGCTACGTTTTCAGCTTTGCATTCCTTACCTTATGAAGTTTATTTTTTACAGGATGTTAGGCTTCATACTACCATGGATGTTGATGGGGCTACTAGGGACTGGGGGTTTGGACCTTCCTATTGGTCCCTTGCTCAAGACCTTTGTTCTGGTATTAGGTTTTGTTTCTCTACTTCTGGGTTTACTTTTCAAAAACTAGTGGATTTGGTCCCTGGGAGGGCACTGATTTTGGATATTTTGTGGCATGATTTGCCTTATAGGTTCCTTAATGTTTATGCTCCCCAACAAAAGGCTGCTAGGGTACAGATTTTTCAGTTGATTAAGCCTTATTTGTTCACAAATAGGATAGTTCTGTGGGGAGGGTTTTTTAATTCCAGTTTGGATATTAAGCCTAAAGGGAAAGTGTATTGTGATACACATGCATTACAAGCTATTATTGCAGATCTAGATCTGGTTGATGTGTTTGCCCGAAATCCATTGCCCACCTTTTTTAAAGGTAAACTGACTTCCAGGATAGATTTCTTGCTTTGCTCATAGAATGTCGGGGAATTTCAGGGAGTGGTTTTGCCATTTGATACTTCTGATCATAATTTGTTGGGGCTGCAGATCCATTTGAGGGGGATGACTGCTCACGGGCCTCGGGTTTGGAGAGCAAACACAACTTTATTGTTGGATCCAGAGTTTTATAAGGGTTTTTTGGACCTACTCTCGGATAGGAACTCTGTGGTTTTTCTTTAAGATTCTATAATTGATTGGTGGGTGAATACTAAGGTATGCCTAGTAGCCTACTTTAAATTACGTTCTAGACGTTTAGCTGATAGTAGGCACCAACAATCTCGGCTCCTTCGGGCTGAGCTGTATGAACTGTTTTCTACTGTCTATTTGTCACAGTCAGATTGTGGGGATCGTATCCGGTCTGTTAAATCGGCTCTGACACAATTACAGTATGACAGACAGAGGTCTTTAGATTTTGAACAGCGATTCGGACTTCAGGGAAACAGAGTCAATTTAATCCTTATGATAATTATAAGAGGAAGGTTTTTGATAGGCAGATGTTTCAACTTACTGATCACCAAGGTCGCCCTGTTAAGGGGAATTCAAATCTTCTGCAATATGTTGAAGATTTTGTGAAACATACCTTTGAATCCCCAGTGTCAGAATCAGAAGAAAACTAGTTATTGTTACACGCCTCGGATGTACCTACCTTGACATTTGTTCAGCAGCAGGCTGTTTTGGCCCCCTTTTCACTGGCGGAAGTGAAGGCGGTCATCACCACTCTAAAAGATATGGTGGCACCTGGTTCTGATGGGTTATCTTCAGAAATTTATAAATCTCTATGGGACATTATACCTAATCAGTTATTGGCTGCCTTTAATGCTTTTTTATCTGAGGACTGCCTTTCTGAACAAATGTATGAGGGGTTGATGCTTTTTCTGTTTAAAAAGGGTGATAGGTCCAATTTAGGTAATTGGCGCCCGATTACACTATTGAATATGGATTTTAAAATTTTTGCAAAATTGCTGGGTAATAGCATTTTGAAGTTATTGCCCTTTTTGATCTCCCCCTCTCAATATTGTTCCATCCCGGGAGGTCCATCCGAGATGCCTTGATCCTGGTATGGGAATTGTTTTCTCAAGGGCATAAGGGATCTCTTACTGGTTGTTTGTTTAATTTTGACTTATCCAAAGCTTTTGATGTGGTGTCCCAGGAATTTATTTGGGTAACCCTTCGGGCTTATGGTTCCCCCAGATATTTGTTAATTGGCTTAGTTTGTTACTCCTTGGCTTATGTCAGGCCCTATGTGAATGGTTGGATTGGGTCCCCATGTTACATCCGTCGGGGTGTTCGACAAGGCTGTCCTTTAAGCCCGCTTTTATTTGTATTAGCATTGGACTTCATCATTCGTTTACTTCAGAGATCTCCTGGACTCCCGGGTATTTCAAGTTCGGGTTTATACAATCAAAAAATGATATGTTATGGTGATGATTTATGTGTTTTAGTACCAACCATACAGGTTGGACATTTATTATGTCAGTTTCTCCCTGTTTTTTTACAATATATTTGTTCTTGTTTGAATTTTCAGAAGACTGTTTCAATTTAGAGGGGCCCTCTGTTAGGAGTTCCCATTTTTGTGGTATTCGTTTGGTGGACTCTCCACACAAAATTTTTGGTCTATTTTTTGGTATACCTGATATGGCTCAGTATAACTGGGAATTGCGTTTGAATATCGGTAGGGAAAAGGTTTGTAAATGGAATAAATGGTTTATGGGGAAAAAGAAGAAGGTCTTTTTGTTTAGAACTTGTTTACTGCCTTTGTTTCTATATGTTGCTCATATCTTTCCAGTACCTAGAGAGTTTTTTGTGCCGCTTATGAGTCTCTTTTTTTCCTGTTTTTGGGGCAGCCGGCTAAACCCAGTTAAGAGGAATATTTTATTTGCTGATTATTGCCATGGGGGGCAATATGATTCACCCGATTGTTTTCTTTTTTTCCCACCAATTTAAAGCTTCTGGTTTACCAGACACCTAAGCTTTGGGTTCCGTTGGTCAAGGCTTGTCTTCCGGAGATTTCACGGGAATGGTTTACAGCAAGTTTTGTACATAAAAATAAGCGGAAATATGTTTTGTCTTCCGATTGGGTAGTGGTGTTTGACATGCTTAAGAAATGGCATATTACGGTACAAATGGTAACTGAGCTTTCTAGGAAAAGTTTGTATATGGTTACAGTAGATTCCTGGTTTTCTGAGGTGGTTTTTCCAGATTTTACGGCTTCAGAGAAGGCCAAGATTGGCAGTCATCTTACTGATACTAGAATTCCTCTGGTTATATGGGATATATCATGGCTGGGTGTACATGGCAAAATTAATGTTCGGGGGAATCATAAACATAAACAGTTATTAGATTGTTATTGTTTTAGAGATTCTTGTGCGGAGTCAATTGAGACCATGGTGCATTTATACTTTTCTTGTCCCTTTATTGAACAATTTTGGTTTTTATGGCGCTGTAAATATTGGCATCGGGTGTGGAAGACGTGGGACCCAAGATCCTTGTTTTTTGGTTTATTTCCAGCCTCATGGGATGGGTATGACTCTAGTACATTTAATTTAATTGCTGTTCTTATATTATATTGGGTTTGGTAAGTTAGGTGTTGCTTTTGGTTTCAACAGCGCTATGTATCCTCTACGGATCTGTTTCATAAAATTGTAAACCATATTGATTGCATTAAGGATGGTGAAAGGAAACTTCTCAAACGGGGCATTTGGGAAAGATATTGGGGTTTTTGGTGATCTAGTTACTCGCTGTTCTGAATTGTTCATTTTTTGTTTTCATTTAATTTATTATAGATGGAAATCTTTGTTACCCTGAGTATGAATTTTTTCTTGGGGGTTTTCCTTTTGATTGTTCTGATTATTTACCCTTTGTATTAGTTTTTGTTTACCTGTTTCTTTTGTATATTTGCTTCTCTGTTATGATTTGTTATGGTTTTAATAAAAATGCCCCTACTCTTCTCGATAAGTGCCATGGGATCTTTAACATCCACCTGAACTACCACCAATCCAGGAAGATGGGACCTCGGTTTAACGTTTCATCTGAAAGATGGACTTAGAACTTCAAGAACCTCTGTTGGACACCTGTTGGTGGATGCATAGGGTTCAATGTGGCCCTTGCCTTGAAAAGTTTCATTAAACAGTGAAAAGCTGAAGAGTGAGAGATTAAGCAAAGGCTTTAGGGGCACTTATTCATGAAGTTCAGTTAACATGACTACATGGTAGATCTCAACAGTTGGGGTATAAGTGACTAGGTTGGTGAAGAGAGGCTGTGAGCCAGGACACAGCTTCAGAATTAGGATGAGTCTAAGTGTTTGCAAGAGTGAAAGTCAGAGATACCGGCTATGGGAGGGGGTGGAGGAATTTCATTTAATTTTTTATTTTATACTGAATGGTCTGTGAGCTACAATCCCATTTTCACAGATGTCCAGTGTTAACAAATACAACACATATACAAAATGACAGAAAACAGATAAATTCAATAATTGTAAAAAAGTCAATTATAGCACTTATGCACAGAATTTGTCATCATATAGAAACATAGAAACACAGAAGTTGATAGCAGATAAGGACCGCAAGGCCCATCCAGTCTGCCCATTTTTTCTACCTTATGAATGTTCCATAGGCCTTTACTCTGTCAATGGCCTATTTATTCATACTCATCTGTATTTTATTTATTTATTTATTTTATTTATTAAATTCTTGGATTACAAATACCTTTGAGCAGAAAGTGCTCATTTACAAAGGTTCCACATCAAAGGATGAGGGTCAACATACATACAGAGGTAGTAAAAGAATGCACAATAAACAACCAAGACAACTAAAAGAAAAAATAAGGATACTCAGTTATAACATACTTTGAGATAATATTCATATAATGAGCAGCTTGAGTAGGCAGCTGGCTGCGGTAACAGTAGGAGATAGAGGGCACCATAGGCAGTTAATATTGCAGGCGTGCGACCGGGAGAGGAAGTTGGCAGGCTAATGGGCCACTGTCCGTTGGTGGTGGAAAATGTCTTGTACCAGTGGAGATGTGAAGCAGGAAAGGAGTCACAAGGAAGGCCCAGTGCCAGAGGGAATGAGACTGGGAAAGGGCGGGCTGTGAGACATGAGTGAGCTGGGAGGAGTTCAGAGAGATCTCTGTTCAGAGAAGCAGTCACATTGAGTGGTAGAGGTGAGGTAAAGTTTGAGATTCCTTTTGAAGGGTCCAAGTGTAGTAGAGGAAAGTGCTTCTTTATTGAGGAATTGAACCATTGGCTGCTCTATAGATAAGGACCACTGACCCATGGAGGATCGACATCTGGGAACCTGAAAGGTTAGAGATTGGGCACCACGTGTTTGTTGAGTGCCACTGAGGTAGTAAGGAGTGAGCTAACACCAGGTGGCATGAGACCAAGGAGAATCTTTTTGGTAAGTAAGCAGGTCTGGTATTGTATTCTGCTGCGTAGGGGTAGCCAGCTGGCCTGTGCATAGAGGTCACAGGTGTGAGTTTGTCGGGCTGCACCCGTCAGTAGTCTGCAGGCTTTGTTGAGAGCAACTGAGATCCTGAGGAGGGCACTTGTTGAGGCAGAGCCATAGATGGCAAGGCCGTAGTCAATGATAGAGGTGACAGAGCTGTAGATGGCTAGTTTAAGGGCATCCGCAGGCATACACTGCTTGTGTTTGTGTAGTAGTCCAATCCATATATTGGCGGGCTTGGCAACAGTGTCAGTATGCCGAGTGTAGGAGAGGGTACTATCCAGGGTAATACCAAGGTACTTGAACTCCTTGACATGTTCGAGTGGGTTCCCAGTGTGGTTCTTGATGGTGAGGGACAGAGAGTTGTGCCTGCTCTGTCGGTTACAGAAGGACATGGCTTTAGTCTTGCTGTGGTTCAGGACAAGTTTATGAGAACTGAACCAGTCTTCCGATGCCCTTGAAGTCGAGCTGCAGCTGGGATTCAAGGACTGTAGTGTCATGGTGACTGGAAAACAGGACTGCATCATCTGCGTATAGTAATATTTTTTGGTGGCAGGCACTGGGGAGATTGTTGATGAAGAGGGAGAAGAGTAGGGGGCCCAGAATAGACCCCTGGGGCACTCCGGAGTGGACCGGTTTCTCATCCCGAAGAGATCCCTGCAATCCTTACACGTTGGATCCGATTATCAAGGTAGCTGGTGAACCATGGAAGGGCATCGCTGGAGATCCCAATGGAGGACAGTTGCTTGAGCAGTAGGGAGTGGTTAACTGTGTCGAATGCCTTGGTAAGGTCTATAAATACTGCCCCTCCACAATTCCCTTTGTCAAGCGTGGCATGGATGAAGGTTGTAAATTCCAGTAGTGCAGTGGTGGTACTGTGCCCTTTTCTGAAGCCATGCTGCTCAGGGCACTGTACATTGTACTTATCCAGGAATTCAACTAGTTGGTCCGACACTATTCGCTCCAGCGCTTTGGATAGTGGAGGGAGGAGTGCGACAGGTCTGTAATTGGTGTGCAGTGTCCTATCTCCGCTTTTGTGAACCGGTGTGACAGTGGCTTTCTTCCAGAGAGAGGGGAAATGGCCCAATCTAAGCGAGAGATTAAAGATCTTTGTAAGTGGTTCTAAGATTTCATCGAGGACTTGTGCCAGCAGTTTCAGGTCAAGGGAGTCACCACTGTACCCTTGTTTGCTAATGGCCTTTTGAATGTATTTTCTAGTTATTTGTGGTGGGACCTCCTTAAAAAAAAAAACTTTGGGGTTGTACGTTCCAGTTGGGGGGTAACTTGGGAGGAGCTGGAGGGGAGGTCGTCGAAAAAATTTGGTGGATGGACACTGTCCAGGTTTGTAAATGATTATTAAAAGTGCTGGTGATGGTACCTAGGTCGAGTGTAGGAGTGCCATGAAGGTTGAGCATAGTGGGTGGTGCTTTAGGATCCTTGCCTGTGAATTCTTTCATGTTGTTCCAGAATTTGTTTCCCTGGCCCCAAGAGTTGGTCAGAGCCTCTTTGTAATAGCTGCGTTTAGCATTCCTGTTTGAAGCCCTACACTGTATTCATATCAACCACTTCCTGAGGTAGGCCGTTCCATGCATCCACTACCTTTCTGTGAAAAAGAACTTCCTCACATTACCCCTTAATTGACCTCCCTCTAATCTCATGCTGTGTCCTCTTGTCCTGCTATTTTTCTTATATTGAAACATGTTAGACTCTTTCACCTTGTTAATGCCCTTAAGATATTTGAATGTTTCGATCATATCACCTCTGTCCCTCCTTAGCTCTAGGGTATACATATTGAGCTCCATTAATCTGTCCTCATATGTTTTCAATGTAGTCCCTGCACCATTTTGATTCCCCTTCTCTGGACTGCCTTCATTTTGTTAATGTCCTTGTGCAGGTGCTGCCTCCAGTACTGCACACAGTACTCCAGATGGGGCCTAACCAGTGTCTTGTAAAGAGGGATTATTACCTCCCTCTTACGACTTGTGATACCCCTGCTAATACATGCCAACATTCCTCTAGCCTTACCTGCTGCATTAGTGGTCTGCTTGGATGATTTCAGGTCATCTGTGATGATGATGCCCAAGTCTCTTTCTTCCCTTGTGATTGCCAGCAACTCCCCTCCCAACCTATAGGTAGCTTCAGAGTTTCTCTTCCCTGTGTGCATGATCTTGTACTTCTTTGCGTTAAACCCCAGTTGCCACTCTTCAGACCATTTTGCCAGTTTTTCCAGATCTCTTCTCATTCTGCCCACCCCATGTGGATCATGTACTCTGTTGCAGATCTTGGTGTCATCTGCAGACAGGTGAACCTTACTCTCCAGTCCTTCTGTAATGTCACTGCTGAAGATATTGAAGAGGACTGGCCCCAGGACTGATCCCTGAGGTGCCCCACTTGTGACTTGCATCTCTTCTGACTGTATACCATTTACCACCACTCTCTGTTTTCTGCCCGCTAACCAGTTTAGCACCCAGTTGACCAACTTCTGACCCACCCCGGGCCTACCTAGCCTATTAATCAATCTTCTGTGTGGAACATTATCGAAAGCTTTGCTGAAGTCAGAGTAGGCAACATCAACTGTACCACCTTAGTCCACCTCTTTGGTTACCCAGTCAGAGAAATCTATGAGATTAGTTTGACAGGACCTTCCTGTTGTAAACCCATTCTGTCTTGGATCCTGTTCTCCTATGGATTCCAGGTGTTGCAGTATCCTTTCCTTAAGGAGTGCCTCCATAATCTTGCCCACTACTGAGGTAAGACTGACTGGTCTGTAGTTCCCTGCCTTCTCCCTGCTGCCACTCTTGTGGAGTTGGATCACATGAGCCCTTCTCCAGTCTTCTGGGTCCTCTTCTGTGCTCAGAGATTCACTACACAGTTCTGCTAATGGCACTGCTAGTTCCATCCTTAGCTCCTTTAATACCCTGGGATGTATGCTGTCAGGTCCTGTTGCCTTGTCCACCCTGAGCTTAGCGAGCTCTTGTATGACCCTTTCTTTTGTGAAGGGACTTGGTGCATACCTCCCCCACCCTTTGTCCATGGTGCTTAGCTGTAGGCTCTGCCCTACCTTCTCCTCAGTAAATACTAAGCAAAAGTATCTATTTAGGATAGATGCTTTTCCTTGGTCCTTCTCCACACACTCCCCCTTATCCCCTTTGATCTTAGCAATACCCCCTCTAGACTTTTTCCTTTCACTAATGTATCTATAGAAAGTCTTGTCCCCTTCTTTTACTGTTCGTGCTAGTGTTTCCTCGGTTTGGGCCTTTGCCTGCGTTACTGCCTTCCCTGCTTCCCTTAGAGAAGTTTGGTATGCCTCCCTGTCTTCATCCTGCTGCGTTCCCCTTATATTTCCTGAAGGCCAACCTTTTGGCTCTGACCTTTTCAGCTACTCTTTTTGAGAACCAAAGAGGTTTCCTCCTTCTTTTGCTCTTGCTTTTCTCCTTAACACAATGGGATGTTACTTCATGTATTGCATCCTTAATGCTTGCCCACTTTGCCTGTAGCCCCTCACCTATATTTCTTCTTGTCAGGGCTAGCTTAACTCTGTTGGCCATCTTATCAAATTCAGCTTCTCTGAAGTTCCATATTGTTGCCTTAGAATGGAATGATTTAGTTCTAGTGGCCAAACTGAACCATACCATGTAATGGTCACTGGCCCCCAGATGACCTTCTACCTGTAGATCTGTGATCCTTTCCCCGTTAGTCAGTACTAGATCCAGGATAGCCCTGTCTCTCGTGGGTTGTTGTACCAATTGTTTGAGGACCTCCCCCTTCAGGGAATCCACTATGTGCCTAGTTCTGGCAGATGTTCCGGCTGGTATTGACCAATCTGTATCTGGCTTGTTGAAGTCTCCCATTAGCAGAATCTCCCCTTTAGCTGTCATGTTTTGTATATCTTCTAGCAGTAATGTGTCTATGTTCTCCCCTTGTCTGGAGGCCTGTAGACAACCCCAGTTCATATGGCTGCCCCATTTCCTCTTTCCAGGGTGACCCACAGTTCTTCGGGCTCCTTATGTGTATTCTGAATTTCTGTAGCTTTGGTATTTTCATTGACATAAATGGCCACCCCCCCCTTTTCTTTTTTTCACATCGGTCTCTTCTGAACAGTACATAGTCAGGTATGGTAGTCTCCCAAGTGTGGTTACTGGTGAACCATGTCTCACTAATGGCTACTATGTCTAGTTTAGCATGTCATTGTTGCCTCCAGGTCTGGGATCTTGTTTCCCAGACTGTGGGCATTTGTGTACATGATTTTCCATTGGCCAGAATTTGGTGCATTAGTTGTGGGGTGAGGTCCAACTTTTTCCCCTGTGCGTTGTATGGGGAGACAGACCTTTTTCATCACCTGGTGATGCAAATGTTCTGCAAACATGCTGCACTCCTGTTTGATCACTAGCTGGAGGGGAGAGGTGCTCTTCCCATTCGATGTATCGGGTGCTGCACCCCTCTCCCCATTTGCTAGTTTAAATATTCTGCAAAGACATCAAACTTCTGCCCCAATGCACTGACTCCCTCCTTAGTCAGATGCAGTCTATCGAATTTAAAAATCTTTCGCTCCCAAAACTGTTGCTAGTTACCTACAGATTTGTGTCTTTTTTTCCTGGCACCAGCCCTTGAGCCACATCTTTAGCTTCCCTGTCTCCCCTTCTCTGACCTTCTGCCCATCTGCCCCCCTCTCCCAGACTGGCAGGACCTCAGAGAAGGAGATGCCAGATGAAATGGATGACAGTTTGTCTCCCAGTCTGGTCAGGTGTTCCTTGGTCTCCACAACTGACCGGCTGGCTAGATCGTTAGTTTCTATGTGTACCAGGACATCAGTGTTTTCTTCTGCTTCCTGCATGATTTTAGCAATGTGGTCAGTGTCTCTCCACACTGAGGTACCTGGGAGACATCTGACCATTACCCCTGGCCGGAGAGAGGTATCAACTCCCCGAATCATGGAGTCTCCTATGGTCAGAAGTGTTTTGGATTTCCTTTTTTTTTTGGTTTTGGTCCCTATTATGGGCAAAGTTTGTAGTGCTAGCTCCTGTGCTGCAGTGTTCTGCTCTTTAGTGTCCTCTGCCCCTTTGTTTGTTTTCAGAGATAGAGGCAGATAGCTGTTTGTAGTTTTTATATGGTTTGTGGATGTGATACACTGGTAAGCACTGAGAGATGGGGCACCTGATTTGCCCCTCCTAACCACCTCTCAACCTCACAGACCAACTACCCTCTGCGGTTGAGGTGCTTCAGTTGGCTGTTGGGGAAATGGCAGGTGGTTCTTGTAATACATTTCCTTCTGAGAGTTGTCTTAAAACTAGACATTTTAGAACAGCCAATGATAGTGCTGGGCAATTTGTTATGGAGCATAACAGGTGAAAAAGTTACATAATTCTGAGCAAACTTGGTATGATATGAGGGAACTATGCATGAATTTCCACTTTGCATTCTTGTATTTACTGAGTGGTCAGTTCTAAGACAGAGACCAGGGTTTTAAATAGCCGGTATCGCATCACATTTTGCGATGCAAATTGGGAGGTTGTGCGACTCAGACTGTTGGGTGCATAGCAGAGAAATGCGATCCATTTCTAGGCTCCCAACATGATACTTCCGATTTCAACAAAAGTGTTTTCTGCCTGTCATGCTGCTTAATTGATCCAGTGTCCCACACTTGAATCAGTACGGGTCAGGATGCCTGTTATTTCATAGGCTGCTGGCTAAGTAAATAACTGTTTCCCATGTCTCCCAGCGGCTGGCAGTTAGCCACACAGTACGCATGTCATATCGGGGAAAAGCGGGAAGTCTGCGTAGTCATGGACTCACTGTGTGGAGCAGCAAACAGAGGAGCGAGCGATCGGCTGCGTCCGTGTGACGGACATCATGACAGCTGCGGTGTGCTTGCTGTCGGGCTCTGTGCAGTACGGATGCAGTCGAACTCGAAGTCATAAAGGGCATCAGGAGGAGAGGAGGCCTGTCCTGCCTGCTAGTGCTGCAAATAAAGTAAGTGGGGTTATGATTTTTGACCAGATTGCAGCTGTGATTGGTTTTGTTCGAGACAGGTCACAAGAGCAGAGGCTGGGCTGGCCTCGGTCTGCCGGGACAAAGTCTGGGAAGTCGCAAGAATGGCAGGCGGGGGGCAGTGGCACATAAGTGCTGATTTTCATTCTTTATGGCGCGGCTGGCTGGCGGGCCGTGGGGTGTTGACACCAACTCCAACTTAGAAGCTGCAGAGCTTGAATTGAGATATAACACTGTCTGACACTTAGCTCTGGCTGGTGCAGTTGCAGCGTTGTTTGCAGCACACTGAAATTGGGCATAACAAAATTTGACCCTACTGTTTTTCACTATAAAATTCCAGGCATCTTACAGTTCCAGCAAATTCTGAGTATTGTACAAGTGTTTTTTTCCTCAAGAAAAAAAAAATGTCCCACCACATTTAACTTAGAAATTAATAGCACTGTTGACCATATGCATTAGCAAGGCTTAGGATCAATAAAATAACTGAATTATGCAGGGCAAGCTGCAAATTGGAGTGAAAACCCCTCAAGGGTGGTGCATGGGGGCTGGTAAGATGCTAGAAAGGTGTCTGTGTGTATGTGTGTTTGGGGGTTGAAACAAATGAAGCAAAGGCAAAGCTAATTTCAATAAGGATTTTATTTGGGTTAAAATATTGTGTGTATGTATATACATTTATACTGTTTTTAATTTTGATACTATGTGTGCTTCATGTAGAGAGTCCTGCTTGTTATGTGCCACCTTTTTTGTTTTTGATTTTTTGACTAAGCAGAGGAAACAATCTTGATGCTAAGCATCCCAATACTCTAGCCACAGATGATTTTGACCATTAGCACAAAGCATTACATAAATGTGAGCAGGTTCAGGAAAGCTAAAACATCTGAACAGAGCAAGCAGTGCACTGAGTATAGATAGTGGAGAAAGTGAACTAAAATGGTGCACTTAAGGGAAATATTTGTGTCAGTGTTCTTTAAAGTCAAGCATCCAAGAGACTGAATATGCACATTGCTTTTTCTCACCTGATAAGCAGATTTATGATGTCCTCTGTGCAAAAGGTTTTGTTTTTTAAAAAGGTTGTCAGAAGTGTACCCCGGCCTTGTTTATTGACAAGTTCAAGTTCACTTGAAACTTGTCAATAAACAAAGCTAGAGTGCACTCCTGACAACCCTTTTTTTAAACATATGCACCACACACTAAAGAAGTCATAAATATGCTTATTGGGTGAGAAAAAACAATGTATTTAGTCTCATATAAATTATGACACATTTTTCATTTTGCTAATCAATTCGATCCCTTTGCTACACATTTGTTACATTGAGTAGCACTTTTCTGCCCAAAAGTGCTAATCAATTGAAAATGCTTATTTAAAACCCTGGAGACTAGTAGTACTGTTTGGAAGCAGACCCAAATGTGTTCTGTGCATAAACAATAGAAAAAGAAAATTAAAACACTCAACCAAGGATAAGCAATTAAGTGTATTATATAAAAAACAATGACGTGAATTTGTTTTATGAAGAGCAAGGTTAAGTTCATTGATGGCCAAATTGAGAGCGCATAGATTGGTGACCTTTTCTTGTGAGAAAGTCTTGATTAAACCCACCATTGCTAAGCCATTTCGGAAGGTTTGCAGGCTCAAATTGTTTTGCAATGGTAGTTGTGAAGTCTTGGCAGCAAAGCATAGTTGGTTCCTGTGCACCACTCCCCGCTTGAGTAGCTGTAAATATTCATCAGTTTTAAGTGCTAATGTACAGCCTCTCTACACATGGTTTTTGCTGAGGGAAACTGTAGAATAAACCTCTGCTTTCCTCTGTGCAGTACACATATGAAACTGCCAGCAGAAGAAGCTGATATGGTCTATCGAGTCAACTTGTTGCAGAGCCCATGCAGTTTATGTCACATGGTGCACTGCCCCCCCCTCCCCTGACACTGTAACACTCCCCATGAATTTATTCCACCTCCTTTTAAATCCCTCAGCCGTTGTCTGGTTAACAGCCACCTCTAGTATCTAATTCCATGCTGCCACCACTCTCTCCATGAAGAAATGCCTCCTGGCTGCCTTTCTTAATCTTCTGTGCACCAATTTCTACCTGTGCTCCCTTGTGTTCTTATTTCTCTGAATCTGAACATATCTCTGAGATTGACCTTGTTTATATCTCAGGTATTTGAAGGTCTTAATCATGTCCCCTTACTCCATTATTTCCTCTAATGAGTACATACTTAGAGTCTCCAGTCATTCCTCATATGAGATCCCCTGTTGACCCTGGATCATTTTTTCTAGCACTTCTTTACACTGCCTCCAGCTGGTTTATGTTATTTTTATGGTAGGGCCTTCAGTACTGCACACAGTACTCTAGGTGTGGTCGCACCATAGAGCTGTATAGAGGCAGAATCACCTCTTTCCTTGTGCTGGTGAACTACCTTGTTATGCAGCTGCTGGGGGGCGGGGTAGACTCAGGTCCTTTTACAGAGGAGAGAGCCCTGAAGGGATGCACAAATCTGAAAATGGACAAGGCTTTGGGGCCAGATGGAGGGCATCCAAGGGTATTGAAGGAGCTTGGGGTGACAGTCTGGCTCAACAGTTTACTGAAAACCAGAGTGGTTTCGGGGACTGGAGATGGGCAGATGTAGTCCCGCTTCACAAAAGCGGTAGCAGGGAGGAGGCTGGCAACTATAGGCTGGTCAGTCAGACATCAGTGGTGGGGAAGTTAATGAAGTCACTGTTAAAGGAGAGGATTTTAGAGTATCTTGAATCCAGCGGGTTACAAGACTCAAGGAAGCATGGAGTTGGGGTGTTATTTCAGACAAGTCTGATAGATTTCTTTGATTGGGTCAGCCAGGAAATATTTCAGGATGGGACGTGGAGGTGGCCTACTTAGATTTTATTAAAGATTTTGACATTGTTCCATATAGAAACGGCCCCAATGCACCTACCTAAAAGTATACAGGTTTTCTCCTTGCTAGCCAGCAATCCTTTCATACCTCTCTAGACCCTCTACAACCCTCTAGTCTACTCCCCTCTCACGATGCCTAGAGCTATATTTTTGCCTCTGCTACTCCTTGGACCGCCCAATCCATTGTTCGACAGTTTCTCCATCTTTACTAATAATGTTGTATTCTTCCACTGTTGTTGCCACTAAGGCTGTGTTCACACTACAGCATGGTGTGGGAAACCATTTTTTTAAATTAATTAATTACCGTGCTGTAGTATCCGTGTTCTAGCGTCCGCACTGCTGCCAGCGTGTTGTAACCCGTTATTAAAGACGGTTTACAGCATCCGCTCTACTGCCTCTGCACCAAATTACCTGGCAACTGATTTAGATGTGGGGACAACCAGCTTCATTTTGGGAAACCGTGCTTGAACGTCCGCACTATAGGTAAATCTGAGTTAACTTCTGAAGCGTTTTTAAAACCGTGTTTAAGCCTAGGTCTTATCAGGGTTTGAATATGGTTTTAAAAAATGGATTACAATGTGTGTTAAGTGCGAATGCAAACCGTGCTAGGGCACTTTAAAATAGTTTAAGCTGCTTAAACCGTTTTAAATACCCTAGTCTGAACAAGGCCTTAGGCCCTGGATACACTGGGGAACTTAAAATGGTTTACGTGCCTTAAAACGTTTTTTAAATCCCCCTAGCACTATTTGCAGACAGACTACAAGCCCCTTAAAATTTTTTAACAAAAGTGTTTTTAAACCCTGCTAGATACCTAGGTCTGGGTAGGAGTTAAAATATTTTAAGCTGTAATGGTTTAACTAAAACAGTTCTAGCTGTAGTGTGTCCAGGCAAGCACAGTTCTGTGTGTTGGACTTAACACAAAATAGTTACAAGGAGAACAGGTTTAACAGTAGCAGTGTGGCCACACTACACTATTATCAACAAGCATTTGTCAATGCAGAATGTTTGCTTGCTGGCATTGGCATTGGTAGTGTAGAAGTTAGAGAGATGCATAATAGGAATGGTAGTGAAGTGTTGAATTGAAGCCAACCCCAAACCACCCTGCAGAGACTGACAGGCATTGGGGTGTGCCTTTGGATCGTCGGCAATAACGCCCACGCCATTTCACCACACCCTACCCTGCAGACACTGACAAGTGTCAGGGTGTGCCTTGGGGTCTTTGGGCCATACGCTCACCCCATTTCATAAGGAAATACAGTGAGATGGGTGCAGTATAGGAGAATGGGGTGAACTTTGGGGTGGAAGAGACCAAAGCACACCTCGATGCCTGTCACTGGCTGCAGGGTGTGGTTGTGGGTAGAATGGCATGAGCATTACAGGCGACAATCCCAAGTCGCACCCCTGATGCCTGTCAGTCTCTACAGGGTGGGGCATTATAGTTGGAAACCCTAACGCCCCGGGCATTCGTTGGTATTTTCACTTCAAATTTTCAACATAGTTTTTTTGTGACCCCACCTAATGAACAGTGGCAATATCAGTTTGTTAGCCAAAAGCTGATTTTGCATGACTATGCCATTTGCCACCACAGGTGCGAAAACACATTTCGAACAGGCAAAATGGCAATGTTGAAAATCTGGAGTGAAAATATAAAAAAAAACAGTGTCATGAATGTGCGTAGAAACTGCGCAATGCACACCCATAATATAATTAGTTTGGGAATTTTTTGCAGCAGATTGTCAACACAGGCATTTTGGGACCTCCGCTCATGAAAAGTGTCACTGTGATTTTCTTAATCTGTCCCGAACACTGATTTCCCACAGCGACCGCGCATTTCTGCACCGGAAGTGCAAAAACACATTTCAGCCAGGGTGTGAAAAATGACAACCATACTGTTGATAAGGAGATGTGGAAAAATACCAGTGTTGAAAATCTGGACTGAAAATATTACAAGTTCGTGAACTTGTGAGGGTGCGTAGAAACTGCGCAATGCACACTCGTAACACAGTCATTTTATGGATTTTTGTCACCAGATTTTCAACATAGCCATTTTAAGACCTCTGCCCATGAGCAGTGTCACTGTGATTTTCTTAATCTGTCCCAAACATTGATTTCGCACACCGACCGCGACATTGTGCACTTACCCAGTCAACAAAAACTAAATAAATAAAATAAACATGCATGAAAACACATTTTTGGCAAGATGAGAAAAATGACAGCTGTACTGCTCATAAGGAGGTGTGGTAAAATGGCAATGTTGAAAATCTGGAGTGAAAATATTGAAATTTTGCAAACTTACGAGCGTGCGTAGGAACTGCGCAACGCAAGCTTGTAAAACAGTCATTTATGGGAATTTTTTCACCAAATTTTCAACATAGGGTTTTGGGGGCCTACCTCATGAACTGTGACACTGTCATTTCGTTACTCAGTCCCGAAAGGTGGTTCCGCACAGTGACCGCGAAATCACCTTTCGGGACCGAATAACAAACTGTCAGTGGCTGAGTTCATGAGGCGGGGTCCCAAAAACCCCATGTTGAAAATTTGGTGAAAAAAATTCCCAAAAATGGCCGAGATATGCACCAAAGTTGGGGAAAAAAAACCATGTATGTTGTTATACAGCTTACCGGCATTTCTTCAGTTCTTGGTCGTCTTTGAAGAGTGCAGACGTGTTCCCGGTCCACCGAAGATCATCGCGCTGGCCTCTGGAGGTAAGTATGGGGTGAGGGGTGTGGGGAGGTGGTGCACGTAGAGGTGAGGCGCGGATTGGGGACTGGGCAAGAGAGTCAACGAGGGACCGTTTTCTTTTGTTCAGGGTGTTTTTTTTCTTATAAAGACGACATGAGACTTTTGCCACGCTGGGGTGGGCTCCCAGCATGGCACATGGAAGTTTTCTCTTTGGGAGGGAGGGCAGTGGAGCCGACGGGGGATTAGGTACCCCCATGGGTCATACAGTGTACGGGAGTGGAGGGGAGCACATGAACACTCTGGAGTGGGCTCCCAGCATGCTACCTAGGTGTTCGTGGGGGGTGGGCACTGGATCCAACAGGGATCAGAAACGAACTGTCTGTGACAGTTCAGATGAAGTGCTGACGTGTAGGCAATTTGCATACTGCTGATGGCAGTATGCAAATTGCCTGCCAACGACAGTATGCAAATTGCCTACACGTTACCACCATTGATTGTAGTGGTGTTTTTCTCAGAACTGTACAGCACTGCATCTGAACGACTGTCATAGACAGCTCGGACATTCATTGGTGCGGTGCTGCCATGCCTACAAAAAGGAGCAGGGCACTGGAAGTGGTGGTGGCACACCTACAAAAACTCATATGGTGGCACTATGTTTCTTACACATTCATGCAAGCAAACATAAAAATGGTTATTGAGTTGTGTGGATGCAAGGAAATGGTTTAGTTAATCTGGTTTTGAAAACAGTTTTCAAAAACAGTTCTGTAGTGTGTCCAGGGTCTAACTGTATCTGGGTGACAGTTCCACAACCCGTTATTTGTATCCACTTGATATTGCTATTTGCTGTCCCATACAGAGGCAGTAGATTTACTGTAATCTGCAATCATTTATTCAATTGCATTGTTACTATCCTAATGCTGTACATATCGCAATGGTTCCACACTGTATTGTAATGCTGTATACATTGTTATTATTGTAAACTATTATTCCCCTTACCTGCAGGATGCATCTGGAAATGGGCAATCTGCTCAGTATGCCTTCCCGGTGAAACATATAAATAAATAAATAAAAGCCAGCTCGGTGACTCTGAGGGCTGAGGCATCTTGCCTTACCTCACGCTGTGCCAGCGAGCTGGGTTCGGAAATGACCTCAGGTCAGGTGCCAAGCTGTGCAGTGTAGGAGCAGGATTGAGAATTGGCTGTCCTCTCCGGGTGGGAGGGTCACCCGTCCGTAGTCCTGCCATCACCAGATGGAGATCCAGTGGCAGGCATAGGTGGTAATGGAGTGACTGGTAGGGTGGGCGTCTCATAGGACGTGACATGTATGTGCCTCCACATGCGTATATCACGTCGGGGACACGAGGGATCGGGATTGGGAAGAAAACAGAAAAACGGTAAACTACTAACAGAAAAAATAAATAAAAAATAAGGAAATGGGGCAGCTTGGGGGTGTGCCCTAAGGTGGTATACTGGGTAAGACTGATTAAGGGATAGGTGACAGAGAATGGAGGTAAACAGAGTTCACTTCAGGGAAGGGAGGGTGACCAGCGAGGTGTCTCAGGGCTCAGTACTGGTACCAGTCCTCTTTAATGTTTTTATAAGTGACATTGCAGATGATCTGGAAGGGAAGGTAACTTGGTGTGATAAGACAAAGGAGGCCAAAGTCCCATTCAGTTGTCTCCCACTCCTAGTGGGTGCATTGTAAACCTCTGCTAGCCATAAGGTAATCATCAAGCCCTTTCTTAAAGATTCCAAAAAATTCTTTGCATACTAAATCGCTAGGTAGCTTATTCCATAGTCTGGTTGATCAGACGGTGAAATAGTTAAATCTTTTAGTGGTGTTCTCCTTAGGAATAATTAACTGTTTGTTATGTTACCTCAAGTGTGTTGACCTAACATTAAATTGCAGTCCACATTGATTCATGAGTTCCGGATAGTTTATAATATTACAGAGTAGTAGCAGATCTCCTCTCTTCCATCCTCCAAGCTAAAGAGTTGTAGCGACTGGAGTCTTTCCTCACAAGTCAGAGTATCTAAACCGTATATGAGTTTTGTTACTTTCCTTTGAGTTCTTTCTAACAAATGTACATCACATCTCAGATAAGGGTTCCATAGTGAGGATCTAAAATCTAGATGGGGGGATAACATATGTTTTGTATAGTTGCATTATGAATTGTTCATTTCTTGAGATAAATGAACATTGAATAGCGCAGATCAACCTATTTGTGGTTTTTGTGACATGGTTGAGAATAGATCTTTGTTTACTATTAGATCTTTGTTTACTATTACCCCAAGTCCCCTTCCTTATCTGCTGATTTAAGAATTGCCCCTCTGAGGTGATGTGAAACATTTTGGTTATTATAACCAAAATGCAAAACAGTGCATTTCGAAGGGTTAAAATTCATTCTGTTCATGGTTGCCCATTCAGATGTCAATTGCATGTCCTGCATCAGAGAAATGTAGTTCTCAATAGTATCCACTTCCCCTCCTAGCTTTGTATCATCTGCAAATTTTGTTAGATTATTTTTTTACATCTGCTTTCATATCGCTGATATAAAGATCAAACAAGACCAGTCCCTACACGGAACCCTGAGGGACACCACTAGTCCCACTGCCTTCATGCGAAAGGGACCCATTGATTCTTATTTTTTGGGATCTCTTCATCAGCCGATTGTGAATGCATCTCACTATGGGTAGACTGAAGCCCAATTTTATTAATTTTTTTGACCAACAAGTCATGAGGAACAGTGTCAAAAGCTTTTCCTGGGTCCAGTAGGATATCAACCAGTTTTCTTTTGTTAGTACTACAACTCACAAAGTTGTAGAATTAAATAAGGTTGGTTGTGCACACGAAATACCTCTTCTGAATCTGTGCTATAAACTGTCCTCTATCCCTAATGTTTTAGTTTCCCAGTCAAGTTCTTGTTTTATTAGTTTTTCAGCCAATTTACAGCATAGTGAAGTGAGACTTATAGGCCTATAATTTGAGACAATGTTTATATTACCTTTTTTTTTTAATTGGAACTACAGTTGCACTTCTCCAGTTAGATGGCACGTCTCCTGAGTCTAGAGATTTATTAAACAGGATTGCTACAGGGCAGGCTAGAAGTTTAACAATTCTTTCATAAGTCTTGGATGTATATTATCTGGACCTGGAGAGGTATTAATTTTAATAGTGTTTAATACATCTAGTGCATCAGGCTGTGTAAAATGTGTTGGTGTGATTTTGGTAACCCATATCACTGAGCCATGTTGAATTTTGTTATTTAATACCGAGCAGAAGTACATATTAAAATGCTGGATGACATCAAAAGCTGCTATAGGGTATACACTCCAGAGGAGTTGGAAAGAATGTGCAGAGATCTGAGGAAACTCGAGGAGTGGTTAAGAGCATGGCAGCTGAGTTTCAGTGCAAAAAAAATGCAAAATAATTCACCTAAGACACAGAAACCCAAAGGTGGAGTATAAAATGGGAGAAGAGGTACTGACGGTCACCAAACAGGGAAGGGACCTGGGAGTAACCGTATCTGATGACCTCAGGATGGCGAGATAGTGTGACAGAGCAGCTGGTATGACCAGTGGGATGCTGGGGTGCATAAAGAGGCATATTAGTGTAGTTTCACTGCAAAAAACAACATAAAGTGAGCATTAGGGTAGGTGCAGGAAAATGTATTCTAAACAACTGAGAGCTATGCTTTTTAGAATCCTTCTCTGTATGCTTCTGTAGTTTAAGCATGATTCTCCAACTTGTAATACGCTGCTTAAATAGCTTTAATTTTTCAACCTCTTTTTCCAAAACCAGTTTCAATGCAATTCACACAGTTCACAGATTCAATGCTTTTTGTTGCTTTTGCAATGGGACTACATTTTCTAGATGGGAACCTCAGCCAGAGTTCCACTAAGCTGAACAACCCCCACATTACCTTAATTTACCAAGTAAGCGCTAATCTTTTTCTTGGTTTGGAAAGGGAGGGGTATCACCAGCAGAAAGATGGAGGTGGTGTTACCATTGTATAGATTGCTGATGAGACCCCACCTGGAGTACTGCGGCCAGTTCTGGAGGCCACATCTCAGGAAGGAAATGGACAGAGTAAAGGCTGTCTAGAGGAGGGGCAGCTAAAATGGTACACGGACTGCATCAAAAGCCCTATGAGGAGAGTCTGAAGGGCCTTAGTATATACACCCTGAGAGAGAGAAGGGATATGATAGAGACCTATAAATATCTTATGGTGGTAAATAAGGTACAGAACAGGTGTATTTTCAGAGGAAAAGATGCACGAGAACAAGGGGACATGCATTGAGGCTCGAAGGGGGTAACTTTAAGATATATGAGGAAGCACTGCTTCACTGGAAGAGTTGTGGATGCCTGGAACAGTCCTCTAGTGGAGGTGGTGGAGGCAGAAACAGTGATGGGATTCAGGAGTGCATGGGAGAGGCACAGGGAAACTTAAAGGTAAGCCAGAAGGGGGCCAAGAGATCAAGTAGGGTCTGCAGTGACAGTATAGGCAGGGAAAACATAGGCAGACTTAGTGAGCCATGTGTTCCTATTCTGCTGTCAAATTCTTCCTTTCTGCTTGGCCCATCAGCACAGTGGTTGAATTTCTGCTTGCAATGCCTGTGACCTGGGTTCAGGAACAGATCCGAGTCATCGGAGGGCTGGCCGGGGGGAGAACAAAGCACATCTTCTTGACCCGGAAGGACTCTACTTCTTTATTCAGCTGTGAGCTGTGTGAGAAATTCTATATTGCACTTGATATCTGCAACAATGTGCACTTTTGCTCAATTCTGTGGGAGGTGAAACTAACTACCCTTGGTAATTGCTTTTGATTTACATATTTATTTAGTGTTTAACCAAGAAGGGGCTTGCAAACTCTGTTTATCTTGTGAGTAACTTCAGAAGGATTTAAATACTGCATTTGGGTAGACCCTTGGAGGTAGCTAGATTGTCTACTAGGATTTTCTGACAGTTAAACTATTTTTAAGTTTACAGATGGCTGAGGAGTTGAAAAAGGAGCTTGCAAACTCTGCTTATCTTGGAAGCAACTTCACAAGTGTTTGACTACTGCATTTTGGTTGTCCCTTGGGGGTAGCTGGATTGACTACTAGGATTTTGGGACAGAAACTATTTTTAAATAATTTACTGGTGCGTAGGAGTTTGTGATAGTTAAACTATTTTTAAATAAGTTACTGTGGTTAAGGAGTTGTCATAGCAAAACCTGCAGTGTGAATTGAAACACGGACAGCCTCAGGTGCAGGAAATTGTTCGCCTCATTGTTTTCAGACCACAAAGTGTTGTATTGGAACAGAAAAAGCTGCATCACAACCATTGTCAACAAATTGCCCTGGCTGGAGATATCCAGACTAGATCAGATTACCATAAGTTACTGGTGGCTGCAATATTTAGAGACACAAAGCACATCTTCTTGACCTGGAAGGACACTACTTCTTTATTCAGCTGTGAGCTGTGTGAGAAATTCTATATTGCACTTGCAAATTCTATATTGCACTTTGTGCTCACAATAGAGGAGGTGAACCTTACAATTGTCTTTGGTTTGTAGCAGATATTCTGCAGGTGGAGGCTACTTCTAACTGAAAGGTGAAATAAGGAACTTAAATTATCAGGAAAAGACAGTCTTTCAAGCAACAGAGGAGGTGGATCTAGCTTTACGTTTGTTACAATTCTTAAGATTTTCAGTGCAGGAAGAGTTTAAAGCACAGCTGACTTATTTTGGGGCTGACTGCTTCCAGAGCACAAACCACCAGGTTGTTTTGGGGCTGGGGAGGTTTACCTGTGTCTGACTTGGATGTCTGGATTTTTCTCTGTTTGATTAGCAGGGTATTTTCTCTGTCAAATTGTTGTGTAGGGCATCTTGCTGACAGGAAGGCACTCATCGCAGCGGTGGGTCAGAACTTTTAGCTGACTGTTTTGTGAGGGCACAGTTTAGCTCCAACCCCTTCTCACCCTCACCCCACCCACCCCTGAAATAGTTCCTTTATACCTGGGGTTCTGACATCATTTCCTCAAGAGTACAACATGCATATCACTGTCATATCCTCTCTAGCACACTGCACTGACAATATAAGCATACACATTGAATAATATATATATATTTCTATATAACAAACCAATCACACACACAAACAAACAAACAAAAAAAGTAGATAAACATGTGGGGAGTTGTGCAATGTAATGGCTGTGGGGCAGCAGTCTTCTGGGAGTCTTTCTGGAGGCTGAGATGCTGCCCTATTTGCAGACAACTCTCTGCCCTGAGGGAGGAACTTGCCCGTCTTCAGGCCACACTGGACAGTAGTAAGAGAACCTTCCCCCAGGCCACACTGGACGGTAGGAAGGGAACCTCCCCCATCCAGGGAGCACCAGAGCCACCACCAGTACCTCAGAGGTTGCGAAGAAAGCACAGCAGTTGGACCACAGTGGGCTCAGGGAGGGTGAGGATGGTGGAACAGAGGCACACCCAGTCAGCTGTTCCACTCCACAATCCATACACCATTCTTGGGGAGCATAGCTCCCCTATGGATGCACCCGCAGAGGAGACTAAGGAGTCTGAGGACAACTGTCACAAGGGAGGCCCACAGGAAGGAGGCAGAGGACACCACAAGTAAAGGAAGCAGCTACTGGTGGGGGACTCAATTATTAGGGGGATAGAACTGGGGGAGCAGGAAAACTGAAGTAAGGTGCCTGCCTGGTGCCATGGCTTGGAGGGACAGGAAAGCGCATCCTCAGGATCACGAGAACAGCTGCCGGTAGCTGAGCCGGACGTCATTGTCCACCTAGGGACAAATGACTTGGCTCATCATGAGTAGAGCATGCAGAAGGACTTTGTAGAATTGGGAGGGCCTAAGACAAGTAGCACACACAGTATCCTTCTCTGAGGTGCTGCCTGTAAATGGCATGAGTGAGGTGAGGGTACTTTGCACCATGCAGTTTAATGAATGGTTGAAAAAATGGTGTGGAGCATAGGGGTTTGGCTTCATTGGGGACTGGGGTTCCACCTGGAGGGACACCAGCATATACTGGCAGGATGGTCTGCATCTGTCCAGGAAGGGAACAAGTCTTTTGAGCAATCGGTTTAAATGCTTCATTGGCAAGCTTTTAAACTAGTCAAGGGGGGAGGCACTGATAAGCAGCAGGAAAATCCCAGCCTCTCCCTACAAAACAGGGTACTAAATGAGAAAAAGACCAAGGTAGAAAGGTCAGTGGAGGATGCTGCAAAAGGAGATAAAGCCATCAAAAAATGGAGAGCAATGAGTACCAATGCTCGTAGTCTGAGTAACAAGCTTCCTGAATTAGTGGCCTTGATGGAGGAGGAACATCTGGATATCGTGGCAGTCACAGAAACATGGTACACACAAAGCCATGACTGGGACGTAAACATACCAGGATACACTATCTACAGGAGGGACAGGGAGGGTAAAAGAGGAGGAGGAGTAGCTCTTTACATACGGGAAGGAATCAAAACAACAGAACAAAAGGGAAAACAGGGAGGAGAAGAAGCACTGTGGGTAAATTTGGAGACCGGCAATGGCACCACAATCCGCACAGGGGTTGTATACAGACCCCCTTCTCAGCGGGGGAGGAAATGGATAAGGAAATTATAGAAAGTATACTTAGAATGGCAGAAAAAGAGGGGAGATATTGCTGATGGATGATCTGAATATGCCAGATGTTAACTGGAGTGCAGTTGCAGCAGCCACTTTGAAGAGTGGGGTTATTCTAGATGCCCTACAGGGGGCATGCTTTAGACAACTAGTATTGGAGCCCACTCGAGAGGGAGCAATCTTAGACCTGGTTCTCTCAAATGGAGATGAAGAGAGGATCGCAGATGTAGAAGTGGGTAGCCATCTGGGAACTAGCGACCATCGAACAGTATGGTTCACAATAAACACAGCAATAGAGTCAAGCCATACAAAGGCAAAAGTACTGGACTTTAGGAGGGCTGACTTTGCCAAAATGGGTGAGTGCCTAAGGAATGCACTAGCAAATGGGCAGGAAGGAGGGGTGGAAGAACAATGGGGAATAATAAAAATTGCCATCACAGAGGTAACAAGCCTTTGTGTGAAGCAAATAAACAAAACGAAACGATGTAAGAAACCACTATGGTTCTCAAAGGAAGTGGCAGTGAAGGTTCAAGAGAAAAAGAAAGCATTCAGGAAGTACAAGGAATCACAGAAGGAGCAGGACAGAGAACTGTATCAGTTAAAGCAAAAGGAAGCTGGGAAGGCAGTCAGAACAGCAAAGGCCCAAACCGAGGAAAAGATAGCCAACTCGGTTAAGAAGGGGGATAAAACCTTTTATAGGTACATCAGGGAGCGAAGGAAGACCAAGTGAGGGATAGTGAGGCTTAATAAAGGGGACAGAGGGTGGGCAGATGGTGACTGTGAAAAGGCAGAGATACTAAACAAATATTTTTGCTCAGTATTTACAAAGGAAGGAGGGGGTACCTAAAACAAACAGCAGAAACACTCTGGATACAGAAGTTGATACCAGCCCATTTACAGAAGAAAGGGTTCTGAAAGAACTCTTAAAACTGAAGGTGGACAAAGCAATGGGGCCTGATGGGATTCATCCCAGAATTCTAAAAGAACTAAGGGTAGAACTAGTGACATCACTGACTACCCTCTTTAACAAATCATGGGAGGATGGGGTGGTACCGAGGACTGGAGGAGGGCAGATGTGATTCCTTCACAAAAGTGGGAGCAAGGCAGAAGCAGGAAACTACAGACCTGTTAGTTTAATCTCAGTGGTAGGAAAATGATGGAATCACTTCTGAAGGAAAGAATTGTCCAGTATCTAGAGGCCAGAGGGCATAGGACCCAAGGCAGCATGGATTTGCAGCGGAAGGTCATGCCAGACAAATCTGATAGATTTCTTTGACTGGGTGACCAAAGTAGTAGATCAGGAAGGGGCTGTGGACATGGCCTACTTAGACTTTAGCAAGGCATTTGACACAGTCCCACACAAAAGATTGATACACAAGTTAGCCAGCCTGGGAGTGGGTCCCAAGATGACAGCCTGGGTAAAGAATTGGCTGGAGAATAGGACACAGAGAGTAATAGTAAATGGAGTCCACTCTGAAGAAAGGGGGGTTACTAGTGGGGTACTACAGGGTTCAGTATTAGGACTGGTCCTCTTCAGTTTCTTTATAAGCGACATTGCAGAGGGACTAGAAGGAAATGTATGTCTCTTTGCAGATGACACAAAGATCTGCAACAGAGTTGATGCACAAGGTGGGGTGGAAAGGATGAGAAGGGACTTGGCAAGGTTAGAGGAATGGTCAAATGTATAGCAGCTTAGATTCAGTGCTAAGAAGTGCAGGTAATGCACCTGGGAAACAAAACCCAGGGAAGAGTACAAAATGGGGTGAGATACTAACAACAACAAAATGGAAAGGGACCTGGGGTAGTCATATCAGATAACCTAAAGGTGGGCAAGCAATGTGAGAGGGCAGCAAGGAGGGCTGGGGGATACTGGATGCATAGGGAGAGGCATCACCAGTAGAAAACAGGAAGTTATTATCCCCTGTACAGACAGCTGGTGAGACCCCATCTGGAGTACTGCGTGCAGTTCTGGAGACCAATCTCCGCAAAGACATAGACAGGATGGAAGCTGTCCAGAGGAGGGCAACTAAAATGGTGCAGGGTCTGCACCGGAAGACATATGAAGAGAGACTTAAGGAGCTTAATATGTATAGCCTCGAGGAAAGGAGGGAGAGGGAGACATGATAGAAACTTTCAAGTACCTCAAGGGAATCAACAAAGTCCAAGAGGGTAGCATCTTTCAAAAAAAGAAGTGTGCAAGAACAAGGGGGCACAATTTGAAGATAGAGAGGGGCGGCCTAGAGGTAATTTAAGGGAAGTATTTTTTCACAGAGAGGGTTGTGGATGCATGAAATGGCCTTCCGGAGGAAGGTTGTGGAGTCAAAAACAGTGGTGGAATTCAAGCATGCATGGGACAGTCATAAGGCAATTCTAGGGGTTGGGGGTAGAAAGAAGTAGGCTGCTGGTTAACTAGGATCTGCAGCTTATCCATTAGGTAGGGAAATGGGCAGACTGGGTGGGTCAAGCGGTCCTTATCTGCTGTCAAATTCTATGTTTCTGTGTTTCTATGAGAAGGATGGAGCGTCCCAAGGACTGCTCTCCTTCTCCGGGGGTAGGGTGGGGTGAATGTCTGGTGCTTGACAGACCCCTGGCGTAGGCCGGGGTTGCCACAGCGACTGGCATTAGAAAGTGATCCAGGGTGTGAGGCACATGCAGGACATCACTGCATGTCCCATCCCCCAAGAAACAACACATAAAATGCTTCCTGCTGGCAGCTATAGATGACGCCTGCCTCTGCCTTGATTAGCCTCCAGGACTGGCCCTCGGACCTAGTCCCGTCGTGCAGTGCTGTAAGAGGGGTTAGCACTGCAACCCCTCCCTTGGGGGCAAGCCAGGGGGTATCAGAGAGTCGCGGTCCCATATGGAGGTGGAGGCTGGGGTCCGTGACCAGGCAGAGGTACTGGGCTGTCAGCAGTGGGGCAAAAAAAGTATACTGAATTAAAAAAAAAAAAAATCTTCCTTTCTGTGTTTCGAACTAGAATCATAGAAGCATAGAATTTGTTGGCAGAAAAGGACCACTTGGCATTCCCAGTCTGCCCAGATGGTCAAGCCTAGTCTGCCTCCACATACCCTAACTGGTGTCTGGCGACCCTCCCTTCTACCTGCCCATTTCCTAATATTTCCGTATCCATCCCACACATGCTTGACCCCCCACACTGTATTCTCCTCCACCACTTCCACTAGCAGTCTATTCCAGGTGTCCACCACTCTTTCAGTGAATTATTACTTCCTCACATCCCTCCTAAACTCCTCTCCCCCTCCAGCTTCATTGCATGCCCTCTGGTGCCCTTCCTCATTTGAAAGATGTAGAGAATACTGAATGGGCAACTATGCACAACCAGTGTGTTCTGCCACAGAGGGGTTCTGATTCCCTCGGACATCGAGAGCGAAGCTCGAGAGATCTGTGGGAGTCAGAACCCCCGAGGTGGCAGAACACACTGGTTATACATAAAGTTTCTCATCCTGTATTTTTATAGTGTACAGTATTGTGTGCATTGTGGTTCTTTCTCTTTCATAATGAAACTGACTGGAGGTTCTAGAATGCTGTTCTACCATAGAAGGGTACAGTCACATTCCATGACCTTTGAACTGTGGTACAACAGCATTTGGAAAAGGATGAATTTCTTTATAGAACAATGCTCTACTAAACACTATACTCCCCTCCTACGCTATGTTTACTCCCATGAGGTACTTGTAAGTTTCCAACATGTTCCCTCGATTTCCTGTCTTCCTGGGTGTACAGTACATGTTGAGATCCCTTAGTCTCTCCTCGTAGGGCTTTTGGTGCAGCCCTTGCATCGTGTTAGTTGTCATCCTCTCAACTGTCTCCATCTTGTATATTTCTTTTCTGAGGTACCACCTCCAGAACTAGACCCAATACTCCAGGTGGGGTCTCTTCAACCAGCGATATAGTGGTAATACCACTACCCTTTTCCTGTTGGAAATACCTCTCCCTGTGCTTCCCAGCATCCCACTGGTCCTACCCACTGCTTTGTTACACTGCCCTGCCACTTTGAGGTCATCAGATATGATAATCCCAATGTCCCTTTCCTGCTTAGTACCTATGAAGATACGAACTTGCCAGCAGATACAAGCCATTCGGTCTATCTAGTCTGCTTGAGTGTGCAGCACTTCAGTCCATTAGACTGCAGCTGCCCCCCCTCCCTCATATGCCCTCCCCCATCTCCTACCCCTCCCAATTTGTACCTTCCCCTTGAACCTGTTCCACCCCCTCTTGAAGCCTCCAACACTCTGCAGTGATACAACTTCCTCTGGCAGAGCATTCCACCCTGCCACCACCCTTTCTGTGAAATAGTGCCTCCTCAGTTCCCTCTTGCACCTGCCCCCTTCCAACTTCATAGAGTGTCCCCTGCTTTCCCTTCAGATTGAACATACACCTGGTGTCTACTTTGTTCAAACCCTTCAGGTACTTGATGGTCTCAATCATATCCCCTCTCTCCCTTCTTTCCTCCAGGGTATACATAATGAGCTCTCTCAGCCTCTCCTCATATGGTCTGTCCCCCAGGATCATTTTTGTTGCCCTGTGTTGTACCCCCTCCAGTAGTTTGATGTCCCTTTTCAAGTAGGCATGCCAGAACTGCACGCAGTACTCTAGGTGCAGTCTCATCAGGGACCTGTACAGGAGCAAGATGACCTCCCCACTCCTAGAAGTAATCCTCCTTGCTGTGCACCCTAGCATCCTGTTTGCCTTCGCTGCTGCCTTCCTGCACTGAGCAGAGTGGTTAATCTCCTCAGTTACCAGCACTCCCAGATCCTTCTCCTCCTTGGATTTTGTTAACGGGACACCCTCCAGCCAGTAATTGTGTCCTGGGTTCTTTCCTTCTAAATGCATCACTTTACACTTCTTGGCATTGAAACTAAGCTGCCAAGTGTGAGACCATTCCTCCAGTTTTGCCAAATCCTCCTGAAGTACTTTTGCTCCCTCCCCCATCTACCTTGGCACAAATCTTTGTGTCATCTGAGAAGAGACTGATCTTGCTCTTAATCCCTACTGCAGTGTCGGCTATGAAAATGTTAAACAGAACTGGTCCCAGCACCGAGCCCTGTGGTACACCACTTGTTACTGCCCTGGGTTCAGATGCCCCCCCCCCCCATTACTACCTTCTGCTGTCTACCCTTTGACTTGCAGGTCAGCCTACCATGTGGCACCGAGTCAAAAGCCTTGCTGAAATCCAGGTAGAGGACATCCACCACATGTCCCCTGTCCAGTGCCCTCGTAACCTAGTCATAAAAATCAACCAAGTTCATCTGGCAGGAGCTACCGGAGACAAACCAGTGCTGCCTGCTGTCCTGGAGATTGTTATCTACAAAAGTGGGACCAAGACAGAGGCAGGAAACTACAGACCTGTCAGTTTGACCTCTGTGGTAGGGAAAGTGATGGAATCACTTCTGAAGGAAAGAACTGTTGAGTACCTAGAGGCCAGTAGGGCACAGGACCCAAGGCAGCAGGGGTTCACAGTGGGAAGGTCATGTCAGATGAATATAATTGATTTCTTTGAATGGGTGACCAAAGTAGTAGACCAGGGAGGGGCTGTGGACATGGCCTACCTAGACTTTAGCAAGGCATTTGACACAGTCCCACACAAATGATTAGTAGTCAGATTAACCAGCCTGGGAGTGGGTCCCAGGGTGGTAACCTGAGTAAAACATTGGCTGAACAACAGGACACAGAAGGTAATTGTAAATGGAGTACACTCTGAAGAAAGAGGGGTTACTAGTGGGGTACCACAGGGTTCAGTACTGGGTCCAGTCCTTTTTAATGTCTTTATAAGTGACATTGCAGAGGGACTGGAAGGAAAAGTATGCCTCTTTGCAGATGACACAAAGATCTGCAACAGGGTTGATACACAAGGAGGCGTGGAAAGGATGAGAAGGGACTTGGCAAGGTTGGAGGAATGGTCAGAAGTATGGCAGCTTGGATTCAATGCAAAGAAGTGCAAGTAATGCACCTGGGAAACAAAAACCAAGGGGAAGATTACACAATTGGGGGGGAGGTAGTAACAACAAGAGAAATGGAAAGGGACCTGGGGGTAATCATATCAGATGACCTTAAGGTTGGCAAGCAATGTGAGAAGGCGGTAGGCAGGGCTGGGGGGATACTGAGATGTATAGGGAGAGGCATCACCAGCAGAAAACAGGAAGTTGTTATCCCCCTGTACAGACAGTTGGTGCGACCCCATCTGAAGTGCTGCATCCAGTTCTGGAGACCCCATCTCTGCAAGGACATAGACAGGATGGAGGCAGTTCAGAGGAGGGCAACTAAAATGGTGCAGGGTCTGCAAGAGAAGCCATACGAGGAGAGACTAAAGGAGCTTAATATGTATACGCTTGAGGAAAGGAGGGAGCGGGGGGACGTGATAGAAACATTTAAGTACCTCAGTGGAATCAACAAAGTCCAAGAGGGTAGCATCTTTCAGAAAAAGAGATGTGCAAGTGTAACCCTAGATGGCGCTATCCCAGGGGCTACTACCCTGCCTGATTTGCCACTAACAGGTTGAGGGGCCTGGATCCAATGGCGGATGCCTCACCCAGAGGTCAGGGTTTGCAATAGTTAAACTAACTTGGTCACAGCCCTCTGGGACACTGCAACCCCTTTCTTCCCACTAGTGGCCCACAATATATCAGAATTACCTTCACAGTATACACTTACCCCAGGTCTGGTTCCGGCACTGGGACCTCCTGTGAAATGAGATACAGTGCAACAATCACAGTACAGTACTTTAACATAGACAAATACCTCAGGCAGTATAACTTTGCTGAAACAAGCAGCTCTGATTTATTTAGGGATATAACAAGGACATGGGGGAAATCAGGTTAATTAGCTTATCACTCTAATAATCTACCTATGGCTCTGTGCACAGGCCTATCCCTATCAGTTACTGTCCCTGGGTACCCAAGCCCTAGTGGCTAGTCCAAACCGTGGCAGCTGGTAGGGGCCCTTTCACACAGAAAAGGAGAATTAAACAGTCAGCAGTACAGTAATTCCATTTGGATTTAATGTGGCAATTCAACAGGGAGCGACCCTGAATTAGTACTCACGACCTCCAAATAAGATAGGGTCCTTCAATGTCAGCAGGGCTCACTTGAGGTACACAAACCTCTTCACACATCCATATAAAAGAAAGCACTATACCAGGCAGGCTGCATCTGTATCCCGATCGCAATTACTGCACAATACCCGGAGAACACAGCAGATTCAGTTCCTGACAGACCGAATGCAATTTTCAGCAATTCCTCCAGTCTTCTACAGGGTGAGCCTGGTTTCTACTCTTCAGAGATCCTTTGATTCTTTTCACAGGACAGTTCAGTCCTAACAAGCTGCAGACCGAACTCTGGGCCTTACACACGTTTTTGACTAAAACTGCACACTGAAAAGCACAGGGCTCCTTCCTTCTTCACTGCCAAAGCTCAACTGAAACTCCAACCGACAAAACCGGGCACTTCCTTTGAGTTCCTCCCAGTTCTTGACTGGATTGGCTGTCACTCACAATAGACTGCTGCTGTTGGTCCAAAAAGGCACTGAAGTCTAAACTACATCTCCCAGAGTCACTGCCCATACAATCCTCTTGTGGCTGGCTCAGATTATGAGTCCAAGTTCTGATGCGTCCAAGGCACCATTTTAGAGCTAGCTTACCCCACACTGATTGGTCCAGTTCAGCAGTTCAAAACTAGAATGGGGAACTAGCAGACACAGTTCTGACTGCAAAGAAAGCAGGTTAGACAAACTGTAATTTCATTATTACTCTAAATAATTTCTGGCAAACAGTTACATCTTTCAGATAGGTTCCCTTTGCACTCCTAGTGACTGCAAAATGAAGTGAATTGGCAGCAGCTCGAGTGGTACTCAGAGAAGCACACAGTCCCCATATAAACTAATTATGTCTGCAAGCAGACAGCTCTTAAAGAGACAGTACCAGAGGCTCTAAAAACACTCACTGATAAATGGCTTAAATGCCAAACACCATTCAGGCTTGGAGCATTCAAGCAAGCTCCTGGAAGTCTTTTGGGAACCCCCATTTGCAGGGGGGTTACACAAGAACAAGGGGACACAATTTGAAGATAGAGGGCTGATGGCTCAGGGGCAATGTGAGGAAGTATTTTTTTCACAGAGAGGGTGGTGGACACATGGAACAGCCTTTCTGAGGAGGTTGTGGGGTCTAAAACTGTGGGGAATTCAAGAATGCATGGGACAGACATAAGGCAATTTTTGTGGGGGATAGGAAGAAATAGGCTGTTGGTTAAATAGGATCTGCAGCTTATCCTCTAGGTAGGGAAATGGGCAGACTGCGTGGGCCAAGCAGTCCTTATCTGCTGTCAAAGTCTATGTTTCTATGTTTTTATGTTTCTATCCTCAAGAAATTGCACTAGTCTTTCCTTGAAGATTGTCTCCGTCAGTTTTCCCACAATTGCAGTAAGGCTCACCAGTCTGTAATTCCCTGGTTCGTCCTTGGGCCCACTGTTATTGAGAGGTACCACATGTGCTTCCTTCCAGTCCCTGGGCATGCACCCCGAGTTCAGAGAGATATTGAACAGGTCCACCAATGGCCCTGCCAGGACCTCTGCCAACTCTCTCAACATCCTGGGGTGGACTCTGTCTGGGCCAGGTGCCTTGTCCACCTTCAGGGACTTAAGGCCCTCCCTCACGCTTTCCACCATGATTTCCCCATCCGTGGTTGCTTCTCCGCCACCCTCACCCACCTTGCCCTTCTTCTCAGGTACAGGCCCATCCCTTTCCTTGGTGAAGATTGAACAGAAGTATTCATTAAGTACTCCTGCCTGCTCAGCCCCCTTTTCTACCCACCCACTTCCCCTCCTGATCCTAACAGTTTGGTCCTTGCACTTCCTCTTCTCTCTGATATATCTGAAGAAATCCTTTTCTGCTTCTTTGATCCCCCTGTGCTAACGTCCGTTCCCTAGCTGCCTTTGCTGCCCTTACCACTCTGCTCACTTTTCTGGATTTCTTCACATATTCTTCTCTGTCTCCTGCCCTGTTGGATCTCTTGTAGATCCAAAATACATTCCTCTTTTCCCTCACCTTCTCCACAACCTCTCTAATCATCCAACTTGGTTTCTCGGTCCTGGCTTTCTTGCTCTGGCTCTTGACACAAGTTTTAGTGGCTTTAGCCAGTCCTGCCTTGATGACTGCCCACTTTTGTTCCGTGTCCATTTCTTGGTGGATGCTTGCCATCTGACTTTCCTGTACATATCCCATCCTGCCAGAGTCCGCCCTTTCGAAGTCCAGACCCTAGTTTTTGTAGTGGCTACTTCCCTACCCAGATTGATTGAGAACCACGCTGTACGGTGGTCACTGTTTGCTAGAGATTTCTCCACCCTTACATCCCTGACCTGTTCACCTTCTCCCAGTACCAGGTCTAGTATATTCTCCTCCCCTCATTGGCTCCATTACACTCTGGGTAAGGAAGCCATCCTGGAATGCTTTCAGGAGGATCTGCTACCTGGTGCAAGTCATTGCTGGGATGCTCCAATCCACCCCCAGTAGTTTAAACCTTCCCCCACATCCTGTACTCAGTTCTTGGGGTTCTGTGCTCTAGGTCCATGATTTTGCACTTTTTAGCACTGAACTCCAACTGCCATGCTCTTGACCACTCCTTGAGTTTCCTAAGATCTCAACTAATTTTCTCCACCCCATCTTATTGTTATTGTCCACCCTATTACAGATTTTTATATCGTCTGCAAAAAACACATGCCTTTCCTTCCAGTTCATCTGCAGTGTCACTTATGAAGACAGTAAAGAGGATCAGTCCCAGTACTTAGCCCTGCAGCACCTCATTGGTCACTCTCCCATCATTAGAGTGAGTGTATGGGCAGACTGGGTGGGCCAAGTGGTCCTTATCTGCCATCAAAGTCTATGTTTCTATGTTTCACCATGCTCTGTCACCTGTCCGTTAACTAGTTTCTAACCCAGTTCACCACCATAGAGCCCACCCCAGGCTACTCAGTTTGTTAATCAGTCTCCTGTGCAGTATATTGTCGAAGACCTTGCTATAGGGCACATCCACTGCCCTCTGCTGATCTATTTCCCTGGTCACCCAAAGAACTTAATCAGATTCATGTGACATGACTCCTCCCCACTCCTGTGATTCTATACTGCCTTTGGTATTGCAATCTATTAGATTTAAGACAATCTACCAACTTTTGCTTTAACAGTGTTTCCATGACCCCACCACTGAGATGAGACACACCAGCTTTTAGTTGCTAGCCTCTTCCCTGCTGCTGCCCTTATGTAGAGGAACCACATCTGCTCTCCAGTCCTTCTGAACTATGCCTGATTCCAGTGAGCTGTTGAATAAGGCCGTCAAGGAGTCAGTCATCTGGCACCTCCCTGAGTTCTTTCAGTACGCTTGGATGTATCCCATCCAGTACCATAGCCTTATCCACTTTCAGAACTGCAAGTCTCTCTAGGACTCTTGCCCCTGAAAATTGACTTGAGTCCACCTCCCTTCCCGCTTTGTTTCTGCTGATCACTGGTGGTCCGTCTCCCCTCCCTCCACTGTGAAGACTAAGCAGAAGAACCTGTTCAGGATGTCTGCTTTTTTTTGGTCCTCTTCTGGACAGTCTCCCTCTGCCACCCTTCTTATACTCACTGTCCCTCCCCTTGCTTTCCTCTTCTCACTAATGTACTTGAAGAAAGTTGCATCCTCACTAGATACTCCTTTGGCAATCCTTTCCTGTGTCTGTGCTTTGCTCCCCTCAGTGCCTTACCTGCTTCCCTCTGTTTTATGTGGTACATCTCGCTGTCTTCCTCCCTCTTCATTTACTTTTGCCTCCTGAATGCCACCCCTTTTTTCCTTCACCACTGTGACCACTTTCCTAGAGAACTATAACAGTCTCATTCTCCTTTTGGTTTAGTTCACTTTTATTCACGCAGAGGCGGGTTGCCTTAATTATGCCCTCCCTCTCTTCCCACTATTCTTCAGCCCCTCTCTGGTATCCCCCCCCCACCACTAGGCAGTGAGGCAGTCTCCCCATTTCCTTAAAATCCTCCTAAAGTCCAGGACACTCATCCTCGTGTGGTTTGCCTCATTCCATCTTAATGTTAAACCATGCTGTACAGTGATCACTTATCCTTAGGGGACTGCCCACTGTGATGTCTGCAATGCTGTCCCTGTTTGTAAGCATCAGGTGCAGTACTGCCCTTTCCCTAGTGGGTTTGTTGACTAGCTGACTGAGAAAGGCCCCTTGTAGGAACTCAGGTATGGCCCTGTTCCTTCCCAAAGCTGCAGCTGGAAGGCACCAGCCACATCTGGCAGATTGAAGTCACCAACTAGCAGCGCCTCCCCTTTATTTGCCATCCTGATGATTTCCTACCCAAGTGCCATATCCAGTTCCTCCCACTGTGCAGGAGGTCTTTATTCCACCCTTCAGTGGATAGGGGCCTCAGCGTCTGTCTCCAGGATGACCCTTGGCACCTCCAGTCCTTCCTTTTCTCCTGATGCTCCTGCACTTCCGTAGCATTCATTCCATCTCTTACATATAGTACAACCCCTCCTCCCTTCCCTGGCTTTCCAGAACAGAGGGTAGCCTGGTATGGCCACATTCCAGTCATGACTGTCAGTGCACTATGACTCCATTATGGCCACTAGATCCAGGCTAGCCTCTTCCATGATGGTCTCCAGGTCTGGAATTCTATTTCCCAGACTCTTTACATTGGTGCGTATGGCTTTCCATAACTTTCTCCCCCTGCCTGCCTCCCTGCATCCTCCCTCTCCTGCCTGTGTTGTTTCCTGAAGCACCCCCTGACCCCCCTATTCCTATGTGACCCTCTCTGTTACCTGTCTTCTCTACTCCATGCACCATGTCTTCAACATGTTGCTAAAACTGTGGTGTTATTTTCTCTCCCGTACACAAGTAACACCTTTACAAATGCCATTGTGCATGCTGCCTGCTTTAGACCCCTCCTCAGCTCCTTGAAATTACCCTGCACTATCCCATCCTATCACTTGCTAGGTCATTTGTCCCTAGATGGACAATGAAATATAGCCCCCTCCCATCTCCTGCTGCCCTAGCGATACTCTAGATATGCTTTCCATCCTTCCAAGCCGAAGCAGCAGGGAGGCACTTCACCTCCTTCTTCCTTCCTCCCCCAAATCCCAAGTCTGTCACCATAATGATAGAGTCCCCCACCAGAAGCTGCTTCCTCCCCCTCGTCTGGGGGCCGCTTCCTCTCTCTTTGGGGCCTCCCCTTTTGAGGACCCCCAGTTCCTCCCTTCCCACTGCTGTGGGTGCCCTCTTCCGGCTGCCCCATCCCAGCTATGGCAAAGGAATTTCGCAGTGATAAAGGCTGAGGAGTGTGCTCCCTTCCCACCACCCTCCCGGAACCCACCAAGGTCTAACTGCCCAACCTCTGCCTAGGCATCCTTCGGGGTAGTGGTGGCAGACTTGGTGGCCACTGGGTGGAGCAGAAGGTTCTCTGCACCCTTGCCACTTTGGCCTAGAATCCAGCAATCTCCACTCTCGACCCATTGAGGTGAATGCAAATGGGACTACACCTTGGTCCCCAGAATGTGTCCCAAAAGACTGCTGTTCCACACCAATGCACTGTACCACTTCCATGCTCTTTTCTTTCTTAGCCTTTTTGTCTGTTGTCTGTTTTGTCTGTTGAACCTTTTCTGTACCTTCCTTCCCCCTTTCTATGTCCTTTGACTGCCTACCTCTTCATTTACCTGCTTGAAATGTTATTTGTTACCCTACCCTAAATAGGGTGTCTCCTACTTTCACTTTTCAACCCTTCTAGCAGTTGCTACCTTCCTGATGTCAAGTACTTCCTACCTCCTAGTTTTTACCGCACTACCTGTAGCTACTTAACTTGTTCATCCTTGCTGCTACCTTTTAGCATTGCATAGAGGGTTTTAGATTGCTTGTGATAGCAGTGCCCAGGTCTTTCTCTTCCTCAGACACTGTGACAGTCCTAACCCCCTAAAAAAGCACAAGAAAATAAGAAAGTTTCAGCTCCCCAGGAAAAAACAGACAAGTGCACTTGATCTCAACAGGAAGTACTAACTGGACAAAACAGGAAACCACCACCTCCACTTCCTGTGCTTGAGGCTAACACCTAGGTCTGTTTGGAAAGTACCAGTTCAAACAGGATAAATTCAGAGCATCTTCAGACGGTTGATAATAACAACTGGTGGTACTCCAATATAACAGTCCACAGAAATATACGGCTTCAAAAAGCTCAATATTTTATTCTCACATACTGTATGCATATTCACCACTGCGCGCTGTATTCTGCTGTGGGGTGGCCCTCCCTTAAACTTAGGCGCCACAGAAATGCTGCACTCTGGACCTACCATGCTCTTGCAAAAAAATTACCCCACTACATCTCTGGCTGCCTACCTTTAAGCGCAATAGGAAACTATGCGCTTAGAAGCCATTCATACATCTCTCTCAAAATACCCAAAGCAAAATCTCGCTTCGGTAGAGCGGAAATTAGCTTTACGCTACCCACCCTATGGAATAACTTAAAAAGAACCATTAAACTGAGTGCCCTTGTCTCCTTACCCGCCTTCAAGGCATTATACTCCAGCACAATCACAGAAGTTTGCAACTGCTTTGCTCGCGCAGTACCGGCATCCAAATCCACCTTGGTCTGCCCTTCGGCTTGAACCCACTCGTAGCTGCCTCCACTGTCTTGCCTTCCCCAGCTTCCTGTAGTATCTTCCCTGCTTAGATATTTTCAGTATAATCCCCCCCATCTCCCTTTTTGGCTGGAGCTCCCCCCCCGCCACTTTGGATTGAGATACCTTTTCAATGTTCCCACCTCTACCACTTGCACCCTGCCAGCATTACACACACCCTTCTTACTCCCCTTAATTCCTCTCCTTCCCCCTCTATGTTATCTTATTTCTTACCGAGCCTGCTGCTGCAGTCATCACTCAGCACATATATGTGCATTGTACCTTGTATTTGCTATGCTGATGCTATCCCTCACTCATATGAACCCTTGCATTGTATTATTGTATTATGTTGGGGTGATAAGGAAAAAGATGGCGGCCACGCTGGGCTGCCGTCTGTGAGCTCCTGATTTTGGCTCGAACTGTTTTATAATTTTGTTATAATTGTATCGTTCTATTGTTTCGTATTATTTTATATCGTTTTATCGTTTGGTCTTTAGCTCTAATGCTATATTGCCGCTCATCATCACAGTCGTTATAATTTATTATTATCACTGTTCTGCTGCTCAGCTGTTTGAAAAACTGAGTCTGTTTTTGACAAACCTAAAGAGAGACTGGAGAAACTGGAGGGACTTGCCTGAGTTGAGTCCTGGTCTGCTGGCGTGTAGTTTTGCTGTGGGCTGTTCGTCGTGAGCAGTGTGTGAGGTGCTGTCTTTCAATCTGCGCCATGGAGGATTCGGTCGCTGGCAGCCTGGAGGCTCAGCAGCTGCTCTGCGTGGTGTAAGAATTAGGAGGAACGGTCAGTGGTGGAGTAACAACGAGTACCAGTTTCGACTCGGGGATAGAACTCTGCCGGACCATAGGAGAAGAGGTTGCCGGCTCCATATTGCGATTGGACCTGCTGGAAAAAGGAAGTGTTTGCAGGATAACAGGCAGTGAAGACTGCTGATTTATTTCTTTTACAATTTGAGTGTTCTGATTCCCTGGTCCAGACAGGGAAACGGGTTTCTCTGCCTCCGGAGGGTGGTGGGGTTAACTCTGCTCCCTAGGTGAGACAGGGGCACCACTGGAGGGTGGTTCAGCCTGCCTCACAGCAGCGAGGGTCGGGTGGAGTTGGAACTGGCAGTGGAGGTACATTTGGTGTTTTCTGCTTGTTGCCTGCAGGATTCTGGTATTTGGTCACTGGGAAATCTAAATATTTGGATGGAAGCTGGAACTGTGTAGACCATGGTGTGGACTGCCAAACTGGTGAAGTATATTTGAACTCTTTTTTGCTATTGCCAGCGTGTGATAATTACTGGGAAACGATTGGAAGACAAACTGAGTTCATTCATAACTATTTCAGTCTTGTGAGAGGAGACTGATTAAAGTTTGGGCCATGTTAAGTGGTGAGAGCACATAAGTATGGACATAGAAAGACCTTGAACTCCTGTTTTGTGTCTGCTCTGGGTAAATGAGGGTATTGGTTTTAGGACTACGGGAATTTTAAACTTACGAGCCAATTTCTATGTTAGGGGGTTTTGTATAGGTGGAAAGCTCCTTTCCTCGCAGTGGTGAGAGCACTGTGGGTGGGGGTAGATGGATAAAGCATTCTGATAAATTTAATGCACAAATCTTGACACATTGTTAGGGTATAATTTTGTTTTATTTGTTTATAATTGTTTTTATTCATATTTTGATATTTGAGTGCTGTGTTTTAGTTTTATTTAGAATTGTGTTATTTATATAAGTTTGTGGGGTTTATTATTGTTGATCGTGGTGTTAACTATGTGCTGGAGTGAAAATAGGACGGTCGGGTATTATTCCCCCTCTAGGCTCAGGGATCTTCGTCCCTTCTCCTGTCCCCCCCTGTCACCAGGAGTCTATAGAAGGTGTAGGGCTCTGGGGATTGTGAGGGGGAGGAGGAGGGTTGGAGCTGGGCCTGGGGGGAGAATGGAAAGGAGCGGGCGGATAGGGATAGTGAGGTCAAGGAGACGCCCTGGGTCGAAATGGGTACAGGAAAGGAGTTCTCCCTGTCTGGTGCCCATACCCAAGGGTTCTGATCACGATCAGCGGTAAGGCGGTCATCTTCAGAGGCTCATCCTACTCGGGTGGTGTTGTGCAACGCTAGGTCTATTAAAAACAAGACGGCCATTATAGCCGATCTTGTTGGGTCATCTGACCTGGCGTGCATCACCGAGCCCTGGCCGGATGAAAATGCTGGGCCAGTTCTAGAAGCAGCAGTTCCAGCCGGGTACTCGGTGATACACCGCCCGAGGCAGGATCGTAGGGGTGGGGGTGTTACCATTTGTTTTAAGTCAGAATTGGGCCTGATGGAGGTACCGGTGGGAGTCACCAGATCCTTTGAGTGTGTTCTGGGCGAGGGTGTGGGGTGCAGGATACTTCTCGTATACCGTCCACCAGGTGACGAGAATGTTTTCCTGCAGGAAGTCGCAGACTTCATTGTCAACCTGACGTTGGGCTCCCCCAGATGGTTGGTTCTGGGGGACTTCAATGCTTGGGTCGACGATGAACTCTCACGTTTTGGTCAAGACTTCCTCCAGTTGATGATATCACTGGGCTTCACACAGGTTGTTTCCTCCTCGACCCATATTGGTGGACACTCATTGGACCTGGTGTTCCTTCTGGGGATGGGGATATCCGATTTGGTGGTGGAACCACTCAGATGGTCCGACCATCACCCCATTAGGTTCAGTTTTGAGGCCACCCCTATTAGGTCAGCCCCTTCGGAGATGGTCCAGTACCGCCCTTTAAGGGGTGTGTCCCCAGATGACCTGATGGCAGTACTGGACCTATCGGGCCTACCGATAGATTGCTCGGATCCAGGTGACCTAGTACATGCCTATAATAATGCAGTGACAGGGGCCCTGGACTCTATTGCACCTGTTCGTGTTCATCCTCTCACTCTTCGCCCCAGGTCTCCATGGTTTGATGAGACCATGAGGAAGTTGAGGAGGGTTGGACGAAGGCTGGAGAGGCGTTGGCGGAAGTCTGGTCTGGATGATGACAAACTTAGTTTGATGGATCATGATATGGCCTATCAATCCGCAATCTCTCGTAAGAAGGCAGAATTCCTGTCCAGAGAGATAGCGGCTGCACAGAATAGACCAGCTCTGCTCTTTCGGACTGTGGACAGACAGTGCAATCCAGTCTGTCTTCAGCCCAGAAGAGCCTTTTCTCCAGAACGATGTGAGGAGTTTGCTCTCTTCTTTGCAGATAAGGTTGCCAAAATCAGATCAGAAGTCCGTTCTTCCCCCTCCAATGGGAGCGGTGATGGTCGGCAGGAGATGTCGAACACTCAGTTTGCATGGTCTGACTTCAGCCTACCCACAATCGATGATATTGTAATGGTCATCCGAGCGCTGCGACCAACCAACTGTGATTTGGACCCTGGCCCCACACGCCTTTTAGTGGATTGTGTGGATAAAATCGGCCTAGTCCTGGCTTTGATAGTCTGGAAGTCTTTGGAGAGGGGGACCTTTCCAGGTCCCCTTAAAGAGGCTATAGTTAAGCCTCTTTTAAAGAAGTCCTCCTTAGACCCAGACTGTCTAGCAAATTACAGATCAGTCTCTAACTTACCCTTTGTGGGTAAAGTTATTGAGAAGGTGGTCGCAGTGCAGTTGGATGATCATCTGACCAACAACAATATCTACGACTCTCTCCAGTCCGGATTTAGGAAAAGGCATAGTACTGAGACAGCACTTGTTCGGGTACTAAATGACATCCTAATAGCGAGAGATCGTAGGACTCGTTCTATCTTGGTACTTCTTGATCTCTCTGCAGCATTTGACACTGTTGACCATGGTGTGCTGTTAGAGTGTCTGTGGTCCATCTGTGGATTATCTGGTATGGTCCTCAGGTGGTTTCGATCTTACCTCGAGGGTAGGACTCAGAGGGTGGTGTCGGGAATTTTTTCCTCGGCATCAGTCTCCCTATCCTGCGGGGTACCGCAGGGCTCTATTCTAGTGCCTATGTTGTTTGTGGTGTATATGCTGCCGTTGGGAGCAATTATAAGACGATACGGTCTGGGTTTTCATTGCTATGCTGATGATACCCAGCTGTATATGTCTTTTGTGCCCGGCCAGGATGCTGCCTTGTCGGTATTTAATAACTGCCTCGCCAAAATCCAAGACTGGATGAATGGGAATTGGTTGAGGTTAAACCCTGAGAAAACTGAGGTGTTGGTCGTGGATAAGGGTCGCTGTGAGGCGGGTTTGCCGGATGGATCGCCCTCAGGCTTATGGCTTGGGGGCGTTCAGCTGACGACCTCAGATCAGGTGCGGAATCTTGGCATAATAATTGACGACCACTTGACGCTTAAATCTCAGGTGTCAGCGGTGGTCAAAACTTCCTTTTCCATCTGAGGAACATCGCCAGGGGTAAGCACCTGGTTCCTCAGAGGATCTCCCAGCGTTGATCACGCTTCGTTACCTCTCGCCTTGACTATTGCAACTCCCTGTACCTAGGGCTATCGGGGGTTGAACTTCGCCGTCTGCAGCTAGTGCAGAATGCGGTGGCCAGGTTATTGACTGGATCTTCTAGATCCAGCCATATAATGCCTGTGCTCCGCGGACTGCACTGGCTGCCAGTGTTTTGGCGAATCACCTTCAAGGTCGGTTTGCTGACCTATAAAGCCCTACACGACCAGGGACCTACTTACCTGAAAGATCTCCTCTGCCCTTACTGTCCTTCCCGCCCCTTCCGATCCACTGACGAGGGATTGCTAGAGATTCCCAGGGTTCGTTTGAAAACTTCAGGGGCTAGATCATTTAGTTTTATGGCCCCGACCCTGTGGAATTCTCTCTCACGTCAGGTGCGAAATAGCCCAACTGTCCTAAGCTTTAAAGGAGCTCTGAAGACCCACCTTTTTAGTATAGCTTTTAATGATTTATAATAGTTTTAAATCTTGTTTATTTATTGTTTTATGCAATTGTACAGGTGCTTTGGTTTGAGAAAAGTGCCTTTTAAAAATAAAGTTTTGATTGATTATCTATGTTTGTATTATCTGTATTTTCTTACTCATATGTAATATTATCTCGGGGCTCTGCCCATATTGTGAATGTACTATCACTGTGTGGAATGTTTTAACTATATATACATGTTCTAACCAGGTCCATCTTGCAAATGAGCATTACTCAACAGTGACTGCCTGGATAAATAAAGACATTGATTGATTGATATTGAAAAATGCTTGTTTCCAAAAAGCATGATTTGCAATGCAGGTATGTGAATAGTGTTGGAAATCAAAATGGCATGTTTCAAGACCCAAATGCAGAATATAGAAACATAGACCGTGACAGCAGAAACAGACTGATGGTCCATCAGGTCTGCCCATGACTCCCTGTCTAACCTGAGGACCTATTGTCCATACAGGCTTCTAGCCCTTCCTATCCACCTGTCTACCTCCATTCCCTTCCCTATTAATGTCGACTTGAGTAACCACTATACCCTTCACTCTGTGCCAGCCATGCTTGAAACCATGAATGGGTTTTTGTGCCCACCACAGCAGCTGGTAGACTGTTCCATGGTTTCGCAACCTTTTCTGTAAATTAATACTTTCTCATATCCCTCTTAAACCTTCCTCCGGTCAGTTTCCACTCATGCCGTCATAACCTTGAACTGTTACTCATGCCAAATAATTCCTCACAGTTCACCTTATGTATTCCTTTCAGGAACTTGAAGATCTCTGTCATATCTCCCCCTCCCCTCTGGTCTCTGGTGAGTACATGCTCAGTGCCTTGAGGCAGTCCTCGTAAGACCTGCCCTGCTGGCCCTGAATCATGTTTGTCATAGTCCTCCGTTGTCTATATCTTGTAAGCAGAAGCAGATCCCAGAGGTCTTGATCTTTTATGTATTACATTGCAGCAGTTCCAAATCACTGAGCTCACAGGCAAATAAGCAGCAAATAAAAACAGCATTTAGAAGTGTTACATACAGCGCAGCATGTGACTGGTATTCTTAGACTTAAAATCAAGCAGAGAGAGATTTTCAGTATTGTCAGAATTTTGATGTCAGGCCATCGTTAGTAGTAAAGGGTATTAAAATACAAAGTACTGGTTGCAGAGTGCAAAACCGTATCTAAGACCAGTTGAAAGTGTACCAGGTGAAGGGAGTGAAACCAAAATAGCACGGTCAGAACTGTGCTGTCAAAATAGCGAAAGCTAATATACCCTGTAGCTACAGGGATAATACAGCGCAGGTCAGGTTAGCGCTATCCCTGTAACTGTATTGCTGGTAGGGCGAAGGGATGGAGCCTTTGCTGGGAGGAGTTTCAATAAGCAGCTAACTGCCATGGCACAGAGGGTAGTGCCACAAGCAGCAGAGGGCAGATGAACACTGATGGACCAGGGTTTGATTCCCAGTCCTGGGAGGTATGCTTGTTGCTCTGTTTTTTTTTTTTTTAATCTTGGGACATGTTATTTTTTGTGTTTCTCCCCCTTCCTGATTTGTGTGGGTACTGCGTCTGCCCCCAACCCCCGGTTGTCCTGTGCCATTCCCCTTACCTCCTCCTCCTCCTCCTCCTCCATGACACCCCCGAGGTTTCTCCCCTTCCTTGAGTTGCCTCCCCCACCCCACCCATGGAGGTGATTATGTATAGATGGGGGGGGTTCAACCATACACTGTAGCCAGTCGAGTTGGTGTGGTGTTATAGTAGCGTTCAGTGTTGTTACCGAGCACTTTTCTAAATTCCGCTATTTTGGTTTCACACTTCTTGGTCATGCTGTTCTGGCGTTTGTGGTCCTGACCTAGTGCCTTTGAAAACACAGTTGCAATTAGGATTAATGGATTCCAATGTATTCGTAAACAAGTTCAAAATCACAATTAAAGCCAGCTGAAATCACAGTTGCAGTTAGAACTCTCGAATTCCAATTGCTTCACTGTTTTATGATGTTTACAGAAACATAACCATACTGACAGTTCACTTTAGCAACCAGTTTGTTAAGCATTTCTGTTCCTGATATTTGCTCAAGAGAACCTATTATTAAAACTTTGTTTACCACCAGCCACAAGCTTGAAATAAGACCAGGAGGACTGTCAGTATTTGTTTTTGTATACAAACATGTTATTGAGTTAAACTGAAAAATTCCATTTGAATACAACATTCATGCAAGACCATGCAACTTACAGAAATCCCATACAAAACCAACATACAATTAGTAACAGGGTTTCTACTAAGAAGGATAAGTAAGTATTAATCACCGATGAAGGTGGCATCTAATGGGGAGTTAATGCATGGTTGGGACCGTTGTGGCATGAGGCCGGAGGCCGAGGGTGTACAATGGTCCAACCATGCATTAACTCCCCATTAGATGCTACCTTCAGAGGGGATTAATGCACTTGTAACATGGACATGCCCATTGTTAGTATGGACTGCACATCTTGCTACTCATACAACAGAAAACGCAACGCGAGTGATATGATCTACTGTGATTTTTAATCTTACTTTCAGATTTCTCAACAGTACTCTGTTACATACAGATGTTGTTCTGATTGTTTTTTTAATACAGTAAACTCTTCTTTCTTTCTTAACCATTGCTTCACATTTTAATGATGTCTATGTGGCTGTTTGATTACTACATTACTTGGGATGACCCTGATTGTCTCGGTTTGAATGTGTGCAGAGTGTGTCCCTCTCTCATTTGCATACGCGTAGTGTCATTCCCTGACTCACTTTTGTATTTGTCTGCTGCTCCCTCTGTCTTCCACACTACTGCTCTTCCTACCTTTGTGCACTTATCCCATGTCTGTTCTCTGCTCTCCCCGTGTGATTTCTCCAGCATAGTTAAAGTTGACAGTGCCGTGGACGGTAAATGTGTGAAAATTGAATGCGTTTCCGGATGTGCCTCCGCTGGCTCCCTCTTCCGTTGTGCTCCTTCCTCTCTCGGTGAATATTTGTGGGCCGGGTTGATTGGCTCTGTGAATCTCTGCTGTTCTCTGTTCACTCTTTCTGCGCCCTTTTGCCTCTGTGTTTCTGATTAGCCTTTCTCCGTGTGACTTTTCTCGAGCTTCATCAGTGGCATTGTGACTTTTGTGCCTGTCACTGTGCTTGCCTATTTCTCACTCTGTACTACCTCTCTCATTGCGTTGGAGTCCTGTGTTACTATGAGCAATTTCTCCCTCTCGTCCTGTGTCTGTGCTCTCCCCTGCCGACCCTTCCCTTTCGTCTCCTTCTGTCTCTTCAAATCCCTCATCTTCTGCCTTTCTTTTTTCGCTACTGACCTCCTGCTCTTGTGTCTCTGTGTTGCTGAACTGCACTATTATACTATCCTGTACATTGTCTACTCGTGATGTGTGCTGCCTGTGACACTTGGTCGCTCCTCTCTCCTTCTCGTGCTAGGATGTGCCACACTATCATTTACTGATTTGGGTGCAGACAAGATATTGGACCACTTTTCTCTGTCACCTTGGGTAGGTGCCCAATAATTTCGAATGCTTGTTTCACACCTGTGTCCTGTGACAAACATAATTTCTCTCATTGGTACCCCAGCCTGTGACAGCATCTGCACAGCTGTGCTCCTCAAGCTATGATTCGTATAGCGCCTGCTTAGCCCTGCCTCCTCAGAAATTTTTGCCATCATATCCAAAAAAAAATTCCTGCCCATTGGCTGTCTAGAATACCATATTTCTTTCTCGTCTAGCAGTCTCTGAGGCTGCTTTGTGGGGTGCAGATAGAACGCAGGGGCTGTCTTAGGGCACCTACTGATGTACTCCTTGAACATCGCTACAGGGCAGTCCTTAGATTCCCTCTGTGCATACAGCACACCTCTTAATGACTGTCTGTTGGTTTCATCTGGTCTAGAATGGTTTTTCGTTGCCTCATTAAATGTCAGGCTGATATATTCCTGCCCTATTTCATCCTCTGCTACCTCAAACGATTTCTGGGTCAGCTCTCTTAACCCTTCCCTTCCTCTTCTTGCAAGCCCTAATTGGAGCTCAAACCACAGTCTGTTTAGCATCCCTTGCACTGTTTCTGGGTCCAAGTTTCGACTGTCTCGTATTTTACACAGGTCTTCCTCTCTGATAGCAGGGTGGTGTTTAGCAGTATCTTTGCCATGTCTTCTGTATTGTTTAATGACTGCGACAAACACATTATTGGCAGCTTGAAACTGCACATCGCTTATTATATTCATATTTCTTCTAACCTCAAGACTATTGATGTATCTGTTCAGCCCTGCTCTTATTCCACAAAAAGAACTGATACTATATTGGTCACCATCCTCCACCTGTACTGATGCATAGAACTCTCTCAGAATGCCACACAATTTCTCTGCTGTCACTTTTCTCTATATCTACAGACACATTCTTCGATTTTAGCTAGTCTAAAAACACATTACAAGACCACTGTGTGTTCTTCGCTGTGTTTGCCTCCACTTTTTTTCTCTCAAGCTCATCCAGCTCTCGTTTTGAGATCTCTGTGTCTCTTGCTCTCTGATTTGTCTTCTCCACTCCTCTCTATTACTTGTTTGAATCCCTCCAGCTCCTCACTGTCCTCCACTATCACTTCCAAATGCTTCACTTTAGCAACTTTCTTCCTGCCCTGTCGCTGCTCCTCGCTCACATAGTCTCCTCAGATCTGCTTCTGTAGAATCTCTCACTTCCACAGCCTCTACAAACTCGCTCTCTATCCATTCCTCGATTTCCATAGCTCCCACATAGACGAAACACTACTGCCATTTCGTCAATCTCTACAATCACTACGTGTCTCTATCTATCTGTGCCTATGTCCTTCACTTCCACTTATCCCCCTCGCTATGTCCGCTACTGTCTTGCTGTTCTGCGAGTGTGTGGCTTTTTTTTTTTAACACTGCCAGCTGCAAACCCTGCTACATTTCTTCTGCTGGCTACCTTCTGTACTTCAGAAGCAACATGGCATTATCGTCTCATAATGCCGTGTTGCTCCTGTACCATGTGACGCATTCTCGCCTATCGGCTTTCCTCCTGAACGCTACTAGATTTCTGCCGTGCTACAACAACTAATACTTGACATAAGATAGGCAAGCAAGACTGCTAAAAAACCTATACCAAACCTGACCTCACTTTACATTAATACATACTAGGACCAGCATCTCCAAAATTATCATTATTAATATTAATGTACCTAATGGAGTCATACCAAATCAAATACTCTTGACCCCAGCCTGATTAAGCCATATCTCATAAAATTTGGGAAGTGCCTTCCTTCTCCCAGTGCAATACCTGTAGGAATGAGGCCATTCTGGAGACTGCATTCACCCACTGCATAAGAGAGTGAATATTGGACGACCTCCACTGATTCAGGAGAAGCAGTTAGGCCTCCAGAGCTTCTACATACAGAATTGTCTTGTATGGTGTCAACTGTACATCTAAGGCTGAGGGTTCCCCCAGTATCCTAAAACAAGGAGAATGGGATATAGATAAGTGTAGACAGTTTTCTAAATATACAATAAGGGCAGACCACCAGTTCCCCAACAGTGAATAGCTCCACAGACCATACAATGTACCAACAGCATTTCCACACCACCAACATATATCTGACCCAATAAGGCCCATTTTAACTAATTTATTGGGTGTCCCATACCATCTGCTCAGTACCTTTTTTTTGTATGAGTTGCAGTTTTGGATCTGGTGTAGCCCTATGGGCTTCCACCCAACAGCTAGCCCAAACCTCCCCATCAAAATGTTCCTGGAGCTACTCCATCCATTTGACACAGGTTGGCTCCCAGTTAGGTAGAAAGGCTTTCTGTAGCAGTTTATATAGACTGTCAGTATTTTTGAGCACCAGAGCCTGTGTTTTTTTTTTTAATCCTTTTGCTCTAGTTCCCACCATGAGAGAGCTCAGTATTTTTGGTATTAGCCAAAGGTTCAAATTAACACCTGAAATACTACATGTGAATTCTGGCTGGTGGTTTCATCAAGTCTACCACTATCCACTCATAGATATCAGTCTCTTGACCTCTGATTATAATTACATCTGTGAGATACAGGTGTGTACGTTTTTATGTGTGGTTGGAAGCATTTCTTGCACCTTTTGAGACAATGTCCTTTTTATGTTTGCAAACATATTGTTACTGTAGTGTAGGAGGACTATGTAGGTGTGTAGTGTATAAACTAATGGATGTAGAAATGCAGGAGGCTTGCCTCTTAAAAGCCAATTCTGAGAAGGCTGACAATGACAGTGTTCAATTGGCTGATGGGCATAGACTTCTTGTAGGTAAAAGGAGAAAGTCCTATGAATCACATTGGTTTTCTGCCCAGTAGCCAGCTGGCAGACATCATCAGGCTTTGAAGATAAACATCAAGCTTCACACTGTGTGTGTGTGTGTGTGTGTGTGTGTGTGTGTGTGTGTGTGTGTGTGTGTGTGTGTGTGTAAGTGTGCTGGTGACCCCTCAGGAAACATGGTTCCTTTAAGCCTTTAAGACTACTGCAGTAGCACCTCTACCTGTCCTTTACTTTTTTTTCTCTCCCCTCCCCTTTTTTGCAGGCAGGCCACCTGGAAAAAGGTCCCTACTAGCTACCCCTGTGAACTCTTTCCTGTAGGTTTCCGTGTGGAGTCTCAGTCCGCTGCCCCCTGCAAGAGAGGTAGCCATTTGTTAAGTCAAGAGTTAAGTATTTCAGCTCCTCAGGAACGCTCTGTCTGGCACTGCAAAATATTACAAAATAAAAGAGGCTCAGTTATTTATGCCTGCTTGCAAATGTCCCTCCAGAGTAGCGTTCCTGCAGCTGCCACAGTACCATCAGTGACCCTGCCAGCACCTTGTTACTTTGAAGCATGAAAAAAACCCTGGTCACTCTGGCTGTGAGCAAGGAAATGAAACAGGGACTGAGTCCCCAAAATGTGGTAGCACTCCTGTTTGTTCTCCTTGCAACTCCATTGCAAGTTGCAAGTAAAGACAGGAAAGTTGCATATTTATCTGTTCCTCACAGCATGTATTTGTTTTATTATTTCAGAAGAGATCGCGGTAGACTGTAGAATGTTTATGGAAATTGTCTACCCGGTTGTCCAATCTCTGGGAGCTATGTTACTATGTTATGGATGCATAAGGTGCACAGTGACGCTCCTCGAAAGTAAACATTTTTTCTTAATTTTTCAGCAACAACTCAAACAGTAGCTTTGGGAAAAAACAGACAAACCACATGCCTAAGCAGAAAGGGGAAAAGAATGTTTTAAACGGCTAATTCCTATGCGGTTTGTCTGTTTGATGCGCCCTTAGGCACTGCGCTGTTTGCTGAAATAAATTCCATAATAAATTAAGAATTCTGGAGTTATGTGTATAGAATATTAAAAAGCCTCAGAAATTGTTTTGTTTTGGTTTTCTCGAGTGTATGGTTAAAATGGGTAGGTCAGACTTACCAAAGGAAGGTTCCAGTGCACAGGTTTCTTCTGCGGTCTCTCCGTGGGCTATCCAGTGTTCTCCTAACAGCCAGCTGGCCCTCTTTTTTCTATGTTTATTCACTGGACAGATGAGGGGAGGAGCCAACACCTGGAATTTCCTTTGTTCTTTACAAAAAGGAGTTATTTTTGTTTTCTAAGTACCTGAATAACAGTTATTAACTTGTATGGGATAGTTTAATGTGTATGTAATAATAAAATGGAATTTAGAGGTATTTTTCTGTTACACTTACATTGAGGGTAGAGTCTGAGGTGGTCCCCTGATGAACTCAAGGTATAAATGGAGTTGATCTAGGTGTCCAGGTCAGATCAGTCGTGGGATCAGCTTGGTACTGATCCAAGTTGGAGAGGTCTGCGAAGCCTATTCAGACCATAAAGATAGTTGGGCTGCACAGCCAACTGTCAGGACTCTAGCACATTTTCTGGAGCAATCTCGAGTAACTGTAATGTCACAGAAGTTTCCTGCATCTGTTTCATTTAATTTCTTTTGTTTATTTTGTCGAATGAAGTCTTCTGTTTTTGTTTATGTAAATAAAGACTTGGCTTGGCATTTTTAGCCTAGCTTCACCTGATATCTGTGTCTGTGTCCATCCATTTCCACTACCTCCTACACTGGTGTGAGAAGTGGGATTTGATTGTGATGCTGGTACCTGCCAGGAGGTGGACAGCGGATGCAGCCAGTGGAAGTGGACAAGACCCTCATGAAGCCCAGCAGTGTCCTTACAAGAACAATAGCTGGAAAATATGGAGAGATGCCATTGCCAGGTCTTGGCGACGTCCAGAGGAAAACGGCCAAAGAAGAGGAGGAGGAGGAGCTGGAAGGAAGGAGTGAGGATGAAAATGTCGCAGAACCCATGACAGATGAACCCCCAGAGGACATGCAAAGTCTGCTGCAGTGGTTATGTGTCAAACAGCTGGTCATGGACAAGCAGACGGAGGCTGACCTCTAGAGAAGCGAGGCCAGGTTGGCTGATACCCTAAGAGCTATTCAGGCAATGGGAGCTCGAAATCCCCCCCCGAAGACACCCCAAAGGACATCAAACTGACTAAACTGGGTGAGTCTGATGACATAGAGGCATATATGACAACCTCTGAATGAATAGCTCAAGTGTGTGGATGACCAAGAACACAGTGGGTCATCCGTTTGGTTCCCTGTTTGTGTGGCAAAGCACAACTCGCATACAGCCATATGGACAGTGGGCAGGCTGATAATTACGATGCTGTCAAGCAAGCCATTCTACGCTATTATGATATAAGTCCAGAGACCTATCATCAGAGATTCAGGACTTCTAAATTTCATACTGCAGACACCCCCTCGGGAAGCCCTTGTAAGACTCAAAGACACCTGCCACAAATGGCTACAGCCAGGTTTGAAAACCTCTGAGAAGATGCTAGAAATGGTGATTATGGAACAATTCATAAGGATATTGCTATCTGGTGTTCAAGTGTGGGTGAGGGAGCACCAGCCTGAAACAGCAGAGAAGGCTGTAACACTTGCAGAGGACTATCTAGCTGCCAGACTGAATCGTCAACAAGGATATCCTGGAGCTGGTGCTACCCCACCCACGGTAAGACCTTTTTCTTCTCCTTCTGAGGGTAGTGGGGATACAAAGCCATATAAAGCCAGCAGACCATATAATCCAAACATAATATGTAGAGACTGACAAGGAAAAGGGAACATAGCCAGGTCCTGCCCCAAGAAAAAGACTGCACCAGCCCAGTTAGCTTTGGCAAATTGGGGACATTTTATAGTGCCAGTAAAGATTGGAAACAAAGAAGTCTCTGGGTTAATTGATTCTGGCAGTAGGCAGACTCTGGTTAGAGCAGATCTGGTAAAACAGGATGTGGGCAAGTGTTCCGAGACCACTGTCATCTGTATTCATGGTGATGCTCATCAATACCCCCTGACTACAGTTGACTTACAAGTACAATGGAGACTTCACCAAGTAACTGTTGGTCTGATCCCCCACCTACCCATTCCTGTGGTCATCGGACATGATCATCCGGAGTTTCAGGCTTTGGTAACCCAGGGTGATGGTATTTGTACAGTCACCACATGGTCACAGACTAAGCAAGAGGAACAATTGGCCAACTTGTTCCCTTTTGATGATGATATATTGGGGTCACCAGGGAAGACACGCAAAACCAGACAAGAGAAGGAAAGATAAAGTTCAATGGACTAAACAAAAATGCTCTGGTACTAATGATATTGATGCTAAACCTGATGATTTTTTACAGGTGGTTAAAGAATAAGACTTTTGCACAGAACAAGCCCATGATATAACTTTAAAACCTTTCTTTCAAGTGGTAGGACAAGAAGAAAGGTGGTAGGCCAGATATCCCGTGGTGGTCAAAGGAAACACTACAAAGACACACTGAAGGCATACCTCAGGAAAACAGATTTGGACATCACGAGCTAGGAGAAATTGGCTACCAACCGATCTTAGTGGCGCCAAAACCTCCATCAAGCGGGGGCCTGCTTTGAAGAGAAATGCCTTACCCTCGAAGCCGAAAAGAGAAAGCGTAGGAAGGAAAGGCAAAGAAACCCCAGCCAGCGGGCAGCTCTCCCACGTGGAAACATCTGCAATTTCTGCGGACGAATCTGTGGCTCTAGGATTGGATTACTGAGCCACCTCAGGACCCATCAGTGAACCGTGGTAGAGATCATCCTTGAGTCGAGGCATCACTGATGATGATGACGAGGACAAGAAGATCATAAGAGGACAAAATGTGTTTTAAGGGATGGGTTGCTGTATAGGGAATGCATAAACCCAACTACAGGGGAAAAGGTTGAACAGCTCTTAGTACCTGTAAAGTACTGCAACCAACTAATACACCTTACACATGACATTCCCCTACCAGGCCATATAGGAAGGGACCGCACTTTAAGTAGACTACTCCTAATATTCTGTTGGGCTGGTATTCACGAACAGGTGGCTGAATACTGCCATAGCTGTCAGGAGTGTCAAAAAGTTGCCACTATCACCAAGAAAGATAAAGTCCACTTACAACCTTTGCCTTTAATCACCACCCCTTTTAGTAGGATTGCTATGGACATAGTTGGGCCATTGCAGAAAAGTGTAAAAGGCAATAGATTTATTCTTGTTATCTGTGACTATTGCACAAAATATCCCGAAGCAATCCCACTGAGAACCATTACTGCTGAAAAAATTGCAGATGAACTGGTCAGACTATTCAGCAGAGTTAGGATACCGAGGGAAATACTCACTGACCGGGGGAGTAATTTTTGTTCAAGATTGTTAACACGGTTGTACACCATCTTAGAGGTGGAGGCTATACGTACCTCCCCTTACCATCCACAAACTGGTGGTCTGGTTGAAAGGTTCAACCAGACCTTAAAAAAGATGCTCAGGAAGTTTGTGGAGGATGAAGCGAGGACATGGGATACCTATCTCCCCTTTCTGTTGTTTGCATACAGGGAGGTGCCACAGGCCTCGACTGTGTTTTTCCCATTTGAACTATTATATGGGAGGAACCCTCATGGGCCTTTGGATGTTATCAAGGAAGAGTGGGAGAGGAAAAAAGCATGGATCCCAACAGTACCCTGGAGTATATGGTTGGTCTTAGACAAAGATTAATGAAATATATCCAGTTAGCCCACCAGTGTAATATGGAGAAACAAGTCACACAAAAGGCTTATTATAGCCAAGGGGTGGGTAATAAGACCTATCAACCAGGTGACCGGGTATTATTATTACTACCCTCCTCAGCAGATAAATTGATGATGAGATGGCAGGGGCCATATACTGTCCTCCGACAGACTGGTCCTGTCACTTATGAAATCGAATTACCTGATAGATGACACAAAAAGGGATTCTATCACGTAAACTTATTGAAACAGTGGTATGACAGGACTAACCCCAGCTGTTATGCGTATCCAGAGATGGGAGAAAGTGAGTTAGATGTCGCTTATGAGTGCTTAGAGAAACAAGGGGAGTTGCAAGACCTTACCGTTAATTCTTCCCTAGAACCCCATCAGAGACTAGCCCTAGATGGATTGCTACTAGAATACCAGAAAACATTTACGACTGTCCCTGGTAAGGTAGATGGTATTCAACATCACATAGAGGTCACTCAGACGACCCCCATTAGACAAAAACCATACAGATTACCAGAGAAAGTAAGAGAGGAAGTTATTAAGGAAGTAGAGGAGATGCAAAAACTAGGGGTTATAGAGCCATCCAGCAGTGAGTGAGCATTCCCGATTGTGGTTGTTCAGAAGAAGGAAGGGGGCATACGTCCCTGCCTTGAGTTCCAACGACTAAATTCTGTTTCAAAATTTGACGCCTATCCCATGCCAAGGATAGACGATATCATAGGTAGATTGGGCAGTGCAAAATACATAACCACATTAGACCTCACTAAAGGATACTGGCAGATCCTCCGGACGACTCTTCAAAAGGAAGACAGCATTTAGTACACCAATAGGGCTGTATCAATCTGTCACCATGCCCTTTGGTTTGTATGGGGTCACCGCCACGTTCCAGCGCTTTATGGACCATACATTAAAACAACATGCTGCCTATTACGCTGCATACCTGGACGATGTGGTGGTTTTCAGTCCCACTTGGGATGACCATGTAAAACATCTTGCTGCGGTATTACAGGCCATAACCACTGCAGGCCTTACAATAAATAAAGCAAAGTATTCCATAGCCATGCAGGAAACAAAATATTTGGGGTTTGTGATTGGCAACGGTGGAGGTAAACCAGATGTGGGGGAAGTTAGATGCAATTGCTAAGCGTCCCCAACCAATCACCAAAAAACATGTTAGGTCTTTTCTGGGGCTAGCGGGATATTACCTAGGTTTGTGCCAAATTTTGCTACAGTCGCTACACCCCTCACGGACCTCACAAAAATGAATAATCCTACTAAAGTAAAGTGGACCCCCGAATGCAAGGCAGCCTTCTGTACCATAAAAGCACATTTATGTTCATCCCCTGCACTAAAGAGCCCTGATTTCTCATTGCCTTTTTGGTACAGACTGATGCTTCAGATACTGGCATTGGAGCCGTGTTGTCCCAAATATTTGATGGGGAAGAGCATCCAATTATTTTTCTAAGCCGCAAGTTACATGAGCTAGAAATTCGATACTCTGCTATTGAGAAAGAGTGTCTTGTGGTGAAATAGGGTATTGAAGCCCTCAGAGTCTATCTTTGGGGCATAGAATTTGAAGTTGTTACCGACTATAACCCACTGTGCTGGTTGCATGTCATGAAGGACAAAAATCCTTGCATAATGTACTGGTACCTGGCCTTACAGCCATACAGATTTTACATTCATCATCGGCCAGGTACATCAAATAGAAATGCAGACTTTATGTCCCGTTTTGGGGCAGACCCAACTGAACAGGCGCAGTCAGACCTCTGGTTAATATTTATTTATTTATTTATTAATTTTTTTACCAGAAAAGCATACTGAGCAGACTACTGCTCGATTCCAGATGCATCCTGGGGAGACAGGAATAGGGAAAGCAACAACATAGATATAATAAACAATATTATAGAGACCAAAAACCAATTACAGTGTACATAGCACATTGGCAAGAACAAAAATGAGTTGTCCACAGAGACAGAAGCACGAGTCACATAACATGTGCAATTACATACAGTAGCAATAGTATAAGTCAGATAAATACAGGCAGACCTGGACATAGCCTGCTGGAATAGCATAGGCTATACCAGAGTATCAGAGCTCATAACGGCACAGGGGCAGGTGGGGATAAGTGTGCTTTGAGAAGGGAGTTGAGGTGCTGGCCAGGGGAGGCATTTCTAATGTTCTCAGAGAGGAAATTCCATAGTTTGGGCAGGTGATATCTGAGGGCTGACTGGCCTGCCGTGGTGGTCTTGAGCGGAACAGACAGTAAACAAGAGTGATTGTTTCTGAGTGGAGTGCGCCGGGAGGGCAGGGGCGAGATAGAACAAAAGTGAGGTAAGGCAGAGAGGGACTGGGCCCAGAATTTAGCTGTAAGACTAGCACAGTGTGAGTGCCGCTGGTCTTGAAGCGATGGGAGGTGCAGTAACCGGTAGAGGGCACAGTGATGAGTGGAGGAAGGACAGTCGAGGGCAAAATGACAGGAAGAATGAAAGAGGGTGTCCATTCTGGCTAGGGTGGACTTTGGGGCGGCACTGTAGACTACATCCCATAGTCAAAGACAGGGAGTATCATTTTGTGCACAACTGCATGGCGGGCAGGCAGAGGGATGCATCCACGATTGCGGTACAAAGCACCCAGCTTGGGGTGAAGCTTCTTGTGCACTGCATCGATGTGCACAGAGAAATCGAGATGCTGGTCTAGCCATACCCCAAGATATGTGAAGGAGGAGCAATCCTCCAGCACTGTCCCATCAAGGGTGAAGATGGAGGTGGAGGGAGGGAGCCAAGAAAGTCTCTGCCTAGTGTCAAAGGTCATAGAGACAGTTTTCTTGTCATTGAGAAAGAGCTGATTTGAGTGAAACCATAGCTGAACATTGTTAAAATTCTGCTGCAGTCTGGTTGCAACATCAGCGGGCGAGGGGCCAGACATATACGGTACTGTATCGTCGGCATACATTTGGATGGATGTGTGTGGGCAGGCAGTGGGCAGATCATTCAAGAAAATGGAGAACAGTAGCAGGCCAAGGACCAAGCCTTGGGGTACACCAAAGGTGACAGGGAGGGAGGGAGAGGTGGAGTTGCCAATTCTGACAGATTAAGGTCTGCCAAGCAGGTATGATTGAAACCAGCTGGTGGCTGCGCTAGAGAGACCTGCGAGAGAGAGCTTGGAAAGGAGGAGGGGGTGTGAGACAGTGTCGAAGGCTTTTGCCAGGTTGGCAAAAAAAAAAATTTATTTTTATTTTAATCTTTGGTAACTGGGTAAGGCCCACTAGGCACAAGTGCCTGTTTTCAGGGGCGACCTGGGAGCACTGGGTGGTTAAGTGACTTGCTCAGAGTCACACAGTGTGCAAGTGGAGGTTGTGAGAATCAAACTCAGGTCTGGTCTGCTGGATGTATCAAGCTTGTTCACACAAAATGGCAGAGGTTATGTGGCCCTTATCCATACCTGTATAGATGGAGTTGGTGAGCCTCAGTAGACAAGAGGTGGTGGAGTGGGACATCCTAAACCCAGACTGGTAAGGTGTGAAAAAGGATGAGGAGTCTAGAAAGGCAGAGAGCTGAGAGAGGACAAGTTGTTCTTGGAGTTTAGCCAAGATAGGAAGGAGGGAGATAGGGCAGTAGTTACCAGAAGGTGAGGGGTCGCCACCTTTAGGGAGAAGGATGACGGTGGCGTGCTTCCATTCAGAAGGGATTGACGCAAGTGAGGAGAGGTTATATGTAATGAGAAAGGTTAGATATAATCTTTGCTTTTGTTTGTTGTTTTTTTAATTATATGGGACCCCGAGGTGGATCTTTGGGAGTGGGTGGGCTAAAGCTCCATCTCTCTCCCTCTTGTGAGAGAGAGATCTGACGATTGTGCCTATTGTTTGTACGGTGGTACTATAGGAAACTATTGTAATGTTTTTACCATTAGTTTCCTCTTAAGCTGGGAGGAGTATGTCAAAGTGTGCTGGTAACCCCTCAGGAAACCTGGTTCCTTTAATTATTAAGACTACTGCAGTAGCACTTCTACCAGTCCTTTACTCTTTTTTCTTATTTCCCCCTTTTTGCAGGCAGGCCACCTGGAAGAAGGTCCCTACTAGCTATCCCTGTGAACTCTCTCCTACAGGTTTCCATGTGGAGTCTCAGTCTGCAGCCCCCCCCCCCCCAAGAGAGGTAATCGTTTGTTAAGTTAGGAGTTATGTATTTCAGCTCCTCAGGAACACTCTGTCTGGCATTGCAAAATATTACAAAATAAAGAGGCTCAGTTATTTATGCCTGTGTGCAAATGTCCCTCCAGATTAGTGTTCCTGCAGCTGCCACAGTAGTGTCAGTGACCCTGCCAGCACCTTGTTGCTTTGAAGCATGAAAAAAACCCTGGTCACTCTGGCTGCGAGCGAGGAAATGAAACAGAGACAGAGTCCACAAAATGCAGCAGCACTCCTGTTTGTTCTCCTCGGAACGCCATTGCGAGTTGCAAGTAAAGACAGGAAAGTTGCATATTTACTTGTTCCCTGCAGCATGTATTTGTTTTATTATTTCAGCAGAGACCGCAGTAGACTGTAGAATGTTTATGGAAATTGTCTACCTGGTCGTCCAATCCCTGGGAGCTATGTTATGGACACATAGTGTGCATAGTAACGCGCCCCAAAAGTAAAGTAAACATTTTTTCTTAATTTTTCAGCAACAGCTCAAACAACAGGTTTGGGAAAAAACAGACAAACCACATGCCTAAGCAGAAAGGGGAAAAGAATGTTTTAAACGGCTGTTTCCTGTGCAGTTTATCTGTTTGATATGCCCTTAAGCACTGCACTGTTTGCTGAAATAAATTTCATAATAAATTGAGAATTCTGGAGTTATGGGTATAGAATATTAAAAACCTCAGAAATTGTTTTAGTTTTCACGAGTGTATGGTTAAAATGGGTAGGTCAGGCTTCCCAAAGGAAGGTTCCAGTGCACAGGTTTTTTCTGAGGTCTCTCCTTGGGCTATCCAGTGTTCTCCTATTTATTCATCCAACAGATGAGGGGAGGAGCCAACACCCGGAATTTCCTTTGTTCTTTACAAAAATGAGTTATTTTTGTTTTCTAAGCACCTGAATGAACAGTTATTAACTTGTATGGGATAGTTTAATGTGCATGTAATAATAAAATGGAATTTAGAGGTATTTTTCTGTTACAATTACATTGAGGGTGGAGTCTCAGGTAGTCACCTGATGAACTCAGGGTATAAATGGAGTTCATCTAGGTGTCCCGGTCAGATCAGTCGTCGGATCAGCTTGGTACTGATCCAAGTTGGAGAGGTCTGCAAAGCCTGTTCAGACCTCAAGGATAGTTGGGCTGCACAGGCAACTGTCAGGACTCTAGCACGTTTTCTGGAGCAATCTTGAGTAACTGTAATGTCAGGGAAGATTCTTGCATTTGTTTTATTTAATTTTTTTTTGTTTACTTTGTCGAATGAAGTCTGCTGACCGCTGCTTTTGTTTATGTAAATAAAGACTCGGCTTAGCATTTTTAGCCTAGCTTCACCTGATATCTGTGTCTGTGTCCATCCATTTTCCACTATCTCCAACAGTGTGTGTGTATGCTCTGTGTGTGTGTGTGTGTGTGTGTGTGTGTCTGTATGCATTTTCCCCTAGTTACAGACAGGAAGCACATATTTGAAAGCACTAAACAAAGTCAGAGGAAGAAACAGCATGCAGAATGTAAATATATTAGCTTGAAATATGTTAACAGCATGTCAATAATGAATAGAACATACCAGCAATAGTTGATTTAAATTAGATATTTTTTTATGTTTGACTCTGTTCCTCACGTGGGCCTGTTGGATAAGCTGGGAGAAATGGGGGTGGGGAACCAGATGATCAGATGGATAGGCAACTGGCTCCAGGACCGGACCCAGAGGGTCTTAGTTGGTGGGATAGTCTCATCCCCAAGGAGGGTCATTAGTGGGGTCCCACAGGGATCAGTCCTTGGGCCCCTTCTGTTCAACGCCTACGTATCTGACATAAGGACAGGAATCAGGAGTGAGATGAGTCTCTTTGCAGATGAGTCGAAACTGGGGGCAGTGGTGGATGGGGAGGAGGGGAGGGTGGCCCTACAGGGGGACCTGGAGGCTCTGGAAAGATGGTCTAGAAAGTGGAAGCTGAGGTTCAATGCAGGGAAATGCAAGGTACTCCACCTGGGGGCCAGAAACCCAGGCCAAGTGTACACCCTGGGGAAATGCTACAAGTCTCGATGGCTGAGAGGGACCTGGGGGTGGTGGTGGATGTCAAGATGAACAACTCTGAGACTTGTAGGAGGGCAGCAGCCAAGGCCAACAGGATGCTGGGATGCATCACTAGGGGGATCACCTCCAGAAGGAGGGAAGTGATACTCCCTCTGTATAACTGCTTGGTGAGGCCGCACCTTGAGTACTGCGTGCAGTTTGGAGGCCACACTTAAAGCGGGACATTAACCTCCTGGAGAGGGTCCAGAGGAGGGCAACCAAAATGATTTGGGGCTTGGGGGACAGGACCTATGAGGAGAGGCTCAAAGAGCTAAATATGTACACATTAGAAGAGAGAAGGGACCGGGGGGACATGATAGAGGTCTTTAGGTACATGAAGAGGATAAATAGAGGAGGAACAGTTGGGGTGCTTCGAAGGAAGGAGGAAGGGGCCACTAGAGGGCATGGGTGGAGACTGGGGGAAGATTCAGGGAGAAAGGAGGAGGTGCTACTTCACTGGAGAGGTGGTGGAGCCATGGAATGCACTGCCTAGGGGCTAGTGGAGGCAGAGACAGTGGAGGGTCCAAGAGGGGATGGGACAGGTACAGGGGAAGGGTTCTGGAAGCAAAATCCAATGCAGCAAGAATATCCAGAACTGGGAAGGGAGAAGCCAGAGAAGGTGAGAGGGACAGCAAGGTCAGCACCCAGGCTGGGGACTGACCAAACGAGCAGACACGAAAGACCGTTAGGCCTATTCTGCTGGCATTTTAGTATGTATGTTAGTATGTTAGTATGTTGCCTTTAAAGAGCAGCTGACACGTCCTTATGCTCCAGGCAAGGCAGGTACCCCACATCATGTAGTTGCTGCCCTAGAAGCTATTTTAGCTATAAAATTGATTTTTTAATCCGTGGAATACAAAATTATTTACCTTGCAAAGCTCGACTTGTAACTTCTTGATTTGAGCTGAGCCACCACTGAGTGCTGCACTGCCCCCCTAAAAACAGCACTATAATGATGTTTAGTGAGGAACAATGCTGCGCGCGATGTATGCCAACTAAAAGAAGAATGCGCTGCACTTGTGGAATTAGGACAAAGGTAGTCGCACACACCAGCTTTATAGCTAACATTGCTGCTAGGGCAGTCAGCCATGGTATGAGTTGCCTGCCTGTAGCTGGTCAGCTCTTAAAGAAACCCCTGATACCAGTTGGATAACTTTGAAAATGTGAGAGTTAGAGCACCGCAGGGAGTAACTAAATTCTAACTCTAGGTATTTGTTTAAAATTTCACAGCAGGTTTCATGCAAATCACATGCAGGTGACTCACGGCAACCCCTCCAACCTTGCAAGACTTGGTCAGCCAGTGCAAGCGCATAAGGGAAATGGAAAAAAAATACTCATATTCTGAGATTACATGCAGACCTGTATAATGCTAGATGGCTCCACTTTCTCTTTCTTTCATTGAGGAAACAGAGGGAGACCAAGTCCTGGACAACATTTTGTTCCCTAGGAACCGGAGAGATTAAGTGGAGGGGACAATTAAGTAAGAGGGGACCTTGGTCCCTCCACGCACCTACCCATGCAAAGAGGGTAGTCTGCACCAGTAATGACAGTCTGGACTATAATAGAAATGACAGCTCCCTCCTCATATGAGACTCTGGGAAAGTAGTAACAGACACCAAAGGTTTATCAATTCATAGTAATTATAAAAACATAGCAGTGACTTTATTACTTTCAGTATCTGTGTTCTCACTTCTAATGAATACATATTTGTGAAATTGTAGTTCTTTTTGATGACTACTAGTTTTTTAATTTTTAATTTTGAGGCAGAAGCTGCTAAATGCAGATAGCAGTAAGTGTAAATTGACATACATGAAGCACCAACTTGTATAAATCATCTGTAACTATTAATAGTTGGTTTGTGTTTTGGGATTGTAAAGATGCTTCATAATTTATATCAAATGTTGTGCTTTCTTTTACCAAAAATGAAATAAAATATGTTTAAAAAAGGAAAAATGTGAGCGTTAGACAATTCAGTTTATCGTTCAAATAGTTTTACAGTCCTTTTTTCATATGGACTTCATTCTCCTGCTTCTCCCTAGCATCCCCCTTCTGCTGTCAAACCCCAGTCCCTTCACTCCACCTCCAGGACTTAGCCCATCTACTTCTTACCTCGTTCTGTGAGTGGGTGCCATGGATGGTGGTTGTGTGATGCCTTTAGGATTGGCGCATCATACTGCAGACATGCATGGTTACTCCCCTTGGGTGAGAGTTGGCAGTGTGCAGTGGCGCACACGTAGACTGTGAAGATGCTGCTGTGCCACCTACCCTCCACTAAGTGGCAACCAAGCATCAATACACACTGGCACCCCGCCTCAAAGGAGGAGATCTGTCGATGGATACAGAATCTTCCTTCCCCCTTGCCAGCTCCCAAGCAACCTCAATCCATTCCCAAACCCAGGTCACCAGTGTTGTGGGATTCAAGGAGAGGCATCCAGCACCTCAGCTTTCCATGTTACTGGCCCAGCTACAAGTTTACTGCAGCACAGATTTCTTTACACAGTATTGTTTGTAGCTGTGAGAGCTGCTGAACTAGCAGCCCACTGTTCTCAGGTTCAGAATGAACAGAGGTCCTCCTTGCCCCCGTCCAGGTCCATATACCATTAGCGGGGCACTGTGATTTGGGTGCCAAATTATGGGCACCGCAATAAGGGCATGAATGACAGGGGTGATCTTGATTTTAGATCTTCCCACACTCACACCATGTTTGGTGTCCACACAATTTCTTTGCCCTTCATGGCATGCCTGCCCCGGAGTAGGTTATATTTATTTTTGAGCGGTGTGGGGTTCTAAGCCCCCGCAAAACCAGACTGTTTCCCAGGACGGCGCTTTGGTGCTTTAACTCCTGGGAGGCGCAGTGCCAGCCCCCATAATGCTGGGTGGCATATTGCCTGCACCCTAATCGACGTAGGCCAGATTCCTGGCGAACCGACATGGGTGAACCATCCAGGTCAGGGGAATGGTAAGAAAGAAGCACACTGATAACCCCACCATAGTAATCCCATGTATAAATAAAGGCAAACACAGTATCACAAGTCACTACATAACGATGGAAAGTAAAGTAAAAAAAAATAAGGGCACTTTTATAGTGAGCAGTCCCAACTGACTGAGGCAAATTAGATGCTCTCTGTAACAAAGACCAAAGACGCCAATAGGCGATGCACGCCCACGGAACCCGAAGTGACAAAGGCTGAGTGACCTCCACAGCTTACCCCCATCCATACATCTCCCTTACTGTCAAATTATAAAATAAAGGCAGAGTAAAATATCCTATTATTTGTTCATAGCAGATGAGTCCGATGATGAAAAGACCACACTAACACAAAGGGTATCAGGATGGATATCCAGTATCACTGAAAAGTTCATGAGAAGATGTAAAGAGTCTTCCACATGGTGCCAGGGACAGCCAGCAGCCTAGGCCTGCTTTTGTGTCCCTTATCGTATGTGCAGGAATTGGCAGGAAAGAAAACTATGGAAGCCAGGTCGGGAGAAATCAGACGAGTTCAGGTAAAAAGTCTGACAGTGTTCAAATCACCACCAAGTCACCAAATCTCTCCCAGCAAACTAAGATATGCAAGGTTTTGAAGGCCAGTCCCAGAGCCTTAGCAGCATGTCCACACTGCTCTGTACCAAATGGTGATTCATGGGGGATGCAAGTTCGATCACAGGCATCTAAAAATAGAACAGTTAGTGTAAGGCAACAGCAAACTAGGAAATGTGGTAATGGGCCCCAAGTAACAGCAACGTAATGGCAAACTCGCTCGGTTTTTGTGGTCGAGCTGGAGTGCAGTGAAGTTTAACAGGAGAGGCTACTTACTAAACAATTGTCTCAGCCATCCCCATTCTGAGCAGCAGAGGTAACAGAAGCTGTGTCCATATTCTCGGGCTGGTGTGGTTGGCATGAGGGGACCCAAGTGCCTGTTGGAAGTAGGTGTCCATCTCTGCCGGAGATGAAAATGGCAGTTCTAGGGACATGGATATGTTGTTCATCCACACTTATTGGCAGGTCCCTTGCCGCTTTAAATCTTGCCGGAAGGTCTTCAAGCTGGCTCCTCCCACCCACCCGGGTGGTAAAACTCTCGGCTCCACCCCATGACGCCAGATCTTCCTTACCGCTTGGAAGCTCAGGTTCCCTCCTTAGCGCTCTGCGTTTTTGACTGGTTCCTGAAAAGTTCGGTCTTCAGATTTATTAAAGTATCGCTTGAATCTTGATCTTTCTTCTTAAGCTCGTGATGGCTTTTCCGGCCCGAAAAGGCGTACGGTTAGTTCACTCCAGGAGGACTCGCACTCCACGATGCTCTTTTGCCTGGACTTGGGTCACGATCCTCGGGCTTGCAATTTTTTTTCTGACCTTGGTCAGCTCTCTCTCCGAGAGACCCGCGCGACCCGTTCGGGCTCGGACATCTGGTAGTTTTCTCCGCTCCAGAGTCTCCATCGGACCAGCGGGTGCCCGCTTCGACTGTTTCTCTGCAGTCTTATCCTGCCGGGGAAGGGACGGGGGTTCCCCTTCCCTCTCCTTCGGTTGCGGAGCTTATCCCGCTCTCCTTGGATTCCTTACATTCAGCTTCGTTCAGGGAGCTTCGTCATTCCCTGTCCTCCAAGGGAGAAGGAACCTGGCCTGTCTCTTGGCCTATGTCTAAAGGGCCGTGAGCAGGGTCTCTTCGTCGGGAGCGGGAAGTTTTCCCCTCCCTCATTGGCCGACGCTCGACTTCGGTCGAGGTTTCGGCCTCTGGCCTCCACGGTAACCCGTCAGGTCAGCCGGCCAAAATCCCTTCGACGTTGTTGAGTCTCTCACCTGCCTTTTTGGGTCTGTTGAGGTCGTTTTCCGCCGCTCGGCGGAAGTCGAGCTCTGTCCTCCATTTTGGTCGACAGCCCTCGGTCCGCTCTTCCGAGCCGAGGGAGGAGCGGGTGCTCCCCGTTTCTTCCCAGGCCCACCCTCGGTTACCCCAAGGATTTGGGTCTCGGTCTCGGTCTAACTCTCGGTCTAGCCACTCACGCCAATCTCGGCGTTCTCGGTCGGAGCACCAGGTTAAGTGGCTTGGCCGTTCTTCCTCGTCCCCCTCTCGGATGAGGAACGGTTTCAATGCCGTTGGCGTCGGTGTTACGAGGAACTTATGTGGTGACAGCAGCTGTCTGGGTTTCAATCAACTCCGATTAATTCTCCAGATAGCAAGCAGTCGCCACTTGGTCGGCAGCCATTCGAATCGGTCGAGGAGCCTTCTCCAGGACCAGTTGCTCGCTCGACCCTCGCTGCCCCTCCGCCTTTGGCGGAGTCCAGGCCGGACCGTGGCCTGTCCTTCAGGTCACTCGGTTCCCTCACTCCTGCCCGCCCCCGGCGGACGAAGAGTGCCTCGGGCCTGCGGCAGCTTTTTGCAGACCCTTCGGAGCCTGGAGCAGGCTCTGCCATGTTTCCTGATGGGGAGGACCCTGGGTCTTCCCAGGAACATCCAGTAGATGACAGCCCATCATCTTCGAAGGGTCTACTTCAGCTCATTTCAGAGTTTACTGGAATGCAGCTTAAGCCCATCTCCGATCGGGCTCCTTACCCCCTTCTGGAGATTCTGGATCGAAGGGGTTCCTCCACGGAGGCCTTCCCAGTGGCTGAGGCTATTGTGGACCCAGCCTTGGAGCTATGGCGGTGGCCTACTTCTTGCCCTGCGCCTTCGGCCAGGGTAGCTCGGAGGTATCCTATCCCGGTCAGTTCTCTGCCCGGTTTCTCGGAGCACCCCTCGGCTGAAGGGGTAATTACCGACGACATTTTCCAATGTCTTGGAAACGCTGGGGATGTGGACAGACCCCCCGACAAGGAGTCCAGAAGGATGGACTATGTCGGGCGTAAGGTTTACGCTGCATCCTCCCTAGGCCTCCGTCAGGCCAGCTCGGTTGCACTGATGGCATATTTCTCCCACACCCTTTTGGGCTCCCTGGACGAGGTTCTTCCTCATCTCTCAGGTGACCTACGGACCACGGTTCGACAGGTGCGGGACCAGGGTAGGGCGGTGGCGAAGCAGCAGCTTCAGACGGCTCTGGATCTAGGCGACTCCTGTGCCAGATCGGTGGCGGCCGCAGTGGCCATGCGCCGCAGGGCGTGGCTGAGGTTAACATCCTTCTCCTTGGAAACCCAGCACGAGTTGGCGGACATCCCCTTCTTGGAGACTGACCTTTTCGGCCCTGGAGTGGAGGGATACATCCATGGGCCCGAGAAGTCCGATGCCACTCCGGACTCGGTCTCTCTCGCCCACGGGGTCAAGGGCAGCCGTCAGCCTTTGCGTAAGCCCCTTTGTCCCCTGAGCCCTGGGGCCCCCCTGGCCCAGCATGAGGGCCAGCAGGCATGCGCTAGGCGGCCTGTTGCCAAACCAGCATCTTCCTCCAAAAGGAAGCGGAGAGGCAGGAAACCGAGGGGCTCCTCGGCTCCCTCCCCCTCTAAGCCTGCTCAGTGACGGGCCAAGGGGCATTGCTCCGGCTCCGTCGTCCCAGCCAGGGTTTTCCCGTATAGGGACAGCTCCGCACCTCGTTCTGGAGGTATTTAGGGTGGATACTGTCGCAAGTTGCTAGCGGATCCCCTTTGAGCCGTTGCCCCACGGGGAATTTGAGTTCACTGCCCTTGTGTCGGTCATCCGACATGCCTGGCTCTCTAGTTAGAGATGATCAGGAAGGCCATGGACCCCCCACCATTCAACCCTGGGTTCGTGTCCAGGTATTCCTGGTCTCTTATGGACGGGGCTTGCGCCCATCCTCCCGCACGCCTGGATGGTCTCTCTCTTCTGCAGACATTCCATCCTCAGAACGTGGCATGTAGCTGTTTCCTGGTCTCCAGGATGTACCTACTCCTCGTTCCGTCCGTTTTTGGGGGAGGTTCCACCCCTACTTGCGGGGGAGCTGCTTACGAGTTCCTAACACTTCCTTGCTTAGCAGTCTCTGTGGCATGGAAGGGTCCGGATGTCACCCACCGGAAGGCAGACTGGTCTCCCGTTTCGGGAGCCGAGTGAGAACTCGTATCTTAGCGGTGAAGCTTCTTCGGGACTAAGCTCGACTTTGAGTCGAGCTCAGCTCGAGCGAACAGGGCGAGGTTCTTCCTCCTTTGCCGGTCGGTTGGCGGGGAATTACGCCCTGCCAGGACCTCCTGCTTCTCCTGGGCCTCAGGGCGCCTTCCCTTAGTGGGAGGGGCCAACCAGAGGTCACAACGCTTGTCCGTGGGACCAGTTCATGACTTACAGCCAGGAGTTAGGAGAGCTCCCTTGGACCATTCTAACCGGCAGGAGACTGTCCTGCTTGTTCGCCCTAGTTGCGGTCTTCTCCGACCAGTGCTTCTCGGATGGGTGGGTGCCCATCTTGGGGAATGTAGAGTGCGTCGCCTCTGGTCCTCTTGTGAGTCCCGATGTCCTTCCGGCTCGCTGGAGACAGACGGTCCGTTTAGCCGGCACCGCTCGCTTCGCTTGTACGGGGTCTAGTGGTCTAAGTCCAAGTTGGATTATTCCAAGACCATGTGCTACCTACTCTGCCAGGTTTGGTCTATCCCTGTCTCAGTGCAAGGAGGTTCTCCGCATTGGGCGGTTGCAGCAGTCGAGGCTTCCTAGCCATTTCATGGCAGGAGCCCATCCATGGCGGCGCCCTGAGCAGGGCATAGGCTGCGCCTCATGAGTGCTCCTCTCTGCGCGGGTAGCACAGGATCTTCTCCCTTTTCCCTCCGGGGAGAATACTAGGCCGAGACTGTTTTTGGCCCGCCCCTCAGCAAGGCTTGCTGTGAGGGATGCCATCGGGGCCACGGACCCCGGGCCCCTCCGTGCCTCTTCCCCATTTCCCTTGACCTGCGGGCAAGGCGAGGAGGAATTTGGCGCAGGTGGTGCTGGTAGCCCCAGACTGGATTGCCAGGGCTGGTATCCAGCTCTCCTCAGTCTCAGCCACAGGCTCCCGAGACGGTCTCTAGTCCGCCAGTCCTGTCTTTCCTTTTCAGGGGAAGGTTATCCATCTGGACCTTCAATCCCTGCACCTGTTGGCCGTCCCCTGTGCGGCTAGGGGCCAGCCTAGGGTCTGTGGCAAGGTCCCTCGACCTTCGAGGCGTCCTGCTAAGAAGTCGGCCAAGATGCTTGTCCTTTGGGAGAAGTTTTCCTTCTTCCGATGATGGGATAAGGCGGTGCCCTTCCTGTCCCTGGGCATAGCATTCCGGACTATTTTCGGTCCATCCTTAGAGCAGGGCTTCGGTCGACAACCCTCTGGGTGCTTCTGCGGTCACCACTGTCTTCCGGGCACGGGCCGGAGGGTAGCTGGTGGTACGGAGAAGGTGGTCTGTCACTTCTAGGCCTCGACCACGCCTCCCCCTTTGGGAGAGTATCCCCGTTTCTGCGGGATCCTTGCTGGTATGGGCTTAGCTCATGAGCAAGCCATCCGAACCTTTGCACAGGTGCGTTTTCCCCCACCTGTTGAGGAAGAACACCTTCTTGGGGCCACTCCGCCATCCAGAAGGCTGGGAGAGTTCCAGGCACTCCTTTAACCTCCCTATCCGGTCTTCCACAGGGACTAGGTTGTCCTGCGCCCCACCAGTTCCTCCAGGAGGCGGTGAGGAGTCTTCCTCGGGGTTTTGCCTCTGCCGGGGGTTTATCCCCATTCACACCTCGGAGGCTGTATTCAGGTTCTGTGGGAACCGTTTTAACGCTCACCTCGTGAGAGCGTAGAGCTTAAATTTGGGAGAGGTTCACCAGCTGTTCATCACCTTCGCTGAAGCCGCATCTGGCAGATTGTAGCCCAGTGGAAGACGAGCAGGCGGGTCACCCCTGCAAGGTCTCCACTTTAGGCGGGCGGGCATGGAGCCTCCCTGAGGGATAAGCGCTCTTTTTAACCCGTCCTTCCACTGCATCGTTGGCTGCTTCCAAGGACACTCCGGTCCAGGATATCCGCAGGGCTTCTGCCCGGAAGCAGGCTTTACCGTTCCCCCTCCACATCGACCTTGGGTCGTGCCGGCGTGCTGTTCGGGGCCTCGGTTCTCCAGTCTTTCTACCTAAGTAGGGGTGTGCGCCTTGCCTCCCTCCCTCCTCCCAGAGAACTGCTAGGAGTCTGCCAATAAGTGTGGATGAACAACATATCCATGTCCCTAGAAATACAGGTTACTCACCTGTAACAGGAGTTCTAGGAATGGTATGTATTGTTCATCCACACGATCCAACCTCCCCCAGCCTTGCATAACCTGGCTTCCAGCGGGCTAGATATGGCGGCCATGGGGCGGCTAAGAGTTTTACCACCCGGTGGGTGGGAGGAGCCAGCTTGAAGACCTTCCGCAAGATTTAAAGCGCAAGGACCTGCCAATAAGTGTGGATGAACAACATATACCATTCCTAGAACTCCTGTTACAGGTGAGTAACCTGTATCTTCTGGCCATTATAGTGTACTGATGATGTGGCGGGTAGAGCAAGAGGTAAGTAATACCCGATTCCTAAGATCAGCTTTAACTTTGTCGAATGATTGTCTTTTTCCAGCACACTCGTGGATAGTCTGGGTAGAAGGACAGATGGACTCCATTCAAGTTGCTTCCCAAAGGTCTCTCATCTTCTCAAAATTCCTGTCCTGAAAGCACAAGAGTTTAAAAATCAAGAGATGTGGATGATTAGCTGCAGGGCACATAGGGTTACTCTCCGGACTCGATGCACTCGTCGAGTTCAAAGTTGAACTCTGCTGGTTCAAGCTGCGCCAGTCTGGTAGATGCTGTCGGAGGTAAGCCACTGGATCAGGCCATGGAAACCCTTTGGAAGACCCAAAAGCCACACATTGTTCTGCTGCCTTCCCTTCTAAATCTTTGACCTTGTGGAGAAGCCATTCAGCCTGTTCTTCAGTCATCTGCTGGGCGGTCATCCATGTTGTGTTATGCCATTTCTAAATTGGCCACTTTGTTCTCCACAGTGGTGACCCGCCCATGAGCTTCTCGAGGGACTGCTGTGTACCAGTGACCATTTGACAGATCAATTCAACCATCACAGCAGTCTGCTTGAGTAAGGCCCTGTTTGTCAGTCTGAGCCAAGGAGACTGAGTGGGAAGCTGAGAGTGCAGTCATATTGGGCGGGTGACGAATGGGCTGGGTGATGAAGTCAAACTGTCTTTTTCCTTTTCTGCGGTGATGATGGTGTTTCTTCTGCAGTGGATCTGGTAAGCATGCTGTGGTGACACTGCATTGCTGGTTTAGATGTCTACACAGGTCCGCAGATCAAGTAATGAATATGAATATTTTATGATTATTGCTTAAGGATTGTTTAGTCATGCCAAGAGTTTTTTTATTGTATTTTTCCCTTGTAACCAGGATTATGTTAAAGGATATCTCTTGTAAATGAGCGTCAGCGTGATCAGAATTGTCTTATTCAATTTGTTGAATAAAAATGGATTACTGCTGCTACTACCACTAAGAGATGGAGGCAGATGTCGAGAGGAGCTGCAGGAGATGTTGCACTTTATTTTAGTTTTAAAAGCTTAGTTGACATTAACTATCAGCATAACTGTGATTTCCATAGTTATAGGCGGAGCATGCAGTAACAGTCGATATCGAGAGGATCTCCCTCTCTTGAGAGGCATGATAAATTGAGACTAGAGCCAGCAGCAGAGACCTAAATATAGCTGTGGCCAAAATAGAAAATAGCTCATTGCGATATTGGGCAGATAGTGCAGCCATTGTAGTGCAAAAGAAACATGGCCACATCCTGGCATAGTGAGGCACTCTGCCTCTTCATCAGTGGAGGTACAGCATTGTGGTGTCTTGGCAACATTCTGTGTGGCTCCTGATTGGCTGCTACAAAGCAACGTTGCATCATGCAGAGAACACATTCAGCAGTGGGAGTTCATGTGAAAGCTCCTCTCAGAGTGCTGGGTTGTGGTCATGTTTCTTTTGCACTGCAATAAACTACATTTTGGGACTTTAATATCACTTGCTTGTGTGTACCATTTTCTTCTGTTTTGTCTTTTTCTTTGCTTTTAAATGGTGGCACCTTCTGAGCACACAGTGTATGTGATGCATAGTTTGGGCCACCCACTTTATTCTGGCAGGACCCTTTTTTTATACGTGACACCAGCTATTTAAGGTAGGCTTGCCTCCATCTCTTTTAGTTCAGTAAGGTCCCCCTGGCAAAAAGTCAGAACCATCACAAGACACAAAAGCAGACTTGCAGTGCCCTCCTGGAAGATTAGGGAAACAACTAAGGGGAGCTTGGCCCAACCCATAGGATGGCCCCCGGAGATGACAGTAGTGTCAGAGAAATTGAGTTCAAACAATGAAAAACTGACTGAAACCAGAAAAAGCAGCACCTATCAGTCCTACAGAAGAGGTGTTGGGAGAAGATTTACTGGTACTAGTAAATAACAATCCTATAGACTTCAAGGATATCTCCTCCATGGAGTCATAATACATTAGCGATTGCCGAGTAGTACAAATTCCAACAAGGAGGCCTAGAAATCAGAGGATGGTAGCATACAGAATAGTGGGGTCACGTGATGGCATCTAGCTAGGCAGCTGCTTAGACTCTGAGCTCTCCCTCCAGTCGCTGTTTCTGCTAGTTTTTGTGCCATCTGGACACCAAATTGTGAAATTTACACTAGAGGTGTTTGGACATCGTGGCCTGCTATCACTGAATCGATTTTGCTCCAGGGAAACTGATTATTTTAGCGGATGGAGATTGATGGGAAACAGGCTCTGTTAAACACACTCCCTGCATCCCCTGAGAAGGTATCAAAGAAGCAGCAACCAAGGTCCTGCCAAATCGGAATGGAGTGACAGACCGCAACTGGCTACCCCTGACGGAAGATAAATTTCTCCAGGAACTGATCCCTGTGAAAGATATTCTTAAAGAACTGGCTGGTGAGCTTAAATCACTGCGTAGTGATCTGTCATCGGTCTCCACCAGAGTATTGGATATGGAACCCAGAGTTTTGTCGCCGAACAATGGAAATCTAGAACTGATGTCGGGTTGCTGAGCTCAAGCAACAGATCAAGAAGTTATGCAAAACTGAGGATTTGAGGGACGAATCGCCGGAACAATCTGCTAATTTTAGGCCTACCGGAGATGGAGGAAGGGCCGGACCTAACGGCTTTCTTGCAGAAGTTCCTGGTCAAGATCGTTGGCCCATCTCCTATCAGTCCCTCCTATCATTTGGAGCGGGTCCATCGCTCACTAAGGCCCAGGCCCCTTCTGGTTCTCCTCCATGCATATAGTCAAATTTTAAGTTATATTGAGAGGCAGCATGTGTACTCTAAATCCCGAGATTAAAGGAGATCTTTTGGGGTTGGTCCAGAATTAGTATCATGAGGACCTTCCTAAAGAGACTAGAGAAAAAGGGCAGCCTATCATCCTGTTGTCCAGAAGCTAATAGCAGCTCCATTCCTTTAGGATGAACTACCGCGATTTTGAAGGTCACGGTGGGAGGCTCAACATGCAGTTTTAACTCTCCTGGAAGCGGCCTTAAAGAACTTGCCTCCAGACTACCAGATCTGTTTAAGACTGCTGGCTGAATGACTTGCTATTTGTTATTTGCTGTCGCATTCTGACGATCCTGTGGTTCGAGATTTATTGGATTGACCTGTATTATTATTATTATATGGTGGGGGCCTGCTTTCTCTCTTTGCTGGGCTGACTGGATGGAAAGGCCTGCTGGCTAAACTTTCTTGGATCTTCTCCCTGACTAATTCACCTCGCTTATTCTATTCTATTTCCTCTCTGCTTCTGTCTCCTTTCTTACCTGGCTGTTTCTGCGATGGTCTGAATGGGTGAGGGTTGCCTTCTGGGTGGTGGGGGATCCTTCTCGGGACCCGGCCATTCATGCTGCGGCGGAACTCTTCTTCCGTTTGCTGCTGTTTCCTGGGGACTTCTAGCGGAGGACGGTCCCGGTCCGGCTGGTTTTGGGTCCCTCGAAACAGAGTCCCAATGTTGAGATCTTTACCAGTCAGAGTTTTCGTGGTGTAACACATCTCTCGGGCTGTTTGGATGCCTGGTAGGTGGCTTTCTCAGTCTTTTGTTTCTGGGCTGATGATGGGTTGTGCTTCCTATAGCAGGTAGATTGGGGATGGTGTTTCTTCTATAGTGGGGGTTGCCTTTCTGTCTCTATCTTCCTTTTGGTTGCAAAGCCTTTACTGCTCTCCCCTTTCTAATTTACCTCTTCCTAATTTACCTTTTCACTGTTGGTGACTGGTGGGGTGGGGGGCCGGGTCTGTGGGTGCTTGCTCGCTGGATGCAGTATCATGAGCCTAATGATGGGGGGTTTGCTAACCTCTCCCTGGTGGTGGGGCTGGTAGGGTTCATTATATGGGGGTTTTGGTCATATGTTCTCGCTGGCCTGTTCTGGAGGTGTTTTCTTTATTGGTGTGTGCATCTAACACTGGGGACTTGGGGGTTCGCAAATGGGGTTGGGTGGTCAGAGCCTCTGTGTTTTGGCTTGCTCAAAGGATTACTTCTGCTCTGGCCTCCTGTTGTATATAGTTACTCGTGGGTTTTGGGGGTTCCTTTGACGTCGGGGTGGGCTGTTGGGTTTTGTGAGTTTTATTCGCTGGTGGATTTTCAGAGTCGGGGTTGGAGAGGGTGGGGTCGATCTTTTATTGAAGGTTTTGTATTGGGCTTTCTGGAGGCTGGTTTTGGCTGGGTGGGCAGGGGGGAAGGGGATGGTGGTCGCTTTCCTCTATATTTTATATGGCCTCTGGTTAAGTAGGGTATGCTGCTATGGGGGGGAATATGCTTTTGGCAGTCTTTGTCTGGGGTTGTTTTGGGTTGGGGTATATTTTGGGGATAATAATATTAGGCTGGGAAATTATAGGTGGGTCAGTTTAGTGTACCAGTTTAGCTCAGCGTACTGTTTCTGTGGGGTTGGACTGGTGGGGTCTTTCCTGTGGGGACTTAAGCTGTGTTTGTTTGGGCATAATACTGTGTTTCCAGCCTTTTCAATTTGGGTGCACCTTTTTCCTTTCTATAATGCCGAATGTGTCTGGATATTTGGTTTTTGCATACTGTACCTAAAATGGCTATGAGCACTTTCAAAATAGCTTCTTGGAATGTACGCGGACTTAGGGATCGGGTCAAACGGCTGCAGATGTTCAATCACTGTTCACTATTGCAAATTGATATCCTTTTTTTGCAAGAGACACATTTAAGCCATGATGACACCAAGCTGCTATCTCGCTCTGGTTTCTCTCAATCCTACCTTGTGGGTAATTCCTGTTTTAGTAAAGGGGTGGCGGTCCTTGTTAAAAAGCATGTTTTATTTACTAAAGAGACAATTGTATCAGACCCAGATGGGAGGTTTATTTTGGTCAAAGGTACTCTTAATGGTGGCAATGTTGTACTGGGCTCTATATATGGTCCGTTGGGGGGGAATCCGGGATTTTTCATGTCCCTTGCTGATAAATTGTCCAACTTCCTTCCTGCCCAGTTCATATTGGGAGGGGACTGGAATATTCCCCGTTCACCTATCTTGGATAGAGAACCTCAGGATAAACGTCCCCCTTCTCCGGCTCATAGAACCTTTCAGGAACTGAGGTCGTTGCTGGGTTTATGTGACCCCTGGAGGCTTGCTAACCCCTCTTCGGCTTTTCTTTCCTTTCTCAGTCGATGGTACCAAATCTAGGTTAGATATGGTTTTAGTTAGTATTTTCTTTCTCCCGAGTCTCTTTTATCTGGCATTGAGCCAATATCCTATCGGACCACGCCATTGTCTGGATCAGGCTTTCCTTAGACCCGGATTTCTCCGGACTCGTTTGGCGTTGAATACTCAACTGTTGAAGGATCCTCAAATGTGTGGATATCAGCTCCCTGATTTCCTCTTCTGGCGGATAATCTGAATTCCACCCAAGGCTGGACATGGTTTGGTCTGCCTTGAAGTGTTATCTCAGGGTGAGCTTATTAAATGGCTTCCTCAGGAAGAAAAAGCGGCTTGCAAACTCTTTATCTTTGATGAGTAAAATCAGGGAGTTAGAGGTTAAGTATTCTTCAACTTCTTCTTTAACTGATCTTAAAGAGCTTTTATCAGTAAAGAGTGAATATATGGATCTTTTGAAGGAGAAAATGGAATACTGCTTGATAAGAACTCAAGCTAAATATCTTGATCATGGGAGAAATCTGGTAAACTCTTGGCTCTCGCTTTGCGATGCGTTGAAAGCTCTAGGATTATTCCTCTTGCTTCTCTTCATCCGGGTGCTGTTGTCTCTTCACCCAGAGGTATTGCCCATATTTTAAAGAGTACTATCTGGACCTGTACAGTAAGTCTCCTGTATCTCATCCCATTTCGAATTAAATGAGTACTTGAGGAGATAGACATTCTTTGCTTATCAGAGGCCCAACAGGCTATCTTGTTGGCCCCTTATTTCGTCGGAGGAGATTGAGAGAACCATTGCTTCCTGGCTTCTGACAGAACACCGGTCCGATGGTCTCCTGCAAACTTTTATAAGGTCTTCGCCAAGGACTTGGTATCTATTCTCCTTAAGTTATATGAGTACCTATCGGTATCTCCTGATGTGGATCTCACATTGTTTGAGGCTATAATTGTTTTAATTCCTAAGCCTGATAAGATTCTACGGACCCAGCTAATTATAGACCTATTTCTCTCCAAAATTATGACATGAAAATTCTTGCTAAAATATTAGCTGAAAGAATTAAGAAGGTTTGGTCTGGTCTGCTGAGCCCGAGCAGATTGGATTTGTCCCTGGTAGATCTCGTGCGGATCATTTGAGGACCCTGTCACATATCTCTCAATATGCCCAATCCGTTTCATATCCGGCTGCTCTGGTCTCCCTCGATGCCGAAAAGGCCTTTGACCTGCGTTGATTGGTCCTTTCTCTGGTCAGTTATGGAGAGAATGGGTTTTCCGCCTGCTTTTCTGAATAAAATTTGGATGTTTTATAGTTGCCCTTCTGCTAAAATCTATTGTAATGGGGTGTTTTCTTCCCTCTTTCATTTATATACTGGCACCAGACAGGGATGCCCTCTCTCCCCTCTGTTATTTAATTTGTATCTGGAACCATTGCTCATAAGGCTCAAAGCATCTCCCCAGGTTAGAGGGCTCAGGTTACAACAAAGGGATTTGGTTCTTTCTGCTTATGCAGATGACATTCTTTACATCTAATAGATCCGGCTGAATCTTTGAAGGCTGTGATTGAAATTATTGAGCGGTTTGGTACTTTTTCTCTATAAACTGAACATCTCCAAATCTGAAATCTTTCCTCTAAATGTATATACTAATAAGCACAATTTTCCTCCTTTGGGATGAGATGGACCCTCAGGTCTATTAAATATTTAGGATTTATTTTCTACTGATCTTTCTCTTTGAAAAAGTTAAATTGGATAGAGTCAAGGACTCAGTCTGTCAGGATTTACAGCGATGGTCAGCCCTTCCCATCTCACTTTGGGGTCGAATAAATATTATTAAAATGAACGCCCTCCCCGGATTTTTACCCGTTGAATTTGGTTAACCTCTGGCTTCCCATCTCCTATTTTCAGTAAATTCATGCACTTTTTCTAATTTTATTTGGCAGGGAAGGGGTTAGCGTTCTTATGCCAAACTGTCGCTTCTAGAGAGAAGGGTGGCCTTAGATTACCTAATCTCCTGTTGTATTATTGGCCGGCTCACCTCTCTAAATTGGGAAGATGGTTTTCCACGGACCCAGATTCATCCTGTCCAATCTGGCTCCAGCTTGAACGTGCCTCTCTCTCTCTGAGATTAAACCAGATAGGTATGCCCTACTTTATGTGCCCCCAAAGGTATTCTCACATTGGGTGTCGGATAGTGTGATGATGGTTGCTCTTAAGTCACTCGGTCAGTGCCTAAAGTCCTTCCGCATCTCTGGTACTTTAGACCTGGGACAACCGGTGGTTCGTAATCCCAATATTAAGCTGGGTAGTTCATGGATTATGTCGGAGTGGCTCCCACAAATCAGAGAGGCCAGACTCGAGCATTTTTTTAGCCAGGACTCACTTCTTTCTTCCGGTGATATTTTGGGGAAATTTGATATACCTAGGAGAGATGTCTTCAAAGTCTATCAACTGAGGCATCTGATCAGCCGGAGATTTGGTACCATTTTTAGGGATTCGGTTGCTTATCCTTTCTTCTCTGGAATTATTAATCTCGCTTCCCAATCTCACCCTGTCTCTTTGATATATTCCTTTCTTTTGAACTATAAATCCCAGGAGACGGTTGAAGGTTCGGGTGTGTGGGCACGCCTCTTACCTGACATTTCCCCGGACTGGTCTGGTGTATGGAAGGATCTCCATAGATACCATACTCAGGATAGGTTGCGGTTAACACAATATTACATTGTCAATAACCTCTACTATACTCCTGTTAAACTCTTTCAGCTCAAGAAGGTCTCTCACTCAAAGTGCTTTAGGTGCTTGCAAGGAGATGGTAACTTAATCCATATGTTCTGGGACTGTCCCAAAGTTGCCTCCTTGTGGTCTCTGGTCCGGGACTACCTTGATCCTCTTCTGGGTCTGTCCGTTTTTTCTGTCCTGAGATATGTATTTTGGGTGAGTTCTCCCGTATAGATAGTGTTGAGCGTCGATACCATATGGCTTTGGTGTCTATGGCTGTTAAAAAACTGGTTTTAAGACACTGGACTGATCAATTGGCCCTGTCTTTTGCTGATTGGTTGACTGAACTGGTTTCGTACCTTCAGTCAGAGAGTTTGATTGCTAGTCTTAAAGGTTGTCTGGACCTGTTTCAGAGGAGGTGGGGTAAACTCCAAGCCTTGTGTCTGCTTTAATTTATGTAATTCTGGGACCCGATTCCTTCTGTCTGCTTTTTATTTTAAGTTTTATGTTAATTCTCGTTTTCTGGACTATATTGCTCTTTTATAGATACCAAGTTTTGAAGTTTTATGATGATATGTTGTTTTTGTCCAGTCTAAGCTTTGTTTTTGTTGGTGCACCCCGGAGGGACGGGGGAAGGGGGTGGTTGAGGGAGGTTGGATGTTCAATGCTGAATAATGTTTGTCTATTTGTCATCAGGTGGGTTGGACGGACCTGGGTGGGTTCGGGATTTGGGAGGGTGGGTGGGGTTTTAGTTTCCTTTTTCGTTGGGGGTTGGAATGTGGGTGGGGAGGGTAGTTCTTTGGCTGTACCGTTTACCTTAACGTTTTCTTGTACCTCCTTCGTTTGTTTTGTATTGTTGTGTTTTGCTTTGTTTTTCAAACCAAATAAACTTAAATTTCAAAAAAAAAAAAATACAGAATAGTGGGCTGTGTAAGCCAGGAAGGCAAAGGGCAGGGCTCTTATGAGGGAGCAAGCCAGCCTGTAATCTAGTCTGAGAGAGCTGAGAGGGTCCATTAGGAATTCATGCCTGCAGGAATGAGACCGCCGTATACATTGGGTGCATTACTGCCCAATCGCGCACTCCCCTTGCTTCCCAGCATGAGTTAGGAATGGGTACCTCTCTGTGTGTTGAAGAAGTGTATTACACAATGAATATCAGTCCTCTCTACTTGGTTTTTCCTTGGAGCAAACAAAGTAAAGGCCCCAAGGACCAGAAGGACCATCCTCATCTCCAGATTGTAGAGCTGGAGAAAAAAGTTCTGTGGGGGTCCATATGCCCCAGGATATGGATACCAGGGATCGCAGGTGGGCAAGCCAGCCATAACTAGATGCATCCATTGTATGGATGGCCTGATGTGAGGGGGGGAAGTAATCCGATTATTAGCGATCCTGCAACCAAAGGAGATTGGGCAGGGTAAAATCATGTGATCCTGAAGCTGTAAGGCTGGGAATCACCGAACACTGAGGACCCACTATGAGAACCTTAGATGTGGACAGGCCAGAAGCACCATCTCAGTAGCAGCTGCCATGAGATCCAATAGGCGAAGCTCAGTTATGGCCAAAAACCTGGTGTCGGAAGGAGCCTGGACCACTTGAACAATCAGGGCAAAGGCCTGCCATCTGACAAATGGGCAGTCATGTAAATCACATCCAACACTGTGCCTATGCACCTCAGCCTACGGCATAGGAGCAGCACAGACTTCAGCCTGTTGACCAGAGATCCTGATTGGTTGAACATCAGCAGAAACCAGAATAACATGCAGATCGGCAGCTCTCTGGACAGAGCATTGAGGAGCCAGTCGACCAGGTATGGGAAGGCATACAATATCTGTCAGCAGATGGCCATGATTACAGTTGCAAGCATTCAGGAAAGACATGCAATGGAATTGACAAACCAAAGGACAATAAATGAAACTGAAAGTGTCAGCCCAGCAGGCAGAAGCACAGCTATCATCTGACAGCATCTGAGTATGATGTGCAGAAATATTTATCCTGCACGTCCAGTGCACACATTCAGCACTCCTGTGACAGTAGGGTGAGGATGGCTTGGTGAGACACCATACTGTCAACTCATAATTTGTTAGTTCGGAGCCATGAGGGCTAGTATAGGCTGAAGGTTCTCTGTTCCTCGAGGAATCCACCCAGAAGAAACCCTCAGGCACTCCTCTGCAAGAGGAAGTAGCTGAACTGCACTTTTGACCAGCAGAGAGTACACTTTGGACTGTAAGAATGAGAGGTGCATTGGGGACAGGTGCAAGGCACTGGATGAAGTACAGGAGGTTGGTAACAAATTCCAGGGCTTGACGATCTGACACATGGCGAGGAACCAGCTGTTTGAAGCGAACGTATGCTACTCTGACAGAGACAGTGCGATCCTGCCCCTACATGCACTTTGATGCTGTCAAGTGAGATAGAATAGAAGGTAGGAAGTCAAAGGACAGTGAAGGGACAGATAAGGTGCCACCCTCTCCCTTACCTCTGGGGCTGGAAAGGAAGTTCCCAAAGATTCCTGGTTTACTAGGATTGCCTGGTTTCCTTCCACAGGCAGTCCTAATACTTGATCATATAGGTTGCTGTACAGAGACCAAGGAAGGTTGAGGCATACATCCACTTGTCCACTGTGTCCGGATGGCTAGACTCCTAATCAGGAGACATGGAGCTGAGGTGTGGTTGGCCTGTCAGAATCAGCCATCATAACCACCAAACTTCTGGTTGCGTGGACAAAGTGGAATAAGCTGAGAGAAAGAGCAAGAAACTGACTAAAGCCAGACTACCTGTGCAGCAACCTCCAGACCTGTAAGAGGTACTGTGACAGAGGAGGTCACAGGACTCCTAAAACTCATACAGATTCCTGTTGTAAAGTCTTCCACCGCATCTTTATTTGCAGTTTAACATGCATATTGTGCAGTAATGCCTGAAAATGGGCATCTGCAGGAGGAGACTGTGGTACAGAAATGACCAGTTCCTTACCTTCTGAGGATGTGGTAGAGTAGGAGTCAAACCCTTGAATAAGGAGATGCTCCATTCCATTGTCCAGTTCCACTGCATCAAATAGATCCGGATTGCATTTCTCATTTTCTTCATACTGAAGAGGAGTAATAGGCTCAATAGCAAAAACAGGATGCATGGACTAAGGACAGACGTGGACTATACAAGTGCCAAACTGCATCGCTGATGATCATTTCCATGGTCTAGGATGACAGTCCTGGTCGTGATGACAGTGATGACGGGTGTGGCTGTATAACATGCTTTAGCTGCATCAGTGACAGTAATGTCAGTGTAGCAGAGATGGCGACGAGATCACGAACAGTAATAAAGACAGTATTTATTTATTACTAGGATTACAAATACCTTTGTACCAGGGGTTCTCTTACAAAGGTTCCACATCAAGAAAACAGTACAATGTAGCTAGGTGAAAAAATAATAGTAATACAAAAAGCAGAGTAGCGTTCCAGGTAAGGAAGTACGGTAATATTACAATCGGTGAAGCAAGAGGTACAGAAGATATTCCAAGTTGATACAATATCATCACAACAATAAACATACAGCAGAACAAGCAGGCAGGATTGCAGTCCAGAATTATTAGACTTTGTCCATCAAAGAGTAAAGTAAATAAATGTAACCCCCAGGTGGTGCTATCCCAAGGGCTACTACCCCTGCCTGCTTGACTACTGACAGGTTGAGGGGCCTAGGTTCTATGGCGGGTGCCTCCACCCAGAGGTCAGGGTTTGTAATGGTTGGTCTAGTTTGGTCACAGCTCTCTGGGACACTGAGACCCCCTTCTAATCTCTCTAATGGCCCACACGATGCACAGGAGTTACAGTACCAATACCCCACATGTACACACTGTTCATTCATAAGGTACCACCTACCCTCGAGACTGATTCGCAGGTTCGTCTCTGAGGACCCCCTGAAAAATAAGGTTAAGCAGCATACACAAACCAATACAGTGTTTGGCATGAAGGTACTGACACTTCAGACAGTTTAAAGTTCAACAACAACAACAAATCTGATTTATTTAGGGAACAGTAACACAGGAGGGGGAAATCAGGTTAATTAATGGCATTAAATCACAGTACTGTGCACACATACAGGGTCTGAAAAGTCACACTCTGGGTACCTGTGGGGGCTAGCCAGTCCATTGCCTGGGGTTGCCAGCAGGTGCAGATGGATAGGGCCCTGTAGAAGAAAATATGCACAACACCCAATTGTAATCCGGAGCCGGAGGGTTCAGTCCATGAAACAGTGAAACAACTAGAATTAGGTGACATACTTGTGATTGAAAACAAGCTGCAGGGGAATACCCTGATTTGTACTCACAACACCCAAGCTGAGGATCAGATGGAGAATGTCCCTCTGGATTGCCAGAAGAGCAGAGCATGAGGACAAGGTTCTTGTGACTGGACCCCACTGCAGTAGATAGCAAACGGATGTAGTCTGAATTTAGCTGGGGGTTTACTTCCAGCTTTTGCACACAATTCACTGTACAGGGGATTTGAACTAGTGATTCCCCACAAGCACTACGCACATTTATATGTAAAAGGAAAGTACTATACCAGGCAGGCTGCTCCTCGATCCTGATCGCAATTACTGCAAAATACCCGGGAGCACACACAGCAGCCTCAGTTCTTGACAAGCCAAGCGTGATTCAGCAATTTCTCCAGTCTTTTACAGGATGAGCCTGGTTTCCACACTTCTAGTGCTTCTTTCTCCTCACAACTCGGATTCAGTCCAAACTGGCACTCACCAAGGTTGCAGACCAAAACTCAGGGCCTCACACGCGCTTCCCGTGTGAAACTATACACCGCAGAAGCACACAGCTCCTTCTCTCTTCACAGTCACAACTGATCTGATCTTTCCAGTCACAGAGCAGGGCATTTCCTTTAGCCCCACACTATTCTGTTGGCTGATTCAGCTGTCACTCACAATAAGACTCCCTCTGTTGGTAGAAAAAGGCGCCAAGGTCAAAACTACATTTCCTAGAGTCACTGCCCATACAATCCCCTTGTGGCTGGCTCAAAATTAAGAGTCCAAGTTCTGATTCATCCACAGGCTCCATTTTAGGGAACCCTTAACCCAACTGGCCCAGCACAGCAGTTTAGGTCCAAAATGGAGGGGTGACACACACACACACACAGTCCCAGCTGCAAGAAAGGCAGGTTAGACAAACTGCATTTTACTTAACAGTCTAACTGGTTTCAGGCAAACAGTTACATCTTTCATTTAGGCTCCCTCTGCGCTCTTAGCGACTGCAGAAATGGAGCAATTTCTCCGCAGCTCGGGTGGGATTTGAGCATTAAATACACAGTCCCCCCCATACAAACTAATTAAGTCTGCAAGCAGACAGCTCTTAAAGAGACAGTACATGGAGGCTCAAATAGCACTCACTTGGAACCACATTTAAACAGCTCAGACACCGAACATCGCCCAGACTTGGAGCATTCAGACAAGCTCCTGGAAGACTTTTGGGAACCCCCATTTGCTGGGGGGTTACATAAATATCAGCACAGTGAAAATGGTGAGGGGAAGTGGGTGAGAGGGATGGGGAGAAAAAGGTGGAGTATGTGAAGTAGTACTCGGGGTAGGACAGGGGAACTGGGAGTCAACGGGTATTGGCAGCTAGATGGGTCAGGGACCTTGAGGAGCAGGGAGTAGGAACTATTTTATTTATTTATTAGCTTTTGGTAACCGTGTAAGTGCACTAGGCAACAATCCTGCCTATTTTCAGGCACTACCTGGGAGAGTACAATACAGAACAGTCAACAGTACAGATCAGAACAACAACTTAGGTGCAGGTGTTACAGACTGGGTTGAGATACATCAGAGAAGAGATAAGCAGACAGTAATGCAGTAACCAATAAGGTATAACAATAAGTAACAAATCAGAAGTATAATTGGTATGAGGAGGCGCACGCTCAATCAGACATATTAGCCAAGTTTGGTAGAAAGGAAACACATAGGGGGATACAGCAAAGTAAGTAATACATTAGTACTGAATGACATGGCGCCTTAAGTGGTACTCCCATTTATGAGCAGTCACAGTTACCTAGGGCAAAGAGGTGAGAAAACAGTGAGCACTTAAAAGAAAGGTGGGAGGTGGAGTTTTTAACATGAGATGGGAGCAAGTTCCAAAACCTAGGGTTGAAATAGGAGAAGGCCTGTTCACCCATTTTGGTGGCGCAGGGCCATTCCGTGAGTTTTGGGATGGATGAGGACCTAAGTGAGCGAGAGTGGGAGGCTGGGGTAAGCATGTCACCCAGAGAGGCCGGATGAGGTGTTCTAGTAAGAGAGTCAACAAGACACCCTAAAGTGTATGACGGGAGGTCATTGGGAGATAACCAGTTTAGGCCAGAGTGGAGTAGGCAGTGATGAGTTAGGCGAGGAGCTGATAAGGCGAACCTGCATACATTATTATAAGGAAGTGTCCCACGTGCTGAGCACTCTGATATTGTCATGGTAGAGAACAGGGAGGGCATAAAGGAGTTGAGGAAGAAGTACACCTCCTGCTATCGATATCCTCGCAGTCAGGGTGAGTGAGTGGCGCACTCGATAGGCCGCCCCAATTTTAGCATTGACAGACCGACAAACCTCATTGATATGTACTGAAAAATCAAGTGCCGGGTCAAGCGTTACCCCGAGGTATTTGAAAGAAGAGGTGTTAGTGACATTAGTCCCATCCCTGCAGTGGACAAGGAGTTTAGGGGACACGGAGGGCACTTTTTTAGAGGACCCATAAAGCATGGCCTGGGTCTTCCCAATATTTAGTATTTGATGGTTAGCTGAGAGCCAGGATTGAAGGGATTGGAAGTCATGAGATAGGTTTAGATTAATGTCAGCAATAGACTTGGATGAATAATAAAGCATGAGATCATCTGCATACATGAGTAGACTGCTGTGAAGGAAAGGACTGGAGATATTGTTTAGATAGAGGGAAAAGAGTAGTGGACCAAGTATGGACCCCTGTGGAACACCGCGGGAGATAGCAATAGGGGAGGAGAGAACCTTACAGAATGAAACAGCCTGAGAACGGTTATCCAGGTAGCTGTTGAACCAGGATAGGGTAGAGTCAGAGGCACCTAGGGCTTGAAGCCTAGTCAGTATCAGAGGCGCCTAGGGCTTGAAGCCTAGTCAGTAGAAGCAGATGATGGACCATATTGAACGCTTTCGAGAGGTCAATAAACACGGCTCCCGTGAGTAAGCTGTTATCCATGTTTTCCTTGATATCGCTTGTAATCTGGGTCAGAGCAGTAGTGGGACTGTGCCCAGCCCTGAAGCCATGCTGGGAAGGGGATAGAAGATTAAACTTAAGAAGGTACTCAGAGACCTGATGATGGATTATTTTCTCAAGTAGTTTGCTAAGCGTGGGGAGAAGTGAGATGGGGCAGTAGTTGGTCAAGAGTTTAGCGTCCCCTTTCTTAAGTACCGGTATAGTTCTAGCCATTTTCCATACCAAGGGGACAGAGGCAGAGCAGAAATGTAGGTTAAAAAGCCTAGTTATAGGTGCAGCAAGCCAGGTCGCAAACTGCCTAAGAATCCCTGGATGGATACCATCAGGGCCAGCGCTACCACTAGCCGGAACAGTTTTGAGAAGGTTTAGTACTTCAAGGTGTGTGACTGGAGCCAATACCAGAGTAGAAAGAGAGAAGGAATGGGGAGAAGAGTCAGGCCCAGTATTGGGGAGCGAGGAGGGGGTCAGGGTAGGTAGAGTGTAAAAGTAGGAGTTGAAGGCATTAGCAGTGGTGAGAGGGTGGTTACAGTGGGCATCATTTATGTACATATCGTTTGGTGTCAGAGGCTTATTGTTCCCAAGAATCTCCTTAATGTGTGTCCAATACCGCTTGGGATTGGAAGCAGAAGAACCAAGGAGATTTCTGAAATAAGAACTTTTAGCTGTGCCAATCTCCTTTTGAGGTGTTCCATAAGGCTCTGTAGGCTTCAAAGTCAGTCTGTAAATGAGAGGCCTTCCAAGTTGACCATAATTTATCCCTGAGTTTCAGAAGGTGGAGCAGGGGAAGCTTGAGCCATTTTGTGACTTTCCCTTTTACCCTTCTAGTAGTGACCTGGATGTGTTTATTTTGTAGAGAGAGTAGGGAAGAGGTGAAATAGTCTACAGCAATGTTTATATCATCATTAAGGTAGAGGGGAGACCAGTCAACCAGGTTAAGATCATGAATGAAGGCTTCAGGATTCAGGTTGGAGAGGTTAGAAAAGGTTAAAACTTTTAAAGGGAAGGAGGGGAGGTGGTATCCCAAATACAGTAAACCGGTAATGGTCACTTATGGTATCTGGGAGAGCCAGTGGGAAAACTCCTTCCTATTTGTCAGGATCCAGTCTAGGAGAGTGGCGCAGACACCTCTGTTGGAGATCCTAGTGGGTTCTAGTATAAGCTGGGAAAGATTGGCCTTACTAGTCAAAGAGGAAAAGAGGGAGGAGCTAGGTCCGCCCAGTCGAGGTTAAAACCCCAAGGCAGATGATATAGTTTTTCCCAGTCACGTATAGCAAATATTCAATAAACTCCCGAGTCCTAGCCTAGAGTTTCTGGGAGGAATATATATGCAGAAGATGTGAAGTCTTTGACGCCAGCCGAGCAGGAGCATGGAGTGAAGAACTTCATAGTTGGCGTAGAATGGGATCCTGACACAAGGTAACGCTCAGATGTGGTTTGTAATAGAATGCAAGACATCTGCCCTTTAGCACTAGGTCAATCAGCCCAAAGCAGGTTGTAACCCTGAAGATAGAACTGGGAATCAGGAATGGAAGGCTTAAGCCAAGTTTTGGATATGGCTAGAATATCAGGGTTGTTAGGGTTTAACCACGTCTCAAGGTCGGGGAAGTTGGCCAGAGACTCTTATTAATGTGGGCAAAGGTGAGGCCTGATGATTGGGGCAGACAGTGCAAAGGACGAGATTGGATTGGATTAGTGGCAGAGCGGACCAGGGTTAGTCTCAACATCCCCAGCCAGAGTAAGGAAAGGATGAAGATCCATATAGATGCTATAATAAAAGCCTGAGCTATAGATCATGGGGGGTGGAAAATCTTAACTGGATATACCTAATTAATAATCTCAGTAGATTAAAATAAAGCCCAGAAGGGGAGGTGGGTTAGGTGGGTTGTTAAGGAGCTTGGAGAAGCAGAAATTATCCAATGAGTAAACTAGTGGGCACAGTCATATTTACACAATGTTGCAAGGTGACCACGAAATTTGGATTTGAAAGCACCTATTCTGGGTTCAGAGAGGAATTCAGAGGGAATGTTGGGTTAAGGCATTTCCTGATTTTCTATGATTTTATTCTTAGTTATTATTCGATTGTGTATGTTTATATCCGTGAAGTGCCTTGATGCTCTAAAAGGTGCTATACTAAATAAATTTATTATTATTATTATTAATGTAATTTAACCAAGAAGGCACTCTAACTGAAGGTATGCTGGGGTTGTGGGTCCAGCAGCGAGGAATGGAAAGCATGCTTAGCTGTCTACGTGTATGACATTGTTTGTGCAACATTGGTTGTCTCTGTAGTGGTACAGAGACTGCCATAGTTACTGCGGTAGCATAGATGAACCCATCAGGGACGGTGTTGATGTAGAGAATCGATGACTAGCTGCAAGCAGAGGGCTGCAGTGCTGCATTTCTAAGGTCCAAGCCCAAACCAGCAATCAACTGTGGTTTCATCTCTACAGTCAAAAAGGTGTAGGAAGCCATCAAGGTAGACTTCCCAAATGTACACACAGGAGAACTCTGTAATAGCCATGCAGCAGAGGTCAGTCGTCCCTGGCTTGAGCCCAGAGCCACGAGAAGCAAGTAGCCATGCACTGGGTGTTACCTGCATTTAATTTGTACAGGATATGTAGAATCAGATTCTACCCTGAACAGATGGGTAGCCTGCACAAAAGCCTCAGCACACCACAGAGGGCTATGGAGTGACACCAGCAGTAGATGCATAAAACCAGTCCAGGTGGCTGAGCACACAACCCAAATTGACTCCATGGTGTAGAGAAAAAACAGGCAGCAGCCAGGAAGAAAGACCCTGTGAAACATCAGAAAGGACACCCCCAGCCCGGCCCGGTGGCACTGAGGGTTGAGGCGCTGGATGCCACACCTCGTGCCACGCTGGCGACCCGTGTTCGGACGTGAGCCCGGGGCATCAAGTTGGCATGGGAAGGTTGGGATTCAGCATCTGGAGGACTGCTCTCTCATCCTGGGGAGGGATCCCGAGAATCACCTGGTGATGACCGGGGGCACTACTAGAGCGGTGCCGAAAAAGGGAGGAGTGCGGCAGACGTCGGCAAGTTGCGATGTCATTGCACACTTGCACTCCAGGGGACCACATAAAGGGAGGAAAATGGCAGCACAAAGCCCGCGGCAGCTTGATAGCCACAGCTTCACCGGCTGGCGTATGCCTGGAAGAGGCGTGTGCTGGTAATGGATCCTGGCTGGGCGTGGGGGCATCGGAAGGGGCCCCTCTCGATGGTACAGTAGCTTATGCCAGCTGGGCATGCACAAAAGTCCAGGGTCAGCGGTGAGGAGAAGCAGTGGCTGGAGGTAGGCAGGGACTGTGGCTGCAGGAGGGAAAAATAGAGATGAAATAAAAAAAAGGCAAGGACACCCCCATGCAGCCAGGAGAAAAAAGTTGGAGAGCCACAAAGACCCTGTCATGGAGCAAAAGGAGGACCTCAATGACAGCCACATCCTCGGGTGAGCAGCCAGTGGCCAAAGGGCCTCCAAGCCAGTCCCAACCCCGCAGAATGCAGACATGCATTCAGAGGAAAGGAAAATGACGGTTGCCATGGGGAGACTGGTTAGTGGAAGTGCTACAATGCCAAGTGCAAGTCAGTAGCAGCAGCAGCAGCAGGAATCATTAAGGCCCTGTCCACACTACACCACTTACAGTCTGTAATGGTTCCAAACCATTACAGACCGGAACCGTTACAGTGTGTCCACACTGCCGGCAAACAGTCTCGATAACAGTTTGGAACCATTACAGCCCGTCCACATTGTGGGTGCCTGTAACGTTACAGCTGCACCCTATCCCACAATGCAGTTCGTGCTGCACTGGGGGAATACTGGAGCTACACGCCTACGTGTCCACACTATGGCTGGTAACGCATAGGGCATAATGATTATTTTTCGAACCGCTGTTCAAACCACCTCACAAGTGGTTTCAACAACGTTACGAAAACGCCTTCTGTAACGTTACAGATGTAAACGCAAACCATTGGGTAACGGTTTGAGCCCTCTGTAACGCTACAGAGGAATAGTGTGACAGGGCCTTAGGGAACTGGTGCTGTGCTCCCGAATGCAGGATTCACTGCCCAGCATGGTGCTACATGACATTCTGGCCAATCCTGCATCCATGAACTTTAAAATAAAGAAAACAGCTTACCAGAGGAGGATCCAGTTCACTTCCTAGCTACTACAGCATACCTACATTCCTTTTAACAGTCTATCCCACGATGATCTAGCATGTGTGGGATAGACATAGGGATATATTAGTAAATAGGCAGGGAAGGGGGAAGGTTGACGGAGACTAGTTAGAGTCTGCAGAGACAGATCAGGCAGGGAGCATCTGGGCAGACAGGGTGGGCCAAGCAGTTCTTTTCTTCTCATAGATTTTGTTTCTGTTTCACCCTGGAGGGCACACCCCCACAAATAGCATACAGATTACCAAAAACGTGGAGTGCCCCCTCCCACCCCCCAAACACACAGCAACAGCAGAGGCCTCATGGACCCCAGGTGTGCTGTTACAAGGGATGGGGGAAAGAGCAGCCCAGAAACCAAGTCAGGATTGAGTCCCAGAGGTATGAGCTAAAAAAAAAAAAAAAAAAAAGCTTGCTGGGAAAAAGAGACAAATATCCCAACAACACACAAAAAAAAAAAAAAAACTAAAGGTAAGGTAAAAGCCAGATGGAGCACCGGGCAGAGTACTGACGTCTGAACTATGCATTCCTTGTCTAGTGTGCTTAACCGGTAAACAAAAGCTAATAAACTGAGTGGCAGAAAATAAATAGATAAATAAAGGCGATAAGGAAAGCCTTTACCTCATTGACCATAAGCTGTTATGCTCTGGGTCGTCGGCCCTAGGCCTTTCTTCACGTACTGTAACTTGGGATGAGAATTATCTATGCACTAGATATCAAACAGTAACGATTAATAGTTCTCTGTCTAACATCGACTAAAACTGGTGTTCCTGACGGGTCAATTTTGGGTCCACTGCTCTTTTCCAGTCTCATTAATAATCTTTGTTTCTGTTTCCTGCTCTGCACTATTGTATGCACATGACCTTGCACTTTACTTAAGCTCTAAAAGCTTAGCTGACATTAACTACCAGCTTAACTGTGAGTTCCATAATGTACAGACCTGGCTTATGCAGAACAAATTAATTTTTAAAGAGACAGTGTGTGTTGTTTGGGTCTAACTCTGAACTTCAAACTTGTACTGAGACCTTCTCTGTAACTTGTATAAATGGGTTCACACTTTTTACCACTATGGAATCACTCTACCCTTCTCCCTTCACATTTCCACTACTTGCAACTTTGTAAACTCCGAACTAAGTTTAGCATACAGAGTCAGGCATGTCCTTACCTCAAAGGCCCATCTTTCAATTGCAAAAGGTGTTCTTCTGTCCAGCTTTAGTGATAGCATTTTATTATTCTAAATAAGATGTTACATACAATAACATCTGTTGCTTTATCCTGACTACAGATCGACTCACCCAGAATTTGGGCTGCCAGTCTCCCTCAGCTGAGCAATCATACTTAGGTCCTTGGCTGTCTAATCGATGATGATAAATTCATCAGGTCTTCAGTTCCTGTTTCCCTAGCTGCACTGTTTCATTACCCTCATCAGCTTACCCTCTCATGTCTACTGACATGTCCCTACTATATATTTCTAAGTATACCGAAAAAAAAAAACATCAGTTAGCTGTTGGGTTTCAGTCCTTACAAGAACATTTGATTTTTATATGTCTCCAAACCACATGGTTACCCTTTAAAGCATCAAACCCAGTGCAAAGTATCATGGGTATTCAAATCCTTGGGAGGGGGCAGGATGACGAGCCTTCACCAGAACAAAAGTGTCCTGCAAACAGACTTTTACATTTGTTTCAGTTCAGACTAATAACAACAAACTACAGACACGGGTTTCATCTAGTGCTGGGTAAGGTTTCTATTATATCTATGAAATTGTAGAATTTCTAGTTTGGCATTTCCACAATTTTGTGAAATTTTGTCAAAATGCATCATCATTTTGCCTACTTTATTCAGATAGCAAAAGTTTTTCCAAGTGTAACCCCGATTGTACAGTTTTAAAAATGATGAGTTTTTAAAAATGCACAAGTTCAGCACATTTTCCCAAACTACATGTTTTAAAAATGTGATTTCCTTTTAAAACGACAATTTCAAGACAAACTTGTCTTAATTTGAACACAACTGCCTAGCTCACTAAATTGAATAAAATTACATGAAATTGGTGCATTTGTGCAGAAGGGATTTCTGTAATTGTGCCCAGTGTTGGGACTCCTCTGTGTAATGCAGGCAGTATCTCAGCCATGCACCCCCCCCCCAAAAGAGGACTCAGAGGTAGCATTCTGTAGACACACAGAACCCAAGCAGTTGGACCATTTGTTCTTTCACTGCATCCATATGGATCCTACACACTACTCTTGTTGCAAACTGCCTCTCTGGCATGCTATCTCCAAGTGTACTAAATGCAGGATTTCAGTAGTTACAAAAATATCCGTGTAAAATAATTGAAGCTGGCCCAGACTGTCCAGATGTTTTTCATGATAAAAGGCGAGAGACAGTCGCAGAATGATCTCACTTGGTTTTGGGCCCATGCAGTGAGAGATAAGGCAAGGATGCTATTAAGATAAGAACGTTTACTTAAGAAATGTCTCGGGGAAGATGATTAAAAGCAAAAAAAAAAGTAAAGATTAACAGAAATCTATGAAAGCTTATGCAGTTGTCTGTCAGAACTCTGCTGGCACTTTCAGCATCTCCCTCCTCCCTCCTCTCTCTCTCCTTCTCATGTCCTATTGCTCAAGGTCTACATGAGATTCATTATTAATCCGAGATGCATTTTCCTTGTGGAAAAGCAGGCAATTAGGTCTGCATCTCTTCGGCGAGTTAAAAGCCATGATAACTCCCTATCCCAAGGTACAGAAAAAAAACAAATCCTACAGACTGTAAAAAAAAAAATAATAATAATAAATTATACCGTGATGCCTTTTAGCAAATTAAGGTTTGAGAGCACTAACCTCTCTGTTGCACAAATGGTTTGTCCAAAAAAAAAAAGCTAGCCAGCTAAGGGTTCATTGTTGTTCGCCAGCGGCAGAAGCAAGCAAGGGTTTGATTTTACAACTGGTTAAAAACATGTATTTTGCTTTATGAATTTTAAGTGGCTGTGTTATACAAAACCATGTTATTAATTGCCCATTAGATGCGTCCTTTTCAGGCAGAAGAGGCCACGCAAAGGCCTAATGACAGCGTTATGATTGTTCTGCTTGCCTGCTTTCAGAGATAGCAGCAACATCATAATATGCAACAGCAAAACACAGTGCACAGTTAATGACTTACCAAAGCTGTTGTGGCCTGCTCCCTTGGCTTACAAAGTAATCTTTAAAAAAAAAAATAATAAAATGTCATTCAAGATTAGACTGAAACTGAGTTTTAATGGCCTTGTTCAATCTAATCAAACTTCCATGTATTCTAGCCTACCATTTTACATGCCCTGGTTGAACAAAGTCTTCAGTGCTCCTACAGGAGACATGGACTGGTTGAACTGGGCTTCTACATGAACCCATTACTGGAGTTCTAAGATTAATGGAATAGTATGCTAGAGGTAGCAGATTAGGAGCAGCAGCCTTTGTACTCAGTGTTTCATCGTGACTCCTGAGTACCGCTGGCTTAAAGAATGGAAGGGCTTGCAGGTCAAGTTTTTTTAAATGTTGTACATTTGAAGTCTGCTGATGCGCTCTATTCAGAACCCAGGAAAACTTTCTCAAAAATCATATTCCAACACAATTCAACTTCTGTTTCATTTGCTTTCTGTATTTATGTCTTGTTAATTATCACTTAGGACATTTACATTCCAACGGGATCTTTGTGTCTCAAACTTCATCTTATTCTCTTGCTGTTCTCAGTGGTGAAGTCCATAATCCTCTGTTTGTCAGGTCACAATCATCTCCACAGCAACGGATTGTGATGTCACAAACCAGAGGGTTTAGATATACAGCAGGCTGAGAAGCAGAAGTAATCTTTTATGTTAAAAGTGAACATTGCCAACCCACTTGCACAGCAGTACACTACCACTCGTGATGGCAGTAAGTGCGGGCCATTAGCGGCCAGTGGAGGAAGGCTTGAGTGTCCCAAGGATTGCTCTCGTTCCTCAGGGAGTTGTGACAGGGACACTGCTCCCACTGCATGAGTGCCTCCAGGTAGAGACCAGGTGGGAGCACAGTGGGGAAATACACAAAAGGAGAGGAGTAGCCGCTGGACACCTGGCAGTGTGGCATTGCACACCAACTTCCTTGGTGGGGGGGAAATGGAGTTGGAGGAAAAAGTCAGTGTTTGCCCCCTGTGGTACTGAGTAAGTGGTGGATAACCAGTTAGTCTGTGAGATGGTTGGTAATGGGTAACAAGTACTGGCAGTAAAACTATCTTGAAGTTAAAAAAAAAAAGTCCCTGTTATGCCAGAGTGCTTTTTCATTGCTGCGCCTTTTCTCATTTCTGAAGCACACAACATTTTATCTATTAGCTTTTAATAAGGACGGGCGAGGACAGGTTAGAGGTGGTGCAGAGATGAGTTACCAAAATGATACAGAGGGTGACAGGGTAGGTCCTGTGAGGAGTCCTTGTACACGCTGAGAGACAGGAGAAAGAGGGAAGACATGATGGAGACATTCAAGTACCTCCACGAGTAAACAAGGTGGACAGCAGCTAGCTGTTCACAATGAGTGGGTTACATGGGTACCAGCGTAACTCCCTGAAACTGTTGGAGGGGTTGAGGTTCACAAAGGACGTCAAAAAATACATAGAAACAAAGAAACAGAGAATTTGTCGGCAGAAAAGGACCACTTGACCCACCCAGTCTGTCGATTTTTTTTCCTGCCTATTTTGTTCCAGCAGATCCTAACTTTTTTCCAGTGACCCCCCCACTTTTTTATTTACTGGTATTCCCCTATGCGTATCCAATGCATATCTGAACCCCCCTCCCCAACCACCTTTTTTTGCTCTTACTACCTCTTGTGGCATATGCTGTTCCAGGCATCCACCACTTTCAGTGAAGCAGTATTTCCTCATGTCCCTCTTAAATTTCCTCTCTTCTAGCTTTGTTGCATGCCCTCTTATGCTGTTGCACTTAAACGTTTGAAACCAGTTGCCAGGCTATACCATGTTCGCTCCCATGAGGTACTTGTAAGTCGCTATCATGTCTCCTGTCTCCCTCCTTTCATCTAGGGTGTACATATTGAGATTCCTCAGTCTCTCATCATATGGTTTCTCATGCAACTCATGTACCATTTTAGTTGCCCTCTGGCCTGCCTCTGCCCTGTCCCTTTCTTTTCTGAAATGTGACCTCCAGAACTGTACATGGTATTCCAAGTGTATACAGTGGTAATATCACCTCTCTCCTTCTGCTTGTGATACCTCTCCCTATACATCTCAGCATTCCACTATCCCTGCCCTCTGCCTTGTCACACTGCCCTGCAACTGTGAGGTCATCAGATATCATCTAGGTCCCCTTTCCTTCTTAGTGACTGACCGTACACCCCGCCCAACATTTTACACTTAGCTTCTGAGTCTCTATGCCCCAGGTACATGATTTTACATTTTAGCATTGAGTCATAGCTGCCATACCCTTGACCACTCTTTAAGTTTTCTATGGTCTCTTCTCATTTTCTACACCCACTGCTGAGTATCCACCCGCAAATCTTGGTGTCATCTGCAAAAAATGCATACCTTCCCTTCAGGCTGTTCTGTGTTGGCACTTGTGAAGATGTTGAACAGGACCTACCCCAGTACTGATCCCTATGGCACCCTGCTGGTCACTGTCCCTTCATTAGAGTGAGTGCTGTTTACTGCCATCCTCTTTCACCTATCCATTAACCCGCTTTTTACCCAATTTACAACTTTGGCTCCCATTCCTACACTATCTAACTTCATTTTTCCAAGTAGTACAGTGTCAAAGACTTTGCTGAAGTCCAAATAGGCCACATCCATTGCCCTTCACTGATCTATTTCTCTGGTCACCCAGTCAAAGAAATTTATCAGATTTGTTTGACATGACCTCCCCTCATGAATCAATGCTGCCTTTGGTCTTGCAGCCCCCTGGATTCAAGGTATTCCACTAGTCTTTCTTTGAAAGGGACACGGTCAGCTTTTTCACCCATTTTTAGTGCTACTGTAATACTGGTGCCTGTTAACAGAGCTACAGTCAGTAATGGCTCCGATTCAGTGCGTTACAGCATGTGTGTTTATTAAATGCATTTTTTTTTAATAAAAGGCTTTCAGTTGTTCTGACTGACATGCACGGTCTGCTCCTTCCTGTGCACCCCTGACATACAGAATGGCATTGCAGGACACTGAACTCATCATGCACGAATGAGTTTGGCCATTTCGGAGATGCAAACAAAACAATATTTTGAATAGTGCTAGCTACGCTTGAGTCCACAATATACTTATTTTTTAAAACAGAGGCTATTTTGAAAAGTAATTCTCATTTGAAAAGTGAAAGCAGAGGCACATATGCTGTACAAACTGAATCAGAGCCATTAGTAACTACAGCTCTATTAACAGGCAGCAATATTACAGGGCACTAAAAATGGGTGAAAAGCTGAGTGTCCCTTAAACAGGGTTTCCATTAATTTCCCCACCACTAATGTGAGACTAACTGGTCTGTAGTTGCTAATCCTCTCCTGCTGCCACTTCTGTGGCATGGAATTACATCAGCTCTCTTCCAGACCTCTGGAACCATCCCTTTTCCAGTGATATGTTGAATAAGGATGCCAGTGGTACAACAAGCTCCTCCAGTTCCTTAGCACACCTGGATGTACAGTATCTCATCTGGTCCCGTGGTCTTGTCCATGTTCAGGTTTGCAAATCCCTGCAAGACTCTTCCTCTTGACTTGTGTTTACCTCCCTCCCCAACTTCTATGTTCTTGTTGCTCCTTGTTGGTCCACCCACCTCCTTCTCCACTCTGAAGACCAAACTGAAATATCTGTTCAGGATGTCAGCTCCCCTCTTCACGAGAATCTTCTGTGTAGTCACCATCTGCCAACTTCCTTATCCTCACTGTCCCCTATACTCCTCCCCTTGCCTTCTTCTTCTTCTCGCATACGTATCTGAGGAAAGTTTTGTCCCCTTCTGCCCCTTCTTTGGCTATCCTTTCTGTTTGCACTTTTGCTTGCCTCACTGCCCTCCCTGCTTCCCTCTGTTTTGCCTGGTACTTCTCCCTATACTCCTCCTGCTGTATTTCTTTATACCTCCTAAACACTGATGTACAAGTGGACCCAGAGTTGCCTTTAATTATACCGTAAGTGTACAGAACAGCTAAGTCCTGGGTCACCCACAGGATGAAATCACAAAGGAAATTTGGATGAACACCACTCAGAGATGCATATGTCTTCCTACTTTTAGTATTTCACATAACACATATAAATTGATGCAGTATACACGCTACTTCCATCAGACCCTATATAAAGCTGTGTTACCTGCATTTTCAAACAATATACACAATTATGGCTATAGATTAAAATTATTTACATTCAAAAGCACCCATGGCCATGGAATTTTTAACTGTGTGTTGCTTGTATTATTATAACGTTGTAGATTAAGCATACTTTATATAAGGGTCTGATGGAAGTAGCGGGCTACATATCATATTTCGATTTTGTAGTGGTGATGCAAAATGTTACTCAGATTTTGTATGTGTTACGTGAAATACTAAAAAGTAGGAAGACATATGCATCTCTGAGTGGTGTTCATCCAAATTTCCTTTGACTGTGATTTCATCCTGTGGGTGACCCAAGACTTAGTTGTTCTGTACACTTACAGTTAAGAAGGGGGATAAAACCTTTCATAGGTACATTAGGGAGCATAGAAAGGTTAAGGGAGGGATAGTGAAGATTAATAAAGGAGAGGGGAGGTGGGCAGAGGGAGACAGTGAAAAGGCAGAGATACTGAATGAATACTTTTGCTCAGTATTCACAAAAGGAGAAGAGGAGGAGTTACCGAAACCAAACAGTAGAAGCACTCTGGATAGTGGGGTTGAAGGCCAGTCCATTTACAGAAGAAAGAGTACTGAAAGAACTCCTAAAACTCAAGGTGGACAAAGCAATGGGGCCTGACGGGATTCACCCTAGAATCCTAAAAGAGCTAAGGGAGGACCTAGTGACACCACTAACCACACTTTTTAACAAATCATGGGAAGATGGGGTGGTACCTGAGGACTGGAGGAGGGCAGATGGGATTCCCCTTCACAAAAGTGGGAGCAAGGCAGAAGCAGGAAACTACAGACCTGTTAGTTTGACCTCAGTGGTGGGGACAATGATGGAATCACTTCTGAAAGAAAGAATTGTTCAGGCACCTAGAGGCAGCGGGCACAGGACCCAAAGCAGCATGGATTCACAGCAGGAAGGTCAGTGGTCAGACGAATCTAATCGATTTCTTTGACTGGGTGACCAAAGTAATAGACCAGAGAGGGGCTGTGGATATGGCCTACCTAGGCTTCAGCAAGGCATTTGACACAGTCCCCACAAAGATTAATAATCAAGTTAGCCAGCCTGGGAGTGGGTCCCAGGTGGTAGCCTGGTAGCAAACTGGCTGCACAACAGGACACAGAAGGTAATAGTGAATGGAACACATTCTGAAGAAAGGGGGTTACTAGTGGAGTACCTCAGGGCTCAGTACTAGGTCCAGTCCTCTTTAACATCTTTATAGGTGACATTGCAGAGGGTCTGGAAGGAAAGGTATGCCTCTTTGTAGATGACACAAAGATCTGTAACAGAGTTGATATACAAGGGGGAGAAAGGATGAGAAGGGACTTGACAAGGTTGGAGGAATGGTCAGACATATGGCAACTTAGATTCTATGCAAAGAAGTGCAAAGTAATGCACCTGGGAAATAAAAATCCAGGAGAAGAGTACACAATAGCAGGGGAGGTACTAACAACAATAATAATTTATTTATTTTATTTTATTTATTTAGTTTTTGTTGACTGGGTAAGTGCACTAGACAAACCCTGCCTATTTTCAGGCACGCACTCAGGGATGGGGATACAGATGAATGCCAATGACCTTGAACCAGATTAAGCTGTTGGTGGTATTTTTAGTGAATGAGGGAAATTGGCCAGGACACCGGGAAATTCCCTACTCTTTCGATAAGTGCCATGGGATCTTTAACATCCACCTGAACTACCACCAATCCAGGCAGATGGGACCTTGGTTTAACGCTCATCCGAAGATGCACCTGAGAAGTGCAGCACCCTCTCATGCTGCACTGCAGTGTCAGTACTAGGATATTAATCCAAGTGCCAGATGTGGGAACTGAACCCACAGCCCTCTGATCTCCCGGCCTCAGAGGCGAGTGTGCTACCTACTGAGCCACTGACACTGCTAGGCGAGTGTGCTACCTACTGAGCCACTGACACTGCTAAATTGAAAGGGATCTGGGTGCAGTCATGTCAGATGACCTAAAGGTGGGTAAGCAATGTGAGAAGTCAGTAAGGAGAGCCAGGGGGATACTGGGATGCATAGGAAGGGGCATCACAAGTAGAAAAAGGGAAGTGGTTATCCCTCTATACAGACAGTTGGTGAGACCCCATCTGGAGTACTGCGTGCAGTTTGGAAACCTCATCTACGCAAGGACATAGACAGGATGGAAGCAGTCCAGAGGAGGCAACTAAAATGGTGAAGGGTCTACATCAGAAACCATATGAAGAGAGACTGAGAGAGCTTAATATGTATACCCTTGATGAAAGGAGGGACGGGGCACATGATAGAAACTTTTAAGTACCTCAAGGAATCAACAAGTCCAGGAGGGTAGCATCATTCAGAAAAAGAGATGTAAGACAAGGGGCACAATTTAAAGTTGGAGGGGGACGGCTCAGGGGTAATATGAGGAAATTCTTTTTCATGGAGAGAGTGGTGGACGCATGGAACTGCCTTCCTGGAGAGGTTGTGGGGTCTAAAACAGTAGGGGAATTCAAACATGCATGGGATAGGCATAAGGCAATTATAGTGGGGGGTTGCAGGAAGTTGGCTGTTGGTTAACTAGAATCTGCAGCTTATCCAATAGGTAGGGAAATGGGCAGACTGGGTGGGCCAAGTGGTCCTTATCTGCCATCAAAGTCTGTGTTTCTAGATACAGACTGGCATATTACTGTAACCCCCAGGTGGCGCTATTCCAAAGGTTACTACCCCTGCCTGCCAGGCTACTAACAGGTTGAGAGGCCTAGGTCCAATGGCGGGTGCCTCCACCCACAGGTCAGGGTTGGTGATGGTTAAACTGACTTGGTCACAGCCCTCTGGGACACTGTATCCCCCCTTTCTTCCCACTAGTGGCCCACACGATACACCAGGAGTATCTTCACAATGTACACTTACCCCCAGGACTGGCTCTGTCAACTTGACTCTGGGGACCCCCTATAAAACAAGATGATACAGTGCAATAGCCACAGTACAATACCTTACCATAAATGAGCACCACAGTCAGTGTAACTTTGTTGAAACAAACAGATCTGATTTATTTAAGGAGACACATTAATAATCACAGTACTATGCATATTCAGAGTCCCAAATGTCATTCTTACTGGGTACCCAGGATGGTTGGGGCTAGCCAGGATTGGTGCAGCTGGTTGGGGCCCTGTGATGGAAAAATGCACAAACCTAATTGTAATCCGGAGCTGGATGGCTCACTTAAAAGAAAAGAAACATCAGTGATTAGATGACGACTTGCAATTTGGTAAACAGATGGCAGGGAGCTACCCTGATTTGCACTCACAGACTCAGTGCTGAAAACTGGCAGGGATGCAGATTGTCCTGGATTGCCAGGAGAAACAATAGCTGGCCCAGCCCTTGTGGCAGGGCTCACTTGCACTCAATGCAGGCAGATGTAGTCCGAGTGATGCGGGCTATGACTTCCAGCTCACTGCACATTTTATATGTACACAGAACACTACCAGGCAAGCAGCTTGTCACTTCACTCGCACACTACAGGCATCTTGGTCATTCAGCAGATTGAGTCTGGCTAGAGAGGCATTCTCCTCTGACTCAAACTCGGATTCAGTCCGAACATTACTTTTGCTCTCGCTTTCTGCTCGGATTCAGTCCGAACCTTGCTAGGGAATCACAGTCCCAGCACAGCACACAGTTCACAACATGGGGAATTACTCAAATCTCAATCCCCACAAGCACTAAGCACATTTATATGTAAAGGTCACTTACTATACCACACCACAGTGTCCTGACAGGCCAATCACAAGTCTGCTCACTTTCGGTCTTCTTCAGGTGAAGTCTGGTACCAAAATGACCTCTGCTTCTTCTTTCACTCTGAAAGCTTGGATTCAGTCCGAATTACACTCACCAATGGCTGCAGGCCAACTTTGGGGCCTCACACGTGCTTCCCGCGTGAACTACTGTGCAACAACGGCTGCACGAACACACAGGGCAGTTTCTCCCTCAGATTCCAACTTCATAACGTCTCTCTTTTACCCGAAACCTCAGGGCACTTCAGCATTCACTTCCTCTTCGGAGTTGCAGTCCAAAATTAAGGTTCCTCTTCCTCACTTCTTTCTCCATGCATGTTGCCCATGACTTAGGCCACAACACCGCTTTCCTTTTACACACAAAATTCGGAGACTTGGTCCAGAAAACACAGTCCTTTTCTCTACCTCCAGGAGAGCTGACGACAGACAGGCTATTTACAGGCCTCCTGCGTAGTTCCTCGCTGCCCCGTGGGCAGCAGCCCCACGAGCTGCTCACTCTTCCAGCTCCATGCTCAGACTGACTCTCTCAGCAGGCAGTTGGTTTCAGTTGGCTGAGTCTCCTTGTCAGTCACAACAGGCTCCCTCTATTGGCGAAAAAAGGCACCATGGTCTAAACTACATTTCCCAGAGGCTCTCTTCATACAATCCCCTTGTGGCTGGCTCCACTTGAGAGTCCAAGTTCTGATTTGCCAGCAGGCTCCATTTTAAGGAACCCCATCCCCATTGGTTGAACCCCTTTAGCAGTTCAAATCCGAAATGGAGGGGCAAAACACACAGAGTTCCAGCTGCAAGAAAGGCAGGTTAGACAAACTGCATTTTACTTAACATTCTAACTGGTTTCAGGCAAACAGTTAAATCTTTTGAAAGGGCTCCCTCTACGCATATAGCGACTGCAGAAACGGAGCGATTTGCTCAGTGGCCAGGCAGGACTCGAGCAGGGAAGCACACAGCCCCCCACTGCAAATTAATTACGCTGCAGTTTGGCAGTTCTTAAAGCAACAGTACATGGAGGCATTAGGCACTCTCACTCAATTATTTTTTAAATCGCCTGAAAGACAGGACACCAGCCAGGCGGAGAGCAGTTAGACTCACCCAAAGAAGGCTTTTTAGTGGCCCCCATTTGTAGGGGGGTTGCATTACATTATGTACAGGTGAGTGGTGTTCATTTGAACCTATGAATGTTACAGTGTGAACAGTCAAATTTAAAGAGTTAAGATTTAAAACACATTATGACACATTGAAGTAGGATCTTGGGCTGATAAACTATGAATGTGCAAAAAAAGATTGGGTGTTGATTGCAGCAAATAATGGCAGTAGCTTTATATATCCAACAGACACAATAATGTGTGATACTGCTACTTCCAGTTACTGTACATATAGTCCATTATAAGTATAGGGGAAGTGCTTGTGCAGTGCTGAGCTAGGACAGCAAAGGTTGCTAGGTAATTGCTTTTGATGCAGGAAGCACAAGCCTTACTTAGGCCCTGTCCACACTACACCTCCGTAACGTTACAGGGGGCCCAAACCGTTACCGCAACGGTTTGCGTTTACACCTGTAATGTTATAGAAGGCATTTTCGTAACAGTTGTTGAAACCACATATGAGATGGTTTCAGCAACGGTTATGAAACCAGTTACATCTCGGTAACGTTACCGGCCGTAGTTTGGATGCGTGGTACTGGTCCCCTAGGCAGCGCGAGCTGCATTGTGGGATCAGGTGCCGCTTTAATGGTTTGTACCCGCCCCGCAGTGTAGACCGGGCGGTACTGGTCCTGTAACGGACAGCACTGCAGTGTGGAGTTAATTTGCACCGCTTCCCGCTGTAACGGTTTGCATCCATTACCGCCCGAGCGGTGTAGTGTAGATGGGGCCTGAAAAGTGATGGTGGCGCTGGGTGCCTTTGAATGTAAATAATTTGAATTTTGCATTTTGGATGTGTTATGTGGAATATTAAGAAGCAGGAAGACATATCGCCTCTTCAAACCTCAGCAATCCTTACTATTGCTAGACGATCATTCCCTGGAATGAGCTGCCCCAGAGCCTATAGTTTTATGCTAATTAGAGAACTTAGAATGAAATTTGAAACTCTGCTGTGGTCACACTCTCCACTGCCCTCTAATGGCAGATTTGTTTCTCTACCTGAGAGAAAGCATCGTCCCGAAGTCGCTCTTCGCAGTGCCAATATCCTGGTTGATTTCCTAGTTTATTTCAGTTTAGTCAGTTTTTGATACTCTGCATCAGGATTAGGGTATTTCTCGTTGTTCGAACATTTCTTTCTTCGGTTTTCCTTGTGGTTCCATGGAACCGAGAAATCACCACTGAAACGTGGTTCTCGCCTTAGCTGAACCGCATTTAAACCTCTAAATTTGCATTTTATTTTATACCTACTAATCTACTACCGTTTCGTGAACATTGTATAATCAGTTTCTTTTGCCAGTCATATGTATAATCATTTTTGTTCTAATGAGTGCATCATTCCTTGTATTGTGCTGCCTTATATTACCATTGTTTGGTTATATATTTTTCCTTATTTGTCCTTTTATCATTGTAAGGTGTTCACTGTACATGATGTGCTGTATTTCTCCCAGACCGTACCTAAAAATAGGCATATGTTTGACTAGCGTACCTCACCCGATAAACAAAAGCTAAATAAATAAATAAATTAAATAAATACATTTTTCACAGCCTGAACTAAAAATTGCCATGTTTTGCTAACGGTGCCATTTTTCTCAATTCAATTCAGTTCAGTTCAATTTTAATTTGTTAACCAGGTAAGTATACTAGACCAGTAAGGTCTGTTTACAGGTACGACCAGGGCTTTTTCAGTAAAACACAGTTTATCTATAGACAACTTCTAAAATCACACAATTATTTACAAAGACATATAAGAATTCATGCACAGTCATTAATCATGAATAAGATAAGTAATACATGTAACCCCCCCTACAAATGGGGGTTCCCAGAAAGTCTTTTTTGAGCTTGTCTAAATGCTCACTGCCAGGCTGGTGTCCTGCATTTTTGCAGTTTAAATGTGATTGCCAGAGAGTGCCTGTATAGCCTCTGTGTGCTGTCTCTTTAAGAGCTGCCTGGATTGCACTCATAATCAAGGCCACTGATTTACAGTGATTAAAACAATTAAATTCCATTTTCAAGACTTAAGATTCCGGAATTTCACCGGTGATTGTTACTCTAATTTCCGGATTTTACCGGGATTCTGTTATCATTCTTTCAGTATGTGCATAAATAATCAGAATTAAAGAAGGCTTAACATACAGAGCATTAAATAAAGCAAACTGAAAATAGTACAAGAAGGAATTAAAACAAAACAGACTTTTTATGGATTTACTGATCTGATAGAAAATGCCAGATTCCATGAAATCTTCATTTTACGTTTTCAGGCAGTCCTAATCCGAATTTTACCGGATTTTCCGTAAAAACGAAAAACAGTGGCCTTGCTCATAATTAATCTAAAAGGGAGCTCTATTAGAAGATGTGCTTGTTTGCTGATCATTGGTTAGAGCAGTAATAATATTGCAGTTTGTTCTAATCTGCCTTCTTTGCAGCATGGACAGTTCTGTTTGTTTCCATCATCTTGGTCCTGGACTGCTGAAATGGGCCAATCAGTACATTTGGGACTCTAAAATGGAACCTGCCTACAGGGGCTTGGTGGGGTTAAAACGTGTAGGAATTGTAGTTTTGGGCTTTTTGTGCCTAAAATAACCTGGAGGGGGAGCCCTTGTTGTGATTGACAGACAGGTCAGCCAACCGAACCTTTTGGATTTTGGGGACTATCCCAAACTGCTTGCAGTTTCAGTTAGATCTCAGTTGGGAAGTGAAGAAGTAACAGCTCGAGGTAGTTCGAGCAGCAATCCATAGTGGATTCGCGCAGGAGAACTGTGGAAAGGCCTGGGTTTTGGCCTGCATACCTGCCTGCTGTCCCTGAGAGGGAACTTGTGCCTTTTTCCGGACTGAATCCGAACTTGGAGAGCGAAGTGAGCCGCTGAATTGTGACCAGGCTCCTGCCTGAAGAAGACCGAATATTTGCTGAATGCGATCAGCCTGTCTGGACTGCCAGCCACCTCTGAACTCCCGGATTGTACAGAGACTCTGTAATTGCAACCAGAGAGCCTTTGCCTGGTACAGTGGAATTTCCTTACATGTGAATGTGTTGTGTGCTTAGTAGGGTCGTGATTTGGTTCTCCATTGTGGTTTTAATTGTATTCTGTTTGCTGGAAGCTGAATTAGAATTTCCATACTTGTAAATGTGCTGTGTGCTTCTAGTGGGTCGCGATTTGGTTCCCCACTGTGGTTTGAACTGTATTCTGCTTGCTGGAAGGTGCATCCAGCCCCACGGACTGAATCCAAAATCATCTCCATTGGGCCTGGGCCTTGTCACACTGGTCCAGCCCGACTACCCGCTGCACAGAGAAAGCCATCGACAAGAGACCTGCCTAGGGATCAGCCCCTGCTCAACACTTGAACAGAAACGATGCCTCGGTGATTCGTGTGGGTCGCGCTTCTCCGGGCACTCCAGCTCAACAACCTGCAGTCTCGATTTCGTCCTGCCTGTATCCAGTATTGGGTATCGTGAGTAAACATGAGGGTAGCTCCCTGCAACAACAGCTAAATCTAAAGTGTTGTCATCTGATTATCTTATTTTTTCTTTCCTGAACTGAGCCCTTCAGCTCCGGATTACAAGTAGTGTGTGTTGTGCATATTGCTTTCTTCAATCACAGGGCCCCAACCAGCTGCAACGTTCCTGGCTAGCCCATCATTTTCCTACCTGGGTACCCAGAGTGTGTGACTGTGTGGGGACTTAATGCATAACTGCTTGATTAATATAACCTTTAAGCCAATCAACCTGATTACGCCCCTTCCTTGTTCAAGTCCCCTAAATAAATCAGATCTGACTTTTTTGCTGCATTTAACCTGACTGTGGTTCCAGTTTGTGCCAAGAGTACTGTACTGTTGCTATTAACTTAGCATAAACTTGTTTTACAGGGGTCCTCAAGGTCTCACCAGAGGAACCAGCCCTGGTGGTAAGTGCAAACAGTGGGTACTGGTATGGTGTACAAGGGTACTGTAAAGTGATTATCGATATTGCTCAGGCCACTGAAGGAAAGAGGGGGTTACAGGTCCTGAGGGCTGTGCCCAGGTTAGTTTGACCACTACCAACCCTGACCTCCAGGTGGAGGCACCCATTTCAGAACTCAGGCCTTTAACCTGCTACTAGCCATGCAGGCATGGGTAGTAGCCCTTGGGATAGCGCCACCTAGGGTTACATAACAAATTCAATTTACACATACATTAGTCATCGCTGAACAGTTAACAACATTTGCATAAAATAACAATAATGGTAATTTACCAACAGTTTATTTTATTTATTTAGTTTTTGTTGACGGTAAGTGCACTGGACAAATTCTGCCTATTTTCAGGCACGACCTGGGAGGGATGCAGATGAAAGCCAACTGACTTTGAAACCAGATTAAGCTGTTGGTGGTGTTTTAGTGAATTGGGGGAAATTTGGCCAGTGCACCGGGGAAATTCCCCTGCACTTTTCAAAAAGTGCCATGGGATCTTTAACATCCACCTGAACTACCACCAGAACAGGCAGATGGGATCTCAGTTTAACATCTCATCTGAAAGACAGCACCACAGGAGTGCAGCACCCACCTCATGCTGCACTACATTGTCAGTATTGGGATTTAACCGAGTGCCTGGTGTGGGGCTAGAACCCACAGTCTTCTGATCTCCCAGCCTCAGAGGTGAGTGTGCTACCTGCTGAGCCACTGACACTGCTAGTCAGGCTATTAGCAGGGATGTTCTAGTTTGATCTTATTAGAGAAAAGCTAATTCTTACAAAATAGGTATCACTACTGATCTTTCAAGATAGTGTCATATTACACCTGTGCTGCGCTCTCTGCACTGACTGCCTGTTTAGTGGCAGATCACCTTCAAGGTCGGTTTGCCGACCTAAAAGGGCCTGCACGGTCAGGGGCCTGGTTACCTGCAAGACCTCCTTTGTCCCACCGCTCTATCCATCCCCTCAGCTCCACTGATGAGGGTTTCCTGGAGATTCCCAGGGTTCACCTTAAAACATCTGGCACCCAGGCACAGTGTGCCAACCCTGTGGAACTCCTTACTCCTCACATCATCAGACTCTCAGTCCATGGATATCTTTAAACAGGAGCTGAAAACGTTTCTGTTTAATCAAACCTTCATATCTGATTAGTTAGTTAACCTGTTATTAAGGAATTTTAACTATGTCTGTGTTATGTTTTATTATTTTATGATGTTATTATTGTAAAGCACCTTGAGTTATAATTGAGAAAGTCTGCTGAATAAAAAGTAATGATGATGAGGACTACACAGGTGACTGGTAACATTTACATAAGGACATGAATGACAGATGGCCTAACTGTTTTTTTCTTCTATATGTACTTTTATGCTTTTTCCCCAGTTTTTCCCAGAGAATCCCAGAACCCTGGCAGACATGGCACTTAATGCACATGGCGGTGTACACACACTCCGGGTACCGGCTTGGCCCCTTTCATCCCACCCCTGGCTATCACTGGGCCCCCTGTAGCCTGAACTGCCATCCATCTTCCAACGGGTGGCAGCCAAGGTCCGGGGGAACCCCTCATCCCTCTCTGGGAGAGGAAAGCCGCCTTGCAGCAGCTCAGTCCTGCTCCTTGCCTCCCCCCCCCCACCGACCCCCGCCACTACAGACTCTTTCCCGAACCCAGGTCGCTGGGATGGCGCAAGGTGTGGCGTCCAGCTCCTTAACTCTCAGCACCACTGTGCCAGCTTGGCCTAACAGTTTTTGTTTAAAAACTTGTAGGGATGTTGCTAATCTAATCTCCTTTGGGAATGCATTCCATTTTTTTACAGCATAATAAGAAAAGGCTTTACTCTGCCTTTTCTTTCACTGCTTGGATCATCTTTCTATGTCCCGGTTCCAATTTAGGAAATGAGACAGTATTTTAATTGAATTGGATTTTCTTTTCTATTGATGTTTACCTTAACTTTGGGCTTTATTTAACTTGTTTTTAATTTGACTTTGAGGTTCTCATTTTTCGGTGGGGACTGAACCACTAACCTACTGGAACCACCCCCTTTTTCCCTTTGGGTAGTTGGTTGTTAGCTATTGACAGGTCTGACAAGCCCAAGAAAAGGACAGGACTCACTGGTTTGAAAAATTGTGCCCTAATGTTTTAAACTCCTGCCTAAGGCAGACTAATGCAAGTTGTATTTCTCTTGTTTGTGTCCTGATCACAATTTTTCCAGCTATAAGCTGTGCATCAGGATTTGCCCCAAAACACTAAATAAGAGGGCCAAAATATATCATGGCTTCTCAGTTTGCCTCCTCTTTACAGCCTGTCTCTGGGAAGAGTTTGGTTCCTCAAACTAAGCAGAAGAACAAGGCTGCTAAGGGTGACTCATAGGTCAGGGTGTCTAACGAGGAGAACCCTGAGTCCACCAAGACCAAAAGATTTGCTGAGCATGCATCAGAATCTGTGTCTGCCAAGAAAAAGCAGAAAGAAAAGCATGTCACTGCCTCTCCTGCTGAAGAAGCAAAGGAGGCACCAGTTGACAAGAATAGAATGCCCTCTACTGAAGACATGGCTAAGACATGACAGTTCTTCCAGGCTTTCTAGACTATGGGAGTCTTTATGTCCATGCAAGCCCCCCTCCCCAGGCTCCTCAGCCTTTATCAAAGCCTGTGTTGGAGAAGGCTGAGTTGAGTTATGAAGAGGAGAAGGAGAAAGAGGGTGAATCCATAGAGCTTAACAGTTCGGGAGTTCAGTTCCCCTCCCTGGTTCTCTGAGGAGTGCACCTCACACTGTTCTTTTGTGAGGCAGATAGCAAGCACCCTCAACCTCTTTCCACAGGAGACAGCAGATGATGAGGATAAGATGGAGTTTTTGGAAATGGTGGGCTTAATACACAACGAGGGTGCTTCTGCCCATTCGCAAATCCCTTAAGAAGGCTGCCTCCGAAATCCTGGTGGACCCCACTTCTGCAGCTGGCATTGATGTGATAGATTGAACCCCCATTAAAGACTTTGGCATAATGATTTTCCTTATAAGTCTACTGCAGTAGCAAACTCTTCTATTTCATTAATGATATCTAACTCAGAACTCAGTTTTCAGAAAAGAGCGGTAAGAACAAGTGGACACAATTTAAAGATAGAAGGAGGGCGGTTCAGGGGCAATGTGAGGAAGTATTATTTCACAGAGAGGGTAGTGGATGCATGGAACAGCCTTCCTGAGGAGGTTGTGGGGTCTAAAACTGTGGGAGAATTCAAGAATGCATGGGACAGACATAGGGCAATTCTTGTGGGGGGGTAGGAGGAAGTGGGCTGTTGGTTAACTGGGATCTGCGGCCTGTCCTGTAGGTAGGGAAATGGGCAGACTAGATGGGCCAAGCGGTCCTTATCTGCCGTCAAAGTCTATGTTTCTATGTAACTCTACCATTATGGGAAGGCCACCCATAATGGTATCTCACTGCTGTCTTGCCTGCCTCTCTTTATTGTATTTTTCCTCCCATACCAATGTCCAACACATTAGAATTATAGTTAATGTAACCCCCCTACAAATGGGGGTTCCCAAAAGACTTCCAGGAGCTTGCTTGAATGCTCCAAGCCTGAATGGTGTTTGGCGTTTAAGCCATTTATCAGTGAGTGTTTTTAGAACCTCTGGTACTGTCTCTTTAAGAGCTGTCTGCTTGCAGACATAATTAGTTGTATGGGGACTGTGTTTCTTTGATTGAGTACCACTCGAGCTGCTGCCAATTCACTCCATTTTGCAGTCACTAGGAGTGCAAAGGAACCTATCTGAAAGATGTAACTGTTTGCCAGAAACCATTTAGAGTAATAATGAAATTACAGTTTGTCTAACCTGCTTTCTTTGCAGTCAGAACTGTGTCTGCCTAGTTCCCCATTCTGGTTTTGAACTGCTGAACTGGACCAATCAGTGTGGGGTAAGCTAGCTCTAAAATGGTGCCTTGGACGAATCAGAACTTGGACTCATAATCTGAGCCAGCCACAAGAGGATTGTATGGGCAGTGACTCTGGGAGATGTAGTGTAGACTTCGTCGCCTTTTTGGACCAACAGGAGCAGTCTATTGTGAGTGACAGCCAATCCAGTCAAGAACTGGGAGGAACTCAAAGAAAGTGCCCAGTTTTGTCTGTTGGAGTTTCAGTTGAGCTCTGGCAGTGAAGAAGGAAGGAGCCCTGTGCTTTTTCAGTGTGCAGTTTTAGTCGGGAAATGTGTGTAAGGCCCAGAGTTCCGGTCTGCAGCTTGTGTGACTGCTTGTTAGGACTGAATCCTTCCTGTGAAGAGAGAATCAAAGGATATCTGAAGAGTAGAAACCAGGCTCACCCTGTAGAAGACTGGAGAAATTGCTGAATTGCACTCGGTCTGTCAGGAACTGAATCTGCTGTGTGTTCTCCCGGTATTGTGCAGTAATTGCATCGGGATAGAGAAGCAGCCTGCCTGGTATAGTACTTTCTGTTTTACCATATAAATGTGTGAAGAGGCTTGTGTACCTCAAGTGAATCCTGCTGCCATTAAAGGACTTTTGCCTGTTGCAGTTTGCCATATAAATGTGTGAGGAGTCTCGTGGAGCTCAAGAGTAGCCCTGCTGACATTAAAGGACCCTATCTTGTTTGGAGGTCGAGTACTAATTCAGGGTCGCCCTGTTGAATTGCCACATTGAATCCAAATGGAATCACTGTACTGCTGACTGTTTAAACTAATTTTTCTTTTTTCTGTGGAAAGGGCCCCTACCAGCTGCCACGGTTTGGACTAGCCACTAGGGCTTGGGTGCCCAGGGACAGTAACTGAGTGAGGATAGGCCTGTGCACAGAGCCATAGGTAGATGAGTAAAGTGATAAGCTAATTAACCTGATTTCCCCTGTCCTTGTTATATTCCCCTAAATAAACTGAGCTGCTTGTTTCAGCAAAGTTATACTGCCTGAGGTATTTGTCTATGTTAAGTATTGTACTGTGATTGTTGCACTGTATCTTATTTACAGGAGGTCCCAGTGCCTGAACCAGCCCTGGGGTAGTGTATACTGTGAAGGTAATTCTGATATATTGTGTGGGCCACTAGTGGGAAGAAAGGGGTTGCAGTGTCCCAGAGGGCTGTGACCAAGTAAGTTTAACTATTGCAAACCCTGACCTCTGGGTGGAGGCACCGCATTGGATCCAGGCCCCTCAACCTGTTAGTGGCAAATCAGGCAGGGGTAGTAGCCCCTGGGATAGCGCCATCTAGGGGTTACATCTTGGAGAGCACCGCTGGGATTGTGTGTCCTCTAGTGGCCATATTCTGAGCACTGTTAAGAAAAAAATGGGTACCCTGACAGAAGTGGCTGTGCACCGCTGGTGGAGTGGTGTACTGGGGAGGAGATCGACCCCAAAATGCTATGCTTATACTGGACATCCCCTTGGGTATCAATACGGACATTGTACAGGAGTACTTTCAAGGTGGAAGGTTTACAAAACCTTGTGGTGGTGGGTCGGCATGCTAATCTGCTCACCCACACTTTTCTGGCCCTAGTAGAGTTTAAGGATCCCACAGATAGCTCCAAAGTGCCACAGACCATTACCCCAGAGGGAGTCCTCACTGCTTGAGAGTGATAACTAAGGACAGTAAAGACCTGGGGGAATGAGCCCCTCACCACTATCTGAAACTTTTGAGGAGAAATTTGTTAAATGGTTGCTGGGAGAAGGGAAACTGTGGAGGACTTGAAGAAACTATTCTTGCCACCTGGGGTGTTCTCCCCAACACCCTCTCCGCTCCAGTGCCTGTAATGGTGGCTGAACCAATGCAGACTCCTATTTCTGCACCTGCCATTAGTCACGACTCTTACCGAGAGGTTGAGGATCTTCTCTGGCACCCTCCCACCCCCAAGGGGAGGATGACTGGGAGGAGACCTGGATAGAACTATGTTGCCCCCCAAGTGCTAGAATGGCAATGCTCAGAAGCCAGCGAAGAGGGTTAGTGAGAGCCTCCGAGGTCCTGCCCTGGCTACCATCCTTGCTAAACGGGCCAGTAACCGAAGCGACTGCACAGGCCTATCTTGAGGCCTTGGAGAATGTGTATGGGAGCCCAGATTCTGATGAGGACCTATGGTGGAGAGTAAGAAATGCACAACAGTACCAAGGGGTTGTTGTCTGTGTATGTCTCTCGGCTGGAAAAATTGTTGCAAGAATGCCTCAGAAAGGGTAGTTTGCCAGCGATTGAACTGGACCGAACCAGACTGGACAGAATCCTTAAGTCTGCCCCTTCTCAGAACTGCTGTTGCTTCAGTTCCTCAAATCGACTGGAATCCCCACCCTCCTTTGATGAGTTAATGAGAGAAATTCGAGAGTTGAGAAAGGCGACCTCGGGAGGGACCTGCACCAACAGCTGTGGCTACGACCAGTGACTGAGGGTGACCCATCAAGTGAAGTTCAGGGGCAGGAGGTTGACAGTCATTGAGTGCTCTGACAAGGAAAAGATATGTCACAATGGGGCGAACTGTTGAGAGAGATCCGGAATTCAAAAACAGTCCTTTATGAAGGCCACGCCTGCAAGTGTGCCCTGACCTATTCCGACTGCATCTGCTATGGGGTGGGGTACCCACCCATGTATCTCCTGCTGATAACAGCTCCAAACTCAATTCCTTGACCATGGAAGTGGAGAAACTGTGAGATGTCTCCAAATGCTTATCACGCCATGAGACAGAGATGGCACCAAGGTTTCCAGTTAGTAGTACCGCCTCTGGCTCCCAGTGTGGCACCTCAGCCAGCTCAAACTCCAGAAAGTATGTTTTGCTATAATTGCGGGAAGGATGGGCACATGAAGAGGGAAACGCTGTCCCCAAAAGACACTGACAAAGTTGCATATAGGCTACAAGGAGAGCTTGGAGAACAAATCAGTGGTTAAGAGGTGCACAAATGATCCCAGTGAGGCACCAAAAATGCTAACTCACGCCTTTTGTGGCAAGGTCAGTTCCCAGGCCCCACTACCGCCTCTCCAGACTGGTCCAGAATAGTGGGTCCCTCCATGGAGACCACTGTAAAGGTGAATGGAGTGTCTACAAGAGCTGTATTAGACAGTGGCTCCCAAGTGACAATTATGTTCCAAGATTGGTATCAAGAAGCATTTGTCAGACGTACCTTACAACCATTAGAAGGACTGCATGTGGGGGTTAAGTGAGAAGGCCTACCCCTATTCCGGGTACATCCGAATTTGGCTGTCTTTCCCCACCTCCGTGGCTGGAGTGGTCAACAAGTAGAGACCCTAGCCTTAGTGTGTCCCCCACTGGACTGTATGATGGTGTCCTTTGTTGATTGGAACAAATGCTCATATGTTCGAAGGCTGGCACAGTTATGTTATGAAAACAGGGTCAAAGACTAGTAGAGCTTTAAGAGTTCCGCTTTAATTAAGAAGGCCTATGAGGCACAGAGAGATGCTGAAAAAATAGAACCAGAGGAACCGGTCGGAATTGTATGGAAGAAGGATCCTGAGTCTCTGATCCTGGTGCCAAATGCCCAGTGTACCTTACAGGGAGATGTCCCTATCAGAAAGGATGTTAAGAATAAAATATTAATGTTGGATGCACCAGGCGATGGAAAATTGCCAGAGGGACTGCTGGTCAAGCCTAGTATTTTGCCCGCTAGAGCCCATGCTTATGCCAGAAGGGTAATGGTCCAAGTTCATAATGTGTCTGAAAGAGACATTCGAGTAAATAGAGGTTGCATCCTGGCTAATGTGCATTGTGCAGACACTGCAGTGCTACCCAGCAGCAGAGTTCAGGAAGAATGACAGAGTAACCTGACTTGTTTGATTTCGCGACTCCCGTTGCCAGCTGAATGGAAAGTGAGGATCAGTGAGAAGCTTGCCCAGAGAGACCAGGTGTTTTCTTTAAAGGAATGGGACGTAGGATGCGTGCAAGGAGCTGAGCACAATATCCGCTGCATGACAAAGACCATTTCGTGAGAGGTCTCGGCGCCTGGCACCTGCTGACATAGATGATGTGAGACGGCATCTGCAAGAGATGTTAGCTGCTGGTGTAATACAAGAATCCAGAAGCCCTTATGCTTCCCCATTGTGGTAGGAGGAAAAAGAATGGGACAGTAAGGATGTGTGTGGATTATCGCATCTTAAACCGGCGGACTATCCCTGATCAGTACACAATGCCCGCATTCAGGATGCTTTGGACTGCCTAAACGGAGCAAGTGGTTCTCTGTGTTGGATCTCCGCAGTGGTACTACCAGATCCCGATGGCCCCAGAGGACCGTGAGAAGACAGCCTTTATCTGTCCGCTGTTCTATGAATTCATGAGGATGCCTCAAGGATTTCAGGTGCCCCAGCCACTTTTTCAACGATTGATGGAGCGCAGGGGACATGAACTTACTAGAGTGCCTGGTATACCTAGATGATGTTATTGTGTTTGGCAGCTCACTGGAGGAACATGAGAGCAGATTATTTAAGGTATTGGACCGACTGGAGGACTTTGCCTTAAACTGTCCATTGATAAGTGTCAATTCTTTCAAACATCAGTAAAGTATGTGGGACATAGTATCCACCGAAGGAATAGAGACCACCAAGTAAAGTTGAGGCCTTGACCACCTGGCCACAGCCGAAAATCTAAAAGAACTGCAAAGATCTCTGGATTCTGTGGTTATTATCGGCTGCTTCATCAAGGACTATTCAAGAGTGATCCGCCTTCACTTAACCTACTCAAGGGTATCCCCCAACCCAAAAAATACCAAAGTCAGCGTCCTCAAGACTGAAAGAGTGTATTTTCATCCGAATGTAGTATTTGGGGCCCGCTGGACTCCTGATATGAGACTGCTTTTCATGAGATCATATATCAGCTTACCCATGCTCCAGTGCTGGCCTATGCCGATCCAAGAAAACCTTACATCCTGCACACTGATGCTAGCTTGCAAGGGTTGGGGGCTGTGGTACCAAGAGCACGAGAATGGCCTGAGACCAGTGGCCTTTGCCAGTAAAGCCTGACCCCATCCGAAAAGAACTATCCTGTACATAAGTTAGAGTTCCTAGCTTTGAAGTGGGCTATTGTTGACCAATTCCATGAGTACTTGTATGGGGCTAAAATACTAGTAAAACTGACAATAATCCTTTGACCTGTGTGCAGACCTCAGCTAAGTTGGATGCCACTGGCCACAGGTGCTTTCTGCATTACCTACATATGACTATGCTCTCGAATACCGAGCAGGTCTGAACCACATAGATGCTGATGCTCTCCCGGAGGCCTGTTCCCCAGAATGATTGGGTCCGATTAGCAGAACCTGACATTCGGCACTCTGCCGGAAGTTTGACAGGAAGGAACAAATGTCCACGGATGCAGTGGACTGCATGGTGGATTGCTTTGGGACCCTCTGAGAATTGCATACCTGCTGCTTATTGCCACTTTTCTGCAATAGACATTGGTGCACTGCCTCAGCTGGACAATGACAGTATTCGATGGCTCAATCTCATGATCCTATGATCAAATCAGCTTTAGAAGCCCTCTATGCAGGAAAAGATGTGTCCAAATTACGCCCACTGATTTGAGAACTGCACTGTTATACAAAGAAGGTCCTAAGTTGAAACTGATCAATAAACTGTTATACAGAGAAACAGTAGACAGAGGGGGACAAGTAGACAAACAACAACTGGTGCTGCCCACTGCCTTTCGAGACTCAGTATTGAGGTCCTTGCACAACCACATGGGGCACCTGGTATAGACAGAACACTTGACTTGGTGAGATCCAGATTCTATTGGCTAAGATGGGAGGCTGATGTGGGCAACACATTCGAACTGTCGTCAGCTGCTTACAGAGGAAAGCTATTCCCAGAGGGCTGCCCGCCTTGTTAACATAACCACCAGTGTACCCATGGAGCTGGTCTGTATTGATTTTCTGAATTTGAGTCAGATCAAAGAAATATCAGTAATGTGCTGGTGGTCACTGACCATTTCACGAGATATGCCCAAGCTTTCCCCACCAAAGACCAGAAAGCATCCACTGTAGCCAAAGTACTTGTAGAAAACTTTTTGTTCACTATGGGGCTCCACAAAGAATCCATTCTGATCAAGGAGAGACTTTGAGAGTCGTCTGATCAAAGAGATGCTTTCTCTGTGGGGAGTGAGAAAGTCCAGAACCACTCCTTACCACCCCAGGGGACCACTGCCTGAACGTTTCAACCGTGACTTTGCTAGATATGCTAGGCACCCTGCACCCAAAGAACAAGACTAGATGGTGACCAACAAATTAGCACCCTGGTACATGCTTATAACTGCACCAAAAGTGATGCCACTGGGTTCTCCCCTACCGCCTGATGTTTGGAAGAAGCTCGACTACCGGTAGATGTGTGTTTTGGGGTTCTCCTGATGGGGTTCAAGCTGACAACTATTTACAGTATGTGTAAAAGTTAAAGGCCCAGCTAACTCATGCGTACTCAACTGGCTCAGACCATGGCTGCCAAAAGAAATCTAGCCAACAAAGAAAGGTATGATAAAAGGTGAAAGCACAGGAACTCCAGGAGGGAGATCGGGTATTGCTAAGAAATCTGGGACTGCATGGCAAGCACAAGATTGCTGACAGATGGCACCATCTCCTCACATTGTAGTGGCAAACTAGATGATCTGCCAGTGTACAAAGTAAGGCCTGAGAATAATTCAAAAGATGTAAAAACAATGCATAGAAATCATGGGGGACTGAAGAGTCTAAGCCAATTATAAGGATTTTGAGATCTTTTTCTAAATTTGATGTACATTCTTTTGTACAGAGTTGGGTAAAATAGATTGGTCTTTTATATTCTATCCCTGATGTGATTCTGCATTGCATTTTTATTACTGAGTTTACATGTTTTGGACCAGTTAGCTCCCTTGTTAAAAAGAAGGGTCCGAGGGAAAACTTATGGGTGGTTAACACCTCCTTTGATTAAACTTATGAGACAACGTAGATGGCCTGAGAACGATAAAATGAACCATTCTGCTTCTTGGTTATCATGCGATAGGACTTTAAGGAACCAATGTAAGGCTAAGATAAGGAAGGCTAAAACAGACTATATTCGTCATAAACAATGTGAAGGGTTATCTAACGCTACTACTTTTTGGAAAACAATTAATAATTTCATAAGGCCTAATGTTTGTCAACCAGGTTCAATGAGGTTGAATGGTGACTTGTTGTCTTGTCCACTGAAGATAGCTAACGAGTTTAATCTGAAATTTACTGCATTGCCTGATTCCTTTAGTGACCAGTCCAAGGTGAACTACTTGGTATTGACTGAAGATTTTACAGTTAATCCTAAACTGTATTTAAGGACTACTATCTCAAGGAGGTAGAAGTTGCTGCGTTGTATTAAGAGGGACAGCCTGAGCTGGTTCTGATGGCTTATGTCCTAGTTTATTGGGATGCTGCCTCGGTTATAGCACTTCCAGTTAGTATTATTTTCAACTTGTCTTTGTTACAGGTACTATACCTAATATATGGAAACATACTTTGGTCACTCCTATATTTAAATCTGGTTCACAACATGAGTTTTGTAACTACAGACCTATTTCTATCTTGTCTGCTTTAGCTAAAGTTCAGGAAAAGAATAGTTTATAATCAGTTGATTGGGTATGGATCGCTTTGGATTATTGTCTCAGAACCAACATGGTTTTAGAAAGGGAAGGAGTACTGAGACTGCTTTGGTCGAGTTCACGAACGTGGTACTTAATGGCATGGATAAAGGGTGTCTGACGGGTGCCGTGTTCGTGGACTTGACCAAGGCATTCGACTCAGTTGATCACCAATTGTTGATTTCTAGACTTGGGTTATTGGGAGTTGGCGAGTCTTGCTTGGACTGGACGAGGGATTATTTAACAAATAGGTTTCAAAGGGTTAAATATAGGGTGCTGTATCAGACTCTGTAATGGTTATGTCCACAAGGTTCTATTTTGGGACTACTTTGTTTTCTTTGTTTTGATCAACTAGTAAGTGTGATTAATAATGCTTCTCAACACTTTACGCTGACGATGCAGTAATTTATACGCAGGGTTTGTCATTTGGAGATCTAGGTGTTTCTTTAATAGAGGAAATGTGCAATTTTCAGTCTTCACTTATGGCCTGTAAATTACTCTTAAACAAATCTAAGACAAAGGTGATGGTTTTGGTACCCCACCTAGACTGAGATCTGAAGTTGGTACTTTAAGTTAAATCTTTGATGGATTACTGTTTGACTATGTTGATACATTTCAATATCTTGGGATATTACTAGATTCTCATCTAAGTTATGAATCTCATTTTTTGAGGGTTACCCTCAAGAATACATTGTAGATTAGGTTCTTTGTATAGAACTGCTCATTTCTTATTCCTGAGTCTAGGCTGGTTATTTCAAATTGCTGCTTACTTCCTATTGTGAACTATGCAGCTATGATTACTGCCACTGCTTCTATGACAGTGATTTCAAAGAAATCCACTTTACTTCACTTGATAGCTAAGTTTGCTTTTAAATTGTTCTAAGTCATCTCATCATTGTGTGATTTTGAAAGAAATGGGCTGGTTACTGTTTCATTAAATTTCCAATACTGTGTGTACAAGTTCATATATAAAGTTATGGACTCTGGAATTCCCATAGTATTTCAAAGTTTTTGAGACCATATATTGATGGTCATTATTCTAGACATAGGTCAGACAGTAGGTTTCTCAGATTCCTTTTATGAAATCTAAAAGTGGACAAAGATCCTTTGCTTATATTGTTCCATTCATTTGGAATGAAATTCCTCAAGATATTAGGTGGTTGTGTTCTGTCAAAAGTTTGCCGATGCATTAAGGATGTATTTCAATCTCAATTTAATTGTAACTGTTTTTTATGAATTTTTTATGAATTTTATATGTAACAAAGACATTTTGTCTGCAATTTGCTGCATTGTATATGTATGTTTGATTATGTATTGTCTGTATGCAATATATGTGGGTCATGCACCTGTAAAAGGAACTTGTTTCCAGTGTGCTTACCCGTTAATATAAACAAACAAATCATTTATTGCCCATTGGACAAATCTTAATTGAGTCTGAGCCCCTAGAAGATGCCCCTCTGGACCAGTGACTAGAGCTGCTGCTAAGAAAAGATCAAGAAAGTCTGCACTACAGAAGCAAAGTTAAAGTGTTCCCTCCACAAGTCCCAGTTGAGCATGACTGTCAGTCCATATTGGAAGAAAGTGAGAGTGACTTTGAATACTATCCTTCTTACGAACTGAGTCAATTGTTTCGGGGCAATCCCCTAGCCAATACTGGAGATGAAGCTGGGCCTTCTGGACTGTCCAAGCCCCCAGCTTCGTCCCTGGAGCCAGTGCTCCCAGAAAGTGAAGTGCAAAGCATCAGATCAGATGAAATGGAATCATTGTGCATGGTTGAACTGTTTGAGCCTTCAGGGGAGGAAAATGATGGATTGGGTCAGACTGGTGATACACCAGAACAAGAAGAGTATTTTGAGTGCCCTGACAGTCCACTGCCAGTGTCTGAAAGCTCTCCATGTGAGCCAACTGTTGTGGACTCAGAAACTGTAACTCCTGGAGCTGAAAGTGCCCCAAGTTCTAGCCTCTCTACCCCCATGGAGACTCCCCTGACAAGTGAGGACAATGCTGAAAATGAGGCTCAGAATGCAGATACTGTAACAGTTCCCCCTAGAAAGACTGGTCGAGCTGTAAAGCCTGTGGTGCACCTCAGTTATGATTCCCTTGGGAGGCCTGTGGATTTGCCTCTCAATGTTGTCCATAAAGGAGTGTATGTGTCCCCGAGCTCATTGCCCAAACTGAGCGCCAGTGTTAACTCAAGTTACTTGTGTTGCCCTCTAAGTATGGTGCCCTTGCCCCATCCAGCCCCAAGGTAACTGATAGGAAGGGCCCTCTCTTCAGGTTTCATGTACAAGAGGTAATAACTTGTTATGGTACAATGTGTATGTAATACTGGGTAAAGAGTGACGTACTGCAATGTTTCAGAAATGTGTTCTTGGTAAATGATATATTGACTGATGATTACATGTGCGAGCCTAATGCAAATGTATATGGTTGCAGTTGAAACTTATGGGGTACTTGCTTGACGCTGACGCTGCTTTCTCCAGACCAGGAAGGGTGTAACCTCTGCAAATGGGGGTTCCCAAAAGACTTCAGGAGCTTGCTTGAATGCTCCAAGCCTGAATGGTGTTTGCCGCTTAAGCCATTTATCAGTGAGTGTTTTAGAACCTCTGGTACTGTCTCTTTAAGAGCTGTCTGCTTGCAGACATAATTAGTTTGTATGTGGGGACTGTGTTTTTTGATTGAGTACCACTGAGCTGCTGCCAATTCACTCCATTTTTGCAGTCACTAGGAGTGCAAAGGGAACCTATCTGAAAGATGTAACTGTTTGCCAGAAACCATTTAGAGTAATAATGAAATTACAGTTTGTCTAACCTGCTTTCTTTGCAGTCAGAACTGTGTCTGCCTAGTTCCCCATTCTGGTTTTGAACTGCTGAACTGGACCAATCAGTGTGGGGTAAGCTAGCTCTAAAATGGTGCCTTGGACGAATCAGAACTTGGACTCATAATCTGAGCCAGCCACAAGAGGATTGTATGGGCAGTGACTCTGGGAGATGTAGTTTAGACTTCGGCGCCTTTTGGACCAACAGGAGCAGCCTATTGTGAGTGACAGCCAATCCAGTCAAGAACTGGGAGGAACTCAAAGGAAGTGCCCGGTTTTGTCGGTTGGAGTTTCAGTTGAGCTCTGCAGTGAAGAAGGAAGGAGCCCTGTGCTTTTTCAGTGTGCAGTTTTAGTCGGAAACGGTGTAAGGCCCAGAGTTCGGTCTGCAGCTTGTGTAACTGCTTGTTAGGACTGAACCGTCTCTGTGAAGAGAATCAAAGGATATCTGAAGAGTAGAAACCAGGCTCACCCTGTAGAAGACTGGAGAAATTGCTGAATTGCACTCGGTCTGTCAGGAACTGAATCTGCTGTGTGTTCTCCCGGTATTGTGCAGTAATTGCGATCGGGATAGAGAAGCAGCCTGCCTGGTATAGTACTTTCTGTTTTACCATATAAATGTGTGAAGAGGCTTGTGTACCTCAAGTGAATCCTGCTGCCATTAAAGGACTTTTGCCTGTTGCAGTTTGCCATATAAATGTGTGAGGAGTCTCGTGGAGCTCAAGAGTAGCCCTGCTGACATTGAAGGACCCTATCTTGTTTGGAGGTCGTGAGTACTAATTCAGGGTCGCTCCCTGTTGAATTGCCACATTGAATCCAAATGGAATCACTGTACTGCTGACTGTTTAAACTAATTTTTCTTTTCTCTGTGGGAAGGGCCCCTCACCAGCTGCCACGGTTTGGACTAGGCCACTAGGGCTTGGGTACCCAGGGACAATAACTGGTAGGATAGGCCTGTGCACAGAGCCATAGGTAGATGAGTAAAGTGATAAGCTCATTAACCTGATTTCCCTGTCCTTGTTATATTCCCCCAAATAAATCCGAGCTGCTTGTTTCAGCAAAGTTATACTGCCTGAGGTATTTGTCTATGTTAAAGTATTGTACTGTGATTGTTGCACTGTATCTTATTTTACAGGAGGTCCCAGTGCCTGAACCAGCCCTGGGGGTAAGTGTATACTGTGAAGGTAATGCTGATATATTGTGTGGGCCACTAGTGGGAAGAAAGGGGGGTTGCAGTGTCCCAGAGGGCTGTGACCAAGTAAGTTTAACTATTGCAAACCCTGACCTCTGGGTGGAGGCACCCACCATTGGATCCAGGCCCCTCAACCTGTTAGTGGCAAATCAGGCAGGGGTAGTAGCCCCTGGGATAGCGCCATCTAGGGGTTACATTAAAATGATGCTACATTGTTGGTTGTTAAACTGCATATACCTTCTGAAATCCTGTGGGGTTATAGTATTAAAATAAGCAGTTGTTCATTTTAATAGCAGCCAAAGAATTGTTTTATGTCTCCTGTAAGGAAACTACATGCAGCTTCTGAAAGCAATAAACTGAGCAGCCATTTGTGTTAAAAGCTGCCATTTGTGTTTCTGTGCAGATTACTTAATTAGTTAGGGTCCCTTGGAAAAGGCTGAATGCAGCTTCTAAAATTGTTTGTTAGTTGCTATAAAAAGGGAAAGAAATCATTTGAGCAGCCTTTGGTTTAAGGGAAGGCTTCCTGGGTTTGGAAAAACAAATGCTATCTAAGCGTCTCTTCTTGTGCAGAACAGGCTGGAGAAATCTCATGGCGTGCTGCTGAGTTGAGAAAGTGAAAGTGCTTTCCCTCTCTGGCTCGTGTTGCTGTGACTTCTCCACCTGCCTTAGAGTCCAAAAAGATGAGCTGCTACAGGAGAGTAGGAAAAGAGAAATATTTCTCCTGTAGCCTCGTAGATCCAGAAAGCTGTTTTTTTGCGGCGTCAGGTGAGGCACTGCCGAGTCGGGAAAGTGAAAGTTCTTTTCCTCTTGGACTCGCACCTCTGTAGTCTTGCACTGGGTTTTCTGTGGAGAAATTGTGCCCCTGTTAGTTATGCGAATTCCAAATGAGGGGAAGGAGTTAAATGGCAGGCTGCTGGAGCGAGACAGATGGGTTTCCTCCCTCACAGCAGCCTGCTTGCATTCAGAATGAAATGCGGCTAAGTAGGAGAAAAATAAAAATAAAAAGCTTTCACTTTCTGGCGCAGCGCTGAGAACAGCGCTTGCACTTGGAGGCAAGGGGGAAGAAAGCCTAAATTACCAAAAACCCTATCTAAAGAAGGCTAAAACAGTATCATAATGTAACTGTGGGCTAACTCGAACCCTGTAAGAAAAGGGGGCCCAAATGAAACAGGTTCCTGACGGCTTAACATTTTAGCCGTTTAGTATAGCAGTACTCTGTGATTACAGAATGCCCCTTCTTTTCTGATACAGAAAAAATGTTATATGAGCAATGTGTTTCATGACGGATTTAAATATATAGTCTTGTTCCTACCTGAGCACAGCTAGCTTGCAGTATGAGCCCTTAGGAGTCAGCTGCCCCATGAGGCTGTTTTATCCTCAGTGACAGATGTCACTCAGGGTGAGATGGGGGGCGGAGTTTCACCGCTGATAGGCGATTAATTCAGAGAACTGTGTTTCTTTGGGTATTAAGTACAGTAGGAACGTAGCAATCAGGATGGTCTCTACCGCTCTGTTTTTTTGTATATAAGCAGTCAGGCCGATCCCCCAAATTTGTTTGTATTAAAATAGGAATAATGATTGTTTAGAATAGGGGTGGATCAGCTGACCTGATGATGTAAGAGTACGTGGTATAAAAGCTCCCCTGGTGCTCAGAACTAGTAGATAAGCCTGAGGGTGAGTGAGGAGAGGTTATCTCAAAGCACAGAGGATAGTAGAAACTGTTAAGAAAAGTTACCTACTCTGTGGGTGAACTACCAGGGAAGGGTAGTCCTCTGGAGCTCGAGAAGAGCTGTTTTCTTTATGTTTATTCTATTATATTTCTTTTTTCATTCAGTCTGAAGTTGAACACTTATGCCAAATATGGTTTATGTTTATTTTGTACATTAATATTTTTCTACAAAAATAGTCCAGTTGGACACTAAACATCATGCCTAGAAAGGTGTGTTAACCATATTCTTGGAGTCTTTATCTCGCCATTTGCCCTACCCTAATAACCTGGTCACACTGACAAAAGGGCTGAAAAGAAATATCAGCTGGATAGGCAGTGTGCTGAGTACCTGTATACGCATCCTGAGTGTGAAGGAGTGGGGCAGACTGCTGCTTATGACAAGGCCAAGGTCCCCTTTCTTCTCAACCCCAGAAAGGGATTCCAGAACACTGGACAGCATGCACAAAAAGGTGTATACCTTAGCCTCCCTTTGTTGAGCTAGACAGTTTATATGGCCTGTGCAGATCAGTACCAGAAGGCTCTCTGAGCTCTGTGAGTGCCTGTGAGCGAGAAGGCTGCTGGATCTAGCACAGGACCTGGCTCTTCACAACAAAGGCTGCCATGGATGACACTAAATACTGTACCAGTTTCACGTGGCTGTGGATGCCAGTGACACTGCCTCTAGGGTCATGGCACATGCAGTGTCCCTGAGGAGGTTTGCATGGCTCAGAACTACAAATCTTTCACAGGACACCCAGACTAAGGCCGTGGTTTCCCGTGAACGGAACTGCTTGTTTGGTAGCAAAAGAGAGGCCTATATGTAGAAGGTGGATAAATATAAGACAGCCTATAAAAGTAATACTGAGAAGGAGAAGGTTTCCACTTCCCATAGACCTAATGGAAGGGAGGCAGGAGCCGGTTATGTACCCAAGGCTTATGTGAGTTATGATTACCCCTCAGAGGGTTTCCTTCAATGGAAGAGGCAAGCAGGGTGTAAAGCAGGCTGCAGCCACCCCAGCTCCTAAGGTGCAGGCAAAGCAGAACTCCTGACAAGTCTGTACAGGTCACCCAGCTATTTCCAGTGGGAGGAAGATTGGTTCACTATTTCCAAGCATTGAAAAACATTACCACAGACAAGTGGGTCCAAGAAATTGTGAATCAGGGTCTCTCTCTACAGTTCAAAAATTTTGCATAACTGCAGGCACACAGGTTCTTCCCACCTCATACCCCAGCAGGAAAAACTCCTGCTGGATTTAGAGGTCAAAAAGCGGTTGCAGGCCAATGCAGTGGAAAGAGTTCCCCCTGACCAATGTGGCAAGGGGCTCTACTCCAGATACTTTCTGACCCACAAGAAAAACAGAGAGTGGCAATCCATTTTAGACCAAAGATTTGAAAACAAAAACACTTGAAAAAAGAAAAGTTCAAGATGGCGGCACTGACCACAGTGATCCCATGTCTGCAGCAGGGACTTTGATTGGGGTCACTGGAGCTGAAGGTTGCCTACTTCTCATTTGAGTAAGACCCTACCACAGAAAGTACCTCAGGGTCAGGATAGGAAATTGCCATGATCAGTTTGCGGCCCTACCCTTCATGCTGTCCTCAGAACTGAGGGTCTTCACAAAGTGCCTGGCAGTGGTCACAGCTCACTTGAGAAATCATGGTGTGGTAGTCTTCCCTTACCTGGACAACTGGCTAGTCTCAGGAGAGTCATAACAGGAGGCCAAGGCCTCCCTCCAGCCTACCCAATCAACTCTAGAGGATCTAGGGTTCCTGGTAAACATCCCAAAGTCCCAGACAGAACCTGTCCAGGTACTGGGCTTCATCGGAGAGGAGGTGGACACACAGCAGGGAAAAGCTTTCCTCCTTTCAGGAGATGGTGGTAAGTCTCACAAAACTGGCAATGTCTTTCAAAGCGGGACAGCCCAGACCTGCAAGGGTCTTCCTTCAGTTGCTGGGGCACATGGCCACCTCCACGGCTGTGGTCTCTGTTGCCAGGTTTTAAATCAGGGATGTTCATTACCACCAAGGGTGTCACTGGCCCCTAAGGCAGGACCCTCTGTCAAAGCTGTTACCAGTTACAAACTGCCTTCTAATGCCACTGGACTGATGGAAAGAGGAGGAGAACCTCCATAAGGGAATCCCCTTCCTCTAGCAATCACTCACGGTGGTGCTCACTACGGATGTCTCCCTCCTGGGATGGCACACCCACCTGGTGAACCTCACTGTAAGCAGAGTGTGGACCCCACTAGAGTCCCAGAAGCACATAAACCTCCTGGACCTAAGTGCTGTGTATCTAGCAGTGCAGGCTTTTTCCTCCCACATCAGGTGTCAGTCACTCCAAATCAGGACGGACAATACCACCACCCAGTACTGCATAAACAAACAGGGAGGAACAAGATCTTCCAAGCTGTGTACAGAGGCAGTTAAGATCCAGAGCCTGGCATACAAGCTAGAGGTGCAGCTATCCTGCAGTGCACCTACCAGGGAAACAAAATGTCTTTGCAGATTTCCTGAGCAGAATGAGTTGAGACAACCACGAATGGACCCTGAACAAGCAAGTGCTTGCAGCAGTGTCAAGAAGGTGATGCACACCGGAGGTGGACCTGTTCGCCTCTTGGCAAAACTACCAGCTCACCCTCTTTTGCTGCAGGCCTCCATCAGTGGGGACAGTCCCAGAGGAGCCTGCTCTTCTGTTGGACAGGAGATTCCTTATGCATTTCCCCTTCCCTTGCCTTCTGAGGGTGCTGCTGAAGCTCAGAATGGAACATGCAGCAATGATCATAATTGCTCCAGACTGGACTAGGCAGACATGGTATTCTCTGCTCTTGACCCTGTCCAGCAAACCACCTGTCACCTTCCCCTGAGGTACAGTCTGCTGACTTTGCCTCAGGGCATGATAACATTTTGAGACCCCAGCACTCTGCTTCTCAGGGCCTGGTACTTGAGGAGTTACAGTATTCTGGTTTAAACCTCTCGAAAGAGGTTCTAAATGTGTTAAAAGTTTCCAGAAACCCAGCCACCAGGAAAATATATGCCTCAAAGTTTAAAAGGTCTTCCCTGTGGTGCTCTTCCAAGCAGATCAGTCCCTTCCAGGCCAGTCTGTCCAGCATCTTGGATGATCTGGTACACCTACAGTCTCTGGGCCTGTGCCCTTCTACCTTTAAGTTGCCTCTTGCAGCAGTCTCAGCGTATGCTTTGGTTGGCAGGGCTAGGTCAGTAGCTCCCTGACTTGAACCCTCCTTTTAAGGATCCAGTCCTCCTTGGGATTTGAACCAATGTATTACTCAGCTTGTGGGTGCTCCCTTTGAGCCTGTGGTAACTGTTGCTGTGAAGCGTGTTACCTGGAAAACAGTTTTCTTGGTAGCCCTCACCTCAGTCAGAAGAGTGAGCGAGCTCCAAGCTCTGTGTACAGATCCTAACTATAGTACAATATCTTTTATGGAGATAAGGTAGTTTTGAGGACCAACAGGAAATTTCTTCCTAAAGTAGTTTCAGAATTTCACCTCAAACAATCTGTCACACTCCCTGTGTTCTTCACTGAAAATCCACACAGGGAGAAGAGGCTCTGTAGTCTGGATGTTAAAAGAGCTTTAAACTACTACTTGACTGCACAAAGGATCTTAGGTCCACGTCCACACAACTGTTTGTCACTTATGGAGACATAGGCCAAGGAAAGCCAGCATCCAGGAGGACCATTGGTAACTGAATAGTCTCATGCGTACAGTCCTGTTATGGCAAAGCTGGCAAACGTCCACCTGAAGGCTGTTTCCTCTCAAACAAACTGCATTCTGCAGTTTGGTAAACAGACTAAGGAGAAGCTGCCCGACGCTCACCCTCCAAGCAAGGGGACTACTGTGCCGTTTCGGGCTGTTTCCTCTCAAACAAACTGCATTCTGCAGTTTGGTAAGCAGACTAAGGAGAAGCTGCCTGATGCTCACCCTCCAAGCAAGGGGACTACTGTGCCATTTCGAGCTGTTTCCTCTCAAACAAACTGAATTCTGCAGTTTGGTAAGCAGACTAAGGAGAAACTGCCCGACGCTCACCCTCCAAGCAAGGTACGGGTTGGAACTCTGAATTTTGGCATCTACCCCTGGAAGAATCTCACTTGCCCATTTGTCAGTGTTTCTCAGACTATGTGCAGCAATCCAGAAGTCTTCTAGGAACTGCTGCCAAGAAATGAATGCTAGGACTGACCTCTGCTTGACATGTTCTTGATTTCTCACTTTAAGTAATGTTTAGTCTGATGTAGAGATTTCTTAGAGTTGATTTAAGTTTTGAGAGAGGTTTTAAGGTAGTGTGATTTTGCTATCTGCACTGAGTCCTGTGCCCCTTCTCTTAGAGCTGTAAGTCTGTGGGCTGCGCCTCAACCTTGGTGTCCTGTTGAGGCTGCTGCAGTGCCCCCCCCCAAAAAAAACTTGCTTCAGAACCTCCCTGCCTGTTATTTTTTTGTGTGCTGACTTTACCATTAGCAGATTATATTTTTTAGCCACTAGAGGGCCCAGTTATAAGCACACTTACCCAATCCAACACAGTACAGTTCCTGTCTCATTTCACTTATTATGTGGTCAGTCTATCACTATTCATCAGTCATTGCCCCTTCCCTCTTCTACTGATTTTTCGCATTTGCCACTTATACTCTTTTAGCCCACTAGAGGGGCTTTTCCCCAACTGTTCCAAAGCTGCTCTACATCTTCTTACTCTCTACTACTCCTGGACACTCTTTCTTTACTGCTCAGCTGCTATGGGTACCTACACTCCATTACTAAGTCTGCTCTCCTTCACCCTCTTGGTACAGACCTCACACCAACCGGAGCACCTTTCCTCCACACTAGGCACTTCATCCCCAGACTATCCCCAAGTGACTCGGTCCTTCCCCACCCTCGACACACCCCCACCCTGCCAACACCTCCACTTCCTCTGCTATCCAAGGCCTGGCCTGGACCCCGCTCTCCCCTGCCATTCCCACCCTTCGCACTTTATCTATCCCATGCACCCTGATTGTAAAGTCCTCAGCTCGGTGTCGACCAAAGGGTCTCCATTGCCACCGGCCACTAACCAGAATAATTACACTGCTGTTATTATTATCTGGTAATGTACACCCAAACCCAGGACCTATTGCTTCCAGCCCTTCTAAACCCTGTACTGCAACTGGCCTCCATTTTGCATCCTTAAACATTTGCAGTCTTCTAAAGAAATCTGCTGCCCTCCAGTGTTGGGTCATTCAACATCAACCTGACATAATTGCCCTGGTAGAGACTTGGCTCTCCAAATCTACCCCTGACTCCGTTATCATCCTCCTTGGATATGCCATCTACAGGGAAGACCGAGTAGGCAAACGTGGTGGTGGTTGTGCACTACTTGTACGGGACTCCCTTACAGCTCAGGCACTCCCAGCTCCTAAACTTGATTATGGAGCCCAAGCCCTCACCTTAAAAATCACACCAGACGCCGCCCGAGGCCCTCTGTTCCTCACGGTCTCCTACGTACCCCCAAGGAGTCAAAACCAAGCGGTCCAGTCCCTCATTGACTATCTCACATCTCACCCTCACAAAGTGGAGCAAGTCATCCTAGGTGATCTCAATGTTAACTGGCTTGCCTCCACTGACTCCCATATAAGGGACTCCTTTGCTGCCCTGGATATGTCTCAGTTAGTCACCCAGCCCACCAGATTCAACCACTCTACTGGCACCAGCACTCTCCTAGATGTTGTTGTATCTAACTGCCCCTACAAAATCCGAGATGTCACTGTCCTCCCCGACTCTCTTAGTGATCACTCCCCAGTCCTCTGTCTCTGGTCATCCTCCACTCTGAAGCCAGTGCCCCAGGCCACTCTGTGCTGCTGTTTATGCCCCAGTGGCCTCAGAAAATTAAAACAATACCTAGCCCAGCTAGACTGGTCCCCTATCCAACGTGCCCCTGACATGACCCAGCTCTTGACCACTTCACAAATGCTTTCTGTAAAGCTTGTGACCTTTTCGCCCCTCACCAGGATCCACTCCAAAATGCAGTGCCCATGGATCACTCCACTTCTCCTCCAGAGACTCAAAAACAGAGATAATCTCTGCACATTGCTGTAGAATCTGGAAAGGCGTCTGATAGACAGGTCTACAACTCAGAATGCAATAAGTGCAATGGGGCCATTACGCAGGCCAAGGCAGAGCACTACCAGACCACCCTCACTTCCACTTGGGGTTCAGCCTGGACCTTCTGGGATAGTATGAAAGAGCTAAATGGGAAGCCCCACTCCCCCCACCATCTCAGCTCTCTATCAGTGGCACCCCCACCACTGCTCCACTCCTCATAGCCAATTGCCTTAACACTGCCTTCTCTGACCTAAGCTCGGTCCTCCCCAGCAGCTTCTTTGACCCAATCCCCACCTCTCTCCCTCCAGTCCTGCATCGCCCACCATTCTACCTGCGCACCCTATCCCCCCAAGAAGTCAGGCCACACCTGCTAAAAGCCTTAGGCAGCATTAACCCCAGCAATGATCCCCTCGACTCCAGGATCCTGTGTATGGTCTTGGACGAAGTCCTAGTTCCCCTGACTGACCTTCTAAACCAGTCTTTATTCCTGAGTCAGTTCCCAAGTGCTTGGAAAACTGCTGAAATCACACCCATACATAAAAGTGGGGACCGTCCACCCCAACAATTACCAGCCAATCTCCATCCTCCCCCACTTCTAAAGCCCTTGAAAAAGTGGTGTTGATCCAGCTCTCTGAATACCTAACCAAGTACAACATTATGTGCCCAGAGCAGCACTGCTTCCACCCAGGACACAGTACAACCATGGCTCTCCTGGAATTATCCCAACACCTGCATGCTGCTCTCGACTCTGGCAGCTTGCAGAGCAGGTGTTCATTGACATCTCCAAGGCCTTTGACCCTGTCTGTCATCCCTTCTACTCGACTCTCTCCACCAGCTTGGCTTCTGGTGGACCCATTTCTGGTTCTCTAGCTACCTCTCTGCTAGATCCCAGAGATCCCAGCATGTCAGGATCAGCGGCTCCCTCTCCAGCACTCTTCCCTGCTCACTCTGGGGTCCCTCAGGGCTCCATCCTGGGTCCAGTACTTTTAGTCTTTACTGGTAAAATGCCCTCCACGCGATGATACAGTCCTCGTACAGAGCCGTGAGGAAGGCATTCGTGCCTTGGGCTAGAGACTAATTTAGTGCCTCTTGTCCAGAAAACAGTCGGGATCTGGGGGTCGCAAGTGCCCCCAGAAGTCCTGTGGGGTTTACATGCTCTGTGGTGAGTTTTGGGGCTTTTCATGAGGTAAAACATAGTTTTGGTATATGTTCCCTACCCTGATTGCAGGGAAAATGTTGCTCCCATGGAATCTGAGGTGTGAGACTCTTGCTGGCATCAGAGTGTGAGCTGTAAAACGAAGTTCTCTTTGCTGATTAACCAACAAATAAAATGTACTAGTCTACACTTTGCCTGATGCCAGCTATGTGGCAGAGGGAGGCTAACTGAATAAGAAGAAACAAATCTTGATTGATTTAATTGTATTGTATGTATTGGGTATTGTATATCTATGCTCATCTTAAATACAACTGACTGCAGTACCTATAAGTACTACTTCCCAGTGCTAGCTGCCTGGCCTACTGCAGCTGATTCTTCATTCAGTAGCAGCCTAGCAGGTACTGAGTACTAGGGTAGTAGTAGGGTCCCTGGTTGAGGGGAGCCAGGGCAGCAGAGTCAGAATGAATAACTGTCTCCAGGTCTGGAGGCTCTGACTGCCCTGGGACTGGGATGAGAAGGCCCACTGCCAATAGCTACCCACCTGGAGTATTAGGAAAGCAGTAAGGGAGCCTGCCTGCCCTGTAACTGGAGCAATAGAGCTAGGCCTGCCAGCAGGCCAATCAACAACTTCCATCCAAGGCAAGGTAATGCTTCATTTTCTACAGCAAGACTGGTGGGTGGGGTGGGGATAACGGAAGACATGGAAAAATAAAACAGTGGCAATGGAATGGGAGTGCAAGGGATGGGTCAAGAGGAGAAGAAAAATTAAAACGTATAACATGTGGGCAGGAGGATGGTGCCCCGCAGCCCGTGCCATGGAAGTCAGCCCAATTTAGGAAGGCAACGACTTCTGTTCTTCACTCCCAGTCACTCCCAAAAGAAGCTCACGAGTAAGCACTATATGGGAGTGTGATTATAAAACTTAGCTTAACAACATGCTGAGCAAAAAAATTCACTGTGGACTGTACAAGTTAAAACTTTTTCACACGGACGGTCACAAAAGTGAACTGAACCACTCGATCATGAAATAATACACAGCAGCTGCCAGCCAGTCAGCTGGTCCAGCCCAGTAATCAAATTCAAAGCAGATTTCTGAGTTTGCATTTTTTCCAATCTAGTACCCCCCACCTGGCGCCACTGCTGCCACATACACCATAATTCATCTCACTGACACACAATATGACACAAGTTCTCATTTTAAAAAAAATCATTTTGGGTCACACACAGAACGGACATGGATGGAAATGAAAAATGCTTGCTGTTGCTTTTACTTAATGCAGTCCAGTCAGACTACTACATTATATACATCACAGAAGACAGTAGTGCATTGCCTACACAAATCCAATATCTCTCTGTCTCTTGTTCTCATCTCTCCTCTCTACACTCTATAGTTTATTGCTGTTTTTTGCTGCTAGTCTCTTTCTGTCTCGTCTCAACATACTGTATCTCCAGCTTCTATTTAACGCCTCAGTGCCACGTGCTCGTGCACTCCACCCAGTACCTTTCATACTAATGGAGTTGGGCAGCTGTGGCCCACCCACAGTTTCTTCTCTGTACCACCACCACATGATTATATTGTCTGCAGCAGACGGCACAACCATGTGACACCCCCGATTTGCTGATCTTTGGTCCACAGATACACCCTGCTGACAGCCAGTTGTAATTACAAAACTAAATATATATGTAACCCCTGCAAATGGGGGGTTCCAAAAGACTTCAGGAGCTTGCTTGAATGCTCCAAGCCTGAATGGTGTTTGCTGCTTAGCCATTTATCAGTGAGTGTTTTAGAGCCTCTGGTACTGTCTCTTTAAGAGCTGTCTGCTTGCAGACATAATTAGTTTGTATGGGGGACTGTGTGCTTCTGCTTGAGTACCACTGAACTGCTGCCAATTCACTCCATTTTTGCAGTCACTAGGAGTGCAAGGGAACCTATCTGAAAGATGTAACTGTTTGCCAGAAATCATGTAGAGTAATAATGAAAATACAGTTTGTCTAACCTGCTTTCTTTGCAGTCAGAACTGTGTCTGCCTAGTTCCCCATTCTAGTTTTGAACTGCTGAACTGGACCAATCAGTGTGGGTAAGCTAGCTCTAAAATGGTGCCTTGGACGAATCAGAACTTGACTCATAATCTGAGCCAGCCACAAGAGGATTGTATGGGCAGTGACTCTGGGAGATGTAGTTTAGACTTCGCGCTTTTTGGACCAACAGCAGCAGTCTATTGTGAGTGACAGCCAATCCAGTCAAGAACTGGGAGGAACTCAAAGGAAGTGCCCGGTTTTGTCTGTTGGAGTTTCAGTTTAGCTCTGGGAGTAAAGAGAAAGAAACCCTGTGCTCCTTCAGTGCACAGTTTTAGTCAAAAACATGTGTAAGGTCCAGAGTTCCGTCTGCAGCTTGTGTAACTGCTTATTAGGACTGAATCTGTCCTGTGAAGAGAATCAAAAGATATCTGAAGAGTAGAAACCAGGCTCACCCTGTAGAAGACTGGAGAAATTGTTGAATTGCACTCGGTCTGTCAGGAACTGAATCTGCTGTGTGTCTCCCGGTATTGTGCAGTAATTGCATCGGGATAGAGAAGCAGCCTGCCTGGTATAGTACTTCTTTGCCATATAAATGTGTGAGGAGTCTCATGGAGCTCAAGAGTAGCCCTGCTGACATTGAAGGACCCTATCTTGTTTGGAGGTCGTGAGTACTAATTCAGGGTCGCTCCCTGTTGAATTGCCACATTGAATCCAAATGGAATAACTGTACTGCTGACTGTTTAACTAATTTTTCTTTTCCCTGTGTGAAAGGGTCCCTACCAGCTGCCACGGTTTGGACTAGCCACTAGGGCTTGGGTACCCAGGGACAGTAACTGGTAGGGATAGGCCTGTGCACAGAGCCATAGGTAAATGAGTAAAGTATAGGCTAATTAACCTGATTTCCCCCTGTCCTTGTTATATTCCCCCTAAATAAATCCGAGCTGCTTGTTTCAGCAAAGTTATACTGCCTGAGGTATTTGTCTATGTTAAAATATTGTACTGTGATTGTTGCACTGTACCTTATTTTACAGGGGGTCCCAGTGCCTGAACCAGTCCTGGGGGTAAGTGTATACTGTGAAGGTAATTCTGATATACTGTGTGGGCCACTAGTGGGAAGAAAGGGGGGTTGCAGTGTCCCAGAGGGCTGTGACCAAGTAAGTTTAACTATTGCAAACCCTGACCTCTGAGTGGAGGCACCCCCATTGGATCCAGGCCCTCAGCCTGTTAGTGGCAAATCAGGCAGGGGTAGTAGCCCCTGGGATAGCGCCATCTAGGGTTACATATATATAAAAAAAGAAACCTTAAAGTGACAGCCAAGTGAATTAAAAAGTGAGCTTTAGACTTGAAAACTCGCCCCTCAGAGGCTTGCACCCAGGCGGGAGCACCACCCGCCCCACCCTTCTATGGCACTGCTCGTTTGCCTCACATCCAATCCACCTCCTCAATTATTCCTCCAACGAAGCTTACAACCAAGCCAAAGTTGGTCTCGGCGACCGCAGACTGGTCATTAACCTAAAGAAACCAAATCAATGCTCTTCTCCCACCACCAAAATAAAGTAAAAATACTCCTCTTGATTACCCTCAGCACTCTGCACCCATTAGAACAAGTGACCACATACAAGTACCTAGGCATCACGTTCAATGCTGCCTCTCCTTCCACACCCACATTAATGCCCTGTCAGCCGCTATTAACTCTCAGATTGGCCTGCTATACTGGCACAGGGACTGCCTGTCTCTGGTTGCCCTCAGGCTGGCCGGCCACCTCCACCCGCCTTGTCCCTTGTGGACTTTGACTTGCCCATCTACGCCGCAGCTGACAACACTACCCTCTCTAAAATCCAGCTGTCCATCAATAAGGCCTGTAGGCTCCTGACCGGTGCCCCAGCCAAACCCACACCTGCCTTCTCTATACTACCACCAATCTGCTCAACTTTGAGGAGCGACTGCTGTACCAGACCTGCCTTCTCACTAGGAAATCACTGCTAGGACTCTTCCCCAGGGGTCTCCACCTCCCTACAGCAGTCATCATCATCCATCACCGCCTGTAGCTCTGTTAAGGCCACTTTCAAGGTGCCCAGAACCAAGACCTCTCTTGCCCAGAGATCCTTCCTCTACTGAGCCCCCACCTGGTTCAACTCCCTCCGTAGCTGCATCTCCAACTTGCCAAAAATTGGCTCCTTCAAAACAGCCCTTCGGAACCATATCTTTAATACCCGCTGTTGTAGGTGCAACTAACCCCCTGTTGTAACCTGTGATACCCTCACGCCTTGCCCCTTGGCTTGACAACGTCCACTGGACAGCCTCTCCCTCCTCCAGACCCACTCCTTCCCTTCTAGGTCCAAACAGGGATGTAACCTGCTGTCTTCTCTGTGACCTACTATATCCATGAGTGTAACTCACAATTTTGTAACATTATGTAACCAAGTAACATGCAAACTATTACATTATGTAACCTAAGTGTACCTATGTTAAATGTTCCTTTTACTGCACCTGTAACGTTATCCTCTATTTTAATCTGCACTGTAATAACTGTCTTGATGTCTGCCGCTTCCATGATTTAGGTGTTTTGTAAATGAGTCTCTGACTCAAAGGTTGTAAGCCCAATTTGTAATGAATAAATAAAAAAAATAAATGAATAAAAGCCCATTCCACCAGGGCACCTCTGCCTCAGTGGCAGCATCTAGGGATGCCTATATTCAGGAAATCTGTAAAGCAGCTACTTGGAAAACAGTACACACCTTCACAAGGCACTGTTGTCTGGATGCACAGTCCAGAAGTGATGCCAGTTTTAGCACTGTTGTCTTGCAGAACCATTTCCCTAAATAGGTTCTGTAACCAGCCTCCCAAGGTACTGCTACAGAGTCTTCAGTTGCCTAGCAATAGTGAGGGATTTCTGGATTTGAATTAAAAATTACTCACCTTAGTAATGTTGTTTCTTCCAAAGGGATCCCTCACTATGCTTGACAGTCCATTCTTTACCTCCCCCTCCAGAACCTGAAAAATATTCTCAAAACAGGCAAGTCTTATGTAGTTAAGCATTTCTTGTTGTACTGTCTCACAACTGAAATTCTTTATGTGTTCATTCTTATTTGTTTTTCTTTAAAAAAAAACTTTTTCAAGTTAGAACTTTTTGATAGTCCCTTAACTAGATTTGGTGGTCACTGCTCTCACACAGTTTGAGAAATAAATCTGCTGTTACAGGGCAGGGGAGAGCGTGACCATAGCAGAGTTTTGAATTTCACTCTAAGTTCTCTAATTAGCATAACATTCTAGGCTCTGGAGCAGTTCATTCCAGTGGAATCATAGAAACATAGAAGTTGACGGCGGATAAGGATTGCAAGGCCCATCCAGTCAGCCCATTGTGACGCTTGGACAGCTGGTTCTTATCACTGTATGATTTTTGTAATATAAAAATGTGTTATTAGGTGTCTCTCATGAGACCTGCTGAAACAGCCTGTGTAATGACTCCCCCGTCCCAGGTTTTAGCTTCAAGGTGTTACCTGGAAGGCCAAGAGATATTTACAGGCTAGAAGAGACTTAAATTGGGGAGCTCCTGTTTATCTAGCGTGGTTGTAGCTTGCCAGCTGACAGGATAGAAAATATCCATCTTATGACGTTTAGAGGAGGAAAACCAGGTTATGTCACACAGGTGCGAAGTCATAAATGTTCCTCTGATGTCTGTAAAAGCAGGATGCTGCTCATGGATGAAAGGACGTAGAAATTAACCTTATTTAATTTTCCTTCTCAGTGATGACATCCTGGTTGTATAATTTTTATATTCTGACAGGGAGGAGCTAGGTGACCTCATGCAAAGAGGTTGGCAAAGCCAGTCTTAAAACTGTAGTCTGTATTCCCCTTTAGACACACGTTTAGACTCTCTTGACAACATCTGTCTATCAGCACTATTAGAAGAGATACATTAGATATACAAGTCTAATTGTCTGGTGGTAGGAATTTTGCACTTTTTTAACCCTTGTTCTTTTAAAGAGCTGCTGACGCCATCTGGCCAAAAGTGATACATTGTAGAATTAGAATAAGCATATCCACAGTAAATCTCATACCAAAAGTAGATTTCTATGTTACTTCATTTTAAAGTTATTAGCCATTTTGTAACCCTGATTTCACTACCTGTTCAAAGAAAGCCTATTCAGTGAAGAGCTGCTATTGATGTCATCTAAGGACCTGACAGTTTATTCTTCCATGTCAGCAAGTTCATATGACCTGTTTCTCTAAAGCTGTAAAGATCATGTGCAATGGTTTTCATAAGTAAATCAGGCAGCATGCGTTAGTAAACATTGCTTTAAAAACTTTGTGTTTCAGGCTTTGTAACAAAACTGACAGTATTTTGTCTGGATGCCTTTTTATTGAGGTCCTTTTGCTGAATGCTGGATCACAGCACACTATGAAGTTTGCAGACTGAATACGTTTCTGATGAAAGGCTGAGCTCATTCACACCTATCAGTCAATTGAGGCAACTTCTAAGAATGGCAATTTAAAACAATTATCCCATCTCCTTGTTAATGGGAGTGGGGCAGACTCATCTATATTCTACTATAAATTACAATGATCATTTTACCAGAGCCAACACTTCCACCCCAATAGGAATTAATACATATAAGGCCCTATTAAAACATATTGTAAAGCAGACAATGACAGACAGCAGTAACATTAGTAGTACTCTAACTGGCTTCAGCAGTCTGGAGGCATGCTGACTTAGTATGCAGCAACCCTGGTGAAATGGACCAGACAAAAACACATTAAATAGTACCATTTTATCAACTTTGTTACAAAACCTGTAACATATATAGTATTTATAACAATGTTTACTGACTGGTGCTGTCTGTTTTACTTGGGAAAAGCATTGCACATGATCTTTACAACTTTGGAGAAATTGGTCTTATAACTTGCTGACAGTCATTACTAGACTTTGAGCTCCCTACATGACATCAGCAGCAGCTGTTTACTGACACCTTCTTTTATTACACAGGTAGTGCAATCAAAATTACAAAATGGCTAATAACTTTAAAACCAAGTAATGTAAAAATCCAGTTTTTGGTATGAGATTTACTGGGGGTATGCTTATTTGGATTCTGCAATGTAGCACTTTTGGTGTCAGTGGCTCTTTAAATGATTGTATGGTTTTGTGATATATGGTTCTGTATTTACATTTTACATTATAGTGTATGTTAGAATGTTGTTGTCAGTCAAAATCATCTTTTACCAGCGTTGTTGTACCATCGGCTGTAGCGTCAATAGCTGCGTGCGACTATCGCTAGGTACGTCACAGCGAGATGGTACAACAGCACTGGACTATCTTTTACAAGATTCATGAAGAGGCGCACGCCTTAAAACCGCCTGGCCTCTGGAGGTTTACATTCAAACCGCTAGCCTGTCCAGAGCCACCGCCTTCCCAAGCAGCATCCCGCAGACATAGAGGACTTGTCTCCCAGTTGCTGTAACCGAGTAACATCCCTGCTCTCTCGCACCACCAGCCGCTGCCTGTTGTTGAGGGAGACGAGAAGGGAAATGTGGCAGGTAGCATGAACTTTTTAGCGGGCGCGATCACAGAAGAAATGAAAATCTGTTTATTTACTGTTATCTGTTGCCCATACACTATAAAAGACAATGGATGGGCAACAGTAAACAACAACACTGTCTTCACTTCTCAAGGTTGTATGACAAGACGGGTACAGAGGGGCTGTTCAAAGTAAGGGAGGGGAGGGCCACCAAGGGCCATGATATGAGACGGGAGGGAGGAAGGTTCAGGAGGGAGATGAGGAGACACTTTTTACAGAGAGGGTGGTGGCTGGGTGGAATGCGTTACCTGCAGAAGTGGTATCCAGTAGAACAGTGGACTGCTTCAAAGGGGATGGGACAGGACAGGGGAGGGTTAATGAAGGGAAGGGTGGAAGGAGAAGCAGCTGCAGAATAAGGTGCTAGCTGCACATTCGAAGCAGACTTGATAGACCTATAGGCCTTTATCTGCTGGCAAATTCTCAGATGTTCTCAGAGCTAATCAAACCTCGAAGCCAGCTCAGGTTTGCATGGTTGTCATGACAACCTTCAAGTGAACAACAGTGTTATTGTTCACTGTTGCCCATGTATTATCCTCTATTTTTTATCTATTTTTAAGTAAACCTCTACTTTAGAGACTACTTGGCGTACCTTTGAAATTCTTTTTCTTGACAAGTGAAGCATACATGGTTAAAGTTGACACTGTACAAAGCTTACTGGTTTTACCAAACTGGGAAAAGGTGAGAGTTTTGTTCTGAGGTCTTTCATAGAGTTTCTAAGGGTTTATTTTGTATGTCTGGTTGGGTGCCCGTAGGCGAAAGATATCTGGTCCCCACAAAGAGCAGAATTATCTGAGTCTGTACATTGGGTACACTAGCAAGAGGTTCACAGTTTGAATCCCTCCAGAACTTGAGACCAAAGTTTGATTCAAACCCACAAAACAGACAGGAGGGTTACCCTGTTCTGTTAACTGTTCACAAGACTGTGCTTGGAGGTTGGCACTGTGGGAGGAGAGGGCCTGACCTACTGAGTGGGGTTGTGACACCCATTTCATTTTTTACCGTTATGAATGTGCCGTTGGCCTTTGCTCTGTCAATGACCTATGTACTCATACTCATCTGTATTGCTCCCTTATGCCTATCCCATGCCTGTTTGAAGCCCTGCACTGTATTCACATTTACCACTTCCTGAGGTAGGCTGTTCCATGCATCCACCACCCTTTCTGTGAAAAAGAACTTCCTCACATTACCCCTTAATCGGCCTCCCTCTAATCTCATGCTGTGTCCTCTTGTCCTGCTATTTTTCTTGTATTGAAACATGTTAGACTCTTTCACCTTGTTAAAGCCCTTAAGGTGTTTGAATGTTTCAATCATATCACCTCTCCCTCCTTTGCTGTAGGGTATACATATTGAGCTCTGTTAATCTGTCCTCATATGTTTTCTGATGCAGTCCCTGCACTATTTTGTTGCCCTTCTCTGGACTGCCTCAGTTTGGTTAATGTCCTTGTGAAGTGTGGCCTCCAGTATTGCATGCAGTACTCCAGATGGGGCCAAACAGTGTCTTGTAAAGAGGGATTATTCCTCCTCTTCAGACTTGTGCTACTACTCATACACCCCAACATCCTCTAGCCTTACTTACTGCTTTTAGTGGTCTGCTTGATGATTTAGGTCATCAGTGATGATGACGCCCAAGTCTTTTTCTTCCCTTGTGACTGCCGGCAACTCCCCTCCCAGTCCACAGGTGGCTTCAGGGTTTCTCTTCCCTATGTACGTGATCTTGCACTTCTTTATGTTAAACCCCAGGTACCACTCTTCCGACCATTTTGCTAGTTTATCTAGATCTCTTCTCATTCTTCCCACCCCATCTGGATCATCTACTGTGTTGGAGATCTTGGTGTCATCTGCAAACAGACAAACCTTACCCTCCAGTCCATCTGCAATGTCACTGATGAAGATATTGAAGAGGACTGGCCCCGGCACTGATCCCTGAAGTACCCCACCTGTGACTTGCATCTCTTCTGGCTGTATACCATTTACCACCACTCTCTGTTTTCTGCCTGTCAACCAGTTTGCCACCCAGTTGATCAACATCTGACCCACCCTGAGCCTACCCAGCTTATTAATCAATCTTCTATATGGAACTGTATCGAAAGCTTTGCTGAAGTCAAGGTAGGCAACATCAACTGCTCCCCTTTGGTCCACCACTCTGGTTACCCAGTCAAAGAAATCTATGAGATTACTTTGACAGGACCTTCCTCTTGTAAACCAATGCTGTCTTGGATCCTGTGCTCCTGTGGATTCCAGGTGTTGTACTGTCCTTTCCTTATGGAGTGTCTCCATAATCTTGCCCACTACTGAGGTAAGACTGACTGGTCTGTAGTTCCCTGCTACCACTCTTGTGGAGTGGGATCACATGAGCCCTTCTTCAGTCTTCTGGGACCTCTCCTGTTCTCAGAGATTCACTAAACAGAATCATGCAGTTGTCAAGCATAGTGAGTGATCCCTGTAGAAGAAACATTACTATGGTGAGTAATTTTTCCTAGGGTTGTTCATCCAGATTTCCTTTGACTGCCTCCTAAATGCTACATTTTGTTCCCTTCACTTTTGTTGCCGCTATCCTAGAGTATCATATTGGCCTTTTTTTGTCCTGTATTTACTCACTTTGTTTACACATTTTTTTTTTTATTTTATTTAAACAGCAGTTTGGAAAACCTTTGAGCCATAGACTCATTTACAATGGTACCTTGTCACAGTAAGACAAACGAAAATACACAGTATAACAGTACAACACATAAGTATAACAGTACAACACATAAGTATAACAGTAACTTAAGACATAGATACAAACAAGCTGGTACAGGTAGGATTGATGCAAACAATACCAGAGTTATGTTGTCCTTAGCAGCTTAGTAATAAGCTTTGTCATAAGTATTGGGTACGGCTTTGACTAGTGGCAATTACAGCATCGGGTGTTAATAAGGTGGTTACGTAATGAAGTTTTGAAGCACGATATAGTTGGAGCTCCGGAGATGGAGGGGGGCAGTGTGTTGGAACCAGGAGGGGGCCCTCAGCTGAAGGCTCTGTGGTCGTGAGAGGTCCTAGCTCTAGGGATAACAAGAGAGGTTTTCCCAGAGGTCCGAGTATGAACTAGTGGGACAGAGCGGGCGATGGTGGTGGTCAATCCTGGTGGGATAGCCCAAGGAGGTCTTTTGTAAGGGTACAGGTCAGATATTTGAGGCGCTTGTCAAGATCAAGTACCAGCGCTTTAGCGTACAGTAGACAGGTGTGTCAGCTAGGTGCTCCAGTAATTAACCTGCAGGCCTTATTCAGAGTAGTGCGAATTTTATGGCGTGCTGTCTGATAAGCAGCACCATACACCGGCAGTCCATAGTCCACTAGGGACAGGATAGAGGAGGTGACTGTGAGTCGAAGAGCCTCTGGGGAGGCAGTGTTTATACCGTGTAAGATGCCCAATCGGATATTAGTGGCAGTGGCTAGGGCAGCGATGTGTCCATGGAAGGAGAGGAGGGGTCAAATGGATCCCTAGGTATTTATAGAAAGCAAACTTGTTCGAGTGGAAAAGAGGACCCAGAGTGAATGAGGAATTTGAAGTTGCAGGACTTGTTTTGGGGATGAGTGAAGAACATGGTTTTTGTTTTTTTAAGATTTATCACCAATCTATGTTCCTTGAACCAGCCCTCGGCTTCAGTGAAGGACTTCTGCAGCGAGTCCTGGAGGGCAATAGGGTTACGACTTGAGGTAAAGATGACTGCATCATCAGCGTACAATAGAATTTTCACAGACTCCTTTACAGAAAGAGTGTTGATGGACTGAAATAAGCTTCCAGAGGAGGTCGTCAGGGCTGAAACAACAGAAGAGTTAAAAGGGGATGAGACAGTAGTAGTCATAGATTTTTATTTATATAGGCACCCTACCTCTGAGGCTAGGGGCACCTTATAGTGCAGTACAGGAACAAATTACTCTGTCCTAAAATAAATATGTATTCACTTAAATAAATAAAGCAATACATTGTCATAAAATAAGCTGGGATCAGTAGATAATTTGCAGTTTCAACATTCATCAAATGCCTGTTTGACAGACATATGGGAATAGTGCATAATGGTGAGGTAGAGGGACCTTACGGGCACAGTCCCAAAATTTGACTGTCTCGAGCAGACTGCATGGGCTACTACCTACTGTAGGTCTTTATTTGCCGTCAGATTCTGTGTTTTGTCATTGTGTACCACAGTCCTTTATGAAAACTTTTGTGTGTAATAATATAGAAATTTATACTGACTGTGATAGGGTTGAATAAAACCCTGCCCCATTTGTTATGTAGAGAGAGTTAAAAGCAAGGATCAGTTATCTCATCTCCTTTTTTGCTGCTTGTCTTTTGCCTGTCTGATTGCGCAATCAACTTTTCTTATGGCACAGAGGAACTGGCCACTCTGAAGGTCGCACACTTTCCCCCTGTTCTAAGGATGTGGATACACACTCGCATTCCTCACTTGCTGGAGTGGACAGCAGGAGGACACTAAACGCTACAAGGCCCTCCTGGAACCCCCACCACACTCACATTCCTCGCTTGTGGGAGTGGACAGCAGGAGGACACTAAATGCTACAAGGCCCTCCGCTGGAACCCCCACCACACTCACATTCCTCGCTTGTGGGAGTGGACAGCAGGAGGACACTAAATGCTACAAGGCCCTCCGCTGGAACCCCCACCACACTCACATTCCTCGCTTGTGGGAGTGGACAGCAGGAGGATGCTAAATGCTACAAGGCCCTCCGCTGAACCCCCCCACACTCACATTCCCTCGCTTGTGGGAGTGGACAGCAGGAGGACACTAAATGCTACAAGGCCCTCCGCTGGAACCCCCACCACACTCACATTCCTCGCTTGTGGGAGTGGACAGCAGGAGGATGCTAAATGCTACAAGGCCCTCCACTGGAACCCCCACCACACTCACATTCCTTGCTTGTGGGAGTGGACAGCAGGACGACGCTAAATGCTACAAGGCCCTCCGCTGGAACCCCCACCACACTCACATTCCTCGCTTGTGGGAGTGGACAGCAGGAGGACGCTAAATGCTACAAGGCCCTCCACTGGAACCCCACCACCACACTCTCATTCCTTGCTTGTGGGAGTGGACAACAGGAGGATGCTAAACACTGCAAGGCCTCGCTGAAACCCCACCACCACCACACTCGCATTCCTCGCTATGAAGCTGACAGCATGAGGATGCTAAATGCTAAAGGCCCTCCGCTGGAACCTTCTACCACCACACACACCTCGCATTCCCGCCATGGAGAGGACAGCAGAGGACGCCAATGCTACAAGGTGCTCCGCTGGAACCCCCTCACCACACTTGCATTCCTTGCTTGTGGGGAGCGGACGAGGAGGATGTTGAACGCTACAAGGCTCTCCTCTGGAACCCCCCACCATACTCGCATTCCTCGCTTGTGGGAGCGGACAGCAGGAGGACGCTAAATGCTACAAGGCCCTCTGCTGGAACCCCCACCACCACACTCACATTCCTCGCTTTCGGGAACGGACAGCAGGAGGATGCTAAACAGCATAAGGTCCTCCGCTGGAATCCCCCCCCACTACACTCGCATTCCTCGCTTGCATGAATGGACAGCAGGAGGATGCTAAACGCTACAAGGCCCTCTGCTGGAACCCCCCCCACCACACTCGCATTCCTCACTTGTGGGAGCAGATAGCAGGAGGGCGATAAATGTTAGAAGGCCCTCTGCTGGAACCCTTCCACCACACTCACATTCCTCACTTGTGGGAGCGGACAGCAGGAGGATGCTAAGTGCTTAAAGGCCCTCCGCTGGAACCTCCCACCACACTTGCATTCCTCGCTTGTGGGAGTGGACAGCAGGAGGACGCTAAACACTACAAGGTCCTCCACTGGCACCCCCCCCACCACACTCGCATTCCTCGCTTGCAGGAGCAGACAACAGGAGGACGCTAAACGCTACAAGGTAAACGAGTGCAGCCTGGAGCCTGCCTTACTTTGGGGTGTCTGTGTTTAAAAAGACTGTCAGATGTGGCTGAGCACTACAGACACCTTAAGTTCGCTGACTGCAACTGATTGAATTATAATATGGACTTGATCTCTGGAGAATATATGTTTGTTCTCTCCCTGTTCACGTGCACCTTAAGGGCATACGCCTGAAGTACTCGTTTCTGCTAGGTTGTGGGTGAGCTCGGGAGCTTAAGGATAGGCTGAGTGGGGTGGGTGTTGCTGTGACCTATGCTATGTTGTGTGATTAACTGCTTCCTTGAATTACCTGTGATTCTCCATGTTTCTTTCCTCTCTGTCCCCTTAGCCCTGCTCCATTGCTGGGTAGCCGTGCATGCGCTTTACAGCACAATGTAGCTCCTATTGTGTGTTTCTTCCTCCTCTTAGGCCCTCCAGTGGAACCCGCCACCACATTCGTATTCCTCGTTTGCGGGAGCGGACAGCAGAAGAATGCTTAACGCTACAAGGTAAATGAGTACAGCCTGCCTTACTGTGGGGTGTGTGTTCCCATCGACGCTTCGCACTATCCCCTCCTCTTCCACCCACACTCCCTCTTGACTTACTGGCTGCGGTTTTCCACAACCTCCCTCTACCGGTGGTGTGCACTAAGCAGGTCCATTCCAAGTGCAACTCCACTCTCAAGTATAAACTCTTCAAAGGATTCCTCCTCAGACAGGTTCTGCGACTACTCCTACTCTCCGATAATGTTCACCCAAATCCCAGTCCCCCCTCCCCTCACTTCTCCTGGATGCAAGGGGAGCAAACTTAAATTTGCAGTGATCAATATTTGTAGCCTACAGAAAAAATTTGATGCTCTATTGGGCTGGCTAGTGCAACACGACCTAGACCTTTTGGCTGTGGTTGAAATTTGGCTATCCCCGCACATCGAAGACTCCGCAGTGGCCATCAGCGGCTACTCCTTACACAGGGTAGATAAGCTAACCAAGAGAGGGGGAGGCTGCACCATCTATGTGCGTTACTCACTGCATGGGCATGTAGTTTCCATCCCCCCTCTGTCTTATGGAGTGCAGGCCTTAACCCTGAAAGTAACAGTTGGCCTGGATGGGAAATCCCTGCATATCATGTCTGTCTACTTCCCGCCCAGAAACCAGAAGCTGGCCTTCAACTCAGTCCTCAGTAGCATCTCACATATAGCCAACTCCTCAGAAGTCCTAGCCCTTAGGGATTTTAACATTAACTGGATGTCACCCAAGGCCTCTCCATTGAAGGACTCTATTTCCGCACTTAATCTCACGCAAGTTGTCCCATCTCCCACTCACCATAATCAAGATTCTGGTTTCTCCACCCTTCTGGATCTGATCCTCACAACCCACCCTGCTGGTCTAGTAAAGGCACCAAACCCCTGCCTAAGGTCTACTATCAGTGCAGGCTCAAGGAGGAGTTCATAAAACACTTCAAAGACTTTCTTCTAAACTGTGAGTGGTCACCCCTGACCATGGCTGTGTCCACAGATACTGCCCTCTCCTACGTCATCTGAAACTTTAATGCGGCCTGTGACCTTTTTGCCCCATACATAAAGACTACTACCAAGGGCCCGGCCACTCCCTGGATAACCCCAGCTCTGCTGGACCTCATGCGTCATCGCGATAACCCTTGGGCTAAAGCCCTCAAATCCATCCGCCTTGTTGACAGGCAGCTGTACACAGCTGCCAGAAATAAATGTACATGGGAGATTCGCAAAGCTAAGGCAGTTCACTTTCAGTCAACACTCTCCTCCTCCTGGGGTTCCTACCGTAAATTCTGGGACAATATCAAAACCCTAAATGGAAAATCACTGTCCTCTCCCCCACTATCTGAACTTGTCATTAATGGTGCCACTAACTCAAGAGCCTTTAGACATTGCGAACTCATTAAACTCCTCCTTCTCTGACCTAAGTAGTGTTCTACTTCCCAACATTTTTGACCCATCGCCTGGTCGTCCCCCACCACCCCCTCCACTAACCCCACTTTCTGCCTCAGGACAGTTTCTCCTTGTGAGGCCAAATCCTATCTCTCCACTGCCCTGGGTAAGTCACGACATAGTGGGGACACCTTAGACCCAAAGCTGCTTCACCTGGCCCTTGACACTGTCCTTATCCCACCGACCATCATTCTTAATCTCTCACTCTGTTTGGGACAGTTTCCTTTGCAGGGGAAAGTGGGAGTCATCAGACCCATCCACAAATCTGGGGATCGCTCCTCCCCAAATAACTACCAGCCCATCTCAATTCTGCTTTCCCTCTCCAAGGCACTGAAAAACATTGTTGCAGACCAGTTAACAGACTATCTGGCAAAATGCAACCTACTCAGTAAAGAACAGCATGGCTTTCGAAAGGGGCACAACACCACCACCGCCCTGCCTGAATGTACTACCTTCATAAACAAAGCCCTGAACAGTGGCCACCTTGTCGGGTTGGTACACATGGACCTGACAAAGGCGTTCGACACAGTCAACCACCAGCTACTCATTGATTCCCTTCAAACACTCGGCCTCACCCAGGAACCCATATCCTGGTTCAAGAGCTACCTTAGTGGTAGATCCCAGCATGTCAAAATCGACACTACCCTATCTGACCTCCTCCCTGTTCGCTCTGGCATCCTGCAGGGATCCATTTTAGGGCCTTTTCTCTTCAGCCTCTTTCTCCATACCCTCCCAATGGCTTGTTCAAGGCAAATGATCCTGTAAGCAGACAACTCCATTATATTTTGCAGCCATAGTGACCCCCACTCACTACAACTGGCCCTCCAGAGTCTGTTCTCAGGAACGGAAGTGTGGTTTGCTGCCAACAAACTCTTGCTGAACCATAAAAAAACAAAATCTTTGATCTTCGTACACCAGCAAAATAAACAAAGGAACTCCCCCCTCCATATTCTTCATTGCGATACTGTCCTGATTAGAGCAAGTTGCCTCCTTTAAATATTTGGGGGTAACCCTGGACTTCTCTCTAACATACCATGAACATATCCATCGCCTCAGCTCATCTGCAAATACCAGACTTGGCGTACTATACAGAAACAAACGGTGCATGCCCCCAGCAGCCCTCCATGTTGCAGTCACCTCCTGTATCCTCTCCCTAATCGACTGTGGGATCATATTCTACGGCTCTGCTGACAACACAGCACTCAGTACAATAAGGGTTACCCTGGCTAGGGCCTGTCATCTAGTCTTAGGGTGTGATAGTAAGACACACACCTGCGACCTCTATTGGCTCACTAATTGGCTTAACTTCAAAGGTCGGCTGAGATACCACACCTGCCTTCTTGCTAGGAAGATTGCTAATGGTCAGTCTCCCCTTCAGCTTCTCAATCTCCTGGAACCTGCTCACTCCTCTAGGGATACCAGGAATGCTGCCATGTTCCCTTTCCATGTGCCATTCTGCAGAACATCCATGGGGCAGCATGCTTTCCACTATAGGGCCACACTCTAGCTGAATGAATTATACCCTACTACCACTTTCTGCCAGAAACTGGGCCCTTTGAAAGTCACTGAGAGAGCAGATCCTCTCTGGCAGTACCTGTGACTGCTCATGAGCCTCTCTCTCTTCTGTTTTTGCCACACACTCTGTGCATCTCCCTTTGCTACTACCTTCTGTTTGACTCCTTTTCTACTTCAACACTGTAACCACACCTCTCATTTCTTGACTAAGTGTTGTCTCACTTCACACTCTCTTTAATGATGTACTAACGACTAGTGCTTATGTACCATGATATGTTGGACAATCGGCTATTACTGTTATATATAACACAGTGTACTCAGGGTTGATATACCCTACGCATCTGCTATGTTAACCTGTCCACTATTGTTTTGCCTTTTTAACCCTATAACGTGCAGCCTTTACAAATCAGTCTTGGACTCAAAGGTTTGTAATTCTGATCCTTCAGATAAATAAGTGATGTACTAGCCACACTTCTAGCAGTGATCCTTTCCCTTTAAGGCTTGCTGGAACGTCTTCAAGCTGGCTCCTCCCACACGCCAGGTGGTTACTCTCTTGGCACCACCTCTTAACATCAGAGCTTCTTTTCTGTTGGAAAAAGAAGGTTCCCTCCTTACCACTCTCTGTGCTGAGTAAGCCCTTTGCTTCAAACCTTGCAAAACTTGTGAATTTACTTCATCTTCAGGTGATTTGTGAATCTCCATCATGGATGACTCAAAGTTGGTGCCAGGATTTAAGAAATGCGAATGCGGGCAGAAGGTGCCCTTGACAGACCCACACACCTTGTACATCTACAGCCTAGGCCACAGACATCCCCAAGTGTGTGGCCTCTGTCGAACCTTGCATCCTTCTACTTTAGAAGACTGGCATGATTGGCTTCTTTTAAGGCACCCAGGTGAACAGGATCCTCCCGTTTGCTTGGTGGACCCCCGTTGGTCGGTCTCTGCAGCTTCGGGGTCCGCTGAACAACTTGTATTTTTTGAAGAGGCTGTGGTTCAGGCCGTGGAACATACCTTTTCAACTTGGGCTTTTGTGCTGCTTTCCTTTGGTGCCACATTCACAGGGGCATTTTGACATTTATACCAGTCCCTTCCCACCTTTGGGCAGGACCCCTCTAATGGCACAAAATCTAAATCTTTGAAGAAGGAGACTAAAAAGAAGTCTTGCCATTGATTGTGGGATCACAAGCACTCCCGTGCCTCAGATTCACATGCTTCTTTCGAGGTTTCAACTATAGTCAGTCCTTCGGCCCAGGCCACTGGCTCCATGGTCTCTCCATCAGGCTAGTTGGTCGAGATACCTCTCAACCAACCTGTTGAAATTTTTCTTGACCTAGTCAAAGCATTGTCACCAGATGAGGCTGATACTTCCCTCTCTAGGACTCCATTGCTGCCTATCACCTCTCAAGGTGGGCTGGACCAGCCTTCTGATCTGGTCCATACCCCTCAGGATCCGATTACCCATAAGGATCCTTGGTTTTCACCGGTTCCCTCCAAGTCCCACCATCGGCATCCCCGACTGTCGAGGTCTCGATCCCAAAGCATGGAGTTGAGTAGCCCAAGCTATCATCAGCGTTCCCACTCTCAGCATTCAGGCAAGGACAGACTCTGCCACAAAATGCATCAGCGCTATGAAGAGCTCATGTAACATCAGCTCTTGTTGACTGAGGTTAAGTCGGTTCTGTACCCCACCCCAAGTCTTCCATGGCTCCTTCCACCCAGGCCCCAACAGTTCCAGCTCAGCCTATTCTGGCCTCTCCGCCCATCCAGGTGGAGCTGCCACATGAGCAGCTGTCAGTGCCCCCCCCCAAAAGATGCCCATTCCACTTCCAGGCTTCCTCGTCAGCTGTCGGTCACTGTTACTACCAACAGACCCCAAAGGGTCAGTGGGGACTCTGGTGGTCGACCGCTTTTCAACGAATCCTCAGAGTCTGAGGGCTTCTCCCTACACTTCCATCCGTTGGATGCTGAGTCAGGAAAGGATGTGCCAATGGAGCATGGTCCCACCTCTTTCATGGGCCTACTCCATTTAAATCTCGGAATCTAAGGGTCTCCAGATGGAGCCCGTTCAGAAACAAGTCAAGTACCCTTTGACTAAGATTCTTGAGCAGGGTGACTCCTCTGGGGAGGCCTTCCTGGTTGCTGAGGCCATTCTTGGCCCTACTCTGGAGCTTTGGCAGGACCCTGCCTCTTGCCCTCTGCTGGCAACATGGATGGCCAGCAAGTCGTGGTCCCTACCAGTACCCTGTTGGTTTCACTGAACATCAGTCAGCCGAGGGTCTGGTGGCTGCCTCGGTCTTTCGGCATACTGGCAACATCAGGGACATGGATAAGCCTACTGACAAGGAATCCAAGAAATTGGATCATATGGCCAAAAAGGTCTGTTTGCCCTCTTCTTTCAGCCTGTGGCAGGTGAGTTTGGCCCTTTTGATAGCCCTCTTTGTTCATGCCCTCATAGGCTTTCCCGATGAGGTGCTTCCCCAGCTTCTGGCTGACTTACAGACCATGGTCAGTCAAGTCTGAGACCAGGGCCAAGTGGTGGTTAAGCAGCAGCTGCAGACAGCCATGGACATCAGCGACTCCTACACCCAGCCTGTGGCTGCTGTGGTGGCCAGGCACCATAGGGTTTGGCTAAGGATGTTGACCTTTATGGCAGATAACCCAGCACAAGTTAGCCGATTTCCACTTCTTGGGCACCAACGTGTTCGGGTGGGGGGTGGAAAGACACCATACTTGCACCAAGAAGTCAAGTGCCACCCTGGACTCTCTTACCTCCACCCAGAGGGATCCCAAGGGCTCTAAGCTCCAAAGGAAGAAGCCCTTTTGGCTCCTCTCTGTCCATGCGGCAAGCATTTTATATATATATTATTTATTTTGTGTATTGTAAATTTGTGTGATGTATGTTTAATGTTGTATTGTATTGTGATGTGAGTTTTTGTAAACATCTTGACTGTATATATATTCAGTCCCAGGTGCATACATGAAAAGCAGGCCTTTGGCTCATTGTCTTACCTGGTAAACAAATGTTTAAAATAAAATAAATAAAAAAATAAGTCAAGCCCAGCTCACTGGGCAGTAGCTCCAGGCTTGGCATCCCTGACCAAATCAGTTGCTCAGTCAGTCCGAAAGTCAAGTGTCAGCTGATCTCTCCTCTGCCTCTAAGCCTGCCCAGTGACAGGATGGGGGGTGCCATATCCTTGCTCATCCTGACTCCTGTAGGTCCTCCTATGGGGGGCAAGATTCACCACTTCCTTTCTGTGTGGTCCATTGTCACCATGGACAGGTGGGTCCTTGAGGTGGTCAGTCAGGGTCTGCCTGTAGAGTTCGAGGCTTACCTGTCTTGCTGAGCCTGTGTCCCGTGGGAGGACATGGTGTCCACTAACATGCTGTCTGCCCTTCGGGAAGACATCACCCAGATCCTCCAAAAGGAGATAGTGGCTTCAGTCCCAGACCCCTCAGTAAACCCAGGGTTTGTCTCTAGATACGTCCTAGTGCCAAAGCGGACGGGGGGGGGGGTTGGTGCCCCATCTTAGATCTGCACAACCTAAACAGATTCCTTTGGTCCCACACTTTCAGGATGGTCACTCTGTCTCAGATCATTCCATCTCTGGAGAAGGACATGTGGTTCTGCTCCCTGGATCTTCGGGACGCGTTCTTCCATGTCCCCATCCGTCCCTCCCACCACGGTTCCTGCAATTCCATGCAGAGGAGGTTCTCTCCAAGTTCCAGGCCATGCCCTTTGGCCTCCCTCAGCTCTCATGGTTTCTCAAATGCATTGCAGTGTTGGCAGCCTATCTGAGGCACTGGGGGTCCAAGTGTACCCCTACCTGGATGACTGGCTTATAGCAGGTCCCTCAAGGAGGAGTTGATGCTCCAGGGTCCTGACCCTCCAGACCTGCTTGTCCCTTGGCCTCCTGATCAACAAGGCCAGGTTGCAACTGCACTTCTTGGGCGGAGCTCAGCTCTTGCACTGCCAGGCTCAGCTTCCAGCAGACAGGGTGGAGGCTCTTCCTTCTTTGCCCAATCATTTTGAGTTGAGCAGTTGCACCTGCTCAGAACTCCTGCACCTCCTGGGATACATGGTGGCATGTATCAGCGTGGTCCATTGGGCCCAGTGGAGAATGCGCTCTCTGCAGTGGGAGCTTGCCCGCCAGTGGTCTCAGCACCAGGGCCACTTCAACCAGCTGTTTTCTGTGACTCAGCCGATATAGGGTGCCCTCCATTGGTGGTTAGTCCCAGAACAGCTGCAGGAAGAGATCCCATTTTTCCACCCAGAGATGATGTCACCACCATGACTGATGCCTCCCTCATGTGCTGGGGTGCCTACCTAGGGAACACAGAGTTCATGGACTGTGGACCTCCGAGGAGTCCTGATGCCATATCAACCTGCTGAAGCTTCGGGCAGTTTGGCTGGTGCTGACAGCCTTTGCTCTTACATTCTGGGTCAGGTCATTCAGGTCCAGGGAACAACACCACGACCATGTACTACCTCAACAAACAGGGTGGGACACACTCCCCTTCCTCTTTGCAGGGAAGCTCTCCTCATCTGGACCCTCGTGCTCAGCCAGGATGCCGATCTTCTGGCCATCCATGTGGCTGGCATCTCCAACCAGCTGGCAGATGCCCTCAGCCATGTGGGCGAGGCATCTCACGAGTGGGCTCTCCATCCAGAGATAGTAAACAGCTTGTACTCCCTCTGGGGCACCCCTCTGATGAACCCGTTCACCTCCATGGAGAATACAAAGCTGAGGCTGTATTGTATCCATTCCCCTCAACATGCAGGGGATGCCTTCTCTAGGTCCTAGACCCCTGGCCTTCTCTATGCCTTCCCTCCATTTCCTCTGATCCACAAAGTGCATATCAAAGCCAGGCGGAACAAGGCATGGATTATCCAGGTGGCTCTAGACTGGCCCCACCAGTTCTGGTACCCCGATCTCCTCAGCCTCAGCAGCAGGCTCCCGTAGCGTCTTCCTCTCCGCCCGGACCTGCTCTCTTGCAATCAGGGAAGGGTACTCCATCTGGACTTTAGATCCTTGCACCTGACACCCTGGTTCCTGAGTGGCTAGAGTTCCACGCTTTGGGTCTCTCCAAAGATGTCCTGTCCGTGGTTGAGGCTTCTCAGAAGGAGTCGACCTGAAAATGCTATGCCTTCAAATGGAAGAGATTTTCCATTTGGTGCCAGGAGTGAGGCTGACCCTTATCTTGTCCAGTGGCTAGCATTCTCAACTACCTTTGTTCCCTTTCTCAGTTGGGCCTTCAGTCGATGACCCTTGAGATGCACCTGGCAGCCATCCCTGCATACCGGTGTGGGCTGGTATGCCTCGGCAGGATAAGATGCTTCTTCAAAGGCCTTGACCACATTTCCTCTGGTGTGAACCACCACCACCTTGGGACTTGTTGCTGGTGTTGGCAAAGTTCATGGGCAAGCCATTCGAATCGATGCATAGGTGTGACATCTCTCACTGTCATGGAATATCGCCTTCCTGGTAGCTGTCTTGTTAACCAGAAGTATCAGTGAGCTTCAAATGCTCTCGGTGGAGTCTCCTTACCTGGTCTTCCACAGGGTCAGGGTTGTCCTTCACCCCAACCTGAAATTCCTCCCAAAGGTTGTGTCTGAGTTTCACCTTAACCAAGTAATCAATCTCCTGGTGTACTTCACCAACCACACCTTGGAGACTGAGCACAGGCTTCATACTTTGGATCTGCAGTGAGCGCTTGCCTATTACAGGGAGCGAATGGCTGGAGTTCAGAGAGGTTCGCCAGTTATTTGTCACCTACACTGAAGCCGCACCTGGCAGACCAGCAGCTAAGCGGATGATTGGCAGGTGGACTGTATCCTGCATGGACCTCTGCAGGTTGGCAGGAAGGGAGCCTCAGTAGGGCTAAGGGCTCATTCCATCTGTCATACCACTGCCTCGGTGGCTGCTTCCAGGATGTCCCTGTCCAGAAATCGACAGGGCTGCTACCTGGAAGTCAGCACCCACACCTTCATTCCCACTACCACATAGACTTTGAGTCACACCAGGATGCTAGTTTTGGGGCCTCAGTTCTCCAGTCTGTATTCCCTAAATAGGGGTGTGTGCCTTTCCCTTCTCCGGAGAACTGCTAGGAGTCTGCCAAAGTGTGGATAGTGTCATATCCACATCCTAGAAATACAGGTTACTCACCTGCAACAGTATTTCTAGGAGTGGTGCTGTATATGATGTGCATCACACTAACCCATCCAACCTCCCCTGGCAAGTGGCACACGGTTTTGCTACCAGTTGGTAGAGCTGATCATGTTTAGGTGCCGGGAGTTATGACAGGTTGGGTGGGAGGAGCCAGCTTGAAGAACATTACGGCAAGCCTTAAAGGGAAAGGAACACTGCCAGAAGTGTGGATGTACATTATATACCACTCCTAGAACTACTGTTACAGGTGAGTAACCTGTTTTTATCTCCTGTGCTTCACTTGCTGTTTTGTGCTGTTTCTATTTCTTTATCCCCTTGCGTCTCTGTGGTTAAGAAAAAATGTATGTGAAACTGGGATCCCTTGATTTGCAAATGTATACAGTTAATGTTTTTTTTAATTAATTGCAGAAGGTTATTTGGCAGTAATACAAAAGACAACAAGCTGTAATACAGGGGACTGACCTTGAAAACCGTTTTGACCTTCTCAGGTTTGTTTGCAAAATTGTCAACAGGAGACCAGCCCCAGACAAAATGTTCTGTTATGTTATACCAGTTGAGACTAGATGGACTTCTCAGGCTGATGATTGGAAGAGCAGTGACAACGTTTTGTTACATTGTATGAAAACAGAAGCTACAGCTTTAATGAAGACAGGATGCAGAGTTAAATCACTGCCAGGCAAAGATATCATAAAGAGAGCAATGCTTTGTTGAAAGAGTTTTTGTTTTTTTTGTTAGAGAGGCTGGAGGTTTAGTTTTAGAGAGACTCAGAAGAAGGACATGTGTTTGAACTGTCTGTATTGAAAAGTTACCCTGTATAATTATTGTTTTTTTATTTATTGTTATTGATAATAATAGAACACTACTTGCAAATATTATGACTTCTCCTGGTTTGCCTATGCTTCCCGAGTTGGTGTCAGGATTGGGATTTACTCCGTGCATACTCTTAGCCAGGAGTTTTGTATGTGGGTGCTAGATCTGGTACGAGAGAAGCACAGAAGAAAGCACTGATCTGCAACCACATGTTCGGGAGTGATTACCAGGAGAATGGCAGCCAAACTAGCAGAAACAAAAATCCGAAATGAGACTGTACAGCTGGCACCAGTAATGAGAGAAACAGAACAGATAGGGACAGAACCTGAAACCATGTCTGCCTTCTTCAACTGGTAGGCTCTACAGCAAAGAGAGACTGGAAACAGAGAGAAAAAGAGAGTCAACGTCTAGGAGTAAAGAGAAGAGAGGAGATACAGTGCCTAGAGGCACAGAGAAAAAAGGAGATGCAGTGATAATAGCAGCTATGGCTGGGTGCCTTGCAGGCTATGAAAGATGGAGGATCTGGTACAGGTCCAGCAGAGCAACAGAACACAAACAACTTAAAACACATTAAATTTACAAAGCTGTGGCACTCAGATGATAGCGAAGCATACCTGACAACTTCTGAAAGCGTTACTGGAGCCTGCCAACAGCCACAACATCAATGGGCAATCAGGCTGGTTGGTACCTTACATGACAGGTAAAGCTCAACTTGCCTACAACAATATGGACAAAGCACAGTCCGAAACTGTGACCTTGTGTAAAGAAATCCTTAAAAGATATGACATCTCAGGAGGACCTATAGGCAACGATTTTGGTCCGTGAAGTACCACTCATTGGCCAATCCTTGAGAAGCCTTCACCCGACTCAGAGAACTCCTCATTAAATGTTCAGTATTCACTGAGGAGGGAGAGGTCAAGGACCACAGTTGGAGAGCAGAGGCAGTCGGGGGGGGGGGAGAGAAATGGACACCAGTCCATTCACAGTGGAGAGAGTTCTGGAGGAACTCACAAAGCTGAAGGTAGATAAAGCCAAGGGGCCAGATGACATATACCTGAGAATATTAAGGGAGCTGTGGAGGGAATCAGCAGCATCTCTTGCCACCCTGTTCACAGAGTCACTTAACACAGGCATGGTTCCAGAGGACTGGAGGAGGGCGATGTAGTCCCACTGCACAAAAGTGGCAGTAGGGTGGCAGCGGGAACTACAGGCCAGTCAGCCTCACCTCAGTGGTGGGGAAGATCATGGAGACACTGCAGAAAGAAAGGATAGTGGCACACCTGGAAACCATTGGTGCACAGGATCTGAGGCAGCACGGATTCACATCAGGAAGGTCTTGTCAAATGAATCTGGTAGATTTTTTTGATTGGGTGACTAGGGAAGTGATCAGGGTGGGAGCCGTAGACATCGCCTACCTGGATTTCAGCGAAGCCTTCAGTACTGTCTTACACAGAAGGCTGGTTAACAAGATTAGTAGTCTGGCCATGGGGCATAAGATGATACAGTGGGTTAGAAACTGGCTGACAGATAGAAGCCTGAGGGTGGTTGTAAATGGGATCCAGTCTGGGGAGAGAGGGGTGACCAGCAGAGTGCCACAGGGATCAGTACTGAGACCAGTCCTGTTCAATGTCTTCATTAGTGACATTGCAGAGGGTCTGGAACAAAAGGTATGCCTGTTTGCAGATGACACCAAGATCTGCAACAGGGTGGGTACTCCAGAAGGGGTGCAGATAATGAAGAGGGACCTGGAGAAGCTTGAAAGATGGTCAGAGGTGTGGCAACTGAGGTTAAATGCATAAAAGTGCAAGATAATGCACTTGGATAGGTGGAACCTGGGGAGACCTATAGGATGGGGGGAGGTGCTGATCATCACCAAAAAGGAGAGGGGCCTAGGGGTTATCATATCTGATGATCTGAAGGTATTAAAGCAGTGTGCAAAGGCTGCAGGGAGGGCCAGTGGCATACTGGGGTGCATAGGTAGAGGTATTACTAGTAGGAAGCAGGAAGTGGTGATGCCATTGTATAAAACACTAGTAAGGCCTCACCTGGAGTACTGTGTGCAGTACTGGAGACCACACTTGTGTAAGGACATAAACATGGTGGAGGCTGTCCAGAGAAGGATGACAATGATGGTGCATAGTTTGCACCACAAAACATAGGAGAGACTAAGAGACCTCAATATATACTCACTGGAGGAGAGAAAGGGGTGACATGACAGAAACTTTTAAGTACCTCAAGGGCGTAAACAAGGTGCAGTTGGAGATTTTTCCAATGTAGAAAGATTCCAGAACAAGGGGCACGATATGAAATTGGAGGGAGATTAAGAGGTAACATGAGGACATTTTCTACACAGAGAGGGTGGGGAACACTTGGAATGGTCTGCCACAAGAGGTGGTAGGGGCAAGCACAGTGGAGGGGTTTAAACATGCCTGGGATAAGCAGAGGAAACCCTGGGTGGGAAGGGAGGGATGAAAAGCCATTGACCACTTGTGGTGAGTGGATGTATACATGTATAGGGCCTGTGGGCAGACTGGATGGACCTAGTGGTCCTCATCTGACAATTTCTGTGTTTCTAAATAGATCCAACCAGAGGACAGGACAGTCCCACAGATCATCGACATACTTGCAGTGGAACAATTCATCAACATACTTTCCCCAGACATGCAGCTTTGGGTAAATGAACACTGACTAGAAAGTGTGGAAAAGGCTGTTTCGTTGGCTGAGGGCTATCAGATGGACACCGCAGCAGTGAAGTAACAGCCAAGGAATGGTAAGACCCTCTTTTTCCCAGTTTAACTCCAGATTAGATAACAACTCTGACAGGGGTAACAAATCTGCACCCAAGGACTTTACTTGCTATAACTGTAATAAGCTAGGCCATATGGCCAGAAACTGCCATAAAAATAATGAAGGTAACACCAGAGCAAATTTGGCCTTGGCAAATTGGGGCAAGTGTTTAACAGATGTCAAAATGGGAGATAAGACTGCAAAGGGATTTACAGATTTGGGAAGCAGACAGTCTCTATTGTATGCTGAAGTGCTGGGAAACAACTGTACAAAAGGATTAGGTACTGGGGTCATCAGCATCCACGGGGACACTCGATGCTATCCCACCACCTAAGTGACTAAAGATTAACGGAGTGTCACATCAAATGAAAGTGGGGTAGTACCAAAGTTACCTCTACCTGTGATCATTGGAAATTACTTTCAAGGTTTGCTAAGTTAGTCACAGAGGAAGTAAACCCTGATGTTTCAGCAGCTGCGGCAACAGGAGCACAGGCAAAGAAAACCTCAGATGTTGGGGACTGTTTTCCTTTTGGTGACTTTTACATGTATTTGTTTGAGCCCAGCTCCAAGATCTGGAAGTCCAGGAAAGAAAGAAAAAACAGTGGCAACAAAAGACTGATGGACATAAGGGGTTGATAAGAAAATGCTGAAACTAAACTGATGGCTGATTGTGATTTTGTTTCTGAGCAATCTAATGATGTTTCTCTCCAAGGTTATTTTAAGCAGCTGTGGGTGAAACAAAAACAGGGTGAACCAGTGTTTAAAAAAATGTAATGGACCACTGTACAGAGTCCAGTTTAATCCTCAAATGCAGGAACAGATAAAACAACTGGTCATGCCAAAGAAGTATAGAAATAAGTTGTTACAGATAGCACATCATAGTCCTATGGCTGGTCACTCGGGGAAGGACTGCACCCTTGCCCGATTGCTGTACAGATTTTATGGGCCTGGGATTCATGAGAATGTTGCTACGTATTGTAGTTCTTGTGCTGAATGTTAGAAGGTAGTCCTAGTGACTAAAAAATACAGGGTGCCCCTGGTGCCCCTACCCTTGATAGCTTTGCCTTTTGAGAGAATTGCAATGGATGTGGTTGGTCACTTAGACTAAAGTAGAAAGGGTGATCGATTCATTTTGGTAGTGACTGTGTGATATCCAGAGGCAGTTCCTGTGCGTATTGTCACAGCCTCAAAAGTGGCAGCAGAGCCTGCCAAAATGTTCAGCAGGGTGGGCATACCTAAAGAGATCATTACGGATCTGGGTAGTAATTTTGGTGGTGCATTGCTGAAGGAGCTGTACCGTAGGTATCACTGCCATCAGAACCTCCTCTTATCACCCTCAGACTGACAGTCTTGTTGAGCACTGTAATCAAATCTTAAGATGCATGTTAAAAAGGTTTGTGAAAGCTGAAGGGAAAGACTCAGACTAATACTTACTTTACCTTCTTTTTGCTTACAAAGATATGCCACAAGCATCAATAGGTTTTTCACACTTTTAAATGTTTTATGGTAAACTAGAGGGCCACTAGATGTAATAAAAGAAACATGGGAGAGATTATCCCTCTCAGAAGAACTCTATTACATCTTGTATGTGTGCATTGAGAAAGAAATTGGCAAAATATATTGAAATTGCCCACAGAAATTAGGAGGAGAACCAAAAAGAGCAGAAGGTGTATTATGACTTTTGGGTAAAAGAAAACGTGATTGAGCCTGGTAAAAAAATCTTGTTACTGTTACCCATTACAGAAAACAAACTGTTAAAGAAGTAGCAAGGGTCTTACAGAATGCCTAGACATACTAGTACAGTTAACTATGAGACTGAGACTCCTGTTAGGAAAAATCCTACCAAGATACACAATGCTAACCTTCCAATGGGTTGGAAAAACCCACCAAAAACTGCTTTTAGTATTACAGAAACTGCTACAGAAGATATTGATGTAGCTTATGAAGGATGGAACAAACTATAACTTCTGATGCTGTGAAGCTGAATGTTTCCTTAACCTCAGAACAAACTCAGAAATTCGTAGCTTGGTAAAAACTTTTAAAATAACTTTTACTACAGTGCAGGCTGAACAAAAGAGTCAAGCATGTAATAGTGACAGGAATGCTTGCCTTATCAGGCAAAGAGATACAGATTACCACAGCAGTTAAGGAAATACAAAAATTAAAGAGTTGAGTGTCATTGAAGAATCTTTTTTTTTTTAATTCTTTGGAAAAGGCCTTTGAGCAAAATGCTCTTTTCAAGGTTCATCAGGAAAGAATCTAGAAGTGCTTGGTCATCAGCAATGGTGATTGTAAATAAAATGAAGGGGTGTAAGAATCTGCCTTGATTTTAGGAAACTTAATCAGTGTCGAACTTGACAAACGCAGTAAGGACAGGGATGGGGCAAAAAGGCAAGGCCACCAAGAAATGGAGGGTAATGAGTACCAATGCCCGTAGTCTGGGCTACAAGCTCCCTGAACTGGTGGCCTTGATTGAAGAGGGATGCCTGGATATCGTAGCAGTCACAGAAACATGGTACACAGAGAACCATGACTGGGATGTTAATATACCAGGGTACACAACCTATAGGAGAGACAGGGAGGGGAGAAGAAGGGTGGAGTAGCTCTCTATGTAAGGGAAGGGATAAAAGCAACTGAACAAAAGAGTAAACAGGGAGGAGAGGAGGCACTGTGGGTGACCTTAGAGACTGGAAATGGCACCACAATCCACACGGGGGTTGTATACAGACCCACATGTCAGGGGGAGGGAATGGAGACAGATATGATAGAAGGCATACATAGGATGGCAGGGAAAGGGGAGATACTGTAGATGGGGGACCTTAATATGCCAGATGTTAACTGGAGCACCTTTGCTGCAGCCACATCTAAAAGCATGGCCATTCTCAACACCCTACAGGTGGCATGCCTCAGACAGCTAGTTTTGGAACCTACTCATGAGGAAGCAATCTTAGACCTCATACTCTCATATGGAGACAGCGAGAGGATCTCAGATCTAGAAGTGGGTAGCTATTTGGGAACAAGTGACCACCAAACAGTGTGGTTCACGATAAGCTCAGCTACAGAGTCAAGCCATACAAAAGTGAGGGTTCTGGACTTCAGGAGGGCTGACTTTTGTAAGATGGGAGAGTGCCTTAGAAAAGCACTATGGCCAGGCTGAGAAGGAGGGTGGAGCAACAATGGGAAATATCAAAACTGCCATCACAGAGGCAACAAGCCTTTGTGTGAAGCAAATAAACAAATCAGAATGAAAGAAAAAGCCACTATGGTTCTCAAAAGAGGTGGCGGTGAAGGTTAGGGAGAAAAAGATAGCATTTAGGAAGCATAAGAAAACACAGAAGGAGCAGGACAGAGAACTGTACCAGTTAAGGCAGAAGGAAGCAGGGAGGGTAGTCAGAATAGCAAAGGCCCAAACTGAGGAAAAGATAGCCAACTCGGTTAAGAAGGGGGATAAAACCTTTTATAGGTATATCAGGGAGTGTAGAAAGACAATGGGAGGGATAGTGAGGCTGAATAGAATGGACGGTGGATGGGTAGAGAGGGACAGTGAAAAAGCAGGGATACTGAATGAATACTTCTGTTCAGTATTCACAAAAGAGGAGGTGGGGAGGTGCCTAATCCAATTAACAGAAGCACTCTGGAGGGGGGTCAATCCCAGTCCTTTCACAGAAGAAAGGGTTATGAAAGAACTCCTAAAACTGAAGGTGGACAAAGCAATGGGGCCAGATGGAATTCACCCCAGAATTCTAAAAGAATTAAGCAGAGAACTAGTGACACCACTGACTACGCGTTTTAACAAATCATGGGAGGATGGTGTGGTACCTGATGACTGGAGGAAGGCAGATGTGATTCCCCTTCACAAAAGTGGGACCAAGACAGAGGCAGGAAACCACAGACCTGTCAGTTTGACCTCTGTGGTAGAGAAGTGATGGACTCACTTCTGAAGGAAAGAATTGTTGAGTACCTAGAGGCCAGTGGGGCTAGGACCCAAGGCAGCTTGGGTTCACAGAAGGAAGGTCATGTCAAACAAATCTAATTGATTTCTTTGATTGGGTGACCAAAGTAGTAGACCAGGGAGGGCTGTGGACATGACCTACCTAGGCTTTAGCAAGGCATTTGACACAGTCCCACACAAAAGATTAATAGTCAAATTAACCAGCCTGGGAGTGGGTCCCAAGGTGGTAGCCTAGGTAAAACATTGGCTGGACAGAAGGACACAGAAGGTAATTGTAAATGGAGTCACTCTGAAGAAAATGGGTTACTATGGGGTACCGAGGGTTCACTACTGGGTCCAGTCCTTTTCAAAGTCTTTATAAGTGACATTGCAGAGGGACTAGAAGGAAACGTATGCCTCTTTTGCAGGTGACACAAAGATCTGCAACAGGTTGATACACAAGGAGGCATGGAAAGGATGAGAAGGGACTTGGCAAGGTTGGAGGAATGGTATGGCAACTTGGATTCAATGCAAAGAAGTGCAAAATAGTGCCTGGGAAACAAAAACCCAGGGAAGATTACACAATGGGGGTAGTGACAACAACAAAAATGGAAAGGGACCTGGGGTAATCATATCAGATGACCTTAAGGTTGGCAAGCAATGTGAGAAGGCAGTGGGGGGCTGGGGATACTGGGATGTATAGGAGAGGCATCACCAGCAGAAAATGGGAAGTTGTTATCCCCTGTACAGACAGTTGGTGAGACCCCATCTGGAATACTGCATCCAGTTCTGGAGAACCCATCTCCACAAGGACATAGACAGGATGGAGGCAGTTCAGAGGAGGGCAACTAAAATGGTGCAGGGTCTGCAAGAGAAACCATACAAGGAGAGACTAAAGGAGCTTAATATGTATACCCTTGAGGAAAGGAGGGAGAGGGGGGACATGATAGAAACGTTTAAGTACCTCAGTGGAATCAACAAAGTCCAAGAGGGTAGCATCTTTCAGAAAAAGAGATGTACAAGAACAAGGGGACACAATTTGAAGATAGAGGGTGGACGGCTCAGGGGCAATGTGAGGAAGTATTTTTCACAGAGAGGGTGGTGGATGCATGGAACAGCTTTCCTGAGGAGGTTGTGGGTTCTAAAACTGTGGGAGAATTCAAGAATGCATGGGACAGACACAAGGCAATTTTGTGAGGGCTAGAAAGAAATAGGCTGTTGGTTAAATAGGATCTACAGCTTATCCTCTAGGTAGGGAAATGGGCAGACTTGGTGGGCCAAGCGGTCCTTATCTGCCATCAAAGTCTGTGTTTCCATGTTGACAACTATCCTGTGCCCAGGACAGATGATTTGGTGGACAGATTGGGAAGTGCAGTACATCAGTACCCTCAGTCTCACCAAGGGTTACTGGCTAATTCCACTAGCTAATGAATCCAAAGACAAAGCTGCATTTGCTACTGCTACTGGATTCTATCAGTTCACAATCATGCCATTTGATTTACATGGTGCACCTGCTGCATTCCAATGGTACATGGATGTAATTCTGGCCCCTCACACTGGTCATTGTGCTGCTTACCTGGATAATGCCATAGTGTACACTCCAGACTGGAAAAGCCACCTGGAACACCTACGAGCAGTTATCAAGGCTATCAAAAATGTAGGTCTGACCTTGAATCCTACCAACTGTGCATTAAGCATGCAGGAAACCAAATATTTGGGTTACATTTTGGGAAATGGAGATGTAATGCTAGGATTTCCAAGATAGAAGCTGTAGCTAACAGTCCTGTCCTTAAAACACAGAAACATGTCAGGTCATTTTAAGGTCTGGCTGGTCACCGCAGAAGATTTGTTCCTAACTTTGCCCCTTAGCTACTCCTCACTAAACTCAGAAAGAAACAGTGCCTAAATAATTTGAAATAGACCCCCACCCCGAGTGTGATGAGGCTTGTCGAGTCATCAAGGCTACGTTATAGTCAACCCATTTTAAGAAGTCCAGACTTTAGGAAACTATTTCTATTACAGACAGATGAATCAGAGGTAGGCCTATGTGCAGTCCCGAGTCAGAATGTAGATGGAAAGGAACATCCTATTCTATACCAGTAGGAAATTGCATGACACAGCGAAAAGGTACTCCACTATTGAAAAAGAATGCCTTGCTGCAAAATGGGCCATGGAGTCCCTTAAGTTTTATTTGCTAGGAGCTGACTTTGTGCTTATGGCAGATCATAATCCTCTCTGCTGACTCAAATGAAGGATAAAAATCCCAGAATCAATAAGGTGGTACCTGGCATTACAGTCATTCAAATTCAAAGTGATGCACAAATCTGGAAAAGAGATTGTCAGTGCTGATTGTATGTCAAGAGATGGTTCAGGAATTGAGAATTCAGAAGGTTGGGGGGGGGAACTGCTTAATCTGAAATGTTTACTGTACTAGGTGTTATAGAAAAAGGGATACTGCATATGCAAGGAACTGTAATTGTTACAAAGTAATGTTAAAAAAGAAATTAGAAAAAAAGGTGTTGGAAACCTTATTTTGCTTGTTTGTTTGTTTCTTTTTTTGTATGAAGAGAAAAAAACAGGTTCCCTCTTTAAGAGGTGGGTATGTGACAGGGTCGAATAATACCCTTGTCCCGTTTGTTATGCAGAGTGTTAAAAGCAAGGATCTGTCCTGTCTCTCTTTTTCTGCTGCAAGGGTCTTTTGCCTGCTGATTGCACAATCAGCTTTTCTCGTGCACCGAGGAACTGGCCACCCGAAGGTCCCACCATTTCCAATGCTACTACCTCCCTTCCTTCACTTGCTGTTTTGTGCTGTTTCTAATCATTCTTTCCCCCTTGCCTCTCTGTGTAAAAAAGAAAACCATACGTGAATCTTGGTCTGAAAGTGCGATCCCTTAGTTTGCAAATGTATATGTAATGTTGTTTGAAATTAATTGCAGAAGGTTATTTGGCATCAATACAAAAGATAGCAAACTGTAATACAGAGGGTGACCTTGAGAAACCTTTTGACATTCTCAGGCTTGTTTGTAAAATTGTCAACAGCAGACCAGCCCCAGACAAAATGTTCTGTTTTGTTACACTTGTTGAGACTAGAGGGACTCCTCAGGTTGGTCACTGGAAGGGTAATGACAAAGTTTTGTTAATTGTATGAAAACAGGAGATACAGCTTTAACGAGGACAGGATGCAGAGTTAAATAACTACCAGGCAAAGACATCAAAAAAAACAGACAATGCTTTGTTGAGAACGTTTTGTTGTTGTTGTTGTTGTTTTTTGTTAGAGAGTTGGAGAGTGTAGATTTAGTGAGACTCAGAAGGACTTTTGTTTAAACTGCCTGTATTGAAAAGCCATCCTGTACAATTTGTTTTTATTGTTTTTGATAATAATAAAACATTACGTGTGAATTTTAGAACTTTCCCTGGTTTGCCAATGCTTCCTGACCTTTACTTCCACAACAGTGGCATAGTTAATTTTTCTGTACTGTAAGGTTCAGTATGCCTGTTTTTCACAGAAGGACAGCTATGCTGAGACTAACATGACATTGTGTTGTTTCCCACAGAATTTTGTGGCTCTGAGAGTTCAGGTCAGAGTTAGCAGCCATGGCAAAAACACAATACAGTAATGCACTTCGACATTGTTTTTTTCAGTAAAGCATATTTTGTTATAAATACATCAGCAGTCAAAATAATACAAGATGTATCTAACATATCCTATACCTCATTAACCCTGCAATGTTATCACGCTAGCCTAACCCTTAAGCACATTCAGGAAGCAAGATTTGTGTCATACTCTATACCCTATTTGGCAGATTTTCAAACAAGCCTGCCTCTGATAATGGCTTCCAGTACTGGGAAAGAAAAGGCTTGCATTTGGTTTTCCATTTTATACATAAAGGGCAACTCCTTACTTTTGGGAACTACAACAAAGATATGCTTTACCCATAAGTCAAATATAGATATTTGCAAGTATCAACATATATTTAAAAATGGTTATCCCAGTGGGCGGATCCAGGAGTTATCCCACCACTTATTGAGGTTCTTTACCCGGCTGTTGAGGGCAGGGCATCTGTAATGCATATGATTTTGTATACTCGACACATTCTGTGCAGGTTGCTATTGGTCAGGAGTCGGTCACCACCCCTTCGTTTTCCTGGAGTACTTTTGATCGCCTGAAAATTGTGGATGTTATGTGGATTGTCCAAGGGTTGCACCCTACCTGCTGTAGTTTAGATCCAGGTCCTATCTCCCTAATTTTGGGGTGTGGGGAGTCTATTCTTCTGGTTCTAGCACAGATAGTCTGGTGCTCTCTTGACTCGGGTGAATATCCCTGTTCCTTGAAGGAGGCAGTGGTGACACCCTTGTTGAAAAAAGCTTCTTTGGACCCAGACTGTCTTGCCAACTACAGGCCTATCTCGAACCTCCCCTTTGCGGGGAAGGTGATTGAGAAAGTAGTGGCAGCCCAGTTGGAGAACCACTTGACCACTCATAGCATCTACGAACCTCTTCAATCAGGTTTTCGAAAGAGGCATAGTACCGAGACCACACTGGTTCATGTGCTCAATGATCTCCTAACGGCGAGAGACCAGAGAAAACGGTCCATTTTTTTACTATTAGATCTGTCATCAGCGTTTGACACCATTGACCATGGGGTTCTATTGGAGTGCCTGAGATGTATTTGTGGGCTTTCTGGGACTGTTCTCAGATGGTTCACCTCATACCTCACCGGAAGAACTCAAAGGGTGGTTTTGGTTTTTCCTCTGATCCCATCTCTCTGTTTTGTGGGGTTCCTCAGGGCTCTATACTGTCCCCATGTTGTTTACGGTGTACATGCTTCCCTTGGAGACATTGTGAGGCGGTATGGGCTGAGGTTTCATTGTTAGGCGATGATATCATCGGCATAAAGGGAAGCATGTACACCACAGACAACATGGGGACAGTATAGAGCCACATTACACCGGTGCTGTGGGATATGCACTGGCTCCCAGTTCAGTGGCGGACCACTTTCAAAGTTGGATTACTGACTTTTAAAGCCCTGCATGATCTGGGCCCTGATTACCTGAAAGAACTCCTGATTCCTTACCGCTCTGTGAGATCGCTCCGCTCAGCTGACGAGGGGTTGCTAGAGACTTCAAGGGTGACTTTAAAATCTGCTGGAGCCCATGCTTTTATGTTTGAAGCCCCTTCCCTTTGGAATTCTGTACCCCGTTAGATTAAGGAGTGCACAACTGTGGGAAGTTATAAACAAGCTTTGAAATCTTTCCTCTGGGAAAAAGCCTATGGTTGTATTGTTTTCTGACTTAATTTTGTTTGGTTTTATGATGCTGATTTTTGTATTTATATCTTGTTGTACTGCGCCTTGAAATTTGAAAGGTGCATAATAAATAAAGTATATTGTTAGTATTATTATATTTATGCTGCTTTAGAAGCTAATATGGGCTGCCCACTGGTTTCTTTAAAACAAAAATGGGAACAGGATTTAGGCATCCATCTGAAGAAAGCGGATTGGGAGAGACATCTGTCATTTGCAGAAGGTTGCTAGTTCATATCTCTGGAGGTTTTCCTGGAAAGTGGCCATTAGATATTCCGTACACCTGCTATCCAGGTGAAATACCTCCTGGACTGAGGAGCTCAGTGCTGGAGGGGATGTGGCATCACCCCTGCAACACTCGGCCATGTATTTTGGTCGTGTCCCGCTCTCTAGCCCTTTTTCAGAGCATTGCAAGGGGAACTGAAGGTGTTACTAGCTACCCCGTGACTTTAGAAGTGGAATATTTCCTGTTCTGTAGATATGAAGCACCTCTATGGTCTTGCCATAACAGAAAATTATTAAATGTCACTTTGCTTTTTTGTAGGTTTTTCAATTGTTTAACCAGGAGTGGCACACTAAGTTGAAAGCTTGTTTACAGATGCGACCTGGGAGCATAGGGAAGTTAAGTGACTTGCTCAGGGTCACACAGTATGCAAGTGGGGGCTGTGGGATTCAAACCCAGGTCTCCAGATTTGCAGCTCAGAGCCTTAAACCACTATGCTATACTGCCTTTGTTGGTGGCCAAGAAGATCATTACCCAACAATGGTTATCTGGTATCCACCACACGGTTTCTCAATGACAAGATATCTTAATTGGCATTAATAAAATGTAAAAAACAACTGCTTATGTAAATCATCATCCCGAAGCCTTTGACTTATTCTGGAGGAGATGGGTGTTTTCTGTCATGGCCTTGAGAAAGGATTTTTCCCGTGATTTTGATAGACAGCCCTTTTATCCCTTTCGCACCTTGATGGGAGGGCACTACATATGGGGACTTGATGACCTCCTGAGTGTCCCACTGAGGAGTGCTTGTTCCCCACTTGGCCTCTGTTCTTCACCTCCCCCACCTCTGCTTCCTCCACCCACGCCAGGTATATCCCAATCCTACTTAAATTGAATGTTATGTATTAATTACAGATGGTAGAAATTATAGTAAAAGGGCTGGGATGAGCATTTTTTTTTTTTTTTACGATGTGTACGCACCTCTCATGGTTATTGTTAGTAATGTTATCTTGTCGTATTAAGTATTACTTTCTTGACACCCACATGTACAGTATGTACATGTTATCTGTGTACTGTCAACCTCAGGGAATGCATCTATACATATCCATTTTCAATTTTCTTTTTTTATTTTATGTATTGATGTGCAATGATGTATTCCACTGATTGAAACTCTTAATAAAGAATTAAAGTATAAAAAAAATATATATTTAACATTTCTTTAAATAAGTACAGATCCAAAGAAAATTCAGGTCTCTCTGGTCCTAGGCCTGTCCCTCAATACTACATCAGTTGCAATGGAGATGCTGGCTTGCCTAAATGCATAAGTGTATGTGTGTGTGACTGCTTAAACTCGCACCTGCCTGTATATATTCTTACCCACATGCAGTGTGTGTGTGTGTTTGTTTAAATGCATACCTGTCTGTGTATGTTTCTTACCTAAATGCACACCTATCTACGAGGTAAGTTACCTGCTACCCTATGTAATCACCACACTTCCTTATCCGCATAACGCAAGTAGGTTGTCTGGCAGTGCTAGCTGAACAGTTGTATGCATTACACTAAAACTGCCAGGGGACCCGTTTGCATAACTCACCTCAGTGTGCAGGTGCTTGCCTAAATTCACACCTACGTATATGGAGGTGTTTGCCTTAGTGCACACCTGTCTTCAAAATACACACCTGTCTATGGTGCCAGTATCTTCCTAAAGTCACTTCTGTCTATATGCAGATGTCTGTTTATAGTACATGTGCACCCATCTATGTGCAGTTGTCTGCCTACATGCTTACCCATGCATGTGCAGATGTCTGCCTAAATGCATACCTGTCTATGTAAAGCTGTCTATGTAAAGATACCTGCCAAAATGCAAATGTGTCTGTAATGAGATAGAGCTAGGGCCTCTATAAACTGCTATTTTTTGTCTTACAGGAAGCAGTTAAAGACATCACTTCAGCCTTAAAGCTAGATGCAGCCCTGGTGACCCATGAACTTCTGCATGAAGCAGGAAGCTCAAGCACTAATCACTCAGTGGCTGTACGAGCACTGCAGAAGAGCCCTAGCTTTAACCTGTGCTGCTGGGCAGGAACCTTCTCAGAAAGATACCCTCAGAGATCTCTCCTTGGTTGGACACTGCTTACTTCAGATAAATGAAGGGCACCTAACATGGCACATTTTGTATGCCGATATTTTAATAGCAAATGGTAAGGGCCGTTTTTTTTTTTTTTGGTCTTTTTAATTAGCAGCTCATTCAGAGCCCTGAACCAAGATTTTTCCCACTACAACAGAGAATCACAGTGGAAGAGTGTAATTCAGGTGTTATTGAGAGGCTGCATAGTATAGAGCTTAGAGCGCAGGTCTGGAAACCAGAAGACCTAAGCCATGTTTAGACAGTTACATTTGCACTGGAGTAACCCCTTTTTGCTCGGGATGCTCCAGTGCAAATGTGATATGTGAGACATGTACTGAGATATGGTATTCCCTCGCTAAGCCTTTCCCAGATTCTTTGTCAAGCTGCAAGCGCCAAGGAGGCGAGCAGCTTACAGCTCTTAAATGGCAGTATGGACTGCCTGCACCACAGCAACCAACAGATGTCCAGCTCCCCTGCGATGCATGGACCCTTACCAGCACAGATCGCAGCGGTGCAGAGATGGGCCGTGTAGACAGACAAATTGCAGGTGGCAAGTGGTCGGGACAGCACTGCTGCGGCTTTGTATTTGCAGCGCTACTGCCGTGTAAACACAGCTCTAGATTCAAATCTAGATAAATCTCGGTAGTGGGGAAGATCATGGAAGCACTACTGAAGGAGAGATTGGTGGAACATCTGGTTGTCAATGGACTACAGGACCCAAGGCAGCATGGTTTCACTGGGGGGAGGTCATGTCAGACCAACCTCATTGAATTTTTTGACTGGGTGACTAGGGGGGTGGATCAGGGGAGGGCAGTGGACATGGCTTATCTGGACTTCAGCAAGGCCTTTGACACCGTGCCACATAGAAGACTGTTGCACAAACTGGGGAATATGGGTGTGGGTAGGACAGTAGTGTGGTGGGTAGGTAACTGGCTGGGCAGCAGGACACAGAGGGTGGTGGTAAATCGCTGTCACTCCACAGAGGGAAGAGTGACCAGTGGGGTACCTCAGGGATCAGTGCTGGGACCGGTCCTATTCAGTATGTTCATCAGTGACATTGCGCAGGACCTAGAAGGCAGAATTTCACTGTTCGCTGATGACACAAAGCTCTGTAACAGAGCAGACACACCAGAGGTGTAGACAGAATGAGAAGGGACCTGCAGAAACTTGAAGAATGGTCAGGGTTTGGCAGTTGAAATTCAATGCAAGGAGAGTGCAAGATAATGTATGGGGCACAAAAACCTGGCACAATATATCAGTTAGGGGTGAGGATATAGCATGCACCAAGCAGGAAAGGCATCTTGGGGTTATCATCTCTGATGACCTCAAGGCAGGGAACAGTGTGACAAGGCAGCAGGTAAAGCAAATAGGATGCTGGGATGCATAGAGCCAGGGGATCACCAGCAGGAAAGGGAAGTCATAATTCCACTATACAAGACACTAGTGAGGCCCCACCTGGAGTACACTGTACAGTTCTGGAGACCTTACCTACGTAGGACATAGACAAGGTAGAGAAGGTTCAGAGGAGGGCAACAAAGATGGTGCATGGATTGCATCACAAGTCCTATGAGAATAAGTTGAAGGAACTGAACATGTACTCCCTGGAGGAGAGGAGGAGATGGGATATGATAGAGACATACAAGTATCTTACAGGGAGGAACAGGGTGCAGGAATACACTATTTTAAGTGAAAAAGATGTTCCAGGACTAGAGGGCATGGGATGAAGTTGGAGGAGGGACGATTCAGAGAAGCGTGAGGAAGAATTTCTTCACAGAACAGGTGGTGGACAAGTGGAAAACCCTGCCAGAGGAAGTGGTGGGGGCTGAAACAATCACGGGATTTAAGAATGCATGGGATAGACATAAAGGAATTCTGGAAGTCAGGGGTAAGGGGCAACAGACTTCTTGGAAAACATAAACTGAACTTACAAGCTCAAATGGGCAGACTGGGTGGGCCATAGGCCCTTATCTGCCGACACTGTCTACGTATCTATGTATGTATAAATCCCTCTATAGCTTGAGCCTGGTCCAGTGGCATGGAGGGCTAAGACACTGGGTGCCTCACCTCCTACCACAGTGGCTTTCCTGGTTCAGGAACAGAGCCAGGGTCACCTGGGGGCTAGCCTGGAGAGGGAGGATTGAGCATTCCCAGGGCAGGTCTCCTCCCTCAGGAAGGGGGAGTGACTGTGTCTCACTGCTTGTCTGCTGCCTGGAGGAATTTTGGAGGCAGTGCAGCTGGGTCACTTGGGGAGGAATCCCCACGCAGGATGCCGGGGGGTCTTCTGACAAGCAGAGTGCACACATCGCATCCATTGCATGCACAGAGGCCCAAGGTAAAAAGTGGTGGAAAATCCCTGACTGAAGGTTAAAGCCTGATACACCACAGGCCCCACACCAGTTCCAAAGAAGGTCCAGTAGCAGAGGACAGCAAGGAGTGAGGTAAGCTCCAGATAAGCCGGGTGTTGAGGCTGGGGGGATCTATCCGATGAGAACAGTTGGGCAGCACAGGTGGCAAAACTCTAGAAAAAAAAATATCCCACCACAGCCCCTTTTTGTAGTAAACTGGATTTGGAAATGCACTAGGATACTCACAGCTGAGGCTGGGAAGAATGTGGCCTAACAGACCATGTACCAGTGGTGGTGTGTTTTCTCTGGACCACTGAGTCTGATTTCTATTCTTTTTTTATCTAGGATGGGCAAGAAGGGGGTGACATGTTCTAAAACCCAGAATAGATTTCTGTGTTTTAGGTTTTAACTGGGTTTTCTTTTAATTCACAATACAAACCCACGTTAGTACCATATTTCTATGTGACTTTACAGTACTTCAATAAGCTGGACTGGCTGTGCTCTGAATGACAGATACAATGTGCCAGTACTGCGCTAGTTTAAAGAATTACCAGCAGAGGTGAAACCCCTGTTTATTTAACCTGGTGCCTGCAGGGGGTATCCATGAGGTGAAGCCCCGATCTGTGCAGTGGTTGGGACTTCACCTCTGCCTGCAGAACTACCAGTAGAACTCCCTCAAAAAAAATGATATGGGAAAACCCATTTATAAAATGAAGCCAAAGTTGGTGGTTAAGTTTCTGTTAAGCCCCTTCCCTGTTCATGAAAAAGTAACAGAATTATGTAAAATGGACATGTAAGAAATGTAACTGATGTAAAAACGGTCTCCAGTCATCAGCAAAAAACGTCATAGTTAGCACCAGCAGAGCTCAGTTATACAAACAAGATCCCAACACCCACAACAAAAAGGCAGAAACATAGACATTGATGGCAGAAAAAGATCAAAGGCCCATCTAGTTTGCCCAGACTCCCTTATCTGCTCCAGGACCTATTGTCCACACAGGGTTTTATCCCTCCCTCCCTCTTCCTACCACCTTTTCCACCTTTCCAGCCTTTGTAGATCCCTCTGCATCACAACACTTGCGTCTACTTTTCTGAAGCTGCCAACTCGCTTGCTCTCCTCTGTCTAAAGTCGGCGGCTTCTTTTACACAAAGCTGAATAAATTTAACATCACAAACATACTTTATATACTTTTTGAACACAAACCTCTGCCTGCATGTCCTTTACTACCATCAACACTGCTAGGTCATGCTACGTTACTGGACGAAAAGTGAAAGTGTTATGCACTAAGACAGTCTGAAAGTGTCAGAAATAGCCAGATAATTTTTTAAATAACTTTTTGTTTAAAAATCATTGCAGGATCAACCAGATAACTACTCACCTATAACTTAAACCTATCACAATTATGGCAGGATTAACCAGATCACCTACTGTAAATGAAACACTTATTTGTGCTAAACGGGGACTACTTTTTGTCTTCTTCCCTCCCCCCCACGTTTGTGGTCATTTTATAAGATAGGTAACCCACAACAGGGTGTGCAGTCATGCTCTGATATACATACGTGTAACCCCTAGGTGGCGCAATCCCAAGGGCTACTACCCCTGCCTGCTTGGCTGGTAGCAGGTTAAGGGGCCTGGGTAATGAAACGGGTGCCTCCACCCGGAGGTCAGGGTTGTTAGTGGTCAAGCTAACCAGGGCTCAGCCCTCCAGGACACTGTAACCCCCTTTCTCTTCTAGTGGCCTGAACAATATACAATAATTACTTTCACAATGACCCTTATTCACTAGGCAATTACCCACACTGTTTGCACTTACCACCAGGGCTGGTTCCTCTAGCTTGACCCTGGGGACCCCCTATAAAACAAGGTTATTACAGCAAATAGCAACAGTACAATACTTTTGGCACAAACTGGAACCATAGTCGGGTTAAATAGAAACAAAGTTACATTTTATTTATTCAGAGGACTTGAACAAGGAAGGGGCATAATCAGGTTGATTTGCTTAAAAGCTATAGTAATCAGACAGTTATGCATGCAGTTCAGAGTCCCTGACTCAGTCACACACTCTAGGTACCCAGGTAGGAAAACTGTGGGATAGCCAGGAATGTTGCAGCTGGTTGGGCCCTGTGTTGGAAGAAAGCAACATGCACAACACACACTATTTGTACTCCGGAGCTGGAGGGCTCAGTTCGTGAAAGAAAAGACAAGACAATCAGATGACAACATTTTTAGATTTAGCTGTTGTTGCAGGGAACTACCCTGATGTTTACTCATGATACCGAATACTGGACACAGGCGGGATGAAATTGAGACTGCGGGCTGTTGAGCTGGAGTGCCCAGAGAAGCAGGGCCCACACGAATCACTGAGGTGTCATTCTAGGGACATGGATATGTTGTTCATCCACACTTATTGGCAGGTTCCTTGCCGCTTTAAATCTTGCCGGAAGGTCTTTAAGCTGGCTCCTCCCACCCACCCGGGTGGTAAAACTCTCGGCTCCGCCCCATGACGCCAGATCTTCCTTACCGCTTGGAAGCTCAGGTTCCCTCCTTAACGCTCCGCGTTTAAGACTGGTTCCTAACTCTTCGGTTTTCCGAAATCAATCTTTAAAGTTTTTCTTGACTTTGGTCAACTTCTTTCCCTCAGCGGCTGCGATGGACCAATCGACTCCCAGTTTTCGGAGATGCCCATGTGGGCAGAAGATATCTCGGACGGATCCGCACTCCACGTGCGTCTACTGCTTGGGCCTTGAGCACGACCCGCAGGCTTGCGACTTGTGCTCTTCTTTCTCGGCCTACGTCCTGGAAGACCGTCCTGCCCGTCTGCAACTTGGGCGACCCGAAAAGCGTTACCCTCCGGTAAAGTCGAAAGAGGCCCGGTTGGTGGTTTCTGTGGCGGCGGGCTCGGCGGATCAGCTAGAGCAGATGATCGCCCTCGAAGAGGAGGCGGCGTGGACCGCATCTTCCTTGGCCGCGGCATTTATCCCGCTCTCCCTGGGATCCTCATATTCTGCTTCCTTTAAGGAGCTTTGTCTGTCTCTCTCCACCAAGGGAGAGGGACCTTCATCTTCGGGACCTTCCTCTCGGTCCAAAGAAGAAGGACAAGGGTAAGTCCGACCGTCGATGCTCTTGGGAGCGGGAGAGGTCCCCCTCCCCGAGTGGTCGACCGACTTGAGTCGGTCCTTGACCCGACCACTTCCGGCTACGGTGTCCCGTCGGGTCAGTTGACCGAGACTCCCGTCGACACAGTCAAGATCTTTCTCGACCCGTTGGATGGGTTGTCAACTGATGACCGAAAATCCCTCTCCCGGTTTTCGGTGGCAGTTGAGGATCCGTGGGCTTGCCAGTGCCTCGGTTCCAGAGCCCTTGGGTGTTCCTTCCGAGCGAAGGGAGGGTGGGTTTCCCGCTCCTTCCCTGCACCCTCCCTCGGAAAAGCGAGTTCACGGTCTCGGTCTCGGCGGACTTCTTGCGGTCAACCGATCCCCACCGCCATGGTGGTCTCGGTCGGCACGTGACAAGCTCTGCGCCGCCCGTTCGTCCTCTTCCTCGGACGAAGGAAGCTGACGCATAAAGTGCGTCGGCGATCCGAAAGGACCTCATGTGGCAAAGCTTCTGCTGGCGAAGCAAGCCGATGACGCCGCCTTCCCGGCCATTAAGTGGCTGTCACCAAAGCGGCCAAAGCAACCCCTCGCTTTAGCCGAGGCGCCTGTTCCCAGGCCTGTTGCTCAGCCAAAACCAGCTGCTCCACCGATTATGCTGGAACCTCCGCCTCCACAGCCGTTGTTTGGGGCTCCGACCAAGAACTCTCGGTCGGCTCAGGGTTTACCCCATAGGCTGTCAGTCACCCTCACTCCCGATCGCCCTCGGCAGGTGGAGGGTGGCTCAGGCCCGAGGCAGCTCTTTGCGGACTCTTCCGAGTCCGACGACGATTCCTCCCTTTTCTCCAGGCGAGTGGACTTGGAGTCCTCTGGGGGTCAGTCTCTGGACGATAGCCCTTCGTCCTTTCTGGGTTTGCTTAGGCTCATCTCGGAGTCCACTGGGATGCAGCTCGAGCCCGTATCCAAGCGGGCCAAGTATCCCCTCATGGAGATATTGGACCGGGGGGATTCCCCTACGGAGGCATTTCCTGTGGCCGAGGCCATTGTGGGCCCGGCCTTGGAGCTCTGGCAGCGTCCTGCTTCCTGCCCTGCGCCTTCGGCCAGGATGGCCAGGAAGTATGTAGTCCCTACCGGTTCCCTGTCCGGTTTCTCGGAACATCCCTCAGCCGAGGGGTTAGTTACCGACAGCGTTTTCCGGCGTGCCGGAAATGCTAGGGACGTGGACAAACCTCCCGACAAGGAGTCCAAGAAATTGGACTATGCCGGGCAAAAAGTCTACGCTGCGTCCTCCCTTGGCCTTCGTCAGGCCAGCTCGGCCGTGCTTATGGCACATTTCTCCCATGCCCTGTTGGGCTTCCTGGACGAGGTAGTCCCTCATCTCCCTCATCTCCCGGCTGACCTGCAGACTACGGTTAGGCAGGTGCGGGACCAGGGCAGGGCGGTGGCAAAGCAGCAACTTCAGACTGCTTTGGACATTGGAGACTCATGCACCAGATCAGTCGCGGCCGCAGTGGCTATGCGCCGTCGGGCATGGCTGAGGATATCCATCTTCATGGCGGATACCCAGCACAAATTGGCGGATGTCCCCTTCCTGGGGACAGACCTCTTCGGCCCTGGAGTGGAAGGCCACCTCCAGAGGATCGAAAAGTCCAATGCCACTTTGGACTCGGTCTCATCCGCTCAGAGGGACAAGGGCCGCAGACCGTGAGCAAGCCCTTTAGTCCGTCTGCGCCCTCAACACGTCCGGCCCAGCAACATTGGGCCCAGCAGCACTTGGCATCCCAAACCCAAGCCTGCGGCTTCCTCCTCCAGGAAGCAGGGAGGTAAAGGCCAGGAGGTCCCTCGGCCGGTCCCTCCTCCAAGCCTGCACAGTGACGGGTTGAGGGGTGTCGCCCCCAACCTCGTCACCTCACCCCAGGTTCCCCCCGTGGGGGGATGGCTCCGGTACTTCCTTTCCACCTGGTCTGCTATTACCAGAGACCGGTGGGTGTTGGAAGTGGTAGGAAAGGGCCTGCCTCTGGAGTTCGAGCAGGCCCCGCCCTTCAGAGCCGTTGCCCACAGGGGGGCCTCGGGGTCCGCAGCCTCGCTGTCGGCTCGCCGACATCACTCTGCTCCTCGAGAAAGAGGTGATCAGAGAGGTGGCGGACCCTCCCTCAGACCCGGGGTTTGTGTCCAGGTACTTCCTGGTCCCAAAACGGACAGGGGGCTGGCGCCCCATTCTCGACCTACACGACCTAAACAAGTTCCTAAGGTCTCGAACCTTCAGGATGGTCACTCTGGCTCAGATAATACCATCCTTGGAACACGGCGTGTGGTTCTGCTCTCTGGACCTGCAGGACGCATTTTTTCACGTCCCTATCCGTCTGTCTCACCAAAGATTCCTTCGCTTTCGAGCGGAAGGATCCCTTCGAGTTCGAGCCATGCCCTTGGTCTGTCTCCTGCACCAGGGTCTTCCAACAAATGCATGGCAGTGGTGACAGCATTCCTGCGGTGCCGAAGGGTCTGGGTGTACCCTTACCTGGATGATTGGCTGTGATAGCCCCTCCAGACAGGAGGCGGAGGCGGTCCAGAGATCTGGCCCTCCAGGTTTGCTCTCAAATCGGCCTCCTCATCAATGAGGCCAAGTCGGAACTCGAACCGAAGCAGGTGATTCTCTTCATTGGGGCAGAGCTCAACTCTGTTCGAGCCAGAGCACGGCTCCCGGCGGACAGGGCCAAGGTTCTTTCCTCCTTTGCCCGATCATTTCTGGTTGGGCAGTTGCACCCTGCCCGGGACTTCCTGCGCCTCCTGGGTCTCATGGCGGCCTGCACCAGCGTGGTCCATTGGGCCGCTGGAACATCGTCCCCTTCAATGGGGCTGGCCAGCCAGTGGTCTCAGCGCTGCGATCCATTGGACCAGCTAGTGGCGGTGACCCAGGGGATGTGGGCAGCTCTCCAGTGGTGGATCGTTCCAGCTCATCTGCAGGAGGGCATCCCGTTTATCCGCCCAGGCCAGCGGTCTCTCTGTCGACCGGCGCCTCTCTGATGGGTTGGGGTGCCCATCTGGGGAGCACAAAGCGCCGCGGCCTCTGGTCCCGTGGGAGTCCGATGCCATATCAACCTGCTGGAGCTCGGCGGTCCACCTAGCTCTCACCACCTTGCTCCATTTCTCGAGGTCAAATGGTTCGGGTCCAGATGGACAATACCACGACCATGTACTACCTAAACCGCCAGAGGCGGGGCGCTCCATGCCTCTGTGCAAGGAAGCTCTCCGCATTTGGTCACTCGTGCGCAGCCTGGAGGCGGATCTCCTAGCCATTCATGTGGCAGGAGCCTCCAACACCCTGGCCGATGCCCTAAGCCGGATAGGGGCTGTATCCCATGAGTGGTCTCTCCTGCCGGAGGTAGTACAAGATCTGTTCTCCCATTGGGGCACACCTCAGGTGGATCTGTTTGCCTCCAGGGAGAACGTGAAGCTGAAGCTGTTCCATGCCCATCCCCCTCAGCAGGGCTCGCTGCAGGGGGATGCCTTCTCGAGGCCGTGGACCCCGGGCCTCTTCTACGCCTTTCCCCCATTTCCCTTGATCCACAAGGTGCTTCTCAAGGCGAGGAGGGACAAGGCGCAGGTGATTCTGGTAGCCCCAGACTGGCCGCCAATGCTGGTATCCAGATCTCCTCAGCCTCAGCTCCAGGCTCCCGAGGCAGCTTCCAGCTCGCCCGGACCTGCTTTCAGTCAATCAGGGAAGGTGTTCCATCCGGACCTTCAATTCCTGCACCTGACGCCTGGTTCCTGGCGGCTAGGTTCCAGGCCTTGGGTCTTTCGGCGAGGTCCTCAATGTAGTTGAGGCGTCCTGTGGAGTCGACCAGGAAATGCTATGCCTTCAAATGGAAGAGGTTTTCCATTTGGTGTCAGAGCAAGGGCCTGGACCCTTCCTCCTGTTCCCTGGCAAGCATCTTGGACTATTTATGGTCCCTTTCTCAGCAGGGCTTGGTCGGCGACCCTAAGGGTGCACCTGGCAGCCATCTCTGCTTGCAGGCGCGGGCAGGAAGCAGTCGATGGCGCAGGAGGAAGGTGGTCTGGCGCTTTTTCAAAGGCCTTGATCACATTTCCCCTCGATGCGAGAACCTCCACCTCCGTGGGATCTACTGCTGGTACCGGAAAGCTCATGGGCAAGCCATTCGAACCAATGCACAGGTGTGATCTCTCACCTGTCATGGAAGACCGCCTTCTTGGTGGCTATTACGTCAGCCAGAAGGATGGGAGAGCTCCTGGCGCTTTCCATCGAGTCTCCTTACCTGGTCTTCCACAGGGACAAGGTTGTCCTGCGCCCCCACCCGAAATTCCTTCCGAAGGTGGTGTCGGAGTTTCACCTTAACCAGGTGTTGACTCTGCCGGTGTTCTACCCCAATCACACCTCGGAGGCCGAATATAGGCTCCATACTTTGGACCCTAGAAGGCGCTCGCTTACTATAGGGAGCGCACGGCTGAAATTCGGGGAGAGGTTCGCCAGCTGTTTGTCACCTACGCTGAAGCCGCACCTGGCAGACCTGCAGCCAAGTGGACGATAGGCAGGTGGGTCACCTCCTGCATAGATCTCTGCTATAAGTTGGCGGGCAGGAGCCTCCCAGAGGGATAAGAGCTCATTCTACCCGCCATACTGCTGCATCGGTGGCTGCTTCCAGGGACGTCCCTATCCAGGAAATCTGCAGGGCTGCTACCTGGAAGTCAGCACACACCTTCATCACCATTACCACATCGACCTTGAGTCACGCGGGATGCTGGTTTTGGGGCCTCGGTTCTCAGTCTTTATTCCCTAAGTGAGGGGTGCGCCTTGCCTCCCTCCTCCGGAGAACTGCTAGGAGTCTGCCAGTAAGTGTGGATGAACAACATATCCATGTCCTAGAAATACAGGTTATTCACCTGTAACAGGAGTTCTAGGAATGGTATATGTTGTTCATCCACACGACCACCGACCTCCCGGCCCGACGCACAACCTGAGCTTCCAGCGGGCCAGATCTGGCCATGGGGCGGAGCCAAGAGTTTTACCACCCAGGTGGGTGGGAGGAGCCAGCTTGAAGACCTTCCGGCAAGATTTAAAGTGGCAAGGAACCTGCCAATAAGTGTGGATGAACAACATATACCATTCCTAGAACTCCTGTTACAGGTGAGTAACCTGTATTTCCTGTTCAAGGCGTTGAGCAGGGGGCTGATCTCCAGGCCATTCTCTCATCGATGACTTTCTCTGCGTACCAGGTATTCTGGCTGGGCCAGTGTAGCAGGGCCCAGGCAAACGGAAATGGATACAGATTCAGTCCGTGGAGCTGGATACAGCCTCCAGCAAGCAAAACACAGTTCAGACACACAGTGGGGAACCAAATCACGACACATTCACATGTAAGGAAATTCCACTGTACCAGCAAATGGCTCCCCGGTCGCAATTACAGAGTCTGTGCACAATCCGGGAGTTCAGAGGTAGCTGGAAGTCCTGACAGGCCGATCGCATTCAGCAAATCTTTGGTCTTCTTCAGGTTAAAGCCTGGTCACAATTCAGTGGCTTAATTCGCTCTCCAAATTTGGATTCAATCCGAAAAAAGCACACTGTCCATCTCAGGAACAACAGGCAGGCATGCAGGCCAAACCCAGGCCTTTCCACAGTTCTCCTGCGCGAATCCACTATGGATTGCTGCTCGAACTATCTCGGGCTGTTACTTCTTCACTTCCCAACTCAGATCTAACTGAAACTGCAAGCAGTGTGGGACTTTCCACAAGATCCAAAAGGTTTGGTTGGCTGATCTGTCTGTCAGTCACAACAAGAGCTCCCCCTCCAGGTTATTTTAGGTACCAAAAGCCCAAAGCTACAATTCCTACAAGTTTTGGCCCCACCAAGTCCTGTAGGCAGGCTCCACTTTACAGTCCCAGATGTACTGATTGGCCCATTCTGCAGTCCAGGACCAAGATGATGGAAACAAACAGAACTGTCCATGCTGCAAAGAAGGCAGGTTAGAACAAACTGCAATATTATTACTACTTTAACAAATGATCAGCAAACAAGTACATCTTCTAACAGAGCTCCCTCTCAGATTAATTATGACTGCAATCCAGGCAGCTGTTAAAGAGACAGTACATAGAGACTATACAGGCACTCTCTGTCAATACATTTAAGCTGCTAAAACGCAGAACACCAGCCTGGCAGTGAGTATTTAGGCAAGCTCAAGGAAGACTTCTCGGGAACCACCATTTGTAGGGGGGTTAACACACGCTGTGGGTGGTTGAACACACACCAAAGCGTGCGTATATCAGAGCATAACCACATGCCCTGTAGTGGGTTATCTATTGCATATATAAATCTGTATCTATATATAAATCTTGCTGTGGTGCAGTAGAAACATAGAACTATAAACCATGATGGCAAAAAAAGAGCAGGAGCTAGATTTTCAAAGGGTGATGCAGGGGTTGCATCAGATAGTGCATCAAACCCTTTTTTTGGCTCGGCTACGCCAGACTCCTTTGACACAACTTCACCCAATTTTTGTATATCGGGAGCACTTGTGACAGTTTCCTCAGTTTACGGCAGCTTGCTCTAAAGATTTGGTGCAAGCTCCATAAAAGGGGTCCTCCAAATGGCGTGAGTTTTGCCAGGGAAAAGCTGGTCTAAGCTGCAGCATTTGGCACTTGGGATTGAAAATCCCGATTGCTGACTGAGAAGATGCCGCAAGTTCAGTGCGCCAAACAGTCGGCGCACCAGGGGTTTGCGGCATTCTTGGGGCTCTGAGAATCAAGCCCCAGAGGTCCATCCAGTCTGCCCATATTCCCTATAATCCCTGGAACCACTTGTTCCTCCAGGGTACTAACCCACACCATCCTGTCCCCATTCTCTTCCTTGGCCTTGTCGCCCTGTGTGACCACTATTCCCTTCATTCTATCCCATGCCTGCTTGAATCCCCTGACTGTGTTTGCACCAACCACCTTGACTGATGGATTGTTCCATAAAGTAGTACTTCCTCATTAATTTCCACATGTGACCAAATGACCTTGAGTTGGTAATCAGGGTAAATAATTTCTCACAGTTTACCTTGTTAATTACTTTAGGGAACTTGATGGTCTCTATCATATCTTCCCTCCCCCTTCTGGTTTCCAGTGAGTACATATTTAGTGCCTTGAGAGTGCTCCTCATAGGATCTGCCCTGCTGGCCCTGAATCACTTTTGTTACTCTGCGCTGCACTGTTTCCAACCTATCCATGTCTTTTCTGAGGTAAGGATGCCAGAACTAGCCACAGTAATCCAAGTGAGGCCTCACCAGTGATGTGTATAGGGGAAGTTTTACCTCTTTTCTTCAGCTATTAATACCTCTGCTGATACATCCCAGCATCCTCCACCATCACCGATCCATCAGCTGTGGCCTTGGCATTTAATAACTTCTTCACCAGCTGCACCTCATCACTACTATCTTCTCATCCAACGGCATACTTCTCCTCCTCCTCTAAATTTTCACCCCCCGCTCAGGCCCCCCATCCTTCACCTTCAGCCGTGTCACCTCTCTTGAAGTTCTAAACACCCTAATGGCCCTAAATCTGTCCAAGGGCAAATGTCCCTCTGGCCTGGATGCCAAAATGCTGTACTTATCGGTGCCTGCCATTGCCTCCCCGCTAGCTGTATTCTGCAACCATTCCTTCTCCCTTGCATCCATCCCATCTGAGTGGAAGCATGCCATGGTCATCCTCCTCCCGAAAGGTGGCAATCCCTCATCTCCCGGCAACTACTGCCCCATCTCCCTCCTCCCTGTCCTGGCTAAACTCCAGGAACACCTCGTCCTCACTCAACTCTCCTCCTTCCTAGACTCCTCTCCCTTCTTCACGCCTTACCAGTCTGGCTTCAGGAAGACCCATTTCCACATCATCTCAGCAATTTTTGTTGACCTGGCTAAAGCGTTCAACACTGTATCTCACTCTCTCCTCCTGACCAAGCTCTCCTACGCATAGCTCTCTGATACGGCTACTGATTGGTTCCACTCCTATCTGGTAGGTCAGTCACAGTTGGTCACAATTGGTAGTGCAATCTCTACCCCCCTCCGTATCTCCTCAGGTGTGCCACAGGGCTCGGTCCTGGGGCCTCTCCTGTTTTCCATCTTCCTAAATGACCTCCCCGCTGCCTGCCCACAGACAGCCATTCAGATGTATGCGGATGACCCAGTGCTCTTTACATCCGGACCCTCAACCGCTGATGTGGTGACTAGACTCCTGCAGGACTTCAGTAGTGTCCAGCTCTGGTTTTGCTTCAACCAGCTACACCTCAATGCTATGAAAATTGTCTCCATGACCATCGGCACTAGGCAGAGACTTTCGAGGCTCCCCCACACCCGTACCTTCCCCACTCTGGACAGGATCATTCTGTAGGACAGCTCCTCCTTCAGATATCTCGGGGTCTGGCTCAACCAGCACCTGGACTTTTCTGTGCTTATCGATGCCATCCACAAAAAAATGCACCCCAGATTTGGTTCCCTTTACTGGAATCATGGTAGTATCCCACTACCGACTCGCTGTGCTGTGTACAGAAAATGATCCTGCCAGTGATCGACTATGGAGACATAGTCTACAGTGCCGCCCCCAAGTCCACCATGGCCAGACTAGATTCTCTCTTCCACTCCTTCTGCCGGTTTGCCCTTGACTGCCCCTTCTCCACTCATCACTGTACCCTCTATCAATTGCTGTTTTTTCCCTTGCTTCAGGACTGCCATCTGTCACACTGTGCTTGCCTCACAGCCAAGTTCTGGTCACGGTCCCTGCCCGCTTACCTCTCCTCAGTTCTCTCTGCCTCCTCCCAGCCTTCCTATATCCTCAGGAGCAATGATAATAGTCTCTTCTCCATCCCACACATGTCCACCACAGTAGGCCAGTCCACCTTCAGATATAGGATTCCTAAGCTGCGGAACTTACTTCCTGCAGTTATCTGGCATGCCCCCACAACCCAGTACCTCAGTGCTCGTCTCACTACTCACTTCTCTTCCACTTGCTCCTGCGACTAACCTTTACTCTGCCTCTTCCAGCAACTAGTTAAGCTCTAGTCTGTCATAATCTGACATTTGTTGCTCATCCTACTCCCAATGTCCCATGTTGTTCTGCTTGTGTGATACCTTGTCCTGTACTGTCTATATTGGTTAATTGTTACTTGCTTATTATATTTGTATATGTATAATTATGTTGATCCTACACACCAATTGTATTTACTGTACTCTCCCCTTTCCCCCGGAACGCATCTGGAATTGAGTGGTACTCTGCTCAGCATGTCTTCCTAGTAAAACTCTTAAATAAATAAATAAAATTGTGTTAGCCTTGCTATAGGCCTTGTTGCACTGGCTCATTTGTTTAAGGGAGTTACTGATAACTCCTAGATCCCATTCCTCTTTTGTAGTGCAGCGTCTCACCCCACCTATCCAGTACGCTGTCTTGAGGTTCCTTTTCCCTAGGTGCATTACTCTGCACTTTTTGGCATTGAATTTTAACTGCCAGACCTTTGACCACCCCTCTAGTTTTTGTAGGTTCTTCTGTGTATCCCTTATTCCCTCATCATTATCCACCCTCCCACATAGTTTTGTGTCATCTGCGAAGAGACACAGCCTGCCCTGGATTCCCTCACTGGTATTACAAATGAAAATGTTTAAGAGGCCTGGACCTAACACATATCCCTGTGGAACCACGCTCTTAACCTCCCTTTTCTCTGATTTAACCCCGTTGACCACCGCCCTCTGCATCCTGCCTTCTAGCCAACTACCCACCCAGCTCACTATGATTTTAGCTGCACCCAGATCCTCCATCTTTGTGAGCAACCTTTTGTGCAGTACCAAATCAAAAGCCTTGCTGAAGTCAAAGTGCAGCAGATCCACCGTTTTGCCCTTGTCTGCTTCCTTGGTCACCCAGTCAAAGAAAAAAATCAGGTTAGTCTGACAAGATCTTCCTGCCACAAAATCATGTTGTTTGCTATCCTGGAGCCCATTGCTGTCTAGGTAGTTCACAAGGTTCTCTTTGATTAGTGATTCCATCCGCTTTCCCAAAATGGAGGTCAGACTTACAAGCCTGTAGTTCCCTAGTTGCCTCCTATCCCCCCCTTTATGAAGCAGTACAACGTGGCTTAGTAAAATTAGTGGGGAGGCATCTGGTGTGTGACCAAATAGAAGCATATAGTTAAAGTACCAGAGCTCCCCCCTTTTTTTTGCTACTTCAAAGCCTGCAATTTTTTTAAAGTAGCTCCAGTGTTCTTACTTGTCATATATTCCGGAGGGGTTCTTGGTCTCATTATCCAGCTGAGCCATGATTAAGCCTGACCACGATGGCAGGTAAAAAGCGTCACATTTTAACTTGCCATTTCAGAGCTGAGGTCTTCATGCGTTCTCTATTTTTTTACTAAGTTGCATTGTAAATGCAGGGGTTGAGCTTGTCAAACTCTTTATAGTGATTTGAAGGCAGGAGAATTGTGGCCTTCTTCTAATTGGTGAGCTCCCCATTAAACACCTGTGAGCCTTTCATTGGCCAGAGCACACTACATAATAAAGCCATGAGAGTGGTCTCTTCATAAACACTAGAGAAAGCATGGAGACTTTGAAGCAGCAAAATTGGGGGTGGGGAGGGCTCTGGTACTTTAACTATATGCTTCTGTTTGGTCACACACCAGGTGCCTCCCAACTAATTTACTAAGTTGCACTGTAAATGCTGGGGTAGAGCTTGCCAGATTCTTTATACTGTTTTTATGCTTGCCTTTGATGCTTTGAGGGTGTCTCCCTTTATTGCCCCACATCTCTCCTCTACTCAGCTTACGTCCTGCACCCCTACTAACTTATCCCTGACCAATTCCCTCAACGTATTGAAGTCTGCCCTTCTAAAGTCAAGGACTTCGGTTCTGGATTGTGGGTTACTGGCCCTGAGGGTCAATTCAGACCACACAGAGTTGTGGTCACTGTTCCCTAGTGGCTTCTCTACTCCCTCAGCCCCCACCATCTCTGAGTTGGTGAGCACCACATCCAGGATTGCGCCCCTGTAGTTAGGGTTGAAGAGGCTGTTTAATGTTAAACCCCAGTGTTTGCACCTTAATAACTTGGGGGTCATTTGACAAAATAGCCCAAAATTTGGCATGTGCCATCAGGCTGTCACAATTGCAAGATTTGAAAAGTTTTGAGACAGCATCTTGTTCCAAGACACAGAGCACCACAAAAACAGAAAAAAATAGCCTATACTTAACATTGCATTTTTTTTTTTCTCACCTACAGCCTAGACGGTGTGGAATTTTTTCATGAAATTTTCAGGGTTGAAGTGACTTGTGCCAAGGGTGTGCCTTTGGAAGGTTTCCTGAAAAAAATATTATATGATTTTAGACTTGTAAGGATTTTGAGTTAACTGAAAAATGCCAACGGTAAAAAAAACTATCACGAACAGTACAAAAAAACTGTCGCGAGTGCTTATTTTCAGGATTTACTTGTCGTATGAGAAAAAATACTTATCATGATGGCTACCATCTTTTTTTATTTCATAATGGCTTACCTACAAAATGTGTGCATAAAACTACAACCAACTACCTGTATTTTGCAAAACTGAAATTGTGTAGCATGATTCCAGTATTGGATTATGAAAAATACATCTGTATCAGGATTGCCTACGAATGTTTGTCACACTTTTATTGTTCACAAGTCATCATTTTTACCTGTCATGCAGTAATTTGTGACATGTATTTTAATGTCAACGAAAGTAAATGTGGTTCACTGTGTTTCAATGAAGTTTTGAATTTTGATTCATAACTTTGTTATTTTTACATATTTGGACCCCAGATTTTCAATATGGCTTTTTGGGACCCCCCTCATGACCAGTGCCAGTGAAATTATGCCAATCAGGCCCAAAAGGCAATTTCACTGTCACTTGACAGAATTGTCTTTTGAGTGGGATCTGAACATTTTCACCACCTTTGTTCATGAGGTGGGATCATAAGAAGGCTATGCTGAAAATATGGGGTCAAAATATGTAAAAGTGACAAAGTTATGAGCACACTGTACATTGAAATTTGTATACGGTCGCTCATAACTTCGGTAATTTTAACATGCATTTCCTGGTGTTGGGGGGAGGGGTGGGATGTGCCAGGCCTGCACTTCTGTAGGCAGACAGTCTTCCCATAGCTCAGGGCCCTTTCTGTGTATCTCCAATGGGTGATGCAGGATATGATTCCACTGTCTCAAAAAGAAAGGAAATTCATAGCTTTGTTAATGCACCAGTTAAAGTAACTTAATGCCACAAAAGTAGGGAACTGTGGCATTAGGGTTTCCAACCCTAAGTCCCCACCACCACCACACTCAAGCAGCAAAATGGAAAAAAATTAGAGTTTTTGGTCTCCAGAGTCTTGGCAAATTAGATTTGAGATCTTCCTTGTGGCTGTCAACCCTAATGTTCTCCCTGTTTGCTAAGCAAACAACATCACACATGATCTTCTTTTTTCACAGAGGGCCCACAGGGCCCTGCATAAAGGAACGCTACAACAACTTATGTTGGCAGCATGTAGCGAGACATACTTCCCTACCTTTGAAGAGTGCATCACTATGAGGCAGTGACTTGCAGCTCTGCTTTGTGCTTCAGACAGGAGGCTATGGTCTGTGAGAAGGTTTTATCAATGGACCAGCACCCTTGATTGTACCCCCACCTCGCAGACAGCAACATATATGTAGGTATATGTACTAATCTTAGGGCAGAGGCACTTATCGTATAAGCATAAGTGTCAGGATCTGTGTTCTACTGTACTAATGTTATATTATACTTCATTATATTTTCACAATGTATTCTGCCACTGGGAGATGTTATCCATTATATTATATTATATTGTATAATTATATACAATAACAGTGCCATCTTCAGTGCTTGTGCACAACTGTAACTGCAAGTGACCTTAGAAGCATCACAGACCTTATTGTTCACTTATCTTCTGCAAGCTAAGCAACTTCTTATGCTAAGTAGGATGGTTACTCACACCACCTGTTACTGACCAATTATGTTTTACATGTATCTTCTTTTATAGTTGTTATAGTGGTTATCAGGGTACAAGACCCCTTGCAGCACATAATTTCTCTGAGACTAGAGACTGCGCCTGTAGGTAAGGAAGCTGGATACTGTGATTACACTGTTGGTTGTAAGCCTGTATTATCATTATTTGCCAATAATAAATTACATTTATTATCTGGACACCACTTGTCTGTCATCTCTTCCTTTTGTGCAGTTCTAACAAGAACTTGAGAAAGGTAATTTTATTACCCAGTTACAGAGGGGTGAGCATTAGGGTTGACAACCCCAAGAAAGACTCCATCATTGATTCGCCAAGGCTCCGGAGACCCAAATCCTACAACGCTTTTTCCTTTTGCTGCTTGTGGTGGGGGTGGAAATCTTGACGCCACATTTCCCTACTTTTGTGGCATTAAGTTACCCTAATTGGTGCATTAACTAAGTTTTTGCAAAGAATATATATATATATATATATATTTATTTACTGGGCAATGCTGTTTATCAACTGCTGGCAGTGGCTGGCAAACTGTTATTCACACGTGTGACTAACGGACCTTGAATAATGGAGTTTGCCCTGACCACCTTCACACACCCCAATGCCAGCCTATCCACTTCCAGTCAAGATGCTTTACAGGTGTCTACCCTCGCGCTGCCATCCCACTCACACTACAGTCCCAAAAGTGCCATAACGCTAGAAGCTCTCTCGTCAGGAAGCAATAAAAACGTACCTCACAAAAAATGAACCTCAGAAAAATATCCACACACATAAGTACAAAATGGCAAGCTCCTCCCGATTTACGCTGGTAGTGGCATGCTGAAGAGCTGCACCTGTGCATGACAAGAGACTCAGTCATGGAAGAGTATGCTATAGGGTCGGGACTTGCGATACCCCATTTTGCTGTCTGGTCTCTTGCTTGCAAGTCCCTCCCTCAGACAGCACTTCCCATCTCTTGCCTGCAAGTCCATCCCTCAGACAGTATCTCCTACCTCCCAAAGCAGTCTCCTTTACCCCGGGACAGGATGGTGAGTCAGCCTCAGCTTGCAACTTTAAAAAAAAATTGAGGTTTTTTTTTGCTGGTTAAGAACCAGTAAATATAAAAAATAAAACATGGGGAAGTGTTTTAAATTTGGATTTTATGCACACCCTCCATGTGCAGTGCCGTAATAAACCCTCAGGCTTTGCCCTCAGGGTTTATGGGGCATTGCACACCTCGGGTGTGCATAAAATCCTCATTGTACACAGTTCCCCATGCATTATTCTATATATAATATATGTGTATGTATATATAGACACACACACACACGTACACACGTAGCAGTATACTGTACTGTAAATGTCCATTTGTCAACTGGTTCATTCTGCAGTAAAGGGGGGCGCAACAGTTTAGTCAGTGAACAGAATCTGTCAAATATAAAATAATTTTGTGAGCCTGCAATTCAGTGTATTTATCTGCAGTATTTTTTCTGATTGCAAGTAATCACTTAAGGAGAATCCTGCTTGTAAGGGAAATACAGTTCAGTTAGACATTTTATGTATGTCACTTTGATCTCTAAGTTTTAATACCCTTATAAGGGAGAAAGACCCAACACTGCATTTCTCTTTTTCCTCCACAGGGGCATGTGCCGAAGCCCTCACTCACCTCCAGAAGATTTTTGGCCCAGATCCAGATGATGTTTCAGCAAAGGCCAGGTATGGTGTGATTCACATGATGACAAGCAATGCGCAGATGGCGCCTGACAATCTGTGCATGCTCGCTGAGGTGGACCCTGAGGAACTGGAATTTGTGATGCACTTCCTCAGCACCAAGCAACGGCAACTACTGGCTCAGGTAAGATTGCCAGATACACACTCCTACAGACCAAACACATGTCATTTTCCTTCCTACCATGTGGCAGGAAGAGTCAAGTCTCTTCCTACCACATTACAGCATCATTACCAGAGCATTACACAAGCAGTAAGAACAGGAGGGCGGAGCCAGCAGTCGAGCGAGCAAGATGTGTTTTGCAGGAGCTCCGTGTTACGGCATATTTTAAAAGTAAAAAAATGGTTCCTTTTTAGAATTTATTAAAATAAATATTATTGGTGTACAGTGTTCTGAGCGAGTTTTGTTGAGTGTCTCAATTTGAGTGACTCAATAAAACCGCTCGGAACAAGAGTGAGTTTGAAAGAATGCTGAGCTAGTGTAGCAGTAAGCTGCACTTGCTCGAAGAGGATATGGTCCTTTGTTTGGCCAAGCCCTGCTGAGCTGGCCATTTGGTGTAGTGGCTATAGCCACTGTCTGTGAAGCTCGAGGAACCGGGTTTGGGTCCTGGTGTGAAAGAGGAATTTTGTTTTGTTCTGGGGGGTTTATTTATTTATTTTTTTAAGTCCACCCACCTGGAGTTAACAGTCTGTTAGTTGGGGGACACAGCCCCCCACATAAAAAAAGTGTATTTTTCACTAGCCGATCTGATGTTGGTCGCTGTTTTTTCTTTGGGTGTTTTTTTAGTTGCTCTTTTTGGTCGGCGACATAAAAAACACGCCCTTATCACATAAAACCATATTATCCTTTGGCATGAAATAACCTCGCAGGACAACCTTATTGAGGCTAACCATAATGGGACACCTGAGAGGAGCAGGAAAGCAATAACAAGTGGGAGAGGGGCCCTCTTAACAGTCAAGACCCAAGAGAGCTGCAACTGATGGAAAACATGGGAGAACAGGGGGACTCTTGAATCCCTGCAAAGAGCAATAGCACTCTTTAACACAGACGATCCAGAGGCTTGATTAGAAATTAGACCAGCACACTGAAAGGCTGGTTTTGGTGGAACAAAAAGCAGATACTTTGGCTAGTACAGTGGGAGAGGTGAACAGAGTGGTGGACTGGGCACTGGCTGCCAGCGCAACCATGGTAAAAGACCAAACATCCATCCAAACTCACCTGTAGCAATTGGAAAATGCTTCGAGGGCATTCAACATCGGTTCCACCACGACAGGGCGCTGCCGGTATTGTACCTGGTCATCACAGCGCCAACTGCTGATTTTGCCAACCTCTCTTGCTGCACCCCCCCCCCTTAATAACTGTTCTAACTCTGGGGGGGCAGACCTCGGGGAGGGAGCGGCAAATGGAGAAATTGGCGCAGTGGTTTCCCGGCGCTATAATGCCGGCACCCTAATGCCCTTAAGGCAACATCAGGCTCTTGGGCATACCCAAGGGTACAGAGGAAGGTGATTTGGTTACTTTTCTTGAAAGATGGCTCCCGAAGTCAGTGGCATTGGGATTTACTATTCTGTTATATAAAGCTTATTGGATCATCTTACGCCGCATGGCCGGGGCAGCAGATGGTCCATGCACAATCCTGTTTACTACCTCCTCTCCTAACATCAGAGACCAGATACTTAGGGGTGCCAAGGATAATGGTCCAATAATATTGGGTGAGTCACAAGTTTTATTTTTTCCGAACTATTTGTGTGCCACTAGACTATGCCGAAAAGCTTTTGAGGGGGTGCTAGCCCAACTGACAAAAGCCGGGAATAGTTTATTGAATTGCCTTCCCTGTCAGACTGCAATTTGCATTTAGCAACAAACAGTATACTTTTACTGATCCAAAAGCAGCGGGGGACTTTGCTGCCAAACTTCTGATTCAGAACCCTATTTTGGCTACGAGTGAGTCTGGCAAGGGTTCTAATAACGATTCTTAATTGGTTAGAACTTTGTCCCACCAGTAAACTGTGGTGTTTGCTTTCACTGCCAGGAACCTTCCGTGATGAACCCTGAACTCCTATACTGGTATTAAATGGACTGTGTTACTGTACTGATTGTTTTCCCCTGTTGTTTATTTATTCCGCTGTTAAAAAACGTGTGAGATTTTAATAATTTGGTGTATGGCTGGGGAAAACATGGACTTTAAAGAATGTGGGGGGGGTAATCTGAAGGTTGTATGGCTTAAATCAGCAAAGTTCTAGCTTGTTACAACATTTATGCAGCCTTTTATAAGGCTACTGGGTTTCATGATTTTTTACTGTTTTGGTTTTGTGTACTCCTAAGACGGTGCATACCGCATGGTACTTTTTGCACAACACTGCCCAATCAGGAGCTCTCTGTCGCTTTCTCTTATGGAAGTTCAAAGAACTGGACTGACCAAGGCAACACGAGTTATGTTCGAGCTAGGTATTTGTTGATTTTATTTGAAAACGTTTCACCAGGAAATACATCATGAGCTGTAATAGCCCTGTTCCAGATGTGTCGGGAGGATACAAAGGAGGGTACGGTGAATATTACAATTACACAGTGAATACAGAAAGCATACAGTGTAATCCATCAGAATGGAGAGGTGGTAATAATACAGTAGCATGCAACTTGAATTTAGAACATATACAGCAGTGTAACAAAGGGACAATCATGTACACACTCTCAGAGTAGGCTATGTGTTACAGATAAGCACTGCAAAACAGGCTTAGGCTTTACAATATACATTTGATTTCAGAGAAACCAAAAGAACACTACACGTAAAGTGCTAAATTAAACATTGCCATGAATGGAGCTTAGACTATAAAGTGCTATAGCCAACCAATTTAATTGTGATTGTATAGTCACGGGTACAGAGTGAGGGGGAAATTAAGGGTCTTCACCCCTTCGGGATGCTGAGAACCCCACAAGGGAACAGGGAATAGGCATGGGGGAAGGGATGGGTTAGATCAAATTGGCTGGGCATTGTAGAAGGAGGAAGAGTAGAACTATAGGGGGAGAGAGGAATTAGGTGCAGTTGCAAGATGCAGCTGTGTGTTCATGGAGGAGGAGGAGGAGGGATAAGGAGTGGTGGAGTGAGCAGAGTGGATATCTAAAGGGAGGGAATTCCAGATACTGTACTTGGGAGTTGATATGAGAAGGCAGCTCACCCAGACGTGGTACGCCAGAAGGGGAGGGCGAGAGTCCTGTGTGTGGAGGGTGTAAAGGGGGGTGGCTGGGACAGAGATAAGAGAATGCAAGTGGGGTGACAGAGAGCCAAGCCAGTATTTACCAGTTAGAGTAGTGCTTTGTGCAAGGCATCTGGCACTGAGGGACGGGAAGGAGAGCGAGGTGTAAAGGTCACAGTGGTGAGTACGAGGTGGGCAGTTCCGAGCAAAGCGGCAGAAGGAGTTGAAAAGAGTATCCAGTCTGGATAGGGTGGACTTGGGGGCAGAGTTGTAGACAGTATTCCAAAAGTCAAAGATAGGGATAATCATCTTTTGGGCCGGTCTCTCCTCCGAGGGGTTGCGGTGGAAGAGCAGCTCTGATGTCTGTACAGAGCACCCGAGATTAGAGAGTAGCTTTGTGGATGTATTTTCTTATTTTTTATTTTAGTCTTTGGTAACCGGGTAAGGCCCACGAGGCACAAGTGCCTGTTTTCAGGGGCGACCTGGGAGCACTGGTGGGTTAAGTGACTTGCTCATAAGCCTTAATGCAGGTGGTGTGGACCCCCGTCAGTTAATACCAGTCCTATCTCCATTAATAATTATTATGAAATGGCTTGTGAATTTCAAGCTGCAGTATCTCATTGGTCATCAACAGTATGTTAAAGTTTTTAACACACACAAGCAAGATCAGGCTATGCCAGCCAGGTACTGATTCTAGAGAAGTGCCCACATAGAATGTTGAGGGAAAAAAAACTCAGCCATCTTGATTGTGCCACCACTGCTGCCAACTGTGCTCGCTGTCCTTCTAAATGTCCGACCTGATGGATGCTTGATATGTTCATCCCTTACCCTTCACTTTTCCCAGCTTTTAAATGTTTTGTTTTAAATCCATACAAAAAATAAAAAGCATACCAAGAATATCCACAACCCACTCGCTTCATATTTGCCACTACTTTCAATAGCAACTCTTCTCTAAATTAGCTGACCTGATGTACACTCAACCTGCCAGCTGCTCAGTACACCCCTCACTCACCTCCTCACTTTCCAGTTTATTTATTTTTTGTCCTTTCAAATGGTTCCAATTGTTTCTTTTAAAGTTACTTTCCACGTTATCCACTTTACTTCCACAGACCGCACTGCTGTTTCTCTGCAGCAAAACAGCAGTGTTCTCCCTGGTGCCGTAACGTACATAAATCATTACCAAAGAAACAAAACACCATCAGATCATATTCAAAATGTTTAATATTAAACCAAATAGGAGTGCTGCTGGTTGTTGGGGAAGGGGAGGTACTGCCATGACAACTAACTGTGCAAAAAAAAAAGGAAGGAAGCCTTATTAGGACAAAAGTCCTTTAGTAAACAACAAAAGAAAATGCAACTGAAGGCGGAGGAACTATTTTATTGAAAAATAAGACAAACATTTGCATTTTCCATGACATAATACTACGCATTTCGGGTATCACATGCATCAGCAAATTCAAATGGCCATTTCATAAGCGCAGTAAGCCACTCCAGTGTGTGTGTTAGACACTTTAACACATGGCTAGAAGGTTGGACGCATTTTCGGATGGCGTCTGCGGCTCACTACGCCTCCGAAGGCGCCAGTAGTGTCTAAAACACACCCTGTCATGTCTTATTACTTACAGATAAGGTTGTCTGTGTACTCTTAGGTGTTCTGAGTACATCAACTAAAAGGGCAGTGCACATTCTGACTCATTACTATTGTTCAAAAGATAGTTGGTTCCTACAGTTAGAAACCATATATCCGTTTTGTTTTTTTACACATTTATGATGGGGCTTGATCAAATGCAAATCTCATTATATTCATGAGATTCTCTTAGTGTGTATTAATTATAAGGGAGTCTCAAAAGGTTGCTTATATACAGTAGCAAGTTTTTTTCTTTAGACAGAGCTGCTGCATTTATTCCTAGTCTCCCTCACAGCATTGACTGCAATATGGTTCTAAATGTCCTTTAATTGATTATGTTTTCCCCCATGTGGTTAAACACAGAATAGAGACACACTAATGTTACTGTATTGACCCTTACTCTGTTTGCTAAATAATGACTGTATTGCTGTATCTGGCATGCATATATACTTGAAATATGTGCCTATGTTTTATTTCTTTAAAATACAATAAACTGAAATTTCAGAAAAGCAGTAAGAACACTTGTTTTGATATTGTTTTGGGTAATGAGCTGCTGCAGCAGAATTGACAGACATAGCCATGCCACCAGGTGTGGTACAAGAGAGTTTGTCACGTTAGCTTTATGAGCAGCATATTTCGTAGTTGTAGCTTTTTGGAAATCACAGTCGACCCTTTGAGTCTCTCCCTCTGCCTGCTCAGTATGAGTGCCCAGTAATACTGCTTCCTTCATAGTGTGCATCGTCTTCACATGAGAACTGCTATGCTAGCCAAGTCTCGTGCTTTTCATGATAGTCTGTTCTGCCAGCCCACTACTCATTCTTTGATGAAATGTTTCTTTGTATCTTTCCTAACCATTCTTCCTTTCAGTAACTATTTTTGAACTTGAGAATTCTTGCCTTCCATCTTATTCAGTAATTTAAAAAGGAGGTCCAGCCACAATCCAAAAAAGCAGAATTTGGCTTCTGGCAGCAGGGCTGGTTTTATGATGGCAATGTTGGTATAGAGGGTGAGGGCAAGACATTGATTTGTTTATTCTCTCCAAGCCATCTTAGGCCCAGTCATTTGTCACCCAGACTTCATCGTGTCCGTAGAATTACCCGATATTCTACAACAAATTTTTTCACATCTCCCAAGAGGTGGATAAGCAGGAAAGGGGCAAAATGCAGCAGAAGGGCAGACAGCAAGGAGAACCAGGGATAAATGACAACCAAGGAAGGGGCTGGAGTAGAACAGTGAAAATGGAGATTAGTGCCCAAGAGGTGGATAAGCAGAAAAGGGGCAAAATGCAGCAGAAGGGCGGACAGCAAGGAGAACCAGGGATAAATGACAACCAAGGAAGGGGCTGGAGTAGAACAGTGAAACAGTCTAGGAGGTCAAATCATGGAAAGCCATGTGTGCAAATGCCAGGAGCCTTAGCAACAAGATGGAAGATCTGGAGGCTGTCATGGTGCAGTCAGACCTGGACATTGTGGCCATCACTGGAAACCTAGTGTAATGATAACCACGACTGGGAGATGGCCATACCTGGCTACAACATATTCAGAAGAGACAGAGCAGGCAGGAAGGAGGAGGAGGCACTGTATGTGAAAATGACATAAGGCCACAAAGATCCAGGAGGAACAAAATGGGGAGAGATACTGTGGGTTAAGCTGCAAAGGAAAATGGGGACAGCCATCCACAGGTGGTCTATAGACCACCAGCCCAGGAGGAAGAAACAGATAGGGAGTTGATGCTAGCCATCCAAAGGATGGCAGACAAGGGTGAGGTAGTACTGGTTGGAGACTCCAGTATTCCAGATGTGGACTGGAGCATCCCAGCAGCAGCATCAACTAGGAGCAGATTTATCCTGGACTCCCTTCAGGGTGCCTTTCCTCAAGCAACTGGTCATGGAACCAACTCGGCAGAAGGCAATACTGACCTTAGTGCTCACAAACAGGGACAGTGTGATGGGGGTAACAGTGGGGAGCACCTGGGACACAGTGACCACCAGTCATTGTGGTTTGAAATCACAGAAAGAGCAGAACCAAACCACACAAAACACGTATCCTGGATTTAGGGGCAGACTTTGGGAAAATGGGGAGATACTTGAAAGAGGCATTAAGGGAATGGGACAGAATCAGGGGTTGAGAACAGTGGGCAGTGTCTAAAATGGGGATTACAAGAACAACAGAATTCATGCATTAAGCAGGTTAGCAAGAGGAAAAAGGAAGAGGAGACCATTATGGTTTTCCAAAGAGGTAGCAAAGAAAGTGAAAGCCAAAAAGATTGCATTCAGGCAATACAAAAAGACACAGGCAGAAGGGGATAGGAGAAGTACCAGGAGAAGCAAGGGAGGCAGGGAGGTCAGTAAGGGAAGCCAAAGCTCAGACAGAAGAACACATTGCAAAATCAGTGGGAGGGACAAAACCTTTACAGGTACATAAGAAAGAAAGACAAAGAGAGGGATAGTGAGACTGAAGGGGGAGGATGGGGCCTGGTGAGGATGACAACAGTAAAGCGACATATTGAACAGGTATTTCTGCTCAGTCTTTACTGAGGAAGAGGAGGGTAATGGGTCTGAAGGAGTACAAGGGGTGAGAATGGTGCAGAAATGGACACAAGTCCCTTTACACGAGAAAGGGTCCTGAAGGAACTGGAAGTAATAAGAGTTGATAAAGCAATGGGGCCAGATGGGGTGCACCCCAGGGTCCTTAAAGAACTAAGAAAGGTGGTGGCTGAACCTCTGGCTATCCTGTTTAGCCGATCACTGGAAACAGGGGAGGTACCAAAGACTGGAGGACAGCAGATGTAGTCCCCTTATACAAAAGTGGGAACAAAGAGGAAGCAGGGAACTACAGACCAGTCAGCCTCACCTCAGTAGTGGGGAAGATCATGGAAGCACTACTGAAGGAGAGAAGGTGGAACATCTGGTTGTCAATGGACTACAGGACCCCAAGGCAGCATGGTTTCACCAGGGAGGTCATGTCAGACCAACCTCATTGAATTTTGACTGGGTGACTAGGGAGGTGGATCAGGGGAGGCAGTGGACATGGCCTATCTGGACTCCAGCAAGGCCTTTGACACTGTGCCACATAGAAGACTATTACACAAACTGGGGAATATGGGTGTGGGCAGGACAGTAGTGTGGTGGGTAGGTAACTGGCTGGGTGGCAGGACACAGAGGGTGGTGGTAAATGGCTGTCACTCACAGAGGGAAGGTGACCAGTGGGGGTACCACAGGGATCAGTGCTGGGACCGGTCCTATTCAACATCTTCATCAGTGACATTGATGCAGGACCTAGAAGGCAGAATTTCACTGTCTAGCTGATGACACAAAGCTCTGTAACAGAGTAGACACACCAGAGGGTGTAGACAGAATGAGAAGCGACCTGCAGAAACTTGAAGAATGGTCAGGGTTTGGCAGTTGAAATTCAATGCAAAGAATTGCAAGATAATGCATATGGGGGCGGGGGTGAGGATATAGCATGCACCAAGCAGGAAAGGATCTTGGGGTTATCATCTCTGATGACCTCAAGGTAGAAACAGTGTGACAAGGCAGCAGGTAAAGCAAATAGGATGCTGGGATGTATAGGCAGGGGCATCACCAGCAGGAAAAGGGAGGTCATAATTCCGCTATACAAGACACTAGTGAGGCCCCACCTGGAGTACAGTGTACAGTTCTGGAGACCATACCTATGTAAGGACATAGACAGGGTAGAGAAGGTTCAGAGGAGGGCAACAAAGATGGTGCATGGATTGCATCATAAGTCCTATGAGAATAAGTTGAAGGAACTGAACATGTACTCCCTGGAGGAGAGGAGGGAGAGAGGGGATATGATAGAGACATACAAGTATCTTACAGGGAGGAACAGGGTGCAGGAAAACACTATTTTTAAGCGAAAAAGATGTTCCAGGACTAGAGGGCATGGGATGAAGTTTGAGGGAGGACGATTCAGAGGAAACATGAGAAAGAATTTCTTCACAGAAGGTGTGGTGGACAAGTGGAACACCCTGCCAGAGGAAGTGGTGGGGCTGAAACAATCACGGATTTAAGAATGCATGGGATAGACATAAAGGAATTCTGGAGGTCAGGGGTAAGGGGCAACAGACTTCTAGGAAAACAAACTGAACTTACAAGCTCAAATGGGCAGACTGGGTGGGCCATAGGCCCTTATCTGCTGACACTGTCTATGGATCGATATATCTCCACGGTAGCCTGACGATGGATCTCACTGCCAGGCCTGAATGCTGGTAATCTCACCCAAGTAGTGCTTTCCACGAAATCACCGTCCTTTGGGCCTGGTGGCAAGAGACAAAATATCCCAGCTGGCATGTGCAAGAACTTGTTTTCATTACTATCTTTAAAAAATCCTTGAACTTAACAGCATTCCATTTTTCATTAGTTACGATGTTTACATGAAAACTGGACTGTTGCCCCCATGGCTCAACTACAGCTAGGTCATGTTCTGGAGCTAAAGTCATAGAGCTGGATTTTGAGCCAAACGTCAGGGACTTGCAGCCCAATCTTCCCACATCCCTGACACTTGTGCCGATATGTAGACGACCTTAAAGGTGGTCGAACTGTTGGGTGCATCTGTCATGACTTGTGTGTAAAATGGGTGCCTTACAATGATGCCTATATCAATATTTCACCTTAAAGCAAATGGAATTAACAAAAATGGGAGACAAGGTTTAAAAATAGCATTCAGACATTGTGCCACATTTATGATGCTGCAGGCGCAACTTAACATCGGGAGCAATGCGTGCAACATCTGAGCTGAAACTCCAGCCCATAATGGCCAGCTTGTGATACTGCAGTCATTCCCACAGCAACAGACCGTGATGTCACAAGCAGGGGGATTATAACTTCTGCTCCAGACTCTGCCTATGCTGTAAATTAATTGTGGCAGCGCTCCCGTTTTCATGTAGATTTCCATAATGAGAACCAGTTTCGGTGCTCTTAAAAACTGCTTATAGCTCTCCCTTACAGTACCACCTTGGGAGCACTGCTGAATATGTTCCAACATTTTTTTTGACATCTGTCACAAAGAAAGGAAGGGTTCTGGAGTATTACATGCAGTTCTGGGATTCCGAATATAAAAGGGATGTTGAGGCAGTCGAAAGGATGCAATACTCGGCCACCAAAATGATTAATGACATGAAAGGCAAAAGCTATATAGCGAGACTGCAGACCCTTAACGTGGTCACCATTTATTAATTTATTGAACATTACTAACCAGGAAGGACACTCTGAGCCAAGGCTCATTTCTAGCTGTTACCAAGGGGGGAGGGATAAAGGAAGACAAATACATTCAATGATAAAGTGTAGTCATTGTAAACAAAACATCATAAGGAAAATATGAACTGCTAAGGCATGGAGAAGAGATGTCTGAGGAGGGACATGATTGCTTAATTCCATGTATCAACAAGGCCTGCAAGACAGAGATGCCTGATCTGGTGGGCCACAGCAGTATGCGGGGACATGCCCTGACATTTAGAGGTGGTAAATTTAGGGGTAATGTTGCAAGGCATTTCTCCCAAGAGTGGTGAACCTATGGAATCGTAAGCAGAGCTACTGTGTTCTATAAATCTGAGAAATCTTTTTTGCACTAGAATCAGGGTGCTTGGGTGCAGTGCATGGGGGGAATGGACCTCCCCTATGTGCCTGAGTTGTTGGCTGGTTGGCGGACCTTAAGCCTGTAGCAGGCTGGGTTGGATCCTGAGCACTGGGGAGCCAGTGACTTGATAGGTTCTCCTAAATCCTCCAGGGTGCCCTTGTGGTTATTTTGGGGGGAATTGTAGTTGCAGGTTGTGGGGAAGCAGGGGTAGCTGCGGGCTGGGTGTATTGGTGGAAGGGGGGTTCCCTCCTGTAGTGATTACCTTGCACGCCCCTGCCACTGATACTTTTTCGGTGCGAAGATTTGGTTGACGTCTACAGTATCAGCTTGAATTTCTACCTTGTGACTGAAGATTGCCAATGGTGGTATAGATTTGACTACTTTGGTGGAGTGGCTACTTTATGTTATTTGAAAGTTGAAGTTATTGAATTGGACCTATAGCTTCATAAAGAATTTAAACTGAGAACGGTGGACTGCTTCTGGGGTTATTGAATGACAAGAGACATTTTATATTATTTTTCTTTTATGTTTCTCCACTGCGTGAAAGGCAGTGGGGGTGACTTTTTTACATTTAACTGGAGTGGTGAGAGGACTCCAGTTTATTACCCCCCCCCCCCATGTGAGAGGCAGTGGAGGTGACTGTTCTGGACATTTAACGCTGGAGCTGTGAGAGAACCCCAGCATATCATATTTAGTTTGTTGTTATCATTTTTATATTTTATAAAATATTTTTGGAATTGTTATTTATTAGGTTAGTTGGGAAAGTTTGGGGGTATTATAGGTTTATTGTTATTAGAAGATGTGTTGGTCTGTTGCTGTCCCAGTCACGTACTACTCCCCTGCTGAACTCTGTGACCTATGGCCTTTTTTTCCCCTCCTTTGCCTGCGAAGTTTACAATAAATGTAGGGCTTTGGGTATGTCGCTGGGGGGCAGGGGTTGGACCGGGGGCTGTGGATGTCTGGAGGAGAGAATGTGGAGCGGTCATATTGGGGTTGTTTGGTCCAGGAGATGCCCTGGGGCGAAATGGTCTCTAGATCGTGTCTCACCATGTCTGGTTACCATAACCAAGGGCTCCTGTAATTTTGGGCAGACAATCCGGTCAGCCCTGGAAACCCGTCCGACTCAAGCGGTATTATGCAATGCCGAGGTCTATTAGGAACAAGACGGCTATTATTGCCGGTCTTGTTGGGACAACTGATCTGGCATGCATCACCAAAACCTGGCTTGTTGACAATGTGGGCCCCATTTTGGAAGCGGCGGTCCCAGCCAGGTTTTCGGTGATGCACCACTCAAGATCGGACAGCAGGGGCGGGGGAATGGCTATCTGTTTTAGGTCAGAGTTGGCCCTTACTGGTGTACCAGTAGAAGTTGCCAGATTATTTGAGTCTACCATAGCAGCAGGTGTGGGCCGCAGGATCATTCTCATCTACCGTCCACCTGGGGGTGAGAAATTGTTCCTGCAGGAAGTGGCAGACTTGATCATCGATGCGGCATTGGAGTCACCCAGGCTGATGGTCCTGGGTGACTTCAATGCCTGGGTTGACGAACTCTCTCAGTTCGGTCAAGACTTCCTCTAACTTATGTCTTCATTGGGGTTCACACAGGTAGTTGCTTCTGCTAATCATAATCTTTCTCCTGGGGATCGAATCCTTTGACTCGGTGGTGGAGCTAGTCACATGGTCCAATCACTACACAGTAAGATTCAAACTCCAGCCCTCTCCTTATAGGCCTGCCCCTGAGGAGATGATCAGATACTGCCCATTGCGGGGTGCTACCCCAGAGGGTCTTTCGGCGGTATTAGACCTGTCGGGAATTTTGAGGGCAGGCGGAGATCCAGAGAATCTAGTTTTGGCCTATAATAAGGCTATCACTGGGGCTCTGGATGCCATTGCCCCTGTCTGTGTTCATCCCCTCTCTCCTCGCCCTCGATCACCCTGGTTTGATTGGACCTTCAGGGAGTTGAGATGGGTGAGACAAAGGCTAGAGCGTCGCTGGCAGAGAACAGCCCTTGATACCGACCGCCTTAGATTGATGGACCATTATCAAAGCTATCAATCAGCACTCTCACGTAAGAAGACAGAGTTCCTATCCAGTGAGATAGCTGCTGCTCAGAATCGACTGGCTCAGCTCCTTTGAACTGTGGACAGGCTGTGCAACCCAGCCTGTCTGCAAGTTTGCAGAGCATTTTCACAAGATAAGTGTGATGAGTTTGTTTGCTTCTTTGCAGATAAGATGGCCAACGTCAGGGCTGAAATCTGCTTAGTACCCTCTATGGGAGTTGGTGGTGGTTGGTGCGAGGTCACCACCCCTCGGCCATCCTGGATATCTTTCGACTGACCAGAAATAGAGGACTTTGTGTGGATTGTCCAGAAATTGCGGCCAACTTGCTGTAGTTTGGATCCGGGCCTTACTCGCCTATTATTAGGGTGCATGTAGAGCATTGGCCAGATCCTTGCAGACATTGCTTGGTGCTCTTTATATTTGGGAGAGTTCCCTAGCTCCCTGAAGGAGGCAGTGGTGACACCACTTCTGAAGAAAGCTTCTTTAGATCCAAGCATCTGTGCAAACTACAGACTGATCTCTAACCTTCCCTTTGTTGGGAAGGTGATTGAGAAAGTAGTTGTGCTGCAACTGGAGAACCATCTTACCATCCATGATGTCTTCGATCCTCTCCAATCTGGTTTCCGGAAGAGACATGGTACCGAGACCACTCTGGTTCAGGTGCTCAATGATCTCTTGATGACAAGAGACCAGAAGGCCCGTTCCATCTTAGTACTTCTGGATCTCTCGTCAGCTTTCGACACTGTGGACCATGGGGTTCTGCTCGAGCGTCTGAGGGTCATCTGTGGACTGGCTGGTCCAGTGCTCAGATGGTTCCATTCTTTCCTAGCTGGCATGTTTCAGAGGGTGGTGTCTGGGATTTTTTCCTCTGAGCCATTCTCTCTGCCATGCAGGGTACCTCAGGGCTCGGTGCAGTCCCCCATGTTGTTCACAGTGTACCTGCTGCCCCTCGAAGACATTGTAAAATGATATGGGCTGGGTTTTCACTGCTATGCAGATGATACACTGCTCTGTCTGTCTTTTGCACCCTACAAGGATAGTGCGCTCTCAGTGTTTAACAGCTGTCTGGAGGAAATCCATGGCTGGATGAGGTGTAGTTGGTTGAAACTGAATTCTGTCGTCCTGGTGATGCTGAGGGTTGAGGTGCTGGACGCCACACCTTGCGGGTGCTGGCAGGGGGAAGGAAGGATTGAGCGTCCTGTGACAGCTCTCCTTCCTTCGGAGTGGGTGAGAGATATACGCTGCACTGCAGTGGCACCCAGTGGAGGCTGGGTGTTTGACACAGTGTGGGCATCTACATGGGAGGAGCACTGGTGGACGTCTGCACGTCAGTGCATTAACATCATTGCACATCCGGCTCTCCAGTGGGCAAAAACCGAAAAACTCAAGGGTGTCTCTGCCTCTATGAAGCCCTCCCCGGGCTTCAATTAGCCTCTATTTCCGGATTTCCCCAACCAGGCATTGGTTCCATGGGCTGGATAGGGGACCAGTTCCTCAGCCCCGCCCTCCGGGGGGAAAGCCAGGGGTGACCGAGGGATCACAGTGAGACAGTAGGTGGAAGACTGGGGGCCATGACCAGGGCGGAAATCTGGCGGGAAAAGAAAAAAAGAAATTGAATTCATGGAAGACTGAGGTGTTGGTGGTGGAGCCAGGGCACCAAATGGAGAGGTTAGTGGTAGGGTCACCGTCTGGGCTTTGGATTGACGTTGTACAGCTACCTATCTCTGAACAGGTGCTTAATCTGGGGGTGGTATTTGACGATGGGCTGACACTGCAGGCGCAGGTATTGGCAGTCGTCAGATCTTCCTTTTATCATCTTAGGAACATTGCCAGAATTAAACACCTTGTTCCATCCGATGATTTGCCCATGTTGATTCACACCTTTGTGACCTCGCACCTTGACTACCGCAACTCCCTATACCTAGGGCTTCCAGGGGTTGATGTCCGCCGCTTGCAGCTGGTGAAGAATGTGGAAGCATGATTATTGACTGGGACTTCTCGCACCAGTCATATTACACCTGTGCTGCGAGATCTGCACTGGCTGCCTATATAGTGGCAGACCACCTTTAAGGCCGGTCTGCAAGAGCTCCTAATTCCTTACAGTCCTGGCCAACCTCTCCGCTTTACTGACGAGGGGTTGCTAGAGGTTCCCAGGGTACAGTTGAAAACATCTGGTGCAAGAGCTTTTATGTTCACGGAGCCATCCCTGTGGAATCTCTCTACCTCACCAGATCAGAGAGTGTGAGACTGTAGAGAGATTCAAGACCAGTTTAAAGACATACTTATTTAAACAGGCTTTTAATATTTGAAATATTGTGAATTGGGAAGCTTTTAATTGATGCTGTTGTGTATGTTTTATGTGATTTTATTGAATTGTTTAAAATGTTGTACGTAAAGCACTTTGGTACCTGAATTGCACTATATAAATGAAATTATTATTATGTGTTGTCAGTAGTTATTTTATGATGTCTTAGTTCAGCAAGCACGTGTGTGTGCTCAGTAGACGTCTATGGGAGTGAATTTCAACTATCATTTTTATATTTTAGTGGTCTTTCAGAGTCAAACCTAAGCCACTTCTCAATGAACAAGGTTCATGTTTGTTGAGTGGTTGCTTTGATGTGAAAATCTAAAAAAAAAAAAATAGAATCCACTACCATATCTTTCTATGAAGCACGCCCCCACACTCTCCAGACTAATACGTCACAAAACGTCTGCGCTCGGAGATGGGACTGGTACTCTTAAGAAGTGGAATGGATTAGATGGCCAGCTCCTAGGGCCCAGATTATGATCCAGTTCCTTCCTTGCAGCAGCCTTCCAAAAGTTAATAATAATATTTATATAGCGCCTTTCGATATATCAAGGCGCTGAACAAATTAGTCATAAATTCAAATTTCAATAAAAACCATCAAACACTACAAACATTATAAAAATACATCATAAAAACATGATAAATTACAATAAAATTCCAAACATATTACAATTCACTTAACTATCTAAGAAGGCCATTCTCCATAAATATGTTTTCAGTTCTTTCTTAAATATCTCCACGGAGGTGCAATCCCGTAACCAGCATGGTAGAGAATTCCAAAGAGTGGGTGCAGCATGAGAAAATGCTCTGCTGCCAGAAGATTTTAAACTCACTCTTGGAATCTCCAACAACCCCATGTCAGCCGAGTGGAGTGATCAGCTAGGACAGTAAGGAACCAGTAGGTCTTTCAGATAGGACGGACCCTGATAGCAAAGGGCTTTAAAAGTCAATAAAATGACTTTAAAGGTGATCCGCCACCGTACAGGAAGCCAGTGCAGTTCACGCAGCACCGGGGTAATATGACAGGACCTACTTGTCCCAGTCAAAACCCGGGCTGCCGCGTTCTGCACCAGCTGTAGGCGGCAGATTTCAACCCCAGAAAGCCCAAAGTAAGGGGCGCTACAGTAGTCTAGGCGCAAGGACACAAAAGCGTGGACCAACGTTGACAAGGAGTCAGACGGAACAAGGTGCTTAACCCTGGCAATATTCCTAAGATTTTAAAAAGAGGTCCTGACGACGGCCGACACCTGAGATTGAAAAGTCAGCCTATTGTCAAGGATCACCCCAAGGTTGCGCACCCGTTCAGAGGCCGGTAGTGACACACCGCCAAGAAGAATTCCAGAAGGCGCACCAGTATATGACCTCTCAATCTGACCACCCAGGTCCACCACCAAAACCTCAGTTTTGAAAGTTTTGAAGTTATGAAAGGTATTCATCAATGCTCCTACAGAGGTAAGGGAGTCATATAGGGTTTGGGGGCTTGTTTAAAAGGGAGCATGACAGGTGCTGTTTAATGTTTAAAAGAATGAGTGTGTATTCAATAAGTTAAGCTCAGCTCTACTTTTATCTGGAGACTGGAGTCTCTCTTTTATTTAATTGTGTTTATTCATTTCATAGAGCAAATCAGTCAAAATGCATTGCCCTGCAAGCACTATCCTTAACACGGTTAGAGGTCTTCTAAAGAGCATGTTTCTCACCCTTACATGTTGATAACAGTCATAAGGGTAGGTATCATACAATTCTGAGTAAGTCTATACAGTCTCTTAGTTAATTTATAACTCTGGCAACACTCGCGAGATATGGGCTAGAAAAGGATATTCATTGTAAAAGTCTAACCATTAGGTGCGACAGCCAGCAGTCCATGTGTAATGAAATTGTGTCCATAAGAGAAACTCCATGAGTATGGTTCCTTGCACCACCTTGTAGACAGTCATCATGCCTCCGCACCCCACCGACATCTTTTTTCCAGAAAGAAGGAATTTTAAGGGACACTACCAAACGTTTTACACTTCAAAGTCCTTGTAGTTAAAAAAAAAACAAACACATTATGATTGGTTCCATTCTGTAGAGATTGCTGCTGTAGCTGGTAGTTTAATTCTAATTCCTTTTTGCATTTTTAAAAGTGAAAAAGAGACTGCTTGTCATACTGCTGTTACCACACAAAAACATGTTTACAGTCCATGAGCATCTCACCACTGCATCTTTCACAGACTTGGGAATACCCCAACACAGTCTAGACACTTATAATACTGTGGCAGGAGAGGAGACTACTGCATCAGAAGTGGCTACACTTTATAGGGGTGTTCCTAATGTTCAAGAAGTGTGCAATAAGAGTAGACCAAGGATTTTAAGCAAAACAAGGTTGGTTGCTCTCACCAACAATTTATATAGTGATTATAAATCACTATTACGATTTAAGCCAGTTAGTGTGCAGAGCCACTGTACCTCTTATTCTGAGTACAGTGTACAGTGTTCTCTCATGCAGGAGCGCTAGGAGGGAGTGCTTCACCTCAGGGCTGGGGAGAGAACGGCACAATAAAAAAAAATATATATATACTTTAAACTTATTATAAATCAGGCGAGCTAAACTTGAGTGATTTATAAGAAGATAATAGGGCCTCTGAGGGATGTCTCTTATGGTATAAGAGACTCATCTTCTGAGGTTTGGGCAGACACAACAGTTCAACCTCACTTTGCAGTCCTCTTGCCCAGACACAACTGTTCAACCTCACTTTGCGGTCCTCTTGCCCAGATACAATTGTTCAACCTCGCTTTGCAGTCCTCTTGCCCAGACCTCATGCTCAGAGTCCCTTGTACCGTAAGAGACATGCCTTAGAGGTCCTATTAACATCATGTGTGATGTCTCCCTGAATCTGCTGGCAGAGTTCTTTTAGTTTTTACCTAGGATCTTGTTTGCTTCTTGAACAGCTACACACTACATTTAGGGTCACTTTTCAGATAGTTTTCGACTAGGACTCACAAGTAATTTTCCCTTTGCCTAGGATCCTTGAACAGTTGCACACTACATTTATGGTAACTTCAGATAGTTTTCGACTAGGACTCACAAGTAATTTTCCCTTTGCCTAGGATCCTTGAACAGCTACACATTACATTTAGGGTAATTTTTCAGATTGTTTTCGACTAGGACTCAAAAGCAGTTTTCCTGCTCAGTTATAGTATGTAGGGATGTCTCCCCATTCAGGTGGTAGACTGCTTTGCTGTTTCTTTTGCTTAAATGCTTCACCCTGCATTTTCCAACACTGAACCTTCCTGTTGCTAGGCTATGGACTTTTACCTTTTGTCAATACACATGGTACCCAGTATATAAAACACATAAATAAGTAACATCTCTTTTCCAAGTCCGTTTCTAGATCAGCCATAACATGCACTCTAAAACGTAGGAGTTTATACAATAGTCAATAAATAACAAGTGTCCAAAAATCTCACTCACAGCCCATGACATTAATATATATAAAGATGTACAGAGCATCTGCAGGTGTCTTAAATCATATCTGGCCACCATACTCTCTATTGTAGCTTCAGTGACCAGAACTCAGCAGGGTGCAGCTGGTTTATTGTCTTCTTCCCAAAATGTTATCCTGTGCCCCCTTCATGCCCGGGTCACACCTGGAAATAAGCACAGGCTCTGTGTGCCTTTCCCGGTCACCAATGTTCAAATAAACAATTTTATTAGGTCCTCCTTCAGCACCCCTATTAGTCATGGCCTTTAACTGCTGGCTGCCACATCGGTAGTGGCAAAAGGAATGGCACAGGAACATGGTATTGCAAAACTCCTTGTGTTTCATTCAAGGAGCCTCTTCCCAATACAGACAGTGGAATAAGAGGACACCATATTAGAGAAGGAAAGAAATGCGGATTATATTTAGAAGCTTTCATACATTTTGTGTCTCAAGTATTTTATAAGTTGTGAACAGCTGCAGTGCTATGAGGCAAGTACAGTGAGGTTAAGTGAGCTTGAGAGAGGTCAGAGAAAGCTAAGATCATGAAAGAGAGAGTTGGAAGGGCTGGCCTGTCAGCGCAGTGGTTGGATTTCTGCTTGTGACGCCGGCGACCCAGGTTTGGGAACTGACCCGGGATACCGAGGGCTGGCCCGGGAGAAGGATTGAGCATCCCAGGAATGCTGTCCTCCTCTGGGGGGGGAGGGTGTGATCAGTGCTTGATGGACCCTGGCGGAGGCCAGGGGTACCACAATGACCGACACCAGAATGATGCTCGAGGGGCAGGGTGGGCCGGTGTCATTGCACATCCCCGCCCCTACCTACGGGGGGGGAACCAAGCTGCCGGCTGCCCTAGATGAAGCCAGTGCTCGACTTCAACCAGCCTCCAGGATGGCCCCTTCGACCTATCCTGTCGTCTGTGGCACCGTGTCGAGGTTGGTGCCACAACCTCGCCCTGGAGTGTAAGCCAGGGGATATCGAAGTGGCGCGTCTAATGTGGAGGTGGGAGTGAGGATCCGTGACCTGGCTGAGGTTTCAGGCAGCTGCAAGAAAGTGTAATAAATAAAAAATAAAAAAAAGAGAGCAAGGGGGAGACGAGGTTATGTACAGGGAGGCAAAGTGACTTGCACATGGTCACCCAGTGAATGAATGGTGGTGGTAAGATTCCAACTTGTGTCTTTGGGTTCACAGCTCTGTCATTGCAAGTGCAGAGAGCTGGGTGCAGTCTCATACACCCACATCTGGGATTCAAAATATTATAGTAGAGAATGTTCCAGTAAGAAGCGTAAACCTCTGCTATAGGCTGTTTTCTGACCCGCTTTCCCTAAAATGTTTCTTTTTTTTTTGTTTGTTTGTTTTACTGTGTTTTGGTCCTCTTGACATCTTGCTGGACTGTTTCTCTGGACAGCCCCACCCCTGCAACCCAGTCATTCGCCATCTCCAGGACTCACCCACTGTTTCCTCATAATTTAACCCTCGTGGCAGGCTCAGATGACTTGCCCTGTGAAGCAAGATCCAGTCCGGTGCCTAGTCTGTAGTGCCAGGCCTGGGGGGGGCATCCTTCATCCTGCCCAGCGACGGATGTTGCTGCCATGTTTTCTGCCCCTGAGACATCAACGTGCAATGAAGCAGAGTGCCCATTGATGTCCTACTGGGCCTGTCTGACTACCTTGACACTCAGCTTCTGCTATATTTGAGGTGCATTGCAGAAGGCCTGACCCACCCAACCCATGAGAGTAGAGCAGTCCCTCAGATGCTTAATCTGCTTACCCATGGCTGACCCTCAGTGACTTGAGGCTGTTCCTGACTCCAGATCACTGGTGTAGCAAGAAGTAGCTCTACCGCTGTGCCACCAGGCTGGTTCCTCAATCAAATTTTTAACAAGTGCATGTGTACTGTATGGTTGCTTTTTTGTACTTCGTGCATGGCCCATTGGAGGATGAGGGAGCCACACTTCATTGGAATAGCGATGCTACTATAGCATCAAATTAATTAGTGATTGGCGAGGGTGTCTGTGTGCTGTTCAGATCCTGCCTCCTCCCATTACCACATCAAGCTCTTTGTTTGAAACCTGCAAAGGTTATTTTCTACTCATGTCACAGCACTATTCATTTGGCATCACCTCTTTGCTATATCTATGCAAGTAGGGCTGTAGCCAGATGTGTCACTCTGTAGAGGCCACTGCTCGGACTGAATTTGCAGCAGCAAGGAGCCCACATTGAGTGACTGGCTATTTGATTAGCAGTCTCTACGGTCAAGAGTGAGGGCTTTGGGTTGAGCCAATGTTTCAGGAGGGTGAGTGAGCAGCTGCTTTCACAGCCGGTATCAGTTTGGCCCCTTGAGCAGAAGGGATGCAGGTGCTGGGCTGCCCATGCCCTCCCACCCTTTGAACTGGGTGTCTCACACTCATAATGCACACACCCCCAGCCAGCCTTTGTGTGGGATTTCAGGGCCTGAATATTCCTTTTTTTGTGTTGATGTTGAGATATGGGTGCTGTGTGCTACTCGTATATCCGTATTATGCAACATAGGATGGAATTCCAGAACTGGGCACATACACACAACCTTATGCATCATTTCTTTTTATGGCTTGTCTGCATAGCAGACCAGTTCCTATTGTAGTTATAGATGGGAAGTGTTTTGCAGCTCTCCTGTTGCAGTATGATAGGGACTGGGACATGAGAGTCAAAACCAGTGGATAAGCTCACTTCCTGTTTATTGGTACAGCTGTCACTAACGTGCTGCAGTGATACCTTCGGATGGTCCCGAAACTGTGCTCTAGAGTGCCATGAGTGAACAGGCCGGCTAACATGTTCTGAACCCACTCTGTTTATAGGAACTGTGCTTTGGGGTACATATATCCCATGGCCACAGCTACATGCTCACTAGCCACTACCTAGTGCCACTTTGGGGGGGAGGGCTGTGCAGCAAAAGCCCTGATCTGCTCACTACCGCCTGGTGCAGCTTTACCAGGGGAGCTCCACAGGAGCAGGAGCCATGATCTGTTAAAAGAAATTCCCTGATATTCTAGTGGTTCCCACACCCGATCAAGAAACAAAAAATCCACGTTGTAGTCTAGTGAAACGAATCCTCAGGATTGTGGGAGCAGCTGCAAGGGGGAGGGAGGTGGATGTCATTATCCACCTAGGGACAAATGACCTGGCTGAGAATGAGATCAGAGCAGTGCAACAGGAGTTTTTGGAGCTGGGAAGGGGCCTTAGACAAGTAGCACACACGGTAACTTTCTCGGAAGTGCTACCTGTCTATGGCAGGGATGAGGCTAGGGTACTCGGCACCATTGGATTCAATGACTGGTTGAAAAACTGGTGCAGAGCTCAGGGATTTGGCTTCATTGGGGACTGGTTCTCCACCTGGAGGGATGCAGGCCTATACAGGTGCGATGGTCTGCATCTATCCAGGAGGGGAACCAGGATCCTAGGTGATAGGTTTAAATGCCTCATTGGCAAGCATTTAAACTAGCCAAGGGGGGAGGCACTGAAAAGGAAAATGGAAATCCTAGCCCCCCCCAAAAAAAATCAGGGTAGAATAGTCGATAGGGAGAAGGGCAGGGGTAAATGGAGAAAAAGACAGAGGCAGTAAGGACAGGGATGGGACAAAAAGAAATAAAGCCATAAAAAAATGGAGGGTAATGAGTACCAATGCCCGTAGTCTAGGTAAAAGGCTCCCTGAAATAGTGGCCTTGACGGAAGAGGGATGCCTGGATATCGTGGCAGTCAAACATGGTACACAGAGAACCATGACTGGGATGTCAACAAACCAGGGTACACAATCTACAGGAGGGACAGGGAGGGAAGAAGAGGAGGAGGAGGAGCTTTCTATGTAAGGGAAGGGATCAAAGTAACAGAACTAAAGGGTAAAAAGGGAGGAGAGGAGGCACTGTGGGACACCGTGGAGACTGGAAATGGCACCACAATTCGCATGGGGGTTGTATACAGACCCCCATCTCAGAGGGAGGAAATAGACAAGGAAATGATAGAAGGCATCCTTGGGATGGCAGAGAAAGGGGAGGTATTGCTGATGGGGGACCTGAATACGCCAGATGTTAACTGGAGCACCTTTGCTGCAGCCACATCCAAGAGCAGGGCCATTCTCTATGCCCTACAGGAGGCATGCCTCAGACAGCTAATTTTGGAAGCCACGCGGGAGGGAGCAATCTTAGACCTGGTACTGCCAAATGGGGACGGAGAGAGGATCTCTGATCTTGAAGTGGGTTGCCATCTGGGAACAAGCGACCACCAAACAGTGTGGTTCACGATAAACTTAGCTGTAGAGTCAAGCCACACAAAAGTGAAGGTACTGTACTTCAGGAGGGCTGATTTTGTCAAAATGGGAGAGTGCCTCAGAAAAGCACTAGCAAACAGGCAAGAAGGTGGGGTGGATCAACACTGGAAAAACATTAAAACCACCATCACAGAGGCAACAAGCCTTTGTGTGAAGCAAATAAACAAATCAAAACGAAAGAAGAAACCTATATGGTTCTCTAAAGAAGTAGTGGGGAAGGTAAGGGAGAAAGAGATAGCATTCAGGAAGTATAAGGAAACACAGAAGGAGCAGGACAGAGAACTGTACCAGTTAAAGCAGAAGGAACCGGGGAAGGCAGTCAGAATAGCAAAGGCCCAAACTGAGGAAAAGATAACCAACTCGGTTAAGAAGGGGGATAAAACCTTTTATAGGTACATTAGGGAGCAAAGAAAGACTAAGGCAGGGATACTGAGGTTAAATAAAGAGGAAGGTGGTTGGGCAGAGAGTGACAGTGAAAAAGCAGGGATACTGAACGAATACTTCTGTTTGGTATTCACAATGGAAAAGCAGGGGGTGATACCTAATCCAGTCAATAGAAGCACTCTGGATAGGGGGGTTGATATTAGTCCTTTCACAGAAGAAAGGGTTCTGAAAGAACTCTTAAAACTGAAGGTGGATAAAGCAATGGGGCCTGATGGGATTCACCCCAGAATTCTAAAAGAACTAAGGGAAGAACTAGTAAAACCACTGACTACCCTTTTTAATAATCATGGGAGGATGGTGTGGTACCTGAGGACTGGAGGAGGGCGGATGTGATTCCCCTTCACAAAAGTGGGAGCAAGACAGAGGCAGGAAACTACAGACCTGTCAGTTTGACCTCAGTGGTAGGGAAAATGATGGAATCACTTCTGAAGGAAAGAACTGTTGAGTACCTAGAGGCCAGTGGGGCTCAGGACCCAAGACAACATGGCTTCACAGCAGGAAGGTCATGTCAGACAAATCTAATTGATTTCTTTGACTGGGTAACCAAAGTTGTAGACCAGGGAGGGGCTGTGGACGTGGCCTACCTAGACTTTAACAAGACATTTGACACAGTCCCGCACAAAAGATTAATAAACAAATTAGCCAGCCTGGGAGTGGGTCCCAGGGTGGTAGCCTGGGTAAAACACTGGCTGGACAACAGGACACAGCGAGTAATAGTAAATGGAGTCCACAGTGAGGAAAGGAGGGTTACTAGTGGGGGTACCACAGGGTTCAGTACTGGGGCCGGTCCTTTTTAATGTCTTTATAAGTGACATTACAGAAGGACTAGAAGGGAAAGTATGTCTCTTTGCAGATGACACAATGATCTGCAACAGGTTGATGCATAGGTAGGGTGGAAAGGATGAAAAGGGACTTGGCAAGGTTGGAGGAATAGTCAAATGTATGGCAGCTTAGATTCAGCGCAAAGAAGTGCAAAGTAATGCACCTGGGAAACAAAACCCAGGGAAGAGTACACAATGGGGGATGAGATACTGACAACAACAAAAAGGAAAGGACCTGGGGCAGTCATACCAGATGACCTAAAGGTGGGCCAGCAATGTGAGAAGGCAGTAAGGAGGGTTGGGGGATACTGGGATGCATAGGGAGAAGCATCACCAGTAGAAAACAGGAGGTTGTTGGCCCTCTGTCACAGACAGTTAGTAAGACCACATCTGGAGTACTGTGTATAGTTCTGGAGACCCCATCTCCGAAAGACATAGACAGGGTGGAGGCTGTCCAGAGGAGGGCGGCCAAAATGGTGCAGGGTCTGCACCAGAAGACATATGAAGAAAGACTGAAGGAGCTTAAGATGTATAGCCTCGAGGAAAGGAGGGAAAGGGTGGACATGACAGAAACTTTCAGATACCTCAAGGGAATCAACAAAGTCCAAGAGGGTAGCATCTTTCAGAAAAAGAGATGTGCAAGAACAAGGGGACACAATTTGAAGATAGAGGGGGGACGGCTCAGAGGTAATGTGAGGAAGTATTTCTTCACAGAGAGGGTTGTAGATGCATGGAACAGCCTTCCTGAGGAGGTCATAGAGTCAAAACAGTGGGGGAATTCAAGAATGCATGGGACAGACATAAGGCAGTTATAGTGAGGGGTAGGAGGAAGTAGGCTGTTGGTTAACTAAGATCTGAAGCTTATCCGTCAGGTAGGGAAATGGGCAGACTAGGTGGGCCATGCGGTTCTTATCTGCCATCAAATTCTATGTTTCTAATTCTATGTTTCTCACTCGGGCAAGTAAAATATTGATACAGTGACTTGTATACCAACACTGAATGTACTTGCATGGCAGCAGATGTGAGTGGAGGGTAAGTACTGTCTGTAAACTCAGAGACAGGGACCGGAGATGGCTGGGGGAATTGGAGCAGGAGCATGCGATCATGGTGCATAAAAACTCTTCAGAGCCGGCCCGTCAGCGCAGTGGTTGGATTTCCGCTTCCGACGCTGGTGACCCAGGTTCGGGAGCAGACTCGGGTTGCTGGAGGGCCGGCCGGGGGAGAATGGCTGGAGCATCCCACAACAGCTCACCTTCTCCAGAGGGAGGGGGGGCCAGTGTCCGCAACTTGTCTGACTCCAAGTGGAGGCTCGAGGTACTGCAAGACATAAAGGGGAAGGGCGACCAGACAATGCAGTGGACATCGGTGCATTACGCCATGACGTCAGGGCTGACACTGCGTAGACGGGGAGAAAATGAAAACGCCTGCCAGTGCCGGGAAGACAGGCTGCCCGGAGCATGCCTCCGATATGCCCCTACTTACCCAGCCACCTCTGGACCGACGCCAAGATAGTAGCACAGTGTGTAGTGCCCCACCTTGTCTCCACTCGGGGGGGGCAATCCGAAGCTCCATGGGGCCTGGAGGTAGGTGTGGGTAGAGTGGGAGGCAGGAGGATGACTCCTTGGTAGCCCCAAAGGGTCTGGGCTGGCAGGACGGAGGGGAGGAATAAATTGCAATTTCAAAAAAAAAAACTCTTCAGAATGCGAGGCAGATGGGCAGGATGCCAATCCTTCTGTTGTGTTGTTTCTGTGAGCTGCCTATATATATTTGTTTTTAGTTACTATGTTTTATGTTGCAATCCACCAAGGGCTCAGCCCCTACTCTCCCAGTCCCCCACCTCGGCCCCCCCACGAGACTTACCTCCTCTGGACAATCCCCCTGGCTTGCCCCCCAGGGTGGGGCTGTCCGCAGTTGCAAACCCCTATGATGCCGCTACAAGGTTACCAGCAGGGGTCGCCTACTGGCATTGCCTCCCTGGCTTGACCCCCAGGGCAGGGTGGGGAGTCAGTCATACTCGACAGACAATGGGACTAGGTCACCATTGGAGTGCCATGGTGGGCGAACAGGGCCAGAGGAGCAGGGCATCATTAATGGCTGCCACAATTTGGGAACAAAAGACCCACAGTGGGGCATGGCGTGCACTGACATGAATGTACCAAAGTGCCAACGTCTGTCATGCTGTCCACCCTGTCTAGGCATCGGTAGCTGCTGATCCCTGGCTTATGCCAGGGGTCAATCGGGTACCAACTACTCATCAACCTTCCCCCCGCCCCCCCCGGAGGAGGAGGCGAGCAGTTCGAGGGACGCTGAGGCCTCCTTCCTCCTGGCCCTCTGACTTGTGAGTCCGTTCCCAAACCCAGTGGTAGTGTGGATGAACCAAGCTGGCTAATGCCCTACAAAAATTCATCTGGCTCTAAAATAAAGTTTTTGTTCTCTGCTCTGTCAGTACCTGACCTTATATAGAATAGTGCGGGAGCAAATACACAACAAGGCTGTTCTTCCCCTGAGTGGTTACCATGATGACGAGGACCTTGAGAGCAAAGCTTGTGAGGTCCCTCAGTTGTCATGGTAACCACAGGGGGTAAGAAGAGCCATGTTGTGTATGTGGGCTCCCATACACTATTTTACATGGTGCATGGAGCAAGGACACAATGTGCCTTTCCTCTTTTTCACAGCCTACCGTGATCTTCCAGCTCTGCTCAGCTGGAATCTCTCCAAAACCCACCTTTTGCCAACAACCACAGTGCCCATAACGACTGCCCTCGATCTCCCAACCTTAACGCAAAGATGTTGCCATCCTCTACACTCCCCCCAACACACCACTACACAGGAAAAAAAGATATTTGTTTATGTGTCTTGTGTAATGCTTTCATCATCTTTTTTGTTTTGAAAACAGACTGTTGCTCGCGTGCCTCAGCTCTGCACTTACAGCAGCAGTGTGCGGCTGTCAAACGTCTGGGTAGTGTGACGTCCTTAGTGCAACAGAACAAAAAGTCGTTCTGCTGCAGTACAGACATGACTACTACGGCAGAATGACTTTTAACAGGATACTAGTATCCATCCTGAACATCCCTTCACTATACTGTCTGTAACAATTGCACGTGCTATGCACAAAAGAATAATTTAAGCAGCCAGTTACCAGACATCTCTCATGCTTACAGTGACAAATTATTTTATTCACATATAAATATTGTGGTTTAAAAATAAAAACATCTTCATTGCCACAGTCCAACAAAGTAGCTGTGCTGTATTAAACAACGGGGGCTCCTTAGCTGTAATACATATCAGGGAACTATGCAAAAACTGCTGACTATATCTGGTGCAAGTAGCTTAACAGTTCAGTATAGGTGCTGATTCATGTAAAGTGCTGATATGTGCAAAATACAAACAGTGCAAAAAAACAAGTTACCAAAGCCTGGATTGGCACTAGTGTCCGTCGTTCAAATGCCCAGATGCTTTGGATCTGTTGTCCATCCTCAGAAGACAGGATGACAGCAGAATAGAGGATCTTATAGCTGGACCCTGAACTGTGCCAGGATGTGTGCTGTGTAGAAGATTTGGTGATGGACTGCTCCCACTCACCTAGGTATCTTGGGCTGGATTCAGGTATGTGCAAATTGTGCCTTTGCACAGGGCTTCTTGTTTCGGAGGGCTCCTGACTCCCAAACTGATGTACTTTTTAAACCATTTTTTAATTTGGCCCTGTGTGAACCATATTTGTTTTTTGGGAGGCAGGACTATCTATGCCAGTGCTACGATGAAGCAAGTGCTCTCTTTTTTTCTGGATGTATCCAGGATGACTCTATTATGCACTGAAGCTTTTTCCAAATGTTCCTTTACCCCCAGTCTGCAGAGGATGGAGACTCATGTGCACCCCCTTGTAGCCTTCTGGCTGTCATAGATTGTTTAACACAGTCCGCCAGCAGCCATCACAGATGCGTATCTTTCAGTAGCCTACCAGCAGCATGGTATCCACCAACATGAGACAGTTGAGTCGTCCCATCCGTAGTGGTATATTGTACTGCCTGCTGCTTAAAAACTGTCTCAACACCCTACTGTCAGCAGGACTTGTGATGTGGGTGACCTGCTGGTGGCTGGCACCCATCTTCTTCATCTGGACGTAATAGCTCGGGCTGATGTGCAGGCAGTGTAGCTAACTGGTGTGAGGCTGGATAATGGCTGGCCAAGGTGCAGCAGGTGGGTGGGTGCTGAAGGTTTTAAGCCTGGATGGACAGCCAGTGGGCAAATAAGTGGCAGGAGCAAATCAAAGTATACACTTAACTGGCACACCTGCTAGGCTATGCCTCAATCACCCGGAGCACTGGAAACTTGGATAGGCTGGGCCTCCATAATACATTATCATGTATTTATCTGTGTGGCTTTTGTTAACCTTGTAAGTACAGTAGACAACTGATTGCCTATTTACAGGTATGTCCTGGGAAAGTGCAGAAGAGGCATATAACTGGTAGGACCAGGAGGGTGAGGCAAACTGACAGGATAGTAAAAAAGGAATATAAATCTTAGTACATAGAAACAGAGATTTTGCCAGCAGAAAAGGACCTTGAGGCCCATCCAGTTTGCCCCTTGCCCCTGCCTGTTCTGTCCGCACTGACCCTAGTTGGTCACAGATGTCACTCACTCCCCCTGTTCCTCTGCCTAATATGCCCCCGTGGCTATCCCATGCATGTTTGATGCTCCCCACAGTCTTTGCCCCCTCTACCTACTCTAACAGGCTGTTATAGTCATCCACCACAGTTTCTGTGAAGAAGTATTCCCACACATCTGTCTAAATGTCCTACTCTTAGCTTCATTGCATACCTCCTTGTTCTAGTGCCTTCCATTCTCTGAAATAGACCCTCTACTTGCACCTTGTTCACTTCTGTGAGGTACTTGTAGGTTTCAGTCATGTCTCCTCTCACTCTCCTCTCATCCAGAGCATACATGTTGAGTTCCTGCAGTCTTTCGTAATATGGCTTCTCAACTGCCTAACCATTTTGGTTGCCCTTCTCTGATCAGCCTCCACCCTTTCAGTGTCTTGTGGAGATGTGGTCTCCAGAACCAGGAACAGTATTCCAGGTGGGGTCTCACCAGTGAGTGATACAACGGCACCACCACCTCCCTCTTCCTGCTAGAAGTCCCTCTTCCAGTGCACCCCAGCATCCTGATAGCCTTTCCCACTGCCAGCTACCATGAGGTCATCAGATATGCTGAACTCTGGGTCTCTTTCTTGGTTGGTGACTGTAAGCTGCACTCCCCCCATCTTATACACAGTCCCTGGGTTCCACAGCCCTAGATGCATAACCTTGCACTGTTTGACACTGAAACCCAGCTGCCACCCCCTAGACATTCCTCTAGTTTACTCAGATCCCTTATATTCTCACCTTTTCACCCTCCCCCTTACCCTTATACCTAACGAGCCGATTAATGCAGCTATGACAATCCTGAAGGTATTACAGTTGCCCCCTCCCACCCCCACTAACCTCTCCTCCCTCCACTATCCTTGGCGCATCCTGTGCCTTCAGTGCCCTTGCTTTATAGTCTTCTCCTAGGCCACGTAATGCTTTGCTGGTCTAGACCTCATCCAATATAATATTGTACTCTACTGTTTGTCGGAGACCTGCCTTGTACAGAACTCGCACATAGCGATATGCTGAATGCCTTTGGTACCATGCCTGTAAATTATGCTGCCTTGTTCTGTTCTCAGTGTTAAATCTTACGTTGCTGTTTGTAAATTATTGTACACCACTGTGCCAAGCCACGCCATTCTCACTTGTAGTGACTGTGCATAGGCTGCTATTGTTGCTATGCCTATGCCAAATTGTTGCATTGTGACTTCTTCTTGTTTAAACTACCAGGTCCATCTTGTAAATGAGCCCTGCTCAATGGTGTTCTGCCTGGCTAAATAAAGATATCGATTGATTGATATTCTCTCAGACCCTTCCTGAGTGTCAACCCTGTTGCAGATTTTTGTATCATCTGCAAAGAGAGACACCTTGCCATCAAGCTCCTCCTTAAAATGTGTAAATACGACTACAGTGCAATACCAGAATAAGCAGAACAAAGAACATGGCCAAGAGAGTAAATCGGCTATGGGAGTCCATGCCTGGAGCACACTCAATGTAAAACAAACTGTGTATCGAGCTGGAGAGGCTAATAGGCACATTAGTAGTAGATACAGAATAAATGAACCCAGTTGATCCATAGTTAGTGTCTTTATTGCATTAAGACACACAACTCACCCCCAGAGATGCTGGTGGGGTGAGTTTGTGTGTCTTGTGCAATAAAAGCTTTTTAACTATGGACTAAGCTGTGGGTTCATTTATTTGCTGGTATGCACACTAGTTCCTGTTAACCACTCTCTATTTTGACACAGAACAAAAAACATACAAATAAAGTAAATGCAAGTACAGTTGAAATAATAATGATATATATCCCTTAGTGTCTAGTAAACACCATACCTACACCCAACCCCTCTTCCCCTCCCTAAGCCAGTAACTAGTCTTACTAAGCTATTAAGATCCCCTTTCCCAGCCAGCAACCAAGGCATCAGGGAATGTATATAATGTAAACAGGGGACTAACTGGAATGTAGTTTTTTTTCATACTTGTATGGCAGCTTGTGATGGGTATGGGTCCCATGGGGAGGAAATGCGCATAATGTTTGACTTGGCACAACAGCAATGTCGTAATTACTTCTTTCGTTTTGTGCTTTAACTTTGGCAGATCTAACATTAACTGTGAGTTACTTAAGCAGTAAGGCATGACGGAGTGCACTATTGTGGGATAGCAGCCTGCCTCAGGTGGGTTGAAGCGTGAGGTGAAGCTGAGTGCTTCTGCCACCTGAGAAGGGATGTTAGCCCACCATAACAGAACCCCTGGAGTGCCTTACTGCAGTTATGAAATGGTTCCTTTAGTAAACTGGATGTATTTTTTAAACATAAGATTGTTGAGCTACTTTCAGCAAGGCAGTTAAATACTGGGATTGCGACCCAGTTGAAAGTACCTCTTGACCAATCACCTGTTTCATAATGAGACTCCGTTTGTATTTGGAAGTCTGGCTGCATTTTATTTTATTCCTTTTACTTGCTCTCGAAATAAGCAGTCAGTCATATAAATGCTTTTGGCTGCATTAATTTACTCTGTAATGAGTGTTATAGGCAGGATTGAGAAAGCATCTCTCTCAGACGAACTGTCTGGAAACATAGAATTTGACGGCCGATAAGGACTACTTGGCCCATATCACTGGAGACACTAACCGATCTCAGGCTCTTTTCCCTTCCCCATCTTCCTTTCCACTAAGATACTCTTACGCCTATCCCATGCATTCTTGAACCCCACCACTGTCTCTTCGCCCCCACCACTTCACATGGAAGGCTGTTCCAGGAATCTACCACTCATTCTCTGAAGAAGTACATCCTCACATCTCTCCTGAATGTAACCCCCCACCCCAGCTTCATAGCATGTCCCTCATTTTTTTTGAGCTCCTTTTGTTTCTGAAAATACTTTCCTCCTGAACATTATTTACCCCAATGAGATATTTAAAAGTTTCTATCATACCCCCTCCCTCCTGTTTTCCAGGGTGTACTAATACTGAGATATTTTAGTTTCTTGATGTATGACTTTTGGTGCAGACCCTGCATCATTTTAGTTGCACTCCTCTGGACTGCTTCTACTGTGCCTTTCTGGAGATGAGGTCTCCAGAACTGGGAACAGTGCTGAAGGCGGGGCGTTACTACTCTGGTCATTTACAGAACAAGGATAAGAGAGGCTACATTTAAACAGGAACAGATGTTTATTTTCTGTGAAAGTTGTAGACGTAGAGTAACACTGTAGTTTGTCTTTGTGTGATTAGAGCTCTAAAGTTTTGCCAAGAATTAAGGGATGGTCTTAAGAGTATTAAATACGCATACGTTCCTAGAAATGTTTGATGTTTTAAGCCTACTGTTAGTATCAGTTGCTATAAAAAATAAGGGGTGAACAGTTTAAAAATAATCATGCCTTTCTTACAGTCTTTAGTTTCACATCATGCTTTGCTGTTACATTATTTACTGAGGCAATCTGTATATATGGTTGAGGGGGCCTAAAAAAGTGTGTCTGAAACAGGGAGTGGTTTATTTATTTCTTTATGTGTGCATTTATTAATTTATTTGGAAAGTAACTGAGCACAAGTGCTCATTTACAAAGGTTCCACATCAGGGACAATAAAATACAATAGAGTACAATAAGGAAACAAGAAAGATACAATTAACAGAACAGCGATGCATGATACAAAATTGAACAGGAGCATCAAATGAGCTAGACTACAGTAGCACAATGTGCGGTTACAGCAGCATTGTAATGATTGAGATGTCTGCAGCGATATTTTGAAATGGGCAAATTAAAGGGGGCAGGAAATTATTTTGAACTGGCATCTGTTCATAATGTTCCTATTTTCAGGAATTATATTCATACCCCTAAATTATTCCTAGTGAACTGTACCGGAATAAAAAGTGATGCAAAAAGCTGCATTGCTTTTGTTTTCACAGGCAGCATTTTGTTACAGTTCTTTTCATGGAACCAGTGAAAACTGTGTCATGGTTTGTGTACAGACCTCTGAGCACGGTTCTGATAGGTTAACAGCTAATGTTTAGCATTCTGTACACAAACCGTGACATTGTAAAAAACTTAAAATTACTGGTTCCATGAAGAGAACAGTGCAGAATGTTGGCCATGAAAGGAAAACAGCTGAAACTATAGTTTTTCACATCAGTGTTTCTTCAGGTACACTTAAATATGGATCCTTTGGAGGTATGAATTTCATGTCTGTAAATAGGAACAGTATTAACTGCTGCCAAATACTGAGGCAGGCAATTTGTTCAGTCAACCAGCAGCCCTTATCACAAAGGAGGACTAACGTTTTGTTCTAGGGATGGCAGCTCTAGCACATTTTTGGACATACTCCTGGTGTTTTGATTCGCAGCAAAGCTGAAGCGGTCTTTTAATGTGTGAGGGGTAAGCCCAAGCAGTGTCTTTATTACCAGCAGGCAGGTTTAGTACTTTATTCTGCTAGATAACGGCAGCCAGGTTTTTATGGGTGTATAGGGTGCTGCTGTGGGCACATTTGTCAGCCTTCAGCACAATTTAACAGGCCATGTTGCACATCACCTTAATGCTGGTCAGTGTAGTGCCACTTGCAGCTGAGTAGATGGTGAGGCCATAGACAATGTGTGACGGTAAAGAACTAGACGCAATCAGTTGCCTGGCTTCAGCAGTGAAATTTGTACAATTTCTATACAAGACTCCTAGCCTCCTGTTAGCTGTCAGCACCAGGTTGTCCACATGTGGGGCAAAAGATAAGGTGTCATCTAATAGTACCCCAAGGTATTTAAAAACGGCCCCATTTTCACAGCCAGCCAGCTGCGCTCTCACAAACAGGTGTGCTGTGTGAAAAAAGGGCTGACTGGCTCTGGTGCCACATTCAGACAGTGCAATCTGAACTGACCATGCTATCTGTTTGAATATCGGATCGTGGTAGCACAGTGCACATCAAGTAGCTGCCATGTTTGGCACAGCCCAACCAGAGCGCTAGGCTGAAGACCACCTGTGGGGTGAAGCATGGCACACACTGGTTAGTGCTGTGGCCCCCATGGGCGACACTCAGTCCAAACATGCAAATGAGGCCATTGGGCATGCATGGCACTAAGGGGCCATTTGTATGCCAGTGCCGGGCCAGGTCCCCCCCACCCTGATCCTAGTTCACATAAAAAAAATCAACCTTGGTAGTCTAGTGTCCCTCCCCAGCCCCGATCCCCATTCCCATAAAGACACCCATCATCCCTGGTGGTCCACTGTCCCTCCCCAGCCCTGATGCCCATTCCTGTTAAGAAACCCATAATCCCTAGTGATCCAGTGTTCCTCCCCAGCTCCATTTCTCATTCCTGTTAAGAAACCTATCATCCCTGGTTGTCCAGTGTCCCTCCCCAGCCCAGATCCCCATTCCCGCTAAGAAACCCATCATCCCTTATGGTTCAGTGTGCCTCCCCAGCCCCGATCCTCTGGTATAAGACAAATACAAATACATAACTCCTGGTGGTCAAGTGGTTTCTCCCCCCCCCAGTCTCTGATGGCCATCCTGACTAGAAATAAATATCCCTGGTAGTCTAGTGCCCCCCCACCCCAGCCAGTAGTTACCTACCACCCCGTTACCCCTTACCTGACCCGAGCTGGCGACCAGCATAGCCCACCTCACACCATCATAGCCAGCCACCGACTGAACTGTCAGTGAGCGCGTGCAGTAGACAGTACGCGCTCAGGTGGGGGGGGGTATTTATTTCTAGTCAGATCAGTGATCAGAGACTGTCGAAGGGGGGAGGGACCACTGGATCACCAGGAGTTATGTATTTGTTTCATACCAGGGGATCAGGGCTGGGGAGGGACACTGGACCACCAGGGATGACAGGTTTCTTAACGGGAATAGGGACTGGGGCTGGGGCTGGGGAGGGACACTGGCCCACCAGGGATGATGGGTTTCTCAGTCAGCTCAATATTGGTGCTGTGTTAGTAGCTCCCTGAATCCATGCTACTTGGGCACACAGGATGTCATATTTTTCCAAGCAGGAGATGAGTTGGTCTGACACAGTTCTCTGAAAGGCCTTGAACGGAGGGTAGAGGATTGAAATCGGTCTGTAGTTAGTTAGGTTAGAGCAGTCACCACCTGTAAATATCAATGTAACCAGTGTGGATTTTCAGCTCACTGGGAACTGTGAGTACCGCAGAGCCATTGCCAGAAGCTTCACATCAGGCTTGCCCCCTCCCCCACCCTGGTTTTGCCTTGTACCTTTTAATCTGTTTTAGGGTATCCTTTGCAGTGACTGGCCTGAAGTAAAATTTGGGGTTCTTATAATCTGTGTATCCTGTTCTGGTGGGTACAAGAGGGTCTGGTACTTGGGGATGGGGATAAATAGTAATTAATTTAGAAACATAGAATCTGATGGCAGATAAGGACCGCTTGGCCCACCTAGTTTGACCATTTCCCCTACCTACTGTAGTACCACAGACCCTAGATGATCTCCAGCTTAACCCTCCCTTCCCAAACCACTAAGGATCATTTATGCCTATCCCATGCATCGCTGAATCCCGTTACAGTTTTGTCTGGTGTTAAGTGGCTGAACCTGTGTGTACAGTGGGGGAACTACAAAGGTTGTCTTAAGCTGGTGGCATTGGGTGAATCTGTGTTCAGTGATTTTAGAGGAGAGGTGTAAGTGAATCAAGTGCTCAGGGTGGTGTGAAACTGTTACTCTTGTCCGGTGTTGGGGGGATTAAACCCATATGTATACTATAGAGTGAAAGTGTGTCCAGAGCTGCAAGGAAAAGGTTGCATCTGTGTGTTTAGTGCTGGGTGGGGAGCAAACTGTAATTGTCTGATGCTGGTGGGACTTGAAACACTCTGGATGGTATGGGGGTCATTAGTGAAAAGCAGTGTCACTGCATAAAAGCCCTCCTTTCTGATCACTGTATAAAATAAAACTGTAAAAGTGAAAGTGGATATTCTCAATTATACAATGGGGTATGAATATCCTGTAATATCATTGGTCAAAACACATCACATGACCGTGATAAATCCTTCAGTATACCCACTGTAAAAGTTTTTATATCACTATAAAACCAAAAAAACAAGTTGAACATTGTATAATAGCAATATACCATAACAGGGAGTGGGTATATGTGGATTTACCACTTCTGGTGTAGTTAAGTTACTCGTCTGCGCCTCATGACCCAACCACACCAGGCATGGTAAATCCACCAATATACCCACTCCCTGTCATGGTATATTGCTTAAATAAATACAGCTGTAAAAGTGATACGGGTGAGACAGTAAGGCCTACTGCAAAAATTTAAAAACACACAGTACTGAATGCTCTTACATTTATTTTTTATTTTATTTTTTATTTTAGTCTTTGGTAACCGGGTAAGGCCCACTAGGCACAAGTGCCTGTTTTCAGGGGCACCCTGGGAGCACTGGGTGGTTAAGTGACTTGCTCAGAGTCACACAGTATGCAAGTGGAGGTTGTGAGAATCAAACACAGGTATGGTCTACTGGATGTACCAAGCTCATTCACTCCTCATTCCTCTAACTTCTAGGCTATACTGCCAGCCAGACATGAGCAGTCATACACACCAGGGTGGGTGGTGTTGGGCAGTACATGGAGGAGGGGCTTACAGCCTCTGGGAAGGGCAGGTTTAGACAACACTATCCACTCTGGAGTTTATTATTGTGCGTAGAATCTTCTTATCAAATTCTCTTCTCAACCCTGCAACTGCCCCGGCCTCCTTCTGTACCTCTCTTCCCCTCCTTCCTCTCCTTCCTTCTCTTCGTTACCTTGTCCTTTACCCTCTTTTCTGTAACTCTTTGCCCTCTATCCTGCTCTCAGTCCCCTTTTCCCAGCTCCAAACAGACTCTTCTAATTATCTACTGGTAGATTAGTTTCTACCTGTCTGCATTACTGCACAATGAACTGAACTTAACTGCATCCTTCTGTTTATCTTAATTATGCATTCTGCTGTCCTGTCAATGCCAGGGTACTCCATTTGTTTTTATGCCTCAGTGTTACTTTTTATGTATGTGGTGGTTATTACGTTTTTACCTGCTATGTTGCAGTTCCAACTATTTTTCTGTAACGCCCCTTCCCTCCCAGGATGCATCTGGAAATTAGTTCTCACCAACTCTGGATGGCTTTCCTGGTGAAACTTTTAAAATAAATAAATAAGTAAGAACATTTTGTGTGTTTGCCATATTTAAAACTTAAATATAAGATGTTAAAAAAAAAGCTTTGCTTGAAATAGTCCTTCTGCTAGCAGATTACCAGTAGGGGTTGCTGTTGCTAACAGTACTAAGCAGTACTGTTTCAATCACTGTGAGACCCACCTATTTTTTTGTTCCCCTTTTTATTTTGATATTCTTTTTTTTTTTTTTTTTTTTTTTTGTGGTGACTTTTGTGATCAGGACCAGTAGACAGTTCTAGTATGGTTGATGATGTGTAGCAGGAGAAAGTAGTTGCACCGTCAGTGTGAGAGGAGGCATGACGGCACTAGCACTGAACTTTGGATGCCTACAAAAAGAAACTTGAGACATTGGTAGGTGGCTGAGGAGTGGGGAATGCTTTATTTCTGGGGTTTTATGTGTTTGTGAGCAGGGGAGGTGAGGGGCAAGTGGCTGGGGGGGGGGTCGCTGCTGAATACTTTTTTAAATTCTCTGGTGGCCTAGTGATATTTTTTGATTTTATGTGAAATTTGTTTACCAGGTAGAAGTACTGGTGAAATGGGCCAAGGTCTATTTTCAGACTCAGCCTGGGCAAAGGCACATAAATAAAGCAAAACTACAAATATTAAATACATTGAGTGTAAAATACAAACTGAGTCAAACATGCTATGTAAACCGTTGGGGTGGCACCGGAACCTTTTTTTACTGGTCTCTGTTGGTACATAAATGCTGCCAGGGTGAGGGGCCTAGCCAATCAGAGAGCAGGGTTTTTCTACCCATTTTGTAAATAAAAATCACTGTTATACTAACATATCTACCCAGAATACCAAACAAACCAAAAAAAGACACAAAGATTAACAAACATAACAGCGTAAAATAACAAGACTAGCCTTGTAGGCACCAGCCAAATTTTGTTCTTTTCCCCCCATATTGAGAAATAAAGAGATGCTGAAGCAAACGCTGACATTATCTGGTATGCCAGTTGCCGGGGAATGTCACTTTCATATTAGCTTTTGTACCACGCACAAATTTCTGAAATGCTATCCCAGGGGTAGAGCCAACAGCACAGCAGGCTTTGTTGACATGATCTGTATCAGCTTGTGTGCTCAAGTTGACCTGTAGAAAATAGCGTCCCTGGCAGCTGCACGGCTTGCCAGTGGGAAACGCTATAGTGGGTAAGAGAAGGGCACCAGAGTCAGCGAGTGACAGGAAGGAACAATCTGCTGTTTTTAATAAGGCAAGGCCTAATATCTGAGATTAGTTAGAGATCTGCATTAAGAAAACTTGGAAAGGAATGAAAACCTCTGCATGGGAAGAGGGTGAGAAAAGGGAGCTGGGGAGAGAGTTTGGAGAAGCTGTTGTACTGTGAGAAGAATTCTATCTTTCCAGTAATAAAATCTCTCCCATCATGAAGTTTCTTTTATTCACAAGGTTCCTGCTTTTAGTGTTTCGTAAGACATCTCCATCTTAAGGGCAGTGCTGGAATTACACTTTATGAGCTTTGGGAGTTGGGGGGCCCATAAAGGTCCTATCTTTAAATTGAGGCCACCTTCCCATTATAAGTCAATGGCAGTGATGTGTGAGCTGCCGGGGCTCACTTCAAAGCTAGGGAGGTCCGAGCCCTTGCAAGTACCCCTGTAATTCCAACACTGTTTAAGGGCCAGTATTCATTTAGTATATGTGGGTTGCTTGGCCTCTCTTGATAAAGGATTAGGGTTTATATATCCTACTGGGTGCATGTGGGAAATAGGATAAAGGAAATTTGGACATCAGGTGCTTTCAGTTGTGACTTTTGAAGTCCAAGCCTGGTTACTGCATTGCTTGTTGGAAAAATTGAAGGTAGTTAAAGGGGTGATTTTTAAACATTTGTCTATGTAAAAGATATTATAAGCTTTACACACACTCACTTTATCAGTTTTGTAATACCCGTAGAAAACTTACAGAATACTTGATTTTATTTTGAGTAACTGCACAGATATTCCATTATTAGTATCCCAGTAATAGCATTACTACATCATAGAAATGCAGGATTTCCAGTATTCGGAACAAGGATGGTTGAATATGCTGTATGCATGTGCTTAAGTGTTAACATGGGTGCTGTCTTCCAGAGTCAGCAAGGGGCCACATAGAACTGCACATACTTGTTGGTGATGAAGAGAGGGTATTTCCGCTAGGTATTTTGAAAGATTGGTAAGTGCTGAGGCAATGGGATGAGGAGGCAATACAGGAACATCACAGTTCTCAAGTGAGAGTATTGAAAATTTGCAAGAGGGGGACTTTACTGGAACATACTAAATCGGGCATACATGAAAGGTCTTGAAGGTCAGTTACACCAAGGCTAAGAAAGAGATCAGTACGTGTTTATGATGCTATTTTGTAATTGTTTTAAATGGAATGGTACCCTGAGCCTCCGGGGAAGGGTGCATTGTAAATGAAATACTACTGCTTTTGTGTTATGCCACTTCTCACCCTTCTCATTTCGGATAGTTTAATTTTTGTGAATGAAATATTGGGTAGCAGGCCTCCTTCTGAAGTGGGAACTAGTGAAGCTGATGTGGGATGTGGTGCTGCTTTCTTTCACCTTTGGTGCTGAGTGACCTTTCACAGAGACTGTGCCTTAAATGAACACAATATTAGCAGCTTGACCATTGCTGAATCACAACATTTAAATGGCTTTTTTTCACTAGGAATGCTGCTGCTTTATGGCAAGCATCAATTTAAACAGAGTTCAGTACACACACACACACACACACACACACACACACGGTGAATCTTTCAAATACAGCATTCTTTCTGTCTGAATTAGCTACATATTTTATCTCTAATGGGAGTGGGGGTCTCTTGGTGTTCCTGTCAGAGCTCTGATTGAAGTAAGCCCAGCTGGCACACGTCACAGTGGATTATACATCAACTAGGTCACTATTCTAAAATGTAATGGCCTGAATTGTCTCCTTTTATATGGAGTGCACTGCCTAAACTGGCTTCCTTTAATTAAGGTGCAATCCCCAGCCAGTGTGTGGATAACTGATGAGAAGTGTAACCCTGTATTCTGCCTTTTAACACTGGTGAAACTTTCTTTTAAATGTAGCAGTTTATTTCAACAGGCACTCACTCGAGCAGTCTGGGGCTTACACTCGAGCAGGCAGCAGCTTACAGACCAGGCAAAGATCTAGACTCCAGAAAGAGACCCCCGTCTAGGGGTTTTGATGGTATACAGTCTCTGGGAAAGGGGAAGGGCACTATCTCGACTGGCAGCACATTAGGTTAAACAGTACCTTATTTGTTGAAGAATTGGGATTCCACGGTTGACAGCTGGATTTCCGTCGAAGCACAGGCTAGCTGGAACATTCCTCCCATCATGACTGGTGGTGACAGGATCAGATCGTTCTCTAGAAAACAGGTAGGCTGCACAGCATAACAGGTGTAGGACTCCAAAATGATTCGGTCCAGAACAGGAGTAAAATGCAATCAGGCAGTTTTTATTTCCTGTGAAAAGCTCAAGCTGCATGTCACCGGGCATGGGTTTAGGATAACACAATTTCAGGCGGACCACAAATCAGATGCATAAAAAACTCATGGTTGCGTTTATATCATTTTATTTTCATCAAGTAAAATATACAGAAAGCAAAATGGTAAGTCAGACAGCTGCTTAGCTTCAACGGTTTATAAGGCTTTTCAGCCTAGCATAAATCAGACAGTGTAAAAGCACACAATACAGGGAGGTCTTTCACCTTCCTGTCTATCTCTCCTCTCTCAGCACTGAGATAGGGCTTTTTATAAGCTCACTAGAAGTTGGAAAAATAATTTCCCCTGGCTTTTGATAAACAGCAGACATAACATAAAACTAGCCACTAGGGGCAACTGTTGCACCACGTAGAACAGTTATTTGGTACCTGAAGCACATTACATAACTTGTTTACAACATTATTAAAGGTCAGAGCTGAGGTCAGAACATTCTGTGCTCTCCTAAACTCTCCTGCAGGGTCAAATTACCTCATGCTGTCTGCTGCAAAATATATCTTAGAAGGGGGGCTGCTAACATCTAGAAAAAGCAGACACAAACTTTTGTTATTCTTATAATAAGACAGCCCTCTTAGTTTTCGTTTTTAGGTTAATATGCACAGAAAGCATTATAATAAGCACTTCAGTACTTAATTTATAACCAGCATGTTGGACATTATCCAAAATGTATAAACTGCTTGGGGAAGGGGTTTCCTATCCCAGGGGTGTCAACTATGACAGAGGTCACCCTGTCACACATCCCCCCACATAAGTTGTCCAAATATCAACTAACACCCTGGAAGGGTGTGGAGCTTCAGCCCACCCTTACTGGAAGCCCTGACTCAGGGTCCCTTTAAAAAAACATTTATAAAGTATCCTGTTCATAACAATACAAATACCCTGAGGCATTTTACAGGTTTACTAAATTAGTAAATTACAAAGCATTACATACATTTTAGGAGAAAGAACCATTAATGGCAGTTTTATGCCATCTACTGACTTTCCCTGACCAGATAGACTTGAACATTTGAATGGCTGGACAATCCAGCACCCAGTAGAACTGTCTTTGGAGGGGGGAGAGAACTACCTTGCTGTGTCCCCACTTAACCATCCAAAGGTAGGCTAGTAACCTACCACGCTGTATGCCTAACAGCCTGTCCCTAACCTCTGGGTTTACGTATCAAATCTTACACACTTCTAGTGGTGTTGGCCACCACCTTGCCCCTCCTGTTCTATGTGGGAGTCTCCTCCTCCTCCTCCAAGGGTGACATCTCTTGCCCTTCACCTTCTCGGTTACTCCTCCCACATCACTATCAGGGGTCGCTATCTGTCTTTCCCTTTAACAGGCCTTATAATATGCTGCCACCTGCCTGTACATGCCTGGCCAATAGAAATACGGGGTTAGTCTAGCCAAAACCTTCCCATGGCTCACATGCTCCGAGTGACTGGAGTGTGCATCCTCCATCAGCTTTTTCCTATATACCATGGCCACCACAACCTGGGCATCCACTTGCTTTGTTCGGGGGTTGAGCCTCATGTGATATAGAACTTCCTTCCTAAGTTCATACCACCAGAACCTGTCCCCCACGCCACCGTTAACCTATCTCCCATCCATGGTTTTTATATATTCTCTTAACTGGGTAACTTCAGGATCCCCCACCTGCAATTTTCCCCAGTCAACATTAGGAGAACAATCATTTTTCATAGGAGGAGGAGGTTTAAAACGTGCAAAGGTCCCTTCAACCAAAATTGCTTCTTCCATCTTGCCTGAAGTCTTCTCCCCCAGTAATACATTGCCAGTCAAAGTCTTAAACTGGGGTCTTCTCTTCTCGTTCACCGTCCTTCACTAAATAGCAGTCCAGAAAAATGGGCAGCAACAGGATCTCCACAAATGTTGGTCACAAATGCTCCATCAGGGGGTCCTCCTCCTCCAGATCCCATGGATCCTCCGAGTGGGACTGCTCAAGTAGCTCCTAGTATCTGCGCTCCACCTCTCTTCAGTGTTGATCAGCCTAAAGCCATCTCCCACTCATCCAGTGAAGAAGCTGTATCAGGGTCTCCATTTGGCCATCAGGTCCGTCTCGTCCCATCCACGGTGCCTCGCCCAGGTCACCGTCTCCATCAGATGCTGTCCTTATCTCACGTGGTGCCATGCACCTCTGCCATATATCCCCGGTACCAGATCTGGCACCAACTGACTGGACTCCCCCTGTTTCTTTGGACTTCCAGACAGATCCCACAGTTGACACCATATGTCACCGGGCATGGGTTTAGGATAACACAGTTTCAGGCGGACCACAAATCAGGTGCATAAAAAACTCATGGTTGCGTTTATCATTTTATTTTCATCAAGTAAAATATATAGAAAGCAAAATGGTAAGACAGACAACTGCTTAGCTTCAACAGTTTCTAAGGCTTTTCTTCAGCCTAGCATAAATCAAACGGTATGAAAGCACACACTACAAGGAGGTCTTTCACCTTCCTATCTGTCACTTCTCTCTTAGCACTGAGGTAGGGCTTTTTATAAGCTCACTAGAAGTTGGAAAAATAATTTCCCCTGCATTTTGATTAACAGCAGACATAACATAAAACTAGCCACTAGGGGGCCACTACTGCACTACAGAGAACAGTTATTTGGCACCTGGAGCACATTACATAACTTGTTTACAACATTGTTAAAGGTCAGAGCCGAGGTCAGCATCTGATGAAGATGGCAATCTGTAACTACCTGTCTGTGTCAAAGGACCTCCTTGTGAATGAGCTTGCTCAACGGAGTTTTCCTACAAAAAACTTGAACTACAACATTCTGTGCTCTGCTAAACTCTCCTGCAGGGTCAAATTACCTCATGCTGTCTGCTGCAAAATATATTTTAGAAGGGGGCTGCTAACATCTAGAAAAAGCAGACACAGACTTTTGTTATTTTTATATTAAGACAGCCCTTTTAGTTTTGTTTTTAGGTTAATATGCACAGAAAGCATTATAAGCACTTCAGCACTTAATTTATAACCAGCCAACCAGTATGTTGGACATTATACAAAACATATAAACTGCTTGGGGAAGGGGTTTCCGATCCCGGGGTGTCCACTATGACAGTGGTCACCCTGTCACACTACACACACACAAAACATTACTGAGGACCCTAATTTAAAATTAGCACAGTTTCCACATTTCTACGGGTTACATCCATGGCACAGTCTCTTGGGAAGGGGGGTCAGGGTTTGAAACTGGGCCCTACTCATCACTTCTTTCCCTTTATAAGCCAAATGGGCTCCGAATTACATTGTGACTTTTTCTCTGTCTCCAAAAGGTAGCCCTTCCTTAATGGAGGCAGTATAGCGCAGTGGTTTAAGGCTCTGAGCTGCAAATCTGGTGACATCCAGCAGACCAGACCTGGGTTTGAATCCCACAGCTTCCACTTGCATACTGTGTGACTCTGAGCAAGTCACTTAACTTCCCTGTGCTCCCAGGTCGCTCCTGTAAAAAAGCTTTCAGCTTAGTGTGCTACTGTTGGTTAAACAACTAAAAAAAAAAAAAAACATTTCCCCACCTGTGGGAGCAGGTGCACTCCTTTCCAGACATCAAGCTAACTCTCCTCAGAATGGAGAGAGGGGTGGTGTCAGTTGTTAAATTACAGGCACATCCAGTCCTTGCCACAACCAGCAACTACTCCTGTCAATCCATGGGCAGGGTTCGCACAGAGCAGGGCCAGACTCTCTCTCAGGCACCAGTAGTCCCCAAAACTATCCAGTAGCACATACCTCGTGTAGACATGGGCAAGCAAGGGGTAGCTCTGCCACCTACCCCACCGGAGGCATCACTGCCACTTCTGTCGTTAATGGGCTCCCCATGGCAGCCACCCACTCCTTCAGTAATGAGAGGCTAGTAGGCTCTCGGCGACCCTCTCCTCACTTGCTGCTCCCTCTGGCCCTGCTGCCCCACCGCTGCTGGGGGGGGTTGCTCCATCCTCATTTTTGGGGCCGGGGGGGCAATCTCCCCACCCCGGCCCTAACTATAGGCCTCCCCTCAGTCCTGCAAGCAGGCACGCCCACTCCTCTCGTCAACTGCTCTCAGCTCAAATTCCTAACTGAACTCCCTGAACAAATTCCCCTTGTGCCAGTTAGCACTTTGAAAAACTGCACACATGCCGCCTGAGCCACTGCCCATGCCCAGCGGCACGCACACCTCCCGATGCCAACAGGGCATCTTTGCTGGTAACCCCGGAATGGCATGGGGGTTACAGAAGCAAGCTAACAGAGAGAGACATGCATCTTCCAAGCATTAAACAGACACAACATTAGCAACTGTCATTCACAAAATGTAAATGGCTTTTTCATTAGGAGAGCTACAGTTTTATGGTGAACATCAGTTAAAACAGAGAGTTCAGTGACCCCCCCCCCGGCAAGTCTTTCAAATACAATATTCTTTCTGTCTGAATTGGCTACTAACTGAATTAATAAATCCATAAATTTGAAAGATTTGCTGGGGGGTGGGTCACTGAACTCTCTGTTTTAACTGATGTCTGCCATAAAACTGTAGCTCTCCTAATGAAAAAGCCATTTAAGTTTTGTGGATGAACTAGGGCTGAGCTCTTAATTTTGTGTTTGTTTAATGCTTGTGAGATGTATGGCTCTCTCTGTTAGGCTCCTTATCAGTTACCTACACATTGGTTGGTGATTGCACCTTAATTAAAGGAAGGCAATGTAGGCAGTACACGTTATATAAACAAAGCCGATTCAGGCCATTACATTTTAGAATAGGGACTCAGCTGATAAGCGGTCCACCATAAAGTTTGGTAGCTGGGCTTGCTTCACTCAGAGCTCTGAAAGGAACATCAAGAGACACCTAATTCCGTTGGAGATAAAATAAGCAAGTCAGGATAACCCGGCTGAGATGCAGTATCTCATTTTTGGTGGGGTCCTCCTGTTACCCATTTTTACGGCTGCATAGCGAGTCGGGTCGTCATCAGTGAAGCTTTTCTTTCCTGGTGCCCCCCACCCAGTCACGAAGTGTCTCTCCCTCCTGCTGCTGCTGCTGGAGCTTTGATGTTGGCTGATTCACTGATCCTTCCTGCTATCCCCAACAACCTCTGATGTAGCGGAGTCTCTGAGCCCACCTCCCTCTCTTGCCATCGATGCATTGCATCTGTCCTGCCTCCATAAGCACCAGCAGTGAGTACAGTGCTAGCAGCCTGAGAAGCCCTGGCACCTCTGACCCATTCATGGAGTCTCTGCCCTTCTCACTGCTGCTGGAATTCTGATGTCTGGTGAATCCCTGAGCCCACCTCGCTCTCTCACCCCCAATGCACTGCATTTCCCCCACCTCCAGCAGCACCTGCAATAATGTCAGTGTTCTATCCCTGGTGCCCAGCACCGTCAAAATGCCACGGGTATCTTCCATGAAGTGCCCGAACCAACACAGCAGTACTGACAGCAACGGCATGGTCTCGAGGCCCAGCCATAGAAAAAGCTAATTAACAGGTAGAGGAAGACAAAAATTCTATGTAATGGAAATGACAGTGCACCATGAATGACTGATGGGGACGGGGATGTAGAGAAACCAGGCGAGTGACAGAGTTGTGTAATTTTGTGTGAGGAGGGGGCAGCATGCTAACATCTATAAGAAACAAAGCTTCTGTCTGACCCTTTTGTTACCCTGTCCAGGTTTGTTTTCTCACTGGATCAGGTTTCCTGATCGGGTAGACATTGGGATGATCCATCAGATAGTAATGAAGAATGCAGCCCATTGCCACTAAATACAGCTTAGCTTGTTCGCTTGATCTTTCAATTCTACCGATCCTCTAAGCTCCCACGTAAGCAACAGGCTGCAGAATAGATCCCTCTGTGCAGAAGAAACTCTGTCCACATCTCAACTCAGTATTGGCTGCCCCAGATACTGTATGCAGTCTGTCCATCTCCTGATACATTAGGATCTTCTAGCCCCCAGGTGATCAAATAAAGGCTTGAGCTACACTGCTGGTCTGCATTTTGTCTTCTCCTGCTCCTGTTTATGCACTCTCTCTCTCTCTCTCTTTTTGTAATAGTTTTTATTAGGTTTTTCATATATGCAACACTGGGCCACCAAAGAAAGTCATTTATTTATTTCAAAACTTTTCATCAGCATAGATATACTGAGCTGCTAACTGCTCATTTCAGGATGCATCCTGGAGGAAAGGAGATGTGGAAAGTCTTATACAGCAAATGTAATATAGCATGAGCATAATCATAAAAAAATTGAAGGCAAACAGTAAAAAAAAGAATGCACATTAGATACAAGTGAGATAATATAGGCAAGGATACTACTCTTTAAATACAGAAAATGAACAAGGTATGGAGGAGAAAGCTATGAGGAGAGACTGGTGGCTCCTATCTTGTATACCTTCCAGTCTAAGTAGATCAGAAGGCGGGAACATGTTCTCAGTCTCCCGCATACTCAAGGGTATTGATAAGATGAAACGGGTGGAAATGTTGAGCTGGTGTGCTCTGGCAGGATGCTGGGATGTCCTGAGGCTCAAACTTTGTAAATGTTAGTGGTAACATTAGGAAGCCCTTTTCCAAAAGGCTGGTGAACCTATGAAACAGCCTACCAATGGAGACAGAAAATACGCAGATAGTACAGTCCTTATAAATAAGCCTGCACAAATTTCTATGTAACCCCTAGATGGCGCTATCCCAGGGGCTACTACCCCTGCCTGATTTGTCACTAACAGGTTGAGGGGCCTGGATCCAATGGCGGGTGCCTCCACCCAGAGGTCAGGGTTTGCAATAGTTAAACTAACTTGGTCACAGCCCTCTGGGACACTGCAACCCCTTCTTCCCACTAGTGGCCCACACAATATATCAGAATTACCTTCACAGTATACACTTACCCCCAGGTCTGGTTCCGCACTGGGACCTCCTGTGAAATGAGATACAGTGCAACAATCACAGTACAGTACTTTAACATAGACAAATACCCTCAGGCAGTATAACTTTGCTGAAACAAGCAGCTCTGATTTATTTGGGGGATATAACAAGGACAGGGGAAATCAGGTTAATTAGCTTATCACTCTAATAATCTACTTATGGCTCTGTGCACAGGCCTATCCCTATCAGTTACTGTCCCTGGGTACCCAAGCCCTAGTGGCTAGTCCAAACCTGTGGCAGCTGGTAGGGCCTTTCACACAGAGAAAAGGAGAATTAAACAGTCAGCAGTACAGTAATTCCATTTTGGATTTAATGTGGCAATTCAACAGGGACCTGAATTAGTACTCACGACCTCCAAATAAGATAGGGTCCTTCAATGTCAGCAGGGCTCACTTGAGGTACACAAACCTCTTCACACATCCATATAAAAGAAAGCACTATACCAGGCAGGCTGCATCTGTATCCCGATCGCAATTACTGCACAATACCCGGGAGAACACACAGCAGATTCAGTTCCTGACAGACAGAGTGCAATTTTCAGCAATTCCTCCAGTCTTCTACAGGGTGAGCCTGGTTTCTACTCTTCAGAGATCCTTTGATTCTTTTCACAGGACGGATTCAGTCCTAACAAGCTGTTACACAAGCTGCAGACCGGAACTCTGGGCCTTACACATGTTTTTTGACTAAAACTGCACACTGAAAAAGCACAGGGCTCCTTCCTTCTTCACTGCCAAAGCTCAACTGAACCTCCAACCGACAAAACCGGGCACTTCCTTTGAGTTCCTCCCAGTTCTTGACTGGATTGGCTGTCACTCACAATAGACTGCTGCTGTTGGTCCAAAAAGGCACTGAAGTCTAAACTACATCTCCCAGAGTCACTGCCCATACAATCCTCTTGTGGCTGGCTCAGATTATGAGTCCAAGTTCTGATTCGTCCAAGGCACCATTTTAGAGCTAGCATACCCCACACTGATTGGTCCAGTTCAGCAGTTCAAAACTAGAATGGGGAACTAGCAGACACAGTTCTGACTGCAAAGAAAGCAGGTTAGACAAACTGTAATTTCATTATTACTCTAAATAATTTCTGGCAAACAGTTACATCTTTCAGATAGGTTCCCTTTGCACTCCTAGTGACTGCAAAAATGGAGTGAATTGGCAGCAGCTTGAGTGGTACTCAATCAAAGAAACACACAGTCCCCCATACAAACTAATTATGTCTGCAAGCAGACAGCTCTTAAAGAGACAGTACCAGAGGTTCTAAAAACACTCACTGATAAATGGCTTAAACGCCAAACACCATTCAGGCTTGGAGCATTCAAGCAAGCTCCTGGAAGTCTTTTGGGAACCCCCATTTGCAGGGGGGTTACATCTACTTACAAATAGAATAATAGATAATGGACTGTATGTTATGAGGCTGTAATTCCATCAAGAGGTTCTGGTGACAAGCGAAGCGCGAGAGGTTCCAACATGTCTTCCGAACCTTGAGATGGTATCATCCCCAAGAAACACAAAGTCCCCTATTTGTTAATTTTTTTGTAAAGTTGGGATCCAGGTTGTTTTCAGATTCCTCTCTCCAGTCAGGAGCTTACCTTCACGCTCCTGCCTGTAGCTGCAACCACAAGCACTCCACCAAGCAGCTTCTTCTGCAGCCTCCACTCCTCTGGCCCTCTCTTGAGCTAAAGCCAGGGCAGGAGAGTACACCTACAGAGCAGTTTCTTCAATGCAGTACGACAGTAGCAGCCAGGGAGCAGCATAGACTCTTCACTGCACACCAACAGGAACAAAGCAGCAGTGGAATGAGATGGTGGTCTCAGGAGATTTCTCTGGTGCTGGTCGCACATATAGTGTTGCAGCGTGTGAGCCACTCAAAAAACATCTTCCCATCCCCAGAGACTTCATAGCGGGGTGAGGAGCACTCAGGCAGATTGTGCCCATTTATGTTGTTTTCGCATCAACTGCAAGATGGCTTTTACTGTGTCGGCGATTTGATGAAAGTGGGCTCTTGATCCCACTGATCTCCAAATACAGTACATAGAGCTTGGAATTATAGTATTGTGAGACCTTTTGACACTATCATTGCAGTTCTAATGATGGTATTACTTTTTTTTTGTATTGGTTTTAATGATATTATTACCATTATTCATACACAAGAAAAGAATCACAATGTAGTAGAGTGAGTTCCTGCATGTGAAGCAGGGTAGTGGGTGCTAATGGACATAGAATCTCCATATTTTTTTACAGCTGCATAGCAGGAGCTGTGCTGATGTATCACCAACAGAGGAGGAGAGAGAGAGGGTCTGGAAGCAGTCATAGCTCTGAACACTAATCATGTGTCTATAGTGGAGTTTCAGCACATCATTGATATATATGAGATCTCTGCTCTTCTGCTCTGATTTCATTTCTTGTCTTCCTTCCCCTTACCTTACCTACTTTATTCACAGCACTTTTTGTGCCACCTCTGTTCCTGGTTCCTGTTTACCGTCCCCTCCTCCCCCAGGTTGTGGAGTTTCTCTCTTCCCCACCCCGCTACTGGTGATGCATTATATCTCCTGGGTGTTGGATGGCCATCTGTGTTGCATATGTGTGTGTGTGTGTGTATGTCCAGAGCTAACAGCAGCTTTACTGCATTTCCTTGTTGTTTATGGTTGTATTTTCCTTTTCTTCTATTGTGATGTAAATGTGGAACGTTTACGTCACAATAACACAAGTACAACTAAGTCCAACATTAATTCTGTATCTCTTACCACGTTAATGTGTAACCCTCACTGGCCCCTTGTTTAACTAGAAGGCACACCTCTCCAAGTCTAGGGGAAAAGAGAGGGGTGGGTATACATTGTTTTGCCACCATAGGCAAGGTGGACTTAGCCTGCTATACAAAACAGACAACCAAGTGTGGCAATTGCCTGGCACACACCTGTAGGGACCACTTGCCAAGGCCAACAACCTGGGTCCCTGGGAGAAAATGTTTGCTCAGGATTATGCTAGGTTTGCACTTCTGGACAGGGGCACCCAAGTAACTCCAGACACAAGAAAGCAATAACATCGCTGTCCAAACCAAGTTGGGATTCTAGAGTGTGGCTTTTGTTTACGTAACGAAGTAGGAATAATCACAAAGCGAAGATGGACCCCCATGGGGCTACACACACTTGTAATGCAGATTACTGAAGTACAGACATTCCTGAATTCCCATATGGCATAGGATGAAGAATATACACACTGGTGAACACACTGGTTCCTACTGGAAATTGGCACATCCGGCCAGGTATTGGTACATTTTCCATTGACTAGGCACACATGGCCAGTACTAGGACACTTTCCCATATTTCATTAGGAATGAAGGTGGTACACACGACCACAAAGGAGCACATACATGCTCAGAACTCTGTATTTGGACAGTCACATACAGGACTCCAACGTGGGCAGACACTTTTCAAAAGAAACACTGGGTGGACAGGGTCTCTTTTTCAGAGAAAATTCACCCTCAAGGAAATGCAGGTACTCCTAGATTACACAGAAACTCAAAGTACTCACAATAAGTTGTCTCAAGGCAGCTTCTCAAAAGTCCAGGTTGGACCAGGGGATTGCCCCTGAATTCTGGAGGTCACCCTATCCCTCCTGGGATGGGGCACAGAGAGAACATTAAACAAGTTCTCCTCCACTTCTACAGGAACTGTTGTCGACCACTAGGGTGAGAAACACAAAAAAACAAAAAAACTGGTAGCTCTCGACAGAGCTGAAGTGAGAGCTACCTAATTGCAACCTTCTCCCTCGAGCTCCAGCTACAGACTCTCTCAGCATTCTAAAGGTAGCTCTAGCAGCTGCTAGCTAGTGTGGCTTATGCAACTGTGACAGTTCTAAATTACATCATCCCTCCAGAGCTCAGCAGAGACTGAGAACAGAGTGAGACTGAGTGAATCTCATTTAACTGGCATTTCACTAGCTGCCTTCCCTGCTTGCCACTGATTCTATCCGTGATTCTAGTAGCCCTTGGGAACAAGAGGGTTGCACCCACCCTCAGCCAGGAAAATGACTATCCCCAGTCATCACTGTACCCGGCACCGGACCATCCTACCTTATGTGCTACCTACGGAGAGGGGTGATCAGGCCCTCTTCTACCATGTGCTAGGCACAGGCAGGCAACACTAAGGGCCTAGAGGCCATCAGCTGATGCATCAGCCCCTCACACTATGACTTACTATGGAGAATCAGTGGCTGTGGGAGAACTGCCCAGAGCATAGCCCCAACAGACCAGAACTGTGGCCTCTATAGCCGTCAGGTCCACAGCCTGTCTATCCCCTAACCTCTAGGGAAACCTATCTAACCAAAATCTACCACAGGGAACCTCCTCCAAACCCAGGGCACATGCAAACCAAAACACAGAGCAATAACACTATACCAAAGCATTACACTCCACACTCCCCACAAATATACCTGTAGAAGAAAAGGTTAACACATTTTAACAACTACACAGTATCTAAAAACACTTTAAAGCACAGAGGAACTCCGATGAGTCCCCAAATCCTCTTCTCTGATCTTCAATTCTTGCTTCATCAGGATCACCTGAAAGAGAAAAGATGAACAAAACACCCCAAACCTGCAAAACACAGTACCATATCCCCGCCATCAAAACAATGGAGAATCCAAAAAAATATTTTATAGAAAACAATAAAAGTAGAAAACAGTAGAAAACCCTGACATTATGTACAATACAACATTTTAAGGGGATGGAATGCTCTAAAAGTCCCATCTAGTGACAAAACAATTGTGCCCAAAGGCAGGGTCCATTAAAGAGTCTCTCCTGGGCCAGAGCCCATTGAAGCACAGTTCTTGAAGTACTGTAGCCCCAAAGGGGAGAGTCTTTGTGGACAGTCCAACAGTTTGTAGTCTGCCAGGTGTAGGATTTGTATTGCAATGTCAATAAAGTAAGAAAAGTTTGGACTTACCAGTCCCTTGAAGAATGAACAACAGGATCACCTACTTATCCAGCCGAAGACTCTCCCTTCCTGGCAGCATTGTTCGGATACAGCTGGGCGGATATCTTCAAGAAAACAGATGATGAAACAGGAAACTGCTGGACTGATGTCATCTTAGAAATCAAACCATGGAACAGAAACCAACAGCTGGGTTATGTCTTCGGCATCCCAGGCAATGAATCAGGAAACAGCTGGGTTGATGTAATCTGGAAGTCCAGGCAAGAAACTGGAAAGGTACACTGCAGGTCTGACAAATCTGGATGCACCTTGGATCCTGGAACACCAGTCTGGCGGAACAACATGGGTACGGCACTGCTGAATGGCAGACTTTTCACTGTCACTGCTCTTCTTCCCTCTGGGTAGGCATGGGCATACTCCAGGAGAGTGGCACCATTAAGGGTTGTACCACTCTGGGTCAGGTGCAAGAACTATGACCCCATCTGTGCGTTCATAATTGATGTTGTAGAAGGTTTCTCTTCCTGCTTTGTCCACATATCGTACAGTGTCCTGCCAAATTTTCAAAACTTTAGTCCATCATTTGTGGCTCTGTCTCCGACACAAGGGGTCTCACCTGGATGCAGATTCTTGCTTGCTTCCTCCAGTAACCAGGCTTTCCTGTTTTGCTCAATCTCCTCCCAGACTCTCCGAGGAAAGGACATTCCATATATGGGATTTGCCCTCCTACGAACTAGTCTCTCCTCCTTACTGCTCTTCTCCAGTACACGGCCACTGGCACAGCTTGGGGGTGGCCAGTCCTGGTTTAACCAGTGCCACATACTCAATGCACAGAAAAATGTGTCCCCGACCATGTCTGCAGGCAGGGCAGTGGAGTCACCAACTTCTTTCTCTGGTTCCTCCGAGACAAGAGCTTGAGGCCACTCACTGGGACTCTCAACAGAAAGATGCATATCTTCTTCCTCCTCTTCCTCACTCAAAATCTGAGCCCAAGAGTGAGCAGTCATGCTCACTCCTGAGACAGTTCACTCTTCACTGGGAGCAGAGTTAGACACCTCCCATTCTAAAGTTTCTCGAACTTCGTGCCCCCCAACTAGGCTAGGACTAGGACCCTCTCTCCATGGGTCCACGGATCCTTCCTCCACACTGTCCATTTGCCATACAGGTGTAGAAACATCACAAGGAATCTGCTCTTGCAGTAAATCTACACTCGCTTCCTTTGGGCCACGCTCTGCTGGGCCTCCCCCAACAGGTTCAACCTGGTGCTGTGTGCTGCTACATGTAGGATTTTGTACTTTTGTCTAGGGGCAGACCACACTTCACTAAGCATTCTGAACAGTGAGGAATTAAGAAAACATCCGTGCATGCTTTCACAGGGTAGCTGGGAATTGCAACATGAGAAAGCAAACTGTCACCGTAGAAACATTACTCTATTTCTTTTAGCTTGGCAGCCTCTTCAGCTATCATAGCTCGGGCATGATCCAGATAGCGGGATGGTCTCGAAGCCATGTCTGTAAATAAACTCATTAAAGTTCATTGTTACTACACAATTCACGATACTTGGAACAGTCTCTTAAAATGGCTCCCTACTGCTGTGTTTACATTACTACCCCACCTTGTAATGGCAGCAGAGCATTCCTGATGCATCGACAAATCTGTCTCTGACTCAAGCCACTGTGCATCTGACTTTCTGCATACTGCTAATTTACTCAAACTGTAACAACTGCACTGCATTTACTTTCCTCAGCACATTTATATGATTTCTGGACTTTACGATTAGCTTTCAATCAGTTTTACTTGCTTAAAGTCACTAAAAGCCACAGTATTTCTAGAACAGGATTGCCTGTTTGTTGTAGCCTCTCATACAACTTACAGTCTCTTGATTTGCTCAGAAAATTATGCTGTTGCTGAACCCATAATACATGCTCACAGTCTATTGCTCAGAATTCTTGCTTGTTTTCATTACACTTTACAGTCCTTCTTTGCAAAACAATCATACTGTTTACACACAGATCCAGCTGGCTTTGTTAAAATCACAACACAGTTTGAGTTCAGTTTTGCTGAATTGTACTCACTGAATCAGTAGCTGGCTTGCTCCAGTGGAAATCTTGGCCTAAAGCTGATCCTGGAAGGCTTCTGGGTTGAAACAGGCTGGCAATCCTGCCGATTGTCACTAAGAACACCACGCTTGCTTCCCAGTCAGTCGGTTGAGCCCGATTTTGAACAGAAATAGTCTGTATTTACAGATTTAGAATGTTCACAGTCCCCTCGAAGGTTTTCTCCTGGCTAACCAGCTCGCACACCACTCGCTCTCTCCCTCTCGAACACTGAGCTGCTCTCTGAAGCTGTCTAGGGGGCGGGACTGATTGCAGTTGCACCAATCACTTGACGCCATTCAAATGAGCCTCTCTCTCCTCTTCCTCCATGGCGATTGTCGTGCAGGGCAACATTTTTAAACTGCAAACTGAACTTTTTTCCTTGGCTGAAATTTCATGCCGGGAGCACCGTTTTTGACCATTTTCTCATAGAACTTGGCTATTTCTTTAGCGACTCCCCCACAACAAGTACATTAAACTTTCAGGGCACAATTGTCTCTTTGTTTCCTAAAGTCCACAATACTTTTTGTCACAGAAAACTTGAGAATTAAAGCTTGTAAACATTCTCTTGATGCACAACAAAGGCATACACATTCTGGCTTTACAGTCCCTTGGTAAACAGTGGCACAGCACACAGCAGCACATGAACAGCAGGCACACAGCAGCACATACAGATGGCACTATCCTAGGCAGATCCTTTTGTGCAAAGCTTCCAGTTTTGAGCTACCAACTGCCAGACAGACAAAACACTAGCCTTAGCCTAAGCAAACTATCTTTTGTTTTCTCCCAAATTCAAAACACATTATTGGATGAGCCCCCATTTTGTAACCCCCCACCGGCCCCGTGTTTAACTAGAAGGCACACCTCTCCAAGTCTAGGGGAAAAGCGAGGAGTTAGGGTACATTGTTTAGCCACCATAGACAAGGTGGACTTAGCCTGCTATACAGAACAGACAGTGTGGCAACTGCCTGGCACACAACTGGTAGGGACCACTTGCCATGGCCAACAACCTGGGTCCCTGGGAGAAAACATTTGCTCAGGACTATGCTAGGTTTGCACTTCTGGATAGGGGTACCCAAGTAACTCCAGACACAAGAAAGTAATAACATCACTGTCCAAACCAGGTTGGGATTCTAGAGTGTGGCTTTTATTCACGTAACAAAGTAGGAATAATCACAAAGTGAAGATGGACCCCCATGGGGCTACACACACTTGTAGTGCAGATTACTGAGGTACAAACATTCCTGAATTCTCATTTAGCATAGGATGAAGAAAACACACACTGGTGAATGCACTGGTTCCTACTGGAAATTGTCACATCCGGACATATACTGGTACATTTCCCATCAACTAGGCACACATGGCCAGTACTAGGACACTTTCCCATATTTCTTGAGGAATGAAGGTGGTACACACAACCACAAAGAAGCACATACAGGCTCAGAACTTTCAGAATCCACTATACTGGGGTAAACTGAATGAAAACAACCCACATCCAGGGGTAAACACTTTTCTCAGGCATTGACCAATGGCACTGAAGAAAAAGTAATAGGTGCCCTTTAGAACCTGTAGAGGTAAACTGGTTACTCCGAGGGGGTCTCCTACCTTTCTTTCCAAGCTTATACTCTGCCATTCATCTGGTTAATAACACCACACACTGTAAAGCTTTGTAGATGTTGTCAGTAAATGTTTACCACACTTAACATACTACAACTAAACACCTCAGGGTGCCAAAATTAAAAAAAATTCTGTATTTGGACAGTCACATACAGGACTCAACATAGGCAGACACTTTCAAAAGAAACACTGGGTGGACAGGGCCCTTTTTCAGAGAAAAATTCACCTTCAAGGAAATGCAGGTACTCCTAGGTTACACAGAAACTCAAAGTACTCACAAGTTGTCTCAAGACAGCTTCTCAAAAGTCCAGGTTGGACCAGGGGATTGCCCCTGAATCCTGGAGTTTACCCCATCCCTCCTGGGATGGGGCACAGGGGAAACCAATAAACAAGGTCTCCACCACTTCTACACAGGAATTGTTGTCGACCACTAGGGTGAGAAACACAAAAAAACAACAACCGATAGCTGTCTGACAGAGCTGAAGTGAGGAGCTGCCTAACTTCAACCTCCTCCTGGAACTCCAACTACAGACTCTCTGAACATCCTAAAGCTAATTCTAGCAGCTGCTAGCTAGTGTAGCTTATGCAGCTGCAACAGTCCTAAATGACACCATCCCTCCAGAGCTCAGCAGAGAGTGAGACAGAGTGAAACCCATTTAACTGGCATTTCACTAGCTACCTTCCCTGCCTGCCACTGATTCTAACTGGGATTCTAGTAACCTCTGGGAACAAGGGGGTTATAAATGCATCAGTGGCTGCCAGCCCGGTGGCACTGAGGATTGAGGCGCTGGACACCACACCTCACGCCATGCCAGTGACCCAGGTTCAGAAACGGACTTAGGTCATTCGGGGGTCAGCTGGGGAGGTAAGGATTGAGCATCCGGAGGACTGCACTCCTTCTTAAGGGTGGGGGGTGTGACACATGGACAGCCAGTTCTGAGTACACTATGATTTTTTTTGTAGTATAAAAATGTGTTATGGACTGTCTCTCATGAGAGATGCTGAGACAGCATGTGAGATCACACACACACAGACACAGGTTTTAGATACAAGGTGTTACTTGGAAGGCCAGAAGCTAATTACAGACTAGAACAGGCCTTAATCAAGAATCTCCTGTTATCTATGTTAAATATAGCTTTAACTGCTAAGAGGGAAATCAAGTATCCCTTTTATGATGTTTCGAAGGGGAAACCAGGTTTAGCACACTGGTGCGAAATCATAAATGCTTTGATGTCTGTGTGAGAGGGATACTGCTCATAGATGAAAGGAATTTACAGACTTGATTGGGGAAGTCACAATGGGAAAGGAGTGTCTGCTGATGTAACCTTAATTAACTTTCCTTCTAAAATGATAAAACTTCCTGGGTGTATGATTTTAATAAACAGAGAAGGAGCTAGGTGACGTCACACAAAGGGGTTGGCAAATACAGTTTTTTAAAGAGTATTCTGTTTTCCTTCAGACACACTTTTATCTACACTCTGACAAAGAAACATCTTTGAGCACTTTAAGCAAGTATACAGGCAGAGAGAGACAAAATCTAAGTACTGTAGTAGGACTTGCACTGTTAAAAACTTGTTCTTTTAAAAGATTGTATGGTTCTTGTGATACATAGTTCTATATTTTATGTTTTACATATTCTTTTATCTATTTTAGTAAACTCTGTTTCTAGAGCCTATTTGGTCTGTCTTTGAATTGCTTTTCTTTAACAAGTGAAGTATATGTGGTTAAAGCAGACACTGTGCATAATCTTGAATGGTAATACCAAACTGGAAAAAGGTAAGAGTAATCTGAGGTCTTTTATTAGAGTTTTTAAGGGTTCATTTTATACACCTGGTTAGGTGCCCGTAGGCAAAGATATCTGAGCCTGTGCATTGGGTACGCTAGCAAGAGGTTCACAGTTTGAATCCCTCCAGAACTGAGAACAAAGGTTGATTCGAACCCACAAAACAGGAGAGTTACCCTGTTTCTGTTAACAAGACTGTGCTCGGAGGTTGGCACTTTGGGAGTAGAGGGCTGACCTGCTGAGTGGGTTTGTGACAGATTGGCTGGCAGTGGTGGCATAATTTTGGTATTACAAGCTTTTATTGTTCAGTGTGTCAGCTTGAGACCTTCAGCTCACTTGCAAAGAAAGAAAAAGGCAGAGTTTTATTTTAGAAGGAGACAGAACTATATCACGTGGCATAAGTCAAGTTCCTACTCGTTTTATTTTTTTTCCTAAAGTGCAAGTCAGAGTAGCAGTAGTTAGGGAAGATGGCTTCCAACTACAGCAGACACATTGTAGACTACGTAAGGCAGTCATGCGGGGACAGAGGAGTCCCGTTCGAGGTGAAAACCAGCAAGCAGAACCTCATAGATGCCCTGATGGTAGCAGATACCTAGAGCAGCGAGTCACAGACCGTGACTGAAAAGGACCAAACCTCGAGTGTGGCAGGGCTAGTGGCCAGTGCAGTGTCCAGATCCAATGAGGAGGGCAACAGGGCCACTGTCAGCGAAGGGTCACTGCAGCAGGGGAAAGTCACCAGTATCCTGGATCCAGAAGTACTCAGACTGCAAATTGAGTTGCGCAGGATGGAGCTGGAGTTTCAGGAGAAGAGAGAATGAGAGAGATGAGAGGCAGAGCGGGAACAGCGGGAGGCAGACCATAAGGAGTGTGAGCGCCAGCGAGCTGCAGAGGAGAAGAGAAAGCGAGAATGCCGAGACGCAGACCATGAGGAGCAGGAGCGCCAGAGGAAACACGAGCTGGAGAAGCTACGACTCCAACCAGTGGCACCAGAGCAGGTAAGTGGCTTGGGTTTAACTGGGACTACAGGACTGGGTTACAAATTGAATTCCAAATTAATAGCCAGATTTAAAGAGGAGGAGGATATGGATGCCTTTTTAAATTCTTTTGAAAAAGTTTGTATTCAGGCTAAAATTCCAGGACTCCTAGAGAGTCCTGGAGCTTCCAGCTATCCCTGCTACTTACTGGGAAAGCTCAGGATGCATTGGGTCAAATGGACAATGAGGACAGTGATGATTACAGCAAACTTAAAGCTGCACTGTTAAAAAATATTTGAATTAACTGATGAATCACACAGAGCTAAATTCCGTAATCTCAGGAGAAGCCCTGATATGAGCTACAAGGAGCTAGCCATGAAACAACATCAGTTTTTAAAACGTTGGTGGAAAGGAATTGAGGCAAATGCTGTTGATAAAATTAAAAATGTGATTTTGTTAAAACAGTTTTATTGGACCTGCCCAGCAGAGCTAAAAACCTGGCTGGAGGACCAAGATCCCAAAACAGTGCAAGAGGCTGCTGAACTCTTGGGCCACTATGCCAAGAGCAGACCTACTCTCAGAGCAAATAGGGAGAGCGTGGCAGCACAGAAAGTGAAAAGTGCGCCTTCAGGGCAGCTAAAACCCTCCCTGCCTCCACCGAAACCAGTTAGCCCCAGGTTTCAGAGAAAAGATTTCTCTGCAAAGAGAAGTGAATGTTGGCTATGTAAAGAAACTGAGCATATTGCCAGACAGTGCCCCAAAAGAATGAGCAATAATACGCAGAATGGTACTGGAAAAGAAGTGGTTTGTTTGTGTGTCCCTGGAAGCATGCTTGTGAACATGAGGGAACACATGCACCCAGTCATGGTGAATGGTGCACAGACATAAGGGTTAAGGGACACAGGAGCATCCTTGACCTTGGTAAAGGGGGATCTGGTAGAGTCTGGTCAGCTTATACCTAATAAATATGTCACTGTACTGGACTTCACTGGTGAGGCGAAAACATTGCCCCCTCGCTAGTGTTCTCCTAGACTGGGGTGAAACAGGGGGATCTGTGCGACAGGTGGCTGTAGCCAAAATGTTAGCAGTAGATGTGATCCTGGGCAACAGTCTCAAACGGGATGATATGTGCAGTTACCCGTAGCCAAGTGGCAAGGGAAAATTGTAGTTCCCTGAACCCCACAGAAACCATGGTGGAAACCACTGAGAGGCTGGTTCCCAAGCCTGTGTCTCAGGAAGGGGAGACTAATGAAAAGAGGGTAGAAATTTCCCCAGTAGCAAGTAACCACACAGCTACAGAGGGTTACTCTGAAGGGGGAGGGGTGACCCATTGTTAGAGGGTTGGAATTGACAGTGGTCCAGAGCGCCCTGACGCTATTGCTTGGAACCCTAGTTTAGTGAATGAAGGGGACCTGTCCCATGCCTTGGGAATGTGTGAGGGGTTTGCAGCAGCTCAGAGAAGTAACCCTAGTTTAGAGAAGCTGAGGTCTTGGGCAGACTCGAACAGTGCACAGGGAGGTGACGGCAGACATAAGGTTTATTGGGAAAATGGACTTATGTATACTCAGGCTGTGAAGACAGAGGGAGGGATGCTAGGCAGGCAGCTTGTCATTCCCCAGGGGTATTGTGAGCAGTTGCTCAAAATTGCACATGTTATTCCCTTGTCTGGTCATCTGGGAATCACGCGCACTGTGCAGCAGTTGGCCCAGAATTTCTACTGGCCTAACTTCACCCAGCAGGTCAAGAAGTATTGCAGGTCTTGTCACCAGTGCCAAAAAATAGGAAAGGCGGGCAAGAAAACCCAAGCCGCACTGATTCCATTGCCCATAGTGGAGGAGCCATTCCAGAGGGTGGGAATGGATATTGTGGGGCCTTTAAATACCCCCAGCTCCTCAGGGAAGAGATTCATCCTAACTGTGGTGCATTATGCCACCCGTTACCCAGAGGCAATCACCCTATCCTCACTGAGGACAGACAAAGTGGCAGATGCCTTACTTGGGATTTTCTCCCGTACTGGGTTTCCGCAGGAGGTTATCACCGATCAAGGGGATTCCTTCATGTCGGTCCTGATGAAATGTTTGTGGGAGAAGTGTGGGGTGGTGCAGAGATGCACGACACTGTATCACCCACAAGCCAATGGACTTGTGGAAAGATTCAATGGTACCCTGAAGTCAGTGCTCCAGGCATTTGCTGAACAGCACGGGAGGGACTGGGAGAAATACCTTCCCCATCTGTTCTTTGCATACAGGGAGGTGCCCCAAGAGTCAACAGGATTTCCCCCTTCGAACTCTTATATGGACGCTGGGTACATGGGCCCCTAGACTTGATCCGGGAGGACTGGGAAGGCAAGCACGCCACCCAGGGAACTCCCATAGTGGACTACGCCCTTAAGTTTATGGAAAGGCTGAAAGGAGCTTATGGGGACAGCCCAGAGCAACCTGGCAGCTGCCCAGCAGAAATAAAAGTGTGGTACAACCACAGATCCAGCGCTCACTCGTACATGGTGGGTCAGGGAGTCATGGTCCTTATTCCGGTCCGGAAAGACAAGCTACAGGCTGAGTGGGCAGGACCGTACAAAGTGGTTAGGAAGGTAATTGACGTGAACTACATTGTGGAGTTACCTGACCGAAGACACACAGAAAGGATGTACCATGTCAACATGATGAAGCCATATGCAAATAGGGCTGACATGGTGTTTGCAGTGTGTAGTCCTGGGGAGGGGACGGACAAAGGAGACCCCCTTCTGGACTTGCTGGAGGAAAGTAAGCGGGAGTCCTCTGTGGAGGCAGTAAAATTGTCTCCCCAGCTGGCCCCAGACCAGATCCAGAAAGTAAGTGAGGTTTTAGCAGACTTTGCCCCATTGTTTAGCGCCAAGCCTGGAGTAACCCCCTTAGCAACACACGATGTGGAGACAGGGACACAGATGCCCATACGGCGGACAGCATATTGGGTGTCGGAGGCTGTCCAAAAGGACATTAGGAGGAAGTGTAGGAGATGCTGAATTTGGGTAATCCAGATATCCCACAGCCCCTGGGCCTCACCCATAGTCCTTGTGCTTAAGACAGATGGCTCTACTCATTTCTGTGTGGACTATCATGGACTGAATGCAGTCACAAAGTCCGACACCCACCCGATGCCCCGGATGGACAAACTCCTGGACAAGTTGGGAGAGGTGACCTACTTTACGATGATTGACCTGACCAAGGGGTATTGGCAGGTGGAGTTGACAGACAGAGCTAGGGAGAGGTCGGCCTTCATCACTCCGATAGGCTCATTTGAGTTTAAAGTAATGCCTTTCGGAATGAAGAACGCCCCGGCCGCCTTTCGAAGGTTGGTGAACCAGGTGTTAAATGGTGCTGAGGAGTATGCTGGGTGGCGCATCTGGATGACATTGCCATCTTTAGTACCAGCTGGGAGGAACACCTGTCCCACCTTAGGAAGTGCTGGGCAGGATACAGAGGGCTAGGCTCACTGTCAAAGCCGTAAGTGCCAGGTGGCCATGGGAGAGTGGCATGCCTCAGGCATGTGGTAGGCCGAGGACAGCTCGTCCTAACCAAATAAAGATAGAGGTTATCCAGGCATGGCCCAGACCAGAGACACAGAAGCAGGTCAGGAGTTTTCTAGGGATGGCAGGTACTACAGAAAATGTGTACCCAATTACAGTGCCCTGGCTGCTCCCTATCTGACCTGACAAACAAAAAGATGCCCAAGAAAATTACCTGGGCCCAGCCTGTTGGGAAGCCTTTTCCAAACTAAAGGAGGCACTGTGCAGTGCTCCTGTTTGACAAGTCCTGACTATAGCAGACCCTTTATAATTCTGACTGTTGCCTCAGATGTGGGTATTGGGTCAGTACTGAGTCAGACATCCAGCCAAAGGACAGATCACCAGTAGTATACCTGAGTAGGAAGTTACTTTCCAGGAACAGGCATACTGCAGTGGAAAAGAATGTCTTGCCATAGTGTGGCGCTAAAGAAGTTGGAACCATGCTTATATGGGCAGCATTTTGTGGTGCAGACTGACCACAGCCCCTGGTTTGGCTGATGCAGATGGGAAAGAACAATGGTAGATTGCTAAGATGGAGTCTTGCTTTGCAAGGGTATGATATGACAATCATACATAGTACCAGAACTCAGATGGTCTGTCTCGTGTGTATGAGGAGTGAATTGATTTGGGAAGCTCATCCCATGCCAGGGATAGAGCCCCAAATTCAGTCTAGGTGGGAGGATTGTGACACATGGACAGCCAGTTCTGAGTACACTATGATTTTTTGTAATGTAAAATGTGTTATGGACTGTCTCTCATGAGAGATGCTGAGTCAGCATATGAGATCACACACACACACACACACATAGGTTTTAGATACAAGGTGTTACCTGGAAGGCCAGACGCTAATTACAGACTAGAACAGGCCTTAATCAAGAATCTCCTGTTATCTAAGTTAAAGATAGCTTTAACTGCTAAGAGGAAATCAGTATCCCTTTATGATGTTTCAAGGAGGAAACCAGGTTTAGCACACTGGTGCGAAATCATAAATGCTTTGGTGTCTGTGTGAGAGGGGATACTGCTCATAGATGAAAGGAAATCTACAGACTTAATTGGGAAAGTCACATTAGGAAAGGAGTTTCTGCTGATGTAACCTTAATTAACTTTCCTTCTAAAATGATAAAACTTCCTGGGTGTATGATTTTTAATAAATGGAGGAGGAGCTAGGTGACCTCACACAAAGGGGTTGGCAAATACAATTTTTTAAAGAGTATTCTATTTTTCTTCAGACACACTTTTATCTACATTCTGACAAAGAAACATCTCTGAGCACTTTAAGCAAGTATACAAGTAGAGAGACAAAATTTAAGTACTGTAGTAGGAATTGCACTGTTAAAACCTTGTTCTTTTAAAATATTGTATGGTTCTTGTGATATTTTGATATATAGTTCTGTATTTTATGTTTTACATATTCCTTTATCTATTTTAGTAAACTCTATTTTAAGAGCATATTTGGTCTGTCTTTGAATTTCTTTTCCCCAACAAGTGAGGTATATATGGTTAAAGCAGACACTATGCATAAGCTTGAATGGTGATACCAAACTGGAAAAGGTAAGAGTAATCTGAGGTCTTTATTAGAGTTTTTAAGGGTTCATTTTGTACACCTGGCTAGGTGCCCGTGAGGCAAAATATCTGGCCCCCAAGACAGAATTATCTGAGCCTGTGCATTGGGTATGCTAGCAAGTGGTTCACAGTTTGAATCCCTCAGAACTGAGACCAAAGGTTGATTCGAACCCACAAAACAGACAGGAGGGTTACCCTGTTTCTGTTAACTGTTCACAAGACTGCGCTGGAGGCTGGCACTTTGGGAGTAGAGGGCTGACCTGCTGAGTGGGTTTGTGACAGGAAGTTTGTGTGCTGTGCGCGTCAGCACAAAGAGGGGTTCAGCCCACACCCAGGTGTGCTTGGCTGCCTCCACGGAGGTGGAGATGGCTGCTGCACCAGTTGCACAGGGGCAGGGGAGAAAAAAAAACAGGAAAATACTGGGACCTGGCAGGACCCATGATTGCCCCGATGGGCCAGAGGACGTACTCCTCTGAGGGAGAGGTCGTAGCCCCTTCCGGGTCCATGGAGGAAGTGACAAATAATGTTGTGATAACAAAATTAATGCATTAGTAGCCATTGTAGCTCTGATTAGAACTTGTTTTAACTAGTGACTTGTTCAAGATTATACAATGAGTATGTGGCTGTGATGATATTTGAACCTGGGTCTTAACTCTATGTGCTTTAGTGTGTGTGCGTGAGAGTGAGGGGGGTACATGCACATATACTGCATGCGTGTGGTAATTGTATGATGTTGCCATTAAGATATGAGCTGAGTCCACCTCACTTGTTTTACTTGTAGCCCAAGTCAGGGTTTATACTGCAGTCAGCAGCATTGAAAGGCTAGTGAATATAAGAAGTCTTTCTGTTCAAGTCCAGCTGTGCTTGTGAAAGAGTTGTAGCATATTTCGAGTAATGGGGGAATATTAGTTAACCAGGTTTCTGCTTGGAGCACAGCCATTCTTACTTTTACTCAAAACAAAAAGCAGCAGGAGTGCCCATTAATAACAGAGCCAGTTAATAGGGATTAGCAGCTGGCAGAAAGACTACAGATTGCAAAGCAAAATACAGTGGGATTTTGGCATAGGTGGAATAGTTGAAGCCAGAAGCCAAAAAGCAAGCAGCACAATGAATATTATAGACCTACCTAACATACAGCATCTTTGCATTTAAAGAGCTGATATTATATGAGCTATAATACAACAGGGTTTGCTGTGATGATTCTGTAATAACCACACACCCTGGGTGGGTAGTGAGGCATGAGGTGCAGCTGAAGGCCTTTGATCACTCAGGAAGTGCACTTTAGTGGGTTACTCAATTTACAATTTGCATAAATAGTGGCATCATTTTATGAATGTGTTGATACAACACTTGTTACGGTATATTTGCCAAAATAAATCATGTTATTTAAGCTGGTGATGTTTTTAACTTAATGTGACAGTACAGCGAAATGGGGGTCCATGGGGTCATAGAATCATAGAAGCTTGACGGCAGAAAAGGACCATACTGGCCCATCTAGTCTGCCCTTTTTTTCCCCTACACCTACCTCTCCCTGTCAACCCCTGTCCTCCCCTGATACTCAGCGCAATGCTTGTCCCATGCCTCTTGAATTCTTCCACCGATTTAGCCCCCACCACTCAGTCTGGTAGTCTGTTCCAGGCTCCACCACCCTCTCTGTGAAGAAACCCTCGCTTTGCTCCTGTATCTTTTTCCTTGCAGTCTGAGGCTGTGCCCTCTAGTTTTGACCCCCTCCTTCCTCTTAAGTAAACACTCTTCTCCCACTCAGTTGAGCCCTTTTACATATTTAAAAGTTTCAATCATGCCTCCTTTCTCTCCTTGTCTCTAACGTGTACAGATCCAGCTCCTTACACTCCTGCTCGTATGACTTTCCCTGCATACCCTGCACTATCTTGGTTGCCCTTCTCTGAACTCTGTCCAATGCATCTATATCCTTGCAGAGATGAGGTCTCCAGAACTGAACCCCATACTCCAGGTGTGGCCTCACCATGGCTTTGTAAAGGGCATTATCACCTCCCTCTTTCTGCTAGTAATGTCCCTGCCTATGCATGCCAACATTCCCATTGTTATGGGTCTTGCTGTGATTTGACCCCACATTTAACCACCAGTATTTGTCAAGTCACCATGTCGGTTTTTTTTTTCCCTTTATTTTTCTTCTCAGCACTATTGATTTTCTGGCAAAAAATAGTATGCACATTTTTCTTTCTGTTTTCTTTCATTCCTGAACTGAGATATGGAACTTTGAAGTTTTTAAAAGTTCAAGCTCCTATGTCATGCTTGCCATGAAAAAATGTGCTATCTTGTTACACAGTGCTGTGCTGTTTACAGAAACATTTGGTAGCACCACTGTAATACATCCACAGTATGAATCTTCTTTGTACATTCAGCAGGTAACCACAAGGGAAGAGATTTTCAGAAATTGTGAGTGGTGGTCATCTGTAATGACGTGCGTCATTAGTTGTATAATCAGCTATAAAAGGTGTTTTAAAAATATCCAAGAAAATTAAAAGTGCACTGAGGATGACTCTAAAGATGTCAGAAAAATATTTTTGCTAAAAAAAAAAAGTACATGCTAACTGTCTTGCTTGCTAACAAATACTGCTGCTTTAACCTGAAAGGGATAACGCTATCAGCTCAAACACGGCTCTTCAAAATACCCAAGGATGAAGGACTCAGAGGGTACCCAATGTCACTGAAAGGAGAAAATTCAAGGGAAATATCCAGAAGAATTACTTCACAGAATGAATGTTGAATAAATGTAACCGACTCCCAGAGCGGGTAGGATCAGCTGATACTGTAACTTTCTTTAAACTTGGACTTGATAGGTACTGTGGAGAAAATAAGATGGCAGTCTTTCCACTTATGGTGGGCCAACCACTTGTCTTGTTTTCTGCCCCCTATTTACTTATTTGTTTTTTTGATACCAGCTAAGTTACACTAGATCAGGGGTTCTCAAATGGTGAGGCCAGCCTCCCTGGGGAGGCCCCAACCCGTTCCAGGGGAGGCTCAAGCAAGTCTGAAAAAGTACTGTATTTAAATTGAGTTTTATATATTTTGTGTGATGAGATGATGCAAACTGAAAGAGGATAATAGTAGGTGAATTTAATGTATTTATTTACTAATTGGTGATGAGGGAAGGTGAAAGAAAGGCTAATTTCAGGTGTACCCAGGAAAGGGTAGGGAGTGAATACATTTCAAAAGACAACTGTAAAACAGAATAAGAAATACACAATAACCAATAATGCAAACAAATATGAACAATGACCTAATAATGGGTGGTGGTAATTGATAAGTTTGTAGCCTGATGACAGAACAGCCCAAATACAAGGGTTGAGCAAAGAAGTGCTAACAGCACTAGCAGGAAGGAGCAAAGTAATCCCTGAGAAGTTGCTTAGGAGCAGGGAAGGATGGGGGAGAGGCAAAGTATGTAGGAAGATAATTTCACATGAGAGGAAACAGAGAAAGTAGTCTGACCCATGAAGGTTCTGCAACAGGGGTAACAATGGTTCAAGAATGAAAATAGCAGAATATGTAGGCTGACTGTGTGTGTGTATAGGGGTTGTTACAATAAGCTGAATAATATTTGTTTACTTTTTATTTATTTGTTATTCAGATAACACCTTGAGCACAGGAGCTTTTTCAAAGGTTCCATGTCAGTATTAGACAAAGAACTGAATGTGAGCCAGACTCAAAGGGCTTTCAATTTATTCATGGTGTACTGCACAAAGTACAGTATGTTGTTTTTCTTTGGGGAGGCCCAAGATTATTTAAATTTTTTGGGGGAGGCTCAAAATCTTTTCCATGGATTTGGGGAGGCTCACTGTGACAAGGTATGAGAACTATTGCACTAGATATACATATGTCAGTTGTATTCAGTATGAGTGGCCTTGCGATTCCGAACTCTGATTGGCTGAAATCACCTAAGTTATTTATAATGAGTTGTATAAGAACATTAGCAACCATAGTATTGTCCCTTTCCTTACAGTATATAATGTTATTCTGTACTGTTTTATAACAAATTACTGGCTTCACTGCACATGGTAATAGGATTTCATTCTGTACGTAAAGATCATTGGCAATATAAAATAAATACTTGTTATTTCACTGCAGTGGTGTATTTGTAACAAAATACTTCATTAAAAAAAATTAATGTTGAAATGTACCACTTTATTTTTGTCCTTGCTGTCTCAGGGCAGCGAAAGTAACAGAGTAACATGATATATCTATGTTAATGTTCTGAGACTCATCGCATTCCACAGGAAACAGCATGCTATACAAAGATATGATATTCTTGTTTTATAACTTATCGTTTTATTAAATGTTTGGCATCTGGTACATACACAGACAGCATGCAGATCAACATTGCTGGAGGCAACTGTGTATACAAATAAAAAGGTCTCAGAAATGCTGCAATTTGATTGGCTGTCAGCATTCTGAGACCCTTACAGAGCCTCAGTTTCGGTGCTTTCTGGTAGCCTCTCGTTGGTAGCTTACTTGCACCAGCATTGAACTAAACCCGTTTTAAGATTATTTTCTTTAGATTTTGAGAAGGGGAAAGGATGTTAGTAAATAAGAGCCACCCAATCCCTTCCTCTTCCTGGCCCAGATTTTGTCCAGTGCCACTCCTACGTTTTGTGACGAAGGGGTTTGCAGAGTGCGGGGGTGTGCACCATTGACAGCAATGGAGTGTCATTTAAAACGGGGATTTTTTGTATTTAAAAGGTCCACTGAGGGCAAATCAAAGCTATAGCTCAGCTAACAAGGCTCTTCTTAGTTAAGCAGTGGCTTTGATTTGCTCTTGGTGGACCTCTAATGTATAAATGCAGGGAAATGCAAGGTACTCCACCTGGGGGCCAGAAACCCAGGCCAAGTGTACACCCTGGGGGAATGCTACAAGTCTCGATGGCTGAGAGGGACCTGGGGGTGGTGGTGGATGTCAAGATGAACAACTCTGAGACTTGTAGGAGGGCAGCAGCCAAGGCCAACAGGATGCTGGGATGCATCGCTAGGGGGATCACCTCCAGAAGGAGGGAAGTGATACTCCCTCTGTATAACTGCTTGGTGAGGCCGCACCTTGAGTACTGCATGCAGTTTTGGAGGCCACACTTAAAGAGGGACATTAACCTCCTGGAGAGGGTCCAGAGGAGGGCAACCAAAATGATTTGGGGCTTGGGGGACAGGACCTATGAGGAGAGGCTCGAAGAGCTAAATATGTACACATTGGAAGAGAGAAGGGACCGGGGGCATGATAGAGGTCTTCAGGTACATGAAGAGGGTAAATAGGGGAGGAACAGTCAGGGTGCTTCAAGGAAGGAGGAGGGGGCCACTAGAGGGCATGGGTGGAAGCTGGAGGAGGGAAGATTCAGAGGAGAGGAGGAGGTGCTACTTCACTGAGATGGTGGTGGAGCCATGGAATGCACTGCCTAGGGGCTGGTGGAGGCAGAGACAGTGGAGGGGTTCAAGAGGGGTGGGACAGGTACAGGGGAAGGGTTCTGGAAGCAAAATCCAATGCAGCAAGAATATCCGGAACTGGGAAGGGAGAAGCCAGAGAAGGTGAGGGGGACAGCAAGGTCAGCACCCAGGGTGGGGGCTGACCAAACGAGCAGACACGAAAGACCGTTAGGCCTATTCTGCTGGCATTTTAGTATGTTAGTGTAAAAATCCCAGTTTTAAATTATGCTGTTATTGCTATCAGTGGAGCACTTCCCCATGCTCTACAAACTCCTTTGTCACAAAACAGAAGAGCTTGGGTGGCACTGGACTAAATCAGAACCAGGAAGGGGCTGGGGCTCCAGCTTCATTTACAATCCCTTCCCCTTCTCAAAATGTAAAAAAACATTTATAACAAGCTTTGTTAATCTCCAGTGCAGACAAGCTAGTGCTGGGGGCGGGGGGGCTTCCATTATTATGGAAATTAGCACAACTGGTACTCTTTAATCTCCTTTACACTGTCATGCACAGACTGATCATCATGGCAAATGACTTCTTCTTGTCAGCATTCCATCCTCTAGCACTGCTGAATGACTAGGATGATGCATTCTCATTCTTAACCAGTATCCTTAAACAGTTGGTGGGTGAACTAGTTTATTAAACATTTCCCTATTAATGAGAAAAACATTAAAAATGTACAGTCTTAAATTTTTCTTTTGGAATATTTTTTTTATAATAGGAATAAGGCACTCCCAGGACTTAGATAATAAAAAAATATGTCATGCCTTTTGTTCTAATTTCTGGTGGATGCCGGACTATTAATATATTTAGGGTGCTAATTCTGCTGGCCTAATAGTACATTTAAGGGTGTTAATTCTGATCCTGGCAGGATGCTGTCTGGCAGAATGTACCTTATCTCACTGATCTATTTTAAGGATCATCTAAGCATCTCCCTCCACCCTACTATGTCCCACCTTCCAGCCCCCTCAAAGTGCCTTCCATGTGGTACTGATACCTGGTGTAACCCCCCTGCAAATGGGGGTTCCCAAAAGACTTCCAGGAGCTTGCTTGAATGCTCCAAGCCTGAATGGTGTTTGGCATTTAAGCCATTTATCAGTGAGTGTTTTTAGAACCTCTGGTACTGTCTCTTTAAGAGCTGTCTGCTTGCAGACATAATTAGTTTGTATGGGCAGTGACTCTGGGAGATGTAGTTTAGACTTCAGTGCCTTTTTGGACCAACAGCAGCAGTCTATTGTGAGTGACAGCCAATCCAGTCAAGAACTGGGAGGAACTCAAAGGAAGTGCCCGGTTTTGTCGGTTGGAGGTTCAGTTGAGCTTTGGCAGTGAAGAAGGAAGGAGCCCTGTGCTTTTTCAGTGTGCAGTTTTAGTCAAAAACGTGTGTAAGGCCCAGAGTTCCGGTCTGCAGCTTGTGTAACAGCTTGTTAGGACTGAATCGGTCCTGTGAAAAGAATCAAAGGATCTCTGAAGAGTAGAAACCAGGCTCACCCTGTAGAAGACTGGAGAAATTGCTGAAAATTGCACTCAGTCTGTCAGGAACTGAATCTGCTGTGTGTCTCCCGGTATTGTGCAGTAATTCGATCGGGATACAGATGCAGCCTGCCTGGTATAGTGCTTTCTTTTTATGGATGTGTGAAGAGGTTTGTGTACCTCAAGTGAGCCCTGCTGACATTGAAGGACCCTATCTTATTTGGAGGTCGTGAGTACTAATTCAGGGTCGCTCCTGTTGAATTGCCACATTAAATCCAAATGGAATTACTGTACTGCTGACTGTTTAATTCTCCTTTCTCTGTGTGAAAGGGCCCCTACCAGCTGCCACGGTTTGGACTAGCCACTAGGGCTTGGGTACCCGGGACAGTAACTGATAGGGATAGGCCTGTGCACAGAGCCATAGGTAGATTATTAGAGTGATAAGCTAATTAACCTGATTTCCCTGTCCTTGTTATATCCCCCAAATAAATCAGAGCTACTTGTTTCAGCAAAGTTATACTGCCTGAGGTATTTGTCTATGTTAAAGTACTGTACTGTGATTGTTGCACTGTATCTCATTTCACAGGAGGTCCCAGTGCCGGAACCAGACCTGGGGTAAGTGTATACTGTGAAGGTAATTCTGATATATTGTGTGGGCCACTAGTGGGAAGAAAGGGGGTTGCAGTGTCCCAGAGGGCTGTGACCAAGTTAGTTTAACTATTGCAAACCCTGACCTCTGGGTGGAGGCACCCCATTGGATCCAGGCCCTCAACCTGTTAGTGGCAAATCAGGCAGGGGTAGTAGCCCCTGGGATAGTGCCATCTAGGGGTTACATCTTGAGGCTCACCGCTGGGATTGTGTGTCCTCTAGTGGCCATATTTACGAACCACTGTTAAGAAAAAAATGGTACCCGACAGAAGTGGCTGTGCACCGCTGGTGGAGTGGTGTACTGGGGAGGAGATCGACCCCAAAATGCTATGCTTATCCTGGACATCCCCTGGTATCAATACGGACACTGTGCAGGGAGTACTTTCCAAGGTGGAAGGTTTACAAACCCTGTGGTGGTGGGTCGGCATGCTAATCTGCTCACCCACACTTTCCTGGCCCTAGTAGAGTTTAAGGATCCCATAGATAGCTCCAAAGTGCCACAGACCATTACCCCCAGAGGGAGCCCTCACTGCTTGGAGAGTGATAACTAAGGACAGTAAAGACCCGGGGAATCAGCCCTCACCACTATCTGAAACTTTGAGGAGAAATTTGCTGAATGGTTGCTGGGAGAGGGGAAAACTGTGGAGGACTTGAAGAAACTATTCTTGCCACCTGGGGTGTTCCTCCCCAACACCCTCTCCTGCTCCAGTGCCCGTAATGGTGGCTGAACCAATGCAGACTCCTATTTCTGCACCTGCCATTAGTCACGACTCTTACCAAGGTTGAGGATCTTCTGGCACCTCCCACCCCCAAAGGGGAGGATGACTGGGAGACCTGGATAGACTATGTTGCCCCCCAAGTGCTAGAATGGCAATGCTCGGAAGGCGAAAAGCGAAAGAGGGTTAGTGAGAGCCTCCGAGGTCCTGCCCTGGCTACCATCCGTGCTAAACGGGCCAGTAACCCTGAAGCGACTGCACAGGCCTATCTTGAGGCCTTGGAGAATGTGTATGGGAGCCCAGATTCTGATGAGGACCTATGGTGGAGAGTAAGAAATGCACAACAGTACCAAGGGGAGTTGTTGTCTGTGTATGTCTCTCGGCTGGAAAAATTGTTGCAAGAATGCCTCAGAAAGGGTAGTTTGCCAGCGATTGAACTGGACCGAACCAGACTGGACAGAATCCTTAAGTCTGCCCCTTCTCAGAACTGCTGTTGCTTCAGTTACGCCTGGCAAATCGACTGGAATCCCCACCTCCTATGATGAGTTAATGAGAGAAATTGAGGAGTTGAGAAAAGGCGCACTGGAGGTACCTGCACCAACAGCTGTGGCTACGACCCAAGTGACTGAGGGTAACCCATCAAGTGAAGTTCAGGGCAGAGGTTGACAGTCAATGAGTGCTCTGACAAGGAAAAAGATATGCCACAATGGGGGTAACTGTTGAGAGAGATCCGGGAATTCAAAACAGTCCTTTATGAAGGCCACGCCTGCAAGTACGGGCCCTGACCTATATCCCGACTGCATCTGCTAGTGGGGTGGGGTACCCACCCATGTATCTCCTGCTGATAACAGCTCCAAACTCAATTCCTTGACCATGGAAGTGGAGAAACTGACGAGATGTCTCCAAATGCTTATCACGCGCAGACAGAGATGGCACCAGGTTTCCAGTTAGTAATACCCCCCTCTGGCTCCCAGTGTGCGCCTGCCAGCTCAAACTCCAGAAAGTATGTTTTGCTATAATTGTGGGAAAGATGGGCACATGAAAGGGAATGCCAGTCCCCAAAAGACACTGACAAAGTTGCATATAGGCTACAAGGAGAGCTTCGAGAAGAAATCAGTGGTTAAGAGGTGCACGACATGATCCCAGTGAGGGCACCAAAATGCTAATTCACGTCCTTTTGTGGCAAGGTCAGTTGCCCAGGCCCCACTACCGCCTCTCCAGACTGGTCCAGAATAGTGGGTCCCTCCATGGAGACCACTGTAAAGGTGAATGGAGTGTCTACAAGAGCTGTATTAGACAGTGGCTCCCAAGTGACAATTATGTTCCAGGATTGGTATCAGAAGCATTTGTCAGACGCACTCTTACAACCATTAGAAGGACTGCATGTATGGGGGTTAAGTGAGAAGGCCTACCCTATTCGGTATATCCGAATTTGGCTGTCTTTCCCACCTCCGCGGCTGGAGTGGCCGAACAAGTAGAGACCCTAGCCTTAGTGTGTCCCCCACTGGACTGTATGATGGTGTCCCTTTGTTGATTGGAACAAATGCTCATATGTTCGGAAGGCTGGCACAGTTGTGTTATGAAAACAGGGGTCAAAGACTAGTAGAGCTTTAAGAGTTCCGCTTTTAATTAAGAAGGCCTATGAGGCACAGAGAGATGCTGAAAAACAGAACCAGAGGAACCGGTGGAATTGTATGGAAGAAGGATCCTGAGTCTCTGATCCTGGCGCCAAATGCCCAGTGTACCTTACAGGAGAGGTCCGTATCAGAAAGGATGTTAAGAATAAAATATTAATGTTGGATGCACCAGGCGATGGAAAATTGCCAGAGGTACTGCTGGTCAAGCCTAGTATTTTGCCCGCTAGAGCCCATGCTTATGCCAGAAGGGTAATGGTCCAAGTTCATAATGTGTCTGAAAGAGACATTCGAGTAAACAGAGGTTGCATCCTGGCTAATGTGCATTGTGCAGACACTGCAGTGCTACCCAGCAGCAAGAGTTCAAGGAAGAATGACAGAGTAACGCCTGACTTGTTTGATTTCGGCGAATCCCCGCTGCCAGCTGAATGGAAAGTGAGGATCAGTGAGAAGCTTGCCCAGAGAGACCAGGTGTTTTCTTTAAAGGAATGGGATGTAGGATGCGGCAAGGAGCTGAGCACAATATCCGGCTGCATGACGAAAAGACCATTTCGTGAGAGGTCTCGACGCCTGGCACCTGCTGACATAGATGATGTGAGACGGCATCTGCAAGAGATGTTAGCTGCTGGTGTAATACAAGAATCCAGAAGCCCTTATGCTTCCCCATTGTGGTAGTGAGGAAAAAGAATGGAACAGTAAGGATGTGTGTGGATTATCGCACCTTAAACCGCGGACTATCCTGATCAGTACACAATGCCCGCATTCAGGATGCTTTGGACTGCCTAAACGGGAGCAAGTGGTTTTCTGTGCTGGATCTCCGCAGTGGGTACTACCAGATCCCGATGGCCCCAGAGGACCGTGAGAAGACGGCCTTTATCTGTCCGGCTGGCTTCTATGAATTCATGAGGATGCCTCAAGGATTTCAGGTGCCCCAGCCACTTTTCAACGATTGATGGAGCGTGCAGTGGGGGACATGAACTTACTAGAGTGCCTGGTATACCTAGATGATGTTATTGTGTTTGGCAGCTCACTGGAGGAACATGAGAGCAGATTATTTAAGGTATTGGACCGACTGGAGGACTTTGGCCTTAAACTGTCCATTGATAAGTGTCAATTCTTTCAAACATCAGTAAAGTATGTGGGACACATAGTATCCACCGAGGGAATAGAGACCGACCCAAGTAAAGTTGAGGCCTTGACCACCTGGCCACAGCCCAAAAATCTAAAAGAACTGCAAAGATTCCTGGATTCTGTGGTTATTATCGGCGCTCATCAAGGACTATTCAAGAGTGATCCCCCTTTACTTAACCTTACTCAAGGGTATCCCCAACCCACAAAAATACCAAAAGTCAGCGTCCCTCAAGACTGAAAGAGTGTATTTTCATCCGAGGTGAAGTATTTGGGGCCCGCTGGACTCCTGATTGTGAGACTGCTTTTCATGAGATCATATATCAACTTACCCATGCTCCAGTGCTGGCCTATGCCGATCCAAGAAAACCTTCGTCCCTGCACACTGATGCTAGCTTGCAAGGGTTGGGGCTGTGTTGTACCAAGAGCACGAGAATGGCCTGAGACCAGTGGCCTTTGCCAGTAGAAGCCTGACCCCATCCGAAAAGAACTATCCTGTACATAAGTTGGAGTTCCTAGCTTTGAAGTGGGCTATTGTTGACCAATTCCATGAGTACTTGTATGGGGCTAAAATACTAGTAAAACTGACAATAATCCTTTGACCTATGTGCAGACCTCAGCTAAGTTGGATGCCACTGGCCATAGGTGGCTTTCTGCATTATCTACATATGACTATGCTCTCGAATACCGAGCAGGTCTGAACCACATAGATGTTGATGCTCTCTCCGGAGGCCTGTTCCCCAGAATGATTGGGTCCGATTGGCAGAACCTGACATTCGGGCACTCTGCCGGAAGTTTGACAGGAGGAACAAATGTCCACGGACGCAGTGGACTGCATGGTGGATTGCTTGGGACCCTCTGAGAATTGCATACCTGCTGCTTATTGCCACTTTTCTGCAATAGACATTGGTGCACTGCCTCAGCTGGACAATGACAGTATTCGGGCGGCTCAATCCCGCGATCCCATGATCAAAGCAGCTTTAGAAGCCCTCTGTGCAGGAAAAGATGTGTCCAAATTACGCCCACTGATTTGAGAACTGCACTGTTATACAAAGAAGGTCCTAAGTTGAAACTGATCAATAAACTGTTATACAGAGAAACAGTAGACAGAGGGGACAAGTAGACAAACAACAACTAGTGCTGCCCACTGCCTTCGAGACTCAGTACTGAGGTCCTTGCACAACCACATGGGGCACCTTGGTATAGACAGAACACTTGACTTGGTGAGATCCAGATTCTATTGGCCTAAGATGGGGCTGATGTGGAGCAACACATTCAACTTGTAGTCGCTGCTTACAGAGGAAAGCTTTGCCCCAGAGGGCTGCCCCCTTGTTAACATCACCACCAGTGCACCCATGGAGCTGGTCTGTATTGATTTTCTGAGTTTGGAGTCAGATCAAAGAAATATCAGTAATGTGCTGGTGGTCACTGACCATTTCACGAGATATGCCCAAGCTTTCCCCACCAAAGACCAGAAAGCATCCACTGTGGCCAAAGTACTTGTAGAAAACTTTTTGTTCACTATGGGCTCCACAAAGAATCCATTCTGATCAAGGGAGAGACTTTGAGAGTCGCCTGATCAAAGAGATGCTTTCTGTGGGGAGTGCAAAGTCCAGAACCACTCCTTACCACCCCAGGGGACCCACAGCCTGAACGTTTCAACCGCACTTTGCTAGATATGCTAGGCACCCTGCACCCAAAGGACAAGCCTAGATGGAGCCAATAAATTAGCACCCTGGTACATGCTTATAACTGCACCAAAAGTGATGCCACTGGATTCTCCCCTACCGCCTGATGTTTGGAAGAGAAGCTCGACTACCAGTAGATGTGTGTTTTGGGGCTCTCCTGATGGGGTTCAAGCTGACAACTATTTACAGTATGTGCAAAGTTAAAGGCCCAGCTAACTCATGCGTGTACTAACTGGCTCAAACCATGGCTGCCAAAAGAAATCTGGCCAACAAAGAAAGGTATGATAAAAGGTGAAAGCACAGGAACTCCAGGAGGGAGATCAGGTATTGCTAAGAAATCTGGGACTGCATGGCAAGCACAAGATTGCTGACAGATGGCACCATCTCCCTCACATTGTAGTGGGCAAACTAGATGATCTGCCAGTGTACAAAGTAAGGCCTGAGAATAATTCAAAAGATGTAAAAACAATGCATAGAAATCATTTACTGCCCATTGGACAAATCTTAATTGAGTCTGAGCCCCTAGAAGATGCCCCCTCTGGACCAGTGACTAGAGCTGCTGCTAAGAAAAGATCAAGAAAGTCTGCACCTACAGAAGCAAGTTAAAGTATTCCCTCCACAAGTCCCAGTTGAGCATGACTGTCAGTCCATTTCGGAAGAAAGTGAGAGTGACTTTGAATACTATCCTTCTTACGAACTGAGTCAATTGTTTCGGGGCAATCCCTAGTCAATACTGGAGATGAAGCTGGGCCTTCTGGACTGTCTAAGCCCCCAGCTTCATCCGTGAGCCAATGCTCCCAGAAAGTGAAGTGCAAAGCATCAGATCAGATGAAATGGAATCATTGTGCATGGTTGAACTGTTTGAGCTTTCAGGGAGGAAAATGATAGATTGGGGCAGACTGGTGATACACCGAACAAGAAGAGTATTTTGAGTGCCCTGACAGTCCACTGCCAGTGTCCGAAAGCTCTCCATGCGAGCCAAATGTTGTGGACTCAGAAACTGTAACTCCTGGAGCTGAAAGTGCCCCAAGTTCTAGCCTCTCTACCCCATGGAGACTCCTGACAAGTGAGGACAATGCTGAAAATGAGGCTCAGAGTGCAGAGACTATAACAGTTCCCCTAGAAAGACTGGTCGAGCTGTAAAGCCTGTGGTGCACCTCAGTTATGATTCACTTGGGAGGCCTGTGGATTTGCCTCTCAATGTTGTCCATAAAGGAGTGTATGTGTCCCGAGCTCATTGCCCAAACTGAGCATCAGTGCTAACTCCAAGTTACTTGTGTTGCCCTCTAAGTATGGTGCCTTGCCCCATCCAGCCCCAAGGTAACTGATAGGAAGGCCCCTCTTCAGGTTTCATGTACAAGAGGTAATAACTTGAGTTATGGTACAATGTGTATGTAATACTGTGTAAAGAGTGTCGTATGCAATGTTTCAGAAATGTGTTCTTGGTAAAATGATATATTGACTGATGATTACATGTGCGAGCCTAATGCAAATGTATATGGTTGCAGTTGAAACTTATGGGGGTACTTGCTTGACGCGGACGTCAAGCTTTCCCAGGCCAGGAAGGGTGTAACCCCCCTGCAAATGGGGGTTCCCAAAAGACTTCCAGGAGCTTGCTTGAATGCTCCAAGCCTGAATGGTGTTTGGCATTTAAGCCATTTATCAGTGAGTGTTTTTAGAACCTCTGGTACTGTCTCTTTAAGAGCTGTCTGCTTGCAGACATAATTAGTTTGTATGGGCAGTGACTCTGGGAGATGTAGTTTAGACTTCAGTGCCTTTTTGGACCAACAGCAGCAGTCTATTGTGAGTGACAGCCAATCCAGTCAAGAACTGGGAGGAACTCAAAGGAAGTGCCCGGTTTTGTCGGTTGGAGGTTCAGTTGAGCTTTGGCAGTGAAGAAGGAAGGAGCCCTGTGCTTTTTCAGTGTGCAGTTTTAGTCAAAAACGTGTAAGGCCCAGAGTTCCGGTCTGCAGCTTGTGTAACAGCTTGTTAGGACTGAATCGGTCCTGTGAAAAGAATCAAAGGATCTCTGAAGAGTAGAAACCAGGCTCACCCTGTAGAAGACTGGAGAAATTGCTGAAAATTGCACTCAGTCTGTCAGGAACTGAATCTGCTGTGTGTTCTCCCGGTATTGTGCAGTAATTGCGATCGGGATACAGATGCAGCCTGCCTGGTATAGTGCTTTCTTTTATATGGATGTGTGAAGAGGTTTGTGTACCTCAAGTGAGCCCTGCTGACATTGAAGGACCCTATCTTATTTGGAGGTCGTGAGTACTAATTCAGGGTCGCCCCTGTTGAATTGCCATTAAATCCAAATGGAATTACTGTACTGCTGACTGTTTAATTCTCCTTTTCTCTGTGTGAAAGGGCCCCTACCAGCTGCCATGGTTTGGACTAGCCACTAGGGCTTGGGTACCCAGGGACAGTAACTGATAGGGATAGGCCTGTGCACAGAGCCATAGGTAGATTATTAGAGTGATAAGCTAATTAACCTGATTTCCCGGTCCTTGTTATATCCCTAAATAAATCAGAGCTGCTTGTTTCAGCAAAGTTATACTGCCTGAGGTATTTGTCTATGTTAAAGTACTATACTGTGATTGTTGCACTGTATCTCATTTCACAGGAGGTCCCAGTGCCAGAACCAGACCTGGGGTAAGTGTATACTGTGAAGGTAATTCTGATATATTGTGTGGGCCACTAGTGGGAAGAAAGGGGGGTTGCAGTGTCCCAGAGGGCTGTGACTAAGTTAGTTTAACTATTGCAAACCCTGACCTCTGGGTGGAGGCACCCGCCATTGGATCCAGGCCCCTCAACCTGTTAGTGGCAAATCAGGCAGGGGTAGTAGCCCCTGGGATAGTGCCATCTAGGGGTTACACTGGTAAAGCTCAGTCTCCACCTAGTGTGCATGTACAATCCTTCTAATCACAGCCTATCAGGAATAATCACCCTGATGGACTACCTACCCTTTTGCTGGCTCAAAGGCTATTTGGTGACCGAAACCTCGACTGAAATACAAAATCACACATACCCCGTACTGTAAAGCATCATGGGATGTATATGCAAATCACCATGACAATTTAGGCTGGCTCTGTTTTAAGCAGGAATCTATGGTGCCAAAGGGCCTCTAACACAATGTGCAGAGGGTGCAAACAAAATACTCAAACACACATTTCGTCCTACACAAGACTCATCAGTGTGCCTCATCTGTATCGCACCCCATGGTGATTTGCATACACATCTCATGATGCTTTGCATTATGGGGGTATGTGTGATCTGATACTTGTTTGAAACTTGGCTTTGTTGCCAGTGCCTTTTTGGGTAGCTCTTACCTCAATGCTTTTGCACTGAGGTTCTTTGTCTTAAACCTCGATTGGTTGGGTGCCCAGGCAAAGTTTCTTGAAAAGTGTATCAACAAAATTGAATTATGCCCAGATAATTACTACCCCTACCAGATCCACCTCACAAAACTCCAAGCACTCTGTGATGGACTGGTTTCTCACAAACAGGAGTGGTTAAATAGCAGTGTCTTGCACCTTACCTGATGCCATCTCAAACTATTCCCCATATCTGCAATCTGGTGGTCTCACCCCAAAGCACCCACCCCCAACTGCTCTACATTCCGTGACTTCTCAAAATAAACTCAGAGGACTTCCTGTGTGACCTGACCACCACTGACTGATCCTTCCTAACCCCTTGATGTATGTAAGTGAGGCACTACCAAAATGTACCAACATCTTCTCCAGTGTTCAGCAAAAACACACTCCTCTCATAAAGTGTAGGCTGCAAGGCTCAGCCACAAATTGGCTCACCAGTGACCTTCTAGCGCAAATGAAAAATAGAGACAAACTCTGGGATAAATATGAGAAATCTGGCTTAGCCTTTGACTGGGCTGAGCATAGGAGATGGAGAAACATCAGCAAATCAGGAGATAGGTCTAAAAAGAGCTCCTTGCAAAAACAAATGTGCTGCATCTGCCCGAAACCCACATAAATTTTGGGATTGCATAAAAAGCCTCTTGGGCACTTAAATGAAACCTCCCCTATCTGACGTATGCATCAGATGTATAAACTATAATAAACCTGCCACAATTGCAAATGCCTTTGACTCCAAATTTTCCAACCTCTCAGCTTTCACAGAAATTGCTGATGTCAGACCTGGGGACCTGGCATCTGCCACACCATCTCCCCTTTCTACCTTTGATCTGTTACGATAGCAGAGGTGAGGAAAGTACAACTCTCTATCACACTCAAAAACAACTCTAGGTCTGATGGCCTGGAACCAAAGCTGCTGAAGCTCAGCAGCCCCCTCATAGTGCTCCTTATTTCAAAATCCTAAATCTCTCTCTCTCTCTATTCACTGGAGTTGTCCTTGATGTCTGGAAAATCACAAGAATCACCCCTGTGTTTAAAGCGGATGATCCCAGACTCATGGCCAACTATCACCCCATGGCCATGCCCTCAGTACTCTCCAACGTACAGCTCACTGTTGTATGCAGATGATCTTGTCCTGTGCTACAGTGCCCACACTGTTCCTGCCATCCAAAAATCCTTCTCAGATGCTGTCTCAGTCGCTCTGTCTTGGCTATATGCAAACAAGTTCATCCTACACAGCAAAAAGACCAATTCCATGCTCATTGGTTCCAAGCCAAAACTCCTGCTACCCCCTCAAAACTCTCCATCACCTGTAAAGATGGATCCCACTTGAGGGTGTCAGCAGTTTCAAATACTTAGGAATATGGCTACACCCCCTCCATTAATTCCTCCCTCCATACCTCCTCAGTCTACAGATCTCTTAAAACTAAGCTGGGCCTGGCTTTTAAGGTCAAACACTACCTATCCCCAACTGCTCAACAGTCTATACCTCAAGGTGTTCTCCTGCCAGGTCTCACGTATGGCCTTCTGGCATTCCTGGGTGCAAACAAAATTGTCCTCGGTGTGATACAACATACAATAATGTGTGTTGCCTTGCCCCGGCCTCTTCGGAAGCTCACGCATCACTGCTTCTCTACACTGGTCTGGGCTGACTTTCCCCTGCTGGTCAACGATCTCTTGCTCTGGACAATTTTGTGGACAAACTCTTTTGAAAAGGCTTCCCATGTTCCCTAGCAAGGTATCTGCAGCACCTGTCCCTTACATACTCACTAAGGTCTGTGGACTCCCAGCTTCTCACTGAGCATCGGTGCTCTACTAGACCGGGAAAATTGGCTTTTACAGTGTGTGACCCTATCTTCTGGAACTCCCTTTCCTTAGAATTGCGCCTCTCTCTCATAGCCGCCCAATCTTCTGCAAGGCTGTAAACTCAGTGTGTCTTTCCGGCCCATGGTCCTGGTAGAAACCAAAGGACTGGCTACACTAGTATTGTTGCATTTTCTGCTCAGTTCTTTTATGTGTATTGTCCTTATGGTAAATGTTATTGCACTCTGTGTAGGTTATATATGTACCCATAAAGTTGATTATCACATGATTCCACTATGTCCTGTATGGCACGGGTCAGTTTGCCTAAAGTAAAATGTCAGGGGCAAAAGCACGCAGCATGGTCCCTGTAATCTAAGCATGGTCCAAACCTCATAGATTATATATACAGACTCTGGGACCATACAGCATTTATGCCCGCACAGTTTTTGACACCGCAAATGTGCTGTCGGCATTTTGAATGGGTATGGTCCTGTACCGTGTTTCTTTATTTTTTTGTTTGTAAGCACATTTGTTCAACTGCACCAACTACTTGTAGTTTTTTTTTTGCGCTACTGCTTATTCATGATGTCAGTTAACTGTAAGTCCCTGATGACATTGTTTTCAAAATATGTATACAGTTGCTGTATACTGTATATTTTTCTTTGCTGTTAGTGTGTAACTCTCCTAGGTCATGCCTGAAAACAGACATACAGTATGTATGCCTAGTTTATCCACCTGGGGCAGGAATCACAAAGATTGCGCAAAGCAAGCGCAAAAGTTTGTGCTGCGCTCCCTGGTTGCACTGGTGGGCAACTGTGCTCTTTGCAGTTGGATAGCCTGGTGGGCTGTCTGACTGTGAATAGGGGGCCAGTGGAGGCAGCGCTATCTCAGTAATAGCAGCAGAAGACATAGGAGCGCTGCCCCCACATCCAGCCAGTGAATGGCCCTCAGCTGATAACGCTCAGGCACAAAAGTGCCATTCACACAGACAGCTATGCAAATGAGCCTATTGGGCATGCAAGGCGCTAAAGGCCATTAGCATGCCCATTATGGGCTCATTTGCATGGTAGTAGTGTGTGGTGTGCACCCCTTCAACCAGCCCAAGCCCCACACAGCCGCAGTCCCCACAGTGTAGTGGTGCCCCTCCCTGATCCCCGTAAACATAGAAATAATCCTCTTTTCCATAGTATAGTGGTCCCTCCCCACACCCTCATCTCCGATCCCCATCATAACAAAAAAGAAGAACCCATTCGATAGTACAATGGTTCCCCCACCACCACCATGGTCCCTGAGTCCGTAATATGAAAAATAACTACCTGTTCAGTAGTGTACTGTCCCTCCCCTCCTCGGTCCCAATCCCGTATAAGAGAAAATATTGATCCTCTTTTCTGTAGTCAATAGTCCTCCCTGCCTCCTCGTCCTCAAACCTTCATAAGGAAAAACAAACCTGTTTCCATAGTGTTGTGGTCCTCAATCCCTCACCTGCTCCAGTATGAGACCACCCTTCTCGCCACCCGCACGGCCATCGTTGTCGCAGTAGCACTGCCTTCCACATACTCTCCACGGCTGCCTGCCAACTGTATTATGAATTATAGATATTGTACACTGCAAGCCCATCACCAATGGCCTGTAGTGTACTGCAAGTTGTCATTTGTGAATGACAGCTATAGGCTACACTGCAAGCGTGATCGACAGTGTCAACCAATGGGCTTGCAGTGTCATGGTAGCTGTCATTCATAATTCAGTCAGTGGGCAGCCATGGAGGTGTGTGGAAGGCTGTGCTGCTCGCTGATGATGGGCCATACCGGGTGGGGGAGAGGGGTGGGTACCATTACCGGAGCGGTGGGGGTTCGGGGACCACTACACTATGGAAATGGGACTTTTTTCCCTTTGATGGAGGGGTAGGGACCAGTGACTCTACAGAAGAGGAGATTAATATTTTCTAATACCGGATCGACTGGGAGGGACAGTATACAACCAAAGGGGTAGTTATTTCTCACATTACGGGGTTGGGGACCATAGGGGGCGCCACCGCATTACCGAATGGGTTTTTTTTTGTTATGATGGGGATCGAGACGAGGGTGGGAGGGACCACTATACTCACGGAAAAGAGGATTATTTTCTGTTATTGCAGGATTGGGACCAGGAGGGGAAGGACCACTGGCACTACGGAAAAGGGAGCATTGTGTTGTTCAGACGGGGCTGTAGTATCTCCACAACCTCTAGGGTTTGCGGGGAGTATTGCCAGGGTTTTCTCAGCGGTAATTTGCTCCAGGCAATGGCCTTTACGACTCTGCCATTGCGTGGAGCAAATGTTTCTGAATGGGATTGCGGGGAAATGCAGGTCCCTCCCACACATTTGAATTGTCACCACCCTTCCTACTTTGCCCAGGTGCAATCCCAGTTTGTGGGGACTAACTGGGCTTTGTGAATACCAGCTATTCACAAAGCCATGTTTGCCCCAGGCAAACTGGTTTTGCGCCTGGGCAAAGCTTTGTGAATCCTGACCCTGGTATCATAAAACAAGTAAATAGGGGGTAGAAAACAAGACAAGTGGTTGTTCCAAAATGAGTGGAAAGACTGCCATCCTATTTTCTTCACAGTACCTATCTAGTCATAGTTTAACGAAAGTTACAGTATCAGCTGATCCTATTTGTGCAGGGAGTTGTTAAAGTGAAGCATTCCACTTCAGAGGAAAGGGAGGAGCGTTTGACTTGTTTTTTGAACATAGAACTTATTGTAAATCACACTTTGTCATAAGTTAGTAGGGTCTCCAGGGGAGTCTCCTATTGTGTAACAGAGACATCATATGAGGTTTGGACAGCCAGAACCAACCAGTTTTGCTTTGCAGTCTGTTTGCCCAAATTTCAAGAGTTGACTCTCTTGTACAGTGAGACATCCTCACTGTTAAGAAAGCATTGATCATAAACAGAAGCCCCCAAACCTTAGGCTTTCTGCAGAAAAACATTTTCTTAAGTATTTTAACACTTTATTTAATGTTGTTAAGTTGGAGATTCCACTCACATGGCGGATGCGCGCGCGAGTCCCATTTTGTTGTGAAAGTGCAGCGCTGCACCATTCACCCTCAATACAAGTATATGGTGTGGCGCCACACTTTCACAATGAAATGGAACCACCTAGTATCCACCATGTTGTGGAATCCCCAACTTAACATTAAAATAAAGTAAGTTAAAATACTTTTTTTTTTTAAATCGTTTGTTAAATGGGTAAGGACACTGGACCAGTAGCCCTTTCTCAGGTTCAACCCAGATACTAAAAAGTTAAAAAAATTGACTAAACATCTACAGATGCAACAATTACATAATACATTTACAAAGTCAATAGAAACTGTTTGAACATAGCTTTAAAACACACAACTTTTCTTCCCCGATCTACCTATCCTTGGCCTTCCAGGTCCCCTTGCAGGGTCCCCAGCAGCCTGGTGAGTTCCTTGGATCAGGCCTCATCCCCTCTCAGGTGTTATTTCTTATTTTCTCCCTCTCACTATCCCTCTGTAATTACAACGCTTAACCGCAGAAGGATTTACAATTGCCCCCCTGCAGGGTTCATCGCATCCTGAAGGGTTCTCTTTTTAGGTCAGGCCTTATTTCCCCTCCTAGGTGTTAATCACACTTACTCCCACTTTCTGTCCCTCTCTAATCCGTACTCCAGTCCCCTGTCCCCTTGCAGGGTTCCCCACATCCTGAAGGGGTCTCTCTGGGACATGACTAAAAGTATTGTAATTATGACAATGAGTAAAAGCAGAAGTAAAAAGAGACCGTTAGGGAAGTGGCCAAGGTGGTGAAGAAGGAAAAGAGGGTGGCATTCAGGAGGTATAAGGAAACAGAGGGAGGAGGACAGGGAGGTATACCAAGTAAAACATAGGTAAGCAGGAAAGGCAATTGGGGGAGCAGAGGTGCAGGCAGAAGAAAGGATATTCAAAGGGTTCACTAACACGGCTAAGTCTTTAGGTACATAAGGAGAAGAGGAATGCAAGGGAGGGATAGTGAGCACTAGAAGGCTGGAAGGGTGAGATTGCTCAGAAGAGGACCAATAGAAAGCTACCATCTTAAACAGGAACTTCAGCTCACTCTTCACAGTGAATGAGGGGGGATGGACCACCAGGGATTAGCAGGAACGAGGAGGTAGTATGGGTACAAATCCATTTTCAGAGGAAAGTGTCCTGAAGGGACTTGCAGCTCTGAAGGTGGACAAGGTTATGGGACTGAATGGGATACACCTAAGGGTACTAAAGAAACTCAGGGAGGTGCTTGCTACCCCACTGACATCCTTACTTAACAGTTCACTGGAAACAGGCATGGTTCCAGAGGGCTGGAAAAGAGCTGATGTGGTCTCGCTACATAAGAACAGCGACAGGGAGGAGGCTAGCAACTGTAGGCTAGTCAGACTTACTTCAGTAGTAGAAAATTAATGGAAACCGTGCTAAAGAGAGCCTAGTAGAGTATCTTGAATCTAGTGGGCTGTAAGACCACAGCAGCATGGATTCTTGGGGGGAGGTCATGCCAGATAAATCAGATTGATTTCTTTGACTGGGTGACAGGGAAGGGCTGTCTGGACTCAGTCAAGGTCTTTGACACTGTGCCACACAGGAGACTTATAAAAACTGAGCAGCCTAGAGGTGGGATCCAAAATGGTGTATTGGGTTAGACACTGGTTAACAGATAGGCAGCAAAGGGTATGGTTAATGGCACTTGCTTTAATGATGGGAGAGTGACCAGCGGGTGTCAGAGGGCTTAGTATTGGGACTGATCCTCTTCAGTGTTATATTCTGTTTGAACTTCAGGTCACGTACATGTACTGTTATTTTGGCTAGGGTATGATTTATGCTAGGCTGTGTAAGACAGCTGCTGATCTTCTTCGGTGGTATTTCAGACATCAGGTTACACTGTAGGAACCTTCGCTGTTGGTGAAGGGGAATCCACATGGAAGATTTTCAGAAGTACAACTGGGGAAACCCACGCCATCGTCACCAACCCTGTATAGGCGTGGACAGCCCCGCTCCCTCCTCAGTTCTTTCCTGCCATCAACTTGCTCACATAAGTCTCTGCAGAAGCTTCATTGCTGTGTTTGTGCCTTTTTCTGCCTACAGCCTTTTTTCACTATATTTTGCCTAAATCTCTTTTTTAAGAGATTTTTCCTTTTGTTTATGTTGAGCGTTAACCCATTTTCTTCTCTTTTCTGTCACTGCCGCTGCTGAAAGAAGATTGCCTCTACAGACGAACACTCTGTGTCTGCTGTCTTGGACCTGACCATGACATCTCAGACTGTGAGTTCTGCCAGAATTTTAACCAAGCAGCCCTCAGGTAATGCAAGAAGGCTCTCAAAAAATTTATGGAACAACAGGTAGCCAGCTCTGGGCAGGGGTCCTCTGGGGCCCCGGCCTCCTAGTCCCTGACTGACTGACTCTTCGAGATCCCAGGTCTCCAAGGCCTAAGACAAGTCCTTGGGGAAAGCCATAAGAAAGACCGGGATCACGACTGCTCCCCCCCCCCCAGCGGCGATCCCGCTCCCCATCGGCCTCTCCTTCTTCAGTGGGATCTTCGCTGGTTGTGGCTGTTCGACAAAGAGACCAGCTGTCCAGGTCTCTGTTCTACCAGACCCATACTGACAGCAACTCCACCCAACACACAGGGCGCCCGGCAGCTGACCTCTGGTCATTGGCTTCGCAGTTGTCGACTGACAGGCTTGTCATCAATCGACCATCCCATCGAGGCCTGCCGTTCTCTCTCGAGGGCTACAGGCTCGCTGGGCCCAGGATACAGCCAGAGGGTCATCGACACTGCTGCCATCGAACTCCCTCTGTTGATGTCCACCTACTGGTCAAGTTCATGAATGTACTCGTTCAGCAGTTGGGTGCCTTGAACAGACCAAGTTCGCCGACCCGTCGACAGCAGCTTTATCATCGTCTGTTCATCGACCCTGGGAGACTCCCTGTGGGCCGCCACCAGCGAATCTGATGCCAGACCCAGAGGTGGAGAGAGGTCAGCATCACAGAGGAGTATCACCCTGATCTATTCCTCCCTGATGAAGAGGACGGAGAGGAAGAAATCCTGATCTAAGACAAGTCCACTGCCTCCTTGGTCAGTGAGGATTCTGTGAAACATACTCCGAGGTCCCCTCTTGAAGATGCCACATTCTTTATTGTGATGAAGCAGTTGTCTTCCACCATGGGCTTCCAGACTGAAGAAGAGGATGTCACCATGAAGAATCTGGTGGATTTCCCTGACTCTTCCCCCAAGATCATTCCTCCAGTGCTTGCAGCGCTGAAGAATTCAACCACGGCAGCCTGACACAGGCCAGACATGGTACCATCCATGCCATGAGGGCGAAAAACTTTATAATGTCCCTCAGGGTCTTCTTACTTTTGCTGCCCAAGCCGAAATGGATTTAGTGATCATCAAGCAGCTTATGACAGATCTAGGTGCCTAAACACCTTAGTTCCCTTCCCAGACAAGGAATCTCGTAAGATTGAGCTCTGAGGAAAGAGAGTTTATGCTTCCTCCACCTTAGGTCTGAGGATTGAAAATTATTTGTCACACATGGTTAAATACCAAAATGCCAACTGGAGAAAGTGCAAAGCTGCTGCTCAGGCCCTCCCTGATGTCTCTCAGAAGCAGGAATTACTTCAGTCTTTGTAAGCTGCTGAGGATGTTAGCAAACACCTCCTCATGGCACTGTATGACATGGCTGATACAGTTGCCAGGGCAGCTGCCACTGGCATATGCCTTTACAGATACTCCTGGCTTAGAGTATCTGGATTTTCAGCAGATGTGTGAACATAGTGCTTAATCCCCTTTGCAATGGCATCAAGCTATTTGGCCCTGATGCGGGACCTCATAAATGATCTGTAGGCCTCTGGCATTGCTGCTAAATAGGTCCATTCCTCTACCACACTCAGTCAAGGGGCAGAGGGCGGCCTACTTTTCGTAGACAGACCAGTAGACCCGGCTTGGCTCCCTGCACCCAAGGAAAGCACAGAGCCCAGGCTCCCTTGCCCGCCCCCTCCAATGTTGGAGCGGCGGCCAAGCAACCCAGAAATGACAGACCATGGCTCTGCATCTGGCTCCACCACAGCTTAACTACTTGCCCCTCCCCCCCCCCGGTTCAAACCCAGGAGGCGTGATGGTCGAAGGTCAGTTCTCCCACCATCTGACTCAGTGGAGAACCATTACTTTAGATGCATGGATCCTGCAGATTATAGAAAAGGGTCACACCCTGGAGTTCATACAGTAGCCTCCAGATACCTGTCCCCCACCTGCCAGCTATTCCCCAGCTCACTTATCTGTTCTCCAGGAGGGAGTACAGTCTCTTCTGTGCAAGCAAGCCATCGAGCCAATGCCCAGGCACCGGAAAAAAAACAGGAGTTTTATTCCAGGTTCTTTCTGGTCCCCAAAAAGACCGGAAATCTGAGGCCCATCTTAGATCTAAAGGAACTCAATCTTTTTGTCTAGTACAAAAAGTTCTGGATGGTAACTTTGCCAGGCCTGATGCCTCTCCTCAAGACCGGGGACTGGCTTTGCTCACTGGACATGCAGGATGCTTACCTGCACATATCAGTCTTTCCTCCTCACAGGAGGTTTCTTTGTTTTGCTTTTTAGGGCGAGCATTATCAGTTCAAGGTGCTGCCTTTTGGCTTATCCTCTGTGTCGCGAGTCTTACCAGTTCTTGGCAGCAGTCTCAGCAGCTTTCAGATGAGAGGGACTGTATGTTTTCCCATACCTGGACGATTGGCTTCTCAAGGTCCCATCCACGGAACAGTTCTTGCTGACTCTGGAGTGCACCCTTCAGCTCCTCCACTCCCTGGGCATTACAGTCAACATGCCCAAGTCGGTTCTAGTACTGTACCAAAGGCTGCAATATATAGGGGTGGTTCTGGACTCTGCTCAAGGCAAGGCCTTCCTACCCCAAAATAGGTGGAGTGCCTCATAGTCCAAGTTCAGGAGGTTGCTCAGAGTCAGTACATTCCTGCCAGGGTGTACTTAGATTGTTGGGTCTCATGGCTGCAGCCATTCCCACTGTTCAGCTGGCCAATTTCACATGTGCACCCTTCAGTGGACCTCAGGGTACAATGGGACAAGACACGGATTTAGTTGGACCAACCCATCCTGATCTCTTGTCCAGTATGCAAGGTACTGCAGTGGTGGATGGACAGCTCAAATTTGTTTCAGGGCGCCCCTTCCAGCTTTCTTCCCTGCATCAGATCTTAACCACACGTTTCGGGTCTGAGCTGGGGAGCACACTGGGTCCTTCAAACCCAGGGCTCTTGGTCCCAGTGAGAGACGCCTGCATATCAGTGTACTGGAGATGAGAGCAGTGCTCTATTACATGCAAGCCTTTCAAGAGATCTGCTCTGGGCCAATCTGCTGGTGCAGTCGGACAATTTTGAGTGTAATCTACTACATCAGCAAGCAGGGTGGGACTCACTCTTACCCCCTGTGCAGGGAGGCCATGAGAGTGTGGTACTGGGCAGTCGATTAATCAAAGAAATGCTCTCTCTATGGGGGGTGCGAAAGTCAAGAACCACCCCTCATCACCCACAGGGGGACACACAACCAGAACCCTATAATCGCACCCTGCTAGACATGCTAGGCACCCTTCACTCAAAAGACAAGCAACTCACTCAGCTCATAACAGAGCCCACCAGACTCAACCACGAAACAAAAAAAACACTCCCTACTGGACTGGGCTCTCACTTCGCACCCACATAGGATTCTGAGCGCAGGCCTGCTTCCAGATTCCTTAAGAGATCATCCCATGATTTACCTGATCAGGAAGGTGCATAGCCCCACTGCCCCCCAAGACGCTGTGCACCAGGTCCTATAACTCTCTTGACCTAGCATCTCTCCTGGTGGACCTGGGACATGTAAACTGGTCCTGCATCACCGAGGCATCCTCCATTGACACAGCCTTTGATACGTTCAAAACCAGATTCCTAAAAGTATGGGACAAACACGCTCCCCTGCGAACAAAAAGAGTTAGAAGGGCACATCTCCCATGGATCACGGCTGACATAATCAGAAAATGCCACTCCAGGGACCATGCCTGGAAAGCTTTTAAGAAATTGGGCACTCAGACCTCCCTTACTACCTACAGATCCCTTCGAAATGCATGCACAAACATCATCCGCCAATCCATAAAGAGCTATTCCTATCAGCCTTTAGTAAAACTTTAACCACCGATGGATTTCTGGAAATCACTCAAATCCTGCTCCACCCCACCCCCAACACTATTAGCTCAGGGCACCTCATCTCCGACCCTATTTGCGTAGCTGAAGCTTTTAACACCCATTTCTCCAGCTGTGCAGACAACCTCCTATCCTCTCCAGTACACGCACACCCGGCCCCTCCACCGCCCCACATGGCCCCCCCAGTCCTCCCGTTCTCATTCCATCTAGTTTCCCCAGCAGAAGTCCTCTGCTCCCTACGGGCCCTGAACCCAAACAAAGGCAAATTCCCTATGTCCCTGGATGCCAGGATGCTATTCCAGTCAGCCCCTGCCATAGCTGCCCCTCTTGCCGCCCTTTTCAAACTCTTTTTCTTGCTGGGCGAGTTATCAACAGCATGGAAAATGGCCACTATCATACCCTTTCCAAAAGGCGGTGATCCCTCCTCCCCAGGCAATTATAGACCCATTTCCCTACTCCCTATCCTGGCCAAACTGCAGGAGCGACTTGTCCTGTCCCAACTGACTCCGTACTTGGATGCCTCCTCCTTTTTCACGCCTTTCCAATCCAGTTTCCTCAAATCCCACTCAACCATCACCTCCCTACTATGAGACACTGGTGACATTCTCACCGGTATCGACAAAGGACATATCACCTCGGCCATCTTTATTGACCTAGCAAAGGCCTTCAATACCGTCTCTCATTTCCTACTCCTCTCCAAACTTACTGATGCAGGGCTCTCTCAGACCCAGCCATAGAGTGGTTCCATGACTACCTAGTGGGCAGGAAACAAGTGGTCAAACTTGCTTCACACACCTCCAGCCCCCTACCAGTCACATCTGGTGTCCCCTAAGGATCAGTCCTAGGACCACTACTCTTCTCCATTTTTCTAAATGACCTCCCCTCTGCATCCTCCCTTTCTTCCATCCAAATGTATGCAGACGACACAGTCTTGTATGCCTCAGGCCCCTCAACAAGCAGAGTGGCATCTCTCCTACAGGAGGATTTCTCAGCCATCCAGAACTGGTTTAGGTCAAACCAGTTATTTCTAAACCCTAAAAAGACGGTGTCACTTACGTTTGGCTCCCAACAAAGACTCTCCCGCCAAACCCCCTGCCCCCCTTTCAAAACCCTGGACGGGACTCCCCTGGAGCAATGTACTAGCTACAGATATCTAGGCATCTGGCTTGACCAGCACCTAGATTTTACCTCTCACATTGACTCCCTACATAAGAGGCTGCTCCCCAAACTGGGTGCACTATACAAAACAAAAGCTGCCTCCCCACACAAACGAGGCATGCCATTGTCCAAAAAATGATACTTCCCATACTCGACTATGGCGACATAGTATACACTATTGCACCTGCGTCCACTCTGGCCAGCCTAGACACCCTGTTCCACTCCTTCTGTCGCTTCATCCTCGACAGCCCACAATCCACATACCACTGCACATTATACAGCTCCCTAACCCTGCCGTCCCTCCATGATCATAGATTAATAAACTGCGCTAGGTTCGCTACCAAATATTGGTCCCTCTCCCACCCTCCCTACCTGGCTTCTGCCCTCTCCCAACAACCTCCTCCTGCGTACTCCCTCAGAAGCATGGACCCTAGGCTACCCACGTCCATTTATGCACACTACCAAAGGCCAGGCAGTTTTAACTACAGAATCCCACAGATTTGGAATGCCCTACCTGCCCCATAAGACACGCACAAAACCCATCATCGCAATCTACTACTCAAGGCACATTTCTCCTCCAGCTGCTCCTGCTAATCTAGCAGTTTACTAAAATAATGTTGAAGTCTAGTCTTATTTGCAATTGTAAATCTATCCCTGTTCTGTAAATTTCCTGCCATATGGTTGCCAGGAGTAAGTTTTTCTGTTTTCTAATATTGTATTGTATATGAACAAACTCTTTGTTATATATTGGGCCTCGGCCTCCAGGTCGCAGCTGGAATCGAGCATGTTGCTCAGTATGCCTTCCTGGTAAATCTAGTAAATAAGTAAATAAATTGAGCCAGCAGATTAGCACCTTAGTACACGCCTATAATTGCACAAAAAATGATGCTACCAGGTACTTTCCCTACCGTCTCATGTTCGGGAGAGAGGCTCGATTGCCTGTGGATGTCTGTTTTGGGTCTCTCCAGATGGAGTCTGAGCCGAAAATTATCCGCAATGTGTACAAAAGCTGAAAGCTCAGTTGAATCATGCCTGCCAACTGGCCCAGACAATGGCCGCCAAGAGAAATTTAGCCAACAAAGAGAGGCATAACAAAAGAATAAAGGCTCAACAACTTCGACCTGGAGATCGTGTGTTGTTGCGAAATTTGGGACTGCATGGTAAACATAAAATTGCTGACCGATGGCACCATCTTCCCCATATAGTAGTAGGCAAGTTGGATGAAAACAACTCCAAAGCTGTCAAGACCATGCACCGTAACCACTTACTACCTATTGGCCAAGTCATGATTGAGGCTGAACCCCCCAAGAGTGTTCCTCCTGGACCGGTGACTCGTGCTGCTGCAAGAAAGAGACAGAACCAACCTACCCTAGTGATCACAGATTTAAGCGGCCCAGAATGATAGTGACTGTCAGTCCACTTCCAATGAAAATCAGTGCGACTATGCCTATTACCCCTCTTATGAACTGAGCCAGCTGTTTTGGGGTAATCCCATGGGGACGAAGCTGGGCCTTCTGGACTGCCTAACCCCCCCCCCGGCTTTGTCCTTGGAGCCAATGCTCCCTGAAAGTGAAGAGCAAAGTATCACATCTGAGGATGCTGAGTCTCTGCGTATTGTGGAACTGTATGATTTGCCTGAGGGAGGGGCTAATGGTATGAGTTTCTCTAGTGACATGCCAGAACTTGAAGACTGCCATGAGAGTGCTGACAATTCTCTTTCAGTGCCAGAGTGCCTTCCAAGTGAGCAAAGTGTTGTAGAAACAGAACTTACAGAGACAGAGGCTGACAGTGCTCCAAGTTTGGACATTTCTACCCAGGCAGAGGCACCCTTCACAAGTAATGAAAGCCCCAAGAATGTTGCTGAAAGTACAGAGACTGTGTTTGTTCCCCAGAAAGACTAGCTGAGCTCAAACCAGTAGTACGCTTCAGCTGTGATTCCCCTGGGAGGCCAGTAGATTTGCCTCTCAATGTGGTCCACAAGGGGGTTTATGTTTCCCAGAGCTCACTGCCCAAACTAAGTCTAAGTACCAATTTCAGGTTGATTGTTCTGCCCTCTATGTATGGTGCCCCTGCCCTGTCTAGCCCTAAGTTAGCTGATAGGGAAGGGCCTCCTCACACATTGTTTAATGTACAAGTTATTACCTGATTTAATATAGTAATGTTCAACTGACTTCTGTGAAACATGTCTAATGTATTTTCAAAATGGATATAGTATTATAAAGTGTAATAAAAATGTATAGTAAGGTAGTAAGTTTATGTTAACTGATGCAAGATGGTACAGACTTGACATGGATGCCAAGCTTTCTCCAGGCAGGGAATGGAGTAACCCCCTACAAATGGGGGTTCCCGAAAAGTCTTCCTTGAGCTTGCCAAAATGCTCACTGCCAAGTTGGTGTCCTGCATTTTAGCAGTTTAAATGTTATTGCCAGAGAGTGCCTGTATAGCCTCTGTGCACTGTCTCTTTAAGAGCTGCTTGGATTGCAGTCACAAGTAATCTGAGAGGGAGCTCTGTTGAAAGATGTAACTATCTGCTGAAAATCATTTAGAGTGATAATGATAAAGTAGTTTGTCTAACCTGCCTTCTTTGCAGCAAGGACTGTCTTGTTTATCCCTACCATTTGACCTGGGACTGTAAATTGGACCAATCAGTACTGGTGGGACCTAAAATGAAGCCGGACTACAGGAGCTGTCTGGAGTCAAAATCTGTAGGAATTGTAGTTTGGGGCTTTTGGCACCTTTCTGTAACTGAAGGGAGAGCTCTTGCTTTGACTGACAGCAGAATCAGCCAACCAAACCTTGTGGATCTGAGAGAAAGCCCCTGAGCTGTCTGCTGGCAAGCCAGATCTAAGTTGAAACCTGTAGGAACAACAGCTCAGTAGAGTCTCAAGCAGCCATCTACGTAGTTTTCACGTAGAAGAATAGTGGAAAGGCCTGATTCCTGGCCTGCATGTCTGCCTACTGCTCTGAGAGGGAGAAAGAATTATTTTTGGACTGAATCTGAGTGTGTGTGATTAAAGTAAGCTACTGAAGTGGGACCAGGCTCAACCTGAGGAGGACCAAAGATTGTGCTGAATGTGATCGGCCTGCCAGAAATCCCATTCACTTCTGAACTTCTGACTTGTGCAGAGAACAGTGCGATTGGGACCAAGGAAGAATTGCCTGGTACTGTAGAATCCTTTGCATATAAATGTGCTGTGTATTGAAAGTGGCTCGTGAGTTGTTTCCCCACTGTGTGAACTGTGTCCTGCTTGCTGGTAGCTGTATCCAGCTCAAACAGACTGAATCCACAGTTAACTCCATGCAGCTGGGCCTTGCCACGAGGTCCCTGCCAGACTACCCTACTGCACAGAGAAAAGCCATCGACGAGAGACCTGCCTGGGGATCAGCCCCCTGCTCCACGCTTGAATGGGAATGACGCATCGGCGAAATCGTGTGGGCCCTGCTTCTCCTGGCAATCCAGACCAACCACCAGCTGTTTCAAATTTTGTTCGTCCTGTGTCCAGTCTTGGGTACTGTGAGTATCTATCAGGGTAGCTCCCTGCATGTACAATATAATCTAAGTGTGTCATCTGATTTTTTTGGTTATTTCTCTTTATTCACAAACTGAGCCATCAGTCTCCAGATTACAGATAGAGTGTTGTGCATGTTGTTTTTCCATTATAGGGCCCCAACCAGCTGTGACGCCGGCCTACCCTGGGCAATGATCCTGGCTAGCCCATCTGCCTACAACCTGAGTGCGTGACTGTGTGGGGGTTTGAACTGCATGCATAGCTGTTTGATTTAATGTAGCTTGAAGCCAATCATCCTGATTACGCCCCTTCCTTGTTCACGTCCCTGAATAAATCAGATCTTACTTTTCTGCATTTAAACTGACTGTGGTTCCAGTTTGTGTTAAAAGTACTGTACTGTTGCTATCTGCTCTGTTTAACCTTGTTTTACAGGGGATCCCCAGGGTTGAACGAAGCCAGCCCTGGTGGTAAGTGCAACCAGTGTGGGTACTTGCAAAGTGTATCGGGTATTGTGAAAGTGATTATTGTGTACTGTTTTGACCACTAGTGGGGAAACGAGGGGTGTTACAGTGTCCCAAGGGCTGTGCCCAGGCTTGTTTGACCACTATCAACCCTGACCTTCGGGGAGGGCACCCGTTACAGAATCTAGGCCCCTTAACCTGTTATTAGCCAAGCAGGCAGGGGTAGTAGCCCTTGGAATAGTGCCACCTAGAGGTTACACAGGATTGTGCACTGCTATGTATGGTTCCCCCTAAGATGGAGCGAAGATATGAACTGCCCAGATACCTGCTCATCTGGCTGTAAGTAAATAAACTTAAATAACTTAGCTCTGAATGCTATTTTGTGCTACTGCTAATAAATTAAAATACTAATGTGTTCAGGCGCTTAAATGTAAGCGCTAATATGACTTGTGCTTAGTGTTGCTCAGATGGATCCAGACAAATCCAGATCCACCAGATACCTGCCCTTTGTGGCAGGATAGTGGATCCGCTGGATACTTCCACTGTCTGCCTGTGGATCTGGCCGTCAGGTCCCTGGTCGGATCCCACATTATCCAATGGCTGGATCCAGGGATCCAACACTGTACCCTGGATCCGGCACCAAATAAAGTGGGAACTGACCTGGGATCGAACCTCCATATTCGGCTGGATCCGGGACAGATCCAACTCGAATAGTGCCGCCATCTGCCAGATCAGTGGTGGATCCATAGGCGGCACTATCCGAGCAACACTACTGCGCTTTGCTTGGTCGTGGCAATTATGACATTGAGCCAAGTCTATATATTATTGCTTTTAATTAACCCTGTATTCTTGTAATTTATTGTATTGATTGTAAAATGTTTTCTGTCTGTATATCTGCCTGTAATTAATTTTGGGTCACCCCTGAAAAAGGGACCTCTGGTCCCAGTGGGTCTACCCTGTTACCGAAATTCAGCAAGTAAGTTAAATCAGTCAATAAATAAATAAATGCCTTTATAAGTGACATTTCAGAAGAACTGAAAGGGAATATATGCCTTTTTGCAGACAATATCAAAACCTGCAATAGGGTAGACACTCAGGAGGGAATGGAGAGAATGCGTAGAGATCTTAGGAAGCTCAAAGACTGGTCAGGAGCACGGCAGTTGGGGTTCTGTTCCATAAAGTGCAAAATCATGCACCTAGATCATAGGAACCCAGGAGCTGAGCATACAATAGGATGGGGCTGCAGTACTGACAGTCACTAAGCAGCAAAGGGGCCTTGGGCTTATCATATCATAACTGACAACCTCAAAGTGGCACGGTAATGTGACAAAGCAGTGGGTAGGGCTAGCAGGATGCTGCAGTGCAGAGGGAGGGATGTCTGCAGCAGGAGGAGGAAGATGGTATTGCCACTGTATCGTTCGCTGGTGAGATCCCACTTGGAGTGCAGTATCCAGTTCTGGAGGCCGTACGTCAGAAAGGATATAGTCAGGGTGGAGGAAACCCAAAGCAGGGCAACTAAAATGGTGCTGGAGTTGGGAGAGAAGCCCTCGAGGAGAGACTGAGGGATCTCAACATGTATATCCTAGAAGAGAGACGAGTGAGAGGTAGCATGATAGAGACCTACAAGTACCTCACAAGGGTGAGCAGAGTGCAGGAGGAGTGTCTTTCAAATGAGGAAGAACACATGGACCAGGACCAGGGGGCATGTGATGATGCTTTGGGGGTAGTTAAAGAGGGATGTGAGGAAATCTACTTCATTGAAGGGGTGGTAGATGCCTTGAAGAAACTGTCAACAGAAGTAGTGGAGGCAAAAACAGGGGGTTTCAAGCATGCATGGTTCCAGAGACAGATTAGGCAAGGAACATCTGGACATACTGGGTGGGCCAAGTGGTTAATTTCTGCCAGCTAATTTTATGTTTCTATGAGGTAACATCTAACAGGTATTTTATTTAATAATCTCCCAGCCAATACATTGCGATGCCGGTGGTGATGGTTATTTCACGCAACTTCTCCTGTGCCAACAGGGCTGTAAAAAAAAAAACTTACACGAGCCAGCTGTCCTACTCTGGCCACCATAGTTGAAGGTTTACTGAAGTGGTTGTCATGGCACTATCCCCCTCACACACATTTCTATTTTGTTTTGTAACACTTTTTTTCTCCATTTCTATATTATTATTCTGTTTTCTGTTGGACCAGAGTGGCAAGGAGTGAGCGAGGGTGCAGATTGGTGCAGCACCATCTGAGAGGGAGTCTGCATGCACGTTGAGACTGGCAGGTACAGACCACAAATTAAGCTCTGCAGTTTTTGAGATGCCGATAGTTTTTATATGTAAACTATGTCTGAGACAGCGGGTGCCTAGGAGATGGTGTTGTTAGTGTGGCAGCCAAGACAGTGTGTGAGTGGACAGCGAACGATCGAGCTGGTAGCTGTGTGCAGTCCGTGGGTCCGTTTTGGTCGTTTCTTGTGACGTATTCATCTGCTGTGGCTGAATTTCTTCATTTTAAAGAAAGAGATTGAACTGGTGTTCACTGATCACAAGCTAAAAGAAACGGAGGATTCCAAAGTCGTAAATGACATTTTGGAGATCTGAGGTATGCATTTTATTTTTGTTTCTGCTTTTGCAAGAATAGTGGTGGTTGGCAGCTCAAATGTTCAATTAGGCTGTGATATCTCATGCCAGTGTGCCATGGTGCTTACCTGGACCAGTTGCTAGCCGTGCGCTAGACACTTTTAGCATATGGCTAGCAACCAATCAGACTGCAGAAAAATCGGAGCCCATTCCTTAATGGAACTCCACAGCTGATTGCGAGAGAAAAGGAATGTTTATAGAGACAAGGACATTTGCAGTCACAGTACTCTCCTCCACGCATTATGCATAACCACAGGCGCTGGGGAGTGCAGAATAGAGCGGTTCCAGGTTTATTTACTTATTTATTACATTTTTAATTTTAGTTAGTAGCCGGGAAAAGCACACTAAGCTGAAGCTCATGTCCAAGTGCATCTCTGGGAGAGAGCACAGGAGGTTAAGTAACTTGCTGTGGGTCACACCATATGCAGGGGATAATAATCATTTGATTTGGTGTTCACTAACGTTCCTTATCAGAATGCTACATGTACAGAGCTGAGGAAGGAGATGGCGGCCTGATTATACAGCTCTAAGCTACCACCACTTTAATTCCCCAAACAAAGCATTTCTAGCACTTTTGCCTTTGAACAAACTACAGAATTCCTTACTGGAATATCTTCTAAAACAAACTATCCTCTCAGTTCCAGGTCATAATACCAAAACAATTGCAGCAACTTGCAGCTCAGTGATTACATCTCACCGAGCACAGTAGCGGCACTACACCAACCTCAGCAAGCACCAGTAGAGTGACGGCAGTACACTTCAACACAGGCACATAATTATAAATGTTTAAAGTAGGGGGCTATGCCCTGCACTATATTTATAAAATCATCTCAGAGGCAGACACTGGAGACAGGAGAATGCACGGGGGTAGTACACAGGAGAACACCACGGCTGGCTACAAAAAAATGACGATGTCCAACACCGTCAATATTCACAAAAATGTACCAGCATGCAGGCAGTCCTGAACCTGGGACTATCTACTCCATGGGCAGCGTCCAGCTAGCGCCACGCCAGGGGCCAGCTCAGCAACAGTCAGCTGCACTCCACCATTTATCCAATCACAGCATACCACTCTCCCCCATCAGTCGCTATAAGCTGTTCCATCTAACCCCTCACTATTCCCTCCCTTCGCCCATAACCTAACTATACTGTTTCTACAGTAGCATAAATTAAGTCGCTCTTCTTTGAGTCACTCAATTTGCTTTGCCCATACCACTGGATACCCTGTGGCTGTACATTGAAGGGAAGCGCTCACATTTAAACAAAACCATTTACAACTTGCAACGCGCTCCTTCAACAATGGCAGGGACCACAGCAGCTGCACAGACTGGCACCGAGACATCTTCCAAATATACCAAACTGAAATCCATGATGCAGCAAGTCCTCAAGAAGATTAAAACTTTTAAATCTTCAATTGCCAGTCTTGAAGGCAGAGTACAGGCATTGCACCATCGCACCCTAGTTGCAGAAATGTACTTCACTTACATTGATGAAAAAGACTCTGGCCACGAGGCTCGAATTCATGAGCTGGAAAGGCTTGTACAGCTCCTATAAATAATAAAAAAAAAAAGCTTTATTTATAAAGCATCTTTCAGATACCAAAGCACTGAACAATAAATAAACAGATAAAAACAGTAAAATGTATGGTAATATAACCGAATAACAGAATGAATAACAGAGTTAAAATCAAGCTAAAATAATCAATCTGGGTAGGCAGTTAGCCATAGATGTGTCTTCAAGTCCTTTTTAAAGCCCTCAACGGTCACGCATGCACGTATCTGATGGGGTAGAGAATTCCACAGGGCTGGGGCTGCATACATAAACGCTTGGGCCCTCAATGACTTCAGGCTCAACCTGGGAATCTCTAGCAACCCCTCGTCAGCTGAGCAAAGAGGTCACCCAGGGCAGTAGGGGCACAGGAGCTCTTGCAGATAGTCCATACCCAGTCTGTGCAAGGCCTTATAGGTCAGAAGCCCAACCTTGAAGGTGATCCCCCACTGAATAGGAAACCAATGCAGTTTGCGCAGCACCGGCGTGATGTGACTTGAACAAGGAGTCCCCCGTCAACAGCCGGGCCTCATCGCTCTGCACTAGCTGCAAGCGGCAGATATCAACCCCCGGAAGCCCTAGATATAGGGAGTTACAGTAGTCAAGGCTTGAGGTCACACAGGCGTGGATCAATGTTGGAAGGTCGCTGGATGGAGCAAGGTGCTTGACCCTAGCGATGTTCCTCAGATGGTAAAAAGAGGACTTGACGACTGCCGACACCTGCGAACGCAGTGTCAGCCCATTGTCAAGAATCACCACCAGGTCTCACACCCGTTCAGAGGAAGGAAGCTGGATACCCCCTAGACAAAGTCCAGTAGGCTGGACAGCCTCAACTCCTCTGTCCAGAGACCAGGATCCACCAGCATCGCCTCAGTCTTTCCAGAGTTCAACTTCAGCCAGCTGGAGCTCATCCAGTCCTGGATTTCAGTGAGGCAGTTGTTAAATATCAGCGCACACTATCTTGGTCAGGTGCAAAAGATGGGTAGAGATGGATATCATTAGCATAGCAGTGAAACCTCAGCCTATACCATCTTACAATGTCTTTGAGGGCAGCATATACACTCGAACAACATGGGGACAACACTGAGCCCTGAGGGACCCCACATGACAGAAAGAATGGGTCAGAGGAAGAAAATCCCCGACACCACCCTCTGAGCTTTGCCAGTGAGGAAGGACTTAAACCATTTGAAAGCTGTCCTGGACAGGCCACAGATGAACCTCAGGTGCTCAAGAAGCACCCCATGGTCTATGGTGTCAAAGGCTGAAGAGAGATCAAGAAGCTCCAAGATAGAACGGCGCTTCTGATCTCTCGCCATCACCTATGGACCCAGGCAGAGGATGCAGAGAACCAAAGCTGGAGACACAACCTCCGCTTTGTGGGATTTCCTGAGGGGACCAAGAGAAGAGACCCGGTAAAATTCCTGCAAGCAGAGCTGCCCAAGCTCCTAAATTATGACTGGAGACTATCACTGGAAGTGGAGCGGCACACCGGACCCTTGCCTCACGCCCAAGGAGGGTGGCCAGCCTAGATCCTTAAGGAGCAGATTCTCACTTTGGCCAGAAAATGGGGGCAATTTATGTGGCAGGGTCACTGGATTTACCTCTTTAATGATTGCTCCACAGAACTAGCGTAAAGCCTTTACTGAAGCTAGAAAAGTGCTACAAGAGGTGCAAGTTCAGTACTGCATCCTATATCCGGCAAAACGTCAGACTCTCAGAAACGGGGTCTACAGCACATTTGAGACCCTCAAAGAAGCCATAAATTATATCACTAGGCACTGGCCAGACAAGATCCCTACCCAGAGAGTAGCACCCCCTTTGCAGCAGCTACAGGATCACCCGAAGACCCAGGGCCATTCCCACCAAGGCCACCTGAACAGATATGCATGTTTAGCAGCAGCAGACCCTGAAGGACATATGGACTGGCAAACTTCTAAACTGAAGAGGACGCAGTGGGGCAAAGGCAAGCAATTTGGGATACCACACCAAAAGACCCATTGCCAAGGAACTGAAGCAGAGCATCCTCCTCGACCGGGGTTGGAATCCCTGGGAGAACCAGCAACCAGAAGACAAGGCCAGGGCTCAATCCAGGTACCCAAATAATACCAACAATCGGAAGAGGCCTTGCCACTTCCCAACCCGGTGGTGGACACAGAGACCCTGCGGAGCGCAATTACTAGTTCTTGAGCAAACGCAGTGGGTCACAGTTTGCTAGACCATTCAGCAACAGAGACCAGGGCAACAGACCTAAATCAACAATGGAGTTCATCAGCTAACCCAGTCCCATCTGCGCAGTTATTCAAAGGCACCTGAAGGAGATTTTTGTCAATTTGGGGCTAACTTCCCCCTGCTCTTGCAAGACCAAACTCCTCAGGACTGTAAAAATGTGTTTCTCAACTTGAGCCCTTGTGGCTCAGCTAACACTGTGAGTACCCAAGCACTAACTTCTCTTGTTCGCCTTCTCTCAACCCCCTCCACTTTTCACCTATAATCTCCTTTATCTTCTCTAAGATTTTAATGCCAATGTGCTTTAGACTCAACTCTCCTTCACCTCCTGCCTGTCTCCTCTCTCTGTTCTACTCTGCTTCCTTGTCCATTTCTTCTTCCACGTGCAGTTTTTGCTAATGTGTGAGTGGGTATAAAGGGACGAGTGTAATCTGTAAGTGCAACATTCAGGTACTAGTCTGGGGAGCGGGGACCGTTTATTTACCCTTAACCGAGGGAGACACGGGGGAGGCCCATCATGGTCTTACAGTTGCTTCAGGGGTCAACTCGACAGCTTTCACTGAGGAAAATGAATAGTTTCCTTAGCTTGCAACATCCCGCCAACCTATGCCTCCTGGATATCAATGGAGGAAGTCCCCCCCCCGCCCCCGGTCCCATTTCTCAAAGCCCTGAAACTCAATCTTGCATGGTGGTAATCTTGGTGCACGAATTTCAGTTTATTTCTCCTTCACAAGACTGCTGTATACTGGATGCTGCACTTTTATTGGCAGGATCTCTTGTGGGCAAAATGTATTTTAAGCCTTGCCTTTGCTCCGGCATCCTTGAATTTTTCTAAAGTAGGGGAGTGGAAGAGGGATCTACATCGGCAACAGCCCAGGAATGGTTACTTGGCAACGGTGACAGAGCAGCAGCTCTGTCAGAACTCCGTGTTCCTAGATGGATACTATGTTGGCCTAAGCATTTGGAGTGCAACTGCCAGTTACAGTCCCTCCTCGGCAGCCCCTGCGTCACTCCACAAAGCAAGAGAAACAAGAATAATCCTCCACACACTGCATGACCACGAATCCCGAGCTTCTTCGGTGCACTGGTAACAGTAGTGAGGCACGGAGGACAGCTGTATGTACACCTTGCTCACTTCAATTAGTGGTATGCATTTATGCTACACTCCACGTCACCCTGTGTATGTCCCTGAACATGCTGTTCCCCCCACCCTCACCCTCTCACACCTTACCTGGGGACCGAACCACACATCCAGGTGGCTTTGACACACATCTCCAGTCTGTCTCGGAACAGCGGCAGCAGGATTAGGGCACATAGACCTCCAGTGCATTCCAACAGAGGCATGCATACAAGGAGTGGGTACAGAAGGAGGCCTGCATAGTGCAATGGAAAGCACATTCGTCGATACTTACACAACCAAAGAGTCCCATTGTGAGACCATCTGCCCTTTAAATACAGGGAAATTCTTCCCAACTTCCCCCACATCCTCATGGACACAGCCAAAGAGCAAGTCATGTAGCCTCCCCCAAACAGCACCCCCAATCCGATTATGACACCCCACCCTTTTTCTTTTCTTTTTGTTTACTTCTTCTGGCTCAGAAGAAAAACAGCATAGAAGCTAAACACAAATGCCATCACATTAACCTTCTTTGCCTCCCCTCCCTCTCATTCCCTAACCTGCCCAGAGTGCACAGGTGCTTTTCTGTTTCACCACCTTCACAGAGTCAGCTGCTCCCATCACTCCCCAGTCCCCCACCCCACCATATATAGCCCATCTTCAAACAACCTGAAGTCTTGCTGTATTTTGACTTATTGCAGTTAGCCCCAGCACTTGAACTGCTCCGGAGAGAAAAGAGTTAAATTCTGTGCAGGACATGATAGAACGTTGAGCTCAAGCTCGGTTCAAACCTCTGTCTGCTGCACTTTGAAATGTAACCATCGGATTCTTTACTCTGCCTAACTGAACAGTCGCTCCAGAGATTTCTCCTCTGCTCTCAGTTCATCAGTCAAAGTCATCAGTTTTACCGATCCTTTCATTTCTATTTCGGTTCAGATCTCTGTCTGTGGTACAGTAAGTACTTAGGTAGTGGACTAGCTGTGGGATACTTGTGGAAATTGTAATATTGATCTTTTTTATATGGTTCTGCTGAACCGGTTACCTTGTGTGTTATTCTTTGTATTTTTTCTTTCAGGTTTAGAGTGTGGTTACCGGTCCTTATCTGTTTTAAAAAAAAAAAAAACTTGTTTCTTGCATTTTTTTTTCAAATACCCGTAACACAGTTAGAAACCGATAAGGGGGTCTTACCTGGCTGTTGCCAAGTAAAGGGTAAGTTTGTTGGATAGGATGGCTACGTCTGAGAAACCCAAAAGAAAAACTGGGCCCACTGGGTTTCAACACTGCAGTGTGTGTGGGGAGGCCTTTGCTAAGGCTGACCCCCACACCACCTGTGTTTATTGTCTGGGGTTTGACCGCCTCGATTCAGACTGCCAAATTTGCAAGAATTTCCCTAAAGCCACCCTGGATAAAAGTTTGGGCTGGCTTAGGGAAAGGGAGGCCGAGAAGTCTGCTGACCCGGATGGCCAGCCTGGTTTGGTTCTGACTGAACCAGGAGTGCCCTCTGACCAGGGTGAGACTCCTTCAGGCAAAAGGAGAGCCGATTCTGAGGGATCGGTTCCATCAAAAAGAAAATAAAAATCGGCTGGTTTGGATCCAGAACAGCATCATCCGACTGCCGAGGAAATTGCCTGAGCGATTTGCATAGTGGAATCGCATTGTTCAGTTCCGACCGATCCAGCACCTTCTGGCAAGTGTTCGGTTCGGTCGGTTCCTCCGGTTCAAGATTATGCCCCCGAGGATTTTTATGAACCGGATTTGGAGGGGGATGATGATTATGAAGGTGATGATGAGGATGATGATGATGGAATAGAAGGTCTGGATGAGCTCATTGAACCGGACATCTCCCCAGACAGACCTTCTGGTGTTTCCCCTCCCAGGCTTTCTGAGTCCCCTTCCCACTTTGTGTTTTACAGAAAAGTGGCAGAAACCCTCCAGCTCCCTTTGGAAGAAGCTGTTGAGGAACAAGAGGAGCCTGATTACGTAAGAACTGATGGACATCCCAGAGTCCAAGAAGTTGTCTATTCCCTTTCATAATTCCTTTGGGAAACAGACACAAAAATTGTTAAAAGCACCAAATTCTTTACCTCCTGTTGACAGAAGGATGGACAAGGAGTACATGTTGTCAGGCTCAGGTACAGAGTACTTGTACCAGCAATGCAGCCATGTTGGGGTTGTGCAGGCTGCAGCCTGTGATAAGGCTAACATACCCTTGGCTTCACACCCCCAGATAAAGACTCCTGGAAGCTGGATGCCATGGCAAAGAAACAGTACATGGCATCCTCCTTGGGACTCAGGTAGGCTAATTACATGGCCTGTACAGCCAGGTACCAGAAGTTCAGGTGGGACACTGTACTGGCACAGGCTAAGCAGGTGTCCCCCCAGCTGGCCAGGGAGCTGGAGGAGGTGGCTGCTGATGGGATTGAGGCATCAAAGGTACAATTTCATGCTGCTGCTGTGGACTCCAGTGATGTGTCATCATAAGTCATGGCTACATCTGTGGTTCTTCGGAGAATGGCTTGGCTCAGATGTACTAGCCTTTCACAGGATACCCAAGCTAAGGCCATGGATTTCCCTGTGGTGGGTAATTCTTTGTTTGGGGAGCAGACAGAGAATTACATGAAAAAGATGGACGAATATAGGACCACCCACAGGAGTGCACAAGCCAAGGAAAGGCAGGCAACTCCTCAAAGGCAGCAGGCTAGGGGCAAAGGCAGGCCTTTTCATAGGCCTTTCTACCAAGAACAGGCCTCCTCCCCTTTTTCTCAGAGGGGGTTCTTCAGAGATAGAGGCAGAAGGGGGATGAGCAGGGCTGCATCCACTCCTCAGCCTAAGGCTCCTACCAAGCAGACACCCTGATGTGTCAGCCCGGGTTGACTCCCCAATTCCTGTAGGAGGCAGGCTGGCTTACTGCTTCCAGGATTGGAAGTCTGTTACCTCAGACAAGTGGGTCCTGGAGGTAGTAAGCCAGGGACTGGTTCTCAGTTTCAAAAAATTTGCAAAGCTGAGAGCGAGATCTTTTCCACCTACAAATATCTCCGAAACCATTGCCCTTGAGGCAGAGGTTTCATCTCTTCTGGCCCTAAGGGCCATAGAGAGAGTTCCTGCAATACACAGGGGCAAAGGTCTGTACTCGAGGTACTTCCTTACCCCCAAAAAAACAGGGGAGTGGCGGTCCATCCTAGTCTTAAGATACCTGAACAAACACCTTTTAAAACAAAAATTAAAAATGGTGACTCTGGGAATAATCCTTCCCTCTCTAAGGCCAGGGGACTGGCTAGCCTCCCTGGACCTAAAGGATGTCTATTTTCACATTCCCATCAGGTGCTCCCACAGAAAGTACCTCAGGTTCGAACTGCCTTCAGGCCATTACCAGTTCAAAGCAATGCCCTTCAGCCTAACATCAGCTCCAAGGGTGTTCACAAACTGTCTAGCAGTAGGAGTGGCATTCCTAAGGAGAAAAAATATCTCCATATTCCCATACCTGGACGACTGGCTCATTGTGGGCCAGTCTCCAGACCAAGTCAAGGCAGATCTGCATGTGACCCAGCAAGTGCTCACTTCTTTAGGATTTCTTCTCAGTCTTCCCAAGTCCGTTCTTGAGCCAGTTCAGCTTCTGACCTTCATAGGGGTAGAGCTGGATACTGTCAAAGCAAGAGCTTTTCTTCCCTTGGTAAGGGTAAGGGCAATCATAGAGCTGGCTTCCTCCTTCCACCTTCTGGTTTCTCGACCAGCAAGGCTCTTCCTTCAGCTTCTGGGCCACATGGCAGCTTCCACTGCAGTGGTCCAAGGGGCCAGATTTCAGATGAGGGACATTCAGTTTCACCTGAGGTCCTTTTGGTCTCAGAAAAAAGACCCTCTAACCAAGCTTATTCCAGTGACTCAGACCCTGATCCAGGCTCTTCAGTGGTGGCAGGATCAGGACAATCTCAGGCAAGGAGTCCCATTTACCACTCAATCTCATTCAGTGGTTCTAACCACAGATGCTTCTCTCCTGGGGTGGGTAGCTCACCTGGGGACTCTCACAGCCCTGGGAGTGTGGTCCACTCAGGAGTCTGTTCTCCACAACAATTTCCTGAACCTCAGGGCAGTTTTTCTGGCCTGCAAGCCTTCTCAGAATCAGTACAATACAAGGTGGTTCAGGTCAGGACAGACAACACCGCCACCATGTGGTATATCAACAAGTAAGGAGGCATTCTGTCTACGGCCTTGTGCACAGTAGCCATGAAATGATGGTCCCTGGCTTATTCTCTACAGACCTGTCTGGTAGCAGTCCACCTTCCAAGAAAGGACAATGTGCTAGCAGATGCATTGAGCAGGATCTCCCAGGGCCGTCACGAATGGTCCCTGGATCCCCTAGTGTTAAAAGTGATTTTTTCAAGGTGGGGCACTCCAGAGATAGATCTCTTTGCAGCCCCAGACAATCATCAACTTCCTCTCTTCTGTTGCAGACCTCCAATCTCTGGCTGAGTCCCTCTGGATGCTCTGGTTCTGGATTGGGAAGGGAAATTTCTGTATGCCTTCCCTCCTTTTCCTCTACTGTCCAAGGTTCTGGTCAAGATCAGATCACAGTCTTGCAAAGTGATCCTGATTGCCCCAGATTGGGCCAGGCAGCCTTGGTATCCTCATTTGCTGTCCCTAGCAGTCCATCTTCCCCTGTCTCTTCCCAGGAATCACAACCTGTTAACCTCCTCTCAGGGGAGGATCAGGTAACCCAACCATTGGTCTCTCAATCTCAAGGTATGGCTCTTGAAGAATTAGAGTATGCAAATTTGCATCTGTCTCAAGGGGTTCTGGACATTCTCAAAGCATCTCAAAAACCTGCCACCAGAAAAACGTACAACTCCAATGGAAAAGATTCAGCATTTGGTGTTCCAAGAAACATATATCCCCAGATTCTGCTGACTTGTCTACAGTTCTGGATTATATGGTTCATCTTAATGGCCTAGGCCTCAAACCAGCTACCCTCAAAGTACACTTATCAGCTGTTTCTGTTTTTCTGTCATTGGGAAAGCCCTCTTCACTGGCATCTCATCCTGTTTTTTGTAAGTTTTTCAAGGGATTGCTTCATACCAATCCCCCCTTTAGGGATCCTACTCCTGCTTTGGACCTTAATGTTTGCATTGCTCAGGTTACGCAACCACCTTTGAGCCATTGTTCAGCAGAGCTTACGTATCTTGACTTGGAAAAACTGTGTTCTGGTAGCTATTACCTCTGCCAGACATATCAGTGAATTACAAGCTCTGTCAGTGGAGCCTGATTTTATCTCATCCCACAGAGATAAGGTGGTCCTTAGAACCAGTAGGAGGTTCTCACCCTAAAGGGTTTCAGATTTTCATTTGAACCAATCCATGCCTCTCCCTGTGTTCTTCACTGATTCTTCTTCTTCAGGAGAGAGAAGATTGCACAGTTTAGATGTTAGAAGGACCCTTAGCTACTACATCGAGCATACTAAGGCACACAGGTTTGACTCCCTCCAGTTGTTCCTCACTTATGGGGAAGTGGGGAAGGGCAAACCTGCCACTAAGAGAACTGTTGCCAGGTGGATTGCCTCTTGTATTCAATTCTGCTGTGAGAAGCTAGGTAAAATACTACCCTCAGGCCTGAGAGCTCATTCGACTAGAGGAACAGCTGCTTCCCTGGTTGCTGCCAAGGATATTCCCTTACTAGAGATATGCAAAGCAGCCACCTGGAAAACAGTCCATACATTCACCAAGCATTACTCTCTGGATATTTAGGCTAGGAGTGATGCTCGGTTTGGTACAGCAGTACTGCAGAGCCTATTCCCAAAATAGGTTTAAATCCTCCTCCATGGAGATACTGTTTGGTAGTTCATATTAAGTCAGAATACAGCAAGACTTCATGTTGTTTGAAGAAAAATTACTCACCTTAGTAATTGTGTTTCTTCTAATGGAGTCTTGCTGTATTCTAACCTCCCTCCTGCCTCCCTCTTGAACCTAGTTTTGGGAAGTGGGCTGGCAGGTGCAGTGTTGCACCTCAGGGTGCATTTGGGCACGCCTCTTTTAGAGAGGGAGTAGGTAATGTTTTATTTTAATAGTCATAAGTTGTTCACTACCTGTTTTTTTATTTTTGATTTCTCGACTTGAGTCTTTTGGGAGATCCAAAATATTTGGTTGCCATTTGGCTAGTAAAACTTTACAATTTCCACATAGTGGGTTTAGTTAGTTAGTATTAGCTCATAAAAATCTGACGGTTATACTTCAAAGTGCAGTAAACAGAGGTTTGAACCGAGCTTGAGCTCAACGCTCTATGCCCTGCATAGAATTTAACTTTTATCCTCTCTGGAGCAGTTCAAGTGCTGGGGCTAACTGCAATAAGTCAGAATACAGCAAGACTCCATTAGAAGAAACACAATTACTAAGGTGAGTAATTTTTTCATTTCCTTCGTCTCTATGCCATCCTTTACTAGAAGTTAAAAATTATGCGGTTAAAAGATCTTATTATAAAACAGCAGGTCAGCAGTTCAAACATGCTAGTGGCTAATGTGGGCCGTTTCGGGGACTACTACCCCGCATGGAATACCCTATTGACTGCAATAAAGTTGAACTTAGTTCTAGTTTTTATAGTCATCATTACTTCTCAGATGATACTGAACTTGTTACAGTCATTTTACAGTTTTCTGTCTATTGATGGTAAGAAGGTACACCTGTGTTTCTATATGAGGTGGCTGACTACCTTCTGTCGCAACCCATTACTATATCTGGGTGACAGACAGAACAGACTGCTACCCATATCAGCTAGGTTCTCGCAACCACAAACCAAGTATAGAATTTCCTGGTTGAACACCTGTAATATACCAACCTGTTCATAGTCCTGTTCTTAGGCAGGGCAACTACCAGCCTTCCTTCCCCCAAGTGAATACATGGAGGCTACTAGGCCTGTACGCTTGCACTACAGAAAGCATTATAACCTTCCTGCCCATTATCCTGATTCATAACCCTCCCCATACCACCATGCTCAAAATGGCTCACACTGGCATTAGGTGGATCTCCTGGAATGTGAAGGGAATAAATTCCCAGATAAAGCATAGAAAACTCCTGGACCACCTCAAGAGAGAGGAGGCTGGGATAACCTCCTGACAGGAGACCCACCTATCCCAAGGTGAGACCCTGAAGTTTAAAAAGGATGGCTATCCCAGGTATATGAGTCAGCTTTCAGTTCTAAAAGCAGGGGCATAGCGATCCTGGTGCACAGCCAAGTGTCCTTTCAGGCCTCCAGAATTTTTACAGACCCTGAGGGCAGCTTCGTTATAGTTCAAGGCCAACTCATGGGGCACAATGTCATCTTATGCAATGTATATGGCCCAACAACCTCGATGGCATGTTTTATAGGTGACTCGCCCAGTCACTGCAAGAAGCCCATAAAGGGCAGCTAATACTGAGGTGATATGAACATCCGCGATGGATGACTCTTAACTGAGCAGGCCCCGAGGCGCCCCTCAGCGCCTGTAGCTCTAAATTCCCTGGTTCATGAATTAAACCTGGTCGAATCTGGAGGTTGGTCCACCCCACCGGAGGGACTACTCTCTTTTCTCTCCACTGCATCAAACTGCTTCCAGGTTGGACGTGTGGTTCACTCCAGGTGCCTGGACCCCGCACATAATGGATGCCCGCATTGGCTCCATCCTGATCTTGGGCCATATGCTGGTGTGTTTCACCTGGTTACTCCCTACAGTGGTTCCTGGCAGGAGGGGTAGGTGGCGTTTTAATACATCCATGCTAAATGATACCCATTTTTACAAAAAGTTGAAAGAAGAGATTTAGGACTTCCTACTGATCAGCAATCCAAGGGACACCTCGCCGCTATTAGATGGAACTCATTAAACATGTACATAAGAGGCAGATGCATCAGCCACACCTCCTACATATGGAAAGGGAGGGAAAGGGGAAATTGTTTAACCAGGAAAGGCACACTAAGCCAAAGCTTGTTTCCAGGTGTGACCTGGGAGCACAAGGAAGTTAAGTGACTTGCTCAGGACCACGCAGTACAGAAGTGGGGGCTGTGGGATTCAAACCCAGGTCTCCAGGTTTGCAGCTCAGAGCCCTAAACCACTGCGCTGTACTGCCTCCCAAGAAAAGAAAAAGGAATTGACAGAAAGTAAACAGAGATTAGAAGCCCTGGAGAAACTACTGTATAGCTCCTACTTGCCCTGGAGTGGCTAAGGGCAGACATTATTGGTCTCCGGAACACAGTGAATACTTTCCCCCACCAGAAAACTGAGTACGCCCTTTTCCACCTGAAGCAGACCTTTTGGGAATCAGGTGAAAAACCTGGCTGCCTTCTGGCCCACCAACTCAAAAAATGGCAGGAACAATCCCGGATACTAGCAGTTAAGAAAAGTGATGGCTCCCTCACAAAAGCGGAGGATGGGATAAGCACAGAATTTCTTTCCTTCTACAGCTCACTGTACTCCTCTGAAGTTCAATCATCAGACGAAGCTATGTAAGCCTTTCTGGGCAAGCTAGGGCTCCCTAGGCTAAGCCAGGAGAAACTCAAATGGCTACACAGACCCATGGCACGCAGGGAGCTAAAACAAGCCTTAAAATCCACCAGTGCTGGGAAAGCACCGGGGCATGATGGACTCCCAGCAGAATTTGTGGATGCCTTCCAGGAAGTTCTTCTATCCCCTCTTATGGAAGCTCTGGAGGAAGCTGTAGTCACTGGTGTTCTTCCAGCATCCATGATAACTGTGCAGATCTCCCTCCTGCAAAAACCCGGAAAAGAAGCCACCTTAGTAGCAGCTATAGGCCCATCTCCTGATAAATGCAGATTGCAAAGTGTGGGCCAAGGCCAAGGCAACCAGGCTGAAAGAACTTACAGCAGAACTGATCGGACGGTGATCAGGTGGGCTTTACCCCTAGGCACAAAGGACTAACGATACCAGGCGTTTGGTGAACCTCCTGTGGAGAACAAAATGGCCTGCCCAACTGTCATGCTTCTCCGTTAGATGCTGAGAAGGCATTTGACAGAGTAGAATGGAAATACCTCTTCTGTCCTCACCACCTTTAACGTTGGACCGGTTTTCAGATCATGGATACGGGTACTATACTTGGGTGCCTTGGCTGAGGTAATCACTAATGGCCGAACATCTGCCCCCTTCCAACTCCATAGGGGCACTCGACAGGGCTGCCTCCATCCTTGCTTTTGTTCATTTTGGCCCTGGAGCCTCTTCTCCAAGCCATCCAGTGGCATCTGGACATCAAAGGTGTTAAAATGGGAGAACACAAAGCAATGGCCTATGCGGGTGACATCCTACGACTCCACTCAGACCTGGCCAAGTCTATCCCTAACCTACTCACCTTGATCTCTCAATACAGTACACTTTCTGGATACAAGTTAAACACAACAAAATTTCAATTCATGGCCTCTGATCCAAGCATTGCAGCATTACTCAACTACGCTTGGTGACTCAGTTCCAAATAAACAGTGCTTTCTACACAGCAAAATAAATCTACGGCAAATAAATGTTTAAAGCATAGTTGCTTATTTTAATATCACCAAGGTGATACTCCCCCTTGGAAGACATACTGCCAAGGCACTAGGGGTTCACTACCTTGGTGATATTAAAATGAGCAACTTTGCTTTGAACATTTACTTGCCGTGGATTTATTTTGCTGTATAGGAAGCACTATTTACTTGGAACTGTGCTATTGTCTCTGGGCTGGCCGCCCATTACAGCGCTCCGCTCCTCATTTGTGCACCGGTTACCTCTTTTTGGAACTACTCTTAGTGACTGCAGCACGCATGCCAAGGCCTTACCTGTCTAGAAATCTTCTTCCACTGGAACCTTTCCCAGCTAGGGAAAGATAACTTGATCCCCTACTGGAGTCAGTAGGGACAGATCTTAAAAGATGGGAGCTCCTCCACCTATCTCATTGGGGTAGAGCGCATGCTTTCAAAATGATGGCCACCCCCAAAATCCAATACATATAGAACAGTTTACCCCTGTCCACAGACCCTAAGTTACAAGGTCTTATCCAATCCAAGATCAGAACTTTCTTTTGGGAGGTGGGCTCAAACCAAATAAGTTGGGCAAAGCTCATCAGTCCCCTTGGACTGGGTGGGCTAAAGCTTCCTATTTCCGTCACGCATTATGGCACATACCCTATTGCAGTTGGCCAGAACAGCTCCATGGGCCACTGATCCCCACCCTCCCAAATGGGCAGATTGTGAGGCCTCAGTGGTGAACAACCTCTTCTATTGTTGGTGCAATGTGCAACACCCCCGAATGAACCATTACCCCTGCCATTGAGCTCATCCATAAAACTTGGAAGGCTTTTCTCAAGCTGCAAATTGATCCCCACTAAGGCTAGGTTCTTCCCCTCTTTGGGATAACCCACACCTACAAATTGACAATCGACTGATAGTAAATAAAGAATGGTCAGCAAAGGTATCATAAACCTTGGACCTTAAACACATGAAGCTAAAGGCTATGAAGAGTTTTCAACATTTGCAGCAGGATTCTGACTTGCCCAAACAGCAACATTGGAGGTATCTCCAACTGAGGCACTCCATCCTGCACTCTTTGGGCCCAAAGTTCTGGGAAACACAACATAACAAACTTGATTCCCTCCTCTGGCCAGACATAGGAAAGCCCCCTCATAGTAGCATTATATATGAATACCTCCTAGACCTCGCACCAGACCCCATGGTTGGAGTCAGGAAGAAGTGGTCGGGGGAGCTAGGTCTGGACATCTTCCCTCACATTTGGATCTCTTGTTGGCACACGGTAAAGAACACAATGAAAGACACACAGAATAGGTTTGTACAATTTAAGGTCCTACACAGATGGTACAGAACCCCACAACAATTGCACTTCTGGGGCCTGTCACCCACAGACAGATGTTGGAGGTACCAGGCTGGAGTGGCACAATTACTCACATTCTGTGGTCCTATCACTCCTTAGCTTCTTATTGGTGATCAATCCAAGCTACCAAAGACTTGGTCCTGACATGTCAGACCCTGCCCCCCAGCAGTGCTCTGCCATTACTCACCCACTCCTCAGGAGCCCAGGCTACTCACTGCCAAAAGAAGATGGCTGGTGGGAGCCCTGACTACGGCCAAGAGAGTGATACTAAGACACTGGAAGGACCAGCAAGCCCCAGATATACAGGAGTGGCTGCAGGAACTCATGAAGCTCACTAGTTATGAAAGAGTTTTTCACGTTGTTCAGCACAAGATGGCCTCATATCAGGCCACTTGGGGAAAATTCTTAACATCACCATTCTGCAAGCTCCTCCACACCTGTCATGCACCTGATTTCGAAACCCCAGTCAACCAGGTGCCACAGAGTAGGCCAGAGATAAGAGTGCCACACCTTCTCAGTCTCCCGCACCCAACAAAATGACTTACTGGCCCACAGTGTTACTCACTGATGGGGGAGACCGCACCTTCTCCTAGTCCCTACTCCTTGGAGGTTGCCTGTCTTCAAGTGCCTGCCATATAGGATCTCTGAACTTTGAAGTAATATTCTACAATCTGTTCACAATTATAATTACACTGTTATACTGCACCTAGCAGTTTCTCTACAGGTTTACGTGCTTCCATGTTTCATTTATCTACTGCGTAGTCTGTTCATCCAAGAGTATAACCCGGCCAGGCATTGTTGTACACCTTTTTTTTTTAAGCTTTATCTTTATTATTTTAAAAAATACAAACATACAGTTTGAAATTACAAGCAAAGACATTGCACAGACATTATTATATTCTATGAGGGCACCACTCCTCTTAATATTCACAACTAGTCTGACATTTGCCATTTGATACATCCTTTAGGGGGATAACAATTTAATTAACAAGAATATATATATATATATATATATATATATATATATATATATATATATAAAAACAAAAGAACCTCTGTGTGCAAACACTGAGGCAAGGATTACCCAAAGGGCATTTGGCTGGGAAGCCAAGTTTAAGAAAATACAAAATCACACATGCCCACACAATGCAAAGCATCATGGGCTGATATGCAAATCACCACAGAATGTTATGCTGGTCCAACTTTAAGAAGAATTGCATGGTGCCGAAAGGCCTCTCACACAGTTTGCAAAGGGTGCTAACAGAAGACATAGACACGTGTTTCGTCCTACCAGGACTCATCAGTATGCCTTGTCTGTTTGATACCCCAGTGGAATGGACCAGCTACCCTAAGACAGTGTGTCTTGGATATGTTGTGGTGAACCCATTAAAATAAAAAAACTATTTAAAAGATAAAGAATCTCTGTGCGCAAACACTGAGGCAAGGGTTACCCCAAAGGGCATTTGGCTGGGAAGCCAAGTTTTAAGTCTTCTGTTAGCACCCTTTGCAAACTGTGTGAGAGGGCCTTTCGCACCATGCAATTCTGCTTAAAGTTGGACCAGCATAACATTCTGTGGTGATTTGCATATGCAGCCCATGATGCTTTGCATTGTGTGGGCATGTGTGATTTTGTATTTTCTTAAAATTTGGCTTCCCAGCCACACACACACACACACACACACACACCAAAGCCCTGTCCAGTATAGACATACTCCCCGATGGCTAACGGTCCCTTCCCCCCCACCTGATCACCCACCAGGTATATGTAAATCTTGTCCCTGGTGTCCAGTGGTTCCTTCCCCCAATCCCAATCCCCTGTATAGACAAGATAACCATATCCCTAGTGGTCTAGGGGACCCTCTCTCCCCATCCCCAAGCCCTAGTTCATCAAAGAACATCACCTCTGTGGTAGTCTAGTACACCCACCACCACCAGGTAGTGTCGACCACCCCACTCCCCCCATACTGAATCCAAGCCAGCGACCAGCACAGCTCTCTTCTCACCACCACCACCACAGCTGGCCAGTAACTGAGCTCTCAATGAGTGTGCATACTGTATACATTATGAGCTCAGTGACATTGATTGACATGGACACCAGGGACAACATTTACATATACCGGGCGGGTGATCGGGTGGGGGAGGGACCGCTAGCCACCAGGGCATTGTATGTCTATATTGGGCATGGCTTTGGGTGTGGGAAGGGGACACTAGCCCACCAGGACATTTGTTTCTTTATCCATGGGCCTACAACGGGGATGGGGAGGGACCACTGTACCACCATGGATATTTATTTTTCTACAGGAAGGTGATCGGCTTTGGGGATGGGGGACCACTACACCACTACAACTTTTTGCTTATTTTTCTAAGGGCTAGCAATCGGGGATGGGGAGGGACTACTATAACACCAAGGATATTTATGTCTTTACATACGGGATGGCGATCGATGATCGGGGAGGGGGGAGGACCATTATACCACCAGGGATATTAGTTTCTTTATGTACGGGGTGGTCATTGACAATTGTGGAGGACCACTGTACCACCACGGATAGACGTTTATTTATCTATGGGATGGCAGTTGTGGGAAGGGGGTGCCTCAGTACTTCCGACAGCCACTAGCAGGGTGCGAAATTCATATACCTTAGGTGCCCCATGGCAGGCACTTTTGATTCTGGACACCTACTGCTGTGCAGTGCCTGCCCGCTTGGGCACCTAAGGTATTCTTGCACAGTTCGCCTTTTTTTTTTTTTTTGCCCTTTTTTTCTACTTGTGCTTTTTTTTTTTTTTTCTTCACTTTCTCTAGGGGCAGGGAAGATCGGAGGAGCGTGAGATGCGGTGCTAACATCAAGAGCTGATCAGAGTGTGCTCTTCTTGATGTCAGCTGACCGCAGCAGGAGACTCGAGCATAGAGCTCTTCAAGTTCTGGGGAGGAGAAAGGAGCAGACTGATGTGTTGCTGACATTTCTGTGGCACAGACATCAGCCAAATGGGTCCCTGTATCACTGTTGGGAGGCGGCTTGGCAACCACGCACCAGTGGTGCCACCTATCGTATATTCGCCGCCCCTCCAGACAGCGCCAGCCTTGAGACCTGCTGCACAGCGTGCCATTCTGTGCTTGCATTCTTGGAAACAGGACGTCTTATTATGCTGTCAGGCTATTTGTGGGATTGATCGAACATTTAAAAAACAAAGAGAACCAAAAGCTCTTTTAAGAGCTAGCCTGACTGAGTACTAAAAAAAAAATAACGGAGTGCTGAAAGGAGTGAATTGATTTTAGGGCAGGGGTAACTCTGAGGGGGGAGGAGAGGAGTGTGAGACAGTGAAGGTCTCTCTCGGGACGGAAGGAAATTGGACAGCAAGAAAATAATCATAATACGTGAAGTCAGCTGGACCTTTCTTAAACAGTAAAAGAACAAGCATCATCTGAATTAGAGATTACTTCTTAATCTCACAGGCTGCTTTGCTGTTGCTCTTCTTTTTAGCTCTTACGGTACCAATCACCAGACCTGTAATAGGAGGGTGAGGGGAGACGAACACACAGTGATTTTCTGGACTACAGACAGTTCCCTTCAGAAAGCTACTATAAATGTACCTGCTGCACTTATTTGATAACCCTGACTTTGCCAAGAAGCTAACTGGATAATGTGCCTAAGTTCCTACCCTAACAGAATAATTATATTGCTATACTGTCTGTGAATGATAATGACTGTGTGTTGGATTTAAATAAGGCTAAATAAAGACAAGTAAATAACTGAAGTCTGAAAACAACAACAATTAGACTACAGCACTCAATCTCTTTAGGACCCATTCTATGAATTTACCGGCTGCTTGCAGAAAATTCCAGCAAGAAATTTATTGTTTCTGTTTTATGCAGCCAGTGGCAACACAGTAAATTTCAAAACCATAAAAAACTGCCTGTGTGCTCATTTTTTTTTACCTTCCTAACCTCAATTAAGCAAATAAAAAAGCTCTATTTGAATTGTACGTGAAGTGAGTGACTTCACTTATAAATTGTAAACAGTCCTCCCATGAAGGGTATCTAGAACAGCGTACACACATCCATTGTGATTGTGATCTCGATGGCTGAGAGGGACCTGGGGTGGTGGTGGATGTCAAGATGAACAACTCTGAGACTTGTAGGAGGGCAGCAGCCAAGGCCAACAGGATGCTGGGATGCATCACTAGGGGGATCACCTCCAGAAGGAGGGAAGTGATACTCCCTCTGTATAACTGCTTGGTGAGGCAGCACCTTGAGTACTGCGTGCAGTTTTGGAGGCCACACTTAAAGAGGGACATTAACCTCCTGGAGAGGGTCCAGAGGAGGGCAACCAAAATGATTTGGGGCTTGGGGACAGGACCCATGAGGAGAGGCTCAAGAGCTAAATATATACACATTGGAAGAGAGAAGGACCGGGGACATGATAGAGGTCTTCAGGTACATGAAGAGGGTAAATAGGGGAGGAACAGTCAGGGTGCTTGAAGGAAGGAGAAGGGGCCACTAGAGGGCATGGGTGGAAGCTGGAGGGGGGAAGATTCAGGGGAGAAAGGAGGAGGTGCTACTTCACTGAGAGGGTGGTGGAGCCATGGAATGCACTGCCTAGGGGGCTGGTGGAGGCAGAGACAGTGGAGGGGTTCAAGAGGGGGTGGGACAGGTACAGGGGAAGGGTTCTGGAAGCAAACTCCAATGCAGCAAGAATATCCGGAACTGGGAAGGGAGAAACCAGAGAAGGCAAGGGGGACAGCAAGGTCAGCACCCAGGTTGGGGGCTGACCAAACGAGCAGACACGAAAGACCTAGGGCCTATTCTGCTGGCATTTAGTATGTTAGTATGATCATAAGAGCTATTTGTTTTCTAGGTAACGGTTTGAGTCAGGGCAGACTGTTGTGTTGAAATGTTAAGGGAGCTCAGTCAGTCAGTTCTCAGTGCCCACCCAGTTCCTAACAGTAACTAACATTACACCTATTGTCCTTCTTGTTAAATAACTACTTGTCTACTATTACCTAAAAATAATAAAAAGTTGAGACTGGAAGACCGAGAGTATAGGGGTACTGCTGCTTGGGACCGATTTTAAAGGAAAAAAAAAAGTCTAAAAAGAGTTTTTTCCTCGGGCTACAGTCTAAGTTCAGGGATCCATTTGTTAAATAATGCTGCTTAAGTTAAAAAAGCTTTTTTATTCTTTTACAAGCTACTGTAGTAGCTGCTCTGTTGTCTACCTGCCATACAGGATCCATGATCTGTTATTAAACAAAGCCTAGTCTCACTCTCTTATGTGGTGGACTTATCTATCCAACTACTTTAAATCTGAATAAATACTATAACTAGCTCTCTTTACAAGCTTCTCTGAGTGTGGACTATCTAAAATCTGAATAGTGTTATAAAAAAATCTGGTAAGCTTTTTTCACAACAAGCTACGCTGTCACTGTGTCACGATCAGACTGTCCAAAATCTGAATACTATTATAAAAGATAATTGGGCAACACACAATCAGTTTTTCTTATTAAGTTTATTTATTGAAAAAAAAAAAAAAGACCACACACATTTTTCCTTCTTGTGTTTATTAATACAGAGTACAAATCAAAATTCTCAAAACAAGCCAAATCAATAGTCACGAGAAGTCAGGCAGACACCATGAGACTGTTTGAGGGGTGGCATGTAAATCGTTTCTTGGGCATGTACATTTTCTTCTTACATGCCCAAGTGGGCATGTACTTTTTTTCACGAATTTCATACCCTGGCCACTAGTGTTGCATGGGATACTGCCAGGTCTTGGTCGGTGGTATTTGCTCTGCCCAAGGGGGCCACTCAAGATGTCCTTGCATGGAGCAAATTCTTTGTGAATCGAGCAGTGCCAGTATTCACGTCCCCTCCCCCTCATTTGCATTGTTGCCCCCTCCACACTTTGCCCAGGCACAAACTCAGCACAATACCCGGTTTGCACCACACAGACCGGGTTTGCGCCGGGGCAAAGTTTTGCAAATCTGGCCCATAGTGTCACCAGTTTATAACAAGCATTTGTCAATGCTGGATGTTTGCCATGGGGCGTGTGTGTGTGTGTGAGTACTGGGAGGATGGTCCTGGCTGTCCGTTCCTGTAATATCAGCTGTGTAACCACATGTGTTCATGGACAGGGTCGAAACTGGCACCAGTCCACTAGCCAAATGCTGTTAGATTTTCTTTTGGGTAGGTCAAAAATATTTTTAAGTAGCCAGGAAGGCTTGTACTGGAAAAGGTAATAGTTCAATAATTAGATCAGCTGGGCCAGTAGAAAGTCTATGGAGCTAGTGGATTTTGCAAGTCAGTACCCTGCTGGCTAGTAGCAACAAAACTTAATCTGACCCCTGCATGGATCATTGCAGACATAAGGCTGGCTGCTTGAAACTTAAACAATGTTTATTGTGCAGCAACTATAAAATAAAGGGATACTGCATGCTACTAGCTACAACTTGGAAGGGCATAAATGCTCTTACAAACATAAATACTGTATATAGCATGGATGTTAATGAGGCATGTAAAAACATAAAGGTTGCAGGGATAACCACCTTTACCAGTGAGTAAATACCATTTGCCAACAGTGAGAGAGAGAAAGAAAGAAAGACAGACACACATATACACATTATTTTTAACAGCTTAACAGCTGCTGTCTGGAACTATGCTGTTGGATGCTTGGAATACCTTTGCCAGTCTGATAAGGAGAGGTCAGCATGCTGGGCAACTACATTAGAGGAAACCATAAACCCATGATTGGGTCGACTTTTTGTTTTGAAGTCTATGCAGTTTCCACCCACCAAGCTAAAACTTTGTCATAATTAGACTGGCTGGTAATTGGTCTGCTACAGACTTGCCCATTAAATCATGCTCTGCATTGGAGGGACAGTATCACACCCCTCAAAAACCACTATCACAGGAAGATGTTTGCTTGCTGTACGCATGGCAAACATAAAAAGGGAGAGAAACAAATTATATCCAATTTAAAATCTATAAGCCTCACTTCAATTATAGGAAGGGTTATAGAAAACTTTCTAAAGGAGTATTTCATATATAGCATCAGTGATGATGGAAATATTGATAACACACAGCATGGTTTCACAAAAGGGTGTTCTTACGTAACCAACTTAATCTCCTTCTATGAAGGGATAAAAACATACCAAGCAATTTAAATTATATGGCTCTAAGTAAGGGCTTTGATAAAGTGCCCCATGGAAAACTAGTACTTAATCTGGGTAGTATGGCATCTGATGGTAGAACAGTGAATTGGGTTAGCAACAGGTTGGACAACAGGAGACAAAGGGTTAGGGTGAGGGCTGAATTATGGGGTGAAATAATAGTGACTAGTGGGGTGCCGCAGGGCTCAGTATTGGGCCCAATTGTGTTCTTATTATACCTTAAAGATATGCATGATGATGTGTGTGGGCCACTAGTTATTACTTGGTATTACTTGGTATGAAAGAACAGAAGAAGGCCAGAGCCCATCGAGACTGTTCCCCACACTATGTGGGACATTATTTATCTATTATCCCTCAACCAAACATCTAATTTGTTTTTAAAGACAGTGGCACTAGTTGCTCTCTACCAGTTCTTGTGGCAAGGTGTTCAATACAATGGGTGCTCTTATTGGAAAAGTTTCCCTTTGCTGGTTTTATAAGTTTTTACTTCAAGCTGTTTATTATGCAGTCTCGAACATGTCTCCTTTGGAGAGTGTTAGACCACATTTTTCCATTAGATCTGGTGAATTTATTAAATTAAAAACCATAAGCATATCACCTCTTAATCTTCTAGTTTGAAGAGAGAAGAGACCAGTAGCTTTTAATCTGTTCTGATAATTCAAGTTTATTAATCTTGGAATCATTCTAGTTACTCTCCTTTGAACCTGTTCAAGAATTGCTATGTCTTTTTTTTGGCTTGGATTCCAGAAAGGGAAGCCATAGTCTAGATACGGTCTAATGTATGCCCTATACAATGGAATAAGGTATTGTTCAGTGCGATTAACAAATGTGTGTTTTATTTGCCTCAAAAGTCTGTTGGTCATGCAAGCAGTACTAACACAGTGATCATTTGATGTAAGTTTATTATTAACATATATCCCTAAATCTTTTTCACAATTTGATGAGTGAAGTGGTAGTCCGTTTATATAATATATCGTTTTTGGATTATTTACACCAAAATGCACTACTAAACATTTGTCTTGATTAAACTGCATATGATTTTCATTTGCCCAAAGTGTTAATTTTTCCAAATCCTTCTTTATTGCAGAAATATTTTCTTGATTATTAACCTTGCCCCCCAATTTAGTATCGTCTGCAAATTAACCATGAAGTTATTTGGCCCTGTTTGTAAATCACTGATAAAGAGATTAAACAATGTTGGTCCCATGACCGACCCCTGTGGTACACCACTTGTCACACTACCCAAATCAGACAAGATATAATTAATTCTGACTCTCTGAGAACGATTTGTCAACCAGTTTAAAGTCCAGTTGACAATATCAGGTGACAAACCTAGATTGTGCATTTTAGTAACGAGTTTTCATGTGAGACTTTATCGAAAGCTCTACTATTGTCCAAAAGAATTACATCAGTAGGGATACCTACATCTAGTAGAGTACTTATATTATTGTAAAAAGATATCAGATTGGTGGTGCAGGAATACTTGGGAGTAAACCCATGCTGATTTGTATCATAAATTCCTAATTTTTTACAATCTTGATCTATTAGAGACTTCATTACTTGTTCCATTAATTTACCAGCCACTGAGGTCAGGCTAATTGGATGATAATTTTGCACAGAACCTCTATTGCCTTTTTTAAATATTGGAGTAACTATTGCTGAACGCCAATCATTTGGTACAATGCTTTCTTGTAAGGATTTGTTGAAGATAATTGACAAAGGTATAGAAATATATATAGAGATTTTGATCAGAAACCATGGATGAATACCGTCTGGGCCTGGACTAGTATTTTTTTTTAGTTTTTTGATAGCCTGTATAATGTCAGTTGGATAGAACCTATGATAATCTATGTGGTGAACTTTAAATGTACTAATAGGTGAATTTTGAGAGAAGACAGAACAAAAGTACTTATTAAAGAGATTCAAGGTTTCTATATCAGATAGAGAAGAGCCATTGGTTATAATGGGACCAATGGTCCTTGATACACCTTTTTTTTACTATTTATGTAGGAGAAAAGAGATTGGTGACAGTCTTTTGTGTGAGCTAGTTTAAATTCTAGCTTATTTTTTGCCAATTTAATAGAATTTTTTAAGTTTTTCACAGGTAGTCTGTATTTATGTAATATAGTAGTTTTAAATGGATCAGAACTATTCTTAAGTTTCCTAAAACGTTTAATTTTTATTTTAATCTGATTTTTAATTGTCTTGTTGAACCAAGGGGGAATTTTTCCTTTATTATTAAATTTCCTCTTAGATGGAATAAAGGTATTTTCCAAATAATGTACAATGTTTTTAGAAAAGTTTCAAGCTTGTTGTGTTGTACAATTAAGAAGATTAGATTCCCAGTTTATGTTTTGTAAATATTCATTGATTTTAGAAAAATGTGCTTTATTATAATTTTTTGTACAGTATAACTTCCTTTGTGTAGTTTTAGACTGTTGAATTTCAAAAAAGAATAGATGAATGATCACTGGTCCCAAGTGGATCTCAAATTTGTAAATTGCTAATTTGTTGCTCTATGTTAGTAAATAATAAATCCAAAATATTAGGACCTCGAATGGGTTCAGTAACAAGTTGTAATCCAGTACTAACTACCACATCTATTAGTCCTTTCTCAGCATAGGACTGTCCTGAGAATGAGTCCCAGTTAATACAGAAAGGTTAAAGTCACCAAATATTACAGTATCTTGAGATTCTGAAAATGTGTATTTCTTTAAACATATCAGTTGTGTAATCTGAATTTGCAGATGGAGGTTGATAGATGTTACCAATAGTTATGTAGGACTGCTCCTTCAATAAGATTATAACCCATATACTTTCCAAAGGAAAGGGAGAACACACTTCAAAAGAAGGAATATCATTTCGTATATACATACAAACTCCACCGCCTTGCTTATCTAATCTGTTTTTATGATATAACTTATAACCTGGAATTTCTCTGGACCAAATTGAGGATGCGTCCCACCAAGTTTCAGTTACTCCCACCACACCTATATTTAAAGTTTTACATTTGGCTTCGAGTTGTGCTAATTTGAGTTGGTTTAAAGATCTTGCATTCAAAGCTAGGAATTTACGTTTAGTTGTAATACTATTTTGGTAAGTATTCAGAGACTTGGGAATAGACCCATTCTTCCCCGTTGTTTTTAGTTTAAACAATGATTTATGATTTTAATGATACTTTTCCCCATAAGTGTACTACCCCTACGACTGAGATGTAAACCGTCCCAGCAAAACAAGGAAGAACGATCTGAAAATGATTCCCAGTGGGTAATACAGGGTATATCCTGCTTAAACACCACTTTCTCAGCCATTCATTTAGGGCTTTGATTTTCTGCGTCATGGTAGATGTTGCTCTCGGGACTGGTAGAATTTCAGATATACATACACAGTATCCCCTTTCAAGTAACAGGTTACATAACGCCACATAATCCTGTTATAACTGATTAAATGGTGTGTTGTTTATATCATTAACACCGGCATGTGTGATAACCAGTGGATTTTCCCCTGCATTTTGTAAAATTTTAGGCATCATGGAGGTAATGTCAGATACCCTGGCCCCACGGAAGCTAGAACAAGTGCGGTTGCTCTTGTCACTATTGCATACCGCCTCTGTCAATGTGCTTAATGATTGAACTCCTAGGACTAACACTTGTTTTGAGACAGTAGGGTACAAGAATCAGAAACAGGTGATTGTTTAACACACTCTGGAGCGATTAACTTAATAGGTATTGATTTGGTAGCTTGAGACTTACTAGGACAAATATTCATGGGCATTAACTCCTGATTGAAAAGTGTTTTTAAACCATTATTATCAACAGAGGGTGATGCACAGGATAAATCATGTAGCACTTCATTATTTGATACAGTCAATTGCTCAAACCTATTACGAGTTTCAATAGGGGAACTATTGTGTATTTGACCACCCCCTCCTTTTTTTTAAGAGGCTTTGTGACAATGGTCTAGTCATCATTATCATGAGAAGAGGGCGGATAATCATCCACCTTATAAGAGGGGGCAGAGGCAACAGGTATACTAGTACTAGTCGTTACAATTGTCTCCCTCATCAGGAGGCATAGAAATGCTACCTAAATGTGAAGGAAATTGTTCATTAGAATGAAGTTGTTCATCCATAAGATCAATGTAACTTTCCAATTCCCTAATATCAGTAGAAACTGGTTTAATATTAAGCAGAAACGCTATCTCTGCTTCAAGAGTAGTAATCAGATGGCAATTAGCACATACATACTCGCTCCCATACTTTCCCTCACTATACATCAAACATTGCATACACTTACTAAGTTCTTTTTCTATTATTAAAGGTGAATATTTACTAAGTAGAAGATATGCTAAAATTATCTTATCCAAGTTTGTCTAATGCCAGTAGTTTCAGCGTGCCCAGCGGACATAGCAGACACACGCAAACACGCGTGTCTCTGTGCGCATCTCCGCACGCAGCCCTGCACACACTCGCCCCGTTCACTAGAGGGGCAGGTTTTAAGCTGAAAAAACGGAAGTAAGCGTTCGTTCACTTCCGGTTTTGGCCCGAAGTAAAAATAATATTTACTTAAATTCAGCAAGATTCTATGAGTTGAAGGTTTACAAGCCCATAAAAGGGCAAGAGAACCATCAGGCAACAGTGCTTTTAACAGAGAGATGTTGTTTAGGGGTAGGAGGTATACTAGCTATTGCTAGTCCTCCAGGTTCCTACAATGCTCTGCTATTCACGGAAGAGTCAGTTACAAGCAAATGGTACCACACAATACAGCAACAGTTAAAACAAATATATTAATGGTATATCAAAGTATATTGGTGCACTGCACTACTCCTCCTCTCACCAGAGGTTTGCTATTATCAGTAGCAATGCCACTATTAAACGCCCTGCTCGCTAGAGGGGCAGGTTTTAAGCCGAAAAACCGGAAGTAAGCATCCGTTCACTTCTGGTTTCGGCGTGAAGTAAAAATAACAATATTTACTTAAATTCAGCTGTTCACTGAAGTTACAAGCAAATGGTACCTCACAGGGTTGACAAAACCAATGTTTCTCTATGATCCTTCCCTTCCTACTGCCAAACAGGAAGTTCCTGTTGACAGTCAAATCCAGTGGCTATAAAAGTAGAACTGGCTTAGGGTGGGTAGGTGGGAGGGTGGGATGGAGGCAATTAGTAAGAAAAGGCTGCAACAGGAAGTTGTAATTTGAGTCACCTGCTTTTATGTGTGTAACCACACCCCAATTAAGGTCTCTCTCCTCCTACTGGTTTAGCAAAGTAAGTTGATACAGTACCCTTCACAGCACAGAACACACTGACTTTCTTTTCTTTCTGTTTTAACCCTAAGTAAGACCCCTTCTCGTCTAATAAAGTATCTTGTCTTAATCTCAACAGACCCTGACTCCTGCTGAGATATAAGTGTTAAATTAATAAGAAAATGTAGCTTCTTTTAGTTAGCTGCTTTCTGCTCTACAAGCAAGGCTAGCAACAGGAAGTTGTAATTTGAGTCACCTGCTTTTATATTATCTAAGCCACACACCCAGTTAAGCTCTCTCCCCTCCTACTGGTTTAGCAACGTAAGTTGATACAGTACCCTTCACAGCACAGAACACGCACTGACTTTCTTTCTTTGTTTAACCCTAAATAAGACCCCTTCTACTTCTAATAAAGTATATGTCTGCTTAATCTCAACAGACCCTGACTCCTGCTAAGATGTAAGTGTTACATTAACAAGAAAATGTAGCTTCTTTTAGTTAGCTGCTTTCTGCTCTACAAGCAAGGCTAGCAACAGGAAGTTGTCAGACTTTGTCACAGTGAGCCTCCACGAAGCCATGGAAAAGATCTTGAGCTGCCCCTAAATACTGAAATAATCTTGGGCCTCCCACAGGCAAACAGCATACTGTACTTTGCACAATACAACAAGGATAAAGTGAAACTTCTTTCAGTAGTTGACTTTCATTTTATTCAGTTTATTGTAATCCTCCCCACTTGTAACCCACCCCCACCCATGCCAGCCTACTTGCTCTGCTATTTTGACTCTCAATCCACTGTTGCCCCTTGTTGCAATACCTTCATGGGTCAAACTGCTTTCTCTGTTTCCCTTCGATCTGGAATAACCTCGATATCCATCTCTGTCTCTCCTTCTCTTAATTGTCAATCAATCAATCAATCAAAATCTTTATTTATTCAGGCGAACATCATCGAGCGTAGCTCATTTACAAGATGGACCTGAGTGGTCATACAAAGAAGGATACAAGTTTTGTACAAAGACATGGAAATAAAATAACATTAATACAATCAATTAGATGAGAGATATATACAAAATTTACAGATATACAAGGCACAGTAAAATAACTTAAAACCTGTAAAATGAAGAGGACATTCGATATAGGAGGGCTAATATTCAAATAGTAAGGCTTCTGTAGGCTTTTTATACTAAATGGGATAACTGACAGGGTAGAAGAATGGAAACTAACATAGTGGATTACAGAAGGGAGGGTGGGGTTGGGGAGACTGAGGCCTTATGGAAGCAGTTGCACAGTTCTGGGAATAAGGTGGTGTATAATTTTGAAGGATGATAAGGGTAAGAGGGTATTCAGATTCTTAGATTTTTGGAGTGAGTTCCAGATAAATGCTAGGGAATAGCTGATAGCAGCCCTCCCAAACCGGGTGCAGGTATTGGGAATCTTTAGCATAATGAACTTATTGATCCTTAGGGTGTATGGCCTGGATGTGATTCGGGTGAAACAGTCTGAGATGTAGGAGGGGAGTTTGTCTGATAAAGCTTTATAGATCCAGATTGCAGCATTCTTTTTCTTCTGTGCTTAGGGATGTCCAGTTGACTGCTTTGTAAGAGAGCAATGATGGGTGCTGGAGGGAGAGTCTGTAATAAATCTAATGGCTCTATGATACAGGGTGTCCAGTTTATTTAAGAGGAGAGGGAGCAGTAGTGGAGGAAATCAGCATAATCAATGAGGGATAGGAATGATGCCTGGATTAATCTTTGTTTGGAGTCTCTGGTAAGGTAGTGTTTTATTCTGTAAAATAGGCCAAGTCTTTGCCTTAACTTTTTTAGGAGCTCTTCAACGTGGACAGAGTAGTCAAGCTTATTGTCAATCCAGACTCCAAGATATTTGAATTTATCCACAAATTCCAGATTTTCTCCAAATAAGGTGGATAATTGTGGGGTGGTGAATGATGGGGTAGTGGAAGAGCAATTCTTGGTGGCAAAGAACATAGCTTTTGTTTTTTTGGCATTTAGAAGTAGTTTTTTTTCCAACAGGTTGTGTTGTAGGATGGAGAATTCTGACTGTAACAGTTCACAGGCTTTTGATGGTGAGGGATTACTAACAAATAGTACAGTATCATTTGCAAAAGGTGAATGTTAGATTGAGAGAGGTTGGAGTCAATGTTATTGATATAAATGGCAAAGAGGATGGGGCCCAGGATAGAGCCTTGCGGTACACCTCTTAGTAGTGGTCTAGAGGTAGATAGGTAACTTTCATTTTTTACCAGTTGTAACCTTCCAGAGAGATAGCACCTGAACCAATTGAGAGAGAGTGAATCAAGGCCTACAGAGCTAAGAGAGGAGATTAATGATTCATGATCCACTGTATCAAATGCTTTACTCAAATCCAGGAACACAGCACAGGTACTATTCTTTTTATCCAAGGCAGTCTGCCAATCGTTAGTGACTTTAGCTAGGCAGAGATGGTGCTGTGCATTGATCTAAACCCAGATTGTGCTGGATTTAGGAGATTGTTGTGTCAAGGTAGGCCCTTAACTGAGAGTTTACTAATTTTTCAAGCATCTTGGACAGTACCGGTAAGATGGAAATGGGCCTGTAGTTGTTAAGGTCCATGGGATCACCTGATTTAAGTAGTGGAACTACTTGAGCTGTCTTCCATATAGAGGGGATGGAACCAGTGGCTAGGGAAAGATTGAAGAGGTGAGTGAGGGGCAGCTATATGTGCAGTGCTACTTTAAGAAAGTAGGGATCCAGGAGTCTGCACCTGCACTTTAGTTGTGTCTAAATTGGATAGGAGGTCATCTACTTTTTAAGGATATTGGTTCAAGGAGAATGTGGAGGCAGCCTTTTGGCCCACAGTAGATTGAAGGTTTAATGATGATCTCAAGAGATTTGCAGGTGAAGAGTCAAAGGCTAGGCCAGCTGTAGTGAAATGGTCATTGAAGGCATTTAAGATTTCTTGCTTGTCAGTGATTTCTATGTCACTTAGGAGCAGTTTGGAGGGTAAGGCAGGGGTAGAATTTTGACCTAGGATTCCCTTTATGGTACCCCAGAACCTGGATGGGTTATTATAGGAGGCATCCAATTCAGCTCTAAAGAAGGCAGCTTTGGCATATCTTATTTGTTTTGTGCATGAATTTCTTGCTTTTCTGAATTGAAGCCAGTCTCTAGGATCCTTTGTTTTCTTGCCTTTTCCAGAGTTTGTCTCTGGCTATCAAAGCTGATTTAAGGTCAGCAGTGAACCAACGACAAGATTTTACTTTGGTTCTGACACTGGTGAGTGGTGCATGTATATTGAGGGCACTTGTGATAATATCCCTTAGGATCTGAAGAGCTGTCTCAACTGAGGTTGTGAGGTAGAAATCTTGCCAGTGCGTTGTATGGCACAAATCATGGAGATATCCTGAGATGTTGAAATTCTTTTTTGACCTTCTTTGGAGAAATTTTGCAGGATTGGATGGCTTGAGTGTAGATCTTATGCCAGCTATGGGACAATGATCACTTATGTCACTGGATAGCACTCCAGCATGAGAATATAAGTGAGGCTTGTTTACCATCATGATATCCAGGAGTGAACTGTTGATAATATTTTTTAGGTTAATCCTTGTTGGATCTTTGATTAATTGAGTGAATCCGTAGGGTGTCACTGAGGGTTACTAGGGTGCAGATGCATTAGATAACCAGTTTAAATTCAGGTCACCTAGGATGATGGTGTCTTCAGGGCCTAGATTGAGTATGGTTCCTAGGTGGGATAGGAGTTTGAGGCCTGCAGAGGGGCCTATAGCAGCCAATCAATTTAAAGGAAGACATGTTAGAAGGGTTATTTTGATTGATAAGCATTCAAATTCCTTTGTTCGGATGTATTAATGAGGCAGGATGCAGAGATGGTTTCTTTGACATAGATGGCCACCCACTGCCCCTGGAAGGCGGTCTGACCTGAAGAGCTGGTAATTGGGAAGGTTTATTTCGCTATCTTTTGTTGTAGATCTGAGCCAAGTTTCAGAGATAACCAGGAAGTCAGGCAGGGTATGTGCAACCCAGGCCTGTATTAAGGAGAATGTTTTTAGGAGGCTGCAGGCATTGAAGTGAAGAAAACTTAGGCCATTTATGGAGGCTAAATCAGATGGGGATAAAAAACTTTCTGTGGGGCCAGGATTGATTTCAATAGTACCAATACAGAGCAGAAGGAAGAAGATTAGTTTGAGGAGGGCACCAAGCGATAGGAATAGGGAGTAATCAGAGCATTTCCTCTTCTTAGTTGGGATCCAGTGTGTAGTGGGTGAAGGTCCTGTTATATGGGTGTGGGTTTTATCATAAAGTAACAATCTGATGGACAGGCATAGGGGGTTAATGTAATGCCAATATGGGTGCAGGGCACTTGAGGAGTGTTGAAACGATAGAGAGCCTTTTTGTGGGATACCCCAAGGGTTACAGTGCAAAAATGGCAGTATATATTTATGGAATTGGTGGGTGTCCACTGGGGATAGCAGGTGGACAGGCCATATTCACCGCCTTAGTCGCCATGGCATGGGTGTATCATATTTGATTTTTGGGATCGGGAAGATGAGAGTCTCAGCAGCAAAGGAAGCAAAGTAGCATTGTGGAGGGAAGGTAGGGGTTAATGTAGAGAATAAGAGAATTTAGTTATGGGCGTGGATTAGAGAATTGGGGAAAAGGTGTATAAAACAAACAACCAAAAAGGGGGGAGGGGGCGGCAAAATTTTGCGGCTTTACCCGTACCTTTCTGCCTGCTTCTCCCGGCCTCCTGGTTCCCTGGTCGGCCTGTCGGTCGCCGCCCGCCCGCTGGCGGCTCGGAGCCCCTCCGGTCTCTGGGTGCTCGAGGGCTGTGCCGGCTGGAAAGTAGGGGACAGAGGAGAAGGCAGTGAGAAAAGGCACTTTATTGCAGCAATCTGCAAAAGGTGCCAAAAGCTTGAATTTACACTACAAAGACTGGGAGGGTGTGGGGGGGTTAGGCGCCTAAGCGTCTAGCCCACACAAAATCACAAAAGGCTGTAAATCACAGGCTAACTAGATATCAAAAACAGCTCTCAAGTAGGGCACATTAAAAAGTAAAACAGCTCTTTTTAGGCAAAATTAACAATTAAACAGAAGAGCAGTAATCCCGGCCAGAAATGGTGTTGCAAAGTCCAGCTAAAGTCTATGGGAAAGGCGCACCAATCAGAGGCAGGCAGAGTTGGTGGTCGCCTTCCAATTGGTTTGTCTTGACCTGCAGTACCTCTGCCTGCTTCTCCCGGCCTCCTGGTTCCCTGGTCGGCCTGTCGGTCGCCGCCCGCCCGCTGGCGGCTCGGAGCCCCTCCGGTCTCTGGGTGCTCGAGGGCTGTGCCGGCTGGAAAGTAGGGGACAGAGGAGAAGGCAGTGAGAAAAGGCACTTTATTGCAGCAATCTGCAAGGTGCCAAAAGCTTGAATTTACACTACAAAGACTGGGAGGGTGTGGGGGTTAGGCGCCTAAGCGTCTAGCCCACACAAAATCACAAAAGGCTGTAAATCACAGGCTAACTAGATATCAAAAACAGCTCTCAAGTAGGGCACATTAAAAAGTAAAACAGCTCTTTTTAGGCAAAATTAACAATTAAACAGAAGAGCAGTAATCCCGGCCAGAAATGGTGTTGCAAAGTCCAGCTAAAGTCTATGGGAAAGGCGCACCAATCAGAGGCAGGCAGAGTTAGCGGTCGCCTTCCGATTGGTTTGCGGCTTTACCCGTACCTTTCTGCCTGCTTCTCCCGGCCTCCTGGTTCCCTGGTCGGCCTGTCGGGTCGCTCACCGCTCATGCCTCGGAGCCCTCCGGTCTCTGGGTGCTCGAGGGCTGTGCCGGCAGGAAAGTAGGGGACAGAGGAGAAGGCAGTGAGAAAAGGCACTTTATTGCAGCAATCTGCAAAAGGTGCCAAAAGCTTGAATTTACACTACAAAGACTGGGAGGGTGTGTGGGGGGTTAGGCGCCTAAGCATCTAGCCCACACAAAATCACAAAAGGCTGTAAATCACAGGCTAACTAGATATCAAAACAGCTCTCAAGTAGGGCACATTAAAAGTAAAACAGCTCTTTTTAGGCAAAATTAACAATTAAACAGAAGAGCGGTAATCCCGCCAGAAATGGTGTTGCAAAGTCCAGCTAAAGTCTATGGGAAAGGGCGCACCAATCAGAGGCAGGCAGAGTTAGTGCGCCTTCCGATTGGTTTGCGGCTTTACCATTACCTGCCTGCTTCTCCTCGGCCTCCTGGTTCCTGGTCGGCCTGTCGGTCGCCGCCCGCCCGCTGGCGGCTCGGAGCCCCTCGGAGCTTGTCACTTAAGCAACTTCTCGGGTGCCTCACCCCTTCACACAAAATATCTAAAACTCAGAATTTAAATGCAGTACTTTTTCAGACTTGCTTGAGCCTCCATTGGAACTGGCTGGGGCCTCCTCAGGTAGGCTGGCCTAATCATTTGAGAAACCCTGGTCTGGGCATATAGTCAGATTTGCTGATGGTAAAAGTGCTGAACCAGTCATAATTGGCAAGGATACCTTAACAGTGCAATCTGACATAAGCTACATAATTGGGCTAATGAATGGGGAATGCAGTTTAACCCCAAAAAATGCGTAGTGCTGCAGGTAGGTAATAACAGCCACCAGACAAAATACTATTTAGGAGGAACCAAATTAAAGGCTGTTATGGGAGAAAAAGATCTGGGTGTTATTATACAGTCTAATCTAACATATAAAAATAACACAAACTGAGCAGTGACAAAAGCAGGGATGCAGTTTAACCCAGAAAAATGTGTAGTTCTGCACGTAGGTAATAACAACCCCTATACAAAATACTATTTAGGAGGAACCAAATTAAAGACAGTTATGGAGGAAGAAGATCTGGGTGTTACTATAGTCTAACTTAACATTTGAAAATAACACAAACTGAGCGGTGACAAAAGCATTATGCATTCTTGGGTGCATCAAGAAAATCTTTTATCAGCTGTCATAAGACTGTAGTAACACTGTTATACCAGTCATGTGCTAGGCCACACTTAGGCATGGTCACCATACTAAAGAGGTGAAATCAAACAAATGGCAAGAGTTTGGGGAAATTTACAAAATGGTATTTGTGATGGATGATGAAGACTATAAAACAAGGCTGGAACTTCTGAGTTTACACAGTTTAGAAAGGATAAGAGTTAGAGGAGATCTGATATTTATATTTAACTTAATAAAAAAAATGATTACCTACTGGCTAATATGGGGTTTGACATAAGAGAAAGTAGTAGTAGTAGAGTTTATTTATATGGGTTGCCCTTCCCCACCGACTCAGGGCGCCCTTACAGCAAAATACAAAAACAGTACAAGACAGTCAGCATAAAATATATACAATTTCTACAAACCCATTAAAAATCTAAAACCGACTAATATCTGAACTGTTCGATGGTCCCAGTAACTTACATGAGTAATTACATCAGCTTGTGAGGGGTAATAACAAATTAAGGACACATTATACAAAACAAATAAGAGAGGGGCTTAGTTCACTCAGTGAGTGGTTGAGAACTAGAATGGATTTTTGCAGGATGTGATTGATGCATCAAGTGTAGAATGCTTCAGAACTAGGCTGGGCACGTCGATGGACTGTCGGGATAACAAATTTAATACCACTGTACAGTGGAGGATAGACTAGAAGCACCACTGGTGCACCTCAACCCTTTCAACATCCAAGTATGTAAGTAAGTGGAGGTTGTGGGAAGCAGACCTAATACTTCTGGATGTACCAAGCTTGTTCACAGCTCGTTGCTCTAACCTCTGGGCCATACTGCTAGCCCTGGATTTAAGTCCCACAGCAACCTTCTCGAGAGCAGCAGTGACTATACCCAACTTGAGTATGGACACATATCCAAGCTTATCAACCAGAATGTTTCCCTTTACTCATGCTGTGTAACCGTCAGTGCCATTCTCCTGCAGGACTCATTTTAGTCTTGCTTTGAAGGCCTGAACAGTGCTAACTTCTGCAACCTCACTGGGTAAATTCTTCCACATTTTAACTAATCTCTGTGTAAATAATGCTTTCTAATTTTGCCTTTATCCTGCACCTGCCCCCCATACACACACACACTTTGAATGCATGTCCTCTAGCTCTGTTTTGTCTTATCAGTTCAGAAACTGTGTCTCCACCCTGTCCATCGCATGTTCTGTCTGCAGCCATGGACATTATCCACCAATATAGATGTAGCTCAGACCTCTCATGTCCAAATTCATTGCAGCATGGGACAAGCACGCCCCTCTCAGGAGGTCTCGTGTCCATGGATCTCCCGTGACCTGCTCAAAGCTAAGTGATTCTGTTTGGCATCTCCACAAAGACTCGGGCTCTGCTGACACTTATTGAGAAACAACTGTATGACACCAGCACTCAGGCCACCAGAGAAGCCAAATCAGTTTACTTGCCTGCAACCTTAAATCCCTGATAGGTTCAGGAAGGTTACTCACTCCCTTCTCATGTGCCCTGTGCAGTCTGCATCCCCATTTTCACACTAAGAAACTCGCCTATCTCTGACCCAAATGATGGCGCTAACACATTTAACAAGTTTTTCACATCCTGTGCCCTCTCCCTCCGTCTCTCCCCTTCTGCCTGCCCTGTTTCACCCCAAATGCCCCATCCCCACCCCCACCCTCAGCACCAGCATCTTTTTGCTTCTCTCCAGTCTCTTCAGAGACCACCCTTGATGCCTTACTCTCTTAGTTCCTCTAAGGGGCACAGCCCAGATGGACTAATCTTCTTCATCTCTGCGCCAGCCATCACTGCCTCTCTTGCCTGCCTTTGCAGTCTTTCTTTCCATTTTGGGTCCATCCCGCAGTCCTGGAAGCAGGCTAAAGTACTCCCCATCCTCAAAGGGAGGGGAGGGTGACTCTTCTTCCCCAGATAATAAGCAGTCTGTACAAGTTTTGTAGCAGATGAAGCATTGTTTGTGACCCCTCTCCCGAAACTTGGTCTCCAAATTGACAGGCAGAGTTCCACCCATGGGGTGGGAGATGCACTGTCACCACCCCGGGGGAGGAGCCACCACAGCTGCCCACAGGACAGGGGCAACTGACTTGTGGAGGAGAGTGAGGGGCTACAACTGAGGCCCCTCCCCAACCTTCTCTCCAGCTGAACATTTGCAGCAGCCATAGCAGCTGAACTACCAGGAAGGATTAGAAGGGATCCATTGCTATTGGTAAGGTTTTTCTGCATGATTTTTAGCTACCTGAATTTGCTTTGTCTGGAATATATACTTTAATGCATTGCCTTTTTTTGTGGGGCTTCTGAAGGAACTCATGGTTCAAATGCATTTAGTTTTCTGTTGCCTGCCATGAGCTTGAGTAAGTTTGCTTGCTCTTCTGCTACCTGCCATGTGTTTGCATACCTTCTACTGTTTGCTATTTGCTTGAGTAACATATGGCTGCTTACCATGGCTTTTAGTCTGTTACAGTATGTTCTCCATCTGACCGTTGTTCTTACCCAAGGCGTCAGCTCTGGAGACTCCAACACAACCAACAGCCCTCCCACCATGGCCTGTCTGATTCCCCAACCGACTTCTTGATCACCCAGGCAGCCTCTCAGTTGCCCTGTTTCATGCTTTGTCCCTGTCTAGGTGCAGCTTACTTCTCAGAGGGGAAGTGATGTGAGTGGCTAAGGCCGCTAGTGGTGGCAAGTGCTCCAGTTGCTTAAAAATATAGCAGTGGCAGGTATGATGCTGGCTGCTGAACCTGGAATCCTCTGCTTGCCAATTCTGTAACTGGATTAAAAACCTCACCTACCCCTGGGCCTGCTCAGCTACACAAAACTTACCGTCTGCCAACATGCCGGGAGAGCACAACAGAATCAGTGTTCCAACTTCCAAACATGCCAAGTATCTGGTTTGTGGGTACTAAAGCATGGGCCTGCCAGCTGGCTTGTAGCATAGTTCCAGTGGCATTGGCCATGTGATATGGATTGCATTTTGGATTGTTTTATGGTAGCTTGTGGGAAGCAATTATCTGTCTGCCATCTGCAGATGCAGTATATAGGGCATACAGTAGGTTGTGCGTGTGATGTTTCTGGTTCAGGTTTAGGTTAGACTTTTTAAACCTTCTCCCACCCTAGAAGAATAGAACACAAATCCCTTATTGTCATACTTCTGCCACAAGCCATTGGTAATCTACTAGTATATGATAATCCATAGAATATATACATTTTCCATACTCATTTCTTTATTATCTTCATTGTGAAACAAACCCAGCTCTATGGGCTCTGGTGTCACTTCCCTTAACACTGAGCAGATGGAGGGCCAACTGCGGGGGGTAGGGGGTTACTGAGCAAGGTGGGCATTGTGTTAGAGAAGGAGAATAATAGTAGCTGAAGTTACCAGACCAACCGTTGTGATAATTAGGTATGATAAAAAAAAAAAAGGGTCCAGGCATCAGTAGAATGAGAGTTGGTAGCTTGAAAGAAATGATAAGAATCTCGAAGCACCAACCATTCCATTAGGCATTGACTTGCCTGACTTATTCCATGGGGGATTCATGTATTCAGCACTGGCTTAGTTCAAACACTCAGTTCAGCCTGCTTTGCAGACTTTGACTCAAGCTGCTTCCTTTACAGTAATACAACCCGTCAGAAACTGTGTTTCTTGGCATATGAGAGCAGGTGTGATGGTATATACCATCTGAAACAGAAGCTACAGGAAGGCTGAGGGCTCTTACTGGTATTTCCAGTCCATTCAGGAAGGAATGTTCCTGGCTAAGCAAAGAAATGAACAACTGAACAGTACTAATCTTAGTCTGGCATACCTGCAACCCACCATATTATGGGGGCGGTGTAATCTGTGATCACGAGCCAGGATACCCCCAAAAAAAAAGACCTGTTTCGGATTACGCCCAGTCAGTAGTTGACCATGCAGCTCAGTCATTTCCATACACACAGAACAGAGGTGCATTTTATATATTCATGCAATAGACATGGGCACAAAGCTATTACATAAATGCTGATATTTAAGCTACTATGTACATAAATTTCATTTATGTACACATTAGGCTCGTCATCAACATTTATGCACATAGTAGGTATGTCATCTTGTATTTATGTATGCAGTAGCTATGTCACTGCCCCTACCCACCCACCCACCTGTCCGGCTAGCCGACACTACCTTCTCTATACTTACAGTTCACACAAGCTTTAAAACAAACCCCATCCATCTCAGTCCATTCTGAGGAGAAAAGAACACAAGTAACTCCCAGTAAAAACAAATCATTTTCTTTACAAAATGTTTTTAACAACCTCAAAGCGCAGCTGCTTGTTTCGTCCTCCCCAGCCACCCACATCACCTCGGAGGAGTGAACACTGCCCTCTAAACCTGTCACAAACTACAAAGAAATAAATATATTTGTCAGTACCTTTGCTTTTAAAAACTTTTTCTGCACAGATGCAGTCTCCACCTACTCGTGCTGCTCGCTTTGTAAAAGGACCTCCCATTTTGGCTGAACTTTCAGCAAACCACTCCTGCTCAGACAAACAGAGCCCGGAATTCAAAAGAAATTGTTTCTTTTAAAACAAACAATTGAGCAGTTTCCAACAAATCTCCTTCTCTACCTCCATTCTGATTGGGGATTGACTCCTCCACTAAACCCACCGCACTCACTAAACACTGCCAACATTTTTTTCTATGAACTTTTCAAAAGCCACTCACTGCAGCAATCAGCAGTGACAATGGCCATCAACGTGGCGGCCATTTGCCGCATCCTTAGTAACGCCTTTACCAACCAAGGGCACAGCAGCACTGTTTAACTAAATAAACCAACAAACTTGGCTCAATGAATGAAAAATAAAAAAAATGTTTTAGAAAAATTAATTCTCACACAAGGTCCCTGTCTGTTGCATAAATGAAATACACAACAGGGACCTTGTGGAATACATGATTTATTTTCACTGATTCTGATTAACCTTGAGCACATCATGTGTGGCTTACTCCACTCGTGAGATTACCCAAGGTCAAACAGCACTAGTGAAAATAAAAAATGTGTTTCACATGTCCCTGTTGTGTATCCCTAGATGCAGAATAAATAATGGGTATGGGTGGTAGGTATACAAGGATGTATACCCATTGAGGGAGCTTATTGGGCTGTAAGGCCACGAGCCGGAAGGGCAAGTAGCTATATTGCCCTAATTAGCGCCACAGATGGGTATACTTCCGAGTGATTCACCCTTACCCATTGTTTGTTGAATATAATACATTAGGACGGTTATTGTTATGGAGATCACAGTTGCGATCACGTTATGGCATCTGAAGGTCTCTTGCAGCAAGGAGGAATGGTGTGTAGTGAGTGCAGGTAGGAGTTTGGGAGATTTCTGGGTTTGGGAGGGTTTTGTGTAAGTGCCTTTTTTTCTAGGTTATTTTGCAGCTTGTTAATTGGTTTGGGTAGCTTCCTAATGCTGTGTTAATTGTGTTATTAGTGGTATCCCATAGGGTTTAATGTAGTGCAGCTGTGTTCTTTTTATTAGTGTAGGTATATACTTGTAATTGTTTGACTAGTATAGGTATACAGCTTTAATTAGTGCAAGGTACATAGTTGTAATTGATTGCTTAGTGCAGGTATATAGTTTTAATTGATAGATTAGTCACAGGTATACAGGAAATAAATGATGGCCTTTTCTATGGGAAAATATCTTCAAGGATATCCCAGCAAGCCACACCTATGGAACTATAGCACCAGGCTCCTGGACCACACAGAAAACATTCTAACTAGCTATCTACTAGGGACTGCCCATGGAGACTACATCAGCCAATGTCGTCCCTCCCATATAAACATGGGCGGCCCCACGCCATCCTCAGTTCTTTTCCCACTGTCGACCATTGTACATCAGACTCCACGGAGAACACCACCACTTCAGTCATCTGCCAAATCCTCGATTTTTTCCTTTCTTTTATTTTTCTCACCCTAGTTAGTACTCACTTTATTTGTTAAAGTGATTTCTCTTAGTTGTTTATATCTACTGCTTCCGAAAAACTGTTCAAACTTTGTAGGTGCAGCAAAAAAATCACTGACAAGGACGACCATGATGCCCGCGTCTCTTGTCTCAGCACTGACCACAAGATCCAGGCCTGTGAGGTCTGCTGCAGATTCAACTAGACCACTCAGCAACACCATCAAAAGGCCCTAGAAGCTTTCCTCCTGGAACAGAAGGTCGCCCACATGGAGAAGGAGCTCCAGGGAAGAAGATCCTCTGCCTCGCTAGCTACATCCATGGGCTTACAATCCTCCAAGGCCCGGGACAAATTCTCTGGCAAACACAGGCACTGGGATAAAGACATTCCTAGGGATAAGGCCTCCCCAGCATGCTCATGGTCACTGCTTCAAGTGACAGTCACTGCTGGGTCGTCAATTGCTTTGGCATCGACCCCTGCTGCTGCCCCACCCTCTCCTCCACAGGGTCGACTTTGGCAGTGCTGCCCGCCAGTCTCTCCTTGTCCTGTACCGGCTTGTTGATATTAGGCCTCCTGGTGCCCTCATCCATGCTTCAACCCCTGTTGCTCAAGCCCATTCAGATTCTGGGGCAGCCATCAGGGTGATCAGCTTGACCTCTCTTGGACAGCGACGGCCTCTCAGCACCAAGATTTTCATATCACCCACCAACGCCCTTGACCATTGTTCCCCTATGGGTCTTTCGACACTGGGGCCTACCAGCCAGGTCCCACTACAACGTCTTCCACAACATCACACCCTTCACACACTCAGTTGTTGCCATCATCTGTGCCCTATTCAGATCCAGGGGATGAGGATGAGTCCAATCCTGATCTCCTTCCTCCTGATGAGAAGGATGAGGACGGGGTCCTAGGAGCCCTTCATCTACTGCTACTATTTCTTCAGGGGCTGAGGACTCCACTGAATATACCCCAAGGTCCCCCCGATGACCCCTCCTTCATCTCAATGATGAGGCAGCTACAAGCATAGAAGGGGTTTGAAGCGGAAGAGCAGGACGTCACCAGGAGAAACCTGACAGAATACCTGGAAATGCCAGATTCTACCCCTCTGATCATTCCTTCTCTTCTGGCTGCCTTTGAGGATACCACCATGGCTGCCTGGTACAGGCCAAATTTGATTCCTGTGATGCCCAGAAAGGCAAACAGATTGCTACTGCCTCCCTCAGGGAAGCCTCTCTCATCACAGCAACCAAGGACAGATTCAGTAGTCATAAACACTGCCCATGATAGGTCCAAGAGACCTCAGCCCCATTTCCCTCCAGATAAGGAGTCCAGAAAGCTGGACCTTATGGGCAAGAAGGCCTATGCCTCTTCCACATTGGCCATCAGGGTTATTAACTACATTGCCCATATGGTCAAATTTCAAAATACCCTCTGGAAGAAGAGCAAGGCTGCAGCTCAGGCCCTTCCTGAGGGTCCCTAGAGACCGGAGCTGCTTAAAGACAAAGTCCGGGGATTTTGTGGGCAAGCACCTCTTGAGGGTGGCCTATGATGTTGTGGATACCTCTGCTGAGAACAACGGCAGTTGGCATCTGTCTCAGGCGACATTCTTGGCTCAGCATGTTGGGTTTTGCCACTGAAGTGCAGCAGTCCATCTTTAATGCCCCTTTAGAGGCTACAAGCTCATTGGGGCATATGTCCAGGACATCCTTTCTGACCTACAGGCCTCAGGGAGAATCCTGCATTCAGTTCACTCCCTACCATACACAGCCAAGAGGTGGCCAGAAGATGCCGTTTGTTAGGCCTCCCACAGCCCAAGCCAGATGCCAAACAGCTAGCCAAGCGCCAAGCAGCCACAGACCTGCACACACCTACCTCCACCACTGGGAAGGCTCCGAAAGGTGGAGATGCGACCCCAGCTGCTGGCCTTACCACAGCATGACTTCTGGTCAGACCTCCACCCTCCAGCGCTGCAGGAGGCAGTAGGGGGTCTCTTCTCCCTCTAGCTAGACAGGTGGAGAGAGATCATTTCAGATGCTTGGATCCTGCAGCTCACAGAGCAAGGCCGCATACTAGAACTCTTGGAGTGCCCTCCAGATCTTCCTCCAGTTCATTCAAGGTACCCTCCAGATCATGTTCCAGTGTTGCTGGAGGAAATTTTACATGCTGCTGCAGAAAAGGGCCATAGAACCAGTTCCAGAGGAACAGAGGGTTCTATTCCCATTTCTTTCTTGTTCCCAGATCCATGGGGATTTGCGTCCCCTCCTGGACCTAAGAAACCTGAATTTCTGCATCCAGTACAAGAAGTTCAGGATGGTGATCCTTCAAGACCTGCTGCCTCTGCTTCACAAAGGAGACTGAATGTGCTTCCTGGACATGCAGGATGCATACCTGCACATAAAGATCTGTGCTCCTGGGGCTGTTAATTAATGACAATATCTGTAGGTTGTTAAACATACTTGCCTCACAGCGACATGCCTGCCTTTTCTATTGCCCTATTCATGGATGCCAAAAAAGTGTTTGACTGGGTGGACTGCGCCTTCCTCCTTTATACCTTGCAGAAAATGGGATTTGGGGACTATTTCCAAAATGGCATCATGGCTCTTTACAGAGCCCTGGAAGTGGTGGTGAGGGTTAACGGGCTTAGGTCAACCCGATTCCTGTTGATTTGTGGCATGCGGCAGAGGTGCCCCCTCTCCCACCACCTTTTTTCCTTTGTTATTGAGCCTCTGGCACTGGCAGTCTGCAACAAGCCAAACATCACAGACATTAGAGGTCCAGATGGTGAACACACGGTTTCACTGTACGCGGATGATGCCTTTTTCTGTTTGAGTAATCCAACCGTTTCAGTCCCACAGCTATGTCAGGTATTGGAAAGGTATGGGCAGATATCAGGCTATAAGGTGAAATACGGGAAGTCAGAGGCCCTAAGGCTGAGTGCCCAACCTCCCATCAAAGACTTTTTAGATAATTTCCCTTTGTGGGCAAAAGCAAATGTGTCCACTATTTTATTTATTTATTGAAAGTCTGTGACTGGAGAGGCACACTAGTCGTGACTTATTTCCAGGTGCAACCTGGGGCAAGGAAGGGAATATTTGTACAGATATAAACTGACTTACAGAACCAGATTAAGCTATTGGTGGTCTTTTTAGTGAATGGGGAATTTGCCAGGACACGGAAATTTCCCTACTGGTGAGAAGTGCCTTGGGATCTTTAATGTCCACCTGAACAACCACCAGAACAGGCAGATGGGACCTTGGTTTAACATCTCATCCAAGCGATGGCACCTCAGAGTGCAGCGCCCCCCCCCTCCCCGATGCACTACAGTGTCAGTATTGGGATTTATCCCACATTCCGGTGTGGGCTAGAACCTACCACCTTCTGATCTTCTGACCTCACAGACTAGTGTGCCACCTGCTGAGCCACTGACACTGCCAATGTCCACTATTTGGGTATCAGATGCACTCCAGCCCTCCATCCACTATTTAGTATAAATTCTGAACCTCTTCTTCATGAGTACACACTAGATTTACAGCGGTGGCGCATCTTCACCTCTCCTTAGCCGACCAGGTCAGTTTAAAAATGAATGTACTGCCCGCTTTCTTTTCTTTTCGGACCCATGTCCCCATAAAATTCTGGTGCACGCTTAATGGAGCCCTTTGAAGTTCCTGTAGCAGGGGTGGATGCCAGAGGGTGTCCCTCAGACAGCTGGAATAGCCATGGGATAGAGGCATTTTAGAATCCCTAACATCAGGGACTACTATCTGGCAGGCCAGCTGTTGCCCATAGTTACCTGGGTTGAGCGCCAGGAGGACTCCATGATGGTATGACCTAGAGAACCTGCCCTCATTGCTGGCTCCTGTGTATGCCTTCCCTTTTATCTGGCTTTCAAACTCTAGGTGGACCACTATCATTAACCCATGGACTAAGCAGGCCCTGCAGTCCCTCACGGTAAACCCGTTGCTTCACAGGGACCCCAGATTCCCAGGTCCCTCACTATAACCATGGGTGATCCTGATTCTCTCCCCCCCCCCCAAAATATGATATGGGTTTTAAGAGTTTAAGAGATGGAACCAAGCCTCATTCTCACAGTGCAGACAACGATCCAGGGGTCAACTTTTCTCACCTTTGAGACTCTCAAAGACGCTTGTAGACTGCTCAACACTGATTTATTTCATTATTTACAGCCATGACATTACCTACTCTCAATGGTGGGGTTGTCAAACATCACCTGGGAATTGACTCCTCTGAAAGACTTCCTACACTGGGCTTCCCTTCTAGGGTGAGGGGGAAATTACTCTTGCAGGTATATCGCTTGCTGCTTGAGACTCGCTTTAACCCATCAGATAGCTTTAGAGCACAGTGGGAGATGGAGTTTGGGGAGTCCCGTGTCAGAGCAAGGATGGGAGGCACTATGGAAGGGATGATAGGTGTCGGCCTCTTTATCTTGGAGGGAGTTCCACTGGAAAATAGGGGTTCGATTTTTCCACATCCCAATTATTGTACAGCATTTGGGGGCTAACATTAGCCGTCTGTGCTGGAGGGAGTGCGGTCTCCTGTATAACCATGCTCACATCTTCTGGTCATGCCCCCAGATCACTGATTTCTGGTATAAAATCAAAGAGGCATTAGATAAGATGTGGGGTAAACCCCTGTCCTATGACTTTTCCACAGTGATCTTGGGGAGGGGGTGTCCCCCAAAGACATTTTGAATCGATGGGAGAGGAGACTTTATGCCCTGCTGTGCCTGATAGCCAGTACGTATATCACTGCCCATTGGCGATCTGCTTCTCCCCTGACGGTGACTGAGTGGCAGTCCCGAGTTAACTAAATGCAAACTATGGAACGCATTACAGCCCAACTCCACCTCACCCTTGAAAAGCATCTTGTGTGGGATCGCTTTCAAGCAGTGCATGTTTCGGCTGTGGGGAAGGGCGTGAACTAAATATCCATTTGAAGCCCCTTTCAGCTAGGCCCTTTATAAGAGCTAATTTAATATCCGCTTTAGCTATGCCTTTTTGCTATTCTCTTATCACTTTCTGAATGCCCAGTTACTGGTCCCAATAGAATCATTTTGGCAATGTTTTTGTATTTTTTTCTCTGTTACCTGACTGAATAGTTGGTTTCATTTTGTATATCTGAATTCACTAAAATCCTGTTTATTCTATAAGGATTTTATATAATGATTATATCAACTTTAATCTCCATATATATTTAATAAGTTTGGACTTAATGACAATATGGACTGTAGATATCATACTACTAGCTGCATTAATTATGTTGATTTATTCTGTTGCACTTTACTGAATATCTTTATTACTTGCATTTTTCGTGTTTCTTTTGTGTACTAGACTTCTGCAACAGTACACTGATATGCTTGATCTGTATCTATATATCTTTGTTCAGATGGAGATGTTTTGATTTTTATTATTACTGGTATTCCTCAAGGTTTGATTAAAGTTGAGTTAAAAAATAAGAAAGATCTGTGCTCCCCACAGGCAGTAACTCAGGTTCCTCTTCCGGGGGGAGCATTTCCAGTTCAAGTCATTGCCTTTTGGCTTCCCTTCTGTGCCACAAGTCTTTACCAAATGCTTGACGGTGGTGGTGGCAGCCTCAGGAGAAAGGGACTATACGTCTTCCCTTACCTAGATGACTGGTTGCTCAAAGCTCAGTCCGAGGAACAACTCACTCGCACCCTAGTGTGTACCAGACAGCTGTTCCACACCCTGGGGATTACAGTCAATCTGTCCAAGTCAGTTTTGACCCCCTGGCAACATCTCCAGTATACAGGGGCCATACTGGACATGGCCCAAGGTGCGGCCTTCCTGCCCCAGGAAAGGGCAAAATGCCTAATAGAACAGGCCCAGTTCCTTTACAGCAACTGGTATGTCACAGCCTGAACATCCCTGCGGCTGCTGGGCCTCATGGCTGAAGCCATTGTCATGGTTCTTCTGGTGAGGCTGCACCTGCGGATTCACCAATGGACTTTAACAGTCCAATGGGATCAGCGCATTGACTGTTTAGAACAGAAGGTTCTAGTCACTTTGCTGGTAAGGAAAGTGAGTCAGTGGTGGATGGAACCGAGCAATCTTCTCAGGGGGTTCCTTTTCCGATTGCCTCCCCTCATCAGATCCTCACCACGGATGCTTCAGGGATGGGCTGGGATGCACAGCTGGACCCTCACCAGACTCAGGGAACTTGGACTGCAGTGGAGAGTTCTCGCCACATAAATGCTCTAGAGATGAGGGCCATCTTGTGCGGCCTGCGAGCCTTTCAGGACTACCTTTCCCTAGGCCCTCTGCTGGTGCAGATGGGCAACATCAGCATAGTGCACTAAATCAACAAGCAAGGGGGGGGACTCATTCATATACCCTCTGCAGGGAAACTATGAGGGTCTGGTACTGGGCTGTAGAACACAGGCTTGACTTGTCAGCAGACCATGTTCCTGGCACTCAAAACATCTCGACACACAGATGAAGCAGGTCTCAGTCCAGGATGCATGAATAGGAGCTACTGACCTCCATTGTAGAAGACCTCTTTGACAGGTGGGGTCATCCAGAGTTGGACCTTTTGCGTCACACTCAGCATAAAACTGCCGCTTTTCTGCTTGCTCACTCCAGGGTCTGGGTTTTATGGCAGATGTGTTGTCCTCTCCTGGAAAAGGAGGTTCCTCTGCACCTTCCTCCTTTCCCATTACTTCAGAGGTGCTGATCAAGCTTCAGATGGAAGGGCGATGATGATCCTCATGGCTCCCTTTTAGCTTCATCATATCTGGTTCCCCTTACTGCAGCAGTTGGCAGCAGAACCTGCAGTACCCCTGCCCCTGGGCAAAGGCTTGCCCTTTCCAGGAAGGAGCAGGGTACCCTAGTCTATCTGGACCTCAAGTCCCTATACCTCCATGCCTGGCTCCTGAAGATATTGCCATGGCTAGGTTTGGGGTATTCCAAAAGGTGGCTGATGTCCTGGTGTTTACTAGGAAGCCCTCCACCAGAGTCACTTATTAGATGAAGTGGAAATGCTTTTCTCTATGGGCGACTTCCTACCATCTGGACCCATTTAGTTGTCCAGTGAATCAGATTTTGGAGTACTTGTTGTCCTTCTCAGATTCTGGGCTGCAATACTGTTCCATTAAGGTGCACCTGGCTGCTATCTCAGCCTTCCATGTGCCTGTTGGTGGCCATACGGTGGCACACCTGGAGGTGTCCCATACATTTTTGAAAGGCTTCTTCACCTGAAGCCTCCCATCCATAACCCAGTCCCGCCTTGGGACTTAAATTTCATGTTAGAGAAACTTACTTTGGCTCCTTTTGCGCTGGTCTTTACTTGCAAGCTACGCTTTCTGTCATGGAAAGGGTTATTTTTAATTGCTATTACTTCTGCTCGGAGGATTTCCGAGCTTTAGACTCTGATGTGTGAGTTTCCTTATTTGGTTTTCCACAAAGACTTTGTATACCAGTCTTAAGTTTATACCAAAGGTAGTGTCTTAGTTTACTCTGAATCTAGACATCCACCTGCCTGTGTATTACCCAGAGCATGCCAATCCAGGGGAAGCATTTCTCCATACTTTAGATGTACATAGAATACTCAGATATTGCGTTCATGACATGAAGGACTGCAGTAAGTCCTCACAGCTGTTTGTTTCTTTCGCTCCAGGAAAGAGGACATACCAGTTTCTAAACAGTGCCTGTCCAAATGGTTGGCCAACTGTATTATTTTCTGTTATTGGGAGTACGGTAAGGAACTTCCTGGCACTGTTCATGCCACTCTGAAAGAGTCACCATGGCCACTTCTGTTGCCTGTTTCAGAAATGTGCAAGTCGCTGACATCTGCGCCACTGCTACTTGGAGTACTGTCCACAGTTTCACTAAACACTACAGTCTGGGCACTGCCTTCAGAAGAAGGGTAGGCTTCAGCCTAGCTGGCTTCGAGGCCTTCTTTCTTAGACCTGTTGCCTCCAGCCTCCCAGACTGTTTTGATGTCAAGACTGCTTTGGATTTGTTGCATAGGTGTGGCTTGCTGCAGAGATATCTTGAAGAAGATAGTACAGTTGTGTAAGAACTTACCATAACAGTAGATCTTCAGAGAATCTCTTGCAGCAAGTCATCTCATCCACCTCCATCCCCTTTGCTTCTCTGTTCCTGTCTCTCTCTCCAGGATAGTATACCTTCTGTTTTACATTTTACAGCAGTGGGAACTTCTGGCCTTCCCTCAGTTCCCCATGAGGAGATCTTCTGTATATGGTCTCCAGCGGGAGAACTGAGGAGGACGTAGGGCCGCCCACTTTTATACGGGAGGGGTGACATTGGCTGATATTGTCATCATGGGTGGCCCCTAGTAGACTGCTAGCTAGAAAGTTTTCTGTGTGGTCCTTGTTCCTGATGACTATAGTTCCATAGGTGTGTCTTGCTGCAGGAGATTCTCTTGAAGATCTACTGTTGCTATAAGTTCTTATGTAACTATACTTTCACATCCATGTAAGATATATATATAAGGCCATCAGTATAGCCTAGAGGTTAGAGTATTGAGCTGTGAGCGAGCTTGGTACATCCAGCAGACCAGACCTGGGTTTGATTCTCTACAACCTCCACTTGCATACTGTGCGACTCTGAGCAAGTCTCTTAACTGCCCAGTGCTCCCAGGTCGCCCCTGAAAACAGGCAGTTGTGCCTAGTGGCCTTACCAGTTAACAAAGACTAAAATAAATATATAAATGTGTGTGTGTGTGTGTGTGTGTATATGTATATATATAATTTTTTTTTATTTACCAGGTGGAGTGCGCTAGGTGCAATCTGGGAGAGTACAACATAGGAACAATAGGGGCTATTCACAGAGGATCTGGAACTACAGCCAAGGCGTATACCCTGCTAAACAGCTTCATACCCATGGGAGAGCTGCATGGGGCCCATTCACCAACACGGCCTCCACGCTGCTCCCTTCTGCAGCCCTCTCTACTAGCGCGCGCGGGATCCCTAGGGTGGCAAGGTGCGAGCAGTGGACCCAGCCAGGCAGCCAATCAGCTGCCTGACCAGATCCCAACAGTGGATCACTTGAGCCCACGGGCACCATGTTGTCAGCAGGCATGCAGTCGCCAACTGTACCAGGGTGACTGTGCCGGTTTGCGCCCCAGCCCACCAAGGGGTGCCCCAGCGGCAACAGCACATTTCTGGGGGTCTGCAGATCCCACCTATGACCGGGGGTAGGTAACCAGTTTACATCTGCCCTACATTGGCGTGTCGGCAGCTCCTCCTGCACACAGCACTCCACACATTGGAGAATGCTGCGGAGTGCTGGTATGCCCCATGCCACCCCTGGCCGGCCCTGCACAGAGCTCCGTGGCTGGTCAGGGATCAGGTGCGTGGGGAGTCACGTATCCTTTCCATACATGCTGCGCATGGGGTACACTGGGTGCAGGGTGGTGCCAGGTGACTACGCGCCGCATTTCCATGGCGCATAGCCACTCCACACCTTTGTGCATAGGGCCCAATAGCAACATAAGAACAGTACACTAGGGGAAGTGAAAGATTGGTTTGAACAGACTACAATATACAGTACAACACTGAAATGATAAAATGCTAACAACAATTGGATTACAAGAAAAGGTATGCAAAAAACCAAAAGTCATAAAATACATAAGGCAGAGAGTATAAGCAACTAAGTCATATCATAGAATTCATGTTCATTTTAAACACTGCAATAAAGGAATGACACAGAGTAGATAGGGGAGAAACCTCTAGTTAGGCCTAAGGGCATAAACATACTGCAGCATGGGAGAGGTAAGACTGATATGTCTTTTTAAAGGCATAGGTGGACTCACACTGCCAGATAGTGGCAGGGATAGAGTTCCAGACAGAGAGGGCAGCAAAGGACATTTTACTAAAGTGGGTCTTGTTTTTTGTTTTGTTTTTTCCCAAAAATATTTTATTGAGAGAATGTTGAGTGCAAAGTTACATAGTTGGAGATACTTTCATATATAGAGGGTAATGCCTGATGTACAGGTGATAACCATGGTGTAATCACCTTGAGAGGTTGCTAGGGCATCAGTAAACGTCAAGAGCATAGCTCGAGAGGTTTACCATTGCCCTAGCAACCACGAGAGGTGATTACACCATGGTTATTACCTGTACACGTCATTGGCATTATAGTGTATGGGACTCAACATGAGAAGTCTCCTAACACAAGTAATTTAGCCTTACCACTACGGCCACATGATTGTGTAGGAAAATAATTTATTAGGCTACATGGACTGAACCATAGTGGGCTGAAATAGCACCAGAGTTAAAATATCTATCAGACATGGTGATCACTAGACTCAGTAACAGTAAACTGTGACAAGAAAAAATTGCTCACCACAGTAACCTTCTTTCTTCCATGGGGTCCTTTAGCATCAGCAACTTTTTGCACTTAGCTGGCTAGGTGCAATTGCCCCAGAGGTGTGCCTTGAAGAGATTTTTTAAAGAGCGTAGGGCTAGCCAATCAAAGGACAGGAGGGGGAGTGAACCGAGTGAAAGCTGTTGACTGCTTCAGAATTTTTTTACGGGAAAAACGAGGGCAAATGCCCCGAAAAGAACTAACAGGATTCAAAAAAACATGCAGATGTCCAAAAGTGGAAATAGAAACAGCAACACGAGGTAAAAACTCATCAATAACAAATGCCAAATTTGGTAAAAGGTGATGCAAGAGACCTTTTCCGACAGGTGAACTGGGGAGGAAGGGTGGGAGCTTACAGATGCTAAAGGACCCCATGGAAGAAAGAAGATTACTGCGGTGAGTAATTTTTTCTTCTTACCCCAGGAGTCCTTTAGCATCAGTAACTTTTTGCAGACTAGTAAGCAGTACCAAGTGGGAGGCGAGCAGAGAACCTACTTAGGAAAGAGGCTCTGGAGAACTGCCCTGCCAAATTTGGCATCAGATCTGGTCTGCACATCCAAAACTGTAGTGTTTCACAAAGGTGTGCACAGATTTCCAGGTAGCTGCTTTGCAGACATCCAGTAGGGGAATGTCCCTCTGCTGCAAGCGAGGCTGCAGTGCCCTGGTGGAATGGGCCCTGAGCCCCACTGGAGGTTGTTTCTCATAGCAGAATCTAATACAAGAGACCAACCAATGAGAAATAGTTCTCTTGGTAGCTGGTCTTCTCTATGCCTACATCCCGTGGGTGAGGAACAACTGAGTGGAAGAGCCTCTGGACTGTCTAGTATGCTCTAGGTAGTGAAAGATGGCTCTTTTGACAGCCAAGCTGTGGAGCTTTTGCACACCAGGAGTAGATGGTACAGTAAAGAAGACAGGCAGAGTAATGTATTGGTTCAAGTGAAACTCTGAAACCACCTTTGGCAGAAATTTCCTATTTGTCCTAAGCTCAACTTTATCGTTGTGGGGGATGATGTAATTTGGCTCAGTGCACAGGGCCTGTAGCTCTGAAATCCTCCTGGCAGACGAAATGGCTACCAGGAACATGGTCTCCCAAGTTACAGACCTGATGTGGGTCGTGGACATGAGCTGAAAGGTGGATTCATGAGCCCATCTATGCAAGGTTCAGGCTCAAGGAGGAACAGGCTCCCTGGTTGGAGGCTGGAGGTGCAAGAGGCTTTTGAAAAACTGTTTGAAAATGTCATGGGAAAAAAGTGATTTCTTCGTTCCCACTGAAAGGCTGAAATTGCCACCAGGTGTAGCTTGAGTGACGATGGTTTCAAGCCTTACGCCTGTAGGTGTACCAGGTAGTCTAGCAGCTGAGGGTCTGAAGCTGATAGGGGTTCGACCTTTTCGCTTCTGCACCAGAGGGAAAACCTTTTCCATTTGACTGCATAAGTCTTCTTAGTGTTCGGTTTTTTAGTCATCCTCAGTATCTTAAGGACTTGTTCAGAGTACTGTGAAGATGGAAACTCTTAACTCTTCAAGAACCAGGCTCTGAGGTGAAGAGAGTGTATGTCTGGGTACTGCACTCCTGTCTGAGGAAGGGTCAGCAGGGAGTGAGTTGGAGGCAGGAGAATGGGCCTGTTGCAGGACATTGAGAGAAGGAGAGGGTACCGGGCTTGCCTGGGCCAGTCCGGAGCCACTAGGATCATGGATGCAGGCTGCTGCCTGAGTTTCATCAAAACCCTGAATATCAGGGGAAAGGGAGGAAACGCGTATAGGAACCTCCCTGACCAGTCCAGGATCAGGGCATCCAGAGGAGGTGTTCCCAGAACTGGGGGTCTGCAACAGTACTGAGGAAGCTGAAAATTGAGAGGATAGGCAAACAGATCCACATCTGGTGAGCCCCACTGCCTGAACACTGTGGCTAGTACTTGCTTGTTCAGTGTCCATTCACTCTGACCTTGACTGATGCGACTTAGAGCATCCGCCAGAGTATTGAGTTTGCCTGGGAGGTGAATAGCTGAGAGGCTGACTCCCAGGAAGAATACTAGAGACCAGAGATTCAGAGCTTCTAAACAGAGTATTCCTGATCTGGTACCACCCTGCTTGTTTATGTAGAACATTGCAGCGGTGCTGTCCATCAATTTGAACCGCCTGCCCTTCTATGCTGGGCGAAGCTTTGAGAGCTAGTAAGACTGCTCTGAGTTCTAAAAGATTTATGTGCAACTGTGACTCTTCGTGAGTCCAGTTGCCACTTGCTGAGGCACAGTCTAGATGAGTTCCCCAGCCCAACAGCGAGGCATCTGTGGTGATCACCTTTGTGGGAAGAGGAGCATGAAATGGAACCCCTGCCTGCAAATTTTCAGGGTCCTTCCACCACAGCAAATTTTGAAGGAATTGCTCCAACACAGGTATTAACTCTGAAAATTTGTTGCTTCTCTGAGACCAGCGAGCTCTGAGGTAGGCTTGCAGGAGTCTCATCCTGTACCTGACCCTTGGGACTACTGCAGTCTTAGAGGCCATATGTTCCAGAAGTTTGAGGAAATGTCTGGCTGGTCTTGGCTGTCCCTGGGCGAAAGAATCTGCCACTGAAAGGAAACTCTGAATTCTTTCCTGTGGGAGGAAAGCATATCCCTTCCGAGTGTCCAGCTGGGCCCCTATGAAGGTGAGCAGCTGGGTGGGTCTGGTGAGTCTTCTTGAGGTTTACCAGGAAACCTACAGACTCCAGAGTGCGTTCTTTGAGGGAAAGAGATTCCTTGACTTGGCAAGGAGACTTTTCTACTATGAACCAGTCATCCAGATAGGGGTAGCGAGCGACATCCAGTCTCCTGAGATGTGCTGCTACCACTGCGAGACACTTGGTAAAGACTCTTGGGGCCGAGGACAGACCGAAGGGCATTGCGGTGAACTGATAGTGACCCGAAGGAAGGAAGTTTGAACCTGAGAAACTTCCTGTGAGATCTCCTTATGGGTATGTGGAAGTAGGCATCCTTTAAGTCGAGGGAGGCTAGCCAGTCACCCTGCTGTGAGGACTGTATGACCAGTGACAGAGTGACTATTTTGAATTTGGGTTTCTTCAGATGTTTGCTTAAATATCGGGGATCTAAGATAAGTCGCCACTCCCCAGTTTTCTTTTGTGTCAGAAAATACCTGGAGCAGAGGCCCTTGCCCTTCTCTGGGTGGGGACCCTCTCCACTGCTAATCGCCAGAAGGTTTTGTACCCTCCATTTCCAACAGCGGTATCTGTGATGGTAACAGAGGTCTTGACACCTGGGTACGTTTGAGGCCTGGCAGCTGCTTGAATTGTAATGACAGACCCTTCTCCGCTATCTCCAGCACCCACTTGTCCGACGTGATGAGGGACCAGTGCTGAAAATAGTGAGAGAGTCTGCCTCCAACCGGAAATGGGAGGCGACCTGGACACTCACATCAGGACTTAGACTGAGAGGCAGGTGGCTGAGTAGAGGTGGATCTTCTTTGGCCCCTTCTGCCCCTGCCTCTGAAAGACCCCCTGTACTGGCTAAATTCAGATTGGGGATATGGACTGTAAGGCCTGGGAAAAAAACTTCTGTCCCTACCGCCCCTGGAACGGGATCCCTGAGGGGTGGCGGGTTTAGGCTTGGATGAATGGCTCTGCCAGGAGGCCTTGTACTCATCGACCTTTTTCATGCAGTCAGTGGTTCTGCAATCAAACAACATATTTTGATCACAGGGAAAATCCATGGCCTTGTTCTGAGTGTCTGTGGTCAGACTGGTTGTTCTAAGCCAGGGGAAGCGTCTCAGAGATATGGCATGGGCCATCACCCTAGAGGCTGCATCATTATTGTCCTCTGTCATGTGGAATTGGTACATAGTAGCTTCCAAGGCAGTTTTTGACGTATCCACCAGCTCCTGTACCATAGAATCTGATCCGTTGCGGGCAATAGCCTGGACAGATTTCCAAAGGGCTTTCTAATATTTGGCTGTGAATGCCATGTAGGAAGAAAGCCTGAGAAGCAGGGAAGCTATGGCATACATTTTCTTTGCTATAAAGTAAATTTTCTTGGAATCCTTGTCAGGGGGAGAGGGCGACAAGGAGACACCAGCTTTCTTACAAGCTGCCTGCTGCACAATACTCTGGTGGCTTGGGTGTGCTGACAGGAACTCTGTACCGTTTTTAGACAATTCTATATTTTCTCACAAGATGCTTATCAGTTGGTTGGGCTTCGGCGTAGGGAGGTCCAGGGTATCCAGCATATTTTGTATAAATGAAAACATAGAGGAAGGATCCTCGTGGTCACCCAGGGGATCCCCAAGGCGAGGGTCCGGGTACTCCTGGGGCTCAAGGCCCTTAAAATCCATGTCAGGGGCATCATAGAATTGATCATCATCTGCGTCACCCTCACAGTCTACAGAACAGAGAACTGTGGAAGAGTGCTTGCCAGCCCCAGTAAATAGAGGACCCATCTTTTGAAGGGTCTGAAACAGTTGCCATCCTTTTTCCATATCCTGCACTGATGGAAGAACCTGCGCAGTTTGTAAGTGCTTTGTTTTTTCTGAATGCTTTAAACTGCCCGTTGTCTCACTATTGGCTTTCCCAGGGCATATCTGTCTTGACAGAGTTTCTGTTTAACCACTTCATCAGAACTTGCTCAAGCTTCCTTTTTAAATCACTCTTATTATTTTCAATTTGTGAGAATTTCATCTTTGGAAGCTTTATTTTTTGACTGGGATCTGGAGGGTTCCTCAGCACCTCTGCTTTTGGTATTAGTATTTTTGAATGGCCCCTCGTCGGAAACCTTTGATTTATCCTCAGCCACAATTATCAAAGGTTTGTCTGCTATGTTCACCAATTTAAGCAAAGCAAACCAGTTCTGGACCTATAAACTGAGTGCAGGTTTCTGTGAAAATGCCACCGGCCAGTCCTGCCCCAGTTAAAAAACTCTGTCTATTACCAGTGCCTTTTTTTTTTGGTTGTAAAACTGGGATCTACACCAGTGCCAATCTTAATAGAAAACCAGTAATACTCAACTGCGCACAGGTGGCTGCTGGACCCTTACGGACAGTCCTGACACAGATGATACCAAGGTCCAGTAATATAACGAAAAATGTTTCCTCGTAATTGCCAATCTAGAGAGAAAACCCCTAGGCACTATTTAAATTTGAAATCTACTGCAGGTGCCTCGCAGTAAACCCCATGAGGTCTGAGGTAAAAAAACAAGGCAACTGTCCCCAATTCGACGGTGCCCACAAGAAATTAGTCAAAAATGAAGGAAACCGTCGAAAATAAACACCCGCGATAAAATTAGGCTTTAAAGTAAATAGTTGCAGTAAAAATAAAGTCTAAATAGTGCCGTCGCACTAAAATAAAAATTTCTGACGCTAATGAAAAAGTAAAGTTGTCCTCAGCACACTAAAGGATAAGATTTATGAGAAAACTTACCCAGATAAGCACTAGGAGACTGTCAACAAAGAAAGTTGGGAGACACCTCAGAGGCAATATGCTCAGTCCAGCGAAGAAAAATTCTGAAGCAGTCAACAGCTTTCACTCAGTTCACTCCCCTCCTGTCTTTTGATTGGCTAGCCCTACAATCTTTAAAAATCTCTAAAGGCATACCTCCAGGCAGTTGCACCTAGCCAGCTAAGTACAAAAGTTACTGATGCTAAAGGACTCCTGGGGTAGAATTGGAATGTTATTTGAATACTGTACTGAGACTAACAATTGCATTCTGGGTGTGTAGAATACTAAATAACAGTGGCATTCCGTTTGTAAACCCACTGCTAGGACATAGATGAGAGAGGTTTATAATGTTCTGACATCACAACAGTGGGATTACAAGGTTGTAAACAGCCTTTCAGTGGGTAATAAGGCTACCCATACATTATACAAGGTCTGTACACAGTGATAATCAAGAGAGCACTATAGAGACCACAAAACAACAGTGGTAAGTTTTGCTACAGTGACATGCTTAAGGACATTTGGCTAGGCCAATACACGTATAATCATGGAGGCATACATATCCAGGGTGACGCAAAGGGTATACAGTGGTGCAGTGAAACAGATTTTAGGGGGTTGGCCCATACCACATATAAAACCATACCCAAAATGGCACTCGTTTAATATATAGGGAACACACCCATCTTAATAACTGTAATAAGAGGGACTCAGATGTCTAGGAAAGCCTTTTGTTTACCCATTGCAGAAAGCTGGGTTTTCTCAAGGGACAAACACAGTTTAAGATTATTAGCCCATTGTGAAATTGCCGGGGGGGGTGGACATCCATGTCAGCGCCACTGTTTGCCTTGCATTAACTAGAGCTATAGACCATAGGGTGTTGCATACCTTCCCCCCAGGAGGTTGAGGATCCGCACTGAGCAGTAACTCCAAGAGGGACTTCAAGGGACAATATCCAAGTACTCTAGTCATTATCTGGTGCACAGAGTACCAAAAGGGGTCACTTGGAGCACATCAAGGCTAGGTGGAGGAAATCCCCTCGTGGTTGATACATATAAGCCCTGTACATAAAGTTCAGTTGGACCTGCCTGAGTTTGTTGCTGCGGAAGCAGTTAACGAAATGTTGACTAGCCAAGTTCCATATTTTAGAGTCAATATTAATGAGGAGATCCTGACTCCACTTAGCCCTAATTCCCTCAGATGCCAAGTTAGTACGCCCCTGAATAATGTGATAGTATACAGAGAGCGTCTTTAAGCCCGGTGGGGTTTAAACATCTCTTCTTCAAAGGGAGAGGACCAACCACATGTGGCTGACAGAGATGTTCCACACTGCTGCCTGACCGTAAGATATACAAAGAAGTCTCCAGGAGGTATGCCCTACTCTGCACAGATAGAGGCAAAGTTCTTTAATGTGCCCCCATCACACAGCTGGCATACTGTAATCAAGCCTCTCCATCACCACAATAGTCTCTGTAGCAAAGGTTCAAGGGAAGGAAATGGACAAGAAAATGATAGAGGGCATTCTCAAAATGGCTGAAAAAGGAGATACTGTTGATGGGGACCTGAATATGCCAGATGTTAACTGGCGACATGGACTGCAGCCACATCCAAGAGCAGGGTCATTCTCGATGCCCTGCAGGGCATGCCTTAGACAGCTAGTGGTGGAACCTACTGGGAGGGAGCAATATTAGACCTGGTACTCTCAAATGGAGAGGATCACAAATTTAGAAGTCAGTAGACATCTGGGAACAAACGACCACTGCACAGTGTGCTACAATAAACACAACCATGGAGACAAGCCATACAAAGACAAGGATACTGGACTTTAGAAGGGCTGACTTTGGCATAATGGGTGAATACCTGAGGAATGCATTAGCAAATGGCCAGAAAGGAGGGTGGAAGAACAATGGAGAAAATCAAAACTGCCATCATGGAGGCAACAAGCCTTTGTGTGAAACAAATAAAGAAAACAAAGCGGAATAAAAAACCCACTATGGTTCTCAAAAGAGGTGTCAGGGAAGGTTAAGGAGAAAAAGGCTGCATTCAAAAAGTATAAGGAATCACAGACGGAGCACGACAGGGAACTGTGCCAATTAAAGCAGAAAGAAGTGGGGAAGGCAGTCAGAAAAGCAAAGGCCCAAACCGAGGAAAAGATAGCCAACTCAGTTAAGAAGGGGGATAAAACCTTTTATAGTTACATTAGGGAGCATAGAAAGGTTAAGGGAGGGATAGTGAAGATTAATAAAGAGAGAGGAGGTTGGCAGAGGGAGACAGTGAAAGGCAGAGATACTGAATGAATACTTTTGCTCTGTTTTCACAAAGAAGAAGAGGAGGAGTTACCTAAACCAAACAGTAGAAGCACTCTGGATAGTGGGATTGGCGCAGTCCATTTACAGAAAAAAGAGTACTGAAAGAACTCCTAAAACTCAAGGTGGACAAAGCAATGGGGCCTGTGAGTTCACCTAGAATCCCGAAAGAGCCTAAGGGAGGACCTAATGACACCACTAACCACACTTTTAACAAATCATGGGAAGATGGGGTGGTACCTGAGGGCTGGAGGAGGGCAGATGTGATTCCCCTTCACAAAAGTGGGAGCAAGGCAGAAGCAGGAAACTACAGACCTGTTAGTTTGACCTCAGTGGTGGGGAAAATGATGGAATCACTTCTGAAAGAAAGAATTGTTGAGTACCTAGAGGCCAGCGGGGCACAGGACCCAAAGCAGCATGGATTCACAGCAGAAAGGTCATGTCAGACGAATCTAATCAAATGACTGGGTGACCAAAGTAATAGACCAGGGAGGGGCTGTGGATATGGCCTACCTTTGACTGGGTGACCAAAGTAATAGACCAGGGAGGGGCTGTGGATATGGCCTACCTAGACTTCAGCAAGGCATTTGACACAGTCCCGCACAAAAGATTAATAATCAAGTTAGCCAGCCTGGGAGTGGGTCCCAGGGTGGTAGCCTGGGTATCAAACTGGCTGCACAACAGGACACAGAAGGTAACAGTGAATGGAACACATTCTGAAGAAAGGGGGGTTACTAGTGGAGTACCTCAGGGCTCAGTACTGGGTCCAGTCCTCTTTAACGTCTTTATAGGTGACATTGCAGAGGGTCTGGAAGGAAAGGTATGCCTCTCTGCAGATGACACAAAGATCTGTAACAGAGTTGATACACAAGGCAGGGTAGAAAGGATGAGAAGGGACTTGGCAAGGTTGCAGGAATGGTCAGACATATGGCAACTTAGATTCAGTGCAAAGAAGTGCAAAGTAATGCACCTGGGAAATAAAAATCCAGGAGAAGAGTACACAAAAGCAGGGGAGGTACTAACGACAACAATAATGGAAAGGGATTTGGGTGTAGTCATATCAGATGACCTAAAGGTGGGTAAGCAATGTGAGAAGTCAGTAAGGAGAGCCAGGGGGATACTGGGATGCATAGGAAGGGGCATCACAAGTAGAAAAAGGGAAGTGGTTATCCCTCTATACAGACAGTTGGTGAGACCCCATCTGGAGTACGTGCAGTTTTGAGACCTCATCTACACAAGGACATAGACAGGATGGAAGCAGTCCAGAGGAGGGCAACTAAAATGGTGCAGGGTCTACATCAGAAACCATATGAAGAGAGACTGAGAGAGCTTAATATGTATACCCTTGATGAAAGGAGGGACAGGGGACATGATAGAACTTTAAGTACCTCAAGGGAATCAACAAAGTCCAGGAGGGTAGCATCTTTCAGAAAAAGAGATGTGTAAGAACAAGGGGGCACAATTTAAAGTTGGGGGGACGGCTCAGGGGTAATGTGAGGAAATTCTTTTTCATGGAGAGAGTGGTGGACACATGGAACCGCCTTCCTGGAGAGGTTGTGGGGTCTAAAACAGTGGGAGAATTCAAACATGCATGGGACAGACATAAGGCAATTATAGTGGGGGGTTGCAGGAATTAGCCTTTCGGTTAACTAGAATCTGCAGATTATCCAATAGGTAGGAAATGGGCAGACTGGGTGGGCCAAGTGGTCCTTATGTGCCGTCAAAGTCTATGTTTCTATGTTTCTAGGTATTGAACAGGGGCCTCTAGCTTTCATGATTGGTAATATGCCATGACAGGAGAGGGCCGACCATAGTATCAATATGCCCTGAACCTCCTCAAGACTCTCAGTAAATTGGCAGTAAATAGGTTAGTTATAGTACTACTGGTCAGGGCCAGGGCCATGGGAAGAATGTCTTCCCTCACCGTGCTCACGATAGTATCCTCTTCCAACCCCAGCCAAGTCCTCCCCACTTCCGAGGTCCCTGTTGTCATGAAAGCAAGCTGAGCTACCCAGTAGTAGCCCTGGAAGTTTGGTAAACCAACACCTCCAACCTTACAGGCAGCTTCAGAATAGCTCTCTTAATTCTAGCACTTTTACCCCTCCATAGGAACCTGTGCAGAATTGCATAGAGGCATTTGAGTGGGCTTTGGATACTCTAATGAGAAGCGATTGGTTCAGATATAAACATCTTGGTAGAATAGTCATCTTCACTACCCCACCCTTCCCAGGGATAATGGGGGCCATCCACCTCTTGCAGTCTTCTGATATTTTACAGGAAGGGCTTATAATTCAAAACATATAAAGAGTTAGTTTTTGCTGGGATGGATACACCCAGGTATTTTATTGTCTTCACCAGCTGTAGCCCACCCAAGTTTGAGATTAAAGGCGCTCTATCCTTTAACTCTATGGGGAGTAACTCGCTTTTGGTCCAATTAACCTTATATCCAGATAGTTTCCAATACTCCCTCATTAACTGATGCACCTGGGGTAAATCTTGAGCTGGGTGCTATAGCTATAGAAGCAGGTCATCAGCGTATAGCGCTATCCTGTGTCAGACAATCCCCTCCCCACAGGCCTATAATTTCCATATGCTCTCTGTGGGCTGCCACAAAGGGCTCGAGAGAGAACATACAACAGGGAAAAGGGGCAGCCCTGCCTGGTTCCCTGACTTAGTGAAACGAGAGGAGGTCACCATTCCATTCACCGCTATCTGTGCTTGTGGGTTATTATATAGCATCCGTATCCAGGATCTGAAACAGGATCCAAAGCCCACCCTCCCCAGTGTTTCAAAGAGATACCCCACTCCACATGATTAAAACTTTTTCTGCATCAAGGGCTAAAACTGCGCCCCATGCTTCTGTGTATTTTCACCCCATCTGTGGATCACATTTAGTGTATGTATTTTATATTTCCTCCTGCCTCTTGTACAAAGCCGGACCTGATCTGGGTGAATAAAGTGGAGAGCACCAGGTCCAATCTGGTGGTCAGTACTTTAGCCAATATCTTATAGTCTGCTGTGAGCAGAGAGACTGGCCTATAAGAGGCACACCATGAGGGGTCTTTGCCCGGTTTAGGCAAGACCGTAATTGTTGCTGATCATGTGGTGGGGGCAGCTCACCTCTATTCAAACACTCTATAAGCATGTCATAAAGCGGTTCTAATAGTACATGGGAAAAGGTTTTAAAAAATCTATGGGCAGGCCATCCTGGCCCGGAGCCTTTCCTCCTTTAAGAGCCCTGAGTGCCTTTCTTACTTCAACCCTAGTTATGGGGGAGTCCAACTCCACAGCCACCTTCTCCTCCATCTCCATGATGGTGGCCTTGGCAAAGAACTGTTCAAGATCCTGATGAGTTGGTGTCACCTCAGAGGTATAGAGGGTGCTATAGAAAGCATTAAAAGCGCAGCTGATGGCCGCCTGGTCCTGTACAAGGTTGCCAGATTCGTCGTGAATCTGCCCCACTGACCTCTCCCTCTTCCTTACGATGTAATTGCCAGGCAAGCAGCTTACCCCTCTGTCACTGTCAAAGTAGGCTCCTGCTTGGGATAGTAAAATAGCCCTCAATTTTAGCGCTACTTAATATACTGAATTGCCACTTTAATTTTGAATTACTCTATACAGAGGAATGGAGGGCATTAGCTTATGGGCTACCTCACATGCCTCAGTTTTCTCACACAGATGGGTAAGCTCCTGTTCCCCTGTCTTTTGGCATGCATTGATAAGTCTATGGTTTGCCCCATATGTATGCTTTTAAGGCTTCCCATGTACAGCGATGGAGGTGTCTCCTCTCCCATTAAAGTGAAGAAATTCCTTAATGTGTTTGGTCATGGCAGCAATATATTCCTGATCTTTTAAAAGAAGGGGGTCTAGTCTCCATTGTCTCATTACTGGTGGGGCCAGGAGCTGCCATACCCATACTAAGAGGCGTGATCTGACACTGTAATGGGAGAATAGTGAACGAGTCAACCAATGGGAGGAGGAAGGGCTGATCAGAAGCCTGCCAAGCGGCGTAGGATTGATGGGCATGAGGAGAAGCTATAATCTCTGCCCGTGGGTATCTATGCCTCCATACATCTAATAGGTTAAACTCTTGTTCTTACTCTCCCAGGGCTTTGGCATTCTAGAGACAGGAATAGGGCTGTGTTAGATCTATCCAAAACAGTGTCTAGTATGCAGTTAAAATCGCCCCAAGAATCCAGGGACCCACCCTCCCCACCATGTCCACGACAACCGTTGGAAGACACCAGGGTCCTCCACATTTGGCACATAAACTGAGCCAAATGAGAAAGTGCCGATACCCAGAATTTCAGCTCTCACCAGGAATACCTGCCTTAGGTATCAGTGACCTGCTCCACTAATGCATCTTGGATACCATGAGGGAACTAAATTGAGGTGCCTCTTGCTTTGGAGGAGAAAGCAGAAGAAATCCAAGTGCCCCCAAGGATGCACTGGTTTTCAAGGCTTCTCCCTGGGATATATGAGTCTCCTGCAGCATGATTACTTGCCATTTAGATCTCGACCTCAGCCAGCACTCATTTCCATTTAACAATGGATTTTAATCCATTAACATTCCAAGTTGCCACTTTGTATTGCCCTTTATTCTGTGAATCATCTAAGCATTTACAAGGACTGCAGTTATTATTTAGTAGGTCAGATACCTTCTTCCACCAACGTTCTCTCCACTGCACATCTCGTTTTTTGTCAACCAAATAGAGATTCGTGCATCTCCGCTCGCACATCAACATCCTTATTTTATCCCTTTTATACATAGTAAGCATACCCACCGTCCCCCGTAACTCATGGAGTGAAGGAAGAGAACCAGTTCGCCTATCAAGAGTTCCAGAAAAATGTATCCCTGCCCGCAGACTTGGACTCCCATCCACACCCCACTTCAGGCAACCTCATACTACCACCACTATTTTCATAAGTAAGAACTTTCCTCCCCTTCACCTCACACCCCTGTAACATGTATATACCCCTTCAGGCTCAGTGATGCCTGAATTAGTTCCCTTGCAAACAAGTAGTAACCAGTAACAGAATTAATGTAGAAGTGTGCATTGTGACAGATCTATCCAGCACTAATTAAACTGCGAAATTAACTGCTATGGTCTCCTACACCAATCAGAGGAGCTACTATTAGCAAGTAAGATAGAATCTAGTGTTCTAGGGACATGGATATGTTGTTCATCCACACTGTCTGGCAGGTTCCTTGCTGCTTTAAATCTTGCTGGAAGGTCTTCAAGCTGGCTCTTCCCACCCACCCAGGTGGTAAAACTCTCGGCTCCGCCCCATGATGCCAGATCTTCCTTACCGCTTGGAAGCTCAGGTTCCCTCCTTAGCACTCTGCGTTTTAGGCTGGTTCCTGATTCTTCAGTTTGTCCGAATCTGGTTTTGAAGTTTTCTAAACTTTGGTCTTCTTATCCCTCGTGGCTGCGATGGACAATCCGATTCCCAGCTCTCGGAGGTGCCCTGGCGGGCAGAAGATATCGAAGACTGATCCGCACTCCACGTGCGTATACTGCCTCGACTTAGACCACGACCCGCAGGTCTGTGAGTTGTGCCGCGCTTTTTCGGCCAACGTCCTGGAGGATCGTGCTGCCCGATTGAGGCTCGGGCACCCCGAGGAGTTTTCCCGCTGGTAAAACCCAAAGAGGCTCATTGGGCGGTGTCCACGGTGGCTGGCTCGGCTGAGCAGCTCGAGCACTTTCGATCGCCCTCACGAAGGAAGCCCAGGTCGCATCTCCCTCCTCCTTGGTCGTGGCATTTATCCCGCTTTCTCTTAGTTCCTCTTATTCGGCTTCGTTCAAGGAGCTTCGCCAGTCCCTTTCCACGAAGGGAGAGGGGCCATCGGGACATTCCCTTCGCCCAAGACGAGGGAGTCGAAGGGTAAGTCCCATCATCGGCGTTTGTGGGAGCGGGAGAGGTCTCCTTCCCCGGACAGCTGACCGTCGACTTCGGTCGAGGTTGCGGCTCAGGCCACTGGCTTCACGGTGTCCCCGTCAGGCCAGCCTGCTAAGACTCCCGTCGACATAGTCGAGTTATTATCTCTCGACCCATCAGCCGGGGGTCGACTGGTAGAGCTGTCAACCCCTCTCCGCCGGTTCCCCCGGTGGAGACCGAGGATCTGCACGTGCTTTCGGGGCGGCAGTCCCCGGTCAAAGTGTCTGAGCCGAGGGAAGAGTGGGTGTCCCCCGTCCCTTCCCAGGCCTGCCCTTGGTTTCACCGAGGGTCTCGGTCTCTGACTTCATCTCGGTCAAGTCGCTGCCGCCGACTTCGGTGGTCTCGGTCTGGGCACCGAATTAAGTGGCGACACCATTCCTCCTCGTCATCCTCCTCGGATGAGGAGAGGCTTCGATGCAGACTGCGTCGGCGTTACGAGGAGCTTATGCGGCAGTTGCTGTTGTCCGAGGGTAAATCGACTCGATTCATTCCCGGCTATCAAGTGGCTGCCACCCGAACGGCCGAAGCAACCGCTCACCGCAGTCGAGATGCCCATTTCTGGGCTGGTTGTTCGACCAAATCTAGCTGCCCTACCAATTGTGGTGGAACCTCGGTCGGGTCACGGCCTGCCCCACAGGTTGTCGGTCACCCTCACTCCCAGCCGCCCTCGGCAGGTGGAGGGTGGCTCAGGCCTGAGGCAGCTCTTCGCAGACTTTTCGGAGTCCGATGACGACTCCTCCCTGTTCCCCAGGCGGGTTGGCCTGGAGTCCTCCTGGGGCCAGTCTCTGGACGATAGCCCATCGTCCTTCTTGGGTCTGCTTAGGCTCATCTCAGAGTCTACCAGGATGCAGCTCGAGCCCATGTCCAAACGGGTCTATTGTCCCCTGACGGAGATTCTAGACTGAGGGGATTCACCCACGGAGGCCTTCCCTGTGGCTGAGGCCATTGTCGGCCCAGCCTTGGAGCTTTGGCAGCAGCCTGCTTTCTGTCCTGCGCCCTCGGCCAGGATGGCCAGGAAGTATGTGGTCCCTATTGGCTCTTTGCCCGGTTTCTCAGAGCACCCCTCTGCCGAGGGGTTAGTCACCGATAACGTCTTCCGAGCGTTCCGGAAACGCTCGGGACGTGGATAGGCCCCCTGACAAGGAGTCCAAAGGCTGGACTATGTCAAGCACAAGGTATACGCTGCGTCCTCCCTTGGCCTCCGACAGGCCAGCTCGGCCGTGCTGATGGCACACTTCTCCCACGCCCTCATGGGCTCCCTGGATGAGGTGATCCCTCATCTCCCGGCCGACCTGCGGACCACGGCCCGGCAGGTGCGGGACCAGGGAAGGGCGGTGGCTAAGCAGCAGCTTCAGACTGCTCTGGACATAGGTGATTCCTGTGCCAGGTCAGTAGCGGCCGTGGTGGCCATGCGCCGCAGGGCGTGGCTGAGGATATCCACCTTCACGGCAGATACCCAGCACAAGTTGGCGAACATCCCCTTCTTGGGGACTGACCTCTTCAGCCCTGGAGTGGAGGGACACCTCCAGCGGATCGAAAAGTCCATCGCCACTCTGGACTCGGTCACCTCCGCCCAGAGGACAAGGGCTGCCGGCAGCATCAGCGTAAGTCCTTTCGTCCTTCGGTCCCTGCGGCACAACTGGCCCAACAGTACCAGCATGAGGGCCAGCAGGCTCACACTTGGCATCCCAAACCCAAGCCAGCGGCTTCCTCTAATGGGAAGCAAGGAGGTAAAGGCCCAGGAGGTCCCTCGGCCAGTCCCTCCTCCAAGCCTGCCCAGTGACGGGTTGAGGGGCGTTGCCCCCAACCTCGCCACCCTTCCCTGGGACCCCCCCCCATGGGGGACGGCTCCGCCACTTCCCTTCCGCCTGGTCCGCTATCACCATGGACCGTTGGGTGTGGGAGGTGGTAGGATAGGGCCTGCCTCTGGTATTCGAGCAGACCCTTCCCTTTGGAGCCGTCGCCTCCAGGGGGGCCACGGGGTCCAAAGCCTCGCTGTCGGCCCACCGAGCCGATATTGCCCTGCGCCTCGAGATAGAAGTGATCAGGAGGGTGGCGGATCCTCCTCCAGACCCGGGGTCTGTGTCCAGGAAATCCTGGTCCCAAAATGGATGGGGGACTGGCGCCCCATTCTCGACCTGCACGACCTGAGCAGGTCCCCAAGGTCTCGGACCTTCAGGATGGTCAGTCTGGTTCAGATATTCCCATCCCGGGAATTAGGGCATGTGGTTCTGTTCCCTGGACTTCCAGGATGCATTCTTCTCATCCCGATCTGTCCATTTCATCAGAAATTTCTCCACTTCAGAGTGGAGGGATCTCTTTTCGAGTTCCAGGCCATGCCCTTTGGTCTCTCTCTAGCTCCCAGGGTCTTCACCAATGCATGGCAGTGGTGATGGCATCCCTGCAGCGCCGAAGGGTCCGGGTGTACCCCTACCTGGATGACTGGCTGTTGGCAGCCCCCTCCAGAGCGGAGGTGGAGCGGTCCAGAGATCTGGCCCTCCAGGTTTGCTCTCAGATTGGCCTCCTCATCAATGAGGCCAAGCCGGAACTCGTGCTGAAGCAGGTGATACCCCTCATCGGGGCAGAGCTCAACTTTCTTCAGAGCCAGAGCTCGGCTCCCAGCGGACAGGGCCGGAAATTTTTCCTCCTTGCCCAATCATTCCTGGTTGGGCAGTTGTGCCCTGCCCGGGACTCCTGCGTCTCCTGGGCCTCACGGCGGCCTGCACCAGTGTGGTGTGTTGGGCCTGTTGGTGCATGCGTCTCCTTCAATGGGGACGGGCCAGTCAGTGGTCACAATGCTCGATCCATTGGATCAGTTGGTGATGGTGACCCAGGAAATGTGGAATGCTCTCCAGTGGTGGACCGTTCCGGCACATCTGCAGGAGGGCATCCCGTTCGTCTGCCCCGGGCCGACGGTCTCTTTATCGACCGACATATCTCTGATGGGTTGGGGTTCCCATCAGGGGAGCACAGAGCGCATGGCCTCTGGTCCCCTCTGGAGTCCTGATGCTCTATCAACCTGCTGGAGCTCCGAGCGGTCCACCTAGCTCTCACCGCCTTCACTCCGTTTCTACGGGGTCAAGTGGTTCAGGTCCAGACGGACAATACCATGACCATGTGCTACCTAAACCACTAGGGCCGGACGCGCTCCTTGCTGTTATGCAAGGAGGCTCTCTGCATATGGTCTCATGCGCAACCTGGAGGTGGATCTCCTAGCCATTCACGTGGCAGGAGCCTCCAACACCCTGGCCGATGCCCTAAGCCGGATAGGGGCTGCGTCTCACAAGTGGTTCTCTCCTGCCGGAGGTGGTACAAGATCTGTTCTCCCACTGGGTCATGCCTCAGGTGGACCTTTTTGCCTCCAGGGAGAATGCGAAGTTGAGACTGTTTCATGCCCACCCCCCTCAGCAGGGTTCGCTGCAGGGGGATGCCTTTTCGAGGCTGTGGACCCCGGACCTCTTCTACGCCTTTCCCCCATTCCCTTGATCCACAAGGTGCTTCTCAAGGCGAGGAGGAACAAGGCGCAGGTGATTCTGGTAGCCCCAGACTGGCTCCGCCAGCTCTGGTATCCAGATCTCCTCAGTCTCAGCTCCAGGCTCCCGATGCGGCTTCCAGCCCTACGGACCTGATCTCTGTCATCAGGAAGGTATTCCATCCGGACCTTCAATCCCTGCACCTGGCGGCCTGGTTCCTGACGGCTAGATTTCCAGGCCTTGGGTCTTCCGACGAGGTCCTGAACGTTGTTGAGGCGACCCGTAAGGAGTCGACCAGATAATGCTATGCCTTCAAATGGAAGAGATCCTCCATTTGGTGTCAGGCAAAGGGCCTGGACCCTTTCTCCTGTTCCTCGGCAAGCATTCCGGACTACCTGTGGTCCTTTTCTCAGCAAGGGCTTCGGTCGACGACCCTTAAGGTGCACCTGGCAGCCATCTCTGCCTTCCGGGCACGGGCCGGAAAGCAGTCGGTGGTGCAGGAGAAGGTGGTCTGGCGCTTTTCTAAGGCCCTGATCACATTTCCCCTCCGGCGCGAGAACCTCCACCTTTGTGGGATCTACTGCTGGTATTGGCCAAGCTCACAGGCAAGCCATTTGAACCAATGCACAGGTGTGATATCTCCCACCTGTTGTGGAAGACCACCTTCTTGGTGGCTATCACGTCAACCAGAAGGATGGGAGAGCTCCAGGCGCTTCCTTTGAGTCTCCCTATCTGGTCTTCCACAGGGACAAGGTTGTCCTGCGCCCCACCCGAAGTTCCTTCCGAAGGTGGTGTCAGAGCTTCACCTTAACCAGGTGTTGACTCTGCTAGACTTCTACCCCAATCACACCTCGGAGGCCAAATATAGGCTCCATATTGGACCCTAGTTGAGCACTCGCTTTCTTAAGGAGCGTACGGCTGAAGTTCGGGGAGAGGTTCGCCAGCTGTTTGTCACCTATGCTGAAGCCGCACCTGGCAGACCTGCAGCCACGCAGACGATGAGCGGGTGGGTCACCTCCTGCATAGATCTCTGCTCTAGGTTGGCGGGCATGGAGCCTCCCAGAGGGATAAGAGCTCATTTTACCCGCCATTCCACTGCATCGGTGGCTGCTTCCAGGGATGTCCCTATCCAGGATATTTGCAGGGCTGCTACCTGGAAGTCGGCACATACCTTAATAACCCACTACCACATCGACCTTGGGTCACGCTGGGATGCTGGTTTTGGGACCTCGGTTCTCCAGTCTTTATTCCCTAAGTAGGGGGTGTGCGCCTTGCCTCCCTCCTCCTGGAGAACTGCTAGAGTCTGCCAGACAGTGTGGATGAACAACATATCCTTGTCCTAGAAATACAGGTTATGCACCTGTAACAGGAGTTCTAGGAATGGTATATGTTGTTCATCACTATTCGAACCTCGGCTTGGCCCTTAACATGGCTTCAGTGGGCTAGATCTGGCATCATGGGGCTAAGCCGAGTTTTACCACCCGGGTGGGTGGGAGGAGCCAGCTTGAAGACCTTCCGCAAGATTTAAAGCGGCAAGGAACCTGCCAGACAGTGTGGATGAACAACATATACCATTCCTAGAACTCCTGTTACAGGTGAGTAACCTGTATTTATTGTTCTACTGTTGTAGGAGGAGGTCCACCAGCAAAATGAAGACTTTATTTTCAAGACTGAACAGTCGCCTTATAGAGAGAGAGTATCTAAAAGAGGAGAGTAATCCGCCATATCCAGCATGCACAGGTTTGGCACTAGATGTTGTAAACGTATAGGAATCTCCAAAGTTCAGAAAAAGAAGCCACTCTCACCCCGTCCCCCATGTCCCCAGACATGGTCGGGGGAAGTCTAGGGCCCAGATTGTCTTATATTCATTCAGCAAATAGAGGGTCAAACAAGGAGCCAAGCAGATTCAGGTGGGGCAGAAACAGATTAACAAATAAACATGCCCCAAAGCCCTTTCAATCATGACCTGACGTGACTCCCAGCACATTTTAACAGATCGAAGCAAGAACTGGGCAGGTGAGATTGAACTTGAGAAAGGAAAATAGATGTGCCAAGTACACTTATCTGTTCTCTGCTTTACCCTGGGTTGGAGATGAATGAGCCCGTCTCCTTCTTACCTTCTCCTCTTCCACCCATTTCTCTGCTAGTTTTGGGCAGGTAAAAAAAGTTGGAGATTGCCCAGGCTTATTGATGCGCAGCTTGGCAGGATACATAAAAGTGAAGATCCAGCCGAGGTTGAACAGCTTTGCCTTAACTACATTAAACTTTTGCCTCTGCATTTATAGATCTCAGCTATAGTCTTGAAAAATGTGTACCTTGGTGTTTTTAAAGTGGATGGGCCCTTTAGCCTGTGAAAATTGGTTCCTTACCACGTATCAGAGATATTTTATCATGCAGTGTCGAGGTGTATCTCTCTGCTTGGACGGCGGGCCCACCCTATGTGCACGCTCGATTTCTACCCCTGCAGCCTCCTGTGGTAGCCCCAAATGCTCCAGTCCCACAAAAGATTAATAGTCAAATTAACCAGCCTGGGAGTGGGACCCAGGTGGTAGCCTGGGTAAAACATTGGCTGGACAACAGGACACAAGGTAATTGTAAATGGAGTCCACTCAGAAGAAAGGGGTTACTAGTGGGGTACGGAGGGTTCAGTATTGGGTCCAGTCCTTTTATTGTCTTCATCAGTGACATTGCAGAGGGACTGGAAGGAAAAGACGCCTTTTTCCAGATGACACAAAGATCTGCAACAGGGTTGATACACAAGGAGGCGTGGAAAGGATGAAAAGGATTTGGCAAGGTTGGAAGAATGGTCAGAAGTATGGCAGCTAGGATTCAATGCAAAGAAGTGCAAATAATGCACCTGGAAACAAGAACCCAGGGAAGAATACACAATGGGTGGGGAGGTAGTAACAACAACAAAAAGGAAAGGGACCTGGGGGTAATCATATCAGATGACCTTAAGGTTAGCAAGCAATGTGAGAAGGCAGTAGGGAGGGCTGGGGTATACTGGGATGTATAGGAGAGGCATCACCAGCAGAAAACAGGAAGTTGTTATCCCTCTGTACAGACAGTTGGTGAGACCCCATCTGGAGTACTGCATCCAGTTCTGGAGACCCCATCTCCGCAAGGACATAGACAGGATAGAGGCAGTCCTGAGGAGGGCAACTAAAATGGTGCAGGGTCTGCAAGAGAAGCCGTATGAGGAGAGGCTAAAGGAGCTTAATATGTATACCCTTGAGGAAAGAAGGAGAGGGGGACATGATAGAAACTTTAAGTACCTCAGTGGAATCAACAAAGTCCAAGAGGTAGCATCTTTCAGAAAAAGACTTGCAAGAACAAGGGACACAATTTAAAGATAGAAGGAGGGCGGTTCAGGGCAATGTGAGGAAGTATTATTTCACAGAGAGGTAGTGGATGCATGGAACAGCCTTCCTGAGGAGGTTAAGGGTCTAAAACTGTGGGAGAATTCAAGAATGCATGGGACAGACATAAGGCAATTCTTGTGGGGGTAGGAAGAAATAGGCTGTTGGTTAACTAAGATCTGCGGTCTATCCTGTAGGTAAGGAAATGGGCAGACTAGATGGGCCTAGCGGTCCCATATCTGTCCGTCAGAGTCTATGTTTCTAGCCATTTGTGCAGTTCTGATTCAGGATTATAGCCTTCAGTTCCTTCTGGGAGCCTGACAGTGCACAGATTAGAGCACCTAGATCGGTTCCTTGGTCCTCAGCTCGGGCTACGAGCTCTTCCACTGCCTTCTTTAGCTCATTCCGTTCACCAGTAACCGCTTGCAGGGAGTCTTCCAAGTCGCTCACACAGTGCTCCAGTTCTGATATCTGAGTCGTATGTGTTGCAGAGGTTTCAGAGAGGCCTGTTACCACAGATTGTAGGTGAGTGATTTGTGCCGTGATGTTAGTAAAACCGGCTTTCATCTCGTGCTGCATCTGGGCTAAGGTGGCTGGTACACCTGCCAAAGAGCATTCCAGTTATGACACGTTAGAGTTAGTCGAAGTAGCAGAGTCAGTGGCCTAGGAAGGCCTGAGATCTGGGGTGGGCCTCTGTTCCCGGGCGTGGATTCTTCGGCACTGGTACTGGCTCAAATCTTAATTTAGCTTGTTTATATATTTTCCGGTGGCCATGGACCATTAATAGCTCCTCTTCCTGCGTAGTACCGTTTCTGATGCAATTAGGAGGCCTAAAAGATGCTTTCAAGAGAGTGCCTAGAGGAGCAGGCTAAAATGCATCCACCGTGTTCAGAAGCTAGCCATACGCCCCCAGTTGGTCTTGGTTTTAGCATGCAAGGACCCTGGGACATTCGATCTAAGGAATAAGTGCAATTGTCAAACTTTAAAAGCACAGACAAGGTCATGGGGACTGCCTGTTAACGACTGAGTAAGTTAGACTTCTCAGGGCAGATGTCCGCAGTTCAGAGGAGGAATCACCCTAACCTGGTAAATATGTCACAGTGATGAGTGAATCTATTTGTAGCCAGAGCAAATCTGCAGATATTATGGTAGCTACATCCCATCTGTGAAGGGTAGTTTTAGATGAAGGGTGGTAGAAGCCATCCCATATGTCAGTGTTGGCAGAAGTGTGCCACAGGCAATAGCAATGCAGGGCACAGGTGTCAGGCGTTCACGGACTTTGTAAGAAAGTTCAGGTTTTGTGTCAACTGCCTTGCATGTGTAAGCAATGTGTGCTGTAAAGTCTTGAGAGGGATCTAGTGTCACATCCAGATATTTAAATGTGTGACTGTCATGAGGCAAGGTCCATCCAGACGTTCAACAGTAAGAGGAGTGGTATTCATTCTTGACCTAGAAGAGGAGCCAAATAACACTGCTTGGGTCTTGGCAGTGTTCATTAGGAGCTTGTTCAAGTGGAGCCAGGTCTGTATGGATTTAAGGTCAGAGGTGAGAAGATGGTTTAATTCAGGGATACTACAAGAGCTAGAGAAGGAAAGCTAGATCATCAGCATAAAGGATAGGGGTACAGTGACTGAGACATTTACTAATAGTTAGTGTAAATGGAAAAGAGATGGAGCCCTAATATGGAGTCTTGGGGGACTCCACCTTTAGTGGCAGCTGGATTAGACAGGGAATGACCAAATTTAACTCTCTGAAACCTGTTGCTCAGGTAGCTAGTGAACCAGGCCAGGACAGGGAGGAAGATACCCAGAGCACCTGGTTTAGATTTTAGTAATGTGTGGTCAACCAGCTCAGAGGCCTTTGTAAGGTCAGGAAGACTGCTCCTGTAAATTCAGCTCTATCCATAGGAATGGTGATGGGGAGGAGAGAGGTAGAGGAAGGCGGTGGTGGTGCTGTGACCCTTTCAAAATAATATAATAATATAGCATAATATACACACAAAGAGGGGATATAATACGTAAATGTAGATGTAAACAATATAAATAGAGTTCAGACCCACCCTAGCGTTCGAGGAGTGCCCCTCTGGCCCCCCCCCCCCAGCAATGATAGGCGCAGGCTGTGAGGTCCACAGGGCAGGACACAGATTCAAGTATGGGTACAGTTTTCTTCTCTGTGTTAGACAGGTACAGTGGATATTTCACAGGGCTAAGAGTTTCCCTGTATTGGTCTGGCAATACCGTACATTGCAGACTTTGGGTGTGCATATGGTCTAGATTGTTTCACTGGTAATGTATACTAGAACCAGGCACGCATTTAAGCTGTGAGGTGTCACCATTGAGAGTTACAGCATTGTTGCTGCTAGAGATAAATGGGCCTAAGGCATGCCTAGTGGGATGCCTTCATTGACACTGTTTGAGAAGAGCTGCTTGGAGGAATGAGAGTCATTCATGCGCTATTGCAAACCCTTAATCCAGGCTACTGGCAGACCAGGGATGCCTGGTAGTTCCTTGGAACTCCAGCTCAAGAGGCAGTGCAGAGGGCCAGTCATAGCAGACAGCTGTTTCAAGCCACAGTGTACCAAGAGAATTGGATCCCAAGTTCATCTGTGCTCACCTCACTGCATTTGCAAAAGCCCCCACTGCCCAACAGCTGGTGGCTGGCATGAGGCAGAGCATGGGGCAGCTGCATGGTCACCGTGGATGCCTCCTGGCTGTGGGTCCTTGTAGAGCATATTTTATAACTACAAAAAAAGGTAAAATAAACGTACAACATAAGGAGCGCGGGGGGGGGGGGAGAGCATTGGTGAAAAACTGGACTTCCTCAGCAAGACCCTACCCACGGGACCAGATAAGGCAATAAAGCAAGACTATTGTCAAGAACACTGCAGGAAAATTAGTAACATGAGTTTTCTTTTTGTGCACAGCAGCCTCCTTTCGTTACAGTGCTTCCAGTAGTACAGTGACCAGTAAGAGACAGACATCCAGCGAGCCAAGAGCAGAGGGGCCACTGGAGGAGCAGCTGCAAGTGCTGTGCTAGATGAAAGCCCAAGCTTGAATAGAAGCTTGTGATGGAGACACTGATACCTGAGGAACCTATGGCCCCACAGGTCAGGTAACTGAGAGGCCAGTCTGCTCTTGAGGTAAAGCGCATAAGGGGTTGATAGGTCTCTTGGAGGAGGACACAGCCAAAGGCCCAAAAGCCTGTCCACCTGCAGGGAGAGCCATTCAGCTGGGCTCCTTCTGGCGGCTGGGATGGAGACTGCAGTAGGCCCATTGCAGCGGAAAGTAGAGGGATCAAGCAGGAGGTGCTCCCCACTATTCTTCAAGTTCCTGGGACTGGGCCTGGGGGGTGAGCAGGAACAGCTGGACACAGTGGATTGGTTCGAAAGCTTTCCTACCACAGCAGCTGCCCCACGGTGGGTCATCCCTGCAGCAAGCACAGCTGCATACAGTCATGTTGTCCCCCAGATCTGGAAGTGGCTCAGGAAGGCCTGTCCAGCATGGGGGAGGAGCCAGCTCCTGGTGAGCCTAGCGATACCAGCAGGGAGAAGTCAGCCCAGACCAAGCTTGGTGCGGCCTGGGCTGGGGCAGCTCGGACTACCAGCTCCATGGGGCAGTGTGGGGCTGATGGGGACCCTTTCCAGAAGTTAGGCTTCAGGTTATACTGTTATACTGTGTTATGATCTATGATCTGGGTTCACATTGTCCTTGATTCCTCCAGACCAAAGGATAAGTGGGTTTGATGAGGACCTTACCCCAAGAATTAGTTAAACAGTTACCCTATGTTATGAGCATGTGCTAGGGTGAACAACTTCTCAGATAGGAGACAGAGGCCACTGAGGAAGTCTCCAGGAGTCACCATGGGAGCATTGTGACAGAGCGTGCAGGGACTCTGACAGGCTGGGACCCACAGCTATAGAGTGAAAGAGGGTTGTAATTCCTCTGTGGGTTGTGGCCCAAGGTTCCATGGAGGTGCACAGTTTGGTGTCTATCCAAGGTCTGCAGTATGACACGTCATCTTCAGCAAATGTGTGACAAGGGCAGGATACTAAGGCCATAGTGCGGTTAATGGACAATGATTGGGACTTACATTGACTCAACATGCTGTGCTTTGGAGTTGATACACTATGTCTAGAGGTATCTAGAGTGAGCTGCTTGAGGCATTGGACTGCATCCGTCCTGTGGCAGCTTTGGAGTTTCTCAGGAAGATGGTACAAAGGGAAAAGGAAGAGGCAAATTCTTTCGAAGGACTCCTCACCCAGCTGGCATGAGGTGATGGGCTGCAGGACCTGGTTCCCAGTTTCAGAGGATCACAGTCAACCTCATTGGGCTTGCCTGTAGGTGCAGTACCACCAGATGGGGATAGGTCACCTTCCACCTGGCTAGTTGGCCCCCCCAATCTCTGAGGTTTGAGTTCCAACTCCGGGAAGTACATCTTTCCCACAGTCCGCGTAGGGTGTGGCCCTTAGCGGAAAAGTTTTTGGAGCTTCCATGTTTGAATTGACAAGACTCCTAGCTGTGCATGGCACTGTAATAGGTATCATGTTGGTAGTTTAATAACTACATGGCTGCAGCCATTTCTTACAAGACTTGTATGCTGTATAGTTTGTCCTGGGTAGAGGATGTAGAGGCTTATCAAGACAATTACTGGCCCATCTTGCTCCTCCCTGTCCTGGCTAATGTGCAGGAAAAACTTGTTCTCTCCCAGCTATCCACCTGCCTTGACTCCTTTTCTTTCTTCTTTTCGGTATGGCTTCCACAATCACCACTCCACCATCTCCTTCCTCCTCTTGATCACTGGCTTTATGCTAAAAGGCATGGACCAGGGCCTGTTCATCACAGCCATTTCATAGACTAGCAAAGGCCATGGCAGATCCTTCTCTTGATGGTTCATTTGTTTATTCAACTTGGTGGTTGGGCAGTTCCATTCTTATCTCTGGATTGGTTCCAGTTGGTCCAAGTTGGTGGTGCCTATCCTCTCCCTGTCCATCAAATCTGGCTTCCCCAGGGTTCCATCCTTGGTCCAGTCATTTCTACATCTTCCTAAATGACCTCCCTCTGCCTGTGTCTCCTCACACATGCACACTTACAGTATACAAATCATACAGTTCTGTTTGTTTCAGGTGTTTCTGTCCCTGAGCTGAAATCATTACTCCAGCATGCGTGAACAGTACGTAATGTGTACTATGCTTTGTTGTTATGTACATGAACCCATTGTTACTTTGTTGCTGCTGTTTCACTCCCTGCTTTATCCCTTCCCCAAGGTCATACCTGGAAACAAGCTCCGGCTTGGTATGCCTGTCTCAGTCATCAAATTTTTTACAATAAATAAAATAAATGTACATCCATTGATATTCACAACACCAGGATCACGTTCCCTCTCAACCTTCTGTTCTCTGTGTTAAATAATTTACAGTAAGTATGTCCGGTCTCTTCTAGCTGCTCTTGATCCTGAAGCCACTAATCAGCTTGGTGGCCGTTTTGGACCCTTGCAATCTCTTCCAAGTCCTCTCTGTACTGTAGTGACCAGAAGTGGACACAGGTTTCCAGGTGTAGTCTTACCAAGGCCTTGTAACTGGGCCCTCCCATTAAACTATCGAAATGAACCGAAATGCAAAATATTGCACCCAAAGCAGGAAACAGAGACTCAGTAGATTTAATAGCCTTAGCTATTTATGGTTTTGTTTCATAAACAAGTGCCAAACAGCAATAAAGAATATATTACTCACAGTTGAAAAGCACGATCTACGTGCATGCTGTGGACACTGACATTTCTCTGATGAAGCCCTGTAGCCAATAGGACAAAACATCAGTGTGATGTAGCATGTCTGCAGCACGCAAATAGATCATGCGTTTCAACTTTATCATTGTTTGGCACTTGTCTGTGAAATAAAAACATGAATAGCTAAGGCAATTGAATGTACTAGTACTCTGTCGCCTTGCTTCAGGTGCAATATGTTTGTGTTTTCAGTTTTTTTTCCATATACAGCTGAAGAAGTCCCTCTCATCAGCCATCTAATTGTTTCTTCTTGATTTCATATTTTGAAAATCTAATTCTTGTTTACTGTGCTAAACACAACCCCTGGCTCAGTGAGAAAAGACTATGCCAAGGATGGGTACATACATGGCAGCTGCATGCTACAGTGCCCCCTGCTGACTGACCCATGGACCTGCACTTGCAGGGGTTGGGGACGAGGTACTGGAGTGATGGTGGAATGAGTTTTCACTGGGATTGTGGGCCACTAGTACTGCTGGGCTCATAGTAGTACCTACGGTGAGTCAAGGCTGCCAGGCCTCAAGCTGTGCAACTGGCCTAGTTTTCCGCATCACAGACTGGCAAGATCCTGGTTGAGAGCTAGTTGGTGGGGGTGGGGTATAGAAGTGAAAAGCAGAAGAACTGTACCTAGCACGGTGGGTTAGACATGGGGCATGTATCTGTACCCCCCCAAATGAAACCACTCCTTCAGCTTTTAAACTCAGTGGTTATTGCCTTGACCCCATTTTAGAAGCTGAACATTTTCTTCAGTTTAATACTTGCCCTCTTCAACAGTTTGTGAAAGCACAGCCTCATTTATTAGCAATAAAGAGCAATAATCAGAAATCCATTAGCTAGGATCTCAGGAGCACACAGCTCTAATGGAGACAGCCTTCTGTGATCCGCATGGGCTGGTTATAAGGATTATAACTCTTTCACCTTCTGGTTGTGCGGAGTGAATACTGATGGCAGACATAAAGTAAAAGCGAGAGAAGCAAACAGTCTATTATGAGGAATAGATGACTTGAGATTAGCCTCTTACTGCTAGAGTGCTATAGAGTTGGGGGGCTTTCTTTCTTTCTTCAGCATTTCAGTTGTCAGTTTTTTCCAGGCCAGCATTATGTCTTCCACCTACCTGAATCTTTTTTCATGCCCCAAGTAGCCCACAGGTATCCATCTCCAGAACCAGCTTTTTCTGCACTACCTTTACCCTAGCTTCACATTATTTCATTCCATGAACCCAGCCTCCCAACTGGCTGGTACCCATGCAAGTACTACATGGTACGCCTGACGCGGGCACACGCACAGGAGGCATGGTGTTTTCAGATTTTGTGAGTCTTTTAAAATAAAATATTTTAAAGCCATGCCACATCATAATGTCAATAAGGTATCTCCTGTGGGTTGATTACTGATCGGCACCCCCGCCCCACAGGCTTGTGCTGCTTTTTGTGCAAGAGGGATTACATCACCTTAACCCCGTCCACCTCTAAAGTAACCCATGGTTTATCCACCATGGTCGACATACCATGGGGTGACCACTTCCCTGGGACAGCTGGATTCTACTAGTGGAACGAGAATAGGGTTGTTGGTGAAGAGAGGCAGAGCCTGAAGGAACCTCTTCAGGCATGAATGGGGTACCTTCATCTGTCCTGGACTGTCTGGCTAGAATTCAAACAGACAGAAGTGAGAAAGAAATAAGCTACCTAGCTGGGATTTGAACCCAGGCCACTCAGATTACTGTTCAGCTGTACCACCAGAAAAACTGGAAACTAGGACTTTACACCAATTCTTTCTCAAATGCACAACCTTGAGCTACACAAATTTTTGATTATGTTTAATCCACAAGGGTGTGATGTGCATATTTATAATATATATGGAATACAACCAAACTAGAGAAAGAAAGAAATGTCCTAGCAAGGATTTGACGTCCTGGTTATGCATTTGAGAAATAATTGGTGTCTCTGTAAGTCCCAGGTTTCCAGTTGTTCTGGTGTTGCAAATGATAGGGTAATGGAACAGTAATCCAAGCAGCCTTGGTTCAGATCCCAACTAGGAATTTATTTCTCACTTCTGTCTCTTTTATTCCATACATGTACACCACACACACACACACACACACACACACACACGCCACACAGAATTAATGCCATTAACTTTTGTGTAGCACCAGGTCTGCATTTGAGGAAGAACAGGTGTCTCTGAGAGTCCCAGGCTTCCAGTTCTCCTGGTGGTGCAGTTGGTAGAGAAGTGGAATGGTATTCTGAGCAGCCTGGGTTCAAATCCCAGTTAGGCACTTATTTCTTTTTTACTGCCTGTTTTTTGGAATCCATATATGCACATCACACCCCATCCCTCCCTCCCTCTGGAACGTAAGAGGAAAACCAAGCAAAGTGCCCTCAGGAACTTTGAGGGTGAGCGAGACCATCCTCCCTATGCAGCTCTATTTCTAGCCTCACCACAGATGCAAGACACTTTTGCATCATACGTCAGCCATGTGAATGAAACATCTGCCATTCCTTCATAGTTCTCCTCCCTTATGCCAGCAAGGGTAGGCATGAAATATAAAGTGCTAGCCACTCTCCCCAACACAAGAGACAGCTACCCTGTCTTGGCCAGTCACCTCCGACATTCCTGGAGGCCAGTTTTGTTCATAAGTGAAACCAGTTTGGTGGTCTGTTAGGCTGTTATGTGGACTGTAAGGATAGATGAATCAGATCTGTCAAAATCCAGTAAAAATATTTGAAAGTTCCTGAGACTGAGCTCCTGAACAAACCTTTTCTTCACCAAATGTTTCTTTGAATGTAAATTGGGTAATTCGCATTGGTTTTCATGCAAACTATATGCAAATTATTTGCTAACTGCTGGTTCAGAAATACTTGTTTTGTCTGTTTTATTTTTTTGTACTTGTAAGCAGATGAGCACTTTTCCCATTTACACTTGCGACAAGTACGTCGATAAAAAGCAGTTTACATAAAAACATTTTAAACACACATTATTATAACAAACCACAGAGTTCAAAAACAGTTGCAGACATTCTTTTGGACAAGCCAGTTTTTTAGGAACATAGGAATCGTGTCGGCAGATGGGGACCACATGATCCATCCTGTGTTTCTGCCCTCCCCTCCCTATTTAGACTGTGCCCTGATGTGTCCACAATGTCTGTTCTTGAACGGGTTTAAAGATGCCCAGTAGAAGACAATTAACAGTGTCATTCGACAATGAATTATAAAGGTAGAGTCCTTAAAAAGTAAGGCTCTCTGCCCTTGAGATATAGGAATTTTAAGGAGGCTGTTACTCTGGGATCTAGTGCCTACCAAGCCACAGACCCCTAAAAATGGCAGCAACTGAGGAAGGAAGTTTTCTCAACACGCGTTATGGAGCAGAAGCACCATACAAAAAATTAATCCTATTTTCTAGGGGCAAGCACCCGGCAGTCTGATATAAGTGACAATGATGTGTCTTTGTAGGCAACTTAGTAAAAAAAATGACAAATGCTATGTTAGAAGCCCATAATCAAGAACAGAATGTAGTAAGCAGTGTGCTAATAAAATCCGAGATTCAGGTAACAGACCCATTCCATGTTGGATGGCCTTAGTCACTTGCAGAACATGGGGTTCAAATGAGAGAGTCCTATCCAACACTAACCCTAAATACTTGAAACATTCTACTGACTCAAAAATAGCACCCTTTAGGTGAACAAGCATAAGATCCACATCTGTTTCATTCCTAGGAATAACAAATTGCATAATTTTTATGTATTTAAAACCAGCTTCCTGGACAGCAGTCAACGTCGGAAAGAATTAAAATCTTCCTGGACACTGTCCATCTCTTCTTTCAGAACTAGACCTGTACTAAATATAATTGCATCATCGGTGTAAAGTATTACGTTTGATGATTTACTGGATACAGGTGCCAAATTTAAGAATAAAGAAAAAAGAGGTTGCCTGGGATTGAGCCCTGGGGCACCCCATAATCAATAGGATGTGACATAGACAAATGGCCGTGGATTGAAGTTCAGTGTCTCCTTTCATCAAGGTAGGTAGAAAACCATTTAATAGCATCAAACGAAAATAGCAAATCCATCAAAGCATACAGTCCACAAGGTCGAAAGCCTTGGTGAGATCCAAATACGCTGCTACAGTGCCCTTTTATACTACTGCTAAACTAGTGAACTTCACCATGGCTTTTTCTGTATTGTGAACTGACAAAATCCATGCTGAGAATATGTGATTATGTCATACTGATATAAACAAGCATTTGTCAATGCCAAATATTTGCTTGTTGGCATTGGCATTGAGTATTGGTGGTGTGCCTTTGGGTGCGTCAGGCATAATACACACCATTTCACCACACCCTACTCTGCAGACACCCGACAAGTGTTACAGTGTGCCTTGGGGTCTTTAGCCCTTATGCTAACCCCATTCCATCAGGAAATACGGTGAGATGGGTGCAGTATAGGAGAATGGGGTGAACTTTGGGGCCGAAGAGTCCAAGGCACACCTTGATGCCTCTCACTGGCTGCAGGGTGTGGGTGGGGGTGGAATGGTATGAGCATTACAGGTGACAATCCCAAGTCACACCGATGATGCCTGTCAGTCTCTACAGGGTGGGGGATTATGATCAGAAACCCTAACACCTCAGGTGTTCATTGGTATTTTCACTCCAGATTTTCAACATGGGTTTTTTGTGACCCCAGCCTTATGAACAGTGGTAATATCAGTTTGTTAATCGAAAGCTGATTTTGCACAGTGACTACGGCATTTGGCACCACAGGTACGAAAACACATTTTGAACAGGATGTGAAAAATGACAGCTGTACTGTTCATGGGGACGTATAAAAAATGGCAATGTTGAAAATCTGCAGTGAAAATAGTAAAAAAACTGGTGAAGTCACGAGCATGCGTAGAAACTGCACAACGCACACCTTTAATGTAATTACTCGGGGGATATTTTTACAGCAGATTGTCAACACAGGCATTTTGGGACTCTGCTCATGAACAGTGTCACTGTCATTTTCTTAATCTGTTCCGAACAGTGATTTCCCACAGCGACCACGCATTTCTGCGTAGAAAGTGTGAAAACACATTTCGGTCATGTTGTGAAAAATTACAGCTGTACTGTTCATAAGGAAGTGCGGAAAAATGCCAGTGGTGAAAATCTGGACTGAAAATATTACAAATTCTTGAACTTATGAGGGTGCGTGGAAACAGCACAATGCTCGCTTCGTAAGACAGTCATTTTATGGACTTTTATCACCAAATTTTCAAAATAGCCATTTTAAGACCTCTGCTCATGAACAGTGTCACTGTGATTTTCTTAATCTGTCCCAACCATTGATTTCGCACACCGACTGCGCCATTCCGCGCTTTTATGGACTTTTGTCACCAAATTTTCAAAATAATCATTTTAAGACCTCTGCTCATGAACAGTGTAACTGTGATTTTCTTAATCTGTCCCAACCATTGATTTCGCACACCGACTGTACCATTCCGCGCTACATGCTCGGAAACACATTTTGGGGGAGATGTGAAAAATGACAGCTGCACTGCTCATAAGGAGGTGTGGTAAAATGGCAATGTTGGAAATCTGGAGTGCAAATATTACAAATTAGCGAACTTACAAGCGTGCGTAGGAACTTAGCCTTGCGCTCATAAAGCAGTCATTTTGGAATTTTTTTCCAGATTTTCAACATAGGGTTTTGGGGCCTCTCATGATCAGACACTGTCATTTCGCATATCGGTCCTGAAAGGTGGTTTCGCGCCATGACCGTGAAATCACCTTTTGGGACTGAATAACAAAATGACAGTGCAAGAATTCATGAGGTGGTTCCCAAAAAACCCATGTTGAAAATTTGGTGAAAAAATTCCCAAAAATGCCTGAGATATGCATCAAAGTTGGAAAAAACCCTATTTATTCCATTATACAGCTTACGGCATTTCCTCAGTTCACGGTCGGCTTTGAAGAGTGCAGACGTGTTCCTGGTCCACCGAAGATCGTCGCGCCGGACTCCAGAGGGAAGTATGGTGTGGGGTGGGTGCGGGGAGGCAAGGTGCACGAAGGTGGGCGTGGGTGGGGAGGGGTCAAGACAGTCAGCAAGGGACGTTTTTTCTTTCTAGTTTTTTTCTTCTAGGAGGACGAGGTGGGACATTTGCCATGCTGGGATGGGCTCCCAGCATGGCAGCTGAAATTTTTTGGGCGCAGCAGAGTCGATGGGGAGTGGGCACCCTGTCGGCTACAGAGAGGTTTGCCATGCTGGGATGGGCTCCCAGCATGGCACCTGGAAGTGTGTTGGGGGAGCAGCAGACAGACGTTTGCCACGCTGGGGTGGGCTCCTAGGGTGGCACCTGAAACTCTGTTGGGGGGAGCACAGGCGACGGGGGATTGGGCACCCCTGTTGGCCATACTGTGTGTGTGTGGGGAGAGTGCATGAGCACGCTGGGTGAGCTCCCAGCGTGTTACTTGTTTGGGGAGAGGAGCTGTCTATGACAGCTCTTTCACTACAGTGCCGACGTGCAGAGCATTTTGCCTGCCGGCCTTGGCAGCCAAATTAGCCTACACGAGTGATTTTCTTTCAACTGTAAGTCACTGCATTTGCAAACGCTGTCACAGACAGCTCTTACATTCATTGGTGTGGTGGGGCCGTGCCTGCAAAAGGCAGCAGGGCATTGGAAGTAGGGAGGCACACCTACGAATTCTCGCATGGTGGCACTATGTTTCTTGCACATGCATGCAAGCAAACATAAAAATGTGCCATTTAGTCAAATATAATTCTTTCCAAGATTGTTGAAAGGGACCAGTAAGGATATCGAACAATAGTCTACTTCCAGATCTATGTATGGGCATTAGAGTGGCCAGTTTCCATAAGCTAGGAAATACACCCTGACATAATGAATACAGTATGCACCACTTATACCATCCATGCATGCTTAGGTTGGACAGCCATTTAGAATGGACAGTTTGTGGTTTCCCAAAACCATTCCTTATAGGGCTCCATTGTAAAACACTTCGTTATTTTGGATTAATGGTGCCTGTTATAGCGGATGCCTAGACCCATTAACACCTCCTCAACTAAAATCAGGTACCCTCCCTGACATTTCCAGAGGCTACCTGACCACAACTGTGGAGGTATTATTGGGACTTCCATATAGTACCTGACCGCAGTTAACAGGGTGCTAAACTGCTATGTCTCCCCTCCCGGCAGTCCTGAGCTGTGATACAGGATTGGCAGACATGTTTTTTTTTGTTTGTTTGTTTTTTCAGTTACAGTTAAAAGTGTATTAAAGATCCCCCGATACCATTTGAAAAACTTACAAAAATGGGATTTAGACACAATTCAGTTTATATTTCATATATTTTCTATAATTCTTTCCCTTTTTTCTTTTTTTTCCCTTAAATACAGTTGTATAAAAGAGGATTACTGTCACTTAAACCTTATCTGCTCTTTCTGCTTGCCTACACCTCATAACACAATCCCTGTTTATGGCACGTAATTATCTCCACAGCAACAGACTGTGATGTCATAAACAGAACTGTGATGTCAGGTATAGGCAAGCAGACAGAACAGATAGGACAGTGATCATGTCTACATGAAAATATCCTTAGTAATAAAGATGTAAGAGTGAGAATAACAGAAACAGACTAGTAAATATAAGCTAAATTGTGTCTAAATATTGTATTGTATTTCTTTCAGAAAAAGAGATGTGCAAGAACAAGGAGACACAATTTGAAGATAGAGGAATGGCTTGGGAATGTGAGGAAGTATATTTTCACAGAGAGGGTGGTGGATGCATGGAACAGCCTTTCTGAGGAGGTTGTGGGGTCTAAAACTGTGGGAGAATTCAAGACTGCATGGGACAGACATAAAGGCAATTCTTGTGGAGGTAGGAAGAAATAGGCTGTTGGTTAACTAGGATCTGCAGCTTATCCTGTAGGTAGGAAAATGGGCAGACTAGATGGGCCAAGCGGTCCTTATCTGCTGTCAAAATCTATGTTTCTATGTATTGTTTCAAAGTTGTCACAGTGGCATCAGGGACTCTTTAAAGCCACTCAGTTTCTCTGTAGCATGGCTGCTAAGCAGCCAAGTCTCTCCTCCCCTCCTGGCGATCCTAAGCTGTGATACAGTAGTGGCACATATGTCTGTGTTTTTTTGTTTGTTTTTACTCAGTGTTCAAAGTCTATCAAAGTCGCTCGGTTTCGCTGTAGCATGGCTCCTAAGCGGCTAACTCCTCTTCCCTCCCAGCGGTCCTAAACTGTGATATAACAGTGGCACTCCTGTTTTGTTTTGTTTTTTTTTCATTTTTGCTCATAGTTCAAATTCTGTCAAAGCTGCTCAGTTTCTCTGTAGTATGTCTACACTTGTCAGTTCCCTATCCACATTTCTCCGGTGTAGAGGAGAGTGAGAGACTTGGCGCCGACACTGCCTGCAGTACACTCTGTCAACAAAGTAGCTTCTGTTTCAAACCCATTGCTTGCAGGTGTTCTTGTTGGGGAGTCTGCCACTAATGCTGCTTGCAGCTAAGTCTTCATGAAGCAGCTTCTCTCTCTCAAACCCACTGCTTGAGGGTGTTTTGGTGGAGATAGAGTAACCTGGAGCTGAAACTGAAAATGTTGAAAGGGAGGGCTATTTTATGCTAAATAGGGAGGGCTGTACTGCAAACAGTACTGAGTGAGATCACTGAAAATGCCTTTTGGATATCCTGGACATCACTTATAATGGACAAATGTTAGTGGCAGTATAGCCTGAGAGGTAGGCAATGAGCTGTAAATGAGATTGGTATATCAAACAGAACTGGGGTTGATTTCCGCAACATCCACTTGCATACTGTGTGACTCTGAGCAAGTCAGTTAACCTCTCCAGTGCTCCCGAGTTGCTCCTGAAAATAGGCACTTGTGCCTAATGGGTCTTATCCATTCTATGCACAGACTAATCCATTATAAGCGGCATATCTAGATATAACTCAAGGTAAGGCTTTGGCAAGATCAGCAATAACCAATTTCAAAATACGAAAATCAGTGTTATCCAATCTGATGCTGGGATGGGGGTCATATTTTAGTATATAATCCTGTACCAGTTCGGGGAATAGACACTGGAAATAAAATTTAGGACAGTTACCTGATAGGTTTATATTCTGGGCAACAACTGAAGAAGGATCTGTACTGCTGTCCTACTAGCACAGTGGTAGGGTTTCCATTTGCAACGCTGATGCCTCGGGTTCGGGAATGGACCCGAGAAGTTGGAGGACTGACCGGGAGGAGGTGGATTAGGCATCCCATTAACTGCTATCTGGGTGGGAGGGGGTGATCAGCACATGACTGTCCTTTGGTGGAGGCCGGGGGGAGCAGCTGCCAGAGCCTAGGTTATGGAAAGGCATGCCAGACGGTGTCCCTCGTCATGCCTCATATGGGGAATAGCATCCAAAAAAATTACGGCCCCAAGAATGATGCCCCACTTCACCAGTCCCGCTATACCTGCCCGCAGCACTCAGCTGGTGACCAAGTTCAGTGTTCCGTTGGGATCGGCCCGACCCCGCGGTCCTGCCCTGGGGGACAAGCCAAGGAGACACAATGGTAGCAGGGGATCTGCCATGAATGTGGTTCAGACTCGGTCGATGGCGCGCCTACTCGATGACCCGCCCTGGGAGGCAAGCCCGGGAGGATCACCACCCAAGATAAGACTCGGGGTGGGGGGCTGAATGCGGGAGCAGGGGTTTAGCCACTGGGATCTGGCACAAAAAAAATGGATCTGTACTGCTTTCCCTATATTTTTCTAAATCTGCAAAATATTAAATGCCCTTGCAACATTTTGGGGGTCATCTACCAAGCCACTATCATCATTAACAGTAATTAATACAGGGGAGGAGCGTCTTCCCAGAAGGAGTTTAAAGTCTGGCAAGTCCTCCTCCGACCTCCAGCATCACATAGTTGTTTGTTATTTAAGCTAATCTGACTGCCGTTTTGTACCAATTACACAATCACTTGAATTGTAGGAGATCCCCTGTGTCTTTAGAAGACCTAAACCTCTTCCAGACTTTATCCCTAATTCTCATTTGTTTCAAAGGATTGGGGTAGCCATCCCCCTTTTTTTGTGCTGTCATCTTCATTTTATTTGAGAGCTACTTTATCACAAATGTCACAAAATAGGATTGTTAAATCTATTTAGGGCTTCATCAGTGTTAAGCTGGAGTAAAGCGGACCTCTGGTGAGAGGTGGTACCCATAATATAAACCTTGAATGTACTTTTATTAACATTTACTGTGTCCCACGAAGTTGTGTATTCTGAGTGACTATCTGCTGTATCCCAGCCTCAGTGTTACCTCACAGAACACGCTGGGATACAGGTGGATATTATACACCAGTCAGAGTGCTCCGTGGAGTCAGTGCCATTCTAAAAATCCCCAGGGCGCATCTGGAATCGAGCGGTACTCCGCTCAGTATGCCTTCCTGGTAAATCTCTTAAATAAATAAATAAATAAATAATAGCACCAGGCAACACTGTGGAATTAATTACAGTCTGCAAAGCTCTTTTAAGAGCTGTTTTGCACTTTTTATTAAATAGTAAGGGTTTTTCACTCCTTTAGTCGTAGCGCTAAACCGGAAGCAGGAAGCTGCAAGACTTCTGGTTTGCTGAATCTTGGCAAGGCTCGCTATGCCAGCGTGGCGCAGGGTCACGCGGCAGGACACGCGTATCTGCATGTGTCTGCTGTGTCCGCTGAGAGCTGGAAAGGCATATATACAAGGCAACAAGAAATATCTCGAAGTGTTCGCTATAGTTCTAACATGGATATTAACGAAGGCTTTTTCACACTCCAGTCAGATGAGATAGCCATGCTCTGTATACTTTGTAACAAATTCTGCCTGGAGACTCAATCAGGTTTTGATGGCTTAAAATGTGAAGAATGCCTAGAAATACTGTCTCTAAAAGAAAAGATCAAGGAACTTGAATGAAAAATATTTGAGTTACAATACAAAAATAAAAGAAAGGAAAACAATATGGTGATTACATCGTGCCCTACCAAAATTATGAATCAACCCAACAAACCTCAATCAGATTGTCACAAAAGAGCAAGAGAATTAGTCAGTGGTACAGATGATGAGTGGAGCCCTGTACAAAACAAAAATAAATGTAAGAAAGGTAGAAGATGCATGGAGTTTTCTTTACCCCTACAGAATAGATTTACACCACTACTTCCAGATGGAGAGGAGCCCAGATTATAATTGATACCAACAAGCTAAATACCATAGGTGACACAGATGACCATGATCATAATATAAATAAATCTACTTCCCCAAAACAATAGAGACTAATAAAAGTCACATTTCTTCCACACCAGTAGTTGTAGCAGGACTTTCTAATGACCAGGTTCCCAGTCCCGAATTTACTTCCTACTGAACCAACCAACAACTCTGGGTTTAACAAAACAGACAATAACCCAGATGGTTCGAATAGACATAAAAGACAAGTCATAGTCCTTGGCGATTCCATTATAAAATACACCGATGGATACATTTGTAAAAGGGGTAAAATTAATATGATGTGCCTAAGCTATAGAGGCACCTAGATCCAGGATATAGATCGAATTGCCCTTAATATTGTTAAAAATGCTGGCAAAAATCATCTGGTAGTAGTCCATGTGGGGACTAATGACATTATTAAATTTACTATTGATAACATTAAAGAAGATTTTGTCAATTTAGCTAACACAATGGGACAAATTGACTGTGAATTATGCATTTCAGAAATCCTCTCAGTTCCAAGAGCAAACAGGTCACACAAAATAAAATTAAGCAGATTAATGAGTGGCTTCATAAATGGTGTCTCCAAAACAACATTAACTGCATCGCCCATTGGGAAAGATTCTCTGGAGATAACAGTCTTTATTGCTGGGATGGACTCCATCTTATTAAAAAGGAGCAGTAGTATTGGGACGCTCCATCACAAAAGCCATTGAAGTCTCTTTAAACTGACTACTAGGGGGCAAATAGGGATGGCCTCTGTTAAATCTGTACATGCAGTAGGCTCTTACACGTTCCTAGTAACCAATGCTAGAAGTCTGACTGTATTAAAACTCTCTGAATTAACAAAGATATTACTAGATAAAGCAACTGATATTGCTGCAATAACTGAAACTTGGTGGGATGATACATCAAGTTGGTACACCAATGTTCAGGGCTATACTACCTTTAATAAAAACAGAAGCAAGAAAAAAGGGGAGGCGTGTGTTTGTGTCCAATAAAATTAAAGCTATGGATTATATTCTAAACAATCATGTGGCTGAGCTGGAAGGAATATTTGTTAAAATACAACCACATAACGGCAAAAGCTTTATAATAACTAATTACTACAGGCCCCCATCTGCTGACATATCATGACCAATTGTTAATTTTAGAAATTGAACAGATAGCCTCAGAATCAAACGTAATAGTTGTTGGGGACTTTAATCTGCCTGGAATTAATTGGGAGAAACTAACAACAAATTCAACTCTTGAAGGTTTATTTTTGGATTCATTCATAAATTCAGGGCTGGAATAAATGGTTCAAGAACCTACTAGGGGATCCAATATCTTAGCCCTGGTATTAACAAATCTGGTATCCAACTTATCAAGTCCAGTTGTTACCAGTCCTATTGGAAATAGTGATCACAACACTATAACATTTAAGATCAATAAGCAGAAACAGTGTTTAAGTAGAGTATGTTACAGTTACAATTACAACAGAGCTAGTTAAACTAAAATCAATAAAGCAATCATAGGGTATAATTGGGAAACTTTGTTTAAAGACCAGTGCATTGAACAATGTTGGACTCTATTCAAATCCATCTTTACAGAACTAGAACATTTGTATGTTCCAATTGAAAAAAAACACATAATCATAAGGGAAAAATCCCACCCTGGTTAACAAAGGCTGTCAAAACTCAAATTTCTAATAAAGAGAAAGCATTTACAAGAATGAAGAAAAATCAGACTCCATCAAATATCTCCAAATATAAATTTGAGTTGAAAAAACACAAAAAACATAATCAGAAGGGAAAGAAGAAAGGCAGAGTTCAAACTGGCAGTAACAAAAACCCCCAAAAGCCTTTTTTTCGTATATAAATAATAACAAACAACAAAGCTTTGATTCAGTCACTGATTGATAATGAGAATGAATTGACCGACCCACTGGATATAAGCAACAAAATGAATATAGTTTTTGGATCAATGTTCAGTACAGATCCAAAGGTTGATTTCTCAAATACAGGAAATTCTTTACCTGAATTAATAACTACAGAAGAAATAGTTAGAACAGTTAGGGATATGAGGGCAGATTCTGCAATAGAGTCTGATGGTATGAATCATATAATTAATAAAAACACAATTACTTCCATTATTTTGCCCTAAACTACTATTTAACAACTCACTAGCCCAAGGTGAGTATACCATCCAACTGAAACAAGCAGTAGTTGTCCCAGTCTATAAAAGAAAGCAAATAGAAAGGAAACTGAGAACTATAGACTGATTAGCCTTATTTCGTGGTATGTAAAGCAATGGAAAGGATTCTCAAAATAGAATTGACATCCAGATGGAGAAAAATGGAATCAGGGATCATAAACAGCATGGATTTGTTAAGGGAAGGTCCTGTACTACTAACCTCATCACATTCTATCAGTCCATCAGTAGCTCATTGAATAGGGTGTACCAGTCGACATTGTATGTCTGGATTTTAAAAGGCCTTTGACAAACATAGAAACATAGAATTTGACGGCAGATAAGGACCGCTTGGCCCACCTAGTCTGCCCATTTCCTACCTAACGGATAAGCTGCAGATCCTAGTTAACCAACAGCCTACTTCCTCCTACCCCCCCACTAGAATTGCCTTATGTCTGTCCCATGCATTCTTGAATTCCCCCACTGTTTTTGACTCTATGACCTCCTCAGGAAGGCTGTTCCATGTATCCACAACCCTCTCTGTGAAGAAATACTTCCTCACATTACCTCTGAGCCGTCCCCCTCTATCTTCAAATTGTGCCCCTTGTTTTTGCACATCTCTTTTTCTGAAAGATGCTACCCTCTTGGACTTTGTTGATTCCCTTGAGGTATTTGAAAGTTTCTATCATGTCCCCCATCTCCCTCCTTTCCTCGAGGCTATACATCTTTAGTTCCTTTAGTCTTTCTTCATATGTCTTCTGATAAGACCCTGCATCATTTTAGTGCCCTCCTCTGGACAGCCTGTGCCCTGTCTATGTCTTTGCGGAGATGGGGTCTCCAGAACTGTACACAGTACTTCAGATTTGGTCTTACCACCTGTCCGTATAGAGGGCCAACAACTTCCTGTTTTCTACTGGTGATGCATCTCCCCTATGCATCCCAGTATCCCCCAGCCCTCCTTAATGCCTTCTCACATTGCTGGCCCACCTTTAGGTCGTCTGATATCACTACTCCCAGGTCCCTTTCCATTTTTGTTGTTGTCAGTATCTCACCCCCCATTGTGTACTCTTCCCTTGGGGTTTTGTTTCCCAGGTGCATTATTTTGCACTTCTTTGCATTGAATCTAAGCTGCCATACATTTGACCATTCCTCCAACCTTGCCAAGTCCCTTTTCATCCTTTCCACCCCACCAAGGTCTCACATTACATTTTGATTAAAAAAATGGTTGAAAGCAAACTAGATCAATATACTAGATTTACTAGTTTACTAGGCTTTTTTGGAAAAAAGAAGGCCAAGGCCCATCTAGATTTTCCCCCCACGCTGTGTGGCTACAATTTACATGAAGTGATTTTGGACTAACTAGATGTCAAGTCCCTTTTTTAAATGCTTCAGTATTGCCAGAGTCCACTAATTCCTGTGGTAGTTTATTCCTTAGTCTGGGCACCCTCACTGAGAACAAGTTTAATCTCTGATTTGTTCTTGCCTTTGGCATAATAAGTTGCCCGTTGTGACATCTAGGAACAATTCACCTGATGACAGGAACAAGTCCACATTTTTTTATAAGATCTGGATTTTTTGCAACTTATATGTTAAAAGTAGGTCCCCTCTAATTCTTCTACCCTGCAAAGAATATAAGCCCATTGTAATAAGTCTTGATTGATACCATATGTTGGATAGCTGATTGGTTTACAGACAGAAAACAGGTTTTCAGAATACATAATGTTCTATCCAGTCCTATCCAAGTGTTAAGCGGAGTGCCACAGGGATCCGTTTGGGTCCAGTTCTTTTGGTATATACATAGCTGACCTAAACAAGGAACTAATAATAATAATAAACTTTATTTCTGTGGCCTTTCAGAAACCAAAGCGCTACAAAATTTAAAACACATCAAACATTTAAAATCTTGAAATATATAAAACAGCTGACACAGTTAGGCAAGCAGAATCACTCACCAAACGCTTTAGTCCATAAATATGTTTTCAGGGCCTTTTTAAATCCATCCACGGTCGTGCACTCCCGTAACTGACGGGGTAGAGAATTCCAGAGGGTAGGGGCTGCATGCATAAATATATGGGCCCCAGAAGATTTCAAACACACCATTGGGATCTCTTGCAACCCCTCGTCAGCTGAGCAGAGCGGTCGCCCTGGGCAGTAAGGGACCAGGAGCTCTTTCAGGTAGTCTGGGCCAAGTCCATGTAGGGCTTTAAAAGTCAGAAGATCAACTTTAAAGGTGATCCGCCACTGTACTGGTAGCATGTGCAGTCTGCGCTACCGCGTAATATATGACTGGACCGGGAGGTACCAGTCAAAGCCAAGCTGCTGCATTCTGCACCAGCTGCAGTGGCGGTTCCACCCAGGAAGCCCTAGGTAAAGGGAATTGCAGTAGTCCAATGTGAGGACACAAAGGCATGGGCCAGTGTAGGAAGATCGCCAGATGGAACAAGGTGCCTAATCCTGGAGATATTCCTCAGATGGTAAATGAGGACTTGACGGCAAACACCTGCAAATGCAGAGTCAGCCCTTCACAAAGTTACCCCAGGTTATGCACCTGTTCAGAGGTCAGAAGTGAAACACCCCAAGATAAAGGCCGGAGGTGAACCAACCCCTGGCTTCCCCATCCAGCGCACCGAATCCACAACCAGCACCTCTGTCTTTTCCAAGTTCAACTTCAGCCAACTCGAATCCATCCACTCCTAGATTTCTTTGAGGCAGTTATTAAAGACTGAGAGTGCTCCCTCCTGGTCGGGTGCAAAAGAAAGGTAGAGCTGGGTATCATCAGCATAGCAGTGAAACCTCAGCCGATACCTTCTTACAATGTCTCCGAGGGGCAGCATGCACACTGCAAACAACATGGGGGACAACACAGAGCCCTGAGAAACTGGGTCTGAGGAATAAACCCTGGAAACCACTCTATGCATTCTTCCAGTGAGGTAAGACGTAAACCACCTGGGGACTACACCCTGACTGTCCACATATGAATCTCAGGCACTCAAGTAGTACCCATGGTTCACAGTGTCAAAGGCTGATGAGAGATCTAGAAGAACCAAGATGGAATGGTTCTTCCGGTCCCTAGCCATCAGGAGATCATTGAGCACCCAAACCAGTGCTATCTCAGTACTGTGCCTCTTCCGAAAACCAGACTGATGGGGTTCATAGAGATCATGGATAGTCAAATGGTTCTCCAGCTCTATGCACCACCTTCTCAATCACCTTCCTAAAAAGGAAGGCTAGAGATTGTTCTGTAGGTTGCATGGCAGTCGGGTCTAAAGAAGCTTTCTTCAAGGCGGTGTTACCACCGCCTCCTTCAGGAGCTAGGAAACTCACCTGTTTCAAGTGAGCACCTGACTATCCTTGCTAGGACCCGAACCGATGGAATCAGTACAACCCAAAAGCAGGGAAGTTGGTCCAGGATCCAAACTACAACACGTAAGGCGTGCACCCCAGATAATCCGCATGACATCCATGAACTCCGGTCAGTCGAAGGTACTCCAGGAAAGTCGAGGAGCAGCGGCAGCATGCTGATCCAAAGCAATACCCTTAGAATGTGCTGGTTGGAGCGCTGCCCTAATGCCGGCCACCTTAGTTGCAAAAAATCGAGCAAGTTCGTCACACTCTATTTGCAAAAAGGCCTTTCGGACTTGTAGGCAGGCTGGGTTGCACAGTCTGTCTACAGTGTGAAAGAGCTGAGCTGGTCAGTTCTGAGCAGCCGCAATCTCCACATGCCATAACAGCAAATTTGCTGATACTAAAATCAGTGGAGAAGTGGATAATAGTAACAAGATCCTATCTTTACAGAAGGACATTGAAATACTGGAAAAGTGGGCAGAAAATAATAATGTGTCCTTCAGTGAGGATAAATGTGTAGCAATGCACTCAGGTCAGCAAAATTTGAACTCTGACTATTATCTCCAATAATAAACTGTTAAATCAAGTTACATCAGAAAAAGATCTAGGTATTCTGATTAATAACCAATTACGTCCAGGTAACAATTGTAGACAAATTGCTACTGAGCTAATTACATCCTAAATTCTGTCAAAAATCCTTTCTCAGTAGACAGGAACCATGTGTTCTTGCTCTATATAATTCATATATTAGACCTCGTTTGGATTATGAAGCAGCATTTTAGAGGCACATTATATGACAAAGGATAAGAAGCTGTTAGGGCATTCAGAGACAAACAACAAAATTAATTCCAAGACTGAAAATTTTACATTACGAGGCCAGATGTAAAGAGTTGAACCTGTACTCATTAGAGTTAGGCGTGTAAGAGGAGACTTGTTGCTTCTCTATAAAATACTCCAAGATGGCCATTTAATGCAGGAATGTGAATAAAATATGCTACCAAACCAACTAAACTTCGATGCAATAAACTTCAGCTCTTTGTACCAAGAGCATTAAAGAATAAAAGAAAATATTTCTTTTCCATAAGATCAACTGAACAATAGAATAAATTGCCACCATTTTTAGTTAGCTCAGTCACTATTGAACAATTCAAAAACAATTTGGATAAATATTTACAACAATAGGTAAACTGTTAATTATCCCACAAGGTGTGGGGGGTAAACTCGATGAGTCATATGGCCTTCTTCTACCTTAAATAAACCGTGTAATCAATATTAGAAATAAATCCTAGAAAGGACCAGTCCACTGCTATAATGACAGGTCTAAAAGATTCCAGGTCTAATCTTTTTAAATTTCTAGAGAAAATATACAGTATACAGGAGGGTTTTTACCCCTCTTTGGTGACTATTTTATTTATTAGCATTTTGATGACCAGGTAGGCCTACTGAGACGAAAAGTCCCTTTTTCAGGGGCAACCAGAGTTAGTTACAGGAGCGTCAAAAGCAAAAGCACATACAAGGTGAAATACAGGGAGGTACAAGAAAAATAAATGTTACAAACAAAGCATACCAGGAGAAATATAAGCAGGTACAAAGTAGGTAGTTAGTTACAACATTGGGTTCAGAATTTATACAAACAATGGTAGATGAATTGTTCATAGTACAGAGTAGGCAACTGTGCCAGAGTGGGGCAGGTGAGGACTTTGGGAGGGATAGAGTTCCATAAAGCTGGAGCTGCAAATGAGAAGGCTCTCCTACCCACTGCTTACCGCACCTTGGGGATGTTCAGTAGTAGGCAGGCTGCTGATCTCAGAGGCCTGACATACTGCTTGAGTTGGATTATGCCATTGAGACTGGGCGGAGAGTAGGGTTTCAATAACTTAAAGGTCAGGCAGTGTAGGGGATAACACAGTCTATTCTCAAAGGAGGGGCCACCCCAAGGATGCAAGTAACGTGCAGTTATGAGTTCTGGAGTGGACACCTGCTGTGAAGCGCCTGATCCTGTGGTACAGGGTCTTAAATCTAGATAGGATAGGTTTTCAAGCCGACTTTATTACAGGGGCACCATGGAAGAGAACAGGCAGGAGGGTGCTGCTGGCAATAGCTAGGCGGGCAGTCCTTGATAGTGAGGGAAGAAGCCAGTACTTGAGGCCAAGTTTCAGATTTAAAGATTAACCAAAGGCATCTGCCTGGGGTTCATATGTCAATGCTTGGTCCAGCACAATGCCCAGGTATTTAAGGGACTGAACAACCTCCAGGTTGGCGCCATTGATGGAGAAGAGTTTAAGGAGGTGTTGTTTGTCCAGGCCTAGGTTCTTGTGGCCAAAGAGCATTGCTTTGGTTTTCTTAGTGTTAAGCACTCATTTGTTGTCCAGAAACCATCTTTCTAGTCTGTAGAAGTCATTTCCCAGATGGCTGTTGATCATGTTTAAGTCAGCAGAGGACCTATATAATATGGCATCATCTGCATATAACTGAACAAGAGGTACCACCACAGTTAAGGGGAAATCATTAATGAAGAGGGAGCAGAGAAGGGGACCAATTCTGGAACCTCATCAGTAATCAGCCTTTGGGTGGAGACACTGCCCTGCCATTTAGAATTCTGTTTTTGCCCAGTCAGATAGTTACGAAACCAATGGCAGAAGAAGTTGTCCAGGCCTATGCCCCTGAGTTTAGATAGAAGCAAATCGTGGTTGACTAGATTAATGCCTTTGTCAGATCGACAAAGATTGCTCCAGTGCCATACCAAGATCCATGGCATTAATAATATTGGAGGTAACACACACCAGGAGCTGTACTGGTGCCATGGTTTGTACAAAAGCCATGCCGGAGATTGGTTAGGGGTCACATTCAAGGAAGGCTTGAAGTTGATTATGTAGCAGCCTCTCTTGGATTTTGGCAACTACATAGAGTAGGGAGATTGGCCTGTAATTCTCAATCCTGTCTAATTGCCCCTCTTTGTGGATGGAAACCACAAGAGCCACCTTCCACTTCTCTGGGATAGTGTTCAGAAGGAAAGACTTGTTAATGAGGTGCATAATAGGGGTGCCAGTGGTGAGTGTGAAAATTTTCAGAAACCTGGCTTTAAGGGTGTCGAATCCAGGAGAGCCTTCGTATTTTATGCTCTTAATCTGCTTGAGGATTTCCTTCCTGGTAACCAATTTAAGGTGAAAGTTGGGTAGAGGCACTAGGTCTGGTTGCTGCTGAGGCAGAGATGGATCAGAGCTATCAGAGCAGGCACTTAGGAGGGCCTTAAACCTCTCAAGGTCAGTGTAAAAAGTATTAAATCCACCAGCAATAGATGGGGTTTGAGAGAGTTGCCCATCTTCAGAAATTTCCCAGGAGAGAACTGGATCTGTCTTTAAGAAACTAGTTGATTTGGAACCAGAAATTTTGGGATTCAGAAGTTTTAATTTGGAGGGACTTACAGTAGGACTGTCTGGCATTTCTCAGATAATTTTTGCAGGTGTTCCTGAGGCATCTATAGGCTTGCCAATCAGAGGATAGGCTATATTGCTTATATTGCACCCAGGCCTTATGCCTGAGTCCCATTGCTTTTCTTAGGTCACTACTAAACCAGGTAGCACAGAGGCCCTTCTCCGTGACATCTTACAGGCGCATTTGTTACAGTAACAATATTGTTTAAGTTATGTATAAAGTAATCAGGGCTTGAGCCATGTCAGGAGGTTGTTTATGGGACTCCAGTCAACTTCATTTAGGTTGCCAAGAAAAGCAGCCTCCTCAAAGTGGGAGAAGTCCCTCACTTCAAGGAATTTAGGAGGGAATTGGGAAAGTTGTTTTCCATATACATACTACGGGCGAATGGTCGCTGAGGGAGTCCGGAGTAGCCCTGCAACTCTGATTCTGTCCCCCTACTAACCAGGACCCAGTCCAGCAGCATGTAGTTTCCTGACTGGACAGTGGTCGCTCAGAATCTGATAATACCCCGAAGATACCACACTGGCAAGGTGAGTGGCCACTATCAAATCAGTCGTTGATCCAGTTCCAGCCTTATAGTTATATCTGGTGATTTCCCCAGTTAACATCAAGATTTATAAACAAATCTTTTTGTTTTATTCACCTGATCATTGCCCCAGTTTATATTAAAATCTGCTACCAGAATTCACTCTGCATTGGGCATCTCCCGTTTAACTTCCAGCTAAGAGCTCTAGCCTAATACCGTAATCCTGGCAGTATGTAAATGGAACTAACTGTAATTAATTAGACCCAAGAACCAAGTTGATGTAGATGATACTTCCCTTGGAAAAAGGCCATACAAATCCAGATTCCCACACTTTCACCATTCCCCTGCCTACTACTGTGTGCCGGGCAAGCTGCTTTCTCCCACCATCTCTCCTCTCTCTGAAACATGCTATCCTCTTCCCTTCATCTCTCTCCCTCTCCTCAGGCCTTTAGACATCTGCTAAAACTTTCTCCTTCTCCCCCTATACCTGCCCCTCCCACTGCAGACCCTCTCTGCCCTGCTTCTCCCTCCTCTCTTGACCCCCTCTCCCACCTCTTTCTCTACCTAGGCCACCTGTGTCCTTGGCCCACACCGTGTGCCCTAATACATTAGGGGCTAATGTTTAGCCCTACAGTGTGTCAGACCTTGGCTGCCATGTAATGGTGCCCTCAGTATGCCATTTTTACTTTGTTGACTGTGCTGTGCTTGGTCAAGGGGGACATCCCTCCTACTGCTACATGGTTCAGTTCTGCATTATATTTTGTATTTTGTTTTTGTTTATGCACTTCTGATGTTTGTATTTGCTCTTCATGTCAGTACTCCCTCTCACCCACCCCCGTGTCGCACCTGGAAACAAGCCTCAGCTCAGTGTGCCTTTCCCAGCTACCACATTTTAAATAAATAAATAAATCAGGGACCCTCCACCCTGCTTCTCAATCCTCTCTTTTCAGAAAACAGAATAGCCATCAAGAGTAACTTCTGGCCGCCAGCCCAGTGGCGCTGAGGGTTGAGGTACTGGACGCCATGCCTCGCTCCACGCCGGCGACCTGGGTTCGGTAACAAGCCTGGGTCATTGGTGGTTTGCAGGGGCGGGAGGGGATTGAGCATCCGGAGGACAGCTCTCCTCTCCCGGGGTGGGTTGCGGGGAGTTCACGGCACGGGAGTGGCTTCTGGTGGAGACCAGGGGCAACACAAGCTCTCGGGACATAGCAGGGGGTGGGATGATGGCAGGCTCCAGCAACAGGGGAGGCGTGGATTCACCGCACAGGAGCCAATGCACACTGCGTCCCGAAGGACTACAACAAGGAAAAAAAAAACTCCAGTGAACAGAGTGAAGCCAATGATGGGGGACCTCCCCCTCCCCCACATGCCAAACAAAGCCCAGTATAAGCCAGGGTGGGGAACCCAGGGTGATGCAGTCTCTCTCTCCAGTTCTGGGCCACTGGGGGGAGCCCCTCCATGGGAGGTAAGCCACAATCCTCCTCGTCTCTGCTTCCTTGGCAGAGGCTGGCATGTGTGGGGCAGTTGAGCTCCCGCGCACAAGGCTATGTGGGTAAGTACACCCCCATCGTGCAGGAGGAGCATAAACAGAAGTCCAAAAAAAGAGTAACTTCTGAATCACTAATCTTATTAAGCCAGGTTTCGAATAATGCTAAAACCAAGGCCACTGTTTTTCAGTTTTTACTAGAAAACCTGGTAAAATTCTGGAATTTGGACTGCCTTCGCATTGGTAAAAACACAGAATTTCAGGAATCGGCATTTGGACCAGATCAGTAAATGTACAATACTTGTGTTTTTCTTACAATTGTTTCCAGTGCTATTTTCAATTTGCTTCTTTTAATGCTCTGTATATTAAGCCTTTTATTCTGATTATGTATCCACTTATTAAAAGAATTACAGTAGAATCCTAGTAAAAACTGGAAATTAGGCTAACAATTACCGATGCATTTCCCAGAATTTCAAGTCTTGAAAATGGAATTTCATTATTTTAATCACTGTAAATCAGTGGCCTTGGCTATAACATAAAACTTGTGCTGGACAACCCACGCCTCAAAAGAGTCCCATGTTGCTGTTAGGCTCCAACTATTGAAATGCACAATTCTTAGAGTAGATGAAGAGGATTTAGAGGCACCAGAAAAAATATTAGACTTCACATTTTCTATAAACTGTTGGGACCAGGGTAGGGATGTACTGTACCTGAAATTAACAAAAGTAAAATCAGTAATATCCTTTTAGATCTTATTTGGTTACATAGAAACATAGAATTTGTCGGCAGATAAGGACCACTTGGCCCACCTAGTCTGCCCATTTCCTACCTGATGGATAAGCTGCAGAATCTAGTTAATCAACAGCTTACTTCCTCCTGCCCCCCAACTAGAATTGCCTTATCCCTGTCCCATGCATTCTTGAATTCTCCCACTGTTCCTGACTCCACAACCTCCTCAGGAAGGCTGTTCCATGCATCCACAACCCTCTCTGTGAAAAAAATACTTTCTAACATTACCTCTGAGCCGTCCCCCCTCTATCTTCAAATTGTGCCCCCTTGTTCTTGCACATTTCTTCTTCTGAAAGATGCTACCCTCTTGGACTTTGTTAATTCCCTTGAGATACTTGGAACATTTCTGTCATGTCCCCCCTCTCCCTCCTTTCCTCAAGGGTATACATATTAAGCTGCTTTAGTCTCTCTCCTGTGTCTTCTGGTGCAGACCCTTCACCATTTTGGTTGCCGTCCTCTGAACAGCCTCCACTCTATGTCTTCTTGGTGATGGGGTCTCAGAAGTGCCAATACTCCAGATGGGGTCTCACCAGCTGTCTGTACAGAGGGATAACAACTTCCTGTTTTCTACTGGTGATTCCTCTCCCTATGCATCCCAATATCCCACCAGCCCTACTTACTGCCCTCTCACATTGCTTGCTCATGCTTAGGTCATCTGGTATGACTACCCTCAGGTCCCTTTCCATTTTTGTTGTTGTTAGTATCTCACCCCCCATTGTGTACTCTATCCCTGGGTTTTTGTTTCCCAGATGTATTACCTTGCACTTCTTTGCATTGATTCTGAGCTGCCACATATTTGACCATTTCTCTAACCTTGCCAAGTCCCTTTTCATCCTTTCCACCCCACCTTGTGTATCAACCCTGTTGCAGATCTTTGTGTCATCTGCAAAGAGACATACCTTTCCTTCCAGGTGCTCTCCAATGTCACTTATAAGGGCATTAAAGAGGACCGGTCCCAGTACCGAACCCTGCGGTACCCGCTAGTTACCCTCCTTTCTTCACTGTAGACTCCGTTTACTATTACCCTTTGCGTCCTGTTGTCCAGCCAGTTTTTTTCCAGGCTACCACCTTGGGACCCACTCCAAGGCTGGCTAACTTATATATTAATCTTTTGTGTGAGACTGTGTCAAATGCCTTGCTAAAATCTAGGTAGGCCATATCCACAGCCCCTCCCTGGTCTACTACTTTGGTCACCCAGTCAAAGAAATCTATTAGGTTTGTCTGACATGACCTTCCTGCTGTGCAACCATGCTGCCTTGGGTCCTGTGCCCCACTGGCCTCTAGGTACTCAACAATTCTTTCCTTCAGAAGTGATTCCATCATTTTCCCTACCACTGAAGTCAAACTAACTGGTCTGTAGTTTCCTGCCTCTGCCCTGCTCCCACTTTTGTGAAGTGGAATCACATTGCCCTCCTCCAGTCCTCAGGTACCACCCCATCCTCCCATGATTTGTTAAAGAGAGTAGTCAGTGTTTTTACTAGTTCTACCCTTAGTTCTTTAGAATTCTTGGGTGCATCCATCAGACCCCATTGCATTGTCCACCCTCAGTTTCAGTACAAAATGCATTTCCCTTACCCTCTCACTATTTGGACAAACCTCCTCCAATTGATGGATTCATTGGGCCTGACACGGGTTATTACCACTGCAACTCACAAGAAGGGCACTCATTGGACCTGGTGTTCCACCTGGGGATGGAGATCTCTGATATGGAGGTGGAGCCAGTCGGTTGGTCTGACCATCACACCTGAGATTCAGTTTGTAGCCCCTGAAATAGGCCTGCCCCAAAGGGGTTGGTACAGTTCCATCCTTTAAGAGGAGTTACCTCAGAAGGCCTAATGATGGTGCTGGACCACTTGGGATTTCCAAAGGATAGCACTGACCCAGGGCCCCTAGTGTTAGCCTATAATAGGGCTGTCATGGGGGCTTTGGATGTCATTGCTCCAACTCGTGTTCACCCTCTTACCCTCCGCCCAGATGCCCCCTGGTTTAATGGGGAAATCCGAGAGCTGAAGATGCAAGGGCGAAGGTTGGAGAGGCACTGGCAGAAAACTCACCTGGAGGGGGATAGACTTAGATTGTTGGATCATTATAAGAACTACCAATCAACAATTTCCCATAAGAAGGCAGAGTTCCTGTCCGGGAAATTGCTACAGTGAAGAATAGACCAGCCAGCTCTTCCGCACTGTGGCAGACTGTGCAATCCAGCCTGTCTTCAGTCTGGTCATGCGTTATCACAAGCTGAGTGTGAGGAGTTTGCTAATTCTTCACTGATAAGGTGTCGCCATCAGGGATGAGATCAGCCAGTGCCTTCCCATTGGACCTTGCACTAATCAGTCAGGTGGTACTAATGCCCAATTGACCTGGTTCACCTTTAGCCAACCGGCAGTCCTAGATATAGTGAGGATTATCCAGACTTTGCAGCCAACCTACTATAATTTGGATCTGGGCCCTACACGCCTACTAGTGGGGTGTGTAGAGGTTATCAGTCCAGTCCTTGCTGAGATAGTGGCGGTTTTATTGTAGAGAGGGATCTTTCCAGATCCCTTAAAGGAGGCGATAGTATGCCCCCTTTTGAAAAAACCCTCCCTTGTCCCTGACTGCCCAGCTAACTACAGACCAGTCCCGAACTTGCCCTTTGTTGGGAAAGTTATTGAAAAAGTGGTCGCATTGCAGCTGGAGGATCATTTAACCAATCACGATATCTATGACCTTCTCCAGTCTGGCTTCGGGAAAAGGCATACCACAGAGACAGCCTTGGTGAGGGTACTAAATTACCTTCTGATGGCGAGAGATCGGAGAACCCATTCCACCGTGGTTCTCCTTGATCTCTCAGCGGCATTGTTACCCGTGGATCATGGGGTGCTGCTTGAGCGCCTGTGGTTCTTCTGTGGACTGATGGGGGTGGTCCTCAGTTGGTTTTGATCATTCCTCAAGGGCAGATCCCAGCGAGTGGTGTCAGGTTCACTCCTCGGCCCCTCACTGACTGCCCTGCGCGAGTTCAGGGCTCAGTTCTGTCCCCATTTTATTCGGTTATATATGCTCCATTAGGGGACATTATAAGATGGTATGGGTTGAGTTTTCATTGCTATGCTGATGACTCTCAGCTCTACATGTCTTTTGTGCCTGAACAAGAGTTAATTTCTGTCACGGTGTTTAATAACTGCCTGCTGGAGATACAGAACTGGATGAGTGCTAGCTGGCTGCAGTTGAACTCAGGTAAAACAGAGGTTTTGGTGGTGGACCCTGGTTACAGGATGACAGGGGCATGGGCAGGGAAACCATTAATTTTATACCTTGGGGGGAGCCCATTTATTGCCTCGGGCCAGGTGTGTAACCTGGGTGTGATATTTGATGAAGGCCTGACCCTGAGGGCGCAGGTTTTGGCTATAGTCAAATCTTCCTTTTACCATCTAAGGAATATAGCCCGGGTGAAACACCTGGTCCTGCCCGAAGATCTTCCCACTCTGGTCCACGCCTTTGTCGCCAGCCGTTTGATTACTGCAGCACCCTCTACCTAGGGCTACGGGGGTGGATATTTGCCACTTGCAGCTAGTGCAGAGCGTGGGCCAGGTTGTTGACTGGAACCCCTAGATCCAGTCATATAACACCTGTGCTCTGCGTGAACTGCACTGGCTGCCATACCAATCGGTGAATCACCTTCAAGGTGTCCTGGCCAAATTTCCCCATTCACTAAAAATACCACCAACAGCTTAATCTGGTTCAAGGTCAGTTGGCATTCATCTGTATCCCTCTCCCCGGGTCGTGCCTGAAAATAGGCAGGATTTGTCTAGTGCACTTACCGGTCAACAAAACTAAATAAATAAATAAAGGTCGCATTGCTGACCTATGAGGCCTCATGAACAGGGACCCTTTTACCTGAAATAACTCCTGTATTCTTACTGTCCCAGCCACTCCTCTGATCCTCTGGTGAGGATAGCTAGAGATTCCCAGGGTATCCCTGAAAACATCGGGTGGAAGATCTTTTGCCTTTATGGCACCTACCCTGTGGAATTCTCTACCTCGCCAGGTACAAGAAAGCCTGACCATGGAAGGATTTAAAAAATCCTTAAAAACATACCTATTCAACCAAGCATTTACAGGGACTGATTGAATGATTGTAGAGAGTTTCATCTGTTTTTATGTGTATTGTTGATAAATTATTGGAATGTATATTGTTAAGGCGCCCTGAGCCTTGGAAAGGCGCCTCATATAAATAAAATTTTGCTTTACTTACTTAACGTTACAAAGTTCAAATTGGCCCATGTTCCCTAGGTCTATTAAGAAAAATAAGAGAATCCTATATGACTAAAAACTAGTCTAAATAAAAAGCATTCCCTCCCATCATGTAGATGCAGACACACAATCCACATGCACCTCTGTTAACAAAGGTGCTACCCTTAACTTTAGGACAGTTAGTACATGATTAAGGGTAACTTTGGTATGTCAGAACTTATGGATAAATTGTTCAAATATATGCATTCAAAAATGAGAGCCATTACCCTATATGCCAGCACCTCCTGAATGATTAGTGAATAGAATTGATGCAATAAATAATTAAACAGTTATCTGGAGTATTCATCAAGATCATGTGTGATGTTACTGTGTGACGTTAGTGAAATCTGGGCATTTTATCCATTTGGACAATTTCATACCAAATTTGTCTGGGCCAGTAATAACATTTGTCCCTGATAATTTAAATGATAATATTAAGTTTATTGAAAATAACATTTTTAGATATAATAATTTTCCATATGATCACAGTTTAAATCAAGTAGTAGAATCAATGCATTTTACTAACACATCCCACCCCACCCCACCACCGTTTGACAGTGTTTCTAAATGTTTCTCCGATTGTGTTGTGGCTAATGAATTTATTTATTTATTTATAATTTTGATGACCAGGTAGGTGCACTGATCCCAGGGACGGTTTTCAGGCACAACCCATGCTACATACAGTGGCAAGGAGTAAGCATAAGCCAAGTACAATGAACAGCTGAGCAGTTACACAATGGTACAAGAGAAAGATACAACAGTAGGTTGAAATACAGGTAGTAAAAGTGCATAGGACATACAAATACAGGTAGTCAATCTCTACAGCAAGACTAGGTGTAAGTTTCCACAATAGTCAGATAATCACAATACAATTAGACTAGCATGATAAGTAAGTAGGGAGATGAAAAAAAAAAAACAGGACCAGGAGAAGTCCCGTAAGTGCGGAAGAACAGAGGAGGAGAGGTACTGGGAGGGAGTGGTGCAGTAACACAAAGGGACAGATGGGACTAGGAAAACACCAGAAAGTTTGAGAGGTAAGGTGGGGGGGGGGCTATCTAACAAAGCATCGGCAACAGGATTCAGCTAGGAGCCAGTCCATGAGGCAGGATTTGAACAGGCGGTGGGTGTCCAGGGAGTGGAGCTCAGCAGGTAGCATATTCCACAGCGAGGGGGCTGCAGCCAACAAGGCTCTCCCACCCATATTGGTACGTACCCTGGGAACATTAAGGGGGGAGGAATGCTATTGGAGTGGAGACCACATTGTAGAGTTCAGACTTTGAGGAGGGCCGCAGGAAGAGATTCCTGGCCAGCTTGGATGGCATAATCAGCCACGTAGCAAAGGGCAAAGTCACAGTGGCCTTGTAGCAGGAGCCATCCGAGTGAATGAATTGAAATTAAATTTATTACCTGTTTAAGGAAAGATATGAATAACAAAAGTGAACTTGGTAGTTATAAGTTTGTGCCCCAAAATGTAACTAAGTTGTTTTTTTTTTTTTTTTTTGGGGGTTATATCATTTTTAAATTTTAGTGGGCTATCACTAGGGTGAATGATAAAGATATGTGTATCTGCAAACACACGTTTGTTTTTAAATTATTTATTTAAAAGTTGATAACCGGAAAGGCACACTGAGTTAGGGCTCATTTCCAGGTGCGACATGGAAATAGGGGTACAGGAGAATAAATAACAATCACATCATATAAGCAGTTGAAGACAGTAGAGACATCACTATAACAAACAGCAGTAGTGAGGACTAATGCAATACTAATATACTAAGTTTGACCTGTATACAATGAGGATCTACGCATGGGTGAATCAATGCGTCTATACAGTTATGTACAAAGTATTTGGACTGGACAGAAACAGCTTCAGAATTATGCTCGGGGAGTCAGATGCAGGGTGGGGATGGATGAGTTTTATTTGCTGCTTGAGGGACGGGAATGAGGGAGAGTCTCGAAGGCTAGGGGGTAGTTGGTTCCAGAGGCAGGGGAGACAGGATGAGAAGGCAGACAGGCCTGAAGAGGACCGGTTATGAGGGATGGAGAAGGTGCGGAGCAAAATGAGCGCAGGGAGTAGGAAGGTAATGGGGCAGGAGTGAGGGTGGAAGTGAGGTAAGGGCAAAGGAGGTCGAACCAGTACTTGGCAATGAAGGTTAAGGAGTGGATGTGTCTTCTGTGTGAGAGGGAGGGAGGGAAGGTTTAAGGAGGAAAGGGAGAACAATGATGAGTCCAGTGGGGAGTTGGTAGCGAAGCAGCAGGAGTGGAGAGGGTATCTATATATGTACTGTTTCTGCACTGTGTCCAGATTTGCGCTATAGATAACACGTGTTTATAAAATGTATGTATTAATGAATATTTCATTAAACCACATATAAAATGGATGTTGTGAGGCCCCAAAGCTGCCCCTGATAAAACCTTTTCAGCTCTGTGTAAGGGTGCTGGGAGTCCAGATGTTAGCATGCAAATAAATATACGAGTTTTATGCTCACGCTTAGTGTTCTATGATGTTGTGTGCACCCTTTTTTGTTCAAGAGTACCTCCTATCATGCAGCAGTAAAAACAGCCTAGAAAGCTAAATGCAAAAGTAAGAAAATGGCTGTGAATCATTCATATTAAAATCAAACATCTCCCCTACTTCTCTGCAGTGGACCCCTTCGCTCCTAGTAGAACTACGGTGACCTGTGCACTGATACAGTGCTATGAAACAAAACAATAAATAAGACATAATCTGTTCAAAGTTAAAAAAAATAAAATTTTTTTTTAAAACAGCCTCTTACCAATCATAGATTTCTCCTGCCACCCCAGCAGGAGCCACACACACACAGAGCTGCTCTGCTGAGAGCTGTTGGAGTGGCTCTTCTTAAGTAGCTGATGTTGTCACTTCCAGAAGATGTCACCCGCCTCTGTCAGACCTGGAACTGATCTCTGCCACCTGGTTGGTCCAGTCCAGTAATGGCTGCTGAAGCCAGGCAGGAGTGCATCACAGTCTGGTGCTGGAGTTAGGAGGCAGGGCTGTTATTAGAGCACAAAAGGCTACAAAAGTCAATGCTGCAATGTTGAGAAATCGGGGATTATTTAATCTTTTTGGGTTCCAAACTGAGATGATTTTTTTACTTGAATCTTTGAGGGGTTGCTCATCCATAGCAAACAGCAGTCTGCAAAATCCTCCTCCCCCACCCATGCATGCATTTACTGTACCTCTACATTGCTGGTAGCATCGAGGCTTGATTACTGTAATGCGTTCTACCTTGGGGTCTCAAGGGGGTCCCTCCGCCAACTGCAGCTAGTGCAGAACGCTGCTACTAGACTGCTGACAGGGCAGACAAAGTACTGCCATATTATACCAGTGCTGCGTGAGCTGCACTGGCTGCCAGTCTCTGGTGGAGGGCCCTCTTCAAGTGGGTTTACCCACCTTCAAAATACCTCGTGGCCTAAGCCCTGGTTATCTGTTGGGCCTTCTAACACATGCTGTCTCGGTCCACTCCTTACGCTCCTCTTCTAGGGGCCTCCTTGCGATTCCCAGGACGAGGTTAAAAATGGCCTGCGGCAGAGCATTTAGGGTCGCTGGCCCCGTCCTGTGGAATTCACTGTCTCCAGCTGTAAGGGAGCCCCCTTCTTTAGAGGTATTCAAGACCCGCCTCAAGGCCTTCTTATTTAATCAGGCCTTCCCAGACCTTACTGTTTAGTCCTGCCTTGGCCTAACTGTTTCAGAAATATGCTAGGCAACCGAAATCCCAGGAAAAAGTAATTCTAGGGACATGGATATGTTGTTCATCCACACTGTCTGGCAGGTATCCTTGCCGCTTTTAAATCTTGCTGGAAAGGTCTTCAAGCTGGCTCCTCCCACCCACCTGGGTGGTAAAACTCAGCTCCATACCATGGCGCCATATCTTCCTTACGGCTTGGAAGCTCAGGTTCTCTCCTAACGCTCTACGTATAAGACTAGTTCCTAATTCTTAGAAATTTGAAATTAAAAGTTTTTGCTAAAAGACTTGGTCTTCTCTCCCTACATGGCCTACGATGGACCATCGTCTCGGTTTCGGAGATGCCCTTGCGGGCAGAAGATGTCGGGCAGATCCGCACCGTGTCTACTGCTTAGGCCTTGAGCCACCACCTGAGCCTGCGACCTGTGCTCTTCCTTTCGACCCCGTCCCGAAGACCGTGCTGCCCGTTTACAACTGGGGCATCCCGAGCGATTTCCTCCGGTGAAGTCGAAGAGGCCTGGTCGGCGGTGTCGCGGTGGCGGTGGCTCGGCCGGACTCCAGCTCGAGCAGATGATCGCCCTCGAAGGAGGCGGCGGCGGGCCGCTTCTACCTCGGCTCGGCATTTGTCCTGCTCTCTCTTGGTGCCTCTTATTTAGCTTCTTTTAAGAGCTTTGTCTGACCCTCTCTACTAAAGGTGAGGACCAACTTCTTCTGGACCTTTTCTCCGGTCCAAAAAGAGAGACAAGGGTAAGTCTCACCGTCGATGCTCTTGGGAGCGGAAGATCCCTCTCCCGAGTTGTCGGCCGTCGACTTCGGTCGACTGCTCGGCTTCGGCCACTGGTCTCACGGTGTCCCGTCAGGCCAGTTGACCGAGACTCCCGTCGGGCGGTCGAGATTTTCTCGACCCGTTGGATCGATTTGTCAACAGGAGAAGCCGAGAATCCCCTCTCCGGTTCCCCGGTGGGAGTTGAGAGACCCGTTGGCTCGTCTGTGCCTCGGTTCCGAGCCTTGGGTTGAATCTTCGAACCAAGGGAGTGCGGTTCCCGACACCTCCCGCACGTTCTCGGCAAAGCTGAGTTCTCGGTCTCGGACTTCTTGGCGGTCCAACCGATCCCGCCGTCATAAAGCGGTCTCGTTCTTAACACCCATGACAGCGGCGCTGCTGCTCGTCCTTCTTCCTCCTCCTATGACGAGGGGAGGCTTCGGCGCAAGTTGCGTCGAAGATATGAGGAACTCATGTGGCAACAGCTCCTTCTGACCGGGAATAAGCCGACGCCGTCATCTTCCCCGGCCATTAAGTGGCTGTCACCGGAGCGGCCGAAACAACCCCTCGTTTTATCCGAGGAGCCTGTTCCCAGGCCGGTTGTTCGGCCAAAACCAGCTGCCCCACCGATTCCGGTGGAACCTCCGCCTCCACAGCCGTTAGTTGGGGCTCCGACCAAAAATTCTCGGTCGGCTCAGGGACTGCCCCATAGGCTGTCTGTCACCCTCACTCCCGATCGACCTCGGCAGGTGGAGGGTGGCTCAGGCCCGAGGCAGCTCTTTGAGGACTCTTCCGAGTCCGAAGACGATTCCTCCCTTTTCTCCAAGCGAATGGACTTGGAGTCCTCAGGAGGACAGTCGGTGGACGATAGCCCTTCGTCCTTCCTGGGATTGCTTCGGCTCATCTCGGAGTCCACCGGGATGAAGCTCGAACCCGTTTCTAAGCGGGCCAGGTATCCCCTCACGGAGATTCTGGACCGAGGGGATTCCCCTACGGAGGCCTTTCCGGTGGCTGAGGCCATAGTGGGCCCGGCCTTGGAGCTCTGGCAGTGCCCTGCTTCCTGCCCTGCGCCTTCGGCCAGGATGGCCAGGAAGTATGCGGTCCCTACCGGTTCCTTGTCCGGTTTTTCGGAACACCCCTCGGCCGAGGGGTTAGTTACCGACAGCGTTTTCCGGCGTGCCAGGACGCTAGGGATGTGGACAAACCTCCCGACAAGGAGTCCAAGAAATTGGACTATGCCGGGCGAAAAGTCTATGCTGCGTCCTCCCTCGGCCTTCGCCAGGCCAGTTCAGCCGTCCTCATGGCACATTTCTCTCATGCCCTGTTGGGCTCCCTGGATGAGGTCGTCCCTCATCTTCCCGTGGATCTGCAGACCACGGTCAGGCAGGTGCGGGACCAGGGCAGTGGCCAAACAGCAGCTCCAGACTGCTTTAGACATTGGGGACTCATGTGCCAGGTCTGTGGCGGCGGCAGTGGCTATGCGTCGTCGGGCTTGGCTGAGGATATCCACCTTTACTTTGGATACCCAGCACAAGTTGGCGGATGTTCCCTTTTTGGGGACCGACCTCTTCGGCCCTGGGGTGGAAGGTCACCTGCAGAGGATCGAGAAGTCCAGTGCTACCTTGGACTCAGTCTCTTCCGCTCAGAAGGACAAAGGCCGCAAACCACAGCCTAAGCCCTTTCGTCCTTCTGCGCCCACGGCGCGTCCAGCCCAGCAACGTCAGGGCCAGCAGGCTCGGGCTTGGCATCCCAAACCCAAGCCGGGCTTCCTCCAACAGGAAGCAGGGAGGTAAAGGCCCAGGAGGTCCCTCGGCCGGTCCCTCCTCCAAGCCTGCCCAGTGACGGGCTGAGGGGTGTCGCCCCCAATCCCGTCACCTCACCCAAGGTTCCCCCCGTGGGGGGACGGCTCCGGCACTTCCTTTCCGCCTGGTCCGTTATTACCATGGACAGGTGGGTGCTGGAGGTGGTGGGAAAAGGCCTGCCTCTAGAATTCAAGCAGGCCCCGCCCTTCAGAGCCGTCACACCTCGGGGGGCCTCGGGGTCCGCAGCCTCACTGTCGGCTCGTCAGGCCGACATCGCTCTCCTCCTCCAAAAGGAGGTGATCAGGGAGGTGGTGGACCCTCCCTCAGACCCGGGGTTTGTGTCCAGGTACTTCCTGGTTCCGAAACGGACGGGGGGCTGGCGCCCCATTCTCGACCTACATGACCTGAACAAGTTCCTAAGGTCTCGAACCTTCAGGATGGTCACTGTGGCTCAGATAATACCATCCCTGGAACACGGCGTGTGGTTCTGCTCTCTGGACCTGCAGGACGCGTTCTTTCACGTCCCTATCCGTCCGTCACATCGGAGATTCCTTCGCTTTCGAGCGGAGGGATCCCTTTTCGAGTTCCGAGCCATGCCCTTCGGCCTGTCTCCAGCTCCCAGGGTCTTCACCAAATGCATAGCAGTGGTGACAGCTTTCCTGCGGCGCCGAGGGTTCCGGGTGTACCCTTACCTGGATGATTGGCTGATAGCAGCCCCCTCCAGACAGGAGGTGGAGGCGGTCCAGATCTGGCCCTCTAGGTTTGCTCTCAAATCGGCCTTCTCATCAACAAGGCCAAGTCGAACTCGAGCCAAAGCAGGTGATTCTGTTTATCGGGCAGGCTGCGCTCTCTTCGAGCCAGAGCATGGCTCCCGGCGGACAGGGCTGAGGTTCTTACCTTCTTTGGCCAATCATTTCTGGTTGGGCAATCGCCCTGCCTGGGACTTCCTCGCTTCCTGGGTCTCATGGCGGCCTGTACCAGCGTGGTCCATTGGGCACGCTGGCACATCGCCCTTCAGTGGGGACTGGCCAGTCAGTGGTCTGCAGCTGCGATCCATTGGACCAGCTAGTGACGGTGACCCAGGAGATGTGGCAGCTCTCCGGTGGTGGACCGTTCCAACTCCATCTGCAGGAGGGCATCCTGTTTGTCTGCCCCAGCCGACGGTCTCTCTGATCGACCGATGCCTCTCTGATGGGTTGGGGTGCCCATCTGGGGAACACTGGGCGCATGGCCTCTGGTCCCCGCGGGAGTCCCGATGCCACATCAACCTGCTGGAGCTCCGAGCGGTCCGCCTAGCTCTCACGCCTTAGCTCCATTTCTCCGGGTCAAGTGGTCCGAGTCCAGACGGACAATACCATGACCATGTACTACCTAAACCGCCAGGGCGGGACACGTTCCATGCTTCTATGCAAGGAAGCTCTCCGCATTTGGTCACTCGTGCGCAGCTTGGAGGCGGATCTCCTAGTCATTCATGTGGCAGGAGCCTCCAACACCCTGGCCGATGCTCTGAGCCAGATAGGGGCTGCATCCCACGAGTGGTCTCTCCTGCCAGAGATAGTACAAGATCTGTTCTCCCATTGGGGCACACCTCAGGTGGACTTGTTTGCCTCCAGGGAGAACACGAAGCTGAGGCTGTTCCATGCCCGCCCCCCTCAGCAGGGCTCGCTGCAGGGGGATGCCTTCTCGCAACCCGTGGACCCGGGCCTCTTCTCGCCTTCCCCATTTCCTTGATTCACAAGGTGCTTCTCAAAGCAAGGAGGGACAAGGCGCAGGTGATTCTGATAGCTCCAGACTGGCCCCGCCAGTTCTGGTACCCAGATCTCCTCAGCCTCAGCTCCAGGCTCCCGAGGCAGCTTCCAGCTCGCCCGGACCTGCTCTCAGTCAATCAGGGGAAGGTGTTCCATCCGGACCTTCAATCCCTGCACCTGATGGCCTGGTTCCTGAGCGGCTAGAGTTCCAGGCCTTGGGTCTTTCCGACGAGGTCCTCAATGTTGTTGAGGCATCCCGTAAGGAGTCGACCAGGAAATGCTATGCCTTCAAATGGAAGAGATTTTCCATTTGGTGTCAGGGCAAGGGCTTGGACCCTTCCTCCTGTCCTTTGGCAAGCATCTTGGACTATTTATGGTCCCTTTTTCGTCAAGGGCTTAGGTCGGCGACCTAAGGGTGCACCTGGCAGCCATCTCTGCTTACGAGTAGCGGGCGGGGGAGCAGTCAGGTAGCACAGGAGAAGGTGGTCTGCTTTTTCAAAGGCCTTGACTACATTTCCTCCGGTGCGAGAACCTCCACCTCCGTGGGATTTACTGCTGGTACTGGCAAAGCTCATGGGCAAGCCATGCGAACCAATGCACAGGTGTGAACTCTCACCTGTCGGAAGACCGCCGCCTTGGTGGCTATCACGCCAGCCAGAAGGATGGAGAACCCAGGCGCCTGCATCGAGTCTCCTTACCTGGTCTTCCACAGGGACAAGGTTGTCCTGCGCCCCCACCCGAAATTCCTTCCGAAGGTGGTGTCGGAGTTTCACCTTAACCAGGTGTTGACTCTGCCGGTGTTCTATCCCAATCACACCTCGGAGGCCGAATACAGGCTCCATACTTTGGACCCTAGAAGGGCGCTCGCTTATTATAAGGAGCGCACGGCTGAAATTCGGGGAGAGGTTCGCCAGCTGTTTGTCACCTACGCTGAAGCCGCACCTGGCAGACCTGCAGCCAAGCGGACGATAAGCAGGTGGGTCACCTCCTGCATAGATCTCTGCTATAAGTTGGCGGGCATGGAGCCTCCCAGAGGGATAAGAGCTCATTCTACCCGCCATACTGCTGCATCGGTGGCTGCTTCCAGGGACGTCCCTATCCAGGATATCTGCAGGGCTGCTACCTGGAAGTCAGCACACACCTTCATCACCCATTACCACATCGACCTTGAGTCACGCCGGGATGCTGGTTTTGGGGCCTCGGTTCTCCAGTCTTTATTCCCTAAGTAGGGGGTGTGCGCCTTGCCTCCCTCCTACCGGAGAACTGCTAGGAGTCTGCCAGACAGTGTGGATGAACAACATATCCATGTCCCTAGAAATACAGGTTACTCACCTGTAACAGGAGTTCTAGGAATGGTATATGTTGTTCATCCACACGACCCACCCGACCTCCCCGGCTTCGACGCACAACCTGAGCTTCCAGCGGGCCAGATCTGGCGTCATGGGGCGGAGCCGAGAGTTTTACCACCCGGGTGGGTGGGAGGAGCCAGCTGGAAGACCTTCCGGCAAGATTTAAATCGGCAAGGATACCTGCCAGACAGTGTGGATGAACAACATATACCATTCCTAGAACTCCTGTTACAGGTGAGTAACCTGTATTTATTGCTGTCTCATTTTATATATATTAATGAAATGTTTAAAAATGTTTTCCTTTTTTCTATGATGTTTTATTGTACTGCTTTATTAGTATATTTATGTTGATTGTTAAATTGTGTATGGTGCCCAGAGCCTCTGGGATTGGGCATCTTTCAAATAAAGTTTGCCTTGCCTTGCCATTTCTATAAAAGCAGCCAAGCATCAAACAAGCATGGAGACTGAAACCACCTGTTGAAACCAAGAAGAGCAGCCCATCCAAACTAGAGCCGAGATGTGCTGTATCAAATCAAAACCAGCCATCAGTAGTAAATGAAACAGCAACAGAAAAAAATGTAATTCAACATTTGGAATGGCAGAGATAGCCACGTCATCTAAACTTCATGCTTTCCTATTGCAGCCTAGAGTTCTCGTTATTTTCCATATAGATTTTAAAACCTCAGCCAACCAGATGTCCCTTCTCTGGGCAACCTACCACCCAGCCTCATCCTGCAGTAACTTGGGTGCACCTGGTGCTGATTCCCCCATGCCTCCCCATGGTCTGTTCTCTGCCTGTCAAGCTACAGGGTATAGTGGGGTGGGGCCTGAGTTTATAAGCACAGTCACCGGGACTGAGGCTGGTGTTTTTGTCCCTTGTTTTTTCCTTCTTTCCCTCTACACACTACATGGTGCGGTACAGCCTTTCAGTTTTCTGGGATCATACCCTACAGCGATGTCCCTTGGGGAAGCATACTCACTGGCTCACCACAGGGGGTTGCTGTGGTGTTGAATGTGGCACCATCCCCTCCCGAGGCTGGGAAGTATGACTGTCAAGAGCATTCTCTCCCAGTCGCCTGCACACCCTGAGTCCAGTCAAATCAGAGAGGGAATGAGGGACTGTTGCTGCCATTGTCAGCGAACAGTTAGATTAAAGAACAGAAATGTATTAGAGATTACTGACAGTTGTAAAATGGATCAAGATTGCTGCCAGAAATACTGCTGTCTGATTGGACAGACCAGATTACCTACCATAACCAGTATGTGCACATGAAGCATGATGTAACACTTTTTTTTTTAAACTGACATTGTATGCTCTTGTTCAATCTCCAGAGCAGAACTTCCAGGTGCACCCAGCCCACCTGTGCTTCTCATGCAAACAAGGACTCCTCCATGGAGCCTTGGATGGATAAAAACATAGAATTTGATGGTAGATAAGGACCGCTTGGCCCACCCAGTCTGCTCATTTGTTTTCCTACTTATACTGTCACCTCAGACCCTATTTGATCTTTGCCCCCCGCCTCCCACTAAGATTCCCTTGTGCCTGTCTCATGCAAGCTTGAAGTCCACCACTATTTTCGCCCCACCACCTTGCTGCAAAACTGTTTCAGGCATCCAACACTGTTTCAGTGAAGAAGTACCTCCTCACATGCCTCTTGAATTTCCCCCTTTCCAGCTTTATTATATGTCCCTTGTTTTTGTGCATCTTCTCCTCTGAAAAATACTCCGCTCCCTTACCTTATTTGCCCCTGTGAGGTATTTATAGGTCTGTATCATATTCCCCCTCTCTTCTCTCTTCCAGGGAGTTCATATGGAGGTCCTTCAGTCTGTCCTTGTAGGGTTTCTGATGCAGACCTTACGCCAATTTAGTTGCCCTCCTCTGGACTGCCTCTGCTGTGTCAGTGTCTTTCCTGTGGTCTTCAGAACTAGACACAGTACTCGAGGTGGGACCTCACCAGAGATCTACAGTGGCAACACCACGTCCCTTCTTCTGCTTGTAATACCCTTCCGTATGCACCCCAGTATCCCACTGGTCCTACTCACTGCCTTTTCACGCTGCCTCACTACCTTGAGATCATCAGATATTATGTTTTCCAGGTCCCTTTCCTATTTGATGACCGTCAGTATCTCTTCTCCCATGTTGTACTCCGCCTCTGGGTTTCTGTATCCTGATTGCATGATTCTGCAATTTTTCACATTGAAACCCAGCTGCCATGCCCTTGACCACTCCTCGAGCTTTCTCACATTTCTGCACATTCTTTCCACCCACTCTGGAGCATCCACCCTATTGAAGATTTTGGTGTCATCCGCAAAGAGTCAGACATGGGTCATCCCTGAAAATGGCCACTTGTGCTCAGTGGACCTACCTGGGTAACAAAAACAAACAATCTTTCCCTTCCAGCTCATTTGCAGTGTGACTTATAAAGACATTAAAGGGGACTGGTCCCAGTACTGAGCTCTTTGGCACCCTGCTGGTCACCCTCCCTTCCTGAGAGTGAGCTCCATTTACCACCACCCTCTGTTGTCTGTCCCTTAACAAATGTACCTCCCCAGGCAGAGTTGGAGTCAGGGATTTATCCCTGAATATTTCAGTTTCAATAGGCCATGTTGCAGCATAAGCATGTGGCCTGAATATACCAGGGTCCTTTGCCTCGGGTGCGGGGCCATTTTTCTGTTTTCTACACCCAACTGGACATCAGTGCACTAGGGGTGCAATAGAGAGCACGCATGCCCAGTTGACGTCCTCTATCCCATGCTTGCATAGTGCTGCACTTCCACCCATGTACAGCCAGGTGACAGCTCTACAGCAAAGACAGTGACCATCCCTCCCCAGAGGAAGACACTGTCCTGTGGGATGGTCAGTCTGCCTTCCGCTGGCTGGTCCTCCAGCAACCCAGGCTCATTCCTGGGCCCAGTTCACTGGCATTGCGAGCAGTATTTCTACCACTGTGCCAGCGGTGTTGCTACACTTTTGTAAGCCAAAACTGCAACAGTGCCAGCCAGGATTCAAAGCAGTACTTTGCAGTAGATGAGACATCACAAAATGCTGCATGACAGCGGGGCTTAAAAACCATTGAATTACACTGTTCCCTGCAGCATACTGTAACACTCTGCAGTAATACTGCAAGGTATAGCATTGTGGCCTGGCTGGCACTGCCATAGCAAGCCTTTTCTTAAGTGCAGTAACACATAACAGGGTGCTGCATTTGTTGGGAAATACTGTTTAGGCACTCTGGGATGCTGATGTACAGTCAGCCTGAGGTCCCATGCCTTGGTACACACTGAAGAAGTGACTTTATTTCCCAACAAATGCACACCCTGTTGTGTGTTATTGCCCATGCAATAGCAACCAGAACAAAGTGTTTTGCCATTGGATTTCATGGTGGATGATCATCATCTCTGCCACTTTGAACTTGAATGACAGAACTTTCTCTAGCCAGAAGTCAGGGCCATGGGGTTGGGGGCAGTACAGCCCCCTGATGTAGCTCACTGCAGTCACTGTACACTAGGGCTACAGCAGCAGCCCACCAACTTTCTTAACAGAGACAGAAAATCCCATTTCTGCACGGCTGTAGCAGGAGGAGTTGAATGCAAATATATAGCCCTGCAGCAGGAGCTCAGGGACACTGGGCTTCCTCTCTGACCAGGTCCATTTTACATACTGCAGGAACTACATTGTCTCTTCCACTGTGCTACAGGATTGCACATTTGGAAATACCAGTCAACCTGCCATATCCCTTTGTCAGTAAAAAGTAAATTGTTTTTACAAATGTTTTAATATCATAACCCAAGTAGTTGATACTGTATATGTGAAAATAGAAAGAAAGGCCTTTTATAAACATAGAAACATAGACAATGGCAGCAGAAATTCACGGTAGTTGTGACAGGGTGGAATAGGACCCTGTCCCATTTGTCATGGAGAAAGTGTTTAAATTACTATTACTTGGTGTAAAAGAACAGAAGATGGCCAGAGCCCATCGAGACTGTTTCCTAAATGCAAGGATCTGTCCATTTCTGTCTCTTCTGTGTCTGGTTACACAACCATATTTTCCTGTGAGATTTAGGATTTGATCACCCTGACAATCTCACAGTTCTTTGTCTTTCACTGTCTCACAGTTTCCCCTTCCTGTCTTTTTTTCCTCCATTGCATATCTGCTGATATAAAAATATGTGCAAATTCATTGTATGAAAATGTAACTGATATTGGGATCCCTTTTGTTTAGAAAATATATAGTGTTATTGTTGAAATGTATATAATTATATTTTGAGATGATTGCAGAAAGCTGCTGTAAACTCAAGGTTACTTGAGTGCACATGTTTAAGCTTTTGCAAAAGCTGCAGAAGGGGCCTTAGCTCAAAGCACATTGTGTTCTAGCAGCTCCTGAAACTTACAAAAACAGGATGCTTGCTAAGGATGTGGAGTTAAAAGGACTTATAAGAGCTAAGCTGCAACTGCAAGAAAGATTAGAAGAAAAAGGACACAGAGACTGAAAGAAAAAACAAATTCATTTCTCCTCTGTCCATAGTTATTATGAACAAGTTAATTTTTTATGTTACTGCTGTGGCATGGACAGCTAGTTCTGAGTGCTGTATGGTCATTTTTTGTAATATAAAAATGTATATGGACTGTCTCCCATGAGAAATGCTGAAACAGCATGTGAGATCACACACACACAGGTTTTAGATACAAGGTGCTACCTGGAAGGCCCGAAGCTAATCACAAACTTTTCTAGGTTAATTGTAGCTTTAGTTGCTTAGAGGGAAATCAGTATTCCTTTTATGACGTTCCGAAGGGGAAACCAGGTTTAGTACACTGGTGCAAAATCATAAAGGCTTTGATGTCTGTGTGAGAGGGGATACTGCCCACAGATCAAAGAGAGTCATTTGAAGAACATGAGTTATGCTGAGGTTGCAGAATTTAATACTTGGAAAAGATATCCTCTTTTTATATAGATATATTTTTTTATATATTCTGACAGGGAGGAGCTAGGTGACCCTCATGAAAATAGGTGAGGGAAACCAGCTTTCTGTTTTCTTCAGTGACTCTTCTATCTAGACTCTGACAAAGAAACATCTTTGGAGCACTTTAAGCAGGTATTTGGAGAGAGAGAGAGAGAGAGAGAGAGAGAGACTAAGTACTGTAGTAAGAATTGCACTGTTTAAACCTTGTTCTTTTAAAGATTTGTATGTCTTGTGATATAATAGTTCTGTATTTTATGTTTTACATATTTTTTTATCTATTTTAGTAAAATTCTCATTTTAGAACCTACATGGTCTATCTTTGAATTTCTTTCTTTAGCAAGAAAAGTATATATGGTTCTAGCTGACACTAGGCATGAGCTTAAATGGTGATATCAAACTGGAAAGATAAGTGTTTTAAACTGAGGTCTTTTATTACAGTTTTTATGGGTTCATTTCTATACACCTGGTTAGGTGCCCATAGGCAAAGATATCTGGGCCTCCGAAGACAGAATTATCTGAGCCTGTGCATTGGGTACGCTAGCAAGAGGTTCACAGTTTGAATCCCTCCAAGACTTGAGACCAAAGGTTGATTGAATCCACAAAAACAGACATGAGGGTTACCTTGTTCTGTTAACTGTTCACAAGACTGCGCTCAGAAGTTGGCACTTTGGGAGTAGAGGGCTGACCTGCTGAGTGGGTTTGTGACAACTGCTACTGTAAATAAATATTTTGATGAATTGTACAATTACTCCTGGTTTTTCCTAAGCTTCTTGACCTGTGCCTCGATGACAGATGGTGATAGCAGTGGTATTTACACCATGCATACCCGAAGACAGGAGTTTTGTGCATGGGTACTGGACCTAGTACCAGGGAAGCACAGAGGAAGGTATGGATTCTGTAGCAGCAAGTCCAGGAGTGGTTACCAGGAGAACAGCAGAGACAGAAATCCAGTCTGAGATTATACAGCCAGCACAAGTTATGGAAAAGAACTGGCAATGACAGAATCTGAAAGCCTGATGGACTTTTTAAATGGTGGGCTATACAACAAAAGAGACTGAGAAGCAGAGAGAAAAAGAGATGCAACAACAGGAGCAGCAGATGAGAGAAGAGATGCAGCAATGGCTGGATGCCTTGCAAGCTATCAAAGGTAGAGGATCTGGCACAGATCCAGATGAGCAACAAAATGCAAGCAACTTAAAAGCCATTAAACTTACAAACTTGTGTCCCTCAGATGATATTGAGGAATATCTGACAACTTTTGAAAGAATTGCCACAGCGTGCCAATGGCCAAAGCAGCAATGGACAGTCAGACTGGTAGCCTGCCTGACAAGGGAAGCCCAACTTGCCTACAACAGTATGGACATTGCACAGTCAGAAAAATATGACCTGGTGAAAAGTGAAATCCTGAAAAAGTATGACATCTCTGGAGAGACATACAGGCAGAGATTTTGATCTCTGAGGTACAACTCGGTCGACAATCCTCAAGAAGCCTTCACCCGACTCAGAGAACTCCTGATAAAATGATTCCAACCAGAGAGCAAAACAGTCCCACAGATCATTGACCCATTTGCCATGGAGCAATTCATCAACATCTTGCCTACAGATGTGTAGCTGTGAGTAAAGGAACACTGACCAGAGAGTGGGGAATAGGCTGTTTCTTTGGCCGAGGACTACCAAATGGCCAGACTGATGCCACAGAAGCGAAGGTAACAGCCAAGCACCGGTAAGACACTCTTTTGCCCATTTAAACTCCAAGGCTGAAAAGAACTCTGGTGGTGGTAACAAATCTGTGCCCAAATACATTATCTGCTATAACTATAATAAGCCAGGCCATTTTGCAAGAAACTGTCATAGTAAGGAGAGTGGCACTGGAGCAGATTTGTCCTTGTCAAATTGGAGCAAGTGCTTAACAGATGTGAAGGTAGGGATAAGACTGTAAAAGGACTCACTGATTGGAAGCAGACAGACCCTAGTGCATTTGAAGTGCTAGGAAAACACTATGCAAAGGGACCAGGAACTGGTGTCATCTGCATCCACAAGGACTCTCTATACTGTCCCACCACCCAAGTGACTCTGACCATTAAGGGTGTATCGCACCAAATGAAAGTGGGGGTAGCACCTAAGTTACCTGTACCTGTGATTATTGGAAATGACTTTCCAGGATTTACTGAGTTGATCAAAGAAGGAATAAATCCTGATGTTTCAGCAGCTGTGGCGACAAGAGCTTAGGCAAAGAACATTTCAGATGGTGGGGACACTTTTCCTTTCAGTGATTTTGATTCAAACTTGTTTGAGCACAGCTCCAAGATCCGGAAATCCAAGAAAGAAAGATGATGCCTGAAGAAACTGTGGCAACAGATAACTGATGGACATGAAGGGTTAAAATATGAAAATGCTGAAACTAAATTGTTAACTGATTGTGATTTTCTTTCAGAGCAAGTTAACAATGTTTCTGTCTCGTGTTATTTCAAGCAGCTAGGGGTGAAACTAAAACAGGGTGGACCAATGTTTAAAAAATGTAATGGGTTACTGTACAGAGTTTGGGTTAAACCTCAAACACAGGAACAGACAGAACAATTGGTTATACCACGGAAGTATAGAACAGAGTTGTTATAGATAGCACATGATAGTCCTATGGCTGGTCACTCAGGGAGGGATTGCACCCTTGCCAGATTGCTGTATAGATTTTACTGGCCTGGAATTTATGAAGATGTTGCTACCTATTGTAATTCTTGTGCTGAGTGTCAGAAAGTAGCCCCAGTCACTACAAAAGACAAGGTGCCCCTACCCTTGATAGATGTGCCTTTTGAGAGAATTGCAATGGATGTGGTTGGTCCTCTAGACAAACGTAAAAAGGGTAATAGATTCATCCTGGTAGTATGTGACTATGCTACTCGATACCCAGAAGCAGTTCCAATGCATACTGTTACAGCCCCAAAAGTTGCAGCAGAGCTTGCCAAAATTTTCAGCAGAGTGGGCATACCTAAAGAAATTATTACTGATCAGGGTAGTAATTTTGGTGCTGCATTACTTAAGGAGCTGTACAGACTACTAGGTATCACTGCCATAAGAACTTCCCCCATCACCCTCAGACAGACGGTCTTGTTGAGCGTTTTAACCAAACCCTTAAATGCATGTTAGAAAGGTTTGTAAAAGGGGAAGGGAAAGATTGGGACCAATACTTGCCTTACTTACTTTTTGCTTACAGAGAAGTGCCATAGGCATCAACAGGGTTTTCACCACTTGAAATGCTGTATGGTAAACAGCCAAGAGAGCCTCTGGATGTGATAAAAGAAATGTGAGATGATAACCCCACCCAGAAACAATCTATAACATCTTATATGTGTGCCCTAAGAAAGAAGCTGGCAAAATATGTTGAAATTGCCCACAGTAATCAGGAAGAGGCCCAAAATCAGCAGAAGGTGTATGAAAACCATGGAGTAAAAGAAAAGAGTTTTTGAGCCAGGTGAAAAGGTTTTGCTACTGTTGCCCACAACAGAAAATAAACTGTTAATGAAGTGACAAGGGCCATATAAGGTTCTTAGATGTACTGGCACTGTTAACTATGAGATTGAGACCCCTGGCCGGAAAAATCCTACCAAGATATACCATGCTAACCTCTTCAAGAAATGGGTTGAAAAAAATGCCAAAAGCTGCCTTGCTAGTTTTACCAGAAACCAATAAAGAAGATATTGACATAGCTTATGATAGACTGGAACAAACTATAAATGCTGGTGTTGTAATGGCGAATGTTTCTTTAACCTCAGAACAAACTGCAGACATTCAGTAATGTGCTAAAGATATTTAACAACGCTTGTACCACGGTACCAGGCCTAGCAAAGGGTTGCGACGTAATAGTGACAAGGAATGCTTGTCCTATTAGGCAAAAGACATACAGGTTGCCAGAGTGGTTAAGAGCTGATGTGGTTAAGGAGATACAAAAAATGAAAGAATTGGGTCTCATAGAGGAGTCAAGGAGTGCTTGGTCTTCTCCCATGCTAATTGTAAACAAAAAAGAAGGGGGTGTTAGAATCTGCCTTGATTTTAGGAAACTCAGTCAAGTGTCAGAATTTGACAGTTATCTTATGCCCAGAATAGATGATTTGGTGGACAGACTGGGGAGTGCAAAGTATATCAGTACCCTCGATCTCACCAAGGGTTACTGGCAAATACCTTTAGCTAAAGAATCCAGAGACAAAACTCCTATAGGATTTTATCAGTTCACCACCATGCCATTTGGTTTACATGGTGCGCCAGCTACATTCTAACAGTACATGGATGTCATTTTATCCCCTCACACTGGTTATTGTGCTGCGTACCTGGATGATGTTGTGGTGTACAGTCCAGACTGGAAAAGCCACCTGGAACACCTACGAGCAGTTATCCAGGCTATCAAAAATGCAGGTCTGACTATTAATCCTACCAAATGTGCATTGCATTGGGCATGCAGGAAACCAGATATTTGGGTTATGTGTTGGGAAATGGAGAAGTTAAGCCAGAGGTTTCAAAAATCAAAGCTGTAGCTAACAGCCCTGTCCCTAAAACAAAGAAACATGTCAGGTCATTTTTAGGGCTGGTTGCTTATTATCGGAGATTTGTTCCCAACTTTGCTGAGTTAGCTACTCCCCTCAATGAACTCACGAAAAAGCAGTACCCAAATAATGTGAAATGGACCTCAGAGTGTGATGAAGCTTTTCAAGCTATAAAGGCTGCATTATATTCTGCCCCTGTTTTAAGAAGCCCAGACTTTGAGAAACCATTTTTGCTACAAACAGATGCATCCAAGGTAGGCCCAGGTGTAGTACTGAGTCAAACTAAAGATGGAACAGAACATCCTATTCTGTATAGAAGTAGAAAGTTGCATGACAGAGATTAAAGGTACTCCACTATTGAAAAGGAATATTTAGCAGCAAAGTGAGCCATGGAGTCCCTTAAGTTTTATTTAATAGGAACTGACTTTGTTCTTGTAACTGACAGCGATCATCTCTGTTGGCTTAACCAGATGAAAGATACAAATTCCAGAATCACAAGGTAGTACCTGGCACTTCAGCCATTTAAATTCACTGTGATATTCAAATCTGGTAAAGAGAATAACAATGCTGATTTTCTGTCAATATATGGATCAGTAATTGAGGGTTCTGAAGGTTGAAAACAAATGTATGAGTTTAAATTTTACTGTTTGCTGTACTGTTAGAAAAAAACAGATCATGCACATGTGCTTAATTGCTGAAAGCAGCAATTGTTATTAGAGAATAAAACATTTTGGAAACCTATTTAATAAAACAGGTTTCCTCTTGGGGAGGGGAGTGTATGTGACAGGGTGGAATAAGACCCTGTCCCATTTGTTATGGAGAAAGTGTTTAAATGCAAGGATCTGTCCTTTTCTGTCTCTTCTCTGTCTGGTTGCGCAACCAAATTTTCCTGTGAGACTTCCGATTTGATCATCCCAACAATCTCGCAATTCTTTGGCTCTCACTGTCTCTCAGTTTTTCCTTGCTGTCTTTTCTCCTTCCTTGCATATCTGCTAATATAAAATATGTTCAAATTCATTGTATGGAAATGTAACTGATATTGGGACCCCTTTGTTTAGAAATTATATAGTGTTACTGTTGAAATGTATATAATTATATTTTGAGATGATTGCAGAAGCTGTTGTAAACTCAAGGTTACTTGAGTGCACATTTTTAAGCTTTTGCAAAAGCTGCAGAAGGGCCTCAGCTCAAAGCACACTGTGTTCTAGTAGCTCCTGAAACTTACAAAAACAGGATGCTTCCTAAGGATGTGGGGTTGAAAGGACTTAATAAGAGCTAAGCTGCAACTGCATGAAAGATCAGAAGAAAAAGGACACAGAGACTGAAAGAAAAAACTAATTCATTTCTCCTCTGTACATAGTTATTATGAACAAGTTTATTTTTAATGTTACTGCTATTGTAAATAAATATTTTGATGAATTCTACAACTACTCCTGGTTTTTCCTATGCTTCCTGACCTGTGCCTCAATGATAGTGGTCCATCCAGTCTGCCTATATTTCCCTGTCTATTCCCTGGGACCTAATTGTCATCAAGGGTACTGGCCCTAACAGTCTTCTCCCCTATTCTCTTCCCTGCTACTATTGCCCTGAGTAGCCACTATTTGCTTCACTCTGTCCCAACTGTGCTGTAAACCGTTTATGGTTTTGGTTCTTACCACCTCGGCAGGCAGACTCTTCCAAGGTACCACCACCCTCTCAGTAAAATAATACTTTCTCACATTTCCCTTGACCCTTTCTTTTGTTATTTTCCACTCATTCCCCTGTGACCTCAAAGTTGTGCTTATGCTAAACAGTTCCTCATAGTTCACCTTATTTATTCCTTTCTGGAATTTGCAGTTTCTGTCATATCACCCCTCTCCCATCTGATCTCATGTGAGTACATGATTAGTGCTTTGAGCCATTCTTCATAAGATCTGCCCTGCTGGCCCTGTGTCATGCTGGTCACCCTTTGTTGCATTGCCTCTAGCCTGTCCTTTTCTTTCCTGAGGTGGGCGCTTCATTGAGTTCACGTCTCCACCACCTCAGGGGCACATCCATTGATTCCGCTTGCCTCTAGGTACTCTCCAGCATTACTTTAAAGACATGGAGCCCAGTTTGCAACAGGTGGCCTTTGCTCGCACATCTAAGATGTGCCATGGGACATCCATCTTATAATCCGTAGCAGAGACTGGGAGGTTGGCACAGCCTAGGGCACTGATCGCTTAAGCACGACTCATTAAATGGTGTAACAAAGCCAGTTTACCTTGAAGATGGTTTCTTCATTCAAAAGTCCTAGTAATGGTCAGAGGAGGGGACTGGAATGGATGACATATTTTGGAGCACTGCTGATATGAACTTGCCTGTAATGTGAATCTTTTTGCCTTCTGTACACTCTGGTCATAAATAAATGCTGCTGCTAGTGGTGTTGCTGCTTCTGCATTCTGCAGTTTTGAATAAAGAAAATGTCTTCAAGTTATACTGATTTTTTTTTAACCTTTTAATGAATCTGTGCTTAAATGACCAGTGTCTAGACTGCTGCTGACCCCCAATGCCTGCGACAGTTGCCTCTATTAGGCCATGGCACAACTGTGCCCAGGATGCGGAATCTAACATGTGCATGTAGTCCTATAATGAGCCCTTCTCATAGAAGAGCCAGGAGAAAGAGTCCTGGAGGGTTGCGCACTAGTCTAGATGGGACAGGCTAGCTCTAGCTGTGCCCAGGCAAAATTCAGTTTGTGCAAACATTGAGGAGGCACATTCAGTTGGGAGGGATCATGCACCCTGCATTGAATCTGTTGGGGTTCCAGCATGTGATCTCCCATTTCACTGGTCGGTGCCCTAACCACAAGACCACGTTGTTAGCAGTATTGCATACACTTGTCTTGGCGTATGGAAGATGTACATTCTTTGTGGGTACACTGCCAATAACAGGTGCTTATCTGGAAGAAAAGCATTACGATGCATGAAATGGCCTTTTACATGCGTGCAGCATGTACGTCACTAAGCTGTGTGTGGCCCTTAAGCCTTCCGTTCTCTTTTCCTTCAGATTAGAACCCAACCTATAAAGTTCAATTTGCTGTTAATTGAACCTGAAAAATCAAGAAACATTTTTTATATAAATTATTTTCTTTGTAGGTATTTCTGTTTTCTAGGGACATGGATATGTTGTTCATCCACACTCATTGGCAGTATCCTTGCCGCTTTAAATCTTGCCGGAAGGTCTTCAAGCTTGCTCCTCCCACCCACCGGGTGGTATAACTCGACTCGCCCATGAGCGTAGATCTTCCTTACGCTTGGAAGCTCAGGTTCCCTCCTTAACGCTCTGCGTTTACGACTGGTTCCTATTTCTCCGTTTGCGGATTTAAAATAAAATTTTGCAAAAGACTTCAGTCTTCTATCCCTCGGCTGCGATGGACAAATCGACTCGGTTTGGAGATGCCCATGCGGGCAGAAGATGTCTCGGACGGATCCACACTCCACGTGTGTCTACTGCTTAGGCCTTGAGCACGACCCGCGGGCTTGCGACCTGTGCTCATCTTTCTCGGCCTCGTCCTCGAGGAACCGTGCTGCCCGATTGCAACTGGGCCGTCCGAGGCGTTCCCTCGGTGAAGTCCAAGGAGGCCGGTTGGCGGTGTCCGCAGGGCTCGGCGGATCAGCTCGGCGGATGGTACGCCCTCGAAGAGGGCGGCGGGCGATATCTTCCTCGCGCGGCATTTATCCCGTCTCTCTGGGTTCTTCCTACACGGCTTCTTTTAAGGAGCTTTGTCTGTCCCTCTCCACTAAAGGAGAAGGGCCTGCGTCTGCGGGACCTTATTCTCGGTCCAAAAAGAGGGACAGGGTAAGTCCCTCCGTCGACGCTCTTGGGGCCAGAGGTCCCTCTCCCGGGCCGTCGGCCGTCGGCCTGGTCGACCGCTCGGCTCGGCCACTGGCCTCACGGTGTCCCGTCCAGGTCAGTTGACCGAGACTCCACCGATGAAGTCGAGATTTTTCTCGACCCATTGACGGGCTGTCGCCTTTTGAGCCGAATTCCCCTCTCCCGGTTCCCGGGAGGTTGAGGATCGTGGGCTCGCCTGTGCCTCCGGTTCCGGGCCCTCGGATGGACCTTCGAGGCGAAGGAGTGCGGTTCCGGCCGACACCTCCCCGCCCGACCCTGGAAATTCCGGGACTCCGGTCTCGGTCTGGACCTCTTCGCGGTCCAGCCGTTCCCACCGTCATGGAGGTCTTCATCTCGGCACGCGTGGCGGCGTCGCCGTTCCGTCCTCGTCCTCCTCCTCGGATGGGGAAACCCCGGCGTAAGTCGTCGGCGATACGAGACCTTATGTTGCAACAGCTCCTCCTGGCGAGAATAAGCCGACTCCGGCTCCTTCCCGGCCATTAAGTAGCTGTCACGGAGCGGCGACACAACCCTCGACTTGTCCGAGGAGCCTATACCCAGGCGGTTGTCCGGCAAAACCAGCTGCTCCACCCGATTCCGGTGGAACCTCCGCCTCCACAGCCACCATTGGGGCTCCGACCAAGGATTCTCGGTCGGCTAAGGGTTTCCCCATCGGCTGTCAGTTACCCTCACTCCCGACCGACCTCGGCAGGTGAAGGGTGGCTCAGGCCAGAGGCAGCTCTTCGAGGACTCTTCGAGTCCGAAGATGATTCCTCCTTCTTCTCAAGCGACTGGACTTGGAGTCTTCAGGAGGTCAGTCAATGGACGATAGCCCGTCGTCCTTCCTAGGACTGCTTCGGCTCATCTCGGAGTCTACCGGGATGGAGCTCGAACCCGTTTCCAAGCGGGCCAGGTATCCCCTCACGGAGATTCTGGACCGAGGGGATTCTCCGACGGAGGCCTTTCCGGTGGCCGAGGCCATAGTGGGTCCAGCACTGGAACTTTGGCAGCGCCCTGCTTCCTGCCCTGCGCCTTCGGCCAGGATGGCCAGGAAGTATGCGGTCCCACGGTTCCTTGTCCGGTTTTTGAACACCCCTCTGCTGAGGGTTGGTTACCGACAGCGTTTTCGGAGCGCCCGGCAATGCCAGGGATATGGACAAACCTCCTGACAAGAGAGTCCAAGAAATTGGACTATGTCGGGCGAAAAGTCTACGCTGCGTCCTCTCTCGGCCTTCGTCAGGCCAGTTCGGCCGTCCTCATGGCACATTTTTCTCATGCCCTGTTGGGCTCCCTGGATGAGGTCATCCCTCATCTTCCCGCCGATCTGCAGACTACGGTTAAGCAGGTGCGGGACCAGGGCAGTGGCCAAACAGCAGCTCCAGACTGCTTTGGATATAGGGGACTCATGTGCCAGATCGGTGGCGGCCGCAGTGGCTTTGCGTCGGCGGGCTTGGCTGAGGATATCCACCTTTACTTCGGATACCCAGCACAAGTTGGCGGATGTTCCCTTTTTGGGGACTGACCTCTTCGGCCCTGGGGTGGAAGGTCACCTGCAGAGGATCGAGAAGTCCAATGCCACCTTGGACTCGGTCTCTTCCGCTCAGAAGGACAAAGGCCGCAAACCACAGCCTAAGCCCTTTCGTCCTTCTGTGCCCCCGGCGCGCCCGGCCCAGCAACGTCAGGGCCAGCAGGCTCGGCCTTGGCATCCCAAACCCGTCAGCCGGCTTCCCCTAACAGGAGGCAGGGAGGAAAGGGCCCAGGAGGTCCCTCGGCGGTCCCTCCTCCAAGCCTGCCGTAGGGGCGGCTGAGGGGTGTCGCCCCATCCCCATCTGCCCCTGGGTCCCCGTGGAGGCGGCTCGCACTTCCGTTCCGCCTGGTCCGCTGTTACCACGGACAGGTGGGTCTTGGAGGTGGTGGGAAGAGGCCTGCCTCTGGAATTCGAGCAGGCACCACCCTTCAGAGCCATCGCCCCTCGGGGGCTTCGGGATCCCCAGCCTCACTGGCGGCTCGTCGAGCCGACATCGCTCTCCTCCTCCAGAAGGAGGTGGTAAGAGAGGTGGTGGACCCTCCTTCAGACCCAGGGTTTGTGTCCAGGTACTTCCTGGTTCAGCAGACGGGGGGCTGGCGCCCCATTCTCGACCTACCGACCTAAACAAGTTCCTAAGGTCTCGAACCTTCAGGATGGTCACTCTGGCTCAGATAATACCATCCTTGGAGCGCGGCGTGTGGTTCTGCTCTCTGGACTTGCAGGGCAGCGTTTTTTTCACGTCCTATCCGTCCGTCTCACCAGAGATTCCTTCGCTTCGAGGAGGGATCCTCTTAGATTCCAAGCCATGCCCTTGGCTTGTCTCAGCTCCCAGGGTCTTCACCAAATGCATGGCAGTGGTGACAGCATTCCTACGGCGGGGTCCGGTGTACCCTTACCTGGACGACTGGCTGATAGCAGCTCCCTCCAGGGGAGGCGGAGTGGTCCAGAGATCTGGCCCTCCAGGTCTGCTCTCAACTGGGCCTCCTTATCAACGAGGCCAAGTCGGAACTCGAGCGAAGCAGGTGATTCTATTCATCGGGGCGCAGCTCGGCTCTCTTCGAGCCAGAGCGGGCTCCCGCGGACAGGGCCGAGGTTCTTTCCTCCTTGCCCGATCATTTCTGGTTGGGCAATTCGCCCCTGCCCGGGACTTCCTGCGCCTCCTGGGTCTCATGGCGGCCTGCACCAGCGTGGTCCGTTGGGCCCGCTGGAACATACGTCCCCTTCAGTGGGACTGGCCAGCCAGTGGTCTGGCGCTGCGATCCCTTGGACCAGCTTGTGTCGGTGACACAGGGATGTGGGCAACTCTCCAGTGGTGGACCGTTCCAGATCATTTGCAGGAGGGCATCCGTTCGTCCGCGAGCCGACGGTCTCTCTATCGACCGATGCCTCTCTGATGGGTTGGGGTGCCCATCTGGGGGAACACCGGGCTCATGGCCTCTGGTCCTCGCGGGAGTCCCGATGCCACATCAACCTGCTGGAGCTCCGAGCGGTCCGCCTAGCTCTCACCGCCTTTGCTCCGTTCCTCCGGGGTCAAGTGGTCCGAGTCCAGACGGACAATACCACGACCATGTACTATCTGAACCGCCAGGCGGGGCCGCGCCCATGCTTCTATGCAAGGAAGCTCTCCGCATTTGGTCACTGCGTGCGCAGCCTGGAGGCGGATCTCCTAGCTCATTCACGTGGCAGGAGCCTCCAACACCCTGGCCGATGCCCTGAGCCGGATAGGGGCTGCATCCCACGAGTGGTCTCTCCTGCCGGAGGTAGTACAGCATCTGTTCTCCCTTTGGGGAACACCTCAGGTGGACCTGTTTGCCTCCATGGAGAACGCGAAGCTGAGTCTGTTCCATGCCCGCCCCTCAGCAGGGCTCGCTGCAGGGGATGCCTTCTCGAGGCAATGGACCCGGCCTCTTTACGCCTTTCCCCATTTCCTTGATCCACAAGGTGCTTCTCAAGGCGAGGAGGGACAAGGCGCAGGTGATTCTGATAGCCCCAGACTGGCCTCGCCAGTTCTGGTACCCAGATCTCCTCAGTCTCAGCTCCAGGACTCGCTGCAGCTTCCAGCTCGCCCGGACCTGCTCTCAGTCAATCAGGGAAGGTGTTCCATCCGACCTTCAATCCCTGCACCTGACGGCCTGGTTCCTGAGCGGCTAGAGTTCCAGGCCTTGGGTCTTTCGGCGAGGTCCTCAATGTAGTTGAGGCGTCCGTAGGAGTCGACCAGAAAATGCTATGCCTTCAAATGGAAAAGGTTTTCCATTTGGTGTCAGAGCAAGGGCTTGGACCCTTCCTCCTGTTCCTTGCAAGCATCTTGGACTATTTATGGTCCCTTTCTAGTCAAGGGCTTGGGTGGCGACCTAAGGGTGCACCTGGCAGCCATCTCTGCTTACCGAGGCGCGGGCGGAAGCAGTCGGTGGCGCAGGAGAAGGTGGTCTGGCACTTTTTCAAAGGCCTTGATCACATTTCTCCAGTGCGGGAACCCCACCTGTGGGATCTACTGCTGGTACTGGCAAAGCTCATGGGCAAGCCATTCGAACCTATGCACAGGTGTGCTCTCTCTCACCTGTCGTGGAAGACCGCTTCTTGGTGGCTGTCACGTCAGCCAGAAGGATGGAGAGCTCCAGGCGCTTCCATCGAGTCTCCTTACCTGGTCTTCCACAGGGACAAGGTTGTCCTGCCCCACCGAAATTCCTTCGAAGGTGGTGTGGAGTTCACCTTAACCAGGTGTTGACTCTGCCGGTGTTCTACCCCAATCACACTCGGAGGCGAATATAGGCTCCATACTCTGGACCCTAGAAGGCGCCGCTTATTATAAGGAGCGCACGGCTGAAATCGGGAGAGGTTCGCCAGCTGTTTGTCACCTACGCCTGAAGCCGCATCTGGCAGACCTGCAGCCAGCGGGACGATAAGCAGGTGGGTAACCTCCTGCATAGATCTCTGCTATAAGTTGGCGGGCATGGAGCCTCCCAGAGGATAAGAGCTCATTCTACCCGCCATACTGCTGCAGCAGTGGCTGCTTCCAGGGACGTCCCTATCCAGGAAATCTGCAGGGCTGCTACCTGGAAGTCAGCAAACACCTTCATTACCCACTACCACATCGACCTTGAGTCACGCCGGGATGCTGGTTTGGGGCCTCGGTTCTCAGTCTCTCTTTCCCAAGTAAGTATATGGGGTGTGCGTCTTGCCTCCTCCTCCCGGAGGGAACTGCTAGGAGTCTGCCAATGAGTGTGGATGAACAACATATCCATGTTCCTAGAAATACAGGTTACTCACCTGTAACAGGAGTTCTAGGAATGGTATATGTTGTTCATCCACCACGACCCCACCCGACCTCCCCCGCCCGGACGCACAACCTGAGCTTCCAGCGGGCCAGATCTGGCGTCATGGGGCGAGCCGAGTTATACCACCCGGGCGGGAGGAGCAAGCTTGAAGACCTTCCGCAAGATTTAAAGCGGCAAGGATACTGCCAATGAGTGTGGATGAACAACATATACCATTCCTAGAACTCCTGTTACAGGTGAGTAACCTGTATTTTCTCCCTGCCCTCCCTCAGCTCCCTTGAGCCCCTCCCCCACCATGGTGCCCTGCTCATTGGGCCTCCAGCTCCCTTACGGTCCTCCACCTATGCCAAGTAAGCTATTCTGTGGTAAAACACCACTACTGTAGGTCCCCTTATACAGGGCTTAGGGAAGCCCAGTGTGCTCAGCTGGGGAGCAAAGGGGAAAAGCTCAGTGACACGTACCAGGATGCTAGCATCAAGAGTCCTGCATCCTTCACAGCCATGCCGCAAGACCCACCTGCACATTTCACCAAGAAGCTGCAGGACGGTAATCTGACAGAATGGCTTCCAGTTTGATTTGACCCTCAGGGGGTAGCTGTGCAGCAGGAGTTACCACCAGCCCCTCTGTGACGGAATGGGGAATCCAAGCGTGCCTCTCTGCCATTCTGCATAGGATCCCGGGCTTAGGGAGCAAACACAGGGCTCCACGCGTAACCAACTTGCAGACCACAAGGCTATCAAGTAACCCCTGGAAACTGTTTTCTTTTTGATATGCATAGAGGGTGGTGTCCCTGTAACTCCACTAGCAGAATAATACTGGGGTTGGGGGGGAGACAACACTACACGGAACTATGCCCTGTATGACTTGCCTTTAGATGACTCCAAGTCTTCAGTTTATAGGGTGAACAACCCCCTCAGTCTTGAAGAATAACCTAAACTGTCACCTCACTCTTGAAGAATAACCTAAATTGACACATTAAATAAATAAGCCTTTTATAATGCTGTATGCCAAAATGTTTCCCAGTAATATGTTTTTAACTTTACAGCTTTGCCACACATTCTTCACCGGCATTCACAAATTATTCACAATTCATGCTTGGCATAATTTGCATTTACTTGTAAATTGGTCTTGATCTCAGCTGTATGGACAGTATTGTTGAACGCCTGATGTTTCGGATTATTCTGGTATGAGGGAGAATATGCTCTTGCAGTTTACAAATCTCTACTGGCCAGAAACTTGCTTGTACAGTATAACTCCTTATAAAGAGACATTGTTATGTGGAGAGACTCGGAGAACAGTTGCAACTGAATGAACAGGCCCAGCATAGCAAATGTATAATACGTACATACGAACATAGAAATGCCAGCAGAAACAGGCCTCACAGTCATCGAGTCTGCTGGATTGTACAGCTAGCCCCTCAAATCCTGCAGCTGCCCCACCTTCCCATCTCCTCATAACCACCCCCCACTCTGTCCGACCCTCTCTTGAATCCTCCCACCATTCTACACAATACCACCTCCTCGGGCACAGTGTTCCACTCATCTACCACTCTTTCCATGAAAAGATGTTGCCTGATTTCCCTCCTGAATCTCCCCCCTTCCAGTCTAGGCTGATGCCCCCTCGTGTCCCTCCCCCTTTTGATCTGAAGAATCCCTTCTATAGTAATCCTGTTAATATCCTTTAGGTACTTAACGGTTTCGGTCATATCCCCCCATCCCTCCTCTCTTCCAGGGAATACATTTGCAGGTCTCCCAGCCTGTCCTTGTAGGATTTTCCCTCAAGTCCCTGTATCATCTTCATTGCCCTATGCTGCACTCCCTCCATCAATCTGATGTCCCTCTTCAGGAATGGCCACCAGTACTGCAAGCAGTATTCCAGGTGCAGCCTGACCAGTGACCTGTACTGGGGTAGGATCACTTCTCTGTGCCTGGAGGAGATTCTCCTCACTATACACCCCAGCATCTTGTTTGCCTTTGCAGCCACCTTCCTGCACTGAGCTTAGTGGTTCATACTCCCCGTTATTAGTACCCCTAGATCCTTTTCCTCCATTGTGCTTTCCAACTGTACCCATCCAAACTGATATTTCCTCCCCTGGTTCCTTGCTCTGAAGTGCAGTACCTTGCACTTCTTGGCACGGAACCCCAACTGCCATGTCTCTGACCATTCCTGTAGTTTGGTCAGGTCTTCCTGCAGCCCCCTCCACCCCTCCATGTCATCTACCACTGCACCAATCTTAGTATTGTTTGTGAACAGACTTATCCTACTCCGATCCTGTTTGAGATATCGGCTATGAATATCCCGAACAGCACCAGTCCCAGTACTGAACCCTGGGGCACACCACTCATAATGTCCCTTGGTGATGTGATGAGTGTCCCCCCACCACCACCACCCTTTGTTGCTTACCTGTCAGCCAGTTGGTGATCCAGTTGACCATTTTGTCCCCACCCCAGAGTATTCCAGTTTTCCCCAGCCTCTCATGCAGCTGAGTCAAAGGCCCTGCTGAAGTCCAAATATAGGGACGTCCATTGCATGGCCTCTGTCCAGTTCCTTGTAACCCAGTCATAGTACTTGACTAGGTTCGACGCATCTGCCCGATACAAAACCATGCTGATGGCCATCTTGGAGCCCACTGTCTTCCAGAAAAGTCAGCAGCCTCTCTTTTAGGATTGACTCCATGAGTTTTCCCACAATTGAAGTGAGACTCACTGGTCTGTAGCTGCCTAGATCATCCTTTGGGCCACTTTTGAATGGGCACCACATGGGTAATCATCCAATCCTGTGGCATGCATTCTGCATCCATTAATGTACTGAACAGGTCTGCCAGTGGTCCTGCCAGGATCTCTGCTAGCTCCATAAGAACCCTAGTGTGAATGCCATCCGGCCCGTTGCCTTGACCACCCCTCAGTGTCCTTAGTCCCTCCAGCACCCTGTTCTCTGTAATTCTGATATCAGTCACCCCCGGCCCCCCTCTGCCCACTCCACCCTTCCCAGGGGGTATCTTCCCCCTCTTTCCTTCATGAACATAGAGCAGAAGTACTCATTCAGTGCCTCTGCCTGGTCCTCCCCCTTCTCCACCCACCACCCATCTTTCTTAATCCTCACAATCTGGTCTTTGTTTCTTCTTCTCTTGCCAATGTATCTGAAGAAGTCCTTTTCCCCATCCTTGACTCCCTGTGCCAGTCTCCGCTCTCTGGAAGTCTTGGCCACTCTGACTGGCTTGGTAACCTCCCTGGACTTCTTCGTTACTCAGCTTTGTTGCCGTGCCTCTTCCATTTCCTAAACCTCTGGAATGCTTTCTCTTGGCCCTCACCTCTTCCATTACCTCCAGAGTCTGCCAGCTCGGCTTCTTTGCTCTTCCCTTATTGCTCCATCTTCTGGTGCAGGTCTCAGTAGCCTCTGCCAGCCCTTTGTTAATGATATTCCATTTTTGACTGGTACTCATGCATATCTGAATTCCCACCAGATGCTCAACCAAAATTTCCCCCATCCTTTTAAATTCCACTCCCTTAAAATTGATCACCCTGGTACCTGTTCCTCCTGTTACCCTTCCCATATTGAGTGTGAACGGTGTCCCATGAGAAGGGTGAGCACTATTGAGTGCTTACCAAAAGGGCAACTCAATAGCAGCACCTGTTCTCAGGGCTAGTGGACAAGGGAGGGTGAATAAGGGTATAGCGACATCCTGTCGCTATATGTATACTCACATGGGGGGGGCAAGCATACCATGCGATGGGCGGAAGGGAAGGGAGGGTTTGTGAGGTATAGCGTGATGGTGGGTTGCCAAGCTGGCCTTGTAGCGTGGTGGGTTTGTGGCAGGCTGTGGTTGGGAGGGTGCCAGGCTCGGTGCTGGGCACATCGGGATTTTTACACCGGTCCAATAAATAAACTTTTTTTTTGTTTTTCACCCCTGACATGCACCCCTGAGCTGAGAATCCTTTAGTAGGGGGGTGCGGGGCAAAGCTCTCGTGGGGGGCATGCGGGGGTACAAGTCCCCTTGCATAAACAAATAATTAGGGCTGTCTCTGGCGCCTTTTGTTGTGCGCCAGAGTATACATCAGTGAAGTGGATTTTCGCCAATGTACATTCGCCCTAATGGCAATCGCTTTCCGTGATCGCCGCTTGTCACATAGATCCAGTGTGACCCACACTGTATGATGGTCGCCGAGCCAAGAAGTCCTCAACTCCCAGATCCCTTACAGCCTTCCCATTTGTTAATACCAGGTCCAGAGTCCTAGCCTCCCTAGTCGGCTCGTGGACCAATTGCACCAGGAAGCAGTCCCGAAATGTGTCTAGTAATCTCTGCTCCTTTGCACATGTGATGGTTGGGGTGTTCCAGTCCACCCCAAGGAAGTTGAAGTCTCCCACCACTACGATGTCCCCCTTCCTACAGACTCTCCTAATCTGCTTGGCTAACTCCCTATCCAGGTCATTCCTGTGAGCTGGTGGCATGTACACTACCCCCACTCTCAGTGTCTTTCTTTTAGAGTCTGGAACTGCATCCATAGGGCCTCTGTCCTGCCCTCCACCCACTCCTCTCTCATACACCTTATCCCTCCTCACATAGATCGCCATGCCCCCTTTCTCAGTCCTGTCCTTCTTGAATATCCTGTACCCTGGGATCATCATATCCCAGTCCTGGTGTGGGTGGCCCATGTCTCCGTGATGGCTGCAATGTCCACCCTCACCACAGCCAAGAGAGCCTGTAGTTTGGCAGATTTGTTACCTAAGCTTCTCGCATTCAGCGAGACCACCCTCCAGCCTGTGTCTTTCTCCCCCAACCCTGATCCCCCCAATCCCCTCCTGTGTCCCCACCTCAAATACCTCTCTGATAGCTTGGGGGTAGGCACGCTTGGCTCCCCTCTGAGATCCCTGCCTACTAGCTGTCCTCCTGCCACCCCTCCACCTAGTTTAAATCTATCCCTGATGCTTTGTACCCTCAAACCTCTGCTTTAATACCCCTTTCCTTCGTGCAGCCTATCCCCTTCATATAAGCAGTGTCAGTGGCTCAGTAGGTAGCACACTCGCCTCTGAGGCCAGGAGATCAGAGGGCTGTGGTTTCAGTTCCACATCTGGCACTTGTGTTATATCCCAGTATTGACACTGCAGTGCAGCATGAGAAGGGTACTGCACTCTGAGTGCCGCTCTTTCAGATGAGACGTTAAACTGAGGTCCCATCTGCCTGGATTGGTGGTAGTTCAGGTGGATGTTAAAGATCCTATGGCACTTATCGAAAAGAGTAGGGGAAGTTTTAATTGAATATCAACTGAACAGAAAAAGAACAAAAACAATACAGAGAAAAAATAATACACAACATAATTATGTAACAGGAAAATCAGAATCAGTAATCCAAGGTAATAGTGTCCATAATTCTAACAAAGAGTCAGATGGCAAACGTTCCGCCTCAGAAAAATACACGTTCTTTAAATCATGTTCGATTCTCTGAATAATGGTGAGAAGACACGCATACTGATTCTGTAAATTAAATAGACAACGAGCATTCCACACATGCCATTTGATGATTACAAAAATCAGATTCAACGTGTTAACATTCCAATGAGACCGGAAGGGGGGCATACATCAATATTTCTTAATTAATGAGAGCAAACAAGGGTTCACGCCATCTGGCCGCTAATGAAGTCCAAAAAGTAGTAATAAAGGTACAGGAAAAGAAAAGGTGTGAAATAGTTTCTTCCTGTTGCTGACATTCAGGTATGGAACAAAATCTATCCTGCAGCGTTTTATGTTTATGGTTGTATTTAACGTTGATACATTCATGGCAACTAAGCCAATGTAAGTCCCACATCTTTTGGGGAACCCTAGAGTTACGGAGTAAAGTGAGCAAAGCAGGGAGATGTTGGGTAGGACATTTAGGAAAAACAACAATATCCAAACATTCTTGGTCCACCAAATATTTATATAATGCTTTCCTAGAGACAGTCACCAGCATGCGGCTGGTAACCTGCCACTATTTCAAATGAAAAAAACTGTTCCTAACATCAGCTGAAATCTGGGGGGAATGCGTCAAAACTGTCAAATTGTCGAGTTCCAATTTATGAAACCAAGGACCACAGGATTCAAGAAACCAAGGTTCCCACCCTCGATCCCGGTTAACCAGCAGGGGCCTAATATTATGGAACAAGAAAAAACTAGTATTAAAAAAAACAGATTGGACCATGGCTAGACCTCCATCGCGAATAGGTAGATATGTAATCTGGTGTTTAATGGGGTTCAGGCGGCTACCCTATAGGGCTTGAAAAAAAGACTAAGCAATCTGGTTTCAAATTGTTTGGGGGGGACATAAGCTAAAAAGAGAAAGAGGAAAAGCAAATAGGTTTTAATCATATAAATCCTTTTTTTTTTCCTCATCTGCCAAGAATTCCAGCATGCAACCATATTTTGAGCATAATCTAATTTGGGTGTCCAGTTAAGGACGTCCAGAGGACCATTACCATACAAAATGCCCAAAACTCTAATAGGTTCTTCACAAAGTTTCAGGTCAACAGTAGATTCACCCAAAATAGGGGGACCCAGCCTGTGGCCTACGCATTTATCCAGATTAAGGACCGCACCAGAAACAGCCCCAAACTTGGACAATGCCATAATGCAGAGCTTACAGAGGCAACATTAGCCACCATCGGACTCGTATCGTCTGCATAAGCCAAAATGGAAAATGGGGCAGAGGGAAGTGGCATAACTGTTGGGGCTGTGTTAATGTAGCGAAGTAAGGGATCTAAAAAGAAAACATATAAAAGCAGACTAAGGGGGCAGCCTTGTCTAACCCCTCTGTGTAGAGGAAGCATAGAGCCTTTCCATCCATTAACTAAGGGGACAGTAGTAGCAGAGCGGTATAGCAGCTGGAGTCTGGCAAGGGTATAATCGGGGACTTTATAATGTCTAAGAGTAGACCATAAAAAGTCATGATGTACAGAATCAAAAGTCTGTCGTTGGTCCAGTGAGAATATGAAACCACGTAAAATATTAGAATTACCACGTTCAATCATTTCCCTGAGTAAAATAAGATGGTCCTGTATGCATCTGCCAGGCACACTGCAAGATTGTGCAGGAGAAATCACATATGTGGCCAATTTTGAAAGTCTGAGAGCCAAAATTTTGGTCAATATTTTAAAATTAGTGTTCAAGAGGCATAAAGGTCTCCAACTGGAGAGCAATCTTCTATCACCTTTTTTATGTAAATAAAACAAACAACCCATGTTTAAGTCTAAAGGAAGATTTTTGTATTGTAGTACAGAATTATAAACTGCAGCCAATTCAGAACTCACATCAGTAGAAAACAATTTATACAGCTCACTGGAGAGACCATCCAGGCCCGGCGTCACTCTTGGACGTAAAGACCTGATTATTGCTTCAAGTTTGCGTGGTTGTATCTCAGCATTCAACATGTCCACAATAGAGGAGGGTGCATCAGGATTTAGAAAAAGAAAGGTAGTCCATTATAGAGTCGGGGGTGGGGGCATGGGACCAACTAGCTTTTGTGTATAACAAGTAACACAGTGTCTGATATCCAAAATATCAGTGAGTTTGGTGAAAGTGTCATCAAACAGCGTATCAAAAGTTTTGCTCTCTACAGTTTTCCGAATAGAAGCATATGGACATACAGTGTCTTGGGTACCAGAGGTTCCAAAATGCTGTTGATGTTGGACAGAAGCAGTCTTCAGAAGGTAATAGTCCATCAAGCACTTCCTAAGATTACTAATTTGGGTGGAAAAATCATGACCAGTGTTATAAGACAAAGTACATAATTTCTGAAGTTGTCGTCTATTTGTGTGATAAAGGAAGTATAGGGAATCATAATGATGTTTACTATAATTTTTAAAAAAAGTACAGAGTCCAGACTTTGTATCCTGCCACCAAACCCAGGGGGTATCATATAAAAAAAATACAGATTTTCGATTGTGGACATAGTCAGTCAGGTGACATAACAAACGTGAATCAGATAACAGGGAAGTATTCAGTTTCCAAATGCCAGAACCAAAATGGGATTTTAAGGAAGGGCCTAAAAATAGACAATAAATTATGGTCTGAAAATTCTGCAGCCTGAATAACAGCACTAGAAAGTTGGAGATGGGAAGAAATAAAGAAAAATCAATACGGGTTGCAAGTGGCCCTTGTGAAAAGTAGGAGTATGCTGACCCATAAAAGACAAATATGCATCCTGTAAACCTGTGGAATGAAGCAATTGTTTAAGAAAATTTGTGTCACAAAACAACTTAGTAGTCTTAGAAGTAGAAGACCTATCTTTGGTGGACAACCCACAATTGAAATCACCCCCAAAAATCACATGCATTGACATATAAATAAGGCTGAATTAGTTTCAGTAGTTTAATCCTATGAGATTTTATTTGAGGGGCATAGATACTGATTATTCGGAAAGGGACAGAAAAAATCAAAGCATCTAACAAAAGAAGCCGACCCGGGTGAATATCCAACAGTTTGATGGCAGTGACATCAGGTATACTAAATAAAACACCCAAACCGGAACAAGAGTCCTGTCCAAAGGATCAAAAAGAAAGCCCAGAGGTCCAGGCATGTGTGGCCCTGGAAATTTCCGGAAGTACGTGGAAACGTACATCCTGCAAGAGGATGAAGCCAGCCGTCAAGCTGGACAAAGGGGAAAAAAACTGCATCCTCCTTAGTGTGCTTTTATATACTGTTAACATTAACAGTATGCACTGAGAAAGCAGAAGACATGTGGCATAGGAAATGGTAAAGTGAAAACAAAAAAAAACAGAATTCACCTTGCCCTACCTTTCCTAGGGGTACCGTCCCTATGTTTCAGTTTTGCCTTAGCTTTCCTTTTTTGAGAACCAATATTATCAATGGTCACCTCTGTATCAGTAGTTACATCAGGGTGTAAAGAGAGAACAGAGGACGTGTCAGAGTCTGTGTTGTCCTGAGGGTGGCATAGAACCTCAAATTTATTCACGTGAGTCACAGCAGAGATTTAAGGGCTTTAGAGGAAGGAGAATTCCTCTCTTAGATCCTTGTGTAACTCTAATAAAAAGGTTCGGGGGTCCATGGAGGTCCCAGAAGTACTAGGTAGTACAAGAACAGGTACCTCCTCCAAGGTAGAAATAGCAAGATCATTGGCAGGGGAGGAGAGCAATAGCAGGGGCCTGTGGTTTCAAAGAAGAAACAGGAGCAGATTGTCCGTCCAAAATAGAAGAGAGTCAATAGCAGACGCGGGGGTATGCGTTGGTCTAGAAAGAATGTCAGATAGATGAGAACATTGTGCAGCAGTAATGATCAAACATTGCTCTTGCCCATCAGCAAGAGTCGGGGAGTTATGAGCTGCCCAAGTACAAGTCTGAAAGTGTGCCCCTAACTGTCACAAGGACACAAAGAGGTTCATCTACGCATTGAGAACCTGTATGGCCAATGTTACCATAAACAGAGCATTTAATCCTGTCGCAGACACTACTAATGTGGTCCTGAAAGTAAAATTTGTAGCATGCTTTTGGCTGACCGGGGTAAAAAAGAACTCCCTGTCTTTCCCTAGCATAAAGCTATTTGGTAGATGCTGAATCCCAGTATCTGAAGTGTGAAGCATAACCTCGCTCCTCCACCCCCTGTCCAAATATTCTCAGAATCATATATAGCCTCTGGGTCAGAAAGTATAGTGCATCTTTGCTTTAACCAAACAGTAATATCATTGAGACTCCACCCTAGTTACGAAATAGAATTGTAACAGTTTTCTGAGTAGGCTTAGTTAAGGGAATGGCAGTAAAGGGCGTCCATAAGGGAGAAGTTTTAAGCTCCTGATATTTTCTCCAAAATGTTTCTAAACCAGTAACCGTTTTAAAACTGACATCAAAATGAGACTCAGATGAAACATGAATTAAGGCATGAATTTCAAAAGCAGCAAATTGCATGGAATCTTTTAAAAGGATCAGGAAAATCAGATAAGCCCCCTAAATATTGCAGCTGAACAGCGTTGTGTCTCTTTGCTTGAGTCACAGGGGTTGAAAACATGCAGCATATGATTTAGGGGTGGAAACAGTGGAAATAGCAGGAGCAGGGCGAGGCTCAGGGTCTCGAGGAGTCTGGTGATCAAGAGGTGTCAAGGTAGCAGGACCAAAATGCAAAGTCGGGTTTTGAGTCAGAAGGAGTTCTGTGGGCAAGGAAAGGTCAATAGAATCAGCAGAGTGTCTCGGAGCAGGAGGGGCCAGTAGTTTGACAGTCTCAGGTAGCCTAGTACAGATCGGGGAAGAACCAGAATGCCAAGTTCCTACGGTTGGGTCCTTCTCCCACCCCGCTGCTTCAAGAGCCAACTCAACAGACCAGTCTGCCATTTGTGAGGTATCGGGGAGAGCAGAAGCAGGCAATGAAGCGGAAAACTCCTGCACAGAAGAAATTCCTGAAGGAAGCGGAGTGAGGGGTGCTGTCTGTGCAGGCGATCGGGAGTGGGGAGAGTCCGCGGCAACAGGCAAAGAATGCGGAAGTGTCAGAATCGGCGACGAGACATCAGAAGGAGCATTCCCAGACAGTGAGTCATTAGTAGCAGGCACAAAATCAGGCTGAGTCTTAAGAGCTAACAAACATTGTCTAGCTGCAAAATAGCTCTGTTCCTCAACTTTAAGTAAGACATCCAAAGAAATAGTAGGAGAAGACTCGCATATATTCGTCGTAGCAGGGCTAGAAGACGTCGTAGGCATAGTCTGTAAAGTAGATGAAGGAGCCATGGTCAAACACTGCACACAGTTGTCCACAGTAGTAGCAGGAGAAGTAGCCAAAGTTTCAGAAGGAAAATTTTCAGCAGGTTGCAGCACAATATTCATGGAAGACTGGGTCTCTTTCAGAACAGAGACAGAGGAGGAGACCAACTCCACTGCCTCCAACACTTCCATGTCCTCCACAGCTCCTCCTTCGCCGGCCATCTTGGCAGAATGCCAGGATGTAAGGGAACCTCTTACAGAGTAGGGAATTTTATTGAAAAATGGACTTCAATACAGAAAAAAAACAATAAACAAACAGGAATCAAAAATAAACATTACAAAAAACACGCATAAAGAAAAGGAAATCAGTCAGTCCGTCCATGTATTGCAGTTACGCCAATAACTTGTAGATTGTTCATATGGGCCGTTAGCAAAGTCAAATTGCATCAGTCTTTTCACAGCTTTATAAACAGTGGCAAGCAATTCTTCATGTAAAACATGCTTCTGTTGCAGGATCCAAAGACACTTAGATTGCCAAATATGAAAAACGCAAACTGCCAAAATAAATAAAAGGTAACACTATTATATTTAACAAAGGTATTCGGAAGGGACCAGACATAACAGTAGGATAGTCAATATTCCTAAACTCAGGCACATTCCAGTAGTCAGCCAGTAAAACCCAAAATGGTTTTATATATGAACAATCTAAAAATAAATGACATTGGGTTTCTAATAATTGAACACAAGTGGATCGAGGACAATACCTTTCTGGTAATTGTTTGTGTTTGCTGTTTCCCTTAACCCCTAATCTACCATAATTACATAGCCATAAACAATCCCAGGCATAAGATGGAATGTGTTTATTCATAAGGAACTTTAAAATAACCACCTGTCTATCCAGTGGACAATCAGGGAAAAGAACCTCAGTAGTACGTTCTGTTGATAGAATGTGCCTATACACTTTTTTCCTATCATAAGTCTGCAGATGATGTAGGGTAACATCCCATTAATGAGCTGCTTTATACATTCCTGCATATAAAGAGGTAAATCAGGGAGGCTAGACAATAGTCGAGGTTTCTTATCCTGCCAACAGAGCTTCATATAAATGTAACCATTGCTCCATGAAAGGTCTCCAAATAACAACCCCAGATTTTAAAACCATCCCCAAGTTATAATGTAAAAAAAGACTAAAAAAGAAAGCAATAGGGTGGAGCTTAGAAACTTCACCTTCAGCAATCGAGAGATGGGTTCATTCCCTTAAGAGGGTTCAGATGAGACCCCCAAAACACTTGAAAAAAAACCACTAAAGAGCTGTGTCCAAACATGGGATGGTGGTGGAAGGATATAACTAATATATAAAAAAAAAATAGGGGCAAGGATAGTTTTAATCAACATTAGCCTTTTTTTCTGGAAAGTTGTTGTCCTTTCCAATCCGCCACTAGCCTAGTCCCCTAGTCAAAGCCATGTCCCAGTTATAACCCTGCCCTATCACCAGGACCAAATAGTACCCCAAAATTTTAATAGGTTCTCTAGAAACAGGAATCCCCGCTATAATCCCATTATCTGGCACAGGAGTGGACCCAATGACAACCCCAGTACCTTTACTATAATTAATTCTAGAACCAGAGATACTCAAAAAAAGGTGAATAGACTCTTGTAAGGCTGGAACTGAAAAGTGAGGGGGTAAAATTAACACCAAACCATCTGCATAAGCCAGCACCTTCTGTTGTGGCATGGAGGGAAACACATCAAGACCCCTCAGAGCAGTATTGAATTGTAATAATCTAATGAAAATGTTGATTGTGAAGGCATAAAGAGTAGGGCTCAATGGGCAACCCTGTCATACCCCTTTAGTAATGGCCAGTTTCTTTCCAAACCAGCCATTTACATTAGGGACAATAACAGCTCCCTGATACATTGCCGACAGCAACAAAACAGACTTATCCGGGATCCCAAAGGCTTTTAACACCAAACATAAAAATTTATGAGCCACCCGATCAAAGGCCTTCTCTTGATCTAAACCAAAAACAAACCCCTTTAAATGGCCAAAGTCTCCCCTAGCAAAAAACTCTCTAAGGTAAATAAGGTTATCCTGCTGTTTTCTTCCCTGAATAGCACAGGTCTGTGCTGGATGAAGATGCTGTGGGTGTAACTCTAGAAAGGCTGGCCAATATAATTTTACTAAGTATCTTTAAATCAGAATTCAGAGACTAAGGGGATGCCACATTTCAATATCAGTTTTGTCACCTTTTTAAATATTAGAAGTAAATGGCCTCAGTCATAGTGGGAGCATAACTACCGGAATGCAAGATATAATTCAGAAGGATAACTAAAACAGGGCCTTATAGTCTGTATAAAGGTCTTATAAAATCCTGCACTAAGACACATCCGCATTGGGCAGACTGAGAGGCTAACTCATGTACAGCAGTAGTTACTTCAACTAAAGTAATGTCAGTTTCCAGATCATGCTTGTGTGGTGCAGATAAGCTAGGTAACTGTAAATCAGTCAAAATCCTGTTAATAACAGTGTCTTCCAAAACAGGGTCAGGAGCCAGGCTAGTAGTCCTGTAAGTTTCCACAACATCCAAAAGCTGGTGTGGGTCACTCACAGCGTGTCCCTGTACATCTGTCAGGGAGGAAATAAGTCTGGAGTCTATTCTTTTCTTTCTTTCCCTAAAAGGGTCCAAAGATTGTTTGGACATATGTGTTCCGAACCTTAGTTCCTGGTCTAAAGACCTTCCCCAATTGTACTGCAACTCAACCATTTGCTTCTTTACAGTGGCAATAATATTACTATAGTCATGTGTAGTAGTTTCAGTAAGTGAGATAAGGTGTTGTAGTTGATGCCTCAGCTTCAAATATCCCATATATTCCTTAGGAGACTTAACATGCGCCTGATGTTGAAAAAAGTGTTTCCAACTCAATTTGGTATCATCCCACCACTCTAATATGGAATCGTAACATTCCAAAACTGAAAACCTGGCAGCCCAGTATTTTAACCATAACTGTTTAATAAGAGGATCCTCTAACAATGACTCGTTCAGTCTCCAAATATTTTTTTTTACATCTAGGGGCCCCAGCCCAAGAAATAGAGACTGTAAGGACACTGTGGTCCGAAAATTCTATTGGCCTAGCGGAAGGCTGCACAATATGTAAAACTGCTGATAGAAAAACAAAATCTATTCTAGTCCGAAGAACACCCCTAAAATAAGTATAACCCCCTGTGGGATATAAGACCCTGTAAACATCTACCAAGTGAGCCGTGATTCCGGGCTTTCAGGGTGCCTTTGACTGGTGGGCTGGATCCGGTTATGTCCACAAGACGGTGCGGCACACCCATTTAATGCAAGTCCGGTCATCCAGCCTTGACAGGGACTGCTTTCATTTACTAAGTCATCCTGGTTTTTAGGTGGCGTCTCAGTCTAGGGGTTTGCAACCCTAATCAGTTACTTCCCACGGGTTTCCCATCTCTGGATTTTGTTTCACTTCTCATCCGGATCTGTTTTTCATGTTTTTATCTGGATGGTGGGCTCACCCCTCAATGCTAATTTTTGCTTTGGTTCTGGTTCGCTTAGGTGGTTCCTATGGGGAACAAACATTTTTCAACTCCTCTCAAGATTCGAGGATGTTTTTCACATTCCACATTTATGGCATCTAGTTCTGTTTCTCTCTTCGTTTATTAGTGGATTCTTCAGTAGATGTTGTAGGCCCTGAAGCCCGAGACTGCTCGTTGACACTAAGCCCCTCATTAATGCAGCTTACTGACTGCCTTGTATTTCAAGCTAGAGGGTGATCACTTGCAGGGATACATCTGGGGTGGGGAGGATAAGATCCAGTGCACGTGCTGCTGCTTGCAACAGTGTGGGTGGATGGGAGGGGAGGGTTATATGTTCTTGTTGGGGGTTGGGAGTGTACTAGAGGGTTTAAATTGGGGTTTCTTGCGGTCGGGGCTGGGGTGGTGGGAGGGCCTTATAGCAGCAGCAGCGTGGGGGGTAGATTATTTGTTTTATACACCCAGAGTTCAGGGCTGAACTTAGTACCCTTTGAAGCCTTAAGTAGATGGCTAAGGAGGTGACTTTTGCATCTTGGAACGTCAAGGGGATCGGGAAGAAATCTAAACAATACCAGGTTCTCAAACACTTAAGTCTTTTACGTACTCAGGTTACTTTCCTACAGGAATCACACCTACTAGAAACAGAAGCCTCACAAGTGAGGCGGCAACAAGTGGGGATGGTGTATGAGGTGCAAGGCTCCTCAAACAGCTGTGGAGTTATGATTATCATTAACAGGGGCATTCCCTTCGTCCCAACACATACTATCAGGGAACCCGAGGGTAGGTCTGCTTTAGTTATAGGTACTTTCTGGTCAATACCTCTGCTATTGAGCAGTATATATGGTCCCAGTGTAGAAGACCCCACATTTCATGAGACTCATAAATTTAATCCTGCCTTTCCTTCCCATAAGGATTATCCTGGGGGTGACTTTAACAAGTTGCAGATTCAAATCTTGACAGGTCGGGCGGCGATCAGGGGGATCTCCCCAGGTCAGAGGGCTTTTAGAATTATTGGATCAATGCGGGCTCTGTGATGTTACATGTGTCCTAAATCCTGATCGCCAAGGAGTTCATATTCAGGTCTTTGGCACATGTTTCACAGTCCCGTGATTGACTGCATATTCATTTCTCAGACTCTTTTGCCGAGTTAGGTCCTTGTCGATACAGCCTGGCCCTGTTCCATCACTCTCTGGTGCTGTGTGATCTCTCAATTCAAGATGTGGCAAAAGAGAAACACGATGGAAGCTTAATGATCAACTGCTTAAAGATTCTAATTATTGCAATACCATAAGGGAGCATATTGAGGCCTTTTTTCTGTTCAACCCTTTCAATAGTGCAAAACCAGATATTATATGGGGGGCCTTCAAGGCTTACATGAGAGGAGTTCTCATTGGCCTCTCGGTGGCTAGGAAAAGAGTTAGGGAGAGAGAATTACTGTCCTTGTTATCCCAAATTCGGGCTTTGGAATCCAATGTCTTGGCTGACTCTTCGGAGGAGGACAAGGTGAGGCTCCTAGGGCTGAGAGACAAATACTTAGAACTACTCCGGGAAAAGGCGGAGTTAGCTATTATACACACCAAAGCTAGTTATACTGACCAAAGTGAGAAAGCAGAGGCGCCTTTGGCACTTCGTGATCAGGCAACAAGAATCAGCCAAGATTTGTCCCTTCAATCAAGGCTTCTGTAGATGGGTCCCTGGAAAACATCTCCCACTGAGATAGTTCAAGAGTTTCAGCATACTACAAATTGTTTACGTGGACATCCGCCTCGAGGTTCCCTATGTCCCTAGAACGCCTCGATGGGATTACTGCCTTGTAATGCACAATAAGGTATCTCTTATTCTATTTATAAACCATAGTTACAGATACAAAGGTAATAGTCAGTGATTCAGTAAATTAATAAATCAGCAGGTGATAATTATTGTCAGATCAAAATAAACGCCTGCTCAAAGTGCAACGTTTTTAGGCCTCTTTGAAAGGCCTCTGCCAGGACGTGGCTTAGCAACTGAGCAGATGCTTCTTAACCTGCTCCCGGGAAATAATGTAATTCTTATCCTTCTGGACCCACTTTTTTCACTCATTTAATTGATATTTCATTTCAGAAACCTGCTTGCTAATTTCCTGGAACTAATTTTAGCTTTATTAAGCTAAAGAATTATTTTCTTAGCAAATTGCACTGTCAATGTTTTGAATGAGTGTTATGTGTATTGTATATTAATAATTGTTAGTAATGTAATCTTGTATTGTATGTTTAATAATTGTTAGTAATGCAATGTTGTATTGTACGTTTAATAATTTTTTGTAACATCTTGACTGTATATTTATGGTCCCGGGTCGTACATGAAAACGGGCCTTGGCTCATTGTACTTACCTGGTAAACAAAGGTTTAAAAATAAAAATAAAAATTACGGGCAAACAAAAGAATTCTACTGCAAATAAAGACTTTTTTAGACCAAAGTCTGACCAGCAGAAGGAACCTAGGCCTAAGCAACATGACGCAGCCTCGGGGAGTGATAACCCTGGAGCAGCAGAAGTGACGCTACAAACTTTAAATACTAATATAGCTCACCTTATTACTGTACAAGATAGTCACAAAAAGCTGAATGGGCCAACGCCTCAGGTTACTAACCTGGAAACTCACCTTGATGGTGCTGAGCAGCTGATTGAATAAGCAGAGGGCTTGGATCACAAATCCGTCGACGTCACGACTAAGCTTATGAAAGAAAACTTTCTGCTGTAGCAGCGCCTTGAAAATTTGGAAAACCAGGCTCAGGAGAAAAATATCTGAGTACTTGGACTTCCAGAAGAAGCAGAGGGTGAGGATCCCCTGGATTTTGCCACCACGTTTCTGCCGCAGTTGTTGGATTTTTTGGAGGATCATGCTAAGTTTTCTACTGAGAAGGCATTCCAGATTACTCCTTGTTGGCCCCTAGGTGATTCTACTGCCCCACAAACTTTTCTTATAATTTGCACTGTGGTGGGTGATCGAGACCGGGCATTGCTCTTGGCATGGAGGATGAGATGGCTGCGTTATGGTGAGTCGGATATCCACCTATTCCCAGACATCATATAGCACCCGACTTTGGTGGAAGGCTTTCAATCAGGTCCGGAACTCGCTTAAAACTTTAAAAGTTGAACATCAGTTATTGATTCCTGCTAAGCTCCGAGTTACTGGGAATGGCCGGACATACTTATTCAACGAGCCGACAGATGCTACCAAATTGGTCCAGCTAATTGAATCAGAGATGGCAGAGGGTGAGAAGAAAGGTTTGGAGGGCATGAGCCAAGAATGAGGACTGCCTGGACTCACTCTTTACTTGATTGACTGTGAGCATTATTATTAAGGCACTATATGCTGTTGTAGTTTGCTCTCTGCATTGTTGAGCTTGGACTCCTTGCTCTAAAAATGGTGCAGTTTGGGTGTTAATGCTTAGAAACAGTTTAGTGTTTTTTCACAGGTCTAAGCTTCGTTTTCTGGGAGGGGGATTATTCCTTGTGATCACTTTTGTTTGAGGGGGGCACTGAGTTGGTGTACTGACTATGGTTGCTAAGATATAACTTGTTGGTATTCCCCCAGTGTTTTGTTTTATTACCTCACTCATAGTGAGTGTTTTCATATGAGTGAGGGCTACCCCTCCCTACTTAGGGGATGACATCAGTTGGAGATCGGCTTAGATGAAAGCCATCAGATTGCCCCCGCCTCCCTCGTAGTGAGTGTTTTTTCTTCTTCCCCTCTCTGAACTTGTTGTAAGGGGAGTGGTAGTGGGACAGCACTCTCCTGCCCGGGTCTTCAGGTTTTATACACTCTTCCCTCTGTCACGCCCGGCTAGCAGTTGTTTTCTAAGATGGCCATGTACAGCCCACTTACTACACAGACTTAATTGTTGGGGTTTCCTATTGTTGTCTAATTCTGGGCTAGTTATTAATGTTCTCTCCCAGGACATACATACGCTTCAGCACTGGTCACTGTTGCCTATTGGGGATGTTGGGGTTATATAGCTACATGGAAAACTGGAACTGAGTTTTATATTTTGATTTAACTCATCCCTACCTTCACGCTGTGTTGTATGCCTGTGTTAATACTATGCTTGTTCTTGTTATCTATTTCTGTAATTTCCCCCCTTGTTGTAATGCTAGAGAGGGGGTTTGTCACATCCTGTATTAAGTGAATGTATTGTTCTATTTTTAACATTGTACCAGCCCTCTGAGGTTATGGCTGTAAGCTTTTCTTACAAATTTCATAAATAAATGATACAAAAAAAAAAAGACTTCCACTGAGGGTGCCTCCCACAGATGTCGAGGTAAGGAGTTCCACAGGGTTGGTGCGGCAACTGAGAATGTTCGATCCCCAGATTGCCACAGCCTAGCCCTGGGAACCACTAGGAGGCAACCCTTAGAGGAATGGAAAGCTCGAAACGGGCGGTGAGGAATCAGAAAGTCTTGCAGGTAGGTTGTCCCCCCCCCCCCGGTGCAGGGCTTTATAGGCCAACAGCCTGACTCTGAAGGCAATCCTCCACCTCACTGGCTGCCAGTGCAGCTCACAGAGGACAGGTGTGACATGGTCAAATTTTGAAATACCAGTCCACAACCTCACCGCCATGTTCTGCACTAACTGCAGCTGGCGAAGGTTGCCTCCAGATAGCCCAAGGTACAGGGCATTGCAGTAATCCAGCCTGGACATGACAAAGGCATGCATCAGGGTGGGCAAGTCATCAGATGGTATCAGGGCTCAGATCCAGGTAATGTTCCTCAAGTGGTAGAAACCACTCTTAATGATGACTGACACTTGAGCCTTATGTGTCAGGCCATTGTCTAGGATAATGCCCAGATCCTTCACCCTAGTAGAGGGAACCAGGGGAACACCCCCTAGGACTAGCCTGGGGGGATTCCCAACTCCCCTTCCATCACAACGATGACCTGGCTCCACCACTAGTACCTCTGTCTTGTCCGGGTTGAGTCACAACCAGTTGTGTATCATCCAGTTCTGGATTTCCTCTAGGCAGTTGTTTATCACCGAGGCAGCCACCTGGTTTCCAGGTGCACAGGACAGGTATAGCTGGGTATCATCAGCATAGCAATGAAAGCCAAGCCCATACCACCTGATAATGTCTCCCAATGGAAGCATCTACACCATGAACAACAAGGGTGATAGGACCGACCCCTGTGGAACACCACAGAACAGCGAAATCGGGCTAGATGAGGCTAGCCCCATCGTCACCCTTTGCACTCTGTCCATGAGGAATGACCTAAACCAGCGGATGACTAATCTGGTTAGTCCAATCCAGTTCCACAGGTGGTCCAACAGCACCTTGTGATCCACTGTGTCAAATACCACCAAAAGATCAAGGAGGACTAAGATGGTACGCTCTCCCCTATCCCTCGCCTACAGGAGATCATTTAGCACCCTCATGGTGCTATGGCCGGACCTGAACCCAGACTGGAAACACTCATAAGTGGCGGAGGAGGAAAGACACATCTTGAGCTGAATGGCCACTACTTTCTCTAGAACACTTCCCTAAAAATGGGAGGTTTGAGACTGGCCTGTAGTTGCTGAGACACTCCGGGTCCATCACGGGTTTTTTCAGTAGTGGTCTAACCAATGTCTCTTTTAAGGTCCTGGGGAAGACCCCACTCTTGAGGTAACACCGGACAATTCCAGCCACCACAGGCCCTACCAGGTCCACACATCAGACCAAAAGACAGGTTGAACCTGGATCAAGATCACAATATGTTAGCTGCAACATCAAGATTATCTCAACCACCTCCTCTACTCCAACCGGATCAAACTCAGCCCAGACAAGAGGGGTGCCCTGACACGACCCAGGATGAACCCCACAATCCCTTTGAGCAGTACTGGAAGAGATCTCGGGACTGACAGAGGACACTTTGTCGGAAAAGAACAGAGCAAACTCCTTGCACTTTGTGCTTGAACCTGCTCCTCCTACACGGAGACAGGTTGGATATAATAGCCTAACTACCATGCGGAAGAGCTGAGCTGGTCTGTTCCCTGCTGCAGCACTCTCACCTGACAAAAAATCTGCCTTCTTTTGGGAGGTAGCCCCCTGATAGACAGCATAATGTGTCTTCAGGGCCAGTTTCTCCTCCATCAGGCCAGAACTCCTCCAGCGCCACTCTAACCACTGACCCTTAGTCTTTAACTCTCTAAGCTCCCCATCAAAACAGGAGGGCCGGGCTTAGTGCTGAACAGAATGGCTGCCTAGTCTCTCAGCTCTTCAAACACTGAGAGAATCCGTCAGCATCCAGCAGACTAGAGGACTCGCTTTTTGAGTTACGGGGATGCAATCTATAGCCAAGTATCTTCTACACCAGCTTCTGAACTTTTTTAGTGTCTGATTCCCTGTTTGGAGAATATTTCTAGCTGCCTATCTGAAGTCACCTGGGCCTACAGCATGGCCTCCTCTGTGCAAATGGGGTCCAAAACAACCAAGACAGAGCAGATGTTCACTCAGCTTCTACAACAAAAGATGCAAATGACAATGGCAGTAAACAGCAACACTCAAACCCTGCAAAATATAGAATGCTGCCTGTTTCAAATAGAGCAATGGATCGGCTCCCAGGACGTAGTGACACAACAGCTGATGGCCACGATGAGGGAACAAGCAAAAACTATCACTTACCTTCAGGATAAAGTAGATGACCTTGATAATAGAAGCCACTGGAACAATCTCTGCTTTGTAGGCTTCCCGGGAGGGTGCGGAGCAAAAGGACTGTGCTCGCTTTCTTCAATCCACCCTCCCTCAGCTGCTGAACCTCCCTCCCAGGACTATGCTGCACATCGAACGGGCCCACCACTCACTTGCACCTCCCCCTAAACCTGGGGACAGGCCTCGTCCAGTACTGGCTCGCTTCTTGGACTACAGACAGAAAGAAGATGTTCCTGCAGTAGTGAGAAACAAAGCGCAAATAGTCTGGCAAGGGCGCAAAATCCAAATTTATCAGTTTTACTCTAGAGAACTCTTGGAGCACCATAAAGAATACACAGAAGGGTGCATGTTTCTCCACAAACTGGGTATCCTGTTTTCCCTCCAGTACCCCACCACAATGAGAATAATTCAAAATGAGGCCCCATGCTGTTCACCCACCCAGATAACCTTATGGATTTCCTCCGTAAAACATATCCGTCGGAGTTTCGCTCAGTGGAGAAATTGGGGGCTAGGGAGTGCAGCTTGGAGCAGGAGCCAACCTACTCAGATGGACATACTCCCGCTCCAAATTGGCTGGACTCAACAGCAGCACATGTTTTCGAAGGGGCTTACCCACCCAGGACAAAAAAACAGACACAACACTCACAAGCACAAGTGAAGGAACAGGATGATCTGGTCTTAGAGAAACTTTCCCAGAATATCAAGTTTTTTATTACAGAAAACAAGGTATCTAGTGCTACTGTAATAGAGAACTGGGATGCTTTTAAAGCTGCCTTACATGGATAGTTGATTTCAGAACAATGTTGGAAAAACAAAATAAGATTAAAGCAACAAAAAGTCTAGGAAGAAAAATTGCATAAATTAGAAGAAGCAGTTAAAGCAGGAGATTCTTCTAAGATAGAAGAATTGTCCAATTTCAGAAAGTTAATAGAATCAACAGACTATACTCAAACAAAAAGCACTTGGGGCCTGGTATAATAAAAAATGGAAGTGTTCTAGTTAAGCGATTGGGAAAACCTTATATGCTAGAATCCAAGTTCTGGATAAGCAAAAGTCTGAGACTGTAGTATTAGAATCAGAGGAGGAGGAGACAATTGGCTATCAAATAGGAATTTTGAGTAAATTTACTAGATTTTACCCAAATTATACTCCTCAGAGTGTGCCCCTCCTATTGAAGAGATTGAATATTATGGTTCCCTGGTAAAATCCAAGCTGCACAAAAGTTTACAGTGTTTTAAATTTATGGGGCTAGATCATATTAGATATAATGTTAGAGGGGGGGAAATAGATTAAATAGATTGGCACAATGTGAACAGAAACGGATTTATACCATGAAAGCTTTATATCTTACTGGTTTAAACAACTGTCTTGTTTCTGTGAGTCATTTTTATTTTTTATTTTCCCCCTCCCCCTCTCCTTCCTCTTTCCCCCCAACCTTTTCTTTATAAATTACAAACCCACTCCTGCTATATGTCTCTCTTCCTTGATTAATTTCTCATTATATATCTTTTGTTTAATTATCATTGTTGATTTAGCATGGCTTGTACAATATTTATCATAAGGCTTGTTTTTAAATAAGTTGTACCTGCACAAATGTGTGCATGACAGCTGTTTGTAAATACATAAAGAGAATTAAGTTAATAATTACACTGTCACTTTAATAGTTTAAAATAAAACACAGCATGTGTAGCACATTGGCCACTCCCCCTTGATAAGGGTCATGAGAAGACCTGAAGCGCCGGGGTAGCAGTAGCCGCGGAGCTCCATGCATTTGTATTATAGCAGTGTGTGCTGATTTATTTATTTTATATGTTATTCAATCAAGTGCTCCACCAAGCTTGTGTGGTTTATGTTTCGTGATTTTTGGAAGTGAGCACCCACACATTTCGAGTGCTCTGGCACCTGTGTTGTTTCTGTTAGGGACTGGATGGGGCAGGTATTCTCCTCCTCTGCCTCTGCTAGAAAGAAAGGAGTAGCTATACTCCTGCACAAAAATTTGAAATGGACACCTGTGCATGCTAAGCAAGACTCCTTGGGGAGGTGGGTTCTAGTCTCTCTAAATATGCCAGAATGCCCAATCATTCTGGTGAATATATATGGCCCTAATAAGGATACACCGGGGATCTTTCATGAAGTCGCTCAAATCATTGGCAACTCAGCACAACCCTCAACTCCCATAGTGATTGGGAGGGGGCATTAACTTGCCCCTTGACCCCTTGATAGATCATAGCGCAGCCATGCAGGATAGTCACCCCAAAACCTGGCTGGTACTGAAACAAGCCATGGTTGATATGGGCTTACAAGTCATATGGAGAATTTTTCATCCCCGGGAGAGACCACACCTTTTTCTCGCCAGTGCATAGCACTTACAGTCGCTTTGACTACTGGCTAGTCTTGACTCCCATAGCTCAAACAGCTATTTTCTCTGATATTGCACAGATGGTCATCTCGGACCATGCCCCGGTACAGCACCACATTTTGTGGGGTCTCCAGGCATCTCCTAGTACCTCTTGGAAGCTGGACCCACTCCTTCTTAGAGATACAGAGCTGTTTACTCAGGAGATCTCAGGCTTCTTCATTTATAATCCACCCACAGATACTTCACCTGACATCACATGGGAAGCACTGAAAGCTACGCTCAGAGGTGCCATTATGGGCTATGCAGCTCGTAGATGCAGACAAAGGGAACAACTCCTTCAATCATTAGAAGAGCAATAGTAAGCAAAAGACACAGAGGCAAAGCTAACCTCTCATTTTAAACATCAGTCCCCTCTGGGGTGAGAAATTGTTGGGCTTAAGATGGAAATTAATGAGCTGTTGGCTCGAAAGGCCGAGGTGGCGGTTCTCCATCTGAAACAAAAATTCTGGGAGGGAGGAGAAAAAGGGGGAAGATTTCTTGTGTACAGACTGCAGAAACAACATGTAAAAAGACATATCCCTGGTTTAAGAGATGACAAGGGGGTAGTTAACACAACGGCAGATAAAATCAATGATATCATGAATAAATATTACACTGTACCTCCTCCAGATCTATGGATCAGAATGTAGTGCATAAATGTTTAGCCTCTATATCTCTCCCTAAATTGACTTCCCAGCAAAGTGCTCTTTTAGACATCCCTATCTCCCCCCGTTGAGATATAACAGGCAATTAAAGGTATGATCTCGGGGAAGACCCCGGGAAGGGATGGGTTTCTGGCCGAGGCCTGGCAGTTGGGTCACTACCTAATAGCCCCACTCCTCAGTAACGTATTCAATGAAGCACTAGATAAGGGGTGCTTCACGCCTGCTCTCCAGGAGGCAATCATTACTGTGTTTCCTAAAAAGGGGAAGGATCCCACCCTACCCTCCAGTTATTGACCAATTTCCCTTATCAACACAGATAGCAAAATCTTTGCTAAAATACTTGCAACACGGCTGGGCCCCCTCCTCTCGTACCTTATTCATCTCTCTCAGGCAGGCTTTGTGCCCAGCTGGTACAACAGGGATCATATCCACTCCCTACTGATCTTTTTATTTTTATTTAGTTTTTGTTAACCGGGTAAGTGCACTAGCCATAAAATGACTATTTTCAGGCACAACCCGGGAGAGTACAGACATGCAGAAACTTAACAGGATAACAAATTATGAGTGCTTTACATACAATGAGTTAAAGAGGATACAATATATCAGAGCATACAAAGTAAAGCGCTTTACATACAATGAGTTAAAGTGGATACAATATATCAGAGACACACAGAGTAGACCATTCATAAGTTCATAGGTGCCTACCTATGCAATAAATAGAGAGGACCTTGGACAATAAATTATCAGATGACATATCATATAAACAGAACAAGGTACACAAAAACAAAAACAGGTAATACAAAACGAAGAAATAACCATTGAGAGCAGGGGGTGTCATTAAGGAAAAGTCGGTAAGTGAGGAAGAGTGGAGCAAGCCATGAAATTAGATTATATGAGTGTATGTAAGTGTAAGAGATGCCTGCAGTGCAAGATTGTATATAGGCAGGAAAGGGAGCGAAACAGACTGGAGAGTAGAGGGTTATATAGAGGTGAGGAAATACTATTGTATGGCCAGAGACATAAGTCATTAGGTAGGGTGAAAGCAGGAACAGGTATCAGCAATCAGCAGATTCGAGCGCAGTTTTCTCTTAAAGCATGTGTGGGAGCTAGAAAGTCTAATGTCAAGGGGAAGGGAATTCCACAGTTGTGGAGCCGCATGCGCAAATGCAACAGTTCCTTTCCTAGTGCGGCACCTCTGCAAATTCAGAAAGGATTTATCAGCTGATCATAGACCATGGAGTGTGTCCTGAGGAACAAGCACAGCTGCAAGACACCTAGGGGTTTGATTTCGAATTATCGAGTCAATAAGAGAGCCAAGGTAGTATTTCCTACTAGCTAATGGAGAAAGCCAACCAAGATCATTATAAAGTTGACAGTGGTGTTTAAGCCGAGGAGCAGAAGAGGCATAGCGACATATGTTGTTATACGTAATATCCCATCTGAGTAGGTCAGTTTTATGAGCAGCCCCATCTTGCTTCATCACGCCAAATCCCTTCCCACTCCAGCGGCTGCAATAGCCATTGACTTCAAAAAAGCTTTTGATTCCCTGGAGTGGAACTACTTGGCCATGATTCTACAACACCTGGGAATAGGACAGCAGTTTAGGGGTTGGGTCAATGTGCTTTATCATGGACCATCAGCCATGATCCTCACCAATTCTACCCTGTCGGCCCCTTCCTTTTGGGCAGGGGCACCAGACAGGGATGTCCCCTCTCTCTCTCTGCTACTCTTTGTTTTAGCAGTAGAGCCACATGCAGTGGTCATGCAGCAACACAGGGACATGCAGGGTTTAACTATTAAGGACACCTCATACAGTACCCTTATGTACATTGACAACTTGCTGGTCCCTCTGGAGAAAGCTCCGGCCTCCATCCCACCAGTCCTGTCCTTGCTGATGGACTTTGCAGCATACTCCGGCTTAAAAATAAATCAGTCTAAGACTGAGGTTCTTCCTTTCAATAGCCTCTGTACTCCAGCTCTCATAACCCCTTTTGGCTTGCACTGGTTTCCCGATGAGATTGTATACCTGGGTATACACAACACATCTGACCTTAACAAGTTGTGGGACCTAAATATGCGGCCAAGGGTGGCAGAACTCAGGACTGAACTAGACAGATGGTAATCACTGCACCTCACCTTGGCCGGGAAGGTTGCGGCAATTAAAATTATTTCAGCATCCAAGCTCCTATATCCCATCTCTCATATTCCATTAGAATGCCCAGCTTGGTGGTTTAGCACAATTGATACACTTCTGGGTAAATTTCTCTGGGACAATAAGACGCCAGGATACAGCAGAAACAAGATGAGGGCTCATTGGCGGGTGGGAGGATGGTGCTTGCCGTGGTTGGAGGGCTACAAGTCGGCCTATTCCACTGCGCAGATGATAAACTGGTTCGCTCCTTTGGGACCAAACTCTCCGCAGTGGGTAGCAATGAACAGGTACAAGCTCAAGCTATCTGTCTACCCCTGTTGCTATGTAACCCCCTATCTACAAAACTGAAGGAACACCCGACTATAGTCCCAGCAATCAGAACCTGGAAAAAGGTGCATGCCAAACTCCATGCTGACCCACTCCCCCTTCTCTGGACCCCCCTCTGGGGTAAAGAACTGATTCAGATTGAAAGGAAAAATATTCACTGGGCCCATTGGAAGGACCGTGGTATTATCAAGGTAGGGGATCTTATGCTGGGAGATGGGCAGGGCATAAAGGCCTTCCAAGATTTGGCTAAGGAAACTGGGTCGGGGAAGGCAGACTTTTGGAGATACCTACAAATTCATAGCGCTGTCACAGCTTTTTTAAAAATGTCCTCTCAAATTCGTCCAGTAGTGGACAAAATGACACACTGGCTGTCATTCCCCAAAGGGCAAGCCAGTAAAATATATGCAGACCTCCAGGACTCGCTACCCTCTGGGACTCAGAGGGCAAAAGAGAAATGGGAGATTGCATTGCAACACTAATATCACAGAAGGCCAGTGAAACCTCTGCTGGAGGCAGACCCATTTCACCTACCCAGATATGAGAAGCAAACTCATTCAAAACAAGATTCTTCAGAATTGGTACAGGACACCACAGGTGCTCCATAAAAGTAAGCTCATGCATAACGATCTCTGCTGGAGGTGTATGGATCAACCAGGTGATTTGCTTCATGTCCCTTGGTCATGTCAACTGATCCTCCCCTTTTGGAATTCTGTGATTGAGCTAGCATTTCACACTTTAGGTTTGCAACTGGGGCGTGACCCCCAGTTTTGGTTCTTGGGGATCTCTCCTGGGCAGGAGAAGCTCTCTAAGGCGCAGAGGCGATAGCTGGCTCTGCTTAGCCTTCAAGCAAAGCGGCTGATCCTAAGTCAGTGAAGAACTACAGGCATCCCTCTATGTCAGAGCTTCTAACCTCCTTTCAAAAGGTGGCTTCCTTAGATCAGATGTCACATGTCATAGATAACACTCTTCCAAAGTATTACTCATATTGAGCCCTCTTCACTACATACTTAAAACCAAGAGCAGGTCTAGGATGCTAGCCCTTACTTCAGGTTGGTCTTCAAAATCTCTTTTCCCACAAGCTTGCATTATTTGTCTTGACTAGATAGTATAGAAACATAGAAACATAAAAGTTGACAGCAGATAAGGACCTCAAGGCCCATTCAGTCTGCCCATTTTTTTTCTACCTTATAAATGTGCCATCTGCCTTTGCTCTGTCAATGGCCTATCTATTCATACTCATCTGTATTGCTCCCTTATGCCTATCCCATGCCTGTTTGAAGCCCTGCACTGTATTCATATCCACCACTTCATGAGGTAGGCCGTTCCATGCATCCACCACCCTTCCTGTGAAAAATAACTTCCTCACATTACCCCTTAATTGGCCTCCTTCTAATCTCATGCTGTGTCCCCTTATCCTGCTATTTTTCTTATAGTGAAATATTTTAGACTCTTTCACCTTGTTAATGCCCTTAAGGTGTTTGAATGTTTTGATCATATCACCTCTCTCCCTCCTTTGCTCTAGGGTATACATATTGAGCTCCGTTAATCTGTCCTCATATGTTTTCTGATGCGGTCCCTGCACCATTTTGGTTGCCCTTCTCTGGACTGCCTCAATTTGGTTAATGTCCTTCTGAAGGTGTGGCCTCCAGTACTGCACGCAGTACTCCAGATGGGGCCTAACCAGTGTCTTGTAAAGAGGGATTATTACCTCCCTCTTCCGACTTGTGATACCCCTACTAATACACCCCAACATCCCCCTAGCCTTACCTACTGCTTTAGTGGTCTGCTTGGATGATTCCAGGTCATTGGTGATGATGATGCCCAAGTCTCTTTCTTCCCGTGTGACTGCCTGCAACTCCCCTCCCAGCCTACAGGTGGCTCAGGGTTTCTCATCCCTATGTATATGATCTTGCACTTCTTTGCATTAAACTCCAGTTGCCACTCTTCCGACCATTTTGCTAGTTTATCCAGATCTCTTCTCATTTTGCCCACCCCATCTGGATCATCTACTCTGTTGCAGATCTTGGTGTCATCTGCAAACAGACAAACCTTACTCTCCAGTCCATCTGCAATGTCACTGATGAAGATATTGAAGAGGACTGGCCCCAGGACTGATCCCTGAGGTACCCCACTTGTGACTTGCATCTCTTCTGACTGTATACCATTTACCACCACTCTCTGTTTTCTGCCTGTCAACCAGTTTGCCACCCAGTTGACCAACTTCTGACCCACCCCGAGCCTACCCAGCTTATTAATCAATCTTCTATGTGGAACAGTATCAAAACCTTTGCTGAAGTCAAGGTAGGCGACATCAACTGCTCCCCCTTGGTCCACCACTCTGGTTACCCAGTCAAAGAAATCTATGAGATTAGTTTGACAGGACCTTCCTTTTGTAAACCCATGCTGTCTTGGATCCTGTGCTCCTATGGATTCCAGGTGTTGCACTATCCTTTCCTTTAGGAGTGCCTCCATAATCTTGCCCACTACTGAAGTAAGACTGACTGGTCTGTAGTTCCCTGCCTCCTCCCTGCCACCACTCTTGTGGAGTGGGATCACATGAGCCCTTCACCAGTCTTCTGGGACCTCTCCTGTGCTCAGAGACTCACTAAACAGTTCTGATAATGGCTCTGCTAGTTCCACCCTTAGCTCCTTTAGTACCCTGGGGTGTATGCCATTAGGTCCCATTGTCTTGTCCATCCTGAGCTTATCGAGCTCTTGTAGGACCCTTTCTTTTGTGAAGGGACTAGAGCTCACCTCCCTGCCTCCTGTGTCCATGGTGCTGAGCTGTGGGCCCTGCCCTACCTTCTCTTCAGTAAATACTGAGCAGAAGTATCTATTTAGGATAGATGCTTTTATATGTTCCTCCTCTTCACATGCCCCCTTATCTCCTTTGATCTTAGCAATACCCCCTCTGGACTTTCTCCTTTCACTAATGTATCTATAGAAAGTCTTGTCACCTTCTTTTACTGTTTGTGTTAGTGTTTCCTCAGTGTGAGCTTTTGCCTGCCTTCCCTGCTTCCCTTAGGGAAGTTTGGTATGCCTCCCTATCTTCATCCCGCTGTGTTCCCTTATATTTCCTGAAGGCCAGCCTTTTGGCTCTGACCTTTTCTGCTACCGTTTTGGAGAACCAAAGTGGTTTCCTTTTTCTTTTGCACTTCCTTTTCTCTATAACACAATGGGATGTTGCTTCAAGTATTGCATCCTTAATGCTTGCCCACTTTGCCTGTACCCCCTCACCTGTGGCACCCCACTCCAATCAAATCTGCCTCACCCCGCACTCATATACCCGACTTGCACTTTTCCCCACTTCCTCACCTTGCCATCCTCTATTTCCTCCTTCTTTTATCCCTTCAATGTATTATCTACTCTCCCCTCTTTCACTCCCCCTCTCTCACCCACCTCTAAGGATATAGCACTTACTTGCACAACTAGCCTGACAAATGCCACTGGCTGCTTCACTGTCTCCCCCTCCTCTTGTTAAAGCTTATGGTCCTAATAACCATACAAAATGTATTACTCTGTGAAATGTCTATTCTCCTTGTAATATTACTATTTCACTATCTCTGTATTTTCCTGACGTGGAACCTTTGTAAAAGAGCCTTGGCTCAAAGGTATTTTGTAATCCTATATCTTAATAAACAAAATAAACCTGTATTTCTTTTTGCCAGGGCCATCTTATCAAAGTCAGCTCCTCTGAAGTCCCATATTTTTGCCTTGGAATGGGATGGTTTAGTTGTAGTGGCCAAATTGAACCATACCATGTGATGGTCACTGGCCCCCAGGTGACCTTCTACCTGGAGATCTGTGATCCTTTCCCTGTTAGTCAGTACTAGATCTAGGATAGCCCTGTCTCTTGTGGGTTGTTGTACTAGTTGTTTGAGGCCCTCCCCCTGCAGGGAATCCACCATGTGTCTAGTTCTGGCAGATGTTCCTGCTGGTATTGACCAACCTGTATCTGGCATGTTGAAGTCTCCCATTATCAGAACCTCCCCTTTAGCTGTCATGTTATCTTCTAACAGTAATGTGTCTATGTCCTCCCCCTGGTCCGGGGGCCTGTACACAACCCCATTTCTTATGGCTGTCCCATTTCCTGTTTCCAGGGTGACCCACAGTTCTTCTGGCTCCTTATGTGTATTCTGAATTTCTGTAGCTTTGATATTTTCATTGACATACAGGGCCATTCCAACCCCCCTTTTTATACCTCGGTCTCTTCTGAAAAGTACATAGCCAGGTACTGAACTCTCCCAAGTGTGGTTACTGGTAAACCACATCTCGATAATTGCTACTATGTCCAGTTTAGCCTCTGTCATTATTGCCTGCAGGTCTGGGATCTTGTTTACCAGACTGCGAGCATTTGTGTACATGATGTGCCTACCATAATAGCTGAACAGTACCTTTGACAGAGTCAATACTAGCTTGCTGCCTGGCTTGTTAACTGTTCACTGGGTAGTATAGCAAGGGTATAAAGTTGGGGAGAATATGCCACAGGAGATGATGTCTACATCAATACTCTGAACAGAATGCCTATGTATAACCTGTTGGTAACAATCCTTCAATAGTGCACTTCTCAGACTAAAACGGATTTTCTTTGATATGTATAGCATGTCTTCTCTCTTGTCCTGTACTGGAGATGCTTTATACTTGTTGCATACTGTACTCTGTCATGTTGATCTAACTTGGAAATTTAAAAAAAGTATTAACTCTAAAAACAGGGGGGCCTTCAGCTAGTAGACAAAGGACAGACACGGATGGATGCGACTGAGTTGAAGGTCTTACATAAGGTACCCCATCTGGTCTTAAATTTATGTCAGAGACCACTCATGCAAAGAGCCAACTTCTTGGTTCTGATAGTTTCTATAAACTGTGACTTCCATTCCTGCATGGTTGGAGCTTTGTCTTATAACCAGTGTTTAAGGATGCTGTTTCTAACTGACCTACCTATTACTAATAAGGAGCATTTCTGCTCCTGTGACCAATGCTCATTTTCACTGAAATGTCCTACAATACATGTTTCTATACTAATTTTTTTATTCAAAAAAGGAATGTTATGAAACATGCTAAAAGACAAAGAACCTCCGTGCAAAAGTACTGAGGTAAGGGTTACCCCAAAGAGCACTAGCCATAAAGCCAAGTTTCAAAGAAATACAAAATCACACATACCCCCATAAAGCAAAGCATCATGGGATGTATAAACAAATCACCATGTAATTTAGGCTGGTTCGCTTTAAGCAGGAATGCATGGCACCATGCATTCTCTGCTTAAGTTGAACCAGCTAAAATTCGTAGCGCTTGTATATATCCATGATGCTTTTGCATTATGGGGAAGTGTGGATGTTATAAAACATGTTTTGGGCTTCTTTTCATAGGTGTCTGTATTGTAGGACATTTCCATAGCATATGAATTAGAGAACCTCTCCCTGATTTGCATTTATTGCAGTTAGGATCTGTTCTAAGGCTCATTTTATACATATGTGTCAGAGTGTAATATAAATTGTATAGTGTTTTAAAGTGAAGTAGCCGTAAGTTGACTGTATTATATGCTTTCATAGAAAAAGATCTTTGTCCAGTTCCAATTTTCTGTACTTACCCCCCGTTCTTGTGTTCGCCATTTTATGGGTTCCATTACCAGTCCTCTGGTGCAGTGTGAAAAAAGATTATACAATGATGAAATTGAGAGTGAGAGAGATATAGACAGCCTAGAAAATGTCTGGTATTATCACTCACTGTGTGATCTAGCTGTAACAATGATCCTCTAGCTCTCCTAAGTTTATTGTAAGATTCTTCTTTACTCTTGAAATATCATACTTCACCAGATTATCAAAGGTTACAAAGGTACGTATTGAACTCTAAAATATCCTTAACCCTGATTACACTCTTTTAAATCCATTCATTGTTTTTTAGAGGTGTTATATTTATTGTAATGTTAGCGTTATTCCAAATGGGCTGCATTTTGGAATTAGGTAGGTCTAGTTTAAATATACAGTATACCTTAGTATTTTAAATAAGTCTGAAATAACTTTGGATTTAGCTATTTTAATCTTCCTTGCATAAAGTACAGAATAAAGTATAGAGTGCAAATCTATTTCTTGAGGCATACATCATTTTGTTTCAATTTCTATCCATTCTAGGACATAATTCATTCCAATTATGGGGGTTAACCATTTAGAAAGTTGAGAGATTCTTGCGGTTAGGTAATATAAGAACATATCCGGTGCTCTCAACCCCACTTTATCTTTATTTCTCGTAAGCTTGTGGTATGCTAGTCTAATTTTCTTGTAACCCCAAATACATTTAGAAACATTCCAACTGAGGCCTTTTATCCATTTTTTATGTATATGACAAGGGAGCATAATGAAAATATATAGAATCCTTGATAAAATGTTTGTTTTCACATAATCTAATCTGCCCCATGTCCCCAAAGGTAATTTGTTCCATTTTGATAATGGATTCAGAATTTTAGTTTTCAGAGATGCCAGATCCTTAGCGATTGTTTGAGCCAAAAAGTCCTATACAACTTTATCCCTAGATACTCTGTATATTCCTGTGCCCAAGACAAGCCATTCTGTATGATTTCATTCGTATTGCATAATCTATTAAGTGGGAGAAAGCTTGATTTCCCCATGTGTAGTTTGTATCCAGACCCTAAACCAAAAGTATGAAGGATCTCTAATATCTGAGGTATAGACTTCTCTGGTTCTGCAAGGGAGATAAGGAGATCATCTGCATATACCGAGGTGTGGATTTCCTTTCCACCAGTTACAATTCCCTTAATTATGTTATCTGTATTAATGTTTCTTATCAAGGGGTCTATTGTTAAATTAAATAACTGAGGAGAGTGTGGGCATCCCTGCCTTGTGCCGCTTGTGATCTCAAAATAAGGTGAGATAATACCATTAGTGATGATAGCTGAGGTAGGATTATTGTACAAGATCCGTATCCATCTAATAAATTTGTCAGGAAAATGCTAATAGTTCAGAACATTAAAGCTGTGGGACCAAAGTATATGGTCGAATGCCTTCTCAGCATCTAACGATAAAAGACCACAAGGTATCCGGGATTTATTTGCTGATTCAATAACAAGAAACAGTTTTCGGGTGTCATCTGCCGAAATGCGCCTTTCATAAATCCTGTTTGGGTGTAAATAAATAGGTGTATAATTTTTTTTTTAAATCTGTTAGTTAGGACATTAGCTAGTATTTTAATATCTGTATTGCTTAACGAAATAGGCCTATCTATAACTATTACAATTTTGTCTGTCTTTTCCAGATTTCTGTATCAAGGTAATTAGGCCACGAGTCTGGTCACCAGATAAATGACCTTTGATTAATGCCTCGTTAAACATTTCCTTAAGTGGTGGAGCCACTTCCTCAGAGAATACATGATACAAATTGGAAGAATATCCATCTTGTCCTGGTGGGTTTTTTTTCAAAGTTTTAATAGCATCAACAATTTCAGTTTCTGAAATATCTGAGTTAAGCTGAATTACATGCACTGGAGGTACTTCTGGAATAGTCAGATTGTAAAAAAATCTGAGAAAGTGGTAGTACTGTCAGAGGATTCTGTTCTATAGATACTTTTGTAGAACTTAAACCAAACCAAACTTTATTTTTCCAACACTATTCCAACATAGTTCATAGCGTTTTACAAACATTTAAAACCAAATATCATCAACACTGTTATTTTCTTTTTTTAAACATATAGCACGATACTTTAAAACAAAACAATAATCTAAGTCCCAGCATATGCTAGCTCAAATAAATGAGTTTTCAGGGCAGATTTAAAAGCCTTAACAGATGGGTAATCCCTTATCCGACAAGGCAGAGAATTCCACAGGGTCGGAGCCACGAAAGAAAATGACCTAGTTCCTGATGTTGTTGACCCTGGGAATCTCTAGCAATCCCTCATCAGCAGAGTGGAGAGGACAAAGGAGGCAATGGGGCAAAGGAGCTCTTGCAGGTACCCCAGTCCCTGTCCATGTAGGGCCTTATAGGTCAGTAATCTGACCTTGAAGGTGATCTTCCACCGCACCGACAGGCAGTGCAGAGTGCGGAGCACAGGAGTGACATGGTCAGATCTACGTAAACCAGTCAATAGCCTGGCAGCCACATTCTGCACCAGCTGTAGGCAATGGAAGTCCACCCCCGGTAGCCCTGGGTAAAGGGCACTGCAGTAATCAAGGCGCAAGGTCACCAAGGCTTAGACCAGTGTAGGAAGATCATCAGGTGGTACCAGGTGCTTTATCCGGGCGACAGTTCTCAGATGGTAAAGAGAGGACTTGACAACGGCTGACACCTGAGTCTTAAGTGTCAGTCTACTATCAAGCATGACACCCAGATTTCACACCTGGTCAGAGGTCCTCAGCTGGCTGCCCCCTAGTCAAAGCCCAGATGGCTGACCCTCCGAGGATCTCTCCATCCGATGACCTGGGTCCACAACCAACACCTCAGTCTTATCTGGATTCAGCCAAAGCCAGCTGGCACTCATCCACTCCTGGATCTCAGTGAGACAGTTGTTAAATACTGTAACAGCATCATCTTGTCCAGGCACAAAGGACAGGTACAGTTCAGTATCATCTGTGTAACAGTGAAAACTCAACCCATACTGCCTAATAATGTCTCCCAATGGCAACTTATATACTGTGAACAACATGGGGGAAAGCAAAGAGCCCTGTGGTATGCCACATGGCAGGGAGACAGGAGCTGAGGAAAACACTGTGGACTCCACTCTCTGAGTCCTGTCTGTGAGGAATGAATGGAACCATCTGAGGACTGTGCCACTCAGTCTGCAGAAAAGCCACAGATGCTCCAGCAACACCTCATGATCCACGGTATCAAATATTGTACAGAGATCAAGGAGGACCAAGATGGTATGGGTCCTCCTGTCCCTCGCTATCAGGAGATCATTAGGTACCCGGAATGCCATCTCAGTACTATGTCTTTTTCCTGAAACCGGACTGGAGAGGATCGTAGATGTCGTGGGTGGTCAGATGGTCTTCGAGCTGCAACACAGCTGCTTTCTCAATAATCTTACCTACATAAGGCAGGTTAGAGACTGGCCTGTAGTTTACGAGACAGTCTGGGTCCCGAACCAACGCCTCCTTCAGGGTGTCCAGAAACACCCTGGCTCTAAGTAACACTTGACTATCTCAGCCAGGACCGGTCCTGTTGTCACCACGCACTCCACAAGGAGGCACATCGGACCTGGAGCCAGACTATAGCAAGTCAGTCGCAAGCCCTGGACCAACTTCATGACATCCTTGATCATCAACTGGGCATAGGCCGACCAGACAAACTGGGTGCAAGTGCACTCACACCGATCACCACTCTGCCCATTTGAGCGAGCTGCACTGATCTCTGACCTGATGGTTACAATCTTATTGGCAAAAAAATCGAGCAAACTCCTCACACTTCTCTTGTGAAAAGGCTCTCTGATTCTGAAGACAGGCTGGACTGCACAACCTGTCCACAATACGGAAGAGCTGGGCTGGTTGATTTCACGCAGCTACAATCTCCCCAGACAGGAATTCTGCCTTCTTACGGGAGATCGCAGATTGATATTCCTTATAATGGGATATCAATCTAAGTTAGTCCCCATTCAGGCCTGATTTCTGCAAGCAATGCTCCAACCTTCTACCCACTCTCCTCAGCTCCCTCAAGGTCCCATCAAACCACGGGGACCGAGGCCGCATGGTATGTGGTCGAACGTGGACCGGAGCAACTGCCTTCTTATAAGCTTGCAGTAGGCTCTCTGGACCATTGCTAACACTCGCACTACCCAATAGATCCAGAACCACCATCAGACTAACTGGGGTTACTCCCCGTAATGGGTGGTACCGGACCATCTCCATTGGGGTAGGTCTATTTAGAGGGGCCACAAAGCTGAACCCAATAGTGTGGTGATTGGACCATCTGATGGGTTCCACCACCATGTCAGAGATCCCATTCTCATCAGGAACACCAGATCCAGTGAATGACCTTGTATGTGGGTCACAGAGGTAATTACCTGTGTGAGCCCCAACAATGTCATCAATTGGAGAAAGTCCTGTCCAAATTGTGAGAGTTCATCATCGACCCAGGCATTGAAGTCCCTCAGTAACAACCGCCTGGGGGCCTCCAATACCATCTCATCAATGAAGTCCGCAAACTCCTGCAGGAACTCCTTCTCATTCTCGGGTGGATGATAAACGAGAAGTATCCTACAGCCCACACCTGCACCCATGATATAGTCAAAGGATCTAGAGTCCCCAACTGGCACCTCTACCAGGCCCAGCTCCCTCTTAAAACAGATGGCAACCCTCCCACCCCTACGATCCAACCTCGGGTGGTGTATCACAGAGTACTCGGCCGGAACAGCTGACTCCAAAATGGGACCAGCATTTTCATCCAGCCAGGTCTCGGTGATGCAAGCCAGGTCAGATAACCCAACAAGATCCGCAATCACTGCAGTCTTGCTACAAATCGACCTGGCATTGCATAACACCACCTGGGCTGGATGAGTAGGCAAGATTGACTGGGCTACCTGCCCACTACAAGTGGAGCCCTTGGGTATGGGCACCAGGCAGGGTGGACCCCTATCCTGGGCCCATTTCGCCCCAGGGCATTTCCTTGACCCCACCACCCCAATTTGCCCCCCGCTCCTCTCCCACCTAGGCCCCCGATGCCTCCTCACAATCCCCAAGCCATGACAATGTCTATAAACCTCGACTGAAAGCAGGGGATAATCAAAGGGGTGAAGGGCCCTAAGCTCAGCGAGAGAGTAATGCCCGCCCATCGAAGCCCTCTGTCAACACATCCTGCATATTCTATCCCCAGCAGAAAATCAGCAACACACACTCACTCACTCATACAACTACATCCATTTCATACATTCAATCAAACAAAAACGTAAAATCCAAAAAACAGAAGCAGTGCACTAAAAATTCTTAAATATTATCTCAAAGTCCACTGTATTTAACTATAGTCAGTACTGTTCTTTCTACCCTGATTAGGAAGCACACCACTTCTTCCCAAAAGTTCAGATAAGGGAGGGGAGCTCTCACCAACCCCTCACCAATAATGTCCCAGTCTTGTGGCGCTCTCACTGCCACATTCAACAGTCAACAAACAGAAAACTGTTTTAATAATTTAAAACAAAGGAAAAGCAAAATGGAGGCCCCCTCACAACCTCCAAGTCATGCAAACTGTATGTTGAAATGTTGTCACAATTATCTTCAGGGGGCAAAGAAAACATGACTCATGGAATGGTGATCCTCTTCCACGACTGTCCACTGTGGAATTACTCTGGCAAATAGATCCTCTGCCATGAGTACAACGCTAGGCCCAGACACCCCCTGACGCAGGCACCACACTCCAAAAGGTATTCCCACCTAAGCCCCCTGATCCACCCAGTCTAGGCAGGTAGACCAAGGAGGCTTAATGGAAAAATCCAGCATCCATCCTTCGGTCGGTACTCTCTATCTCCACCAGGAAACCTTGGGACACGGCACCCACCTCCAGGTAGTCCAAAGCAGGTAAAAGATCCACAGGTAATCCTGGGCAAGTATTTGGCGTCTACGAAAAAATAGCAGTCGATAGAGGCTGATAAAAACTGACTGCAACTTAACTGTGATTGTTTTAAGCACAAACGCTAAACATTCAAAATTAAAACTTAGCTACTAAAAACTAAAAGCTAAAAGAACTGTTGCGCTAACGTGACAGCTGACCCAGCTCGGCCGCCATCTTGGTCAAAAAAGTCTTCATTAATTTTTTCTATATTCCATAATGATCCTGTTGTCATTATGTAGTTTAATAGTTGTTATAGAGGTTGTGGATGAGTTCTGTTTCAGTCTAATTGCTGAAAACCCAGAGGCCTTAGGTTCTGTATCAATATAATTGATTTATGTTTTACTTATTATAAATTCCACCTCCATTCTAACTGATTCATTGTATGCTGCTTTAAGCTTAGCCCAAGCTTCCCACAGTTCTCTAGAGCTTGTTCCAACTAGCTTTTTTTCTAGGTCATTTATTTTTATAACAGATCATTTTGTATTTTAAGTCATTGTTTTTTCTGACTGGAACATATGCCAAGAATACCCCGTAACAAGCATTTTAACGCACACCATAGAATTCCCCAACATGTATCTTCCTGCTTTTTAAGTTTGATAAAATCAGCTAAATGAATTTGAATTGTAGATGCGATTTCAGGGTCATTTAGTACACAGTAGAAGTATGAATTCCCCAGCTCTTGGAGTTTCCAAAGTTTTGTATTCTTGAAAAGTTTAATACTACTGGAGAATGATCTAAGACAGCAGTTTGTTTGATTTCTGTATAATTAACCCTATTCATGAGGTCTTTGGTAATAAAAATGTAATCAATCCTACACCCAGATAAACTACATTGTGACCACAAGGTACAGTATACTCCTTATGTAACCCCTAGGTGGCGCTATCCCAAGGGCTACTACCTCTGCCGGCTTGGCTAGTAGCAGGTTAAGGAGCCTGAGTTTGGAAACGGGTGCCTCCACCCGGAGGTCAGGATTGGTAGTGGTCAAGCTAACCTGGGCACAGCCCTCCAGGACACTGTAACCCCCCTCTTTCCTTACTAGTGGCCAGAACAATACACAATAATCACTTTCACAATACACCTGATACACCACACAAGTACCCACACTGTTTGCACTTACCACCAGGGCTTTCCTCTGGCTCAGCCCTGGGGACCCCCTGTAAAACAAGGTTATACACAGCAAATAACAGCAGTACAGTACTCTTGCACAAACTGGAACCACAGTCAGGATAAATGCAAAAAAGAGTTAGATCTGATTTATTTAAGGGTCTTGAACAAGGGAGGGGCGTAATCAGGTTAATTTGCTTAAAGGCTGTATCAATCAAACAGTTATGCATGCACTTCAGGGTCCATAAACAGTCACACACCCTGGGTACCCAGATGGAGAATGGTGGGCTAACCAGGAACATTGCAGCTGGTTGGGACATCCGGTGATGGAAGAAAACAGCATGCACCACACACACTAATTGTAATCCAGAGCTGGAGGGCTCAGTTCGTGAAAAGAAAACAACAAGACAACCAGATGACACACTTTTAGATTAGGCTGTTGTTGCAGGGGAGCTACCCTGATGATTACTCACGATATCCAAGACTGGATACAGACTGGACGAAAATTGAGACTGCAGGTGGTTGATCTGGAATGCCAGGAGAAGCAGGGCCCACACGATTCACCGAGGCATCGTTCCTTTTCAAGCGTGGAGCAGGGGGCTGATCCCCCAGGCAGATCTCTTGTTGATGGCTTACTCTGTGCAGCGGGTAGTCTGGCTAGGCTAGTGTGGCAAGGCCCAGGCCAAATGGAGACAAATTCGGATACAGTCCATTTTGGGCCGGATACAGCTTCCAGCAAGCAGAACACAGTTCACACAGTGGGGAACCAAATCATGACCCACTAACAATGCACAGCACATTTACATATAAGGAAATTCTACTGTATCAGGCAAACCGCTCTTCGGTCACATTCGCAAAGTCTCTGCACAAACCGGGGATTCAAAAGCAGCTGAAAATCCTGACAGGCTGATCACATTCAGCAAACTCTTCAGTCTTCTTCATTTATGAGCCTGGTAAAAAAAAATCAGTTACTTACTTCGTTCTCACAAACTTGGATTTAGTCCAAAATAATTCTCTTCTCTCCCTCTCAGGGGCAGCAGGCAGACACACAGGCCACAATTCAGGCCTTTCCACAGTTCTCCCGAGCGAAACTACTCAGACGGCTGCTTGACTGTCTCAAGCTGTTGCTTCTTCAGCTCCCAACTTAGATCTGACTCAACTGCCAGCAAGCCTGGCACTTTTCCCAGAATCCAAAAGGTTCGGTTGGCTGATCTGTCTGTCAGTCACAACAAAGGCTCCCCCTTCAGGTGCAAAAATGTGCCAAAAGCCCAAAACTACAATTCCTACAGATTTTGACTTCAGACAGCTCCTGTAGTCCGGCTCCATTTTAGGTCCCACCAGTACTGATTAGTCCAATTCGGCAGTTCAGGACCAAGATAGTGGAGATAAACAAAACAGTCCTTGCTGCAAAGAAGGCAGGTTAGACGAACTACATTTTCACTCTTAATGATTTTCAGCAAATAGTTACATCTTTCAACAGAGCTCCTTCTCAAATTACTTATGACTGCAATCCAGGCAGCTCTTAAAGAGACAGTACTCAGAGGCTATACAGGTACTCTCTGGCAATCACATTTAAACTGGTAAAATGCAGGACACCAGCCTGGCAGTGAGCATTTAGGCAAGCTCGAGGAAGACTTTTTGGGAACCCCCATTTGTAAGGGGGGGTTACACTTAACATGGGGATGGAGCGTTCTCCAAACATATATCAAGTTAGTATTAGAGATTAGGTCTGCCAAGTCTTTATCTGTCATAGAGCGGGATGGCTTGAACTTGGACCTGACTAAAACAGGGTCCAGAACAGCATTTGTGTCTCTAGCTATTATAGTCATGGCACTGGGTAAATTATTGATTTTCTTATGTACAATATTAAATATGTCATGGCTGGGGGTAGTCGGACCATAAAGATTAGCAAAGATGAATGGCTTTTCTCCCACCTTTCCATGTAATATTATAAAGTGACCACCAGAGTCCTCTATCTGGTTACATACCTGAAAATCAACAGCCCTACTGAATAATATTAGGACACCTGCATGTTTTAAACTATTCCCTGCCCCAAACACCTGCCCTACCATTCCCTATGCATTAGGGTGTAATGATCCATTTTAAGGTGTGTCTTTTGTAGAAATGCAATAGAAGCATTATGTTTTTTAAGGTGTCTAAGAACGGAGCATCTCTTGACTTTATGATTTAACCCCCTGACATTCCAAGTAATCACTGTTAACTCATTTGTGAGAGCCATTAGGTACAATTAGCAACAAGTGAATTATTCCAATGCTGATAATCCGCCTCACATCGAAACCTAGAGGATATACTAGCTTGTTCATTTTTGTATAGTCTACCTGTCATGAACACCGCTTCAGGAGAACTGTTAAATCAAATAACAGAATAGATATACAGAAAAAAGGATGCAAAAGGGAAGAGAGAATGACAGATACAGCAAAATCAAAATATACTAGTACAGAGTATTTAACATGTACAAGGTTGGATGAAGAAATTTCTGTAGATGGTTTATTCTTGCAACCTAACCAACTACTTTTCCCCTAGCCTCTGCCCATCCCCGAATGTTCCAAAGAGGCAGCAAGGTGACCGTCAATCCTCCCTCATAACAGAAAAATTGTTTATGTAGAGAACTAAAAAAAAAATAATGCCCTCTCAAAAAAAAAAAGCATATTTGTATTACACTACCATTTCTACCATAATTCACACTATTTAATAGAACCTGTTCTTAGCAGATGGAATAGAATTCTAGCTTTATAAAACTGTAGCAGAGGTTATCATTCTTCAGATAACCTGTTTATGCACCCTCCTACTTAATCTATCAGTCAAAAAATCAGCTATTAAGAACATAAGAATGTGCTGGCAGAAGGAAACCGTATGATCCATCTAGTCTGCCCAGATTGCTTACCCCCTATTCTGTTCTTCATCTGAGATTACCGCAGTACTTGTCCCACACTAGTTTAAAAGCAGTGACTGTTTTGGCCTCCACAACCTCTGGTGGTAAGGTATTCCAAGGGTCCACCACCCTCTCTGTGAAGTAGAACTTACGAATGTTGGTTTTAAACTTACACTGTTAGTCTCAAACTGTGCCCCCTTGTTCATGTGGTCTCGTTTCTGTGAAAGAGGTTTTCTGCTTTTACCTTATTTATGCCCTTTATGTATTTGAAGTTTCTATCATGTCCCCCGTTTCTCCTTTGCTCGAGGGAGTACATTTGCAGTTGCTGTAATCTAGATTCATATTGCTCCTGGTGCAGTTCCTGTACCATTTTAGTAGCTCTCCTTTGTATAGCCTCCGAGCGGTCTTTGCCCTTTTTTAGGTGTGACCTCCAGAACTGTACACAGTACTCAAGATGTGGTCCCACCAAGGACCCGTACAGAGGGAGTATGACCTCTCGCTTCCTGCTTGTAATGCCCCTGTCAATACATACAAGGATGCTACTAGCTTTCTGCGCCACCTTTTCACATTGTCTACCCACCTTTAAATCATTGGAAATAAGCACTCTGAGGTCCCGTTCGAGTTTTGTTTCTGTTAATTGTTCACCATGGAGTGTGTATGTTTTCCTTGGGTTTCCTTTACCTAGGTGCATGACCTTGCACTTTTTGGTGTTGAATTTCAACTGCCAGTCCCTAGACCATGCTTCTAGGCTCTCTTTAGATCTGCTTCCATTGCTGCTGTTCCTTCAATTGTATCTACCCTGTTGCAGAGCTTTGTGTCATCTGTGAACAGACACACCTTACCTTGCAGGCAATCAGCAATGTCACTGATGAATATATTGAAGAGGATTGGGCCAAGGACAGATCCTTGAGGCACACCACTGATCACCCTTCCCTCGCTAGACAGTGTTCCATTGACTATAACCCTCTGTGTTCTATTGTGCAGCCAGTTTTGAACCCACTTGACTATTTTGTGCCCTAACCCGGAGTGTTCTAGCTTATTGGCCAATCTTCTATGGGGGACAGAGTCAAAAGCCTTGCTGAAATCTAGATAGACTACATCTGCCACCCCTCCCTGGTCCAGTATTTTGGAGACCCAGTCAAAGAATTCAATCATATTCGTTTGACATGACCATCCTGCTGTAAATCTATGCTGTTTAGTATTGAGCTGCCCTGCTTCCTTGAGGAACTTCACTATTCTTTCCTTAAGTGGGCTTTCCCACTACCGAGGTCAAGCTCACTGGCCGGTAGTTTCTGGCCTCCTCCCTGCTTTCACTTTTGTGCAATGGTACCACTGTAGCCCTTCTCCAGTCCTGAGGTATTTCCTCACTCTCTAGAGACTGTGTGAATAATTCTGCCAGTGGGTCTGCAATTTCCTGTGCCAGCTCCTTCAGAATTCTAGAGTGGATTTCATCTGGGCCCATTGCTTTATTTGTTTTTAATTTGAGAAGCTCTATTAGGACACTGTCTCTTGTAAATGGTCCAGCATCTGCTTTTACGGTGAGTTTGCCTGTGTTCTGCATTTTGGGTCCATTGCCGTCGTCTTCTTTTGTGAAGACTGAAAAGAAGAAACTGTTTAGAATCTCTGCTTTTTCGTTATCATTTTCTGCCTGTTTTCTGTCCTTGGTTGCTATTCTTATGTTATAATGCCTCCTTTTGTTTTCCTTTTTTCTCTGATGTATCTATAAAATGTTTTGTCACCCTTCTTCACTCCTTGTGCTATTCTTTCTTCTGTCTGGGCTTTGGCTACCCTTACTGCCTTCCCCGCTTCTTTTAGCTTTCTTTTGTAGACTTCCATATCTGCCTCATTGTTAGTATCCTTGAATCTCTTGAACGCTTTCCTTTTATCTTTTATTTGTGTTGCTACATCCTTGGTATACCATAGTGGTTTTCTCCTTTTTCTTGACTTAGAGATTTGCTTTGTGCACTGGGCAGTTACTGTGAGTAAAGCTTCTTTCTGGGCTTTCCACCTCTGTTCCACTGTGCCCTGATTTCCTTGCTAAGTATTTGTTTTATGGAAGCCCTCATTTGAGTAAAGTCAGCCTTCTTGAAATCCAGGACCCTCAGTTTGCTGTGGCTGACTTGTTCTTTACTGGTGATGGTGATCCAGATGGTCCTATGGTCACTGGTACCTAGATTGCTGCCCACCATTGTGTCAGAGATCCTGTCGCTATTTGAGAGCACGGGGTCCAGGACAGCTTCCTCTCATGTTGGTGTGGTCACCAACTGTTCTAGTCCTGCTCCCTTTAGTGCTAGGAGGAATTCTCTGCTCCTTTCCATAGAGACTGTGTATGAGAGCTAATCCACATCCAGTAGATTGAAATCACTGACCAGTAGCAGTTCTCCTTTCTCTGCCATCTGTAGGATGGCCTCCAGGAGTTCCCTGTCCAAGTCTTTATCCTGGGCTAGGGGTCTGTATATAACCCCAACTCGCATAGGCTACTTACTTCCTGCTCTGAGAGTGACCCAGAGGACCTCTGCATTGCTGCCGTGTCCCTGGGTTTCCATAGCATTGATGCTGTTTTTACTAAATTTAATATGCTTTATTGAAAGACATGAAAACTGAGTACACCAAGGACTAAACAAGACGTTTGATGCAAACAAATACAAGTTATGGATAACATGGGTGTAAGCTAGAGAACAGCCAAGAGTGTACTACACAAGTATATCATGGTAACATGATGTATTTTTAAACATTAAATAAAAGCCCCCCGTCCAACCCCCAAGCACCCTCCCTCCAACAAACCCCACCACTCCACCCAACCCTGGAGACAGAGATCCACAGGTAAAATAAGAAAGTACCCTAAGTTCTCCCATCACCAGCAAAGTAAAACCCTCAGAATGCCACCCCATAGAGATAGCAGTTTTGAGTATCCCACTGGCTTGAGGGCAGTTATCCCAAGATACCAGCCCCAACCTGTTAGGTGGAGAGACTAAATAGTGAGGAGGGCCTCCAACATACCCCATTTCCTGGAGTAGGATGGGTGCCGGTTTATGATACTGGCAATCATTTTTTCCACTCTGAGATTGAATAATATGTCATTCAGCCATTCCGTAAATGAAACCACATCCTGATCAAGCCAGTGATGCAACACCAGCTTCTTAACTGTTAAAGAGATAAGCAAGATATGGAATCTCCTCTCTCTAACTGGAATATGGGCTACATCACCCAATATATACATATCTCAGATATGAAGTATTCCCGAAGGCCTAGCAAGGGGTCTAATTTTGACTTGATCTTATCCCAGAGTGGTACAACCTTGGGACATTCCCAAAGAATGTGAAGGAGGTTCCCCTCATCTCTATTACACCTTGTGCATTGACTGGTGGGAAGTCTGCCCATCTTGTTCAGATGGTGGGGGGTGAGATAAATATTGTGCAATATGTAAAATTGTGTGAGACGCAAGTTGTCATTTGACACAAAGCAATACATGTTTGACCACAGCTCTTCCCAGTTGATGGGAGAGTTGGGGAAACAGGATGCCCAGTACTTAGAGACACCTGATATACCTGGGTAGATGCGGTCAAACAAGAGGAAGACTAATTGAGAGACAGCATGTGGTTGTGATACTAGGGATATAACTTGGGAGATAAACCCCCTTGATCTGTGGACCAGTGGCCCGCCCCGAACCAAGCAATAATTAGATGCTGGACCTGAAATACCTTAAAGATAACTCTAACTGGCAAATGCAGGTGGGCTAATAAGTCATTACTATTTGGGATCTGTCCCTCTACTAAAAGATCGGAGACCGCCTTGCCAGTCAACTCCGAAAATCCAACAGGGGACAGCATTACCCCTCCTATCTGAAAGTTTGGGTTGCCACAAAGTGGTTGATAGATGTCCAGCACATTTCTGTACTGCATTGCCTTGCACAATTGGGCAGGCACCATTAGAGAAGTATGTACTACAGAGTTTTTAAAATCTTTGGTCAGTTTACTAGGAAGAGTAAACAGGAGGTTAAGGGCGAAGAAACCTACCGAACAAAGCTGATGTACCTCAATTTGTAGCCAGAGTGGGACATAAGAATTTTCTAGGAATGTCACTGCCCACCTGGCATACTTGGATAGATGGCTGGCAAGATAATAGGCAAAGAAGTTGGGAAGTTTGAGGCCGCCTAAGTGTTTTGGGGCCCCTAATTTTGTGTAAGCTTTCCGAGGTTTCTTACCCTTCCAAACAAAGTTGACCACAATTGAGTGGAAACGATGAAACCATCTATGGGGGAGGAAAACATTTAGCATGCTCAAGGGATAAAATATCCAGGGCAGCACATTCATTTTGATTATACTAATGCGTGCCTACAAAGATAGGGAGAGGAGATTCCATCTATCCAGATCATGCCTAATGGAATCAACAAGTCTGTGTAGGTTAAGTTGCTTCACTTCATTAATACAGGGCTTCGAGTCAGGAAGATACCAAGGTATTTCATAGTGGTCACCCAGGTTAGCCCCAGATAGTCATTGTCGGCAGGGATGGCTATGGGATTGAGTGGCAAGACCGTGGTCTTATCAGTGTTAAGTTTGTATCCTGAGAACTCCCTGAACCCTGTAATGAGCTGGAGGACCTGGGGCATGGAGCAGTGCAAATTCGATAGGGGGAGCAGAATATCATCTGCGTACACCAAAATTCTGAGATCCAGCACCCCCACTGGAACACCCGATATCAGGGGGGATGTCTTCAAAAGATGTACCAATGGTTCCAAATATAGGTTGAATAACAGAGGGGATAGGGGCATCCCAGCCGAGTACCTGAGAACAGAGAAATAGTTTTGGAGAGCACACCATTACAATATACTCTAGCTTTCAGCTCAGATTATAACACTTTGATCCAGCTGATAAACTGAGCAGGAAAACAGAATTTCTCAAGAACTTGAAACATGAAATCCCACCGAACCCAGTCAAATGCCTTCTCCGTGTCCAGCGAGACCAATGCCATGTGAACTTTTGCTTTCCTAGACGCAAAGAAGATGTGTGACAGTTTCCTCAAATGGTCAGCCGAATGCCTACCTCTCATGAAGCCCACCTGCTCTGGCCCAATCAGACCATCCCATACCCTCATGGTTCTAGAGGAAAGAATCTTAGCAAAAATGTTCATATCGTAGTTCATGAGGGAGATGGGACGGTAGCTGGATACCCTATCGGCCGGTTTATCTGGCTTGGGCAGAACAATTATGAATGCTTCAAGTAGGGAGTAGTCTGTTAATCCATTGTGGCAAAAAAAGGCAAAAACCTTTTGAAAGATAGGAGCAAGCTCCTCTGCCAGGCATTTATAAAAGTTTGGAGGAAAGCCATCTGGTCCAGGGACCTTGTCGGAGGGAAGAGAGTTAATGGCTTTTAGAATTTCTTGAGAAGAAACCAGGCACTCCAGAGACTTCTGCTGGTCCAGGTTCATGACAGGCAGGGGAATCAAACTCAGATATTTACAAGACAACTCCGGGATAGGGGGATTAGGATGGGAGGAATAGAGCTCGGTGTAGAACTGGCCAAACTCTTGCACTATTTTGTGTGGAGCCACCTTTAACATTCCATCAACCTGAAAGGGAAGTGCTTGGATTATCCTAGATGCCTCTTGTTGTTTAAGATGGAGGGCCAGAAGGTGGCCTGCCTTGTCACCTTGGTCCACGTTCGTGGAATGAGTTTTGAGAATAGCGTATTCAGCTTTCTCCCTCAACATCTCCGCATACTGATGTCTGAGTTTAGCTAGGTCTGCCTGCTTGACCTCAGAGGAATCCAAGCACAGATTCCGCTCGAGGGAGCCTATTCTGGCCAACAAGTCCTGTATCGTAGCTTCCTGTTTTCTATTCCGGGTAGCCACCATACGGATAAACTCCCCCCTCAGGAAGCACTTAAGGGAGCTCCATACTTTGTCATAGTCAGGAATAGATGTAGCATTCTGATCCATGAACTGGCTAATACACGTTTTGATTCGTTTTAATGTCTGGGGGTCTTTTAAGAGCTGTGTATTAACTTTCCAAGTGTTATCTCATTTTATATTTGGGAGAGGGGTATACTTAAGCCACACAGGGGAGTGATCAGATTAAGACCTGAACTGAGATCCCACTATCCAGGACCCCAGGCAGGGAACTAGTGCTGATTAAGAAAAAATCTATGCGGGAGTGCAATTTGTGAACTGGGGAGTAGAATGTAAACTCACGTGCATCCGGGTGTAGCACTCTCCATGGGTCACATAGCCCACCCATTGCAAGGAAATCATGCAGAGCTAGTTGGGTAGGGGAAGGCCAGGCATAAAGATGGTTAGACCTGTCCAGGTCCATAGTGAGAGTTACATTCCAATCCACTGCAAGTATTTTTGGGATGTGCAAATAGGGAGCAATGAGAGTGGTCAAATGGGAGAAAAATTCAGGTGCGGGAATATTGGGACCATAAATACACCCTAACAGTATTTCCGATTGCTCTAGAGCCCCGTGGTGTAGTATGTAGCGACCAGAAGAGTCTACTATACTATGCTTGATGCTGAAATTAATCCCCTTAAAGAACATAATTGATACCCCTCTCCATTGAGTAGAGTTGCCTGCCGTAAAGACTTGCCCCACACTCTGCCGTCTAAAAAGCAAGTCCTCTGTGGCCAGGAGGTGGGTTTCCTGCAGGAAGGCAACTCCACAGTGGAGTGAGCTAAGATGTTTAATGACTTGGTATCTTTTCCCCCTCGCTCTAGTGCCTTTAATGTTCCATGAGATAAATTTCATGTGCAGAAGGTATTATCTAGTACATCCATTAGTGGTAAGATATTTAAAATGCAAGTGGCAGAAGAGGGACAATATAGATGCAAATTCCCTGTCTACATTTCCAATTCCCCCTTAAACCCCCAACTAACCAAAGCCTCTCCTTCCCTAGCCCTCCCCACCACACTGGGTGCAGACAAAAACAGTGTGATGCACGAGTGCCACCCCCACACCCCTGTACCAAAATGCCACAAAAGACTCCCCAAAGCTGATCCAATACCCCCCAGAACTCTAATAAGACCCCAACAACCCCCAGTCCTAAAGACTGATCTTCTATCACGTTCCTGGTCGTGATGAGACACATCCCTCCTTTTAGAGACAGCCCACCTGCCGCCCCCGCTCCCCCCAAAACCAATGCCAACCCATTCACCTATTGTACATGAACATTAACACTGACAACCTTGTATTTTGAACTGCAAACCATTGTGCAAACAAACATTAAGCACTAGCTAAAGCAAGCAAGTATCCTAAAATGCCCATATAGGTGCTAGTTTAAGCATATCCCCATCAGGTACCCCGTACAGTATAAGTTAGTCCAACAGGCTTGATATGAATGAAAAAAAGGATAAAACCTGCAACCATGCAGACTACAAGTACAAAACTCATGGCAGCCTTATTCTGCAAAAGGACCCCCATGGGTGCCATGACAAAACAACTGGCCTCGAGGAGTAGAAAAGAAGGCACCATAAAAACGATAAGGCAAAAACAAATTACATAGGGGGACCTATGTGAGGCTAACAGAAACTGAACAAGACAAATATGAACAAATAACAGTAGTGTCCACATAAACGACCTCGGGACCAGTTCTGTGGATAATGACAGGGTTAGTATACGATCCTCAGGCTAGTAATCAGCAGCCTTGATAACAGACTCTTAGAAAAAGACTAGAAAAAAAAAAAAAGAGTCCCTGTCTTTAATTATTGGCTTTTCGCAAACAGTCTGCCATACCAGTCTTGAGGGGAGGCCCCAGGTGTCCATAGGGGGCAAGACAAATAGAGAGGACTCGGCTTAGTAAACTGTGGCCCATATCCAATGAAAGGAAGCACTGGCGATGGAAAGGGGGCCTTTAGTTCAAGCCTATGTAGACGCTTAAGAAATCCTCTTCGAGTGAGGCAATTCCCTCGTTTCGCCACCAGATAGAGTCTCCGGTCCATCGGTGCTAAGGATTAGATGGGCCACTAATTTTGTACACAGTGCACAAATCTGCTAACTAATTCATCCATCAGAAAACCCTGTATCATCAGAACTTGGCACAAAACAAAGGGAGCTTGTTAGGGGTGGGAGAGAAAAGAATCGTATAGGGACATATTTGTACTTCTATTACTTGCCACAACAGCATAATGTTCACTTCACTCCCCCTTAAATAGATCTGGATACAGTATTTTGAGGCTTGCAGTGGCCTGCTCACAGGATTCATAACTATGCCAAGTGTCCGTATGCAAGACTTGCAGAGTTGCCGGGTACCACATGCAGAATTTAACCCCTGCAGCAATCAATTTGGACACCACTGGGTGTAATTCTGTCCTCTTCATCCTCACCGACTTGGGGAGATCTTGTGCAATTCTGATATGGCGCCCTTCCCACTGAAATTCTTGCAATTCTTTCACCTTATTAAGAATGTGCTGTTTCTCTAAAAAAACTGAGCAATCGGAAAATTAAGGGCCGTGGGGGAGATCCCGGGGTAGGAACAGGCCACAATGACCTGTGCGTACATTCGACAATGTACTCCGGGCCCATGTGGAGAAGAGCCAGCAATTTTCTTACAGAATTTCTGGACAAAAAGCACTGGGGCCAACCCTCCTCTCCCTCCGGGAGACCAAGAATAACCAGATTATTTCCGCGGGATCTCCCCTCAAGGTCTTCCAGCTTCCCTTCCATCGACTTAACCCGCTGCCTCAGCTACACTATTTCCAGATTAAGTCTAGCTCTCCAGTCATCCAATGAAGAGATTCTCACTGCGTTATCTCCGGTACACCTGATGAGTAGGTCTAAAGAAGATCTGATGCCTTGCAAATCTTGCACCGGTGTGTCGAGAGTAGCTTTGAGGGGATTCAGCCCTTCCAGGAACTAGGCTTCGGTAAGGGTGGCCTGATGGGTTGCAGTAGAGGTTGCCCTAGAGGTCTGCGACTTTGAGCACTTTGCTGTTTTCTCCTTCACCGGTGTCGTGGGAGGGGTATGCCGTGGGAGTGAGTCCCTCATTTCTGCCTCCATGTTCACGATGGAACGTACGCTGCAGGATGGTAGAAGTGTTCAGCAGATCCCAACTAGCCGAAAGAGGTATTTTTGTTAAGTTAGCACAATTATAAGTTGAGTTTTAGAGCTATAGAATCAGAAGCAGCAGAAGGCATGCCTGCTCCGGCAGCCATCACGTGTCCAACCATACTGATGCTGTTTTTTACATACATTGCTACCCCTCCACCTTTCTTATCTTTGCTGTCTCTTTGGAAAAGTGTTTATCCTGGGATAGCTACATCCCAGGAATGGGTCTCAGTGAACCATGTCTCTGTGATTGTGACCCAATCCAGGTCTGCCTTCGCCATTATGGCGGTGAGATCCGAATTTTGTTCACCAGGCTACGAGCATTGATGCACAATGCTCGCCTTCATAGTTAGAATTGATCAATGTGGAGCTTCCTTAGACATTGTCTTTATACTAAGTAGCCTTGTAGGGTCCTTAAGTGTGCTGAAAAGGTGTGTTAGTGTTGTCTTGATCTGGTTGTGTGTTCATAGGAGATTGTTGGGAGTGACAACAGTTGTCTCCTGTGGTTCCTTGGATGCTGCTGCCCACTCCCCACTAACTAGTTTAAATTAGAAATGAAAACATCAAATTTCTGGCCTAGCACCCGGGTTCCCTCCTTGGTGAGGTGCAGGTCATCATATAAAAGAACTGCCTTTCCCAGAAAGTAGTCCAGTCCTTGATGCATTTGTAGCCTCTCTCTGCATACCAGTCTCTAAGCCAATTGTTGAGCTCAAGAGATGTCTTTATCTCTGATGTTCTTCCTGCTAGCTCCTTTTTCCCATACCGGAAGAATCTCAGAGAATGAGACAGTGGGCGAAATAGAAGAAAGTTTGTCACCTAGAGAGACCAGATACCTTTTGGTCTCCTCCACTGAATGATTGGCCAGGTCATTGGTGCCTAGGTGGACTAAGACGTGAGATTTTATCCCTGTGTTCCATACAATTTTCTCAATGCGGTTAGTGTGTCTGAGCGCTGATGATACTGGAAGGCACCTGACTGCAACTTTTGTATTTTTGCTCTGTTGTAGGTGAGACTCTGTTTCCTGAATCAGAGTCCCCTTTGACTAGTACATGATTTGCAGTTATGTCCTCTGTCTTCCTGTATCTTATTTTTCGCTCACATGAGCCCTGTGGTAGGTCTGGGCTTCCTGTGACCTCTACCTCGAACCTTTGTTTCTGCTACCTGTAAAAACAATCAGTGATGTTCTGTCTTTTAGATGTACCAAGACCTTGTTACATCAACTGCACATAAAACCAAAGTACACACAGAACTGATAGGAGGGAAAGGAAACTTGCTGGTTTTATATTTGCTTGCACGCATGCACAAGAAACATGTTGTGGCAGCTTAGGAGAGAAGCGGGTTGTGGAGGTGCAGCACTGTTGCGGCCAATGCCACCACTGCTTTTGTGGGCTTGGTTGTGTGTCACCAATGCAAGCCCATGCTGGTGGTGATACTAGTTTGCAAACCTGCCACCAACTTGAAACGATTTGACCGCTGCAATCAGGGAGTGCCTCATCATCACAGCATCAGCCTCTCACTCCATTCTAGTTTGCATGCAGATGAGAAGCTGATGCTGTGATGCCGGGTTGGTCTCTGTTTGTTGTGGCAAATGGTTATGATCCATGACTGGACTATGAATTTTTCTAATTTCTTTCCCCCTCCCTGCTGTGTGACTGCGCCGTGGCCGCTGACCAGCCGAATTGCTTCCCCAAAAAAAAAAGCATCACAGTGGTTCCCACACAGACCCCCTCCCTCAGTTAGCGAGCCTCTCGGCTCCGGTTCCACCTCTGCAGACCTACTCCCTCCAACTGTACCATTTTTGCTGGTACAATACCGAATTTTTAAGATTGGCACCGGATCCTACCTGGATCGTACCATGGACTGAATTTGCCTCCCTCCCAGTTAAACAATTTTTAATCCCTGCTGCCCCCCACCCTCCACAAAATCTTTACTTTTTGCTGGAGCAAAGGGTTCCTCGACGCTCGCTTGACGCTGACCCCCAGAACTTGAGCACTGCAGTTGAGTGCTTGCTAATTACTGTGTGCAGCTTTTGCCCTTTCTTCTGACATCTTGAACTGGCAGAAAATAGTCTCAGGAGATCCCGAGTCAGAGTCCAGGCAGCCCGAGCCACAGTCTTGTCAGGTCATTATTTAATAACCAGTTGGTCGGGTCACCAAGTCACCGCACTCTCACTGACGTGGCCATGACTCGTCAGTCTTCAGCATTGTCAGGTGGGTGACTGTCTCGCTGCAGGACTAGGAGTGAAGTGTGACCAGGCACACATCTCCCAACGATGGATCCAGTCAGACCGGCACATCGCTCTGAACTCAGCTGCCCTCTGAATTCCTCACTACTGAGTAGGTGCAATTAGTTGCTTTTTTTTTAATTAACAATATATCAACAACAATCCAACCAGACCCTCTCCAAGTTCTCCAGTCCACAGTAATGCAAGTTGTCATTCATAATTCAGAGTTTTTTCTACCTTTTTTCTCTTTTCTTTCAGCAAGGGGAAATCAGTGAATGCTATTATGGTGCTGAGAAAAGTATTTGGTTCCCACGAGAACAAATCTTTAGTCAGGATATTTAAACCATTAAGACAGCCAAGAGCTCAGCTGTATTTTAAATGTGTAATATGAAGTCTCTTCTTTAAGTAATTAGAATCCATCATGCTAAGAGATCATCATTTGTTTTGGGACACAGGTTGTTGGTTTATATTTTGGAGGGGCTCAGAGAGACAAAACTAAACAGATGGGTGAGTTGGCAATGTTCCATTGTCTGCAGGCCTGCAGTGCAGTCTTCCCTTGCATTTCCCAGCAGGACTGCCCCTGCTGACATTTGCAATAAGCAACAGCCGGAAGTATTTTAGGGACAGGCTCTACAGAACGCCCCAACCCCACTCACCCACACACAACCACCACCACTGCCATGGGACATATGTTGTTTGCTGGTATCAGGCACTGTCACACATTATAGTATGCAGCAGCACTTATCTCCTAATACTGGCCCCAAATACAGCCTCAGTGTGCAGTGTCAGCAGCAGAATGGGGGGCGGCGAATGTATTCGCGCAACTGTCACAGTAAAAAAAAAAGGGGTGTTCATGCGCCCAACTCTCAGTAGCAGGTGGGTCACAGTCCACAGACATGAAAGTGTCAGCAACAGAAATCAACAGGCAGGGTAGGGGAACGGTACATGCAAACAACTGTAGACAACCAGAGAGGGGGACAGTATCTGGACACACATGTAGTAGACAGTGGGAGACAAGGATACTGTGTCTGACTGCGCAACAGGAGAAGGGGACAGTGTTTGCTTTGCATGTAGGCAGCAAGATGGGGAGGGAAAGGGGAACAGTGTCTGTATGCGTGCAATGGGATGGGGCAACAATGCATGCCTGCAACAATTAGCCACAGTATACAACAGGAGAGGGGGAAGTGTCTGCATGCACATAACAGGAAAAGGGACAGTGTCTACATACCTGCTCTGTCAGCAGCAGGGGAGGGGAACAGTGTCTGCATAAGGACACCAGTAGACAAAAGGAGAGTGGGGACAGCATAGGTATGGGTGCAGCTGTCAGTAGCAGTAGATAACAGGAGATGGGGAAGTACCTGCATGTGTGCAGCAGTAGACAACAGGAGAAGGGGGCATTGTCTGCATGTGTGTAACTCTCACTTGCGGGGAGGGGAGTAGGCAGTGTCTGTATGTGTGCAGTTATCAGCAAACGTATACAAGAGAGAGAAAGGAGGAGGTTGGGGAGCAGTGTGAGTATGCCTACAACTCTGTCAGTTGCCCTTAGAGGGGTGGAAGTGTGTTTTCATGTGTACAGCTCTCTCATTTGGGGGGGAGGGGGTGCAAACTGCATGCTCAGGTGCCGTACCAGGGCGAAAGACCCAAATTTTACCCCTTGATAGGTGGAATAGTATGATGGAGGTGGGTGCAGGGGCGTAGCTACAAGGGTGCAGCGGGTGCAGTGGCACCCGGGCCCATGAGGTTTGAAGGGCCCAAATCATAATTTTGATGTTTATTTAAAACTGGTGAGGGGCCCTGTAACATCGCCTTGCACCCAGGCCCTCTGGGAATTTGCTACGCTACTGGGTGGGTGGGGATCACGGTGAGACAGGGAGAGTATGTCTCTGGGGGTAGGTGGGGGACAATAGTCATACAAAGCACTACATGCCTTTCAAAGAATTCGGAACAAGTTAAATGTGGCATTTTGATGTGTAACATTGCATGTGTGTCTTTGTCATGATATTTTTATGAACTGCTGGACAACAGTTAAGTTTTGTTTACATTATTGCACCTGTACTGCTGCTCCGTAAAACTTATGTGTTACACCCGGTTTTATCACAAGTGGTGGATTTACAGCCTCAGGAGTTCCCACCACAAGGAAGTCTTATTGCATCTTATACCAGCTTAAGTTTATAGATGGCCTGATTTGTAATGTTGCCTGCCTTTATTTCTGTGATCTACTGCCCATGTTGTAAATCTGTTGCTTGTACACCTGTAAATTTGTTTCTTTCACTGCAATTCTCTGGGTCCTTCCTAAAAATAAGCATTTTTTTGTCTAGTGGGCTTACTCTGTCAGCAAAAAATAAATAAGGACATCTACGGGGTACAAAACAACATCTTGAGTGTTAGATTTCGCCTTTAGAATGTCTCATTTATGGTTGTTGAATGTTTTATTAGTCAGGTACATTACATTTAATTAAAAGAAAACACAAATTGCACATACCCAATAATGCAAAGCATCATGGGAAGCATATGCAAATGCATGTGAATTAATTAAAATGTAACTAGGAGTGCTACTTTTCGTCCATAAGAGATGTGCACATGGTAATAGAGTTGCAGACAGTGATGTATTTGTACATAGTATATAGTTAACCATTGTTCGCTATAAAAATCATCCTGTTCAAAATATACACCCACGCCTCCCTTGACCTGCAGAATGGGGCACCACTTATAGCGATGATGCAGCTCAGCTGTGAAAAGTAACAAGTTTGGCTTCTCTTAATGGCAGCTTTCTGCGCCTCTCCCGATGAGATTGCGAGTGCCTCAACAAGTATGTTTACCGCCTGAGCGGTGGCTCGAGCAGGTTGAAGGGGGCACTTCTACCCTGGTGGCTTCCTCTCCTCACGACTCTTTCCTGTTCCCTCCTCTCCCTCCTGCATGGAGCAGGCCACAGCCTGAGCTCCGTGCAGGCTAGAACCTGGGAGTAAAAAGTGCAACCAGGCACTTTCACTTTTGTGTGGTCGCGGGCTGCAGAATGTTCTGCTCTTACTAACATTCAAATTCCCTTCCTGCAAAAAGAAATATCAGGACCCAGAGACCCCCTCAACTATACCCCAGGCCCTGGGTAATTATTATTTAATGCATTGTTCAGCAGGGTAACCAACCCAGTAGGCTACCAGGAATATTTTTAAATTACATTACCCACATGGGACAGTTCTAGTACCATGGACCACCACTGCAAAATTATTTTATTTATGCTTGGCCACTAGCCTAAAGGAGTTCCCACTAGCGCACCTGTGGTAGTACTTAAAATATCTAGGGATGATTAGTAATTTTTGTCGAGGGCCCCCCCTCCCTTACACACACACACACACACACACAGCAGCACCAACATTTTTCTGCACTCCTGTCCTATTTATTTTTTCCCCAAGTATTCTTTATGCTCTTCTGGCCACAAGCTAGGACCTCCTTTTGTTTCCTACTAATCAAGCTACCCTCCCTATTCAGACACTGCTGTTTCTGGTCTCCAAACTAACCTGGTACACAGCACTGCACTGGACCCGCTAGCTTTCACTCTGGGGCATACGCAGTCAGTCTCTTTGTCATTTCTTCCCTGCAGTCATCTGGCTACCTGGGTCAGAGGTGAAGGTGCGGATCTGATCCAGGAGTGTTGCAGCTAGGGTCCGATGTGGGAGTGGATTGTTGGAGGGGCTCCTTCTGACTGTCCCATATGTGATGTCTCCATGTTTTCCCCGGCCCCCATACCACCACCACCAGGAGTGCACATCAGGATTGGCTGATGGCGAGACCTGATGCAGCCAACCTGTGGGCGCACTCCAACAGTCCTGGCTGTCACTCACGGATCCCCTTCACTACCACCTGTGGTCACCCAGTTGGCAGTAGAACAGTGGGATGTGAGACGCACCCTTGCCAGAGGAGGAGAACGTTCTATAGGATGCTCAATCCTCCTCCCCCTGGCTGGTCCTCCGATGGTCCTGGCTCGTTCTTGAACCCAGGTCATTGGTGCTGCAAGCTGCAGCACTACTGCTGTGCCAGTGGGCAAGTTCTTATCTGTTTATTACTTTATTTTCTTTCTCTATATTTTCCTATCTGCCTGCTTTGTCCTGTCTGCACCTTTTTATCTAAAGCTCCTTTTTTCTGTACTACTATTCTTTTATCTACCCCTTTGATATTTCTCCACTCTCTTTCTCTGTTCTCAAAACTGTGTTTTCTCCATAATAATCTATTTTTTTCTCATTAATTTAACAGGTCTGACAGGATGTTAACTCTTCCCCATCAGATAAGTATTACTTTACGTCTAACCTGTCTTATCCTTCCTATTTACTCCGTAAGAACTACAGATCCTTTCTGACCCCTTTCCCATATTTTCTTTCAGGTTCAACGCACATTGCCTCTTCAAGACTTCTACCTTTTGCTCCCTAGTACATAGGTAAGAGACCCTCAACATATTGCCTATACTTGGTGGATAGACTGCTACTGTGTGTGTGTGTGTGTGTGTGTGTGTGTGTGTGTGTGTGTGTATACATGGAGGATGCATAGTCTGCACTGATGTGTAAATAGACGATAGTTTTTTGACTGTGATGAGGGTGTGGTGTTGTCAGTACCTGTCATGGAAGGCTCTGAGTGTGTGTGTGTGATGCACAGTCCACAACATTTGTCTAATACTTGAACAGCTGCTCTCTTGGACGTCGGGCAGTGCCATGTGAACTTGTTGTTTCCGTTCATGGGTGGGTATGGGCACGCGCATATAGGCTGTGCATTCTGTATCACTTTTTTCTTATACAACCATTGGATGGCAGGGTGCTGAGGGTGATATAGTGTGCTATAGTCATTTTATGGATTCTTGTTTGAGCGTCTGTCTATGTTGGGTCTTTGAGAGTTTGTGTAAAGCTGGAGCAGTCCACAGCTTTTTAAAAGACAGTGAGTGAGTGTGTGTCCGTGTGTGTCACTATGTGTCACTATTCACAGTAGTTTGTTGATAGCTGATAGTTTGTGGGTGGGTAGTGAGAGTTGTATTTTAGAGTGTCGAAATTTGTCTACTTCAATGTGTATAGGAGACAAAGTCCTCATCACTCTATTGATAGCATTACATTTGCACACTTGCTGGTTAAGACAGGTTAGGGTAGGTGGATGTGCAATTGTCAGATGCGTGCGTGCGTGTGTGTGTTTATCCTGACAGTAACCATACCTTGATACAATGGTGGTTTTAATTTGTAGCACTCTAATATTTTGCCAGTTATCCACTTTTCTGCACTGTTTAACCTCTTTACAAATAGTGGATGTCACTTTTGTAGAGATTCCCCTTAGATAAAGATATGAATTATGTGGGCAGGATTTTTTTAACTGGATCTGTCTGCCCAATATGTTAAACCATTTGTGCAACTAAACTGGGCCAAAAATGACTTTTTTTTTATCATTGAACACTTTATCCTCTGGGCCAGAGCAGCCCCAATGACCACAGCCGCCGGCACCCGCACCCCCGGACCAGGTCCGCCATGCGGATAATCGCCCACTCACCAGTCCAGCCAATGACAGGCCCCCACTTAGGGCCCTGTGGCACAGACACCCGGTGGCTACAGCTCACAGGTCCGGAGGTGAAGGGCATGGCCATCAGCCGAGCAGTCGCCCTGCCATTTTTTCCTCCAAAAGCCCCAAAAGGTCGAGCATTTTAATGGCATTGGTGCACATATATGTGGATGACTGCCGTGCTCCGCCCCCTTGTTTGTGCCCGCAACTCGTAGGGTGCCCGGCCTCTGCCAGGTGCCACTACAGTGTGGTGCAGCACCCTCACCCACCCCAGAGGAAGGAGAGCTGTCATGGGACACTCAATCCTTCCTCTCCCCTGCCAGCCCCCGGTGGCCCGAGTCTGTTCCCAAACCCGGGTCACCAGCGCAGCACAAGGTGTGGCGTCCAGCACCTCAACCCACAGCGCCACCTAGCCAGTGGCAAAAATGATTATTTTTTTAAATATGAAGAAACTTACATGTGAGTTGAAGAGCTGCTGACACAATCTGGGCAGGCTACTGATAGGTGTAGCACCTGGTGGGACAGAGGCCTGTACAAGACAGAACTGCCTCCATCTGTCCGTGAGTGGGAAGCACCAAGTTATCTCGTCGGTGAGAATGCCGACTTCCCCCACAGTGACGGCACAATACTGACTCAGGTATTGTGCTGCCTCTTGCATGGGTGTTTTCTGTGGAGGGCTCTGCCCCCCACATCCCCGGACTCTAGGATTCCAACTCCATGTCGCAGTTGGTCCAGGGAGGGGTGGAACACTGGAGGAAGGCGAAACACAGAAAAAGGACCATTACCGTGAATGTCGCCGTAATGGTATTTTTCTGTGTTTCGCCGTCAGGGTGTCGACAACAAGGGGTGATATGCCATGAGTGGAATGGCAGTCCTGCATGGAAGGATTAAATGATACTTTGATGGGTATTTAAACTAGTCAATTGGGGGGGGCAGTAAAATGAGGAAGGCAGTGAATGCCACGCCCCTCTCTCCCAAAAATGAAGCAGCAGAGGGGAGAAGTTCAGGTGAAATAAATTTCCGTGGGGACAAGGGCAAAAAAAAGGACCAGAGGATCAGAAGGTGGATATAAGGCTGAGAGTTGAAAGTAGTAGGGTAGGCAGAAGGAAGACAAAAAAGGGTGGGACAGTACCAGGGGCAAGAGAAAGGCAAAGCATTTAATCAGGATGGGAGGGCAATGCAGGAGCAGGGAAGGACAAAAAAAATGAGGATCCTGCGTGCCAACTCAAGGACCCTGGTACATAAAATTCCTGACCTTGGAGTAACCATTGCAGAGGCAGGCCTGGACTTGATTGCCATAACAGAATCATGATACACTGATCACCACAACTTGGACTTGGCCGTTTCAGGATACACCACGTTATGGAAGGACAAGACAGGGAGGAACGGGGGGGCAGTTGTTTTAGATGTGATGGAACGCATAAAGGACACAGAAATACAGGGACAGCAGTGGGAGAAGGAAGGCCTTGAGGTTCTTTCGGTTGGGTTAGATACAGGGTACGGAGACTTTATTCATGTGGGGGAGTGGGTACAGACCACCAACACAGGGGAGAAGTTAAACAAGGTTTTGGGGGAGACCACTGGCAGAAGGGCAAGCAAAGGTGGGTATTGGTTATCGGAGGATTTAATCTGCCAAATGTAGACTGTACAGTTCTGGCTGCAGCAACATCATGAAGCAGGGCTGACATCAACTCCCTTCAGGGGGCATTTCTGAGGCAGCTGGATATGGAACCCACTGGAGATGGGGCAGCGCTGGACCTGGTATTTAGAAACGGGGACAGAACTGCAGACGTCACATTGGGTATCCACCTGGATACATGCAATCACTGCATGGTATGGTTTGGCATATCAGAAACTTCCTGCTTAGCTCTCGCAAATGCAACTGCCGCTAGCCTAGTGTAAAAAAAAAATAAAAATATATACTCTGTTTGACAATGCTCACTGAGCGGCTCCCCCCCCCTTCCTTTCCCTACTAATTCCTCCTCCCCTATCTCCCTCCCTCCCTTCTACTCCCACCAGCTCTCCCCCGACCATAAGTTTTGCACCTTTTATCTTTTGCTTCGTTGGAGATTGTATTCTATTGAAACAAAATTGTAATTGAACTGTAACTTTTTTGTTTGTAAGTACTGTATCCCTTGTACTACTGTTCTGATGTCCTCTTTGTGACGAGGTACCTTTGTAAATGAGCCTCTGGCTCAAAGGTTTCTAAACTGATGTTTAACTAAATAAATAAAATAAATAAATAAATATGAATTGGTCAGCAGAAAAAGAAAGCACTTAGATGAGGCTCCTGGACTTCATGAGGGCAACATTTAAGGAAATAGGCCATTGTCTCATAAGTACTTTGACAGGGTGATGGCTGGGGACGGGGAGAGTGGTGGCACAATGAAAAAGGATCAAGAAGGGAATAAGTGATGCAATGGAACACTGTTTAAAGAAAGTAAGCAATGGTAGGAGGAGAAAGAGGCCACCGTGGTTCTCGAAGGAGGTGGCTAAGGGTGTAAGGGAGAAGAAAGCAGCTTTTGGGAAGTACAAGAAGACCAATATGGAGGGGGACAGAGAGGTAAATCTAGATAAATAAGGGGAGGCAGGGAGGGGGGTGAGACCAGCTAAGGCACAGACAGAGGAGATGTTTGCCAAGTAGGTCAAAAAAGGGCTAAGACTTTCTTCATGTATGTGAGTGAAAGAAGGAAAGGAAGTGGTGGGATAGTGAAGATCAGGGTGGGAGGATGCAGAAGATCAAGAATTAGCTAAAATTCTGAACGAGTACTTCTGCTTGGTATTCCCTTGGGGGGGATGGACCGACATGTATCAGCAGACACTGTGGTGAGGGCTGAGTGGACAGAAATAGAAGTCCATTCTCAGAGGATAGAGTCCAAATGGAATTGGAAGCCATAAAGAAAAACAAGGCAATGTGGCCAGATGGGACTCACCGAAGGGTTCTAAAAAAAAACTGAGCACGCTGCTAGCTGCCCACTGGCAACACTATTCAGTATCTCATAGTGGACAGGGGTAGTTCCATTGTACTTGGAGGTCCAATGTTGTCTCTCTTCAGAAGAGCGGCAGCAGGATGGAGGCTAGCAATCACACACTAGTCATTCTCGGATCAGTGGTGGGGGAATTAATGGCAACTGTACTGAAGGAGAAGCTGGTGGAGCAGCAGTGGACAAAGGGCTGCATGACTGTCAGCAGCACAGTTTCACAGGGGGGAGGTCATGTCAAACATATCTTGTATTGGTGTGCTGTGAAGCTGGAGAGCCATGGATCAGCGGCCTTCAAGAACTGTCTTTTAACAGAAACACAAAGAAAGGTCGGATAATAATGTTACTGCTTGTAGCATAAAATTGCAGCTCTGTTGATTATTTCAGCAATTGGGAATATTTCTATCAAGAGAAAATAATATTTTTCTCTCACACCTAGTACGTGTTTTATAGGATTAATATGGCTGCCTGAAAATTTAACATTTTCTGGCAGGCATGGATCACTGCTACATTCTGGTTGGTATAAATACCAATTGGCACAATATGTGCTGGTAAGGATACAGCAAATGGTACTTCTTAGCAAATCAGGATGCAGAAAGCTCCTGACCCATTTGGTAAAGAAACTTAACAACCTAAAGGTTGTGTAAGGCGTACCCGGGTCATAATGTCATGCAGCTTAATAGCGTCACGGCTTTATGGTGTAAACCCGGACCTGTGCGCCTCTCGAGTTGGGCCCCCGAGTTGAGAATCTTTAGTGGGGGGTCAAGGGGGCTTGCGCTCCCTACACCCGGGGTGGAGGTCGAGCTCCCTCACAGAACAAAGACATGATGCTCATGGCATTAATCGCATAGCCGATAGTGTTATCCGGCATTGTCTTGTGACATAATGACCCGTGCCATGTAGGGGTAGTAAGCTGGTATCAAACAGGTTAAAGTATATCAGTCAGAGGGCGGTGGTAAACCAAAGTCACTCAGGTGGATGGGACAGTGACCATTGGAGTGTCACAGGGATCATAAGTGACATGACTCAGGAACTGGAGGGGAAGGTGTGTCTCTTTGCGAATGACACAACAATCTTCAACAGGGTGGATACACAGGAGTGGGTGGAGAGAATGCAATGAGATCTGGCAGTCATATCTGATGATCTCATGGTGGGGCAGTGAAACAGGGCAGTTGATAAAGCTGTTGGAATGCTAAAGTGCATAATGATGGTGTTTTCAAGTAGGAGAAAGGAGGTGGTGTTACCCTTGTATCGCTCAGTAGTGAGACCCCACCTACAATACTGTGTACAGTTCTGGAGGGCACGACTCCACAAGAACATTGACAGGGTGGAATCAGTCAAAGGGAGGGCTGCCAAAATGGTGCATGGGTTGCAAAAGAAACCATATGAGGATAGGCTGCAGGAACTCAGCATGTGCTCACTGGAGGAGAGGAAAACTTGAGGGTACATGATTGAGATCTATAAGAACCTCACACGGGTAAACAAGGTGCAGGAGGGAAACCTCTTTTAGAGGAGGAGTCAGAATACGGCAGCATGCAAAGAAGCTTGAGCATGGGAAGTTTAAAAGTGATGTCAGAAAATACTACTCAGAAAGGCATGGTGGATGCCTGGGAGTCGGGACAGACTGCCATAGGAGATGATGGGGCTGAAGACAGCGGGTGTCTTTAAGCATGCATAGGATAAGCACATGGGCATGATAAGCAGAGGAACGGAAGGACAGAGGGACATCTGAGACTGAATATGGTCTGGGAATACACACAGATGCACAAAAGGTGACACAGATAAGTACCATGTGATCCATCTAGCCTGCCCCTTTTCCCTACCAATGCACTACCGCAGACCCTAGTTGATCTGCAGCTTACCATCTCTTCTCTATTGCTAGAGTATTCTTACATCTATCCTATGAATTATTGAATTCCCCTACTGTTTTTGCTCCCACCATTTCCGCATGCAGGCTGTTCCAAGAATCCACTACTCTTTCTGTGAAAAAGTACTTCACTTTGCCCGAGCCTACCCCCTCTAGCCTCATATAATGCGCCCTTGTCCTTACGCACCTTCTTTTATGAAAGCTGCTACCCTCCTGTACCTTGATTATAACCCTGATGTACTTGAATGTCTCCATCATATCCCCCCTTTCTCTCCTCTCCTCTCCTCCAGGGAATACATATGGAGGTCCTCTAGTTTTTTCTCGTATGACTTTTGGTGCAGTCCTTGCACCACTTTTGTTGCCCTTCTCTGGACTGCCTCTAATTTGTCTATGTCCTTCCAGAGATGCAGCCTCCAGAACTGGACACAGTACTCCAGATGAGGTCTCACTAGTGATCTGTACAGAGCATAACAACCTCCTTTTTTCTACTGGTGATACCTCTCCCTATATACCACAGAATCCCACTGGTTCTCCCCATAGCCTTCTCACATTGTTTGGTTACCTTTAGGTCATCAGATATGATTACCCCGCCCCCCAGTCCCTTTATTGACTGGTGGCCATCAGCACCAACCCCCATACTCCTTCCATGGATTTATGCACCCCAAGTGCATGATTTTATACCTCTTTGCATTGAATGTTAGCTGCCACACTCTCAACCCCTCCCCAAGCATGTTTTGGTCCTTTCTCATTTTTTCCACACACACCCCAGAGTGTCAATCCTGTTGCAGATGTAACCCATAGGTGGCACTATCCCATGGGCTACTACCCCTGCCTGCGTGGCTAGTAGCAGGTTAAGGGACCTGGGTAATGAACCGAGTGCCTCCACCCAGAGGTCAGGGTTGTTAGTGGTCAAGCTAACCTGGGCACAGCCCTCCGGGACACTGTAACCCCCCTCTTCCCTTTCTAGTGGCCTGAACAATATACAATAATTACTTTCACAATGACCCTTATTCACCAGGCAATTACCCACACTGTTTGCACTTACCACCAGGGCTGGCTCCTCATGCTTGACCCTGGGGACCCCCTGTAAAACAAGGTTAAGCACAGCAAATAGCAACAGTACAATATTTTTGGCACAAACTGGAACCACAGTCAGGTTAAATGCAAACAAAGTTAAATCTGATTTATTCAGGGGACTTGAACAAGGGAGGGGCATAATCAGGTTGATTTGCTTAAAAGCTATATTAATCAGACAGTTATGCATGCAGTTCAGAGTCCCTACACAGTCACACACTCTGAGTACCCAGGTAGGAAAACGGTGGGCTAGCCAGGAATATTGTAGCTGGTTGGGACCCTGTGATGAAGAAAGCAACATGCACAACACACACTATTTGTAATCCAGAGCCAGAGGGCTCAGTTCGTGAAAGAAAAGACAACAAGACAATCAGATGACAACACTTTTAGATTTAGCTGTTGTTGCAGGAGCTACCTGATGTTTACTCCACGATACCCAATACTGGACACAGGCAGGATGAAATCAAGACTGCAGGCTGTTGAGCTGGAATGCCGGAGAAGCAGGGCCCACAGAATCACCGGCGTCATTCCTGTTCAAGGTGTTGAGCAGGGGGCTGATCCCCAGGCCGGTCTCTCGTCGATTACTTTCTCTGTGTAGCAGGTATTCTGGCTGGGCCAGTGTAGTAGGGCCCAGGCAAATGGAAATGGATACAGATTCAGTCTGTGGAGCTGGATACAGCCTCCAGCAAGCAAAACACAGTTCAGACACACACTGTGGAACCAAATCATGACCCACTATAAGCACACAGCACAGTCACATGTAAGGAAATTCCACTGTACCAGGCAAATGGCTCTCCGGTCAGAATTACAGAGTCTCTGCACAATCCCGGAGTTCAGAGGTAGCTGGAAGTCTTGACAGGCCGATCGCATTCAGCAAATCTTCGGTCTTCTTCAGGTTAAAGCCTGGTCACAATTCAGTGGCTTAATTCGCTCTCCAAATTCGGATTCGGTCCAAAAAAAAACACAAGTTTCCTCTCAGGGACAGCAGGCAGGCATGCAGGCCAAACTCAAGCCTTTCCACAGTTTTGCCACGTGAATCCACTATGGATTGCTGCTCGAACTATCTCGAGCTGTTACTTCTTCACTTCTCAACTCAGATCTAACTGAAACTGCAAGCAGTGTCGGACTTTCCCCAAGATCCAAAAGGTTCGGTTGGCTGATCTGTCTGTCAGTCACAACAAGGGCTCCCCCTCCAGGTTATTTTAGGCGCCAAAAGCACAAAACTACAATTCCAACGAGTTTTTGTCCCACTAAGCCCCTATAGGCAGGCTCCATTTTAAAGTCCCAAATGTACTGATTGGCCCATTCTGCAGTACCAAGATGATGGAAACAAACAGAACTGTCCATGCTGCAAAGAAGGCAGGTTAGAACAAACTGCAATATTATTACTACTCTAACAAATGATCAGCAAACAAGTACATCTTCTAACAGAGATCCCTCTCAGATTAATTATGACTGCAATCCAGGCAGCTCTTAAAGAGACAGTACACAGAGGCTATACAAGCACTCTCTGGCAATACATTTAAACTGCTAAAACGCAGAACACCAGCCTGGCAGTGAGCATTTAGGCAAGCTCAAGGAAGACTTTTCGGGAACCCCCATTTGTAGGGGGGTTACACCCTTCCCTGCCTAGAGAAAACCTGGTGTCTGCGTCAAGTCTGCCCCATCATGCATCAGTTAACATAAACTTATTACTTTACTATACATATTCACTACACTGCATGATACTACATCCATAAGGACAATACTTATGCATGTTTCATACAGGTAATACTGATTCCACTATGATTAACATACTTGTGACATCACAATACTGATTCATGTTATAACTTCCTGTACATTAAACAATGTAGGAGGGGGCCCTTCCCAATCAGCTAACTTGGGGCTGGATGGGGCAGGGGCACCATGCTGAGAAGGAAGAACAATCAACTTGGAATTGGCCATTAAGCTCAGTTTGGGTAGTGAGCTCTGAGAAATATAAACACACTTTGTGAACCACATTGAGAGGCAAATCCAGTGGCCTCCCGGGAGAATCATAACTGAAGTGTAGTACTGACTTGACAGCTCAGCCAATCTTTCTGGGGGAAGCAGCCACAGTCTCTGTACTTTCAGCACTAACTTTGGAGCTTTCGTCACTTCTGAGGGGTACCTCTGCATGGATGGGAATGTCCAAACTGGGAGCACTGTCAGCTCCTTGCTCTGTAGGCTCTGTTTCTACAACACTTTGCTCATTATTATCCTCTGACAAAGACCCAGGTTGCTCATTTCTAGGAGGCTCTAGCACAATTAGGCTTTGCGGCACTGAAGAGGGAGCTGTCAACACTCTCACATGGTTCTTCAGGTTCTGGTGTGTCACCAGGAAGATTCAGATCATTAGCCCCTTCTTCAGGCAATTCATACAGTTCCACAAAACACAGTGAGTCCGCAGCCTCAGACGTGATACTTTGCACTTCACTTTTAGGGAGCACTGGCTCCAAGGACAGAGCTGGGGGGGTTAGGCAGTCCAGAAGGCCCAGCTTCATCCCCACCCTTCTGCATAGGATTTACACGAAACAACTGACTCAGTTCATAAGAGGGCTAATAGGCATTACCATAGTCACTTTCATAAGAGGTGGACTGACAGTCGCTATCATTCTGGGCCTGCTGCGGGGGAAACCTTAAATCTGTAACTACTGGGGTAGGTTGACTCTATCTCTTTTTTGCAGCAGCACAAGTCACCAGCTCAGGGGAGGCAATGTCAGCTGGCTCAGCTTCAATAATGACTTGGCCGATAGGCAGCAAGTGGTTATGGTGCATAGTCTTGACAGCTTTGGAGTTATTCTCTGGGTGTACCTTGTACACTGGTAGATCATCCAAGTTTCCAACTACTACATGAGGAAGATGGTGCCATCTATCTGCAATTTTGTGCTTGCCATGTAGTCCCAAAATGCATAACACACGGTGTCTGGGCCGTAGCTCTTGAGCCTTTTCTTTCTTATCATGCCTCTCTTTGTTGGTGAGATTTCTTTTGGCAGCCATTGTCTGGGCCAGTTGATATGCATGGTTCAATTGAGCTTTCAGTTTTTGTACATACTGCAGGTAGTTTTCAGCTCGGACCCCATCTGGAGAGACCCCAATACAGACATCAACTGGCAGGCGGGCCTCCCTCCCAAACATGAGGTGGTAGGAGGAGAACCCAGTGGCATCATTTTTGGTGCAATTGTACGTGTGTACCAAGGTGCTAATCTGCTGGCTCCACTTATGCTTGTCTTTTGGGTGGAGGGTGCCCAGCATGTCTAGACGGGTATGATTAAAACGTTCTAGTTGAGGTCCCCTTTGGGTGATAGGGGGTGGTTCTTGACTTCTGCACCCCCCACAGAGAGAGCATTTCTTTGATTAGCTGACTTTCAAAGTCTCTGCCTTGGTCAGAGTGGATCCGCTGGGGGGCACCATAGTGGATAAAGAAATTTTCCACTAGCACCTTGGCCACAGTAGATGCCTTTTGATCTTTAGTTGGAAAAGCTTGTGCATACTGTGTGAAATGATCTGTAACCACTAACACATTGCCAACATTCCAATAATCAGGTTCTAAACACAAAAAGTCTATGCAGACCAGTTCCATGGGGGTGCTGGTACTAATATTGACTAGGGGGGAAACCCTCTGAGGCAGGGCTTTCCTTTTCAGGCAATGACTGCAGGTCTTTACATGGTGCTCTGCATTGGCCCCCATCTTGGGCCAGTAGAATCGAGATCGTACCAGGTCGAGAGTTCTGTCAATATCGAGTTGCCCCATGTGATTGTGGAGAGACCTCAGTACCAAATCTTTAAAGGCCATGGGCAGGACCAATTGCTGCTTGTCTACTCGACCACTGCGATCCACTGTCTCTCTGTATAACAACTGACTGTGTAACTTCAACCTGGGGCCTTCTTTAAACAATGCAGCAGTTTGCAAGTCAGGGGAACGCAACTGGGACACATCTTTCCCCGCACACAGAGCATCAAGTGCTGGCCGAATCATAGAATCTTGGTATTAAGCCCACTGGATGCTGTCATTGTCAAACTGAAGTAGTGCACTAACATGTAGAGCAAAGAAATGGCAATAGGCAGCCAGTATGCAGATATCAGGAGGGCCCAAGCAATCTACTAATCAGTCCACTGTGTCCTTAGACATCTGTTCATCTCTATCAAACTTTTGGCACAATGCTCGGATGTCAGGTTCAGACAACCTGACCCAATCACTCTTGGAGACTGGCCTTCGTGACAGGACATCAGCATCAGTATGGTTCAGTCCTGGCCTGTATTTGACAGCATAATCATAGCTTGATGAAGCAGAGAGCCACCGGAGCCCAGTAGCGTCCAACTTAGCTGAAGTCAGTACATAGGTTAATGAGTTATTGTCGGTCTTCACCAATATCTTTGCCCCATAGAGGTAATCATGAAACTGGTCAACAATGGCCCATTTTAGGGCAAGGAACTCCAGTTTGTGCACAGGATAGTTTCGTTCTGATGGGGTCAAGCTCCTGCTGGCAAAAGCCACTGGTCTCAAACCATCCTCATGGTCTTGATACAGCACAGCTCCTAGGCTCTGCAGACAAGCATCTGTATGCAGCACATAGGGCTTGGTAGGGTCAGCATATGTGAGGATGGGGGTGTGGTGAGCTGGTATATGACTTCGTGGAAGGCTGCTTCACATTCGGGTGACCAGCGGGGCCCAAAAGGTTAACCTGTTTGGAAGTATACTTTCGCAGGTTCTTTGACAGCCTCTTTCTTGTATTTATGGTTGGTAGGGGGGTAACCCTGGGTGAGATTCAAGAGCGGGCGAATCATCTTGGAAAAGTCTTTTATGAACCTGCGGTAGTAGCCACAGAACCCCAGGAAACACTGTAGTTCTTTCAAGTTATGGGGCTGGGCCCAAGTAGTCAGTGACTCGACCTTATTGGGATCGGTCTCTATCCCTTCTGCAGATACTATGTGCCCCACATACTTCAGGGAGGTTTGAAAAAACTGGCACTTGTCAATGGACAGCTTGAGGCCGAAGTCTTCCAATCGGTCTAGGACTTTAAACAGTCGGGTCTCATGCTCCTCTAATGTGCGTCCGAACACAATAACATCATCTAAGTACACTAGGCATTCCAGCAAGTTCATATCTCCCACCGGACGTTCCATCAGTCGCTGAAAGGTGGCTGGGGCATCCAAAATTCCTTGTAGCATTCTCAGGAATTTGTAGAACCCCAAAGGACAGATGAAGGTGGTTTTCTCACAGTCCTCCGTGGCCATCTGAATCTGGTAATATCCGCTGCAAAGATCCAATACAGAGAACCATTTGCTCCTATTCAAGCAATCCAGGGCATCTTGTATACAGGGCATGGTGTATTGATCTGGGATGGTCCACAGGTTCAGGGTTCGATAATCAACACACATCCTCACCAACCCATTCTTCTTATGCACAACTACAATGGGAGAGGCATATGGGCTTCTTGATTCCTGTATCACGCCAGCAGTGAGCATTTCCTGCAGGTATCTCCTCACATCATCTATGTCCGCAGGGGCAAGGCATCGGAATCTCTCTCGAAATGGCCGGTCATCATGCAGGCATATAAGATGCTCTGCACCCTGGACACATCCCACGTCCCATTCTTTTAACGAAAACAATTGGTCTCTCTGGGTGAGTTTCTTGCTAATCCTAGCCTTCCATTCAGCTGGCAGCGGGGAATCACCTAAGTCAAATAAGTTCGGGGTCACTCTCTCCTTTTGGTCAGAGTACTTGTCATTGGGTAATACTGCAGTGTCTGCGCAGTGTACTGTAGATAGAGTGCACCCTCTGTTCACCTGGACCTCCCAATCTGACATTTCAAATCTGGACCACCACTTATCGTATACAGACATGGGCACGGGCAGGCAAGATGCTGGGTTTAACCAATAATCCTTCTGGCAACTTTCCATCACCTGGTGCATCCAACATTAATATTTTGTTCTTTACGTTTCTCTTTAGGCAGACTTCTCCATGGATTGTGCACTGGGCCTTGGGGGCTAATACCCAGGAGTCAGGTTCCTTTTTCCACACTATCCCCACTGGCTCATCTTGGTCCTCTTCATTGGGTTTCTGTTGTAAGTCATATGCCCTTTTTACTAAGGCTAGAATTCTTAGTGCCCATCCAGTCAGTTGCCCTTGTTTCTCATGGCAAAGCTGTGCTAGTCTCCCAAACACATGGGCGTTTGTTCCAATTAACAGGGGAACCCCATCATACAGTCTGGTGGGGGGACACACTAGGGCCAGTGTCTCTACTTGCTCCTCTACACCAGTTACAGTTGCAGGAAAAAACAACCAGAGGCTGACATATCCTAGGTAGGGATAAGACTTGTTGCTCAGCCCCCACACATGTAGGCCTTCCAGGGATTGTAATGGCACAGCAGACAAGAGTTTGTCATACCAGTCCTGAAATACAATGGTCACTTGTGACACACTGTCAAGCGCAGCCCGAGTAGGAATACCATTCACAGCCACAGTAGTCTTCATTGAAGGGCCCACTATTTTGGACCAGTCTGGAGGGACAACAGCAGGGGCCTGAACAGACGATTTAGCCACAGAGGGGTTTGAGTTAGGATGGCCAAAGCCTTCACTGCGGTCATTTCGTGCACCCCTTGACCACTGAATCATTTTTTGAAGCTCTCCTTGAAGCCAGTTCACCACTTTCTCTAAGTCCTTCTGAGACCGGCATTCCCTCTTCATATGGCCATCCTTTCCACAGTTGTGACAAATGATAGACTCCTGGGTCAGCCTTGGCGAGAACATTGCATGAGGAACTGAAGTAGTAGCAAGGGATCGGGGTCCAATATCTGCTTACAGTGGTGAGAGGGGTGCAACGTGTCTCAACAGTTCCTTTAGGGTGGCAGTCAATTCTTTGATTTCAGCCTGGGAGCTACCCTCGGTATAGGATGCCTGAGGGTGCACCCCCACCCCCATGGCAGTCACGTCCTGAGAGGAATCAGAATCTTGTTCCATGGGGGAAACCCTTGCAGAAGTGCCCATCTTCAACTCTCTGACTTCCTTTAGTAGCTCGTCTTTCCAAAACTGGGCTCAGGGCAGGAAGTCCTTTGCATTCTCAGAGTGCTTGTTAGGTGCCAACTTTTGCCCCTGGACCTCACTTCGCTGATCACTCTCGGTCACTCGTGCAGTAGCAGCAGATATTGGTGCAATTCCCCCATGGGGTCACCTTTGCTTAATCCCCCGAATTTCTATTATTAGCTCATCATGGCGGGGGGGGCAATTCCAGTCGGGTGGCGAGGCACAACTGAAGCAGTAACAATTCTGAAAATGGAGCAGACTTAAGGATCCGGTCCAGCCTAGTTCGATCTTATTCATTTGATGGCAAACTACCCTTTCCGAGGCATTCTTGTATCAGCTTTCAAGCCGAGGTACATACACAGACAATGGCTCCCCTGAGTACTGCCGGGCATTTCTTACTCTCCACCACAGGTCCTCATCTGAATCCGGGCTCCCATACACATTCTCCAATGCATCAAGCTAGTCCTGTGCAGTTGCTTCGGGGTTATTGGCCCACTTGGCACAGATGGTAGCCAGGGCAGGACCTCAGAGGCTCTCACTCAACCTCTTTGTTTCTCTGCTTCTGAGCATTGCCATTCAAATACTAGAGGGGCAACATAGTCTATCCAGGTCTCCCAGTCATCCTCCCCCTGGGGGATGGTGAGGGTGTCCAAGGAGATTCTCAGCCTTCAGTAGGAGTCGTGACTAATGGCAGGTATGGGCACAGAAGGTGGGGCAGTAACAGGTGCTGGAGTGGGAGGAGGTGTTGGGGAAGGAACACCCCCCGGTGGTAGGAATAGTTTCTTAAAGTCCTCTATGGTTTTCCCTTCCTCCAGCAACAACTTAGCAAATTTCTCCTCAAAAGTATCAGATAATGGTGGGAGCTCATCCTCCCCAGGGTCTTTACTGTCTTTTTTTAATCACTCTCTAGGCAGCTGGGACCCCTTCTGGGGCAATAGTCTGTGGCACTTTAGAGCTGTCCATGAGGTCACTACACTCTACCAAGGCTATAAAAGTTTTGGCAATCAAATCAGCCTGTCGACCCACCACCACAGGGTTTTTTAAACATTCAACTTTAGAAAGTGCTCCCTCTACAGTGTCCTTACTGGCACCCAGGGGGATATCCAGTATAAGCAGAGCATTTTGGGGGCTGATCTCCTGCCCTGTACACCACCCCACCAACTGGTGTTCAGCCATTTGTATTGGGGTAGCCATTTATGTTTGACAATAATTCGTAATTTCGGCCACTAGAAGGCACAAAATCCCAGCGGTGCGCCTCCAAGATGTAACCCCTAGGTGGCACTATCCCAAGGGCTACTACCCCTGCCTGCTTGGCTAGTAGCAGGTTAAGGGGCCTGAGTAATGAAACGGGTGCCTCCACCCGGAGGTCAGGTTTGTTAGTGGTCAAGCTAACCTGTGCACAGCCCTCCAGTAGACTGTAACCCCCCCTTCCCCTTCTAATGGCCTGAACAATATACAATAATTAGTTTCACAATGACCCTTATTCACCAGGCAATTACCCACACTGTTTGCACTTACCACCAGGGCTGGTTCCTCTAGCTTGACCCTGGGAACCCCCTGTAAAACAAGGTTAAGCACAACAAATAGCAACAGTACAATACTTCTGGCACAAACTCGAACCACAGTCAGGTTAAATGCAAACAAAGTTAAATCTGATTTATTCAGGGGACTTGAACAAGGGAGGGGCGTAATCAGGTTGATTTGCTTAAAATCTATATTAATCAGACAGTTGTTTTTTTATTTTATTTATTGAAATTTTGGAATTACAATCCTTTGAGTCAAAGACTCCTTTGCAAAGGCTCCACATCAGTACACAACAGAACATTACATCAATACAGATTGTACATAGTTTTCAAAACAGAACATTACATTTTGACAAACTGTACATAAAATCACAGTACATGGTATTTACTTTGATTGGTTACCATCTCAAGGGTTGTTAGAGGACCCTGGGTCATAAAGGTGTGTTGGGACAGATTAACGATTCAGAGGGACTTTACCAAGCCCTGTGTTGAGGTATAAATCCCGCAAGGTTGTAGGCCTTGTTGTGCAGTTATGGAATAAGCGAGTTTTTTATCACATTAAGCCTAGGGAGGACTGTTGGTAACAGCCACAGGCCTCTGAGTCTAGAAGAAGTCTCTTGATTCCAGTTTTGAACTGGCCAAGACTAGGGGCCAGTGAGATGGAGGATGGTAGGTTGTTAAGCCAGAGGGGAGCATTATAACGGAAGGACCTTTGCCCTAGTGAGGTCCTACAGTGGGGGACTATGAGGGAGGTACCTGCCTGGTGCCTAGGGGTACTCCTATGGGGGGCTGGTTGGATGAGGGGGTGTAGACCATTAGGTATAAGCTTCATAAGTATCTTTTTGGCTCGGAGGCAAGTATGGTATTTTAGTCTCCCGTTGAAGCTCAGCTAGTCTGCTAGCTTATAGAGCACACATGTATGGGTTAGTCTTTCACTGCTTGTGACCATTCGGCAGGCTTTGTTGAGGGCTAGATTGATGCAGTTAAGAGCTGTTTGGTCAGCAGCGCCATAAATTATTATCCCATAATCGACCAACAAAAGGACTGAGCAGGTAACAGCCAGCCGTAGGGCCTGGGGGGTAAGGCAGTGTTTATGTCTGTATAGAATCCCTAGTCGGGTGTTAACAGAGGAGGAGAGGTGTTTAATGTGGATGTGGTAGGTGAGGGATGTGTCCAGTACAATACCTAGATATTTGAAATGTGGGACCTGTTCAATGCGGATGCCCTGCAAATTTGAAATAGATAGCAGGGAGTTACTGAGGGGGTTTTGGTGGTGAACAAATATTATAGATTTCATCTTGTTGTAGTTTACTATTAGTCGATGGACAGTGAACCAGTATTCTAGTTCTCTAAAACAGCCTTGAAGGGCGTTTTGGAGAGAATTTGGGTTGGTGTGTTTCCAGTATAGTATGGCATCATCTGCACAGAGCAATAGTTTTCCACTGCAGGCCTGAGGGAGGGAGTTTAGAAAGAGAGTGAATAGTAGTGGGCCAAGTATCGACCCTTGAGGGATACCCGCTAGAACTGGTTGCTTGGAGGAGAGGGTGTTGCTAATTTTGACTTGCTGTGTCCTGTCTGTGAGATAGTTTTTGAACCAGGAGATAGCTTCAGGGGCAAAATGGAGGGAGGTGAGAGAGTGGAAAAGTAGTTCATGATTGACAGTGTCAAATGCTTTGGTCAGATCAACATAGATAGCCCCTGGTATTGACCCCTGTTCTAGTGCTTCATGACTGTATGATGTAAATTCGAGTAAGGCTGTGGTGGTGCTGTGTCCCGTTCTGAAACCATGTTGTTCATGGCAAAGCAGGTTGTGTTTGTCCAGATATTCGGTGAGCTGGTCTGACACAATTTTTTCAAGAGCTTTTGGGGGGGGGGATAGTTATGGGTCTGTAGTTACCAGGGGTGGTTGGATCCCCATTCTTTAGAATAGGTGAGATAATTCCCCTTTTCCAGAGAGCAGGGATTTGACCTAGGTGCAGTGAGCAGTTGAGTAGTTTGATGAGGTGAGGCAGGGTCTCATCAAGGGTGAGCTGGAGAATTTTGAGGTCTAGGGAGTTGCTGCTATAGCGCGGGTTGTGCAGGGCTTTAGAGAGGTAGCATTTAGCCTCTTTGCAGGAGATGATTCTCAGCCAGAAGGAAGGGGGTGTAGAGGTAGGAGGGGTGACAGGTTGGTGATGGAGTCAAAGAAGTTCTGTGGGAGGATGTGACTAAGGTCAGAGAAGGAGGTGTTTAGAGCATCGGATATGGAGGTAGGGTCATGAGAGAGGGTTCCCCTGATTTGTAGTTGTGTTAGGGCAGTGGAGATGGCTTTTCCACAGAGTTCCTTGACATTGTTCCAGACATTTTTCCCAGAGCCCCATGTGGAGGTGAAAGCTTGCTTAAAGTAAGTTGTCTTAGCTAGCTGAATAGCCCAAGTGCATTTATTTCTTGCCTCTCTGTAAAGCTGCCTATCTTGGGGAAGCTGGGAGTTCAGGGCCCTATGCCAGAGGTTATCTCTGTGGCGCATCAGTTCAAGGAGGGTCTGCGTGATCCATGGGATATCCCTGGTTTTTATGACCTGTTTTGTGAAGGGAGCAAACATGTTGCAGGCAGTGTTGAAGGTGGCAATAAATGAGGTGAGCGCATCGTCCACTGTCTGTGCATTGTGGACTGATGACCAGTCACAGGTGGAGAGATACATTTTGAGGTGAGAGAGGGTACCTTTTCTGAGGCGCCTTTGGATGGAAATTTTAGGTCAGCTGGGAGAGTTTTTATTTGTCCACCAGCAGGAGATGGGAGAGTGGTCACTTAGCACGTTGGGAAGCACTTTAACTTTGGAGAGGTGGTTTGGGAGGTTTGTAAAGATAAGGTCAATAAGTGTGGAGGACCCTGATCTAGGGTCATGCCTAGTGGGTGACTGAACTACCTGGGCAAGATCGTAGGCTTGGACAGCGTCTTTGAAGGTAGCTGATGCAGGGGATAGCCAATTCACATTAAAGTCACCCATAATAATCAGTTCGCTCTTAGGGGGAGATATGTGATGCTGGACAGGACAGAATCAAAGGCGTGTTTCTGGTTCAAAGGTGGTGTCCTTCGGATGAGATGTTAAACCGAGGTCCCTTCTGCCCGGATTGGTGGTAGTTCAGGTGGATGCTAAAGATCCCATGGCACTTATCGAAAAAGAGTAGAGGAATTTCCCCAGTGTCCTGTCCAAATTTCTCCCATTCACTAAAAAAAAAAAATACCACCAACAGCTTAATCTGGTTCAGTTTCAGTTGCTTACCATCTGTATCCCCCCTCCCCCCGGTCGACCCCTGAAAAGGGGCTTCTAGGCCCAGCGGGCTTACCGGGTCAACAAAATTCAATAAATAAAATAAATAATGTAGACTGCCATAATGTATAGTGGTTTACCAGGAGTGCCAAGGGTAATTTTGATAGTTATGGCTTGGGCTCCATGCTCAGGCGAGGGAAGGGGAACTAAGAGGGGTAGCAGACATGTTCTGGCATAGATGGCACAACCCCCTCCCCTCTTGCCTGTCCTATCAGCTCTGAAAATGGAGTAGTTACTGAGGGAGACAGAGGCATCTGGGATATTTTTAGAGAGCCTGGTTTCAGCTAAGGCCAGGATGTTAGGCGAGTGCTGGGCGATCCATCTTTGGAGTGGAGTTAGCTTTTTAGGTAGATTACAGATGTTAAGAGAAGCCAGTAGTAGGCTACTATGCTTGCACTCCTTGGGGACACTAGTCAAGTGAGGACCTGGATTGGGATGTACATTCCCTGAAATAAGAAGGAAGAGGAGAGCTTGCCGGAGAGCAGCTTTCCAGATCAACTTGGAACGGAAATGTGGATAAGTGGGTATTTTGGTGAGCCTAGTTGGTATGGGGATGGTACGGACCAGTTGGGCTAATAGGGCTGAGGATAGGGAATGGAAAGGGCTACATGGTGGTGTGTTTGTATGAGGGGGGGTTCGTGCCAACCAGGTACCATTTGTGGTGCAGCTAAGTCTAGGGGTACAATTGGTGCTGTGTAGAACTTTTTTTTTTTTTATTTAGAAAGCTTTTCAATTTTCAACAATAGCACTTGGTACACTGTAATAGGATTGTTACTACGATTACTATATCTCCCCTCCCCAACCCCTCCCTCCCTACTCCCTCCCCGTTGGAGCGATCTGGTTATCCCCTACAGACTACGCATATACAAATGTTAGCACCTAAGCACAATAAAAACTTCGTACATACTAAATAGAATTTAAATACCACTAGGATAAATAAATAGGAGCTTGTGAATGTTAGCTTTCTAATTCAAATATAGAGCATACAACTTGCCCCATCTATTGTCAAAGATAGTTGGTTTATTTCAGAGGCTGGCAATCATTTTTTCGGCCCTAAGGTAAAAGGACATATCATGGAGCCATTCTGTATAAGATATGGTAGACTGGTCCAGCCAGTGCTTGAGAACCAGTTTTTTCACTGACATGGCGATCAGGGAGATATGAAATTTTCTTTCTTTGACCTGAATCGGGGATAAATCACCTAGAATACAAATATTCGGGGTGAAGAGCGAATCCAGGCCCAGTAAAAGGTCCATTCGCAGTTTAATTTTAGACCACACTGGTGAAACCTTCTCACAGGACCAAAAAACATGTAATACTGTTCCATCCCCTTTGCCACATCTAACACAGATAGGCGATTGCTCCCTTCCCATTTTTGCTAACTTACTTGGGGTATAATACATATTGTTCAAGATTTGATACTGGGTAATTCTTAATCTGTCCTGTGTAATATATATATGCAAGTCTCTCCAGATATCCGACCAATTAACCCTGTGGTTAGGGATTAAAGAATCCCATATTTTAGAACCTGATAACATAATAGGAAAAAGGGTAGAAAGAAGCTCATTATAGATGAGCGAAATACTGTGCGGTTGAGCCACTAATATTTTGATTCGTTCCACCAGCTTATCTAACCTTGAGGGTATATTAACTCCTCCAAATTTTTGTAAAAGAAGATGTCTCAATTGGTGAATCTTGAAAATAGTACTGGCAGGAGACTGGAGTCTAACAAGCATTTCACTGGGTAGCATAAATCCATTTGATCGATAAAAATCATATACACGTATATCTCGCAAGCAAGGAATCCAGTCTCTGCCAATAATGCACCCTCCAATTCTCAAATTAGGGTTCTCTACTATATATTGCATTGTATCCTCACTTGGGCGTATGTGTAGGGAGGCACATATCTGAGAAAAAATTTTAATAGATGTGCCTATCACTGACCGTTGAATAGCTACTGGTAATATCCTAAGAGGTGTACATAATGCTGTAACTGGGGTCAGCTTGGCTGTGCAAAAAATATCTGATTCAATTTGAAGCCATATGGGAGTATGAGTACTTTCATTTCCATTAGTGGATACAGCCAGCCACCTTCCTATTTTGTGTAACTGGCCAGCCCAGTAATAATATAATAAATTAGGCAATTTGAGACCACCTTTATCTTTGGTTAGCGTGAGCTTATTATAAGCTCTTCTGGGGGTCTTATTTAACCATAAAAATTCTGAAATGCTGGAATGTATTTTACGGAAAAAGGAGAGAGGCAGCCAAATATCACTCATATTTAGGGGAAAAAATAACCTAGGGAGCACATTCATTTTGATGAGATGAATCCTTCCCCAAAGAGAAATTGGTAGCGTTTTCCACCTGGAAAGATCTAGTTGTATAGTCTGGATCAGGTCTTCCAAGTTAAGCTTTTTATACAGTGAAAGATCCGTAGTTAAATGGAGACCCAAATATTTAATTGATCAGAAGGACCACTTCATCCCATATTTACTGAAATCTTGCCGAAAAGTATGGTAATTAAGTGGAAGAATTTCAGTCTTATTCCAATTCAGCTTATAATTCGAGAACTTACTAAAGTTCCCTATAATAGTTATTACCTCATCCAGTGAGGTTAAGGGGTCTGCAAGATGAAGTAAGATATCATCTGTATAGACAGAGAGTTTTAAATTGTAATCCCCTGTACTTTAAATGAGGAATTAATTTGTCGTATCAGGGGTTCTAGATACAGATTGAAAAGAAATGGTGAGAGAGGGCAGCCTTGCCGTGTACCTGAGTATAAAGAGAAGCCAGAAGAGAGCACTTTGTTACAAAATATCCTAGCGGTAGGGGCTGAATAAATCTTTTGGAGCCACTGGACAAATACCGGGGGTACATTCATCCGCTCAAGGGTAAGCCATAAGAACTCCCAATCCACCCTGTCAAATGCTTTTTTTCCGCTCTAGCGATATTAAGGTCATGGGTATGGGGTGATTGAGCTATGTGGAATATATGTCCCAGTTTACAAAAATGGTCTGACGCTGACCTGCCTGCGACAAATCCCACCCACTCTGGGCTAAGCAAAGGAAGCCACACCTTTTGAATTCTGTTCGCTAGGATTTTAGTGAGAATTTTAAGGTCGCAATTCAGCAACGATATAGGGCAATAACTGGAGGGTTGTTCCGGTGGCTTATTGGGTTTTAATAATAATTGCCTCCAAAATCGAGTGGTCCATAGTGTCACTATGCAATATATAATGGTAACATTTTAATAATATTGGGGATATTTCCTTGTCAAAAACTTTAAAAAAATTTGAAGGAAAGCCATCTGGCCCTGGAGCTTTGTCTGAAGCCATAGCTTTTGTGGCCTGGGAAATTTCAGTTAGTGTAATGGGAGCTGTCACTATTAACCCGTCCATGTCTATGATTTTAGGGAGTGGAATGTTGGCCAAATATGCTTCTATTTCAGCTTTTGATGGGGAATTGGGACGCCTACCATAGAGAGTTGCATAAAATCTTTCAAACACTAAGGCTATATCCCTAGGGAGAGTTTTGAGGGTCCCATCTACATCTTGGATTGCCTGAATAGTTCTTGAGCTTCCCAGTTGTCTCATACGCAGAACCAAAAGGCGACCGGCTTTTTCCCTCTGACCTATATAATTTGCCTTTATTCTGAGAATAGCAAATTTGGCTTTCTCCTTAAGGAGATCCAAATACAGATTCCTGAGTGACAATAGCTCTGCAAGTGCGCTCTGAAGGGAGGTAGAAGCGACATTTAATTCAAGAGCTCTGATCTGGTCCAGTAATTTTTGGGCTTGATCCTCTCTAACCTTCTTCCATTTTGATGCTAGCCTAATAAATTCCCCTCTTAGGTAACATTTTAATGCACACCAAACTTGATCCACCTTAGGGACAGAGTCTAAATTCTCTACCCAAAACTGCCCAATAAGAGTACGAATCCTAGATACTATAAATTTGTCTTTGAGTAACTGCGTGTTTAGTTTCCATAGAGGTATCCTTCTGTGATTCAATAGTTGGAGTGATATTAAGCCACACCACCGCATGATCGGATATCACAATCGGTTCTATTCCTCCTCCCAGAGTTCCGGATAATAGGGACAAACTTATGAGAAAGTAGTCCAGCCTAGATGCCATCCGGTGCACCTGCGAGTAAAATGAGAAAGCCCGGGTGGTCGGGTTTAAAATCCTCCAGGGATCACATAGTCCAAGGAGGTCCATCATTTCAGTGAGGGCTCTTTGTGATGCAGACAGAGCCCTGGGGGTCGGGTTAGATTTATCTAGTAATTGGGATTGGGTGAGATTCCAGTCCCCTCCCAGTATTATTGGGATTGAAGTAGATGGGGCAAGTTTATCTGCTAGACCCATGAAAAATCTGGGCCCCCCCCCCAGCGGTCCATATATACAACCCAAGACCAGTGGTTTCCTATCCAGTTGCCCTCTGACCAAGACAAATCTCCCCTGCGGATCTGAAACAGTAGTTTCAGGATGAAAAGAAACCGTTTTCATAGTAAGAATTCCTACCCCTCCTCTGTTAGTGGAACTCCCGGAGCGAAAACCTGCTGTACTCCTTGTCTTTTAAAACCAACTGTCTCATGTGCCAGAAGGTGTGTCTCCTGTAAGAAGATAATGTTAGCTTGTAGTAAGGATGTATGTTTGAGACTTGCCAACCGTTTAGCTTGATCACGAGCTCCCCTTACATTCCAAGAAATAACCTTAACATTAATGTTAACCATGTTCTATAACTTTCAGCACAAACCAAATTCTGCACTCTTTTGTTATGATCGCTCCCACCCCCCCAAATCTCCCTGTCCCAATACCCAAATCCCATCTTATATAACCCCAAACCATCCTAATCTCACCCCTACCCAAGTCTACAAAACTATTTACAAAGGCTCTCCCTATTGTAGTAAGACCTTTAGACTTAAACATATGAAGGTATAGGAGAGCCATCCCCCTGGACCCCCTCGAATGTGCCCATTTAGTTAATGAGCAATAGTCACTCTTGCTTTTATTCACCGCAACTCTGTCTGTCCCAAATACTAATACCCATAGGAACCCAAGGAGGTCTACCCCTCTACTATCTGGGTGGTGATACAGCTCTCTCTCTTAGCACTCTGAGGCTGCTCCTCCCTTCCTCTATCAAATCCAGATAGCCCAAGAACAAAGGATGTCTCCCATATTAACATAATTTAACTGCTGCTACCTAATAGAGCCCCTTTGTTGATAAGCATTAATATCTTTAACAGGATATCCAAAAAAGAACAAGGATATAAAGACCTTTCCAGTTACCGTAAAATGTCCCCTTGGAACTTCATCCCGAATATACTGTAAAGAAAGAATGCCTGCTATGCCAGGACTATATATTTATAGATCTGTACCCGAGGATTCCCCTTGTTTTTCTAGGGAGCCTAAACTGGTTGCACTGTAGTCCCCCAAATTGGTCCTCCTGGAATGCCTCCCCACCACCAAAGGTCCCCTTCCTTCAAGGGAAAGCGCCCCACCCGTTCGCGTAGTCTGCCAACCCAACCCGCGGCCCGGGTCTCCCCCACCACAGGCCTCGGCAGGAACTACCTGATCCCACGAATCCCCCACTCAACAGAAGCCTAGCCACTCCTCTACCGGCCAGGAATTCCCAGGTTAGTATTACAGGAAAACATTTAAAAATTGCTTCAAACTCTGCAAAACTATGAAAACTCTGCAAAACTATGAAAACAGCCCCCTTTGAACCAGTCCAGCCAGGTCCCTTGGATTTCTAGCCTTTGTGAAATAAATCGGGGAGTTTAACAGCCAGGTCTTCTGACGGCTTCAAAGGGGTATCGTAGGAGTTCCAGCCTTCAGCTATCCTGACTTGCAGACGAGAAGGATACAACATTTTAAAGTGGATGCCTGCTGCAATCAATTTATTGACAATGGGGTGGAAGGCAGCACGTTTTTGCCTTGTTTCATATGGCAGATCTTGTGTCAGTCGAATCTTGGCCCCTTCCCATAGTATGGCTTGAGATTCTCTTGCCTTGTTCAAAACATGTTGCTTCTCCACAAAACTAAGAAATTTTATTATGAGGGGCCTAGGAGGAGCGCCCGGTTGAGGCCGGGGTCACAGAGAACGGTGTGCTCGCTCAGTTTGGTATGAGGCTCCCACCGGGGATGGGCTGGCGACTTTACTAAGGAATTTCTGAAGAAAAGCTTGGACATTCTGCCCTTCCCCAGCCTCAGGCAGCCCAATAACTAGGATGTTATTCCTACGACTCCTTCCTTCTAAGTCCTCGGTTTTTAGTTGTAGTTTCTGTATCTGCTGCCTCAATCCTACCACCTCTGGCTCTAACTTTTCCCTCCGCCTCTCGATAGAGGTAGTGCGGGCCTTGGAGTCTGTCACTCTCCTTGACAAATTTGAGAGATCTCCCCTCAAGGATTTCAACTCAGAGGCAATCTCGCTCAACGTCTCTCCGAAAGGCTATAACTCCTGTAAAGAACGGTCTTCAGTTAAAGGAATCAGAGTAGATGTCTGCGAGGCCTTTTTTGTCTGAATTAACACTTTGGGCCTTTGGTTTCTTAGGGTTTTTCTCCGGTGTGGCCGGTGGGGTATGGCGCATGGAGGTTGTATGCATTTCGGACTCCATCCTGGCTTCACATGCCCGTTTGCGGTCTAGTCCAATAGCTTTAATGGCCCTTCGGATATACTTCTAGCCTTAAGTGTGATATCAAAATTTAAAATAGGCTGAAATTAATGAAGCAAAAATGGGTTGAAGGTCGGAGCTCAGCGCCTCTGCTGCTAACAGCTAGCTTGCATCACGTGACCTCCCAGTGCTGTGTAGAACTAAGGAGAAAGGATTTATGTGATATGGCAGAGGTGTACTTCTGAGGTGGTGAACAATGGAGTAGATGTGGGGGTCCCAAGAGAGGGGATTTATCACAGGGGGGTAGGGTGGGAGTGAGAAACAAACCTCAGTATTAAGATTGTTTGGGTAAGGAACCAAAAGATGCTATTCATGTCGAAATGTAAAACGTTAATAAATGTAATGGAAATGAGAGGGTGCCCTCTAGTGGTGTTCAAGTATAGGCTGCAGATGGCAAAGTGGGCTGATTGGTTTCAGACAATCATGTGATTGTCACTATAAAGCCCGATGTCGACCAAGGATGGTGGTGGGGTGGCAGAAACTAACTGCAGAGCTAAGCAAGCGACAGCAGCACTGAAAGTGGCAGGCTCCTTGTTTGAAAATCCTGGGCGTACCTGCATTCAACCGGTGGGGAGGACAGCTGATTTAAACTTCAGTGAGGGAGGCTACTGTAGACCCTCGCGACCTCTGGCCCAGCTGTGGACAAGGGAACAAGGAGAAAGAGTCAGATTAAATAGGGTCTGGCTTGGGGAGGTTCAAGTTAAATCAGACAACAGCCCTAAGCTAGAGGGAGGACTTAAATACAGCACTGGCGCCATTGAAAATGGAGCAGGCTCTCTGCAGACTTAATTCACTACCATTTACTGGAAAATCTGGATTAATTTCATATTTCACTGTCACTTTAATGTAGGTTAATAAAGGAGTTAATTATTTAAAGGCAGGTAGTTACACTCCCAGAGTACAAGTCAGGCGACATTTTTTTTTTTCAAACTTAGACTTGGCGCCAAAAACACAAGCGATATTACAGGCAGCAGTTAGATGTGTTGAACCCCTGCTTTTAAATGGACTTTTACAACAAAGAAAACTATCTCCACATGTGTGGGGACACAAAATGCAACAGAGTAGATTTAAAGTCCAGGTTCAACTGCACTAACTGCAGAGCTAAGCAAGCGACAGCAGCACTGAAAGTGGCAGTCCCCTTGTTTGAAAATCCTGGGCATACCTGCATTCAAATTCGGTGGGGGAGGACAGCTGATTTCAATTTCGGTGAGGGAGGGCTACTGTTGAGACCCTCGTGACCTCTAGCCCAGCTGCGTTCAACTTTGGTGGGGAAGGACAGCTGATTTCAACTTCGGTGAGGGAGGGCTACTGTTGAGACCCTCACGACCTCTGGCTCAGCTGCATTCAGCTTCAGTGGGGGAGGACAGCTGATTTCAACTTCAGTGAGGGAGGGCTACTGTTGAGACCCTCGCAACCTCTGGCCCAGCTGCATTCAACTTCAGTGGGGAAGACAGCTGATTTCAACTTCTGTGAAGGAGGGCTACTGTTGAGACCCTCATGACCTCTGGCCCAGCTGCGTTCAACTGGTGGGGAGAACAGCTGATTTCAACTTCAGTGAGGAAGAGCTCTGTTGAGACCCTCGCGGGCCTCTGGCCAGCTGCGTTTAACTTGGTGGGGAGGACAGCTGATTTCAACCCGGTGAGGAAGGCTGCTGTTGAGACCCTCGCGACCTCCCGGCCCAGCGCTACGTTCCAACTTTGGTGGGGAAGAACAGCTGATTTCAACCGGTGAGGAGGGCTACTGTTGAGACCCTTGCAACCTCTGGCCCAGCTGCATTCAGTTATGCATGTAGTTCAGAGTCCCTACACAGTCACACACTCTGGGTACCCAGGTAGGAAAGCGGTGGGCTAGCCAGGAGCGTTGCAGCTGGTTGGGGCAACGTGATGAAAAGAAAGCAACATGCACAATGCACACTTTTGTAATCCAGAGCCAGAGGCTCAGTTCCTGAAAGAAAGGCGACAAGACAATCAGATGACAACACTTTTAGATTTAGCTGTTGTTGCAGGAAGCTACCCTGATGTTTACTCCGATACCAATACTGGACTCAGGCAGGACAAAATCGAGACTGCAGGCTGTTGAACTAGACTACCCGGAGAAGCAGGGCCCACGAATCACCGAGGCGTCATCCTGTTCAAGGCGTTGAGCAAGGGGCTGATCCCCAGGCCGGTCATGACTTTCTCTGCGTAGTAGTATTCTGGCTGGGCCAGTGTAGCAGGGCCCAGGCAAACAGAAATAGATAAGGAATCAGTCCATGGAGCAGGATACAGCCTCCAGCAAGCAAAACACAGTTCAGACACACAGTGGGGAATCGAATCACGACCCACTATAAGCACACAGCACATTCACATGTAAGGAAATTCCACTGTACCAGGCAAATGGCTCTCCGGTCAGAATTACAGAGTCTCTGCACAATCCCGGAGTTCAGAGGTAGCTGGAAGTCTTGACAGGCCGATCGCATTCAGCAAATCTTCGGTCTTCTTCAGGTTAAAGCCTGGTCACAATTCAGTGGCTTAATTTGCTCTGCAAATTCGGATTCAGTCCGAAAAAAGCACAAGTTCCCTCTCAGGGACAGCAGGCAGGCATGCAGGCCAAACTCAGGGCTTTCCACTGTTCTCCCACGCTGAATCCACTATGGATTGCTGCTCCGAACTATCTTGAGATGTTACTTCTTACTTCCCAACTCAGATCTAACTGAAACTGCAAGCAGTGGGGACTGTCCCCAAGATCCAAAAGGTCTGATTGGCTGATCTGTCTGTCAGTCACAACAAGGGCTCCCATCCAGGTTATTTTAGGCACCAAAAGCACAAAACTACAATTCCACAAGTTTTGGCCCCACCATGCCCCTGTAGGCAGGCCCCATTTAGAGTACCAAATGTTCTGATTGACCCATTCTGCAGTCCAGACCAAGATGATGGAAACAAACAGAACTGTCCATGCTGCAAAGAAGGCAGGTTAGAACAAATTGCAATATTATTACTACTCTAACAAATGATCAGCAAACAAGTACATCTTCTAACTGAACTCCCTCTCAGATTAATTATGACTTCAATCCAGGCAGCTCTTAAAGAGACAGTACACAGAGGCTATACAGGCACTCTCTGGCAATACATTTAAACTGCTAAAACGCAGAACACCAGCCTGGCAGTGAGCATTTAGGCAAGCTCAAGGAAGACTTTTGGGAACCCCATTTTTGGGGGTTACACGATCTTAGCGTCATCTGCAAAAGGCATACCTGCCACCCAGCCCCTGGGCAATGTTGCTTATGAAGACATTAAGAGGACTGGCTCCAGCACAGATCCCTTTGACACCCCTCTGGTTACCCCTCTCCTTGGATTGAATGCCATTTACCATCACTCTCTGTATCCTGTCACTCAGCCAGTTTCTGACCCACTTTACCACTCCCAGGCTGCCCAACTTATTTATTAACATCCTATGTGGGATGGTGTCAAAGGCCTTGCTGCTATCTAGATAGGCCCCATCCACTGCTACCCCCCTGTCTACCTTCCTGGTCACCCATTCAAAGAAATCTATCTGACTTGTTTGACAAGATCTTCACTTTGTGAATCTATGCTACCTTGGATCCTGTGCTCTGCAGGATTGAACAAATATCACCATCCTTTCCTTTAGCAGTGACTCCATTAATTTCCCCACCACTGAGGTCAGGCTGACTGGCCTATAGTTGTCAGCCTCCTCCCTGTTCCCACTTTTGTGGAGAGGGACTACATTTGCCCTCCTCGAGTCCCCTGGAACCACCTGTGTCTCTTTGTTTTGTTTACTTGCCTAACACAAAGGCTTCTTGCCTCTGCTATGGCGCTCATTGTTTCTCTACATCCCCCCTTTCCTTTTTTCCCCCGGCCAGGTCTTCCTTGAGATGTTCCCCCATTTTTACAAAGGCAACCCATCTGAAATCCAAGACCCTTGCTGCTCTGTGGTTTGACTCCTCCACTGATGTCACATTGAACAGGAATGAGTATTACCTGGGCGGAGTCCAACTACCTGCATCAGAGGAGAAGAAGGACCTGGGAATGATGATCACTAGTGACCTGAAGCACTCCATGCAGTGCAACAAAGCAGCAGCAAAGGCAAACAAGATGCTGGGATGCATAGCTAGGGGGATCAGTAGTAGGAGGAGAGAAGAGGTTATACTGTCTTTGTACAGGTCACTGGTAAGGCTGCATCTAGAGTAGGAGTTCAGTACTGGTGCCCGCAGCTCAAAAGGACATTACCCTGCTGGAGAAGGTCCAGAGGAGGGCTACAAGATGATAGCCAGTCAGCAGGGCAAGGAATACGAGGAGAGGTTGAGGGCACTGAACATGTACTCCTGGAAGACAGGAGAGTGAGAGAGGGACATGATTGGGACCTTCAAGTACTTAAAGGGATAAATAAGGTTGATAAGGAGAGTCTCTTTAAGCTGAGTGGCAGCCATAACATGAGGGCACAGTCTTAAGCTGGAGGCGGGAGGGTTTAGGAGGGAGGTCAGGAAGCACTTCTTCACGGAGAGGTGGTGGACACTTGGAATGTGCTGCGGAAGAGGTCATCTCACTGAAGACGGTGGGCAGCTTTAAGAGGGGCTAGAATAGGCATGGGGAAGGTAAGGATCATGGATAGGGAGGATAGGAGGGTGTGGAGGGAGGCAGGACATTATCTCAAGCTGTGGACCCTGCAATCAGAGCAGACTTGATAGACCAAATAGTGTTCTTCTGCTGGCTTCTTCATGTGTCGTATGAACCACACTGTACAATGATCACTGGATCCCAGGTGGCTACCCACCGTTATATCAGTTACTCTGTCCCCATTGGTTAGAACTAGGTCCAATATTGCTCCTTCCTGGTGGGTTCTGCCACAAGCTGCTTGAGGCAAACCCCTGCAGAGCATCCAGGATGCCTCTGCTCCTTGCTGGCTGCACATCAGGAAAATTTAAGTCTCCCAGCAGCAGCACTTTATCTTTGGCTGTCATTTTGTGGATGCCTTCCTGTTTTATTTTTATGTTTGCTTGCACGCATGTGCAAGAAACATAATGCCATCATCCCAGTTTTCGGAGGTGTGGCACCCGTCTTCCAATTCAGTCAGTGTGTTTGCAGGCATGGCCACAGTTCTCCAATGAACGCTGCAGCTGTCTATGACAGCAGTTGAAAATGTAGTGCCATACAGTTGAAAGGAGAGCTCCGCTTCAGTGAACGCGGCTCCCTCCTCCACCTACGCACATTCGTGCTCATCTGCTCCCCTCGCACACACTGTAGCGACTGGGGTGCTAATCCCCGTCGGCTCCATGCTCCCCAAAAGCTTTCCAGGTGCCACGCTGGGAGCCCACCCAAGCATGGCAAAATTGTTATAGCCAATGGGGCCCAATCCCCATTGGCTCCAGGTCCCCAAACAGCCTTCCAGCTGCCATGCTGGGAGCCCACCCCAGTGTGGCAAATGTCCTGCGTCGTCTTCCTAAAAAAAAAAAAAAAAAAAAGTAAACAAAAAAAGTTCCTCGGCGGTCTCCCTGCCCTCAGCCCACCCTCTGCACATTCTACCTCCCACACCCTCACCCCATACTTCCATCCGAGGCCAGCAAGATGATCTTCGGGGGACCGGGAACACGTCTGCACTCTTCAAAGCCAACCGTGAACTAAAGAAATGCCGGTAAGCTGTATAATGCAATAAACAGGTTTTTTTTTCAACTTTAATGCATATCTCAGGTATTTTTGGGAATTTTGGCACCAAATTTTCAACATGGGGTTTTTGGACCCCTCCTCATGCATTCTGGAACTGTCATGGCGTTAATGGGGCCCGAAGGGTGATTTCGCAGTTACTGCGTGAAATCACCTTTCGGGACTGATTAACGAAACAACAGTGCCAGTGTTCATAAGATGGGCTCTCAAAAAAGCCTATGTTGCAGATTTGGTGAAAAAAGTCCTAAAAATGACTGTTTTTCGAACATGCATTGCACAGTTCCTACGCACGCTCGTAAGTTCGCAAATTTTTAATATTTGCACTCTGGATTTTCAACATTACCATTTTACCACACCTCCTTATGAGCAGTACAGCTGTCATTTTTCACATCTCGCCCAAAATGTGTTTCCGCGCATGTAGCACACAATGCCTTGGTTGGTGTGAAATCAATGTATCGGACAGATTAAGAAAATCACAGTGACACTGTTCATGAGCAGAGGTCTTAAAATAGCTATGTTAAAAATTTGGTGAAAAAATTCCCAAAATGACTGTTTTAGGGCGCACATTCGCAGTTCCTACATGCCTTCATAAGTTTATGGATTTTAATATTTGCCGCATGAATTTTCAACATTGCCATTTTATTACACTTCTTTATGAGCAGTACAGCTGCCATTTTTCACATCTAGCCCAAAATGTGTTTCCACACATATAGTGCTCAAAGGTGCAGTCAGTGTGCGAAAGCAAGGTTTGGGACAGATTAAGAAAATCACAGTGACACTGTTCATGAGCAGAGGTCTTAAAATGCCTATGTTGAAAATTTGGTGACTAAAGTCCATAAAATGACGTGTAACGAGTGAGCATTGCACAGTTTCCTCGCACCCTCGTAAGTTCATGAATTTGTAATATTTTCAGTCCAGATTTTCACTAGTGGCATTTTTCCACAATTCCTTATGAACAGTACAGCTGTCATTTTTCACAACATGGCCGAAATGTGTTTTCTCACTTTCAGCACAAAAAGAAAAAATTACTCACCTTAGTAATGTTGTTTCTTCTAATGGAGTCTTGCTATATTATGACAATTGCAGTTTGTCCCACCATTAGAACTGCTCCGAGGTGAAATAGTTAACTCCATTCCATGAATGGAACTTTGAGCACGAGCTCTAAAATAGAAGCTCTGTCTGTGGAGATTCAAACCTGAACTGTCAGATCTTCTGAGCAAAAACTCACTAAGGTCTGTGTGGAAGCTGTAACCTACACTAGCCAACTGGCTACCTAAATAATAACTTCCATTGCTGGTCCCAACACCCAATACTCAAGTCAAGGGACCAGAATTACTAATACAATTTTAACAAAATGAGAATAAAACAAGAGAATAATAAAACACCACACCCCAAACCCCAAAAGGGTGAAAGCGTAAAAAGGGCATAAAATAGTGCCCACACTAGGTTGCCCACACCCTATCAAGTAGAGGTTCTGAGAGGGGCAGGCTGGGGGAGGTCATAATATAGCAAGACTCCATGAGAAGAAACAACATTACTAAGGTGAGTAATTTTTCTTCAAACAACATGAAGTCTTGCTATATTATGACAATTGCAGACTACACAGCAGTACCTCCATGGAGGGGCAGAACCTACTTAGGAGATAGGCTCTGAAGAACAGCTGTGCCAAACCGAGCATCTCTCCTAGCCTGGACATCCAGGGAGTAATGCTTGGTGAAAGTGTGTACTGTTTTCCAAGTAGCAGCCTGGCATATCTCCAATATAGGGATGTCTCTGGCAGCAGTAGAGACATGGCTGTACCTCTGGTAGAATGAGCCCTCAAGCCAGAGGGGATCTCTGCCCAGTTTCTGATAACAAAATTGGATACAAGAGACAATCCACCTGGCAATTGATCTCTTAGTGGCAGGTTTCCTTTCCCAACCTCACCAAAGTGAGGAAAAGTTGGAGGATTCGAACCTGTGACCCTTGAGTACGTTCTATATAGTAACTAAGAGCCCTCTTAACATCCAGGCTGTGCAATCTCCTCTCACCAGAAGAGGAGTGTTCAGAAAAAATACTGGAAGGAGATAGATTGGTTAAGATGGAAATCTGAAACCACCTTGAGGCAAAAACTTCTGTTAGTCCTGAAGACTACCTTATCCTGTGGAAAGAAATAAAGTCAGTTTCTACTGACAAGGCTTGCAACTCACCTATCGTCCAGCAGAAATGATAGCCACTAGGAAAACAGATTTCCCAAGTTAGATACTTCAGCTCTGCAGAAAACAGAGGTTCAAGGGGTTGCATTAACTGGGCAATGCAAACATTAAGGTCCCAGGCAGGGGCCGATCCGAAAAAGTGGATTAGTATGGAGTAATCCCATAAAAAACTTGGAAAACACAGGGTGGCGGAAAGAGGATGACTCTCCTGCTGAAACAAAAGCAGAAACAGCTGCCAAATGAACTCTCAGGGTAGCTGGTCTGAGGCCCAAGGAATTAAGATGGACCATGTAATCTAACACAATGGGCAAATCAGCAGATTCTGGGAAATATGCTTCCCAGCACACCAAATGGAAAACCTTTTCCATTTAGAATTATAAGTAGCCTAGTGGAAGGCTTCCTAGAAGCCTTTAGGATTTAAGGACACCCTGAGAGAGGTGTAAGTCAGCAAACTCTAACTCCTCAAGAGCCAGGCCTTGAGGTTGAGGGATTTGAGGTCGGATACAAACTCTCCCTGAGCACAGGTTAATAGGTTGTGATTCCTGGGGAGGAAAGGGGAAGATGGACTGTCAGGGACAGAAGGAGTGGGTACCAGGGCTGCCTGGCCCAATCCAGGAGCAATCAGGATCATCCTGCAAGGCTGAGATCTGATTTGACTAACACTTGAATAGGAGAGGAAGGGAAAAGCATAAAGAACTTCTCTTCCCAATCCAGGAGAAGGGCGTCCAGGGACTGAACCCAACACTGGAGGCCTGCAACAGAACAGTGGAAGTTGGTGATTGTCTGGGGCTGCAAAGATCTATCTGAGGGTGCCCCAACTGGCAAAGACTATCCCCAATACTTGAGGATCCAGGGACCATTAGTGATGGCCCTGGGAAATCCTACTGAGAGCATCTGCTAGGACATTGTCCTTTCCTGGAAGGTGAACTGCTATGAGGGAAGTGTTCAGGGAATAGGCCAGAGACCACAACTTCATTGCCTCGAGCACGAGGCAAGACCAATGCCCCCTGCTTGCTGATGTACCACATTGTTGTGGTGTTGTCTGTTCAGACTTGTACCACTTTGTTCTGAACAGATGCAGAAAACGCTTGAAGAGCTAAAAAGACAGCTCTGAGCTCCAGAAAATTGATGTGGAGCAGAGATTCCTGGGGGGACCACACTCCCTGAGTGGAGAGGTCGCCCATGTGGGCTCCCCACCCCAGAAGGGAGACATCTGTAGTGAGTCAAAGTGTGAGCAGGGGGAATGAAGGGGACCCCCAATCTCAAATTGCTCTGATCCTGCCACCACTGGAGGGCCTGGATCAAGGTTCGAGTCACTGGGACCAACTTGGAAAGGGGTCTCTTCTCTGAGACCAATAGGCTCTCAAGTGAAACTGAATGTCTCTCATCTGAAATCTTGCTCCTGCACAACAGCTGTGGATGCAGCCATGTGCCCCAGGAGCTGCAGAAAGTGTCTTGCTGGTAGAAGACCTGCAGAGTGAAGGAGGAGGCGGAGCCACTAAATTCCTTACCCTTTCTAAGGGAAGAAAAGCTCTAGCTAGGTTTGTGTCCAATTCTGCCCTATAAAGGTGAGTACCTGGACTGGTTCCAGAACCGACTTTGGTAGATTTGCAGAAAGCCAGGGAGGTGAGAAGCTGCTGGGTGACTTGCAGGTGAGATTTTACCTGTTCTGGGGACTGGCCTACAATGAGCCAGTCATCTAGATAGGGAAAACAGCAATCCTTTGCCTCCTTAAGTGAGCCACTGCTACTGCCAGACATTTTGTGAATACCCTTGGGGCAGAGGTAAGGCGAAGGGCATTGCTCTGAACTGGTAGTGACCTGAGGGGCAGTTCGAGATCTGAGGTACTTTCGATGGGAGCTTCTGATTAGGACGTGAAAATAGGCATCCTTGAGGTCCAGGAAGCTAACCAGTCCCTGGCCTTAGAGAGGGTAAATCATTGCCAGAGTTACCATTTTGAACTTTGGTTTCAAAGATGCTTGTTCAGATATCTGAGGTCTAAGATGGGCCGCCATTCTCCTGTCTTTTTTGGGGTAAGGAAGTATCTGGAATACAGACCCCTGCCCTGGTGCAGGGGAGGAACCCTTTCTACTGCTCTGAGAGCCAACAGGGTTGAGACCTCTGCTTCTAGAGCAAGGGTCTCTGAAGAACTTGTGCAGGTAGAAAAAACCTGGTTCTCATCTTGGGAAACTTTTTGAAGCTGAGAACCAGACCCTGGCTTACTACTTCCAGAACCCACTTGTCTGAGGTTAAAGACGCCCAGTTCTGACTGAAGTAAGCCAACCTGCCCCCTACTGGTAAAGGAGAATCGGCCCTGGGCACCCCATCAGGGTGCCTGCTTAGCAGGTGCTTTAGGCTGAGGGGTGGGAGCAGGCCTGCCCACACCCCGTCTGCCTCTGCCTCTGAAGAAGCCCCTCTGAGCATAAGCAGAGGAGGCCTGAGTCTGATAAAAAGGCCTGTGAAAAGGCCTACCCCTACCCCCTGGGGGTATGCCTCTGGGGAGTGGCTTGCCGCTCCTTAGCTTGGGCACTTTTGTAAGTGGTCCTATATTCATCCATCTTTTTCATGTAATTCTCTGTCTGCTCCCCAAACAGAGAATTTCCCACCACAGGAAAATCCATAGCCTTAGTTTGGGTATCCTGTGACAGGCTAGTACACCTGAGCCAGGCCAACCTACGAAAAGCTACAGATGTGGCCATGACTCTAGAGGAAACATCATTAACATCCACAGCAGCATGAAACTGCACCTTAGAAACCTCAATGCCATCGGCAGCCACCTGTTCTAGTTCGCTAACCAGCTGGCCATGGGCTTGTTTGGCTAATTCCATAACAGTATACCATCTAGATTTCTGATACCTTGCTACATAAGCCATATAATTTGCTTGCCTGAGTCCCAAGGAGGCTGCCATGTACTGTTTTTGCCATGGCATCAATCTTCCTGGAATCCTTGTCAGGAGGATGTAGCCAGGGGAATATTAGCTTTATCACAGGCTGCAGCCTGAACTACCTAACATGACTGCATTGCTGTGAAAGAATTCTGTATCAGGACCTGACAATGTGTACCTTCTGTCCATCTTTTATCTACAGGAGGCACAGAATTAGGAGTTTTAAAATTTTTATTGTTTGTTTCCTAAAGACTTATGCAAAGGAATAGACAATCTCCTAGACTCTGGTATATCCATAATTTCTACAAAATCAGGTTCCTCTTGCTCATCACAGCTTCCTCCCATGGGAGCTGGAGGATTCAGCAACCCTTTTATAAAACAGAAAAGAAGGGGACTCAGAAAGCATAGGGGGAGATTGTAAGGGTCAGTCTGGGGAGATGTCCGGTTCAGTGGGCACACCCAGACTCTCTCAGTCACATTCACACTGATCATCATCATGCCCCCATGCTCTTGGTTCATAAAATCTCCAATATCATATTCCTGAACCGGTGGAACCGCAGACCAACCTTTTACCAGACAGTGGCGGTTCGGACGGAACCGGAGAAAGTGACTGTACAATTTGTACAGCTTTTGCTAGTTCTGCAGCAGTTGGAGAAGGAATTTTGGACTCCATACCTGCTGATTTTCTTTTTTTTTTTAGCTTACTTTTGCCCGAGGAAGTCTCGCCCTGGTCAGAGGGCACTCCTCCAATTCGGGTTGGCACCGAACGGGCTGGCCATCCGGTCAGCGGACTTTGGCCTGTTCTCCTGAGCCTGCCCACTCTCTTATCCAGGGTGGCTGCAGGAATTTTTACAAATCTGGCAGTCTGAAATGGGTGGTCAACCCCAGACAATAAACACATGTAGTGTGTGGGTCAGCCTTGGCAAGGCTTCCCCACAGACACTACAGTGTTGAAACCAGTGGGCCGGTTTTTCTTTTGGGTTTCTCAGACATGATCACGAGCCTAACAAGAAACTTGCCCTTTTAACGGCAGTGCCAGGCAAGACACCCTTATCGGTTCCCAACCGTGTCACGGGTCATGGAAAAAACGTAATGAAATCCGGTTTTTTTAGAACCGATAAGAACCGGGAACCGCACTCTAAAAGCTTTAAAATGCTTACTCTTTAAGGTTTTAACCAACCTGATCGGTTCGAACTGAACCGATAAACATTTACAAGTTCCACACAGAATAAAACCTGTCTATTACTTACAATACCACAGACAGAGCTTGAACCGATCGGTTTTGGTTAAAATAATTATACTCGTGGTTTAATTTAACCAAGAAAATACTGTTTAAACCGAAAAATGAACAAAGCAGTAGGAGAAATCTCGGGCGACTGTTCAGTGAGGGGAGTAAAGAATCTGACAGTTCAGGTTTGAATCTCCACAGACAGAGCTTCTATTTTAGAGCTCGTGCTCAAAGTTCCATTCATGGAATGGAGTTAACTATTTCACCTCAGAGCAGTTCTAATGGTGGGACAAACTGCAATTGTCATAATATAGCAAGACTTCATGTTGTTTGAATGCGTGGTCGCTGTGAAATCATTGTTCAGGACAGATAAAGAAAATCACAGTGACACTGTTCATGATTGGAGGTCCCAAAATGCCTGTGTTGACAATCTGCTGTAATAAATCCCCAAACTAATTACATTACTTGTGTGCGTTGCACAGTTTCTATGCACGCTCGTGACTTCACCATTTTTTTTAATATTTTCACTGCAGATTTTCAACATTGCCATTTTTTACACCTCCCCATGAACAGTACAGCTGTCATTTTCCACATCCTGTTCGAAATGTGTTTCTGCACCTGTGATGCTAAATGCCAGTCACTGTGCAAGAGCAGCTTTCGGCTAATAAACTGATATTGCCACTGTTCATGAGGTGGGGGGGTCACAAAAAAACCATGTTGAAAATTTGGAGTGAAAATACCAACGAATGCCTGAGGTGTTAGGGTTCCCCATCATAACGCCCAACCCTGTAAAGAATGACAGGCATCAGGGGTGTGACTTGGGATTCTCGCCTGTAATGCTCATACCATTCTACACCCTGCAGCCCCAAATTCCCTGGTAGTCTACTGGTAGCCCCTCCCGGTAGTCCAGTGGCACCCCCCATGCACACAGGACCCTCAGTCCACCCAACTCCCCCCCCCATCATCAGCAGGCAGCATACCCACCCGCATACCTCCTGACAGCTTACAGTATGTGCTGCAAGCTCACTGATCCACACTGTGGACCAATGAGCTTGTAGTGCATACTGTAATAATCATTCACAACGTTGTGACCCGGGGGGTGGGGCAAAAGGATATTTCGGGTGATCGTGCATGCCGGATTGGGGGGGGTACCACTAGACTACCAGGGAAATTACAAAAGCATATATTGGGCCATCAGGGATGCTGGATGGGGAGGGGGGTATCACTAGACAACCAGGAAAATTACAAAAGGATATTTCGGGTGATCAGGGATACAGGCAGGAAGGGGGGTACCAGTGGATCACCAGAGTGTTCTGAAATAGGATTTTACATCAATTGGGGATACAGGCAGGGAGATAGGTACCGCTAGACTGTCAGGGAATGTATAACAGCTGGTTCGGCCACTCAGTGAGATGGGGAGTGAGTACTACTGCGGCACCTGGTACAGGGACTGCATGTTGTGCAGGGTGCCAGGCGCATTTTGCTTGCCAGCCCTGCACCACTCATACAAATGGGGCCATAATGACATGCAAATGGCCCCATTTACACTTTGTATGCATTATGGCCCCATTTGCATATATGTGTCCGAACATCAGGAATTTGCACACGGCGTATCTCTGATGTGCTGGCACATTTCCCATTTCTGGCATTCAGACCTGTCGGGGGGATGTGCCAGCACATTGTATTTGCGCTGTGGGCATTTTGTGGTGTATTCAGGTGACATGTGCCATGGCACATCTCCTATGAATATATCCCTTTGTTGCTCCAGTGCTACTTAGTTGCTCTGCACAACCACTTGCGCCACTGCAAGACGCAATTTTGAATAGCGCGTCCATAGTAGACAAGTCATCAGTTGTTATCATATAATAACAGCAATTATCAGTGGAGATTTATCTCCATGCCTATTGCATAAATAACAAAATACACCAGACACACTAAGACAAGAATAAATCATTGTTATTATGCAAGCACGACAGAGAGATGAATGCTATCATTGCCTACTTGTAAGTTTCCTGTTGAACCATTTGGTTCTTATAATGTCCAAACACTGAGGTTTTGTAAGCATTATAAACCGTAATATGTGTAGGATCTATCTATATATATGGCAGCATCACTTCTGTCAACACTTGACTGCCCTGTGGTGGAGGCCCATTGCTAATGCAGGTTTCGAGATGCTTCGGGGTAGGGACTGCAGTTTCCAGCATGTGCATGCCACAGCACACATGCATTGGAGTGGTCTGGGGACTGAGGACAAAACAGAAATTTGGCAATCAGGTGGGCTGTAGGAAGCCTGCTTGCTGTCCTTAACCAGACCACCACTTGGTCCCTGAGGCACATCTGGATTGTGCTCCAGGGAGGAGGGCAACCCTCCTCTGGCCCTGCTGTGGGGGAAATCCAGGGGATATTCAAGCCCCCCAGGGCTGGGAGAGGGGGCAGCTGGCTATGGGAAGCAGGGACAGTGCTGAGCAGTCACTTGCTTGAGCCAAGGATAAAAATCTTGATGGCAAAAAAAAAAAAGATTATAAAATATTTTCTTACGGGAAGTAGCATTGACAGTGGGTGGGGTGGCGACCCTCTGTCTGGTCTGATTCACTGATCCAGTCAGTGCATCTGACTGATTCTACTATCTGTCCATTTCTTGAAGCCCCCACAGATTGTGTGGCACACTGGGGCCACACCGTATACCTCCATTTATCAGAGCTGACTGCGTTGGCATCTTCCTGCTCCCACCCACCCCATTGTGTGGCACCAGGAAGCCACCCCAGTGTGCCCAACATTTTCTTTTACCTGTAAAGAAAGCCATCCGCAGTGTTGATTTTTTTTTTCCGGTCCCTGAACCAAAGAAAACAGTCCCTCGCTGTTGGTGGTGCACCCAAACCTGCACCCACCCTCTGCTCACTCCACTTCTCCACATACACATACACACACCCTCACACCATACTTACCTCCGGAGATCCAGCGCTGCACTCTTCAGTGCTGACCGCAAACTGAAGAAATGCTGCCATCTCAGCTTATTTCCTTTTGAAATGGGGTGAGCATAACTGGTGAAGACCTCAAGGCATACTGCGACACCTGTCAGTGTCTGTAGGGTGGGGTGAGGTGGAATGACATAACTGTTATGCCCGAGTACCCAAAGGCACACCCCCAATGCCTGTCAGTCTCTTAAGGGTGGGAGTGGGGGCTGTTGTTGCTTCAATACTTCACTGCCATTCTTATTATGCATCTCTCTAACTCCTGTGCTACCATTACCAATACCAGCAAGCAAATATTCGGCATTGACAAATGCTTGTTATGTTAAGGGGGCGTGTAGTTAGTGTTCCAACAGCTCCTTATGCTGAGAGAGCAGCCGCTGGCTGGGTCTGAGCAAAGCGAGCGAGGAGAGAAGCTGCCTCAGTAGAGTAAGGAGCCCAGACTGTGCACTCCAAGGAGGATTCAGGTAGAACTGCTGTGAAGGAATACCTGCTTCTGCACCTGTTGGAGTCTGCCTTTCCTCCGTGATTGGTCTCTGTCCCAGTTGGTGAAGATCAGCGAAGCTCAGCAAACAGTAAGGCTAGGGGCTGTACTGCACTTGACGTATGCTTCCTTGGGTTGCCCTTTATGTCTGAGCTGTTGTTTCTGGCTATTAAATTTGTGTTGTCATTACTTTGCATTTAGTTTATGATTCTGTGACTAACTTTCAGAATATGCTAATTAATTCATTCAGCATTTTCAAGGCACCACACCATCTTTACACCTTTTTCTTTTTAAACCACAGAGCATATGCATAAATGCTTGGTATTGAAAGTCTTTTCACATTTAGCTAAATCCTGCCACAGAAGTACTCGAGAATTAAGGTCCAAAACAGTATGCAAGTCAAGATATAAGGAGCAGCTTGAGTTGGTTTCAGACCACATGCTAATAACATGTTAGGAATCGGCCTCTATTGTAGAGAAAGAGTTTGTGATTCTGTTCATAATTAAGTCACATCCCAGTCAAACTCTAGGATCGGAAGCAGTACAATTCACATACATTACAGTAAAGACTATTTTAAGTCAAAGAGGTACCACTAAAGAAGCTTGCACTAACAAGTCTCCTCCTTCATCCTTCTGTGTTCCAGCAGTCAACACCATGACAGTTTTCCTAGCAGTCCTTAAGTCAAGGTTCAACAAAGTCAGTCTGCATGCCTTCCATGAGGTTAGAGTGAGATAACAAGAATTTGCAGGCTCGAGGCTAGATAGAGTGTCCGGATGGCCACTGGAGTTCAAATTTGTGAGTAAAAAGAAAATGGCTGAAAATGAAAATTTGCAGTTAAATATCACCAGGAAAGTTGAACTGCTGTGGCAAAGCAGTGGACATTGCAGAGCTCCCAGATTTGAGACCAGACCCAACAATTTCTTTTAATACAAACATATCAGGATTCTTTTTAGAGCTCTACAATATCCAGTTTTATACAATAAAGATTATAATGTATGGTAGAACGTTGTTACATGGTGATTTTCATCTTTTCCCCATGTTGTTATGCTAGTGATGTAGCGTAATTAAGTTGTTAACCTATCGATGGCATAACAAAAAGAATGCTGCTGAGATAAGCGTGTTTATTGCATTTCTGATTTTAAAACCTGTTACCAATGTTATTTTAAAAAGTAAAAAGTACATCAGTGAATGAGTTTTAACATCTGGCACTTGAGTTAATATCCCAGTACTGACACTGTAGTGCATCATGAGAGGAGCTGCACTTCTGAAGGTGCCGTCTTCGGATGAGACATTAAACCGAGGTCCCATCTGCCTGGATTGGTGGTAGTTCAGGTGGATGTTAAAGATCCCATGGCATTGATCGAAAGAGCAGGGAATTTCCCAGTGTCCTGGCCAAATTTCCCTCATTCACTTAAAATACCACCAACAGCATAATCTGGTTCAATGTCAGTTGACATTCATCTGTATCCCCCTCCCCAGGGTCGTGCCTGAAAATAGGCAAGATTTGTCTAGTGCACTCACCCGGTCAACAAAAAATAAATAAATAAATAAATGTGTTTTGGCAACCTTGACACCACCGTGTCCACGTCTTCACTCAGAGGTAAGCATTTAATTTGTTTTAGCTTCCTATTTTTGTGAACTATGTGCCCGGACTGCTTCCCTCATACACTATAAAAGACAATGTATGGGGAGCAGTTACCAACCTAGTTGAATTCTCATCTTGAAGTTACCATAATAATAATACTTTTATTTATACCGCGCCTTTCCATTTTCAAGGCGCCTTACAATTTAAAACACTTTAAAACAGACTTTAAAATCCGAAATCTTAACATAGATATACAGACTTAATCAGAATACAATTCAATTTTCCACAAATGCGCTCTCAAGGTTTACAGACCATGGTAACCTCTTGATGCGAATACAATGCAGTTGTTAACTGCTCCTCATACATTATCCTCTATGTACTTCCCTCCCTGGTGTGGCTCACATCCCAGGCCTCAAAGCATTTATTATTTAATACTTTGCGCTTTTCTTAGAAATTTTTCTGACTGGATGCATTATGCCCGAAACCATTTACCCCAAAGTCCTGCATCATTTAGAGAAAAATGGGTGGACCCAAATCTGTCATACAAACAGTGACATAAAAGTTAGCAGAAACATCCCAGAGGCTACCTAACCGGTAGGTTCTGTGTCCCCCTTCTTAGCTTATATGCACTGAGGTAATTGTTTGACAATTCCTGACATCAGTCTCTTATCTTCTTTCAAGTCAACCAATATTAACAGGCCTAATAAAGAGCAACACCACAGAAATCACAAAAAATGTACAGCGGTATCTAAATTTTGTAAGCTCTGAAGAGTTTGATTTCAGAGCAGCTCGAATCTCCATCCCGTATCTAGAACCCACAAGATCAGTCAGTTCTGCCCAGCAGACCACTCATCCCAATTAGTTGTATTAAATTATTATTTTTAGTAATAAAGGATTCGCAGACAGCACATTTATCATCATATTAATGTTGGAAGTCAAAGTTGGCAAAAAGACTATAGAAGTCTCTACTGGGCCCTTGTTTTGCAGCCTTTAAACCATTGTACTCTTTGATTCCATTTGGTGCCCATATTTTAAGCTTTGTGTGGAAAAGTAGTCCATATTTCAATCCTGCTTCTTGTAGTCTTTTCTTATTGGGGAAAAAAGCATCCTTTTTCTTGATTGTTTCTAGTGGTAAGTCACTGAAAATTTTAAGCGTACAGCCTTCAAATGAAATTGCAATGTGGTGTCACGTAAAGCTCTTTGAATATGCACCTTATGCTGGAAGTTGAGCAGTTTTAATACAAAGGAGCTTGTTTTTTCATTTTTATTTGGTTTGGGTTTTAGAGAACGGTGAGCCCTTTCAATTATGTATTTGTTAGCACCAGGTGGTGGACCAGCAATACTAATAAAAAGACGTCAGGCAAACTCTAATATTAGAGTCAGAGCCCTCAATTCCTCACATAGACCAAAGATCCTTAAATGTTACATCAATTATGACTTTCTAGATCCTCAATTTTAACTGTTAATGTATTGATTTTCTGCTGCTAGAAAGTCTTTCTGTCTGCAATTTTGTAGTCACATCCTCAATACTGCTGACTTTAACTTCCACATAATGGATCCTTTTTGTGAACTGACAGTTTTCCTTAAATCCTTTGCTATCCTCTGCCATGTATTCAAAGTTAGTTTCATCCCTGCTATCTCTTGCATTAAAATGTCAATGTGAGCTACCATTAGTGGACATGTGATCGTTTGTTTTTTTGGCTCTGAACTCAAATTTTCTTCTGAGCTGTTATTAGAACATTCAAGTGGTCATTTTTTGGTATTTATTTCTAATTCTTCAGACATTATAACAAGATTCTCCTCCATTTTCAAAACAGAATATAGAAATAATGTAAAACTTTCCTTTGTTAGTGTGTAGACTAGTCTGTGACAGATCACCTGTTTGTGACAATGATGTGCTGGCAAAGTTGGATGCTATGGCACGGCAGTTGTAGAGTCAGTGTCTACTACTTAGCATTGTTTCGGACTCATTACAACACCAAATAAATTATCTTTTGGTTTTTTTGTTGACTATTTTTCCCTCCGGTCATGATCTATGGGGCCTCTCTCAGGCACCCTGCCTGCTCCTGCCCTGCCTGAAGTCCTCTGACCTGAGCCTCCTTTCGCCTCTCCTCAGCCAATAGTCAGCAGCCCCAGCTTAACCCCTCCAGGGTGAGGCTGCTCCTCCTCTTTAGGCTCTTGCACACACAGTCTCCAACTGTGGGTGAGGCCTCCGGACGGAGGAACCTGGAAGGCCAGGCAGGATGGACCTGGTTGTGGGCATGGGGGCAGGTGCCGTCGCCTACCCTGCAGACTGAGCTTTTCCCTTGTTCTGATGCTCACCCCCCATGCGTGGTGCATGCCCTGATGCAAATGATGCATGGCAACCCTATCTTGCATCAGCCACGCTGAGTACATGCTACCCTACGTGCTGTAGTACCCCCGGTCTCCACCGGGAGCCACTGTTACTGCAGCTGGGCAATCCCAGCCCGGAGAAGAGCAGCCGCAGGTGCTCAATCTGATCCGCCCTGCTGACCCTGGCGCCTGGGAGCTTGCTCCTGAACTGGCCGCCGTGTATCATGAGGTGTGGCGCCCAGTGCTCAACCCTCAGCGCACCAGGCCAACAATAAATTATTTTTTAACTGTATTTTATAAGAAAAGGTAAAAATAAATAAAACAAGTTAATTAACAATTCTCATTACTGTGTAGAAGTGGGAGGTAGGCCACCCGGAGCTCATTCGCACACATCCATCCTGTTTGCTGACATTCAATCAAATCACCTACAACTCTTTCAATGAAGTAATACTTCTTCACATCCCTCTTAAACCCTCCCAGCTTCATTGCATGTCCCCTGGTCCTGGTGCCTTTTCTCATTTGAAAAAGACTTCCCTCCTGCACCCTGTTCACCCCTGTGAGGTACTTGTACGTCTCTATACTGCCCTCTCTCACTCTCCACTTTTCCAGGGTGTACATGTTAAGATGCCTCAGTCTCTCCTCATAGCGCTTTTGGTGCAGCTCTTGCACCGTTTTAGTTGCCCTACTCTGGACTGCCTCCACCCTGTCTATATCCCCTCTAAATTGCTACCTCCAGAACTGGGTACCATACTCTAGGTGGGGTCTCATCAGTGAGATATACAGTACAGCAGCAACACACCTCTCTCCTCTTGCTGGAGATACCCCTCCCTATGTACCCTTGCATCTTACTAGTCTTACCCACTGTCACACTGCCCTGCCACTTTGAGGTCATCAGTTATGATAACCCCAAGGTTGCTTGTACGTTTTTAAACTTTTTTTATTTACTGCACTTTAGGCAGTCACTGGTCCACCAACCCATCTGCCCCTCGTCCCCAGCCCTGTCACCCCACCACCTCTGAGACTTATCTTCACCGACTGACAGTGTTCCACAGTTTTCCCTCATGGCAGAGCCCCCCTGGACTCCCCACCTATCCTGGGAGGTGTTTAGTTCAGATGCTGGTCTGGGAGCTCAATAGGTGGGTGCAGGACCTGTGATGAGAAGCGACATTATCCAGGCAGTCTAGGACTGTTTTTTTCATCAACTAACTCTCCCCCTTGACACTCCATGGGGATGGCAGCTTGATGTAGGCATGTCAGAAGGCACAACCATGTCATCCGCTGGGAGCATCCCCACCTGGAACCACTGCCCTGAACTGGCACAGGTGGTATGAACCCAATGGGCCATCAGTATCGAAGCAGTTCCACGCTCCTTCACCAGAGGCAGAGACTATCAACAGGATGCTCAATCCACCTCCACCCCTCAGTCGGCCTCCCAGTGGCCCAGGCTCGTTCCCAAACTCAGGTCACCGGCGTGGTGGCAGGTGAGGCAAAGTGACTCTGTGCCACTGGGCCAGCCTTGACTTTTTTTAACTTTTTATTTTAGAAATGTTTATTCACATAATATAGGCCAGTGATTCTCACTCCATGGCTCGCGAACCACATGCAGCTCTTCTAGGTACCATTTGCAGCTCTTTTTGAAGCTCTTTTAACACATAATTAACTCAGTGTAATCTGCGACTCTTCAAGGTATGAAACCCTGTTTATCATAATTGCAAGTGAATTGTGAGTGTAAATTAGCTCATCTTGTGGACGTGGCCCGCTGAAACTAATGCAAGTAGTTGGAACTTGGTGAGATTGGTTTTACTGACACTTCATTTTTGAGATTCTGTATACATTTATATACATGGATGGTTTCAGCATCTCTCTCTGTGCTCAAAGTGACACAAATTACACAATATTCCAGATCACAAGGCATTGAGGACACAGACTCTCGACCAAAAGAAGGACTCCAGGTTACAGACACGCAAAAGGGGGTTACAGATACACAAATACAACCAGTGACAGGGCATGCAGACATACTGTACAATATGTGTAGCTGCTTTCCTTTTGCATGAGATTGTAAATTAATGTAATACTGAGTGTCCGTGTTCTGTATTTTGACAAGATCTGCTGTGGAATATTATATAGTCTCACTACCTGATTGGCATATACAAATGATTATGTTATTATTACTTGAAGCAGTTTACAATTTGTAGCTAAGATAATTGCTTCCACTTGATGTGACGCTTAATTCTATGTCTGTTTTATCTTAATGCTCTTGCTAGAATTATGTTAGTTCCTTTTTGTACTGTTGTATCTCAAATCGATGTGGAACCTTTGTAAATGAGCTTCTAGCTCAAAGGTTGTAATCGAGACTCTAATAAAGAAATAAATACATATTAGTGTGCATTTGCCTAAATTTAGTATGACATTTATGTTGTAGCTCTTGGCCAGCGTTGACTGCCCATGTGACTCCTGAGCCAGTGAGGACTGAGTGTCAGTGATATATGCATACAGGAAACAAAAACAAAATAATTTTATAACGTGTTATACACAGAATAAATAAAATATCATACATGACAGCAATAAAGACAAACATATATTTCACGACAAAGACAGCATGCCTAAGTCCATAAGTGGATGAGATCCAAGATAAAAAAAGGAAGATCTGTGTGCATTTATTTAATCTGACATGAGCAAACAAACTTGTCTCAGCCATTCCCAAAAAAAAAATAAAAACTAACATCTACTAGAGGGATACAAAACCAGGTTATTCCCTGTATAATAGTTAATTGAAACATTTGTGAGCCTAGTCCCGGTATTATTATCTTGGAAACCTCTATAATAACTAAAAATGCTTTATAATTGTAATAAATTGTGATTAGAATATAAATATGAGCACTAACATAGGTTTACATGTGTACTGAGCATTACACATTTGCAAAGCAGTAGTGTTTTTACATATTGGTAGAACCAGCGGCATATAAACATGCTCATATTGAAACTCATGAACTTTCATTTAAGCTAGAGCATATTTCTCAGTTTTAATTCCAATTCTAAGCTCTACAACTCTAAATAAGCTTATCTCTTAGCCACGGTGGAAACCATTTTTTTATCAAATTTATAATCAAACATACATGCCAGAATGTTAGTCATAAAACATAACAGTACCTTCTGTAGTGCCCAGAAAGGAAATAAAAACCAAGAATGTTCAAGAAATTATTCACTATTGAGAGTTATGTAAGTACAATTACTGGCGAGAAATTTTTTGTATGGGCTCAGCCAGTTGATATTCGCCGAAATAACCTGTGGATTTTTATGGCGAATATGTGTGATAACACTCAAAATTTAGAACTCCACCATTGGTTCTCCTCCTGTGTGGGCCAGCTCAACAGTTTCTCAAACATGGCAGCTCCGTATCTCTGTTAGCAAGGAGTCGCCACAAATACTGGGCCGCCACATGACTACATCTTCACATCTGGTTTATCCTGCCTTTAAATTTGAAAAAAATAAAATAAAGGTTTATCTAGTTGATTCTGTTCTTCATCACCTTCTGGCGATATTCCCAGTATGAAAGGCATTGTGGCTTACACAATAGCAGTTCTGAAGTGCACTGTAAATCGCGATCAGAAATACTAACTTAAAAAAAATCCTCATAAAGAAAAAGAAAAGACAGACAAGGAGAGAGACAGTGTGTGTGTGTATATGTGTGTGTGTGTGTGTTACACACAGTCACAGAACTCAGGCAGCAAAAAATTGTTCACCAGCAATTATATAGAATAAAAGATGGGAAAGTGTGCATATGAGAATTTAAAGCACATCCTTGGTGTGGGATGCTTTAATAAATCCTTGGTGTGGGATGCTTTAATAAACCCCTCAGGCTTCACCCTTGGGGGTTATGTAACTTCCCACATGGCAAATATTACATTAGTTCTTACATCACACACTTTCCATCCTTTATTCTATATATCACTGCACAAAAAAGAAAAAAATATTGATTAGTCCATAATACACTCTGCTATAGTTAATCAAGAAGAAAATTTAAAATGTACTTTCTGTTTCATAACCAGAAGTTTTAATGATCTGTTTTAATGATCTGTTTTTAAAGACAGGCTACGGTGATGGACAGATATCACTGTTTATAAAGTTTAAGTGCTATGTAAAATGTGCAACAAAAGGGCTGACATATTTTCAAAGTCTTTTTGCCAATTTATCTACATGATCTTTTTGCCATTTTAACTAACAAAAAAATTTTACTAACACAAAAAATAGCTAATAGCTGTAGCTTATCTATCCATATCTGTCCATCATATTAGGTCATTGGGAGTTCCTCTGCAGTGCCGTTTTCTTTAAGAATCTCATCAATCTGAGTTACATTCAAGATGTCTTTAGAACTTAGAGAATCAACAGACATTTGCATTAGGAATGTTTGCATTATATCTTGTATACGGTGTAATTGAGGCACATGTTAGGAAGCATAGGAAAACCAGGAGCAGTTGTAGAATTCACCAAAAATATTTATTTAAACTAATAGTAACATAAAAAAATAAACTTGTTCAGTATAACTATTTACAAAGGCAAAATAAACAAGCATTTGTCAATGCCGAATGTTTGCTTGCTGGCATTGGCATTGGTAGTGTAGAAGTTACAGAGCTGCATAATAGAAATGGTAGTGAAGTATTGAACTGAAGCCAACCCCACCACCACCCTGCAGAGAGTGACAGGCATTGGGGTGTGCCTTTGGGTCGTCAGGCATAATGGCCATGCCATTTCACAACACCCTACCCTGCAGACACTGACAAGTGTCACGGTGTGCCTTGGGGTCTTTGGCCCTTATGTACACCCCATTCCATCAGGAAATACAGTGAGATGGGTGTGGTATAGGAGAATGGGGTGAACTTTGGGGCCAAGAGTCCAAGGCATACCTCGATGCCTCTCACTGGCTGCAGGGTGTGGAATGGTATGAGCATTACAGGCAAGAATCCCAAGTCACACCCCTGATGCCTGTCATTCTCTACAGGGTGGGCGTTATGGTTGGAAACCTAACACCTCAGGCATTCGTTGGTATTTTCCTCCAAATTTTCAACATGGTTTTTTTGTGACCCCCACCTCATGAACAGTGGCAATATCAGTTTGTTAGCTGAAAGCTGCTTATGCACAGCGACTATGGCATTTAGCACCACAGGTGCAAAAACACATTCCGTACAGGATGAGAAAAATGACAGCTGTACTGTTCATGGGGAGGTGTAAAAAATGGCAATGTTGCAAATCTGCAGTAAAAATATAAAAAAAAAAACTGGTGAAGTCCCAAGCGTGCATAGAAACTGTGCAAAGCACACCCGTAATGTAATTAGTTTGGGGATTTTTACAGCAGATTGTCAACACAGGCATTTTGGGACCTCCAATCATGAACAGTGTCACTGTGATTTTCTTTATCTGTCCCGAACAATGATTTTCCACAGCGACCACGCATCTCTGTGCTGAAAGTGTGAAAACACATTTCAGCCATGTTGTGAAAAATGACAGCTGTACTGTTCATAAGGAAGTGTGAAAAAATGCCACTGGTGAAAATCTGGACTGAAAATATTACAAAGTCATGAACTTACGGTGCGTGGAAACTGCGCAATGCTCACTGTAAAACAGTCATTTTAGAATTTTTTCACAAATTTTCAACAGTAGCCATTTTAAGACCTCGCGCTCATGAACAGTGTCACTGTGATTTTCTTAATGAGTCCCATACATTGATTTACGCACACGATTGCGCCATTGTCGCTACATAGAAGTGGAAACACATTTAGGCAAGATGTGAAAAATGACAGCTATACTGCTCATAAGGAGGTGTTGTAAAATGGCAATGTTGAAATTCTGGAGTGAAAATATTGAAAATTCGTGAACTTACGAGTGCGTAGGAACTACGCGATACACGTTCATAAAACAGTCATTTTAGGAATTTTTCCACCAAATTTTCAAAACAGGCTTTTGAGAGCCCACCTTATGAACAGTGGCAGTGTCATTTGTTATTCAGTCCTGAAAGGTGATTTCGTGCAGTGACATGCAAATCACCTTCAGGGCGATTAACGTCATGACAGTGAGAGCATTCATGAGAAGGGGTCCCAAAACCCCATGTTGAAAATTTGGTACAAATCAAAAATGCCTGAGATATGCTGCAAAGTTGAAAAACCCTATCTATCCCATTATACAGCTTACTGGCATTTCCTCAGTTCGTGGTTGGCTTTGAAGAGTGCAGACATGTTCCCGGTCCACGAAGATCGTCGCGCCAGAGTCCGGAGGAAGTATGGGGTGAGGGGTGTGTGTGGAGGTGGGGTGTGCAGTGGGTGGGCGGCGGGTGGGGGCAGACACAGCGAGGGACCGTTTTGCGTTTCAGTTTTTTAAAAAATGAGGGCAGCAGCGGGACATTTGCCACGCTGGGTGGGCTCACAGCGCGGCACAAGGATCGCTGGTGGGGGCGTGGAGCCGACGGGGATTGGGCACCCCTGGCCAGTGATAGCATGTGTTGCCACGCTGGGGTGGGCTCCCAGCATGGCACCCTGTACTCTGGGGGACCAGAGGGGCCGATGGGGGATTGGGCACCCCCATCAGCTATACCATGTGTAGCCACACTGGGGTGGGCACCCAGCATGGTATAAGGAACTCTGTTTTGGTGGGGGGGTGCAGCACAGCCAACAGGGATTGGGCACCCCTGTCGGCTACACAGTGTGTGCGGTGGGGGGGGCAAGCACACAGTATGCGTGCCTGTGTGTGTGTGTGTGTGTGTAGGGGGAGCCCGCATGAGCAGGCGATATCTTATCGCTGCTCACTGAAGCATAGCTCCCCCTTTCAACTGTACGCCACTGCATTTTGGAGCTGTCATAGACAGCTCCAGCAGGCATTGGAGAACTGCGGCCGTGCCTGCAAACACACTGCCTGAATTGGAAGAGGGCTGCCACACCTCCGAAAACTCGGATGATGGCACTATGTTTCTTGCACATGCGTGCAAGCAAACATAAAAAGAGAACATCCATCAGAGTTTTCCTTCAATTTCTGTGTCCCTTTTCTCCTTCCAGCAATTGCAGCTGAGCTCTCTTATAAGTCCTTCTAACCCCCCATTCTTAATAAGCATCCTGTTTATTGTATGTTTCAGGCAGGTACAAGCCAGGAACACAGTGTGCCTGAGCTAAGGCCCCTTTTTCACAGCTCTTCTGCAAAAAGGCTTAAAAATTTGCACTCAGGTAACCTCTTGAGTTTCCAACAGCTTTTTGCAATCATCTCAAACCACAATTATATACATTTCAAAAAATTAACACTATATAATGTCTAAACAAAGGGATCCCAATATCAGTTACATTTCCACATAATGATTTGCATATATTTTTATATTAGTAGATATGCAAGGGAGGAAAAAAGACAAGTAAGGGAAGGTTGAGAGACAGTGAGAGGCAAAAAACTGCAAGACTGTTGGGGTGATCAAATCCTAGGTCTCACAGGAAAATTTGGTTGTACAACCAAACAGACAAATGGACAGGAAAGGACAGATCCTTGCATTTAAACACTTTCTATAAAATAGGGACAGGGTCCTATTCCACCCTGTCACATGCACCCCTCTCCTTAAGAGGAAACCTGTTTTATCAAACAGGTTTCCAAAACTTCCATTCATTCTCTACTAACATGTGCTGCTAACTTTCGAAATTAAGCACATGTGCATTATCCTTATTTTCTATAACAGTACAGCAAACAATAAAGTTCAAACTCATGCATTTATTTTCAACCTTCAGAACCCTCAATTCCTGATCCATATCTGGACAGAAAATCAGTACTGCTATTCTCTTTACCAGATTTGTGTATCACCGTGAATTTAAATGGCTGTAATGGCAGAGTACGACCTTGTGATTCTGGAATTTTATCTTTCATTTGGTTAATCCAACAGAGAGTACTGTGATATATTACAAGAACAAAGTCAGTTCCTAGCAAATAAAACTTAAGTTACTCCATAGCCCGCTTTGCTGCTAAACATTCCTTTTCAATGGTGGAGTACCTTTTCTCTCTGTCAAGCAACTTCCTGCTTATGTACAGAATACAATGTTCCGTCCCATCTACGTTTGACTCAGCACTACACCTAGACCAATCTGTGATGCATCTGTTTGTAACAAAATGGTTTCTCAAAGTCTGGGCTTCTTAAAGCAGGAGCTGAACATAATGTAGCTTTAATGGCCCTAAAAGCTTCATCACTCTCTGGGGTCCATTTCACATTATTTGGGTACCATTTCTTTGTGATTTCTGTGAGAGGAGTAGCTAACTCAGCAAAGTTGGGAACAAATCTCCGATAATAACCAGCCAGCCCTAAAAATTACCTGAAACGTTTCTTTGTTTTAGGGACAGGGCTGTTAGCTACAGCTTCTGGTATTAGAAACCTCTGGCTTAACTTCTCATATTCCCAACACATAGCCCAAATATATGGTTTCCTGCATGTCCAATGCACATTTGTAGTATTAATAGTCAGACCTGCATTTTTGATAGCTTGGACAACTGCTCATATGTGTTCCAGGAGGATTTTCCAGTCTGGACTGTACACCACGGCATCATCCAGGTATGCAGCACAATAACCAGTGTGCGGTGATAAAATGACATCCATGTACCTCTAGAATGTAGCTGGCACACCATGTAAACCAAATGGTATGGTGGTGAACTGATAGAATCCAACAGGAGTGGCAAATGTAGTTTTGTCCCTGGATTCTTTAGCTGAAGGGATTTGCCAGTAACCCTTGGTGAGATTGAGGGTACTGATATACTTTGCACTTCCCAGTCTGTCCACCAAATCATCTATTCTCAGCATAGGATAACAGTCAAATTCTGACACTTGATTAAGTTTCCTAAAATCAAGGCAGATTCTAACACCCCCTTCTTTTTTGTTTACAATTACCATTGGAGATGACCAAGCACTCCTCAACTCCTCTATGATACCTAGTTCTTTCATTTTTTGTATTTCCTTAACCACGTCAGCTCTTAACTGCTCTGGTAACTGTATGTCTTTTGCCTAATAGGATGAGCATACCATGTCCCTATAACATGCTCAGCCCCTTTTGCTTGGCCTGGTACTGTGGTAAAAGTACTGTTAAATGTATTTAGCACATTACAAATATCTACAGTTTGTTCTGAGGTGAAGGAAACATTCACCTTACAGCATCAGCATTTACAGTTTGTTCCAGTCTATCATAAGCTACAACAATATCTTCCTTATTGGTTTCCAGTAAAACCAGCAAAGCAGTTTTGGCATTTTTCAACCCATTGCTTGAGGAGGCTAGCATGGTATATCTTAGTAGGATTTTTCCTGTCAGGGGTGTCAGTCTTGTAGTTAACAGTGCCAGTACTTCTAAGAACCTTATCAGGCTCTTGCCACATCATTAACAGTTTATTTTCTGTTGTGGGCAACAGTAGCAAAACCTTTTCACCTGGCTTGAAAACTTTTTCTTTTACCCCACGGTCATAATATACCTTCTGCTGGTTTGGGGCCTCTTCCTGATTACTATGGGCAATTTCAACATATTTTGCCAGCTTCTTTCTTAGGGCACACATATAAGATGTTATAGATTGTTTCAGAGTGGGGTTATCGTCCCACGTTTCTTTTATCACATCCAGTGGCTCTCTTGGCTGCCTACCATCACAGCATTTCAAATAGTGAAAATGCTGTTGATGTACTAGGCACTTCTCTGTAGGCAAAAAGTAGGTAAGGCAAGTATTGGTCCCATTCTTTCCCTTCCCTTTTATAAACCTTTTAACATGTGTTTCAGGGTTTGGTTAAAATGCTCAACAAGACCATCACTCTTGAGGGTCATAGGGGAGGTTCTTATGCAGTGACACCTAGCAGTCTGTACAGCTCCTTAAGTAATGCAGCACCAAAATTACTACCCTGATCAGTAATAATTTCTTTAGGTATGCCCATTCTGCTGAAAGTTTTTGCAAGCTCTGCTGCCACATTTGAAGCTGTGACAGTATGCATTGGAACTACTTCTGGGTATCGAGTAGCATAGTCACATACTACCAGGATAAATCTATTACCCTTTTTACTTTTGTCTAAAGGACCAACCACATCCATTGCAATTCTCTCAAAAGGCACATCTACCAAGGGTAGGGACACCAGGGACACCTTGTCTTTACTAGTGACAGGGGCTACTTTCTGACACTCAGCACAGGAATTACAATAGGTAGCAACATCTTCATGAATTCTAGGCCAGTAAAATCTATACAGCAATCTGGCAAGTGTGCGATTCCTCCCTGAGAGACCAGCCATAGGACTATCATGTACTATTTGTAACAACTCTGTTCTATACTTCTGTGGTATAACCAATTGTTCTGTCTGTTCCTTTGTCTGAGGTTTAACCCAAACTCAGTACAATAACCCATTACATTTTTTAAACATTGGACCACCCTCTTTTGGTTTTACCCCCAGCTGCTTAAAATAACCCTGGGGAGAAATATCGTTAGCTTGTTCTGAAAGAAAATCACAATCAGTTATCAATTTAGTTTCAGCATTTTCATATGTTAACCCCTTCTGTCCATCAGTCATTTGTTGCCACAGTTTCTTCAGGCATCGTCTTTCTTTCCTTCCTGGATTTCTGGATCTTGGAGCTGTGCTCAAACAAGTCTGAATCAAAATCACTGAAAGGAAAAGTGACCACATCATCTGAAATTTTCTTTGCCTGAGCTCTTGTTACCACATCTGCTGAAACATCAGGATTACTCCTTCTTTGAATAAGTCAGTAAATCCTGGGAAGTCATTTCAATAATCACAGGTACAGGTAACGAATTGGTACTGCCCACTTTCATTTGGTGCGACACACCCTTAATGGTCAGAGTCACTTGGGTGGTGGGATAGTATCGAGTGTCTCCATGGATGCAGATGACACCAGTACCTGGTCCCTTTGCATAGTGTTTTCCCAGCACTTCAACATGCACTAGGGTCTGTCTGCTTCCCGAATCAATGAGTCCCTTTACAGTCTTATTCCCCCATCTTCACATCTGTTAAGTATGTGCACCAATTTGCCAAGGACAAATCTGTTCCAGTGCCACTCTACTTACTACAGCAGTTTCTTGCAATATGGCCTGGCTTATTACAGTTATAGCAAATAATGTCTTTGGGCCCAGATTTGTTACCTCCCACTAGAGTTCTTATCAGGCTTGGAGTTTAAATGGGAAGAAAAGACTGGCCTGCTTCTGTTGGAAGCTGAGAAACTTGCTATACGGCAGAGAACAAACTAGAACGCATTTGAGGAACTGGGAACCTGGTAAAACATAATATTGTTGGGGACTTGTTAGGAAGGTAAGCTATGCTTTCTACAGAAAGTTTCATTTTTTTCTTATTGGCATTAAGAAGAGAATTGCAGGATTCCATTAAAGTGTAGTAATTTTATAACCAGAGGGGGTGAAATACAACTGAAGTTGCTTGATTCCTGTGCTAGACATCTAGGATTTAGAAGGATATTTGTGCAACATTTTTTAGAAGTGTCCTGCTGGCTGAGCAGTGAGTTCATTTTTATTCCTGGGCTCAGTAGAGTGGTTTGTGTAGGAGCAGTGGTCTAGTAAATTGTGGTGTTGGTTGACTTACTGTAAAGGGCAGTACTCACCAGGGTGGTGGAGCAGTGGTGTATTTGATTGTTTCTAACAGTCACCAGTGGTTGTGGTAATTACTTTATAGCCAAGGTTCTGACATCACTTCCTCAACAGGTCTTGGGGCAGAACTGTCATATTCTTAATTACCTAGCACAGTGCATAAAGGGTAAGTACACACCAAAGAAAAAAAAAAAGTATATATTACTCATTGTATATTATAAGGAAGAGGGACATGTGGGGAGTGGTGCAATGCAGTGGCTGTAGGGCAGCAATTTTCTGGGAGACATTCTGGAACCTGCGTTGCTGCCCTATTTGCAGGCAACTGTCAGCTCTGAGGGAGGAGGTTGCCCACCTCCAGGCTGAACTGGCAAGGACTAAGGAGGCCTCCCCCACCCAAAGAGCACCAGTTCCACAACCACTGCCTCAGAGGTTGCCATGTGTGAAGAGCAGATGGACCATAGTAGGTTCTGGAAGGGGTGAGGGTGGTGGAACAGAGGTGTAGTCCCCGAGTTGTACTTCTACACAAATCATATGTCAGTCTGGCAAATCAAGGTTCCTCTATGATGACACCCTCAGTTGAGACCAAGAAGAATGCTGGGGACATCCACAAGGGAGACCCACAAAAGAGTGGCAAGGGACACCACATGGGAAAGAAACAGCTTCTGATAGGGGACTCAATTGTTAGGGGTGTAGACCTGGGGAAGGGAGAGAAGAGGGAAGTAAGGTGCCTGCCTGGTGCCATGGCTTGGAGGGACAGGAAGCAAATCCTTAGGATTGCAGAAGCAGCATCACAGGAGAGGGAACTAGATAACACTGTCCACCTCAGGACAAATGACCTAGATAAACATGAGATCAGTGCAGTGCAGGATGAATTTGTGGAGTTGGGGAGGGGCCTCAGACAGGTAGCAAGCATGGTAACCTTCTCAGAGGTGCTGCCAGTCTATGGCAGGGGTAAGGCTAGGGTACTGCACACCATGCAGTTTAATGAATGGTTGCAAAACTAGTACAAACACAGGGCTTTGGCTTCATTGGGACTGGGGGTCCACCTGAGAGATGAAGGTCTATACTGGCATGATGGTCTGCATCTGTCCAGGAAGAAACATACTCCTAGGTGACAGGTTTAAAGGCTCCTTGGCAAGCTTTAAACTAGCCAAGAAGGAGGTGCTGATAGGAAACAGGAAAGTTCAAGCCTCCCCCACAAAACATGGCAGTAGTAGGGTAAACACTGAGGTACAGAGCTTGACAGAGGGCAGGACAGGGGTAAATAGAAAAATAGACAAGGGCAATAAGAGCAAGGATGGGTTAAAAAAAGGATAAAGCCAACATTAAATGGAGGGCAATGAGTACCAATGAACATAGTCTGGGAAACAAGCTTCCAGAGCTAGTAGCCCTGATGGAAGAGGAACACTTGGATATTGTGGCAGTCACAGAAACATGGTATACAGAGAACCATGACTGGGATGTCAACATACCAGGGTACACAATCTACAGAAGGGACAGGGAGGGTAAAAGAGGAGGTGGAGTAGCTCTCTACATAAGGGAAGGGATCAAAGCTACAGAACTAAAAAGTAAAGGGGGAGAACAAGAGGCACTCTGGGTCACCTTGGAGACAGGGAATGGCATCACAATCCACACAGGGGTTGTATACAGACCCCCGTCTCAAGGGGAGGAAATGGACAAGAAAATGATAGAGGGCATTCTCAAAATGGCTGAAAAAGGGGAGATACTGTTGATGGGGGACCTGAATATGCCAGATGTTAACTGGATGACATGGACTGCAGCCACATCCAAGAGCAGGGTCATTCTCGATGTCCTACAGAGGGCATGCCTTGGACAGCTAGTGGTAGAACCCCCTCGGGAGGGAGCAATATTAGACCTGGTACTCTCAAATGGAGAGAGGATCACAAATTTAGAAGTCAGTAGACATCTGGGAACAAGCGACCACTGCACAGTGTGCTTCACAATAAACACAACCATGGAGAAAAGCCATACAAAGACAAGGATACTGGACTTTAGAAGGGCTGACTTTGGCATAATGGGTGAATACTGAGGAATGCATTAGCAAATGGCCAGAAAGGAGGGTGGAAGAACAATGGAAAAATCAAAACTGCCATCATGGAGAGCAACAAGCCTTTGTGTGAACCAAATAAAGAAAACAAAGCGGAATAAAAACCACTATGGTTCTCAAAGAGGTGTCAGGGAAGGTTAAGGAGAAAAGGCTGCATTCAAAAAGTATAAGGAATCACAGAAGAGACGACAGGGAACTGTATCAATTAAAGCAGAAAAAGTGGGAAGGCAGTCAGAAAAGCAAAGGCCCAAACCGAGGAAAAGATAGCCAACTCAGTTAAGAAGAGGATAAAACCTTTTATAGGTACATTAGAGAGCATAGAAAGGTTAAGGGAGGGATAGTGAAGATTAATAAAGGAGAGGGAGGTGGGCAGAGGAGACAGTGAAAAGGCAGAGATACTGAATGAATACTTTTGCTCAGTATTCACAAAAGAAGAAGGAGGAGTTACCTAAACCAAATAGTAGAAGCACTCTGGGTAGTGGGTGGCGTAGTCCATTTACAGAAGAAAAAGTCCTGAAAGAACTCCTAAAACTCAAAGTGTACAAAGCAATGGGGCCTGACGGGATTCACCCTAGAATCCTAAAAGAGCTAAGGGAGGACCTAGTGACACCACTAACCACACTTTTTAACAAATCATGGGAAGATGGGGTGGTTCCTGAGGACTGGAGGAGGGCAGATGTGATTCCCCTTCACAAAAGTGGGAACAAAGCAGAAGCAGGAAACTACAGACCTGTTAGTCTGACCTCAGTGGTGGGGAAAATGATGGAATCACTTCTGAAAGAAAGAAATGTTCAGTACCTAGAGGCCAGCGGGGCACAGGACCCAAAGCAGCATGGATTCACAGCAGGAAGGTCATGTCAGATGAATCTAATCAATTTCTTTGACTGGGTGAACAAAGTAATAGACCAGGGAGGGGCAGTGGATATGGCCTACCTAGACTTTAGCAAGGCATTTGACACAATCCCACACAAAAGATTAATAATCAAGTTAGCCAGCCTGGGAGTGGGTCCCAGGGTGGTAGCCTGGGTAGCAAACTGGCTGCACAACAGGACACAGAAGGTAACAGTGAATGGAACACATTCTAAAGAAAGGGGGTTACTAGTGGAGTACGTGGGGCTCCAGTACTGGGTCCAGTCCTCTTAACGTCTTTATAGGTGACATTGCAGTGGGTCTGGAAGGAAGGTATGCCTCTTTGCAGATGACACAAGATCTGTAACAGAGTTGATACACAAGGGGGTAGAAAGGATGAGAATGGACTTGTCAAGGTTGGAGGAATGGTCAGACATATGGCAACTTAGATTCAATGCAAAATGCAAAGTAATGCACCTGGGAAATAAAAATCCAGGAGAAGAGTACACAATAGCTGGGGAGGTACTAACAAAAAGAATAATGGAAAGGGATCTGGGTGTAGTCATATCAGATGACCTAAAGATGGGTAAGCAATGTGAGAAGTCAGTAAGAAGAGCCAGGGGATACTGGGATGCATGGGAGGGACATCACAAGTAGAAAAAGGAAGTGGTTATCCCTCTGTACAGACAGTTGGTGAGACCCCATCTGGGTACTGTGTGCAGTTTGGAGACCTCATCTACGCAAAGGATATAGACAGGATGGAAGCAGTCCAGAGGAGGGCAACTAAAATGGTGCAGGGTCTACATCAGAAACCATATGAAGACAGACTGAGAGAGCTTAATATGTATACCCTTGATGAAAGGAGGATGGGGGACATGATAGAAACTTTTAAGTACCTCAGGGAATCAACAAAGTCAGGAGGTAGCATCTTTCAGAAAAAGAGCTGTGTAAGAACACGGGGGCACAATTTAAAGTTAGAAGGGGAACGGCTCAGGGGTAATGTGAGGAAATTCTTTTTCATGGAGAGAGTGGTGGACGCATGGAACCACCTTCCTGGAGAGGTTGTGGGGTCTAAAACATTGGGGGAATTCAAACATGCATGGGAAAGACATAAGGCAATTATAGTGGGGGGTTGCAGGACGTAGGCTGTTGGTTAACTAGAATCTGCAGCTTATCCAATAGGTAGGGAAATTGGCAGACTGGTTGGACCAAGTGGTCCTTATCTGCCATCAAAGTCTATGTTTCTAAGAGTGTCTTACTGGTGCTTGGCTGTTACCTCGCTGCTGTGGCGTCTGTCTGGCCATTTCGTAGTCCTCAGCCAAAGAAACAGCCTTTTCCCCACTGTCTGGTCAGTGTTACTTTACCCAAAGCTGCACATCTGAAGGCATGATGTTGATAAATTGCTCCATGTCAAATGTGTCGATGATCTGTGGGACTGTCTTGCTGTCTGGTTGAAACCATTTTATCAGGAGTTCTCTGAGTCGGGTGAAGGCTTCTCGAGGATTGTCGACCAGTTGTACCTCAGAGATCAAAATCTCCACCTGTAGGCCTCCAGAGATGCCATATCTTTTCAGGATTTCCACTTTTCACCAGGTCAAAGTTTTCTGACTGTGCAGTGTCCATATTGCTGTAGGCAAGTTGGGCTTTCCTGTCAGGTAGGGTACCAGTCTGATTGTCCATTGCTGCTTTGGCCATTGGCAGGCTGTGGCAATTCTTCCAAAAGTTGTCAGGTATGCCTCTGTATCATTCGAGGGCACAACTTTGTAAGTTTAACGGCTTTTAAGTTGCTTGCATTTTGTTGCTTATCTGGATGTGTGCCAGATCCTCTGCCTTTGACAGCCTGCAAGGCATCCAGCCATCACTGCTCCTGTCACTGCATCTCTTCTCTCCACTGTGCTTCTAAACATTGAATCTCTTTTTCTCTCTGCTTCTCAGTCTCTTTTTGTTGTACAGCTCACCATTTGAAAAAGTCCATCAGGCTTTTAGGTTCTGTTACTGTCTATTCTTTTTCCGTAACTTATGCTGGCTGTACAATCTCAGCTTGGACTTCTGTCTCTCCTAGTTGGTCTGCCATTCTCCTGGTAACCACTCCTGCATTTCCTGCTGCAGAATCCATACCTTTCTCTGTGCTTCCCTGGTACTGGGTTCCGTACTCATGCACAAAACTCCTGGCTTAGCGTATGCATGGTGTAAATCCCACTTCTAATACCATCTGTCATCGAGGCACAGGTCAGGAAACATAGGAAAACCAAAAGCAGTTGTAGAATTCACCAAAAATATTTATTTACACTAGTAGTAACATAAAAAAATAAACTTGTTCAGTATAACTATTTACAAAGGTAAAATAAAATAGAGAACATCCATCAGAGTTTTTCTACAGTTTCTGTGTCCCTTTTCTCTTTTCAGCAATTGCAGCTGAGCTCTCTTATAAGTCCTTCAAACCCCAATTTTTAATAAGCATCATATTTCTTGCATGTTCCAGGCAGGTGCAAGGCAGGAACACAGTGTGCCTGAGCTGAGGCCCCTTTTTCACAGCTCTTCTGCAAAAGGCTTAAAAATTTGCACTCGGGTAGCCTCTCAAGTTTCCAATAGCTTTTTGCAATCATCTCAAACCACAATTATATAAATTTCAAAACTTAACACTATATAATGCCTAAACAAAAGGATCCCAATATCAGTTACATTTCCACATAATGATCTGCATATATTTTTATATCAGCAGATATGCAAGGGAGGAAAAAAGACAGACAGCAATGGAAGGCTGAGAGACAGTGAGAGGCAAAGAACTGTGAGACTGTCAGGGTGATCAAATTCTAGATCCCACAGAAAAATTTGTTTGCACAACCAGATAGATTTATGGGTGTATCGTGTGAGACACCTAAGCCACAGAAGTTGCATCACTGAAGAAAGATGAATGTAAATGAGAAAATCTTTAAGAACTGCATGAAAATCAGGTTCTATGTAAAGGAAGGGATAAAAGCAACTGAACAAAAGAGTAAACAGGGAGGAGAGGAGGTACTGTGGGTCACCTTGGAGACTGGAAAGGGCACCACAATCTGCGCAGGGGTTGTGTACAGACCCCCATGTCAGGGGGAAGGAATGGACAAGGATATGATGGAAGGCATTCTTAGAATGGCAGAGAAAGGGGAGATACTGTTGATGGGAGACCTGAATATGCCAGATGTTAACTGGAGCACATTGTCTGCAGCCACATCCAAGAGCAGGGCCATTCTTGATGCCCCACAGGTGGCAGGCATTAGACAGCTAGTTTTGGAACCCACTTGTGAGGGAGCAATCTTAGACCTCTGACTCTCAACGGGGCAGTGAGAGGATCTCAGATCTAGAAGTGGGTTGCCATCTGGGGACAAGTGACCATCAAACAGTGTGGTTCACGTTAAACACAGCTACAGAGTCAAGCCACTACAAAGTGAGGGTACTGGACTTTGGAGGGCTGACTTTGGCAAGATGGGAGAGTGCCTCAGAAAGCACTAGCAAACAGGCTAGAAGGAGGTGTGGAGCAACAATGGGGAATTATCAAAACTGCCATCACAGAGGCAACAAGCCTTGTGTAGAAATAAACAAATCAAAATGAAAGAAAAGCCACTATGGTTCTCAAGAGGTGGCTGTGAAAGTCAGGAAGAAAAAGATAGCATTCCGGAAGTATAAGAAAACACAGAAGGAGCAGGACAGAGAGCTGTACCAGTTAAGGCAGAAAGAAGCAGGGAGGGAAGTCAGAATAGCAAAGGCCCAAACTGAGGGAAAGCTAGCCAACTCAGTTAAGAAGGGGGATAAAACCTTTTATAGGTACATCAGCGAGCGTAGAAAGACAAAGGGAGGGATAGTGAGGCTGAATAGAATGAACGGTGGGTGGGCAGAGGGGGACAGTGAAAAGCAGGAATACTGAACTAATATTTCTGCTCAGTATTCACAAAAAGAGGAGGGGGCGGCCAATCCAATTAACAGAAGCACCTTTGATAGGGGGTCGATCCCAGTCCTTTCACAGAAGAAAGGGTTCTGCAAGAACTCCTAAAACTGAAGGCTACAAAGCAATGGGTCCTGATGGAATTCACCCCAGAATTCTAAAAGAATTAAGGAAGGAACTAGTGAAACCACTGGCTACTCTTTTAATAAATCATGGGAGGATGTGTGGTACATCGAGGACTGGAGGAAGGCGGATGTGATTCCCATTCACAAAAGTGGGACCAAGACAGAGGCAGGAAACTACAGACCTGTCAGTCTGACCTCTGTGGTAGGGAAAGTGATGAGTCACTTCGAAGGAAAGAATAGTTGAGTACCTAGAGGTCAGTGGAGCACAGGATCCAAGGCAGCATGGGTTCACAGCGGGAAGGTCATGTCAGGCAGATCTAATAGATTTCTTTGACTGGGTGACCAAGTAGTAGACCAGGGAGGGCTGTGGATTGGCCTACCTAGACTTTAGCAAGGCATTTGACACAGTCCGCACAAAGATTATTAGTCAAATTAACCAGCCTGGGAGTGGGTCCCAGGGTGGTAGCCTGGATAAAACATTAGCTGGACAACAGGACACAGAAGGTAATTGTAAATGGAGTCCACTCAATGAAAGGGTGGTTACTAGTGGGGTACCGCAGGGTTCAGTATTGGGTCCAGTCCTTTAATGTCTTCATCAGTGACATTGCAGAGGGACTGAAGGAAAAGTATGCCTTTTGCAGATGACACAAAGATTTGCAACAGGGTTGATACACAAGGAGTGAGAAAGGATGAAAAGGGACTTGGCAAGGTTGGAGGAATGGTCAGACGTATGGCAGCTAGGATTCAATGCAAAAAAGTGCAAAATAATGCACCTGGGAAACAAGAACCCAGGGGAAGAATACACAATGGGTGGGGAGGTAGTAACAACAACAAAACAGGAAAGGGACTTGGGGGTAATCATATCAGATGACCTTAAGGTTAGCAAGCAATGTGAGAAGGCAGTAGGGAGGGCCGGGGGTATACTGGGATGTATAGGGAGAGGCATCAGCAGCAGAAAACAGGAAGTTGTTATCCCTCTGTACAGACAGTTGGTGAGACCCCATCTGAATACTGTGTCCAGTTCTGGAGACCCCATCTCTGCAAGGACATAGACAGGATAGAGGCAGTCCAGAGGAGGGCAACTAAAATGGTGCAGGGTCTGCAAGAGAAGCCGTATGAGGAGAGACTAAAGGAGCTTAATATGTATACCCTTGAGGAAAGAAGGGAGAGGGGGGACATGATAGAAACTTTCAAGTACCTCAAGGGAATCAACAAAGTCCAAGAGGGTAGCATCTTTCAGAAAAAGAGACTTGCAAGAACAAGGGGACACAATTTAAAGATAGAAGGAGGGCGGTTCAGGGCAATGTGAGGAAGTATTATTTCACAGAGAGGGTAGTGGATGCATGGAACAGCCTTCCTGAGGAAGTTGTGGGGTCTAAAACTGTGGGAGAATTCAAGAATGCATCTGACAGACATAAGGCAATTCTTGTGGGGGTCAGGAAGATATAGGCTGTTGGTTAACTAGGATCTGCAGCCTATCCTGTAGGTAGGGAAATGGGCAGACTAGATGGGCCTAGCGGTCTTTATCTGCCGTCAAAGTCTATGTTTCTATGTTGATGTTATAATCCAAGTAGTATTTAATAATGGTGCATTAGGTTTTTAAATTAATATTTGGTGCCTGTCACATCGATAATAGGTAATAGCTCTTTTTGTATTAGGCTTTTTATGTAAGGTAGTAACATAAATCCTTTTTCTTTGTACACACGAGATTTATATTCCTCTTATGGTGTGCCATTCTGGAACTACAATATAAGGAACTTAGGAAGGCATTCATAGAAACTTTCCATTATGGAGGCATTTCAAGAAATAAGGGCAGGAATAAATGCAAAATATCAGTTTGTATCATTTTCTGAAGCAGAAAAAGAATGTTTGCTGGGACAAATTAGAGGTGATGGGGATTTTACAAATGCCTCTTTTGAGAATGCCAAATATATGGCTCAGAAAGTGGAAAATCAATACTATAAAGACTGTAGATTAGAATGGCACGCTATTACTTTGGGACAATATCTCAAGCATAATTTGATACCTAGGGGTTTAAGGGTGTATACAGAGCACAGTATCGGCATATAATCTGCCAAATTAGATCAAAATGGGATGGCATTAGGACTAGGTGCTCAGTGGATTTTATGTATGCCCTGACTGAGGCAATTATTGCGGAAAGAGGGAAGATAGCAGAAACTTTGACTCAAGGAAAGGAAGCGTTGAAATTTAAATTAGAGCTGGAGGAATTCAGTAATACCTTAGAACAGATAAAAAGAAAGTTGGCTGAATATGAAAAGAACCTTGGGGAGCAAAAAATAAACAAGTTTAACAGAGACACCAATGATTATAAGGCACAGAAGATATACACACACATTCAGAAAATACATGTAACAACCGTAACATGACAAATAGATCCACTGAAAGTGGATCTGAAAGTGATAACAGTTACAGTACAGTGAGTAAGAAACCCATGCCACATTCTAGACAAGAACAAGAACATAGTAGGGAGTATTTTTCCAAACAGGCAATGGAGAACAGAGAATCCCCGGGTACTTCAAGAATGGAAGACAGAATGGAATACAGAGAGCAGAGATACAACATCAGAGGAAAAACATACATAGAAGAGGATGTAGAGGGGGCAGGGACAGTTGGGGGAGGACCAGGACAAGGCAGAGGGTGGGGAGATGTGCACCCCCCAAACAGAGAACTTATCAGAGATAATTCCAATATTCAATATTAGCAAACGACAACTCATGGAGGTGGAGATAGGTATCTTGTGCAAAGGACTGTCATTTGCACCCACTTGTTCAGTCAGTAACTTTGAACTAGAAGGAAATTTACAAAATTTCTTCAGATCTTTAAGGCTTAAAGCTCAATTTGGAGATCAAGCACAGGGAGATAAGTACAGTATAAACAGGATTTAAGAAAAACAATACATGTCAAATATTCTTATGATCCACCAACAGGTTTAACTCCAGTTATAGGGACATATTCAGACCTGGTTAGGAAAGAAGTACAGAAACTATTCACTTCAGAACAAGACAGGAGACCATCTATGGACAATCTTACTTCACATGAGAGAAGGTTTCTTAATGCATTTCAGAAAGATGAGACTATTATTATCATCATCAAGCCAACAGACAGGGAGGGTTACTGTAATAATGGACTATGTCCAGTATAGGAATATGTGTTCAAACTGTTGACAAATGAAAATCATTATCATCACGGAGGTGGAGATAGGTATCTTGTCCAAAGGATGTCATTATTGTACCCACTTGTTCAGTCAGATGACCTAAGGTGGGTAAGCAATGTGAGAAGTCAGTAGGAGAGACCAGGGGATACTGGGATGCATAGGGAGGGGCATTACAAGTAGAAAAAGGAAGTGGTTATCCTGCTATACAGACAGTTGGTGAGACCCCATCCGAGTACTGTGTGCAGTTTTGGAGACCTCATCTACACAAGGACATAGACAGGATAGAAGCAGTCCAGAGGAGGGCAACTAAAATGGTGCAGGGTCTGCAGCAGAAACCATATGAAGAGAGACTGAGACAGCTTAATATGTATACCCTTGATGAAAGGAGGGACGGGGGGACATGATAGAAACTTTCAAGTACTTCAAGGGAATCAACAAAGTCCAGGAAGGTAGCATCTTTCAGAAAAAGAGATGTGTAAGAACAAGGGGGCACAATTTAAAGATGGGGAGACAGCTCAGGGGTAATGTGAGGAAATTTTTTTTCATGGAGAGAGTGGTGGATACATGGAACCACCTTCCTGGGGAGGTTGTTGGGTCTAAAACAGTGGGGGAATTCAAACATGCATGGGACAGACATAAGACAATTATAGTGGGGGGTTGCAGGAAGTAGGCTGTTGGTTAACTAGAATCTGCAGCTTATCCAGTAGGTAGGGAAATGGGCAGACTGGGTGGGCCAAGTGGTCCTTATTTGCCGTCAAAGTCTATGTTTCTATTATAAGAAACTAAGCTCAGATCCCACAGAGGTACTACAAAGAGAACTACTATATATCATAGAAGATCTAATACTTTCAAATAGCATAAAAGAATTGGAAGGAACATTTTTGCAACAGAAACATCCCAGAATTCCTGTCTTTTACTCTATTCTGAAAATTCATAAAGATGCATATAACCCTCCAGGTCGTCTCTATAGTCTCAGGAATATCTAGCTTATTTGAACCAGTGTCAATGACATCAACTTCACTCGCAACCCCTAGTTGAAAATACTTTTACATATATTAGAGATACGTCTCATTTTATTAGAACTATACAAAATTTACAGATCACTGAAGCAGAAACACAGAATCTTCTTTTAGTCACCCTTGATGTATTGGATCTCTATACGTCCATACCTCATCAAGATGGTATTGAAGCTATGGGTGGTCTCCTGGACACTAGGGCCCCTTTGGCCCATCCCAAAACAAGGACCTTGCAACTTCTTGCTGATTTCATACTAAATAGGAACTATTTCAGGTTTGAAAAAGATTTTTATGAACAAAGCAAAGGGACAGCCATGGCGTCCACCATGGCCCCGGGTTATGCCAATACATATATGTATACCTTTGAAATGAAATACATTCTAGATGTTGCTGGAAAACATATTTCCATCATATAAAATTCTATAGAAGGTATATAGATGATCTGTTTTTGGTATGGCTAGGCACACAGAGGGACTTGGAAAGTTTTCACTAACACTTAAATAGTTGTACAGAACATTTAAAGTTCACATTAAATAGCAGTGCTCTGTCTGTGCCATACCTAGAAGCTGTGGTTATGGTTGGTGAACAGGGACTTATTACATCCCTGTACAGAAAAGAAACTACAAGGAATACCATACTGCATGCACAAAGCTTTCATTCTCGCCAACTAGTTGAAAGCATTCCATACTCATAGTTTCTTAGAGTGTGTAGAAATTGCAGTACTGAACAGGACTACCAAACTGAGTTACAGGCAGCCACTAATAGAGTTGCACAGTGTGGATACCCTAGGAAAATGTTAGATAGAGCTAGGACACGCATTCAAGAAGTGACACAGACACAGGCATTATATGACTCAGGATGGACCAGGATGCAAGAATAGTGTTTAGTACAAGACACAATCACAAGATGGGTGCGATTAGGCGCATTTTGCATAAACATTGGGTAATATTACAAAACCATCAGAGTACCAATGGATTATTCCAACAACCTCCTTTGATAGTTGAAAAACGAGTGCGAACTCTAAAAGATAGGTTGTTGCATACAGTACACCAGCAGGGGAAGCAACCTATACAAAGGCAGTTGCTCCTAGGACCTCTAAGCCCGGGTATGACACCATGTGGCCATTGTTCTATGTGTGGTCACACCAACAAAAAGAACACATACAAACATCCATTCACAAATAAAGAGTACAGTATTAGACAATTTATAACATGTGATACTGCTGGAATGGTCTACATCTTGCAATGCCCTTGTGATAAGATATACATTGGTATGATTACACAGATGTTAAAGCAATACAGGAACATAAGTTGAACATTAGAAATAGGATAAGCACTCTGGTGGCTGAACATTTTAATGAGGTTAGAAATACTGGAGCATCTCTCAGATTTTGGGGTCTAGAAGCAGTACATCTACCGGATAGAGGAGATAATTTCAGCAGTTTACTAGAGAAAGTGGAGACTAAATGATTTTTGAAATGCAGGCCCTTGATCCAAGAATAGGTCTAAACAGAGACATTAATTGGAGTAGCTGTAGAAGGTGAAGGGCATAGAAATATGAATGTACAGTTTACAATGTTTTATTTCTTTCATATTTTGATTTAGTTTAGGATGTCTTTTGTTATATGTTTTATTTCATAAGTAGTTTGTATTTAGGCTTGGTTTGGCTCTGTTATTTATATTCAACATATTGTATTTTTGGTTCATTGCCATTCATGTTCCTTACTTTCCAAAGTCCCCCCGCCTTTCCACTCCTGTTTCTCATATTACTTGCAGGTTATTTTTATATTATTATAGTGAAGTGCTTTTGATTTTTGTTGCCTACATTCATAGTTCATTATTTTCATTGACGCATACCCCACGTATTTATAGTCATGTAATGAGGTCATTCACAGATTTGAGACTGTCTAGTACAATATGCCCTGCAAGCCCATTGGTCCACATTGGGGACCAATGGGCTTACAGCCCATACTGTACCTGTCATTCGGCGGGCGGCCAGGTGGTGTGCGGGTGGGATGCTTCCGCCTGCCAATGATGGGGGAAGAAGCGGGGTGGGCAAGGGGTTCTGTGTGGGTGGGAGGGTGCCACTAGATCACCAGGGCATTCCATTAAGGGATTTTACCATGATCGCAGCAACGGGCGGGGGGTTCCACTAGACCACCAGGGACATCATATTGTCATTTATTGGGGAATCAGGTGGGGGGGACCACTAGACCACCAGGGATGTCATATTGTCATTTAATCAGGGATTTGGGAACTGGGGGGGCCACTGGACAACCAGGGATGTCTTTATAAACATATACCACACAATCGTGGCTACGGGGCAGGAGATGCCCCAGGATCCCCACAGCACACATCATGCTGTGCAGGGCGCCAGGTACAAGTCATGGCTGCCCTACGCAAGGCATGCAAATAGGGCCATAATGACATGCAAATGGCCCCGTTTACACCTTGCATGTATTATGGCCTCATTTGCATGCCCCCTGCTGAATATCATGGTGATGCACCCAGCGACCGTACCGGTGCTGGCGCATCCTCGCATTCTCTTATCTGTGGTTTGGCGCTGGTGTGCAGTGCCATCGCGCCATGTGCAGTTTGTGCACTGACTGTGCCATATTCAACGGTGCTGCGCCATGGCACATTCCCATTGAATATCACCTTGACCTGGCCCCGGTGCATCACAGTTGCACTATGCCCAGGCTTGTGCCACTGCCTGGTGCAGTCTGAATATCCCGGCCACTGTGTATAAACTTTTTAGGAATTCTATTAAGTAAAAAAACTGTGAGATTAAATACTAGAGGAGCTCTTTATGAAGTGAGAGGTATCATACATGAGAAATTTTTTAAAGAATAATGGATTGTATAAAATGCATCATGGACAGTATTACTGATTTGTATATTTGTATATTTAATAGGATATTAAGATGCACCTCCTGATGAAGCCTACATGGTGTAGGTGAAACATCGAGCAATGGGCCCTAAAGAAATATGAATAAAGTTTATTTTGGAGAAGAATTACAGTGCTGTCCATTATTCTATTGCACCCCCAGATGACTCTTTTTTTGTAGAGACTTTTTTTCAGGCTGATTACTCATACAGTATATGGGTGGCAGCATAGCTCAAGCTTGAGAAAAGCATTTCCTGGACATCTTGTTTTTTTTTTTCAAGATACTTGGACATTTGCACAACCAGACAGACAAACAGACAGGAAAGGACAGATCCTTGCATTTAAACACTTTCTATAACAACTGGGACAGGGTCCTATTCCACCCTGTCACATACTGCTAGTTTCATGCTCTTTGGGGTAACCCTTGCCTCAGTGCTTGCACACTAAGGTTCTTTGTTTTTTAACTTGTTTTTTGTTTTTATTGGGCTGGACTCACCACAACCCAACCCAGACAGACCAACTTAGGGTAGCTGGTTCATTCCACTGGGGTGTCATACAGATGAGGCACACTGGTAAGATGAAACATGTGTCTGTGTCTTCTGTTGGCACCCTTTGCATACTGCGTGAGAGGTCTTTCGGCACCATGCAGTTCTGCTTAAAGTTGAACCAGCATAATATTTTGTGGTGATTTGCATATACAGCCTATGATGCTTTGCATTATAGGGGTATATGTGATTTTGTATTGCTAGTTTTGGGCTGTGTCACCAGGTCAAATGTCCAAATCAGTATCCTAGTACAAGTCCTAGCCAGTTTTAGGTGCTTTACCAGCATTCTGTTCAAGTACAAATTTTTAAGTTGGTTTTCATCAAAAATGTTTGGGTTTGATTGGCCAATTTAACCCTTACCTTGCACAGATATAGAACAGATGTCACCTTTGCTGAGCTATTGGGGCAACATCTGAAAGACTCTGTATTTTTTTAAAGGCATATGCCCCATGCTGCTTTAATAGTGGATGCTCTATCAAATACAGACACAAAGGTGACAATAATCGTAGGTGGCTTAGATACTCGAGGAATGTTGGGCATATATGTGTCCATATACTTAAACAGTTCAACAAAAAATTGTTCAACTTAATCCCAGGTCAAATACGTATAGGTTTCCAGAAGAAGCATTCTGACAAAATGTAGGTTTGATTTTCTTTGATTATTTTCCAAGATTTCTACTTTACGGTTTAAAGCAATCGAGTCTCACATTAGAAAGGTAGACAAAGCTGTGGTCGATTCAGTTTTAAAGTCCATATTCTCCTTTTGCAGATCTTTTATTACAGCACAATTTTCTTTTATATATTACTCATTTCTAAGTAGTGTGCTTTCAATCTGAGTTAACTTAGCATCCAGCTTTTGTTCTAACTTTACCATCATGTTGATCAGTATGGTAAAGCTCTTATTAATATCCTTGATGTTTTCAAGCCTTTGGGGTGGCGGGGTGGCTTTTGGTTTCAGCAGCAGCAGTAGCTGAAATTTTTATTTCAGTTTACTTACCTTCACAATGGCTACTGAAGAACTGCTTGTTTCAATAATGGTACTGCTGACAAGACCTAAGTGAGTCAAAGGAGCTGGTTTACTTTTACTTTCAGCAGCGATATTTACAAGCTTCTCAATTTTGTCAGTATCAGACTTTGGCTTCCGAGTGTTGAGACACTCCAAGAATGGGATCACATAGGAGAAGAACCTCATCGGTGCCAGGGCTGATATGTCCAGTCATGGCAGCAAATATCAACCGGTTGGATACTCCCTTGCTAGGGTTCATGTACTTATCAATAGGTCCTGCTCTTTTGTTTTGTTTGGGGTGCTGAGGAGAGATGGAGAGAACACCAACTATTTTGTTTTGTCTCTATTTTTGAAGTTTCATGTAACCTTTTCCTCTCCTTTTTGGATAATGCCAGTGTGGAAGGTTGTGGTTCCATAAGCATAGAAACATAGAAACACAGAAACATAGAATTTGTGACAGATAAGGACACGCTTGGCGCTGATCTGCCCATTTCCTACCTAATGGATAAGCTGCAGATCCTAGTTAACCAGCAGCCTACTTCTTCCTGCCCCCCACCCCCTAGAATTATTTTATGACTGTCCCATGCTTGAATTCCACCACTGTTTTTGACTCCATGCCCTCCTCCAGAAGGCCGCTCCATGCATCCACAACCCTCTCTGTGAAAAAATACTTCCTTAAATTACCTCTGAGCCACCCCTCATCTTCAAATTGTGCCCCTTGTTCTTGCACACTCTTTTGAAAGATGCTACCTCTTGGACTTTGTTGATTCTCTGAGGTACTTGAAAGTTTCTATCATGTCCCCCCTCCCTCCTTTCCTCGAGGCTATACATATTAAGCTCCTTAAGTCTCTCTTCATATGTCTTCCAGTGCAGACCCTGCACCATTTTAGTTGCCCTCCTCTGGACAGCTTCCATCCTGTCTATGTCTTTGCGGAGACTGGGTCTCCAGAACTACACGCAGTACTCCAGATGGGGTCTCACCAGCTGTCTGTACAGAGGGATAATACTACTGGTGATGCCTCTCCCTATGCATCCCAGTATCCCCCCAGCCCTCCTTGCTGCCCTCTCACATTGCTTGCCCACCTTTAGGTCATCTGATATGACTACCCCAGGTCCCTTTCCATTTTTGTTGTTGTTAGTATCTCACCCCCCATTGTGTACTCTTCCCCTGGGTTTTTGTTTCCCAGGTGCATTATCTTGCACTTCTTAGCATTGAATCTAAGCTGCCATATATTTGACCATTCCTCTAACCTTGCCAAGTCCCTTCTCATCCTTTCCACCCCACCTTGTGCATCAACTCTGTTACAGATCTTTGTGTCATCTGCAAAGAGACATACTTTTCCTTCCAGTCCCTCTGCAATGTTGCTTATAAAGACATTGAAGAGGACCGGTCCTAATACTGAACCCTGCGGTACCCCACTAGTAACCCCCCTTTCTTCAGAGTGGACTCCATTTACTATTACTCTCTGTGTCCTATTCTCCAGCCAATTCTTTACCCAGGCTGTCATCTTGGGACCCACTCCCAGGCTGGCTAACTTGTATATTTATCTTTTGTGTGAGACTGTGTCAAATGCCTTGCTAAAGTCTAGGTAGGCCATGTCCACAGCCCCTCCCTGATCTACTACTTTGGTCACCCAGTCAAAGAAATCTATCAGATTCATCTGGCATGACCTTCCTGCTGTGAATCCATGCTGCCTTGGGTCCCAGTGCCCTCTGGCCTCTAGATACTCGACAATTCTTTCCTTCAGAAGTGATTCCATCATTTTCCTACCACTGAGGTTAAACTAACAGGTCTATAGTTTCCTGCTTCTGTCTTGCTCCCACTTTTGTGAAGGGAATCACATCTGCCCTCCTCCAGTCCTTGGGTACTACCCCATCCTAAAAACAATTTTGTGGCATTGAAACAGGCAATATGCTAACAAAAAGGACTAAGCATTCAAGGGGCTGTATCTTAGCATGTCACCTCTATAGTGGCGATCTTGGATCTCAAGGTCCGCTTTCCTGCTCAGTGACTGTCAGTACCTTCCCATCCTATACTCAGCTCCTATGTTATTTTCTCTTACAAGATCAGGTTTACAAGCAAAACTGAATATATTGGATAATTTTTCAAAGAATATGATTTAAAATCAATGAACAAAAAGCCAAATTTAATCTTTGGAGCCAAAGACAGTGCATTCAGATGGGAGATTAGCAAAAAACTAGATATAGTTAAAGAATACACATATTAAGGTCTTCAGCTTTCTAGTGACGGGAACTGGGTTAAACATATACAAAAATTAATCCCTAATTTAAAAAAAAACAGCCAATTCATTGCGCAGGTTTAACAGAAAATATGGAGGAAACTCAATTAAACCTTTTATACAGGCTATCAAGGCTAAGTATAATGCACAAGCATTATATAATGGGGAAATCCGGCAACTGAAAGATATAAATAAATTAGAAATACCCATTAATAAAGTTTTACGTTTAAGTCTAGGGTTAGGGAAATCTTTTCCCTCTTCCATTGTGAGAGCAGAGCTAGGTTTAGTTTCTTTGGTGCATATTTTGCAGCAAGAAAAGTTAATTATTGGATTCAAATTCAGCATCACAAAGCTCATAGATTAACCTATTGTTGTCTGAAGGAAAAATATGAATGGTTAAACCTGGGTCATTTAAAATCTAGCTGGTTGGCCTCAGTATATCAAATCTTAGAAGAAACTGGATTGGAGTATTTAAGGAAAATTGAGGATAAGGGCATCATGATAAGTCTCAGATATCAACCCTATATTACATCCAGGTTACTGGAATTCTATAAAGCTAAGGACTTGGAGAATATTTCCAAGTTAAAATCTCTCCATGGTATAGAATAAATGATAACGAACACTTTAATAGATATCATTATGATATTCTTACTGACCCAAATCAAAGGATTCTTTACACAAATATAAGTTAGAACTGTTTTCCAGTAATGTCCTGGATGCTATGTATAGAGGGAGTATCTGGGAGATACTAGACTTTGCTCATATACAAAAAGTCACTTAGAAAATTTTAAGCATGCAATATTTGAGTGTCAATGGTACAACAAACCTAGAGCTAAATGGATTACACCTATTTGCAATTCAATTCTTTCTGATGATTTAGATCTTTTATTAAAATTGCTATTTACAGCGAATGACGAATTGATTGTTAAATCAACTACCAGGTATTTAGTAAATATAGTAAAAATTTGTTCAAGAGTTAAAAACAAGGAGGCAGCAATATAAAATGTATAACTATAGCACTTTATGTCTTCATAATGAAATACATTAAGTAATATAAGCTGCAATATAATATTATCAGCATTTGTATTAAATTTATGGGTACTAAGAAGTGTTAGAAATGTTGGTTTTTAATTATAAAGTGTTAATATGTACTTTATTGTATTTATATTCACACAGAGTTTTGTCAAATGTGAAGATAGTGCTGAAAAGTGTTTAAAGATATAAAATGTATTGACTAGCATTTTAATTGTCAAGGTCTTTGACAGAACAATAAACTTTAAACTTGGAAACTACTCATCTCCTGGGTTTCTATGCCCTAGGTGCATGATCTTGCATGTTTTGCCATTGAACCCCACTTGCCATGCTCTTGACCACACCTCAAGTTTCCCAAGATCCCTACACATTTTCTCCACCCCCTCCTGAGTGTTCACACTATTACAGATTTTGGTATCATCTGCAAAAAAGCATACCTTTCCTTCTAGTTCTTCTGCAGTGTCACATATGAGGACACTGAAGAGGACCGGTCCCAGTACTGAGCCTCACAGCACCCCTACTGGGCACTTTCCATCATTACAGTACCATTAACCACCACCCTCTGACACCTATCAGTTAATCAGTTTCTAACCCAATTCACCACTTGGACCCCCCAGGCTGCTCAATTTCTTAGGTTCCTGTGGCACAGTGTTTAAGGCCTTGCTAAAGTCCAGACAGGCCATGACCACTGCCTTCCCTGATCCATTTCACTGCTCACCCAGTTGAAGAAATCAATTAGATTCTTATAGCACAACCTCCCCTGTGAACCCATGCTGTCTGTGGTCTAGCAACCCACTGAATTCAAGATACTCTGCTGGCCTTTCCTTTAGCAGGGTTTCCATTAATCTCCCCACCACTGAAGTAAGACTGACTGACTATAGTTGCTAGCCTCCTACCTGCTGCCACTCTTATGAAGTGGGACCACATGTGTTTCCTCCATTCTCTGGAACCACACCTGTTTCCAGTGAACTGTTAAATAAAGTGTCAATGGGCACCTAGCATGTCCCTCAGTTCTTTTACATCCTTGGTGTATCCCATTTGGTCCCATAGTCTTGTCCAATGTTTAGAGCTGCAAGTCCCTTCAGGACTCTTTCTCTGAAAATGGACTTGTGTCCACCTCCTGCCTTTGTTCCTGCTGCCAGGTGGTTCATCCTCCCCTCCCTCCAGTGTGAAAACTGATCAGGAATACCTGTTCAGGATGGCATCTTTTTCTTGGTCCTCTTCTGTGCAGTCTCCCCCACTGCCCTCCTTATCCTCACTATCCCTACCACCGGCTTCCTCTACTCACTTATTGACCTGAAGAAAATCTCAGACCCTTTAGCTACCCCTGTGGCCCCCTTTAGCTATCCTTTCTTCTGTCTCCCCTCACCGCCATTCCCACTTCCCTGTGTTTTGCTTGGTACACCTCATTGTCCTCCTCCTTCTGCATTTCCTTCACATCCTGAATGCCACCCTTTTTCCCTTCACCAACTTTTTTTATTTATAGCTGGAAAGGCCCACTAGGCACAAATGCCTGTTTTTAGGGGTGACCTGGGAGCATTTGAGTGGTTAAATGACTTGCTCAGAGTCACACAGTATGCAAGTGGAGGTTGTGGGAATCAAACCCAGGTCTGCTGGATGTACCAAGCTCATTCACAGCTCATTACTCTAACCTCTAGGCTATACTGCCAGCCCCACCTTGTCCTCTTCCCTAGTAAACCACAATGGTCTCTTTTTCCTTCTGCTTTTACTCACTTCCATCACATAGTTTGGTTGTTCCTAATAATGCCCTCCCTTATTTTGCCAACTGTGCCTTTACCCTTCCCTGGCAAACCCCACCCCACCCCATGAGGCAGTTTCTGAGGCAGTCTCCTATTTCTTTAAAATTCACCCTCCTGAAGCCTAGGACTCATGTCTTCATGTGGTTTGCCTCTGTTACTGTCTTAATGTTAAACCACACTGTACGCTGATCTGTGCAGATCAGGCAGAAGCAGTGAAAACAGATCTAGAGGTGATTGGCTTTGAAATGACACCAGGCAAACCTCGCAATCGCAAACAGTAGCAGGATGACTAGCTCATATGTCTGGACCCAGAAAGCAATAGTGATGTAAAAATAAAAACAAGCTGGAGAAACTTTAAAGCAAATATTGGACTATCTGAGAAATACTGAACAAAGGCATGCCAATAACCCTCTGGTGTTTACCTGATTTCAACCAGGCTCAGCTATATAAAGACAATTAAGGCTCTAAAGTGCTCTGTGGTCTCCCTTGCTTACCCCACTCTGGGTCAGCGCTACAAGAAATGCTATAATGACTTCTTCCTACTAGCTAGACCGATGGGTCCCTCACATGGCATGGGAGGGACCTTTCACATCATAGCTGGGGACTGTCTTCAGCTCAGTGGGTTCTTGGTGGGGGTCTTCCTCGCCGGTGGCTGCTCGGCAGGGTTGGGCACTGCAACAGAGGCAAGGGAAGATGGTGGTCTGACAAGACTGACCACAATGTTAACTAGATTGTTTGGGAGTGCTATCCACTTTGCTCCACTGGATAGGCTAAGATCAGTTGTAATGGGCATCTACAGCATGTGGCAGATACAGCAATGCTCCTATAATTATGACTGGTTGGCATGGGGGGAGGCGACCGGGGCTGAGAGTATGGTTGACACCACATGGCCTAGGGCTCACATAATCTTTCCTACATCACTTCTTTTACTACGGATGTTGGTGAGAGCAGAATGCTACAGGATGGGGCCACTGGGCCAGATCCCAAGTGTTAGGGCAGCTGACCCGGCTGCTTGCTGTGCAGAGAAATCAAACTTCTGCTCCTGGAACTGCCCATACAACAAGACATAAGGTGGCTCAGTGGAAGAATGTTTATTCTGGCCTTGTTCTGGTGGGGTCTGGGGCCATGGGTGCCATGGGGGGGTGTTCACTGGCTCCTCTGGCCTGGTGAGGGGGGCAACTGCTGCACCATCCTCACTGAAATATGGGTTTTCTGGCCCGAGGGGGAGTTGAAGCACCACAAGCCCACTGTGAGACAGATGGATAACTATTTTCTGAGCCATCCCTAATACTTGTACTGAACATAGAGAGTTTCAAAAGTTAGGGGCAAGAATATCTAATTGTGAATTACAATGCATGGCACACTGGGACCTTTTGATGCCTTGCTCCTTGCATACAGGGAGTTCAGGAACAAACTGATTCTCTGGTTCCCTGTGATATATGGATGTGGACAATGGTCAGTTGCTCAGGTTGATGATGACTACAGCAAATGTAATACAGTGCCTTCTCTTTCTGTTCCTCATCTCATATCAGGTTTTGAAGGTATGATATGGATAATGCAATGGACTTCGACAATACCACATATACGGTACTTATTCTTTCTTAACCAGAAAGCTCGACTGTAATGCAGTGATATCCAGTTGTGCACTAATGACAGCAGGAACTCTGCAATTGTGGGCATCCCAGAGCAGCACTACTGAAAACTCAGACCTGACCATCATTTTTAGATGGTTGAGTTTCAGTGCGCGGGGGACTCCCAAACGCACATTAACATGGAAACATAGAACTGACAGCAGATAGGGACCACTTGGTCCACCTAATCTGCCCATTTTCCCTATCTACTGTAATACCACAGACCCTACTTGATCTCTGGCATAGCCTCCTTCCCTAACCATTAAGGTTCCCTTTGCCTATCCCATGCTTTCTTGAATCACTTTACAGTTTTTCCCCACCACCTCTGCTGGGAGGCTCTTCCAGGGATCAACTACTCTTTTAGTTAAGAAGTCTTTCCTCATGTTTCCCCTGAGTCTTCCCCACCAGATTCCTAGCATGCCCCCTTGTTCTTGAGCGTCTCTATTCCCTTCTCATAAAACGCTGTCATTTCCCTTAGATCCTTCTCTAGGGCGCATCTTAATTTCATTCCACTCATCCTCAGTTCCAGCCTAATACAACAAACATATTTACAGGGACAAAACAAAAAGAAAAAAAAAGGGGGGGTTACTCTCTCGGGCACAGCACCTTCCTGCGGCACTCACGATTGCACAATACCATACTTCTCCATCACCAACACTTCCTGTCCCAGGGCAGATAGATGATCTATTTAAAACAAACGGAGTTTTTATTTCTCCTCACTAAGGGCACCTAACTTTTCTTTCTTCTCCTTCCACCCACTCTTCCTGCCAAAGGACAGGAGGAAACTCAAAACAAAAAAAAATAATTTTCTCTTCATCCACACCTCTTTTAAAGGAGGGACCATCCGTCCACTCCTACTGCAAAGAACAAGAAAACAAAAAACTGATATTTTTTCTCTTCTGTCTACACCTCAGGCCTCAAGGAAAATGAGTATCATAAATTGGCAGTGGTGCAGCTCATCCTTCCAGAATGCATGTATACTGGCACTAAGGCACTGTCCAACATGCTGGACCATAGAGGAACTAAAACTAGATTTCACAGAGGTCTGGAATCATATAACATATCTCCATCACTCTTAAGGAACAGCCAATCCTTTGGCCACCATTTACCACACCACCTCCACCAGGGTAGTAGCCCACGCCATCCTTGGGCATCTGGTAATGGAGAATGGCAAGTGGTAAGAAGGAGCAGAGGCAGGTTCTATAGGTCTCAGCAGCAGTCCCCAAATCAGGAAACGCACATCCCAACATCGAACAGATTTGCATCCTTGGCCAGAGCAATTAACAAGGGGAGCAAACCTAGCCCACTTAACCAACATACAAGTCCAGTTAACCAACGTACAAGTCCAAAACAAGATGTATGCACTGGCGGCACCCCAGAGGAGCAAAACATCAGGGAAAATAGAAAAATTATTATCGTCAGGGATTCCATGTTTCGAGGAGTGGAATCCCACTTAACTCAGCAACCAGATACTCAAGTAACTACCGGGTGCCTACCCGGGGCATCTGCAAAGAGAGATAGACCGTATTGACCATCTCATACGCAGAGAAGGAAAGTGCTCTGGCGTTTTTGTCCACCTAGGCACAAACGACCTGGCAAATCAGTCAGTCAAAGAGACCAAAAACCATTTATCTCATCTAGGAGAAAATTATCAAAATTGCTGATCATAGCCTTGTCAGAGGTCCTCCTGGTATGGAACAGAGGAGGCAGCATGCAGGAAATCTGCAAGGAGGAAATCTGGGAGCTGAATGTTTGGCTCCAAAACTTGTGCCTGGAAAAAGGATACCTCTTCATTGGGAACTAGAGGGACTTCTGGAACAAGAAGTCTCTTCCACATGCATGGCCTGCACCTGACCAATGAAAGTGTTAGAGCTCTAGGGCAGAAATTGGATGTCTTTGTGGACCATTTAAACTAGGCACTGGGAGGGATAGAAACACAAACAGAAACCACTAGCCCTCCTCATAAATTCACCCCATCAGAGGGGACAAACAAAAAATGGAGCAGGAAACAGGTTAGATTGCATTCAGGGAACAATACTGAAAAGGCTCAATATTGCAACAGGGCCCCAAAAAGGTGGAAAACCAGGCCTGAAAAGCCACATACACAAATGCACGTAGCCTAGCAAACAAAATGGCTGACCTTACAGCTATTGTTGCACAGGCTGATCCGGACTGGGTCGCCATCACAGAGACATGGTTTAAGGATAACCATGACTGGGAGGTAACTATTCCAGGATACTGCCTTTTTTGAAGGGACAGACGTGGCAGAAAAGTGGGTGGTGGTAATGTATGTTAGGGAGGGAATAAAAGCTACCATGGCCCAGGACACTGCACTGAAGCCAAGACTCTTTGGGTTATTCTCAAAGCTGGAACAGGTGCAGTTATTAGAGTAGGAGATTGACAGATCCCAGCAATCAGCTTGCAGGGGGACAAGGAGATACTAGAGTCCATTTACAATATGAGTATTAGGGGATGTAGTATTGGTGGGCGGCTTCAATTTATCAGACATAAACTCGGGAAACCATTCCGCAGCTACAAGAAGAGTTGCAAGACTTCCTTGACACTCTGCACTTATCAGGCCTAAGACAGCTTGTCAAGGAACCAACAAGTGGGGAAGCCATCCTTGACCTGTTACTCACAAACAGTGGCATCATATCAAGGGTAGAAGTTGGGAGCAACCTAGGATCTAGCAACCACCAGATGGTGTGGTTCCAGGTTAAAATGGAAAAAGAAATCAAGCACACTAAAACTAAAGTCTTGGACTTCAGACACACAGATTTTTATAAAATGAGGGAAAAGCTCAGACTTAACCTGGCTAAATTAACAAGTATGGAGGGAGTGGCTAAGTACTGGGCATCTCTAAAGGAAGCTACCGTAGGAGCATCAAAACAATGTATGAAATGTGTAAGTAAAGACAAGAAGAGAAGAGAAGAACACCCCTACCAAGGAACTAGCCACCAAGGTCAGGGAGAAACGGATGGCCTTCAAAAGATACAAGCAAACAGGATGTGAAAAAGACAAAGACACATACAGGGAGAAACTGAAGGAAGCAGGAAAGCAATCAGAGTGGCAAAGGCACAAACAGAAGAAAGGATCGTCTCGGAAGTCAAAAAGGGAGACGACACCTTCTTTAGATATATCAAGAATAAAAGGAATACCAGTGGAGGTATAGTCAGACTTAAGGGGAAGATGGGGAATGCACAGAGGATGACAAGGACAAAGCAGAAATCCTTAACAGATGCTTTTGCTCGGTATTTACTAAGGAAGAAAAAAGTGCAGACAGCAGCAATATGAATTCGGCAACTTTCACAAGGGATAGTGTCCTGAAGGAGCTAGAAAACTTAGGGTCAACAAGGCCATGGGGTCCTGATGAAATTCACCCCAGGATACTGAATAAACTAAGGGAGACCTGGTAGCACCACTGGCTGAACTGTTCAACCTATCACTTGAGATTGGGGAAGTTCCTATGGACTGGAGGAAGGCCATAGTTGTGCTCTCTTATAAAAATGGCAATAGGGAAGTGCTGACAGTTACCGCCTAGTAAGCCTGACCTCAATTGTTGGCAAAATGATGGAAACCCTAATTAAGGAAAGAATTATATCCTTTCTCAAAGAAAATGATGTAACAGACCCAAGACAGCATGGCTTCACCGCAAGAAGATCATGCCAGACAAACCTAATAGATTTCTTTAATTAGGTAACAGGCAGTAGATCAGGGCAGCACTGTGGATGTAATATACCTTGACCTCAGCAAAGCCTTTGACTCAGTCCCACATAGAAGACTATGGAACAAACTTGCAGTACAGGAGTTGGGCAAAGTGGTAAACTGGGTACGGAGCTGGCTTAGTGGAAGGACTCAAAGGGTACTGGTAAACGGCCAACTATCAGAGGAGATAAAGGTAACTACTGTAGTGGTGTGCCACAGGGATTGGTGTTAGGGCCTGTCATCTTCAATATTTTCATCAGTGACATATCCGTGGGCCTAGAAGGCAAGGTGTGTCTATTCACAGATGACACAAAAGATACTTATTTATTTATTAGAAAAGTCGGATTTACAATCTTTGAGTCATGGACTCATTTAAAAAGGCACCTCGTCACAGGGGGGTAGACAGAGTTACATAGTGTGGTTACAACAGTGAGAATAGTACATGTGCAGAACATTAAACATAGAGTACACATAGGTTACATAATAATGTTACTTATAATAGGTTACAGACAAATACAAGGTACCCAAGGGCTACATTGGGGTACAGCCCTGACATACCTAGATAATACCTGGCGAGGGTGGAGGTAGGGATGGGGAGTGGGTGGGAGGGAGGGGAGAGGGAGAGGATATGTAATAGGGTAGACACTCCAGGGGGAGTGGAAAGGATGAGGGCTAATCTTCAAAGACTAGAAAGGTGGATAAAAACTTGACAATTAAATTTCAGTGCCAAAAAGTGCAAGGTCATGCACCTAGGGAGGAAAAGTCCTTGTGAGGAACATCTGTGTGGAGTGAAACTGGAAGCCACAAAGCAGGAAAGGGATCTGGGGGTGATTATAACAGACAACCTGAAAATGTCCGAGCAGTGTGAAAAAAACAGCGTTAAAGGCAAACAGTATGTTAGGCTGCATAGGAAGAGGAATTACAAGTAGAAAGAAGGGGGGTGATCATGACATTGTACAGATCAATGGTAAGGCCTCACTTGAAGTACAGTGTGAAGTTCTGGAAACCACACCTCAGAAAGCACATAGACAGACTGGAGACAGTGCAAAGGAAAGCTACAAAAATGATACTTGGACTCAGAACAAGACATACGAAGAACGCCTGCAAGACCTAAACATGTACTCCCTGGAACAGTACAGAGAAATGGAGACATGATCAAAACCTTCAAGTACTTGAAGGAATAAACAAGGTAAAGGTTCAGGACCTATTTCAGATCAAGAATCGAGCAAGAATGAGGGACATGGCATGAAGCTGGAAGGAGGCAAGTCTAAAGTAACACAAGAAAGTTCTTCTTTACCAAGAGGGTGGTGGACATTTAGAATGGCCTTCCTCCAGAGGTTGTTGAGACTAGGTCAGTTGGATCATTCAATAAGGTATGGGCTAGGCACAAAGGTATTATAACACTGAATAGCAGTTAAGGGAGGGAATAGGCTTATGGGCAGACTAGATGGACTATGCGGTCCCCTTCTGCCATCACTTTCTATGTTTCTATATTTTTCCTGGAAAATGCTCCCCCTCTACCCTATTTATATCAATGAGATATTTGAAACTCTCATCATATCCCCTCTTCCTCCTTTCTTCCAGGGTGTATGTATTGGTCCCTTAGTCTCTCTATAGGGTCTCTGGTGCAGATCCTGCACCATTGTAGTTGCCCTCCTCCGACTGCCTCTACCCCTGTCAGTGTCCTTCCGAGATGTGTTCTCCAGAACTAGACACAGTACTCTAGATGAGATCTCACCAATGATTTATACAGCGGTATCACCACCACCCTCTTCTGCTGGTGATGCCCTCCTATGCATCCTAGCATCTCACTGGTTCTTCCCACTGCCTTGTCACACTATTTGGCCACCTTTTAGGTCATCAGATATGCTTACCCCCCACCCTGGTCTCTTTCCTGCTTGGTGGTTATCGATTCTTTCTATTACAATGCCAAACATCCAGGATCCTGCCACAACATGGCTGGTGTCCTGCATAACTTTTTAACATATGAGTATTCCAGGTATAGGTGCTCTTGGTTTTCAGGTATCCCTACACACTCAGGTCATGGGCAATTTCTTTGGTTTATATTCTCATGCTTATGAGTATTTTTTTACACCTAATCATCCATGGCCTGCAGTTGTTCTAGAGCTACAGTTATATGAGTAGAGGGGCATTTGTAGAACTCCACTTCAGGTTCTACCACAGGGGCTAATATGGCTTCATATAACTTTTTCCTAGAAACCTTCTGAACTTGGGTATAGGGGAGCTGCCACATTTGTTTCTTTTTCATAGTGTCACTAATATAGCATGGGAGTGACTTTTGTGAGTGTTTTCTGTAGGCAAATATTATCAGCCTGCCAGAAGGGGAAAAAAAACACCAACCATTTACAAATCATAGGAAATCATACTTTCTGTTTTTGCTTCAGTACAAAGCTGAGATTTCAATAAATATGGAGTTTGACCAGCTCTCCCAAATTGCCTAAAAACATAAACTCAGCAACTGTGTCTCTAGTTTAAGCAGTGGAGGATACCTAACACTATCATATAAAAATATAGGTACTAATAATGTTTTTATTAGAAGTATTCTCTTCTTTTTTGATAGGGTTTAAGTTTTCCAAAGTGAAACTTTCCAATTGGCTTGCTGTATTGCCAGTTCCCAGTTCATATGTCTTGATGTACCCTTACCAAACACAAGGCCTAACATTTTAATAGGAGTATCCACAACTGGAATGTTGGCAATATCTGGGGGGGTCTGGCATATCAGCTGAGCCAAACACAATCCCACTGCTTTTCTGGTAGTTAATTTTTCACCCTGATGCATCAGAAAATGTTTGTAGTGTTTCATAAACTCCTATGTCAGATTCAACATTTGTTGTAAGTACACATATATCATCTACACAGGCCATTATGGCTATGCCTTCATGCAAATTACTTGGTGTTAAACCACTAATACACTGGTGTGACCCTAAGCCAGGGGTTCTCAAATGGTGAGGCCAGCCTCCCTGGGGAGGCCCCAGCGTGTTCCAGGGGAGGCTCAAGCAAGTCTTGAAAAAGTATTATATATCACTTTTGAACTTTATAGATTTTGTGTGAAGGGATAAGGCAAACTGAAAGAGGATAATAGTAGGTGAATTTATGTATTTATTCACAGGTCTGTGACCAGGGAAGGTACTGTACACTGATCCATGACTTATTTCAGGTGTACGCAGGGAAGGGTAGTGAGAGAATACAGTTCAGAATGTAACTGCAAAACACTCAAGCAATACAAAATGAATAAAAGTGCAAACAAATTAACAATAAACTAACAACGCGAGGAACAATTGATCAATTAGACTGGCAGCAGAACTGTCCAAATACAAGAGTTAACCATACAAGTACTAGGAATAAGAGCAGAAGGGAGCAAAATGATCCCTGAGAAGTTGCTTAAGAGCAGAGGGAGAAGCAGAGATCATCAAGAAGGTTATTCCAGTTAGAGGGCAAATGGAAAGCAATCTGATCCATGAAGGTATGGCAGTAAGGTGTAACAATGGTTCGAGAGTCAAAATATTGGAGCAAGTAGGTTGTCCTGTTGGGAGGGGGGTTACAATAAGCTTAACATGAGAGCCAGCTATGCAAAGAGGTTTCAATTTATTCCTGATGTACCTGTGAAAGTAGGTTATTTTTCTATGGGGAGGCCCAAAAATATTTCAGTATTTTGGGGGAGGCTCAAGATTCTTTTCCATGGCTTAGGGGAGGCTCACTATGACAAAGTTTGAGAACTGTTGCCCTAAGCAGTGGGTCTAGGCATATCACATAAAGCTGTGGGCTTAGGGGGCAGCCCTGATGAACTCCAGGTACCACCTGCATGGATTTAACCCTCTATCCATTTATTAAAGGAATAACAATTGCTGTCTGATGCAATAGTAAAAGCCATTTTTAAAACACTGTTGGTCTTTTCGAAACTTTAACTACATAGTCATGAGACAAGCTGCCAAAGGCAATGGCCTGATCGACTGATAGTATACCCTCTGTCAGTAGTCCCAGCTTACCTCTTTCACAGATTTCCCTCAGGGTCATTCATTAAGTTATCAGTAATAAACCTATTGGGGAGAGCACAATACTGATATTGGTTAATTACTGTATATGTTCTGTTGTATCAGCAAGTCTACAGGCAACAATGTTCATTAAAATGTTCACATGCACATTTAATAAACTCAACGGAAGAGTAGGAGAGGTTCCCCGCTGTCATGGCCAAAATTCACTTTGTCAATAGAACAGAACCATGCAACCCACACCAGGATGCACCTGAAAACAAGCTACCATACCTTATTGTCCCTTTTCTGGTTACAAACTACAAATATGGTAAATAAATAAAAATGTATTTCTCCAAGTCTGAAAACTGTTGGAAGAAAAGACACGATTATAAAAACCAAATGGCAGCCAAACAATCACGTGAGAGCCGTCTCATTACTCCTTAGTGTTCCAGAACAGCTCAGCTTCTTCCTCAGTTCTTGAAAACAAGGAGTCACACAAATACACTCATTTACCCAAGAGACAGCTCTCAATGTCATTTACTTATATCATAATCTTCATCACAGCAACAAATTATGAAGTCATAAACTTATGTCAGGTATGGACAAGCAGCCAGAGCAGATAGGGCATAGTTCCTGTTTTCATGCAAAAGTCCTTAGTAAAAAGAGATAATGGTAACAATTACAGAAATGTGAAAATATTTTTATTTATTTATTTATTGAATTTTGTTGACCGGTAGGCCTACTGAGACAAGAAGCCCTTTTCAGGGGCAACCTGGGGAAGAGACAGATGGTAAACCGACACTAAACCAGATTAAGGTGTTGGTGGTATTTCTTTAGTGAATGTGGGAAATTTGGCCAGGATACTGGGAAATTCTCCTACTGACCAGTAGGGGGAACCCTGGTCAGCCATTTCCAAGAGGGCTGACGTGGAGACTGGAGGCTGTGGAGAGGAGGAAGTAGGGGAACCTCCCTCCAGTAAACCAAACTCTGAACCTGCTGAAATTTGTCTGGAAACAGAGCAAAATATACAGATATGGAAGAAATAGTGGATTTAAGCAATAATGACCTCCGAGTCGGTCATTTCCTAAAGATTAACGACTGGTCGTTAATCTTGAGGAAATGACCGGCTCTGAGGTCATTATTGCAATTATAAGTCTAATTGCAATAATGGTTTCTTTGTTTTATACTTACTTTTTTTGTGGTGCTGGTAAGCGTTTCAGTGGAAGCGTGTGGGTAGGTACTCATTTCTGCGGCACGACATGTTCCATGGCACATGGTACAGGTACTGTCATTTTTTATTTTATTGTAATTGTGGTCAAACTTTTTACATTCTGTAGTTAAAGTTTTCTCTAAGGCTCTGTGGCTCACTTCTGTACAACACTACGTTAACAGCCACAGTAGTAGCAGGAAGCTGTGAGCGGGTGCCGTGCTGGTCAAGTCTAAGAGATTTCAGACTGGTGCGGCAGCCAATTAGGAACGGTGCTAACATTATGAATAATTAATTAGACACAATTCTTGATGGACATGGACCAGGAATTGGATATGGATACTGTTGTGACTACTACTCCTGTATAATTTCCCCAGGCTGAGGGAATGGCAGCTATAAGGTTTGATTATAATTCTGAAGCTACAACAAACCTGCTGACACCAGAACAGGAGGAAAAATTACTAAAACAGGCTATACTAAACAACAAAACCTTGTTACTGAAGTTACTGAAAGAAACTGCAGCAAATGCTAACCAGATGTTGCTTGGAGTCAAACCTGCATCTGCAGTACAGCAAGCAGCGTCTATTGACTCGGCAAATCCACAAGGTACTGTATGACAATCTCTTTTCAAACTACAGAGGACTTACCCTCTTCTATAGACTATGTTAACACTGAGAAAGATAAAGGTGCACAGAATGTTTCCCCAGTAAATGAGGCTACAACTGTTTTAAGATAGGGACGAATGGAGAATGTGCACCACACCCATGTACTCAGTGGCACCCACTTCAGCGCTAAAAGCAGTAGGGTAGATACCACAACAGGAGGTGGCAGGTGAACATCCCCAGGACTGGTATCGGCAGCTGAAATCATAAATATGTACCCAGTAAAAGCTTCCTCTTCGGGAGTTGCTAGGGATAAAAGTCAACTGGCAGATCGAGGACAAAATTTTTCGTCCAGAATAATGCCTTCAAACGGAGAAACAGGACTACCTGAAAATGGACAGGAGAACCAAACAGCCCAAAACCAAGCCAATAATGATAACGTACTGGTACAGGGCACAGAACAAGTGGTTCTTGGAAAAGAACATTTTAGCAACTAGGCAAAATCCCACCATGCCTCATTCTGAAGACAGGTCCACAGAGGAATCCTCGAATGGTGTGCACACTGAAACAAGCCAGCAAACTAACATGGACAGTGGAATGGATTTGGACCCACAACAGGCTGAAACACTTCAATCTACATCCTCATTCAGGATGGTTGACTTATTTAAACAGGTAGAGGAACCTGCGCAGAGACGCAATGCAATTTGTCTTAAATATAGTGGAACAAGTGAGCAGGCCCCACACAGAAGATTTGTGATGCACAGTTTACTGAAAGATACAGTGGGGATCCAGGCACATGACTCATTTGCTTTTATACATATAAAGGGAGAGAATACATATGATGTTAGCTTTAGGAATAATCAAACACTTGAATGAATTTGGCAAAAGTTTGCTATGGTTAAAAGTCACCCTTACTAGCAAAATTTCTTCCCATCCCTCTCACCAAACCAACTATTAAAATGTGACTTTATTATTTAGAAATGAAGGGGTAAATATCGAGTATGTTCAATACTGGTTGCGACAAAAATGTGAAATTTTACAACAAAATATATCAATTTTAGATGACGATCTGGTGTGGTCTGGGGGGTGGCGCATCAAAGTGAAACTGAACCACACAGACAGTGGCATACATGATACAACACCTGCCCAGTAGTTTTTATGGCTTCAGTGGGCGCAGACCTGCAGATATTTTGCTTTGAGAAAAGGACTCCCAGCATAAATTACCTACCAAACAACATGATAGAAGGCTAAAAATAGTGTCCTCCACTGAAGCCTCATTACTATGCTGCCTGTGTGTGTATGGCAGCTGGAGAGCACTATTTTTCCTTTGGCTTCAGAAGTTTAGTTATTTATTTATTGAAATATCACCAGGGAGGGCACACTGAACAACAAGTTGCTCGCCCCATGGTGCCACCTGGGGGAGGGGTTACATATAGGGGTGTGAAGGATGGCTAGTTACAATAGTATGGGTAGTATAAACAACACAACATTGTAAGATTGTGCAACAGTTGGAACACAAGGTATCGTGACAATAAACAGTAGTGGAACATTGGGTAAATTACATGTCCAAAATCATACAAAAGAACATATGAACGTACAAAACACTAATAACGCGATAGAACCATTTATAGTGCATGGTGTACCAGGAGCAGGCTCGAGGTAGTAGCATAAGTGCTGTTGGAGTAAAAAGGATGGGTTAGGCTGTGCACACTGGTGACCCAGAAGGGCAAGAGGAGAAGGGGGGAGAGGCAAGAACTGAATATGAGGAGAAGGTAGCCATTTCCGATTTCCTTCAGGATGTTGGAGAACTTCTGCTGGGGGTCATGGTAGGAAGGCAGAAACTGGGGATAGGTATTAAGGTGGGTTAAAACAGGAACAGCTGAGGGAAAGGTAATTGTATAGTGCAGAGGTAAGGGGGTAGTTGGAGTAGGAGTGACGTATTTCAGGGGGAAGGGAATTCCAGCTTTTAGGGAAATGATGGGCAAAACCAGTCTGACTGATGAGGGTGGAGCGGCGAGGGACCATCAAGGTGTGGGCGTCATTTGATCTGAGAGACTCTGTGGGGGAAGGTGGAATGTAGAGAGAGGACAAGAGATAGGAGGGGAGCCCCCCGAACCAGAATTTGGAAGTTAGTTTGGCACAGTGAGAGATGCATCTGTGATATAGTGGAAGGAAGGTTAGAGAGCGCTAGAGTTCACAGTGATGTGAGCGGGAAGGGGAGACAATAGAAAAGTGGCAGAAGGAGTTAAAGAGAGTGTCCAGCTTGGTCAGAGAAGATTAGGGAGCAGCACCATAGACTATATCACAGTAGTCAAAGATGGGGAGTATCATCTTCTGACAATTTCGCACCTCGCAGTCAGTGGATGCAACTACAATTCCTATTCAGAGCACCAAGCTTGGGACGCAGTTTCTTCAGGATAGCATCGATATGCACAGAGAAGTTGAGGTGCTGGTCATCCTCCAAGATGGTCCCATCAAGGGTGTGGAAGATGGGTAGGGCCAGGAGCCTAGAGAGTCTCTGCCTGGTGCCAAAGGTCATTGAGACTGTCTTTTTGGCGTTTAGAAAAAGCCAGTGAGAAGTAAACCAGAGCTGAACTTAGTTGAAGTCATGCTGTAAGCTGGTTTGCACCACAGCAGGGTTTTTTGCCAGAACTGTACAAAACAGTATCTTCAGCGTACATGTGGATAGAAGAGGATGAGCAGGCTGTGGGAAGATCATTAAGGAAAATAGACAAGAGTAGAGGACCAAGCACTGAGCCCTGAGGGACACCAGTGTTGATGGGGAGTGGAGAGGAGATGGAATCAAGGAATCTCACCGACTGGGTCCTGCCAATGAGGTAGGATTTAAACCAGTTGGTGGCTGATGGGGCAAAGCCAGCTGAGAAGAGTGAATCAAGAAGCAGGGGATGTGAAACAGTGTCGAAAGCTTTGGCTAGGTCAACAAAGATGGCCGAAGTGATCAGGCCATTGTCCATCCTGAAAGGATTGCGTCTTTAAGCCTGAGGAGGGAGGTGGTTGTTGAGTGGTTCTTCTGAAAACCAGATTGGAAGGGGGTGAAGAAGGAGGAATCAGAGAGGAAGGGTGATAATTGAGAGAGAACTAAATGTTCTTGAAGTTTGGCAAGGGTAGGAAGGAGGGAAATGGGACAATAGTTGCCAGTTAATTGTAAGTTAATTGCGCCCTCCCCAGTACTGCCTTTGTTTGCAAGTTGAAACCTCCTCCATAGGGTTTTATGTGCCTTTTGTTTGTTTGTTAAGTTTGAGTGCTTAAGTTGAGCCCTCCCCAGTACTGCCTTTTTTTGGCAAGTTGAAACCTCCTCCATAGTGTTCTATAGGCCTTTCTTCTGACTTGAGAGAAGTTAATTCAGCCCTCCCCAGTACTGCCTATTTTTGCAAGTTGAAACCTCCTCCATAGTGTTTTATGGGCCTTTTCTTTCTTTGTTAAGTTTCAGTGCTTAATTTGCTACCATTTACAAACTGAGAAACTTATTTTGCTGGTATCCTCCCCACTCATCCAGAGGTGTGAATTCTTTGTTTTCTAACCATGTTGCTGATTTTACTTGCTCCACTCATAGTAAGAATGTGAAACTAAACTTGTGTTATTTTAAATGATTGATAACGTGTCATATCCAAATTGCATCTCTTGGGGATGAAGATGTATCCCTTTACCTGTATGTAGTAACTCACCTGACACCAACAATTAAGACCTCAGCTGTAAGATACATCATGCATGTAAAGTGATATATGAAATCAAATTGCATTCCTAAAAACAGTTAGGTTCATGTCTCTTCCCACTCTTCAGCCACACAAAGCCAACCCCTTATCTCTCTCTCTCTTTCTGACCTTGGTAACAGGGCTGGTGGGGGGAGGTTAAGGCTGAGATCAGTTATGGTCCATGGCAGCACAGTAGGTAGAGACCTTAGGGCAGACTAGGTGGGCCAGGAGGTCCTTGTCCGCCAACAGCTTCTATGTTTCTATGTTAGTAAATAGCTAGTACAAGAGCATTATACATTCATGCTGACATCAATTTTAAGATGTTAACTATAAAGCCTATGATTCCAGTAACACAATGCCATTAAGAAGTACTGCTCAAATATTCAAAATCCAAGGAATCAACCTATTGTCAATTTAAATCAAAAGTATGTATCTCTATAGAAGTCCGGACCATAAAGAAAAGAGAGAAAAAGAAAACAAACAGAAGAAAAAGTGTACATAAACTAAGCCACAGCAAGGGTGGGTGGGGGATAATATGAGGTGAGCAGCACTGAAATGCATTTTTGTTATACTTATGAAAGGATGAAAACTCAAGTAAAATATAGGTCCTAAATATAGAAAACAGTTGAAAAGATAAAAAGGAAGGAAAGGGTCCTAGATGCGTAGAAAAGAACAAAACAACCAAGAAATCAAAGAAACTGACTGGCATAAAATTTAAAACAACAAAACAGTGAATGACATTTGGCAGATTATAAAGGCAACATATTATTATTTGCAATAGTTACATTAAAAGGATCAAGGAATATAACAAATAATGACATGCAAGATGGCTAAATATGGATGTGAAGAGAGTTACTAAAAAAAAAAGAAGCTAAGCGTGCAATGACATATCTGAAAACAAAAGCCATGACATGACCACATGGTCAGAATATTAAACATTTTAAAAGAAACATAAAAACAAAAGTAACCATTTCAAAATGAAAATGGAACTCAAACTTGCAACAGATGCAGACAAAAGCAACAGCAAGCAATTGTGCAGTTACATCAATACCCTAAACAAACAAACAAAAAAGTAAGAATACAAGTAACATTAATATTACAGGGGAAACAGTAAAAAATCCAGTGGAGATAGCAAACCAATGTAATGAATATTTGGGTTCCTTATTCAAATCCAATCACAACTCAGTCCCCTGCCCCTGTATATTACTAGGAATACCAACAGAATTAATATAAATACAGACAGCATACTGCAAAAATTCTGAATAAAAAAAATCAGAGCACAAAGTTTTCACTAAAATCCTGAAATTAAATATTGGGATAATCCATAACTGGGCACCCCCTCCAAATATTTTTTTGGAAAATTAATGAATGCGGTTCTGGGTAAAATTTTAGAATCAATACTTAAAGATATAAGTTAGCCACATGTCTAACTGTGATTTCGGTGACAGAGAGCAGCAGGGATACACAAAGGGATAATCATGTACCACAAATGTAATCTGTCTCTATGAAAGCGTGACCCAATTCTTGGATAACAATACCTCATAGACATAATTTCTGTTATACCTTTGCAAAACATCTGCCACTGTAACAAATTTGGCAGTCATTAAAAAAATTTCTTTCCTAGCTATTCATCCCTGTATTACAGTATAAACAGTGGAACCTAAACCAGACAAACCATATGAAGATTCATCACTGTAAGCATTGTGTATTATGCAGACTGTGGTACTTAACACTTGTAGGATAAGTTAGTGTATCTCGACTTATTTGCTGCATATGCATCTCAGTTGCTATTGGGGTCCCGAACCATGTTCACCCTTCCACAAGCCAAGCTAGCTACTGTATGTCTTATAACTCCTGGTAGGTGCCATCAATTTAGCTTATGTATTACTGTGGCAAGCTACTATTTTCAACAATAAGTTAAAATTTTAAAAAGACAGTGATGTGGACTGAGAAGCAGCTTAAATTTTAAAAATACAGTGATGTGGACTGAGACACAACTTGTGCAGGTGAATCATCGTGCTAGCCTAGATATTTCCAGGTTGCATTCAGTTAGCCTAACCAGTGGGAGCAGAAGGGGAGAGGGATACAAATCTAAAATAGAACCGTTTAACCCATTTGTGATTTAAAGTTACATTACGGAAATGCAGCCTCCAGAACTGGATGCCATATTCCAAATGAGGCCTCACCAGTGATGTGCACAGTGGCATCACCACCTCCTTCCTTCTGCTGGTGATACCTCTCTCTATGCACCCCAGCATCCCAGTGGCTTTCCCCACAGCCTTGGTACATTGTTAAGCCACCTTTAGGTCATCCAATATGATTTCCCCTAACTCCCTTTCCTGTTTGGTGATCATCAGTTTCTCCCCCCTCCCCCATAATCCTCCCCTAGGTTCCTGCAACCCAAATGCATGATTTTGCACCTTTTTGCATTGAATCTCAGCTGCCACACTTCGAACCATTTCTCCAGTTTACCTAGGTCCCTCCTCATTTTTTCCACCCTTCCTGGAGTGTCCACCCTGTTGCAGATCTTAGTGTCATTTGCAAAGAGGCACACTTGCCCCTCCAGCCCCTCTGCAATTTCGATTATGAAAACATTAAACAGGACTGGGCCCAGGACTGATCCCTGTGGCACCCTGCTGGTCACACTCCTTTCCTTAGATTGAACACCATTTACCATGACTCTCTATCTTCTATCATTCAACCAGTTCCTACCCCAGTTTACCACCTTGTGACCCACTCCCAGGCTGCCCAGCTTGTTCACAAGTCATATGTTTTATTTATTCATTTATTTTATTCATTTATTTAGATCCTGGATAAACCTTTGAGCAGAAGCTCTTTATATAGGTTTCGCATCAGTATAAATTAAACAAACATACAGATTGAGTTACAGGCACAGACAAACAGGCAGATGACTGACTACAGGGAGATTACAACAGTTCATTACTTGAGTAGGTAAACTGCTGGAACATGAGAAATATTGGGGACACAGTAGGCATGTAGAATAGACATAGCAGGCAATCGAAAACCCTTGTCAGGAAGCAAAGGGAGATGATTCAAGGCAAGTAAAAAGGGTAGAGAGTGGAGGGAGTAGGTAGGCAGACAGACACCAGGTAGGAGAGGTGCAGAGGTAGGTGGTGGGGGGGGAGAAGGGAAGGAGTAAAGGGGTGCAGGTAGTTAGGGAGGGATTAGTAAGCATTAGCGATGGCAAGACAGATCAGGTGTTGGCAAAAGTTCCTGCATAAGTGCAATGTGGTTATATGCCAGGGAGTTTAGTGGTGGCAAGCACAGGTGGCACTTGTAAGAAGTTGATATCGCAGATTACATTTGAAAGAGCTTACTGAGAATGTAGACCTGAGATTCAGAGGGAGTGCGTTGAACCAAAGTGGAGCTCGATGAACAAAGGTATGCTGTGCTAAGGCAGAGGCATCTAGGATGCTATGTGGAATGGTATCGCCTGCCTTACTAAATGCAATTCATGTTTATGTTTAAGCTCATGAAACACCCTTATCTAGTTAATGCATCTGCAACTGTAGTGGCTCTGCCAAGTTTATTACATTGGGAGGGACAAAGGCATTTGCTTCTACCCAGGCCAACCCAAGACCTGCCACAAGTGTGGGGCAAGAACCCACCTTAGCTTCACCTGCAACCCGCCCAGGTGTAATCTGCTTTTCGAGAATGGCTCGTAAGTTTGGGATGCCCCAACCCATTCAGGTGAAATCTAAAATGCAAAGAACTTGGCCACTCATATGCAAAGTGCCCTGGGCTGCCCATAATAGGTTGGATAGGGCCATGCAGACCAGGAGGTTCTTATCATAGCCCAACAAGTTAAAGTCATGCAGGAGCCAGGCAGGGGCCCAGTACCTCTGTTCAAGACAAACTCCCTTGGCTAGTAAAAACAGACATCTGACACACCTTTGGCAGCCACTCCCTCCTGTGTAGAGGAAGTAAACGCAGATCCTCTGCCCCCCCCCCAAGACAAGAGAGTCCAACTGTTCCTCAAAGGATTAATCCAGCATCTCCAGACATTGTGCTTCCTCCAAAAGAAACCCCTTTTGAAGTGGTTTAGGCACAGAAACCCGAAGGACTAGAAAAAAATGGATGCCAAACCTTCTGAAGCTCCCATCTTATCAAGGTACAGATACAACATTTTGGCTTAAAGAAAGCTGTGGGGAGACGCAGAAAATGAGGATGGGGACTCCAACACTTCTTCAGTGACATCAGGGGTGACAGAATATAATACAGATCCCCCGATGGAAAAGTCCAAACCCAAAAAAGCCAAAGGAAAAAGTAAAGCAAAACATAAACTTGATGGGTGACCTTTTGACCTCCCCTTTCATGCCATATCTGTTTGCAGATGACACCAATATCTGCAACAGAGTAGATGATCCAGATGGGGTGGGCAGAATGAGAAGAGATCTGGATAAACTAGCGAAGTGGTCAGAAGAGTGGCAACTGGGGTTTAATGCAAAGAAGTGCAAGATCATGCATATAGGAAAGAGAAACCCTGAAGCCACCTATAGGCTGGGAGGGGAGTTGCTGGCAGTCACAAGGGAAGAAAGAGACTTGGGCATCATCATCACCGATGACCTGAAATCATGCAAGCAGACCACTAAAGCAGCAGGTAAGGTTAGGGGATGTTACGGTATTAGTAGGGGTATCACAAGTCAGAAGAGGGAGGTAATAACCCTCTTTACAAGACACTGGTTAGGCCCCATCTGAGTACCGCATGCAGTACTTGAGGCCACACTTCCCAAGGACATTAACTAAACTGAGGCAGTCCAGAGAAGGGCAACCAAAATGGTGCAGGGACTGCATTAGAAAACATATGAGGACAGATTAACGAGCTCAGTACGATACCCTAAAGCAAAGGAGGAAAGAGGGTATATGATTGAAACATTCAAACACCTTAAAGGCATTAACAAGGTGAAGAGTCTAATATGTTTCAATATAAGAAAAATAGCAGGACAAGAGGACACAGCATGAGATTAGAGGGAGGCCGATTAAGGGGTAATGTGAGGAAGTTCTTTTTCACAGAAAGGGTGGTAGATGCATGGAATGGCCTACCTCAGGAAGTGGTGGATATGAATACAGTGCAGGGCTTCAAACAGGCATGGGATAGGCATAAGGGAGCAATACAGATGAGTATGAATAGATAGGCCATTTATAAGGTAGAAAAAGAAATGGGCAGACTGGATGGGCCTTGCAGTCCTTATCTGCCATCAACTTCTATGTTTCTATATAAATGCATCAGCTACTAAACCCTCTGACATTAAATGTCAGCAGTATAAAATCCTTTAGGAAACGTGAGACCACTCTACATATTCTAAAAGGATTACCTAATAACTTTCTTTTAAGATACATGCTTAAAAATTCAATATAAATTAACACAAACCAAACATTTATGGTCAGAGGGGCCCTCTTTCTGGTCTCAAGGGGCAGAGGTTTGTGATGGGGTAGCCATTTTATTGAAGGGCTCCCATTTTCAGGTCAAGAAAATTCCAGACATCGAATCAGATAGAGCATTAATGATAGATGTATCTGTCCAGGACTTAGAATTTTGTATTTTTTTTTTTGTTTAACTTTTTATTTTTGCATTTTATGATGACACCGCTTACTGTTTCACATAAATAAAATAGGAGTAGAATGCATGCAAGCCTCTGCTTTACTTGTACAGAATTTTACAAGATTTTATTTAAAGACTAAAAGTTATAGTCCAGGCAATGTGGAAGTCGCCAGTACAATTGTTAGGAGTATAGGTCAAACTGATCCTGCTGTAGAGCAATTAGCCTCTCACCTCCTCTCTGTAAATAAGATCTCTGAAGGCAGGAGGTCAGTTCCCTGAAGAACTTACTGGGGGTGGCTGAATAAACAGAGTATAACTGTAAATCTCCTAATTACCAGAAGGCCTGGTCCCAATTACGTTGATTAAGTTACCCACAGACCTACACAAGCATGGCAACCTGCTCTGTGAGGTCAGAGTATTAAACAGGCAGTATAACAGTTCACAAATTGAGGGGTGACAAATACACCAACATTCAACATTTACAGTTTCCTCTTACAAAACTTGCTAAAAGGTATTAATAACTAGAGTACAAACATGACGTCAGGATTACTTTAGCCACAAAAATCACCACAACCTTAGTTATAGATTAATAAATGTCCAAGATTAGTCCTTTATCTTGAAATAAATTGATATATTCTCTCTATTTATTAAAGAAAAGTGAAGCAAGTCCACCACAGGTTATAGTATTAGGGCCGTTAAGTCCACCATTTGAATTTTGTGTCCCTTACTTCTGAAAGATAGCTGTCATCCTTCTTCATCCGAGGAATGGGCCGTTGATTGTAAAGAATTGATCAACTTCTCTGTGAAGTGTGAAGCTGCCTCTGGGTCAACAAAGACGTGCACCTTGCTGGTATGTTTAATGAGAAGGCGGACCGGGTAATTAAGCCTTGCCTGCATCCCGTTTTGCAGCAGCAGCAGCTTTTTGGTCACCTATAGCTCCTTTTTCCAGGATTGCATCTGAGCAGCAAGGTCTGGAAAAGGAGATTCTGATCCTTCCCAGTTTATCTCCCCTCTGGAGCGAGCCACCTGGAGTAGGGCAATTTGTGCCTCCGGCATTGAGAGAGTAGCAATTGCAGCGTGCAGCTGCCGTTGAGAGTCACCACGTGGTCGAGGCCGCTGAGGAATAGTGAATGTCTTCACTATTTGTAGGAGGTAGTAATTGTATGTCTAAGATCATTTTGTTTACTGCTGCTTGTAGGTCTGAGGCTCCTGAATATTTAGAGGGAAAGCCCGCTATACGTATATTGGCTTGTCTCTGCTAATTTTCCAGGGTTTCAAGTTTTGCCTTCACAAGATACAGATCTCTTACTGTAGCCGCATTGTATTCCTGCTGCCGTTCTGATTCTGCCTTAATGTCTTTAATTGCTGCTACATTCTCCTGAGTGGTACGATCGTTCTCTAGGAGCTTGGATTCCACTGCTGCCAAGCGTTTATTTGTCTCGTCTCCTGTCTCTTGAATTTTTTTAACATCACTAAGATTTGTGATGTAGGAAGTTCAGGTATCACCTGATCTTTAGAAGTGCCAGGCCCCAGGCAAGAGTAGGGGTGGTCCGACAAGAGACATCCAGGCTGTGAGGCTGTTTTTAGACTCATGCTATTACTTAGTGCTTCCGATTCTTATACTGTAGATGCAAAAATTAACAGCTCAATGGGTTTGAAATGTTATTTATGTTGTTTTGATTCTGTAGCCAAGCCAACTCCGTTTTCAAGCTGCTGCCATGATGGAACTCACAGCGCCTGCCTGGACTTAGATTTAAGATTGATAAGCGTTTATGCACCTCAGAGCATAGTTTTCCCGAGTAGCCCTGTTTAAACTGATTAATTTTTTTTACATACTCAGAGAGCAGTAATCTTAGGGGGTGATTGTAACTGTGGGTTATCCCCCAAAGACAGAGATTGTAAAACCCAAAAAATATTTAGTGACATGGCCTGTTTAAAAAGTATTATCAGTACAGCTAATTTACAAGAAGCTTTTGAAGCCAGGCAAAAATCAGGAAGGAAAACTTTTACCAAAGGACAATTAGCTTCTAAAATTGACTTTATTTTTCAAAACATTTAGTCACATTGAAAGCAGATACTATTCCCATAGAGACATCTGACCATTTGGCAGTATCCAGCTCTTGTAGTACATGGAAACAATCCTTTTCTCCAAAAAAAATAGGTAGAAGTTGAACAGCTCCTATTAGAAGATCCGATACTTTTAGATAACAGGGATCAATTCACTGAGAGCCAAGGTAGCAATAATAGAAGCCTACAACACAGGCATAGACTGATGGCTGGATTCCAAACTGATTTTAAAAACTATTTACTAAACATGCCACCTGGAAGGGTTAGAAACAATATGCCCAATATTTAACTCTAAGACAGCAGTTGCAACAACTTATATCCTTAGTGCATGAACAAAAATAAACTTGGATACCCAAATAAAAACACAAAGAGGAAGGCCGAATATTCAAAGCTTTGCACTGTGCGAAACAGGTTGCACCGGCTGGCGCATCAACCTGATTATGCCCTCCCTTGTTCAAGTCCTCTGAATAAATAAAATGTAACTTTGTTTCTATTTAACCCGACTATGGTTCCAGTTTGTGCCAAAAGTATTGTACTGTTGCTATTTGCTGTAATAACCTTGTTTTATAGGGGTCCCAGAGGTCAAGCTAGAGGAACCAGCCCTGGTGGTAAGTGCAAACAGTGTGGGTAATTGCCTGGCGAATAAGGGTAATTGTGAAAGTAATTATTGTATATTGTTCAGGCCACTAGAAGGGAAGGTGGGGGTTACAGTGTCCTGGAGGGCTGTGCCCTGGTTAGCTTGACCACTAACAACCTGACCTCCGGGTGGAGGCACCTGCTTCATTACCAGGCCCCTTAACCTGCTACCAGCCAAGCAGGCAGGGGTAGTAGCCCCTTGGGATTATGCCACCTAGGGGTTACAGTTATGTATATCAGAGCATGACTGCACACCCTGTTGTGGGTTACCTATCTTATAAAATGACCACAAACGTGGGGGAGGAAGAAGACAAAAGTAGTCCCGCTATAGCACAAAATAAGTGTTTCATTTACAGTAGGTGATCTGTTAATCCTGCCATAATTGTGATAGTTTAAGTTATAGGTGAGTAGTTATCTGGTTGATCCTGCAATGATTTTTAAACAAAAGTTATTTAAAAATTATCTGGCTATTTCTGACACTTTCAGACTGTCTTAGTGCATAACACTTTCACTTTTCGTCCAGTAACGTAGCATGACCTAGCAGTGTTGATGGTAGTAAAGGACATGCAGGCAGAGGTTTGTGTTCAAAAAGTATATAAAGTATGTTTGTGATGTTAAATTTATTCAGCTTTGTGTAAAAGAAGCCGCCGACTTTAGACAGAGGAGAGCAAGCGAGTTGGCAGCTTCAGAAAAGTAGACGCAAGTGTTGTGATGCAGAGGGATCTACAAAGGCTGGAAAGGTGGAAAAGGTGGTAGGAAGAGGGAGGGAGGGATAAAACCCTGTGTGGACAATAGGTCCTGGAGCAGATAAGGGAGTCTGGGCAAACTAGATGGGCCTTTGATCTTTTTCTGCCATCAATGTCTATGTTTCTGCCTTTTTGTTGTGGGTGTTGGGATCTTGTTTGTATAACTGAGCTCTGCTGGTGCTAACTATGATGTTTTTTGCTGATGACTGGAGACCGTTTTACATCAGTTACATTTCTTATGTCCATTTTACATAATTCTGTTACTTTTTCATAGGAGGGGTTAACAGAACTTAACCACCAACTTTGGCTTCATTTTATAAATGGGTTTTCCATATCATTTTTAGGAGTTCTCGAGCAGTTCTGCAGGCAGAGGTGAAGTCCCAACCACTGCACAGATCGGGGCTTCACCTCATGGATACCCCTGCATGCACCAGATTAAATAAACAGGGTTTCACCTCTGCTGGTAATTCCTTTAAACTAGAGCAGTACTGGCACATTGTATCTGTCATTCAGAGCACAGCCAGTCCAGCTTATTGAAGTACTGTAAAGTCACATAGAAATATGGTACTACATGTAGGTTTTGTATTGTGAATTAAAAGAAACCCAATTAAAACCTAAAACACAGAAATCTATTCTGGGTTTTAGAACATGTCACCCCTTCTTGCCCATCCTAGATAAAAAGAATAGAAATCAGACTCAGTGGTCCAGAGAAACACACCACCACTGGTACATGGTCTGTTAGGCCACATTCTTCCCAGCCTCAGCTGTGAGTATCCTAGTGCATTTCAAATCCAGTTTACTACAAAAGGGCTGTGGTGGGATTTTTTTTTCTAGAGTTTTGCCACCTGTGCTGCCCAACTGTTCTCATCGGATAGATCCCCCCAGCCTCAACACCCGGCTTATCTGGAGCTTACCTCACTCCTTGCTGTCCTCTGCTACTGGACCTTCTTTGGAACTGGTGTGGGGCCTGTGGTGTATCAGGCTTTAACCTTCAGTCAGGGGATTTTCCACCATTTTTTTACCTTGGGCCCTCTGTGCATGCAATGGATGCGATGTGTGCACTCTGCTTGTCAGAAGACCCCCGGCATCCTGCGTGTGGGATTCCTCCCCAAGTGACCCAGCTGCACTGCCTCCAAAATTCCTCCAGGCAGCAGACAAGCAGTGAGACACAGTCACTCCCCTTCCCTGAGGGAGGAGACCTGCCCTGGGAATGCTCAATCCTCCCTCTCCAGGCTAGCCCCCAGGTGACCCTGGCTCTGTTCCTGAACCAGGAAAGCCACTGTGGTAGGAGGTGAGGCACCCAGTGTCTTAGCCCTCCATGCCACTGGACCAGGCTCAAGCTATAGAGGAATTTATACATACATAGATACGTAGACAGTGTGTCGGCAGATAAGGGCCTATGGCCCACCCAGTCTGCCCATTTGAGCTTGTAAGTTCAGTTTATGTTTTCCAAGAAGTCTGTCCTTACCCCTGACTTCCAGAATTCCTTTATGTCTATCCCATGCATTCTTAAATCCGTGATTGTTTCAGCCTCACCACTTCCTCTGGCAGGGTTTTCCACTTGTCCACCACCTGTTCTGTGAAGAAATTCTTCCTCACGTTTCCTCTGAATCGTCCTCCCTCCAACTTCATCCCATGCCCTCTAGTCCTGGAACATCTTTTTCACTTAAAAATAGTGTATTCCTGCACCCTGTTCCTCCCTGTAAGATACTTGTATGTCTCTATCATATCCCATCTCTCCCTCCTCTCCTCCAGGGAGTACATGTTCAGTTCCTTCAACTTATTCTCATAGGACTTGTGATGCAATCCATGCACCATCTTTGTTGCCCTCCTCTGAACCTTCTCTACCTTGTCTATGTCCTTACGTAGGTAAGGTCTCCAGAACTGTACAGTGTACTCCAGGTGGGGCCTCACTAGTGTCTTGTATAGTGGAATTATGACTTCCCTTTTCCTGCTGGTGATCCCCGTGCCTATGCATCCCAGCATCCTATTTGCTTTACCTGCTGCCTTGTCACACTGTTCCCTGCCTTGAGGTCATCAGAGATGATAACCCCAAGATGCCTTTCCCGCTTGGTGCATGCTATATCCTCACCCTCAACTGATATATTGTGCCAGGGTTTTTGTGCCCCATATACATTATCTTGCACTTCCTTGCATTGAATTTCAACTGCCAAACCCCTGACCATTCTTCAAGTTTCTGCAGGTCCCTTCTCCTTCTGTCTACACCCTCTGGTGTGTCTGCTCTGTTACAGAGCTTTGTGTCATCAGCGAACAGTGAAATTCTGCCTTCTAGGTCCTGCGCAATGTCACTGATGAACATACTGAATAGGACCGGTCCCAGCACTGATCCCTGAGGTACCCCACTGGTCACTCTTCCCTCTGTGGAGTGACAGCGATTTACCACCACCCTCTGTGTCCTGCTGCCCAGCCAGTTACCTACCCACCACACTACTGTCCTACCCACACCCATATTCCCAGTTTGTGCAACAGTCTTCTATGTGGCACGGTGTCAAAGGCCTTGCTGAAGTCCAGATAAGCCATGTCCACTGCCCTCCCTGATCCACCCCCTAGTCACCCAGTCAAAAATTCAATGAGGTTGGTCTGACATGACCTCCCCAGTGAAACCATGCTGCCTTGGGTCCTGTAGTCCATTGACAACAGATGTTCCACCAATCTCTCCTTCAGTAGTGCTTCCATGATCTTCCCACTACCGGATTTATCTAGATTTGAATCTAGAGCTGTGTTTACACGGCAGTAGCGCTGCAAATACAAAGCCGCAGCAGTGCTGTCCCGACCACTTGCCACCTGCAATTTGTCTGTCTACACGGCCCATCTCTGCACCGCTGCGATCTGTGCTGGTAAGGGTCCATGCATCGCAGGGGAGCTGGACATCTGTTGGTTGCTGTGGTGCAGGCAGTCCATACTGCCATTTAAGCAGCTGTAAGCTGCTCGCTCCTCTTGGCGCTTGCAGCTTGACAAAGAATCTGGGAAAGGCTTAGCGAGGGGAATACCCATATCTAGTACATGTCCACATGTCACATTTGCACTGGAGCATCCCGAGCAAAAAGGGGTTACTCCAGTGCAAATGTAACTGTCTAAACATGGCTTAGGTCTTCTGGTTTCCAGACCTGCGCTCTAAGCTCTATACTATGCAGCCTCTCAATAACACCTGAATTACACTCTTCCATTGTGATTCCCTGCTGTAGTAGGAAACTTTCTTGGTTCATGGCCCTAAATGAGGGTCCTGAATGAGCTGCTAATTAAAAAGACCAAAAAAAAAAAAAAAAAAACAGCCCTTACCATTTGCTATTAAAATATCGGCATACAAAATGTGCCATGTTAGGTGCCCTTCATTTATCTGAAGTAAGCAGTGTCCAACCAAGGAGAGATCTCTGAGGGTATCTTTCTGAGAAGGTTCCTGCCCAGCAGCACAGGTTAAAGCTAGGGCTCTTCTGCAGTGCTCGTACAGCCACTGAGTGATTAGTGCTTGAGCTTCCTGCTTCAAGGCGAGAAGTTCATGGGTCACCAGGGCTGCATCTAGCTTTAAGGCTGAAGTGATGTCTTTAACTGCTTCCTGTAAGACAAAAAAATAGCAGTTTATAGAGGCCCTAGCTCTATCTCATTACAGACACATTTGCATTTTGGCAGGTATCTTTACATAGACAGCTTTACATAGACAAGTATGCATTTAGGCAGACATCTGCACATGCATGGGTAAGCATGTGAGGCAGACAACTGCACATAGATGGGTGCACATGTACTATAAACAGACATCTGCATATAGACAGAAGTGACTTTAGGAAGATATCTGCACCACAGACAGGGTGTATTTTGAGACATCTGCACAGACGGTGTGCACTAAGGCAAACACCTCCATATATGTGGGTGTGAATTTAGGCAAGCACCTGCACACTGAGGTGAGTTATGCAAACAGGTCCCCTGGCAGTTTTAGTGTAATGCATACAACTGTTCAGCAAGCACTGCCAGACAACCTACTTGCGTTATGCGGATAAGGAAGTGTGGTGATTACATAGGGTAGCAGGTAACTTACCTCGCAGATAGGTGTGCATTTAGGTAAGAACATACACAGACAGGTATGCATTTAAACAAACACACACACACACTGCATGTGGGTAAGAACATATACAGGCAGGTGCGAGTTTAAGCAGTCACACACACACATACACTTATGCATTTAGGCAAGCCAGCATCTCCATTGCAACTGATGTAGTATTGGAGGGACAGGCCTAGGACCAGAGAGACCTGAATTTTCTTTGGATCTGTACTTATTTAAAGAAATGTTAAATATATATTTTTTTTATACTTTAATTCTTTATTAAGAGTTTCAATCAGTGGAATACATCATTGCACATCAATACATAAAATAAAAAGAAAATTGAAAATGGATATGTATAGATGCATTCCCTGAGGTTGACAGTACACAGATAACATGTACATACTGTACATGTGGGTGTCAAGAAAGTAATACTTAATACGACAAGATAACATTACTAACAATAACCATGAGAGGTGCGTACACATCGTAAAAAAAAAAAAAAAAATGCTCATCCCAGCCCTTTTACTATAATTTCTACCATCTCTAATTAATACATAACATTCAATTTAAGTAGGATTGGGATATACCTGGCGTGGGTGGAGGAAGCAGAGGTGGGGGGGAGGTGAAGAACAGAGGCCAAGTGGGGAACAAGCACTCCTCAGTGGGACACTCAGGAGGTCATCAAGTCCCCATATGTAGTGCCCTCCCATCAAGGTGCGAAAGGGATAAAAGGGCTGTCTATCAAAATCACGGGAAAAATCCTTTCTCAAGGCCATGACAGAAAACACCCATCTCCTCCAGAATAAGTCAAAGGCTTCGGGATGATGATTTACATAAGCAGTTGTTTTTTACATTTTATTAATGCCAATTAAGATATCTTGTCATTGAGAAACCGTGTGGTGGATACCAGATAACCATTGTTGGGTAATGATCTTCTTGGCCACCAACAAAGGCAGTATAGCATAGTGGTTTAAGGCTCTGAGCTGCAAATCTGGAGACCTGGGTTTGAATCCCACAGCCCCCACTTGCATACTGTGTGACCCTGAGCAAGTCACTTAACTTCCCTATGCTCCCAGGTCGCATCTGTAAACAAGCTTTCAACTTAGTGTGCCACTCCTGGTTAAACAATTGAAAAACCTACAAAAAAGCAAAGTGACATTTAATAATTTTCTGTTATGGCAAGACCATAGAGGTGCTTCATATCTACAGAACAGGAAATATTCCACTTCTAAAGTCACGGGTAGCTAGTAACACCTTCAGTTCCCCTTGCAATGCTCTGAAAAAGGGCTAGAGAGCGGGACACGACCAAAATACATGGCCGAGTGTTGCAGGGGTGATGCCACATCCCCTCCAGCACTGAGCTCCTCAGTCCAGGAGGTATTTCACCTGGATAGCAGGTGTACGGAAATATCTAATGGCCACTTTCCAGGAAAAAACCCTCCAGAGATATGAACTAGCAACCTTCTGCAAATGACATAGATGTCTCTCCCAATCCGCTTTCTTCAGATGGATGCCTAAATCCTGTTCCCATTTTTGTTTTAAAGAAACCAGTGGGCAGCCCATATTAGCTTCTAAAGCAGCATAAATATAATAATACTAACAATATACTTTATTTATTATGCACCTTTCAAATTTCAAGGCGCAGTACAACAAGATATAAATACAAAAATCAGCATCATAAAACCAAACAAAATTAAGTCAGAAAACAATACAACCATAGGCTTTTCCCAGAGGAAAGATTTCAAAGCTTGTTTATAACTTCCCACAGTTGTGCACTCCTTAATCTAACGGGTACAGAATTCCAAAGGAAGGGCTTCAAACATAAAAGCATGGGCTCCAGCAGATTTTAAAGTCACCCTTGAAGTCTCTAGCAACCCCTCGTCAGCTGGAGGGAGCGATCTCACAGAGCGGTAAGGAATCAGGAGTTCTTTCAGGTAATCAGGGCCCAGATCATGCAGGGCTTTAAAAGTCAGTAATCCAACTTTGAAAGTGGTCCGCCACTGAACTGGGAGCCAGTGCATATCCCACAGCACCGGTGTAATGTGGCTCTATACTGTCCCCCATGTTGTCTGTGGTGTACATGCTTCCCCTTTATGCCGATGATATCATCGGCCTAACAATGAAACCTCAGCCCATACCGTCTCACAATGTCTCAAGGGAAGCATGTACACCGCAAACAACATGGGGGACAGTATAGAGCCCTGAGGAACCCCACAAAACAGAGAGATGGGATCAGAGGAAAAAACAACCAAAACCACCCTTTGAGTTCTTCCGGTGAGGTATGAGGTGAACCATCTGAGAACAGTCCCAGAAAGCCCACAAATACATCTCAGGCGCTCCAATAGAACCCCATGGTCAATGGTGTCAAACGCTGATGACAGATCTAATAGTAAAAAAATGGACCGTTTTCTCTGGTCTCTCGCCGTTAGGGAGATCATTGAGCACATGAACCAGTGTGGTCTCGGTACTATGCCTCTTCAGAAAACCTGATTGAAGAGGTTCGTAGATGCTATAGAGTGGTCAAGTGGTTCTCCAACTGGGCTGCCACTACTTTCTCAATCACCTTCCCAAAGGGAGGTTCGAGATAGGCCTGTAGTTGGCAAGACAGTCTGGGTCCAAGAAGCTTTTTCAACAAGGGTGTCACCACTGCCTCCTTCAAGGAACAGGGATATTCACCCGAGTCAAGAGAGCACCAGACTATCTGTGCTAGAACCAGAAGAATAGACTCCCACACCCCAAAATTAGGGAGATAGGACCTGGATCTAAACTACAGCAGGTAGGTGCAACCCTTGGACAATCCACATAACATCCACAATTTTCAGGCGATCAAAAGTACTCCAGGAAAACGAAGGGGTGGTGACCGACTCCTGACCAATAGCAACCTGCACAGAATGTGTCGAGTATACAAAATCATATGCATTACAGATGCCCTGCCCTCAACAGCCGGGTAAAGAACCTCAATAAGTGGTGGGATAACTCCTGGATCCGCCCACTGGGATAACCATTTTTAAATATATGTTGATACTTGCAAATATCTATATTTGACTTGCGGGCGTAAAGCATATCTTTGTTGTAGTTCCCCAAAAGTAAGGAGTTGCCCTTTATGTATAAAATGGAAAACCAAATGCAAGCCTTTTCTTTCCCAGTACTGGAAGCCATTATCAGAGGCAGGCTTGTTTGAAAATCTGCCAAATAGGGTATAGAGTATGACACAAATCTTGCTTCCTGAATGTGCTTAAGGGTTAGGCTAGCGTGATAACATTGCAGGGTTAATGAGGTATAGGGATATGTTAGATACATCTTGTATTATTTTGACTGCTGATGTATTTATAACAAAATATGCTTTACTGAAAAAAACAATGTCGAAGTGCATTACTGTATTGTGTTTTTGCCATGGCTGCTAACTCTGACCTGAACTCTCAGAGCCACAAAATTCTGTGGGAAACAACACAATGTCATGTTAGTCTCAGCATAGCTGTCCTTCTGTGAAAAACAGGCATACTGAACCTTACAGTACAGAAAAATTAACTATGCCACTGTTGTGAAGTAAAGGTCAGGAAGCATTGGCAAACCAGGGAAAGTTCTAAAATTCACACGTAATGTTTTATTATTATCAAAAACAATAAAAACAAATTGTACAGGATGGCTTTTCAATACAGGCAGTTTAAACAAAAGTCCTTCTGAGTCTCACTAAATCTACACTCTCCAACTCTCTAACAAAAAACAACAACAACAACAACAAAAACGTTCTCAACAAAGCATTGTCTGTTTTTTTTGATGTCTTTGCCTGGTAGTTATTTAACTCTGCATCCTGTCCTCGTTAAAGCTGTATCTCCTGTTTTCATACAATTAACAAAACTTTGTCATTACCCTTCCAGTGACCAACCTGAGGAGTCCCTCTAGTCTCAACAAGTGTAACAAAACAGAACATTTTGTCTGGGGCTGGTCTGCTGTTGACAATTTTACAAACAAGCCTGAGAATGTCAAAAGGTTTCTCAAGGTCACCCTCTGTATTACAGTTTGCTATCTTTTGTATTGATGCCAAATAACCTTCTGCAATTAATTTCAAACAACATTACATATACATTTGCAAACTAAGGGATCGCACTTTCAGACCAAGATTCACGTATGGTTTTCTTTTTTACACAGAGAGGCAAGGGGGAAAGAATGATTAGAAACAGCACAAAACAGCAAGTGAAGGAAGGGAGGTAGTAGCATTGGAAATGGTGGGACCTTCGGAGTGGCCAGTTCCTCGGTGCCACGAGAAAAGCTGATTGTGCAATCAGCAGGCAAAAGACCCTTGCAGCAGAAAAAGAGAGGACAGGACAGATCCTTGCTTTTAACACTCTCTGCATAACAAACGGGACAAGGGTATTATTCGACCCTGTCACATACCCACCTCTTAAAGAGGGAACCTGTTTTTTTTTCTCTTCATACAAAAAAAGAAACAAACAAACAAGCAAAATAAGGTTTCCAACACCTTTTTTTCTAATTTCTTTTTTAACATTACTTTGTAACAATTACAGTTCCTTGCATATGCAGTATCCCTTTTTCTATAACACCTAGTACAGTAAACATTTCAGATTAAGCAGTTCCCCCCAACCTTCTAATTCTCAATTCCTGAACCATCTCTTGACATACAATCAGCACTGACAATCTCTTTTCCAGATTTGTGCATCACTTTGAATTTGAATGACTGTAATGCCAGGTACCACCTTATTGATTCTGGGATTTTTATCCTTCATTTGAGTCAGCAGAGAGGATTATGATCTGCCATAAGCACAAAGTCAGCTCCTAGCAAATAAAACTTAAGGGACTCCATGGCCCATTTTGCAGCAAGGCATTCTTTTCAATAGTGGAGTACCTTTTTCGCTGTGTCATGCAATTTCTACTGGTATAGAATAGGATGTTCCTTTCCATCTACATTCTGACTGGGACTGCACATAGGCCTACCTCTGATTCATCTGTCTGTAATAGAAATAGTTTCCTAAAGTCTGGACTTCTTAAAATGGGTTGACTATAACTTGTGCTTTGATGACTCGACAAGCCTCATCACACTCGGGTCTATTTCAAATTATTTAGGCACTGTTTCTTTCTGAGTTTAGTGAGGGGAGTAGCTAAGTGGGCAAAGTTAGGAACAAATCTTCTGCGGTGACCAGCCAGACCTTAAAATGACCTGACATGTTTCTGTGTTTTAAGGACAGGACTGTTAGCTACAGCTTCTATCTTGGAAATCTCTAGCATTACATCTCCATTTCCCAAAATGTAACCCAAATATTTGGTTTCCTGCATGCTTAATGCACAGTTGGTAGGATTCAAGGTCAGACCTACATTTTTGATAGCCTTGATAACTGCTCGTAGGTGTTCCAGGTGGCTTTTCCAGTCTGGAGTGTACACTATGGCATTATCCAGGTAAGCAGCACAATGACCAGTGTGAGGGGCCAGAATTACATCCATGTACCATTGGAATGCAGCAGGTGCACCATGTAAATCAAATGGCATGATTGTGAACTGATAGAATCCAGTAGCAGTAGCAAATGCAGCTTTGTCTTTGGATTCATTAGCTAGTGGAATTAGCCAGTAACCCTTGGTGAGACTGAGGGTACTGATGTACTTGGCACTTCCCAATCTGTCCACCAAATCATCTGTCCTGGGCACAGGATAGTTGTCAACATGGAAACACAGACTTTGATGGCAGATAAGGACCGCTTGGCCCACCAAGTCTGCCCATTTCCCTACCTAGAGGATAAGCTGTAGATCCTATTTAACCAACAGCCTATTTCTTTCTAGCCCTCACAAAATTGCCTTGTGTCTGTCCCATGCATTCTTGAATTCTCCCACAGTTTTAGAACCCACAACCTCCTCAGGAAAGCTGTTCCATGCATCCACCACCCTCTCTGAAAAATACTTCCTCACATTGCCCCTGAGCCGCCCACCCTCTATCTTCAAATTGTGTCCCCTTGTTCTTGTACATCTCTTTTTCTGAAAGATGCTACCCTCTTGGACTTTGTTGATTCCACTGAGGTACTTAAACGTTTCTATCATGTCCCCCCCTCCCTCCTTTCCTCAAGGGTATACATATTAAGCTCCTTTAGTCTCTCCTTGTATGGTTTCTCTTGCAGACCCTGCACCATTTTAGCTGCCCTCCTCTGAACTGCCTCCATCCTGTCTATGTCCTTGTGGAGATGGGTTCTCCAGAACTGGATGCAGTATTCCAGATGGGGTCTCACCAACTGTCTGTACAGGGGGATAACAACTTCCCATTTTCTGCTGGTGATGCCTCTCCTATACATCCCAGTATCCCCAGCCCCCACTGCCTTCTCACATTGCTTGCCAACCTTAAGGTCATCTGATATGATTACCCCCAGGTCCCTTTCCATTTTTGTTGTTGTCACTACCCCCCCATTGTGTAATCTTCCCCTGGGTTTTTGTTTCCCAGGTGCACTATTTTGCACTTCTTTGCATTGAATCCAAGTTGCCATACCATTCCTCCAACCTTGCCAAGTCCCTTCTCATCCTTTCCATGCCTCCTTGTGTATCAACCCTGTTGCAGATCTTTGTGTCACCTGCAAAGAGGCATACGTTTCCTTCTAGTCCCTCTGCAATGTCACTTATAAAGACTTTGAAAAGGACTGGACCCAGTAGTGAACCCTGCGGTACCCCACTAGTAACCCATTTTTCTTCAGAGTGGACTCCATTTACAATTACCTTCTGTGTCCTTCTGTCCAGCCAATGTTTTACCTAGGCTACCACCTTGGGACCCACTCCCAGGCTGGTTAATTTGACTATTAATCTTTTGTGTGGGACTGTGTCAAATGCCTTGCTAAAGCCTAGGTAGGTCATGTCCACAGCCCCTCCCTGGTCTACTACTTTGGTCACCCAATCAAAGAAATCAATTAGATTTGTTTGACATGACCTTCCCTTCTGTGAACCCAAGCTGCCTTGGGTCCTGTGCCCCACTGGCCTCTAGGTACTCAACAATTCTTTCCTTCAGAAGTGAGTCCATCACTTTCTCTACCACAGAGGTCAAACTGACAGGTCTGTGGTTTCCTGCCTCTGTCTTGGTCCCACTTTTGTGAAGGGGAATCACATCTGCCTTCCTCCAGTCATCAGGTACCACACCATCCTCCCATGATTTGTTAAAACGCGTAGTCAGTGGTGTCACTAGTTCTCTGCTTAATTCTTTTAGAATTCTGGGGTGAATTCCATCTGGCCCCATTGCTTTGTCCACCTTCAGTTTTAGGAGTTCTTTCAGAACCCTTTCTTCTGTGAAAGGACTGGGATTGACCCCCCTCTCCAGAGTGCTTCTGTTAATTGGATTAGGCTCCTCCCCCACCTCCTCTTTTGTGAATACTGAACAGAAGTATTCATTCAGTATCCCTGCCTTTTCACTGTCCCTCTCTACCCATCCACCGTCCATTCTATTCAGCCTCACTATCCCTCCCATTGTCTTTCTACACTCCCTGATATACCTATAAAAGGTTTTATCCCCCTTCTTAACCGAGTTGGCTATCTTTTCCTCAGTTTGGGCCTTTGCTATTCTGACTACCCTCCCTGCTTCCTTCTGCCTTAACTGGTACAGTTCTCTGTCCTGCTCCTTCTGTGTTTTCTTATACTTCCTAAATGCTATCTTTTTCTCCCTAACCTTCACCGCCACCTCTTTTGAGAACCATAGTGGCTTTTCTTTCATTCTGATTTGTTTATTTGCTTCACACAAGGCTTGTTGCCTCTGTGATGGCAGTTTGATATTCCCATTGTTGCTCCACCCTCCTTCTAGCCGCTGCTGAGTGCTTTTCTAAGGCACTCTCCCATCTTACAAAGTCAGCCCTCCTGAAGTCCAGAACCCTCACTTTGTATGGCTTGACTCTGTAGCTGAGCTTATCGTGAACCACACTGTTTGGTGGTCACTTGTTCCCAAATAGCTACCCACTTCTAGATCTGAGATCCTCGCTGTCTCTCCATATGAGAGTATGAGGTCTAAGATTGCTTCCTCATAGTAGGTTCCAAAACTAGCTGTCTGAGGCATGCCACCTGTAGGGTGTTGAGAATGGCCATGCTTTTAGATGTGGCTGCAGCAAAGGTGCTCCAGTTAACATCTGGCATATTAAGGTCCCCATCTACAGTATCTCCCTTTCCTGCCATCCTATGTATGCCTTCTATCATATCTGTCTCCATTCCTCCCCTGACATGGGGGTCTGTATACAACCCCTGTGTGGATTGTGGTGCCATTTCCAGTCTCTAAGGTCACCCACAGTGCCTCCTCTCCTCCCTGTTTACTCTTTTGTTCAGTTGCTTTTATCCCTTCCCTTACATAGAGAGCTACTCCACCCTTCTTCTCCCCTCCCTGTCTCTCCTATAGGTTGTGTACCCTGGTATATTAACATCCCAGTCATGGTTCTCTGTGTACCATGTTTCTGTGACTGCTACGATATCCAGGCATCCCTCTTCAATCAAGGCCACCAGTTCAGGGAGCTTGTAGCCCAGACTACGGGCATTGGTACTCATTACCCTCCATTTCTTGGTGGCCTTGCCCCTTTTTGCCCCATCCCTGTCCTTACTGCGTTTGTCAAGTTCGGACACTTGATTAAGTTTCCTAAAATCAAGGCAGATTCCTACACCCCCTTCATTTTTATTTACAATCACCATTGCTGATGACCAAGCACTTCTAGATTCTTTCCTGATGTGGAACCTTTGAAAAAGAGCATTTTGCTCAAAGGCCTTTTCCAAAGAATTAAAAAAAAAAAAAAGATTCTTCAATGACACCTAACTCTTTAATTTTTTTGTATTTCCTTAACTGCTGTGGTAATCTGTATCTCTTTTGCCTGATAAGGCAAGCATTCCCTGTCACTATTACATGCTTGACTCCTTTTGTTCAGCCTGGCACTGTAGTAAAAGTTATTTTAAAAGTTTTTACCAAGCTACGAATTTCTGAGTTTGTTCTGAGGTTAAGGAAACATTCAGCTTCACAGCATCAGAAGTTATAGTTTGTTCCATCCTGTCATAAGCTACATCAATATCTTCTGTAGCAGTTTCTGGTAATACTAACAAAGCAGTTTTTGGTGGGGTTTTTTCCAACCCATTGGAAGGTTAGCATTGTGTATCTTGGTAGGATTTTTCCTAACAGGAGTCTCAGTCTCATAGTTAACTGTACTAGTATGTCTAGGCATTCTGTAAGACCCTTGCTACTTCTTTAACAGTTTGTTTTCTGTAATGGGTAACAGTAACAAGATTTTTTTACCAGGCTCAATCACGTTTTCTTTTACCCAAAAGTCATAATACACCTTCTGCTCTTTTTGGTTCTCCTCCTAATTTCTGTGGGCAATTTCAATATATTTTGCCAATTTCTTTCTCAATGCACACATACAAGATGTAATAGAGTTCTTCTGAGAGGATAATCTCTCCATGTTTCTTTATTACATCTAGTGGCCCTCTAGTTTACCATAAAACATTTAAAAGTGTGAAAACCTATTGATGTTGTGGTATATCTTGTAAGCAAAAAGAAGGTAAAGTAAGTATTAGTCTGAGTCTTCCTTCAGCTTACAAACCTTTTTAACATGCATCTTAAGATTTGATTACAGTGCTCAACAAGACTGTCAGTCTGAGGGTGATAAGAGGAGGTTCTGATGGCAGTGATACCTACGGTACAGCTCCTTCAGCAATGCACCACCAAAATTACTACCCAGATCCGTAATGATCTCTTTAGGTATGCCCACCCTGCTGAACATTTTGGCAGGCTCTGCTGCCACTTTTGAGGCTGTGACAATACGCACAGGAACTGCCTCTGGATATCACACAGTCACTACCAAAATGAATCGATTACCCTTTCTACTTTAGTCTAAGTGACCAACCACATCCATTGCAATTCTCTCAAAAGGCAAAGCTATCAAGGGTAGGGCACCAGGGGCACCCTGTATTTTTAGTCACTAGGACTACCTTCTAACATTCAGCACAAGAACTACAACACGTAGCAACATTCTCATGAATCCCAGGCCCATAAAATCTGTACAGCAATCGGGCAGGGTGCAGTCCTTCCCAGTGACCAGCCATAGGACTATGATGTGCTATCTGTAACAACTTATTTCTATACTTCTTTGGCATGACCAGTTGTTTTATCTGTTCCTGCATTTGAGGATTAAACTGGACTCTGTACAGTGGTCCATTACATTTTTAAACACTGGTTCACCCTGTTTTGTTTCACCCACAGCTGCTTAAAATAACCTTGGAGAAACATCATTAGATTGCTCAGAAACAAAATCACAATCAGCCATCAGTTTAGTTTCAGCATTTTCTTATCAACCCCTTATGTCCATCAGTCTTTTGTTGCCACTGTTTTTTCTTTCTTTCCTGGACTTCCAGATCTTGGAGCTGGGCTCAAACAAATACATGTAAAAGTCACCAAAAGGAAAACAGTCCCCAACATCTGAGGTTTTCTTTGCCTGTGCTCCTGTTGCCGCAGCTGCTGAAACATCAGGGTTTACTTCCTCTGTGACTAACTTAGCAAATCCTTGAAAGTAATTTCCAATGATCACAGGTAGAGGTAACTTTGGTACTACCCCACTTTCATTTGATGTGACACTCCGTTAATCTTTAGTCACTTAGGTGGTGGGATAGCACGAGTGTCCCGTGGATGCTGATGACCCAGTACCTAATCCTTTTGTACAGTTGTTTCCCAGCACTTCAGCATACAATAGAGACTGTCTGCTTCCCAAATCTGTAAATCCCTTTGCAGTCTTATCTCCCATTTTGACATCTGTTAAACACTTGCCCCAATTTGCCAAGGCCAAATTTGCTCTGGTGTTACCTTCATTATTTTATGGCAGTTTCTGGCCATATGGCCTAGCTTATTACAGTTATAGCAAGTAAAGTCCTTGGGTGCAGATTTGTTACCCCTGTCAGAGTTGTTATCTAATCTGGAGTTAAACTGGGAAAAAGAGGGTCTTACCATTCCTTGGCTGTTACTTCACTGCTGCGGTGTCCATCTGATAGCCCTCAGCCAACGAAACAGCCTTTTCCACACTTTCTAGTCAGTGTTCATTTACCCAAAGCTGCATGTCTGGGGAAAGTATGTTGATGAATTGTTCCACTGCAAGTATGTCGATGATCTGTGGGACTGTCCTGTCCTCTGGTTGGAGCCATTTAGAAACACAGAAATTGTCAGATGAGGACCACTAGGTCCATCCAGTCTGCCCACAGGCCCTATACATGTATACATCCACTCACCACAAGTGGTCAATGGCTTTTCATCCCTCCCTTCCCACCCAGGGTTTCCCTCTGCTTATCCCAGGCATGTTTAAACCCCTCCACTGTGCTTGCCCCTACCACCTCTTGTGGCAGACCATTCCAAGTGTTCCCCACCCTCTCTGTGTAGAAAAATGTCCTCATGTTACCTCTTAATCTCCCCCCCTCCAATTTCATATCGTGCCCCCTTGTTCTGGAATCTTTTCTACATTGGAAAAAATCTCCCAACTGCACCTTGTTTACGCCCTTGAGGTACTTAAAAGTTTCTGTCATGTCACCCCTTTCTCTCCTCCAGTGAGTATATATTGAGGTCTCTTAGTCTCTCCTATGTTTTGTGGTGCAAACTATGCACCATCATTGTCATCCTTCTCTGGACAGCCTCCACCATGTTTATGTCCTTACACAAGTGTGGTCTCCAGTACTGCACACAGTACTCCAGGTGAGGCCTTACTAGTGTTTTATACAATGGCATCACCACTTCCTGCTTCCTACTAGTAATACCTCTACCTATGCACCCCAGTATGCCACTGGCCCTCCTGCAGCCTTTGCACACTGCTTTAATACCTTCAGATCATCAGATATGATAACCCTAGGCCCTCTCCTTTTTGGTGATGATCAGCACCTCCCCATCCTATAGGTCTCCCCAGGTTCCACCTATCCAAGTGCATTATCTTGCACTTTTATGCATTTAACCTCAGTTGCCACACCTCTGACCATCTTTCAAGCTTCTCCAGGTCCCTCTTCATTATCTGCACCCCTTCTGGAGTACCCACCCTGTTGCAGATCTTGGTGTCATCTGCAAACAGGCATACCTTTTGTTCCAGACCCTCTGCAATGTCACTAATGAAGACATTGAACAGGACTGGTCTCAGTACTGATCCCTGTGGCACTCTGCTGGTCACCCCTCTCTCCCCAGACTGGATCCCATTTACAACCACCCTCAGGCTTCTATCTGTCAGCCAGTTTCTAACCCACTGTATCATCTTATGCCCCATGGCCAGACTACTAATCTTGTTAACCAGCCTTCTGTGTAAGACAGTACTGAAGGCTTCGCTGAAATCCAGGTAGGCGATGTCTACGGCTCCCACCCTGATCACTTCCCTAGTCACCCAATCAAAAAAATCTACCAGATTCATTTGACAAGACCTTCCTGATGTGAATCCGTGCTGCCTCAGATCCTGTGCACCAATGGTTTCCAGGTGTGCCACTATCCTTTCTTTCTGCAGTGTCTCCATGATCTTCCCCACCACTGAGGTGAGGCTGACTGGCCTGTAGTTCCCCGCTGCCACCCTACTGCCACTTTTGTGCAGTGGGACTACATGCGCCCTCCTCCAGTCCTCTGGAACCATGCCTGTGTTAAGTGACTCTGTGAACAGGGTGGCAAGAGATGCTGCTGATTCCCTCCACAGCTCCCTTAATATTCTCAGGTATATGTCATCTGGCCCCTTGGCTTTATCTACCTTCAGCTTTGTGAGTTCCTCCAGAACTCTCTCCACTGTGAATGGACTGGTGTCCATTTCTCTCCCCCCCCCCCGACTGCCTCTGCTCTCCAACTGTGGTCCTTGACCCTCTCCCTCCTCAGTGAATACTGAACATTTAATGAGGAGTTCTCTGAGTCGGGGTGAAGGCTTCTCAAGGATTGGCCAATGAGTGGTACTTCACGGACCAAAATCGTTGCCTATAGGTCTCTCCTGAGATGTCATATCTTTTAAGGATTTCTCTTTACACAAGGTCACAGTTTTCGGACTGTGCTTTGTCCATATTGTTGTAGGCAAGTTGAGCTTTACCTGTCATGTAAGGTACCAACCAGCCTGATTGCCCATTGATGTTGTGGCTGTTGGCAGGCTCCAGTAACGCTTTCAGAAGTTGTCAGGTATGCTTCGCTATCATCTGAGTGCCACAGCTTTGTAAATTTAATGTGTTTTAAGTTGTTTGTGTTCTGTTGCTCTGCTGGACCTGTACCAGATCCTCCATCTTTCATAGCCTGCAAGGCACCCAGCCATAGCTGCTATTATCACTGCATCTCCTTTTTTCTCTGTGCCTCTAGGCACTGTATCTCCTCTCTTCTCTTTACTCCTAGACGTTGACTCTCTTTTTCTCTCTGTTTCCAGTCTCTCTTTGCTGTAGAGCCTACCAGTTGAAGAAGGCAGACATGGTTTCAGGTTCTGTCCCTATCTGTTCTGTTTCTCTCATTACTGGTGCCAGCTGTACAGTCTCATTTCGGATTTTTGTTTCTGCTAGTTTGGCTGCCATTCTCCTGGTAATCACTCCCAACATGTGGTTGCAGATCAGTGCTTTCTTCTGTGCTTCTCTCGCACTCAGATCTAGCACCCACATACAAAACTCCTGGCTAAGAGTATGCATGAAAGAATCCCACCCTGACACCAACTCGGGAAGCATAGGCAAACCAGGAGAAGTCATAATATTTGCAAGTAGTGTTCTATTATTATCAATAACAATAAATAAAAAAACAATAATTATACAGGGTAACTTTTCAATACAGACAGTTCAAACACATGTCCTTCTTCTGAGTCTCTCTAAAACTAAACTCTCCAGCTCTCTCTAACAAAACAAAAACAAAAAACTCTTTCAACAAAGCATTGCTCTCTTTTATGATATCTTTGCCTGGCAGTGATTTAACTCTGCATCCTGTCTTCATTAAAGCTGTAGCTTCTGTTTTCATACAATGTAACAAAACGTTGTCACTGCTCTTCCAATCATCAGCCTGAGAAGTCCATCTAGTCTCAACTGGTATAACATAACAGAACATTTTGTCTGGGGCTGGTCTCCTGTTGACAATTTTGCAAACAAACCTGAGAAGGTCAAAACGGTTTTCAAGGTCAGTCCCCTGTATTACAGCTTGTTGTCTTTTGTATTACTGCCAAATAACCTTCTGCAATTAATTAAAAAAAACATTAACTGTATACATTTGCAAATCAAGGGATCCCAGTTTCACATACATTTTTCCTTAACCACAGAGACGCAAGGGGATAAAGAAATAGAAACAGCACAAAACAGCAAGTGAAGCACAGGAGATAAAAACAGGTTACTCACCTGTAACAGTAGTTCTAGGAGTGGTATATAATGTACATCCACACTTCTGGCAGTGTTCCTTTCCCTTTAAGGCTTGCCGTAATGTCTTCAAGCTGGCTCCTCCCACCCAACCTGGGTAATAACTCCCTCGGCACCGAAACATGATGTCAGCTCTTACCAACTGGTAGCAAAACCGGTGTGCCACTTGCCAGGGGAGGTTGGATGGGTTAGTGTGGATGCACATCATATACAGCACCACTCCTAGAAATACTGTTGCAGGTGAGTAACCTGTATTTCTAGGGATGTGGATATGACACTATCCACACTTCTGGCAGACTCCTAGCAGTTCTCCCGGAGAAGGGGAAAGGCACACACCCCCTATTTAGGGAATACAGACTGGAGAACTGAGGCCCCAAAACTAGCATCCTGGTGTGACTCAAAGTCTATGTGGTAGTGGGAAATGAAGGTGTGTGTGCTGACTTCCAGGTAGCAGCCCTGTCGATTTCCTGGACAGGGACATCCCTGGAAGCAGCCACCGAGGCAGTGGTATGACAGATGGAATGAGCCCTTAGCCCTACTGGAGGCTCCCTTCCTGCCAACCTGTAGCAGAGGTCCATGCAGGATACAGTCCACCTGCCAATCATCCGCTTAGCTGCTGGTCTGCCAGGTGCGGCTTCAGTGTAGGTGACAAATAACTGGCGAACCTCTCTGAACTCCAGCCATTCGCTCCCTGTAATAGGCAAGCGCTCACTGCAGATCCAAAGTATGAAGCCTGTGCTCAGTCTCCAAGGTGTGGTTGGTGAAGTACACCAGGAGATTGATTACTTGGTTAAGGTGAAACTCAGACACAACCTTTGGGAGGAATTTCAGGTTGGGGTGAAGGACAACCCTGACCCTGTGGAAGACCAGGTAAGGAGACTCCACCGAGAGCATTTGAAGCTCACTGATACTTCTGGTTAACAAGACAGCTACCAGGAAGGCGATATTCCATGACAGTGAGAGATGTCACACCTATGCATCGATTCGAATGGCTTGCCCATGAACTTTGCCAACACCAGCAACAAGTCCCAAGGTGGTGGTGGTTCACGCACCAGAGGGGAAATGTGGTCAAGGCCTTTGAAGAAGCATCTTATCCTGCGCCGACGGCATACCAGCCCACACCCGGTATGCAGGGATGGCTGCCAGGTGCATCTCAAGGGTCATCGACTGAAGGCCCAACTGAGAAAGGGAACAAAGGTAGTTGAGAATGCTAGCCACTGGACAAGATAAGGGGTCAAGCCCTTACCCTGGCACCAAATGGAAAATCTCTTCCATTTGAAGGCATAGCATTTTCAGGTCGACTCCTTCTGAGAAGCCTCAACCACGGACAGGACATCTTTGGAGAGACCCAAAGCGTGGAACTCTAGCCACTCAGGAACCAGGGTGTCAGGTGCAAGGATCTAAAGTCCAGATGGAGTACCCTCCCCTGATTGCAAGACAGCAGGTCCGGGCGGAGAGGAAGACGCTCCGGGAGCCTGCTGCTGAGGCTGAGGAGATCGGGGTACCAGAACTGGTGGGGCCAGTCTAGAGCCACCTGGATAATCCATGCCTTGTTCCGCCTGGCTTTGATATGCACTTTGTGGATCAGAGGAAATGGAGGGAAGGCATAGAGAAGGCCAGGGGTCTAGGACCTAGAGAAGGCATCCCCTGCATGTTGAGGGGAATGGATACAATACAGCCTCAGCTTTGTATTCTCCATGGAGGTGAACGGGTTCATCAGAGGGGTGCCCCAGAGGGAGTACAAGCTGTTTACTATCTCTGGATGGAGAGCCCACTCGTGAGATGCCTCGCCCACATGGCTGAGGGCATCTGCCAGCTGGTTGGAGATGCCAGCCACATGGATGGCCAGAAGATCGGCATCCTGGCTGAGCACGAGGGTCCAGATGAGGAGAGCTTCCCTGCAAAGAGGAAGGGGAGTGTGTCCCACCCTGTTTGTTGAGGTAGTACATGGTCGTGGTGTTGTTCCCTGGACCTGAATGACCTGACCCAGAATGTAAGGAGCAAAGGCTGTCAGCACCAGCCAAACTGCCCGAAGCTTCAGCAGGTTGATATGGCATCAGGACTCCTCGGAGGTCCACAGTCCATGAACTCTGTGTTCCCTAGGTAGGCACCCCAGCACATGAGGGAGGCATCAGTCATGGTGGTGACATCATCTCTGGGTGGAAAATGGGATCTCTTCCTGCAGCTGTTCTGGGACTAACCACCAATGGAGGGCACCCTATATCGGCTGAGTCACAGAAAACAGCTGGTTGAAGTGGCCCTGGTGCTGAGACCACTGGCGGGCAAGCTCCCACTGCAGAGAGCGCATTCTCCACTGGGCCCAATGGACCACGCTGATACATGCCACCATGTATCCCAGGAGGTGCAGGAGTTCTGAGCAGGGTGCAACTGCTCAACTCAAAATGATTGGGCAAAGAAGGAGAGAGCCTCCACCCTGTCTGCTGGAAGCTGAGCCCTGGCAGTGCAAGAGCTGAGCTCCGCCCCGAAGAAGTGCAGTTGCAACCTGGCCTTGTTGATCAGGAGGCCAAGGGACAAGCAGGTCTGGAGGGTCAGGACCCTGGAGCATCAACCTCCTCCTTGGAGGGACCTGCTATAAGCCAGTCATCCAGGTAGGGGTACACTTGGACCCCTCAGTGCCTCAGATAGGCTGCCAACACTGCAATGCATTTGGAGAAAACCATGAGAGCTGAGGGGAGGCCAAAGGGCATGGCCTGGAACTTGGAGAGAACCTCCTCTGCATGGAATTGCAGGAACCGGTGGTGGGAGGGACGGATGGGGACATGGAAGAACGCGTCCCGAAGATCCAGGGAGCAGAACCACATGTCCTTCTCCAGAGATGGAATGATCTGAGACAGAGTGACCATCCTGAAAGTGTGGGACCAAAGGAATCTGTTTAGGTTGTGCAGATCTAAGATGGGGCACTAACCCCCTTCCCCGTCCGCTTTGGCACTAGGACGTATCTAGAGACAAACCCTGGGTTTACTGAGGGGTCTGGGACTGAAGCCACTATCTCCTTTTGGAGGATCTGGGTGATGTCTTCCCGAAGGGCAGACAGCATGTTAGTGGACACCATGTCCTCCCACGGGACACAGGCTCAGCAAGACAGGTAAGCCTCGAACTCTACAGGCAGACCCTGACTGACCACCTCAAGGACCCACCTGTCCATGGTGACAATGGACCACACAGAAAGGAAGTGGTGAATCTTGCCCCCCATAGGAGGACCTACAGGAGTCAGGATGAGCAAGGATATGGCACCCCCCATCCTGTCACTGGGCAGGCTTAGAGGCAGAGGAGAGATCAGCTGACACTTGACTTTCGGACGACTGAAGCAACTGATTTGGTCAGGGATGCCAAGCCTGGGCCTACTGCCCAGTCGGGGGCTGGGCCGGCTTATTTTTTTTATTTATTTTTATTTTAAACATTTGTTTACCAGGTAAGTACAATGAGCCAAAGGCCCGTTTTCATGTACGACCTGGGGACTGAATACATATACAGTCAAGATGTTTACAAAAAACTCACATCACAATACAATACAACATTAAACATACATCACACAAATTTACAATACACAAAATAAATAATATATATATAAAATGCTTGCAGCATGGACAGAGAGGAGCCAAAAGGGCTTCTTCCTTTGGAGCTTAGAGCCCTTGGGATCCCTCTGGGTGGAGGTAAGAGAGTCCAGGGTGGCACTTGACTTCTTGGTGCAAGTATGGTGTCTTTCCACCCCCCACCCGAACACGTTGGTGCCCAAGAAGTGGAAATCGGCTAACTTGTGCTGGGTTATCTGCCATAAGGTCAACATCCTTAGCCAAACCCTATGGTGCCTGGCCACACAGCAGCCACAGGCTGGGTGTAGGAGTCGCTGATGTCCATGGCTGTCTGCAGCTGCTGCTAACCACCACTTGGCCTGGTCTCAGACTTGACTGACCATGGTCTGTAAGTCAGCCAGAAGCTGGGGAAGCACCTCATCGGGAAAGCCTATGAGGGCATGAACAAAGAGGGCTATCAAAAGGGCCAAACTCACCTGCCACAGGCTGAAAGAAGAGGGCAAACAGACCTTTTTGGCCATATGATCCAATTTCTTGGATTCCTTGTCAGTAGGCTTATCCATGTCCCTGATGTTGCCAGTATGCCGAAAGACCGAGGCAGCCACCAGACCCTCGGCTGACGGATGTTCGGTGAAACCAACAGGGTACTGGTAGGGACCACGTACTTGCTGGCCATCCATGTTGCCAGCAGAGGGCAAGAGGCAGGGTCCTGCCAAAGCTCCAGAGTAGGGCCAAGAATGGCCTCAGCAACCAGGAAGGCCTCCCAGGAGTCACCCTGCTCAAGAATCTTAGTCAAAGGGTACTTGACTTGTTTCTGAACGGGCTCCATCTGGAGACCCTTAGATTCCGAGATTTAAATGGAGTAGGCCCATGAAAGAGGTGGGACCATGCTCCATTGGCACATCCTTTCCTGACTCAGCATCCAACGGATGGAAGTGTAGGGAGAAGCCCTCAGACTCTGAGGATTCGTTGAAAAGCGGTCGACCACCAGAGTCCCCACTGACCCTTTGGGGTCTGTTGGTAGTAACAGTGACCGACAGCTGACGAGGAAGCCTGGAAGTGGAATGGGCATCTTTTGGGGGGCACTGACAGCTGCTCATGTGGCAGCTCCACCTGGATGGGCGGAGAGGCCAGAATAGGCTGAGCTGGAACTGTTGGGGCCTGGGTGGAAGGAGCCATGGAAGACTTGGGGTGGGGTACAGAACCGACTTAACCTCAGTCAACAAGAGCTGATGTTACATGAGCTCTTCATAGCGCTGATGCATTTTGTGGCAGAGTCTGTCCTTGCCTGAATGCTGAGAGTGGGAACGCTGATGATAGCTTGGGCTACTCAACTCCATGCTTTGGGATCGAGACCTCGACAGTCGGGGATGCCGATGGTGGGACTTGGAGGGAACCGGTGAAAACCAAGGATCCTTATGGGTAATCGGATCCTGAGGGGTATGGACCAGATCAGAAGGCTGGTCCAGCCCACCTTGAGAGGTGATAGGCAGCAATGGAGTCCTAGAGAGGGAAGTATCAGCCTCATCTGGTGACAATGCTTTGACTAGGTCAAGAAAAATTTCAACAGGTTGGTTGAGAGGTATCTCGACCAACTAGCCTGATGGAGAGACCATGGAGCCAGTGGCCTGGGCCGAAGGACTGACTATAGTTGAAACCTCGAAAGAAGCATGTGAATCTGAGGACCGGGAGTGCTTGTGATCCCACAATCAATGGCAAGACTTCTTTTTAGTCTCCTTCTTCAAAGATTTAGATTTTGTGCCATTAGAGGGGTCCTGCCCAAAGGTGGGAAGGGACTGGTATAAATGTCAAAATGCCCCTGTGAATGTGGCACCAAAGGAAAGCAGCACAAAAGCCCAAGTTGAAAAGGTATGTTCCACGGCCTGAACCACAGCCTCTTCAAAAAATACAAGTTGTTCAGCGGACCCCGAAGCTGCAGAGACAGCCCAACGGGGGTCCACCAAGCAAACGGGAGGATCCTGTTCACCTGGGTGCCTTAAAAGAAGCCAATCATGCCAGTCTTCTAAAGTAGAAGGATGCAAGGTTCGACAGAGGCCACACACTTGGGGATGTCTGTGGCCTAGGCTGTAGATGTACAAGGTGTGTGGGTCTGTCAAGGGCACCTTCTGCCCTCACTCGCATTTCTTAAATCCTGGCACCAACTTTGAGTCATCCATGATGGAGATTCACAAATCACCTGAAGATGAAGTAAATTCACAAGTTTTGCAAGGTTTGAAGCAAAGGGCTTACTCAGCACAGAGAGTGGTAAGGAGGGAACCTTCTTTTTCCAACAGAAAAGAAGCTCTGATGTTAAGAGGTGGTGCCAAGAGAGTAACCACCTGGCGTGTGGGAGGAGCCAGCTTGAAGACGTTCCAGCAAGCCTTAAAGGGAAAGGATCACTGCTAGAAGTGTGGCTAGTACATCACTTATTTATCTGAAGGATCAGAATTACAAACCTTTGAGTCCAAGACTGATTTGTAAAGGCTGCACGTTATAGGGTTAAAAAGGCAAAACAATAGTGGACAGGTTAACATAGCAGATGCGTAGGGTATATCAACCCTGAGTACACTGTGTTATATATAACAGTAATAGCCGATTGTCCAACATATCATGGTACATAAGCACTAGTCGTTAGTACATCATTAAAGAGAGTGTGAAGTGAGACAACACTTAGTCAAGAAATGAGAGGTGTGGTTACAGTGTTGAAGTAGAAAAGGAGTCAAACAGAAGGTAGTAGCAAAGGGAGATGCACAGAGTGTGTGGCAAAAACAGAAGAGAGAGAGGCTCATGAGCAGTCACAGGTACTGCCAGAGAGGATCTGCTCTCTCAGTGACTTTCAAAGGGCCCAGTTTCTGGCAGAAAGTGGTAGTAGGGTATAATTCATTCAGCTAGAGTGTGGCCCTATAGTGGAAAGCATGCTGCCCCATGGATGTTCTGCAGAATGGCACATGGAAAGGGAACATGGCAGCATTCCTGGTATCCCTAGAGGAGTGAGCAGGTTCCAGGAGATTGAGAAGCTGAAGGGGAGACTGACCATTAGCAATCTTCCTAGCAAGAAGGCAGGTGTGGTATCTCAGCCGACCTTTGAAGTTAAGCCAATTAGTGAGCCAATAGAGGTCGCAGGTGTGTGTCTTACTATCACACCCTAAGACTAGATGACAGGCCCTAGCCAGGGTAACCCTTATTGTACTGAGTGCTGTGTTGTCAGCAGAGCCGTAGAATATGATCCCACAGTCGATTAGGGAGAGGATACAGGAGGTGACTGCAACATGGAGGGCTGCTGGGGGCATGCACCGTTTGTTTCTGTATAGTACGCCAAGTCTGGTATTTGCAGATGAGCTGAGGCGATGGATATGTTCATGGTATGTTAGAGAGAAGTCCAGGGTTACCCCCAAATATTTAAAGGAGGCAACTTGCTCTAATCAGGACAGTATCGCAATGAAGAATATGGAGGGGGGAGTCCTTTGTTTATTTTGCTGGTGTACGAAGATCAAAGATTTTGTTTTTTTATGGTTCAGCAAGAGTTTGTTGGCAGCAAACCACACTTCCGTTCCTGAGAACAGACTCTGGAGGGCCAGTTGTAGTGAGTGGGGGTCACTATGGCTGCAAAATATAATGGAGTTGTCTGCTTACAGGATCATTTGCCTTGAACAAGCCATTGGGAGGGTATGGAGAAAGAGGCTGAAGAGAAAAGGCCCTAAAATGGATCCCTGCAGGATGCCAGAGCGAACAGGGAGGAGGTCAGATAGGGTAGTGTCGATTTTGACATGCTGGGATCTACCACTAAGGTAGCTCTTGAACCAGGATATGGGTTCCTGGGTGAGGCCGAGTGTTTGAAGGGAATCAATGAGTAGCTGGTGGTTGACTGTGTCGAACGCCTTTGTCAGGTCCATGTGTACCAACCCGACAAGGTGGCCACTGTTCAGGGCTTTGTTTATGAAGGTAGTACATTCAGGCAGGGCGGTGGTGGTGTTGTGCCCCTTTCGAAAGCCATGCTGTTCTTTACTGAGTAGGTTGCATTTTGCCAGATAGTCTGTTAACTGGTCTGCAACAATGTTTTTCAGTGCCTTGGAGAGGGAAAGCAGAATTGAGATGGGCTGGTAGTTATTTGGGGAGGAGCGATCCCCAGATTTGTGGATGGGTCTGATGACTCCCACTTTCCCCTGCAAAGGAAACTGTCCCAAACAGAGTGAGAGATTAAGAATGATGGTCGGTGGGATAAGGACAGTGTCAAGGGCCAGGTGAAGCAGCTTTGGGTCTAAGGTGTCCCCACTATGTCGTGACTTACCCAGGGCAGTGGAGAGATAGGATTTGGCCTCACAAGGAGAAACTGTCCTGAGGCAGAAAGTGGGGTTAGTGGAGGGGGTGGTGGGGGACGACCAGGCGATGGGTCAAAAATGTTGGGAAGTAGAACACTACTTAGGTCAGAGAAGGAGGAGTTTAATGAGTTCGCAATGTCTAAAGGCTCTTGAGTTAGTGGCACCATTAATGACAAGTTCAGATAGTGGGGGAGAGGACAGTGATTTTCCATTTAGGGTTTTGATATTGTCCCAGAATTTACGGTAGGAACCCCAGGAGGAGGAGAGTGTTGACTGAAAGTGAACTGCCTTAGCTTTGCGAATCTCCCATGTACATTTATTTCTGGCAGCTGTGTACAGCTGCCTGTCAACAAGGCGGATGGATTTGAGGGCTTTAGCCCAAGGGTTATCGCGATGACGCATGAGGTCCAGCAGAGCTGGGGTTATCCAGGGAGTGCCAGGGCCCTTGGTAGTAGTCTTTATGTATGGGGCAAAAAGGTCACAGGCCGCATTAAAGTTTCAGATGACGTAGGAGAGGGCAGTATCTGTGGACACAGCCATGGTCAGGGGTGACCACTCACAGTTTAGAAGAAAGTCTTTGAAGTGTTTTATGAACTCCTCCTTGAGCCTGCACTGATAGTAGACCTTAGGCAGGGGTTTGGTGCCTTTACTAGACCAGCAGGGTGGGTTGTGAGGATCAGATCCAGAAGGGTGGAGAAACCAGAATCTTGATTATGGTGAGTGGGAGATGGGACAACTTGCGTGAGATTAAGTGCGGAAATAGAGTCCTTCAATGGAGAGGCCTTGGGTGACATCCAGTTAATGTTAAAATCCCTAAGGGCTAGGACTTCTGAGGAGTTGGCTATATGTGAGATGCTACTGAGGACTGAGTTGAAGGCCAGCTTCTGGTTTCTGGGCGGGAAGTAGACAGACATGATATGCAGGGATTTCCCATCCAGGCCAACTGTTACTTTCAGGGTTAAGGCCTGCACTCCATAAGACAGAGGGGGGATGGAAACTACATGCCCATGCAGTGAGTAACGCACATAGATGGTGCAGCCTCCCCCTCTCTTGGTTAGCTTATCTACCCTGTGTAAGGAGTAGCCGCTGATGGCCACTGCGGAGTCTTCGATGTGCGGGGATAGCCAAATTTCAACCACAGCCAAAAGGTCTAGGTCGTGTTGCACTAGCCAGCCCAATAGAGCATCAAATTTTTTCTGTAGGCTACAAATATTGATCACTGCAAATTTAAGTTTGCTCCCCTTGCATCCAGGAGAAGTGAGGGAAGGGGGGACTGGGATTTGGGTGAACATTATCGGAGAGTAGGAGTAGTCGCAGAACCTGTCTGAGGAGGAATCCTTTGAAGAGTTTATACTTGAGAGTGGAGTTGCACTTGGAATGGACCTGCTTAGTGCACACCACCGGTAGAGGGAGGTTGTGGAAAACCGCAGCCAGTAAGTCAAGAGGGAGTGTGGGTGGAAGAGGAGGGGATAGTGCGAAGCGTCGATGGGAACACACACCCCACAGTAAGGCAGGCTGTACTCATTTACCTTGTAGCGTTAAGCATTCTTCTGCTGTCCGCTCCCGCAAACGAGGAATACGAATGTGGTGGCGGGTTCCACTGGAGGGCCTAAGAGGAGGAAGAAACACACAATAGGAGCTACATTGTGCTGTAAAGCGCATGCACGGCTACCCAGCAATGGAGCAGGGCTAAGGGGACAGAGAGGAAAGAAACATGGAGAATCACAGGTAATTCAAGGAAGCAGTTAATCACACAACATAGCATAGGTCACAGCAACACCCACCCCACTCAGCCTATCCTTAAGCTCCCGAGCTCACCCACAACCTAGCAGAAACGAGTACTTCAGGCGTATGCCCTTAAGGTGCACGTGAACAGGGAGAGAACAAACATATATTCTCCAGAGATCAAGTCCATATTATAATTCAATCAGTTGCAGTCAGCGAACTTAAGGTGTCTGTAGTGCTCAGCCACATCTGACAGTCTTTTTAAACACAGACACCCCAAAGTAAGGCAGGCTCCAGGCTGCACTCGTTTACCTTGTAGCGTTTAGCGTCCTCCTGTTGTCTGCTCCTGCAAGCGAGGAATGCGAGTGTGGTGGGGGGGGTGCCAGTGGAGGACCTTGTAGTGTTTAGCGTCCTCCTGCTGTCCACTCCCACAAGCGAGGAATGCAAGTGTGGTGGGAGGTTCCAGCGGAGGGCCTTTAAGCACTTAGCATCCTCCTGCTGTCCGCTCCCACAAGTGAGGAATGTGAGTGTGGTGGAAGGGTTCCAGCAGAGGGCCTTCTAACATTTATCGCCCTCCTGCTATCTGCTCCCACAAGTGAGGAATGCGAGTGTGGTGGGGGGGGTTCCAGCAGAGGGCCTTGTAGCGTTTAGCATCCTCCTGCTGTCCATTCATGCAAGCGAGGAATGCGAGTGTAGTGGGGGGATTCCAGCGGAGGACCTTATGCTGTTTAGCATCCTCCTGCTGTCCGTTCCCTCAAGCGAGGAATGTGAGTGTGGTGGTGGGGGTTCCAGCAGAGGGCCTTGTAGCATTTAGCGTCCTCCTGCTGTCCGCTCCCACAAGCGAGGAATGCGAGTATGGTGGGGGGTTCCAGAGGAGAGCCTTGTAGCGTTCAACATCCTCCTCGTCCGCTCCCCACAAGCAAGGAATGCAAGTGTGGTGAGGGGGTTCCAGCGGAGCACCTTGTAGCATTGGCGTCCTCTGCTGTCCTCTCCATGGCGGGAATGCGAGGTGTGTGTGGTGGTAGAAGGTTCCAGCGGAGGGCCTTTAGCATTTAGCATCCTCATGCTGTCAGCTTCATAGCGAGGAATGCGAGTGTGGTGGTGGTGGGGTTTCAGCGAGGCCTTGCAGTGTTTAGCATCCTCCTGTTGTCCACTCCCACAAGCAAGGAATGAGAGTGTGGTGGTGGGGTTCCAGTGGAGGGCCTTGTAGCATTTAGCGTCCTCCTGCTGTCCACTCCCACAAGCGAGGAATGTGAGTGTGGTGGGGGTTCCAGCGGAGGGCCTTGTAGCATTTAGCGTCGTCCTGCTGTCCACTCCCACAAGCAAGGAATGTGAGTGTGGTGGGGGTTCCAGTGGAGGGCCTTGTAGCATTTAGCATCCTCCTGCTGTCCACTCCCACAAGCGAGGAATGTGAGTGTGGTGGGGGTTCCAGCGGAGGGCCTTGTAACATTTAGTGTCCTCCTGCTGTCCACTCCCACAAGCGAGGGAATGTGAGTGTGGGGGGGTTCAGCGGAGGGCCTTGTAGCATTTAGCGTCCTCCTGCTGTCCACTCCCACAAGCGAGGAATGTGAGTGTGGTGGGGGTTCCAGCGGAGGGCCTTGTAGCATTTAGTGTCCTCCTGCTGTCCACTCCCACAAGCGAGGAATGTGAGTGTGGTGGGGGTTCCAGCGGAGGGCCTTGTAGCATTTAGTGTCCTCCTGCTGTCCACTCCCACAAGCGAGGAATGTGAGTGTGGTGGGGGTTCCAGGAGGGCTCAGATAGCGCTTAGTGTCCTCCTGCTGTCCACTCCAGCAAGTGAGGAATGCGAGTGTGTATCCACATCCTTAGAACAGGGGAAGTGTGGGACCTTCAGAGTGGCCAGTTCCTCTGTGCCATAAGAAAAGTTGATTGCGCAATCAGACAGGCAAAAGACAAGCAGCAAAAAAGGAGATGAGATAACTGATCCTTGCTTTTAACTCTCTCTACATAACAAATGGGGCAGGGTTTTATTCAACCCTATCACAGTCAGTATAAATTTCTATATTATTACACACAAAAGTTTTCATAAAGGACTGTGGTACACAATGACAAAACACAGAATCTGACGGCAAATAAAGACCTACAGTAGGTAGTAGCCCATGCAGTCTGCTCGAGACAGTCAAATTTTGGGACTGTGCCCGTAAGGTCCCTCTACCTCACCATTATGCACTATTCCCATATGTCTGTCAAACAGGCATTTGATGAATGTTGAAACTGCAAATTATCTACTGATCCCAGCTTATTTTATGACAATGTATTGCTTTATTTATTTAAGTGAATACATATTTATTTTAGGACAGAGTAATTTGTTCCTGTACTGCACTATAAGGTGCCCCTAGCCTCAGAGGTAGGGTGCCTATATAAATAAAAATCTATGACTACTACTGTCTCATCCCCTTTTAACTCTTCTGTTGTTTCAGCCCTGACGACCTCCTCTGGAAGCTTATTTCAGTCCATCAACACTCTTTCTGTAAAGGAGTCTGTGAAAATTCTATTGTACGCTGATGATGCAGTCATCTTTACCTCAAGTCGTAACCCTATTGCCCTCCAGGACTCGCTGCAGAAGTCCTTCACTGAAGCCGAGGGCTGGTTCAAGGAACATAGATTGGTGATAAATCTTAAAAAAACAAAAACCATGTTCTTCACTCATCCCCAAAACAAGTCCTGCAACTTCAAATTCCTCATTCACTCTGGGTCCTCTTTTCCACTCGAACAAGTTTGCTTTCTATAAATACCTAGGGATCCATTTGACCCCTCCTCTCCTTCCATGGACACATCGCTGCCCTAGCCACTGCCACTAATATCCGATTGGGCATCTTACACCGGTATAAACACTGCCTCCCCCCAGAGGCTCTTCGACTCACAGTCACCTCCTCTATCCTGTCCCTAGTGGACTATGGACTGCCGGTGTATGGTGCTGCTTATCAGACAGCACGCCATAAAATTCGCACTACTCTGAATAAGGCCTGCAGGTTAATTACTGGAGCACCTAAGCTGACACACACCTGTCTACTGTACGCTAAAGCGCTGGTACTTGATCTTGACAAGCGCCTCAAATATCTGACCTGTACCCTTACAAAAGACCTCCTTGGGCTATCCCACCAGGATTGACCACCACCATCGCCCGCTCTGTCCCACTAGTTCATACTCGGACCTCTGGGAAAACCTCTCTTGTTATCCCTAGAGCTAGGACCTCTCACGACCACAGAGCCTTCAGCTGAGGGCCCCCTCCTGGTTCAACACACTGCCCCCCTCCATCTCCAGCTCCAACTATATCGTGCTTCAAAACTTCATTACGTAACCACCTTATTAACACCCGATGCTGTAATTGCCACTAGTCAAAGCCGTACCCAATACTTATGACAAAGCTTATTACTAAGCTGCTAAGGACAACATAACTCTGGTATTGTTTGCATCAATCCTACCTGTACCAGCTTGTTTGTATCTATGTCTTAAGTTACTGTTATACTTATGTGTTGTACTGTTATACTTATGTGTTGTACTGTTATACTGTGTATTTTCGTTTGTCTTACTGTGACAAGGTACCATTGTAAATGAGTCTATGGCTCAAAGGTTTTCCAAACTGCTGTTTAAATAAAATAAAAAAAAAAATGTGTAAACAAAGTGAGTAAATACAGGACAAAAAAAGGCCAATATGATACTCTAGGATAGCGGCAACAAAAGTGAAGGGAACAAAATGTAGCATTTAGGAGGCAGTCAAAGGAAATCTGGATGAACAACCCTAGGAAAAATTACTCACCATAGTAATGTTTCTTCTACAGGGATCACTCACTATGCTTGACAACTGCATGATTCTGTTTAGTGAATCTCTGAGAACAGGAGAGGTCCCAGAAGACTGAAGAAGGGCTCATGTGATCCCACTCCACAAGAGTGGTAGCAGGGAACTACAGACCAGTCAGTCTTACCTCAGTAGTGGGCAAGATTATGGAGACACTCCATAAGGAAAGGACAGTACAACACCTGGAATCCACAGGAGCACAGGATCCAAGACAGCATTGGTTTACAAGAGGAAGGTCCTGTCAAAGTAATCTCATAGATTTCTTTGACTGGGTAACCAGAGTGGTGGACCAAAGGGGAGCAGTTGATGTTGCCTACCTTGACTTCAGCAAAGCTTTCGATACAGTTCCATATAGAAGATTGATTAATAAGCTGGGTAGGCTCAGGGTGGGTCAGATGTTGATCAACTGGGTGGCAAACTGGTTGACAGGCAGAAAACAGAGAGTGGTGGTAAATGGTATACAGCCAGAAGAGATGCAAGTCACAGGTGGGGTACTTCAGGGATCAGTGCCGGGGCCAGTCCTCTTCAATATCTTCATCAGTGACATTGCAGATGGACTGGAGGGTAAGGTTTGTCTGTTTGCAGATGACACCAAGATCTCCAACACAGTAGATGATCCAGATGGGGTGGGAAGAATGAGAAGAGATCTAGATAAACTAGCAAAATGGTCGGAAGAGTGGTACCTGGGGTTTAACATAAAGAAGTGCAAGATCACGTACATAGGGAAGAGAAACCCTGAAGCCACCTGTGGACTGGGAGGGGAGTTGCCGGCAGTCACAAGGGAAGAAAAAGACTTGGGCGTCATCATCACTGATGACCTGAAATCATCCAAGCAGACCACTAAAAGCAGTAAGTAAGGCTAGAGGATGTTGGGGTGTATGAGTAGTAGCACAAGTCTGAAGAGGAGGAATAATCCCTCTTTACAAGACACTGTTTGGCCCCATCTGGAGTACTGCATGCAATACTGGAGGCCACACTTCACAAGGACATTAACCAAACTGAGGCAGTCCAGAGAAGGGCAACAAAATAGTGCAGGGACTGCATCAGAAAACATATGAGGACAGATTAACAGAGCTCAATATGTATACCCTACAGCAAAGGAGGGAGAGGTGATATGATTGAAACATTCAAACACCTTAAGGGCTTTAACAAGGTGAAAGAGTCTAACATGTTTCAATACAAGAAAAATAGCAGGACAAGAGGACACAGCATGAGATTAGAGGGAGGCCGATTAAGGGGTAATGTGAGGAAGTTCTTTTTCACAGAAAGGGTGGTGGATGCATGGAACAGCCTACCTCAGGAAGTGGTAAATGTGAATACAGTGCAGGGCTTCAAACAGGCATGGGATAGGCATAAGGGAGCAATACAGATGAGTATGAGTACATAGGTCATTGACAGAGCAAAGGCCAACGGCACATTCATAACGGTAAAAAATGAAATGGGTGTCACAACCCCACTCAGTAGGTCAGGCCCTCTCCTCCCACAGTGCCAACCTCCAAGCACAGTCTTGTGAACAGTTAACAGAACAGGGTAACCCTCCTGTCTGTTTTGTGGGTTTGAATCAAACTTTGGTCTCAAGTTCTGGAGGGATTCAAACTGTGAACCTCTTGCTAGTGTACCCAATGTACAGACTCAGATAATTCTGCTCTTTGTGGGGACCAGATATCTTTCGCCTACGGGCACCCAACCAGACATACAAAATAAACCCTTAGAAACTCTATGAAAGACCTCAGAACAAAACTCTCACCTTTTCCCAGTTTGGTAAAACCAGTAAGCTTTGTACAGTGTCAACTTTAACCATGTATGCTTCACTTGTCAAGAAAAAGAATTTCAAAGGTACGCCAAGTAGTCTCTAAAGTAGAGGTTTACTTAAAAATAGATAAAAATAGAGGGATAATACATGGGCAACAGTGAACAATAACACTGTTGTTCACTTGAAGGTTGTCATGACAACCATGCAAACCTGAGCTGGCTTCGAGGTTTGATTAGCTCTGAGAACATCTGAGAATTTGCCAGCAGATAAAGGCCTATAGGTCTATCAAGTCTGCTTCGAATGTGCAGCTAGCACCTTATTCTGCAGCTGCTTCTCCTTCCACCCTTCCCTTCATTAACCCTCCCCTGTCCTGTCCCATCCCCTTTTGAAGCAGTCCACTGTTCTACTGGATACCACTTCTGCAGGTAACGCATTCCACCCAGCCACCACCCTCTCTGTAAAAAAGTGTCTCCTCATCTCCCTCCTGAACCTTCCTCCCTCCCGTCTCATATCATGGCCCTTGGTGGCCCTCCCCTCCCTTACTTTGAACAGCCCCTCTGTACCCGTCTTGTCATACAACCTTGAGAAGTGAAGACAGTGTTGTTGTTTACTGTTGCCCATCCATTGTCTTTTATAGTGTATGGGCAACAGATAACAGTAAATAAACAGATTTTCATTTCTTCTGTGATCGCGCCCGCTAAAAAGTTCATGCTACCTGCCACATTTCCCTTCTCGTCTCCCTCAACAACAGGCAGCGGCTGGTGGTGCGAGAGAGCAGGGATGTTACTCGGTTACAGCAACTGGGAGACAAGTCCTCTATGTCTGCGGGATGCTGCTTGGAAAAGCGGTGGCTCTGGACAGGCTAGCGGTTTGAATGTAAACCTCCAGAGGCCAGGCGGTTTTAAGGCGTGCGCCTCTTCATGAATCTTGTAAAAGATAGTCCAGTGCTGTTGTACCATCTCGCTGTGACGTACCTAGCGATAGTCGCACGCAGCTTACTGACGTCACAGCGATGGTACAACAACGCTGGTAAAAGATGATTTTGACTGACAACAACATTCTAACATACACTATAATGTAAAATGTAAATACAGAACCATATATCACAAAACCATACAATCATTTAAAGAGCCACTGACACCAAAAGTGCTACATTGCAGAATCCAAATAAGCATACCCCCAGTAAATCTCATACCAAAAACTGGATTTTTACATTACTTGGTTTTAAAGTTATTAGCCATTTTGTAATTTTGATTGCACTACCTGTGTAATAAAAGAAGGTGTCAGTAAACAGCTGCTGCTGATGTCATGTAGGGAGCTCAAAGTCTAGTAATGACTGTCAGCAAGTTATAAGACCAATTTCTCCAAAGTTGTAAAGATCATGTGCAATGCTTTTCCCAAGTAAAACAGACAGCACCAGTCAGTAAACATTGTTATAAATACTATATATGTTACAGGTTTTGTAACAAAGTTGATAAAATGGTACTATTTAATGTGTTTTTGTCTGGTCCATTTCACCAGGGTTGCTGCATACTAAGTCAGCATGCCTCCAGACTGCTGAAGCCAGTTAGAGTACTACTAATGTTACTGCTGTCTGTCATTGTCTGCTTTACAATATGTTTTAATAGGGCCTTATATGTATTAATTCCTATTGGGGTGGAAGTGTTGGCTCTGGTAAAATGATCATTGTAATTTATAGTAGAATATAGATGAGTCTGCCCCACTCCCATTAACAAGGAGATGGGATAATTGTTTTAAATTGCCATTCTTAGAAGTTGCCTCAATTGACTGATAGGTGTGAATGAGCTCAGCCTTTCATCAGAAACGTATTCAGTCTGCAAACTTCATAGTGTGCTGTGATCCAGCATTCAGCAAAAGGACCTCAATAAAAAGGCATCCAGACAAAATACTGTCAGTTTTGTTACAAAGCCTGAAACACAAGGTTTTTAAAGCAATGTTTACTAACGCATGCTGCCTGTTTTACTTATGAAAACCATTGCACATGATCTTTACAGCTTTAGAGAAACAGGTCATATGAACTTGCTGACATGGAAGAATAAACTGTCAGGTCCTTAGATGACATCAATAGCAGCTCTTCACTGGAATAGGCTTTCTTTGAACAGGTAGTGAAATCAGGGTTACAAAATGGCTAATAACTTTAAAATGAAGTAACATAGAAATCTACTTTTTGGTATGAGATTTACTGTGGATATGCTTATTCTAATTCTACAATGTATCACTTTTGGCCAGATGGCGTCAGCAGCTCTTTAAAAGAACAAGGGTTAAAAAAGTGCAAAATTCCTACCACCAGACAATTAGACTTGTATATCTAATGTATCTCTTCTAATAGTGCTGATAGACAGATGTTGTCAAGAGAGTCTAAACGTGTGTCTAAAGGGGAATACAGACTACAGTTTTAAGACTGGCTTTGCCAACCTCTTTGCATGAGGTCACCTAGCTCCTCCCTGTCAGAATATAAAATTATACAACCAGGATGTCATCACTGAGAAGGAAAATTAAATAAGGTTAATTTCACGTCCTTTCATCCATGAGCAGCATCCTGCTTTTACAGACATCAGAGGAACATTTATGACTTGCACCTGTGTGACATAACCTGGTTTTCCTCCTCTAAACGTCATAAGATGGATATTTTCTATCCTGTCAGCTGGCAAGCTACAACCACGCTAGATAAACAGGAGCTCCCCAATTTAAGTCTCTTCTAGCCTGTAAATATCTCTTGGCCTTCCAGGTAACACCTTGAAGCTAAAACCTGGGACGGGGAGTCATTACACAGGCTGTTTCAGCAGGTCTCATGAGAGACACCTAATAACACATTTTATATTACAAAAATCATACAGTGATAAGAACCAGCTGTCCAAGCACACAATGGGCTGACTGGATGGGCCTTGCAACTCTTATCCATTGGCCAACTTCTATAAGTTCTATGATTCCACTGGAATGAACTGCTCCAGAGCCTAGAATGTGTTATGCTAATTAGAGAACTTAGAGTGAAATTCAAAACTCTGCTATGGTCACGCTTCTCCCTGCCCTGTAACAGCAGATTTATTTCTCAAACTGTGTGAGAGCAGTGACCACCAAATCTAGTTAAGGGACTATCAAAGTTCTAACTTGAAAAAGTTTTTTAAAGAAAAACAAATAAGAATGAATACATAAAGAATTTCAGTTGTGAGACAGTACAACAAGAAATGCTTAACTACATAAGACTTGCCTGTTTTGAGAATATTTTCAGGTTCTGGAGGGAGGTAAAGAATGGACTGTCAAGCATAGTGAGGGATCCTTTGAAGAAACAACATTACTAAGGTGAGTAATTTTTAATTCAAATCCAGAAATCCTCACTATTGCTAGGCAACTGAAGACTCTGTAGCAGTACTTTGGAGGCTGGTTACAGGAACCTATTTAGGAAATGGTTCTGCAAGACAACAGTGCTAAAACTGGCATCACTTCTGGACTGTGCATCCAGACAACAGTGCCTTGTGAAGGTGTGTACTGTTTTCCAAGTAGCTGCTTTACAGATTTCCTGAATATAGGCATCCCTAGATGCTGCCACTGAGGCAGAGGTGCCCTGGTGGAATGGGCTTTTATTCATTTATTTTTTTTATTTATTCATTACAAATTGGGCTTACAACCTTTGAGTCAGAGACTCATTTACAAAGGCACCTCGTCGCGGGGGGGGGCGGCAGACATCAAGACAGTTATTACAGTGCAGATTAAAATAGAGGATAACGTTACAGGTGCAGTAAAAGGAACATTTAACATAGGTACACTTAGGTTACATAATGTAATAGTTTGCATGTTACTTGGGTTACATAATGTTACAAAATTGTGAGTTACACTCATGGATATAGTAGGTCCACAGAGAAGACAGCAGGTTACATCCCTGTTTGGACCTAGAAGGGAAGGAGTGGGTCTGGAGGAGGGAGAGGCTGTCCAGTGGACGTTGTCAAGCCAAGGGGCAAGGCGGGAGGGTATCACAGGTTACAACAGGGGGTTAGTTGCACCTACAACAGCGGGTATTAAAGATATGGTTCCGAAGGGCTGTTTTGAAGGAGCCAATTTTTGACAAGTTGGAGATGCAGCTAGGGAGGGAGTTGAACCAGGTGGGGGCTCAGTAGAGGAAGGATCTCTGGGCAAGAGAGGTCTTGGTTCTGGGCACCTTGAAAGTGGCCTTAACAGAGCTACAGGCGGTGATGGATGATGATGACTGCTGTAGGGAGGTGGAGACCCCTGGGGGAAGAGTCCTAGCAGTGATTTCCTAGTGAGAAGGCAGGTCTGGTACAGCAGTCGCTCCTCAAAGTTGAGCAGATTGGTGGTAGTATAGAGAAGGCAGGTGTGGGTTTGGCTGGGGCACCGGTCAGGAGCCTACAGGCCTTATTGATGGACAGCTGGATTTTAGAGAGGGTAGTGTTGTCAGCTGCGGCGTAGATGGGCAAGTCAAAGTCCACAAGGGACAAGACGGTGGAGGTGACGGCCAGCCTGAGGGCAACCAGAGACAGGCAGTCCCTGTGCCAGTATAGCAGGCCAATCTGAGAGTTAATAGCGGCTGACAGGGCATTAATGTGGGTGTGGAAGGAGAGGGCAGCATTGAACGTGATGCCTAGGTACTTGTATGTGGTCACTTGTTCTAATGGGTGCAGAGTGCTGAGGGTAATCAAGAGGGGAGTATTTTTAGCTTTATTTTGGTGGTGGGAGAAGAGCATTGATTTGGTTTTCTTTAGGTTAATGACCAGTCTGCGGTCTCCGAGCCAACTTTTGGCTTGGTTGTAAGCTTGCTGGAGGAATAATTGGAGGGAGGTGGGATTGGGATGTGAGGCAACGAGCAGTGCCATAGGAAGGGTGGGGCGGGTGGTGCTCCCGCCCTGGGTGCAAGCCTCTGAGGGGCGCAGTTTTCAAGTCTAAAGCTCACTTTTTAATTCACTTGCGCTGTCACTTTAAGGTTTCTTTTTTTATATATATGTAACCCTAGATGGCGCTATCCAGGGCTACTACCCCTGCCTGATTTGCCACTAACAGGCTGAGGCCTGGATCCAATGGCGGTGCCTCCACTCAGAGGTCAGGGTTTGCAATAGTTAAACTTACTTGGTCACAGCCCTCTGGGACACTGCAACCCCTTTCTTCCCACTAGTGGCCCACACAGTATATCAGAATTACCTTCACAGTATACACTTACCCCCAGGACTGGTTCAGGCACTGGGACCCCTGTAAAATAAGGTACAGTGCAACAATCACAGTACAATATTTTAACATAGACAAATACCTCAGGCAGTATAACTTTGCTGAAACAAGCAGCTCGGATTTATTTAGGGAATATAACAAGGACAGGGGAATCAGGTTAATTAGCCTATACTTTACTCATTTACCTATGGCTCTGTGCATAGGCTTCTCCCCTACCAGTTACTGTCCTTGGGTACCTAAGCCCTAGTGGCTAGTCCAAACTGTGGCAGCTGGTAGGGGGCCCTTTCACACAGGGAAAAGAAAAATTAGTTAAACAGTCAGCAGTACAGTTATTCCATTTGGATTCAATGTGGCAATTCAACAGGAGCGACCCTGAATTAGTACTCACGACCTCCAAACAAGATAGGGTCCTTCAATGTCAGCAGGGCTACTCTTGAGCTCCATGAGACTCCTCACACATTTATATGGCAAAAGAAAGTACTATACCAGGCAGGCTGCTTCTCTATCCCGATCGCAATTACTGCACAATACCGGGAGAACACACAGCAGATTCAGTTCCTGACAGACCGAGTGCAATTCAACAATTTCTCCAGTCTTCTACAGGGTGAGCCTGGTTTCTACTCTTCAGATATCTTTGATTCTCTTCACAGGACGGATTCAGTCCTAATAAGCAGTTACACAAGCTGCAGACCGGAACTCTGGACCTTACACATGTTTTTGACTAAAACTGTGCACTGAAGGAGCACAGGGTTTCTTTCCTCTTACTCCCAGAGCTAAACTGAAACTCCAACAGACAAAACCGGGCACTTCCTTTGAGTTCCTCCCAGTTCTTGACTGGATTGGCTGTCACTCACAATAGACTCTGCTGTTGGTCCAAAAAGGCGAGTCTAAACTACATCTCCCAGAGTCACTGCCCATACAATCCTCTTGTGGCTGGCTCAGATTATGAGTCCAAGTTCTGATTCGTCAAGGCACCATTTTAGAGCTAGCTTACCCCACACTGATTGGTCCAGTTCAGCAGTTCAAAACTAGAATGGGGAACTAGGCAGACACAGTTCTGACTGCAAAAGAAAGCAGGTTAGACAAACTGTATTTTCATTATTACTCTACATGATTTCTGGCAAACAGTTACATCTTTCAGATAGGTTCCTTTGCACTCTAGTGACTGCAAAAATGGAGTGAATTGGCAGCAGTCGAGTGGTACTCAACAGAGAAGCACACAGTCCCCCATACAAACTAATTATGTCTGCAAGCAGACAGCTCTTAAAGAGACAGTACCAGAGGCTCTAAAAACACTCACTGATAAATGGCTTAAACGCCAAACACCATTCAGGCTTGGAGCATTCAAGCAAGCTCCTGGAAGTCTTTTGGGAACCCCCATTTGCAGGGGGGTTACATATATATTTTGGTTTTGTAATTACAACTGGCTGTCAGCAGGGGTGTATCTGTGGACCAAAGATCAGCAAATCGGGGGGGTGTCACATGGTTGTGCCGTCTGCTGCAGACAATATAATCATGTGGTGGTGGTACAGAGAAAGAGAAACTGTGGGTGGGCCACCGCTGCCCAACCCATTAGTATGAAAGGTACTGGGTGGAGTGCAGCGAGCACGTGGCACTGAGAGGCGGTTAAATAGAAGCTGGAGATACAGTATGTTGAGACGAGACAGAAAGAGACTAGCAGCAAAAACAGCAATAAACTATAGAGTGTAGAGGAGATGAGAAAGAGACAGAGAGATATTGGATTTGTGTAGGCAATGCACTACTGTCTTCTGTGATGTATATAATGTAGTAGTCTGACTGGACTGCATTAAGTAAAAGCAACAGCAAGCATTTTTCATTTCCATCCATGTCCGTTCTGTGTGTGACCCAAAATGATTTTTTTTAAAATGAGAACTTGTGTCATATTGTGTGTCAGTGAGATGAATTATGGTGTATGTGGCAGCAGTGGCGCCAGGTGGGGGGTACTAGATTGGAAAAAATGCAAACTCAGGAAATCTGCTTTGAATTTGATTACTGGGCTGGACCAGCTGACTGGCTGGCAGCTGCTGTGTATTATTTCATGATCGAGGAGTGCGTTCAGTTCACTTTTGTGACCGTCCGTGTGAAAGAAGTTTTAACTTGTACAGTCCACAGTGAATTTTTTTGCTCAGCATGTTGTTAAGCTAAGTTTTATAATCACACTCCCATATAGTGCTTACTCGTGAGCTTCTTTTGGGAGTGACTGGAGTGAAGAACAGAAGTCGTTGCCTTCCTAAATTGGGCTGACTTCCATGGCACGGGCTGCGGGGCACCATCCTCCTGCCCACATGTTATACGTTTTAATTTTTCTTCTCCTCTTGACCCATCCCTTGCACTCCCATTCCATTGCCACTGTTTTATTTTTCCATGTCTTCCGTTATCCCCACCCCACCCACACCAGTCTTGCTGTAGAAAATGAAGCATTGCCTTGCCTTGGATGGAAGTTGTTAGTTGGCCTGCTGGCAGGCCTGGCTCTGGCTGCTCCAGTTACAGGGCAGGCAGGCTCCCGCACTGCTTTCCTAATACTCCAGGTGGGTAGCTATTGGCAGTGGGCCTTCTCATCCCAGTCCCAGGGCAGTCAGAGCCTCCAGACCTGAGACAGTTATTCATTCTGACTCTGCTGCCCTGACTCCCCCTCAACCAGGGACCCCTACTACTACCCTAGTACTCAGTACCTGCTAGGCTGCTACTGAATGAAGAATCAGCTGCAGTAGGCCAGGCAGCTAGCACTGGGAAGTAGTACTTATAGGTACTGCAGTCAGTTGTATTTAAGATGAGCATAGATATACAATACCCAATACATACAATACAATTAAATCAATCAAGATTTGTTTCTTCTTATTCAGTTAGCCTCCCTCTGCCACCTTAGCTGGCATCAGGCAAGTGTAGACTAGTACATTTTATTTGTTGGTTAATCAGCAAAGAGAACTTCGTTTACAGCTCACACTCTGATGCCAGCAAGCCAGAGTCTCACACACCTCAGATTCCATGGGAGCAACATTTTCCCTGCAATCAGGGGTAGGGAACATATACCAAAACTATGTTTTTACCTCATGAAAAGCCCCAAAACTCACCACAGAGCATGTAAACCCCACAGGACTTCTGGGGGCCTTGCGGCCCCCAGATCCTCGGCTGTTTTCTGGACAAGAGGCACTAAATTAGTCTCTAGTCCAAGGCACGGAAATGCCTTCCTACGGCTCTGGCAACGAGGACTGTATCATCGGCGTAGAGGAGCATTTTACCAGTAAAGACTAAAAAGTACTGGACCCAGGATGGAGCCCTGAGGGACCCCAGAGTGAACGGGAAGAGTGCTGGAGAGGGAGCCGCTGATCCTGACATGCTGGGATCTCTGGGATCTAGCAGAGAGGTAGCTAGAGAACCAGAAAATGGGTCCACCAGAGAAGCCAAGCTGGTGGAGAGAGTCGAGTAGAAGGGGATGACAGACAGGGTCAAAGGCCTTGGAGATGTCAATGAACACTGCTCCTGCAAGGCTGCCAGAGTCGAGAGCAGCATGCAGGTGTTGGGATAATTCCAGGAGAGCCATGGTTGTACTGTGTCCTGGGTGGAAACGGTGCTGCTCTGGGCACATAATGTTGTACTTGGTTAGGTATTCAGAGAGCTGGATCAACACCACTTTTTCAAGGGCTTTAGAGAGTGGGGGGAGGATGGAGATTGGCTGGTAATTGTTGGGGGTGGACCGGTCCCCACTTTTATGTATGGGTGTGATTTCAGCAGTTTTCCAAGCACTTGGGAACTGACTCAGGAATAAAGACTGGTTTAGAAGGTCAGTCAGGGGAACTAGGACTTCGTCCAAGACCATACACAGGATCCTGGAGTCGAGGGGATCATTGCTGGGGTTAATGCTGCCTAAGGCTTTTAGCAGGTGTGGCCTGACTTCTTGGGGGGATAGGGTGCGCAGGTAGAATGGTGGGCGATGCAGGACTGGGAGGGAGAGGTGGGGATTGGGTCAAAGAAGCTGCTGGGGAGGACCGAGCTTAGGTCAGAGAAGGCAGTGTTAAGGCAATTGGCTATGAGGGTGGAGCAGTGGTGGGGTGCCACTGATAGAAGCTGAGATGGTGGGGGAGTGGGGCTTTCCATTTAGCTCTTTCATACTATCCCAGAAGGTCCAGGCTGAACCCCAAGTGGAAGTGAGGGTGGTCTGGTAGTGCTCTGCCTTGGCCTGCGTAATGGCCCCATTGCACTTATTGCATTCTGAGTTGTAGACCTGTCTATCAGACGCCTTTCCAGATTCTACAGCAATGTGCCAGAGATTATCTCTGTTTTTGAGTCTCTGGAGGAGAAGTGGAGTGATCCATGGGGCACTGCATTTTTTGGAGTGGATCCTGGTGAGGGGGGCGAAAAGGTCACAAGCTTTACAGAAAGCATTTGTGAAGTGGTCAAGAGCTGGGTCATGTCAGGGGCACGTTGGATAGGGGACCAGTCTAGCTGGGCTAGGTATTGTTTTATTTTCTGAGGCCACTGGGGCATAAACAGCAGCACAGAGTGGCCTGGGGCACTGCTTCAGATGGAGGATGACCAGAGACAGAGGACTGGGGAGTGATCACTAAGAGAGTCGGGAGGACAGTGACATCTCGGATTTGTAGGGGCAGTTAGATACAACAACATCTAGGAGAGTGCTGGTGCCAGTAGTGGTTGAATCTGGTGGGCTGGGTGACTAACTGAGACATATCCAGGGCAGCAAAGGAGTCCCTTATGGGGAGTCAGTGGAGGCAAGCCAGTTAACATTGAGATCACCTAGGATGACTTGCTCCACTTTGTGAGGGTGAGATGTGAGATAGTCAATGAGGGACTGGACCGCTTGGTTTTGACTCCTTGGGGGTACGTAGGAGACCGTGAGGAACAGAGGGCCTCGGGCGGCGTCTGGTGTGATTTTTAAGGTGAGGGCTTGGGCTCCATAATCAAGTTTAGGAGCTGGGAGTGCCTGAGCTGTAAGGAGTCCCACAAGTAGTGCACAACCACCACCACGCTTGCCTACTCCGGTCTTCCTGAGATGGTATATATCCATGAGGATGATAACGGAGTCAGGGGTAGATTTGGAGAGCCAAGTCTCTACCAGGGCAATTATGTCAGGTTGATGTTGAATGACCCAACACTGGAGGGCAGCAGATTTCTTTAGAAGACTGCAAATGTTTAAGGATGCAAAATGGAGGCCAGTTGCAGTACAGGGTTTAGAAGGGCTGGAAGCAATAGGTCCTGGGTTTGGGTGTACATTACCAGATAATAATAACAGCAGTGTAATTATTCTGGTTAGTGGCCGGTGTCAATGGAGACCCTTTGAGTCGACACCCAGCTGAGACTTTACAATCCAGGGTGCATGGGATAGATAAAGTCTGCGAAGGGTGGGAATGGCAGGGAGGCGGGGTCCAGGCCAGGCCTTGGATAGCAGAGGAAGTGGAGGTGTTGGCAGGGTGGGGGTGTGTCGAGGGTGGGAAGGACCGAGTCACTTGGGGATAGTCTGGGGATGAAGTGCCTGAGTGTGGAGAAAGGTGCTCCGGTTGGTGTGAGGTCTGTACCAAGAGGGTGAAGGAGAGCAGACTTAGTAATGGAGTGTAGGTACCCATAGCAGCTGAGCAGTAAAGAAAGAGTGTCCAGGAGTAGTAGAGTAAGAAGATGTAGAGCAGCTTTGGAACAGTTGAGGAAAAGCCCTCTAGTGGGCTAAAGAGTATAAGTGGCAAATGCGAAAAATCAGTAGAAGAGGAGGGGCAATGACTGATGAATAGTGATAGACTGACCACATAATAAGTGAAATGAGACAGGAACTGTACTGTGTTGGATTGGGTAAGTGTGCTTATAACTGGGCCCTCTAGTGGCTAAAAAATATAATCTGCTAATGGTAAAGTCAGCACACAAAAAAATAACAGGCAGGGAGGTTCTGAAGCAAGTTTTTTTTGGGGGGGGGCACTGCAGCAGCCTCAACGGGACACCAAGGTTAAGGGCGCAGCCCACAGACTTACAGCTCTAAGAGAAGGGGCACAGGACTCAGTGCAGATAGCAAAATCACACTACCTTAAAACCTCTCTCAAAACTTAAATCAACTCTAAGAAATCTCTACATCAGACTAAACATTACTTAAAGTGAGAAATCAAGAACATGTCAAGCAGAGGTCAGTCCTAGCATTCATTTCTTGGCAGCAGTTCCTAGAAGACTTCTGGATTGCTGCACATAGTCTGAGAAACACTGACAAATGGGCAAGTGAGATTCTTCCAGGGGTAGATGCCAAAATTCAGAGTTCCAACCCGTACCTTGCTTGGAGGGTGAGCGTCGGGCAGTTTCTCCTTAGTCTGCTTACCAAACTGCAGAATTCAGTTTGTTTGAGAGGAAACAGCTCGAAATGGCACAGTAGTCCCCTTGCTTGGAGGGTGAGCATCAGGCAGCTTCTCCTTAGTTTACCAAACTGCAGAATGCAGTTTGTTTGAAGAAACAGCCGAAGCGGCACAGTAGTCCCCTTGCTTGGAGGGTGAGCATCGGGCAGCTTCTCCTTAGTCTGTTTACCAAACTGCAGAATGCAGTTTGTTTGAGAGGAAACAGCCTTCAGGTGGACGTTTGCCAGCTTTGCCATAACAGGACTGTACGCATGAGACTATTCAGTTACCAATGGTCCTCCTGGATGCTGGCTTTCCTTGGCCTATGTCTCCATAAGTGACAAACAGTTGTGTGGACGTGGACCTAAGATCCTTTGTGCAGTCCAAGTAGTAGTTTAAAGCTCTTTTAACATCCAGACTACGGAGCCTCTTCTCCCCTGGTGTGGATTTTTCAGTGAAGAACACAGGGAGTGTGACAGATTGTTTGAGGTGAAATTCTGAAACTACTTTAGGAAGAAATTTCCTGTTGGTCCTCAAAACTACCTTATCTCCATAAAAGATATTGTACTATAGTTAGGATCTGTACACAGAGCTTGGAGCTCGCTCACTCTTCTGACTGAGGTGAGGGCTACCAAGAAAACTGTTTTCCAGGTAACACGCTTCACAGCAACAGTTACCACAGGCTCAAAGGGAGCACCCACAAGCTGAGTAATACATTGGTTCAAATCCCAAGGAGGACTGGATCCTTAAAAGGAGGGTTCAAGTCAGGGAGCTACTGACCTAGCCCTGCCAACCAAAGCATACGCTGAGACTGCTGCAAGAGGCAACTTAAAGGTAGAAGGGCACAGGCCCAGAGACTGTAGGTTACCAGATCATCCAAGATGCTGGACAGACTGGCCTGGAAGGGACTGATCTGCTTGGAAGAGCACCACAGGGAAGACCTTTAAACTTTGAGGCATATATTTTCCTGGTGGCTGGGTTTCTGGAAACTTTTAACACATTTAGAACCTCTTTCGAGAGGTTTAAACCAGAATACTGTAACTCCTCAAGTACCAGGCCCTGAGAAGCAGAGTGCTGGGGTCTCAAAATAGATCATGCCCTGAGGCAAAGTCAGCAGACTGTACCTCAGGGGAAGGTGACAGGTGGTTTGCTGGACAGGGTCAAGAGCAGAGAATACCATGTCTGCCTAGTCCAGTCTGGAGCAATTATGATCATTGCTGCATGTTCCATTCTGAGCTTCAGCAGCACCCTCAGAAGACGAGGAAAGGGGGGAAATGCATAAAGGAATCTCCCTGTCCAACAGAAGAGCAGGGCGTCCTCTGGGACTGTCCCCACTGATGGAGGCCTGCAGCAAAAGAGGGTGAGCTGGTAGTTTTGCCAAGAGGCGAACAGGTCCACCTCCGGTGTGCATCACCTTCTTGACACTGCTGCAAGCACTTGCTTGTTCAGGGTCCATTCGTGGTTGTCTCAACTCATTCTGCTCAGGAAATCTGCAAAGACATTTTGTTTCCCTGGTAGGTGCACTGCAGGATAGCTGCACCTCTAGCTTGTATGCCAGGCTCTGGATCTTAACTGCCTCTGTACACAGCTTGGAAGATCTTGTTCCTCCCTGTTTGTTTATGCAGTACTGGGTGGTGGTATTGTCCGTCCTGATTTGGAGTGACTGACACCTGATGTGGGAGGAAAAAGCCTGCACTGCTAGATACACAGCACTTAGGTCAGGAGGTTTATGTGCTTCTGGGACTCTGAGTGGGGTCCACACTCTGCTTACAGTGAGGTTCACCAGGTGGGTGTGCCATCCCAGGAGGGAGACATCCGTAGTGAGCACCACCGTGAGTGATTGCTAGAGGAAGGGGATTCCCTTATGGAGGTTCTCCTCCTCTTTCCATCAGTCCAGTGGCATTAGAAGGCAGTTTGTAACTGGTAACAGCTTTGACAGAGGGTCCTGCCTTAGGGGCCAGTGACACCCTTGGTGGTAATGAACATCCCTGATTTAAAACCTGGCAACAGAGACCACAGCCGTGGGAGGTGGCCATGTGCCCCAGCAACTGAAGGAAGACCCTTGCAGGTCTGGGCTGTCCCGCTTTGAAAGACATTGCCAGTTTGTGAGACTTACCACCATCTCCTGAAAGGAGGAAAGCTTTCCTGCTGTGTGTCCACCTCCTCTCCGATGAAGCCCAGTACCTGGACAGGTTCTGTCTGGGACTTTGGGATGTTTACCAGGAACCCTAGATCCTCTAGAGTTGATTGGGTAGGCTGGAGGAGGCCTTGGCCTCCTGTTATGACCTCCTGAGACTAGCCAGTTGTCCAGGTAAGGGAAGACTACCACACCATGATTTCTCAAGTGAGCTGTGACCACTGCCAGGCACTTTGTGAAGACCCTCAGTTCTGATGAGACAGCATGAAGGAGTAGGGCATAAACTGATCATGGCAATTTCCTATCCTGACCCTGAGGTACTTTCTGTGGTAGGGTCTTACTCAAATGAGAAGTAGGCAACCTTCAGCTCCAGTGACCCCAATCAAAGTCCCTGCTGCAGACATGGGATCACTGTGGTCAGTGCCGCCATCTTGAACTTTTCTTTTTTCAAGTGTTTTTGTTTTCAAATCTTTGGTCTAAAATGGATTGCCACTCTCTGTTTTTCTTGTGGGTCAGAAAGTATCTGGAGTAGAGCCCCTTGCCACATTGGTCAGGGGGAACTCTTTCCACTGCATTGACTCTGCAACGCTTTGACCTCTAAATCCAGCAGGAGTTTTTCCTGCTGGGGTATGAGTGGAAGAACCTGTGTGCCTGCAGTTATGCAAAATTTTTGAACTGTAGAGAGAGACCCTGATTCACAATTTCTTGGACCCACTTGTCTGTGGTAATGTTTTTCAATGCTTGGAAATAGTGAACCAATCTTCCTCCCACTGGAAATAGCTGGGTGACCTGTACAGACTTGTCAGGAGTTCTGCTTTGCCTGCACCTTAGGAGCTGGGGTGGCTGCAGCCTGCTTTACACCCTGCTTGCCTCTTCCATTGAAGAAACCCCTCTGAGGGGGGTAATCATAACTCACATAAGCCTTGGGTACATAACCCGGCTCCTGCCTCCCCTTCCATTAGGTCTATGGGAAGTGGAAACCTTCTCCTTCTCAGTATTACTTTTATAGGCTGTCTTATATTTATCCACCTTCTACATATAGGCCTCTCTTTTGCTACCAAACAAGCAGTTCCGTTCACGGGGGAAACCCACGGCCTTAGTCTGGGTGTCCTGTGAAAGATTTGTAGTTCTGAGCCATGCAAACCTCCTCAGGGACACTGCATGTGCCATGACCCTAGAGGCAGTGTCACTGGCATCCACAGCCACGTGAAACTGGTACAGTATTTAGTGTCATCCATGGCAGCCTTTGTTGTGTTGGCCAGGTCCTGTGCTAGATCCAGCAGCCTTCTCGCTCACAGGCACTACAGAGCTCCAGAGAGCCTTCTGGTACTGATCTGCACAGGCCATATAAACTGTCTAGCTCAACAAAAGGGAGGCTAAGGTATACACCTTTTTGTGCATGCTGTCCAGTGTTCTGGAATCCCTTTCTGGGGGTTGAGAAGAAAGGGGGACCTTGGCCTTGTCATAAGCAGCAGTCTGCCCCACTCCTTCACACTCAGGATGCGTATACAGGTACTCAGCACACTGCCTATCCAGCTGATATTTCTTTTCAGCCCTTTTGTCAATTGTGACCAGGTTATTAGGGTAGGGCAAATGAGCGAGACAAAGACTCCAAGAATATGGTTAACACACCTTTTCTAGGCATGATGTTTAGTGTCCAACTGGACTATTTTTTTTTAGAAAAAATATTAATGTACAAAAATAAACATAAACCATATTTGGCATAAGTGTTCAACTTCAGACTGAATGAAAAAAAGAAATATAATAGAATAAACATAAAGAAAACAGCTCTTCTCGAGCTCCAGAGGACTACCCTTCCCTGGTAGTTCACCCACAGAGTAGGTAACTTTTCTTAACAGTTTCTACTATCCTCTGTGCTTTGAGATAACCTCTCCTCACTCACCCTCAGGCTTATCTACTAGTTCTGAGCACCAGGGGAGCTTTTATACCACGTACTCTTACATCATCAGGTCAGCTGATCCACCCCTATTCTAAACAATCATTATTCCTATTTTAATACAAACAAATTTGGGATCGGCCTGACTGCTTATATAAAAAAACAAGCGGTAGAGACCATCCTGATTGCTCTACGTTCCTACTGTACTTAATACCCAAGAAACACAGTTCTCTGAATTAATCGCCTATCAGCGGTGAAACTCCGCCCCCCCATCTCACCCTGAGTGACATCTGTCACTGAGGATAAAACAGCCTCATGGGGCAGCTGACTCCTAAGGGCTCATACTGCAAGCTAGCTGTGCTCAGGTAGGAACAAGACTATATATTTAAATCACGTCATGAAACACATTGCTCATATAACATTTTTTTCTGTATCAGAAAAAGAAGAGGGCATTCTGTAATCACAGAGTACTGCTATACTAAACGGCTAAAATGTTAAGCCGTCAGGAACCTGTTTCATTTGGGCCCCCTTTTCTTACAGGGTTCGAGTTAGCCCACAGTTACATTATGATACTGTTTTAGCCTTCTTTAGATAGGGTTTTGGTAATTTAGGCTTTCTTCCCCCTTGCCTCCAAGTGCAAGCGCTGTTCTCAGCCTTCAGAAAATGAAAGCTTTTTATTTTTATTTTTCTCCTACTTAGCCTGTTTCATTCTGAATGCAAGCAGGCTGCTGTGAGGAGAAACCCATCTGTCTCGCTCCAGCAGCCTGCCATTTAACTCCTTCCCCTCATTTGGAATTCGCATAACTAACAGGGCACAATTTCTCCACAGAAAACCCAGTGCAAGACTACAGAGGTGCGAGGTCCAAGAGGAAAAGAACTTTCACTTTCCCGACTCGGCAGTGCCTCACCTGGACGCCAAAAACAGCTTTCTGGATCTACGAGGCTACAGGAGAAATATTTCTCTTTTCCTACTCTCCTGTAGCAGCTCATCTTTTTGGACTCTAAGGCAGGTGGAGAAGTCACAGCAACACGAGCCAGAGAGGGAAAGCACTTTCACTTTCTCAACTCAGCAGCACGCCATGAGATTTCTCCAGCCTGTTCTGCACAAGAAGAGACGCTTAGATAGCATTTGTTTTTCAAAACCCAGGAAGCCTTCCCTTAAACCAAAGGCTGCTCAAATGATTTCTTTCCCTTTTTATAGCAACTAACAAACAATTTTAGAAGCTGCATTCAGCCTTTTCAAGGGGACCCTAACTAATTAAGTAATCTGCACAGAAACACAAATGGCAGCTTTTAACACAAATGGCTGCTCAGTTTATTGTTTCAGAAGCTGCATGTAGTTTCCTTACAGGAGACATAAAACAATTCTTTGGCTGCTATTAAAATGAACAACTGCTTATTTTAATACTATAACCCCACAGGATTTCAGAAGGTATATGCAGTTTAACAACCAACAATGTAGCATCATTTAATGTAACCCCTAGATGGCGCTATCCCAGGGCTACTACCCCTGCCTGATTTGCCACTAACAGGTTGAGGGCCTGGATCCAATGGTGGGTGCCTCCACCCAGAGGTCAGGGTTTGCAATAGTTAAACTTACTTGGTCACAGCCCTCTGGGACACTGCAACCCCTTTCTTCCCACTAGTGGCCCACACAATATATCAGCATTACCTTCACAGTATACACTTACCCCAGGGCTGGTTCAGGCACTGGGACCTCCTGTAAAATAAGATACAGTGCAACAATCACAGTACAATACTTTAACATAGACAAATACCTCAGGCAGTATAACTTTGCTGAAACAAGCAGCTCGGATTTATTTAGGGGGAATATAACAAGGACAGGGGGAAATCAGGTTAATGAGCTTATCACTTTACTCATCTACTATGGCTCTGTGCACAGGCCTATCCCTACCAGTTATTGTCCCTGGGTACCCAAGCCCTAGTGGCCTAGTCCAAACCGTGGCAGCTGGTGAGGGCCCTTCCCACAGAGAAAAGAAAATTAGTTTAAACAGTCAGCAGTACAGTGATTCCATTTGGATTCAATGTGGCAATTCAACAGGGGCGACCCTGAATTAGTACTCACGACCTCAAACAAGATAGGGTCCTTCAATGTCAGCAGGGCTACTCTTGAGCTCCACGAGACTCCTCACACATTTATATGGCAAACTGCAACAGGCAAAAGTCCTTTAATGGCAGCAGGATTCACTTGAGGTACACAAGCCTCTTCACACATTTATATGGTAAAACAGAAAGTACTATACCAGACAGGCTGCTTCTCTATCCCGATCGCAATTACTGCACAATACCCGGGAGAACACACAGCAGATTCAGTTCCTGACAGACCGAGTGCAATTCAGCAATTTCTCCAGTCTTCTACAGGGTGAGCCTGGTTTCTACTCTTCAGATATCCTTTGATTCTCTTCACAGGACGGATTCAGTCCTAACAAGCAGTTACACAAGCTGCAGACCGGAACTCTGGGCCTTACACGCGTTTCCCGACTAAAACTGCACACTGAAAAAGCACAGGGCTCCTTCCTTCTTCACTGCCAGAGCTCAACTGAAACTCCAACCGACAAAACCGGCACTTCCTTTGAGTTCCTCCCAGTTCTTGACTGGATTGGCTGTCACTCACAATAGGCTGCTCCTGTTGGTCCAAAAGGCGCTCAAGTCTAAACTACATCTCCCAGAGTCACTGCCCATACAATCCTCTTGTGGCTGGCTCAGATTATGAGTCCAAGTTCTGATTCGTCCAAGGCACCATTTTAGAGCTAGCTTACCCCACACTGATTGGTCCAGTTCAGCAGTTCAAAACCAGAATGGGGAACTAGGCAGACACAGTTCTGACTGCAAAGAAAGCAGGTTAGACAAACTGTAATTTCATTATTACTCTAAATGGTTTCTGGCAAACAGTTACATCTTTCAGATAGGTTCCCTTTGCACTCCTAGTGACTGCAAAAATGGAGTGAATTGGCAGCAGCTAAGTGGTACTCAATCAAAAACACACAGTCCCCCATACAAACTAATTATGTCTGCAAGCAGACAGCTCTTAAAGAGACAGTACCAGAGGTTCTAAAACACTCACTGATAAATGGCTTAAACGGCAAACACCATTCAGGCTTGGAGCATTCAAGCAAGCTCCTGGAAGTCTTTTGGAACCCCCATTTGCAGGGGTTACACCCTTCCTGGTCTGGAGAAAGCTTGAGCGTCCGCGTCAAGCAAGTACCCCATAAGTTTCAACTGCAACCATATACATTTGCATTAGGCTCGCACATGTAATCATCAGTCAATATATCATTTTACCAAGAACACATTTCTGAAACATTGCAGTACGTCACTCTTTCCCAGTATTACATACACATTGTACCATAACTCAAGTTATTACCTCTTGTACATGAAACCTGAAGAGAGGGCCCTTCCTATCAGTTACCTTGGGGCTGGATGGGGCAAGGCACCATACTAGAGGGCAACACAAGTAACTTGAGTTAACACTGACGCCAGTTTGGGCAATGAGCTCGGGACACATACACTCCTTTATGGACAACATTGAGAGGCAAATCCACAGGCCTCCCAAGGGAATCATAACTGAGGTGCACCACAGGCTTTACAGCTCGACCAGTCTTTCTAGGGGGCTGTTACAGTATCTGCATTCTGAGCCTCATTTTCAGCATTGTCCTCACTTGTCAGGAGTCTCCATGGGGGTAGAGAGGCTAGAACTTGGGGCACTTTCAGCTCAGGAGTTACAGTTTCTGAGTCCACAACAGTTGGCTCACATGGAGAGCTTTCAGACACTGGCAGTGGACTGTCAGGGCACTCAAAATACTCTTCTTGTTCTGGTGTATCACCAGTCTGACCCAATCCATCATTTTCCTCCCTGAAGGCTCAAACAGTTCAACCATGCACAATGATTCCATTTCATCTGATCTGATGCTTGCACTTCACTTTCTGAGGAGCACTGGCTCCAGGGACCAAGACTGGGGCTTGGACAGTCCAGAAGGCCCAGCTTCATCTCCAGTATTGGCTAGGGGATTGCCCTGAAACAATTGACTAGTTCGTAAGAAGGATAGTATTCAAAGTCACTCTCACTTTCTTCCAATATGGACTGACAGTCATGCTCAACTGGGACTTGTGGAGGGGAACACTTTAACTTTGCTTCTGTAGGTGCAGACTTTCTTGATCTTTTCTTAGCAGCAGCTCTAGTCACTGGTCCAGAGGGGGCATCTTCTAGGGGCTCAGACTCAATTAAGATTTGTCCAATGGGCAATAAATGATTTGTTTGTTTATTCGCTTAACGGGTAAGCACACTGGAAACAAGTTCCTTTTACAGGTGCGACCCACATATATTGCATACAGACAATACATAATCAAACATACATATACAATGCAGCAAATTGCAGACAAAAATGTCTTTGTTACGTATAAAATTCATAAAAAAAATTCATAAAAAACAGTTACAATTAAATTGAGATTGAAATACATCCTTAATGCATCGGCAAACTTTTGACAGAACACAACCACCTAATATCTTGAGGAATTTCATTCCAAATGAATGGAGCAATATAAGCAAAGGATCTTTGTCCACTTTTAGATTTCATAAAAGGAATCTCGAGAAACCTACTGTCTGACCTATGTCTAGAATAATGACCATCAATATATGGTCTCAAAACTTTGAAATACTATGTGGAATTCCAGAGTCCATAACTTTATATATGAACTTAGCCACACAGTATTGGAAATTTAATGAAACCGATAACCAGCCCATTTCTTTCAAAATCACACAATGATGAGATGACTTAGAACAATTTAAAAGCAAACTTAGCTATCAAGTGAAGTAAAGTGGATTTCTTTGAAATCACTATCAGAAAGCAGTGGCAGTAATCATAGCTGCATAGTTCACAATAGGAAGTAAGCAGCAATTTGAAATAACCAGCCTAGACTCAGGAATAAGAAATGAGCAGTTCTATACAAAGAACCTAATCTACAATGTATTCTTGAGGGTAACCCTCAAAAATGAGATTCATAACTTAGATGAGAATCTAGTAATATCCCAAGATATTGGAAATGTATCAACATAGTCAAACAGTAATCCATCAAGAGATTTAACTCAAAGTACCAACTTCAGATCTCAGTCTAGGTGGGGTACCAAAACCATCACCTTTGTCTTAGATTTGTTTAAGAGTAATTTACAGGCCATAAGTGAAGACTGAAAATTGCACATTTCCTCTATTAAAGAAACACCTAGATCTCCAAATGACAAACCCTGCGTATAAATTACTGCATCGTCAGCGTAAAGTGTTGAAAGCATTATTAATCACACTTACTAGTTGATCAAAAAACAAAGAAAACAAAGTACTCTAAAATAGAACCTTGTGGAACCCCACATAACCATTACAGAGTCTGATACAGCACCCTATATTTAACCCTTTGAAACCTATTTGTTAAATAATCCTCGTCCAGTCCAAGCAAGACTCGCCAACTCCAATAACTCAAGTCTAGAAATCAACAATTGGTGATCAACTGAGTCGAATACCTTGGTCAAGTCCACGAACACGGCACCCGTCAGACACCCTTTATCCATGCCATTAAGTACCACGTTCGTGAACTCGACCAAAACAGTCTCAGTGCTCCTTCCCTTTCTAAAACCATGTTGGTTCTGAGACAATAATCCAAGCGATCCACATACCCAATCAACTGATTATAAACTATTCTTTCCTGAACTTTAGCTAAAGCAGACAAGATAGAAATAGGTCTGTAGTTACAAAACTCATGTTGTGAACCAGATTTAAATATAGGAGTGACCAAAGTATGTTTCCATATATTAGGTATAGTACCTGTAACAAAGACAAGTTGAAAATAATACTAACTGGAAGTGCTATAACCGAGGCAGCATCCGCCAATAAACTAGGACATAAGCCATCAGAACCAGCTTAGGCTGTCCCTCTTAATACAACGCAGCAACTTCTACCTCCTTGAGATAGTAGTCCTTAAATACAGTTTAGGATTAACTGTAAAATCTTCAGTCAATACCAAGTAGTTCACCTTGGACTGGTCACTAAAGGAATCAGGCAATGCAGTAAATTTCAGATTAAACTCGTTAGCTATCTTCAGTGGACAAGACAACAAGTCACCATTCAACCTCATTGAACCTGGTTGACAAAACATTAGGCTTATGAAATTATTAATTGTTTTCCAAAAAGTAGTAGTTAGATAACCCTTCACATTGTTTATGACGAATATAGTCTGTTTTAGCCTTCCTTATCTTAGCCTTACATTGGTTCCTTAAAGTCCTATCGCATGATAACCAAGCAGAATGGTTCATTTTATCGTTTCCAGGCTGCATCTACGTTGTCTCATAAGTTTAATCAAGAGGTGTTAACCACCCATAAGTTTTCCCTCGGACCCTTCTTTTTAACAAGGGGAGCTAACTGGTCCAAAACATGTGTAAACTCAGTAATAAAAAAATGCAATGCAGAATCCACATCAGGGATAGAATATAAAAAAGACCAATCTATTTTACCCAACTCTGTACAAAAAGAATGTACATCAAATTTAGAAAAAGATCTCAAAATCCTTATAATTGGCTTAGACTTCTTCAGTCCCCCATGATTTCTATGCATTGTTTTTACATCTTTTGAATTATTCTCAGGCCTTACTTTGTACACTGGCAGATCATCTAGTTTGCCCACTACAATGTGAGGGAGATGGTGCCATCTGTCAGCAATCTTGTGCTTGCCATGCAGTCCCAGATTTCTTAGCAATACCCGATCTCCCTCCTGGAGTTCCTGTGCTTTCACCTTTTTATCATACCTTTCTTTGTTGGCTGGATTTCTTTTGGCAGCCATGGTCTGAGCCAGTTGAGTACGCATGAGTTAGCTGGGCCTTTAACTTTTGCACATACTGTAAATAGTTGTCAGCTTGAACCCCATCAGGAGAGACCCAAAACACACATCTACCGGTAGTGAGCTTCTTCCAAACATCAGGCGGTAGGGGAGGACCTATGGCATCACTTTTGGTGCAGTTATAAGCATGTACCAGGGTGCTAATTTGTTGGCTCCATCTAGTCTTGTTCTTTGGGTGCAGGGTGCCTAGCATATCTAGCAAGTCGCGGTTGAACGTTCAGGCAGTGGTCCCCTGGGGTGGTAAGGAGTGGTTCTGGACTTTCTCACTCCCCACAGAGAAGCATCTCTTTGATCAGACGACTCTCAAAGTCTCTCCTTGATCAGAATGGATTCTTTGTGGAGCCCCTTAGTGAACAAAAAGTTTTCTACAAGTACTTTGGTTGCAGTGGATGCTTTCTGGTCTTTGGTGGGAAAGCTTGGGCATATCTCGTGAAATGGTCAGTGACCACCAGCACATTACTGATATTTCTTTGATCTGACTCAAATTCAGAAAATCAATACAGACCAGCTCCATGGGTGCACTGGTGGTTATGTTAACAAGGCGGGCAGCCCTCTGGGCAAAGCTTTCCTCTGTAAGCAGCTGACGACAGTTCGAATGTGTTGCTCCACATCAGCCCCCATCTTAGGCCAATAGAATCTGGATCTCACCAAGTCAAGTGTTCTGTCTATACCAAGGTGCCCCATGTGGTTGTGCAAGGACCTCAATACTGAGTCTCGAAAGGCAGTGGGCAGCACCAGTTGTTGTTTGTCTACTTGTCCCCCTCTGTCTACTGTTTCTCTGTATAACAGTTTATTGATCAGTTTCAACTTAGGACCTTCTTTGTATAACAGTGCAGTTCTCAAATCAGTGGGCGTAATTTGGACACATCTTTTCCTGCATAGAGGGCTTCTAAACTGATTTGATCATAGGATCATGAGATTGAGCCCTCGAATACTGTCATTGTCCAGCTGAGGCAGTGCACCAATGTCTATTGCAGAAAAGTGGCAATAAGCAGCAGGTATGCAATTCTCAGAGGGTCCCAAAGCAATCCACCATGCAGTCCACTGCATCCGTGGACATTGTTCCTTCCTGTCAAACTTCCGGCAGAGTGCCGAATGTCAGGTTCTGCTGTCGGACCCAATCATTCTGGGGAACAGGCCTCCGGAGAGAGCATCAGCATCTATGTGGTTCAGACCTGCTCGGTATTCGAGAGCATAGTCATATGTAGGTAATGCAGAAAGCCACCTGTGGCCAGTGGCATCCAACTTAGCTGAGGTCTGCACACAGGTCAAAGGATTATTGTCAGTTTTTACTAGTATTTTAGCCCCATACAAGTACTCATGGAATTGGTCAACAATAGCCCACTTCAAAGCTAGGAACTCTAACTTATGTACAGGATAGTTCTTTTGGATGGGGTCAGGCTTCACTGGCAAAGGCCACTGGTCTCAGGCCATTCTCGCTCTTGGTACAACACAGCCCCCAACCCTTGCAAGCTAGCATCAGTGTGCAGGATGTAAGGTTTTCTTGGATCGGCATAGGCCAGCACTGGAGCATGGGTGTAAGCTGATATATGATCTCATGAAAAGCAGTCTCACAATCAGGAGTCCAGCGGGCCCCAAATACTTCCACTGGATGAAATACACTCTTTTCAGTCTTGAGGACGCTGACTTTGGTATTTTTGTGGGTTGGGGGATACCCTTGAGTAAGTTAAGAAGGCGGATCACTCTTGAATAGTCCTTGATGAAAGCCGATAATAACCACAGAATCCAGGAATCTTTGCAGTTCTTTTAGATTTTTCGGCTGTGGCCAGGTGGTCAAGGCCTCAACTTTACTTGGGTGTCTCTATTCCTCGGTGGATACTATGTGTCCCACATACTTTACTGATGTTTGAAAAATTGACACTTATCAATGGACAGTTTAAGGCAAAGTCCTCCAGTCGGTCCAATACCTTAAATAATCTGCTCTCATGTTCCTCCAGTGAGCTGCCAAACACAATAACATCATCTAGGTATACCAGGCACTCTAGTAAGTTCATGTCCCCCTGCACGCTTCATCAATCGTTGAAAAAGTGGCTGGGGCACCTGAAATCCTTGAGGCATCCTCATGAATTCATAGAAGCCAAGCGGACAGATAAAGGCTGTCTTCTCACGGTCCTCTGGGGCCATCGGGATCTGGTAGTACCACTCACGGAGATCCAACACAGAGAACCACTTGCTCCCGTTTAGGCAGTCAAAGCATCCTGAATGCAGGGCATTGTGTACTGATCAGGGATAGTCCGCCGGTTTAAGATGCGATAATCCACACACATCCTTACTGTCCCATTCTTTTCCTCTACCACAATGGGGAAGCATAAGGGCTTCTAGTTCTTGTATTACACCAGCAGCTAACATCTCTTGCAGATGCCGTCTCACATCATCTATGTCAGCAGGTGCCAGGCGTGAGACCTTCGCGAAATGGTCTTTCGTCATGCAGCGGATATTGTGCTCAGCTCCTTGCACGCATCCTACGTCCCATTCCTTTAAAGAAAACACCTGGTCTCTCTGGCAAGCTTCTCACTGATCCTCACTTTCCATTCAGCTGGCAACGGGAGTGCGAAATCAAACAAGTCCAGCGTTATTCTGTCATTCTTCCTTGAACTCTTGCTGCTGGGTAGCACTGCAGTGTCTGCACAATGCACATTAGCCAGGATGCAACCTCTATTTACTCGAATGTCTCTTTCAGACACATTATGAACTTGGACCATTACCCTTCTGGCATAAGCATGGGCTCTAGCGGGCAAAATACTAGACTTGACCAGCAGTCCCTCTGGCAATTTTCCATCGCCTGGTGCATCCAACATTAATATTTATTCTTAACATCCTTTCTGATACGGGACCTCTCCTGTAAGGTACACTGGGCATTTGGCACCAGGATCAGAGACTCAGGATCCTTCTTCCATACAATTCCGACCGGTTCCTCTGGTTCTATTTTTTCAGCATCTCTCTGTGCCTCATAGGCCTTCTTAATTAAAGCCGGAACTCTTAAAGCTCTACTAGTCTTTGACCCCTGTTTTTCATAACACAACTGTGCCAGCCTTCCGAACATATGAGCATTTGTTCCAATCAACAAAGGGACACCATCATACAGTCCAGTGGGGGACACACTAGGCTAGGGTCTCTACTTGTTGCCACTCCAGCCACGGAGGTGGGAAAGACAGCCAAATTCGGATATACCCGAATAGGGTAGGCCTTCTCACTCTAACCCCCATACATGCAGTCCTTCTAATGGTTGTAAGGGTACGTCTGACAAATGCTTCTGATACCAATCTTGGAACATAATTGTCACTTGGGAGCCACTGTCTAATACAGCTCTTGTAGACACTCCATTCACCTTTACAGTGGTCTCCATGGAGGGACCCACTATTCTGGACCAGTCTGGAGAGGCGGTAGTGGGGGCCTGGGCAACTGACCTTGCCACAAAAGGACGTGAGTTAGCATTTTTGGTGCCCTCACTGGGATCATTTTGTGCACCTCTTAACCACTGATTTGTTCTCCAGCTCTCCTTGTAGCCTATATGCAACTTTGTCAGTGTCTTTGGGGACCGCATTCCTTCATGTGCCCATCCTTCCCACAATTATAGCAAAACATACTTTCTGGAGTTTGAGCTGGCTGAGGTGCCACACTGGGAGCCAGGGCGGGGTATTACTAACTGGAAACCTTGGTGCCATCTCTGTCTGCGTGATAAGCATTTGGAGACATCTCGTCAGTTTCTCCACTTCCATGGTCAAGGAATTGAGTTTGGAGCTGTTATCAGCAGGAGATACATGGGTGGGTACCCCACCCCATAGCAGATGCAGTCGGATATAGGTCAGGGCCTGTACTTGCAGGCGTGGCCTTCATAAAGGACTGTTTTTGAATTCCCGGATCTCTCTCAACAGTTCGCCCCATTGTGGCATATCTTTTCCTTGTCAGAGCACTCATTGACTGCCAACCTCTGCCCCTGAACTTCACTTGATGGGTCACCCTCAGTCACTGGGTCGTAGCCACAGCTGTTGGTGCAGGTCCCTCCCGAGGTCGCCTTTTCTCAACTCCTCGAATTTCTCTCATTAACTCATCATAGGAGGGTGGGGATTCCAGTCGATGTTGGGCGAATTGAAGCAACAGCAGTTCTGAGAAGGGGCAGACTTAAGGATTCTGTCCAGTCTGGTTCGGTCCAGTTCAATCGCTGGCAAACTACCCTTTCTGAGGCATTCTTGCAACAATTTTCCAGCCGAGAATACATACACAGACAACAACTCCTTGGTACTGTTGTGCATTTCTTACTCTCCACCATAGGTCCTCATCAGAATCTGGGCTCCCATACATTCTCCAAGGCCTCAAGATAGGCCTGTGCAGTCGCTTCAGGTTACTGGCCTGCTTAGCAAGGATGGTAGCCAGGGCAGGACCTCGGAGGCTCTCACTAACCCTCTTTCGCTGCTTCTGAGCATTGCCATTCTAGCACTTGGGGGGCAACATAGTTCATCCAGGTCTCCTCAGTCATCCTCCCCTTGGGGGTGGGAGGGTGCCAGAGAAGATCCTCAACCTTCGGTAAGAGTCGTGACTAATGGCAGGTGCAGAAATAGGAGTCTGCATTGGTTCAGCCACCATTACGGCACTGGAGCGGAGAGGGTTGGGGAGGAACACCTCAGGTGGCAAGAATAGTTTCTTCAAGTCCTCCACAGTTTTCCCTTCTCCCAGCAACCATTTAACAAATTTCTCCTCAAAGTTTCAGATAGTGGTGGGGGCTCATTCCCCCGGTCTTTACTGTCCTTAGTTATCACTCCAAGCAGTGAGGACTCCTCTGGGGTAATGGTCTGTGGCACTTTGGAGCTATCTATGGATCCTTAAACTCTACTAGGGCCAGAAAAGTGTGGGTGAGCAGATTAGCATGCCGACCCACCACCACAGGGTTTTGTAAACCTTCCACCTTGGAAGTACTCCTGCACAGTGTCCGTATTGATACCCAGGGGATGTCCAGTATAAGCATAGCATTTGGGGTCGATCTCCTCCCAGTACACCACTCCACCAGCCGTGCACAGCCACTTCTGTCAGGGTACCCATTTTTTTCTTAACAGTGTTCAGAATATGGCCACTAGAGGACACACAATCCCAGCGGTGCCTCCAAGATGTAACCCCTAGATGGCGCTATCCCAGGGGCTACTACCCCTGCCTGATTTGCCACTAACAGGTTGAGGGGCCTGGATCCAATGGTGGTGCCTCCACCCAGAGGTCAGGGTTTGCAATAGTTAAACTTACTTGGTCACAGCCCTCTGGGACACTGCAACCCCCCTTTCTTCCCACTAGTGGCCCACACAATATATCAGAATTACCTTCACAGTATACACTAACCCCCAGGACTGGTTCAGGCACTGGGACCTCCTGTAAATAAGATACAGTGCAACAATCACAGTACAATACTTTAACATAGACAAATACCTCAGGCAGTATAACTTTGCTGAAACAAGCAGCTCTGATTTATTTAGGGGGATATAACAAGGACAGGGGGAAATCAGGTTAATTAGCTTATCACTTTACTCATCTACCTATGGCTCTGTGCACAGGCCTATCCCTACCAGTTACTGTCCCTGGGTACCCAAGCCCTAGTGGCTAGTCCAAACCGTGGCAGCTGGTAGGGGCCCTTTCACACAGAGAAAGAAAAATTAGTTTAAACAGTCAGCAGTACAGTGATTCCATTTGGATTCAATGTGGCAATTCAACAGGGAGCGACCCTGAATTAGTACTCACGACCTCCAAACAAGATAGGGTCCTTCAATGTCAGCAGGGCTACTCTTGAGCTCCACGAGACTCCACATTTATATGGCAAACTGCAACAGGCAAAAGTCCTTTAATGGCAGCAGGATTCACTTGAGGTACACAAGCCTCTTCACACATTTATATGGTAAAACAGAAAGTACTATACCAGGCAGGCTGCTTCTCTATCCCGATCGCAATTACTGCACAATACCCGGGAGAACACACAGCAGATTCAGTTCCTGACAGACCGAGTGCAATTCAGCAATTTCTCCAGTCTTCTACAGGGTGAGCCTGGTTTCTACTCTTCAGATATCCTTTGATTCTCTTCACAGGACGGATTCAGTCCTAACAAGCAGTCACACAAGCTGCAGACCGGAACTCTGGGCCTTCACACATTTCCGACTAAAACTGCACACTGAAAAAGCACAGGGCTCCTTCCTTCTTCACTGCCAGAGCTCAACTGAAACTCCAACAGACAAAACTGGGCACTTTCTTTGAGTTCCTCCCAGTTCTTGACTGGATTGGCTGTCACTCACAATAGACTGCTCCTGTTGGTCCAAAAAGGCCAAGTCACACTACATCTCCCAGAGTCACTGCCCATACAATCCTCTTGTGGCTGGCTCAGATTATGAGTCCAAGTTCTGATTCGTCCAAGGCACCATTTTAGAGCTAGCTTACCCACACTGATTGGTCCAGTTCAGCAGTTCAAAACCAGAATGGGGAACTAGGCAGACACAGTTCTGACTGCAAAGAAAGCAGGTTAGACAAACTGTAATTTCATTATTACTCTAAATGGTTTCTGGCAAACAGTTACATCTTTCAGATAGGTTCCCTTTGCACTCCTAGTGACTGCAAAATGGAGTGAATTGGCAGCAGCTCGAGTGGTACTCAATCAAAGAAGACACAGTCCCCATACAACTAATTATGTCTGCAAGCAGACAGCTCTTAAAGAGACAGTACCAGAGGTTCTAAAACACTCACTGATAAATGGCTTAAACGCCTAAACACCATTCAGGCTTGGAGCATTCAAGCAAGCTCCTGAAGTCTTTTTGGGAACCCCCCATTTGTAGGGGGTTGCATTAACTATAATTCTAATGTGTTGGACATTGGTATGGGAGGAAAAATACAATAAAGAGAGCAGGCAAGACAGCAGTGAGATACCATTATGGGTGGCCTTCCCATAATGGTAGAGTTATAGAAACATAGACTTTGGCGGCAGGTAGGACTTGGCCCCATCTAGTCTGCCCATTTCCTACCTACAGGACAGGCCGCAGATCCCAGTTAACCAACAGCCCACTTCCTCCTACCCCCCCACAAGAATTGCCCTATGTCTGTCCCATGCATTCTTGAATTCTCCCACAGTTTTAGACCCCACAACCTCCTCAGGAAGGCTGTTCCATGCATCCACTACCCTCTCTGTGAAATAATACTTCCTCACATTGCCCCTGAACCGCCCTCCTTCTATCTTTAAATTGTGTCCACTTGTTCTTGCACGTCTCTTTTTCTGAAAACTGAGTTCTGAGTTAGATATCATTAATGAAATAGAAGAGTTTGCTACTGCAGTAGACTTATAAGGAAAATCATTATGCCAAAGTCTTTAATGGGGGGGGGTACAATCTATCACATCAATGCCAGCTGCAGAAGTGGGGTCCACCAGGATTTCGGAGGCAGCCTTCTTAAGGGATTTGCGAATGGGCAGAAGCACCCTCGTTGTGTATTAAGCCCACCATTTCCAAAAACTCCATCTTATCCTCATCATCTGCTGTCTCCTGTGGAAAGAGGTTGAGGGTGCTTGCTATCTGCCTCACAAAAGAACAGTGGAGGTGCACCTCAGAGAACCAGGGAGGGAACTGAACTCCCGAACTGTTAAGCTCTATGGATTCACCCTCTTCTCCTTCTCCTCTTCATAACTCAACTCAGCCTTCTCCAACACAGGCTTTGATAAAGGCTGAGGAGCCTGGGGAGGGGGGCTTGCATGGACATAAAGACTCCCATAGTCTAGAAAGCCTGGAAGAACTGTCATGTCTTAGCCATGTCTTCAGTAGAGGGCATTCTATTCTTGTCAACTGGTGCCTCCTTTGCTTCTTCAGCAGGAGAGGCAGTGACATGCTTTTCTTTCTGCTTTTTCTTGGCAGACACAGATTCTGATGCATGCTCAGCAAATCTTTTGGTCTTGGTGGACTCAGGGTTCTCCTCGTCAGACACCCTGACCTATGAGTCACCTTCTTAGCAGCCTTGTTCTTCTGCTTAGTTTGAGGAACCAAACTCTTCCCAGAGACAGGCTGTAAAGAGGAGGCAAACTGAGAAGCCATGATATATTTTGGCCCTCTTATTTAGTGTTTTGGGGCAAATCCTGATGCACAGCTTATAGCTGGAAAAATTGTGATCAGGACACAAACAAGAGAAATACAACTTGCATTAGTCTGCCTTAGGCAGGAGTTTAAAACATTGGGCACAATTTTTCAAACCAGTGAGTCCTGTCCTTTTCTTGGGCTTGTCAGACCTGTCAATAGCTAACAACCAACTACCCAAAGGGAAAAAGGGGGTGGTTCCAGTAGGTTAGTGGTTCAGTCCCCACCGAAAAATGAGAACCTCAAAGTCAAATTAAAAACAAGTTAAATAAAGCCCAAAGTTAAGGTAAACATCAATAGAAAAGAAAATCCAATTCAATTAAAAATACTGTCTCATTTCCTAAATTGGAACCGGGACATAGAGAAAGATGATCGCAAGCAGTGAAGAGAAAAGGCAGAGTAAAGCCTTTTCTTATTATGCTGTAAAAAAATGGAATGCATTCCCAAAGGAGATTAGATTAGCAACATCCCTACAAGTTTTTAAACAAAAACTGTTAGGCCAAGCTGGCACAGTGGTGCTGAGAGTTAAGGAGCTGGACGCCACACCTTGCGCCATCCCGGCGACCTGGGTTCGGGGAAAGAGTCTGTAGTAGCCGAGGGGTGGGGTGGGGGAGGCAGGCAGGACTGAGCTGCTGCAAGGCGGCTTTCCTCTCCCAGAGAGAAGATGAGGGTTCCCCGGACCTTGGCTGCCACCCGTTGGAAGATGGATGGCAGTTCAGGCTACAGGGGCCCAGTGATAGCGCCAGGGTGGGATGAGGGGCCAAGCCGGTACCCGGAGTGTGTGTACACCGCCATGTGCATTAAGTGCCATGTCTGCCAGGGTTCTGGGATTCTCTGGGAAAAACTGGGGAAAAAGCATAAAAGTACATATAGAAGAAAAAAACAGTTAGGCCATCTGTCATTCATGTCCTTATGTAAATGTTACCAGTCACCTGTGTAGTCCTCATCATCATACTTTTTTTATTCAGCGCACTTTCTCAATTATAACTCAAGGTGCTTTACAATAATAACATCATAAAATAATAAAACATAACACAGACATAGTTAAAATTCCTTAATAACAGGTTAACTAACTAATCAGATATGAAGGTTTGATTAAACAGAAACGTTTTCAGCTCCTGTTTAAAGATATCCATGGACTGAGAGTCTCTGATGTAACGAGGTAAGGAGTTCCACAGGGTTGGCACACTGTGCCTGGGTGCCAGATGTTTTAAGGTGAACCCTGGGAATCTCCAGGAAACCCTCATCAGTGGAGCTGAGGGGATGGATAGAGCGGTGGGACAAAGGAGGTCTTGCAGGTAACCAGGCCCCTGACCGTGCAGGCCCTTTTAGGTCGGCAAACCGACCTTGAAGGTGATCTGCCACTAAACAGGCAGTCAGTGCAGAGAGCTGAGCACAGGTGTAATATGACACTATCTTGAAAGATCAGTAGTGATACCTATTTTGTAAGAATTAGCTTTTCTCTAATAAGATCAAACTAGAACATCCCTGCTAATAGCCTGACTAGCAGTGTCAGTGGCTCAGCAGGTAGCACACTCACCTCTGAGGCTGGGAGATCAGAAGACTGTGGGTTCTAGCCCCACACCAGGCACTCGGTTAAATCCCAATACTGACAATGTAGTGCAGCATGAGGTGGGTGCTGCACTCCTGTGGTGCTGTCTTTCAGATGAGATGTTAAACTGAGATCCCATCTGCCTGTTCTGGTGGTAGTTCAGGTGGATGTTAAAGATCCCATGGCACTTTTTGAAAAGTGCAGGGGAATTTCCCCGGTGCACTGGCCAAATTTCCCCCAATTCACTAAAACACCACCAACAGCTTAATCTGGTTCAAAGTCAGTTGGCTTTCATCTGCATCCCCCTCCCCAGGTCGTGCCTGAAAATAGGCAGAATTTGTCCAGTGCACTTACCCGGTCAACAAAAACTAAATAAATAAAATAAACTGCTTGGTAAATTACCATTATTGTTATTTTATGCAAATGTTGTTAACTGTTCAGCGATGACTAATGTATGTGTTAAATTGAATTTGTATGTAACCCCTAGGTGGCGCTATCCCAAGGGCTACTACCCATGCCTGCATGGCTAGTAGCAGGTTAAGGGGCCTGAGTTCTGAAATGGGTGCCTCCACCTGGAGGTCAGGGTTGGTAGTGGTCAAACTAACCTGGGCACAGCCCTCCGGGACACTGTAACCCCCCTCTTTCCCTTCCAGTGGCCTGAGCAATATACGATAATCACTTTTACAGTACCCCTTGTACACCATACCAGTACCCACACTGTTTGCACTTACCACCAGGGCTGGTTCCTCTGGTGAGACCTTGGGGACCCCCTGTAAAACAAGTTTATGCACAGTTAATAGCAACAGTACAGTACTCTTGGCACAAACTGGAACCACAGTCAGGTTAAATGCAGCAAAAAAGTCAGATCTGATTTATTTAGGGGACTTGAACAAGGAAGGGGCGTAATCAGGTTGATTGGCTTAAAGGTTATATTAATCAAGCAGTTATGCATTAAGTCCCCACACAGTCACACACTCTGGGTACCCAGGTAGGAAAATGATGGGCTAGCCAGGAACGTTGCAGCTGGTTGGGGCCCTGTGATTGAAGAAAGCAATATGCACAACACACACTACTTGTAATCCGGAGCTGAAGGGCTCAGTTCGAAAGAAAAATAAGAACGATGACAACACTTTAGATTGTTGTTGCAGAGCCACCTCGTTTCCCCATGACAAGCTGTTGAGCTGGAGTGCCCGGAGAAGCGCGACTCCACACGAATCACCGAGGCATCGTTTCTGTTCTGACGTTGAGCAGGGGCTGATCCCTAGGCAGGTCTCTTGTCGATGGCTTCTCTGTGCAGCGGGTAGTCGGGCTGGACCAGTGTGACAAGGCCCAGGCCCAATGGAGATGATTTTGGATTCAGTCCGTGGGGCTGGATGCACCTTCCAGCAAGCAGAATACAGTTCAAACCACAGTGGGGAACCAAATCGCGACCCACTAGAAGCACACAGCACATTTACAAGTAAGGAAATTCTAATTCAGCTTCCAGCAAACAGAATACAATTAAAACCACAATGGAGAACCAAATCACGACCCACTATAAGCACACAACACATTCACATGTAAGGAAATTCCACTGTACCAGGCAAAAGGCTCTCTGGTTGCAATTACAGAGTCTCTGTACAATCCGGGAGTTCAGAGGTGGCTGGCAGTCCAGACAGGCTGATCGCATTCAGCAAATATTCGGTCTTCTTCAGGCAGGAGCCTGGTCACAATTCAGCGGCTCACTTCGCTCTCCAAGTTCGGATTCAGTCGGAAAAAAGGCACAAGTTCCCTCTCAGGGACAGCAGGCAGGTATGCAGGCCAAAACCCAGGCCTTTCCACAGTTCTCCTGCGCGAATCCACTATGGATTGCTGCTCAAACTACCTCGAGCTGTTACTTCTTCACTTCCCAACTGAGATCTAACTGAAACTGCAAGCAGTTTGGGATAGTCCCAAAATCCAAAAGTTCGGTTAGCTGACCTGTCTGTCAATCACAACAAGGGCTCCCCTCCAGGTTATTTTAGGCACAAAAGCCCAAAACTACAATTCCTTGCAAGTTTTAACTCTACCAAGCCCCTGTAGGCAGGTTCCATTTTAGAGTCCCAAATGTACTGATTGGCCCATTTCACAGTCCAGGACTAAGATGATGGAAACAAACAGAACTGTCCATGCTGCAAAGAAGGCAGATTAGAACAAACTGCAATATTATTACTGCTCTAACCAATGATCAGCAAACAAGCACATCTTCTAATAGAGCTCCCTTTTAGATTAATTATGAGCAAGGCCACTGTTTTTCGTTTTTTACCGGAAAATCCGGTAAAATTCCGGAATTAGGACTGCCTGAAAACCGGTAAAAATGAAGATTTCATGGAATCTGGCATTTTCTATCAGATCAGTAAATCCATAAAAAAGTCTGTTTTTGTTTTAATTCCTTCTTGTACTATTTTCAGTTTGCTTTATTTAATGCTCTGTATGTTAAGCCTTCTTTAATTCTGATTATTTATGCACATACTGAAAGAATGATAACAGAATCCGGTAAAATCCGAAATTAGAGTAACAATCACCGTGAAATTCGAATCTTAAGTCTTGAAAATGGAATTTAATTGTTTTAATCACTGTAAATCAGTGGCCTTGATTATGAGTGCAATCCAGGCAGCTCTTAAAGAGACAGCACACAGAGGCTATACAGGCACTCTCTGGCAATCACATTTAAACTGCAAAAATGCAGGACACCAGCCTGGCAGTGAGCATTTAGACAAGCTCAAAAAAGACTTTCTGGGAACCCCCATTTGTAGGGGGGGTTACATGTATTACTTATCTTATTCATGATTAATGACTGTGCATGAATTCTTATATGTCTTTGTAAATAATTGTGTGATTTTAGAAGTTGTCTATAGATAAACTGTGTTTTACTGAAAAAGCCCTGGTCGTATTTGTAAACAGACCTTACTGGTCTAGTATACTTACCTGGTTAATAAATTAAAATTGAACTGAACTGAATTGAATTGAGAAAATGGCACCTAGCAAAACATGGCAATTTTTAGTTCAGGCTGTGAAAAATGTATTTATTTAATTTATTTATTTATTTAGCTTTTGTTTATCGGGTGAAGTCACGTTAGTCAAACATATGCCTATTTTTAGACGGTCTCTGGAGAAATACAGCACATCATGTACAGTGAACACCTTACAATGATAAAAGGACAAATAAGGAAAAATATATAACCAAACAATGGTAATATAAGGACAATACAGGAATGATGCACTCATTAGAACAAAATGATTATACATATGACTGGCAAAAGAAACTGATTATACAATGTTCACGAAACGGTAGTAGATTAGTAGGTATAAAATAAAATGCAAATTTAGAGGTTTAAATGCGGTTCAGCTAAGGCGAGAACCACGTTTCAGTGGTGATTTCTCGGTTCCATGGAACCACAGGAAAACCGAAGAAATCGTGTTCGAACAACGAGAAATACCCTAATCCTGATGCAGAGTATCAAAAACTGACTAAACTGAAATAAACTAGGAAATCAACCAGGATATTGGCACTGCGAAGAGCGACTTCGGGACGATGCTTTCTCTCAGGTAGAGAAACAAATCTGCCATTAGAGGGCAGTGGAGAGTGTGACCACAGCAGAGTTTCAAATTTCATTCTAAGTTCTCTAATTAGCATAAAACTATAGGCTCTGGGGCAGCTCATTCCAGGGGAATGATGCGTCTAGCAATAGTAAGGGATTGCTGAGGTTTGAAGAGACGCATATGTCTTCCTGCTTCTTAATATTCCACATAACACATCCAAAATGCAAAATTCAAATTATTTACATTCAAAGGCACCCAGCGCCACCATCACTTTTCAGGCCCCATCTACACTACACCGCCCGGGCCCGGTAATGGATGCAAACCGTTACAGCCGGGGAGCGGTGCAGAGTGTCCACACTGCAGTGCTGTCCGTTACAGGACCAGTACCGCCGGTCTACACTGCGGGGGCCGGGTGACCATTAAGGCGGCACCTGATCCCACAATGCAGCTTGCGCTGCCTAGGGGACCAGTACCACGCATCCACACTACGGCCGGTAACGTTACCGAGATGTAACTGGTTTCATAACACGTTGCTGAAACCATCATATATGGTTTTCAACAACTGTTACGAAATGCCTTCTATAACATTACAGGTAAACGCAAACCGCTGGCGTAACGGTTTGGGCCCCCTGTAACGTTATACGGAGGTGTAGTGGATAGGGTTTGCAAGGCTTGTGCTTCCTGCATCAAAAGCAATTACCTAGCAACCTTTGCTGTCCTAGCTCAGCACTGCACAAGCACTTCCCCTATACTTATAATGGACTATATGTACAGTAACTGGAAGTAGCAGTATCACACATTATTGTGTCTGTTGGATATATAAAGCTACTGCCATTATTTGCTGCAATCAACACCCAATCTTTTTTTGCACATTCATAGTTTATCAGCCCAAGATCCTACTTCAATGTGTCATAATGTGTTTTAAATCTTAACTCTTTAAATTTGACTGTTCACACTGTAACATTCATAGGTTCAAATGAACACCACTCACCTGTACATAATGTAATGCAACCCCCCTACAAATGGGGGCCACTAAAAAGCCTTCTTTGGGTGAGTCTAACTGCTCTCCGCCTGGCTGGTGTCCTGTCTTTCAGACGATTTAAAAAATAATTGAGTGAGAGTGCCTAATGCCTCCATGTACTGTTGCTTTAAGAACTGCCAAACTGCAGCGTAATTAATTTGCAGTGGGGGGCTGTGTGCTTCCCTGCTCGAGTCCTGCCTGGCCACTGAGCAAATCGCTCCGTTTCTGCAGTCGCTATATGCGTAGAGGGAGCCCTTTCAAAAGATTTAACTGTTTGCCTGAAACCAGTTAGAATGTTAAGTAAAATGCAGTTTGTCTAACCTGCCTTTCTTGCAGCTGGAACTCTGTGTGTTTTGCCCTCCATTTCGGTTTGAACTGCTAAGGGGTTCAACCAATGGGGATGGGGTTCCTTAAAATGGAGCCTGCTGGCAAATCAGAACTTGGACTCTCAAGTGGAGCCAGCCACAAGGGGATTGTATGAAGAGAGCCTCTGGGAAATGTAGTTTAGACCATGGTGCCTTTTTTCGCCAATAGAGGGAGCCTGTTGTGACTGACAAGGAGACTCAGCCAACTGAAACCAACTGCCTGCTGAGAGAGTCAGTCTGAGCATGGAGCTGGAAGAGTGAGCAGCTCGTGGGGCTGCTGCCCACGGGGCAGCGAGGGAACTACGCAGGAGGCCTGTAAATGGCCTGTCTGTCGTCAGCTCTCCTGGAGGTAGAGAAAAGGACTGTGTTTTCTTGGACCAAGTCTCCGAATTTTGTGTGTAAAAGGAAAGCCGGTGTTGTGGCCTAAGTCATGGGCAACATGCATGGAGAAGAAGTGAGGAAGAGGAACCTTAATTTTCGGACTGCAACTCCGAAGAGGAAGTGAATGCTGAAGTGCCCTGAGGTTTCGGGTAAAAGAGAGACGTTATGAAGTTGGAATCTGAGGGAGAAACTGCCCTGTGTGTTCGTGCAGCCGTTGTTGCACAGTAGTTCACGCGGGAAGCACGTGTGAGGCCCCAAAGTTGGCCTGCAGCCATTGGTGAGTGTAATTCGGACTGAATCCAAGCTTTCAGAGTGAAAGAAGAAGCAGAGGTCATTTTGGTACCAGACTTCACCTGAAGAAGACCGAAAGTGAGCAGACTTGTGATTGGCCTGTCAGGACACTGTGGTGTGGTATAGTAAGTGACCTTTACATATAAATGTGCTTAGTGCTTGTGGGGATTGAGATTTGAGTAATTCCCCATGTTGTGAACTGTGTGCTGTGCTGGGACTGTGATTCCCTAGCAAGGTTCGGACTGAATCCGAGCAGAAAGCGAGAGCAAAAGTAATGTTCGGACTGAATCCGAGTTTGAGTCAGAGGAGAATGCCTCTCTAGCCAGACTCAATCTGCTGAATGACCAAGATGCCTGTAGTGTGCGAGTGAAGTGACAAGCTGCTTGCCTGGTAGTGTTCTGTGTACATATAAAATGTGCAGTGAGCTGGAAGTCATAGCCCGCATCACTCGGACTACATCTGCCTGCATTGAGTGCAAGTGAGCCCTGCCACAAGGGCTGGGCCAGCTATTGTTTCTCCTGGCAATCCAGGACAATCTGCATCCCTGCCAGTTTTCAGCACTGAGTCTGTGAGTGCAAATCAGGGTAGCTCCCTGCCATCTGTTTACCAAATTGCAAGTGCGTCATCTAATCACTGATGTTTCTTTTCTTTTAAGAGTGAGCCATCCAGCTCCGGATTACAATTGGGTTTGTGCACATTTTTCCATCACAGGGCCCCAACCAGCTGCACCAATCCTGGCTAGCCCCCAACCATCCTGGGTACCCAGTAAGAATGACATTTGGGACTCTGAATATGCGCATAGTACTGTGATTATTAATGTGTCTCCTTAAATAAATCAGATCTGTTTGTTTCAACAAAGTTACACTGACTGTGGTGCTCATTTATGGTAAGGTATTGTACTGTGGCTATTGCACTGTATCATCTTGTTTTATAGGGGGTCCCCAGAGTCAAGTTGACAGAGCCAGTCCTGGGGTAAGTGTACATTGTGAAGATACTCTGGTGTATCGTGTGGGCCACTAGTGGGAAGAAAGGGGGATACAGTGTCCCAGAGGCTGTGACCAAGTCAGTTTAACCATCACCAACCCTGACCTGTGGGTGGAGGCACCCGCCATTGGACCTAGGCCTCTCAACCTGTTAGTAGCCTGGCAGGCAGGGTGGTGACACCTTGGAATAGCGCCACCTGGGGTTACAGTAATATGCCAGTCTGTATCTAGAAACACAGACTTTGATGGCAGATAAGGACCACTTAGCCCACCCAGTCTGCCCATTTCCTACCTATTGGATAAGCTGCAGATTCTAGTTAACCAACAGCCAACTTCCTGCAACCCCCACTATAATTGCCTTATGCCTATCCATGCATGTTTGAATTCCCCTACTGTTTTAGACCCACAACCTCTCCAGGAAGGCAGTTCCATCGTCCACCTCTCTCCATGAAAAGAATTTCCTCATATTACCCCTAGGCCGTCCCCCTCCAACTTTAAATTGTGCCCCTTGTTCTTACATCTCTTTTCTGAATGATGCTACCCTCCTGGACTTTGTTGATTCCTTGAGGTACTTAAAAGTTTCTATCATGTGCCCCGTCCCTCCTTTCATCAAGGGTATACATATTAAGCTCTCTCAGTCTCTCTTCATATGGTTTCTGATGTAGACCCTTCACCATTTTAGTTGCCTCCTCTGGACTGCTTCCATCCTGTCTATGTCCTTGCGTAGATGAGGGTTTCCAAAACTGCGCATAGTACTCAGATGAGGTCTCACCAACTGTCTGTATAGAGGGATAACCACTTCCCTTTTCTACTTGTGATGCCCTCCCTATGCATCCCAGTATCCCCTGGCTCTCCTTACTGACTTCTCACATTGCTTACCCACCTTTAGGTCATCTGACATGACTGCACCCAGATCCCTTTCAATTTAGCAGTGTCAGTGGCTCAGTAGGTAGCACACTCGCCTAGCAGTGTCAGTGGCTCAGTAGGTAGCACACTCGCCTCTGAGGCCGGGAGATCAGAGGGCTGTGGGTTCAGTTCCCACATCTGGCACTTGGATTAATATCCTAGTACTGACACTGCAGTGCAGCATGAGAGGGGTGCTGCACTTCTCAGGTGCCGTCTTTCGGATGAGACGTTAAACCAAGGTCCCATCTGCCTGGATTGGTGGTAGTTCAGGTGGATGTTAAAGATCCCATGGCACTTATCGAAAAGAGTAGGGGAATTTCCCCGGTGTCCTGGCCAAATTTCCCTCATTCACTAAAAATACCACCAACAGCTTAATCTGGTTCAAGGTCACTTGGCATTCATCTGTATCCCCATCCCTTGGGTCGTGCCTGAAAATAGGCAGGGTTTGTCTAGTGCACTTACCCAGTCAACAAAAACTAAATAAATAAAATAAAATAAATAAATTATTATTGTTGTTAGTACCTCCCTGCTATTGTGTACTCTTCTCCTGGATTTTTATTTCCCAGGTGCATTACTTTGCACTTCTTTGCATAGAATCTAAGTTGCCATATGTCTGACCATTCCTCCAACCTTGTCAAGTCCCTTCTCATCCTTTCTCCCCCTTGTATATCAACTCTGTTACAGATCTTTGTGTCATCTACAAAGAGGCATACCTTTCCTTCCAGACCCTCTGCAATGTCACCTATAAAGATGTTAAAGAGGACTGGACCTAGTACTGAGCCCTGAGGTACTCCACTAGTAACCCCCCTTTCTTCAGAATGTGTTCCATTCACTATTACCTTCTGTGTCCTGTTGTGCAGCCAGTTTGCTACCAGGCTACCACCTGGGACCCACTCCCAGGCTGGCTAACTTGATTATTAATCTTTGTGCGGGACTGTGTCAAATGCCTTGTCTGAAGCCTAGGTAGCCATATCCACAGCCCTCTCTGGTCTATTACTTTGGTCACCCAGTCAAAGAAATCGATTAGATTCGTCTGACACGACCTTCCTGCTGTGAATCCATGCTGCTTTGGGTCCTGTGCCCGCTGGCCTCTAGGTACTGAACAATTCTTTCTTTCAGAAGTGATTCCATCATTGTCCCCACCACTGAGGTCAAACTAACAGGTCTGTAGTTTCCTGCTTCTGCCTTGCTCCCACTTTTGTGAAGGGGAATCCCATCTGCCCTCCTCCAGTCCTCAGGTACCACCCCATCTTCCATGATTTGTTAAAAGTGTGGTTAGTGGTGTCACTAGGTCCTCCCTTAGCTCTTTTAAGTTCTAAGGTGAATCCGTCAGGCCCCATTGCTTTGTCCACCTTGAGTTTAGGAGTTCTTTCAGTACTCTTTCTTCTGTAAATGGACTGGCCTTCAACCCACTATCCAGAGTGCTTCTACTGTTTGGTTTGATAACTCCTCCTCTTCTCCTTTTGTGAATACTGAGCAAAAGTATTCATTCATATCTCTGCCTTTTCACTGTCTCCTCTGCCCACCTCCCTCTCCTTTATTAATCTTCACTATCCCTCCCTTAACCTTTCTATGCTCCCTAATGTACCTATGAAAGGTTTTATCCCCCTTCTTAACTGTAAGTGTACAGAACAACTAAGTCTTGGGTCACCCACAGGATGAAATCACAGTCAAAGGAAATTTGGATGAACACCACTCAGAGATGCATATGTCTTCCTACTTTTTAGTATTTCACGTAACACATACAAAATCTGAGTAACATTTTGTAGCCCACCGCTACAAAATCCGAGTAACATTATGTAGCCCACCGCTACTTCCATCAGACCCTTATATAAAGTATGCTTAATCTACAACGTTATAATAATACAAGCAACACACAGTTAAGAAATTCCATGGCCATGGGTGCTTTTGAATGTAAATAATTTTAATCTATAGCCATAATTGTGTATATTGTTTGAAAATGCAGGTAACACAGCTTTATATAAGGGTCTGATGGAAGTAGCGGTGGACTACATAATGTTACTCGGATTTTGTATGTGTTATGTGAAATACTAAAAAGTAGGAAGACATATGCATCTCTGAGTGGTGTTCATCCAAATTTCCTTTGTGATTTCATCCTGTGGGTGACCCAGGACTTAGCTGTTCTGTACACTTACGGTATAATTAAAGGCAACCTGTACACTTGCACGTTCAGTGTTTAGGAGGTATAAAGAAATACAGCAGGAGGAGTATAGGGAGAAGTACCAGGCAAAACAGAGGGAAGCAGGGAGGGCAGTGAGGCAAGCAAAAAGTGCAAACAGAAAGGATAGCCAAAGAAGGGGCAGAAGGGGACAAAACTTTCCTCAGATACGTATGCGAGAAGAAGAAGAAGGCAAGGGGAGGGACAGTGAGGATAAGGAAGTTGGCAGATGGTGACTACACAGAAGATTCTCGTGAAGGGGGGAGCTGACATCCTGAACAGATATTTCAGTTTGGTCTTCAGAGTGGAGAAGGAGGTGGGTGGACCAACAAGGAGCAACAAGAACATAGAAGTTGGGGAGGGGAGGGTAAACACAAGTCAAGAGGGGAAGAGTCTTGCAGGGATTTGCAAACCTGAACATGGACAAGACCACGGGACCAGATGAGATACTGTACATCCAGGTGTGCTAAGGGAACTGGAGGAGCTTGTTGTACCACTGGCATCCTTATTCAACATATCACTGGAAACAGGGATGGTTCCAGAGGTCTGGAAGAGAGCTGATGTAATTCCATGCCACAGAAGTGGCAGCAGGGAGAGGATTAGCAACTACAGACCAGTTAGTCTCACATTAGTGGTGGGGAAATTAATGGAAACCCTGTTTAAGGGACACTCAGCTTTTTCACCCATTTTTAGTGCCCCTGTAATATTGCTGCCTGTTAATAGAGCTGTAGTTACTAATGGCTCTGATTCAGTTTGTACAGCATATGTGCCTCTGCTTTCACTTTTCAAATGAGAATTACTTTTCAAAATAGCCCTCTGTTTTAAAAAAATAAGTATATTGTGGACACAAGCGTACTTAGCACTATTCAAAAATATTGTTTTGTTTGCACGTCTCCGAAATGGCCAAACTCATTCGTGCATGATGAGTTCAGTGTCCTGCAATGCCATTCTGTATGTCAGGGGTGCACAGGAAGGAGCAGACCGTGCATGTCAGTCAGAACAACTGAAAGCCTTTTATTAAAAAAAAATGCATTTAATAAAGCACACATGCTGTACGCACTGAATCGGAGCCATTACTGACTGTAGCTCTGTTAACAGGCACCAGTATTACAGTAGCACTAAAAATGGGTGAAAAAGCTGACCGTGTCCCTTTCAAAGAAAGACTAGTGGAATACCTTGAATCCAGGGGGCTGCAAGACCAAAGGCAGCATTGATTCATGAGGGGAGGTCATGTCAAACAAATCTGATAAATTTCTTTGACTGGGTGACCAGAGAAATAGATCAGTGAAGGGCAATGGATGTGGCCTATTTGGACTTCAGCAAAGTCTTTGACACTGTACTACTTGGAAAAATGAAGTTAGATAGTGTAGGAATGGGAGCCAAAGTTGTAAATTGGGTAAAAAGCGGGTTAATGGATAGGTGAAAGAGGATGGCAGTAAACAGCACTCACTCTAATGAAGGGACAGTGACCAGCAGGGTGCCATAGGGATCAGTACTGGGGTAGGTCCTGGTTCAACATCTTCACAAGTGCCAACACAGAACAGCCTGAAGGGAAGGTATGCATTTTTGCAGATGACACCAAGATTTCTGGTGGATACTCAGCAGTGGGTGTAGAAAATGAGAAGAGACCATAGAAAACTTAAAGAGTGGTCAAGGGTATGGCAGCTATGACTCAATGCTAAAATGTAAAATCATGTACCTGGGGCATAGAGACTCAGAAGCTAAGTGTAAAATGTTGGCGGGGTACGGTCAGTCACTAAGAAGGAAAGGACCTAGATGATATCTGATGACCTCACAGTTGCAGGGCAGTGTGACAAGGCAGAGGGCAGGGATAGTGGAATGCTGAGATGTATAGGGAGAGGTATCACAAGCAGAAGGAGAGAGGTGATATTACCACTGTATACACTTGGAATACCATGTACAGTTCTGGAGGTCACATTTCAGAAAAGAAAGGGACAGGGCAGAGGCAGGCCAGAGGGCAACTAAAATGGTACATGAGTTGCATGAGAAACCATATGATGAGAGACTGAGGAATCTCAATATGTACACCCTAGATGAAAGGAGGGAGACAGGAGACATGATAGCGACTTACAAGTACCTCATGGGAGCGAACATGGTATAGCCTGGCAACTGGTTTCAAACGTTTAAGTGCAACAGCATAAGAGGGCATGCAACAAAGCTAGAAAGAGAAATTTAAGAGGGACATGAGGAAATACTGCTTCACTGAAAGTGGTGGATGCCTGGAACAGTGTTACAAGAGGTGTAAGAGCAAAAAGGTGGTTGGGGAGGGGGTTCAGATATGCATTGATCATTATAGGGAATACCAGTAAATAAAAAGTGGGGGTCACTGGAAAAGTTAGGATCTGCTGGAACAAAATAGGCAGGAAAAAAAATCGACAGACTGGGTGGGTCAAGTGGTCCTTTTCTGCCGACAAATTCTCTGTTTCTTTGTTTCTATGTATTTTTTGACGTCCTTTGTGAACCTCAACCCCTCCAACAGTTTCAGGGAGTTACCGCTGGTACCCATGTAACCCACTCATTGTGAACAGCTAGCTGCTGTCCACCTTGTTTACTCCGTGGAGGTACTTGAATGTCTCCATCATGTCTTCCCTCTTTCTCCTGTCTCTCAGCGTGTACACACAGGACTCCTCACAGGACCTACCCTGTCACCCTCTGTATCATTTTGGTAACTCATCTCTGCACCACCTCTAACCTGTCCTCGCCCGTCCTTATTAAAAGCTAATAGATAAAATGTTGTGTGCTTCAGAAATGAGAAAAGGCGCAGCAATGAAAAAGCACTCTGGCATAACAGGGACTTTTTTTTTTTAACTTCAAGATAGTTTTACTGCCAGTACTTGTTACCCGGTCAACCATCTCACAGACTAACTGGTTATCCACCACTTACTCAGTACCACAGGGCAAACACTGACTTTTCCTCCAACTCCATTTCCCCACCAAGGAAGTTGGTGTGCAATGCCACACTGCCAGGTGTCCAGCGGCTACTCCTCTCCTTTTGTGTATTTCCCACTGTGCTCCCACCTGGTCTCTACCTGGAGGCACTCATGCAGTGGGAGCAGTGTCCCTGTCACAACTCCCTGAGGAACGAGAGCAATCCTTGGGACACTCAAGCCTTCCTCCACTGGCCGCTAATGGCCCGCACTTGCTGCCATCACGAGTGGTAGTGTACTGCTGTGCAAGTGGGTTGGCAATGTTCACTTTTAACATAAAAGATTACTTCTGCTTCTCAGCCTGCTGTATATCTAAACCCTCTGGTTTGTGACATCACAATCCGTTGCTGTGGAGATGATTGTGACCTGACAAACAGAGGATTATGGACTTCACCACTGAGAACAGCAAGAGAATAAGATGAAGTTTGAGACACAAAGATCCCGTTGGAATGTAAATGTCCTAAGTGATAATTAACAAGACATAAATACAGAAAGCAAATGAAACAGAAGTTGAATTGTGTTGGAATATGATTTTTGAGAAAGTTTTCCTGGGTTCTGAATAAGGCGCATCAGCAGACTTCAAATGTACAACATTTAAAAAAAAACTTGACCTGCAAGCCCTTCCATTCTTTAAGCCAGCGGTACTCAGGAGTCACGATGAAACACTGAGTACAAAGGCTGCTGCTCCTAATCTGCTACCTCTAGCATACTATTCCATTAATCTTAGAACTCCAGTAATGGGTTCATGTAGAAGCCCAGTTCAACCAGTCCATGTCTCCTGTAGGAGCACTGAAGACTTTGTTCAACCAGGGCATGTAAAATGGTAGGCTAGAATACATGGAAGTTTGATTAGATTGAACAAGGCCATTAAAACTCAGTTTCAGTCTAATCTTGAATGACATTTTATTATTTTTTTTTTTAAAGATTACTTTGTAAGCCAAGGGAGCAGGCCACAACAGCTTTGGTAAGTCATTAACTGTGCACTGTGTTTTGCTGTTGCATATTATGATGTTGCTGCTATCTCTGAAAGCAGGCAAGCAGACAATCATAACGCTGTCATTAGGCCTTTGCCGTGGCCTCTTCTGCCTGAAAAGGACGCATCTAATGGGCAATTAATAACATGGTTTTGTATAACACAGCCACTTAAAATTCATAAAGCAAAAATACATGTTTTTAACCAGTTGTAAAATCAAACCCCTTGCTTGCTTCTGCACGCTGGCTTGAACAACTTAATGAACCCTTAGCTGGCTAGCCTTTTTTTTTTTTTTTGGACAAACCATTTGTGCAACAGAGAGGTTAGTGCTCTCAAACCTTAATTTGCTAAAAGGCATCACGGTATAATTTATTATTATTATTTTTTTTTTTACAGTCTGTAGGATTTGTTTTTTCTGTACCTTGGGATAGGGAGTTATCATGGCTTTTAACTCGCTGAAGAGATGCAGACCTAATTGCCTGCTTTTCCACAAGGAAAATGCATCTCGGATTAATAATGAATCTCATGTAGACCTTGAGCAATAGGACATGAGAAGGAGAGAGAGAGAGAGGGAGGGAGGGAGGGAGATGCTGAAAGTGCCAGCAGAGTTCTGACAGACAACTGCATAAGCTTTCATAGATTTCTGTTAATCTTTACTTTTTTTTTTGCTTTTAATCATCTTCCCCGAGACATTTCTTAAGTAAACGTTCTTATCTTAATAGCATCCTTGCCTTATCTCTCACTGCATGGGCCCAAAACCAAGTGAGATCATTCTGCGACTGTCTCTCGCCTTTTATCATGAAAAACATCTGGACAGTCTGGGCCAGCTTCAATTATTTTACACGGATATTTTTGTAACTACTGAAATCCTGCATTTAGTACACTTGGAGATAGCATGCCAGAGAGGCAGTTTGCAACAAGATTAGTGTGTAGGATCCATATGGATGCAGTGAAAGAACAAATGGTCCAACTGCTTGGGTTCTGTGTGTCTACAGAATGCTACCTCTGAGTCCTCTTTTGGGGGGGGGGGTGCATGGCTGAGATACTGCCTGCATTACGCAGAGGAGTCCCAACACTGGGCACAATTACAGAAATCCCTTCTGCACAAATGCACCAATTTCATGTAATTTTATTCAATTTAGTGAGCTAGAACGGTGTGTTCAAATTAAGACAAGTTTGTCTTGAAATTGTCGTTTTTAAAAGGAAATCACATTTTTTAAAAACGTGTAGTTTGGGAAAATGTGCTGAACTTGTGCATTTTTAAAAAACTCATCATTTTTAAAACTGTACAATCGGGGGTTACACTTGGAAAAACCTTTTTGCTATCTGAATAAAGTAGGCAAAATGATGATGCATTTTGACAAAATTTCACAAAAATTGTGGAAATGCCAAACTAGAAATTCTGCACAATTTCATGAATGTAATAGAAACCTTACCCAGCACTAGATGAAACCCGTGTCTGTAGTTTGTTGTTATTAGTCTGAACTGAAACAAATGTAAAAGTCTGTTTGCAGGACACTTTTGTTCTGGTGAAGGCTCGTCATCCTGCCCCCTCCCAAGGATTTGAATACCCATGATACTTTGCACTGGGTTTGATGCTTTAAAGGGTAACCATGTGGTTTGGAGACATATAAAAATCAAATGTTCTTGTAAGGACTGAAACCCAACAGCTAACTGATTTTTTTTTCGTTATACTTAGAAATATATAGTAGGGACATGTCAGTAGACATGAGAGGGTAAGCTGATGAGGGTAATGAAACAGTGCAGCTAGGAAACAGGAACTGAAGACCTGATGAATTTATCATCATCGATTAGACAGCCAAGGACCTAAGTATGATTGCTCAGCTGAGGAGACTGGCAGCCCAAATTCTGGGTGAGTCGATCTGTAGTCAGGATAAAGCAACAGATGTTATTGTATGTAACATCTTATTTAGAATAATAAAATGCTATCACTAAAGCTGGACAGAAGAACACCTTTGCAATTGAAAGATGGGCCTTTGAGGTAAGGACATGCCTGACTCTGTATGCTAAACTTAGTTCGGAGTTTACAAAGTTGCAAGTAGTGGAAATGTGAAGGGAGAAGGGTAGAGTGATTCCATAGTGGTAAAAAGTGTGAACCCATTTATACAAGTTACAGAGAAGGTCTCAGTACAAGTTTGAAGTTCAGAGTTAGACCCAAACAACACACACTGTCTCTTTAAAAATTAATTTGTTCTGCATAAGCCAGGTCTGTACATTATGGAACTCACAGTTAAGCTGGTAGTTAATGTCAGCTAAGCTTTTAGAGCTTAAGTAAAGTGCAAGGTCATGTGCATACAATAGTGCAGAGCAGGAAACAGAAACAAAGATTATTAATGAGACTGGAAAAGAGCAGTGGACCCAAAATTGACCCGTCAGGAACACCAGTTTTAGTCGATGTTAGACAGAGAACTATTAATCGTTACTGTTTGATATCTAGTGCATAGATAATTCTCATCCCAAGTTACAGTACGTGAAGAAAGGCCTAGGGCCGACGACCCAAACATAACAGCTTATGGTCCAATGAGGTAAAAGCTTTATATCGCCTTTATTTATCTATTTATTTTCTGCCACTCAGTTTATTAGCTTTTGTTTACGGTTAAGCACACTAGACAAGGAATGCATAGTTCAGACGTCAGTACTCTGCCCGGTGCTCCATCTGGCTTTTACCTTACCTTTAGTTTTTTTTTTTTTTTTTGTGTGTTGTTGGGATATTTGTCTCTTTTTTCCCCCAGCAAGCTTTTTTTTTTTTTTTTTTTTAGCTCATACCTCTGGGACTCAATCCTGACTTGGTTTCTGGGCTGCTCTTTCCCCCATCCCTTGTAACAGCACACCTGGGGTCCATGAGGCCTCTGCTGTTGCTGTGTGTTTGGGGGGGGAGGGCACTCCACGTTTTTGGTAATCTGTATGCTATTTGTGGGGGTGTGCCCTCCAGGGTGAAACAGAAACAAAATCTATGAGAAGAAAAGAACTGCTTGGCCCACCCTGTCTGCCCAGATGCTCCCTGCCTGATCTGTCTCTGCAGACTCTAACTAGTCTCCGTCAACCTTCCCCCTTCCCTGCCTATTTACTAATATATCCCTATGTCTATCCCACACATGCTTGAATCATGCGTGGGATAGACTGTAGAGGGAATGTAGGTATGCTGTAGTAGCTAGGAAGTGAACTGGATCCTCCTCTGGTAAGCTGTTTTCTTTATTTTAAAGTTCATGGATGCAGGATTGGCCAGAATGTCATGTAGCACCATGCTGGGCAGTGAATCCTGCATTCGGGAGCACAGCACCAGTTCCCTACCTAAGGCCCTGTCCACACTATTCCTCTGTAACGTTACAGAGGGCTCAAACCGTTACCGCAATGGTTTGCGTTTACATCTGTAACGTTACAGAAGGCGTTTTCGTAACCGTTGTTGAAACCACTTGTGAGGTGGTTGAACAGCGGACTATAAATAATCTTATGCCCTATGCGTTACCAGCCATAGTGTGGACACGTGGCGTGTAGCTCAGTATTCCCCAGTGCAGCATGAACTGCATTGTGGGATAGGGTGCAGCTGTAACGTTACAGGCACCCACAATGTGAGGGCTGTAATGGTTCCAAACTGTTATCGAGACTGTTTGCCGCAGTGTGGACACACTGTACGTTCCGGTCTGTAATGGTTTGAACCATTACAGACTGTAAGTGGTGTAGTGTGGACAGGGCCTTAATGATTCCTGCTGCTGCTGCTGCTACTGACTTGCACTTGGCATTGTAGCACTTCCACTAACCAGTCTCCCCATGGCAACGTCATTTTCCTTTCCTCTGAATGCATGTCTGCATTCTCGGGGTTAGGACTGGCTTGGAGGCCCTTTGGCCACTGGCTGCTCACCAGGATGTGGCTGTCATTGAGGTCCTCCTTTTGCTCCATGACAGGGTCTTTGTGGCTCTCCAACTTTTCTCCTGGCTGCATGGGGTGTCCTTGCCTTTTTTATTTCATCTCTATTTTTCCCTCCTGCAGCCACAGTCCCTGCCTACCTCCAGCCACTGCTTCTCCTCACCGCTGACCCTGGACTTTTGTGCATGCCCAGCTGGCATAAGCTACTGTACCATCGAGGAGGGCCCTTCCGATGCCCCCACGCCCAGCCAGGATCCATTACCAGCACCACGCCTCTTCCAGGCATCGCCAGCCGGTGAAGCTGTGGCTATCAAGCTGCCGCGGGCTTTGTGCTGCCATTTTCCTCCCTTTATGTGGTCCCCTGGAGTGCAAGTGTGCAATGACATCGCAACTTGCCGACGTCTGCCGCACTCCTCCCTTTTTCGGCACCGCTCTAGTAGTGCCCCCGGTCATCACCAGGTGATTCTCGGGATCCCTCCCCAGGATGAGAGAGCAGTCCTCCAGATGCTGAATCCCAACCTTCCCATGCCAACTTGATGCCCCGGGCTCACGTCCGAACACGGGTCGCCAGCGTGGCACGAGGTGTGGCATCCAGCGCCTCAACCCTCAGTGCCACCGGGCCGGGCTGGGGGTGTCCTTTCTGATGTTTCACAGGGTCTTTCTTCCTGGCTGCTGCCTGTTTTTTCTCTACACCATGGAGTCAATTTGGGTTGTGTGCTCAGCCACCTGGACTGGTTTTATGCATCTACTGCTGGTGTCACTCCATAGCCCTCTGTGGTGTGCTGAGGCTTTTGTGCAGGCTACCCATCTGTTCAGGGTAGAATCTGATTCTACATATCCTGTACAAATTAAATGCAGGTAACACCAGTGCATGGCTACTTGCTTCTCGTGGCTCTGGGCCAGCCAGGACGACTGACCTCTGCTGCATGGCTATTACAGAGTTCTCCTGTGTGTACATTTGGGAAGTCTACCTTGATGGCTTCCTACACCTTTTGACTGTAGAGATGAAACCACAGTTGATTGCTGGTTTGGCTTGGACCTTAGAAATGCAGCACTGCAGCCCTCTGCTTGCAGCTAGTCATCGATTCTCTACATCAACACCGTCCCTGATGGGTTCATCTATGCTACCATAGTAACTATGGCAGTCTCTGTACCACTACAGAGACAACCAATGTTGCACAAACAATGTCATACACGAGAGCAGCTAAGCATGCTTTCCATGTCCTCGCTGCTGGACCCACAACCCAGCATACCTTCAGTTAGAGTGCCTTCTTGGTTAAATTACATTAATAATAATAATAATAAATTTATTTAGTATAGCACCTTTTAGAGCATCAAGGCACTTCACGGATATAAACATACACAATCGAATAATAACTAAGAATAAAATCATAGAAAATCAGGAAATCTTTAACCCAACATTCCTCTGAATTCCTCTCTGAACCCAGAATAGGTGCTTTCAAATCCAAATTCCGTGGTCACCTTGCAACATTGTGTAAATATGACTGTGCCCACTAGTTTACTCATTGGATAATTTCTGCTTCTCCAAGCTCCTTAACAACCCCACCCCTAACCCACCTCCCCCTTCTGGGCTTTATTTTAATCTACTGAGATTATTAATTAGGTATATCCAGTTAAGATTTTCCACCCCCCATGATCTATAGCTCAGGCTTTTATTATAGCATCTATATGGATCTTCATCCTTTCCCTTACTCTGGCTGGGGATGTTGAGACTAACCCTGGTCCCGCTCTGGTCACTAATCCAATCCAATCTCGTCCTTTGCACTGTCTGCCCCAATCATCTGGCCTCACCTTTGCCCACATTAATACGAGGAGTCTCCTGGCCAACTTCCCCGACCTTGAGACGTGGTTAAACCCTAACAACCCTGATATTCTAGCCATATCCAAAACTTGGCTTAAGCCTTCCATTCCTGATTCCCAGTTCTATCTTCAGGGTTACAACCTGCTTTGGGCTGATTGACCTAGTGCTAAAAGGGGCAGATGTCTTGCATTCTATTACAAACCACATCTGAACGTTACCTTGTGTCAGGATCCCATTCTCGCCAACTATGAAGTTCTTCACTCCATGCTCCTGCTCGGCAGCGTCAAAAGACTTCACATCTTCTGCATATATATTCCTCCCAGAAACTCTAGGCTAGGACTCGAGGAGTTTATTGAATATTTGCTATACGTGACTGGGAAAAACTATATCATCTGCCTTGGGGTTTTTAACCTCGACTGGGCCGGACCTAGCTCCTCCCTCTTTTCCTCTTTGACTAGTAAGGCCAATCTTTCCCAGCTTATACTAGAACCCACTAGGATCTCCAACAGAGGTGTCTGCGCCACTCTCCTAGACTGGATCCTGACAAATAGGAAGGAGTTTTTCCACGTGGCTCTCCCAGATACCATAAGTGACCATTACCCGGTTTACTGTATTTGGGATACCACCTCCCCCTCCTTCCCTTTAAAAGTTTTAACCTTTTCTAACCTCTCCAACCTGAATCCTGAAGCCTTCATTCATGATCTTAACCTGGTTGACTGGTCTCCCCTCTACCTTAATGATGATATAAACATTGCTGTAGACTATTTCACCTCTTCCCTACTCTCTCTACAAAATAAACACATCCAGGTCACTACTAGAAGGGTAAAAGGGAAAGTCACAAAATGGCTCAAGCTTCCCCTGCTCCACCTTCTGAAACTCAGGGATAAATTATGGTCAACTTGGAAGGCCTCTCATTTACAGACTGACTTTGAAGCCTACAGAGCCTTATGGAACACCTGCAAAAAGGAGATTGGCACAGCTAAAAGTTCTTATTTCAGAAATCTCCTTGGTTCTTCTGCTTCCAATCCCAAGCGGTATTGGACACACATTAAGGAGATTCTTGGGAACAATAAGCCTCTGACACCAAACGATATGTACATAAATGATGCCCACTGTAACCACCCTCTCACCACTGCTAATGCCTTCAACTCCTACTTTTACACTCTACCTACCCTGACCCCCTCCTCGCTCCCCAATACTGGGCCTGACTCTTCTCCCATTCCTTCTCTCTTTCTACTCTGGTATTGGCTCCAGTCACACACCTTGAAGTACTAAACCTTCTCAAAACTGTTCCAGCTAGTGGTAGCGCTGGCCTCTGATGGTATCCATCCAGGGATTCTTAGGCAGTTTGCACCTGGCTTGCTGCACCTATAACTAGGCTTTTTAACCTACATTTCTGCTCTGCCTCTGTCCCCTTGGTATGGAAAATGGCTAGAACTATACCGGTACTTAAGAAAGGGGACGCTAAACTCTTGACCAACTACTGCCCCATCTCACTTCTCCCCACGCTTAGCAAACTACTTGAGAAAATAATCCATCATCAGGTCTCTGAGTACCTTCTTAAGTTTAATCTTCTATCCCCTTCCCAGCATGGCTTCAGGGCTGGGCACAGTCCCACTACTGCTCTGACCCAGATTACAAGCGATATCAAGGAAAACATGGATAAGAGCTTACTCACGGGAGCCGTGTTTATTGACCCCTTGAAGGGTTCAATATGGTCCATCATTTTTTCCTCTGGTCCTACTGGTAAGGTTCAAGCCCTAGGTGCCTCTGACTCTACCCTATCCTGGTTTATCAGCTACCTGGATAACTGTCTCAGGCTGTTTCATCTGTAAGGTTCTCCTCCCCTACGTTATCTCTCCCATGGTGTTCCACAGGGGTCCATACTTGGTCCACTACTCTTTTCTCTATCTAAACAATATCTCCAGTCCTTTCCTTCACAGCAGTCTACTCATGTATGCAGATGATCTCATGCTTTATTATTCATCCAAGTCTATTGCTGACATTAATCTAAACCTATCTCATGACTTCCAATCCCTTCAATCCTCGCTCTCAGCTAACCATCAAATACTAAATATTGGGAAGACCCAGGCCATGCTTTATGGGTCCTCAAAAGTGCCCTCCGTGTCCCCTAAACCCTTGTCCACTGCAGGGATGGGACTAATGTCACTAACACCTCTTCTTTCAAATACCTCGGGTAACGCTTGACCCGCATCTGGATTTTCAGTACATATCAATGAGGTTTGTCGGTCTGTCAATGCTAAAATTGGGCGGCCTATAGTCGCCACTCACTCACCTGACTGCGAGGATATCGATAGCAGGAGGTGTACTTCTTCCTCAACTCCTTTATGCCCTCCCTGTTCTCTACCATGACAATATCAGAGTGCTCAGCACGGGACACTTCCTTATAATATGTATGCAGGTCCGCCTTATCAGCCCTCGCGCCTAACTCATCACTGCCTACTCCACTTGGCCTAAACTGGTTATCTCCCAATGACCTCCCGTCATACACTTTTAGGTGTCTTGTTGACTCTCTTACTAGAACACCTCATCCGGCCTCTCTGGGTGACATGCTTACCCCAGCCTCCACTCTCGCTCACTTAGGTCCTCATCCATCCCAAAACTCACGGAATGGCCTCTCGCCACCAAAATGGGTGAACAGGCCTTCTCCTATTTCAACCCTAGGTTTTGGAACTTGCTCCCATCTCATGTTAAAACTCCACCTCCCACCTTTCTTTTAAGTGCTCACTGTTTTCTCACCTCTTTGCCCTAGGTAACTGTGACTGCTCATAAATGGGAGTACCACTTAAGGCGCCATGTCATTTCAGTACTAATGTATTACTTACTTTGCTGTATCCCCTATGTGTTTCCTTCACCAAACTTGGCTAATATGTCTGATTGAGCGTGCGCCTCCTCATACCAATTATACTTCTGATTTGTTACTTATTGTTATACCTTATTGGTTACTGCATTACTGTCTGCTTATCTCTTCTCTGATGTATCTCAACCCAGTCTGTAACACCTGCACCTAAGTTGTTGTTCTGATCTGTACTGTTGACTGTTCTGTATTGTACTCTCCCAGGTAGTGCCTGAAAATAGGCAGGATTGTTGCCTAGTGCACTTACACGGTTACCAAAAGCTAATAAATAAATAAAATAGTTCCTACTCCCTGCTCCTCAAGGTCCCTGACCCATCTAGCTGCCAATACCCGTTGACTCCCAGTTCCCCTGTCCTACCCCGAGTACTACTTCACATACTCCACCTTTTTCTCCCCATCCCTCTCACCCACTTCCCTCACCATTTTCACTGTGCTGATATTTATGTAACCCCCAGCAAATGGGGGTTCCCAAAGTCTTCCAGGAGCTTGTCTGAATGCTCCAAGTCTGGGCGATGTTCGGTGTCTGAGCTGTTTAATGTGGTTCCAAGTGAGTGCTATTTGAGCCTCCATGTACTGTCTCTTTAAGAGCTGTCTGCTTGCAGACTTAATTAGTTTTGTATGGGGGGACTGTGTATTTAATGCTCAAATCCCACCGAGCTGTGGAGAAATTGTCCATTTCTGCAGTCGCTAAGAGCGTAGAGGAGCCTAAATGAAAGATGTAACTGTTTGCCTGAAACCAGTTAGACTGTTAAGTAAAATGCAGTTTGTCTAACCTGCCTTTCTTGCAGCTGGGACTGTGTGTGTGTGTGTGTCACCCTCCATTTTGGACCCTAAACTGCTGTGCTGGGCCAGTTGGGTTAGGGTTCCTAAAATGGAGCCTGTGGATGAATCAGAACTTGGACTCTTAATTTTGAGCCAGCCACAAGGGGATTGTATGGGCAGTGACTCTAGGAAATGTAGTTTTGACCTTGGCGCCTTTTCTACCAACAGAGGGAGTCTTATTGTGAGTGACAGCTGAATCAGCCAACAGAATAGTGTGGGGCTAAGGAAATGCCCTGCTCTGTGACTGGAAAGATCAGATCAGTTGTGACTGTGAAGAGAGAAGGGCTGTATTAACTTCTGGGGTGTATAGTTTCACACAGGAAGCGCGTGTGAGGCCCTGAGTTTTGGTCTGCAACCTTGGTGAGTGCCAGTTTGGACTGAATCCGAGTTGTGAGGAGAAAGAAGCACTAGAAGTGTGGAAACCAGGCTCATCCTGTAAAAGACTGGAGAAATTGCTGAATCACGCTTGGCTTGTCAAGAACTGAGGCTGCTGTGTGTGCTCCCGGGTATTTTGCAGTAATTAATCAGGATCGAGGAGCAGCCTGCCTGGTATAGTACTTTCTTTTTACATATAAATGTGCGAGTGCTTGTGGGGAATCACTAGTTCAAATCCCTGTACAGTGAATTGGTGCAAAAGCTGGAAGTAAACCCCAGCTAATTCAGACTACATCCGCTTGCTATTACTGCAGTGGGGTCCAGTCACAAGAACCTTGTCCTCATGCTCTGCTCTTCTGGCAATCCAGAGGGACATTCTCCATCTGATCCTCAGCTTGGGTGTTGTGAGTACAAATCAGGGTATTCCCCTGCAGCTTGTTTTCAATCACAAGTATGTCACCTAATTCTAGTTGTTTCACTGTTTCATGGACTGAACCCTCCGGCTCCGGATTACAATTGGGTGTTGTGCATATATTTTCTTCTACAGGGCCCTATCCATCTGCACCTGCTGGCCAACCCCAGGCAATGGACCTGGCTAGCCCCCACAGGTACCCAGAGTGTGACTTTTCAGACCCTGTATGTGTGCACAGTACTGTGATTTAATGCCATTAATTAACCTGATTTCCTCCTGTGTTACTGTTCCCTAAATAAATCAGATTTGTTGTTGTTGTTGAACTTTAAACTGTCTGAAGTGTCAGTACCTTCATGCCAAACACTGTATTGGTTTGTGTATGCTGCTTAACCTTATTTTTCAGGGGGTCCTCAGAGACGAACCTGCGAATCAGTCTCGAGGGTAGGTGGTACCTTATGAATGAACAGTGTGTACATGTGGGGTATTGGTACTGTAACTCCTGTGCATCGTGTGGGCCATTAGAGAGATTAGAAGGGGGTCTCAGTGTCCCAGAGAGCTGTGACCAAACTACACCAACCATTCCAAACCCTGACCTCTGGTGGAGGCACCCGCCATAGAACCTAGGCCCCTCAACCTGTCAGTAGTCAAGCAGGTAGGGTAGTAGCTCCTTGGGATAGCACCACCTGGGGTTACATTTATTTACTTTACTCTTTGATGGACAAAGTCTAATAATTCTGACTGCAATCCTGCCTGCTTGTTCTGCTGTATGTTTATTGTTGTGATGATATTGTATCAACTTGGAATATCTTCTGTACCTCTTGCTTCACCGATTGTAATATTACCGTATTTCCTTACCTGGAACGCTACTCTGCTTTTTGTATTACTATTATTTTTCACCTAGCTACATTGTACTGTTTTCTTGATGTGGAACCTTTGTAAGAGAACCCTGGTACAAAGGTATTTGTAATCCTAGTAATAAATAAATACTGTCTTTATTACTGTTCGTGATCTCGTCACTCATCTCTGCTACATGACATTACTGTCACTGATGCAGCTAAAGCATGTTATACAGCCACACCCATCATCACTGTCATCACGACCAGGACTGTCATCCTAGACCATGGAAATGATCATCAGCGATGCAGTTTGGCACCTTGTATAGTCCACGTCTGTCCTTAGTCCATGCATCCTGTTTTTGCTATTGAGCCTATTACCTCTTCAGTATGAAGAAAATGAGAAATGCAATCCGGATCTATTTGATGCAGTGGAACTGGACAATGGAATGGAGCATCTCCTTATTCAAGGGTTTGACTCCTACTCTACCACATCCTCAGAAGGTAAGGAACTGGTCATTTCTGTACCACAGTCTCCTCCTGCAGATGCCCATTTTCAGGCATTACTGCACAATATGCATGTTAAACTGCAAATAAAGATGCGGTGGAAGACTTTACAACAGGAATCTGTATGAGTTTTTGGGAGTCCTGTGACCTCCTCTGTCACAGTACCTCTTACAGGTCTGGAGGTTGCTGCACAGGTAGTCTGGCTTTAGTCCAGTTTCTTGCTCTTTCTCTCAGCTTATTCCACTTTGTCCACGCAACCAGAAGTTTGGTGGTTATGATGGCTGATTCTGACAGGCCAACCACACCTCAGCTCCATGTCTCCTGATTAGGAGTCTAGCCATCCGGACACAGTGGACAAGTGGATGTATGCCTCAACCTTCCTTGGTCTCTGTACAGCAACCTATATGATCAAGTATTAGGACTGCCTGTGGAAGGAAACCAGGCAATCCTAGTAAACCAGGAATCTTTGGGAACTTCCTTTCCAGCCCCAGAGGTAAGGGAGAGGGTGGCACCTTATCTGTCCCTTCACTGTCCTTTGACTTCCTACCTTCTATTCTATCTCACTTGACAGCATCAAAGTGCATGTAGGGGCAGGATCGCACTGTCTCTGTCAGAGTAGCATACGTTCGCTTCAAACAGCTGGTTCCTCGCCATGTGTCAGATCGTCAAGCCCTGGAATTTGTTACCAACCTCCTGTACTTCATCCAGTGCCTTGCACCTGTCCCCAATGCACCTCTCATTCTTACAGTCCAAAGTGTACTCTCTGCTGGTCAAAAGTGCAGTTCAGCTACTTCCTCTTGCAGAGGGTGCCTGAGGGTTTCTTCTGGGTGGATTCTCGAGGAACAGAGAACCTTCAGCCTATACTAGCCCTCATGGCTCGAACTAACAAATTATGAGTTGACAGTATGGTGTCTCACCAAGCCATCCTCACCCTACTGTCACAGGAGTGCTGAATGTGTGCACTGGACGTGCAGGATAAATATTCTCACATCATACTCAGATGCTGTCAGATGATAGCTGTGCTTCTGCCTGCTGGGCTGACACTTTCAGTTTCATTTATTGTCCTTTGGTTTGTCAATTCCATTGCATGTCTTTCCTGAATGCTTGCAACTGTAATCATGGCCATCTGCTGACAGATATTGTATGCCTTCCCATACCTGGTCGACTGGCTCCTCAATGCTCTGTCCAGAGAGCTGCCGATCTGCATGTTATTCTGGTTTCTGCTGATGTTCAACCAATCAGGATCTCTGTAACAGGCTGAAGTCTGTGCTGCTCCTATGCCGTGAGGCTGAGGTGCATAGGCACAGTGTTGGATGTGATTTACATGACTGCCCATTTGTCAGATGGCAGGCCTTTGCCCTGATTGTTCAAGTGGTCCAGGCTCCTTCCGACACCAGGTTTTTGGCCATAACTGAGCTTCGCCTATTGGATCTCATGGCAGCTGCTACTGAGATGGTGCTTCTGGCCTGTCTACATCTAAGGTTCTCATAGTGGGTCCTCAGTGTTCGTGATTCTGGCCTTCAGCTTCAGGATCACATGATTTTACCCTGCCCAATCTCCTTTTGGTTGCAGGATCGCTAATAATCGGATTACTTCCACATCAGGCCATCCATACAATGGATGCATCTAGTTATGGCTGGCTTGCCCACCTCATATCCCTGGTATCCATATCCTGGGGCATATGGACCCCCACAGAACTTTTTCTCCAGCTCTACAATCTGGAGATGAGGATGGTCCTTCTGGTCCTTGGGGCCTTTACTTTGTTGCTCAAGGAAAAACCAAGTAGAGAGGACTGATATTCATTGTGTAATACACTTCTTCAACACACACAGAGAGGTACCCATTCCTAACTCATGCTGGGAGAAGCAAGGGAGTCTGTGATTAGGCAGTAATGCACCCAATGTATCGGGTCTCATTCCTGCAGGCATGAATTCCTAATGGACCCTCTCAGCTCTCTCAGACTAGATTACAGGCTGGCTTGCTCCTCATAAGAGCCCTGCCTTTGCCTTCCTGGCTTACACAGCCCACTATTCTGTATTTTTTTTTTTGAAATTTAAGTTTATTTGGTTTGAAAAACAAAGCAAAACACAACAATACAAAACAAACGAAGGAGGTACAAGAAAACGTTAAGGTAAACGGTACAGCCAAAGAACTACTCCCCACCCACATTCCAACCCCCAACGAAAAAGGAAACTAAAACCCCACCCACCCTCCCAAATCCCGAACCCACCCAAGGTCCCGTCCAACCCACCTGATGACAAATAGACAAACATTATTCAGCATTGAACATCCAACCTCCTCAACCACCCCTTCCCCGTCCCTCCGGGTGCACCAACAAAACAAAGCTTAGACTGGACAAAACAACATATCATCATAAAACTTCAAAACTTGGTATCTATAAAAGAGCAATATAGTCCAGAAAACGAGAATTAACATAAACTTAAAATAAAAAGCAGACAGAAGAATCGGGTCCCAGAATTACATAAATTAAAGCAGACACAAGGCTTGAGTTTACCCCACCTCCTCTGAAACAGGTCCAGACAACCTTTAAGACTAGCAATCAAACTCTCTGACTGAAGGTACGAAACCAGTTCAGTCAACCAATCAGCAAAAGACAGGGCCAATTGATCAGTCCAGTGTCTTAAAACCAGTTTTTTAACAGCCATAGACACCAAAGCCATATGGTATCGACGCTCAACACTATCTATACGGGAGAACTCACCCAAAATACATATCTCAGGACAGAAAAAAACGGACAGACCCAGAAGAGGATCAAGGTAGTCCCGGACCAGAGACCACAAGGAGGCAACTTTGGGACAGTCCCAGAACATATGGATTAAGTTACCATCTCCTTGCAAGCACCTAAAGCACTTTGAGTGAGAGACCTTCTTGAGCTGAAAGAGTTTAACAGGAGTATAGTAGAGGTTATTGACAATGTAATATTGTGTTAACCGCAACCTATCCTGAGTATGGTATCTATGGAGATCCTTCCATACACCAGACCAGTCCGGGGAAATGTCAGGTAAGAGGCGTGCCCACACACCCGAACCTTCAACCGTCTCCTGGGATTTATAGTTCAAAAGAAAGGAATATATCAAAGAGACAGGGTGAGATTGGGAAGCGAGATTAATAATTCCAGAGAAGAAAGGATAAGCAACCGAATCCCTAAAAATGGTACCAAATCTCCGGCTGATCAGATGCCTCAGTTGATAGACTTTGAAGACATCTCTCCTAGGTATATCAAATTTCCCCAAAATATCACCGGAAGAAAGAAGTGAGTCCTGGCTAAAAAAATGCTCGAGTCTGGCCTCTCTGATTTGTGGGAGCCACTCCGACATAATCCATGAACTACCCAGCTTAATATTGGGATTACGAACCACCGGTTGTCCCAGGTCTAAAGTACCAGAGATGCGGAAGGACTTTAGGCACTGACCGAGTGACTTAAGAGCAACCATCATCACACTATCCGACACCCAATGTGAGAATACCTTTGGGGGCACATAAAGTAGGGCATACCTATCTGGTTTAATCTCAGAGAGAGAGAGGCACGTTCAAGCTGGAGCCAGATTGGACAGGATGAATCTGGGTCCGTGGAAAACCATCTTCCCAATTTAGAGAGGTGAGCCAATAATACAACAGGAGATTAGGTAATCTAAGGCCACCCTTCTCTCTAGGAAGGACAGTTTGGCATAGGAACGCTTAACCCCTTCCCTGCCAAATAAAATTAGAAAAAGTGCATGAATTTGCTGAAAATAGGAGATGGGAAGCCAGAGGTTAACCAAATTCAACGGGTAAAAATCCGGGAGGCGTTCATTTTAATAATATTTATTCGACCCCAAAGTGAGATGGGAAGGGCTGACCATCGCTAAATCCTGACAGACTGAGTCCTTGACTCTATCCAAGTTTAACTTTTTCAAAGAGAAAGATCAGTAGAAAATAAATCCTAAATATTTAATAGACCTAGGGTCCATCTCATCCCAAAGGAGGAAAATTAGTGCTTATTAGTATATACATTTAGAGGAAAGATTTCAGATTTGGAGATGTTCAGTTTATAACGAGAAAAAGTACCAAACCGCTCAATAATTTCAATCACAGCCTTCAAAGATTCAGCCGGATCTATTAGATGTAAAAGAATGTCATCTGCATAAGCAGAAAGAACCAAATCCCTTTTGTTGTAACCTGAGCCCTCTAACCTGGGAGATGCTTTGAGCCTTATGAGCAATGGTTCCAGATACAAATTAAATAACAGAGGGGAGAGAGGGCATCCTGTCTGGTGCCAGTATATAAATGAAAGAGGAGAAAACACCCCATTACAATAGATTTTAGCAGAAGGGCAACTATAAAACATCCAAATTTTATTCAGAAAAGCAGGCGGAAAACCCATTCTCTCCATAACTGACCAGAGAAAGGACCAATCAACGCAGGTCAAAGGCCTTTTCGGCATCGAGGGAGACCAGAGCAGCCGGATATGAAACGGATTGGGCATATTGAGAGATATGTGACAGGGTCCTCAAATGATCCGCCGCAGATCTACCAGGGACAAATCCAATCTGCTCGGGGCTCAGCAGACCAGACCAAACCTTCTTAATTCTTTCAGCTAATATTTTAGCAAGAATTTTCATGTCATAATTTTGGAGAGAAATAGGTCTATAATTAGCTGGGTCCGTAAGAATCTTATCAGGCTTAGGAATTAAAACAATTATAGCCTCAAACAATGTAGGATCCACATCAGGAGATACCGATAGGTACTCATATAACTTAAGGAGAATAGATACCAAGTCCTTGGCGAAGACCTTATAAAAGTTTGCAGGGAGACCATCGGGACCCGGTGTTCTGTCAGAAGCCAGGGAAGCAATGGTTCTCTCAATCTCCTCCGACGAAATAGGGGCCAACAAGATAGCCTGTTGGGCCTCTGATAAGCAAGGAATGTCTATCTCCCTCAAGTACTCATTTAATTCCGAAATGGGATGAGATACCGGAGACTTACTGTACAGGTCCAGATAGTACTCTTTAAAAATATGGGCAATACCTCTGGGTGAAGAGACAACAGCACCCGGATGAAGAGAGCAAAGAGGAATAATCCTAGAGCTTTCCAACGCATCGCAAACGAGAGCCAGAGTTTACCAGATTTCTCCCATGATCAAGATATTTAGCTTGAGTTCTTATCAAGCAGTATTCCATTTTCTCCTTCAAAAGATCCATATATTCACTCTTTACTGATAAAAGCTCTTTAAGATCAGTTAAAGAAGAAGTTGAAGAATACTTAACCTCTAACTCCCTGATTTTACTCATCAAAGATAAAGAGTTTGCAAGCCGCTTTTTCTTCCTGAGGAAGCCATTTAATAAGCTCACCCTGAGATAACACTTCAAGGCAGACCAAACCATGTCCAGCCTTGGTGGAATTCAGATTATCCGCCAGAAAGAGGAAATCAGGGAGCTGATATCCGACACATTTGAGGATCCTTCAACAGTTGAGTATTCAACTGCCAAACGAGTCCGGAGAAATCGGGTCTAAGGAAAGCCTGATCCAGACAATGGCGTGGTCCGATAGGATAATTGGCTCAATGCCAGATAAAAGAGACTCGGAGAAAGAAATACTAACTAAAACCATATCTAACCTAGATTTGGTACCATCGACTGAGAAAGGAAAGAAAAGCCGAAGAGAGGGGTTAGCAAGCCTCCAGGGTCACATAAACCCAGCACGCACTCAGTTCCTGAAAGGTTCTATGAGCGGAGAAGGGGACGTTTATCCTGAGGTTCTCTATCCAAGATAGGTGAGCGGGAATATTCCAGTCCCCTCCCAATATGAACTGGGCAGGAAGGAAGTTGGACAATTTATCAGCAAGGGACATGAAAAATCCCGGATTCCCCACGGACCATATATAGAGCCCAGTACAACATTGCCACCATTAAGAGTACCTTTGACCAAAATAAACCTCCCATCTGGGTCTGATACAATTGTCTCTTTATAAATAAAACATGCTTTTAACAAGGACCGCCACCCTTTACTAAAACAGGAATTACCCAAAGGTAGGATTGAGAGAAACCAGAGCTTGAGATAGCAGCTTGGTGTCATCATGGCTTAAATGTGTCTCTTGCAAAAAAAGGATATCAATTTGCAATAGTGAACAGTGATTGAACATCTGCAGCCGTTTGACCCGATCCCTAAGTCCGCGTACATTCCAAGAAGCTATTTTGAAAGTGCTCATAGCCATTTTAGGTACAGTATGCAAAAACCAAATATCCAGACACATTCGGCATTATAGAAAGGAAAAAGGTGCACCCAAATTGAAAAGGCTGGAAACACAGTATTATGCCCAAACAAACACAGCTTAAGTCCCCACAGGAAAGACCCCACCAGTCCAACCCCACAGAAACAGTACGCTGAGCTAAACTGGTACACTAAACTGACCCACCTATAATTTCCCAGCCTAATATTATTATCCCCAAAATATACCCCAACCCAAAACAACCCCAGACAAAGACTGCCAAAAGCATATTCCCCCCCATAGCAGCATACCCTACTTAACCAGAGGCCATATAAAATATAGAGGAAAGCGACCACCATCCCCTTCCCCCCTGCCCACCCAGCCAAAACCAGCCTCCAGAAAGCCCAATACAAAACCTTCAATAAAAGATCGACCCCACCCTCTCCAACCCCGACTCTGAAAATCCACCAGCGAATAAAACTCACAAAACCCAACAGCCCACCCCCCGACGTCAAAGGAACCCCCAAAACCCACGAGTAACTATATACAACAGGAGGCCAGAGCAGAAGTAATCCTTTGAGCAAGCAAAACACAGAGGCTCTGACCACCCAACCCCATTTATGAACCCCCAAGTCCCCAGTGTTAGATGCACACACAATAAGAAAACACCTCCAGAACAGGCCAGCGAGAACATATGACCAAAACCCCATATAATGAACCCTACCAGCCCCACCACCAGGGAGAGGTTAGCAAACCCCATCATTAGGCTCATGATACTGCATCCAGCGAGCAAGCACCCACAGACCCGAGCCCCCACCCCACCAGTCACCAACAGTGAAAAAGGTAAATTAGGAAGAGGTAAATTAGAAAGGGGGAGAGCAGTAAAGGCTTTGCAACCAAAAGGAAGATAGAGACAGAAAGGCAACCCCCCACTATAGAAGAAACACCATCCCCCAATCTACCTGCTATAGGAAGCACAACCCATCATCAGCCCAGAAACAAAAGACTGAGAAAGCCACCTACCAGGCATCCAAACAGCCCGTAGAGATGTGTTACACCACGAAAACTCTGACTGGTAAAGATCTCAACACTGGGACTCTGTTTCCGAGGGGACCCAAAAACCAGCCGGACCGGGACCGGTCCTCCCGCCAGGAAGTCCCCCCAGGAAACAGCAGCAAACGGAAGAAGAGTTCCGCCGCAAGCATGAATGGCCGGGCCCGTCGAGAAGGATCCCCCCACCACCCAGAAGGCAACCCCTCACCCATTCAGACCATCGCAAAACAGCCCAGGTAAGAAAGGAGACAGAAGCGAGAGAGGAAATAGAATAGAATAAGCGAGGTGAATTAGTCAGGGAGAAGATCCAAGAAAGTTTAGCCAGCAGGCCTTTCCATCCAGTCAGCCCAGCAAAGAGAGAAAGCAGGCCCCACCATATAATAATAATAATACAGGTCAATCCAATAAATCTCGAACCACAGGATCGTCAGAATGCGACAGCAATAACAAATAGCAAGTCATTCAGCCAGCAGTCTTAAACAGATCTGGTAGTCTGAGGCAAGTTCTTTAAGGCCGCTTCAGGAGAGTTAAAACTGCATGTTGAGCCTCCCACCGTGACCTTCAAAATCGCCGGTAGTTCATCCTAAAGGAATGGAGGCTGCTATTAGCTTCTGGACAACAGGATGATAGGCTGCCCTTTTTCTCTAGTCTCTTTAGGAAGGTCCTCGTGATCTCAATTCTGGAGCGAACCCCAAAGATCTCCTTTAACTCTCGGGATTTAGAGTACACATGCCTCTCAATATAACTTAAAATTTGACTATAATAGGTGTGGAGGAGAACCAGAAGGGGCCTGGGCCTTAGTGAACGATGGACCCGCTCCAAATGATAGGAGGGACTGATAGGAGATGGGCCAACGATCTTGACCAGGAACTTCTGCAAGAAGGCCCGTTAGGTCCGGCCCTTCCTCCATCTCCGGTAGGCCTAAAATTAGCAGATTGTTCCGGCGATTACGTCCCTCCAAATCCTCAGTTTTCGCTAGTAACTTCTTGATCTGTTGCTTGAGCTCAGCAACTTCGACATCAGTTCTAGATTTCCATTGTTCCGACGACAAAACTCTGGGTTCCATATCCAATACTCTGGTGGAGACCGATGACAGATCACTACGCAGTGATTTAAGCTCACCAGCCAGTTCTTTAAGAATATCTTTCACAGGGATCAGTTCCTGGAGAAATTTATCTTCCGTCAGGGGAGTAGCCAGTTGCGGTCTGTCCCCACTCCATTCCGATTTGGCAGGACCTTGGTTGCGCTGCTTCTTTGATACCTTCTCAGGGGATGCAGGGGGAGTGTGTTTAACAGAGGCCTGTTTCCCATCAATCTCCATCCGCTAAAATAATCAGTTTCCCTGGAGCAAAATCGATTCAGTGATAGCAGGCCACGATGTCCAAACACCTCTAGTATAAATTTCACAATTTGGTGTCCAGATGGCACAAAAAACTAGCAGAAAACGGCGACTGGAGGGGAGAGCTCAGAGTCTAAGCAGCTGCCTAGCTAGATGCCATCACGTGACCCCCACTATTCTGTATGCTACCATCCTCTGATTTCTAGGCCTCCCTTGTTGGAATTTGTACTACTCGGCAATCGTCTAATGTATTATGACTCCATGGAGGAGATATCCTTGAAGTCTATAGGATTGTTATTTACTAGTACCAGTAAATCTTCTCCCAACACCTCTTCTGTAGGACTGATAGGTGCTGCTTTTTCTGGTTTCAGTCAGTTTTTCATTGTTTGAACTCAATTTCTCTGACACTACTGTCATCTCCGGGGCCATCCTATGGGTTGGGCCAAGCTCCCTTAGTTGTTTCCTAATCTTCCAGGAGGGCACTGCAAGTCTGCTTTTGTGTCTTGTGATGGTTCTGACTTTTGCCAGGGGACCTTACTGAACTAAAGAGATGGAGGCAAGCCTACCTTAAATAGCTGGTGTCACATGATAAAAAAGGGTCCTGCCAGAATAGTGGTGGCTCAAACTATGCATCACATACACTGTGTGCTCAGAAGGTGCCACCATTTAAAAGCAAAGAAAAAGACAAAACAGAAGAAAATGGTACACACACAAGCAAGTGATAATAAAGTCCCAAAATGTAGTTTATTGCAGTGCAAAAGAAACATGACCACAACCCAGCACTCTGAGAGGAGCTTTCACATGAACTCCCACTGCTGAATGTGTTCTCTGCATGATGCAACGTTGCTTTGTAGCAGCCAATCAGGAGCCACACAGAATGTTGCCAAGACACCACAATGCTGTACCTCCACTGATGAAGAGGCAGAGTGCCTCACTATGCCAGGATGTGGCCATGTTTCTTTTGCACTACAATAAGCTGCACTTATGCACTTTAATATCACTTGCCTTGTGTGGGCTGTTTTTTTCTATTTTGGCCACAGCTATGTTTAGGTCTCTGCTGGCTCTAGTCTAATTTATCATGCCTCTCAAGAGGAGGGAGATCCTCTCGGATATCGACTGTTACTGCATGTGCCCGGCCTATAACTATGGAAATCACAGTTATGCTGATAGTTAATGTCAACTAAGCTTTTAAAACTAAAATAAAGTGCAACATCTCCTGCAGCTCCTCTCGACATCTGCCTCCATCTCTTAGTGGTAGTAGCAGCAGTAATCCATTTTTATTCAACAAATTGAATAAGACAATTCTGATCACGCTGACGCTCATTTACAAGAGATATCCTTTAACATAATCCTGGTTACAAGGGAAAAATACAATAAAAAACTCTTGGCATGACTAAACAATCCTTAAGCAATAATCATAAATATTCATATTCATTACTTGATCTCATGGACCTGTGTAGACATCTAAACCAGCAATGCAGTGTCACCACAGCATGCTTACCAGATCCACTGCAGAAGAAACACCATCATCACCGCAGAAAAGGAAAAAGACAGTTTGACTTCATCACCCAGCCCATTCGTCACCCGCCCAATATGACTGCACTCTCAGCTTCCCACTCAGTCTCCTTGGCTCAGACTGACAAACACGGGGCCTTACTCAAGCAGACTGCTGTGATGGTTGAATTGATCTGTCAAATGGTCACTGGTACACAGCAGTCCCTCGAGAAGCTCATGGGCCGGGTCACCACTGTGGAGAACAAAGTGGCCAATTTAGAAATGGCATAACACAACATGGATGACCGCCAGCAGATGACTGAAGAACAGGCTGAATGGCTTCTCCACAAGGTCAAAGATTTAGAAGGGGAAGGCAGCAGAACAATGTGTGGCTTTTGGGTCTTCCAAAGGGTTTCCCATGGCCCTGATCCAGTGGCTTACCTCCGACAGCATCTACCAGACTGGCCGCAGCTTGAACCAGCAGAGTTCAACTTTGAACTCGACCGAGTGCATCGAGTCCGGAGAGGTAACCCTATGTGCCCTGCAGCTAATCATCCACATCTCTTGATTTTTAAACTCTTGTGCTTTCAGGACAGGAATTTTGAGGAAGATGAGAGACCTTTGGGAGAGCAACTTGAATGGAGTCCATCTGTCCTTCTACCCAGACTATCCCACGAGTGTGCTGGAAAAAGACAATCATTCGACAAAGTTAAAGCTGATCTTAGGAATCGGGGTATTACTTACCTCTTGCTCTACCCGGCCACATCATCAGTACACTATAATGGCCAGAAGATACAGGTTACTCACCTGTAACAGGAGTTCTAGGAATGGTATATGTTGTTCATCCACACTTATTGGCAGGTCCCTTGCCGCTTTAAATCTTGCCGGAAGGTCTTCAAGCTGGCTCCTCCCACCCACCCGGGTGGTAAAACTCTTGGCTTCGCCCCATGACGCCATATCTAGCCCGCTGGAAGCCAGGTTATGCATCGGAGCTGGAGGTTGGATCGTGTGGATGAACAATACATACCATTCCTAGAACTCCTGTTACAGGTGAGTAACCTGTATTTAGGGACATGTATGTTGTTCATCCACTTATTGGCAGATCCTAGCAGTTCTCTGGGAGGAGGGAGGAGGCAAGGCGCACACCTCTACTTAGGTAGAAAGACTGGAGAACCGGGAGGCCCCGAACAGCACGCCGGCACGACCCAAGGTCGGTGTGGAGGGGGAACGGTAAAGCCTGCTTCCGGGCAGAAGCCCTGCGGATATCCTGGACCGGAGTGTCCTTGGAAGCAGCCAACGATGCAGTGGAAGGACGGGTTAAAAAGAGCGCTTATCCCTCAGGGAGGCTCCATGCCCGCCCGCCTAAAGTGGAGACCTTGCAGGGGTGACCCGCCTGCTCGTCTTCCACTGGGCTACAATCTGCCAGATGCGGCTTCAGCGAAGGTGATGAACAGCTGGTGAACCTCTCCCAAATTTAAGCTCTACGCTCTCACGAGGTGAGGCAACGGTTCCCACAGAACCTGAATACAGCCTCCGAGGTGTGAATGGGGATAAACCCCGGCAGAGGCAAAACCTCGAGGGAAGACTCCCCGCCTCCTGGAGGAACTGGTGGGAAGCAGGACAACCAATCCCCTGTGGAAGACCGGATAGGGAGGTTAAAGAGTGCCTGAACTCTCCCAGCCTTCTGGATGGCGGAGTGGCCCCAAGAAGGGTTCTTCCTCAACAGGTGGGGAAACGCACCTGTGCAAAGGTTCGGATGGCTTGCTCATGAGCTAAGCCCATACCAGCAAGGATCCCGCAGAAACGGGATACTCTCCCAAAGGGGAGGCGGCTCCAGGCCTAGAAGTGACAGACCACCTTCTCCTGCACTCACCAGCTACCTCCGCCCGTGTTCGGAAGACACAGTGGTGACCGCAGAAGCACCCAGAGGGTTGTCGACCGAAGCCCTGCTCTAAGGATGGACCGAAAATAGTCCGGAATGCTATGCCCAGGGACAGGGAAGGGCACCGCCTTATCCCATCATCGGAAGAAGGAAAACTTCTCCCAAAGGACAAGCATCTTGGCCGACTTCTTAGCAGGACGCCTCGAAGGTCGAGGACCTTGCCACAAGACCCTAGGCCTGGCCCCTAGCCGCACAGGGGACGGCCAACAGGTGCAGGGATTGAAGGTCCAGATGGATAACCTTCCCCTGAAAAGGAAAGACAGGACTGGCGGACTAGAGACCGTCTCGGGAGCCTGTGGCTGAGACTGAGGAGAGCTGGATACCAGCCCTGGCAATCCAGTCTGGGGCTACCAGCACCACCTGCGCCAATTCCTCCCTCGCCTCTGCCCGCAGGTCAAGGGAAATGGGGAAGAGCACGGAGGGCCCGGGTCCGTGGCCCGATGGCATCCCTCACAGCAAGCCTTGCTGAGGCGGCAAAAACAGTCTCGGCTAGTATTCTCCCGGAGGGAAAGGGGAAGATCCTGTGCTACTCCGGCAGGAGACACTCATGAGGCGCAGCCTATGCCCTGCTCAGGGCCGCCATGGAATTGGGCTCCTGCCATGAAATGGCTAGGAAGCCTCGACTGCGCAACCGCCTAATGCGGAGAACCTCCTTGCACTGAGACAAGGGATAGACCAAACCTGGCGGAGTAGGTAGCACATGGTCTTGGAATAATCCAACTTGACTTAGACCACTAGACCCACATGGGATAAGCCGAGCGTGCCTGGCTAAACGGACCGTCTGTCTCCAGCGAGCGGGAAGGACATCGGGACTCACAAGAGGACCAGAGGCGACGCACTCTACATTCCCCAAGATGGGCACCCCACCCATCCGAGAAGCACTGGTCGGAGAAGACCGGCAACTCAGGGCGAACAAGCAGGACAGTCTCCTGCCGGAGTTAGAATGGTCCAAGGGAGCGTTCTCCTAACTCCTGGGCTGTAAGTCATGAACTGGTCCACGGGACACAGCGTTGTGACCTCTGGTTGACCCCTCCCACTAAGGGAAGGCCGCCCTGAGGCCCAGGAGGAGCAGGAGGTCCTGGCAGGACGTAATTCCCCGGCCAACCGACCGGCAAAGGAGGAAGAACCTCGCCCTGTTCGCCCGGAGCTGAGCTCGACTCAAAGTCGAGCTTAGTCCCTAAGAAGCTTCACCGCTTAAGATACGAAGTCTCTCACTGCCCCAAAACGGGAGACCAGTCTGCCTTCCGGGTGGGGTGACATCCGGACCCTTCCATGCCACAGAGACTGCTAAGCAAGGAAGTGTTAGGAACTCGTAAGCAGCTCCCCCGCAAGTAGGGGTGGAACCTCCCCCAAAAACGGACGGAACGAGGAGTAGGTACATCCTGGAGACCAGGAAACAGCTACATGCCACGTTCTGAGGATGGAATGTCTGCAGAAGAGAGAGACCATCCAGGCGTGCGGGAGGATGGGCGCAAGCCCCCGTCCATAAGAGACCAGGAATACCTGGACACGAACCCAGGGTTGAATGGTGGGGGGTCCATGGCCTTCCTGATCATCTCTAACTAGAGAGCCAGGCATGTCGGATGACCGACACAGGGGCAGTGAACTCAAATTCCCCGTGGGGCAACGGCTCAAAGGGGATCCGCTAGCAACTTGCGACAGGATCCACCCTAAATACCTCCAGAACGAGGTGCGGAGTTGTCCCTATAACGGGAAAACCTGGCTGGGACGACGGAGCCGGAGCAATGCCCCTTGGCCCGTCACTGAGCAGGCTTAGAGGGGGAGGGAGCCGAGGAGCCCCTCGGTTTCCTGCCTCTCCGCTTCCTTTTGGAGGAAGATGCTGGTTTGGCAACAGGCCGCCTAGCGCATGCCTGCTGGCCCTCATGCTGGGCCAGGGGGGCCCCAGGCTCAGGGGACAAAGGGGCTTACGCAAAGGCTGACGGCTGCCCCTGACCCCGTGGGCGAGAGTGACCGAGTCCGGAGTGGCATCGACTCTCGGCCCATGGATGTATCCTCCCACTCCAGGGCCGAAAAGGTCAGTCTCCAAGAAGGGGATGTCCGCCAACTCGTGCTGGGTTTCCAAGGAGAAGGATGTTAACCTCAGCCACGCCCTGCGGCGCATGGCCACTGCGGCCGCCACCGATCTGGCACAGGAGTCGCTTAGATCCAGAGCCGCCTGAAGCTGCTGCTTCGCCACCGCCTCACCCTGGTCCCGCACCTGTCGAACTGCGGGTCCGTAGGTCACCTGAGAGATGAGGAAGAACCTCGTCCAGGAGCCCAAAAGGTGTGGGGAGAAATATGCCATCAGTGCAACCGAGCTGGCCTGACGGAGGCCTAGGGAGGATGCAGCGTAAACTTACGCCGACATAGTCCATCCTTCTGGACTCTTTGTCGGGGTCTGTCCACATCCCCAGCGCTTCAAGACATTGGAAATGTCGTCGGTAATTACCCTTCAGCCGAGGGTGCTCCAGAAACCGGGCAGAGAACTGACCGGGATAGGATACCTCGAGCTACCCTGGCCGAAGGCGCAGGGCAAAGTAGGCCACCGCCATAGCTCCAAGGCTGGGTCCACAATAGCCTCAGCCACTGGGAAGGCCTCCGTGGAGGAACCCCTTCGATCCAGAATCTCCAGAAGGGGGTAAGGAGCCCGATCGGAGATGGGCTTAAGCTGCATTCCAGTAAACTCTGAAATGAGCTGAAGTAGACCCTTCGAAGATGATGGGCTGTCATCTACTGGATGTTCCTGGGAAGACCCAGGGTCCTCCCCATCAGGAAACATGGCAGAGCCTGCTCCAGGCTCCGAAGGGTCTGCAAAAAGCTGCCGCAGGCCCGAGGCACTCTTCGTCCGCCGGGGGCGGGCAGGAGTGAGGGAACCGAGTGACCTGAAGGACAGGCCACGGTCCGGCCTGGACTCCGCCAAAGGCGGAGGGGCAGCGAGGGTCGAGCGAGCAACCGGTCCTGGAGAAGGCTCCTCGACCGATTCGAATGGCTGCCGACCAAGCGGCGACTGCTTGCTATCTGGAGAATGAATCGGAGTTGATTGAAACCCAGACAGCTGCTGTCACCACATGTTCTCGTAAAACCGACGCCAACGGCATTGAAACCGCTCCTCATCCGAGAGGGGGACAGGAAGAACGGCCAAGCCACTTAACCTGGTGCTCCGACCGAGAACGCCGAGATTGGCGTGAGTGGCTAGACCGAGAGTTAGACCGAGACCGAGACCCAAATCCTTGGGGTAACCGAGGGTGGGCCTGGGAAGAAACGGGGAGCACCCGCTCCTCCCTCGGCTCGGAAGAACGGACCGAGGGCTGTCGACCAGAAATGGAGGACAGAGGCTCGACTTCCGCCGAAGGCGGCGGGAAAACGACCTCAGCAGACCCCAAAAGACAGGTCGAGAGACTCAACAACGTCGAAGGGATTTTGGCCGGCTGACCTGACGGGTTACCGTGGAGGCCAGAGGGTCAAACTCGACCGAAGTCGAAAGTCGGCCAATGAGGGAGGGGAAAACTTCCCGCTCCCGACGAAGAGACCCCGCTCACGGCCCTTTAGACATAGGCCAAGAGACAGGCCAGGTTCCCTCTCCCTTGGAGGAGAGGGAATGACGAAGCTCCCTGAACGAAGCTGAATGTAAGGAATCCAAGGAGAGCGGGATAAGCTCCGCAACCGAAGGAGAGGGAAGGGGAACCCCCGTCCCTTCCCCGGCAGGATAAGACTGCAGAGAAACAGTCGAAGCAGGCACCCGCTGGTCCGATGGAGACTCTGAGCCGAGAAAACTACCAGATGTCCGAGCCCCGAACGGGTCGCGCGGGTCCTCTCGGGAGAGCGGTGACCAAGGTCAGAAAAAAATTGCAAGCCCGAGGATCGTGACCCAAGTCCAGGCAAAAGAGCACGTGGAGTGCGAGTCCCTCCTGGAGGAACTAACCGTACGCCTTTTCGGGCCGGAAAAGCCATCACGAGCTTAAGAAGAAAGATCAAGATTCAAGCGATACTTTAATAAATCTGAAGACCGAACTTTCAGGAACCAGTCAAAACGCAGAGCGCTAAGGAGGGAACCTGAGCTTCCGCGTAAGGAAGATCTGGCCATGGGGTGGAGCCGAGTTTTACCACCCGGTGGGTGGGAGGAGCCAGCTTGAAGACCTTCCGCAAGATTTAAAGCGGCAAGGGACCTGCCAATAAGTGTGGATGAACAACATATCCATGTCCCTAGAACTGCCATTTTCATCTCCGGCAGAGATGGACACCTACTTCCAACAGGCACTTGGGTCCCTCATGCCAACCACACCAGCCCGAGAATATGGACACAGCTTCTGTTACCTCTGCTGCTCAGAATGGGGATGGCTGAGACAATTGTTTAGTAAGTAGCCTCTCCTGTTAAACTTCACTGCACTCCAGCTCGACCACAAAACCGAGCGAGTTTGCCATTACGTTGCTGTTACTTGGGGCCTTTACCACATTTCCTAGTTTGCTGTTGCCTTTACACTAACTGTTCTATTTTTAGATGCCTGTGATCGAACTCCTGCATCCCCCATGAATCACCATTTGGTACAGAGCAGTGTGGACATGCTGCTAAGGCTCTGGGACTGGCCTTCAAAACCTTGCATATCTTAGTTTGCTGGGAGAGATTTGGTGACTTGGTGGTGATTTGAACACTGTCAGACTTTTTACCTGAACTCGTCTGATTTCTCCCCGACCTGGCTTCCATAGTTTTCTTTCCTGCCAATTCCCTGCACACGATAAGGGACACAAAAGCAGGCCTAGGCTGCTGGCTGTCCCTGGCACCATGTGGAAGACTCTTTACATCTTCTCATGAACTTTTCAGTGATACTGGATATCCATCCTGATACCCTTTGTGTTAGTGTGGTCTTTTCATCATCGGACTCATCTGCTATGAACAAATAATAGGATATTTTACTCTGCCTTTATTTTATAATTTGACAGTAAGGGAGATGTATGGATGGGGGTAAGCTGTGGAGGTCACTCAGCCTTTGTCACTGGGTTCTGTATGCACGCCTATTGACGCCTTTTTTTACAGAGAGCATCTAATTTGTCTCAGTCAGTTGGGACTGCTCACTATAAAAGTGCCCTTATTTTTTTTACTTTACTTTCCATCGTTATGTAGTGACTTGTGATACTGTGTTTGCCTTTATTTATACATGGGATTACTATGGTGGGGTTATCAGTGTGCTTCTTTCTTACCATTCCCCTGACCTGGATGGTTCACCCATGTCGGTTCGGCCAGGAATCTGGCCTACGCCGATTAGGGTGCAGGCAATATGCCACCCAGCATTATGGGGTTGACTGCGCCTCCCAGGAGTTAAAGCACCAAAGCCGCCCTGGGAAACAGTCTGGTTTTGCGGGGCTTAGAACCCCACCGCCTCAAAAATAAATATAACTCACTCCGGGGCAGGCATGCCATGAAGGGCAAAGAATTGTGTGACACCAAACATGGTGTGAGTGTGGGAAGATCTAAAATCAAGATCACCCTGTCATTCATGCTCTTATTATGTGCCCATAATTTGGCACCTAAATCACAGTGCCCGCTAATGGTATATGGACCTGGACGGGGCAAGGAGGACCTCTGTTCATTCTGAACCTGAGAACAGTGGGCTGCTAGTTCAGCAGCTCTCACAGCTACAAACAATACTGTGTAAAGAAATCTGTGCTGCAGTAAACTTGTAGCTGGGCCAGTAACATGGAGAGTTGAGGTGCTGGATGCCCTCCTTGAATCCACAACACTGGTGACCTGGGTTTGGGAATGGATTGAGGTTGCTTGGGAGCTGGCAAGGGGGAAGGAAGATTCTGTATCCATCGACAGATCTCCTCCTTTGAGGCGGGGTGCCAGTGTGTATTGATGCTTGGTTGCCACTTAGTGGAGGGTAGGTGGCACAGCAGCATCTTCACAGTCTACGTGTGCGCCACTGCACACTGCCAACTCTCACCCAAGGGGAGTAACCATGCATGTCTGCAGTATGATGCGCCAATCCTAAAGGCATCACACAACCACCATCCATGGCACCCACTCACAGAACGAGGTAAGAAGTAGATGGGCTAAGTCCTGGAGGTGGAGTGAAGGGACTGGGGTTTGACAGCAGAAGGGGGATGCTAGGGAGAAGCAGGAGAATGAAGTCCATATGAAAAAAGGACTGTAAAACTATTTGAACGATAAACTGAATTGTCTAACGCTCACATTTTCCTTTTTTTAAACATATTTTATTTCATTTTTGGTAAAAGAAAGCACAACATTTGATATAAATTATGAAGCATCTTTTACAATCCCAAAACACAAACCAACTATTAATAGTTACAGATGATTTATACAAGTTGGTGCTTCATGTATGTCAATTTACACTTACTGCTATCTGCATTTAGCAGCTTCTGCCTCAAAATTAAAAATTAAAAAACTAGTAGTCATCAAAAAGAACTACAATTTCACAAATATGTATTCATTAGAAGTGAGAACACAGATACTGAAAGTAATAAAGTCACTGCTATGTTTTTATAATTACTATGAATTGATAAACCTTTGGTGTCTGTTACTACTTTCCCAGAGTCTCATATGAGAGGAGCTGTCATTTCTATTATAGTCAGACTGTCATTACTGGTGCAGACTACCCTCTTTGCATGGGTAGGTCGTGGAGGGACCAAGGTCCCCTACTTATTGTCCCCTCCACTTAATCTCTCCAGTTCCTAGGGAACAAAATGTTGTCCAGGACTTGGTCTCCCTCTGTTTCCTCAATGAAAGAAAGAGAAAGTGGAGCCATCTAGCATTATACAGGTCTGCATGTAATCTCAGAATATGAGTATTTTTTTTCCATTTCCCTTATGCGCTTGCACTGGCTGACCAAGTCTTGCAAGGTTGGAGGGGTTGCCGTGAGTCACCTGCACGTAACGATTTAGCGAAACCTGCTGTGAAAATTTTAAACAAATACCTAGAGTTAGAATTTGTTACTCCCTGCGGGGTGCTCTAACTCTCACATTTTTCAAAGTTATCCAACTGGTATCAGGGGTTTCTTTAAAGAGCGGCTGACCAGCTACAGGCAGGCAACTCATACCATGTAGCTGACTGCCCTAGCAGCAATGTTAGCTATAAAGCTGGTGTGTGCGACTACCTTTGTCCTAATTCCACAAGTGCAGCGCATTCTTCTTTTAGTTGGCATACATCGCGCGCAGCATTGTTCCTCACTAAACATCATTATAGTGCTGTTTTTAGGGGGGCAGTGCAGCACTCAGTGGTGGCTCAGCTCAAATCAAGAAGTTACAAGTCTAGAGCTTTGCAAGGTAAATAATTTTGTATTCCACGGATTAAAAATCAATTTTATAGCTAAAATAGCTTCTGAGGCAGCAACTACATGATGTGGGGTACCTGCCTTGCCTGGAGCATAAGGGCGTGTCAGCTGCTCTTTAAAGGCAACATACTAACATACTAACATACATACTAAAATGCCAGCAGAATAGGCCTAACGGTCTTTCGTGGATCTGCTCGCTTTGGTCAGTCCTCAGCCTGGGTGCTGACCCTTGCTGTCCCTCTCACCTTCTCTGGCTTCTCCCTCCCAGTTCTGGATATTCTTGCTGCATTGGATTTGCTTCCAGAACCCTTCCCCTGTACCTGTCCCATCCCCTCTTGAACCCTCCACTGTCTCTGCCTCCACTAGCCCCTAGGCAGTGCATTCCATGGCTCCACCACCCCTCCTCACAGTGAAGTAGCACCTCCTTTCTCCCTGGAATCTTCTCCAGTCTCCACCCATGCCTCTAGTGGCCCTTCCTCCTTCCTTCAAGCACCCCAACTGTTCCTCCTCTATTTATCCTCTTCATGTACCTAAAGACCTCTATCATGTCCCCCGGTCCCTTCTCTCTTCTAATGTGTACATATTTAGCTCTTGAGCCTCTCCTCATAGGTCCTGTCCCCAAGCCCCAAATCATTTTGGTTGCCCTCCTCTGGACCCTCTCCAGGAGGTTAATGTCCCGCTTTAAGTGTGGCTCCAAAACGCATTGACTGCAATATGGTTCTAAATGTCCTTTAATTGATTATGTTTTCCCCCATGTGGTTAAACACAGAATAGAGACACACTAATGTTACTGTATTGACCCTTACTCTGTTTGCTAAATAATGACTGTATTGCTGTATCTGGCATGCATATATACTTGAAATATGTGCCTATGTTTTATTTCTTTAAAATACAATAAACTGAAATTTCAGAAAAGCAGTAAGAACACTTGTTTTGATATTGTTTTGGGTAATGAGCTGCTGCAGCAGAATTGACAGACATAGCCATGCCACCAGGTGTGGTACAAGAGAGTTTGTCACGTTAGCTTTATGAGCAGCATATTTCGTAGTTGTAGCTTTTTGGAAATCACAGTCGACCCTTTGAGTCTCTCCCTCTGCCTGCTCAGTATGAGTGCCCAGTAATACTGCTTCCTTCATAGTGTGCATCGTCTTCACATGAGAACTGCTATGCTAGCCAAGTCTCGTGCTTTTCATGATAGTCTGTTCTGCCAGCCCACTACTCATTCTTTGATGAAATGTTTCTTTGTATCTTTCCTAACCATTCTTCCTTTCAGTAACTATTTTTGAACTTGAGAATTCTTGCCTTCCATCTTATTCAGTAATTTAAAAAGGAGGTCCAGCCACAATCCAAAAAAGCAGAATTTGGCTTCTGGCAGCAGGGCTGGTTTTATGATGGCAATGTTGGTATAGAGGGTGAGGGCAAGACATTGATTTGTTTATTCTCTCCAAGCCATCTTAGGCCCAGTCATTTGTCACCCAGACTTCATCGTGTCCGTAGAATTACCCGATATTCTACAACAAATTTTTTCACATCTCCCAAGAGGTGGATAAGCAGGAAAGGGGCAAAATGCAGCAGAAGGGCAGACAGCAAGGAGAACCAGGGATAAATGACAACCAAGGAAGGGGCTGGAGTAGAACAGTGAAAATGGAGATTAGTGCCCAAGAGGTGGATAAGCAGAAAAGGGGCAAAATGCAGCAGAAGGGCGGACAGCAAGGAGAACCAGGGATAAATGACAACCAAGGAAGGGGCTGAGTAGAACAGTGAAACAGTCTAGGAGGTCAAATCATGGAAAGCCATGTGTGCAAATGCCAGGAGCCTTAGCAACAAGATGGAAGATCTGGAGGCTGTCATGGTGCAGTCAGACCTGGACATTGTGGCCATCACTGGAAACCTAGTGTAATGATAACCACGACTGGGAGATGGCCATACCTGGCTACAACATATTCAGAAGAGACAGAGCAGGCAGGAAGGAGGAGGAGGCACTGTATGTGAAAATGACATAAGGCCACAAAGATCCAGGAGGAACAAAATGGGGAGAGATACTGTGGGTTAAGCTGCAAAGGAAAATGGGGACAGCCATCCACAGGTGGTCTATAGACCACCAGCCCAGGAGGAAGAAACAGATAGGGAGTTGATGCTAGCCATCCAAAGGATGGCAGACAAGGGTGAGGTAGTACTGGTTGGAGACTCCAGTATTCCAGATGTGGACTGGAGCATCTCAGCAGCAGCATCAACTAGGAGCAGATTTATCCTGGACTCCCTTCAGGGTGCCTTTCCTCAAGCAACTGGTCATGGAACCAACTCGGCAGAAGGCAATACTGACCTTAGTGCTCACAAACAGGGACAGTGTGATGGGGGTAACAGTGGGGAGCACCTGGGACACAGTGACCACCAGTCATTGTGGTTTGAAATCACAGAAAGAGCAGAACCAAACCACACAAAACACGTATCCTGGATTTAGGGGCAGACTTTGGGAAAATGGGGAGATACTTGAAAGAGGCATTAAGGGAATGGGACAGAATCAGGGGTTGAGAACAGTGGGCAGTGTCTAAAATGGGGATTACAAGAACAACAGAATTCATGCATTAAGCAGGTTAGCAAGAGGAAAAAGGAAGAGGAGACCATTATGGTTTTCCAAAGAGGTAGCAAAGAAAGTGAAAGCCAAAAAGATTGCATTCAGGCAATACAAAAAGACACAGGCAGAAGGGGATAGGAGAAGTACCAGGAGAAGCAAGGGAGGCAGGGAGGTCAGTAAGGGAAGCCAAAGCTCAGACAGAAGAACACATTGCAAAATCAGTGGGAGGGACAAAACCTTTACAGGTACATAAGAAAGAAAGACAAAGAGAGGGATAGTGAGACTGAAGGGGGAGGATGGGGCCTGGTGAGGATGACAACAGTAAAGCGACATATTGAACAGGTATTTCTGCTCAGTCTTTACTGAGGAAGAGGAGGGTAATGGGTCTGAAGGAGTACAAGGGGTGAGAATGGTGCAGAAATGGACACAAGTCCCTTTACACGAGAAAGGGTCCTGAAGGAACTGGAAGTAATAAGAGTTGATAAAGCAATGGGGCCAGATGGGGTGCACCCCAGGGTCCTTAAAGAACTAAGAAAGGTGGTGGCTGAACCTCTGGCTATCCTGTTTAGCCGATCACTGGAAACAGGGGAGGTACCAAAGACTGGAGGACAGCAGATGTAGTCCCCTTATACAAAAGTGGGAACAAAGAGGAAGCAGGGAACTACAGACCAGTCAGCCTCACCTCAGTAGTGGGGAAGATCATGGAAGCACTACTGAAGGAGAGAAGGTGGAACATCTGGTTGTCAATGGACTACAGGACCCCAAGGCAGCATGGTTTCACCAGGGAGGTCATGTCAGACCAACCTCATTGAATTTTGACTGGGTGACTAGGGAGGTGGATCAGGGGAGGCAGTGGACATGGCCTATCTGGACTCCAGCAAGGCCTTTGACACTGTGCCACATAGAAGACTATTACACAAACTGGGGAATATGGGTGTGGGCAGGACAGTAGTGTGGTGGGTAGGTAACTGGCTGGGTGGCAGGACACAGAGGGTGGTGGTAAATGGCTGTCACTCACAGAGGGAAGGTGACCAGTGGGGGTACCACAGGGATCAGTGCTGGGACCGGTCCTATTCAACATCTTCATCAGTGACATTGATGCAGGACCTAGAAGGCAGAATTTCACTGTCTAGCTGATGACACAAAGCTCTGTAACAGAGTAGACACACCAGAGGGTGTAGACAGAATGAGAAGCGACCTGCAGAAACTTGAAGAATGGTCAGGGTTTGGCAGTTGAAATTCAATGCAAAGAATTGCAAGATAATGCATATGGGGGCGGGGGTGAGGATATAGCATGCACCAAGCAGGAAAGGATCTTGGGGTTATCATCTCTGATGACCTCAAGGTAGAAACAGTGTGACAAGGCAGCAGGTAAAGCAAATAGGATGCTGGGATGTATAGGCAGGGGCATCACCAGCAGGAAAAGGGAGGTCATAATTCGCTATACAAGACACTAGTGAGGCCCCACCTGGAGTACAGTGTACAGTTCTGGAGACCATACCTATGTAAGGACATAGACAGGGTAGAGAAGGTTCAGAGGAGGGCAACAAAGATGGTGCATGGATTGCATCATAAGTCCTATGAGAATAAGTTGAAGGAACTGAACATGTACTCCCTGGAGGAGAGGAGGGAGAGAGGGGATATGATAGAGACATACAAGTATCTTACAGGGAGGAACAGGGTGCAGGAAAACACTATTTTTAAGCGAAAAAGATGTTCCAGGACTAGAGGGCATGGGATGAAGTTTGAGGAGGACGATTCAGAGGAAACATGAGAAAGAATTTCTTCACAGAAGGTGTGGTGGACAAGTGGAACACCCTGCCAGAGGAAGTGGTGGGGCTGAAACAATCACGGGATTTAAGAATGCATGGGATAGACATAAAGGAATTCTGGAGGTCAGGGGTAAGGGGCAACAGACTTCTAGGAAAACAAACTGAACTTACAAGCTCAAATGGGCAGACTGGGTGGGCCATAGGCCCTTATCTGCTGACACTGTCTATGGATCGATATATCTCCACGGTAGCCTGACGATGGATCTCACTGCCAGGCCTGAATGCTGGTAATCTCACCCAAGTAGTGCTTTCCACGAAATCACCGTCCTTTGGGCCTGGTGGCAAGAGACAAAATATCCCAGCTGGCATGTGCAAGAACTTGTTTTCATTACTATCTTTAAAAAATCCTTGAACTTAACAGCATTCCATTTTTCATTAGTTACGATGTTTACATGAAAACTGGACTGTTGCCCCCATGGCTCAACTACAGCTAGGTCATGTTCTGGAGCTAAAGTCATAGAGCTGGATTTTGAGCCAAACGTCAGGGACTTGCAGCCCAATCTTCCCACATCCCTGACACTTGTGCCGATATGTAGACGACCTTAAAGGTGGTCGAACTGTTGGGTGCATCTGTCATGACTTGTGTGTAAAATGGGTGCCTTACAATGATGCCTATATCAATATTTCACCTTAAAGCAAATGGAATTAACAAAAATGGGAGACAAGGTTTAAAAATAGCATTCAGACATTGTGCCACATTTATGATGCTGCAGGCGCAACTTAACATCGGGAGCAATGCGTGCAACATCTGAGCTGAAACTCCAGCCCATAATGGCCAGCTTGTGATACTGCAGTCATTCCCACAGCAACAGACCGTGATGTCACAAGCAGGGGGATTATAACTTCTGCTCCAGACTCTGCCTATGCTGTAAATTAATTGTGGCAGCGCTCCCGTTTTCATGTAGATTTCCATAATGAGAACCAGTTTCGGTGCTCTTAAAAACTGCTTATAGCTCTCCCTTACAGTACCACCTTGGGAGCACTGCTGAATATGTTCCAACATTTTTTTTGACATCTGTCACAAAGAAAGGAAGGGTTCTGGAGTATTACATGCAGTTCTGGGATTCCGAATATAAAAGGGATGTTGAGGCAGTCGAAAGGATGCAATACTCGGCCACCAAAATGATTAATGACATGAAAGGCAAAAGCTATATAGCGAGACTGCAGACCCTTAACGTGGTCACCATTTATTAATTTATTGAACATTACTAACCAGGAAGGACACTCTGAGCCAAGGCTCATTTCTAGCTGTTACCAAGGGGGGAGGGATAAAGGAAGACAAATACATTCAATGATAAAGTGTAGTCATTGTAAACAAAACATCATAAGGAAAATATGAACTGCTAAGGCATGGAGAAGAGATGTCTGAGGAGGGACATGATTGCTTAATTCCATGTATCAACAAGGCCTGCAAGACAGAGATGCCTGATCTGGTGGGCCACAGCAGTATGCGGGGACATGCCCTGACATTTAGAGGTGGTAAATTTAGGGGTAATGTTGCAAGGCATTTCTCCCAAGAGTGGTGAACCTATGGAATCGTAAGCAGAGCTACTGTGTTCTATAAATCTGAGAAATCTTTTGCACTAGAATCAGGGTGCTTGGGTGCAGTGCATGGGGGAATGGACCTCCCCTATGTGCCTGAGTTGTTGGCTGGTTGGCGGACCTTAAGCCTGTAGCAGGCTGGGTTGGATCCTGAGCACTGGGGAGCCAGTGACTTGATAGGCTCTCCTAAATCCCCCACAGGGTGCCCTTGTGGTTATTTTGGGGGGAATTGTAGTTGCAGGTTGTGGGGAAGCAGGGGTAGCTGCGGGCTGGGTGTATTGGTGGAAGGGGGGTTCCCTCCTGTAGTGATTACCTTGCACGCCCCTGCCACTGATACTTTTTCGGTGCGAAGATTTGGTTGACGTCTACAGTATCAGCTTGAATTTCTACCTTGTGACTGAAGATTGCCAATGGTGGTATAGATTTGACTACTTTGGTGGAGTGGCTACTTTATGTTATTTGAAAGTTGAAGTTATTGAATTGGACCTATAGCTTCATAAAGAATTTAAACTGAGAACGGTGGACTGCTTCTGGGGTTATTGAATGACAAGAGACATTTTATATTATTTTTCTTTTATGTTTCTCCACTGCGTGAAAGGCAGTGGGGGTGACTTTACATTTAACTGGAGTGGTGAGAGGACTCCAGTTTATTACCCCCATGTGAGAGGCAGTGGAGGTGACTGTTCTGGACATTTAACGCTGGAGCTGTGAGAGAACCCCAGCATATCATATTTAGTTTGTTGTTATCATTTTTATATTTTATAAAATATTTTTGGAATTGTTATTTATTAGGTTAGTTGGGAAAGTTTGGGGGTATTATAGGTTTATTGTTATTAGAAGATGTGTTGGTCTGTTGCTGTCCCAGTCACGTACTACTCCCCTGCTGAACTCTGTGACCTATGGCCTTTTTTTCCCCTCCTTTGCCTGCAGAAGTTTACAACCAATGTAGGGCTTTGGGTATGTCGCTGGGGGGCAGGGGTTGGACCGGGGCTGTGGATGTCTGGAGGAGAGAATGGGCGGTCATATTGGGGTTGTTTGGTCCAGGAGATGCCCTGGGGCGAAATGGTCTCTAGATCGTGTCTCACCATGTCTGGTTACCATAACCAAGGGCTCCTGTAATTTTGGGCAGACAATCCGGTCAGCCCTGGAAACCCGTCCGACTCAAGCGGTATTATGCAATGCCAGGTCTATTAGGAACAAGACGGCTATTATTGCCGGTCTTGTTGGGACAACTGATCTGGCATGCATCACCAAAACCTGGCTTGTTGACAATGTGGGCCCCATTTTGGAAGCCGGTCCCAGCCAGGTTTTCGGTGTGATGCACCCACCAAGATCGGACAGCAGGGGCGGGGAATGGCTATCTGTTTTAGGTCAGAGTTGGCCCTTACTGGTGTACCAGTAGAAGTTGCCAGATTATTTGAGTCTACCATAGCAGCAGGTGTGGGCCGCAGGATCATTCTCATCTACCGTCCACCTGGGGGTGAGAAATTGTTCCTGCAGGAAGTGGCAGACTTGATCATCGATGCGGCATTGGAGTCACCCAGGCTGATGGTCCTGGGTGACTTCAATGCCTGGGTTGACGAACTCTCTCAGTTCGGTCAAGACTTCCTCTAACTTATGTCTTCATTGGGGTTCACACAGGTAGTTGCTTCTGCTAATCATAATCTTTCTCCTGGGGATCGAATCCTTTGACTCGGTGGTGGAGCTAGTCACATGGTCCAATCACTACACAGTAAGATTCAAACTCCAGCCCTCTCCTTATAGGCCTGCCCCTGAGGAGATGATCAGATACTGCCCATTGCGGGGTGCTACCCCAGAGGGTCTTTCGGCGGTATTAGACCTGTCGGGAATTTTGAGGGCAGGCGGAGATCCAGAGAATCTAGTTTTGGCCTATAATAAGGCTATCACTGGGGCTCTGGATGCCATTGCCCCTGTCTGTGTTCATCCCCTCTCTCCTCGCCCTCGATCACCCTGGTTTGATTGGACCTTCAGGGAGTTGAGATGGGTGAGACAAAGGCTAGAGCGTCGCTGGCAGAGAACAGCCCTTGATACCGACCGCCTTAGATTGATGGACCATTATCAAAGCTATCAATCAGCACTCTCACGTAAGAAGACAGAGTTCCTATCCAGTGAGATAGCTGCTGCTCAGAATCGACTGGCTCAGCTCCTTTGAACTGTGGACAGGCTGTGCAACCCAGCCTGTCTGCAAGTTTGCAGAGCATTTTCACAAGATAAGTGTGATGAGTTTGTTTGCTTCTTTGCAGATAAGATGGCCAACGTCAGGGCTGAAATCTGCTTAGTACCCTCTATGGGAGTTGGTGGTGGTTGGTGCGAGGTCACCACCCCTCGGCCATCCTGGATATCTTTCGACTGACCAGAAATAGAGGACTTTGTGTGGATTGTCCAGAAATTGCGGCCAACTTGCTGTAGTTTGGATCCGGGCCTTACTCGCCTATTATTAGGGTGCATGTAGAGCATTGGCCAGATCCTTGCAGACATTGCTTGGTGCTCTTTATATTTGGGAGAGTTCCCTAGCTCCCTGAAGGAGGCAGTGGTGACACCACTTCTGAAGAAAGCTTCTTTAGATCCAAGCATCTGTGCAAACTACAGACTGATCTCTAACCTTCCCTTTGTTGGGAAGGTGATTGAGAAAGTAGTTGTGCTGCAACTGGAGAACCATCTTACCATCCATGATGTCTTCGATCCTCTCCAATCTGGTTTCCGGAAGAGACATGGTACCGAGACCACTCTGGTTCAGGTGCTCAATGATCTCTTGATGACAAGAGACCAGAAGGCCCGTTCCATCTTAGTACTTCTGGATCTCTCGTCAGCTTTCGACACTGTGGACCATGGGGTTCTGCTCGAGCGTCTGAGGGTCATCTGTGGACTGGCTGGTCCAGTGCTCAGATGGTTCCATTCTTTCCTAGCTGGCATGTTTCAGAGGGTGGTGTCTGGGATTTTTTCCTCTGAGCCATTCTCTCTGCCATGCAGGGTACCTCAGGGCTCGGTGCAGTCCCCCATGTTGTTCACAGTGTACCTGCTGCCCCTCGAAGACATTGTAAAATGATATGGGCTGGGTTTTCACTGCTATGCAGATGATACACTGCTCTGTCTGTCTTTTGCACCCTACAAGGATAGTGCGCTCTCAGTGTTTAACAGCTGTCTGGAGGAAATCCATGGCTGGATGAGGTGTAGTTGGTTGAAACTGAATTCTGTCGTCCTGGTGGTGCTGAGGGTTGAGGTGCTGGACGCCACACCTTGCGGGTGCTGGCAGGGGGAAGGAAGGATTGAGCGTCCTGTGACAGCTCTCCTTCCTTCGGAGTGGGTGAGAGATATACGCTGCACTGCAGTGGCACCCAGTGGAGGCTGGGTGTTTGACACAGTGTGGGCATCTACATGGGAGGAGCACTGGTGGACGTCTGCACGTCAGTGCATTAACATCATTGCACATCCGGCTCTCCAGTGGGCAAAAACCGAAAAACTCAAGGGTGTCTCTGCCTCTATGAAGCCCTCCCCGGGCTTCAATTAGCCTCTATTTCCGGATTTCCCCAACCAGGCATTGGTTCCATGGGCTGGATAGGGGACCAGTTCCTCAGCCCCGCCCTCCGGGGGGAAAGCCAGGGGTGACCGAGGGATCACAGTGAGACAGTAGGTGGAAGACTGGGGGCCATGACCAGGGCGGAAATCTGGCGGGAAAAGAAAAAAAGAAATTGAATTCATGGAAGACTGAGGTGTTGGTGGTGGAGCCAGGGCACCAAATGGAGAGGTTAGTGGTAGGGTCACCGTCTGGGCTTTGGATTGACGTTGTACAGCTACCTATCTCTGAACAGGTGCTTAATCTGGGGGTGGTATTTGACGATGGGCTGACACTGCAGGCGCAGGTATTGGCAGTCGTCAGATCTTCCTTTTATCATCTTAGGAACATTGCCAGAATTAAACACCTTGTTCCATCCGATGATTTGCCCATGTTGATTCACACCTTTGTGACCTCGCACCTTGACTACCGCAACTCCCTATACCTAGGGCTTCCAGGGGTTGATGTCCGCCGCTTGCAGCTGGTGAAGAATGTGGAAGCATGATTATTGACTGGGACTTCTCGCACCAGTCATATTACACCTGTGCTGCGAGATCTGCACTGGCTGCCTATATAGTGGCAGACCACCTTTAAGGCCGGTCTGCAAGAGCTCCTAATTCCTTACAGTCCTGGCCAACCTCTCCGCTTTACTGACGAGGGGTTGCTAGAGGTTCCCAGGGTACAGTTGAAAACATCTGGTGCAAGAGCTTTTATGTTCACGGAGCCATCCCTGTGGAATCTCTCTACCTCACCAGATCAGAGAGTGTGAGACTGTAGAGAGATTCAAGACCAGTTTAAAGACATACTTATTTAAACAGGCTTTTAATATTTGAAATATTGTGAATTGGGAAGCTTTTAATTGATGCTGTTGTGTATGTTTTATGTGATTTTATTGAATTGTTTAAAATGTTGTACGTAAAGCACTTTGGTACCTGAATTGCACTATATAAATGAAATTATTATTATGTGTTGTCAGTAGTTATTTTATGATGTCTTAGTTCAGCAAGCACGTGTGTGTGCTCAGTAGACGTCTATGGGAGTGAATTTCAACTATCATTTTTATATTTTAGTGGTCTTTCAGAGTCAAACCTAAGCCACTTCTCAATGAACAAGGTTCATGTTTGTTGAGTGGTTGCTTTGATGTGAAAATCTAAAAAAAAAAAAAAAAAAAATAGAATCCACTACCATATCTTTCTATGAAGCACGCCCCCACACTCTCCAGACTAATACGTCACAAAACGTCTGCGCTCGGAGATGGGACTGGTACTCTTAAGAAGTGGAATGGATTAGATGGCCAGCTCCTAGGGCCCAGATTATGATCCAGTTCCTTCCTTGCAGCAGCCTTCCAAAAGTTAATAATAATATTTATATAGCGCCTTTCGATATATCAAGGCGCTGAACAAATTAGTCATAAATTCAAATTTCAATAAAAACCATCAAACACTACAAACATTATAAAAATACATCATAAAAACATGATAAATTACAATAAAATTCCAAACATATTACAATTCACTTAACTATCTAAGAAGGCCATTCTCCATAAATATGTTTTCAGTTCTTTCTTAAATATCTCCACGGAGGTGCAATCCCGTAACCAGCATGGTAGAGAATTCCAAAGAGTGGGTGCAGCATGAGAAAATGCTCTGCTGCCAGAAGATTTTAAACTCACTCTTGGAATCTCCAACAACCCCATGTCAGCCGAGTGGAGTGATCAGCTAGGACAGTAAGGAACCAGTAGGTCTTTCAGATAGGACGGACCCTGATAGCAAAGGGCTTTAAAAGTCAATAAAATGACTTTAAAGGTGATCCGCCACCATACAGGAAGCCAGTGCAGTTCACGCAGCACCGGGGTAATATGACAGGACCTACTTGTCCCAGTCAAAACCCGGGCTGCCGCGTTCTGCACCAGCTGTAGGCGGCAGATTTCAACCCCAGAAAGCCCAAAGTAAGGGGCGCTACAGTAGTCTAGGCGCAAGGACACAAAAGCGTGGACCAACGTTGACAAGGAGTCAGACGGAACAAGGTGCTTAACCCTGGCAATATTCCTAAGATTTTAAAAAGAGGTCCTGACGACGGCCGACACCTGAGATTGAAAAGTCAGCCTATTGTCAAGGATCACCCCAAGGTTGCGCACCCGTTCAGAGGCCGGTAGTGACACACCGCCAAGAAGAATTCCAGAAGGCGCACCAGTATATGACCTCTCAATCTGACCACCCAGGTCCACCACCAAAACCTCAGTTTTGAAAGTTTTGAAGTTATGAAAGGTATTCATCAATGCTCCTACAGAGGTAAGGGAGTCATATAGGGTTTGGGGGCTTGTTTAAAAGGGAGCATGACAGGTGCTGTTTAATGTTTAAAAGAATGAGTGTGTATTCAATAAGTTAAGCTCAGCTCTACTTTTATCTGGAGACTGGAGTCTCTCTTTTATTTAATTGTGTTTATTCATTTCATAGAGCAAATCAGTCAAAATGCATTGCCCTGCAAGCACTATCCTTAACACGGTTAGAGGTCTTCTAAAGAGCATGTTTCTCACCCTTACATGTTGATAACAGTCATAAGGGTAGGTATCATACAATTCTGAGTAAGTCTATACAGTCTCTTAGTTAATTTATAACTCTGGCAACACTCGCGAGATATGGGCTAGAAAAGGATATTCATTGTAAAAGTCTAACCATTAGGTGCGACAGCCAGCAGTCCATGTGTAATGAAATTGTGTCCATAAGAGAAACTCCATGAGTATGGTTCCTTGCACCACCTTGTAGACAGTCATCATGCCTCCGCACCCCACCGACATCTTTTTTCCAGAAAGAAGGAATTTTAAGGGACACTACCAAACGTTTTACACTTCAAAGTCCTTGTAGTTAAAAAAAAAACAAACACATTATGATTGGTTCCATTCTGTAGAGATTGCTGCTGTAGCTGGTAGTTTAATTCTAATTCCTTTTTGCATTTTTAAAAGTGAAAAAGAGACTGCTTGTCATACTGCTGTTACCACACAAAAACATGTTTACAGTCCATGAGCATCTCACCACTGCATCTTTCACAGACTTGGGAATACCCCAACACAGTCTAGACACTTATAATACTGTGGCAGGAGAGGAGACTACTGCATCAGAAGTGGCTACACTTTATAGGGGTGTTCCTAATGTTCAAGAAGTGTGCAATAAGAGTAGACCAAGGATTTTAAGCAAAACAAGGTTGGTTGCTCTCACCAACAATTTATATAGTGATTATAAATCACTATTACGATTTAAGCCAGTTAGTGTGCAGAGCCACTGTACCTCTTATTCTGAGTACAGTGTTCTCTCATGCAGGAGCGCTAGGAGGGAGTGCTTCACCTCAGGGCTGGGGAGAGAACGGCACAATAAAAAAAAATATATATATACTTTAAACTTATTATAAATCAGGCGAGCTAAACTTGAGTGATTTATAAGAAGATAATAGGGCCTCTGAGGGATGTCTCTTATGGTATAAGAGACTCATCTTCTGAGGTTTGGGCAGACACAACAGTTCAACCTCACTTTGCAGTCCTCTTGCCCAGACACAACTGTTCAACCTCACTTTGCGGTCCTCTTGCCCAGATACAATTGTTCAACCTCGCTTTGCAGTCCTCTTGCCCAGACCTCATGCTCAGAGTCCCTTGTACCGTAAGAGACATGCCTTAGAGGTCCTATTAACATCATGTGTGATGTCTCCCTGAATCTGCTGGCAGAGTTCTTTTAGTTTTTACCTAGGATCTTGTTTGCTTCTTGAACAGCTACACACTACATTTAGGGTCACTTTTCAGATAGTTTTCGACTAGGACTCACAAGTAATTTTCCCTTTGCCTAGGATCCTTGAACAGTTGCACACTACATTTATGGTAACTTCAGATAGTTTTCGACTAGGACTCACAAGTAATTTTCCCTTTGCCTAGGATCCTTGAACAGCTACACATTACATTTAGGGTAATTTTTCAGATTGTTTTCGACTAGGACTCAAAAGCAGTTTTCCTGCTCAGTTATAGTATGTAGGGATGTCTCCCCATTCAGGTGGTAGACTGCTTTGCTGTTTCTTTTGCTTAAATGCTTCACCCTGCATTTTCCAACACTGAACCTTCCTGTTGCTAGGCTATGGACTTTTACCTTTTGTCAATACACATGGTACCCAGTATATAAAACACATAAATAAGTAACATCTCTTTTCCAAGTCCGTTTCTAGATCAGCCATAACATGCACTCTAAAACGTAGGAGTTTATACAATAGTCAATAAATAACAAGTGTCCAAAAATCTCACTCACAGCCCATGACATTAATATATATAAAGATGTACAGAGCATCTGCAGGTGTCTTAAATCATATCTGGCCACCATACTCTCTATTGTAGCTTCAGTGACCAGAACTCAGCAGGGTGCAGCTGGTTTATTGTCTTCTTCCCAAAATGTTATCCTGTGCCCCCTTCATGCCCGGGTCACACCTGGAAATAAGCACAGGCTCTGTGTGCCTTTCCCGGTCACCAATGTTCAAATAAACAATTTTATTAGGTCCTCCTTCAGCACCCCTATTAGTCATGGCCTTTAACTGCTGGCTGCCACATCGGTAGTGGCAAAAGGAATGGCACAGGAACATGGTATTGCAAAACTCCTTGTGTTTCATTCAAGGAGCCTCTTCCCAATACAGACAGTGGAATAAGAGGACACCATATTAGAGAAGGAAAGAAATGCGGATTATATTTAGAAGCTTTCATACATTTTGTGTCTCAAGTATTTTATAAGTTGTGAACAGCTGCAGTGCTATGAGGCAAGTACAGTGAGGTTAAGTGAGCTTGAGAGAGGTCAGAGAAAGCTAAGATCATGAAAGAGAGAGTTGGAAGGGCTGGCCTGTCAGCGCAGTGGTTGGATTTCTGCTTGTGACGCCGGCGACCCAGGTTTGGGAACTGACCCGGGATACCGAGGGCTGGCCCGGGAGAAGGATTGAGCATCCCAGGAATGCTGTCCTCCTCTGGGGGGGGAGGGTGTGATCAGTGCTTGATGGACCCTGGCGGAGGCCAGGGGTACCACAATGACCGACACCAGAATGATGCTCGAGGGGCAGGGTGGGCCGGTGTCATTGCACATCCCGCCCCTACCACGGGGGAACCAAGCTGCCGGCTGCCCTAGATGAAGCCAGTGCTCGACTTCAACCAGCCTCCAGGATGGCCCCTTCGACCCATCCTGTCGTCTGTGGCACCCAGGTCGAGGCTGGTGCCACAACCTCGCCCTGGGAGTGTAAGCCAGGGGATATCGAAGTGGCGCGGCCTAATGGGAGGTGGGAGGAGGATCCGTGACCTGGCTGAGGTTTCAGGCAGCTGCAAGAAAGTGTAATAAATAAAAAATAAAAAAAAGAGAGCAAGGGGGAGACGAGGTTATGTACAGGGAGGCAAAGTGACTTGCACATGGTCACCCAGTGAATGAATGGTGGTGGTAAGATTCCAACTTGTGTCTTTGGGTTCACAGCTCTGTCATTGCAAGTGCAGAGAGCTGGGTGCAGTCTCATACACCCACATCTGGGATTCAAAATATTATAGTAGAGAATGTTCCAGTAAGAAGCGTAAACCTCTGCTATAGGCTGTTTTCTGACCCGCTTTCCCTAAAATGTTTCTTTTTTTTTTGTTTGTTTGTTTTACTGTGTTTTGGTCCTCTTGACATCTTGCTGGACTGTTTCTCTGGACAGCCCCACCCCTGCAACCCAGTCATTCGCCATCTCCAGGACTCACCCACTGTTTCCTCATAATTTAACCCTCGTGGCAGGCTCAGATGACTTGCCCTGTGAAGCAAGATCCAGTCCGGTGCCTAGTCTGTAGTGCCAGGCCTGGGGGGGGCATCCTTCATCCTGCCCAGCGACGGATGTTGCTGCCATGTTTTCTGCCCCTGAGACATCAACGTGCAATGAAGCAGAGTGCCCATTGATGTCCTACTGGGCCTGTCTGACTACCTTGACACTCAGCTTCTGCTATATTTGAGGTGCATTGCAGAAGGCCTGACCCACCCAACCCATGAGAGTAGAGCAGTCCCTCAGATGCTTAATCTGCTTACCCATGGCTGACCCTCAGTGACTTGAGGCTGTTCCTGACTCCAGATCACTGGTGTAGCAAGAAGTAGCTCTACCGCTGTGCCACCAGGCTGGTTCCTCAATCAAATTTTTAACAAGTGCATGTGTACTGTATGGTTGCTTTTTTGTACTTCGTGCATGGCCCATTGGAGGATGAGGGAGCCACACTTCATTGGAATAGCGATGCTACTATAGCATCAAATTAATTAGTGATTGGCGAGGGTGTCTGTGTGCTGTTCAGATCCTGCCTCCTCCCATTACCACATCAAGCTCTTTGTTTGAAACCTGCAAAGGTTATTTTCTACTCATGTCACAGCACTATTCATTTGGCATCACCTCTTTGCTATATCTATGCAAGTAGGGCTGTAGCCAGATGTGTCACTCTGTAGAGGCCACTGCTCGGACTGAATTTGCAGCAGCAAGGAGCCCACATTGAGTGACTGGCTATTTGATTAGCAGTCTCTACGGTCAAGAGTGAGGGCTTTGGGTTGAGCCAATGTTTCAGGAGGGTGAGTGAGCAGCTGCTTTCACAGCCGGTATCAGTTTGGCCCCTTGAGCAGAAGGGATGCAGGTGCTGGGCTGCCCATGCCCTCCCACCCTTTGAACTGGGTGTCTCACACTCATAATGCACACACCCCCAGCCAGCCTTTGTGTGGGATTTCAGGGCCTGAATATTCCTTTTTTTGTGTTGATGTTGAGATATGGGTGCTGTGTGCTACTCGTATATCCGTATTATGCAACATAGGATGGAATTCCAGAACTGGGCACATACACACAACCTTATGCATCATTTCTTTTTATGGCTTGTCTGCATAGCAGACCAGTTCCTATTGTAGTTATAGATGGGAAGTGTTTTGCAGCTCTCCTGTTGCAGTATGATAGGGACTGGGACATGAGAGTCAAAACCAGTGGATAAGCTCACTTCCTGTTTATTGGTACAGCTGTCACTAACGTGCTGCAGTGATACCTTCGGATGGTCCCGAAACTGTGCTCTAGAGTGCCATGAGTGAACAGGCCGGCTAACATGTTCTGAACCCACTCTGTTTATAGGAACTGTGCTTTGGGGTACATATATCCCATGGCCACAGCTACATGCTCACTAGCCACTACCTAGTGCCACTTTGGGGGGGAGGGCTGTGCAGCAAAAGCCCTGATCTGCTCACTACCGCCTGGTGCAGCTTTACCAGGGGAGCTCCACAGGAGCAGGAGCCATGATCTGTTAAAAGAAATTCCCTGATATTCTAGTGGTTCCCACACCCGATCAAGAAACAAAAAATCCACGTTGTAGTCTAGTGAAACGAATCCTCAGGATTGTGGGAGCAGCTGCAAGGGGGAGGGAGGTGGATGTCATTATCCACCTAGGGACAAATGACCTGGCTGAGAATGAGATCAGAGCAGTGCAACAGGAGTTTTTGGAGCTGGGAAGGGGCCTTAGACAAGTAGCACACACGGTAACTTTCTCGGAAGTGCTACCTGTCTATGGCAGGGATGAGGCTAGGGTACTCGGCACCATTGGATTCAATGACTGGTTGAAAAACTGGTGCAGAGCTCAGGGATTTGGCTTCATTGGGGACTGGTTCTCCACCTGGAGGGATGCAGGCCTATACAGGTGCGATGGTCTGCATCTATCCAGGAGGGGAACCAGGATCCTAGGTGATAGGTTTAAATGCCTCATTGGCAAGCATTTAAACTAGCCAAGGGGGGAGGCACTGAAAAGGAAAATGGAAATCCTAGCCCCCCCCAAAAAAATCAGGGTAGAATAGTCGATAGGGAGAAGGGCAGGGGTAAATGGAGAAAAAGACAGAGGCAGTAAGGACAGGGATGGGACAAAAAGAAATAAAGCCATAAAAAAATGGAGGGTAATGAGTACCAATGCCCGTAGTCTAGGTAAAAGGCTCCCTGAAATAGTGGCCTTGACGGAAGAGGGATGCCTGGATATCGTGGCAGTCAAACATGGTACACAGAGAACCATGACTGGGATGTCAACAAACCAGGGTACACAATCTACAGGAGGGACAGGGAGGGAAGAAGAGGAGGAGGAGGAGCTTTCTATGTAAGGGAAGGGATCAAAGTAACAGAACTAAAGGGTAAAAAGGGAGGAGAGGAGGCACTGTGGGACACCGTGGAGACTGGAAATGGCACCACAATTCGCATGGGGGTTGTATACAGACCCCCATCTCAGAGGGAGGAAATAGACAAGGAAATGATAGAAGGCATCCTTGGGATGGCAGAGAAAGGGGAGGTATTGCTGATGGGGGACCTGAATACGCCAGATGTTAACTGGAGCACCTTTGCTGCAGCCACATCCAAGAGCAGGGCCATTCTCTATGCCCTACAGGAGGCATGCCTCAGACAGCTAATTTTGAAGCCACGCGAGGGAGCAATTTAGACCTGGTACTGCCAAATGGGACGGAGAGGATCTCTGATCTTGAAGTGGGTTGCCATCTGGGGAACAAGCGACCACCAAACAGTGTGGTTCACTATAAACTTAGCTGTAGAGTCAAGCCACACAAAAGTGAAGGTACTGTACTTCAGGAGGGCTGATTTTGTCAAAATGGGAGAGTGCCTCAGAAAAGCACTAGCAAACAGGCAAGAAGGTGGGGTGGATCAACACTGGAAAAACATTAAAACCACCATCACAGAGGCAACAAGCCTTTGTGTGAAGCAAATAAACAAATCAAAACGAAAGAAGAAACCTATATGGTTCTCTAAAGAAGTAGTGGGGAAGGTAAGGGAGAAAGAGATAGCATTCAGGAAGTATAAGGAAACACAGAAGGAGCAGGACAGAGAACTGTACCAGTTAAAGCAGAAGGAACCGGGGAAGGCAGTCAGAATAGCAAAGGCCCAAACTGAGGAAAAGATAACCAACTCGGTTAAGAAGGGGGATAAAACCTTTTATAGGTACATTAGGGAGCAAAGAAAGACTAAGGCAGGGATACTGAGGTTAAATAAAGAGGAAGGTGGTTGGGCAGAGAGTGACAGTGAAAAAGCAGGGATACTGAACGAATACTTCTGTTTGGTATTCACAATGGAAAAGCAGGGGGTGATACCTAATCCAGTCAATAGAAGCACTCTGGATAGGGGGGTTGATATTAGTCCTTTCACAGAAGAAAGGGTTCTGAAAGAACTCTTAAAACTGAAGGTGGATAAAGCAATGGGGCCTGATGGGATTCACCCCAGAATTCTAAAAGAACTAAGGGAAGAACTAGTAAAACCACTGACTACCCTTTTTAATAATCATGGGAGGATGGTGTGGTACCTGAGGACTGGAGGAGGGCGGATGTGATTCCCCTTCACAAAAGTGGGAGCAAGACAGAGGCAGGAAACTACAGACCTGTCAGTTTGACCTCAGTGGTAGGGAAAATGATGGAATCACTTCTGAAGGAAAGAACTGTTGAGTACCTAGAGGCCAGTGGGGCTCAGGACCCAAGACAACATGGCTTCACAGCAGGAAGGTCATGTCAGACAAATCTAATTGATTTCTTTGACTGGGTAACCAAAGTTGTAGACCAGGGAGGGGCTGTGGACGTGGCCTACCTAGACTTTAACAAGACATTTGACACAGTCCCGCACAAAAGATTAATAAACAAATTAGCCAGCCTGGGAGTGGGTCCCAGGGTGGTAGCCTGGGTAAAACACTGGCTGGACAACAGGACACAGCGAGTAATAGTAAATGGAGTCCACAGTGAAGAAAGGAGGGTTACTAGTGGGGGTACCACAGGGTTCAGTACTGGGGCCGGTCCTTTTTAATGTCTTTATAAGTGACATTACAGAAGGACTAGAAGGGAAAGTATGTCTCTTTGCAGATGACACAATGATCTGCAACAGGGTTGATACGCAAGGTAGGGTGGAAAGGATGAAAAGGGACTTGGCAAGGTTGGAGGAATGGTCAAATGTATGGCAGCTTAGATTCAGCGCAAAGAAGTGCAAAGTAATGCACCTGGGAAACAAAAACCCAGGGGAAGAGTACACAATGGGGGATGAGATACTGACAACAACAAAAATGGAAAGGGACCTGGGGCAGTCATACCAGATGACCTAAAGGTGGGCCAGCAATGTGAGAAGGCAGTAAGGAGGGCTGGGGGATACTGGGATGCATAGGGAGAAGCATCACCAGTAGAAAACAGGAGGTTGTTGGCCCTCTGTCACAGACAGTTAGTAAGACCACATCTGGAGTACTGTGTATAGTTCTGGAGACCCCATCTCCGAAAGACATAGACAGGGTGGAGGCTGTCCAGGAGGGGGAGGCCAAAATGGTGTAGGGTCTGCACCAGAAGACATATGAAGAAAGACTGAAGGAGCTTAAGATGTATAGCCTCGAGGAAAGGAGGGAAAGGGAGGACATGACAGAAACTTTCAGATACCTCAAGGGAATCAACAAAGTCCAAGAGGGTAGCATCTTTCAGAAAAAGAGATGTGCAAGAACAAGGGGACACAATTTGAAGATAGAGGGGGGACGGCTCAGAGGTAATGTGAGGAAGTATTTCTTCACAGAGAGGGTTGTAGATGCATGGAACAGCCTTCCTGAGGAGGTCATAGAGTCAAAACAGTGGGGGAATTCAAGAATGCATGGGACAGACATAAGGCAGTTATAGTGAGGGGTAGGAGGAAGTAGGCTGTTGGTTAACTAAGATCTGAAGCTTATCCGTCAGGTAGGGAAATGGGCAGACTAGGTGGGCCATGCGGTTCTTATCTGCCATCAAATTCTATGTTTCTAATTCTATGTTTCTCACTCGGGCAAGTAAAATATTGATACAGTGACTTGTATACCAACACTGAATGTACTTGCATGGCAGCAGATGTGAGTGGAGGGTAAGTACTGTCTGTAAACTCAGAGACAGGGACCGGAGATGGCTGGGGGAATTGGAGCAGGAGCATGCGATCATGGTGCATAAAAACTCTTCAGAGCCGGCCCGTCAGCGCAGTGGTTGGATTTCCGCTTCCGACGCTGGTGACCCAGGTTCGGGAGCAGACTCGGGTTGCTGGAGGGCCGGCCGGGGGAGAATGGCTGGAGCATCCCACAACAGCTCACCTTCTCCAGAGGGAGGGGGGGCCAGTGTCCGCAACTTGTCTGACTCCAAGTGGAGGCTCGAGGTACTGCAAGACATAAAGGGGAAGGGCGACCAGACAATGCAGTGGACATCGGTGCATTACGCCATGACGTCAGGGCTGACACTGCGTAGACGGGGAGAAAATGAAAACGCCTGCCAGTGCCGGGAAGACAGGCTGCCCGGAGCATGCCTCCGATATGCCCCTACTTACCCAGCCACCTCTGGACCGACGCCAAGATAGTAGCACAGTGTGTAGTGCCCCACCTTGTCTCCACTCGGGGGGGGCAATCCGAAGCTCCATGGGGCCTGGAGGTAGGTGTGGGTAGAGTGGGAGGCAGGAGGATGACTCCTTGGTAGCCCCAAAGGGTCTGGGCTGGCAGGACGGAGGGGAGGAATAAATTGCAATTTAAAAAAAAAAAACTCTTCAGAATGCGAGGCAGATGGGCAGGATGCCAATCCTTCTGTTGTGTTGTTTCTGTGAGCTGCCTATATATATTTGTTTTTAGTTACTATGTTTTATGTTGCAATCCACCAAGGGCTCAGCCCCTACTCTCCCAGTCCCCCACCTCGGCCCCCCCACGAGACTTACCTCCTCTGGACAATCCCCCTGGCTTGCCCCCCAGGGTGGGGCTGTCCTGCAGTTGCAAACCCCTATGATGCCGCTACAAGGTTACCAGCAGGGGTCGCCTACTGGCATTGCCTCCCTGGCTTGACCCCCAGGGCAGGGTGGGGAGTCAGTCATACTCGACAGACAATGGGACTAGGTCACCATTGGAGTGCCATGGTGGGCGAACAGGGCCAGAGGAGCAGGGCATCATTAATGGCTGCCACAATTTGGGAACAAAAGACCCACAGTGGGGCATGGCGTGCACTGACATGAATGTACCAAAGTGCCAACGTCTGTCATGCTGTCCACCCTGTCTAGGCATCGGTAGCTGCTGATCCCTGGCTTATGCCAGGGGTCAATCGGGTACCAACTACTATCAACTCTTCCCCGCCCGGGAGGAGGAGGCGAGCAGTTGAGGGACGCTGAGGCCTCCTTCCTCCTGGCCCTCTGACTTGTGAGTCCGTTCCCAAACCCAGTGGTAGTGTGGATGAACCAAGCTGGCTAATGCCCTACAAAAATTCATCTGGCTCTAAAATAAAGTTTTTGTTCTCTGCTCTGTCAGTACCTGACCTTATATAGAATAGTGCGGGAGCAAATACACAACAAGGCTGTTCTTCCCCTGAGTGGTTACCATGATGACGAGGACCTTGAGAGCAAAGCTTGTGAGGTCCCTCAGTTGTCATGGTAACCACAGGGGGTAAGAAGAGCCATGTTGTGTATGTGGGCTCCCATACACTATTTTACATGGTGCATGGAGCAAGGACACAATGTGCCTTTCCTCTTTTTCACAGCCTACCGTGATCTTCCAGCTCTGCTCAGCTGGAATCTCTCCAAAACCCACCTTTTGCCAACAACCACAGTGCCCATAACGACTGCCCTCGATCTCCCAACCTTAACGCAAAGATGTTGCCATCCTCTACACTCCCCCCAACACACCACTACACAGGAAAAAAAGATATTTGTTTATGTGTCTTGTGTAATGCTTTCATCATCTTTTTTGTTTTGAAAACAGACTGTTGCTCGCGTGCCTCAGCTCTGCACTTACAGCAGCAGTGTGCGGCTGTCAAACGTCTGGGTAGTGTGACGTCCTTAGTGCAACAGAACAAAAAGTCGTTCTGCTGCAGTACAGACATGACTACTACGGCAGAATGACTTTTAACAGGATACTAGTATCCATCCTGAACATCCCTTCACTATACTGTCTGTAACAATTGCACGTGCTATGCACAAAAGAATAATTTAAGCAGCCAGTTACCAGACATCTCTCATGCTTACAGTGACAAATTATTTTATTCACATATAAATATTGTGGTTTAAAAATAAAAACATCTTCATTGCCACAGTCCAACAAAGTAGCTGTGCTGTATTAAACAACGGGGGCTCCTTAGCTGTAATACATATCAGGGAACTATGCAAAAACTGCTGACTATATCTGGTGCAAGTAGCTTAACAGTTCAGTATAGGTGCTGATTCATGTAAAGTGCTGATATGTGCAAAATACAAACAGTGCAAAAAAACAAGTTACCAAAGCCTGGATTGGCACTAGTGTCCGTCGTTCAAATGCCCAGATGCTTTGGATCTGTTGTCCATCCTCAGAAGACAGGATGACAGCAGAATAGAGGATCTTATAGCTGGACCCTGAACTGTGCCAGGATGTGTGCTGTGTAGAAGATTTGGTGATGGACTGCTCCCACTCACCTAGGTATCTTGGGCTGGATTCAGGTATGTGCAAATTGTGCCTTTGCACAGGGCTTCTTGTTTCGGAGGGCTCCTGACTCCCAAACTGATGTACTTTTTAAACCATTTTTTAATTTGGCCCTGTGTGAACCATATTTGTTTTTTGGGAGGCAGGACTATCTATGCCAGTGCTACGATGAAGCAAGTGCTCTCTTTTTTTCTGGATGTATCCAGGATGACTCTATTATGCACTGAAGCTTTTTCCAAATGTTCCTTTACCCCCAGTCTGCAGAGGATGGAGACTCATGTGCACCCCCTTGTAGCCTTCTGGCTGTCATAGATTGTTTAACACAGTCCGCCAGCAGCCATCACAGATGCGTATCTTTCAGTAGCCTACCAGCAGCATGGTATCCACCAACATGAGACAGTTGAGTCGTCCCATCCGTAGTGGTATATTGTACTGCCTGCTGCTTAAAAACTGTCTCAACACCCTACTGTCAGCAGGACTTGTGATGTGGGTGACCTGCTGGTGGCTGGCACCCATCTTCTTCATCTGGACGTAATAGCTCGGGCTGATGTGCAGGCAGTGTAGCTAACTGGTGTGAGGCTGGATAATGGCTGGCCAAGGTGCAGCAGGTGGGTGGGTGCTGAAGGTTTTAAGCCTGGATGGACAGCCAGTGGGCAAATAAGTGGCAGGAGCAAATCAAAGTATACACTTAACTGGCACACCTGCTAGGCTATGCCTCAATCACCCGGAGCACTGGAAACTTGGATAGGCTGGGCCTCCATAATACATTATCATGTATTTATCTGTGTGGCTTTTGTTAACCTTGTAAGTACAGTAGACAACTGATTGCCTATTTACAGGTATGTCCTGGGAAAGTGCAGAAGAGGCATATAACTGGTAGGACCAGGAGGGTGAGGCAAACTGACAGGATAGTAAAAAAGGAATATAAATCTTAGTACATAGAAACAGAGATTTTGCCAGCAGAAAAGGACCTTGAGGCCCATCCAGTTTGCCCCTTGCCCCTGCCTGTTCTGTCCGCACTGACCCTAGTTGGTCACAGATGTCACTCACTCCCCCTGTTCCTCTGCCTAATATGCCCCCGTGGCTATCCCATGCATGTTTGATGCTCCCCACAGTCTTTGCCCCCTCTACCTACTCTAACAGGCTGTTATAGTCATCCACCACAGTTTCTGTGAAGAAGTATTCCCACACATCTGTCTAAATGTCCTACTCTTAGCTTCATTGCATACCTCCTTGTTCTAGTGCCTTCCATTCTCTGAAATAGACCCTCTACTTGCACCTTGTTCACTTCTGTGAGGTACTTGTAGGTTTCAGTCATGTCTCCTCTCACTCTCCTCTCATCCAGAGCATACATGTTGAGTTCCTGCAGTCTTTCGTAATATGGCTTCTCAACTGCCTAACCATTTTGGTTGCCCTTCTCTGATCAGCCTCCACCCTTTCAGTGTCTTGTGGAGATGTGGTCTCCAGAACCAGGAACAGTATTCCAGGTGGGGTCTCACCAGTGAGTGATACAACGGCACCACCACCTCCCTCTTCCTGCTAGAAGTCCCTCTTCCAGTGCACCCCAGCATCCTGATAGCCTTTCCCACTGCCAGCTACCATGAGGTCATCAGATATGCTGAACTCTGGGTCTCTTTCTTGGTTGGTGACTGTAAGCTGCACTCCCCCCATCTTATACACAGTCCCTGGGTTCCACAGCCCTAGATGCATAACCTTGCACTGTTTGACACTGAAACCCAGCTGCCACCCCCTAGACATTCCTCTAGTTTACTCAGATCCCTTATATTCTCACCTTTTCACCCTCCCCCTTACCCTTATACCTAACGAGCCGATTAATGCAGCTATGACAATCCTGAAGGTATTACAGTTGCCCCCTCCCACCCCCACTAACCTCTCCTCCCTCCACTATCCTTGGCGCATCCTGTGCCTTCAGTGCCCTTGCTTTATAGTCTTCTCCTAGGCCACGTAATGCTTTGCTGGTCTAGACCTCATCCAATATAATATTGTACTCTACTGTTTGTCGGAGACCTGCCTTGTACAGAACTCGCACATAGCGATATGCTGAATGCCTTTGGTACCATGCCTGTAAATTATGCTGCCTTGTTCTGTTCTCAGTGTTAAATCTTACGTTGCTGTTTGTAAATTATTGTACACCACTGTGCCAAGCCACGCCATTCTCACTTGTAGTAGTGACTGTGCATAGGCTGCTATTGTTGCTATGCCTATGCCAAATTGTTGCATTGTGACTTCTTCTTGTTTAAACTACCAGGTCCATCTTGTAAATGAGCCCTGCTCAATGGTGTTCTGCCTGGCTAAATAAAGATATCGATTGATTGATATTCTCTCAGACCCTTCCTGAGTGTCAACCCTGTTGCAGATTTTTGTATCATCTGCAAAGAGAGACACCTTGCCATCAAGCTCCTCCTTAAAATGTGTAAATACGACTACAGTGCAATACCAGAATAAGCAGAACAAAGAACATGGCCAAGAGAGTAAATCGGCTATGGGAGTCCATGCCTGGAGCACACTCCAATGTAAAACCAAACTGTGTATCAAGCTGGAGAGTGGCTAACAGGCACTAGTGTGCATACAGGCAAATAAATGAACCCATAGCTTGATCCATAGTTAAAAAAACTTTTATTGCACAAGACACACAACTCACCCCCAGAGATGCTGGTGGGGTGAGTTTGTGTGTCTTGTGCAATAAAAGCTTTTTAACTATGGACTAAGCTGTGGGTTCATTTATTTGCTGGTATGCACACTAGTTCCTGTTAACCACTCTCTATTTTGACACAGAACAAAAAACATACAAATAAAGTAAATGCAAGTACAGTTGAAATAATAATGATATATATCCCTTAGTGTCTAGTAAACACCATACCTACACCCAACCCCTCTTCCCCTCCCTAAGCCAGTAACTAGTCTTACTAAGCTATTAAGATCCCCCTTTCCCAGCCAGCAACCAAGGCATCAGGGAATGTATATAATGTAAACAGGGGACTAACTGGAATGTAGTTTTTTTTCATACTTGTATGGCAGCTTGTGATGGGTATGGGTCCCATGGGGAGGAAATGCGCATAATGTTTGACTTGGCACAACAGCAATGTCGTAATTACTTCTTTCGTTTTGTGCTTTAACTTTGGCAGATCTAACATTAACTGTGAGTTACTTAAGCAGTAAGGCATGACGGAGTGCACTATTGTGGGATAGCAGCCTGCCTCAGGTGGGTTGAAGCGTGAGGTGAAGCTGAGTGCTTCTGCCACCTGAGAAGGGATGTTAGCCCACCATAACAGAACCCCTGGAGTGCCTTACTGCAGTTATGAAATGGTTCCTTTAGTAAACTGGATGTATTTTTTAAACATAAGATTGTTGAGCTACTTTCAGCAAGGCAGTTAAATACTGGGATTGCGACCCAGTTGAAAGTACCTCTTGACCAATCACCTGTTTCATAATGAGACTCCGTTTGTATTTGGAAGTCTGGCTGCATTTTATTTTATTCCTTTTACTTGCTCTCGAAATAAGCAGTCAGTCATATAAATGCTTTTGGCTGCATTAATTTACTCTGTAATGAGTGTTATAGGCAGGATTGAGAAAGCATCTCTCTCAGACGAACTGTCTGGAAACATAGAATTTGACGGCCGATAAGGACTACTTGGCCCATATCACTGGAGACACTAACCGATCTCAGGCTCTTTTCCCTTCCCCATCTTCCTTTCCACTAAGATACTCTTACGCCTATCCCATGCATTCTTGAACCCCACCACTGTCTCTTCGCCCCCACCACTTCACATGGAAGGCTGTTCCAGGAATCTACCACTCATTCTCTGAAGAAGTACATCCTCACATCTCTCCTGAATGTAACCCCCCCCCACCCCCAGCTTCATAGCATGTCCCTCATTTTTTTTGAGCTCCTTTTGTTTCTGAAAATACTTTCCTCCTGAACATTATTTACCCCAATGAGATATTTAAAAGTTTCTATCATACCCTCCCTCCTGTTTTCCAGGGTGTACTAATACTGAGATATTTTAGTTTCTTGATGTATGACTTTTGGTGCAGACCCTGCATCATTTTAGTTGCACTCCTCTGGACTGCTTCTACTGTGCCTTTCTGGAGATGAGGTCTCCAGAACTGGGAACAGTGCTGAAGGCGGGGCGTTACTACTCTGGTCATTTACAGAACAAGGATAAGAGAGGCTACATTTAAACAGGAACAGATGTTTATTTTCTGTGAAAGTTGTAGACGTAGAGTAACACTGTAGTTTGTCTTTGTGTGATTAGAGCTCTAAAGTTTTGCCAAGAATTAAGGGATGGTCTTAAGAGTATTAAATACGCATACGTTCCTAGAAATGTTTGATGTTTTAAGCCTACTGTTAGTATCAGTTGCTATAAAAAATAAGGGGTGAACAGTTTAAAAATAATCATGCCTTTCTTACAGTCTTTAGTTTCACATCATGCTTTGCTGTTACATTATTTACTGAGGCAATCTGTATATATGGTTGAGGGGGCCTAAAAAAGTGTGTCTGAAACAGGGAGTGGTTTATTTATTTCTTTATGTGTGCATTTATTAATTTATTTGGAAAGTAACTGAGCACAAGTGCTCATTTACAAAGGTTCCACATCAGGGACAATAAAATACAATAGAGTACAATAAGGAAACAAGAAAGATACAATTAACAGAACAGCGATGCATGATACAAAATTGAACAGGAGCATCAAATGAGCTAGACTACAGTAGCACAATGTGCGGTTACAGCAGCATTGTAATGATTGAGATGTCTGCAGCGATATTTTGAAATGGGCAAATTAAAGGGGGCAGGAAATTATTTTGAACTGGCATCTGTTCATAATGTTCCTATTTTCAGGAATTATATTCATACCCCTAAATTATTCCTAGTGAACTGTACCGGAATAAAAAGTGATGCAAAAAGCTGCATTGCTTTTGTTTTCACAGGCAGCATTTTGTTACAGTTCTTTTCATGGAACCAGTGAAAACTGTGTCATGGTTTGTGTACAGACCTCTGAGCACGGTTCTGATAGGTTAACAGCTAATGTTTAGCATTCTGTACACAAACCGTGACATTGTAAAAAACTTAAAATTACTGGTTCCATGAAGAGAACAGTGCAGAATGTTGGCCATGAAAGGAAAACAGCTGAAACTATAGTTTTTCACATCAGTGTTTCTTCAGGTACACTTAAATATGGATCCTTTGGAGGTATGAATTTCATGTCTGTAAATAGGAACAGTATTAACTGCTGCCAAATACTGAGGCAGGCAATTTGTTCAGTCAACCAGCAGCCCTTATCACAAAGGAGGACTAACGTTTTGTTCTAGGGATGGCAGCTCTAGCACATTTTTGGACATACTCCTGGTGTTTTGATTCGCAGCAAAGCTGAAGCGGTCTTTTAATGTGTGAGGGGTAAGCCCAAGCAGTGTCTTTATTACCAGCAGGCAGGTTTAGTACTTTATTCTGCTAGATAACGGCAGCCAGGTTTTTATGGGTGTATAGGGTGCTGCTGTGGGCACATTTGTCAGCCTTCAGCACAATTTAACAGGCCATGTTGCACATCACCTTAATGCTGGTCAGTGTAGTGCCACTTGCAGCTGAGTAGATGGTGAGGCCATAGACAATGTGTGACGGTAAAGAACTAGACGCAATCAGTTGCCTGGCTTCAGCAGTGAAATTTGTACAATTTCTATACAAGACTCCTAGCCTCCTGTTAGCTGTCAGCACCAGGTTGTCCACATGTGGGGCAAAAGATAAGGTGTCATCTAATAGTACCCCAAGGTATTTAAAAACGGCCCCATTTTCACAGCCAGCCAGCTGCGCTCTCACAAACAGGTGTGCTGTGTGAAAAAAGGGCTGACTGGCTCTGGTGCCACATTCAGACAGTGCAATCTGAACTGACCATGCTATCTGTTTGAATATCGGATCGTGGTAGCACAGTGCACATCAAGTAGCTGCCATGTTTGGCACAGCCCAACCAGAGCGCTAGGCTGAAGACCACCTGTGGGGTGAAGCATGGCACACACTGGTTAGTGCTGTGGCCCCCATGGGCGACACTCAGTCCAAACATGCAAATGAGGCCATTGGGCATGCATGGCACTAAGGGGCCATTTGTATGCCAGTGCCGGGCCAGGTCCCCCCCACCCTGATCCTAGTTCACATAAAAAAAATCAACCTTGGTAGTCTAGTGTCCCTCCCCAGCCCCGATCCCCATTCCCATAAAGACACCCATCATCCCTGGTGGTCCACTGTCCCTCCCCAGCCCTGATGCCCATTCCTGTTAAGAAACCCATAATCCCTAGTGATCCAGTGTTCCTCCCCAGCTCCATTTCTCATTCCTGTTAAGAAACCTATCATCCCTGGTTGTCCAGTGTCCCTCCCCAGCCCAGATCCCCATTCCCGCTAAGAAACCCATCATCCCTTATGGTTCAGTGTGCCTCCCCAGCCCCGATCCTCTGGTATAAGACAAATACAAATACATAACTCCTGGTGGTCAAGTGGTTTCTCCCCCCCCCAGTCTCTGATGGCCATCCTGACTAGAAATAAATATCCCTGGTAGTCTAGTGCCCCCCCACCCCAGCCAGTAGTTACCTACCACCCCGTTACCCCTTACCTGACCCGAGCTGGCGACCAGCATAGCCCACCTCACACCATCATAGCCAGCCACCGACTGAACTGTCAGTGAGCGCGTGCAGTAGACAGTACGCGCTCAGGTGGGGGGGGGTATTTATTTCTAGTCAGATCAGTGATCAGAGACTGTCGAAGGGGGGAGGGACCACTGGATCACCAGGAGTTATGTATTTGTTTCATACCAGGGGATCAGGGCTGGGGAGGGACACTGGACCACCAGGGATGACAGGTTTCTTAACGGGAATAGGGACTGGGGCTGGGGCTGGGGAGGGACACTGGCCCACCAGGGATGATGGGTTTCTCAGTCAGCTCAATATTGGTGCTGTGTTAGTAGCTCCCTGAATCCATGCTACTTGGGCACACAGGATGTCATATTTTTCCAAGCAGGAGATGAGTTGGTCTGACACAGTTCTCTGAAAGGCCTTGAACGGAGGGTAGAGGATTGAAATCGGTCTGTAGTTAGTTAGGTTAGAGCAGTCACCACCTGTAAATATCAATGTAACCAGTGTGGATTTTCAGCTCACTGGGAACTGTGAGTACCGCAGAGCCATTGCCAGAAGCTTCACATCAGGCTTGCCCCCTCCCCCACCCTGGTTTTGCCTTGTACCTTTTAATCTGTTTTAGGGTATCCTTTGCAGTGACTGGCCTGAAGTAAAATTTGGGGTTCTTATAATCTGTGTATCCTGTTCTGGTGGGTACAAGAGGGTCTGGTACTTGGGGATGGGGATAAATAGTAATTAATTTAGAAACATAGAATCTGATGGCAGATAAGGACCGCTTGGCCCACCTAGTTTGACCATTTCCCCTACCTACTGTAGTACCACAGACCCTAGATGATCTCCAGCTTAACCCTCCCTTCCCAAACCACTAAGGATCATTTATGCCTATCCCATGCATCGCTGAATCCCGTTACAGTTTTTGTCTGGTGTTAAGTGGCTGAACCTGTGTGTACAGTGGGGGAACTACAAAGGTTGTCTTAAGCTGGTGGCATTGGGTGAATCTGTGTTCAGTGATTTTAGAGGAGAGGTGTAAGTGAATCAAGTGCTCAGGGTGGTGTGAAACTGTTACTCTTGTCCGGTGTTGGGGGGATTAAACCCATATGTATACTATAGAGTGAAAGTGTGTCCAGAGCTGCAAGGAAAAGGTTGCATCTGTGTGTTTAGTGCTGGGTGGGGAGCAAACTGTAATTGTCTGATGCTGGTGGGACTTGAAACACTCTGGATGGTATGGGGGTCATTAGTGAAAAGCAGTGTCACTGCATAAAAGCCCTCCTTTCTGATCACTGTATAAAATAAAACTGTAAAAGTGAAAGTGGATATTCTCAATTATACAATGGGGTATGAATATCCTGTAATATCATTGGTCAAAACACATCACATGACCGTGATAAATCCTTCAGTATACCCACTGTAAAAGTTTTTATATCACTATAAAACCAAAAAAACAAGTTGAACATTGTATAATAGCAATATACCATAACAGGGAGTGGGTATATGTGGATTTACCACTTCTGGTGTGGTTAAGTCACTCGTCTGCCTCATGACCGAACCACACCAGGCATGGTAAATCCACCAATATACCCACTCCCTGTCATGGTATATTGCTTAAATAAATACAGCTGTAAAAGTGATGATGGTGAGACAGTAAGGCCTACTGCAAAAATTTAAAAACACACAGTACTGAATGCTCTTACATTTATTTTTTATTTTATTTTTTATTTTAGTCTTTGGTAACCGGGTAAGGCCCACTAGGCACAAGTGCCTGTTTTCAGGGGCACCCTGGGAGCACTGGGTGGTTAAGTGACTTGCTCAGAGTCACACAGTATGCAAGTGGAGGTTGTGAGAATCAAACACAGGTATGGTCTACTGGATGTACCAAGCTCATTCACTCCTCATTCCTCTAACTTCTAGGCTATACTGCCAGCCAGACATGAGCAGTCATACACACCAGGGTGGGTGGTGTTGGGCAGTACATGGAGGAGGGGCTTACAGCCTCTGGGAAGGGCAGGTTTAGACAACACTATCCACTCTGGAGTTTATTATTGTGCGTAGAATCTTCTTATCAAATTCTCTTCTCAACCCTGCAACTGCCCCGGCCTCCTTCTGTACCTCTCTTCCCCTCCTTCCTCTCCTTCCTTCTCTTCGTTACCTTGTCCTTTACCCTCTTTTCTGTAACTCTTTGCCCTCTATCCTGCTCTCAGTCCCCTTTTCCCAGCTCCAAACAGACTCTTCTAATTATCTACTGGTAGATTAGTTTCTACCTGTCTGCATTACTGCACAATGAACTGAACTTAACTGCATCCTTCTGTTTATCTTAATTATGCATTCTGCTGTCCTGTCAATGCCAGGGTACTCCATTTGTTTTTATGCCTCAGTGTTACTTTTTATGTATGTGGTGGTTATTACGTTTTTACCTGCTATGTTGCAGTTCCAACTATTTTTCTGTAACGCCCCTTCCCTCCCAGGATGCATCTGGAAATTAGTTCTCACCAACTCTGGATGGCTTTCCTGGTGAAACTTTTAAAATAAATAAATAAGTAAGAACATTTTGTGTGTTTGCCATATTTAAAACTTAAATATAAGATGTTAAAAAAGCTTTGCTTGAAATAGTCCTTCTGCTAGCAGATTACCAGTAGGGGTTGCTGTTGCTAACAGTACTAAGCAGTACTGTTTCAATCACTGTGAGACCCACCTATTTTTTTGTTCCCCTTTTTATTTTGATATTCTTTTTTTTTTTTTTTTTTTTTTTTGTGGTGACTTTTGTGATCAGGACCAGTAGACAGTTCTAGTATGGTTGATGATGTGTAGCAGGAGAAAGTAGTTGCACCGTCAGTGTGAGAGGAGGCATGACGGCACTAGCACTGAACTTTGGATGCCTACAAAAAGAAACTTGAGACATTGGTAGGTGGCTGAGGAGTGGGGAATGCTTTATTTCTGGGGTTTTATGTGTTTGTGAGCAGGGGAGGTGAGGGGCAAGTGGCTGGGGGGGGGGTCGCTGCTGAATACTTTTTTAAATTCTCTGGTGGCCTAGTGATATTTTTTGATTTTATGTGAAATTTGTTTACCAGGTAGAAGTACTGGTGAAATGGGCCAAGGTCTATTTTCAGACTCAGCCTGGGCAAAGGCACATAAATAAAGCAAAACTACAAATATTAAATACATTGAGTGTAAAATACAAACTGAGTCAAACATGCTATGTAAACCGTTGGGGTGGCACCGGAACCTTTTTTTACTGGTCTCTGTTGGTACATAAATGCTGCCAGGGTGAGGGGCCTAGCCAATCAGAGAGCAGGGTTTTTCTACCCATTTTGTAAATAAAAATCACTGTTATACTAACATATATCTACCCAGAATACCAAACAAACCAAAAAGACACAAAGATTAACAAACATAACAGCGTAAAATAACAAGACTAGCCTTGTAGGCACCAGCCAAATTTTGTTCTTTTCCCCCCATATTGAGAAATAAAGAGATGCTGAAGCAAACGCTGACATTATCTGGTATGCCAGTTGCCGGGGAATGTCACTTTCATATTAGCTTTTGTACCACGCACAAATTTCTGAAATGCTATCCCAGGGGTAGAGCCAACAGCACAGCAGGCTTTGTTGACATGATCTGTATCAGCTTGTGTGCTCAAGTTGACCTGTAGAAAATAGCGTCCCTGGCAGCTGCACGGCTTGCCAGTGGGAAACGCTATAGTGGGTAAGAGAAGGGCACCAGAGTCAGCGAGTGACAGGAAGGAACAATCTGCTGTTTTTAATAAGGCAAGGCCTAATATCTGAGATTAGTTAGAGATCTGCATTAAGAAAACTTGGAAAGGAATGAAAACCTCTGCATGGGAAGAGGGTGAGAAAAGGGAGCTGGGGAGAGAGTTTGGAGAAGCTGTTGTACTGTGAGAAGAATTCTATCTTTCCAGTAATAAAATCTCTCCCATCATGAAGTTTCTTTTATTCACAAGGTTCCTGCTTTTAGTGTTTCGTAAGACATCTCCATCTTAAGGGCAGTGCTGGAATTACACTTTATGAGCTTTGGGAGTTGGGGGGCCCATAAAGGTCCTATCTTTAAATTGAGGCCACCTTCCCATTATAAGTCAATGGCAGTGATGTGTGAGCTGCCGGGGCTCACTTCAAAGCTAGGGAGGTCCGAGCCCTTGCAAGTACCCCTGTAATTCCAACACTGTTTAAGGGCCAGTATTCATTTAGTATATGTGGGTTGCTTGGCCTCTCTTGATAAAGGATTAGGGTTTATATATCCTACTGGGTGCATGTGGGAAATAGGATAAAGGAAATTTGGACATCAGGTGCTTTCAGTTGTGACTTTTGAAGTCCAAGCCTGGTTACTGCATTGCTTGTTGGAAAAATTGAAGGTAGTTAAAGGGGTGATTTTTAAACATTTGTCTATGTAAAAGATATTATAAGCTTTACACACACTCACTTTATCAGTTTTGTAATACCCGTAGAAAACTTACAGAATACTTGATTTTATTTTGAGTAACTGCACAGATATTCCATTATTAGTATCCCAGTAATAGCATTACTACATCATAGAAATGCAGGATTTCCAGTATTCGGAACAAGGATGGTTGAATATGCTGTATGCATGTGCTTAAGTGTTAACATGGGTGCTGTCTTCCAGAGTCAGCAAGGGGCCACATAGAACTGCACATACTTGTTGGTGATGAAGAGAGGGTATTTCCGCTAGGTATTTTGAAAGATTGGTAAGTGCTGAGGCAATGGGATGAGGAGGCAATACAGGAACATCACAGTTCTCAAGTGAGAGTATTGAAAATTTGCAAGAGGGGGACTTTACTGGAACATACTAAATCGGGCATACATGAAAAGGTCTTGAAGGTCAGTTACACCAAGGCTAAGAAAGAGATCAGTACGTGTTTATGATGCTATTTTGTAATTGTTTTAAATGGAATGGTACCCTGAGCCTCCGGGGAAGGGTGCATTGTAAATGAAATACTACTGCTTTTGTGTTATGCCACTTCTCACCCTTCTCATTTCGGATAGTTTAATTTTTGTGAATGAAATATTGGGTAGCAGGCCTCCTTCTGAAGTGGGAACTAGTGAAGCTGATGTGGGATGTGGTGCTGCTTTCTTTCACCTTTGGTGCTGAGTGACCTTTCACAGAGACTGTGCCTTAAATGAACACAATATTAGCAGCTTGACCATTGCTGAATCACAACATTTAAATGGCTTTTTTTCACTAGGAATGCTGCTGCTTTATGGCAAGCATCAATTTAAACAGAGTTCAGTACACACACACACACACACACACACACACACACGGTGAATCTTTCAAATACAGCATTCTTTCTGTCTGAATTAGCTACATATTTTATCTCTAATGGGAGTGGGGGTCTCTTGGTGTTCCTGTCAGAGCTCTGATTGAAGTAAGCCCAGCTGGCACACGTCACAGTGGATTATACATCAACTAGGTCACTATTCTAAAATGTAATGGCCTGAATTGTCTCCTTTTATATGGAGTGCACTGCCTAAACTGGCTTCCTTTAATTAAGGTGCAATCCCCAGCCAGTGTGTGGATAACTGATGAGAAGTGTAACCCTGTATTCTGCCTTTTAACACTGGTGAAACTTTCTTTTAAATGTAGCAGTTTATTTCAACAGGCACTCACTCGAGCAGTCTGGGGCTTACACTCGAGCAGGCAGCAGCTTACAGACCAGGCAAAGATCTAGACTCCAGAAAGAGACCCCCGTCTAGGGGTTTTGATGGTATACAGTCTCTGGGAAAGGGGAAGGGCACTATCTCGACTGGCAGCACATTAGGTTAAACAGTACCTTATTTGTTGAAGAATTGGGATTCCACGGTTGACAGCTGGATTTCCGTCGAAGCACAGGCTAGCTGGAACATTCCTCCCATCATGACTGGTGGTGACAGGATCAGATCGTTCTCTAGAAAACAGGTAGGCTGCACAGCATAACAGGTGTAGGACTCCAAAATGATTCGGTCCAGAACAGGAGTAAAATGCAATCAGGCAGTTTTTATTTCCTGTGAAAAGCTCAAGCTGCATGTCACCGGGCATGGGTTTAGGATAACACAATTTCAGGCGGACCACAAATCAGATGCATAAAAAACTCATGGTTGCGTTTATATCATTTTATTTTCATCAAGTAAAATATACAGAAAGCAAAATGGTAAGTCAGACAGCTGCTTAGCTTCAACGGTTTATAAGGCTTTTCAGCCTAGCATAAATCAGACAGTGTAAAAGCACACAATACAGGGAGGTCTTTCACCTTCCTGTCTATCTCTCCTCTCTCAGCACTGAGATAGGGCTTTTTATAAGCTCACTAGAAGTTGGAAAAATAATTTCCCCTGGCTTTTGATAAACAGCAGACATAACATAAAACTAGCCACTAGGGGCAACTGTTGCACCACGTAGAACAGTTATTTGGTACCTGAAGCACATTACATAACTTGTTTACAACATTATTAAAGGTCAGAGCTGAGGTCAGAACATTCTGTGCTCTCCTAAACTCTCCTGCAGGGTCAAATTACCTCATGCTGTCTGCTGCAAAATATATCTTAGAAGGGGGGCTGCTAACATCTAGAAAAAGCAGACACAAACTTTTGTTATTCTTATAATAAGACAGCCCTCTTAGTTTTCGTTTTTAGGTTAATATGCACAGAAAGCATTATAATAAGCACTTCAGTACTTAATTTATAACCAGCATGTTGGACATTATCCAAAATGTATAAACTGCTTGGGGAAGGGGTTTCCTATCCCAGGGGTGTCAACTATGACAGAGGTCACCCTGTCACACATCCCCCCACATAAGTTGTCCAAATATCAACTAACACCCTGGAAGGGTGTGGAGCTTCAGCCCACCCTTACTGGAAGCCCTGACTCAGGGTCCCTTTAAAAAAACATTTATAAAGTATCCTGTTCATAACAATACAAATACCCTGAGGCATTTTACAGGTTTACTAAATTAGTAAATTACAAAGCATTACATACATTTTAGGAGAAAGAACCATTAATGGCAGTTTTATGCCATCTACTGACTTTCCCTGACCAGATAGACTTGAACATTTGAATGGCTGGACAATCCAGCACCCAGTAGAACTGTCTTTGGAGGGGGGAGAGAACTACCTTGCTGTGTCCCCACTTAACCATCCAAAGGTAGGCTAGTAACCTACCACGCTGTATGCCTAACAGCCTGTCCCTAACCTCTGGGTTTACGTATCAAATCTTACACACTTCTAGTGGTGTTGGCCACCACCTTGCCCCTCCTGTTCTATGTGGGAGTCTCCTCCTCCTCCTCCAAGGGTGACATCTCTTGCCCTTCACCTTCTCGGTTACTCCTCCCACATCACTATCAGGGGTCGCTATCTGTCTTTCCCTTTAACAGGCCTTATAATATGCTGCCACCTGCCTGTACATGCCTGGCCAATAGAAATACGGGGTTAGTCTAGCCAAAACCTTCCCATGGCTCACATGCTCCGAGTGACTGGAGTGTGCATCCTCCATCAGCTTTTTCCTATATACCATGGCCACCACAACCTGGGCATCCACTTGCTTTGTTCGGGGGTTGAGCCTCATGTGATATAGAACTTCCTTCCTAAGTTCATACCACCAGAACCTGTCCCCCACGCCACCGTTAACCTATCTCCCATCCATGGTTTTTATATATTCTCTTAACTGGGTAACTTCAGGATCCCCCACCTGCAATTTTCCCCAGTCAACATTAGGAGAACAATCATTTTTCATAGGAGGAGGAGGTTTAAAACGTGCAAAGGTCCCTTCAACCAAAATTGCTTCTTCCATCTTGCCTGAAGTCTTCTCCCCCAGTAATACATTGCCAGTCAAAGTCTTAAACTGGGGTCTTCTCTTCTCGTTCACCGTCCTTCACTAAATAGCAGTCCAGAAAAATGGGCAGCAACAGGATCTCCACAAATGTTGGTCACAAATGCTCCATCAGGGGGTCCTCCTCCTCCAGATCCCATGGATCCTCCGAGTGGGACTGCTCAAGTAGCTCCTAGTATCTGCGCTCCACCTCTCTTCAGTGTTGATCAGCCTAAAGCCATCTCCCACTCATCCAGTGAAGAAGCTGTATCAGGGTCTCCATTTGGCCATCAGGTCCGTCTCGTCCCATCCACGGTGCCTCGCCCAGGTCACCGTCTCCATCAGATGCTGTCCTTATCTCACGTGGTGCCATGCACCTCTGCCATATATCCCCGGTACCAGATCTGGCACCAACTGACTGGACTCCCCCTGTTTCTTTGGACTTCCAGACAGATCCCACAGTTGACACCATATGTCACCGGGCATGGGTTTAGGATAACACAGTTTCAGGCGGACCACAAATCAGGTGCATAAAAAACTCATGGTTGCGTTTATCATTTTATTTTCATCAAGTAAAATATATAGAAAGCAAAATGGTAAGACAGACAACTGCTTAGCTTCAACAGTTTCTAAGGCTTTTCTTCAGCCTAGCATAAATCAAACGGTATGAAAGCACACACTACAAGGAGGTCTTTCACCTTCCTATCTGTCACTTCTCTCTTAGCACTGAGGTAGGGCTTTTTATAAGCTCACTAGAAGTTGGAAAAATAATTTCCCCTGCATTTTGATTAACAGCAGACATAACATAAAACTAGCCACTAGGGGGCCACTACTGCACTACAGAGAACAGTTATTTGGCACCTGGAGCACATTACATAACTTGTTTACAACATTGTTAAAGGTCAGAGCCGAGGTCAGCATCTGATGAAGATGGCAATCTGTAACTACCTGTCTGTGTCAAAGGACCTCCTTGTGAATGAGCTTGCTCAACGGAGTTTTCCTACAAAAAACTTGAACTACAACATTCTGTGCTCTGCTAAACTCTCCTGCAGGGTCAAATTACCTCATGCTGTCTGCTGCAAAATATATTTTAGAAGGGGGCTGCTAACATCTAGAAAAAGCAGACACAGACTTTTGTTATTTTTATATTAAGACAGCCCTTTTAGTTTTGTTTTTAGGTTAATATGCACAGAAAGCATTATAAGCACTTCAGCACTTAATTTATAACCAGCCAACCAGTATGTTGGACATTATACAAAACATATAAACTGCTTGGGGAAGGGGTTTCCGATCCCGGGGTGTCCACTATGACAGTGGTCACCCTGTCACACTACACACACACAAAACATTACTGAGGACCCTAATTTAAAATTAGCACAGTTTCCACATTTCTACGGGTTACATCCATGGCACAGTCTCTTGGGAAGGGGGGTCAGGGTTTGAAACTGGGCCCTACTCATCACTTCTTTCCCTTTATAAGCCAAATGGGCTCCGAATTACATTGTGACTTTTTCTCTGTCTCCAAAAGGTAGCCCTTCCTTAATGGAGGCAGTATAGCGCAGTGGTTTAAGGCTCTGAGCTGCAAATCTGGTGACATCCAGCAGACCAGACCTGGGTTTGAATCCCACAGCTTCCACTTGCATACTGTGTGACTCTGAGCAAGTCACTTAACTTCCCTGTGCTCCCAGGTCGCTCCTGTAAAAAAGCTTTCAGCTTAGTGTGCTACTGTTGGTTAAACAACTAAAAAAAAAAAAAAACATTTCCCCACCTGTGGGAGCAGGTGCACTCCTTTCCAGACATCAAGCTAACTCTCCTCAGAATGGAGAGAGGGGTGGTGTCAGTTGTTAAATTACAGGCACATCCAGTCCTTGCCACAACCAGCAACTACTCCTGTCAATCCATGGGCAGGGTTCGCACAGAGCAGGGCCAGACTCTCTCTCAGGCACCAGTAGTCCCCAAAACTATCCAGTAGCACATACCTCGTGTAGACATGGGCAAGCAAGGGGTAGCTCTGCCACCTACCCCACCGGAGGCATCACTGCCACTTCTGTCGTTAATGGGCTCCCCATGGCAGCCACCCACTCCTTCAGTAATGAGAGGCTAGTAGGCTCTCGGCGACCCTCTCCTCACTTGCTGCTCCCTCTGGCCCTGCTGCCCCACCGCTGCTGGGGGGGGTGTGCTCCATCCTCATTTTTGGGGCCGGGGGGGCAATCTCCCCACCCGGCCTAACTATAGCCTCCCTCAGTCCTGCAAGCAGGCACGCCCACTCCTCTCGTCAACTGCTCTCAGCTCAAATTCCTAACTGAACTCCCTGAACAAATTCCCCTTGTGCCAGTTAGCACTTTGAAAAACTGCACACATGCCGCCTGAGCCACTGCCCATGCCCAGCGGCACGCACACCTCCCGATGCCAACAGGGCATCTTTGCTGGTAACCCCGGAATGGCATGGGGGTTACAGAAGCAAGCTAACAGAGAGAGACATGCATCTTCCAAGCATTAAACAGACACAACATTAGCAACTGTCATTCACAAAATGTAAATGGCTTTTTCATTAGGAGAGCTACAGTTTTATAGGTGAACATCAGTTAAAACAGAGTTCAGTGACCCCCAGCAAGTCTTTTCAAATACAATATTCTTTCTGTCTGAATTGGCTGCTAACTGAATTAATAAATCCATAAATTTGAAAGATTTGCTGGGGGTGGGTCACTGAACTCTGTTTTAACTGATGTCTGCTATAAACTGTAGCTCTACTAATGAAAAGCCATTTAAGTTTTGTGGATGAACTAGGGCTGAGCTCTTAATTTTGGTGTTTGTTTAATGCTTGTGAGATGTATGGTTTTCTCTGTTAGGCTCCTTATCAGTTACCTACACATTGGTTGGTGATTGCACCCTAATTAAAGGAAGGCAATGTAGGCAGTACACGTTATATAAACAAAGCCGATTCAGGCCATTACATTTTAGAATAGGGACTCAGCTGATAAGCGGTCCACCATAAAGTTTGTAGCTGGGCTTGCTTCACTCAGAGCTCTGAAAGGAACATCAAGAGACACCTAATTCCGTTGGAGATAAAATAAGCAAGTCAGGATAACCCGTGAGATGCAGTATCTCATTTTTGGTGGGGTCCTCCTGTTACCCATTTTTACGGCTGCATAGCGAGAGTCGGTCGTCATCAGTGAAGCTTTTCTTTCCCTGGTGCCCCCCCCACCCAGTCACGAAGTGTCTCTCCCTCCTGCTGCTGCTGCTGGAGCTTTGATGTTGGCTGATTCACTGATCCTTCCTCGCTATCCCCCCCAACAACCTCTGATGTCGAGCGAGTCTCTGAGCCCACCTCCCTCTCTTGCCATCGATGCATTGCATCTGTCCTGCCTCCATAAGCACCAGCAGTGAGTACAGTGCTAGCAGCCTGAGAAGCCCTGGCACCTCTGACCCATTCATGGAGTCTCTGCCCTTCTCACTGCTGCTGGAATTCTGATGTCTGGTGAATCCCTGAGCCCACCTCGCTCTCTCACCCCCAATGCACTGCATTTCCCCCACCTCCAGCAGCACCTGCAATAATGTCAGTGTTCTATCCCTGGTGCCCAGCACCGTCAAAATGCCACGGGTATCTTCCATGAAGTGCCCCGAACCAACACAGCAGTACACTGACAGCAACGGCATGGTCTCCGAGGCCCCGCGCCATGAAAAAGCTAATTAACAGGTAGAGGAAGACAAAAATTCTATGTAATGGAAATGACAGTGCACCATGAATGACTGATGGGGACGGGGATGTAGAGAAACCAGGCGAGTGACAGAGTTGTGTAATTTTGTGTGAGGAGGGGGCAGCATGCTAACATCTATAAGAAACAAAGCTTCTGTCTGACCCTTTTGTTACCCTGTCCAGGTTTGTTTTCTCACTGGATCAGGTTTCCTGATCGGGTAGACATTGGGATGATCCATCAGATAGTAATGAAGAATGCAGCCCATTGCCACTAAATACAGCTTAGCTTGTTGCCTGATCTTTCAATTCTACCGATCCTCTAAGCTCCCACGTAAGCAACAGGCTGCAGAATAGATCCCTCTGTGCAGAAGAAACTCTGTCCACATCTCAACTCAGTATTGGCTGCCCCAGATACTGTATGCAGTCTAGTCCATCTCCTGATACATTAGGATCTTCTAGCCCCAGGTGATCAAATAAAGGCTTGAGCTACACTGCTGGTCTGCATTTGTCTTCTCCTGCTCCTGTTTATCACTCTCTCTCTCTCTCTTTTTGTAATAGTTTTATTAGGTTTTTCATATATGCAACACTGGGCCACAAAGAAAGTCATTTATTTATTTCAAAACTTTTCATCAGCATAGATATACTGAGCTGCTAACTGCTCATTTCAGGATGCATCCTGGAGGAAAGGAGATGTGGAAAGTCTTATACAGCAAATGTAATATAGCATGAGCATAATCATAAAAAAATTGAAGGCAAACAGTAAAAAAAAGAATGCACATTAGATACAAGTGAGATAATATAGGCAAGGATACTACTCTTTAAATACAGAAAATGAACAAGGTATGGAGGAGAAAAGCTATGAGGAGAGACTGGTGGCTCCTATCTTGTATACCTTCCAGTCTAAGTAGATCAGAAGGCGGGAACATGTTCTCAGTCTCCCGCATACTCAAGGGTATTGATAAGATGAAACGGGTGGAAATGTTGAGCTGGTGTGCTCTGGCAGGATGCTGGGATGTCCTGAGGCTCAAACTTTGTAAATGTTAGTGGTAACATTAGGAAGCCCTTTTCCAAAAGGCTGGTGAACCTATGAAACAGCCTACCAATGGAGACAGAAAATACGCAGATAGTACAGTCCTTATAAATAAGCCTGCACAAATTTCTATGTAACCCCTAGATGGCGCTATCCCAGGGGCTACTACCCCTGCCTGATTTGTCACTAACAGGTTGAGGGGCCTGGATCCAATGGCGGGTGCCTCCACCCAGAGGTCAGGGTTTGCAATAGTTAAACTAACTTGGTCACAGCCCTCTGGGACACTGCAACCCCCCTTTCTTCCCACTAGTGGCCCACACAATATATCAGAATTACCTTCACAGTATACACTTACCCCCAGGTCTGGTTCCGGCACTGGGACCTCCTGTGAAATGAGATACAGTGCAACAATCACAGTACAGTACTTTAACATAGACAAATACCTCCCAGGCAGTATAACTTTGCTGAAACAAGCAGCTCTGATTTATTTGGGGGATATAACAAGGACAGGGGAAATCAGGTTAATTAGCTTATCACTCTAATAATCTACTATGGCTCTGTGCACAGGCCTATCCCTATCAGTTACTGTCCCTGGGTACCCAAGCCCTAGTGGCTAGTCCAAACCGTGGCAGCTGGTAGGGGCCTTTCACACAGAAAAGGAGAATTAAACAGTCAGCAGTACAGTAATTCCATTTTGGATTTAATGTGGCAATTCAACAGGCGACCTGAATTAGTACTCAGACCTCCAAATAAGATAGGGTTCCTTCAATGTCAGCAGGGCTCACTTGAGGTACACAAACCTCTTCACACATCCATATAAAAGAAAGCACTATACCAGGCAGGCTGCATCTGTATCCCGATCGCAATTACTGCACAATCCCGGAGAACACACAGCAGATTCAGTTCCTGACAGACAGAGTGCAATTTTCAGCAATTCCTCAGTCTTCTACAGGGTGAGCCTGGTTTCTACTCTTCAGAGATCCTTTGATTCTTTTCACAGGACGGATTCAGTCCTAACAAGCTGTTACACAAGCTGCAGACCGGAACTCTGGGCCTTACACACGTTTTTTGACTAAAACTGCACACTGAAAAAGCACAGGGCTCCTTCCTTCTTCACTGCCAAAGCTCAACTGAAACTCCAACCGACAAAACCGGGCACTTCCTTTGAGTTCCTCCCAGTTCTTGACTGGATTGGCTGTCACTCACAATAGACTGCTGCTGTTGGTCCAAAAAGGCACTGAAGTCTAAACTACATCTCCCAGAGTCACTGCCCATACAATCCTCTTGTGGCTGGCTCAGATTATGAGTCCAAGTTCTGATTCGTCCAAGGCACCATTTTAGAGCTAGCATACCCCACTGATTGGTCCAGTTCAGCAGTTCAAAACTAGAATGGGAACTAGCAGACACAGTTCTGACTGCAAAGAAAGCAGGTTAGACAAACTGTAATTTCATTATTACTCTAAATAATTTCTGGCAAACAGTTACATCTTTCAGATAGGTTCCCTTTGCACTCCTAGTGACTGCAAAATGGAGTGAATTGGCAGCAGCTTGAGTGGTACTCAATCAAAGAAACACACAGTCCCCATACAAACTAATTATGTCTGCAAGCAGACAGCTCTTAAAGAGACAGTACCAGAGGTTCTAAAACACTCACTGATAAAATGGCTAACGCTAAACACCATTCAGGCTTGGAGCATTCAAGCAAGCTCCTGGAAGTCTTTTGGGAACCCCCATTTGCAGGGGTTACATCTACTACAAATAGAATAATAGATAATGGACTGTATGTTATGAGGCTGTAATTCCCTCAAGAGGTTCTGGTGACAAAGCGGAGAGGTTCAACATGTCTTCCGAACCTTGAGATGGTATCATCCCAAAAAACACAAAGTCCCCTATTTGTTAATTTTTTGTAAAGTTGGGATCCAGGTTGTTTCAGATTCCTCTCTCCAGTCAGGAGCTTACCTTCACGCTCCTGCCTGTAGCCTGCAACCACAAGCACTCCACCAAGCAGCTTCTTCTGCAGCCTCCACTCCTCTGGCCTCTCTTGAGCTAAAGCCAGGGCAGGAGAGTACACCTACAGAGCAGTTTCTTCAATGCAGTACGACAGTAGCAGCCAGGGAGCATCATAGACTCTTCACTGCACACCAACAGGAACAAAGCAGCAGTGGAATGAGATGGTGGTCTCAAGGGGAGATTTCTCTGGTGCTGGTCGCACATATAGTGTTGCAGCGTGTGAGCCACTCCAAGAAACATGCTTCCCCATCCCCAGAGACTTCATAGCGGGGTGAGGAGCACTCAGGCAGATTGTGCCCATTTATGTTGTTTTCGCATCAACTGCAAGATGGCTTTTACTGTGTCGGCGATTTGATGAAAGTGGGCTCTTGATCCCACTGATCTCCAAATACAGTACATAGAGCTTGGAATTATAGTATTGTGAGACCTTTTGACACTATCATTGCAGTTCTAATGATGGTATTACTTTTTTTGTATTGGTTTTAATGATATTATTACCATTATTCATACACAAGAAAAGAATCACAATGTAGTAGAGTGAGTTCCTGCATGTGAAGCAGGGTAGTGGGTGCTAATGGACATAGAATCTCCATATTTTTTTACAGCTGCATAGCAGGAGCTGTGCTGATGTATCACCAACAGAGGAGGAGAGAGAGCAGGGTCTGGAAGTACGTCATAGCTCCGACACTAATCATGTGTCTATAGTGGAGTTTCAGCACATCATTGATATATATGAGATCTCTGCTCTTCTGCTCTGATTTCATTTCTTGTCTTCCCTTCCCCCTTACCTTACCTACTTTATTCACAGCACTTTTTTGTGCCACCTCTGTTCCTGGTTCCTGTTTACCGTCCCCTCCTCCCCCCAGGTTGTGGAGTTTCTCTCTTCCCCCCACCCCCGCTACTGGTGATGCATTATATCTCCCGTGGGGGATGCGTGATGGCCATCTGTGTTGCATATGTGTGTGTGTGTGTGTATGTCCAGAGCTAACAGCAGCTTTTACTGCATTTCCTTGTTGTTTATGGTTGTATTTTCCTTTTCTTCTATTGTGATGTAAATGTGGAACGTTTACGTCACAATAACACAAGTACAACTAAGTCCAACATTAATTCTGTATCTCTTACCACGTTAATGTGTAACCCTCACTGGCCCCTTGTTTAACTAGAAGGCACACCTCTCCAAGTCTAGGGGAAAAGAGAGGGGTGGGTATACATTGTTTTGCCACCATAGGCAAGGTGGACTTAGCCTGCTATACAAAACAGACAACCAAGTGTGGCAATTGCCTGGCACACACCTGTAGGGACCACTTGCCAAGGCCAACAACCTGGGTCCCTGGGAGAAAATGTTTGCTCAGGATTATGCTAGGTTTGCACTTCTGGACAGGGGCACCCAAGTAACTCCAGACACAAGAAAGCAATAACATCGCTGTCCAAACCAAGTTGGGATTCTAGAGTGTGGCTTTTGTTTCATGTAGTGAAGGAATAATCAAAGCGAAGATGGACCCCATGGGGCTACACACACTTGTAATGCAGATTACTGAAGTACAGACATTCCTGAATTCCCATATGGCATAGGATGAAGAATATACACACTGGTGAAACACTGGTTCCTACTGAAATTGGCACATCCGCCAGGTATTGGTACATTTTCCATTGACTAGGCACACATGGCCAGTACTAGGACACTTTCCCATATTTCATTAGGAATGAAGGTGGCACACGACCACAAAGGAGCACATACATGCTCAGAACTCTGTTTTGGACAGTCACATACAGGACTCCAACGTGGGCAGACACTTTTCAAAAGAAACACTGGGTGGACAGGGTCTCTTTTTCAGAGAAAATTCACCCTCAAGGAAATGCAGGTACTCCTAGATTACACAGAAACTCAAAGTACTCACAATAAGTTGTCTCAAGGCAGCTTCTCAAAAGTCCAGGTTGGACCAGGGGATTGCCCCTGAATTCTGGAGGTCACCCTATCCCTCCTGGGATGGGGCACAGGGGAAACCATTAAACAAGTTCTCCTCCACTTCTACACAGGAACTGTTGTCGACCACTAGGGTGAGAAACACAAAAAAAAACAAAAAAAACTGGTAGCTCTCCGACAGAGCTGAAGTGAGGAGCTACCTAATTGCAACCTTCTCCTCGAGCTCCAGCTACAGACTCTCTCAGCATTCTAAAGGTAGCTCTAGCAGCTGCTAGCTAGTGTGGCTTATGCAACTGTGACAGTTCTAAATTACATCATCCCTCCAGAGCTCAGCAGAGACTGAGAACAGAGTGAGACTGAGTGAATCTCATTTAACTGGCATTTCACTAGCTGCCTTCCCTGCTTGCCACTGATTCTATCCGTGATTCTAGTAGCCCTTGGGAACAAGAGGGTTGCACCCACCCTCAGCCAGGAAAATGACTATCCCCAGTCATCACTGTACCCGGCACCGGACCATCCTACCTTATGTGCTACCTACGGAGAGGGGTGATCAGGCCCTCTTCTACCATGTGCTAGGCACAGGCAGGCAACACTAAGGGCCTAGAGGCCATCAGCTGATGCATCAGCCCCTACACTATGATCTTACTATGGAGAATCAGTGGCTGTGGGAGAACTGCCCAGAGCATAGCCCTAACAGACCAGAACTGTGGCCTCTATAGCCGGTCAGGTCCACAGCCTGTCTATCCCCCTAACCCTCTAGGGAAAACCTATCTAACCAAAAATCTACCACAGGGGAACCTCCTCCAAACCCAGGGCACATGCAAACCAAAACACAGAGCAATAACACTATACCAAAGCATTACACTCCCACACTCCCCCACAAATATACCTGTAGAAGAAAAGGTTAACACATTTTAACAACTACACAGTACTCTAAAAACACTTTAAAGCACAGAGGAACTCCGATGAGTCCCCCCAAATCCTCTTCTGATCTTCAATTCTTGCTTCATCAGGATCACCTGAAAGAGAAAAGATGAACAAAACACCCCAAACCTGCAAAACACAGTACCATATCCCCGCCATCAAAACAATGGAGAATCCAAAAAAATATTTTATAGAAAACAATAAAAGTAGAAAACAGTAGAAAACCCTGACATTATGTACAATACAACATTTTAAGGGGATGGAATGCTCTAAAAGTCCCATCTAGTGACAAAACAATTGTGCCCAAAGGCAGGGTCCATTAAAGAGTCTCTCCTGGGCCAGCCCATTGATTGAGCATGTTCTTGAAGTACTGTAGCCCCAAAGGGAGAGTCTTTGTGGACAGTCCAACAGTTTGTAGTCTGCCAGGTGTAGGATTTGTATTGCAATGTCAATAAAGTAAGAAAAGTTTGGACTTACCAGTCCCTTGAAGAATGAACAACAGGATCACCTACTTATCCAGCCGAAGACTCTCCCTTCCTGGCAGCATTGTTCGGATACAGCTGGGCGGATATCTTCAAGAAAACAGATGATGAAACAGGAAACTGCTGGACTGATGTCATCTTAGAAATCAAACCATGGAACAGAAACCAACAGCTGGGTTATGTCTTCTGGCATCCCAGGCAATGAATCAGGAAACAGCTGGGTTGATGTAATCTGGAAGTCCAGGCAAGAAACTGGAAAGGTACACTGCAGGTCTGACAAATCTGGATGCACCTTGGATCCTGGAACACCAGTCTGGCGGAACAACATGGGTACGGCACTGCTGAATGGCAGACTTTTCACTGTCACTGCTCTTCTTCCCTCTGGGTAGGCATGGGCATACTCCAGGAGAGTGGCACCATTAAGGGTTGTACCACTCTGGGTCAGGTGCAAGAACTATGACCCCATCTGTGCGTTCATAATTGATGTTGTAGAAGGTTTCTCTTCCTGCTTTGTCCACATATCGTACAGTGTCCTGCCAAATTTTCAAAACTTTAGTCCATCATTTGTGGCTCTGTCTCCGACACAAGGGGTCTCACCTGGATGCAGATTCTTGCTTGCTTCCTCCAGTAACCAGGCTTTCCTGTTTTGCTCAATCTCCTCCCAGACTCTCCGAGGAAAGGACATTCCATATATGGGATTTGCCCTCCTCGAACTCAGTCTCTCCTCCTTACTGCTCTTCTCAGTACGACGCCACTGGCACAGCTTGGGGTGGCCAGTCTAGTTTAACCAGTGCCACATACTCAATGCACAGAAAATGTGTCCCCGACCATGTGTCTGCAGGCAGGGCAGTGAGTCACCAACTTCTTTCTCTGGTTCCTCGAGACAAGAGCTTGAGGCCACTCACTGGGACTCTCAACAGAAAGATGCATATCTTCTTCCTCCTCTTCCTCACTCAAAATCTGAGCCCAAGAGTGAGCAGTCATGCTCACTCCTGAGACAATTCACTTTCACTGGGGCAGAGTTAGACACCTCCAATTCTAAAGTTTCTCGAACAAGTGCCCCAACTAGGCTAGGACTGGGACCCCTCCTCCATGGGTCTCACGGATCCTTCCTCCACACTCCCATTTGCCATACAGGTGCAGAAACATCACAAGGAATCTGCTTTGCAGTAAATCTACACTCGCTTCCTTTGGGCCACGCTCTGCTGGGCCTCCCCAACAGGTTCAACCTGGTGCTTGTGTGCTGCTACATAGGATTTTGTACTTTTGTCTAGGGCAGACCACACTTCACTAAGCATTCTGAACAGTGAGGAATTAAGAAAACATCCGTGCATGCTTTCACAGGGTAGCTGGGAATTGCAACATGAGAAAGCAAACTGTCACCGTAGAAACATTACTCTATTTCTTTTAGCTTGGCAGCCTCTTCAGCTATCATAGCTCGGGCATGATCCAGATAGCGGGATGGTCTCGAAGCCATGTCTGTAAATAAACTCATTAAAGTTCATTGTTACTACACAGTTCACGATACTTGGAACAGTCTCTTAAAATGGCTCCCTACTGCTGTGTTTCTTACTACCCCACCCTGTAATGGCAGCAGAGCATTCCTGATGCATCGACAAATCTGTCTCTGACTCAAGCCACTGTGCATCTGACTTTCTGCATACTGCTAATTTACTCAAACTGTAACAACTGCACTGCATTTACTTTCCTCAGCACATTATATGATTTCTGGACTTCACGATTAGCTTTCAATCAGTTTTACTTGCTTAAAGTCACTAAAAGCCACAGTATTTCTAGAACAGGATTGCCTGTTTGTTGTAGCCTCTCATACAACTTACAGTCTCTTGATTTGCTCAGAAAAATTATGCTGTTGCTGAACCCATAATACATGCTCACAGTCTATTGCTCAAATTCTTGCTTGTTTTCATTACACTTTACAGTCCTTCTTTGCAAAACAATCATACTGTTTACACAGATCCAGCTGGCTTTGTTAAAATCACAACACAGTTTGAGTTCAGTTTTGCTGAATTGTACTCACTGAATCAGTAGCTGGCTTGCTCAGTGGAAATCTTGGCCTAAAGCTGATCCTGGAAGGCTTCTGGTTGAAACAGGCTGGCAATCCTGCCGATTGTCACTAAGAACACCACGCTTGCTTCCCAGTCAGTCGGTTGAGCCCGATTTTGAACAGAAATAGTCTGTATTTACAGATTTAGAATGTTCACAGTCCCCTCGAAGGTTTTCTCCTGGCTAACCAGCTCGCACACCACTCGCTCTCTCCCTCTCGAACACTGAGCTGCTCTCTGAAGCTGTCTAGGGGGCGGGACTGATTGCAGTTGCACCAATCACTTGGCGCATTCAAATGAGCCTCTCTCTCTCCTCTTCCTCCATGGCGATTGTCGAGCAGGGCAACATTTTTAAACTGCAAACTGAACTTTTTCCTTAGCTGAAATTTCATGCCGGGAGCACAGTTTTGACCATTTTCTCCTTAGAACTTGGCTATTTCTTTAGCGACTCCCCACAACAAGTACATTAAACTTTCAGGGCACAATTGTCTCTTTGTTTCCTAAAGTCCACAATACTTTTGTCTGAAAACTTGAGAATTAAAGCTTGTAAACATTCTCTTGATGCACAACAAAGGCATACACATTCTGGCTTTACAGTCCTTGGTAAACAGTGGCACAGCACACAGCAGCACATGAACAGCAGGCACACAGCAGCACATACAGATGGCACTATCCTAGGCAGATCCTTTGTACAAAGCTTCCAGTTTTGAGCTACCAACTGCCAGACAGACAAAACACTAGCCTTAGCCTAAGCAAACTATCTTTTGTTTCTCCCAAATTCAAAACACATTATTGGATGAGCCCCATTTTGCAACCCCCACCGGCCCGTGTTTAACTAGAAGGCACACCTCTCCAAGTCTAGAAAGCGAGGTTAGGGTACATTGTTTATACACCATAGACAAGGTGGACTTAGCCTGCTATACAGAACAGACAGTGTGGCAACTGCCTGGCACACAACTGGTAGGGACCACTTGCCATGGCCAACAACCTGGGTCCCTGGGAGAAAACATTTGCTCAGGACTATACTAGGTTTGCACTTCTGATGAAGGGCACCAAGTAACTCCAGACACAAGAAAGTAATAACATCACTGTCCAAACCAGGTTGGATTCTAGAGTGTGGCTTTTATTCAAGTAACAAAGTAGGAATAATCACAAAGTGAAGATGGACCCCCATGGGGCTACACACACTTGTAGTGCAGATTACTGAGGTACAAACATTCCTGAATTCTCATTTAGCATAGGATGAAGAAAACACACACTGGTGAATGCACTGGTTCCTATGGAAATTGTCACATCGGACATATACTGGTACATTTCCATCAACTAGGCACACATGGCCAGTACTAGGACACTTTCCCATATTTCTTGAGGAATGAAGGTGGTACACACAACCACAAAGAAGCACATACAGGCTCAGAACTTTCAGAATCCACTATACTGGGGTAAACTGAATGAAAACAACCCACATCCAGGGGTAAACACTTTTCTCAGGCATTGACCAATGGCACTGAAGAAAAAGTAATAGGTGCCCTTTAGAACCTGTAGAGGTAAACTGGTTACTCCCGAGGGGGGGGGGGTCTCCTACCTTTTCTTTCCAAGCTTATACTCTGCCATTCATCTGGTTAATAACACCACACACTGTAAAGCTTTGTAGATGTTGTCGTAAATGTTTACCACACTTAACATACTACAACTAAACACCTCAGGGGTGCCAAAATTAAAAAAAATTCTGTATTTGGACAGTCACATACAGGACTCCAACATAGGCAGACACTTTTCAAAAGAAACACTGGGTGGACAGGGCCCCTTTTTCAGAGAAAATTCACCTTCAAGGAAATGCAGGTACTCCTAGGTTACACAGAAACTCAAAGTACTCACAAGTTGTCTCAAGACAGCTTCTCAAAAGTCCAGGTTGGACCAGGGGATTGCCCCTGAATCCTGGAGTTTACCCCATCCCTCCTGGGATGGGGCACAGGGGAAACCAATAAACAAGGTCTCCACCACTTCTACACAGGAATTGTTGTCGACCACTAGGGTGAGAAACACAAAAAAACAACAACCGATAGCTGTCTGACAGAGCTGAAGTGAGGAGCTGCCTAACTTCAACCTCCTCCTGGAACTCCAACTACAGACTCTCTGAACATCCTAAAGCTAATTCCGCAGCTGCTAGCTAGTGTAGCTTATGCAGCTGCAACAGTCCTAAATGACACCATCCCTCCAGAGCTCAGCAGAGAGTGAGACAGAGTGAAACCCATTTAACTGGCATTTCACTAGCTACCTTCCCTGCCTGCCACTGATTCTAACTGGGATTCTAGTAACCTCTGGGAACAAGGGTTATAAATGCATCAGTAGCTGCCAGCCCGGTGGCACTGAGGATTGAGGCGCTGGACACCACACCTCACGCCATGCCAGTGACCCAGGTTCAGAAGCGGACTTGGGTCATTCGAGGTCAGCTGGGAGGTAAGGATTGAGCATCCAGGACTGCACTCCCTTCTTAAGGGTGGGGGGTGTGACATGGACAGCCAGTTCTGAGTACACTATGATTTTTTTGTAGTATAAAAATGTGTTATGGACTGTCTCTCATGAGAGATGCTGAGACAGCATGTGAGATCACACACACAGACACAGGTTTTAGATACAGGTGTTACTTGGAAGGCCAGAAGCTAATTACAGACTAGAACAGGCCTTAATCAAGAATCTCCTGTTATCTATGTTAAATATAGCTTTAACTGCTAAGAGGGAAATCAAGTATCCCTTTTATGATGTTTCGAAGGGGAAACCAGGTTTAGCACACTGGTGCGAAATCATAAATGCTTTGATGTCTGTGTGAGAGGGGATACTGCTCATAGATGAAAGGGAATTTACAGACTTGATTGGGGAAGTCACAATGGGGAAAGGAGTGTCTGCTGATGTAACCTTAATTAACTTTCCTTCTAAAATGATAAAACTTCCTGGGTGTATGATTTTAATAAACAGAGAAGGAGCTAGGTGACGTCACACAAAGGGGTTGGCAAATACAGTTTTTTAAAGAGTATTCTGTTTTCCTTCAGACACACTTTTATCTACACTCTGACAAAGAAACATCTTTGAGCACTTTAAGCAAGTATACAGGCAGAGAGACAAAATCTAAGTACTGTAGTAGGACTTGCACTGTTAAAACTTGTTCTTTTAAAAGATTGTATGGTTCTTGTGATACATAGTTCTATATTTTATGTTTTACATATTCTTTTATCTATTTTAGTAAACTCTGTTTCTAGAGCCTATTTGGTCTGTCTTTGAATTGCTTTTCTTTAACAAATTAAATATATGTGGTTAAAGCAGACACTGTGCATAATCTTGAATGGTAATACCAAACTGAGAAAAGGTAAGAGTAATCTGAGGTCTTTTATTAGAGTTTTAAGGGTTCATTTTATACACCTGGTTAGGTGCCCGTGAGGCAAAGATATCTGAGCCTGTGCATTGGGTACGCTAGCAAGAGGGTTCACAGTTTGAATCCTCCAGAACTGAGAACAAAGGTTGATCTGAACCCACAAAACAGGAGAGTTACCCTGTTTCTGTTAACAAGACTGTGCTCGGAGGTTGGCACTTTGGGAGTAGAGGCTGACCTGCTGAGTGGGTTTGTGACAGATTGGCTGGCAGTGGTGGCATAATTTTGGTATTACAAGCTTTTATTGTTCAGTGTGTCAGCTTGAGACCTTCAGCTCACTTGCAAAGAAGAAAAGGCAGATTTATTTTAGAAGGAGACAGAACTATATCCATTGGCATAAGTCAAGTTCCTACTCGTTTTATTTTTTTCCTAAAGTGCAAAGTCAGAGTAGCAGTAGTTAGGAAGATGGCTTCAACTACAGCAGACACATTTAGACCACGTAAGGCAGTCATGCGCGGGACAGAGAGTCCCGCTCGAGAAGAAAACCAGCAAGCAGAACCTCATAGATGCCCTGATGGTAGCAGATACCTAGAGCAGCGCAGTCACAGACCGTGACTGAAAAGGACCAAACTCGAGTGGCAGGGCTAGTGGCCAGTGCAGTGTCCAGATCCAATGAGGAGGGCAACAGGGCCACTGTCAGCGAAGGGTCACTGCAGCAGGGAAAGTCACCAGTATCCTGGATCCAGAGTACTCAGACTGCAAATTGAGTTGCAGGGATGGAGCTGGAGTTTCAGGAGAAGAGGAGAGAGATGAGAGGCAGCGGGGAGACAGCGGGAGGCAGACCATAAAGGAGTGTGAGCGCCAGCGAGCTGCAGAGGAGAAGAGAAAGCGAGAATGCCGAGACGCAGAACCATGAGGAGCAGGAGCGCCAGAGGAAACACGAGCTGGAGAAGCCACTACCCAACCAGTAGCACCAGAGCAGGTAAGTGGCTTGGGTTTAACTGGGACTACAGGACTGGGTTACAAATTGAATTCCAAATTAATAGCCAGATTTAAAGAGGAGGAGGATATGGATGCCTTTTAAATTCTTTTGAAAAAGTTTGTATTCAGGCTAAAATTCCAGGACTCCTAGAGATCCTGGAGCTTCAACTATCCTCGCTACTTACTGGGAAAGCTCAGGATGCATTGGGTCAAATGGACAATGAGGGACAGTGATGATTACAGCAAACTTAAAGCTGCACTGTTAAAAATATTTGAATTAACTGATGAATCACACAGAGCTAAATTCCTAATCTCAGGAGAAGCCCTGATATGAGCTACAAGGAGCTAGCCATGAAACAACATCAGTTTTAAAACGTTGGTGGAAAGGAATTGAGGCAAACTGCTGATAAAATTAAAAATGTGATTTTGTTAAAACAGTTTTATTGGACCTGCCCAGCAGAGCTAAAAACCTGGCTGGAGGACCAAGATCCCAAAACAGTGCAAGAGGCTGCTGAACTCTTGGGCCACTATGCCAAGAGCAGACCTACTCTCAGAGCAAATAGGGAGAGCGTGGCAGCACAGAAAGTGAAAAGTGCGCCTTCAGGGCAGCTAAAACCCTCCCTGCCTCCACCGAAACCAGTTAGCAGGTTTCAGAGAAAAGATTTCTCTGCAAAGAGAAGTGAATGTTGGCTATGTAAAGAAACTGAGCATATTGCCAGACAGTGCCCCAAAAGAATGAGCAATAATACGAGAATGGTACTGGAAAAGAAGTGGTTTGTTGTGTGTCCCTGAAGCATGCTTGTGAACATGAGGGAACACATGCACCCAGTCATGGTGAATGGTGCACAGACATAAGGGTTAAGGACACAGGAGCATCCTTGACCTTGGTAAAGGGGATCTGGTAGAGTCTGGTCAGCTTATACCTAATAAATATGTCACTGTACTGGACTTCACTGGTGAGGAGAAAACATTGCCCCTCGCTAGTGTTCTCCCTAGACTGGGGTGAAACAGGGATCTATGCGACAGGTGGCTGTAGCCAAATGTGTAAGTAGATGTGATCCTGGGCAACAGTCTCAAACGGGATGATATGTGCAGTTACCCGTAGCCAAGTGGCAAGGGAAAATTGTAGTTCCCTGAACCCCACAGAAACCATGGTGGAAACCACTGAGAGGCTGGTTCCCAAGCCTGTGTCTCAGGAAGGGGAGACTAATGAAAAGAGGGTAGAAATTTCCCCAGTAGCAAGTAACCACACAGCTACAGAGGGTTACTCTGAAGGGGAAGGGGTGACCCATTGTTAGAGGGTTGGAATTGACAGTGGTCCAGAGCGCCCTGACGCTATTGCTTGGAACCCTAGTTTAGTGAATGAAGGGGACCTGTCCCATGCCTTGGGAATGTGTGAGGGGTTTGCAGCAGCTCAGAGAAGTAACCTAGTTTAGAAAGCTGAGGTCTTGGGCAGACTCGGACAGTGCACAGGAGGTGACGGCAGACATAAGGTTTATTGGGAAAATGGACTTATGTATACTCAGGCTGTGAAGACAGAGGGAGGGATGCTAGGCAGGCAGCTTGTCATTCCCCAGGGGTATTGTGAGCAGTTGCTCAAAATTGCACATGTTATTCCCTTGTCTGGTCATCTGGGAATCACGCGCACTGTGCAGCAGTTGGCCCAGAATTTCTACTGGCCTAACTTCACCCAGCAGGTCAAGAAATGTTCAGGTCTTGTCACCAGTGCCAAAAATAGGAAAAGCGGGCAAGAAAACCAAGCCCACTTGATTCCATTGCCCATAGTGGAGGAGCCATTCCAGAGGGTGGGAATGGATATTGTGGGGCCTTTAAATACCCCCAGCTCCTCAGGGAAGAGATTCATCCTAACTGTGGTGCATTATGCCACCCGGTACCCAGAGGCAATCACCCTATCCTCACTGAGGACAGACAAAGTGGCAGATGCCTTACTTGGGATTTTCTCCCGTACTGGGTTTCCGCAGGAGGTTATCACCGATCAAGGGGATTCCTTCATGTCGGTCCTGATGAAATGTTTGTGGGAGAAGTGTGGGGTGGTGCAGAGATGCACGACACTGTATCACCCACAAGCCAATGGACTTGTGGAAAGATTCAATGGTACCCTGAGTCAGTGCTCCAGGCATTTGCTGAACAGCACGGGAGGGACTGGAGAAATACCTTCCCCATCTGTTCTTTGCATACAGGGAGGTGCCCCAAGAGTCAACAGGATTTCCCCCTTCGAACTCTTATATGGACGCTGGGCACATGGGCCCCTAGACTTGATCCGGGAGGACTGGGAAGGCAAGCACGCCACCCAGGGAACTCCCATAGTGGACTACGCCCTTAAGTTTATGGAAAGGCTGAAGGAGCTTATGGGGACAGCCCAGAGCAACCTGGCAGCTGCCCAGCAGAAATAAAAAGTGTGGTACAACCACAGATCCAGCGCTCACTCGTACATGGTGGGTCAGGGAGTCATGGTCCTTATTCCGGTCCGGAAAGACAAGCTACAGGCTGAGTGGGCAGGACCGTACAAAGTGGTTAGGAAGGTAATTGACGTGAACTACATTGTGGAGTTACCGACCGAAGACACACAGAAAGGATGTACCATGTCAACATGATGAAGCCATATGCAAATAGGGCTGACATGGTGTTTGCAGTGTGTAGTCCTGGGAGGGGACGGACAAAGAGACCCCTTCTGGACTTGCTGGAGGAAAGTAGGGAGTCCTCTGTGGAGGCAGTAAAGTGTCTCCCCAGCTGGCCCCAGACCAGATCCAGAAAGTAAGTGAGGTTTTAGCAGACTTTGCCCCATTGTTTAGCGCCAAGCCTGGAGTAACCCCCTTAGCAACACACGATGTGGAGACAGGGACACAGACGCCCATACGGCGGACAGCATATTGGGTGTCGGAGGCTGTCCAAAAGGACATTAGGAGGGAAGTGTAGGAGATGCTGAATTTAGGGGTAATCCAGATATCCCACAGCCCCTGGGCCTCACCCATAGTCCTTGTGCTTAAGACAGATGGCTCTACTCATTTCTGTGTGGACTATCATGGACTGAATGCAGTCACAAAGTCCGACACCCACCCGATGCCCCGGATGGACAAACTCCTGGACAAGTTGGGAGAGGTGACCTACTTTACGATGATTGACCTGACCAAGGGGTATTGGCAGGTGGAGTTGACAGACAGAGCTAGGGAGAGGTCGGCCTTCATCACTCGATAGGCTCATTTGAGTTTAAAAGTAATGCCTTCGGAATGAAGAATGCGCCGCCGCCAAGGTTGGTGAACCAGGTGTTAAATGGTGCTGAGGAGTATGCTGGGTGGCGTATCTGGATGACATTGCCATCTTTAGTACCAGCTGGGAGGAACACCTGTCCCACCTTAGGGAAGTGCTGGGCAGGATACAGAGGGCTAGGCTCACTGTCAAAGCCGGTAAGTGCCAGGTGGCCATGGGAAGTGGCATGCCTCAGGCATGTGGTAGGCCGAGGACAGCTCCGTCCTAACCAAATAAAGATAGAGGTTATCCAGGCATGGCCCAGACCAGAGACACAGAAGCAGGTCAGGAGTTTTCTAGGGATGGCAGGGTACTACAGAAAATGTGTACCCAATTACAGTGCCCTGGCTGCTCCCCTATCTGACCTGACAAACAAAAAGATGCCCAAGAAAATTACCTGGGGCCCAGCCTGTTGGGAAGCCTTTTCCAAACTAAAGGAGGCACTGTGCAGTGCTCCTGTTTTGACAAGTCCTGACTATAGCAGACCCTTTATAATTCTGACTGTTGCCTCAGATGTGGGTATTGGGTCAGTACTGAGTCAGACATCCAGCCAAAGGACAGATCACCCAGTAGTATACCTGAGTAGGAAGTTACTTTCAAGGGAACAGGCATACTGCACGGTGGAAAAAGAATGTCTTGCCATAGTGTGGGCCCTAAAGAAGTTGGAACCATACTTATATGGGCAGCATTTTGTGGTGCAGACTGACCACAGCCCCCTGGTTTGGCTGATGCAGATGGGAAAGAACAATGGTAGATTGCTAAGATGGAGTCTTGCTTTGCAAGGGTATGATATGACAATCATACATAGTACCAGAACTCAGATGGTCTGTCTCGTGTGTATGAGGAGTGAACTGATTTGGGAAGCTCATCCCATGCCAGGGATAGAGCCCCCAAATTCAGTCTAGGTGGGGAGGATTGTGACACATGGACAGCCAGTTCTGAGTACACTATGATTTTTTTTGTAATGTAAAAATGTGTTATGGACTGTCTCTCATGAGAGATGCTGAGTCAGCATATGAGATCACACACACACACACAACACATAGGTTTTAGATACAAGGTGTTACCTGGAAGGCCAGACGCTAATTACAGACTAGAACAGGCCTTAATCAAGAATCTCCTGTTATCTAAGTTAAAGATAGCTTTAACTGCTAAGAGGGGAAATCAGTATCCCTTTTATGATGTTTCAAGGAGGAAACCAGGTTTAGCACACTGGTGCGAAATCATAAATGCTTTGGTGTCTGTGTGAGAGGGGATACTGCTCATAGATGAAAGGAAATCTACAGACTTAATTGGGAAAGTCACATTAGGAAAGGAGTTTCTGCTGATGTAACCTTAATTAACTTTCCTTCTAAAATGATAAAACTTCCTGGGTGTATGATTTTTAATAAATGGAGGAGGAGCTAGGTGACCTCACACAAAGGGGTTGGCAAATACAATTTTTTAAAGAGTATTCTATTTTCTTCAGACACACTTTTATCTACATTCTGACAAAGAAACATCTCTGAGCACTTTAAGCAAGTATACAAGTAGAGAGAGACAAAATTTAAGTACTGTAGTAGGAATTGCACTGTTAAAACCTTGTTCTTTTAAAATATTGTATGGTTCTTGTGATATTTTGATATATAGTTCTGTATTTTATGTTTTACATATTCCTTTATCTATTTTAGTAAACTCTATTTTAAGAGCATATTTGGTCTGTCTTTGAATTTCTTTTCCCTAACAAGTGAGGTATATATGGTTAAAGCAGACACTATGCATAAGCTTGAATGGTGATACCAAACTGGAAAAAGGTAAGAGTAATCTGAGGTCTTTTATTAGAGTTTTTAAGGGTTCATTTTGTACACCTGGCTAGGTGCCCGTAGGCAAAAATATCTGGCCCCCCGAAGACAGAATTATCTGAGCCTGTGCATTGGGTATGCTAGCAAGTGGTTCACAGTTTGAATCCCTCCAGAACTGAGACCAAAGGTTGATTCGAACCCACAAAACAGACAGGAGGGTTACCCTGTTTCTGTTAACTGTTCACAAGACTGCGCTCGGAGGCTGGCACTTTGGGAGTAGAGGGCTGACCTGCTGAGTGGGTTTGTGACAGGAAGTTTGTGTGCTGTGCGCGTCAGCACGAAGAGGGGTTCAGCCCACACCCAGGTGTGCTTGGCTGCCTCCACGGAGGTGGAGATGGCTGCTGCACCCGTTGCACAGGGGCAGGGGAGAAAAAAAAACAGGAAAATACTGGGACCTGGCAGGACCCATGATTGCCCCGATGGGCCAGAGGACGTACTCCTCTGAGGGAGAGGTCGTAGCCCCTTCCGGGTCCATGGAGGAAGTGACAAATAATGTTGTGATAACAAAATTAATGCATTAGTAGCCATTGTAGCTCTGATTAGAACTTGTTTTAACTAGTGACTTGTTCAAGATTATACAATGAGTATGTGGCTGTGATGATATTTGAACCTGGGTCTTAACTCTATGTGCTTTAGTGTGTGTGCGTGAGAGTGAGGGGGGTACATGCACATATACTGCATGCGTGTGGTAATTGTATGATGTTGCCATTAAGATATGAGCTGAGTCCACCTCACTTGTTTTACTTGTAGCCCAAGTCAGGGTTTATACTGCAGTCAGCAGCATTGAAAGGCTAGTGAAATATAAGAAGTCTTTCTGTTCAAGTCCAGCTGTGGCTAGAAAGAGTTGTAGCATATTTCGAGTAATGGGGGAATATTAGTTAACCAGGTTTCTGCTTGGAGCACAGCCATTCTTACTTTTACTCAAAACAAAAAGCAGCAGGAGTGCCCATTAATAACAGAGCCAGTTAATAGGGATTAGCAGCTGGCAGAAAGACTACAGATTGCAAAGCAAATACAGTGGGATTTTTGGCATAGGTGGAATAGTTGAAGCCAGAAGCCAAAAAAGCAAGCAGCACAATGAATATTATAGACCTACCTAACATACAGCATCTTTGCATTTAAAGAGCTGATATTATATGAAGGCTATAATACAACAGGGTTTGCTGTGATGATTCTGTAATAACCACACACCCTGGGTGGGTAGTGAGGCATGAGGTGCAGCTGAAGGCCTTTGATCACTCAGGAAGTGCACTTTAGTGGGTTACTCAATTTACAATTTGCATAAATAGTGGCATCATTTTATGAATGTGTTGATACAACACTTGTTACGGTATATTTGCCAAAATAAATCATGTTATTTAAGCTGGTGATGTTTTTTAACTTAATGTGACAGTACAGCCGAAATGGGGTCCATGGGGTCATAGAATCATAGAAGCTTGACGGCAGAAAAGGACCATACTGGCCCATCTAGTCTGCCCTTTTTTTCCCCTACACCTACCTCTCCCTGTCAACCCCGTCCTCCCCCTGATACTCAGCGCCATATGCTTGTCCCATGCCCTCTTGAATTCTTCCACCGATTTAGCCCCCACCACTCAGTCTGGTAGTCTGTTCCAGGGCTCCACCACCCTCTCTGTGAAGAAACCCTCTCGCTTTGCTCCTGTATCTTTTTCCTTGCAGTCTGAGGCTGTGCCCTCTAGTTTTGACCCCCTCCTTCCTCTTAAGTAAACACTCTTCTCCCACTCAGTTGAGCCCTTTTACATATTTAAAAGTTTCAATCATGCCTCCTTTCTCTCCTTGTCTCTAACGTGTACAGATCCAGCTCCTTACACTCCTGCTCGTATGACTTTCCCTGCATACCCTGCACTATCTTGGTTGCCCTTCTCTGAACTCTGTCCAATGCATCTATATCCTTGCAGAGATGAGGTCTCCAGAACTGAACCCCATACTCCAGGTGTGGCCTCACCATGGCTTTGTAAAGGGGCATTATCACCTCCCTCTTTCTGCTAGTAATGTCCCTGCCTATGCATGCCAACATTCCATTGTTATGGGTCTTGCTGTGATTTGGACCCCCACATTTAACCACCAGTATTTGTCAAGTCACCATGTCGGGTTTTTTTTTCCCTTTATTTTTCTTCTCAGCACTATTGATTTTCTGGCAAAAAAAATCAGTATGCACATTTTTCTTTCTGTTTTCTTTCATTCCTGAACTGAGATATGGAACTTTGAAGTTTTTAAAAGTTCAAGCTCCTATGTCATGCTTGCCATGAAAAAATGTGCTATCTTGTTACACAGTGCTGTGCTGTTTACAGAAACATTTGGTAGCACCACTGTAATACATCCACAGTATGAATCTTCTTTGTACATTCAGCAGGTAACCACAAGGGAAGAGATTTTCAGAAATTGTGAGTGGTGGTCATCTGTAATGACGTGCGTCATTAGTTGTATAATCAGCTATAAAAGGTGTTTTAAAAATATCCAAGAAAATTAAAAGTGCACTGAGGATGACTCTAAAGATGTCAGAAAAATATTTTTGCTAAAAAAAAAAAGTACATGCTAACTGTCTTGCTTGCTAACAAATACTGCTGCTTTAACCTGAAAGGGATAACGCTATCAGCTCAAACACGGCTCTTCAAAATACCCAAGGATGAAGGACTCAGAGGGTACCCAATGTCACTGAAAGGAGAAAATTCAAGGGAAATATCCAGAAGAATTACTTCACAGAATGAATGTTGAATAAATGTAACCGACTCCCAGAGCGGGTAGGATCAGCTGATACTGTAACTTTCTTTAAACTTGGACTTGATAGGTACTGTGGAGAAAATAAGATGGCAGTCTTTCCACTTATGGTGGGCCAACCACTTGTCTTGTTTTCTGCCCCCTATTTACTTATTTGTTTTTTTGATACCAGCTAAGTTACACTAGATATACATATGTCAGTTGTATTCAGTATGAGTGGCCTTGCGATTCCGAACTCTGATTGGCTGAAATCACCTAAGTTATTTATAATGAGTTGTATAAGAACATTAGCAACCATAGTATTGTCCCTTTCCTTACAGTATATAATGTTATTCTGTACTGTTTTATAACAAATTACTGGCTTCACTGCACATGGTAATAGGATTTCATTCTGTACGTAAAGATCATTGGCAATATAAAAATAAATACTTGTTATTTCACTGCAGTGGTGTATTTGTAACAAAATACTTCATTAAAAAATTAATGTTGAAATGTACCACTTTATTTTGTCCTTGCTGTCTCAGGGCAGCAAAGTAACAAGTAACATGATATATCTATATTAATGTTCTGAGACTCATCGCATTCCACAGGAAACAGCATGCTATACAAAGATATGATATTCTTGTTTTATAACTTATCGTTTTATTAAATGTTTGGCATCTGGTACATACACAGACAGCATGCAGATCAACATTGCTGGAGGCAACTGTGTATACAAATAAAAAGGTCTCAGAAATGCTGCAATTTGATTGGCTGTCAGCATTCTGAGACCCTTACAGAGCCTCAGTTTCGGTGCTTTCTGGTAGCCTCTCGTTGGTAGCTTACTTGCACCAGCATTGAACTAAACCCGTTTTAAGATTATTTTCTTTAGATTTTGAGAAGGGGAAAGGATGTTAGTAAATAAGAGCCACCCAATCCCTTCCTCTTCCTGGCCCAGATTTTGTCCAGTGCCACTCCTACGTTTTGTGACGAAGGGGTTTGCAGAGTGCGGGGGTGTGCACCATTGACAGCAATGGAGTGTCATTTAAAACGGGGATTTTTTGTATTTAAAAGGTCCACTGAGGGCAAATCAAAGCTATAGCTCAGCTAACAAGGCTCTTCTTAGTTAAGCAGTGGCTTTGATTTGCTCTTGGTGGACCTCTAATGTATAAATGCAGGGAAATGCAAGGTACTCCACCTGGGGCCAGAAACCCAGGCCAAGTGTACACCCTGGGGGAATGCTACAAGTCTCGATGGCTGAGAGGACCTGGGGGTGGTGGTGGATGTCAAGATGAACAACTCTGAGACTTGTAGGAGGGCAGCAGCCAAGGCCAACAGGATGCTGGGATGCATCGCTGGGATCACCTCCAGAAGGAGGAAGTGATACTCCTCTGTATAACCGGCTTGGTGAGGCCGCACCTTGAGTACTGCATGCAGTTTGGAGGCCACACTTAAAGAGGGACATTAACCTCCTGGAGAGGGTCCAGAGGAGGGCAACCAAAATGATTTGGGGCTTGGGGGACAGGACCTATGAGGAGAGGCTCGAAGAGCTAAATATGTACACATTGGAAGAGAGAAGGGACCGGGGGGACATGATAGAGGTCTTCAGGTACATGAAGAGGGTAAATAGGGGAGGAACAGTCAGGGTGCTTCGAAGGAAGGAGGAGGGGGCCACTAGAGGGCATGGGTGGAAGCTGGAGGAGGGAAGATTCAGAGGAGAAAGGAGGAGGTGCTACTTCACTGAGATGGTGGTGGAGCCATGGAATGCACTGCCTAGGGGGCTGGTGGAGGCAGAGACAGTGGAGGGGTTCAAGAGGGGGTGGGACAGGTACAGGGGAAGGGTTCTGGAAGCAAAATCCAATGCAGCAAGAATATCCGGAACTGGGAAGGGAGAAGCCAGAGAAGGTGAGGGGGACAGCAAGGCCAGCACCCAGGGTGGGGGCTGACCAACCAGCAGACACGAAGACCGTTAGTTTATTCTGCTGGCATTTTAGTATGTTAGTGTAAAATCCAGTTTTAAATTATGCTGTTATTGCTATCAGTGGAGCACTTCCCATGCTCTACAAACTCCTTTGTCACAAACAGAAGAGCTTGGGTGGCACTGGACTAAATCAGAACCAGGAAGGGCTGGGGCTCCAGCTTCATTTACAATCCTTCCCTTCTCAAAATGTAAGAAAAACATTTATAACAAGCTTTGTTAATCTCCAGTGCAGACAAGCTAGTGCTGGGGGCGGGGGCTTCCATATTATTATGGAAATTAGCACAACTGGTACTCTTTAATCTCCTTTACACTGTCATGCACAGACTGATCATCATGGCAAATGACTTCTTCTTGTCAGCATTCCATCCTCTAGCACTGCTGAATGACTAGGATGATGCATTCTCATTCTTAACCAGTATCCTTAAACAGTTGGTGGGTGAACTAGTTTATTAAACATTTCCTATTAATGAGAAAACATTAAAATGTACAGTCTTAAATTTTCTTTTGGAATATTTTTTATAATAGGAATAAGGCACCCCAGGACTTAGATAATAAAAAATATGTCATGCCTTTTGTTCTAATTTCTGGTGGATGCCGGACTATTAATATATTTAGGGTGCTAATTCTGCTGGCCTAATAGTACATTTAAGGGTGTTAATTCTGATCCTGGCAGGATGCTGTCTGGCAGAATGTACCTTATCTCACTGATCTATTTTAAGGATCATCTAAGCATCTCCCTCCACCCTACTATGTCCCACCTTCCAGCCCCCTCAAAGTGCCTTCCATGTGGTACTGATACCTGGTGTAACCCCCCTGCAAATGGGGGTTCCCAAAAGACTTCCAGGAGCTTGCTTGAATGCTCCAAGCCTGAATGGTGTTTGGCATTTAAGCCATTTATCAGTGAGTGTTTTTAGAACCTCTGGTACTGTCTCTTTAAGAGCTGTCTGCTTGCAGACATAATTAGTTTGTATGGGCAGTGACTCTGGGAGATGTAGTTTAGACTTCAGTGCCTTTTGGACCAACAGCAGCAGTCTATTGTGAGTGACAGCCAATCCAGTCAAGAACTGGGAGGAACTCAAAGGAAGTGCCGGTTTTGTCGGTTGGAGGTTCAGTTGAGCTTTGGCAGTGAAGAAGGAAGGAGCCCTGTGCTTTTTCAGTGTGCAGTTTTAGTCAAAAAACGTGTGTAAGGCCCAGAGTTCCGGTCTGCAGCTTGTGTAACAGCTTGTTAGGACTGAATCGGTCCTGTGAAAAGAATCAAAGGATCTCTGAAGAGTAGAAACCAGGCTCACCCTGTAGAAGACTGGAGAAATTGCTGAAAATTGCACTCAGTCTGTCAGGAACTGAATCTGCTGTTCTTCCGGTATTGTGCAGTAATGCGATCGGGATACAGATGCAGCCTGCCTGGTATAGTGCTTTCTTTTATATGGATGTGTGAAGAGGTTTGTGTACCTCAAGTGAGCCCTGCTGACATTGAAGGACCCTATCTTATTTGGAGGTCGTGAGTACTAATTCAGGGTCGCCTCCTGTTGAATTGCCACATTAAATCCAAATGGAATTACTGTACTGCTGACTGTTTAATTCTCCTTTCTCTGTGTGAAAGGGCCCCTACCAGCTGCCACGGTTTGGACTAGCCACTAGGGCTTGGGTACCCAGGGACAGTAACTGATAGGGATAGGCCTGTGCACAGAGCCATAGGTAGATTATTAGAGTGATAAGCTAATTAACCTGATTTCCCTGTCCTTGTTATATCCCCTAAATAAATCAGAGCTACTTGTTTCAGCAAAGTTATACTGCCTGAGGTATTTGTCTATGTTAAAGTACTGTACTGTGATTGTTGCACTGTATCTCATTTCACAGGAGGTCCCAGTGCCGGAACCAGACCTGGGGTAAGTGTATACTGTGAAGGTAATTCTGATATATTGTGTGGGCCACTAGTGGGAAGAAAGGGGGTTGCAGTGTCCCAGAGGGCTGTGACCAAGTTAGTTTAACTATTGCAAACCCTGACCTCTGGGTGGAGGCACCCCATTGGATCCAGGCCCTCAACCTGTTAGTGGCAAATCAGGCAGGGGTAGTAGCCCCTGGGATAGTGCCATCTAGGGGTTACATCTTGAGGCTCACCGCTGGGATTGTGTGTCCTCTAGTGGCCATATTTACGAACCACTGTTAAGAAAAAATGGGTACCCGACAGAAGTGGCTGTGCACCGGCTGGTGGAGTGGTGTACTGGGGAGGAGATCGACCCCAAAATGCTATGCTTATCCTGGACATCCCCTGGTATCAATACGGACACTGTGCAGGGAGTACTTTCCAAGGTGGAAGGTTTACAAACCCTGTGGTGGTGGGTCGGCATGCTAATCTGCTCACCCACACTTTCCTGGCCCTAGTAGAGTTTAAGGATCCCATAGATAGCTCCAAAGTGCCACAGACCATTACCCCAGAGGGAGCCCTCACTGCTTGGAGAGTGATAACTAAGGACAGTAAAGACCGGGGGAATCAGCCCTCACCACTATCTGAAACTTTGAGGAGAAATTTGCTGAATGGTTGCTGGGAGAGGGAAAACTGTGGAGGACTTGAAGAAACTATTCTTGCCACCTGGGGTGTTCCTCCCCCAACACCCTCTCCTGCTCCAGTGCCCGTAATGGTGGCTGAACCAATGCAGACTCCTATTTCTGCACCTGCCATTAGTCACGACTCTTACCGAAGGTTGAGGATCTTCTCTGGCACCCTCCCCACCCCCCAAGGGGAGGATGACTGGGAGACCTGGATAGACTATGTTGCCCCCCAAGTGCTAGAATGGCAATGCTCGGAAGGCGAAAAGCGAAAGAGGGTTAGTGAGAGCCTCCGAGGTCCTGCCCTGGCTACCATCCGTGCTAAACGGGCCAGTAACCCTGAAGCGACTGCACAGGCCTATCTTGAGGCCTTGGAGAATGTGTATGGGAGCCCAGATTCTGATGAGGACCTATGGTGGAGAGTAAGAAATGCACAACAGTACCAAGGGAGTTGTTGTCTGTGTATGTCTCGGCTGGAAAAATTGTTGCAAGAATGCCTCAGAAAGGGTAGTTTGCCAGCGATTGAACTGGACCGAACCAGACTGGACAGAATCCTTAAGTCTGCCCCTTCTCAGAACTGCTGTTGCTTCAGTTACGCCTGGCAAATCGACTGGAATCCCCACCCTCCTATGATGAGTTAATGAGAAAATTGAGGAGTTGAGAAAAGGCGACCTCGGAGGTACCTGCACCAACAGCTGTGGCTACGACCCGAGTGACTGAGGGTAACCCATCAAGTGAAGTTCAGGGCAGAGGTTGACAGTCAATGAGTGCTCTGACAAGGAAAAAGATATGACACAATGGGGCGAACTGTTGAGAGAGATCCGGGAATTCAAAACAGTCCTTTATGAAGGCCACGCCTGCAAGTACGGGCCCTGACCTATATCCGACTGCATCTGCTATGGGGTGGGGTACCCACCCATGTATCTCCTGCTGATAACAGCTCCAAACTCAATTCCTTGACCATGGAAGTGGAGAAACTGACGAGATGTCTCCAAATGCTTATCACGCGCAGACAGAGATGGCACCAGGTTTCCAGTTAGTAATACCCCGCCCTCTGGCTCCCAGTGTGGCGCCTCGGCCAGCTCAAACTCCAGAAAAGTATGTTTTGCTATAATTGTGGGAAAGATGGGCACATGAAAGGGAATGCCAGTCCCCAAAAGACACTGACAAAGTTGCATATAGGCTACAAGGAGAGCTTCGGAGAAGAAATCAGTGGTTAAGAGGTGTGCGACATGATCCCAGTGAGGGCACCAAAATGCTAATTACGTCCTTTTGTGGCAAGGTCAGTTGCCCAGGCCCTACTCACCGCCTCTCCAGACTGGTCCAGAATAGTGGGTCCCTCCATGGAGACCACTGTAAAGGTGAATGGAGTGTCTACAAGAGCTGTATTAGACAGTGGCTCCCAAGTGACAATTATGTTCCAGGATTGGTATCAGAAGCATTTGTCAGACGTGACTCTTACAACCATTAGAAGGACTGCATGTATGGGGGTTAAGTGAGAAGGCCTACCCTATTCGGTATATCCGAATTTGGCTGTCTTTCCCCACCTCCGTGGCTGGAGTGGCTGAACAAGTAGAGACCCTAGCCTTAGTGTGTCCCCCACTGGACTGTATGATGGTGTCCCTTTGTTGATTGGAACAAATGCTCATATGTTCGAAGGCTGGCACAGTGTGTTATGAAAACAGGGGTCAAAGACTAGTAGAGCTTTAAGAGTTCGGCTTTAATTAAGAAGGCCTATGAGGCACAGAGAGATGCTGAAAAACAGAACCAGAGGAACCGGTCGGAATTGTATGGAAGAAGGATCCTGAGTCTCTGATCCTGGCGCCAAATGCCCAGTGTACCTTACAGGAGAGGTCCGTGATCAGAAAGGATGTTAAGAATAAAATATTAATGTTGGATGCACCAGGCGATGGAAAATTGCCAGAGGTACTGCTGGTCAAGCCTAGTATTTTGCCCGCTAGAGCCCATGCTTATGCCAGAAGGGTAATGGTCCAAGTTCATAATGTGTCTGAAAGAGACATTCGAGTAAACAGAGGTTGCATCCTGGCTAATGTGCATTGTGCAGACACTGCAGTGCTACCCAGCAGCAAGAGTTCAAGGAAGAATGACAGAGTAACGCTGACTTGTTTGATTTCGCGACTCCCGCTGCCAGCTGAATGGAAAGTGAGGATCAGTGAGAAGCTTGCCCAGAGAGACCAGGTGTTTTCTTTAAAGGAATGGGATGTAGGATGCGTGCAAGGAGCTGAGCACAATATCCGGCTGCATGACGAAAAGACCATTTCGTGAGAGGTCTCGACGCCTGGCACCTGCTGACATAGATGATGTGAGACGGCATCTGCAAGAGATGTTAGCTGCTGGTGTAATACAAGAATCCAGAAGCCCTTATGCTTCCCCATTGTGGTAGTGAGGAAAAAGAATGGAACAGTAAGGATGTGTGTGGATTATCGCACTTAAACCGCGGACTATCCTGATCAGTACACAATGCCCGCATTCAGGATGCTTTGGACTGCCTAAACGGGAGCAAGTGGTTCTCTGTGCTGGATCTCCGCAGTGGGTACTACCAGATCCCGATGGCCCCAGAGGACCGTGAGAAGACGGCCTTTATCTGTCCGCTGGCTTCTATGAATTCATGAGGATGCCTCAAGGATTTCAGGTGCCCCAGCCACTTTTCAACGATTGATGGAGCGGCAGTGGGGGACATGAACTTACTAGAGTGCCTGGTATACCTAGATGATGTTATTGTGTTTGGCAGCTCACTGGAGGAACATGAGAGCAGATTATTTAAGGTATTGGACCGACTGGAGGACTTTGGCCTTAAACTGTCCATTGATAAGTGTCAATTCTTTCAAACATCAGTAAAGTATGTGGGACACATAGTATCCACCGAGGAATAGAGACCGACCCAAGTAAAGTTGAGGCCTTGACCACCTGGCCACAGCCAAAAATCTAAAAGAACTGCAAAGATTCCTGGGATTCTGTGGTTATTATCGGCGCTTCATCAAGGACTATTCAAGAGTGATCCGCCTTTACTTAACCTTACTCAAGGGTATCCCCCAACCCACAAAAATACCAAAAGTCAGCGTCCTCAAGACTGAAAGAGTGTATTTTCATCCAGTGAAGTATTTGGGGCCCGCTGGACTCCTGATTGTGAGACTGCTTTCATGAGATCATATATCAACTTACCCATGCTCCAGTGCTGGCCTATGCCGATCCAAGAAAACCTTCGTCCTGCACACTGATGCTAGCTTGCAAGGGTTGGGGCTGTGTTGTACCAAGAGCACGAGAATGGCCTGAGACCAGTGGCCTTTGCCAGTAGAAGCCTGACCCCATCCGAAAAGAACTATCCTGTACATAAGTTGGAGTTCCTAGCTTTGAAGTGGGCTATTGTTGACCAATTCCATGAGTACTTGTATGGGGCTAAAATACTAGTAAAACTGACAATAATCCTTTGACCTATGTGCAGACCTCAGCTAAGTTGGATGCCACTGGCCATAGGTGGCTTTCTGCATTATCTACATATGACTATGCTCTCGAATACCGAGCAGGTCTGAACCACATAGATGCTGATGCTCTCTCCGGAGGCCTGTTCCCCAGAATGATTGGGTCCGATTGGCAGAACCCTGACATTCGGGCACTCTGCCGGAAGTTTGACAGGGAGGAACAAATGTCCCGGACGCAGTGGACTGCATGGTGGATTGCTTGGGACCTCTGAGAATTGCATACCTGCTGCTTATTGCCACTTTTCTGCAATAGACATTGGTGCACTGCCTCAGCTGGACAATGACAGTATTCGGCGGGCTCAATCCCGCATCCCATGATCAAAGCAGCTTTAGAAGCCCTCTGTGCAGGAAAAGATGTGTCCAAATTACGCCCACTGATTTGAGAACTGCACTGTTATACAAAGAAGGTCCTAAGTTGAAACTGATCAATAAACTGTTATACAGAGAAACAGTAGACAGAGGGGACAAGTAGACAAACAACAACTAGTGCTGCCCACTGCCTTCGAGACTCAGTACTGAGGTCCTTGCACAACCACATGGGGCACCTTGGTATAGACAGAACACTTGACTTGGTGAGATCCAGATTCTATTGGCCTAAGATGGGGCTGATGTGGAGCAACACATTCGAACTTGTAGTCGCTGCTTACAGAGGAAAGCTTTGCCCCAGAGGGCTGCCCCCTTGTTAACATCACCACCAGTGCACCCATGGAGCTGGTCTGTATTGATTTTCTGAGTTTGGAGTCAGATCAAAGAAATATCAGTAATGTGCTGGTGGTCACTGACCATTTCACGAGATATGCCCAAGCTTTCCCACCAAAGACCAGAAAGCATCCACTGTGCCAAAGTACTTGTAGAAAACTTTTTGTTCACTATGGGGCTCCACAAAGAATCCATTCTGATCAAGGGAGAGACTTTGAGAGTCGTCTGATCAAAGAGATGCTTTCTCTGTGGGGAGTGCGAAAGTCCAGAACCACTCCTTACCACCCCAGGGGACCCACAGCCTGAACGTTTCAACCGCACTTTGCTAGATATGCTAGGCACCCTGCACCCAAAGGACAAGCCTAGATGGAGCAATAAATTAGCACCCTGGTACATGCTTATAACTGCACCAAAAGTGATGCCACTGGATTCTCCCTACCGCCTGATGTTTGGAAGAGAAGCTCGACTACCAGTAGATGTGTTTTTGGGGTCTCTCCTGATGGGGTTCAAGCTGACAACTATTTACAGTATGTGCAAAAGTTAAAGGCCCAGCTAACTCATGCGTGCCTAACTGGCTCAAACCATGGCTGCCAAAAGAAATCTGGCCAACAAGAAAGGTATGATAAAAGGTGAAAGCACAGGAACTCCAGGAGGAGATCAGGTATTGCTAAGAAATCTGGGACTGCATGGCAAGCACAAGATTGCTGACAGATGGCACCATCTCCCTCACATTGTAGTGGGCAAACTAGATGATCTGCCAGTGTACAAAGTAAGGCCTGAGAATAATTCAAAAGATGTAAAAACAATGCATAGAAATCATTTACTGCCCATTGGACAAATCTTAATTGAGTCTGAGCCCCTAGAAGATGCCCCCTCTGGACCAGTGACTAGAGCTGCTGCTAAGAAAAGATCAAGAAAGTCTGCACCTACAGAAGCAAAGTTAAAGTATTCCCTCCACAAGTCCCAGTTGAGCATGACTGTCAGTCCATTTCGGAAGAAAGTGAGAGTGACTTTGAATACTATCCTTCTTACGAACTGAGTCAATTGTTTCGGGCAATCCCTAGTCAATACTGGAGATGAAGCTGGGCCTTCTGGACTGTCTAAGCCCCCAGCTTCATCCGTGAGCCAATGCTCCCAGAAAGTGAAGTGCAAAGCATCAGATCAGATGAAATGGAATCATTGTGCATGGTTGAACTGTTTGAGCTTTCAGGAGGAAAATGATAGATTGGGGCAGACTGGTGATACACCGAACAAGAAGAGTATTTTGAGTGCCCTGACAGTCCACTGCCAGTGTCCGAAAGCTCTCCATGCGAGCCAAATGTTGTGGACTCAGAAACTGTAACTCCTGGAGCTGAAAGTGCCCCAAGTTCTAGCCTCTCTACCCCATGGAGACTCCCTGACAAGTGAGGACAATGCTGAAAATGAGGCTCAGAGTGCAGAGACTATAACAGTTCCCCTAGAAAGACTGGTCGAGCTGTAAAGCCTGTGGTGCACCTCAGTTATGATTCACTTGGGAGGCCTGTGGATTGCCTCTCAATGTTGTCCATAAAGGAGTGTATGTGTCCCGAGCTCATTGCCCAAACTGAGCATCAGTGCTAACTCCAAGTTACTTGTGTTGCCCTCTAAGTATGGTGCCCTTGCCCCATCCAGCCCCAAGGTAACTGATAGGGAAGGGCCCCCTCTCTTCAGGTTTCATGTACAAGAGGTAATAACTTGAGTTATGGTACAATGTGTATGTAATACTGTGTAAAGAGTGTCGTACTGCAATGTTTCAGAAATGTGTTCTTGGTAAAATGATATATTGACTGATGATTACATGTGCGAGCCTAATGCAAATGTATATGGTTGCAGTTGAAACTTATGGGGTACTTGCTTGACGGACGCCAAGCTTTCCCAGGCCAGGAAGGTGTAACCCCTGCAAATGGGGTTCCCAAAAGACTTCAGGAGCTTGCTTGAATGCTCCAAGCCTGAATGGTGTTTGGCATTTAAGCCATTTATCAGTGAGTGTTTTTAGAACCTCTGGTACTGTCTCTTTAAGAGCTGTCTGCTTGCAGACATAATTAGTTGTATGGGCAGTGACTCTGGGAGATGTAGTTTAGACTTCAGTGCCTTTTGGACCAACAGCAGCAGTCTATTGTGAGTGACAGCCAATCCAGTCAAGAACTGGGAGGAACTCAAAGGAAGTGCCTGGTTTTGTCGGTTGGAGGTTCAGTTGAGCTTTGGCAGTGAAGAAGGAAGGAGCCTGTGCTTTTTCAGTGTGCAGTTTTAGTCAAAAACGTGTAAGGCCCAGAGTTCCGGTCTGCAGCTTGTGTAACAGCTTGTTAGGACTGAATCGGTCCTGTGAAAAGAATCAAAGGATCTCTGAAGAGTAGAAACCAGGCTCACCCTGTAGAAGACTGGAGAAATTGCTGAAAATTGCACTCAGTCTGTCAGGAACTGAATCTGCTGTGTGTTCTCCCGGTATTGTGCAGTAATGCGATCGGGATACAGATGCAGCCTGCCTGGTATAGTGCTTTCTTTTATATGGATGTGTGAAGAGGTTTGTGTACCTCAAGTGAGCCCTGCTGACATTGAAGGACCCTATCTTATTTGGAGGTCGTGAGTACTAATTCAGGGTCGCTCCTGTTGAATTGCCATTAAATCCAAATGGAATTACTGTACTGCTGACTGTTTAATTCTCCTTTTCTCTGTGTGAAAGGGCCCTACCAGCTGCCATGGTTTGGACTAGCCACTGGGCTTGGGTACCCAGGGACAGTAACTGATAGGGATAGGCCTGTGCACAGAGCCATAGGTAGATTATTAGAGTGATAAGCTAATTAACCTGATTCCCCGGTCCTTGTTATATCCCCTAAATAAATCAGAGCTGCTTGTTTCAGCAAAGTTATACTGCCTGAGGTATTTGTCTATGTTAAAGTACTATACTGTGATTGTTGCACTGTATCTCATTTCACAGGAGGTCCCAGTGCCAGAACCAGACCTGGGGTAAGTGTATACTGTGAAGGTAATTCTGATATATTGTGTGGGCCACTAGTGGGAAGAAAGGGGGGTTGCAGTGTCCCAGAGGGCTGTGACCAAGTTAGTTTAACTATTGCAAACCCTGACCTCTGGGTGGAGGCACCCGCCATTGGATCCAGGCCCCTCAACCTGTTAGTGGCAAATCAGGCAGGGGTAGTAGCCCCTGGGATAGTGCCATCTAGGGGTTACACTGGTAAAGCTCAGTCTCCACCTAGTGTGCATGTACAATCCTTCTAATCACAGCCTATCAGGAATAATCACCCTGATGGACTACCTACCCTTTTGCTGGCTCAAAGGCTATTTGGTGACCGAAACCTCGACTGAAATACAAAATCACACATACCCCGTACTGTAAAGCATCATGGGATGTATATGCAAATCACCATGACAATTTAGGCTGGCTCTGTTTTAAGCAGGAATCTATGGTGCCAAAGGGCCTCTAACACAATGTGCAGAGGGTGCAAACAAAATACTCAAACACACATTTCGTCCTACACAAGACTCATCAGTGTGCCTCATCTATATACCCCATGGTGATTTGCATACACATCTCATGATGCTTTGCATTATGGGGTATGTGTGATCTGATACTTGTTTGAAACTTGGCTTTGTTGCCAGTGCCTTTTTAGCTCTTACCTCAATGCTTTTGCACTGAGGTTCTTTGTCTTAAACCTCGATTGGTTGGGTGCCCAGGCAAAGTTTCTTGAAAAGTGTATCAACAAAATTGAATTATGCCCAGATAATTACTACCCCTACCAGATCCACCTCACAAAACTCCAAGCACTCTGTGATGGACTGGTTTCTCACAAACAGGAGTGGTTAAATAGCAGTGTCTTGCACCTTACCTGATGCCATCTCAAACTATTCCCCCATATCTGCAATCTGGTGGTCTCACCCCCAAAGCACCCACCCCCCAACTGCTCTACTTCCGTGACTTCTCAAAAATAAACTCAGAGGACTTCCTGTGTGACCTGACCACCACTGACTGATCCTTCCTAACCCCCTTGATGTATGTAAGTGAGGCACTACCAAAATGTACCAACATCTTCTCCAGTGTTCAGCAAAAACACACTCCTCTCATAAAGTGTAGGCTGCAAGGCTCAGCCACAAATTGGCTCACCAGTGACCTTCTAGCGCAAATGAAAAATAGAGACAAACTCTGGGATAAATATGAGAAATCTGGCTAGCCTTTGACTGGGCTGAGCATAGGAGATGGAGAAACATCAGCAAATCAGGAGATAGGTCTAAAAGAGCTCCTTGCAAAACAAATGTGCTGCATCTGCCGAAACCCACATAAATTTTGGGATTGCATAAAAAGCCTCTTGGGCACTTAAATGAAACCTCCCCTATCTGACGTATGCATCAGATGTATAAACTATAATAAACCTGCCACAATTGCAAATGCCTTTGACTCCAAATTTTCCAACCTCTCAGCTTTCACAGAAATTGCTGATGTCAGACCTGGGGACCTGGCATCTGCCACACCATGCTCCCCCTTTCTACCTTTGATCTGTTACGATAGCAGAGGTGAGGAAAGTACAACTCTCTATCACACTCAAAAACAACTCTAGGTCTGATGGCCTGGAACCAAAGCTGCTGAAGCTCGCAGCCCCCTTCATAGTGCTCCTTATTTCAAAAATCCTAAATCTCTCTCTCTCTCTCTATTCACTGGAGTTGTCCTTGATGTCTGGAAAATCACAAGAATCACCCCTGTGTTTAAAGCGGATGATCCCAGACTCATGGCCAACTATCACCCCATGGCCATGCCCTCAGTACTCTCCAACGTACAGCTCACTGTTGTATGCAGATGATCTTGTCCTGTGCTACAGTGCCCACACTGTTCCTGCCATCCAAAAATCCTTCTCAGATGCTGTCTCAGTCGCTCTGTCTTGGCTATATGCAAACAAGTTCATCCTACACAGCAAAAAGACCAATTCCATGCTCATTGGTTCCAAGCCAAAACTCCTGCTACCCCCTCAAAACTCTCCATCACCTGTAAAGATGGATCCCACTTGAGGGTGTCAGCAGTTTCAAATACTTAGAATAATGGCTACACCTTCCATTAATTCCTCCTCCATACCTCCTCAGTCTACAGATCTCTTAAAACTAAGCTGGGCCTGGCTTTTAAGGTCAAACACTACCTATCCCCAACTGCTCAACAGTCTATACCTCAAGGTGTTCTCCTGCCAGGTCTCACGTATGGCCTTCTGGCATTCCTGGGTGCAAACAAAATTGTCCTCGGTGTGATACAACATACAATAATGTGTGTTGCCTTGCCCCGGCCTCTTCCGAAGCTCACGCATCACTGCTTCTCTACACTGGTCTGGGCTGACTTTCCCCTGCTGGTCAACGATCTCTTGCTCTGGACAATTTTGTGGACAAACTCTTTTGAAAAGGCTTCCCATGTTCCCTAGCAAGGTATCTGCAGCACCTGTCCCTTACATACTCACTAAGGTCTGTGGACTCCCAGCTTCTCACTGAGCATGGTGCTCTACTAGACCGGTGAAATGGCTTTTACAGTGTGTGACCCTTCTTCTGGAACTCCTTTCCTTAGAATTGCGCCTCTCTCTCATAGCCGCCCAATCTTCTGCAAGGCTGTAAACTCAGTGTGTCTTTCCGGCCCATGGTCCTGGTAGAAACCAAAGGACTGGCTACACTAGTATTGTTGCATTTTCTGCTCAGTTCTTTTATGTGTATTGTCCTTATGGTAAATGTTATTGCACTCTGTGTAGGTTATATATGTACCCATAAAGTTGATTATCACATGATTCCACTATGTCCTGTATGGCACCGGGTCAGTTTGCCTAAAGTAAAAATGTCAGGGGCAAAAAGCACGCAGCATGGTCCCTGTAATCTAAGCATGGTCCAAACCTCGATAGATTATATATACAGACTCTGGGACCACACAGCATTTATGCCTCGCACAGTTTTTGACACCGCAAATGTGCTGTCGGCATTTTGAATGGGTATGGTCCTGTACCGTGTTTCTTTTATTTTTTTGTTTGTAAGCACATTTGTTCAACTGCACCAACTACTGTAGTTTTTTTTTTTTGCGCTACTGCTTATTCATGATGTCAGTTAACTGTAAGTCCCTGATGACATTGCTCTCAAAATATGTATACAGTTGCTGTATACTGTATATTTTTCTTTGCTGTTAGTGTGTAACTCTCCTAGGTCATGCCTGAAAACAGACATACAGTATGTATGCCTAGTTTATCCCACCTGGGGCAGGAATCACAAAGATTGCGCAAAGCAAGCGCAAAAGTTTGTGCTGCGCTCCCTGGTTGCACTGGTGGGCAACTGTGCTCTTTGCAGTTGGATAGCCTGGTGGGCTGTCTGACTGTGAATAGGGGGCCAGTGGAGGCAGCGCTATCTCAGTAATAGCAGCAGAAGACATAGGAGCGCTGCCCCCACATCCAGCCAGTGAATGGCCCTCAGCTGATAACGCTCAGGCGCCAAAAGTGCCATTCACACAGACAGCTGCTGCAAATGAGTTTGCTGGGCATGCAAGGCGCTAAAGGCCTATTAGCATGCCCATTATGGGCTCATTTGCATGGTAGTAGTGTGTGGTGTGCACCCCTTCAACCAGCCCAAGCCCCACACAGCCGCAGTCCCCACAGTGTAGTGGTGCCCTTCCCTGATCCCCGTAAACATAGAAATAATCCTCTTTTCCATAGTATAGTGGTCCCTCCCCACACCCTCATCTCCGATCCCCATCATAACAAAAAAGAAGAACCCATTCGATAGTACAATGGTTCCCCCCACCACCACCATGGTCCCTGAGTCCGTAATATGAAAAATAACTACCTGTTCAGTAGTGTACTGTCCCTCCCCCTCCCGGTCCCAATCCCGTATAAGAGAAAATATTGATCCTCTTTTCTGTAGTCAATAGTCCTCCCTGCCTCCCGGTCCCAAACCCTTCATAAGGAAAAACAAAACCTGTTTCCATGGTGTTGTGGTCCCAATCCCCCACCTGCTCCAGAATGAGCACCCACTCTTCTCATACCCGGCACGCCCATCGTTGTCGCGGTAGCACAGCCTTCCACATACTCTCCACGGCTGCCTGCCAACTGTATTATGAATTATAGATATTGTACACTGCAAGCCCATCGACCAATGGCCTGTAGTGTACTGCAAGTTGTCATTTGTGAATGACAGCTATAGGCTACACTGCAAGCGTGATCGACAGTGTCAACCAATGGGCTTGCAGTGCAATGGTAGCTGTCATTCATAATTCAGTCAGTGGGCAGCCATGGAGGTGTGTGGAAGGCTGTGCTGCTCGCTGATGATGGGCCATACCGGGTGGGGGAGAGGGGTGGGTACCATTACCGGAGCGGTGGGGGTTCGGGGACCACTACACTATGGAAATGGGACTTTTTTCCCTCGATGGAGGGGTAGGGACCAGTGACTCTACAGAAGAGGAGATTAATATTTTCTAATACCGGATCGACTGGGAGGGACAGTATACAACCAAAGGGGTAGTTATTTCTCACATTACGGGGTTGGGGACCATAGGGGGCGCCACCGCACTACCGAATGGGTTCTTTTTTGTTTATGATGGGGATCGGAGACGAGGGTGGGGAGGGACCACTATACCACGGAAAAGAGGATTATTTTCTGTTATTGCAGGATTGGGACCAGGAGGGGAAGGACCACTGGTACTACGGAAAAGGGGAGCATTGTGTTGTTCAGACGGGGCTGTAGTATCTCCACAACCCTCTAGGGTTTGCGGGGAGTATTGCCAGGGTTTTCTCAGCGGTAATTTGCTCCAGGCAATGGCCTTTGCGACCTGCCATTGCGTGGAGCAAATGTTTGTGAATGGGATTGCGGGGAAATGCAGGTCCCCTCCCACACATTTGAATTGTCACCACCCTTCCTACTTTGCCCAGGTGCAATCCCAGTTTGTGGGGACTAACTGGGCTTTGTGAATACCACAGCTATTCATAAAGCCATGTTTGCCCAGGCAACTGGTTTTTGCGCCTGGGCAAAGCTTTGTGAATCCTGACCCTGGTATCATAAAACAAGTAAATAGGGGGTAGAAAACAAGACAAGTGGTTGTTCCAAAATGAGTGGAAAGACTGCCATCCTATTTTCTTCACAGTACCTATCTAGTCATAGTTTAACGAAAGTTACAGTATCAGCTGATCCTATTTGTGCAGGGAGTTGTTAAAGTGAAGCATTCCACTTCAGAGGAAAGGGAGGAGCGTTTGACTTGTTTTTTGAACATAGAACTTATTGTAAATCACACTTTGTCATAAGTTAGTAGGGTCTCCAGGAGTCTCCTATTGTGTAACAGAGACATCATATGAGGTTTGGACAGCCAGAACCAACCAGTTTTGCTTTGCAGTCTGTTTGCCCAAATTTCAAGAGTTGACTCTCTTGTACAGTGAGACATCCCTCACTGTTAAGAAAGCTTGATCATAAACAGAAGCCCCCAAACCTTAGGCTTTCTGCAGAAAAACATTTTCTTAAGTATTTTAACACTTTATTTTAATGTTGTTAAGTTGGGATTCCACTACATGGCGGATGCTGCGCGGTTCCATTTTGTTGTGAAAGTGCAGCGCTGCACCATTCACCTCAATACAAGTATATGGTGTGGCGCCACACTTTCACAATGAAATGGAACCACCCAGTATCCACCATGTTGTGGAATCCCCAACTTAACATTAAAATAAAGTAAGTTAAAATACTTTTTTTTTTTAAATCGTTTGTTAAATGGGTAAGGACACTGGACCAGTAGCCCTTTCTCAGGTTCAACCCAGATACTAAAAAGTTAAAAAAATTGACTAAACATCTACAGATGCAACAATTACATAATACATTTACAAAGTCAATAGAAACTGTTTGAACATAGCTTTAAAACACACAACTTTTCTTCCCCGATCTACCTATCCTTGGCCTTCCAGGTCCCCTTGCAGGGTCCCCAGCAGCCTGGTGAGTTCCTTGGATCAGGCCTCATCCCCTCTCAGGTGTTATTTCTTATTTTCTCCCTCTCACTATCCCTCTGTAATTACAACGCCTAACCGCAGAAGGATTTACAATTGCCCCCCTGCAGGGTTCATCGCATCCTGAAGGGTTCTCTTTTTAGGTCAGGCCTTATTTCCCCTCCTAGGTGTTAATCACACTTACTCCCACTTTCTGTCCCTCTCTAATCCGTACTCCAGTCCCCTGTCCCCTTGCAGGGTTCCCCACATCCTGAAGGGGTCTCTCTGGGACATGACTAAAAGTATTGTAATTATGACAATGAGTAAAAGCAGAAGTAAAAAGAGACCGTTAGGGGAAGTGGCCAAGGTGGTGAAGGAAAACAGGGTGGCATTCAGGAGGTATAAGGAAACAGAGGGAGGAGGACAGGGAGGTATACCAAGTAAAACATAGGTAAGCAGGAAAGGCAATTGGGGGAGCAGAGGTGCAGGCAGAAGAAAGGATATTCAAAGGGTTCACTAACACGGCTAAGTCTTTAGGTACATAAGTGAGAAGAGGAATGCAAGGGGAGGGATAGTGAGCACTAGAAGGCTGGAAGGGTGAGATTGCTCAGAAGAGGACCAATAGAAAGCTACCATCTTAAACAGGAACTTCAGCTCACTCTTCACAGTGAATGAGGGGGGATGGACCACCAGGGATTAGCAGGAACGAGGAGGTAGTATGGGTACAAATCCATTTTCAGAGGAAAGTGTCCTGAAGGGACTTGCAGCTCTGAAGGTGGACAAGGTTATGGGACTGAATGGGATACACCTAAGGGTACTAAAGAAACTCAGGGAGGTGCTTGCTACCCCACTGACATCCTTACTTAACAGTTCACTGGAAACAGGCATGGTTCCAGAGGGCTGGAAAAGAGCTGATGTGGTCTCGCTACATAAGAACAGCGACAGGGAGGAGGCTAGCAACTGTAGGCTAGTCAGACTTACTTCAGTAGTAGAAAAATTAATGGAAACCGTGCTAAAAGAGAGCCTAGTAGAGTATCTTGAATCTAGTGGGCTGTAAGACCACAGGCAGCATGGATTCTTGGGGGGAGGTCATGCCAGATAAATCAGATTGATTTCTTTGACTGGGTGACCAGGGAAGGGCTGTCTGGACTCAGTCAAGGTCTTTGACACTGTGCCACACAGGAGACTTATAAAAACTGAGCAGCCTAGAGGTGGGATCCAAAATGGTGTATTGGGTTAGACACTGGTTAACAGATAGGCAGCAAAGGGTATGGTTAATGGCACTTGCTTTAATGATGGGAGAGTGACCAGCGGGTGTCAGAGGGCTTAGTATTGGGACTGATCCTCTTCAGTGTTATATTCTGTTTGAACTTCAGGTCACGTACATGTACTGTTATTTTGGCTAGGGTATGATTTATGCTAGGCTGTGTAAGACAGCTGCTGATCTTCTTCGTGGTATTTCAGACATCAGGTTCACTGTAGGAACCTTCGCTGTTGGTGAAGGGAATCCACATGGAAGTTTTCAGAAGTACAACTAGAAACCGCCATCGTCACCAACCCTGTATAGGCGTGGACAGCCCCGCTCCTCCTCAGTTCTTTCCTGCCATCAACTTGCTCACATAAGTCTCTGCAGAAGCTTCATTTGCTGTGTTTGTGCCTTTTCTGCCTACAGCCTTTTTCACTATATTTTGCCTAAATCTCTTTTTAAGAGATTTTTCCTTTTGTTTATGTTGAGCGTTAACCCATTTTCTTCTCTTTTCTGTCACTGCGCTGCTGAAAGAAGATTGCCTCTACAGACGAACACTCTGTGTCTGCTGTCTTGGACCTGACCATGACATCTCAGACTGTGAGTTCTGCCAGAATTATAACCAAGCAGCCTCAGGTAATGCAAGAAGGCTCTCAAAAATTTATGGAACAACAGGTAGCCAGCTCTGGGCAGGGGTCCTCTGGGGCCCCGGCCTCCTAGTCCCTGACTGACTGACTCTTCGAGATCCCAGGTCTCCAAGGCCTAAGACAAGTCCTTGGGGAAAGCCATAAGAAAGACCGGGATCACGACTGCTCCCCCCCCGCGATCCCGCTCCCCATCGGCCTCTCCTTCTTCAGTGGGATCTTCGTTGGTTGTGGCTGCTCCGACAAAGAGACCAGCTGTCCAGGTCTCTGTTCCTACCAGACCCATACTGACAGCAACTCCACCCAACACACAGGGCGCCCGGCAGCTGACCTACGGGTCATTGGCTTCGCAGTTGTCGACGACAGGCTTGTCATCAACGACCATCCCATCGAGGCCTGCTAGTTCTCTCTCTCGAGGGCTACAGGCTCGTTGGGCTCCCAGGATACAGCCAGAGGGTCATCGACACTGCTGCCATCGAACTCCCCTCTGTTGATGTCCACCTACTGGTCAAGTTCATGAATGTACTCGTTCAGCAGTTGGGTGCCTTGAACAGACCAAGTTCGCCGACCCGTCGACAGCAGCTTTATCATCGTCTGTTCATCGACCCTGGGAGACTCCCTGTGGGCCGCCACCAGCGAATCTGATGCCAGACCCAGAGGTGGAGAGAGGTCAGCATCACAGAGGAGTATCACCCTGATCTATTCCTCCCTGATGAAGAGGACGGAGAGGAAGAAATCCTGATCTAAGACAAGTCCACTGCCTCCTTGGTCAGTGAGGATTCTGTGAAACATACTCCGAGGTCCCCTCTTGAAGATGCCACATTCTTTATTGTGATGAAGCAGTTGTCTTCCACCATGGGCTTCCAGACTGAAGAAGAGGATGTCACCATGAAGAATCTGGTGGATTTCCCTGACTCTTCCCCCAAGATCATTCCTCCAGTGCTTGCAGCGCTGAAGAATTCAACCACGGCAGCCTGACACAGGCCAGACATGGTGCCATCCATGCCACGCAGGGCCGAAAAACTTTATAATGTCCCTCAGGGTCTTCCTTACTTTGCTGCCCAAGCCGAAATGGATTTAGTGATCATCGAAGCAGCTTATGACAGATCTAAGGTGCCTAAACACCTTAGTTCCCTTCCCCAGACAAGGAATCTCGTAAGATTGAGCTCTGAGGAAAGAGAGTTTATGCTTCCTCCACCTTAGGTCTGAGGATTGAAAATTATTTGTCACACATGGTTAAATACCAAAATGCCAACTGGAGAAAGTGCAAAGCTGCTGCTCAGGCCCTCCCTGATGTCTCTCAGAAGCAGGAATTATACTTCAGTCTTTGTAAGCTGCTGAGGATGTTAGCAAACACCTCCTCATGGCACTGTATGACATGGTTGATACAGTTGCCAGGGCAGCTGCCACTGGCATATGCCTTTACAGATACTCCTGGCTTAGAGTATCTGGATTTTCAGCAGATGTGTGAACATAGTGCTTAATCCCCTTTGCAATGGCATCAAGCTATTTGGCCCTGATGTGCAGGACCTCATAAATGATCTGTAGGCCTCTGGCATTGCCGTTAAATAGGTCCATTCCCTCTACCACACTCAGTCAAGGGGCAGAGGGCGGCCTACTTTTCGTAGACAGACCAGTAGACCCGGCTTGGCTCCCTGCACCCAAGGAAAGCACAGAGCCCAGGCTCCCTTGCCCGCCCCCTCCAATGTTGGAGCGGCGGCCAAGCAACCCAGAAATGACAGACCATGGCTCTGCATCTGGCTCCACCACAGCTTAACTACTTGCCCCTCCCCGTTCAAACCCAGGAGGCGTGATGGTCGGTCACGTTCTCCCACCATCTGACTCAGTGGAGAACCATTACTTTAGATGCATGGATCCTGCAGATTATAGAAAGGGTCACACCCTGGAGTTCATACAGTAGCCTCCAGATACCTGTCCCCACCTGCCAGCTATTCCCAGCTCACTTATCTGTTCTCCAGGAGGGAGTACAGTCTCTTCTGTGCAAGCAAGCCATCGAGCCAATGCCCAGGCACCGGAAAAAACAGGAGTTTTATTCCAGGTTCTTTCTGGTCCCCAAAAAGACCGGAAATCTGAGGCCCATCTTAGATCTAAAGGAACTCAATCTTTTTGTCTAGTACAAAAAGTTCTGGATGGTAACTTTGCCAGGCCTGATGCCTCTCCTCAAGACCGGGGACTGGCTTTGCTCACTGGACATGCAGGATGCTTACCTGCACATATCAGTCTTTCCTCCTCACAGGAGGTTTCTTTGTTTTGCTTTTTAGGGCGAGCATTATCAGTTCAAGGTGCTGCCTTTTGGCTTATCCTCTGTGTCGCGAGTCTTACCAGTTCTTGGCAGCAGTCTCATGCAGCTTTCAGATGAGAGGGACTGTATGTTTTCCCATACCTGGACGATTGGCTTCTCAAGGTCCCATCCACGGAACAGTTCTTGCTGACTCTGGAGTGCACCCTTCAGCTCCTCCACTCCCTGGGCATTACAGTCAACATGCCCAAGTCGGTTCTAGTACTGTACCAAAGGCTGCAATATATAGGGGTGGTTCTGGACTCTGCTCAAGGCAAGGCCTTCCTACCCCAAAATAGGTGGAGTGCCTCATAGTCCAAGTTCAGGAGGTTGCTCAGAGTCAGTACATTCCTGCCAGGGTGTACCTTAGATTGTTGGGTCTCATGGCTGCAGCCATTCCCACTGTTCAGCTGGCCAATCTTCACATGTGCACCCTTCAGTGGACCCTCAGGGTACAATGGGACAAGCATACGGACGAGTTGGACCAACCCATCCTGATCTCTTGTCCAGTATGCAAGGTACTGCAGTGGTGGATGGACAGCTCAAATTTGTTTCAGGGCGTCCCCTTCCAGCTTTCTTCCCTGCATCAGATCTTAACCACACGTTTCGGGTCTGAGCTGGGGAGCACACCTGGGTCCCTTCCAAACCCAGGGCTCTTGGTCCCAGTGGGAAGACGCCCTGCATATCAGTGTACTGGAGATGAGAGCAGTGCTCTATTACATGCAAGCCTTTCAAGAGCATCTCGCTCTGGGCCAACTGCTGGTGCAGTCGGACAATTTGAGTGTAATCTACTACATCAGCAAGCAGGGTGGGACTCACTCTTACCCCCTGTGCAGGGAGGCCATGAGAGTGTGGTACTGGGCAGTCGATTAATCAAAGAAATGCTCTCTCTATGGGGGGTGCGAAAGTCAAGAACCACCCCTCATCACCCACAGGGGGACACACAACCAGAACCCTATAATCGCACCCTGCTAGACATGCTAGGCACCCTTCACTCAAAAGACAAGCAACTCACTCAGCTCATAACAGAGCCCACCAGACTCAACCACTAAACAAAAAAACACTCCCTACTGGACTGGGCTCTCACTACACTCCACATAGGATTCTGAGCGCAGGCCTGCTTCCAGATTCCTTAAGAGATCATCCCATGATTTACCTGATCAGGAAGGTGCATAGCCCCACTGCCCCCAAGACGCTGTGCACCAGGTCCTATAACTCTCTTGACCTAGCATCTCTCCTGGTGGACCTGGGACATGTAAACTGGTCCTGCATCACGAGGCATCCTCCATTGACACAGCCTTTGATCGTTCAAAACCAGATTCCTAAAAGTATGGGACAAACACGCTCCCCTGCGAACAAAAAGAGTTAGAAGGGCACATCTCCCATGGATCACGGCTGACATAATCAGAAAATGCCACTCCAGGGACCATGCCTGGAAAGCTTTTAAGAAATTGGGCACTCAGACCTCCCTTACTACCTACAGATCCCTTCGAAATGCATGCACAAACATCATCCGCCAATCCATAAAGAGCTATTTCCTATCAGCCTTTAGTAAAAACTTTAACCACCCGATGGATTTCTGGAAATCACTCAAATCCCTGCTCCCCCCACCCCCACCCCCAACACTATTAGCTCAGGGCACCCTCATCTCCGACCCTATTTGCGTAGCTGAGCTTTTAACACCCATTTCTCCAGCTGTGCAGACAACCTCCTATCTCTCTCCAGTACACGACACCCGGCCCCTCCACCGCCCCACATGGCCCCCAGTCCTCCCGTTCTCATTCCATCTAGTTTCCCCAGCAGAGAGTCCTCCTCCCTCAGAGCCCTGAACCCAAACAAGGCAAATTCCTATGTCCCTGGATGCCAGGATGCTATTCCAGTCAGCCTGCCATAGCTGCCCTCTTGCCGCCTTTTCAAACTTTTTTCTTGCTGGGCAGTTATCAACAGCATGGAAAATGGCCACTATCATACCCTTTCCAAGGCGTGATCCCTCCTCCCCAGGCAATTATAGACCCATTTCCTACTCCCTATCCTGGCCAAACTGCAGGAGCGACTTGTCCTGTCCCAACTGACTCCGTACTTGGATGCCTCCTCCTTTTTCACGCCTTTCCAATCCAGTTTCCGCAAATCCCACTCAACCATCACCTCCCTACTATGAGACACTGGTGACATTCTCACCGGTATCGACAAAGGACATATCACCTCGGCCATCTTTATTGACCTAGCAAAGGCCTTCAATACCGTCTCTCATTTCCTACTCCTCTCCAAACTTACTGATGCAGGGCTCTCTCAGACCCAGCCATAGAGTGGTTCCATGACTACCTAGTGGGCAGGAAACAAGTGGTCAAACTTGCTTCACACACCTCCAGCCCCTACCAGTCACATCTGGTGTCCCTAAGGATCAGTCCTAGGACCACTACTCTTCTCCATTTTCTAAATGACCTCCCTCTGCATCCTCCCTTTCTTCCATCCAAATGTATGCAGGCGACACAGTCTTGTATGCCTCAGGCCCCTCAACAAGCAGTGGCATCTCTCCTACAGGAGGATTTCTCAGCCATCAGAACTGGTTTAGGTCAAACCAGTTATTTCTAAACCCTAAAAAGCGGTGTCACTTACGTTTGGCTCCCAACAAAGACTCTCGCCAAAACCCCCTGCCCCTTTCAAAACCCTGGACGGGACTCCCCTGGAGCAATGTACTAGCTACAGATATCTAGGCATCTGGCTTGACCAGCACCTAGATTTTACCTCTCACATTGACTCCCTACATAAGGCACTCCCCAAACTGGGTGCACTATACAAAACAAAAGCTGCCTCCCCACACAAGCAGGCATGCCATTGTCCAAAAATGATACTTCCATACTGACTATGGCGACATAGTATACACTATTGCACCTCGTCCCCTCTGGCCAGCCCTAGACACCCTGTTCCACTCCTTCTGTCGCTTCATCCTCGACAGCCCACAATCCACATACCACCATTATACAGCTCCTAACCCTGCCGTCCCTCCATGATCATAGATTAATAAACTGCGCTAGGTTCGCTACCAAATATTGGTCCCTCTCCCACCCTCCTACCTGAGCTTCTGCCCTCTCCCAACAACCTCCTCCTGCGTGACTCCCTCAGAAGCATGGACCCTAGGCTACTCCACGTCCCATTTATGCACACTACCAAAGGCCAGGCAGTTTTTAACTACAGAATCCCACAGATTTGGAATGCCCTACCTGCCCCCATAAGACACGCACAAAATCCCCATCATCGCAATCTACTACTCAAGGCACATTTCTCCTCCAGCTGCTCCTGCTAATCTAGCAGTTTACTAAAATAATGTTGAAGTCTAGTCTTATTTGCAATTGTAAATCTATCCCTGTTCTGTAAATTTCCTGCCATATGGTTGCCAGGAGTAAGTTTTTCTGTTTTCTAATATTGTATTGTATATGAACAAACTCTTTGTTATATATTGGGCCTCGGCCTCCAGGTCGCAGCTGGAATCGAGCATGTTGCTCAGTATGCCTTCCTGGTAAATCTAGTAAATAAGTAAATAAATTGAGCCAGCAGATTAGCACCTTAGTACACGCCTATAATTGCACAAAAAATGATGCTACCAGGTACTTTCCGTACCGTCTCATGTTCGGGAGAGAGGCTCGATTGCCTGTGGATGTCTGTTTTGGGTCTCTCCAGATGGAGTCTGAGCGAAAATTATCCATAATGTGTACAAAAGCTGAAAGCTCAGTTGAATCATGCCTGCCAACTGGCCCAGACAATGGCATCAAGAGAAATTTAGCCAACAAAGAGAGCATAACAAAAGAATAAAGGCTCAACAACCTCGACCTGGAGATCGTGTGTTGTTGCGAAATTTGGGACTGCATGGTAAACATAAAATTGCTGACCGATGGCACCATCTTCCCATATAGTAGTAGGCAAGTTGATGAAAACAACTCCAAAGCTGTCAAGACCATGCACCGTAACCACTTACTACCTATTTGGCCCAGAAGTCATGATTGAGCTGAACCCCCAAGAGTGTTCCTCCTGGACCGGTGACTCGTGCTGCTGCAAAAAGAGACAGAACCAACCTACCCTAGTGATCACAGATTTAGCGCCCAGAATGATAGTGACTGTCAGTCCACTTCCAATGAAAATCAGTGCGACTATGCCTATTACCCTCTTATGAACTAGCCAGCTGTTTGGGGTAATCCCATGAGGACGAAGCTGGGCCTTCTGGACTGCCTAACCCCGGCTTTGTCCTTGGAGCAATGCTCCTGAAAGTGAAGAGCAAGTATCACATCTGAGGATGCTGAGTCTCTGCGTATTGTGGAACTGTATGATTTGCCTGAGGGAGGGGCTAATGGTATGAGTTTCTCTAGTGACATGCCAGAACTTGAAGACTGCCATGAGAGTGCTGACAATTCTCTTTCAGTGCCAGAGTGCCTTCCAAGTGAGCAAAGTGTTGTAGAAACAGAACTTACAGAGACAGAGGCTGACAGTGCTCCAAGTTTGGACATTTCTACCCAGGCAGAGCACCCTTCACAAGTAATGAAAGCCCCAAGAATGTTGCTGAAAGTACAGAGACTGTGTTTGTTCCCAGAAAGACTAGCTGAGCTCAAACCAGTAGTACGCTCAGCTGTGATTCCCTAGGAGGCCAGTAGATTTGCCTCTCAATGTGGTCCAAGGGGTTTATGTTTCCCAGAGCTCACTGCCCAAACTAAGTCTAAGTACCAATTTCAGGTTGATTGTTCTGCCTCTATGTATGGTGCCCTGCCCTGTCTAGCCCTAAGTTAGCTGATAGGAAGGGCCTCCTCTCACATTGTTTAATGTACAAGTTATTACCTGATTTAATATAGTAATGTTCAACTGACTTCTGTGAAACATGTCTAATGTATTTTCAAAATGGATATAGTATTATAAAGTGTAATAAAATGTATAGTAAGGTAGTAAGTTTATGTTAACTGATGCAAGATGGTACAGACTTGACATGGATGCAAGCTTTCTCCAGGCAGGAATGGAGTAACCCCTACAAATGGGGTTCCGAAAAGTCTTCCTTGAGCTTGCCAAAATGCTCACTGCCAAGTTGGTGTCCTGCATTTAGCAGTTTAAATGTTATTGCCAGAGAGTGCCTGTATAGCCTCTGTGCACTGTCTCTTTAAGAGCTGCTTGGATTGCAGTCACAAGTAATCTGAGAGGGAGCTCTGTTGAAAGATGTAACTATCTGCTGAAAATCATTTAGAGTGATAATGATAAAGTAGTTTGTCTAACCTGCCTTCTTTGCAGCAAGGACTGTCTTGTTTATCCCTACCATTTGACCTGGGACTGTAAATTGGACCAATCAGTACTGGTGGGACCTAAAATGAAACCGGACTACAGGGAGCTGTCTGAGTCAAAATCTGTAGGAATTGTAGTTTGGGGCTTTTGGCACCTTTCTGTAACTGAAGGAGAGCTCTTGCTTTGACTGACAGCAGAATCACCAACCAAACCTTGTGGATCTGAGAGAAAGCCCTGAGCTGTCTGCTGGCAAGCCAGATCTAAGTTGAAACCTGTAGGAACAACAGCTCAGTAGAGTCTCAAGCAGCCATCTACGTAGTTTTCACGTAGAAGAATAGTGGAAAGGCCTGATTCCTGGCCTGCATGTCTGCCTACTGCTCTGAGAGGAGAAAGAATTATTTTTGGACTGAATCTGGTGTGTGTGATTAAAGTAAGCTACTGAAGTGGGACCAGGCTCAACCTGAGGAGGACCAAAGATTGTGCTGAATGTGATCGGCCTGCCAGAAATCCCATTCACTTCTGAACTTCTGACTTGTGCAGAGAACAGTGCGATTGGGACCAAGGAAGAATTGCCTGGTACTGTAGAATCCTTTGCATATAAATGTGCTGTGTATTGAAAGTGGCTCGTGAGTTGTTTCCCCACTGTGAACTGTGTCCTGCTTGCTGGTAGCTGTATCCAGCTCAAACAGACTGAATCCACAGTTAACTCCATGCAGCTGGGCCTTGCCACGAGGTCCCTGCCAGACTACCCTACTGCACAGAGAAAAGCCATCGACGAGAGACCTGCCTGGGGATCAGCCCCCTGCTCCACGCTTGAATGGGAATGACGCATCGGCGAAATCGTGTGGGCCCTGCTTCTCCTGGCAATCCAGACCAACCACCAGCTGTTTCAAATTTTGTCGTCCTGTGTCCAGTCTTGGGTACTGTGAGTATCTATCAGGTAGCTCCTGCATGTACAATATAATCTAAGTGTGTCATCTGATTTTTTGGTTATTTCTCTTTATTCACAAACTGAGCCATCAGTCTCCAGATTACAGATAGAGTGTTGTGCATGTTGTTTTTCCATTATAGGGCCCCAACCAGCTGTGACGCCGGCCTACCCTGGGCAATGATCCTGGCTAGCCCATCTGCCTACAACCTGAGTGCATGACTGTGTGGGGGGGGGTTTGAACTGCATGCATAGCTGTTTGATTAATGTAGCTTGTAAGCCAATCATCCTGATTACGCCCCTTCCTTGTTCACGTCCCCTGAATAAATCAGATCTTACTTTTTCTGCATTTAAACTGACTGTGGTTCCAGTTTGTGTTAAAAGTACTGTACTGTTGCTATCTGCTCTGTTTAACCTTGTTTTACAGGGGATCCCCAGGGTTGAACGAAGCCAGCCCTGGTGGTAAGTGCAACCAGTGTGGGTACTTGCAAAGTGTATCGGGTATTGTGAAAGTGATTATTGTGTACTGTTTTGACCACTAGTGGGGAACGAGGGGGTGTTACAGTGTCCCAAAGGGCTGTGCCCAGGCTTGTTTGACCACTATCAACCCTGACCTTCGGGTGGAGGCACCCGTTACAGAATCTAGGCCCCTTAACCTGTTATTAGCCAAGCAGGCAGGGGTAGTAGCCCTTGGAATAGTGCCACCTAGAGGTTACACAGGATTGTGCACTGCTATGTATGGTTCCCCCTAAGATGGAGCGAAGATATGAACTGCCCAGATACCTGCTCATCTGGCTGTAAGTAAATAAACTTAAATAACTTAGCTCTGAATGCTATTTTGTGCTACTGCTAATAAATTAAAATACTAATGTGTTCAGGCGCTTAAATGTAAGCGCTAATATGACTTGTGCTTAGTTTTGCTCAGATGGATCCAGACAAATCCAGATCCACCAGATACCTGCCCTTTGTGGCAGGATAGTGAATCCGCTGGATACTTCCACTGTCTGCCTGTGGATCTGGCCGTCAGGTCCTGGTCGGATCCACATTATCCAATGGCTGGATCCAGGGATCCAACACTGTACCCTGGATCCGGCACCAAATAAAGTGGGAACTGACCTGGGATCGAACCTCCATATTCGGCTGGATCCCGGGACAGATCCAACTCGAATAGTGCCGCCATCTGCCAGATCAGTGGTGGATCCATAGCGGCACTATCCGAGCAACACTACTTGCGCTTTGCTGGTCGTGCAATTATGACATTGAGCCATGTCTATATATTATTGCTTTTAATTAACCCTGTATTCTTGTAATTTATTGTATTGATTGTACCTGTTTTCTGTCTGTATATCTGCCTGTAATTAATTTTGGGTCACCCCTGAAAAAGGGACCTCTGGTCCCAGTGGGTCTACCCTGTTACCGAAATTCAGCAAGTAAGTAAATCAGTCAATAAATAAATAAATGCCTTTATAAGTGACATTTCAGAAGAACTGAAAGGGAATATATGCCTTTTTGCAGACAATATCAAAACCTGCAATAGGGTAGACACTCAGGAGGGAATGGAGAGAATGCGTAGAGATCTTAGGAAGCTCAAAGACTGGTCAGAACACGGCAGTTGGGGTTCTGTTCCATAAAGTGCAAAATCATGCACCTAGATCATAGGAACCCAGGAGCTGAGCATACAATAGGATGGGGCTGCAGTACTGACAGTCACTAAGCAGCAAAGGACCTTGGGCTTATCTGCAACCGACAACCTCAAAGTGGCGCAGTGTGTGACAAAGCAGTGGGTAGGGCTAGCAGGATGCTGCAGTGCAGAGGGAGGGATGTCTGCAGCAGGAGGAGGAAGATGGTATTGCCACTGTATGTGTTCGCTGGTGAGATCCACTTGGTGCAGTATCCAGTTCTGGAGGCCGTACGTCAGAAAGGATATAGTCAGGGTGGAGGAAACCCAAAGCAGGGCAACTAAAATGGTGCTGGAGTTGGGAGAGAAGCCCTGAGGAGACTGAGGGATCTCAACATGTATATCCTAGAAGAGACGAGTGAGAGGTAGCATGATAGAGACCTACAAGTACCTCACAAGGGTGAGCAGAGTGCAGGAGGTGTCTTTCAAATGAGGAAGAACACATGGACCAGGACCAGGGGCATGTGATGATGCTTTGGGGGGTAGTTAAAGAGGGATGTGAAATCTACTTCATTGAAGGGGTGGTAGATGCCTTGAAGAAACTGTCAACAAGTAGTGGAGGCAAAAACAGGGGTTTCAAGCATGCATGGTTCCAGAGACAGATTAGGCAAGGAACATCTGGACATACTGGTGGGCCAAGTGGTTAATTTCTGCCAGCTAATTTTATGTTTCTATGAGGTAACATCTAACAGGTATTTTATTTAATAATCTCCCAGCCAATACATGCGATGCGGTGGTGATGTTATTTCACGCAACTTCTCCTGTGCCAACAGGGCTGTAAAAAAAAAAAACACGAGCCAGCTGTCCTACTCTGGCCACCATAGTTGAAGGTTTACTGAAGTGGTTGTCATGGCACTATCCCCTCACACACATTTCTATTTTGTTTTGTAACACTTTTTTCTCCATTTCTATATTATTATTCTTTTCTGTTGGACCAGAGTGGCAAGGGTGGCGAGGGTGCAGATTGGTTCAGCACCATCTGAGAGGGAGTCTGCATGCACGTTGAGACTGGCAGGTACAGACCACAAATTAAGCTCTGCAGTTTTTGAGATGCCGATAGTTTTTATATGTAAACTATGTCTGAGACAGCGGGTGCCTAGGAGATGGTGTTGTTAGTGTGGCAGCCAAGACAGTGTGTGAGTGGACAGCGAACGATCGAGCTGGTAGCTGTGTGCAGTCCGTGGGTCCGTTTTGGTCGTTTCTTGTGACGTATTCATCTGCTGTGGCTGAATTTCTTCATTTTAAAGAAAGAGATTGAACTGGTGTTCACTGATCACAAGCTAAAAGAAACGGAGGATTCCAAAGTCGTAAATGACATTTTGGAGATCTGAGGTATGCATTTTATTTTTGTTTCTGCTTTTGCAAGAATAGTGGTGGTTGGCAGCTCAAATGTTCAATTAGGCTGTGATATCTCATGCCAGTGTGCCATGGTGCTTACCTGGACCAGTTGCTAGCCTTGCGCTAGACACTTTTAGCATATGGCTAGCAACCAATCAGACTGCAGAAAAATCGGAGCCCATTCCTTAATGGAACTCCACAGCTGATTGCGAGAGAAAAGGAATGTTTATAGAGACAAGGACATTTGCAGTCACAGTACTCTCCTCCACGCATTATGCATAACCACAGGCGCTGGGGAGTGCAGAATAGAGCGGTTCCAGGTTTATTTACTTATTTATTACATTTTTAATTTTAGTTAGTAGCCGGGAAAAGCACACTAAGCTGAAGCTCATGTCCAAGTGCATCTCTGGGAGAGGAGCACAGGGAGGTTAAGTAACTTGCTGTGGGTCACACCATATGCAGGGGATAATAATCATTTGGATTTGGTGTTCACTAACGTTCCTTATCAGAATGCTACATGTACAGAGCTGAGGAAGGAGATGGCGGCCTGATTATACAGCTCTAAGCTACCACCACTTTAATTCCCCAAACAAAGCATTTCTAGCACTTTTGCCTTTGAACAAACTACAGAATTCCTTACTGGAATATCTTCTAAAACAAACTATCCTCTCAGTTCCAGGTCATAATACCAAAACAATTGCAGCAACTTGCAGCTCAGTGATTACATCTCACCGAGCACAGTAGCGGCACTACACCAACCTCAGCAAGCACCAGTAGAGTGGCGGCGTACACTTCAACACAGGCACATAATTATAAATGTTTAAGTAGGGGCTATGCCCCACTATATTTATAAAATCATCTCGGGGAGGCAGACACTGGGAGACAGGAGAATGCACGGGGGTAGTACAGGAGAACACCACGGCTGGCTACAAAAAAAATGACGATGTCCAACACCGTCAATATTCACAAAAAATGTACCAGCATGCAGGCAGTCCTGAACCTGGGACTATCTACTCCATGGGCAGCGTCCATAGCCGCCACGCCAGGCGGCCAGCTCAGCAACAGTCAGCTGCACTCCACCATTTATCCAATCACAGCATACCACTCTCCCCCATCAGTCGCTATCGCTGTTCCATCCCTAACCCCTCACTATTCCCTCCCATCGCCATAACCTAACTATACTGTTTCTACAGTAGCATAAATTAATCGCTCTTCTTTGAGTCACTCAATTTGCTTTATACTACACTGGATACCCTGTGGCTGTACATTGAAGGAGCGCTCACATTTAAACAAAACCATTTACAACTTGCAGCGCTCCTTCAACAATGGCAGGGACCACAGCAGCTGCACAGACTGGCACCGAGACATCTTCCAAATATACCAAACTGAAATCCATGATGCAGCAAGTCCTCAAGAAGATTAAAATTTTAAATCTTCAATTGCCAGTCTTGAAGAGCGAGTACAGGCATTGCACCATCGCACCCTAGTTGCAGAAATGTACTTCACTTACATTGATGAAAAGACTCTGGCCACGAGGCTCGAATTCATGAGCTGGAAAAGGCTTGTACAGCTCCTATAAATAATAAAAAAAAAACTTTATTTATAAAGCATCTTTCGAATACCAAAGCACTGAACAATAAATAAACAGATAAAAACAGTAAAATGTATGGTAATATAACCGAATAACAGAATGAATAACAGAGTTAAAATCAAGCTAAAATAATCAATCTGGGTAGGCAGTTAGCCATAGATGTGTCTTCAAGTCCTTTTAAAGCCCTCAGCAGTCACGCATGCACGTATCTGATGGGGTAGAGAATTCCACAGGGCTGGGGCTGCATACATAACGCTTGGGCCCTCAATGACTTCAGGCTCAACCTGGAATCTCTAGCAACCCCTCGTCAGCTGAGCAAAGAGGTCACCCAGGGCAGTAGGGCACAGGAGCTCTTGCAGATAGTCCATACCCAGTCTGTGCAAGGCCTTATAGGTAGAAGCCCAACCTTGAAGGTGATCCCCACTGAATAGGAAACCAATGCAGTTTGCGCAGCACCGGCGTGATGTGACTTGAACAAGGAGTCCCCCGTCAACAGCCGGGCCTCATCGCTCTGCACTAGCTGCAAGCGGCAGATATCAACCCCCGGAAGCCCTAGATATAGGGAGTTACAGTAGTCAAGGCTTGAGGTCACACAGGCGTGGATCAATGTTGGAAGGTGCTGGATGGAGCAAGGTGCTTGACCTAGCGATGTTCCTCAGATGGTAAAAGAGGACTTGGCGACTGCGACACCTGCGAGCGCAGTGTCCAGCCCATTGTCAGAATCACCACCAGGTCTCACACCCGTTCAGAGGAAGGAAGCTGGATACCCCTAGACAAAGTCCAGTAGGCTGGACAGCCTCAACTCCTCTGTCCAGAGACCAGGATCCACCAGCATCGCCTCAGTCTTTCCAGAGTTCAACTTCAGCCAGCTGGAGCTCATCCAGTCCTGGATTTCAGTGAGGCAGTTGTTAAATATCAAGCGCACACTATCTTGGTCAGGTGCAAAAGATGGGTAGAGATGGATATCATTAGCATAGCAGTGAAACCTCAGCCTATACCATCTTACAATGTCTTTGAGGGGCAGCATATACACCGCGAACAACATGGGGGACAACACTGAGCCCTGAGGGACCCCACATGACAGAAAGAATGGGTCAGAGGAAGAAAATCCCCGACACCACCCTCTGAGCTTTGCCAGTGAGGAAGGACTTAAACCATTTGAAAGCTGTCCTGGACAGGCCACAGATGAACCTCAGGTGCTCAAGAAGCACCCCATGGTCTATGGTGTCAAAGGCTGAAGAGAGATCAAGAAGCTCCAAGATAGAACGGCGCTTCTGATCTCTCGCCATCACCTATGGACCCAGGCAGAGGATGCAGAGAACCAAAGCTGGAGACACAACCTCCGCTTTGTGGGATTTCCTGAGGGGACCAAGAGAAGAGACCCGGTAAAATTCCTGCAAGCAGAGCTGCCCAAGCTCCTAAATTATGACTGGAGACTATCACTGGAAGTGGAGCGGGCACACCGGACCCTTGCCTCACCGCCTAAGGAGGGTGGCCAGCCTAGATCCTTAAGGAGCAGATTCTCACTTTGGCCAGAAAATGGGGGCAATTTATGTGGCAGGGTCACTGGATTTACCTCTTTAATGATTGCTCCACAGAACTAGCGTAAAGCCTTTACTGAAGCTAGAAAAGTGCTACAAGAGGTGCAAGTTCAGTACTGCATCCTATATCCGCAAAGCGTCAGACTCTCAGAAGCAGGGTCTACAGCACATTTGAGACCCTCAAAGAAGCCATAAATTATATCACTAGGCACTGGCCAGACAAGATCCCTACCCAGAGAGTAGCACCCCCTTTGCAGCAGCTACAGGATCACTCGAAGACCCAGGGCCATTCCCACCAAGGCCACCTGAACAGATATGCATGTTTAGCAGCAGCAGACCCTGAAGGACATATGGACTGGCAAACTTCTAAACTGAAGAGGACGCAGTGGGGCAAAGGCAAGCAATTTGGGATACCACACCAAAAGACCCATTGCCAAGGAACTGAAGCAGAGCATCCTCCTCGACGGGTTGGAATCCCTGGGAGAACCAGCAACCAGAAGACAAGGCCAGGGCTCAATCCAGGTACCCAAATAATACCAACAATCGGAAGAGGCCTTGCCACTTCCCAACCCGGTGGTGGACACAGAGACCCTGCGGAGCGCAATTACTAGTTCTTGAGCAAACGCAGTGGGTCACAGTTTGCTAGACCATTCAGCAACAGAGACCAGGGCAACAGACCTAAATCAACAATGGAGTTCATCAGCTAACCCAGTCCCATCTGCGCAGTTATTCAAAGGCACCTGAAGGAGATTTTTGTCAATTTGGGGCTAACTTCCCCTGCTCTTGCAAGACCAAACTCCTCAGGACTGTAAAAATGTGTTTCTCAACTTGAGCCCTTGTGGCTCAGCTAACACTGTGAGTACCCAAGCACTAACTTCTCTTGTTCGCCTTCTCTCAACCCCCCCCTCCACTTTTCACCTATAATCTCCTTTATCTTCTCTAAGATTTTAATGCCAATGTGCTTTAGACTCAACTCTCCTTCACCTCCTGCCTGTCTCCTCTCTCTGTTCTACTCTGCTTCCTTGTCCATTTCTTCTTCCACGTGCAGTTTTTGCTAATGTGTGAGTGGGTATAAAGGGACGAGTGTAATCTGTAAGTGCAACATTCAGGTACTAGTCTGGGGAGCGGGGACCGTTATTTACCCTTAACCAGGGAGACACGGGAGGCCCATCATGGTCTTACAGTTGCTTCAGGGGTCAACTCGACAGCTTTCACTGAGGAAAATGAATAGTTTCCTTAACTTGCAACATCCGCCAACCTATGCCTCCTGGATATCAATGGAGAAGTCCCCCCGCCCCGGTCCCATTTCTCAAAGCCCTGAAACTCAATCTTGCATGGTGGTAATCTTGGTGCACAATTTCAGTTTATTTCTCCTTCACAAGACTGCTGTAACTGGATGCTGCACTTTTATTGGCAGGATCTCTTGTGGGCAAAATGTATTTTAAGCCTTGCCTTTGCTCCGGCATCCTTGAATTTTTCTAAAGTAGGGAGTGGAAGAGGATCTACATCGGCAACAGCCCAGGAATGGTTACTAGCAGCGGTGACAGAGCAGCAGCTCTGTCAGAACTCCGTGTTCCTAGATGGATACTATGTTGGCCTAAGCATTTGGAGTGCAACTGCCAGTTACAGTCCCTCCTCGGCAGCCCCTGCGTCACTCCACAAAGCAAGAGAAACAAGAACGAATCCTCCCACACACTGCACAATGACACGAATCCCCGAGCTTCTTCGGTGCACTGGTAACAGTAGTGAGGCACCGGAGGACAGCTGTATGTACACCTTGCTCACTTCAATTAGTGGTATGCATTTATGCTACACTCCACGTCACCCTGTGTATGTCCCTGAACATGCTGTTCCCCCCACCCTCACCCTCTCACACCTTACCTGGGGACCGAACCACACATCCAGGTGGCTTTGACACATCTCCAGTCTGTCTCGGAACAGCGGCAGCAGGATTAGGGCACATAGACCTCCAGTGCATTCCAACAGAGGCATGCATACAAGGAGTGGGTACAGAAGGGGGCCTGCATAGTGCAATGGAAAGCACATTCACGATACTTACACAACCAAAGAGTCCCATTGTGAGACCATCTGCCCTTTAAATACAGGAAATTCTTCCCAACTTCCCCACATCCTCATGGACACAGCCAAAGAGCAAGTCATGTAGCCCCCCAAACAGCACCCCAATCCGATTATGACACCCCACCCTTTTTCTTTTCTTTTTGTTTACTTCTTCTGGCTCAGAAGAAAAACAGCATAAACTAAACACAAATGCCATCACATTAACCTTCTTTGCCTCCTCCTCTCATTCCCTAACCTGCCCAGAGTGCACAGGTGCTTTTCTGTTTCACCACCTTCACAGAGTCAGCTGCTCCCATCACTCCCCAGTCCCCACCCCACCATATATAGCCCATCTTCAAACAACCTGAAGTCTTGCTGTATTTTGACTTATTGCAGTTAGCCCAGCACTTGAACTGCTCCGGAGAGAAAGAGTTAAATTCTGTGCAGGACATGATAGAGCGTTGAGCTCAAGCTCGGTTCAAACCTCTGTCTGCTGCACTTTGAAATGTAACCATCGGATTCTTTACTCTGCCTAACTGAACAGTCGCTCAGAGATTTCTCCTCTGCTCTCAGTTCATCAGTCAAAGTCATCAGTTTTACCATCCTTTCATTTCTATTTCGGTTCAGATCTCTGTCTGTGGTACAGTAAGTACTTAGGTAGTGGACTAGCTGTGGGATACTTGTGGAAATTGTAATATTGATCTTTTTTATATGGTTCTGCTGAACCGGTTACCTTGTGTGTTATTCTTTGTATTTTTTCTTTCAGGTTTAGAGTGTGGTTACCGGTCCTTATCTGTTTTAAAAAAAAAAAAAACTTGTTTCTTGCATTTTTTTTTCAAATACCCGTAACACAGTTAGAAACCGATAAGGGGGTCTTACCTGGCTGTTGCCAAGTAAAGGGTAAGTTTGTTGGATAGGATGGCTACGTCTGAGAAACCCAAAAGAAAAACTGGGCCCACTGGGTTTCAACACTGCAGTGTGTGTGGGGAGGCCTTTGCTAAGGCTGACCCCACACTGTGTTTGTTGTCTGGGGTTTGACGCCTCGATTCAGACTGCCAAATTTGCAAAATTTCCTAAAGCCACCCTGGATAAAAGTTTGGGCTGGCTTAGGGAAAGGGAGGCGAAGTCTGCTGACCGGATGGCCAGCCTGGTTTGGTTCTGACTGAACCAGGGTGCCCTCTGACCAGGGTGAGACTCCTTCAGGCAAAGGAAGCCGATTCTGAGGATCGGTTCCATCAAAAGAAAATAAAAATCGGCTGGTTTGGATCCAGAACAGCATCATCCGACTGCCGAGAAATTGCCTGAGCGATTTGCAGAGTGGAATCGCATTGTTCAGTTCCACCCGATCCAGCACCTTCTGGCAAGTGTTCGGTTCTGCGGTTCCTCCGTTCAAGATTATGCCCCCGAGGATTTTTAAGAACGGATTTGGAGGGGATGATTATGAAGGTGATGATGAGGATGATGATGATGGAATAGAAGGTCTGGATGAGCTCATTGAACCGGACATCTCCCCAGACAGACCTTCTGGTGTTTCCCCTCCCAGGCTTTCTGAGTCCCCTTCCCACTTTGTGTTTTACAGAAAAGTGGCAGAAACCCTCCAGCTCCCTTTGGAAGAAGCTGTTGAGGAACAAGAGGAGCCTGATTACGTAGAACTGATGGACATCCCAGAGTCCAAGAAGTTGTCTATTCCCTTTCATAATTCCTTTGGGAAACAGACACAAAAATTGTTAAAAGCACCAAATTCTTTACCTCCTGTTGACAGAAGGATGGACAAGGAGTACATGTTGTCAGGCTCAGGTACAGAGTACTTGTACCAGCAATGCAGCCATGTTGGGGTTGTGCAGGCTGCAGCCTGTGATAAGGCTAACATACCCTTGGCTTCACACCCCCAGATAAAGACTCCTGGAAGCTGGATGCCATGGCAAAGAAACAGTACATGGCATCCTCCTTGGGACTCAGGTAGGCTAATTACATGGCCTGTACAGCCAGGTACCAGAAGTTCAGGTGGGACACTGTACTGGCACAGGCTAAGCAGGTGTCCCCCCAGCTGGCCAGGGAGCTGGAGGAGGTGGCTGCTGATGGGATTGAGGCATCAAAGGTACAATTTCATGCTGCTGCTGTGGACTCCAGTGATGTGTCATCATAAGTCATGGCTACATCTGTGGTTCTTCGGAGAATGGCTTGGCTCAGATGTACTAGCCTTTCACAGGATACCCAAGCTAAGGCCATGGATTTCCCTGTGGTGGGTAATTCTTTGTTTGGGGAGCAGACAGAGAATTACATGAAAAGATGGACGAATATAGGACCACCCACAGGAGTGCACAAGCCAAGGAAAGGCAGGCAACTCCTCAAAGGCAGCAGGCTAGGGGCAGAGGCAGGCCTTTTCATAGGCCTTTCTACCAAGAACAGGCCTCCTCCCCTTTTTCTCAGAGGGGGTTCTTCAGAGATAGAGGCAGAAGGGGGATGAGCAGGGCTGCATCCACTCCTCAGCCTAAGGCTCCTACCAAGCAGACACCCTGATGTGTCAGCCCGGGTTGACTCCCCAATTCCTGTAGGAGGCAGGCTGGCTTACTGCTTCCAGGATTGGAAGTCTGTTACCTCAGACAAGTGGGTCCTGGAGGTAGTAAGCCGAGGACTGATTCTCAGTTTCAAAAAAATTTGCAAAGCTGAGGCGAGATCTTTCCACCTACAAATATCTCCGAAACCATTGCCCTTGAGGCAGAGGTTTCATTCTTCTAGCCCTAAGGGCCATAGAGAGTTCCTGCAATACACAGGGGCAAGGTCTGTACTTCGAGGTACTTCTCACTCCCCAAAAACAGGGAGAGGGGTCCATCCTAGTCTTAAGATACCTGAACAAACACCTTTTAAACAAAAATTAAAAATGGTGACTCTGGGAATAATCCTTCCCTCTCTAAGGCCAGGGACTGGCTAGCCTCCCTGGACCAAAGGATGTCTATTTTCACATTCCCATCAGGTGCTCCCACAGAAAGTACCTCAGGTTCGACTGCCTTCAGGCCATTACCAGTTCAAAGCAATGCCCTTCAGCCTAACATCAGCTCCAAGGGTGTTCACAAACTGTCTAGCAGTAGGAGTGGCATTCTAAGGAAAAAAATATCTCCATATTCCCATACCTGGACGACTGGCTCATTGTGGGCCAGTCTCCAGATCAAGTCAAGGCAGATCTGCATGTGACCCAGCAAGTGCTCACTTCTTTAGGATTTCTTCTCAGTCTTCCCAAGTCCGTTCTTGAGCCAGTTCAGCTTCTGACCTTCATAGGGGTAGAGCTGGATACTGTCAAAGCAAGAGCTTTTCTTCCCTTGGTAAGGGTAAGGGCAATCATAGAGCTGGCTTCCTCCTTCCACCTTCTGGTTTCTCGACCAGCAAGGCTCTTCCTTCAGCTTCTGGGCCACATGGCAGCTTCCACTGCAGTGGTCCAAGGGGCCAGATTTCAGATGAGGGACATTCAGTTTCACCTGAGGTCCTTTTGGTCTCAGGAAAAAAGACCCTCTAACCAAGCTTATTCCAGTGACTCAGACCCTGATCCAGGCTCTTCAGTGGTGGCAGGATCAGGACAATCTCAGGCAAGGAGTCCCATTTACCACTCAATCTCATTCAGTGGTTCTAACCACAGATGCTTCTCTCCTGGGGTGGGTAGCTCACCTGGGGACTCTCACAGCCCTGGGAGTGTGGTCCACTCAGGAGTCTGTTCTCCACAACAATTTCCTGAACCTCAGGGCAGTTTTTTCTGGCCTGCAAGCCTTCTCAGAATCAGTACAATACAAGGTGGTTCAGGTCAGGACAGACAACACCGCCACCATGTGGTATATCAACAAGTAAGGAGGCATTCTGTCTACGGCCTTGTGCACAGTAGCCATGAAATGATGGTCCCTGGCTTATTCTCTACAGACCTGTCTGGTAGCAGTCCACCTTCCAAGAAAGGACAATGTGCTAGCAGATGCATTGAGCAGGATCTCCCAGGGCCGTCACGAATGGTCCCTGGATCCCTAGTGTTAAAAGTGATTTTTCAAGGTGGGCACTCCAGAGATAGATCTCTTTGCAGCCCCAGACAATCATCAACTTCTCTCTTCTGTTGCAGACCTCCAATCTCTGGCTGAGTCCTCTGGATGCTCTGGTTCTGGATTGGGAAGGAAATTTCTGTATGCCTTCCTCCTTTTCCTCTACTGTCCAAGGTTCTGGTCAAGATCAGATCACAGTCTTGCAAAGTGATCCTGATTGCCCCAGATTGGGCCAGGCAGCCTTAGTATCCTCATTTGCTGTCCCTAGCAGTCCATCTTCCCCTGTCTCTTCCCAGGAATCACAACCTGTTAACCTCCTCTCAGGGAGGATCAGGTAACCAACCATTGGTCTCTCAATCTCAAGGTATGGCTCTTGAAGAATTAGAGTATGCAAATTTGCATCTGTCTCAAGGGTTCTGGACATTCTCAAAGCATCTCAAAACCTGCCACACAGAAAAGCATTACAACTCAATGGAAAAGATTCAGCATTTGGTGTTCCAAAAACATATATCCCCAGATTCTGCTGACTTGTCTACAGTTCTGGATTATATGGTTCATCTTAATAGCCTAGGCCTCAAACCAGCTACCCTCAAGTACACTTATCAGCTGTTTCTGTTTTTCTGTCATTGGAAAGCCCTCTTCACTGGCATCTCATCCTGTTTTTGTAAGTTTTTCAAGTTGCTTCATACAATCCCCCTTTAGGGATCCTACTCCTGCTTTGGACCTTAATGTTTGCATTGCTCAGGTTACGCAACCACCTTTTGAGCCATTGTCTTCAGCAGAGCTTACGTACTTGACTTGGAAAACTGTGTTCCTGGTAGCTATTACCTCTGCCAGACATATCAGTGAATTACAAGCTCTGTCAGTGGAGCCTGATTTTATCTCATCCCACAGAGATAAGGTGGTCCTTAGAACCAGTAGGAGGTTCTCACCTAAAGGGGTTTCAGATTTTCATTTGAACCAATCCATGCCTCTCCCTGTGTTCTTCACTGATTCTTCTTCTTCAGGAGAGAGAAGATTGCACAGTTTAGATGTTAGAAGGACCCTTAGCTACTACATCGAGCATACTAAGGCACACAGGTTTGACTCCTTCCAGTTGTTCCTCACTTATGGGGAAGTGGGGAAGGGCAAACCTGCCACTAAGAGAACTGTTGCCAGGTGGATTGCCTCTTGTATTCAATTCTGCTGTGAGAAGCTAGGTAAATACTACCCTCAGGCCTGAGAGCTCATTCGACTAGAGGAACAGCTGCTTCCCTGGTTGCTGCCAAGGATATTCCCTTACTAGAGATATGCAAAGCAGCCACCTGGAAAACAGTCCATACATTCACCAAGCATTACTCTCTGGATATTTAGGCTAGGAGTGATGCTCGGTTTGGTACAGCAGTACTGCAGAGCCTATTCCCAAAATAGGTTTAAATCCCTCCTCCATGGAGATACTGTTTGGTAGTCTGCAATAAGTCAGAATACAGCAAGACTTCATGTTGTTTGAAGAAAAAATTACTCACCTTAGTAATTGTGTTTCTTCTAATGGAGTCTTGCTGTATTCTGACCTCCCTCCCTGCCTCCCCTCTTAGAACCTAGTTTTTGGGAAGTGGGCTGGCAGGTGCAGTGTTGCACCCCAGGGGTGCATTTGGGCACGCCCTCTTTTTAGAGAGGGGGAGTAGGTAATGTTTTATTTTAATAGTCATAAGTTGTTCACTACCTGTTTTTTTATTTTTGATTTCTCGACTTGAGTCTTTTGGGAGATCCAAAATATTTGGTTGCCATTTGGCTAGTAAAACTTTACAATTTCCACATAGTGGGTTTAGTTAGTTAGTATTAGCTCATAAAAATCTGACGGTTATACTTCAAAGTGCAGTAAACAGAGGTTTGAACCGAGCTTGAGCTCAACGCTCTATGCCCTGCATAGAATTTAACTTTTATCCTCTCTGGAGCAGTTCAAGTGCTGGGGCTAACTGCAATAAGTCAGAATACAGCAAGACTCCATTAGAAGAAACACAATTACTAAGGTGAGTAATTTTTCATTTCCTTCGTCTCTATGCCATCCTTTACTAGAAGTTAAAAATTATGCGGTTAAAAGATCTTATTATAAAACAGCAGGTCAGCAGTTCAAACATGCTAGTGGCTAATGTGGGCCGTTTCGGGGACTACTACCCCGCATGGAATACCCTATTGACTGCAATAAAGTTGAACTTAGTTCTAGTTTTTATAGTCATCATTACTTCTCAGATGATACTGAACTTGTTACAGTCATTTTACAGTTTTCTGTCTATTGATGGTAAGAAGGTACACCTGTGTTTCTATATGAGGTGGTGACTACCTTCTGTCGAACCCATTACTATATCTGGGTGACAGACAGAACAGACTGCTACCCATATCAGCTAGGTTCTCTCAACCACAAACCAAGTATAGAATTCCCCCTGGTTGAACACCTGTAATATACCAACCTGTTCATAGTCCTGTTCTTAGGCAGGGCAACTACCAGCCTTCCCTCCCCCAAGTGAATACATGGAGGCTACTAGGCCTGTACGCTTGCACTACAGAAAGCATTATAACCTTCCTGCCCATTATCCTGATTCATAACCCTCCCCATACCACCATGCTCAAAATGGCTCACACTGGCATTAGGTGGATCTCCTGGAATGTGAAGGAATAAATTCCAGATAAAGCATAGAAAACTCCTGGACCACCTCAAGAGAGAGGCTGGGATAACCTCCTGACAGGAGACCCACCTATCCCAAGGTGAGACCCTGAAGTTTAAAAAGGATGGCTATCCCAGGTATATGAGTCAGCTTTCAGTTCTAAAAGCAGGGGCATAGCGATCCTGGTGCACAGCCAAGTGTCCTTTCAGGCCTCCAGAATTTTTACAGACCCTGAGGGCAGCTTCGTTATAGTTCAAGGCCAACTCATGGGGCACAATGTCATCTTATGCAATGTATATGGCCCGAACAACCCCGATGGCATGTTTTATAGGTGACTCGCCCAGTCACTGCAAGAAGCCCATAAAGGGCAGCTAATACTGAGGTGATATGAACATCCGCGATGGATGACTATTAACAAACAGGCCCCGAGGCGCCCCTAGCGTCTGTAGCTCTAAATTCCCTGGTTCATGAATTAAACCTGGTCGACATCTGGAGGTTGGTCCACCCCACCGGGAGGGACTACTCTCTTTTCTCTCCACTGCATCAAACTGCTTCCAGGTTGGACGTGTGGTTCACTCCAGGTGCCTGGACCCCGCACATAATGGATGCCCGCATTGGCTCCATCCTGATCTTGGGCCATATGCTGGTGTGTTTCACCTGGTTACTCCCTACAGTGGTTCCTGGCAGGAGGGTAGGTGGCGTTTTAATACATCCATGCTAAATGATACCCATTTTACAAAAAGTTGAAAGAAGAGATTTAGGACTTCCTACTGATCAGCAATCCAAGGACACTCGCCGCTATTAGATGGAACTCATTAAACATGTACATAAGAGGCAGATGCATCAGCCACACCTCCTACATATGGAAAGGGAGGAAAGGGAAATTGTTTAACCAGGAAAGGCACACTAAGCCAAAGCTTGTTTCCAGGTGTGACCTGGGAGCACAAGGAAGTTAAGTGACTTGCTCAGGACCACGCAGTACAGAAGTGGGGGCTGTGGGATTCAAACCCAGGTCTCCAGGTTTGCAGCTCAGAGCCCTAAACCACTGCGCTGTACTGCCTCCCAAGAAAAGAAAAAGGAATTGACAGAAAGTAAACAGAGATTAGAAGCCCTGGAGAAACTACTGTATAGCTCCTACTTGCCCTGGAGTGGCTAAGGGCAGACATTATTGGTCTCCGAACACAGTGAATACTTTCCCCACCAGAAAACGAGTACGCCTTTTCCACCTGAAGCAGACCTTTGGGAATCAGGTGAAAACCTAGGCTGCCTTCTGGCCCACCAACTCAAAAAATGGCAGGAACAACCTTGATACTAGCAGTTAAGAAAAGTGATGGCTCCCCACAAAAGCGGAGGATGGATAAGCACAGAATTTCTTTCCTTCTACAGCTCACTGTACTCCTCTGAAGTTCAATCATCAGACGAAGCTATAGCCTTTCTGGGCAAGCTAGAGCTCCCTAGGCTAAGCCAGGAGAAACTCAAATGGCTACACAGACCCATGGCGCGCAGGAGCTAAAACAAGCCTTAAAATCCACCAGTGCTGGGAAGCACCGGGCATGATGGACTCCCAGCAGAATTTGTGGATGCCTTCCAGGAAGTTCTTCTATCCCCTCTTATGGAAGCTCTGGAGGAAGCTGTAGTCACTGGTGTTCTTCCAGCATCCATGATAACTGTGCAGATCTCCCTCCTGCAAAAACCCGGAAAAGAAGCCACCTTGTGCAGCAGCTATAGGCCCATCTCCCTGATAAATGCAGATTGCAAAGTGTGGGCCAAGGCCAAGGCAACCAGGCTGAAAGAACTTACAGCAGAACTATCGGACGGTGATCAGGTGGGCTTTACCCCTAGGCACAAAAGGACGAACGATACCAGGCGTTTGGTGAACCTCCTGTGGAGAACAAAAATGGCCTGCCCAACTGTCATGCTTCTCCCGTTAGATGCTGAGAAGGCATTTGACAGAGTAGAATGGAAATACCTCTTCTCTGTCCTCACCACCTTTAACGTTGGACCGGTTTTCAGATCATGGATACGGGTACTATACTTGGGTGCCTTGGCTGAGGTAATCACTAATGGCCGAACATCTGCCCCCTTCCAACTCCATAGGGGCACTCGACAGGGCTGCCTCCATCCTTGCTTTTGTTCATTTTGGCCCTGGAGCCTCTTCTCCAAGCCATCCAGTGGCATCTGGACATCAAAGGTGTTAAAATGGGAGAACACAAAGCAATGGCCTATGCGGGTGACATCCTACGACTCCACTCAGACCTGGCCAAGTCTATCCCTAACCTACTCACCTTGATCTCTCAATACAGTACACTTTCTGGATACAAGTTAAACACAACAAAATTTCAATTCATGGCCTCTGATCCAAGCATTGCAGCATTACTCAACTACGCTTGGTGACTCAGTTCCAAATAAACAGTGCTTTCTACACAGCAAAATAAATCTACGGCAAATAAATGTTTAAAGCATAGTTGCTTATTTTAATATCACCAAGGTGATACTCCCCTTGGAAGACATACTGCCAAGGCACTAGGGAGTTCACTACCTTGGTGATATTAAAATAACAACTTTGCTGTATCTTACTACGCTAGTTTATTTTGCTGTATAGACACTATTTCTTGAACTGTGTTATGTTCTGGGCTGGCCGCCCATTACAGCCCGCCTCCTCATTTGTGCACCGGTTACCTCTTTTTGGAACTACTCTTAGTGACTGCAGCACGCATGCCAAGGCCTTACCTGTCTAGAAATCTTCTTCCACTGGAACCTTTCCCAGCTAGGGAAAGATAACTGATCCCCTACTGGAGTCAGTAGGGACAGATCTTAAAAGATGGGAGCTCCTCCACCTATCTCATTGGGGTAGGCGCATGCTTTCAAAATGATGCCACCCCAAAATCCAATACATATAGAACAGTTTACCCTGTCCACAGACCCTAAGTTACAAGGTCTTATCCAATCCAAGATCAGAACTTTCTTTTGGGAGGTGGGCTCAAACCAAATAAGTTGGGCAAAGCTCATCAGTCCCCTTGGACTGGGTGGGCTAAAGCTTCCTCATTTCCGTCACCGCATTATGGCACATACCCTATTGCAGTTGGCCAGAACAGCTCCATGGGCCACTGATCCCCACCCTCCCAAATGGGCAGATTGTGAGGCCTCAGTGGTGAACAACCCTCTTCTATTGTTGGTGCAATGTGCAACACACCCCCCCCCCGAATGAACCATTACCCCCTGCCATTGAGCTCATCCATAAAACTTGGAAGGCTTTTCTCAAGCTGGGCAAATTGATCCCCACTAAGGCTAGGTTCTTCCCCCTCTTTGGGATAACCCACACCTACAAATTGACAATCGACTGATAGTAAATAAAGAATGGTCCAGCAAAGGTATCATAAACCTTGGACCTTAAACACATGAAGCTAAAGGCTATGAAGAGTTTTCAACATTTGCAGCAGGATTCTGACTTGCCCAAACAGCAACATTGGAGGTATCTCCAACTGAGGCACTCCATCCTGCACTCTTTGGGCCCAAAGTTCTGGGAAACACAACATAACAAACTTGATTCCCTCCTCTGGCCAGACATAGGAAAGCCCCCTCATAAGTAGCATTATATATGAATACCTCCTAGACCTCGCACAGACCCATGGTTGGAGTCAGGAAGAAGTGGTAGGGGACTAGGTCTGGACATCTTCCCTCATTTGGATCTCTTGTTGGCTACGGTAAAGAACACAATGAAAGACACACAGAATAGGTTTGTACAATTTAAGGTCCTACACAGATGGTACAGAACCCCACAACAATTGCACTTCTGGGGCCTGTCACCCACAGACAGATGTTGGAGGTACCAGGCTGGAGTGGCACAATTACTCACATTCTGTGGTCCTATCACTCCTTAGCTTCTTATTGGTGATCAATCCAAGCTACCAAAGACTTGGTCCTGACATGTCAGACCCTGCCCCCCAGCAGTGCTCTGCCATTACTCACCCACTCCTCAGGAGCCCAGGCTACTCACTGCCAAAAGAAGATGGCTGGTGGGAGCCCTGACTACGGCCAAGAGAGTGATACTAAGACACTGGAAGGACCAGCAAGCCCCAGATATACAGGAGTGGCTGCAGGAACTCATGAAGCTCACTAGTATATGAAAGAGTTTTTCACGTTGTTCAGCACAAGATGGCCTCATATCAGGCCACTTGGGGAAAATTCTTAACATCACCATTCTGCAAGCTCCTCCACACCTGTCATGCACCTGATTTCGAAACCCCAGTCAACCAGGTGCCACAGAGTAGGCCAGAGATAAGAGTGCCACACCTTCTCAGTCTCCCGCACCCAACAAAATGACTTACTGGCCCACAGTGTTACTCACTGATGGGAGACCGTTCTCCTAGTCCCTACTCCTTGGAGGTTGCCTGTCTTCAAGTGCCTGCCATATAGGATCTCTGAACTTTGAAGTAATATTCTACAATCTGTTCACAATTATAATTACACTGTTATACTGCACCTAGCAGTTTCTCTACAGGTTCGTGCTTCCATGTTTCATTTATCTACTAAGTAGTCTGTTCATCCAAGAGTATAACCCGCCAGGCATTGTTGTACACCTTTTTTTTAAGCTTTATCTTTATTATTTTAAAAATACAAACATACAGTTTGAAATTACAAGCAAAGACATTGCACAGACATTATTATATTCTATGAGGCACCACTCCTCTTAATATTCACAACTAGTCTGACATTTGCCATTTGATACATCCTTTAGGGGGATAACAATTTAATTAACAAGAATATATATATATATATATATATATATATATATATATATATAAAAGCGACAAAGAACCTCTGTGTGCAAACACTGAGGCAAGGAATTACCCAAAGGGCATTTGGCTGGGAAGCCAAGTTTAAGAAAATACAAAATCACACATGCCCACACAATGCAAAGCATCATGGGCTGCATTGCAAATCACCACAGAATGTTATGCTGGTCCAACTTTAAGAAGAATTGCATGGTGCCGAAAGGCCTCTCACACAGTTTGCAAAGGGTGCTAACAGAAGACATAGACACGTGTTTCGTCCTACCAGGACTCATCAGTATGCCTTGTCTGTTTGATACCCCAGTGGAATGGACCAGCTACCCTAAGACAGTGTGTCTTGGATATGTTGTGGTGAACCCATTAAAATAAAAAAACTATTTAAAAGATAAAGAATCTCTGTGCGCAAACACTGAGGCAAGGGTTACCCCAAAGGGCATTTGGCTGGGAAGCCAAGTTTTAAGTCTTCTGTTAGCACCCTTTGCAAACTGTGTGAGAGGCCTTTCGGCACCATGCAATTCTGCTTAAAGTTGGACCAGCATAACATTCTGTGGTGATTTGCATATGCAGCCCATGATGCTTTGCATTGTGTGGGCATGTGTGATTTTGTATTTTCTTAAAATTTGGCTTCCCAGCCACACACACACACACACACACACACACCCAAAGCCCTGTCCAGTATAGACATACTCCCCGATGGCTAACGGTCCCTTCCCCCCCACCTGATCACCCACCAGGTATATGTAAATCTTGTCCCTGGTGTCCAGTGGTTCCTTCCCCCAATCCCAATCCCCTGTATAGACAAGATAACCATATCCCTAGTGGTCTAGGGGACCCTCTCTCCCCATCCCCAAGCCCTAGTTCATCAAAGAACATCACCTCTGTGGTAGTCTAGTACACCCACCACCACCAGGTAGTGTCGACCACCCCACTCCCCCCATACTGAATCCAAGCCAGCGACCAGCACAGCTCTCTTCTCACCACCACCACCACAGCTGGCCGTAACTGAGCTCTCAATGAGTGTGCATACTGTATACATTATGAGCTCAGTGACATTGATTGACATGGACACCAGGGACAACATTTACATATACCGGGCGGGTGATCGGGTGGGGAGGGACCCAGCCACCAGGGCATTGTATGTCTATATTGGGCATGGCTTTGGGTGTGGGGAGGGGACACTAGCCCACCAGGACATTTGTTTCTTTATCCATGGGCCTACAACGGGGATGGGGAGGGACCACTGTACCACCATGGATATTTATTTTTCTACAGGAAGGTGATCGGCGCTTGGGGATGGGGGGACCACTACACCACTACAACTTTTTGCTTATTTTTCTAAGGGCTAGCAATCGGGGATGGGGAGGGACTACTATAACACCAAGGATATTTATGTCTTTACATACGGGATGGCGATCGATGATCGGGGAGGGGGGAGGACCATTATACCACCAGGGATATTAGTTTCTTTATGTACGGGGTGGTCATTGACAATTGTGGAGGACCACTGTACCACCACGGATAGACGTTTATTTATCTATGGGATGGCAGTTGTGGGAAGGGGGTGCCTCAGTACTTCCGACAGCCACTAGCAGGGTGCGAAATTCCTATACCTTAGGTGCCCCATGGCAGGCACTTTTGATTCTGGACACCTACTGCTGTGCAGTGCCTGCCCGTTTGGGCACCTAAGGTATTCTTGCACAGTTCGTCTTTTTTTTTTTTTTTTGCCCTTTTTTTTTCTACTTGCAGTTGCCGTTTTTTTTTTTCTTCACTTTCTCTAGGGGCAGGGGAAAGATCGGAGGAGTGCAGATGCGGTGCTAACATCGAAGAGCTGATCAGAGTGTGCTCTTCTTGATGTCAGCTGACCGCAGCAGGAGACTCGGAGCATAGAGCTCTTCAAGTTCTGGGGAGGAGAAAAGGAGCAGACTGATGTGTTGCTGACATTTCTGTGGCACAGACATCAGCCAAATGGGTCCCTGTATCACTGTTGGGAGGCGGGCTTCAGCAACCACGCACCAAGTGGTGCCACCTATCGTATATATTCGCCGGCCCCCTCCAGACAGCATGACGCAAGGACCCTGCTGCACAGCGTGCCATTCTGTGCTTGCATTCTTGGAAACAGGACGTCTTATTATGCTGTCAGGCTATTTGTGGGATTGATCGAACATTTAAAAAACAAAGAGAACCAAAAGCTCTTTTAAGAGCTAGCCTGACTGAGTACTAAAAAAAAAAATACGGAGTGCTGAAAGGAGTGAATTGATTTTAGGGCAGGGTAACTCTGAGGGGGAGGAGAGAGTGTGAGACAGTGAAGGTCTCTCTCGGACGGAAGGAAATTGGACAGCAAGAAAATAATCATAATACGTGAAGTCAGCTGGACCTTTCTTAAACAGTAAAAGAACAAGCATCATCTGAATTAGAGATTACTTCTTAATCTCACAGGCTGCTTTGCTGTTGCTCTTCTTTTTAGCTCTTACGGTACCAATCACCAGACCTGTAATAGGAGGGTGAGGGGAGACGAACACACAGTGATTTTCTGGACTACAGACAGTTCCCTTCAGAAAGCTACTATAAATGTACCTGCTGCACTTATTTGATAACCCTGACTTTGCCAAGAAGCTAACTGGATAATGTGCCTAAGTTCCTACCTAACAGAATAATTATATTGCTATACTGTCTGTGAATGATAATGACTGTGTGTTGGTTAAATAAGGCTAAATAAAGACAAGTAAATAACTGAAGTCTGAAAACAACAACAATTAGACTACAGCACTCAATCTCTTTAGGACCCATTCTATGAATTTACCGGCTGCTTGCAGAAAATTCCAGCAAGAAATTTATTGTTTCTGTTTTATGCAGCCAGTGGCAACACAGTAAATTTCAAAACCATAAAAAACTGCCTGTGTGCTCATTTTTTTTTACCTTCCTAACCTCAATTAAGCAAATAAAAAAGCTCTATTTGAATTGTACGTGAAGTGAGTGACTTCACTTATAAATTGTAAACAGTCCTCCCATGAAGGGTATCTAGAACAGCGTACACACATCCATTGTGATTGTGATCTCGATGGCTGAGAGGGACCTGGGGTGGTGGTGGATGTCAAGATGAACAACTCTGAGACTTGTAGGAGGGCAGCAGCCAAGGCCAACAGGATGCTGGGATGCATCACTGGGGATCACCTCCAGAAGGAGGAAGTGATACTCCTCTGTATAACTGCTTGGTGAGGCAGCACCTTGAGTACATGTGTGCAGTTTTGGAGGCCACACTTAAAGAGGGACATTAACCTCCTGGAGAGGGTCCAGAGGAGGGCAACCAAAATGATTTGGGGCTTGGGGGACAGGACCCATGAGGAGAGGCTCGAAGAGCTAAATATATACACATGGAAGAGAAGGGACGGGGGACATGATAGAGGTCTTCAGGTACATGAAGAGGGTAAATAGGGAGGAACAGTCAGGGTGCTTGAAGGAAGGAGAAGGGGCCACTAGAGGGCATGGGTGGAAGCTGGAGGGGAAGATTCAGGGAGAAAGGAGGAGGTGCTACTTCACTGAGAGGGTGGTGGAGCCATGGAATGCACTGCCTAGGGGGCTGGTGGAGGCAGAGACAGTGGAGGGGTTCAAGAGGGGGTGGGACAGGTACAGGGGAAGGGTTCTGGAAGCAAACTCCAATGCAGCAAGAATATCCGGAACTGGGAAGGGAGAAACCAGAGAAGGCAAGGGGGACAGCAAGGTCAGCACCCAGGGTGGGGGCTGACCAAACGAGCAGACACGAAAGACCGTTAGGCCTATTCTGCTGGCATTTTAGTATGTTAGTATGATCATAAGAGCTATTTGTTTTCTAGGTAACGGTTTGAGTCAGGGCAGACTGTTGTGTTGAAATGTTAAGGGAGCTCAGTCAGTCAGTTCTCAGTGCCCACCCAGTTCCTAACAGTAACTAACATTACACCTATTGTCCTTCTTGTTAAATAACTACTTGTCTACTATTACCTAAAAATAATAAAAGTTGAGACTGGAAGACCGAGAGTATAGGGGTACTGCTGCTTGGGACCGATTTTAAAGGAAAAAAAAGTCTAAAAGTTTTTCCTCAGGCTACAGTCTAAGTTCAGGGATCCATTTGTTAAATAATGCTGCTTAAGTTAAAAAAGCTTTTTTATTCTTTTACAAGCTACTGTAGTAGCTGCTCTGTTGTCTACCTGCCATACAGGATCCATGATCTGTTATTAAACAAAGCCTAGTCTCACTCTCTTATGTGGTGGACTTATCTATCCAACTACTTTAAATCTGAATAAATACTATAACTAGCTCTCTTTACAAGCTTCTCTGAGTGTGGACTATCTAAAATCTGAATAGTGTTATAAAAAATCTGGTAGCTTTTTCACAACAAGCTCGCTGTCACTGTGTCACGATCAGACTGTCCAAAATCTGAATACTATTATAAAAGATAATTGGGCAACACACAATCAGTTTTCTTATTAAGTTTATTTATTGAAAAAAAAAAGACCACACATTTTTCCTTCTTGTGTTTATTAATACAGAGTACAAATCAAAATTCTCAAAACAAGCCAAATCAATAGTCACGAGAAGTCAGGCAGACACCATGAGACTGTTTGAGGGGTGGCATGTAAATCGTTTCTTGGGCATGTACATTTTCTTCTTACATGCCCAAGTGGGCATGTCCTTTTTTTCACGAATTTCATACCCTGGCCACTAGTGTTGCATGGGATACTGCCAGGTCTTGGTCGGTGGTATTTGCTCTGCCCAAGGGGGCCACTCAAGATGTCCTTGCATGGAGCAAATTCTTTGTGAATCGAGCAGTGCCAGTATTCACGTCCCTTCCCCCTCATTTGCATTGTGGCCCCCTCCACACTTTGCCCAGGCACAACTCAGCATAATACCCGGTTTGCACCACACAGACTGGTTTGCGCTGGGCAAAGTTTTGCAAATCTACCATAGTGTCACTAGTTTATAACAAGCATTTGTCAATGCTGGATGTTTGCCATGGGGGCGTGTGTGTGTGTGAGTACTGGGAGGATGGTCCTGGCTGTCCGTTCCTGTAATATCAGCTGTGTAACCACATGTGTTCATGGACAGGGTCGAAACTGGCACCAGTCCACTAGCCAAATGCTGTTAGATTTTCTTTTGGGTAGGTCAAAAATATTTTTAAGTAGCCAGGAAGGCTTGTACTGGAAAAGGTAATAGTTCAATAATTAGATCAGCTGGGCCAGTAGAAAAGTCTATGGAGCTAGTGGATTTTGCAAGTCAGTACCCTGCTGGCTAGTAGCAACAAAACTTAATCTGACCCCTGCATGGATCATTGCAGACATAAGGCTGGCTGCTTGAAACTTAAACAATGTTTATTGTGCAGCAACTATAAAATAAAGGGATACTGCATGCTACTAGCTACAACTTGGAAGGGCATAAATGCTCTTACAAACATAAATACTTATATAGCATGGATGTTAATGAGGCATGTAAAACATAAAGGTTGCAGGGATAACCACCTTTACCAGTGAGTAAATACCATTTGCCAACAGTGAGAGAGAAAGAAGAAAGACAGACACACATATACACATTATTTTTAACAGCTTAACAGCTGCTGTCTGGAACTATGCTGTTGGATGCTTGGAATACCTTTGCCAGTCTGATAAGGAGAGGTCAGCATGCTGGGCAACTACATTAGAGGAAACCATAAACCCATGATTGGGTCGACTTTTTGTTTTGAAGTCTATGCAGTTTCCACCCACCAAGCTAAAACTTTGTCATAATTAGACTGGCTGGTAATTGGTCTGCTACAGACTTGCCCATTAAATCATGCTCTGCATTGGAGGGACAGTATCACACCCCTCAAAAACCACTATCACAGGAAGATGTTTGCTTGCTGTACGCATGGCAAACATAAAAAGGGAGAGAAACAAATTATATCCAATTTAAAATCTATAAGCCTCACTTCAATTATAGGAAGGGTTATAGAAAACTTTCTAAAGGAGTATTTCATATATAGCATCAGTGATGATGGAAATATTGATAACACACAGCATGGTTTCACAAAAGGTGTTCTTCGTAACAACTTAATCCTTCTATGAAGGGATAAAAACATACCAAGCAATTTAAATTATATGGCTCTAAGTAAGGGCTTTGATAAAGTGCCCCATGGAAAACTAGTACTTAATCTGGGTAGTATGGCATCTGATGGTAGAACAGTGAATTGGGTTAGCAACAGGTTGGACAACAGGAGACAAAGGGTTAGGGTGAGGGCTGAATTATGGGGTGAAATAATAGTGACTAGTGGGGTGCCTTGAGAGCTCAGTATTGGGCCCAATTGTGTTCTTATTATACCTTAAAGATATGCATGATGATGTGTGTGGGCCACTAGTTATTACTTGGTATTACTTGGTATGAAAGAACAGAAGAAGGCCAGAGCCCATCGAGACTGTTCCCCACACTATGTGGGACATTATTTATCTATTATCCCTCAACCAAACATCTAATTTGTTTTTAAAGACAGTGGCACTAGTTGCCTCTACCAGTTCTTGTGGCAAGGTGTTCAATACAATGGGTGCTCTTATTGGAAAAAAGTTTCCCCTTTTGCTGGTTTTATAAGTTTTTACTTCAAGCTGTTTATTATGCAGTCTCGGAACATGTCTCCTTTTGGAGAGTGTTAGACCACATTTTTCCATTAGATCTGGTGAATTTATTAAATTAAAAACCATAAGCATATCACCTCTTAATCTTCTAGTTTGAAGAGAGAAGAGACCAGTAGCTTTTAATCTGTTCTGATAATTCAAGTTTATTAATCTTGGAATCATTCTAGTTACTCTCCTTTGAACCTGTTCAAGAATTGCTATGTCTTTTTTTTGGCTTGGATTCCAGAAAGGAAGCCATAGTCTAGATCTGATCTAATGTATGCCTATACAATGGAATAAGGTATTGTTCAGTGCGATTAACAAATGTGTGTTTTATTTGCCTCAAAGTCTGTTGGTCATGCAAGCAGTACTAACACAGTGATCATTTGATGTAAGTTTATTATTAACATATATCCCTAAATCTTTTCACAATTTGATGAGTGAAGTGGTAGTCCGTTTATATAATATATTCGCTTTTTGGATTATTTACACCAAAATGCACTACTAAACATTTGTCTTGATTAAACTGCATATGATTTTCATTTGCCCAAAGTGTTAATTTTTCCAAATCCTTCTTTATTGCAGAAATATTTTCTTGATTATTAACCTTGCCCCCCAATTTAGTATCGTCTGCAAATTAACCATGAAGTTATTTGGCCCTGTTTGTAAATCACTGATAAAGAGATTAAACAATGTTGGTCCCATGACCGACCCCTGTGGTACACCACTTGTCACACTACCCAAATCAGACAAGATATAATTAATTCTGACTCTCTGAGAACGATTTGTCAACCAGTTTAAAGTCCAGTTGACAATATCAGGTGACAAACCTAGATTGTGCATTTTAGTAACGAGTTTTTCATGTGAGACTTTATCGAAAGCTCTACTATTGTCCAAAAGAATTACATCAGTAGGGATACCTACATCTAGTAGAGTACTTATATTATTGTAAAAAGATATCAGATTGGTGGTGCAGGAATACTTGGGAGTAAACCCATGCTGATTTGTATCATAAATTCCTAATTTTTTACAATCTTGATCTATTAGAGACTTCATTACTTGTTCCATTAATTTACCAGCCACTGAGGTCAGGCTAATTGGATGATAATTTTGCACAGAACCTCTATTGCCTTTTTTAAATATTGGAGTAACTATTGCTGAGCCAATCATTTGGTACAATGCTTTCTTGTAAGGATTTGTTGAAGATAATTGACAAAGGTATAGAAATATATATAGAGATTTTGATCAGAAACCATGGATGAATACCGTCTGGGCCTGGACTAGTATTTTTTTTTAGTTTTTTGATAGCCTGTATAATGTCAGTTGGATAGAACCTATGATAATCTACGTGGTGAACTTTAAATATACTAATAGGTGAATTTTGAGAGAAGACAGAACAAAAGTACTTATTAAAGAGATTCAAGGTTTCTATATCAGATAGAGAAGAGCCATTGGTTATAATGGGACCAATGGTCCTTGATACACCTTTTTTTTACTATTTATGTAGGAGAAAAGAGATTGGTGACAGTCTTTTGTGTGAGCTAGTTTAAATTCTAGCTTATTTTTTGCCAATTTAATAGAATTTTTTAAGTTTTCACAGGTAGTCTGTATTTATGTAATATAGTAGTTTTAAATGGATCAGAACTATTCTTAAGTTTCCTAAAAAGTTTAATTTTATTTTAATCTGATTTTTAATTGTCTTGTTGAACCAAGGGGGAATTTTTCCTTTATTATTAAATTTCCTCTTAGATGGAATAAAGGTATTTTCCAAATAATGTACAATGTTTTTAGAAAAGTTTCAAGCTTGTTGTGTTGTACAATTAAGAAGATTAGATTCCCAGTTTATGTTTTGTAAATATTCATTGATTTTAGAAAATGTGCTTTATTATAATTTTTGTACAGTATAACTTCCTTTGTAGTTTTAGACTGTTGAATTTCAAAAAGAATAGATGAATGATCACTGGTCCCAAGTGGATCTCAAATTTGTAAATTGCTAATTTGTTGCTCTATGTTAGTAAATAATAAATCCAAAATATTAGGACCTCGAATGGGTTCAGTAACAAGTTGTAATCCAGTACTAACTACCACATCTATTAGTCCTTTCTCAGCATAGGACTGTCCTGAGAATGAGTCCCAGTTAATACGAGAAAGGTTAAAGTCACCAAATATTACAGTATCTTGAGATTCTGAAAAATGTGTAATTTCTTTAAACATATCAGTTGTGTAATCTGAATTTGCAGATGGAGGTTGATAGATGTTACCAATAGTTATGTAGGACTGCTCCTTCAATAAGATTATAACCCATATACTTTCCAAAGGAAAGGGAGAACACACTTCAAAAGAAGGAATATCATTTCGTATATACATACAAACTCCACCGCCTTGCTTATCTAATCTGTTTTTATGATATAACTTATAACCTGGAATTTCTCTGGACCAAATTGAGGATGCGTCCCACCAAGTTTCAGTTACTCCCACCACACCTATATTTAAAGTTTTACATTTGGCTCGAGTTGTGCTAATTTGAGTTGGTTTAAAGATCTTGCATTCAAAGCTAGGAATTTACGTTTAGTTGTAATACTATTTTTGGTAAGTATTCAGAGACTTGGGAATAGACCCATTCTTCCCGTTGTTTTTAGTTTAAACAATGATTTATGATTTTAATGATACTTTTCCCCATAAGTGTACTACCCCTACGACTGAGATGTAAACCGTCCCAGCAAAACAAGGAAGAACGATCTGAAAATGATTCCCAGTGGGTAATACAGGGTATATCCTGCTTAAAACACCACTTTCTCAGCCATTCATTTAGGGCTTTGATTTTCTGCGTCATGGTAGATGTTGCTCTCGGGACTGGTAGAATTTCAGATATACATACACAGTATCCCCTTTCAAGTAACAGGTTACATAACGCCACATAATCCTGTTATAACTGATTAAATGGTGTGTTGTTTATATCATTAACACCGGCATGTGTGATAACCAGTGGATTTTCCCCTGCATTTTGTAAAATTTTAGGCATCATGAGGTAATGTCAGATACCTGGCCCCAGGCTAGAACAAATGCGGTTGCTCTTGTCACTATTGCATACCGCCCTGTCAATGTGTTAATGATTGAATCTCCCAGGACTAACACTTGTTTTGAGACAGTAGGGTACAAGAATCAGAAACAGGTGATTGTTTAACACACTCTGGAGCGATTAACTTAATAGGTATTGATTTGGTAGCTTGAGACTTACTAGGACAAATATTCATGGGCATTAACTCCTGATTGAAAAGTGTTTTTAAACCATTATTATCAACAGAGGGTGATGCACAGGATAAATCATGTAGCACTTCATTATTTGATACAGTCAATTGCTCAAACCTATTACGAGTTTCAATAGGGGAACTATTGTGTATTTGACCACCTCCTTTTTTAGAGGCTTTGTGACAATGGTCTAGTCATCATTATCATGAGAAGAGGCGGATAATCATCCACCTTATAAGAGGGCAGAGGCAACAGGTATACTAGTACTAGTCGTTACAATTGTCTCCTCATCAGGAGGCATAGAAATGCTACCTAAATGTGAAGGAAATTGTTCATTAGAATGAAGTTGTTCATCCATAAGATCAATGTAACTTTCCAGTTCCCTAATATCAGTAGAAACTGGTTTAATATTAAGAAGCAGCTATCTCTGCTTCAAGAGTAGTAATCAGATGGCAATTAGCACATACATACTCGCTCCCATACTTTCCCTCACTATACATCAAACATTGCATACACTTACTAAGTTCTTTTCTATTATTAAGGTGAATATTTACTAAGTAGAAGATATGCTAAAATTATCTTATCCAAGTTTGTCTAATGCCAGTAGTTTCAAGCGTGCCCAGCCGGACACACATAACACACGCAAACACGCCGCGTGTCTCTGTGCGCATCTCCACGCAGCCCCGCACACACTCGCCCCGTTCACTAGAGGGGCAGGTTTTAAGCTGAAAAAACGGAAGTAAGCGTTCGTTCACTTCCGGTTTTGGCGCGAAGTAAAAATAATATTTACTTAAATTCAGCAAGATTCTATGAGTTGAAGGTTTACAAGCCCATAAAAGGGCAAGAGAACCATCAGGCAACAGTGCTTTTAACAGAGAGATGTTGTTTAGGGGTAGGAGGTATACTAGCCTATTGCTAGTCCTCCAGGTTCCCACAATGCTCTGCTATTCACGGAAGAGTCAGTTACAAGCAAATGGTACCACACAATACAGCAACAGTTAAAACAAATATATTAATGGTATATCAAAGTATATTGGTGCACTGCACTACTCCTCCTCTCACCAGAGGTTTGCTATTATCAGTAGCAATGCCACTATTAAACGCCTGCTCGCTAGAGGGGTTAGGTTTAGTTTCTAAAACTGAAGTAAGCATCCGCTCACTTCTGGTTTCGCGCTTAAGTAAAATAACAATATTTACTTAAATTCAGCTGTTCACTGAAGTTACAAGCAAATGGTACCTCACAGGGTTGACAAAACCAATGTTTCTCTATGATCCTTCCCTTCCTACTGCCAAACAGGAAGTTCCTGTTGACAGTCAAATCCAGTGGCTATAAAAGTAGAACTGGCTTAGGGTGGGTAGGTGGGAGGGGTGGGATGGAGGGCAATTAGTAAGAAAAAGGCTAGCAACAGGAAGTTGTAATTTGAGTCACCTGCTTTTATAGTGTTTAAGCCACACCCCCAATTAAGGTCTCTCTCCTCCTACTGGTTTAGCAAAGTAAGTTGATACAGTACCCTTCACAGCACAGAACACACACTGACTTTCTTTTCTTTCTGTTTTTAACCCTAAGTAAGACCCCTTCTACGTCTAATAAAGTATCTGTCTGCTTAATCTCAACAGACCCTGACTCCTGCTGAGATATAAGTGTTAAATTAATAAGAAAATGTAGCTTCTTTTAGTTAGCTGCTTTCTGCTCTACAAGCAAGGCTAGCAACAGGAAGTTGTAATTTGAGTCACCTGCTTTTATATTATCTAAGCCACACACCCAGTTAAGCTCTCTCCCCTCCTACTGGTTTAGCAACGTAAGTTGATACAGTACCCTTCACAACACAGAACAACGCACCTTTCTTTCTTTGTTTAACCCTAAATAAGACCTCTACTTCTAATAAAGTATATGTCTGCTTAATCTCAACAGACCCTGACTCCTGCTAAGATGTAAGTGTTACATTAACAAGAAAATGTAGCTTCTTTTAGTTAGCTGCTTTCTGCTCTACAAGCAAGGCTAGCAACAGGAAGTTGTCAGACTTTGTCACAGTGAGCCTCCACGAAGCCATGGAAAAGATCTTGAGCTGCCCCTAAATACTGAAATAATCTTGGGCCTCCCACAGGCAAACAGCATACTGTACTTTGCACAATACAACAAGGATAAAGTGAAACTTCTTTCAGTAGTTGACTTTCATTTTATTCAGTTTATTGTAATCCTCCCCCACTTGTAACCCACCCCCCACCCATGCCAGCCTACTTGCTCTGCTATTTTGACTCTCAATCCACTGTTGCCCCTTGTTGCAATACCTTCATGGGTCAAACTGCTTTCTCTGTTTCCCTTCGATCTGGAATAACCTCGATATCCATCTCTGTCTCTCCTTCTCTTAATTGTCAATCAATCAATCAATCAAAATCTTTATTTATTCAGGCGAACATCATCGAGCGTAGCTCATTTACAAGATGGACCTGAGTGGTCATACAAAGAAGGATACAAGTTTTGTACAAAGACATGGAAATAAAATAACATTAATACAATCAATTAGATGAGAGATATATACAAAATTTACAGATATACAAGGCACAGTAAAAATAACTTAAAACCTGTAAAAATGAAGGACATTCGATATAGGAGGGCTAATATTCAAATAGTAAGGCTTCTGTAGGCTTTTATACGAAATGGGATAACTGACAGGGTAGAAGAATGGAAACTAACATAGTGGATTACAGAAGGGAGGGTGGGGGTTGGGTGGGAGACTGAGCCTTATGGAAGCAGTTGCACAGTTCTGGGAATAAGGTGGTGTATAATTTTTGAAGGATGATAAGGGTAAGAGGGTATTCAGATTCATAGATTTTTGGAGCGAGTTCCAGATAAATGCTAGGGAATAGCTGATAGCAGCCCTCCCAAACCGGGTGCAGGTATTGGGAATCTTTAGCATAATGAACTTATTGATCCTTAGGGTGTATGGCCTGGATGTGATTCGGGTGAAACAGTCTGAGATGTAGGAGGGTTTGTCTGATAAAGCTTTATAGATCCAGATTGCAGCATTCTTTTTCTTCTGTGCTGTAGGGATGTCCAGTTGACTGCTTTGTAAAGAGAGCAATGATGGGTGCTGGAGGAAGGTCTGTAATAAATCTAATGGCTCTATGATACAGGGTGTCAGTTTATTTAAGAGGAGAGGAGCAGTGGCCGTGGGGAAATCAGCATAATCAATGAGGATAGGAATGATGCCTGGATTAATCTTTGTTTGGAGTCTCTGGTAAGGTAGTGTTTTATTCTGTAAAATAGGCCAAGTCTTTGCCTTAACTTTTTTAGGAGCTCTTCAACGTGGACAGAGTAGTCAAGCTTATTGTCAATCCAGACTCCAAGATATTTGAATTTATCCACAAATTCCAGATTTTCTCCAAATAAGGTGGATAATTGTGGGGTGGTGAATGATGGGGTAGTGGAAGAGCAATTCTTGGTGGCAAAGAACATAGCTTTTGTTTTTTTGGCATTTAGAAGTAGTTTTTTTTCCAACAGGTTGTGTTGTAGGATGGAGAATTCTGACTGTAACAGTTCACAGGCTTTTGATGGTGAGGGATTACTAACAAATAGTACAGTATCATTTGCAAAAAGGTGAATGTTAGATTGAGAGAGGTTGGAGTCAATGTTATTGATATAAATGGCAAAGAGGATGGGGCCCAGGATAGAGCCTTGCGGTACACCTCTTAGTAGTGGTCTAGAGGTAGATAGGTAACTTTCATTTTTTACCAGTTGTAACCTTCCAGAGAGATAGCACCTGAACCAATTGAGAGAGAGTGAATCAAGGCCTACAGAGCTAAGAGGAGATTAATGATTCATGATCCACTGTATCAAATGCTTTACTCAAATCCAGGAACACAGCACAGGTACTATTCTTTTTATCCAAGGCAGTCTGCCAATCGTTAGTGACTTTGGCTAGGGCAGAGATGGTGCTGTGCATTGATCTAAACCCAGATTGTGCTGGATTTAGGAGATTGTTGGTGTCAAGGTAGGCCCTTAACTGAGAGTTTACTAATTTTTCAAGCATCTTGGACAGTACCGGTAAGATGGAAATGGGCCTGTAGTTGTTAAGGTCCATGGGATCACCTGATTTAAGTAGTGGAACTACTTGAGCTGTCTTCCATATAGAGGGGATGGAACCAGTGGCTAGGGAAAGATTGAAGAGGTGAGTGAGGGGGGCAGCTAAGGCGTGCAGTGCTACTTTAAGAAAGTAGGGATCCAGGGAGTCTGCACCTGCACTCTTAGTTGTGTCTAAATTGGATAGGAGGTCATCTACTTCTTTAAGGATATTGGTTGAAGGAGAATGTGGAGGCAGCCTTTTGGCCACAGTAGATTGAAGGTTTAATGATGATCTCAAGAGATTTGCAGGTGAAGAGTCAAAGGCTAGGCCAGCTGTAGTGAAATGGTCATTGAAGGCATTTAAGATTTCTTGCTTGTCAGTGATTTCTATGTCACTTAGGAGCAGTTTGGAGGTAAGGCAGGGTGAAATTTTGACCTAGGATTCCCTTTATGGTACCCCAGAACCTGGATGGGTTATTATAGGAGGCATCCAATTCAGCTCTAAAGAAGGCAGCTTTGGCATATCTTATTTGTTTTGTGCATGAATTTCTTGCTTTTCTGAATTGAAGCCAGTCTCTAGGATCCTTTGTTTTCTTGCCTTTTCCAGAGTTTGTCTCTGGCTATCAAAGCTGATTTAAGGTCAGCAGTGAACCAACGACAAGATTTTACTTTGGTTCTGACACTGGTGAGTGGTGCATGTATATTGAGGGCACTTGTGATAATATCCTTAGGATCTGAAGAGCTGTCTCAACTGAGGTTGTGAGGTAGAAATCTTGCCAGTGCGTTGTATGGCACAAATCATGGAGATATCCTGAGATGTTGAAATTCTTTTTTGACCTTCTTTGGAGAAATTTTGCAGGATTGGATGGCTTGAGTGTAGATCTTATGCCAGCTATGGGACAATGATCACTTATGTCACTGGATAGCACTCCAGCATGAGAATATAAGTGAGGCTTGTTTACCATCATGATATCCAGGAGTGAACTGTTGATAATATTTTTTAGGTTAATCCTTGTTGGATCTTTGATTAATTGAGTGAATCCGTAGGTGTCACAGAAGGTTACTAGGGGTGCAGATGCATTAGATAACCAGTTTAAATTCAGGTCACCTAGGATGATGGTGTCTTCAGGGCCTAGATTGAGTATGGTTCCTAGGTGGGATAGGAGTTTGAGGCCTGCAGAGGGGCCTATAGCAGCCAATCAATTTAAAGGAAGACATGTTAGGAAGGGTTATTTTGATTGATAAGCATTCAAATTCCTTTGGTTCGGATGTATTAATGAGGCAGGATGCAGAGATGGTTTCTTTGACATAGATGGCCACCCCACTGCCCCTGGAAGGGCGGTCTGACCTGAAGAGCTGGTAATTGGGAAGGTTTATTTCGCTATCTTTTGTTGTAGATCTGAGCCAAGTTTCAGAGATAACCAGGAAGTCAGGCAGGGTATGTGCAACCCAGGCCTGTATTAAGGAGAATGTTTTTAGGAGGCTGCAGGCATTGAAGTGAAGAAAACTTAGGCCATTTATGGAGGCTAAATCAGATGGGGATAAAAACTTTCTGTGGGGCCAGGATTGATTTCAATAGTACCAATACAGAGCAGAAGGAAGAAGATTAGTTTGAGGAGGGCACCAAGCGATAGGAATAGGGGAGTAATCAGAGCATTTCCTCTTCTTAGTTGGGATCCAGTGTGTAGTGGGTGAAGGTCCTGTTATATGGGTGTGGGTTTTATCATAAGTAACAATCTGATGGACAGGCATAGGGGTTAATGTAATGCCAATATGGGTGCAGGGCACTTGAGGAGTGTTGAAACGATAGAGAGCCTTTTTGTGGGATACCCCAAGGGTTACAGTCCAAAAATGGCAGTATATATTTATGGAATTGGTGGGTGTCCACTGGGGATAGCAGGGGTGGACAGGCCATATTCACCGCCTTAGTCGCCATGGCATGGGGTGTATCATATTTGATTTTTGGGATCGGGGAAGATGAGAGTCTCAGCAGCAAAAGGAAGCAAAGTAGCATTGTGGAGGGAAGGTAGGGGTTAATGTAGAGAATAAGAGAATTTAGTTATGGGTGGATTAGAGAATGGCGGGAAAAAGGTGTATAAAACAAACAACCAAAGGGGAGGCGGGCAAAATTTTATGACTTTACCCATACCTTTCTGCCTGCTTCTCCCGGCCTCCTGGTTCCCTGGTTGGCCTGTCGGTCGCCGCCCGCCCGCTGGCGGCTCGGAGCCCCTCCGGTCTCTGGGTGCTCGAGGGCTGTGCCGGCTGGAAAGTAGGGGACAGAGGAGAAGGCAGTGAGAAAAGGCACTTTATTGCAGCAATCTGCAAAAGGTGCCAAAAGCTTGAATTTACACTACAAAGACTGGGAGGGTGTGGGGGGGTTAGGCGCCTAAGCGTCTAGCCCACACAAAATCACAAAAGGCTGTAAATCACAGGCTAACTAGATATCAAAAACAGCTCTCAAGTAGGGCACATTAAAAAGTAAAACAGCTCTTTTTAGGCAAAATTAACAATTAAACAGAAGAGCAGTAATCCCGGCCAGAAATGGTGTTGCAAAGTCCAGCTAAAGTCTATGGGAAAGGCGCACCAATCAGAGGCAGGCAGAGTTAGCGGTCGCCTTCCGATTGGTTTGCGGCTTTACCCGTACCTTTCTGCCTGCTTCTCCCGGCCTCCTGGTTCCCTGGTCGGCCTGTCGGTCACCGCCCGCCCGCTGGCGGCTCGGAGCCCCTCCGGTCTCTGGGTGCTCGAGGGCTGTGCCGGCTGGAAAGCAGGGGACAGAGGAGAAGGCAGTGAGAAAAGGCACTTTATTGCAGCAATCTGCAAGGTGCCAAAAGCTTGAATTTACACTACAAAGACTGGGAGGGTGGGGGGTTAGGCACCAAGCCGCCTAGCCCACACAAAATCACAAAAGGCTGTAAATCACAGGCTAACTAGATATCAAAACAGCTCTCAAGTAGGGCACATTAAAAAGTAAAACAGCTCTTTTTAGAAAATTAACAATTAAACAGAAGAGCGGTAATCCCGCCAGAAATGGTGTTGCAAAGTCCAGCTAAAGTCTATGGGAAAGGCGCACCAATCAGAGGCAGGCAGAGTTAGCTGGTTGCCTTCCGATTGGTTTCGCGGCTTTACCCGTACTATCTGCCTGCTTCTCGGCCTCCTGGTTCCTGGTCGGCCTGTCGGCTCGCCGCCCGCTGGCGGCTCGGAGCCCTCTCCGGCCCTGGGTGCTCGAGGGCCAGCCGGCTGGAAAGTAGGGGACAGAGGAGAAGGCAGTGAGAAAAGGCACTTTATTGCAGCAATCTGCAAGGTGCCAAAAGCTTGAATTTACACTACAAAGACTGGGAGGGTGTGTGGGGGGTTAGGCGCCTAAGCATCTAGCCCACACAAAATCACAAAAGGCTGTAAATCACAGGCTAACTAGATATCAAAACAGCTCTCAAGTAGGGCACATTAAAAAGTAAAACAGCTCTTTTTAGGCAAAATTAACAATTAAACAGAAGAGCGGTAATCCCGGCCAGAAATGGTGTTGCAAAGTCCAGCTAAAGTCTATGGGAAAGGCGCACCAATCAGAGGCAGGCAGAGTTAGCGGTCGCCTTCCGATTGGTTGCGGCTTTACCGCATCTTTCTGCTCCAGCCCCACGGCCTCCTGGTTCCCTGGTTTTGCCTGCCGCGCCACATGCGCTCGGAGCCCTCGGAGCTTGTCACTTAAGCAACTTCTGGTGCCTCACCCCTTCACACAAAATATCTAAAACTCAGAATTTAAATGCAGTACTTTTTCAGACTTGCTTGAGCCTCCATTGAACTGGCTGGGGCCTCCTCAGGTAGGCTGGCCTAATCATTTGAGAAACCTGGTCTGGGCATATAGTCAGATTTGCTGATGGTAAAAGTGCTGAACCAGTCATAATTGGCAAGGATACTTAACAGTGCAATCTGACATAAGCTACATAATTGGGCTAATGAATGGGGAATGCAGTTTAACCCCAAAAATGCGTGAGTGCTGCGTGGTAATAACAGCCACCAGACAAAATACTATTTAGGAGGAACCAAATTAAAGGCTGTTATGGGAGAAAAGATCTGGGTGTTATTATACAGTCTAATCTAACATATAAAATAACACAAACTGAGCAGTGACAAAAGCAGGGATGCAGTTTAACCCAGAAAAATGTGTAGTTCTGCACGTGAGGTAATAACAACCCCTATACAAAATACTATTTAGGAGGAACCAAATTAAAGACAGTTATGGAGGAAGAAGATCTGGGTGTTACTATAGTCTAACTTAACATTTGAAAATAACACAAACTGAGCGGTGACAAAAGCATTATGCATTCTTGGGTGCATCAAGAAAATCTTTTATCAGCTGTCATAAGACTGTAGTAACACTGTTATACCAGTCATGTGCTAGGCCACACTTAGGCCGCTTTTGGTCACCATACCAAAGAGGTGAAATCAAACAAATGGCAAGAGTTTGGGGGAAATTTACCAAAATGGTATTTGTGATGGATGATGAAGACTATAAAACAAGGCTGGAACTTCTGAGTTTACACAGTTTAGAAAGGATAAGAGTTAGAGGAGATCTGATATTTATATTTAACTTAATAAAAAAAATGATTACCTACTGGCTAATATGGGGTTTGACATAAGAGAAAGTAGTAGTAGTAGAGTTTATTTATATGGGTTGCCCTTCCCCACCGACTCAGGGCGCCTTACAGCAAAATACAAAAACAGTACAAGACAGTCAGCATAAAATATATACAATTTCTACAAACCCATTAAAAATCTAAAACCGACTAATATCTGAACTGTTCGATGGTCCCAGTAACTTACATGAGTAATTACATCAGCTTGTGAGGGGTAATAACAAATTAAGGACACATTATACAAAACAAATAAGAGAGGGGCTTAGTTCACTCAGTGAGTGGTTGAGAACTAGAATGGATTTTTGCAGGATGTGATTGATGCATCAAGTGTAGAATGCTTCAGAACTAGGCTGGGCACGTCGATGGACTGTCGGGATAACAAATTTAATACCACTGTACAGTGGAGGATAGACTAGAAGCACCACTGGTGCACCTCAACCCTTTCAACATCCAAGTATGTAAGTAAGTGGAGGTTGTGGGAAGCAGACCTAATACTTCTGGATGTACCAAGCTTGTTCACAGCTCGTTGCTCTAACACCTCTGGGCCATACTGCTAGCCCTGGATTTAAGTCCCACAGCAACCTTCTCGAGAGCAGCAGTGACTATACCCAACTTGAGTATGGACACATATCCAAGCTTATCAACCAGAATGTTTCCCTTTACTCATGCTGTGTAACCGTCAGTGCCATTCTCCTGCAGGACTCATTTTAGTCTTGCTTTGAAGGCCTGAACAGTGCTAACTTCTGCAACCTCACTGGGTAAATTCTTCCACATTTTAACTAATCTCTGTGTGAAATAATGCTTTCTAATTTTGCCCTTTATCCTGCACCTGCCCCCCCCACATACACACACACACTTTGAATGCATGTCCTCTAGCTCTGTTTTGTCTTATCAGTTCAGAAACTGTGTCTCCACCCTGTCCATCGCATGTTCTGTCTGCAGCCATAGGACATTATCCACCAATATAGATGTAGCTCAGACCTCTCATGTCCAAATTCATTGCAGCATGGGACAAGCACGCCCCTCTCAGGAGGTCTCGTGTCCATGGATCTCCGTATTGACCTGCTCAAAGCTCGTGATTCTGTTTGGCATCTCCACAAAGACTCGGGCTCTGCTGAGCACTTATTGAGAAACAACTGTATGACACCAGCACTCAGGCCACCAGAGAAGCCAAATCAGTTTACTTCGCCTGCAACCTTAAATCCCCTGATAGGTTCAGGAAGGTTACTCACTCCCTTCTCATGTGCCCTGTGCAGTCTGCATCCCCATTTTCACACTAAGAAACTCGTCTATCTCTGACCCAAATGATGGCGCTAACACATTTAACAAGTTTTTCACATCCTGTGCCCTCTCCCCTCCGTTCTCCCCCTTCTGCCTGCCCTGTTTCACCCCAAATGCCCCATCCCCCACCCCCACCCTCAGCACCAGCATCTTTTTGCTTCTCTCCAGTCTCTTCAGAGGACCACCTTGATGCCTTACTCTCTTAGTTCCTCTAAGGGCACAGCCCAGATGGACTAATCTTCTTCATCTCTGCGCCCAGCCATCACTGCCTCTCTTGCCTGCCTTTGCAGTCTTTCTTTCCATTTTGGGTCCATCCCGCAGTCCTGGAAGCAGGCTAAAGTACTCCCCATCCTCAAAGGGAGGGGAGGGTGACTCTTCTTCCCCAGATAATAAGCAGTCTGTACAAGTTTTGTAGCAGATGAAGCATTGTTTGTGACCCCTCTCCCGAAACTTGGTCTCCAAATTGACAGGCAGAGTTCCACCCATGGGTGGGAGATGCACTGTCACCACCGAGGAGGAGCCACCACAGCTGCCCACAGGACAGGGGCAACTGACTTGTGGAGGAGGTGAGGGGCTACAACTGAGGCCCTCCCCAACCTTCTCCAGCTGAACATTTGCAGCAGCCATAGCAGCTGAACTACCAGGAAGGATTAGAAGGGATCCATTGCTATTGGTAAGGTTTTCTGCATGATTTTAGCTACCTGAATTTGCTTTGTCTGGAATATATACTTTAATGCATTGCCTTTTTTTGTGGGGCTTCTGAAGGAACTCATGGTTCAAATGCATTTAGTTTTCTGTTGCCTGCCATGAGCTTGAGTAAGTTTGCTTGCTCTTCTGCTACCTGCCATGTGTTTGCATACCTTCTACTGTTTGCTATTTGCTTGAGTAACATATGGCTGCTTACCATGGCTTTTAGTCTGTTACAGTATGTTCTCCATCTGACCGTTGTTCTTACCCAAGGCGTCAGCTCTGGAGACTCAACACAACCAACAGCCCTCCACCATGGCCTGTCTGATTCCCCAACCCGACTTCTTGATCACCCAGGCAGCCTCTCAGTTGCCCTGTTTCATGCTTTGTCCCTGTCTAGGTGCAGCTTGCTTCTCCAGAGGGGAAGTGATGTGAGTGGCTAAGGCAGCTAGTGGTGGCAAGTGCTCCAGTTGCTTAAAAATATAGCAGTGGCAGGTATGATGCTGGCTGCTGAACCTGGAATCCTCTGCTTGCCAATTCTGTAACTGGATTAAAAACCTCACCTACCCCTGGGCCTGCTCAGCTACACAAAACTTACCGTCTGCCAACATGCCGGGAGAGCACAACAGAATCAGTGTTCCAACTTCCAAACATGCCAAGTATCTGGTTTGTGGGTACTAAAGCATGGGCCTGCCAGCTGGCTTGTAGCATAGTTCCAGTGGCATTGGCCATGTGATATGGATTGCATTTTGGATTGTTTTATGGTAGCTTGTGGGAAGCAATTATCTGTCTGCCATCTGCAGATGCAGTATATAAGGGCATACAGTAGGTTGTCGTGTGATGTTTCTGGTTCAGGTTTAGGTTAGACTTTTAAACCTTCTCCCACCCTAGAAGAATAGAACACAAATCCTTTATTGTCATACTTCTGCCACAAGCCATTGGTAATCTACTAGTATATGATAATCCATAGAATATATACATTTTCCATACTCATTTCTTTATTATCTTCATTGTGAAACAAACCCAGCTCTATGGCTCTGGTGTCACTTCCTTAACACTGAGCAGATGGAGGCCAACTGCGGGGGTAGGGGTTACTGAGCAAGGTGGGCATTGTGTTAGAGAAGGAGAATAATAGTAGCTGAAGTTACCAGACCAACCGTTGTGATAATTAGGTATGATAAAAAAAAAAAAAGGGTCCAGGCATCAGTAGAATGAGAGTTGGTAGCTTGAAAGAAATGATAAGAATCTCGAAGCACCAACCATTCCATTAGGCATTGACTTGCCTGACTTATTCCATGGGGGATTCATGTATTCAGCACTGGCTTAGTTCAAACACTCAGTTCAGCCTGCTTTGCAGACTTTGACTCAAGCTGCTTCCTTTACAGTAATACAACCCGTCAGAAACTGTGTTTCTTGGCATATGAGAGAGCAGGTGTGATGGTATATACCATCTGGAAACAGAAGCTACAGGAAGGCTGAGGGGCTCTTACTGGTATTTCCAGTCCATTCAGGAAGGAATGTTCCTGGCTAAGCAAGGGAAATGAACAACTGAACAGTACTAATCTTAGTCTGGCATACTGCAACCCACCATATTATGGGGCGGTGTAATCTGTGATGCGAGCCAGGATACCCCCCCCCCAAAAAAAAAGACCTGTTTCGGATTACGCCCAGTCAGTAGTTGACCATGCAGCTCAGTCATTTCCATACACACAGAACAGAGGTGCATTTTTATATATTCATGCAATAGACATGGGCACAAAAGCTATTACATAAATGCTGATATTTAAGCTACTGTGTACATAAATTTCATTTATGTACACAGTAGGTACGTCATCAACATTTATGCACATAGTAGGTATGTCATCTTGTATTTATGTATGCAGTAGCTATGTCACTGCCCTACCCACCCACCCACCTGTCCGGCTAGCCGACACTACCTTCTCTATACTTACAGTTCACACACAGCTTTAAAACAAACCCCATCCATCTCAGTCCATTCTGAGGAGAAAGAACACAAGTAACTCCCAGTAAAAAACAAATCATTTTCTTTACAAAAATGTTTTTAACAACCTCAAAGCGCAGCTGCTTGTTTCGTCCTCCCCAGCCACCCACATCACCTCGCAGGAGTGAACACTGCCCTCTAAACCTGTCACAAACTACAAAGAAATAAATATATTTGTCAGTACCTTTGCTTTTAAAAACTTTTTCTGCACAGATGCAGTCTCCACCTACTCGTGCTGCTCGCTTTGTAAAAGGACCTCCCATTTTGGCTGAACTTTCAGCAAACCACTCCTGCTCAGACAAACAGAGCCCGGAATTCAAAAGAAATTGTTTCTTTTAAAACAAACAATTGAGCAGTTTCCAACAAATCTCCTTCTCTACCTCCATTCTGATTGGGTTGACTCCTCCACTAAACCACCGCACTCACTAAACACTGCCAACATTTTTTCTATGAACTTTCCAAAGCCACTCACTGCAGCAATCAGCAGTGACAATGGCCATCAACGTGGCGTGCCATTTGCGCATCCTTGTAGCCTTTACCAACCAAGGGCACAGCAGCACTGTTTAACTAAATAAACCAACAAACTTGGCTCAATGAATGAAAAAATAAAAAATGTTTTAGAAAAATTAATTCTCACACAGGTCCCTGTCTGTTGCATAAATGAAATACACAACAGGGACCTTGTGGAATACATGATTTATTTTCACTGATTCTGATTAACCTTGAGCACATCATGTGTGGCTTACTCCACTCGTGAGATTACCCAAGGTCAAACAGCACTAGTGAAAATAAAAATATGTTCACATGTCCCTGTTGTGTATCCCTAGATGCAGAATAAATAATGGGTATGGGTGGTAGGTATACAAGGATGTATACCCATTGAGGGAGCTTATTGGGCTGTAAGGCCACGAGCCGGAAGGGCAAGTAGCTATATTGCCCTAATTAGCGCCACAGATGGGTATACTTCCGAGTGATTCACCCTTACCCATTGTTTGTTGAATATAATACATTAGGACGGTTATTGTTATGGAGATCACAGTTGCGATCACGTTATGGCATCTGAAGGTCTCTTGCAGCAAGGAGGGAATGGTGTGTAGTGAGTGCAGGTAGGAGTTTGGGAGATTTCTGGGTTTGGGAGGGTTTTGTGTAAGTGCCTTTTTTTCTAGGTTATTTTGCAGCTTGTTAATTGGTTTGGGTAGCTTCCTTAATGCTGTGTTAATTGTGTTATTAGTGGTATCCATAGGGTTTAATGTAGTGCAGCTGTGTTCTTTTTATTAGTGTAGGTATATACTTGTAATTGTTTGACTAGTATAGGTATACAGCTTTAATTAGTGCAAGGTACATAGTTGTAATTGATTGCTTAGTGCAGGTATATAGTTTTAATTGATAGATTAGTCACAGGTATACAGGGAAATAAATGATGGCCTTTTCTATGGGGAAAATATCTTCAAGGATATCCCAGCAAGCCACACCTATGGAACTATAGCCACCAGGCTCCTGGACCACACAGAAAACATTCTAACTAGCTATCTACTAGGGACTGCCCATGGAGACTACATCAGCCAATGTCGTCCCTCCCATATAAACATGGGCGGCCCCACGCCATCCTCAGTTCTTTTCCCACTGTCGACCATTGTACATCAGACTCCACGGAGAACACCACCACTTCAGTCATCTGCCAAATCCTCGATTTTTCCTTTCTTTTATTTTCTCACCCTAGTTAGTACTCACTTTATTTGTTAAAGTGATTTCTCTTAGTTGTTTATATCTACTGCTTCCGAAAAACTGTTCAAACTTTGTAGGTGCAGCAAAAAAATCACTGACAAGGACGACCATGATGCCCGCGTCTCTTGTCTCAGCACTGACCACAAGATCCAGGCCTGTGAGGTCTGCTGCAGATTCAACTAGACCACTCAGCAACACCATCAAAAGGCCCTAGAAGCTTTCCTCCTGGAACAGAAGGTCGCCACATGGAGAGGAGCTCCAGGAAGAAGATCCTCTGCCTCGCTAGCTACATCCATGGGCTTACAATCCTCCAAGGCCAGGACAAATTCTCTGGCAAACACAGGCACTGGGATAAAAGACATTCCTAGGGATAAGGCCTCCCCAGCATGCTCATGGTCACTGCTAAGTGACAGTCACTGCTGAGTCGTCAGTCTTTAGCATCGACCCCTGCTGCTCCCACCCTCTCCTCCACAGGGTCGACTTTGGCAGTGCTGCCCGCCAGTCTCTCCTTGTCCTGTACCGGCTTGTTGATATTAGGCCTCCTGGTGCCCTCATCCATGCTTCAACCCCTGTTGCTCAAGCCCATTCAGATTCTGGGGCAGCCATCAGGGTGATCCGCTTGACCTCTCTTGGACAGCGACGGCCTCTCAGCACCAAGATTTTCATATCACCCACCAACGCCCTTGACCATTGTTCCCCTATGGGTCTTTCGACACTGGGGCCTACCAGCCAGGTCCCACTACAACGTCTTCCACAACATCACACCCTTCACACTCAGTTGTTGCCATCATCTGTGCCCTATTCAGATCCAGGGATGAGGATGAGTCCAATCCTGATCTCCTTCCTCCTGATGAGAAGGATGAGGACGGGGTCCTAGGAGCCCTTCATCTACTGCTACTATTTCTTCAGGGGCTGAGGACTCCACTGAATATACCCCAAGGTCCCCCCGATGACCCCTCCTTCATCTCAATGATGAGGCAGCTACAAGCATAGAAGGGGTTTGAAGCGGAAGAGCAGGACGTCACCAGGAGAAACCTGACAGAATACCTGGAAATGCCAGATTCTACCCCTCTGATCATTCCTTCTCTTCTGGCTGCCTTTGAGGATACCACCATGGCTGCCTGGTACAGGCCAAATTTGATTCCTGTGATGCCCAGAAAGGCAAACAGATTGTACCTGCCTCCCTCAGGGAAGCCTCTCTTCACAGAGCAACCAAGGACAGATTCAGTAGTCATAAACACTGCCCATGATAGGTCCAAGAGACCTCAGCCCCATTTCCTTCCAGATAAGGAGTCCAGAAAGCTGGACCTTATGGGCAAGAAGGCCTATGCCTCTTCCACATTGGCCATCAGGGTTATTAACTACATTGCCCATATGGTCAAATTTCAAAATACCCTCTGGAAGAAGAGCAAGGCTGCAGCTCAGGCCCTTCCTGAGGGTCCCTAGAGACCGGAGCTGCTTAAAGACAAAGTCCGGGGATTTTGTGGGCAAGCACCTCTTGAGGGTGGCCTATGATGTTGTGGATACCTCTGCTAGAGCAACGGCAGTTGGCATCTGTCTCAGACGACATTCTTGGCTCAGCATGTTGGGTTTTGCCACTGAAGTGCAGCAGTCCATCTTTAATGCCCCCTTTAGAGGCTACAAGCTCATTGGGGCATATGTCCAGGACATCCTTTCTGACCTACAGGCCTCAGGGAGAATCCTGCATTCGGTTCACTCCCTTTACCATACACAGCCAAGAGGTGGCCAGAAGATGCCGTTTTGTTAGGCCTCCCACAGCCCAAGCCAGATGCCAAACAGCTAGCCAAGCGCCAAGCAGCCACAGACCTGCACACACCTACCTCCACCACTGGGAAGGCTCCGAAAGGTGGAGATGCGACCCCAGCTGCTGGCCTTACCACAGCATGACTTCTGGTCAGACCTCCACCCTCCAGCGCTGCAGGAGGCAGTAGGGGTCTCTTCTCCTCTAGCTAGACAGGTGGAGAGATCATTTCAGATGCTTGGATCCTGCAGCTCACAGAGCAAGGCCGCATACTAGAACTCTTGGAGTGCCCTCCAGATCTTCCTCCAGTTCATTCAAGGTACCCTCCAGATCATGTTCCAGTGTTGCTGGAGGAAATTTTACATGCTGCTGCAGAAAGGGCCATAGAACCAGTTCCAGAGGAACAGAGGGTTCTATTCCATTTCTTTCTTGTTCCCAGATCCATGGGATTGCGTCCCCTCCTGGACCTAAGAAACCTGAATTTCTGCATCCAGTACAAGAAGTTCAGGATGGTGATCCTTCAAGACCTGCTGCCTCTGCTTCACAAAGGAGACTGAATGTGCTTCCTGGACATGCAGGATGCATACCTGCACATAAAGATCTGTGCTCCTGGGGCTGTTAATTAATGACAATATCTGTAGGTTGTTAAACATACTTGCCTCACAGCGACATGCCTGCCTTTTCTATTGCCCTATTCATGGATGCCAAAAAGTGTTTGACTGGGTGGACTCGCCTTCCTCCTTTATACCTTGCAGAAAATGGGATTTGGGGACTATTTCAAAATGGCATCATGGCTCTTTAGAGCCCTGGAAGTGGTGGTGAGGGTTAACGGGCTTAGGTCAACCCGATTCCTGTTGATTTGTGGCATCGGCAGAGGTGCCCCTCTCCCACCACCTTTTTCTTGTTATTGAGCCTCTGGCACTGGCAGTCTGCAACAAGCCAAACATCACAGACATTAGAGGTCCAGATGGTGAACACACGGTTTCACTGTACGCGGATGATGCCTTTTTCTGTTTGAGTAATCCAACCGTTTCAGTCCCACAGCTATGTCAGGTATTGGAAAGGTATGGGCAGATATCAGGCTATAAGGTGAAATACGGGAAGTCAGAGGCCCTAAGGCTGAGTGCCCAACCCTCCCATCAAAGACTTTTTAGATAATTTCCCCTTTGTGTGGGCAAAAGCAAATGTCGTCCACTATTTTATTTATTTATTTGAAAGTCTGTGACTGGGAGAGGCACACTGAGTCGCGGCTTATTTCCAGGTGCAACCTGGGGGCAAGGGAAGGGGAATATTTGTACAGATATAAACTGACTTACAGAACCAGATTAAGCTATTGGTGGTCTTTTTAGTGAATGGGAGGAATTTGCCAGGACACGGGGGAAATTTCCCTACTGGTGTAGAGAAGTGCCTTGGGATCTTTAATGTCCACCTGAACAACCACCAGAACAGGCAGATGGGACCTTGGTTTAACATCTCATCCAAACGATGGCACCTCAGGAGTGCAGCGCCCCCCCCCCTCCCCGATGCACTACAGTGTCAGTATTGGGATTTATCCCACATTCCCGGTGTGGGCTAGAACCTACCACCTTCTGATCTTCTGACCTCACAGACTAGTGTGCCACCTGCTGAGCCACTGACACTGCCAATGTCCACTATTTGGGTATCAGATGCACTCCAGCCCTCCATCCACTATTTAGTATAAATTCTGAACCTCTTCTTCATGAGAGTACACTAGATTTACAGCGGTGGACGCATCTTCACCTCTCCTTAGCCGACCAGGTCAGTTTTAAAAATGAATGTACTGCCCCGCTTTCTTTTCTTTTTTCGGACCCATGTCCCCATAAAATTCTGGTGCACGCTTAATGGAGCCCTTTTGAAGTTCCTGTAGCAGGGGTGGATGCCAGAGGGTGTCCCTCAGACAGCTGGAATAGCCATGGGATAGAGGCATTTTAGGAATCCCTAACATCAGGGACTACTATCTGGCAGGCCAGCTGTTGCCCATAGTTACCTGGGTTGAGCGCCAGGAGGACTCGCAGTGGTATGACCTAGAGAACCTGCCCTCATTGCTGGCTCCTGTGTATGCCTTCCCTTTTATCTGGCTTTCAAACTCTAGGTGGACCACTATCATTAACCCATGGACTAAGCAGGCCCTGCAGTCCCTACGGTAAGCCCGTTGCTTCACAGGGACCCCAGATTCCCCAGGTCCCCTCACTATAACCATGGGTGATCCTGATTTCTCCCCCAAAATATGATATGGGTTTTAAGAGTTTAAGAGATGGAACCAAGCCTCATTCTCACAGTGCAGACAACGATCCAGGGGTCAACTTTTCACCTTTGAGACTCTCAAAGACGCTTAGACTGCTCAACACTGATTTATTTCATTATTTACAGCCATGACATTACCTACTCTCAATGGTGGGGTTGTCAAACATCACCTGGGAATTGACTCCTCTGAAAGACTTCCTACACTGGGCTTCCCTTCTAGGGTGAGGGAAATTACTCTTGCAGGTATATCGCTTGCTGCTTGAGACTCGCTTTAACCCATCAGATAGCTTTAGAGCACAGTGGGAGATGGAGTTGGGGAGTCCGTGTCAGAGCAAGGATGGGAGGCACTATGGAAGGGATGATAGGTGTCGGCCTCTTTATCTTGGAGGAGTTCCACTGGAAAATAGGGGTTCGATTTTCCACATCCCAATTATTGTACAGCATTTGGGGCTAACATTAGCCGTCTGTGCTGGAGGAGGCGGTCTCCTGTATAACCATGCTCACATCTTCTGGTCATGCCCCAGATCACTGATTTCTGGTATAAAATCAAAGAGGCATTAGATAAGATGTGGGGTAAACCCTGTCCTATGACTTTTCCACAGTGATCTTGGGGAGGGTGTCCCCAAAGACATTTTGAATCGATGGGAGAGGAGACTTTATGCCCTGCTGTGCCTGATAGCCAGTACGTATATCACTGCCCATTGGCGATCTGCTTCTCCCTAGACGGTGACTGAGTGGCAGTCCCGAGTTAACTAAATGCAAACTATGGAACGCATTACAGCCCAACTCCACCTCACCCTTGAAAAGCATCTTGTGTGGGATCGCTTTCAAGCAGTGCATGTTTCGGCTGTGGGGAAGGGCGTGAACTAAATATCCATTTGAAGCCCCTTTCAGCTAGGCCCTTTATAAGAGCTAATTTAATATCCGCTTTAGCTATGCCTTTTTTTGCTATTCTCTTATCACTTTCTGAATGCCCAGTTACTGGTCCCAATAGAACTCGCCTTGGCAATGTTTTGTATCTTTTTTTCTCTGTTACCTGACTGAATAGTTGGTTTCATTTTTGTATATCTGAATTCACTAAAATCCTGTTTATTCTATAAGGATTTTATATAATGGTTATATCAACTTTAATCTCCATATATATTTAATAAGTTTGGACTTAATGACAATATGGACTGTAGATATCATACTACTAGCTGCATTAATTATGTTGATTTATTCTGTTGCACTTTACTGAATATCTTTATTACTTGCATTTTTTCGTGTTTCTTTTGTGTACTAGACTTCTGCAACAGTACACTGATATGCTTGATCTGTATCTATATATCTTTGTTCAGATGGAGATGTTTTTGACTTTTTTTATTATTACTGGTATTCCTCAAGGTTTGATTAAAGTTGAGTTAAAAAATAAGAAAGATCTGTGCTCCCCACAGGCAGTAACTCAGGTTCCTCTTCCGGGGGGAGCATTTCCAGTTCAAGTCATTGCCTTTTGGCTTCCCTTCTGTGCCACAAGTCTTTACCAAATGCTTGACGGTGGTGGTGGCAGCCTCAGGAGAAAGGGACTATACGTCTTCCCTTACCTAGATGACTGGTTGCTCAAAGCTCAGTCCGAGGAACAACTCACTCGCACCCTAGTGTGTACCAGACAGCTGTTCCACACCCTGGGGATTACAGTCAATCTGTCCAAGTCAGTTTTGACCCCTGGCAACATCTCCAGTATACAGGGCCATACTGGACATGGCCCAAGGTGCGGCCTTCCTGCCCCAGGAAAGGGCAAATGCCTAATAGAACAGGCCCAGTTCCTTTACAGCAACTGGTATGTCACAGCCTGAACATCCCTGCGGCTGCTGGGCCTCATGGCTGAAGCCATTGTCATGGTTCTTCTGGTGAGGCTGCACCTCTTACAATGGACTTTAACAGTCCAATGGGATCAGCGCATTGACTGTTTAGAACAGAAGGTTCTAGTCACTTTGCTGGTAAGGAAAGTGAGTCAGTGGTGGATGGAACCGAGCAATCTTCTCAGGGGTTCCTTTTCCGATTGCCTCCCTCATCAGATCCTCACCACGGATGCTTCAGGGATGGGCTGGGATGCACAGCTGGACCCTCACCAGACTCAGGGAACTTGGACTGCAGTGGAGAGTTCTCATCACATAAGCTCTGAGATGAGGGGCCATCTTGTGGGCCTGCTGAGCCTTTCAGGGACTACCTTTCCCTAGGCCCTCTGCTGGTGCAGATGGGCAACATCAGCATAGTGCACTAAATCAACAAGCAAGGGGGGGGACTCATTCATATACCCTCTGCAGGGAAACTATGAGGGTCTGGTACTGGGCTGTAGAACACAGGCTTGACTTGTCAGCAGACCATGTTCCTGGCACTCAAAACATCTCGGCACACAGATGAAGCAGGTCTCAGTCCAGGATGCATGAATAGGAGCTACTGACCTCCATTGTAGAAGACCTCTTTGACAGGTGGGGTCATCCAGAGTTGGACCTTTTTGCGTCCACACTCAACGCAAAACTGCCGCTTTTCTGCTTGCTCACTCCAGGGTCTGGAGTTTTATGGCGAGATGTGTTGTCCCTCTCCTGGAAAAGGAGGTTCCTCTGCACCTTCCCTCCTTTCCCATTACTTCAGAGGGTGCTGATCAAGCTTCAGATGGAAGGAGCGATGATGATCCTCATGGCTCCCTTTTAGCTTCATCATATCTGGTTCCCCTTACTGCAGCAGTTGGCAGCAGAACCTGCAGTACCCCTGCCCCTGGGCAAAGGCTTGCCCTTTCCAGGAAGGAGCAGGGTACCCTAGTCTATCTGGACCTCAAGTCCCTATACCTCCATGCCTGGCTCCTGAAGATATTGCCATGGCTAGGTTTGGGAGTATTCCAAAGGTGGCTGATGTCCTGGTGTTTACTAGGAAGCCCTCCACCAGAGTCACTTATTAGATGAAGTGGAAATGCTTTTCTCTATGGGCGACTTCCTACCATCTGGACCCATTTAGTTGTCCAGTGAATCAGATTTGGAGTACTTGTTGTCCTTCTCAGATTCTGGGCTGCAATACTGTTCCATTAAAGGTGCACCTGGCTGCTATCTCAGCCTTCCATGTGCCTGTTGGTGGCCATCAATTTATGGCACACCTGGAGGTGTCCCATACATTTTTGAAAGGCTTCTTCACCTGAAGCCTCCCATCCATAACCCAGTCCCGCCTTGGGACTTAAATTTCATGTTAGAGAAACTTACTTTGGCTCCTTTTAGCGCGTCTTTACTTGCAAGCTACGCTTTCTGTCATGGAAAGGGTTATTTTAATTGCTATTACTTCTGCTCGGAGGATTTCCAGCTTTAGACTCTGATGTGTGAGTTTCCTTATTTGGTTTCCACAAAGACTTTGTATACCAGTCTTAAGTTTATACCAAAGGTAGTGTCTTAGTTTACTCTGAATCTAGACATCCACCTGCCTGTGTATTACCCAGAGCATGCCAATCCAGGGGAAGCATTTCTCCATACTTTAGATGTACATAGAATACTCAGATATTGCGTTCATGACATGAAGGACTGCAGTAAGTCCTCACAGCTGTTTGTTTCTTTCGCTCCAGGAAAGAGGACATACCAGTTTCTAAACAGTGCCTGTCCAAATGGTTGGCCAACTGTATTATTTTCTGTTATTGGGAGTACGGTAAGGAACTTCCTGGCACTGTTCATGCCACTCTGAAAGAGTCACCATGGCCACTTCTGTTGCCTGTTTCAGAAATGTGCAAGTCGCTGACATCTGCGCCACTGCTACTTGGAGTACTGTCCACAGTTTCACTAAACACTACAGTCTGGGCACTGCCTTCAGAAGAAGGGTAGGCTTCAGCCTAGCTGGCTTCGAGGCCTTCTTTCTTAGACCTGTTGCCTCCAGCCTCCCAGACTGTTTTGATGTCAAGACTGCTTTGGATTTGTTGCATAGGTGTGGCTTGCTGCAAGAGATATCCTTGAAGAAGATAGTACAGTTATGTAAGAACTTACCATAACAGTAGATCTTCAAGAGAATCTCTTGCAGCAAGTCATGCCATTCCACCTCCCATCCCCCTTTGCTTCTCTGTTCCTGTCTCTCTCTCCAGGATAGTATACCTTCTGTTTTACATTTTACAGCAGTGGGAACTTCTGGCCCTCCCTCAGTTCCCCATGAGGAGATCTTCTGTATATGGTCTCCAGCGGGAGAACTGAGGAGGACGTAGGGCCGCCCACTTTTATACGGGAGGGGTGACATTGGCTGATATTGTCATCATGGGTGGCCCCTCAGTAGACTGCTAGCTAGAAAGTTTTCTGTGTGGTCCTTGTTCCTGATGACTATAGTTCCATAGGTGTGTCTTGCTGCAGGAGATTCTCTTGAAGATCTACTGTTGCTATAAGTTCTTATGTAACTATACTTTCACATCCATGTAAGATATATATATAAGGCCATCAGTATAGCCTAGAGGTTAGAGTATTGAGCTGTGAACGAGCTTGGTACATCCAGCAGACCAGACCTGGGTTTGATTCTCACAACCTCCACTTGCATACTGTGCGACTCTGAGCAAGTCTCTTAACTGCCCAGTGCTCCCAGGTCGCCCCTGAAAACAGGCAGTTGTGCCTAGTGGCCTTACCCGGTTAACAAAGACTAAAATAAATATATAAATGTGTGTGTGTGTGTGTGTGTGTATATGTATATATATAATTTTTTTTTTTTTATTTACCAGGTGGGTGCGCTAGGTGCAATCTGGGAGAGTACAACATAGGAACAATAGGGGCTATTCACAGAGGATCTGGAACTACACGCCAAAGGCGTATACCCTGCTCAAACAGCTTCATACCCATGGGAGAGCTGCATGGGGGCCACATTCACCAACACCGGCCTCCACGCTGCTCCCTTCTGCAGCCCCTCTCTACTAGCGCGCAGGATCCCTAGGGTGGCAAGGTGCGGAGCAGTGGACCCAGCCAGGCAGCCAATCAGCTGCCTGACCCGGGTCCCAACAGTGGATCACTTGAGCCCACGGGGCACCATGTTGTCAGCAGGCATGCAGTGCGCCAACTGTACCAGGGTGACTGTGCCCGGTTTGCCGCCCCAGCCCACCAAGGAGTGCCCCAACGGCAACAGCATACATTTCTGGGGGTCTGCAGATCCCCACCTATGACCGGGGGTATGTAACCAGTTTACATCTGCCCTACATTGGCGTAGTCGGCAGCCCCCCGCGCACAGCACTCCACACATTGGAGAATGCTGCGGAGTGCTGGTATGCCCCCATGCCACCCCCTGGCCGGCCCTGCACAGAGCTCCGTGGCTGGTCAGGGGATCAGGTGCGTAGGAGTCACGTATCCTTTCCATACATGCTGCGCATGGGGTACACTGGGTGCAGGGTGGTGCCAGGTGACTACGCGCCGCATTTCCATGGCGCATAGCCACTCCACACCTTTGTGCATAGGGCCCAATAGCAACATAAGAACAGTACACTAGGGGAAGTGAAAGATTGGTTTGAACAGACTACAATATACAGTACAACACTGAAATGATAAAATGCTAACAACAATTGGATTACAAGAAAAGGTATGCAAAAAACCAAAGTCATAAAATACATAAGGCAGAGTATAAGCAACTAAGTCATATCATAGAATTCATGTTCATTTTAAACACTGCAATAAAGGAATGACACAGAGTAGATAGGGGAGAAACCTCTAGTTAGGCTAAGGGCATAAACATACTGCAGCATGGGAGAGTAAGACTGATATGTCTTTTTAAAGGCATAGGTGGACTCACACTGCCAGATAGTGGCAGGGATAGAGTTCCAGACAGAGAGGGCAGCAAAGGACATTTTACTAAAGTGGGTCTTGTTTTTTGTTTTGTTTTCCCAAAAATATTTTATTGAGAGAATGTTGAGTGCAAAGTTACATAGTTGGAGATACTTTCATATATGAAGGTAATGCCTGATGTACAGGTGATAACCATGGTGTAATCACCTTGAGAGGTTGCTAGGGCATCAGTAAGCGTCAAGAGCATAGCTCGAGAGGGTTTACCATTGCCCTAGCAACCACGAGAGGTGATTACACCATGGTTATTACCTGTACACGTCATTGGCATTATAGTGTATGGGACTCAACATGAGAAGTCCCCTAACACAAGTAATTTAGCCTTACCACTACGGCCACATGATTGTGTAGGAAAATAATTTATTAGGCTACATGGACTGAACCATAGTGGGCTGAAATAGCACCAGAGTTAAAATATCTATCAGACATGGTGATCACTAGACTCAGTAACAGTAAACTGTGACAAGAAAAAATTGCTCACCACAGTAACCTTCTTTCTTCCATGGGGTCCTTTAGCATCAGCAACTTTTTGCACTTAGCTGGCTAGGTGCAATTGCCCCAGAGGTGTGCCTTGAAGAGATTTTTTAAAGAGCGTAGGGCTAGCCAATCAAAGGACAGGAGGGGGAGTGAACCGAGTGAAAGCTGTTGACTGCTTCAGAATTTTTTTACGGGAAAAACGAGGGCAATGCCCAAAAGAACTAACAGGATTCAAAAAACATGCAGATGTCCAAAAGTGGAAATAGAAACAGCAACACGAGGTAAAAACTCATCAATAACAAATGCCAAATTTGGTAAAGGTGATGCAAGAGACCCTTTCCGACAGGTGAACTGGGGAGGAAGGGTGGGAGCTTACAGATGCTAAGGACCCCATGGAAGAAAGAAGATTACTGCGGTGAGTAATTTTTCTTCTTACCCCAGAAGTCCTTTAGCATCAGTAACTTTTTGCAGACTAGTAAGCAGTACCAAGTGGGAGGCGAGCAGAGAACCTACTTAGGAAAGAGGCTCTGGAGAACTGCCCTGCCAAATTTGGCATCAGATCTGGTCTGCACATCCAAAACTGTAGTGTTTCACAAAGGTGTGCACAGATTTCCAGGTAGCTGCTTTGCAGACATCCAGTAGGGGAATGTCCCTTGCTGCTGCAAGCGAGGCTGCAGTGCCCCTGGTGGAATGGGCCCTGAGCCCCACTGGAGGTTGTTTTCTCATAGCAGAATCTAATACAAGAGACCAACCAATGAGAAATAGTTCTCTTGGTAGCTGGTCTTCCTATGCCTACATCCCCGTAGGTGAGGAACAACTGAGTGGAAGAGCCTCTGGACTGTCTAGTATGCTCTAGGTAGTGAAAGATGGCTCTTTTGACAGCCAAGCTGTGGAGCTTTTGCACACCAGGAGTAGATGGTACAGTAAAGAAGACAGGCAGAGTAATGTATTGGTTCAAGTGAAACTCTGAAACCACCTTTGGCAGAAATTTCCTATTTGTCCTAAGCTCAACTTTATCGTTGTGGGGATGATGTAATTTGGCTCAGTGCACAGGGCCTGTAGCTCTGAAATCCTCCTGGCAGACGAAATGGCTACCAGGAACATGGTCTCCCAAGTTACAGACCTGATGTGGGTCGTGGACATAGGCTTGAAAGGTGGATTCATGAGCCCATCTATGCAAAGGTTCAGGCTCCAAGGAGGAACAGGCTCCCTGGTTGGAGGCTGGAGGTGCAAGAGGCTTTTGAAAAACTGTTTGAAAATGTCATGGGAAAAAAGTGATTTCTTCGTTCCCACTGAAAGGCTGAAATTGCCACCAGGTGTAGCTTGAGTGACGATGGTTTCAAGCCTTACGCCTGTAGGTGTACCAGGTAGTCTAGCAGCTGAGGGTCTGAAGCTGATAGGGGTTCGACCTTTTCGCTTCTGCACCAGAGGGAAACCCTTTTCCATTTGACTGCATAAGTCTTCTTAGTGTTCGGTTTTTTAGTCATCCTCAGTATCTTAAGGACTTGTTCAGAGTACTGTGAAGATGGAAACTCTTAACTCTTCAAGAACCAGGCTCTGAGGTGAAGAGAGTGTATGTCTGGTACTGCATCCCTGTCTGAGGAAGGGTCAGCAGGGAGTGAGTTGGAGGCAGGAGAATGGGCCTGTTGCAGGACATTGAGAGAAGGAGAGGTACCGGCTTGCCTGGGCCAGTCCGGAGCCACTAGGATCATGGATGCAGGCTGCTGCCTGAGTTTCATCAAAACCCTGAATATCAGGGAAAGGAGAGCAACGTATAGGAACCTCCCTGACCAGTCCAGGATCAGGGCATCCAGAGGAGGTGTTCCCAGAACTGGGGTCTGCAACAGTACTGAGGAAGCTGAAAATTGAGAGGATAGGCAAACAGATCCACATCTGGTGAGCCCCACTGCCTGAACACTGTGGCTAGTACTTGCTTGTTCAGTGTCCATTCACTCTGACCTTGACTGATGCGACTTAGAGCATCCGCCAGAGTATTGAGTTTGCCTGGGAGGTGAATAGCTGAGAGGCTGACTCCCAGGAAGAATACTAGAGACCAGAGATTCAGAGCTTCTAAACAGAGTATTCCTGATCTGGTACCACCCTGCTTGTTTATGTAGAACATTGCAGCGGTGCTGTCCATTCGAATTTGAACCGCCTGCCCTTCTATGCTGGGAGCGAAAGCTTTGAGAGCTAGTAAGACTGCTCTGAGTTCTAAAAGATTTATGTGCAACTGTGACTCTTCGTGAGTCCAGTTGCCACTTGCTGAGGCACAGTCTAGATGAGTTCCCCAGCCCAACAGCGAGGCATCTGTGGTGATCACCTTTGTGGGAAGAGGAGCATGAAATGGAACCCCTGCCTGCAAATTTTCAGGGTCCTTCCACCACAGCAAATTTTGAAGGAATTGCTCCAACACAGGTATTAACTCTGAAAATTTGTTGCTTCTCTGAGACCAGCGAGCTCTGAGGTAGGCTTGCAGGAGTCTCATCCTGTACCTGACCCCTGGGACTACTGCAGTCTTAGAGGCCATATGTTCCAGAGTTTGAGGAAATGTCTGGCTGGTCTTGGCTGTCCCTAGGCGAAAGAATCTGCCACTGAAAGGAAACTCTGAATTCTTTCCTGTGGGAGGAAAGCATATCCCTTCAGTGTCCAGCTGGGCCCTATGAAGGTGAGCAGCTGGGTGGGTCTGGTGAGTCTTCTTGAGGTTTACCAGAAACCTACAGACTCCAGAGTCGTTCTTTGAGGAAAGAGATTCCTTGACTTGGCAAGGAGACTTTTCTACTATGAACCAGTCATCCAGATAGGGGTAATGACGACATCCAGTCTCCTGAGATGTGCTGCTACCACTACGAGACTTGGTAAAGACTCTTGGGGCGAGGACAGACCGAAGGGCATTGCGGTGAACTGATAGTGACCCGAAGGAAGGAAGTTTGAACCTGAGAAACTTCCTGTGAGATCTCCTTATGGGTATGTGGAAGTAGGCATCCTTTAAGTCGAGGGAGGCTAGCCAGTCACCCTGCTGTGAGGACTGTATGACCAGTGACAGAGTGACTATTTTGAATTTGGGTTTCTTCAGATGTTTGCTTAAATATCGGGGGATCTAAGATAAGTCGCCACTCCCCAGTTTTCTTTTGTGTCAGAAAATACCTGGAGCAGAGGCCCTTGCCCTTCTCATGGGTGGGGACCCTCTCCACTGCTCGTAACGCCAGAAGGTTTTGTACCCTCCATTTCCAACAGCGGTATCTGTGATGGTAACAGAGGTCTTGACACCTGGGTACGTTTGAGGCCTGGCAGCTGCTTGAATTGTAATGACAGACCCTTCTCCGCTATCTCCAGCACCCACTTGTCCGACGTGATGAGGGACCAGTGCTGAAAATAGTGAGAGAGTCTGCCTCCAACCGGAAATGGGGAGGCGACCTGGACACTCACATCAGGACTTAGACTGAGAGGCAGGTGGCTGAGTAGAGGTGGATCTTCTTTGGCCCCCTTCTGCCCCTGCCTCTGAAAGACCCCCTGTACTGGCTAAATTCAGATTGGGGATATGGACTGTAAGGCCTGGGAAAAAAACTTCTGTCCCTACCGCCCCTGGAACGGGATCCCTGAGGGGTGGCGGGTTTAGGCTTGGATGAATGGCTCTGCCAGGAGGCCTTGTACTCATCGACCTTTTTCATGCAGTCAGTGGTTCTGCAATCAAACAACATATTTTGATCACAGGGAAAATCCATGGCCTTGTTCTGAGTGTCTGTGGTCAGACTGGTTGTTCTAAGCCAGGGGAAGCGTCTCAGAGATATGGCATGGGCCATCACCCTAGAGGCTGCATCATTATTGTCCTCTGTCATGTGGAATTGGTACATAGTAGCTTCCAAGGCAGTTTTAGCGTATCCACCAGCTCCTGCCATAGAATCTGATCCGTTGCGGGCGTAGCCTGGACAGATTTCCAAGGGCTTTCTAATATTTGGCTGTGAATGCCATGTGGGAAGAAAGCCTGAGAACCAGGGAAATAGCATACATTTTCTTTGCTATAAAAGTAAATTTTCTTGGAATCCTTGTCAGGGGAGAGGGCGACAAGGAGACACCAGCTTTCATAAGCTGCCTGCTGCACAATACTCTGGTGGCTTGGTGTGCTGACAGGAACTCTGTACCGCTTTTAGACAATTCTATATTTTCTCACAAGATGCTTATCAGTTGGTTGGGCTTGGTAGGGAGGTCCAGGGTATCCAGCATATTTGTATAAATGAAAACATAGAGGAAGGATCCTCGTGGTCACCCAGGGGATCCCCAAGGCGAGGGTCCGGTACTCCTGGGGCTCAAGGCCCTTAAAATCCATGTCAGGGGCATCATAGAATTGATCATCATCTGCGTCACCCTCACAGTCTACAGAACAGAGAACTGTGGAAGAGTGCTTGCCAGCCCCAGTAAATAGAGGACCCATCTTTTGAAGGGTCTGAAACAGTTGCCATGCTTTTTCCATATCCTGCACTGATGGAAGAACCTGCGCAGTTTGTAAGTGCTTTGTTTTTTCTGAATGCTTTAAACTGCCCGTTGTCTCACTATTGGCTTTCCCAGGAGCATATCTGTCTTGACAGAGTTTCTGTTTAGCCACTTCATCAGAGGCTTGCTCAAGCTTCCTTTTTTCGTCACTCTTATTATTTTTCAATTTGTGAGGAATTTCATCTTTGGAAGCTTTATTTTTTGACTGGGATCTGGAGGGTTCCTCAGCACCTCTGCTTTTGGTATTAGTATTTTTGAATGGCCCCTCGTCGGAAACCTTTGATTTATCCTCAGCCACAATTATCAAAGGTTTGTCTGCTATGTTCACCAATTTAAGAAAAGCAAACCAGTTCTGGACCTATAAACTGAGTGCAGGTTTCTGTGAAAATGCCACCGGCCAGTCCTGCCCCAGTTAATAAACTCTGTCTATTACCAGTGCCTTTTTTTTTGGTTGTAAAACTGGGATCTACACCAGTGCAATCTTAATAGAAAACCAGTAATACTCAACTGCGCTTTGGTGGCTGCTGGACCATACGGACAGTCCTGACACAGATGATACCAAGGTCCAGTAATATAACGAAAAATGTTTCCTCGTAATTGCCAATCTAGAGAGAAAACCCCTAGGCACTATTTAAATTTGAAATCTACTGCAGGTGCCTCTCAGTAAACCCCATGAGGTCTGAGGTAAAAAAACAAGGCAACTGTCCCCAATTCGACGGTGCCCACAAGAAATTAGTCAAAAATGAAGGAAACCGTCGAAAATAAACACCCGCGATAAAATTAGGCTTTAAAGTAAATAGTTGCAGTAAAAATAAAGTCTAAATAGTGCCGTCGCACTAAAATTAAAAAATTTGCGAAGCGCTAATGAAAAAGTAAAAGTTGTCACTCAGCACACTAAAGGATAAGATTTATGAGGAAAACTTTACCCAGATAAGCACTAGGAGACTGTCAACAAAGAAAGTTGGGAGACACCTCAGAGGCAATATGCTCAGTCCAGCGAAGAAAAAATTCTGAAGCAGTCAACGGCTTTCACTCAGTTCACTCCCCCTCCTGTCTTTTGATTGGCTAGCCCTACAATCTTTAAAAAATCTCTTAAAGGCATACCTCCAGGGCAGTTGCACCTAGCCAGCTAAGTACAAAAAGTTACTGATGCTAAAGGACTCCTGGGGTAAGAATTGGAATGTTATTTGAATACTGTACTGAGACTAACAATTGCATTCTGGGTGTGTAGAATACTAAATAACAGTGGCATTCCGTTTTGTAAACCCACTGCTAGGACATAGATGAGAGAGGTTTATAATGTTCTGACATCACAACAGTGGGATTACAAGGTTGTAAACAGCCTTTCAGTGGGTAATAAGGGCTACCCATACATTATACAAGGTCTGTACACAGTGATAATCAAGAGAGCACTATAGAGACCACAAAACAACAGTGGTAAGTTTTGCTACAGTGACATGCTTAAGGACATTTGGCTAGGCCAATACACGTATAATCATGGAGGCATACATATCCAGGGTGACGCAAAGGGTATACAGTGGTGCAGTGAAACAGATTTTAGGGGGTTGGCCCATACCACATATAAAACCATACCCAAAATGGCACTCGTTTAATATATAGGGAACACACCCATCTTAATAACTGTAATAAGAGGACTCAGATGTCTAGAAAGCCTTTGTTTACCCATTGCAGAAAGCTGGGTTTTCTCAAGGGACAAACACAGTTTAAGATTATTAGCCCATTGTGAAATTGCCGGGGGGGGTGGACATCCATGTCAGCGCCACTGTTTGCCTTGCATTAACTAGAGCTATAGACCATAGGGTGTTGCATACCTTCCCCCCAGGAGGTTGAGGATCCGCACTGAGCAGTAACTCCAAGAGGGACTTCAAGGGACAATATCCAAGTACTCTAGTCATTATCTGGTGCACAGAGTACCAAAAAGGGGTCACTTTGGAGCACATCAAGGCTAGGTGGAGGAAATCCCCCCTCGTGGTTGATACATATAAGCCCTGTACATAAAGTTCAGTTGGACCTGCCTGAGTTTGTTGCTGCGGAAGCAGTTAACGAAATGTTGACTAGCCAAGTTCCATATTTTAGAGTCAATATTAATGAGGAGATCCTGACTCCACTTAGCCCTAATTCCCTCAGATGCCAAGTTAGTACGCCCCTGAATAATGTGATAGTATACAGAGAGCGTCTTTAAGCCCGGGTGGGGTTTAAACATCTCTTCTTCAAAGGGAGAGGGGGGACCAACCACATGTGGCTGACAGAGATGTTCCACACTGCTGCCTGACCGTAAGATATACAAAGAAGTCTCCAGGAGGTATGCCCTACTCTGCACAGATAGAGGCAAAGTTCTTTAATGTGCCCCCATCACACAGCTGGCATACTGTAATCAAGCCTCTCCATCACCACACCAATAGTCTCTGTAGCAAAGGTTCAAGGGGAGGAAATGGACAAGAAAATGATAGAGGGCATTCTCAAAATGGCTGAAAAAGGGGAGATACTGTTGATGGGGGACCTGAATATGCCAGATGTTAACTGGGCGACATGGACTGCAGCCACATCCAAGAGCAGGGTCATTCTCGATGCCCTACAGTGGGCATGCCTTAGACAGCTAGTGGTGCAACCCACTCGGGAGGGAGCAATATTAGACCTGGTACTCTCAAATGGAGAGAGGATCACAAATTTAGAAGTCAGTAGACATCTGGGAACAAACGACCACTGCACAGTGTGCTTCACAATAAACACAACCATGGAGACAAGCCATACAAAGACAAGGATACTGGACTTTAGAAGGGCTGACTTTGGCATAATGGGTGAATACCTGAGGAATGCATTAGCAAATGGCCAGAAAGGAGGGTGGAAGAACAATGGAGAAAAATCAAAACTGCCATCATGGAGGCAACAAGCCTTTGTGTGAAACAAATAAAGAAAACAAAGCGGAATAAAAACCACTATGGTTCTCAAAAGAGGTGTCAGGGAAGGTTAAGGAGAAAAGGCTGCATTCAAAAGTATAAGGAATCACAGACGGAACCGACAGGAACTGTGCCAATTAAAGCAGAAAGAAGTGGGAAGGCAGTCAGAAAAGCAAAGGCCCAAACCGAGGAAAAGATAGCCAACCCAGTTAAGAAGGGGATAAAACCTTTTATAGTTACATTAGGGAGCATAGAAAGGTTAAGGAGGGATAGTGAAGATTAATAAAGGAGAGGGAGGTTGGCAGAGGGAGACAGTGAAAGGCAGAGATACTGAATGAATACTTTTGCTCTGTTTTCACAAAAAGAAGAGGAGGAGTTACCTAAACCAAACAGTAGAAGCACTCTGGATAGTGGGATTGGCCAGTCCATTTACAGAAAAAAGAGTACTGAAAGAACTCCTAAAACTCAAGGTGGACAAAGCAATGGGGCCTGGAGGTTCACCTAGAATCCCGAAAGAGCCTAAGGGAGGACCTAATGACACCACTAACCACACTTTTTAACAAATCATGGGAAGATGGGGTGGTACCTGAGGGCTGGAGGAGGGCAGATGTGATTCCCTTCACAAAAGTGGGAGCAAGGCAGAAGCAGGAAACTACAGACCTGTTAGTTTGACCTCAGTGGTGGGAAAATGATGGAATCACTTCTGAAAGAAAGAATTGTTGAGTACCTAGAGCAAGCGGGCACAGGACCCAAAGCAGCATGGATTCACAGCAGAAAGGTCATGTCAGACGAATCCTAATCAAATGACTGGGTGACCAAAGTAATAGACCAGGGAGGGGCTGTGGATATGGCCTACCTTGACTGGGTGACCAAAGTAATAGACCAGGGAGGGGCTGTGGATATGGCCTCACCTAGACTTCAGCAAGGCATTTGACACAGTCCCGCACAAAAGATTAATAATCAGTTAGCCAGCCTGGGAGTGGGTCCCAGGGTGGTAGCCTAGTATCAAACTGGCTGCACAACAGGACAGAAGGTAACAGTGAATGGAACACATTCTGAAGAAGGGGGTTCTAGTGGAGTACCTCAGGGCTCAGTACTGGGTCCAGTCCTCTTTAACGTCTTTATAGGTGACATTGCAGAGGGTCTGGAAGGAAAGGTATGCCTCTTTGCAGATGACACAAAGATCTGTAACAGAGTTGATACACAAGGCAGGGTAGAAAGGATGAGAAGGGACTTGGCAAGGTTGCAGGAATGGTCAGACATATGGCAACTTAGATTCAGTGCAAAGAAGTGCAAAGTAATGCACCTGGGAAATAAAAATCCAGGAGAAGAGTACACAAAAGCAGGGGAGGTACTAACACAACAATAATGGAAAGGGATTTGGGTGTAGTCATATCAGATGACCTAAAGGTGGGTAAGCAATGTGAGAAGTCAGTAAGGAGAGCCAGGGGGATACTGGGATGCATAGGGAAGGGCATCACAAGTAGAAAAAGGGAAGTGGTTATCCCTCTATACAGACAGTTGGTGAGACCCCATCTGGAGTACTGCGTGCAGTTTTGGAGACCTCATCTACACAAGGACATAGACAGGATGGAAGCAGTCCAGAGGAGGGCAACTAAAATGGTGCAGGGTCTACATCAGAAACCATATGAAGAGAGACTGAGAGAGCTTAATATGTATACCCTTGATGAAAGGAGGGACAGGGGACATGATAGAAACTTTAAGTACCTCAAGGGAATCAACAAAGTCCAGGAGGGTAGCATCTTTCAGAAAAAGAGATGTGTAAGAACAAGGGGCACAATTTAAAGTTGGGGGGGACGGCTCAGGGGTAATGTGGAAATTCTTTTTCATGGAAGAGTGGTGGACACATGGAACCGCCTTCCTGGAGAGGTTGTGGGGTCTAAAACAGTGGAGGAATTCAAACATGCATGGGACAGACATAAGGCAATTATAGTGGGGGGTTGCAGGAATTAGCCTTTCGGTTAACTAGAATCTGCAGATTATCCAATAGGTAGGGAAATGGGCAGACTGGGTGGGCCAAGTGGTCCTTATGTGCCGTCAAAGTCTATGTTTCTATGTTTCTAGGTATTGAACAGGGGCCTCTAGCTTTCATGATTGGTAATATGCCATGACAGGGAGAGGGCCGACCATGGTATCCAATATGCCCACGAACCTCCCTCCAGACTCTCAGTAAATTGGCAGTAAATAGGTTAGTTATAGTGTACTACTGGTCTGAGGCCAGGGCCATGGGAAGAATGTCTTCCCTCACCGTGCCCACGATAGTATCCTCTTCCAACCCCAGCCAAGTCCTCCCCACTTCCGAGGTCCCTGTTGTCATGAAAGCAAGCTGAGCTACCCAGTAGTAGCCCTGGAAGTTTGGTAAACCAACACCCTCCAACCTTACAGGCAGCTTCAGAATAGCTCTCTTAATTCTAGCACTTTTACCCCTCCATAGGAACCTGTGCAGAATTGCATAGAGGCATTTGGAGTGGGCTTTGGATACTCTAATGAGAAGCGATTGGTTCAGATATAAACATCTTGGTAGAATAGTCATCTTCACTACCCCCACCCTTCCCAACAGGGATAATGGGAGGGCCATCCACCTCTTGCAGTCTTCTGATATTTTACATGGGAAGGGCTTATAATTCAAAACATATAAAGAGTTAGTTTTTGCTGGGATGGATACACCCAGGTATTTTATTGTCTTCACCAGCTGTAGCCCACCCAAGTTTGAGATTAAAGGCGCTCTATCCTTTAACTCTATGGGGAGTAACTCGCTTTTGGTCCAATTAACCTTATATCCAGATAGTTTCCAATACTCCCTCATTAACTGATGCACCTGGGGTAAATCTTGAGCTGGGTGCTATAGCTATAGAAGCAGGTCATCAGCGTATAACGCTATCCTGTGTTCAGACAATCCCCCTCCCCACAGGCCTATAATTTCCATATGCTCTCTGTGGGCTGCCACAAAGGGCTCGAGAGAGAGAACATACAACAGGGGGAAAAGGGGGCAGCCCTGCCTGGTTCCCTGACTTAGTGAAAACGAGGAGGTCACCATTCCATTCACCGCTATCTGTGCTTGTGGGTTATTATATAGCATCCGTATCCAGGATCTGAAACAGGATCCAAAGCCCACCCTCCCCAGTGTTTCAAAGAGATACCCCCACTCCACATGATTGAAAGCTTTTTCTGCATCAAGGGCTAAAACTGCGGCCTCATGCTTCTGTATATTTTTACCCCATCTATGGATCACATTTAATATACGGCGTATGTTATGTTTCCCCTGCTGCCCTTGTACAAAGCCAACCTGATCTGGGTGAATTAGGGTGGGGCGCACCAGGTCCAATCTGGTGGTCAGTACTTTAGCCAATATCTTATAGTCTGCTGTGAGCAGAGAGACTGGCCTATAAGAGGCACACCATGAGGGGTCTTTGCCCGGTTTAGGCAAGACCGTAATTGTTGCTGATCATGTGGTGGGGGCAGCTCACCTCTATTCAAACACTCTATAAGCATGTCATAAAGCGGTTCTAATAGTACATGGGAAAAGGTTTTAAAAAATCTATGGGCAGGCCATCCTGGCCCGGAGCCTTTCCTCCTTTAAGAGCCCTGAGTGCCTTTCTTACTTCAACCCTAGTTATGGGGGAGTCCAACTCCACAGCCACCTTCTCCTCCATCTCCATGATGGTGGCCTTGGCAAAGAACTGTTCAAGATCCTGATGAGTTGGTGTCACCTCAGAGGTATAGAGGTGCTATAGAAAGCATTAAAAGCGCAGCTGATGGCCGCCTGGTCCTGTACAAGGTTGCCAGATTCATCGTGAATCTGCCCCACTGACCTCTCCCTCTTCCTTACGATGTAATTGCCAGGCAAGCAGCTTACCCCTCTGTCACTGTCAAAGTAGGCTCCTGCTTGGGATAGTAAAATAGCCCGCTCAATTTTAGCGCTACTTAATATACTGAATTGCCACTTTAATTTTTGAATTACTCTATACAGAGGAATGGAGGGCATTAGCTTATGGGCTACCTCACATGCCTCAGTTTTCTCACACAGATGGGTAAGCTCCTGTTCCCCCTGTCTTTTGGCATGCATTGATAAGTCTATGGTTTGCCCCCATATGTATGCTTTTAAGGCTTCCCATGTACAGCGATGGGAGGTGTCTCCTCTCCCATTAAAGTGAAGAAATTCCTTAATGTGTTTGGTCATGGCAGCAATATATTCCTGATCTTTTAAAAGAAGGGGGTCTAGTCTCCATTGTCTCATTACTGGTGGGGAGCCAGGAGCTGCCATACCCATACTAAGAGAGGCGTGATCTGACACTGTAATGGGAGAATAGTGAACCGAGTCAACCAATGGGAGGAGGGAAGGGCTGATCAGAAGCCTGCCAAGGCGAGCGTAGGATTGATGGGCATGAGAGTAGAAGCTATAATCTCTGCCCGTGGGGTATCTATGCCTCCATACATCTAATAGGTTAAACTCTTGTTCTTACTCTCCCAGGGCTTTGGCATTCTTAGAGACAGGAATAGGGGCTGTGTTAGATCTATCCAAAACAGTGTCTCGTATGCAGTTAAAATCGCCCCCAAGAATCCAGGGACCCACCCTCCCCACCATGTCCAACGACAACCGTTGGAAGACACCAGGGTCCTCCACATTTGGCACATAAACTGAGCCAAATGAGAAAGTACCAATACCGGGAATTTCAGCTCTCGCCAGGGAGTACTTGCCAGAAGTGTCCGTGACCTGCCCCACTATGCGCATCTGGGAGCCGCGAGGGAACTAAATTGAGGTGCCTCTTGCTTTGGAGGAGAAAGCAGAAGAAATCCAAGTGCCCCCAAGGATGCACTGGTTTTCAAGGCTTCTCCCTGGGATATATGAGTCTCCTGCAGCATGATTACTTGCCATTTAGATCTCGACCTCAGCCAGCACTCATTTCCATTTAACAATGGATTTTAATCCATTAACATTCCAAGTTGCCACTTTGTATTGCCCTTTATTCTGTGAATCATCTAAGCATTTACAAGGACTGCAGTTATTATTTAGTAGGTCAGATACCTTCTTCCACCAACGTCTCTCCACTGCACATCTCGTTTTTTGTCAACCAAATAGAGATTCGTGCATCTCCGCTCGCACATCAACATCCTTATTTTATCCCTTTTATACATAGTAAGCATACCCACCGTCCCCCGTAACTCATGGAGTGAAGGAAGAGAACCAGTTCGCCTATCAAGAGTTCCAGAAAAATGTATCCCTGCCCGCAGACTTGGACTCCCATCCACACCCCACTTCAGGCAACCTCATACTACCACCACTATTTTCATAAGTAAGAACTTTCCTTCCCCCTTCACCCTCACACCCCTGTAACATGTATATACCCCCCCCCTTCAGGCTCAGTGATGCCTGAATTAGTTCCCCTTGCAAACAAGTAGTAACCAGTAACAGAATTAATGTAGAAGTGTGCATTGTGACAGATCTATCCAGCACTAATTAAACTGCGAAATTAACTGCTATGGTCTCCTACACCAATCAGAGGAGCTACTATTAGCAAGTAAGATAGAATCTAGTGTTCTAGGGACATGGATATGTTGTTCATCCACACTGTCTGGCAGGTTCCTTGCTGCTTTAAATCTTGCTGGAAGGTCTTCAAGCTGGCTCTTCCCACCCACCCAGGTGGTAAAACTCGCTCCGCCCCATGACGCCAGATCTTCCTTACCGCTTGGAAGCTCAGGTTCCCTCCTTAGCACTCTGCGTTTTAGGCTGGTTCCTGATTCTTCAGTTTGTCCGAATCTGGTTTTGAAGTTTTCTAAACTTTGGTCTTCTTATCCCTCGTGGCTGCGATGGACAATCCGATTCCCAGCTCTCGGAGGTGCCCTGGCGGGCAGAAGATATCGAAGACTGATCCGCACTCCACGTGCGTATACTGCCTCGACTTAGACCACGACCCGCAGGTCTGTGAGTTGTGCCGCGCCTTTTCGGCCAACGTCCTGGAGGATCGCCGCCCGATTTAGGCTCGGGCACCCCGAGGAGTTTTCCCCGCTGGTAAAACCCAAAGAGGCTCATTGGGCGGTGTCCACGGTGGCTGGCTCGGCTGAGCAGCTCGAGCACTCGATCGCCCTCGCGAAGGAAGCGGCCCAGGTCGCATCTCCCTCCTCCTTGGTCGTGGCATTTATCCCGCTTTCTCTTAGTTCCTCTTATTCGGCTTCGTTCAAGGAGCTTCGCCAGTCCCTTTCCACGAAGGGAGAGGGGCCATCGGGACATTCCCCTTGGCCCAAGACGAGGGAGTCGAAGGGTAAGTCCCATCATCGGCGTTTGTGGGAGCGGGAGAGGTCTCCTTCCCCGGACAGCTGACCGTCGACTTCGGTCGAGGTTGCGGCTCAGGCCACTGGCTTCACGGTGTCCCCGTCAGGCCAGCCTGCTAAGACTCCCGTCGACATAGTCGAGTTATCTCTCGACCCATCAGCCGGGGGGTCGACTGGTAGAGCTGTCAACCCCTCTCCGCCGGTTCCCCCGGTGGAGACCGAGGATCTGCACGTGCTTTCGGGGCGGCAGTCCCCGGTCAAAGTGTCTGAGCCGAGGGAAGAGGGTGTCCCCCGTCCCTTCCCAGGCCTGCCCTTGGTTTCACCGAGGGTCTCGGTCTCTGACTTCATCTCGGTCAAGTCGCTGCCGCCGACTTCGGTGGTCTCGGTCTGGGCACCGAATTAAGTGGCGACACCATTCCTCCTCGTCATCCTTCTCGGATGAGTAGAGGCTTTGATGCAGACTGCGTCGACGTTACGAGGAGCTTATGTGGCAGCAGTTGCTGTTGTCCGGGAGTAAATTGACTCGATTCATTCCCCGGCTATCAAGTGGCTGCCACCCGAACGGCCGAAGCAACCGCTCACCGCAGTCGAGATGCCCATTTCTGGGCTGGTTGTTCGACCAAATCTAGCTGCCCTACCAATTGTGGTGGAACCTCGGTCGGGTCACGGCCTGCCCCACAGGTTGTCGGTCACCCTCACTCCCAGCCGCCCTCGGCAGGTGGAGGATGGCTCAGGCTGAGCAGCTCTTCGCAGACTTTTCGAGTCCGATGTGACTCCTCCTGTTCCCCAGGCGGGTTGGCCTGGAGTCCTCCTGGGGCCAGTCTCTGGACGATAGCCCATCGTCCTTCTTGGGTCTGCTTAGGCTCATCTCAGAGTCTACCAGGATGCAGCTCGAGCCCATGTCCAAAGCGGGTCTGTTGTCCCCAGCGGAGATTCTAGACTGAGGATTCACCCACGGAGGCCTTCCCTGTGGCTGAGGCCATTGTCGGCCCAGCCTTGAGCTTTGGCAGCAGCCTGCTTTCTGTCCTGCGCCCTCGGCCAGGATGGCCAGGAAGTATGTGGTCCCTATTGGCTCTTTGCCCGGTTTCTCAGAGCACCCCTCTGCCGAGGGGTTAGTCACCGATAACGTCTTCCGGCGTTCCGGAAACGCTCGGGACGTGGATAGGCCCCCTGACAAGGAGTCCAAAAGGCTGGACTATGTCAAGCACAAGGTATACGCTGCGTCCTCCCTTGGCCTCCGACAGGCCAGCTCGGCCGTGCTGATGGCACACTTCTCCCACGCCCTCATGGGCTCCCTGGATGAGGTGATCCCTCATCTCCCGGCCGACCTGCGGACCACGGCCCGGCAGGTGCGGGACCAGGGAAGGGCGGTGGCTAAGCAGCAGCTTCAGACTGCTCTGGACATAGGTGATTCCTGTGCCAGGTCAGTAGCGGCCGTGGTGGCCATGCGCCGCAGGGCGTGGCTGAGGATATCCACCTTCACGGCAGATACCCAGCACAAGTTGGCGGACATCCCCTTCTTGGGGACTGACCTCTTCAGCCCTGGAGTGGAGGGACACCTCCAGCGGATCGAAAAGTCCATCGCCACTCTGGACTCGGTCACCTCCGCCCAGAGGACAAGGGCTGCCGGCAGCATCAGCGTAAGTCCTTTCGCCTCGGTCCTCATGGCACAACTGGCCCAACAGTACCAGCATGAGGGCCAGCAGGCTCACACTTGGCATCCCAAACCCAAGCCAGCGGCTTCCTCTAATGGGAAGCAAGGAGGTAAAGGCCCAGGAGGTCCCTCGGCCAGTCCCTCCTCCAAGCCTGCCCAGTGACGGGTTGAGGGGCGTTGCCCCAACCTCGCCACCCTTCCCTGGGACCCCCCATGGGGGGACGGCTCCGCCACTTCCCTTCCGCCTGGTCCGCTATCACCATGGACCGTTGGGTGTGGGAGGTGGTAGGATAAGGGCCTGCCTCTGGTATTCGAGCAGGACCCTTCCCTTTGGAGCCGTCTGCTCCAGAGAGCCACGGGGTCCAAAGCCTCGCTTGTCGGCCCACCGAGCCGATATTGCCCTGCGCCCCGAGATAGAAGTGATCAGGAGGGTGGGATCCTCCTCCAGACCCGGGGTCTGTGTCCAGGAAATCCTGGTCCCAAAATGGATGGGGGACTGGCGCCCCATTCTCGACCTGCACGACCTGAGCAGGTCCCCAAGGTCTCGGACCTTCAGGATGGTCAGTCTGGTTCAGATATTCCCATCCCGGGAATTAGGGCATGTGGTTCTGTTCCCTGGACTTCCAGGATGCATTCTTCTCATCCCGATCTGTCCATTTCATCAGAAATTTCTCCACTTCAGAGTGGAGGGATCTCTTTACGAGTTCCAGGCCATGCCCTTTGGTCTCTCTCTAGCTCCCAGGGTCTTCACCAATGCATGGCAGTGGTGATGGCATCCCTGCAGCGCCGAAGGGTCCGGGTGTACCCCTACCTGGATGACTGGCTGTTGGCAGCCCCCTCCAGAGCGGAGGTGGAGCGGTCCAGAGATCTGGCCCTCCAGGTTTGCTCTCACATTGGCCTCCTCATCAATGAGGCCAAGCCGGAACTCGTGCTGAAGCAGGTGATACCCCTCATCGGGGCAGAGCTCAACTTTCTTCAGAGCCAGAGCTCGGCTCCCAGCGGACAGGGCCGGAAATTTTTCCTCCTTGCCCAATCATTCCTGGTTGGGCAGTTGTACCTGCCGGGACTCCTGCGTCTCCTGGCCTCACGCGGCCTGCACCAGTGTGGTGTGTTGGGCCTGTTGGTGCATGCCTCCTTCAATGGGGACGGGCCAGTCAGTGGTCACAATGCTCGATCCATTGGATCAGTTGGTGATGGTGACCCAGGAAATGTGGAATGCTCTCCAGTGGTGGACCGCTCGGCACATCTGCAGGAGGGCATCCGTCTCGTCTGCTCCGGCCGACGGTCTCTTTATCGACCGACATATCTCTGATGGGTTGGGGTTCCCATCAGGGAGCACAGAGCGCATGGCCTCTGGTCCCTCTGGAGTCCTGATGCTCTATCAACCTGGAGCTCCGGGCGGTCCACCTAGCTCTCACCGCCTTCACTCCGTTTCTACGGGGTCAAGTGGTTCAGGTCCAGACGGACAATACCATGACCATGTGCTACCTAAACCACTAGGGCCGGACGCGCTCCTTGCTGTTATGCAAGGAGGCTCTCTGCATATGGTCTCATGCGCAACCTGGAGGTGGATCTCCTAGCCATTCACGTGGCAGGAGCCTCCAACACCCTGGCCGATGCCCTAAGCCGGATAGGGGCTGCGTCTCACAAGTGGTTCTCTCCTGCCGGAGGTGGTACAAGATCTGTTCTCCCACTGGGTCATGCCTCAGGTGGACCTTTTTGCCTCCAGGGAGAATGCGAAGTTGAGACTGTTTCATGCCCACCCCCCTCAGCAGGGTTCGCTGCAGGGGGATGCCTTTTCGAGGCTGTGGACCCCGGACCTCTTCTACGCCTTTCCCCCATTCCCTTGATCCACAAGGTGCTTCTCAAGGTGAGGAGGAACAAGGTGCAGGTGATTCTGGTAGCTCAAGACTGGCTTCGCCAGCTCTGGTATCCAGATCTCCTCAGTCTCAGCTCCAGGCTCCCAAGGCGGCTTCCAGCCCGCACGGACCTGATCTCTGTCATCAGGGGAAGGTATTCCATCCGGACCTTCAATCCCTGCACCTGACGGCCTGGTTCCTGAGCGGCTAGATTTCCAGGCCTTGGGTCTTCCGACGAGGTCCTGAACGTTGTTGAGGCGACCCGTAAGGGAGTCGACCAGATAATGCTATGCCTTCAAATGGAAGAGATCCTCCATTTGGTGTCAGGCAAAGGGCCTGGACCCTTTCTCCTGTTCCTCGGCAAGCATTCCGGACTACCTGTGGTCCTTTTCTCAGCAAGGGCTTCGGTCGACGACCCTTAAGGTGCACCTGGCAGCCATCTCTGCCTTCCGGGCACGGGCCGGAAAGCAGTCGGTGGTGCAGGAGAAGGTGGTCTGGCGCTTTTCTAAGGCCCTGATCACATTTCCCCTCCGGTGCGAGAACCTCCACCTTTGTGGGATCTACTGCTGGTATTGGCCAAGCTCACAGGCAAGCCATTTGAACCAATGCACAGGTGTGATATCTCCCACCTGTTGTGGAAGACCACCTTCTTGGTGGCTATCACGTCAACCAGAAGGATGGGAGAGCTCCAGGCGCTTCCTTTGAGTCTCCCTATCTAGTCTTCCACAGGGACAAGGTTGTCCTGCGCCCCACCCGAAGTTCCTTCCGAAGGTGGTGTCAGAGCTTCACCTTAACCAGGTGTTGACTCTGCTAGACTTCTACCCCAATCACACCTCGGAGGCCGAATATAGGCTCCATATTGGACCCTAGTTGAGCACTCGCTTTCTTAAGGAGCGTACGGCTGAAGTTCGGGGAGAGGTTCGCCAGCTGTTTGTCACCTATGCTGAAGTCAAGACTGGCAGACCTGCAGCCACGCAGACGATGAGCGGGTGGGTCACCTCCTGCATAGATCTCGCTCTAGGTTGGCGGGCATGGAGCCTCCCAGAGGATAAGAGCTCATTTTACCCGCCATTCCACTGCATCGGTGGCTGCTTCCAGGGATGTCCCTATCCAGGATATTTGCAGGGCTGCTACCTGGAAGTCGGCACATACCTTAATTACCCACTACCACATCGACCTTGGGTCACGCTGGGATGCTGGTTTTGGGACCTCGGTTCTCCAGTCTTTATTCCCTAAGTAGGGGGTGTGCGCCTTGCCTCCCTCCTCCTGGAGAACTGCTAGGAGTCTGCCAGACAGTGTGGATGAACAACATATCCTTGTCCCTAGAAATACAGGTTATGCACCTGTAACAGGAGTTCTAGGAATGGTATATGTTGTTCATCCACACGACCCACCCGACCTCCCCGCCTTCGACGCACAACATGGCTTCCAGTGGGCTAGATCTGGCATCATGGGGCGAAGCCGAGAGTTTTACCACCCGGGTGGGTGGGAGGAGCCAGCTTGAAGACCTTCCGGCAAGATTTAAAGCGGCAAGGAACCTGCCAGACAGTGTGGATGAACAACATATACCATTCCTAGAACTCCTGTTACAGGTGAGTAACCTGTATTTATTGTTCTACTGTTGTAGGAGGAGGTCCACCAGCAAAATGAAGACTTTATTTTCAAGACTGAACAGTCGCCTTATAGAGAGAGAGAGTATCTAAAAGAGGAGAGTAATCCGCCATATCCAGCATGCACAGGTTTGGCACTAGATGTTGTAAACGTATAGGAATCTCCAAAGTTCAGAAAAAGAAGCCACTCACCCTTGCCCCCATGTCCCCAGACATGGTCGGGAAGTCTAGGGCCCAGATTGTCTTATATTCATTCAGCAAATAGAGGGTCAAACAAGGAGCCAAGCAGATTCAGGTGGGGCAGAAACAGATTAACAAATAAACATGCCCCAAAGCCCTTTCAATCATGACCTGACGTGACTCCCAGCACATTTTAACAGATCGAAGCAAGAACTGGGCAGGTGAGATTGAACTTGAGAAAGGAAAATAGATGTGCCAAGTACACTTATCTGTTCTCTGCTTTACCCTGGGTTGGAGATGAATGAGCCCGTCTCCTTCTTACCTTCTCCTCTTCCACCCATTTCTCTGCTAGTTTTGGGCAGGTAAAAAAAGTTGGAGATTGCCCAGGCTTATTGATGCGCAGCTTGGCAGGATACATAAAAGTGAAGATCCAGCCGAGGTTGAACAGCTTTGCCTTAACTACATTAAACTTTTGCCTCTGCATTTATAGATCTCAGCTATAGTCTTGAAAAATGTGTACCTTGGTGTTTTTAAAGTGGATGGGCCCCTTTAGCCCTGTGAAAAATTGGTTCCTTACCACGTATCAGAGATATTTTATCATGCAGTGTCGAGGTGTATCTCTCGGCTTGGACGGCGGGCCCACCCTATGTGCACGTTCGATTTCTACCCCTGCAGCCTCCTGTGGTAGCCCCAAATGCTCCAGTCCCACAAAAAAGATTAATAGTCAAATTAACCAGCCTGGGAGTGGGACCCAGGGTGGTAGCCTGGGTAAAACATTGGCTGGACAACAGGACACAGAAGGTAATTGTAAATGGAGTCCACTCAGAAGAAAGGGGGGTTACTAGTGGGGTACCGGAGGGTTCAGTATTGGGTCCAGTCCTTTTTATTGTCTTCATCAGTGACATTGCAGAGGGACTGGAAGGAAAAGTACGCCTTTTTCCAGATGACACAAAGATCTGCAACAGGGTTGATACACAAGGAGGCGTGGAAAGGATGAAAAGGATTTGGCAAGGTTGGAAGAATGGTCAGAAGTATGGCAGCTAGGATTCAATGCAAAGAAGTGCAAATAATGCACCTGGAAACAAGAACCCAGGGAAGAATACACAATGGGTGGGGAGGTAGTAACAACAACAAAAAGGAAAGGGACCTGGGGGTAATCATATCAGATGACCTTAAGGTTAGCAAGCAATGTGAGAAGGCAGTAGGGAGGGCTGGGGTATACTGGGATGTATAGGAGAGGCATCATCAGCAGAAAACAGGAAGTTGTTATCCCTCTGTACAGACAGTTGGTGAGACCCCATCTGAGTACTGTGTCCAGTTCTGGAGACCCCATCTCCACAAGGACATAGACAGGATAGAGGCAGTCCTGAGGAGGCAACTAAAATGGTGCAGGGTCTGCAAGAGAAGCCGTATGAGGAGAGGCGCTAAAGGAGCTTAATATGTATACCCTTGAGGAAAGAAGGGAGAGGGGGACATGATAGAAACTTTAAGTACCTCAGTGGAATCAACAAAGTCCAAGAGGGTAGCATCTTTCAGAAAAAGAGACGTGCAAGAACAAGGGGACACAATTTAAAGATAGAAGGAGGGCGGTTCAGGGGCAATGTGAGGAAGTATTATTTCACAGAGAGGGTAGTGGATGCATGGAACAGCCTTCCTGAGGAGGTTGTGGGGTCTAAAACTGTGGGAGAATTCAAGAATGCATGGGACAGACATAAGGCAATTCTTGTGGGGGGTAGGAAGAAATAGGCTGTTGGTTAACTAAGATCTGCGGTCTATCCTGTAGGTAAGGAAATGGGCAGACTAGATGGGCCTAGCGGTCCTTATCTGCCGTCAGAGTCTATGTTTCTAGCCATTTGTGCAGTTCTGATTCAGGATTATAGCCTTCAGTTCCTTCTGGGAGCCTGACAGTGCACAGATTAGAGCACCTAGATCGGTTCCTTGGTCCTCAGCTCGGGCTACGAGCTCTTCCACTGCCTTCTTTAGCTCATTCCGTTCACCAGTAACCGCTTGCAGGGAGTCTTCCAAGTCGCTCACACAGTGCTCCAGTTCTGATATCTGAGTCGTATGTGTTGCAGAGGTTTCAGAGAGGCCTGTTACCACAGATTGTAGGTGAGTGATTTGTGCCGTGATGTTAGTAAAACCGCTTTCATCTCGTGCTGCATCTGGGCTAAGGTGGCTGGTACACCTGCCAAAGAGCATTCAGTTAGTGACACGTTAGAGTTAGTCAAGTAGCAGAGTCAGTGGCCTAGGGAAGGCCTGAGATCTGGGGTGGGCCTCTGTTCCCGGGCGTGGATTCTTCGGCACTGGTACTGGCTCAAATCTTAATTTAGCTTGTTTATATATTTTCCGGTGGCCATGGACCATTAATAGCTCCTCTTCCTGCGTAGTACCGTTTCTGATGCAATTAGGAGGCCTAAAAGATGCTTTCAAGAGAGTGCCTAGAGGAGCAGGCTAAAATGCATCCACCGGTGTTCAGAAGCTAGCCACGCCACGCCCCCCCAGTTGGTCTTGGTTTTAGGTACATGCAAGGACCCTGGGACATTCGATCTAAGGGAATAAGTGCAATTGTCAAACTTTAAAAGCACAGACAAGGTCATGGGGGACTGCCTGTTAACGACTGAGTAAGTTAGACTTCTCAGGGCAGATGTCCGCAGTTCAGAGGAGGGAATCACCCTAACCTGGTAAATATGTCACAGTGATGAGTGAATCTATTTGTAGCCAGAGCAAATCTGCAGATATTATGGTAAGCTACATCCCATCTGTGAAGGGTAGTTTTAGATGAAGGGTGGTAGAACGCCATCCCATATGTCAGTGTTGGCAGAAGTGTGCCACAGGCAATAGCAATGCAGGGCACAGGTGTCAGGCGTTCACGGACTTTGTAAGAAAGTTCAGGTTTTGTGTCAACTGCCTTGCATGTGTAAGCAATGTGTGCTGTAAAGTCTTGAGAGGGATCTAGTGTCACATCCAGATATTTAAATGTGTGGACTGTCATGAGGCAAGGTCCATCCAGACGTTCAACAGTAAGAGGAGTGGTATTCATTCTTGACCTAGAAGAGGAGCCAAATAACACTGCTTGGGTCTTGGCAGTGTTCATTAGGAGCTTGTTCAAGTGGAGCCAGGTCTGTATGGATTTAAGGTCAGAGGTGAGAAGATGGTTTAATTCAGGGATACTACAAGAGCTAGAGAAGGAAAGCTAGATCATCAGCATAAAGGATAGGGGTACAGTGACTGAGACATTTACTAATAGTTAGTGTAAATGGAAAAGAGATGGAGCCCTAATATGGAGTCTTGGGGGACTCCACCTTTAGTGGCAGCTGGATTAGACAGGGAATGACCAAATTTAACTCTCTGAAACCTGTTGCTCAGGTAGCTAGTGAACCAGGCCAGGACAGGGAGGAAGATACCCAGAGCACCTGGTTTAGATTTTAGTAATGTGTGGTCAACCAGCTCAGAGGCCTTTGTAAGGTCAAGGAAGACTGCTCCTGTAAATTCAGCTCTATCCATAGGAATGGTGATGGGGGGGGAGAGGTAGAGGAAGGCGGTGGTGGTGCTGTGACCCTTTCAAAATAATATAATAATATAGCATAATATATACACACAAAGAGGGGATATAATACGTAAATGTAGATGTAAACAATATAAATAGAGTTCAGACCCACCCTAGCGCTTGAGGAGTGCCCCTCTGGCCCCCAGCAATGATAGGCGCAGGCTGTGAGGTCCACAGGGCAGGACAAGATTCAAGTATGGGACAGTTTTCTTCTGTGTTAGACAGGTACAGTGGATATTTCACAGGGCTAAGAGTTTCCTCAGTATTGGTCTGGCAATACCGTACATTGCAGACTTTGGGTGTGCATATGGTCTAGATTGTTTCACTGGTAATGTATTCTAGAACCAGGCACGCATTTAAGCTGTGAGGTGTCACCATTGAGAGTTACAGCATTGTTGCTGCTAGGGAATCGTAGGCCTAAGGCATGCCTAGTGGGATGCCTTCATTGACACTGTTTGAGAAGAGCTGCTTGGAGGAATGAGAGTCATTCATACAGCGCTATTGCAAGCCTTTAATCCAGGCTACTGGCAGACCAGGGATGCCTGGTAGTTCCTTGGAACTCCAGCTCAAGAGGCAGTGCAGAGAGGCCAGTCATAGCAGACAGCTGTTTCAAGCCACAGTGTACCAAGAGAATTGGATCCCAAGTTCATCTGTGCTCACCTCACTGCATTTGCAAAAGCCCCCCACTGCCCAACAGCTGGTGGCTGGCATGAGGCAGAGCATGGGGCAGCTGCATGGTCACCGTGGATGCCTCCTGGCTGTGGGTCCTTGTAGAGCATATTTTATAACTACAAAAAAAGGTAAAATAACGTACAACATAAGGAGCGGGGAGAGCATTGGTGAAAACTGGACTTCCTCAGCAAGACCCTACCCACGGGACCAGATAAGGCAATAAAGCAAGACTATTGTCAAGAACACTGCAGGAAAATTAGTAACATGAGTTTTCTTTTTGTGCACAGCAGCCTCCTTTCGTTACAGTGCTTCCAGTAGTACAGTGACCAGTAAGAGACAGACATCCAGCGAGCCAAGAGCAGAGGGGCCACTGGAGGAGCAGCTGCAAGTGCTGTGCTAGATGAAAGCCCAAGCTTGAATAGAAGCTTGCTTGATGGAGACACTGATACCTGAGGAACCTATGGCCCCCACAGGTCAGGTAACTGAGAGGCCAGTCTGCTCTTGAGGTAAAGCGCATAAGGGGTTGATAGGTCTCTTGGAGGAGGACACAGCCAAAGGCCCAAAAGCCTGTCCACCTGCAGGGAGAGCCATTCAGCTGGGCTCCTTCTGGCGGCTGGGATGGAGACTGCAGTAGGCCCATTGCAGCGGAAAGTAGAGGGATCAAGCAGGAGGTGCTCCCCACTATTCTTCAAGTTCCTGGGACTGGGCCTGGGGGGTGAGCAGGAACAGCTGGACACAGTGGATTGGTTCGAAAGCTTTCCTACCACAGCAGCTGCCCCACGGTGGGTCATCCCTGCAGCAAGCACAGCTGCATACAGTCATGTTGTCCCCCAGATCTGGAAGTGGCTCAGGAAGGCCTGTCCAGCATGGGGGCAGGGAGCCAGCTCCTGGTGAGCCTAGCGATACCAGCAGGGGAGAGTCAGCCTAGACCGAAGCTTGGCTACGGCCTGGGCTGGGGCAGCCTTCGGACTACCAGCTCCATGGGGCAGTGTGGGGCTGATGGGGACCCTTTCCCAGAAGTTAGGCTTCAGGTTATACTGTTATACTGTGTTATGATCTATGATCTGGGTTCACATTGTCCTTGATTCCTCCGGAGCAAAGGATAAGTGGGTTTGATGAGGACCCCTTACCCCAAGAATTAGTTAAACAGTTACCCTATGTTATGAGCATGTGCTAGGGTGAACAACTTCTCAGATAGGAGACAGAGGCCACTGAGGAAGTCTCCAGGAGTCACCATGGGAGCATTGTGACAGAGCGTGCAGGGACTCTGACAGGCTGGGACCCACAGCTATAGAGTGAAAGAGGGTTGTAATTCCTCTGTGGGTTGTGGCCCAAGGTTCCATGGAGGTGCACAGTTTGGTGTCTATCCAAGGTCTGCAGTATGACACGTCATCTTCAGCAAATGTGTGACAAGGGCAGGATACTAAGGCCATAGTGCGGTTAATGGACAATGATTGGGACTTACATTGACTCAACATGCTGTGCTTTGGAGTTGATACACTATGTCTAGGAGGTATCTAGAGTGAGCTGCTTGAGGCATTGGACTGCATCCGTCCTGTGGCAGCTTTGGAGTTTCTCAGGAAGATGGTACAAAGGGAAAAGGAAGAGGCAAATTCTTTCGAAGGACTCCTCACCCAGCTGGCATGAGGTGATGGGCTGCAGGACCTGGTTCCCAGTTTCAGAGGATCACAGTCAACCTCATTGGGCTTGCCTGTAGGTGCAGTACCACCAGATGGGGATAGGTCACCTTCCACCTGGCTAGTTGGCCCCCCCAATCTCTGAGGTTTGAGTTCCAACTCGGAAGTACATCTTTTCCCACAGTCCGCGTGAGGGTGTGGCCCCATGAAAAGTTTTGGAGCTTCCATGTTTGAATTGACAAGACTCTAGCTGTGCATGGCACTGTAATAGGTATCATGTTGTAGTTTAATAACTACATGGCTGCAGCCATTTCTTACAAGACTTGTATGCTGTATAGTTTGTCCTGGGTAGAGGATGTAGAGGCTTATCAAGACAATTACTGGCCCATCTTGCTCCTCCCTGTCCTGGCTAATGTGCAGGAAAAACTTGTTCTCTCCCAGCTATCCACCTGCCTTGACTCCTTTTCTTTCTTCTTTTCGGTATGGCTTCCACAATCACCACTCCACCATCTCCTTCCTCCTCTTGATCACTGGCTTTATGCTAAAAGGCATGGACCAGGGCCTGTTCATCACAGCCATTTTCATAGACCTAGCAAAGGCCATGGCAGATCCTTCTCTTGATGGTTCATTTGTTTATTCAACTTGGTGGTTGGGCAGTTCCATTCTTATCTCTGGATTGGTTCCAGTTGGTCCAAGTTGGTGGTGCCCTATCCTCTCCCCTGTCCATCAAATCTGGCTTCCCCCAGGGTTCCATCCTTGGTCCAGTCATTTTCTACATCTTCCTAAATGACCTCCCCTCTGCCTGTGTCTCCTCACACATGCACACTTACAGTATACAAATCATACAGTTCTGTTTGTTTCAGGTGTTTCTGTCCCTGAGCTGAAATCATTACTCCAGCATGACGTGAACAGTACGTAATGTGTACTATGCTTTGTTGTTATGTACATGAACCCATTGTTACTTTGTTGCTGCTGTTTCACTCCCTGCTTTATCCCTTCCCCAAGGTCATACCTGGAAACAAGCTCCGGCTTGGTATGCCTGTCTCAGTCATCAAATTTTTACAATAAATAAAATAAATGTACATCCATTGATATTCACAACACCAGGATCACGCTCCCTCTCAACCTTCTGTTCTCTGTGTTAAATAATTTACAGTAAGTATGTCCGGTCTCTTCTAGCTGCTCTTGATCCTGAAGCCACTAATCAGCTTGGTGGCCGTTTTGGACCCTTGCAATCTCTTCCAAGTCCTCTCTGTACTGTAGTGACCAGAAGTGGACACAGGTTTCCAGGTGTAGTCTTACCAAGGCCTTGTAACTGGGCCCTCCCATTAAACACGCAAATGAACGGAAAATGCAAAAAATATTGCACCCAAAGCAGGGAAACAGAGACTCAGTAGATTTAATAGCCTTAGCTATTTATGGTTTTGTTTCATAAACAAGTGCCAAACAGCAATAAAGAATATATTACTCACAGTTGAAAAGCACGATCTACGTGCATGCTGTGGACACTGACATTTCTCTGATGAAGCCCTGTAGCCACTAGGACAAAACATCAGTGTGATGTAGCATGTCTGCAGCACGCAAATAGATCATGCGTTTCAACTTTATCATTGTTTGGCACTTGTCTGTGAAATAAAACATGAATAGCTAAGGCAATTGAATGTACTAGTACTCTGTCGCCTTGCTTCAGGTGCAATATGTTTGTGTTTTCAGTTTTTTTCCATATACAGCTGAAGAAGTCCCTCTCATCAGCCATCTAATTGTTTCTTCTTGATTTCATATTTTGAAAATCTAATTTTGTTTACTATGCAACACAACCCCTGGCTCAGTGAGAAAAGACTATGCCAAGGATGGGTACATACATGGCAGCTGCATGCTACAGTGCCCCCTGCTGACTGACCCATGGACCTGCACTTGCAGGGGTTGGGGACGAGGTACTGGAGTGATGGTGGAATGAGTTTTCACTGGGATTGTGGGCCACTAGTACTGCTGGGCTCATAGTAGTACCTACGGTGAGTCAAGGCTGCCAGGCCTCAAGCTGTGCAACTGGCCTAGTTTTCCGCATCACAGACTGGCAAGATCCTGGTTGAGAGCTAGTTGGTGGGGTGGGGTATAGAAGGAAAAGCAGAAGAACTGTACCTAGCACGGTGTTAGACATGGGGCATGTATCTGTACCCCCAAATGAAACCACTCCTTCAGCTTTTAAACTCAGTGGTTATTGCCTTGACCCCATTTTAGAAGCTGAACATTTTCTTCAGTTTAATACTTGCCCTCTTCAACAGTTTGTGAAAGCACAGCCTCATTTATTAGCAATAAAGAGCAATAATCAGAAATCCATTAGCTAGGATCTCAGGAGCACACAGCTCTAATGGAGACAGCCTTCTGTGATCCGCATGGGCTGGTTATAAGGATTATAACTCTTTCACCTTCTGGTTGTGCGGAGTGAATACTGATGGCAGACATAAAGTAAAAGCGAGAGAAGCAAACAGTCTATTATGAGGAATAGATGACTCTGAGATTAGCCTCTTACTGCTAGAGTGCTATAGAGTTGGGGGCTTTTCTTTCTTCAGCATTTCAGTTGTCAGTTTTTCCAGGCCAGCATTATGTCTTCCACCTACCTGAATCTTTTTTCATGCCCCAAGTAGCCCACAGGTATCCATCTCCAGAACCAGCTTTTTCTGCACTACCTTTACCCTAGCTTCACATTATTTCATTCCATGAACCCAGCCTCCCAACTGGCTGGTACCCATGCAAGTACTACATGGTACGTCTGACGCGGGGCACACGCACAGGGAGGCATGGTGTTTTTCAGATTTTTGTGAGTCTTTTAAAATAAAATATTTTAAAGCCATGCCACATCATAATGTCAATAAGGTATCTCCTGTGGGTTGATTACTGATCGGCGACCCCCCGCCCCCACAGGCTTGTGCTGACTTTGTGCAAGAGGGATTACATCACCCTTAACCCCGTCCACCTCTAAAGTAACCCATGGTTTATCCACCATGGTCGACATACCATGGGGTGACCACTTCCCCTGGGACAGCTGGATTCTACTAGTGGAACGAGAATAGGGTTGTTGGTGAAGAGAGGCAGAGCCTGAAGGAACCTCTTCAGGCATGAATGGGGTACCTTCATCTGTCCTGGACTGTCTGGCTAGAATTCAAACAGACAGAAGTGAGAAAGAAATAAGCTACCTAGCTGGGATTTGAACCCAGGCCACTCAGATTACTGTTCAGCTGTACCACCAGAAAAACTGGAAACTAGGACTTTACACCAATTCTTTCTCAAATGCACAACCTTGAGCTACACAAATTTTTGATTATGTTTAATCCACAAGGGTGTGATGTGCATATTTATAATATATATGGAATACAACCAAACTAGAGAAAGAAAGAAATGTCCTAGCAAGGATTTGACGTCCTGGTTATGCATTTGAGAAATAATTGGTGTCTCTGTAAGTCCCAGGTTTCCAGTTGTTCTGGTGTTGCAAATGATAGGGTAATGGAACAGTAATCCAAGCAGCCTTGGTTCAGATCCCAACTAGGGAATTTATTTCTCACTTCTGTCTCTTTTTATTCCATACATGTACACCACACACACACACACACACACACACACACACGCACGCACACAGAATTAATGCCATTAACTTTTGTGTAGCACCAGGTCTGCATTTGAGGAAGAACAGGTGTCTCTGAGAGTCCCAGGCTTCCAGTTCTCCTGGTGGTGCAGTTGGTAGAGAAGTGGAATGGTATTCTGAGCAGCCTGGGTTCAAATCCCAGTTAGGGCACTTATTTCTTTTTTGCGTCTGTTTTTTTGGAATCCATATATATGCACATCACACCCCATCCCTCCCTCCCTCTGGAACGTAAGAGGAAAACCAAGCAAAGTGCCCCTCAGGAACTTTGGAGGGTGAGCGAGACCATCCTCCTATGCAGCTCTATTTCTAGCCTCACCACAGATGCAAGACACTTTTGCATCATACGTCAGCCATGTGAATGAAACATCTGCCATTCCTTCATAGTTCTCCTCCCCTTATGCCAGCAAGGGTAGGCATGAAATATAAAGTGCTAGCCACTCTCCCCAACACAAGAGACAGCTACCCTGTCTTGGCCAGTCACCTCCCGACATTCCCTGGAGGCCAGTTTTGTTCATAAGTGAAACCAGTTTGGTGGTCTGTTAGGCTGTTATGTGGACTGTAAGGATAGATGAATCAGATCTGTCAAAATCCAGTAAAAATATTTGAAAGTTCCTGAGACTGAGCTCCTGAACAAACCTTTTCTTCACCAAATGTTTCTTTGAATGTAAATTGTAATTGCATTGGTTTTCATGCAAACTATATGCAAATTATTTGCTAACTGCTGGTTCAGAAATACTTGTTTTGTCTGTTTTATTTTTGTACTTGTAAGCAGATGAGCACTTTTCCATTTACACTTATGATAAGTACGCCGATAAAAAGCAGTTTACATAAAACATTTTAAACACACATTATTATAACAAACCACAGAGTTCAAAAACAGTTGCAGACATTCTTTTGGACAAGCCAGTTTTTTAGGAACATAGGAATCGTGTCGGCAGATGGGGACCACATGATCCATCCTGTGTTTCTGCCCTCCCCTCCCTATTTAGACTGTGCCCTGATGTGTCCACAATGTCTGTTCTTGAACGGGTTTTAAAGATGCCCAGTAGAAGACAATTAACAGTGTCATTCGACAATGAATTATAAAAGGTAGAGTCCTTAAAAAGTAAGGCTCTCTGCCCTTGAGATATATGAGGAATTTTAAGGAGGCTGTTACTCTGGGATCTAGTGCCTCGCAAGCCACAGACCCCTAAAAATGGCAGCAACTGAGGAAGGAAGTTTTCTCAACACCGCGTTATGGAGCAGAAGCACCATACAAAAAATTAATCCTATTTTCTAGGGGCAAGCACCCGGCAGTCTGATATAAGTGACAATGATGTGTCTTTGTAGGCAACTTAGTAAAAAAAATGACAAATGCTATGTTAGAAGCCCATAATCAAGAACAGAATGTAGTAAGCAGTGTGCTAATAAAATCCGAGATTCAGGTAACAGACCTATTCCATGTTGGATGGCCTTAGTCACTTGCAGAACATGGGGTTCAAATGAGAGAGTCCTATCCAACACTAACCCTAAATACTTGAAACATTCTACTGACTCAAAAATAGCACCCTTTAGGTGAACAAGCATAAGATCCACATCTGTTTCATTCCTAGGAATAACAAATTGCATAATTTTTTATGTATTTAAAACCAGCTTCCTGGACAGCAGTCAACGTCGGAAAGAATTAAAATCTTCCTGGACACTGTCCATCTCTTCTTTCAGAACTAGACCTGTACTAAATATAATTGCATCATCGGTGTAAAGTATTACGTTTGATGATTTACTGGATACAGGTGCCAAATTTAAGAATAAAGAAAAAAGAGGTTGCCTGGGATTGAGCCCTGGGGCACCCCATAATCAATAGGATGTGACATAGACAAATGGCCGTGGATTGAAGTTCAGTGTCTCCTTTCATCAAGGTAGGTAGAAAACCATTTAATAGCATCAAACGAAAAATAGCAAATCCATCAAAAGCATACAGTCCACAAGGTCGAAAGCCTTGGTGAGATCCACAAATACCGCTGCTACAGTGCCCTTTATTGTACTGCGCACACAACTAGTGAACTTCACCATGGCTTTTTCTGTATTGTGAACTGACCAAAATCCATGCTGAGAATATGTGATTATGTCATACTGATATAAACAAGCATTTGTCAATGCCAAATATTTGCTTGTTGGCATTGGCATTGGTATTGGTGGGGTGTGCCTTTGGGTCGTCAGGCATAATGGCCACACCATTTCACCACACCCTACTCTGCAGACACCGACAAGTGTTACAGTGTGCCTTGGGGTCTTTAGCCCTTATGCTAACCCCATTCCATCAGGAAATACGGTGAGATGGGTGCAGTATAGGAGAATGGGGTGAACTTTGGGGCCGAAGAGTCCAAGGCACACCTTGATGCCTCTCACTGGCTGCAGGGTGTGGGTGGGGGTGGAATGGTATGAGCATTACAGGTGACAATCCCAAGTCACACCGATGATGCCTGTCAGTCTCTACAGGGTGGGGATTATGATCAGAAACCCTAACACCTCAGGTGTTCATTGGTATTTTCACTCCAGATTTTCAACATGGGTTTTTGTGACCCCAGCCTTATGAACAGTGGTAATATCAGTTTGTTAATCGAAGCTGATTTTGCACAGTGACTACGGCATTTGGCACCACAGGTACGAAAACACATTTTGAACAGGATGTGAAAAATGACAGCTGTACTGTTCATGGGGACGTATAAAAAATGGCAATGTTGAAAATCTGCAGTGAAAATAGTAAAAAAACTGGTGAAGTCACGAGCATGCGTAGAAACTGCACAACGCACACCTTTAATGTAATTACTCGGGGGATATTTTTACAGCAGATTGTCAACACAGGCATTTTGGGACTCTGCTCATGAACAGTGTCACTGTCATTTTCTTAATCTGTTCCGAACAGTGATTTCCCACAGCGACCACGCATTTCTGCGCAGAAAGTGTGAAAACACATTTCGGTCATGTTGTGAAAAATTACAGCTGTACTGTTCATAAGGAAGTGCGGAAAATGCCAGTGGTGAAAATCTGACTGAAAATATTACAAATTCATGAACTTACGAGGGTGCGTGGAAACAGCACAATGCTCGCCTTGTAAGACAGTCATTTTATGGACTTTATCACCAAATTTTCAAAATAGCCATTTTAAGACCTCTGCTCATGAACAGTGTCACTGTGATTTTCTTAATCTGTCCCAACCATTGATTTCAAGACACCGACTGCGCCATTCTCGCGCTTTTATGGACTTTGTCACCAAATTTTCAAAATAATCATTTTAAGACCTCTGCTCATGAACAGTGTAACTGTGATTTTCTTAATCTGTCCCAACCATTGATTTCGCAGACACCGACTGTACCATTCCGCTACATGCGCGAAACACATTTGGGGAGATGTGAAAATGACAGCTGCACTGCTCATAAGGAGGTGTGGTAAAATGGCAATGTTGGAAATCTGGAGTGCAAATATTACAAATTAGCGAACTTACAAGCGTGCATAGGAACTGCGCGTTAACGACGCTCATAAAGAAGTCATTTTGGGAATTTTTTTCCAGATTCAACATAGGGTTTTTGGGGCCTCTCATGATCAGACACTGTCATTTCGCATATCGGTCCTGAAAGGTGGTTTCGCGCCATGACCGTGAAATCACCTTTTGGGACTGAATAACAAAATGACAGTGCAAGAATTCATGAGGTGGTTCCCAAAAAACCCATGTTGAAAATTTGGTGAAAAAATTCCCAAAAATGCCTGAGATATGCATCAAAGTTGGAAAAAACCCTATTTATTCCATTATACAGCTTACCGGCATTTCCTCAGTTCACGGTCGGCTTTGAAGAGTGCAGACGTGTTCCTGGTCCACCGAAGATCGTCGAGCCGGACTCCAGAGGGAAGTATGGTGTGGGGTGGGTGCGGGGAGGCAAGGTGCACGAAGGTGGGCGTGGTTGGGGGAGGGGGTCAAGACAGTCAGCAAGGGAACGTTTTTTTCTTTCTAGTTTTTTTTTTCTTCTAGGAGGACGAGGTGGGACATTTGCCATGCTGGGATGGGCTCCCAGCATGGCAGCTGGAAGTTTTTTTTGGGGCGCAGCAGAGTCGATAGGGGAGTGGGCACCCTTGTCGGTTACAGAGAGGTTTGCCATGTTGGGATGGCTCCAGCATGGCACCTGGAAGTGTGTTGGGGAGCAGCAGACAGACGCTTGCCACGCTGGGGTGGGCTCCTGGGTGGCACCTGAAACTCTGTTGGGGGAGCACAGGCGGCGGGGATTGGGCACCCTTGTGGCCATACTGTGTGTGTGTGGGGAGAGTGCATGAGCACGCTGGGTGGGCTCCCAGCGTGTTACTTGTTTGGGGAGAGGAGCTGTCTATGACAGCTCTTTCACTACAGTGCCGGACGTGCAGGCATTTTGCCTGCCGGCCTTGGCAGCCAAATTGCCCTACACGCTGCAGTGATTTTCTTTTCAACTGTAAGTCACAGATTTGGTAAACGCCTGTCACAGACAGCTCTTACATTCATTGGTGTGGTGGGACGTGCCTGCAAAAAGGCAGCAGGGCATTGAAGTAGAGGGCACACCTAACACCTCTCAAGATGGTGGCACTATGTTTCTTGCACATGCATGCAAGCAAACATAAAAATGTGCCATTTAGTCAAATATAATTCTTTCCAAGATTGTTGAAAGGGACCAGTAAGGATATCGAACAATAGTCTACTTCCAGATCTATGTATGGGCATTAGAGTGGCCAGTTTCCATAAGCTAGGAAATACACCCTGACATAATGAATACAGTATGCACCACTTATACCATCCATGCATGCTTAGGTTGGACAGCCATTTAGAATGGACAGTTTGTGGTTTCCAAAACCATTCCTTATAGGGCTCCATTGTAAAACACTTCGTTATTTTGGATTAATGGTGCCTGTTATAGCGGATGCCTAGACCCATTAACACCTCCTCAACTAAAATCAGGTACCCTCCCTGACATTTCCAGAGGCTACCTGACCACAACTGTGGAGGTATTATTGGGACTTCCATAGTACACTGAATCGCAGTTAACAGGGTGTTAAACTGCTATGTCTCCCTCCCGCAGTCCTGAGCTGTGATACAGGATTGGCAGACATGTTTTTTTGTTTGTTTGTTTTTTCAGTTACAGTTAAAAGTGTATTAAAGATCCCCGATACCATTTGAAAAACTTACAAAATGGATTTAGACACAATTCAGTTTATATTTCATATATTTTCTATAATTCTTTCCCTTTTTTCTTTTTTTTCCCTTAAATACAGTTGTATAAAAGAGGATTACTGTCCCTTAAACCTTATCTGCTCTTTCTGCTTGCCTACACCTCATAACACAATCCCCTGTTTATGGCACCGTAATTATCTCCACAGCAACAGACTGTGATGTCATAAACAGAACTGTGATGTCAGGTATAGGCAAGCAGACAGAACAGATAGGACAGTGATCATGTCTACATGAAAATATCCTTAGTAATAAAGATGTAAGAGTGAGAATAACAGAAACAGACTAGTAAATATAAGCTAAATTGTGTCTAAATATTGTATTGTATTTCTTTCAGAAAAAGAGATGTGCAAGAACAAGGAGACACAATTTGAAGATAGAGGGGGGAATGGCTTGGGGAATGTGAGGAAGTATATTTTCACAGAGAGGGTGGTGGATGCATGGAACAGCCTTTCTGAGGAGGTTGTGGGGTCTAAAACTGTGGGAGAATTCAAGACTGCATGGGACAGACATAAGGCAATTCTTGTGGAGGGTAGGAAGAAATAGGCTGTTGGTTAACTAGGATCTGCAGCTTATCCTGTAGGTAGGAAAATGGGCAGACTAGATGGGCCAAGCGGTCCTTATCTGCTGTCAAAATCTATGTTTCTATGTATTGTTTCAAAGTTGTCACAGTGGCATCAGGGACTCTTTAAAGCCACTCAGTTTCTCTGTAGCATGGCTGCTAAGCAGCCAAGTCTCTCCTCCCTCCTGGCGATCCTAAGCTGTGATACAGTAGTGGCACATATGTCTGTGTTTTTGTTTGTTTTTACTCAGTGTTCAAAGTCTATCAAAGTCGCTCGGTTTCGCTGTAGCATGGCTCCTAGCTGCTAACCTCTTCCCTCCCAGCGGTCCTAAACTGTGATATAACAGTGGCACTCCTGTTTTGTTTTGTTTTTTTCATTTTGCTCATAGTTCAAATTCTGTCAAAGCTGCTCAGTTTCTCTGTAGTATGTCTACACTTGTCATTCCCTATCCACATTTCTCCGTGTAGAGGAGAGTGAGAGACTTGGCGCCGACACTGCCTGCAGTACACTCTGTCAACAAAGTAGCTTCTGTTTCAAACCCATTGCTTGCAGGTGTTCTTGTTGGGGAGTCCTGCCACTAATGCTGCTTGCAGCTAAGTCTGTCATGAAAGCAGCTTCTCTCTCTCAAACCCACTGCTTGAGGGTGTTTTTGGTGGAGATAGAGTAACCTGGAGCTGAAACTGAAAATGTTGAAAGGGAGGGCTATTTTATGCTAAATAGGGAGGGCTGTACTGCAAACAGTACTGAGTGAGATCACTGAAAAATGCCTTTTTGGATATCCTGGACATCACTTATAATGGACAAATGTTAGTGGCAGTATAGCCTAGAGGGTAGGCAATGAGCTGTAAATGAGATTGGTATATCAAACAGAACTGGGGTTGATTTCCGCAACATCCACTTGCATACTGTGTGACTCTGAGCAAGTCAGTTAACCTCTCCAGTGCTCCCGAGTTGCTCCTGAAAATAGGCACTTGTGCTCAATGGGTCTTATCCATTCTATGCACAGACTAATCCATTATAGCTTACATATCTAGATATAACTCAAGGTAAGGCTTTGGCAAGATCAGCAATAACCAATTTCAAAATACGAAAATCAGTGTTATCCAATCTGATGCTGGGATGGGGGTCATATTTTAGTATATAATCCTGTACCAGTTCGGGGAATAGACACTGGAAATAAAATTTAGGACAGTTACCTGATAGGTTTATATTCTGGGCAACAACTGAAGAAGGATCTGTACTGCTGTCCTACTAGCACAGTGGTAGGGTTTCCATTTGCAACGCTGATGCCTCGGGTTCGGGAATGGACCCGAGAAGTTGGAGGACTGACCGGGAGGAGGTGGATTAGGCATCCCATTAACTGCTATCTGGGTGGGAGGGGGTGATCAGCACATGACTGTCCTTTGGTGGAGGCCGGGGAGCAGCTGCCAGAGCCTAGGTTATGGAAAGGCATGCCAGGCGAGTGTCCCTAATCATGCCTCATATGGGAATAGCATCCAAAAATTACGGCCCCAAGAATGATGCCCACTTCACCAGTCCCGCTATACCTGCCCGCAGCACTCAGCTGGTGACCAAGTTCAGTGTTCGTTGGGATCGGCCCGACCCCTCGGTCCTGCCCTGGGGACAAGCCAAGGAGACACAATGGTAGCAGGGGATCTGCCATGAATGTGGTTCAGACTCGGTCGATGGCGCCGCCTCTCGATGACCGCCCTGGGAGGCAAGCCGGGAGGATCACCACCCAAGATAAGACTCGGGGTGGGGGCTGAATGCGGGAGCAGGGTTTAGCCACTGGATCTGGCACAAAAAAATGGATCTGTACTGCTTTCCCTATATTTTTCTAAATCTGCAAAATATTAAATGCCCTTGCAACATTTTGGGGGTCATCTACCAAGCCACTATCATCATTAACAGTAATTAATACAGGGAGGAGCGCTCTTCCCAGAAGGAGTTTAAAGTCTGGCAAGTCCTCCTCCGACCTCCAGCATCACATAGTTGTTTGTTATTTAGCTAATCTGACTGCCGTTTGTACCAATTACACAATCACTTGAATTGTAGGAGATCCCCTGTGTCTTTAGAAGACCTAAACCTCTTCCAGACTTTATCCCTAATTCTCATTTGTTTCAAAGGATTGGGGTAGCCATCCCCCTTTTTTTGTGCTGTCATCTTCATTTTATTTGAGAGCTACTTTATCACAAATGTCACAAAATAGGATTGTTAAATCTATTTAGGGCTTCATCAGTGTTAAGCTGGAGTAAAGCGGACCTCTGGTGAGAGGTGGTACCCATAATATAAACCTTGAATGTACTTTTATTAACATTTACTGTGTCCCACGAAGTTGTGTATTCTGAGTGACTATCTGCTGTATCCAGCCTCAGTGTTACCTCACAGAACACGCTGGGATACAGGTGGGTATTATACACCAGTCAGAGTGCTCCGTGGAGTCAGTGCCATTCTAAAAATCCCCAGGGCATCTGGAATCGAGCTGTACTCCGCCAGTATGCCTTCCTGGTAAATCTCTTAAATAAATAAATAAATAAATAATAGCACCAGGCAACACTGTGGAATTAATTACAGTCTGCAAAGCTCTTTTAAGAGCTGTTTTGCACTTTTTATTAAATAGTAAGGGTTTTTCACTCCTTTAGTCGTAGCGCTAAACCGGAAGCAGGAAGCTGCAAGACTTCTGGTTTGGCTGAACTTAAGGCTCGCTATGGCGAGCGTGCGCAGGGCCGCGTGCAGAGACACGCGTATCTGCATGTGTCTGCTGTGTCCGCTGAGAGCTGGAAAGGCATATATACAAGGCAACAAGAAATATCTCGAAGTGTTCGCTATAGTTCTAACATGGATATTAACGAAGGCTTTTTCACACTCCAGTCAGATGAGATAGCCATGCTCTGTATACTTTGTAACAAATTCTGCCTGGAGACTCAATCAGGTTTTGATGGCTTAAAATGTGAAGAATGCCTAGAAATACTGTCTCTAAAAGAAAGATCAAGGAACTTGAATGAAAAATATTTGAGTTACAATACAAAAATAAAAGAAAGGAAAACAATATGGTGATTACATCGCTCCTACCAAAATTATGAATCAACCCAACAAACCTCAATCAGATTGTCACAAAAGAGCAAGAGAATTAGTCAGTGGTACAGATGATGAGTGGAGCCCTGTACAAAACAAAAATAAATGTAAGAAAGGTAGAAGATGCATGGAGTTTTCTTTACCCCTACAGAATAGATTTACACCACTACTTCCAGATGGAGAGGAGCCCGCCCAGATTATAATTGATACCAACAAGCTAAATACCATAGGTGACACAGATGACCATGATCATAATATAAATAAATCTACTTCCCCCCCCAAAACAATAGAGACTAATAAAAAAGTCACATTTCTTCCACACCAGTAGTTGTAGCAGGACTTTCTAATGACCAGGTTCCCAGTCCCCGGAATTTACTTCCTACTGAACCAACCAACAACTCTGGGTTTAACAAAACAGACAATAACCCAGATGGTTCGAATAGACATAAAAGACAAGTCATAGTCCTTGGCGATTCCATTATAAAATACACCGATGGATACATTTGTAAAAGGGTTAAAATTAATATGATGTGCCTAAGCTATAGAGGCACCTAGATCCAGGATATAGATCGAATTGCCCTTAATATTGTTAAAAATGCTGGCAAAAATCATCTGGTAGTAGTCCATGTGGGGACTAATGACATTATTAAATTTACTATTGATAACATTAAAGAAGATTTTGTCAATTTAGCTAACACAATGGGACAAATTGACTGTGAATTATGCATTTCAGAAATCCTCTCAGTTCCAAGAGCAAACAGGTCACACCAAAATAAAATTAAGCAGATTAATGAGTGGCTTCATAAATGGTGTCTCCAAAACAACATTAACTGCATCGCCCATTGGGAAAGATTCTCTGGAGATAACAGTCTTTATTGCTGGGATGGACTCCATCTTATTAAAAAAGGAGCAGTAGTATTGGGACGCTCCATCACAAAAGCCATTGAAGTCTCTTTAAACTGACTACTAGGGGGCAAATAGGGATGGCCTCTGTTAAATCTGTACATGCAGTAGGCTCTTACACGTTCCTAGTAACCAATGCTAGAAGTCTGACTGTATTAAAACTCTGAATTAACAAAGATATTACTAGATAAAGCAACTGATATTGCTGCAATAACTGAAACTTGGTGGATGATACATCAAGTTGGTACACCAATGTTCAGGGCTATACTACCTTTAATAAAACAGAAGCAAGAAAAAAGGAGGCGTGTGTTTGTGTCCAATAAAATTCAAAGCTATGGATTATATTCTAAACAATCATGTGGCTGAGCTGGAAGGAATATTTGTTAAAATACAACCACATAACGGCAAAAGCTTTATAATAACTAATTACTACAGGCCCCCATCTGCTGACTTACATCATGATCAATTGTTAATTTTAGAAATTGAACAGATAGCCTCAGAATCAAACATAATAGTTGTTAGAACTTAATCTGCCTGAATTAATTGGGAGAAACTAACAACAAATTCAACTCTTGAAGGTTTATTTTGGATTCATTCATAAATTCAGGGCTGGAATAAATGGTTCAAGAACCTACTAGGGGATCCAATATCTTAGCCCTGGTATTAACAAATCTGGTATCCAACTTATCAAGTCCAGTTGTTACCAGTCCTATTGGAAATAGTGATCACAACACTATAACATTTAAGATCAATAAGCAGAAACAGTGTTTAAGTAGAGTATGTTACAGTTACAATTACAACAGAGCTAGTTAAACTAAAATCAATAAAGCAATCATAGGGTATAATTGGGAAACTTTGTTTAAAGACCAGTGCATTGAACAATGTTGGACTCTATTCAAATCCATCTTTACAGAACTAGAACATTTGTATGTTCCAATTGAAAAAAAACACATAATCATAAGGGAAAAATCCCACCCTGGTTAACAAAGGCTGTCAAAACTCAAATTTCTAATAAAGAGAAAGCATTTACAAGAATGAAGAAAAATCAGACTCCATCAAATATCTCCAAATATAAATTTGAGTTGAAAAAACACAAAAAACATAATCAGAAGGGAAAGAAGAAAGGCAGAGTTCAAACTGGCAGTAACAAAAACCCCCAAAAGCCTTTTTTTCGTATATAAATAATAACAAACAACAAAGCTTTGATTCAGTCACTGATTGATAATGAGAATGAATTGACCGACCCACTGGATATAAGCAACAAAATGAATATAGTTTTTGGATCAATGTTCAGTACAGATCCAAAGGTTGATTTCTCAAATACAGGAAATTCTTTACCTGAATTAATAACTACAGAAGAAATAGTTAGAACAGTTAGGGATATGAGGGCAGATTCTGCAATAGAGTCTGATGGTATGAATCATATAATTAATAAAAAACACAATTACTTCCATTATTTTACCGCTTAAACTACTATTTAACAACTCACTAGCCCAAGGTAGTATACCATCCAACTGGAAACAAGCAGTAGTTGTCCCAGTCTATAAAAAGAAAGCAAATAGAAAGGAAACTGAGAACTATAGACTGATTAGCCTTATTTCGGTGGTATGTAAAGCAATGGAAAGGATTCTCAAAAATAGAATTGACATCCAGATGGAGAAAAATGGAATCAGGGATCATAAACAGCATGGATTTGTTAAGGGAAGGTCCTGTACTACTAACCTCATCACATTCTATCAGTCCATCAGTAGCTCATTGAATAGGGGTGTACCAGTCGACATTGTATGTCTGGACTTTAAAAAGGCCTTTGACAAACATAGAAACATAGAATTTGACGGCAGATAAGGACCGCTTGGCCCACCTAGTCTGCCCATTTCCCTACCTAACGGATAAGCTGCAGATCCTAGTTAACCAACAGCCTACTTCCTCCTACCCCCCCACTAGAATTGCCTTATGTCTGTCCCATGCATTCTTGAATTCCCCCACTGTTTTTGACTCTATGACCTCCTCAGGAAGGCTGTTCCATGTATCCACAACCCTCTCTTGAAGAAATACTTCCTCACATTACCTCTGAGCCGTCCCCCTCTATCTTCAAATTGTGCCCCCTTGTTTTTGCACATCTCTTTTTCTGAAAGATGTTACCCTCTTGGACTTTGTTGATTCCCTTGAGGTATTTGAACATTTCTATCATGTCCCCCCATCTCCCTCCTTTCCTCGAGGCTATACATCTTTAGTTCCTTTAGTCTTTCTTCATATGTCTTCTGATGCAGACCCTGCATCATTTTGGTTGCCCTCCTCTGGACAGCCTGTGCCCTGTCTATGTCTTTTCGGAGATGGGGTCTCCAGAACTGTACACAGTACTTCAGATTTGGTCTTACCACCTGTCCGTATAGAGGGCCAACAACTTCCTGTTTTCTACTGGTGATGCATCTCCCTATGCATCCCAGTATCCCCCAGCCCTCCTTAATGCCTTCTCACATTGCTGGCCCACCTTTAGGTCGTCTGATATCACTACTCCCAGGTCCCTTTCCATTTTTGTTGTTGTCAGTATCTCACCCCCCATTGTGTACTCTTCCCTTGGGGTTTTGTTTCCCAGGTGCATTATTTTGCACTTCTTTGCATTGAATCTAAGCTGCCATACATTTGACCATTCCTCCAACCTTGCCAAGTCCCTTTTCATCCTTTCCACCCCACCAAGGTCTCACATTACATTTTGATTAAAATGGTTGAAAGCAAACTAGATCAATATACTAGATTTACTAGTTTACTAGGCTTTTTGGAAAAGAAGGCCAAGGCCCATCTAGATTTTCCCCACGCTGTGTGGCTACAATTTACATGAAGTGATTTTGGACTAACTAGATGTCAAGTCCCTTTAAATGCTTCAGTATTGCCAGAGTCCACTAATTCCTGTGGTAGTTTATTCCTTAGTCTGGGCACCCTCACTGAGAACAAGTTTAATCTCTGATTTGTTCTTGCCTTTGGCATAATAAGTTGCCCGTTGTGACATCTAGGAACAATTCACCTGATGACAGGAACAAGTCCACATTTTTTTATAAGATCTGGATTTTTTGCAACTTATATGTTAAAAGTAGGTCCCCTCTAATTCTTCTACCCTGCAAAGAATATAAGCCCATTGTAATAAGTCTTGATTGATACCATATGTTGGATAGCTGATTGGTTTACAGACAGAAAACAGGTTTTCAGAATACATAATGTTCTATCCAGTCCTATCCAAGTGTTAAGCGGAGTGCCACAGGGATCCGTTTTGGGTCCAGTTCTTTTTGGTATATACATAGCTGACCTAAACAAGGAACTAATAATAATAATAAACTTTATTTCTGTGGCGCCTTTCAGAAACCAAGGCGCTTTACAAAATTTTAAAACACATCAAACATTTAAAATCTTGAAATATATAAAACAGCTGACACAGTTAGGCAAGCAGAATCACTCACCAAACGCTTTAGTCCATAAATATGTTTTCAGGGCCTTTTTAAATCCATCCACGGTCGTGCACTCCCGTAACTGACGGGGTAGAGAATTCCAGAGGGTAGGGGCTGCATGCATAAATATATGGGCCCCAGAAGATTTCAAACACACCATTGGGATCTCTTGCAACCCCTCGTCAGCTGAGCAGAGCGGTCGCCCTGGGCAGTAAGGGACCAGGAGCTCTTTCAGGTAGTCTGGGCCAAGTCCATGTAGGGCTTTAAAAGTCAGAAGATCAACTTTAAAGGTGATCCGCCACTGTACTGGTAGCATGTGCAGTCTGCGCAGCACCGGCGTAATATGACTGGACCGGGAGGTACCAGTCAAAAGCCAGGCTGCTGCATTCTGCACCAGCTGCAGGTGGCGGATTTCCACCCCAGGAAGCCCTAGGTAAAGGGAATTGCAGTAGTCCAATGTGAGGACACAAAGGCATGGGCCAGTGTAGGAAGATCGCCAGATGGAACAAGGTGCCTAATCCTGGAGATATTCCTCAGATGGTAAAATGAGGACTTGACGGCAAACACCTGCAAATGCAGAGTCAGCCCTTCGCCAAAAGTTACCCCCAGGTTATGCACCTGTTCAGAGGTCAGAAGTGAAACACCCCCAAGATAAAGGCCGGAGGGTGAACCAACCCCTGGCTTCCCCATCCAGCGCACCGAATCCACAACCAGCACCTCTGTCTTTTCCAAGTTCAACTTCAGCCAACTCGAATCCATCCACTCCTAGATTTCTTTGAGGCAGTTATTAAAGACTGAGAGTGCTCCCTCCTGGTCGGGTGCAAAAGAAAGGTAGAGCTGGGTATCATCAGCATAGCAGTGAAACCTCAGCCGATACCTTCTTACAATGTCTCCGAGGGGCAGCATGCACACTGCAAACAACATGGGGGACAACACAGAGCCCTGAGAAACTGGGTCTGAGGAATAAACCCTGGAAACCACTCTATGCATTCTTCCAGTGAGGTAAGACGTAAACCACCTGGGGACTACACCCTGACTGTCCACATATGAATCTCAGGCACTCAAGTAGTACCCATGGTTCACAGTGTCAAAGGCTGATGAGAGATCTAGAAGAACCAAGATGGAATGGTTCTTCCGGTCCCTAGCCATCAGGAGATCATTGAGCACCCAAACCAGTGCTATCTCAGTACTGTGCCTCTTCCGAAAACCAGACTGATGGGGTTCATAGAGATCATGGATAGTCAAATGGTTCTCCAGCTCTATGGCCACCACCTTCTCAATCACCTTCCCTAAAAAGGGAAGGCTAGAGATTGTTCTGTAGGTTGCATGGCAGTCGGGGTCTAAAGAAGCTTTCTTCAAGAGCGGTGTTACCACCGCCTCCTTCAGGGAGCTAGGAAACTCACCTGTTTCCAAGGAGCACCTGACTATCCTTGCTAGGACCGAACCGATGGAATCAGTACAACCCAAAAGCAGGGAAGTTGGTCCAGGATCCAAACTACAACACGTAAGGCGTGCACCCCAGATAATCCGCATGACATCCATGAACTCCGGTCAGTCGAAGGTACTCCAGGAAAGTCGAGGAGCAGCGGCAGCATGCTGATCCAAAGCAATACCCTTAGAATGTGCTGGTTGGAGCGCTGCCCTAATGCCGGCTACCTTAGTTGCAAAAATCGGCAAGTCTGGCTACACTCTATTTGCAAAAGGCTCTTCGGACTTGTAGGCAGGCTGGGTTGCACAGTCTGTCTACAGTGTGAAAGAGCTGAGCTGGTCAGGTTCTGAGCAGCCGCATCTCCACATGCCATAACAGCAAATTTGCTGATACTAAAATCAGTGGAGAAGTGGATAATAGTAACAAGATCCTATCTTTACAGAAGGACATTGAAATACTGGAAAAGTGGGCAGAAAATAATAATGTGTCCTTCAGTGAGGATAAATGTGTAGCAATGCACTCAGGTCAGCAAAATTTGAACTCTGACTATTATCTCCAATAATAAACTGTTAAATCAAGTTACATCAGAAAAAGATCTAGGTATTCTGATTAATAACCAATTACGTCCAGGTAACAATTGTAGACAAATTGCTACTGGAGCTAATTACATCCTAAATTCTGTCAAAAAATCCTTTCTCAGTAGACAGGAACCATGTGTTCTTGCTCTATATAATTCATATATTAGACCTCGTTTGGATTATGAAGCAGCATTTTAGGCACCGTATATGACAAAGGATAAGAAGCTGTTAGAGGGCATTCAGAGACAAACAACAAAATTAATTCCAAGACTGAAAATTTTACATTACGAGGCCAGATGTAAAGAGTTGAACCTGTACTCATTAGAGTTAGGCGTATGAGAGGAGACTTGTTGCTTCTCTATAAAATACTCCAAGATGGCCATTTAATGCAGGAATGTGGAATAAAATATGCTACCAAACCAACTAAACTTCGATGCAATAAACTTCAGCTCTTTGTACCAAGAGCATTAAAGAATAAAAGAAAATATTTCTTTTCCATAAGATCAACTGAACAATAGAATAAATTGCCACCATTTTTAGTTAGCTCAGTCACTATTGAACAATTCAAAAACAATTTGGATAAATATTTACAACAATAGGTAAACTGTTAATTATCCCACAAGGTGTGGGGGGTAAACTCGATGAGTCATATGGCCTTCTTCTACCTTAAATAAACCGTGTAATCAATATTAGAAATAAATCCTAGAAAGGACCAGTCCACTTATAATGACAGGTCTAAAAGATTCCAGGTCTAATCTTTTTAAATTTCTAGAGAAAATATACAGTATACAGGAGAGTTTTAACCCCTCTTTGGTGACTATTTTATTTATTAGCATTTTGATGACCAGGTAGGCCTACTGAGACGAAAAGTCCCTTTTTCAGGGGCAACCCAGAGTTAGTTACAGGAACGTCAAAAGCAAAAGCACATACAAGGTGAAATACAGGGAGGTACAAGAAAAATAAATGTTACAAACAAAGCGCATACCAGGAGAAATATAAGCAGGTACAAAGTAGGTAGTTAGTTACAACATTGGGTTCAGAATTTATACAAACAATGGTAGATGAATTGTTCATAGTACAGAGTAGGCAACTGTGCCAGAGTGGGGCAGGTGAGGACTTTGGGAGGGATAGAGTTCCATAAAGCTGGAGCTGCAAATGAGAAGGCTCTCCTACCCACTGCTTACCGCACCTTGGGGATGTTCAGTAGTAGGCAGGCTGCTGATCTCAGAGGCCTGACATACTGCTTTTGAGTTGATTATGCCATTGAGACTGGCGGAGAGTAGGGTTTCAATAACTTAAAGGTCAGGCAGTGTAGGATAACACAGTCTATTCTCAAAGGAGGGCCACCCCAAGGATGCAAGTAACGTGCAGTTATGAGTTCTGGAGTGGACACCTGCTGTGAAGCGCCTGATCCTGTGGTACAGGGTCTTAAATCTAGATAGGATAGGTTTTCAAGCCGACTTTATTACAGGGGCACCATGGAAGAGAACAGGCAGGAGGGTGCTGCTGGCAATAGCTAGGCGGGCAGTCCTTGATAGTGAGGGAAGAAGCCAGTACTTGAGGCCAAGTTTCAGATTTAAAGATTAACCAAAGGCATCTGCCTGGGGTTCATATGTCAATGCTTGGTCCAGCACAATGCCCAGGTATTTAAGGGACTGAACAACCTCGTTGGCGCCATTGATGGAGAAGAGTTTAAGGAGGTGTTGTTTGTCCAGGCCTAGGTTCTTGTGGCCAAAGAGCATTGCTTTGGTTTTCTTAGTGTTAAGCACTCATTTGTTGTCCAGAAACCATCTTTCTAGTCTGTAGAAGTCATTTCCCAGATGGCTGTTGATCATGTTTAAGTCAGCAGAGGACCTATATAATATGGCATCATCTGCATATAACTGAACAAGAGGTACCACCACAGTTAAGGGGAAATCATTAATGAAGAGGGAGCAGAGAAGGGGACCAATTCTGGAACCTCATCAGTAATCAGCCTTTGGGTGGAGACACTGCCCTGCCATTTAGAATTCTGTTTTTGCCCAGTCAGATAGTTACGAAACCAATGGCAGAAGAAGTTGTCCAGGCCTATGCCCCTGAGTTTAGATAGAAGCAAATCGTGGTTGACTAGATTGAACGCCTTTGTCCGATCGACAAAGATTGCTCCAGTGGCCACGCCATGATCCATGGCATTAACAGTATTGGAGGTAACACATACCAGAGCTGTACTGGTGCCATGGTTTGTACAAAAGCCATGCCGGAGATTGGTTAGGGAGTCACATTCAAGGAAGGCTTGAAGTTGATTATGTAGCAGCCTCTCTTGGATTTTGGCAACTACATAGAGTAGGGAGATTGGCCTGTAATTCTCAATCCTGTCTAATTGCCCCTCTTTGTGGATGGAAACCACAAGAGCCACCTTCCACTTCTCTGGGATAGTGTTCAGAAGGAAAGACTTGTTAATGAGGTGCATAATAGGGTGCCAGTGGTGAGTGTGAAAATTTTCAGAAACCTGGCTTTAAGGGTGTCGAATCCAGGAGAGCCTTCGTATTTTATGCTCTTAATCTGCTTGAGGATTTCCTTCCTGTAACCAATTTAAGGTGAAAGTTGGGTAGAGGCACTAGGTCTGGTTGCTGCTGAGGCAGAGATGGATCAGAGCTATCAGAGCAGGCACTTAGGAGGGCCTTAAACCTCTCAAGGTCAGTGTAAAAAGTATTAAATCCACCAGCAATAGATGGGGGTTTGAGAGAGTTGCCCATCTTCAGAAATTTCCCCAGGAGAGGAACTGGATCTGTCTTTAAGAAACTAGTTGATTTGGAACCAGAAATTTTTGGGATTCGAGAAGTTTTTAATTTGGAGGGACTTACAGTAGGACTGTCTGGCATTTCTCAGATAATTTTTGCAGGTGTTCCTGAGGCATCTATAGGCTTGCCAATCAGAGGATAGGCTATATTGCTTATATTGCACCCAGGCCTTATGCCTGAGTCCCATTGCTTTTCTTAGGTCACTACTAAACCAGGTAGCACAGAGGCCCTTCTCCCTGTGACATCTTACAGGGGCGTACTTGTTACAGTAACAATATTGTTTAAGTTATGTATAAAGTAATCCAGGGCTTGAGCCATGTCAGGGAGGTTGTTTATGGGACTCCAGTCAACTTCATTTAGGTTGCCAAGAAAAGCAGCCTCCTCAAAGTGGGAGAAGTCCCTCACTTCAAGGAATTTAGGAGGGGGATTGGGAAAGTTGTTTTTCCATATACATACACGGGCGAATGGTCGCTGAGGGAGTCCGGGAGTAGCCCTGCAACTCTGATTCTGTCCGCCCTACTAACCAGGACCCAGTCCAGCAGCATGTAGTTTCCTGACTGGACAGTGGTCGCTCAGAATCTGATAATACCCCGAAGATACCACACTGGCAAGGTGAGTGGCCACTATCAAATCAGTCGTTGATCCAGTTCCAGCCTTATAGTTATATCTGGTGATTTCCCCAGTTAACATCAAGATTTATAAACAAATCTTTTTGTTTTATTCACCTGATCATTGCCCCAGTTTATATTAAAATCTGCTACCAGAATTCACTCTGCATTGGGCATCTCCCGTTTAACTTCAGCTAAGAGCTCTAGCCTAACCTTCGTAATCCTGGCAGTATGTAAATGGAACTAACTGTAATTAATTAGACCCAAGAACCAAGTTGATGTAGATGATACTTCCCTTGGAAAAAAGGCCATACAAATCCAGATTCCCACACTTTCACCATTCCCCCTGCCTACTCGTGTGCCGGGCAAGCTGCTTTCTCCCACCATCTCTCCTCTCTCTGAAACATGCTATCCTCTTCCCTTCATCTCTCTCCCTCTCCTCAGGCCTTTAGACATCTGCTAAAACTTTCTCCTTCTCCCCCTATACCTGCCCCTCCCACTGCAGACCCTCTCTGCCCTGCTTCTCCCTCCTCTCTTGACCCCCTCTCCCACCTCTTCTCTACCTAGGCCACCTGTGTCCTTGGCCCACACGTGTGCCTAATACATTAGGGGCTAATGTTTGCCCTACAGTGTGTCAGACCTTGGCTGCCATGTAATGGTGCCCCTCAGTATGCCATTTTACTTTGTTGACTGTGCTGTGCTTGGTCAAGGGACATCCTCCTACTGCTACATGGTTCAGTTCTGCATTATATTTTGTATTTTGTTTTGTTTATGCACTTCTGATGTTTGTATTTGCTCTTCATGTCAGTACTCCCTCTCACCCACCCCTTGTCGCACCTGGAAACAAGCCTCAGCTCAGTGCCTTTCCCAGCTACCACATTTTAAATAAATAAATAAATCAGGGACCCTCCACCCTGCTTCTCAATCCTCTCTTTTCAGAAACAGAATAGCCATCAAGAGTAACTTGGCCGCCAGCCCAGTGGCGCTGAGGGTTGAGGTACTGGACGCCATGCCTCGCTCCACGCCCGGCGACCTGGGTTCATTAACAAGCCTGGGTCATTGGTGGTTTGCAGAGGCGGAGGATTGAGCATCGGAGGACTCTCCTCTCCCGGGGTGGGTTGCGGGGAGTTCGGCACGGGAGTGGCTTTGGTGGAGACCAGGGGCAACACAACGCTGGACATAGCAGGGTGGGATGATGGCAGGCTCCAGCAACAGGGAGGCGTGGATTCACCGCACAGGAGCCAATGCACACTGCGTCCAAGGACTACAACAAGGAAAAAAAACTCCAGTGAACAGAGTGAAGCCAATGATGGGGACCTCCCTCCCCACATGCCAAACAAAGCCCAGTATAAGCCAGGGTGGGAACCCAGGGTGATGCAGTCTCTTCTCCAGTTCTGGGCCACTGGGGAGCCTCCATGGGAGGTAAGCCACAATCCTCCTCGTCTCTGCTTCCTTGGCAGAGGCTGGCATAATGGGCAGTTGAGCTCCAGCGCACAAGGCTATGTGGTAAGTACACCCCCATCGTGCAGGAGGAGCATAAACAGAAGTCCAAAAAAAGAGTAACTTCTGAATCACTAATCTTATTAAGCCAGGTTTCGAATAATGCTAAAACCAAGGCCACTGTTTTTCAGTTTTTACTAGAAAACCTGGTAAAATTCTGGAATTTGGACTGCCTTCGCATTGGTAAAAACACAGAATTTCAGGGAATTCGGCATTTTGGACCAGATCAGTAAATGTACAATACTTGTGTTTTTCTTACAATTGTTTCCAGTGCTATTTTCAATTTGCTTCTTTTAATGCTCTGTATATTAAGCCTTTTATTCTGATTATGTATCCACTTATTAAAAGAATTACAGTAGAATCCTAGTAAAAACTGGAAATTAGGCTAACAATTACCGATGCATTTCCCAGAATTTCAAGTCTTGAAAATGGAATTTCATTATTTTAATCACTGTAAATCAGTGGCCTTGGCTATAACATAAAACTTGTGCTGGACAACCCACGCCTCAAAAGAGTCCCATGTTGCTGTTAGGCTCCAACTATTGAAATGCACAATTCTTAGAGTAGATGAAGAGGATTTAGAGGCACCAGAAAAAATATTAGACTTCACATTTTCTATAAACTGTTGGGACCAGGGTAGGGATGTACTGTACCTGAAATTAACAAAAGTAAAATCAGTAATATCCTTTTAGATCTTATTTGGTTACATAGAAACATAGAATTTGACGGCAGATAAGGACCACTTGGCCCACCTAGTCTGCCCATTTCCCTACCTGATGGATAAGCTGCAGAATCTAGTTAATCAACAGCTTACTTCCTCCTGCCCCCCAACTAGAATTGCCTTATCCCTGTCCCATGCATTCTTGAATTCTCCCACTGTTCCTGACTCCACAACCTCCTCAGGAAGGCTGTTCCATGCATCCACAACCCTCTCTGTGAAAAAAATACTTTCTAACATTACCTCTGAGCCGTCCCCTCTATCTTCAAATTGTGCCCCCTTGTTCTTGCACATTTCTTCTTCTGAAAGATGCTACCCTCTTGGACTTTGTTAATTCCCCTTGAGATACTTGGAACATTTCTGTCATGTCCCCCCTCTCCCTCCTTTCCTCAAGGGTATACATATTAAGCTGCTTTAGTCTCTCCTCCTGTGTCTTCTGGTGCAGACCCTTCACCATTTTGGTTGCCGTCCTCTGAACAGCCTCCACTCTATGTCTTTGCGGTGATGGGGTCTCCAGAATTGCACGCAATACTCCAGATGGGGTCTCACCAGCTGTCTGTACAGAGGGATAACAACTTCCTGTTTTCTACTGGTGATTCCTCTCCCTATGCATCCCAATATCCCACCAGCCCTACTTACTGCCCTCTCACATTGCTTGCTCATGCTTAGGTCATCTGGTATGACTACCCTCAGGTCCCTTTCCATTTTTGTTGTTGTTAGTATCTCACCCCCCATTGTGTACTCTATCCCTGGGTTTTTGTTTCCCAGATGTATTACCTTGCACTTCTTTGCATTGATTCTGAGCTGCCACATATTTGACCATTTCTCTAACCTTGCCAAGTCCCTTTTCATCCTTTCCACCCCACCTTGTGTATCAACCCTGTTGCAGATCTTTGTGTCATCTGCAAAGAGACATACCTTTCCTTCCAGGTGCTCTCTCCAATGTCACTTATAAGGGCATTAAAGAGGACCGGTCCCAGTACCGAACCCTGCGGTACCCCGCTAGTTACCCTCCTTTCTTCACTGTAGACTCCGTTTACTATTACCCTTTGCGTCCTGTTGTCCAGCCAGTTTTTTTGTCCAGGCTACCACCTTGGGACCCACTCCAAGGCTGGCTAACTTATATATTAATCTTTTGTGTGAGACTGTGTCAAATGCCTTGCTAAAATCTAGGTAGGCCATATCCACAGCCCCTCCCTGGTCTACTACTTTGGTCACCCAGTCAAAGAAATCTATTAGGTTTGTCTGACATGACCTTCCTGCTGTGCAACCATGCTGCCTTGGGTCCTGTGCCCCACTGGCCTCTAGGTACTCAACAATTCTTTCCTTCAGAAGTGATTCCATCATTTTCCCTACCACTGAAGTCAAACTAACTGGTCTGTAGTTTCCTGCCTCTGCCCTGCTCCCACTTTTGTGAAGTGGAATCACATTTGCCCTCCTCCAGTCCTCAGGTACCACCCCATCCTCCCATGATTTGTTAAAGAGAGTAGTCAGTGTTTTTACTAGTTCTACCCTTAGTTCTTTTAGAATTCTTGGGTGCATTCCATCAGACCCCACTCTTGTCCACCCTCAGTTTCAGTACAAAATGCATTTACCCTTACCCTCTCGCTATTTGGACAAAACCTCCTCCAACTGATGGATTCATTGGGCCTGACACGGTTATTACCACTGCAACTCACAAGAAGGGCACTCATTGGACCTGGTGTTCCACCTGGGGATGGAGATCTCTGATATGGAGGTGGAGCCAGTCGGTTGGTCTGACCATCACACCCTGAGATTCAGTTTTGTAGCCCCCTGAAATAGGCCTGCCCCAAAGGGGTTGGTACAGTTCCATCCTTTAAGAGGAGTTACCTCAGAAGGCCTAATGATGGTGCTGGACCACTTGGGATTTCCAAAGGATAGCACTGACCCAGGGCCCCTAGTGTTAGCCTATAATAGGGCTGTCATGGGGGCTTTGGATGTCATTGCTCCAACTCGTGTTCACCCTCTTACCCTCCGCCCAGATGCCCCCTGGTTTAATGGGGAATCCGAGAGCTGAAGATGCAAGGGCGAAGGTTGAGAGGCACTGGCAGAAAACTCACCTGGAGGGGGATAGACTTAGATTGTTGGATCATTATAAGAACTACCAATCAACAATTTCCCATAAGAAGGCAGAGTTCCTGTCCGGGAAATTGCTACAGTGAAGAATAGACCAGCCCAGCTCTTCCGCACTGTGGCAGACTGTGCAATCCAGCCTGTCTTCAGTCTGGTCATGCGTTATCACAAGCTGAGTGTGAGGAGTTTGCGCAATTCTTCACTGATAAGGTGTCCGCCATCAGGGATGAGATCAGCCAGTGCCTTCCCATTGGACCTTGCACTAATCAGTCAGGTGGTACTAATGCCCAATTGACCTGGTTCACCTTTAGCCAACCGGCAGTCCTAGATATAGTGAGGATTATCCAGACTTTGCAGCCAACCTACTATAATTTGGATCTGGGCCCTACACGCCTACTAGTGGGGTGTGTAGAGGTTATCAGTCCAGTCCTTGCTGAGATAGTGGTTGTTATTGGAGAGGATCTTTCCAGATCCCTTAAAGGAAGCGATAGTATGCCCCCTTTGAAAAACCTCCCTTGTCCCTGACTGCCCAGCTAACTACAGACCAGTCCCGAACTTGCCCTTTGTTGGGAAAGTTATTGAAAAAGTGGTCGCATTGCAGCTGGAGGATCATTTAACCAATCACGATATCTATGACCTTCTCCAGTCTGGCTTCGGGAAAAGGCATACCACAGAGACAGCCTTGGTGAGGGTACTAAATTACCTTCTGATGGCGAGAGATCGGAGAACCCATTCCACCGTGGTTCTCCTTGATCTCTCAGCGGCATTTGACACCGTGGATCATGGGGTGCTGCTTGAGCGCCTGTGGTTCTTCTGTGGACTGATGGGGGTGGTCCTCAGTTGGTTTTGATCATTCCTCAAGGGCAGATCCCAGCGAGTGGTGTCAGGGATTCACTCCTCGGCCCCTCACTGACTGCCCTGCGGGGTTCTACAGGGCTCAGTTCTGTCCCCCATTTTATTTACGGTATATATGCTCCCATTAGGGGACATTATAAGATGGTATGGGTTGAGTTTTCATTGCTATGCTGATGACTCTCAGCTCTACATGTCTTTTGTGCCTGAACAAGAGTTAATTTCTGTCACGGTGTTTAATAACTGCCTGCTGGAGATACAGAACTGGATGAGTGCTAGCTGGCTGCAGTTGAACTCAGGTAAAACAGAGGTTTTGGTGGTGGACCCTGGTTACAGGATGACAGGGGCATGGGCAGGGAAACCATTAATTTTATACCTTGGGGGGAGCCCATTTATTGCCTCGGGCCAGGTGTGTAACCTGGGTGTGATATTTGATGAAGGCCTGACCCTGAGGGCGAGGGTTTTGGCTATAGTCAACCTTCCTTTACCATCTAAGGAATATAGCCCGGATGAAACACCTGGTCCTGCCCGAAGATCTTCCCACTCTGGTCCACGCCTTTGTCGCCAGCCGTTTTGATTACTGCAACACCCTCTACCTAGGGCTACCGGGGTGGATATTTGCCACTTGCAGCTAGTGCAGAACGTGACGGCCAGGTTGTTGACTGGAACCCCTAGATCCAGTCATATAACACCTGTGCTGCGTGAACTGCACTGGCTGCCAATACAGTGGTGAATCACCTTCAAGGTGTCCTGGCCAAATTTCCTCCGTTCACTAAAAATACCACCAACAGCTTAATCTGGTTCAAGGTCAGTTGGCATTCATCTGTATCCCTCTCCCCCGGGTCGTGCCTGAAAATAGGCAGGATTTGTCTAGTGCACTTACCCGGTCAACAAAAACTAAATAAATAAATAAAGGTCGCATTGCTGACCTATGAGGCCCTACATGAACAGGGACCCTTTTACCTGAAATAACTCCTGTATTCTTACTGTCCCAGCCACTCACTCTGATCCTCTGGTGAGGGATAGCTAGAGATTCCCAGGGTATCCCTGAAAACATCGGGTGGAAGATCTTTTGCCTTTATGGCACCTACCCTGTGGAATTCTCTACCTCGCCAGGTACAAGAAAGCCTGACCATGGAAGGATTTAAAAAATCCTTAAAAACATACCTATTCAACCAAGCATTTACAGGGACTGATTGAATGATTGTAGAGAGTTTCATCTGTTTTTATGTGTATTGTTGATAAATTATTGGAATGTATATTGTTAAGGCGCCCTGAGCCTTGGAAAGGCGCCTCATATAAATAAAATTTTGCTTTACTTTACTTAACGTTACAAAGTTCAAATTGGCCCATGTTCCCTAGGTCTATTAAGAAAAAATAAGAGAATCCTATATGACTAAAAACTAGTCTAAATAAAAAGCATTCCCTCCCATCATGTAGATGCAGACACACAAATCCACATGCACCTCTGTTAACAAAGGTGCTACCCTTAACTTTAGGACAGTTAGTACATGATTAAGGGTAACTTTGGTATGTCAGAACTTATGGATAAATTGTTCAAATATATGCATTCAAAAATGAGAGCCATTACCCTATATGCCAGCACCTCCTGAATGATTAGTGAATAGAATTGATGCAATAAATAATTAAACAGTTATCTGGGGTATTCATCAAGATCATGTGTGATGTTACTGTGTGACGTTAGTGAAATCTGGGGCATTTTATCCATTTGGACAATTTCATACCAAATTTGTCTGGGCCAGTAATAACATTTGTCCCTGATAATTTAAATGATAATATTAAGTTTATTGAAAATAACATTTTTAGATATAATAATTTTCCATATGATCACAGTTTAAATCAAGTAGTAGAATCAGTGCATTTTACTAACACACATCCCACCCCACCCCACCCCACCGTTTGACAGTGTTTCCTTCAATATTCTCCGATTGTGTTGTGGCTAATGAATTTATTTATTTATTTATAATTTTGATGACCAGGTAGGTGCACTGATCCCAGGGACGGTTTTCAGGCACAACCCATGCTACATACAGTGGCAAAGGAGTAAGCATAAGCCAAGTACAATGAACAGCTGAGCAGTTACACAATGGTACAAGAGAAAGATACAACAGTAGGTTCGAAATACAGGTAGTAAAAGTGCATATGACATACAAATACAGGTAGTCAATCTCTACAGCAAGACTAGGTGTAAGTTTCCACAATAGTCAGATAATCACAATACAATTAGACTAGCATGATAAGTCCAGGCGGAGATGAAAAAAAAAAAAAAACAGGACCAGGGAGAAGTCCCCGTAAGTACGGAAGAACAGAGGGAGGGAGAGGTACTGGGAGGGAGTGGTGCAGTAACACAAAGGGACAGATGGGACTAGGAAAACACCAGAAAGTTTGAGAGGTAAGGGGGGGCTATCTAACAAAGCATCGGCAACAGGATTCAACTAGGAGCCAGTCCATGAGGCAGGATTTGAACAGGCGGTGGGTGTCCAGGGAGCGGAGCTCAGCAGGTAGCATATTCCACAGCGAGGGGGCCGCAGCCAACAAGGCTCTCCCACCCATATTGGTATGTACCCTGGGAACATTAAGGGGGGAGGAATGCTATTGGAGTGGAGACCACATTGTAGAGTTCAGACTTTGAGGAGGGCCGCAGGAAGAGATTCCTGGCCAGCTTGATGGCATAATCAGCCACGTAGCAAAGGGCAAAGTCACAGTGGCCTTGTAGCAGGAGCCATCCGAGTGAATGAATTGAAATTAAATTTATTACCTGTTTAAGGAAAGATATGAATAACAAAAGTGAACTTGGTAGTTATAAGTTTGTGCCCCAAAATGTAACTAAGTTGTTTTTTTTTTTTTGGGGGTTATATCATTTTAAATTTTAGTGGGCTATCACTAGGGTGAATGATAAAGATATGTGTATCTGCAAACACACGTTTGTTTTTAAATTATTTATTTAAAAGTTGATAACCGGGAAAGGCACACTGAGTTAGGGCTCATTTCCAGGTGCGACATGGGGAAATGGGGTACAGGAGAATAAATAACAATCACATCATATAAGCAGTTGAAGACAGTAGAGACATCACTATAACAAACAGCAGTAGTGAGGACTAATGCAATACTAATATACTAAGTTTGACCTGTATACAATGAGGATCTACGCATGAGTGAATCAGTACGTCTATACAGTTATGTACAAAGTATTTGGACTGGACAGAAACAGCTTCAGAATTATGCTCGGGGAGTCAGATGCAGGGTGGGATGGATGAGTTTTATTTGCTGCTTGAGGGACGGGAATGAGGGAGAGTCTCAAGGCTAGGGGGGTAGTTGGTTCCAGAGGCAGGGAGACAGGATGAGGCAGACAGGCCTGAAGAGGACCGGTTATGAGGATGGAGAAGGTCTTAGAGCAAAATGAGCGCAGGGAGTAGGAAGGTAATGGGGCAGGAGTGAGGGTGGAAGTGAGGTAAGGGCAAAGGAGGTCGAACCAGTACTTGGCAATGAAGGTTAAGGAGTGGATGTGTCTTCTGTGTGAGAGGGAGGGAGGGAAGGTTTAAGGAGGAAAGGGGGGAACAATGATGAGTCCGAAGTGGGGAGTTGGTAGCGAAGCAGCAGGAGTGGAGAGGGTATCTATATATGTACTGTTTCTTGCACTGTGTCCAGATTTGCGCTATAGATAACACGTGTTTTATAAAAATGTATGTATTAATGAATATTTCATTAAACCACATATAAAATGGATGTTGTGAGGGCCCAAAGCTGCCCCCTGATAAAGCCTTTTCAGCTCTGTGTAAGGGTGCTGGGAGTCCAGATGTTAGCATGCAAATAAATATCGAGTTTTATGCTCACGCTTAGTGTTCTATGATGTTGTGTGCACCCTTTTTGTTCAAGAGTACCTCCTATCATGCAGCAGTAAAACAGCCTAGAAAGCTAAATGCAAAAGTAAGAAAATGGCTGTGAATCATTCATATTAAAATCAAACATCTCCCCTACTTCTCTGCAGTGGACCCCTTCGCTCCTAGTAGAACTACGGTGACCTGTGCACTGATACAGTGCTATGAAACAAAACAATAAATAAGACATAATCTGTTCAAAGTTAAAAAAAATAAAATTTTTTTTTAAAACAGCCTCTTACCAATCATAGATTTCTCCTGCCACCCCAGCAGGAGCCACACACACACAGAGCTGCTCTGCTGAGAGCTGTTGGAGTGGCTCTTCTTAAGTAGCTGATGTTGTCACTTCCAGAAGATGTCACCCGCCTCTGTCAGACCTGGAACTGATCTCTGCCACCTGGTTGGTCCAGTCCAGTAATGGCTGCTGAAGCCAGGCAGGAGTGCATCACAGTCTGGTGCTGGAGTTAGGAGGCAGGGCTGTTATTAGAGCACAAAAGGCTACAAAAGTCAATGCTGCAATGTTGAGAAATCGGGGATTATTTAATCTTTTTGGGTTCCAAACTGAGATGATTTTTTTACTTGAATCTTTGAGGGGTTGCTCATCCATAGCAAACAGCAGTCTGCAAAATCCTCCTCCCCCACCCATGCATGCATTTACTGTACCTCTACATTGCTGGTAGCATCGAGGCTTGATTACTGTAATGCGTTCTACCTTGGGGTCTCCAGGGGTTCCCTCCGCCAACTGCAGCTAGTGCAGAACGCTGCTACTAGACTGCTGACAGGGCAGACAAAGTACTGCCATATTATACCAGTGCTGCGTGAGCTGCACTGGCTGCCGATCTGGTGGAGGGCCCTCTTCAAGGTGGGTTTACCCACCTTTAAGGCCCTACGTGGCCTAGGCCCTGGTTATCTGTTGGGCCTTCTAACACATGCTGTCTCGGTCCACTCCTTACGCTCCTCTTCTAGGGGCCTCCTTGCGATTCCCAGGACGAGGTTAAAAATGGCCTGCGGCAGAGCATTTAGGGTCGCTGGCCCCGTCCTGTGGAATTCACTGTCTCCAGCTGTAAGGGAGCCCCCTTCTTTAGAGGTATTCAAGACCCGCCTCAAGGCCTTCTTATTTAATCAGGCCTTCCCAGACCTTACTGTTTAGTCCTGCCTTGGCCTAACTGCTTCAGAAATATGCTAGGCAACCGAAATCCCAGGGAGAAAAGTAATTCTAGGGACATGGATATGTTGTTCATCCACACTGTCTGGCAGGTATCCTTGCCGCTTTAAATCTTGCTGGAAGGTCTTCAAGCTGGCTCCTCCCACCCACCTGGGTGGTAAAACTCACGGCTCCGCCCCATGACGCCATATCTTCCTTACCGCTTGGAAGCTCAGGTTCTCTCCTTAACGCTCTGCGTATAAGACTGGTTCCTAATTCTTGAAATTTCAAATTAAAAGTTTTTGCTAAAAGACTTGGTCTTCTCTCCCTACGCGGCCGCGATGGACCATCGTCTCCGGTTTCGGAGATGCCCTTGCGGGCAGAAGATGTCTGGACGGATCCACACCCGCAGTGTCTACTGCTTAGGCCTTGAGCATCACCTGCAGGCTCATGGACCTGTGCTCTTCCTTTCGCCCACGTCCCGAAGACCGTGCTGCCCGTTTACAACTGGGGCATCCCGAGAAGCGATTTCCTCCGGTGAAGTCGAAAGAGGCCTGGTCGGCGGTGTCCGCGGTGGCGGGCTCGGCGGATCAGCTCGAGCAGATGATCGCCCTCGAAGAGGAGGCGGCGCGGGCCGCTTCTACCTCGGCTGCGGCATTTGTCCTGCTCTCTCTTGGTGCCTCTTATTTAGCTTCTTTTAAGGAGCTTTGTCTGACCCTCTCTACTAAAGGTGAGGGACCAACTTCTTCTGGACCTTTTTCTCGGTCCAAAAAGAGAGACAAGGGTAAGTCTCACCGTCGATGCTCTTGGGAGCGGGAAAGATCCCTCTCCCCGAGTTGTCGGCCGTCGACTTCGGTCGACTGCTCGGCTTCGGCCACTGGTCTCACGGTGTCCCCGTCAGGCCAGTTGACCGAGACTCCCGTCGACGCGGTCGAGATTTTTCTCGACCCGTTGGACGGTTTGTCAGCAGGAGAAGCCGAGAATCCCCTCTCCCCGGTTCCCCCGGTGGGAGTTGAGGACCCCGTTGGCTCGTCTGTGCCTCCGGTTCCGGAGCCTTCGGTTGAATCTTCCGAACCAAGGGGAGTGCCGGTTCCCCACGACACCTCCCCGCACCGTTCTCGGCAAAGCTGAGGTTCTCGGTCTCGGACTTCTTGGCGGTCCAACCGATCCCGCCGTCATAAAGCGGTCTCGTTCTTAGCACCCATGACAGCGGCGCTGCTGCTCGTCCTTCTTCCTCCTCCTCGGACGAGGGGAGGCTTCAGCGCAAGTTGCGTTGAAGATATGAGGAACTCATGTGGCAACAGCTCCTTCTGACCGGGAATAAGCCGACGCCGTCATCTTCCCCGGCCATTAAGTGGCTGTCACCGGAGCGGCCGAAACAACCCCTCGTTTTATCCGAGGAGCCTGTTCCTAGGCCGGTTGTTCGGCCAAAACCAGCTGCCCCACCGATTCCGGTGGAACCTCCGCCTCCACAGCCGTTAGTTGGGGCTCCGACCAAAAATTCTCGGTCGGCTCAGGGACTGCCCCATAGGCTGTCTGTCACCCTCACTCCCGATCGACCTCGGCAGGTGGAGGGTGGCTCAGGCCCGAGGCAGCTCTTTGAGGACTCTTCCGAGTCCGAAGACGATTCCTCCCTTTTCTCCAAGCGAATGGACTTGGGAGTCCTCAGGAGGACAGTCGGTGAGCGATAGCCCTCGTCTTCCTGGGATTGCTTCGCTCATCTCGGAGTCCACGGGATGAAGCTCGAACCGCTTTAGCGGGCCAGGTATCCCTCACGGAGATTCTGGACCGAGGGATTCCCCACGAGGCCTTTCCGGTGGCTGAGGCCATAGTGGGCCCGGCCTTGGAGCTCTGGCAGTGCCCTGCTTCCTGCCCTGCGCCTTCGGCCAGGATGGCCAGGAAGTATGCGGTCCCTACCGGTTCCTTGTCCGGTTTTTCGGAACACCCCTCGGCCGAGGGGTTGGTTACCGACAGCGTTTTCTGGCGTGCCAGGGACGCTAGGGATGTAGACAAACCTCCCGACAAGGAGTCCAAGAAATTGGACTATGCCGGGCGAAAAGTCTATGCTGCGTCCTCCCTCGGCCTTCGCCAGGCCAGTTCAGCCGTCCTCATGGCACATTTCTCTCATGCCCTGTTGGGCTCCCTGGATGAGGTCGTCCCTCATCTTCCCGCGGATCTGCAGACCACGGTCAGGCAGGTGCGGGACCAGGGCAGTGGCCAAACAGCAGCTCCAGACTGCTTTGAGACATTGGGGACTCATGTGCCAGGGTCTGCATGCCGGTGAGTGGCTATGGGCGTCGGGCTTGGCTGAGGATATCCACCTTTACTTTGGATACCCAGCACAAGTTGGCAGATGTTCCCTTTTGGGGACCGACCTCTTCACCCTGGGGTGGAAGGTCACCTGCAGAGGATCGAGAAGTCCAGTGCTACCTTGGACTCAGTCTCTTCGCTCCAGAAGGACAAAGGCCGCAAACCACAGCCCAAGCCCTTTTTGTCCTTCTTGCTCCAGGCGCCTGCCCAGCCCAGCAACGCCAGGGGTAGCAGGCTCGGGCTTGGCATCCCAAACCTAAGCCCGGGCCTCTCCAACAGGAAGCAGGAGGTAAGGCCCAGGAGGTCCCTCGGCGGTCCCTCCTCCAAGCCTGCCCAGTGACGGGCTGAGGGTGTCGCTTCAATCCCGCCACCTCACCCAAGGTTCCCTGGTGGGGACGGCCCGCACTTCTTTCCGCCTGGTCCGTTATTACCATGGACAGGTGGGTGCTGGAGGTGGTGGGAAAAGGCCTGCCTCTAGAATTCAAGCAGGCCCCGCCCTTCAGAGCCGTCACACCTCGGGGGGCCTCGGGGTCCGCAGCCTCACTGTCGGCTCGTCAGGCTGACATCGCTCTGCTCCTCCAAAAGGAGGTGATCAGGGAGGTGGTGGACCCTCCCTCAGACCCGGGGTTTGTGTCCAGGTACTTCCTGGTTCGGAAACGGACGGGGGGCTGGCGCCCCATTCTCGACCTACATGACCTGAACAAGTTCCTAAGGTCTCGAACCTTCAGGATGGTCACTCTGGCTCAGATAATACCATCCCTGGAACACGGCGTGTGGTTCTGCTCTCTGGACCTGCAGGACGCGTTCTTTCACGTCCCTATCCGTCCGTCACATCGGAGATTCCTTCGCTTTCGAGCGGAGGGATCCCTTTTCGAGTAATCTAGCCATGCCCTTCGGCCTGTCTCCAGCTCCCAGGGTCTTCACCAAATGCATAGCAGTGGTGACAGCTTTCCTGTGGCGCCGAGGGGTCCGGGTGTACCCTTACCTGGATGATTGGCTGATAGCAGCCCCCTCCAGACAGGAGGTGGAGCGGTCCAGAGATCTGGCCCTCTAGGTTTGCTCTCAAATCGGCCTTCTCATCAACAAGGCCAAGTCGGAACTCGAGCCAAAGCAGGTGATTCTGTTTATCGGGGCAGAGCTCGACTCTCTTCGAGCCAGAGCATGGCTCCCGGCGGACAGGGCTGAGGTTCTTACCTTCTTTGGCCAATCATTTCTGGTTGGGCAATCGCGCCCTGCCTGGGACTTCCTGCGCCTCCTGGGTCTCATGGCGGCCTGTACCAGCGTGGTCCATTGGGCACGCTGGCACATGCGCCCCCTTCAGTGGGGACTGGCCAGTCAGTGGTCACAACGCTGCGATCCATTGGACCAGCTAGTGACGGTGACCCAGGAGATGTGGAACGCTCTCCGGTGGTGGACCGTTCCAACTCATCTGCAGGAGGGCATCCCGTTTGTCTGCCCGAGCCGACGGTCTCTCTATCGACCGATGCCTCTCTGATGGGTTGGGGTGCCCATCTGGGGAACACTGGGCGCATGGCCTCTGGTCCCCGCGGGAGTCGATGCCACATCAACCTGCTGGAGCTCCGAGCGGTCCGCCTAGCTCTCACCGCCTTAGCTCCATTTCTCCGGGGTCAAGTGGTCCGAGTCCAGACGGACAATACCATGACCATGTACTACCTAAACCGCCAGGGCGGGACACGTTCCATGCTTCTATGCAAGGAAGCTCTCCGCATTTGGTCACTCGTGCGCAGCTTGGAGGCGGATCTCCTAGTCATTCATGTGGCAGGAGCCTCCAACACCCTGGCCGATGCCCTGAGCCGGATAGGGGCTGCATCCCACGAGTGGTCTCTCCTGCCAGAGATAGTACAAGATCTGTTCTCCCATTGGGGCACACCTCAGGTGGACTTGTTTGCCTCCAGGAGAGGCAGAAGCTGAGCTGTTCCATGCCCGCCCCCTCAGCAGGGCTCGCTGCAGGGGATGCCTTCCTCAACCGTGGACCCGCGGCCTCTTCTCGCCTTCCCCATTTCCCTTGATTCACAAGGTGCTTCTCAAAGCAAGGAGGGACAAGGCGCAGGTGATTCTGATAGCTCCAGACTGGCCCCGCCAGTTCTGGTACCCAGATCTCCTCAGCCTCAGCTCCAGGCTCCCGAGGCAGCTTCCAGCTCGCCCGGACCTGCTCTCAGTCAATCAGGGGAAGGTGTTCCATCCGGACCTTCAATCCCTGCACCTGACGGCCTGGTTCCTGAGCGGCTAGAGTTCCAGGCCTTGGGTCTTTCCGACGAGGTCCTCAATGTTGTTGAGGCATCCCGTAAAGAGTCGACCAGGAAATGCTATGCCTTCAAATGGAAGAGATTTTCCATTTGGTGTCAGGGCAAGGGCTTGGACCCTTCCTCCTGTCCTTTGGCAAGCATCTTGGACTATTTATGGTCCCTTTTTCGTCAAGGGCTTAGGTCGGCGACCTAAGGGTGCACCTGGCAGCCATCTCTGCTTACGAGTAGCGGGCGGGGGAGCAGTCGGTGGCACAGGAGAAGGTGGTCTGGCGCTTTTTCAAAGGCCTTGACTACATTTCCTCCGGTGCGAGAACCTCCACCTCCGTGGGATTTACTGCTGGTACTGGCAAAGCTCATGGGCAAGCCATGCGAACCAATGCACAGGTGTGAACTCTCACCTGTCGGAAGACCGCCGCCTGGTGGCTATCACGCCAGCCAGAAGATGGAGAACCCAGGCGCTCTGCATCGAGTCTCCTTACCTGGTCTTCCACAGGGACAAGGTTGTCCTGCGCCCCCACCCGAAATTCCTTCCGAAGGTGGTGTCGGAGTTTCACCTTAACCAGGTGTTGACTCTGCCGGTGTTCTATCCCAATCACACCTCGGAGGCCGAATACAGGCTCCATACTTTGGACCCTAGAAGGGCGCTCGCTTATTATAAGGAGCGCACGGCTGAAATTCGGGGAGAGGTTCGCCAGCTGTTTGTCACCTACGCTGAAGCCGCACCTGGCAGACCTGCAGCCAAGCGGACGATAAGCAGGTGGGTCACCTCCTGCATAGATCTCTGTTATGTTGGCGGGCATGGAGCCTCCCAGAGGGATAAGAGCTCATTCTACCCGCCATACTGCTGCATCGGTGGCTGCTTCCAGGGCGTCCCTATCCAGGAAATCTGCAGGGCTGCTACCTGGAAGTCAGCACACACCTTCATCACCCATTACCACATCGACCTTGAGTCACGCCGGGATGCTGGTTTTGGGGCCTCGGTTCTCCGGTCTTTATTCCCTAAGTAGGGGGTGTGCGCCTTGCCTCCCTCCTACCGGAGAACTGCTAGGAGTCTGCCAGACAGTGTGGATGAACAACATATCCATGTCCCTAGAAATACAGGTTACTCACCTGTAACAGGAGTTCTAGGAATGGTATATGTTGTTCATCCACACGACCCACCCGACCTCCCCGGCTTTGACGCATAACCTGAGCTTCCAGCGGGCCAGATCTGGCGTCATGGGGCGGAGCCGAGAGTTTTACCACCCGGGTGGGTGGGAGGAGCCAGCTGGAAGACCTTCCGGCAAGATTTAAATCGGCAAGGATACCTGCCAGACAGTGTGGATGAACAACATATACCATTCCTAGAACTCCTGTTACAGGTGAGTAACCTGTATTTATTGCTGTCTCATTTTATATATATTAATGAAATGTTTAAAAATGTTTTCCTTTTTTCTATGATGTTTTATTGTACTGCTTTATTAGTATATTTATGTTGATTGTTAAATTGTGTATGGTGCCCAGAGCCTCTGGGATTGGGCATCTTTCAAATAAAGTTTGCCTTGCCTTGCCATTTCTATAAAAGCAGCCAAGCATCAAACAAGCATGGAGACTGAAACCACCTGTTGAAACCAAGAGAAGAGCAGCCCATCCAAACTAGAGCCGAGATGTGCTGTATCAAATCAAAACCAGCCATCAGTAGTAAATGAAACAGCAACAGAAAAAAATGTAATTCAACATTTGGAATGGCAGAGATAGCCACGTCATCTAAACTTCATGCTTTCCTATTGCAGCCTAGAGTTCTCGTTATTTTCCATATAGATTTTAAAACCTCAGCCAACCAGATGTCCCTTCTCTGGGCAACCTACCACCCAGCCTCATCCTGCAGTAACTTGGGTGCACCTGGTGCTGATTCCCCCATGCCTCCCCATGGTCTGTTCTCTGCCTGTCAAGCTACAGGGTATAGTGGGGTGGGGCCTGAGTTTATAAGCACAGTCACCGGGACTGAGGCTGGTGTTTTTGTCCCTTGTTTTTTCCTTCTTTCCCTCTACACACTACATGGTGCGGTACAGCCTTTCAGTTTTCTGGGATCATACCCTACAGCGATGTCCCTTGGGGAAGCATACTCACTGGCTCACCACAGGGGGTTGCTGTGGTGTTGAATGTGGCACCATCCCTCCCGAGGCTGGAAGTATGACTGTCAGAGCATTCTCTCCCAGTCGCCTGCACACCCTGAGTCCAGTCAAATCAGAGAGGAATGAGGGACTGTTGCTGCCATTGTCAGCAACAGTTAGATTAAAAGAACAGAAATGTATTAGAGATTACTGACAGTTGTAAATGGATCAAGATTGCTGCCAGAAATACTGCTGTCTGATTGGACAGACCAGATTACCTACCATAACCAGTATGTGCACATGAAGCATGATGTAACACTTTTTTTTAAACTGACATTGTATGCTCTTGTTCAATCTCCAGAGCAGAACTTCCAGGTGCACCCAGCCCACCTGTGCTTCTTCTATGCAAACAAGGACTCTCCATGGAGCCTTGGATGGATAAAAACATAGAATTTGATGGTAGATAAGGACCGCTTGGCCCACCCAGTCTGCTCATTTGTTTTCCTACTTATACTGTCACCTCAGACCCTATTTGATCTTTGCCCCCCGCTCCCACTAAGATTCCCTTGTGCCTGTCTCATGCAAGCTTGAAGTCCACCACTATTTTCGCCCCACCACCTTGCTGCAAAACTGTTTCAGGCATCCAACACTGTTTCAGTGAAGAAGTACCTCCTCACATGCCTCTTGAATTTCCCCCTTTCCAGCTTTATTATATGTCCCTTGTTTTTGTGCATCTTCTCCTCTGAAAAATACTCCGCTCCCTTACCTTATTTGCCCCTGTGAGGTATTTATAGGTCTGTATCATATTCCCCCTCTCTTCTCTCTTCCAGGGAGTTCATATGGAGGTCCTTCAGTCTGTCCTTGTAGGGTTTCTGATGCAGACCTTACGCCAATTTAGTTGCCCTCCTCTGGACTGCCTCTGCTGTGTCAGTGTCTTTCCTGTGGTCTTCAGAACTAGACAAGTACTGAGGTGGGACCTCACCAGAGATCTACAGTGGCAACACCACGTCCCTTCTTCTGCTTGTAATACCCTTCCGTATGCACCCCAGTATCCCACTGGTCCTACTCACTGCCTTTTCACGCTGCCTCACTACCTTGAGATCATCAGATATTATGTTTTCCAGGTCCCTTTCCTATTTGATGACCGTCAGTATCTCTTCTCCCATGTTGTACTCCGCCTCTGGGTTTCTGTATCCTGATTGCATGATTCTGCAATTTTTCACATTGAAACCCAGCTGCCATGCCCTTGACCACCCTCGAGCTTTCTCACATTTCTGCACATTCTTTCCACCCACTCTGGAGCATCCACCTATTGAAGATTTTGGTGTCATCCGCAAAGAGTCAGACATGGGTCATCCCTGAAAATGGCCACTTGTGCTCAGTGGACCTACCTGGTAACAAAACAAACAATCTTTCCTTCCAGCTCATTTGCAGTGTGACTTATAAAGACATTAAAGGGACTGGTCCCAGTACTGAGCTCTTTGGCACCCTGCTGGTCACCCTCCCTTCCTGAGAGTGAGCTCCATTTACCACCACCCTCTGTTGTCTGTCCCTTAACAAATGTACCTCCCCAGGCAGAGTTGGAGTCAGGGATTTATCCCTGAATATTTCAGTTTCAATAGGCCATGTTGCAGCATAAGCATGTGGCCTGAATATACCAGGGTCCTTTGCCTCGGGTGCCGGGGCCATTTTTCTGTTTTCTACACCCAACTGGACATCAGTGCACTAGGGGTGCAATATGGGAGTACGCATGCCCAGTTGACGTCCTCTATCCCATGCTTGCATAGTGCTGCACTTCCACCCATGTACAGCCAGGTGACAGCTCTACAGCAAAGACAGTGACCATCCCTCCCCAGAGGAAGACACTGTCCTGTGGGATGGTCAGTCTGCCTTCCGCTGGCTGGTCCTCCAGCAACCCAGGCTCATTCCTGGGCCCAGTTCACTGGCATTGCGAGAGCAGTATTTCTACCACTGTGCCAGCGGTGTTGCTACACTTTTGTAAGCCAAAACTGCAACAGTGCCAGCCAGGATTCAAAGCAGTACTTTGCAGTAGATGAGACATCACAAAATGCTGCATGACAGCGGGGCTTAAAAACCATTGAATTACACTGTTCCCTGCAGCATACTGTAACACTCTGCAGTAATACTGCAAGGTATAGCATTGTGGCCTGGCTGGCACTGCCATAGCAAGCCTTTTCTTAAGTGCAGTAACACATAACAGGGTGCTGCATTTGTTGGGAAATACTGTTTAGGCACTCTGAGATGCTGATGTACAGTCAGCCTGAGGTCCCATGCCTTGGTACACACTGAAGAAGTGACTTTATTTCCCAACAAATGCACACCCTGTTGTGTGTTATTGCCCATGCAATAGCAACCAGAACAAAGTGTTTTGCCATTGGATTTCATGGTGGATGATCATCATCTCGCCACTTTGAACTTGAATGACAGAACTTTCTCTAGCCAGAAGTCAGGGCCATGGGGTTGGGGAGTACAGCCCCCTAGTATAGCTCACTGCAGTCACTGTCACTAGGGCTACGCAGCAGCCCACCAACTTTCTTAACAGAGACAGAAAATCCCATTTCTGCACGGCTGTAGCAGGAGGAGTTGAATGCAATATATAGCCCTGCAGCAGGAGCTCAGGGACACTGGGCTTCTCTCTGACCAGGTCCATTTTACATACTGCAGGAACTACATTGTCTCTTCCACTGTGCTACAGGATTGCACATTTGGAAATACCAGTCAACCTGCCATATCCCTTTGTCAGTAAAAAGTAAATTGTTTTTACAAATGTTTTAATATCATAACCCAAGTAGTTGATACTGTATATGTGAAAATAGAAAGAAAGGCCTTTTATAAACATAGAAACATAGACAATGGCAGCAGAAAATTACCGGTAGTTGTGACAGGGTGGAATAGGACCCTGTCCCATTTGTCATGGAGAAAGTGTTTAAATTACTATTACTTGGTGTAAAAGAACAGAAGATGGCCAGAGCCCATCGAGACTGTTTCCTAAATGCAAGGATCTGTCCATTTCTGTCTCTTCTGTGTCTGGTTACACAACCATATTTTCCTGTGAGATTTAGGATTTGATCACCCTGACAATCTCACAGTTCTTTGTCTTTCACTGTCTCACAGTTTCCCCTTCCTGTCTTTTTTTCCTCCATTGCATATCTGCTGATATAAAAATATGTGCAAATTCATTGTATGAAATGTAACTGATATTGGGATCCCTTTGTTTAGAAAATATATAGTGTTATTGTTGAAATGTATATAATTATATTTTGAGATGATTGCAGAAAGCTGCTGTAAACTCAAGGTTACTTGAGTGCACATGTTTAAGCTTTTGCAAAAGCTGCAGAAGGGGCCTTAGCTCAAAGCACATTGTGTTCTAGCAGCTCCTGAAACTTACAAAAACAGGATGCTTGCTAAGGATGTGGAGTTAAAAGGACTTATAAGAGCTAAGCTGCAACTGCAAGAAAGATTAGAAGAAAAAGGACACAGAGACTGAAAGAAAAAACAAATTCATTTCTCCTCTGTCCATAGTTATTATGAACAAGTTAATTTTTTATGTTACTGCTGTGGCATGGACAGCTAGTTCTGAGTGCTGTATGGTCATTTTTTGTAATATAAAAATGTATATGGACTGTCTCCCATGAGAAATGCTGAAACAGCATGTGAGATCACACACACACAGGTTTTAGATACAAGGTGCTACCTGGAAGGCCCGAAGCTAATCACAAACTTTTCTAGGTTAATTGTAGCTTTAGTTGCTTAGAGGGAAATCAGTATTCCTTTATGACGTTCAAGGGAAACCAGGTTTAGTACACTGGTGCAAAATCATAAAGGCTTTGATGTCTGTGTGAGAGGGATACTGCCCACAGATCAAAGAGAGTCATTTGAAGAACATGAGTTATGCTGAGGTTGCAGAATTTAATACTTGAAAAGATATCCTCTTTTATATAGATATATTTTTTATATATTCTGACAGGGAGGAGCTAGGTGACCTCATGAAAATAGGTGAGGGAAACCAGCTTTCTGTTTTTCTTCAGTGACTCTTCTATCTAGACTCTGACAAAGAAACATCTTTGGAGCACTTTAAGCAGGTATTTGGAGAGAGAGAGAGAGAGAGAGAGAGAGAGAGACAAATCTAAGTACTGTAGTAAGAATTGCACTGTTTAAACCTTGTTCTTTTAAAGATTTGTATGTCTTGTGATATAATAGTTCTGTATTTTATGTTTTACATATTTTTTTATCTATTTTAGTAAAATTCTCATTTTAGAACCTACATGGTCTATCTTTGAATTTCTTTCTTTAGCAAGAAAAGTATATATGGTTCTAGCTGACACTAGGCATGAGCTTAAATGGTGATATCAAACTGGAAAGATAAGTGTTTTAAACTGAGGTCTTTATTACAGTTTTTATGGGTTCATTTCTATACACCTGGTTAGGTGCCCATAGGCAAAGATATCTGGGCCTCCGAAGACAGAATTATCTGAGCCTGTGCATTGGGTACGCTAGCAAGAGGTTCACAGTTTGAATCCCTCCAAGACTTGAGACCAAAGGTTGATTGAATCCACAAAACAGACATGAGGGTTACCTTGTTCTGTTAACTGTTCACAAGACTGCTTCAGAAGTTGGCACTTTGGGAGTAGAGGGCTGACCTGCTGAGTGGGTTTGTGACAACTGCTACTGTAAATAAATATTTTGATGAATTGTACAATTACTCCTGGTTTTTCCTAAGCTTCTTGACCTGTGCCTCGATGACAGATGGTGATAGCAGTGGTATTTACACCATGCATACCCGAAGACAGGAGTTTTGTGCATGGGTACTGGACCTAGTACCAGGGAAGCACAGAGGAAGGTATGGATTCTGTAGCAGCAAGTCCAGGAGTGGTTACCAGGAGAACAGCAGAGACAGAAATCCAGTCTGAGATTATACAGCCAGCACAAGTTATGGAAAAAGAACTGGCAATGACAGAATCTGAAAGCCTGATGGACTTTTTTAAATGGTGGGCTATACAACAAAAAGAGACTGAGAAGCAGAGAGAAAAAGAGATGCAACAACAGGAGCAGCAGATGAGAGAAGAGATGCAGCAATGGCTGGATGCCTTGCAAGCTATCAAAGGTAGAGGATCTGGCACAGATCCAGATGAGCAACAAAATGCAAGCAACTTAAAAGCCATTAAACTTACAAACTTGTGTCCCTCAGATGATATTGAGGAATATCTGACAACTTTTGAAAGAATTGCCACAGCGTGCCAATGGCCAAAGCAGCAATGGACAGTCAGACTGGTAGCCTGCCTGACAAGGGAAGCCCAACTTGCCTACAACAGTATGGACATTGCACAGTCAGAAAAATATGACCTGGTGAAAAGTGAAATCCTGAAAAAGTATGACATCTCTGGAGAGACATACAGGCAGAGATTTTGATCTCTGAGGTACAACTCGGTCGACAATCCTCAAGAAGCCTTCACCCGACTCAGAGAACTCCTGATAAAATGATTCCAACCAGAGAGCAAAACAGTCCCACAGATCATTGACCCATTTGCCATGGAGCAATTCATCAACATCTTGCCTACAGATGTGTAGCTGTGAGTAAAGGAACACTGACCAGAGAGTGGGGAATAGGCTGTTTCTTTGGCCGAGGACTACCAAATGGCCAGACTGATGCCACAGAAGCGAAGGTAACAGCCAAGCACCGGTAAGACACTCTTTTGCCCATTTAAACTCCAAGGCTGAAAAGAACTCTGGTGGTGGTAACAAATCTGTGCCCAAATACATTATCTGCTATAACTATAATAAGCCAGGCCATTTTGCAAGAAACTGTCATAGTAAGGAGAGTGGCACTGGAGCAGATTTGTCCTTGTCAAATTGGAGCAAGTGCTTAACAGATGTGAAGGTAGGGGATAAGACTGTAAAAGGACTCACTGATTCGGGAAGCAGACAGACCCTAGTGCATTTGAAGTGCTAGGAAAACACTATGCAAAGGGACCAGGAACTGGTGTCATCTGCATCCACAAGGACTCTCTATACTGTCCCACCACCCAAGTGACTCTGACCATTAAGGGTGTATCGCACCAAATGAAAGTGGGGGTAGCACCTAAGTTACCTGTACCTGTGATTATTGGAAATGACTTTCCAGGATTTACTGAGTTGATCAAAGAAGGAATAAATCCTGATGTTTCAGCAGCTGTGGCGACAAGAGCTTAGGCAAAGAACATTTCAGATGGTGGGGACACTTTTCCTTTCAGTGATTTTGATTCAAACTTGTTTGAGCACAGCTCCAAGATCCGGAAATCCAAGAAAGAAAGATGATGCCTGAAGAAACTGTGGCAACAGATAACTGATGGACATGAAGGGTTAAAATATGAAAATGCTGAAACTAAATTGTTAACTGATTGTGATTTTCTTTCAGAGCAAGTTAACAATGTTTCTGTCTCGGTTATTTCAAGCAGCTAGGTGAAACTAAAACAGGGTGGACCAATGTTTAAAAAATGTAATGGGTTACTGTACAGAGTTTGGGTTAAACCTCAAACACAGGAACAGACAGAACAATTGGTTATACCACGGAAGTATAGAACAGAGTTGTTATAGATAGCACATGATAGTCCTATGGCTGGTCACTCAGGGAGGGATTGCACCCTTGCCAGATTGCTGTATAGATTTTACTGGCCTGGAATTTATGAAGATGTTGCTACCTATTGTAATTCTTGTGCTGAGTGTCAGAAAGTAGCCCCAGTCACTACAAAAGACAAGGTGCCCCTACCCTTGATAGATGTGCCTTTTGAGAGAATTGCAATGGATGTGGTTGGTCCTCTAGACAAACGTAAAAAGGGTAATAGATTCATCCTGGTAGTATGTGACTATGCTACTCGATACCCAGAAGCAGTTCCAATGCATACTGTTACAGCCCCAAAAGTTGCAGCAGAGCTTGCCAAAATTTTCAGCAGAGTGGGCATACCTAAAGAAATTATTACTGATCAGGGTAGTAATTTTGGTGCTGCATTACTTAAGGAGCTGTACAGACTACTAGGTATCACTGCCATAAGAACTTCCCCCATCACCCTCAGACAGACGGGTCTTGTTGAGCGTTTAACCAAACCCTTAAATGCATGTTAGAAAGGTTTGCAAAGGGAAGGGAAGATTGGGACCAATACTTGCCTTTACTTACTTTTTGCTTACAGAGAAGTGCCATAGGCATCAACAGGGTTTTCACCACTTGAAATGCTGTATGGTAAACAGCCAAGAGAGCCTCTGGATGTGATAAAGAAATGAGATGATAACCCCACCCAGAAACAATCTATAACATCTTATATGTGTGCCCTAAGAAAGAAGCTGGCAAAATATGTTGAAATTGCCCACAGTAATCAGGAAGAGGCCCAAAATCAGCAGAAGGTGTATGAAAACCATGGAGTAAAAGAAAAGAGTTTTTGAGCCAGGTGAAAAGGTTTTGCTACTGTTGCCCACAACAGAAAATAAACTGTTAATGAAGTGACAAGGGCCATATAAGGTTCTTAGATGTACTGGCACTGTTAACTATGAGATTGAGACCCCTGGCCGGAAAAATCCTACCAAGATATACCATGCTAACCTCTTCAAGAAATGGGTTGAAAAAAATGCCAAAAGCTGCCTTGCTAGTTTTACCAGAAACCAATAAAGAAGATATTGACATAGCTTATGATAGACTGGAACAAACTATAAATGCTGGTGTTGTAATGGCGAATGTTTCTTTAACCTCAGAACAAACTGCAGACATTCGTAATGTGCTAAAGATATTTAACAACGCTTGTACCACGGTACCAGGCCTAGCAAAAGGGGTTGCGCACGTAATAGTGACAAGGAATGCTTGTCCTATTAGGCAAAAGACATACAGGTTGCCAGAGTGGTTAAGAGCTGATGTGGTTAAGGAGATACAAAAAATGAAAGAATTGGGTCTCATAGAGGAGTCAAGGAGTGCTTGGTCTTCTCCCATGCTAATTGTAAACAAAAAAGAAGGGGGTGTTAGAATCTGCCTTGATTTTAGGAAACTCAGTCAAGTGTCAGAATTTGACAGTTATCTTATGCCCAGAATAGATGATTTGGTGGACAGACTGGGAGTGAAGTATATCAGTACCCTCGATCTCACCAAGGGTTACTGGCAAATACCTTTAGCTAAAGAATCCAGAGACAAAACTCCTATAGGATTTTATCAGTTCACCACCATGCCATTTGGTTTACATGGTGCGCCAGCTACATTCTAACAGTACATGGATGTCATTTATCCCCTCACACTGGTTATTGTGCTGCGTACCTGGATGATGTTGTGGTGTACAGTCCAGACTGGAAAAGCCACCTGGAACACCCACGAGCAGTTATCCAGGCTATCAAAATGCAGGTCTGACTATTAATCCTACCAAATGTGCATTGCATTGGGCATGCAGGAAACCAGATATTTGGGTTATGTGTTGGGAAATGGAGAAGTTAGGCCAGAGGTTTCAAAAATCAAAGCTGTAGCTAACAGCCCTGTCCCTAAAACAAAGAAACATGTCAGGTCATTTTTAGGGCTGGTTGCTTATTATCGGAGATTTGTTCCCAACTTTGCTGAGTTAGCTACTCCCCTCAATGAACTCACGAAAAAGCAGTACCCAAATAATGTGAAATGGACCTCAGAGTGTGATGAAGCTTTTCAAGCTATAAAGGCTGCATTATATTCTGCCCCTGTTTTAAGAAGCCCAGACTTTGAGAAACCATTTTTGCTACAAACAGATGCATCCAAGGTAGGCCCAGGTGTAGTACTGAGTCAAACTAAAGATGGAACAGAACATCCTATTCTGTATAGAAGTAGAAAGTTGCATGACAGAGATTAAAGGTACTCCACTATTGAAAAGGAATATTTAGCAGCAAAGTGAGCCATGGAGTCCCTTAAGTTTTATTTAATAGGAACTGACTTTGTTCTTGTAACTGACAGCTTATCATCTCTGTTGGCTTAACCAGATGAAAGATACAAATTCCAGAATCACAAGGTAGTACCTGGCACTTCAGCCATTTAAATTCACTGTGATATTCAAATCTGGTAAAGAGAATAACAATGCTGATTTTCTGTCAATATATGGATCAGTAATTGAGGGTTCTGAAGGTTGAAAACAAATGTATGAGTTTAAATTTTACTGTTTGCTGTACTGTTAGAAAAAAACAGATCATGCACATGTGCTTAATTGCTGAAAGCAGCAATTGTTATTAGAGAATAAAACATTTTGGAAACCTATTTAATAAAACAGGTTTCCTCTTGGGAAGGGGAGTGTATGTGACAGGGTGGAATAAGACCCTGTCCCATTTGTTATGGAGAAAGTGTTTAAATGCAAGGATCTGTCCTTTTCTGTCTCTTCTCTGTCTGGTTCGCAACCAAATTTTCCTGTGAGACTTCCGATTTGATCATCCCAACAATCTCGCAATTCTTTGGCTCTCACTGTCTCTCAGTTTTTCCTTGCTGTCTTTTTCTCCTTCCTTGCATATCTGCTAATATAAAAATATGTTCAAATTCATTGTATGGAAATGTAACTGATATTGGGACCCCTTTTGTTTAGAAATTATATAGTGTTACTGTTGAAATGTATATAATTATATTTTGAGATGATTGCAGAAAGCTGTTGTAAACTCAAGGTTACTTGAGTGCACATTTTTAAGCTTTTGCAAAAGCTGCAGAAGGGGCCTCAGCTCAAAGCACACTGTGTTCTAGTAGCTCCTGAAACTTACAAAAACAGGATGCTTCCTAAGGATGTGGGGTTGAAAGGACTTAATAAGAGCTAAGCTGCAACTGCATGAAAGATCAGAAGAAAAGGACACAGAGACTGAAAGAAAAACTAATTCATTTCTCCTCTGTACATAGTTATTATGAACAAGTTTATTTTTAATGTTACTGCTATTGTAAATAAATATTTTGATGAATTCTACAACTACTCCTGGTTTTTCCTATGCTTCCTGACCTGTGCCTCAATGATAGTGGTCCATCCAGTCTGCCTATATTTCCCTGTCTATTCCCTGGGACCTAATTGTCATCAAGGGTACTGGCCCTAACAGTCTTCTCCCCTATTCTCTTCCCTGCTACTATTGCCCTGAGTAGCCACTATTTGCTTCACTCTGTCCCAACTGTGCTGTAAACCGTTTATGGTTTTGGTTCTTACCACCTCGGCAGGCAGACTCTTCCAAGGTACCACCACCCTCTCAGTAAAATAATACTTTCTCACATTTCCCTTGACCCTTTCTTTTGTTATTTTCCACTCATTCCCCTGTGACCTCAAAGTTGTGCTTATGCTAAACAGTTCCTCATAGTTCACCTTATTTATTCCTTTCTGGAATTTGCAGTTTCTGTCATATCACCCCTCTCCCATCTGATCTCATGTGAGTACATGATTAGTGCTTTGAGCCATTCTTCATAAGATCTGCCCTGCTGGCCCTGTGTCATGCTGGTCACCCTTTGTTGCATTGCCTCTAGCCTGTCCTTTTCTTTCCTGAGGTGGGCGCTTCATTGAGTTCACGTCTCCACCACCTCAGGGGGCACATCCATTGATTCCGCTTGCCTCTAGGTACTTCTCCAGCATTACTTTAAAGACATGGAGCCCAGTTTGCAACAGGTGGCCTTTGCTCGCACATCTAAGATGTGCCATGGGACATCCATCTTATAATCCGTAGCAGAGACTGGGAGGCTGGCACAGCCTAGGCACTGATCGCTTAAGCACGGACTCATTAAATGGTAACAAAGCCAGTTTACCTTGAAGATGGTTTCTTCATTCAAAAGTCCTAGTAATGGTCAGAGGAGGGGGACTGGAATGGATGACATATTTTGGAGCACTGCTGATATGAACTTGCCTGTAATGTGAATCTTTTTGCCTTCTGTACACTCTGGTCATAAATAAATGCTGCTGCTAGTGGTGTTGCTGCTTCTGCATTCTGCAGTTTTGAATAAAGAAAATGTCTTCAAGTTATACTGATTTTTTTTAACCTTTTAATGAATCTGTGCTTAAATGACCAGTGTCTAGACTGCTGCTGACCCCAATGCCTCGACAGTTGCCTCTATTAGGCCATGGCACAACTGTGCCCAGGATGCGGAATCTAACATGTGCATGTAGTCCTATAATGAGCCCTTCTCATAGAAGAGCCAGGAGAAAGAGTCCTGGAGGGTTGCGCACTAGTCTAGATGGGACAGGCTAGCTCTAGCTGTGCCCAGGCAAAATTCAGTTTGTGCAAACATTGAGGAGGCACATTCAGTTGGGAGGGATCATGCACCCTGCATTGAATCTGTTGGGGTTCCAGCATGTGATCTCCCATTTCACTGGTCGGTGCCCTAACCACAAGACCACGTTGTTAGCAGTATTGCATACACTTGTCTTGGCGTATGGAAGATGTACATTCTTTGTGGGTACACTGCCAATAACAGGTGCTTATCTGGAAGAAAAGCATTACGATGCATGAAATGGCCTTTACATGCGTGCAGCATGTACGTCACTAAGCTGTGTGTGGCCCTTAAGCCTTCCGTTCTCTTTTCCTTCAGATTAGAACCCAACCTATAAAGTTCAATTTGCTGTTAATTGAACCTGAAAAATCAAGAAACATTTTTTATATAAATTATTTTCTTTGTAGGTATTTCTGTTTTCTAGGGACATGGATATGTTGTTCATCCACACTCATTGGCAGTATCCTTGCCGCTTTAAATCTTGCCGGAAGGTCTTCAAGCTTGCTCCTCCCACCCACCCGGGTGGTATAACTCTCGGCTCCGCCCCATGACGCCAGATCTTCCTTACCGCTTGGAAGCTCAGGTTTCCCTCTTAACGCTCTGGTCTGCGACTAGTTCCTATTTCTCCGTTTGCGGATTTAAAATAAAATTTTGCAAAAGACTTCAGTCTTCTATCCCTCGCGGCCGCGATGGACAAATCGACTCCGGTTTCGGAGATGCCCATGCGGGCAGAAGATGTCTCGGACGGATCCACACTCCACGTGTGTCTACTGCTTAGGCCTTGAGCACGACCCGCGGGCTTGCGACCTGTGCTCATCTTTCTCGGCCTCGTCCTCGAGGAACCGTGCTGCCCGATTGCAACTGGGCCGTCCGAGAGCGTTCCCTCGGTGAAGTCCAGGAGGCCGGTTGGCGGTGTCCGCAATGAGGCTCGGCGGATCAGCTCGAGCGGATGATCGAAGAGGAGGCGGCGCGGGGTCGATCTTTCCTCGCCGCGCATTTATCCCGCCTCTGGGTTCTTCCTACACGGCTTCTTTTAAGGAGCTTTGTCTGTCCCTCTCCACTAAAGGAGAAGGGCCTGCGTCTGCGGACCTTATTCTCGGTCCAAAAGAGGGACAGGGTAAGTCCCTCGTCGGCGTCTTGGGAGCGGGAAGGTCCCTCTCCCGGGCCGTCGACCGCCGGCTTCGCTCGACCGCTCGGGCTTCGCCACTGGCCTCACGGTGTCCCGGCCAGGTCGGTTGACCGAGACTCCACCGATGAAGTCGAGATTTTTCTCGACCCATTGGACGGGCTGTCGCCTTTAGCAGCCGAGATCTCCCTCTCCCGTTCCCGGGAGGTTGAGGATCCCGGCCGCCTGTGCCTCCGGTTCCGAGCCCTCGGATGGACCTTCCGAGCCGGGGGGAGGTTGTTCCGGGCCGACACCTCCCCGCACCGACCCTGGAAATTCCGGGACTCTCGGTCTCGGTTCGGCATCTTCGCTGTCCAGCCGCTCCCACCGGCCAGGCGGCTCCGGTCTCGGCATCGGCTGGGCAAGCGGCGCCGCCGGGCCGCCCTCGCCCTCCTCCTCGATGAGGGAGGCTTCGGCGCAATTACGCCGACGGTAACGAGGACCTTATGTTGCAACAGCCCTCCTGGCCGAATAAGCCGACCCGCTCCTTCCCCGCCATTAAGTGGCTGTCACCGAACGGCGACACAACCCTCGACTTGTCCGGGAGGAGCCATACCCAGGCCGTTGTTCGGCCAAACCAGCTGCTCCACCGTTCTCCGTGGAACCTCCGCTCCACAGCCACCAATTGGGGCTCCGGCCAAGGATTCTCGGTCGGCTAAGGGTTTACCCCATCGGCTGTCAGTTACCCTCACTCCGACCGACCTGCAGGTGAAGGGTGGCTCAGGCCAGAGGCAGCTCTTCGAGGACTCTTCCGATCCGAAGATGATTCCTCCTTCTTCCCAAGCGACTGGACTTGGAGTCTTCAGGAGGTCAGTCAATGGACGATAGCCCGTCGTCCTTCCTAGGACTGCTTCGCTCATCTCGAGTCTACCGGATGGAGCTCGAACCCGCTTCCAAACGGGCCAGGTATCCTCACGGAGATTCTGGACCGAGGGATTCTCCGGCATGAGGCCTTCCGTGGCCGAGGCCATAGTGGGTCCAGCACTGGAACTTTGCAGCGCCCTGCTTCCTGCCCTGCGCCGGCCAGGATGGCCAGGAAGTATGCGGTCCCACCGTTCCTTGTCCGGTTTTGAACACCCTCTGCTGAGGGGTTGGTTACCGCAGCTGCCGCTACGGCAATGCCAGGGATGTGGACAAACCTCCTGACAAGGAGTCCAAGAAATTGGACTATGTCGGGCTAAAGTTCACGCATGCGCCCTCTCTCGCTCGCCAGGCCAGTTCGGCCAGTCTTCATGGCACATTTTTCCTCATGCCCTGTTGGGCTCCCTGGATGAGGTCATCCTCATCTTCCCGCCGATCTGCAGACTACGGTTAAGCAGGCAGGGACCAGGAGCAGAGGCCAAACAGCAGCTCAGACTCGCTTTGGATATAGGGACTCATGTGCCAGATCGGTGGCGGCCGCAGTGGCTATGCGTCGGCGGGCTTGGCTGAGGATATCCACCTTTACTTCGGATACCCAGCACAAGTTGGCGGATGTTCCCTTTTTGGGGACTGACCTCTTCGGCCCTGGGGTGGAAGGTCACCTGCAGAGGATCGTGAAGTCCAATGCCACCTTGGACTCGGTCTCTTCCGCTCAGAGGACAAAGCCGCAAACCACGCCTAAGCTCCTTTCGTCTTCTGTGCCCCCGGCCACTGCCCAGTAACGCCAGGCCGAGCAGGCTCGCCTTGGCATCCCAAACCCGTCAGCCGGCTTCCCCAACAGGAGGCAGGAGGAAAGGGCCCAGGAGGTCCCTCGGCCGGTCCCTCCTCCAAGCCTGCCCAGTGGGCGGCTGAGGGGTGTCGCCCCATCCCCATCACCACCTGGGTCCCCTTGAGAGGCGGCTCCGCACTTCCGTTCCGCCTGGTCCGCTGTTACCACGGACAGGTGGGTCTTGGAGGTGGTGGGAAGAGGCCTGCCTCTGGAATTCGAGCAGGCACCACCCTTCAGAGCCGTCGCCCCTCGGGGGGCTTCGGGATCCCCAGCCTCACTGGCGGCTCGTCGAGCCGACATCGCTCTCCTCCTCCAGAAGGAGGTGGTAAGAGAGGTGGTGGACCCTCCTTCAGACCCAGGGTTTGTGTCCAGGTACTTCCTGGTTCCGAAACGGACGGGGGGCTGGCGCCCCATTCTCGACCTACACGACCTAAACAAGTTCCTAAGGTCTCGAACCTTCAGGATGGTCACTCTGGCTCAGATAATACCATCCTTGGAACGCGGCGTGTGGTTCTGCTCTCTGGACTTGCAGGACGCGTTTTTTCACGTCCCTATCCGTCCGTCTCACCAGAGATTCCTTCGCTTCGAAGGAGGGATCCTCTTAAGATTCCAAGCCATGCCCTTGGCTTGTCTCAGCTCCCAGGGTCTTCACCAAATGCATGGCAGTGGTGACAGCATTCCTAGGCGCCAGGGGTCGGGTGTACCTTACCTGGACGACTGGCTGATAGCAGCTCCCTCCAGGAAGGAGGCGGAGTGGTCCAGAGATCTGGCCCTCCAGGTCTGCTCTCAACTGGGCCTCCTTATCAACGAGGCCAAGTCAGAACTCGAGCCGAAGCAGGTGATTCTATTCATCGGGGCGCAGCTCGACTCTCTTCGAGCCAGAGCGCGGCTCCCGGCGGACAGGGCCGAGGTTCTTTCCTCCTTTGCCCGATCATTTCTGGTTGGGCAATTGCGCCCTGCCCGGGACTTCCTGCGCCTCCTGGGTCTCATGGCGGCCTGCACCAGCGTGGTCCGTTGGGCCCGCTGGAACATCCGTCCCCTTCAGTGGGACTGGCCAGCCAGTGGTCTGCGCTGCGATCCCTTGGACCAGCTTGTGTCGGTGACACAGGGGATGTGGGAACGCTCCAGTGGTGGACCGTTCCAGATCATTTGCAGGAGGGCATCCTGTTCGTCCGCCCGAGCCGACGGCTCTCTATCGACCGATGCCTCTGATGGGTTGGGGTGCCCATCTGGGGAACACTGGGCTCATGGCCTCTGGTCCTCGCTGGGAGTCCCGATGCCACATCAACCTGCTGGAGCTCCAGCGGTCCGCCTAGCTCTCACACGCCTTTGCCTGCTCCTCCGGGGTCAAGTGGTCCCAGTCCAGACGGACAACACCACACCATGTACTCATCTGAACCGCTAGGGCGGGACGCGCCCATGCTTCTATGCAAGGAAGCCTCCGCATTTGGTCACTGCGTGCAGCCTGAGGCGGATCTCCTAGCCATTCACGTGGCAGGAGCCTCCAACACCCTGGCCGATGCGCCTGAGCCGGATAGGGGCTGCATCCCACGAGTGGTCTCTCCCTGCCGGAGTAGTACAGCATCTGTTCTCCCTTTGGGGAACACCTCAGGTGGACCTGTTTGCCTCCATGGAGAACGCGGCTGAGTCTGTTCCATGCCCGCCCTCAGCAGGGCTCGCTGCAAGGGATGCCTTCTCGAGGCAATGGACCCGGCCTCTTTACGCCTTTTCCCCATTTCCTTGATCCACAAGGTGCTTCTTCAACGAGGAGGGACAAGGCGCAGGTGATTCTGATAGCCCCAGACTGGCCTCGCCAGTTCTGGTACCCAGATCTCCTCAGTCTCAGCTCCAGGACTCGCGGCAGCTTCCAGCTCGCCCGGACCTGCTCTCAGTCAATCAGGGAAGGTGTTCCATCCGACCTTCAATCCCTGCACCCGACGGCCTGGTTCCTGAGCGAGAGTTCCAGGCCTTGGGTCTTCCGACGAGGTCCTCAATGTAGTTGAGGCGTCCGAAGGAGTCGACCAGAAAATGCTATGCCTTCAAATGGAAAAGGTTTTCCATTTGGTGTCAGGCAAGGGCTTGGACCCTTCCTCCTGTTCCTTGCAAGCATCTTGGACTATTATGGTCCCTTTCTAGTCAAGGGCTTAGGTGGCGACCTAAGGGTGCACCTGGCAGCCATCTCTGCTTACACGAGCGCGGGCCGAAAGCAGTCGGTGGCGCAGGAGAAGGTGGTCTGGCACTTTTCAAAGGCCTTGATCACATTTCCCCACCGGTGCGAGAACCTCCACCTCCGTGGGATCTACTGCTGGTACTGGCAAAGCTCATGGGCAAGCCATTCGAACCAATGCACAGGTGTGATCTCTCTCACCTGTCGTGGAAGACCGCCTTCTTGGTGGCTGTCACGTCAGCCAGAAGGATGGGAGAGCTCCAGGCGCTTTCCATCGAGTCTCCTTACCTGGTCTTCCACAGGGACAAGGTTGTCCTGCGCCCCCACCCGAAATTCCTTCGAAGGTGGTGTCGAGTTCACCTTAACCAGGTGTTGACTCTGCGGTGTTCTACCCCAATCACACCTCGGAGGTGAATATAGGCTCCATACTCTGGACCCTAGAAGGCGCCGCTTATTATAAGGAGCGCACGGCTGAAATCGGGAGAGGTTCGCCAGCTGTTTGTCACCTACGCTGAAGCCGCATCTGGCAGACCTGCAGCCAAGCGGGACGATAAGCAGGTGGGTAACCTCCTGCATAGATCTCTGCTATAAGTTGGCGGGCATGGAGCCTCCCAGAGGATAAGAGCTCATTCTACCCGCCATACTGCTGCAAGGTGGCTGCTTCCAGGGGCGTCCCTATCCAGGAAATCTGCAGGGCTGCTACCTGGAAGTCAGCAAACACCTTCATTACCCACTACCACACGACCTTAGTCACGCCGGGATGCTGGTTTGGGGCCTCGGTTCTCAGTCTCTCTTTCCCAAGTAAGTATTGGGGGTGTAGTCTTGCCTCCTCCTCCCGGAGAACTGCTAGGAGTCTGCCAATGAGTGTGGATGAACAACATATCCATGTTCCTAGAAATACAGGTTACTCACTGTAACAGGAGTTCTAGGAATGGTATATGTTGTTCATCCACCACGACTCCACCCGACCTCCCCAGCCCGGACGCACAACCTGAGCTTCCAGCGGGCCAGATCTGGCGTCATGGGGCGAGCCGAGTTATACCACCGGTGGGTGGGAGGAGCAAGCTTGAAGACCTTCCGCAAGATTTAAAGCGGCAAGGATACTGCCAATGAGTGTGGATGAACAACATATACCATTCCTAGAACTCCTGTTACAGGTGAGTAACCTGTATTTTTCTCCTGCCCCCTCCCCTCAGCTCCCCTTGGAGCCCCCCTCCTACCATGGTGCCCTGCTCATTAGGCCTCCAGCTCCCCTTACGGTCCTCCACCTATGCCAAGTAAGCTATTCTGTGGTAAAACACCACTACTGTAGGTCCCCTTATACAGGGCTTAGGGAAGCCCAGTGTGCTCAGCTGGGGAGCAAAGGGGAAAAGCTCAGTGACACGTACCAGGATGCTAGCATCAAGAGTCCTGCATCCTTCACAGCCATGCCAAGAAGACCCACCTGCACATTTCACCAAGAAGCTGCAGGACGGTAATCTGACAGAATGGCTTCCAGTTTGATTTGACCTCAGGGGTAGCTGTGCAGCAGGAGTTACCACCAGCCCCTCTGTGACGGAATGGGAATCAGCGTGCCTCTCTGCCATTCTGCATAGGATCCGGGCTTAGGAGCAAACACAGGGCTCCAGCGTAACCAACTTGCAGACCACAAGGCTATCAAGTAACCCCTGGAAACTGTTTTCTTTTGATATGCATAGAGGGTGGTGTCCCTGTAACTCCACTAGCAGAATAATACTGGGGTGGGGGCAACACTACACGGAACTATGCCCTGTATGACTTGCCTTTAGATGACTCCAAGTCTTCAGTTTATAGGGTGAACAACCCTCAGTCTTGAAGAATAACCTAAACTGTCACCTCACTCTTGAAGAATAACCTAAATTGACACATTAAATAAATAAGCCTTTTATAATGCTGTATGCCAAAATGTTTCCCAGTAATATGTTTTAACTTTACAGCTTTGCACACATTCTTCACGGCATTCACAAATTATTCACAATTCATGCTTGGCATAATTTGCATTTACTTGTAAATTGGTCTTGATCTCAGCTGTATGGACAGTATTGTTGAACGCCTGATGTTTCGGATTATTCTGGTATGAGGGAGAATATGCTCTTGCAGTTTACAAATCTCTACTGGCCAGAAACTTGCTTGTACAGTATAACTCCTTATAAAGAGACATTGTTATGTGGAGAGACTCGGAGAACAGTTGCAACTGAATGAACAGGCCCAGCATAGCAAATGTATAATACGTACATACGAACATAGGAAATGCCAGCAGAAACAGGCCTCACAGTCTATCGAGTCTGCTGGATTGTACAGCTAGCCCCCAACTTGCAGCTGCCCCACCTTCCCAATCTCTCCTCATAACCACCCCCCCCCCCACTCTGTCCGACCCTCTCTTGAATCCTCCCACCATTCTACACAATACCACCTCCTCGGGCACAGTGTTCCACTCATCTACCACTCTTTCCATGAAAAGATGTTGCCTGATTTCCCTCCTGAATCTCCCCTTCCAGTCTAGGCTGATGCCCCTCGTGTCCTCCCCTTTGATCTGAAGAATCCTTCTATAGTAATCCTGTTAATATCCTTTAGGTACTTAACGGTTTCGGTCATATCCCCATCCTCCTCTCTTCCAGGGAATACATTTGCAGGTCTCCCAGCCTGTCCTTGTAGGATTTTCCCTCAAGTCCCTGTATCATCTTCATTGCCCTATGCTGCACTCCTCCATCAATCTGATGTCCTCTTCAGGAATGGCCACCAGTACTGCAAGCAGTATTCCAGGTGCAGCCTGACCAGTGACCTGTACTGGGGTAGGATCACTTCTCTGTGCCTGGAGGAGATTCTCCTCACTATACACCCCAGCATCTTGTTTGCCTTTGCAGCCACCTTCCTGCACTGAGCTTAGTGGTTCATACTCCCCGTTATTAGTACCCCTAGATCCTTTTCCTCCATTGTGCTTTCCAACTGTACCCATCCAAACTGATATTTCCTCCCCTGGTTCCTTGCTCTGAAGTGCAGTACCTTGCACTTCTTGTGCACGGACACCCAACTTCCATGTCTCTGACCATTCCTGTAGTTTGGTCAGGTCTTCCTGCAGCCCTCCACCCCTCCATGTCATCTACCACTGCACCAATCTTAGTATTGTTTGTGAACAGACTTATCCTACTCGGATCCTGTTTGAGATATCGGCTATGAATATCCCGAACAGCACCAGTCCCAGTACTGAACCCTGGGGCACACCACTCATATGTCCTTGGTGATGTGATGAGTGTCCCCCCACCACCACCACCCTTTGTTGCTTACCTGTCAGCCAGTTGGTGATCCAGTTGACCATTTTGTCCCCACCCCAGAGTATTCCAGTTTTCCCCAGCCTCTCATGCAGCGCTGAGTCAAAGGCCCTGCTGAAGTCCAAATATAGGACGTCCATTGCATGGCCTCTGTCCAGTTCCTTGGTAACCCAGTCATAGTACTTGACTAGGTTCGACGCATCTGCCCGATACAAAACCATGCTGATGGCCATCTTGGAGCCCACTGTCTTCCAGAAAAGTCAGCAGCCTCTCTTTTAGGATTGACTCCATGAGTTTTCCCACAATTGAAGTGAGACTCACTGGTCTGTAGCTGCCTAGATCATCCTTTGGGCCACTTTTATGAATGGGCACCACATGGGTAATCATCCAATCCTGTGGCATGCATTCTGCATCCATTAATGTACTGAACAGGTCTGCCAGTGGTCCTGCCAGGATCTCTGCTAGCTCCATAAGAACCCTAGTGTGAATGCCATCCGGCCCCGTTGCCTTGACCACCCTCAGTGTCCTTAGTCCCTCCAGCACCCTGTTCTCTGTAATTCTGATATCAGTCACCCCCGGCCCCCCTCTGCCCACTCCACCCTTCCAAGGGGGTATCTTCCCCCTCTTTCCTTCATGAACATAGAGCAGAAGTACTCATTCAGTGCCTCTGCCTGGTCCTCCCCCTTCTCCACCCACCACCCATCTTTCTTAATCCTCACAATCTGGTCTTTGTTTCTTCTTCTCTTGCCAATGTATCTGAAGAAGTCCTTTTCCCCATCCTTGACTCCCTGTGCCAGTCTCCGCTCTCTGGAAGTCTTGGCCACTCTGACTGGCTTGGTAACCTCCCTGGACTTCTTCGTTTACTCAGCTTTGTTGCCGTGCCCTTCCGATTTCCTAAACCTCTGGAATGCTTTTCTCTTGGCCCTCACCCCTTCCATTACCTCCAGAGTCTGCCAGCTCGGCTTCTTTGCTCTTCCCTTATTGCTCCATCTTCTGGTGCAGGTCTCAGTAGCCTCTGCCAGCCCTTTGTTAATGATATTCCATTTTTGACTGGTACTCATGCATATCTGAATTCCCACCAGATGCTCAACCAAAATTTCCCCCATCCTTTTAAATTCCACTCCCTTAAAATTGATCACCCTGGTACCTGTTCCTCCTGTTACCCTTCCCATATTGAGTGTGAACGGTGTCCCATGAGAAGGGTGAGCACTATTGAGTGCTTACCAAAAGGGCAACTCAATAGCAGCACCTGTTCTCAGGGCTAGTGGACAGGGAGGGTGAATAAGGAGTATAGCGACATCCTGTAGCTATATGTATACTCATGGGGGGGGCAAGCATACCATCACGATGGGCGGAAGGGAAGGAGGGTTGTGAGGTATAGCGTGATGGTGGGTTGCCAAGCTGGCCTTGTAGCGTGGTGGGTTTGTGGCAGAGCTGTGGTTGGGAGGTGCCAGGCCCGGTGCTGGGCACATCGGGATTTTACACCGTCCAATAACAAAACTTTTTTTGTTTTTCACCTCTGACATGCACCCCTGAGCTGAGAATCCTTTAGTAGGGGGGTGCGGGGCAAAGCTCTCGTGGGGGGCATGCGGGGGCACAGTCCCTTGCATAAACAAAATAATTGCATGTCTCTGGCGCCCTTTTGTTGTGCGCCAGGAGTATACATCAGTGAAGTGGATTTTCGCCAATGTACATTCGCCCTAATGGCAATCGCCTTTCCGTGATCGCCGTTGTCACATAGATCCAGTGTGACCCACACTGTATGATGGTCGCTCCGAGCCAAGAAGTCCTCAACTCCCAGATCCCTTACAGCCTTCCCATTTGTTAATACCAGGTCCAGAGTCCTAGCCTCCCTAGTCGGCTCGTGGACCAATTGTACCAGGAAGCAGTCCCGAAATGTGTCTAGTAATCTCTGCTCCTTTGCACATGTGATGGTTGGGGTGTTCCAGTCCACCCCAAGGAAGTTGAAGTCTCCCACCACTACGATGTCCCCCTTCCTACAGACTCTCCTAATCTGCTTGGCTAACTCCCTATCCAGGTCATTCCTGTGAGCTGGTGGCATGTACACTACCCCCACTCTCAGTGTCTTTCTTTTAGAGTCTGGAAACTGCATCCATAGGGCCTCTGTCCTGCCCTCCACCCACTCCTCTCTCATACACCTTATCCCCTCCCTCACATAGATCGCCATGCCCCCCCTTTCCCCCAGTCCTGTCCTTCTTGAATATCCTGTACCCTGGGATCATCATATCCCAGTCCTGGTGTGGGTGGCCCATGTCTCCGTGATGGCTGCAATGTCCACCCTCACCACAGCCAAGAGAGCCTGTAGTTTGGCAGATTTGTTACCTAAGCTTCTCGCATTCAGCGAGACCACCCTCCAGCCTGTGTCTTTCTCCCCCCAACCCCTGATCCCCCCAATCCCTCCTTGTGTCCCCACCTCAAATACCTCTCTGATAGCTTGGGGGGTAGGCACGCTTGGCTCCCCCCCTCTGAGATCCCTGCCTACTAGCTGTCCTCCTGCCACCCCTCCACCTAGTTTAAATCTATCCTTGATGCTTTGTACCCCTCAAACCTCTGCTTTAATACCCCTTTCCCCTTCGGTGCAGCCTATCCCCTTCATATAAGCAGTGTCAGTGGCTCAGTAGGTAGCACACTCGCCTCTGAGGCCAGGAGATCAGAGGGCTGTGGTTTCAGTTCCCACATCTGGCACTTGTGTTGATATCCCAGTATTGACACTGCAGTGCAGCATGAGAAGGGTACTGCACTTCTGAGGTGCCGTCTTTCAGATGAGACGTTAAACTGAGGTCCCATCTGCCTGGATTGGTGGTAGTTCAGGTGGATGTTAAAGATCCTATGGCACTTATCGAAAAGAGTAGGGGAAGTTTTAATTGAATATCAACTGAACAGAAAAAGAACAAAAACAATACAGAGAAAAATAATACACAACATAATTATGTAACAGGAAAATCAGAATCAGTAATCCAAGGTAATAGTGTCCATAATTCTAACAAAGAGTCAGATGGCAAGCGTTCCGCCTCAGAAAAATACGCTGCTTTAAATCATGTTCGATTCTCTGAATAATGGTGAGAAGACACGCATACTGATTCTGTAAATTAAATAGACAACGAGCATTCCACACATGCCATTTGATGATTACAAAAATCAGATTCAACGATGTTAACATTCCAATGAGACCGGAGGGGCATACATCAATATTTCTTAATTAATGAGAGCAAACAAGGGTTCACGCCATCTGGCCGCATAATGAAGTCAAAAAGTAGTAATAAAGGTACAGGAAAAGAAAAGGTGTGAAATAGTTTCTTCCTGTTGCTGACATTCAGGTATGGAACAAAATCTATCCTGCAGCGTTTATATGTTTATGGTTGTATTTAACGTTGATACATTCATGGCAACTAAGCCAATGTAAGTCCCACATCTTTGGGAACCCTAGAGTTACGAATAAAGTGAGCAAAGCAGGAGATGTTGGGTAGGACATTTAGGAAAACAACAATATCCAAACATTCTTGGTCCACCAAATATTTATATAATGCTTTCCTAGAGACAGTCACCAGCATGCGGCTGGTAACCTGCCACTATTTCAAATGAAAAAAACTGTTCCTAACATCAGCTGAAATCTGGGGGGAATGCGTCAAAACTGTCAAATTGTCGAGTTCCAATTTATGAAACCAAGGACCACAGGATTCAAGAAACCAAGGTTCCCACCCTCGATCCCGGTTAACCAGCAGGGGCCTAATATTATGGAACAAGAAAAAAATAGTATTAAAAAAAAACAGATTGGACCATGACTAGGCCTCCATCCTGAATAGGTAGATATGTAATCTGGTGTTTAATGGGGTTCAGGCGGCTACCCTATAGGGCTTGAAAAAAAGACTAAGCAATCTGGTTTCAAATTGTTTGGGGGGGACATAAGCTAAAAAGAGAAAGAGGAAAAGCAAATAGGTTTTAATCATATAAATCCTTTTTTTTTTCCTCATCTGCCAAGAATTCCAGCATGCAACCATATTTTGAGCATAATCTAATTTGGGTGTCCAGTTAAGGACGTCAGAGGACCATTACCATACAAAATGCCCAAAACTCTAATAGGTTCTTCACAAAGTTTCAGGTCAACAGTAGATTCACCCAAAATAGGGGACCCAGCCTGTGGCCTACGCATTTATCCAGATTAAGGACCGCACCAGAAACAGCCCCAAACTTGGACAATGCCATAATGCAGAGCTTACAGAGCAACATTAGCCACCATCGGACTCAGATCGTCTGCATAAGCCAAAATGGAAAATGGGGCAGAGGAAGTGGCATAACTGTTGGGGCTGTGTTAATGTAAGTGTAAGGGATCTAAAAGAAAACATATAAAAGCAGACTAAGGGGCAGCCTTGTCTAACCCCTCTGTGTAGAGGAAGCATAGAGCCTTTCCATCCATTAACTAAGGGGACAGTAGTAGCAGAGCGGTATAGCAGCTGAGTCTGGCAGGAGATATCGGGGACTTTATAATGTCTAAGAGTAGACCATAAAAAGTCATGATGTACAGAATCAAAAGTCTGTCGTTGGTCCAGTGAGAATATGAAACCACGTAAAATATTAGAATTACCACGTTCAATCATTTCCCTGAGTAAAATAAGATGGTCCTGTATGCATCTGCCAGGCACACTGCAAGATTGTGCAGGAGAAATCACATATGTGGCCAATTTTGAAAGTCTGAGAGCCAAAATTTTGGTCAATATTTTAAAATTAGTGTTCAAGAGGCATAAAGGTCTCCAACTGGAGAGCAATCTTCTATCACCTTTTTTATGTAAATAAAACAAACAACCCATGTTTAAGTCTAAAGGAAGATTTTTGTATTGTAGTACAGAATTATAAACTGCAGCCAATTCAGAACTCACATCAGTAGAAAACAATTTATACAGCTCACTGGAGAGACCATCCAGGCCCGGCGTCACTCTTGGACGAAAGACCTGATTATTGCTTCAAGTTTAGTAGTTGTATCTCGCATTCAACATGTCCACAATAGAGGAGGGTGCATCAGGGATTTAGAAAAAGAAAGGTAGTCCATTATAGAGTCGGGGTGGGGGCATGGGACCAACTAGCTTTGTGTGTATAACAAGTAACACAGTGTCTGATATCCAAAATATCAGTGAGTTTGGTGAAAGTGTCATCAAACAGCGTATCAAAGTTTTCTCTCTACAGTTTTCGAATAGAAACATATGGACATACAGTGTCTTGGGTACCAGAGGTTCCAAAATGCTGTTGATGTTGGACAGAAGCAGTCTTCAGAAGGTAATAGTCCATCAAGCACTTCCTAAGATTACTAATTTGGGTGGAAAATCATGACCAGTGTTATAAGACAAAGTACATAATTTCTGAAGTTGTCGTCTATTTGTGTGATAAAGAAGTATAGGGAATCATAATGATGTTTACTATAATTTTTAAAAAAAGTACAGAGTCCAGACTTTGTATCCTGCCACCAAACCAAGGGGGTATCATATAAAAAAAATACAGATTTTCGATTGTGGACATAGTCAGTCAGGTGACATAACAAACGTGAATCAGATAACAGGGAAGTATTCAGTTTCCAAATGCCAGAACCAAAATGGGATTTTAAGGAAGGGCCTAAAAAAATAGACAATAAATTATGGTCTGAAAATTCTGCAGCCTGAATAACAGCATCAGAAAGTTGGAGATGGGAAGAAATAAAGAAAAAATCAATACGGGTTGCAAGGTGGCCCTTGTGAAAAGTAGGAGTATGCTGACCCATAAAAGACAAATATGCATCCTGTAAACCTGTGGAATGAAGCAATTGTTTAAGAAAATTTGTGTCACAAAACAACTTAGTAGTCTTAGAAGTAGAAGACCTATCTTTGGTGGACAACCCACAATTGAAATCACCCCCAAAATCACATGCATTGACATATAAATAAGGCTGAATTAGTTTCAGTAGTTTAATCCTATGAGATTTTATTTGAGGGCATAGATACTGATTATTCGGAAAGGGACAGAAAAATCAAAGCATCTAACAAAAGAAGCCGACCGGTGAATATCCAACAGTTTGATGGCAGTGACATCAGGTATACTAAATAAAACACCCAAACAGAACAAGAGTCCTGTCAAAGGATCAAAAGAAAGCCCAGAGGTCAGGCATGTGTGGCCTGGAAATTTCGAGTGCGTGGAAACGTCACATCCTGCAAGGATGAAGCCACCGTCAAGCTGGACAAAGGAGAAAAAAACTGCATCCTCCTTAGTGTGCTTTTATATACTGTTAACATTAACAGTATGCACTGAGAAAGCAGAAGACATGTGGCATAGGAAATGGTAAAGTGAAAACAAAAAAAAACAGAATTCACCTTGCCCTACCTTTCCTAGGGGTACCGTCCCTATGTTTCAGTTTTGCCTTAGCTTTCCTTTTTTGAGAACCAATATTATCAATGGTCACCTCTGTATCAGTAGTTACATCAGGGTGTAAAGAGAGAACAGAGGACGTGTCAGAGTCTGTGTTGTCCTGAGGGTGGCATAGAACCTCAAATTTATTCACGTGAGTCACAGCAGAGGATTTAAGGGCTTTAGAGGAAGGAGAATTCCTCTCTTAGATCCTTGTGTAACTCTAATAAAAAGGTTCGGGGGGGGTCCATGGAGGTCCCAGAAGTACTAGGTAGTACAAGAACAGGTACCTCCTCCAAGGTAGAAATAGCAAGATCATTGGCAGGGGAAGGGAGAGCAATAGCAGGGGCCTGTGGTTTCAAAGAAGAAACAGGAGCAGATTGTCCGTCAAAATAGAAGAGAGTCAATAGCAGACACGGGGGTATGCGTTGGGTCTAGAAAGAATGTCAAGATAGATGAGAACATTGTGCAACAGTAATGATCAAACATTGCTCTTGCCCATCAGCAAGAGTCGGGAGTTTATGAGCTGCCCAAGTACAAGTCTGGAAAGTGTGCCCCAATTCGTCACAAAGGACACAAAGAGGTTCATCTACGCATTGAGAACCTGTATGGCCAATGTTACCATAAACAGAGCATTTAATCCTGTCGCAGACACTACTAATGTGGTCCTGAAAGTAAAATTTGTAGCATGCTTTTGGCTGACCGGGGTAAAAAAGAACTCCCCTGTCTTTCCCTAGCATAAAGCTATTTGGTAGATGCTGAATCCCAGTATCTGAAGTGTGAAGCATAACCCTCGCTCTCCACCCCCCTGTCCAAATATTCTCAGAATCATATATAGCCTCTGGGTCAGAAAGTATAGTGCATCTTTGCTTTAACCAAACAGTAATATCATTGAGACTCCACCCTAGTTACGAAATAGAATTGTAACAGTTTTCTGAGTAGGCTTAGTTAAGGGAATGGCAGTAAAGGGCGTCCATAAGGAGAAGTTTTAAGCTCCTGATATTTTCTCAAAATGTTTCTAAACCAGTAACCGTTTTAAAACTGACATCAAAATGAGACTCAGATGAAACATGAATTAAGGCATGAATTTCAAAAGCAGCAAATTGCATGGAATCTTTTAAAAGGATCAGGAAAATCAGATAAGCCCCCTAAATATTGCAGCTGAACAGCGTTGTGTCTCTTTGCTTGAGTCACAGGGGTTGAAAACATGCAGCATATGATTTAGGGGTGGAAACAGTGGAAATAGCAGGAGCAGGGCGAGGCTCAGGGTCTCGAGGAGTCTGGTGATCAAGAGGTGTCAAGGTAGCAGGACCAAAATGCAAAGTCGGGTTTGAGTCAGAAGGAGTTCTGTGGGCAAGGAAAGGTCAATAGAATCAGCAGAGTGTCCCGAGCAGGAGGGCCAGTAGTTTGACAGTCTCAGGTAGCCTAGTACAGATCGGGGAAGAACCAGAATGCCAAGTTCCTACGGTTGGGTCCTTCTCCCACCCCGCTGCTTCAAGAGCCAACTCAACAGACCAGTCTGCCATTTGTGAGGTATCGGGGAGAGCAGAAGCAGGCAATGAAGCGGAAAACTCCTGCACAGAAGAAATTCCTGAAGGAAGCGGAGTGAGGGGTGCTGTCTGTGCAGGCGATCGGGAGTGGGGAGAGTCCTCGGCAACAGGCAAAGAATGCGGAAGTGTCAGAATCGGCGACGAGACATCAGAAGGAGCATTCCCAGACAGTGAGTCATTAGTAGCAGGCACAAAATCAGGCTGAGTCTTAAGAGCTAACAAACATTGTCTAGCTGCAAAATAGCTCTGTTCCTCAACTTTAAGTAAGACATCCAAAGAAATAGTAGGAGAAGACTCGCATATATTCGTCGTAGCAGGGCTAGAAGACGTCGTAGGCATAGTCTGTAAAGTAGATGAAGGAGCCATGGTCAAACACTGCACACAGTTGTCCACAGTAGTAGCAGGAAAGTAGCCAAAGTTTCAGAAGGAAATTTTCAGCAGGTTGCAGCACAATATTCATGGAAGACTGGGTCTCTTTCAGAACAGAGACAGAGGAGAGACCAACTCCACTGCCTCCAACACTTCCATGTCCTCCACAGCTCCTCCTTCGCGCCATCTTGGCAGAATGCCAGGATGTAAGGGAACCTCTTCACAGAGTAGGGAATTTTATTGAAAATGGACTTCAATACAGAAAAAAACAATAAACAAACAGGAATCAAAATAAACATTACAAAAACACGCATAAAGAAAAGAAATCAGTCAGTCCGTCCATGTATTGCAGTTACGCCATAACTTGTAGATTGTTCATATGGGCCGTTAGCAAAGTCAAATTGCATCAGTCTTTTCACAGCTTTATAAACAGTGGCAAGCAATTCTTCATGTAAAACATGCTTCTGTTGCAGGATCCAAAGACACTTAGATTGCCAAATATGAAAACGCAAACTGCCAAAAATAACATAAAGGGTAACACTATTATATTTAACAAAGGTATTCGGGAAGGGACCAGACATAACAGTAGGATAGTCAATATTCCTAAACTCAGGCACATTCCAGTAGTCAGCCAGTAAAACCCAAAATGGTTTTATATATGAACAATCTAAAAATAAATGACATTGGGTTTCTAATAATTGAACACAAGTGGATCGAGGACAATACCTTTCTGGTAATTGTTTGTGTTTGCTGTTTCCCTTAACCCCTAATCTACCATAATTACATAGCCATAAACAATCCCAGGCATAAGATGGAATGTGTTTATTCATAGGAACTTTAAAATAACCACCTGTCTATCCAGTGGACAATCAGGGAAAAGAACCTCAGTAGTACGTTCTGTTGATAGAATGTGCCTATACACTTTTTTCCTATCATAAGTCTGCAGATGATGTAGGGTAACATCCCACTTAATGAGCTGCTTTATACATTCCTGCATATAAAGAGGTAAATCAGGGAGGCTAGACAATAGTCGAGGTTTCTTATCCTGCCAACAGAGCCTACATAAATGTAACCATTGCTCCATGAAAGGTCTCCAAATAACAACCCCAGATTTTAAAACCATCCCCAAGTTATACGTAAAAAAAAAAAGACTAAAAAAGAAAGCAATAGGGTGGAGCTTAGAAACTTCACCTTCAGCAATCGAGAGATGGGTTCATTCCCTTAAGAGGGTTCAGATGAGACCCCCAAAACACTTGAAAAAAAACCACTAAAGAGCTGTGTCCAAACATGGGATGGTGGTGGAAGGATATAACTAATATATAAAAAAAAAAATAGGGGCAAGGATAGTTTTAATCAACATTAGCCTTTTTTTCTTGGAAAGTTGCTGTCCTTTCCAATCCGCCACTAGCCTAGTCCCCCTAGTCAAAGCCATGTCCCAGTTATAACCTGCCCTATCACCAGGACCAAATAGTACCCCTAAAATTTTAATAGGTTCTCTAGAAACAGGAATCCCCGCTATAATCCCATTATCTGGGACAGGAGTGGACCCAATGACAACCCCAGTACCTTTACTATAATTAATTCTAGAACCAGAGATACTCAAAAAAAGGTGAATAGACTCTTGTAAGGCTGGAACTGAAAAGTGAGGGGGTAAAATTAACACCAAACCATCTGCATAAGCCAGCACCTTCTGTTGTGGCATGGAGGGAAACACATCAAGACCCCTCAGAGCAGTATTGAATTGTAATAATCTAATGAAAATGTTGATTGTGAAGGCATAAAGAGTAGGGCTCAATGGGCAACCCTGTCATACCCCTTTAGTAATGGCCAGTTTCTTTCCAAACCAGCCATTTACATTAGGACAATAACAGCTCCCTGATACATTGCCGACAGCAACAAAACAGACTTATCCGGGATCCCAAAGGCTTTTAACACCAAACATAAAATTTATGAGCCACCCGATCAAAGGCCTTCTTTGATCTAAACCAAAACAAACCCCTTTAAATGGCCAAAGTCTCCCCTAGCAAAAAACTCTCTAAGGTAAATAAGGTTATCCTGCTGTTTTCTTCCCTGAATAGCACAGGTCTGTGCTGGATGAAGATGCTGTGGTGTAACTCTAGAAAGGCTGGCCAATATAATTTTACTAAGTATCTTTAAATCAGAATTCAGGAGACTAAGGGGATGCCAATTTCCAATATCAGTTTTGTCACCTTTTTTAAATATTAGAAGTAAAATGGCCTCAGTCATAGTGGGAGCATAACTACCGGAATGCAAGATATAATTCAGAAGGATAACTAAAACAGGGCCTATAGTCTGTATAAAGGTCTTATAAAATCCTGCACTAAGACCATCCGTACACGGGGCAGACTGAGAGGCTAACTCATGTACAGCAGTAGTTACTTCAACTAAAGTAATGTCAGTTTCCAGATCATGCTTGTGTGGTGCAGATAAGCTAGGTAACTGTAAATCAGTCAAAATCCTGTTAATAACAGTGTCTTCCAAAACAGGGTCAGAGCCAGGCTAGTAGTCCTGTAAGTTTCCACAACATCCAAAAGCTGGTGTGGGTCACTCACAGCGTGTCCCTGTACATCTGTCAGGGAGGAAATAAGTCTGGAGTCTATTCTTTTCTTTCTTTTCCTAAAAGGGTCCAAAGATTGTTTGGACATATGTGTTCCGAACCTTAGTTCCTGGTCTAAAGACCTTCCCCAATTGTACTGCAACTCAACCATTTGCTTCTTTACAGTGGCAATAATATTACTATAGTCATGTGTAGTAGTTTCAGTAAGTGAGATAAGGTGTGTAGTTGATGCCTCAGCTTCAAATATCCCATATATTCCTTAGAGACTTAACATGCGCCTGATGTTGAAAAAGTGTTTCCAACTCAATTTGGTATCATCCCACCACTCTAATATGGAATCGTAACATTCCAAAACTGAAAACCTGGCAGCCCAGTATTTTAACCATAACTGTTTAATAAGAGGATCCTCTAACAATGACTCGTTCAGTCTCCAAATATTTTTTTTTACATCTAGGGGCCCCAGCCCAAGAAATAGAGACTGTAAGGACACTGTGGTCCGAAAATTCTATTGGCCTAGCGGAAGGCTGCACAATATGTAAAACTGCTGATAGAAAAACAAAATCTATTCTAGTCCGAAGAACACCCCTAAAATAAGTATAACCCCCTGTGGGATATAAGACCCTGTAAACATCTACCAAGTGAGCCGTGATTCCGGGCTTTCAGGGTGCCTTTGACTGGTGGGCTGGATCCGGTTATGTCCACAAGACGGTGCGGCACACCCATTTAATGCAAGTCCGGTCATCCAGCCTTGACAGGGACTGCTTTCATTTACTAAGTCATCCTGGTTTTATAGGGGTGGCGTCTCAGAGCTAGGGGTTTGCAACCCCTAATCAGTTACTCCCACGGGTTTCCCATCTCTGGATTTTGTTTCACTTCTCATCCGGATCTGTTTTTTCATGTTTTTATCTCGATGGTGGGCTCACCCCTCAATGCTAATTTTTGCTCTGGTTCTGGTTCATGAGGTGGTTCCCTATGGGGAACAAACATTTTTCAACTCCCTCTCAAGATTCGAGTGATGTTTTTTCACATTCACATTTATGGCATCTAGTTCTGTTTCTCTCTTGCGTTTATTAGTGGATTCTTCAGTAGATGTTCGTAGGCCCTGGAAGCCCGAGACTGCTCGTTGACACTAAGCCCTCATTAATGCAGCTTACTGACTGCCTTGTATTTCAAGCTGAGGGTGATCACTTGCAGGGATACATTCGAAGTGGGGAGGATAAGATCCAGTGCCGTGCTTGCGTTGCTTGCAACAGTGTGGGTGGATGGGAGGGGAGGTTACATGTTCTTGTTGGGGGTTGGGAGTGTACTAGAGGGTTTAAATTGGGGTTTCTTACGGAGTCGGGGCTGGGGTGGTGGGAGGGCCTTGGCAGCAGCAGCGTGGGGGGTAGATTATTTGTTTTATACACCCAGAGTTCAGGGCTGAACTTAGTACCCTTTAGAAGCCTTAAAGTAGAGGCTAAGAGGTGACTTTTCATCTTGGAACATCAAGGGATCGGAAGAAATCTAAACAATACCAGGTTCTCAAACACTTAAGTCTTTTACGTACTCAGGTTACTTTCCTACAGGAATCACACCTACTAGAAACAGAAGCCTCACAAGTGAGGCGGCAACAAGTGGGGATGGTGTATGAGGTGCAAGGCTCCTCAAACAGCTGTGGAGTTATGATTATCATTAACAGGGGCATTCCCTTCGTCCCAACACATACTATCAGGGAACCCGAGGGTAGGTTCGTTTTAGTTATAGGTACTTTCTGGTCAATACCTCTGCTATTGGGCAGTATATATGGTCCCAGTGCAGAAGACCCTGCTTACTTCATGAGACTCATAAATTTAATCCTGCCTTTCCTTCCCATAAGGATTATCCTGGGGGGTGACTTTAACCAAGTTGCAGATTCAAATCTTGACAGGTCGGGAGGCGCATCAGGGGGGATCTCCCCAGGTCAGAGGGCTTTTACAGAATTATTGGATCAATGCGGGCTCTGTGATGTCTGGCGTGTCCTAAATCCTGATGCCAAGGAGTTCATATTCAGGTCTTTGGCACATGGTTCACAGTCCCGTATTGACTACATATTCATTTCTCAGACTCTTCTGCCCGGGGTTAGGTCCTTGTCGATACAGCCTGGCCCTGTCCCCGATCACTCTCTGGTGCTGTGTGATCTCTCAATTCAAGATGTGGCAAAAAGAGAAACACGATGGAAGCTTAATGATCAACTGCTTAAAGATTCTAATTATTGCAATACCATAAGGGAGCATATTGAGGCCTTTTTCTGTTCAACCCCTTTCAATGAGTGCAAAACCAGATATTATATGGGGGGCCTTCAAGGCTTACATGAGAGGAGTTCTCATTGGCCTCTCGGTGGCTAGGAAAAGAGTTAGGGAGAGAGAATTACTGTCCTTGTTATCCCAAATTCGGGCTTTGGAATCCAATGTCTTGGCTGACTCCTCGGAGGAGGACAAGGTGAGGCTCCTAGGGCTGAGAGACAAATACTTAGAACTACTCCGGGAAAAGGCGGAGTTAGCTATTATACACACCAAAGCTAGTTATACTGACCAAAGTGAGAAAGCAGGGCGCCTTTTGGCACTTCGCATCAAACAACAAGAATCAGCCAAAGTTGTCCTTCAATCAAAGGCTTCTGTGAATGGGTCCCTGAAAACATCTCCCACTGAGATAGTTCAAGGACAGCATACTACAAATTTAGCTACGTGGACTGGGGCCCCCTCTAGCCCAGTAAGTGTGGAGAAAGTACCCTGACAGACTCACATCTACCCTCCCTCCCAGTACATTACATAGCCTCTCTAACATGCTTCTGTTGCAGGATCCAAAGACACTTAGATTGCCAAATATGAAAACGCAAACTGCCAAAAATAACATAAAGGGTAACACTATTATATTTAACAAAGGTATTCGGGAAGGGACCAGACATAACAGTAGGATAGTCAATATTCCTAAACTCAGGCACATTCCAGTAGTCAGCCAGTAAAACCCAAAATGGTTTTATATATGAACAATCTAAAAATAAATGACATTGGGTTTCTAATAATTGAACACAAGTGGATCGAGGACAATACCTTTCTGGTAATTGTTTGTGTTTGCTGTTTCCCTTAACCCCTAATCTACCATAATTACATAGCCATAAACAATCCCAGGCATAAGATGGAATTGTGTTTATTCATAAGGAACTTTAAAATAACCACCTGTCTATCAGTGGACAATCAGGAAAAGAACCTCAGTAGTACGTTCTGTTGATAGAATGTGCCTATACACTTTTTCTATCATAAGTCTGCAGATGATGTAGGGTAACATCCCACTTAATGAGCTGCTTTATACATTCCTGCATATAAAGAGGTAAATCAGGAGGCTAGACAATATGCGAGGTTTCTTATCCTGCCAACAGGCCTACATAAATGTAACCATTGCTCCATGAAAGGTCTCCAAATAACAACCCCAGATTTAAAACCATCCCCAAGTTATACGTAAAAAGACTAAAAAAAGAAAGCAATAGGGTGGAGCTTAGAAACTTCCACCTTCAGCAATCGAGAGATGGGTTCATTCCCTTAAGAGGGTTCAGATGAGACCCCCAAAACACTTGAAAAAAAACCACTAAAGAGCTGTGTCCAAACATGGGATGGTGGTGGAAGGATATAACTAATATATAAAAAAAAAAATAGGGGCAAGGATAGTTTTAATCAACATTAGCCTTTTTTTCTTGGAAAGTTGCTGTCCTTTCCAATCCGCCACTAGCCTAGTCCCCCTAGTCAAAGCCATGTCCCAGTTATAACCTGCCCTATCACCAGGACCAAATAGTACCCCTAAAATTTTAATAGGTTCTCTAGAGAACAGGAATCCTCAACTATAATCCCATTATCTAGCTTTAGGAGTGGACCCAATGCCAACACAGTACCTTTACTATAATTAATTCTAGAACCAGAGATACTCTAAAAAGAGTGAATAGACTCTTGTAAGGCTGGAACTGAAAAGTGAGGGTTAAAATTAACACCAAACCATCTGCATAAGCCAGCACCTTCTTTTGTGGCATGGAGGAAACACATCAGACCCCTCAGAGCAGTATTGAATTGTAATAATCTAATGAAAATGTTGATTGTGAAGGCATAAAGAGTAGGCTCAATAGGCAACCCTATCATACCCCTTTAGTAATGGCCAGTTCTTTCCAAACCAGCCATTTATATTAGGGACAATAACTGCTCCCTGATACATTCCGACAGCAACAAAACAGACTTATCCGGGATCCCAAAGGCTTTTAACACCAAACATAAAAAATTTATGAGCCACCCGATCAAAGGCCTTCTCTTGATCTAAACTAAAACAAACCCCTTTAAATGGCCAAAAGTCTCCTCTAGCAAAAACTTCTCGTAAATAAGGTTATCCTGCTGTTTTTCTCTGAATAGCACAGGTCTGTTGCTGGATGAAGATGCTTGTGGTGTACTCTAGAAAGGCTGAGCCAATATAATTTTACTAAGTATCTTTAAATCAGAATTCAGGAGACTAAGGGATGCCAATTCAATATCAGTTTTGTCACCTTTTTAAATATTAGAAGTAAAATGGCCTCAGTCACAGTGGAGACATAACTACCGGAATGCAAGATATAACTAGAAGGACAACTAAAACAGGGCCTATAGTCTGTCTAAAGGTCTTATAAAATCTTGCACTAGACCATCCTCGTATTCGGGCAGACTGAGAGGCTAACTCATGTACAGCAGTAGTTACTTCAACTAAAAGTAATATAGTTTCAGATCATGCTTATGTAGGTGCAGAATAAGCTAGAAGTGACTTTGTAAATCAGTCAAAATCCTATTAATAACAGTGTCTTCCAAAACAGGTCAGGAGCCAGGGTTAGTAGGTCCTGTAAGATTTCCACAACATCCAAAAAGCTGGTGTAGGTCACTCTCAGCGTGTCCCTGTACATCTGTCAGGAGGAAATAAGTCTGAGTCTGCCTTTCTTTCTTTCTTAAAAGGGTCCAAAGATTGTTTGGATGCATATGTGCGTTCGAACCTAGTTCCTGGTCTAAAGACCTTCTCCCAATTGTACTGCAACTCAGCCATTTGCTTCTTTACAGTGGCAATAATAATATTACTATAGTCATGTGTAGTAGTTTCAAGTGAGATAAGGTGTTGTGAGTTGATGCCTCAACTCAAATATCCCATATATTCCTTAGGAGACTTAACATGCGCCTGATGTTGAAAAAAGTGTTTCCAACTCAATTTGGTATCATCCCACCACTCTAATATGGAATCATGTAACATTCCAAAACTAGAAACCTGCAGCCCAGTATTTTAACCATAACTGTTTAATAAGAGGATCTCTAACAATGACTGGGTTCAGTCTCCAAATATTTTTTACATCTAGGGCCCCAGCCCAAGGAAATGAAGACTGTAAGGACACTGTAGATCCTAAAATTCTATTGGCCTAGTGGAAGGCTGCACAATATGTAAAACTGCTGATAGAAAAAAAAAATCTATTCTAGTCCCAAGAACACTCTTAAAATAAGTATAACCCCTGTGGGATATAGACCCTGTAAGTATCTACCATTGAGCTGGATTCTGGTCAGGTGCTTGATTGTATGGATCCGGTTATGTCCATAAGACGGGTAGCATTAACGTATTTAATGCAAGTCCGTCATCCAGCCTTGACAGGGACTGCTTTCATTTACTAAGTCATCCTTGTTTTGTAGGTGGCGTGTCAGAGCTAGGGGTTTGCAACCCCTAATCAGTTACTCCCACGGGTTTCATCTCTGGATTTTGTTTCACTTCATCCGGATTGTTTTTCATGTTTTATCGATGGTGGCTCACCCCTCAATGCTAATTTTGCTCTGTTCTGGTTCACGGTGGTTCTATGGGAACAAATGTTTTCAACTCCTCTCAAGATTGGTGATGTTTTTTCACATTTATGGCATCTAGTTCTGTTTTCTCTCGTGTTTATTAGTGGATCTTAGTAGATTTAAGTGGGCCTGGAAGCCAGACTGCTCGTTGACACTAACCTCATTAATGCGGCTTACTGACTGCCTTGTATTTCAAGCTATGGGGGTGATCACTTGTAGGGGATATATTGGGGGGTGGGGGGATGAATCCAGTGTTGTGTTACGTTGTACAGTGTGGGTGGATGGGAGGAGGGTTACATGTTCTTGTTGGGGGTTGGGAGTGTACTAGAGGGTTTAAATTGGGGTTTCTTGTTGTCGGGGCTGGGGGTGGTGGGAGGGCTCATGTTACAGCAGCGTGCGGGGGTAGATTATTTGTTTTATACACCCAGAGTTCAGGGCTGAACTTAGTACCTTTAGAAGCCTTACAGATGGCTGGGAGGTGACTTTTGCATCTTGGAACATCAAGGGATCGGGAAGAAATCTAAACAATACCAGGTTCTCAAACACTTAAGTCTTTTACGTACTCGGGGTTACTTTCTCTCACAGGAATCACACCTACTAGAACGACAGCCTCATGGTGCAGAGGCGCAAATAAGTGGGATGGTGTATGAGGTGCAAGGCTCCTCAAACAGCTGTGGAGTTATGATTATCATTCACAGGGGCATTCCCTTCGTTCCAACACATACTATCAGGGGAACCCGAGGGTAGGTTCGTTTTAGTTATAGGTACTTTCTGGTCAATCCTCTTCTATTGGGCAGTATACTTATGGTCCCAGTGCAGAGGACCCTGCTTGCTTCATGAGGACTCTATAAATTTAATCCTGCGCTTTCCTTCCACATAGGATTATCCTGGGGTGACTTCGTTCAAGTTGCAGATTCAAATCTTTGACAGTGGAGGCGATCAGGGGATCTCCCCAGGTCAGAGGGCTTTACAGAATTATTGGATCAATCACGGGCCTCCTGTAGATGTCACAAAGTGTCCTAAATCCCTGATGCCAAAGGGAAGTTCATATTCTGGTCTTTGCTGACATGGTTCTGAGTCCATGTATTGACTACTATATTCATTTCTCAGACTCTTCTGCCTGGGTTAGGTCCTTGTCGATACAGCCTGGCCCTGTCTCCGATCACTCTCTGGTGCTGTGTGATCTCTCAATTCAAGATGTGGCAAAGAGAAAACGATGGGAGAAGCTTAATGATCAACTGCTTAAAGATTCTAATTATTGCAATACCATAAGGAGCATATTGAGGCCTTTTTCTGTTCAACCTTTCAATATGCAAAACCAGATATTACATGGGGCCTTCAAGGCTTACATGAGAGGAGTTCTCATTGGCCTCTCGGTGGCTAGGAAAAGAGTTAGGAGAGAGAAATTATCCAGTTATCCCAAATTGGCTTTGGAATCCAATGTCTTGGCTGACTCCTCGGAGGAGGACAAGGTGAGGCTCCTAGGGCTGAGAGACAAATACTTAGAACTACTCCGGGAAAAGGCGGAGTTAGCTATTATACACACCAAAGCTAGTTATACTGACCAAAGTGAGAAAGCAGGGCGCCTTTTGGCACTTCGCATCAAACAACAAGAATCAGCAAGATTTATCCCTTCAATCAAGGCTTCTGTAGATGGGTCCCTGAAAACATCTCCCACTGAGATAGTTCAAGAGTTTCAGCATACTACAAATTGCTTTACGTGGACATGGAGCCCCCTCCTAGCCCAGTAAGTGTGGAGAAGTACCTGACAGACTCACATCTACCCTCCCTCCCAGTACATTACATAGCCTCTCTGGTCTCTCCCATAACTCAGGGAAATCTTGAGGTTATTAGTGGTTTACCTCGGATAAAACTCCTGGACCTGATGGATTTTCTCCCTTTCTATAAAACATTTCAGGGAACTTCTATTGCCATTACTTAGTTTATTTCAGTACATCTTATCAGGGAAGAGGTTGATTGCCACTCTTTGAAGTCTTGATAGTGCTCCTTCCTAAGCTAGATAAAGACCCTGAGCTCGTCCAGAGCTACAGGCCTATATCCCTTCTAAATCAGGATATCAAGATCCTCTCAAAGATTTTAGCTAACAGGTTATCCGTGGTGCCCCTTGTTAATAGGTATGAATCAGGTAGGTTTCATGAAGGGACATCTTCATCGGATCATTTATTACGTTATCCCATGTCTTCTCCAACTTCAGAGATGCTGACTTCCTGCAGAGCTTAGTCTCTTTGGACATCGGAAGGTGTTTGACCGGATGAATTGGGTTTTTCTTCAGAGTATTGAGTGCTTGAACTTTCCTCCGTATTCATTTTTGGGTTGCTGTATTATAAAACCCTATAGCAAGAATCTCAGCTAATGGGCCTTCTCAAAGTACTTCACTATTTAGGCAATAGGCAGGGTTGCCCCTATCGCTTCTTGTTTAACCTATATCCGAACCCTCATCCAAAAGCATTCTCCAAAATATCTCTATACAAGGTATCAGAGTTAGGCTATGAGATTAAACTCACTACGACGCAGATGATTTGCTAATATATTCTCCCATCCGGTTTCTTCAATCACCACCCCTACTGGAACTAAATAGCTATGGTTCAGGTGCTATCCAATTACAAGTTGAATGCTAGTAAACTTATTTTTCCCATCAAACCACGAAGGTATTTAAGGATGACGTTTGCCCCTAGGTTTAGGTTTGACTCCTAGAGCAATTAAATATCTGGGTATAAAGTTATCCTGAAACCTTTAAGGTGGTCAAAGATAATCTGGATTCTCTCACAGGTTATCATGCATGACCTGACAGATGGTCTAAACTTCCTATTATCGTTATGGGGCAGGATTAACATTATTAAGATGAATGTACTTTTAGAATTTATTACTCCTTATCCTTCTCAACTCTTTATCCCTCATGCACTGGTTTAAAAAACTGCATAGTATATTTACCAGATTTCTTCATTCAGATAAACACCCGGTTGGCCTATCATAAACTAGCTGCTCAGAATCTGAGGGGCTGAGGATTCCCCATATGGCACTATACTACTGGGCCAGTCATCTAGCAAATTGTCTGAGATGGATCTCCCAGGCCCTGAAATGGTACAACCAGTGTGGCTTAAGATTGAGCTAGACGCAATTAAATCTAAACGCCTAGATCCCTCAAACTTATTTTACCTTAAGTTGTCTCATGTAAAGATGACCAACTGCACCACAATAAGTACCTCTTTAAGAGTTTATACACAGTTATGTTTATTTCTTCATTATTCCCCACAGACTGACTTAGCTCAGTCTATTTGGAATTCCCCCATCTTTCACTCTTAGTGGAAGGTGGATTCCTTCTAACTGGTTGCCTCAACTAGGCGATGGAAAACTGTTTTCCCTGGTAGATGGGGAAGGGCACTGGTTGTCCTCACGTGGAATTATTGACAAGTTTCGTATTCCAGGCTCATCTCATTTTAAAGTTATGCAGTTAAGACACCTTCTCACCGTAGCCCTGGGGAGTTCTCCCCCCTCCCAGAAGATATCAGCTCTGATTCCTGAAATCTCCCTATTGTCCAGATCTTCAGGCATAGTATCCAAGTTATACAGGGTGCTGTACTATAAAAAATACGGGGACATCTTTGGACCTGCTAGTTTCTGGAGCTCACTCCTTCCTCAATACCAGTTGGACTGGCAATCCCTATGGCGATCCTGCCATAAGTATGTTTCCCAAGATAGGCTGTGTCTCATGCAATACCCCTTTCTACATAACATGTATTGTACCCCTAACAAATTAAAAAAAAATGGGGCTTCTTGAACTCCAGTACATGTACTAAGTGCCTGCAAGAAGAGGGTACTCTCTTGCACAAGTTCTAGTCCTGTCCCGAAGCAATGTCACTTATGAAGACATTAAAAAGGACTGGACCCAATACTGAACCCTGCGGTACCCCACTAGTAACCCCTCTTTCTTCAGAGTGGACTCCATTTACAATTACCTTCTGTGTCCTGTTGTCCAGCCAATATTTTACCCAGGCTACCACCCTGGGACCCACTCCCAGGCTGGTTAATTTGACTATTAATCTTTTGTGGGACTGTGTCAGATGCCTTTGCTAAAGATTCTAGGTAGGCCATGTCCACAGCCCCCTCCTTGGTCTACTACTCGGTCACCCAGTCAAGAAATCCATTAGATTCTGCCTGACATGACCTTCCCGCTAGAACCCATGCTGCCTGGGTCCCAGCCCACTGGCCTCTATTTGTTCAACTATTCTTTCCTTCAGAAGTGACTCCATCACTTTCCCCTACCACAGAGGTCAGACTGACAGATCTGTAGTTTCTGTCTCTGTCTTGGTCCCACTTTGTGAAGTGGAATCACTCAGCCTTCCTCCAGTCCTCGGGTACCACATCATCCTCCCATGATTTATTAAAAGAGTAGCCAGTGGTTTCACTAGTTCCCCTTAATTTTTAGAATTCTGGGGTGAATTCCATCAGGCCCCATTGCTTTGTCCACCTTCAGTTTTAGAGTTCTTGCAGAACCCTTTTTTCTGTGAAAAGACTGGGATCGACCCCCCTATCAAGAGTGCTTCTGTTAATTGGATTAGGTACTTACCCCTCCTCTTTTGTGAATACTGAGCAGAAATATTCATTCAGTAACCCTGCTTTTTCACTGTCCCCCTCTGCCCACCCAACGTTCATTCTATTCAGCCTCACTATCCCTCCCTTTGTCTTTCTACCCTCGCTGATATATCTATAAAAGGTTTTATCCCCCTTCTTAACCGAGTTGGCTATTTTTCCTTAGTTTGGGCCTTTGCTATTCTGACTTCCTCCCTGCTTCCTTCTGCCTTAACTGGTACAGCTCTCTGTCCTGCTACTTCTGTGTTTCCTTATACTTCGAATGCTATCTTTTCTTCCTGACTTTGCAGCCACCTTTTTGAGAACCATAGTGGCTTTTTTCTTTCATTTTCGTTTGTTTATTTTTCATTCACACAAAGGCTTGTTGCCTCTGTGATGGCAGCTTTGATGATTCCCCATTGTTGCTTCACACCTCCTTCTAGCCTGTTTGCTAGTGCTTTCCTGAGGCACTCTCCCATCTTGCCAAAGTCAGCCCTCCTGAAGTCCAGTACCCTCACTTTTGTATGGCTTGACTCTGTAGCTGAGTTTAACGTGAACCACACTGTTTGATGGTCACTTGTTCCCAGACGGCAACCCACTTCTAGATCTGAGATCCTCTCACTGCCCCCGTTTGGAAGTATGAGGTCTAAGATTGCTCCCTCATGAGTGGGTTCCGAAACTAGCTGTCTGAGACCTGCCACCTGTAGGGCATCAAGAATGGCCCTGCTCTTGGATGTGGCTGCAGCAAATGTGCTCCAGTTAACATCTGGCATATTCAGGTCTCCCATTAATAGTATCTCCCCTTTCTCTGCCATTGTAAGAATGCCTTCTATTATATCTGTCCATTCCGTCCCCTGACATGGGGGTCTGTACCTAACCCTGTGTGCGGATTAGGGTGCCCTTTCCAGTCTCCAAGGTGACCCACAGTTGCCTCCTCTCTCCCTGTTTTACTGTTTTGTTCAGTTGCTTTTATCCCTTCCTTTACATAGAGAGCTACCCTCCCCACTTCTCCCTGCCTGTCTCTCCTGTAGGTTATGTACCCTGGTATGTTAACATCCCAGTCATGGTTCTCTGTGTACCATGTTTCTGTGATTGCTACGATATCCAGGCATCCTCTTCCGTCAAGGCCACCAGCTCAGACAGCTTGTTGCCCAATGCGGTTCATTGGTACTCATTACCCTCCATTTCCTGATGGCCTTACTCCTTTTTGCCCATCCTGTCCTTCTTGCCTTTGTCACTTTCTCCATTTACCCTACCCTCTCCTACTCGACACCTCTGTTGGTGTTTGCTACTTACTACTGTGATTTTTTTTTTGGGGCTAGATTTCCTGCTCCTTCCAGTGCCTCCCCATTGGCTGTTTAAATGCTTGCCAATGAAGCATTTAAACCTATCACCTAGGATCCTGGTTCCCTCCTGGACAGATGCAGCCCATCATGCCAGTATAGGCCTGCATCACTCCAGGTGGACCCTAGTCCCCAGTGAAGCCAAACCTGAGCTCCACACCAGTTTTCAACCACTGATTGTATCACATGGTGCAGAACACCCAGCCTCTCCTCGCACTAGATGGGCAGCCCTCCTAGCTGTCATCAGCAAGCAAGCACGGTTCCAAGGCCCTCCCCAATCTCCACAAACTCTTCCTGCACTTCTTTAATCCCTTTCTTAGCCAGGTCATTTGTCCCTAGGTGGACTATGACATCCAACTCCCTCCCTGTGCAGCTGCTCGGCAATCCTGAGGATTGGCTCCTGTCCTCAAGCCATGGGCGCCAGGCAGGCACCTTACCTCCCTCTCCCCTTCCTCCCCAGTTCTACCTTCCTAACAATGAAGTCCCCCACCAGGAGTTGTTTCCTTCCCCTGCGGGGTCCCCTGCCACCCTCCTGTGGGTCTCCTTTGTGGAGGTTCCCAGCATCCTCCTTGGTCTCCACTGCGGGTGCCTCCATAGAGGAACCACACTTTGCCAGAATGGCATAGAGATTATGAAGGTACAGCTTGAGGATGTGCCTCTGTTCCACCACCCTCACCCTCCCTGAGCCCACTGTGGTCCAGCAGCTCCTCTTTTGGCAACCTCTGAGGCAATGGCAGTGGCACTGGTGGTCCCTGGATGGAAGAGGAGTCCCCAAATCCTGGCCAACTCAGCCTGGAGATGAGCAACCTCCTCCCTCAGCCCAGAGAGGTGCCTGCAGATGGTACAACACCGCATCCTCCAGAATGTCTCCTGGAAGACTGCTGCTCCACGGCCAGTGCACTGCACCACTCCTATCATGTCTTATTTCTGGCCCCTTAACTGTTTGCAATCCTTACTCTTTCCTCCGTTGTTTTTTCTCTCTCTCCTTACTTTCTGCCTGTGTGTCCTTTAAGATCCTGATTGTCCTGTTCTGAGACAAGAATATCCTATATTTCTCAGTAGACTCTCATTACTTGCTCAGAGGCAGACCTCCAGCAGCTAGAGGGCCGGAGGCTACTCTTGCCCTCCTAGGATGGGTGGGTCTTTGGTGTCTGTGATCACTCACTTCCTGCTCCCAAACATGAAGTTCCTGTTGTCAGTCAAATTCTGTGCCTATAAAAGTAGAACTAGCTTTGGGTGGAGGGGAAGGAAGGAGGGCAATATAGTCCCAGTAGAGAAGTCCAGTCACACAGCAGTCCTTTCTCCTGGTGTCTTCTTCCAAGCTACTAGCAAAATCTTTCTAAGGCAGCCTTTAAATATAGCTTCCTTCTAGCTAAGCCACTCCCCCTACTTACTAGATCTTTCTACAAATAATTTAAACCTCACAGCTATAAAGTCGTTTCAATCACCTGAGATTTACACTTAGATGACTGTTCAAATAACCATTCAGTTCAGTTAACTCAGACAGACACACACTTCTTTTTTTGTTTGTTAGTTTGTTTTTTTTTTTTAACCTAAATTAAAGTTCCAAATACAAGAGTTCTACTTCTTTAGTCCCAGTAGAGAAGTCCAGTCACACAGCAGTCCTGTCTCCTGGTGTCTGTGTTGGCATGTATCCCCCTCCCCCCACATTGTGGCACACTGGGAGCCCTTCCCAGTGTGCCGAGACAGTTTTCGTATTTTTCCAAGACCGGTATGCCCACTTCCGGTGTCGGATGCCCCCATCCCCCCCCCAAGCTCAATGTCTTTGCCGACAGGGTGCCAAATCCCCTCAGCATCAGACCCCTAAACTCATGTGGCATACTGGGAAGCCTACCCCAGTGTGCCAAACATTCTATATATTTTTTACCTGTAAGTAAAGAAAATGGTCCCCGAGTCTTTTTTTTAACCTGCAGAAAAACGGTCCTCCTTCGTTTCACCATCACCCTCCACCATCCTGACCTCTCTCTCGCAGCCACCTCCCTGCCCCTCCACCCCATACTTACCTCCGGAGTTGAGAGCAGCGATGTTCTGTGCACCAGGATGCATCTGCACTCTTCAAAAGCCGGCCACAAACTGAAGCAAATCACAGTAAGCCTATAACAGGAGTCAATGTGGGGGACAGGGGGGTTCAACTAGGCTGATAGCCATTATTAGGACTTTTGGCCTCAAGTGTTCAGCATGGGGCTCTTGGGACCCCACTTTGTGAACATTGGCACTGTCATTTTCGTTTCTCGGTCGAAGGTAGTTTGCAGTCGCTGTGCGGAATCACCTTTCGGGACTAGTTATGAAGGACAGTGCCTCTGATTCATGAGGAGAGGTCCAGAAAAGCCTATGTTGCAAATTTAGTGAAAAAGTTCCAAAAAAAATGACTGTGCTGTGAGCGTGCATTGCGCAGTTTCTATGCACACTTGTAACTTCACCAGTTTTTAATATTTTCATTCCAGGTTTTCAACATTGCCATTTTTTACACCACCTTATGAACAGTACAGCTGTCATTTTTCACACCTGTGGTGCAGAATGGCACAGTCACTGTGGGAAATCAGTTTTCGGGACAGATTAACAAAATCACAGTGCCACTGCTCATGAGGAGAGGTCCAAAAATGGCCATGTTGAAAATTGGGTGAAAAAAATGATTGCATTACAGGCATGCATTGCACAGTTTCTATGCATGTTCGTAACTTCACCAATTTTTCATATTGACACTCCAGATTTTCAACAGTGCCACTTTTTCACACCACCTCATGAACAGTACAGCTGTCATTTTTTATATCCTGCCCAAAATGTGTTTTCACACCTGTGGCGCCAAATGGCACAGTCGCTGTGCAAAATCACCTTTTGGGATTCAGTAACGAAATGATAGTTCCACTGTTCATGAGGTGGAGTCACAAAAAGCCCATGTTGAAAACTTGGAGTGTCGATGGATTGGCTCGGGATCATTGGCCATAATGCTTACACCATTCCACCCCCATCCTGCAGCCAGTGACAGGCATTGAGGTGTGCCTTGGGGTCTTCAGCCCCAACATTCACCCCATTCCCCTGTACTACACCCAACTCAGCGTATTTCCTTATGGAGTGGTGTGAGCGTAAGGCACACCACGACACCTGTCGGTATGGTTGTCAGAACCCACTGAAGTTCTGGGTTCTGGTTCTGGTCTAGAACTTTGCAAAGAGTTCTAGGGTTCTAATTTTCTTTAGGACTCAAACTCTTTTGTATACAGGACTGAAGAGAAAGAGCAGGTAAAGATGCTGAGAGGAGGAAAACACATAACTAAAAGTCCTGCCCTATCAGAACAGCAACAATATATTTCACTGCACGTGCAGAAAAGAGACACTGATTGTACCTTTCAGAATGCAACTGCCAAGCGTCACAATTCCATGTGTTTGGCACATCTGCATGTGAGCAGCACATTCTCATATTGCCATTCTCTAAAACATTTTAGGACATGATTCCTAATAATAACTTTGATTTCCAGGTTGGCATCTCTAGTTTTTTAAATATTTGAACAAAAAAAGCATTTTAGTAAGTATTTAGAACCCTTCCTACTTCGAACACATGGGTGTTCTGGTTCTAAATTAGAACTCGAATCCCTGGGTTCTAAAAGGGTTCTAATCTTTTTTAGAACTAGTTCTGACAACTCTACCTGTCGGTGTCTGCAGGGTAGGGTGAGGTGAAATGGCGTGAGCGTCATGGCCAATGACCCAAAGGCAAACCCCCAACGCCTGCCAGTCTCTGCAGGGTGGGGGTTGGGTTGGCGTCAGTTTTATACTTTACTGCCATTCCTATTATGTGTCTGTCCAGCTCCTGCACTACCAATGCCAGTGCCAGCAAGTAAACATTTGGCATTGACAAATGCTTGTTATACTTTCCAGTGATGATTTTGTCAAAGAAATGCAGTTGCTTACATAAGAAGGTCCTTGTTAGTTAGGCAGCTGGCTTTTCTTTGACAAAATTGTCACTGGAAAGTATAGATACATAAATACATAGATACATACATAGCTACATAGACAGTGTCGGCAGATAAGGGCCTATGGCCCACCCAGTCTGCCCATTTGAGCTTGTAAGTTCAGTTTGTTTTCCTAGAAGTCTGTTGCACCTTACCCCTGACCTCCAGAATTCCTTTATGTCTATCCCATGCATTCTTAAATCCCGTGATTGTTTCAGCCCCCACCACTTCCTCTGGCAGGGTGTTCCACTTGTCCACCACCCGTTCTGTGAAGAAATTCTTCCTCATGTTTCCTCTGAATCGTCCTCCCTCCAACTTCATCCCATGCCCTCTAGTCCTGGAACATCTTTTTCGCTTAAAAATAGTGTTTTCCTGCACCCTGTTCCTCCCTGTAAGATACTTGTATGTCTCTATCATATCCCCTCTCTCCCTCCTCTCCTCCAGGGAGTACATGTTCAGTTCCTTCAACTGTCTTCATAGGACCTGTGATGCAATCCATGCACCATCTTTGTTGCCCTCCTCCGAACCTTCTCTACCCTGTCTATGTCCTTATGTAGGTATGGTCTCCAGAACTGTACACTGTACTCCAGGTGGGGTCTCACTAGTGTCTTGTATAGCGGAATTATGACCTCCCTTTTCCTGCTGGTGATGCCCTGCCTATACATCCCAGCATCCTATTTGCTTTACCTGCTGCCTTGTCACACTGTTTCCCTACCTTGAGGTCATCAGAGATGATAATCCCAAGATCCCTTTCCTGCTTGGTGCATGCTATATCCTCACCCCCAACTGATATATTGTGCCAGGGTTTTTGTGCCCCATATGCATTATCTTGCACTTCTTTGCATTGAATTTCAACTGCCAAACCCCTGACCATTCTTCAAGTTTCTGCAGGTCGCTTCTCATTCTGTCTACACCTCTGGTGTGTCTACTCTGTTACAGAGCTTTGTGTCATCAGCGACAGTGAAATTCTGCCTTCTGGGTCCTGTGCCATGTCACTGATGAAGATGTTGAATAGGACCAGTCCCAGCACTGATCCCTGTGGTACCCACTGGTCACTCTTCCCTCTGTGGAGTGACAGCCATTTACCACCACCCTCTGTGTCCTGCCACCCAGCCAGTTACCTACCCACCACACTACTGTCTTGCCCACACCCATATTCCCCAGTTTGTGTACTAGTCTTCTATGTGGCACAGTGTCAAAGGCCTTGCTGAAGTCCAGATAGGCCATGTCCACTGCCCTCCCCTGATCCACCTCCCTAGTCACCGAGTCAAAAAATTCAATGAGGTTGGTCTGACATGACCTCCTCCTGGTGAAACCATGCTGTCTTGGGTCCTGTAGTCCATTGACAACCAGATGTTCCACCAATCTCTCCTTCAGTAGTGCTTCCATGATCTTCCCCACTACCGAGGTGAGGCTGACTGGTCTGTAGTTCCCTGCTTCCTCTTTGTTCCCACTTTTGTATAATTTGTAAAAACAAGCTTTTACAAATTATCCGCATTAAACTCTATGGAGCGTCTCTTCATGCTGTTCCTTAAGTAATGCGGCAAACTTTCAGCATTGACAAATGTTTGTTTTAGCTGTTGCACAAGTTAACCTGATTTCTATAATATCCAGCCATCACCCTGTTTGGGGTCTGCCTACTTCCAGATTTTCTCACTTAATTGTGCTTGTGCTTGCTTGTAGCTGCACTATTCAGGTTCAGTACTGACTGAGAAAAGCTTCTGATTTTTGCCCATATAAACTGCTGTGTCTGGTCAATGCCTTATTTTAGGGTCTGCTTACTTTCTGGTACTCCCACTTAATGATTATTAATAATTGCTTATAGAGACTAGGTTCTGGTTAGGTTTTGTACTTGGGATAATCTTTTGTTTTAACCTGATTTTGTAGTGTCCAGCCAGCGACCTATTTAAGGTTTGCCTACTTTCAGGTTTCTTCCTCTTATTGTTTACTGGTAACTGCTTATAGCTGCTGTATTCTGGTCAGATATTGTATTGTATTTATTTCTGAGTTACCAGTTTCACTGATCCCAGGGTGGACTGATCTCCCTACTATCCTGTGTAACTGCTACTTCTGCTGGGACTTGTAGCTAGTCTCTAACTGGGTGTCCTGTGTGTCTGAAGTTCTGATCGAAAGGTCCTTGTATGGTGCAGTATTGCATCCTATTTCACAATGTTTCTGTTTTTAGGTATTGCAACCTCTCCTTTATGGCAGACATTGTGGTGTCCCCCCCCCCGCGTCCTGTTACTTCCCTTGCCAGCCTGTATCCATGGCAACCAGTTCACCTTTTCCAGCATGCTATCCAACAGTGTAGATAAGTTTCTCGCAACTGGGCTGCTTCACCATCGCCTCATGTTTCCACTGGTTCAGCAGGTTAAGGGCAAGCTGTACTTTCCCTATAGTGCCATACATTGTGTCTTGCACATTTTCCCCCTTGGCTGGCATTCCTCCACCTCACACTTGTCGGTGACATATCCCCAAGTCCAGGGCCTATGCCAATGCCTGCCACAACCTTGATAAACTGTACCTCTTGCAAAGGTTTAATGGTAGCCCACATAAACATCTGCAGCCTACTTGCAAACAAGGTGGAGTTAATGGTCTGGGCAGACAATTACCAACCTGACATTCCCGCCCAAACTGCAACATGGCTCAAACCCACTACAGATGATGTGGTTGCTCCCGTATAGGTTACAATAATATTAGACCGGACTGCCCTGGGGCAGAATGTGGTGGTGTCTTACTTGTTTATTATAAATCCCACATGAATGTCTCTATGGTTCTGACCACCTGGCCAGTTGAGTCCTGTTAAGTGCTTACACACTGTGCTATTTCTGGGGAACACCAAGAAAATCCACCTCATATGGGTGTTCAAGCCTCCCACCTGTGGCCTAAATGACCTCAACTCCCTGCTCATGTCAGAAGCTCAGTGGGGTCAAATGAGGTTCTCATCACAGAGAATCTTAACCTAAATTGACTGGGGTCAAGCTACAGTCTTTTTTAAGAAAATGCTATCTGAGCTTGGCCTCACTCAGATGATCAGATCTAACACAACCAGGCTGTCCTTGGTTGGGGGGGGTCCCACATGCATATTGACTGAACCATGACAAACAAGCCGGATAGAATCCTGCAACTTGGTATGCTTCCTGACGCAGTCTCAGACCACTCCCCTATCTACTGCATCTGGAAAAATAACTCTCATGAAGTGTTACCCAAAGTCATAAGCCTCCGTAACTAAGAGTTTGACCCAGGGCTCTTCCTCTCAGACCTTGCGAACACCGACTGGTCCTGTGGCTGCCCCTCCCTCTCTGTCACCCACTGGTTTGGCTGATTTCACTCAGGCTTTTGTCTCTCCACAGGAGGCTCGTGCTCCCTTCATCAAAAGGAGGGTAAAAGGCACAGTAACAAAATGGCTACACAGCAACCTCCTTAAGCTTCTCAAGCAGAGAGAGAGAGAGGAAGTGGTACTGCTAATAAGGCATCCTTATCCCTATCTGACCTACACAAGTGCAGAAGGTTGCAGAACATTTGTGAGCATGGAGTCCACACTGCCAAAAGTGTTTTTTGCTGTGAAACCCTGCTTGCTTCTGCAAAAGATTCTTGGTCTTTCTGAAGAAACATCATGGGTCTGGTAGGAAGCTCCTGTAAGCCGCATCGGAGTGGCATACATGTAGGAGGAGTACACTGTAGCAATGCAATGACAATTGCTAATGTTTTCAACTGGCAGTTCACAGACCTTACAGATTTTACCTACCAGTTCCAATCCTCCAGTGCGGAGGATTTCACTGGCAGCTCTTGCCCCCTCTGGTCCCTTCCCCACACCATCGTACTTTTTACCTCAAGGTGGTGACAACCAACACCATCTTCAAGCTCCTAATTGGCCTCTCTCCATATGTGAGCACTCGTTGTGATGGCCTTGAACCTGAACTACTAAGGATCAGTGCCTCCATCATAGCCCCATGGTCAAGCACATCTTTAACTTCTCGCTTGAGTCTGGCATCATTCCTGAAAGCTGGAAGCTTGCCAGAGTTGTCTCTGTCCCTCAGGCTGGGGACACAAAATACACTAAAAATTTATCATCCCATTGCAGTACTCTCCAGTCCTTAGCAAACTACTTGAGCGTGTTGTGGCTGACCAACTCATTGAACACCTCTATACCCCATAATATCTTAACAACATGGTTTTCATAAAGACCATGGCACTCTACTGCCCTCAACACTGTGGTCACTGGCATTAAAGGGACACTGTCAACCCTTTTTGCATCATATTGTTTTTAGTTGAAAACCCACATTTTATGATTGCTTACCTTCTCTAAAACTCATTGAAGTTGTTGATTGTTTGATCTACTTCTTTTCTTAGTAGAACTGAAATGCATGGGAATGGTACAATTATACCCAAACTTGTTTTGCTTCAAATCCTTGATCTACTCTTACTGCATATGTACTGAACATCAGGAACACCCCATAACATACGAACATACAATGTGCCAGCTGAAACAGACCACCGGTCTATCTAAGTCTGCTGAGTGCAACCAACACCCTCGTTTGCAGCTGCTGCCAGCCCCTCCTTTGTCATCCCACTGCCACCCCCACCCTCACTCTCCCTGTTCCCTGTCCTATGCCCTTTGAAGTTGTTCAGATTTACATGATACCACCCATTCTGGTAGGGCGTTCCATTTTGCTACCACTCTCTCTGTGAAATAGTGTCTCCTCATTTCCTTCTTAAATCTTCCCCCTCCATTCTTAGCCCATGCCCCCTGGTGACCCTCCCCAATCTTAACTTAAAGGCCCCATTGATTTCCCTCAGATACTTGTATGTCTCTATCATGTCCCCCCTGTCCCTTCTATCCTCCAGGGTGTACATATTGAGGTCTCCCAGCCTGCTGTCATAGTCTCTTCCCTCCATTCCACGTATCATCTTTGTTGCCCTCCTCTGCACGCCTCCAGCAGCCTGATATCACGCTTTTGGTATGGCCTCCAAAACTGCACACAATACTCTAAGTGCGGCCTTACCAGTGATCTGTAGAGGGGCAAGATCACCTGCATAACAGTGATAACAGTGCAACCACTTATGATGCAATAGACTCCTCTCCTCCTATAGCATTACGAGTGGCTAGATTGCATTAGGGACATTCCCAAGTTCAGGAAAGATGCAATGGAAGTTGATTAAAGTACGTAAACCAACATTTTTGTGTGGTAACACCAGTATGGTGGGCAGTCTGTTTTTTTTTACTTTTGACAAGAAAACTAGAATCAAAATCAAACTACGAGTTACATCAACAAACTCTGCAGAATGTGAGCAGTCATAACATATGATCTTCTTCGAGGGCATCTCCGTCACCAGGTCACACCATAGGAAACTCACTGTTGGTGAAGCAGGATCCACACAGAAGATTTTCAGCAGTACCACTGGAGCCACTCATGTCAATGGCATCTGCTGATGTTATCAACCCTCTAAAGGTGTGAATGGCCCTGCTCCCTCTTTAGCTCTTTCCCGCCATTTACTCTGTTCGCATGGGTCTCCATGGAATCTTCAACGCAATTTCACATTATTTTTGCCTATAATTTTTATTTTACTTAGTTTTTTAGAATCTCTTTTTTATAAGAGATTCGTTTACTATATTTATGTCAAGAATTAATCCTTCCACTTTTCTCTTCCATCGCTGCTGCAGTGGAAAGAAGACTGCCTCTTCAGATGACCATATCCTCTGTGTCTGCTGTCTTGGGCCTGACCACAGTGGCTTGGACTGTGAGCTCTGCCAGAAATTTAATCAAACCACCCTCAGGCAACGCAGAAAGGCTCTCAGAAAATTCCTGATGGAACACTAGGTAGCCAGTTCTGGGCAGGGGTCCTCAGGATCCCTCCTTCCCAGTCGCCGGCGGGTTTGTCAAACTCCTGGGCCTCAAAAGCCCAAGGCAAGTTCTCAGGGAAAAGTCACAAGAAAGACCAAGAACGGGATCACTCCCCCCCCCCCCAGTGGTGTTCCGGATACCCAACAGCCTCTTCTTCTTCTTCTTCCTCTGGGGGTACTCTGTTAGTTGAGGCTGCACCAATGCCTGTAGCTGTCCAGATCTCGGCTTCTACCAGGCCCATAATGACAGCACCACCACCTGCCTTTCAGGGTGGCCGATCATCAACCCTGGGGGTGTCAGCCCCCAGTTCGTCAACACTTGGCTTGTTGACGACAGCCCCTCTGTCCCGGCCTGACACCTCTTAAGGCCCATGGCCTTCGGGCTCCCAGGCCCCAACGGACAGGTCATCGCACCCCGTGTTGACAACCTATCCTCCGTCAACACACCAGTCTACTGTTGTCGACCTTAATGATACTCTGGCCAAGTTTACTATAGTCCTGGTTCACCAGTTGGGCACGTACAGGCCTGGGTCCCCTCCGCCTTCGACGGCTCTGTCTCCGTCGAACTGCGCGGCATCAGAGCGATTTCCTGTCAGCCAGGCCGTCGTCGGTCCACGTTTGTCAGACCTTGTTAGAGCAGGTCAGAAGGGAGTACCATCCTGACTTCATCCTGCCAGAGGAAGAGGAGGAACCTCTTTTCCTCTGACAGGCCCAGTGCCTTCTCAGTGAATGAGGACTCTGTCAAGCATACTCCTGGGTCTCCTCCAGAGGACCCTACTTTCTTTAATGTTATGAAGCAGCTGTCCACAGCCATGGGCTTCCATACTGTGGAAGAGGATACCACCAGATGGGAGCTAATGGACTTTCTGGAAATCCCAGAATCTCCTTCTAAGGTCATTCCTCCTATCCTTCCAGCCCTGAGGAATGCCACTACTGCTGCCTGTCACACTCCTGACATGGTCCCTGCCATGCCCCACAGGGCGGAGAAGTTGTATCATGACCCCGCAGGGCCTACCTTACGATGCTGCCCAACCCGAGACCGATTCAGTGGTCATTAAAGCAGCTCATGACAGGTCTAAGGTGCCTAAGCACCTCAGCTCCCTCCCCACTGACAGGTAATTTAGGTGGATTGACCTTTGGGGTAAGAGGGTACATACCTCCTCCACCTTGGGACTGAGGATTGCTAATTACCTCTCACATGTGATTAAATACCAGAATACTATCTGGAGGAAGGGCAAGACGGCTGCCCCAGCCCTCCCAGACTGCTCTCAGAAACAGTAGGTTCTCAAGTGCTTGCAGAGTACTGAGGATATTCGCAAGCATCTACTCAGGGCCTTGTATGATATCTCTGATACAGGTGCCAGGGATGCTGCGACAGGCATTTGCCTTCGTAGGCACTCCTGGCTGAGGGTGTCAGGTTTTGCAGCAGATGTCCAGCAGAAGGTGCTCAATGTTGCTTTTAATGGTTCTAAGTTATTTGGGACAGATGGGCAGGACATTCTCAGTGACCTGCAGGCATCTGGCAGGGCTATGAAGTCTGTCCACTCACTCTACCACATGCAACCTAGAAGCAGACAGCACCCTCTCTTTCTCAAGATGTCCCATAAGTCTGGAGCAGCCTCCCATCCTCAAGGCAAGAGAAGGGCCTCCTCCGCCTTACCTACACCCTCCTCCTTCAGCACTGTGGCAAAGCATCCAGGGGTGATGGATCAGCCCTAACAGCTGGATCCACCTCAGCTTGAATCCTTGCCAGAGCCCGCTCTTCCGGTCCCCAACCAAGAGGAGGTGTTTGGAGGTTGGTTCTCCCTCTATCTCAATCAATGGAGAACCATTACTTCTGATGCCTGGGTTCTTCAGATTATAGAGTGGTCACACTCTGGAAGTCCTAGAGATGCCCCCAGAGACACCTCCAGTACCCTCTGGTTATACCCTGGCCCATCCTCTGGGAGGAAGTACAGTTCCTTATTTGGAAAAATGCCATCGAGCCAGTGCCCAGGTGCCAAGGGAACAGGGGATTTTATTCCAGGTTCTTCCTGGTCCCCAAAAGAACCAAAGATCTGAGGCCCATTGTAGATCTTAAGGTCCTTGATCTTTATATCCAATACAAAAAAGAGTCTACATGGTCACCCTGCTGGGACTGCTGCCCCTACTCAAGCAAGGCGACTGTCTGTGCTCCCTGGATATTTATTTATTTGTTTTTGGTAACTGGGTAGGTGCTCTAGACATAGGGAATGCCTATTTTCAGACATGACCCGGGAGGTTATAATTGGGCAAGTACAATACAAGACAATAGTGGTACACAACAATACAGGACAGACAGAGGTATTACAAAACCATACTCCGGTGGTAGAATACAGGCAGTGTAGGCTAAGCAGTCAATACAAATTTGGTTAAACATTATGGGACTGTAAACAAGTTCAGAAACTAAACAAAGCTAGGGCAAGCAAACATAAAGAGTAATTAAAATAAGTGCTGTCAATGCAATTGGTTTATGACAGTAAGAGAATTTAAAACCTAGTAGTCAGCATGATAGCAGGTGCTCACATAAGGGCGGGAGTGGAGAGGAGAGGGTGGTAGTGGGCAGAGGTGAGGGTAAGGCCAGATAAGGTAGAGACAGTCAAAGAAGTGGAAAAGGGGAGACAATGGTAGCAGGTACGGATGAGAGCAAGGATAAGGGATGGCTTAAGGTGGATTGAAACATGTACAGGGGGCTAGCCTAGTAAGATAGTCAAGGTGTGCCTTTCTGATGAAGTAATGGCTAGGTGCTTGTCGGATAGCTAAGGGAAGTTTGTTCCAGTACTGATGGGCAGCGTGGGAGAAGGCATGGGTACCCTTAGTTGTTTTGCCTCCGGGGGTATGAAGGAGATTTTCGTCCTCAGATCTGAGACCATGCAAGAAGGTTCACTGATACAGCTTGGAGGCTAGGGATGCAGGGGTTTGAGACCTGATGATGTTGCCTATCATTGAGCCAAAGGAGAGGAGACAATGGGTGATTGGGGAGGGCCAGTTTAGTTCCATATAGTGGCAGTGATGCTTACGATGGGGAGAGGAGGAGGCAAACCGGCAGATATTGTTTTATGTTGTGTCCTGTCTGTGAAGAGAGGTTTTGGATGCACATGTATAGGTGACAGCACAGTAGGTAAGGGCTAGAAGCGGAATGCCTCTAGCAATGGCCAACCTAGCAGAGGGTGTAAGGGTATAGCTAGTTTTATATGAGATCCCTAATTTGGCATTGACCAATTTGCAGGTGGTAGAGATGTGTTGGTCAAAATCCAGGGATCCATGAAGTAGAACGCCTAGGTATTTGAACAAGCTTACTGCTGCCAATGGGGAGCCACTGTCACCATAGGAAAGCAGCTGGTTTTGATTAAGCCTAAGCTTAGCAGCAGATCCAAAGAGCATGGCTTGCGTTTTGCCAACTTTTAGGACAAGCTTATTTTTGGAGAGCCAGTGCTGGATATTCAGGAAGTCAGATGAGAGGGAGAGATTGATATCTGATATATTTCTGGAGCTAGTTTACAGAACCAGGTCATCCGCATGAAGCAGAGGAGCGTGAGGGGGTGTTTTGAGTGATATTGTTGATGAAAATGGAGAATAAGAGCAGTCCAAGAATAGACCCCTGAGGAACTCCTATATTTATGTTAGTGGGACTGGATGTGGCAGAGTTAAATTTTACAACCTGTTTCCTGTCAGACAGGTAGCTATTAAACCAATCCACAACTTCAGGTGAGAGGCCCAAGGACAGCAGGTTGGCAAGAAGAAGGGGGTGATTAACCAGATCACATGCTTTTGTTAGATCTATGAAAACAGCGCCTGTGAGGAAGCCATTGTCCATGGCAGTGAAGATGCCATTTGCGAACTTTAGTAGGACAGTGGTAGTACTATGCCATTTGCGAAACCCACACTGGCTGTCTGACAGGAGATTCTTATCAAGGAGAAAGGATATCGTTTGTGTGGCAGTCAGCTTCTCTAAGATTTTGCTCAGGACAGAAAGTATGGCTATAGGTCGGTAATTAGAAATGTCTTTAGGATCACCTTTTTTGAAGACTGGGGTAATTCTAGTAATTTTCCAAATACTAGGGATAGAACTGTGGCAGAGAGATAGATTAAAGATTTTTGCTAAGGGGGAAGCAACGAAGGGGTAGGCAAGTTTCAGTAGCTTGGGCTCAAGGCTGTCAGAGCCAAAACTAGTGCTGTCAGAGATGGTATTTAACAGTTTGAGAACATCAGACCTTGTAATGGCTTTGAAGCAGAAAGGTGAGTAGGCTGGAGCTGTGTTAGTGTGCATGTGAGGAGAGCTGTCATGACTAGTTGGGAAGGAGGAAGTGTATTTTGACAAATCCGAGAAATAAAGGTTGAAGGAGTTTGCAATTGTGGTAGGATTGTTGCAGTGGGTACCATTTATAACCATATCATTCGCAGCCTGGGGGAAATGTGTACCCAGAAAGGTTTTTATGTGTGCCTAGAACTTCCTGGAGTCACCTGCAGAGTCTATCAATAACCCTTTACAGAAGGAGCTTTTAGCAAGACAAATATTTCTTTAGCAAGCATTTCTATGCATTCTGTAATCACTGAGATTGGAGGGAAGACCTGAGCCTTTGAAATGCTTCCAGCTTTTATCTCTAGTGTGGAGTTAAGCCAGGAGGTCTTTGTGGAGCCACCTAGTAGGTGTGCCCTGAATTCTATGCATAAGTAGAGGGGTGTGCCTATCCTGAAGTGCACCAAATTGGTCTAAAAAGAAGTCCAGTGCAGACTGGGCATCACAGGCTGTATAGATAAAGGACCAGTCAACTAAAGAGATATCATGTAGGAAGTTAGCCTGATTGAAGTTGGTAAAGTTTCGGAAGGTAATGTACTTGGGGGTGGGGGGGGCACCAGATGTGGTATACTGGGGAGTAGTCACTTATGGCATCAGCCAAGGTTCCAGCTGCCACAATTCTATTGATGCAAATTGTCAGTACCCAGTCAATTAGGATACCAAATTTGGAGAAGGAAACCACCCTGGTAGGGTCAGTGATGAGTTGGTGAAAGTTGTGTCTTTGCACAGTGGATAGTATTGGTTTAGGTCCCCAAGTATAAGAACTTAATTATGTCCTACTGACAGAGTGATGTGCTCAAGAAATGCCTCAAGCCGGAGATCCCACTAAGAGGCGTATTGTAGGTGCATACGATATCCAGTTTCTTTGTACCTAAGAGTAGAATAGCATGAATGGCTGCACAGAGGGAGAACACGGGTGGGGAAGGCGGAGAGATTGAGGTGAGATTTGTAGAAGGTGGCAACACCACCCCCACATTTTGAGGTTAGCCTGTTACATCTAACGAGGTTATAGTTGGGTATAGAGCAGACTGAATCAGGTATAGAAGGTTTGAGCCACGTTTCGGATAGGCAGAGGATATCATGGTGATGACTTTTAACCCATGCCTCCAGTTCGGTTAGCTTACATATAAGGCTCCTAACGTTGATGTGAGCCACCTGAATCCCCTTAAAGCTATTAAATTCCACAGTTGTGCACAAGTAGTGCAAAGATGGGCCAGGGTTTAGTTCAACATCACCAGCAAGGATGAGTGCCAGGAGCTGGTACCAGAACATGCGATGGACAAAAGAGGTAGTCAGGATTCCATGGGACGGGAAAGCGTTCTATGTGTGAAGGCAGCAGCAAGAATATAGAGGATTGTGTATGAGCAAGCATACACAACAAGGCAGTTGTGATCAAGAGGTTTCCATGGTAACCAGAGACCTCGAGAGCGCAGCTCGAGCGGTCCATTACCACGGAAACCTCAAGATCTCACAGCTGCCTTGTTTGGGTATGGTTGCTCATACACAGTCTTTTATAGTGTATGGGCAACCATGAGCAGTACTCCGTGAACCCCAGAACAAGTCTATGGCCAAAAAAAAGGCTTACTTTGGTGTCTGCCGCCGTGTGCTTGCTTCCGCGTTGCCGTGTGCCGCTAAATTGCACATGCGAGAATGCGTTCGATCTTGTGCTGCACTGGTGACATACTCGGTGCAGCACAACAAGCTTGTGACGCACCGAGTGCAGCACAGCAACACTGTTCCAGGCATGGATTTCCATGTGGAACAGCGTTCCACCATACACTATAAGCTATTTAGAGATTAGTAGAGGGGTAAGATCAAGGTGTCTGTTTGACAGTGTGATTAAATTAGAGAAGGTGAAGTCACGGTGATCAGAGGAAGTGGCCTTAGGAGATAGGGAATAAGGGATTAGTGAGACCCATGACAAGAGGTAAAGTGTAAAGCAGGTGACCATCAGTATTTTAACCTGAACAGCCATTGTGAAAAAGGTTAGTATGAAGGCTTAAGAGGGTGAGGGGTGAAACTGGAGAGTTATGCAAGATGCTTACCTGCATATCTCTGTGTTTCCACCACACAGGACATTCCTCCGGTTTCCTTTTCAGGGTGAGAACTACTAATTCAAAGTATTATCCTTTGGCTTATCCTCTGCACCACGGGTCTTTACAAAGTGCTTAGCAGTGGTAGCTGTGGCTGTCCGAAAGGAGGGACTGTATGTTTTCACCCACCTGGACAACTGACTGCTAAAGACTCCATCCAGAGAACAACTCCTCTGGGCCCTGGAGAGAACTCTTCAGCTGTTTCTCTCCCTTGACATCACTGTCAGCCTGCCCAGGTCCATTCTGATCCCATCCCATCCCAGAGGCTGCAATACTCAGCACAGGGCAAAGTCTTCCTGCCTCTCAGCAGTGCAGAGTGCCTTATTGCCCAGGCTCAGGAGGTCACCCAGAGATGTTATAGTCTTACGAGGGTGCACCTGAGGCTATTGGGTCTTATGACCATGGCCATTCCCATGGTTCCCTTGGCCAGTCTGCACATGCGAGTCCTCCAGTGGACACTCAGAGTACAATAGGACCAACGCATGAATGAATTAGATCAGTTAGTGCTGCTCTCCACCTCAGTCCACAGGGTGCTCCAGTGGTGGATGGATCCACAGAACCTGTCATGGGGGATCCCATTCTGGATCAACTCCCCCCACCAGATCCTCACCACGGATGCCTCCGGTTCAGGCTGAGGGGCACACCTGGGTCCCTTTTAAACTTAGGGAACTTGGTCCCAGATCGAAACCTCCCTGCATATCAGTGTCCTGGAGATGTGGGCAGTCTTGTATGCCATACAGGCCTTTCAGAACTATTTCCTCCCGGGTCAGCTGTTAATCCAGTTGGAAAATCTCAGTGTTGTCTATTATATCAACAAGCAAGGGGGGATGCATTTTTATCCCCTGTGCAGGGAGGCCATGAGAGTATGGTACTGGGCACTAGACCAAAGTCTGGTCCTCTCAGCAGTCCACGTGCTAAACACCCTGGCCAACAGCTTCAGCAGGACACAGTCCAGCATGCACAAGTGGGAACTTCTCTCATCAGTCACAAAAGATCTGTTCACCAGATGAGGTCATCCAGAGTTGGACCTTTTTGCATCCCTACTCAACGCAAAACTGCCCAGTTTCTGCTTGTTAGATCCAGGGCCTGGAATTTTCTGGTGAGACACGTTTTTCCCTCACCTGGAGTGGGAGGTTCCTTTACGCCTTCCCTCCATTTCCTCTGATTCAGAGGATGCTAATCAAACTGCAAATGGAGGAGGCCAGCAAGACTCTGATTGCCCCATTCTGGCCACGACAGATTTGATTTCCATTACTACAACAGTTAGCGGAGGAACCTCCAGTCCCTCTGCCCTTCTGGAGGGATCTGCTGACACAGGCTCAGGGGACCCTGCTCCATCCCAGTCTCAAGTCCCTTCATCTGCAAGCCTGTATCCTGAGGACATAGCCATCATCCAGTTTGGGGGTGTCTCAGAGAGTGGCAGGTATCCTTGTAACAGCTCAGAAGCCCTCCACTAGAGCCACATATGCCATGAAGTGGAAGAGGTTTGTCATGTGGGCTGCCAAACATCACCTGGACCCTTTCACTTGTCCGTTGAACCAGATTCTGGACTACCTGATATTTCTGTCAGACTCAGGTCTCTAGTAGTCCTCCCTCAAGGTGCACCTTTCAGCTATCTCTGCCTTTCATGAGCCCATAGGCAGTCACACCATGGCTCAGTGCCCCTGTCCTGGCTTGGGATTTAAATTTTCTTTTGGAGAAGTTGACCATGTCTCCGTTTGAGCCAGCCACAACTTGCAAGCCACACTTTCTCTCTTAAAAGTGTTATTTTTAGTTGCTATTACCTCTGCTCGAAGGATTTCTGATCTTTAGGTTCTCTGGTGTGAGGAACCTTATTTGTTTTTTTCACAAAGTCTGGGTATCTTTGCGCACAAATCCTAAATTTCTCCCTAAGGTGGTGTCTGAGTTTACCCTGAACCAATCTATCCACACAGTTTATTTTCCTGAGTATGCCAGACCAGGGGAAACACTGCTCCATACGTTAGATGGGCGCAGAAGTTTGAAGTATTTTCTGCTCCGAACTAAGGAATGCATAAAGTCGAAGCAGCTTTTTGTTTCTTTAACCCCAGGCAGAGAGGGCGCTCAGGTTTCTAAACAATGTTTGTCCAAATGGTTGGCACATTGTATTGTGTTCTGCTACATCAAGCATGGCAAAGAGTTGCCAGGGGCGGTGGAAGCCCATTCCACAAGGGGCATGGCTACCTCTGTGGTCTGTTTCAAAGGGGTCTCAGCAGCTGACATCTGCACTACTGCCATTTGGAGTATCATCCATACCTTAACTAAGCACTATAGTCTTGACATTGCCTCTAGAGCCTGAGCAGGCTTCGGCTAGGCTGTTTTGCAGGGTCTCCTGTCGTAGGCTTTGGTTGTCCTTCACCCCAGACTGCTCTGTTGCACCTGTAACTGCTTAGGGCTCATTCCTACAGTGTGACCTGATGACTGAGATACCCCCGAAGAAGATAGAACAGTTACGCAAGAACTTACTGTAACAGTAGATCTTCGAGGGGATCTCAATCGTCAGGTCTGTCTTCCCTCCCACCATCCCCCTTTATGGGGTTCTCCTCTCAGAACTGATTAACTGGTGTATCTAGCCTTTAGTCTTGGCCTGGGCATCCATAAACGAACATACAGTTCTTCCTCTCCTCAGTCCCCCATGGCACAGGTGTGCTCCCTTAGTCTCCATGGGAAAAAACCGAGGTGGGAGTAGGGCCACTCACGCTTTTATAGGGTTGGTGACATTGGTGTGGGCAGCCTCAGTGGTGCTGCTGAAAATCTTCCGTATGGATCCTGCTTCACGGTGAAGTTCCTACAGTGTGACCTGATGACTGATCCTCTCGAAGATCTACTGTTTCGGTAAGTTCTTATGTAACTGTTCGTTTTTTAATCTAGGGATAATTTGAGGCCTAAGGGGGTTGACAGTGTCCCTTTAAATCTGCCCCAGATCAAGGTCAGCTTACTGGGGGCATTTTTGTTGATTTGTCTAAGGCCTTTGCTTTGGCTGACCATGGTCTTATGTGTTCCAAACTGCACGAGCTTGTCCACTCATTCTGTCACCTGGTTCAGGCATAACGTGTCAAATCCATGACAAGTGGCCAAGTTTATCTGCTCCATGTCTGAGCCAGCTCCTGTTCAACTTGGTGTCCCCAGGGCTTGATTCTCTGGCTTATTCTCTTCTTACTGTTTATTAACAGCCTCCCTACTGTTACCACCACATGTAGTGCCACACTGTATGCTGATGACTTGATGCGTCTCCACAGCTGTAAGAAAATAAATCTTATCAACTCACATTTCACAGAGGACTTCCACGAACTGCAAGCCTGGTTCATAAAAAAACAAGTTGGTGATGAACATTATGCCTGGTTAAATAAAGTGATTGACTGATTGATTAAAAAGACTAAAACTATGCTTCTTAGGTCCCCTGCCAAACTAAGAAACTGCGTTGCCCCCCTGTCCATCAGGTGCAGTGATGGACCCCCCCCCCGAAGGTAGCACCATCCTTTAAATACCTTGGGGTTATATAGTACTTGATCTGCACCTTGTTTTCTCCCTTCACATCCACAGTGTTTGTAGGACTGTAAATGCCAAGCTTGGTCTTGCATATTGAGTTAAGAACTGATTCACACCATTGCTTGCCTAGCCCTTGCCAGGGGTGTCCTACTCTCCTCCCTCAATTATGGGCTCATATCCTTCTCTAATGTCTCCAAGTCACTGCTTGCCAAGTGGGAGACCATCTACAATAACATTTGCAGATCTTCCCTTTTCACTAAACTGGGCAACACTTCACTGCAACCTGTACAGCCACCTAGGCTGGCTATCCCTCATAAACCGTCATCACTTTGTTCTAGGCTGTTTCACAGACAACATAATTAAGACTGACACCCCACTTCCATTGTGGCCCTACTCAAGTCCTCCCACCTGTCCGACTCAGAGGACCAAAGAATAAATCCCTTCTCATTGTCCTCAAAACATCTACCCACATGGGGGACCAGGCCTTCAGCGCTACAGCACCTAAACTCTGGAACTATCTTCCACTTTCGTTCCATAGCTCCTCCTCCCATCTTCAAGTTAAAAAGTCTCTGTGGGTTCACTTAAAGGCCAACTCGAACTGTACTTGCACGTGATCTTCTAGGGCTTCCCCCGGCCTCAGGCTGTTTAGTCCTGCCATCTGCTGGTCTAAACTAAACCAGTACATTTTGTTTGCTTTCTTAGTCCTTGTTGTCCATATGTTTGAGTTGGTGATGAGACCCTCAGTCTCTGCAGTGTTCTGACCAAATGGTGAATCACGACCAGGGACAAGTGATAAGAGTGATTAGTAATAACATTTATTACTGGTTTACATAAGACAACAGTAAATTACAACTTACCAACTTGGAGTCCATAGAGATCACAGTAGTCCAAACAAAGGCAGAGTTCAAAGTAATTAGTACTTACTTCATTCTATATACTGTAAATAACAAGGAGACGTATAGTAAATACGGCTCTCCTATTGTCATGTAGCTGGTCGAAAGACAACTAACTCATCTTTAGTTTTGCACATAGACACAGATAAGGCTAACTATCTAGAACTGGCTTTTCCCAGGTTACAGCAGAAAGGCAATGCTTAGCTTGCATAAAAGAAATATAGATGCGCCTCATGTGCCTCATCCTCATAACCACCCTGGGGTTCACCTCCCACCAGCCAAACCTCACCCTATGCCCCTTGTGGACGGCACCGTTGCATCTCTCCATATCTGGCGACCCCCCCCCCCACCTTGTCATCACACACTAGACCACTGCATCCACCTCCCACCGCAACCCCAACCCCAGCACCCACCCAGGCCCCCTGGCTCCACCCCTTCTGCATCCACCATTTCTCCAAACCCTGCCTATCCCCTGCTCCACTACATCCTCCCCCCAAACGTTCTCCCAAAATTTTAACAGCCTGCTGCCCTATGGTTAGAGCCTTACTGATCCTACTCTCCTCTCTGGTAATATCCACCCTAATCCAGGCCCTGCCCCCACCACTCCACCTACCAGACCCTCTGGAGTCCTCATTACCTCTCTCAATATATGCAGCCGCTAAAGAACTCTGCAGCGCTTCAATGTTGGGTAACCCTTCACCAACCAGACGTCATGGCCCTAGTGGAGACCTGGCTCTCCAAATCTACTCCCGACACCTTTGTCTCACATCCTGGATACACCCTATATTGGGAAGACAGGGTAGGAAAGCGTGGGGGTGGCTGTGCATTCTACATCAATAGCAACATTATTGGTCACATGCTCCCACCCCCCAAACTCACAAACAGAGCACAAGCCCTCACCCTAAAAATCACCCCTGACCCCTCCAGGGGCCCACTATACCTCACTGTTGCCTACATACCCCTTAAGAACCAAAAGACTGCCGTCACATCCCTCACCGAATACCTCTCTAACCTACCACACAATGCAGAGCAGACACTAGTAGGGGACCTCAATATCAACTGGCTTGGCCCCTCAGCTGCGCCAACAAAGGACTCATTCTTGGCCCTTGACATGGTCCAGTTAGTTACCCAACCCACTAGACTTCACCCATCTACTGGTACCCACACCCTTCTGGATATCATTATATCTAACCGACCCTACAAAATCCAGGATATACAAATACTTCCTGACTCCCTAAGTGACCACTCACCCATCCTATTCCAATGGACCTCTTCCACACCCAAATCCATAGCCCAAACAACCTTCCGAAGGCATCTCCACCCAGGAGGGTTAATAAAACTTAAACAGCTACTCACCCAGATAGATTGGTCCCCCCATTAATTTAGCCCCCAGCGTCGACATTGCACTCAACCTGTTTACACAGGCCTTCACCAAGGCCTGTGACCTCTATGCCCCACTCACCAAACTCTGCACCAAAAGGCAACGTGCTCCTTGGATAACCCCCTCCCTACTCCAAATGTTGAGAGACAGGGATAATCTCTGGCACAAAGCCACAGAATCGGGCAGGTTGGCAGACAGACAATCCTACAATGCCGCTCGCAATAGATGCACTCGAGCCATCCATAAGGCCAAAGCAGACCACTATCAATCCACTCTCACAACCACGTGGGGGTCTGCGAGGACCTTCTGGAATAACATCAAAGAACTCAATGGGGAAATCTCGCTCCCCACCTCCCTCCCAACTCACCATAAATGGCACTGCCTCCACAGACATACTCACCATAGCAAACTGTCTAAACACCACCTTCTCAGATCTCAGCACTGTTCTCCCTAGTTGTTTCTTTGACCCTGTGTCCCAACCCCCACCCCCAACCCTGCAGCATCCTTGTTTCCTCCTGTGCAAAATATCCACCCACAAAGCTCGTCCTTACCTACAAAAGCGCTAAACAGCAATAACCCCATAAATGACCCCAGATGTTAGGCTCCCTTCGAATAGTCTCTCGATTTGTGTCCTAGTCCCCCAATAGACCCACTAACAATTCCTATGCCTAGGCAATTCCTAGTGCCTGGAAAACAGCTGTCATTACCCCATCCATAAAAGTGGTGACAAAGCCTTCCCAAATAACTGTCGACCCATCTCCATTCTGCCCCCCCAAAGCATTAGAAAAAGTGGTTGCCACCCAACTTACTGAATACCTAGCCAAGTATAATATCCTATGCCCAGAGCAACATGGCTTCCGGTTGGGCCATAGCACCACCACAGCCCTCCTAGAATTCACCAACTTCCTGCACTCTCCCTAGACGCCGGTAACATTGCAGGAGCTGTGTTCATAGACCTATCCAAGGCCTTCGACACAGTCTGCCACCCTCTCCTTCTCAGCTCACTCCACCAACTTGGTTTCTCCACAGGCCCCCTGGACTGGTGCTCCAGTTACTTTTCCACCCGGTCCCAATCGTCAAAATTAACGGACCCTATCCGACACACACTACCACGTCGTCCGGGTGCCCCAGGGCTCTATCCTGGGGCCACTTCTTTTCTCCCTCTACCTAAACTCCTTACCAAAGGCCTGCTCCACAAAAATCTTACTATATGCAGATGATGCAGTGCTCTTTACTTCGAATCATAAACCCACACCCCTTCAGGACTCCCTCCAACATGCCTTCTCCCAGGCCAAAACATGGTTTAAAGACCATAGACTGGTAATAAACTTAAAAAAGACAAAGTCAATGATTTTCTGTCACCACCAAAACAATGCAAAAAATGCACCTCTCCACATCCTCCCCTGCACCCAGCACCCCCTTAAACAGGTATCCAACTACAAATATCTTGGACTTACCCTCGACTCGGCCCTTACCTTCCATGACCACATAAACACCCTTGCTGCCGCGACAAACACCCGGATTGGACTCCTTTACCAACACAGGGACTGCCTCCCACCCCATGCCCTTAGGCTTGCCATCACCTCATCAATACTGTCCCTAGTGGACTATGGGCTCCCTGTATATGGGGCAGCAGATAACTCTGCACTCCAGAAAATCCAGGCCTCCCTAAACAAGGCCTGCAGGCTCCTAACTGGCGCATCTAGGCTCATCCACACCTGCTCCCTCTATACCTCTGCCAATCTTCTCAACCTTGATGAAAGGCTCCGCTACCAGACCTGCTTACTGTCCAAGAAAATACTGCTCGGACTCTCCCTCCCTGGAGTCACCACCTCTCTTCATCCTGCAACCCCCACTATACTCACCCGTAACTCAGAGAAAGCACCTCTGGTTGTGCCCAGGGTGAAAACCTCCCTTGCCCAGAGATCTTTCCACCACAGGGCCCCCACATGGTTTAATGCACACTCAAACACCATCACTAGTGCACCCAAGATCGCTCACTTCAAAACCACTCTTCGAAACCACCTCTTCAATATCCGCTCCTGTAACTGCTACTAATATCTCACTCTCTCACCCACTCTGATCCAAATTCTCTGACAAAGTCCATTATTGGATTGCAACCTCCGTTAATAACACCAAACCCATGAATAGGACTGACTACTATGTTTAGATGCTTTCTCAAGCTTATGTAACCCCTAGATGGCGCTATCCCAGGGGCTACTACCCCTGCCTGATTTGCCACTAACAGGTTGAGGGGCCTGGATCCAATGGCTGGTGCCTCCACCCAGAGGTCAGGGTTTGCAATAGTTAAACTAACTTGGTCACAGCCCTCTGGGACACTACAACCCCTTTCTTCCCACTAGTGGCCCACACAATATATCAGAATTACCTTCACAGTATACACTTACCCCAGGTCTGGTTCGGCACTGGGACCTCCTGTGAAATGAGATACAGTGCAACAATCACAGTACAGTACTTTAACATAGACAAATACCTCAGGCAGTATAACTTTGCTGAAACAAGCAGCTCTGATTTATTTAGGGATATAACAAGGACAGGGAAATCAGGTTAATTAGCTTATCACTCTAATAATCTACCTATGGCTCTGTGCACAGCCTATCCTATCAGTTACTGTCCTGGGTACCCAAGCCCTAGTGGCTAGTCCAAACTCGTGGCAGCTGGTGGAGCCCTTTCACACAGAGAAAAGGGAGAATTAAACAGTCACGCAGTACAGTAATTCCATTTGATTTAATGTGGCAATTCAACAGGGAGCGACCCTGAATTAGTACTCACGACCTCCAAATAAGATAGGGTCCTTCAATGTCAGCAGGGCTCACTTGAGGTACACAAACCTTTCACACATCCATATAAAAGAAAGCACTATACCAGGCAGGCTGCATCTGTATCCCGATCGCAATTACTGCACAATACCCGGAGAACACACAGCAGATTCAGTTCCTGACAGACCGAGTGCAATTTTCAGCAGTTCCTCCAGTCTTCTACAGGGTGAGCCTGGTTTCTACTCTTCAGAGATCCTTTGATTCTTTTCACAGACAGTTCAGTCTAACAAGCTGTTACACAAGCTGCAGACCCGGAACTCTTGGGCCTTACACCGTTTTTATTATAAACTGCACACTGAAAGAGCACAGGGCTCCTTCCTTCACTGCCAAAGCTCAACTGAAACTCCAACCGACAAAACCGGCACTTCCTTTGAGTTCCTCCCAGTTCTTGACTGGATTGGCTGTCACTCACAATAGACTGCTGCTGTTGGTCCAAAAGGCACTGAAGTCTAAACTACATCTCCCAGAGTCACTGCCCATACAATCCTCTTGTGGCTGGCTCAGATTATGAGTCCAAGTTCTGATTCGGTCCAAGGTACCATTTTAGAGCTAGCTTACCCTCACTGATTGGTCCAGTTCAGCAGTTCAAAACTAGAATGGGGAACTAGCAGACACAGTTCTGACTGCAAAGAAAGCAGGTTAGACAAACTGTAATTTCATTATTACTCTAAATAATTTCTGGCAAACAGTTACATCTTTCAGATAGGTTCCCTTGCACTCCTAGTGACTGCAAAATGAAGTGAATTGGCAGCAGCTCGAGTGGTACTCAGAGAAGCACACAGTCCCCCCATACAAACTAATTATGTCTGCAAGCAGACAGCTCTTAAAGAGACAGTACCAGAGGCTCTAAAAACACTCACTGATAAATGGCTTAAATGCCAAACACCATTCAGGCTTGGAGCATTCAAGCAAGCTCCTGGAAGTCTTTTGGGAACCCCCATTTGCAGGGGGGTTACACTTATAATGTCTTCTGCTGTTTTGTTGTAACTATCATCATCCAAATATTATAAATAATGTCTGAAAATATCTACATCCAAATACTGTAAATAATGTCTGTGACAAATGTCTGTAACACATGCTTAATGTAATTGTCTGTGACAAATGTCTGTAACTCATGCTTAATGTAATTGTTGTTATACCATGTTAATGTATTACCACCTGTATTACATGTGACGAGGTACCTTTGTAAATGAGCCTCTGGCTCAAAGGTTGTAAACCGATATATCAAATAAAAAAAAATAGATGTATCGGCTATATACTTGGAACTGCATCATGTGTCGTGTACAAAGCAAGGCTAACAGTGTTTGGCCTACCTAGCACATACTACAATCATATATAACAAAAGCAGATAACATTATCCTACGTTCTATCTTACTAAACATATTACAACCTTAGTTACAATATCATGGCTGTCATGTGGGGTACCAGAAGGGGTTTGGGCAAGCCAACACCTAGGTACCTGAAGGATTGTACTTGTTCAGGGGTGGTGCCTAGCATGTTGCGTATAGGAAATTTAAGCTTATTGTGAGTTCCTGTGAAAAGCATGGTTTTTATTTTTTTATAGTTGAGGACAAGTTTATTATTCTCGAGTCATGATTCCAGGTTTCCAAAGCTGTGTTGTAGAGCCTGTCTTAGGTGAGAATGTTGTGCATTGCTGTTGTAGATCACTGTGTCATCCGCATAAAGCAGTACCTTTGACCTTCTGCACACCTTGGGCAGTCCATTAATGAAAAGTCTGAATAGTTATGGGACTAGAATTGACCCCTGTGGGACACCAGTGCAGACATTCCATGCAGTTGATAAAACCCTTTCTGTTTACATTTTGCAAGAGCATTCAGTGAGGTAGCACTGGAAACAGGACGTGATTTCATCTGAGAGACCAAGTGTGCGTAGCTTGGAGAGCAACAGTGTGTGATCAACAACATCAAATACTTTTGTGAGATCTACATAGATGGCTGCAAGTGCCAAACCTTTATCTAGGGCATCATGGATCGAGTTGGAGTACTCAGAGCTGTGAATGTGCTGTGTAGCCTCCTGAATCCATGCTGTTCAGCACACAAAAGATTATATTTATAGCCAAAAAGCTGGTCCGACACTATCCTTTCAAGTGTTTTAGACAGTGGGAACAGTATTGATAGTGGCCTATAGTTGCCTATGCTTGAGTTGTCTCCACTGTTGAAAACTGGTGTCACTAATGCACTTTTCCAGACCTGGGGGAATTGGAAGCGTGTGAGTGAGAGGCAAAACATTTTCTTGATGGGTATAGCCAGTTCATCCAGAGCAACAGCCAACAGTTTCATATCAATCCCATCGCTCCCAACCCTAGTTTTAGTTAGGACACACTTAACATACTGTATCTGACAGTATCCCTAATACTGACCCATCTAAAATAGAAGTTGGCGGTGTTAGGTCCGCTGTGTTCATGGTCTTCGGTAGCTATTTGCATGTGCGTCAGGTTGGCAGGGAGTACTGAGCTTAGATCAGTGAATGCTATGATGAATGCTTTGACTATGTCTATAGGGGAGGTTTCACTGGGTTTGGGATTTATTGTGTTTGTAGTTGGGTGAGAACTATACAGATCAACCTTATTTAAGCGTACTCTATACACCTTGTTACTCTTCTTTGAGTGTATTTAAACAGAATCTTAAAGAGACCCCGTCAGCCTTTTTTGCATCATATTATTTCATAGAAACACCCTCATTTTATGATTGTTTACCTTTTCTAAAAGTAAATGGAGTTGTTGGTTGTTTGATCTGCTTTCTTTCTTAGTAGAACAGAAATGCATGGGAATGGTGCAGTTATACCCAACCTTGTTTTGCTTCAAATCCTTGATCTATTCTCATTGTTTACATTTTAAACATTAGAAACAGCAAAGTTATGCATATGGGCTGAAACAACATCAGGAAATGCAAAGTTATGCATACGGACAGAAACAACACAGGGATGGACTACTATCTGGGAGGAGAGAAACTAACAGCCACCCAGCAAGAGCGGAACCTAGGGTTATCATTTCAGACAATTTGACAGTAGGCAATCAATGTGAAAAAGCATCACTAAAGGACAGCAGACTGCTAGGATGCATAAGAAGGGTCTTCACAAGTAGAAGTAGGGATGTGATCCTGCCACTCTACAAGTCCCTGGTTAGGGCACACCTTGAGTACTGCATCCAATTCTGGAAGCCTTATCTCAGGAAGGACATACATAGATTAGAGACAGTGCAGAGGAGGGCAACTAAAATGATACGTGGTCTCTAGGAAATGCCATATGGAAGCATGTTAGACAAGCTTAACATGTACTCCCTGGAGCAGCGTACAGATAGAGGGATGATGATTGAGACGTTCAAGTATCTAAAGGATATAAAGAGAGTCCCCACCCAGGAACTATTTCTAGCCAACAGCTCCACAAGGACAAGAGGTCATGATATGAGTCTGAGAGGTGGAAGATTCAGGGGCATATATGTAAGTTTTTCTTCACAGAAAGGGTGGTTGATCCATGGAATGGACTACCTGCAGAAGTCGTTGACTCCAAAACAGTAAAGGAATTCAAATTAGTTTGGGATACTCACAAGGGGACTGTATCTAAAAAACACTAGGGGGTTGGGGGCTCAAAGGGCAGACTAGATGGATCTTTGGTCCCCATCTGCTGAGACTTTCTGTGTATTTATGAACAACCCCAAACAGTGCAGCCACCTACGAAGCAATAGTGTCTCTCAGCCCACAGCATCATTAGTGGTTATATTGTGTTGGGGATGTTCCCAAGTCCAGGAAAGATGCAGTGGAAGTTGATCAAAGAATGTAAACAAAACATTTTTGTGTGGTGACGCCAGTATGGTGGCCAGTCTGTGTTTTATTTTTGAAACGAAAAAAGGAGTTGGTATCAAACTATCAGCCACATTAGCAATCTCTGTAGAATGTGAGCAATCATAGCATGAGTTTTTTTAATCTAGGGAAAATTTGAGACCCATGGTGGCTGACAGTGTCCATTTAAACTAGCAATTTAGCATGGTACTATCATGGCATAAAACCATACAGGTTGACCTTTACTGCCCAGTCAGAAGGAATCATGAACTGCTACCTACTTTGTAATTGTAGCCCATGGTATTTCTAAATGTCATCCTGCGAAGATAGACCTGAGATCATCCTTTGTTACCCAGTTAAGATTTACCGTAAACACCTGTATGACACTCGAGTTGTGGTGTCCTCCATTTATTTCCAAGTGGGCAGGTGTCCGCCAATATCACAAAACCTACCTTTACAGTTGGCACTAACTCTGGTGCCCTTATTGACTGTCTCCCCAGAAGATGCCAAATATGGAATAGGCATACACTCTGGAACTACCCTCTCATTAATGTAGTTGCTCTGTAACTTGGCTGAAGCACACTGGGGGGAGAGTGTGGAGAAGCTCGCTGTATGACTGCCTTCTGTATATATCACATAGGTGAACATAGAACTTCAGCTTCCAGTGCCGTCAATTGGAAGCATCTGATAAGCATTAACAAATACAGAATAAACATATTCATTTCATCTCATTTTCTACACATTTATCCCCTCCACTCCCTGATTACTCCCCCATCCCCGCTGCTTCTTGTAACAGTGTGGTTAACCTCAGCAGAGCCCTGTCATTGCCCTCTATGGCACAAGCCATGTTTCCATCAGCACCTTTTCAGTTTGAAAGAAAAGACTGTCTCATTTCAGAATCCACATTGCTACATAAGTGGTCAGCATACAGTATAAGCAATTAGCCTGCTGATTGGTATAGTGCATTTGGCTATCTGAGAGGCATCTGAAAGATCATCCTTCTATCTGTCTCTGATCCGATAACCTATTAATACCCATATTTGGATATCAGATGTCCATGTTTGGGTATCTGTTTTATATGCTGAATAGTTGGCATATAATTAAATATTTGGTATTTGAGGTACATCACTAATATTAACATAGTACTGTGCTGGCAGTCAGGACTTAACATCCATCTTGTTCGCAGCTCCTGCTGCACGGCAGTGGTTCCTTGCAGATTATGGAAGCAAGGATTTGGGCCACCCAGTGATATGGTAGCAGTGCATCAGGTTGCCACCTGGGTTGGCAAGTGGTGTGGTGGCAGTCCCTTATGCTGTCACCTGGGTCGCCAAGTGGTATGGCGGTCGTGCAGCATACTGCCTCCTAAGCCACCCAGTGTTGCGGTGGTCATGTGTCATAATGCCATCTTGGTTACCCAATGGTGTTGCAGTAGTGTGTAGTGCTGTCACCTCATCACCCAGTGGTTTTGCAGCAGTGTGTAGTGCTGCCACCTCAGCCACCCAATGGTGTTGCAGCAGTGCGTAGTGCTGTCACCTCATCACCCAGTGGTGTTGCAGCAGTGCGTAATGTGCCACCTCAGCCACCCAGTGGTGTTGCAGCAGTGCACAGTGCTGCCACCTAAGCCACCCAATGCTGTTGCAGCAGTGCATAGTGCTGCCAATTCAGCCACCCAGTGGTGTTGCAGCAGTGTGTAGTGCTTCCACCTCAGCCACCCAGTGGTGTTGTAGCAGTGCGAACTGCTGACACCTCAGCCACCCAGTGGTGTTGCAGAAGTGTGTAGCGCTGCCACCTCAGCCACCCAGTGGTGTTGCAGCAGTGCATAGTGCTGCCACCTCAGCCACCCAGTGGTATTGCAGCAGTTCATAGTGCGGTCACCTCATCACCCAGTGGTGTTGTAGCAGTGCGTAGCACTGTCACCTCATCACCCAGTGATGTCACAGCAGTGCGTAATGCTGCCACCTCAGCCACCCAATGGTGTTGCAGCGGTGCGTAGTGTTGCCACTTCAGCCACTCAGTAGTGTTGCAGCAGTGCATAGTGCTGCCACTTCAGCCACCCAGTGGTGTTGCAGCCGTACATCATACTGCCACCTCAGCCACCCAGTGTGCTGCAGCAGTGCGTAGTGCTGCTACCTCAGCCACCCAGTGCTGTTGCAGCAGTGCATAATGCTACCACTTCAGCCACCCAGTGGTGTTGCAGCAGTGCGTAGTACTGTCACCGCATCACCCAGTGGTGTTGCAGCAGTGCGTAGTTCTGTCACCGCATCACCCAGTGGTGTTGCAGCAGTGCGTAGTGCTGTCACGCCATCACCCAGTGGTGTTGCAGCAGTGTGTAGTGCTGTCACCTCGGCCACCCTGTGGTGTTGCAGCAGTGCATAGTGCTGCCACCTCAGCCATCCAGTGGTGTTGCCGCAGTGCATAATGCTTTCACCTCATCACCCAATGGTGTTGCAGCAGTGTGTAGTGCTGCCACCTCAGCTACCCAGTGGTATTGTAGCAGTGTGTAGTATTGCCACTTCAGCCACCCAATTATGTTGCAGCAGTGCTTAATGATGCCATCTCGGCTACCTAGTGGTATTGCAGCAGTGCATAGTGTTGTCACCTCATCACCCAGTGGTGTTGCAGCAGTGCATAATGCTGCCACCTCGGCCACCCAGGGGTGTTGCAGCAGTGCGTAGTGCTGCCACTTTGTCACCCAGTGATGTTGCAGCAGTGCGTAGTGCTGCCACCTCAGCCACCCAGCGGGGTTGCACCAGTGCATAGTGCTACCACCTCGGCCACCCAGTGTTGTTGCACCAATGTGTAGTGCTGCCATTTCAACCACCCAGTGGTGTTGCAGTAGTGCATAGCGCTGCCATCTCAGCCACCCAGTAGTGTTGCAGCAGTGCATAGTGCTGCCACCTCAGCCAGCCAGTGGTGTTGCAGCAGTGCATAGTGCTGTCACCTCATCACACAATGGTGTTGCAGCAGTGCGCTGTGCTGCCTCCTCAGCCACACTGTGGTGTTGTAGCAGTGCATAGTGCTGTCACCTCATCACCCAATGGTGTTGCATCAGTACGTAGTGCTGTCACTTCAACACCCAGTGGTGTTGCAGCAGTCCGTAGTGCTGCCACCTCGGCCACCCAGTGGTGTTGTAGCAGTGTATAGTGTTGTCACCTCATCATCCAGTAGTATTGCAGCAGTGCATAATGCTGCCATCTCGGCCAGCCAGTGGTGTTGCAGCAGTGCGTAGTGCTGTCACATTGTCACCCAGTGATGTTGCAGCAGTGCGTAGTGCTGCCACCTCAGCTACCCAGTGGTGTTGCAGCCGTGCATAGTGCTACCACCTGGACCACCCAGTGTTGTTGCACCAGTGTGTAGTGCTGCCATCTCAGCCACCCAATGGTGTTGCAGTAGTGCATAGTGCTGCCATCTCAGCCACCCAGTAGTGTTGCAGCAGTGCATAGTGCTGCCACCTCAGCCACCCAGTGATGCTGCATCAGTGCATTATGATGTCTCCTCATCACACAGTGGTGTTGCATCAGTACGTAGTGCTGTCACTTCAACACCCAGTGGTGTTGCAGCAGTCCGTAGTGCTGCCACCTCGGCCACCCAGTGGTGTTGCAGCAGTGCATAATGCTGCCACCTCAGCCACCCAGTGGTGTTGCAGCAGTGCATAATGCTGCCACCTCAGCCACACAGTGGTGTTGCAGCAGCATGTACTGCTGCCACCTCAGCCGCCCAATGGTGTTGCAACAGTGCGTAGTGCTGTCACCTCTTTACCCAGTGGTGTTGCAGCAGTGCTTCCTGTTGCCACCCCAGTCACCCAGTGGTGTTGCAGTAGTGCATAGTGCTGCCACCTTAGCCACCCAGTGGTGTTGTAGCAGTGCATAAAGCTGCCTCCTCAGCCACCCAGTGGTGTTGCAGCAGTGCGTTGTGCTGCTACCCCAGTGACACAGTGGTGTTGCAACAGTGCGTAATGCTGCCATATCAGCCAACCCAGTTGTGTTGCAGCAGTGTGTAATGCTTCCACCTCGGCCACCCAGTGATGTTGCAGCAGTGCATAGCGCTGCCACCTTGGCCACCCAGTGGTGTTGCTGCAGTGAATAGTGCTGTCATCGGATCACTCAGTGGTGTTACAGCAGTGCGTAATGCTGCCACCTTGGCTAGCCAGTAGTGTTGCAGCAGTGCGTAGTGCTGCCACCTCAGCCATCCAGTGGTGGTGCTGCAGTGCACAGTGCTGTATCCTCATCACCCAGTGGTGTTGCAGCAGTGCGTAGTGATGCCACCTCGGCCACCCAGTGGTATTGCAGCAGTGTGTAGTGTTGCCACTTCAGCCACCCAACTGTGTTGCAGCAGTGTGTAATGCTGCCATCTCGGCCACCCAGTGGTGTTGTAGCAGTGTATAGTGTTGTCACCTCATCACCCAGTAGTGTTGCAGCAGTGCATAATGCTGCCACCTCGGCCAGCCAGTGGTGTTGCAGCAGTGCGTAGTGCTGTCACATTGTCACCCAGTGATGTTGCAGCAGTGCATAGTGCTGCCACCTCAGCTACCCAGTGGTGTTGCAGCAGTGCATAGTGCTACTACCTCGACCACCCAGTGCTCTTGCACCAGTGTGTAGTGCTGCCATCTCAGCCACCCAATGGTGTTGCAGTAGTGCATAGTACTGCCGTCTCAGCCACCCAGTAGTGTTGCAGCAGTGCATAGTGCTGCCACCTCAGCCACCCAGTGGTGTTGCATCAGTGCATAGTGATGCCACCTCATCACACAATGGTGTTGCAGCAGTGCATAGTGCTGCCTCCTCAGCCACCCAATGGTGTTGTGGCAGTGTGCAGTGCTGTCACCTCATCACCCAATGGTGTTTCATCAGTGTGCAGTGCTGTCACCTCATCACCCAGTGGTTTTGCAGCAGTGCATAATGCTGCCACCTCAGCCACACAGTGGTGTTGCAGCAGCGCGTAGTGCTGCCACCTCAGCCACACAATGGTGTTGCAGCAGTGTGTAGTGCTGTCACCTCTTCACCCAGTGGTGTTGCAGCAGTACTTCCTGCTGCCACCTCAGTCATCCAGTGGTGTTGCTGCAGTGCATAGTGCTGCCACCTTAGCCACCCAGTAGTGTTTCAGCAGTGCATAGTGCTGCCACCTCAGTCACCCATTTGTCTTGCAGCAGTGTGCAGTGCTGCCACCTCAGCAACCCAGTGGTATTGCAGCAGTGTATAGCGCTGCCACCTCGGCCACCCAGTGGTGTTGCAGCAGTGCATAGCGCTGCCACCTCGGCCACTCAGTGGTGTTGCAGCAGTGTGTAGTGTTGCCACTTCAGCCACCCAATTGAGTTGCAGCAGTGCATAATGCTGTCATCTTGGCCACCCAGTGGTGTTGCAGCAGTGCATAGTGTTGTCACCTCATCACCCAGTGGTGTTGCAGCAGTACATAATGCTGTTACCTCAGCGACCCAGTGGTGTTGCAGCAGCGCGTAGTGCTGCCACTTCGTCACCCAGTGATGTTGCAGCAGTGCATAGTGCTGCCACCTCAGCCATCCTGTGGTGTTGCAGCAGTGCATAGTGCTTCCACCTCAGCCACCAGTGTTGTTGCACCAATCTGTAGTGCTGCCACCTCGGCCACCCAGTGGTGTTGCTGCAGCATACGCCACCTCAGCCACACAGTGGTGTTGCAGCAGCATGTACTGCTGTCATCTCAGCCACCCAGTGGTGTTGCAGCAGTGCGTAGTGCTGCCACTTCATCACCCAGTGATGTTGCAGCAGTGCATAGTGCTGCCACCTCAGCCACCCAGTGGTGTTGCAGCAGTGCATAGTGCTTCCACCTTGGCCACCCAGTGTTGTTGCACCAATGTGTAGTGCTGCCATCTCAGCCACCCAGTGGTGTTGCAGTAGTGCACAGTGCTGCCACCTCGGCCACCTAGTGGTGTTGCAGCAGTGCTTAATGCTGCCACCTCAGCCACTCAGTGGTGTTGCAGCAGCATGTACTGCTGCCACCTCAGCCGCCCAATGGTGTTCCAGCAGTGCGTGGTGCTGTCGCCTCTTCACCCAGTGTTGTTGCAGCAGTGTTTCCTGCTGCCACCCCAGTCACCCAGTGGTGTTGCAGCAGTGCATAAAGCTGCCACCTGAGCCACCCAGTGGTGTTGCAGCAGTGCGTTGTGCTGCTACCTCAGTCACAGTGGTGTTGCAGCAGTGCGTAATGCTGCCATATCGGCCAACCCAGTTGTGTTGCAGCAGTGTGCAATGCTGCCACCTCGGCCACCCAGTGATGTTGCAGCAGTGCATAGCACTGCCACCTTGGCCACCCCATGGAGTTGCTGCAGTGAATAGTGCTGTCACCGGATCACTCAGTGGTGTTGTAGCAGTGTGTAATGCTGCCACCTTGGCTAGCCAGTGGTGTTGCAGCAGTACGTAGTGCTGCCCCCTCAGCCATCCAGTGGTGCTGCTGCAGTGCACAGTGCTGTATCCTCATCACCCAGTGGTGTTGCAGCTGTGTGTAGTGCTGCCACTTCAGCCACCCAATTGTGTTGCAGCAGTGTGTAATGCTGCCATCTCGGCCACCCAGTGGTGTTGTAGCAGTGTATAGTGTTGTCACCTCATCATCCAGTAGTATTGCAGCAGTGCATAATGCTGCCATCTTGGCCAGCCAGTGGTGTTGCAGCAGTGCGTAGTGCTGTCACATTGTCACCCAGTGATGTTGCAGCAGTGCGTAGTGCTGCCACCTCAGCTACCCAGTGGTGTTGCAGCCGTGCATAGTGCTACCACCTGGACCACCCAGTGTTGTTGCACCAGTGTGTAGTGCTGCCATCTCAGCCACCCAATGGTGTTGCAGTAGTGCATAGTGCTGCCATCTCAGCCACCCAGTAGTGTTGCAGCAGTGCATAGTGCTGCCACCTCAGCCACCCAGTGATGCTGCATCAGTGCATTGTGATGTCTCCTCATCACACAGTGGTGTTGCAGCAGTGCATAGTGCTGCCTCCTCAGCCACCCAGTGGTGTTGTAGCAGTGCGCAGTGCTGTCACCTCATCACCCAATGGTGTTTCATCAGTGTGTAGTGCTGTCACCTCATCACCCAGTGGTTTTGCAGCAGTGCGTAATGCTGCCACCTCAGCCACACAGTGGTGTTGCAGCAGCGCATAGTGCAGCCACCTCAGCCACACAATGGTGTTGCAGCAGTGTGTAGTGCTGTCTCCTCTTCACCCAGTGGTGTTGCAGCAGTGCTTCCTGCTGCCACCTCAGTCATCCAGTGGTGTCGCCACAGTGCATAGTGCTGCCACCTTAGCTACCCAATAGTGTTTCAGCAGTGCATAGTGCTGCCACCTCAGTCACCCAGTTGTGTTGCAGCAGTGTGCAATGCTGCCACCTCATCAACCCAGTGGTGTTGCAGCAGTGTGTAGCGCTGCCACCTCGGCCACCCAGTGGTGTTGCAGCAGTGCTAGCTGCCACCTCGGCCACTCAGTGGTGTTGCAGCAGTGTGTAGTGTTGCCACTTCAGCCACCCAATTGTGTTGCAGTAGTGCATAATGCTGCCATCTTGGCCACCCAGTGGTGTTGCAGCAGTGCATAGTGTTGTCACCTCATCACCCAGTGGTGTTGCAGCAGTGCATAATGCTGCCACCTCAGCCACCCAGTGGTGTTGCAGCAGTGCGTAGTGCTGCCAGTTCTTCACCCAGTGATGTTGCAGCAGTGCATAGTGCTGCCACCTCAGCCATCCTGTGGTGTTGCAGCAGTGCATAGTGCTTCCACCTCAGCCACCAGTGTTGTTGCACCAATGTGTAGTGCTGCCACCTCGGCCACCCAGTGGTGTTGCAGCAGTGCATAATGCTGCCACCTCAGCCACACAGTGGTGTTGCAGCAGCATGTACTGCTGTCATCTCAGCCACCCAGTGGTGTTGCAGCAGTGCGTAGTGCTGCCACTTCATCACCCAGTGATGTTGCAGCAGTGCATAGTGCTGCCACCTCAGCCACCCAGTGGTGTTGCAGCAGTGCATAGTGCTTCCACCTTGGCCACCCAGTGTTGTTGCACCAATGTGTAGTGCTGCCATCTGGCCACCCAGTGGTGTTGCAGTAGTGCACAGTGCTGCCACCTCGGCCACCTAGTGGTGTTGCAGCAGTGCTTAATGCTGCCACCTCAGCCACTCAGTGGTGTTGCAGCAGCATGTACTGCTGCCACCTCAGCCGCCCAATGGTGTTCCAGCAGTGCGTGGTGCTGTCGCCTCTTCACCCAGTGTTGTTGCAGCAGTGTTTCCTGCTGCCACCCCAGTCACCCAGTGGTGTTGCAGCAGTGCATAGTGCTGCCACCTTAGCCACCCAGTGGTGATGTAGCAGTGCATAAAGCTGCCACCTGAGCCACCCAGTGGTGTTGCAGCAGTGCGTTGTGCTGCTACCTCAGTCACAGTGGTGTTGCAGCAGTGCGTAATGCTGCCATATCGGCCAACCCAGTTGTGTTGCAGCAGTGTGCAATGCTGCCACCTCGGCCACCCAGTGATGTTGCAGCAGTGCATAGCACTGCCACCTTGGCCACCCAGTGGAGTTGCTGCAGTGAATAGTGCTGTCACCGGATCACTCAGTGGTGTTGTAGCAGTGTGTAATGCTGCCACCTCAGCCACCCAGTGGTGTTGCAGCAGTGCGTAGTGCTGCCAGTTCTTCACCCAGTGATGTTGCAGCAGTGCATAGTGCTGCCACCTCAGCCACCCAGTGGTGTTGCAGCAGTGCATAGTGCTTCCACCTCGGCCACCCAGTGTTGTTGCACCAATGTGTAGTTCTGCCATCTCAGCCACCCACTGGTGTTGCAGTAGTGTATAGTGCTGCCACCTCAGCCACCAAGTGGTGTTGCAGCAGTGCATAATGCTGCCACCTCAGCCACACAGTGGTGTTGCAGCAGCATGTACTGCTGCCACCTCAGCCACCCAGTGATGTTGCAGCAGTGCATAGCGCTGCCACCTCGGCCACTCAGTGGTGTTGCAGCAGTATGTAGTGTTGCCACTTCAGCCACCCAATTGAGTTGCAGCAGTGCATAATGCTGCCATCTTGGCCACCCAGTGGTGTTGCAGCAGTGCATAGTATTGTCACCTCATCACCCAGTGGTGTTGCAGCAGTCATAGTGCTGCTATCTCAGCCACCCAGTGGTGTTGCAGCAGTGCGTAGTGCTGCCACTTCGTCACCCAGTGATGTTGCAGCAGTGCATAGTGCTGCCACCTCAGCCACCCAGTGGTGTTGCAGCAGTGCATAGTGCTTCCACCTCAGCCACCAGTGTTGTTGCACCATTGTGTAGTGCTGCCACCTCGGCCACCCAGTGGTGTTGCAGCAGTGCATAATGCTGCCACCTCAGCCACACAGTGGTGTTGCAGCAGCATGTACTGCTGCCATCTCAGCCACCCAGTGGTGTTGCAGCAGTGCGTAGAGCTGCCACTTCGTCGCCCAGTGATGTTGCGGCAGTGCATAGTGCTGCCACCTCAGTCACCCAGTGGTGTTGCAGCAGTGCATAGTGCTTCCACCTTGGCCACCCAGGGTTGTTGCACCAATGTGTAGTGCTGCCATCTCAGCCACCCAGTGGTGTTGCAGTAGTGCACAGTGCTGCCACCTCGGCCACCTAGTGGTGTTGCAGCAGTGCTTAATGCTGCCACCTCAGCCACTCAATGGTGTTGCAGCAGCATGTACTGCTGCCACCTCAGCCGCGCAATGGTGTTCCAGCAATGCGTGGTGCTGTCACCTCTTCACCCAGTGGTGTTGCAACAGTGCTTCCTGCTGCCACCCCAGTCACCCAGTGGTGTTGCAGCAGTGCATAGTGCTGCCACCTTAGCCACCCAGTGATGTTGTAGCAGTGCATAAAGCTGCCACCTGAGCCACCCAGTGGTGTTGCAGCAGTGCGTTGTGCTGCTACCTCAGTCACAGTGGTGTTGCAGCAGTGCGTAATGCTGCCATATCGGCCAACCCAGTGGTGTTGCAGCAGTGCATAGTGCTGCCACTCGCCACCCAGTGATGTTGCAGCAGTGCATAGCGCTGCCACCCAGGCACCCAGTGGTGTTGCTGCAGTGAATAGTGCTGTCACCGGATCACTCAGTGGTATTGTAGCAGTGTGTGATGCTGCCACCTTGGCTAGCCAGTGGTGTTGCAGCAGTACGCAGTGCTGCCACCTCAGCCATCCAGTGGTGCTGCTGCAGTGCACAGTGCTGTATCCTCATCACCCAGTGGTGTTGCAGCTGTGTGTAGTGCTGCCACTTCAGCCACCCAGTGGTGTAGCAGCGGTGCATAGTGTTGCCACTTCAGCCACCCAATTGTGTTGCAGCAGTGCATAATGCTGCCATCTTGGCCACCCAGTGGTGTTGCAGCAGTGCATAGTGTTGTCGTCTTATCACCCAGTGGTGTTGCAGCAGTGTGTAGTGCTGCCACCTCGGCCACCCAGTGGTGTTGCAGCAGTGTGTAGTGTTGCCACTTCAGCCACCCAATTGTGTTGCAGCAGTGTGTAATGCTGCCATCTCGGCCACCCAGTGGTGTTGCAGTAGTGCATAGTGCTGCCACCTCAGCCACCCAGTGGTGTTGCATCAGTGCATAGTGATGTCACCTCATCACACAATGGTGTTGCAGCAGTGCATAGTGCTGCCTCCTCAGCCACACAGTGGTGTTGTAGCAGTGCACAGTGCTGTCACCTCATCACCCAATGGTGTTTCATCAGTGTGTAGTGCTGTCACCTCATCACCCAGTGGTTTTGCAGCAGTGCATAATGCTGCCACCTCAGCCACACAGTGGTGTTGCAGCAGCGCATAGTGCTGCCACCTCAGCCACACAATGGTGTTGCAGCAGTGTTTAGTGCTGTCACCTCTTCACCCAGTGGTGTTGCAGCAGTGCTTCCTGCTGCCACCTCAGTCATTCAGTGGTGTTGCCACAGTGCATAGTGCTGCCACCTTGGCTAGCCAATAGTGTTTCAGCAGTGCATAGTGCTGCCACCTCGGTCACCCAGTTGTGTTGCAGCAGTGTGCAATGCTGCCACCTCATCAACCCAGTGGTGTTGCAGCAGTGCGTAGCGCTGCCACCTCGGCCACCCAGTGGTGTTGCAGCAGTGCTTAGCGCTGCCACCTCGGCCACTCAGTGGTGTTGCAGCAGTGTGTAATGTTGCCACTTCAGCCACCCAATTGTGTTGCAGTAGTGCATAATGCTGCCATCTTGGCCACCCAGTGGTGTTGCAGCAGTGCATAGTGTTGTCACCTCATCACCCAGTGGTGTTGCAGCAGTGCATAATGCTGCCACCTCAGCCACCCAGTGGTGTTGCAGCAGTGCGTAGTGCTGCCAGTTCTTCACCCAGTGATGTTGCAGCAGTGCATAGTGCTGCCACCTCAGCCACCCAGTGGTGTTGCAGCAGTGCATAGTGCTTCCACCTCGGCCACCCAGTGTTGTTGTACCAATGTGTAGTGCTGCCATCTCAGCCACCCACTGGTGTTGCAGTAGTGCATAGTGCTGCCACCTCAGCCACCAAGTGGTGTTGCAGCAGTGCATAATGCTGCCACCTCAGCCACACAGTGGTGTTGCAGCAGTGCATAGTGCTGCCACTTCGACACCCAGTGATGTTGCAGCAGTGCATAGTGCTCTCACTTAGGGCCCCCAGTGGTGTTGCAGTAGTGCACAGTGCTGCCACCTCAGCCACCCAGTAGTGTTGCAGCAGTGCATAGTGCTGCCACCTCAGCCACCCAGTGGTGTTGCAGTAGTGCATAGTGCTGTCACCTCATCACTCAGTGGTCTTGCAGCAGTGCGTAATGCTGCCACCTCAGCTACCCAGTGGTGTTGCAGCAGTGCATAGTGCTCTCACTTAGGCCCCCCAGTGGTGTTGCAGCAGTGCGTGGTGCTGCCACCTCAGTGACCCAGTGGAATTGCAGCAGTGCATAGCGCTGCACCTCGGACACACAGTGTTGTTGCAGCAATGTGTAGTACTGCCATCTCAACCACCTACTGGTGTTGCAGAGCGACAGTTGCCACCTCAGCCACCCATTGTGTTGCAGCAGTGCATAGTGCTGTCACCTCAGCCACCCAGTGGTGTTGCAGCAGTGTGTGGGCTGCCACCAGCCACCGGTGGTGTTGCAGCGGTGCATAGTGCTGTCACTCATCACCCAGTGGTGTTGCAGCAGGGCATTGTGCTGCCACCTCAGTCACCCAGTGGTGTTGCAGCAGTGCATAGTGCTGCCACCTTAGCCACCCAGTTGTGTTGCAGCAGCGCATAGTGCTGTCACCTCATCGCCCAGTGGTGTTGCAGCAGTGCATAGTGCTGTTGCCTCGGCCACACAGTGGTGTTGCAGCAGTGCGTAGTGCTGCCATTTCGGCCCCCGGTGATGTTGCAGCAGTGTGTAGTGCTGCCACCTCAGCCACCCAGTGGTGTTGCAGCAGTGCATAGCGCTGCCACCTCGTCCTCAGCCACTCAGTAGTGTTGCAACAGTGCATAGTACTGCCACCTCAGCCACCCAGTGGTGTTGCAGCAGTGCATAGTGCTGTCAGATCATCACCCAGTGGTGTTGCATCAGTGAGTAGTGCTGCCACCTCGGCCACCCAGTGGTGTTGTAGCCGTGCATAATGCTGCCACCTCAGCCACCCAGTGGTGTTGCAGCAGCGCATAGAGCTGCCACCTCGTGGTGTTGTAGCAGTGCGTAGTGCTGTCACCCCTTCACGCAGTGGTGTTGCAACAGTGCTGACTGCTGCCACCTCAATCATCCAGTGGTGTTTCAGCAGTGCGTAGTGCTGCCACCTTAGCCATCCAATAGTGTTGCAGCAGTGCATAGTGCTGTCACCTCATCGCCCAGTGGTGTTGCAGAAGTGCATAGTGCTGCTACCTCGGCCACCCAGTAGTGTTGCAGCAGTGTGTTGTTCTGCCACCTCAGTCACCCAGTGGTGTTGCAGCAGTGAGTAATGCTGCCACCTCGGCCACCCAGTGGTGTTGCAGCAGTGCGTAGTGCTGTCACCTCATAACCCAGTAGTGTTGCAGCAGTACATAATGCTGCTACCTCAGCCACCCAGTGGTGTTGCAGCAGTGCGTAGTGCTGCCAGTTCTTGACCCAGTGATGTTGCAGCAGTGCATAGTGCTGCCACCTCAGCCACCCAGTGGTGTTTCAGCAATGCATAGTGCTTCCACCTCGGCCACCAGTGTTGTTGCACCAATGTGTAGTGCTGCCACCTCGGCCACCCAGTGGTGTTGCAGCAGTGCATAATGCTGCCACCTCAGCCACACAGTGGTGTTGCAGCAGCATGTACTGGATTACTGGGAAGGCAAGACGGGAGGGTGAGCTGGATGTCATTATCCACCTAGGTACTAATGACCTGGCAAATGGGGAGCCAAAGGAAGTTCAGGAAGAGTTTAGGAATTGGGGAAGGGTCTCAAGCAAGTAGCTACTTCTGTCACTTTCTCAGAAGTACTACCTGTGAGAGGCAAGGGAGAGCACAGGGGTGCATACACCAGGAATTTTAACTCATGGTTGAAGAACTGGTGCTGAGAGGAAGGTTTGGATTCATTGGTGACTGGGGACCCTCCTGGAGGGATGGAGGTTTGTTCAGCCTGGCGGCCTGCATCCATCCTGGAGGGGAATCCAAGCACTCAATGGTAAGGTTAAATGCTACATTGACAAGCATTTAAACTAGCAAAGGGGGGTGGCGGGCCAGCAAGGAGGGCACCTACTTGCTCACCCCCCACAGCTAGCAGTGAAACCAGTGAACCAGAGAAGTTGCTGTCTCTACAAAGCAGTGTGCAAAAGATGGAGATTAGCACCCAGGAGGTGGATAGGCAGAATAGGGGCAAAATTCAGCAGAAGGGCAGACAGCAAGGTGAACCAGGGATAAAGGACAACCAAGGAAGGGGCTGGAGTAGAACAGCGAAACAGTCTAGGGAGGTCAAATCATGGAAAGCCATGTGTGCAAATGCCAGGAGCCTTAGCAACAAGATGGAAGATCTGGAGGCTCTCATGGTGCAGTCAGACCTGGACATTGTGGCCATCACTGAAACCTGGTGTAATGATAACCAGGACTGGGAGTTGGCCATACCTGGCTAACAACATATTCAGAAGAGACAGGGCAGGCAGGAAGGGAGGAGGAGGCACTGTATGTGAAAAATGACATAAGGGCCACAGAGATCCAGGAGGAACAAAATGGGGGAGATACTGTGGGTTAAGCTGGAAAGGAAAATGGGGCCAGCCATCCAGACAGGTGTGGTCTATAGACCACCAGCCCAGGAGGAAGAAACGGATAGGAGCTGATGCTAGCCATCCAGAGGATGGCAGACAAGGGTGAGGTAGTACTGGTTGGAGACTTCAGTATTCCAGACGTGGACTGGAGCATCCCAGCAGCAGTATCAACTAGAGCAGATTTATCCTGACTCCTTCAGGGTGCCTTCCTCAAGCAACTGGTCATGGAAACAACTCCGGCAGAAGGCAATACTGGACCTGTGCTCACAAACAGGGACAGTGTGATGGGGTAAGAGTGGGGAGCACCTGGGGAACAGTGACCACCAGTCACTGTGGTTTGAAATCACAGAAAGAGCAGAACCAAACCACACAAAAACACGTATCTTGAATTTTAGGGGGGCAAACTTTGAGAAAATGGGGAGATACTTGAAAGAGGCATTAAGGGGAATGGGGCAGGAATCGGGTTGAGAAACAGTGGGAAGTATTTAAAATGGGGATTACAAGAGCAACAGAATTATGTATTAAGCAGGTTAGCAAGAGGAAAAGGAAGAGGAGACATTATGGTTTTCCAAAGAGGTAGCAAAGAAAGTGAAAGCCAAAAAGATTGCATTCAGGAAATACAAAAGGACACAGGCAGAAGGGGATAGGGAGAAGTACCAGGAGAAGCAAAAGGAGGCAGGGAGGTCAGTAAGGGAAGCCAAAGCTCAGACAGAAGAACACATTGCAAAATCAGTGGGTAGAGGGACAAAACCTTTACAGATACATAAGTGAAAAAGAAAGGCAAAGGGAGGGATAGTGAGACTGAAGGGGAGGATGGAGCGATGGAGGATGACAACAGTAAAGCTGACATACTGAACAGGTATTTCTGCTCAGTCTTTACTGAGGAAGAGGAGGGTAATGGGTCTGAACAGGTACAAGGGTGAGAATGGTGCAGAAATGGACACAAGTCCCTTTACCGAGAAAGGGTCCTGAAGGAACTGGAAGTGATAAGAGTTGATAAAGCAATGGGGCCGATGGGTGACCCCAGGGTCCTTAAAGAACTAAGAGAGGTGGTGGCTGAACCTCTTGCTATCCTGTTTAGCCGATCACTAGAAACAGGGAGGTACCCAAAGACTGGAGGATAGCAGATGTAGTCCCCTTATACAAAAGTGGGAACAAAGAGGAAGCGGGGAACTACAGACCAGTCAGCCTCACCTCGGTAGTGGGGAAAATCATGGAAGCACTACTGAAGGAGAGATTGGTGGAACATCTGGTTGTCAATGGACTACAGGACCCAAGGCAGCATGGTTTCACCAGGGGAAGGTCATGTCAGACCATCCTCATTGAATTTTTTGACTGGGTGACTAGGGAGGTGGATCGGGGAGGGCAGTGGACATGGCCTATCTGGACTTCAAGCAAGGCCTTTGACACTGTGCCACTTAGAAGACTATTGCACAAACTGGGGAATATGGGTGTGGGCAGGACAGTAGTGCGGTGGGTAGGTAACTGGCTGGGCAGCAGGACACAGAGGGTGGTGGTATATGGCTGTCACTCCACAGAGGGAAGAGTGACCAGTGGGGTACCACAGGGATCAGTGCTGGGACCGGTACTATTCAGTATCTTCATCAGTGACATTGCGCAGGACCTAGAAGGCAGAATTTCCCTGTTCGCTGATGACACAAAGCTCTGTAACAGAGTAGACACACCAGAGGGTGTAGACAGAATGAGAAGGGACCTGCAGAAACTTGAAGAATGGTTAGGGGTTTGGCAGTTGAAATTCAATGCAAGAAAGTGCAAGATAATGCATATGGGGCACAAAAACCCTGGCACAATATATCAGTTGGGGGGATGAGGATATAGCAAGCACCAAGCAGGAAAGGGATCTTGGGGTTATCATCTCTGATGACCTCAAGGCAGGAGAAACAGTGTGACAAGGCAGCAGGTAAAGCAAATAGGATGCTGGGATGCATGGGCAGGGCATCACCTGCAGGAAAAGGAGGTCATAATTCCACTATACAAGACACTAGTGAGGCCGCACCTGGAGTACACTGTGCAGTTCTGGAGACCTTACTCACGTAAGGACATAGACAGGGTAGAGAAGTTTCAGAGGAGGGCAACAAAGATGGTGCATGGATTGCATCACAGGTCCCTATGAGGACAGGTTGAAGGCACTGAACATGTACTCCCTGGCGAGGGAGGGAGAGAGGGATATGATAGAGACATACAAGTATCTTACAGGGAGGAACAAGGTGCAGGAATGCACTATTTTAAGCGAAAAAGATGTTCCAGGACTAGAGGGCATGGGATGAAGTTGGAGGGAGGACGATTCAGAGGAAACGTGAGGAAGAATTTCTTCACAGAACGGGTGGTGGACAAGTGGAACACCCTGCCAGAGGAAGTGGTGGGGGCTGAAACAATCACGGGATTTAAGAATGCATGGGATAGACATAAAGGAATTCTGGAGGTCGGGGTAAGGGGCAACAGGCTTCTTGGAAAACCTAAACTGAACTTACAGACTTAAATGGGCAGACTGGGTGGGCCATAGGCCCTTATCTGCCGACACTGTCTATGTATCTATGTATCTCAGCCACCCAGTGGTGCTGCAGCAGTGCGTAGTGCTGCCAGTTCTTCACCCAGTGATGTTGCAGCAGTGCATAGTGCTGCCACCTCAGCCACCCGGTGGTGTTGCAGCAATGCATAGTGCTTCCACCACGGCCACCCAGTGTTGTTGCACCAATGTGTAGTGCTGCCATCTCAGCCACCCACTGGTGTTGCAGTAGTGCATAGTGCTGCCACCTCAGCCACCAAGTGGTGTTGCAGCAGTGCATAATGCTGCCACCTCAGCCACACAGTAGTGTTGCAGCAGCATGTACTGCTGCCACCTCAGCCACCCAGTGGTGTTGCAGCAGTGCGTAGTGCTGCCACTTCGTCACCCAGTGATGTTGCAGCAGTGCATAGTGCTCTCACTTAGGGCCCCCAGTGGTGTTGCAGTAGTGCACAGTGCTGCCACCTCAGCCACCCAGTAGTGTTGCAGCAGTGCATAGTGCTGCCACCTCAGCCACCCAGTGGTGTTGCAGTAGTGCATAGTGCTGTCACCTCATCACTCAGTGGTCTTGCAGCAGTGCGTAATGCTGCCACCTCAGCTACCCAGTGGTGTTGCAGCAGTGCATAGTGCTCTCACTTAGGCCCCCCAGTGGTGTTGCAGCAGTGCGTGGTGCTGCCACCTCAGTGACCCAGTGGTATTGCAGCAGTGCATAGCGCTGCCACCTCGGACACACAGTGTTGTTGCAGCAATGTGTAGTACTGCCATCTCAGCCACCTACTGGTGTTGCAGCAGTGCGTATTGCTGCCACCTCAGCCACCCATTGGTGTTGCAGCAGTGCATAGTGCTGTCACCTCAGCCACCCTGTGGTGTTGCAGCAGTGTGTGTGGCTGCCACCTCAGCCACCCAGTGGTGTTGCAGCGGTGCATAGTGCTGTCACTTCATCACCCAGTGGTGTTGCAGCAGTGCATTGTGCTGCCACCTCAGCCACCCAGTGGTGTTGCAGCAGTGCATAGTGCTGCCACGTTAGCCACCCAGTTGTGTTGCAGCAGCGCATAGTGCTGTCACCTCATCGCCCAGTGGTGTTGCAGCAGTGCGTAGTGTTGTTGCCTCGGCCACACAGTGGTGTTGCAGCAGTGCGTAGTGCTGCCATTTCGGCCCCTGGTGATGTTGCAGCAGTGCATAGTGCTGCCACCTCAGCCACCCAGTGGTGTTGCAGCAGTGCATAGCGCTGCCACCTCGACCTCAGCCACTCAGTAGTGTTGCAACAGTGCATAGTACTGCCACCTCAGCCACCCAGTGATGTTGCAGCAGTGCATAGTGCTGTCAGATCATCACCCAGTGGTGTTGCATCAGTGAGTAGTGCTGCCACCTCGGCCACCCAGTGGTGTTGTAGCCGTGCATAATGCTGCCACCTCAGCTACCCAGTGGTGTTGCAGCAGCGCATAGAGCTGCCACCTTGTGGTGTTGTAGCAGTGCATAGAACTGTCACCCCTTCATGCAGTGGTGTTGCAACAGTGCTGACTGCTGCCACCTCAATCATCCAGTGGTGTTGCATCAGTGCGTAGTGCTGCCACCTTAGCCATCCAATAGTGTTGCAGCAGTGCATAGTGCTGTCACCTCATCGCCCAGTGGTGTTGCAGAAGTGCGTAGTGCTGCTACCTCGGCCACCCAGTAGTGTTGCAGCAGTGTGTTGTTCTGCCACCTCAGTCACCCAGTGGTGTTGCAGCAGTGAGTAATGCTGCCACCTCGGCCACCCAGTGGTATTGGAGCAGTGCGTAGTGCTGTCACCTCATCACCCAGTGGTGTTGCAGTAGTTTGTAATGCTGCCACCTCAGCCACCCAGTGATGTTGCAGAAGTGCGTAATGCTGTCTCCTCATCACCTAGTGGTGTTGCAGCAGTGCGTAGTGCTGTCACTTCATCACCCAGTTGTGTTGTAGCAGTGCGTAATGCTGGCACCTCGGCCACCCAGTGGTATTGCAGGAGTGCGTAGTGCTGCCACCTCAGCCACCCAGTTGTGATACAGCAGTGTGTAATGCTGCCATGTCAGCCACCCAGTGGTGTTGCAGCAGTGCATGGTGTTGTCATTTCATCACCCAATGGTGTTGCAGCAGTGTGTAGTGCTGCCACCTCGGCCACCCAGTGTTGTTGCACCAGTGTATAAGGGGCAGTATAGCACAGTGGTTTAAGGCTCTGAGCTGCAAACCTAGAGACCTGGGTTTGAATCCCACAGCCCCCACTTGCATACTGTTTGACCCCGAGCAAGTCACTTAACTTCCTTGTGCTCCCAGGTTGTACCTGTAAACAAGCTTTCAGCTTGGTGCGTCCCTCCTGGTAAAAAAAAAAAGTGTAGTGCTGCAATATCAGCCACCCTGTGGCGATGCAGCAGTCCGTAGCACTGCCACCTCAGCCACCCAGTGGTGTTGCAGCAGTGCATAGCGCTGCCACCTCAGCCAACCAGTGGTGTTGCAGAAGTGGATAGTGATGCCACCTGGGACTCTCTGTCGTGTGATAGCAGTATGTTGCATTCCCACCTGTGGTGCCCATTGATGTGGCGGCAGTGCATCAAGCTGCCACCTGAGCCACCAAGTGCAGTGAAGGCAGTGCATCATGCTGCTAACTGTGGCACCTGTTGGTGTGATTTTAGTGTGTGGTGTGGTGGCAGTGTATCATGCTGCCACCGAATATGCCGGGGTTTACATGCAAGCCCTTGAATCTCACACTGCAACGGCTGGGGAGGGGGGCTCATTGTGAAGGTGAGACTGAGTGAATGCAAGTTCCATGTGGCAGAGAACCACCATCACTGCCATCTCTGAGCATAGTACCTCCTCCCACCTCCCCCGCTGACCAGGATGTCGAAATGTTATGATCTAGTGGTATATAGAGGATATTCCATAGAGCATGCAAGAATAAGCTTTTTATTCACTCTGAAATGCTGCCAACAATGCTGGCTAGCAACAAGGAGATGAACAAAGTGAAGCCCCAAGTACAGTGGCAGATTGTCTGCAGCTTTTCAGAGTGTATCAGAGCTTATTCCTGTGTGTCCTATGGGGTATTCTGTTTATACTGCTAGATTCCAAAATCTGTGTCTTTGTTCCTGACAGCTGAAATCTGATTTTTATCATTTTAGAAATAAAGAGATGTAGCACAAGTCAGATAATGCTACATGCTAAGGAAAACAGAGTCAGAAAGAAATTAGGTCAAGCACAACCGCAGATAGAGCAGATGGTGAAATTAAGATTAAGCGAATAATTCCATAGAGAACCCCACTCTTGTGAGTGTGTAAATGATTGTCAGCAGCAGAGGAAAAACAGGGCTGCAAGGAGAATAACTTATAATTCACATTGGAGGGAAATGAAATGCCTGAATAGCACTTTTTATTCCCTCCTGTTATTCTTCCTTCCAATGGTATAACAAGGTATGTCACTTGATGAGAAGACATGGTGTTAATGTTGTGTGGAATTTTATACAAAGCAGTAAGGCGACAGACCCTTAATTCCACCCAGATTCATGCTGTCGCAGGCCTCTCCTGATGGTACCTGAACCCAGTTGTTTGCTTTTTGGTATACCTTTCTGGGACTGCCATAGCCTTTCAGTACACCAAGCAGGTGAACGTAATATCAGGATGTTATGAAATCCATGAAATGATTTGCATTGTAGTGGTACTGTGAAATATTGTACACCTTGTCACCCCTAATGGGCATCAGGCTGGCAGAACATGCTTGGGTTCCTATTGCTTACAACTAGCTTAACTGAGAAACCTTTTACACTAAGTGAGGAACTATCCTAATTTAAGTAATCGATAACCCCCACCAAGGTGTATGGTAATGTTAACTCTGTGTACGCCTCAGGGGTGACAGTGCACAAGGCGTTTATGCAGAGTGCCATTACACCCCTTGAAATGCACCAATTTAGCATTACTGCACACCCTGAAGCAGGTTATTGGGCTTATAAAATTGCTGCCTGTTGTTTATTAAACAGACTTTTTGGCTATAAAAGGGAGAGCCAAGTCATTACATACTGGTGATGGTTAAGGACAGAAAAATATGAAGTCTATTACGCTTGCCCTGATATGTCTGCATTGCTTTACTCTTCATTTACACAACCATTCCCACTTCCTGCCTCAGTTTTGTTTCTAATAATCCCACTGTAGAGCACCCATTGGTGTTTTGAACTCCGAGATAGTCCCAGAATTGATCACATAACCAGGTAGATTTTTCCCACCTATCCACCACCCACTCCATGAAGAAGTTCAGTTCATTTCAAAGTTTTATTTGTTCAACCAATAAAAAAGATAATTACAGGGAGAATAATGGATGGGTAGGGGGTTATAACGAGGATTTGACACACACACACACCCCGAGGGGTGGGATGCCACATAAAACCTGAGAACGAAGCTTGAGGGGTTTATTAAGGATCTCACCCGAGGTGTGTGTAAAATCTGCGTTTTTAACCCCAACCCATCCTTTATTTTGTATAATTGCTGGGGATCATTTTTTCACCACAGCAGTGACACAGAATAAATGGTTGTGTGTGCCGAGTCGAGCCGCCAGACCGATGGAGGTTCAGCATGGTCCTGGAGGCTGCTGAGGTGAAGCTGCATTTAGTTTTTTATATCTGCTCTGCCCAGTGATATTTTTTGTTAAAAAAATAAGTCACCACCAACTCCTTCTGTCAGGGAACTGACCTGAACACCGTGAAGCAGGGACTGCGGAAGATGGCATGGACGAGGAAGATCGCAACTGGAGCATGCGCATAGGTAGGGAAACCGAGCGTGTGTTTGTCATTCTAACCAGCTGATTATAACGACAAAATTACAGCCCCTTTTTCCTATGGGAAAAAATGGGCACCAGTTATTATAAATAGTTAAAATTCAATATATATATCATCATAATAGTCTGTTCCACATGAGTGTGCTGTCTCACAAACTGTTATAATATAATTTTTGATAGTACAGAATTAGAATTACCTAAAAGACTCCATACAAGGGCACCACATCATTACCTCAGTCCAACCCACAACTGCTCAGATACTGCCAGTGAGAATCCTCCTCGGTGCCGAAAACAAAACCTTCACTGTTGCCACCATCTACATCCCTCTCAAGGAACAGGGAACTGGTCTAACAGCTGTGCTTGACTTTGTAAAGTCACTCCCACCAGACACCGAATCCATCCTCCTAGGCGACTTCAACGTCAACTGGCCTGCGGCTGATGCTGGTGCACACAGGGATACCGTTGCTGCGGTGAACCTCACACAAATGGTTGACTCACCAGCCAGGAAAAATTACAGGACCGGTACCAGCACACTCTTGGACTGGATCCTTACCAGTCACCCATCGCGGATATCTAACACTAATGTCCTCCCTGACTCTCTCAGCGATCACTCCCCTGTTAGCTGCACCTGGTCAAATAAATTCATCAAACAAACACCAAAAACAGTCATCAGCAGGGTTCTACCCAGTGGTCACCTTCCTCGACTCAAATCCCAACTCCTCCACCAAGACTGGTCCCCTATCTTCAATGCAACCAACGTAAACACTGCCCTTGACCACTACATAAACATCTTCACTGTGGCCTGTGACACATATGCTCCTATTAAGAAACACAAAGTCAAATCACTGAGTAACCCTTGGCTCACAGGTGACCTACTCAGGATGCTAAAAATAAGAGACCACCTATGGGAGCTGGCCAGAAACTCTGGAAAGCAAAACGACATCCAAAACTACAACGTGCCCGCAATGACTGCACCAAAACCATCTGGCAAATGAAGTCCGCCTACTATAAGCATGCCCTCACAAACTCCTGGGACAGTGGTCGGGAATTCTGGAAGAACATAAAGGAACTCACTGGGAATCCACCCAAAACCCCCCCATCAATACTCAACATCAATGGAACCACAACCCTCAACCCAAAAGCCATTGCGGATACCTTTAATAAAGCCTTTACCGACCTCAGCGCTGTCCTACCTCAGGACCGCTTCAAAGATGGTGTAGCCCCCCCATCTGGAATGATCACTACTCCCACCAGCATTCCCTGCTTCTACTTCAAAGCAGTCAAGGCTCATCAAGTACGCAAATACGTTACCATAGCCCTTGGTAAATCAAGATTCAGTAATGACTCCCTCGACCTCAGAATCCTGTCTCTCACACTTGATGAAGTGCTTAGTCCTCTGACCAGAATTTTCAACCTCTCCCTCAGCCTTAGCCAGTTCCCGGACAGATGGAAATCTGCCACTGTCACCCCAGTCCATAAAAGTGGTGACAAAACTGCCCACGATAACTACAGACCTATCTCCCTACTACCCCCACTCTCCAAGGCACTAGAACGCATCGTCTCGGACCAGCTCACAGAATACCTGGATACGTACAACATCCTGTGCAAGCAACAACATGGGTTCTCAAAGGTCACAGCACCTCCACAGCCCTACTTGAATTCACTGGCACAATCCACAACGCACTTGATTCCGGTGAACTACTAGGCTCAATCTACATTGACTTAACTAAAGCCTTCGACACCGTCAGTCACCGCCTCCTACTTGTCCAGCTTTAGAACACTGGGCTGTCAACCGACACCATTGGCTGGTTTAAGAGCTACCTTGAAGAACGGTCCCAAACAGTAAGAATTGCTGATACACTCTCGGACAATAGACCGGTCCGCTGGGGAGTCCCCCAGGGCTCCATTCTGGGACCCCCTCCTCTTCAGCCTATTCTTAAACTCACTACCGGATAGCTGCCCAGAACAAATAATTCTCTACGCCGACGATGCTGTGATCCTCACCTCAGACCCTGATCCAAACCAATTACAAAATAAACCTCAGCGGGCCTTCTCCTCCATCGAATCCTGGTTCCTAAATCATAAACTGCTTCTCAGTCAAAAAAAATAAGTCTATGGTCTTTCGCAGCCCCCACAACAAAAACAAACAACTCCATCTCTCCATTGCAACTGAACAAAGAGCCATCCTATAGCAAACACAATCGTTCAAGTACCTTGGCATCACCCTTGATCCCCACCTCTCATATGCTGTCCATATTAGCAATGTGGCAAAGTCTGCCAGTGCGAGGTTAGGCATATTATTCCGGCACAGGAAACACCTAACCCCAGAAGCACTGTCAGTGGCCGTCCAAAGCTCCATTGTCAGCATCATAGACTATGGTCTTATCACATATGGGTCTGCAACTACCACTGCTCTCAAACATATCGCGACCTCCCTGAATAAGGCCTGTCGTCTCATCACTGGCTCACATCGCCATACCTACACTTGTGACCTTTATTCCCAATCTGGATGGCTTCAACTGGACAAACGCATAAAATACCAAACCTGCATCATGGCCAAGAAAATCATAATGAGACTTGCCCCACCTGGTGTCTGTACCCTCCTTAAGCCTAGACATAGGAATGTCACTACAAGGAGATCCAATTCCCATCTACTACATATCCTACGATGTCGCACGACCCAAGGACAAAGATTATTTGCCTGTCGGGTATCCAACTGGCTCAACTCTCTTGGCAGCGACATAGTGACCGCTCCAACCCTCGGCCTTTTCAAGTCCAAGCTGCACCTCTCACTGCTTGTATCCTGAGATTGCCCATCTTAACATTTCCACCATTCCAGCTGCACATGCCCCAGCACCCAGCACTTACAATCAGTCTTTGCGCCCCTAACACCTTTCCTGGCATATTCCCTCGACAAGGCCCCCTGGCTGCACTGTCTCCCAACCTCGCCCACCTCCCCCCCCATATCTCCACTCCTGCCCCTGCCCCCACCCACCTCCCGTACTCCCCCTTACCCCCTGCACCTCCTACCCCCCCGATCTCCTACCCTCACTTCTCCCCATCACCCCCCTCCTCCCTTGTCTTGCTCATAGCTCAAGTCTTTGTACTGGTTATTACATGTCTGTAAGTCAGTGACGTTATGTTTGTAACTAAAAATGATGACTGTTGCACACGCTGACGTGGAACCTTTGCAAAAGAGCCTCGGCTCAAAGGTATTGTAATCCTAGATTGAAATAAATAAAAAAAAAAAAACATACAAGAGATCTAAAACATGTAGGATACAGGAAATTGAAAAAGGCAACACACACAGGTATCCAGCTAATACTGCACTGTTGGAATAGCGCAGTGAAAAAGAGCAAGGTCAAAACAACAAAAAGTGATAAAAGCTACAGGGTTAAGATAGTGCATGTAAGTTACCGTTAACCCTGTGGCTGTCATCACATCTGAGGAGAGGAGAAAGGAATAAAATGGGTGTTGTCTCACTGAGCTACTCCCGGATGTAGGGGGCTGAGAGCAGGATCAACTATGGCAGTGGAGCATCCAGAAAACCAGGGTGCTGTTCCCAGTCTCCTGACGGCTGTGTATTTTTCTGTTTACCCCCCCCCCACCTGTATTTGTTTTATTTTATTTTGTGTTGTTGTTCTGCCCCCAACTTGTTCCATTTCCTCGGACTTCACCCTCACAGAGTTGGTTTATATACAAGTGGAGTGTGAGAGCATAGCCCCCCACTAACATACATTTGATCCAGTTGTGGTTTTCAGCAAGATAGCGCTCACTGTTATTTCTGAGCGTTAGCCTTGCTCTTTTGTCATACGCGGTTTTTGATCGTGCTGTTTATTTAGCTGTTTTGACGGGGAACTGCGCTTACATCACTGTATCAGAGGAGACTCCCAAAATGTATTGGTGCATAGGAAATATAGAGCAACATCCCCTGTGTACCACCACCCAAAGTGGCTTCCTCGGGGGGGTGTTGGGGGATGAAGCTGTTGCTCTGTATTCACTGTGCACCAGCACATTTTGTTATTCTGTATGCGCTATCTTTTTTAATTATTTGGCACAGCAGCACCTTAGGGAGACAGATGTGCTCTCCCTCTGCCTCTTTGTGTATGATATAGGAGCTCATTTTTTGTTGATTCTTCTAATTTTAATGACTGAAGAAAAAAATTACTACCTTGTTTATAGACCAGTCATTCTCTATAGTAAGAACAGTTGGTGCTTTTTACGTACTGATTTCATGAAGGGACTTCACATAGGGACCAAACCAGTAATGTCTGACTTTGTTATACCAGGGGAAGCACCAAACAACGGGGCCTATGCACGATGGTGTGGAGTGCCTGTGCAGCGCAGAGCTGCGGCATGTAGCCACTCTGCAGCCATTGTGCCCCCCGCATGGGATGCACTAACGGGGGCGTGCATCCCCAATGCACCTGATCCCTTGGCCATGCAGACAGCAATGCACCAGGGGCCAGCCGGCACTACACACCATGCACCAAGGCGCATAGTGCCCTCCGCAGTGGGGCACATGCCGGAACAGGTTACGGTAGCCTGGACCCTGCCGTAGTACACTGTACGCTCCCAAGCACATGACCTGCCGTTCGAGGCGGGACCAGGATACAGACCCCCTTGCTGCCCTGGCACACTAGGCAGTAGGGGTGGGCTGTGGCAGCTGACCAGGTGAGTGGCCTCCCCGATGGCACACAGGGTCCTAGTGTGGCGGATCCGCACACTGTGGTGGTGTGGATGCCCAGTTTCTATAGGCCAGACTACCTCCCCAACTCCCGCCTGCCTGACCCCAGGAAATCTACACAGCTCCCCCCACCTGAACCATGGCAGCCCTGACTCCTGTGAGAACCCCCCAAACACACCGGGTGCGTGCGTTGGCAGCTGTCTGACCACGACCCAAACACCGCAGCAAGGCTATCAAAACCCTTGTTCTCTAATTACGGCACCAACAACCCCTCCGTCCCTGTACTGACCTGTCTGTGCCACGGCCTGGGACAGCCAGTGACATAGCCCTCCACACACCTCCCCAGCCACTGGCCATCCAAGTGATGCTGGGAGCACATCATCCATATATAGCGGTGTGCGCTCAGCATCAATTGGATGTCTGGTAACCGAGGAGGTGTATGGAGGGCTGTGCTGCTGGCTGTGCTAAGCTGTGGCATCCACAGGCAGGTACGAGGTTGGGGGGTGGTGTTGTCAGTGCCACGGGGGGAGACCACTGCCCACCAATGAAGGAACCAGGACTTTGGGATTGGGGGCATGGGTGGAGGCTTGCTGAACTATACTGGGCTGGGTCCCAGGCATAGTTGCCCTGGCATTGGGGGTAGGCACAATAACGTGGATGGGGTAGTGATGGTTGGGGGGAGTCATGTCTGCTCCATGCCAGGGCTGGCATGTTGGGGGCGCTTGCACTGCAGTACTGTGGTTGGGGCTGTCCTGCATGGGGGTGATTGACAGGTTGAGGGGCGGCGACCAAGTGTGTGTGTGTGTGTGTGTGTGTGTGTGTGGTGGGGGGCTACTGTGGCTCGCGGGGCAGTGTTCTGCTGGTGGGAGGGACAGCTACCTCAGGGACAGGCCACGACATGTGGCGGGGACGACGACACACGGGACAGGCTAGGGGCATGAGGTCAGGAGTCCATCTGTGCGCTGTGCAGATGCCATGTGCCATGAGTATGGCCAGGGCTGCACACTGTCTGACAGGGACTGGCCACGTGGGTCCAGGTGCCTGCAGTTGATATTTCTGTATCTGGACCCACACTGTACTGCACAAGGAATCCACTATGGGACCCATGCTGGGCATCCGATTGGATGCCTGCTGGGTCTGCAACTCCTCCCCCAGCTACCCTGCGGAGTCCTGCGTGCTGGGGGGCAGAGCCACGGACAGGTGGCAACCATTGATGAATATGGCCTGTGTTCACCTGTCCGCAGGTGCGGAGCCATGCAGGCGGGATACACACCTCCGGCGTGTACCTACCGCCCGGTAGTGCATGCGCTCCATAGTGCATGGTATCCTCCCTGCCACCAGTGGAGTGTGACAGGGCTGAATAAGGCCCTGCCCCATTTGTTATGCAGAAAGATTTTAAATGCAAGGGTTTGTTCTGTTGTCTCCTTTTCTTTCTCCTCTCTGTCTGGTTACATGACCAAATTTTCTTGTGAGACCTAGGAACTGATCACTTTGACGGTTTTACAATTCTTTGCCTCTCGCTATCTCCTTGCTTTCACATGCTATTTCTGTCTTTTCTTCCCCCCTTGCATATCTGCAGGTATAAAAAAAAAAAAAAAGAATCTGTATATCAAACCGGGATCTCTTTGTTTGAAAATGTATATAGTTATACTGTTGAAGTAATTGCAAAAAGCTATTTGGAACTCAAGGGGTTAAACTGAGATGCTGTTGTGCAGACTTTACAGAGCTGTCAACAAGAGGTCAATTCTGGGTCTTCATTTTCTTTTTGCTGCACCTGCAAGAACATTGGAAACTGACAAGAACATTCTGTGAAAAAACACTCTGTCTCCTAAATGAGCTCCCTGCAAAGACTTGTTATAAAAAGAGCCGCAATATTTTGCAAGTGAGTGAGAGACTTAGATTTGACTTTGAGAAGAAACACTCAGAAGAAGGACTTTGTTTTCTCTGTTTGTACTGCCTTTGTAAATAGTTATACTGAACAAATTTTTATTTTTTATTTTGCTGTTATGACTAATAATAAAACACTCATTGCAAATTGTACAACTGCTCTTGGTCATCCTATGCTTCCTGACCCATGCCTCGACGACATGGAGCAAACACAGTTGGGATCGTTCGCTGTGTCTCCTTTATTGTACATGGCTAATAAGACATTACTGCCAAAAAGCTCAAATGTTAATATTGTATTTTGTATTCTTTGGTAACTGGCTAAAGCCCACTAAGCACAAGTGCCTGTTTCTAGGGGCATGGATATGATGCAGAGATCCACACTTCTGGCAGTATTCCTTTCCCTCTAAGACTTGCCAGAATGTCATCAAGCTGGCTCTTCAGCACTGCCCATGACATATTAACATGCTAAAATGCCAGCAGAATAGGCCTAACGGTCTTTCGTTTCTGCTTGTTTGGTCAGCCCCCACCCTGGGAGCTGACCTTGCTGCCCCCCTCTCCCTCTCTGGCTTCTCCTTTCCCAGTCCCGGATATTCTCGCTGCACTGGTTTTTGCTTCCAGAACCCTTCCCCTGTACCTCTCCTTCCCCCTCTTGAACCCCTCCACCAGCCCCCTGGCAGCGATTCCATGACTCCATCACCCTCTCAGTGAAGTAGCACCTCCTCCTTTCTCCCTGAATCTCCCCCAGCTTCCACCCATGCCCTCTAATTGCCCCTCCTTCTTTCATATGCACCTCACTGCTTCACCCTATTTACCCCTTCATCTACCTGAAGACCTCTATCATGTCCCCTGGTCCTTCCAATGTGTACATATTTAGCTCTTCGCACCTCTCCCCATAGGTTCTATCCCCAAGCCCCAAATCATTTTGGTTGCCCTCCTCTGGACCCTCTCCAGGAGTTCAGTGTCCCTCTTTAAATGTGACCTCCAAAACTGCATGCAGTACTCAAGGTGCGGCCTCACCAAGCAGTTATACAGTGGGAGTATCACTTCCTCCTTCTGGAGGTGAGCCCCCTAGCGCTGCATCCAATCATCCTGTTGGCCTTTGCCGCTGCCCTCCTACAAGTCTCTGAGTTGTTCATCTTGACATCCACCACCACCCCCAGTCCCTCTCAGCCATTGAGACTTGTACATTCTCCCCCCCCCCCCCAGGGTGCACACTTGGCCCGGGTTTCTGGCTCCCAGGTGCAGTACCTTGCATTTCCTGCATTGAACCTCAGCTTCCGCTTAGACCACCTTTCCAGAGCCTCCAGGTCCCATGAGGGGCCACCCTCCCTCCTCCCATCCACCACCGCCCCAGATTTGAGTCATCCGCAAAGAGACTCATCTCACTCCTGATACCCTTCCTTATGTCAGAGATGTAGCCATGAACAGGAGGGGCCCAAGGACCGATCCCTGAGGGACTCCACTAATGACCCTCCTTGGGGATGAGACTATCCCACCAACCACGACCCTCTGGATACGGTTCTGGAGTCAATTTCCTATCCATCTGATCATCTGGTTCCCCAACCCCATTTCTCCCAGATTATCCAGCAGGCCCCCGTGAGGAACAGAGTCAAACGCCTTGCTGAAGTCAAGAAAGAGGACATCCACTGGTCTACCCAGGTCCAAGGCATTCATCACCCAGTCTTAGAACTCCACAAGGTTTGTCTGACACGATTTCCCCAGGACGAATCCATGCTGTCTATCGTCCAGGCACCCCAACTTTTCCAGGTCCCCCCTTGGTCTCCTTGACAATGCCTTCCATCACCTTGCCCTCCACAGATGTCTGGCTGACGGGCCTGTAGTTCCCTGCCACCTCCCTTGATCCCCCCTTATGGATAGGCACTATATGCGCCACCTTCCAGTCCTGGGGCACCCACCCTGTCCTCAGAGAGATGCTGAAGAGCTCCACCAGGGGTTTCGCCAGGGCATCTGCCAGTTCCTTCAGCACTCTGGGATGGAGTTTATCTGGCCGTGGTGCTTTCTCCGTCTTAAGGGACCTGAGGGCCTCCCTCACTCTCTCTGCCGTGATTTCCACCTCCTTTAACTCATCCTCCTGCTTTGCCTTCCTCCCACCTGCCAGTGATGCCCCCCCAGACCCGCTGATGGGTACGGGTCCCCCCTCCTCAGTTTCACTGTCTCCTCCCATGTATGATGCAACCCCCCATTTTTCTTGGTGAAAACTGAGGCGAAGTACTCATTTAGTGCCTCAGCCTGATCCCCGGGCCTTGTGCCCATCCCTCCTCTGTTTTAATCCTGCTAATCTGCCCTTCACTCTTCATTTTTCCCCAATGTATCTAAAGAACCCTTGTTCCTCTCCTAATTTCCCTTGCAGGTTCTGCTTCTTCCTTGCCTTAGCCCTCACCACCCTAGTGGCCCTTCTGGCCATCAGCTCGTACTCCCCTCGGTCCCTTTCACTCCTTGAGCACTTGAATTGCCTATAGGCCACCTTCTTTTCCCTCACCACCTCCTGAACCTCCCTGGTCCACCAGCAGGGTTTTCGGGCTGTACCGCATTTTCATCTTACTTTCGCGCAGGTGTTGGTAGCATCCTGCACCCCCCTGATGATTTTCCACCTGCTGTCAGCATCCACGTCTGGCCCAATCCCATGCAAGTGCTCCTTAAAGATCCTTCCCATTTCCTTGAAATCCACGCCCCCTGAAGTCAGTGCAGCCTTCTAACCCTCCTAGGTTCAGGCAGGACCAGACCGTGGCATGGTCGCTTCCCGCCAATGGGTCCCTTACCTTCAGGCCCCCGATCTGGTCACTGTCTGCCAGGACCACATCCAGTATCCACTCCTCTCTGGTCAGTTCCCCCACCTGCTGAGTTAGGAATGCATCCTGAAAGACATCCAACAACCTCTGTTCCCTGGCCACTGAGGATATCATAGTCTCCCAGTATGTTGCTGGCATATTTAAGTCCCCCAACACCATCACCCTTCCCCTTCCCAATCTGCAATGTCTTCCAACATCTGCCACCAGACTCTCCTCCAGCTCCTCCGCCAGCGCAGGGGGTCTGTACACCACTCCTATTTTTACTCTCTTGCCCCCCGCCTTGTTATCAAGGTGACCCAAATCGCCTCCACAGTTCCCTCCACCTCCTCCACTCCTCCTATGGCAATGCAGTGTTTGATAATTATTGCTACCCCTCCTCCTGTTCCCTCCCTCTGTCCTTCCTGAACATGGTGTAACCTTCCAGGTTCAGGTCCTAGTTGTGCCCTGCGATGGCCCAGGTCTCAGTGACCGCTGCCACATCCGCCTCTCCCTCAGCATCACTTGGAGCTCAGGCATTTTATTGCCCAAGCTCCTGGCATTTAGTAGGACTACCTTCCACCCTTTCCCTATACTTCCATTTCCCCCTGCTCATGTTCACATGGGGATTCTGTCTTCCCCTGGTCCGCACCTTACCAGTCGGCTTTTTCCTGCATTCCTCCAGCTCCCCAGGGGGGTGGAGACAGAGTCCCTCCTTTATCGCACCCCCCTCGACAGCCTTTTCTCCCATCCCTCCACCCTCACAAGTTTAAACCCCACCTTTCACCAATGAACCCCATTTTCAACTTAAGGATTTCCTCCACTGGAGAGGAGCCCATCTCAGCATACAGCCCTTTATCCTCCCAGGTCTCCCCCAATCCCCATCAACCGATAACCTCTGGCCCCACACCACTCCCTGAGCCACTGGTTTATCACCCTAATCTTCCTCTTGTGTTCCCCACTAGCCCTTGGCACTAGCAGGATTTCTGAGAAGGAAATTGCGCATCCTATATCATGACAGACACTGGTAAGCTCCCTGAACCTTGTCTGTATCTCTAGCTCACTATTTCCCTCAATGTCATTGGTACCCAGGTGGACCAGTATGTCCGGGGAACCTCCACAATCCTTTGCCAGCTGATATACTTCATGCTTGGCCCTGTGCACCGTTAGTCCAGGGAAGCATTTTGTTCTAATTGGGCAGGCTTCTCCCTTCCTATCCCATTTGATCCCCCTGATCATGGAATCACTCAACAGGAGACCTCTTGCCACCAATTTTCCTCCATTTCCCTCACTTCCATCTCCCTCATCCTTTCTACTGGCCCCTCCCCCCAGCCGGCTCCTTGCTTCTACCCCTAGCTGGGTGCCACCTGCCATCCCCTCCTTATTTACCTTGGCCACCCACTCCCCTCCGATCCTATGCCTCTCGTCCTCCTGAGTATCCTTCTGTACCTCGCTACCCCCACCATTACTGCTCGCGACTGGTCCTTCCCCCCATCTACTAAACTAGCCTGGCTCGTCCTCCCTTCCTTCTTGTCTCTGTTCAGCCCCTCCTAGCTTGTCGTGCTCGCATGGCCTAAACCCTGAGCTCTCTTTACTGAATCCTCCTTGTACTTCTGGTCCTTCTCCTTGCCCTTTCCTCCCAACTGGTCCTTTTCCTTGTGCTTTCTTCCCTCTACCCCCTCAATCTCCTGCTCTGATCCACTGCTCCTCCCATTTTCCGGCATTCCAAGTTCCCCCCTGTTCCTCCTGCTAGCCAGCCCCCACCTCCTGCCCCCTACTCCCTTTCCATCTCTAACCGCCCCTGTCATGGCTACATCACCCCCCTCATCCTCAAGCAGAAGAAGAGAACTGAAGCAGTTACTGAGCTTAAGGTCCGATCCACCTCCCCCCATTGCTTCCTTCTGTCTAGCCCCAGCTATCTGCCTACTTCCCTGAGACTGTCCTCCCTTTGGCCCCCGTCTGTGAGGGTCCCCAGTTACCTGCCTGCTTCCTTCATAGTCACCTCCTTTTGAACCCCATCTGCCAGGGTCTCTGTGCAACCCCAAAGTACTCTCCTGCACTCCTTTCCCTATGCCCCCACCCCTAGTGCTTGGTGCAAACCCGTGGGAGAGCCCCTGCCCTATTCCCCAACCATACCTCCCCCCTTCCCCCAGCTGTCTCCTAATCCCCTCAACCTCCTCCTTAAGCTGTGCCAGTTGGTAGCACACTGGGCAACCACCAAACTTCCAAGCCCAGTCCAGTATCATGGCTGCCCCACACCCTGTGCACCCCACCACCCTCCCAAAGATGCAGGTCATAATGACATGTAGTCCCATCCCCCTCCAAGTAGGTTTTCTTGGGTGAGCCACCAGGTTCCCCACTAGTCCAAGACTTTTAAACTTGCAACACTTGAGTGGCTGAACTTTTCCCCACCTGACTATTAGCCTTAAGAGTTTGCTCATAGGGGAAGTTTGCAACTCCCTAAACTCCTCCCTCCCAGCCTTTAAGCTCAACCCCCAATGGCTCTTCTGTATTTAAGAAAGGTTAATGCAAGGGGTGGATGGCAGGGCTTTCCAGGAAGTTCCTAAGGAGTTAGGACAATTCTAAAACACAACTTACAAACAATAACAACTTACATAAACTTATGACAAAGTTAGCTTTCTAGAACCTCACCACATTTTCAAACTTCAGTTGCTACCTCTGCCACAGCAAGAAGACTTAAAATGCCTCAGTGAGAATTTTAAACAGAGATTAACTGAAATGCAAACAACTTTGATTGCCTGGCTGTGTCACTGGCCAAAGACGCCCCCCACAAAACAGTCTCCAGCTAGCACAGAAAGATTTATGGGTTTGTGTCCCTCTATTCCAGAAAGTTCTTAAGGAGTTAGGCCATCAGACCTTCCTTTCCACTGGAAGAAGAAGAAGGTTCCCTCCATACCGCTTTCTGCGACGAGTATGCCCTTTGCTTTCAAAACCTTGCGAATTGCCAAATTCTCGTATTCATTTGATTTTTTCAATCTCCACTATGGATGACTCAAAATCTGCACCGGGATACAAGATGTGTGAGTGTGGGCAGAAGATGTCTCAGATGGACCTGCATTCCACGTGCCTCTACTGCCTAGGCCATGAGCATGATCCCTAGGTCTGTAGCCTCTGTCGCACTTTGCATCCTTCAATTTTAGAAGACCTGCACACTCGGCTTCTCTTGGAGCACCCAGATGAGTGAGATCCCCCTGTTCATTCAAAGGATGCCCACTGGACGGTGTCCATGGCTGCGGTTTCTGCTGAACAACTTGCAGCTGTGGAGCATGCTTCTTCGGCTTCAGCCTTTGTGCCGCTTTCCTTTGGGGCCACCTTCACGGGGTCGTTTTGCGATTTTTGTGCCCTTCCCTTCCCACCTTTGGGCAGGGCCTCTCTAAGGGTACAAAATCAAAATCTTTAAAGAAGGAGACTAAAAAGGAAGTCTCGCCATTGATTTTGGGTCGTGAGCACTCTTGAGCCTTGGACTCCTGCGTCTCTCTGGTGGTTTCGACTATGGGTGATCCTTCGGCCCAGTCCACTGGTTCTACGGTCTCCCTGTTGGGTCAGTTGGTCAAGACTCCTACTGAGCAGCCTGTCGAGATTTTTCTCGACCTGGTTGATGCGTTATCACCAGATGAGGCCGATACCTCCCTCTCTAGGACTCCGGTTCTGCCTGTTACCCCTCAGGGTTGGTGGGACCAGCCTACTGATCTGGCCCATACTCCTCGGGATTGGTAATCCAGGAGGGTCCTCAGCTTTCGCCGGCTCCTTCCAAGACCCACAGTTGGCATCCCCGACGGTCAAGGTCTCAATCCCGAAGCCCTGAGTCGAGCAGCCCACGTCGACCTTTGCATTGCCACTCTTGGCATTCAGGCAAGTGGTATCGCTGCTACTCCTCCTCTTCTTCTTCCTCCTTGGACGAGGAGAGGCTCCACCACAGAATGCAACAGCACTACGAGGAGCTCATGTGACATCAGCTCATGTTTACTGGGGTTAAGCTGGTCCCAGCCTCCACCCCGGTGTGACAGGGTGAAATAGGACCCTGTCCCAGTTGTTATATAAAGTGTTTAAATGCAAGGATCTATTCCTTTTCTGTCTCGGCTGTCTGGTTGTGCAAACAAATTTTCCTGTGAGACGTCGGACTTGATCACCCTGACAGTCTTGCAATTCTCTGCCTCTCACTGTCTCTCAGTCCCCTCTTGCTGTTTGTGTTTTCCTCCCTTGTATACCTGCTGATACAAAAATATATGCAGATCATTATGTGGAAGTATAACTAATATTGGGATCCCTTTGTTTAGAAAATGTATAGTGTTACTGTTGAAATGTATATAATTATATTTTGAGATGATTGCAAAAAGCTATTGTAAACTCAAGAAGTTACCTGAGTGCCAAGTTTTAAACCTTTTGCAGAAGAGCTGTGAAAGGGGGCCTCAGCTCAGGGACATTGTGTTCTAGCTGCACATGCCTGATAGTACAAGAACAGGATGCTTGTTAAGAATGGGGGTTGGAAGGACTTATAAGAGCTGAGCTGCAATTGCTTAAAAAAGGAGAAAAGGGACACAGAGATTGAAAGAAAACTCTGATGGATGTTCTCTATTTTATTTTGCCTTTGTAAATAGTTATACTGAACAAGTTTATTTTTTTATGTTACTGCTAGTGTAAATAAATATTTTTGGTGAATTCTACAACTGCTTCTGGTTTTCCTATGATTCCTGATCTGTGCCTCGATGACACCCGGCTATCATGTGACTCCTGCCACCCAGGCCTCAGCATACCCCAGCTCGGCCGGTCCCCGCTCGGCCTATCATGGTCATTCCGCCCACCCAGTTTGAGCCACTGCCTAAAAGAGGGCCCTCATAAGAATGCTCATACCACTCCTAAGCTTCCCCATCGGCTGTCAGTCACCGTCACTCCTGACAGACCATGTAAGGTCAGCAGGGACTCTGGTGGTCAACCACTATTCGACAAATCCTCTGAGTCCGAGGGCTTCTCCCTTTACTCCTGTCTGGTGATCACAGATTTGGGAGAGAATTTGTCCATGGAACATGGTCCCACTTCTTTCGCGGGCCTGCTTCGCTTAATCTCGGGAATCTACGGGCTTTGAGTTCCTTATCTGCCATCAGTTTCTATTTTCTGTGTTTCTATGTTTCAGATGGAGCCCGTACAGAAATGGGTTAAGTACCCCCGACCGTGATTTTTGACCGAGGTAACTCCCCTGGGGAGGCCTTCCCAATCTCTGAGGCCATTCTTGGCCCTGCTCTGGAGCATTGGCAGCACACTGCCTCTTGCCCTGCGCTGTCGGCATGGATGGCTCGCAAGTATGGGGTCCCTACCAGTTCCCTGTTGGGTTTCACCAAACACTCCTCGGCTGAGGGTCTGGTGGCCACCTCAGTCTTTTTTGTGTACTGGAAATGCCGGGGACTTGGATAAGCCTCCCGACAAGGAATCCAGGAAATTGGATCATATGGCCAAGAAGGTCTCTGTGACCTCTTCCCTCGGCCTTCGGCAAGCGTGTTCGGACTCTTTAATGGCCCACTTTTCTCATTCTCTCTTAGGTACCTTTGACGAGGTGCTTCTCCAGCTTCTGGCTGACTTGCAGACCACGGTCAAGCAGGTCCAGGACCAGGGTCGCTTGGAGGCTAAGCAGCAGCTCTAGATGGCCATGAGCATAGGCGGCTCTTGCACCTGGTCTGTGGCTGCCACGGTGGCTATGCGCCACAGGTCTTGGCTGAGGATCTTGACCTTAATGGCAGATACCCAGCACAAGTTCTTGGATGTCCCCTTCCTTGGCACCGACTTGTTTGAGCCAGGGGTGGAAGGACACCTCACTTGCATTGGGAAGCCCAGTGCCACCCTGGACTCTGTTACCTCTACCCAGAGGGATCCCAAGGGCTCTAAGGTCCAAAGGAAAAAGCTCTTTAGGCCGCTCTCTGCTCCTGTGGCCAAGCTGTCCCAGCCCCCAGCTGAGCAGCAGGCCCAGGCTTGGCATCCCTGACCAAAGTCAGTTGCTTTGGTCCTCCGGCAACCAGGAGGACAAGATCCCACTGCTTCCTCAGCCAGTCCCTCCTCCTCCAAGCTTGCCCAGTGATAGGATGGGTGGGTGCCTCCCCCATGCCCATCCTGACTCCCTTGTTTCCTCTCGTGGGGGACTGGCTCTGCCACTTCTTTTCCACCTGGTCCTCTTTCACAACAGACAGGTCAGTCCTCGAGGTGGTCGGTCAGGGTCTGCCTCTAGAGTTCGAGGCTTACATGCCTTGCTGAGCCCGTGCCCCACACAAGGACGTAGTGCACACTGACATGCTGTCAGCCCTTCAGGTAGACATTGCTCAGCTCCTCCAAAAGGAGGTAGTGGCTCCTGTCTTGGACCCACCAGTACACCCAGGGTTTGTCTCCAGGTACTTCCTAGTACCAAAACGGACAGGGGGCTGGCGTCCCATCTTAGATCTGCATGACCTGAACAAATTATTTCGGCTGCGCACTTTCAGGATGGTCACTCTGTCTCAGATCATACCATCTCTGGAGTAGAACATGCGTTTTTTCCTCTCTAGATCTTCAGGATGCATTCTTCTACATCCCAATCCATCTGTCCCACCACAGGTTCCTCCAGTTCAATGCGGAGGAGATTCTCTGTGAGTTCCAGGCCATGGCCTTTGGCCTATCCTTGGATCCCAGGATCTTCACTAAATGCATTGCAGTGGTGGCAGCCTGCCTGAGGCACTGGGAGGTCCTGGTATACCCCTACCTGGATAACTGACTCATAGCGGATCCCTCCAGGGAGGAGTTGAAGCAGTCCAGGGACCTGGCCCTCCAGACCTGCTTGTCCCTTGCCCTCCTGGTAAACTAGGCCAAGTCAGAACTCATACCTTCACAGGTAATACACTTCATTGGGGTGGAGCTCAACTCTTGCAGAGCCAGGACTCCTCAGGCAGACTGGGCGGAGGCTCTCTCCTCCTTTGTCTGATCATTTTGGGTTGGGCAGTTGCACCCTTCTTGGGACTTCCTGCTCCCCCATGGATACATGGCAGCATGCACCAGCGTGGTCCATTGGGCCCAGTGGAGAAAGCACTCCCTGCAATGGGAGCTTACCCACCAATGGTCTCAGTGCAAGGGCCACTTCCGCCAGCCAGTCACTGTGACCCAACTTATGTGGGACACCCTCCAGTGGTGGTTGGTCCCAGAACATCTGCAGGAAGGGATCCTATTTGTCCGCCCAGAGCCGACAGTCATCATCACAACCAGTGCCTCCCTGATGGGCTGGGTGCCCACCTGGAGGATCACAGAGTCCACAGACTCTGGACCCCTGAGGAGTCTTGATGTCATATCAACCTGCTGGGGCTTCAGGTAGTTTGTCTGGCACTGACAGCCTTTGCTCCACACATTCAGGATCAGGTCATTCAGGTCCAGAAGGACAACACCATGACCATATATTACCTCAACAAACAGGGTGGGATGAACTCCCTTCCTCTGTGCAGGGAGGCTCTCCGCATCTGGACTCTCGTGCTCAGCCTGGATACCGATCTCCTGGCCATTCATGTGGCTGATGTCTCCAACCAACTGGCGGATGCCCTCAGCCATGTGCATGAGGCATCTCACGAGTGATCTTTCCATCCAGAGGTATTTCACAGCCTATTCTCCTGCTGGGGCACCCCTCTGGTGGACCTGTTTGCCTCCAGGGAGAACACAAAGCTGAGGCTGTATTGTGCCTGCCCCCCTCAGCAGAGAATGCTGCAAGGGATGCCTTCTCGAGGCCCTGGACCCCGGGCCAAGTGCTGATCAAAGCCAGAAGAGGCAAGGCATGGATGATCACCGTGGCTCCAGACTGACCCCACCAGTTCTGGTACCCCAATCTCCTCAGCCTCAGCAGCAGGATCTTGTGGCATCTTCCTCTCTGCCTAGACTTGCTCTTTTGCAATCAGGGGAATATACTCCATCCAGACCTTCAATCTCTGAACCCGACAGCCTGGTTCCTGAGCGGCTAGAGTTTCAAGCTTCAGGTCTCTCCAACAATGTCCTCACCGTGGTTGAGGATTCTCATGAGTCGACCCCAAAATGCTGTGCCTTCAAATACAAGAGGTTCTCCATTTGGTGCCAGGGCAATGGGCAAAAACCCTTATCTTGCCCAGTGGCTAACATTCTCAGCAACCTTTGGTTCCTCTCTCAGTTGGGCCTTCAGTCAACGACCCTTAAGGTGCATCTGGCAGACATCTCTGCATACAGGGCGTGGGCTGGTATGCCATCGGTGGTGGAGGAAAAGGTGGTCTGGTGTTTTTTTTAAAGGCCTTGACCACATTTCCTCTCCGGTGCATGAACAATCACCACCTTGGGACTTGTTGCTGGTGCTGGCAAGCCTGTTGAACCAATGCACAGGTGCGACATGTTCACCTGTCGTGGAGGAACGCCTTTCTGGTGGCTGTCATGTCAGCCAGAAGGATCAGTGAGCTCCAGGTACTCTCAGTGGAGTCTCTTTAACTAGTCTTCCACAGGGACAAGGTTGTCCTTCACCTTCACCCCAACCCAAAATTCCTCCTGAAGGTTGTGTGTGAGTTTCACCTTAACCAGGTAATCAGTCTTCCAGTATATTTCACCAACCACACCTCAGAGGCCAAGCACAGGCTCCATACTTTGGACCTGCGGTAGGCACTTGCCCATTATAAGGAGCGCACAGCTGCTGGAGTTCAGGAAGAGGTTTGCCAGCTATTTGTCACCTACGCTGAAGCCACGCCTGGCAGACTGGCAGCTAAGTGGATGATGGGCAGGTGGATAGTCTCCTGCATCGACCTCTGCTGTAGGTTGGCGGGTACGGAGCTTCCCATAGGGCTAAGGGCTCATTCCACCTGTCATACCACTGCCTCGGTGGCTGCTTCCAGGGATATCCCTACCCAGGAAATCTGCAGGGCTGCTACCTGGAAGTCAGCACACACCTTCATTTTCCATTACCTCATCGACCTTGAGTCATGCTGGGATGCTGGTTTTGGGTCCCCAGTTCTTCAGTTTCTTTTCCCTACATAGGGGGTGTGTGCCTTGGCCTTGCCTTGGCCCCGACTCCCTGGAGAACTACTAGGAGTCTGCCAGAAGTATGGGTTTTGTACATCATAGCCACCTCCCTAGAAAAACAAGTTACTCACCTTTAACAGTAGCTCTTCGGGGGTATGTCAGTCATCAGGTCTCACCATAGGAACTTTGTCGGTGAAGCAGGATACACACGGAAGATTTTCAGCAGTACAGCTGGGGCCCCCCACACTGACATCATGTGACAACGTCACCAACCCTATAAAAGTGTGAGCGGCCCTGCTCCTTCCTCAGTTCTTTCCCGCTGTTGACTTGCTCACACAGGTCTCATACGAACATACGAAAATGCCAGCAGAAATAGGCCTTACGGTCTGTCGAGTCTGCCCAATTGTGCAGCTAGCCCCTCATCTTGCAGCTGCCCCTCCAACTCCTCTCCTCCTTAGATTTACCCTCACCCTGCCCCATCTGCTCTTGAAACTGCCCACCGTCTTACAGGCCACCATCCTCTGTGTGATAGTGTTCCACTTGCCCACCACCCTTTCAGTGAAGAATGGTCTCCTTACCTCCCTCCTGAATTACCCTCCTCCAGTCTGAGACCGTGCCCTCTCATGTCTCTTGCTCTTCCTCCTCTTAATTGGAAGATCTCTGTTCGAGTCTTGTTCATCCCTTTCAAGTACTTAATGGTCTCAGTCATGTCCACCCATCCAGCCTTTCCTCCAGTGAATACATATCTAGCTCGCTCAACCTTTCCTTGTAGGGTTTGCCCTCCAATCCCTGGATCATCTTTGTCACTCTACGCTGCACCCCCTCCAACAATCTGACATCCTTCCTCAGGTACGAGCACCAGAACTGCACACAGTACTCCAGGTGTGGCCTGACCAGTGACCTGTACAGAGGAGGACTACCTCCCTACTTCTGGAGGAGATTCCCCTCGCGATGCACCCCAGCATCTTGTTGGCCTTCGCTGCCACCTTCCTACACTGAGCAGAGTTGTTCATGCTCCCCATTATAAGTACCCCTAGGTCCTTTTCCTTCACGGTGCTACCCAACTGTACCCCCTACCAGCTGATAGTCCCTCCCCTAGTTCTTTGCTCCAAAGTGCATTACCTTGCACTTCTTGGCATTGAACCCCAGTTGCCATGTTTCTGACCATTTCTGCAGTTCAGTTAGGTCATCCTGTAGCCCCTTCCATCTCTCAATGTCATCAACCACTGCCCCTATTTTGGTGTCGTCTGCAAACAGACTGATCTTTTTTCTTTTTTTTTTTTGTTAACTTTATCACCCCTACTTACCGGAACTCTCTTGAGTGACCCCCTCTCACCACCATCCTTCTACCACCCCGTCTGAAGCATTCTTCTCTGGGAAATCGGGGGAACACTCCCCCTTCCAACTTGATCCGTCGACCTGGGAACACGAACATCGATGGACCAAGGCAGGCCGGGGAGGATCGGGATAGCTGGAGGATTGAGCCTGACATTGGGCGTGTGAAAGTGGGGCCCTAGAAGGTGCCATCGCCTATCCGGGAAGTTGGGTTTTTTCCCCTGACTTTTTGTCCCCAGAGCGCTGTCGTGCAATGGCATCCATGCACCTTGCGTGCTGACACCCGCCACTGCTCCACCCTTACTACAGCATCACTAACTGCAGTGCCCCTGATCTCCACCGGGGGCCACAGGTGAGCAGCGTAACTTCCATCACCCACCCCGGGAAAGGAGAGCCGTATTCAAGACACTCAATCCTCTCCCTCCCTCCCCAGCTGACCCCCAGCAACCCAAATCCATTCCCAAACCTGGGTCGCCGACATGGCGAGAGGTGTAGCGTCCAGCGCCTCAACACTTGGCACCACCGGGCCAGCTTAACAGACTAATCTTACTTTGGATCCCATGTGAAATATCAGCTACGAATAACCCGAACACTGGCCCCAGCACCGATCCCTGTGGCACCCCACTCGTTACTGCCTTCGGTGCTGAGAGTTCCCCTCCCACTACTAGCCTCTGCTTCCTACTGCTTTGCCAATTCATTATCTATGTCACCATCTTTGCTTCTGCCTGCACAGCTTCCAGCTTCCACCCAGCCTCCCATGCAGCACATGGTCAAAGGCCTTGCTGAAATCCAGATACAGGACATCCACTGCATGTCCCTTGCCTAGTTCCCTTGTCACCCAATTGTAGTACTCGATGAGGTTGGTTTGGTAGGATCTGCCCAAGACAAACCCGTGCTGATACCTATCCTGGAATCCATTGTCCTCCAAAAAGGTCACCAGCCTCTCTTTCAGGATTGTCTCTGTGAGCTTCCCCACAATTGAAGAGAGGTTCACTGGCCTGTAGTTTCCCAGTTCATCTTTTGGGCCACCTTTGTGGATGGGCACCACGTGGGCCATCCTCCAGTCCTGTGGTATGCATCCCGTGTCCAGGGAGGTATTGAACAGGTCAGCCAGTTCCTTGAGTACTCTAGGGTGAATGCCGTCTGGCCCAGGTGCCTTGTCCATCCTCAGTCCTTCCAGTAACCTGTCCTCAGTAATCCTCGTATCTGCCCCACCCCTTCCCTGTAATACCTGCCCCACTTTCTCTTGTGTGAATACAGAATAGAAGTATTCATTTAATGCCACTGCCTGATCCTTCCCTCTCTCTACCCACCCGCTGTCCTTTTTTATCCTCACTATTTGGTCCTTATTTTTCCTTCTTTCCCTTATGTGTCTGAAGAAATTATTTTCTGTGTTTTTAATACCCTGTGCCAGCCTTAGCTCCCTGGAAGCCTTGGCTGCTGTGACTAGTTTGGTGCCCTCGCTAGATTTCTTCGTGTATATCTCCTTATATTTTCCCCTCCCTGACTTTTTGAACCTCTGAAATGCCTCTCTCTTGGACCTCACTCCATCCCTGGCCTCCTGAATCATCCAACTGGGCTTCTTTGCCCTCCCTTTTGTGCTGTGTGTTCTAGTACATGCCCCCATAGCCTCCACTATCCCCTTTTTTATGACATCCCACTTCTGACATGTGTCCCAGCCTGGTTGAATCCTCTCCAGGTGCCTACCCAGAATTTCCCCCATGTTTTTAAAGTCCGCCCGCCTAAAGTCAATCACTTTGGTATCTGTACCCCCAGCTTCCCTCCCCATGTTGAGTGTGAACCACACCGAGTAGTGGTTGCTCCCCGTCAGTGGGTCCTCCACCCCCAGATCCCTTACCATCTCCCCATTGGACAGTACCAGGTCCAGAGTATTTCCTATCCGAGTTGGCCCATGGACCAACTGCATCAAAAAGCTGTCTTGAAATGCCTCTAACAGGACTTGCTCCCTTGCACTTGTGGTGGTTGGGGTACTCCAGTCCACCCCAGGTAGGTTGAAGTCCCCCCCCACCACCGTGTTACCCTTCCTGCAGACCCGTCGTATTTTCTCAGCTAATTCCCTGTCCAGGTCCTTCAGTTGATCTGGTGATCTATAGACTACCCCCATCTTCAGTGTCCTGCCTTCTGAGTCCTGAAAATACATCCATAGGGCCTCTGTCCTGCCCTCTTCCCCCTCATTCTTTGCACACCTTATCCCTTCCCGTACATAGATCGCCACGCCTCAGTCCTATCTTTTCTGAATATCCTATTCCCCATGACCATCGACTCCCAGTCTTGGTACTGGGTGGTCCACATTTCCATAATGGCCGCAATATCCACTCTCCCGTCTGCCAATAGGGCCCGAAACTCAGCTGACTTGTTTCCGGGGCTCCTCGCATACAGTGAGACCACTCTCCAACCCACTTCTTTCCCCTCCCTAACCCTTCTCCCTTCCTCCCAATGTCCCCTTCCCATTGCCTTCCCCATTAACCAGGGGGGTAAGCTTGTCAGGCCCCCCACTCCGGGACTTCTGTCTACCAGCTGACCACTCGCCACCCCCCCTTCTACTTTAAATCCATCTTTGTTTCTGCATACTCCTCTATCTTCTGCTTCAGTACCACTTTCCCCTTCTTGCTCAGGTGTAGTCTGTCCCCAGCGTACAGGTCATTCCTGTCCCAGGTTCTACCCCAGTCACCTACCAAGCCATACCCCCTTGAGCGACACCATTCCTCCAGCCAAGTATTACACTCTTCTAACCTTTCTTTCCTTGATGTACTCGTGCAGGGTATTGGGAGTACCTCTGAGAAGGCGACCGATCCCCCCTCATCTCCTCATAAAGCCTTACTAGTTCCTTGAACTTCTCCTGTACCACTTCCACTGTCCCCCCTACCAGGTCATTCATACTCACGTGCACCATGACATGGGGTCTCCTCCTTCCCTTCCCTGCACATTTAAGAAGAGACTGACCCACCCTGTCTGCAGTCAGCCCAGGTATGGATTCAATCCAGATTTGGCTGTGCCTTTCCCCCTTACTGCCTCATCTGGTCCCATTCAGTATGGAATCCCCTAGCACTAGAACCCCCCTTCATGCCTCATACCTCCTCCCAACCTCTTCTCTATGTACTCATTAGTAGACTTCCCGCACCCGGCCTTTTAGTAACTCCATCCAATCCCCCTGTACCTCCCCCAACCTTCTCTCCTGGCCTGCATCCTCTCCCCCCTGACACTCCCTCACTGTCTTCTCCCTCTACCCTGAGTCCCCATCCCTCTCCTGCTGTGTCTCCGGCATCTATCAGACCAGCATTGCCCTTCCCTCCATTACCCCGTCCCCTCCGTCCACCGGTCTAACTAAGTCCCTCCCCCCTTCTCTCCTTCCTCTGTCCAACTGCTGTCACCTGGGCTGTCCCTGCCCCTATTCCCTCCTGCCCCATCTTGGAGATCCAGCACCTCCCCTTCACCATTTCTGCCAACACTGCCAACCTGTTACCTGCCTTCTCAGTGTTGCTGACACTAGGCTCCTTCCTTCCTCCCTCCCTGAGGCTTTCCTCCATTACTAGACCCCCTAGTCATCTTGACCCCTCTTCCCCTACTCCCTGCCTCTCCCTCTTCAGTTCTGAGGCTCCTCCTATGCCTTGGCATCATGCTCCCTTGTACCGAAGGCCATCCTGCCCCAGTTCCCCCTCCCGTTACCCTCTCCAACTCCTTACCGTGCCACTGCACTTCTCCCTCCAGCCTCCTCAGCCTATGACAGATTGGACACCCACCTAGCTTCCATAATATGCGCATCCAAACAGCTGCCCCACAGCCATTGCTGCCCACTGTTCTTCCCATGCCGACCCCCCCCAGCATTCTGCTGCTCCCTGTACCCTCCCCATTACACTGTCCCCATCCTCCCCTATTTTTGCAACGCCACCCTCTGACACGTCTTCCCTCATCTTTCTCCATTTTCATACCTCTGTGTTGTCCTTACCCCCCTTGTGCGTTAAACTCCTTAAGGGTGCCCGTACCCCCTCTTCAGCTTGTAGTCCCTTCCTATGCAGCAGTATCTCCTTAAGACCCTTGTTCCTGACTATTTTCACCCACTCAACATATCAGTATAGCTTTTTCAACTATATTAATCCTGCAACCTTTACTCCTGTGTGTTTCCACGCCCTGTGGTTTTCAGACTTCTGGCCAGGGAATGAAATGGGCTGCACCTGGCAGTCCTGTCCATCAATTGTAGGGTAGCTCCCCCCCCTATAAATGTGCAATATTCCGGTGTGGGTGGGACGGGGAGGGTGAAATTATGGACCTACCCTGACTCTTGTGAGAGTCAATCAGCCCTGACCTTTTTCCCACCAGACCTCTCAATCCCAACACAAAGGTACAAGGCCAAACACAACTTCCTGCATGAGGTCCAAATCTGAGATGAACTCACCCAGCCAGAACGCCAGACATTCCACAGCACAGATTAAATATCACAGCCCAGGATGCCCCTCAGTAACAATTCTAAATCCCAGTACTGATTTTAAATCCCCACCACCATCTCCCCTCCCAGCACAAACAATTCCAGTAACAAAATTAAAATAGAAAAAGAAAAAGCCAACACTTCCCTGAAACAGCTTCTCCCCTGCTGCTGGATCCCAAGTGAGACTGTTTGCTAAAATGGTGCCTGTTAATTACCCATCACCCTCTGTCAAGGCCAGCAACAACTTCCTGCCTCAGTGGAACTCACCTAGCCAGCCAGCACTCCAAAAACAGCACAGATTAAATATTACAGCCTAGGATGTCCCTCAGTAACAGTTCTAAATCCCAGTACTGATTTTAAATCCCCACCACTCTCTCCCCTCCCAGCACAAACAATTCCAGTAACAAGAAGCTCTGTCACAGTTTCATGCCTTTTTCAGCCTACGGCTTTTTCTTTTCATTAACCTTGTATAGATTTTGTACATCATAGCCACCTCCCTAGAAAAACAGGTTACTCACCTGTAACAGTAGATCTTCTTCGGGAGTGTTTCAGTCATCAGGTCTTACAATAGGAATTTTTTTGGTGAAGCAAGATCCACATGGAAGATTTTCAGCAGTATAGCTGGGGCCGCCCACACCGACCTCATGTAATGATGTCACCAACCCTATGAAGGCATGAGCAGCCCCGCTCCCTCCTCAGTCCTTTCCTGCCATTGACTTGCTCGCACAGGTCTCCATAGAAGCTCCGTCACAGTTATGCACCTTTTTCAGCCTACGGCTTTTTCTTTTCATTAACCTTTGCATCACTTTTTTAAAAGAGATTCCTTTTTATGTTTGCTTGCACGCATGTGCAAGAAACATAGTGCCATCATCCGAGTTTTCGGAGGTGTGGCAACCCTCTTCCAATTCAGTCAGTGTGTTTGCAGGCGCGGCTGCAGTTCTCCAATGCCTGCTGGAGCTGTCTATGACACGCTCCAAAATGCAGTGGCATACAGTTGAAAGGGGAGCTACGGCACCAGTGAGCAGCGATAAGATATCGCCTGCTCATAAGGCCTCTACACACACAGGCTACACACACACACCAGCTCTGTGTAGGGGATGTCTGCAGGCTTGCATGAAATACGATATTGCACTGATCAGCCAAGCAGAAATGAATCACTGGTGCTAAATCTTCACACGCTAATAAATTTGCAGTTGACTCAAAATCACATCCAGATACATTTGGATAAATGATGCCTTACCTTTAGTTGTCCTTTGCAGCTATTATTTGCAGATCCGAAGGTTTTTCTCCCCAGAAGATGGAGGCGGGGTGGATGTCACTAACACATGTATAGGTTATCAGAATGTATACAGAGAAAGACAGAGAGAATTTGTAATCTACATCTTCTTTCTTTTTATAAGACTCCGGCACGGGTAACCTTTGACCCGAGGTGCTGCATCAGCCTCCTGCTCTTAGCAGCACCTTCATGTTCTGCAGCTCTTTTTCTAAACTTTGCAAAGTGGATGTCCCCTATCTTCCCCTCCCTTTTCTGTATCAGTGACAAATCAATCAGGGTTCTGCTGCTCTCAGTCTCTCACCAATGATGCTCCATATACCCTCGCACACCCTCCTCCTCCAGCAGGTTCCTGCACAGTTACCTGTGCTCCCAAACAAAACAAACCAGCTCGGTTTGCTCGTTGGCCCAGACAGCCCGCTGCAGCTCCCCCACTGGCTAGGAAATCTGATGTGCCAATCCACTGTTTACTAGTCCCCTGCACGAGAACGTTCAGATGATTCTGCTGCCACCAACATATATGCTTTATTTTGGTTTCGTATGTGCACTTGGCACCCACTCCAACCCACACCCACCATTCCAAAACAAATGGCAGTTCGATCACTGAGCTTTGTTTACAACTTAATGGGTGCTGCTGTTGAGGGTTTGAGACTCAGTCTGGGCCACAGCTCTAAGAAAGTTTGGTGCTGGTAGGAGGCAAATTTACTGGAAGCGCCTCATTCTGATGCTAGATCAGTGAACCTTTCCCCAGCCTTATCCTAAACCTGGGCTCGGGAAATCAAATCCTTCCAATGAGGTGTGAGACCAGAAACTCATAATTTCTTCCATATCGCTTGCTCCTTTTAAATGGAAAATCTAGTTTGCATTACAAAATGGTCCTTTTTAATATACTGTATATATAACGGGGCATTCCAGCCGGAAATTGCCAATCACACCTGAACAGTTTTCTTTTACGAGGGATAAAAGTGTATTCCAAACAATCTTAAATGTGTCAGGAAAGATGGGCACAGTTTTAAACCAAGTGCAGTGGAAAAGAACGAAAACTGGACCTTTTGAAGTTTTGAAAGCCACATCGTTGCTGTCTTCCATTTTAACCGCCATGTGTTATATGTCTTAGTTGTTAATATACGTATTAGTTGTTAACCTGTAGGGGCCCTAACCAGTTTGCAAACTGCTGCATGTCTGTTTATAATCCATCTAGATTTATTCAAATACTTATTTAGATGTGGCTTATCAATTATCATTTGTATCACAGGCAACCTCCTCTGCCCTTTGTACAACAGTGTACATGCCTGGCTAATGTTGACTGTAGGATATGCAAACAACATGCCCTTTGCTCTATGGACACCAATATTGGTACTAACTGGCAAATGGCACAATGCAGGAGTTACAGACAGTTGTTCCATTTAGGACTAACAGATAACATGAAAGTCTCACAGAAAACTAATTCCAGGATTTGCGGACAACTGACCCTATACAAGACATTGATGTGCGGATAACTTGATCTCAGGACTTACTGGCAGCAGCATCCTTGCACGTCACAGCCAAGGGACTTCATAAGGGACTCACATGAGGCAACTGACTCGATGATTTGGGGAAACTGGCAGCACTCAGACTCTGTCTTATAGTCCAGTCACTAAGAGAGACACTGCAAACAACTAGCTGCAGGATTCCCACTTACAAACAACAGACTCAAGGGCAAACGGACAACTCCATGCATGGCATACAGATGCAGAGTCGGACTGGCCCAACTAGAAACCTGGAAATTTTCAAGAGGGTCCCCTCAGCGCCGCCTTCCAAACTCAGAAAATCCATACATATATCATCCAGTTTCGAGCTAAATGGGGTTTCCCGGTCACTGCAAGTAAATATAAAATGCAAACTCATACCAATTTAAGTTGAATGCTGATATGAGTGTGTCACCCCTGGGCCCCACGCCCTACTGATTTTCCAAGTGGGCCCCCAGTATAAGCTTTCTGGGTGGGCTCCCTGTACATATAAGGACTCTTATAAAATAGGTACACGTACACGTCAGCTGACTTCCAGAACTTACGAAAACTGGCTGCAAACCAAATCTGCCTTACATTCAATTGGCTACTTGATGTGCTGCAGGCAACTGACTGCAGGACTAACAGAGAAGTGGCTCAAGGACATACTGACAGCTGACTCCATGTAGGACTTAAAGACAACTGACTCCATGACTTAACAGACAACAGTGTACGGCTTGTAGACAACATACTTCACTTAGTGCTTCCTGACTGCAGGACTTGCACACAGCTGACTCCAGGACTTATAAACCACTGACTGCAGGACTTGCAGTCAGTTGACTCATTGCAGGACTTATAAATTGACTTCAGGGTATGCCAACAATCGACTTCATGCAGGACTTACAAACAACTGACTGCAGGACTTGCAACCAACTGACTTCGTGCAAGACATGTAAACAGCTGACTCCAGGATTTAGAACAACACAGATTCCAGAATTTGAAGTCTACTGACTGCAGACAACAGACCCCAAGACTTACAGACAGCTGACTCCGGGACAAACAGACATGTGCCAAAAGTAGACAGATTGTCCTTTCAGAAGCCCGGTGCCCCAAATCTTTCCAGCCATGAACCATCACTTTCCACAATACCTATGCCAAGTGACCGTGTCAACACTGTATCGTTGCTTTCGATTTTTCTGTACCCATTTTGTACGTTTTATAGCCACAAGGTTGAAACTGCCGCATTCATCACTTTTTTTCACGTTCTCCTATAAATAAATAATAAATAAATGACGAAGCCATCAAAATACTTCAACTCAAAAACAAACCGAATGCAATGGGCAATGTCATAACTTTGGAAACTGAATTTCGTCTCCTTTCCTTTTTGTTTTCTTTCCTCCAGAATGTGCTTGAACTATTAAACTGAGTAAATTAGGCTGCTGGCACCTCCTCCTTTTTCAGGCAATTGCTACCTGCTTTGTGATCTCCTGAATCTAGACTATATAATTTGGAGTCATCGCAATACCTGATGAATTTGATAAAAAGAGATATGTTTAGCAATTTATCTGTAAGCGCAATCTCACAGGTCCGAGAAATATAGTGTTTGTTTTAGTGCAATATTGAGTTCAGTTCCCAGTACAGTGACTCACACTCAATCGACTATCTCATAATATATGGATCTGGTTAAATGGATATTTTTACTGTACACTGATAACATACATGTCCTTTAAGTGCATGGGACCATCTTAAATCAATACCCGACAAAGGAACAAACCTGTTAAAAGAATAAAAGAGTTATCTCCAGGAATATATTGTTTTTCAGATCTGTTACAAATGTACTTGTTGAATGAATAATATTGCTGTGCACTAGTTTCTGCCACAGTAATAGTTTTCAGAAATCCTCCTCAATGAAAATACTATAATAAAGGGGCAATCATGATAAATGGATACATTTCACCTGCAATAGGGCAATACCTTTAACAGGGCTCCATTGTAGTGGTTGCAAATAAACTTTTAATTTTTTCTTAATACTGAATACTGTATATCACACAATACAGAAAGAGCAACTTAAGAACATACTTTTACCATTGTTTCTAGGTTTTACTAGTATATAAGGTTCCACGGAACATATGCCTGTTAAAAAGTCAAACTGCGCTATTAATTTCTCTTAATTTAAAAGAATGGAATGAGGCAGTGCTATAATACATTTGATTGCATTTGTAATCAACATAAATGGAAGTTAAACAATAAAATCATTAAATATTCATTGCAGTAAGTGTAACTAATCAGTTTTGACTTGCAGCAACTGAACACAAATAATGAATCTGTCATTGAAGATGCACCCGTTAAATTCAACCTAGTACACCAGGGTCCTTCTTACAAAATGGGACCATCACGTGGAAGGGATATTAATGCGGGGAATAAAGACTGCCTTGTGAAGAGGAAAGGGGAACAGAACATACAATATTATTGCAGATTGCACTTAAAATAAAAAGACTGAATTTGTGTGAGTGCAAGAAGTACATTATGTGCATGAAGTGCTGCCACACTTGGCCAGAACCCGATCAAGCCACACATCTTAGCTGATACCCAGTTATTAGGTTTAAGACATATAGAAACACAGATGAACTGTCAGGCAATTCCGCAAGACGCGGGCATGCTGTTCTGGTGTGGATTATTTCATTACCCATTTCAAAAACGTCCAGGTCTGCTTAATTTGGAACAGTTATCATCATGGTGATAATTACCAAATCATTTATTAAAATGACATGGTTTACTGTCGTGAGAGGTAAACATTTGGGGGAGTCTCAGTACTCAAATAAGTCTTTATTGGGGCAAGCTCTGTAGTCATAAGACAGGGTTTACATTGCCTGATGAATCCAGCAGCTATAAACAAATCCAGATTTGCAACTGATGATGCTGACCTTTGGGTAAAGGTAAAGTTGCTGCTGCATTTTTTATGTACTGTAGTTCCTTTGACTGTTATACACTGCACTGCAAATGTTTTATTATTTAAATTTTTTTTTTTACAAAAAATAAAAGTAAAAAGCACACGTTGTAAGGATGTAGTAAACCAGAAAGCAACTGTCAGTCTGAACAGGGTTCATATTACGGTGCATCATTTGGGTTGGCAGCATTTGATATACAGTACAGTATCCCGTACAGCGGTAGAAAAAAAAGGCAAAACGTCTGACTTACTATTTTAAGAAATAACTCAGATACCTTCATTAGTCTGCACTACCCACCTACTACTAATGCTTTTTATCAGCCGTAAACGTACAGCGTGTGGAAGCACATCCAGCTAATCATTAAATTTATGAACTCTGATAACCCTGGCAGTTGTCCAACGTGCATGAAAACGGAACACTGCACTATAGTAAAGCTGCTGCCTTTCCAACTGTGAAATGTAATGAGTCTATGCATTTCAGGATACAAATAGTATGAAATAGTACCTCCTCAGCCCTGATGCTCTTAATTACATTCGGCATATAATGACAGGCATGGAAATATCACTTTTGTACTGGAAATATCAAAAATCCTGCAACAGGAGTCAATGCCTTTATTCCTTTAATAATAGCAGTCTCACCAGACATGCACCTTTTTACCTTTTCTACAATCTGATCTTTGCTTGCTCGCCCATATTTGCTATTTTGCCGTTTTGTTCTGATTCCAGGAGAAATGCTGTTTGTGGGCAAAGTAGAAAATATGGGTCAGTTATTATAAACATGTTTTATTCTGAACTGAACTAAATTGCAGTACATAGTAACTTGACTGTGCAGCTATTACCTCTCAGCATCTCTGCTCCCCACCCCCATACCTGTGACCCTGCACAGTTGCTTCTGCTGCTCTGATACTTATTGTTGAGAAGCATTCAGCCAATCTGTAACTTTCAAAGTTAAAATGGTCTGCACATTATCAGTATTGTTAGGAAAACTTGCAACACATAGATTAATTTATGGTGCTAGGCCATTTGCCAGTGCTATTGAAATCGGAGTACTAAACTGCTTTCTGTGTGAAGACTGTACTTTTCATTAGAGGCAGTGTACTGTAACACTTATCCTGGCCCAATAAAGGATGAAACTTAATGAATTGAAAAAAATGGAGCATATCCTTTATAGTAAAGTATCTGGGCTAATTAAAGTTCAACTGCAATTATGCATACAGTCCAAGCTTCGCTTCTCAGTATAAGCCACTTACATGTGTTTCTCAGTATAGAGTTGTATCAAAGCAAGGGTTTAATTCTGAGTTTGGCCAAAGTGGCTTAAAAGTACATGGATACCTGACAGCTGTAACAAATCAGACCGTAAAATGGATTTAAGAGGTGGTGTTTGAACTATCCTCCAGGTTTGCAGCAATCTGCAGCACAGTATACCATAATTCCTCTTTTATCAGTGACTAATTATGCATACAGAGCTGATGACCGTGCTCATTCATTCCAGCATGAATAAATGAATGATGACATCATTGCCTATGGCAAAACCAGACTGGCTGGCAAGTGGCCAATCAGGTATTACTATAGGTGATGACAATATCATTCATTCTTTCTTTTCATTTTGGGACAGAGTGCACTGCCTCCTTGCTGTCAACTGCAGGGGACCATGAAGCAAGGCTGGGCTGAGGTGTGGCTCCCCAAATCCCATCACCCCCACAGAGTACAGAAAATTACTAAAACAGACTTAAAACAGTTGAAGGGCAACATTACATGCACAGTTCCATGAGAAAAGTTAGAATTCATAGTTCACACAGTAACTGGTGAGAAGCACAAACTACTGTTGTTTTCTGATGCCTAAAGGGGGTCACTGAAATTTGAATAGGTTTACGTGCAGTATGCAATATACTGTAGACTGAATTTATACTTTTATTAATCGGGTGACCTTGCCAACTAAAATGATTGCATTGATCTTCTGCAATCATTTCAGTTGATCACTGACCAAAATGTAAGCAATAATGCCCAACAGGGTGGGCAGCATTGGACAATACCGGACCGGCCAGGGGGCGTAATGAGGCCAGCGCGCCGCGGGCGCCTAGTCCTGGCCAGTCCGGTATTGCCATACCACCCACCCTGGAGGGCATTATTACGCTTAGAAATGGATATCTATAAAAAAAAATTTGTAATATTCAAGAATTATTATTTTTTTTTTTTTAAACTAAAGCATATCATACAGTTGCTTAGTTAGTAGTAGTCCTCTACTGGCATACTTGACAATACTTGCCAGTAGAGGGCAGGCAGCATTTGATTGCTATATACAACATGTCCCATCTTTGGCAGCTGAATCCCCCAGCTGACATGCGTTCCATTTTTGTTTATTTTCCTCACTGAGAGAGAAATACTCACAGGTTGTCCTCTATTTTGTGAATGTTCCTAATGGGATAAGGAAGGGCAATGGAGCGCAGGAGAGGTACCGTTTATTTATTTTGTTAATGTTCCTAACGGGATCAGGAAGGGCAACGGAGCGCAGGAGAGGTACCGTTTATTTATTTTTTCTTGAAAGTGCTTTGTGTAGTGGAGGAGACATCCTGTTTTTTCTGTCTCTCACTCTGTAATAATGAGATCGTGATCTGACTGCCATGGATGTGTTTACAGAATGAAGTGTGTCATTGTAGAGCGCGAGCTGCTCGCTAAGCAACAGAGGGGGGGGGCAACAGTACATTTTAAATTAAGTGCGGTTGGGAAAATGCTTCTTGTTCTTGGTTCCTGACCGACGTTTTCGAGTCGGGGTGTCTGTTGTTACAGGACCTTGGTACTAACCCTGTATCTTTCGCTTAGCAAGAGAAAAAAATGGCTGTTGTTTCAAACTGAGTGCCCAGTGCTTCAGCCAATGGTGAAGCAGGCTAGGCACAATGATATCGGAGTGGGCATCAGGCTGTTTTGGACTGGTGCTTTTTATTTGGTGGGCATCTGTTGAAAGTTAATGTACCCCTCTTGAAGGGGCACTAGCCAATCAGATGCCTCCAAATAAAAAGCCCATTTTCTAAATATATATAAATTCAGTCTATGTTGCAATCTGCATGCACACCTACAGTATTCCCTGTGTCTGTTTCAGCATCAGAAAACAGTGGAACTGAATATGTGTGTGATGTTTTATACATCCTCCAATAATTTATTTTATTGTGTTATGTACTGTATTGCTTCTCCTGTGGAGTAACATGAGGGTTAACAACTACAGTGAGAAATAGAATAAATCTGGATTTTATCACTTTATTTTCATGGTGGACTAAGAGTCAGTCCAATCATTTACATGGCAAAACAAAAAAATGCAGAACATTTCATTCCACTTATGACACTAGAATGTCACAGTGAAGACTGCAAATAGAACAAACTGTAATCACCTAACATACTTTTTTTGAATTCTGAATGTGCATACTATATTGTAAAATAATAGACTTGAATTTGGAATAGGACCTGGATTCAAAGTTAATCCCAGGTAAAGACATGGTTCCAGATCAGCAGGAACATACTGTATGGAAACAGCAACTGGCTGCTGATCCAGAGGTTATGACTATTTTCCATTCAGACCAAATACTGTAATTGTGAGGGTTCCACATTTATGTTGATTGTATACATGATGTATACCTTACAAAGACTGCACTATGGCTCTCTCATTCACTTAGCATCACATGTACACCAGCTAATAAAAAATGATAAATTATCTTACACACCATTAAATAATAAAGTGCATTAGTCAAACTGATTTTACCATAAATGGAGGTTCATTTGCAAATGTGCATACAGTATATATAATATAAAATGTATTTGATGCATTAAATATTATTAACAAGGCATGGGTCAAACATTGACACTCCCCTTATGCATTTGATAAAAGCAGCATCTTCTTTGCAGAGTTTCACGTTAAGCATGCTTGGTTTAAATAGTCCAGCTATGGACAGCAAATTTGAAAGCACCCAATCAACTATCCATTCAGGTGAGCATTTCAGGGTAAATAAAACTGTATTACGCCACATACAGTATATTCCAGCTTGTTTCCAATGCTGAGGTTAACTAAAGCAGCACACATTTCCACAGTTTGAAATATGCAGTAGTAGCACCTTATTCACAAATCAGTTTTAAATGTGTGATGCACCTTAAAAGCTACAGTAAATCACCAACAAAGCCCCTACTGATAATAATGCAGAAAAATGGTTAAACATAGTTTGTTTTCAAAGTTGTTGATTGTCAGAACACAACCACTGCCAGCTTTAATGATTCAGATTTATAAATAGTCACATGTACTGTATAATAATAAGATTCTAGACTTTCAATGAGAAAAGCATCTTCTGAAAAAAAGTATTCTGACATTTCGAGATTTGGAAAACCAGTCAGGTTTTTAATTTTATTCCACTGATAATTACAGTACGCACTTCATTAATTATTTAGTTTGAAAGCAGCTTTTAGATGCATCATACAGTTATAAGAGTAATTATGATGGTATACTACTGTCATTTTACATCGCTTTTGTTAATGAGGAGACTACTGCATTTACAGCCGTGGTTATGGATGTGTGTGCTGCTTTAAATACCCTCAGCACTGACGACACGCTGTATTATACTGTATTAATAGCACAGTAGTTACAGTATGTTCAGAGCAGAAAAGCCTGTTATGCCCATAAATGAATTATGACATCATTGCCTATGTTAAGACCACCTTCCAAGCCAGCCACTTAATTGCAGTAGCTCAGCAGGTAGCATACTCAACTCTGAGGCTGAGAGATCAGAAGGCAGTGGGTTCTATCCTCACACCAGCCATAATAAAATAATTACATTAAATACTTAGCTTTCTGGGATTTACAGGTTATTTCTACTAAGTGTCACTTTAGACAATATGACATCATTAACCAGCTATATATCAATCATCCTTATATGAGGAATGAAATCTGTTTTATATTGCAAAGATACTAACATGAAAATTATGGCCCACTGATTGCATTTGAAGTTGCATCAATTTAATACCTTAAAAGAAATATGACAAACCTGTGGAATTCATCCCGCTTTATGTTTAATTTCAATGTACAGTAAGTGTTGCTACTACAATTCACTGGTAGTCTCAATTTTATATTGCAATCTGATTTTTATATTGTAGCTCAACATGAAACAGCATAATGCAGTGAAAAATAAATAGGGGTGATAATGTATGTGTAGGGTGAATAATTGTTCAATAAACTGGATACAGTGTATCAAGAGAGGTTGTCTGGAGATTGGATACTATCTATGTGTGTGATCTCTGTGGTTTTTATACTGGATACTATGTATACTGGATACTATGTATACTATGTATACTGGATACTGTAAAAACATCAACTGTAGCAACTTACAGTAGACACATACTGTATGGTTGAACAACTAAGGCTGGCAGCAGATGAACATTAGACAAAGAAAAACGGGTGTTTAGGGCAAGCTATAGAAAAGGCAAGATAATTCCCTTATATTAGTCTGCCCATTTCCCTACCTACTGGATAAGCTGCAGATCCTACTTAGTCAACAGCTTACTTCCTCTTGACCCCCTACCCCCAGAATTACCTTATGTCTGTCTCATGCATTCATGAATTCCCACACTGTTTTTCACCCCACAACTTCATCAGGAAGGCTGTTCAATGCATCCGCCACCCTCACAGTGAAAACAATACTTCCTCAAGTTGCCCCTGATCTGTTCCCCTTTATCTTCAAATTGTGTCTCCTTGTTCTTGCACATATCTTTTTCTGAAAGACGCTACCCTCTTGGACTTTGTTGATTCCCTTGAGGTACTTGAAAACATGGAATGGGTGCAGAGAAGGGCCACTAAAATGGTGCATGGGACAAGTGGGAAGACATATGTGGAGAGGTTGAAGGAGCTGGATTTGTATCCTCTGGAGACAAGAGGGGAGAGAGGGAACATGATCAAAACATTCAAGTACATGAAGGGGATCAATAAAGTGCGGAGAGCTTATTTTAGGCAAGGTACAGTAGATACAAGAACTAGAGGGCATGGTCTGAAGGTGGAAGGTTTAGGGGAAATGTTAGGAAGTGTTACTGCATGGAGAAAGTGGCTGAGCCCTGGAATGGACTGGCAGAAGGCCCCTTTGCCAATTGCAAAACAAGCACCCACCGGCTGTGTGTGTGACTCTGTAGTCACAGAATGACTGGTCTGGTTTGCCTACAGTAGATCAACACCCTGAAAGTCATCATGCCCTTTTGCAGCAGGGTACCCTGATGGTATTTTGGGGGGGGGGGGGGTGAGAGCTGCCATGGTGCTAGGGTCAAACCCAGCCCTTCCATAGAAACTTGGTCAGAAACTTTTCAGCAGCTAGAAGGAGACCTAGGCATCTAGTCAGAAAGGAAAAAATAAAGGTGCTAACAAAATATCAAAAGCCTGCAATTAGTTTTATATTTACTTATTTTTATTTTTACTATTTCTTTGCTCAGAATAGTTCAGCTGAGATGTAGCATCTCAATTTCAGTGGGGTCCTGCTTCTATCCATTTCTGCAGATGTTTAGTACATTCAGCCACAGCCATAGTAACTGTTAATTACAGTACTATCAGATAAGGTATTGTTTTACCGTTTTAACTCGTATAGCCTTTCTTATGTTCATACAATTTTCCAAGGCCTGATCTGGTGAACCTTCGTGTTGTCACTGAACTCCCTGCAAATATTTCTTCCAAAAAATACATCTTACTACTATTGCCTTTATTATGTCAGATTTCTGAGTTACTATTATCAATTTATAAAATGTGACCCTGATTTTAGTTCTTTGCCCCTGTGTTCTTTTAAGCCTTGTCCCAGGTTTATGAGGCAAAAGGTTGATAGGTATGACTTCAGCCACTAAAGTTTTATGTGACTGCAGAAACAAGATGCTGTATGTCAGCCATGTGTCTGCATTCCCACACTCATCCCCCTCACACCTCTCAAACAAAGCCACTGGTGCTTACTGAATTGAGAAGAGTTACATGGATTTCAGAAGCTGTGTCAGATAAACTGCACATTGCCTCATCCACTCCCTTTGTTTCTACCCCTCCACCCCCACTTCTTTTGGGCAAAGCATGAAAGCTAGTTCACACTAGCACATTCAGATGCTAAATAATTCACACTTCCTTTCAAATCAGGGAAAGGCATGTTGTTGGTCTATTACACTATGAAAAAAAATGATGGACTTCAGAGGACACAGTAGCAGTGCTATCACATAGATTTTGCATTTTCCTGTAACTCCAGCACAAATTGTCCTCTCCCGCCCTGTACATTTCATTATTTCATATGAAGCAGAATTGCTCTGATGGCCCCGTAACCAATACAAGTCAATGGGAACAATTTCCCCTGTAAATGACTCCCTGTAGATCTGGGAGCCCTGCTGTATGTAGTCTGCCAGGGTCTTACAATATAATTCCTATTTTAATGCAGTGCATTCCAAAAAATTATACTGAAGCAAATGGTTTGTTGCCTTTTATTGAACCAACATACATAGATGTTATAAAAAGAACAAAGTGTCTAAGTGCTTGGCCCAACAAGGTCTTCTTCTGAAGCTTACATGAGTAAACTTACAAGGGATGTTCTAGCCTGTGTGACAATGGTTTCAACTATGCCACTGAACTTGAAAAAAACAGCAATTAAATAACTTAGGATAATGCAGGATATATAAATTAAATCCGCATGCACATGTGAAGGCATTGTCATGTCAAAAGACAGCAACAGTACAACAGCTACCTGAATTCACCTGCTTTTAATTGCTGTTTTAAAAGGGGGATATTTTTTAAATATCCTATAAATACTTTCACAATAATTCCCTCATACCTTTTTACCAAGTGTCTGCTCTACCTAATTCAATGGTTGGCAGCTCCTCCACAGCACACAAATGAACAGAAACTATTTTAGCTGTCATTTTTCACATCTCACCCAAAATGTGTTTCTGCGCATGTAGCGCACAATGGCACAGTTGGTGTGCAAAATCAATGTTTGGGACAGATTAAGAAAATCACAGTGACACTGTTCATGAGCAGAGGTCTTAAAATGGCTATGTTAAAAATTTGGTGACAAAAGTTCATAAAATTACTGTATTACGAGCGAGATTGAGCAGTTTCCAAGCACCCTCTTGAATTTTTAATATTTTCAGTCTATATTTTCACCACTGGCATTTTTCCACACTCTCTTATGAACAGTATAGCTGTCATTTTTCACACCTTGGCCAAAATGTATTTTCGCACTTTCAGTGAAGAAATGCGTGGTCACTGTGGGAAATCACTGTTTGGGACAGATTAAGAAAATCACCATGACACTGTTCATGAGTGGAGGCCCAAAATGCCTGTGTTAACAATCTTCTGTAAAAAATTCCCAAACTAATTACATTACGGGTGTACGTTGAGCAGTTTCTATGCTCACTCATGACTTCATCAGTTTTTCTAATATTTTCACTGCAGATTTTCAACATTCCATTTTTTTACACCTCCCCAAGAACAGTACAGCTGTAATTTTTCACATCCTGTTCGAAATGTGTTTTCGCAACTGTGGTACTAAATGGCATAGCCGCTGTGCAAAATCAGCTTTCAGCTAACAAACTGATATTGCCACTGTTCATAAGGTGGGGGTCATAAAAAAAAAACAATGTTGAAAATTTGGAGTGAAAATACCAATGACCGCCTGAGGCTTTAGGGATTCCAACCATAATGCCCCACCCTGTAGAGACGGGCAGGCAACAGGGCTGTGACTTGGGATTGTCGCCTGTAATGCTCATACCATTCCACCCCCACCCACACCCTGCAGCCAGTGAGAGGCATCGAGTTGTGCCTTGGACTCTTCGGCCTCAAAGTTCACCCCATTCTCCTATACTGCACCCATCTCACCATATTTTCTGATGGAATGGGGTCAACATAAGGGCCAAAGACCACAAGGCACACCGTGACACTTATCGGTGTCTGCACAGTAGGGTGTGATGAAATGCCATGGCTCTTATGCCTGATGACCCAAAGGCACGCCCCAATGCCTGTCAGTCTCTGCAGGGTGGTGGTGGGCTTGGCTTCAGTTCAATACTTCACTACCATTCCTATTATGCAGCTCTGTAACTCCTACACTACCAATGCCAATGCCAGCAAGCAAACATTCGGCATTGACAAATGCTTGTTTGTATATGTCAAGAGTTAATATTTTGACATCTCTCTTCCATCACTGCCGCTGCGGAAAGAAGATTGCCTCCACAGATGAACACTCTCTCTGTGTCTGCTATCTTGGGCCTGACCACTAAGTCTCTGGCTGTGAGCTCTGCCAGAAGTTTAATCAAGCAACCCTCAGGTGATGCAAAAAGGCTCTCAGAAATTTTCTAATGGAGCAAAAGGTAGCCAGTTCTGGGAAGGGGTCCTCTGGGGTCCCAGCCTCTCAGTCGCCGACAGGGTCATCGAGCTCCCAGGCCTCTAAGACCCAAGACAAGTCCTCGGGGGGGAAAAGTCACAAAAAGGACCATGATTGGGACCGCTCCCCACCCCCCCCCGGTGGTGATCTCACTCTCCCCGATGGCCTCCACGCCTTCATCCCGGGGCTCTTTGTTGGCTGTGACTGCACCAATGCATAGGTCCCCTGTCCAGGTCTCTGCCTACCAGTCCCATACCGACAGCGCCTCCGCCTGATACCCAGAGCGAACAGCCGTCGACGACGGGCACGTTGTCTACGGCTCTCCTGACAAGGCCTGATCCCAGTCCAGGCCCTCAGATTGCAGCATCTTCCCCTCCTCAGGGCCCCTCTGACGGGTCATCATTACCTGCGCCATCAACCCCACCACCACCACCACCACCACCATCGATGCAGTCATCAACAGTCATTGACCTTAACAAGATCTTGACTAAATTCACTTTGGGTGATTGTTCACCAGTTTGACACCTTTAGACCTTCGGCGCCATTGACAGCAGCTTCATCACTGACTCCTCCCAGACAGCCGCAAGTGGCTCCCTGCGAGCCGTCGTCAGTCTCTCACACATCGGACCTGGACCTTGAAGAGGTCGACGCTGAGGAGGAGTACCATCCTGACCTCATTCTTCTTGATAATGAAGAAGAGGAAGAAGACCACATTTCCTCTGACAAGTCTACTGCTTCTTCTATGAGTGAGGGCTCTGTCAAGCATGCCCCTAGGTTTCTTCCAGAGGATCCCACCTTCTTCAGTATTATGAAGCAGCTGTCCTCAGCCATGCAGTTCCACACTGACGAAGAGGATGTCACTAGAAAGGATTTAGTGGACTCCCTGGAGATCCTGAAGTCTCCTCCCAAGATCATTGCTCCTATGCCTGCTCTGAGGAATGCCACTACAGCAGCCTGGCACAAACCTGACATGATGCTGACCATGTCCCATAGGGCAGAGAAGGTTTAACATATCCCCCAGAGATTTCTTCATTATGCTGTCCAGCCTGAAACTGATTCAGTGGTTATTAAGGCAGCTCAACACAGATCTAAGGCGCCTAAGCACCTTAGTCCCCTCGTCCCTGACAAGGAGTCACGCAGGATTGACCTTTGGGGTAAGAGGGTTTATGCCTCCTCCACCTTAGGGCTGAGGATTGCCAGTTACCTGTCCATATCATAAAGTACCAGAATACCAACTGGAAGAAGGGCAAAGCCACTGCCCAGGCCCTCCCAGCAGGTACTCATAAGCAGGAGATTCTCAGATACTTGCAGGCCAATGAGGACAATTAGCAAGCACCTTTTGAAGGCCCTCTATGCTATTTCAGACACTATTGCCAGGGCTGCTGCCACTGGCATTTGCCTACGTAGGCACTCCTGGCTGAGGGTCTCTGGATTTGCTGCTGATGTTCAGTAAAAGGTGTTTAATGCCCCCTTGCAGGGCTCCGAAATCTGTTCACTCAATCTAAGCCTAAGAGCAGGCAGCACCCTCCTTTTCGCAGGGCACCCAGTAGTAGTAGTAATGGTTCATTGTTCTTCCAAATCATTAAAAATGTTGGACATTACAAGGTAAAATTAAATACACAAAAACATAAAAAGTTCATAGTAACAATGCATACAGTTTCTGTAAAAGGTACAGGATAACAAGGACAGAAATACAGTGCTGTCTGTCATTTAAGTGCAAAGACATATTAAAGTATGGCACAGTGAGTTTAAAGTGCAAGACAGCATTTTCTTTTGTAATTTATCACGGAAACAAGAAATTTAGATATTAACTCAGCATCGTCTTTAATCATAGGGTGCATAAGGATGAATAAAGAATCATAATCCTTGTTAGCATATTTTATGAGGAAATTTTTTATGGTTTGATCACATGAATGATTATAAAGAGGAGATTGAACTATGATATGATAAAGGGTTTCCTGGAAGCCCTTATTACACTTACAATAGTCCTAGTGTGGCCCTTCAGAATATGATTTGTTAAAAGAGACATATTTAGAGCATAATATGCTTAGTCTAGCCCATGTGGTGGCTTTCCTAGAGCTAGGAGTAAGAGGTAGATTTCAGTAATCCTCCATTGTGGAATCGAATTTATTTATTCTGAACCAAGGGGCTTGTTTTTGAGCTCTTACTTGCTCAATTTGCTTAGTCTACACATCTGCAAATACTTTTTAAGTAAGTTTTTATAAAGGGGAAGAGATCATAATCCCCTTCTGGGAATCAGCCCAGAGGTGGGTTAAGGAGGCCTTTGATAGAACAGACCTAAGAGTTCTTAGCCAGGGAGAATAAAAACATTGAACCAGCTAATTTTCCCCAAAAGACCAAATTTGGAAATAGCGTTAAACGAGTTATTAATAATTTTAAGCCAGTAAGTGGCTAAAGGAAGTCTACCCAACTCAGCCCTAACTACAGGATTAGCCATTGATAGGGGTACCTGCAAGAGAGAGACTTATAAAAAAAAAGAATAAGGGAAGTTCAAGGGAAGAAACTTGCTTAGTTCCCCAAACTTCAACCCCATATAGCAGACCACGATTAATCTTGGCTTTACCAGCTATAAGTGTAGCCACTACTGTATGCCCTCCATATTTAAAGTTAAAGTACAATAAAGCTTTTGCAATAAGTCTTGCCTTGGATAGCTGTTCACTCCAGTGAAGGGTCCATAGACCAACTGAAGTAAATTTAACTCCTAAGTATGTATATGAGGGTACAACCTCAGTAAGGTCCTTATCTAAATAAAGTTTGGATAAGGGTGTACGTGATTTTTGTGACCCAAAGACCATAATTTTGGTCTTTTGAAGGTTCATTTTTAACTTTAAATGATCGCACTTTGGTCGGCACCCAATAGACCAGGAGCAGCCTCTCTGCCTCAAGGCAAACGCAGAGCCTCCACTACCTTGCCCGCTCCCTTCACTACTTGAGCTGCAGCCAAGTATCCCAAAAGTGATGGGCCAACTCCAGCAGCTGGATCCACCTCCACTTGGCTCCTTGCCAGACCCCCCCCTTCTGGTCCACAACCGGGAGGCGGTGGTCGGAGGTCAGTTCTCCCTCCATCTCAGTCAGTGGAGAACCATTACAGTGGATGCCTGGATTATGCAAATCATAGAAATGGGTCGCACTCTGGAGCTCACAGAACAACCCCCAGAAACTCCCCCTCTGCCCTCCAACTACCCCAAGGCCCACGTAGCTGTTCTCTGGGAAGAGGTACAGTCCCTTCTACGCAAGCAGGCCATAGAGCCAGTGCCGAGGCACCAGAGGAACAAGGGGTTTTATTCCAGATTTTTCCTGGTCCCCAAAAAGACCGGAGATCTGAGGCCCATCTTAGACTTAAAGGACCTCAGTCTGTACATCCAGTACAAAAAGTTTTGAATGGTAACTTTGCCAGGTCTGATGCCCCTTCTCAAGCAAGGTGACTGACTGTATTCTCTGGACATGCCGGAAGCATACCTGCATATCTCAGTGTTTCCTCCTCACAGGAGGTTCGTCCGGTTTCTTTTTCAGGACAAGCATTACCAGTTCAAGGTGCTGCCATTTGGCTTGTCCTCTGCACCGCCGGGCTTTACCAGGTGCTTAGCAGCAGTGGCTGCGGCCTTCAGAAGGGAGGGAATGTATGTTTACCCATACCTGGATGGTTGGCTCCTAAAGGCCCCATCTGGAGAATTGCTTCTAGGGACCTTAGAGAGAATGCTACAATTGTTTCTCTCCCTGGTCATTACCGTCAGTCTGCCCAAATCGTTCATGATGCCATCCCAATTACTGCAATACATAGGAGCATTTTGGCACAGGGGAAGGCTTTTCTTCCTCAAGCCAGGGCGGAATGCCTTATTGCTCCGGCTCAGGAGGTGGCCCAGAGCCGTTACATACCAGCCAGGGTATAACTGAAACTGTTGGGTTTGATGGTGGCAGCCATACCCACCATTCCACTGGCCAGGTTCCACATGCTCACACTCCAGTGGACTCTCCGAGTACAGTGGGACCAGCATTCAGATGATCTAAATCAGTTAGTGCTGGTCTCTTCCCCAGTCTGCAAAGTGCTCCAGTGACGGATGAAGCCCCTGAATCTACTGCAGAAAGTTTCATTCAAGATTTCATCCCCACATCAAATGCTCACCACTGATGCCTCCGGTTTGGGCTGGGGAGGGCTCACCTGGGTCCCTTTCAAACTCAGGGTTCTTGGTCACAGATCAAAGCCTCCCTGCATATCAGTGTCCTGGAGATGAAGTGGGTTCTGTATTCCATGTAAGCCTTTAAGAACCACCTTCTCCCAGGCCAGTTGCTGGTTCAATCAGACAACCTCAGTGTAGTGTACTACATCACCAAGCGGGGGGGAACACATTCCTACCCCCTGTGCAGGGAGGCCATGAGAGTGTAGGATTGTGCATTGGACTGCAGCCTGACTCTTTTGGCAGTCCACATCCCAGGAGTGCTCAACACTCTGGCAGACAGCCTCAGCCAGACTCAGTCCAGCATGCATGAGTGGGAACTCCTCTCATCCATTGCAGAAGTGCTGTTCGACAGATGGTGTCATCCAGAGTTGGACTGTAACATGGTTGAATAAGACCCTGTCCCATTTGTTATGTAGAAAGATTTGTTATGTAGAAAGAGTTAAATGCAAGGATCTGTTTTATCCTCTTCTGTTCTGTCTCTTGTCTATCTGACTGCACAATCACATTTTCTTGTGAGACCTAGGAACTGGCCACTCCAACGGTGTTGCTATCCCCCCCCGCCCGCTATCTCTCTGCCTTCACTTGCTATTTCTATAATTTCTTCCACCCTTGTGTATCTGAAGTTATAAAATATGTGTGAATCTTTATGTGAAAGTGGGATCCTTTGGTTTGAAAATGTATACGGTTATATTGTTGAAATGATTGCAAAAAGCTATTTGGAGCTCAAGGGGTTAACCTGAGATGTTGGATTGCAAACCCTTTGCAGAGCTATAAACAGGAGATCAGTTCTGGGACACAGTGTACTGTTTTGTTGCACCTGCAAGAAAAGAAACCGACAAGAACATTTAGAGAAAAACAGGACGTTCTACTTGATGAGTTCCCTGGTAAAGGCTTGTTATAAAATGAGTAGCAGTATTTTTGCTGGAGAGACTGAAATTTTAAATTAAGAAGAAACACTCAGAAAAAGGACTTTGCTTTCTCTGTTCGTACTGCCTTCATAAACAGTTATACTGAATACATTTTTATTTTGCATTTTGCTGTTATTAATCATAATAATAATAAAACACTCATTGCAGATTTTACAACTGCTCCTGGTCATCCTATGCTCCCTGACTTGTGCCTCGATGACCGATGGTGTCAGCCTAAGTGAGATTTATGCCATTCATACTCTAAGCCAGGAGTTTTGTGCATGGTTATTAGACCTGGTACCAGGAAAGCATAGAAGAAAGGTATGGATTCTGCAGCAGCAAGCCCAGGAGTTATTACCAGAAAGATGGCAGCCAAGCTTGTAGAGACGGAAGTCCAAGCTGAGACTGTACAGCCAGCACCAGTGATGAAAAAAAAAAGAACAGGCAGTGACAGAACCTGAAAGCTTGTCTACCTTCTTCAAATGGTGGGCTATACAACAAAGCGAGACAGAGAAGCAGAGAAAAAAAGATATGCAGTGACAGGAGCAGCAGAGAAGAGAAGAGATGCAGCGACTGGAACAGCAATGGCTGGATGCCTTGCAAACTATCAGCTGGAGGATCTGGCACAGGTCCAGCACAGCAACAAAACACCAACAACTTAAAAGACCTTAAACTCACAAAAATGTGTCCCTCGGAGGATATCGAAGCATACCTGACAACTTTTGAAAGGGTTGCTGCAGCCTGCTAGTGGCCAAAGAAGCAGTGGGCAATCAGGTTGGTACCTTACCTGACAGGTAAAACCCAATTTGCCTATAGCAATATGAACACTGCACAGTCAGAAAACTATGACTTTGTGAAAAGAGAAATCCTGAAAAGGTGCATCTCAGGAGAGACCTACAGGCAAAGATTCCAGTCCTTGAAGTACAACTCATTTGACAATCGTCGAAAAGCCTTCACCCAACTCAGAAAACTCATTAAATGGCTCCAACTAGAGGGCAAAATAGTCCTACAGATCATTGACCCATTCACAGTGGAGCAATTCATCAACATCCTGCCTACAGACGTACAGCTTTAGGTAAAAGAACACCATCCAGAAAGTGGGGAAAATGCAGTTTCTTTGGCCAAGGACTATCAGATGGCCAGACAGACCATGCAGCAGTGAAGTAACAGCCAAAGACCGGTAAGATCAATTTTTTCCCAGTCAAACTGCAAATTAGATAAAAACTGTCATGGGGGTAACAAGCCTGCACCCAAAGACTTTATTTGCTATAATTATAATGAGCCAGGCCATATCGCAAGAAACTCCCATGAAAATTAGGAGGGTACCTCTGCAGCAGATTTGGCCTTAGCAAATTGGGGCAAGCATTTAACAGATGTCAGAGTGGCAGATAGGACTGTAAAGGGACTTATTGATTCAGGAAGCAGACAGACCCTAGTGCGTGTTGAAGTGCTGGGAAAACACTATGTAAAAGTACCAGGTACTGGTGTCATCTGCATCCATGGGGACACGCGATACTATTCCACCACACAAGTGACAGTGAATATTAATGGGATGTCGCATCATTTCTTCCCCCCTTTCATATTTGCAGATATAAAATACATGTGAATCTTTATGTGAAAGTAATCTCCTGGTTTGAAAATGTATATGGTTATATTATTGAAATGATTCCAAAAAGATATTTGGAGCTCGAGGGGGTAACCTGAGATGCTGAATTGCAAACTCTTTGCAGAGCTGTAAACAGGAGGTCAGTTCTGGGACACAATGTACTGTTTTGTTGCACCTGCAAGAAAGGAAACTGACAAGACCATTTTCAGAAAAACAGAGTGTTCTCTGTAACAAGTTCCCTGACAGAGCCTTGTTATAAAAAAAGCAGCAATATTTTTGCTGCAGAGACTAAGTTTTGAAATTGAGAAGAAACACTCAGAAGAAGGACTTTGCTTTCTCTGTACTGCTTTTGTAAATAGTTATACTGAACACATTTTTATTTTTCATTTTGATGTTATTAATAAAACACACATTGTGAATTTTACAAGTGCTTCTGGTCATCCTTTGCTTCCTGACCTGTGCCTCGATGACATGGACCTTTTTGCATCCCCACTCAATGCAAAATTGCCCAATTTCTGCTCGTTAGAGCCAGGGCCTGGAGTTTTCTGGCAAGGCGTGTTGTCCTTCTCCTGGAGCTGGAGGTTTCTTTATGCCTTCCCCTCGTTTCCTTTAATTCAGAGGGTGCTAATCAAGCTTCAGATGGAGGAGGCCACCATGATCCTGGTAGTCTCATTCTGGCCCTGTTTCCTCTTGCTTCCTCTTCTACAACAACTGGCGGAGGAACCTCCAGTCCCTATGACCCCTCTGCGGGAATCTGCTGACTCAGGATCAGGGGACCCTGGCCCATCCCAACCTCAGGTTCCTCCATTTGTTACGCTTGGCTTCTGAGGACATAGCCATCGCCAGATTTGAGGTTTTCAGCAGAGTGTCAGACTTCCTAGTGGCCACCCTAAAGCCTTCCACTTGAGCCACTTATGCCATGAAGTAGAAGCAGTTTGCCATAAGGGCTGCCAAGCATAATCTGGACCCTTCACCTGTCAAGTGAATCAGATCCTGAACTACCTGATTTCTCTGCCTGATTCAGGTCTCCAGTAATAAGTAGTTATTTTAAAGTTTTCTTGAATTGCAATATTTTGGGAACACTTAGAAAGGATTCTAACCCGGGTGGATGGGAGAAGGCAGCTTGAAGACATTCCAGAAAGTCTTAAAGGGAAAGGAACACTGTCAGAAGTGTGGATGTACAGTATATCATATGTCACTCCTAGAACTACTATTACAGGTGAGTAACCTGCCCTTTCAAGGGTTACCCAGGAACACCGGGGTGGTTAAGTGACTTGCTCAGTCACACAGTATGCAAGTGGAGGTTATAGGAATCAAACCCAGGTCTGCTGAATATATCAAACTCATTCACAGCTCGTTACTCTAACCTCTAAGTTATATTGCCAGACCACTAGGGTAAAAACTTCCCTAATTGAGCATCTACAAGGAAATCTAGGCAGTATTTATAACCAAAATAACAAATATTTATAGTAAGCCACAGAGAAAATGTACAATGTTGAATACTTTTCAAAGCTATAGGTGCCCGACAGTTGTTTTTTTGGTTTTGTTTAATGTATTTTTTATATTTTGAGCTGAGAGTGATGTTTCTTTCCACATATGTCTCCAAAGACATCTACATTATAAATATCTAGTTTGGACATTATGTCCTTTAGCCAAGACAACCCTATACAGCTTATCTTGGGCCACATTTTCTTCTTTTGCCAGCATAAATAACATGATGTATTGTTAGGCATTCTGGTAATTTGTAACCAGCAGTTCATTTTTTTACTCTCAATAGATCCTTAATATTTTACACACCCAGCTCATCTGTGTAGCTGGTGTGAACCTACTTATACCTAGAGCAGATCTGAACAGTTGTATAGCTAGTGCTGCTAGACCTTCTTCGGGGGTATCTCAGTCATCAGGTCTCACCATAGGAACTTCACCATTGGTGAAGCAGGATCCACACAAAAGATTTTCAGCAGTACAACTGGGACCACCCACACCGATGTCATCTGTCAACGTCACCAACAGTATAAAGGCATGAACTGCCCCACTCCTTCCTCAGTTCTTTTCCACCATTGACTTGATCGCATGGATCTCTGCGAAAGTTCCGAAGCAGTTTTGTGCCATTTTTTGCCTTCGGCATTTCTATACTTAACTTTTTAGAATCTCTTTTCCTAAAGAGATTCTTTTATCTCATTTATATCGAGAATTAATCCTTCCACTTCTCTCTTCCATCGCTGTCACTGTGGAAAGAAGATTGCCTCTATAGACGAACACTCAGTGTCTGCTGTCTTGGGCCTGACCACGAAGTCTCCGACTGTGAGCTCTGCCAGAAGTTTAACTAAACCACCCTCAGGTGACACAAAAAGGCACTTAAAAATTTTCTCATGGAGCAACAGCTAGCCAGTTCTGGGCAGGGGTCCTCCACAGTCCCTCCTTCCCAGTCTCTAGCAGGGTCATCAAGCTCCCAGGCCGCTAAGACCTAGACAAATCCTTGGGGAAAAGTAATAAAAAGACCGAGATCGGGACCGCTTCTCCCGGTGGCAGTCCCACTCCCCGACAGCCTCTTCCTCCTCGTCGGGGGGTACTTTGTCAGCTGTTGCTGGATCAATGCACAAATCTGCTGTCCAGGTATCTGTTCCTACCAGACCCCTACCAGTAGCAGCTCCGCCTGATGTCCAAGGCATCCAGTCATCAACCTCCGAGTTGTCGAACCCTTCATCGTCGACGGCCCTCCTGTCAAGGCCTGATGCTTCTCTAGGTCCTCGGCTATGGGTTCTTCAGGCTCTCAGGGCCCGTGGGGGAGGGCATCGCTTCCTGAACCATTGACCCCCCCCTTCCATCATGCAGTCATCTACTGTCATCGACCTCAATGAGATTTTGACCAAATTCACTTCAGTTCTGGCCCACTAGGTAAGTGCGTATAAGCCTACATCGCTTGCGCTGTCTATAGCACCATCACTGTCGACACCACTTCCGTCTTCGCGAGCTTCCCCCCGCAGGCCTTTGTCAGTACCTCGATCATTGGACCTGGAATTGGAAGAGGTCAGAGTCAAGGAGAAGTACAATCCTGATCTTATTCTTGCTGATGGAGAGGAGGAAGAATAAGAACCCCTCTCTTCAGACAGATCCACAGCTTCCTCAGTGAGTGAGGACTCTGTCATACTTACCCCTAGGTCTCCTCCAGAGGACCCTACTTTATTCAATATTATGAAGCAGTTGTCCTCAGCCATGGGTTTCCATACTGAGGAGAAGGACACCACCAGAAAAGATCTGGCAGATTTTCTGTAGATACCAGAGTCCCCTCCTAAGGTCATTCCTCCCATTTTACCTGCTCTGAGGAATGCCACCATGGCAGCCTAGGACAGACCCAACATGGTGCCAGCTATGCCCCGCAGGGCTGATATATTTTATCATGCCCCTCAGGGTTTTGCCTACTATGCTGCCAAACCTGAAACAGATTCTGTGATAATAAAGGCAGCTCATGCTAGGTTTAAGGTGCCCAAGCAACCAGCCCCCGCCCGACAAAGAGTCTCACAGAATAGATCTCTGGGGCAGAGGGTTTATGCCTCATCCACCCTTGAGCTGAGGATTGCCAGTTACCGTTCTCATATGGTCAAGTACCCGAAAACCATTTGGAAGAGTGCAAGGCTGTGGCCCAGGCCCTTCCAGATGGCACTCAGAAGCAGGAGGATCTTAAATACTTGCAAGATGCTGAGGATATTAGCAAGTAGCTCTTGCGGGCCCTCTAGGATATCTCAGATACTATTGCCAGGGCTGCTTCTATAGGCTTTACCTCCATAGGCACTCCTGGCTGAGGGTCTTAAGCTTCACTGTCGATGTCCAACAGAAGGTGCTGAATGCTCCCTTCAGTGGCTCAAAGTTATTTGGGCCAGATGTCCAGGATATCATTAATGATTTACAGGCATCTGGTAGGGCTGTCAAATCTGTCCACTTGCTGTATCATATGCAACGCAGGAGCAGGCAGCACACTCCCTTTCATCAGGTGTCCAACAGACTAGGAGCAGCCTCTTGGCCCCAAGGTAAACACAGAGCCTCTACCACCTTGCCCGCCCTTCCACTGCTGGAGCCATGGCCAAGCGCCCTAGGGGTGATAGGCCAGCCCCAATGGCTGGATCTGCCTCTACTTGACTCCTTGCCAGACCCCCCCCTTTACTGGTCCCCGACAAAGAGGTTGTGGTCGGAGGTCAGTTCTCCCTCCATCTCAATCAATGGAGAACCATCACGTCAGATGCCTGGATACTTTAAATCACAGAAAGGGATCACAATCTGGAGACCATCGGGCAACCCCCAGAGACTCCTCCTGTGCCCTCCACCTAGCCCCCAGTGCACTTTTCTGTTCTCTGGGAGGAAGTGCAGTCTCTTCTGCACAAACAGACCATCATGCCAGTGCCCAGGCACCAGAGAGACAAAGGGTTTTATTCCATATTCTTCCTGGTTCCCAAAAGAACCGGGGATCTGAGGCCCATCTTAGACCTTAAAGACCTCAATCTGTATGTCCAGTACAAAACGTTTTAGATGGTAACTTTACCAGACCTCATGCCCCTTCTCAAGCAAGGGCAACTGACTATGTTCTCTGGACGTGCACATCTCGGTATTTCCACCCCACAGGAGGTTCCTCCAGATCTTACTTCGAGACACAGCTCTTGCAGCAGGTTACACCATTAAGACTGAAGCCGTCAGGCGCCAGGACCCCACGGAAAAATTCTAGCTAGCTAACTACAGCGGGGACTGCCCCCGACGTCGGTCCCGCCTCCGACGTCAGGCATGGTACAAAAGGGGGCGGTCCCGCCAGATTCCCCAGTTCTTTTCCCGCTGTCGACTTAGCTACCTGACCCCTTCGGTTACCAGTCTAGCGCGCGACGCGTGAATAGTGCTTTTTTCGACAAATTTTTCAGAATTCTCTTCAAGCAAGATCTTGATGTCATCACCAACTTCTGGCCATCCATTGAAGTGCGCTTGTGGAAAGCAGATCCCGTTCAAGGACCCCCACACGGCCTGCGTCCGGTGCCTGGGCCCAGACCACGATACCCGGGCCTGTCCTTCTTGCCAAGGGTTCAACAGCCGTACCCGGATCCGGCGTCAGAAGGCTTTGCAGGCGTTTCTTCTGGAGGAACAACTGAAGACCATGTCCTCAAGGAAGCTCCAAGGTCCACAAGCACGCGGAGAAGAGGGAAAGGCCCTTCAGGTCCCCATCCAGGGGTTCAGAGTCCCGTAGCTCTGGTTGAAATCTCCCGGCTACAGTGAGAAGCCTTCCTCTCAGGAAAAATCCGCCAGGCCTTCCTCCCTTCAGGGCCTTGGCGAAGTCGAGAGCGACACCATCACCACCAAGTCGGGTTCCCGCTCCTCGGTACCCGCTCAGGTCTTCGTCGGTGCCTCCACGCAAGGCGCTGGAGCTCACGCCATAAAAGGCCTGTAGCCCAGATGCCGGCTCGACAGCCGCATCAGCCGTCGCCCGCAACTTCCTGGAGCCGCCGTCGGCCCGACGACCGGCGCCGGCCATTCATCACGCGGGCGCGGTGAGGGACCCGGCCGCCCCTCCTGAGAAGAAGAAGGCCCTGTTGCCTCCGACCGGCGTCGGTCAGGAGCCTCTGTCGGAGGAGGACCTAGAGCAGCCCGAGGACCAGGCAGGCGACCCTGGTCCCGTCGGTACTCCCAGGAACCCTCGCCATTACCAGAGCCCCTGTGGAGCCGGCGCGGGACCCGGCGACCGCCCACGGCTCCGGGCCGTCGTCGGGCCTCTCTAGCGGAGGAAAGATCTGTTCACCTCCTGGTGGGATACCATTAGAAAGGACATGGTTCCCCTCCTCCTCCTCCTCCTCCTCCTCCTCCTCCTCCTCCTCCGGTTCCTGCCCCTCGCCGCCGGGGTCGGCAGGCGTGTTCCTCCTCCCGGGGCCTAGAACCCCTCCCAGGGGAGACCTGATAAGCGGAGACCTCCGTGAAATCCTCTTCTGGATCACCCAGCCCCAAGAGATCCAGGAGGCGCCGACTGATCGCCTTCAACGGAGGACACGGGATCAGACTACTCCACCTCTAGATCCCCATCTCCACTCTCCATCCCTTCTCCGGACCCATGAGATGCCTAGATCTCCTCCGGATGATCCCTCGTTCCTTGATATTATGAGACATATACAAGAGAACATGGGATGGGATGCTGAAGACTTAGACCCGAAAGGGTCACGCCCGCCAAATATCTTGACAAAGGACCCCAAGCCTGTGGTGGTACCACCCTTGGTTGACACTTTCGTGGGCGTCCACCAAGGCCACGTGGAAGCGTCCACACACCGCCTGCCGCGAGACCGAAGAAAGCTGATCGCCAGGACAAGGCTCCCAAGGACCCACTCAGCACTTGACACAGCATCCTCAGGCCGATTCTCTGGTCATCACAGCCTCACATGACCGGTCACAGAGGCCACAACATTTGAGCACCCTGCCACGGACCCAGAGTCCAAACAACTGGAGCGCATTGGGTAGGCGCCGTGTCTTCCGCTACCTGCGCCATCAGATCCTTGAACTATTTAACCCACATGGTTCAGTTCCAGACGCTTTGTGGGAACAGGGTCTGGAAGCGGCTGAAAAGATGCCGAAGGTGAGCAGAAGAGGAGATGCTTCAGCTCCTCCATACGGGTTCAGGCGGTAGGGACCCAAGTGCTAAGAGCTGCGTATGACTCGCGGACTCATCGGCCCGAGCAGCACTTCTGGCGTATGCCTCGGAGACACTCTTGGTTGCGTCTCCGGTTTTACCGGACGTCAAAGAACATCTTGGATGCTCCTTTTGAGGAAAGGTATTGTTTGGTAATCCTACAGAAAAGATCCTTACAAACTCCAAGAGGCGGGAAGAAGCGAGTGGAGTCAGTTCAGGCCATGCCGACCTAAGCTTGGTTACTCCCAGGAACCAAGCCGTTTCCGTCTTCGGACGTGGGGCAACAGACCCGCTCCGCTGCACCTCAGAGGGGCTCTGGTTTCGTAGAGCCCAGGGCAAACACCCGCCAGCCGGGCCAGCGTTCTCCTAGGCAGGCCCAGCCAGCGGGTCCATCTGCCGCCACAGCCTGACTCCTTTCGGCCCCGCCCTCAGGATCAGCGGGAGTTTATAGTGAGGGGCCGCATTGCGAACTTCCTGCGGGATGGCAGGCCATTACCACCGACAGGTGGGTTCTTCAGTTGGTCAGTCTAGGCCACTTTATAGAATTAGCGGAAAGCCACCCTCAAGGCCTCCTTTGCTCTCCCGGTATCAGGGTCAGCAGAAAGCCTTGATCTGGCAAGAAGTACCGCGCTACTATGAAAGGGCGATAGAGTACATCCAGAGAACCAGAGAGGACTAGGATACTATTCCACTTCTTCCTGGTTCCCAAGAAAACAGGGACCTCCGTCCAATCCTGGACCTCAGCGACCTCAATGTGTTGGTCACTTACAAGAGATTCCGCATGGTGACCCTTCGGGTCTTATCCCATGCTCAAACAGGGCGCTTTTAGCGTCTCTAGACATACAGGATGCCTGCCCACATCCCTATGGCTCAGGCACATGAGGTTCCTGCGCCTGAGGTTTCTCGACCACCACCTTCAGTTCGAGCCCTTCCTTTCGGACTGTCTTCCGCACCAAGGTCTTTACCAAGTGCATGGCAGTTGTGGCAGCGTCTCTGAGGAGACAGGGCCACTCGTGTTCCTGTACCTGGACGACTGGCTTCTCATGGCGCCTCCAGAGGCTGCTTCTTGCTATCCAGAGCACCCAGGATCTGTTCCGATCCCTGGGCATTCTCATAAATTACGAGAGTCTCTCCTGGTACCGTCGCAGAAACTGCAGTTCATAGGAGCAGTTCTGGATACTGTTCGGGAAGAGCCTTTCTTCCGGCCGACAGAGCGGGCGCATCAGATCCTCATAAGGGACCTATCATTTAGAGTTGTACCTGCCAGGTGGGTCCTTTGCTTGCTTCGGACACATGGCTGCGGCCATTCCTACTGTCCCTTCGCAAGACTCCATCACGAATTACTCAGTGGATGCTCAAAGTGCAATGGGACCAAAGGCAAGACCACTTGCAGCATCGGTCAGACTCACGAATTCAGTGATTCAAGACTGGCAGTGGTGGCTAGCCCAGGGTCGCTCTCATCAGGCGTCCCGTTCATTGCGCCGTCCCAGGTCACCCTCACCACGAGACGCTTCCGGTCTTGGGTGGGGGCACACCTGGGCGAGGGTAAAGTCCAGAAGTACGTGGACCCAGATGGAAGCTCACCTTCACATCAGCGTGCTGGAAATGAGGCGGTCCTCTATGCCCTGCAGGCCTTTCAGTCAGTTATCCACTGTACTCTTCTACTTCAGACAGACAACACGCGGTGATGTATTACCTCAACAAACAGGGGCACACTCTTACCCCTTTGCAGGAGGCCATGAGAGTGTGGGTTGGAAGTAATCAGACACGCAGCGAATCGATCACTGTACACGTTCCCGGAGTGGACAACACGATTGCAGGCGGCCTGAGTCGTTCTCAGGGCCAGAGTCCACGAATGGAACTTCTTCAAGAGGTAGCAGAGGATCTGTTTCTTCGATGGGGAACTCCAGATCTAGACTTGTTCGCCTCCCATCCAGCATAAACTGCCCAATTTTTGCTCGCTAGATCCAGGGCCTGGTGTTTTCTGGCGAGGCCAGCGTTATCCCTCTCCTGGGCGAACAGATTCCTCTCGCTTTCCCTCCTTTCCCGTTGATCCAGAGGTTCTTCTCAAACTGCGCGGGAGCACGCACCTAATGATCCTGGTGGCCCCATTTTGGCCCAGACAGATTTGGTTCCTTTGTTGATTCAACTGTCTCAGGAACCCCCGCTCCCGTTGCCGCTCAGCTCCCACTTACTGTCTCAGGAGAGGGTTCACTTGTCCACCCGGACCCTCGTTCCTTGAACCTGCATGCTTGGCTCCTAGAGACATAGCCATTTGCGTCACGGGGTCTCGCAAGAAGGTTGCAGTCCTTTCTGCAGAAAAGCGACTAACGCATCTGACGTACGCCATGAAATAGGCGCCTTTAATTTGTATGGTCGTGAGCTCACGACCTTTCCCTTAGGTTGTCCTGTGGGAGTAATATTAGAATATTGCTCTCCCTCTTTCATTCGGGTCTAGCCTACTCCTCTATTAAGTGCACCTCTGTGCCATTTAAACACCACCTCGCGTGAGAAGTCGTACAGTGGCTCAGGTGGGCGCCTCTCGAATTTCTTGAGGGAGTGTTACACCTTAGGCCTCCTAATAGAGACCCTGTGCCTCCATGGGATTTGCTCTTTGTCCTGGAACAGCTCACGCTCCCCCTTTGAACCTGCTGCGGATTGCGAGCTACGTTTTCTGTCGTGGAAAGCGTTGTTTTTAGTGCTGTTACCTCGGCAGGAAGAATTTCTGAACTTCACGCTCTCATGTGCAAAGAGCCTTATTTAGTTTCCACGGGACAGAGTATCCCAGGGGCGAACCTAAATTTTTGCCTAAGGTGGTTTCTTCACTCCTCTGAACCAGGATATCGACCTTCGGTCTACTTCCAAGCTACTCAAATAGAGGAGGCTCTGCTCCATACCCTGGATGTTCACGCAGCCTGAGGTTTTACCTCAACAGAACTCAGTCCTTTACGTAGTTCTGAGCAACTTTTCATTTCCTTCTCTGAGAGAATGATGGGCCAACCGTATCCAAACAGTCCCTTTCTGCTGGCTTGTCCAGTGTATTTCTCACTGTTATGGTATCAAACAAAGCCCCTCCGGGTACAGTCCGAGGTCATTCCACTAGAGGGTGGCTACTTCCTTTGCAGCGCTCAAAAGTTCCACTTCTGCTATTTGCGCTGCATACTTGGAGTTCTGTGCATACCTTTATCAGGCATTATAGCCTGGACACAGCCTCTCGGCGAAGGGCTGGTTTGGCTGGCCATGCTTGGGTCTCCTGTCCTAGGTTCAGGACCTGGTATTTATCCTTTATTTTCCTCCTCCGGATTTTCTGACAAGCGTTACTGCTGGGAATCAGTCCTAATGGTGTAACCTGCTGCAAGAGCTGTGTCTCGAGTAAGATAGTACAGTTACGTAGAACTTACCGTAACAGTAGATCTTCGAGAACAGCTCTTGCAGCAACTTCTCCCGCCCACCTTCCCCTTGGAGGAGGCATGGCTCAGTCTTTCTGAGCAGGAATTGTTATCTTTCTGTCTTCTGACGGTGAATCCTAGGTCTCCCATTTTGATGTCAGCCTGCGGCAAGAAGTCTCCGGCGGGAGAACTGGGGAATCTGGTGGGACCGCCCCCTTTTGTACCACGCCTGACGTCGGAGGCGGGACCGACGTCGGGGGCGGTCCCCGCTGTAGTTAGCCAGCTAGAATTTTTCCGTGGGGTCCTGGCGCCTGACGGCTTCAGTCCTAATGGTGTAACCTGCTGCAAGAGCTGTTCTCGAAGATCTACTGTTACGGTAAGTTCTTACGTAACTGTACTTTTCTTTTACAAGGCAAGCATTAGCAATTCAAAGTGCTGCCCTTTGGCTTGTACTCTGTGCAGAGGGTCTTTACCAAGTGCTTAGCAGCAGAAGCTGCAGTTCTCAGGAAAGGAGGGGCTGTACTTTTCTCTTATCTGGATGAATGGCTCATAAAGGCCCCATCCAGGGAGCAGCTTCTGTGGACTCTGGAGAGAACTCTTCAGTTCTAAGGACATGGATATGATGTTCTATCCAAACTTTGTGGGAGTCTCCTTTCTCCTTTAAGACTGTCCGGAACGTCTTCAGGCTGGCTCCTCCCACCCACCTGGGTGGTAAACTCCCTCTGCTCCACCCCATGACACCAAATCCTCCTTTAGTTGGAAGAAGCAGGTTCCCTCCTTATCGCTCTCAGGCTGAGTGGGCCCTTTGCTACCAAATCTTCAGATTTCCTTCCAAAAAGAGATTAAAATGTTGTTTTCTGGTTTCTACTTTTGGACCGCGATGGACGACAAGTCCACTCCGGGGTTCCAGTGATGCCTTTGCGGGCAAAAGATGTCCTGAATGGATCCATAGACTGCGTGCATCTACTGCTTAGGACATGAGCATGATCCCCAGGCCCGTGACACCTGCTGCACATCTGTTGCACGTTTCATCCCTCCATTCTCGAGGACTGTCATACCCAACTCACCTTAGGCTGTCTGAATGAATGGAACCCACCAGTCAAATTGAAGGATGCCCATTGGGTGGTCTCCTCGGCTGTGGGGTCCGCTGAACAGCTAGTGGCTTTTGAGGAGGCAGCAGCCCAGGCCTCAGTACACACCTCCTCGGCTTCAGCCTTGATGCCGCTTTCTCTGGGTGCCTTCTTCACAGGGGCATTCAAGGATTTGTGCCAGACTTTACCAACTCTCAGTCAGGGCCCCTCATCAGGGCACAAATTGAAATCTTTAAAAGAGACTAAAAAAATGGTCTTGACATCATTCATGGGATCAGGAATGCTCTTGGTCCAGGACTTCCAATTCCCATGCTTCTCCAGATCTGTCTTTGATCAAATCTTCAGCCCAGGCTGCTGGCTCCATGGTAATCTCATTGGGCCAGTTGGCTGAGACGCTTGTTGATCTTCCGGTTGAGATGCTTCTCGAGCCGGTCGATCAGTTGTCAACTGAGGAGGCCGACACATCATTATGCAGGACTCCAGTCCTGACCCAGACTGTGGGAGGGATGGATGAGTCCCCTGATCTGCTGTCTCTTTTCACTGACCTGGACCTAAAGGTTCCTCAGCATTCACTGACACGCTCCGAGGCCCACCACCTGTCCCCATCGAGGCCAAGGTCCCAGTCTTACTCCCGGGGTTCAAGCAGCTCCCGCCAGCATCAACACTCCCACTCTCGACGCTCTGGGAAGCGACACCACTCCTATTCTTCATCCTCGGGTGAGGAGAGGCTTCGGTGCAAGTTGTGTCGATGCTACGATGATCTCATATGGCAAAATCTGGTGTTTTCCAGTATGAAACCTGTGCCAGCTTCTACCCTGGCCATCACCTGGCTTTCACCTAAAAGGCCAATGCCTTCTTCGCCTCAGGAGCCAACCAAGCCAGTCCCGGTTCAGCTGCCTAACAGTGGAAATCCAGCACTCCGACCAAGGAGTCCCAGACAACTTCGGGTCTTCCTCATCAGCTGTCGGTCCCATCACTCCTGACCATCCGTGGAGAGTCAGCAGGGATTCTAGCGGTCGATCCCTCTTTAACTTTTTCTTGGAGTCGGAAGCTTCCTCCTTACACTCCTGTGAGGTCGATGTGGAGTTGGTCGGGGGTCTCTCGACGGATGAAGGCCCTACCTGCTTTACGGGCCTCCTCTACCTGATCTTGCAGTCTACATATCTTAAGATGGAGCCTGTTTAGAAATGGACTCGGTACCCCCTAACTGAGATCTTAGACTGGGGAGACTCCCCTTGGGAAGTCTTCCCAGTGGCAGAGGCCATCCTTGGCACTGCCTTTGAGCTTTGGCAACGTCCTGCTTCCTGCCCAATACCATCAGCCCAGATGGCCCAAAAGTATGCACTCCGTAGTGGCCATGCGCCACAGGGCTTGGCTATGGATCTCAACCTTCTTGGCAGATAACCAGCACAAGCTGGTGGATGTCCCTTTCCTGGGCAATAACCATTTCGGGCCCAGGGTCGAGGGCCACCTCACCCACATTGAAAAGTCCAGCGCCACCTTGGACTTGGTAACTTCCACTCAGAGGGACCCCAAGGGCTCTAAGCAACAGAAAAAGAAGCCCTTTTGGTTCACCTCCACTTCTGCAGCCAAACCAGCCCAGCCCCAAGCTGGGCAGCAGGCTCAGGCCTGGTGACCTCAGCCGAAGTCTGTGGCCTCAGTCATCCATAAGCCTGGAGGGAGAGGCCCTGGTGGTTCCTCAGCTAGGCCCTCCTCCACCTCTAAGCCTGCCCAGTGATGGGATGAGGAGTGCCTCCCTCATGCCCATCACACCTCCCCTGGATCCTCCCATGGGGGGCTGGCTCCATCACTTCCTTTCCCCCTTCCCTGGTCTGCTGTCATGGACAGGTGGGTTCTCGAAGTGGTCGGTCAGGGTCTGCCTCTGGAATTCGAGCACTACCCTCCTCGCTGAGCCTGCGCCCCATGGGAGGACTTGGTATCCGCAGACATTCTGTCAGCCCTTTGAGATGATATCACCCAGCTTCTCTGCAAGGTGGTCGTGGTTCGTGTCACGAATCCTCTGGAACACCCAAGATTTGTTTCCAGGTACGTCCTGGTGCCAAAAGGGATGGGGGGCTGGTGCCCTGTTCTAGATCTGCATGACCTGAACAAGTTTCTCAAGTTGCACACCTTCAGGATGGTCACTCTATCTCTCAGATCATTCCATCTCCGGAGCAAAACATGTGGTTTTGCTCCCTGGATCTACAGGACATGTTCTTTCATGTCCCAGTCAATCTGTCTCACAGAAGGTTTCTCCACTTCTGAGCAGAGGGAGCCATCTCTGAATTCCAGGCTATGCCAGTCGGACTGTTCTCGGCCCCCCAAGGTCTTCTCCAAAGGCATTGCAGTGATGGCAGTTTACCTGAGGTACCGAGGGGTCCAGGTTTACCCCTGCCTGCATAACTGGCTGTTGTAGGTCTTCCAGGCAGGAGGTGGAGTGGTCCAGGAACCTGTCCCTCCAGACCAGTGTCTCCCTTGGCCTCCTGGTCAACAAGGACAAGTCGGAACTTGTACCTTCGCAGGTGATCAGCTTCATCGGGATGGAGCTCGACTCTTGCAGAGCCAGAGCCAGGCTCCTGGTGGACAGGGTGGAGTCTCTCTCCATGATGGATGTGTGGAATGGCCTACCTCAGGAAGTGGTGGCTATGAATACAGTGCAGGGCTTCAAACAGGCATGGGATAGGCATAAGGGAGCAGTACAGAGAAGTATGAATAGATAGGCCACTGACAGAGCAAAGGCTGATGGCACATTTATAAGGTAGAAAAAGAAATGGGCAGACTGGATGGGCCTTGCGGTCCTTATCTGCCGTCAACCTCTATGTTTCTATGTTTCCTCCTTTGCCCGATCATTTCTGGTTGGGCAATTGCGCCCTGCTCTAGACTTCTGCATCTGTTGGGTTACATGGCAGCCTGCACCAGCATGGTCCATTGGGGGCCTGTTGGAGAATGCGCTCCCTGCAATGGGAGCTGGCCAGCCAGTGGTCTTAATGCAGGGGTCACTTCAACCAGCTGGTCACTGTGACCAAGCAGATGTGGGACACTCTCCAGTGGTGAATAGTCCCAAACCATCTGCAGGAAGGGATCCCATTTCTCCGCCCAGAGCCGATAGTCATCCTGATAACTGATGCCTCTCTCATGGGCTGGGGTGCCCACCTGGGGGAACACAGAGTCCTTGGTCTCTGGACCACCAAGGAGTCCCAATGCCACATCAACCTTCTGGAGCTCTGAGTAGTTCATCTGGCGTCTGGTGCTGACTGCCTTTACTCCGCACATTCGGAGTCAGGTGGTCCAGGTCCAGATGGAAAACACCACGACCATGTACTGTCTCAACAAGCAGGGTGGGATGCACTCCCAGCCTCTGTACAAGGAAGCTGTCCATGTGTGGACCCTCATGTGTAGCCTGGAGGCCGATCTCATGGCCATCCATGTGGCAGGGACCTCCTACCAGCTGGCGGATGTCTCAGCTATGTGGGTGAGGTGTCTCACGAGTGGTCTCTCCACCCAGAGGTAGTACACAGTCAGTTCTCTCAGTGGGGCACCTCTCAGGTGGACCTGTTCACCTCCAAGGAGAACGCAAAGCTGAGGCTGTTTTGTGCCCAACCCCTCAGCAGGGAACACTGCAGGGGGATGTCTTCTCGAGGCCCTGATGCCAAGGCCTCTTCTGTGCCTTCCCTCCACTCCCCTTGATCCACAAGGTGCTTCTCAAGGCCAGAAGAGACAAGGCAGAGGTGATCTTGGTGGCTCCAGACTGGCTGTGCCAGTTTTGGTACCCTGATCTCCTCAGCCTCAGCAGCAGGCTCCCGAGGCATCTTCCTCTCCACCTGGTCCTGCTCTCCATCAGTCAGGGGAAGGTTCTCCATCAGGACCTTCAATCCTTGCACATGTCAGCCTGGTTCCTGAGTGGCTAGAGTTCTAGGCTTTAGGATCTCTTGGAAGATGTCCTCACTGCTATGGAGGCATCTCAGAAGGGGTCGACTAAGAAATGCTATGCCTTCAAATGGAAGAGGTTCTCCGTTTGGTGTCAGGGCAAGGGTTTGGACCCTCTGTCATATCCAGTGGCTCGCATCCTTGACTATCTGTGATCCCTCTCTCGGTCGGGCCTTTGGTCAGTGACCCTCAAGGTGTACCTGGCAGCCATCTCTGTTTACCGGACATCGGCCAGTCAGCAGTCAGTGGCGCAGAAGGTGGTCTGGCGCTTCTTTAAAGGCCTCAACCACATTTCCCCTCCAGTGCGTGAACCAACACCACCTTGTGACTTGTTTCTGGTACTGGCAAAGCTCATGGGCAAGCCATTCAAACCAATGCACAGGTGTAAGATGACTCACCTGTCGTGGAAGACCGCCTTCCTGGTGGCTAACACGTCAGCCAGAAGGATTAGTGAGCTCCAGGTGCTTTTGGTGGAGTTTCCTTACCTGGTCTTCCACAGGGACAAGGTTGTCTTTTGCCCAAACACGAAGTTCCTCCTGAAGGTTGTGTCTGACTTTCACCTTAACCAGCTGATTAATCTCCCAGTGTACTTCATCAGCCACACTTCAGAGGCCGAGCCTAGGCTCCATACTCTGGACCTGAGGTGAGCTCTCACTTATTACAAAGAGCGTACGGCTGGAGTTCGGGGAGAGGTTCACCAGCTGTTTGTCACCGACACTGAAGCCGCACCTGGCAGATCGTCAGCTAAGTGGACAATTGGCAGGTGGATTGTATCCTGCATCGACCTCTTCTATAGGTTGGCAGGTAGGGAGCCTCCCATAGGGCTTAGGGCTCAATCCACCCATCATCCCGCTGCCTTGGTGGCTGCTTCCAGAGATGTCCCTATCAAGGAAATCTGCAGGGCTGCTACCTGGAGGTCAGCACACACCTTCATTTCCCATTACCACATCGCTCTTGAGTCATACCGGGATGCTGGTTTTGGGGCCTCTGTTCTCCAGTCTCTACTCCCTAAGTAGGGGTTGTGCACCTTGCCCCCTCCTCCTGGAGAACTGCTAGGAGTCTGCCTGAAAGTGTGGCTAGAACATCATTTCCATGTTCCTAGGAAAACAGGTTACTCACCTGTAACAGCAGTTCTAGGAGTGGTATATTATGTTCATCCACATGGACCTACGCAACCTCACCTGGCTGTGGTGCACAACACTGCTTACCACCCGGGTGGATGGGAGGAGCCAGCTTGAAGACGTTCCAGCCAGTCTTAAAGGGGAAAGGCAACTGCCAGAAAGTGTGAGTGAGCATCATATACCACTCCTAGAACTACTGTTACAGGTGAGTAATCTGTTTTTATTTCTCTCCCTGGGCATTTACGGTCAGTTTGCCTAAGTCAGTCCTAGTCCCTTCCCAAAGGCTGCAGTACATTGGGGCAGTTCTAGACTCGGTGCAGGGAAAGGCCCTCCTTCCTCAGAACAGGGCAGAGTGCCTTATTGCCCAGGCTTAGGAGGTCACTCAGAACTGTCATGTTCCTGTAAGAGTGTACTTGAGACTGTTGGGGATGAAGGCTGTGGCCATCCCCACTGTTTCACTGGCCAGGCTTTACATGTGCATCCTCCAGCCCCCCTTCCCTAATTCTATTGCTATGTCTATAGAGCGCCATCAGCCCTATTCCCTACCTCGCATCATCAAAAAGCTTTTTTTAGGGGTGGGGTTGCAGTGCTGTTCGGCTACTCAGCCCGTGCACGGAAGTTACAAGCCAGGCAGATTAAGATGATTATTTCTTTTATTGCTGACTACAAAAATTAAAAACAGTAACAGCTCATCATCTGCACTGATATTCAACTTGTACATTAGTCCCTTATGTGCAAGTTAAATATTTATATAAATGACACGGTAAACATAAAGCGCTTAATTTAGATATTAAACATTAGGCTCCATAGGGTTTCATTATAATGGACTACTTGACTTGTTTGAATTATATCATCCTGTTGAACATACAGTGCTGTCGGCGCGTATCAGATTAAAACATTTCCTGATTGCTGACTTGCAGAAAAACTTGCAGAAAATGTATAAGAGCTACAATTTTACAGAGATTCACCAATATGCATAAAATTACCCCACACCTGAAATACAGGTGCCTTACTTCCACAGGAGTTCAGAATTGTGAACACATCCCAATATAATTCAATCGGAAAAAACTGTATCCCTCGTAAAATTGTTTAAACAGGGCCCCACGGACTTCCCTGTTATAAGTGCCACCCTCACTCCACCCCCGCGCTCACCAACGTTATGACGAGATGCCAGTGAGAGCACGGGGGCGTGCTACATTATAATCAATGGGCGGCATCTTTTCTATCCATTTTATATATTATCATGGGCCCCGCTCCCTCAGTTCTTTCCCACCGTAGACTTGTTCGCATGGGTCTCCACAGTAGCACTGACACTGCTTGCAAACTGCTGAAGATGTTAGCAAGCACCTCCTGTGGGACCTCTATGACATTTCGGACACTATTGCTAGGGCTGCTGCCACAGGCATTTGCCTCCATAGGCGCTCCTGGCTGAGGGTCTCTAACTTTGCTGCTGATGTTCAGTAGAAGGTGCTTAATGCCCCCTTCAGTGACTCAAAACTTTTTTGGCCAGATGTGTAGGACATCATTAATGATCTGCAGGCATCTAGCAGGGCTGTCAACTCTGTCCATTCGCTCTACCACATGCAATCTAAGAGCTGACAGTGCCCTCCCTTTCGCAAGGCATCCAATAGGCCAGGAATATTCCTCTCTGCCCCAAGGTAAACACAGAGCCTCTGCTGCCTTGCCTACCCCCTTCAATGCTGGAGCCGCAGCCAAGCATCCCAGTGGTGATGGACCAGCCCTAGCAGCTAGATCTGCCTCCACTTGACTCCTTGCCAGACCCCTGTCTTCTGGTCACTGACCAAGAAGTGGTGGTCGGAGGTCGGTTCTCCCTCCATCTCAATCAGTGGAGAACCATAACTTCAGATGCCTGGATTTTTCAAATCATAGAATGGGGTCACACTCTGGAGCTCATTGAGCAGCCCCCAGAGACGACTCCTCTACCCTCCAGCAACCCCTCGGCCCATCTGTCTCTTCTCCGGGAGGCAGAACAGTTTATTCTGTGTGAGCAGGCCATCGAGCCAGTGCCCAGGCACCAGAGAAACAAGGGATTTTATTCCAGGTTCTTTACGGTCCCCAAAAAGACCAGAGACCTGAGGCCCATCTTAGATCTAAAGGACCTCAATCTGTATGTCCGGTACAGAAAGTTCCTAACAGTAATCTTGTCAGATCTGACTGTTGTCGAGGCGCAGGTCAGGAAGCATAGGTAAACCAGGAGCAGTTATACAATTCGCAAGTAGCATTTATTATTTCCAATAACAGTAAAATAAAAAAATAAAATTATTCAGGATAGCTGTTTACAAAAGCAGGGCAAACAAAAAGCAAAGTCCTTCATCTGAGGGAATCTCTAATTCTAAGTTTCAATCACTCTCTCACTCTAGCAAAACTATTGCTGCTCTTTATATAAGTCTTTGCCTGGGAACCCGTTATGAGATAGCATGTTTCCCATAAAATGTTCTTGTCAGTTTCCTTCCTTGCAGGTGCGGCAAAACAGTACATGGTGTCCCAGAATTGACCTCCTATTGACAGCTCTGCAAAAGAGCTAATGTTGCATACCAGGTTAACCTCTTGAGTTCCAAATAGCTTGTTGCAATCATTTCAACAATGTAACTATATACATTTTCAAACCAAGGGATCCCAGTTTTACATAAAGGTTCACACGTATTTTATGACTTCAGATATGCAAGGGGGAAAAAAGATAGAAACAGCAAGTGAAGGCAGAGAAAAAGTTGACTGCACAGACAAGAGACAGAAAAGAAGAGGCTAGAACAGATCCTTGCATTTAGCTCTTTCTACATAACAAATGGGACAGGGTCATATTCAACCCTGTCACATACTCCCCCCCCTTTAAGAGGGAACCTGTTTAAAAAAACAGGTTTCCAAAACTTCCTTTTAACTCTCTTCTAACATTACCTTATAACCTGTACAGTTCTGTGCATATGCAGTATCCCTTTTTCCACAACAACCAGTACAGCAGATGATTTAGTTTAAACCCACACATTTTTTTCAACCTTCTGAATTCTCAATTCTAATGTTTATACAGCAAACAGTTATGTTTAAACCCATGCATTTTTTCAACCTTTTGAATTCTCAATTCTAGTGTTTCTAATTTATCAGTTTAGCCATTAACATTGCAGCAGAAGAAGTATACCGTTACCCATTTATCTCTTTTCTTTATGTCTCTCCCAGCCCTGGAGGAAGCATGCCTGTTTTACCAGAATGCCACCTCTTTCTCCAGTGGTCTTCTTTTTGGGCCTTCTGCTTCTCCTGGTCTCTGGAAAGTAAAGGCTTTTTTCTGCAGGGTAAGAGCACCCTTCTCTCTGGGAGCTACAGTCAACATTAACTGGCAGGCAATACAGGATTTACAGTAGGTCACTACATGCTTATATATTCCTGGCTAGTAAAAATGTGGCAGAAGATTTGCCAAAGTTTCCCTCTTACATAGATGCCTCCCACTGTGATGCGTGTTTGCCAACTGTATCACCTGCATCCGACATTTGTTGGGAACAACCACCTACTCTTCCATCTTGTTTAACCTGGGGTTAGGACATAACATGTATACGGGCTCTGTTAACCACCCCAGGACCAATACGTACACTATCAATACTTGTCACCTACTGGCATAACCTGCAAACATGTGCATACCCATTTTGTAGCATACCCCAGTCTCTGAATCTCCAGGGAATCCCTGATTTAGCAAAAAGATCAGTCTCTTCAGCCATCTCACAGGCTCCTTCCTCACCTTTCGACTGCTCCACTAAAGGGGCCATGCCTCCATCTCGGATCACATGATCTGCATCTTGGGGTGTCCTTTCTTCTTCATCATGAGCAAGTGCCTCTTCATTGGCAGTCTTCTTGCCCCTGATCCTCCATGACCCAGCACCAGGCGTTCCTCCATCTCCGATTCCTGATCAACAAGGTAGCACCTGGAAAACACAGGAAGCTCCAAATGCTCCATCTCCGGTATTATGGCTCTGAACTGGTTCTCGGTACTTCGACTGGACTTCAGCTGGCCTTTGTCTGCAACAGATGGGGCCTCTCCTTACCTCTTGACTTAGTCCAGCTTGTTCAGGGGCTTGCCTTTCCTGGTGGACTCACAATGCTGCCCTTGGTGGATTACTCAGCCCCCTGGGTATCTTTGCTTGGCCTCCATCCATTGTTCTGTGAGCCAGTTCACCAGTTCTGTTAAGGTTTTCACCATCTGAATAATTTCCTTTACTGCCCAAAAGTCATATCTCGGCCACTCCATCGTGTCTTTGTTAGGTGCACTACTGCCAGTCAGACCTGCTCTTTGTTGTATAGCCCACCATTTGAAGAAGGCAGATGGGCTTTCAGTTCTGTCCCTGCTTCCTTTTCTTTTTCTGTCACTGGTGTTGGCTGTATAGTCTCAGTCTGGACTTTTGTTTCTGCTTCTGGGTTGGCTGCCATTCTCCTGGTAATCACTCCTGGGCTTGCTGCCGCAGACTCATAGATACATAGATACATAGACAGTGTTGGCAGATAAGGGCCTATGGCCCACCCAGTCTGCCCATTTGAGCTTGTAAGTTCAGTTTGTTTTCCTAGAAGTCTGTTGCACCTTACCCCTGACCTCCAGAATTCCTTTATGTCTCTCCCATGCATTCTTAAATCCCGTGATTGTTTCAGCCCCCACCACTTCCTCTGGCAGGGTGTTCCACTTGTCCACCACCGTTCTGTGAAGAAATTCTTTCTCATGTTTCCTCTGAATCATCCTCCCTCCAACTTCATCCCATGCCTTCTAGTCCTGGAACATCTTTTTCGCTTAAAAATAGTGTTTTCCAGCACCCTGTTCCTCCCTGTAAGATACTTGTATGTCTCTATCATATCCCCTCTCTCCCTCCTCTCCTCCAGGGAGTACATGTTCAGTTCCTTCAACCTGTCTTCATAGGACTTGTGTTGCAATCCATGCACCATCTTTGTTGCCCTCCTCTGAACCTTCTCTACCCTGTCTATGTCCTTACGTAGGTATGGTCTCCAGAACTGTACACTGTACTCCAGGTGGGGCCTCACTAGTGTCTTGTATAGCGGAATTATGACCTCCCTTTTCCTGCTGGTAATGCCCCTGCCTATACATCCCAGCATCCTATTTGCTTTACCTGCTGCCTTGTCACACACTGTTTCCCTACCTTGAGGTCATCAGAGATGATAACCCCAAGATCCCTTTCCTGCTTGGTGCATGCTATCCTCACCCCAACTGATATATTGTGCCAGGGTTTTTGTGCCCATATGCATTATCTTGCACTTCTTTGCATTGAATTTCAACTGCCAAACCCTGACCATTCTTCAAGTTTCTGCAGGTCGCTTTCATTCTGTCTACACCTCTGGTGTGTCTACTCTGTTACAGAGCTGTGTCATCAGCGAACAGTGAAATTCTGCCTTTTAGGTCCTGCGCCATGTCACTGATGAAGATGTTGAATAGGACCGGTCCCAGCCCTGATCCCTGTGGTAGCCCACTGGTCACTCTTCCCTCTGTGGAGTGACAGCCATTTACCAGCACCCTCTGTGTCCTGCCACCCAGACTCCTGACTCCTGGGCTTGTGTCTCACCTGGTTAAATAAATTTGAAAATTGGAATTGAAACCTTTCTTCTGTGCTTCCCTAGTACCAGGTCTAGTATCCACGCACAAAACTTCTGGCTCAGAGTATGCACAGCGTAAATCCCACTTAGTCGGGCATCATCTGTCGTCAAGGCACAGGTCAGGAAGCATAGGAAAACCAGGAGCAGTTATACAGTTCACAGTAACAGTAAAATAAAAAAAATTTAATTGTTCAGGATAGCTATATACAAAGGCAGAACAAACAAAAAATAAAGTCCTTCATCTGAGGGAATCTCTAATTCTAAGCTTCAGTCTCTCTCTTACTCTAGCAAAACTATTACTGCTCTTTTTATGTCTTTACCTAGGAACTTGTTAAGAGATATCCTGTTTCTCATAAAATGTTCTTGTCACTTTTCTTCCTTGCAGGTGCAACAAAATGGTACATGGTATCCCAGAACTAACCTCCTGTTGACAGCTCTGCAAAAGAGCTAGCGTTACATTCCAGGTTTACCCCCAAAGTTCCAAATAGCTTTTTGCAATCATTTCAACAGTATAACTATATACATTTTCAAACCAAGAGATCCCAGTTTCACATAAAGATTCACACATATTTTACAACTTCAGATACGCAAGGGGGAAGAAAAGATAGAAACAGCAAGTGAAGGCAGAGAAGAATTTGACTGTGCAGGCAGAAAAGACAGAAAAGAAGAGGATAGAACAGATCCTTGCATTTACCTCTTTCTACTTAACAAATGGGGCATGGTCTTATTCAGCCCTCCCACACTGATGCTCCTTCTCAAGCAAGGCAACTGGCTGTGTTCTCTGGACATGCAGGATGCATACCTGCACATCTTGGTGTTCCCTCCTCACAGGAGGCTCCACCAGTTTATTTTCCAGGGTGAACATTACCAGTTCAGAGTGCTGCCCTTTGGCTTGTCCACTGCGCTGCAGGTCTTTACCAAGTGCTTAGCAGCAGTAGCTGTGGCCCTCAGAAGGGAGGATGTGTATGTTTTCCCTTATCTGGACAATTGACTCCTAAAGACCCCATCCAAGGAACAGCTCCTGAGGACCCTAGAGAGAACTCTTCAATTGTTCCTCTCCCTGGGTATCACCATCAGCCTGCCCAAATCGGTACTGGTTCTGTCCCAAAGGCTGCAATACATAGGGGTGGTTCTAGACTTGGCACAGGGGGAAGGCCTTTCTGCCTCAGAACAGGGCAGAGTGCCTTATTGCACAGGCTCAGGAGGTGGCACAGAGATGTTAGGTTTCAGCCAGGGTGTACCTGAGGCTGTTGGGACTGATGGCAGCTGCCATCCCCATCATTCCAGTGGCCAGGCTCCACATGCACATCCTCCAGTGGACCCTCCAGGTGCAGTGGGACCAGTGAACGGACGAATTAGATCAGTTAGTGCTGGTCTCTTCCCCAGTCTGCAGAGTGCTCCAGTGGTGGATGGACCCCCAAAACCAGTCACAGGGAGTTCCATTCCAGATCTCCTCTCCTCAGCAAATGCTCACCACGGATGCCTCTGGTTTGGGCTGGAGGGCTCACCTGGATCCTTTTCAAACTCAGGGCTGTTGGTCCCAAGTCAAAACCTCCCTGTATCTCAGTGTCCTGAAGTTGTAGGCAGTTCTGTATGCCATGCAGGCCTTTCAGAACCAGGTCAGCTGCTGATCCAGTCAGACAACCTCAATGTTGTGTACTACATCAACAAGCGGGGGGATCACATTTGTATATACCCTGTGCAGGAGGCCATGAGAGTGTGGTATTGGGCGCTAGACCACAGCCTGACTCTCCACATCCCAGGAGTGCGGACAGTCTCAGCTAGACGCAATCCAGCATGCACAAGTGGGAGCTTCTCTCATCCCTCACCGAAGATCTATTCAACAGATGGGGTCATCCAGAGTTGGACCTTTTTGTGTCCCCACTCAATGCAAAACTATCCAAGTTTTGCTTGTTCGATCTAGGGCCTGGAGTTTTATGGTGAGACACATTGTCCTTTTCCTGGAGTGGGAGGTTTCTTTATGCCTTCCTTCCCTTTCCTCTGATTCGGAGGGTGTCCATCATACTGCCGATGGAGGAGCCACCATGATCCTGGTAGCTTCATTCTGGTCTCGCCAGGTATGATTTTCTCTACTACAGCAGCTGGCAGGGGAATCTTCGGTCCCCCTCCTCCTTTGCAGGAATCAGTTTACCCAGAATCAGGGGACCCTGGTCCATCCCAACCTCAGGTCCCTCCATCTGCACGCTTGGCTTCTGAGGACGTAGCCATTGTCAGATTTGGGGTTCCTAATAGAGTGGCAAACATCGTAGTGGCCGCACGAAAACCTTTCACTCGAGCAACTTATGCCATGAAGTAGAAGTAGTTTACCATATGAGCTACCAAGCATAATCTGGATCCTTTCACCTGTCCAGTGAACCAGATCCTGGACTACCTGATCTCTCTGTCTAACTCAGGTCTCCAGTACTCTTCCCTCAAGGTGCATCTTTCTGCTGTCTCGGCTTTTCATGAGCCCGTGAGAGACCATACCATATGTTTGTTTCCCATACCTTTTTGAGGGGCATCCTGCATCTGAAACCTCCAGTCCATTCCCCTGTCTTGTCTTGGGACTGGAATTTTGTTTTGGAGAAGTTGACCCTGTCTCCTTTTGAGCTAGCCGCAACTTGTGAGCTATGCTTTCTTTTATGGAAAGCATTATTTTTAGTTGCTATTACTTCCATTTGAAGAATTTCAAAGCTTCAGGCCCTCTGGTGCAAGGAGCCTTGTTTGATTTTTCACAAAGACAGGGTGTCTTTGCGTGTGAATCCCAAGTTTCTTCCCAAGGTGGTGTCTTGAGTTTACACTGAACCAATCTGTCCACCTTCCTGTTTACTTTCCAGAGCATGCCAATCCAGGGGAAGCACTGCTTCATATGTTAGATGTGCGCAGAGCTTTGAACTATAACCTGCTCCACACCAAGGAATGTAGAAAGTCGAAGCAGTTGTTTGTTTCTTTCACCCCAGGTAGAGAGGGCGTTCAGGTTTCTAAACAATGTTTTTTCAGATGGTTGGCTAATTACACTGTGTTCTGCTACAACAAGTACAGCAAAGAATTGCCTGGAGCAGTCAAAGCTCATTCCACAAGAGGCATGGCTACCTCTGTGGCTCGTTTCAAAAGGGTCTCAGCCACTGACATCTGTGTGGCTGTCACCTGGAGTACCATCCAGACTTTTACCAAGCACTACATTCTGGACATTGCCTCTAGAGCCTGTGCAGGATTTGGCACGGCTGTGCTGCAGGGCCTCCTGTCTTAAGCTTAAGGCTGGCCTTCCTCCCAGACTGTTTACACCTGTAACTGCTTGGGACTCATTCCTAAAGTGTGACCTGATGACTGAGATACCCCTGAAGAAGATAGAACAGTTACGTAAGAACTTGCCATAACAGTAGATCTTCGAGGAGATCTCAGTCATCAGGTCTGTCTTCCCTCCCACCACCACCACCCTCTTTGGGGGTCTCTTCGCTGGAACTGGCTATCTGGTGTATCCAGCCTTTCTTATAGACCTGGGCACCACTCCCTCTTCTCAGTTCCCCAACGCTAGAGCTATGATTCCTTTGTCTCCGGGGGTTGGGGAGAACTGAGGAGGGAGTAGGGCTGCCCATGCCTTTATAGGATTAGTGATGTTATTGCATGATGTCGGGTTAGGCCAGTTGTACTGCTGAAATCTTCCGTGTGAATCCTGCTTCATTGACTACGATGTGACCTGATGACTGAGATCCCCTCAAAGATATACTATTACGGTACGTTTTTATGTAACTGTTCTTTTCTGCTACAGTTAAGAAAAACATTAACATACAGTACCTGTCAAATGTACTTGTCTAGGTTCTTCCTATGCTGTGTACCACAAGTGTTTTTTTTCATTTTTTGTTGCTAACCTTTGCCAGGTCTACAGTGCTATTTCTGTGCAAAATGTTGCAAACATCTTTTTTTCTTGAGAAAAAAATACAGCTAAAACATTTATAAAATACTCAGATTTTGGTGGAATTAGAAAAGTATACCGCCAAATAAAACTGGAAGATGCCTGGAAACTTTTATAGTGAAAAAAAGGTAGGGTCAACATTTTTGCCCAGTTTCGTTGCACTACTGCTTTAACATCTAGCACATCATCATCCATGACTTCCAACCCCATATCTGCCCTGATTAGGTGCACATTCTGAGATCTCAGAGACCAATTGGACAAGTTAATTCATTTATCTAGACCACTGAGTCTCAAAAGTGGTTTAGGTGCTATGCTGTAATTTGGCTGCTGTACCTGTGGGCATATATCACCCTCTTACTGGTTCTTAGTTGTTAAATTTTGATTCCCACATTTTCTGTCGGAATCAATTCTTTGCTCTAAAACTTTCATGGGACTTCTAGGGATACTAACATCCCATGGAGGAGGACATTCTAACTCCATTTTTCTCAGTATACCCTCTGCGTGTGTAGCACTTACAACTTCATTACATTTATAATAGAAGTGTGGGATAACAAATGGACTTCACGCAAGATGGTAGGTTCAATGCACCATTTGCCTGGCTCAATGTTTAATAATAATAATAATAATATTTATTTATACTGCGCCTTCTAAAAATCAAGACGCTTCAACAAAAATTTAAATAAACAGTATAATAACACACATACAATAAATACTAATTCATAAAAACAATAAAATAACATCAAGTCATATACACTTGATACCACAAATGGGTCTTCAGGGCCTGCTTAAATTCCTCCACGGATGCGCACTCCCGAAGCAGACGGGGTAGAGAGTTCCAAAGGGTTGGGGCCGTGTACATAAAAGCACGGGCCCCTGAAGATTTTAAAGAAACCCTTGGAATCTCTAGCAACCCCTCATCCACCAAGCAGAGCGATCGCCTAGGGCAGTAAGATACCAGAAGCTCTTTCAGGTAGTCCGAGCCAAGTCCATGTAGGGCTTTATATGTCAGAAGTCCGACTTTAAAGGTGATCCGCCACTGTACTGGCAGCCAGTGCAGTTCGCACAGCACGGGAGAAATATGACCGGCACAGGGAGTACCCGTCAATAACCAGGCCGCAGCATTCTGCACTAGCTGCAAGCAGCGGATGTCAACCCCTGGTAGTCCTAGATAAAGGGAGTTGCAATAATCAAGGCACGCAGTCACAAAGGCGTGGACCAAAGTCAGCAGATCACCAGACGGAACAAGGTGCTTAATCCTGGAGGTGTTCCTCAGATGGTAAAAGGAAGATTTGACGACCTTCGACACCTGCGATCGCACTGTCAGCTCGTTGTCAAAAATCACCCCCAGATTTCGCACCTGTTCAGAGGTAGGGAGCTGGGAGCCACCAAGAAAAAGTCCTGAAGGTAAACAAACTCCCCTCCTCTCTATCTGGTGACCCGGGTCCACAACCAACACCTCTGTCTTCTCCGAGTTCAACCTCAGCCATCTCGAGTCCATCCAATTCTGGATTTCAGTGAGACAGTTGTTAAATGTCGACAGAGCTCTATCCTGGTCTGGTGCAAAAGATAGGTAGAGCTGGGTATCATCAGCATAGCAGTGAAACCTCAGCCCATACCTTCTTACAATGTCTCCGAGGAGCAGCATATACACTTCGAACAACATGGGGGACAACACCGAACCCTGAGGTACCCCACATGACAGAGAGACTGGGCCAGAGGAATTAATCCCCCACACCACCCTCTGAGTTCTGCCAGTGAGAAAGGATCTAAACCACCCGAGGATTGTACTAGACAGGCCACAGATGAACCTCAGGCACTCGAGAAGAACCCCATGGTCCACAGTGTCAAATGCTGAAGAGAGATCAAGAAGAACCAAGATGGAATGGCTCTTCCGATCTCTCGCGATCAGGAGATCATTGAGCACCCAAACCAGCACAGTCTCAGTACTATGCCTCTTTCGAAAACCAGTCTGGAATGGTTCATAGATGTCATGGATGGTCAAATGGTTCTCCAGCTGTATTGCCACTACTTTCTCAATCACCTTCCCCACAAAGGGAAGGTTACAGATTGGTCTGTAGTTCGCATGGCAGACTGGGTCCAAAGAAGCTTTCCTCAAGAGGAGCATCACCACCGCCCATTTCAGGGAGCTAGGAAACTCACCCATCTCCAAGGAGCACCAGACTATCCATGCTAGGACTAGGTCAGTGGTATCCCAGCAACCCTTAATCAGGGACGTTGGGCCCAGTTCCAAACTACAGCATGTAGGGCACATGTCTTGGACAATCCGCGCATGACATCGATGAGCTTCGGTCAGGCAAAGGAACTCCAGGAGAATTTGGGGTTAGTGACCAAGCGCCGATCCATAGCTTCTCCCATAGAAGGTGCAGGTTGGAGCACCACCCTGATGTCGGCCACCTTAGCCATAAAGAAGCAAGCAAGCTCTTCACATTCTACTTGTGAAAAAGCTCTTCAAACCTGCAGGCAGGCTGGGTTGCACAGTCTGTCTACAGTTTGAAAGAGCTGAGCTGGTCGGTTCTTAGCAGCCGCAATCTCCCCCGGACAGGAACTCTGCCTTCTTACGGGAGGTTGCAGAATGATAGACTTGGTAATGTTCTGTCAATCTACGATGGTCAGCATCAAGGGCGGATCTCTGCCAACAATGTTCTAATCTATGTCCTTGTCACCGCATCTCCCTCAAGGTCCCATCAAACCATGGGAACCGTGGGCGAAGGGGGAGAGGATGAATACGGACAGGAGCAATGATATCCAGAGCCGAGGAAATGGCCCTATTATAAGCCAATACCAAGACATATGGGTTACTGCTCACTCCAGAAAACTCCAATAGGTCAAGCACCACCGTCAGGCCCTCAGAGCTTACATCTCACAAAGGGCGGTACCTGACCATCTCCATAGGGTTAGGCCTATGAAGGGGGGTGCAAAAACTGAACCCCACGGTGTAGTAATCAGACCATCCGACTGGTTCCACCCCCAAATTGAAGGCATCGATCCCCAGGAGAAAGACTAAGTCAAGGGAGTGACTGCCTTTATGAGTGGCAGAAGTAACAACTTGTGTGAGGCTCAAAGATATCAATTGGAGGAAGTGTTTTCCAAATTGTGAGAGTTCGTTATCGACCCAGGCGTTAAAGTTGCCTAGGACCATCAGCCTGGGTGACTTGAATGCCATTTCAGTCTCGATCACGAAGTCTGCAACTTCCTGCAGGAAATGCTTCTCATCACCTGGTGGACGGTAAATGAGGGCGATCCTACAACCCACACCCGCCACCACGGTACACTCGGATGACTCAGTCTCTCCAACTGGTACACTCGTGAGGCCCAGCTCGGTCTAAAACAGACCGCAACCCCCTTGCAGTCCCACCTCGGGCGGTGCAACTCCGAGTATTCCAGCTGGAATAGCGGCCTCTAATATGGGGCCTGCATTCTCATCCAGCCAGGTCTCGGTAATGCATGCCAGATCCACAGATCCAACAAGATCTGCAATAACTGCAGTCTTATTTTTAATCGATCTGGCATTACACAGCACCGCTCGGGTAGGACGGGCCTTTGGAGCTGCTCGAGCTACCTGCCCACCAATACTGGTGATGCCCTTGGGTATGGAAACTAGGCATGGAGGACCACGCTCCAGATTTTTGATGTTTATTCACATCAAAAAACTAAAGAAAAGAAAAGCTCAAACTGTGAGCAAAATAAAAGGTGTACAAAAGACAAAAGAAATACTTCACTCTTGTGGCAAACTTCACATTCAGTTTCCACCTCTGGTAAGACCCTCCCAGTCCTACTCCTTCCCTAGTCAGAATGTATTGACCCTATCTTACAACATGCAGTTCGGTTACATCTTTATACCTGCCCACCAGGTCAGGTGCTATCAGCATCATCACAGTGTTAATACAAGATGTCCATAGTCTTTCTTAATATTAGGACAGTCATTGATCAAATGGCCTTTTTTTTTTTAATGACAGCCATGACATATTATTTCAGTCAGGTTTCACAGTAGTAGTGGTAGTAATAGAGGAAATGTTTCTTACCCCAGTCGTGGTGGTTGATGGCTTGTCACCTGTCCTTTGATAAGGGGAGGGTCTGGCAGCAAGAAAATCATCGGCCAAAGCAGTATTTTTTCTCAGCACCCTCCGGCTTGTGCTCCTTGACCCAAATTTGAACTTCTGGGGGCAGTAGTCTCACAAATTGCTCAAAGATGATAGCATCCATCAACTGGGCATTAGTTTTAGTCTCTGGCTGTAACCATCTATAGGATAAGTCTCTTAGATGGGCATATACCACTCGAGGAGTATCTGTAGCAGTCATTTTCAGGAATCGAAATCATTGACAGTAGGTTTCTGTATTGATATCATACCATCTAAGTATTTCCCTTTTTACTACATCATAATTTTCTGCATTCCTGGAATCTTTCCGGCTGTATACCAGTTGTGCCTTACCAGTCAGTTGTGGGGCAGGGCGGACTACCTGCTGCTCACGAGGCCAACCACATATCTGTGCCACCCATTCAAACGTGGTGAGGTATGCCTCAATATCGTCACCATCCGACAGTCTACATAACTTGATGTCTCTAGGACTACTAGTCCTTTCCGTAGTCCCTGTTTGAATGGCCTAAAGTATTCTTATTGTGTTGGCCCACTTAGCTTCTTGTTTCCATTGATCCAAATCTCTTTCCTTCTCCATCTGGACCTGTTAAACACATAGCCACCTCAGCAGGCTACCAGTATCCTCCGGTGGGTGGACGTCTCCGGTTCCTCCGCCACCATGCCTCAGCACCAGGCAGATCCAGCATCTCAGGTTTTGGTCACTGTTTTGGGTGTGTCATGTTATCAAGTCCAGTTAGAAGTGGCGCACCACTGACTTCTGACATCTTCCTCGTCTGGACCCCAGTAGGCTGGTTCACCACCATGTCTTGGAACGTGTCCATCTGGGATACCTCGCCAGTATCCACCGTACAACAAATGCCGCCCCTCAATGAACCATTTGCCCATCACAATGTTTATTCACATCAAAAAACTAAAGAAAAGAAAAGCTCAAACTGTGAGCAAAATAAAAGGTTTACAAAAGACAAAAAAAATACTTCACTCTTGTAGCAAATTTCACACTCAGTTTCCACTTCTGGTAAGACTCTCCCAGTCCTACTCCTTCCCTGGTCAGAATGTATTGACCCTATCTAACATCATGCAGTTCGGTTATATCTTTATGCCTGCCCACCAGATCAGGTGCTATCAGCATCATTACAGCATCATCACAATGTTCAAACATTTTTAGAAGGCTCCTTTTAATTTATAAGGATGTGGAGCTTAAAGCTAAATATAATATATATATATATATATATATATATATATATATATATATATATACACATACACTATTATAGCAGGCAAACTACTTTTAAATAGAGGGAACATTAAAACAAGTGTAAGACATTTCCTTCTGCTGAGATTGACAGGTGGTGAAATATAAAAATAGGCACTAGAGGCTGCTGCCATCTTATAATGAGAGCAGACAGAACACTACCTGGCAACAGAGAACACCCAACGGGTGAAAGAGTCTGTTATCTTTTAAGTATAAGAACAGGGACATGTTCAGAAGTAATGTTCTACTTTAAACATAGTAAATAAATGTACCCCTATTATTTTCCTTAAAGAAGAATGTACAGTTGTCGGTTTGCATTTCACTCAACTTGTATTAAATGTTATTAATGCATTATGTCTTGCCTTGCTCTTATTCTGTAAAAGGGGGAAGGATATAAATGTTTAACTTAAAACTTCTGTGGTCTGCTGTAGGATTTCTTTAGGTCCTGCATACGTAGACTCGAAGGGAGGGTAAGTAAACTAGTTGTATAGCTTCAGTCTGCCAGCGCGTCTATCGCGACTCGCGCTGCACATTAAACAGTACTTTAGCATGCATTACCTGGAGTCAGACATGGATATGAACACTCTCGCATGCATAAACGGGAACCGGGCACAGATATACAGTAAGTGACATGTTTAGCAGCTTAAATATCGCACCAGATGGTTGAAAAAGGGGATATTTACACCAGACGAATTTGTTTACAACCCATAATGCTAGTTGCTATGCGTATTGTCATACGCGCATGGCAGATACCTGATTGTCTGCAATACTCAGTTCTGGAAAAACAAAATAATAAGCAGCTTCAAACAATCCTTTTTAAAGCGCTCATAAAACACTTAGGTACGGACGTGCAGTCATTTCAGGAGCTTCATAATGTTTCAATCAATCTGTCAGATTCCATTCGGTCCCTTCGTGCAGCCAGTCGCAGGGTACAGACCCTTCTTAGGCCAGCTTGTTTTAACTCATTAATTTACAGGTGTACCAAGCTTCCTTTGCCTGGTACATTTTACAGTACTGAAAGCTGCTTCCTTTTATTTTACAGCACTAGGCAAAACACCAGGTCTCTTTGTTGTTACAAATACGTTTTGTGCTCTACTGTATTTAGCGCTGAAAACACCCCTATCATTGAACCAAGAAGAAAAGTGAATATGGTAGCGGAAACAGAGAAGCAAAAGATGGGGGGCGCCCAGAGGTGGCCAACCATCTGAACTAGAAAAATTAGGATAGATTAAAGAAGCATATAAACTGTTGCAACAGTAGTTTTTAGAACCACCATACAAGAGGAATAAGGTCCAAATCAAGGGACAGGACTAATTCCTGTCACAACATTGTTTTTTTTAATGAAACTAGCTCATCATTCATTTTTTCATTTAATTTATTTATTTCACCAAGAAAAGGCTCTGTTGAGCAAGCTCATTTGCAAAGGAGGTCCTCGGTAGGAAAGGGATACAGATAAAAAGCACAGCAAGACAATAACGTGAATAATATAGCATGAAATACAAATACATTTACAGATACAATGGTGGCAGAATACAGTGGGGATACAGTCAGTATACATTAGGATACAAGGTTAGGTGACACTGTATCATGTGATATATTCATGAAGGCAAAAACAGTTGCTTCAAAGGAATTGTGTAGAAAGAACTAAGAAACAAAGGACAAGCACTAGTTACATGAACATGTTTCAGTACATAGATTGTCAATGAGGGCTTTGAACTGGTTATGCTGGACCAGAGAGCTAAGTTTTAGGGTGCATTGTAACTTACTCCAGGCTACTGAAATAACACTGATGATCGCAGATTTGCCATATTGCGTCACGTAACTAAGTGTGTCCAGGAGATGGATTTTGTTTTCTTTTTTTTTTCCCCCCCAACTCTTTTTTCAGCACCAGTGCACCGAGGCATCTCTCAGAGGTGCCTATTCGATTCTCGGCCCCTTCTACTCCCCACCGTGATACACCAACACCGACTACCCCCCTCCCCCCCATTGAGAGATTTCCCAGTGCCTAGGATCATCCCCCTGAGGCAGGACCCACCTCTCCTACCTGGTAGCATCTGTCTGAAATTAGAGGGTCCATTTCTCTCCGGGGGTCGGTCATGGGTCGTCGGTATGGGCATCCGGTGTTGGGGATGTAAGGGAGGTCCCTGAGGCCCTCATTGCCTCCTCGGTGCAGTGGGTATTTTCTTTTTTTAGTTCGCCCCCCCACCCTACCCCTGTAGAGCCCAAGCGTGCAATGACTCCAGGGGCGTCCGTTGCGGCTCTCGTCCCACTTCTTTGGCCTGAGCATTGCAGTACCTTTGGTCTCCACCGGGGCCCCTTGCAGTGCTGGGCACTCCCTGGATTCCCAAAGAGGAGAGCAGTCCTCGGATGATCGATTCTCTCTCTCCCCTGCTGACCCCGATGGCCGGGCTCATTCCCGAACCTGGGTTGCCAGCGTGGCGCAAGGTGTGGCGTCCTGCGCCTCAACCCTCAGCGCCACCAGGTCAGCTATATTGTTCTTTCTGAGAGCGTAGCATCAAGAGGATTTGCTGAAAAGTTCAGTGAAGTACCCAGGTAGATCATTTGTTAACACCTTATAAGCTCACATGTACAGATTGTGTAGTCTCCTTTTATATAGAGAGGACCATCCAACTACGGCATATAGATGACAATGATGAGCCCTTGGTGACAGATTAGTGATGAACCTCAGAGCTCTGTGGTAAAGAATGTCAAGTTTATTTAAGCACATGATAGGGCATCGGCTGTAGATTAAGTCAGCGTAGTCTAAGATTGGTAAAAAGTTGATTGCACCAGACACTTTCTGGTATTCATAGGGAAGCAGTGCTGGTTTCTATAACAGAAGTCAAGTCTGGCATGTAGCTTCTTACAGACTGCATTAGTATGAAAGGAGAAGGATAGTTTATTGTCAAGCCACACACCTAGATATCTGTAACTCGACACTACCGCAAGGGATTCTCCGAGTAGTGTACTGATGACAGAGACAGAGGTATGTTGTGATGTAGTGTTGTTGGTGAAAAACATTACCTTAGTTTTGTAACTGAGAGAGGAAATCACTGTCCCGCACTTGCTTCTTCTCACCTGTAACCCTGTTCTTGTATCTATTGTCCAACCCTTAACCTTATAACTGCATATTATCATTGGGCTGTTGTATTGCTATCCTTGTTTGATCCGAATTCATATTTCTCTTTTTTTATGTTGGTGCGCTTGCGCAGCCAACATCGTGGGACAGTGCAGCTTTGGAGGCGGGGTCGCTGTTGGGCGAATGCAGGACACGCACCAATAGGTGCGTCCAGCATTCCCCAATCAGCCTGCATGCCAGCGCCACACCATGCACACATAATGTGGTGAGCACATCTCAGAAAAGGTCCGCTGCAATCCGAGCAAAGCTTGTCATACGCAGCGATCCTTTTCTTGCCGTGCTCGCCGCCATTATGTGCATGGTCGGCGAGCGGGTGGCTGCCTAACTACTGCCGACTTCGGGGGTGCCCAATCTCCCTGTCGGTTAACACCCCCGCTTTCTTTGAGTGCCGATGGGGAGCCCACTCCCTTCAGTATAACCCCAATTGTTGAATGCGAGGCAGGTGCCCAATCCTCTCGGCTTGCACCCACCGCTTTCTTTGTGTGCCGATGGGGGTGCCACGTCGGCATACTTCCTCCTCCCCTCCCCGTTGTGTGCTGACGAGGTGCCCAATCCCCGTCGGCTACAGACACCCCACCAATCAGTTAGGTGCCCACCCCAGCGTGCCAAATTCCTGCAAAAAAAACTGTCCTGCAATGGTTTTTTTTTTATTTTTTTCCCTGTAAAATAAAATGGTCCTCGTAGTCTTGATGCCCCCTCCCCACCAAGCACTCCACCCACTGTGCACCCTGCCTCCCCTCACCCCATACTTACCTGTGGAGTCTGGCGCGACGATCTTCTGTGGACCGGGAACACATCTACACTCTTCAAAGCTGACCGCGAACTGAAGAAATGCCGGTAAGCTGTATAATGGAATGAATAGGGTTTTTTCAACTTTAATGCATATCTTGGGCATTTTTGCGAATTTTGGCCCCAAATATTCAACACAGGGTTTTTGGGACCCCTTCTCATGAATTCTTGCACTGTCATTCTGTCCCAAAAGGTGATTTCGCAGTCACTGCACGGAATCACCTTTTGGGACCGAGTAACAAAATGACAGTGCCACTGTTCATGAGAGGGGCTCTCAAAAAGCCTATGTTGCAAGTTTGGTTGGAAAAATCAAAAAATTACTGTTTTTACGAGCGCATGAGTAACCGCGCAACGACGTCAGAAGGTAGCGTGATCATGACTATTTTCATGCCAGATTCTCAACATTGGCATTTTACTACACCTTCTTGTGAACTGTACAGCTGTCCTTTTTCACATCCTGCCCGAAATGTGTTTTTGCACTTCCAGTGCAGAATAGCGCGGTCACTGTGCGAAATCAGTGTTTGGTACACATTGCAAAAATGACAGTGACACTGTTCATGAGCAGAGGTCCTAAATTGCTTATGTTGAAAATTTAGTGGCAATACTCCATAAAATGACTTTTTTACAAGCGTGCGTAGCAACTGCGCAATGTACACTCGTAAGTTAGCGCATTTGCAATATTTTCACACCATATTCTCAACATTGGTATTTTACCACACCTTCTTGTGAACCATACAACTGTCATTTTTCACATCCTTGCCAAAATATGTTTTCGCACTTCCGGCGCAGAATAGCGCTGTCGCTGTGTGAAATCACTGTTCGAGACACATTACGAAAATGACAGTGACACTGTTCATGAGCAAAGGTCCTAAAATGCCTGCGTTGAAAATTTGGTGACAATACTCCGTAAAATGACTGTGTTACGAGCATGCGTTGCGCAGTTTGAACACACACTCATAAGTTCGCAAACTTATATTTTCACTCCACATTTTCAACAGTGCCATTGTTCTACACCTCCTAATGAACAGTACAGCATTTTTTACATCCTGACCAAAATTTGTTTTCGCAGTTCCGGCGCATAATAGTACGGTCGCTGTGGAAAGCCCGTGTTCGAGACACATTATGAAAATGGCAGTGACACTGTTCATTAGCAGATGTCCTAAAATGCCTGTGTTGAAAATTTAGGGACGAAAGTCAATAAAATGAGTGTTACACGAGCGCGCGTTGCGCAGTTTGCACGCACGCTCATGACTTTGTGAATTTGTAATACTTTCACTCCAGCTGTTCATCATTGCCATTTTTCCATACCTCCTTATGAACAATACAGCTGGCTGAAATGTGTTTTCGCACATCCGGTGCAGAATTGCACAGTCACTGTACGAAATCGCTTTTCAGGACACTTTCAGGAAATGATGGTGACACTATTCTTCAGCAGAGGTCCTAAAATGCCTATGTTGAAAATTTGGTAGCGAAAGTCCAGACAATGACTGTGTTGCAAGCGTGCATTGCACAGTTTCCACGCACCCTTGTAACTTTGTCAATCTGCAATATTTTCATGCCACATTTTCACCACTGGCATTTGTGCACACCTCATTATCAACAGTCCAGCTGCCATTTTCCACAGCCTGCCCAAAACGCGTTTCCGCAGCTCTGCTGCACAGTGGCGTACTCGCTGTGTAAAATCACCTTTTTGGGACACATTAACAAACTCACAGCGCTATGCCTCTCCAGCTCCGTCACTGCCAATGCCAGCGCGACAACATTCAACATTGACAAATGCTTGTTAATGTTTATTCTCAGTCACTTTTTTAGTATCTTTGGTTCTGATGTTTACCTGTTTCTTGTTCTTTTTGTTGTTGTTTGTTTGATGGGAGCCTTTTTTCAGTGGTCCCTCAGGGGTTGTAGGGATATAAATACTGCTAAACTCTAGTCATCTGTTTTAGCTCTGACTGAGGCTGAGTATTAATATCAAAAGACAAAGACTCATTTAGGGGATAAACCATCCTTATGGCTCTTAATCACATCGTCTAACCTTGCTTCATTAATGGCAGTATCTTCCTTTGTAGTTTATGTTGTTGCGTGTTATGACTGACTGCTCCATTATCGTTAAATTTGCTGTATATTAGTGTTTCAGAAATCCTATTATTTCCTCAGTAAGATAAAGAGGGAGACCACTGTTGAGGTAATGTATTCTGTCTTGTATCAACGTGGATCCTTTCACTATCTATCATGGGCGTGGTTCACAGTTTGGGTCCTGTGTCCCTAGGGACTCATGGTCTCACCCCACAGTTATTTTCTAATTCTTTTAAGCCCTCTATTGTATGTTGTAAATCTTGCATAACCTCAGTTGTCTTATTTTTTGAAAGTAGAATACTGTCGTCCTGTGTGGGTGGTATAAGTTATTCAATATAACTTTGGCATCTTCAGTGCCTAGGAGTGACAAAAAAAAACCTGCTTTCCAGCAGATTCTCTGAACAAGTCATATTTTTGCGAATAGCTTCAAAATTACCCTTTTCCCCTAAAATTGATGGGGAGTCTAAATGAATTAGTACAGCAGATTAGGTGACCTTTCCAAAGAATTTGGTTCATTCAAATTAGCTAAATTGGGCGAGGGAAGTAGCAATATACTTATTTTCAGGTTAGCACCCACTTTTATCTTAGGAGTGGAGGTTCTGCCACCACTACTGTTCTCCAAAACGGGATCCTAGATATGAACCAGTAATCAAATGGTCAGTCATTTTGAACTGATTTTTCCATAAAGTTGGTCTCTCCTTTTTTATGTTGGCTTGCACTTGCACGCCAGCCAACATCTTGCGGTAGTAGCAGATTTCGGAGGTGCGGTCAGTGCGGGCAAATGTAGGGCACTATCAGTAGATGTGTCCCTCATTCCCCAATAAGCCAGCATACAGGCGTTGACATCAGCAATTTTTAAAGTGGTCAAAGCTTCTAAGAAAAGTGCCACTGCAATGAGAGGCAATCTCGTCATGCAGCGGCACAATAACACGCCTCCTGATGTTCCTTTCCTGGTGAAATATTTCAATAAACATGGCGGCAGTGGCTGCCGCCACCTGCTGCACAAGGCCGGATTCAGGAGTGCCTAGTCCCCTTGTCGGCATGCTAAATAACCCCCGCCCAAGATTGTGTTGCACACTGGGAGCCCACCCCAGTATGCCTCCCCATAATGAAAGCCGTCCATCATCGACATGTTGAGGCCCCACCCCTATTCTGTGCCGCACTGGGAGCCTACTCCAGTGTGGCAAAATCACCCCTCCAAAGTCATGACGCACACTGGGAGCCCACTGCAGTGTGCAGAACACTTTTTATACACCTGTGGAAAAAGAAAACTGTCCTCGGTGTTGTCCCCCACCCCCCCAAGTACCTAAAAGAAAGAAAATGGTCCCTCGCTGTGCCCCCTCACCCATACTTGCCTCCAGAGCCCAGCGCCATGATCTTCGGTGGACCGGGAACACGTCTGCATTCTTCAAAGCCTACCGCGAACTGAAGAAATGCCAGTAAGCTGTATAATGGCATAAACAGGGTTTTTTCAACTTAGGTGGATATCAGCCATTTTTTGGAATTTTGCCTCAAATTTTTCAACATGGAGTAGCTTGCACCTCATGAACACATGCACTGTCATATCGTTACTGGACCTAACGTGGTCATGTCGCAGAAATACTCGCGCCAAATTACCTTTCAGGATCGACAACAAAACAACAATGCCACTGTTCATGAGGTGGGTCCCAAATTTATCTTGAAAATTTGGTGGAAAAATTCTAAAAAATGACCATGTTACAAGCGTGTGTTGCACAGTTTCGATGCATGCTCGTAACTTTGGCAATTTTTAATATTTTCACTCCAAATTTTCAACATTGCCCTTTTTCACATCTCCTTATAAACAGTACAGCTGTCTGTTTGCACATCCTGCCTGAAATGTGTTTTCGTACGTGTCACACAAGGGCGCGGTCGCTGTGGAAAAGTAATGTTCAGGCCACATTAACAAAATCGCAGTGACACTGTTCATGACCGGAGTTCCCAGAATGCCTATGTTGAAAATTTGGTTAAACAAATCCCCCAAATAATTGCATTATGGCAGTGCATGGTCACCAATTTTTCACATTTTCACTCCAGATTTCCAACAGTGCTATTTTTTTACACCTCCTCATGAACAGTGTAGCTGTCATTTTTCACATGCTTCCCGAAATGTGTTTTCGTACCTGTGTCACCAAAATACACAGTCGCTGTACAAAATCGCCTTTTGGCAAACAAACTGAAAGTGCCACTGTTCATAAGGTGGGGTCACAAATGGCCTATGCTGAAAATCTGGAGTGAAAATACCAACAAATGCCCTCAGCATTAGGGTTTCCAACTGCAATGCCCCACCCTGTGCAGACTGACAGGCGTCAGGGGTGTGAGTTGGCATTGTTCCACCCCCTCACCCTGCAGTCAAGTGACAGTTGTCGAGATGTGCGTTAGACGCCGCCCCAACGATCACCCCGCTTCTCCTCACACTGCCTCATGTCAATATATCCCCTTATGGAATGGGGTGAGCATCAGGCCCGAAGACCCCAAGACTATTCGCGGCACTTGTTGGTCTCTAAGGGGTAGGGTGAGGGGAAATGGCATGAGCGTTGTGGCCAACTACCCAAAGGCATGCCCCAGTGCCTGTCACTCTCTGCATGGTAGGGCTGGGGTCGGCGTCAGTTCACTACTTCACTGCCAATCCTATTATGCATCTCTCTAACTACTGCACTACAATGCCAGTGCCAGCAAGCCAACATTCGGCATTGACAAATGCTTGTCTTTGACTTCTTGCCTTTCAGTTCTGGCAGAGCAGAGAAAGCAATACCCTTATTTTTCTGTTGTCTAGTACTGGCCTTAATGAGTCACAGTGGTGGTGACACTTAACAGTAAGTTTATAGCCAAGTGCTAGCATTAATTGGCAGTCTAGGTTACAGTTCACAAGTCAGAGCAGTGTGATAAACACATGGGGGGGTGGGGGGTCTAAAATGCAAAATGAGATTTTAATCTCAGAGTCCTTAAAATGATTCCCAACCTTGATCTTCCAACTGGAAGCCACCCAGGAAGTTTTCTGGCCACTGAAGATAAATAAAATGAATCCAAGCCGGGTTAGTACTGGGGTGCACAAAGCCTCCGTTTTCAGGAATAACACTTAAGAAGGACCCCTGTGTGAAGTAAGCTCAAAGTTACTACCGTTATCCCGATACTTAAATCAGTGGCATGCAAGGAAAGTACCTCTGCATCAACTTGCTTGCTGTATATTCGAGCGGAGCTCAGGCCTAATCAATATACTAAAAATAATTCTAGTAAAGTTTCAGAAATGCACAGCATAACAGACTTTAAAAACACAGGATGAGTTACTGTGCTTTCATTTTAACAAAACTAAGTAAAACAAGATAAAATCCAAAATATACAACAGATGAATTTAACAAGTGTGCTTACTTTATTTTCTTGATGACTAGTGTCTCAGATGAAAAAATTGAAAGGCACAGGCCAGTCCCGTGAACAGCAAGAACCTTAAGGCTAGTGCTGTACTGAAAAAGATGAAAAGGAAAAACACTAACGCAAACGACTGCCAGATCAGTAATAAAAAGAAAAAGGCACATTGGCAGCAGTACTTACTTATCTTAAGGAAAAAAAAAAAGAGTAGCTTTGGAGAAAAAAAAAATTGCAGGCTGCCCAAGTAACAAACAGTAGCAGTGTGTATGATTGCATAATCAATGCCAACTAGCTGCTTTTATCCTCTGCAGCCAGAAAAGATCCAGATGTAAATCCATGACTGGACTTGTACGAAAGTTAAAAATGTTAAATATTTGCTTTTCATAAAAAAAAGAAAAAGAATGTATATATAATTTGTGCCTAGTGCCGGCCCGGTGGTGCTTAGGGTTGAGGCACTGGATGCCACACCTCGTGCCATGCCAGCAACCCGGGTTCGGGAATGGACTCAGGTTGCTGGGGGTCAAAAGGGGAGGGAGAGGATTGAGCGTCCAGAGAACTGCTTTTCTCTCCCGGGTGGGGTGCGGGTTTCGCTCGGCTCCTTAGCGACCCCAGTGGAGATCGGGGGTCGTACAGGAACTGGCACTGTATAGGGTGGAGCGGCAGCAGATGTCAGCAGCATGCCTGCACAGACATCATTGCATAGCCACACTTCAGGGGGTAAACAAGAAAAATGCACCCTGGCACTCAGACAAGTGAAGGTGGGTCCAGTGGTCGACCCCCACGGCCTCAGTCAGATCCATCCCCAGATGGTCACCATGTGCCTCCTCCACTCCCTAGCAGCCCTTCTAGATTCTAGATGGAGTGCCAGAGGAATCAGGGTGGTCCCACCCTGGGGGGCTCAGAGCCAGGGGGGATGGGGCAGTTGGTGGTAGTGGCAGGAGGCACTTCCTGGAGCAACGGCCAGACTGGAAGGATCTCAGGCCGGACGGGACACAGCAGCACTGAGAAACCTCACCGGAGAGAGGTCTAAGGGGCCAGTGAAAGGAGGCATAAATAGAATTAAAAAAAAAATTTGTGCCTGGCCTCTTCAACAAAAATAAATATCTAAAGAAACCTGAATTAGGACTTTTAGTCTGACACCGAGGGGGGTTTCAACTGATTATAGATCCCATGTCAGTTGTGTTTTGACTGTGTCTCTCTCAAAGAAGACTAATTGTGGTACAATTTATGATGAATGATGTCTGAAACTCTTCAGTCTCCACAGTTACACCACCACTTCGACATTCCCCAGCTTCACTCTCCCCTCGCTCCAGGCCTACCACTCCTATCTCTCCGGATTCTTTAGTGGCCCTCCAAATGGCTGCTAGAATTGTACCTCTGGTAGCACACTCCAACTCCTGCTCCTGGTCACCAGCTCCACCAACTTGCCAGCCACCATACCCCAGGTCACCACACCATTGCAATGTGAACACGTTCCTCCATTCTTCCGGTTACCATTCCAATCCTGTTCTCCAAAATTCTGTGTGGAAGATGAGAGAAAAGATAAGAGCGCCCCCTAAGTGCAGTACATCTACATAGATGGTAGCATTAAAATCAACCAGCCCCCCTCCCCACACACACACACACACACAGTGGGATATGAATACTTGGTAATAAAATACAGACAAATATGAAATAAGGTAGCACATGCTATTCCGTAGCATGTCAACTCACAGGTCCGCCACCCACTCCTGTGAAGAAGTACTTTCTGATGTCCTTCTTGAATTCCCTCTTCTGTTTTAAGGTTATGCTGATCTCATTTCAGGGAGGCTTTTGCAGCAGGTTACACCATAAGGACTGAAGCCAGTAGGTGTCAGGACTCCAAAGAAAACTTCTAGCTAGGAGTCTATAGCAGGGGACCATCCCCTGACATCAGTAGACCCGTGACGTCTGCCTAAGGTATAAAAGGGGCAGTCCCCCAGCACCACCTCAGTTCTTTCCCCACCATCAACCTGCACAAGTCAGACCTCCAGGGATGCCTTCTGCTTAAGTAAGCCTTCCATTTTCACCGTGTTACCCACTCTTTATTATGTTACTGATTTCTCTTCAATTTCAGTAAAATCTGGGGATGTTTTCTTCTCCTTCCTCATCTGTCGAATGGCGGTTAGCGAAGTGCTCTTGTGGCAAGCTGCTGCCCCACAAGGATGGCCATTCGGTGTGCTTACTCTGCGTAGGCCTGAATCACAACATTGAGGCCTTCCGGCACTGCTAAGAGTTCAATCAACGCACGCGGCTTCACCGCCAGAAGCCCTTGGAATCCTTCCTACTGCAGCAAAACCTTTTAATGATGGAGAAGGAGCTTCACCAGAGTACCTCCACTTCCCCGGCCTCCAGGGCCTCCACTTCTTCAGCAAGGGATTTGAAGAAGTCTTTGGGAAAGCACAAACACCAAGAGAAGCACAGAGAGAAACCCTTGTCCGCTTCCCACTCCAGGTCCCCGCGTAAGTTGGGCACTGATCATGGGTCTTCCTCCCACGGGAGGTCAGCCCCTCCACTCCACCGCAAGGAATTTCTGCCTGAAAACTATCAGAGCTGCAAAGTCTAGTTATTTCTGCTCTGAGCTTAACGCATCCACTAACACTGCTACTAAGTTTTGGAAAACTTTAAGGGAGTTAGAAGGCCATAACAGTGCTGGCACGCTTCTTCACAAAATTTCAACTGGTAGTACCCACACTACAGATAAAAATGTGATCCTTGACCTCCTTAACAATCACTTTGCCACAGCAGGGATGGCTTTTGATACCTCCCCAGCAAATGCCATCAGGGCACAGTTCCTTAGTCATCTAATTGCCATGATCTGGAATCTATTGACCCTTACCACTCTTTCTCCTTCTGTGTGGTCACCGTCAAACAGGTTGAGGATCTCCTTCTTCAACTTGATACTAAGAAAAGTGAGGGCACGGATATGATTCAGCCTTTCTTCCTAAAGTTGGCCTACTATATTCTGGCTCACCCTGTTACCCACCTTTTCAATTTGTCTCTCAATCAGGGCTCCCTCCCCAAGGTCTGGAAGATGACTCATGTCATCCCTCTATTCAGATCAGGGGACCCCTGCAACCTAAATAATTACTGCCCAATCTCCTTGCTCTAGGCCTTGTCAAAACTGTTGGAGAAGGTAGTAAATGAACAGCTCAGATCTCATCTGGAAAGTTTTAATCTACTAAATCTGATTCAATCTGGTTTTCGTCCCATGCATAGTACCCCCACTGCCCTTGCCAAGGTTATAAATGACTGGCAGTCCGCACTTGATAACAAACAATACATATGCACCTTGTTTCTGGGCCTTAGCAAGGCTTTCGACACGATGGACCACGATTTACTCCTGGTGACGCTGAAGAAAGTTGGGGGTGGACAACCTCTCCCTAAGTTGGTTCACAAACTGTCTTGTGGACAGAGAGCAGCAGGTCAAGGCTGAAGGAGACCTATCGCCAAAATAAATACTCCTTAGTGTCCCCCAAGGATCCATACTTGGTCCACTTCTCTTTGCCATTTATAGTAATCAAACTGACACTGGCCTAAAGTTATCTAGTATCTATCTTTTCGCTGATGATACAGTGCTATACATTGACAGATCAACTCCGGATCAAACCATTTTGGACCTCCAGAATGATTTCGACATCTTCCAAAAAAATCTACTCAACTTGAAACTCCTGCTCAATGCCAAAAAAACTAAGGCCATGTTTTTTTCTCTCCACTGGCCCCTCATCTAAAAAACAAACAAACAGATAAGGTTTTTCACATGAGCACCCTTTTGGGAGAAGCCCCGGAATTCGTGGAAAAATTAAAATACCTGGGGGTCTGGATTGACTACAAATTGTCCTTCGTTGATCACATTGATGAACTCACTAAGAAACAGTGTCAAAGGCTCAGTATTTTCTTCAGGATCAAGCACTCACTAACCCAAGAGGTTAGAAAACTCCTAGTCCAAGCTACCTTCTTGCCTCTCCTAGACTATGCAGACTTCCTACATGGCCATAGTACTACCACAGCTCTCTCCAAACTTGATACCCTATACCACAGAGCCCTTAGGTTCATTTTGGATGCCCCTTATGACACGCACCACTTCATCCTCTCTTCTTCCATAGGCTGGAGCTCCCTTAGCTTCAGGAGGCAAAAGAATGCTATGCTATTCTATGGACATATAAAGCAATCACTCATAAATTACCTCAGTGCCTCACAAGCTGCCTAACTCCCTGCATCCCTAGTGCCTATTCTCTCAGAAGTCTTACCATCTTATCTCTGGCTATCCTTAAAGTTAAAACGCGTTTTGGTAGAGCCTCAATAAGCTTCACTCTTCCTAAGCTCTGGAATAAGATACAGAAAACCTTAAGGCCTGCTACCCCTGTCACGTTCTCCCTCTTCAAATCCTTGTTCCTGAGGGCCTTCTCCGAGGTCTGTCATTGTTTCAAGTCAAGATCTTAACATCACGATTTGTTATTGCTTTAAATTCTGGACTTAAACCTCAACCATTGCCTGAGGCGTCATTTGAGTCCTCCCTTCTGTCATTGTCCAATTCAAGGTCCCAACATCACAATCTGTCTTTGATTCAAGTATTGGACTTAAACCCCAACCATTGCCTGTGGCATCTGTCATGGTCTCCCTTTGGACAGTCCTTCCTCCCTAGGCCATCATGTCTAACCCTCTCCTATCTCAGCTGACCTTCCCTCCCTACTCCCTATACCCCCCCCTTCCCACCCCACTTGCCAGTCCATGCCTACAGTACTTATCAAAGGACTCATACATTTCAATCTTCTTCGCACTTTGACATTAGAGGAACTGCCATTCCTGCACACTGTGACTCCTCCCATGATGTTTACTGTATAAACTTTAGTTCATTACCTTACGTCCATATATCTGTAACCATTCAATTGTATTTAAATGGCACCACCTCCTGTTGAACCTATTGCTATGTTCTGGTGCAAGTATCTTGTCACATGCGATAGTTATATGTTATTATGTTGTTATTATTACTATGTAATTGTTATATATGTTCACTCAACCTGTGATGTCTTAACCCTGTTGGCAATTGTTTTCACCAGGTCCATCTTGTAAATGAGCTTGTCTCGATGTTCCGCCTGGCAAAATAAAGATTTTGATTGATTGACTCTGTCAGCCCTTTCTCCATCCAGGCTGCCAGTTGTCAAACCACCCACTATCCTAACAGTCTCAGGCAGTGGTTCTTTGGGGCTTGGGTCTTTGACCTCAGCCTCTGAGCCCCTGAAGCTTAGGCCCATCCAGAACACGGGTGCTCAACCAGGTGGCTCAACTGGGTCTTCTTCAGGTGGCATGTCTTTGCCCATCGCCCTCCGAGTCAAGGCATCTGCAAAGTCGGTTCCGAAGTCAGGGACTGACATCAGTTATGCCCGGGTCATGCGGTCACTTCCCCTGCAAGAGTGATGCCTCTGCCCTGCTTGGGAGTCAGCTCCCCTACACGAGCTTCTCCCTCCAGGTCTGCTACCTCCCCAGACTGGCATCAGCCTACACCAGTTCTGCTGGTGCCAACCCCAACAACACTGCAACTGTCATCCCCAAATCCCTCACAGTCGCCGGCTGGACCTGCCATCCCACAGCCGATACCAGGGGAACGACGCCCAATATTTTGACCCCAGTCAGACTGACGCCAGGGGGTTCTTTACCTCGGGATCAGATGCCGGTTAACCCAATGCCACTGAAGTCAATGCCAGGGTTACCACATCCTGATGAACTGACACTGGGGCCTTCCAAACCTACCCCACAGATGCCGGTTCCCCCAACCTCCGCCCAGTTATCAGTCGCAGAACTTAACACACTTTTGCGGCCTGTTAGGTATACTTCACAGACAATGAGGCCCTGAAGGAGCCCCCAACTTCAACCCTGAAGAACTCTTCCCCCAATCCTCTTAAGGACCAGACTCCTCCTAAAAAAACTCCCAACGCCAGCTCCTAGGGAGCTTAAGCCACAGCTGGCAAGGCCTGACACCAGTCGTTCTACGTTTCATAAGTGTAAGCCTTGGCACTCACCCTCTCCCTCATAGAATTTGGGTGAGTCAGGGGGATATTCTTCCTCCTCCTCGTATGATGACTCTGGAGATTCAGATATCCAGTCAGAGCCAGAGAAGCCCAAGATACCCCACCGTCTCCCCCAGACAACCCAACTTTCATGGATGTGGTGAGGCACATCCAGGCCATCATGGGCTGGGACACTGAGGAAGTGGACCCTGAGCAATGTCAGCTAGACACTTTCCTTTGCAAGGAGGAGTCCTTGCCTCTAGTGGTCCCCCCCTCATAGACTCTTTCAAGGATGTCCATAGGGCAGCTTGGAAGCACCCGTCCTCTACACCAGCGACGTCCAAAAAGGTGGATCGATTGTATAATGTCCCAAGGGATGAACCCTTCTATGGGGAGCCCCCAGGGGCTGATTAGGTCATTATCAACGTGGCCCATGACCATACAAAATGACCCAGATGCCTCAGTACTCAGCCTACTGATAAGGACTGTAGGTGGATAGACAATTTGGGCAAAAAGGTGTACTCCTCAGACACGTGCCACCCATTCCCTAAACTTCCTTGCCCACATGGTTCAATATCAGAATGCCCTCTGGGAGAAGGCTTTTGAGGTGGCACAAGCTCAGCCAGATCTCCCTGGGAAGGCTGAGCTGCTGCACCTTCTCAAGTCGGGTTCTGATGGAAGGACCCACATCCTCCGAGTCTCCTATGATTCTGCGGACTCTGCAGAAAGAGCCGTGGCTATGGGAATTTGCCTACACTGCCACTCATGGCTTAGGGTTTCTGGGTTTGCCCTGGATATCCAGCCTAAGATCCTGGATGCCCCCTTTAGAGATCCCCTCTTGTTTGGTGAGGATTCTCAAAATATAATCACTCACCTCCAAGAGTCGGGTAAGGCTATCCAATCAGTTCATACCATTTATCGGTCTCAGCCTAAGCCTTCCCAGCGACAGCCTTTTCGTCGCAACTCCAACCAGCAACCTAGAGGTCAGCAGCCCAGGGGTGCCTTTAAGAGAAAGGCTACTTCCCAAGTCACAGGAGGTTCAGCACCCAGATCTCCTAGAACCTCACAGGCTGCATTGCCTGTCCCCATCTCCTCTACCTGACACCTTACCCAACCCCCTTCCTCCAGCAGAATCCCTGCGGGAGGTGGTGGGAGGTTGTTACTCTCTTTGCAGAGAAGGTTGGAGCAGGATAACCTTGAACCAGTGGGTTCTACAGTTAGTGGAACAAGGATATACCCTGGAATTGTTGGAGATTCCTCCAGACAATCCTCCAGCTCCCTCCCATTACCCCCAGGCTCATCTCACCTTGATTCAAGAAGAGATATAAGTGCTTCTGTGAAAACAGGCCATCAAACCCATTCTGCTAGCTCAGCGTGGGAAGGGATTCTACTTGCATTTCTTCCTGGTTCCGAAGAAGACATGAGATCTGTGCCCCATTCTGGATCTCAGCCACCTGAACAAGTTTATAGAGTACAAAAGATTCAGGATAGTCACTCTTCCTGGCCTTCTCCCCTTGCTTCATCGAGGGATTGGCTCAGCTCCTTGGACTTCTAGGATCCTTACCTTCACATCTTGGTGTTTCCACCCCACAGGAGGGTCCTTTGTTTCTGCTTCCAAGAAAACCACTACCAGTTTCGGGCCCTGCCATTCAGCCTGTCCTCGACTCCATGAGTCTTCATGAAGTGTCTCACAGTAGTGGCAGCTGCCTTAAGGAGGGAAGGCCATTTTGTCTTCCCTTACCTAGATGACTGGCATGGAGACCACTTTTTTTCTGTTTCAGGATCTGGGGATAACACTCAACCTTCCAAACTCTTCACTTGGCCAGGTCAAAGACTCCAACACACAGGGGTGATCTTAGACACTAAGCAAGGCAACGCCTTTCTTCCTCCAAACAGGGCAGAACGCCTTCAGACTCAGGCTCAACTGATCTTGTCGTCTCGACAAGTTCCAACTAGAACAGTTCTAAGACTGCTAGAACATATGGCAGTGGCCATTTTGACAGTACCCCTGGCTCATCTGCACATGAGGGTGGCCGAGTGGAACCTTCAGGTCCAATGGGACCAGCGTTCAGACGACTTGGACCTTCCAGTGTCAGTATCCAACTTGGTACGACAGACCATGATGTTTTGGCTGAACCCCTCTAACCTTTCCAAGGGGGTTCCCTTCCAGTCAGAGTCACCCCTGCAGATTCTGACCACAGACACGTCAGGCCAGGGCTGGGGTGCCCATCTGGCAGACCATCAGACTCAGGGGACTTGGTCCCCACTGGAACTTCATCTCCACATCAACGTTTTGGAGATGCGAGTTGTACTGTATGCTCTCCAAACCTTTTAGACGCACCTACTCCCGGGTCCTCTCTTGATCCAGACAGACAACATGTCCATGGTCTTCTATATAAACAAGCAAGGGGGCACACATTCTTACCCCCTTTGCTGAGAGGCAATGAGAGTGTGGTATTGGGCCATTGAGCATCACCTGAGCCTGACTGCTGTGCATGTTCCAGGCATTCAGAACACCTTGGCTGACAGTCTAAGCTGTTCCCAGTCCACAGTTCATGAATGGGAACTTCTTCCGGCAGTGGCCAAAGATCTCTTCAACAGATGAGGCTGCCCAGAACTTGACCTGTTCATGTCCCCATGCAGTGCAAAACTGCCCAGTTTCTGCCCACTAGATCTAGGGCCTGGTGTTTTGTGGTGAGACGCGTTGTCCCTCTCCTGGACAGGGAGGTTTCTATACGCTTTCCCTCCGTTTCCACTGCTACAGAGGGTTCTGCTCAAGTTGCAGTCAGAAGGGGTGGAGATGATTCTGATAGCTCCCTTCTGGCCTTGACAAATTTGATTTCCCCTTCTCCAGCAACTGGCAGTGGAATCCCCGATTCCCCTGCCTCTGTGTTCTGACCTGCTCTCACAGGTGCCCTACTCCTGCTCTCACAGGAGTAGGGCACCCTGGTCCATCCGGATCCGAAGTCTCTGCACTTTCACGCATGGCTCCTGCAGACTTAGCAATTGCCCATTTCAGGGTTTCTCCCCCGGGTTGCAGAGGTCCTAGTGGCTGCCAGAAAGCCCTCCACTAGATCTGTTTATGCTATGAAGTGGAAGCAGTTCTGCATATGGGCCACTGCTCATCATCTGGATCCTTTTACTTGTCTGGAGAATCTCGTTTTAGAGTATATCTCCTTTCCTTATCTAACTCAGACCTGAGTTACTCATCCATTTAGATGCATCTTTCAGCCATCTCTGCATACCATGCACCTATCGAAGGCAAGACCCTTGCCCAACTTGACCTATCCAGCACATTCTTGTGGGTTATTCTGCATCTAAAGCCTCCCATACGGGACCCTGTCTCTCCTTGGGATCTGTTGTTCATCTTAGAGAAACTTACGTTACCTCCCTTTGAGCCTGCTGCAAGTTGCAAGCTTCGCTTTCTGTCGTGGAAAGCATTATTTTTGGTTGCTGTTACTTCTGCTCTAAGTATTTCTGAGCTCCAGGCTCTGATGTGTAAAGAGCCTTATTTAGTTTTTCACAGGGACAGGGTGTCCTTGAGAACCCATCCCAAGTTTCTTCCAAAGGCGGTGTGAGTTTACTCTGAATCAGGATATCCACTTTCCTGTGTATCACCCAGAGTATTCTAACTCAGGGGAGGCCATACTACATAGTCTGGATGTTCATCGGGTGCTTCGTTATTATTTGGAGTGCACCCGCGCCATCTGAAAATCTGATCAGTTGTTTGTTTCTTTCACCCCGAGAAGAGAGCGGGCTTCAGTTTCTAAACAGTGTTTATCCAAATGTTTAGTTAATTGCATTGTTTATTGCTACCGAAAATACAACAAGCCTTTACCAGGCCCAAGGCCATTCTACCAGGGGTGTTGCTGCTTCGTTTGCATCTTTCAGAAATGAGTCCATTGCTGACATCTGTGCAGCGGCCACTTGGAGTTCTGGCCACACTTTCATCCAGCATTACAGTCTGGACATTGCCTCTAGGAGGAGGGCAGGTTTCGGTCTGGCTGTCCTGCAGGGTCTGCACTCTTGAGAGCTTTATTCTGACCTCTTCCTCCTCCCAGCTGACCGGGGTCCGTCCTCTCACTGCTTGGGGCTCAGTCCTGATGGTATAACTTGCTGCAAGATCCCACTGGAAGTGAGATAGCACAGTTACGTAAGAACTTACCGCAACAGTAGATCTTCAAGAGGAGCACTTGCAGCAGGTGCTGCTTTTCCTCCCTCCATCCCCCTGGTGACTGCTTCTCCAACCTTTTCAGTTTCCTTGGTTTCAGAGGAATGCCTCGGTTCTCCATTTTCTATACTTACCAGGGTCTCTGTCGGGAGAACTGAGGTGGTACTGGGAGACTGCCCCTTTTATACCGTAGGTGGAAATCAGGGGCGGGCCGACATCAGGGGGTGGTCCCCCGCTATATACTGCTAGCTAGAAGTTTTCCATGTGGTCCTGGCTCCTGCTGGCTTCAGTCTTTATGGTGTAACCTGCTGCAAGAGCTCCTCTCAAAGATCTACTGTTACGGTAAGTTTTTACATAACTGTATTTTCTTTCAGTTACTCTGGGGAATCCACCCTTTTATACCTCTACAGGTATCTGTATGTCTCTATCATAGCTCCCCTTTCCCTCATGTCCTGCAGAGAGTACATGTGATGACTCCCCCATTTCTCCTCATAGGTCTTACCCTGCAGCCCTGTGATCATGGATAGTTTGTAACCATTTCCTGTCCTTCAGCTGTGGGTTAAAATTTGCATGCACTACTCCAAATGTGGTCTAACCAATGGCTTGTACAATGGAAATATCACATTATTTGTGTGACTAGTGAAACCCAACCTGATGCATCCCAGCATCCTGTTTGCCTTTCCACATGCTATACTACATTGGGAAGAGGCTTCCAAACTATTGGTAATTATCACCCCAGGTCTTTTTTCGTACTTTGAGTGCTCTACCATGACTCCATTGATGTAGAATTCTGAATGTAGATTTTTGTTTCCATTGTTCATCACTTTACAGTTTTTGACATTGAATTTAAATTCAAAACGGCAGAGTTGCTCATCAACCAGTTAGTCAAGCTTTAGGCTTAGAGTCAGTTTCTCAAATTCATCTTTATTTTCATACAAGTAAAGTACAAGAGTCTGACCGCAACCAGGGAGAACGGTAGTGCCCAGGTCAAGCAGCATAAAATGGAAACAGTCACGAAGACCGACACCTACCAAAAGGTCTATTCTATGATACTGCTCTTCATAAACAAAGACTGTAGACCAAATCCACTGTGTTGTGCAAAACCTCACCTTTATTCACAACAAATAAATATCCACGTGCCATTAACGTCCAAGGGAAAGCACGCAAAGTGAATTTCACCACAAAGTAGCTACCAGGTCCACGCGGTCCCATGATGCCAGCTGGCATAAAGGCTCCAGTCCCCTCACAGGTGTGACATCACCTGACGCGTTTCACACACACGGTGCTTTCTCAAAGGCTGACTTCAATTAAGGCATGTATCCCTTATATTTCCTCTTAAAGTGACAGTGCCCATTATGTCGTTCATGCAGTGCGTGCAGTTCTCAGCCAGATCCCAAAATAACAAAATACATGCAGGACAGATAAATACAGAAAGAGTAACACAGGATAGTTACAAGTACAATAACCTGTGCCACTTGGCAGCCAATTGTCACCCAGGCACAATGGATACAATACATTATGTGCACCATAATAAAGTCTCAATCATGCTGCTTTCATAATATAGTCAAAATACAGCACTGATGGCTCCTCAAACCCATCTTAAATGCATTGTGAACTCCCAAATTAATATTGGGGCAGTCATAGGTGCACCTCTGTAAAAATGAAGACACAATATTATTAGTAATATACATAAGCCTAATTAATCTGGAGTCCATAACAGTTAGCATTCCATCCCCAGAACTCACAATTCATACACCCAGTACATATATTCAATGAAAATTTCAGTCCTTTATACACTGAACTGGACTGGAAGCAATTCATTTATCTAAGAAGGGGGTCAATCTCAATCCTGTCATTCAACTACCTATTTTCCATTGCCCTAAGAAAAAAGATCCAGTATTATTCCCTTTAAGTAAGATGTTGTCATAGTTACCCCCCCCCCTGTCCTGATAGGTTTCTTAATTCCCATAAAAGAAAATTCATGGTCAGACGTATTCTAGATTTCCGAACTTGAACCGCTAGGACATTGGTAGGTCTCCCTTCTGTATTTCGCACATGTGATCCCCAATTCCAGTTTTAAAAACTCTTACTTCTTACCCACCCAGAAGCTACCACATTTACATTGAGACAAATAAACAATACCACTGGTACTGCACGTGATGAAGCTACATACATTAACCTTCCTGCTAGTGGCCAGATTAACAAAGGAACTCACGGCTGGCCCAGTGGCACTGAGGGTTGAGGTGCTGGACACCACACCTCGCGCGCCATGCCGGTGACTCAGGTTTGGGAGCAAGCCAGGGCCGCCGGGGGTCGACAGGGGAGGGAAGGGATTGAGCATCCAATGGACAGCTCTCCCTTCCCGGGGAGGGTTCCGGGGCTTGTACCGCTCTGTAGTGGCATCTGGCGGCAGTCGGGTGCAGCTGAGCGCACCTGGTGCGGAAGGTAACAGGGGAGGAGCTTGGCAGGTGGTGGCATGGTGTGCCTAGCCGCCATTGCATGTCTGAGCTCTTCGGGGGGAAAAAAGTAAGAAATACCCCTTCATTAGGGATAGGCGAAGGCGCCTCCTCCAATCCACACTCTCAACATTGAGCTCTCTTCTCTCCATCCGCCCCACCGCTCCAGGCCCAGCAAACTACACTATAGAAAGAGCGCCTTGGGCGGATAAGGCGCCACTTCCCTGCGGGGGTTTAGATGTGGGGGTTCTGCTGGGCCAGAGTGGGGAGTAAGGAGTAGAGTCACAGTGGGAGGTAGAGATCGCGGATAGGAGGTAGCTGGAGAGAGTTCCCCTCTAGAGGCGAAGAAACAACGTCTACCAAAAAAACAAAGGAACTCACAGTCCTAACTACTGGACAATATTTGCTGTTCCCACATTTATAACAGCCCTCTTTTTTTGGCTGGTAGCCACATACATGGTTTATCCTGCAGGGGTTGCACCAAATGTACAGTTATATCTTTGATGTTTTTGGCCCTGCGATACACCAATTTGGGGCCATCAGTTTCCAGTTCCCCTTAACCCAGGACCCTTCTTAACCAGGTGCAAATGTGTTTTTATAATGGACGCTGTCTGTTGGAACTGGGGATTGTAAGTGGACACAAAAGCAATTTGTGGGTCACAGTCATTAACCCTCACTTTCTCTTTCAAAAGTTCCTGTCTAAGAATTTTATCAACCTCCTCTTTAGCTTTAAAAATGATGCCCCTGCAACATGCCGTGTTATGTAGTCTATTTATTAACTCCCCTGTCCAGGCCTGTAACTTCTCTCACTGCTACAGTTCTTCTTGGTCCTAATAAATTGCCCCTTTGATATGGTAGAAATAACATGGTGGGGATGGCTGCTACTAGCCAGTAGTAATGTGTTCTGGTCTGTGGGTTTTCTAAATAAATCTGTGGTAACTCCACCATTACCACCTTTCATTATAATTAAATCCAAAAAAATAATTTGGGTATGACTGAAGCACACGCTAAATCTGTGTACGCTGCTAGGTTGAGATAAAAGCTAAAACTACATACTGAGTATGCACTTTTCCTTAATGCTTTGAAATATGATAACATGCAAAATAATGTAAATACTGCTGGTAAACTTTTTCTGTAATGTTCTACATTGTCAATGGGTATTCACAACAACTGAGTATAGTGCACCCCTACCAGGGGTATGGCACAGGCCAGGCTTTAGAACGTTGGGCATGTGAGGATTCCAGGCAGCAGCAACTCCCCAGTTCAGCTGTGCTATTGAAAGGGGAAACGGCTACCTTTATCTTCTCTGAAGATTTTCAAGATTTTCTCTTGGGGCTGCAATTCTGCATAGCAGGTTGGGTCTGCCTGGTTCCAGGGAGTACCCCTAAATTAAAATCATGTCTGTTAATCTGCGGCTTTCTAATTGACTAACCTTCCTTTCCCATCTCCATTTGTGGAGTTGGAGCCGCTTCTGCCTTACTAGGGTGTTTTAACGGTCTCTGATTAAAAAAAAAAAAGTGCCACAGGTACGTACATTTTTGCTTATTTCTGGGGTGGTGTAGGGTTTCTGGAGGGGGTTTCTCTCACCTCTGGCGTCGGTTGTCTCCCGCGCTTCAGGTTTCTGTGTGACAAATTTTTTAAAACTCAGTTTTATGATATTTTCTGACCTTGTGTGGTGATCAGAGGGTCTTAGGAGGTTTTTTCCTACCTCTGCCCTCTGAATGCTTTTGCACAGCCACTGTTCAGCAGATGGTTGGGTGCGCACTTCCTCCTCAGTTCGTTTTTGTGTGCCAGAGGGTGCATGCGGTTATGCATAGTGTGGCACGTTAGTGCACGCAATCGCCTATGTTTTGCATTATGCTAACATGCTTGCACATGCACAAATGCACGCATGCCTGCGCTTAGCATGCTAACATCATGTAGGACATTGTGACATTGTGCGCACTTCTGCTAGTGAGCACACACACCTAGTCTGCTCCCTCTAGCTATGTTGATCCCTGTCTGCAGCTTCAGAGGAGAGCCATCGGCCCAGGCAAGCTAATATGGCTAATTATTTTTTCTCTGGTAATTTTTTCTTTCAGGCATTCACAATTATAAACATATTCTTGGCACCATGGCTTATCAGAGACCATTAATTATGAAACGATGTTAGACCTGCAAAAGGATGATTAGGCCCTCCCCCATGGGTTCCTGTTGCCTTCACTGTGTTGCTCAGCCTAGTGTTGCTCTAAAGGTTCCCCCCAGCCAGTCCGCCAAGCTGGGTAGGGGGCACCTGGTTCTTCAGTTGGCAGTGGCAAAGCAGAATGGCAAAAATCACTTTTGTTGCTCCTGGGTGAGCTTTTGGGCCCCAATATTCTGCAGGACATCCCAGCAGACACACCCGACCCCAAACTGGACCTCTTAGGTCAGGATGGGCCCATACAGGTATGTCCAGGTGTCTCACGGCGAGAAAAGGCTGCAGAGACAGATGTGCAGGCAGTCCTCGATCCTGACTACTTAAAAGGTCACGGTGAGGATTTGGGGGATCCTGGGGAAGCTTCTGACCTTCAAAAATTGCTTTTTGATGAAAAGGACGTCTCCTCTGTGGAGGAGGAAGAGGAAGGGGAGTGGACGGAGCCCGGGTCAAGGATTCTGATTCCCCGCATTTGACAGTAAGTCCATGTCTTTTTTGATGGCTTAGGTGTGTAGATCTTTACAGCTCAAGGAGGAACAGTTCATAGAAATAGCGGATTTCAATCTGATTCTGTCTGCATCCTCCTCTGCTCCAAGGTGTTTCCCAGGTTTTATTCACTGTGACCAAATTACTGAGCAAGAATGGGCAGGTGTGGATCAGAGAAAGTATCTTCCAAAACCGAAGACACAGCCTTTTCCATTTTTAGAGGAGAAATCTTGCAGGTGGGAAGCCTCTTTGCTGGCGGACAAGGCCATCTATAATTCAGTCAAACACAGCACTCTGTCATTTGAAGGCTCTCTGACCTTAACAGGTTCCCACAAAAAATGCAGCATGTAGGTTGGCTTTCACCTCTAATGGTGCAAACCTACATACTTCTTACATCTCCTTTGTTGTTGTCAGAGCCTTAAACTTCTGGGTCACTACTCTGGGCAGTTTTGTTCCTCCTGATTCAGACGAGCGAGCGTTTTGCAGTTGATTACCATGGCCTCTACTTTTCTAGGTGACTGTACAGTGGAGAATTTGCCCATGTTGGCCCGTTCAGCCTACCACACTATATCGCCCATGCAGGGTGTATGACTTAGGCATTGAGCTGCTGATCAAGCTTCAACTAAGCTGTTTAATTTTCTCTTTGAAGGAGGCTTGTTGTTCAGTTCCAGCCTGGATGCTATTTTAAAAGATATTCAGGACAAGAAGGGCCATCTTCCAGTGTCAATAGCATAAGACCACCTCAACCCAGAGGGGTCAAGGTGACGGCCATTGCAGGCAGTCTCGACGGGGATTTCATCCCTTTTCGGAACTTCGATAACCAGAGAAATAGAGAAGCCTACTCAGGTAACAAGAGTTACAGTAATAGAGGGGCCCTGGCTAGATGCAGTGCAGGAGGCCCAGCCCAAAAGCCTGGTGCCTTGCAATGAGGGTATGCGGGGCCTATCCCTGCCCCCCTTTCCTTGGCAGAAGACTACAGGAATTTTACTCAAGATGGGCCCAAACAATATCAGATGCCTGGGTTTCGGAAATCCTAGACTTGGGCTATGCCATATAATTTTCAATAGTCCACACTAGGGGACGTTTTCTGCTGTTCCTGGTCTCCAAGGACATTGCAAAAAGGCAGGCAGTGTCAGAGACACTGAACCACCTCATTCAAATCAGGGTCATTGTGCTGGTTCCGCCAAGCGAGCATGGTCAGGGGTTCTACTCGATCTATTTCATAGTTCCCAAAAAATTGGGTGGTTTAAGGCCCATCCTGGATCTGAAGCATCTGAACAAGTTCGTGCACTACACAACCTTCAGGATGGAGTCTCTGAGGTCAATCACCCGAGCTGTTCAGCAGGGGGGATTTCTTAGCTTTGATAGATCTGACAGATGCCAACCTTCACTTTCCCATCCATCTGTCTCACCAAATGTAGTTCAGGTTCTCAATACTGGTCCAACATTTCCAGTACAGAGCACTTCCCTTCAGCCTTGCAACAGACCCCAGGGTCTCCTCAAAGGTGCTGATAGTCTTGGTGGCTCAACTTCGACAGGAGGGGCATCATGACTATCCTTATCTGGATGACCTGCTTATTCATGCACCGACATTGCCCTTGGTGAAGAGGTCAGTGCTCAGGACTGTGGAGATAATCGAGTCCCACGGCTGGGTGGTGAACCAGGAGAAAATCTCTCTTGAACTATCTCAGACCTTGGAACACCTAGGGCAGTCTTCAACACGGAACAAGGGAAGGTCTTCGCACCTTCCCAAAAGAAGACTCTGTTGATGGAAGTTCAGTAGTTCAGGGCTCAGTCATCAGCCTCAGCCCTCAGCCTGCTACCCATCCTGGGCCTCATGGCAGCAGTGATAGATCTAGTCCTGTGGACTCATTTTCATATGCGGCCCCTTCAAATGAGGTTGCTGACAGCCTAGGATCCGACATCAAAAGATTATCAAGCCAGAATCTCCATCTCCCCTCAGCTATGACACTCCCTGAGTTGGTGAGTTAATGTGCAGAATCTGAACAAAGGGGGTTCCATTGGAACTCCCCCCAGAATTTATTCTAACAATGGATGCCAGTCTGTACGGTTGGGGGGCAGTCCTGAATCAACTACCCACTGAGGGAACTTGGTCAGTGCAGGAACAGCATCTCCACATAAATGTTCTGGAAATGAGGGCAGTTTGCCTAGCTCTTCTTTGATTTCAAAATCTGCTGCAGACAAAAGCGGTAAAAGTAAGGTCAGACAACACCATCACAGTGGCATACATAAACAATCAAGGTGGCACAAAGAGCAGGGAGATGCTAAAAGAAGCCTCAAATCTTCTCAGGTGGGCAGAGGAGAATCTTTTCTGTGTTAGCGGTATACATGGCAGGGGAGCTGAACATTCAAGTGGACTGGCTAAGTCACAAAAATGTTCACCCCAGGGAGTGGAGGTTGAACCTTGAGGTGTTCAGCCTTCTGTGCAGCAGGTTCAGTCGGCCTCAGATCATCTGTTTGCCTCCAGCTACAATGCCCAGACTCCCAAGATTTTTCAGCCATTATCTTGTCCACAGCCGTAGGCAATGAACTATCTGACTCAAGAGTGGGAACTTCTGCAGAGCATATGCCTTTCCCCCACTGGCTCTTCTCCCCAAGGTCATACAAAAAATAAGACAATCGATGGAGCTTCCTCCTAGTAGCTCCAGAGTGGCCAAGAAGACCATGGATCTCGGGCTTAGTGAGCCTAGTTCAGCAAGCACCCCTCTGCCTTCCAGTGCGAGGAGACCTTCTGTCTCAGGGTCCCATTTTCCACCCAGATCCAGAAGCGATGCAGCTCGCAGCCTGGCTCCTGAAAGGAAACTCCTAAAATTAGTTTTCGCTAAGAAAGTACTAGATACTTTGATGGCTACCAGGAAAACTTCTACTTCAGCTGCTTATACTCATGTATGGACCACTTTTTCGTCTTGGGCTAGGAGGAAGGATCTTAGGCCTTCCAAGGCCTCAATTCCACAGATTTTGGATTTCCTGCAGGAAGGTGTGGAATAGGGGTTGGCACTAAGCACTCTGAGAGACCAGGTTTCTGCTCTTGGAGCATCCTTGGGCATTTCTCAAGGGACTAATAAATAGGTTATTCATTTTCTGTGTGGTTAGCAGGAGTCATCCTGTGTTCCGATCCCCGGTTCCTCCATGGGATCTAAATCTGGTCCTGAATGCTCTTTGTAAGGAGCCTTTCAAACCACTGTCATCCATCTCACTGGATGTGTTGTCTTACAGGATGTGTTTTTTGGTTGCTGTGTGCTCAGCCAGGAGGATTGGTGAGCTCCAGGATTTATCCCACAAGGAGCCATACCTTGTCATGCATAAGGACAAGGTGTCACTCCGAACAGTCTCGTCTTTCATCCCAAAAGTGCCCATGGCTTTCCATGTGAACCAGGAAATACACCTTCCATCCTTCTGCCCGCAACCATCTCACCCATGAGAGAAGGAGTTGCACAAGGTGGATTTGCGATGGGTCTTTAGAATCTACCTTAAATGGACGGCTGAGTTCTGGAAATCAGATAGCCTGTTTATTCTCTTTGGAGCAGCCAAGCAGGGTCAAAAAGCCCCCAAGGTCACCCTAGCTAGGTGAGTGAGGGCCTGCGTTGCTAATGCTTATGTCACAGAAAGGAAGAGGCCTCCGTCCCTCATCAAGGCTCACTCCACCAGGGCTATGACCACGCACTCAGCAGAGAGAGGTGAAGCATCAGTTTTAGAGTTATGCAAGGCAGCTACGTGGTCTTCCATCCACACGTTCACAAAACACTACAGATTGGATGTTGAGGTTCTGCTAATGCAGCTTTTGGTCACAGAGTGTTGCAGGCAGCAGTTCGCAAGTAATCTCTTGGTGCTTGTTTCTGGCATATAGGATGATATTCTCCCCCATCCCAGCTGTTCTGGGTGCTGCTTCTTAGAACCCAGTTGTTGTGAATACCCATTAACAACGTGGAGCGCTACAGAAAGAAGACATTTCTATACTTAACGTCATTTCCTTTTCTGTTTGCTCTAGCAGTGTCAATGGGGCCCACCCAGGAGCTTCACTTCTATGGGAGAATATCCGGTATTCCAGTGAAGGATGTCCTTTGTTTAATCAAAATCCATATTATGACTTTTCTGGGGCATCCCTCTATTTTCCTGCTGCACTGTATTCCTGTGGGAAAAAAAAAGGTGGTTTTCAGTCAGACTGCGACTACGCAGCTTAACAGGTTTAGTTGTATCTCCCTAAGGGTGGTTTCATTGTTGCAGGTAGTCTCATTGCATACAGTTTTGCCTGCCAAAGTTCACCATTGTGTTTATCAGCGTCAGATTCCAAAAGATTTGCTGGTGCAGGATGTTCTTTGTTGATTGTTCGCTTTACCACAAACAGGACCGACTCAACCAAGCCTTGTGTCCAGTATGGAGTATGCCTTCCTTCGGAGGTCTGCCATTTAAGGTAAGACAGTTTCTATTTACAGTGTAGAAGGAACCTTAAATACAAGTAATTAGTTATAATATAGGCAAATGTGGTAGTTTACTAAGGCACTGAGAGGTCAGTAGTGACTGGGGAGTTGCTGCTGCTTGGAATCCTCACATGGCCAACATTCTAAAGCTTGGGTTGTGCAGTTTTCCTAGTAGGGGTGCACTGTACCCAGTTGTGAATATCCATTGACAATGTTGGAGCTAACAGAAAAGGAAATTACGGTAAGTATGAAGACTTTTCTTCTTTAAAGTGCAACAGGTGTTTACCACACTGAACTGTTCTCTGAACATACATTGTATATATTTTCAGTTCATAGGACCAGACCCCTTGAACCAGCTGGCAGGGGGCCAATGAAACTGTTGAGGACAAGTAAATTCAGTGGCCAGTATGAAAATAAAGATGAGTTTGTAAAATTGGCTCTAATCCTAAAGCGTGGTTAATTGGTTGATCGAGCTACTGTGCTGTTTTGGATGCTATTGTTCTTGGAACTGTAGCTTGGTCATTATCTAGCAGCATTAGGTGTGACCAAAACTGGATCCCCCCCACACATACACACTCACACTTTGGAATTTAATGTAAATTGCTAAATCCCAGCTCTGGATGACTGCTGCTTCACTTCTCTATCCCTTTTCATGGTGCTATTCCCCTTAATCATTAGCCACTCTCCTACACAGTTCTTTAACATCTGCAAACAGACTCACTTTACCTACCGATGTCATTAATATGTATGTTAAAAAGTATTGGTCCCAGGACAGATCCCTGTGGTACTCTACTTGTAACCCCCCCCATCGCTTGCATTTGCCTTTCATTTCCTCACCTGCCACTTTCAGTACCATGTAGCCCCTGGCAGTATACCATTTTAGTTTTCTTTGCCCTCATCCTGTCATTGTCAGTTTTTCCCCATCTAAGCTCACTATCCCTAACCTTCATCCTAAATAACTCCTCATACCTCAGCCAGGAGTTTCCTGCAAACGCCACATTCACTGTTTTTACATTATCCTTGTATTTCAACAGTTGCACGGCCAACTCTGGATATTTCATACAATACATTGGCATATAGATATCAAAAGAACTACAGTATATCACAGACCTTTTTAACTGTACACCAGGCGCTTACTCACTTAGGAGATATTCCTACAGTATATGTTGCTTGACACATGTAGGGTAAGATCTCGTTATGGTGAATCAACAGTCAGTCGCATTCCCCCAACCATATGGAATACCCGCCAAAAATCCTTAAAACGTACTAAAATTATTGGTTTGCAGACTTTCAAATCCCTGCTGAACTGCTCCCTGCAGGGAAATTGTAATTGTTACTCTTAAATTTTACCAATTTTACCTGAAGGACACCTGCTCTGTGTTGCACTACCTATATAGCATTTAATGCCCTGTACCCAGTTGTAGTATAATAGGTGTTTTCTTTTTCCCTTCTCTTTCTCCCTTGCTTGTAACTGCTATATTTTACAGAATGTTATTGCATATACCTCACTGTATTGCCATTTTTGTCGTGTACTTAGACCTTCCTTGTCAGAAATGTTTACCATATCGCAACCAATCAATGTATGTATTGTAATGCATTTTCCTCTTATGTGTACATCCAGGGCCACCTTGCAAATGTCAAAACATTTAGTATGTTGCACTTATTCAGTGTATACATTGTAATGCCTTTCCTCTGTTGTGTCCATCCAGGACCACCTTGTAAATGAGCCTGCTCAATGGTGTTATTCCTGGTAAAATAAAAATTGAATTGAAAAAAAGGTAAAATAAAAATTGAATTAAAAAAAAAAGCTGCCACCCAGTTATATGTGAGAGCCACCTTAGGCCTACACTGGCTGTTAAACTTCTAGCAATTATTATTGTCCTCTGTCTCTCCAAACCTTTTGTAGTTAGTATCACTTGCAGTTTGTCTGTTTTGTTACCTAAGCTTCTTACATTTGTATACTGTACTTTTCATTGGCGCTTACTTGTGCTTTCCTTCCTCTTAGCCTTGCTGAATTTTGATTTTCCATCATTGCCACGATGCCCTTTACCTGCTTCCTTGTTTTCTTGTGTCCTTCATGTGCTGGGGGGAGAGACGACTTGGTTCCCTTTGGCGTATTTGTGTGGTACTCTACTCTATATGTTCTGTTGTTGTCTTATTGCTTGGTGAAATTGATGCACAGTCGTCTGATCTGTCTCAGGCCATCATATTTATTGATTTTTCCAGTGCCATTTTATAATCTTGATGTAGTGTAGACATCATGGTGGGGATTCACAAAACAATCTGAAGGTACAAAACCTTCCCTATGTCCCTAAAAGTTCCGTAACTGCGGAAAAAAGTGGAACTTGTTCCGAGTACTATACACAAAACATCCGCAGCTGCGGAAAAAAAAACACACTGAGGACTGTGGAAAAAAGTGCAGCTATGGAAGTTCCTGAGGAAAAAAAGCCATTGAAAAGTATGGCATATCCCCTTAGAGGCTATTCACAGCCAGTGTTTTTCTGCAGTTGCGGAAAAAATGCTGCACGCATGGTGCACCACAAAGAGTGAGGCGTAACTCTCCCTGAGCAAAGTACAGTGTAACAACAATTGAGATACAATTATAGTGGAGGTGCAGGCACAAGTAATAGCAAACCTATAGTAGTGTCAGTCGTTACAAAAAATGACACACATTTTCATCAAAATACAACAAACTATAACCACTAGACTCAGTGCAGCCCATAAAAGAGCCCCACAGGCAGTAGAGGCAGAGCTGGTAACAGCCTGCAGTGAGTGCTACTGAAGCAGACAACATAACCATCAGTTCCACCAACAGTTACAGACAGCCACTGTGGTGCATGGCCCTGCTGGTACCAGTGGTGCTGGAGTGGTCTCAGTTGAGGGACTGGCTGCTGGTCTCTCTGTGAGTACTTACAGCTGGATCTATGCCAAGACTGTCCAAGTCTGCTGCTCCAGTTCATGTGGATCACCTGTTGTTGTTCCTGCTGAGCTTTTTCCTCAGCTAAGGAAAGAATGTTATAGAGATTTCAGCACTTGTGGACTTCCGTAACTTGCCTGTTTTACGGATTTCCGCAACTGCAGAAATTTTCTTATTGAATATGGTGCAACTAGATTTTTGCAGTGCTACAAGCCATTTTTTCGCAGCTATGTTAATTTGGGCTCTCTTTGTGAATCCTGGCCCATAACTGTAATTTCTTAGGGCAATTTACAATGTTTTTGGATTACTGTGTTGTTAGCATTACCGTTGGGCATTTATAATCAAACTGGCTGCTTACTGCTTACCATTATTAAATTTATGTATATTCTATGACGGGTTTCTATTGAATCCTCACTTATTAAACCTAATTCTCTACGTGGCCCTCTGCCACACTCGGTTATCCACTACTCGATCAAAATTTGTAAGGGAAGTAATACGGTATTCAAGTGGAAACGCTGCTCTTTGAAACTCGTGCCCTTATGAAATAATTTACAGATTATTTTGAAAGATGAGGTACTGTAATCCTTGGGGTACTCCAAGGAGATAATGTAGTTAAAAGTGTGTAATCTTTCATTTATTATGGCTTCATAAACTAATATACTATAATTTTGTCATTTACTGATCTCTGTAAAAACATAGACTTCTTAAATATCTAGTTCTGGAATATTTACAGGTTAGAGAACCTGAAAAAAAAAATTTCATTTACTATTGCACTTTACCAGCGGACTTGTGCCGGACTTTATTACTTAAAATGTTCGGGTGGAGGGCAAGCTCTGCATAGAAAATCATTACGAAACCAAAGGCAGATACTACAACTAAATGCAAGCACTGTGAGAAAGATTTAGGTAAGCAGTAATACTCGACAGGATGGGTGGTATTGGGAAATACTGGACAGCCCAGGGGTGTACTGAGGCCCGTCACCGCAGGCAGAGGGCCTTGTAGCCCCTGGAAGGTCTGGTATTTCCCAATACCGCCCACCCTGTTGGGTATTATTACACTTAGATAATGGCCCATAGGTGACATTCTTTTTAAAATGGATAAAAATAATAATATATAGATAAAAATTAAATAAAAAATAATTCAAATTAAACTATCAGGTAGAGTAGTCTCTGCAGAGCTAGAATCACCAGTGGAGGGCACTGTTTTTGTTAATAGTTTCTTACTATGTGAATGTGCTGTATGTTTTGGCTGCTTGGTGCTTTGTTCTCCCCCACCCACACACACACACACACACTCACAACAGGGGATTTAGTTTATTTTTATCACCGCCGAATCGGACCAGAGGAATGTGGTGCTGAGTGCATGTGAAGTGAGGTAACTTTCTGTTTATTTATGATTGCACTTTGCACAGGGAGGCAGTATAGTGCAGTGGTTTAAGGCTCTGAGCTGCAAATCTGGAGACCTGGGTTTGAATCCCACAGCCCCCACTTGCATACTGTGTGACCCTGAGCAAGTCACTTAATTTCCGTGTGCTCCCAGGTCACACCTGTAAACAAGTTTTCAGCTTAGTGTGCCACTCCTGGTTAAACAATTGAAAAAAAAGAAATGTGCCACGAGTGTCCACTAGATTCAAAGGCAAGAGTGTCCAGCACTTGTTTCAAAGCGTGCCATCACTTGAGATGGAGTGCGATTGAGAACCCAGTAGGCAGTTCAGGAAACTGTCATTGTGTAAAATAAAAGAAAACAATTGTGTTTTAACCTTAGTTTATTTTATTTGCTGGAGAAAACAGTGTGTCTGACCAGCAAACAGGGGAATAGCACGAACCATACTACACTAGCTCTGTGAGAAAGCGCCACTTGTGTCTTTGCCATTTGTTTTAAACAGTGTGTGAAAAGCTTTTATATTGCTAATAGAAGGTTTTTTTTTTTTTTTTTTTTATTGAACGCAGATATTTTGGTTGTAGGCCGGGTGGGGGAGGTGACTTGTCTAGCTCGGGGGAGGTGCTGCCTTGCTCGGTCGTCTGATTAATGAAAGAAAAAATGGCGGTTATTTGATTTAAAGGTTGCTGGTGGCACAAGGATACCAGTGACCATTTGGGGCATGCAGTTGGCACTCGTTTTTAACAGGGCTGTATTGAAAAATAGACATATAGTAATGGAATCCTTTTAGCCAGTTAGGACTCTAGGATTTCCATAGCCATTTTCTAATTATAGAATAATGCATAGGGAGGCATGCATAATGAGAATTTTATGCACACCCAAGGTGTGGGGGGCTATAAAAGCATCCCACACCAAGGGTGTGCATAAAATTCGAGTTTGCAGTCCTCCTTGTGCGTTGCTTTCTTTAATTGCTGGTATCTCTTTTTTTGCCCTGTCCCCCTCAGATGTAATAAAAAAGGAGTTTGAAAACTGCAGTGTGACAATTCATTTATTGTTAACCACAGATAACCAGTTCAAAATGATGTCCTATGTTAAGTGTCCTTGTTTTATTAGGATCTGTGAATAAAAAAAAGTATTTTTTATGGAAATATGCAAATTAGCTTTTCACTTTTGATGGTTTCCAAGGTTTCTGCTAAGTTACAAAAAGAGAGAGCATGTTGAAAATGGGCTGCCATTTCATTTTGTGTTTTTAGTTCCCGACTCGATCTGTTTCATTTGTAAACACTGAAGCGATGAGGTGAATCTAGTGAGAAACAAACGCAAATGTTTTTTTTTATTTAGAGAAGTTTTTATTTTTACTGCCAGAGTGAAAGCTCTTGTGTACTGAATCACGCGCAGAACAGTGAACGCGTGCCTCCCATAGGAAAAGCTAAAGCTGGCGAGTGTTCGCTGTTATAACTTATGGATTATAATGGCAGGTATGCACAGCTTTTCCTATGGAAAGAACTAGAGACCTATTATTACATATCTATATAGCTGGTGGATTATGGCTATTGTTATGGGATAATGCCTATAAAAATTCTGGGGACTTTTAAAGTTACTTTGTTTATTTTATGATTTTACATTACTGCTTGGTGCTATTCAGCTGCTGTACTGTACTTGGAAAATGTAATTTCTGCTAGACAGGCACTGCTAGAGTTGGGTCTTTCATTATACTCTTCTTAGCCATATTTTGTAGAACCACCCTCGAGCCACTAACATCTGGAAACAAATGCAGAAAATACATTCCTTATTAACTAAAACTCTGAATCCCTTTTGATCCAATAATTTTAATTTTGGGAGACACTACCCCTCTATTTTTCCTTAGTAAGCCTTAGCAGGGACACTACTGTAATCAAAACTTTGTCACGGTGTGTTATATGCCGGATCCAATTTTTATTTATGAAACCGTTGTCACCGAGAAATCCTAATTAAGATGTAACATCCTGTTTACTGCAGTGTTCTGGGGAGGGCAGCAAATGAAAGGACTACAGCAAGTATAGATAAAATAAATTATGTTTTTTTTCTTACAGGTAGCAACCCAGGAAGGCATTGCTAGGGCCAAGAAAACCCAATATGAGAAAGCTCTGCAGTACCACTCACTGGCTGTATCAGCAAGCGGCAAGAGCCCACAACACCTTCGGCAGCGAGCCAGGTGCTTGGCACACCTCAAACAGCATGGCAGATCCCTGGCAGACATGGATGAAGTAATTATGAAACATGCCACTGATGACACCAAAACGCAAGTGGGAGACTATTGCACCAGAGGGTACATTCTGCTGCTGGTTTCAAAGGACGAAGATGCCGTTGAGGACTACATGAAGGCCTTGCATCTGCAGCAGGCCCTGACTTTATCCCACATGGTGAGCAGGCCTGGGAGACAGAGCCTGGCACAAAAGTTTCATCAGGCAGCGCTCCATCACTTTGAGCAGCAACTTTATGAGAAAGCATGGAAATTAACTGAATGTGGACTTGTAATTGATAACTGCAATAGTGAGTTAAAGAAACTAAAAGCCAGACTCAAAAGGGAGGCGTCAGGCTGTGTTATGCATTAGCCAAGATTTTGCATCTACCACACCCTTCTGTAATGACTATGCAGACATTTACATACTGTATTGACTACACAGATATTTGCTTATTTATATCCGTACATTTTCTGTTTTTCAGTACTGTTACTTTTATTAGCCCTTTAATTAATATGTTTAATCCATATAGTTTGCAGCAGTAGACTTTATGATAAATTAGAGATCAGCTGGCTGGAAAAATTGCAATCTGACAAAAAAAGAAGCTGACTCATGTTCCATAATGAAGGGCTGGACATATTTTGATTGTACAGTGCCACCCGCCAGAATGAGGCTCTCATCAGTTTCTGCCAATGATATCTTGCAGGATAATGCAGGAACACAATGTAATCCAGTGGCAATTACAGTACTCTAAATTTGTCACCCCGGAAAGTGTGACATGTTTATAACAGAGTGGTTCGTTCTGGTGGCTGGCACTGTTTATAGTGCCTTTCACGCACACTGAGCTGGATTTTCAAAGGGGTGTCCAGGATTTGTGGCACTGTTTTAGCACAGTTACGCAGCTTGCAAAAAAAAAAGTTAGGCCATGTGAAATGTGATGTCACTTTTTGTTGCAAGTGCTGCAGTTTGCACATATAAAGTAACACAAGGTGCTGTAAAGTAGAGAAACTGCAAATGTGTCAAGACATTTGAAAATAGCATTCAGGCATTTTGGCACATTTTGGTTGACACAGGTGGAGCCGACAGTTGGGTACTGCATCTGCGTCTTCACTTTTGAAAATCCAGCCCTGTATCAATTATAAACCACCAACAGTTGTCAGAAGCCACAAGGCCCAGTAATTACCTATTTTAAAACTCAAAAAACACAAGGTAAAAGCATAAAAACATTCATAAACCCACATCCTGTGTCCTCTTTGACATATAACAGCAATAGAGATATAGAAAATTGATGGCAGAGAAGGGCCACATGGCCCATCCAGTCTGCCCTTCTTTGTTGCAGTGCTTACACTGTAGACTCCTCCAGGTCTGCGGCACTTTCTCTGCCATCCCCTTACCTATCCCAGACTTTTTGGAACCCCACCACTGTTTCTGCCCCTACAGCGTCCACTGGAAGACCGTTCCAGCAACAAGAAGTATTCATAAATTACATAAGATCCTGCAAGCATCGTCCAGGATTACGGACTGGTAGACTCTCAGCTTTGCTGTGGCCACACTACTTGTCAAACAGAAAATAATCCCTGATAAAGTCCTTTCCTAAATGAAGTGGCTAAATTGTAGGAAAGGGAGAACCTCAAAAGGTTCTGATAGTCTACTTCTTGAATTTGTCCATCTTCAAGCAGGCCGTTGCTAGACACATTTGCTTTAAAGCCCCAAGGTCTGTAATTCCATTCTTAGTGGTGCTTGGATAGTGCTTATGTATGTTATGTAGATTAGGAGGCAGTATAGTGTAGTGGTTTAAGGCTCTGAGCTGCAAACCTGGAGACCTGGGTTTGAATCCCACAGCCCCCACTTGCATACTGGGTGAGCCTGAGCAAGTCACTTAACTTCCTTGTGCTCCCAGGTTGCACCTGTAAACAAGCTTCAGCTTAGTGTGCCACTCCTGGTTTAAAAAAAAAATGACCCTACCACAAGAAAGTGCTGGTATCTGGATCCAACAGTAATCCAACTAAATTCGGATTTTGGAGCCAGAGTCAGATTGTTCTGTATCTGTCTGGGGATCCAGGTATGTATTGTCAGATCCTGCAGATACCACCTCAGATAATTGCATCCAGTGGTTGGATACCTGGATCTGATGGTTGGATCTGTTTGATCCTGGTTGGACCTACAGGCATCCTCGGATCCTTACTTTAGATACCTGTGCTATCCAAGGCCATCCAAAAATCCAGGCAAAGTGATGATAATGACCTTTTAGGATACTATCAGAGCAGCAGTACTTTAGACCTGTTACTGGCCCCCTTCCTCTACTGTCTTTCCTGGTCCTATTGTTCTTTTGTGTAGTGTATAAACCCAAACCCTGTTGCTTAGACTAGAGATTTATTGAAGCCTGCTGAGTGACTCTCCATTCTCCAAGCTGCCCTTGCCTACTTCTATAACCTTCTTCGTACCTTTCAGCTGTACTTTGGATGTCATTATTTAAATTAATTAATCTGTTACACTGCTATTTTTGTGGAAATACTGTATATAACTGTTTTATAGAACAGTTTATGTCCAGGACACAACTTTTTTTTTTTTTTAATTAAAAAAGGGAGTTTTCTTATGTTAAAGGTATCTAGTAAAAGTAGATCTTCATCGGGGTTATCTCAGTCATCAGGTCACACGATAGGAACTTCACCGTCAGTGAAGGGGAATCCACATGGAAGATTTTCAGCAGTACAACTGGGGCTGCCCATGCCATGTACTTCTGTTGACGTCACCAACCCTGTAAAGGGAATCAACAAGGTTCAGGAGGGGAGCATCTTTCCAAAAAAGAGTTGTTCAAGAACAAGGGGTCGCAGTATGAGGCAGGGGGGAGATACTCAGGAGAAATGTGAGGAAGTATTTTTTCACAGAAAGGGTGGTGGATGCATGAAACAGCCTCCCAGCAGAAGTCGTAGAGGCTAAAACAACTGGAAAGCTCAAGAATGCATGGGATAGACAGAAGGCAACCCTGGTAGAGAAGTTAAGTTGCTGATAATTTAGGATCTGAAGTTTTAAGTAGGTAGGGAAATGGGCAGACTAGGTGGGCCAGGTGGTTCTTATCTGCCATCAAATTCTGTGTTTCTATATTTCTGAGGTGTGTGCGGCCCTGCTTCCTTCACAATTCTTTCCCGTCAACAGCTCGCTTGCATGGGTCTACACGGAAGCGTCACTGTAGTATTTGCGCCATTTTTTCACCTATGGCTTTTTCTTTAATACTTTTCTGAATCTCTGTTTTTGAAGAGATTCCTCCAACTTGTTTATATCGGGAGTTGATCCTTATACCTCTCTCTTCTGTTGTTGCTGCTGCAGAAAGAAGATTGCTGCCACAGATGAGCACTCTGTCTGCTGTCTTGGGCCTGACATGAAGTTTCTGACTGTGAGCTCTGCCAGATGTTTAACCAAACAACCCTCAGGGGACACAGAAAGGCTCCTAAAAATTTCCCAATGGATCTACATGTAGTCAGCTCCGGGCAGAGGTCCTCCGGGGTCCCAGCCTCTCAGTCACCAACCAGATTGTCGAGCACCCAGGCCTCCAAGGCCCAAGACATATCCTTGGGGAGAAGTCATAAAAAGGGCCGAGATCGTGACCACTCCCCCCGGCAATGATCTAATTCCCCAACGGCCTCTTCTCCTTCCTGTGGGGGATCCTCATCGGCTGCAGCTGCACTGACATGGAAAACTTCTGTCCAGGTCTCTGTGCCCACCAGACCCATACTGACATTGTCTCCACCTGATTCTCAGGGTGCCCGACCATTGAGCTGTGGGTCATTGGCCCCTCCTTCATTGACAACAGACTCATCATCGATGACCCATATCCATCCAGGGCTACAGGCCCTTCGGTTTCTCAGGACCCAGCAGGCGGGTCATTATCACCAATCCCCCCCATTAGTGACCACCATCCATTTAAAGTCCTGCTTAAATTCACTAATGTGCTGGTACAGCAGTGGGGCACTTTTAGGCCCCCCCCCCTTGCCGATGTCGTCTATGGCAGCTTCATTACGGACGCCTACTCATTGGCCATGGGAAGCTCCCCGTGAGCCATCGGTGCTGCATCCAATGCCAGACCTAGAAGTCGAAGAGTTTGACGTCAAGGAGAAGTGCCATCTAGACCTCATTCTTCCTGAGGATGAGGAGGAAGAAATCCTGGTCTCTCACAGGCCAGCTGCTTCCTCTGTCAGTGAGGATTCAATAAAGCATACTCCTAGGTCTCCTCCTGAGGACTCCACATTTTTCAGTGTAATGAAGCAGCTGTCCTCAGCTATGGGCTTCCACACAAGAAAGTGGATGCCACCAGGAAAGAGCTGGTGGGCTTTCTGGAGATCCCTGGATCTCCCCCCTAAAATCATTCCTCCAATCCTTCCTGCTCTGAAGAATGCAGCCACGGCAGCCTGGCACTGACCAGACTTGGTACCAGCTGCACTTTACAGGGCTGATAAGCTTTATCACCCCCCAAGGTCTCCCCTGCTATGCTGCTCAGCCCAAGACAGACTCGGTGGTCATCCAGGCAGCTCATGACAGGTCTAAGGCACCCAAGCACCTTAGTTACCTTCCCCCAGATAAGGAGTCTCACAGAATTGACCTCTGGAGAAAGAGGGTGTATGCTTCCTCCACTCTGGGTTTGAGGATTGCAAACTACCTGTCTCACATGGTGAAGTACCCAAATGCCAGTTGGAAAAAGGGCAGAGCCACGGCATAGGCCCTTCCAGATGGCACCCAAAAGCAAGAGCTGCTTTAGTGCCTCCACGCCTGAGAATGTTAGGAAGCACCTCCTCAGGGTCCTCTTCAGTATGGCTGATATTGCCAGGGCTGCTGCATGGGCATATGCCTACATAGACATTCCTGGCTGAGAGTGTCTGGTTTTGCTGCTGATGTTCAGCAAAAGGTGATTAATGCCTCCTTTAATGGCACTAAGCTCTTTGTCCCTGATGTCCAGGATATTATTAATGAACTGCAAACTTCGAGCAGGGTTCTCTAGTCTGTCCACTCTGTCTACCATACAAGCCATCCGAGAGGCTGAGGATGCCATCCTTTTCACAGAGCACCTAATAGGCCCAGTACAGGCCCCCGGGGAAACACAGGACCCCATCTGCCTTCCCCACCAGCGCTGGAATTGCAGCTAAGTATCTCTGGAATGACAGACCAGCCCATGTGGCTGGCTCCACCTCTGCTTGACTCCTTGCCAGACCTCCCTCCTCTGGTACCGGACCAGAAGGCAGTGGTCAGAGGCCAGTTCTCCCTCCACTTGAATCAGTGGAGAACCATAACTTCAGATGCATGGATTCTGCAAATCATAGAGCAGGGGCACACCTTGGAGCTCATAGAGCAACCTCCAGAAACCCCTCTTCCACCCTCCAGTTATCCTCCAGCTCATTTGCCAGTTCTCTGGGAGGAGGTACAGTCCCACAGGCATCAAACCAGTTTCCAGAAACTTAGAACATAGAAGATTGCCGGCAGATAAGGACCACTAGGCCCATCCAGTCTGCTCATTTTCCTTAACTACATAGCTGATGTTGACCCTGTGTGGTCATCAGCCTAGCCCCCCCTTTCCCATATCTGATGTTCCTTTATGCCTATTCTATGCATCTTTGAATCCCCCCACTGTGCTTGCCTCCACCACACCCTGTAGCAGGCTATTGCAGGTGTCCACCGCCCTTTCAGTGAAGAAGAACTTCCTCACGTTTCCCATCAGTCTTCCCCCTTACAATCTCATTTCGTGTCCTCTTGTTCTTGCCCCTCTCTTATACTGAAACATGTCCCCCACCTGCACCTTATTTATGCCTTTAAGATACTTGAAGGTCTCAATCATGTCACCGTGTTCTCTCCTCTCTACCAGTGTATACATGTTAAGATCCTTCAGTCTCTCCTCATACGTGTTCTGGTGCCTGCCCTGTACCATCTTAGTTGCCCTTCTTTGGACCGCTTCCACCCTGTCAATGTCCTTATAAAGATGTGGCCTCCAGAACTGTACACCATACTCCAGATGAGGCCTCAAGAGCACTTTGACAGGCATCAGAGAAACAAGGGATTTTATTCCAGGTTTTTCCTGGTACCCAGAAAGACTGGGGATTTGAGGCCCATTCTGGACCTAAAGGACCTCAGTCTGTATGTCCAGTACAAAAAGTTCTGGATGGTAGCTTTGCCAGGCCTGATGCCCCTCCTCAAAACTGGGAACTGGCTCTACTCACTGGACATGCAGGATGCCTACCTGCACATCTCAGTCTTTCCTCCTCACAGGAGGTTTCTCCGTTTTGCCTTTCAGGGTGAGCATTATCATTTCAGGGTGCTGTCCTTTTGTTTGTCCTCTGCACCGCGAGTCTTTACCAAGTGCTTAGCAGCAGTTGCAGCAGCTCTCAGAAGGGAGGGTGAGTATGTTTTTCCTTATCTGAATGATTGGCTCCTAAAGGGCCCTGTCCAGGGAACAGTTCTTTTGACTCTGCAGCGGACTCTCCAGCTCTTCAACTCCCTGGGCATCACAGTCAATCTGCCCAAGTTGGTTCTGGTACCATCCCAAAGGCTGCAGTATATAGGGGCAGTCCTGGACTTGGCATGAGGGAAGGCGTATAGCCCAAGCTCAGGAACTTGCTCAAAGCTGCTACATTCCTGCCAGGGTGTACCTCATATTACTGGGCCTGATGGCGGCTGTCATACCCACTGTTCCACTGGCACTTCATGTACGTACTGTCCAGTGGACCCTCCGGGTACAAAGGGACCAGCACACGGATGAGTTAGAGCAACCAGTCCTGGTGTCTTCTCCAGTATGCAAGGTACAGCAGTGGTGGATGGACCCCTTGAACCTGCTTCAGGGTGTCCCATTCCAGATCTCCTCCCTGCAGCAGATCCTAACCATGGATGCCTCAGGTCTGGACTGGCGAGCACACCTGGGTCCCTTCCAGACCCAGGGCTCTTTGTCCCAGCTGGAAACCTCCCTGCATATCAGTGTCCTGGAGATGAGGGCGGTGCTCTACGCCATGCAGGCTTTTCAGGACCACCTTGCTCCAGGTCAGCTGCTGGTGCAGTCAGATAATTTAAGTGTAGTTGACTACATCAACAAGTGGGGGGACTCATTCATACCCCCTATGCAGGGAGGCCATGAGGGTGTAATACTGGGCACTGGGATCACAGTCTGATACTCTCTGGAGTCCATGTGCCAGGCATATTAAACACTCTGGTAGACAGTCTCTGCAGGACTTGGTCCAGCATGCACAAAACAGAGCTTCTGTCATCCGTTGCAGAAGACTTGTCTGACAGATGGGGCCATCCAGAGTTGGACCTTTTTGCATCCCCACTCAATGCAAAACTGTCCAGTTTCTGCTTGCTAGATCCAGGGCCTGGAGTTTTCTGGCAAGACGTGCTGTCCCCTTTTATGGAGCGGTAGGTTTCTGTATGCATTCCGTCTGTTTCCTGTGATCTAGAGGGCGCTAATCAAAGTTGCAGATGAAGGCGGCCAGCATGATCTTAGTGGCTGCATTCAGGCCTCGGCAGATATGGTTTTCTGTGCTACAGCAGCTGACTGAGGAACCTCCGGTCCCTCTCTGTCTATGCAGGAACCTGTTGACCCAGGATCAGGGGACCCTGGTCCATTCCAACCTCAGGTCCCTCCATCTGCATGCTTGGCTCCTGAGGAGATAGCTGTCACCAGATCTGGGGTCTCAAACAGGATGTCAGATGTCCTTGTGGCCACCCAGAAGCCACACAAGCCACATATGCCATGCAGTGGAAGTGGTTTGCCATCTGGGCTGCTAAACATTGTTTGGACCCTTTCATCTGCCAGGTGAACCACATCCTGGACTGCCTGGTCTCTCTGTCTGACTCAGGTCTCCAGTACTCCTCTCCCTTAAGGTGCACCTTTTGGCCATCTCTGTATTTCATATGCCCGTGGGTGACAACCCAGTTGCTCAGCTGGATGTCGCCCATACCTTTCTCGGGCATCCTCCATCTGAAACCCCCAGTCCATTCTCTGTTCCCGGCCTGGGACTTGAATTTTATTTTGGAGAAGTTGACCCTGCCTCCTTTTGAGCCAGTCACAACCTGCGACCTGCGCGTTCTCTCTTGGAAAGCATTATTTTTAGTTGCCATTACTTCTGCTCAAAGAATTTCAGAGCTTTAGGCCCTCTGGTGCAAGGAGCCTTATTTGATTGTCACAAAGACAGGTGTCTTTGCACATGAATCTTAAGTTTCTCCCTAAGGTGGTCTCAGTGGTTACACTCAGTCAGTCTATCCACCTTCCTGTTTATTTTCATGAATGTGTCACTCCAGGGGAAGCACTGCTCCATACATTAGATGTGTGCAGAACTTTGAAATACTACTTGCTTCCGGACCAAGGAAAGTTGAAGCAGTTGTTAGTTTCCTTCACCCCAGGTAGAGAGGGTGCTTCAGTTTCTAAGCAATGTTTATCCAGATGGTTGGCTAACTGCATTGTGTTTTGCTACAAGTACAGCAAAGAATTGCCTGGTGCTGTCAAAGCTCATTCCACCAAAGGTGTGGCTGCCTCTGTGGCTTGTTTCCGAGGGGTCTCAGCCACTGACATTTGTGCGGCTTCCACCTGGGAGTACAGTCCATACTTTCAGCAAGCACTACAGTCTGGACATTCCCTCAAGAGCCCATGCAGGTTTTGGCAGGGCTGTGCTACAGGGACTCCTGTCTTAAGTTTATGGAGAGCCCTTCTCCCAGACTGTCAGTTTGCACCTGTAACTGCTTGGGACTCGATCCTACGGTGTGACCTGATGACTGAGATAATTCCAGTGAAGATAGAACAGTTACATAAGAACTTAACCATAACAGTAGATCTTCAGGGGGATCTCAGTCATCAGATCTGCTTTCCCTCCCATCATCCCCCTTTTTTTGTGGGACTCCTGTTTAGGAACTGGCTGTCTGTTGTCTCCAACTTTTCACATAGGTCTGGGCACCTCTCCTTCCTTGGTCCCCCATGGCTAGGGCTATGCTCCCTTTGTCCATGGGGGAAGGAACTGAGAAGGGAGCGGGGCTGCTCATGCCTTTATAGGGTTGGTGACGTCGATGGCGTGGGCAGTCCCAGCTATACTGCTGAAAATCTTCCATGTGGATTTCCCTTCACCAACGGTGAAGTTCCTATAGCGTGACCTGATGACTGAGAGCCCCTCGAAGATCTACTGTTACAGTAAGTTCTTACATAAATGTTCTTTCCTCCCTGCCTGTCAATCATTTGTCTTTCCTCACATTCAATAAACAGAATGAGTGTTTATCATGGAATACAGAAATTCAAAATTCAGCTGAATTCCACAGGTAGAATGTTTACCTCTACACACACACACACACGCCTAATATGTAGCCAGGGCCTTAATTTAATCTGTGGCAGCATAAGCAGCAGAGACTTCCCTGGACAAAGAAGGTAATGAGAGGAGGGAATTTTTCATGGCAAAGGAGAACCAGAAAATAAAACTGTGATTAGTGCTTTAATTTTTTTAATTTGTGTAAGGAGGGAGTTATGAAGGGAAACAACATTAATTTAAAGGAGTTGTATTTTTAGGGTCTATCTGAAGTTTTTTTTAATAAGTTAAGGTGACGGCCATGTTTGTGATGGCAATTGGGAATTGTTCTGGAAGGCATTAATATGTCAGTTTTCTGTTTCCTGGTGGTTGAAAGAAGTCCAAAGCCTTTGGTTGTTGTTCAGTAGGAGCATGGTTTTGGAACCATTATGGCCAGTCGGGATGCAGGATGTTCCCTTCCCATTTGATAAGACCTGTTTGATGATGATAAGCCATAAAAATGTTTCTAGTTGTTATCTGAGGCGGAGCCATATTAGACCTCTTAAAACCTTTTAGTTTAAAGATATAAAATCAATTTTAATAATTTTCCACTTATAAGCTACTATCAGTGAAGAGAAATGTAACTAAAAACAGCTTGGAGTGGTACTAAAGTAAATATAACTAGTGCCATATAGCTAAGTAGTACCCCTTGTATAACACTACTGTATGACCACTTATTTAGTACAGATCTGGCCTCACTGGACCCTTTCTCAACCTCCAGCCTTCTTTCTGAGTCTTTCCACTTGCCACCAGACTTCTTTCTAAAGACCTGCTGGGGGAGGAATTTATTACGCTCTAAAATCAATATAGTGTATGGGAGAGCATGATTATGAATGGAATTCAGTAAATTCCTAGGCTTGTACCATCGTAGTGACATCGGACTGCTGTTATACCATCTTGAGAACGTCACTACGATCTTAGAATGCTTTCGTACTCATGTAACCATGACAGCTGTGCTGATTGCTCTTTTTTTTTCAGTTTCTTCTGACAGTTGTAAGGAGAAAAATGAGCAATCGGCGATGGCTTCTGGAGTTTTTTCTAAACCCACTTGTACAGATCGACACCAGTTCATAAACGAGCAGCAAAACCACTGGACATTTTATAAAAATCACACTCTCCCATACACTTACTACATTGATAAAAATCTTCTTGATCTGGATGTGAATCATCTGAATCACTCTGTATCAGGTAAGGTTGTGACAGTGTTTAAACCAATAACTGAGGTCTCTCTCCAGAAGCAAGAATAATGTTGTTTTTGTACAAAGTCCTCATGAAATGCTCTGTTATCCTGTAATGGATGGGTAACAGTAAACAACAATGCTGGGTTCTCTTTTCAAGTTTGTCCTTGGCAACCATAGACCTCTCGAGCTTCGCTCTCAAGGTCTACCTGGTTGCCATGACAACCTCTTGAAATGAACACAGCGTTGTTGTTCACTGTTGCCCTTTGTCGTCGAGGCACAGGTCAGGAAGCATAGGAAAACCAGGAGCAGTTGTAAAAGTCGCAACAAATGATTTATTAATAAAAGTAAAATCAAAAAATAAAATTGTTCAGTATAACTATTTACAAAGGCAGTATAAACAAAGAAAGTCATTCTGGGTTTCTTCTCAATTTCCAATCTCAGTCTCTGTGTTTCTCTCACTTTTGCAAGAAATTGCAGCTCTGTTTTTAGAAGTCTTTGCAACCCCCACTCGTTAAGAAAACAGCATACTTCTCACATAGGGTTCTTGTAAGTTTCAACAAGTGCAGCAAAAGAACATTGTGACCCAGAACTGACCTCTTGCTTACAGCTTCTCAGAGAGTTTGCAAACAGGTTTACCGCTTGAGTTCCAAACAGCTTTTTGCAATCATTTCAACAGTATAACTATGTACAGTTTTAAACAAAGGGATCCTAGTATCAATTACATTTCTGCAGAATGATTCACATATATTTTTACACCAGTAGATATGCAAGGGGGAGAAAATACAGAACAGCAAGTGAGGGTAGAGAAATAGCAAGAGGCAGAGAATTGCAAGACTATCAGGGTGATCAATTCCTAGGTTTCGAGAAAATTTGGTTGTGCAACGAGACAGAAAAGGAGAGACTAGAACAGATCCTTGCATTTAAACTCTTTCTCCAGAACAGCTGGGACTGGGCCCTATTTAACCCTGTCACATACCCCCCCCCCAATAGGGAACCTGTTTTACAAAAACAGGTTTCCAAAACTTTCTTTAAATTCTCCTTTAACATGACAGTAGCTTATAATCTTTATTGTTCAGTGCATATGCAACATATCAAACAGAGAAATTTCAACTCACACATTTTTTTCAACCTTCAGAATTCTCAATTCCTGATCCATATCTAGACAGAAAATTAGCATTGACATTCTCTTTCCCAGATGTGTCCATCACTTTAAACTTAAATGGCTATAGTGCTAGGTACCATCGTGTGATTCTAGAATTTTTATCCTTCATTTGGTTAAGCCAACAGAGAGGTTACAAGTACAAAGTCAGCTCCTAGTAAGTAAAACTTAAAGGACTCCATGGCCCACTTTGCTGCAAGGCATTCCTTTTCAATCATGGAGTACCTTTTCTCTCTGCTGTGCAACTTCCTACTTATGTACAGAATAGGATGTTCTTTCCCATCTATATGCTGACTCAAGACTGCACCTACAGTAGGCCTACCTCTGATGCATCAGTCTGTAACAAAAATTGTTTCTCAAAGTCTGGGCTTCTTAAAAACAGGCTGAACATAATGCAGCCATAATTCTAAAGAAACAAGGTGAGAAAATATTGGGTGGTAATGCGAAAAAATCCACTGAAGCACATCAGATATGCAAAAATGAATAACAATATTTTATTTCACAATTAAACATTTGCAATAAAGTGCTCCATACAAGTATAGACTTGTCGTCTCTAACGTTCAAGACAATATAAACAAGACAAAGTGGACTTTAACAGATGTATTCTAGCAAAACCTACACCAGTCCAATGCGCCAGCCACCAATAAACCCCTGCGCTTCACCAGAATGGCTTCCTTAGGGGACATAATGCAGCCTTAGTGGCCCGAAAAGCCTCGTCATACTCTGGGGTCCATTCCACATTATTTGGGATCCATTTTTTCTTGAGTTCTGTGAGGGGAGTAGCTAACTCTGGAAAGTTGGAAACAAATCTCCAATAATAACCAGCCAGCCCTAAAAATGACCTGGCATGTTTCTTGGTTTTGAGGACAGGGCTGTTAGTTACAGCTTCTATCTTGGAAACCGCTGGCTTGACTTCTCCATTTCCCAAAACATAGCCCAAATATATGGTTTCCTGCATGCCCAATGCACACTTGGTAGGATATATATTGTCAGACCTGCCTTTTTGATCACCTGGATAACAGCTCATATGTGTTCCAGGTGGCTTTTCCAGTCTGGACTGTACACAAAGACATCATCCAGGTACGCAGCACAATAACCAGTGTGAGGGGATAAAATTGCATCCATGTGCCATTGGAATGTAGCGGGTGTGCCATGTAAACCAAATGGCATGGTAGTGAACTGATAGAATCCTATAGGAATGGCAAATGCAGTTTTGTTTCTGGATTCTTTAGCTAGGGAATTTGCCAGTAACCCTTGGTGAGCTCAAGGGTACTGATATATTTGGCACTTCCCAGTCTGTCCACCAAATCATCTATTTCGGGCATAGGATAACTGTCAAATTATGACTCTGGATTAAGTTTCCTAAAATCAAGGCAGATCCTTACACCCCCTTCTTTTTTGTTTACAATCACCATTGGTGATGACCAAGCACTTCTCGACTCTTCTATGATACCCAATTCTTTCATGTTTTGTATTTCCCCTAACCACGTCAGCTCTTAGCCGCTCTGGTAATCTGTATGTTTTTTGTCTAATAGGGTGAGAATTCCTTGTCACTGTTACCTGCTCAACCCCTTTTGCTTGGCCTGGTACTGTGGTAAAAGTACTGTTAAATATCTTTAGCAAGTTACAAATTTGTTCGGTTTGTTTGGAGGTTAAGGAAAAGTTCACCTTTACAGAAACATAGAAACATAGAATTTGACGGCAGATAAGGACCGCTTGGCCCACCCAGTCTGCCCATTTCCCTACCTACTGGATAAGCTGCAGATCCTAGTTAACCAGCAGCCTACTTCTTTCTACCCCCAACCCCCAGAATTGCCTTATGACTATCCCATGCATGCTTGAATTCCACCACTGATTTTGACTCCACAACCTCCTCGGAAGGCCATTCCATGCATCCACAACCCTCTCTGTGAAAAATACTTTTAAATTACCTCTGAGCCGGCCCCTCTATCTTCAAATTGTACCCTCTTGTTCTTGCACACCTCTTTTTTGAAAGATGCTACCCTCTTGGACTTTGTTGATTCCCTTGAGGTACTTGAAAGTTTCTATCATGTCCCCCCTCTCCCTCCTTTCCTCGAGGCTATACATATTAAGCTCCTTAAGTCTCTCTTCATATGTCCTCCGGTGCAGACCCTGCACCATTTTAGTTGCCCTCCTCTGGACAGCTTCCATCCTGTCTATGTCTTTGCGGAGATTGGGTCTCCAGAACTGCACACAGTACTCCAGATGGGGTCTCACCAGCTGTCTGTACAGAGGCATAATAACTTCCTGTTTTCTACTGGTGATGCCTCTCCCTATGCATCCCAGTATCCCCCAGCCCTCCTTGCTGCCTTCTCACATTGCTTGCCCACCTTTAGGTCATCTGATATGACTACCCCAGGTCCCTTTCCATTTTTGTTGTTGTTAGTATCTCACCCCCCATTGTGTACTCTTCCCCTGGGTTTTTGTTTCCCAGGTGCATTACCTTGCACTTCTTAGCATTGAATCTAAGCTGCCATACATTTGACCATTCCTCTAACCTTGCCAAGTCCCTTCTCATCCTTTCCACCCCACCCTGTGCATCAACTCTGTTGCAGATCTTAGTGTCATCTGCAAAGAGACATGCTTTCCTTCCAGTCCTTCTGCAATGTTGCTTATAAAGACATTGAAGAGGACTGGTCCTATCTGAACCCTGCGGTACCCTGCTAGTAACCCTCCTTTCTTCTGAGTGGACTCCATTTACTATTACTCTCTGTGTCCTATTCTCCAGCCAATTCTTACCCAGGCTGTCATCTTGGGACCCACTCCCAGGCTGGCTAACTTATATATTAATCTTTTGTGTGGGACTGTGTCAAATGTCTTGCTAAAGTCTAGGTAGGCCATGTCCACAGCCCCTCCCTGATCTACTACTTTGGTCACCCAGTCAAAGAAATCTATCAGAGTCATCTGGCATGACCTTCCCTGTGAATCCATGCTGCCTAGGGTCTTGTGCCCCTCTGGCCTCTAGATTCTCGACAATTCTTTCCTTTAGAAGTGATTCCATCATTTTCCCTATCACTGAGGTTAAACTAACAGGTCTGTAGTTTCCTGCTTCTGCCTTGCTCCCACTTTTGTGAAGGGGAATCACACATCTGCCCTCCTCCAGTCCTCGGGTACCACCCCATCCTCCCATGATTTGTTAAAGAGGGTAGTCAGTGGTGTCACTAGTTCTACCCTTAGTTCTTTTAGAATTCTGGGATGAATCCCATCAGGCCCCATTGCTTTGTCCACCTTCAGTTTTAAGAGTTCTTTCAGAACCCTTTCTTCTGTAAATGGGCTGGTATCAACTTCTGTATCCAGAGTGTTACTACTGTTTGTTTTATGTACCTCCCCCCTCTTCCTTTGTAAATACTGAGCAAAAATATTTGTTTAGTATCTCAGCATCAGCATTAACAGTTTGTTCCAGTCTGTCATAAGCTACATCAATATCTTCAGTATCAGTTTCTGGTAAAACTAGCAAAGCAGCCTTTGGTGTTTCTTCAACCCATTTCTTGTGGAGGTTAGCATGGTATATCTTAGTAGGATTTTTCCTATTGGGGTCTCAGTCTCATAGTTAACTGTGCCAGTACATCTAAGAACCTTATAAGGCCCTTGCGACTTCATTAACAGTTTATTTTCTGTAGTGGGTATCAGTAGCAAGACCTTTTCACCTGGCTCAAAAAACTTTTTCATGTGCCCCATGGTCATAATACACCTTCTGCTGGTTTTGTGCCTCTTCCTGATTACTATGGTCGATTTCAACATATTTTGCCAGCTTCTTTCTCAGGACACACATATAAGATGTAATAGATTGTTTTTGATAGGGGTTATCTTCCCATGTTTCTTTTATTACATCTAGTGGCCCTCTAGGCTGTCTACCATACATCATTTCAAATGGTGAAAAACCTGTTGATGCATATGGCACTTCTCTGTAAGCAAAAAGCAGGTAAGGTAAGTACTGGTCCCAGTCTTTCCCTTCCCCTTTTACAAACCTTTTTAACATGCGTTTTAGGGTTTGTTTAAAACACTCAACAAGACTGTCTGAGGGTGATAAGAGGAGGTTCTATGGCAGTGATACCTAGTAGTCTGTACAGCTCCTTAAATAATGCAGCACCAAAATTTGTACCCTGATCAGTAATGATTTCTTTAGGTATGCCCACTCTGCTGAAAATGTTGGCAAACTCTGCTGCCACTTTTGGGGCTGTGACAGTATGCATTGGAACTGCCTCTGGGTGTCGAGTAGCATAGTCACTACCAAAATGAATTGATTACCCTTTTTACTGTTGTCTAAGGGACCTACTACATCCATTGCAATTCTCTCAAAAGGCACATCTATCAAGGGTAGGGGCAGCAGGGGCACCTTGTCTTTTTTAGTCACTAGGCCTACTTTCTGACACTCGGCACAAGAAGTGCAGTAGGTAGCAACATCTTCATGAATTCCAGGCCAGTAAAATCTGAAAAGCAATCTGGCAAGGGTGCGATCCCTCCCCACATGACCAGCCATAGGATTATCATGTGCTATCTGTAACAACTCAGATGTATACTTTTGTGATATAACCAATTGTTTTGTCTGGTCCTGTGTCTGAGGTTTAACCCAAACTCTGTACAGTAGCCATTAAATTTTTTAAACATAGATTCACCCTGTTTTGATTTCACCCCCAGCTGCTTAAAATAACCCTGGAGAGAAAAACATCATTAGCTTATTTTGAAAGAAAATCACTATCAGTTATCAGTTTAGTTTCGGCATTTTCATATGTTAATCCTTTATGTCCATCAGTCTTTTGTTGCCACTGTTTCTTCAGGTCTCATCTTTCTTTCCTGGATTTCTAGACCTTAGAGCTGTGCTCAAACAAGTCCGAATCAAAATCAATGAAAGGAATAGAGTCCCCACCATTCGAGATTTTCTTTGACTGAGCTCTTGTCACCACAGCTGCGGAAACATCAGGATTTACTCCCTCTTTGATTCACTCAGTAAATCCTGGAAAGTCATTTCCAATAATCACAGGTACAGGTAACTTAGGTACTACCCCCACTTTCGTTTGGTGTGACACTCCATAAATAGTGAGATTCACTTGGCTGGTGGGATAGTATCGAGTGTCCCTGTGGATACAGGTGACACCCGTACCTGGTCCTTTTGGACATTGTTTTCCCAGCAATTCAATGTGCAATAGGGTCTGTCTGCTTCCTGAATCTGTAAGTCCCTTCACAGTCTTATCTCCCACCTTCACATCTGTTAAGTATTTGCCCTAATTTGCTATGGACAAATCTGCTCCAGTGTCACTCTTTTACGTCAGTTTCTTGCAATATGACCTGGCTTATTACAGTTATAGCAAATAACGTCTTAGGGCACAGATTTGTTACCCCAACCAGAGTTCGTATCAGACTTGGAGTTTAAATGGGAAAAAAGAGTGTCTTACGGGTGCTTAGCTGTTACCTCGCTGCTGTGGTGTTTGTCTGGCCATTTGGTAGTCTTTGGCCAAAGAAACTACCTTTTCCCCACTTTCTGGTCTTTGTTCCTTTACCCAAAACTGCACATCTATAGGCAGGATGCTGATGAATTGCTCCATTGCAAATGTGTCGATGATCTGTGGGACTGTTTTGCTCTCTGGTTGGAGCCATTTTATCAGGAGTTCTCCGAGTCAGGTGAAGGCTTCTCAAGGATTGTCGACTGAGTTGTACTTCAGAGACCGAAATCCCTGCCTGTAAGTCTCTCCCAAGATGTCATACCTTTTCAGGATTTCGCTTTTCACCAGGCCATAGTTTTCTGACTGTGCAGTGTCCATATTGCTGTGGGCAAGTTCGGCTTTCCCTGTCAGGTAAGGTACCAGTCTGATTGCCCATTGCTGCTTTTGCCACTGGCAGGCTGCAGCAACCCTTTCGAAAGTTGTGAGGTGTGCTTTGATATCATCAGAGGGACACAACTTTGTAAACTTAATATATTTCATGTTGCATGTGTCCTGTTGCTCATCTGGATCTGTGCCCGATCCTCTGCCTTTGATAGCCTGCAAGGTATCCAGCCACCACTGCTCCTGTCGCATCTCTTCTCTCCTCTGCTGCTCAAGTTGTGTTTCTTCTTTTCTCTGTGCTTCTAAACATTGAATTTCTTGTTCTCTATGCTTCATCTCCTCTCTTCTCTGTTTCTCCGTCTCTTTTTGTTGTATAGCCCACCATTTGGAAAAGGCAGTCAGGCTTTCAGGTTCTGTTACTGCCTGTTCTATTTCTATAACTGGTGCTAGCTGTACAGTCTCAGCTTAGACTTCTGCCTTTGCTAGTTTGGCTGCCATTCTCCTGGTAATCACTCCTGGACTTGCTGCTGCAGAATCCATACCTTTCTTCTATGCTTCCATGGTCCCAGGTCTAGTACCCATGCACAAAACTCCTGGCTTAGAGTATACATTATGTAAATCCCACTGTTAACACCATCGGTCATCAAGGCACAGGTCAGGAAGCATAGGAAAATCAGGAGCAGTTGTAAAATTTGCAACAAATGATTTAGTATTAATGACAGTAAAATAAAAAAATAAAATTGTTCAGTATAACTATTTACAAAAGCAGTATAAACAGAGAAAGTCCATCTGGATTTCTTCTCAATTTCCAGTCTCAGTCTCTGTGTTTCTCTCTTTTGCAAGAAATTGTAGCTCTGTTTTTAGAAGTCTTTGCAACCCCCACTCATTAAGAAAACAGCATGCTTCTCACATAGGGTTCTTGTAAGTTTCAACAAGTGCAGCAAAAGAACATTGAGACCCAGAACTAACCTCTTGCTTACAGCTTCTCAGAGAGTTTGCAAACAGGTTAACCCCTTGAGTTCCAAACAGCTTTTTGCAATCATTTCAACAGTATGTATGTGTATATATATATATATATATACAGTTTTAGCTTTGCAGTCATTTCAGCAGGATAACTATATACAGTTTTTAACAAAGGGATCCCAGTATCAATTACATTTCTACAAAATGATTCACATATATTTTTATACCAGTTGATATGCAAGGAGGAGAAAATACAGAACAGCAAGTGAGGGTAGAGAGATAGTGAGAAGCAGAGAATTGCAAGACCATCGGGTGATCAAGTCCTAGGTCTTAAGAGAAAATTTGGTTGCGTAACCAGACAGAGACAGAAAAGGAGAGAATAGAACAAATCCTTGCATTTAAACTCTCTCCAGAACAACTGGGACAGGGCCCTATTCAACCTTTTCATACCCATCCAAGTCCTCTATGTTTTAAAAAATTGTCAGAACCTGAAAAACTTCTTTTAAGTTTCTTTTTCAAAAAACATACAGGTTCTGAACTTATCTTAACTGTCCCTCCTATCCCTAATATACTGACAGCAGCATGGTTGCTTAGCGCTAATCAGCAAAGAAATGATGGAAGGTTTTTTTTTATTTACAATGTTCTTTTGCTGCACTTGTTAAATAAAAAAAATAATAAATTTATGCAACAGGCGTGGAGAGAAAGCTACAGAATAATTTTTGGACCCACTTTGCAAGACATCATGGTATCTTGCATTTTGAGATATATGGTATCTAGCAAAGTTGGGTACATCACAATGGAATACTGAACCAGTAAGAGAACAGCATGCACAATGCTGATGAGATCACAATATCCATGTGCTGTACTGAAGCCCGCAGTTGAAATCAAACAGAAGCAGTTACATCTTCATGCAGATGATTTAAAAGTCATAACTATTAAACCAGTGTCATAAAAATTAAATATGCAGTGATCTGACTTAAAATATGCAGTTTAAACTCACTCATCATAGCTCTGCAAATTGAGAGTTATGGCCCTGCCCTCTCACACTTTGGAGTCAGGCCATTACATATCCCCCATTTTGGAACAGAAATGTAAAGAATATCCTTTTGAAGGTGTACAATACTTGACTATGATATGGAATAATTATTTATAAAATACACTTCTTCAAAGGTCAAAGCACCAGATACATTAATCATAATCAAAATACAGATATGAAACAGCTATAAATAACATTTACGTCATAAATAACAATAAGAACACCTTACGTACATATAACAAAAACAAATGATCAGACATGGAGTAGGAGGTGTTTGTTTAGTTTACTTCTGAAGGATTAAAAATTCCTAGCAGTGTGAATTCCTTCAGGAAACATTCCAGAAAATAGGAGCGGCCACTGCAAAAGCCCATTCACTAGCAGCCTTCAGATATTTATGTACCAAAGCAATTTGTTGAATGAAGTCCACCCTCAGTATTGTCCATGTCACTCTGCCGTACCACTGGTATAGGACTGCTGTACTCTGATTCTCCAGTTACCTCATAAAGGGATCCCTTAGTCAGCCTAGTGGCACTGAGGGTTGAGGCGTTGGATGCCACACATCACACCACCCTGGCGATGTAGGTCAGGAGCGAGCTTGGGTTGGCCGGGGAGAGAGGATTGAGCATCCAGAGGACTGCTGTCCTCTCTCAGGGAGAATGGGCTGTGGCATCCCTGCTATCAGTGACTTCTAGTGGAAGGTGGGTGTGCAACAGGAGGGACTACTTTGGAAAGGGGTGGAGGCGATGGACGTCTGTGGGACTGGTGCGAAAGCATGCTCATCTCACACTGGATGTTAGTGTATGTTCGTGCCTCCAGGGGGGAACTAAGAAAGCAAGAAACACCCTGCCCCCACATCCATCACCAAATCCTGCCCTCCTAGGACCTGCACAATCCCTCAATCTTCATCTCCGCCTGAGGGGCTCTGATTGTAAGGTAGGTGTTGTGAAGCTGAAAGCGGCCCCACACCGGGGGTAATGATTGGAGGGTCTCCAGTGGTGTGTAGTGGGTGGGTCAGGGGAGCAGGTCCCTGAGCAGGGAGGATTTCGGTGGATGGGAAAAAGACAAGTTGACTGAAGGGGCCCCAGGCAGCGGCCACCAGGGGAAAGAAAGTTGATTAAAAAAAAAAAAAAACAGGGTCCCTGAATCTCTGTGGTATGTCAGATGAAATCCTGCAGTAGGGCCTTTAGCTGTCTGCAGAACACTTATTTCACTTCTTTGCCAGATTTCTTTCCATCTGTTGTCTAAGATGGCATTAATGACATCCAGTATTGAATGTTTTTGACGAGGGACTTCATAACAAAAAAGAGGGCAAGAAACATAGAATTTGACAGCAGATAAACACCACTTTGCCCATCCAGTCTGCCCTTTCCTCCCTACCTACAGTATAGCCACATACTGTACCCAATCTACAGCCACCCACCCTCCATTTCCACTAATAAAGTTTTAGAAATGCACAGCATAACAAACATAAAAAGAAAAGAAATGCAACAACTTGAGCAGCAGAGGAGAGAAGAGATGCGACAGGATGAATTACTATGCTTTCATTTCAGCAAAACTAAATAAAGCAAGATAAAGGGCGTGAGTGGAAGCTGGAGGGGGGAAGATTCAGAGGAGAAAGGAGGAGGTGCTACTTCACTGAGAGGGTGGTGGAGCCATGGAATGCGCTGCCCAGGGGACTGGTGGAGGCAGAGACGGTGGAGGGGTTCAAGAGGGGGTGGGACAGGTACAGGGGAAGGGTTCTGGAAGCAAAATCCAGTGCAGTGAGAATATCCGGAACTGGGAAGGGAGAAGCCAGAGAAGGTGAGGGGGACAGCAAGCTCAGCTCCCAGGGTGGGGGCTGACCAAATGAGCAGACATGAAAGACCGTTAGGCCTATTCTGCTGGCATTTTAGTATGTTAGTAAAATCCAAAATATATGACTGGTGAATATAAGAAGTGTGTTTGCTTCATTTTCTTGGTGATTAGTGTCTCAAATGAAAACATTGAAAGGCACAGGCCAGTCCTGTGAACAGCAAGAACCTTAAGGCTAGTGCTGTACTGATAATATGAAAAGGAAAAGCTACTAACCCAACAGTGCCAGGGGAGGGATGGACACTGGCTGGATCTGGGAGTGATGCCCACGCCTCTGTGTGCGCGTGACCTCTTGGATCTCTCTGCGTGCCTACGTCCGTGGGTGGGAGAAAACTCAAGAAAATGGCCCCTGGATGACAGAGCGCCTGGCACATACATAGGCCATCAGAGAGTTGATCATTTAGATAACCCTTTTTGTGGCTGTGACTGAGAGGCTGCAGCATGTAAGAAGGTAAGATTCTCTCATGCTGTCAGCTGCACATCTTTCACTCCTGTCTTTCCATACAGAGTCAGTGTATCCTATCCAGCTGACCAAACTTGTCTAAAATCACTTCCTTACATCTCTCCTGAATCTATCCGCCCCCCAGCTTCATAGCATGTCCTCTTGTTCTCTATTATATCCCATGTCCCTCCTCTGTTCCAAGGTGTACATATTGAGGTCCTTTAGTCTCTTCTTTGTAGGGCTTTTGATGCAGACCCTGCCCTATTCTAGATGCCCTCCTCTGGACTGCCTCCACTCTTTGTCCTTCCAGAGATGTGGTCTCCAGAATGGGACACTGTACTCCAGGTGGAGTCTTGCCAGTTATCTATACAGAGGCAACACCACCTCCCTCTTGCTGCTGGTGATACCCCTCCCTATGGACCCCAGCATCCCACTACCCCTCCCGACTGCCTTGTCGCACTGCCTGGCCACCTTTAGGTCATCTAATATCATGACCCCCAGGTCTCTTTCCTGCTTGGTGTGCATCAGTACCCCCACCCATCTTGTACTGTACCCCTAGGTTTCTGTGCTTTGCTGCCAAATGCATTATTTTGCACCTTTTCACATTGAAACCCAGCTGCCATAACCTTGACCACTCCTCGGGTTTTCTCAGACTGCAAGTGTGGAAAAAACAGTATTCTGAGGGCATGGATAGAAACATAGAAACATAGAATTTGAGAGCAGATAAGGACCGCTTGGCCCACCCAGTCTGCCCATTTCCCTACCTACTGGATAAGCTGCACATGCTAGTTAACCAGCAGCCTACTTCTTCCTACCCCCCCCAGAATTGCCTTATGACTATCCCATGCATGCTTGAATTCCACCACTGATTTTGACTCCACAACCTCCTCCAGAAGGCCGTTCCATGCATCCACAACCCTCTCTGTGAAAAAATACTTCCTTAAATTACCTCTGAGCCACCCCTCCATCTTCAAATTGTGCCCTCTTGTTCTTGCACACCTCTTTTTTTGAAAGATGCTACCCTCTTGGACTTTGTTGATTCCCTTGAGGTACTTGAAAGTTTCTATCATGTCCCCCCTCTCCCTCCTTTCCTCGAGGCTATACATATTAAGCTCCTTAAGTCCTTCATATGTCTTCTGGTGCAGACCCTGCACCATTTTAGTTGCCCTCCTATGGACAGCTTCCATCCTGTCTATGTCTTTGCGGAGATTGGGTCTCCAGAACTGCACACAGTACTCCAGATGGGGTCTCACCAGCTGTCTGTACAGAGGGATAATAACTTCCTGTTTTCTACTGGTGATGCCTCTCCCTATGCATCCCAGTATCCCCCCAGCCCTCCTTGCTGTCCTCTCACATTGCTTGCCCATCTTTAGGTCATCTGATATGACTACCCCCAGGTCCCTTTGCATTTTTGTTGTTGTTAGTATCTCACCCCCCATTGTGTACTCTTCCCTGGGTTTTTTGTTTCCCAGGTGCATTACCTTGCACTTCTTAGCATTAAATCTAAGCTGCCATACATTTGACCATTCCTCTAACCTTGCCAAGTCCCTTCTCATCCTTTCCACCCCACCCTGTGCATCAACTCTGTTGCAGATCTTAGTGTCATCTGCAAAGAGACATACTTTTCCTTCCAGTCCTTCTGCAATGTCGCTTATAAAGACATTGAAGAGGACCAGTCCTAATACTGAACCCTGCAGTACCCCACTAGTAACCCTCCTTTCTTCTGAGTGGACTCCATTTACTATTACTCTCTGTGTCCTATTCTCCAGCCAATTCTTTACCCAGGCTGTCATCTTGGGACCCACTCCAGGCTGGCTAACTTGTATATTAATCTTTTGTGTGGGACTGTGTCAAATGCCTTGCTAAAGTCTAGGTAGGCCATGTCCACAGCCCTCCCTGATCTACTACTTTGGTCACCCAGTCAAAGAAATCTATCAGATTCATCTGGCATGACCTTCCCGCTGTGAATCCATGCTGCCTAGGGTCCTGTGCCCCTCTGGCCTCTAGATACTCGACAGTTCTTTCCTTTACAAGTGATTCCATCATTTTCCCTATCACTGAGGTTAAACTAACAGGTCTATAGTTTCCTGCTTCTGCCTTGCTCCCACTTTTGTGAAGGGGAATCACATCTGCCCTCCTCCAGTCCTCGGGTACCACCCCATCCTCCCATGATTTGTTAAAAGGGTAGTCAGTGGTGTCACTAGTTCTACCCTTAGTTCTTTTAGAATTCTGGGATGAATCCATCAGGCCCCATTGCTTTGTCCACCTTCAGTTTTAAGAGTTCTTTCAGAACCTTTTCTTCTGTAAATGGGCGGTATCAACTTCTGTATCCAGAGTGTTACTACTGTTTGTTTTATGTACCTCCCCTCTTCCTTTGTAAATACTGAGCAAAATATTTGTTTAGTATCTCTGCCTTTTCACAGTCTCCCTCTGCCCACCCTCCCTCCCTTTATTAAGCCTCACTATCCTCCTTAGTCTTCCTTGGCTCCTGATGTACCTATAAAGGGTTTTATCCCTTCTTAACTGAGTTGGCTATCTTTTCCTCGGTTTGGGCCTTTGCTGTTCTGACTGCCTTCCCAGCCTCCTTTTGCTTTAACTGATACAGTTCTCTGTCCTGCTCCTTCTGTGATTCCTTGTACTTCCTGAATGCTTTCTTTTCTCTTGAACCTTCACTGCCACTTCCTTTGAGAACCATAGTGGTTTCTTACATCGCCTTGTTTTGTTTATTTGCTTCACACAAAGGCTCGTTACCTCTGTGATGGCAGTTTTATTATTCCCCATTGTTCTTCCACCCTCCTTCCTGCCCATTTGCTAGTGCATTCCTTAGGCACTCACCCATTTTGGCAAAGTCAGCCTCCTAAAGTCCAGTACTTTTGTCTTTGTATGGCTTGACTCTATTGCTGTGTTTTATTGGAACTATACTGTTCGATGGTCGCTAGTTCCCAGATGGCTACCCACTTCACATCTGTGATCCTCTCTCCATCTCCATTTGAGAGGACCAGGTCTAAGATTGCTCCCTCTCGAGTGGGCTCCAGTACTAGTTGTCTAAGGCATGCCCCCTGTAGGGCATCTAGAATAACTGCACTCTTCGAAGTGGCAGCTGCAACTGCACTTCAGTTAACATCTGGCATGTTCAGATCACCCATCAGCAATATCTCCCCTTTTTCTGCCATTCTAAGTATACTTTCTATCATTTCCTTGTCCATTTCCTCCCCCTGAGAAGGGGGTCTGTATACAACCCCTGTGTGGATTGTGGTGCCATTGCCTGTCTCCAAATTTACCCACAGTGCTTCTTCTCCTCCCTGTTTACCCTTTTGTTCTGTTGCTTTTATTCCTTCCCTTATGTAAAGAACTACTCCTCCTCCTCCTCTTTACCCTCCCTGTCCCTCCTGTAGATAGTGTATCCTGGTATGTTTATGTCCCAGTCATGGTTTGTGTGTACCATGTTTCTGTGACTGCCACGATATCCAGATGTTCCTCCTCCATCAAGGCCACTAATTCAGGAAGCTTGTTACCTAGACTACGGGCATTGGTACTCATTGCTCTCCATTTTTGATGGCTTTACCTTCTGTTGCAGCATCCCCACTGACCGTTCTACCTTGGTCTTTTTCTCATTTAGTACCCTGTTTTGTAGGGAGAGGCTGGGATTTTTCTGCTGCTTGTCAGTGCCTCCCCTTTGACTAGTTTAAAAGCTTCCAATGAAACATTTAAACCGATTGCTCAAAGACTTGTTCCTTCCTGGACAGATGCAGACCATCCTGCCAGTATAGGCTGCTGTCCCTCCAGGTGGAACCCCAGCCCCCATGAAGCCAAACCCCTGTGCTCCTGCACCATTTTTCAACCATTCATTAAACTGCAGCACCACTCCCGCCTCACCCATGCCTTTGACAGGGAGCACCTCTGAGAAGGATACTGTGTGTGTTACTTGTCTTAGGCCCTCCCAACTCTGCAGTGTCCTCCTGCACTGCTCTAACCTCATGATGAGCCAAGTCATTTGTCCCTAGGTGGACAATTCGTCCAGCTCAGAATCCCTTGCAGCTGTTGTCATGATCCTGAGGATCGCTTCCTGTCCCTCCAAGCCATGGCACCAGGCAGGCTGCCGTCTTCAGTTTTCCAGCTCCTCCCAGTTCTATCCCCTAATATTGAGTCCCCACCAGGAGCTGCTTCCTTTCCTTGTGGTGTCCTCTGCCTCCTTCCTGTGGGCCTCCCTTGTGACAGCTGTCCTCAGCCTCCTTAGTCTCCTCTGTGGGTGCATCCATAGGGGAGCTATGCTCCCCCAGAATGGTGTATGGATTGTGGAGTGGAACAACTGACTGGGTGTGCCTCCGTTCCACCATCCTCACCCTTCCTGAGCCCACTGTGGTCCAACTGCTGTGTTTTCTTCGCAACCTCTGAGGTAGTGGTGGTGGCTATGGTGCTCCCTGGATGGGGGAGGTTCCCTTCCTACTGTCCAGTGTGGCCTGGGGGAAGGTCCCCATACTACTGTCCAGTGTGGCCTGAAGACGGGCAACTTCCTCCCTCAGGGCAGAGAGTTGTCTGCAAATAGGGCAGCATCTCAGCCTCCAGAAAGACTCCCAGAAGACTGCTGCCCCACAGCCATTACATTGCACTACTCCCCACATTTTTTTTTTTGTGTGTGTGATTGGTTTGTAATATAGAAATATATATTTATAATATACAATGTGTATGCTTATATTGTCAGTGCAGTGTGCTAGAGAGGATATGACAGTGACATGCACCTTGCTGTCTTGAGGAAATGATGTCAGAACCCCAGGTATAAAGGAACTATTTCCAGGGGTGGGTGGGGTGAGGGGTGGGAAGGGGTTGGGCCTAAACTGTGCCCTCGCAAAACAATCAGCTAAAAGCTCTGACCCACTGCTGCAATGAGTGCCTTCCTGTCAGCAAGATGCCCTACACAACAATGTGATAGAGAAATACCCTGCTAATCAAACAGAGAAAAATCCACACATCCAAGTCAGACACAGGTAAACCTTCCCAGCCCCAAAACAGGCCTGGTGGTTTGTGCTCCGAGAGCTGTCAGCCCCAAAATAAGTCAGCTGTGCTTTAAACTCTTCCTGCACTGAAAATCTTAAGAATTGTAACAAACAAACGTAAACCTAGATCCACCACCCTGTGTTGCTTGAAAGACTGTCTTTTCCTGTTACACACTGCAAGTTTTTCTGTGACCACTCCTTAATCCCAGTAACTCTGTTAAAAAGAGTTTAACTGTCACAAACTCCTACACACCAGTAAATTATTTATAAATAGTTTCTGTCCCAAAATCCTAGTAGTCAATCCAGCTACCCCCAAGGGACAACCAGAATGCAGTATTCAAACACTTATGAGGTTACTTCCAAGATAAGCAGTTTGCAAGTTTCTTTTTCAACTCCTCAGCCAACTGTAATTCATTTAAAAATAGTTTAACTGTCAGCAAATCCTAGCAGACAATCTAGCTACCTCCAAGGACCTACCCAAATACAGTATTTAAATCCTTCTGAAGTTACTAACAAGATAAACAGAGTTTACAAGCCCCTTCTTGGTTAAACACTAAATAAATGTGAATAAAAAGCAATTACCAAGGGTGATTAGTTTCACCTCCCACAGAATTAAGCAAAAGTGCACGTTTGTTGCAGATATCAAGAGCAATATAGAATTTCTCACACAGCTCGCAGTTGAAGAAAGTAGTGTCCTTCCAGCTCCAGAAAATGTGCTTTTTACAGATTATTATCAGATTATTATCCAACCTATGGCACTTCCCCTGGACCTGGCTCATTCATCAGATGTCATCAAGCTTAAGTTCCTCCCACCACCCAGGTGGTAAATCCTCCAGCTCTGCCCTGTGACATCAGATGTTTCATTCTGCTGAAAGGGACAGGTCTCCACCTTCACAGCTCTGCAACATCTGAGGGATATCCTTCACACTTTTAGGCAAACTTTCTGCTAAATGAAGTCTAGTTCTCGGAATCCGTGTCTCCGGCTATGTCTCTCAACAAATGAACGATGAAAGAATGGAGGCAACTGAGTTTCCAATTCTGCATTCAGCCTTTACAGAAAATATCTGCCACTGACTCCCATGTTTCTTGCCTCTACTGTTTGGGTGGGCTGCATGATGTGACAGGTTGTGGCCTTTGCCAGGTGATGCTGTCAGTGTCACTCAAGGATTAAAGGCAAAGCTCGCCCTCAGTCAATCCTTGAAGTGGGATGGACCCAAAGGCTGCAAGAAGGTTCAGCGGCTGCCAGGTCAGCTTCCCAACTTGCGTCCCTTGAGAAGGAAATGGCTGCAGCCACGATGAGTTCCTTCTTGGTCTTGGCACTGCTCCCCACTGGGGCCAGCGTCAGAGGGTCCTTCTTCAAAGATAGTCATGAGATGCATCAGGCCTCCAGACTTCTGGGAAGAGTCCATATCACTGGGAAAAGACACACAAGTGCTGCTGGTGCCAGTCGTGGAATCAGGAGTGAACACATTCCCTCCCACTCCCTTGACTCCACTGACTGCTCAACTTATGTCACACTACCTTCATTCAGGGCTCAGGTCGAGAGCTCCTCAGTACCCTCATCGGGCTTGTTGACCTCCACTCCAGTTGACCAGGTAGTCAAGATATTTTTTGAGCCTGTCGACCTGTTGGAGGAACTTGATGATGAGTTAGTCTTCCAGACCCCAGTGCCCCCGGTCCTCTCCCAGGAGGATGTGACTCAGTTGGTGTCCCCATCTGGGACACTGCAGGACCAGCCTCGGCCAGTGATCGTGCCTTCTAAGCTCATGCTCCAGAACATAGCTTGGCATGTGGTATACTGTTGCCCTCCAGAGGACCAGTCTCAATGTCTGCCCTCGGTTCAACGGTCGAGGCACTGCTCATGCTCTCAATCCTGCTGAACTGGGAGATGCCACTGTTCTCGCTGGAGCTCCTCATCCATAGGAAAGGAGTGGTACTGCCACAAGATGTGACAGTGCTACAAGGATCTCCTCTGACAACAGTAGACCTTTACAGGGCAGGGATGGACTCTACCCTCTAGATGTTCGGTTGCCTGGCAACTACCAGTTATACTCATGCCAGTCCATCCTAGGTAGATGTCCCCAGCATGTGCTTACCCACTTCTGGGGGTGGAGCCACCACTACTGCAACCTTTTCTGGGTGTTCCGATAGTGGACTCCCGAGCTGCTGCCACCTTGTCAGGCTGGCAGCTGATGCAGATCACCCTGTCTGAGGACACCAGGGTGGTCCATGGCAGTAAACAGTCAAGGGCCATTTTTGAGGAGTCCTCGGATGAGTCTAAGGGTTCCTGTATGCTTTCCTTGAGGACCCAACTTTAGACCATGGCTCAGTCAAGGGAGTGTTCACTGGGTATGGGCCAGTGTCAACTGGGGTTTTACTCTGTCTTTTGTCAGAGTCCATGACTGTGCCCTTGAAGCCAGTTCTGAGGAGGGCTAAATAACCCTTCACCGGCATCTTGGACAGGGACAGTTCACCTGGGGTTGCCTTTCCTATGACTGAGGCCATTTTGGGACCATCCCTGGAGCTTTGGTAGAGTCCAGCATCCTGCCCAGCACCCTCCACCCATATGGTCTGCAAGTATGAGGTCCCTACTGGGTCCTTTTTGGGGTTCTCAGATCACTCCTTAGCTGAGGTGTTGGTCTTGGACTTGGCCTTTCAGAAAGCTAGTGGCCAAGGGGAGGTGGACAAGCTTCTAGACAGAAGATTGACCACACAGTAAAAAGGTCTAAACTGCTGCATCAGGTCTCTGTCAGGTAAGCTACATTGTGATGATGGGCAATTTTGGCCACTCTCTGTTGGGAGTGCTGAATGATGTCCTCCCTCACCTTCCTGCTGACCATTGGCTACCAGTGAAATTAGTCAGTGACCAGGGTCAGTCGCTGGCTAAACAGCAGCTCCAGATGGCTCTGGACATGGGTGATGCCTGTGCCATGGCAACAGCTGTCATGATACATCACAGGGTCTGGCTGAGGCTTTCCGCCTTCACGGCGGATAATCGTCACCAACTGGCCAATGTTTCTATTTCTAGGCACCATTTTTTTTTTTGGCCCGGGATGGAGGGACATCTTACCAGGACTGAAAAATCCAGCAGTGCCACCCTAGATTTAGTGGTATCATCCCTGAAGGTACCAAAGCCTGAGAAAAAGACCTTCCAGTATAGGTCCTTTCAGTCACAGGAACCTCAGTAGCAGCCTCAGTAGGGGCAGTACCAAGCCTGGCTTCCAGAGTGCACGTTCAGTGGCCATGGGTCAAACGGGTGGGAGCAGGGTAAGTGGTGCCCCTCCAGCCTCAGTGGCCAGTGCTTTCTCCAAAGCTGCCCATTGACAGATTTGGGGTGATGTTCTCCCACCTGTCCAATCCCTGGCCCCTCTCCCAGTGATGGGTTGGCTGCATCACTGCTGGCCACAATGGTCCATCAGTGGTGAAGTTACGAGTGTGCGTAGAAACTGCGCAACGCACACTCATAATACAGTCATATTTTTGTTTTTTTTTCACCAAATTTTCAACATGGCCTTTTTGGGACCTCCCTTCATGAACAGTGGAACTAGAATTTCATTACTCTATCCCGAAAGTTGATTTCACACAGAGACTGTGCCATTCTGCGCCACAGGTGCAGAAGCACATTTTGGGAAGGATACAAAAAAATGACAGCTGTACTGTTCATAAAGTGGTGTGAAAAAATGGCAAGGTTGGAACTTTGGAGTGAAAATCTTAAAAATTGATGACATTACGAGTGTGCATAGAAACTGCGCAACAGACGCTCATAATGCAGTCATATTTTGGATTTTTTTCCCCAAATTTGCAACATGGGCTTTTGGGGTCCCCACCTCATGAACAGTGGCACTGTCGTTTTGTTGTGGTCCTGAAAGGTGATTCCGCACAGCGACCATGAAATCACATTTTGGGACCGGGAAATGACAGTGACTTCGTTCATGAGGAGGGTTCCCAAGAACCCCATGTTGAAAATTTAGGACCAAAAATGGCTGAGATATCAACCTAAATTGAAAACCCCCATTCACTGCCATTATAGGACTTACCATCATTTCTTCAGTTTGCAATCAGCTTTTGAAGAGTGCAGACGTGTTCCCAGTTCACTGAAGATCGCTGCTCCTGACCTCCAGAGGTAAGTGTGGATGAGGGGGTGTGCTGGGAGCGGGTGTGCGCAGAGGAAGAGTTGGGGGAAGGGGCTGGAAACAATGACGAGGGACCGTTTTCTTTTTTTTCAGGTTAAAAAAAAACATGCTGTGGATCTGCTTTCTTTTTTACAGGGAAACTATGGATTTCAGCACACTGGGTTGGGCTCTCAGTATGCCAGAGTACTGGGGGGGATCGAGGGGATCAATGCCAATGCGAGGATTGAGCACCCTGAGGTCGAAGGATATGTGGGGGGCACATCTGACACTGGGAGGCATCCGTGTCAGAAACACCACAGCAGGTTTTGGCACGCTGGGATAGGCTCCCAGTGTGCCACATTAAAGGATGGAGGGTACAGGCTGACACAGGGATTGAGCACCCCAATGTCAGAAAGCGGAGGGGGGGTCCACCAGCATGCTGGATCACACTTAGAGTAACAGTGCCTTCAGGCAATGAATACTCACAGCCCATACGGTGCTTAAGCTGTGGCCTGCTCCGCACGGGTGTGAAACATTAAGAGCCAGAGATAGCGGGACGTGGAGGAGGCAGGCGAGGAAAGCGCCTCCTCCCACCTTTCAGGCAGGGACTGGTGAGGTGGTGAGGTGGAGACGTCACGACGCAAACAGCTGCTTGCCCTGCAGTAACCTGAGAGGAAAAAGCTGCCTCATGATTGATGCAGCTTTTTCCTTTCAAGTGGAAGACCACTGCAGGCAAAACAGGATCAGGACCAGCCTGGCTGAGGATTGGTGCAGTACTGTTGCACCCCTTGCAGAACACTCTGCATTGCACAGGCAGTGTCACACCCCTCAAAGCCTACTATCCCAAGGAGTTCACCGCACATGCGCAAACTCAACAAGCATTTGTCAATGCCGAATGTTTGCTTGCTGGCATTGGCAGTGGTAGTGTAGAAGTTACAGAGCTGCGTAATAGGAATGGCAGTGAAGTATTGAACTGAAGCCAACCCCACCACCACCCTGCAGAGAGTGACAGGCATTGGGGTGTGCGTTTGGAGTCGTCAGGCATAACGTACGCCATTTCACCACCTCCACTCTGCAGAGACTGGACAAGTGTCACGTGTTCCTTGGGGTCTTTGGCCCTTATGCGCACCCCATTTCATTAGGAAATACGGTGAGATGGGTGCGATATAGGAGAATGGGGTGAAGTTTGGGGCCGAAGAGTCCAAGGCATACCTCGATGCCTCCCAGTGACTGCAGGGTGTGGAATGGTATGAGCATCACAGGCAAGAATCCCAAGTCACACCCCTGATTCCTGTCATTCTCTATAGGGTTGGGCGATTTAGTTGAAAAGCCTAATACCTCAGGCATTCGTTGGTATTTTAACTCCAAATTTTCAACATGTTTGTGTTGTGACCCCACCTCATGAACAGGGGGAATATCAGTTTGGTAGCCGAAAGCTGCTTATGCACAGTGACTACGGCATTTAGCACCACAGGTGCAAAAATATTCCGAACAGGATGTAAAAAATGACAGCTGTACTCTTTCATGGGGAGGTGTAAAAATGGCTATGTTGCAAATGTGTAGTAAAAATATTTAAAAAAATGAAGTCACGGCAAATACATAGAAACTGTGCAGCGCACACCATTATATAATTAGGTTGGGGATTTGTTATAGCAGATTGTCAACTCAGGCATTTTGGTGCCTCCGATCATGAACAGTGTCACTGTGATTTTCTTTATCTGTGCCGAACAATGATTTCCCACAGCGACCACGCATCTCTGCACTGAAAGTGTGAAAACACACTTCGGCCATGTTGTGAAAAATGGTAGCTGTACTGTTCATAAGGAAGTGTTGAAAAATGCCACTAGTGAAAATCTGGACTGAAAATATTACAATGTCATGAACCAACGAGGATGCGTGGAAACTGCAATGCTCACTCGTAACACAGTCATTTTATGGACTTTGTCACCAAATTTTCAACATAGCCATTTTAAGACCTTTGCTCATGAACAGTGTAACTGTGATTTTCTTAATCTGTCCTAAACATTGCTTTGCACACCAACAGCACCATTGTGCGCTACATGTGCGATAACACATTTTGGGTGACATATGAAAAATTGCAGCTGTACTGTTCATAAGGAAGTTTAATAAAATGGACATGTTGAAAATCTAGAGTGAAAATATTAAATTTGCAAACTTACGAGCATGCATAGGAACTGTGCAACGCACGCTCGTAAAAGTCATTTTTAGGAATTCTGTCACCAAATTTTCAACATTGCCATTTTAAGATCTCTGCTCATGAACAGTGACACTGTGATTTTCTTAATGTGTCCCATACACTGAGTTCGCACAACGACTGCGCCATTGTGCGCTACATGGGCGGAAACACGTTTTGGGTGAGATGTGAAAAATGACAGCTGTACTACTCATAAGAAGGTGTTGAAAAATGGCAATGTTGAAAATCTGGAGTGGAAATATTGAAAATTCGCAAACCTATGAGCGTCGCGTGGGGCTATAGCATGCGTATTAAAACAGTCATTTTTAGGAATTTTTCACCAAATTTTCAACATAGCCATTTCAAGACCTCTGCTCATGAACAGTGTCACTGTGATTTTCTTAATTTGTCCCTGACATTGATTTTGCACACTGATTGCGCCATTCTGCGCTACATGGGTGGAAACACATTTTGGGTGAGATGTGAAAAATGACAGCTGTACTACTCATAAGAAGGTGTGGTGAAATGGCAATGTTGAAAATCTGGAGTGAAAATATTGAATATCAAACTTACGAGCCTCGTGAGGAACCGCTGAACGACACTCGTTAAACAGTATTTTAGGAATTTTACATCAATTTTCAACATGGTTTTGTCCTTCTGAATGATAAACATTGTCATGGCGGTATTCGGCTCAAGGGTGATTTCGCAGTCACTGTGCGAAATCACCTTTGGGCCCGATAACGCCGCATGACAGTGGACATCATTCATGAGAAGGGTCCCAAACCCTCATGTTGAAAAATCTGGTGCAAAATCTCAAAATGGCTGAGATATGCATAAAGTTGAACCTCCTATTCAGCCCATTATACAGCTTACCGTATTTCCTCAGTTCGCGGGTCGGCTTTGAAGAGTGCAGACGTGTTCCCGGTCCACCAAGATCATCGCGCCAGAGTCCGGAGGTATAGGGTGGGGGTGGGAGGCTGGAGTGCCAGTGGGTGGGTGCGATTGTGGAGGGGGTCGGAGACGACCGATGGACCGCTTTTTTCTACTTTTTCACAGGTAAAAAGACGTCTAGGATTCATTTGCCACACTGGGGTGGGCCCCAGCGTGGCACAAGGACTTTGGGGGTCGTTCAGCCGATGGGGATTGGGCACCTCCGTCAAAATAAATAAAAACCTCGCTGTACTTTCCACACGCTGGGGGTGGGCCCCAGCGTGGCACAAGGACTTTGGGGTGTTCAGCTGACGGGGATTAAATTCGTCGGCAAAAAAAAATCGCTGATCATTTGTCACGCTGGGGTGGGCTCCCAGCGCGGCACAAGGACTTTGGTGGGCGTTCAGCCGACGGGGATTGGGCACCTCATCGGCAAAATGACTGATTGCCACGCTGCGGTGGGCTCCCAGCGTGGCATCAACTACTGGGGGGGAGGAGACAGGTACAGCTCAGTCGATGGGGATTGGGCACCCCGTCGGCTATACACTGCATACGGGGGGGCGCGCACGCTTGCGGCGGTGGGGGGAGCTGCGCGTGAGCAGCTTCTTATCGCTGCTCACTCAAGCGTAGCTCCCCCTTTCAACTGTATGCCACTGCATTTTGGAGCGTGTCATAGACAGCTCCAAAATGCATTGGCTTACAGGGGCCGCGCCTGCCAGCACACTGCCTGAATTGGAGGAGGAGGTGACACACCTCCGAAATCTCCGATGATGGCACTATGTTTCTTGCACATGTGTGCAAGCTAACATAAAAATGGGTCATATAGAGCAAATCGCAGGATACCGACATTCAGATATATGACCAGCAAGAACTGAAAAGATGCACAGAGTGTTTAATATAGGGGAAGTCAAAAGGTGATGAGCACATTGCATGTTGAAAAAAAAACTAAATTCCAAAAATGCAAACTAAATATTAAATGACAGCAGATACTGTATATAGCAAAAACCCATTGAAGAGTCATCATACTGGAGTCCATTTGTAACAAATAACCACGGCACAAAATTACTTATGGTCATATACAGTATGTACAACAGTAAATCAGATACACAGCATTAAGGCTGTTTCATTACTACTAGCAACCTATTTTAAAAGGAACTGGGGAATTTAACCCTAACAAGGATGCTAGCTAAAACCTATCATTTGAGTCCTTCATGGTTGTAAACCACTCAACATACACATCTAGAAAGCCTCATTTTGTAGCAAATGGTTTGATACATTTTATTGGACCAACATAGATGTAATAAAATGAAACAGTGCCTAAGCTTTTACATCTATGTTGATCCAACAAAAGATATCAAACCATTTGTTTCTGGATCTGTTCTTACAAGGACCAATACGGCAACTAAACTACTTCTGCATGTCATTTTGTAACAATAGTCTATCCAAGTTTCCACATCTAGGTCCCAGCTGTGCCTTCTCCAAACCAACAAAGGAAAACAAATGGCCAGGTTCTTTCTGCAAAACCTGGACTGCTTCGACATTATCCAACTTTATCCATTAACTTCCTTTTTCTGTGTCCCTTAAAGTGATTTACCAACGTCCCCTGATGTCATGTTTGCAGAACACCTTCCCTTCATTGAGTGATGCAAAGCTCAGCTGCCCTTAAGTTAAGTATTAAATATATTTAGATGCTTAGTTTTTTAACATTTTTGTGCCACAGTTGTCTCTGCATGTTTTTTTCTTTGTTTGAAGTTCGCACATGAGCAGCGCATCCACATGCATGAGTGACATCAGCACAGGGAAAGTTTTCCCACTGCACCTTTCTCACTACTCGTTCATTCATCTTTCCTGGACCCAGCCTCAGTGAGTGCAGATCCAAAACTGAACTGGCAAAACTTACAGCACTGATGACTGAAACTGTTTGTTATATTGGCAGCTGTTATACTTGCTTTTGGGATTGCAGAAGTGGTGATTTCTCCTGATTTTCAATTGTACTCATCTAAGCTGTATGTCCTAGGTCCATCGGTTCTAGGAACATCACAATCTACATTGAGTACAGTGTTACAGTTTTAATAAGTGCTGCAAGTACATAATTATAACAAGTCTGTATAAAAAATAATTTTTTTTAACTGAGTGGAGCTGTAATCTGTAGCGTATTGGGACACAAAAGGATGACTTTTGAACTGGGCAGATCTATAAATTGCAGTAAGATTTTAAGTATTGGTACATAGAGATCTGTGCTAAATGGATGACTTGTTCAACAGTTCAGAATTGTAATGTGCAGCAAGAGTATAAGCACTGAGCTGCACAGTCCAATCCCAGGAGAACAATGCAATAAACTGTATTTTTGGCAAGTGCTGCTTCCAGTGTGATTGCTTCAGTAAACTGCCTTTGCTATTGCATTTCTGATTGTCACCATCATTGTAGACAGTTTATATTTTTTCTTGTGCTCCTGTGTTTTCTTGGGCTCATTTGGTGTTCTCATGCAAGCACCGTAACACTGATCACCAAAGTATGCTTAGATGTGCATGAATAAAGGGACATGGTGCACTGAATTGTTTCTCCAGCTTGCCAGCTCCTCGCTAAGTTTATAAATGAATGCAATAAAATCAGTTATATACTGTACATAGTTTACAGTGTATCTCAAAATTAAAAACAGTTTTTTAACATTTTAACATACAGTCTTTATTTATAATTAGGATTATAGCATCATTGTATGTGCTCCGGAGGATCAGCAAAAGAAGAGGCTGCAGTTGCCATCCTCTCCCGACACTGTGGTACCAATGTATGGCTTCTATGGTGTTATATTGCAAAGTGTGCTAGTCAGTTCACCATACTTAGGGAATAATGTCTGAACCAAAATATGGGCTACACAGCAATGAATGCAGGGAGTCTACACAGTGCACCATGATATCGGTAAAGGCATGGGAAACAGTATAGTGCAGCATCTGTTGTATTTTCTGTACGCTTTATGCATGTGCATCAGAGATCCACTGTAATGGAAAAAATGGGAAAACACAAATGGCTTGACACAGACCGAAGTGGTAGTGAAGTATGGTGACATAAGTGAGGAAGGGTGGTTCAAATACAGTCTAACACTTGAGTACCTACCGCAAGGATATGTCCCTTTTTGTAGTGGACCAATCAAATGGTACTTAGGCTATCTAAACATAAATGCAGTCTTTTTCTCCATGAGAAGGGTATTGGCAGTGTCATTTTTAACCTTGGGGGGGTGAGGGACGATCACCGACTGTACTGTATAATTTTTGCTCAATGCATAATGCACCTGAAGGCACACATGTAGCAGCAATAAGCCAATGCCAGGATGGTATTACAGATGCTTATGCAGTCACTAATGACAGCTGCAGTCTGTATAGTTCCTGAGTGCTTAGAGGTTACACAAAGCTGGTGCAATAATTTGTAGTTTTAAATTTATAAGATGCCGTAGACAGGGGTACCGGTGACTTCAACACATTACTCAATCACTGATACCTCTAAAGGGGAAAGTACAAGCAAGCCTCCCACCCCCAAACACACACATACACAGAGAAGAAAGCTATAGTGTAGACCAGTTGGCACTAGGGCAAAGACAGACCCAAACAGTATAAATAATTTACAAATAATAAAAGTTCTATGCTGCAGAATTTTTTTAAGTGCATGTGTGCAGCTGGGGGGTTTGGAGTGGTTGGAGTACAAGGTGCCTGCTTGTAATTTCCACCCTGTGCTCCATCAGAGTGAGTGAGTGACTGATAAATCAATTGTCGGGAGGTCACTACTAACTAGTACCAGGTGAGGAATTTGGACAAATTGTGAGCCATTTATCCTGCTCAAGCAATGCCACCAGATCGAGCCGTGCTCTCAGTGTCAATCTGGAGTGGCCAACAACTTGTTAGCATAGGGAAAGCAATCCCCCCCCCCAAAAAAAAGAAATATAAAAACCCAGGGTACTATCACTAGCATTTGTGTGGGCACATCGATGCTGGGAGTAACAGAACACACACCATACCTCAATTTTGCACAGTAAAATGACAGCAATGACGGGAGCCAACCGAAGCACTAAGTAGCAAAATGTAATATTAATAGTCCATGTTGCTAAGTCTGCTCTCACTGCTGTACTGGAATGGATCGGGACTACTGCTGTGACTGCCAGAGCTACTGCCCACATCATTCTCGCTGCTGTCATAGGGTCGTCCCTATGGGGCTCTACTATGCAGTGGCTGTCAAACTGTGGCACTATGTCAGTGTCCGAAAGATCACTGTTAGTGCAGGACAACATAATGCTTTCATCATCGAACCCTGAAAATGAACTGTTTGACATTGCTGTTGTCGTGCTGCATGCTGCGACCAAGAGCTCTGTTATCAAGACAGAATTGTTGTGACCAAGAACTAATTTTAATTGCAGAGCACAGATCTCCCTGTGGTGACATTGCAAAGGTAATGAGTGTCAAAGGTCACCAAATACAGGCTCTAATACACAAAATGGCACTTCCTGGTTTGTGAGGGTGAAAACCTGATTTAATTTGCTAAAATAGGCTATGCATCTATCAAAATACATTGCAAATTAGTTCTATATGCAGTCACTTTGCAGTATATGCATTCATATATAGAAACTCGGTAAATCGCTTTAAGTACTCCCCTATGTGAGCAGTAAACATTTGCAGTTTTGTCAGCATCAAAGCTACCAAAAGAACAGGTAGCCATGTAAACCACATGTGGTGTATTACAATTTAGGAATCTGCAAATTTCAAAAGTTCTATCTTTAGTGGGGCATCTGAACAGCCTAGTCTTTCTACCATGCTACACAATCTGCAAACATGGAGCTGGTCCACCGGTGCAGTGGTAGGGATTCCGACTGGGACTCTGATGCCCTGCTTTCAGATATAGGCCTAAGAAACATAGAAACATAGACTTTGACGGCAGAAAAGGACCACTTGGCCCACCCAGTCTGCCCATTTCCCTACCTACTGGATAAGCTGCAGATTCTAGTTAACCAACAGCCTGCTTCCTGCAACCCCCCACTATAATTGCTTTGTGTCTGTCTCATGCATGTTTGAATTCCCCCACTGTTTTAGACCCAATGACCTCCTCAGGAAGACTGTTCCATGTATCCACCACTGTCTCCGTGAAAAAGAATTTCCTCACATTACCCCTGAGCCATCCCCCCTCTATCTTTAAATTGTGCCCCCTTGTTCTTACACATCTCTTTTTCTGAAAGATGCTACCCTCCTGGACTTTGTTGATTCCCTTGAGGTAGGGAGTCGGAGGGCCACCTGGGGGGAGGATGATTCCCAGGGACTGCTCTCCTCCTCCTCCTTCAGGGGGTTGGGGGGCTAGCAATTGGCACATGGTCGACCCCTCCCAGAGTCCAGGGGAAGGGATGAAAGAAGCTGAGTATGTCAGGAAGCACGCTGGATGTCGCACTGTTGTGCATTATGTTGCACACATGCAAAAAAAAAACTGCCATCCCCACTGATGATGCCTCACTTCCTGGTCCCGTTGCACCCACCACGACCCCCTGACTGCGACCAAGATCAGTTTTCCATCGGGAGTGGCCCAACCCCATGGCCCGACACTTTCGGGCAAGCCAAGGGAGCCCTGCAGGCAGAAGTTGGACCTGCAGGTAATCTGGACAAGGCTCTGTTAGGGGTGTGCTGACTCGGTGGTCTCACTCGGGGGGGGGCATACCCGTGCAGATCATCAGCTCGAGGCAGGTCCTAGGGGGTGAGCGGGACAGGGAAAGTCAGGGGCTGAGCCACATTGGGGGTGACAGCACAAAAAATCCCAACAATTTACAATCACTACACTTATGGCAACCTGATATACATGGTGTTGGTAGCCATTTCTGATTCTTCAGATTGGGTTGCAAACTATGGCCCATTATAATTGTCCACATGATGTGCACTTCTGTAGAACAATCTTGGTGATCTTTTTGTGTGGTTTTCAAAAGTGAGTCAGGTAGAAGAACCTGCCAACTGCTTTTGATTATATTGTGCACTTGCTGGGATTGCAGTTTATATTAGTCACAAAACTGAGACATGGTTTCTAAATGCTAGTGCCAGTGGTTCAGCAGGTTGCACGCTTGCCTTGGAGGCAAGAAGATTGGAAGGTTGTGGGTTCCTGCCCCACAACAGGAACTTGGGGTAAATCCCAGTGCTAACACTGTAGTGCAGCATGAGAGGGTGCTTCACTCCTGAGGTGTCATCTTTTGGATCAGACGTTAAACTGAGGTCCAGTCTGCCAGTTCTGGTGGTTATTCAGGTGGATGTTAAAGATCCCACGGCACTTCTCAAAAAGAGTAGTAGAATTTCCCCGATGTCCTGGTCAGACTTTCTCCAATCACTAAAATAACACAACCAACTTAACCTGATTCAATATGTCAGTTTGCATCCATAACACCTCCCCCGCACAAGGCCGAAAATAGTCAGAACTGCCTAGCCCTTCTTTCCTATTCAGCATAAACTAAATAAAATAAAAATCAGTTCTGCATGCTGAACGCCTGGCCCACAAAGAACCCAGTGAAGTATATATATGTGGGGAGTAAACTTTGTCACTCATTTGAGATTTAGATGTTACAAACAAGAGCAAGGTATCTACTGTGGCAGCAAAGACTGTCAGTATCAGTGGCTTATTTGGCAGCAGTCTCACTTCTGAGTCAGGAAAACTGGATGGTTGAGGTTCAAATCTCACACCAGGCACTTATGCTAGACTCTCCAACTGTACTGTTTTTGCCGGTACAATACCGTATTTTTAAGACTGCTACTGGATCCTGCCTGGATCGTACCATGTACCGAATTTGCCACCTCCCGGTTAAATAATTTTAAATTTTTTTCCCTGAAAAAACTTCTTTCTTTGCCGTGAGCTTAGCCAGCACAGTCCAAGGTGGGGAGCGTCCCAGTGTCCCCATGGTAACCACCAGTGTGTTTGCTGCCCTTAACGTGGTGCCGCCAGCAGAGGGCTCTTGTACGTGCGATGTGGCCCCTGGAAGCACTGTAGCTCAGAGTGCTTAATGCTGCGCAGGCTTCTTGCCCTTTCCCCTGACTGAACTGGTGGGATGGTGTGTCACACAGTCAGTGAGACAGGAGATTAACTCCTCTGAGAGTCCAGGCCAAGCCATGGCGCGGCGGAGTGAATGGAGTGCTTGTTGCAGATAATTAAAATGTAAACTGTGCAACCGGCAGGTAGGTCTCAACTTGCAAAGTCTCAGCTTTGTTGCTGGAGTGGATACAAGAAGTTCTCCCGATGATCCATGATGGCACCTCTGCAGGTGATGGGGGACGGGGGTGACAATTCATGGGGGTAGTGATGCTCATTCTGGCTGGCCAGTAGTTTTCTTGATTTTGGGGGGTTGGGGACAATGAAGACTGTTGACAGAGTGACAGTCAGTCACTGAAAAATTGTTCACCAGGTTCTGCTTGCTGTTCTGCGTAAAAGAGTGATGGTGGGAGGGCCCTTTACCTTAACTATGGAGGGTATTTCCAGGCAGATTGTATTTTCTTATTTTCTGTCTCCTTACTCTCTTTACATAGCCTGCTCCTGGCTGTTTTGTCCCCCTTCCCTTTGGAAATCAGGTCTGGTGATCAGAGAAAAACAACCAATGGTGTGCCAAATAAAAAAACAGCTGAGTCAGACTGAGATAACAAGCGCCGTGTTTATTAGAGCCAAGTAGTAGGACTGCAAACACCTCCCCATCATTTAATTGAATATCATTGTGTCTTTCGGGGGGGCACCCCCAACACTTCTGTGTTGCAGTGAGCGGGGGGGGCCCCCATTTCTGTGTTGCAGTGAGCAGCCCCCCTCCCCCCACTCACTGCAACACAGAAGAGTACCTATTTTGATCTGTGAAATGTTGGAGGGTCTGGGCTTATACCCAGCAACACTGACACTGTAGTTCTCCACTGTTGAGACATTAAGCCAAGGTCCTTTCTGCCTACCTCTGGTGCCTTTCCAGCTGAAAGTTTAAGATCCCATGGCACTTCTCGAAAGAGTATGGGAGTTACCCCACTGTCCCGGCCAAACTTCCCACTCTCAGTAACACAGGATGTAAAGCAGCATTGCCGCTTGTGGTTTTGGCATGCTGCTTGGTTGCTACAGTTGCACTGCTTATAGTTCCTGTACTCTTATCAGTGTTTCACTGATTTATTTGTAACACAGTTTAAGATACAGGGCTGGATCTTCAACAAGTATTGCAAACACTGTTCTCGATTTTGGGCTGTGCCTGCAGCATCCTAAGTGAGGCAAACATTTGAATAATATTTTCAAACATTTTGCTGCATTTACAAGTGTTTGCTTCAAGGAAAAACAACAATTCATTTGTCATATATTGGCACATGAATCATTATAAGGCATCTGAAATGCTACAAGCCGCAACCAGTGCACACATATGTGAGGCCATCTTTTAGTGTGACTCATGACCACAGTCGGGGATGTGGGACAAATGCCCCAAGTTGCCAATGCACCTTTGAAAATCCAACCTTCAGTGTGTATGAAAGGCCCTGTCGATACTTATCGTCCCCCCCACCTTGAACGACTGAGCACATTGGGGCCTGAGAGTATACTTTGCATTATCCTGCTTGCCTGCTAGTATTTTTCCTTTTCTCCCTTTCCCCTGCGCCACCAGCTTCAGGGTTTGTTGATGGATGTGCACATATATGCATGATATCACAGCACTCCATCAGAGTCAGTTGGCTTCTCCTCTCCCAGTTCTAACTGCACTGCCATCTGTGGTCACCCAGGTGGCAGTTGCGCAACTACTTAAGGCACCCACCAGACAGACCATCGATGTGGTACTCACCAGTTCAGAGCAGGTAGGAGTTGTGGGAGCATGGGAGCCACTGGGGAGTGGTGACCATAACTCCATTTGGTTCGAACCGGTCCTCAGGTCCGTTAAACAACAATCGAGAGCTGAAGTCCTTGATTTTAGAAGGGTGGACTTCGATAAGCTGAGGGAGCCGGTCAGGGATAAGTTAGCAGGGGTGGATAACATAGATGGGGTGGAATAGAGATGGGGCCAATTAAGGAGGCCATTCTCGAGGCAACTAAGGTATGCATGAGAATGGTAGCCAAAAAGAACTGGTTCAAGAGACCATTATGGTTCTCGGCAAAAATCAGGAAAGTAGTGAGGGCCAAGAAAAAGGCTTTATGCAAATACAAAGAAAAGCGGGGGGCGGAAGAATGGGGAGAATATTTTTTGAAAAGAGGGGAGTCAAGGAGGGCAGGTAAGGAGGCAAAAGCAGACACAGAGCAGCATCTTGTGGAAAGGATCAAAAGTAGAGAAAAAATTCTTTTGCAAGGCTATGCCTGTAGTTCAGTGGGCGGAGCAACAAACCACTCCCCCACTCAGGCCTTAAAAGGCCGCTCCTCCTGGTTAGTTCAGGATCATTTTTTCATTGCATCTGGAGGCGCTGCCCATCCACTTTCCCCTCCCTGTTATACTGCCTCGGGCTTTTGCCCGTGCATTTGCGGTTGCCTCCAGTCACCGGCTCACTCCTGTTGCCTGGTTCTGCTCCCCACTTCAGTATGCTCCCCTGCCCCCCTCTGCTTCCTCTTCTTGTACCTTTCTCAGTGCCTTGCCTTCAGTCTGCCTTCTCATGAACTCTTTTGGGGATGCTCCTTCTCTGCTCCAGCCCAGCCGCATCACTCATTCTGCCTTGCGGCTGGTGGGGGCCAGAAGTGGACATGCACAGTGCACAGAGTGGGTGCGAGTGGAACGCTGGGACAGGAAGCATGCTTGGAGCCAGGCAGTGTGCCTCACACCCATCCAGTGGTGCATCATGTTCCAGTGATTTACCTCTCCTCAGCTCTTGCTTCCCTGCTCCTCATGGCCAGTAGGGATTTCTGCTGTTGTTCTGCATTCCTCTCCTTGCTTTTCCCTGGGGACCCCTACCTCAGCACTCACTACCTGCTATTCCTTAGCCAGCCCTGGATTCATTCCCACAACATTCGTCATTCCGCACTTGGTGTGCATGATCCCCGTGCTCTGTAGCGCAGTCTGCACATCTGGCTACTGCAGCAGGTGGCTTTCACTGTTCGGATTGTACCGTTGCTGTGCTCCTCTGTTCCATTGTCCTTGTATTTTTTCCTTGTCTCCTCTTGCATCTCATGTACCTACCTCCTCCTGCTTTCTCATTACCAACCCTAACTATGCCTCGTCTCTCTGCCTACCACACCTGCACTACGTCTTTCTTTTGGGCTCTTAATGCTTGGCCCACCACCCCTTTCCCTGCAGCGTTGTAGTTGTGTGACCCCTCAGCCCTTATGCATCACCTAGCTGCCATTATACCTAACCTTAACCACTTTAAATCACCTTTTTTGCTAAATTCAGTATATACAAAAATAGAATTTCAAGCTTTCCATGAAAGTTTCATAACAGTGAGAGTACCACTTCCAGATGTCCCTGCATTTCAAGCTGCACTGGCTTTTCATCTGGGGATGGGGACAAATCCACTTATATTGCTGCTACTTAAAGGTACAGAGTCGTATAATAAAAATATTCCAATTTATACATTCTGAGGCCAGTTTAGTTACTGAACTCATAAATGTTTATCAAAACTAATGCGCATGCATATGGACTCTATGTACTGTATTTTACTCTTTGAATGCTGCAAAGTACATTGCCAATTAATACATGATGGCCTGTTGGTGCCACATTCCTTAAGCTCTCAGCCTAGCTACCACATAACTAACATACGTATACACTTATAATAACTGGTCAGCAATTTTTTCCATTGTCTGACCCAGTTATAATTTGCCGTTATAACCCATGGGTTACAACAGCAAATACGTGCCATGTCACTCAAACAAGAGCCGCATTCTAATTGGCTCTTTACTCCTCCTGGGTGGGCTTTCCACTAAAAGAAACATGGCGGCTCCTCCGTTCCGCTTAGCATCGAGCCGCCACACAAAGAGCGTGGGTGTTTTTATTTTTAAACACTTCTTTTCTCCCCTACTTGATCTGGCTGATCCCACTGTTCAAAAACTGCACCACACAGTTTTCGGCCGCACCAGAGAAAACTGGCACCAGGAATCACTCTGATATGCTTCAGAGGTAAGTGCCAATGGGAGAGGACAAACCAGAACCATGCGTAAGTGTGTCAAAATAAATGAAAAAATTGCTGACCAGCAATTATAAAAAAGAACAGATGGGGTGGTATGTAAAACTTAATTTTACACATACACCCGTTTTGGGATGCTTTTCATAAACCCCTCGCGCTTTACCCTCAGGGTTTATGTAACATCCCACAACTCAGGTGTGTTTAAAATGTCATTATACTCACCACCCCATCTATTATTGTATATTTTATTTTGTTGTGGTCTTTTTGTGAAATTCATTACTTGTACTGCGATTTTATTGCATGTGTTCATGCACCTGTTGTCACTTTGCTATCACTGTTTCACTCCCTGTTGTATCCCTTCCCCCGGGTCACATCTGGAAATGAGCCCTGACTCAGTGTGCCTATCCTGGTCACCAAATCTTAAATAAATATATCTTTTAAATCCCAAAATGTCTTAAAGTGAATATTTTAGGTTAAACAAACGAACATGCAAATGCAAAATTGCTAAGCATATATCATGAAAACTCCCGCCAAAAGAAACACCCAAGGTATAAATATTAAAAAAGAAAGAATAAAGGTATCAGGCATGATTTGCAAGGCCACTGATTTACGGTGATTAAAACAATTAAATTCCATTTTCAAGACTTAAGATTCCGGAATTTCACCGGTGATTGTTACTCTAATTTCCAGGTTTTACAGGGATTCTGCTATCATTCTTTTAGTATGTGAATAAATAATCAGAATTAAAGAAGGCTTAATATACAGAGCATTAAATAAAGCAAACTGAAAATAGTACAGGAAGGAATTAAAAGAAAAACACACTTTTTTATAGATTTACTGATCTGATAGAATATGCCAGATTCCATGAAATCTTCATTTTTACCGGTTTTCAGGCAGCCCTAATTCCGGAATTTTACCGGATTTTCTGGTAAAAACCGAAAAACAGTGGCCTTGATGATTTGCTTCAACTACTGCCTTCCTAAAATAAAGAAGATCTTTTCCAAGCACTGTACCAGTCGTATATAGGAAGACTACTTAGACTGAGATGGGCAGACAGCGTCTACTTGGGCTGATACGGGCAGAACAGCGACTATGGTGATACATAAAGCAGATGATGCAGTCACACAGTGGTAGATTCCATGTTTCCTCTCGGAAGGCATCACACACCCTCTTGGGACTACAATTTGACATCACAACCTCTTGACTGTGATCTGGAGCTTAAGGCGTGAACCCAGATCCCCAGTGTGGTGAGAAAAGATGTCACAAGGGCACAGGCATTATTCTTACAGTAAATGCATACTCGTGGACTACTACATACTGGATTAAAAAAAATGGAAAACAAACTAGGAGCTTTAAAGGGTTTTCCTGTAAAAACAAAATGGTTTCATTTAAAGTAGCAGTTTATGTTAAACTTTTTTTTAATGTTCTTCATTCTGTGCTCCTTTGCAACTTCCAGTGCTGATCCCTGTGGTTCACTTTTGTTTCTAAATCTGTTTGCATGGTAACACCTTACATTTTACATCACCATAGTAGGCTTACATTTTGTGGCCTGAAGTTGGTCATGATGCTCCTAGCATCTGTTGCATTCTTCTTAGCACAAGCTAGACAATAATGCATGGGTAACCATACATAATGAGACTATCTTTCCATTGAGGGGTTATAATGACATCATCGGGACCTTGACAGTGAAGCTCGAGAGGTCTGTGATGCCATCTTGTCCTCAAGACGGTAACATGCATGTCCTTTGCACCAGAGGAAGGAGACAGAGGAGTTTAATGGGTGGCTAAAGGGTTGGTGTGAGGAGAGATGGTATCATTTTGTGGGGGGCTGGGGAGGCTTCTGGTATATGAGAGTCTTCGTGGGTGACAGACTTCATCTGACAAAAGAGGGGGTTAGTGCACTGGGGCTGAAGTTTGACGTTTCTATTGGACAGTTAAATTGACTATTGGGAGACTAAGTCTAGGGGAACCAAGGTGATAGAAGAGAGGAAGAGGAACCTAACTAGTACTCCCCTAAATCTTGGGAGTTGTAGAGGCACAGTGGGCAAAACTATGGTTGAGGTCCAAATTGGGCTTTGGGAAGGTACCAAGAAAGGGGGAATTACAGAACCTGCAATCACCATGAAAGAAAGGAGACCAAGGGGAAATAATAAAAAAGAACAAGTAAATAGCCAAAGGGGATCAAGGGTTAGATGGAAAAGGGTCTGCCTCAACACCAGTAGTCTAGCTAATAAACTCAGTGAGTTCCATGCAATGATGGCAGACAATGAGGTGGACCTCATAGCCATCACAGAGACTTGTTCCTTGGAAAATAACATCTGGGACTTGACAGTTCCAGGCTACCCCATGGTTAGGAGGGATACAGGAAAAGGTAATGGGGGAGGTGCAGTCCTCTATATTAAAGACAGCATTTAGGCTGTGGAGGATAGACATATCAGGGGAAGTAATGGGGAGACAGAGTCACTATGGATGTAGCTCCCAGTGGCCTTGAGCATGAAAATACAGTGAGAGGGATTTATAGACTGCCAGGATGGACAGAGGAGAGGGACAGGGGGCTTGGGGAAGAACTAGCCAGGGAGTGGCATGGTGGAGGTGGTTGTGATTGATCTGAACCTGCCGGATGTTGACCGGGATGTTCCCATTGCCAGGAGCACCATCAGGCCTTGCTGGATACAGTCCAGAACTGTCTGCTGGTGCAGCTAGTTAGAGAACCCACCAGGCAGGGTGCCATCCTCAGTGTGGTGGCCACCAACTCGGAGATGGTAGGAGTGGTGCAGGTTGGGGAGCCACTAGAGAACAGTGACCATAATTCTTATCTGCTTTGAGCTGGCCCTAGGGACTGGTAAACTCAAAATCAATCAGTCAATCAACTTTATTTAACCAGGCATTAACACCATTGAGCAAACTCATTTTCAAAGTGGTCCTGGACATTATTACAATACAGTACATATAGTGGAATACAGTACAATTCTTGAGTACAGCCACAAAGGACAACAGTGTAAAGCAAAATGAAAAATACAAATAGAATCTTTTGAGGATGACAAACACTATACATGCCGGTCAGCGTAATTAACGAGCAGCGGTACATTATATTAAAACTTATAGGAGTGAGGGTAAGTGATGATCCCAGATAGCCTTTGCTAGGTAAGAGCTCATACCTTGCTAATAATAAGTGAGGAGGTATTAAGAGAATAGGGTAGTAGTGGGGGTGAAGGAATAGGGAGCCAAAAAAGGGAGGCCAGAAGGGCTAGTGGTGGGAGTATACCAGTGTGACCAAGATTAGAGCTCATCTAATGGGTGTCTGATTTCTGTAGCTTGTGAAGCAAGGTGGGCTTTGGGAGTATGGAGTGGTGCCATGTCTTAGGAATCATAGACGTCTAAAACAGTTGCATGATTCCTTCAGATAATCCGTAATTAGAGCTTTGAATTTGGACAAGCTTGGAAGTGAAGATAGTTTGCATGGTGTTCCAAAGTGAGGGGAGTGCGGAGACAATTGCTGCAGTGCCATAGTTTGTTTTCACTCTAGGGACCTTAGAGCAAATTATGGAGAAGCGCCTCAGGCCATAGGAACCCTTTGCCCATTTGAAAAGGTACGAGATGTAAGCAGGGAGGTTATCAGATAATGCTCTATGGAACCAGAGGAGAGCATTTATTTTTCTTCTAGATGAGAGCGAGGTCCATCCCAACATCTGGTATAGAAGTCAGTGATGTGTACAACTGGGTAGATTATGGATAAATCGTAAGGCTCGGTGATAAAAGGTGTCAAGTTTGTTAAGCATCATTAAGGGGCTGTGACTGTAGAGAAAGTCAGAGTAGTCCAGTACCGGGAGGAACGTGGATTGTTTTAGTCAACTTTTAGCTTCTAGCATAAGTAGATGTTTAATGCAATAGAATAAACCTAAACGCTGTCTTAGTTTCTTTGAGATCTCATTTATGTGGCACTGAAAGTTGAGTTTATTGTCCAGCCAGAACCCTAGGTATTTAAAGGTATCTACTACTTCTAAGGGTTCGTCTGAAAGTATTTGGATCTGTGGGATATGTGTATAACTGAGAGTGGACTTTGGCAAGAGAATCATAGCTTTAGTCTTTTTAGTGTTGAGAAGGAATTTATGAGTGATGAGGTTGTATTGGAGGGTGGTGAAGTCTTGCTGTAAATACGCCTGGACCAATTCCAAGGATGAATTTGTGGTATAAAGTACAGTATCATCTGCAAATAAGTGCACCTCGTCTGAGCACAGCTGCGAGTCCAGATTACTGATGTATATTGCAAAGAGGATAGGGCCAAGGATGGAACCTTGGGAAACTCCTCTTAAAAGGGATTTTTGTGGTGACAAGTCACCTAATCCTTTGACTTGTTGTAGTCTATTGGTTAGGTAGCTGGTAAACCATTTAGTGGCAGAGCTATCAAGTCTGATATTAGTCAGTGCAGAAAGCATGGAGGTATGATCCACCATGTCGAAGGCCTTACTCAGATCAAGGAAGAGGGAAAATACATGTTTCTTAGAATCCAAGACCATTTGTCAGTCAGTGGTCAATTTTGCAAGAGACGATACTGTGCTGTGTTTGGCTCTGAAACCGGATTGAGCTGGGTTTAGCAACTTTTGCAAGTTCAGATCTTCCCTTAGCGGGACGTTGACAATTTTTTCCAGTAATTTAAAGAGGACAGATAGTATAGAGAAAGGTCGGTAATTGTTCAGATCACTCGGATCCCGGACTTGAATAAGGGAAGGATGTGGGCAGTTTTCCACGATACAGGTAACTCGTCCTGAGTTAAGGAAGTATTGAATCAATGGGTAATGGGGCGGTCAGGTAGGTATGGCCAAGTTTTAGGAAATAAGGTTCAATATTGTCAGCACTGGCACTCTTTTTAGTATCCAGGGTAAGGAGGAGGTCCTCGACTTGTTTGAACGTAACTGTGTGGAAGCTGAAAGGGGAGGGATGCAGTCAGTTATGGTTGTGTTTATCAGTAGGATCAACAGTGGATTCTCCTACTGGGTTAAGTTTGCTGATAGGTGAGGTGTCAAAGGCAAGCCCTACAGTGGCAAAGTGATCATTACATTTCTCTAGTATATCAGCTTTGTCTGTGTAGGTGGTTCCCGCAGACACTATTTTGTTTGGGAGAGGTGTGATAGTAGGTTGTCCTTCAACCTCTTTGAGGATGTTCCAAAATTTGTCTGAATTGTTTTTATTGTCTTCTAGTTCTTTTTGGAAGTATCTAGCTTTTTCTGATCTAATTAGCTTGGTATAAGCATTCCTAGAAATATGAAATGCTAGCCTGTCAGCCTCCAAGTGGGATATCCTCACTTTTTTCCACTAATAGTCCCTGTCCCTAAATGCTTTCTTCAGAGTGGGACAGAACCATCCTGAGGTTTTATTTTTTGATTTGATCAATCTCAGTGGGGCATGTTTGTTTATTAGCCCCAACAAGAGGCTGTGAAAAATGTTAAATGCCTCATTGAAGGTAGGTACCAGATAGAATTCCTGCCATTGAATGCTGCTTAGGTCTTTCAGGAAAGTGTTGAAGCAGAACTTTTTCAAGCATCTTTTCAGTTTAAATTTGGAGGCCGGTTTTGTTTGTGGAGAATGTCTGATACAAGCAGTAGTGAGGTGGTTACTTAAATCATTGAAGAATACTCCAGCATGCAAGATGTTGTGAGGTTTGCTCACTAGCATAAGGTCCAGAAGGGTGCTGCGCTCTGGGTTTTTTCTGTTCGGTCTGGTGATTGCAGCCGTCATTTGCAACAGGCCATTAGCATCACATAGCTCCTTTAGTTTCTTAGAACTGTCATCACTCTAGTTTTGATTGAAATCCCCCATTATAATGCACTCAGTATTAGCTGTGTCAAACAGGTATTGAAGGTGTGGCAAAAGCGCTGTGCCACCAGATGGCCATCATTAGCATACTGCCATAAGGAGTGATTTCTCGCAGAAGAGTGATAATTTTAGGGCTAGTCACTCAAATTCTTTAGCCTTTGAGGTACAATTAAAGACTGTGATTTTGAATTTGCTCTTAACATATATTGCGACTCCTCCTCCTCTAGTAGGTCTATCGCAGCAGTAAATTATATATCCAGGTATGATGATAGATTTGTCCGGGGTTGAAGGTGTGAGTCAGGATTCTGTTATCATGAAGAAATCGAGTGATGCGTGTAATGCCCAGGTCTGTATCGAGTCAATCTTCTTCAGTAAGCTACAGACGTTAATAAGGAGAAAGCTAATCCCTTTATATTGAGGGAGGGCCACAGGGGTGTCCAGAGCAATTGGTGGGCCTGGGTTTGTTTCAACGTTTCCCGAGCAAAGTAGAAGTAGTAGTCATTTTTTAAGGTGATAACTTAGCCTGCTAAATAGTCTCTTTTTGTTCCTTCTGATGTATGTTGGCTTGGTGGCGGCTGCATTATGGGCTGGGCTGCAATTTGCTAATGATAGAACATAGAGAACTGAGATGGCAGACAATGTCTGTGGCATTCGCACATGTTCTTTAGTTAAGGCCTGGTGGAGGGGTCATGACCCTAGTGGAGATGTCCCTGATGTAAGATGCCATGAACTAGGGAAGGGGGTTATGGCTTGGTGGGTGATGAAGATGGGGTTCTGGCTCTTGTCCAAAATGCGGACCAATATTTTGGGTGGAACATAACTTAGTAGTATGAGGCAGCAGTGGAGGAGGATGGGAGCAAAATGCATTTTTAGCTTGGGGTATTTCCTTTTATTGGTAGTGGGCGCAAGAATTGCAAAAGCAACTAGAAAGAGACAGAACTAGCAAAGCATAGGCATAGCAGCCATAAATATACTCCAACTGAGCATTCTAAGTAGCCATAAATATACTCCAACGGAGCATTCTCAGCAACCGTAAATATACTCCGAGCATTCTCAGCAACCGTAAATATACTACAACTGAGCATTCTCAGCAGCCGTGAATAATGCTCCTACTTAGCATTCTCAGCAGCCACGAATAATACGCCAACTGAGCATTCTCAGCAGCCATAAATATACTCCAACTGAGCATTCTTAGCTTTGTCTTCCTTCTGTTTTTATGCATCGTGGCATTATACATTTTAATTATACACCACAATGCATCCACTTGACAAATTCAATACTTAAAAGGACAGTATCTTTTAAAGCGGCAATTTCTGAACCTCTTACACAAGATACCTCGAAATCTACCAGTATCCGGCATGGCGGCAATTTAAACGTTTGAGTCTTTTCCTTCTTCAGCCACAAGTCTCCTCCAGGTTTTCCCCACTTCATTTAAAATGAGTTTCCTTCTCCTGAAGAAAAAATTACTTACCATAGCAATCTTCTTTCTTCTCAGTGATGCTCAGATATTCATAACTTTATGCAGCAAACCTGGAGGGTTGGACTGCCCGGAGAGATAGAACACATGCAAATGATGGAACACTTTGCACGTGAGCATCTTTCAAACACCGCCTCTACAAACTGCCTGTGTTTTAAACCTCTTCAGATTTTATAAAAGGAGCCTGGAAGGCCCAGCATTATATTGTACTATAATTTTATTATTAAAATTGGGGTTTTCCGAAGAATATTAAATTGTAAAAAATAAAAACTCCAAATGGAGAAACAATTCAACAAGGTTAGAACAAAAAGTCAGAGGGAAAAAAACACCCAAAAAAGGCAGAACACATTGAAACTGATTTACCTAAACTATTAACTAGGGTAGGGTAAGGAACACTCCAAGGGTGTATGATAATAAGGGTGGCACCAGCATGCGGAGTGCAGAGGCTGACGTTCTTGAAGGGGAAATCGGGAGGGAAGTTATGAATGTCTGAGCATCACTGGGAAGAAAGAAGATTACTGTGGTAAGTAATTTTTTCTTCTAACCCCAGTAATGCTCAGAATATTCTTAACTTTATGCAGACTACCAAGCAGTATCACTGGAGGTAGGCACAGAACTTATTTTGGAAACAGACTTTGCAGGACCGCTGTGCCAAACCTAGCATCACCCCTAGATAAAATATCCAGATTGTAATGCTTTGTAAAGGTGTGTACTGTTTTCCAGGTAGCTGCTTTACAGATGTCCAGTAATGGAACATCCCTGGCAGTTGCTAAGGTAGCAGTTGTCCCTCTTGTGGAATGAGCCCTCAGACTTGATGGGGGCTCCTTACCAGCCTTTGTGTAAAAGAACTGGATACACTGGACTATCAATTGAGAAACTGACCTTTTCAAGGCTGGACTACCCTTTCCCACATCCCCATAGGTCAGGAACAGTTGCTTTCTGTCCTGTCTATGACCTTTTGTGGCTGTCATGTAGTAACTGAGAGCCCTTTTCACATCTAAACTGTGGAGTCTTCATTCACCAGAAGTAGAATGGTCAGTGAAAAAGGCAGGAAGAGTGATGGACTGGTTTAAGTGGAAGTCCGAGACTACCTTGTGGAGAAATTTTCTGTTTGTTCTAAGGACTACCGTATCCCTATGAAAGGAGATATAGTCCTGATCTATACAGAGAGCCTGAAGCTCACTGATCCTTCTTGCAAAAGTCATAGCCACAAGGAAGACTGTTTTCCAAGTAACATATTTTAGATGGGCTGTGGCCATGGGCTCAAAGGAAGGGCCCATGAGTTTAGCTATGCAGACATTCAAATCCCAAGTTGGCACTGGTGCCCTATGGGGTGGATGTAGATGAATTAAACCCTTACAGAATATTTTAAAGATGGAATCTGAAGCTATGGTTACCCTTGCACCAGCAGAGAGTTAAGCAGAGATAGCTGCCAAATGAACCTTCAGGGAACTGGGTTGTAAACCAGAGGAATGCAAATGAGAGAGATAATCCAGGACAACTGGAATTTTATCTTGTCCTGGTATAAGTGATCTTCTAGCACACCAAAAAGAAAACCTCTTCCATTTAGGGAGAGATAGGTTTTCCTAGTAGAAGGTTTTCTATAAGCTTTCAAGATCTTTAGGACAGATTGAGAAAGGTTGAATTTTGCATATTCTATGTCCTCAAGAGCCAGGCCTTGAGGTTGAGAGACTGGAGATTCGGGTACAACAGAGTGCCCTGATTGGAAGTCAGCAGATTGTGCCTCCAAGGGAGATGTATCGGTTTTGTGACAGACATGGAGAGCAGAAGAGAGTACCATGGCTGCCTTGGTCAATCCGGAGCTATCAAGATCAGTGATGCTGCATGGGATCTGAGTTTGAGCAGTACCCTGTAAACTAGAGCAAAAGGAGGGAAAGCATACAGAAACCTCCCTGACCAATCCAGGGTTAGGGCATCCAAAGGAAGTGTGCCCTTGCCCGGTGGTCTGCAACAATACTGTGGCAGGTGGCGGTTCTGGTGGAATGCGAACAAGTCTACCTGTGCAGTGCCCCACCTTCTGAGAATAGCCTGTACCACCTGTCTGTTTAGGGTCCATTCATGATGGGCCTGATTGATTCAGCTCAAAGCATCTGCTAGGATGTTGACCTTTCCTGGCAAGTGAATTGACTGCAACGACATTCCCAGAGAGTAAGCTATAGTCCAGATATGAATTGCTTCTGTACAGAGGAGATCTGACCTGGTGCCTCCCTGCTTGTTTATGTAATACATTGTGGTGGTATTGTCTGTTCTGATCTGTACCACCTTGCCCTGTATTAGGGGAGAAAAAGCTCGCAGACCTAGCAGAACTGCTCTGAGTTCCAGTAAGTTTATGTGCTGAAGGGACTCGGCAGCTGACCAGGTACCCTGAGTGGTGTGCTGCCCTAGATGAGTGCCCCAGCCCAATAGGGATGCTTCTGTTGTGAGAACCATTGAAGGGTTCACCTTTTGAAAAGGGATTCCTTTTCTTAAATTTGATCCCTCTTTCCACCACAAGAGGGCCTGTAACAGTGCCCTTGTTACTGGAATGCGCTTTGGAAAAGGGTCTTTTTTCTTGCACCAGTGAGCCCTGAGGTGGAACTGGATGTGCCTCATGTGAAATCTGGAGCCCTGCACTGTGCCTATGGCAGCAGCCATTTGGCCCAGTAGCTGGAGAAATTGTCTTGCAGTTTTTGCTTTGTGCAATCTGAAGGAATCTGCCACAGACTGGAGATTTTGCACCCTCTCCAGAGGCAAATAGGCTCTGGCTTGTAAGGTATTTATTTCTGCTCCTATGAACTGCAACACCTATGTGGGGGTGAAAGCAGACTTTTTGTGATTTATTAGAAATCCCAGGGATTCTAGGAGGTCCTGAGTGACCCTTAGATCCTGCTGTACTTTGAGTGGGGATTTTCCCACCACTGACCAGTCGTCCAGATAAGGGAAGACAGTGATGCCTTGGCTCCGAAGATGTGCTACTACAACAGCTAGGCACTTTGTGAATACCCTTGGGGCAGAAGAAAGGCCAAAAGGCAGGATTGAAAACTGGTAGTGACTTGAAGGGAGTCTGAACCTGAGATATGTGCAGTAAGACTCCCTTATGGGGATGTGGAAATAGGCATCCTTTAGATCCAGTGATGCTAACCAGTCTCCCTCTTGGAGCATTGGTAAAATCACAGTTAGTGTTAACATTTTGAACTTTCTTTTCCTTAGATGCTTGTTTAAAGCTCTGAGATCTAGAATAGGCCGCCACTCCCCACTTTTCTTTGTAGTTAGGAAATACCTGGAATAAAAAACCCTTCCCCTCAGGGATTTTGGAACTGGTTCTACTGCCTTGAGCTGTAGCAGGTTTTGAACCTCTGATGCTAGCAGTGTTTTTTTCTGCTAGTGAGGGGGAGCTGAAAACTCTGATTTTCTGTGGAGGAAGATATTTGAATTCCAGGGACAGACCTTGACCCACTACTTCCAGAACCCGCTTGTCTGTGGTGATTCTTAACCCGGCATGGAGGAAGTGAGATGGTCTGCCTCCCACTGGTGGAGAGGAAGCGGTCTGCGGTTCAGGAGTCTGTTTTGACTGTGGCTGAGGCTGAGTTTGGGATCCTCGCCTCGAGACCCTCCTTCCCATGCCCCTGGAGTATCCCTGCTGTGGATACTGCTGGTACTGAGGTAAGGCCACTGACTGGAAGAAGGGCCTGGTATAAAAAGACCTGCCCTGGCCTCCCCTTCCGTAAGGCCTGGTGGATGGTGAAGCTCTCTCCCTAGCAGATTTGCTTCTGTAAGTGGCCTTATACTCATCCACCTGTTTCATATATGCCACAATGGACTCCCCAAAGAGAGAGTTTCCCTCTAGAGGAAAATTCAAGGCCTTAGACTGAGTATCTTAAGTGAGATTTGTGGCTCTGAGCCATGCAAACCTCCTCTGTGCCACCGTATTTGCCATCCATCTGGCTGCAGTATCATTGGTGTCAGCAGCCATCTGGAATTGATACTTAGCTGACTCTAACCCAAACCTGGGAGTTTCAGCCAGGTCATCTAACAAGGGAGAGGGAGCTTTCTAGGACATAGCCAAGACTGATTCCCACAGTGACTTCTGGTACTGGGCAGTATAAGCCTGGAAGGTAGCCTGACGCATAGCCAGGGAGGCTGACAGCTATCCTTTTTTGGCAATGCTGTCAATTTTTCTGGAGTCCTTGTCCGGAGGATGTGAGTACAGTAGGACCTTGGCCTTATCACAAGCAGCTTGTTGAATTACCCCCTGATGGTCTGGATGGGAGAAGAGAAAAATCTGCTCCCTCCCTCTCCAATTGGTATTTTTTATCCATCCTTCTAGCTATGGGAGGTGTGGAGTTTGGTGTCTGAAGAATCTTCAAGGCATCCTTCTTAAAGAACTTATACAACGGTAGGAGTAGAGCTTTGGTGGGTGTCAGTCCCATCATCTCGAAATACTCTACCTCCTCTTCATCCTTGACTTGTTCAGTAGTGGAGATATCAAAGGCACCTGCCATCCTCCTGATAAAAGTAAAATGGGATGTTAAATCCTTCCGTCACCCATGGAGGTGAACCAAAGTCCTGTTCAGGGGACACTTCTGGTTCGATTGGTCCCTCATCATCACTATATTAATCATCATCATCAAAGGGATCCCCTCCTTCCTGAGGGTAGGATGCACTGTACTGCCAGCCTGAGAACCCTGAGAAAGGGCAGAAGGCTGCTGAGGAGGGACTATTGCCTGTAGTGATTGTATAATTTTGAAGACCTGAGCAATCTTTTGGGCCATTGGTGCAGGGATAGTAGGCACAGAAGTCCCTGGTTTAATAGTAGGGGGTTCTGCGTGCTTAGGCTTTTTGCTTTTCTTTGAAGGACCCAGGGAGTCAGCTTGTTCATTTGAATGTTTTGTGCCCTTTTCGCCTATGTCAGGGGCAGGCACAGATATAGGTGTGGGTTTCATAGGTTTATTCAAGCTGAGGATGGAAATACCATCCTATGAGGCTCGCCTTCTAGTTATTATTGACTTAAAAATTTACTATCTCTAAAAAATAGGTCTATACCATTCTTAAATTCCTTCATAGTTGTACTATTAACAATATCCTTTGGTAAGTTATTCCAGAAATGCACAACTCTTAAACTATACCAATATTTCCGAAAATTGTGTTCCCAGATATGTTGATACATTTGTTTATTATGTTTCCTTAAACTAGTCTTCCTAATTTATATGTGAACCCTAGTTCCTTTAGTAACTTGTTATCCTCAATACTCTTGTATAGGAAGCATAGATCTCCTCTTATTCTACAATAGTGTAATGAATAAAGATTTAGACTAACCAGTCTATTAAAATATGTTTCATTTTCTAGTCCTTTTACTTTTTAGTAAATCTTCTGGACTCCTCGATATTTGATATGTCCTCTTTATTATAGGGTGACCAAACCTTGCACAATATTCAAGGTGGCCTGACCAATGCATATACAGGGTCATCAACACACCCTATCTCTACTTGCTATATGCTTGAGTATACAGTTTAAAATCTGGTTCGCCTTCCTCAGTTGCTTTCTACAGTGTACTCTAAACTTCAAGTCCTTTGTAACTGTGATTCCCAGATCTTTTTCCTCAGTTACAATCCCTAATACAGTGTTATCTATTTGACAAGTAGCTTCTATGTTATTTTTCCCCAAATGCATAACCTTACATTTGGTTTTGTTTAGCTCTAACTTATTACTAATTGTCCAATCATGTATTGTATTCAGTGTATGCTGGAGTACTAATATATGTTCATCTTTATGTGTGACCACACCCAATCTGCAATCATCAGCAAACTTTTGCATCCATATATTTTTGTTGCTGATCTTTAATGAGGAAATATATATATTAAACAGACTGGGGCCCAACATAGATCCCTGAGGCACTCCACTGGTCACCACAGCCCACTCAGAGTAATCCCCATTTATGACCACCCTCTGTCTTCTATCTCTCAACCAATGAGTAATCCACCTAGATATATTGATGGGTAGTTTTACATTTTCTAACACCAACAATAATTCCTTATGTGGCAATTTGTCAAAAGCCTTAGCAAAATCAAGAAAGACCACATCCACAGGGTTCCCAATATCCAATTCTCTATTAACTTTTTCGTAAAAGGTCAACAAGTTGGTCTGACATGATCTATTCTTCACAAATCCGTGTTGTATAGGGTCACTCATATCCTGTGCCTCCAGGTGTTCTTTTATAATGTCTTTTATTATATTCTCCATGAGTTTTCCCAGTATTGATGTCAAACTTATAGGCCGAAAGTTTTCTGGTCGAGTGTTAGGTACCAGTATTAATAGATGTTTGAAATATGCATGTCAAAGGATGGGTCAATTCACATGCCAATTCCTTTAGAATTCTGGGGTGCAAACCATCTGGACCTGGAGATTTATTTGGATTTATGCCAAGTAACTGTTTATATATATTGTCTGGGTTCAATCTTATTGTTTCTAACTCAAGAGGTAACGATGTGTTATATGTATCCATATCGTTTGAATTATATACCGAACAAAAGTATTTGTTTTGAATATTCGCCATTTGTTGATTGGAAGCTGTAGGTCCTTCATCGGTAAGAAAGGGACCTATACCAGTTGAAGTCTTCCTCCGTTTATTAATATAAGAGAAGAAGGTTTTTTTGTTATCCTGTACTCTCTTAGCAATGTTATACTCAAATATGGATTTAGTCTTCCTAATATCCATTTTAACTTTTTTTTGACATTCCTTATATTCTGTGTTTAATTTCGCCATTTTTTGAACTTTTAGCTTCTTAAATAGTCTATTCTTTTTATTTATTAATTTTTGTGGTGAGCCAGGCAGGTCTTATAGATCTATTTTTATGGTATTTGGTAGTTACAGGAACAAATTTGGTAGTTAAGTCCTCCAATTTAGCTTTAAGAGAATCCCACATACTTTGAATGGGTTTATTGTCAAATTCAGAAGTCTACTCCCAACATTCTAATTTGGTTTTCATATTATGGAAATCAGCTTTCCCCATGTTTAGTTTTACGGTAGTTCCTGTAGGTTTCCTAATTTCGGTTTCCTTTATATTAAATGATACAATATTATGATCACTGGTACCTAATGGGGCACCAACTACCACAGAGGTTACTATGCCTTTCATATTAGTGAATATCAAATCAAGAATATTATTGCCCCTTGTACCCTCTTGGACCATCTGGTCAAGACCCCTGTGATCCATTATATCAATATATTGCCTTTCTAGGGGACAAGTGCCCATGCCTTTTACCCAGTCAATATTTGGTAAATTAAAATCACCAGTTATCAATAATCTAGTGTTTGGGTCCAATTTCTCAAAAATGTTCATTAATATTCTGTCATCATCACGTGACATAGATGGTGGTCTATAAAGTAAACCTAATATAATTTTTGGTCTGTTAGTCGGCATTAGTTGAACCCAAAGGAGTTCGATTTGACCTACGTCCCATTTTAGTTCTTCTGATGCAATATCTTTGTGAATATAAATTGCCAGACCTCCCCCTTTTCTATACTTTCTACAATAGGAATAGAGTTTATAACCCTCAATTTCCTTGTCCCATTCATCGTTTTCATCCCACCATGTTTCAGTAACCAAGGCTATATGTACTTGATTACTGTGTAGAATTGTTATTAGCTCGTCATATTTGTTCAGTAGGCTTTGGGCATTAATCAGAATGGCATTCCACCCCCTAATGTCTTCAAGGAAAGATGGGTTAATGTTTAAGTTTTTATAGTCCGTACCACTCTTCTTATCCAGTTTAAATGGAAATTAACAACCTCCTGAATTTTTTTGCCCAAAATCCTAACTCCGGCATAGTTTAGATGAACACCATCATTCCTATATAATGAATTTCTGCTAAATGTTTTTTCATTATCCATAAAACCTATAACTTCTTCCACACAGTAATGTCTAAGTTTCCCATTAATGAATGATATCTGTTTATTTCGAAACGATTTATTTCCTTGCATTGGGGTTATTCCAGAAATAATAATTTCCCCACTATGGTTCCGTACTGCATCGACAATAATCTTATAGTCCCTTTGCATGGAAATCCAATTTGTTTTGCCTACGTCATTGGTCCCCACATGTAAGATAACTAGAGGGGTGACTGAGTTTTCGAAGAGACCTTGTAGCATGCCAACTATATCATGTATTTTAACTTCAGGTAAGGAGCTAACTGTAGTATGTTCATTTCGATTATAACATATGTAGGTGTCTATGCCCCTGATAATTGAATCCCCTATTATCAAAATATCCCTTTCTGTCAATTTGTTTACACCAGGTAATTTTTCTCCAGCAGGAAGGGAGGGGTTTTCCTGATTTATGTTACTACCCGAGACCTCTTTTGGTTCCTGTATACATTCTATATTATTAGATGTTATAATTTCACCTGATAAACTATTCCCGATGTTTACAGAATCATCTTTGGCTAAACACTCAAAACTATTCAGTACATCAACTGTGATAAATGACTGAGGCACCTCACTAGTCTCATTTTCATCATTTGTATTATCAAGGTGAACGGAATTATTCAAAGTCAACATTTGTCTACTACTAACATCGCATACAGCCTCGTCAATATATTCTTCTAATTTTGAAATGTCTTTATATGTCTGTATTCTAGCCTCCAGTTTGAGTACTTTCTTTTTCAATTCAGAGTTTATAGTACATTTAGCACATGTAAAGTCTGAGTTAGCACCTTCTTCCGTGTACATAAGGTATTCCCGGCATGATTTTTTGGCTTTTAATTTCTTTTGTCTTGTGTAAGTCATTTTTGTTATTTCTTTTTTTTTTATATAGGTTCTTTGTAAGTTAAGTATTAAAATTCTTTGTTTATGAATCTTATAACTGTTAAAACTTTGGGCCGTCTTACCACTTTCCCGTTGTTACTGAGCCTCATAAGTTGATCCCCCAGTGGTTCCCAGTGTCCCCAGCGGACACAGCAGACCACTTGGCTCGCTCCACTCGCCAGAGTGGCTATTTTTATAGAGTTTACAAACAGGAAGTAGCCCGAGAACCCCTCATTGTACAAATGCTGCTAGAATTATTATTTTTAGCCCACAAATCTGCTGCAGTGTCTATCTAAGGTTTTAAAGTGCAAGATGTTTTAAAAATAATTAAAAGTGGTAAAAAGTGGTTCAACCACAGATTCCTGGGGTATTGGCTGGTTAGAGCCAGAGGGAACCTTAGCAGACTTTTTCTTAAGCCTTTCAAGGTGTTTCTCTAAGGTTTTGTCTGGGAATGTCTTACAAATCTCACATTCCTCCTTAAGATGATCAAAACCTAAACATATAACACATACAGTGTTTGTCTGCTTTAACAAACACTTCCCCACACTGGGAACAATTTTTGAAACTGGGTTCACCGGTTCGCTTGTTGGGTTTCTCAGACATGGGACCAGATATTCAAAACTTTGCCCTGGTGATAAATTAGCACTGCCTGGCAGGCAAACTTAGCCCGGAGCACAAAACAAGCCATATTCAAAAGGAATAGCCTGGGGCAAACAGCTTCTGAATATAGCATGGGAATGAGGCTGGGCAAACTGGGCTGGGAGTGCAGGGCAAACTTAGCCCTGGAATAAGACAGCTCTGAATATGGCAACCAGGAAGTGCAAACCACAACAGCAACACAGTGCACAGCGATGTGAAGGTAAGTAGAGATGAACTATGTGGCCAATGTGTGTGCCAGCAAATGCGTGGACCCAGTACAGCTGCAGGCAGCAATGTATGTGAAAGTACAGTGTGCAAAACTGTAAAATATTCCCCGAATTGTTAGCGCAGCACTAACACATTTGCGCTGGTTTAGCGCAGGGCTAAACCGTTAGCCCGGTGCAAAAACATTTGCCCGGTGCTAAACTTTGCCATATTCAAAACTGACATGCAGATGAGCCCACTTAGGTAGTCTGTGGGCAAACATCTCATTATGCCCTGATTTGCATGCAGTTTGCACCAGGCTAACTGTTTAGCCCTGCGCTAAACCCGCACAAACATGTCAGCACTGCGCAAACAGCTTGGGGAATATTATACAGTTTTGAACACTACTTCCACATGCGCTGCTGCCTGCAGCTGTACTGGGACAACACAGCATAGGCACAGATGGTAGTGGTGCTGCATGCAACTGTCACATTGTAGGTCATGCTACAGTGCACAGCAGAAACTACAGTAGCAAGGGGGCCAGTAGAATGTGGACACAGCAATGCCTATGGTGTGAAGGGCAGTGATGATGACTGCACTATACATAGTGAGAGGCCCAACCTGCAGGTGTTTACTGACAGTGGACATCACTGTTACGCTGTTGTGTGACCCACAGATGCTGCACCTGTGGTATGGGATGCTCACAGTGACATGTACATTTCTGGCTTTGTGTGCTGTGGCATTTGTACAGCTGTGCGGTATGTGGCCGGGGGGGCATATATTATCTGAAAGGCACACTGGTGTTGGGGTATTCCCAATACTGGCCCATGTGCACTGCATAATGTGTCCCAGCCTTGTGGCCACATCTGGTCTGTGGCACAGCCTCACCACCCATACATGCTCCCCTCAACCTCCTCCATGCCCACAGTGCTGCATATGTGTGCTGGCATCTGTTGGTGTCCACAGAAGTGTGGTCTGCAGGTGTGTGCTGTATGGTCACACTGCCATGCTATCCACTGGTGGCAGGGTCAGCACTTACTGCCTGGCATGGCTGGGACTGGTGGAAGATGATGGCACCGTTGTGATGCCATCAGTTAGCAGCATGCTTCCTCTATGTTTGGCTTTATCTATGTGTCATATTTATTTGTTAGGGTCGCGCAAAACCTGTGCTAAACACGCGCAAACACTGTGCAAAGCCATAGTGTCGCACAAAGCTGATTGCCCAGGGTTAAGACAAGCTTTTCCTGGGCGGTAATGTGCACTGCACTAAGTGTCGCGCTAAGTCGCACAAAACCACTTAGCACAGTGCTAGTTGCTGAATACAGCATTGCACCTGTATTCATGTCAGTTTGCCCCTTGCATACATTACAATTTTGCCCTGCACTAATGCAGTTTGCCCACACTATTTGGCCTTTTGAATATAGCAGACCCGCACTAATCCCACGCTAAACCTGCGCAAACGGTTTTTGCCCGGTGCAAAGTTTTGAATATCTGGCCCATGATGTTTAAAATAGTAAAAAACCCAACCGCTAAAGAAAAATGTTTTTTCTTTAATTTTTTTTTAAACGGTTGGTTCCGGAACTGAAAAGGAACCGGAGAAACCAAAATGATGTAGCAGTCTGGAACCGGGTCAGCGGTTCAGTTAACTGAGAAATATTGGTTATAAACACGAGCAGGGGAAATGGAACTATAGGGAAAGGGTGGAAGGTAGTCCTGCTAAATGCCAGGAGCTTGGGCAATAAAATGCCTGAGCTCCAGGCGATTCTAACTGAGGGAGCAGTGGATGTGGCAGCGGTCACTGAGACTTGGGCCAATGCAGGACATGACTGGGACCTGAACCTGGAGGGTTACACTATGTTCAGGAAGGACAGGGGGGAGGGAAGGGGAGGAGGGGTAGCAATGATAGTCAAAAACTGCATTGGCATAGGGGGAGTAGAGGAGGCGGAGGGAACCGTGGAGGCGATTTGGGTCACCTTGATAACAAGGGGGGGCAAGAGAGTAAAAATAGGAGTGGTGTATAGACCCCCTGCCCTGGCAGAGGAGCTGAAGGACAGTCTGGTGGCAGATGTTGGGAGGCATTGCAGACTGGGCAGAGGAACTGTGGTGGTGTTGGGGGACTTAAACATGCCAGGAACAGACTGGGAGACTATGACATCCTCTGTGACCAGGGAACAAAGGTTGTTGGATGTCTTTCATGATGCGTTCCTAACTCAGCAGGTGAGGGAACCGACCAGGGAGGCGTGGGTACTGGATGTGGTCCTGGCAAACAGTGACCAGATTGGGGCCTGGAGGTAAGGGGACCCATTGGCGGGAGTGACCATGCCATGGTCTGGTTCTGCCTGGACCTAGGAGGGGTAGAAGGCTGCACAAAGATGGAAGTAACCGACTTCAGGGGGCGGATTTTAAGGAAATGGGAAGGATCCTTATGAGCATTTGGATGGGATTGGGCCAGACATGGACGCTGATAGTAGGTGGAAATCATCAGGAGAGGGGTGCAGGATGCTACCAGCACCTGTGCAAGAGTAAGATGAAAATGCGGTAGGCCCAAAACCCTGCTGGTGGACCAGGGAGGTCCAGGAGGTGCGGGAAAGAAAGCAGCTTATAAGCAATTCAAGTGCTCAAGGAGTGAAAGGGATCGAGGGGAGTACGAGCTGATGGCTAGAAGGGCCACTAGAGTGGTGAGGGCGGCTAAGGCAAGGAAGGAGCAGAACCTGGCCAGGGAAATTAGGAAAGGGAACAAGGGGTTCTTTAGATACATTGGGGAAAAACGAAGGGTGAAGGGGCAGATTAGCAGGATTAAATCAGGGGAGAGATGGGCACAAGACCCAGGGGAGCAGGCTGAGGTACTAAATGAGTACTTCATCTCAGTTTTCGCCAAGGAAAATGGGGGTGCTGCATCATACATGGGAGGAGACAGAGATACTGAGGAGGGGGGGACCCTTACCGATCGACGGGTCTGGGGAGAGGGGGAAGCATCACTGGCAGGTGGGGGGAGGGCTAAGCAGGGAGAAGAGGTACCAGAAGTGGAAATCACAGCAGAGAGAGTGAGGGAAGCCCTCAGCTCCCTTAAGACGGAGAAAGCACCGGGGCTGGATAAATTACATCCCAGAGTGCTGAAGGAACTTGCAGATGTCCTGGCGAAACCCCTGGTGGAGCTTTTCACCATCTATCTGAGGACAGGGTGGGTGCCCCAAGACTGGAAGGTGGCATATAGTGCCTATCCACAAGGGGGATCAAGGGAGGTGGAGGAACTACAGGCCTGTCAGCCTGACATCGTGGTGGGCAAGGTGATGGAGGGCTATCAATGGAGAGGCTGGGGGACCTGATAAGTCAGGGTGCCTGGACGATAGACAGCATGGATTCATCCCAGGGAAATCGTGTCAGACAAACCTAGTGGAGTTTTATGACTGGGTGACAAGGGCCTTGGGTAGACCAGTGGACGTCCTCTTTCTAGACTTCAGCAAGGCATTTGACTCTGTTCCTCACATGGGCCTGTTGGATAAGCTGGGAGAAATGGGGGTGGGGAACCAGATAATCAGATGGATAGGCAATTGGCTCCAGAACCGGACCCAGAGGGTCCTAGTTGGTGGATAGTCTCATCCCCAAGGAGGGTCATTAGTGGGTCCCACAGGGATCAGTCCTTGGGCCCCTTCTGTTCAATGCCTACGTATCTGACATAAGGACAGGAATCAGGAGTGAGATGAGTCTCTTTGCAGATGACTCGAAACTGGGGGCGGTGGTGGATGGGGAGGAGGGGAGGGTGGCCCTACAGGGGGACCTGGAGGCTCTGGAAAGATGGTCTAGAAAGTGGAAGCTGAGGTTCAATGCAGGGAAATGCAAGGTACTCCACCTGAGGGCCAGAAATCCAGGCCAAGTGTACACCCTGGGGAAATGCTACAAGTCTCGATGGCTGAGAGGGACCTGGGGGTGGTGGTGGATGTCAAGATGAACAACTCTGAGACTTGTAGGAGGGCAGCAGCCAAGGCCAACAGGATGCTGGGATGCATCACTAGGGGGATCACCTCCAGAAGGAGGGAAGTGATACTCCCTCTGTATAACTGCTTGGTGAGGCCGCACCTTGAGTACTGCGTGCAGTTTTGGAGGCCACACTTAAAGAGGGACATTAACCTCCTGGAGATGGTCCAGAGGAGGGCAACCAAAATGATTTGGGGCTTGGGGGACAGGACCTATAAGGAGAGGCTCGAAGAGCTAAATATGTACACATTGGAAGAGAGAAGGGACCGGGGGGACATGATAGAGGTCTTCAGGTACATGAAGAGGATAAAAGGGGAGGAACAGATAGGGTGCTCAAGGAAGGAGGAGGGGCCACTAGAGGGCGGGGTGGAAGCTGAGGGGGGGAAGATTCAGGGAGAAAGGAGGAGGTGCTACTTACTGAGAGGGTGGTGGAGCCATGGAATGCACTGCCTAGGGGCTGGTGGAGGCAGAGACAGTGGAGGGGTTCAAGAGGGGGTGGGACAGGTACAGGGGAAGGGTTCTGGAAGCAAAATCCAATGAAGCAAGAATATCCGGAACTGGGAAGGGAGAAGCCAGAGAAGGCGAGGGGGACAGCAAGTTCAACACCCAGGGTGGGGGCTGACCAAACGAGCAGACACGAAAGACCGTTAGGCCTATTCTGCTGGCATTTTAGTATGTTAGTAAGTTTTAAAGTAAAATTAAGGTGGTTCTTTAATCAGAGAACCCCGATTTTAAAAGAAACTAACCCGGTTCCCCGACGGTTATACCGAACCGAAAGGAACTGGGAAAACAAAGAAATTTGAACGTAAACTAGGTAAATATCACTGAACAATAAGCAGAGGTAGTAAATGAACATAAAAATATACTTATAGTAGATTTTTAGTAGTTTTCTTCACGCAGGAGAAGTGGACAAACTAAACTCCGAGCAACCAGACTTTTCAGGTGGACAGAAAAATCTGAAGAGGTTTAGAACACAGGCAGTTAGTAGAGGCAGTGTTTGAAAGATGCTCACATGCAAAGTGTTCGATCATTTGCGCGTGTTCTAACTCTCTGGGCAGTCCAACCCTCCAGGCTTACTGCATAAAGTTAGGAATATTCTGAGCATTACTGGGGTTAGAAAGGCATTTCCCATTCCTTTAATTTTCCAGCAACACTAGAAAAGAGAAAAAACAACACGCTCCACTGAGGATAGTAATATCTTAAAATCACCAATGAAATATAAGACTCAATCACCCTAGGCAATGCCAGCATACTTTTACTCGGAGGAATTCGCATATAATCATTAATTTCATTATTTTCACTCCTCTCTGAGTTTTCTTGATTCATCAACTTCAGCTTCAGACTGCAGTCTTAATGCTGTCTTGATGCATCCAACGGCTCCTTCTCAGCTCCTTCTCGGATTAGCTCAATTCTCAGACTGCCGCCGTTGTCCTTCTAATTGGGAGAACACCAAGTCCCACAGTAATTGCTCCACTCGGGAGGCCAGAATTAGTCCTTTGCTGAGTCGACAAACCCACCGGTTAAAGCCACCGAGGCAAGCTGAAAGCAGTACTCATGCATCAAGAAATCAAAAGAAAACTCAGTGCTACAAACTATACAGTAAATGAACCTGAGTTTCACTCATTAGGTTCAAAGTTTATGAAGGAAAACTAAACTAAAACCTTTAAAGCTCCATAGCAAATGCGGGGCGATGAGGAGCGGAGCAGCATCACGGCCATCTTTCCGCTCCACCCCCCTCGGGGCCACCTAAGGGGGGTCATCATTAGTGATGCCCTCAATCAAGCCAATGCAGTAAGGCCTTTAGTAAGGCAAATAGGATATATCAGGAGGACTATTGACAGTAGGAGAAAAGAAAAAATTACTCACCTTAGTAATTGTGTTTCTTCTAATGGAGTTGTGCTATATTCTGACATTACGCAGTTAGCTCCAGCACTTGAACTGCTCCGGAGAGGAAAGAGTTAACTCTATGCCCGAGCATAGAACGTTGAGCTCGAGCTCGGTTCATACCTCTGTCTGCTGCACTTTCAAGTGTAACCGTCAGATTCTTACGAGCTAATACTAACTACACCTGCTAGATGGAAATTGTAAATCTACTAGCCAAAAGGCAACCAAATGTTTTGGGTCCCCAAAAGACTCAAGTTGAGAACTCCAAAACAAAAACTAGGTAGTGAACAACATAACTATAGAAAACAATATAAACATAACCTCTACAAGGGGGAGTGCTAAGTTCACCCCCAGAGGTGCAGCACTGTACCTGCCAGCCCACTTCCCAAAAACCAGGTTCTGCGAGGGGAGGCAGGGAAGGAAGTCAGAATACAGCAAGACTCCATTAGAAGAAACACAATTACTAATGTGGGTAATTTTTTCTTCAAACAACATGAAGTCTTGCTGTATTCTGACATTATGCAGACTACCAAGCAGTACCTCCATGGAGGAGGGACGAACCTATTTTGGGAATATGCTCTGCAGTACTGCTGTACCAAACCTAGCATTACTCCTAGCCTGGATATCCAGGGAGTAATGCTTGGGTATAGACTGTTTTCCAGGTGGCTGCTTTGCATATTTCTGATAATGGTATATCTCTGGCAGCAGCCAGAGAAGCAGCTGTACCTCTAGTCGAATGAACCCGCAGGCCTGAAGGGGATATTTTGCCTAGCTTCTCATAGCAGAATTGCATACAAGAGACAATCCACCTGGCAATAGTCCTCTTAGTAGCAGGTTTGCCCTTTACCACTTCATCTTAAGTGAGAAACAACAGAGGACAGTCAAACCTAAGTGACTTAGTGCGCTCAATGTAGTAGCTAAGTGCCTTCTTAACATCCAAGCTGTGTGACCTTCTCTCCCCTGAAGAAGAAGAATGATCAGTGAAGAAGACAGGAAGAGACATGGACTGGTTCAGATGAAAATCTGAAACCACTTTGGGTAAGAACCTCCTGTTAGTTCTAAGGACTACTTTATCTCTATGGAATGAGATAAAATCAGGCTCCACTGACAGAGCTTGTAATTCACTGATATGCCTGGCAGAGGTAATAGCTACCAGGAACACAGCTTTCCAAGTCAGGTACTTAAGTTCTGCTGAGGCCAAAGGCTCAAAAGGGGGTTGCATAAGCTGAGCAATGCAAACATTAAAATCCTAAACAGGAGTAGGATCCTTAAAAGGAGGATTGGTATGGAGCAATCCTTTAAAGAATTTACAGAAAACAGGATGAGATGCCAGTGAAGACACCTTCCCCACTGACAGAAATGCATAAACAGCTGCCAAGTGTACTTTCAGGGTAGCTGGTCTGAGGCCTAAGCCATTGAGATGAACCATATAATCCAGAATTGTAGCCAAATCAGCAGTATCTGAAGATATCCGCTTATTGGAACACCAAATGCTGAATCTTTTCCATTTGGAATTATATGTTTTTCTGGTGGAAAGTTTTCGAGAGGCTTTGAGAATATCCAGAACCCCCAAAGACAGATGCAGGCTTGCATATTCTAACTCTTCAAGAGCCATGCCTTGAAGTTGAGAGACCGAAGGTTGGGGTACCAAATCCTCCCCTGAGAGGAGGTTAACAGATTGTGATTCTTGGGAAGAGACAGGGGAAGACGGACTGCTAGGGACAGCAACAGAGGATATCAAAGCTGCCTGGCCCAGTCTGGAGCAATCAGGATCACTTTGCAAGACTGTGACCTTATCTTGACCAGAACCTTGAACAACAGAGGAAAGGCATACAGAAATGTCCCTTCCCAATCCAGAAGTAGAGCATTCAGGGGACTGAGCCCAAGACTAGGGGTCTGCAACAGAAGAGAGGAAGTTGGTGATTGGGGCTGCAAAGAGATATATCTCTGGAGCGACCCATCTTGAAAAAAATATCTTTTAACACTAGGGGATCCAGGGACCATTCGTGATGGCTCTGAGATATCCTGCTTAGAGCATCTGCTAGCACATTGTCCTTCCCTGGAAGGTGGAATGCTACCAGAGATGTCTGTAGAGAATAAGCCAGGAACCATAATTTCATGGCTTTCATGCACAAGGCCGTAGACCGAGTGCCTCCCTGCTTGTTGATGTACCACATGGTGGTGGTGTTGTCTGTCCTGACCTGAACCACTTTGTTCTGTATGGAGTCTGAGAAAGCTTATAGAGCCAGGTACACTGCCCTGAGCTCCAGAAGACTGATATGAAATAGAGACTCCTGAGGGGACCACACTCCCTGTGCTGTGAGAACTCCCAAGTGAGCTCCCCACCCCAGAAGAGAAGCATCTGTGGTTAGTACCATAGAATGAGTCTTGATGATGAATGGGACTCCTTGTCTGAGGTTGTCCCGATCCAACCACCATTGGAGAGCCTGGATCAAAGTCTGAGTCGTTGGAAGCAGTTTGGTTAGAGGATCTTTTTTCTGAGACCAAAAAGCCCTCAAGTGGAACTGGATGTCCCTCATATGAAATCTGGCCCCTTGTACCACTGCAATGGAAGCTGCCATGTGGCCCAGGAGTTGAAGAAAATGCCTTGCTGGTCGAGACACCAGAAGGCGGAAAGAAGAAGCCAGATCTGTAAGGGCCTTTACCCTTGCCAGAGGAAGAAAAGCCTTTGCTTGGACAGTGTCCAACTCTACCCTGTGAAGGTCAGGAGTTGCACTGGTTCGAGAAATGACTTTGGAAGACTGAGGAGGAATCCCAGAGAAGTGAGCAATTGTCGGGTCACTTGCAGGTTTCACTTGACTTAGTCTGGAGACTGCCCCACAATGAGCCAGTCGTCCAGGTATAGAAATGTTTTGTCTCCTTAGAAAGGCCACTACTACTGCTAGGCATTTTGTGAACACCCTTGGTGCTGATGTTAGTCCGAAGGGCATTGCTATGAACTGATAATGGCCTAAAGGCAGTTCGAACCTGAGGTACTTTTTGTGGGAGCACCTGATGGGAATGTGAAAATAGGCATCCTTGAGGTCCAGGGAGGCTAACCAATCCCCTGGCCTCAGAGAGGGAAGAATTATTCCCAGTCACCATTTTGAATTTTGGCTTGACTAAGTGCTTGTTTAAGTATCTTAGATCTAGGATGGGCCGCCACTCCTCTATCTTTTTCGGTCTAAGGAAGAATCTGGAGTACAGACCCTTGCCCCTGTGTGTAGAAGGAACTCTCTCTATGACTCTGAGAGCCAGCAGAGAGGAAACCTCTGCCTCTAGTGCAATGGTTTCGGAGATTACCTGCTGACTATGTTATGTTGCTGTTTTTTCTGTGTAACTGCCTAAAATGCATACTGTAGTACCATATCATATTTCCTGTACTCTCCCGGGTCGTACATGAAAATAGGCATATGTATTGTCTAGTGTATCTACCTGGTTAACAAAAGCTTAATAAATAAATAAATGTTTGCAGGTGGAAAAGACCTGGCCCTCAGCTTTGGAAATTTTTTGAAGCTGAGAGACAGTCCCTGGCTTACTACCTCCAGGACCCACTTGTCTGAGGTAACAGACTTCCAGGCCTGGAAGTAGTAAGCCAGCCTACTCCTACTGGAAAGGGGGAGTTGACCTGGGCTGACACATTAGGGTGTCTGCTTGGCAGGAGCCTTGGACTGAGAGGAGGATGCAGCCCTGCTCATCCCCTTTCTGCCTCTCCCTCCGAAGAACCCCCTCTGAGGAAAAGGAGAGGAGGCCTGTGCCAGGTAGAAAGGCCTGTGAAAAGGCCTGCCTCTGCCCTTAGATTGCTGCTTCTGAGGAGTTGCCTGCCTTTCCTTGGCATGTGCATTTCTGTAGGTGGTCCTATACTTGTCCTTCTTTTTCATGTAATTCTTTGTCTGCTCCCCAAACAAAGAATTACGGAAATCCATGGCCTTAGCCTGGGTGTCCTGTGAGAGGCTAGTACATCTGAGCCAAGCAAATCTCCTAAGAGACACAGATGTAGCCATGACTTGTGATGAAACATCATTAGAGTCCACAGCAGCATGAAATTGGACTTTGTATGCCTCAGTCCCATCATCAGCCACCTCATCCAGCTCTTTGGCTAGCTGGGGGAAGCCTGTTTAGCCAGCTCCAGAACAGTATCCCACCTGGACTTCTGGTATCTGGCTGTGTAGGTCATATAGTTTGCCTATCTGAGTCCCAAGGAGGATGCCAAGTATTGTTTCTTGGCCATAGCATCCACTGTCCTAGAGTCTTTATCTGGAGTGTGTGAAGCCAAAGGTATATTAGCCTTGTCACAGGCTGCAGCCTGCATGACCGCAACATGGCTGCATTGCTGGAACAAGTACTCTGTACCTGAGCCTGACAGCATATACCTCCTGTCCCTTCTCTTGTCCACAGGAGGTAATGAATTTGGTGTCTGAAGGATTTTTTGTGTCTGTTTCCCAAAAGATTTATGGAGGGGAATAGACAGCCTTTTAGACTGTGGGATTTCCATCATCTCTACATAGTCAGGCTCTTCTTGTTGCTCAACAGCTTTGACCAGAGGGAGCTGGAGGGTCCCTGCCACTTTCTTGTAAAACAAATAATGGGAAGGGGACTCAGAAAGCCTGGATGGGGAAACATTGGAAGGCCTATCTGGGGAGATGTCCAGTTCAATGAGCTCATCCAGGCCTTCCACACCATCATGATGATGATGATCATCATCGTCGAACCTTTCTTCCCCCTCCAAATCTGGTTCATAGTAATCATCTGCAAAATATTCCGGAACTGGAGGAACCGACCGAACCAAGTGCCTATCCGGAGGCGCCGGATCGGCCGGAACCAAATGGAGCGATTCTACCATGCTAATCGCCCTGGCAATTTCTTCAGCGGTTGGACATGATGGTTCAGGATCCGAACTGGCCGATTTCTTTTTTCTTTTAGATGGAACCGACCCTTCAGGATCGGCTCTCCTTTTGCCCGAGGAAGTATCATCCAGGTCAGTGGGCAGTCCCTCAGGTTCGGTTGGAACCTAACCGGGCTGGCCATCCAGATCAGTGGATTTCTCGGCCTCCTTTTCCCTAAGCCTACCCAATCTGTTGTCCAGGGTGGCCTTTGGGAAATTCTTGCATATTTGGCAGTCTGAATCGAGGTGGTCAAACCCCAGGCAATACATACAGGTGGTGTGAGGTTTTGCCTTAGCAAAGGCATCCCCACACTCACTACAGTGCTGAAACCTAATGGGCTCGGTTTTTCTTTTGGATTTCTCAGACATAGCCATCCTATCCACTTACTCTTTAGCAGCTTTAAAGCCAGGCAAGACCCCCTTATTGGTTACCAACCGTGTTACGGGCTGTGGAAAAAAACGTCAAAAAATGCATTTTTTTGAAACCGATAAGGACCGGTACCTCACACTAATACAAATAAACCAAAGACTTTACAGAATAAAGAAAGAAAAAACAATCGGTTCCAGTCAGACCGATTGAAAAGTTTTCACAATTTCCACACACAGAAAATAAACCTAATGTCCACTACCTACAACACTTACTGTACCGCAGACAGGGATCTGAACCGATAAAACGATAAAATTTGCGATTTAAAACCGTTTTACTGAGACCGAACCGACAAGCGAAGGAGTTTTCTCCCGAGCGACTGCTCAGTTAGGCAGAGTAAAGAATCTGACGGTTATACTTGAAAGTGCAGCAGACAGAGGTTTGAACCGAGCTCAAGCTCAACGTTCTATGCTCTGGCATAGAGTTAACTCTTTCCTCTCTGGAGCAGTTCAAGTGCTGGGGCTAACTGCATAATGTCAGAATACAGCAAGACTTCATGTTGTTTGAAGAGGTAATATTACCACTTTACAGATCAGTGGTAAGGGCACACCTGGAGTACTGAGCCCAGTTCTGGAATCCTCACCTCAGGAAAGATAAGGACAGGCTAGAGGTAGTGCAGCGATGGGTGACCAAGATGATACAGGGCCATCAGGGCAGATCATACGAAGATCAGCTAAAAGCACTAAACATGTATTCGCTTGAAACCAGGTGGGAGAGGGGTGATATAATAGAGACCTTCACATTCCTGAAAGGAAACATAGAAACATAGACTTTGATGACAGATAAGGATTGCTTTGCTCACCTAGTCTACCCATATCCCTACCTATTGGATAAGCTGCAAATCCTAGTTAACTGACAGCCTACTTCCTCCTACCCCCCACTATAATTGCCTTATGTCTGTCCCATGCATTCTTAAATTCCCCCACTGTTTTTGACCCCACAACCTCCTCAGGAAGGCCATTCCATGCATCCACCACCCTCTCCATGAAAATATACTTCCTCACACTGCCCCTGAGCCATCCCCCCTCTATCTTCAAATTGTACCCCCTTGTTCTTGCACATCTCTTTTTCCGATAGTTGCTACCCTCTAGGACTTTGTTGATTCCCTTGAGGGACTTGAACATTTCTGTCATGTCCTCCCCCTCCCTCCTTTCTTTCAAGGGTATACATATTAAGCTGTTTTAGTTTCTCTTCGTATGGCTTCTGGTGCAGATCCTGCACCATTTTAGCTACCCTCCTCTGGACTGCCTTCATCCTGTCTATGTCCTTGTGGAGATGGTGTCTTCAGAACTGCATGCATTACTGAATATGGGGTCTCAACAACTGTCTGTACAGAGAGATAACAATTTCCCGTTTTCTTCTGTTGTTGCTTCTCCCTATGCATCCCAGTATCCCCCTAGCCCTCCTTATTGCCTTCTCACATTGCTTGCCTACCTTAAAGTCCTCTGATATGACTACCCCAGGTCCCTTTCCATTTTTGTTGTTGTTAGTAACCCCCCATTGTGTACTCTTCCCCTGGGTTTTTGTTTCCCAGGTGCATTACTTTGCACTTCTTTGCACTGACTCTAAGCTGCCATACTTTTGACCATTCCTCCAACCTTACCAAGACCCTTCTCATCCTTTCCACCCCACCTTGTATAGCAACCCTGTTGCAGATCTATGTGTCATCTTTGTGTCGTCTGCAAAGAAGCATCATTTTCCTTCCAGCCCCTCTGCAATGTCACCTATAAAGACATTAAAGAGGACTGGTCCCAGTACTGAGCACTGTGGTACCCTGCTAGTAACCCCCCTTTCTTCAGAGTGTACTACATTTACTATTACCCTCTGCATCCTGTTGTCCTGCCAATTTGATACCCAGGCTACCATCTTGGGATCCACTCCCAGGCTGGCTAACTTGTTTATTAATCTTTTGTGTGGGACTGTGTCAAATGCCTTGCTTAAGTCTAGGAATACATAAAGTGAACTGTGAGAAGCTATTTGACATAAGTACAAGTTCGAGATTACAGGGACATGAGTGGAAACTGACAAGGGGAAGGTTCAAGAGGAATATGAGAAAGTATTATTTTACGGAGAGGAGTACCTGGAATGCTGAGTCTTGTTCTGGAGTCCTTGGGCTCGATTTTCAATCACCTGTTAGAGTGACATGGGTTGCGCCAAGTCCCTGCTTGTGGTAATACTGGGTGTGATAGGAACTCTGCATTAGATTTCTGTAGATCAGGGGTCCTGGCGGCAATGTCCCCACAGATGCTGCAAGCAGAGAAGTATGACAAAAAGTTGGCATACAGGAGAGGATTGACAGGGCCTTCCATCAAACCCTGGAGTGTGTCGCAATGGGCCCAGACCTTGTAGGTGACACCAACCATGTATGACCAAAGCTGCACAATCAGGTGCACAGTCCAGAAGTTGCTGGTGTGTCCTTCACTGTGAAGAGGTGTCTCTGAAATGTGTGCCAGTAAGAACAACACATACAGCAAGTTGCGTGTACTGTACCTACCCTTGCCTCCACCAGTCACACCACAACGTAGGTCTGCTGGAGATGTCCAGTGAGGGTACCACCTTGCACAGACTGTGCATGTCTCATGTCCTATCCTCCATGTGTAGTGGGCAGCCTGTGTGCAGTGATCATAGCCAGTAGGCAGGATGCATGAGTACCCCATAACAGCTGGCATCGCTCTCCTGCTGTGCCAGCTGGGGAGGGTACATTCAACCTAGCAAAAGTGCACTGCTGTGGTCTCCTGGGGATGGTACACATAGGCATTGGAGTGTAATGGATGTGTAGCATGGTACAGAGTACCCAGTATACAACTGAACCCATGCAGTGCAGAGCAGCTGTGCGATGGAGCCCCACTGTTCAACTGAGACACTACATGGGCGGTACAGCAGTGTAGATCTTAAAGGACTGCACACACTATGCTGGGAACAGACAAGTGGTGACCATGCCAGATATATTGGGGTGTGGGGTATGGGACATGGGTAGATGTGGCATGCAGCTCACATCAACAAGACGTGGCATGCATGGTGAGCAGTACACTGTACTGCTGGTTTACCACAGCAGAATGCTCATGACTACCCCATGGTAGTGTCATTGCAGCACGTCTGTGTCCCCACATTAGTGATCAGTCCACTCTCCGTTTACACATGGCCCAGACATGGGTATTGCAGAGGTGCTCCCAGGGTTTGGGCACCTTGTACATGGCAGACCTCCTGATCCTTGCTGTGGCTCGGGATGGTGACAGTCCACAGGGCTGTTAGACCAACTCTGGCTGGTCTAAGCACCGTTGCTGCATGCAATTTTTGCAGGGTTTCAGAAATCACACTGTAGGGATGTTGCAGCTAGGGTCTGCTGCAAGCCCCTCTCCTCCCTGGTGCAGCCCTGTTCCCGACACAGGGCTGGTCTGGCATAAGGGGGCCTGATTTTGCTGCAACCCTGGTACTAAAATCAGACCTGCCACAAATTATGACACACATGATGCCCCTTGCATCCCTTCTGTTTGGCGCAAGCCCTATGTGTCATTTTTGGGCTGTGAAAATTTACCTCAGGAAAGATAAGGACAGGCTAGAGGCAGTGCAATGAAGGGTGACCAGGATGATGCAGGGCCAGCAAAGCAGATCTTACGAAGAACAGCTCAAGGCACCAAACATGTACTCGCATGAGACCAGACAGGAAAGGGGTGATATCATTGAGACTTTCAAATTCCTGAAAGGAATAAATAAGGCAAACTGCAAGGAGTTATTTAGCACACACAGAAGTTTGAGGTTAGTCAATCAATCTTTATTTTACCAGGCAGATCACCACTGAGAGAACTTATTAACAAGGTGGACCTGGGACAAGGAAAACATAAGTCGGCAATGCATTACAGCACAGGATAGAATCATATACAATTCACAGTGCACAATATAGCAATGACGTATAGTACACTTAAGCAAGAAATAAGATTACTATTAAGTTGAGAGGTGGAAGCAGGTCAGCAAGAGCATAAGGGGGTAGGTGGAAGAGGTAGATGGCAGGGACAAGGAGGAGGTAACAGCAACAAGTCATACTATGTCTATGTGAGGGATGGGATGGGATCAAATGCACAAGGGTTGAGGGAAGGAAAGGAGAACAGAGGCAATCTGGCTGCAGCTCCTAGACTCAGGGGGTAGGAAACTGAGGTTTGGGGTGGTATACAGGCCACCGTCCCAGTCTGAGGAGCTTGACAGGGAATTAGTGGGACAAATCAGAAAGGTGTGTAGAAAAGGGAAGGTGGTCATCATGGGGGATTTCAACTTACCGGGGGTTGACTAGAGCATTCCAGTCACCTCCAGTGCTAGGGAGCAAGTGCTCCTGGATGCGATTCAGGAGGGTCTTCTGACACAATTGGTCAGTTTACCTACTAGGCTAAAGAACACTTTAGATCTGGTATTGTTGAATGGGGAGGCAGTAAGGGAAATAAGGGTGGAGGACTCACTAGCCGACAATGATCGCCAAATGGTGTGGTTTAATATCAAAATGTGTGGGGAGCCAGAGAAATCGGCAACCTGGGTGGTATACTTCGTGGCGGCGGAGTTTGGGAGGATGCGGGAAGTACTGAAAGGGAAACTGGAGGGCATACAGCAGGAGATGGATGTAGTACAGAAATTGGATATTATTAAAAGGGGGATTACAGAGGCAATGGAAGCCTTAACCAAGACACAGAGCAAGAGGAGCAGAGCGAAGAAACCATGCTGATTGAACAGCGAGGTAGAGGAGGTGGTGAGGGCAAAACAAGAGGTGCACCAGAGGTACAGGAGGATGAGAAAGGAAGGGGACAGGCAGGAGTATGCAAGATGGTCCAGGGAGGTGACCAGAAAAGTGAGAGAAGCCAAGGCCCAGAGGGAGCTGAGATTGGTGCAGGGAATTAATGGAGTGAGGGAGGAGAAAGACTTTTTCAGATACATCTGGGAGAAAAGGAAGTGCAAGGAGACAATAGTACGGATCAAAAAGAGTGGAGAGTAGACAGAAAAGGGGGGGGAACAGGCGGAAGCACTGAATGAATACTTTTGCTCAGTGTTGACGAAAGAAAAGGGGGGACCACTACCACCATGGGCTGGGAGGGGTGGGGAAGAGGAGGAGACAGATGGAAGAACTGAGGAAGGTAGAGTCCTAGACAGACTGAGGGCACTGAGTGTAGACAAGGCACCAGAGCTGGATGGTATCCACCCCAGGGTGCTGAGGTAGATGGCGGAGGTGTTGGCAGAGCCGCTGGTGGATCTGTACAGCACCTCACTGGAGTCAGGATATGCGCCACTAGACTGGAGGATGGCGCATGTGCCATTACACAAGAGCAAACCAAGGGACGAACTGGGTAGTTATTGTCCAGTAAGACTCACCTCCATAGTGTGCAAACTCATGGAAATGATACTAAAGGAAAGACTGGTGTCGTACCTAGAAGACAACGGCCTCCAGGATGTGAGGCAGCATGGGTTCGTTTTGGGGAAGTCTTGTCAGACCCAGACTGGGTGGCAGGTGAGCTGGATAAGGGTCATGCAGTGGATGTTCTTTACTTGGACTTCGGCAAGGCCTTCGATTCAGTGCCTCGTGGGCAGCTTGGGGGGAAGCTAACTGGTGTAGGGGTGGGGCAAATATGACGAACTGGATTACAAGCTGGCTGAGTGGGAGGCTGCAACAGGTGGTGGGAGGGAAGATCTCAACTCCAAAGCCAGTGATGAGTGGGTGCCACAGGGCTCTGTGCTGGGACCAGTATTATTTGGGCTCTTTGTATCAGACATTGTGCACAGGGTAGTGAGCAAGGTAAGTCTGTTAGCAGATGACACCAAAATGGGAGCAGTGGTGGATGGAGGGAGGTATGGAAGCAGCTGAAGTGGGACCTAAGCAAGCTAGAGGAGTGGTCAGAGAGGTGGCAGCTGGGGTTCCATGCAAAGAATTGTAAGGTTATGCACTTTGGGGTGAAGAACCCAAGGAGAGAATACTGGCTGGGGGGGGGTTAAGCTGGGGATCACTGAAGAGGAGAAGGCCCTAGGGGTAATGGTAACAGGGACCATGAATAACAATGCCGAGTGCAGAATAGTGGCTGCAAAAGTGAAAAAAATACTGGGGTGCATAACGAGATGGGGTTTCATCCAAGCAAAGAGAGGTGATCTTGCCCCTCTATAGGCCACTGGTAAGGCTGCACCTGGAGTATTGTGTGCAGTTTTGGAGGCCATACCTGAAACGTGATATCAGGCTACTGGAAGGGGTGCAGAGGAGGGCAAAAAAGATGATATGTGGAATGGAGTAGAGAGCCTAAGAGAGCAGGCTGGGAGACCTGAATATGTACACCCTGGAGGATAGAAGGGACGGGGGGACATGATAGAGACATTTAAGTATGTAAGGGAAATCAATAAGGATGGGGCAGATGGGGTCTTTAAGCTAAGGAGGGAGAAGGACACCAGGGGGCACAAGCTAAGAATAGAGGGGGGAAGATTTAGGAAGGAAATGAGGAGACACTATTTCATGGAGAGGGTGGTAGCAAAATGGAATGCACTACCAGAATGGGTGGTATCATGTAAATCTGTGAACAGCTTTAAAAGGGCATGGGACAGGGGATAGTGAGGGTGAGGGAGATGGGGGCGGCAGTGGGATGAGAAAGGGGAGGGGGTTGGGCAGCTGCAAACTAAGGGTGCTAGCTGCACATTCGAGCAGACTTAGATTGACCAGGTGGTCTGTTTCTGCTGGCACATTCATATACTAGATGAGAGCTGGGGTAGAGTGCAAGCATACAAAGCCCCAGACATGAAGGTGGTTAAGGAAAGCAGTTGCAAGTATCTTTCATGGAATGTGCGAGCAGAGTTTTAAAGGTGACCAATTTTCACAAAATGTGATAGTTTCAGGGTTTTTTGGAGATTATTCCAAAGGACAGGAAGGGCATGACTTATAGAAGATCTGCAAAAGCGTGTTCTGATTCTAGGGGTATCAAGAGAGATGTAGGAGTGGCTTCTCCGGGAGTAGCTTCCGGGGGTACTTGTTAGCAGACAATTGGGAGTGTATTGGGGGAGCTTGTTATTAAGTGCTCTGTAGGTCCAAGTAGCTGCATTTTTTAGTCTTCTGGATTTAAGTGACTTCCAACCAAGCTGGGAATAGAGGGAGCAATGCTAGGTAGAGTACGGTGCTCCAGTAATAAATCTTAGCGCTCTATGATACAAGGTGTCTAGCTTGGTTAATGCATTGCTGGGTCCATGACTATAAAGAAAGTCAGCATAGCCCAGGAGAGGGAGGAAAGTAGTTTGCACCAGTCTTTTTTTGGCATCCTGTGTTAGTAAGTGTTCAATTTTGAAAAAAAGAGACCTAGTCTTTGTTTTAACTTTTTTGCCAGTTCCTCAATATGATCAGAGAAGGAAGGTTTGCGGTCAATCCAAAAGTTCCGGTATTTAAATCTGTCCGCTAACTCCAGTGGTTCCCCCAGGAGGGTTGTGATTTGTGGTATGACACCTAAGGGACAGTGGTATATTGAGTTGACATGCAGGGAAAAGAACATGGCTTTGGTGTTTTTAGCATTTAGTGGAAGTTTTAGGTGCAGGTTTTGCTGTAGCAAGTTAAATTCATGTTGCAGTTCCTTACAGGCAAATTCAAGGGTGGGCCTGGTGATATAGAGGATGGTATAATCAGGAAAAAGGTGGATGTTTGCAGAGTTGATACCAGAGTTGATATTATTGATATAAATTGCGGATAGTAATGGACCTAATATAGACCCCTGAGGTACACCTCTCTGCAGTGTTTTCAGAGGGGAGCGGTCCCCTTCCACTTTGACTTGCTGCTGGCCTATAAGGTAACAAGAGAACCATCACAATGCAGTGGAATCGAGACCAATGTTACGTAGTATGAGCAGTAGTAGGTCATGATCTACCATGTCAAATGCCTTGCTCAGGTCACTTGAAAGTGATAGGGCAGAATGAGAATTTTACTTCTTGCATGAGGGTGCTTATGGTTTATTTATTTATTTATTGAAGTAATCAGATTTACAACCTTTGAGTCAGTGACTCGTTTACAAAGGTACCTCGTCATTGGGGGGGGACAACAATAAGTGAGGTTTTAGGACAGGGATTACATACAGGTGAGATACGTACACACGTGGAGTTATAGGCAGCAATTGTACAGGTTGTACAGGCCGAGTCTGGGAGTGCAGTTTATTTGCAGCAGAGGTATTGAAAGCTAACCCAGCTGTAACCCAGCTGTTGCAAAGTGATTGTTTAAAAGGTCTAAAATAGACTGTTTGCAAGTAGTGGTAATACCTACCACCAAATAAGATTTTGGCAGGGAGAGTTAGCTGGACTGTGCCCTTCAATTTCCTTCAGTGTTCTCCAGAACTTAGAAGGGCAGTTAGATGAGGAGTCCAGTTCTGACTGGAAGTATTTGACTTTCTCGGCCTTTATAAGCTTTGTGCATTGTTTCCTCACTGTTCTGAATATTGCCCACTCTGTTGGCTGCTTAGATTTGTGTGCTCTTTCCCATAGGGCATCCTTGTTACACAGGGCTGCTTTTAGATTGTCAGTGAATCAAGGGCACAACTGTTTCCTAGTTCTAATTTTAACTAATGGGGCATGTTTATCTATGACATTTGGAGCAGGTCGTAGGCCTCAGACACAGTAGTAGCTAGGTAGAAGTCTTGCCATCTGGTATTCTTTAGGTCCAAGAGGAAGGCATAGCAGTCAAAATTATGATGACTTCTTTTGAATGTATATGTAGAGGTGGAGATAGGTTTAGGAACAGCCCTCACACAGGCTGTGGAACTATGGTCACTCATGTCATGGTCATGGGAGCAGGAGTGAAAACTGACAGGAGGAAGGTTCAAGAGGGATATGAGAAAGTATTATTTTACAGAGAGGGTAATGGAACCTTGAAACAGTCTGCCAGCTGAGGTGGTAAGAACCAAAACCATAAATGGTTTCAAGCACGGTTGGGACAGAGTGAAGGCTATAGTGACTACTCAGGGCAATAGTAGCAGGGAGGAGAGTGAGGGAGGACACTGAGAGCTACTACCTTGGATGACAGGTCCCAGGGGTAGGTAGGGAACCACAGACAGATTGGATAGACTATTGGTCTTTTTGTCTATGTCTCTGTTTCTAACTGTGCACAAAACTTTGTATGACTTTGAACTGTGTGCATCATTTTCCCATGCACAACAAGGATTTTGACCATATGGAAATCCATACACTACAACACTTAACCATATTCTATAAAAGTACAGTAATGTAGTATAAGGTTCAGCATTGTTGTATATGGAAATCAATACATTTCCAAATGCTGTTGCACCACAGTAGTGATGTCAGAATGCTGTTGTGTCACAGTACCTGCTGTGGTACAACAGCATACGTTTCCTTGTCTGTTAAGATTCCCCATGCTTATCTAGACTGCAGATTCCTCACAGCGAAGATATCAGCTAGGCTAAAAACAACCCAAGTGAACTGTTGGATAAAAATTGTAATCTTATCCTGTTGTTTGCTGTTTTCTGTTTGTTTAACCACAGTTTAAGAGAGAGAATAATGGTCAATGAATTAGGTAGGTAGGTAGGTAAAATGTATTTGTTTGACCTAAGTCATTGCAAAGTTCACATAGATATGTTTCATACAAAATTAACAGATTTTACAAATATAAAACATCATAACGTGCATACATTATTACTAAATTTTAGCTCAATTCATTTATCAGTGATCATTTTATGTCCAATGTTCAACAGGCATAGTAAAGATTCAAAGATTTCCAATATCTATACAATCTGTCCAGTACATTCAGGTCTTCATTGTTAAGTAAATACTCAACGAGTTGATCTAAGGGGAGACCAAGGGTAGCTAATATCGGAGCAAGCAGCTTTCTTCTTTTTATTTCAAATTGTGGGCAACGTAATAATATGTGTTTAAGATTGTCTACTACTCCCATGTAATGACTATAGTTTGAGCTACCAGTACCAGATCTTTTTTGATCGCGAAAAATATATCTTGCTTTATAAAGCTTGAATCTCTATCTAGTTAGCACTCTTCTTTGTTCGGGATTTCTAAGAATACAATAGTAGCTACAGACATTGCCAGCTATTTCCAGATGTTTCACGAAATTTCTGAAGAGCTTCTCTCTGCTGCCCTTACTATGGAAATGCAGAAAGCAGGAGATATTTCTGGAAATATCACCGAAATGTTGGGAACTAGCTGGCAGTGTCTGTGGCTGCTACTGTAGTTAAGTATGGCTCTAATTTATGATCTGTTTTTATTATTTTATACCATTTGAAATTATGCAAATCATTAATGCTTGTAAGATCTAGTTGAACATTATCATCTCTTAATCTGATCTTTGCCATTTGTTTGATTTTAAGGGAAAGGAAGTTGATATATTTCATATAATGTATTTCCTAGCTCCAATGGAAGAATGTGATCATGTATGCTTTTAATTACATTAGGTGTAAATCCCATTCCATGATACTTTATTTGTTCTTCAAGACACATCCGAGGAAGTCAATTATCATAGATACATACATACATAGATACATAGGCAGTGTCGGCAGATAAGGGCCAATGGCCCACCCAGTCTGCCCATTTGAGCTTGTAAGCTCAGTTTATGTTTTCCAAGAAGTCTGTTGCCCCTTACCCCTTATCATGAAGAAGAAATAGCCGTAATGTAAATATAACTCTTCTTTCTGTAGCCAAGGTACTTAGATGAAACTGACCCAACTCTCTTCTTAGAATTTCTGCAGGTACTGACTGCTGAACTTTCAGAAGGTACCTATATATTTTATTTATTTCTATTTCTAAAGATTGTATGTTGGATGGAGTCTAAATTTCAGTAGCATATAGGATTCCAGCCTTTATCTTAGCATTAATTACTGTAATTAATCCTAGTATAGAAGATTGTTACATTCTCCTATGGAATATTTTGAATGCCATAAAAGATGATTTTAACTTTTGTAACATAATTTTTATATGTAAAGTCCATGATAAGTTATTCATAAATCTTAACCCCAGGCAATCATAATATGCTGTCGTAATTACCTTAACTATGTCTTCCCAAATACAACCATATTCATTTTTCCCATATTTATTACCAGTTTATCTTTTTTACATAAGTCCAAAAAATGGGTAACCTTTCTTTGAAGATCCAACAAAGAAGTCGAAATCAAAGCCACGTCATCTGCGTATACTAATAAAGTAACTGCATGATGATCTATTTTTGGTGAATGAAAATCAGGATTATCCAGAGACTTAAGGATCAAGTTTATATAAATGTTGAACAAAAATGGAGCTATCAAGCAACCCTGCTGCACTCCTAAGTTTGAACTGATTTTAGTTGTTACATTCCCATCATGATCATATTTAACCCTTAGCCATGTGCTATCGTGAAGTCTTTTTAGTATATCTAGTAAATCTCGAGGAATATTATAACTTTCTAACTTTTCACGTACTATCTTTCTGCCTATGGAATCAAAAGTGGTTCTTGGATCGATAAAGCAGCAGAATAATTTTGATTTTTTAATTGTCACATATTTCCACGTAAGATGATTTAGGACAAAACAATGTTGTATAGTTGAATGATTCTCTCTAAATCCATTTTATGTTTCAGATATCATATTGTTATTTTCTGCAGGTCAATGAATTAAAATAAACATATACTATGCAAAATAATGTATGGGAATCCATACATGGCAAGTCTAATGTTTTCCATCTCGGAGTGAGATGACATCATAGAGATCTCGCAAGCTTTGCTCCCAAGGCCTATGATTTGATGTCACCTCTTGATGGAAACACAGCTTTGATGTGAATGGCTACCCATACCTTATTCTGTATGTTAAACTAAGGGAGTTTAGGCCTCCCATTGGACCAGTGGGTAGCACATTGTGCACCAGTGCCGTGACCCAGGTTTGGGAATAAACTTGTGAGCTGGGTTGGGCTGGATGTGGGCTACATTGCAGAGCTAACAGCTCAGCAAGGGAGTGTGTCAGGTTCCACCACTATGGCCACCCCTGCAGTGGGCTGGGGAGCTTGCTCCTCCACAGGGAACATTAGCAACATGACAAGGCCAGCTTTGGTCTATCCAAAACAGTCTGAACACTCCATGAAGGACACTTAATGTTTAGCAGGAACAAAAAAAGAACGGCAGAGAGGAGGCCCACCCACCATTTGTACCACTGGATTGAGAGATGCCTAAAACCTATTGGTTAAGGCAGAACATTTTTTTTTACTTTAAACTTTATAGGACCACATTATATACAATATATATATATATATATATATATATATATATATATATATATATATATATATATATATGTATATACAAATATAGCAGACAACACATATATATATATATACACTACCGGTCGAAAGTTTTAGAACACCCCCATTTTTTCAGTTTTTATTGAAATTTACACAGGTTAATGTCTCAATGTACTCTGAAATTAAAGCTTAGAACAAATAAACAATTGGAGATAAAAAAGAAATCATAGAATCATTTTGTTTAACAAAATTTAATCTACATTTTTGACTCATCAAAGTAGCCACCTTTTGCAGATATACTGTAACCGTCGAACACACTCGTGGCATTCTTCCTACAATGGACATCAAATATTGTTAGGGAAGTTCTTCCCAACACTGTTGCAGAAGTTCCCACAAATGTGTTGCACTTGTAGGTTGCTTTGTTTTCATCCTTCTGTCTAGTTCATCCCAAACCAGCTCGATGGGGTTTAAGTCTGGAGACTGTGCTGGCCATTCCATGATTTGAAGCCTACCGTCTTGTTCTTTTCCTCAAAGGTAGTTCTGACATAGCCTGGAGGTAAGTTTTGGGTCATTATCTTGCTGTAGGATGAACCCCTGACCAACTAGGCATAGACCAGAGGGTATTGCATGGCGCTGAAAAATGCTGTGGTAGCCCTTTTGGTTCAGGGTGCCAGTCACTCTGTGCTGTTGTCCTGTGAGCCTCCTATCACGCAAGCTGTTGACTCTCAGAAACTTGTCTTCTGATTCTGTTGTGGCTTGGGTCTGCCAGACCTCTTCCTGTCAGAGTTTCCTCCAGTTTCCAAGTGCCTTTTGATGGTGTAGGAAACTGTACTCACTGACACCTTGGCTTTCTTTGCAATTTCTCTACAGCAGTTTTTGCTAACCTAAACTTTTTTTTTAACCTCTAGCAGTTTACCGCTTACCTTTGTACCATTTCAGGTTATTCACTGGACTTGAATTGCTTAAATTTCAATAAAAACTGGAAAAATGGGGGTGTTCTAAAACTTTTGACCGGTAGTGTATATATATATATATAGATATATATATAGATATATATATATAAAATGTACACAAGGCTAATTGATTCACAGCATGTTTAGAATTCGTAAAGCACCATGGAGTTGATAAGTTCCTTAATAAGCTTGGGTGAAAACACTACAGATAAATAAATATATAAATAAATGTTACATTACTCTGCGTTTCTGTCTGATGTCAGGGAAGGTGGACAGGGAGAAAACTTGGAGGGAAAAACCTGACTGAACAGGGAGACCACTCAACCCACTGTAGAACCTGCAGCTGCCGACCAGCCACCTCCTCTTGATTCTGGATTGTGCTTCTGGGGAGGGCATCCACCCCTAACTGCCCTGCCATGAGGGATAATTTGTGGGAGACCCTCAGAGGAGAAGGTAAGTCCTATCGATGGTGGACTGACAGAGTTGAGTGGATGGGACAAAGTCTGATAGAGGCTGAACCACAAAGCTGTTTCCTGACAGCACTTCACAATTTACCCACACCAAAAAATTTCACTCCATCGCAGACACTCTTTAAAATTTGTCTTCACCTACTCTATTGTGTAGGTCCATTTTATTTAGCATCCATCAATGAAGCATCCAGTTCATAACAGGTATTGTGTTCCCCAAAACTTTATTTTAAAGGGAAACGTCCATGTCTGAGGGGGCCCCACCTACATGTGAAGCAGGGCCCGATTAGCTGTTTAATAAATAGTATACATTTTTTTACTCAATGTGACATTTTGTATTTAAAATTGTATCTGGTTGATCCTGTGCACTCTCTGCTGGCATTTTACAATTGTAGTTCCCTCATGGCGCACCCACAACCACCTGTGGCTGTCCCCAGTGTGACGTGTTGTGCGGGGAACAGCCAGGGCACCTCCACAGGACTACTGTAGTCCCATAGTTTCTAATAGCTCTGGTTTGAAGCCAACGGCTGTCTGTGCTATTCCAACACCAGTTACATACTGGCAGGATGCCTGCCAGTCTGTACTTGGTCTCAGTATAGCATGGACACATTTAGGCTCCAAACCAGAGCTATTTGAAGGTACAGCAATACATTAACCTGTATTGCCGTACCTTCAAATAGCTCCTTTTTGGAGCCTACATGGGTCCGCGTTATACTGAGATAAGGTGCAGATTGGCTAGCACTCTGCCAGTATGTAACTGGTGTCCAAATAGCACAGAGAATATCTTTGTGGTGCTACTATAGTCTCCTTGCTTGGCCATCAGCAAATGGAACAATGGAATGACTTGTATCATATACAGTACATAACAAATGATAATTTGAAATACAGTTACTAGAACGTGAACAAGCTTCTTTTGATCTCTGGAATGGACCCTGGTGGGATATTGGGGAACAAGCTCCCCCTTAAAAAATTCAAAATGGAGATGCTGGGTCCTGAGCAGTGCTGCAAATATAGACTTAAAGTCAAGAGCATTTAGATTTAAATGAAATTAAACAACTTTTTTCTCCCTCAATGGTTATCAGTTCTAAAAGAAGTTTTTTGGACATATAAAAAATACAAAAATAACTCACTTTGGTAAATCCATCCTGCAGGACCTGCCCAAATCTAAAACATTGCTTTCCGTGTCTTCGTGCTCACTGCTTTCCTCATCACATGCTTGGTGGTCAAAGTGGTCAGGTGATGTATAACATTGTTTAATTATTATAATCAAATAATCTCCATGCGATGATGGTGATTATTAGTAGCGCAGTACCATAAGGTAGCCTTCCGTTCCTCTCTGTTCCTGATCGTTTCTGATTTTTCTCCATGAATGTTCTCAGTCCCTCCTACATTTGTCATTTCTGTCACTGACGCATATGGATTTTAATCCTAAAATATTGTTTGACAACATTTTATGATCTGGTTCTCATTCAGAAAATACTTTTCAGCTGAAGCTACAGTATATGTTTATTCAGAGAGTGATACTTTTTTTCATTGGTGAATACGACTACAGTCGTTCAGGAATATTATCTAAGCAAACTCGCTAGTCCTAAATGCTTTTAGGGGTCTGTCTTTATGATTAAAAAAGCTAAGACTCTTGACATTATAGAATAAGACAAAAAAAATCACAGTTTACTCTCTACAAAATATATATATCGGGCTATTTTCAAAACAGAAGGCACTTTCAGCATGTAATTTGATTTTCCCATCATGAAAAAGGATTATTTTTCATGACTCGTGATATGAAAAAGAATCCTTTTTCATATCACGAGTCACAAAAAAGATCTATAATGTGAAAAAAAACCTTCAAGAGCATTTCTGCAACAGATAAGTGCAGAATCAAGTAGAGGGGTCCTGATAAGCAACCTGCATCTGTTGGTTTCTTTATTTTAGTTATTTGATTTTGTTTCCCTCACTAACTGTAAAACAAAATGGCAGCCACATGAAAAAATATATTCCTTTAGTGACACAGGATCACCTTTTTGCCAAAAAGGATTGCCCATTTGCGACAAAGAATCCTTTTTCGAGCGGGACATCTAATGTTTTCCATTGAAAATAATGGGAAACTTTAACATTTTATAACTTTGGAACAGATTAATATTTTTTCACCAAATCTTCAAAAGGCACATCTGTGACCCAAGACCTTTGTACCCTAAAAGTTACAGACTAAAATTCCACACTGTTCTTGCGCAGTGGCGTGACAAAGAATTTGACCAAAAAGAATTTTCACATTTTTTGACACTCCATATCTCCGCACCTACTCATCTGACTAGAACAAAACGTGTCACATCAAGAGATCTTTGGTCCCTGATGGCACATGAAAAATTTCATGCAAATTATTGCATGGTTGCAAAGTTATTGAAGTGCAAAATGTTGAGTTTAACATAGAAGTGGCCATTGAACCCTAACTATAGGGGCGTGACCACACTCCTATAATGCAACAATTACGGGATTTGAACCAGTATTTAAAAATCGGCTTCTATTGGAAAAAAATACTTGCAGATTCAGTGCAGTTCTCCTTTAAGACAGGTTTGTTGTGGGGCAGGAGGGCATGCGCACACCTTAACCATGCGCACATCACCTAATGTGGGCTGGTCAGACTAGGAGGATTAAAAATCTATAAGAAAAAAAACTTAAGGGAATTTAAATATGTTGTACACAAAAGAACTGCACACTAGCCACACCAGAAACTGCTGAGAGCACTTGAAGGTTTGTAAAGAGTTTTATTCCATTTTTCAGTGTTACAGCAGCAACTATGGAACATCAGGTCGGAAACGTCTCCTTAAAGTTTCATGTGTATATTACACACTTTGTCAAGAGGAATAAAGATGGCCGGTCTGGTAGTGCTGAGGGTTGAGGTGCTGGACACCACACCTTATGCCACGCTGGCAACCTGGGTTTGGGGACGGACTCGGGCTGTCAGGGGTAGGCAGGGACAGGAGAGGATTGAGCATCCAGAGGGCTACTCTCCTCTTCTGGTGGAGGGTGGATACATAGAAACATAGAAACATACATAGAATGTGATGGCAGATAAGGACCACTTGGCCTACCTAGTCTGCCCATTTTCCTACCTAACAGATAAGCTGCATATCCTAGTTAACCAACAGCTTACTTCCTCCTACCCCCCACTAGGACTGCCTTATGTCTGTCCCATGCATTCTTGAATTCCCCCACTGTTCTTGACTCCACGACCTCCTCAGGGAGGGTGTTCCATGCATCCACAACCTCTCTGTGAAAAATACTTCCTCACATTACCTCTGAGCCATCCCCTCTTTCTTCAAATTGTGCCCCTTGTTCTTGCATATCTCTTTTCTGAAATATGCTACCCTCTTGGATTTTGTTGATTCCTTTGAGGTACTTGAAAGTTTCTATCATGTCCCTCTCCCTTCTTTCCTCAAGGGTATACATATTAAGCTCCTTTAGTCTTTCTTTGTATGTCTTCTGGTGCAGACCCTGCACCATTTTGGTTGCCCTCCTCTGGACAGCCTCCACTCTGTCTATGTCTTTGCGGAGATGGGGTCTCCAGAACTGCACACAGTACTCCAGATGGGATCTCACCAACTGTCTGTACAGAGGGATAACAACTTCCTGTTTTCTACTATTGATGCCTCTCCTATGCATCCCAGTATCCCCCCAGCCTTCCTTACTGCCTTCTCGCATTGCTTGCCCACCTTTAGGTCATCTGATATAATTACCCCCAGGTCCCTTTCCATTTTTACTGTTGTCAGTCTCTCACCCCCCATTGTGTACTCTTCCCCTGGGTTTTTGTTTCCCAGGTGCATTACCTTGCACTTCTTTGCATTGAATCTGAGCTGCCATACATTTGACCATTCCTCCAACCTTGCCAAGTCCCTTCTCATCCTTTCCACTCCATCTTGTGTATCAACCCTGTTGCAGATCTTTGTGTCGTCTGCAAAGAGGCATACTTTTCCTTCCAGTTCCTCTGCAATGTCACTTATAAAGACATTAAAAAGGACCAGTCCTAGTACTGAACCCTGCGGTACCCCGCTAGTAACCCTCCTTTCTTCACTGTGGACTCCATTTACTACTACCCTTTGTGTCCTGTTGTCTAGCCAATTTTTTATCCAGGCTACCACATTGGGACCCACTCCAAGGCTGGCTAACTTGTGTATTATTCATTTTTGTGGGACTGTATCAAATGCCTTGCTAAAATCTAGGTAGGCCATGTACACAGCCCCCTCCCTGGTCTACTACTTTGGTCACCCAGTCAAAGAAATCTATTAGATTTGTCTGATATGACCTTCCGCTGTGACTCCATGCTGCCTTGGGTCCTGTGCCCCACTGGCCTCTAGGTACTCAACAGTTCTTTCCTTCAGAAGTGATTCCATCATTTTCCCCACCACTGAGGTCAAATTAACTGGTCTGTAGTTTCCTGCCTCTGTCCTGCTCCCACTTTTGTGAAGAGGAATCACATCCGCCCTCCTCCAGTCCTCAGGTACCACCCCATTCTCCCATGATTTGTTAAAGAGAGTAGTCAGCAGTGTCACTAGTTCTACCCTTAGTTCCTTTAGAATTCTTGTACAACTTTAGGTATGACTCCTGCTGCACTTGTAGCACCCAGAAGTGGCTGGGAACAACACACCAAGCAGGAGTCTGGCAGAAGAGATGGAGGCAGTAGCGGACGTCCTGCAGGTGGGTGCGGGAGTGCACCCATTGTGTGCTGGACATCATTGCAGATGGCGCCTCCCAGGGGGAAACTTGGAAAATGGATCCTGGCATCCAGACAGGCGAAGGTGGGTCCAGTGGTCAGCCCTCACGTCCTCAGCTGGATCCATACCCAGCTGGTCATTGTGTGTGTCCTCCACTCCCCAGCAGTCCCTCTAGATTCTACAAAGAGTGCTGGAGGAGTTAGGGTGGTCCCACCCCAGAGGGCTCAGAGCCCGGGGCAAGGCAGTCAGTGGTAGTGGTAGAAGTAGGAGGTGCTCCCGGGAGTGGCGGTCAGACTGGGAGGATCTCAGGCCAGACGGGACATGGCCGCACCAAGAGACCTCACCGGAGAGAGGTCTAAGGGGCCAGTGAAGGAGGCGTATACATAGAGTTTAAAAAAAAAAAAGAGGAATAAAGATACTTCATACTGGTAGCCCTAATATAGCATGTCATTTGATAAAGGTTCAGGCATACCAGAAAAAAATGTGAAAATTTCTTACACAAAACAGTGCTTTATAGTGCATGTAATACAGTGTGCAACAAGACTGCAAAAGTGCTAACTGTGCAAAGCACATTAGTGAAGTGGCTAAAAATGTTGAGTATTTTGCTACCATGATATTCAGTGTAACAGACAGCCAACTGTAACAGGTCGTTAGATTATTTGTCTCCATGCTCAACCTCCATACATAAATTATGAGCACAGACTATAGAGGCATAAATAGCATTTGACCATCTGTATCCTAATACATGTTGCTAACCATGTCACTAGTGCAAACACTACTTGTTGCCAAGCTGGCTGTTTAGTGGGATAGGTTCACTAAAAATGCCACCAACAGCTTAATCTGGTTCAAGGTCAGTTGGCATTCATCTGTATCCCCCTCCCCCGGGTCGTGCCTGAAAATAGACAGGATTTGTCTAGTGCACTTACCCGGTCAACAGAAACTAACTAAATAAAATAAATAGGTGTTTGCACAATTCCTTGATTATGCATTGTTAATAATATGAGATTTTGTGTGTGTGTGTGTGTGCGTGTGTGTGTGTGTGTGTGGGGGGGGTGAAATCTGAATTTGACTTCTGTACTCCAAAAGTAACAAAGTAGAAACAGACCACTTGGCCCACCCAGTCTGCCCTTTTTTTCCTACCTACATTGTTACCACAGACCATACTTGATCTATTGCTCTTTCTCCCTCCTCCCTTCCTTTCCACTGTGTTTTCCTCGTGCCTATCCCATGCATTCTCGAACCCTGCCACTGCCTTTGCCCCATCACCTCCACTGGAAAATTATTCCAGGAATCCACCACTCTTTCTGTGAAGAAGTACTTCCTATCATCTCTCCTGAATCTACCCCCCGAGCTTCATTGCATGTTCCCTTGTTCTTGAGCACCTTTTCGTCTGAAAAATACTTCCTTCCTGTACCTTATTTACTCTGTGAGGTATTTAAAGATCTCTATCATATCCTCCTTCTTCCTCCTCTCTTCCTGGGTGCACATATTGAGGTTCTTTAGTCTTTCCTCATACAGCTTTTAATGCAGACCCTGCACCATTGTAGTATTTTTGTTTTTTTTTACCTTTGTTTTACCAGGTGAGACACACTGAGCTGAAAGCTTGTTTATAGGTGCAACCTGGGAGCACAGGGAAGTTAAGTGGCTTGCTCAGGGTCACACAGTATGCAAATGAGGGCTGTGGGATTCAAACCCAGGTCTCCAGGTTTGCAGCTCAGAGCCTTAAACCACTGTGCTATACTGCCCTCCTCTGGACAGCCTCCACTCTGTCTATGTCCTTCCAGAGATGTGGTCTACAGAACTGCACACAGTACACTAGGTGGAGTCTTACCAGAAATCTATATAGAGGTAACACCACCTCCCTCTTTCTGCTGGTGATACACCTCCCTATGCACCTAGCATCCCATTAGCTCTCCCAACTGCCTTGTTGCCTGCTTGGCCACCTTTAGGTCATCTGATATGATTACCCACAGGTCTCTTTCCTGCGTGGTGGATATCAATACCACTCCACCCATTTTGAATTCTGCCCCTGGGTTTCTGTGTTCTAAGTGCATTATTTTGCACTTTTTCACAGTGAAGGCCAGCTGCCGTACCATTGCCCACTTCTCTAGTTTTCTCAGGTCTCTGCTCGTCCTTTCCACTCCCCTTGGAGTGTCCACCCTATTGCAGATTTTGGTGTCATCCTCAAAGAGGAAGACCTTCCCTTCCAGCTCCTCTGCAGTGTCACTTACAAAGATATTTAAGAGAACCAATCCCAGCACTGATCCCTGAGGCATCCTGCTGGTCAGTATGAACTCCCATTTACCACCACCACCACTACCACCATAGAAACACAGAAACTTAGAATTTGATGGCAGTTAAGGACCGCTTGGCCCACCTAGTCTGCCCATTTCCCTACCTAACGGATAAGCTGCAGATCCTAGTTAACCAACAGCTTACTTCCTCCTACTCCCCACTAGAATTGCCTTATGTCTGTCCCATGCATTCTTGAATTCTCCCACTGTTTTTGACTCTACGACCTCCTCAGGAAGGCTGTTCCATGTATCCACAACCCTATCTGTGAATAAATACGTCCTCACATTACCTCTGAGCTGTCCCCCCTCTATCTTCAAATTGTGCCCTTGTTTTTGCACATCTCTTTTCTGAAAGATGCTACCTCTTGACTTTGTTGATTCCCTTGAGGTATTTGAAAGTTTCTATCATGTCTCCCCTTCCCTCCTTTCCTCGAGGCTATACATCTTTAGTTCCTTTAGTCTTTCTTCATATGTCTTCTGATGCAGACCCTGCATCATTTTGGTTGCCCTCCTCTGGACAGCCTCCACCCTGTCTATGTCTTTGTGGAGGTGGGGTCTCCAGAACTGTACACAGTACTCCAGATGTGGTCTTACCAACTGTCTGTACAGAGGGCCAACAACTTCCTGTTTTCTACTGGTGATGCCTCTCCTATGCATCCCAGTATCCCCCAGCCCTCCTTACTGCCTTCTCACATTGCTGGCCCACCTTAGGTCATCTGATATGACTACCCCCAGGTCCCTTTCCATTTTTGTTGTTGTCAGTATCTCACCCCCCATTATGTATTCTTCCCCTGGGTTTTTGTTTCCCAGGTGCATTACTTTGCACTTCTTTGCATTGAATCTAAGCTGCCATACATTTGACCATTCCTCCGACCTTGCCAAGTCCCTTTTCATCCTTTCCACCCCACCTTGTGTATCAACCCTGTTGCAGATCTTTGTGTCATCTGAAAAATGACATACTTTCCCTTCCAGTCCCTCTGTAATGTCACTTATAAAGACATTAAAAAGGACCGGTCCCAGTACTGAACCCTGCAGTACCCCACTAGTAACCCTCCTTTCTTCACTGTGGACTCCATTTACTATTACCCGCTGTGTTCTGTTGTCCAACCAGTTTTTTACCCAGGCTACCACCCTGGGACCTACTCCCAGGCTGGCTAATTTGTTTATTAATCTTTTGTGTGGGACTGTGACAAATGCCTTGCTAAAGTCTAGGTAGGCCATGTCCACAGCCCCTCCCTGGTCTACTGCTTTGGTCACCCAGTCAAAGAAATCAATTAGATTTGTCTGACATGACCTTGCTGCTGTGACTCCATGCTGTCTTGGGTCCTGTGCCCACTGGCCTCTAGGTACTCAACAGTTCTTTCCTTCAGAAGTGATTCCATCGTTTTCCCTACCACTGAGGTCAAACTGACAGGTCTGTATTTTTTTTCCTGCCTCTGTCTTGCTCCCACTTTTGTGAAGGGGAATCGCATCCACCCTGCTCCAGTCCTCAGGTACCACACCATCTTCCCATGATTTATTAAAAAGGGTAGTCAGTGGTGTTACTAGTTCTTCTCTTAGTTCTTTTAGAATTCTGAGGTGAATGCCATCAGGCCCCATTGCTTTATCCCCCTTCAGTTTTAAGAGTTCTTTCAGAACTCTTTCTTCTGTGAAATGACTAATATCAATCCCCTATCCAGAGTGCTTCTACTGACCGGATTAGGTATTTCCCCCTGCTTTTCCATTGTGAATACTGAGCAGAAGTATTTGTTTAGTATCCCTGCTTTTTCACTGTCGCTCTCTGCCCAACCACTTTCCCCTTTGTTCAGCCTCAGTATCCCTGCCTTAGTCTTTCTTTGCTCCCTAATGTACCTATAAAAGGTTTTATCCCCCTTCTTAACTGAGTTGACTATCTTTTCCTCATTTTGGGCCTTTGCTATTCTGACTGCCTTCCCCGCTTCCTTCTGCTTTAACTGGTACAGTTCTCTGTCCTGCTCCTTCTGTGTTTCCTTACACTTCCTGAATGTTATCTTTTTCTCCCTTGCCTTCCCCACCACTTCTTTTGAGAACCATAGTGTTTTTTTCTTTTGTTTTGATTTTTTTATTTGCTTCACACAAAGGCTTGTTGCCTCTGTGATGGCGGTTTTGATGTGTCCCCATTGTTGCTCCACCCCACCTTCTTGCCTGTTTGCTAGTGCTTTTCTGAGGCACTCTCCCATTTTGACAAAATTATCCCTCCTGAAGTCCAGTACCTTCACTTTTATGTGGCTTGATTCTACAGCTAAGTTTATCATAAACCACACTGTTTGGTGGTCACTTGTTCCCAATCAACTGCTCTATCTTGGTGTTTACCTCACTAATTACCCTGATTTTTTGGGGGGGCTAGGATTTTCATTCTCCTCTTCAGTGCCTCCCCCCTTGGCTAGTTTAAATGCTTGCCATTGAAGCGTTTAAACCTATCACCTAGGATCCTGGTTCCCCTGCAGGATAGATGCAGACCATCGCACCTGTATAGGCCTGCATCCCTCCAGGTGTAGCCTCAGTTCCCAATAAAGCCACATCCCTGAGCTCTGCATCAGCTTTTCAACCAGTCATTGAATCCCATGATGCGGAATACCCTAGCCTCATCCATGCCATAGACAGGTAGCACTTCCGAGAAAGTTACCGTGTGTGCTACTTGTCTAAGGCCCCTTCCCAACTCCACAAGCTCCTGTTGCACTGCTCTGATCCCATTCTTAGCCAGGTCATTCATCCCTAGCTGGATAATGACATCTAGCTCCCTCCCCCTTGCCACTGCTCCCACGATCCTGGGGATTCATTTCCTGTCCCTCCAAGCCTTGGCGCCGTCCAGGCACCTTACCTCCCTTTCCCTTCCCTCCCCTATTTCTACCCCCCTAACAACTGAGTCCCCCACCACCATCTGTCTCCTATCCCCAACCAATTTCTTACCCAGTTTACCACTTTTGGACCCACTCCTAAGCTAACCAGCTTGCTTACTAATCTCCTATGTGGAACGGTGTTGAAAGCCTTACTGAAATCTAAGTAGGCCACATCCACTGCTCCACCCTGATCTAACTCCTTTGTCACACAAAGAAATCTATCAGATTTATTTATTTATTTTTGTTACCTGGGTAAGCACACTAGACAGCCAAGTGCCTATTTTCAGGTGTGACCCAGGAGATTACAAGGTACATACATGAACATCAGGCAAAAACAAGTGAAGGATTACATTAACGAGTATTAGCACACAGGGTCAATACAAGTAACAGTACCAACAGGGGTTTACAATATAGGCAGTAGGAAGAAGTACAGTATGATTTCATCATTCCAGGCAGCAATGCTGTAAGGCTGGCAGGTAGGCAGAGAGGAGTCAAACTGGGATAGAGTGGACCCAGAGCAAGATAAGGGAGTGCACAGTAATAATGCTCACCCTGTTGGGCAGGTGGGCCTAAGTGGTCTATTCTTTCTAGTAAGCTGTGAGTACAGGAGGAGTATAAAGCGCAGAGGGGCTCTACCTAAGTCATATTATTTAGGTAGCATCTCAGTTAGTTGGGGCAGCACAGGTCGAGGGGGTTTATCTAGTGTAGAGTCAGGTGGAGGCCATTTTGAGAAAGCCCCAGAGGGAGGCTTTAAAGCTCTGGTGGGAAGGAGAGCTTTGACATGACCTTCCCCCTGTGAAACCATGCTGCCTTGGGTCTTGTAACCTACTGGATTCAAGATATTCCACAATCCTTTCCTTCAGCAGTGATTCCATTAATTTTCCCACCACCGATGTCAGGCTGACTGGCCTATAATTGCCAGCCTCCTCCCTGCTACCACCTTTGTGTAGTGGGATTACATTCACCCTTCTCCAGTCCTCCAGAACAACTCCTATTTCCAATGAGCTGTTAAACAGAACTATCACAGGTGCAGTTAGTATTTCCTTGAGGTCCCTCAATACCCTTAGATGCACCCCATCTGGTCCCATTGCTTTGTTCACCTTCAGGTTAGTGAGCCCCTTCAGGACTCTCCTCCCAAAAAGGATTAGTGTCCACCTCCCTCCCTCCAAAGCTTCTGTTACTTTTTTGTTTTCCCTTCCCTTCTTCCTCAGTGAACACTGAACAAAAGTATTTATTCAAGATGTCTGCCTTTTTCTGGTCACCCTCTGCACATTCCCTCCTTCCCTTTTTAACCTTACAATCCCAACCCTGGTCTTCCTCTTTTCACTTGTATACCTAAAATGTCTTGTCCCCTTTTGTTACCTCCTGGGCTATTCTCTCTTTAGTTTTCACCTTTGTGCTCCTTACTGCTTTCTCTGCTTCCCTCTATTTCCCCTGATTCACCTCTTTATCCTCCTCCCTCTGTGTCTCCTTATACCTTTTGAATGCTACAATTTTTGCCTTTACCTTTCCAGACACCTCTTGAGAGAACCATAGAGATCTCTTTTTCCTCTTGCTTTTGCTCACTTGTTTGACACAGAGGTTTGTTGCCTTTACTATGCTCCCTTTTAGCAACGCTCACTGGTTCTCCACCCCTCCCAGACCATGCCCACTTCCCAGGTCATCCCTGAGGCATTCACCCATCTTTATAAAATCTGCCCTCCTGAAGTCCAGGACCCGCATCCTTGTGTGGCTCAATTCCCCAGCCATCCTTATATTGAACCACACTGTACAGTGATCACCAGTCCCCAGGTGGCCTCCAGCCTTGACGTCTATGATACTGTCCCTGTTAGCAATTACCAGGTCCAGTACTGCCACCTCCCAAGTGGATTCACTGAACAGTTGCCCGAGGAATGCCCCTTGCAGAGAGTCCAGGATGTCCCTGCTTTTTACTGAAGCTGCTGCTGGGAATCTCCAGTCTACATCCGGAAGCTTGAAGTCCCCCACCAGCAGTACCTCCCTGTTTTCTGCCATCTTGCCAGTGGCTTCCACCAGTACCTTATCTAATTCCTCCTACTGTGCTGGAGGTCTGTAGATCATGTCAGTGTAAATGGTGGCTCCATTCCCCATCTCCAGGGTGACCCACAGTACCTCTGCCTCCCCCTGTAGTCCCTGTATGTCTGTGGGTTTTATGCTTTCCCTCACATAAAACACCACACCCTCTCTGTTCCTTCCCACTCAGTCCTTCCTGAAGAGAGTATACCCTGGTATGGCCATGTTCCAGTCATGGTTTTCAGTACACCATGACTTGCAATGGACACAATATCCAGGTTGTCCTCTGCCATGATGGCCTCTAGGTCCAGAATCTTATTTCCTAGAATTCTAGCATTCACATACATGGCCTTCCAGATTTTGTATCCACTCTGCTTGTTGCCCCCTTCTTGCCTCTTTGCCCTCCCTCCTTCCCCCCTCTTTTTAATGCCCCATTCCTTTCCCCCTCTACCTCTACCACCCTGCTTCCTTTATTAATTTGCACCCTGGAGGATTCCACTCACATTGGGTTCTCATTACTCTCTACTTCAGCCTGTTGGGGGGGGGCAGATCTTCTTCAAGGATATCTCTTGCATCAGGCCACATCTCTGGAACTATAGCCACCAGGCAGTAGAACTATATGTAAACTGTCTAGTTAGCAGTCAAATAGGGGTCGCTCATGATGCTGATGTCAGCTGATGATGTCCTTGCCATATAAACATGGGTGGCCCTGCGCACTCCTCAGTTCATTTCCCGCTGTCAACTATTGCACATCGGATTACACAGAGACACTGTCACTCCAGTTGACCACCAAATCTTCAGTTTTAGCTTTTCTTTCCCCGCTCTAGTTTGTCAATCACTTTATTTTTAAAGGGATTTTTTTTGCCTTCGTCTACGTGAGCCAACCCTAAGAAACTCTTCAGATACTGTGGGTGCAGCAAGAAGACCTACGATAAGGGTGACCACAATGCCTGCATCTGCTGTCTCAGCGCTGACCATGACGTTAAGGCCTGTGAGGTCTGTCGCGTAATCAACCAGGCCACCTTGTGGTGCCATCAGAAGGCCATAGAGTCCTTCCTCCTGGAATAGAAGGTCATCCAAATGGAGAAGGAGCTCCAGAGAAGAAGCTACTCTACTTTGAAAGCTCTGTCCATGGGCTCCCACTCCTCCAAGGCCCAAGACAAATCAGCTGGTAAACATAAGCACCGGGATAAGGAGTGGTCTAAGGAGAAGTCCTTCCCAGTGCACTCTTGGTTGATGCTTCAAGTGCCAGCTGCTACTGGGTCAGTGGCCACCTCCACAGTGACCCCCACTGCTGCCCATGCCCTCTCCTCCACTGGGTCAGCTCTGGCAATGTCACCCGCTGGTCCTTTCTTGGCCAGTGCTGGCTTGTTGATGTCAGGCCTCCTGATGCCCCCACAGATGTTTCAACCCCTGTGGTTCAGACCCTTTCTGGCTCAGGGGCAACAGACAGGGAGTTCTGCTGGACCTCCTTCAGCCAGTGATGGCCTCTCGATGCTGGGATTTCTACATCCCCATCGATGCCTTTGGCCATTTCAACAATTCTGGGGATTCTACCTCCCCCATCAATGCCTCAGGCTGTCATTGTCAATGATGGGGCCTCAACCCCTCTCATTGATGCTGCAGGCCATACCGCTGACACCAGGACCTCAGCCTCTCTCTTCAACACTGCAGGCCGTAATGCTGATGCCATGGATCCAGCACTCCCCATCAGTGCCGCAAGGTGCTCCAGCAATGCTGATTACCATCAACATCCAGACTATGACCTCGTTCTTTTGGGAGTTTATGCACTGCATTGTTCCTGTTCCATGCCAGGTGACACCAAGGTCTACCAGGCCAGCTCCCATGCTACCACCTTCCATGATGATGCAGCCTTCATGGCCTCAGTCATCACCATCCTCTGTGCCATTTTCAGAGCCAGGTGATGATGAGTACAATCCTGACCTCCTCCCACATAATGATGATGATGATGAGGAGGAAGAGAGATCTAGGAGCCCCTCCAAGTCTACCTTCTCTGTTTCCTCAGTGGGAGAGGACTCCACTAAATATACCCCAAGATCCCCCTGATGACCCTTCCTTCATTTCAGTGATGAAGCAGCTGCAAGCAGCTATGGGCTTTGAAACTGGGGAGCAGAATATTACCAGGAGATATCTGACTGACTATTTAGAATTACTAGATTCTCCTCCTCTGATTATTCCCCCTCTGCTGGCTGTGTTTAGGGATGCCACCATGGCTGTCTGGTACAGGCCAAATATGATCCCTGCAATGCCCAGAAAGGCAAACAAATTGTACCAGGCTCCCTCTGGGAAGCTTTTTCTCGCAAGGCAATCACAGGGAGATTCAGTGGTGATAAATGTGGTACGATAGGTCCAAACAGCCACAGCCCCTCAGCCCTCATTCCCCAGACAAGGAATCCAGAAAGATGGATCTTTTGGGCAGGAGAGTTTATGCCTCTTCCATGCTGGCCCTCAGAATCATTAATTCTTCTGCCCATGAGATCAAAGTCCAGAATTTATTTATTTATTTATTTATAACATAGGAATTACAACCCTTTGAGTCATAGACTTGTTTCCAAAGGCTCCACGTCAAATATGATGATACCGACAACAACAATCCAGTTTAACAATTGTGCAAAGTCATATTAGTGTGGCTGTGCAAGTAGCAAGTAGGAGTAGAATTTGAGTTAAACATAAATACGGTAATTGCCTGTACAAGTGGTCGCTTAACATAGGATAATGAAGAATGTGAATTAAACATACATAGGGTAGTTGCCTGTACAGGTGGCTAAACATAGGATAATTGCCTATACAGTTGGTAGCTAAACAGAGGCTGCCTACCATGCAAACAGATGTTACAAACTGTGCAACGTACATATATAGGGTAACTGCCTATATAAGAGGTAGCTAACAGAACTCAGCAGTACAGGTTACAGTAAGATTGCAGGGTGCTGCCTCCTGGGATGCTTTGCATGGCGCTGCTTCCAGGGAGACATTGTCAAGTTCCTAACATATGAATGAACAGAGTTAGCTAGGTTAGGCCTGGGGCACATGGGCCTCAGAGGCAGTGGAATGCGAGCTGCCTTGATCGAGACATTGTCAAAGGCCTGGTATGACCTAGAGTGATGTAACAGGGCCTTGGGTGGGGTTAGTGGATACACTGGCAGTTATGTAATACTAAAATATGTGTTTTCAGAGCTGCCTTAAAAGGACTTAGTTTGGTGATGGCAGTGATATCGGGGGAAGGGGATTATACCATGATGGAGCTCTGAAAGGGAAGGATCTTTGGGCTAGACTGGTCTTGACCCTGGGAACCTTCCAGATGCTTTTGGTGGCTGTGCAAGTGGCTACGGAGAGGGTGGCTGATTGAAGGGAGGCCATGACACCTACTGGAGTTAAACCCAGGTGGATTTTCTTAGTGAGGAGACAGGTTTGAAACTGCAGCCTTTCCTCTATTGTGAGTACATTGGTGAGTGCATAGAGGGTGCAGGTGTGCATATTCTTATCTGCACCCGAGATGAGTGGACATGTCTTATTGATTGCTAGTTGGATTTGGCGGAGCGCAGTTGGGTCTGCTGTGACATAGATCATGAGTCCATAGTCCACGAGTGACAGGACTGAGAATATTACTGCCAGGTGAAGCGCTTCAGAATACTCTCTGGAAAAAGGCAGCAGTAGTAGTAAATGTTTATTTCTTTGGTCATGGACCATTACAAAAGTTAAAAACACACAAAAAATAAAATATAGCAGCTTTTCACATAATACATCCTTGTAAACTGGACATGGTTTTCTTCCAGCATATTTTAAAAATCATATAGTTTAAAGTGCAAAATGCATAGCACACAATCAGATTTGTTCTAGACATCTATTCATAGTCATGCTTATTACAAATAATGGAAAGAGCTCTAAAATAAGATGCCACCTGTTTAATTATATACTCATCCTGTATGGTCAGCATAATCCTTAGTAAAATATCTTTGTCTAAAGGTTTCAATCTTTGCCCACAGTGGCAGCAACCAGTAGTTTCTGGGTTTATTATGCCATGTACAAGTGAAGACAACGTGATAAATTCTCTAGTTCTGCATTAAGACACTTACAGTAGCTTTCAGTGGGATAGCTTATTATATCTTGCTTTCATAACATTGTTTTTAAAGAGTTCTAGTCTGTATTTTGTGTAAAGAACTCTTAATTCTGGCTTCTGCAGAACATCTAGCCAGTATACATGTAGGATGTCATGTTGTAATAACCAAGTAGCAGTTTGTGGTTTTGCTATATTTTGACAATCAAAGTCTTTAAAACTATTCATGATTTTGTTTGCACAATATTTCTTATATTTTAAGCTTATTTGAACTTTCTTTTCTTCAAATTTACTTAACTGTTGTAGTCCACGGTCAGATAAAACTCTTTCAGCTTGGGTATACTATTCTGATTTTTTGCAACCAATGTCCTTCCACCTTTTTTTTCTCGCAGACATTCATGAGGTAGTCTATTTTGTGGCATCCTTATAATATTGATCCAATAACTTATTAGTTTGATAATTGCTAAGGCTTCTAGGGTGGATAGACCAAGTTCAGCTCTTAGTAGGGCTGCAGGAATCAATGGCCCCAAGCCCATAGCTGTTTTTGTAAGTTTATTTAATGGAATTTTTAAACATTTTACTTTGTTATAACCCCAAATCTCTATTAGGTATAAGGCTTGTGAAAAATACTTGACTTTAACCACAGTTGATAGTGAAGAGATAGAATAACCACCGTATCTTATACTGAAAATCTGAAGAGCACCAGAAGTTTGTTTAAGTTTCATAGTTAAAGATTTTAAATGAGGAGCCTGAGAGCCCTGGTTTGAAAAAAATGTACCCTAAGTAGACATATGGCTTCATTGTTTTAATTTTATTAATACCCACTGACCAACTTTTCGAAGTATTTCTTTAGCCAAAAATAACCACCTGACTCATATCTACATTTATTCAGAGATTATGTGTAACCGCAAAATCACTCAAGATATACAATTTGGTCTGTAAGTCAGATTTTGACAGTGAGAACAAGGCCAAGTCATCAGCGTATACTAGTGCTAGACATATTCTATTGTTAATAAGTGGGGAATCTGTATATGAATTCTGTAGATCTGTAAGTAATTGATCTATATAAATACAAAAAATCACTGGAGCCCTAACACATCCTTGTCTTACTCCTTTGTTAGTTCTAATCTCTTGTGTAAATTGGCCTAGTGTTCCAGTTCTTATCTGTGCCCAGGTGTCACTGTATAATTCTCTTACTGCACTTATAAGTTCCAGCTGGAAACCCTAATAGTACATAATCCACCATAGTTGATTGCACGACACATTGTCAAAAGCAGCACTAAAATATATGAATGCCACGTATAGCTATTGATGCCTTAATTGTATATATTTTTCAATCAGATGGGCCAGTATAAAGCAATTATCTGAAGTCCTATATCTGACTCTAAAGCCAGCTTGCAGTTCTGAAAGTTTTCCTAAGCTCCTCAATTGTTGCAGTAGTCTATCCAAAATAATTGTTGCATACATTTTCCCAGTTATGTCTAGGAGGGAGATTGATGTGTACATACTAGGTCTGATCTGTCTCCTTTTTACAGCTGCAGTGGGCATAGCCCTGCAGACATATTGCTTTGAGAAAAGGACTACCTGCATAATTACCTTCCAAATATCATGGTAGAGTGTTAAAAATAGTGTCCTCCACTAAAGCCTCATTACTACACTGCCTGTGTATGTATGGTAGCTGGAGAGCACTATTTTTCCTCCAGTTTGAGAAGTTAATTGAGCCCTCCCCAGTACTGCCTTATTTTGCAAGTTGAAACCTCCTCCATAGTGTTTTATGGGGCTTTCCTCTGGCTTGAGAGAAGTTAAAGGTAAACTCCACCCAAAGTCCAAGTCTGGTGATTTCTTGGAATTTGCTAAAGAACTATCCTGCACATTCTGAGTCCCTCTGTAGGAGATATCAGTAAAGTAACCAAATACTAAGGACTGGATCACATAAACACAAACAATCACAAAGCCTACTTAGCCAATGGATGACCACAGCTGCAAAATGATTCGATTTGTCTACAAACATTGTCTTCTACACAAGACAAAAGCAAGTGAGTCAAAAGTCCATAACATGTTGATCAAAATGGGGGAGCAGAATTTTAGGCAAAGTGACAGTTTATATACAGACTGCAGACAGCAATAACTGTTGCTGAGATAAACTGATGTGTCCCTTGCTATGCAATGGAGGGGGGTGTAAAGTAACATGGTTGAGAAGCAATCACAGATTTATTTTATAAATAGCTGTGCTCCATTGTTTCCAGATTACTTTATAGAAACTATTCCAATTCTGCATATATTATTTCATTCCTGGTCTACTCTAGCAAACTAGAAAGTGCTGTTCCTTGTCTGCTACTTGGTAGTGGTGCAGAAATGAAAAGGGACTGCGGGATAGCAACAGGAGTGCAGACAAAACTACTTAAAATAGTGACATGCTTACACACACACACATACACACAAACTTACACATTTATCATGTAGTTTTCCTTTAATTGAGCTATCCTTAGTACTGCCTCTTTTTGGTTTTGCAAGCTGAAACCTCCTGTAGAGTGTTTTATGGGCCTTTCTGTGTTAAGTTTCAGTGCTTAATTTATAACCATTTGCAGACTGAGAAACTTGTTTTGCTGGTATCCACTCCCCCACTCATCCAGAGGTGTCAATTCATTGTTTGCTAACCATGCTGGTTGATCTTACTTGCTTCCGTCATAGTAAGAATGTAAAACTAAACTTGTGTCATTTTAAATGATTGATAAAGTGACATGTCCAGTTTGCATCTCTTGGGGATGAAGCAATATCCCTTTACCTATATGGAGTAATTCCCTTGGCACCAGCTCTTAAGACCTCAGCTGTAAGATACATGCATGTAAGCAGGGGTGTAGCCAGGAATTTTAAACTTGTACTCAAGATGAGAGATGATGGAACTTTTGCCTATGGGGAAAGACTTGGGGAGTTAAATATGTACTCTGTAGAGGAAAGGAGGGAAAGGGGAGACATGATCAAAGCATTCAAATACCTCAGAGGTATCAATAAGGTACAGGAAGGTTCAAGGACAAGGGGGCATGCTATGTAGCTAGAAGGGAAGACTTAGAGGGGATATGAGGAAATATTTCTTTACAGATAGGGCGGTGGACACCTGGAACAGCCTGCCAGCAGAGGTAATGGGTACCAAAATTGTAACAGGTTTCAAACATGCATGGGATACACATAAGGGGACCTTCATAACAGGGCTGGAGTCCGGGGGTGTGTGGTTAAGGTTGGATATCAGTTATGGTTAATTGAGGCACAGTAGGTAGGGCTCTTAAGGCAGACTAGGTGGGCCAGGAGGTCCTTTTCTGCCAACAGATTTTATGTTTCTATGTTAGTAAATAGCTGGTACATGAACATTATACATTCATGTTGACATAAATGGTAAGATGTTAAATATAAAGCCTACGGTACCAGTAACACAATGCCATAAACAAGTACTGCTCATTGGCAGATTATAAAAGGCAACCTATTATCATTTGCAATAGTTTACATTAAAACGACAGAGTAATATAACAACAAATGATGACAAGCAAGATGGCTAAATGAGGATGTGAAGAAAGTGACTCAACAACAACAACAAAAAAGCTAAACATTCAATAAAATACCTGCAAACAAAAGCCATGACATAACCACATGGTCAGAATATTGAACATTTTTAAAGAAACATAAACGCAAAAGTAACCATTTCAAAAAGAAAATGAAACTTAAATGCATCAGATGCAGACAAAAGTAATAGCAAGCAATTGTGCAGTTACATCAGTTACATCAATAGCCTAAACAAAAAAAATATATATAACTACATTAATATTAAAAGGGAAACTGTAAAAACCCAGTGGAGACAGCAAACCAATATAATGAATATCTGTGTCTCTTATTCAAACCCAATCACAACTCGGTCCCTTGCCCTTGTACATTACCAGGAATGCAGCAGAATTAATATAAATACAGAAAACATACTACAAAAAATTCAGAATAAGAAAATCAGAGTGCAAAGTTTCCACTAAAATGCTGAAATTAAATATTGAGATTATCCATAACCAGGCACCCCTTCAAAATATAGTTTTTTCAATTTATAAATACAGATTCCAGGTAAAATTCTAGAATCACTACTTTAAGATTTAAGTTAGCCACATGTCTAACAGTGATTTCGGTGCAGAGAGCAGCTGTGATTTACAAAGGGATAATCATGTACCCTAAATGTAATCTGTCTCTATGAAAACGTGATCCAATTCTTGGACAACAATACCTCATAGTCATAATTTCTGTTATACCTTTGCAAAACATCTGCCACTGTAACACATTTGGCAGTCATTTAAAAATGTCTTCCCTAGCTATTCATCCCTGTATTATAAACAGTAGAACCCAAACCAGCCAAACCATATGAAGATTCATCAACTGTACATCTTCTGTATTAAGCAGACTATGATACTTAACAGCTGTAGGGTAAATTAGTACATCTGGACATATTTGCTGAATATGCATCTCAATTGCTATAGGGTTCTGACCATGTTCACCCTTCCTCAAGCCAAGCTAGCAACAGTATGTCTAGCATCAACATTGATGGGAAGACCATGCCATTAGCAAAAATCTCTTTAAAAAATTTTAAAGTTGATATTAGTCAGTATTAACAATAAAACTTGAATAAATCAACAGCTTCTATGTTTCTATGTTAGTAAATAGCTAGTACATGAGCATTATACACTCATGCTGACATCAATTTTAAGATGTTAAATATAAGGCCTATGGTACCACTAACACAATGCCATAAACAAGTATTGCTCACATATTCAAAATCTATGAAATCAACCTATTGTCAATTTAAATCAAAAATATTTATCTCTGTAGCAGTCAGGACCATAAAGAAAAAGAGAGTAAAAAAGAAACACAGAAGAAAAAGTGTGCATAAAATAAGCCCAAAAAGGGGTGGGGGTGGGGTATAATATATATAAAGCAAGTGAGCAGCACTGAAATGCATTTTCTTTATACTTGTGAAAGGATGAAAGCTCAAGTAAAATATAGGTCCTAAATATAGAAAGCAGTTGAAAAGGATGACAAGGAATGGAAAGGGTCCTAGATGCAGTAGAAAGGAAGAAAACAATCAAAAAACCAAAGAAACAGATTGGCATAAAATTTAAAACAATAAAACAGTGAATGATAACATTTAAAACAACAAAACAGTGAATGATATTTGGCAGATTATAAAGGGCAACATATCATTTGCAATAGTTTACATTAAAAGGATCATGGAATATAACAACAAATGATGACACGCAAGATGGCTTAATGAGGATGTGAAGAAAGTTACTCAACAACAACAAAAAAGCTAAACATGCAATAAAATATCTGAAAAAAAAGCCATGACATAGCCACATGGTCAGAATATTAAACATTTTTAAAGAAACATAAATGCAAAAGTAACAATTTCAAAAAAAATGGAACTCAAATATAACAGATGCAGACAAAAGCAACAGCAAGCAATTGTGCAGTTACAACAATAACCTAAAAATATATATATATATGAGTATATTAATATTAAATGGGAAACAGTAAAAAAAATCCAGTGGAGACAGCAAAGCAATGTAATGAATATTTGTTGTCATTAAACCAGTTCCTGACTTAGTTTATCACCTTATGACCCACTCCCAGACTGCCCAGTTTGTTCACAAGTCATATGTGGAACAGTATCGTAGGCCTTACTAAATACAATTCATGTTTATGTTTAAGCCAATGAAACACCCTTACCAGGTTAATGCATTTGCAGCTGTAGTGGCTCTGCCAGAACTTGTTTAAATTTTGAGATGATTATAGCTCCTTTCCAGGATATGGGTATTCTATAATTTAGATAACACCTGTTAAAGAAGGGCGTCACTAATTTAGCCCACAATGAGGGGCAACCAAATATATCTCGGGGACTGATTCTGGTCCAGGAGCTTTTTTGTTTTAAGATTGGCAATTGCTAAATAGACTTCTTAGTAACTAAAAGGGGTAAGACAATTCCTGTTCACATCCTTTTCCCAATTTTGTTAAAGATTTTGACATTTTTGGTCAAAGAAAAGGGACATATAGCGCTCAAACCATCAGTCCACAGATATATATATATATATATATATATACATCTAACTGATTGCTGCTATTGTTAGTTCTCTTGGCAACAAGATGCCAGAAATCTTGCTGATTGTTATTATGTATGGCTGTCAGCATACTTTCCCACTGTTTTAAATTATATTCTTTCTTTTTTTCTCAGAAAGTTCTTATACTATATCCTTGCATTGTTCAACTGTTTATAATGTACCTCATTCCTTTCTTTTCTGGCTTTGCGTATAAGCTTAGTGAGTGCCTTTTTCTTCTGCAGGCATTCAGTATCAAACCAGGCATTGTTTTTACTAGTGCTTTTCCCTTTCCTGGGTTTAGTCAAAATTTCAGACCAAATTTTGACAAACATTGATTCAAGACTTCAGCGAGATTTTCTATCCTGACATTTTCTTCTTCTTCTTCCATTTTTGAAATAGCCTCTTCAACTATCTCAATTATATTTGCTAGATGTCAAACTTGCCGTCTAATTCTAGTGTGATTTCTGACCTCAAAATATATTTCTTCTGGTTGATTATTGGTCTTGTTTCCTTTCCATTTAAGAATGAGCTGGAAATGATCACTGTCACCTCTATCAGGAATATTCATAGAGACCCAAATATCCATTGGTCCATTCCAAAAAATATAATCTGGTAAAGTGGAACACTTATTACTGATACATGAGCATTTTCCAGTTTCATCCCCTACTAATTTACCATTGACTGGTGCTAAATGATGTATTTTAATTACATCAATTAACTTTCTCCCTGATGCATTTAGCTTTTTAGCGAACAAAAGTCTATAATAGCTTGATGCATTTTCCAAAAGCCAATTATGTATGTCACTGTCTGCATATCCATCATAGTTACCCAGCCGGGTTCCTCTATGTCGTGGCAACAAGAAATTTGTCAACTGTCGGCACAGCGACAGCACAACACTGCCAATTGGTGTTGTGCCGTGGCTGGGGGAAGAAGTGTTTTCTTTAGGGGGCTTTTCCCCCACACCACCCATGCAGGGGGCTCTGCCCCCGCACTCTCCAAACTAAGGATTACTAACTCCAGCTGGAGTTAGTTCAGAGAGGGGGGCAAACACCTCAGCAGCAACAGTGTCGGAATACATGGAGACCATCACAGTGAACTGCCAAAAATGTCACTGTAATGGTCTTCGTGGTATTCCCATCACTGTGCCATCAGTATACCACCCAGCCGTGTGTTAAAATCACCACACATTAAAATGTAGTCCCCTCCTGTTGTGGCCCAACTGTAGTCAATCAAGGAGTCCAAATCATCTCAAACAATGGTTGAAAAATATTTGGAACTAGTTGGTGGAATGTATACATTTATCAAACAGCAATTAAACTCAGGGATTTGGAGTAGGATTGTAAGTGTGAATGTATGACTTACAATTAATTGAGCTTTAAGATTCATTTCTATTTTATTGCATATTACCAGTCTACCAGACATTCTGCCATGTTTGGTGGTTTTGAAGCCTGGTTGGTGGAAGCACTCATAACCATTTAGAGAGACACTTATGTGATTTGTATTCCAGGTTTCTTGTAAACAAATTATTTGACAGTTTTGAAAAAAACCTCCATTTGGAATCAGCAAATTTGCTACTTAAGCCCAAGATGTTCCAAGAAATCAGGGCCCAGCTTGTTTTTAATTGCTGATTCGGAATGACTTGGACATTCATGCCCTGCTCCAGTCAAACAGGTTGCTCATTAAGGGTCGTGTATCTATTAATAGAATCCACATTGATTACATTTTGTTAGACCAAAGCTGTTTCTAAATGGCCTTGTGAGCCTTCACCGGTCACAGCTCTCCATAGGTACAGTACATGGGTTATTGTTTGCATCAGTATCTCTCATATTTACCAAACTCTCCTACGCTTTCTCCCACTCTGTTACATAGATATCCATTTTATCCAATAAATCAGTACAGGACAGCAGTTTGTCGTAAGCACTATCAGAATAGATATTAAAAAGAATTTGATCACTATCAGGGTCCTGGTTTACTCGTTTAGGTGATAGCTGCTCATTTTTCAGTATGGGAATGTTAAGTGCATGGACAAACAGATCTCTTAGAATGTTTTCAAGCTTTCTGTCTGTTTCATCCAAAGTTTTGGGTAAACCAGAAATTGAGAACATTCTTGAAATTCAACATTTTATTGTTTTCACCTTACATATAACTAGAAAGGAGGCTACAAGGTTGACCGTACAAGAATAATGGCCAAGGTAGACAAGTAGCAAACATCAGTCTGTCTCTAGATCAAATAAACTAAAACAATACCGCCACACCTACAAAGCCCTCCTACCTCCCCACTTAACCCCCACCCACCCCTCCCTGAGTGTGCCTAATAAACATAACAACACAAAGATACTCAAGAATTAGAAACTAATAGTCAGCAATTGCCAAAGATGAATAGAATTCACCAACTAAAATAAGCAGAGACATGTACTTTCAATATTTAAATTCAAATACAGAGCGTATAATTTACCCCATTTGCGATTAAATGCATCCATACAATTCCGGGAGCTGGCTATCAATCGCTCGGTATTGAAACAAAGTGACATCTCCTTCAGCCATTCCTCATGTGTTATGACTAATTGGTCCACCCAATGCTTAAGAACCAATCTTTTGACCACAATAGAAATTAAGGCCATGTGAAATCTATGCTCCTTAATATTAATGGTCAAAAACATCCCAAGGATACATATCTCTATAGTAAACAAGTCCCTTAATCCCAATAGAGGATCTAGGCTGGATTGAATTGCATTCCAGAGTGGTGCCACTTTGTTACAATGCCAGAAAATATGAATCAGATTCCCTTTAGATGAACCACATCTGGTTGCCACAGGAAGCCTACCCAGCTTGGCTAGTTTAACAGGAGTATAATACATATTATTTAAAATATGATACTGAATAAGTCTATGTCTATCTTGGGTAAGATACCTATGCAGGTCCTTCCAAACCTGACTCCACATAGGACTTGCATCAGTCAGAAGGGGAGTCCAAACTTTAGAACCTGGGAGAACATTCAGGAACTTGATTCCCAAAAGAAGAGAGTAAATCACCGATATTCTATGGGGCTTACTGGTGTATATCTGTATCTGTTCCAAAAAGGGTCTAACCTGGGATTGTGATAATGTAATTCCAAAGCTGGATGCCATAAGGTGTCTCAACTGAAACACTTTGAAAATGTATTTCTGAGGGATGTTGAATTTAGCTATTATGTCAGGGGATGACAGGAGAGTGGTTTGACCGTACAGGTCCTCTACTGAAACCTCCTGTAGCAGAGGAAGCCAATCCGGAAAAAGTAAAGATCCCCCTATTTTAATATTTGGATTCTGAAGAAGGTGTTGAGTCGTGTCTTTTTTGTATGAAATGTTAAAAAAATTCCAGCATTGAGCTAAAACCCTAATGGAAACTCCCACCACTGAGTTTTGTATGGAATTTGGCAACACAGAACTAGGAGAGAAAAATATTCCTGAGGAATTGAGGCCATGGAGACCAACAAGTTTCCTTTCTAATTGTAACCAGATTGGTAAATGCCCATCACCTGTGTCTGAGAATCATCTTCCCATTTTTGACAGGTGGCTCACCCAATAGTAGAAATTGAAATTAGGAAGACGAAGCCCACCTGGTTCCTTAGGAAGGCTGAGTTTTGTGAAAGAGCGTCTGGGATGTTTGCCCCGCCAGATAAATTTGGAGAGGGCGGAGTGGAAATGACAAAAATAGGACAATGGGAACCAGAGATTTAATAAATTTAGGGGATAAAAGAGACGAGGGAGGACATTCATTTTAACAATACTGAATCGACCCCATATTGAAAGGGGAAGGTTTCCCCATTTTTGGAGGTCCTGTTGAATATTCATAATTAAGTCATCCAGATTAAGCTTCCTGAAAGTCTCTGGGTCATTGGTGAGATAAATACCCAAATATTTAATAGAGTGAGGAGACCACTTCATACCTAAGTGAGCAAAGCTAGCCTGGTGGGTAAGGGCTTTTAGAGGAAAAATCACAGTTTTTGATAAGTTTAATTTATAATTGGCTACAAGTCCAAACTGTCTGATGACTTGTAATGCATGTGATAATGATGCATCGGGGTAGGCCAAATGAAGGAGAATATCATCTGCATATACTGAAAGGGTTAGAGATTGTTGATATACTGTACAGCCCGTGACCTGGGGGGCATGCTTGATACTAAGTAGAAGGCGTTCCAAATATAGATTAAATAGAAAGGGAGATAAGGGACAGCCTTGCCTGGTACCAGTAAATAAAGAGAACTGTGGAGAGAATACGCCATTACAATACATTTTGGCAGAGGGGGCTTGATAAACCATCTGTATCCATCGAACGAAAACGGTTGGGAAGCCCATTTTTTTAAGAGTTGTCCAGAGAAACTCCCAGTTTACTGTGTCAAAGGCTTTTTCTGTGTCTAACAAGATTAATGCCATGGGAATCTGGGAGTCTTGGGCAACCTGGAAGATATGTGAAAGGGTCCACAAATGATCAGCTGAAGATCGACCCTGTACAAATCCCACCTGCTCCGGGCTCAAAAGATGAGACCAGACCCGTTTGATTCTGAGAGACAAGATTTTTGTTAGAATTTTGATATCATAGTTTAAAAGCGAGATTGGGTGATAACTGGCAGGATCATTATGTGGTTTATCGGGCTTCAGGATGAGAACTATCATGGCTTCCAACAAGGAAGGATCTAGAGTATCCGAGGTGAACATATATGCAAATAAATTTAAGAGGAGGGGGGCTAATTCACTGGAAAAGGTTTTGTAGACATTGGAGGGGAAGCCGTCTGGTCCTGGTGACTTATCTAATGTGAGCCTTCTGATCGCCTCCTCTATCTCCCTCAAGGTGATTGGGGAAGACAGACTCGAACAATGGTGTTCTTGAAGAGACGGGCGGTCAAGGCTATCCAAGTATTGTTCTATACTTGAGGGCGTGGCCTGTGCAGGATTTTTACTGTATAAATTTTTATAAAAGTTTTCAAAAACCTGAGAGATATCACGTGGGGAAGTCTTAATAGAGCCATCTGAGACTAGTATAGAAGGGATGAGCCTTGAGCTATCTAGTTCCCGTAACCGGAGGGCAAGTATTCTTCCCGGCTTCTCGCCTTGATCAAAATAGTGGGCCTTAGTTTTTAGGATGGCATATTCAGCCTTTTCTTTTAATAAATCTGCATATTCGTTTCTAAGTTTCAGCAAGGTTTCCAAGAGACCTAAAGGGGAAGAGGTGGATAAGATATTTTCGGTCTCCTTGATTTGATTTGACAGAGAAATAATTCTTGCCTCCCTTTGCTGTTTCCATTTGGAAGCTAGCCTAATGAATTCACCCCTAATGTAGCATTTAAAGGAACACCATATTTGATCAACCCTATTGATGGAGTCCTTATTAGTATCCATAAAAGAAGAGATTGCATCCCTTATGTGAGAGATTATGCGCTCCTCTTTTAGGAGTTGTGTATTCAATTTTCAGGTAGTGTTCCTTTGACTGCACGGGTCTGGAGAGATTGCTAGCCATGCCATCGAGTGATCCGATATGACAATTGGTTCCATACCAGTCTGGTGAAGGCCAGCTAAAAGTGAAGTGCTGGTTAGGATATAGTCCAGCCTAGACCACGACTGGTGAACCTGGGAATGGAATGAGAAAACCTGACCTGAGGGGTTAAATAGGGGCCATGGATCGCACAGACCCAATAATCCCATAAAATCCCTTAAGGCTTGCTGCGGGGGTATAGGGGCTTTAGTGGCCTGTATGTTCTATCTAAGTCTTGTGTTGGGGGGATATTCCAATCTCCCCCAATAATCAACTTGGAAGGCAGAAATCTGCTCAGCTTGTCTGCCAAACACATAAGGAAGTCTGCACTACCTCCCACTGGGCCATAAACTGCACCCAATACCACCATGTTGTTGTTCAGCGTGCCCTTAACTAAAATAAATCTGCCTTCTGGGTCCGATAATGTTTCTTCTGATACAAACAGAACGTGCTTCTTGACCAGAATTACCACCCCCCCCACTCGCAGATGACCCACAGGCAGCAAACACTTGGGAGAACCCCTGTCTGCGTAACCCATTTGTTTCAGTAGCCAAAAGGTGAGTTTCCTGCATCAAGAGGATGTCCATATTTAACAGAATGCAATTTTTGAGAACTTGATATCTTTTAGTCATGTCTCTGACTCCTCTAACATTCCATGTGGCAATTTTAATTGTTGCTGAAGTCATTACCATCTTCTTGAAGGAGATACTAATCCTGTGTCAGTGAATGAACAAAGAACCCCAAGAGGCACACTCCAGTCCCCTCCCCTCCTTCCCCTTTGAACATAGATAAAATTCAAACAGGCGACCCCTTCCCGATAGTTTCCTGTATATGTTTGTAAAGCTGAGAGTATGTGGGGATATAGCCATTCCCTTTTAATCTCCATCATTGCTATAGTCGGGAAAGTCATCATGTTCGAGAAATCCCCCTCCCCCAAAAAACCCTCAAACTATGTACAATAGGTCCCCCTTTGAAGGTAGTTTTGGATATGTAAGTCTCCAGTGTAGAGGACCCAACCCAATAGGTGATCTTCCCTTGGGAAGCTATATCTCCATGTAAATACCAGTTCTGGGCATTGGTGCCAGAGACTACCTCAATGAGGTATACCAGAAGAGCTCGGCAACTGTCTTGCTCTTTAAGCTTCTCTGGGAGATCACCCTTCTCCCCCTTCTCTGGCATGATATGCAGTTCTCCCCAAGCTTGCTCCATCCCAAAGCCTCCCACCCACCACCCCTCAAAGAAAACCGCAAGTGTATGCCCTAGATAGGTTAGTCAAAATCAGGAGAATTGTTAGAGAGAGTACAGAGCTAATACCAGGGAAAGTGAATATAATCCCTCTGGACATAAGTTAACCACCCTACTCGAAACCGAGAATACTGCTCCAGATGAGATTAGATAAACCCAGAAAACTTGTGAAACAGACCTCAGGGGGTTAGAGGTCTCCAAAAAAAAAAAAAACTTTATCGCATAACTTATGAAGATCTACGTGGGAGAGAGATCACTCCAAGGGTGGGAAGTGATCAGGGACCAAAATTGATACAAAATCCCCATTAGCGGTGCAGGAAATGCACTAAACAAAAGGTTCTTACCCTCCCACGGGAAAACACCAGCGATCGCACCACTGAGTTAGGCCTGCTAGGCCTCAGGACACCCCCAGCAGCCCTCCAAAACCAGCCCGAGAGAGGCAGAAGAGATAAGGAAGAGAGGGGAAAGGAAGAAGGAGAAAGGATCCAAAACAGGTATGCAATTCACTCCCACAAGACTAAGGACTGAAAGCCTTAAGTAATTGAGATAACAGTTCAGCCAGTCTTAAATAAATTAGGTAGCTTGATTGTGAGATCTGCAGTTGCCTGCTCTGGGGATTCGTAGGAATGCCAGACTCCTTCAATAGCCACTTGCAATTTAGCCAGGTAGACCATCTTGAAGTGAATTCCTGCCACTATTAACTTGCTGACTGTGGGATGAAATGCTGATCTCTTTTGATGGGTTTCAAAGGAGAGATCCTGAGTTATCCTCAGCTTCGTGTTACCCCATAGGATAGTTTGGAGCTCCTTCGATTCGGAAATGACATGCTGCCTCTCAAGGTAGCTAAAGAATCTCATTATTATTGGGCATGGTGGTGATCCAGGTGGGGATTTTGGCTTGAGAGAGCAATGGGCACGTTCTATGTGGTATTGAGGGCTTAATGGAGATGGGCCCACGATCTTAATGAGAAATTTCTGAAGGAAGCCAATGGTATCAGGGCCCTCCTCCGTTTCAGGTAGGCCTAGTATCAGGACATTATTCCTTCTGCTTCTCCCCTCCAAATCTTCGGTTTTCAGCTGCAGCCTCTTAAGCTGCAGCCAGAGCTGAACAATTTCAGGATCCATTCTCTCTTTCCACCTCTACAGAGAGGTGGTTCTCACTTCAACGTGTCCCATTCTTTGCGACAGGGAGCTTAGGTCCACCCGAAGTGATTTTAATTCTGCCGATATGTTCTCGAGTGTTTCCTTAAAAGGTAGCAATTCTTGAAGAAAACGTTCCTCCGTTAGAGGAATCGTCGAGGAGCTGGAAGAACTTGACTTGGAAGTACCCCCGGAGCTCTGATGTTTCGATTTTTTAGCTGTTTTCTTTGGGGTAGCTGCTTAATGCAGGCCTGTTTCATCTCGGCCTCCATCTCGGCTTTAACACCAAATCCTTCGCCCGAGAATGTTCCCAGTGGCAATCGCTGATGCTCCAAGCGCTAGTACAAAGTATGACTAAGGTCTGAAGCAAGTTCTGTACTTTAAATTGGGCAAAGTAAGCTTTTAAAAGAGGTCAATAGGTGGGAGCTTCTGATCCGTGCTGCTTCTAGATGCCCTACATCACGTGACCCCAGCAAAAAACTTTTCAGAAATTGAGAACATTCTAACTGAAGTTTTACTCCTTTTACCTCCTACCATTTCCCTAGAAGAATACTCTCTGGATAAAAGCTAAAGCTGCAGCTCAGGCCCTTCCAGTGGGCCCCCAGAGACAGGAGCTGCTTAAAGCCCTCCATTCCAGGTGAAATGTGGGTAGGCATCTTTTGAGGTCTACCTATGATGTTGCAGATGCCTCCGCTAGAGCAGCTGCAGTTGGCATCTGCCTAAGGAGACATTATTGGCTCAGGGTGTCTGGTTTTGCTTCTGACATATGTGACAGGGTTGAATAAGGTCCTGCCCCATTTGTTATGCAGAAAGAGTTTAAATGCAAGGGTCTGGTCTATCCTCTCCTTTTCTGTCTCTTCTCTGTCTGGATGTGCAACCAAATTTTCTTGAGACTTAGGAACTGATCACACCAACGGTTTCACAATTCTCTGCCTCTTGCTATCTCTTTGTCTTCCCTTGCTATTTCTGTATTTTCTTCCCCCTTGCTTATCTGCAGGTATAAAAATATATGTGAATCTTTATGTGGAAAGTCACTAATACTGGGATCCCTTTGTTTAAAACTGTATGTAGTTATATTGTTGAAATGATTCCAAAGCTATTTGGAACTCAAGAGGTTAACCTGAGATGCAATTTTTAAGTCTTTTGCAGAGCTGTAAACAAGAGGTCAGTTCTGGGTCACTATGTTCTTTTTGTTGCACCTGCAAGGAATGAAACTGACAAGAGCATTTTGTAAACTTACCAGAACATTCTGTGAGAAGCAGGATCTCTTAATGAGTTCCCAGACAAAGATTTATAAAGAGAGCAGCAATGCTTTTGCTAGCAAGATAAGGAGAGTGAGAGACTGAGAGACTGAAACTTGGAATTAAGAAATACCCTCAGAAGAAGGACTTTGTTTTATCTGATTGTACTGCCTTTGTAAATAGTTATACTGAATATTTGTTTTTTTATATTTTGCTGTTATTGAGAAAAATAAAACACTATTTGCAAATTTTGAAACTGTTCCTGGTTTTCCCATGCTCCCTGACCTGTGCCTTGACGACTGATGGCGTCAGCCTAAGTGGGATTTACACCATGCATACTCTAAGTCAGTAGTTTTGTATGTGGGTACTAGACCTGGTACCAGGGAAGCATAAAAGAAAGGTATGGATTCTGCAGAAAGTCCAGAAATGATTACCAGAAGAACGATAGCCAAACTAGCAGATATAGAAGTCCAAGTTGAGACTATACAGCCAGCACCAGCAATGGAAAAAAAAAAAAAGAACAGGCAGTGATAGAACCTGAAAGCCTGACTGCCTTTTTCAAATGGTGGGCTATACAACAAACAGAGACAGAGAAACAAAGAAGAAAGGGGGGTGCAGCAGAAAGAAAAAGAGATTCAATGTTTAGAGGCACAGAGAAAAGAAGAGATGAAGTGACAGGAGCAGCAAAGAAGAGAACAGATGCAGTGACAGGAGCAGCAAAGTAGAGAAGAGATGCAATGATGGATGGATGCCTTGCAAGTTATCAAAGCTGGAGAATCTGGCACAGGTCCAGCAGAACAACAAAACACAAAGAGCTTAAAAGACATTAAACTTACAAAGTTGTGTCTCTCGGATGATACTAAAGCATATTCATGCCTGAAAATAGTCATTGCTATGGTTAGCGCACCTTACCCGGTCAATAAAAACTAAATAAAAATAAATAAATGAAATACTTGACAACTTTTGAAAGGGTTGCTACAGCCTGCCAGTGGCCAAAGCAGCAATGGGCAATGAGACTGGTACATTACTTGACAGGTAAAGCCCAACTTGTTCACAGCAATATGGACACTGCAGTCAAAACATTATGACCTGGTGAAAAGCGAAAAGCTGAAAAAGTATGACATCTCAGGAAAGACATACAGGCAGAGATTTCAGTCTCTGAAGTACAACTCAGTCGACAATCCTCAAGAAGCCTTCACCAGACTTGGAGAACTCCTTATGAAATGGCTCCAACAGAGGGCAAAACAGTCCCACAGATCGACACATTTGCAATGGAGCAATTCATTAACATCCTGCCTACAGATGTACAGCTCTGGGTGAAAGAACACCAACCAGAAAGTGGGGAAAAGGCCGTTTCTTTGGTCAAGGACTATCAAATGGCCAGACAGATGCCGTAGAAGCAAAGTAATAGCCAAGCACCGGTAAGACACTCTTTTTTCCATTTAAACTCCGAGTCTGATAAGAACTCTGGTGGGGGTAACAAATCGGTACCCAAACACTTTATTTGCTATAACTGTAATAAGCCAGGTCATACTGCAAGAAATTGTCATAGTAAGAAGAGTGACACTGGAGCAGATTTGTCCTTAGCAAATTGGGGCAAGTGCTTAACAGATGTGAAGGTGGGAGATAAGACTGTGAAGGGACTTACAGATTCAGGAAGCAGACAGATGCTAGTGCATATTGAAGTGCTGGGAAAACAATGTCCAAAAGGACCAGGTACTGGTGTCATCTGCATCCATGGGGACACTCGATACTGCCCCACCAGACAAGTGACTTTGACTATTAATGGGGTGCCGCACCAAATGAAAGTGGGGGTAGTGCCTAAGTTACTTGTATCTGTGATTATTGTAAATGACTTTCCAGGATTTACTGAGTTAATCAAACAGGGACTAAATCCTGATGTTTCAGCAGCTGTGGTGACAAGAGCTCAGGCAAAGAAAATGCTGAAACTAAACTGATCACCGACTGTGATTTTCTTTCAGAACAAGCTAACAATGTTTCTCTCCAGGGTTATTTTAAGCAGTTGGGAGGTGAAACCAAAACAGGGTGAACCTTTTATTTAAAAAATGTAATGGGCTACTGTACAGAGTTTTGGATAAACCTCAGACACAGGACCAGATAGAACAATTGGTTATACCACAAAAGTATAGATCTGAGTTGTTACAGATAGCAAATGATGTATTTATTTATTTAGTTTTTGTTGACTGGGTAAGTGCACTAGACAAATTCTGCCTATTTTCAGGCACGACCCAGGGGAGAGGGATACAGATGAATGCCAACTGACCTTGAACCAGATTAAGCTGTTGGTGGTATTTTTAGTGAATGGGGGAAATTTGGCCAGGTCACCGGGGAAATTACCCAGCTCTGTCGGTAGGGGGACTTGCTGTCTGACGTGGTGTCCATTGAGTCTGCGATGGAGAAGGACATGGAGGAGCGCGGTGTATTCGCTGCATCGCTGTTGAGTGATGTTAGCGATGTGGATACTTTTTTTGATGCTGCTGTTCACTTTGAGGAAGGAGTTGAGAATCCCGAGGGAGCTGTGGATCGAGTTGCAGTTATGGCAAAAGTTGCTTTGGAGTCGGGATCAATTTCTCACCCTGTTGATTTGGACGTTTTACAGAATCCTATGCCGGTAACTGCAGGTACTCCTTTGCATTCCTCTATGGATCCTGTTTCTGTGCATACTGTGGAGACTTTAGAGATGGAAGTTGCTATTACTGCACTCCTGACTGACCTGAGTAACTTTCTGATACCTGGTGGGAGTTGTCAGGTAACAGCGCCAGCCCAGAATATTCACCCAGCGGGTATGTCTGGGGAACAGTTTTGCACCGCGTCTCTGCAGTCGCCTGTGGTTTTTCAAATGGAACACCTTAAACAAGAAGGTGTCTCAACATTTTCCTTTTCTGCTATTTCTTCAGAGCCACATATTTTCAAACCGGTGGTCCTGCGGAAGGGGTGGGCAGAATCGGTGCCTGAGGAGCTCGAGCCGTGGTCGGTAGATCAATCCCTGAAGGCGGCTGGATGGGTACGCTCACCTGTCTCTCACCAATGGACTTTGGGGTTTGCCCTGATTCGTATTCTGGGTGTCCATATCTCTGCAAAACCCCAGGTACCTGCTGTTGTGGATTCCCAGACTTCCTGTGTGGCTCCAGGTAATGTTTCGGACTTGACATTGGATGCGGATCTGGAATTGATCGCTAATCCAAAGCTCAACTTTACACTGATAGCTGCATTGGGTTCCTGCAGTAGAAATTTCTGAGTTCATGCTAGTATATGCTGTTACAGGGTTACAGAATGTCACTGAGGTTACTTGAGGTACATTTGTAGAAGCAGAAAGCAAGATAAAACTGGATAGAACTGGTTGTAACAGCCTAAAAAAGAGGAACTAACTGTCAGGAAACCAAAACCATATTAGGAAGTTGTTGACAGCAATTTTGGAATTAGATAGCAGTTCTTGGAATTAGATACTCTTTTCATTGGAATTAAAAACACCTTGATAATAAAGGTATATAAGTGATTGACTAATGAAACTCAGGGAGCCTGGCATGTTGTTGGAAGCAGACTCCCATATGCATATGTAATAAACCATTCTTTCTACTATGCAGTGGTCCTGAGTCTGATTTTTAAACTAAAGTGTAAGAAGGATATATTTTTTTCACGACAATTTTGGCGTAGTCGGCAGGATCAGCACGCTCGGACCTCGGTCGGCTCGGTCGGGGACCGTTTCCCAGGTCTCTCGCTTGGAGGAGAAGTCCTGACGCTGAGGGAAAAGCTGAAGGGAGATCCCACAGGTGGACAGCCAGGGGGAGATTGAAATGGGACGGCCCCGATCATGACGGATTTTTCCCCTGGGCCCCGAGCGGCGCTGATCTGTAACTATCTTTTGCCTTCTGGGATGCTGCATGTTATAAAGAATGAGTTAGACTGTAACTAAAGTTGAAAATTGCTTGTGTAAGTTATAACTGATATCAGGATAGCTTGAGTCTGAAATAGTGACAAAAGTAGCTATAAGTCTGAGCCTGAAATAGTGGCAACAGAGACTAGGCGCCATAAAGTAAACCAGTAAACAAGTAAATAGGGACGTTTGAGCCTGCTCTGACAGTGTGTGAGCACAAGACAGAAGGAGGGGGGACAGCAACAGAACCTTTCAATAGGTTGAGCGCCCCAGCAACAGAACCTTTCAATAGGTTGAGTGCCCCAGCAACAGAACCTTTAAGTGGGTTGAGCGCCCCATCAACAGAACCCTTAGATGGGTTGAGCACCTTTAGGAAACTAGGGAAAAGAAGGGTGAAGGAGGCAGGCAACAGTAACGCCCGGTGGTTGTTTTTTATCTTTTCTTTTTTGATTTGCTCTTTTTGTGTGGGTTTCTTCTACTTGGGGTACAAAATCAGGAGATATTGGTTAAAATGGGGGAGGGTCACAGCAGACATAAGCAGAAAAACAAGGAGCCTCTGAGGGTTGCCTCTGGCCCCGTGAAATGCATGCTTGAAAAGTATGGAGAGGATACGGTCGCGGAGGTAGGGTATTGGCATACACTAACGAGAGGACTATTTCCCCTCACAGGGACGTTCAGCATTGATGTGCTGAAAGAAGTAAGAATTACTTCAGAGGAAAAGGAAAAAACAAAGAAAAAGCCAAAGATAGATTGGACCAGGTTTCGTAGATGGGAGAGAGAAGCTGAGCGTACGCAGGAGAGTCAAGCTAAGGGATTAATGATTAAGGAAGAGGAGATGAAGAAGGTAAAATTTGCTCGACATGACACTCCGTCATCATACAGACCACCGCCAAATGCGCCTCCACAGGACGCGCCACTGCCAGTGGCACCCCCAGCCCTGCAGGGGGTGGAAGAGCCCCTTATTGATATTTGGGCGCCACCTCTGGCACCTCCTGCAGCTCCGGCGTCACCACCGGTGCCTCCTGCAGTTCCAGCACCAGCACCGGCGCCTCCTGTAGCCCCGGTGCAGCCCCCTCTAATACAACCTAGCTCTGGGGGTGGGGAAGGGGGGACGAATCCTTTCCTCCCAGTGACTCCAGCACCACCCAGCCCACCAGAACAGACACCTCAGCATGTCCAATTTGCAGACCCTCCTCAACAACACTCCCCAGAACCTCCAGTTTTAACCCCAAATCCTGTATTAACTCCCACGCCAGTGAAATGGCCACCATCACCGCCCTGGTTTTTTCCCTGGTGTTGGTTCCTCCATGAAGATCTCCCTACAACACAGCAGGTACCGCCAGCACCAGCCCCACATGCACCACAAGAAACCCCTAGGCGACCCCCACAAGAGGAGACGGGAGCGGGCGGTGGTAGCCCTTACAACCTGAGACCTAAAAAGGTGGTAGCCCAAATGCCTTTAATACAGTATCCCAACCCAAATGTGGCTGATGCAGCGCAGAACCCCTATATAGAGGTAAATCGGCCATGGAATCCAGATGAACTTCGCGAAGCCCTAAAAGAAATCCCCAAGCCAAGAGATAACATTGAGGAATATGAAAAAGAATTGAAAAATCTGACCCATATGTATAAGTTGTCAACCACTGAGGTTGAAGAGGTTTTCACGCACATTGAAAGGGGTCTGGAAGAAGTAAAGGAAACTTGACCTGGAAAACCTAGAGAGCAAATGGAAGGTCAAGTAAATGCAGTTTTGTAGCACTACGTGAAAAATTTAAAAGGTCACAGACTGGCCCCAATAAAAACACTAAGCATGGACCCCATGAAACAGTACATGAGTACAAAGAGAGACTTGAGACTGTATTTAAGCAATATTCGGGCTGAGCCCAGACAACCCCGCTTACAAACACCAGTTGGGGATGGTATTCTGCCAGGATTGAGAGATCAGATACGGACAGGAGTTACGACTAGCGATAGGCTGGGAATGAAGACCATGGCAGAACTCATGCTATTTCGCTGAACACGCTGAGAGGCAACAGCGTGAAACTAAGGAAAAGACGAAAGAAAAGTTGGAAAAGGCACAATTGATGTATTTTGGAAGGAGGAGGTCGAGGGGTAGAGGTGGTAAAGGAGGAAGAGGAAAGGGACGAGGGCGAGGACAGCAGGGAGGTCCCCCTCAGAAGGATGGACCAGGACCGGGTCGAGGTGACTACACAAACTATGTTTGCTACACATGTGGGGGACGAGGTCACATAACTCGCAACTGCCCGAATAACCAGGGACAAATCGCCCAACCATATCCATCACCACCACCTCCGCCACAGGCTTGTGGCTATGGTTCCCAGCCAGATCCACCGACTTGGAGTTATAGCAGCTAGGAATTAGCGGGGCAGCACCAGATACTTGTAAACACCTCACAGCATCCTACAGATACACCAGAATTGACCTTGATCATAAAGGGCAAGGAACTCTCCTTTCTCATAGATACAGGTGCCTCAATGTCTGTAATCCAAGATGCTGAACTAAAGCTACAACCAACAGGAAAGACTATTTAAACAGTTGGGGCGTCTGGAATTGAGATACAGGAAAAACTGACTGAACCACTGGAGGTAAAGTGCAATGAGGCAACTCTTCATCATACCTTTTTGTATAGTGGTGTCTGCCCTGTGAACCTCATGGGACGGGATTTACTGGCCAAGCTCAATGCCCACATAATCTACACAAAAAGGGGGTTGGAATTTAAGTCCCAAGTAGCGGGTTTATATCCCTTGTGTGCCATGGGTAATCATGATTGGTTATACTGCTGGACATTAACGCAGAAGAGCAGATAAAGTGGCTGTTGAACTGGGCACAGGCACTATACATGTCACCTTCAAATATGAACTGAGCTACATTGTACTACTCATTACTCAAAAGGGAGAGGGATTGAGTATGAATGTGGGACTGGGGAAAACAGCCCATAAAACAAACCTTTGAATATTACTGAAATATTCAGTGGCTGCAGATCGATGTGCAGCCGCAGCGGGACTTACCAAGACAGTGGAAAGCGCTTCAATGTCTAATTCATACCCACATTGTGTCGTCAGCCAGGACCCCTCAATCCCCTGGAAAGATTTGGGGCCATGGGTTAAGTGTATGAGACAAATGAATGACTGGGTGTGGCAGGGCGATAGGTGGACATCAGCAAAAGGAAAATGTGCAAAGTACATAATCAAGCAGAAAGTAGCAGTGCAAATAGAAGAAAGAGAAGTGAAAGTGAACAAGGAGGTTAGTGAAGAGCAAGAACAACTGCAGGGGCCAGATTGGTTGGAACAGATTCCCCCGCAGTTATGGGCAACGTCTGAGTATGATGTAGGATTAATAAAAAATGCACAGCCTTTGTCAGTGAAGCCAAACATAGAAACATAGACTTTGATGGCAGATAAGGACCGCTAGGCCCATCTAGTCTGCCCATTTCCCTACCTACAGGATAGACCGCAGATCCTAGTTAACCAACAGCCTATATCTTCCTGCCCCCCACAAGAATTGCCTTATATCTGTCCCATGCATTCTTGAATTCTCCCACAGTTTTAGACCCCACAACTTTTCAGGAAGGCTGTTCCATGCATCCACTCACCTCTCTGTGAAATAATACTTCCTCACATTGCCCTGAACTGCCCTCCTTCTATCTTTAAATTGTGTCCCTTGTTCTTGCAAGTCTCTTTTTTCTGAAAGATGCTACCTCTTGGACTTTGTTGATTCCCTTGAGGTACTTGAACGTTTCTATCATGTCCCCTCCTTCTTTCCTCAAGGGTCATATTAAGCTTCTTTAGTCTCTCCTCATATGGCTTCTCTTGTAGACCCTGCACCATTTTAGTTGCCCTCCTCTGGACTGCCTCTATCCTGTCTATGTCCTTGAGGAGATGGGGTCTCCAGAACTGGACACAGTATTCCAGATGGGGTCTCACCAACTGTCTGTACAGAGGGATAACAACTTCCTGTTTTCTGCTGGTGATGCCTCTCCCTATACATCCCAGTATATGCCCGTCCCTCCCTACTGCCTTCTCACATTGCTTGCTAACCTTAAGGTCATCTGATATGATTACCCCCAGGTCCCTTTCCTGTTTTGTTGTTGTTACTACCTCCCCACCCATTGTGTATTCTCTTCCCTGGGTTCTTGTTTCCAGGTACATTATTTTGCACTTTTTGCATTGAATCTCTAGCTGCCATACGCCTGACCATTCCTCTAACCTCAAGTCCCTTTCATCCTTTCCACACCTCCTGTATCAACCCTGCTGCAGATTCTTGTGTCATCTGCAAAAAGGTATACTTTCCTTCCAGTCCCTCTGCAATGTCACTGATGAAGACATTAAAAAGGACTGGACCTAACATTGAACCCTACGGTACCCCACTGGTAACCGCCTTTTCTTCAGAGTGGACTCATTTACAATTAGCTTCTGTGTCCTGTTGTCCAGCCAATGTTTTACTTAGGCTACCACCCTGGGACCAACTCCCGGCTGGTTAATTTGACTAATAATCTTTGTGTGGGACTGTGTCAAATGCCTTGCTTAAAGTTCTAGGTAGGCCATGTCCACAGCCCCTCCCTGGTCTACTACTTTGGTCACCAGTCAAAGAAATCTATAAGATCTGTCCTGACATGACCTTCCCACTGTGAACCCATGTTGCCTTGGATCCTGTGCTCCACTGACCTCAGGTACTCAACTATTCTTTCCTTCAGAAGTGACTCCATCACTTTCCCTACCACAGAGGTCAGACTGACAGGTCTATAGTTTCCTGCCTCTGTCTTGGTCCCACTTTTGTGAAGGGGAATCACATCCGCTTTCTTCCAGTCCTCGGCACCACACCATCCTCCCATGATTTATTAAAAGAGTAGCCAGTGGTTTCACTAGTTTCTTCCTTAATTTTTAGAATTTGAGGTGAATTCCATCAGGACCCATTGCTTTGTCCACCTTCAGTTTTAGGAGTTCTTAGAACCCTTTTCTGTGAAAGGACTGGGATCGACCTCCTATCAAGAGTGCTTCTGTTAATTGGATTAGGCACTTCCCTCCTCTTTGTGAATACTGAGCAGAAATATTCATTCAGTATTCCTGCTTTTTCACTGTCCCCTGCTCACCCACCGCTCATTCTATTCAGCCTCACTATCCCTCCTTTGTCTTTCTACCTCGCTGATGTACCTATTAAAGGTTTTATCCCTTCTTAACTGAGTTGGCTATCTTTTCCCAGTTTGGGCCTTTGCTATTCTGACTTCCCTCCTGCTTCTTTCTGCCTTAACTGGTACAGCTCTCTGTCCTGCTCCTTCTGTGTTTCTTATACTCCGGAATGCTATCTTTTCTTCCTGACTTTCACAGCCACTCTCTTGAGAACCATAGTGGCTTTTTCTTTCATTTTGATTTGTTTATTTGCTTCACACAAAGGCTTGTTGCCTCTGTGATGGCAGTTTTGATAATTCCCCATTGTTGCTCCACACCTCCTTCTAGCCTGTTTGCTAGTGCTTTTCTGAGGCAGTCTCCTATCTTGCTAAAGTCAGCCCTCCAAAGTCCAGTACCCTACTTTTGTATGGCTTGACTCTGTAGCTGAGTTTAACATGAACCACACTGTTTGATGGTCACTTGTCCCCAGATGGCAACCCACTTCTAGATCTGAGATCCTCTCACTGCCCCCATTTGAGAGTACGAGGTCTAAGATTGCTCCCCATGAGTGGGTTCCGAAACTAGCTGTTCAATGCCTGCCACCTGTAGGTGTCAAGAATGGCCCTGCTCTTGGATGTGGCTGCAGCAAATGTGCTCCAGTTAACATCTGGCATATTCAGGTCTCCCATCAACAGTATCTCCCCTTTCTCTGCCATTCTAAGAATGCCTTCCATCATATCCTTGTCCATTCCTTTCCCCTGACATGGGGGTCTGTACACAACCCCTGTGCAGATTGTGGTGCCCTTTCCAGTCTCCAAGGTGACCCACAGTGCCTCCTCTCCTCCCTGTTTACTCTTTTGTTCAGTTGCTTTTATCCCTTCCTTTACATAGAGAGCTACTCCTCCCCTCTCTCCCTGCCTGTCTTTCCTGTGGTTATGTACTCTGGTATGTTAACATCCCAGTCATGGTTCTCTGTGTACCATGTTTCTGTGACTGCTACGATATCCAGGCATCCTCTTCCATTAAGGCCACCAGTCAGGGAGCTTGTTGCCCAGACTACGGGCATTGGTACTCATTACTTCCATTTCCTGATGGCCTCACCCCTTGCCCATCCCTGTCCTTCTTGCCTTTGTCACTTTCTCCATTTACCCTGCCTCTTCCCCATCCACACCTCCATGTTGGTGTTGGCCACCCTTACTACCATGATTGTTTGAGGGGGCTAGGATTTTCCTGCTCCTTTCCAGTGCCTCCTCCTGGCTAGTTTAAAAGCTTGCCAATGAAGCATTTAAACCTATCACCTAGGATCCTGGTTCCTCCCGAACAGATGCAGCCCATCATGCCAGTATAGGCTTGCATCACCCAGGTGGACCCCAGTCCCCAATGAAGCCAAATCCCTGAGCTCCACACCAGTTTTCAACCACTGATTGAATCCCATGGTACGGAACACCCTAGCCTCTCCTATGCCATAGATGGTAGCACCTCCAGAAGGTTACCGTGTGCTACTTGACTAAGACCCCTCCCCAATTCCACAAACTCTTCCTGCACTTCTAATCCCTTTCTTAGCCAGGTCATTTGTCCCTAGGTGGACAATGACATCCAGCTCTCCCTGTGCAGCTGTTCCGCAATCCTGAGGATTCGCTCCCTGTCCCTCCAAGCCATGGCATCAGGCAGGCACCTTACCTCCCTCTCCCCTTCCTTGCCCAGTTCTACCTTCCTAACAATGGAATCCCCCACCAGGAGTTGTTTACTTTCCCTGCAGGGTCCCTTGCCACCCTCCTGTGGGTCTCCTTTGTGGAGGTTCCCAGCATCCTCCTTGGTCTCTACTGTAGGTGCCTCCATAGAGGAACCACACTTTGCCAGAATGCCATAGGAATTGTGGAGAGGTACAACTGGAGGGATGTGCCTCTGTTCCACCACCCTCACCCTCCCTGAGCCCACTGTGGTCCAACCGCTCCTCTTTCTTGGCAACCTCTGAGGCAACGGCAGTGGCACTGGTGGTCCCTGGATGGAAGAGGAGGTCCCACAAATCCTGGCCAACTCAGCCTGGAGATGAGCAACCTCCTCCCTCAGCCCAGAGAGGTGCCTGCAGATGGGACAACACTGCATCCTCCAGAACATCTCCCGAAGACTGCTGCCCACAGCCACTGCACTGCACCACTCCAATCATGTCTTATTTCTGGCCCCTTAACTGTTTGCAATCCTTACTCTTCCTCTTTTTTTTCTCTCTCTCCTTACTTTCTGCCTGTGTGTCCTTTAAGCTCCTTATTGTCCTGTTCTGAGACAAGAATATCCCATATTTCTCAGTAGACCACTTACTTGTTCAGATGCAGACCTCCAGCAGCTAGAGGGGCCAGAGAGCTACTCTTGCCCTTCTAGGATGGTGGGTCCTTGGTGGTTCTGTGATCACCACTTCCTGCCCCTAAACAGGAAGTTCCTGTTGTCAGTCAAATCCTGGCCTATAAAAATAGAACTAGCTTTGGGTGGGGGGTGGAGGGAGGGAAGGAGGCAATATAGTCCCAGCAGAGAAGTTCAGTCACACAGCAGTCCTTTCTCCTGGTGTCTTCTGCCAAGCTATTAGCAGAATATTTCTAAGGCAATCTTTAAATGTAGCTTCCTTCTAGCTAAGTCACTCCCCCTACTTACCAGATCTTTCTACAAGTAATTTAAACTCAGCAGTTAAGTCCTTTCAGTCACCTGAGATTTACACCTAGATGACTTTTCAGTTACCCATTCAGTTCGGTTAACCCAAACACACACTTATTTTTTGTTTTGTTTTGTATGTTAGGTTTTTACCCTAAATTAAAGGTCCAAATACAAAAGTTCTTCTACTTTAGTCCCAGCAGAGAAGTTCAGTCACACAGCAGTCCTTTCTCCTGGTGTCTTCTGCCATGCTATTAGCAGAATTTCGCAAAGTCCTCCTACTGACCTAATAAACACCAGTACCCGCTAGGAAAAGAGGCGGAGGAAGGGATTGCTCCAGTACATGCTGCATTAGTCGAGAAGGGGGTTATAATTCCGTGCCCACATGCAACTGTGAACACCCCAATATTACCAGTTAGAAAAGCAAATGGTACATACCGGTTTGTGCAAGACCTAAGGGCAGTCAATGAGACAGTTCATGTAAGAACCCCAGTAGTGCCAAATCCTATAACTGTTTTGTCAGCTGTACCCCATGACAGTTGTTATTTCTCTGTGATAGACTTAGCGAATGCGTTTTTCAGTATTCCCGTGGAACCAAACAGTCAGGAATGGTTTGCCTTACCTATAAGGGAAAAGTGGACGTGGACACGCATGCCACAAGGATATGCGGAGTCACCAGCGGTGTTTTCTGCCCAGATGAGCCGAAAACTTATCTGCTTTTGTTGCCCCAGCTGGCAGTACCCTGTCCAGTATGTGGACGATTTGTTACCAGCATCCTCCAGTAGGATGTTGAAAGACACTCAAGGCACTCTAGTTTTTTGATAACAATGGACACAAAGTGTCGAGAAAAGTTACAATTATGTAAGGAGCAGGTCAAGTATTTAGGCCATGTATTTTCTAGTCAAGAGAAGAAAATTAGCTCCAGAACGAATTGAGGCAGTGACAAAATTACTGCGACCCATCACTAAACAGCAAATGATGTCCTTCTTAGGCATGACCGGCTACTGCAGAACCTGGATAATAGATTATGCCTCACTAGCACAGCCCCTCCATGAAGCCATTTACAGAAAGAAAATGCAAATGCATGAAGAAATCCAGTGGACAGAAGGACTGGAAGAGTCCTTTAACACCCTTAAAAAGGTGCTGGCCACAGCCCCCTGTTTAGGTCTGCCGGACTACAATAAACCATTTAACCTGTTTGTAAATGGGAAAAGTGGATACATGTCTGTGGTCCTAACCCAGAGACACGGGGACACCCTTCGTCCAATAGCCTATTATTCAAAGCTCTTAGATTCTGTGGTGTGCGGAATGGTGTCGTGCTTGCAGTCTGTTGCAGCTGCCACAGAGGCAGTATTGGCTTGCTTGGACTTAGTGGGTTTCTCTTCTCTTATTGTGTATGTGCCACATGCTGTCCACTCTATCATTTTGCAGGCTCATACAGCGCAATTAACACCTGCTCGGCTACTGCAATATCAAAATGTTTTACTAACCATGTCTAATGTGACTTTGAAGAGATGTACCACATTGAATCTGGCAACCCTCATGCCCACGACTGACGAGGGGGAAGAACATGACTGTGGTCAGGTGATAGATCTAGATTGTAAACCCTGACCAGATATTACAGATGTACCCATAGTAAATGCTGATGTAGAGTTTTTTGTTGATGGGTCAGCTCAGAGAGATGAACAAGGAAACCCTTCGGCAGGGTACGCAGTGTGCACACAAAATGACTTCGTGGAAAGTGCGAATTTACCCCCACGAACATCAGTCCAAGCTGCTGAATTAATTGCATTAACAAGGGCCTGTATGTTAGCAGAGGGGAAAACGGTCAACATCTATACTGATAGTCGTTACGCATTTGGGGTAGCCCATGACTTTGGTACACTGTGGAAGCATAGAGGGTTTTTGACAGCTGCTGGGAAACCTATAGCACATGCGAATCTGGTAAAAGACCTGCTGGAGGCAGTACAAAAACCAAAACAAATTGCCATTGTTAAATGTCAAGCTCACACTTCTTTTACAGATCCTGTATCGCTTGGAAATGCACAAGTGGATGTGGCCGCGAAGGAAGCGGCCCTTTCTGGTGATGTCCCAAAGTTATTAATGTTGTCTGACACTACAGACGCAACTAACCAACTGAATTTATTTTCAGCTACAGATGTGATAACGTTGCAACAATCAGCCAGTCCTAAAGAAAAGCTAAACTGGCAAACAAATTGTAAATATGATGGAAATACAAATGTATGGATAGGGTCTGATGGCAGACTTTGTCTGCCCTCAGCTGTATTTCCCTTTTTGGCGAAGCTGGCTCATGGAGCCGACCACGTCTCAAAAAGTGGAATGATAGATCTTGTAAATAAATATTGGTATGTAGTTGGATTTACTGCATATGCTGATGAATATTGTAAGAAATGTATTGTTTGCATGTAAAACAATATTGGCAGAGGACTACAGGTACCCCCTCTGCCCATCCTTCTCCAACAGGACCATTTGAACATCTAATGATGGATTTTATTGAATTAAACCCATGTGAGGGGTATAAATATTGTCTTATAATTGTGGACATGTTCTCCAAATAGGTAGAGGCTTTCCCAGTCAGAAGAGCCACAGCCTGCACAGTGGCAAAGGCTCTAATTCAGGAAATTATTCCGCGGTGGGGAATTCCCACCAGATTATCTAGCGATAATGGGTCACATTTCTGTAACGAAGTGATTAAAACCTTATGTGAGGCTTTACAGGTAGACCTCAAATTGCACTGTGCTTATCACCCTTAATCAGGTGGCGCGGTAGAAAGAGCAAATCAGACCCTTAAAGTAAAGTTAACAAAAATTATGGCAGAAACTGGTCTTAGCTGGGTAAAAGCACTGCCTCTGGCCCTTATGAGTATGAGAGGCAGGTCCAGACATGGGGTTATCACCTCATGAGATATTAATGGGAAGGCCTCTCCGAATGACAAATACCCCATTCCCACAAAACAGAATCACCTTGCATGGGGTGGATAATGAAATGATTGCATATTGTTTATCCCTTAATGCTGTTCTGAGATCTCTCTATCCTAGGGTAAAAGCTGTGCTTCCAGTTCCCTTGGAAGGACCCCTGCATAGGATACAGCCAGGAGACTTCGTGGTTATCAAGGACTTCCAAAGAAAGAAGTGGTGCGCCCCGAGGTGGCGAGGACCGTTTCAAGTGCTTCTGACTACTGCCACTGCCATAAAGATCGCGGAGAGAGAAACGTGGATTCACGCATCTCATTGTCGCTTGGTGACAGCCTCTACAGTCAATACCATTGAACAGTGAACTGAGCAACCATGAAAATTATTATCGTTCTGTTTTCGTTTGGACTATCGCTGCTATTGGTACTTTTGCTATGGGGCTCTGAATACAAAGGGCGCAATGCTCCCATGCAGCACAGAGCCATTGCACATCTGAACACTTGGTGGACTTTAATGAACTTACATGCTAATAATACTAATGTCTCTGATTGCTATGTATGCACTAGCTCTCCCTTCTCTGCAGCAGTAGGGCTCCACCTAAAACCCAAGCCTGTAAATAGCACTTAGGCCAGCGAGATTCTCGGTGCCATCAGGGGAAGGAACATCAGTAATGCCCCAGATTATGCTACAAACAAAGTAAAAAACCTAACTGTGTTTCAGGGGCACGATTTTGCTGCATGGTACAGCCCACCAAATGATACAAATGTGTCAACCCCGTTGTATCTAGATGTTAGACAGCAGAATACATCAGCCAGGCTCTGCCTGTGTAATAGGCAATTAACCGCGAGTTCAGCGCCACTGGGATGGTCCACGTGCCAATATTGTACCCACTACAACAGCACCACCAAGTCCGAGTCCACCATAACCAACTGCTCTCAAGCAGATGCCCACACAATACATCCTGATTTCACTGCCGTGGGCAGTCTGTCAGGTCTATACTGGGTATGCGGGGATGGGGCTTATCTTTTTCTACCTGTGGGGTGTACGGGCTGCTGCTATCTAGCCACACTCCACCCTGCGGCCCATGTGTATGTGTACAATGCATCTGCTATACATCAGCATGCAGGCTATGTGAATCAAGTACAAAAAAGGGAGGTGCTGGACGAAATAAACGGTCCCAGTGGGAGAAAAATTTGGGCAGGAATCTTCCATGGTGGGTGTTGTTCAAAACATGCATTACATTGACCAGTTAAGCTATGAGTTGGAAACATTAATCAATAATACCTTGCGATCAACTGTTTTGCTAACAGCTGAAATTAAGACCCTTAGAATCGTAGCTTTGCAGAATAGAGCTGCACTTGAATATGTATTAGCCTCGCAAGGTGGGGTGTGTGCCATTATAGGGGAGGAATGCTGCACCTATATACCAGATAACTCCCAAGAACTTGAACAAGTGATTGAGGGAATACAAATGCTGCAACAGCGTGTTATTAGTGAACATGCACCTGTATCATAGGGCTGGGACCCTTGGATGTGGTTAACCAGTATCTTTGGAGACTGGGAAACCACACTGCTCCATTGGGTAGCAGTCGTGGTAATTGTGATTTTGACCCTGTGGCTTATGACAGTTTTGATCAAACTTCTCTGCCGGTGCATGTGTGCCACTGTTACCTCCCCTAACAAGGCCCAACTCCATCCTCTGCTGCAGCCAGATAATGAAAAATTGCCTGAACACTTTGATAAAGAGGTGTTTCCCTTTGCCAATGAATCAGAAATTACCATGATCTAGTGTTGATACAGAGTATCAAAAGAGGGGAGAATGTAGTAGAAATTTCTGAGTTCATGGTAGTATATGCTGTTACAGGGTTACAGAATGTCACTGAGGTTACTTGAGGTACATTTGTAGAAGCAGAAAGCAAGCTAAAACTGGATAGAACTGGTTGTAACAGCCTAAAAAAGAGGAACTAACTGTCAGGAAACCAAAACCATATTAGGAAGTTGTTGACAGCAGTTCTTGGAATTAGATAGCAGTTCTTGGAATTAGATACTCTTTTCATTGGAATTAAAAACACCTTGATAATAAAGGTATATAAGTGATTGACTAATGAAACTCAGGGAGCCTGGCATGTTGTTGGAAGCAGACTCCCATATGCATATGTAATAAACCATTCTTTCTACTATGCAGTGGTCCTGAGTCTGATTTTTAAACTAAAGTGTTAAGAAGGATATATTTTTTCCACGACAATCCTGAGATAGGCAGCATGAGGATTCTGAGTCTGCCGGTGTCCCTGTGGGTTGCCCTCCGGAATCCCCTCCTTTGACTGCTACTAAGACCTTTGACCACTCTCGAGAGGACATTCATACCAAACAATCCAAGACTTATGCTTCCTTTTTTAAGAAGAAAGTACTTCCTGCTAAGCGTCACAATGCTGTTCGCATCATTTATAAGGGTGGTCTTGATGTTTTTCCTGATAGGGAATATGTGGGAAAAACCTTGCTTAAACACAGTCTGCAGTTTCTAGCTACTGAGTTGTATGCCCTAGTTCATGTATCTGGGGAATGCTCTTTTGATGTTAGCTTTAAACTACAAAATAAGTTGGAGGTCTTTTGGGTCCGGTATACTAAAGTGAAGAATACACCTTTGTGGGCCCCTTTTGAGGTCATTCCTCTTACTAGACCTGCTTGAAAAAATGCTACAGTTTTGTTTCTCAACGTGGGTGTGAGTGTGACCGATTTACTTTTTTGGCTTAAGCAACGTTGTACTGTGTTGGGGGCTCCTGATGCCATTTTTGATAATGAAAACATTTGGAAGGCGGGTTGGAAAATCCGTGTAATTTTGAATTAAGTGAATGGTTCTCTGCAACATTTGCCGAATTCTTTCTTTTTGGGGGGTGACCGTGGCATTTTGTTTTATCCAGGCCAACCCAAATCTTGCTATAAGTGTGGTGCCCCAGGACATCTTAGTAGTGCTTGTGATAAGGTACGCTGCTCCCTGTGCAGTAACTTGGGTCACATGTCTATGCATTGCTCGGAAGCAGTGAGTCATAATCTGTGTGGCTTTTCTGGTCATTCCTATATGGAATGTGAACAGGCTGCTTTTGCTAAATCTGGATCTGGGGATTTGGAAGAACAAAGATTGCTTGTGGCAGTTGCCCAGAGGGCACATGTGCAGTCTGGGGGAGCCCCCCCTTCACCCTCCAGCACCTGAAGATCCCGGTCCTGGACCTTCTTCTGATTTTTCCACGTTACCCCCCCCCGAATTCTGCTCTGACCCCTCCCCCACTGTTGTGGTAGATCAGGTAGTGGATGTGTCCGCTGAGGCGGAAACTACCTCTCCTGGTGCTATATCTCTACCTTCACACGATCTGGAAGTCTTGCCAGTACAGCCCATACCTCCTTCTATGAACATGCCACCCCACTCCCCCGATGGACACTGTTGTTGATCTTGAGCAAAGGGTGACTCGATGTCGGAGTTGGCGGCAGCCTGCTCCAAAGGTTCATAAGATTTCAGAAACTCAGACATCTAATACATATCAACCTCTATTTTAGAACCTGGTTCAGTGGACAAAAGCTCTGAACTTTCTTCAGAGGGTTCCCACTGTGCTGAGCAGTGTTCCGATTCGGAATCCAGTGAACTGGGAGATGTGAGTGATAAGCCTGCAGGTCCCCTGAAAGGTAAGCCTGCTCCTAAAGGGAAGAAGAAACTGGCTTCAGGTGCTGATAAAACTAAGATGCATAAACCACCACGAATCTTTTAAATGGCAGTATAGTGCAGTGGTCTAAGGCTCTGAGCTGCAAATTTGGTGATAGCCAATAGACCAGGCCTGGGTTTGAATTCCACTTGCATACTGTGTGACCCTGAACAAGTCACTTAACCTCCTTGTGCTCCCAGGTTGCTCCTGTAAAAAAGCTTTCAGCTTAGTGTGCTATACCTAGTTAAACAACTAAATAAAAAAAAAAAAAATGGGTCGACTCAGCCAGCTGACATTTTTGACGATTAATGTCAATAATGTCAATAATATTAAAAACCCTAAAAAACGTGGTGTTTTTTTTACCCATTTGGTATCCACTCATGCTGATATTGTATTTTTGCAGGATACTCGCCTGCACATGGACACTGAGGTTTGCACTGCCCAACGTGACTGGTACAAGGGTCCCTCATACTGGTCCATTGGATTAGGTGCATGCACTGGAGAGGGGATTTTGTTTAGCTTGAATTTTCAGCTTCTTAAACTGTTAGACTTGATTACTGGGAGGGTTCTGCTATTAAATGTTAAGGTTCCGGGCACTTATTTTAGATTAATTAATATTTATGCGCCACAATCAAAGGCTGAGAGGGTGGATGTCTTTCTTCAGAGACGCCCCTTTCTTTTTTCAGCACAGGCCGTACTTTGGGGTGGTGACTTTAATTGTGGTCTCACGAACCATGATCGTGGGAGTGGCACTTCTACCATAAAAATTTTTTGTGATATGTCATTTTTGAATTCTACCATACAATTGGCCCAGTTGAAGGATGTCTACAAATCATTTCATAATCAAGGTATACCTATGTTTCAGAGGGGTATGCATGCCACCCGTATTGATTTCTTTTTTTTCAGTAAGGGGATTCCGGTACAAGTTGCCCAGATGGATTCTGTAGCATATTCTGATCACAAGACACTATCCATTGTGGTGGGTTTGTGTGATCCCCCTCATGGCTCTGGTCTTTGGAAATTTAATACTTTGCTGCTTTCTGAGGGGTCAGTTCACCATCAGATATTATATTTGTTGTGTGGGAGAAAACATTAATTGAGGTGTTTGATAATCCTTTCCTGTGGTGGGATAGTCTCAAATCTGATTTGCGGGCCTTCTTATAGATTGCCAGCAAGCATGTTTCCGATTCTGAGAAATTGAGATGTCAGAAGCTCAGACAACAGCTGCAACATTTGATGGGTTTGACATGTACTACTAGACATGATTATGGGGTACAGATTCAGACTATTCAGCATCAGATGCGGGATTTTCACGAAAAACAAATGGCATCTCTAACTATGCAGCAGCTTTTTGGTACACAGGGGTCTTTGGACGAAGTTTGTCCTTTCATTAGCTGCTCTACTCGGATTAAACGGAAGACGATGTCAGCTGTGTGGGATTCTGATATGTTATTTGTTACTCAGCAATCAGACATCATGAAAATAGTGTCTAGGTATTTAGGGAAACAATTTGATAAACAGCCCACTGATGCTGCTGCCTTTTCCCGATTGTTTAGTGTGCTAGATAGCCCTGCTTTATCTAGTTCTGCAGCTGCTGTCTTGACCTCAGAAATCTCTCCAGCCGAGGTACTAGATGCAGTTGTGGCACTGCCCAAAGGGAAGGTACCTGGACAGTATGGTCTCCTGTCAGAACTATATAAACTTATCATCCCCAATATTTCCCAAGAATTGGCTCATGTTTATAATTTTATGTTAAAGGAGGAACATTTTCTGGTTGATACAACAATGGGGGTTGTAACCCTATTGTATAAAAAAGGTGTTTGGGAAAATTTTGATAATTGGAGGCTGATTTGCCTTTTGAATGTGGATTTTAAAATTCTTATGAAAATATTGGCACGTCGGTTATCTACAGTTGCATCATGCGTTATATCCCGTGTTCAGCCATGTGCTATCCTGGGAAAGGTAATGGCAGACCAGCTTTTGTTACTGAAGGAGGTTTTTGAATCTGGATCAGTGGCTTCTACTAGTGGTTTGGTGGTTTCTTTGGATCAAAGGAAGGCTTTCGAATCTGTGGATCAAGACTTTTTATGGGTAACGTTGCAACGTTGCGGTATCCCCGATCCTTTTATTGCTTGGTTGAAGGCTATTTATCGCTTTGTGTTTATTAGGCCGTTGGTGAATGATTTCTTGGGACCCTTGGTTCCTGTAAAAAGAGGGGTACATCAGGGCTGCCCCTTAAGTTCTTTGTTGTTTATTTTTAGTATTGATCCCCTACTTTGGATTTTGAATGATATTTGTTTTTTTACTCCTATCATGATTTCTGGCCATTGTGTACCTTGGACTGCGGCAGCTTATGCTGATGACATTTGTTTGCTTCTGAAGTGTCCTGTCATTCCTGACAGGGTGCTTGAGTTTTGTGCTTGTTATGGTATATCTTCAGGTGTACATTTAAATAAGGATAAATGTGTAATCAGATGTATTGGGATGGAATCCTCTGCCACAGCTTTGGCCGGCATCCTGGTGACAGATGGACCTATTATGATTTTGGGAATTGCTTTTGATACTGGTAGACAGGATCTTTTTAACTGGGATTTGAAGATTAAACAGGGGAAGGCTTTGGTCGGCGATTGGAATAGGTGTAGTATGGGGAAACTTAAGAGGATATACTTGATTAGGACTTATCTGTTGCCTCTCTTTTTATATGTTAGCATGATCTTTCCTCCTCCTAAGGAACGGGAGGCTGCCCTTTATGGTTTGTTCTTCCAAGCAGTTTGGTGTAGCAGATTAAACCCCATAAAATGTAATGTTTTTATACCTGAAGGTTTCAGATGGAGGTCTCAATATGGTTAACCTGGTGTTATTCTTCTTTGTTCAATTTCTGTTTTCCAAACTTCGTCCGGTTTGTGGTCAGATGGCCACTTGGTGGATGACTTTGTTTGAAATTAAAATCCAGGCCTGGTATTTTGGTTGGGTTTCGAGTTCATTGAAAATCTTTAAATCTGTTCCGTTCTCTCCTTCTTATTATAGGGAAATTTTTGTGAATCTCAAATGATGGGATATCACGTCTCACCATGTATTGCATTACTCAAAGAAGTTATTATACTCCTTTGTACAGGACCATCATTTTAGAGAATCCAATATGTTTCCTTTGTCCCCCCCTCACTCAGCACTTGGTCTTGTGCGATTGCTTTGCAATAAAAGAGTGCCTTGTAAATTTTTGGATGTTTTGTGGCTTTGCTGCCATGATAAATTGAATGTGAAGGCTAACCAGAAGCATAAGGCTTTGAATGAGAGGTTGTGTATCAGACCACAATGCTTGTCACAATCTGAAACTATGCATCATTTATTCTTTATGTGTTCATTTATCCAGTCCTTTTGGTCCTATTTAGCTACCTGTTGGGATATGTTGCCTTTTAATTCAGTCTCTTATGAGACATTGATTTATGGTGTGTATGGCAGGGAATGGTCTCACTGGGACTCATGTACATTGACTGTGTTATTTTCTATTGTCAAATGGTATGTTTAGAATGCCTGATGTCTATTTATGTTACAACAAAAATTACTGTCATATGAAGATCTTGTTGGTAGTATTTCCAAAGAAATGCGATATCTTTATTATAAAGAAAAATCCTATCAAACTGAAGTGTATATTAGGAATGTGTGGAAAAATCTTCCGTGGGTCACTGATTCGGATGTTCCTATCTCTTTAAGACAGGTGTTTTGTTTCTGTTTTTTATGATTCATTTTGACTGTTTTCTATTGTTGTGATGTTTTGAATATTTAATAAAACAAAATTCCCCTACTCTCTGCTAGGGTGCGCTGCATTTGCCTTGGAAATCACAGTGTGTTTGCTAACTGCAGAGAGACAGGACACGCGGGAGGCTGAGGAGCTGGTCACCTCCTTGGCCCCCCTTCTTACTTGTGACCATTATGGCTGACAAAATGCTGCAGGAGGAATTAGTCTTACCGGCTACTGAATTAGAACTTGATGGCAATAAAGGAGACTTACGGTCTGATTTGCTGCCTGATGACTCTGTGGAATGGTAATAGTTGGAGTTTGTGATGCTGATATAATCCATAAACAAATTGCGGATGAGGAGCGACGGTTCCTGGAAATACAGAACCGCTTGATGCAAGAACTCAGGAGGCAGCAGGATGACTCCATGGATGTACAGGAACCAGATGTTGCACAGACTACTGAAGGGCTGGATTTGGAGCATGCTGTTCTTCCAGCTCAGGATACTGCACCCCCAGCTATGGAGGTTGGTGGTAAGGGCTTGCCTACTGTTACCATACTGCCCTATAGGGAGGTGGGTGGCTTGACTGAGAGCAAGGCAGACTTGCAGAAGCCTGCATTAGAAATTGATTTGCTGGATGAAGGTATGGTCTCTACGGATTGTGCTGCTGGGGAAGGCCTAACTGTTTTGGGAGACTTGGGCTCTGACCCTTCTTACGCAGGACAATTTAATATTGGTGTCTCTCTGGGGGGAAGGGGACAACAATGTTCCGGTACAGCAGGCAGGGGAAGGAAAAAAAGGTTGTCTCTTATTGCAGGTCATTAAGGGACTCCCACCCTCGTCTGTGGTACCTGCGGTGGTTGAGCTTTCGGATGGTGTGCATGCGGCTCCTACTGCATGGGTTTTGAAAGCTTTGGAGGCTGCTGGATGGGTTAAGACTTCAACGGGTATGGGATGGGATGCTAATATAGCTAGTTTGTCTGAATCAGTTGAGACTTCTGGGGTTTATGTAGGCCCTAATGTGCAGAGTCATAAATCTACAGAAATATCTGATGCTTTACTGACACCTGGACAAAAATCCCCGACGTTAGGGATGCATGACCCTCCTGAAGTTGATCAGAATTTATTCCTAAATAATATTAAGAGATTAGAGGGAGAGGTTCCTTCCCCTAATGTGGTCCCCCCCTTCCTCTTCTCCTCTTCCAGGTGTAAGGTTGGGCATTGATAAACTAGATGACTCAAATGCTACTGATGCTCCCAGAGGGCCTGTGCATGACCAGCAAAGTTCTAACAATGTATGGCATGATAAAGTTAAAAAGCAGCTTTTTCCTGCTACATTCGGACTGCTCTCTGAGCCTGCAACTAGACATAATGCAATCCATTTGAAATTTAGAGGGCATGTGTCTGAGGTGCCCAATAGGCATTTTGTTGGGAGGGAGCTTCTTAAGGGAAGCATGACATTTTATGCCTATGAAATTTATGCCTTGATACATATGCCTGGTGACTCTATTTTTGATGTTAGTTTTAAGCACCCGGTGGGGCTTGAGAGGTTTTGGAAGCAGTTTCAGATACTAAAAAATACGCCTCTGTGGAAGTCTTTCATGGCGATTCCACTGACTAAACCTGTAACAAAGAAGATTACTGTGTTGTTCCGTAATGAGGGCGTTAATGTTGCAGATATCACCTGTTGGTTACAGCAACACTGTAATGTGAAGGGACACCCTGAGCCAATATTGGATGATGAACACCTCTAGACTAGGGGTTGGAGATATTTGATAGATTTACATCTGGAGCAAGGTCTCACGAAGCACCTTCCTAATTGTTTCTTTTTAGGGAAGGATAAAGGGATGATATTTTACCCAGGACAGCTGAGATCCCATTACAAATGTGGGGCTGTAGGTCATCTCAGCAGTGTTGGTGATCAGCAAAAATGTGGCCTCTGTGGAGACTTGGGACACATTGTAGATGGCCTATCAGATGTAATCTCTGTGAAGAACATGGACATATGTTTTGTACTTGTTCCTGGGCCTCCCATAATAATATTGGTCCTGCTATACGAGCAGAACAAAATGTATATGTGGCCAATGCCCAAAAGGACAAACAGAGGATGCAAGATTTGCTTGTGCATTCACATCCTCTTGACCCAAAGCCTCAGAGAGCTGCAATGTCTTGGCATGTGGAAACTGTTGTTGACAATGTAGACTTGCAGTCAGAGATGGATGTTTCTCAGTTGGAGTCACATGAGCAAGATATGGCAGTAGTAGAAGTACTTCCTGGTACTGCTTCAGATACACAGGTGCAGCCACCAGCCCCTTCTACACCATTGCCTGGGGAAGATGATATTAGTGTTTTGGTGAGAGACCCTGCATTGAGTGATGGAACTGTAGCTGATGTGGGTTGTATGCCTCACCCAGACTTACAGCAAGATACTGCTTTTCAAAGGGTGATTCGCCCTAAGTCTGGTAAGGCTGCTCTGGGCATGCAACAGGTGTCTGTAGACTCTGACTCTGTCCCATTGCAAAATTCTTATGCTCTCTTATTTGAGCAAGAAGGAGAGGAGGATGGTTTGGACTCTGACATTTCTTCAGTTGCTTCCTCGCACACCGAGATTGTGGCTGATGTTGGTGTTGGAGATAAACCAAAACTGAAGAAATGGAAAAAGAGAAATGATATGACTCATGTCCTTTTTTTCTCTTTTATAGTTGCTTATATTCCTTTGTCAAGTTTGCTTTTTTTTTCTTCTTATGACAGGGAGTATTGCCTTTCTCACTATTAATGTGAATAGTAAAAAATCACAGAAGAAAAGAAGGGTTACTTTTGCAAGTTTGAAGGAGGGACATGGGAATGTGATCTTGTTGCAAGATACTAGATTGCATACTTTGTCAGAGATACGGGAAGCAGAAAAAGATTGGAGGTGGGGTGCATCCTTGTGGTCACTAGGGGAAGATCAGTGTATTGGGTTAGGGGCATTATTTGCTGATATTGCTGCTAGAGTGTTAGAAGTTCTAGATATGCAACCTGGGAGGGCTATGCTTGTAGATGTTATAATACATCATAGTGTGTATCGATATTAATGTCTATGCTCTCCAGCAAAAAGCTGATAGGTCTTTGCTTTTTAAACATATTACTCTTTATTTGCATACTTCAAAATTGGTATTATGGGGGGGGGATTTTAATTGTGGTCTTGCCTCTAGGGACTGGGGAAGGAAGACGCAAAAGGTCTATTGCGATAGTCATGCATTACACACTGTCATTTCGCAGAATAATTTAAAGGATGTGTATGATGTTTTAATTATTGAACCTACACATACCTTTTATAAGGGTTATTTGTCATCCAGAATAGATTTTTGTTTTTTGTTAGAACGGATTACTAGTTTAATGGTTACCATTTTGTCTTTGGAGACCTCAGATCATGTGGTGGTAGAAGTGCTGCTAGGACAACAACAAAAGCTCTCAATGGGAAGAGCTTATTGGAAAATGAATGTTGCCCTTTTGCAGGAGGAATTTACTTAAGAACAAATACAGCTTTTTTTAAAATTGCAGCCTGATACTAGTTTTTTGTATGATAGTCCCATTGAGCGGTGGGAAGACACGAAAAGGGATCTAAAACTATTGTTTATGCAGATGTCCAGATCACGGACAAAGGATCAATATATAGCATATTTGGGGTATAGAGCTAAATATTTGCAGCTCCTGACTCAGGTCACTGTTTTAGGTAATACAGTACAACAGCAGCTTGCAGAAGTTAAGAGTAAAATGTATGGATAACAAACTAAAAGAAGACAGATATTCTTTGCAGCAAAAATATTTAGTTAAGGGTACTAAGGAACAAGTGAACCCTTATGATCTTGGTTTGCAAGGGTCCCGAAGGTTTGTTACGTCTGCTTTGCTAGATGGTGCTGGAGGCATTGTGAATGATAATAGGGGGATACAGCAGGTAGCACAAGCACATGTGCAGGCTACATTTCAGAAAAAAGGTGTGGGGCATCAGGAATTATTTTATCAGCATTTAGAGCTCCCTCTGCTATTGAAAGAGGAGGAGGAGGAGTTGGTGGCTGCTATATCAGACAGTGAAATTACAGCGTCAATTCGTAAGCTGTCTGTGCGCATTACCCCAGGTGTCGATGGGATACCTGATGAATTTTACAAAGGTTTTTTGGATATATTGCTTCCATGGTTGTGCCTCCTTTACGAAGCTATTTGGACAGAGAATAGACTTGCGCCTAGTATGCAAAATGGGGTGATGATCTTCCTTTATAAAAAGGAAGATCCGCAAATTATCAGGAATTGGATACCGTTGAGTTTACTAACATCTGACTATAAGATTTTGGCTAAAATTTTTACGGTTAGATTATCTAAAATTGCGAAGAAATTGTTAATTCCTGCCCAAACCTGTGCTGTCCCTGGAAGGAATATTGTTCATAATGTTATATATATAAGGGAGATAGTGGAACAAGGTTTACAAATTAATTTAGAAGGCTATCTTCTGACTCTAGATCAAGAGACAGCATTTGATGTGGTGAAACAGGATTACATTTAGGCTGTTTTGAAATATTATGGTGTTCCTGAATTACTACTCGGCCTGCTGAAAACTTTCATTTCTGAAGCACAGGTTACTCCTCTCGTGAATGGACATCTGGGCATACCTGTTTATATCAAGACTGGTGTCCGACAGGGATGCCCACTGAGTCCTTTATTATTTGTTTTTGGCTTGGATCCAATTTTGAGGTTGATTGAAGCTGATGAGCAGATTTTGCCTATTAAAACACAGGAGGGGCCTTTCTTGAGGAAGTTTATGGCTTATGCGGATGATTGTATTTTTGCAGTGACAGAGTTGGACTCGGGAAAGAGGGTACTTCAGGTTATTGAAGGTCTGCAGATGGTCACTGGTATAAGGATAAATTATAGTAAAAGTAAAATGTTAGTGTTGGGTGAGGCTTTATTGGTAGACCATTTTTTGATTACCGTAATTAAAGGGAATGTGAAGTTGTTAGGACTTTATTATGGTACTCATGATGCTGTGCAACCGAATTGGGATATTGTTTATGATATAGTCTATTAGAAAGTGATCAAATGGCAGTCATGGAAAATGACTAGAAAGAAAAGGGGTGTTTCTTCTCAGGGCATAAATTACCCTTATTTTTTTGTATGTTTCACATGTATTTCCTTTACCGTATGATATACATACAAAAATAGAGTCTTTTTTTTGTGCTGTTGTTGGGCAGTCAGTTAAATCTTGTAAAGCGAGCACATACGTATAGGCCTTGGAAGACAGGGGGTCTCAATATGATACAGCCTTTGGTGTATTTGTTTGGGAATTTTTTTTATAGTTCCATTAGACCTATGTTATTGGAAAAGGTTGAGGTGGGGAATTTATGTATGCAGCTGTGGGGAAATACGTTTTTGATGGCTTGGGGGGAGGGGTAAATGGTACTCTTCAGAGAAACTGCTCCTGTCTTATGTAATGCTTACGTTGAAATACATTAGAATGTGGAAAATTGAGCTTAGTTGGTTTCTGTCACATGAGAAGAAGTGCTTTTATGCCTTTATTGTAGATAACTGTTATATTGAAGAAACTTTGTTTCAAGTATCTAACAATATCAATACTGAACAGCTGTTAGCTAATATGATAGAGCCCAGAATTCCGCTTGAGGTGCAAGATATGATTTGGTTATGTGGGCATCACAAGTTAAATGTGAAGGATAATCAAAAGCATAAACAACAGGCTGAAAGAGGCTGTAGTGAGCAGTTATGTCAGGGACGATTTGAGACAATCAAGCATCTTTTTTTAATGTATTTATGTGCAAGGCTTCTGGCATGCATTAGCAAATTGGTGGGGTGAACCTCTCTTTAGCACTATGACTTATGACATATTCATATTGGGACAGATCCCTGAGAGATGGAATAGATGGCAGATAAGTACAATTTTTGTACTTTTAGCGTGCATTAAATGGTCAGTGTGGCAAGTGAGATGCCTGAGATTTCTTCAGAATATAGAAGTTTAGATGCAATAAGTTTTCTTTAAGATTCAATGTGAGCTGGATAGGATTTATGAGTATGAATTTCACTCATTGGGATGTGATGTTGGACGCCGCTTATGAAATAATGTTGGGTGGGTGGGGTAATATATTTCAGTATTACATGTCTGATTTTCTTGATGTATACTGTGGGTTGGATTGGGCACATAGTGGATGGTGGAATCTTTATCAAAGTTTGTTATGTACTGGTGGGGTAGAATTATTTGTTGCTTTTTGGGGTTACACTGTATTTTGTAAGTGTTTATGATACTGATTAGCATTGAATGTTTGTGGGTTTTTTTTTTTATATGTATTTATTTGTTGTTCTTGTATATCTTTGCTGTATTTTGTTTTTGGCTGTTAATAACATTTTCTCCTGTTCTTTTTTGAGAAATACCATGGGATCTTTAACATCCACCTGACTATCACCAGAACAGGCAGATGGGACCTCAGTTTAATGTCTCATCCAAAAGACAGCACCTCAGGAGTGCAGCACCCCCCTCATGCTGCACTACAGTGTCAGTATTGGGATATGAACCCAAGTGCTTGTTGTGGGGACAGAACCCACAGCCTTCTGATCTCCTGGCCTCAGAGGTGAGTGTGCTTCCTGCTGAGCCACTGGCAATAATAGTCCTATGGCTGGTCACTCGAGGAAGGATTGCAACCTTGCCAGATTGCTGTACAGATTTTATTGGCCTGGAATTCATGAAGATGTTGCTACCTATTGCAGTTCTTGTGCTGTGTGTCAGAAAGTAGCCCCAGTGACTAAAAAAGACAAGGTGCCCCTGGTGCCTTTACCCTTGATAGATGTGCCTTTTGAGGGAATAGCAATTGATGTGGTTGCCCCCTTAGACAAAAGTAAAAAGAGTATTCAATTAATTTTGGTAGTATGCTACTCCATACTCAGAGCAGAGCTTGCCAGAATTTTCAGCAAGATGAGCATACCTAAAGAGATTATTACTGATCAGGGTAATAATTTTGGTACTGCATTATTGAAGGAGCTGTACTGACTACTATGTATTACTGCCATAAGAACCTCTCCTTATCACCCTCAGGCAGGTGGTCTTGTTGAACATTTTAATCAAACCCTAAAACACATGTTAAAAAGGTTTGTACAAGGGGAAGAGAAAGACTGGGACCAATACTTGCCTTACCTGATTTTTGATTACAGAGATGTGCTACAGGCATCAACAGGTTTTTCACCATTTGAAATACTGTTTAGTAGACAACCTAGAGGGCCGCTAGATGTAATGAAAGGAATTGTGGGAAGATAATCTCCATCAGAAACAATCTGGTACATCTTGTATGTGTGTCCTGAGAAAGAAGCTGGCAAAATATGTTGAAATCACCCATAGTAATCAGGAAGAGACCCAAAACCAGCAGAAGGTGTATTATGACTATGGGATAAAAGAAAAAGTTTTTGAGCCAGGTGAAAAGGTCTTGCTGCTGTTACCTACTACAGAAAACAAACCATTAAGTGGCAAGGGCCTTATAAAGTGCTTAGCCATACTGGCATAATTAACTGTGAGATTGAGACCCCTGATAGAAAAAAATTCTACTAAGATATACCATGCTAACCTCCTCAAGAAATGGGTTGAAAAACACCAAACATGGCTTTGCTGGTTTCACCAGAAACTGATAAAGAAGATATTGATATAGTTTATGATAGACTGGAACAAATTGTAACTGCTGATGCTGTAAAGGTGAATGTTTCCTTAACCTCTGAACAAACCGCAGAAATTCATAACTTGCTAAAGAAATTTAACAGTACTTTTACCACAGTATCAGGCTGAGCTAAAAGGGGTCAAACATGTAACAGTGACAAGGAATGCTCACCCTATTAGACAAAAGAGATACAGATTACCAGAACAGTTAAGAGCAGATGTGATTAAGGAAATACACATAATGAAAGAATTGGCTATCATAGAAGAGTTGAGAAGTTCTTGATCATCACCAGTGGTGACTGTAAACAAAAAAGAAGGGGGTGCAAGAATCTGCCTTGATTTTAGGAAACTTAATAAAGTGTCTGAATTTGACAGTTATCCTATACCTAGAATAGATGATTTGGTGGACAGACTGGGAAGTGTCAAGTATATCATTACCCTCGATCTCACCAAGGGTTACTGGCAAATCCCCCAGCTAAAAAATCCAGAGACAAAACTGCATTTGCCACCCTATAGGATTCTATCAGTTCACCACCATGCCGTTTGGTTTACATGGTGCACCCACTACATTCCAGAGGTACATAGATGTAATTTTATTCCCTCAGACTGGTTATTGTGCTACATAACTGGATGATGTTGTGGTGTACAGTCCAAACTGGAAAAACCACCTGGAACACCTACAAGCAGTTATCCAATCAATCAAAAAGGCAGGTCTGACAATTAATCTTACCAAGTGTGCGTTGGGCATACAGGAAACCAGATATTTGGGCTATGTTTTGGGAAATGGAAAAGTCAAGGCAGAGGTTTCTAAGATAGAAGCTGTAGCTAACAGTCCTGTCCCCAAAACCAAGAAACATGTCAGGTTATTTTTAGGGCTGGCTGGTACTATCAGAGATTGTTCCCAGCTTTGCCAAGTTAGCTACTCCCCTCACTGAACTCACAAAGAAACAGTTCCTGAATAATGTGAAATGGACTCCAGAGTGTGATGAGGCTTTTCGAGCCATTAAGTCTGCATTATGTTCAGCCCCTGTTTTAAGAAGCCCAGACTTTGAGAAATACATTCTGTTATACACTGATGCATCAGAGGTAGGCCTAGGTGCAGTCTTGAATCAACATATAGATGGGAAGTAACATCCCATTCTATATATCAGTAGGAATTTGCATGACAGAGAGAAAAAGTCCTCCACCATTGTAAAGGAATGCCTTATGGCAAAGTGGGCCATGGAGTCCCTTAAGTTGTACTTACAGTACTAGGAGCTGACTTATACTTGTAACAGATCACAATCTTCTCTGTTGGCTTAACCAAATGAAGGATAAAAATTCTAGAATCACACAGTGGTACCTGGCACTACAGTCATTTAAATTTAAAGTGATGCACAAATCTGGGAAAGAGAATGGCAATGCTGATTTTCTGTTAAGATATGGATCCGGAGTGGAGAATTCTGAAGGTTGAAAAAATGTGAATTAAATTTCTCTGGTTGCTATGCTGCATACGCACTGAACTGTAAAAGTTATAAGCTAATGTTAGATGATAATTTAACAGAACATGTTGGAAACCTGTTTTTGTAGAACAGGTTCCCTCTTAAAGAGGGGGTATGTGACAGGGTTGAATAAGGCCCTGCTCCATTTGTTATGCAGGAAAAAATGTAAATGCAAGGGTCTGTTCTATCCTCTCCTTTTCTGTCTCTTTGTCTGGTTGCACAACCAAATTTTCCTGTGAGACCTAGGAACTGATCACTCTGACGGTTTTGCAGTTCTCTGCCTCTTGCTATCTCTTTGCCTTCCCTTGCTATATCTGCCTTTTCTTCCCCCTTGCATATCTGCTGGTATAAAAATACACGTGAATCTTTATGTGGAAATGTCACTGATACTGGGATCCTTTTGTTTAAGACTGTATATAGTTATACTGTTGACATGATTCCAAAGTTATTTGGAATGCAAAGGTTAACATGAGATGCAGTTCTTAAGCCTTTTGCAGAGCTGTAAACAAGAGGTCAGTTCTGGGTCACTATGTTCTTTTTGCTGCACCTGCAAGAAACAAAACTGACAAGAACATTCTGTAGACTTACAAGAACATTCTGTGAGAAGCAGGCTCTCTTAACGAGTTCCTAGACAAAGACTTATAAAGAGAGCAGCGATGCTTTTGCTAGAGAGACAAAGAGAGTGAAAGACTGAAACTTGGAATTAAAAGATACCCTCAGAAGAAGGACTTAGTTGTCTCTGTTTGTACTGCCTTTGTAAATAGTTATACTGAATAATTTTTATTTTTTATTTTGCTGTTACTGAGAAAAATAAAACACTATTTGCAAATTTTTAAACTGCTCCTGGTTTTCCTATGCTCCCTGACCTGTACCTTGATGACAGCATACAACAGTCCATCCTGAATGTCCCCTTCAGAAGCTATAGGCTCTTTGGGGTGGATGTGCAGGTCATCCTTTCTAACCTATGGGCCAGAGGTAGGCCCTATGGTCAGTCCACTCACTGTACCTTACCCAGCCAAGAAGTGGGCAGAAGATGCCCTTTTGTCAGGACTCCCATTGACCCAAGCCAGGTACCAGACAACCTGGCAAGTGCAGGGCAGGAACAGCCCTTCCTACCCCTACCTCCACCACAGGGAAGGTCCCCAAAGTGGAAGGAACAGCCCTGGCCTCTGGTTCTGCCTTAACCTGACTCCTTGCCAGACCCCTACCCTCCAGTACTACAGGCGATGGTGGTAGGGGGTCATTTCTCCTCCCTCCTATACAGGTGGAGGGAGATCGTAACAGATGCTTGGGTCCTGCAGCTACCTATGAAGCCCTTGTCATCTGCATTACCCTTCCTTTCTCAATCCCAATCTTTGTGGCTGGCATCTATTGCCGCCCAAGCATTCAACCCTCGGTCATGACTGAACTCTTAGCCAACATCACCTTCCTCTCGCAATCTGGTGAACTGTTCATAATGGGTGACGTGAATCTAAATTGGTTGTCTCCCAAGTTAAACAAGCTATGCAATGACATCACTGCTTTAAACCCCGCTCATCTTATACTTGAACCCATGCGCCCTAATCCCAAAACACAAAACCACACCCTGCTTGACTGGGCACTCACAACCTGCACAGTGTCATTAAATCTGGTCTCCTCCTTGATGCCCTTAGTGATCACAACCCCGTTTTCATTGTACGTAAGGTCCATCGCCCCAAACCTGCCCCTAAAATCATACAGCTTCAGTCCTTTAAATCCTTAGACCTTACCCCACTCAGCTCTGCACTTGCTTCCACTGACTGGGCCCCCCTCTCCATTAGCATTTCTGTTGACCAAGCCCTTGACTATTTTAAGGATAAATTCATTACCACCTGGAATGCCTTTGCTCCTTTCAGAAGGACCAGAGTCCATGGGCTTCACCTCCCCTGAATCACCCTCAAACTACTGGCCTGCTTCAGGGAGCGTGACCAGACCTAGAGAAAACACAAATCTACTAAACATCCAAACGACTACGCAAAGTACAGAATGCTATGCCATTCATGTACTAAAGCTACTAGACTGGCTAAGTCTGATTATTTCAACTCCTCATTCCTGACTAACATTAACTCTCCAACTAAATTCTGGCAGGTAGTTCATGTCCTATTCTCTCCGACCTCTCCCCCTCCTCCTCCAGTTCTCAAAATAAATAACTCCCTAGTTTCTGACCCTGGCTCCATGGCCAATGAATTTAATGCCTACTATACCTCATGTGCCATGTCTCTTCTAAATTCCTGTCCCCCTTGCCACCTACTAACTTCCACCCTTCACTGCAGCCAGTGCCCACCCCTTCCCCCTTTTTCCTTTCCTACTATCTCCTCTGATGAAGCTCTTAATGCCCTCCTATCCCTCAACCCCTCTAAAGGCTCCTCACCAGATGAGCTTGATCCTAAACTTCTCTACCTTTCTGCTTCTGCAATTACTTATCCTATCTCCCTAATCCTTAATCTCTCCTTTATTTCTGCCCAAGTGCCCTCATCCTGGAAACACGCTGTCGTCCTTCCTCTCCCCAAGGGTGGTGACACATCCACTTCTGGCAACTATTGCTCCATTTCCCTCCTTCCTACCCTTGCCAAACTTCAAGAACATTTAGTTCTCTCTCAACTATCACCCTTACTCTCCAATTCCTCCTTCTTCACCCCCTTCCAATCTGGTTTCCGGAAGAACCACTCAACAACCACCTCCCTCCTCAGGCTTACTGATTCCATCCATTCAGGGATGGACAATGGCCTGATCACCTCAGCCATCTTTGTCAACCTAGCCAACACTTTTGATACTGTTTCCCATCCCCTGCTGCTTGATTCCCTCTCCTCAGCTGGCCTTGCTCCGTCAGCCACCAACTGGTTTAAATCCTACCTCATTGGCAGGACCCAATCAATGAGAATCCTTAATTCCATCTCCCCTTCCCTCCCCATCAACACTCGTGTCCCTCAGGGCTCAGTGCTTAGTCCCCTGCTCTTCTCCATTTTCCTTAATGATCTTCCCACAGCCTGCTCATCTGCATCTATTCACACGTACACTGGTGATACTGTTTTATGCAGTTCTGGCAAATATCATGCTGCTGTGGAAACCAGCTTACAGCATGACTTCAACCAAGTTCAGCTCTGGTTTGCTTCTCACCAGCTTTTTCCTAAATGCCAAGAAGACAGTATCAATGACCTTTGGTACCAGGCAGAGACTGTCTAGGCTCCCGGTCCTACCCACCTTCCACACCATTGATGGGGCCATTCTGGAGGACACCTACTCATTTAGATATCTGGGGGTTTGACTGGACCAACATCTCAACTTCTCTGTGCATATTGATGCTATCCTGAAGAAACTGTGACCTAAGCTTGGTGCTCTGTACAGGAATTGTAGTTGCATCCCACTGACTGCAAGGTATGAAATTGTCCAGAAGATGATACTCCCCATCTTTGACTACTGTGATGTAGTCTATGGTGCTACTCCCCAATCTTCCCTGATCAAGTTGGACACTCTCTTTAACTCCTTCTACTGCTTTGCTCTTTACTCCCCTTCCCGCTCCCACCACTGTGAACTCTATCGCTCTGTAACCTCCCTTCCACTATCTCACAGACGCATCTCACACTGTGCCAAACTAACCTCCAAATTCTGGTTCAGAGTGCTCCCCTCCTATCTCTCATCCTCTCTCTCCACTCCTCCTCCCTCCACCCACTCTCTCAGATCTAATGACACCCGCACCTTGATGGTCCCTCGCTGCTCCACCCTCATCGGTCAGACTGGTTTTGCCCATCACGTCCCTAAAATCTGGAATTCCCTCCACCTGAAATACGACACTCCTCCTCCAACTACTCCCTTATCTCTGCCCTACACAATTACCTCTCCCTCAGGCTGTTCCTGCTTTAACCATCCTTAAATACCTATCCCCAGTTTCTGTCTTCCTACCCCTGACACCCTGGCATGGTTCTCAACATCCTGATGGGGGAATCAGGAAATGGCTACCCCTTCTCCTCATATTCAGTTCTTGCCTCTCCCCCCTCTGTTCTCCACCTGCCCTTCTGGGTCATCCATGTGCACAACCAAACCCATCCTTTTTACTCCAACAGCACTTGTGTACTACCTTGAGCCTGCTCCTGGTACACTCATGCACTATAACAGTTATGTTGCATTATTACTGTTTTGCATGTTTATATGTTCTTTTGTATGGTTTTGGACATGTATTGTAATTTACCCAATGTTTCACTACTGTTTATTGTACAATACCTTGTGTTTCAACTGTTGCATAATCTTACAATGTTGTATTGTTTGTACTACCCACATACTATTATAACTGATCATCCTTCACAACCCTGTGTAACCCCCTTCCCCCAGGTCGCACCATGAGATGAGCAACTTGTTGATCAGTGTGCCTCCTGGTGAAATATTTAAATAAATAAATAAATAAAATAGAGCAAGGTCACACTTCAGAACTTCTGGAGTGACTTTCAGATCTACTGTACCTCCAGTTCCTTAAAGTTTCCTTCCAAGCCACATTCCAGTGCTGCTGGAGGAAATTCACACACTGCTGCAGAAAAGAGCTGTAGAGGCAGTACCCCAAGATCATAGGAACAGAGGTTTCTGTTCCCACTTCTTTTTAGCTCCCATATCCTCAGGGGATTTGCGGCCTGTCCTGGATCTGAGAAACCTGAACTTCCACATCCAGTACAAGACATTCAGGGTGGTGATGCTACAAGGCCTGCTGCCTCTTCTGCACAAGGGAGACAGGATTTGCTCCCTAGACATGCAGGATGCATACCTGCACATAAAGATTTATGCCTCCCAGAGGAAGGACCTCAGGTTCCTGTTCCAGGGGGAGCACTTCCAGTTCAGGACATTGCCCTTTAACATAGAAACATAGACTTTGATGGCAGATAAGAACCGCTTGGCCCACCTAGTCTGCCCATAAGTTTTTACCAAATGCTTAGCAGTGGTGGCAACTGCCCTCAGGAGGGAGGGATTATACATCTTCCCCTATCTGGATGATTGGTTGCTTAAAGCTCAGTTCAAGGAGCAACTGTCTTACACCCTAGCCCACACCAGACAACTGTTCCATGTGCTAGGGATCATAGTCAATCTTCTCAAGTCAGTCTTGACTCCCTGTCAGCACCTCCAGTACATTGGGCTATACTGGAGACTGCTCAGGGCATGACCTTCCTGCCCCAGGACAGTGTAGAATGCCTGATTGCTCAGGCCCAGCTGCTTTGCAGCAACTGGTATGTCACAGCCAGGACATTCCTGTGGTTACTGGGCCTGATGGCAGCAGCCATTGCCACAGTTCCCCTGGCCAGGCTGCACATGCCGATTCCTCAATGGACATTGAGAGTCTAATGGGATCAGCACACTGATGATCTAAAACAGAGAGGTCTAGTCAATTTGCCAGTAAAGAAGGTGCTTCAGTGGTGGATGAACCCCAGGAATCTGCTCAGAGGGGTTCCCTTCATGATCCCTTACCCTCAGCAGATTACCACCACAGATGCTTCGGGGATGGGCTGGGGGTGCATCTGGGACCTCACCAGTCCCAAGGTACTGGGATAGCAGTGGAGAGTTCCCTCCCCATAAACATCCTCAAGTTGAGGATTGTCCTGTACTGCCTGCAGGCCTTTCAGTCTTAACTGTCCCCAGGGCCTCTGCTGGTGCAGATGGACAACATCAGTGTAGTCCACTACATAAACAAGTGAGGGGGGACTCATTCATATCCCATGTGCAGAGAAATTATGAGGATTTGATACTGGGTTCTAGAAAATGGTCCAAAACTGTCAGCAGCACTTGTTCCAGGCATCCGAAATGTCCTGGCAGACAGGTTAAGCAGGTTGCAGTCCAGAATACATGAGTAGAAACTGCTGATCTCAGTAGCAGAAGATCTGTTTGACAGGTGGGGTCAACCAGAGTTGGACCCTTTTGTGTCCCCACTCAATGCAGAACTGCCACGTTTCTGCTCGGTCACCCCAGGGCATGGAGTTTCCTGGCGAGATGCGTTGTCCCTCTCCTGGAAAGGGTGGATCCTGTACACCACTCCTCCCTTCTCACTAATTCAGAGGGTGATGCTCAATCTTCAGATGAAAGGAGCAACTTTGATCCTCATTGATCCCTTCTGGTCTCGTCAGATCTGGTTCCCCTTACTGCAACAGTTGGTGGTGAAACCTCCAGTGCCCCTGCCCTTGTGCCATGGCTTGCTCTCCCAAGAGCAGGCACCCTGCTTCATCTGAATCTCAAGTCTCTACACCTCCGTGCCTGGCTCCTGAAGATTTAGCCATGGCTAGATCGGGGGTATTCCAAAAGGTGGCAGATGTCCTGGTGGCTGCTAGAAAGCCTTCTACTAGGGCCACTTATTCCATGTAGTGGAAGTGCTTTGCTCTGTGGGTGGCTTCCCATTGGCTGGATCCTTTCACTTGTCCAATGAATCAGATTCCGGAGTACTTGCTGTCCCTCTCAGATTTTGGCCTGCAATACTTCTCCATTAAAGTGCACTTGGCTGCTATTTCAGCCTTCCATGTGCCTGTAGATGGCAATACAGTGGCACAACTGGAGGTGTCCTGTACATTTTTGAGAGCCTCCCATCTGCAATGCAGTCCCTCCTTGGGACTTCAATTTTGTGTTAGAGAAACTGACCTTGGCTCCTTTTAAGCTGGCCATGACATTCGAGCTACATTTTCTGTTGTGGAAAACATTTTTTTTAGTTGCTATTACTTCTGCTCAAAGGATTTTCCAGCTTCAGGATCATGTGTGAGCCTCCTTACATACCAGCCCTAAGTTTTTACCAAAGGTGGTGTCTGAGTTTACCCTGAACCAAACCATCTATCTGCCTGTTTATTTCCCAGAGCATGTCAATCCAGGGGAAGCATTGCTTCATACTTTAGATGTACATAGAATACTCAGATATTATGTTCATCACACAAGGGACTTCAGGAAGTCCTCACAGCTGTTTATTTCTTTCACCTCTGGGAAAGAGGGCATATTCATTTCTAAACAGTGCCTGTCCAAGTGGCTGGCCAACTATATTGTTTTTTTGTTATAGGAAGTATGGTAAGGAACTTCCTGGGGTTGTGTGTGGCCATTCCACCAGAGGCATGGCCATCTCAGTCGCTTGTTTCAGGAATGTGCCAGCCACTGAAATCTGTGCTGCTGTCCCTTGGAGTACTGTCCACACTTTCACTAAACACTACAGTCTGGACATTGCCTCTAGGAGAAGGGCAGGTTTCGGCCTGACTGTGCTTCAAGGACTCCTGTCTTAAGCCTGTAACCTCTAGCCACCCAGACTCTCTCTCTGTCATTACTGCTTGGGACTCATTCCATAGATGTGGCCTGATGCAAGAGATACCCTCAATGAAGATAGTACTGTCATGTAAGAACTTACCATAACAATAGATCTTTGAGAGAATCTCTTGTATCAGGCTATACCATCCCACCCTCTGTCCCCCTTGGCCTTAGAGTTTCTCTCTTTCTCTTCCTGTCTCTCTTTCTCCAGGATGGTTTACCTTCCATTTCACCTTACTCAGTGGTGGGAACCTCTGGCTCCCCCTCGGTTCCCTGGGAGGAGATCTTCTGTATATAGTCTCTGGCAGGGAGAACTGAGGAGGGTGAAGGGGCCACCCATATTTATATGGGAGGGATGTTGTCATCTGACATCATCGTCATGGACGGCCCATAGTAGACTGCTAGCTAGAAAGTTTCCATGTGGCCCTAGTGCCTGGTGGCTGTAATTCCATAGGTGTGGCCTGATGTGAGAGATGCTCTCAAAGATCTACTCATATGGTAAGTTCTTATGTAACTGTACTTTTCTGCCTCCCTGATTCCTTCCACCAACCCCCTTGGCTAGGTTAATTGAAGTAACATTTAAACCATCCACTGAGGACTGCAGTTCTCCTCCCTGATAGATGCAGGCCATTACCCCATATAGGCTTTTATCCTCCCAGGTGGGTCCCCACTCCCCAATGTAGCCAAACCTCTCCTCTCTGCACCATTCCTTCAGCCATAAGCTGAAGCTTCTGGTATGGAGATCCCTCTCCTCACCCCTGTCATAGATAGACAGCACCTCAGTGAAAGCTGCTGAGTGAGCTACCTGTCTAAGACCTCTCCCCAACTCCCTAAACTCCCCCTGCACTATCCCAGCCCTGTTCCTAGCCAGATCATTAGTCCCCAGGTGAACAATGACATCCAGCTCTCCCTCCTGTCCTGTTACCCTAGTGATCCTCATGATCTGCTTCCCATCCTCTGGGCCATGGCACCTGGTAGGCATCTTACCTGCCTCTTCCCCCTTTCCTATTCCCAAATCTATCCCCCTCACAATTGAGTCCCCCACCAGAAGTTACATCCTGTTCCTCTGGGATCCTCTGACATTCTTCTTGGCACCATGGAGGGCCCCAGCTTCCTCCCTGGTCACGACTGTGGGTGCCTCCTTATGACAGTACCACCCTGCCAGAGCGGTGTAGGAATTATGTAGTGGTATCAGTTGAGGAATGTGCCTCTGTCCCACTACCCCAACCTTCCAGAATCCACCACAGTCCAGCCATTTTCGCTCCCCCTGGCATCCTCTGAGGTAAACGGTTGCAGACTTGGTTGCACCTGGGTGGAGAAGAAGGTCCCACAAATCCTAGTCAAAATCACAAAGTTTGAGAGCCAATGTATTTAAAGTGGGGGTTAGTGAGGGGGGGTCCATTTTAAACTAGACAATGGCTGAACTGCTGTACATAGCCTCAAAAATCACAATATACAATTAGTTATCTCTCATTAAAAGGGTGAAAGTTCAAATTTGTCATTTAGACCAGGGGACACAGTAGCCTTCATTTTAAAAACCCAGAAGGGCTCTCTTCTGGCCAACAAGGCTGGAGCTGGAGACCTGTAGAGGCAGGCAGCAGGAGCTGAAAGGGAAATACTTTCCCCGTGCTGTTGGTTGTTTTCTTTTAGTATTGTGGTAGCATTTACTGAGAGGACAATGTGTGCTGTGTGATTTCAGTTGTGCAACTGCAAAACAAGGGATTCTGTCTTGGGCTGGGAGGAGGGCATCTGACTGATGGAGAGAGAGGTTGGGGCTACACAGGAAGGGATGCGGTGGTCACGTGACTTGGATCAGCCAGTAGCGGGACTGGGATCCACTTATATTACAAGGGGGACCAAGCGACCCTGAAGCGTCAGCTACCCCGAATCTTGAGTGCCATGAAGCCTCAGTTTGTTAGAATAGTGCAGACAAGAATGCTGTCAGCATCATGAGCACGGCACAAATGCAATCGATTTTGTTTTTACGACTATATTCTGTTATATTCTGTTTTAACTGAAATATTTGAATAGTTTTGTATGTGAAATTAGTTCTAAGTGTTAAAAATTACTACTTTGAGCTAGAACTGTTACTTGGGCTGTGATATTGTAACGTTTGAGGCTTGGGAACACTTGTTTGGCAGTGATAATTAGAGTGAAATTTAAATGTGATGTTTGCCTGGTGGTAGGGGGAGGGGAATTAACAGGAATCACCTTGTCTTTCATTGTTCACTTGGGAACATAAGCAGGAGGCTGGTAAGGACAGAGGTCTGGGGTTATACTCTGTTTCAACTGAAATATTTGAATAGTTTTGTACGTGAAATTAGTTCTATGTGTTAAAAATTACTACTTTGAGCTAGAACTGTTACTTGGGCTGTGATATTGTAACGTTTGAGGCTTGGGAACACTTGTTTGGCAATGATAATTAGAGTGAAATTTAAATGTGATGTTTGCCTGGTGGTAGGGGAGGGGAATTAACAGGAATCACCTTGTCTTTCATTGTTCACTTGGGAACATAAGCAGGAGGCTGGTAAGGACAGAGGTCTGGGTTTATATTCTGTTTTAACTGAAATATTTGAATAGTTTTGTACGTGAAATTAGTTCTAAGTGTTAAAAATTACTACTTTGAGCTAGAACTGTTACTTGGGCTGTGATATTGTAACGTTTGAGGCTTGGGAACACTTGTTTGGCAGTGATAATTAGAGTGAAATTTAAATGTGATGGTTGCCTGGTGGTAGGGGAAGGGGAATTAACAAGAATCACCTTGTCTTTCATTGTTCACTTGGGAACATAAGTAGGAGGCTGGTAAGGACAGAGGTCTGGGTTATATTCTGTTTTAACTGAAATATTTGAATAGTTTTGTATGTGAAATTAGTTCTATGTGTTAAAAATTACTACTTTGAGCTAGAACTGTTACTTGGGCTGTAATATTGTAACTTTTGAGGCTTGGGAACACTTGTTTGGCAGTGATAATTAGAGTGAAATTTAAATGTGATGTTTGCCTGGTGTTGATAAGAGTCCTCCCACCCACCCTGTTTTGTAGGCTTTCTTAAATACTGAAAAGCCACTGGGGGTTGGGATTGAAGGACTGTATATTTCTGTTTGGGACTGAAATTCGAAGCAACAGGGACTGGTGGGCCTGTGACATCATACGGTACCTGATGTCTGCATACACACACTGTTAGTGGGACTGGACACACACTGGACTGTATGTGTTTGTGAGACTTGGGAACTTTATTGGTGGGGTTGAAATTGGGTTTGTAAACAACTGCAGTCAGTATAGAAAGAAACTGTATTCCAGGGGGAAGGGACTGAGAAAAGGGGGTGTGCCATTACAAACAGAAGAACAGGGTAGCCATATTCCACCATGGCAGGCATCTTCAGAAGGGTTGTAGGCTGCACAGGCAGTGGGATGACAATAATTCTCAATTGGGCCTGGAGAGAGGGAGGCTGCCCATTCTGTAGACAGCTATCTTGTATCAGGGGTGAGGTATATTGGTTAAGGAGTAAGCTGGGGGAGCTGGGGGGGTGTCCAAGGATAAGGGGTATGAATATGGGCAGCAGAAGGGTGGGGCTGAGGGGAGGCTGGGGCAACACTCTGAAATTACAGGATGTTATGTTACAGCAAGCAGAAGGGGGGATATTAGGGACAGAGGACCCTTAGATAGGGATGTTGATGCTAAGGGGAAAGCGTACAGTGTGAACATTCTGAATACAAAGAGAGTGGAGGGGGAAGAGTCAGAAGGGGCTGTTGTGGGGAAGCCTAGTAGAGCAGACATTGAGAAGGGAGGGGCTGTTGTGGGGAAGCCTAAAACAGCATACTGTAGGAAGGGAGCTCCTAAGGAGAACAGAGCAAGAGGGGAAGAAGAGGGGCAGTTTAGAGGTGCAGTCAGGGGAAACTCGGGTTACTTGATGGAGGCTGACATAGAGTGTCACAATAAATTTGAACTACTAAGCAACCTAGAGGGGGAGGAAGGGGTTGGTGGAAATGAGGAAACTGATACAGATGCCGGGGGGAGGGAGTCGGATACCCATAGGGCATCACAGACCAGCAATGGAAAGTATAGAAATAGTCCCAGAGGGAGAAGGGGAAACATAAATGTTAACCAGATGGGGGAGATGCAACATATTGCAGACACGAGGGAGAAGAGCATGACTGGAGAGAAACTGGGAGACAAGGAGGTGGGAGAGGAGCCCCCCTTCAGCAGGGGGGTCAGTACCAAGGATGGGGCCCTAGCTAAAGGGAATCCACAGAGAGCCTCTGGAGGCAGGGGTACTATTACAAGGGGGGAGGATAGCGGTGTGGGGGGAAGGGGAAACCATCAGGGCCAGGATAAATGGTTTGGATAAGAGAGGGTTAAAGGGGACACCTATTCAAAGGGGTCTGAGTTAAGTGGGCAAAATAATGAGGGAGGCAGAAAGGGGAGGGTGACAAGGGGGTCTCTAATAAGGCAGGAAGACTCCCATGGAGTTGAGATCACGAATAAAGAGGGGCATGGGTGGCTGAGAGGGCATAGTGGAGGTAACCATCAGGATGATGGCGGTGTTAAGGTTCTGTTATTGGGAAACTCGATGATTAGGGGTATCCAGTGGGAGGGACAGGGGGGTGGATGCCATAGCCAGGTGAAGGTAGTGAGTATCTCTGGGCTGACAGTGCACACAGCAAAGTTCATGGTGTATGAACTGGTTAGGGACTGTGGAGGGAAACTGGATTTCCTGGTGCATTTGGGAACTAACGATCTAGAGGGAAATAGCATTTTGGAAATCCAAGCAAGGTTCCAAGAACTTGCCAGAGTCTGTCGCGATAATGGATGTTACGTTTCCTTTTCAGAGATATTGCCAGTCCCAAAGGCCTCAGTGGAGAAAAAAATGAAGATCACAGAGGTTAATGACTGGCTCAGGAAGTGGGGTGAAGAGAGTGGGTTGGGGGTGTTAGGGAACTGGAAAGGAGTTTGGGAGGATAGGGACTGTATGCCAAGGACAGGCTTCATCTTGCCCCATTAGAGAAGGAAGTCCTTAAACAAGGGATGGCTGACTACATTCAAGAAAGATGGGGTTTAAACTTGTAAGGGGAAGGGATAAGGAGGGGCTGACAGAAGTCCTCTCCTCAGATGAGGGGTAGCCTTCAAACCCAAGGTGGAGGGGAAACAGACTGGGGTGGAGGTTTCAGGAGGAGCAGAGGAGGATGGAAGTATAAGGAACCTGGGTGGGGTTCGACAAGGGATCAGGGATAAGGGTGGGGTTGGTGTTAGTAAATGCCAGGAGCTTGGGAAACAAGTTGCCAGAGTTCCAGGCCATGCTGTTCAAGGGGGTGGATGGGCGGCAGTCATGGAGACATGGCCAACAAAACCATGACTGGGACCTAAGCGTGCGGGGTACACTATGCTTAGAAGGATAGAAAGGAGGGCAGAGGGGTGAAGTGGCTATGTTCATTAGAGATGACATACAAATTGCTAGGGTAGAAGAGGCAGAGGGAAACGTGGAGGTCTTATGGGTCACTTCACGATCCCAGCAGGAGATAAGGTCAAGCTGGTGTAGTATATAGGACCCCCGGATGAGTGATGTTCTAGAGGATGGTTTGCTGGACAACATCATTGCCCAGTGTGGACCAAAGGGAAGGAGTGGTGTTGATGGGGACCTTAATGCCAGGTACAAACTGGGGAACCATGTCCTAAGGTGTCCAAGGAGCAGAGGCTGCTGGACGGCTTCCAGGATGTGTTCTTAACACAGCATGTGATGGAGCCCACAAGGGAGGGCATGTCCTGGATGGGTTCTGGCAGATGGGGATCTGGTAAGGACCTGGTTGTAGAGGACCCCTGACTGGGGCGACCACAATACTGTCTGGTTTCAAATAAGCATGGGGGAGGGTGAGATCTAGGACACTGGCAGTGGACTTAGGGGCAGACTTTGTGGGCATGGAAATATTCTCAAGGATCACTTGAAGGATTACATCAATGGCAAGTGTGGAAAGGAGATGGGAGGTCATAAAACAGGGACTGCGCTAAGTTGAAACGTAAGGGAGCAAGGTCACATAAACCATGCTGGTGGTCCAGTGAGGTACAGGTAGCGGTCAGAGAAAAGGAGGCGGCCTATAAAAAGTATAAAACAACAAGAGGGGATAGGGATAAGGAAATGTACCATCTTGCATCTAGAAAAGTCACCTAGATGGTGAGGGGAGCAAAGTCCAGTAAACAGCAGCGGCTGGCACAGGGGATACATGGAGGGGAAAAGGGGTTCTTCCGGTACATTGGGGAGCAGAGAAAAACTAAGGGCCATCTCAGCAGATTGAGATCAGAAGGAGGGTGGGTGGAAGAGGCAAGGGACCAGGCAGAGGTATTTAACGAGTACTTTGCCTCTGTGTTCATTAGGGAGGGGGATGGGATATCTACAAAGCAAGGCATTATGGGGATAGAAGCAGCAGTGAGTGGGATCAGGGGAGCAACAGAAATGGAGCAAGAGGGAGGGAGAGGTACCCCAGGGGTGTCACATCTGGATAAGGATAAAAAGGCCAGTAAGGTGGAGGGGACAGATAATGCTATCTCTACCAAAAGGGTGTGGTTAGCCCTCAAGGCCCTAAAGAAAGACAAATCTCCTGGGCCGGATGGCATTCATCCGAGAGTACTATGGGAATTGGCAGACATACTGGCTGCACCCCTGGCGGAGCTCTTCAACAGGTCACTTGAGACAGGGAGGGTACCTAGGGATTGGCGAGAGGCACATGTGGTGCCAATCCATAAAGGGGAGTCGAGGGAAGTACCAGGTAACTATAGACCCATCAGTTTGACCTCGGTGGTGGGAAAATTATTGGACAGTATACTAAAGGAATGATTGGGGGTGTACTTGGAGGAGGTGGGAGGTCTGGATAGTCGGCAACATGGGTTTGTGCCAGGTAGATCATGTCAAACCAATCTTGTGGAGTTCTACATGTGGGTAACATCAGAACTGGACAGGGGAAAGTCTGTGGATGTATTATTCTTGGACTTCAGCAAGGCGTTTGACTCTGTCCCCCATAATGGTCTGGTGGAGAAACTGATGGGGTTAGGAGTAGGCCCTTTGATGGTCAGATGGATTGAAAACTGGCTAGCTGGATGCACCCAGAGAGCAGTGGTCTGTGGGGAGCTCTCGAACCCTAGAGAGGTTGGTAGTGGGGTACCGCAGGGCTCAGTCCTGGGTCCGATCCTGTTTAATGCATACATATCGGACATCAGGGAGGGTATAGGGTGTGAAATGAGTCTCTTCGCTGATGACTCCAAGATGGGAGCAGTAGTTGAGGGAAGAGGGATGTTGGCCTGCAAGGGACCTGGACACCCTGGAAGCTGGGTTCACATATGGAGTAAATTTCAATATCATCAAATGCAAGGTGTTGCATCTTGGGAGGAAACCCTAAACACAGGTATACCCTGGGAGGGGAGGCGCTGGAGGCCTCAATAGGGGAAAAAAACCTAGGGGTCATGGTGGATGCATGTATGAATAACTCTGAGCAGTGCAGGAGAGCGGCTAGCAAGGCAAACAGGATGTTGGGATGCATCGTTAGGGGGATCACCTCTAGGAGCAAGGAAGTGATTCTGCCGCTGTACAATGGACTGGTTAGATCCCACCTTGAGTACTGTGCACAGTACTGGAGACCACACTGAAGAGGGACATACAGCTCCTGGAGAGGTACAGAGGAGGGCAACTAAGATGATACGAGGGCTAGGGGGATTTGACGTATGAGGACAGACTTGAGGAGCTCTGCCTGTTCATTGGAGGAGAGGAGAGGAGAGAGGGGAACATGATTGAGGTCTTCAAGTACCTCAAGGGAATAAATAGCGTAAACATGGAGGGGATCTTTAGACTAAAGCAGGAAGGTATCACCAGAGGGCATGGTTTGAAGTTGGAAGGTGGAAGGGTGAGGGGGGAAACAGGAGGAGGTTTTTCACTGAGAGGGTGGTGGTGGACCCTTGGAATGCACTGCCTGGCGAGCTGGTTCAGAGATCCACAGTGGAGGGGTTCAAGAGAGGGTGGGACAGACACAGAAAGTGGATGTATCAGATGATGGCCTGTCCGGGGGTGGGGATGGATGATAGGGGTTTCTGGAACACAAGGGAGGGGAAGGCCTCGGCACCCAACTAGGGATCTGAGGTTCAAGCAGACTTGATAGACCGTAAGGCCTAATCTGCTGGCAAATAGTATGTTAGTATGTTAGACTCCCTGTGCCCTCTGGAATGAAGGATTCTCACTCTGGAGGGGGGGAGTGGATCATGGGGAAAGTTAAATTTGTGGGGCTGTGGAATACTGTTTCCGTGGCCCCATGTAAAAACTTCTAAGTCTCGAATGCACAGAAAAGTTGAAGACCAGGATTAGAACCCTGGTCTACAGTGCTGCTGGCTGAGTTGCTCAATGCCCCAGCCCTCCACACCATGGGAGCAGCTAGGCCAACCTCCTGAATCTTGTTGCTCTTGTGTGCCATAAGCACCATGGACAGTGACCAGGGGAGTGCTTATTGAAAGTGCTGTAAATCCCCTCTCACTGTCCATGTTAGCACTACAGGGACTAGCGCTCTCTTGACTCGCCCTGTTCTTGTAGCGCTAATCTACCTGGGTACCCCATGAAGCAGGAGTGTGGCATCTCAAGTAGCGTCTGCAGGGTGTCAGCAGGGAGGACAGCAGGCAGCAGGCCACGCTGGGGAGGGGAGAGTAGGACACAGGGGAGAGGAGTCTCTAAAGGGAGTGCTGACCAGGTGTTGCTTAGAAATATACCATATGACATGAAGCCCAAGGAGGATGGGGGTGTCCCAGGGAGTGGGCCAGTAAGCAGGCATGGGGGAGGAAGGGTGTTTGGGGGCAGTGAAGAGGGATGGGTAGTAAGTTGTAATGGATGTGGGACAGCCATATTCTTGGGGACTGCACTGAGGGTAGAGGGGTGTATGGTGTGTAGGCAGTTGATACAACTTATGGAGGAGCTTGGATGGCTGAGAAGGGAGCTGGGTAGATGGGGGGCAGGGGTGGGGGGAACACTAAGGAAAAGGGGACCTGAGGAGGCCATCACCAGAGATTGCAGCAGACAAAAGAAAAGATAGACAAGGTGGGGGAACAAGAGGAGCAGTCAATCAGGAGCAGCTGGGGGCAGACACCAGCGACTGGAGGGTGGTCAGGCACCAGGGGAAGATATAAATGGGCAGGGCAGGGGTATAAGTCACAGAGAGGGGTGGCTGGATTAGCTCAGAGAAAGGAGAATGGCAATAGGAACAGATTTTCTGTTTTGGCTAGCCTGGGGGAGCAGGAAGGGGTGGGGAGGGAAACTGCAGAGAATGGAAGGGTGGAGGGCACTACAAATGGTAAGGGATATAACTGTGAGGTGGAAGACAAAAGAGGTAGCCCATGCAGCAGCAGATGCAATGCTATGCAGAAGGATGGTGGCGGCTCAGAGGTAATGTGAGGAAGTATTTTTTCACAGAGAAGGTAGTGGATGCATGGAACAGCCTCCCTGAGGAGGTCATGGAGTCAAGAACAGTGGGAGAATTCAAGAATGCATGGGACAGACATAAGGCAGTCCTAGTGGAGGGGTAGGAGGAAGTAAGCTGTTGGTTAACTAGGATCTGCAGCTTATCTGTTAGGTAGGAAAATGGGCAGACTAGGTGGGCCCAGCGGTCCTTATCTGCCGTCAAATTCTATATTTCTTTGTTTCTATGAAGCAGCAGGTATGGGGGAGGGAGGGGCAGGTAGAGATCAGGACGGGTACAGCAGGCAGCCCTGGAAAGGATAACACGGGAGGAGGAAACAGGAAAGAGGGAAGAGAATGGGTCAGTGGGGACACAGGGAGCTAGTGGCAAGGGGGGGTGGCAAGGCAGGCACAGAAAGGGCAGAGGTAGAGCAGGAGAGGAAGGGTTCGAGGACAGAATCGGATAGTCTGGGCACAAGTGGTACAGTGGAAAGGACGGAGCAAAGAAAAGGGGCAATATGGCTCGGGGAAGTCACAGGGGTACCAAAGCAGGAGGGTAAGGAGGGGGAGATCAAGATGGGGACAGAGGATTAGCAGGCAGCAGGAGGGTGAAAAGGATAAAGGAGGGAAGGCCATTATTCTGGGGCACTCGATACTTAAGGGTATAAGACGGGGGGGAGGGGTGCCAGGAAAAGCAGCAATTGGGTGGAGTGCATGCCAGGCATGACAGTGGGTAGAGTGGGACATCATAGTAGCAGATGTGTGAGGAAGGTAGGGGGAAAAAAACACACATTGTGGTGCACCTTGGCACAAATGATCTGGAGGGGAGAAAGATAGAAGAGGTGCAGGACAGTTTCAGGGAACTAGGGAAACTATGCAGTATGGTGGGAAGGTCGGTAGCTTTCTCAGAAATCCTACCAGTGCCAAGAGCATGTACAGCCAAGAAGCAGAGAATCACTGAATTCAATAGATGGCTGAAGGAATGGAGTGGGTCCATGGGGTATGGATTGGTAGGGGGTGGAGCAACAAGTGGGAGAACACAGACCTGTATGCAGAGGATGGGTTGCACCTTAGTAAGGAGGGCTCACAGGTACTAAAACATAAGTTTGGGGAGTTTATCAAAGAAAATTATAATTTAAACTAGGTAAAGGGCGGGCAAAGGGGTGGGAATTCACCAAGAGAGGGAGTCCTTTGGCCCTCCCCCCCCCACAGCAAGGCAGGAGCCAAATTCAAATAGGAGTGGAAATGGAGGGGAGGGGAAAAGGCACAGAGCACAGTAGATCAAAATGGAGTGCGGTATCACTGAATGCTAGAAGCCTGGGGAATAAGATGGCAGAGTTGCAGGCATTGATGGTGGAAGGGCAGGCGGACATCACCGAGACATAGGCAACCCAATACCATGACTGGGACCTAGCCATTCCAGGTTTCAAGCTACACTGTAGGGAAAGGGGGAAGGGTGGCCATCTATGTTAGGGAAGGGATAAGGTGTAATAGGAAGGAGGGGGAGGAAGGCAAGGTGGAGGCCATATGGGTGCGACTATACAACCCAAGGGGTAGCAAGGTTAGACTGGGGTAGTTTATAGGCCTCCGACACAGAATGAGGAAATTGATAGGGGGCTGGGGGAGCAGCTAAAGAGGCTTAGCAGCAAAGGGAGCACTGTGGTGGTGGGGAACTTTAATCTACCAGGGGTGGATTGGAGCATGCTGGCTACCTCATGTGCCAGTGAGCAGATCTTCCTGAAGCCTTTCAGGATAGCTTCCTGACACAGAGTGTAGCAGAACCAGCTAGGGTGGGGAACATCCTGGACCTGGTGCTGGAGGATGGGGAGCAAGTCAGGGATGTTGGAATAGAGGAACCCCTGGCAGGAAGTGACCACCATATGGTATACTGTGTGTAACCCCCCTGCAAATGGGCGTTCCCAAAAGTCTTCCAGGAGCTTGCTTAAATGCTCCAAACCTGGATGGTGTTCGGCGTCTAAGCTGTTTATCTGTGAGTGCTTTTAGAGCCTCTGGTACTGTCTCTGTAAGAGCTGTCTGCCTGCAGACATAATTAATTTGGATGGGGATCTGTGTGTTTCCCTGCTCGAGTCCCACTCGAGCTACTACCAAATCGCTCCGTTTCTGCCGTCGCTAAGTGGGTAGAAGGAGCACTCTTCAAATATGTAATTGCTTGTAACCTGTTAGAATAATAATGAAAATACAGTTTGTTTTAACCTGCTTTCTTGTAGCAAGGACAGTGCAGAGTAGCTCCCTCATGTTGGTTCTGAACTGCCGAATTGGACCAATCATTGTGGGGATCTTTTAAAATGGAGCCTGCTCTGGGCAAATCAGAACTTGGACTCTCCTCTGGAGCCAGCCACAATGGGACTGTATGGCAGATGCCTCTGGGAATTGTAGTTTGGACTTTGGCACCTTTTTGCACCAAGAGGGGGAGTCTGATTATGAGTGACAGCCAAACCAGCCAACTGAACTGGGAGGAACTCTAAGGAAATGCCTGGCTCTGTCTACTGGAAAGATCAGATCAATTTTGGCAGTGAAGAGACAAGAAGCTCTGTGCTTCTTCGGTGTAAAGTTTTAGCGCGGGAAACGCATGTAAGGCCCTGAGTTTTTGGTCAGCAGCCTGTGCAAGCACCCGTTTGGACTGAATCCGACCTGTAGGAGAAGAAAGGAGATCTGAAGAGTAGAAACCAGGCTCACCCTGTAGAAGACTGGAGAAATTGCTGAATCGCGCTCGGTCTGTCAGGAACTGAATTTGCTGTGTGTTCTCCCGGGTATCGTGCAGTAATTGCGGTCGGGATTGAGAAGCAGCCTGCCTGGTATAGTACTTTCCTTTTACATATAAATGTGTGTAGTGCTTGTGGGGAATTGTGTTTCAAATCCCCTGTAAAGTGAATTGAGTGCATGAAGCTGGAAGTAAACCCCAGCTTAATCCAGACTACATCTATTTGCGCTAAACTTTAGTGGGGTCCAGTCACAAGGACCTTGTCCACATGGTCTGCTTCTCCTGGCAATCCAGGACAATCTGCATCCCATCCAGCTTTCAGCATTGAATCTGTGAGTACAAATCAGGGTAGCTCCCTGCCATCTCTACATTTAATTGCAGGTGTTCCATCTGATTTCTTTTCCCTTCTTTATTCATGAACTGAGCCAACCGGCTCTGGATTACAATTTGGGTATTGTGCAAGTGTTTTCCATCACAGGGCCCCAACCAGCTGCACTGATCCTGGCTAGCCCCCCCCCTCCCATCCTGGGTACCCAGTGAAAGTGACAATTTGGGACTCTGAATATGTGCACAGTACTGTGATTATTAATGTGTTTAACCTAATTAACTTGATTTCCCCCTTCCTTGTTACAGCTCCTTAAATAAATCATATCTGTTGGTTTCAGCAAAGTTACACTAGCTGAGGTATTCGTTTATGTTAAAGTATTGTACTGTGGTTTTTGCACTGTATCATCTTGTTTTACAGGGGGTTCCCAGAGTCCAGTCGACAGAGCCAGTCCTGGGGGTAAGTGTACATTGTGAAGATATTCCTGATGCATTGTGTGGGCCACTAGTGGGAAGAAAGGGGGATTACAGTGTCCCAGAGGGCTGTGACCAAGTTAGTTTAACTACTACAAACCCTGACCTCTGGGTGGAGGCACCCGCCATTGGACCTAGGCCCCTCAACCTGTTAGTAGTTAAGCAGGCAGGGGTAGTAGCCCTTGAGATAGTGCCACCTAGGGGTTACATGTGTACTGGGTGACCGTGATTGGGTGATTACAAAATGGGCGCCTCAGTCATGGTGCCTCTGTAAATGGCTACCTGGCAGGGGAGCAAGCAGATACTAGGTTGGGTGAGGTATGTGACAGGATGTACGTGTGTATACATGCACGTGGGGGGAAGGTATGTGGGACAGGGTGTGGTGGGCAGCTGCTGAGCTGGACCACTGGCATGGTGGGGTTGGTGCTGGCTTGGGAGGTGCAGGGTACACGGTTCAGGTCTGTTGCAGATTTTCTTTTGCTGGCAGGTGGCTTAATGTTTTTTATGAGTTTTAACCCCCCCGACATGCACCCCAACTCCCGGAGTTGAGAATCTAAAAGTAGGTGAGTGAGGGGCCACAGCACCCTGCATTAAACAGAAAGCTCATAGGTTTCATGTGCATCCCCAAAATTTATTTTTGCTGATGTGCAATCGCCATTTTTTTTTTTTATTTAGTTGTTTAACCAGGTATAGCACACTAAGCTGAAAGCTTTTTTACAGGAGCAACCTGGGAGCACAAGGAGGTTAAGTGACTTGCTCAGGGTCACACAGTATGCAAGTGGGATTCAAACCCAGGTCTGGCCTGCTGGATGTCACCAAATTTGCAGCTCAGAGCCTTAGACCACTGTGCTATACTGCCTCCTTATCACATAGAACCCCACCATACAGTGTGGTTCTCAATCAATCTAGGTAAGGAGGTAGCCACTACAAGGACTAAGATTCTGGATTTCAAAAGGGCAGACTTTGGAAGAATGGGTAGTATACTGGAAGGGCACATAGCTAGCACCTGCTTGAACATGGACACCAAACAAAAATGGACAATTTGCTGAGGCCACTAGCATATGTATCAAGAGCCAGAGCAAGAAATCCAGGACCAAGAAGCCAAGCTGGATGAACAAGGAGGTAGGGGAAAGGGTGAGTGAAAAGAGAGCTGCATTTAGAACCTACAAAAGACCCAATAGGGAAGAGGACAGGGAGCAATACATAAAGCAATCCAGGGAAGTGAGTAAAACAGTAAGGGCAGCCAAGGTGTCGAGAGAACTGAGGCTGACCCAGGGGATCAAAGATGATGAAAAGGATTTCTTCAGGTATATAAGGGAGAAGAGAAAGAGGATGGATCAGATTGTAAGGATCAAGAATGGCAATGGGTGGGTAGAAAAGGGGTCAGAGCAGGCATGTTCTGTATTCACCGAGGAGAGGGATGAGCTCGTACCTAAGGGGAAAGGAGGGGCGGGGTAGGGGGGGAAGAGATCACAGATGGGGAAATCACAGAGGGAAGGGTTTTAGAGGGCCTTAAGTCTCTGAGGGTTGATAAGGCACTTCGGCCAGATGGAAGTCATCCTAGAGTACTGAGAGAATTGGCAGTAGTCCTGGCATGGCCGTTGGTTGGTGGACCTGTTCAACACCTCTCTGGAAACAGGATGCATACCCAGGTACTGGAGGGTGGTGCATGTGGTACCTCTCCATAAGAGTGGGCCCAAGGATGAACCAGGGAACTATAGACCAGTTATCCTAACCTCAGTTGTGGGAAAGCTAATGGAGACTATACTCAAGGAAAGGCTGGTAAAATTTCTGGAGGATAATGATCTCCAGGATAGCAGACAGCATAGGTTTGTCTCTGCCAGATCCTGCCAGACAAACCTGGTGGACTTTTTGATTGGGTGACATGGGCACTGGACAAGGGTCATGCGGTGAATGTCGTATACCTGAACTTCAGCAAGGTCTTGGATTCAGTTACACATGGTAGGCTGACCAGAAAACTGAGCAACCTGGGAGTGGGGAGGAAACTAGTTAGATGGGCCAGGAGCTGGTTACAGGATAGACAGGAGAAGGTAGTAGTGGGGGGTGAGATATCTGAGCCCAGGGTGGTAGCAAGTGGGGTCCCACAGTGCTCAGTGCTGGGACCAGTGCTGTTTAATGTTTTCATTGCCGACACCGCAGAAGGGATAAAGAGGAAGATCAGTCTCTTCGACGATAACACCAAGATCTGTGCAGAGGTTGATGGAGGGGAAGTGGTACGGTACTCCAGGAGGATTTGGCAAAACTGGAGGAATGGTCTAACACATGGCAACTTGGGTTCAATTCCAAGAAGTGCAAAGTCATGCACTTGGGAGCCAGGAACCCCGGAAACAGTTATTGGTTGAGGGGAGTGCAGTTATCCAAGTCAAAGGAGAAGAAGGATCTGGGTGACAGGCAAAATTAACCACTCAGCCCAGTGCAGGAAGGCAATGGCAAAGGGCAACAGAATGCTGGGGAGCATCGCAAGTGGAATTACTTCTAGGAGAGGGAAAGTCATCCTGCCCCTGTACAGGTCCCTGGTGAGGCCACACTTGGAGTACTGCATGCAGTACTGGCATCGCTACTTAAAAAAGGTCAAGCTATTGGAGGAGGCACAGTGTTGGGCAACTAAAAGGATGCTGGGGTTGGGAGATAACTCTTATGAGGAGAGACTGAGAGAGAGCTCAAATATGTATTTCCTGGAGGACAGAAGGGAGAGAGGGGATATGATTGAGACCTTCAAGAACCTGAAGGGTATGAACAGAGTAAGCACTGGAAGTATTTTCAAATTAAAAGGTGGAAGGGAAACCAGGGGCACAGTCTGAAGTTGGAAGGAAGCAGATTCAGGAGGGAAATGAGGAAGCACTATTTCACCGAAAGGGTGGTGGCAGGGTGGAATGCGCTGTCAGTGGAGGTGATATCACTGCAGATGGTGGGCAGCTTCAAAAGGGGGTGGGACAGGTTCAGAGAGAGTGCAAACCATGGGGGGTCAGGGGTGGGAGTGAAGGATACATGGAAAATCAATGGGGGAGGCAAGGGAGGGGGGCAGCTGCAGTCTGAAACACTGAAGTACTGCACACTCGAGCAGACTAGATAGAACTCCTTACCCCTGGACATTTCTTCCATAACCACATTAGGCCCCTTCAAACAAAAGCTAAGGGCTCATCTTGTTGCAAATTCCAGCTGTGACTGCTTTTACTAATCCCCTTACTCTTACAGGTGCTTGGCACTGTATACTCTCCTTCCAGGGCAACTCTTAGATGGCCCACAGTTTTTCTGCTCTTGGTTCCTAATTTCCTTGGCCTTCCAAAGCAATTTTCCCCTAGTTATCCACTCCTCTAATATATCTCCCTCTAATCCTCCCTATATCTTCTCCTCAATTTTCATCCCTAAAGTTATCTGCCACCTGGACCTGTTTCCACAACTTGTAAATACATCCTCTTCCCCCTACCCTTTATGATGAAGCCTCTCTGGCTGATGTAGTCTCACTCCCCTATGTAAGTCTTCCTATCTATTATGTATGTCTTAGCCTGCCTTACCTAACTGTTACCTTTACTACCCCTCACTCTTTTGCTTCTAATTGTATTTTTACATACATTATACAATACCAACTTGATGTCTTGTTACCTTACTTGCCTAAGTTTAACATTGAATGCATAGTTTACTTCATATTTAATTCTTGCTGCTTAACAGCAATCACTTATGTTTACACTGTTTGTCTAACTCTGACGTAGAACCTTTGTAATGATCTTGTTCTCAAAGGGTGTCAATCCGAGATCACAATAAAATAAAATAAATAAATAAAAACATAACTAACTAAATAAATAAATAAAAATAGACCAATAGAACTAATAAAATTGAAGGTGGACAAAACAATGGGGCCTGATGGGATTCACCCAAGAAATCTAAAAGAACTAAGGGTAGAACTAATGACACTGCTGACTACTCTCTTTAACAAATCATGGGAGGATGGGGTGGTGCCTGAGGACTGGAGGAGGGCGGATGTGATTCCTCTTCACAAAAGTGGGAGCAGGACAGAGGCAGGAAACTACAGAACAGTTAGTTTGACCTCAGTGGTAGGTAAAATGATGGAATCACTTCTGAAGGAAAGAATTGTTGAGTACCTAGAGGCCAGTGGGGCACAGGACCCAAGGCAGTATGGATTCACGATGGGAAGGTCGTGTCAGACGAATCTAATAGATTTCTTTGACTGGGTGACCAAAGTAGTAGACCAGGGAGGGGCTATGGACATGGCCTACCTAGACTTAGCAAGGCATTTGATACAGTCCCACACAAAAGATTAATACACAAGTTAGCCAGCCTTGGAGTGGGTCCCAAGGTGGTAGCCTGGATAAAATATGGGCTAGACAACAGGACACAAAGAGTAGTAGTAAATGGAGTTCACAGTGAAGAAAGGAGGGTTACTAGCGGGGTACCGCGGGGTTCAATACTGGGTCCGGTCCTTTTTAATGTCTTTGTAAGTGACATTGCAGAGGAACTGGGAAGGAAAAGTATGTCTCTTTGCAGATGACACAAAGATATGCAACAGGGTTGATACACCAGATGGAATGGAAAGGATGAGAAGGGACTTGGTAAGGTTGGAGGAATGGTCAAATGTATGGCAGCTCAGATTCAATGCAAAGAAGTGCAAGGTGATGCACCTGGGAAACAAAAACCCAGGGCAAGAGTACACAATGGGGGGTGAGATACTGACAACAGTAAAAATGGAAAGGGACCTGGGGGTAATTATATCAGATGACCTAAAGGCGGGCAAGCAATGTGAGAAGGCAGTAAGGAAGGCTGGCAGGATATTGGGATGCATAGGGAGAGGCATCAATAGTAGAAAACAGGAAGTTGTTATCCCTCTGTACAGACAGTTGGTGAGATCCAATCTGGAGTACTGTGTACAGTTCTGGAGACCCCATCTCTACAAAGACATAGACAGAGTGGAGGCTGTCCAGAGGAGGGCAACCAAAACGGTGCAGGGTTTGCACCAGAAGACATACGAAGAAAGACTAAAGGAGCTTAATATGTATACCCTTGAGGAAAGGAGGGAGAGAGGGGACATGATAGAAACTTTCAAGTACCTCAAGGGAATCAACAAAGTCCAAGAGGGTGGCATCTTTCAGAAAAAGAGATGTGCAAGAACAAGGGGACAATTTGAAGATAGAGGGGGGATGGCTCAGAGGTAATGTGAGGAAGTATTTTTTCACAGAGAGGGTTGTGGATGCATGGAACAGCCTCACTGAGGAGGTCATGGAGTCAAGAACAGTGGGGGAATTCAAGAATGCATGGGACAGACATAAGGCAGTCCTAATGGGGGGGGGGTAGGAGGAAGTAAGCTGTTGGTTAATTAGGATCTGCAACTTATCTGTTTGGTAGGAAAATGGTCACACTAGGTGGGCCAAGTGGTCCTTATCTGCCATCAAATTCCATGTTTCTATGTTTCTAGGCCTGTATCTGCTGGCAATTTCGTATGTTCGTATCACCACTTCTTGGTCCCACCATAACCTTTTCCACTCAGACTGGTTTTCAGAGTTTCCTACATTCAGCATATGTGCTGCCAGTGCTGATTCTGGATTCCCATAGTGCACACACGACATATGGTCTCCCACCCTTTCCTTGAACTTTTTTTTTAATGCGGCTGACATAAAAGTGCCCCGTATTTACATGTGGGCAGGTAGACGATGTTAGTAGTATCACAATTACTAATCCATGAAATATGATGTATCTCTCCGGTTCCTGGATTTGTGAAACTGCTGGTGGGGGATATTACCAAGCGGTATTTACGTCTGCTGTATTGGTATGTGCCATTAGGAAGAGGTGTCAGCCATGTTGTTGGGGTCAAGGTATTGGTTGTAAACTATTAGTAACCCTGTCACCAATATTACAAGGCCTTCATTTTTTTGTATAATATTTTTATTTGCTTTTCAACAAACTTCAACAGACAATCAAATACACAACTTATTCCTTCTGCTGCTAATGTCATACATTATAGTAATCAACCTTTTCACTTCATTACCAACTATGTTCCATTCCAGTTAAGCTTACTTAAATTAAATTAGATTAAATGAAATGAAATTAAATTAAAGTGAAAATGCAACCACTATACTCATGCTTTTTACATCCAGTCCTTTTCTCATTCCTAATTTTCCTCCATCCTTTACTTCATTCCTTTTTATCTTCTTTTTTATTCTACTTGAAGCGTTTCCACTGCCCCCCTTTATTTACTCCTTCTTTCTGCTTTCTATATACCATCTCTCTTCCTCCTTCCCTATCTCAGCCTATGAAACCTTCCCATAATACCCAACTGTCATCCTCCGACAGAGAAACCAAAAAAGGGGCCCATTGCCTTGTAAATCCTTCCTCCCTTCCCCCCATCACGTAGGTTAGCCTCTCTAGCCCCAATGTCTGCAGTACCATCCTCCACCACCCTTAGACTGTCGGTGCAGCTTGTGAGACCCAAGTATTCTGGATCCCATGACGGGCCAGAACATATAGTACCCTAATCCATCTAGGTAATAACGTCCATTCCTCCTCTTCTCCATCTTCCACCCCAAATAAACATCCTAAAGGATCCAATGGCAACTACCTCCCAGCAATCTTTCCCACTCTGGACACCACATCCTTTCAATATTTCTGCAGTATCGGGCACTCCCAAAAACAGTGCATATATGCCCCCCGTCCTCAACCACACCCTTTCCTCGCATACATGAGCATTTAGGTGCGCCTTTATGCACGATCACTGGTGGTGGCTACAACCTCGTGGACAAATTTAAAATATGCCTCCTTATATGTATTGCATACTATAATCCCAGAATGCATTGGGAGCAATAGTTTCCAATTTTTATCCATTATGCCCCAACCGAGGGCCCGTTACCACAATTTTTTAGTTCTTAGCGTTCTATCAGGAAGTATGACCTTTCTTCTCTTCACTGCCCGGCCTATAAGCCCTTTCTACTGATTTTGAGCTACATAGATCATTACCTCTACCGGGTCCACCTCATATATCCCTTTATTCTCCTTTCCCAGACTTCTCATATATGCCCTTGTTTGTAAATACCTGAACCTATATCTCTTACCACCTCCTACCACCTCCTGCAGTTCCTGTAATGAGCAGAACCACCCTCCCACTAATAGGTGCCCAGACTCATTCCTTTTTGCTCCCATTTCCCAAAGCCTATGTCTTCCAACCCTGGCAAGAAGACAAGGCCTTCTAAACACTATCCACGGGGGTTCCCTAACATATTTTTCTACTCTGGGCTTAGTTTGTGGACCCCCCCCCAGTTCATTCTAATGATGCCTTCTATTTCTTTGGCTTTTGTGTAAAAGTTGTAACAAAATTAATTCTCTCACCTCCGAAATTTGATTTCTCCTTTAGCACTAAAAAAGAATCCCTGTTAGTGTTGTTAGCTCTGTCTCGAGCCACACCGGGTCAATACGTTGCATACAGAATGCTGCAGGGCAAACCCGCACAACAGTAACAGCACGTGGAAGAACAGCTACAGGGTACATAATGCTGCATGATACAAACAGTGTGGAGTGGTAGCAGTGACCCCGTAGCTGTTTTCTGGGGAACTCTGCTGCAGAGGGTAAGTGCTCTGCTGGAAGGGAGTCTGCAGAACAGCTTCTGTGGCTCAGAGAGTAGAGCCATTGGTGCTGGAGGACAGTGGAGCAGTTGTGGACTGGGGTTCTATTCCTGGTCCCAGTTAGGTTACTCTATTTTTCTTCCTCTCACCGAGTTTCTCCTGTCCCCAAGTTGCCCCGGGTAGGTTATTTTAACAGGGGTTCAGGGCACAACCCCTGTAATGGGGTGTGTGGGGTGGAGCCCCCGTGAAAACAAGTGTTTTACTGTTTTTTTCTCTGTCGCTGCTTTAACAGTGCAGTATGGTGCCGCATTGTTTTTGTTATGGCGTAAGATGACTTTGTGCCGCCTCAAGTCTCTATAATGATGCTCTCTTAATAAGTTTGTCACAAAAAAAATGCCAGAACAGATTCAAAATGGGGAAAATTGCATCTTTCTATACAGTAGAATAAGGGTGATCTAAAAATGCTATGAAGAGCTAGAGCTACGAAATTTGCACTGTGACATGAATGGCTGCTTAAAAGGCCTACATTTTGCTCATGGGGTTGACAGTGTCACCTTTAATGTATTCCCAGTTTTATAAGATGAACTGTACAGATTTTATGAGCTTTCCCTTTACTAAATGACAATGCTCCTTGACAGGATGTCAAAGCTGTTGATAGACTGTCAGTGGGAAGTTTCTAACATGTTGTACATGAGACCCCAGTCCACAGTGTCTCACCCTCATCGACCCTAATTGCATGTCAGTGCAATTCCCTGTTTCCTTGGACATCAGAGCTTTAAATATTGTTATTAAGTTTTAATAATTTGCTGAATACTTTCATTTTGCAGGGCACTGGGGGAAATAACAGATGTGTTATTTAAAAACAAGTGGAAAAATGCCATTTGGTCCAGTGGATAGGGCACTGAACTTGAAAGCACTGGTATGAATCCCACCCCAGCCACAGGCTACTGTGTGACAGTGGGCATATTCCTTGACTACCTAATGCTTCAAGCTGTAAAATAAGGTGAAAGCATGGTCCCATTCATAGGTGCCAGAGCTATAAGGACAAAGAACCCTACACCCCTACCTCCACTCACACTTTTTTACACTTGCATAGAAAGTACTCTTTCAACCCCCCCCCCCACACACACATATACACACACATGCTGTTTCCAATGTTCAGTCACCCTTCGTTCCTATAAAACTTGGATGCTGCATCCCATCTGAGTTATACTGGGAAAACTAATTGTAAAAATTAAAAGCCTGTAATAAACTGGGTTCCATAACAGTTTATTAACCTGACCTAATGAAAGCTGATGTGAAACAGAAAAAGGTTGGGGCCAGTGCCAGTTTTATTAGTTACCAAGCTAAAAGGAAAACAAATGTGCTTTTTGTTTTTTATATTTCAAAGAAAGACTGCAATTTGAGACCCTCATTTTGAAGGGTTTGATCAGCTGTACAAATCCTAGGCAGAGACACACACACACAAACACACACACACACTGCATTATGACTGGCACATTTTAGGCCTCAGTGTCACTCCAAGACACACTGAGCGATGAGTGGTGATAGGCACATTAATAATTGATTCATATGCAGACGACCTGTGATGACTGCCATGAAGGCTGTTTATCAAAGACATCCCAGGCACACAGAAGATGTCATATGCCGTATCTCTGCATAATGATAGCAAAGAGACCGTTGTCAAAGATAAAAATTCTCTTATGAAACTATAAATCCAAAAATGAAAACTGGTTAAAACATCACTTGGGGTTACATCCTCCCGCATTTCCTTACATACAGTATACCGCACCTTTTCCAAGATTCCTTGACAGAAAGCCTAATTGTGCTGTTTTCATGCCTAAAGGGTAAGAATAAAGAGAAATGTTCCTGTACAGTGGCTGACATAGTTTGAAGGCCAATGGAATGCTTTTTCAAATGAGGTGTCGGATTCACTTATAGCTGGAAGTACTCCAGAGACGTAGACGAGTAAGTCTGTTCAATATTAATACCACAGTGCACCCATTTGCAGAATATTTTGATGTCATCAAGGGACAAGTGTGCCATACTCAATGTATAGGCACAGCTTTTTCTTCAATAACATCACAGTGTTTTAAAAATGGCTTCAGTGTTGTACTAAAGGGACACTGTCAGCCCCTTAGGCCTCAAATGTACCTCCCAGCTATCTCTGGGAGGTTGCCCAGTGGCCATGACCAATCCCTGAGTCTGATCTTTCAGAGCACAATGGCCTGGGAAGGTAGGACCAACTGGCCTTAGGACCTGCCCACAGGAGGGGCTAGGAGTAGCAACAATGTGGGTGGGGCAAAACAGGTTTCTTGAGGATTGGGCAGAAGGAGGGCAGCCTCTTTCTGCCTGGATGTGAGGAGGACAGGCAGTGAACGAAAGAGCTCCTATCCCTGTACTTCATCGTCAGAATCCAGACTTGGTAGGCTATAAAATGTTTTATTTTGCTGTACTCCACTAATATTTCTAGTTGCATGCTAATTTTTCCTGGGGTTACACTTCTAGCTAGCCCAGGCCACACGATTGTCGGGTCAGGGAATCCTTAGGAAACCTCTTCAGGCTCTCTGTCTAGTTTTCTGATCTATTAGACAACGTCAGGTTTTCGAATGTTCAGTGTGCATGCTGTAAAAATTCAGATTTCCCATCAGGAGATTGGTCAACACTAGCATAACCATCTAGCACTAGTGTGCCCCTGCAGCCCCCTTTCCTATTTGCCAAAAGGTGCTCGCAAATGAAACCACAATTTTCAGGTTAGTGACTCTTAATCGCCCCTGTGCGAGCTCCTTGGCTGGTGCCTTCCAGTACAGCAGGGCACTGAAGCAGCCGAGACCAGACACTTCTTAGCCGTCAGTTCTCCCCCATACATGTGGGGGGGGATTTCTCTGCTGGCTCTGTACTGCAAAAATCTACCGAGATCTCTCCCTCTTGAGAGCGGGAAGGTCTCGACAATGTGGACATGTTACATATTTTATTCATTAATGGACAGAATGCACACTTAGTTCATTTGCCTGCTTGACTGACATGTTGTTCCTCCCCTGCTTCCGTAAATGCTGTCTCTTTGAGGGCAAGTGTTGATTTATTAAGAAGAAGTCTAGTCTAGAGTATGTATTGTGAGGGGCTGACCAGAAGGTGTAGTCCTGTGAGAAGGGGTGTAAGACCCTCCATATGTTGATCAGACCCAGCAAGTCCTGCATCTCCCTGAAGGATCTTTGTGAGGATGAGAGTCCGATTCTTCTGGACTTGGACTTGTCCATTGCACAGTCTTGCACTAGGTTCCAGTCACCCATCAGCAGGATGGGAAGATGTGAGTTTGTGGATAATATGGGTAAAAAGAAGGTAAAGAACTGTGGGTTTCCAGTGTTTGGGCTGTATATTGAAGCCAGGATTAATTCCATCTGCCCCAGTTTATCTCTCAGTATTATGTACCTGCCCTCTTAGTCAGCGTGTTCCTGTAGTGCTTGGAATGGGAGCAGCCTATGGATCAGTATCGCTACTCCATCTCTTTTGTTGCTGTGCTCCAGCTGCAAATACCTATTCCACCCACTCCCTCCTCCACAGGAGAGCTTAGGCGGGGGTTGTGTGAGTCTCCTGTAGGAAGGCTATTTGTGTACCCAAAGTTTTAAGGTGTCTTAGGACTTGGTACCTCTTTTGTTTAGTTTGAGCTCCCTTTTTTTCCATCCTAATTTTTTAATTTAATATTCAACATATTTACATACATAGAATCATAGAAACTGATGGCAGAAAAGGACCTCATGGCCCATCCAGTCTGCCCTTAACCCCCCCAAGAAGACCCCCTCTCCTTTACCAGCCTGCTCCCTGCCCATTAGGCCCATGTATCTATCCCAGGCTCTCTTGAAGCTGTCTACCATATCCACCCCCACCACCCATTCCGGCATACTACTCCATGGCCTTACCACCCTCTTGGTAAAGAACCTTCTCCAGATGTCCCCTCTGAATCGTCCCCCCAGTTTGTAGGTATGCCCTCTAGTGGCTTTGTTCTTACTCATTCTGAGGATGCTGTCTACCCTCAACTTGTTTATGCCCTTCAAATATTTGAACATCTCCACCGTAGCCCCCCTCTCTTTCCTTTCCTCCAGTGTGTACAGGCCCAGAACCTCATACCTCTCCTCATACATAGAAACATAGACTTTGAAGGCAGATAAGGACCGCTTGGCCCACCTAGTCTTCCCCTGCAGCTTTCTCACCATCCTGGTTGCTCTTCTCTGGACCCCCTCTAGCCTGTCCTTATCTCCTTGACTTACGGCCTCCAGATCTGGACCCCATACTCCATGTGTGGCCTGACCATGGTTTTGTATAGTTACAGGATCACCTCCCTCCTCCTGCTTGTGAATCCTCTCCCTATGCATACCAGCATTCTGAGTGCCTTTCCTGCAGCTCTGTCACTCTGACTCTGGACTTTCAGGTTGTCTGAAATAGTGATCCCCAGGTCTCTCTCCTGTTCTGTTACATCCTGCTCCTCACCCCCAAGCATACATCACAAGTATCTTGTAAGACAAATTCACATATCATATTTTCATTTAACTAATGACTATTCATCATAGTACAAGCTGAATATAGTGATCTATGCATCACTAAGCATTACTTGTCTATAACCCCCCCATGATAATACTATAAATAGGTTTGCAGCAATTCATCTTAACAGAAGTACCAATAAACATTTTGGACTATACCACAATATTGTATATCAGTATTTGTTAATCCATTTACAAATTGCGTTTATTAGTAAGTTAATTGTAGGAAAGACCCCCCGATCTCCTCAAATTTCTCCTTTTTATCTATGATAGCATAACTAACTTTCTCATTGCTAGCTATAAAGCCCACCATATTGTACCATTCCTTTATAGTTGGGGCTACTGTTTTTTTCCAGTGTTTCAGAATTATTCTTTTAGTTGCTAGTCCTGCAGCTAATAACCATAACTTTTGAGACTGGATAAGAACACAGTTCTCTTGGAAGATACCCAATAAGTATATTTCCGGAGAGGGTTCAATCTCCCTTTTAATACATTCAGTGGTCATCCTATGTACCTCTTTAAATAAAGTTGTCAAGTCTTGACAGTTCCATAGCATATGCAGTAGGGTCACCTCCTCTTTTCTGCACCTTGTACACCTATTGTTATTTTCATATCCCATTTCAAACATCTTTGTTGGAGACAGATAGTAGTGGTGTAATACTTTAAACTGAATTAGCTTACCTTGTGTCTCTCTACTGCTCTGGTATGCTAATTTATTTTTTTGTTTAGCTATTTAACCAGGTGAGACACACTAAACTGAAAGCTTTTTTTTTTTTTTTTAAACAGGTGCGACCTGGGAGCACAGAGAAGTTAAGTGACTTGCTCAACATCACACAGTATGTAAGTGGAAGCTGTGGGATTCAAACCCATGTCTGGTCTGCTGGATGTCACTAGATTTGCAGCTCAGAGCCTTAAACCACTGCACTATACTGCCTCTTATGTCAATGCATTAAGCCAGTCTTCCTCTGCTATTGAACTATTCAGTTCTTTTTCCCATTTGTCTTTAGCTGGCAAGGTAAGAAGGTGAGGATCAGACATGTTAGACAGAATTTTGTAAATACTACTCACCCCTTTTTTAAGCACACCCCACTTTATTAGTTGCTCCTAATGGGGGTTGTTAGTGATAGAGAAGTCTGAATGAAGCACATGTTTTAACAAGCAAGTTCTCAGCTGCAGGTAATAATGAAATTGAAGTTTTTTTAATTTTGTATTTCTCTCTTAAGTCTGAGAATGACATTAAAATATTTGAGCCTGTAACTAGTAAATCTCCCAGATGTCTCACTCCTGCCTTTTCCCAAACTAAATTAGCCAACTTAGTTTTGTCCTTGAACAACTTTGGATTATCCCATAGGGGGGCAAATCGTAGTGGGGAGGATTCTGGATTAACTTTCTTGTTTATTTTTTTTAGTAGTCTGAAGGAGGTGGACAGACAAGTATCTAAAAATGTATAAGGTTTGGGATAGTATATGTAGTCCGCCAGTACATTGGGTGACAAAATGCTTCTTTCCATGTCCAGCCACAAGGGAAGTTTGAGCTCCCTTAATGCTCCAGGTGGTGCCTTTATGAGTGATTGCCATTTACTACGGTGCTGAATATGGTTGAGGTGACAGGGTGGTGTGTGGGGAAATGCCTTCATCCCTGAGGGAGCTAAACTTGTTGTGCAATTATGCTTCAACCTCCTTTGCCCAGGTTCAAGGTGGACACCCCGAAGTGGTGCACTCCAGCGTTCGGGTGTCAGCCAGCTTTGTTGTGAACCAGTGCATGAGTACAGATAGAAAGACAGGAAAAACAATACTATCAGTATCCTCTACAACTATTACTAAAAAATACAACAAACATACTGTTAGTCTTTAGTAAGGATGGTAAGGTCTGGGGGGGGGTTGCCTGCCGTCACCTGCTGCCCAAGTTTGGGAGATCTGGGGAATGTGCAGGGTGTGACAGGGACCCATCAAATTTGAGCCGTGAGGGGCTAGCATGAATTGTGCTCCTCTGTCCGCGGTTCCATATGACGTTGATGTCCATCAGCTGTTTAGGGTGGGGGTGTAGCCTGAGGATAGAAGATCAAGTAAAGCGAAAGAGGAAAATAACAGGATCTCTGATGTGAGTTTGACTGTACTCATTTGGCTAAGTTGGATCGGGCAATGGTGAACTGGGCATTGACAGGGGGGTGCCTTACCTAGCCCCTCCTGCATGGGGATCATAGCAGCCTTTGGGTGTTTTGAGTGGGGCTGTTGGGCCAGCTGCTGGTGTGCATCTGAAGGGTGGTGGGGGCCCTGGCCTACATGCTGCTATATCCCTTAGCCTCCATGAACTGCCGTGGGTGATTCATGTGGGGAGTGGGAAGCTGGCCCACCGGTGCAGTGGTTGGATTTCCACTTCTGACGCCGGCGACCCGGGTTCAGAAAAGGACCCAAGTCACTGGAGGGCCAGCCGGGGGGAGAAGGATTAAGCATCCTACGGATAGCTCTCCTTCTCCGGGGGGAGGGTGGGGAAGTGTCTGGTACATGAAGGACCCCTAGTGGAGGCCAGGGGTCCCACAGCACCAGCGCTCACATTTAAGGAAGGCGGTGCGGATGCTGGATGTCATTGCACATCCCCGCCTCAGAGGAAAACCTAGAAAATGGAGAGGGAAGCCTCCGTCTATATGAAGCCCTCCTCTGGGCTTCAATTAGGCACTGCTGCTGCACTCCCTACCAGATACTAGTCCCTCGGCACCGGAATTGAGGGGACCAGTGCCAGGGCCCCACCCTCTGGGGTAACTGGGAGTAGCAGCACTTGGCAGCTGGTGGGAGCTTCGGGGGGCCGTGACCAGGGCAGTGACAAGACGGAGACTCCCGGAAAAATGGCAAATAAAAAAAAAAAATGTGGGGAGTGGGAGGAGGCGATCTGCTCTGGGTGGTAGCAGAAAAATGTGGAGGGCGCACAGTGGCAGATGCAGTTTGTATGTCAGGAGGTCTGCCTCTATTGCCACATCATTGCGATTCAGCTTCCCACTGCCATGCCGCCCTCCTCAACCCCCCCCACATGGTCATTGTCTGTCTTGGGTGTGACCAATAGGGCCGGTGCCTGGAGCAGTGGATACTGCCTCAAAAAGTTTGTTTTCCTTTTTATTTTTGTAAATAAGAAATTCAGAGTTATTTTGTAGCCCTTGGGGTCGTGGCATACTTCAGGCTCCCAGATCTACAGGCATTCCTGCATTCTATGGGGACCAGGCACCATCTGCAAGGAATTTTCTCCCTTTTGGGCTTGTTAAGGTAGCTCAAGAGATCAGCGGGAAACAGCATTGATAGGCAACAGTATATTTTGTAAGAAACCACAATATGATTGCCCTGGAGTTACCAGGGAAGTACCGTCTTAGTCTGTGGGCACTGCAATCTGGGTGTGCCACTGCTGCTCTAAGCAGCGACTACCTGTAATTGTTCTGGTACCGGTTGGTGTCCTCTTGCATGCTGCGGGACTTCAAGCTGGTTATAGGCAGGGGGCTGGTGCATGCATGGTAGCACTCATACGATTTGTGCCGCAGGAGTGGTCAGTCATCCTTCTATCGGAACTTGAAGCAGACTGACAGCTTGAGTTATTTGTCTCCCTGTAATACCAGTGACCTTATCCGTGGGTCAGGTGAAGTTAGGGTGGCTGAATGATTATTCTGTCTGTATTTCAGTGTGGCGTGACTGTGTGGTTCCATGCACCCCATTGACACCCCCCTTTTGCTGCTCATCGATGCTGTTAGGAAAGCAGGTTAGCGGTGTGGATCAAAGGTTCGCTGACTGAAGATCTCCAGCCGGTTGCAGTCTTCCTTTTCCAAGAACTTGGACCATCGTATCTGTTACCGAGGTAATCTCTTAGGAGAGCCTGATTCTGGGGTGGGCAACGGTTAATGGGCATAGGGAGGTGCTTGATGTTTCCAGCATTGCACAGACCTTAGAATTCCTTAAAGGGAGGGTAATAGCAGTCCTTCTGGGACAGCTGTTAGACTGATGTTGGATTTATGACCTTGTACTGGACAAAGACTTTTGCTGTAGCTGGCGGGAGTTGGAGCTCACTTTTTGATGAAGAAAGGCCATAAAAATTGGAAGTCAGACCCACCCGGCTGCCATTGCTTGTCTGTTGCGAGGGGTGGGGGGGCTCCCCAAATCAGAACTTTTGGTTCCCCGTCACAATTTTAAGTTGTGTGCACTGCCACTCCCTGCATTACCTGGCTTACAGTCATTGGTTCTGGTGCCATGTATAGTGCAGCTGCTGGTGTTATGCAGTGCCCTTACAAGTCTGGGATTGTCTGGAGCATAGTATTGGGGGTGGAGTGCTGCTGTGAGTACCATCGTTGAGGTAGGATGCTGGTAGAGAGTGAATGAAAGAAATTACGTGGTACTCACCCCTGTCAGGGATTCTCCCCCCCCTAAAATCTGCCTGGTTTAGCCCCCACTTGGTGTTGAGGTGCCAGGAAGATGTTGGATGGCAGTTTGGAGAGTTCTCTGTATGCGATGCCCATGTTTGGGAATTATCTCTAGAGGTCAGTGTCACTACTAGACGTGCAGGATGCAGCATTCTGTAAGGGGTGCGTGCTTAGTGCAGAGCTTTTTTTATATCCTTCTGTTCCTTTTGCCTGTCTCTTACTGCAGGGGTCACATTGCTGTAGATGTGTATCCTGTGGTCATTCCAATGCAGGGCTACCTTCATTCTGGCTTGGGCTTCGATAAACAATTTGTCCTGCAGGCTCTGGCATCTTGTGATGATCACCCTAGGTTTTTCTCTGTTCTGCACAGGTGATTGGAGAGATCTGTGGGCATAATCCAGCAAGAAGTTTGGTCTGGAGTCTGGGTGGCCGGCCACATCCAGTAACAGCTTTTGGATGAATGTTAGGAGGTTGGCACCCTCTGCTCTCTCTGGTACCCCCATGATGACAAGGTTTTTTCATCTCAGCTTGCTTTTCTGCTCCTCCAAGTGATCTCCAATTTGGCTATTTTTTTTTTATTCCGCCAGCTCCTTGTTGTCTTTAAGTTGGTGGTCTTCCACCGAGCTGACACAGGTCCCTACATCAGAGACCCTTTTTTTCAGCTCCTCCATTGCTGGTTTAAAGGGCCGAAATTCAGTGGCAATATTGGTCATGGACAATTTCGTTGCTGCCAGTTCTACAAAGAAGAGATACAGTTTTTCAGCTATTAGATTGGAGGCAGAGGTAGTGGGCAGTGATTCTGTGGGAGATTCCTGTTTCTGTCTCTTTGAGGGCAAGCTGCTGGATTGTGTGGGGTGGGTCATGGATGTTTCCATTAGTTGTCCCGAACTATCCAAATCTGACTTTTTTCACATGATTTCCTTTCTGCAGATTTTCCCACAACAAATTTTAGGGTTTATGTCTAGGTATGCAGTTGATGAAGTTTGAAAAAGCCGTGTTTTAAAGGTTGGAACCATGGAGCTCTGAGGGTTGCTGTGCTATTCAGGCAAAGCACATGACGTGGCTCCCCTCAAGGCTCCCTTCTAATAGGGACAGTGGTGGGGCACATGAAAGAGGTACAGTTCAGTTAACATATGTGTGATGACAATGCAGGGGAGAAGAACTAGCTGAGATGATTCTGTTAGATCCAGAGGATATGGGGTGTGATTCCCACAACCCCAAGAGTATCCTGCCCTACTACACACAGAGATTATTTAGTGTAGGCAGTGCCCGCATGTGGCAATGAAAAGCAGGCAATTGTGCCTAAGGGCCTTTGCCTTTTTATAACAAAAAAAAGGGGGGAATAACCCTTCCTGTCATGGGGTCCGCACATCACTAGAATCTCCATTCTCAAAATAAATAAATATATAAATAAATAAATTAAAAAAACAACAACCCTTTTTGCCTAACACAGGTTAGGATATTTCCCTGGGCCATGGAAGCCACCAAGAATGAGATAGCACTTAGGATGAATAGCAGCTTAAAGGTCCAGGGCTTTAGGGAAGGACTTTACTTATCACCTGTAGCAAAACGTGCCTGTCCCAAGGACTTGGGTTGCTGGGCGGATGCCTTTCAGACGAACTGAATCTGGCAGGAACAGTCCTCAGTAGGTATCAGGGGTAATCTTGGGATTAAATAACTAAAATAAATAAATACAAAATCACACATGTCCCCACAATGCAAAACATCATGGGCTGCATATGCAAATCATCACATAATATTATGCTTGTTCAACTTTAAGCAGAAATGCATGGTGATGAAAGGCCTTTCACACAGTTTGCAAAGGATGCCAATAGAAGACATAGACACATGTTTCGTCCTACCAGGACTCATCAGTATGCCTCGTCTGTTTGACACCCCACAGTTGAATGAACCAGCTACCCTAAGATGGTCTATCTGGGTTATGTTGAGGTGAACTCAATTAAAACAAAAAACAATTTAAAAGACGAAGAACCTCTGTCTGCAAGCACTGCGGCAGTGGTTACCCCAAAGGGCATTTGGCCCGGAAGACAAGTTTTAAAGAAATACAAAATCACACATGCCCCTACAGTGCAAAGCATCATGGGCTGCATATGCAAATCACCACAGAATATTATGATGGTTCAACTTTAAGCAGAAATGCATGGTGCCGAAAGGCCTCTCACACAATTTGCAAAGGGTACCAACAGAAGACATAGACACATGTTTAGTCCTACCAGGACTCATCAGTATGCCTCGTCTGTTTGACACCCCAGTGGAATGAACCAGCTTTCCTAAGATGGTCTATCTGGGTTATGTTGTGGTGAACCCAATTAAAACAAAAAACAACTCAAAAGACAAAGAACCTCTGTGTGCAAGCACTGGGGTGCAAGCACACAGAGGTTCTTTGTCTTTTAAATTGTACTGAACCATGCGGTACCCCACTAGTAGCACCCTTTTCTTTGGAGTGAATTCCATTTACTGTTACCCTCTGTGTCCTGCTGCCCAGCCAATTTTTTTCCCAGGCTACCACACTGGGACCCACTCCCAGGCTGGCTAATTTGTTTATTAATCTTTTGTGTGGGACTGTGTCAGATGCCTTGCTAAAGTCTAGGTAGGCCATGTCCACAGCCCCTCCGTGGTCTATTATTTTGCCCACCCAATCAAATAAATCTATTAGATTTGTCTGACATGACCTTCACGCTGTGAATCCATGCTGCCTTGGGTCCTGTGACCCACTGGCCTCTAGGTACTCAACAATTGCTTCTTTCAGAAGTCATTCCATAATTTTCCCTACCACTGAGGTCAAGCTAACATGTCTGTAGTTTCCTATCTCTGCTTTGCTCCCACTTTTGTGAAGAGGAAATCACATCCGCCCTCCTCCAGTCCTTGGGTACCACACCATCCTCCCATGATTTGTTAAAAGGGAAGTCAGTGGTATCACTAGTTCTCCACTTAGTTTTTTAGAATTCTGGGGTGAATTCCATCAGGCCCCATTGCTTTGTCCACCTTCAGTTTTAGGAGTTCTTTTGGAACCCTTTCTTCTGTGAAAGGACTGGTTTTGACCCGCCTATCCAGAGTGTTTCTACTGATTGGGTTAGGTACCTCCCCCTCTTCTTTTGTGAATACTGAGCAGAAGTATTCATTCAGTATATCTGCTTTTTCACTATCCCTCTCTGCCCACCCTCTCTCCCCTTTATTAGGCCTCACTATCCCTCTCTTGGCCTTGCTTCACTCCCTAAGGCACGAATAATAGGTTTTATCTCCCTTCTTAACCAAGTTGACAGTCTTTTACTCGGTTTGGGCCTCTGCTATTCTGATTGCCTTCTTCACTTCCTTCTGCTTTAACTGGTACAGTTCTCTGTCCTGCTCCTTCAGTGTTTTCTTATACTTGCTGAATGCTATCTTTTTCTTCCTAACTTTCCTCGCCACCTCTTTCGAGAACCATAATGTTTTTTTTCTTTTGTTTTGATTTATTTGTTTCACACAAAGGCTTGTTGCCTCTGTGATGGCAGTTTTGATGTTTCCCCATTGTTTCTCCACCCCTCCTTCTTGTCTGTCTGCTAGTGCTTTTCTGAGAAAAGGAATGAAAGAAAGAAAGAAATAATGATAATGATATCGATTTATAGCACCCCTGTTCTTTAATTCTCCAGGGACACTAGTGGGGGGAATTTTTAAAATGGTCCGGGTTTCTTTTGGGCAAAGAGCAGTCAATTTAAAAAAGTGCATAAGGATTGTCCAGACTCTTTCTTAGCACCTACAGTATACAGGTCATGTGGTTTGGCTGTTGCATAGATCTGATTGTGGATAGGGACTGATTGGGGCCATCAAGTCTGCCTCAGGCTTGCCCATGATGTGGCTGGGATTCTTTGAGCACTGTGGTTCAAATAACTGATATGCTTGAAGTGTGTGTGTGTGTGTGTGTGTGTGTATGTGTGGGGGTGACAGACTGTTAGCTATACAGACCTCAGGTAAACTACAGCACGAGGAATGAATTGAAGTCACAGTGGGGACACCACCTTCTTTACTGCTAGTATACCAGACAAGGGTCAGATAGCCAAGTTTCTGGATCACACACTGGAGCCTTGCATCCTCTTTAGGAAGAGACAAGCAACTGGGTATAGATTTTGCATGAGAACAATGCTTCCACATTCTGCACCTAAACCTTGGTCAAGTTTCAGTCTTCATCATGAATGGATTTCTAGCCATCCCCCCCCATTTCCAAGGTTGGAGGGGGTGGTGACAGATGAGTTGTGCAATAAAGTCCTGCCTAGTAGGGAAGAGGCAAGTATCCAGGGCTCAGTTTTGGTGGTACGCAGCCACACACTGGATCATGGCGAAAGGTCAGTACTGCATATCACTGGGACCCATTGAGGGGAGTAAAATTTTACTAGATATGGGAGCAGACAATCCACGAATTCTGTGAACTGACACTGGCTGCGGACTTTGATTATGGGTACTCACAACACAACCTCACACTCCATTATCCACAGACAATGGAAGTAGGAGGCATCAGTGGCAGCCATGGTCTGGAACGGGTAGATGGGGTACTCGCTGGAGCCTCTATCAGCTGCTAGTATCCCATTTGTTCAGCACAGCCAAAGTTGGATACTGGGTGTCACTGGTTGGCCAGTATGTGGAATAACAAAAGTTGCCCACCTACCAAGCCAGGTGGGTCAGGGTGAGGTAATCCACTGGCAGCTTTCAAGGGGCACATATGTTGTATGATGGCCAATTACATGGGTTGTTGGGCTGTCCTATTAGTTTGTATAGCAGTGATGGTATGACCATTGTGGTTTTCAGTCTGGGGCAGGAACATGGGGTACGTCCGCAGATTCATTCTCCCACAATAATACTTTCTCAGCTTGCCCCTTATGAGGGATAAGAAAGTTCACCCTTTTATTGGGGTGGGTGGGTGAGCTAATCCACTGCTAATGTTGAGGGGGCATACACACGGAATGGCTGCCAGATACATGAACTGTCCAGCTGACCTACAAATGGGTATAGCAGAAATGATCCAATGATGTGGCTTTCAGTTGAGTTACATGACCATGTGGTCCACCACTGGATTCCATTCCCCAACTTAATACTTCATCAAGAGATCTTGGGAGGGTCAACTACAGGAACCACTCCCTGGTAGGCACTTAGAATGTGGGTGGATCAGTATATATAATCACAAGCACCTCTTTGCCATTAAGACAGAAGCTGTCAATTGGGTTTCTGGTGGTACACATTTTCCTGCAGCTTAGCCAACTCAGCCACCAATCATTAATTATAAAGGAGTCTGACAAATCCCAGAAGCCATGCAACGTTGAGTAAAAGTCAGCCAACAGTTCAAGTTATGGACGATGGTGCACATCCCACAAGCCAGGCAATTTTGATGAAGGAATTAGGATGGACCTGTGCCCTTACTATAGATGGAGGTGATCTTTCCTTTCTTATAAGGTGACGGTCAAATTACTGGAGCAATGTCACGCGCCATAACATGACAGGTGATGGGTGTGGTATTTTTCGGCAATATAGGTCCCAGTAGGGAAGGTATATGGACTGGGTAGTCAGCAATTTTAAGGTACTAACATTCCTGATTATTTTACAGATGGGGCTTTCCATGACATAAAGTAAAGGGGCCAACATCTGAATACTCCATGTCAGAGCAGCACATTGGTGAATGAAGCTCGACAGGATAAATCGCTGTCAAAGCACTGCAGCACTGATGTGGAAAGGTGTCATGCTATATTAGATGTGGGACATGATGTGTTTATCAACATGATTCAGGAGGTGGTAGAAGGTTGTTAGGTGGTATTCACCCTGGGGCATTGTTGGGGCGATGCATAACTGTGTTGTGCATCTTGTGGCGGACAATTCAGGCCAATAAGAAAATACTGAGGTTAAGCCAGCCTGCTGGCACAGCAGTAGGGCTACCGCTCACAGTGCCAGTGACCCAGGTTCAGGAACGGACTCAGGTGGCTGGAGGGTCAGCCAGGAGGAAGGAGGATTGAGCGCCCAGAGGCTGCTCTCCTCCTCCGGGGTGGGTGGGTTACTTGTCCCACCGCTCTACCACCACCTGGGTGACCACAGGTCAAGGTGCAGCAGGACAGCACAAAAAGAAGGGGGGGGACGTTGGCTGGGAGCCAGTAGTGTCCTCACATCCTGATGTGCACCACCCCATGGCTTCCCAAGCATGCCAACGTCCTGTGGGAGGACCAGAAAGCAGGAAAAACCCCGCAGTGCTCCCTGTAGATGGAGCTCCAGGCCCTGATCCCCATGCCCCTGCTGGCACCAGTGACAGCATCCTTGACAATATACAGACACATTGGGGTGAAGGAAGGGAGCTCCGTCCAGTACCCACCTGGGGGGTATAACCAAGGCTCTGTGGGGGGATGGACTGCACTGGTGACTGGACAGATAAGCGGGGATGCACAAGGCCATGGGAGTCTCCCAAAGGAAAGGAGGTACCACAGCAAGCAGGGGGCATAAAGCGAGAATAAAAAATTACTGAGGTTAAAAGTGATCAGAAGAGGTGGCCAGGGGAAGGCACACTCCAGGAGTGGTCACCAATGCATTAGAATGTGTGACAGAGCGGGGACTGCTGGAGGCAATGGCTAGGCAGATGAGGCCCTGTGAGGGCAGAGCTGCATGGCTATTGCCCAGCGAGTCCAAATCCATCAGACCAAGCCTGTCAAGGGGCTGGCTGGCCCAGTGAGGGTTTGCGGACTACCCTGACTACCCTGGCCTAAGGCTGGCTGGTGTGTATATGTATATATATATATATATATATATATGTATATGTGTTTGTATACATATATATATATATATATATATATATATATATATGTACACAGTATATTCATTGCAAAAAACTTCAAGTGACAAAAATAAGGAAATGAGACATTAGGGTTGACACCCTAGCACCTCCCCCACCTGACCACACCACTCCACCCCCACCATCCACAGACCAATAGGTGATAGGGTATGCCTTGTGGTCATCAGCCCTAACTCTCCCCCATTCCATGTCTAAGAAAGCTGACATGGTACAGTATAGGAGAATGGGGCGAGAGTTAGGCCCAACATCTCCAAGGCACACCCCATTGCCTGTTGGTCTGTGGATGGTGGGGTGGGTGGTCGTGGATAAAGTTATGTCAACCCTAATGTCTCATTTCCTCTTTTGTCACTTCTTGAACCCTAACTGATGCATTAACAAAGTTTTTTGCAATGAATTTCTTACTTTTTGAGAAAGTGTATTCTTACTTATATATGTTTTTGGGACACAAAGCCCATGGTATACGTTTTTGGTAGTGAAGGGCCCTATGGGCCCTGCTCTCTCATCTATCCAAAAGTGTACAGACATTGTAATGAACTGTCATCTCCCTGAAGGAGTGCAGGGACCGGACTACTGCATAAAAAAGGACCCTGAAGTCAAAAAACTGCATAATAGTATCCATCTCCCTGTAGGATCGCATGGCCCGGATGGCTCTGCGCTCCCACCACTATATCTTCCTGTGGGAGAGCAGGGTCTACTTCCATCACTCCATCATGGAAAATTTCCAAACTTGAAAATCTTATAACTATGGAGGCAATCTAAATTTGATCACCAAACCAGCAAAAGTCACATCTTTAGGGAAAGCCCATTCTACCCTGACAATTTCGGCCAGAAATTCCAAATCATTTGTTTGCAGTGCCCTGTTAAAATCCCTTTTCACAATCCCTTTTCGTGAGCGATCCCTTTTCGCAATCTCTTTTTGAGAGCTGATCCCTGTTCATGAGGCAGGATCATGTGACCCTCCCACTCATGAAAAGGGATTTTGACAGCTCACGCACAGGAATTGTGAAAAGGGATTGGCTTGTGAAAAGGGATCATGAAAAGGGATTTTAAAGTCCCATAACTATGGAATCAATGTAAATTGTTTCACCAAACTAGCAGATGTCACATCCTTAGGGCAAGCCCTTTCTACGCCAAAAATTTCAGCCCAAAATTCCAACCCATTTCTTTGCAGTGGCCTTTAAAATCCCTCTTCCTGATCCCTTTTCACGAGCCAATCCCTCTTCGTGATTCCTTTTCGCGAGCCAATCCCTTTTCGTGAGGTTTAAGACTGCTGTTTTTAAAAACCAAAGGCATGAGTAGGTAGAAGATGTCCCCTTCACCAAAACCCATGCCTTGGTTTTGTTTGCTCCCTTCACTAAGCAAGAAAACAAAATGGCAGCTGATGAACAGGGACTTTCTTGCGAAAATGGATCCCTTTTCACAATCCCTTTTTGCAAGCCGTTTCGCGACCAGGAATCCTTGATTGAAACTGTGCATCAATCCCAAAACCTGAACTTAGGATGCTCAGAACCTGAAGTTTTAAAATTTATTAACTTTGGAATGGATTAATATTTTTTCACCAAATCAATGACGGATTGTTCCTCAGGATAACCTCTTTCTACCTTGAAAGTTTCAGGCCATAATTCCAAACAGTGTGGTTATAGCACGATGAGGAAAAAACAGGGAAATAAATATTGGTGAAGAAATGGTAAAAAATGCTTTTTTTCACAATTTGCTGAACCAAATCTGAAAACCCGATTCAAATGCAACTTTGCAGATCAAGAGATCTACCCCCCTGACATGGTGTATTCCAAATTTCATGCAAATCCGTTGAATGGTTGTAAAGTTATTAATGTGCAAAATTTGGGATTTAACATTAAAGTACCTGCTCAACCCTAACTATAGAGGCACGACCGTGCCTCTGGTATATATATATAAAGTTGCATGGCCTCAGCCAGGCAATTCCCCTTCCCTAGACCAGGTACTGCATCCTGAATGGAGAACCACAGCAAAAGTGAAGCCTCGGAGATCATCGGTACACCACCCTGATTGCAAGTACACACAAGTTAGGACAGTTAGGAGTTGCACGGCCTCAGTCAGGCAATGCCCCGCCCCAGACCCAGTACTGCATACTGAGTGGAGAGCCACAGCAAAAGTAAGGCCTTGAAGATCAATGGTGCACCTCTCTGATTGCAGGTACACACAAGTTAGGACAGTTAGAAGCTGCATGGGCTCAGCCAGGCAATGGACCCCCCAGACCAGGTACTGCATCCTGGGTGGACAGCCACAGCAAAATTGAGGCCTTGGACATAAATGGTACAGCTGTCTTATTGCAGGTGCACTCAAGTTAGGATAGTTAGGAGTTCCATGACCTCAGCCAGGCAATGTCCTCCCCCCAGACCAGGTATTGCATCCAGAGTGGAGATCCACAGGAAAACTAAGGCCATGGACATCAATAGTACACCTCCCTGATTGTAAGTACACACAAGATAGGACAGTTAGGAGTTTCACAGGCTCAGCCAGGCAATGCCCTCCCCCCCGGCCAGGTACTGCATCCTGAGTAGAGAGCCACAGCAAAACTGAGGCCATGGACATCAACAGTACACCTCTTTGATTGCAGGTGCATGCAAGTTAGCACAGTTAGGAGTTGCATGGCCTCGGTCAAGCAATGCTCCCCCCTACGGACCAGGTACTGTATCCTGAGTGGAGAGCCACAGCAAAACTGTGGCCTTGGAGATCAACAATACACCTACCTGATTGCAGGTACACACAAGTTAGGACAGTTAGGAGTTGCATGGGCTTAGCCAGGCAAAGCCCTCCCCCAGACCAGGTACTGCATCCTGAGTGTAGATCCACAGGAAAACAAAGGCCATGGACATCAACGGTACATCTCCCTTATTGCAGGAACACACAAGTTAGGAGTTGCATGGACTCAGCCAGGCAATGCCCCCCCAGACTAGGTACTGCATCCTGAGTGAAGAGCCACAGCAAAAGTGAGACCTTGGCCATCAACGGTATACCTCTCTGATTGCAGGTACACACAAGTTAGAAGTTGCATGGGCTCAGCCAAGCAATGACCCGCATTCCCACAGACCAGGTACTGCATCCTGAGTGGAGATCCATAGGAAAACTAAGGCCATGGACATCAAAGGTACACCTTCCTGATTGCAGGAACACACAAGTTAGGACAGTTAGGAGTTGCACGGCTTCAGCCAGGCAATGCCCCCCCCAGACCAGACACTGCATCCTGAGTGGAGATCCACAGGAAAACAAAGGCCATGGACATCAACAGTACACCTCCCTGATTGCAGGAACACACAAGTTAGGACAGTTAGGAGTTGATTGGGCTCAGCCAGGCAATGCCCTCCTCCCTGGCCAGGTACTGCATCCTGAGTTAGAGCCACAGCAAAAAGTGAGGCCTTGGAGATCAATGGTATGCCTCCCTGATTGCAGGTACACACAATTTAGGACAGTTAGGAGTTGCACAGCCTCAGCCAGTCAATGACCTCCCACCCAGACCAGGTACTGCATCCAGAGTGGAGATCCACAGGAAAACTAAGGCCATGGACATCAACAGTACACCTCCCTGATTGCAGGAACACACAAGTTAGGACAGTTAGGAGTTGCACGGGCTCAGCCATGCAATGCCCCCCCAGATCAGGTACTGCATCCTGAGTGGAGAGCCACAGCAAAAGTGAGGCCTTGGAGATCAACGGTACACCTCCCTAATTGCAGGTACACATAAGTTAGGACAGTTAGGAGTTGCATGGGCTCAGCCAGGCAATGCTCCCTCCCCCACAGACAGGTACTGCATCCTGAGTGGAGATCCACAGGAAAACTAAGGCCATGGACATCAACAGTACACCTCCCTGATTGCAGAAACACACAAGTTAGGACAGTTAGGAGTTGCACAGACTCAGCCAGGCAATGCTCCCTCCCCCACAGACCAGGTACTGCATCCTGAGTCGAGAGCCACAGCTAAACTGAGCCCATGAACATCAAAGGTACACCTCTCCGATTACTGTTGCAAGCAAGTTAGTACAGTTAGGAGCTGCACAGCCTCAGCCAGGTGAGGCCCCCCCCGATCAGGGACTACATCCGGAGTGGAGAGCCACAGCAGAACTGAGGCCATTTTAATCAATGGTACAGCTCTCTGATGACAGGTAAACACAAATTAAGCCAGTAAGGAGTTGCATGACCTCAGCCAGGCAATGCAGCCCTCCCAGACCAGGGACTGCATCTTGAGTGTAGTGCCACAGCAGAACTGAGGCCATGGACATCAGCGATATACATCTGTGATTGTAGGTGCAGACAACTTAGGACTGTTAGGAGTTGCACGGCATCAGCCAGGCAATTTCACCCCTCCCCTCCCCTCCCGTGACCAGACACTGCATCTTGACTGGAGAACCACAGCACAACTGAGGACATGGACGTGGATGGTACACGTCACTGATTGCAGGTACACATAAGTTAGCACAGTTAGGAGTTGCACGGCTTTAGCCAGGCAATGACCCCTCCTCGCCACAGAGCAGATAATGCATTCTGAGTGGAGAGCCACAGCAACAGCGAGGCCTTGGACATCAATGGTACAGCTCTCTGATTGCAGGCGCACACAAGTTATGACAGTTAGGAGTTTCACATCCTCAGCCACACAATGACTCTCCCCCAGAGCACGTACTGCATCCTAAGTGGAGAGCCACAGGGAAACAAAGGCCATGGAAATCAATGGTACACCTCTCTGATTGCAGGTTCACACAAGTTAGGACATTTAGGAACTGCATGGCCTCAGCCAGGCAATGCCCTCCCAAGACCAGGTACTGCATCCTGAGTGGAGAGCGACAGGAAAACTGAGGCCATGGACATCAATGGTACACCTCCCTGATTGCAGGTACACACAAGTTAGGACAGTTAGGATTTGCATGGACTCAGTGAGGCAATGCCCCCACCGAGGCCAGGTACTGTATCCTGAGTGATGAGCCACAGCAAAACTAATGCATTGGAGATCAAATGTACAGCTCTCTGATTCCAGGTGCATACAAGTTAGGACAGTTAGGAGTTGCACAGCCTCAGCCAGGCAATGTCCTCCCTCCCCAGAGCAGGTACGGCATCCTAAGTGGAGAGCCCCAGGGAAACAAAGGCTGTGGACTTCAATGGTACACCTCCCTGATTGTAGGTACACACAAGTTAGGACACTTAGGAGTTGCATGGCCTCAACCAGGCAATGCCCCCCCGATTAGGTTTTGCATCCTGAGTGGAGAGCCACAGCAAAACTGAGGCCATTGATATCAATGGTACATCTCCCTGATTATGACAGTTAGGAGTTGCATGGCCTCAGCCAGGCAATGCCCCTCCCTACACCAGGTACTGCATCCTGAGTGGATAGCCACAGCTAAACTAAGTCCATGGACATCGAAGGCACACCTCAGTGATTGCAGGCACACACAAGTTAGGATAGTTAGGGGTTGTACTGTCTCAGCCAGGCAATGCCCTTTCCGATCAGGTACTGCATGTTGAGTGGAGAGCCACAGGATCAAAAAGGCCATGGACATCAATGATACACCTCACTAATTAGAAGCACACACAAATAAGCAATAATACCCAACAGGGTGGGCATTATTGGGAAATATTGGACTGCCCAAGGGAGTAATGAGGCCCGACACCACAGGCAGAGGGCCTTATAGCCCCTGGAAGGTCCGGTATTTCCCAATAATATCCACCCTGGAGGGTGTTATTGCGCTTAGAAAATGGCCCATTGGAGAATGTTACTCTGTGAAGAGGCACTTGGACTGGCTTTTAGTTTTAGCTGGGCATCTATTGAAAAATAAATGCCCAGCTTGGAGCCTGTCTCAGCCAATCAGGTTTAAGAATTGAGTGTGGCCATTTTCTAAATTAGGATAGTTAGGAGGTGCACAGCCTCAGCCAGGGAATGCCCCTTCCCGACCTTCCACAACAGGGTCTGCATCCTGAGTGGAGAGCCATAGTGAAACTGAGCATATGAACAGCAATGGTACACTTCTGTAATTGCAGGTACACACAAGTTAGGACAGTTAGGAGTTGCAGAGGACAAGTCAGATAATGCCCCCTCCCTCCCCCACCACACACCACGCACTGCATCCTGAGTGTAAATCCACAGGAAAACAAAGGCCATGGACATCAGCGGTACAGCTCCCTGATTGAGTAACCATAGGGTAGGACATAGAATGTGTTAATGCTCTGTTTAGCAGTTTACAACAACTGTATGTATTTCTGTTACAACACTTACGTTCAGCACCGGTGTCAGGCTCCTGCTTCACCTGCTTTTTAGCCCCTGTGGCAACAGTCTCTCCGACCACTAGCGAATACATAAATAGATTTCTTAATTTAGATCACGCTAATATGTTCATGGACAACAACACTGTTATTGTCTTTCATATCTATTCATATGTAATAATTTTGGGATACCACAATGCTTGACAGTTAATAGTGTGCCTGCTGATAAGTAGTACTTGTGAGATGAAATCCATGGTAAAAAAATTATGTAGTACATCGTGTGTACATAACCACTGCTGAAATACAGGCATGGACATTAATTATATATGCCTCTGATACCAGATGTATACAAGATAGGACACTGAATTGTTGTATGGGGTTAGATAGGCAATGCAATCACACCCCCCTGTTGTGGTGCTAGAACATGAGTGCACAGCTATAGTACAAATACAGCCATGGACATCAGTGGTATACACCATTGATTACAGCTGAATAGAAGTGACAAGACTGAGGAGTTACACCGGCTGAGCCAGGCAATGGTCTTTCACTACTTCTCAAAGCACCCCAGAACATGAGCTGTTTTGCTGAGTGTAGAGGTACAGTCCAACAAAAGGGATAAATATCATCAGTATATCTTTACGGTGCTAGCTGCACACAAGTTAGGACACTGAGGAGTTGTACAGATAAGCCCAGGTAATGCTCCCACTCACACACCTCAGAGCAGTAAGTACATTGTGAGTGGAGAGCCATAGCAAAACGTAAAGGCATGGATTTCAATGGTGCATCTCCCTGATTGCAGGTGTACACAAGTTAGGACAGTTAGGAGTTTCACAGACTCAGACAGATAATGCCCCCCCATCCCAAGACCACGTACTGCATCCAGAGTGGAGAGCCACAGGAAAACAAAGCTGTGGAGATCAGCGGTACACCTCCCTGATTATAGGTACACACAAGTTAGCACAGTTAGGAGTTGCACGGACTCAGACAGCAAATGCTTCCCCTTCCCCTTGGACCAAGTACTGCATCCTGAGAGGAGAGCCACAGGAAAACTGAGGACATGGACATCAATGGTACACCTCTTTGATAGCAGGTGCACACAAATTAAGACAGTTAGGAGCTACACACTCTTAGCCAGGTAATGCCGCCCCCTCCAGCACACCAGCTACTGCATTGTGAGTGTACAGCTACAACTAAACTACAGCCATTCACATAAATGTTACACCTCCTTGATTTCTGGTGTACACAAGTTAGGAGACTAAGCAGTTGAATGTTGTGAGGCAGGCAATACTCCCCCTTCAAAAAGCAGGTACTGCACCATGACTGTAGAGCCACAGAAAAACTACTGTCATGGACATCAACGGTACACATATTTGCAGTTAGGAGTTGCCCGGCATCAGCCAGGCTATGACCCCTTCAAGAATGAACAGGTACTGTTTTGTGAGTGGACAGCCACAGCAAAACTATAGACATGTACATCACTGGTACACCTTACTGATTGCAGGTCTACAGAAGTCTGCATAGTTAGGAGTTGCATGGGGTCAGCTAGCCAATGCCCCCCCCAAGCAGGTTCTGAATCCTGTGTAGAGTCACAGCAAAACTATAGACTTAGACATGTTATAGCAGCCAGATTGCAGGTGCATACAAGTTTGAACTGTTAGGAATTCCCTTGAGTCAGCCAGCCTATGACTTCCCCCCCAAAGCAGGTACTGCATGCTTAGTAGATGGCCACAGCAAAACTTCAGGCATAGAGATCAATGGTATACCTCGGTTATTGCAGTTGCACACAACTTTGTAGACTTACGAGTTGCACAGAGTCAACCAGGCAATGCCTCGCCCTATTCCTACTGGATCAATCACTGAATCCTGAGTACTAAAACACATTGGAACTAAACTAATGTACATAAATGGCATACTTCTGTGATTCAAGTATAAACAAGTTAGGAGACTGAGTATTTGCAGAGGATCACCCATGGCATGTCCACCTAACTACCCAGAACATCATTCAAATAATTTCAATAGCATTGTCTTACATTCTGACTCGACAAAGATGACACTGTCAGAGTGTATGGCTTCCACAGCCTCAGCCTGTGCTGGCACTACCTGCACGTGTGGTGGGAAGCACCTGTGATGCCCTGTGAATTAAAGATAATAAATATGTTTCTTGAGTGTGGTATGCATCTCTCCAGTTATTTAACACAGATTTGTTTCAACAATGCTAGTATTATCTGCTCCTTAAGAATTGTCTTGGCTACAGTTTTATTTTTTGTGTCTATGCCTGTGTATTATAAGGTCTCCTTAGGTACAGAACATGAAAGAGCATTTATTGAACACATTACAATAGGCAATAAAACAAAACAGTGACTTGACTCTTTTATATCTAGTATTTAAGCACAATGTACAGTAATATATCTAGCACTAATGTTTCATATCATGGTTTTCTAGATGATCAGTCACAACTGCTTATTGCTACAATGCCACCCCGTCCTGGTAGTGCATGCTGAGTGGAGAGTCACAGGAAAACAAAGCCCATGGATATCAATGGTACATCTCACTGATTGCAGGTATAGACAAGTTAGGACAGTTAGGAGTTGCACAGCCTCAGCAAGTAATCCCCTCAGACCAGGTACTGCATTGTGAGTGGAGAGCTAAAGCAAAACTGAGTCCTTGCATATAAATGGTACAGCTCTCTGATTGCAGGTGCACAAAAGTTAAGACAGTTAGGAGTTGCACAGCCTCAGCCGGGCAATGGCCTCTCCACCCCCCCAGACCAAGTAATGCATCCTGAGTGGAAAGCCACAGGAAAACAAAGCCCATGGACATCAACAGTACACCTCTTTGATTGCAGGTGCATGCAAGTTAGCACAGTTAGGAGTTGCAAGGCCTCGGTCAGGTAAAGCCCCCCCAGACCAGGTACTGTATGCTGAGTGGAGAGCCACAGCAAAACTGTGGCCTTTGAGATCAATGGTACAGCTCTCCAATTGCAGGTGCACATAGGTTGGGACAGTTAGGAGTTGCATGACCTCAGCCAGGCAATGCCCCCTCAGACCAGGTAGTGCATCCTGAGTGGAGAGCCACAGCAAAACTGAGCACATGGACATTAATGGTACACCTCCCTGATTGAAGGTACACACAAGTTGGCACAGTTAGGAGTTGCACGGCATCAGCCAGGCAATGCCCCCCCCATAATGTTGATACTAACAAGAACTGACAGTGTGCCAAAATTTAACTGCACAACATTCTTAAAAGTGTAATATATATCGTGCTGATTAACAAATTGCTTCTGTACTGTTGTAGGCATTCCCCTACAGCAGGCTTGCCAGCAGCCTCCCACATCTCGTACGCAAGGTAAGTTCAGCTATCGTCGTTGTCCGGTATCTCCTCGCAGTTTTTAAGTACGTAGAAATGCTGGTGCAGCAGCTTCCACTTCTGCTTGCACATCAGTGAATTCTTATTTTTCACATTTAGATACATGTGCATATGGTTGCTTATCCGCCTCCACATAACATCCAACTTCCTGTTGGTGCTGCACATCAGCACCTTTGGGTTGCCTTTTTCCTGAGCTGCCTCAACCAGGCAGCACACCTTCCTCAAACTCCACAGATGCATTGTTTTTCTTTTGCTGTAATGAATAGAGAGACAGACAATAGTATGTTAATATGGTATATTATTACGTGTGTGTGCTTATGTTCTGTTCAGCTTTTTGACTACCTATGTACAGGCACCGTTATCATGATTGTACAGTTGTGATAAGAAATTTTGCCATATAACAACAGTGATACTTACATTGCATCACATAAAAAACACACTACTAGCTCCGTGATGTCATGTTTGAACTGTGGTGTATAGGCATACTCAGACCACATACCTAAAGATTAATGCTACATCTCGCTGACAGAAGTTGTACGCATGTCACAATTCTCAATATGTCCTTGTGTCAAACCTGCTACGGTAGTGTGAAAGACAGGTTGAATGTGTTTGTGTTATGTGTGTTATGTATGTAGCTTTTCTATTTTTTTAACAAGATTTTATGGTTCTTAAAAGAACCGTTTTTGTAAAGGTGCACATTTTAACAGTCTGATACTTTTAGAGGACTGTAAGGATTCCATCTCGAAGGTCTCCCAGGAAAAGGCAACTGCCAGCATGAGAGAAGTGCACAACATCTGGTAGGTATAGCCAATCATTACAATACTTAATTTCAGGGTGACGTATAGGGTGCATCCCAGACATGTGCAGATATCCAGATATTTGTATGTTCACCTTTCTTCATGCCCTGTCAAGCAGGTACATGTGGTGTTCTGCTTGCCAGACCCTACACTCTGTAATATCAGAAAAAATGATCTTACAGGCAGGTAACATACCTGTAATAGAAGCAAGGTCCAATTTAGCTTCTGTCACTAAATCTACCCATTGTTTGGTGCCTAAATCATTGCCTCCAAGATAAATCAGCAGTATGTCCAGTCAAGCTTGAGTGCTCAGTAGTCTGTGCATTGTTGGCATGAGATGCTCCCACCGCATGCCTACCCTGCCAAACCACTTAACAGAGCAATTTGGAAGCTGCAGGTCTTTGCCAAAATCACTCCTCTGAGCATACTTTGAAGCTTGTCATACTATGCTGCTGCCAACGATCCACACAGTCCATTTGCTGTTTTCTGCCATTCTTAGGTTTTAAACTGAGAAGTGGACAGAGAGCTACCAAAAAAATCAGTGTTTGTCCTGCAGTGTCTAGTCAGTACTGAATATGAAAGTGAAATTTCCCTCTCTACTTCAACATTGCTTTGGTGGGCTATCCCAAAACACAGTGATTAACAAACTATTTGGTTAATGGTTTATCATTGTTAACCAATACAGTGTGTGCATGCACTACGACTACACTGAATGGCTGCAACTCCTGTCAACCAGAAGTGTTGCAAAGTTTCTAGGTGGGAAAATACTACATATTCATAGGCTAGTTCAAACAATGACAAGTAAACAGAGATCTATGATTGGTTGCCTCTTGTGTTATGATACACTTGCTGCTTGCTTTCTGCCTCCATTTGCAGCTCTATCTGTGCTAGTAAGTACTGATTGACACTCTAATTTTAAACAGCAATAACTTCTTTTCACAGCATAACAGCTTATTTATATTGACATAGTCAAACAGAACAGTAAAAAACATTTTGTTTAATGCTATTTTTGTGGTGCTAACAGTTTTAATAATGCTAGAAAAATTGTATAGAAAATGTGATGTACTTACACAGTAAAGCAGGCTGCTCAGTGTTTTCCTAAGATGGCCGCTATGTCTTTCTTCTTCAGTCTTTAGCAGTTGTGATTGGTTGCCTGACATGGCCTGATCAATGTTATGTTCCATTGGTGTGAGCATCTGTCACTCAAGTACAAAGCAGTGTCTGACTGGCTTAGCCTTAAAGAGGGTGTTTTTTAAGGTGATTATTCGACACGTTCATGCTCCAGACTCTATTATTTGACACTTTCCTGCTCACAACACTATTTTATGACACTTCATTCAACATTGTCGTGCTGCCGACAGCAAATTTTGTGACATTTCCGTGCTCACTACACCATTATTTGAGACACTGTCGCACATTCGACACTACTTTTGAAAATGTTGAAAAAAAGCTGTTTTTTTTTTCCAAAAAGACTGTAGATACTTAGAATTGTGAGAAGAATTTAGGTTCCACCATATTTATGCATATTTTCTCATGTTGTAAGTCAGCTTCCATTCTGTGACACTTGAAAACATTGTATGATGAGTTCACTAGTGTTCGGTTGTGAGAAGGATTATCTGTGTAATGTTTTGTTAGCAGTGCTATTTATTCCCATAACATGACACATGAACAGTGTGTGTGACTATGTAATGTTATTAACAAAGAAATTTGCATAACACTAAACCTTTTTTTTTCCCTGTATTTCTTATTCAGGTATCTGATACGGAACATTGTCCCACAGTACTGTGAATTTCTAGAGAAGAAAGATGCCTTCTAAGCAGAGACACATTTCTATACAGAGATGAAACAGGTATCATAGTAGTTCACTGTTGCTTAAAGCAGCAGTACTACGAAAAAAAAATTGCGCTTTTTTGACAGTTTATTCTCTGTGCCCTGCTAATCATATACCTGGTACTCTTTCTCGACAGCATTGTACTATCGCCGAGTAATTTGCTCAGTTATTCTCTGCTTTTGTTTACATTTCTGCCACCCAGCATGTTGCACTGGAACCCCTCTACTGCCAACTGCACATTTGAATGACTTGCAGGGACATCGGAATGGTCAGCAGAGGGTCCCTCTGCTGTTGTCAAAAGACGTGATGCGACTGGAAGAAAAAGCGCAGCTGAAATTAATCAGCCGTCATATTTGTTGTAGCGCTACAACACTTCAAATAAATTGCAAATATCTAAAAAACTAAGGACGACTGGGAAAAAATATTTACTGGTATGGAAACTGGAACTTTGGCTGCATGCTTACAGCTGAAAAACAGCATTTTGATTGGTCACTTCCTGATTTCGTAGTACTGCTGCTTTAAGAGTGGTCCAAAAACCACACATGGTACATCAAGACGTAAACTGAATCAGCATTTTACTCAAGGAGTGACTTCACAAGTTGCACACTCCACAGAAACAGTACGTCCTTGCTCAACTGCAAGGCAAAAATGCAGAGCTCAGCAACAGTTGCGGAAATCTTTCAGACGGAAGACTATTGTTGCAAAGACAAGCATAGAGAAGTGTACCAAGCAGCAGCATAAAGGCATGCCTGCTGATGCTCATCTGAGGAAGTAAAAATATTTCTGATCATTAGCTTCTAAAGCTAAGATTGATAAACTTATTGCTACTGTGATGAGACATGAGTGCAAAAAAACTAAAGAGTCGTCTCTCTTTGATGAAATTGCATCTCACAGTCTGCACATTTGTAAATAGGGCATTATTTGTTCTTCAACACTTGTGGCATAAGATAGCACATGTACTTGAGCAGTTCAGGAAAGTTGTGTACGACGTTAGGATGAGGCTACAATGCTATCCTGTGTTGAACCAATACAACTTCTGTGACATTTTCACAGGTAGCTGGCTGCACATGCAGCACTCAGAGGTGTATTTCTGGGAGGAGTCATAATACTCACAGAAAAAGGGCAGCAACTTCTGCATTGATGAGTCCGGTAAACTGTGTAATGTGCTGAGTGTATGTGATGACATTACAATGCAGTCAGATGATGAGTCTGACCCAACTGTTCAGCCTTGTAAGTGTCACTGTCTCTCAGGGACATGTGATGTGACTTGCAACCATAGGCAATAATCATTTGACAAAGTCAAGCACTTCATCAACCTGTTTGTCATTACTGATCGTAAAGACAGACATAAACTGTTTGAGACCATAGACCTTTGTGAGATCTGTCCACATACTGGACTTATGGGTCATTTGCTTTCATGCCTAGATAGTGGTGTTTGCGATAGTGTATTTTACCACATGCGAATGCTGGAAGTGCATCAATCAGGGATGCGGAACTTTGTGTATAGGGTCTATGAGGTGCGATGAGTTGTTGTGCAGTATACTCATCTGAATGAGTTACTGCAGTCTGGTGACATGCATGGTGCCATGACATTTCTGAAACAGCTGCGACATGACAGCAGTGTTACAGATACTGTGACTAAACAGTCATCTATTGCTGATGGAAATTCTGTCTCTGTCTTAGAAACTGATATTCTCAAGCAGTTTGGGAAATCCATTACCAAATTTGAGTTGGCTAAGACAGAGAAATTTGACTCCGTATGTGTGTCATGAGATTGGCTCTGTTATGAGAAACAAATGGTCACAGTGAACCTGGAAACCTTGTCACCGAATAATGACATGTGGTTTTGACTGTCAGCATTTCTGCTGCTAAAGTGTGACTTCCAGTTAGACCCAATCATTGTGATGTGCAAGCACTGTTTCTCCAAGGTGAAGACTAACATTCTGCCACCAAGGTCACTGCTGAACAAAATGGAGGCACATGTTATGTCTGCTGAAATTGCCACATTGAATATGTTTGAACAGATTCTTATTCAGATTATGAAACCGTTTCAAACTATTCTACGTCTGAACACAAAAACACGGAACATTCCACAAAAATAACTCATTAGGTCTCTTAAGGGTTCCGTTATGTATCTTCCACTTCCTCTGCAGGAAAATGTAGAGGCAATCTTCATTGAGAACAGTTTGGTGATTCTTGTCAATGGTGTTCCAACAAAGTCAAAGGTAATTTGGCAGGATGTTGTCAATGTAGAGAAGGTGAAGCTTGCTCTTACTTACTCGAAGACCAATAATCCCTTTTACGCAGACCTTGACATTGATTGCATGACTAGCATGTCTGCTGAACATGATGTGTTGGATACCACAAAACCAATGATTGAGGAGGTCAATGTAGAGATAAACAGTAATGTGTATGAACAGTACACAATACACCCACTGCATGGCAGAGATCCAGTAGGGGATAACATTGATCTGTACCAAATGAAACAGGTGGAATGTGAGCCTGTCAGCATTTGGGAGGCAACATTGGAAGCATGTTGTTTTCCAGACTTATTCCCAAAAGGGTCAGGTGGATGCCTAGATGAAAGAGAAGTGCGTGTGCAAGGGCTGAGTACCGCATTAGCCATGTGCTCAGTAAGGATGGCAAATTCAGATGCAACATACAGTATCTGTTCCATCTCCTCTGAGAGAGTGAGCTTAGCATACTGTCTGCGTCTATTACACATACTATACGGCTCACAATTCCACTTGATGGAATCACTGCTGCACAGTTTGTGCAGAAATTAAAGCAAGAGAATGAAAATGTGCAAGTCAATTTGTCTTCTATTCTGTCAAGTCTACGTGGTGCCAAAGAATACTGGTATCACAGACACTCTGAGGTGATGACTATTCTGCGTGAGTATGGCGCAGCCACATGGGTTGTCACACTCAGCTGTGCCAAGTATACCTGGGAGCAGGTCTTTGAACTCTTGAAGAGGGCAAATTGTGATGCAGAGGGCATTTCATCAATGACTCTCAGAGAAATGTGCTCACTTGACCCAGTGTCTGTGACTAGACATTTTCACAAGTGATTTCATGATATTCTGACTTTCATTTTGTCAAAGGACAATCTGCCTCTTGGTATTGTGGAGCATTACTTCTGGAGGACAGAATCTCAGGCATTAGGCGCTCCTCATATTCATATGTTACTGAGGATCAAGGATGCCTCACACATAGATGAACATGAAGCAGCAGAAGTGCTATCATTTATTAAGCAATACATCACTTGCTGCATACTAGACAAGTATGACAGTCCTACACTGTGGAAGTTGGTGCAGAAGTTCCAATGCCATATTTGTGTGAAATACTACCACCGGGTGGTGAAGAACAAATCTGATTGGTACACAAGATGTCTCTTCAGATTTCCCAGGCCTGTCTTTCAGGTTGGTTGCATGAATGAATAGTTTTCAGCAATGTGACACCACTTGAAGGCAAAATCAACCAAGAGGGTATATTAGTTACCCAGACACAAGAATGAGGCATCCGTCAATGACTACAACCCCACTCTTCTTCTAATACGGCAAGCAAATATAGATGTTCAGTTTGTGACTGACAACTCATTGGCTCTGGTTTGGTATGTCACTTCATACATCACCAAACCTGAACAGACTAGCTTACAAGATCTTTAGGAAGATATTGCCAGTTCAAGCAAGTCACTGACATCTCAGCTGTGGTCACTGGGATTGAAGACCCTATCACACAGAGAATGTGGTGCTTATGAAACCGGTGATCGCTTGATCAGTACACATTGTACAGCAAATCTGATGCTGTGTGCTTTCTCAGTGTAAACTACAAACAGAAGCACAAATGTGTACTTATTCCTCATGTTGAGATTGAGGAACTGGCTCTCAAGAGACCCTCTTCAAGACACATCTTGAAGAATAATCTCATTGACACGTACTACCCCCGTAGACACGAAGACATGGATCGAATGTGTTTATTTGAGGTGGCTAAGTGGTATGACTACAAGATGGATGTCTCACCTGATTGCACACATGACATTTACAGGGTCAAAGGAATGGATGGCTGTCTCATTAAGATACATAAGCCTTGGCTCATTGATCACTGCAAATTACATCTAGGCACATCTGAGAGCAGAGAGCATTACTATTTTGCTCTCCTATTCTTATTTAAACCCTGGAGGAATGAGTCTGAATTAAAAGGTGACTGTGATGCATTCGAGGAAGAATTCAATCACAGTTATGAGACATTCAAAACTGAATACTCAGACACATATATACAGAGACTAGATGCTGAGAAGGAGCAGCTTGAAAAGGCACAGAAACAACTGGAAGAAGACACTCCTGCTAGTTCACAGGACAACCTTGATCTGGAAGGAGAAGGTATACTTGGAGAACCTCTGTCTCTGAATGCCCCAGAAGTACTCATGTCGGAAGTGGAGAGTGCTATGAAACATGGCACACACTGCAGTGTTGACCCAGCAGAATTGAGAGAGAGACTCAATGAGCAGCAACATGTGGTGCACACTGCAGTTACTGATGCTGTCCGGGATGGGATACATGAACAGAAGAAATGTGACTGTCTTGACCACAAACCACTGCTGATGTTTGTTAGTGGCTCAGCAGGTACAGGAAATAGCTTCCTTATAGAGGCCATAATGGCTGTAATATATGGAAACTGACAGGCTCATTAATGACTGTTGCTGTTAGTGCTCCCACTGGATTGGCTGCATACAACATTGGTGGAGTTACATTACACCATCTCTTCATGTTGCCAGTGGAGCATGGCAAAGCAGGAGAGTATTGTAAGCTGTCATTTGAGGTTGCAGCTCAGCATCGTTCTATGTTTACTAAGATGAAGTTACTCATCATTGATGAGATTAGCATGGTCTCTAATTTGATGCTTGCCTGTATACACCTATGTCTACATGAGATTTTGGGGACTGACTATGGAGATGCATTTGGTGGTAAAAGCATCGTTGTATTTGGAGACCTTTTACAACTTGCACCAGTTAATGCAGAACATGTCTTCGCAGCTCTGACTGTCAAGCAGGCTAAGAATACACTAGGCTACACTGGAGGTTGTAACCTGTGGGAGTTATTACCTATGTCGAGTTGTGTCAGAACATGCGGCAGAGTGGTGATCTGGCTTACAAGGCACTGTTGGATCAAGCTCATACAGGTTCTTTGTCACCAGAACATCTTTCAATGTTACATGGTTGAAGAATCAGAATGGATACTACATTCATAGAAATAGCATGTGATGTTTCAGTGATGTGTACTCCAGGGGCACATGGATTGTGTGTCTTATGCCACGACTTAAGAAATTTGCTGAGTTCAACAGTGTTATGTTGCAGAGAGAGAATCAAGAAATTCTCATACTGCATGCTGTTGATACAGTTAATGGTGTCATTCTAAGTCAGAAGCTGGTAGCGAAGATGACTGAATGACTGTCTGAACTGAAGTCAGATGTTTCACACACAGCTGGCCTGGAAACTGTTCTTACAGTTTGTAAGAATGCAAGTGTCATGCTACAGCATAATCTTGATGTTGAGCGATGGTAAATGGTGCCATGGGTCACATTATAGACTTCGTTCACAATGTTCAGAAGATGTTTATTGAGACACTTGTTGTCCACTTTGACAACATGTAACAGCTTGTGCACATTGATAATACCTGTGTTAAGTTCCAGGTATTTAATGTTATCTATGTCAACAGGAAACAGTTCCCAATATGTGTTGCGTATGCTGTTTCAATTCATAAGTTTCAGGGCTTGAGTTTGGATTCAGCAATGGTGGACATAGGCACAGACATTTTCAAAGATGGCATGAGCTACGTTGCACTTTCATGCATCCGCAGTCTTTCTGGGTTGCACATCATAACATTCGCACCTCAGAAGATACGTGCTGACAAGCAATGTTTTGTCAAGTACAACAGATTACTTACTCTGTATCAGCCACAGATGTCTCTAATACCACTACCTACGTATGAGGTTGTGTCACATAATACAGTCACAGCTTCACCTGGCAATAACAGAAAAAGAGCTACCACTACAGAATCAACTGTGCAGAGTACTAAGAAGGTCAGAATGTCAAATGCAGATGCAGAACCAGTTGTTGCTCAGAAGTCACTTGGCATGGCTGTTGTCCCAGTGTTTGATAACAGTACTAGAGTAAACTGCTATGCTAATTCAGTTATGCAAGCTTTTCTCCACATGCTACACTTTGGCCAGGCAATATCAGCTTCACAAGACACTCCCTTATCAAAGGCATTGAAGGAAGTTGTCAACGTGAGTTCTGATCAGTCAAACAATGTGCTGTCACTGACACCTCTACGTCAATTCTTAACTACATATGATGGATGCAGTACATTTTCTGCTAACATGCAACAGGACGCCAGTGAGTTTATGATGGCCATCATAAACAGCTTGGATGAAGAGTGGATTCCAATGTGTCAGTACTTCACTGTCTCATATGTTACCAGATATGTATGTCTATCATGTGGTCATTCAGAGCGAGAAACCACTGAAGACATGCTTTGGGTTTCTCTTGTGCCTCAGTCTCAAAGTGTCATGTTCCGGCAGCTGTTTACCAATGCTGAAAGTGGTCACTTATGTGTAAGATGTGGAGGTTCATGTACTCAGTCTATACATCTCAGGACTTCATCTCACTATCGTATGCTTGTTTTGCATAGATTTGACTGTAACGGGCTCAGAGTTGACACACCTATCACTGATTTCACAGCTGGTAGAATTATATTTAACTAAGCAGTGTTTGACACTCAGGCTGTGATCTACCACTATGGCCAGTTTGTACATTCTGGACATTACACTTGTTTGTTGAGGTACACAACAGTCTGGGTTGAATGCAATGACTCCAAAAGCACTTTTAAGCAGAGACTGCCGTGACACTTAAAAAATGCATATGTGCTGATATTGAAGAATTACTACAATCTTCATGCATCAGAGGAATAGTCACACAACATGTGACATACCTTGCTGTCCATTTTGCTACAGAGTGAGTTCTGGTAAACATTTTTTTCATGCAAATCTGCATTCAAGATTACACTGTTAACACATCACATGATTTACATGCATATGTTTACTTAATCTGACTTATAAGATTGTTGCGTTGATCAGGGACACAGTAAAAATAGTTGCAGTGCTCTTCAATCGGTGGCAACTGTCTTTGCAGTCACTAGAGAAACCACACTTAGATGTCTGATGAAGACTTTGAAATGTCAAAAGAGATATTCCTATCTGGTCGTCCTCTTCTGTCATTGTCTTTTCTTATGAGTATGTCGTATGCAGCCATAACAAGTACTACTTGACACATTTGCCAACTGTGTGCCTCTACTGAGGCACAATACTTGTCCATGTGCATAAACAAAACTGCATAATACATGTCTTTCTAAAGAGTTGTTTGCGTCATGACATCATTTGGATCTTTTATGAGTAAAAGATATCCTGGTGTTTGTGCCACTTTTGTGTTAGCACAATTGAACACTGTTTTTTTACATGATCTGCTGACCTTTACTTAAGAGTACAATACTCTGAAGTATACATCACTCTGTGACATGTTGAGTATCACCAGGTGTGGCTTGTGTTTTTTTGTTTTTGTTTGCATCTTCACTGAATACCACCGTATTGTGCTGCAACAGTGTCGTACTATCCCTGTTTTCTTGCTGCACATCTGTGTTGTACTTATGATTATTAATACATTATTTGAATACATTTAGTACTGTTAGGTTTTAAGTAGTTGTACTAATTGCTATTTAAGTGAATTTATTAAACAATGTTTCATATTTCACTGTTTAACAGTATGTGATTCACAAGTATTTAAACATGTTGTTAATATATTTATTAATATAACATAGATATTTAGTATAACTTTTCTAGTTTGCAGTAATTTCATATAGGCATCATAAATAGTAAAGTAGAGTGTTGTGGTAGATATTTCTTATCAAGAGATGCCATTTTCTGACTAAGAGATTCTTTAATGTAATATTCATAGCATTCTGTAAAATTATTACTTATTAGTAACTACAAGTTTTTAGTGATGTAGATACTTCATCAGTTCACTATTACTGTTGATTATAGCTTTGATCATTTTCAGTGATGTGTATAGTATCTGTTACCATATGCCATCAAATTTTGGTTTGTGTAAGAAGTTAATTAAATGTATGTGTAACATTGTGCACTATTGTTAATCAGACACTTTCACTAACACCTGCTTTTTATGTTCCTGATAATATTTCTTGATCGCTGCTATTGAGGGGTCAGGTGGGAATTTTCCAAATGCTCCCATATATCTATACGTCTTCACATGTATATGTATATGTGTATATATATATATATATATATATATATATATTATGTCTACACATAAATATATCAGAATTAAATGTTTTAAAATAGCTTTCAGATGTATCTTTTTTTAGAGAGCACTATGTGTTTGTGGTGCTATTATTTAAACAGTTGGCATCTGGTTTTTCTCCCACCCCAGGAACATTCACATTATCAGTCACACAATGACAATAACATCTTTACTGTTTGATGCATGTAAGCAGTATATAGAGAGTACTGTGGTAGCTGTGTTCATGTGTTGTGTGCTACTGTCACATCTTACTCATGAAGTACCTGTCATATTGTTTTACATGTATTTTAAACTTTGGTGTGATACTTTTTTAAGACTGGTTTGTGAGACTGATTTTGTGTACAAATTGGACTTTTAATTCAGCCTTTTTTATCAACTTTTAATTGGGCAATAAATCTTTTTTAAGCCTTATCTACTTGTGTTGACAAAGGTCCCTAAGGCCACTGCCAGATATTGGCATGTTATTAGAGTGATGATTATCAACACACTGTCATTCAGAAGACATAAGAAATATGTAAGATATAAAAACATATATAATGTGATACAGCAACAACTGATGGGCAGTATGAATACATAGGATGAAGTCACTCGGATGACATACTAAGTTACATACTAAGAGTAATAGATACACAGGAGGCCTTTGCCCATATAAGTGCACCTCCAGATCCTGGAACTTGTTTATACCTTATTTAGTAAAAATTTGTCAAGGTTGATTTTGAAGGTTTCTATATTTATTGAATTAAATGAATTTTGTGGTAGTCCATTCCAGATTGATATAATTCTTTGAGTAAAAAAATAGCATCTTCGATCTAATTTGGGATATGTTAGAGTTAATTGAAATTTATGACTTCTATGATTCTGTTCTCTTATGTTAAAGGTCATTCCTAACTGTGTCACAAGTTCCTCATCATTAACAATTTTAAACATCAGTAGTATATCTCCCCTTGTCCTCCTCATTTTATTTATGAAGTCTATGATTACAAATACCTTTGAGCCATGGCTCTTTTACAAAGGTTCCATGTCAGAGAAATACAAATTATGGGGAACATCAAGACAGGCATTACAACAATGTGGACATTGCAAGCGGAGTAGAGATTAATACAGTTCAAGGGTAGCATTGTGACAAGGCAGCTAGCGGCATTTGTCAGAGAAAACAGACAACAGATAAGAAGTGCCAGAGTCATAGGGAGAGGGAAGAGGGTGAGGGGGAGAAGGAATGTAGGAAGGGTGTCGAGAGGGTGAAAAGTGCAGCATTGGGTATACCAAGATGTGAGGGTAGAATCCAGTGAGGAGGGGAGGGGAGAAGGGGACAACTAGAGCAGAAAGGGAAGTGGAGGAACAAGGTTAAGTTGGGCAGTCACAGGAGCTGTTGGTAGTGAGATAGACCCGGAGCCCAGTTTTAAATGTACCAATAGTTGGGGCAGAGGAGATGGCTGGGCTGAGGCCATTGAACCAGAGTGGCACTAGATAAGCAAAAGAGTGTTGTCCCTGTGAAGTGTGACAGTGGGGGACTTTCAGTAGCTGTAGCGTGGATCTCCTAAGGCACCATTTGTTAATTCGGTGTTGTAACAGAGTTGAGACCCCAGGAGGTGCAAGGCCAAGGTAGATTTTTTTCACCATGGAGCAGGTGAGAAACTTTATGCGGTTTGATAGTTGGAGCCAGCCGGTCTGCGTGTACAGGTCCAAGGTATATAAATCCAGATCTGCAATCTGTTCCTCATAACATTTATGCTGTAGCCCATCTATCATCCTGGTGACCCTTCTCTGCACCCCCTCCATTGCATCAATTTCTCACCTAAGCTAGGGACTCCATAAGGGGGAACAATAATTGAGATGGGGATGCACATAGGCTCTATATAATGGAATGATGCATGCTTTACTTTTGGACACAAAAGATCTTTTTATGCATCTGACTATTTTGTTGGCTTGTTTTCTAATATGGTTCATGTGTGATGTAAAAGTAAAATTATTATTAATGATTATTCCCAAATCTTTTTCTTCATTTACATATATTAATTTAGTATTATTTAACACAAAAGCAACATTGGGAATATTATCTCCTAGATGCAGAATTACATATTTTTTAGCATTTAAACCATATCATTTTTATTTGCCCAGGTTTCAAGTTTAAGGAGATCTTTGGAAAATTCCACTATGTCATTAGGTGTTCTCACCCTGGCTATAATTTTAGTATCATCTGCAAAAAATGATTAGCCAGATTCTCTAAGTTTGATGTCATATCTGAAACAAAAATATTAAAAAGTGTGTGTCCCAAAACTGATCCCTGTGGCACCCCACTGGTAACAATACCTATGGTAGAAGTATAACTTCTTATCTGTACTACCTGTGTACGTTTACTTAACCAGTCATGGACCCAATTGACCAAAACCGGATGCATCCCAAGCATTGTCATCTTATTCAACATGGTTCTGTGCAGCACCTTATCGAATGCCTTGCATAAGTCCAGTTAAACAATATCCACTGGTTCTCTTTGGTAAAGCAGGCTACTTACTGTTTCATAAAAAAACAGTGACATCAGAACTTCTACACTTGGTGGCCCATGATGATGGATGTGTCTTGTAGTACGTTTAGACAGTTGTATGTTATTTCTGTCACCTGTTGCTGGTTGTCTGTGATTGGTCGTGTTGCCTTGGTCCTCCCCCCTACTTGCATGTATGTGTGTGTGGAGCTGGGGGTTGGGGGAATGCAGAGTTAGGGTTTTCAACTCTAACACCGAATTTCCTCACTTATGTCACTGTGGAACAACCCTAACTGATGCAGTAAACTGATTTTTTTTTGTCATAAAAAAACAAATATATATATTATAGTGGCACAATAGTGCCACTATAGTTAGAGTTGAGTACCCCATTTAAGGTTAAATCTCAAATTTTGCACCTTAATAACTTTGCAACCATACAATGGATTTGCCTGAAATTTTTAATGCACAGTCTGGTACTATAGATCTCTGGATCTGACCAGTTGCATTATGGTCAGATATACAGTTGTAGAGCTACAGCATACCAATAAATTACGCATTTTTGCATGTTCCTTTGCTCGCACCTACAGCCTGCACAGTTTACGTGATCCGTCCGAAAACATCAGGAAACATGCAGCTGTGGTCCCCAATGTGCCTTTCAAATATTTCATGAAAAAATATTAAATGGTTCAAAAGTTATTCAAAAAATACTGAATCCCATCATAGTCAATGAGAAAAGTTAACAAACTATGCGACAGTGTCACAAATGCAGTTTTTACTGTCACAAATTCCCCTTTTACTTTCATGATTCAGCCATTTTGTTTCAGTTGGTGGTCAGAAAAATGCTTGACATTTAAATCTGGGTCCCTCTAGGGACACGAAAGTGTTGTGATTTTCAAAAGTAATTTGCGACAGTATGACCAAAACAATGGGAAATATTTGCCACCCTTCTGCAAAACAACAGGGCTGAAATTTGCAGGAAAGAAAGCCAACATCCCCCAGGTGTGCCTTTTGGTGGTTTGGTGCCAAAATATTACTGGGCTGCACAGTTACGGCACTCTGAAGTTGACACTTTTCCCCATGGGATAACATTATGGCATCTGCCGCACCGTTCAGGTCCCGTATCTCGAAAACGGTTCGAGATACAGACTTTTCATCACGAAATGCTTAGTCCCCTTCTTGGGGGTTAAGTACAAAACTAACCGGGAAAGTCATAAATAATATGAGATTTTAATTTTTTTTCCTACATTGTACGGTTCCCGAGATATAAGCAATTTAATATTCCAAGTGCTTATTTTCTGGTCTGAGGGCCACTGTTATGCCCACATTCTTTCTATTCACTGTGCTTGTGGATGCACCTGTTTGGGACATAAAAAGTTTTGTGTCACCATTGGTGTTACCATTTGCATTTGCATTTGTGTTACCGTTTGCGTTTTCGTTACCATTTTCATTAGCATTTCCGTTTTCATCACCGTGTGCTTTACCATTTGTGTTTGCGCTTGCGTTTACATTTTCATTTGCATTGCTGTTTCCTTTTGCATTTCTGTTTGCGTTAACGTTACCATTTTTGGTTTCGTTACCATTTGCATTACCATTTGCGTTTGTGTTTCCCTTACCATTATCGTTTGTGCTTGCGTTTCCATTATCATTTGCATTAAAATATCCATCTGAATCACCGTTATCATTACCATTTGCATTGGCATTTGTATTTGCATTTGTGTTACCATTTGCGTTAATGTTTACATGTGTGTCACCATTACCATTGATGTTACCACTTCACTTTGCACTTCCATCAACGTTAGCGTTACAGTTACCATTACCGTTTGCATTAACATTTGCGTTTGCATTTCCATTAATGTTTCCATTACCGGTTCCATTTGCTTCACCATTACCATTTACATTTTTGTTTGCACTTGCATTTGCGTTACCGTTTGCGTTTCAGTTTCTGTCACAGTTACCGTTACTGCTTTGTTTCGCATTTCTGTCAACGTTAATGTTACCGTTACCGTTTGCGTTTATGTTTGTGCTTGCATTTCCGTTACTGTTTGTGTTAGCGTTTATGTTTGTGTCACCTTTACTGTTACTATTTGCATTTGTGCTTGCATCTGCGTAACCCTTTAGATTTGTGTCACCGTTAGTGTTACCTTTACCGCTTCGCTTTGCGTTTTCATCAACGTTAGTGTTACGGTTACCGTTACCGTTTGCTTTTATGTTTGTGCTTGCATTTGCGTCACCATTACCATTACCATTTGCATTTCCACTTGCGTTTGCATTACCGTTTGCGTTTGCACTTCCATTTACATCAACATTAGCGATATCATTACCGCTTCGCTTTGCGTTTCTGTTAATATTAGCTCTAACGTTACCGTTTCCATTTGCATTTGCATTTTCTTTACTGTGTACATTTGCATTTCCATCATCGTTTGCATTACAGTTTGCATTTGCGATTGCGTTTCCATTACCATTTGTGTTTGTGTCATCGTTACTGTTAGCATTTGTGGTTACGTTACAGTTACCATTACCATTTCTTTTTGCATTTGCATTTACATCACCATTACCGTTTGCGTTTGCATTACTGTTTGTGTGACCAGTTGCATTTGCATTTCCATTTGCATTACTGTAACTGTTACCATTTGCATTTGTGTTTACATTTCTGTTGGTGTTACAGTTACCATTAGCATTTGCATTTCACTCACCATTATCGTTACTGTTAGCGTTAGTGTTACTGTTATTATGCAGACATGAGCAGCATATTGGGAGTGTGGGGCCCCCCACCACCATATTCTATTCACTATTTATATTGCACATTCTCAAAAAGAAAGGAAATTCATGGCAAAAAACTCAATTAAATGCCTCAGTTAGGGTTGTTCCACAGCGACAAAAGTAAGGAAATTCGGTGTTAGGGTTACCAACCCTTGCACCCCACACCCACCCCAACCCCACCAACATGCATTGGGGTGTGCATTGAGGTAATTGGGCCTAACTCTCACCCCATTCTCCCATACTGCACCACCTCAGCTTATTTACACATGGAATGGGGTGAGAATTAGGCCCGATGACCCCAATGCACATCCCGATGCCTGTTCGTGGGGGTGGGGTGGATGTGGGGTGCAAGGGTTGGTAACCCTAACACTGAATTTTCTCACTTTTGTCACTGTGGAACTACCCTAACTAATGCATTAGATGGATTTTTTTTGCCATGAATCTATATATATATATATATATATATATATATATATATATACATAGCTATAGATAGACAGATAGGTATAGATATATCACTAGATAGATATATGTGTTGGATGGGTCAGGCTCAAATTCGTCAGCTGCCCCAGGGGGAATACCCTATAGTATCTGAGCATTTTGAAATTTACTGTATGGAAGTGAATTTTGTGCATAGCCTTGATTAAAATTGTTGATCATATATGCAGTTTGAATTTGCTGATAAAACATTGGCCTTTCCCCAAGAATGTTGTCTTGTATTTTATTGGGATTGGGAAGTGACTCTATCTGGGCAATGTACCTCCCGGCTATCTCTGGGAGGTTGTCTGCCCAGTGGCCATGGCCAGTCCCTCAGTTCGACCTTTCAGGGCAGAATGGCCTGGGAAGGTCGAACCAATTGGTCTTTGTACCTGCCCACAGATGGGGCTAGGAGTAGCCACAGTGTGGGTGGGGCAAAATGAGGTTTCTTAAGGACCAGGCAGAAGAAGGGTGGCCTCTTTATGCCTGGCTGTGAGGAGGAAAGGCAGTGAAGTCCTCCCACCCTCCCACAAAAGAAGCAAGGGCTGATGGATGGGTTGTTGATGGCCTCTTTTAAAACATATTTATTCAAAAAGTTTTTAATCTTATATGACTTTACGGATTTGTCGGGATGTTTTATTCTATTTTATTATTGTTTGTTAAGTGCTCTGAGCCCCTGGATAGGGTGCTATATAAATAAAATGTGGCTTGTCATCATGAGTAGTGTGGCAAAGGGTGGATGCTCTGGGCCAATAAGAAGATACTGAGGTTAAAAGAGATCAGAGGAGGTAGCCTGGGAAGAACATACTCCAGAAGTGGTCACTAGTTCGTTGGAATGTGAGACAGATTGTGGGACTGTGGGGGGTGATGGCTGGGCAGATGAGGCCCTGTGAGGGCAGCGCTGCACAGCTATGGCCTAGTGAGTCCAAATCCATGAAACCAAGCCTGTCAAGGGGTGTGATGACCCAGTGGAGGGTTGCCAGACTGCCTAGGTCTAAGGCTGGCTGGTGTATGTATATGTGTGTGTACATATATATATCCCCTTGGTGGCACTATCTCTAGGGTTACTACCTCTGCCTGTCTTCTTAACAACAGGTTGAGGGACCTGGGTTTGATATTATGGTGCCTCCACCCAGAGTAAAAATAATGGGGGTATCTACCTAGCTTGGTATAGCCCTCTGGGAAGCTATAACCACCCACAGACCCACCTAGTGGCCTTATACTCTTTGAGGGGGAACAACCCTGTACAGCAGTTAACACATAGTTAGCCAAGAACATTAATAATATGCACATACCCTTTGCACTTACCACCAGGGTCTGTCCTTCAGGAAATTCCCTGGAACCCCCTGTAAAAGCAATGTTAGCAAGACAAGACAAGTATACACTTTCAATACTATAATCCAACTATAATATTTTATTTATTTATTGAAATTTTGGATAACACCTTTGAGAACAAGATCATTTCATAGCTTCCACATCAGACGAACAATACGTATTGGAAAAGTATGAGACGGAGAACAAACAAAACAAATAATTATAAAAAACATTACAACAGTATATAACTAGAGATGTTCCAGTATATGTGGCATTGTACAATGTATGCCAAGGTGTGTATTTGATTAAAACCTGGACTACAAAGGGTCATATTAGAGGGGTGGAATCTTATGAAATGACCCTTTACAGGAAAATGAGAACAGGCTCAGCCTAATATCTAATAACCAACAAGATAAGGAATGGCATCAGCCCAGGGACCTCATCAGAGGTGAGAAGGTATGGGACAAAGCATTTTAAAGTGACCAAGGGAGCTCAGGAGATACAACGGGGTGGGGGGGATAGGGAAAAGCCATAGAGGGGTGACAGGAAAGAGTGGAAGGGATCAAGAGGAAATGTGAAAGGAGAATGATTAGTAATTCTTATATGCCAGGTTAAATGTGAAACAACAAATCAAATTTATTAAGGGGTCGTGAACAAGGAAGGGGGCATGAATCTAGATGAATGATTACTGATTAGATTCAAGTTACTATACATGGGCCCAGATATTCAAAAGGGTTGTGCCATGCGCAATAGGGTTGCTCCAGCGCAAGTCCAAAAATGAGCCATTCTGCGATATTCAGCAGGAGGCAGATGCGCCCCCCCCAAATCATGCTGAGCAAGAGCGCAATGATAATTAATGCATGCACAACTGAAGGGGGAGGAACCATGCATAAATGGCGCAGTGTGATATTCAACAACATGCGCCATGCGCAATAGGGGAGCAAGTGGAAGTTGCGCGATAGCAGAAATGATCCAAAATAAAAAGGAACAAGGGAGAGGTGCAAGAACGCTACCGGGAAGGCACACGTGGCTGACCGCTAGGCAGACACACAAGGCAGGACAGACACACAGGGCAGGACAGGGAAAGGGCACCCTGAACCCACAGGCACAGGGAAGGTGTGGGGAGCCACAGCCACAGCCAGTGCTGAAGGGGGAAGTGCCACACAGCACTGAGGCCACCACAGGATGGTGTTCCTGGTGCAGGGGAAGTAGCAGCCAGGACAGTGGGGGGAACACAGAAACAGCTGCCGGGGGGAACACAAGCCAGGGTCATGGCCAGTGCCACCATCCAGATGGAGGCAGTAATGAGGGGGGTGAGAAAGCAGGCAGCAGGGAGGCACTGCCATGGAAGGGCCTGTCGGCTGTATGCCCCCAACAGGCAGTACCGAGCCCTCACCAGCTTCGAGTTGTACAGTGACACCGAGATTGTGGGCTGGTACCACCTGAATCTGGCAATTCTGAGGTGGTTCTGTGAGCTGTGCAGTGATGTGATGCAGGCACCCACACGACGGAGCCATGCTCTGTCAGTGGAGACTAAAGTGACAGCTTGCATGTGCCTGCTCACCATCGGTACCTTCCAGAGACCAACAGGGGACACCACAGGCATAACCCAGTCGGCCGCATCATGCCACCTCACCCAATTCTTCAGTGCACTGCTGCCACATGCCGTGGAGTACATCCATTTCCCCAGCACACTGGCGGAGTGCGCAGCAAACATACAGGAGTTCCACAGGGTAGCACGTATGCCTAGCATGCTAGGGGCAATAGACTGTACCCATGTAGCCATCTGCACATCACCTGGCCCTGAGGGGGCTGCATATATCAATCAGAAGGGCTATGCAAGCATCAACTGCCAGGTGGTGTGCGATGCCAGGGAGTGCATAATCAATGTCTGTGCCACACACCCCGGGGGCACACATGATGCCTTCATCTGGCACCAGTCGGCACCGTGCCACAGATTTGAGAGTGGGGACATCCCCACTGGCCACTTAGTGGGTGAGTATGCAAACCACATGGAAAAACATAGAGCTTGGGAGGGGCATGGTCAGAGGTGACATGGGTAGTGGCCTACATGGCCCAAGGCAGGGCAATGTTGATCACCAAACTAACCTCCACCCTCTACACACAAGTGACAGTGGATACCCACTCCATCCCTGGCTGCTCACACCATACCAGTGGCCCGCGACCCCATCACAGCAATGCTACAATGAGGCACATGCCACCACATGCAATGTCATTGAGCAAGTGTTTGGGATGCTGAAGACACGTTTCCGTTGACTAGACACCTTCGGTGGTGCCCTACAGTACAGCTCCTCAAAGGCCTGTAGGCCGTTCCTGGCCTGTTGCATCCTGCACAACATGGCCAACGACTGTGGGATAGCCGTACAGGTCGAAGAGGGGGACAGCAATGGGGACGATGAGGAGGCTGGTGAATATGGTGATGGGCAGCCCCTCCTTGGGTGACAGGACCCCCGACTGCTTCAGCTGGCACAGCTGCACCAGGACACCATCACAGAGGAGCACTTCAACCAACCCAGGTAAGTCATGGGGCCATGTGCAACCACCAGTGGCAAAGGCACAACCCACAAACACCATGGACAAACACCAGGGGTGCATGCTGTCAAGGGAAGTGGCCGAGCATGGAACCGCACACACCGCCAGGGATGGGCGAGGTTTAACATGGCATGCGGTCATACACATACACACACACACACACACGCGCACACACACACACCCCTCACAAGACATGCACAAAGGGTAGGAGGCATGCTGACCCAGACCGCCACCCCTAGCCACACACACGTCCACATACCACCACACCCACTGCCTGTCATTATGCATGTGTCAGACGCTGAGCACCATTGCACAGTGGCGTACAGCACAACGCAGGCATCATCATGCACACACCATGGTGAACAGCAGCCAGAAGGGTGTGCAGATGGAATGTGTGTGTGCATGCAGGGCCGGGTACCCCACCCGTGCATTGCCTGCTGAATGACACAATGCACACAGGGCAGCATCAGATAGTAGTTGTGCTGGGAGACAGGTCAGTCATGTGCCACAGTGCCACGGCCACCACAGATGTGTGGGTGGCCCCGTCGAGACCCACCAGCAGTGACAGGCTGACCACTGGCCTCATGGGGTGGCACCGATGGTCCCCCAGGGGTTCCACTGTGTGAACGCGACCATGCTTGTGCAGGGGTCTGCAGCACACCGAACATGCGTGTGCCAAGCGTGCTCGGGATGCCCACAGCTGAACCTGGTGTCAACAAGGATGGTGTCACATGACACTGGGAATGGGGGGTGGACATTGCACTGTGTGGTGTCTGCGATGCATGGGCAAATAACTGTGTGCCCATTGTGGCCATGACAGCTGTGAATGCCTGTGTCTGCCTGTCAATGGCAGTGGTCACATCCTCCCGCAACTGGTACATCCCTGCCAGGAGCAGAGCAGTGTCTCTGCTGCGCCACTCCTCTGCCTGGTGCAGAGCCGCACTCAGTGCATCCACCACTGTCACAAGCCACATCTGCTGATCAACTGATGCTTGCAGTATGCGGGTGTGCTCATCTAAGAGGTCATCTGCCTGATTGGCATGTTGTCCCTCAGGGTGTTCACGGCCCTGATGCTCATCACCCCTTGAGGGTAGGCGCTGCACACCAGGGCCAGGCCTGGGCATGTCCACAGGTGGTGCACTGACACCACCCCCTGACACTGTACCCCCATGGCTATTGGCTGACTGCTGATACTGCCCCTCTGGCTGCCGCTCTCCAGGGCTCAATGGTGCCGCCACAGTGGCTGCAACAGTTCCACTGTCCTGGACACACACCAGTGCTGCCCCACTGGTGCAGACAGACACAGGCTGGGACTGTGATGACACGCAGGCCTCCACGGCGGCACCACCCACAGCCGTGGCCACGATGTCACCTGCTGTGTGGCCATCCTGTGGCCCACACGTGTCACTGCCCATGACGTTAGCTCCATCATCATTGGTGACGGATCTGGCACCAGCCTGAGTCTCAGCATGCTGGCATCCATGGACACTGGTATGCTGGGACACGGGCAGGGCCTCCTCCGCACCTGCTCCACCAACATCAGTCCAGACGTCCAGGCGGGCCCACTGTCACCCTGACCCCCGTATTCCTGTGGCAGTGGATGGGTCCTCCTCCATCTCCATGATACTGGCCTCAGTGGAGAAGCCCACCACCGCTGACCCATGTAGATGCTCAGGAGTTGTAAGGGAGAAAAGTAGCATTACTGCATGTGACCTACCCTGTCCCCCCCAATAGACAGACCATGACCTACCATGCAGTGATGGGCTACCACTGGTCTGGAATCCACCACCCGAAACACCCTCAATGGCGCAATGCTGCATGCTGCCAGCAACCCGCTCCTCCTGTGGGGTCAGGCGCTGCACCTCCGACTGTCCCCCACCGGTCGCAGACTGTGCTGCCCTGATGGCAGCCACCTTCTCTTTAATTCTCAGCCTGTCCGTGCCCATCTTCTTTTTGCACTCTGCACAGAGTGCTGGTGGCTGCCATGCAGGTTGACAGCATGCGCCACCTCCTCCCATGCAGCAGCACGGGCCTGTGGTGTTCCCTGGTGTCCGCTGAGAAGCAGCTCCTGGTCGAGGTAGGCCTCAAACAGGGCATCTGTCTCTGCCTTTGTGAAGTTTGGCCTCCTCTTCCTCCCACGACTCTGTTCCTCTTCCTCCACCACACGATCGGTCATGATTAATCCTGTGAGAATGACAGGTGTTACCTGTGACTGTGCAGTCTCATGCATGTCCCAAACACCACAGTCCACACTCCCAAACAGCATGCAACTCACCGCAATAGACTGCAGTAACCGACTATGGCCAGTGCAGCCCAATGTCGCATTTTTATAGCGCAACCCATGCAAATGAGGTGAGGCACATCTTTAAGTGGATGCAAATGCAGTGACTGCGCCATTGAATGGCTGATTGGATGATTTGCATATGCTGGCTAAATATTGCACTGTTGCGCTTTGCGCAATTGTGTTGAACATGCTGAGCCAAGGGCACAGTTCTGTGACATGCGCAGTACACACCTAACTGCGCATGCCCGGGTTGATGACGCAGGCGCCTGCCACGCTGCTGATGTGCTGTGTGCAGGAGGCAATGCAGGGCACGGCTACCATTGTGTCAGTGGTGCTACAGCACTGTTCACATATATGGCGCTATGGCACTGGGGCATCGTAGGTGCACTGGGGCAACAGCGCGGTAGGCTGCTACAGGAGGTGGCACACAGGCACCCAATCGCACTACACGCATTGGGTTCCAATCGCGCTGTGGCTGTCCATGTGCCATAGACCCTTGACCCTGTGCCTGACCTTTGCCCCCTAGGTGCCATGTGTCAGGCATGGGTGCACCACTATCGCGCTGTTCGGTGACAGCGCGATAGGGAATGGCAATGCTGTACTGCGCAGCATCTGCACGTGGCAGGACCACGCTGCCGAGCACCATTTTGATTCAACCAGACAGCAGAGAAGGCGTGGAGGTGTGCAGTCATTTGGAGCCAGGTTGAGCTAGCCAACCTGGTGGCTATAGTTGAGCCCCATGCTAGGGCTTTGTATGGAAAGGTACCCCTGGACAGGGCAAGGAGTGTGGTCTGGCAGGAGGTGGCCAACACCCTGGAGGAGGCCACCAGTATGGGGCGCACAGTGGAGCAGTGCCACCATCGTTATGGGGACCTGAGGCACAGGGACCTGGACTGCTTGCCCACCTGTGGGCATGTGCCAGGAGGGGCATGGTGCCATGGCCAGGTAGGTGCAACATCCATGCACTATTATCGTCCATACAGGTATCACGGTTGCATGTGTCCGGCTGGGGGGGGCCATCCGGTGTTGGCCGTGGTGGTATCAGGGTGTAGGGTGAATGGGTATGGCTGTGTGGGATTGCACACACATGGGGGTGGGGGGACTTTGCTACCAGATTGTACTGATGTTCCCCTTAGGGCCCGGAGAATTCCGGCAGAACTGGGACCAGAGGCGCCACATGGAGGAGCAGAGGGCCAGGAGGGATGATGGTGGTCAGCGGCATGTGGACCAGCCTGATGATGGTGAGTGCCTTACATCCATGATTACTATTGTATGCTGTATAACTGGGCAGGCAGTGGGGCATGGCCACCATCCATTGACACCACTGCCATGCACGCAACTTCAGTGTTCCCCATTCACTGTTTTAGTGCGGTGGGCCACCACCCTATATTTTTTCATCACTGCTCTATATTTTTTACCACCACCCTATATTTTTTTGCCATCACCATATATTTCTATCCATTACTGACTGATTTTTTTTTTTACTAAATCCTCCAAAATTGTCTTTTATTGACATCCTTTACTACATTACTACCCCTGTTTTGATACCAGCACACTATACTGTACTTAAAATCAGCTTATGAACATGTACAGTTCATATAGGAGATCCACAAAAATAACGCACATTTTGACCCGATCACCACTGCCACCACCCTATATTTTCAGACAGTGGGGAACCCTGAAGTTGTTACAGTCAGCACTGTCCAGTGGCACTGCATGTCTGGGAGTGCATCAATGGTGGTCCATGCGTGCACTGGGCACATGGCTGTGGCATTGCCTTCACATTGCATAGCCAAGTCACTGTATGGCCATGGTGGTGCTGTGCAGGACATGGGCGGTGGGTGTGTGCAGTGGTCCACATGGCTGTGGCTGCCTGGGTAGGCAGGTCTTGTGGACAGTCACTGTGGGTGGTCACACACCATCATGGGGCATGGCACATGGCTGTATGCCATGCACAATGGGTGGGCTGCAGGGGGCTGGACAATCACACTTATTGACTCTGCTCCCTTGTCCTAGGTAGAAGGAGTCTCCAGGAAATACAGAGGGGTATCCGTGAGCTGCTCCAGGTGGTGAGGGAGACGTTGGAGCTGCTTCATCGAATCCACCACCACGGGGTGAGGTGGAGAAGGAGAAGCAGACATCGGCACATGATGAGGAGGACCAGGGCGCACGTTGATGTCCCCATGCCCCGACTACCACCTTCCCCCTTTGACCCACCCTCACACCCCTTTTTCTCTCTCCCATATGTTCACCCCTGCCCCTTACCCACCCCCACCTGTTATGTGGCCCTTCCCCCGTAAATATATGTAAATAGTTTTTGTTACATCTTTTAAATATATGCATTTTGTTATGACAACTGTGGTGGTCTCTGATTTGCAGTGAGCTACAGGTGCTCAGCTGCAGTGGTGTGCATGGCGTCAGGAGTAGTGCATGCATGGGCATGTGTGTGTATGTGTGCAGAGGTGAACCCGCCTATGGTGTGGGCAGGGGGATCGGTCACTGTCTGTGGTTTGTGTGTTGTACTCTGTGCACTGGATGCCTGTGTGCAGTGGTCCATGGGGCCTGCACTGTGTGCATGGCATCCCTGTCAGACCGTCCATAGCCTGTGCAGCTGACACCCTTGCATGTCTGTGATATGCACAGTCTGCGTGTCAGTGGTGGCTGTCCATGCTGGATAACAACTGTACCCGGCACAATGCCAGATTGCCTTCCATCACCAGTATGGTACACTTCGGGCTCTGGTGGCACTGTGGCCTCCGCTGTTGTTGTTCCCCCTCCATGCTGTCACTTGTGTCTGTTGCAGGGGATGTGCTCCAGTGTCTGTCACCTGTGCACTGGTGGCATGCTGGTGGCATACAGCTTCATGATGCCTGCGCAGGGTGGTTGGCACACCTGTGCAATGTAGGGGTGCTGGCCATGTGTACACGTCAGCCCTGGCCACACACCAGTGGCTTGGTTGACCCGCTACTGTGTCCCTGTGTTGGTATGCCCTTGGGTATGGGTGGGTGTTTGTCTATGCACTGTGTTGCATCCTGTGTGGTGCATGCCTCCATGCTACACTGTGCGTGTCTGTGCTGGCTGTTGTGGCCAGTGCTGGGATGGGATGTGTCCTTGGGAGAGTGTGCAGGGTGCTGTACCACTGGAGGTGGGGTCCGGGGCATGCCCTGTCGCATGTGTGGTACCTAGTGTGCTGACGCATGGTCGGTCTCTCAGCTGTACCTTGGGGGGGACGTGCAGGGTGGCACTGTGTATGCATCTGTTGCATCGCTGTCTGCTGCCGCCCACTGCAGGGTGCTCATGGTGGGACTGCCTTGCATGGCTCCATGGTGCACAGGGTTGCATTGTCATAGTGGGGGTGGTGGCATGCATGGGATGTCCTGCACTGTTGGGCACTACTCCTGGGCAGGGTGAATGGGGATCATGGTGCAGGGTATGCTCTGCATTGGTGGGATGATGTGGTATGGGGTGGTTGGCCCTCCTTGTGTGCCAGTCACAGCTTGCCAGGGGGGTGTGCTGGGGCACCATGGCCCAGCTGTGGGTTGGTTGCTGGTATCTATGAGCCAGTGGTTATTCCAGCTCTCCCCCAGTTGTGCAGTGCATGGGGTGTGGGGGACGATGTCTGTTCTGCTGTGTGTTCCTCTGCCCATCTGTGGCATGGCTGGTGGGCCCCTGCATCCCTGGTTGTGCTGTTGCATTGCTGCCCTGCTGCAGGGGGCATCCCTGGTTGTGCTATGGCACATCTGGACTGCTGCACTGAGCATCCCTTGTTGCGCTATGGCACATCAGTTATGCTCAGCTTCACATCCCTAGTTGCGCTATGGCGCAGGTGGTGCGATATTCAGTCATCAGCCGTAGGCGCATCTTGGCCTGTGCAGTTTTTGAATATCACACTTCTTGCACATGGGCGCAGTGGACTTGCGCTTGCTCCTGCTGTTGCGCGCTTTTTTGGGCTCAGTTTGAATATCTGGGCCATGTACTTGGAAAGAAAGGCAGTTAGCATGCATAAATGAGATGTTGGCTATTTGTGATCCTGGCCAGTTGGTCCAGTCTGTTGAAATGATTAAATTTAAGCAGGAAACAATTAGATATTACCACAAGAAAATTAAGATGACTGTTGCAGGGAGCTACCCTGGATTTACTCACTGTACCAGTCCATTGTAGATGATGCAACAAGCACAATTTGGGAAATGGTGAAAGTCTTTAAACTGTAACTCCCTTGAAGGTGCCCAATATCCAAATCACATAATGTAAATGCAGGGAGTTCACGACGTTCTTCTGCGTCCCTGCATTTACATTGTAGATGATGACCTGGTGAAATGAAGACCTGGAGCTAGAAGCTGATGCACATGGGGAACCTGGGCTGTGACGACTCACCTCCGCTTCATGACCTTTCCCTGAAGGTGGCCACAACCTGTGATGGCTTTCTGTGCAGGAGCTGGATCTCCAAAGCTGGTATCTCGCTGGTGACACTGAGGCTGGCACAAGAATGGCATGGACCAGTTTGGACAATGGCCCACGTCTGGATAAGCACTTTTGGCTAAGTTCAGTTTATCAGACACTCAGCATGGTTTCAGAAAAGGTCATAGCACCACCACGGCTCTTCTTCAACTAACTACTAATATTCTGTCCAACATGGACTCTGGAAAACTCACAGGTACCATCTTCATTGACCTCACTAAGGCTTTTGACCTTGTAGACCATCCCCTGCTTCTCTCCACTCTCCATAAATTCCATTTCTCTACCCCTGTTGTGGACTGGTTCTGTAGCTAGCTGTCAAACAGGTTGCAAGCTGTCAAATTTAACTCCTCCCTGTCCAACACGTCTACAATCAACCTTGGAGTCCCCCAGGGCTCTATCCTTGGGCCCCTTCTGTTCTCAATTTTTATCAACAATGCAGCTGAGGTCCTGGAATCCTGCTCAGCTGTTCTCTATGCTGATGACCTGATCATCTACACTAGTTCTTCTAATATTACCTGCATAAACTCATCACTTACTTCAGACTTCAATAAGGTCTTAGACTGGCTACTAGACCGTAAGCTTGTACTAAATGAAAAGAAAGTGAAAGCAATGCTCCTAAGTTCTGCACCGAAGTTTAAGACCTGTTATAGTTTGCTGGAGGTACTTCACCCAGAAGGATTTCCACTTGAAAATGTTACTTCCTTCAAGTACCTAGGGATCCTCCTGGACCAGTCCCTAGATTTTAATCTTAACATTCAGTCCTCGTGCAAAGCTGTAAACTCAAAACTAGGAGTAGCTTACAAAATGAGCTACATGCTTACACCCTCGGCCAAATTAGCAATTGCCCGAGGTATTCTGCTCCCAACCCTTACTTATGGTGCCTCTATTCTTACCTCTGCCCATAAAACCCTCCCTACTAAAATGGGCCGTAACTAATAACAATATATGCCGATTTTCCTCTTCATCGCCTCGACTCAAACATCACTGCCTTCTTTATAAGGATCTGAATTGGCTCTCACCATCTGCCAGTAGACAATACTACCTTGGATCACTAATGTACTCGATCATCTGGGAAAAAAAAACATCCCAGCTGGAGGCATTGCTGGTCCCTCAACCATCCTCCTGTGGCCTGTGATCAGCTGACAAATCCTTGTTCTATGTTTCGAGATGTCGGACGACTAAAGGCACAGGGGCCTTCCAATTCTCTGCTCCCAGGCTATGGAATGCTCTTCCACTCAACCTCCGGCTGTCTCAGTCTCACTTTGGATTTAAAAGTGAATATCATCGTTATCTATCCTTAGCTGATGCTTGTACATGCTTTGACCCAACCTGAAGCTCCTGAGACTTACGGTAATGTCACCCTGCTCTAATCCAGCTCCAAGGCTGTCTCCTCTTCCCCTCCCCATATTTTTCCTTCTCTTTGTAAACAACTTCTTAACTACTAGCTCTCTTCCTTCTCGAACCTTGTTGCTGACCATCCACTGTTGTTTTGCCAGTTACCACCCCTGACCTTCCTTCTGTCATTCTTTCTTGTTAAGTTTGAACATTCCTCACATTTCTCTCTATATAACCTTACTATTTTATCAACCCTTTCACTCCACAGGTCGGATCCATGGTTTCTGCACTTATTACATATCTTACTGCCATTATCTGTATAATGCTTGCCATTATTTTTTGTTTCTACCCATTGTATTTTTGTAGCACTGCTGTACTGTTCCTCTATTTGTATTATTGTACCTATGCTGCTGTTGTTCAACTGTTCTCCTTTTGTTGTGCTCTCCCGGGTCGTGCCTGAAAATAGTCATTTTGTGCTTAGTGCACCTACCGGGTTAACAAAAACTAAATAAATAAATAAATTTGCTCATGACCTTTCCAGCTAGCAGACAGTTTGGTCACTGGTAAATGTGGTCTCCTTTTTGACAATCAGGAGTCCCTGAACAATAGACTTTGATCCACAATAAACATTCGGCACATTTAATGAAAACAGCATTTACTTTTCTGCCTTGCAGTTCAGTTTCAGGCCATTTTGCAATTGCAGTCGATTCACTGAGCAAAACCTCTCAATCAGTAGGCAAGCAGTTCCTGGCAATTAATCTTCACTTTGAGAACACAAGACGCACACTAGAGGAAACTAGGTCTCTTGCAGGCCCGATCTCCGCAGAGCCTGCTCGGTAGTTTGAGCTGGAGTCCCAACACGGGTCTCCCTTAGACTACAGGCTGCTCCCTGCAGACTCTGGAACTGAACGCAGACTGTCCACGTTCTGCCTGAAGACTGCCATTCAAAATTTAAACTGTCCCTCAAATATAGGCAGAAGTCCTTGGAATCCGATTGGCTGTTTAGGCTGCCTAAAACAGTTTAAGTCTTTTAATTGGCTGCAGTTTAGGCACCTGAATGTTGTCCCAGATTATGTCCCACAAGTCTATATTACACTTCCATGAGTCTCTGGATGAAATCCCAGTTCATGATTGGTAAAAGCACTCCCAAAATGGTGGCTGCTGTATAGGATTATGCAGTCTCTCAAGTTTACAATTCTGGTGCAGCCAGGATATTTACTTTTATTTTATAAGTTCCCCACACATATGTAGCCCAAACACTTTCCTTTAAAATGAGCTCACTTTCATTTATTTATTCCACACCCTGTTGTTGACGCTGCAACCGAAATACTGTCCCGCAAGGCAGCAGCACTTATGAATATTTATAAGGTGCTCATGCATATTAATGACCCTGTTGATTTAGCCCTCGCTCAAACTTTATTTTAACGCTTTTGAGCAGCTTTTGCACTGCATTGTTAAGGTCACTGGTTCCTCTCTAGCTATCCAGGGCACTGGGACCACCGAAGAACTCTCTGGTTTGACTGTAAACCAAGCGGTTGGCACTTCAAAGGCGCCACTTATGCCTGCACGATCCCTGCTTGCACCTTGGTGCATTTTCCACAGCAAGAAGATCATGCTTTAAAGGATCTTGGTCCAAGCTGCGCTTGAAATAACTAAATGGGCTGTACGGAAGGTTTTTGGGGAACCATGGGGCACCAGAAAACTCAGGCTGGAAATGAGGGTGAGTGGGTTGCCAGCAAGCAAATGGGAGGATAAATGGGAGAGACTAAGGATATGGTGGCAATTAAGATAAGCCCCCCCAGGGCCTGCCCCAGACAGAGACATGGCAGACTCACAGCGTACCCAGGCCGTGCTCCACTCCCCTGGCTGCTAACCATTTGTGCTGCCCTGCCACGCAGAGAAACAGGAGCCCTGCCACAACTCCTGGATCCCCAACAGCCCAAACACCTCTCCATCCAGCATGCTGCTCTTTTAAAGGGCCACAAAAAAAGATGGAACTGCTGCCCAACTGTCTCCTCTTCACCATCCTCCTTCTGCTCGATAAGTGCAAACCAGCTCCGGTTACTGGATACCTCCAGGGCACCCAGCGGCCCACTTGACTAAAGACTCTGCCAGACCTATCCCTCCAAACAGGCCCTAATGGGGTTAGAGGCTTCCCCTAGCCCCTTCTCCAGTGGGTCCCTAGGGTGCCTTGCCACACCAGGATGCAGAGGCCCTACCACAGCCTTCTGCAACCCCAATGACTCAGGACCACTACCCACCTCCTGGGGCCTACCCAAGCCCTGGTGCCTACCTATCCTGCATCTCCCTTTTCCACCTACTACCCAAGAGCCTGAGACCCATAATAATGGTCACTGCTACCTGTCTCCATGCCCTCCCTTGGATGGTAACCCAGGGAACCCGCTGCATTGCCACTGTAGAAGCTGGCCTGCCTAAAGAAGGGGGGGCATCCCCCCACCCCACAGTGCCCATCGGTCTCCTGCTTTGCCTGCCTCTCCTTCCAATCTCCCAGCCAGCCCCCCTCAACTTCCTGTTCCTGCCTATGTATACTCTTGCTCACCTGATTTCTGCTGCCACCACATGTGACCAGCAGGAATTGTGCCCCCAGAGCACTAATAGCTCCCTAAGCCCTGGAGGCATTATGCAGGAGGGGGTCCCTAAAGGGAGCATAAACCTCTCTCAAAAGAGAGGAGGCTTACAACTGTATGGAAGTGAATTTTGTTTATAGCCTTGATTAAAATGGTTGATCATGTATGCAGTTTGAATTTGTCGATTAAATATCGGCCTGTCCCCAAGAATGATGTCTTGTAGTTTATTGGGATTGGGAAGTGGCTCTATCTTGGCAAGTGTCTCTAGTTTAAAAAACACATTATGATTGGTCATGTTCTGTAGAGACTGCTAATATAGGTGGAAGATTGATTCTGTTTACTTTTTAAAAGTGTAAAACAGACAGTCCACCATACTGGTGTCATCACACAAATCCATGTTTGTTTACGGTCTTTGACAAACTCCCACTGCACCTTTCCAGAACCTAATAACATCCACAACACAGTCTAGCCACTCATGGTGCAGCAGAAGGAGAGGATACTATTGTATCATGAGTTTCTGCACTGTTTGGGGGTATTCCCAATACTCAAGAAGTATACACCAAGAGTAGATTTTGGATTGAAACAGCACAGTTGCATATAATGCATTTCACTTCTACTAAGAAAGGAGGCCAATAAAACAACTGGCATCATCAATGAATTTAAGATGTAAGCAGTCTTAAAATGTGGGTTTTCAACAGTACTAAGATGTAAAAAGTGTTGACAGAATCCCTTTAATGTTGAAGAGACTCAGTCTTCTGTTTATCTGGAGTGCTTTCAGCTAAAGACGAGTCCAGGTCATCATTTGAAAGAACTTTTCATGGGCGTTCAGACTATGATGGCCACCGGGCATGAATGTGTCTCTGTTTTTTTCCTTTAGAGATGAAAAAGCATTATATTATATGTTTGTATCTGTACAGTTACAATGTCTTATTGTTTTACAATGTCAGCGTTCATTCAACCAATCTTCGCTGATGATGTGTCTGCGCATGAGGACCTCTGATAACTCTCACGTATAGCATTTGAAAAAGTGAATAGTTCCATGGGCATCCATCTTTTTAATGAAAAAAACATGTGTTTTACACTTTAAACATACAATATAAGTCATCAGAGATAGCTTGATTATTTACAATTATAAAACGGCAAGGAAAAATCCTGAAACCTCATTGACTGAGAGATGTCTACCTAGTGATGCACAGTCACGTGGCAGATCTCATTACCAAGGCAAAAAAGCCTCACAATCAAAGACTAGTTTATATATATAATTTGATTACATTTAAAATTCATTTAAATGATTTTATGTAAAGAATCATATTAAAATGTTTCACTTTACATATATGCATGTAACCCCTAGGTGGTGCTATCCCAAGGGCTACTACCCCGCCTGCTTAACTACTAACAGGTTGAGGGGCCTAGGTCCTATGGTGGGTGCCTCCACCCAGAGGTCAGGGTTTGCAGTAGTTAAACTAACTTGGTCACAGCCCTCTGGGACACTGTGACCCCCCTTTCTTCCCACATGTGACCCACACAATGCATTAGGAATATCTTCACAATGTACACTTACCCCCAGGACTGGCTCTGTCGACTGGACCCTGGGGACCCCCTGTAAAACAAGATGATACAGTGCAAAAACCACAGTACAATACTTTAACATAAACGAATACCTCAGCCAGTGTAACTTTGCAGAAACCAACAGATCTGATTTATTTAAGGAGCTGTAACAAGGAAGGGGGAAATCAGGTTAATTAGGTTGAACACATTAATAATCACAGTACTGTGCGCATATTCAGAGTCCCAAATTGTCACTTTCACTGGGTACCCAGGATGGGGGGGGGGGGCTAGCCAGGATTGGCTGCAGCTGGTTGGAGCCCTGTGATGGAAAAACACTGGCACAATACTCAAATTGTAATCCGGAGCTGGTTGGCTCAGTTCGTGAAGAAATAAAAAACATAACAATTAGATGACATACTTGCAATTCGATAAACAGATGGCAGGGAGCTACCCTGCTTTGTACTCACAAACTCAATGCTGGGAACTGGATGGAAGGCATATTGTCCTGGATTGCCAGGAGGAGCAGACCATGTGGACAAGGTTCTTGTGACTGGACCCCACTGCAGTTTAGAGCAAATGGATGGAGTCTGGATTAAGCTGGGGTTTACTTCCAGCTTCATGCACTCTATTCACTGTACAGGGGATTTGAAACGTGATTCCCCACAAGCACTACACACATTTATATGTAAAAGGAAAGTACTATACCAGGCAGGCTGCTTCTCTATCCCGATCGCAATTACTGCACACTACCCAGGAGAACACACAGCAGATTCAGTTCCTGACAGACCGAGCACGATTCAACAATTTCTCCAGTCCTCTACAGGGTGAGCTTGGTTTCCTCACCTTTGGTGCTTCTTTCTCCTTACAACTCTGATTCAGTCCACACTGCGAGCTTCCTGTGTGAAAACTCAACAGCGTAGGAGCCCGGAGCTCCTTCCCTCTTCACATTCACAACTCATCTGGTCTTTCCAGTAGACAGAGCTGGGCATTTCCTTTGAGTTCCTCCAAGTTCAGATGGCTGGTTTGGCTCTCACTCACAGTAAACTCCCCCTGTTGGTGGAAAAAAGGCGCTGAAGTCCAAACTACAATTCCCAGAAACACTGGCCATATAGTACATAGGTGGCTGGCTCCACAATGAGAGTCCAAGTTCTGATTTGCCAGCAGCAGGCTCCATTTCAAAGGGCCCCCACACTGATTGGTCCAGTTTAGCAGTTCAAAACTAGAATGGGGGACTAGGCAAACACAGTTCTGACTGCAAAGAAAAGCAGGTTAGACAAACTGTATTTTCATTATTACTCTGAATGATGTCTGGCAAACAGTTACATCTTTGAAAAGTGCTCACTCTGCCCACTTAGTGACGGCAGAAATGAGGCGATTTGGCAGCAGCTCGAGTGGGACTCAAGCAGGGAAACACACAGACCCCCATCCAAATTAATTATGTCTGCAGGCAGACAGCTCTTAAAGAGACAGTACCAGAGGCTCTAAAAGCACTCCAAACACCATCCAGGCTTGGAGCATTCAAGCAAGCTCCTGGAAGACTTTTAGGAACCCCATTTGCAGGGGGGTTACATGCATAAAAGCAGTGAAACATTTTATCAGTACAATGAGCCACTCCAGGTGCATTAAAGAATTTAACTGTATTTCCTGGGGGAGTAAGTAAGGACACTCAGCCTTTGACTTGATGCCACACTCCCCTGGGGTGTGCATGAAAATTCCTGTTGTGGCTTACAGGAACATCTCTTTTGGAAATGTGTGCCTCTTACTGTGTTTGTGGGTGCCAGAACTGCTCACTTTCTGTTTGCGGTTCAGTTGGCCTAAAAATTAAGAAATCACAAAGAGACGTATATTGTCATAAGAAATACTCCAGGCATCCCTATAAACTTTTATTAGCACCTTCTTGAGTTATTTTCACTTCACAGTGCTGGCACACAAATGACATAACCATGCAAGACAGTAACTCTTCATATAAACATGTAATAAATCATACTACAGACTTCTGCTTTGAAAAATGGAACTGGAATTTAAAATCCTAAGGTTTTACTTCATAGAAGCTTAGGGAAGTCCTGCCTGAGAGATGGAGTGTGGCTGTGGCTGTGTGACCAGAACTTTGAACTTCAGAATTTGAGAACTGTTTGCATTATATGCTTTTTACAAATTTAAATTTATCATGGCAATGAATCAGATAAGAAACGAAAAGAACAATAAGACAAATATTAATTATCCTTATTGTTTTTGTTTAAAAGCCTGTGCACGCCTTACACTCCCCTCCTCCTCCTCTCTCGCTCCCATCCCTATTCCCCCAGGCACCATGGGTGCCAAAATCTTCCTGCTCCTTGGCTCCAACTTGAAGCTGTCTGGTGTTTTCTGCCCCTTTCTCCCCTTGTCCTCCCACTTCTCTCTTCTTCCTCCATCAGTCAGCATATTAGTTCCATAAAGCTCCTTGTTTTCTTGCTACTTTTGGTATCAGGTGACATCAAACTTAATCCTGACCCCTTGCCAACCAACACCACCCTTTCAACTTGCCAAAGGACTGAAGGTTGTCCATTTAAACATCCGAAGAGTCCTTCCAAAAACTGACCAACCACAACTATAGCACCATGCTTAACCTACAACTAGATGTATTTGTTAAATCTGAATCTTGACTCTCTAAGGTCCAAGACCCTGCAGTGGCTATCCATGGTAGCAGCTTAGCATGGCAGGATCACACAAAGAGGGGCAGTGGTGTTGCAGTTTACATATCCACCAGCATCCGATTTTTAATTGCACTCGCTGTCTCTTCCAGCTCCTCCTGTGAGGTGCTCTTCCTCAAACTCTCCCTTCCCTTCTCTGTTCCTATCCTTAGTGGAAGTGTTTACTGTTGCCCTGGCAAGCCCCGTGCCTTAGTTACTAAGCTCTTTTCTTCTATCTGTTCCAATTCTTTCAGAGGTGAGCTGCCTATCCTTGATGACTTTAGTATAAATTGGCACTCCCACACTAGAAATACATTTCCCCAAAATGTAAAATCCCTCCAGTTGACTCAGCTGATTTCTGACCCCACACATCTAAATTTTAAATCTTTAAATCACTCTCTCTTAGACTGGGTCCTCTCATTCCATCCTCACCATACTGTTTATTTGAAATCGGTAAGCAGGAAAGGCACACTGAGTCAAGGTTCATTTCCTGGTGGAACCTGGATTTTGTATGCAGGTATTCTTTTTGACACCCTCAGTGCGCATCTGATTGATTCCTGCATCCCTACAACCAATAATATCAATTGTACCCTTCAGTACTATTAGTCAAAATTTTGGGCTGTATGGGACCATCATGCACACCTGTGGAAACCTAGAGTATGGGGCTCCCATCTTCCCTGGATGACAGCTGAGTTGTTAGCTTATCTGCATAACAGAGATTCTGCCTGGTGATCCTATAATATTACTGGCTACCCAGCTGCTTTGGCCAACTATCAGCACCATTACAACGCCTCTACCAATGCCATCAGACTTACAAAGTGTATTTTTCATCCACACTCCAGAACAACATTAGTCACCTACAAGTTCTGGAAGGTTATCCAGTCCTGTGATCCAGTCTCCCTTTCTGCTCTCAAGGTTGGTGACTCCCTCATCTTTGACTGTTCTGCTGTTGCCTCTTTCTTTAACTCTTACTTCACCACCTGTATGCTCTCTCTCATCCCTTCCTTACCCTTACCCTTGTTATCCCTCCTCTCTGCCTCCCACATCTCTTTTTCCTTCTTTCCTACCATTCCCTCTGCTTTCTTTCAGGCCTTGCTTGCCCTTAATCCTCTCAAGGGAGGCAGCACTGATAGTCTCAGCTCTAAGCTTCTGCTTCTCTCAGCTTCAGCTATCACCCTGCCTCTTACCCTACTCATCAACCTCTCTTTTTCTTCTACTACTGTCCCTGAGCCTGAAAGCAGGCTACAGTCATCCATTTCCCTGATGGTGGTGATTCCCCTTCTCCTGCCTTGTAACTTCCATCCTATCTCTCTCCTTCCCACCCTGGCTAACTTACAAGAGCACCTTGATCTTTCTTAGCTCTCTTCCTTCTTTGACTCCTCCTTCTTCACCCCTTTCCAGTCTGGTTTTAGGAAATCCCACTTCACTTCCACCTCCCTCCTCCAGCCCATTGCCCCCATCCTCTCGGGTAGGGATCAGGGACTGATCACCTCTGCAATATTTGTTGACCGTGCTATAGCTTGTGAAACTGTGGCACACTCCCTCCTTCTGGACAAGCTTAAAGCAGCGGGACTCTCTGAACCCTCAGTCAGTTTCACTCCTACCTTGAGGACATGTCTCAAGCTGTCCAGATTAGAAGCTCCATTTCCTCCCCACTCCCCATCTTCTCAGGCATCCCTCAAGGGTTTGTCCTGGGCCCTATTCTCTTTTCTTTATTCTTGAATTACCTCTTGTCTCTCTGTTCCTCTGCATCCATCCATATGTACGCTGATGATACAGTTCTCTTTAAATCTGGATCCTCTTTCCATGACTGTACTTCCCAGCTGTGGCTGGATTTTAATGATATTCAGCACTGATTCTGATCTAACCAACCATGCCTAAATGTCAAAAAATCAGTTTCCATGATGTTTGACATCTGGCACAGGTATACCAGACTCAGCTGCCTCCCTTTATGCCACATCCTTGATGGTGCTGCTATTGAGGACGTATCCTCCTTTAAGTAACTCAGGGTGTGGCTGGCCTGACATCTTGATTTATCAGTGCATATTGATGCCATACACCATAAGCTACACCCTAAGCTTGGTGCAATATAAAGGAACAAAGCAAGTATCCCACTTTCTGCCACCGAGAGATTGTTTTAAGATGATTCATCCTATTTTTTTTACTATGGTGACATAGTTTACAGTAGAGCGCCCACATCCTCCCTTGCCAGTCTGGACCCCCTCTTTCTCTCTTTTCACCATTTTGCCACAGCTTCCCCTCCTTGTACCCACCACTGCTTGCTCTATTCTGTTGTTTCACTGGCCTGTCTTGATGCCAGACACCTTTCCCATTATTTGTTTGTTTGTTTGTTTATTCGCTTAATGGGTAAGCACACTGGAAACAAGTTCCTTTTACAGGTGCGACCCACATATATTGCATACAGACAATACATAATCAAACATACATATACAATGCAGCAAATTGCAGACAAAAATGTCTTTGTTACGTGTAAAATTCATAAAAAAAATTCATAAAAAACAGTTACAATTAAATTGAGATTCGAAATACATCCTTAATGCATCAGCAAACTTTTGACAGAACACAACCACCTAATATCTTGAGGAATTTCATTCCAAATAATTGGGCGATATAAAGCAAAGGATCTTTGTCCACTTTTAGATTTCATAAAAGGAATCTCGAGAAACCTACTGTCTGACCTATGTCTAGAATAATGACCATCAATATATGGTCTCAAAACTTTGAAATACTATGTGGAATTCAGAGTCCATAACTTTATATATGAACTTGGCCACACAGTATTGGAAATTTAATGAAACCGTAACCAGCCCATTTCTTTCAAAATCACACAATGATGAGATGACTTAGAACAATTTAAACAAACTTAGCTATCAAGTGAAGTAAAGTGGATTTTTTGAAATCACTGTGTCATGAAGCAGTGTCAGTAATCATAGCTGCATAGTTTACAATAGGAAGTAAGCAGCAATTTGAAATAACCAGCCTAGACTCAGGAATAAGAAATGACGGATTCTGTACAAAGAACCTAATCTACAATGTATTCTTGAGGTAACCTTCAAAAATGAGATTCATAGCTTAGTTGAGAATCTAGTAATACCCCAAGATATTGAAATGTATCAACATAGTCAAACAGTAATCCATCAAGAGATTTAACTTCCAAAGTACCAACCTCAGATCTCAGTCTAGGTGGGGTACCAAAAACCATCACCTTTGTCTTAGATTTGTTTAAGAGTAATTTACAGGCCATAAGTGAAGACTGAAAATTGCACATTTCCTCTGTTAAAGAAACACCTAGATCTCCAACTGACAAACCCTGCGTATAAATTACTGCATCGTCAGCGTAAAGTGTTAGAGAAGCATTATTAATCACACTTACTAGTTGATCAAAAAACAAAGAAAACAAAAGTGGCCCCAAAATAGAACCTTGTGGAACCCCACACTTAACCATTACAGAGTCTGATACAGCACCCCTATATTTAACCCTTTGAAACCTATTTGTTAAATAATCCCTTGTCCAGTCCAAGAAAGACTCACCAACTCCCAATGACTCAAGTCTAGAAATCAACAATTGGTGATCAACTGGAGTGAATGCCTTGGTCAAGTCCACGAACACGGCCGTCAGACACCCTTTATCCATGCCATTAAGTACCGCATTCGTGAACTCGACCAAGGCAGTCTCAGTACTTCCCTTTCTAAAACCATGTTGGTTCTGAGACAATAATCCAAAGCGATCCACATACCCAATCAACTGATATAAACTATTCTTTTCTGAACTTTAGCTAAAGCAGACAAGATAGAAATAGGTCTGTAGTTACAAAACTCATGTTGTGAACCAGATTTAAATATAGGAGTGACAAAGTATGTTTCCATATATTAGGTATAGTACCTGTAACAAAAGACAAGTTGAAAATAATACTAACTGGAAGTGCTATAACTGAGGCAGCATCCGCCAATAAACTAGGACATAAGCCATCAGAACCAGCTGAGCTGTCCTCTTAATACAACGCAACAACTTCTCTACCTCCTTGGAGTAGTAGTCCTTAGGTACAGTTTAGGATTAACTGTAAAATCTTCAGTCAGTCCCAAGTAGTTCACCTTGGACTGGTCACTAAAGGAATCAGGCAATACAGTAAATTTCAAATTAAACTAGTTAGCTATCTTCAGTGGACAAGACAACAAGTCACCGTTCAACCTCATTGAACCTGGTTGACAAACATTAGGCCTTATGAAAATGTTAATTGTTTTCCAAAAAGTAGTAGCGTTAGATAACCCTTCACATTGTTTATGACGAATATAGTCTGTTTTAGCCTTCCTTATCTTAGCCTTACATTGGTTCCTTAAAGTCCTATACGCATGATAACCAGAAGCAGAATGGTTCATTTTATAATGCTTTTCCAGGCCTTGTCTCGTTGTCTTATAAGTTTAATCAAAGGAGGTGTTAACCACCAAGTTTTCCCTCGACCCTTCTTTTAACAAGGGGAGCTAACTGGTCCAAAACATGTGTAAACTCAGTAATGAAAAATGCAATGCAGAATCCACATCAGGGATAGAATATAAAAGACCAATCTATTTTACCCAACTCTTGTACAAAAGAATGTACATCAAATTTAGAAAAGATCTCAAATCCTTATAATTGGCTTAGACTTCTTCAGTCCCCATGTTTCCAAATACAGAAGACTGGATGATGATCCTTAACGAATCAGAGGTCAAACCACATTTTATCATATTAATAGGTCTATTTGTTATCCAGTCCAGCAATGTGTGATTTCCTGATCTATTGTTGTGTCGAGTGGGCAAAGTAATAATTTGTTGTAAACCAGACTGAGACAAGACCGTATTTAACTTTATTATATCTGAACCCATCCAATTTAAATTAAAATCCCCCAGTAGTATTAACTCTGTAGAAACCCCAGTATTTAAAGCATTTACAAGTTCTTGTAAGCCTGATTTGCTACCATTACCATTACCATTATGCCTCTTTATATTCAAATTCTGGTATGTTTCTCTTTCCTCTTCCCTTACCACTCTGCCCCCTTTTTCTTACCCTCTCTGCAGCAATATTTCCCATTCCCTTACTGTTCCACCTAAGAAATATACTGCTGATCAAGCTGCCTTCTCTTATCACTTTCCTAAACTCTAGTCCACCTTCCCCGTCAATCTGCTCTGATCTGATCATGCTGTTTTGACATCCTGTATTGCTGTATAATAACTGCCCATCAATTTTTTTAGTGGTGATGGCCAGTTATTATTTGCCATAATAACTGTCTGGTAATTACGGCAAACACATTCAAACAAACTAAGCAGCTGCCCTCGAGACTTGTGTGCGTTGTCTCTGTCTCTCTCTCTCTCTCTCTCTCTCTCGAGCACTAATTGAATCAGTGGCTTTTTCCTGTTGCAAACAAACACTGTATATAAACCACAGTCTCCACAGAGATAAATAAAAAGTGCTAAACTAGCAAGAAAAACATTATACAAATTAGAAATCCTCCCTGCCACACTGCAAAAGTCAAACTATTTGGCATGTTTCACATGAAAGCTGGCTGTGTTGAGACTCGCTGGCATCTCTGTCTCGAGCGCAGCGATACCTCAGATTTTGTTTTTCTCAGTAATTTCTTCATTTGCTACTAACCGGCCCCACTCCTACCTTGGCTGTAGGACTCAGTCGGTTAGAATTGGAGATTCCTTATCCCATCCACTCCCTATCACCACTCGTGTCCCCCAAGGCTCAGTCCTAGGCCCAATTCTCTTCTCAGTTTTCTTGAATGACCTCCCCGCTGCCTGCATCTCTGCATCCATCCATATGTACACAGATGATACAGCTCTTTATGCCTCTGGTTCCTCCCCTCTGATCTGATGGCCAAGTTCCAGCTGGACTTCAACAACATGCAGCACTGGTTATGATCAAATCAACTGTCCCTAAATGCCCAAAAAAATATCTGCATGACCTTTGGCACTAGGCAGAAGCTCTCTAGGCCTACTGACCTCCACTCCTTCCACACCCTAGATAGAACCATGATCAGTGATGTTTCCATTTTTAAGTACCTCGGAGTCTGGCTTGATCGACACCTCGAGTTTTCTGGGCATATGGATGCCATAGACAAAAACTACACCCTAAACTAGATGCATTATACAGGAACCATGGTTGCATCCCTCTGCCGGTTCACAGAGCCATTGTCCAGCAAATGATTCTTCCCATTTTTAACTATGGAGACATTGTCTAAAATGCTGCTTCTAAGCCCACCCTGACCAGACTGGATTCCCTCTTCCACTCCTTCTATCACTTTGCTGGGTACTGCCCATCCCTTGTCCACCATTGTTCCTTTATACCTCCCTCTCCCTTCCCTCCCTTGAAGCCAGGTGCCTCACTCATTATACTTCTGTTATTCCTAAATTCTGACTTGGTTCACTATGCTCCTTACCTCACCTCTCTCCTCTCCCCCCCCTTTCCCACTACACCATTCCTAACTCTTAATCACATGATACTGTACAAACAATTAATTATTCTAGTTTTAATAAAAAGCAATTGGACTCAGAAGATTAAAAACAGAACTCTGTCACATGTAACAACTACAAAAACATTAGAAATAACTGCTTGGGGGGGTTGATTTTATAAGAAGGGGAATAAATACTCCACTTCAAGCAGGATAAGCAAAAAGGTTGGTTTAAAGTCCTTTAAGCAAAATGTCTCAATCCAGGATTGTCCTGACTAAATTCAGTGTAATTTGCTACTTATTCTTGCACACTTGCATCTATGTTCTAAAGAAGAAACAATTCTCAAGGCCCAACACAACACAGCAATTCCAGATAAAAGATTTAAAGAGCTGGTGACACAGTTACTCCCATGGCAACAGATTGTGACGTCACAGCAGAGGATTATGACTTGAAATTGGGAATTAGCTATACAGGCAGATAGAGTCTGAAGGAACTATGACAGATAAAGATCATATATCCATGCAAATTCCCTTAGTAATAACTAATGGGGATGGGGGAAGAGAAATTTGCAAAATATAAATGGAATGCAGGCAGAATTGTACCTAATTATTATGGTTTTAAAGTTTTCTTTGAGGTGTCAGTAGCTCTTTAATAACTTGTAGCACTGAATCGATAATCTACATGGCAGAATGCATGAAGTGTAACGCATTCTACATAGGAAAAACAATAAGGCAATTCAGAGAATGCACTGAAGAACACTTAAGGGCAATCACAAATAGACATCTGAAACAAAATCAAAAAAATGCCCAAGCAGTTTATGTAACCCAAAAAGGACCCAGCCACAACTTCAAGTTTATAGCCATTGAGAAAGTGATATTAATATTTAGTATAATTTGTTGTGGATGCCATTGTTTGTTTGGGGTTTCTTGATGATTTTTCCTTATGTATTTTTAAATCGATAAAGAGAAGAAAGTAAAAAAAAAAAGAGAAAGTGACTTTGGGACCAAGAGAGGGGGACCAGGACAATCATTTACTACAAAGAGAGACTTATTGGCAGTATACACTCAGAGCACTTTATTTCCCAGGTCTAAATGAGAAATTTCAGTTAAGACCTTTTCTAGTAAAAAAAAAAAAAAAATGAATTTTGCTGTAGTTCATGCAGTACTGTTTCCATTTGTGCAATGTTGAAATTAACAGTGATGCAGTTGTGAGAAAATTAACTGTTGCAATTTTAGAAAATGTATATTAAAAACGTTTCTGCCCCCCCAAACATCCCCCCATTCTACAAATATATATTATAGGTGTTACTGTGTGCATGTGAATTTCATATAGCCTCCCCTTCTAGTCAAGAAATCTTTTTACAAAAGTATCTGGACTGCTGCAGCATTTAATAATTGTTCAGCTGTCTAAGCAAAACATAAGAATAACTAACAAATCACACTGAATTTAATCAGGACAATCCTGAATTGAGACCTTTTGCTTAAAGGCTTTTAAACCAACCTTTTTGTTTATCCTGCTTGAGGTGGAGTATTTAATCCCCTTCTTATAAAATTCACCCCCAAGCAGGTATTTATAATATTGATGTCATTGTTACATGTCATTAGCTCTGTTTTTAATCTTGTGAGTCCAATTGCTTTTCATTAAAATTAGAACGTAAGTATCATGAAATTAAGTGACTATTTAAACTCTGAATTGTGGAACTCACACACTCTTGACAAACAGCCAGTACAACTTGAAATGTAGAGGAGAGGAGAGGAGAGGAGATGGACTGAGGGTGAACGTTTGGTGTGTTGTTTCCAAATATTCAATCATGAATAAGTGTTGAATCTTATGAAGGAGTTTTACTTCATTTTTCTTTGTGAAGTGTTTGAGGCCAGCTTTCTGTCACAGTTATCTGCACTCTGCACTTTAATTGGCATCCTCTTGTCCTTTGGATGAATCCTGCTGTATCCACAACAATGGACATATTTTGCTTAAATGCCTTCCGATGTTACTTGTTACAAGATGCCTAATTGTGTTTTCACCTGCTATGTAAATACTGTTGTGCTTCCTCCTGCAATGCAATTACTGTTCCAATTTGTTATTCGTGACCCTCCTCTACCCCTTCCCCCCAGGATGCATCTAAAAACAAGCTGTTACCAGCTCAGTATGTATGTATTTCCTGGTGAAACTTCTGAAATAAATAAATGCTGATTAGAAGTTTTAACTCCTCAGTGCCTCAAAGAAAAGGTAATATAATTGCTGAATGTCTTTGCTATGAGAAAGTGAAAGTGGGTGCAACTCGATGATGCTCTACAGAACCAAACAAAGGGGGGATGGAAAAAATTGATGATCAGTAATTATATGAAATAAATCATGAAATGGTGTAATTATTCAAATTTAATACACACTCTTGGTGTGTTATGCTTGAATAAACCTTTAAAGTTTCACTCTTGGGGTTTATGTAGCATCATACATCTCAGCTGTGTATAAAGTTTGTAATGTAACCCATACCATGTAATATTATGTATATGTATATACAGTATATATATGTGTGTATGTGTGTATATGTAAATGTATATATGTGTGCATATATGTATATTATATATATATATATATATATATATATATATATGTGTGTGTGTGTGTGTGTGTGTGTGTATGTATATATGTTAATGGTGCAGTAGCACCACTATTGTTAGGGTTGCGCAGGCTGTTTAAAGTTAAACCCCTAACTTTGCACTTTAATAGCTTTGCCACTGTTTAAGGGATCTGCACGACATTTTGCATGCTCGGTCTCAGGGCCAAGATCTCTTGACTTGCCAAATTTCATTCCAGTTGGATGTACAGATTCTAAGACCTGTATAGCGAAAAAAGTGAAAAAAAAAATTGTGGGTTTGCTTTTTTTTGTCATTGCCTAGGGCCCAGATGGTTTGGAATTTTGCTAAAAAAAACCCAACATACACACATATATATATATATATATATATATATATATATATACAGTATATATTGCAAAAAAACTTGTTAAACCATCAGTTAGGGTTCTTAAAGTGATAAAGGCAGGGAAATTGGGAGTTTGGATTTCCAACCCTAACATGCCACCCCACCTTCCCACCTAGCTCCACCATTGCAACACCACCCTGTCAACAAGACACAGGTCAGTAAGCATAGGAACAGTTGTAAAATTTGCAACAAGAGTTTTATTATGAATAACAATAAAAAATATATATATATTTAAATGTAAAAGTGATTGAGAAATACTTGTACAATATTTGTTCATGTTTTTTTCCAGCTCAATAAAGTATACTGAATTAAAAAATATATATAATTGTTCAGAATAACTATTTAGAAAGGCAGAATAAACAGAGAAGATCCATCTGAGTTTTCCTTCAATCTCTGTGTCTTCAAACATTGTAGCTCTCTCTCTCTCTCTTATAAGACTTTGTAATCCTCCTCCTTAACAAGCATCCTGTTTTTTTCTAAAATGTTCTTCAAAAATATCAGGCAGATGCAGTTGGAACACAATGTCCCAGAACTGAGGCCCCTTCTCCTCAGCTTCAGCAAAAGGCTTAAAAATTGTATTTCAGGTTAACCCCTTGACTTCCAAATAGCTTTGGAAGGTAAGGCAGATGGACTGAAGGGTAAGGTTTGTCTGTTTGCTGACAACACCAAGATCTGCAACAGAGTAGATGATCCGTATGGGATGGGCAGAATGAGAAGAGATCTGGATAAACTGGCAAAATTGTTGGAAGAGTGGCAACTGGGGTTTAATGCAAACAAGTGCCTGGCACCATGGCTTGGAGGGACAGGAAATGAATACTCAGGATTGTGGGAGCACCAGCAAGGCAGAGTGAGCTGGATGTCATTATCCACCTAGGGACAAATGACCTGGCTGAGAATGGGATCAGAGCAGAGGAATAGGAGTTTGTAGAGATGGGGAGGGGTCTTAGATGAGTAGCACACATGGTAGCTTTCTCGGAAGTGCTACCTGTCTATGGCATGGATGAGACTAGGGTACTCTGCACCATGGGATTCAATGACTGTTTGAAAAACTGGTGCAGAGCTCAGGGATTTGGCTTCATTGGAGACTGGGGCTCCACCAGGAGGGATGCAGGCCTATACAGGCATGATGGTCTGCATCTATCCAGGAGGGGAACCAGCATCCTAGGTGATAGGTTTAAATGCTTCATTGGCAAGCATTTAAACTAGCTGAGGGGGGAGGCACTGAAAAGGAGAAGGGAAATCTAGCCCCTGAAAATTCAGGGTAGTTAGTGAGGTAGACACCAAGATAGAGCAGTCGATATGGAGAAGGGCAGGGTAAATGGAAAATAAAGGCAGTAAGGTCCGGGATGGGCAAAATAAATAAAGCCATAAAAATGGAGGGTAATGAGTACCAATGCCCGTAGTCTAGGTAAAAGCTCCCGAATGGTGGCCTTGATGGAAGAGGGATGCCTGGATATCATGGCAGTCACAGAAACATGGTACACAGAGAACCATGACTGGGATGTCAACATACCAGGGTACACAATCTATAGGAGGGACAGGGAGGGAAGAGGAGGAGGAGGAGGAGGAGTAGCTCTCTATGTAAGGGAAGGCATCAAAGCAACAGAACTAAAGGGTAAACAGGGAGGCGAGGAGGCACTGTGGGTCACCCTGGAGACTGGAAATGGCACCACAATCCACACAGGGGTTGTATACAGACTCTCCATCTCAGGAGGAGGAAATGGACAAGGAAATTATAGAAGGCATCCTTGGGATTGCAGAGAAAGGGGAGATATTGCTGATGGGGGACCTGAATATGCCAGATGTTAACTGGAGCACCTTTGCTACAGCCACATCCAAGAGCAGGGCCATTCTTGATGCCCTACAGGGGGCATGCCTCAGACAGATAGTTTTGGAACCCACTTGGGAGGGAGCAATCTTAGACCTGGTACTCTCAAATGGGGATGGAGAGAGGATTTCCGATCTTGAAGTGGGTAGCCATCTGGGAACAAGCGACCACCAAACAGTGTGGTTCACGATAAACTTAACTGTAGAGTCAAGCCATACAAAAGTGAAGGTACTGGACTTCAGAAGGGCTGATTTTGTCAAAATGGGAGAGTGCCTCAGAAAAGCACTAGCAAACAGGCAAGAAGGTGGGGTGGAGCAACAATGGAGAAACATAAAAAACGCCGACACAGAGGCAACAAGTCTTTGTGTGAAGCAAATAAACAAATCAAAATGAAAGAAAAAAACACTATGGTTCTCAGAAGAAGTGGCAGGGAAGGTAAGGGAGAAAAAGATAGCATTCAGGAAGTATAAGGAAATGCAGAAGGAGCAGGAAAGAGAACTGCACCAGTTAAAGCAGAAGGAAGCGGGGAAGGCAGTCAGAATAGCAAAGGTCCAAACCAAGGAAAAGACAGCCAACTTGGTTAAGAAGGGGGATAAAACCTTTTATAGGTACATTAGGGAGCAATGAAAGACAAAGGGAGGGATACTGAGGCTGAATAAAGAGGAAGGTGGTTGGGCAGAGAGTGACAGTGAAAAAGCAGGGGGAGATACCTAATCCAGTCAATAGAAGCACTCTGGATAGGGGGGTTGATATTAGTCCTTTCACAGAAGAAAAGGTTCTAAAAGAACTCTTAAAATTGAAGGTGGATAAAGCAAAGGGGCCTGCTGGAATTCAACCCAGAATTCTAAAAGAACTAAGGGAAGAACTAGTAACACCAGTGATTCCCCTTTTTAATAAATCATGGGAGGATGGTGTGGTACCTGAGGACTGGAGGAGGGCGGATGTGATTCCTCTTCACAAAAGTGGGAGCAAGACAGAGGTATGAAACTACAGACCTGTCAGTTTGACCACAGTGGTAGGGGAAATGATGTAATCAATTCTGAAGGAAAGAATTGTTGAGTACCTAGAGGCCAGTGGGGCACAGGACCCAAGGCAGCATGGATTCACAGCAGGAAGGTCATTTGTAAATATGACCTAGAAGGTACATTTGTAAATAGGGCACTATTTGTTCTTCAACGCTTATGGTGTAAGATAGCACATGTACTTGAGCAGGTCAGGAACGTTGTGTACAATGTTAAGATGAGGCTACAACGCTATCCTGTCTTGAACCAACACAACTTCTGTGAGGTTTTCACAGGTAGCTGGCTGCACACACAGCACTCAGTGGTGTAGTTCCGGGAGGAGTCATATTACAAACAGAAAAAGGGCAGCAACTTCTGCACTGATGAGTCCGGTAAACTTTGTAATGTGCTGAGTGTATGTGATGACATTACAATGCAGTCAGATGATGAGTCTGACCCAACTGTTCAGCCTCGTAAGCGTCACTGCCTCTCATGGACATGTGATGCGACTTGCAACCGTAGGCAATCATCATTTGACAAAGTCAAGCACTTCATCAACCTGTTTGTCGTTACTGATCGTAAAGACAGACATAAACTGTTTGAGATCATAGACCTTTGTGGGATCTGTCCACATACTGGACTTATGGGTCATTTGCTTACATGCCTAGATAGTGGTGTTTGCGATAGTGTATTTTGCCACATGGAAATGCTGGGAGTGCATCAATCAGGGATGCGGAACTTTGTGTATAGGGTCTATGTGGTGTGACGAGTTGTTGCGCAGTATACTCGTCTGAATGAGTTAATGCAGTCTGGTGACATGCATGGTGCCATGACATTTCTGAAACAGCTGCGACAAGACAGCAGTGTCACAGATACTGTTATTGAACAGTCATCTATCGCTGATGGAAATTCTGTCTCTGTCTTAGAAACTGATATTCTCAAGCAATTTGGGAAATCCATTACCAAATTTGAGTTGGCAAAGACAGAGAAATTTGACTCTGTATGTGCGTCATGTGATCGACTCTGTTACAAGAAACAAATGGTCACAGTGAACCTGGAAACCTTGCCAGCATACAATGACATGTGGTTTTGACTGTCAGCATTTCTGCTGTTAAAGTGTGACTTCCAGTTAGACCCAATCATTGTGATGTGCAAGCACTGTTTCTCCAAGGTGAAGACTAACACTCTGCCACCAAGGTCACTGCTGAACAATATGGAGGCAGATGTTATGTCTGCTGAGATTGCCACATTGAATATGTTTGAATGGATTCTTATTCAGACTATGAAACCGTTTCAAACTATTCTACGTCTGAATACAAAAACACGGAACGTTCCACAAAAAGAACTCATTAGGTCTCTTAAGGGTTCCGTTATATGTCTTCCACTTCCTCTGCAGGAAAATGTGGAGTCAATCTCCATTGAGAACAGTTTGGTGATTCTTGTCAATGGTGTTCCAACAAAGTCAAAGGTAATTTGGTAGGATGTTGTCAATGTAGAGAAGGTGAAGCTTGCTGTTACTTACTTGAAGACCAATAATCCCTTTTATGCTGACCTTGACATTGATCGCATGACTAGCGTGTCTGCTGAACATGATGTGTTGGATACCACAAAACAAATGATTGAGGAGGTCAATGTAGAGATAAACAGTAATGTGTATGAACAGTACACAATACACCCACTGCATGGCAGAGATCCAGTAGGGGCTAACATTGATCTGTACCAAATGAAACAGGTGGAAGGTGAGCCTGTCAGCATTTGGGAGGCAACATTGGAAGCATGTTGTTTTCCAGACTTATTCCCAAAAGGGTCAGGTGTATGCGTAGATGAAAGAGAAGTGCGTGTGCAAGGTGCTGAGTACTGCACTAGCCATATGCTTAGTAAGGATGGCAAATTCAGATGCAACATACAGTACCTGTTCCATCTCCTCTGGGTGAGTGAGCTTAGCATACTGTCTGCATCTATTGCACGTACTATACGGCTCACAATTCCACTTGATGGAATCACTGCCACACAGTTTGTGCAGAAATTAAAGCAAAAGGATGAAAATGTGCAAGTCAATTTGTCTTCATTTCTGTCAAGTCTACGTGGCACCAAAGAATACTGGTATCGCAGACACTCTGAGGTGATGACTATGCTGCGCGAGTATGGCTCAGCCACATGGTTTGTCACACTCAGCTGTGCCGAGTATACCTGGGAGGAGGTCATTGAACTCTTGAAGTGGGCAAATTGTGATGCAGAGGTCATTTCATCAGTGACTCTCAGAGAAATGTGCTCACTTGACCCAGTGTCTGTGACTAGACATTTTCACAAGCGATTCCATGATATTCTGACTTTCATTTTGCCAAAGGGCAATTCGCCTCTTGGTATTGTGGAGCATTACTTCTGGAGGACGGAATCTCAGGCATGGGGTGCTCCTCATATTCATATGTTACTGTGGATCAAGGATGCCTCACACATAGGCGAACATGAAGCAGCAGAAGTGTTAGCATTCATTAAGCAATACATCACTTGCCGCATACCGGACAAGTATAACAGTCTTACACTGTGGAAGTTGGTGCAGAAGTTCCAATGCCATATTTCTGTGAAATACTGCCACTGGGTAGTGAAGAACAAATTTGATTGGTACACAAGATGTCTCTTTGGATTTCTTAGGCTTGTCTGTCAGGTTGGTTGCATGAATGAATTGTTTTCAGCTGTGCGACACCACTTGAAGGCAAAATCAACCAAGAGGGTATATTAGTTACCCAGAGACAAGAATGAGGTGTCCATCAATGACTACAACCCCACTCTTCTTCTAATGTGGCAAGCAAATATAGATGTTCACTTTGTGGCTGACAGCTCATTGAATCTGGTTTGTTACGTCACTTCATACATCACCAAACATGAACAGACTAGCTTGCAAGATCTTTGGGAAGATATTGCCAGTTCAAGCAAGTCACTGACATCTCAGTTGTGGTCACTGGGATTGAAGACCCTATCACACAGAGAATGTGGTGCTTATGAAACCGGTGATCACTTGATCAGTAGTGCAACACCTGACCAGGCTGGGTGACAAACTATCATCCATTTCATTCGACATCTCCTTCTCCGAGATCCTTCCAGTCTGGGAGAAGGAGGCAGATGGATGGAAGGTCAGAGAAGGGGAGACAGGGGAGCTAAACATGTGGCTCAAGGGCTGGTGTCAGGAAAAAGGACACAGATTTGTAGGGAACTGACAACAGTTCTGGGAGCGAAAGTTCTTTAAATTTGATGGACTGCATCTGACTAAGGAGGGAGTCAGTGCATTGGGACAGAAGTTTGATGTCTTTGCAGAATATTTAAACTAGCAAATGGAGAGAGGGGTGCAGCAACCCATAGTACGAATGGGAAGAACACCCTCCCCTCAGCTAGTGGTCAAACAGGATTCAGCATGTTTGCAGTTCATTTGCATCACCATGTAAGAAAAAAGGTCCGTCTCCCCATACGATGCACAGGGGAAATGCCAAACCTCACCCAACAAATAACACACAGAAATCTGGCTAATGGAAAATCATGTACACTAATGCTCACAGCCTGGGAAATAAGATCCCAGACCTGCAGGCAATAATGTCTGAGGCTAAACTGGACATAGTAGCAATTAGTGAGACGTGGTTCACCAGTAACCACACTTGGGAGACCTCAGTACCTGGCTATGTACTGTTCAGAAGATCAGAAGAGACTGAGGTGCAAAAAGGGGTAGGGGTGGAGTGGCCCTGTATGTCAATGAAAATATCAAAGCTACAGAAATTCTGAATACACATAAGGAGCCAGAAGAACTGTGGGTCACCCTGGAAACAGGAAATGGGACAGCCATAAGAACTGGGGTTGTCTACAGGCCCCCAGACCAGGGGGAGGATATGCACACATTACTGTTAGAAGATATACAAAACATGATGGTTAAAGGGGAGGTTCTGATAATGGGAGACTTCAACATGCCGGATACAGATTGGTCAACCCCAGCATGAACATCTGCCAGAACTAGACACATGGTGGATTCCCTGCATGGGGAGGGCCTCAAACAACTGGTACAACAACCCACAAGAAACAGGGCTATCCTAGATCTAGCACTGACTAACAGGGAAGGGATCAAAGATCTCCAGGTAGAAGGTCACCTGGGGGCCAGTGACCATCACATGGTATGGTTCAATTTGGCCACTACATCTAAATCATCCCATTCCAAGGCAAAAATATGGGACTTCAGAGAGAGCAGGCTTTGATAAGATGGCCAACAGAGTTAAGCTAGCCCTGGCAAAAGAAACACAGGTGAGGGAGAGGCAAAGTGGGCAAGCATTAGGATGCAATACTTGAAGCAACATCCATTGTGTTAGCGAAAAGGAAGGGCAAAAGAAGAAGAAAACCACTTTGGTTCTCAAATACAGTAGCAGAAGAGGTCAGAGACAAAAAGGCTGGCCTTCAGGAAATATATAAGGAAACACAGCGGATGAATATATAGGAGGCATACCAAACTGCCCTAAGGGAAGCAGGGAAGGCAAGGCAGGCAAAGTCCCAAACTGAGGAAACACAAGCATGAAGAGTAAAAGAAGGTGACAAGACTTTCTATAGCTACATTAGTGAAAGGAGAAAGTACAGAGGGAGTATTGCTAAGCTCAAAGGAGAAAAGGGGGCATGTGAGGAGGAGGACCCTGTAAAAGCATCTATCTTAAATAGATACTTTTGCTCAGTATTTACTGAAGAGAAGGTAGGGCAGGGCCCACAGCTCAGCACCATGGACACAGGAAGAGGGAGGTGAGCACTACTCCCTTCACAAAAGAAAGGGTCCTACAAGAGCTCACAAAGCTCAGGGTGGACAAGGCAATGGGACCTGATGGCATACATCCCAGGGGACTTAAGGAGCTAAGGGTGGAACTAGCAGAGCCATTAGCAGAACTGTTTAGTGAGTCTCTAAGCACAGGAGAGGTCCCAGAAGACTGGAGAAGGGCTCATGTGATCCCGCTCCACAAGAGTGGTAGCAGGGAGGAGGCAGGGAACTACAGACCAGTCAGTCTTACCTCAGTAGTGGGCAAGATTACGGATGCACTCCTTAAGGAAAGGATAGTGCAACACCTGGAATCCATAGGAGCACAGGATCCAAGACAGCATAGGTTTACAAAAGGAAGATCCTGTCAAACTAATCTCATAGATTTCTTTGACTGGGTGACCAGAGTGGTGGACCAAGGGGGAGCAGTTGACTTCAGCAAAGCTGTCGACACTGTTCCACATAGAAGATTGATAAATAAGCTGGGTAGGCTCGGGGTTGGTCAGAAGTTGGTCAACTGGGTGGCAAACTGGTTGACGGACAGAAAACAGAGAGTGGTGGTAAATGGTATACAGTCAGAAGAGATGCAAGTCACAAGTGGGGTACCTCAGGGATCAGTCCTGGGGCCAGTCCTCTTCCATATCTTCATTAGTGACATTGCAGATGAACTAGAGGGTAAGGCTTGTCTGTTTGCAGATGACACCAAGATCTGCAACACAGTAGACAATCCAGATGGGGTGGACAGAATGAGAAGAGATCTGGATAAACTAGCAAAATGGTCAGAAGAGTGGCAACTGGGATTTAATGCAAAGAAGTGCAAGATCATGCACATAGCGAAGAGAAACCCTGAAACCACCTATAGGCTGGGAGGGAGTTGCTGGCAGTCACAAAGGAAGAAAGAGACTTGGGCATCATCATCACCGATGACCTGAAATCATCCAAGCAGACCTCTAAAGCAGTAGGTAAGGCTAGGGGATGTTAGGGTGTATTAGTAGGTATCACAAGTCGTAAGAGGAAGGTAATAATCCCTCTTTACAAGACACTGGTTAGGCCCCATCTGGAGTACTGCGTGCAGTACTGGAGGCCACACCTTCACAAGGACATTAACCAAATTGAGGCAGTCCAGAGAAGGGCAACCAAAATGGTGCAGGGACTGCATCAGAAGACATATGAGGACAGATTAATGGGGCTCAATATGTATACCCTTGAGCAAAGGAGGGAGAGGGGTGATATGATTGAAACATTCAAACACCTTAAGGGCATTAACAATGTGAGAGTCTAACATGTTTAAATATAAGAAAAATAGCAGGACAAGAGGACACAGCATGAGAATAGAGGGAGGCTGATTAAGGGGTAATGTGAGGAAATTCTTTTTCACAGAAAGAGTGGTGGATGCATGGAACAGTCTACCTCAGGAAGTGGTGGCTATGAATACAGTGCAGGGCTTCAAACAGGCATGGGATAGGCATAAGGGAGCATTACAGAGGAATATAGATAGATAGGTCATTGACAGTGTAACGGTGTATGGCACATTCATAAGGTAGGAAAAATGGGCAGACTGGATGGCCTTGTGGTCCTTATCTGCCGTCAACCTCTGTGTTTCTGTGTCAGTACACATTTGTACAGCAAATCTGATGTTGTGCGCTTTCTCAGTGTAAACTACAAAGAGAAGTGCAAATATGTACTTATTCCTCACGCTGAGATTGAGGAACTGGCTCTCAAGAGACCCTCTTCAAGACATATCTTGAAGAATAACCTCATTGACACATTCTACCCCCCATAGACATGAAGACATGGATCGAATGTGTTTATTTGAGGTGGCTAAGTGGTATGACTACAAGACGGATGTCTCACCTGATTGCACACATGACATTTACAAGGTCAAATGATGGACGGCTGTCTCGTTAAGAGACATAAGCCTTGGCTCATTGACCACTGCATATTACACCTAGGCACATCTGAGAGCAGAGAGCATTACTATTTTGCTCTCCTATTCTTATTTAAACCCTGGAGGAATGAGTCTGAATTAAAAGGTGACTGTGATGCATTCGAGGAAGAATTCAATCACAGTTACGAGACATTCAAAACTGAATACTCAGACACATATATACAGAGACTAGATGCTGAGAAGGAGCAGCTTGAAAAGGCACAGAAACAACTGGTAGAAGACACTCCTGTTAGTTCACAGGACAACCTTGATCTGGAAGAAGAAGGTATACTTGGAGAACCTCTGCCTCTGAATGCCCCAGAAGTACTCATGTCAGAAGTGGAGAATGCTATGGAACATGGCACACACTGCAGTGTTGACCCAGCAGAATTGAGAGAGAGACTCGATGAGCAGCAACGTGTGGTGCACACTGCAGTTACTGATGCTGCCCAACATGGAATACATGAACAGAAGAAATGTGACTGTCTTGACCACAAACCACTGCTGATGTTTGTTAGTGGCTCAGCAGGTACAGGAATGAGCTTCCTTATAGAGGCCATAATGGCTGTAATATACGGAAACTGACAGGCTCATCAATGTCTGTTGCTGTTAGTGCTCCCACTGGACTGGCTGCATACAACACTGATGGAGTTACTTTACACCATCTCTTCATGTTGCCAGTGGAGCATGGCAAAGCAGGAGAGTATTGTAAGCTGTCATTTGAGGTTGCAGCTCAGCTTCATTCTATGTTTACTAAGATGAAGTTACTCATCATTGATGAGATTAGCATGGTCTCTAATTTGATGCTTGCCTGTATACACCTATGTCTACATGCGATTTTGGGGACTGACTATGGAGATGCATTTGGTGGTAAAAGCATCGTTGTATTTGGAGACCTTTTACAGCTTGCACCAGTTAATGCGGAACCTGTCTTTGCAGCTCTGACTGTCAAGCAGGCTAAGAATACACTAGGCTGCATTGGAGGTTGTAACCTGTGGGAGTTATTTACCTATGTTGAGTTGTGTCAGAACATGTGGCAGAGTGGTGATCTGGCTTACATGGCACTGTTGGATCAAGCTCGTACAGGTTCTTTGTCACCAGAACATCTTTCAGTGTTACATGGTCAAAGAATCAGAATGGATACTACAGTCATAGAAACAGCATGTGATGATTTCAGTGATGTGTACTCCAGGGGCACATGGATCGTGTGTCTTATGCAACGACTTAAGAAATTTGCTGAGTTCAACAGTGTTACGTTGCAGAGAGAGAATCAAGAAATTCTCATACTGCATGCTGTTGATACAGTTAATGGTGTCATTCTAAGTTGGAAGTGGGTAGCGAAGATGACTGAATGACGGTCTTTTCTGAAGTCGGATGTTTCACGCACAGCTGGCCTGGAAACTGTTCTTACAGTTTATAAGAATGCACGTTTCATGCTACGGCGTAATCTTGATGTTGAGTGTGGCATGGTAAATGGTGCCAGGGGTCACATTATAGACTTCGTTTACAATGTTCAGAAGATGTTTATCAAGACACTTGTTGTCCACTTTGACAACATGGAACAGCCTGTGCAGATTGATCATACCTGTGTTAAGTTCCAGGTATTTAATGATATCTATGTCAACAGGAAACAGTTCCCAATATGTGTTGCGTATGCTGTTTCAATTCACAAGTTTCAGGGCTTGAGTTTGGATTCAGCAATGGTGGACATAGGCACAGACATTTTCAAAGATGGCATGAGCTACGTTGCACTTTCAGGCATCCGCAGCCTTTCTGGGCTGCACATCATAACACTCGCACCTCAGAAGATACATACTGACAAGCGACGTATTGTCAAGTACAACAGATTACGTACTCTGTATCAGCCACAGATGTCTCTAATACCACTACCTATGTATGTGGTTGTGTCACATCCCACAGTCATGGCTTCACCTGGCAATAATAGAAAATGAGCTGCCACTACTGAATCAACTGTGCAGAATACTAAGAAGGTCAGAATGTCAAATGCAGATGCAGAACCTGCTGTTGCTCAGAAGTCACTTGGTATGGCTGTTGTCCCAGTGTTTGATAACAGTACCAGAGTGAACTGCTATGCTAATTCAGTTATGCAAGCTTTTCTCCAGATGCCACACTTTGTCCAGGCAATATCAGCTTCACAAGACACTCCCTTATCAAAGGCATTGAAGGAAGTTGTCAACGTGAGTTCTGATCAAACAACGTGCAGTCACTGACACCTCTACAGCAATTCTTAGGTACATTTGATGGATGCAGTATATTTTCTGCTAACATGCAACAGGACGCCAGTGAGTTTATGATGGCCATCATAAACAGCTTGGATGAAGAGGGGATTCCAGTACGTCAGTACTTCACTGTCTCATATGTTACCAGATATGTATGTCTTCATGTGGTCATTCAGAGTGAGAAACCACTGAAGACATGCTTTGGGTTTCTCTGTTTGTGCCTCAGTCTCGAAGTGTCACGTTCCGGCAGCTGTTTACCAATGCTAAAAGTGGTCACTTATGTGTAAGGTGTGGAGGTTCATGTACTCAGTCCATACATCTCAGGACTTCATCTCACTATCTTTTGCTTGTATTGCACAGATTTGACTCTAACAGGCTCAGAGTTGACACAACTATCACAGATTTCACAGCTGGTAGAATTATATTTAACCAAGCAGTGTTTGACACTCAGGCTGTGATCTACCACTATGGCCAGTTTGTACATTCTGGACATTACACTTGTTTGTTGAGGTACACAACAGTCTGGGTTGAATGCAATGACCCCAAAAGCACTTTTAAGCAGAGACTGCCGTGACACTTAAAAAATGCATATGTGCTGATATTGAATAATTACTACAATCTTCATGCATCAGAGGAATAGTTACACAACATGTGACATGCCTTGCTGTCCATTTTGTTACAGAGTGAGTTCTGGTAAACATTTTTTTTCATGCAAATCTGCATTCAAGATTACACTGTTAACACATCACATGGTTTACATGCATGTTTACTCAATCTGACTTATAAGATTGTTGCGTTGATCAGGGACACAGTGAAAACAGTTGCAGTGGTTGTCAATCAGCGGCAACTGTCCTCGCAGTCACTAGAGAAACCACTCTTAGATGTCTAATGGAGACTTTGAAATGTCAAAAGAGATATTCCTATCTGGTCGTCCTCTTCTGTCATTGTCTTTTCTTATGAGTACGTCGTATGCAGCCATAACGAGTACTGCTTGACACATTTGCCAACTGTGTGCCTCTACTAAGGCACAATACTTGTCCATGTGCATAAACAAAACTGTGTAACACATGTCTTTTTAAAGAGTTGTCTGCATCATGACATTATTTGGATCTTTTATGAGTAAAAGATATCCTGGTGTTTGTGCCATTTTTGTGGTAGCACAATTGAACACTGTTTTTTTTACATGATTTGCTGACCTTTACTTAAGAGTACAATACTCTGAAATATCCATCACTCTGTGACATGTTGAGTATCACCAGGTGTGGCTTGTGGTTTTTTTTTTTTTTGCGGCTTCACTGAATACCACCATATTGTGCCGCAACAGTGTCGTACTATCCCTGTTTTCTTGCCATACATCTGTGTTGTACTTATGATTATTAATACATTATTTGATTACAGTTAGTACTGTTAGGTTTTAAGTAGTTGTATTAATTGCTATTTAAGTGAATTTATTAAACAATGTTTCATATTTTGCTGTTTAACAGTATTTGATTCACAAGTATTTAAACATATTGTTAATATATTTATTAATATAACATAGATATTTAGTAGAACTTTTCTAGTTTGCAGTAATTTCATATAGGCATCATAAATAGTAAAGTAGAGTGTTGTGGTAGATATTTATTATCAAGAGATGTCATTTTCTGAATAAAAGATTCTGTAATGTAATATTCATAGCATTCTGAGAAATTATTACTTATTAGTAACTACAAGTTTTTAGTGATGTAGATACTACATTAGTTCACTATTAATGTTGATTATAGCTTTGATCATTTTCAGTGATGTATATAGTACCTGTTACCATATGCCATCAAATTTTGGCTTGTGTAAGAATTTAATTAAATGTATGTGTAACATTGTGCACTATTGTTAATCAGACACTTTCACTGATAACAACTGCTTTTTATGTTCCTGATAATATTTCTTGATTGCCTCTATTGAGGGGTTGGGTGGGAATTTTCCAAATGCACCCATATATCTATATGTATTTACATGTGTGTATATATATATATATATATATATATATATATATTATGTCTACACATAAATATATTAGAATTAAATGTTTTAAAATAGCTTTCAGATGTATCTGTTTTTAGAGAGCACTATGTGTTTGTGATGCTATTATTTAAACAGTTGGCATCTGGTTTTTCGCCCACCCCAGGAACATTCACATTATCAGTCACACAATGACAATAACATCTTTACTGTTTGATGCATGTAAGCAGTATATAGAGAGTACTGTGGTAGCTGTGTTCATGTGTTGTGTGCTACTGTCACATCTTACTCATGAAGTACCTGTCATACTGTTTTACATGTATTTTAAACTTTGGTATGATACTTTTTTAAGATTGGTTTGTGAGACTGATTTTGTGTACCAATTGGACTTTTAATTCAGCCTTTTTTATCAACTTTTAATTGGGCAATAAATCTTTTTTAAGCCTTATCTACCTGTGTTGACAAAGGTCCCTAAGATCACTGCCAGATATTGGCATGTTATTAGAGTGAAGATTATCAACACACTGTCATTCAGAAGACATAAGACATATATTAGATATACAAACATATATAAAGTGATACAGCAACAACTGATGGGCAGTATGCATGCACAGGACAAAGTCACTTGGATGATGTACTAAGTTACGTACTAACAGTAATAGATGCACAGGAGGCCATAGCCCATATAAGTGCACCTCCAGATCCTGGAACTTGTTTATACCTTATTTAGTAAGAATTTGTCAAGGTTGATTTTGAAGGTTTCTATATTTATTGAATTAAATAAATTGTTTGGTAGTCCATTCCAAATTGATATAATTCTTTGGGTAAAAAAATAATGTTTTCAATCTAATTTGGGATATGTTAGAATTAATTGAAATTTATGACTTCTATGATTCCGTTCTCTTATGTTAAAGGTCATTCCTAGCTGTGTCATAAGTTCCTCATCATTAACAGTTTTAAACATCAGTAGTATATCTCCCCTTGTCCTCCTCATTTCCAAGGTATATAAATCCAGATCTGCAATCTGTTCCTCATAACATTTACGCTGTAGCCCATCTATCATCCTGGTGACCCTTCTCTGCACCCCCTCCATTGCATCAATTTCTCACCTAAGCTAGGGACTCCATAAGGGGGAACAATAATTGAGATGGGAACGCGAATAGGCTCTATATAATGGAATGATGCACGCTTTACTTTTGGACACAAAAGATCTTTTTATGCATCCGACTATTTTGTTGGCTTGTTTCCTAATATGGTTCATGTGTGATGTAAAAGTAAAATTATTATTAATGATTATTCCCAAATCTTTTTCTTCATTTACAGATATTAATTTAGTATTATTTAGCACAAAATCAACATTGGGATTATTATCTCCTAGATGCAGAATTACACATTTTTTAGCATTTAAACCATATTGTTTTTATTTGCCCAGGTTTCAAGTTTAAGGAAATCTTTGGAAAATTCCACTGTCTTATTAGGTGTTCTCACCCTGGCTACAATTTTAGTATCATCTGCAAATTTAATAGCCAGATTCTCTAAGTTTGATGTCATATCTGAAACAAAAATATTAAAAAGTGTGGGTCCCAGAACTGATCCCTGTGGCACCCCGCTGGTAACGGTACCTATGGTAGAAGTATAACCTCTTATCTGCACTACCTGTGTACGTTTACTTAACCAGTCATGGACCCAATTAACCAAAACCGGATGCACCCCAAGCGTTGTCATCTTATTCAACAAGGTTCTGTGCAGCACTTTATCAAATGCCTTGTATAAGTCCAGTTAAACAATATCCACTGGTTCACTTTGGTAAAGCAGGCTACTTACTCTTTCATAAAAAAACAGTGACATCAGAACTTCTACACTTGGTGGCCCATGATGATGGATGTGTCTTGTAGTACGTTTAGACAGTTGTATGTTATTTCTGTCACCTGCTGCTGGTTGTCTGTGGTTGGTCATGTTGCCTTGGTCCTCCCCCCTACTTGCATGTGTGTGTGCGTGTGTGTGTGTGTGTGTGTGTGTGTGGAGCTGGGGGGTGGAGGGAATGCGGAGTTAGGGTTTTCAACCCTAACACTGAATTTCCTCACTTTTGTCGCTGTGGAACAACCCTAACTGATGCATTAAACTGATTTTTTTGTTTGCCATGAATATATATATCTATATATACATATATATAAATATATATATATATATATATATATATATATATTATAGTGGCACAGTAGTGTCACTATAGTTAGGGTTGAGTACCCCATTTAAGGTTACATCTCAAATTTTGCACCTTAATAACTTTGTAACCGTTCAATGGATTTGCCTGAAATTTGGAATGCACAATTTGGTACCATAGATCTCTGGATCTGGCAGGTTACATTATGGTCAGATGTACAGTTGCGGAGCTACAGCGCACCAAAAAATTATGCATTTTTGCATGTTCCTTTGCTCACACCTACAGCCTGCACAGTTTGTGTGATCAGTCCAAAAACATCAGGGAACATGCAGCTGTGGTCCCCAGTGTGCCTTTCAAAGATTTCATGAAAAAATATTAAATGGTTCAAAAGTTATTCAAAAAACACTGAATCCCATTATAGTCAATGGGAAAAGTTAACAAACTATGCAACAGTGTCGCAAATGTAGATTTTAATGTCGCAAATTACCCTTTTACTTTCATGATTCAGCAATTTTTTTTTCAGTTGGTGGTCAGAAAATGCTTTTCATTTAAATTTGGGACCCTCTAGGGACAAAATTCTTATTGTGTTCACCTAGTCGAGTCCTGAGGATGCTAGCGATGTCTTTTTTGGGGAGTAAAACACCCCAGAAATATGTTTTTAAATTTTTTTAAAAAAGTAGTGTCACAAAGTACTTTTGCAAATGCGATACTTTTGTGATTTATTTGGCAAAAGTGTCGTGATTTTCGAAAGTAATTTGCGACAGTATGGACAAAACAATGGGAAATATTTGCCACCCTGCTGCAAAACAACAGTTTCGTCTTTTGGGCTGAAATTTGCAGGGAAGAAAGCCAACATCCCCCAGATGTGCCTTTTGGTGATTTGGTGCCAAAATTTTACTGGGCTGCAAAGTTACGGCACTCTGAAGTTGACACTTTCCCCCAGAGGATACCATTATGGCATCTACCGCACCTTTCGCATCCCGTATCTCGAAAACGTTTCGAGATGCAGACTTTTCATCATGAAATGCTTAGTCCCCTGCTGGGGGCTTAAGTACAAAACTAGCCGGGAAAGCCATAAATAATATGAGATTTTAATGTTTTTTTCTAAATTGTACGGTTCCCGAGATATAAGCAATTTAGTATTCCAAGTGCTCATTTTCTGGTCTGAGGACCATTTTTTATGCCCACATTCTTTGTATTCACTGTGGTTGTGGATGCACCTGTTTGGGACAGAAAAAGTTTTGTGTCACCATTGGTGTTACCGTTTGCATTTGCATTTGTGCTACCGTTACCATTTTCATTAGTGTTTCCGTTTCCATCACCATGTGCATTACCATTTGTGTTTGTGCTTGCGTTTGCATTTTCATTTGAATTGCTGTTTCCTTTTGCATTTCTGTTTGCGTTAACATTACCATTTTTGTTTTCGTTACCATTTGCATTACCATTTGCGTTTGCGTTTCCCTTACCATTATCGTTTGTGCTTGCATTTCCATTATCATTTGCAATAAAATGTCCATTTAAATCACCGTTACCATTACCATTTGCATTGGCATTTGTATTTGCGTTTGCGTTACCATTTGCGTTAATGTTTACATTTGTGTCACCGTTACCATTAACGTTACCACTTCACTTTGCATTTCCATCAACGTTAGCATTACAGTTACCATTTGCATTAACATTTGCGTTTGCATTTCCATTAATGTTTCTGTTACCGGTTTCATTTGCGTCACTGTTACCATTTACATTTTCGCATGCACTTGCATTTGCGTTACCGTTTGCGTTTCAGTTTCTGTCACAGTTACCGTTACTGCTTTGTTTCGCATTTCTGTCAACGTAAGTGTTACAGTTACTGTTACTGTTTGTGTTTATGTTTGTACTTGCATTTCTGTTACTGTTTGTGTTAGCGTTTACGTTTGTGTCACCTTTACTGTTACTGTTTGCATTTTTGCTTGTGTATGCGTAACTGTTTAGATTTGTGTCACCGTTAGTGTTACCGTTACCACTTCTCTTTGCGTTTCCATCAATGTTAGTGTTACGGTTACCGTTACCATTTGCATTTACGTTTATGTTTGCATTTCCCTTACCGTTTGCATTAGTGTTTCTGTTTGCGTCACCGTTACCATTACCATTTGGGTTTCCACTTGTGTTTGCATTACTGTTTGCGTTTGCACTTACTTTTGCATCAGTGTTAGTGATATCATTTCGATTCGCTTTGTGTTTCCGTTAATGTTAGCTCTACTGTTACTGTTTCCATTAGCATTTGCGTTTGCATTACCATTTACGTTTGCATTTCCATCATCATTTGTATTACGGTTTGTGTTTGCGCTTGCATTTCCATTACCATTTCTGTTTGTGTCATCGTTACTGTTAGCGTTTGTGGTTACGTTACAGTTACCATTACCATTTCCTTTTGCATTTGCATTTGCATCACCGTTACCATTTGTGTTTGCATTACCATTTGCATTACCAGTCACATTTGCAATTCCATTTGCATTACCGTAACAGTTACCATTTGCATTTGCGTTCACGTTTCTGTTGGTGTTACAGTTACCATTAGCATCTGCGTTTCACTCACTGTTACCGTTACTGTTAATGCTAGTGTTACTGTTATTATGCAGACATGGGCAGCATATTGGGAGCGTGGGGCCCCCCACCACTATATTCTATTCACTATTTATATTGCACATTCTCAAAAAGAAGGGAAATTCATGGCAAAAAACTCAGTTAAATGCCTCAGTTAGGGTTGTTCCACAGTGACAAAAGTGAGGAAGTTCGGTGTTAGAGTTACCAACCTTTGCACCCCACACCCACCCCACTCCCACCAACAGGCACTGGGGTGTGCATTGAGGTCATTGGGCCTAACTCTCACCCCATTCTCCAATACTGCACCACCTCAACTTATTTATACATGGAATGGGGTGAGAATTAGGCCCAATGACCCCAACGCACATCTCAATAACTGTTAGTGGGGGTGGGATGGATGTGGGGTGCAAGGGGTGGTAACCCTAACACTGAATTTCCTCACTTTTGTCGCTGTGGAACTACCCTAACTAATGCATTAAATGGACTTTTTTGCCATGAATCTTCTCTCTCTCTATATATATATATATATATGTATGTAAGTATATATATATATATATATATATATATATATATATATATATATATATATATATATATATGGTGTAGATAGGTAGATATAGATATATCACTAGATAGATATATGTTTTGGATGGATCAGGCTCAAATTCATCGGCTGCCCCAGTGGGAATACCCTATAGTATCTGAGCATTTTGCAGTTTATTATATGGAAGTAAATTTTGTGCATAGCCTTGATTAAAATGGTTGATCATATATGCAGTTTGAATTTGCTGATTAAACATTGGCCTTTCCCCAAGAATGTTGTCTTGTATTTTATTGGGATTGGGAAGTGACTCTATCTGGGCCATGTACCTCCCGGCTATCTCCGGGAGGTTGTCTGCCCAGTGGCCATGGCCAGTCCCTGATTTCAACCTTTCAGGGCAGAATGGCCTGGGAAGGTCGAACCAATTGGTCTTTGTACCTGCCCACAGATGGAGCTAGGAGTAGCCACAGCATGGGTGGGGCAAAAGTAGGTTTCTTAAGGATCAGGCAGAAGAAGGGTGGCCTCTTTCTGCCTGGCTATGAGGAGGACAGGCAGTGAAGTCCTTCCACCCTCCCACAAAAGAAGCAAGGGCTGATGGATGGGTTGTTGGTGGCCTCTTTTAAAACATATTTATTCAAAAAAGTTTTTAATCTTATATGACTTTAAGGATTTGTCAGGATGTTTTATTCTATTTTATTATTGTTTGTTAAGTGCTGTGAGCCCCTGGACAGGGTGCTATATAAATAAAATTTGGCTTGCCATCATGAGCAGTTAGGCAAAGGGTGGACGACCAGGGCCAATAAGAAGATACTGAGGTTTAAAGAGATCAGAGGAGATGGCTCAGGGAGGACACACTCCAGAAGTGGTCACTAGTTCATTGGAATGTGCGATGGTTTGGGGGACCATGGGGGTTGATGGCTGAGCAGATGAGGCCCTGTGAGGGCAGCACTGCACAGCTATGGCCTAGTGAGTCCAAATCCATCAGGCCAAGCCTGACAAGGGGTTGGACTGCCCAGTGGGGGTTTGCCAAACTACCTTGGTCTAAGGCTGGCTAGTGTATGTATGTATGTGTGTATATATATGTATGTGTATATATATATATATATATATATATATATATATAAATATATCACCTAGGTGGCACTATCTCCAGGGTTACTACCTCTGCCTGTCTTCTTAACAACAGGTTGGGGGGCCTGGGTTTGATATTATGGTGCCTCCACCCAGAGTAAAAATAGTGGGGGTATCTACCTAGCCTGGTATAGCCCTCTGGGAAGCTATAACCACCCACAGACCCACCTAGTGACCTTATACTCTTTGAGGGGGAACAACCCTGTACAGCAGTTAACACATAGTCAGACAAGAACATTAATAATATGCACACACCCTTTGCACTTACCACCAGGGTCTGTCCTTCAGGAAATTCCCTGGAACCCCCTGTAAAAACAATGTTAGCAAATCAAGTATACACTTTCAATACTATAATCCAACTAATAATATTTTATTTCTTTATTGAAATTTTGGATAACACCTTTAAGAACAAGCTCATTTCATAGGTTCCATGTCAGATGAACAATACATATTGGAAAAGTATGAGATGGAGAACAAACAAAACAAGAAATTATACAAAACATTACAACAGTATATAACTAGAGATGTTCCAGTACCTGTGGCATTGTACAATGTATGCCAAGGTGTGTATTTGATAAAACCTGGAATAGAAAGGGTCATATTAGAGGGGGGTGGAATCTTATGAAACTATCCTTTACAGGAAAATGAAAACAGACTCAGCCTAATATCTAATTATCAACAAGATAAGGAATGGCATCAGCCCATGGGCCTCATCAGAGGTGAGAAGGTGTGGGACAAAGCATTTTAAAGTGAGCAAGGGAGCTCAAGAGATATAACAGGAGGGAGGGAGGGGGGATAGGGGGAAAGCCATAGAGGGGTGAGAGGAAAGAGTGGAAGGGATGAAGAGGAAATGTGAAAAGAGAATGATTAGCAATGCTTATAGGCCAGGTTAAACGTGAAACAACAAATCATATTTATTAAGGGGTCGTGAACAAGGAAGGGGGGCATGAATCTAGATGAATGATTACTGATTAGATTAAAGTTACTATACATGTACTTTAGTCCCACGGTAAACAGTCTGACAACACTGGGTATCCAGAATATTATGCTGGCTGGCCAGAATTGGTGCCTGTGGTGGCTGGCATTGCAGCTGTTATTGGGGTCGTTGATGGAAAGAAAGGCAGTTAGCATGCATAAATGAGACGTTGGCTATTTGTGATCCTGGCCGGTTGGCCCAGTCTGTTGAAATGATTAAATTTAAGCAGGAAACAATTAGATGATATCACAAGAAAATTAAGATGACTGTTGCAGGGAGCTACCCTGGATTTACTCACTGTACCAGTCCATTGTAGATGATGACCTGGTGAAATGAAGACCTGGAGCTAGAAGCTGATGCACATGGGGAACCTGGGCCATGACGACTCACCTCCGCTTCATGACTTTTCCCTGAAGGTGGCCACAACCTGTGATGGATTTCTGCACAGGAGCTGGATCTCCAAAGCTGGTATTTCACTGGTGACACTGAGGCTGGCACAAGAATGACATGGACCAGTTTGGACAACGGCCCACGTCTGGATAAGCACTTTTGGCTAAGTTCAGTTTATTTGCTCATGACCTTTCCAGCTAGCAGACAGTTCGGTCACTGGTAAATGTGGGCTCCTTTTTGGCAATCAGGAGTCCCTAGACAATAGACTTCGATCCACAATAAACATTCGGCACATTTAATGAAAACAGGATTTACTTTTTTGCCTTGCAGTTCAGTTTCAGGCCATTTTGCAATTGCAGTTGATTTACTGAGCAAAACCTCTCGATCAGTAGGCAAGCAGTTCCTGGCAATTAATCTTCACTTTTAGAAAACAAGAAGCACACCAGAGGAAACTAGGTCTCTTGCAGGCCCGATCTCCGCAGAGCCTGCTTGGTTGTTTGAGCTGGAGTCCCAACACAGGTGTCCCTTAGACTACAGGCTGCTCCCTGCAGACTCTGGAACTGAACGCAGATTATCCACGTTCTACTTGAAGACTGCCATTCAAAATTCAAACTGTCCCTCTTAAATATAGGCAGAAGTCCTTGGAATCTGATTGGTTGTTTAGGCTGCCAAAAACAGTTTAAGTCTTTTAATTGGCTGCAGTTTAGGCACCCGAACGTTGTCTCAGATTATGTCCCACAAGTCTATATTACACTTCCATGAGTCTCTGGATGAAATCCCAGTTCATGATTGGTTAAATCATTCCCAAAATGGTGGCTGCTGTATAGGATTATACAGTCTCTCAAGTTTAAAAGTCTGGTGCAGCCAGGATATTTACTTTTATTTTATAAGTCCCCCACTCATATGTAGCTGAAACACTTTCCTTTAAAATGAGCTCACTTTCATCTATTTATTTGCACACCCTGTTGTTGTCGCTGCCGCTGAAATACTGTTCACCCAAGGTGGCAGCACTTATGAATAGTTATAGGGTGCTCATGCATATTAATGAACCCTTTGATTTAGCCCTCGCTCAAACTTTATTTTAATGCTTTTGATCAGCTTTTGCACTGTATTGTTAAGGTCACTGGTTCTTATCTAGCTATCCAGGGCACTGGGACCGCCGAAGAACTCTCTGGTTTGACCGCAAACCAAGCGGTTGGCACTTCAAAGGCACCACTTATGCCTGCGTGATCCCTGCTTGCACCTTGGTGCATTTTCCACAGCAGGAGATCATGCTTTAAAGGATATTAGTCCAAGCTGCACTTAAAATAACTAAATGGCTGTAAGGGAGGATTTTGGGGAACCAGGGGGCACCAGAAAACTCAGGCTGGAAATGAGGGTGAGCGGGATGCCAGCAAGCAAATGGGAGGATAAATGGGAGAGACTAAGGATATGGTGGCAATTAAGATAAGCCCCCCCCCAGGGCCTGCCCCAGACGCAGACATGGCAGACTCACGGCGTACCCAGGCCGTGGTCCACTCCCCTGGTTGCTAACCATTTGTGCTGCCCTGCCATGCAGAGAAACAGGAGCCCTGCCACAACTCCTGGACCCCCAACAGCCCAAACACCTCTCCATCCAGCATGCTGCTCTTTTAAAGGGCCACAAAAAAAGATAGAACTGCTGCCCAACTGTCTCCTCTTCACCATCCTCCTTCTGCTCGATAAGTGAAACCAGCTCTGGGGGATACCTGCAGGGCACACAGCGGCCCACTTGACTAAAGACTCTGCCAGATCTATCCCTCCAAACAGTCCCTAATGGGGTTAGAGGCCTCCCCTAGCCCCTTCTCCAGTGGGTCCGTAGGGTGCCTTGCCACACCAGGATGCAGAGGCCCTACCGCAGCCTTCTGCAACCCCGATGACCCAGGACCACTACCCACCTCCCGGGGCCTACCCAAACCCTGGGGCCTACCTATCCTGCATCTCCCTTTTCCACCTACCACCCCGAGAGCCTGGGACCCATAATAATGGTCGCAGCTACCTGTCTCCACGCCCTTCCTCAGATGGTAACCCAGGGAACCCGCTGCATTGCCACTGTAGAAGCTGGCCTGCCTAAAGAAGGGGCGTCCCCCCACCCTGCAGTGCCCATCGGTCTCCTGCTTTGCCTGCCTCTCCTTCCAATCTCCCAGCCAGCCCCCCTCAACTTCCTGTTCCTGCCTATTTATACTCTTGCTCACCTGATTTCTGCTGCCACCACATGGTGACCAGCAGGAAGTGCACCCCCAGAGCACTAATAGCTCCCTAAGCTCTGGTGGCATTATGCAGGAGGGGATCCCGAAAGGGAGCATGAGCCTTTCTCAAAAGAGAGGAGGCTTACAACTGTATGGAAGTGAGTTTTGTTTATAGCCTTGATTAAAATGGTTGATCATGTATACAATTTGAATTTGTTGATTAAATAGAGGCCTGTCCCCAAGAATGGTGTCTTGTATTTTATTGGGATTAGGAAGTGGCTCTATCTTGGCAAGTGGCTCTAATTTAAAAAACACATTATGATTGGTCATGTTCTGTAGAGACTGCTGATATAGGTGGAAGATTGATTTTGTTTACTTTTTAAAAGTGTAAAACAGACAGTCCACCATACTGGTGTCATCACACAAATCCATGTTTGTTTACGGTCTTTGACAAACTCCCACTGCACCTTTCCGGAACCTAATAACATCCACAACACAGTCTAGCCACTCATGGTGCAGCAGAAGGAGAGGATACTATTGTATCATGAGTTTCTGCACTGTTTGGGGGTATTCCCAATACTCAAGAAGTATACACCAAGAGTAGATTTTGGATTGAAACAGCACAGTTGTATATAATGCATTTCATTTCTACTAAGAAAGGAGGCCAATAAAACAACTGGCATCATCAATGAATTTAAGATGTAAGCAGTCTTAAAATGTGGGTTTTCAACAGTACTAAGATGTAAAAAGTGTTGACAGAATCCCTTTAATGTTGAAGAGACTCAGTCTTCTGTTTATCTGGAGTGCTTTCAGCTAAAGACGAGTCCAGGTCATCATTTGAAAGAACTTTTCATGGGTGTTCAGACTATGATGGCCACTGGGCATGAATGTGTCTCTATTTTTTCCCTTTAGAGATGAAAAAGCATTATATTATGTTTGTATCTGTACAGTTACAATGTCTTATTGTTTTACAATGTCAGCGTTCATTCAACCAATCTTCGCTGATGATGTGTCTGCACATGAGGACCTCTGATAACTCTCATGTATAGCATTTGAAAAAGTGAGTAGTTCCATGGGCATCCATCTTTTTAAAGAAAAAAACATGTGTTTTACACTTTAAACATACAGTATAAGTCATCAGAGATAGCTTGATTATTTACAATTATAAAACGGCAAGGAAAAAGCCTGACACCTCATTGACTGAGAGATGTCTATCTAGTGATGCACAGTCACGTGGCAGATCTCATTACCAAGGCAAAGAAGCCTCACAATTAAGGACTAGTTTATGTATATAATTTGATTACATTTAAAATTCATTTAAATGATTTTATATAAAGAATCATATTAAAATATTTCACTTTACATATAATGCATAAAAGCAGTGAAACATTTTATCAGCACAATGAGCCACTCCAGGTGCATTAAAGAATTTAACTGCATTTCCTGGGGGGAATAAGTAAGGACACTCTGCCTTTGACTTGATGCCACACTTGCCTGGGGTGTGCATGAAAATTCCTGTTGTGGCTTACAGGAACATCTCTTTGGATATGCGTGCCTCTTACTCTGTTTGTGGGTGCCAGAACTGCTCACTTTCTGGTTGCGGTTCAGTTGGCCTGAAAATTAAGAAATCACAAAGAGACGTATATCATCATAAGAAACACTCCAGGCATCCCTATAAACTTTTATGAGCACCTTCTTGATATATTTTCACTTCACAGTGCTGGCACACAAATGACATAACCATGCAAGACAGTAAATCTTCATATAAACATGTAATAAATCATACTACAGACTTCTGCTTTGAAAAATGGAACTGGAATTTAAAATCCTAAGGTTTTACTTCATAGAAGCTTAGGGAACTCCTGCCTGAGAAATGGAGTGTGGCTGTGGCTGTGTGACCAGAACTTTGAACTTCAGAATTTGAGAACTGCTTGCATTATATGCTTTTTTCAAATTTAAATTTATCATGGCAATGAATCAGATAAGAAACTAAAAGAATAATACGACAAATATTAATTATATTTATTGTTTTTGTTTAAAAGCCTGTGCATGCCTTACACTCCCCTCCTCCTCCTCTCTCGCTCCCACCCCTATTCCCCCAGGCACCATGGGTGTCAAAATCGTCCTGCTCCTTGGCTCCACCTTGAAGCTGTCTGGTGTTTTCTGCCCCTTTCTCCCCTTATCCTCCCACTTCCCCCTTCTCCCTCCATCAGTCAGCATATTGATTTCAGAAAGCTCCTTGTTTTCTTGCTACTTTTGGTATCAGGTGACATCAAACTTAATCCTGACCCCTTTCCAACACCACCCTTTCCATTTCCCAAAGGACTGAAGGTTTTCCATTTAAACATCTGAAGAGTTCTTCCAAAAACTGACCAACCACAACTATAGTATCATGCTTAACCTACAACCAGATGTATTTGTTAAATCTGAATCTTGACTCTCTAAGGTCCAAGACTCTGCAGTGGCTATCCATGGTTGCAGCTTAGCATGGCAGGATCACACAAAGAGGGGCAGTGGTGTTGCAGTTTACATATCCACCAGCATCCGATTTTTAACTGTACTCGCTGTCTCTTCCAGCTCCTCCTGTGAGGTGCTCCTCTGGTTCATGGTCAATTGGCATTCATCTGTATCCCCCTTCCCCAGGTTGTGCCTGAAAATAGGCAGGGTTTGTCTAGTGCACTTACCTGGTCAATAAAAACGAAATAAAAATAAATAAATAAAATAAAACTCTCCCTTCCCTTCTCTGGTCCTATCCTTACTGGAAGTGTTTACTGTTGCCTTGGCATGCCCCCTGCCTTAGTTACTAAGCTATTTTCTTCTGTCTGTTCCAATTCTTCCAGAGGTGAGCTGCCTATCCTTGATGACTTTAGTATAAATTAGCTCTCCCACACTAGAAATACATTTCCCCAAAATGTAAAATCCCTCCAATTGACTCAGTTGATTTCTGACACCACACATCTAAATTTTAAATCTTTAAATCACTCTCTCTTAGACTGGGTCCTCTCATCCCATCCTCACCATACTGTTTATTTGAAATTGGTAAGCGGGAAAGGCACACTGAGTCAAGATTCATTTCCTGGTGGAGCCTGGATTTTGTATGCAGATATTCTTTTTGACATCCTCAGTGACCATCATATAGTATACTGTGTATACAAGATACATTATCCTAAGGCCCCCTAAATTCAGCTATCTCAGGTCCTTTAGGCCACTGGACTTGTCTTCCCTCCTAGCTGACCTATGGGCATCTGATTGGTTCCTGCATCCCTAAAAACCAATAATATAAATTATACCCTCCAGTACTATTAGTCAAAATTTTGGGCTGTATGGGACCATCATGCACACCTGTGGAAACCCAGAGTATGGGGCTCCCATCTTCCCTGGATGACAGCTGAGTTGTTAGCTTATCTGCATAACAGAGATCCTGCCTGGTGATCCTATAATATTACTGGCTCCCCAGCTACTTCGGCCAACTATCAGCACCATTACAATGCCTCTACCAAAGCCATCAGACTTACAAAGTGTATTTTTCATCCACACTCCAGAACAACATTAGTCACCCTACAAGTTCTGGAAAGTTATCCAGTCCTCTGATCCAGTCTCCCTTTCTGCTCTCAAGGTTGGTGACTCATCTTAGACTGTTCTGCTGTTGCCTCTTTCTTTAACTCTTACTTCACCACCTGTATGCTCTCTCATCCCTTCCTTACCCTTACCGTTGTCATCCCTCCTCTCTGCCTCCCGCATCTCTTTTTCCTTCTCTCCTACCATTCCCTCTGCTTTCTTTCAGGCCTTGCTTGCCCTTAATCCTCTCAAGGGAGGTAGCTCTGATGGTCTCAGTCCTAAGCTTCTGCTTCTCTCAGCTCCTGCTATCACCCTGCCTCTTACCCTACTCATCAACCTCTCTTTTTCTTCTGCTACTGTCCCTGAGCCTGAAAGCAGGCTACAGTCATCCATCTCCCTGATGGTGGTGATCCCTCTTCTCCTGCCTGGTAACTTCCATCCTATCTCTCTCCTTCCCACCCTGGCTAACTTACAAGAGCACCTTGATCTTTCTTAGCTCTCTTCCTTCTTTGACTCCTCCTCCTTCTTCACCCCTTTCCAGTCTGGTTTTAGGAAATTCCACTCCACTTCCACCTCCCTCCTCCAGCTCATTGCCCCAATCCTCTCAGGTACGGATCAGGGACTGATCACCTCTGCAATATTTGTTGACCGTGCTATAGCTTGTGAAACTGTGGCACACTCCCTCCTTCTGAACAAGCTTAAAGCAGTGGGACTCTCTGACCCCTCAGTCAGTTTCACTCCTACCTTGACGGCAGGTCTTAAGCTGTCCAGATTAGAAGCTCTGTTTCCTCCCCACTCCCCATCTTCTCAGGCATCCCTCAAGTGTCTGTCCTGGGCCCTATTCTCTTTTCTTTATTCTTGAATGACCTCTTCTCTCTCTGTTCCTCTGCATCCATCCATATGTACGCTGATGATACAGTGCTCTTTAAATCTGGATCCTCTTTCCACGACTGTACTTCCCAGCCATTGCTGGATTTTAATGATATTCAACACTGATTCTGATCTAACCAACTGTGCCTAAATGCCAAAAAATCAGTTTCCATGACTTTTGGCATCCGGCACAGGTATACCAGACTCACCTGCCTCCCTTTATTCCACATCCTTGATGGTGCTGCTATTGAGGATGTATCCTCCTTTAAGTAACTCAGGGTGTGGCTGGCCTGACATCTTGATTTATCAGTGCATATTGATGCCATACACCATAAGCTACACCCTAAGCTTGGTGCAATATAAAGGAACAAAGCAAGTATCCTGCTTCCTGCCACCGAGAGGTTGTTTTAAGATGATTCTCCCAATTTTTTCTACTACGGTGACATAGTTTACAGTAGAGCGCCCACATCCTCCCTTGCCAGACTGGACCCCCTCTTTCTCTCTTGTCACCATTTTGCCACAGATTCCCCTCCTTGTACCCACCACTGCTTGCTCTATTCTGTTGCTTCACTGCCCTGTCTTGATGCCAGACACCTTTCCCATTATGCCCTCTTTATATTCAAATTCTGGTATGTTTCTCTTTCCTCTTCCCTTACCACTCTCCCCCCTTTTTCTTACCCTCTCTGCAGCAATATTTCCCATTCCCTTTCTGTTCCACCTAAGAAATATACTGCTGATCAAGCTGCCTTCTCTTATCACTTTTCTAAACTCTAGTCCACCTTCCCCGTCAATCCGCTCTGATCTGATCATGCTGTTTTGACGTCCTATATTGCTGTATAATAACTGCCCACCAATTTTTTTAGTGGTGATGGCCAGTTATTATTTGCCATAATAATTGTCTGGTAATTATGGCAAACACGTTCAAACAAACTAAGCAGCTGCCCTTGAGACTTGTGTGCGCTCTCTCTGTCTCTTGAGTGCAGCACTAATTGAATCAGTGGCTTTTTCCTGTTGCAAACAAACACTGTATGTAAACCACAGTCTCCACAGAGATAAAAAAAAGTGCTAAACTAACAAGAAAAACATTATACAAATTAGAAATCCTCCCTGCCACACTGCAAAAGTCAAACTATTGCCAAATGTATTTTATGCAGAAAGCAGCTGTGTTTGAGACTCGCTGTGCATCTCTGTCTTGAGCGCAGCAGTACCTCAAATTTTCTTTTCTCAGTAATTTCTTAATTTGCTACTAACCGGTTCCACTTCTACCTTGGCTGTAGGACTCAGTCAGTTAGAATTGGAGATTCCTGATCCCCTCCACTCCCTATCACCACTGGTGTCCCCCAAGGCTCCGTCCTAGGCCCAATTCTCTTCTCAGTTTTCTTGAATGACCTCCCCGCTGCTTACATCTCTGCATCTGTCCATATGTACACAGATGATACAGTTCTTTTTGCCTCTGGTTCCTCCCCTCTGATCTGATGGCCAAGTTCCAGCTGGACTTCAACAACATGCAGTACTGGTTATGATCAAATCAACTGTCCCTAAATGCCCCAAAAAATATCTGCATGACCTTTGGCACTAGGCAGAAGCTTTCTAGGCTTCCTGACCTCCCCTCCTTCCACACCCTAGATAGAACCATGATCAGTGATGCTTCCATTTTTAAGTACCTCTGGGTCTAGCTTGATCGACACCTCAAATTTTCTGGGCATGTGGATGCCATAGACAAAAACTACACCCTAAACTAGATGCATTATACAGGAACCATGGTTGCATCCCTCTGCCGGTTCACACAGCATTGTCCAGCAAATGATTTTTCCCATTCTTGACTATGGAGACATTGTCTACAATGCTGCTTCTAAGCCCACCCTCTCCAGACTGGATTCCCTCTTCCACTCCTTCTATCACTTTGCTTTGGACTGCCCATCCCTTATCCACCATTGTTTCTTTATACCTCCCTTTCCCTTCCCTCCCTTGAAGCCAGGTGCCTCACTCATTATACTTCTTTTATTCCTAAATTCTGACTTGGTTCACTATGCTCCTTACTTCACCTCTCTCCTCTCCCCCCCTTTCCCACTACACCATTCCTAACTCTGGCTTCCATTCCTTCACACTCTCTAATAAGACATCCTCAGCTGGCCAGGCTGTCTTCTCCTACTGCTTCCCCAAACTATGGAATTCTCTCCCCCTCTCCAACTGCTCTGCCTCTTCCTTACACTTATGCTCCCTCTCCTCAAGTTCTCTTCTCACTCCTGTAACTGCACCTGTCCCCCGTACTTCTCTTCCCCTCCTTTTACTCCTTCCACCTCTCCCATGCCTCATCTCCTTCCTCCTCTAACTCTAACTCCTCACCGTAGCTCCTCCTGGCTAACCCCATTTCTCCCCCATAGACTCTTCTTGAATATTACTGGTTAGCTTCAATACCACCTGCCAGCATCATCTGCACTTTAAGGTAAAAAAGACCACACAAAGTGGAGCAGTGGCTCCTCAGCATAAAAGTTCAAGTCACTGTGACAGAAAGCTGGTCTCATACACTTCCCAAAGAAAAATGAAGTAAAGCTCCTTCATAAGATTCAACATTTATTCATGCTTGAATATTTGGAAACAGCACATCAAACGTGCACCCACAGTACCGTCTCCTCTCCTCTACCTTCCAAGCTGCACTGGCTCTTTGTCAAGAGGATGTGAGTTCCACAATTCAAAGTTTAGTCACTTAATCACATGATACATACAATTAATTATTCTAATTTTAATAAAAAGCAATTGGAGTCAGAAGATTAAAAACAGAACTCTGTCACACGTAACAATTACAAAAACATTAGAAATAACTGCTTGGGGGGATGGATTTTATAAGAAGGGGGTTAAATACTCCACTTCAAGCAGGATAAGCAAAAAGGTTGGTTTAAAAGCCTTTAAGCAAAATGTCTCAATTCAGGATTGTCCTGACTAAATTCAGTGTGATTTGTTACTTATTCTTGCACACTTGCACCCATGTTCTAAAGAAGAAACAATTCTCAAGGCCCAACACAACACAGCAATTCCAGATAAAAGATTTAAAGAGCTGGTGACACAGTTACTCCCATGGCAACAGATTGTGATGTCACAGCAGAGGATTGTGACTTGAAGCTGGGAGTTAGCTATAGAGGCAGATGGAGTCTGAAGGAACTATGATGGATAAAGATCATATATCCATGCAGATTCCCTTAGTAATAAATAATGGGGATGGGGGAAAGAGAAATTTGCAAAATATAAATGGAATGCAGGCAGAATTGTACCTAATTATTATGTTTTTAAAGTTTTCTTTGAAGTGTCAGTAGCTCTTTAATAACTTGTAGCACTGAATCGATAATCTACATGGCAGAATGCATGAAGTGTAACGCATTCTACATAGGAAAAACAATAAGACAATTCAGAGAATGCACTGAAGAACACTTAAGGGCAATCACAAATAGACATCTGAAACAAAATCAAAAAAATGTCCAAGCAGTTTATGTAACCCAAAAAGGACCCGGCCACAACTTCAAGTTTATAGCCATTGAGAAAGTGATATTAATATTTAATATAATTTGTTGTGGATGCCTTTGTTTGTTGGGGTTTCTTGATGATTTTTCATTATGTATTTTTAAATCAATAAAGAGAAGAAAGTAAAAAAAAAAAAAAAAGAGAAAGTGACTTTGGGGCCAAGAGGGGGGACCAGGACAATCATTTACTACAAAGAGAGACTTATTGGCAGTATACACTCAGAGCACTTTATTTCCCAGGTCTAAATGAAAAATTTCAGTTAAGACCTTTTCTAGTAAAAACATAAAGAAAAAAATGAATTTTGCTGTAGTTCATGCAGTACTGTTTCCATTTGTGCAATGTTGAAATTAACAATGATGCTGTTGTGAAAAAATGAACTGTTGCAATTTTAGAGAATGTATATTAAAAACCTTTCCCCCCCACACAAACATCCCCTGATTCTACAAATATATATTATAGGTGTTATTGTGTGCATGTGAATTTCATATAGCCTCCCCTCCTAGTCAAGAAATCTTTTTACAAAAGTATCTGGACTGCTGCAGCATTTAATAATTGTTCAGCTATCTAAGCAAAACATAAGAATAAGTAGCAAATCACACTGAAAATAGTCAGGACAATCCTGATTTGAGACCTTTAGCTTAAAGGCTTTAAAACCAACCTTTTTGTTTATCCTGCTTGAGGTGGAGTATTTAATCCCCTTCTTATAAAATTCACCTCCAAGCAGGTATTTATAATATTGATGTAACTACTACATGTCATTAGCTCTGATTTTAATCTTGTGAGTCCAATTGCTTTTCATTAAAATTATAACGCAAGTATCATGAAATGAAATTAAGTGACTATTTAAACTTTGAATTGTGGAACTCACACACTCTTGACAAAGAGCCAGTTCGACTTGAAATGTAGAGGAGAGGAGACGGACTGTGAGTAAATGTTTGGTGTGTTGTTTCCAAATATTCAATCATGAATAAGTGTTGAATCTTATGAAGGGGTTTTACTTCATTTTTCTTTGTGAAGTGTATGAGGCCAGATTTCTGTCACAGTTATCTGCACTCTGCACTTTAATTGGCATCCTCTTGTCCTTTGGATGCATCCTGCTGTATCCACAACACTGGACATATTTTGCTTAAATGCCTTCCGATGTTGCTTGTTACAAGATGCCTAATTGTGTTTTCACCTGCTATGTAAATACTGTTGTGCTTCTTCCTGCAATGCAATTACTGTTCCAATTTATTATTCGTGACCCTCCTCTACCCCTTCCCCCCCAGGATGCATCTAGAAACAAGCTGTTAACAGCTCAGTATGTACGTATTTCCTGGTGAAACTTTTGAAATAAATAAATGCTGATTAGAAGTTTTAAATCCTCAGTGCCACAAAGAAAAGGTAATATAATTGCCGAATGTCTTTGCTTTGAGAAAGTGAAAGTGGGTGCAGCTTGATGATGCTCTACAGAACCAAGCAAAGGGGGGGATGGAAAAAATTGATGGTCAATAATTATATGAAATAAATCATGAAATGGTGTAATTATTCAAATTTAATACACACTCTTGGTGTTTGATACTTGAATAAACCTTTCAAATTTCACTCTTGGGGTTTATGTAGCATCATACATCTCAGCTGTGTATAAAATTTTGTAATGTAACCCACACCATGCAATATTATGTATGTATGTATACATATATGTGTGTGTATATGTAAATGTATATATATGTAGCGTATATGTATATTATATATATATATATATATATATATATATATGTGTGTGTTTGTATATGTATATGTGTTAATGGAGCAGTAGCACCACTATTGTTAGGGTTGCACAGGCTGTTTAAAGTTAAACCCCTAAATTTGCACTTTAATAGCTTTGCCGCTATTTAAGGGATCTGCACGACATTTTACATGCTCAGTCTCAGGGCCAAGGTCTCTTGACTTGCCAAATTTCATTCCAGTTGGATGTACAGATTCTAAGACCTGTATAGTGAAAAAAGTGAAAAAAATCGGGGGGCTGCTTTTTTTTGTCATTGCCTAGCGCCCAGGTGGTTTGGAATTTTGCTAAAAAAACCAACATATATATATATATATATATATATATATATATATATATATATTTTGCAAAAACTTGTTAAAGCATCAGTTAGGATTCTTAAAGCGATAAAGGTAGGAAATTGGGTGTTTGGGTTTCCAACCCCAACACGCCACCCCACCCTCCCACCCAGCTCCACCATTGCAACACCACCCTGTCATCAAGGCACAGGTCAGGAAGCATAGGAACAGTTGTATAATTTGCAACAAGAGTTTTATTATGAATAACAATAAAAAAAATATATATTTAAATGTAAAAGTGATTGAGAAATACTTGTACTATATTTGTTCATGTTTTTTTCCAGCTCAATAAAGTATACTGAATTAAAAATACATATATATATATATATATAATTGTTCAGAATAACTATTTACAAAGGCAGAATAAACAAAGAAGATCCGTCTGAGTTTTCCTTCAATCTCTGTGTTTCCAAACATTGTAGCTCTCTCTCTCTCTCTCTCTCTAAGACTTTGTAACCTCCCTCCTTAACAAGCATCCTGTTTTTTTTTCTAAAATGTTCTTCTAAATATCAGGCAGGTGTAGTTGGAACACAATGTCCCAGAACTGAGGCCTCTTCTCCTCAGCTTCAGCAAAAGGCTTAAAAATTGTATTTTAGGTTAACCCCTTGACTTCCAAATAGCTTTGGCAGGTAAGGCAGATGGACTGGAGGGTCTGTTTGCAGACAACACCAAGATCTGCAATAGAGTAAATGATCCAGATGGGATGGGCAGAATGAGAAGACAGCTGGATAAACTGGCAAAATTGTTGGAAGAGTGGCAACTGCAGTTTAACACAAACAAGCACCTGGCACCATGGCTTGGAGGGACAGGAAATGAATACTCAGGATCGTGGTAGCACCTGCAAGGCGGAGTGAGCTGGATGCCATTATCCACCTAGGGATAAATGACCTGGCTGAGAATGGGATCAGAGCAGTGGAATAGGAGTTTGTGGAGATGGGGAGGGGTCTTAGATGAGTAGCACACATGGTAGCTTTCTCGGAAGTGCTACCTGTCTATGGCATGGATGAGGCTAGGGTACTCTGCACCATGGGATTCAATGACTGTTTGAAAAACTGGTGCAGAGCTCAGGGATTTGGCTTCATTGGAGACTGGGGCTCCACCTGGAGGGATGCAGGCCTATACAGGCATGATGGTCTGCATCTATCCAGGAGGGGAACCAGCATCCTAGGTGATAGGTTTAAATGCTTCACTGGCAAGCATTTAAACTAGCTGAGGGGGGAGGCACTGAAAAGGAGAAGGGAAATCCTAGCCCCCCCAAAGAAAATCAGGGTAGTAAGTGAGGTAGATGCCAAGATAGAGCAGTCAATATGGAGAAGGGCAGGGGTAAATGGAGAAAAAGACAAAGGCAGTAAGGCCAGGGATGGGGCAAAAATAAATAAAGCCATAAAAAATGGAGAGTAATGAGTACCAATGCCTGTAGTGTAGGTAAAAAGCTCCTTGGAATGATGGCCTTGATGGAAGAGTGATGCCTGGATATTGTGGCAGTCACAGAAACATGGTACACAGAGAAGCATGACTGGGATGTCAACATGCCAGGGTACACAATCTACAGGAGGGAAGAAGAGGAGCTCTCTATGTAAGGGAAGGCATCAAAGCAACAGAACTAAAGGGTAAACAGGGAGGAGAGGAGGCACTGTGGATCACCCTGGAGACTGAAAATGGCACCACAGTCCACACAGGGGTTGGATGCAGAGACCCCTGTCTCGGGGGAAGAAATGGACAAGGAAATTATAGAAGGCATTCTTGGGATGGCAGAGAAAGGGGAGATATTGCTGATGGGGGACTTGAATATGCCAGATGTTAACTGGAGCACTTTTGCTGCAGCCACATCCAAGAGCAGGGCCATTCTTGATGCCCTACAGGGGGCATGCATCAGACAGCTAGTTTTGGAACCCACTCAGGAAGGAGCAGTCTTAGACCTGGTACTCTCAAATGGGGATGGAGAGAGGATTTCCGATCTTGAAGTGGGTAGCCATCTGGGAACAAGTGACCACCAAACAGTGTGGTTCATGATAAACTTAGTTGTAGAGTCAAGCCATACAAAAGTGAAGGTACTGGACTTCAGGAGGGCTGATTTTATCAAAATGGGAGACTGCCTCAGAAAAGCACTAGGAAACAGGCAAGAAGGTGGGGTGGAGAAACAATGGGGAAACATCAAAACCACCATCACAGAGGCAACAAGTCTTTGTGTGAAGCAAATAAACAAATCAAAATGAAAGAAAAAAACATTATGGTTCTCAAAAGAAGTGGCAGGGAAGGTAAGGGAGAAAAGGATAGCATTCAGGAAGTATAAGGAGACACAGAAGGAACAGGACAGAGAACTGTACCAGTTAAAGCAGAAGGAAGCGGGGAAGGCAGTCAGAATAGTAAAGGCCCAAACCGAGGAAAAGATAGCCAACTTGGTTAAGAAGGGTGATAAAACCTTTTATAGGTACATTAGGGAGCAATGAAAGACTAAGGCAGGGAAACTGAGGCTGAATAAAGAGGAAGGTGGTTGGGCAGAGAGCTACAGTGAAAAAGCAGGGGAGATACCTAATCCAGTCAATAGAAGCACTCTGGATAGGGGGTTGATATTAGTCCTTTCACAGAAGAAAGGGTTCTGAAGGAACTCTTAAAATTGAAGGTGGATAAAGCAATAGGGCCTGCTGGAATTCAACCTAGAATTCTAAAAGAACTAAGGGAAGAACTAGTAACACCATTGATTCCCCTTTTTAATAAATCATGGGAGGACTCCTTTACTCTTGTGTTGAAATTTACATCACCATTGCAACTGGTGACGTCAGCGCTGATAGCACTATAAAACTGTTGGCTCCTGCGAGCGGAGTCGAGCGTGGAGCGGAGGCGATGCGGGCAGAGGCCAGCGGCGTCTGTCGGCATCCGTAGGCGGAAGAAGGGGGCAGGTAATTGTGATACTAACAGACACTATAATCCCTAAGCTACTATTTTCTATGAGCTCTGTTGTTGTAGACACAAGGCTTGGGCAGTTAAATATCGATTAGTTTCTTTAAAAAAAAAAGAAACCTTATTTTCTGTTTTGGAGTTGTTCTGGTCTGATTAATTTATTTCTTTCCTTATAAAGTCGTCACCATGGAGGATATCATCCAAATAAATAAAGAATACTTTGGGTGCAGATGTCAGTCCTGTAATATGTATTTAATATCTGAAATTAACAACTTTACCTTGCCCTTTACTTGTATAAAATGTAAAGTTAACCATGATTTAACTGCTGAACTCGAATTGTTTAATAATAGGTTGAGCTTTTTAGAATCAAGTCAACAAGAAATGTCTAGTAGATTTAAAAATCACACTGGTGATATTTCTCAATCCTCCAAACATCAATTAGTAGGCAAAAAGTCAAAACAACAGGGGAAAAAACTCAAATCACTATCAAAGTGTCAGAAGGTAAATGAATCTATCACCTCTTGTCAAGAAACTACTGAAATACCCCCCGAGCAAAAAAGAAAAAAAAGTGTTAGTGTTAAAAGAACAAGGGAAGAAGATCCATCTGATAATGCAGATGAAGATTGGTACATTCTACAAACTCAAAAAAATCCAAAAAAGGGCAGAAGAGCAGACCAATATATGGTTTCAACTTTTAATTCTTTTGATCCCTTGACATATATTTCGGATATAGCCTACAACCCAGAATCAATAAGTGCCCCTACTGTTGAAAATATTGATAATACAGATAATTCAATATTTACTGTAACAAATGTAAATATTTCCCAAGCTGAGCTTAACTCTCCTTCCCCCTTTCCCTGCATTGCACAAACTGTTATTGATACTAGAGAAACTATTAATCATGACTTAGTTGATGAAAATCCTTTGATTTCGCTAGATCTAAAAAATTGTGATAATCTGGACCTAAACCAAGATGACTCTATTTTCTATTTTCAGCGTGCATTTAATATAACCATTTTGTTTTGCTTCTAAACCAAGATGATGCTTGCAACAAAAAAAGACAAGTAATAGTCTTAGGAGACTCTATCATCAAACATATTGATAGAATCATTTGCAATCCTGATAATGCTAACAAAACTCTCTCAAGTTTCAGGGGTGCTGGCATTACTGATATCACAGAGATGTCCAGCACTATCTTACAAAACTCAGGTTCTAAACCTTTGGTAATAGTTCACATAGGAGCCAACAATGTACTAAAGGATTCTATTAAAAAACTAAAAGAAGATTATGTAGCATTAACCAATAAACTATTGGACTTAGGATGTGAGGTACTTCTGTCTGAAATCTTGCCTATTCCCAGAGCTAATCATTCTAAACAATGTAAAATGAGAGAAATAAATAACTGGTTAAGATTTTGGTGTCTTAAACAGAATATACAATATATCACTCATTGGGAGGACTTTTATGGCAAATCGAACCTCTATTGTTGGGATGGACTTCACCTTAGTAGGAGGGGTAGTAGGCTCCTGGACGAAAGCATAGCCCACTCCATTAATGGTTGTTTAAACTTCCAGCAAAGTGGGCGTTGTATGAATTAAATACAACTCTTGAACCTCAACCATTCAAACCTCTTCCTAATCCCACAATCATAAGTAATCAAAACTCCATTCTATTGAATACTACTGGCTCTATTCTTAAATCAAACATAAATATTATATTGACTAATGCCAGAAGTCTACGTAATAAAAAAGAAGAGCTTACCTACATACTACAATCTCAAAAAATATCAATCTGTGGAGTTACTGAAACTTGGTACAAGGATGATGATTGGAACACTGACATAAAGGGATATAATAAATTTTACAAAAACCAAAATGACAACAAAAAGGGTGGTGGTGTTTTATTATATATTGAAGAAAACTTGAAGGCGAACATAATTAATACTAAAATAAGTACCAATGAGAGTTTATGGGTTAAAATTTTTCTCCCCCAAAGTCCACTAGTAATTAGGTTAATATATAGATCTCCCAGTCTAACTAATGATGAGAACCATAGCTTAGTCGAAGAAATATCTGAGGTATACATTGATACTCCCTATATATTGATGGGTGACTTTAATCTTCCAACTGCTAATTGGGACAATTATACATCAGCTTCCAATATTGAAAATAAGTTTATGGATGTTTTCCTTCAATCTAACCTGGAACAGATAGTAAATAAACCTACCCGTGGAAACAATATCCTTGATATTGTACTCACTAATGTAAATGAGAAAATAGAAAACATTAAAATACTCCCTCCCTTGGGTGATAGTGATCACTGTATTGTTAAATATGAATATATAACAGATTTGTCATGCACAAATGGTATTACCAAAATCAAAAATTTTAACAAAGCAAATTATATAAAAATAAATGATTTTCTATCCAGATGGAATTGGGCGTCTGAACTAAATAACTTGAATTTATTACAAATTTGGGATAAAATCAATAATAAAATTAACATCTGTCTTTCCAATTGGGTTCCTTATAGAACCAAGTATTGCAACAATAAACGTGTGCCTCTTTGGTGGTCTTTAAAAATTAAGAAACAATTGCTAAAAAAATGAAAACTATATAGAAAATATAAAAAAGCTAAATCCAATAGTCTCCTGGATAAGTATAAAATTGCAGCCAAAAAATTAAAACACATGATTAAATCTTCTAAATCTAAAATTGAGCTAAATTTAGTTACAAAAGTTAAAGACAATAAAAAACAATTTTATAACTATATTGGTTCCATGAAAGAAAGACATCAAACAATAGGTCCCTTTAGTATCAACGACAGTCCTACTTTTGATGAAACATCCACTGCTACAATTCTAAATGAGACATTTTTAAAAGTTTTTGAAACTAAGGAAGTTGCAAATAGCCCCTTTCTTGCAAATAGCACCAGTTTTCCTGATTTTACAAAAATGGAGGTCGAAAAACTAACTAAATCATTGAAACCAAATAGCTCTCCAGGTCCAGACTGTATTCCACCCAGATTTTTACACAACATTAGTCATCTAATTTCTGGTCCACTAGCTATGTTATTTAATGCATCCATCAGTGAAGGTAAAGTGGTTCAGGCCTGGAGAGAGGCAATAGTTATCCCTATTCATAAGGGTGGATCTAGACATGACCCAAATAATTATCGCCCTATAAGCCTGACTTCCATCATAGGTAAAATTATGGAAAGACTGCTTAAAACCCATATTATAAACCATATTGTAAGGAATAAAATTATTGATATCTTTCAACATGGATTTGTGACTGAGAGATCAGTTTTGACCAATCTATTACAGTTCTTTGAACCAATGAGTGCTGCTTTGGACATGGGAATTCCGGTGGATGTGATATTTTTAGATTTCTCCAGAGCTTTTGACAAAGTATCACATAAAGTGTTATTACAGGAATTGGTCAAAATTAAGTTGCAACCTCATATTATAAATTGGATTCAGTCATGGCTGGATAACAGATCACAACAGGTATCAGTGAAGGGTCACCTATCTGAGGCGGGTATAGTAACTAGTGGTGTTCCCCAGGGCTCTGTTCTGGGTCCAATATTATTTAATATTATGGTTTCTACAATGCCTACAACTGATAAGATATGGGTCACAAAATACGCTGATGATTGTAAAATGGGTAGTTTGGTAAGCACCTTACATGATAAGTGCTTACTACAAAAACAGCTAAGTAATCTATCTAACTGGGCAAAGGCTTACGGAATGTTTTTTAATGTTGACAAATGTAAAGTTTTACATCTGGGCAAAAATAACATGGCTTTCGACTATTCCCTAAACAATGTTAGTTTAAAAAGTATTACGGAAGAAAAGGATTTGGAGTTATAATCTCAAATAATTTAACCTTCAAAAAAAATAATATAATCAAGGTTAAAAAATGTAACAAAATAATTGGCTCAATTTTAAGAAATATTAAAAGCAGAGACTCCAAAGTTATTATACCACTTTACACCAGTTTGGTACGTCCCCACTTGGAATACTGCTCCCAATTTTGTGCACCAACTACAATTGGGGGTTTAAAACTAGCCAAGGGCGTCTGGCGTAAATTTACTAAGAAAGTCTCAACTTTACATAATAAAAGTTACGAAGATAGATTAAAAGAACTAAAACTATTTTCTGTTAAATATAGACAAATAAGGGGAGATTTAGTTTTAGTATATCAAACTTTAAAAAATGATTACCTAAGAACAACAATTGGACTTACTACAGCCTCCAACGTAAAGTCGACTAGGAGCCATGGACACAAACTCATTGGAGAGAAATGCATATCCACTAAAAGGAGTCTATTTTATACACAAAGAGTTGTGGGAATGTGGAATAACTTACCCGAAAGTGTTGTTAATAGTACTAATCTAAGTACTTTTAAAAAGAGATTAGATAAATATATGGGTGACAAAAAGGTTGACTTCCACCCATAGGCTATATGGGTGGTGAGCACATTAATGGGCATCCTTTACATTTGCCTACATTGCTCGTATACTTCTATGAACCTATGGTGTGGTACCTGAGGACTGGAGGAGGGTGGATGTGATTCCCCTTCACAAAAGTGGGAGCAAGACAGAGGTATGAAACTACAGACCTGTCAGTTTGACCTCAGTGGTAGGGGAAATGATGTAATCACTTCTGAAGGAAAGAATTGTTGAGTACCTAGAGGCCAGTGGGGCACAGGACCGAAGGCAGCATGGATTCACAGCAGGAAGGTCATGTCAGACAAATCTAATTGATTTCTTTGACTGGGTGACCAAGTAGTAGACCAGGAAGGGGCTGTGGACATGGCCTACCTAGACTTTAGCAAGGTATTTGACACAGTCCCGCACAAAAGATTAATAAACAAATTAGCCAGCCTGGGAGTGGGTCCCAGGGTGGTAGCCTGGGTAAAACACTGGCTGGACAACAGGACACAGAAGGTAATAATAAATGGAGTCCACAGTGAAGAAAGTGTGGTTACTAGTGGGGTACTGCAGGGTTCAGTACTGGGACCGGTCCTTTTTAAAGTCTTTAGAAGTGACATTGCAGAGGGACTGGAAGGAAAAGTATGTCTCTTTGCAGATGACACAAAGATCTGCAATAAGGATGATGCGCAAGGTGGGGTGGAAATGATGAAAAGGGACTTGGCAAGGTTGGAGGAATGGTCAGCTGTATGGCAGCTTAGATCCATTGCAAAGAAATGCAGAGTAATGCACCTGGAAAACAAAAACCCAGGCCAAGAGTACACAATGGGGGTGAGATACTGACAACAATATCAGACGACCTAAAGGTGGGCCTGCAATGTAAGAAGGCAGTAAGGAGGGCTGGGGGGATACTGGGATGCATAGGGAACATAGAAACATAGACTTTGATGGCAGATAAGGACCGCTTGGCCCACCTAGTCTGCCCATTTCCCTACCTAGAGGATAAGCTGCAGATCCTATTTAACCAACAGCCTATTTCTTCCTACCCCCCCAACAAAAATTGCCTTATGTCTGTCCCATGCATTCTTGAATTCTCCCACAGTTTTAGACCCCACGACCTCTCAGGAAGGCTGTTCCATGCATCCACCACCCTGTTCAGAAAAATACTTCCTCACATTGCCTCTGAGCTGCCCTCTCTATCTTTCAGATTGTGTCCCCTTGTTCTTGCACATCTCTTTTTCTGATAGATGCTACCCTCTTGAACTTTGTTGTTTCCACTGAGGTACTTAAACATTTCTATCATGTCCCCCCTCTCCCTCCTTTCCTCAAGGGTATACATATTAAGCTCCTTTAGTCTCTCCTTGTATGGCTTCTCTTGCAGACCCTACACCATTTTAGTTGCCCTCCTCTGAACTGCCTCCATCCTGTCTATGTCCTTGCAGAGATGGGGTCTCCAGAACTGGACGCAGTACTCCAGATGGGGTCTCACCAACTGTCTGTACAGGGGGATAACAACTTCCTGTTTTCTGCTGGTGATGCCTCTCCCTATACATCCCAGTATACCCCCAGCCCTCCCTACCGCCTTCTCACATTGCTTGCCAACCTTAAGGTCATCTGATATGATTACCCCAGGTCCCTTTCCATTTTTGTTGTTGTTACTACCTCCCCCATTGTGTAATCTTCCCCTGGGTTTTTGTTTCCCAGGTGCATTACTTTGCACTTCTTTGCATTGAATCCAAGCTGCCATACTTGACCATTCCTCCAACCTTGCCAAGTCCCTTTCATCCTTTCCACGCCTCCTTGTGTATCAACCCTGTTGCAGATCTTTGTGTCATCTGCAAAGAGGCATACTTTTCCTTCCAGTCCCTCTGCAATGTCACTTATAAAGATATTAAAAAGGACTGAACCCAGTACTGAACCCTGCGATACCCCACTAGTGACCCCTCTTTCTTCAGAGTGGACTCCATTTACAATTACCTTCTAACATACTAAAATGCCAGCAGAATAGGCCTAACGGTCTTTCGCGTCTGCTCGTTTGGTCAGCCCCCAACCTGGGAGCTGACCTTGCTGCACCCCTCGCCTTCTCTGGCTTCTCCCTTCCCAGTTCCGATATTCTCGCTGCATTGGATTTTACTCCAAACCTTCCCTGTACCTGTCCCACCCCTCTGAACCCTCCACTGTCTCTGCCTCCATCAGTCCCCTAGGCAGCGCATTCCATGGCTCCACCACCCTCTCAGTGAAGTAGCACCTCCTCCTTTCTCCCCTGAATCTTCCCCCCTCCTGCTTCCACCCATGCCGTCTAGTGGCCCCTCCTCCTTCCTTCAAAGCACCCTGACTGCTCCTCCCCTATTTACCCCCTTCATGTACCTGAAGACCTCTATCATGTCCCCCAGTCCCTTCTCTACCAATGTGTACATATTTAGCTCTTCGAGCCTCTCCTCATAGGTCCTGTCCCCAAGCCCCAAATCATTTTGGTTGCCCTCCTCTGACCCTCTCCAGGAGTTTAATGTCCCTCTTAAGGTGGCCTCCAAACTGCACACAGTACTTGAGGTGCGGCCTCACCAAGCAGTTATACTGAGGGAGTATCACTTCCCTCCTTCTGGAGGTGATCCCCCTAGCGATGCATCCCAGCATCCTGTTGGCCTTTGCTACTGCCTTCCTACAAGTCTCTGAGTTGTTCATCTTGACATCCACCACCACCCCCAGGTCCCTCTCAGCCATCAAGACTTGCAGCATTTCACCCCCCAGGGTGTACACTTGGCCCGGGTTTCTGTCCCCCAGGTGCAGTACCTTGCATTTCCCTGCATTGAACCTCAGCTTCCACTTTCTAGACCATCTTTCCAGAGCCTCCAGGTCCCCCTGTAGGGCCACCCCCCTCCCCATCCACCACCGGCCCCCAGTTTTGAGTCATCTGCAAAGAGACTCATCTCACTCCTGATACCTGTCCTTATGTCCTGTTGTTCAGCCAATGTTTTACCCAGGCTACCACCCTGGGACCCACTCCCAGGCTGGTTAATTTGACTACTAATCTTTTATGTGGGACTGTGTCAAATGCCTTGCTAAAGAGGCATCACCAGTAGAAAACAGGAAGTTGTTGGCCCTCTGTACAGACGGTTGGTAAGACCACATCTGGAGTACTGTGTACAGCTCTGGAGATCCCATCGCCACAAAGACATAGACAGGGTGGAGGCTGTCCAGAGGAGGGCAACCAAAATGGTGCAGGGTTTGCACCAGAAGACATATGAGGAAAGACTAAAGGAGCTTAAGATGTATAGCCTCAAGGAAAGGAGGGAGAGGGGGGACATGATAGAAACTTTCAAATACCTCAAGGGAATCAACAAAGTCCAAGAGGGTAGCATCTTTCAGAAAAAGAGATGTGCAAGAACAAGGGGGCACAATATGAAGATGGGGGGGATGGCTCAGAGGTAATGTGGGGAAGTATTTCTTCACAGACAGGGTTGTAGATGCATGGAATGGCCTTTCTGAGGAGGTTGTAGAGTCAAAAACAGTGGGGGAATTCAAGAATGCATGGGACAGACATAAGGTAATTCTAGTGGTGGGTAGGAGGAAGTAGGCCGTTGGTTAACAAGGATCTGCAGCTTATCCGTTAGGTAGGGAAATGGGCACACTAGGTGGGTCAAGCGGTCCTTATCTGCCATTAAATTCTATGTTTCTATGTGTCTATGTAAGTGCAAGATAATGCACATAGGGAAGAGAAACCCTGAAGCCACCTATAGGTTGGGAGGGGAGTTGCTGGAGTCACAAGGGAAGAAAGAGACTTGGACATCATCATCACGGATGATCTGAAATCATCCAAGCAGACCACTAAAGCAGTAGGTAAGGCTAGGGGGATGTTGGGGTGTATTAATAGGGATATCACAGGTCGTAAGAGGGAGGTAGTAATCCATCTTTACAAGGCACTGGTTAGGCCCCATCTGGAGTACTGCGTGCAGTACTGGAGGCCACACCTTCACAAGGACATTAACCAAACTAGGCAGTCCAGAGAAGGGCAACCAAAATGGTGCAGGGACTGCATCAGAAAACATATGAGGACAGATTAACGGAGCTCAATATGTATACCCTAGAGCAAAGGAAGGAGAGAGGTGATACAATTGAAACATTCAAACACCTTAAGGGCATTAACAATGTGAAAGAGTCTAACATGTTTCAATATAAGAAAAATAGTAGGACAAGAGGACACAGCATGAGATTAGAGGGAGGCCGATTAATGGGTAATGTGAGGAAGTTCTTTTTCACAGAAAGGGTGATGGATGCATGAAATGGCCTACCTCAGGAAGTGGTGGATATGAATACAGTGCAGAGCTTCAAACAGGCATGGGTTAGGCATAAGGGAGCAATACAGATGAGTATGAATAGATAGGTCATTGACAGAGCAAAGGCTGATGGCACATTCATAAGGTAGAAAAAGAAATGGGCAGACTGGATGGGCCTTGCAGTCCTTATCTGCCGTCAGCTTCTATGTTTCTATGTTTCTTTGCAATCATCTCAAGCTATAATTGTATACATTTCAACAATAACTATATAATTTCTAAACAAAGGGATCCCAAAATCGGTTACATTTCCACATGATGATTTGCATATTTTTTTATACCAGCAGATATGCAAGGGAAGAAAAAGACAGAACAGCAAGAGAGGGTAGAGAGATAGCGAGAGGCAGAGAATTGTGAGATGGTCAGGGTGATCAAATTATATGTCTCACAGGAAAATTTGGTTGCGCAACCAGACAGACAAGAGACAGGAAAGGAAAGAACAGAACAGATCCCTGCATTCAAACTCTCCATAAAAACTGGGACAGGGTCCTATTCAACCCCATCACATACACTCCCTCCTTAAGAGGGAACCTGTTTTATCAAACAGGTTTCCAAAATGTTCTATTAATTCTCTAACATTAGCTTCTAACTTTCAGAAATTAAGCACATGTACAGTAGCCTTTTTTCTATAACAGTACAGCAAACAGGTTTCCAAAACTTTTTCTTTTACCCTGTGGTCATAATATACCTTCTGCTGGTTTTGGGCCTCTTCCTGATTACTATGGGCAATTTCAACACATTTTGTCAGCTTCTTTCTTAGGGCACAAATATAAGATGTTACAGAATGTTTCTGAGTGGGGTTATCTTCCTGTGTTTCTTTTATCACATCCAGTGGCCCTCTTGGCTGCTTACCATACAGCATTTCAAATGGTGAAAACCCTGTTGATGCCTGTGGCACTTCTCTGTAAGCAAAAAGTAGGTAAGGCAAGTATTGGTCCCAATCTTTCCTTTCCCCTTTTACAAACCATTTTAACCTGCATTTTAGGGTTTGGCTAAAATGCTCAACGAGACTGTCTGTCTGAGGGTGATAGGGGGAGGTTCTTATGGCAGTGATACCTAGCAGTCTGTACAGCTCCTTAAGTAATGCAGCACCAAAATTACTACCCTGATCAGTAAAAATTTCTTTAGGTATTCCCACTCTGCTGAAAATTTTTGCAAGCTCTGCTGCCATTTTTATGTTTGCTTGCACGCATGTGCGAGAAACATAGTGCCATCATACGAGTTTTCCAGAGGTGTGTCAGCCTCTTCCAATTCAGTCAGTGTATTTGCAGGCATGGTCGCAGAGCACCAATCACTGCTCCAGCTGTCTATGACAGCTGAAAAATGCAGTGGCATACAGCTGAAAGGGAAAGCTCTGCTTGAGTGAGCAGAGCTCTCCCCCCCCACACACACACGTGCGCACACACACACACTGCATGCTCATGCACCTTCCCCTCTCCCTCCACACTGTATGGCCAGGGGTCCAATCTCCTGTCGGCTCCACTGTCTCTCCCCACCCCCCATGCTGTCGCCCGGTAGGGTGCCCAATCCCCGTCGGCTTCATGTCTCCCCAATACAGGGTGCCACGCTGGCCACCCAGCATGGCAACAGATGCTATGGCCGACAGGGTGCCCAATCCCCGTCGGCTCCACACCCCCAAGCCATCCTTCTGCCATGCTGGGAGCCCACCCAGTGTGGCAAGCGTCCGTGTCATCTTTTTAAAAAAAACCTGTAAAGAAAAACTGTCCCTCACAGTCTCCCTGCCCCCACAACCTGCACCTACCACTGCGTTTTGGGACCCCTCCTCATGAATTCTTGCACTGTCATGGCGATTACTAGGCCGAAGGGTGATTTCGCAGCCACTGTGCAAAATCACCTTTCTGGAATGATTAATGAAATGACACTGCCAGTGTTCATAAGGTGGGCTCTCAAAAAGCCTATTTTGAAAATTTGGTGGAAAAATTCCTAAAAATGACTGTTTTACGAGCATGCGTTGCGCAGTTCCATACTTGCATTCGTAGGTTCATAATTTCAATATTTTCACTCAGATTTTCAACATTGCCATTACCACACCTTCTTATAGGCAGTACAGCTGTCATTTTCACATCTCACCCAAAATGTGTTGCCACCCATGTAGCGCACAATGGCGCAGTTGGTGTGCAAAATCAATGTACGGGACACATTGAGAAAATCACAGTGACACTGTTCAGGAGCAGAGGTCTTAAAATGGCTATGTTGAAAATTTGGTGAAAAAATTCCTAAAAGTGACTGTTTTATGAGCGTGCATTGCAGAGTTCCTATGCACGCTCGTAAGTTCGCAAATTTTCAATATTTTCACTCCAGATTTTCAACATCGCCATTTTACCACACCTCCTTATGAGCAGTACAGTTGTCATTTTTCACATCTCGCCCACAACATGTTTCTGCCCATGTAGAGCACAATGGCGCAGTCGGTGTGCAAAATCAATGTATGGCACACGTTAAGAAAATCTCAGTGACACTTGTCATGAGCAGAGGTGTTAAAATGGCTATGTTGAAAATTTGGTGAAAAAATTCCCAAAAATGACTGTTTTAGGAGCGCACGTTGCGCAGTTCCTACGCACGCTGGCAAGTTTGCGAATTTGTAATATTTGCACACCAGATTTTCAACAGTGCCATTTTACCGCACTTCCTTATGAGCAGTGCAGCTACCATTTATCACATCTCATCCAAAATGTGCTTCTGCACATGTAGCGCACAATGGTACAGTCGGTTTGCGAAAACACTGTTTGGGACAGATTAAGAAAATCACAGTGACACTGGTCATGAGCAGAGGTCTTAAAATGGCTATGTTGAAAATTTGGTGACAAAACTCCATAAAATGACTGTGTTACGAGTGAGCATTGTGCAGTTTCCACGCACCTACGTGAGGTTCATGAATTTGTAATATTTTCAGTCCAGATTTTCACCAGTGGCATTTTTCCACACCTCCTTATGAACAGTGCAGCTGTCATTTTCCACAACATGGCCGAAATGTGTTTTCACACTTTCAGTGCAGAGATGCATGGTTGCTGTGGGAAATCATTGTTCGGGACAGATAAAGAAAATCACACTGACACTGTTCATGATTGGAGGTCCCAAAATGCCTGTGTTAACAATCTACTGTAAAAAAATCCCCAAACTAGTTACATTACGGGTGTGCGTTGACTTCACCATTTTTTTTAAGATTTTCACAGCAGATTTTCAACATTGCCATTTTTTACACCTCCCCATGAACAGTACCGCTGTCATTTTTCACATCTTGTTCGGAATGTGTTTTTGCATCTGTGGTGCCAAATGCCATAGTCACTGTGCAAAAGCAGTTTTCGGCTAACAAACTGATATTGCCACTGTTCATGAGGTGGGGGTCACAAAAAACCCATGTTGAAAATTTGGAGTGAAAATACCAACAAATGCCTGAGGCGTTAGGGTTTCCGACCATAACGCCCCACCCTGTAGAGTATGACAGGCATCAGGGGTGTGAATTGGGATTCTTGCCTGTCATGCTCATTCCATTCCACCTCCACCCACACCCTGCAGCCAGTGAGAGGCATCAAGGTGTGCCTCGGATTCTTCGGGCCCAAACTTCACCCCATTCTCCTATACCGCACCCATCTCACCGTATTTCCTGATGGAATGGGGTGCGCATAAGGGCCAAAGACCCCAAGGCACACCATGACACTTGTCGGTGTCTGCAGGGTAGGGTGTGGTGAAATGGCATGGTTGTTATGCCTGATGACCCAAAGGCACACCCCAATGCCTGCCACTCTCTGCAGGGTGGTGGTGGGGTTGACTTCAGTTCAATACTTCGCTGCCATTCCTATTATGCAGCTCTGTAACTTCTACACTACCAATGCCAGTGCCAGCAAGCAAACATTCGGCATTGACAAATGCTTGTTGAAGCTGTGACAGTATGCATTGGAACTGCTTCTGGGTATCAAGTAGCATAGTTGCATACTACCAGGATAAATCTAGTACCCTTTTTACTCTTGTCTAAAGGACCAACCACATCCATTGCAAATCTCTCAAAAGGCACAACTATCACGGGAAGGGGTACCAGGGGCACCTTGTATTTTCTAGTGACTGAGGTTACTTTCTGACACTCAGCACATGAATTACAATAGGTAGCAACATCTTCATGAATTACAGGCCAATAAAATCTATACAGCAATCTGGCAAGGGTGCGATCCTTCCCTGAGTGACCAACTATAGGACTATCATGTGCTATCTGTAACAACTCTGTTCTATACTTCTGTGGTATAACCAATTGCTCTGTCTGTTCCTGTGTCTGAGGTTTAACCCAAACTCTGTACAGTAACCCATTACATTTTTTAAACATTGGTCCACCCTGTTTTGGTTTTAACCCCAGCTGCTTAAAATAACCCTGGAGAGAAACATTGTTAGCTTGTTCTGAAAGAAAATCACAATCAGTGATCAGTTTAGTTTTAGCATTTTCATATGTTAACCCCTTATGTCCATCAGTCATTTGTTGCCACAGTTTCTTCAGGTATAGTCTTTCTTTTTTGGATTTCTGGATCTTGGAGCTCAGCTCAAACAAGTTCGAATCAAAATTTGGGAAAGGAAAAGAGTCCCCACCATCTGAAATTTTCTTTGCCTGAGCTCTTGTTGCCACAGCTGCTGAAACATCAGGATTTTCTCCCTCTTTGGTTAACTCAGTAAATCCTTGAAAGTCATTTCTAATAATCACAGGTACACGTAACTTAGGTACTACCCCACTTTCATTTGGTGCGACCCCCTTAATGGTCAGAGTCACTTTGGTGGTGGGATAGTATCGAGTGTCCCCGTGGATGCAGGTGACATCAGTAGCTGGTCCTTTTGCACTGTGTTTTCCCAGCCCTTCAACATGCACTAAGGTCTGTCTGCTTCCCGAATCAATGAGTCCCTTTACAGTCTTATCCCCCACCTTCACATCTGTTAAGTACTTTGCCAAGGACAAATATGCTCCAGTGTCACCCTTCTTATGGCAGTTTCTTGCAATATGACCTGGCTTATTACAGTTATAACAAATAACATCTTTGGGCACAGATTTGTTACCCACAACAGAGTTCTTATCAGACTTGGAGTTTAAATAGGAAAAAAAGTGTTACCTCGCTGCTGTGGTGTCTGTCTGGCCATTTGGTAGTCTTCGGACAAAGAAACAGCCTTTTCCCCACTTTCTGGTCAGTGTTCTTTAACCCAAAGCTGCAAATCTATAGGCAGGATGTTGATGAATTGCTCCATTACAGATGTGTCTGATCTGTGTGACTGTTTTGCTCTCTGGTTGGAGCCATTTTATCAGGAGTTCTCTCAGTCAGGTGAAGGCTTCTCGAGGATTGTCAACTGAATTGTATTTCAGAGATCGAAATCTCTGCCTTGAGGTCTCTTCTTAGATGTCATGTCTTTTCAGGATTTCACTTTTCACCAGGTCAGTTTTCTTACCGTGCAGTGTCCACATTGCCGTAAGCAAGCTGGACTTTCCCTGTCAGGTGGGATACCAGTCTGATTGTCCATTGCTGCTTTGGGCATTGGCAGGCTATGGCAACTCTTTCAAAAGGTGTCAGGTATGCCTCGATATCATACGAGGGACACAACTTTATAAGTTTAATGGCTTTTAAATTGCTTGTATTTTGTTGCTCATCTGGATCTGTGCCAGGTCCTCTGCCTTTGATAGCTTGCAAGGCATCTAGTCATCACTGCTCCTGTCGCTGCATCTCTTCTCTCATCTTCTGCTTCTCTTCTCTCCTGTTTCTCCATCTCTTTTTGTTGTATAGCCCACCATTTGAAAATGCCCATCAGGCTTTCAGGTTATGTCACTGCCTGTTCTTCTTCCATAACTTGTGCTGGCTGTACAATCTCAGCTTGGACTTCAGTCTCTGCTAGTTTGGCTGCCATTCACCTGGTAACCACTCCTGGACCTGCTGCTGCAGAATCCATACCTTTCTCTATTCTTCCCTGGTACTAGGTCTAGTATCTGTGCACAAAACTCCTGGCTTAGAGTATGCATGGCGTAAATCCCACTTAGGCTGACACCATCTGTTATTGAGGCACAGGTCAGGAAGCATAGGAAAAACCAGGAGCAGTTGTAAAATTCACAAGAGTTTTATTAGAAATAACAATAAAATAAAAAAATAAAATTGTTCAGAATAACTATTTACAAATGCAGAATAAACAGAGAAGATCCATTTGAATTTTACTTCAATCTCTGTGTCTCCAAACACTGTAGCTCTCTCTCTCTTATAAGTCTTTGCAACCCCCCCAACCCCCAACAAGCATCCTGTTTTTTTCTAAAGTGTCCTTGTAAATATCAGGCAGGTGCAGCTGGAATACAATGTCCCAGAACTGAGGCCTCTTCGCCACTGCTTCTGCAAAAGGCTTAAAAATTGCATTTCAGGTTAACCCCTTGTCTTCCAAACAGCTTTACAATTATCTCAAACTATAATTATATACATTTCAACAGTAACTATATAATTTCTAAACAAAGGGATCCCAATATCAGTTACATTGCCACATAATGATTTGCATATTTTTATATCAGCAGATATGCACGGGATTAGAAAGACAGAACAGAAAGTGAGGGTAGAGAGATAGTGAGAGGCAGAGAAATGCGAGATGGTCGGGGTGATCAAATCCTAGGTCTCATAGGAAAATGTGATTGTGCAACCAAACAGACAAGAGACAGGAAAGGAAAGAACAGATCCTTGCATTCAAACTCTCCATAACAACTAGGACAGGGTCCTAGTCAACCTCAAATGTTTCTCATTTCCACACAATGTCTGCTAGTATGCTTTGATTATGGGTCTCTATCCTTACTCCTTACCTTACTACATTAGAATACTATTTCTATCTCTCCACACACTAACAGGTCACTGGGGTGTGTTTCGTTGTCATGGGCCCTAATGCTCACCCCATTCTCCTATATTGTACAATGTCAGGTTCCTTACAGATGGAATGAGGTGAGCGTTAGGGTCCATGATGCTAAGGCACACTCCAATGCTTGTTAGTGTGTGGAGGGTGGGGGTGATGTTGCAATGGTAGGGTTGGTTGGGGTGATGGGGTGGGGCCCACAACCCTAAGGCACACCCCGACACTTGTTGGTGTGTGGAGGGTGGAGATGGTGTTGTGATGGTAGAGTTGGATGGGAGATGGGGTTGGGTGTTAGGGTTGGAAACCCTAACATCCAATTTCCCTACCTTTATTGCTTTAGTAAAAACCCTAACTGATGCTTTAACAAAGTATTTTGCAATGAATTTCTTTACCTTTTGAGATAGTATAATAGTATCCCAGTTTTGTGGGAGTTTTTTGGTATTTTTTCTGCAAATGTTCAACGTGGAATTTTTCAAACCACACCTCATGAACACTGGCACTGCCATTTCATTACTCAGTCGAAAAGGTGATTTTGGGCAGCAACAGCACCATTCCGCTCCACAGTTGCAGAAACACATTTTGGGCAAGATGTATAAAATAACAGCTGTATTGTTCATGAGGTGGTGTGAAAAATGGGTATGCTGAAAATCTGGAGTGAAAATATAATGAATTGGAAAAGTTACCACGTGCGTAGGAAAATTTCAACAACTGCATGTAACTCGGGCATTTTTTGATATTTTTGCACCAAATTTTTAACATGGACTTTTTGCCACCCCAGCTCATGAACAGTGGCACAGGTGATTCTGTGCAGCAACCCTATAATGGTGCACCAGAGGTACGAAAACACAATTTGGGGAAGATGTGAAAAACGACAGGTGTACTGTTCATGAGGTGGTGTGAAAAAATGGCATTGTTGAAAATTTGGACTGAAAATACTAAAAACATCTGAAGTTAAGAGCATGCATAGGAAGATTTTAAGGAGCGTGCATAATTCTGCCATTTTCAGAACTTTTGCATCAAATTTTCAACATGGATTTTTTGGGACCTTGCCTCATGAACATTGGCACTATCAATTAATTAATTGGTCCCAAAAGGTAATTCCATGCAGTGACTGTGAAATCACCTTTCGGGTCTGATTAATGAAACAAGAGTGACAGTGTTCATGAGGAGGAGGAGTCCCAAGAACTCCATGTTGAAAATTTGATGCAAAAATTCTTAATAATGGCTGAGATATCAACATAGGTGGAAAATGCCATTGACAGCCATTATATGGTGCTAACCTTGATTCTTCAGTTCGCAGTTCTGCTTTGAAGAGTGCAGACGTGTCCCTGCCCAGAGAAGATGACAGCTGATGACCTGTGGAAGTAAGCATAGGGTGAGGGGGGGTGTGGGGAGGTGGGTGCTCAGTGGGAGGTTTGGGATGGGGGAGTGGGGATGGGGGAGACAACGAGGGATGGTTTTCTTATTAACAGGATTAAAGAAAAGATGCTGGTGGACAGTTTTCTTTTTCTGGCAGGGCAAAATATTTACTTACGGACACTGGGACTGGGCTCCCCATATAGCGTGGGGGGGTCATTATAGTACTGTGGGAGTGGGTTATAAGTGCTGACATGGGGGTTGAGCACCCTAATGTTGGCAAGTACCTCGGCGGACCATTTTCTTTTTTGCCAGGGCAAAATATGTACTTGTGAACACTGGGAGTGGGCTCCCCAGTGCCTGATACAGCTTGGGGGGGCATAATACCAGTGTGAGTGTGGTGCATACATGCTGACATGGGGGCTGAGCACCTCAATATCAGCAAGTATGTTGGGGACAATTTTCTTTTTTAGGTGATAAAAAATATTTTATGGCACATCGATGCAGGATTCAGCATCATACCATGGCATTGATATGGGGATTTTTCCCATTTGAAAATGTTTAGCTGGGGACACTGGGAGTGGTCTCCCCAGTGTCCCACACAGCTGGGGGGGGCATTACAATACTGTGGGAGATGGAATAAAAACCCAACATGGGGTTAGGCACCACAGTAATAAACAGAAATAGTTGGGGGATCCATCAGTATGAAATCCTGTGCTGGACAGCTGCTCCGACATAGAATTCTATGCCTATTACTAAACTTGGCATAAAATCCTATGCCGGACTGCTGTTCTTATTTATTTATTTTTATTTATTTATTTCAATCTAGGATTACAATACCTTTGAGCCGAGGCTCTTTTACAAAGGTTCCACGTCAGCGTGTGCAACAGTCATCATTTTTAGTTACAAACATAACGTCACTGACTTACAGACATGTAATAACCAGTACAAAGACTTGAGCTATGAGCAAGACAAGGGAGGAGGGGGAGAAGTGAGGGTAGGAGATCGAGGGGGTAGGAGGCAGGGGGTAAGGGGAGATGGGAGGTGGGTGGGGCAGGGGCAGGAGTGGAGATACAGGGGAGGTGGGTGAGGTGGGAGACAGTGCAGCCAGGGGGCCTTGTCAAGGGAATATGCCAGGTAAGGTGTTAGGGGTGCAAAGACTGATTGTAAGTGCTGGATGCTGGGGCATATGCAGCTGGAACGGTGGAAATGTTAAGATGGGCAATCGCAGGATACAAGCAGTGAGAGGGGCAGCTTGGACTTGAAAAGGCCAAGTGTTGGAGCGGTCACTATGTCACTGCCAAGAGAGTTGAGCCAGTTGGATGCCCAATAGGCAAATGATCGTTGTCCTTGGGTCATGCGACATCGTGGGATATGTAGTAGATGGGAATTGGATCTCCTTGTAGTGACATTCCTATGTCTAGGCTTAAGGAGGGCACAGACACCAGGTGGGGCAAGTCTCATTATAATTTTCTTGGCCGTGATGCAGGTTTGGTATTTTATGCGTTTGTCCAGTTGAAGCCATCCAGATTGGGAATAAAGGTCACAAGTGTGGGTATGGCAATGTGAGCCAGTGATGAGACGACAGGCCTTATTCAAGGAGGTCGCGATATGTTTGAAAGCAGTGGTAGTTGCAGAACCATATATGATAAGACCATAGTATATGATGCTGACAATGGAGCTTTGGACGGCCACTGACAGTGCTTCTGGGGTTAGGTGTTTCCTGTGCCGGAATAATATGCCTAACCTGGCATTGGTAGACTTCGCCACATTGCTAATATGGACAGCTTATGAGAGGTGGGGATCAAGGGTGATGCCAAGGCACTTGAACGATTGTGTTTGCTCTAGGATGGCTCCTTGTTCAGTTGCAATGGAGAGGTGGAGTTGTTTGTTTTTGTTGTGTGGGCTGCAAAAGACCATAGACTTATTTTTTTTCTGATTGAGAAACAGTTTACGATTTAGGAACCAGGATTCGATGGAGGAGAAGGTCCGCTGAAGTTTATTTTGTAATTGGTTTGGATCAGGGTCTGAGGCGAGGATCACAGCATCGACGACGTAGAGAATTATTTGTTCTGGGCAGCTATCTGGTAGTGAGTTTAAGAATAGGCTGAAGAGGAGGGGTCCCAGAATGGAGCCCTGGGGGACTCCCGAGCGGACCGGTCTAGGGTCCGAGAGTGTATCAGCGATTCTTACTGTTTGGGACTGTTCTTCAAGGTAGCTCTTAAACCAGCCAATGGTGTTGGTTGACAGCCCAGTGTTCTGAAGCTGGACAAGTAGGAGACGGTGAATGACGGTGTCGAAGACTTTAATTAAGTCAGTGTAGATTGAGCCTAGTAGTTCACCAGAATCAAGTACGTTGTGGATTGCACCGGTGAATTCAAGTAGGGCTGTGGAGGTGCTGTGACCTTTGTGGAACCCGTGTTGTTGCTTGCACAGGATGTTGTACATATCCAGGTATTCTGTGAGCTGGTCTGAGACGATGCGTTCTAGTGCCTTGGAGAGTGGGGGTAGTAGGGAGATAGGTCTGTAGTTATCGTGGGCAGTTTTGTCACAACTTTTATGGACTGGGGTGACAGTGGCAGATTTCCTTCTGTCTGGGAACTGGCTAAGGCTGAGGGAGAGGTTGAAAATTCTGGTCAGAGGACTAAGCACTTCATCAAGTGTGAGGGACAGGATTTTGAGATCGAGGGAGTCATTACTGAATCTTGATTTACCAAGGGCTATGGTAACGTATTTGCATACTTGGTGAGCCTTGACTGCTTTGAAGTAGAAGCAGGGGGAGCTGGTGGGAGTAGTGTTCATTCCAGACAGGGGGGCTACACCATCTTTGAAGTAGTCCTGAGGTAGGACAGCACTGAGGTTAGTAAAGGCTTTGTTAAAGGTATCCGCAATGGTTTTTGGGTTGAGGGTTGTGGTTCCGTTGATGTTGAGTATTGATGGAGGGGGTTTTGGGTGGATTCCCAGTTTATGTTCTTCCAGAATTCCCAACCATTGCCCCAGGAGTTTGTGAGGGCATGCTTATAGTAGGCGGACTTCATTTGCTGGATGGTTTTGGTGCAGTCATTGCGGGCACATTTGTAGTTTTGGATGTCGTTTTGCTTTCCAGAGTTTCTGGCCAGCTCCCATAGGTGGTCTCTTGTTTTTAGCATCCTGAGGAGGTCACCTGCGAGCCAAGGGTTACTCAGTGATTTGACTTTGCGTTTCTTAATAGGAGCATATGTGTCACAGGCCACAGTGAAGATGTTTATGTAGTGGTCAAGGGCAGTGTTTACGTTGGTTGCATTGAAGATAGGGGACCAGTCTTGGTGGAGGAGTTGGGATTTGAGTCGAGGAAGGTGACCACTGGGTAGAACCCTGCTGATGGTTGTTTTTGGTGGTTGTTTGATGAATTTATTTGACCAGGTGCTGCTAACAGGGGAGTGATCGCTGAGAGAGTCAGGGAGGACATTAGTGTTAGATATCCGCGATGGGTTACTGGTAAGGATCCAGTCCAAGAGTGTGCTGGTGCCGGTCCTGTAATTTTTCCTGGTTGGTGAGTCAACCATTTGTGTGAGGTTCGCCGCAGCAATGGTATCCCTGTGTGCACCAGCATCAGCCGCAGGCTAGTTGATGTTGAAGTCACCTAGGAGGATGATTCGGTGTCTGGTGGGCGTGACTTTACAAAGTCAAGCACAGCTGTTAGACCAGTTCCCTGTTCTTTGGGAGAGAAGTAGATGATGGCAACAGTGAAGGTTTTGTTTTGGGCACTGAGAAGGATTCTCACTGGCAGTATCTGAGCAGTTGTGGGTTGGATTGAGGTAATGATGTGGTGCCCTTGTATGGAGTCTTTTAGGTAGAGAGCACAGCCCCCGACTCTTTTGGAGAGGCGATCCAGCCTAAAGACATTGTAGCCAGGAAGGCTGATTGCATGGTCCAGTACCGATGGCGTGAGCCAGGTTTTGACAACTGCCAGGATGTCAGGGCAGTGTTGGCTGGTGAAGGCCTGTAGGGCATCCATTTTAGGAAGGAGGCTGCAGATGTTGATTGATATGAATGAGAGGGCACCCTAGAATCCTATGCCACGGGGGACATCTATTTTTTTCCCTTAGGAAATAATAGGAAAAACAACATTTAATAACTTTGGAATGGATTAATATTTTTTCACCAAACCTTCAAAAGGCACATCTGTGAGGCGAAAGTGGTCTTGATCCTGGATTTCATTTTGAGAAGGTTCACTTTCCTGAAATCAAGTATCTTGATTTTTGTGTGACTTTTACCTTCCTCTTTATTTACTGAAAGCCAGACTGACCTGTGGTCGTTGGTCCCCAGACTGATACCCACATGAACGTCTGGAATAATTTTGCTTTTTGTGAGCACCAGGTCCAGGGTTGCTTTGTCTCTGGTGGTTGAGTCTACCAACTGATTTAGACCTGCTTCCTGCAGTGTGAACAGGAATTCTCTGCTCTGCTCTGTGGCTGCTCTGTATGAGGTCCTATCAACGTCTGGCAGATTGAAGTCCCTGACAAGCAGCAACTCACCCCTGTCCACCATCATTGAGATGGCTTCCAGGAGCTCTTTATCAATTTCACTTTCCTGGGTTGGGGGTCTATAGATGGCTCCCACCCAGAAAGGGACCTTTCCCCTGCTCCCAGGGTGACCCATAGGGCCTCTGCTTTACTGTGCTTCCCCTGGATCTCTGGCATACAGATTCCCTCCCTTACATACAAAGCCACCCCCTTCTTCCTTTTCTTCCTGGTCTTTTCTGAAGAGTGTGTAACCTGGGATAGTAGCATCCCAGGTGTGGTTGGTGGTGAACCAAGTTTCTGTAACTGCAACCCAGTCCAGTTGTGCCTCTGCCACCAAGGCTGTGGGTACAGGGATTTTGTTTGGTAGACTATGAGCATTGATGCACATAGCCTTCCATCCCTGGTAGTCCTTTTGCTGCGAACCATTTCCTTGTTCCGTTATGAATTTTTGTGTCACTCAGCAGCAGAACTCACATGTGAGTCAAAATGTTCCATGCTTAACCTTATTTAAAATGGCTGCCTGGGGCTTTCCATGTCATTTATTACATATATACCTCTCTCTAGTGGATCAGGCTGGGCTGTGCCTTCACTATCACTGCTGCTGGTATCTGTGATATCTAGGCACTGCAGTAGCTGATGCTGGGGGAAAGGTAGTTGGCGACCCTTGCGATGTGAGGATTGCCTGCAGTTCCTTCCCGACACTAGTTTAACTGATTGATATGGACTTCGAATTTCTGTCCGAGCACTTGAGTCCCCTCCTTAGTGAGAAGCAGGCCATCAAATTTAAAGTAGTCCCTTTCCCAGAAGTTCCACCAGTTTCCTAGAAAGTGATGCCCTCTTACTTTGCACCAATTTTCTAGCCAGCAGTTAAGTTTGGTGATGTCCTTCTCTCTGATCTTCTGCCTGCTGTCCCCTTTCCCCAGGTAGGCAGAATCTCTGAGAAAGAGACAGTGGACAAAAGAGAAGCTAGTTTGTTAACCAGCCTGGTAAGATTTTGTTTTGTTTCTTCCAGAAATCGAGTGGCTAGGTCTTTTGTACCTATGTGGAGGATGACCTGCGTGTCCTGTTCCACACTGCATACAATTTTCTCAATGTGGTCCATGTCCCTCCATGCCGATGTGCCTAGGAGGCACCGGACCACAACTTTGGCCTGGTCATAATACTGAAGTTGAGACTCTACTCCCCTTATCATGGAGTCTCTGACTATCAGTACTGGATTTTTAATGTCTTTTTTTAGTGATCTCTTTGGTGGAGCGCACATCCTTGTGCTGCGTTGGGCCCCTATTGCCCTCCATGCCTGCTGCTTTAGTAGTACTGGAGGATAGTGGTGTGTATTTATTTAACATATATACAGTTGTGCTTCCCTCTTTCATTATGGATTTAGGATTTATCCTACAAGTTCCCACTATTTGCCAGCCCCCCGGACAGTTTGTCCTTTGGGGTAGGGGTAGCTGTGAGAGTGGTTTTCCAATTGTTGATGTTATATTGTTGCCCTTTGAGGACTGATGGAGGTTTTGGTGGAGGTAGTGTATCTCAGTCCATGCTGCCTGGAGCTGAAACCTTAGGTCCTTGAGGGCGAAGCATGTAGGACAGTGCCCCACCCTCAGGACAAATGCTCTGGTGACGAGTGTTCCACAGTTGTTGCAGTTTACAAGGTCCATAGCTGGTGGGAGTTAGCCTTAATAATGTGGAGACTCCCAGCTGAGCAATGTACGGACAGTCAGTGAAGAAAAAAGATCAATGTTTTTTTTTTTTTCTGAGATGTGCAGTAAGTCCCACCCCTTCCTTACTTCCACAGGAAGGATATGAGGGGTCAGGGGCTATATTAGAGGATGAGCAGGGATGGGCAGGAATGGGGGCAGGGTGGGTGGTACTTCCCCTGCTGAAAATCAGTAGAGGTGCCTGTAGAGAAAAAAAAACTTTTGGCAGTGGCTCCAACAAACACCACCAACCACAGCACCCTTGGATGAAAGTAAAGGTAACCTGATCTTTTAAATGTTCCTTCTGTTGGAAGGTACTAAGCCTTTGTCAGCTCCACCCCTCCCCCCCAGTTACACTCCTAATCCCCTGGAGGAGCTGTGGAAGAAAAGCAATCAGCTCCTTCAATGTGAGAAAGAGACTGCAAAACCTGTAAGCCTAAAACAAAACCTGTAAGCACAAAAGAAAATAGTAACAAAACAGTAACTCTGCTTAGCCTAAAGAGAGATCAAACTGTAAAACGTGTAAGCACAAAACAAAACAGTGACAAAACCTGGAAGCACAAAACAAACTAGATTCTTAGATATGTGTCAGCAGAAAAGGACCTTCCTGGTCCGAGTCTGCCCAGTCTCCCCCTGCTTTACTTGTCCTCCTCACCCATAAATTCCATAGATTCCACCTTCCTCTCCCTACTCAACCACTTATGTTTGTCCTATGCCCTCTTGAACCCCTCCACAGTTCCTGCCTCCACCACTTCCTCCAGCAGACTGTTCCAGGGTGTCACCACCCTCTCAGTGAAGCAATGCCCCCTCACATTTCCCTTAAACCTACCCCTCCACACTCAATCCATTCCCTCCAGTTCTAGCACCTACCTTCCCTGTTAATAAGCTTCCCCCCACTTTATTAATCCCCTTCACATACTTGAATGTCTTTATCATGTTCCCCCCCCTTCCTCCTGGTCTCCAATGGGTACAAATCCAACACCCTCAACCTCTCTTCGTATGGCTTCCCACTTAGCCCCTGCACCATCTTAGTGGCCCTTCTCTGTACTCTTTCCAGCCATCTATATCCTTGCATAGGTGAGGTTTCCACAACTGCACCCCATACTCCAGGTGGGGCCTCACCATGGATTTGTAGAGTGGCATCAGCACCTCCCACCTTCTATTAGTTATCCCTCTCCCTATGCACGCCAGCATTCTGTTCGCTTTGCCCACCACCTTGCTGCATTGGGTCCCTACCTTAAGGTTGTTTGTGCTTATGATTCCTAGATCCTTCTCCTGCTCAGTTGCATTTATTTCCTCCCCCCTTCCCAAGTGTATAACTTGCTTGTGGATTATTCCACCCCATGTGCATCACTGTGCATTTTTTGGCATTGAATTTTAGCTGCCATGTTTCCGACCATCCCTCCAGCAACCTTAGATCTACCCTCATAGCCTCCACCCCATCTCAGATGTCCACTCTGTTGCAGATCTCTGTATCATCTGCAAAAAGGCAGACCTTCCCCTGCAGCCCCTCTGCTATTTCACTGATGTAGATATTAAACAGGATGGGTCCTAGCACCGACCCCTTGGGGACTCCACTTGTCACCCCTACCTCCCAAGAATGCACTCCATTTACCACCACCCTCTGGCTTCTACCCATCAGCCAGTTCTCCACCCACCTTATTTTCTGCCCCACCCCCAAGCTCCCCAGTTTATTAACCAGTCTTCTTTGGGGCACAGTGATGAAGGCCTTCCTGAAGTCCAGATAGGCCACATCCACTGCCCCCCCCGATCAACCACCCTCATCACCCTATCGAAGAACTCCATCAGGTTTGTCTGGCATGACCTCCCCCATGTGAAACCATGCTGATGGACATCCTGCAACCCACTCTCCTCCAAGTAGCTAACTACCCTTTCTTTCAATATCACCTCCATCACCTTACACACCACCCATGTGAGGCTGACTGGGTGATATTTGCCTGCCTCCTTCCTGCTGCCACTTTCATGAAGTGGCACCATGTCCGCCCTCTTCCAGTCCTCTGGCACCCACCCTGTATCTAAGGACAGGTGAAATAACCTTGCTAGTGGTGCCACCAGCTCATCTCTTAGCTCCCGGAGCACACTAGGATGCAGGGTAACAGTAGCAAGAGGATTAAAAATAATAACTAGAGGATTAAACATAATAACAAGAGGATTCTTGATCGAAAATATGGAATCCTCAGTCACAAATACGGACTCCTGTTCACAAACGCGGAATCATGTTCTGCAAATGTGGAATTTTAGTTCATGCTGCCACCACCTTGTTTTCCCTTAGCGAGGGAAACAAACTTAAACTACAAAAATATTAGAAGGGTTTGGTAAACACCAACACTTGTGTTTACCTAATCAGGGCCCAAAGAATTAGATTCTGCAGTTAGTTTTTTTATTACTTTTTCAGAAATGTTTTTTTTTCTGCCATGGAAATCCTGATTCGTAAATCACAGAAAACTTTAACTGTGAATCAGAATCCTTTTCTGCAATTTGCAGAACAGGATTTTCTTTTACTGCAAATTGTAAAAAAGGCTTTGCAAACAAGGATTCTTTTTCACAATTTGTGAAAAAATAAATGTTATATGGCTGTTTCTTTGTCACTTCATAGCAATGAAACAGTTTGGAATTTTGGACTGAAATTTTCAGGGTACAAAGGGCTTGTCCCACAGATGTGCCTGTTGCTGGTTTGGTGAAAATATATTACTTTAGCTAGGAGTTCTGTGGATTTAAATTTTGTTTTATTTCCCATCGGATAACATTGTAATGGGAGGTTTATGGAGTAATTTCTTTGTCACTATGCTGTTAAGAAATGGTTTGGAATTTTGGTCTCAAATTTCCAGGCTACAAGGGGTGTGTGCCACTGATGTACCTTTTGCTGGTTTCGAGAAAATATATTAATTTGTGTCATGTTACACAGCTTTCCAATTTTGTTGTGTTTTCTATAGGAGACTATTGTAATGTGAGATGTTTTTGGATGCTGTATACTACGGGGTGGGAGCATCTGAAAAAGCATGCATGGATGGGAGCACAGGGACCCGAGGGCCCTGCGCTCCCACATGTATATACAGATACCATTATGGACCAATGGGAGTACAGGGCCCTGAGAGCCCTGCACTTCCACAGGGAAATAAGGATACCATTACAAGCTCTGTACACTTATGGGTGGATGGGAATGCAGGACCCAGAATGCCATGCGTTCCCACAGGCAAATAAGGCTATGATTATACTTTCTCAAAAAAGTAAGAAAATTCTTTGGTGGGGGTGGGGTGGAGTGGGGTGTTAGGGTTGAAAATCCTAACACCACATTTCCAAACATTTGTTGCTGTAACCCTAACCGATGCATTAATTTTTTTCTGCAAAGAATACATATAATAACTGGTGACCCCTTATAATGGCTGGGAAGCATTCCTGATAAAATGACATAATAACCCACAGAATTCTGTAATAACTCGATAGCAGGTTATTACAGCGTTTTCCTCATCATGCTCTCACTTCACTAAATATTTGCAAGTACGGCAGCTGCTCAGGGACACACTCACTCGTACAAATGTAGCTTTGTTTTTCTCTCTGTTGAAACCTTGCACCAGTTATTATAAAAATAATGCCTGTGCAAAGTTTGTTTTATGAGGATTTTTTACACACCCTCGGTGTGTGATACTCTCATAAACACCTTGAGCTTTGCTCTTGGGGTTTATGGATTACCACCCACCTCGAGTGCGTGAAAAATCCTCATCACACACCTGCACAGGCATTATTCTCTCTCTGTATAGATAGCTAGATAGCTAGATAGATAAGATAGATAGATAGATAGATAGATAGATAGATAGACAGACAGACAGATAGATAGATAGATGACTTCTAATTTTGTAGTACTGTTAATACCATTTTGGGGGTTTATTCTCTTGAACTATCTCTCTTACCTCTCACCCCAGGATATATCTGGAAATGAGCTGTTATCAGCTCAGCGAGTCTTTCTTGGTGAAACCTATGAAATAAATAAATAACTTAATGAATTAATTAATAATGATGTTATGATACATATCATGATACCTTGTGTCACTGTACTCCTGTTGTGACATAAGGTTAATATCCATGATGTTCACAGCTGATCTTTGTGACAGCTATCGCAGTTTAAAAAAAAATGCTGTCCTTGGGTGAGTCAAGTGATTCACGCAGGTGAAACCAGAAAGGTTCACCAGGATATGTGTATGGAGGGGTTAGAGCACTGGAGTGTGAAACAGGAGAGCAGAGGTTTGAATCCTAACACAGACACTTGCTCAATATGTGACCCTCAGCATTTGACCTCCCTGCAGATCAGTACCTCTGTAGTGCAAAACAGGGTAGAATAAGGACCCCTGATGAAAAATGGTAGTTTTACTCACCTGTAAACGTGATTGTAGTAGCATTCCTCCACAGTGTCCCTTAAGCAATAAGGCACAACGGGGTGCTGGTGGTACTAGGCTTCCCCCACGGTCAGCGGCGTAGGGAGGCCCGAGGCGAAGCCGAGCCTTATTGCTTATATAAAATGGGCCCATTGGCAACTGTTAAAAAATGAACACACTAACATTTTTCAAAGCCACAAAAAATATTATAAAATGTTACAAAATAATGTAAAATAGTCCCTCCACAGATGTTTTCACCTGTCAGTCATCTGTCTTTCTTCACATTCAATACACTGTGTGATTGTTTACCATGTAGTAGAATAATTCAAAGCTGTGCATTATTCCAGTAGTAGAATGCTCCCCCCCCAACACACACAGAATGGTGACATGGAATACACGAATGCAAAATTCTTCAGAGTTCCACCGACACACACACGCACGCACACACACACACACACACACACACATACACACCTCAAGTGGAACCAGAACCTCAATTTTTTCTGTTGCCAGGTAAGGAGCAAGGAGTTCTCTGGTAAACTGGTAGGGATGGGAGGGGGATATTTCACGGTCATCACAGAAATGCCAGCAATGGAAACTGAGTGCTTAATTTATTAGATTAGTGCATGTAAGGAGGGGCTCTTGAATGAAAATGACATTAAATTATTTACTTAATTTAAATGACTTTCATTTTTAGGGCCTACAGTAGTTGAAGTTTTTTATGCATGAAAAAAGGGTTGCAGCCATGTTTTTGATGGAAATTAGGAGGTAAGTGATGTATGAATTACATGAGTTGCCCTGGTTGGCAGGGACTTGTTTTTAACCATTGGTGGTGCTCTCAAAGGCCCTGTTCACACTTGGGATTTTAAAACATTACTGGTGCCCTGTAACATTTTAAAATAGGGGAAACATGGTTTGCATCCACACTAGTAACGTCACTAAACCATATTTAAACCCTGATAAAATCAAAGTTTTAGTAAGGTTTTGAAAATGTTGTAAGAGAAACATGTTACACATTACCAGTGTGTACGAGTGACTGATCCATGTTTCCTGCTGAAGATTTCATCGTGCATAGCAGGACAGAGGGCATCCTCTCACATGACCTGTCAGCCAGAGTGTGAAAGCGTGTTTAAACATGCTCACATTACGGAAATATGGACGGGCGCATAACCGTGTCAAAACACTGTTCCCACAAGTATGGACGCAGCACCATGGTAAGTAAGATAACAGTTTTAAAACCGTTACTGGAATTTTATCACAAGTGTGGACAGGGACTTAGGCTTTGTACACACTACACATTCATTTTCAAAACTGGTTTTTAAGCTGGGTTAATACTCATCGTGCTACTACGGCCACATTACAGCACAACCCAGTTTATTTTTTTTGCATAATCTTTTTATTGAAAAAAGAAAAAAGTTTTTCCAGATACACATGTTACAGATATATCTCAATATCACATTCAAAAGAACATCTCATAGTTACACATTACAGATAATTGCATCAACAATAGTTACATAGCTTAGCACAGGCATAAAAAAGCAATACAAATACACCAGGCAGGGTTTCTCATCTACCTAGGGTATCACCCCTTATCCTACCCCACCATTAAAATTTGTGCCTCCCTAACTGTTAGGGATGCCAAAAAAGGTTCCCATACTCTAAAAAATTTACCTCCCTTCCCTTTCACCACAAGTGCAAGCTTCTCCATGGCCAGCCCTTGAAGCACTAATCAACGCCATTGATCCAGTGAGGGCACATTGTTGGAGACCCAAGTATTTTGAATATAGTGGTGGGCCAAGACAAGCAGTACTATAATCCATTTAGGAAGAGGGGCCCATTTCCCCGGCCCCAGTGTCTTCAACCCCAAACAGGCCCAGAAGAGAGTCCCCCGGCAGAGGACTTCCCACCAGCTTCTCCACCTCTGCCAAAACTACCCGCCAGAAAGTCTGCAGGACCATGCACTCCCAGAAGCAGTGACAGTATGTGCCTACCACCCCTCTGCACCTACCACAAAGTGGAGATACAGCAGTGTTATGTTTATGAACTATCTGAGGGGGGCAATTGAGTCTATGAACAAATTTAAAGTATGATTCTTTATACTTGTTACAGATGAAAATGCCTTGGTGCAATGTTAACAGAAGATTCCAGTTATCTTCCCCAATCTGTACACCTATGTCCCTCTCCCATTGCCTTTTTGTTTTCTGTGTGAGGTCTGGGAAATGTTGCTTGCCCAGGTGGATTGCTCTATACATGATGCCCCTCAGATCCTTCTGTGTGGAATATATTAACTGCTCTATTGGGTCTAGCTGAGGGGCTCCCCCCTAACCCCCATTCACCTTCTGGGCACAGGCTGTCATCTGCAAGTACCTAAACAAGTGAGTTCTATTCAGCCCCAGTGCTCGCTGCATATCTCCAAGGGAGCAAATTCCATCCCTGGTACAGAGATTCCCTAGGTTGCGTATTCCCTTACTCTCCCATTCCCAGAATCCTGGGTCCGCTAAACCAGGTAGAAAGAAAGGGTTCCTAGCCACTGGTAAAAGCATCATCTCTCTTCTGTCCTCACCCCTTTTGCACCAAATATGGAGCCAACTGTCCAGAACAATCGGATTTGCCACCAAAGAGATACAAATGCCCTCTGGCCGCCTTTGGCCAGATAAGCTGATATCCACCCTGGGCATTCCCACTGTTCTATGTCTACCCAAATAACCTCAGGTGACACATTAACCCAGTCTTTTATATAACGACATTGGGCCACTAAATAGTAATTGTGTAAATCCAGAAAGTTAAGGCCCCCCTTATCTACACTAGTCTTGAGGCATTGGAGACACACTCTGGGTCACTTTCCCCACCATATAAAAGCCATGAAGGCTGTTTCCAGTCTCTGTATATCACTGTGTGTAATCCCAATGGGCAACATCTGCATTGGATATAGAAGTCTGGGTAAAATGTTCATCTTTATCAAGTTGATTCTGCCCAGCCATGATATGGGGAGGGCAGCCCATCTTCGGAGGTCAGCCTCTACTTTTTTAATGATAGGCATTTAATTAAGCTCATAGAGGGATCTCAGGCTCTTCCTAACCTGCACACCTAGATAGGTAAAGCATTTTGAAACTAACTGAAATCCCCATGAACCATCAGATAAGCCCGTCATTTGCTTACCCTCCCTTCACCCCATAAATAAAGCCATTCCAATTTTTAGATATTAATTTTGTAACCTGAAAAGTGTGCGGATGACTCAATTAGCTGCAACAAAATAGGGACCGAAGTTTTTGGGTGCCTAACAAAAAGCAGCATGTCAGCTGCATACAGGGTGATTTTATGAGATCGACCCAATACCCCCTGTATGCCCTCAATCTCTGGGTTCTACCATATAGCCACTGCAAGACTTGGTTTGCTGGCCAAGGCACCTAGCTTCACCTGAGCTCTTTCCTTCTAAGACTGCTTGAAAGGCAGAGTAGAGAAACTTACCAGAGCAAGGGAGAAGGATTAAGACTTAGTTTGGCTAAGCAGATTTACTGTGCGGTGGTGTTTTTAATTTTTACTCACAGGGATTGCTACTGTTTGTTGTTAACATTTCATTGCTTTATTTTTCTCTGATTCAAATTGTTGTTGCTGGTATACCTTCTTCTGCATTATTACAAGGTGTGCCTACAGGTGTGTGCTAACAGATTACTGCTGTAATCTTCTGATTCAATTTGTCTTTTGCAAGGTATATCTTCTGTTACTGCTTTATTTTTCTCTGTAGCAAAGTGTATCTTACAGGGTATATCTTCTCTGAAATTACTGTATTACAGGTGGAGCTTACATTTTTGTGACTTTTTTATCATTGGGCTAAGCAAAATTACTGTTTGACACTGTGTTTTATTTTATTCTTGTTTGTTGAAAAGGTTTGTTGTCTCAGAGGTGTTTCAGTCTCCTTCTCACATTGAAGGAGCTAATTGCTTTTCCTCCCTCAGCTCTTCCAAAGGATTAGTTGTGTATGTGGGGGTGGAGCTGGCAAACTGTCAGTAATTTCCAACAGAAAGAAGGGTTAAAAAGTCAGGTTAGTTGATATCTTGGAGGTAGAAGGCTTGGTTTGCTGGCCAAGGCACCTAGCTTCACCTGAGCTCTTTCCTTCTAAGACTGCTTGAAAGGCAGAGTAGAGAAACTTACCAGAGCAAGGGAGAAGGATTAAGACTTAGTTTGGCTAAGCAGATTTACTGTGTGGTGGTGTTTTTATTTTTTACTCACAGGGATTGCTACTGTTTGTTGCTAACATTTCATTGCTTTATTTTTCTCTGATTCAAATTGTTGTTGCTGGTATACCTTCTTCTGCATTATTACAAGGTGTGCTACAGGTGTATGCTAACAGATTACTGCTGTAATCTTCTGATTCAAATTGTCTTTTGCAAGGTATATCTTCTGTTACTGCTTTATTTTTCTCTGGAGCAAAGTGTTTCTTACAGGGTATATCTTCTCTGAAATTATTACAGGTGGTGCTTTACAGGTTTTACAGTTTTATCTAACATTAGGATAAGCTTTCAGGGTTACTGCATTTGTTGTTGACTGATTGTTTCTGCTCTTACCTCCTTGTTCTTTCGTCCGTGGTTCTTCTTTTAGGCAGGAAGGGCCCAGCCACCCACCCCATCCCCAACCACCCCACGCTACACTCCTTTTATAGGGTACCACAGTTGTGACATTTCCTGTGGCAGAGCAGGAAGAGGCGGATCAGTGGGGCCTCCACAAAGATGATCTCATTTACAGGGCACTAGTAATTTAACTTGTTATAACAAGTTAAACAAAGCACAATTAAACCATTACTTGCATTTTTTTCCTTCTAATTACTCTGACTAGGTTACAAACCCAGCAACTTATTTGGAATGGATTTCATTAACTGCAGGTACTGTGGAACAATTTTCAGAAGGACAGTCTTACAGGATTTAGGACACTGTCTCACATGCTGGGCCTTTGAGATCTTAGGTCTCAGCTCCAGGCAGCATGGGCAGAGATTGCATGCCTCAAATTTCATATTGAAGAGGAAATACATTATAAGAACCACCGCCATTTCCCCAGCATCCAACAGAAAACCTCGACTCAGAGAGGGTAGTTGGTCCAGGAGGTTGGCAGGTGGTTAGGAGGAGCAAATCAGGTGCCCCATCACTCTCTGCTCTCCAACACATTACCTCCAAAACCATATAAACACTACAACAGGTATCTGCCTCTATCTCTGAAATCAAATAAAGAGGCAGAAGACACTGCAGAGCAGGACACTGCAGCACAGGAGCTAGCACAACAATACTCACCCAAATCAGGAACCAAAACTAAACAAGCACAAAGGAAATCCAAAAACTTCTGATCATAGGAGACTCCATGATTCGGGAGTTGATACCCATCTCCAGCCAGGGGTGATGGTCAGATGTCTCCAGGTACATCAGCATGGAGAGACACTGACCGCATTGCTAAAATTGTTCAAAGCAGGAGAAAACATTGATGTCCTAGTACACATAGGGACTAATGATCTCGCCAGCCGGTCAGTTGTGGAGACCAAGAACACCTGACTAGGCTGGGTGACAAACTATCATCTATTTCGTCCGGCATCTCCTCTCTGAGATCCTGCCAGTCTGGGAGAAGGAGCAGATGGACGGAAGGTCAGAGAAGGAGATAGGGAGCTAAACACGGCTCAAGGACTGGTGCCAGGAAAAGACAGATTTGTAGGGAACTGGCAACAGTTCTGGGAGCGAAAGTTCTTAAATTTGATGGACTGCATCTGACTAAAGAGGAGTCAGCATTGGGGCAGAAGTTTGATGTCTTTGCAGAATATTTAAACTAGCAAATGGGGAGAGGGTGCAGCACCCCATACGTCGAATGGGAAGAACACCCTCCCCTCAGCTAGTGGTCAAACAGGAATTCAGTGTGTTTGCCGTTCATTTGCATCACCAGGTAAGAAAAAGGTTTGTCTCCCCATACGATGCACAGGGTAATGCCAAACTTCACCCAACAACTAACACACCAAAATCTGGCCAATGGAAAATCATGTACACAATGCTCACAGCCTGGGAAATAAGATCCCAGACCTGCAGGCAATAATGTCAGAGGCTAAACTGGACATAGTAGCAATTAGTGAGCGTGGTTTACCAGTAACCACACTTGGAGACTTCAGTACCTGGCTATGTATTGTTCAGAAGAGACCGAGGTGCAAAAAGGGGGAGGGTGGCCCTGTATGTTAATGAAAATATCAAAGCTACAGAAATTCAGAATACACATAAGGAGCCAGAAGAACTGTGGGTCACCCTGGAAACAGGAAATGGGACAGCCATAAGAACTGGGGTTGTCTACAGGCCCCCAGACCAGAGGGAGGACATAGACACATTACTGTTAGAAGATATACAAAACATGACAGCTAAAGGGGAGGTTCTGATAATGGGAGACTTCAACATGCAGATACAGATTGGTCAATACCAGCAGGAACATCTGCCAGAACTAGACTCATAGTGGATTCCCTGCAGGGAGGGCCTCAAACAACTGGTACAGCAACCCACAAGAGACAGGCTATCCTAGATCTAGTACTGACTAACAAAGAAGGGATCACAGATCTCCAGGTAGAAGGTCACCTGGGGCCAGTGACCATCACATGGTATGGTTCAATTTGGCTACTACATCTAAATCATCCCATTCCAAAGCAAAAATATGGGACTTCAGAGGAGCTGACTTTGATAAGATGGCCAACAGAGTTAAGCTAGCCTGGCAAAAAGAAACACAGGTGAGGAGGTACAGGCAAAGTGGGCAAGCATTAAGGATAATAATACTTGAAGCAACATCCCATTGTGTTAGACAGAAAAGGAAGTGCAAAGAAGAAGGAAACCACTTTGGTTCTCAAATACAGTAGCAGAAAAGGTCAGAGCCAAAAGGCTGGCCTTCAGAAAATATAAGGGAACACAGCGGGATGAAGATAGGAGGCATACCAAACTGCCCTAAGGGAAGCAGGGAAGGCAGTAAGGCAGGCAAAGTCCCAAACTGAGGAAACACTAGCACTAACAGTAAAAGAAGGTGACAAGACTTTCTATAGATACATTAGTGAAAGGAGAAAGTCCAGAGGGGGTATTGCTAGCTTAATGGAGAAAAGGGAGCATGTGAGGAGGAGGACCCTGTAAAGGCATCTATCCTAAATAGATACTTTTGCTCAGTATTTACTGAAGAGAAGGTAGGGCAGGGCCCACAGCTCAGCATCATGGACACAGGGGAGGGAGGTGAGCTACTCCCTTCACAAAAGAAAGGGTCCTACAAGAGCTTGCTAAGCTCAGGGTGGATAAGGCAATGGGACCTGATGGCATACATCCCAGGGTACTTAAGGAGCTAAAGGAGGAACTAGCAGAGCCGTTAGCAGAATTGTTTAGTGAGTCTCTGAGCACAGGAGAGGTCCCAGAAGACTGGAGAAGGGCTCATGTGATCCCACTCCACAAGAGTGGTAGCAGGGAGGAGGCGGGGACTACAGACCAGTCAGTCTTACCTCAGTAGTGGGCAAGATTATGGAGGCACTCTAAGGAAAGGATAGTGCAACACCTGGAATCCATAGGGGCACAGGATCCAAGACAGCATGGGTTTACAAAAGGAAGGTCCTGTCAAACTAATCTCATAGATTTCTTTGACTGGGTAACCGGAGTGGTGGACCAAGGGGGAGCAGTTGATGTCGCCTACCTTGACTTCAGCAAAGCTTTTGACACTGTTCCACATAGAAGATTGATAAATAAGCTGGGTAGGCTCGGGGTGGGTCAGAAGTTGGTCAACTGGGTGGCAAACTGGTTGACGGGCAGAAAACAGAGAGTGGTGGTAAATGGTATACAGTCAGAAGAGATGCAAGTCACAAGTGGGGTACCTCAGGGATCAGTCCTGGGGCCAGTCCTATTCAACATCTTCATTAGTGACCCCAGATGGACTAGAGTAAGGTATGTCTGTTTGCAGATGACACCAAGATCTGCAACAGAGTAGATGATCCAGATGGGGTGGGCAGAATGAGAAGAGATCTGGATAAACTAGCAGAATGGTCAGAAGAGTGGCAACTGGGATTTAATGCAAAGAAGTGCAAAATCATGCACATAGGAAGAGAAACCCTGAAGCCACTTATAGGCTGGGAGGGAGTTGCTAGCAGTCACAAAGGAAGAAAGAGACTTGGGCATCATCATCACTGATGACCTAAAATCATCCAAGCAGACCTCTAAAGCAGTAGGTAAGGCTAGGGGTGTTAGGGTGTATTAGTAGGGTATCACAAGTCGTAAGAGGGAGGTAATAATCCCTCTGTACAAGACATTGGTTAGGCTCCATCTGGAGTACTGCGTGCAGTATTGGAGCCACACCTTCACAAGGACATTAACCAAATTGAGGCAGTCCAGAAGAGGGCAACCAAAATGGTGCAGGGACTGCATCAGAAGACTTATGAGGAAGATTAACGAGCTCAATATGTATACCCTTGAGCAAAGGAGGGAGAGAGGTGATATGATCGAGACATTTAAACACCTTAAGGGCATAAACAAGGTGAAAGAGTCTAACATGTTTAAATATAAGAAAAATAGCAGGACAAGAGGACACAGCATGAGATTAGAGGGAGGCCGATTAAGGGGGAATGTGAGGAAATTCTTTTTTCACAGAAAGGGTGGTAGATGCATGGAATGGCTTACCACAAGAAGTGGTGGCTATGAATACAGTGCAGGGCTTCAAACAGGCATGGGATAGGCATAAGGGAGCAATACAAATGACTATGAATAGATAGGTCACTGACAGAGCAAAGGCCGATGGCACATTTATAAGGTAGAAAAAGAAATGGGCAGACTGGATGGGCCTTGCGGTCCTTATCTGCCGTCAACTTCTATGTTTCTATGTTTCTATGCAAGGGGTTCCAGCACCAGGGCAAACAGCAGAGGAGAGAGGGGACATCCCTACCTTGTGCCCCTAGACAGATCGAACTTATCCAAAAGAGAGCCATTAACCAGTACCTGTGCTCTGGGGAACCTATACATTGCCCAGACCATCCTCACAAAATATTCACCTGGACCAAACTGGTCCAAGCACTCAAATAGGTAGTACCATTCGATATGAACAAATGCCTTCTCAGCATCCATAGAAAAGACACAAGAGTCTCCCTGGGTCCTACTGGCAGCCCAAACCACATTCAATAGCATGCAGACATTTTGATATGAGAACTACCCCTTAACAAAACCAGTTTGGTCTGGGTGAATTACTTCTGGTAGTATTTTATCCAACCTATTTGCTAAGGTTTTAGCCATCACCTTAAGATCACAATTCAACAAGAAGATGGGGCAGTATGATGCACAATCCCCCAGATTCTTGCCAGGCTTGGGGATCAGGCATATTACAGCATCAAAACACGAGGCAGGGAGTTCCCCCTCCATAGCAGTCTCCCCAAACACAGCACTTTGGTTCCGTGAGGTGGTCCACCAGGTGTCTATAATATTTCACCGGAAACCCATCTGGTTCACTAGCTTTCCCAATTTTCATTCCCTGAATTGCTTCCTTAGTGATGGGAGCCCCCAGCATATCCCTCTGCTCATCTGAGACCCTAGGTAAATGCACTCGATCTAGAAACTCCTTGGTTAGGCCCAGAGTACCTTTACATTCTGCCATACAGAGTTTCCGGTAGAATTGCCTAAACCTGTCCCTAATCTGTTTTTGGTCAGTAAGCCTCCGTTCATCACCATTTTTAATATTTGTGAACAGGGTTGGTTTCCGCCCCCCTCACACCAACTGAACAAGCAAGGGACCTGGTTTGTTACCCCATTCAAACATGTGCTTTCTGCAAAACAACCATGACTGCCGAACCTCCCCTGTGGCCAAGGCATTTAGGGCCTCCCTCGTGGCCTCCAGCAAACATCTGGGTTCCTCTCCTCCACTCTACTTTCTAAATCTTTAAGGTTTTTCTCAAGGGCCACTTTTTTTTCCTCCCTCTGCCTCTTATGGCGAGCCACAAAATTTATAATGGCACTCTTCATATATGCTTTTCCAGCATCCCATATTATTGCCTTTGTAGTCAGGGAATGCTCATTGAGGGAGAGGTAGGTTTTCCACTGTTCCATAAGAAATGATTTAAATTCCTTGTTACCTAGTAGATACATTGGAAATTTCCACGGAGGGGGGCCTTCCTGGGGTTCATTAACCGAAATGGTAACAACTACCATAGTGTGATCAGAGATATGTATAGGGCTATGCTGAGTGCACTGCAACCGCAAGAACCAGCCAAGAGATATATAGACATAGTCTATCCTTGACCAGGCACCATGTGGGTTTGAGTAAAAAATTAATTTCTTCGTTCCTGGGTTAGCAGTGTACCAGCTGGTCACCACCTCTAATTCACTGATACCTACTTGCCAGCTCCATAGAGCTCCCCTTACTCTAACCCTTCCTTTGGAATGGTCTAACTTGGGACCCATTGTACAATTCAGGTCTCCCGCCCCCCAGGACAAGGCCCAGAAACTGATCCTTCACCAGAATGTCCAATATGCCCTGGTAAGATGTTGGATCAAATATTGCTGAGGCATATACACATCCAAAGGTTATAGCTTCCCCCAAAAGTTCCCCACTACCAGAAATATACCTGCCATTCACAGGATCTGCCACAACCCTCTGAACCTGCAGGAGAAGATTTTTATGGAGTAAAATGGCCACTCCATGTTTATGGCTATTAAAAGAGGTGGCGTAACATGCCCCAACCCACCCCCTAACCATTTTGGCATGCTCTTTGTTGGTGAGGTGTATCTTCTGCAACATCGCCACCTGGGTCCCCTTCTTTCTCAGGGCTGTTAGTATGCTTGTCCATTTCACAGGGGAGGAGACACCCCTCGCATTTCAAGATACTGTAGTGAGGTCCTTTGTCTTAGCCATGGCTCCAGCTATATATGCTCATGGCCCCTCCCCCATAAGTAGCATCAATGGAGGGGATCTCCTGCCAATAATAACGCCTGCACCAACAGTTTCTTTCCGAGTTCTCTATCCCATTATTCCATGTGTATCTATATAAAGCAAAAATTAACAATGCACATTTTCTCAAACAAAACCTAACATAATTACCCACCTTGCCCTCCTCCCACTTCCCCCAACCACAAAAGAGACATCCCCCAACACAGAACTACCCTTGTATAAAACATTTCTTCTTTAAACAAATATAATTGAAAAACACTGGTTGAACTTCAGGAACCCCTCCACCCACCCAAACATTCCAATATTATAATAGGCTTGTGTCCAAAGTTATATAATACAGTATGTCCCCCCAACAACCACCATACCCCTACACACAAAACCTCTCCTCCCTCCTCCACCCACCCCCAATAGCAAATTCTGACAAAAAGTGTTATAAGAATCAACAGAAAATCTCCACCTGGAGTTACAAACGTCCTCCTTAATAAATGAACAACCCTCACCCACAAGATCAACCTATATCCCCACACAATAGGGGGATAACTATGCATTTAAACATGCTGCATCTCATTGTTATCCCTTGAAGCATGTATACCTCTGGGCAGGGGTAAACCAAGTGGTAACTATCTCCTCTGGGCATCTACCCAGGAGAGGTGGGAAAAGCCCACCAGGGCCAGCAATCCCTTGTAGCCCCCCCACACCCCCCCAGGTCAATCTGTCCGTGGTCCAGATCCTGGTCCCCCAAAAGAAAAAAAAATCACTGGAGACCCACTATTGCTTTCATCCCTCTTTCCGTTGTAGCTGAATGCCACCCAGGGTGTAGGGGGTTCCGAACAATATGGGATCGTGTATTTGTGTCTCCCAAGGTAATTCCAGCCCCTGAGGTCTGCCCTCTCCCAGGCCTTCATCCCCCCCAGCAGATCTTCAACTTTCAGGCCATCATGACTGACAATGAGGCGCCAAACCCAATTAGAACTAACGTTGACCCAAAGCGCTTTCCACCCTCCATGAGGGCTCCTGACATACTAAATTTTTAACTTTTAGTCTTTGTCATGTATCCAGAATGGAGGCTGAGGACCTGGGCAACGCGACTGAAACCAATGCGCACGCCCATGCATGTCACCACCCTGCTTACCAGTGTCTCCACAGGAGGTACTCAGTGGGGAGTGAGGACAGTCCACTTCTACCATCTTCCAAAGGGCCCAGGAAAGGTACAGCATCCCATCAAGCGAGGACATGGCCCTGGACCACAAATGTCTTTCCCAGAGGTCACATATACTTTAAAGATCTCTGTCCGAGTGCAAAAGAGTCCCATAACATACTTGTAGACACAACCATACTTCAGGGATAAGTCCACCAAAAAATGGATACGTTTTCAAACCACACAAAATTGGCAGTTAACAGTTCCAACGATAGAAAAGAAATCCACCTGCTACAATTCAGCTAGAAGAGTAGCTGCAGGCTGTTAATTAGCACGGTGTCACCTCTGTCTCACCCAATTTTCTTTCATAGCTTCTACACGAATACTGCAGCCTTGTCCATGTCCCAGAAGCTGTAGGTGGCCCCCTCATGCCTTATTTATAATGTAGCTGGGTAAATTAGAATATGTTCCACCTTGAGCTCCCAGAGTTGTGCTGTAACCGGATTGAACATCTTCTGCTTTTTTAACAGCTGACTGGAATAATCCTGGGAGAAGTATAGCCGGACACCTTCAAACAGGACCTCTTACTTGTGCCGAAAAGCCACCAGCACCACCTGGTGATCCTGGTAATAGTGATATCAGATAATAATTTGCCTCAGTGGCTGTCTATCCGGCGGGTGAGGCATCACTGCTCAATGAGCTTGTTCTAGCTTGTGGCAGCCTCCTTTAGGCTGCAGGTCCAGCAAGCGTGGCAGTTGCTCAGCACAAAAAGCAAGGACATCAAGGCCCTCTCTTCCCTCTGGTAAACCTCTCAGCCGCAGGTTAAGTCAACTGTGGTAATTTTCCTGATAGTCAAACTGGTCCTCGAAATCCTCAAATGCTTTCTCCATTTTCTTCAACCTCCCCTCCAGAGTTGCCACAGTATCTTCCAGTTGGGAGATCCGACCTTCAGCTTCCTCTATTCTGCTTGTTTGTGCTGACATTTGGTCTACGATCTCCTGGAGTCGATTGTCCAAGTGACTCTCCAGCTAATCCAGCTTTGGTGTTAAGGCTGCAAGCACTTGCTCAGTTAGCTCTCTTCCCAGAGCTGCTGTCTCAGCTGTGGAGAGGGATATTGGTCTTGGCGCCTCAGCCTGCTGCATGGCCGCTTGCTTTTTGCCAGATTTTGAAGTGGAACGCTGTGTTTTCCCACTATTAGGCAGCAAAAAGTCATCCATAGTAGTTTTTTATCTAATATCACTTGTTGGTTTGCAAACAAAACAACAGATGCAGTCGATTTTATTTATTTAGTTGTTTAACCACGTATAGCACACTAAGCTGAAAGCTTTTTTACAGGAGCGACCTGGGAGCACAAGGAGATTAAGTGACTTGTTCAGGGTCACACAGTATGCAAGTGGAAGCTGTGGGACTCAAACCCTGGTCTGGTCTGCTGGATGTCACCAGATTTGTAGTTTAGAGCCTTAGACCACTGCGCTATACTGCCTCCTCAGATTTTAGCTTTGTGAGTGGGTATAGAAGTGGCTAAAGGTGCCTTTAGCCAGATGGGACGTTTCATGCAGGGAAGTTAAGGAAGATAAGGCCCTTCTCCACTCCTGCCATGTTGGGATCTCCTTTGTTCACCATCTGTAGAGCAACAGGTGCTTATCTTCTGCACTGGCTGCCGTCAACTATGTTAGGTGAGAATCCGAGGGTGGCAACCCCACTGGAGCAAAAAACCTAAGAGTAGAGTTGCTACATCTAGAAGGTCAGCGTGGCTCACCAATAAGGCACAGTGTTGTGTAACCTTGAGCCAAAAGGACTGTAGCACCAGGTATGTCCACAGTATATGAAAAATATTCCCTCCTGTGTGTTGGCATCACCAGCGCCTATCATCAGGCATTAGCCCTAGGATGTGGAGCTGGGCTGGTGTTCAATACCAAGAATGCAAAATCTTATTTTGGATTAACAAACTGTGAGTGTCATTGTAGGCCAGCAACCAGCATCTACTCCCATCTGCACCATTTCTGTGATAAAATAGGTTTATTCAGTGAGGTTTCCCATTGCTGGCGAGCTTTTAGGGATTGATCCAGAATTGAGTCAATGATGGCATGATATATTTTGCTGGCACCCCCCCTCCAAATAGAGTGACATCAAGCTGAGGGGGAAAGGGGAACCCTGAATTCCATGGTCATCTTGTAGAAGGAGGTGTAGAACACTCTGAAGCTGGAGGTATCACCAGAATTTGTGGTTCAGAAGACTCTACCTTCTCCTCAGATTTGCAAATGAATCCAAGGTATGTCAGCCCAGGGAGAACAGATTGCAAACTAGATGGATCCCCCCCCCCCCGACTTGTGTTGCCATAGATAGACTGGCTGTTTATTTATAGTGAATAGGGGGTTGCCCCACAGAAGAATACAGGTTATGGGAGTAAGGCATGTCTTTGTATGCTAGTATAGTTGTTCCCATGCTTTCACGGAGGCTTTAATATTAGACCAGTGTTTCAGTGCTGCGAGAGGTGTGGTGTATAACATAGTGGCCGGGGATGTACCCTCCCATAGTTCCCTTTCCATGTACAGCGAGAGAGGACAGGGGAGAGGATGAGAACCATTCTATAGTTTGGGCACCCAAAAAGGACATGTGGTAAGCATACAGCATATCCAGGGAAGGTTTCATTCCCCATTTTTACAGTGGGATTGCAGCTTGGCCCTACTATATCTGAGGGGGCTCAGAGTCCCACAAGAATTTGCCTGCTAAGGCATCTGTTTATGTATACCACCTAGTAGAAATGATTATGGGTAAGTGGGATAAATGATGGCGTAGCTTCCATGCTACAATCATTCTGATCACTGAAACCTTCTCCACTAAAGAAAGGTTCAGCTGCCTCCATCTATTACAGTCCTCTGGAGTTCCAACAAGAGTGGTGACTAGATTCAGTTTACATATTTGAGATAGTTTGGAGATTAATTGTATGCTCATGTAACAGATTGCCTGAGGGGACCATTTTTAAACCTAGTTGGGAAATGGGCTGTCAGGGACAACCATTAGTTAGTGGTAGGACGTCTGTCTTTAAGGAGTTCACTTTTAAACCTGAGATGTGATTTGAATCCCTGCTGGGACATCCGAAAGGAACACTAGTGTAAGCTCCCCTTGAAAGAGGGGCTTATGCTCCCATTTTAGGCATCCTTTTCCCCCTCCTACCCCTCCCCCCTGAGCTAGGGACTTATTAGTGCTCTGGGGGTTAGTACCTGCTGGACACCTCGTGGTGGCAGCAGAGAATAGGTTTAAGTAGGCATATAGGATTAGAGACAGGAAGTTCTGGGGCCTTTTGCAGCCCAGGCAGTATTCCTGGAGCTGGAGGGTGGTGGCTGGAGGAGCAGAGCAGGCAGGATTAGGGGAGATCAGTGGTCCGGGTAGGCCAGCGGGGGAGAACCCCTCTCCCGTAGGTGGCAGATAGGGATGGCCTCTGCAGTGATGTGACGTCAAGGAGCCAGGAAGGAAACTCTGTAGGGGAGGATGGTTAGCCAGGTCCAGCATTGTTGGGGGGGGTAAGGGAGGTGCAGGAGGTAGTTAGGAGGCCAGGATAGGAGCCCGTAGAGATCCCTGTGAGGTAGTTTTCTCAGATTGCCAGGGCTGGGGGCATGGTGGCAGGGCCCTCACAGGGGGAAGGCTGGTGGCAGGGGTTTTCCCCCAGCACCTGGTGTGGCAGGGTGGCCTGAGGGCAGTTGGAACCAGGGGGCCCTTCACCCATAATTGGGGCCTGCTTGGAGGGGCTGGTCCTGGGGTGCCAGTATTAAAGGGCCGCGCAGGTCACATGTCATATGACAGACCTTGGAGCATGGCCACTGGTTGGAGCTTACCACAAGCCCAGGAGTGATGTGAGAGGGATGTGGGCCTGGGCATGAATTCCACCCAAAAAGGGTCAGTTGCGAGCAGAAGAGAGTATGCAGCTGCTCACAGGGTTTGGGCTGCTTGGAGAGGCCTGGGTGGTGGCAGGGTCCAGGGCTTTTCTCGTGGCAGGGCACCCTAAAGCAAGGGGCTCAGATGCTGAAGCAGGCTGTTTAAGGGCCGCTGGACCAGTGGGAGCCATGTAGATGAAAAGGCTGAGCTGCAAGGAGAGAACAGGTGCTGTGAGAGTTGGAAGCACCTTACAGAGAAGGTTCCTTGTAGAGGTGGAGTGAAAGTGAGGGGTTGCAGGGCTGGGTCGCAGGAAAAAATCCTGGTATCCCTGGTATTTGGGCCGAGGTCCAGGGGCCAGGTGGGGGAAGCAGCACGTTGACCTGTGCCGGAGTTGGGGCAGTGACCAGTGCCAGAGTGTTGTGTGTAACCCAGTGAAGAGCAGGAAAACAAAAAGTTTTGGCTTCCCTGTGCAAATGAGTCAGGATGCTGGAGGTTTCTGAAAAGGGAGGTTCCTTGGATAAAGCATCCAAGTAGGGTAAAGTGAAGGAGCCCTGCTGTACTGCCTGTATTCGATGTGTTGCTCCGAATGTCCAGTCAGGATGAATTGTATAAAGTTTCAATAGCCCCATGGAGCTGCTTTATTTATTTATGAAAGATGTGATCCTGGCATTCCTGAAATCATTTAGGATGTTTGCAGCTAAATAAAGCAGCAAGTTGGGGAAGAAATTGGTAGTGAACATTGCCTTATTTAAGCTGGAAATGGGATAGAATGAAACAGGAACTCCCCCTCCTTGTGTCTAATTTGTCTCATAAGTTTTAATTCCAGGAGAGATACTGTCATCCTGCATTCCAGATCAAGGGGCTCATGGGGGTAAATAGTCAGGAGGTAGCAGCTGGGAGATGGTGTGGTGTATAACATAGTGGCTGGGGATGTACCCCTCCCATAGTTCCCTTTCCATGTTCAGCGAGAGAGGACAGGGGAGAGGATGAGAACCATTCCATAGCTTGGGAATCTGGTATTCTGGTGGTCAGTGTTTGGGGCCAAAATCCAGATTTGGAGGTGAGATCGAGGGTGCACTGTTGTATGGAGTCATCTGAAAGGTAGGACCATCATTTTCCTATCTGGTACAAGTGTACACTGGCTCAGGTTAGCACTTGATGTAGCCTTCTTTATGTACCCTCTGGAACAACTGTGATAAAGTTTTAATCCCCTAGACGAGGGGGCCAGAGGGGGGAGGGTTACATGTGGAGGCTCGTCTGGGATGTTCCCTGAATCCCAAAACACTGCCGGACCCTGAGCCTTGTGGTGTGGCCTATGGTCAGGCCTCCTAGCCTGGTTAGGCTCTGTGGTGCAGAGAAAATTAGCTGTTGGGGGTAGGTCTGAATAAGAAGTAGGCTTCAGCATGCCTGGTGTGGTTTGCGCATGTGACTAACTGATCATATGACCATTAGGCAGAATCCGATTGGGTAATTTCCAGAGAGGAGCTGCAAGCAGAAGCGCCATCTTGAGAGGGAGATTGGAGACAGTAGAGCCGAGAGGGTGAGGAGAAAGAGAGCCAGAGAACAAAATTGGCAAGGAAAAAAAAAGTTTGCACATGCACATCCAAGCAATGGACTGTGCCGCCATGTAAAGCAAAAGGAAAACCCAGAAACAACAGAGTAAGTGAGTTTTTTGCTGTGGGTACTGGTAGGAACAGAGGGGAGACTTGAGCAGGCAGTGTATGGAGTGGTGAAGAATCATGTCTGGCAGGGAGGAAGGTGGAGCAGAGGCAACTCCCCCAGGCGGAACCATTGGCTATGGTTCCTGCCTCACTGCTCTACTGGCTATGGAAACCTGGGGGGAAAAGGACGAGAAAATGAAAGATATGTGAGGTGCCAGATTGCTTGTGTGTCAGCATTGTACAGGCATGCCGCCAGTTCCAAATTTGGGGATGTTCCCTCCCAGTGCCACTGCAAGCTCCTTTGTACCGTGGTCACCAGCCAGTGGGGATTTGGAAGCCTTTGAAAACCTCTCCTGGGGAAAGCACTCATGCCCAGGTGGAAGAGACCAGAAGCAGGGAGGCAGTATTGCACAGTGGTTTAAGGCTCTGAGCTGCAAATCTGGTGACATCCAGCAGACCAGACCTGGTTTTGAATCCCACAGCTTTCACTTGCACACTGTGTGACCCTGAGCAAGTCACTTAACTTCCCTGTGCTCCCAGGTCGCACCTGTAAAAAAGCTTTCAGCTTAGTGTGCTACTCCTGGTTAAACTAAAAACTAACTAAAAAAAAAAAAGAAGTTATTCCCCAGACATCATAGTGGAGGCTGTAGAAGAGGAAGGTGCAGGGGCAAAAGCAAAGGAGGAAGGTGATGGGGAACACAGCCATCTGCTCCGTTCCCCGCCACCAGCTACTGGCTATCCCAGTGGCAGAGGGAGGGGCAGGGATCTCAGACAACCAGCAGGAGATTCTTCAAGGCCTGGGGGGTCTCTGCCTTGGCCCTGTCTGGCAGTAGCCCATAGGTCCTGTCGTCTAAGTCAGAGCCTACCTTGGGAGCCAAGTTTAGAATTAAGCCTAGCGGGTTTGGCCCTGACTCTGGTCCTGCACCAGCAGCAGCAAGGGAGAGTACTGAGTGAAGACAGCTGGAAGAGTTGAATGAGGAGACATATATTGGTAGCACCTTTCAGTTTCAGGACTACCATGTGGTTAGGACAATCCCCAGGCTGAATCATAACCCTGTGATCACCTTGGCAGACAGCACCACACAGCTCCCAGTCCGGGCTAAGACCCTCCAGACCCAGATGGATGGGCTAAATCCTAGTGACCTGTTAAACCTTAAGTATCAACAAGGGATATGGCTACCAGTGGGACAAGCCAGGAGGACCAGTGTCAGAGACCTGCCTGAATGGAGCCAGGCAGAGAGGTGGGTCCGTAGGAGGCTGCATGTGGAGTACCCCTAATGAACTATCCTTATGTGCCTGAAAGTTATGGGACATCATCGAGGAGCTGAGGGAAAAATGGATCTTTAAGGAACAGATGGACCACTTAAAGAATCACCGTGGTGGAGGAGGTGCCCCATCTCTGCAGTTAATACAGCAGGCATGGTCTATGTGTTGCACAGGGACTTGGTCTGGCCTGACTTTGTTCAAACATTTTGTCCTGGTTCAGGACTTGGCTGGAACACAGACCAAGTACTACACTTTGGACTGGGATTCCTTTGGGGATGTGAAGACCAAGTCAGACCCAAAGTATTACTTCCTTCCTGGAGGGGGGGGCCTGCAACCTAGGTCTCTGGATGTCAGACTTATGAACTGCGCCAGGACAATTGCTCTGTGGAGCAGAATCATGATGACTGTATACAGTCCATATTCCTAAAAAGGGAAAATGTTGAGATTTACAATTATGTTGCTATTAACAACATGTTTAAAATTGTAACCCCCTCCTACAAATGGGGGTCACTAAAAAGCCTCCTTTGGTGAGCCTAAATGCCCTTGGCCAGGCTGGTGTCCTGTATTTCAGCTGTTTAAAAAATAATTGTGAGAGAGTGCCTAAGTGCCTCTGCTACTGTCTCTTTAAGAGCTGCCTAATTACAGTGGTAATCCTTTGACTGGGGGGACTGTGTGTTTCTGTGCCTGAGTCCCGCCTGGGCCACTGAGTAAACGCTCTGTTTCTGCCGTCGCTATATGCGCAGAGGGAGCGCTTTCAAAAGATGTAATTGTTTGCTGGTAATCTGTTGGAGTGATAATGTAATGCAGTTTGTCTAACCTGCTTTCCCTTCAGCAAGGACTGTGCAGTGTAGTCTTTCATTTTAGTCCTGGAATGCTGAAATGGACCAATCAATGGGAAGGGGGTCCTTAAAATGGAGCCTGCTGTTAAATCAGAACTTGGACTCTCAAGTGTTGCCAGCCACAAGGGGATTGTATGAAGAGAGCCTCTGGGAAACGTAGTTTAGACCTTGGCACCTTTTTTCACCAATAGAGGGAGCCTGTTGTGACTGACAAGGAGAATCAGCCAACTGAAACCTTTTGGATTTGGGGGAAATGCCCGGACTGCCTGCTGAGACAGTCAGTCTGAGAATGGAGCTGGAAGAGTGAGCAGCTCGTGGGGCTGCTGCCCACGGGGCAGCGTGGGAACCGCGCAGAAGGCCTGGAAATGGCCTGTCTGTCTTCAGCTCTCCTGGAGGGAGAGGAAAGGACTGTGTGTTCTCGGATCAAGTCTCTGAATTTTGTGTGAAAAAGGAAAGCAGCAGTTGTGGCCTGATTCATGGGCACCATGTGTGGAGAAGAAGTAAAGAAAGGAACCTGTGTTATTTCAGATTGCGACTCTGAACAAGAGAAAGCAAATGCTGAGGTGCCCTGAGGTTTGGAGCTGAAAGAACCATTTTGAAGTTGGAAGCTGAGAGGGAATCCGCCCTGTGTGTTCGTGCAGCTGTTGTTGCGCAGTAGTTCGCACAGGAAGCGCGTGTGAGGCCCCAAAGTTGGCCTGCAGCCGTTAGTAAGTGTAATTTGGACTGAATCTGAGTTTTCAGAGTGAAAGAAGAAGCAGAAGTCATTTTGGGACCAGGCTTAACCTGAAGAAGACCGAAAGTGTGCAGAATTGCGATCGGCCTGTCAGGACTCTGTGGTCTGGTACAGTAAGTGACCTTTGCATATAAATGTGCTTAGTGTTTGTGAGGATTGAGATCTGAGTAATTCCCCATGTTGTGAACTGTGTGCTGTGCTGGGAGTGTGATTTCCCAGCAAGGTTCGAACTGAATCCGAGCAGAAAGAGAGAGACAGAGAGAGCAAAAGTAATGTTCGGACTGAATTCGAGTTTGAGACAGAGAAGGATGCCCCTAAAAGTGTAGCCAGGCTCAATCTGCTGAATGACCAAGATGCCTGTAGAGTGTGATTGAAGTGACAAGCTGCTTGCCTGGTAGAGTTCTGTGTACATATAAAATGTGCAGGGAGCTGGAAGTCACAGCCAGCATCACTCGGACTGCATCCGCCTGCATTGAGTGCAAGTGAGCCCTGCCACGAGGGCTGGGCCAGCTATTCTGTTTTTCCTGGCAATCCAGGACAACCTGCATTCCATCCAGTTTTCAGCATTGAGTCCGTGAGTACAAATCAGGGTAGCTTCCTGCAGCCTGGTTATCAAATTGCAAGTGTATCATCTAATTATTGTTTTCATTTCTTCTCAAACTGAGCCATCCGGCTCCGGATTACAAGTGTGTGTTGTGCATATATTTTCTTTCTACAGGGTCCCATCCATCTGCACCAGCCGGCCAACCCCGGGCAACGGACCTGGCTAGCCCCTCCCCCATCCTGGGTACCCAGAGTGTGACTTTTTGGACCCTATATGTATGCACAGTACTGTGATTTGAACATGGCCAAACCAAATCAACCTGATTGCCCCCTCCCATGGTAATGTCCCCTAAATAAATCAGATTTGTTGTTATTGAACTATATACTGTCTGTGTTGTCAGTACATATAGAACCAGAATTGTGTTGTGTATGTTGCTTAACCTTGTTTTACAGGGGGTCCTCAGAAACGTGCTGCAGAATCTGTCTCAAGGGTAAATGGTATCTATATGTGTAAAACGTGTTTATATGTGGAGTATTGGGAAGGTAGCTCCCGTGTACTGTGTGAGCCACTAGTGGGAACAAAGGGGGGTCACAGTGTCCCAGATGGCACCCATCATATAACCTGGGTCCCTCAACCTGTCAGTAGCCAAGCAGGCAGGGGTAGTAGCCCTTGGGATAGTGCCACCTAGTGGTTACATAATTATGGTAAAATTGTTGGAATGAAAGCTGAAGGAGACTGATGGGTGAATGTGTGAGTGGTTGTGTGAGTGAATGGCTTGGGGACTGTACACAGCGTAACTTAGAATCATAAAAATCTGTTGGCAGAAAAGGACATCATGGCCCATCCAGTCTGTCTGTAGACTCCCCCTCGAGGAAGACCCTCTCCCTCCCCCCACCAGCCTGACCTCAGTCTGCTAGGCCCGTATGCATGTCCCAGGCTCTTTTAAAGTTTTCTACTGTATCCACCCCCACCACCCATTCCAGCAGCCTGTTCCATGGCTGTTCCACCCTCTCAGTAAAGAACCTCCCCCTGATGTCCCCCCTGAATTTTTCCCCCTCCATTTTGTAGACATGCCCCCTCGTGGAATTGTTCATGCTCATCTTGAAGATGCTGTCGATCTTCACCTTATTTATGCCCTTCAAGTATTTGAATGTTTCCACCACATCCCCCCTCTCCCTCCTTTTCTCCAGTGTGTACAGGCTCAGCTGTCCCAGCCTCTCCTCATATGACCTCACCTGCAGGCCCTCCACCATTTTGGTTGCCTTCTCCGGACTCTTTCCAGCATGCCTTTGTCCCCTTGCAGGTAAGGCCTCCAGAACTGGACCCTGTATTCCATGTGTGGTCTCACCATGGTTTTGTTGAGTGACAGGATCACCTCCCTCCTGCTTGTGAAACCCCCTACCTATACATATCAACATTCTTAGAGCCTTTCCTGCTGCCCTCTTGCATTGACTCTGGACTTTCAGTTTGTCTGAAATGGTTATCCCCAGGTCCCATTCCTGCTCTGTCTCCTCCAGCTCTCCCCCCAAGCCTGTATTTTGCTTTTGGATTATTGCACCCTCTATGCATAATCTTTGTGCTTTTTTGTGTTGAACTGTAGCTGCCACCTTTCTGACCACTCCTCCAGCCTGACCAAATCCTCCCTCATATCCTCCTCCTCCCCTTTCATCTTATCCACCCTGTTACTGCATAGCTTCATGTCGTCTGCAGACACACCTTCGTCTGTAGACCCTCTGTGATGTCCCCTATGTATACGTTGAAAAGTAAGGGTCCCAGCACATACCCCTGGGGAACTCCACTCATTAGCCTTACTTCTTTCAAGTGCATCCCATTCACCACAATCCTCTGTGTCCTTCCCTCCAACCAATGTCTTAACCAGTTTGTGAGCTTGCTTCCCACTCCCAAGCTGTCCACCTTGCCAACCAGTCTCCTGTGGGGGAATGGTGTCAAATGCCTTCCTGAAATCCTTGTAGACCACATCCACCACCCCTCCCTGGTCCCATATTTCCATCGCTCTGTCAAAAAATTCAATCAGGTTGGTCTGACAAGACCTACCACCTGTGAATCCATGCTCACCATCGTTTAGGAGGCATTCCCCTTCCAGATATTCAATCAGCCTTTCCTTAACCAGTGCCTCCATTAGCTTACCGATCACAGAGGTGAGGCTAACCGGGTGATAATTTTCCAGATCCTCCCTTACCCCCCCTTTATGTAATGGTACTACCTCAGCCTTTCTCCAGTCCCCATGAACCCTTCCCTTGTGCAGTGACAGGTTAAATAGCCCCGTGACTGGTGCTGCCAATTCCTGCTTTAATTCCTTGAGTACCCTTGGGTGGATCCCATCCGGCCCCATCGCCTTATCCATCTGTAGATTTCCCAACTCTTCCAGTGCCCTTGTCTCTGTAAAGGGGCTTGAGTCCATCTCCCTTCCCCTCCTCCCCTTATTATCCAAATTCGGCCCATCCCCCTCCTCCACCGTGAAGACCGTCACAGAGTATCTATTTAGGACATCAGCTTTTCCTATGTCATCCTCCACTAGTGCCCCCCCTCTTTCCTGAGTCTCATAATCCCGCTCTTCCCTTTCTTTCTGTCACTCATGTATCTGTAAAACCTTTTGTCACCCCCTTTTCACCTCCCTTACTATATGTTCCTCTGTCCCAGCCTTTGCCCGCCGGATCACCTTCCCTGCTGCCTTCAGTTTTTCCTTATAACTCTCCTTGTCTACTTCCCTCTGCAATGCCTTATATTTCCCAAACATCCTCCTCTTCTCCCTTACTGCATTCCTCACTTCTTGTGTGAACCAGAGCAGTTTCCTTCCCCTCTTTTTCTTGCTCACCACCGTAATGCAAAGCTCTGTCGCCCTCAATAACCCTCTTTTAATTTCCTCCCATAGTCCCTCTACGTCCTCCAGGTCCTCCTTCCCCTCCATTTCCTCCTTGACCAATTCCCTCATCCTACTGAAATCCACCTTCCTAAAGTCAAGCACCTTCATGTTTGAGCTGCCCTTCTCATGTCCCTTGCAGATTTTAAATTTTAACGTCCTATAGTCACTGTCGCCCACATTCTCACCAACCCTCACCCCTTCAATGCTGTCCCTGTTTGTCATAACTAGGTCAAGTATAGCCCTCCCCCTAGTAACTTGTTTTAATAGGTTGGAGGTATAATGGGGCATAGCTAACCTGTTAGAAAACTACCTCATTACTGTTTGAATGTTTACGACTGAAGTCAAATCTTTATGGAACAATGATTAAGGTTATCTGTTTTATTTATAAAGAAATAATGAAGGTTTCTAAGTGTAACCCCCTTGTTACCCGGGGTTACTAGAATCCCAGTAAGACCTAGTGGTAGGCAGGGAAGGCAGCTTGTGAAACTCCAGTTAAATGGGTTTCACACTGTCTCACTCTGTTCTCAGTCTCAGCTGAGACTGAGGGATGACATCACCAATAGAACTATCGCAGCTGCATGAGTCACATTGGAATCTGCAGCAAAGGAGTTGGTTAGAATGTTGGGAGGTTTTGAAGTCAGAGTCTTCAGTCAGTCTTCAAGGAGTGAATGTGAAGTTGGGAGCTTGCTGAGAAAGCAGCTCAGTGAAGGCTGTAGGAGCCTCAGCCCTGACAAAGGGCTACTTTTAAGTAAATAGGGTGTGTGTCTCCACCTTAAAGAAAGACACAAAAGATTTCTGAAGTGGTGGAGACCGCTGTTTTCAGGTCTCAGTGCCCCTTCCCTTCGGGGGGGCAGAAAGGGTTCCCTGCAGATTCCTGGGGCAACCCCCTAGTTCTGCTTGTGAAGGAAAAGCTGCCTATGTGTTTCCAGAGTTTATTTGGGAGAACAAGAAGATTTGTGAGTCGCCTGTGGGGCACCTGCAACGTGAGGGTGAGTGTCTGCTCTTGCTAAAAGGGCCTATTTTTTCACCCTGGAACTTGTGTGACAATGTGGGGATTGAACTACTAAATATTGGGAAGCCTAGAGTAATGGGCTAAGCAAATTAAAAGTAGGTTCAAGTCCAGAGCTTGTTGGGATGCAAATGATATGTAGAGGAGATGTGACAGACGTCTACCCAGAATCTACATTTGAAAGTTCAATAAAGGAATTGTTCTGTTTCCAGAGAAATGGCCGGGTATGGGCTTTGGGAGCTGGAGTGGGTGGCCCCCCATCTTTAGTGACCAGGTCCACCTCTACGGATTTCTTCTGTGGATTTCTACTTTGCCTCAGGCACTTGGCCAGTGATGAGGGAAGTACCCAGATGTGGGATTGTGAGGAAAATTCTCTCTAGGGGTCGAAGACTCTAGTGTGGTTTGGGGAGCCACAACAGGATAATTGGTTCATTCCTCAAATGGACTGCGGATCAAGTGGCCGGTGGGGGAGCCGGGCCAGTGGGGAAAACCCAAGTAGTGTACAAGTCGGGCTGTGTATCCAAAGCTGCATGCAGGTTCGGGCTGTGTGCCTGGTGGGTTTAGAGCCTAAGGGCTGGAAATGGTGATAAAGTGTTCTGTTGTCTCTAATCTGCATTACCAGGAAATGTAGCCCCATGAGGTCCATCTATGCTTTGTTTGTTCAGCTTGGATGTGAATAAAAGCCACACTGAAGAATCCATTTCCTGGTTCTGGACATTACAGTTATTGCTTCCTGTGTTCGGATTTACTTGGGTGCCCCTGTTCAGAGTAGCCAAACCTAGGTCCCCTTGTGCCAAGTAACCTCATCCTCCCCGAACCCAGTCCTCACCAGGTACTGCTGTCAGCTTCAACAGCATGCCACCTGTCATTTTGCTAAAAAGGCAAGGGTGAGGGGTTACAAAAATGGAGGCACCGCTTTGGATTTTGTTCAGGGAAGGAAGGTGCTTGGGCAAAGGGGCTAGCGTTTTGGCTATCTGGCAGTGGATAGCCCAAAAAGCTGAAGCAATGTCCCTAGTGTGTTGCTGTGTGCTGTGGATCTTGTGCTGCTGTTTAAAATTGCCAACTGTTTACCAAGGAGCAGTAAAGCCAAAGAGTGTGCCCTTGTCCTGCATCAAATTGTTTACAGCATTTTTGCCTGCTTTTAAAATGAACTGTGGTAAAGAAAAGTGTGGAAGACTAGGGGTAGCAACAGGAAAATTGTGCCCTGGACATTTGAAATGCTTTTAAAATAAACTGTGGTATAGAAAAGAGTGGAAGACTAGGGGTAGTAACAGGAAAATGTGCTCTGGACGTTGGAAATGCTTTTTGAATGAATGAGAGACTTGCAGGTGTAATGGCTATGTTAAATGGCTGAAATGGGCTCCCGCCGTGGAGTCAGTTGGTAAAGGAAAAAAGTTGCATTCTGCAGTTTAAATTTGCCTGCTTGACGATCGCCGTGAGGAGAAGAGCCCTCACGAGGAAGAAGAGGCTCATTTGCATGGTGTCATGTGATTGGTCAGGCTGAGATCAGTCCCGCCCCTCAGCCAGCTCTACAGTGACTGCCCCAGCATTCGAGAGGGAGTGTGAGTGAAGTGCGTGTACTGGCTAATGGAGGAGCGTCGAGGAATGTTAAAATCGCTGTAAACCTTGTAAAAATAGACTTTCTAGTTTAAAATCGGGCTCAACCCACTAATCGATCGTTGAAATTGCAAGTGTGGTGGTTTAAAAGACGATCGGTAGGACTGCCCACCCGTTTCTGTTCTGAGGCCTCCAAGAACTGGCTGCAGGCCGTTTTTCCCCATTGCAGCAAACTGCTACTGATAACAGTAAGTAAACAACCTCAAAACTGCTCAAACAGTAATTTTCAGCCCTATGCCATATAAATGTGTGTGCAGCAGTGTAGTCGCTTTGCAAGTAACGACTGTGTCAAGTCCTGCTAGCAAGTGCAAGTCTGTTAAGCCATTGACTGTGTGCATAGTAATGAATTCAGCCTCAGTTTAAAGTTTGAAGCCAGAGAGAGACTGTGGGTTGTAGCCAAAGTGCAGCACTAGTTATACAGGCAATCCTGTTTTAAAAACCTGAAGCTTTAGGGGACTGTGAAAAAAAAAATTGTTTCCAGCATGTAAAAAGTCCGTGGAAAATCCTGTAAATGTGTTTAAAGCAAGAACAGAGCAAGTTGTGCAGTTTGAGCAAAAGTTATCAGTAGTTTGTGTAAATCGGGTGCGTAGTGGCCTGACCCAGATTCTGAATGTTGATACACAGGAGTGCTGCCGACGCCATTACAGGGTGGGATAGTAAAGTAAACACAGCAGCAGAGGAGCCATTTTGCAACTAAAGAGATGTGTTCAATAAAGTGGGACTTTCAGTTACAGTGAACTTTTGTTTGTTTTTCTGCAGTTATGGCCTTAGGACCAGCTCGTTACCCGGATCATGCCCAGGTTGCAGTAACAGCAGCAGTAAATAGACTGAGGGATGTTGAAAAGTGGTGCTATGGAGGACAACTGCCTCCTCATGTGGCGGTTCCTGGATATCCAGTGCATGTATGTCAAATATGCTTGAGAGCTGGAAGGGACATCTTCATGATTCCTCACTGTGCTGGATGCCTAGAAAATATGGCTTGTAAAAGCGCCTCAAATCGTTTGGCTCCCACATGGACAAAGGTTCAGGAATCTGCAGTTGGCAGCACACAGCACCAGGCGGGGCCTGTGGAGGAAGGCCCCTCGGAGTGTGGCACAAAGCTAGAGGTGCAGAGTTAGAGACAGAACCAGAAGTTGAAGTTTTGGATGCTGGATCCCAGAAGGAAAGTTCGGATAAAGCATCAATAGACCTCTGGAGGGGGCCTAGCCCAAGTCTCTTAGGCGAAGACGAGATGTGGGAGGCCTTTGAGTGGGAGGTGTCGAACTCCGCGCCTAGTGATGAGTGGATAGTCTCAGGAGTGAGAATGACTGCTCACTCCTGGGCTCAGATCCTCAGTGAAGAGGAAGATGAGGGGGAACCTATGTGGCCTTGTGAAAAAGGAATGGGTACACAGCCTCAAGATCTTGCCTCGGAGGAATGTATGGAAGAAAGTGGTGATGCCACTGCCCTGGTTTCACAAGAGGAAGAAGTCAGGGATCCATTTCCAATTTCTTTAAGGATGCGTAGCTGGCAGAACCAGGACTGGCCACCCCCAAGCCAGGCCAGAGGTCTTAGACTGACCAAAGCAAGTAAAGAGGAGAGACTGGTTCGTAGAAAGGCAAATGAGATCTATGGTATGACCTTTCCTACCTTTCCTCGGAAAGTCTGGGAGGAGATTGAGAACAGCAGGAAATCCTGGATCTGGGATGAAGCAATGAAAAGTGTGCATCCTGGGGCCAACAAACATGTAAAGAACAGACTGTTTCACGAGAAGTACAGTATACCCAGTGGAAGAGAGGCAGGACACTGTTTATAGACAAAGTGCGAATAGTGGACGGAGAGGGACATGAAATCTCCCACTGTGTGAATTATGTGCGCCCAGACGGGGTAATAATTCAAGCTCCTGACCCCCGGTACTATTGGCCTCAGTGCAAGGACCTCTCAGCAAATGTGCCCGTGCCTACAAAATGGAAAGCCGAGCAGTGGTAGTCAATACTGCCACACCAGACTGTGAAGTGCCTTTATTTGATCCACCAATATGGACATCCAGGACTCAGGTGCCCCACATTCATCAGTCTACAGTGTACTGGCCTTTCCAGAATCCATCGACTGGCCCACCAGATGACTTCAGATTCAGAGAGGACACCAACCCAGCTGTATCCTGTTCATCGCCTGGTAATCGGATGACGTCGGACCAGCTGTTTTCTTTTTGTTCCTGTTCTAAGGTTCCATCTCCAGAGATGACATCAACTCAGCTGTTCCCAGATGTGCACTCCTGTGGTTCCCGGAAGATGTCCGCCCAGCTGTATCGGAAGAAATGCTGCCAGGGAGAGTCTTCATCAGAGGTGCAGGTCGGTTAAAAATTTTCATTCTACAAATGGCTGGTAAGTCCAAACTTTTCTATCTTTATGTCATTGCAGTACACACCCTACACTAGCAGACTTCAAAATGTGTGAACTGTCCGTAAAGACTCTCCCCTTCGGGACTTTGGCCTGTTTAGAACTGTGCTTCACCGGGTTCCAGCCCAGGAGAGACTCTTTATTGGACTAGCCTTTGGGCATTGTGGTCACTAGTTGGGACTTTTAGGGCACTCCATCCCCCCACATGTGTATTGTAAATAATGTCATTGTTTTCTACTGTAAATACTGTTTTTCTACCTTTTTTTTCCAAAAAACCTTTTTGGGATTTTTCGGTGTTTTGATGGTAGTGGTCTAGGTAGACTGTGTATGCAGATTAGGAGTGTGTGTTGTCTTTCTTTTTCTTACAGGTGTTCCTGGGAAGACAGAAGAGAAGACAAGAAGAGGAGGAGGGGTTCATCAGAGTTCCTCATTAGTACTTTAGTGTGTAGAAATTTAAAGTACTGTGGTGTTATTGTTGTTATTACTGTATTAACACTTTCCTTCCACAGGTGTGGTTGTGGGGGTAGGGAGGAGACAGTAACATGGTATAAAATGTGGTATTTCAATGGTGTGTGGTTGCAAGTTGCCCAAGGTCGGGGAGGTCCCCAGGTTGTTTTTGTTTTTGGGGGTATTAGGTTAGAAGCAGATAGGTTTTCCCTAGAGGTAGGGGGGATAGACAGGCTGTGGTCCTGAATGGCCATTGGGACCGCAGTGCTGATCTATCAGGGCTATGCTCTGGATAGTTCTACCAGAGTCACTAGGCGTCCATAGTAAGTGGATAGTGTAGAGGCTGCTTTGTCAGCTAAAGGCCTCTATGCCCTTAGTGTTGCCTGCCTGTGCTTGCACATGGTAGGAGGAGGGCCTGATCACCCCCCTCCACAGGTAGCACATAGGGTGGGATGGCCTAAGGCCGGGTAAATAATGAGTGCGGACAGTCATTTTCCTGGTCAAGGGCCAGTGTAACCCCCTTGTTACCCGGGGTTACTAGAATCCCAGTAAGACCTAGTGGTAGGCAGGGAAAGCAGCTTGTGAAACTCCAGTTAAATGGGTTTCACACTGTCTCACTCTGTTCTCAGTCTCAGCTGAGACTGAGGGATGACATCACCAATAGAACTAGCGCAGCTGCATGAGCCACATTGGAATCTGCAGCAAGGGAGTTGGTTAGAACGTTGGGAGGTTTTGAAGTCAGAGTCTTCAGTCAGTCTTCAAGGAGTGAGTGTGAAGTTGGGAGCTTGCTGAGAAAGCAGCTCAGTGAAGGCTCTAGGAGCCTCAGCCCTGACAGAGGGCTACTTTTAAGTAAATAGGGTGTGTGTCTCCACCTTAAAGAGAGACACAAAAGATTACTGAAGTGGTGGAGACCGCTGTTTTTGGGTCTCAGTGCCCCCTCCCTTCTGGGGCAGAAAGGGTTCCTCAGCAGATTCCTGGGGCAACCCCTAGTTCTGCTTTGTGAAGGAAAAGCTGCCTATGTGTTTCCAGAGTTTATTTGGGAGAACAAGAAGATTTAGAGTAGCTTGGGGCACCTGCAATGTGAGGTGAGTGTCTGCTCTTGCTAAAAGGGCCTATGTTTTTCACCCTGGGACTTGTGTGACAATGTGGGGATTGAACTACTAAATATCGGGAAGCCTAGAGTAATGGGCTAAGCAAATTAAAAGTAGGTTCAAGTCCAGAGCTTGTTGGGATGCAAATGATATGTAGAGGAGATGTGACAGACATCTACCCAGAATCTACATTTGAAAGTTCAGTAAAGGAATTGTTCTGTTTCCAGAGAAATGGCCGGGTATGGGCTTTGGGAGCTGGAGGTGGGTGGCCCCCATCTTTAGTGACCAGGTCCACTCCCCAGTTCTTCTGTGGATTCTACTTTGCCTCAGGCACTTGGCCAGTGATGAGGAAGTACCCAGATGTGGGATTGTGAGAAAATTCTCTCGAGAGTCGAAGACTCTAGTGTAGTTTGAGGGAGCCACAACAGGATAATTGGTTCATTCCTCAAATGGACACATGGATCAAGTGGCCAGTGAGGGCAGCTTGATGAGAAAACCAAGTAGTGTACAAGTCAGGCTGTGTACCCAAAGCTGCGTGCAAGTCCGGGCTGTGTGCCTGGTGGGTTTAGAGCCTGAGGGCTGGAAATGGTGATAAAGTGTTCTGTTGTCTCTAATCTGCATTACCAGGAAATGTAGCCCATGGGGTCCGTCTATGCTTTGTTTGTTCAGCTTGGATGTGAATAAAAGCCACACTGAAGAATCCCATTCCTGGTTCTGGACATTACAGTTATTGCTTCCTGTGTTCGGATTTACTTGGGTGCCCCTGTTCAGAGTAGCCAAACCTAGGTCCCCTTGTGCCGAGTAAACTCATCCTCCCCGAACCCAGTCCTCACCAGGTACTGCTGTCAGCTTCAACAGCATGCCACCTGTCGTTTTGCTAAAAAGGCAGGGGTGAGGGGTTACATAAGTATTTAGATTATCTCCTGGCGCAGGCAGGTTTTAGATTATAGGATGTTTTGGGTTTAGTGAGGTAGGTTGGGTGGTGTCTGTGGCCAGGTATGGTGAGTTTCTTTTCAGAAGGCTGCTGAGTGCGCATACTCAGTTTTGATGGGAGGATACCATCACTGGACCCTTGCCATTATTCCCAGGAGGGAATGATTTTCTGGATGGGGGAAGAGTGTAAGCCCCCCTTGAAAGAAGGGCTTATGCTCTCATTTTAGGCATCCTTCCCCCACCTCCCCAGAGCTAAGGAATTTATTAGTGCTCTGGGGGTTAGTGCCTGCTGGATGCTTCATGATGGCAGCAGAGAGCAAGTTTAGGTAGGTATATAAGGTTGGAGACAGAAGGTTTGGGGCCTTTTCCAGCCCAGGCAGTAGGCCAGGAACTAGAGAGTGGCAGCTGGAGGAGTAGAGCAGGCAGGATTTGGGGAGCTTGGTGGTCGGGGTGGGCCAGCAGGGGGGAGAACCCCCCCCATAGGTGGCAGATAGGGATGGCCTCTGCAGCAACATGGCATTGAGAAGCCGGGAAGGAAGCTCCGTGTAGAGGATGGTTAACCAGGTCCTGCGTCGTTGGGGGGTAATGGAGGTGCAGGAGACAGTTTGGAGGCCAGGATAGGCAGGAGCCCTTAGAGATACCGGATAGGTAGTTTTCTCAGGCTCCCAGGACTGTGGGGACTGTGGCAGGATACTCAAAGCGGGGAGGCTGGTGGCAGTGGTTTTCCCCAGCACCCGGTGTGGCAGGGTGGCCTGAGGGCAGTTGGAAACAGGGGCTCTTCACCCATAATTGGAGCCTGCTTGGAGGGGCAGGGTCTGGGGGCACCAGCATTAAAGGGCTGGGCAGGTCACAAGTCATAGGACAGACCTTGGAGGGTGGCCACCTGTTGGAGCTTACCGCAAGCCCAGGAGTGATGTGAGATGGGATGTGGGCCTGGGCACCCCCCCCAAAAAAAATGATCAGCTGGGAGCAGAAGAGAGTATGGCACTGCTCGCAGGGTTTGGGATACTTGGAGAGGGCTGGGCGGTGGCAGGGCAGCCTGAAGCAAGGGGCTCAGGTACTGGAGTATGGCTGGGTATAAGGGCTACTGCACCAGTGGGAGCTGTGTAGATGAAAAGGCTGAGCTGCTAGGAGGGAGCAGGTGCTGTGACAGTTGGGAGTACCTTACAGAACAGGTTCCTTGTATAGTGAGAGTGAGGGGTTGCAGGGCATGGGTCACAGGAAAAAATCCTGGTATTCCTGGTGTTTGGGCCGAGGTCCAGGGGTCAGGTGGAGGAAGCAGCACACTGTCCCGTGCTGGAGTTGGGGCAGTGACCAGTGGCAGAGTGTTGTGTGTAACCCAGTGAAGAGCAGGAAAACAAAAAGTTTTGGCTTACCAGTGCCAGTGAGTCAGGAGCCTGGAGGTTTCTGAGAAGGGAACTTCCTTGGGGTAAAGCATCCAAGTAGGGTAAAGTGAAGGAGCTCTGCTGTACTGCCTGTATTCGATGTGCTGCTTCGAGTGTCCAGTCAGGACAAATTGTATAAAGTTTTGATAGCCCCATGGAGCTGCTTTATTTATTTATGAAGGATGTGACCCCTGCATTCCTTAAATCATTTGGGATGTTTGGAGCTAAATAAAGAAGCTAGTTTGGGAAGAAATTGGTAGCAGACACTGCCTTATTTAAGCTGGAAGGGGGACTGAATGAAATAGGAACTCCCCCTCCTTGTGTCTAATTTGCCTCATAAATTTTAATTCCAGGAGAGATACTGTCACCCTGCATTCCAGATCAAGTGGCTCTTGGGCGTAAAGAGCATGAGGTTGCAGCTGGGAGATCCAGGTCCGATGGTCAGTGTCTGGGGCCAAATTCCAGATTTGGAGGTGAGATAGAGGGTGCAGTGGTGTATGGGGTCATCTGAAAGGTAGGACCATCATTTTCCTATCTGGTATAAGTGTGCACTGGCTTAGGTTAGTGCTTGATGTAGCCTTCTCTATGTACCCTCTGGAACAACTGTGAAGAAGGTTTATGCCCCTAGACGAGGGGGCCAGGGTTGGTTACACTAGGAATTCATCTGCATACAGTTTTATGTGATATACAGTGACCCTTACCCTAATGCCAGAAATCAGGGGTTGGGAGTGTATGGCAGTGGCCTGAGGCTCAATGCCCAATACAAATAACAGGGAGAATGCGGGCACCCTTGAGTGGCGCCTTTCTTTGTACGGAGAAAAAGGGAAGGAGAGGGTACTGTTAGTCATGGCTCTTAAAGTTGGGTTAACATACAGAGCCTTGATCCAAGCCAGAAAGAACTGCCCAAATCCCGTCTTTTCCAGCATCCATGTCAGGTAATCCCACTCCACTGAATCAAACACCTTCTCAAAGTCGATGGCAACAGCAGCAGGAGTGGGAATAACCTTCCTAGCCTGGAATAGGTTGATGAGGGAGTGGTTCAGTTGTGCTTATGCAAGTGGATGAGATGTGTGCTTGTGTGACTGATACATTGTGGCTGTTTGCCCCTCTATCCATGGAATATGCCATCCTGTAGGGGTACAACACAAGGAACCATAGAGGAGGGATCCCCCCCCAATAGGTGCCACGGGAAGGATTCCCTTGGTTAAAGGTAGCTTAGGAAGAAGCCCAAAAAGAATACCCAAAAGGGTATTGAGCATTGAAGAGGTGAGAAATCAGAAGATATCTAGACCAGAAATAAATGTGACAGACATAGATAAGAAGGACAGGAGAAGAATGATAAAAGGCAAGGACAATGAACAAAAGGAACTCTGACGAGATGCAGTACGGTGGACTTCCTAAGGAGAGAGGGAAGAGCCGGAGCCACCATCTGACTTCATCCAACAGCGGAACCTAACTAAGGAAGCTATGAAAGCACTAACCCTGACTAATATTATGACCAGTGTCATGGAGGAGAGGAGAAAAACCCTTTGAGGAGGAAACCTCTGGGGATCCAAGGCCTAGGTTGCCTTCCCTCCAGGCTGAATGATGTTCTGTTTAGGGGCACTCTGCTACAGAAATTTAAAGTAGAGCTAGAGGAAGGAGGAAAAGTGAAATTTTAGATGAAGCTCTCGCTTTGTTCCTCAAAATGGACAGCCGTTGAGGGATGCAAGCTATGTCTGCAACCAGATGCTCGAAAGCAAGAGAGGAAGTACGATGATAGAAAGAAGCCTTGAATGCCATAACAGTTTAAGGGAAGATATGAAATGAATGATGTATGATGATGGAGAGAAGCCTGCTAGCCCCGAGCAAAGGGGCAATAGACATGAAAGCATGTCTGAGTGGATAGCAGGTTGACTTGAGGTAGCATGGACCCGAGAGGATTATTCACGAATAGTCAATGTGAAGGAGTAGACCCACATAGAGGTTGGATGAGCGAGAGAGATCGGATGAGTGAAGGATACCCAGATGAGGTCATGAGAAGACTGATAGTGATAATAACTGCAGGAGTGCAGCAGTTTGATGAGGTAACATAGGAGTTCAATGAAGTAGCATAAGACCCAATGAGAGGTATGCTTGATTAATCGATCTGAATGAGTAGAGCCTGAGGTCAGACTGAGTGAAGAAGAATCAGACTCAGGCACCTGGACACGAGATGGACTAGGGTAAGAGGAGGATATGAATAGGGAAGGTGATGGCAGGATAGGGGAAAACCCCAAAAGAAAGCAAAGGTCAGAGAAGAAGCAGAACGGAGGGCAGAGGGAACAGGAGGAGGAGGAGGAGGGCAACAAGTGGAGTCAACAGGGGTAGACACCCGGCATAGAAGGAGTGGAAGGGAGGGCAGAGGAATGCAAGGGCCAAGCACCCAATGAAACAGAAGCAAAGCAGAGTAAAACAGCAATGGAAAATAGGTGAGCCAATGCCAGCAGCAGGTAGCTGGGCTGGACAGGTGAGTGAGATAAGATAATGAAGTGAAAAAGTGCCAGTAGGAGAAACGCCAAATGATTTTGAAAGCTGCAGAATGAATGAGGAATGGATACAGGTCCTGCACTGCGGATGAGGACACCTACTAACAGCACTAGAGATGAGGGCGGAAGGGCAAGCAAGAAACCCCAGAAGGACCGAGGCAGGCAAGGCAGAGCATAGCGAGGAAAGGGTTTACTGGTCAGAACACCACAAATGAAATAAATACTTTTGAACCACTTTCTCTAGTTTTGTAAGAGACCAGGAGAAACCAACACTGGAGATGCAGGACAAATGTCGGTGGTATACCTGCAAGAGCAGAGAAGTTACACATCCAGATCCACATGATCAGAAAGGTAGCATAACCTAGTACAGATAAATTACAAAGTGAAATTGAAAACCTCAACAACATAAGCATGTCTCAGCCAGATCACTCCATAATGAGTCGGACGTGTAACCCTTACGAAAAGGTATTGCAAGACAAGTTGCACAGATCGAGCTCCAAAGGTGCTGGTTGTTATAAGCAGATGAAATGCTGCAACATCACAACCAACTCATAGTGATGACATGCAGAGAAAGATCGATGGCGCCTCAGATGGAGCGATCAGGGGAGGCATGGCCAGATATGGACATAGAGGAGCAAGAGCGATGAAATCACAAGAGGGGAGAACCAGAAGAACCGAACTGACAGGGGCGTACTTACCGAAGTCCGGTAATGAGGTTCGAGGGTTGGAAGATACTAATGCCCATGGGTCCAGCAGGCCTGACAGAAGAGAAGAAAGAGGGGATTAGAGAAGCTGGGCAGGACACCCGGAAGAACATGCAATGGAGGGCGCACACTCAAATCAGACCCACCAATCGATGAGAGAGAGAGAGAGAAGGAAGGAACGGGACACGTAAGGCAGAGGAAGGAGATCCAGGAGAGCGGATGAGAGGACTGGAAAGCTCAGTGGAGCCTTCTGTGAAACTTTGAAATGAGGCCTGATGAATGAAAGCTACTAGCCAAGTTCAGAAATGGGAAGGACGAGTGCGCACCAGGGAGAGTGCATACTGAGGAAGGCACTGGGGGTTCCGGTCAGGGCGAAGATGAGCACGGATCTTGCTGATGCGCGATGGAAGAGGCAAGCACAGGAGTGCTATGAGGGAAGTAAAAGGGGAGAGGAAGCCCCAAAAAATGAATGAGGACAGGGACTGAGGATGCACGGATAACGGGAGGGAGACAGAGCAAGGTACTGAGACAATGGCAGAGGAGAGGGGGCAGGAAAATGAGCCAGCAGCTGAAGGCTGCTGAGGAAACACAGGCTAGAGCCAGAGCCAGGAGAAAGGAAGGGGAGCAAAGAAGAGCAGCGCCTCCGACCGCAATGAAGAGATGAATCCTGGAACAGTCCAGGAGGAGTGGCCTTTAAAGGCCTGATCAGGGAGTGATGTAGTTGCTCCGCCTATTGAACCTCAGGCTAAAAGCCTTCCCAATACAGTCCATGCTCAATCTACCCTTCACAAAACCCACTTGAGAAGAGTAGATTAGGTCAGGGAGGATGTGATCAAGGTGAGAGGCCATAGCCTTTGGTAGAATTTTGGCATCCACGTTGATTATGGAGATAGGTTGATAGCTGGCAGGATTAAGTAAGTATTTTCCCTCTTTTGGTAGTATAGTAATAAGAGCCTTATTAAGAGTGGGTGGAAGCTGGCCCATGCTCTAGGATTCTGTAAACATTTTACAGAGAGGCTGGCTAACCTGGGCGACTAGATGCTGGCCAGAGTCTATTGGGATACTATCACCGGTTCCATGTCATAATGACGATTGACAAATAACAATCGTCATTGCAGTGAGTGTACATCACCAAAAACACAAAATGGCAATGTACACTCACAGCGAGGCAACACCAGAACACAAATGTTATTTTATATTCCTACACCCCACAGGGGCTACCCTGCACCCCTTTACTAAGGATTCTCAACTCGGGTGTAGCGTAGGGGAGAAACGAAAAAAATACTCCCACCCACAAAACACAAAATACTGTGCACCTCCTCAGCCCCAAGCCCTGCACCCTCCCCACTGTAGCCAGCCACCCTCACCACCACACCACACGGCCAGCTTGGCAGCCTCTCACTGAACTACCTCCCACATACCTTCCCTCCTCTTTTGTTTATTTGTTTATTTAGGAAATCAGAGTTACAACCCTTCCCCATTCCCCGTCATGTGCTTCCAATCACCTTGCTGTTCACCCATCGCTACCCTTTCAGGGTAGCTCACATAATGAGTGCTGAACTTGAGTCGCTCATATTCGAGTTGCTCAAGTTCAGTTGCCATTTTGACGGGTTACCCTATCACCCCCGGTTGCCTTGTTTCTGTTCACAGATTTAAGATCTGATCTATCTCCACTGCAGTGAGCAGGGCTGCCAGATTCCTAAGCTGGACCTGACTAATTTGGGGGAGAGGCAAGTTAGAGAAAAAGGCTTCTAGAATATTATCATCAGATTTGCCCTGTAGGGTGTATAGTAACTTGTAAAAGAAGGCCATAATAGAGTTAATTTCAGGGCACCATGAGAGGTGCCTCCCTGTGAGTTTCACAAAGCAAGAATATGGCATTCTGCCTGCTGTTTCCTGAGGTGATATGATAAGAGCTGAAAGAGCTTTTCTCCTCCTTCCCAGAATCTTTGTCTAGATCTTAGAAGTGCTATTTCTACCTTCCTCTCGTAGTTTAACCTCTACCATTTCAGCATACAGCCTCGGGCTTCTGTCTAGCTGACTGGGAGTTCTTAACCACTGCTTCCAGATCTGTCAGCTTCTGTCACCTTCTGCATTAGGTTTTTGAGATCAGCCACTCCTGCTTTGTGCGTATGTGAGGCAAATTGCATGATGTGTCCCTGCAGGGTGGCCTTATATATCTCCCACAGTGTGGCACCACTAACTGCACCACTATTATTAATTTGAAAGTGCTCTTTCGTAACTTTCATAAGCGAGGTCAGAAATTTCTTGTCCTGGAGAAGTAGCAGGTCAGCCTCCAAAATGAGACCTCAGTTCGGCGAGGTACCAGACCATAAGGAGTGATGTCATGGCATAGTCTGAAATGACTATCGGTTCAACAAATAAGCTAATAGTTGCTTCTAAAATATGAGGGGAGCCAAACCAGAAAGCCAGCCTACTGGCCGAAGCACATACTAGAGATATATAGGAGTAGTCTCCATCTGCCGAATTTAAGATCTTCCAAACATCCAATAAAAACAGTTTGGTCATCTGATCTTCCCATTCTGCCAGTGTTCCAAATTAGGATGTTAAAAAAATAAAAGCTGCCATCTTGTTTTCCCTCGCAAACCCACCCGATCACTGTAGTGCTGCCAGACCACAATTACTGCTGCGATCTTTTCCAGTTGCGCTCAACCATCCTCTTGCTCACTCCCATCTGCTGAGATTGCGCCCCAGTTACTGGCAATGGTGGCAAGCAACAAGACAATTAAAATCAATTACTGCCATGATCGCTTCCAGTTGCACTCAACTGTCCGCTTGCTCGCTCCCACCCGACGATATCTCTTCCCTTTGTTGCCACTCGTCCACTCTGTCGATCACAGTCCTCCTTAAGCATAGCTGACACCTGCTTGGTACCTCCTTATTGTACCCGTTACTGTTTTTATGGGGGAAAGAAAACTGAACTGGAGCAGGAGAAGGGCAATGCCATGACAACTTAAAAAACTACAAGTACGGCAGCCTGCCTAGGTCAAAAATTCTCAACTCAAAAAAAAAAGCACACAGTAAACTGGTGGAGGAATTATTTTATACTAATTAAAGAAAAAGATTTCATTTTTTTATTACTTATTAAAGTAATTTTTACTTTCACGTGCATCTATAATTTAGATGCCCATTTTATAAGTGCAATAAGCCACTCCAGGGTCTGTGTGTTAGACACTTTAACACACAGCTAGGAGGCTGGATACACTCGCTCGGTGGCTTCATGCCTCACTATGCCTCCTAGCCATGTGTTAAAGTGTCTAACACACACCCTCTTATGTCTTATTGCTTCCTTGTCAATGTCGAATGTTTGCTTACTGGTATTGGCATTGGTAGTGCAGGAGTTAGAGAGAGATGCATAGCAGGAATGGCAGCAAAGTAGTGAACTAGTGCCAACCCACACCCCTACCCTGCAGAGACTGACAGGCATTGGGGTGTGCCTTTGGGTCGACCATAAAGCTCAAGCCATTCCACCTCACCCCACCCTGCAGACAGTGACAGGTGTCACGGTTTGCCTTGGGGTCTTCAGCTCTTACACTCACCACATTCCATAAGGAAATAAGGTGGGATGGGCATAGTATAGGAGAATGGGGTGAACATTAGGGCCAAGACCCAAGACACACCTCAATGCTGGTCAGTGGCTGTAGGGTGGGGGTGGAATGGCATGAACTTTATGGCTGAGAACCCCAAGCCACACCCTGACGTGTCAGTCTGTACAGGGTGGGGCATTAACAGTTGGAAACCCTAATGCCCCAGGGGTTTTTGGTATTTTCATTCAAAATTTTCAACATGGCCTTTTTGGGACCTCCCCTCATGAACAGTGGCACTGAGATTTCATTAATCTGTTCCAAAGCTTGAATTCGCACAGCAACTGCACCATTCTGCGCCACAGGTGCAAAAACACTTTTTGGGGCAGGATGCAAAAAATGACAGCTGTACTGTTTATAGGGAGGTGTGCAAAATGGGCAATGTTGAAAATTTTGAGTGGGAATATTACAAATTTGTAAAGTTATGAGTGTGCATGGAAACTGCGCAATGCACACTCTTAACATAGTCATTTTTTGGACTTTTGTCTCGAAATTTTCAACATAGGCATTTAGGACCTCTGCTCATGAACAGTGTCATTGGATTTTCTTAATCTGTCCCAAACCCTGATTTCCTACAGCAACCACAATATTCTGCTCCAAAGTGCAAACACACATTTCGCCAGGATGTGAAAATGACAGCTGTACTGTTCATAAGGAGGTGTGAAAAATGCCAATGTTGAAAATCTGGAGTAAAAATATTACAAATTGCTGATTACAGTGTGTGTGTAGAAACTACACAGTGCACCTCATAACTCAGTCATTTTGGAATTTTTCATCAAATTTGCAACATAGGCTTTGAGAGCCCACCTCATGAACAGTGACACTGTCATTTTGTTAATCAGTCCCAAAAGGTGATTCTGGGCGTGACTGTGAAATCACCTTTCAGGACCGAATAACGCCATGACAGTGACTGAATTCATGAGGAGGCATTCCAAGAACCACATGTTGAAAGTCAAAAAAATGGCCGAGATATCCACATAAATTGAAAAAAAAAACATTATGCCATGATACAGCTTACCGGCATTTCTTCAGTTCGCGGTCGGCTTTGAAGAGTACAGACATGTTCCCGGTCCACCGAAGATCATCCCGCCAGGCTCCGGAGGTAAGTATGGGTGATGGGGGTGTGGGAAGGTGGGGTGCATAGAGGGTGGGTGCGGGTTGGGGAGGGGCAAGGGACTCAACGACGGACAGTTTTCTTTTTAACAGGAATTTTAAAAAGACACCGTGAGGCGCTTTTGGCTCACTGGGTGGGCTCCCAGCATGCCACCTGGATGTTTGTTGGGGAGAAGTGTAGCCAACAGGGACTGGGCACCCCATCGGCCATACACTGTGCAGGGGAGCACATGAGCATGCTGGGGTGGGCTCCCAGCGTGCTACCTGGGTGTTTGTTGGGGGAACTGGAGCCGACAGGATTGGGCACCACCGCTGGCCATACATGTGGCTTGGGGGTGTGCATGAGCCGAGGGGGCTGGGCACCCCTCAGCACACAACAAATGGGGTGTATCATGCTAATGGGTATTGGGCTACTCCTTCGGCAAATGAACTGGGAGGGCATGCCTACAGGAGATTGGGCAACCCTGTTGGCTTTAACATGAACTGGAGAGGCGTGACTGTCCATCTGCTTGATGGGGACTGTGAGGCCGACAGAGAAGCCGCCGCCATGTTTTTCTGAAATGGGACACCAGACAATGCAGCTGTAATTGGCTGCTGCAGTCAGGGACCGCCCCGCAAACACAGCTGATTGTTTAATGACGGGGCGCTCCCTGATTGCAGCGTCCAGTTTCTTTCAAGCTTGTGGCAAGCTACAGCACTGCTGTCATGGACAGCGTGATTTTTCTATTGGTGCCACACAAACCAGCCCCAAAATGGACTGCTGACATTGGCAACAACACTGCCGCGCCTATACAACTCATTACTGAAGCAAGCTACTGCAATATGTTTCTTGCGCAAGCAAATATAAAAAACACAAAATCGATGGCATGGTAGTTTGTTGTGATTTGGACTGTAGTGAAGTTTTGAAGAACAACTCTGCCCTTCAGCATGTACTTTCATGAACAAGATGTTTCAGCTGTTACAATTTCTCTCACCTTAGCAATTAGGCTATAGTTCTGGGGCACTACCAAATTGTCGTAGCTCTGTAAATGTATAGTTGCATCTGGATATATTTTAGCTGCTCCAGCCACCTGGAATAAGTGGGTAATTAATGATCTACTCTAATCTATACTATCTCACCTTCACTACTAGCTTAAGTACTACCAGATTGTTGTAGCTCTGTTCATATGTATTGTGTTAGCTCTGATATATTTTAGCTACTCTAGCCAGCAGTTATCACTGGCTAACTTGGTCAATACCGATCTGTGTTATTCACCTGTGTTCTAGCCGCTTTATACTTCTGGCTAATTCTGATCAGTTACCTCCCTATACATTTCACCTTGGCTTATTGCCACCTGCCTGTATTCAGGTAGGGGACTCCATAGGTCCCACTGATTATACAAGCTTGGCATTCTATTCAGCACCATGCCTCTCCACAGCAGTTCGGCTCCTCTCCCTGCCAAATTACTGTTTGCCACAGTAATACTCCTAGGACAGATATTGGCTGGGTCACAGTGGGAGGATAACTCAGGCACTACAATATGAACATACGAAGTTGGCAGCAGCAAAGGCCATCCTGGTCTATCTAAGCTGCTCGAGATTACAGCTAGCTCCCTATTCAGCAGCTGCCCACCCCCTCCCTTTCCCTCCTCCTTTACCCTCCCCTTTCCCTGTCCCACCTCTTCTTGAAGCATTCCACTGTGTTACATGCCACAACCTCAGCCGGTAGTGCGTTCCACTTTGCCACCACCCTCTCCATAAAGAAATGCCTCCTCACCTCCCTCCTGAATCCACCCCCCCCTCCAATCTCATGTCATGGCCACTAGTGTCTCTCTTACTCTCCTCCTGAATAGACCCTCTGTATCTGTTTTGATTATCCCCTTCATATATTTGAAGGTCTCAATCATGTTCCCCCTGTCCCTCCTCTCCTCCAGTGTGTACATGTTTGACTCTCTTAGTCTGACCTCATATGGCAATTCCCCCAGGCCCTGAAGTATCTTTGTTGCCCTATGCTGCACTCCCTCCAGCAGTCTAATGTCCTTTTGTAGGTACGGGTGCCAGTACTGCACACGGTATTCCAGGAGGGGGCTAACCAATGATCTGTATATCGATAGAATAACTTCCCTTCTTTTCGAGGTAATGCTCCTTGCAATGCATCCCAGCATTTTGTTGGCATTGCTGCTGCCTTTCTGCATTGTGTGGAATTGTTCATTGCTCCCGTGATGAGCACCCCCAGATCCTTCTCTTCTGTTACCAAGCCCCCGCCCAAGATGGTAGCTTCTCCTCAGATCGTTTGTTCCAAAGTGCAGTACCTTGCATTTTTTTGCATTGAACCCCAGCTGCCATCTGTCAGACCATGCCTCTAGCCTTGCCAGATCCACCTGTAGCCCCCGCCATTCAACTTGGTCGTCCACCACCGCTCCCACTTTGGTGTCATCCGCAAATAGGCTGATTTTGCTGCTGATGCCCTCTGAGATGTCTGCAATAAATATGCCAAACATCACTGGGCCCAACACCGACCCCTGTGGAACATCACATGTCACAGGCTTAGGGGATGAGAATTCCCCACCTACCACCACCCTCTGCTGCCTAGCTTCTTGCCAGTTCTCCACCCACCCCACCAGTTTTGCTCCTGCCTCTGTGCCCCATAGCTTGCTTCCAAGTCTCCCATTCAGTACTGAATCGAATGCCACTGGTAACTTCTCATACTTAATTCAGTGTCCTAGGGACACGGGTGCCCCGACCTACCTACTAACACCATTGGCCCTCAACTTATGGTAGACTCTCTGTTTTGGTCATGTCACCCACTGGTTCAATTAGTTGTAAGTACACCTCCCATGGCTCCTGGCTACAATATCTGCATTAAATGCCACTTGCATACTAATATATCCTTGAGGCTAACCCTGGACTGAGGGACCTAAAAAAACTACTACTTGTTATTTTCCTCATGTCTGGTAATATTCACGCCAACCCAAGCTCACTTGGTAACAATGGAATAGGTATGGACCACAAAGGAATGCTAAAGATCGTCTCCCTTAACATAGGTAGCTAGTCCCAAAACTTGTCCTGCTTGAAGCTTGGGTGGCTCTTGTTCAACCTGATATAATTTCCCTTATGGAAACATGGCTTTCTCCCCAAACCCCTGATACTGCCCTTACACTGGCTGGCTATAACATATTTAGACAGGACTGCCTAGGTAAACGTGAGGGTGGTTGCCTATTCTACCTCAGGGCTGACTTACAAGGCTACAGACTGAACCTAGACAACCTCACTAGCAGAGATGGGAAAAGCCAGTAAACTTCACTCTGCATAGAAACATAGAAACATAGAAGTTGATGGCAGATAAGGACCGCAAGGCCCATCCAGTCTGCCCATTTCTTTTTCTACCTTATAAATGTGCCATCGGCCTTTGCTCTGTCAGTGACCTATCTATTCATAGTCATTTGTATTGCTCCCTTATGCCTATCCATGCCTGTTTGAAGCCCTGCACTGTATTCACTAGCCACCACTTCTTGTGTTAAGCCATTCATGCATCTACCACCCTTTCTGTGAAAAGAATTTCCTCACATTCCCCTTAATTGGCCTCCTTCTAATCTCATGCTTGTGTCCTCTTGTCCTGCTATTTTTCTTATATTTAAACATGTTAGACTCTTTCACCTTGTTTATGCCCTTAAGGTGTTTAAATGTCTCGATCATATCACCTCTCTCCCTCCTTTGCTCAAGGGTATACATGTGAGCTCCGTTAATCTGTCTATATGTCTTCTGATGCAGTCCCTGCACCATTTTGGTTGCCCTTCTCTGGACTGCCTCAATTTGATTAATGTCCTTGTGAAGGTGTGGCCTCCAATACTGCAGATACTCCAGATGGGGCCTAACCAATGTCTTGTACAGAGGGATTATTACCTCCCTCTTACGACTTGTGATACCCCTACTAATACACCTAACACCCCCTAGCCTTACCTACTGCTTTAGAGGTCTGCTTGGATGATTTTAGGTCATCAGTGATGATGATGCCCAAGTCTCTTTCTTCCTTTGTGACTGCTAGCAACTCTCCTCCCAGCCTATAAGTGGCTTCAGGGTTTCTCTTCCCTATATGCATGATTTTGCACTTCTTTGCATTAAATCCCAGTTGCCACTCTTCTGACCATTCTGCTAGTTTATCCAGATCTCTTCTCATTCTGCCCACCCCATCTGGATCATCTACTCTGTTGCAGATCTTGGTGTCATCTGCAAACAGACAAGCCTACCCTCTAGTCCATCTCTGAGGTCACTAATGAAGATGTTGAATAGGACTGGCCCCAGGACTGATCCCTGAGGTACCCCACTTGTGACTTGCATCTCTTCTGACTGTATCCATTTACCACCACTCTCGCTTTCTTGATCAACCAGTTTGCCACCCAGTTGACCAACTTCTGACCCACCCGAGCCTACCTGGCTTATTTATCAATCTTCTATAATGGAACAGTGTCAAAAGCTTTGCTGAAGTCAAGGTGGCGACATCAACTGCTCCCCCTTGGTCCACCACTCTGGTTACCCAGTCAAAAAATCTATGAGATTAGTTTGACAGGACCTTCCTTTGTAAACCCATGCTGTCTTGGATCCTGTGCCCTATGGATTCCAGGTGTTGCACTATCCTTTCCTTAAGGAGTGCCTCCATAATCTTGCCCACACTGAGAGTAAGACTGACCGGTCTGTAGTTCCCCGCCTCCTCCTGCACACTCTTGTGGGTGGGATCCATGAGCCTTTCTCCAGTCTTCTGGGACCTCTCCTGTGCTCAGAGACTCACTAAACAATTCTGCTAATGGCTCTGCTAGTTCTCCTTTAGCTCCTTAAGTACCCTGGGATGTAGATGCCATCAGGTCCCATTGCCTTATCCACCTGAGCTTAGCAAGCTCTTGTGAGACCCTTTCTTTTTGTGAAGGGTAGTGCTCACCTCCCTCCCCTGTGTCCATGATGCTGGGCTGTGGCCCTGCCTACCTTCTCTTCAGTAAATACTGAGCAAAGTATCTATTTAGGATAGATGCCTTTACAGGGTCCTCCTCCTCACATGCTCCCTTTTCTCCATTAAGCTTAGCAATACCCCTCTGGACTTTCTCCTTTCACTAATGTATCTATAGAAAGTCTTGTCACCTTCTTTTACTGTTCGTACTAGTGTTTCCTCAGTTTGGGACTTGCCTGCCTTACTGCCTTACCTGCTTCCCTTAGGGCAGTTTGGTATGCCTCCCTATCTTCATCCGCTGTGTTCCCTTATATTTTCTGAAGGCCAGCCTTTTGGCTCTGACCTTTTCTGCTACTATATTTGAGAACCAAAGTGGTTTCCTTCTTCTTTGCACTTCCTTTTCTGTCTAACACAATGGGATGTTGCTTCAAGTATTGTATCCATAATGCTTGCCCACTTTGCCTGTACCTCCTCACCTGTGTTTCTTTTTGCCAGGGCTAGCTTAACTCTGTTGGCCATCTTATCAAAGTCAGCTCCTCTGAAGTCCCATATTTTGCCTTGGAATGGGATGATTTAGATGTAGTAGCCAAATTGAACCCATACCATGTGATGGTCACTGGCTCGGTGACCTTCTACCTGGAGATCTGTGATCCCTTCTTTGTTAGTCAGTACTAGATCTAGGATAGCCCTTGTCTCTTGTGGGTTGCTGTACCAGTTGTTTGAGGCCCTCCCCTGCAGGAATCCACTATGAGTCTAGTTCTGGCAGATGTTCCTGCTGGTATTGACCAATCTGTATCTGGCATGTTGAAGTCTCCCATTATCAGAACCTCCCTTTAGCTGTCATGTTTTGTATATCTTCTAACAGTAATGTGTCTATGTCCTCCCTCTGGTCTGGGGGCCTGTAGACAACCCCAGTTCTTATGGCTGTCCCATTACCTGTTTCCAGGGTGACCCACAGTTCTTCTGGCTCATATGTGTATTCTGAATTTCTGTAGCTTTGATATTTTCATTAACATACAGGGCCACCCCTCCCCCTTTTTGCACTCGGTCTCTTCTGAACAATACATATCCAGGTACTGAAGTCTCCCAAGTGTGGTTACTGGTAAACCAGTCTCACTAATTGCTACTATGTCCAGTTTAGCCTCTGACATTATGGCCTGCAGGTCTGGGATCTTATTTCCCAGGCTGTGAGCATTTGTGTACATGATTTTCCATTGGCCAGATTTTGGTGTGTTAGTTGTTGGGTGAAGTTTGGCATTACCCCTGTGCATCGTAGGGGAGACAAACCTTTTTTCTTACCTGGTGATGCAAATGAATGGCAAACACGCTGAATTCCTGTTTGACCACTAGCTGAGGGGGGAGGGGTGTTCTTCCCATTCGACGTATGGGGTGCTGCACCCCTCTCCCCATTTGCTAGTTTAAATATTCTGCAAAGACGCTCAAACTTCTGCCCCAATGCACTGACTCCTCTTTAGTCAGATGCAGTCCATCAAATTTAAAGAACTTTCGCTCCCAGAACTGTTGCCAGTTCCTACAAATCTGTGTCCTTTTTCCTGGCACCAGTCCTTGAGCCACGTGTTTAGCTCCCTATCTCCCTTCTCTGACCTTCGTCCATCTGCTCCCTTCTCCCAGACTGGCAGGATCTCAGAGAAGGAGATGCCGGACGAAATAGATGATAGTTTGTCACCCAGCCTAGTCAGGTGTTCCTTGGTCTCCTCAACTGACCGTGGCGAGATCATTAGTCCCTATGTGTACTAGGACATCAGTGTTTTCTCCTGCTTTGTGAACAATTTTAGCGTAATGGTCAGTGTCTCTCCATGCTAATGTACCTGGGAGACATCTGACCATCACCCCTGGCTGGAGATGGGTATCAACTCCCGAATCATGGAGTCTCCTATGATCAAGTTTTTGGATTTCCTTTGTGCTTGTTTAGTTTTGGTTCCTGATTTGGGTGAGTATTGTTGTGCTAGCTCCTGTGCCGCAGTGTCCTGCTCTGCAGTGTCTTCTGCCTCTTTATTTGATTTCAGAGATAGAGGCAGATACCTGTTTGTAGTGTTTATATGGTTTTTGGAGGTAATTTGAAAATTTCCCACAATTCTCAGAGCACAGATCGATCCGTGAAGTTTTGTCGTGAAATGCGGAATTTCGCCTGCGAAGTGTGGAATTTAAACTTCACCACATCTCTACTCACTAGTGACTGTGAATGTGTGGCAGTTAAAACTCTACTGGGGGGGGGACAGAAATCACTTGTCTTTCTTTTTGTTATTATTTGTTTATCCCCCCAGCTCCAGCCTAGCCACCCACTCCTTCGGGCAGCCAAGCCCACCTTACCGCTCCTCCTGATCGCCATCTGCTGCCCCTCATCATGCTGACCTGACATATCCCTTTGTCGGTGGGGCCCCCTCTCATGGTGGGGACCAGGAGGGGACACTTTCATGTGCCTATAGGCACTTTCTTCAATCCTCACCGGGGGCAGTGAGGGTGCAGCATGGGCATCCTGGGCTTCGCGGTGATGGGAGGGTGGGCTGCCATCATCCAGGCAGCTTAGGTACCCATTTGCTCTGTTTCAGTCCCCCTGCCCACTGAGAAGCACACTGCGGCATCCTGGCTTGGCTGTACATGCAGCGTGTGGTCACCCATGTCACAAAGCACAATGCCGAAACCGACCGCCAGGAGTCGCCAAAGGGCGGTGCATGAGCCCTCCCTGCCAGCCTCCGCTCCTGTTGGCCCGGGTGTGAACCTGGGTCACAATCACTTGTCTTAATGTCAGTCTACATAACCCCAGGCAAACAACAATCTGGCCTCAACTCATTTGCCAAATACTTCAAACAAGCCAGCCGTAACTAGAAAACCATAGTCACTGGAGACTTTAATATCAACTGGACAGCCAAATCTAGTGTTGGTCACAATGATTTGGTGTTAGTCTATCCCTTACGCAAGTAGTCAATGACTGCACCATGGTCAACTGCAAAACTGATACCAAAACTCTGATAGACTGTATGCTTACCACCCACCTGGAAAGGCTAACTGAGGTCTCTGTTCTTCCAGATTCCATCAGTGACCACTCCCTAGTACAATGTGCTTGGTCAGCTAATGGTCTCCCCCAAAACTATCAACAGCAGAGTCCTACAAAAAGGTTTAATTGATTCTTCAAGGCACATCTAACCAAGAGAGACTGGAGCTATTTGGATGTCCTCCCTGATATTGGCACGGCCCTTGATTTTTTCATAAATCAATTTAACGCCACCTCCAGCAGCAAATGGTTTGATACCTTTTATTGGACCAACATAGATGGTACAAAAAGAAAACATTTAGACACTGTTTTCTTCTTGTACCATCTATGTTGGTCCAATAAAAAGTATCAAACCATTTGCTTCTGGATCTGGTCTTACAAGGACTAATACGGTAACTAATTTATTTCTGTTTAATGCCACCTCCGACAAATCTGCACCACTAAAAAACCACAAGGTTCGAGGCACTGCAGCAGTGTGGGTCATCCCTACACTTCTAGCTCAGATTCATAATAGGGATAATCTGTGGCATCAAGCAAGGGAATCTGGCTCCACGGTGAACCTGCAAAGGTACAAGAAGCCTGCAATAAGTGCAGGGGAATAAGACAGGTGATGACACACTGTAAGGAACAACAAGCAAACAACTGGAGTAACGGGAAAAATTTGGGAACAACATAAAGGAACTCCTGGGTAAAACTGACAAAACACCCCCTAAAATGCTCAGTATTAATGGAGCTGTCACCATTGCCCCAGCCGAGATAGCTAATATAGTCAACACAGCCTTCACAAACCTCAGGTCTGTCCTCTCCCTAATAAGGTGCTAGGATCCCGAGACAGGGATTGTAATGGTCAAACTAATAGCCATGATCTAGACCATGGCTACCCCAAATTCTATTTCAAACCTATCACTGCAGTGGAAACCCTCACATATGTCAAACGCATCCTGGGTAAAACAAGGGTGGGGAGGGTGATATGATAGAATGAAGCTGGTGGTACTGTCACTAGATGAACTAGCTCTTCCCTTGTCTAAAATATTTAACTTTTCACTGCAATATTCCCATTTCCCAGGAATCTGAAAAGCAGCACTAGAAACATTGGTGCACAACATGGCCAACTACAGGCCTATATCAATCCTTTCTCCCCTGTCCAAGGCCCTTGAAAGAATAATATTAGATCAAATATTCAGTGCAACAGAAGCACGGATTCAGGAAGCTTCATAGCACTAGTACTGCCCTCATAGAGTAGGCTAACTTCCTGCACGAGGCCCTTGATGGTGGTCACCTGGTAGGTGCCATCTACATTCATTTGACCAAAGCATTTGACTTGCTAAATCATTCACTACTGCTGGACAAGCTCCTCACATTACGCCTCTCCTGGACATGGTAGCTTGGTTTTGTGGTTATTTCTCAGACTGAACACAATGGGTAAAGATTCATGGCACTCTATCAGATGTTAAAAGCATCGCAATAAGGGTGCTGCAAGGTTCAGTGCTCGTACCTCTCCTTTTTGGCCTGTTCATAAACAGCCTCCCAATAGTATGCTCTTTATTTAAGATGTGTCTCTATGCTGATGATGCCATAGTCTGTACTAGTAAGTAGTACACAACAGGTGAAACTATCTAGTGATCTACAAAACAGCTTAAAACTTTATGTTTCTGGGTTTAACAATTAACATACAGTTATCCATCCTGATGCAGTGCATAAGGAAAAAAACATTTATACCAATGAGTGCACCCTCTTAATACATGCAATTATAACAAAAGTACTCTATCAATAAAAATACATCATAGAGGGTAACCTGACAGATTCAAAGTTCACTAAAACATGTTAAACTGATTAAATGCTGCAGTATTGAACCCATGAGCTGAATGGATAATTAAAAAACAATAATACCAACAGATCATCATATCTCTGATTCCCAAAAAGTATCATGAGTGATCCATTATTTTCAAAACATTAATACCAGTAAGATAATTTCCAATAATAACTGGTTGCTCTGCATTATATATAACTAATTAGGCACTTTTAGCAGGAGATATTTTGCATTAATATAAAAGATTTGGGAACAGGTCTGGCAGGAACAAAACCTCAAGAGAGAGTCACACAGCAAAACATTCCAAATTTTCCAACAGCTCCAGAAAATGTATGGAATAACGTTGGAACGAACTGTCTGCCCCAACGAGGGGTATAGCAGAAATTGAAAATCTATAACTCTGCACACTTCAATAATAATTTTAATCAGTCCAAAAAGTCCTGATATAATGTTCAGAAGTGTACTTCAACCCAGCGTTAAAGAAAATTTAGCCAAACCTGATCGCTCTGTGAAGTGCGTCAGGTACAGTATCTTCATATTCTTCATCTTCTGATTCAGATTGGGACAGGCCTTCCCACCAGTGAGGAGTTGGTGTACGACACTGGGCCCATTTCAGGGCTTCATTGGGATCCAAAAGCAAAAATACCTTCCCCGATGAACAATTCTGAATCTAGCAGGAAACATCATTCCCTGTGAAATCGCAACCTCCCTCAAAATCGCCCTTACACTGTCAGATCTTTTCTGTTTCTGGTGTGTCGCATAACTAAACTAGCCTGTTGGCCATCTTGCAGAAAAGTCCGTTTCTGTCTGCCATGTGCCAAAATAAAGTCCCTGGTCCCCACACCATCTAGGACCAAGACGATCGCCCTAGCAGCCTCGGGGTTATCCTGCCGTCCCCTGTCAGCCACCCTGTAGGCTTTCTGAATGATAAAATTGGGATCTGTTATGGGCTGACCCAGTTGCTGCCCAGCCAGTCTTTAAGGAAAAGCACTAAGTGATCCCCTTCACTCCTCTCTGGCATGCCCACAAGTCTCAGGTTTGCTGCTCGGACTTGGTTTTCTAAAGTCTCTACAAAACAGCTTTGAGTCATTAAAGAGATGGTTCATGCTAAATAAACTAGTCCTAAACTGCATGAAAACCAAGATCATGCTGTTCTCTGGTCTGCAAGTGAAAAAAGGTCCCTCCCCATGCAATCTGCAATGCTAATGGAGCTATTTTGGAACAGATTGATTTGTTCAAATACCTAGGAGTCACCTTGGATGATACTCTGTCATTTCTACCTCATGTGGATAACATTGCAGTAGTTCACCAATGATACTACTGTGCCCTCTGCTCCCACTGACAAGATCATGACAGCGTGATCATGACAGAGCTTCCTGTATTGCCACCATGTCGACCAAGCTATAAGGTACTGATATTATATACTGACAAGCACTGTTCTGTCCCATGAAGTCCATGCTGAAACCAAAGCTAAATTCCACACCTCAGATGGTAAAATTTACAGATGCTGTACTTAAGCAATATACCACGACAGGGTGTGGGTGGTGGCAGGATTTACCCATGACTGATGTGGTGGATTGCTCATGAGGCCACAGGCCAAGTAAGGAAACCATACCAGGCGTGGGTGAATCTCTGCCATCACCCACACCAATGTGGTATATTAAGCATTATACAATACTTTATTTTAGTAAGAGAGATAGGCACTGACTGGGGGAAGCTCTGGTAGATGTGGGATGGATGGTTTCTCACTCGTCAGGCATCAGCCAGTATAACAGCCCTGTGACTCACCTGGGCTGCTCTGGGGCACTCGGTTGTAACAGGAACACACCTACAAGGGGCCTGGCCTGGGTTCTGCAACTGGACGGTCTGTTGGCATAGTTCCTCCACCTGGGGCAGTGGCAGGTAATACCTGTAGGAAACTGGCAGGTTACTACCCCCCAGGAAATAACAGTACTTGCCCCATAGTACACTTCCCCATTCAATAACAATCCCACCGCACACAGAAACTAGGATACACAGATTTACAGCCACAAGAATTAACATGCAAACAATACTGAGATTTATTTGGGGAAAAGAGGTAAATAGCAACACAACCTTTTTAACCACTTCCAAACAACCCCACACTGTCCCTCTGCCTTCCACCTTAGGGTGCACCCAAAACTGTCTCTGGTGCAGTGGGTGCCTCACTGGCTGGTAATGCAGGCCTGAGATCTCGTAGTGGGGCCCAATTAACCTTTAAACACTTTCAAACACTTGACTTTAACTTTGTTCAACTTTGGAGTTTCGCACAGTTCTATTTTTTTTTTTGGGGGGGGGGGTTCCCTTGCATTCTAACTAGCTAGCTACTGAAACTCCCTGAAGCCGCAGCTTGGGGTACTCACAGTTTTGAAATCCCACAGAGGTGATGGAGCTGCTCAAGTGACAGACGCATGGTACCATGGAGGTTCCCAATGATACAGGTGCAATGCTGAAGTACTTTAGAACAGGAAGCAGTTGATCTTCACCTGCCTGGCCTTTTCAGCTTTACCCGATGGTCTTGATGGACTGACTTCACTCAGACAGACTTCTCATCATCCAATGCTGCAGGTCTTCTCTCCTTCTTCATTCTAGGGATTCCTAAAACTTGGTTCAGCTCCTTGCTCAGCTTCAGCTCACTGGTTCTCTCAGGCTGCAAACAGCATTACACAAGCTTCTCAGTTCCTTTTGCTGCTTCCAGCTCACTTTATCCCTCATTGCAGAAAACAACATTACGCAAGTTCTCAAGTCCCTCTGCAGCTTCCAGCTCAATTACCTCTCTTCAGGCAGAAGACTCTGGATATGATTCATCTGCAACCACTTCCAAACTTAACTCTGTTTCCTGTTGTAAACTATAAGCTCACTTTATACTATCTTTCCCAGTATGTTTTTTGTTCTTTAGGCCGTGGGGCCTGAGTGCAGTTATGGGGCTGTGAAGCCCACTCAGCTGTGCTGCACCACACCTCTAGTTGCACTCCCCTTTTGGCTGGCTGCCAGTCCTATTTATAGTCTTTCTCCAGCCCTTTACTGATTGGATGCAACAGTATAGGTAATGGAGACTATCCTGAAGGAAAGGATAGTGGCATTCCTGAGGAGAATGACTCCTTGATGATCAACAGCATGGGTTCACACAGGGAAGGTCTTGTCAGACCAACCTTGTAGTCTTTACAATTGGGTGACTATGGCCCTTTTTTTTTGCATCTCCCTTCTCCTTGGCACCCTCCTTCAGGTCTCCTATACCATTCCATCTGCCTGCCCTTCCCCAACGCAGGCCTCTTACCTCATATTGCAGCCCCCACGGGTAACCTGACATAGCCCTCCGCTGGACGGGTCCCCCTCCTCGAGGGAAGGCACCGTGGGCGGCCATTGCACTCTCAATTTTGGCCGGGTGTCGCTGAGATGGGTTGGTCGTGGGTTCGGTGGCAGCGGGGCTGGAGACCATCATCAGCCAGCCAGGAGTTATTTTATTTCCTGGTTTTCTCTGGAGAATTGGTGTGAACATCAAGGCGTATGCGGCGTCACTCACTCCCCAGTGCACTGAACCCTGACATCCTGCTGTGTCCCCAGCCTCTGCCAGGGACCAGCAGGTGCCGGTGCTCATCTCCACCCTCCCCGAAGAAGGAGAGCTGTCCCAGATGCTCCATCCTTCACCCCCCCGGTCCTCCAGTGACCCAAGTCCATTCCCAAACCCGGGTCTCCGACGGAAATCCAACCACTGCGCCGACGAGCCATGCCCGACCATTGCTCTTGATGAAGGCAAGGCAGTTGATGTCCTGTATGTATTTTGTTATGTTTATAGATGTATGTAATTAATTCCTGGTCGCCCCTGAAAAAGGGACTGTTTCGGTCTCATTGGGCCTACCCGGTCACCAAAATTTAAATAAATAAATAAACCTGGACTTTAGTAAGGCCTTTGACTCTGTGTCACACAGGAGGCTGATAGGCAAGCTGAAGGACCTGGGGATGGGGGATAAGGTGGTCAGATGGATTGGGAACTGGCTGGAAAACCAACAGCAGAGGATGGTAGTAAGGGGGGAACTTTTGTCACCATGGGCGGTCATCAGTGGGGTCCCGCAGGGCTCAGTGATGGGACCGGGGTTATACAACATCTGCGTAGCAGATATGGCAGATGGATTCCAGAGTCAGATAAGCCTGTTTGCTGATGACATCAAAATGGGAGCAGTGGTGGATTGGGGAGGGAGGTACTGCAGAAAGACCTTGAAGCATTGGAAAGATGATCATGCACCTGGCACTTGGGGTTCAATGCAAAGAAGTGCAGAAATATGCACTTCGAAAACAAGAATCAAGGATATAGCTCCAGCTGGGGCTTGTGCAGTTGTCGATATCTGTCAAGGAAAAAGATCTGGAGGTGCTGGTCACAGGCCATGTGAATCACTCTGCACAATCAGGCAGCTGCAAAGACCAACAAGATGATTGGGTGCATAGCAAGGGGAAATCGCCTCAAGGAGTGAGGAGGTGGTTCTGCCACTGTACAGGGCATTGGTGAGGCCTCACCTGGAGTACTGTGTGCAGTACTGGTGCCCCTTCTTAAAAAAGGACACCAGACTGTTGGAGGGGGAGTCAGAGAAGAGTGGCCAGGATGCAAAGCGGGATGAGGGATATGCCCTATGATGATAGGTTACAGAAGCTCAATATGTACTCCCTGGAGGACAGAAGAGATAGGGTGATATGACTGAGACCTTCAAATACTTGAAGGGCATTAATAGGGTTATCCATGAGGGTCTGTTCAGATTTAGAAAAGAAGGGATCACAAGAGGACATCATCTGAAATTGGGGGGGGGATTCAGAAGAGAGATGAGTAGGCACTTTCTCACAGAGATGGTGATGATGGCTTGGAATGCATTGCCTGAGGAAATGGTTTGCAAACATCAGTAGGGGATTTAAGAGGGGTTTGACAGGGTCAAGGCAAAATCAGAATGGGGAAAGGGGAGGATGCTGATAACTCCCATGGTGCAAGCAGAGATGAAGGAAAGAGGGGATGGGGTGGCATCAGTACACAACACTGAGAGCTGCACAGTGGAGCAGATTGGATAGACCTGAAGTCCTGTATCTGCTGGCATCATCGTGATGTTCGTATCTTAGTCCGAGCTTTCTGGTGCCTTTACCCTTTACACAGCAACTCCTGTGTTTCTGTAGTTCTATGGGCTGCCATCTTGGACTACAGTAATCCAAAACAATACTGTCTTTAACTATTAATACAGGAGCCCTTAAAAATTGAAGCCAGCCCAGTGGTGCTTTGAGGCTGAGGCACCTGCTGCCTTACCTCACGCTTCGCCGGTGACCCGGGTTTGGGAATTACCTTGGGTCATCGGGAGTCGGAGTGGGGGAAGTGGGATCGAGCAGCCGCCGAAGGCAGCTCTCCCTCCTGGGTGATTGCCCACACCCCTGTAGTTTTGCTCCCACTATGTGGTGGTCCGTGGGAAGCATAGGCAGGTGGGGTGGCAACAATAGCAAGAGGTGGGCCGTAAGGGCCAAGCCGGTGCCTGGGCATGTGCAGCGCCCACACATGTGTATGTATGTGTTTGCGGGTCCCAGGTATGGGAGAAAACCAGGGTAAAACACTAAAAACCTATATAGGAAAAAGAAGAATTGAAAACAATTTTCCCTAAACTAGAGAATTATCGGTGACTGTTTCACTGGGCCCTTGACTCCCATTCCTTTCCAGGTGCCAGGGACAGTGAGCGTATTACCCACACCACAAAGGAAGCTGTGACTCATTTAAATGTTCCTCCTGACTGTCGCACATGCTCAGTGGGTGCAGGTCACCATTTCTTGTGTTTACAGTTGGGGTCCACCCAGCTGCTTAACGGAACCCTGAAACACTTCTAGTATTGCCTGGAGGCATCTCAAAGAAGATCGGACCTTGATGCCTATCCTCCTATGGGCTGAGACCATGGAAATCTGTGGCAGCAGCTGTGGAACATCATGGAGAGACTAGGTTCAAATCCTACCAGGATCCCTGCCAGGACAGCAGTAGGGAAGAGAGGCTGTAGCCCTCACAGGTAAGCCATTTATAGGGCTTACACCAGTCAAAAAGCTAGGCACACTGTTCAGGCAATGAATGAACCGCACCCCAGAGGCCAGGCACCTTGTACTATCCAGCACTGTCTTCAACTCTTAGATTATGACCTTCCAGTTTATGGGGCAGCTAGCAAATCTGTTCTTTTTTTTTTCATCTTTCATAGGAAGATACTGAGCTAAATGGACTTTCGTCCTATATGCTCGCCATGGTTATCTAGTTACTATTCTAATACATATTCCTGTCCCATATTGATTTAAACTCGGCCATAGATCTACTTGCCACAATCTCCAAGGGGAGTGCATTCCATGCATGTACCACCCTTTGGTTAAACCACCATGTAGTTCTCACTTTATTACATTTAGATGCTGTTAATTGCATTGGGTGGGATCTAGTTTTATATGTACAACTATTAAATGTTAGCCCTGTAACGTCCCACAAATCATTGTTTTGCCAAGCTCTGTATACCAAGCACATGTCTCCTCATTTTCTACGTTCCTCCAAGGAGTACAAATTCAAATCTCTCAGTCTGGTCCCGTAATCTCTACCCTGCATACCACAGATAACTCTTGTTGCCCTCCTTTGCACTCCCTCCAACAGAGAAATATCCTGTTTTTTGAATGGTGACCACACCTGCGCTCCATACTCCATAATCGGTCTCACAAGGGATACATACAGCAGAAACGACCCCCTACTTCTAGATGATATATGTCTCAATATGCAATTCAGGATACTGTTTCCTTTCTGGGCTATATTTTGGCAGTGAGATGAAAATGTCATATTATCGGAAACTATTATACCCAAATCCTTTCCTCATATGTTATTTTGAGCGGAACAGTTCCCATTTTGTAGGGTAATTTAGGGTTTCTAATTCCCAAATGCATAATAAAGCATTTATCTAGGTTTGGTGCCAATTTATATTTTTTAGAATATGTGACTATATCATCTATTACATCTTGTAGTTTAGAAGTATTTAATTCAGTATTTACTTCGGCTCCAACCCTACAATCATCTGCAAACTTTTGCATCCAAACAGATTCCTGTTTTATTTGGAGTGCTGATACATATAAATTAAAGAGGCAGGGACCCAAGACCGAGCCCTGAGGCACCCCACTAGTAACCCCCAAGCTATCGGACAATTCCCCTCTAATGCTCACACGCTGATTTCGGTCAAGTAACCAGTTTTGAACCCAGTCTACTATATAAGGATTTATGTTCAGTTTACTCATTTGTTGTATTAGCTCCTGGTGGGGTAATCTATCAAATGCCTTAGAGTAATCAAGGAATAGCACATCAACGGGAATACCCTTATCCAGTCTATCAATAACTAGATTATAAAAAGCCAACATATTTGTCTGGCACGACCTTCCCTTTACAAAGCCGTGTTGCAGATTATCTGTAAGATTATTTATATCTAGATGTTCTTGTATTTTATCCTTGAGCACCCCTTCCAGAATCTTAGATGGTATAGCAATAAGACTTATAGGTCTATAATTAGCTGGATCCATCTTATCTCCCTTCTTATATATTGGAACCACTACTGGCGATCTCCAACACTCTAATACCTCACCAGTATTCAGAGACTGCTGAAAAATATATGTCAAAGGGGGGTTATAGACTCGGCTAATTCCCTAAGTACTCTAGGATGAAGGCCATCAGGACCGGGGGATTTATTAGGATTTAATTTAGCCAATCGTTCTTTAATGTCTGTACAGGTTATTATTATACTTTCCTTTGGGTCAGAAGTAGAACTTTTAATATGATAAGTAGATTTATCTTTTGAAAAGACAGTTGAAAAATAATAATTTGCTATGTCTGCCATTTCTTTATTGTCAGATGTACTATCACCATTTAATTTATGAAGTGGACCTATAGTACTTGAATTTCCTTTAATATTCCTAATATACGCATAGAAGGCTTTAGGGTTACCCTCCACTCTACTAACCAATTTTGATTCATAATCAATTTTGGCCCGCTTGATATGTTTTTTAATTTGATTTACAAGTTGTCTATATTGGTTTCTAGTTTTAAGGATCTATTTAATTTCCACTGTTTAAACAGTTTATGTTTCTTATTAATCAATAATCTTATTTACGAGTCCACCACTGTTTTTTATTTTTACTACCAGTGTATTTTGTTTTAGGGATATTTTCAAGTTCTTGCTGTTTTATTTTTGAATAAAATATATCCCAAATGTCATTTAATGGTCTTTCTCCAAACTCATTTTCTCATCTTTGTTTAATTCCGGTCACAAGCACTCTGGGCATCTCTCTGGCAGGGGCTCCCTCGGCATCACCTTTACCGCCTGCCATGCCCTTCCCCTGACTAAGGACTCAGGTGCTGGGTTCCCCCCTCCCGTGACCCTGAATGGGAGAGGCAGGACTACGGAGAGTCAAGTTGGGATCAGGGCCGGCACTGGGCTTGTGGGATTAGCCACTCGAGCCCTGCCATCGCCTCCCAGAGCACCAGGGTTTTCCACCTTGTTGTTTACGTCCCCTGAGGTGCGGACGCACAGTGATGTTTGCACCGAAGGCGGACCCTCAGCTGATGTCCACCATCATCTCACCGCACTGTAAAAGGTACACTTCTGTGGTGCCCCCAGTCTTCACCAAGGGCCGCCGCAGAGCGGCGCATCCCCTACTACCCACCCTAGGAGAGGAAAGCAGTCCTCCGGACACTCAATCCTCTCCTCCCCCACTGAACCACAATGGCCCAAGTCTGCTCCCAAACCCAGGTCACCGGCATGGCGCAAGGTGTGGCATCCAGTGCCTTAACCCTCGGCGCCACCGGGACAGCTAGCAACTCTGCTCTTCACAGATTCAGGCTTGTGCTTAATAAGGCATGTCACTTTGCTCTTAGGGCTGACATGCTCACCCACAACTGCTCCCTACATACCCTAACCAATTGGCTTCTCCTGCAGGACAGACTAAAGTACCAGACCTGTCTGATCACAAAAAAAGCATTGATAGGCCTTACCCCCCCCCCACCACCACTACCATACAAAACCTCCTCTGCCCAGTTAATGACCAATACTCTACCGGGAGTATGTCTAGGAATGCCCTAGAAGTCCTTTTCTGAAAAACAAACCTGGTCATGCTTTCATTTGCAGTTAGAGCAGCTCTATGGCTGAATGAAATTCCTGAATTCCTGGTGGGTCTCCCAAAATAGCCCACTTTAAGAAAGTGCTGAAAAATTAACTCATTCATAGATCCAGATGCAGCTGTTACAAATAACTCATTCATATCATTATCACTGTTTTTCTCCTAAAAAAATAATGTCTTGCACTCTGTATAACCTGAACTTCACTGCTCACTGCTGACTATGACCCCATAGAACTGCTGTTACCTGGACTTGCTTATACTTGCACCAGACAATGCTCCTCTGGACCTGCTGATTTTGTATTATCATGGTAATTTCTCTGTGTATCTTATCTTGTCCTTATCCTAGACACTTTGTAAACGAGCATTTGTTCTCAAAGGTATAATCTGGAGAAAGAAAGGAAAGAAAGAAAGAAAGAAAGAAAGAAAGAAAGAAAGAAAGAAAGAAAGAAAGAAAGAAAAGAAAATAAAATATATATTTTTTAATTTTAATGTTCCTTTCCAAGGCCTACAGCACATATTGGTAGTCTATCTAAAAAGTCTGCATAAAAACTCATGCCTCTCACCTGTCAACCTCACAGTGCCTTTTTTATGACATCATGGTGCTTACGATGATAACAGACTATGCTGTCACAAAAAGCAATTGTATGGTTTGCATGGGAGAGACAGATACATTTTGAAAGACTTAGTGAAAAAAGTTCTGCATTACCTACAATATTCTAGTAGACCAACGACAAGGAAAAGTAAACATAAATAAAGAGAAGCAAAATTAAAACCAATTGATGTAAATCTAAATCTGTTTTAAAGTGAATTGTTTTGTAATAGTAGTTGCTCTAAATGTTTATTTCTAGGTAGTCATTTTCAATTTCATTTTAGATTCTAACTACTCCACTGCTGTAGCTGATCCACTGACCCTCATGGAAATAGGTGCCACACCTAAATGAGGTGATCCTGGTGTGCAAAACTCCAAAACAAAATCAGTAAATCATAAACTGGCTGGACAGTAGTCTAATCCACTGGTCCACCTTTAAAATCCCATGCCGGGCCAGCCTGGTGGTACTGAGGGTTGAGGTGCTGGACGCCACACCTTGCACCATGCCGGCGACCTGGGTTCGGGAACGGACTCAGGTCGTCGGGGGTCATCAGGGAGAGGGAGGATTGAGCATCCCAATGGATGCTCTTCTCCCTCTGGGGAGGGATACCAGGAGTGCTACCAGCACCCGACGTCTGGAGAGAGCCAGTGGAAGCATGAGCTCTCGAGGGCTTGGTGGCTCCACTCAGTGGTGTCAAGGAGGGGGGATGCTGTTAGGTGCTTGGGAGGAAGACATGCATCAGCACTTCACCTCTCTGGATGTATGTCCTCGTGCCAGCATTCCAGGGGGTTGGGACAGGGGTAAGGGAAGAAAAATGCCCCCCCCAGGCCAAGATGATGACCGATCCACCTCAGGATCACCGACTCGCAGGACAGACCCCATTGTGCAGGCACTCCTAGGAGCAGGAGGAGAAGCTAGGAGGGTTAAAGGAGCTTGCCTGGCACTCTAGGGGCAGATTCTGTAAGAGGGACCTGGAGGCTTGATCAATGGTCAGAAGGAGTGGGTTGAGGGGGTAGTAAGGAGGGATAAAAAGAAAGTAAAAAAAAATAAAAATCCCATGCCGGTACAGCCCATGCACTCCAGCATTTAAGAAGGGCGGATATTGTCCTGCAGCTAGTGGATCACTACCGTCTCCTTCACAGCAGCAGGGAGCCAGGACGCAAGGACTATAGGCAGTTTCTTTTTTTACTGCTAGCAGCAGGGACTCCCTGGAGCGTTTCTGAGTCAAAAGGCAGAACAACTGAGCTAGTAACCGGATTCCTTTTTACCTTGCAGGAGTACAAGCTAGACGTCTTCTGTTCAACAGCTAACTGATTATGTTCAACAGCATACAGGGAACGATCGGATATGCCCACCCACCCTCCTCTCCAGAGTGCTCTTGCTTTATAGGCATGTGGCGCCACCCACAACACCTGATAGGAGGTAGTAAGGTACCACAAAAAAAAAAACCCTCACTGTTCTGTTTTCTTTTTGTCCACTCTTCCTGACAAGAAACAGGAATTAGCACTATCTTTAAAGAAAAACAAAACATGGACTTTGTCAGTTGCAAAACTGCAGTACTCTGTACAATAGGATCTACAAATGGCACCCAGGACCTACCATGCATATTAGCCATAGCAGATCTTGCAGGACAACTACAGGATGCTTGGACTGTAATATATGACCTCAATACAAGGGAACTGTATAGCACACCTTCTCAACCCCACCACCGCCAGTACCAGCATGTCAGCCAGGGACAGGACTTGAGATAGGGCCAGAGATTGGCAGCTGGTAAGAAAAAAGAGGCATAATAGGAGGACCAGGAAGGAAGCCAAAAACCAGGAGCATTTCCTGGCCATCCAAACAAAAAACATGTTTGCTCCACTGCTACCAACCACAGACAAAGTAATACAAGGTAAAGAAATCAAACCACCAAAAAAAGGCTAACACGCCAAACCAATACAAACTACAATAAAAACAAAAAAACTAATACTCACAATATAACCAACAGTACCAAAACCAAATGCAATAACAACAAAAATGCCAAAACTCAAAATAAAAATGACACAAATATAAACAAAAGCAAAATTCTCGTAATCAGGGATTCCATGATCCAAGGAGTGGAACACCACCTAGCACAAAATGTTAAAAGCGACATTGTGGCAAGGTGTCTACCAGGAGCCTCTGCAAGCAAGGACACTAACCGCATGAAGACAATTGTGCAGGAATCAGGGGATGTTACACATATAACAATACACCTTGGTACCAATGACTTGGCAAATCACACAGTTCAGGAGGCCAAGAAACACTTTGAGGACCTGTCCGACAAACTTTCTTCCCTTCTGTCCAAATTAGCCTTCTCAGAAGTGCTGCCAGTGTGGGAAAAAGGAAAAAGCACTAAGCGAGTCAGAGAGATTGAAGTAGGCAAACTCAACTCATGGCTGTGTGATTGACGCCAAGACAAGGGATACCACTATATAGGGAACTGGTACAACCTTTGGGAAAGAGCTTTTTTTAAATACGATGGATTGCACCTAAACAGAGAAGATGTGTGAGCACTTGGACAAAAATGTGATGTCTATACAGGTAGTTTAAACTAAATAAAGGGGAGTATGATGCAGCTCACACCCCTGCCATTGGTGGGCTGGTCATCACTCCCCAAAATGCCAAATGTACGCATACATCCTCAGAAAACAAATCAGAGCCAACATCCGCCCAAACCAGCAACCTCCATAATCTCTTGGTTGGAAAGAGCAAACTGGAGCAGTCCAGGAAGAGGGTACAACTTCGCGCCAAAGAGGATGTACATTCCTGGAAGGCAGTGGTTGCAAATACTAGGAGTCTAACCAACAAACTTCCCAAACTAACTGCCATCTTGGAAACAAAAAGGCTGGGCTGGATGGCTGAAACAGAAACGTGGTTCACGGAAAACCACGGATGGGATACGGCCATTCCCGGTTACAATCTGTTCAGGAAAGACAGGCAGGGCAAAAAAGAGAGGGGTGTAGCCATTTACATTTTGGGAGGAAACAGAAGTCACAGAAATAAAAGGGCAACCTGGGGACTTCGAGTCACTGTGGCTAACAGTAAACACGGGCAAGGGAAAACCTTTCAGAATCGGCATTGTGTATAGGCCCCCAAATCAAGGAGATAAAGGAGACATAGACCTAACAGAGGAAATCCACAAAATGTCTGATAAAGGTGAAGTAATACTGGTGGAGGACTTCAACCTATCTGATATTAACTGGAGCACACTAACGGCAGCAACAACAAGAAGTAGGGACTTCTTATTGTCACTACAAGGTGCGGGACTGTGCCAGCTTGTTAAAAACCCAACAAGGGGAGATGCCATTCTTGATCTTGTCTTCACAAACTCAGAAAGGATCAAGAACATCGAAGTGGGATGTCATATGGGCAACAGTGACCATCGCATGGTAAGCTTTAAGGTAAACATAACACAGGACACCAGCCATTCAAATATAAAGGTGCTAGATTTCAGAAAGGCTGACTTCCAAAAAATTAAGGAATAACATAAGTAGCCAGTTTATGGAAATAGAGGTTGAGGAGGTGGACATCATGTGGGGGAGACTCAAAAGAGCAATAAAGACTGCCACAGATCAATGTGCCAGATGGGTCAGCAAAGCAAAAAGAAAAAGAAATCCTCTATGGTTTTCCAAGGAAGTGGCTACCACAGTCAAAGAAAATAGAAGGCGCTCAGCATATACCAGGAAACCAAAACTGAGAAAGACTGGGAGTCATACAAGGAAAAAATGAGAATCAAACAAACAAATTAGAAAGACAAAAGCCCAGACAGAGGAAAAGTTAGCAGAAGGGGCAAAGAGAGGAGTCAAATTATTTTTTAGATACATTAGGGAACGTAGGAGGACAAAAGGGAGAATAGTAAGGATTGCTACTGAAGAAGGGCAATGCAACAAACATGATCATGAGAAAGCTGAAATCCTCAACAAATACTTCTGCTCGGTGTTTCCCAAAGAGGACCCAGGGGATGGCCCAGCCCTAAAAAAACACAACACCTCAGGACCAGGGGTAGACACGAGTCTCTTTACAGAAGCCGAACTACGGGAGGCATTAAATAAACTGAAAGCAGACAAAGCCATGGGACCAGACAAGATGCACCCCAGAATCCTTAAGGAATTGGGGGCAAAATTAGCAGCCCCTCTGGCACTTCTATTCATGAAATCCTTGAAGAGTGGTGTGGTACCCAAAGATTGGAAAAAGGCAATAGTGGTTCCACATCATAAATCGGGCAGCTGCGAAGAGGCTAGTAATTCCAGATCAGTGAACCTCACGTCTATAGTAGGGAAAACTAATGGAGATACTACTCAAACAGAGGATCATAGCATTCCTAGAAACTAGCGCCAACAAGACCCTAAACAGCATGGTTTCACATGAGGTAGGTCATGCCAGACAAATCTGCTTGAGTTTTTTGACTATGCTACAAAAATAGTGGAGGACGGTGGGGCAGTGGATGTGGTCTACTTGGACTTTAGTAAGGCCTTCAACTTGGTTCCACACAGAAGGCTGGTAAAGAAGCTTGACCACACAGGGGTTGGTCCAGAAGTAGTCAGGTGGGTAGAAAATTGGTTACAAGGCAGAACCCAGAGGGTACAGGTTAATGGAGTGCAATCGACGGAAGGCAGGGTGACCAGCAGGGTGCCCAGGGCTCAGTGCTAGGGCCTGTGCTCCTCAATGTTTTTATAGCAGACATCACTGATGGACTGGAAGGGAAGGTATGTCTGTTTGCAGATGACACCAAGATATGTAGCAGGGTGGACACCCCAGAAGGTGTGAGCAAGATGGAAGTGGCCCTCAATAAACTAAGAGAATGGTCTGGAGTGTGGCAGCTGAGATTTAATGCCAAAAAGTGCAAGGTCATGCACATAGGAAAGAAAAATCTAAGAAAGGAGTATTATCTAGTAGGCGAAAGACTGGCAGCCTCAAATGAGGAACGAGATCTGGGAATCATAATCTCAGATGACTTGAAGATTAGTAAGCAGTGTGAGAACAATGAAGGCCAACAGAATGCTTGGCTGCACTGGGAGGGGAATCACGAGCAGGAAGAGAGAGGTGGCACTACCACAGTATAGATCACTGGTCAGGTCTCACCTGAAATATGGAGTCCAATTCTGGAGGCCTCACCTCAGGAAGGACATTGACCGGGTGGAAACAGTACAGAGAAAGGTGACAAAAATGATTCAAGGTCAGCAGTACATGTCCTACGAGGAAAGACTTAGGGAACTGACTATGTACTCCCTGGAGCAGAGAAGAGAAAAAGGGGACATGATTGAAACATTCAGGTACATAAAAGGCATTAACAAGGTACAGGCACAGGAATTTTTTCACTTCAAGAAGAGCTCCAGGACCAGGGAACATGACCTCAGGCTGCAAGGAGGGAGGTTCTCTACCAACACCAGGACATTTTTCTTCACAGAAAGAGCGGTGGACACTTGGAACAGCCTTCCCCAAGAGGCTGTGGGGGTCAACACTGTGGGGGGATTCAAGAATACATGGGATAGACACAAGGGAGCCCTGACTACAAAAGACAACTTGAGTGTCAATATAGGTCTACAACAAATGGGCAGACTAGATGAACCTAGCAGTATCCTTCTGCCATCAACTTCTATGTTTCTATGCAGAGGAATGTTGTAATGTGCTACTTTTAAAATGGGTGGGTGAGCCAGTATCCCATAATTAGGTTTGTAAAAATAAATACTTTATTCCCCCAGCATATGCCAAAACTTATACCTTTCCTGCATGCTGACTGGGTGTGCACAGCCTGATTACAAATGCTTCTGTTTGTACTGTAACCTGTTGCACGTAATCAAGCATTAAGGCAAGACCAGGGTTATTTTAATGCTCTGTTAATCACTTTCTATGGGTGCAATGTGGCAAAAGGCATGGCCAAGTGCTACATGCCCTTAGAGGGTGATTAAGTGAACATAACACAACACAACACCTGGAAATGCCTTATTGCTATTATGAACAAAAGAGGTGTATACAGTTTAGGATTTGATTAGACTCTACATGTATATTTATCTAAGATTAACATAGTTCTAATTTAATAGGATGTTTACAACCAATAGGGGAGCTCTACTTCAACAACCTTTTTACAATGTAAATCAATGCCTGCATGTTATATTGTCAATTGTAAACATAGATAACATACAAAGATAGGAAGAACAAATCAGTCTGTCAAGTCCTCCCCGACTCATCAGCTCAGTAGGTTTACACTTATATCCACTTTTTTCCAAAGTGGATGTTAAGCCTTATTATAAGAGCAGGAACTTTCAGCTGTCACCATCTCCATTGGGACCCTGCTCCACTCCTTCACTGCTCTCTCAGTGAAGTAATGCTTTCTAAGATTCATTCTGAATTTTCATCCTTCTGATGTCTTCATAACCTGCTGCCCCCCCTTCTACACACTTTCTTGTAGTGTGTCTCAAGTGGCTTCATCTTGGGGAGCGAAGCCACAGATAAATATACAAATCTGTGATGACATAAGTGACTGATATGGCATTGATCACAGACTACAGGGCAGCATTTTCGAAGCTTGAGCAAAGTGCCAGGCAAAGTCCCCTACCAGCATACAAACCAGTCAGTCAGCGCGAAAAAGACGGGAGAGAAAGGGAAAACTTCAGGAGCTGCAAGTAAAGCTGGCAACATTGCAGTCCTTTTATATGCAGGGAGACCAGGATACACTACAGCAAATAAAACAGGTCAAGGGGGAAGTGCAGAAAGTGCTTGACTCAAAAGTAGAGCAGTCCTTTTTTTCTCAAGCACCATTACTACGAGGGTGGGGCCAGGGGAGCTAGAAATTTGGCAAGGGCACCACGGGCACAAAAAGCATGAACATGTGTCACACAAATGTTAGATATGGACACCGGAGTACTGACCACTCATTCATCAGCCATTTAGACAATCCTGGCACACTTTTACAAGAATCTATACATGACTAAGGTACAAGCAACGCCAGAGGAAAAAAGTTATTTAAGTACTCTCAATATTCCTAAACTGGGAGAACAGAAGGCCGAAGGTTTGGTAGCCCCAATCACTTATGGTGAATTCCAGAGGGTAATAAGAGATTCTAAACTCAGTAAAGCCCCTGGATCAGATTGCTACCAAGCGGAATGCTTAAAAAATTTACTGCCTTGTTGTCCCTGACACTCCAAGTATTCCATGCAGTTCAAAGCAGAGACCCCACGCCACCCACTTGGCATCATTCCATGATAATGGCACTCACAAATTCGAACAAAGATCCAAAATATGCATCCCCTTCTAAATTATGACTACAAAATATATATGAATGTCCTGGCCTGCCATCTGGAAACAACCCTGCCCAACATAATTGACCAAGATCAGGTGGGTTTTGTAAGGAACTGCCAAGCACACAACAGTGTGAGATGAACCATTTTATTACTGGAACATGTCACAAGGCATAAAATCCCACTTATCCTTCTAAACCTGGATGCAGAAAAGGCATTTGACAGGGCGTCATGGCCGTTCTTGTGGGCTACACTCTGCTTTTTGTCTCCCGAACAAATTTACTACTGCCCTGAAAAATATCTACAGTGAATCCCAGGCATGTGTTCAATCAAACAGAGCACTGTCGGACCCATTCCCATTAGAACAAGGAACAAGACAGGGGTGCCCACTGTCTCCTCTACTTTTTGCACTTTACCTAGAACCCTTGGCTATCCAGATCAGGCAAATGAGTCAGATTTCAGGGATCCCATTGGAAGGTAGGGAATATAAGCTTTCCCTGTTTGCAGATGATCTGCTCATCATAGTTACCTCCCAGGAGGAATTGATCCCCGCACTGCGGAGGTTATTCGACATGACGTTTGGAACCTCGAGCTCTTGAACTATGAACCACTAACTATATAGATGATGGAAGACCTTTCCAAATGGACACAACTCTCCGTAGGCTTCTTCCAGTGTGGGGAAACAATACGTCAGAACATAATACTGCAGATTTTATACTACTTGCAAACATTACCCGTACACCTGGACCAGCAGTATTTCCGAACATGGGACAGCGCAGTCTCTCAGTTCATATGAAATGGAAAGCTCCACATATTAAATTCTCCACGCTGCAACTCCCAAGAAATAGAGGGGCATAAATCTAACAAATATGTCAAAAGTATGCCCTAGCGACATTTATACGCACCATAAGCATATGGATAGCACCCTCACAACATCCCTATAGGAAACAAATTGAATTTACATTGAATGATCTGCATAACTATGATCTATACATATTTGGTACCCCAATGTGTGCCACTAACAAAATTCTATACATACACAGCAACGATATTAGCCCAATGGCTACAGATCATGAAAAAATATATTACATTGGTGTGCCACTTCTCTTAGGGCCTTAGTACATGATAGAGACTATCACCCTAACTGAATGGATGGGACCATACAAATATGGGCAAAATTGGGCCTACATTTCCACTCCCAGTCGCTGGATCAGCATGGCACCCCCCTCCCTTGCCTTACTACAGGCAGACTGCCACATTCAACACACAGATCACTTCCGCTACCTACAAGTGAGATCATACATAGAAGATCAACCTATGACATTTAGTTTCACCCCAACCAATCTACCATTACTATAACAGTTTTCAATAAATAGCATACAGGGACACTCCCTGGAGCATATAATAGGTAAGGCATATAAGGCACTACAGGAAGTAGGTAGTGAATCCACAACGTCCATTCTACAAAGATGGAATACAGAAATGGGCACTAACCACACATTAAGGGAATGGAATAAGTATGCCATCAGAGCGTATAGACTCACTTCATCAACTTATTAGAGAGAATTCTCCTGGAAATGTTGCTATAGGTTCTTCAGCTCCCTGGATGTTGTGGCCAAATATGCAGGTGAGGGAGCAGCGGTGTGCTGGACAGGATGTGGGCAGCTCATAGCAAACACAACACATATATTTTGGGCTTGCCCTGTCATACAGCCATTCTGGCAAGAAGTCATCCTGGAAATAGAAACAGCTCTCGACTGTCTTGGGACAATTACCCCATCAGTGGTATTACTGGCAATTCCACCAGAAGGGTTGAAATTAAATCTCAACATGTTTAGGATAATTCTCATCTCAGTATTAGTAGCCAAAAGGACCATAACACGCCTATGGCATCCTGACAGAGTTCCATCCAAAGAGACATGGAGATCCATAATGGTTGAAATATACAATATAGAACACTTAACTTACACATATCTAGATAAGCTCCCTCGATTTGAGTTATTCTGAAGAAAATGGATATTACACCAACTGGAACACTACCCAGACTTCGTACTCTAGAGAGGGAGTAGTAAATATAAAGACAACTGGTTCTATGTGATAAAGGTGAGTCTGAAAGACCGCCTGTCACATAAGCGAACAAACCTTCACCCACGGTCAAGGGCAATGGATATTGTAGCAACCATCACAAATAGTGACAGTCACTACAATACTTAACAAAACCAAACAAAATTTTATAAAAGGGAGCTATGCCTCGCCTCCCCTTTCAGGGGTCAGCCCCCACACCCCAAACTTAAATAATAAACTCTGAGGGGGGCCATGACCACGGGCAAGTTATTGGATCCTGAAAAAAAAATGATTCTGCCTCTAGCTGGACCCGAACCCAGGGCTTCTTGCATTGCAAGTGGTGGTGTACACCATTACGCTATGCAACCAGATCAGTGGGAATTGGCCTCAAAGGATACTATATCCTGCAATAGTGAGTACAGCTCCTTGCCGTACTCGCTATACAGGATATAGCACCATATTGCACCACTCGCTGTCTTGTAGAGTGCTATTATTGAGTCACTCAAAAGTGCAGCACTCAATAATCAGCGCTCTACATGGGTGCTACCAGACAACCAGCTATTTGGGGAAGCCAATACTTTCTTTGTACCTTCCTTCTCTTTTCTCTTTCTCTGTACCTTCTGTACTTCCTACTAGTTATAACTATTCTATGCCTACGCTTTCTCTCAATGGCAAAATGAAGACTAAGCGAAACAGCTCGAAAAATTAAATGAAATATATACAGCTGTAAGAAAATACTCTAGGGCTTCGATTGTGACAAAATACCCTACGGGGTATCAGAAGAATAACTCATTGAATAAATAAAGGAAGGAAATACTCAAATAAGCATTTAATATACAGTATTAGCCATTTAATAGATGTATAGCCTGAATGAGTGTACTAGAACAAGTAAATGAAATGTGTTTTACAGTTTCAAAAGTCTTAAAATTTATTATACTGTAGCTGTTTCTTGCAAATAATGAAAAAAGAATTTCAATAAAAAAAACTAGTCAGTCATGTTCCAAATTTTATATTGAAGGATGTGCAGAGCAAAGTCTGCCTGTGCAACTGATGTTTGAATTTACCCCCATGTGAGCGCAGTGCAATGAAGGTAAAAACTGCAAGCCTTCGAAGAGGATGCAGCTTGGGTCAATAAATGGGCATTTCACATATACAAGGGAGCAAAGAAGCCTACTGTACAGGCAAAATTTTTTGCTCCTAAGATTCATAGTCCTATATTGGAACCTAGCCACACAAACAACCACTTTGCCCTGAGAGGGAGATAGCAGGTCATATGCATGCCATTATAGTTTCATTACGTGGTGCACAGTCTTATGCTCCTTGGACTGCATGCTGGCTGTGGGCTGTACACTGTAACTTGTGGTAAGCAGTGGTGCCTTACCTTCAAAAACAAACAAACAAAAAAGCTCTGCACCCCTCTCCATCCCAGAAGAATGTTTGTGGTGAAATTCCCTGCTGTCCAGTGGTCTCCCAATTCCCAGTGCCAGTACAGCGAAAGTTTCCTTGCTGTCTAGTGGGCCCCTCCCCTAAGTCCCATTCTCAGTATAGTGAAGTAGTTGCCCTGGAGTCTAGTGGTCCTCCCCCATAGTCCCATTGTCAGTGTAATGAAGCAGTTTCCCCGGCATCTAGGGCCCCCCCTCCCAATTCCCACTGACTGTTCCATTTACTACAAGTGTATCCATGGTGTGAAGTGGCACCTCCACCTGACCAAATGCCCACCACCCATCAGTGGCCCACTTGGGGCTATCATCTGGCACAACCCTCCACTCAGCTCTGCAGCTGCCCATGCAAGTCATATATTGATAGCCTGTACTTGCATGTTAGTTCTTCTATCAAGAATGAACCTGTGGGGAAGCTTGCAGCAGAGGTGAGTGGAGGGTTGTGCCAGCCACTGGCCTGGGGCGGATGCCAGGTGGTAGACACTGGGAGGGTAGGGTGCCACTGGATGACAGGGATAACTTGCAATAAATGGAATGGCTGGTGGAAATTGAGGGCAGGAGACCACTAGACACCAGATCAATTGCTTCACTGAACTGGCAATGGGATTAAAAGTCTATATGTTAGAACACTGCCAATGCAGCTGTAACCACTGACCATGCACGTCAATGCTCCATCCCCCCCTCCTACCTGATAGTAACCAGTACTGAATCTATGAACCCATGAATCTGAATTCTCTAATCTCAGACTTTAACTGTATTAAGGTATGTCAAATCTCTGATGTCGATCCTTTGATGTGCTACTCATGTTTAATTGGTTACTGTGTAACCTGTTGTTGTTTTTTAACTAATTGCTCCTATGTACCTGTCTTATACATCATGCAATCATTTAAGTACTGTCTTGCCATATTGTACATGTAAGTTTTTTTGTAAGTAACTAATTCTGGGTTGCCCCTGAAAAAGGGACCTCTGGTCTCAGCAGGCTCACCCAGTTCCCAAAATGCCATAAATAAATTAAAATGACATTTTTAGAACTGTTCCTGCTATTTTATAATTTGGATATAAAGGAGGCAAAATGGGAATGGCATGAAAGCCATGAAGTTATAATCCGCTACTTATTATAACAGTTATGGAATGATCGTTCCACAAGAAAGTGATATGGACCCTAGAAAACAACATTAAATGCCTAGTTCACTGGGAATGTTTGAGGGGAACTATGGACTATATAGCCAAGATGAATTGTATCTAAATAGAAAGGGAAGTGCAATATTGGGTAAATAAAATTCACAATACATCAACCAGTGTTTAAACTAACAAGCAAGAGGTGACTACGGACATACACAGAAAACATATTCCCAAGGCTAATATGGTAACTGGACAAAATGTGAGATATATCAAGAATAAAAAAAGAATTATCAACAACAAAGCAAAGAAACATGACCTAAAGGTCCTCTTCACAAATGTGAGAAGTTTGAATATTATTAAGAAATCTGAATTAGAAATAATACTACATGAACAAAACATTGTTATCGCAGCAATAACTGAAACCTGGTGGAATGCAAATAATATTTGGAATAGGAACATACAAGGATACAAACTGCTTCATAGAAACATAGCCATCAGGAGGAGTGGAGGAGTAGCAATATACATTAAGGATAGCCTCATGGCCCATGAAATAAGCAACAGCAATAACAGAGAGGATTCATTAGAAATAATATGGATTGAGGTGGAAAGGCAAGAAAGAAAGAAAATGCGAATTGGTGTATGCTTTTGTAACCACCCCCCTCCCCGCTACTTTACACAGTTAGCTACCCCTAGTACTCTTGACTGGGCACAGACTACTTTGAAAACACATTTAGACAATTGGTACCATCCCTAGCTTTGGGAATGTGTACCAGGCTCATTACTTCTAGAGGTCAAAAGGGGGTGGGGGTGTACAAAAGCAAATTATTATGACCTATAAAGTATTTACAAACAACCAGGTCCTTGGGAGAGAACTTATTGCTAGGGCTATGCTAGACCTGTACTTCTGCAGGGGTTCCCAGTAAATCCACATAGGAAGCAATAACATAAATGTCCAAACCAGAGCTGGGGTTCTAGAGTGTGGCTTTATTCCAAAAAAGATATTTTCTAAAGCAATGGCGGACCCCCAAGGTTCACACATCATGGCACTAGGAACTTGCAGAACAACAAAATGACTGAAATCTGACGGAAACTCTATGTACTCTCATATTTCATAGGACATTGTACATCTTGCACTGGCATTCCTATATGGCATAGGACTTTAAACACTCTCTCAGTGGAACTGGCCATGACATGAACATTTCTTCTAGTGGTACTGGCTACAATCGAACACACATTTCCCATATAGCATAGGACTTTTACATTTCTTCCAGTGGCACTGGCCACAACTGGAAATACTTCTAGTGGCACTGGCCACAACTGAACAACATTTGGCTAATAACTAGCACAACCCACTTCAGGGGGTAAAATTCTCTTCAGACATTGGCCACTATGTCTAAAGTAATTGCATGCCCTTACTGAACCTGTAGTCCTGAACTGGTTACTCCAGATGGGGGACTGCCCACCCTTTGCTCTCAAATCCATACCCAGTCATTCTTTCATAGTTATACCTTAAACATTTTAAACACACTTGGGTAAATGCATCTTTGAATGAACTTTCGCATCCAGCATTTAAGAAACACTACACTGGTAGTGTAGGAACTAAAGTCCTGAACAATGTGAATTAGAGAAGAAAAACACAAAAACACATTCTGCATTCCACACAGTGCCTAAACCTCCACCTAAACACTAAAGAACCTCAGAAATATTTTTCTATAAAAGTACAAAAGTAAAAAATGGAAAGAAGACATTTATACAACACATTCGGGGATGGGTGCCCTACAATGTTCAGAACTAGTGACTAGATTACTGTTACCCATAAGCATTGTCCATTAAAGAGTCTCAACTATGCCAAAGTCTGCTGAAGAACAGTCCTTGGACAGGACAGGGCCTGTATAGCACTGCATCCATGAGGAGAGTCTTTGATGAAAATTGAAGTTCTGTGGATAGTCTTCAAATGTAGGGTGTTGTGCAAAGTCAGTCAAAGTAAATAAAAAGTTGTCTTACCATTTCCTTGAAGACCGAAAACAAAGGATCACCTTACTTCTACGAGCTAAGGACCTTCTCCCTTCAGACCAGATGGCATCTTTGGATACTGCTGGGTGATGTCCTCTGGAAAAACAAACAATGAAACAGGAAAACTGCAAAGTTAATGTGATCAGGAAACCAAACAATGAAACAGGAAAACTGCTGGGCTGATGAACTCTGGAAGGCAGATGATGGAACAGGAAAACTGCTGGGATGATGAATCTGGATACACCTGAAGAATCCTGGAACACCAGAAGAGCTGCATCTTCCTCCATAGGTACTGCTGCTTTGGATGACAGCCACTGGCCTGCCACTGCTCGCTTCCTTGAGGCATGCTGGGCATATTCACAGGGAATGGCACTATTAAGGGACATACCACTCAGGTTGTGGGGAGAGGACTATGACCCTGTCTGGGTGTTCAAAGTTGATATTGTGGAATGTCTCATTCCTAGCCCCATCCACAGTTCGCCATGGCCCTCTTTTGTCCATATAACCAAGTAACCAAGTAAATAAACAGAATCCTGACTATTCGCCAGAATTTAAGGTGATCACTTATGACTTTGTCCCTTACACATTCTGCTGCACCAGAGCACAAATTCTTGCTTGCCTCTTCCAACAACCCGGATTGCCTTTTCTGTTCAATTTCCTCCCAGACTCGGCGAGAAAAGGAAGGGAAGGACTTCCCATAGATGGTGTCAGCCCTCCTAGGTATCAGTCTCTCCTCCTTGCTACTCTTTACGAGTCTGCGGCCCATGACCTGGCTTGGGGGTGACCAGTCCTGGTTGAGTCAGTGTCTCATACTTAAAGAATGAAAGAAATTGTCCCCTACTATCTCTGTGGGCAAGTTACTAGATCCTTCTCCAACTGTCCCTGGCTACTCTGAGGCAAGAGCTTGAGGTGACTCACTGGAGCCCTCAACATGAAAATACACTTCTTCATCCTCCTCTTCCTCACTCATGATCTATGTCCAAGAGTGAGCAAATGTCCTCACTCCTGAGACATTCCATGCCTTACTGGGTGTGGAGGTAGACACCTCCCAGTTCAATGTCTCTTGCAATTCATCTTCCCCACTAGGCTAGAACTCGGACCCTGGTTCCATGGGTCCACTGATCCCCCTGTTGCACAGTCCATCTGGGACAGAGGTGTGGAAACCTCTCTTTGTTCCGGCCCTTGCAGTGGATCAACATCAATTTTACTTGCTCCCTCTGTAACACACTCTGAAGAACTTTCCCCAACAGGTTTAACCTGGTGCTGCGTGCTGCTGCAGGCAGGGTCCCCTACTCGAGTCCACGTGGGAGCCAATTGAATTCTTGATGCCCCCTCTGGCGCTGCACCCCTGCTCATTCCATACTTCACAAGGTAGTCCGATCAGTGGGGTATCAGAAACACATCCCTTCCAGCCTTTAGACACACACTGCACAGTCTTGCTGGATAGCTACATCTGGAGGTAACTTTTCACCATAGAAAGCTCTCTCTAGCTTTCTTATTGCTGCTACCTCCTCTGCAATCATAGCTCGGGCATGATCTGGGTAGTGGGGAGTTCCCGAAGCCATGTCTGAAATCAAACACACAAACTTATTGTTACTGAATTGCTCACTAGTCACATATTGTCTCACAAGATGGCTTCCTGCCGCTGTGTTTACATTGCTGACTCCGCCCTGTAATGGCATCGGTAACTTTTCTCATGCATCAAAAACTGTTCACTTGCTCAAAACTGTGCTTCTGACCTTTTCTGGCCACTGAATTTACTTAAAACTGCAACCAATTGCTCTGCTGGTACATTTCAGCACATTCATATGATTTTTAACTTGACATTGCAATCAGCATCAATTTAGGAAAACTATTTACACATGCTCAAAGTCATTTGTAAGTCCCACAGTCTTTCTTTGCACAGGATTGCCTGTTCTGCTGCATCTTTCCTATACAACTCACAGTTCCTTTTGTTTAGAAAAATTTACAGTTGCTGAAACCATTATCACTGCTCACAGTCTATGCTCAGAATTTTTGTTAGTTGCGCTTGCTCTAACAATGCACAGTCCTTTTTTGCAAAAAAAATCACACTGCTACACACAGATTCTGCTGGCTTGATAATCAAACACAGTTTGTTTGCACAGTTAACTTGTTTTACTCACTGAATTCAGTAGCTGGTTCCCTCCGATGGAAATTTTCAGCCTGGTGCAAATCCTAGGAAGGCCTCTGGGGTGAAATGGGCTGGTGGTCCTGCCTATCATAGCCACGAATGCCTCAATTACTCTCCAGTCAATTGGACAACAGGTTGAGCCAAAATTATACAGTATTAGTCTGTTTACTACAATTTAGAATGCTCACAAGCCCCTCAATGGTTGATTCTGGTCTAACCAGCTCGCACGCCACTCTCTCTCTCTCCTCCTCGAACACTCTGCAATGCACAGAAACTGGCCAGGGGGCGGGACTGGACGCAGCCGGACCAGTCACTCGACGCCATGCAAATCAGCCTCTCTCTCCTCGCTTGCTCTTTCTTCATGGCAATCATCGAGCAGGAGCAAATTTTAAACTGCAAACTGTAACTTTTTCTCAGCTGCAATTTCAGTGGTGGGAGTGCCGTTTTGACCATTTTTACCACGGTTTCTGGACAATTTCTCTAGTGACTCCCCCAATTTGTGCACAAAACATGTGAAACTTTCAGGGCACATATCTGAGTCTTTTTCTTAAAGTTCACAATACTTTTTGCACTTGAAAATTGCATTTTAAAAGTTCTTTAAGCACTTATTGATGCGGAGACCAGGACACACACTTCAATGCTTTACTGTCCATTTCAAGTTGAAAACACACAAGCAGCACTCTGTTCTTTTACTGCACTAGAAGGCACACAAGCAGCACATTTAGATGGCAGTTTTCTGGACAAAACTCTTCTTGTCCAAAGCTTTCTTTCTGTTTGGGCTACACTACCACTACCAGACAGAAAAATACTAGACATACCCTCAGCAAAAATCTCTGATTCTCTCCCCAAATTAAACAACATCAGATAAGCCCACACTTTTTGTGTCGTTCCCCAAATTAAACATCCTCAGATGAGGCCCCATTTTTTGTAACCACCCTCCCCCCTGCTACTTTACACAGTTAGCTACCCTGGTACCCTTGACTGGGCACATACTACTTCAGAAACACATTTAGACAATTGGTACCATAGAAACATAGAAACATAGAATTTGATGGCAGATAAGAACCGCTTGGCCCACCCAGTCTGCCCATTTCCCTACCTAATGGATAAGCTGCAGATCCTAGTTAACCAGCAGCCTACTTCTTCTTACCCCACCCCCTAGAATTGCCTTATGACTGCCCCATGCATGCTTGAATTCCACCACTGTTTTTGACTCCACAACCTCCTCCAGAAGGCCGTTCCATACATCCTACCCTCTCTGTGAAAAAATACTTCCTTAAATTACCTCTGAGCCACCCCCCCTCTATCTTCAAATTGTGCCCCCTTGTTCTCGCACACCTCTTTTTTTGAAAGATGCTACCCTCTTGGACTTTGTTGATTCCCTTGAGGTACATGAAAGTTTCTATCATGTCCCCCCCAACCCTCCTTTCCTCGAGGCTATACATATTAAGCTCCTTAAGTCTCTCTTCATATGTCTTCTGGTGCAGACCCTGCACCATTTTAGTTGCCCTCCTCTGGACCGCTTCCATCCTGTTTATGTCTTTGCGGAGATTGGGTCTCCAGAACTGCACGCAGTACTCCAGATGGGGGTCTGACCAGCTGTCTGTACAGAGGATAATAACTTCCTGTTTTCTACTGGTGATGCCTCTCCCTATGCATCCCAGTATCCCCCAGCCCTTCTTGCTGCCTCTCACATTGCTTGCCCACCTTTAGGTCATCTGATATGATCTACCCCAGGTCCCTTTCCATTTTGTTGTTGTTAGTATCTCACCCCCATTGTGTACTCTTCCCTGGTTTTTGTTTCCCAGGTGCATTACCTGTACTTAGCATTGAATCTAAGCTGCCATACATTTGACCATCCCTCTAACCTTGCCAAGTCCCTTCTCATCCTTTCCACCCCACCTTGTGCATCAACTCTGTTGCAGATCTTTGTGTCATCTGCAAAGAGACATACTTTTCCTTCCAGTCCCTCTGCAATGTAGCTTATAAAGACATTGAAGAGGACCGGTCCTAATACTGAACCCTGCGGTACCCCACTAGTAACCCCCCTTTCTTCAGAGTGGACTCCATTTACTATTACTCTCTGTGTCCTATTCTCCAGCTAATTCTTTACCCAGGCTGTCATCTTGGGACCCACTCCCAGGCTGGCTAACTTGTATATTAATCTTTGTATGGGACTGTGTCAAATGCCTTGCTAAAGTCTAGGTAGGCCATGTCCACAGCCCTCCTGATCTACTACTTTGGTCACCCAGTCAAAGAAATCTATCAGATTTGTCTGGCATGACCTTCCGCTGTGAATCCATGCTGCCTTGGGTCCTGTGCCCTCTGGCCTCTAGATCGCGACCATTCTTTCCTTCAGAAGTGATTCCATCATTTTCCCTACCACTGAGGTTAAACTAACAGGTCTGTAGTTTCCTGCTTCTGCCTTGCTCCCACTTTTGTGAGAGAATCACATCTGCCCTCCTCCAGTCCTCAGGTACCACCCTATCCTCCCATGATTTGTTAAAGAGGGTAGTCAGTGGTGTCACTAGTTCTACCCTTAGTTCTTTTAGAATTCTGGGATGAATCCCATCAGGCCCCATTGCTTTGTCCACCTTCAGTTTTAGAGTTCTTTCAAAACCCTTTCTTCTGTAAATGGATGGTATCAACTTCTGTATCCAGAGTGTTTCTACTGTTTGTTTAGGTACCTCCCCTCTTCCTTTGTAAATACTGAGCAAAAATATTTGTTTAGTATCTCTGCCTTTTCACAGTCACCTCTACCCACCCTCCCTCCCTCCCTCCTCTTTATTTAGCCTCACTATCCCTCCCTTGGTCTTCCTTCGCTCCGTGATGTACCTATAAAAGGTTTTATCCCCCTTCTTAACTGAGTTGGCTATCTTTTCCTCGGTTTGGGCCTTTGCTGTTCTGACTGCCTTCCCAGCTTCCTTTTGCTTTAACTGATACAGGTCTCTGTCCTGCTCCTTCTGTGATTCCTTGTACTTCCTGAATGCTTTCTTTTTATTTATTTATTTATTGAATTTTGTTGACCGGGTAGGCCCACTGGGCCCCGGAGGTCCCTTTTTCAGGGGTGACCCGGGGGTAAAAATATAACATACAGGTAAGCAGAAAATACATACAGGTAAACAGAGCAGTACATATTGTTAACATACAGGTAAGCAGAAAGTAAATACAGGTAAACAGAGCAGTACATATTTTTCTCTTGAACCTTCACTGCCACTTCCTTTGAGAACCATAGTGGTTTCTTACATCATTTCATTTTGTTTATTTGCTTCACACAAAGGCTTGTTACCTCTGTGATGGCAGTTTTTATTATTCCCCATTGTTCTTCCACCCCTCCTTCCTGCCCATTTGCTAGTGCATTCCTTAGGCACTCACCCATTTTGACAAAGTCAGCCCTCCTAAAGTCCAGTACTTTTGCCTTTGGATGGCTTAACTCTATTGTTGTGTTTATTGTGAACCATACTGTTCGATGGTTGCTAGTTCCCAGATGGCTACCCACTTCTACATCTGTGATCCTCTCTTCATCTCCATTTGAGAGAACCAGGTCTAAGATTGCTCCCTCTCGAGTGGGCTCCAATACTAGTTGTCTAAGGCATGCCCATGGGCATCTAGAATAACCCACTCTTCGAAGTGGCTGCTGCAACTGCACTCCAGTTAACATCTGGCATATTCAGATCGCCCATCAACAATATCTCACCTTTTCTGCCATTTCTAAGTATACTTTCTATCATTTCTTGTCCATTTCTCCCCTGAGAAGAGCTGTATATAACCCCTGTGCAAATTGTGGTGCCATTGCCGGTCTCCAAATTCTACCCAGCAGTGCTTCTTCTCCTCCCTGTTTTCCTTTTGTTCTGTTGGTTTGATTCCTTCCCTATGTAAAGAGCTACTCCTCCTCCTCTTTTACCCTCCCTGTCCCTTCTGTAGATAGTGTATCCTGGTATGTTTATCGTCCCAGTCATGGTTTTGTGTGTACCATGTTTCTGTGACTGCCACGATATCCAGATGTTCCTCCTCCATCAAGGCCACTAATTCAGGAAGCTTGTTACTCAGACTGTGGACATTGGTACTCATTGCTTTCCATTTTTTGATGACTTTACCTTCTGTTGCAGCATCCCCCACTGACCTTTCTACCTCGGTCTTTTTCTCATTTAGTACCCTGTTTTGTAGGGACAGGCTGGGATTTTCCTGTTGCTTATCAGTGCCTCCCCCTTGACTAGTTTAAAAGGTTGCCAGTGAAGCATTTAAACCAATTGCTCAAAAGACTTGTTGCCTTCCTGGACAGATGCAGTCCATCCTGCCAGCATCCTTAGCTTTGGGAGTGTATACCAGGCTCATTACTCCTAGAGGTCAAAAGGGGTGGGGGTGTAAAAAAGCAAATTATTATGACCTATAAAGTATTTACAAACAGGTCCTGGGGAGAGAACTTTTTTGCTAGGGCTGTGCTAGACCTGTACTTCTGGAGGGGTACCCAGTAAATCCACACAAGAAGCAATACTGTAAATGTCCAAACCAGAGCTGGGGTTCTAGAGTGTGGCTTTATTCCAAAAAAGATGTTCTCTAAAGCAAGAGTGGACCCCCAAGGTTTACACATCATGGCACTAGGAACTTGCAGAACAACAAAATGACTGAAATCTGATGGAAACTCTAAATACTCCTATATTTCACAGGACATTGTACATCTTGCACTGGCATTCCCATATGGCATATGACTATAAACACTCTCTCAGTGACACTGGCCACGACATGAACATTTCTTCTAGTGGCACTGGCAACAACTGAACACACATTTACCATATAGCATAGGACTTTTAAATTTCTTCCAGTGGCACTAGCCACCACTGGAAATACTTCTAGTGGCACTGGCCACAACTGAACATACATTTGGCTAATAACTAGCACAGCTCACTTCAGGGAATAAAATCCTCTTCAGACATTGGCCACTATGTCTAAAGTAACCAGGTGCCGTTACTGAACCTGTAGTGCTGAACTGGTTACTCCAAATGGGGGAGCTGCCCACTCTTTGCTCTCAAATCCATACCCAACCATTCTTTCATAGTTACACCTTAAACATTTTGAACACACTTGGGTAAATGCATCATTGAATGAACTTTTGCATCCAGCATTTAAGAAACATTACACTGGTAGTGTAGGAACTAAAGTGCTGAACAACGTGAATTAGTCATACATCTGGACCTCACAGTTGTCATCCAACTTTAAACTGAGAACAGTCTCAAACTTCTGAACAGAACAGGTGTACATTTCCCTTTTAGTCAGAGAAATACCACAACACAAGTACTTTCCTTTGGCAGCACAAAGTCGAATCTTACTCACTGTTAGAACATTACAGGCAGCTTCAAAATGTCCTGGATCAAAAGGGGATTGTTCCTAGGATCCATCCACCTGCAGTCCTTTTCACCCCTCTTCAAATTCAAATTCAAATTCTATGTCTCTATGTTTCTATGTTGTTTCTCTGGGGATGAAAATCAGGAGAACCTGCTGTAGACAATGGTTTCAACCACTTCACTGGGTAGACTGGAGAATTACCAAACTAGGGTGAGAAAGCAGGCTCTCCACTCAGAACCCTCTGCTGAGCGGTTCTCATTCCTCTCACTTCCAACTACAACTCTACACTGACTCCACTCACTACACAGACTACTCTCCCAAGATTCTAAAACTCCCCACTCACAGTCAGCCATGGCTTATGCTGCTGTAAGAGTTCTAAATGACCTCATCTCTCTCATCTCAGCTGAAGCCAAGTAAACAAGAGAGTGAGTGGGTGAAAAACCCATTTAACTAGTTATTCACCAGCTGCCTTTCCCTACTTAGCACTGACACTGATAGGATTCTAATAATCAAAGGGGACTGGGTGGTTACACTATAGACCTCCAGATAATTCCTACCAAGAAAATCAGGAATTATTTAACAATATTAATAGTATGGCCAGAGGGGGAACATCATATTAATTGGTGATTTTAACTTGCCAGGGATAAGCTGGTATGATCTGTCATCCAGTAATCATAGTGAAATATATTGATTGAGAATGGATTACACTAAATTATTAGGGAACTGACTAGGAATAACAACATACTGGATCTTGAGTTAACGGATATGATGGACAGTATCCATAATGTCCAGATAGTTGAACCACTACATAGTAGTGACCACAGTGTCATCATTTTCAGTATTAACACACAAATTAAGATCATAAGGGGAACTACAATGGGAAAAAACTATACTAAAGCAGATTTTAATTCAATTAAGAATTCATTGAAAGAATAGAATTGGAAGTCTACATGTAGCAGGGGCAGCATTAACTCCTTTTGGATAGACTTTAAAAACAAAGTTTTAATTCTTCAGAAACAGTATGTACCATGTAAAAAATCTACAACAAAACAGGGAAAGGTACCTCAATGGTTTTCAGAAAAAGATTAGAAAACAACTGAGCAAGAAAAAATCAGCTTGCAAAGCAATGAAGAAAGATAATAAATAAAACAAAGATTAATACAAAACAGAGTTAAAGAAAAGTAAGAAACTAATTAGATATGAATGGAGAAAATTAGAATTTAAAATTGCACATACACATGATAATGGGAAATTTTTCTTTGTTTATGTAAATAATAAAGCCAATGATAGGATAGTAGGCCCACTAATAAATGGTACAGAAGAAATACATGAACCTAACACGAGGCAGATATTTTCAATGTATATTTCTGCTCAGTATATAACCACAATGATACAGCAACACAAGGCAGTTATGGACTGGTTAAAATATAAGTAACAACCCGTAAAACAGATAGACATGAAAACTTCATTGAATGAGGTTAAAGAGCTCCTGGGCAGGATAGATAGCAAGACATCTGCAGGACCGGATGAACTCCAAGCAAGATTCCTGAAAGAAGTAAGGGAATAGATTGCAGAACCGTTGATATTTTTGTTTAATATGACACTGGAAGCTGGAGAGGTGCCAGATGATTGGAGAAGGGCAGTCCCTATCCAAAAAAAGGGAACTAAATCTAATCCCATAAGTTATAGGCCTATAAGCCTAACGTCAATAATTTGCAAAATAATGGAAACTCAAATAAAGAAAATGTTAGAACAAGACTTAAAAAAATTAAAGCATCTCAGATCATACCCAGCATGGAGTCAGGAAAAACAGATCATGTGCCACAAACGTATTGGAATTTTATGAAAAAGTGAGTCAGGCAATTAACGAAAACAAAGCAGTTGATATTATTTATTTGGACCTGGAAAAAACATTCGATAAAGTTCCTCATAAAGCTTTAATATTAAAACTACATCAACTGGGACTAAACAAAAATAATAAACTGGGGGTAGCTTGTCCGAGTTAGGTCATGTCACAAGTGAGGTCACCCAGGGCTCTGTGTTGGGCCCGGTTCTGTCAGTCTTTTTATCTCAGATATGGGTAAAGGGGCATTAAATTGGCTGATCAAGTTCACCGATGATTCTAAGTTGGGGGCTGTGGTTAATATTAAGGAACAGTGAAATAGCTAACAAGAAGATTTTAATAGCGTAAGAAAATGGGCAACAGATAACATGTTGAACCTCAAGTCTGGACAAATGTTTGGTGTTACATCTGGGAAAAAATATCACACATGACTATAGCCTTATGGGTAATGCCTTGAAGAAAGTGGACTCTGAAAATGATCTAGGGGTACTCATCAACAAGGATTTAAATTTCAGTGAACAGTGTCATAAAATAATGAAGAGGACTAACACAATACTGTGTTGTATAAAAATGCTTTTATCTCTAGGGATAAAAACTGCATCCATACACTGTACACAACTTATGTAAGGCCACAATTGAACTACTGCTCCTCCATCTGGAGCCCACACCTAAAAAAGACATTCACAACATTGAGAGGATGCAGTGTAGGGCAACCAAGATGGTGGCAGGGCTGAGTCATGTGTCCTATGAGGAAAGGCTACAAGATCTGGGGCTCTATACACTTGAGATGCGATGACAAAGGGGAGAAATGTTACAGATATGCTAAATCCTAAGTGATAAAGAATTAATGGACAACTTGGGAATAAAATTGAACACCAATAAAGGTAACTTAAGATGCCACAACCAACAAATAGTCATTCCAAATACTATATAGACCACAAGAAGGGGTTTCTTTACCTATAGGGCATCCATTAATTGGAATTTATTGCCAAGGGAAGTAGTCTCCGCAGGGTCCTTGATATTATTAAAAAAAAGACTTGACGAACATTATATGAGTATCAGGGATTCATGGCCCCAATGAGGTGGGAGACAGGTTCAATGGGCCATTGCCTCCTCCTATCTTACAAACCCAGTATAGAACCCAGTATAAGAGGTGGGCAAAATCAGCAAATTTCAATACGTAATATATTTTGCTAAATTTGTGCATTTCCCGAAATATTTTGCAGGTGCAAATGTGAAATTCTGCTGGCTAAATGCAGAATTTCACCTATGAACAGTGGAATTTCTCCACTCGCGGGTGAAATTTCACCTTTCATAGGTGAAGTTCTGCATTTGTACCCGCAAAATATTTTGTGAAATGCGTAAATTTCATAAAATATTTCACGTGGCAAAATTCGCAATTTCACCAGGATATCGCTGCCGAAATTAAATTTCACTGCATCTCTACCCAGTATTAAGTAAACTGGGTGCCTTATTTGCTAAGGGGTTACCTGGTGGGAGGTCTAGTGCTGGTGATCTGCCGGGAAGAAAGGTCAGACCCTGTAAAAATAAAAAAGAGATTGTAAGTATATTATTAATTTGTACTGGTGGAGTAAAACCAAGGGGAGAGGAGGAAAAGAGATTGCCTACTCTCTTGCACCAACACGCACATATATATTGTAGTTCATGCATATTGCCTGTCACCCTTTTGTAGAAGAAATAATGAGTGCAGCAATTTGGCAGTCAAGGGCTAGTCATCAGGTTGCCCTGGCTAGTGAGTAATAGCCCTGGTGGTCCAGTGGTATTTGGTGCCAACCTGGGACTAGAGGCAACAAAGTACTTTTATAATAAAACATGTGCCCGTGCTTTAAAATAATGCCCCTAGTTGCTGTGGCAGCTGCAAGGCACTGAGGCACCAAGTGAGAGAGCAGTTATGGTAAGAGCTGAGCCACGGCTCCGTAGCAGAACACTACTGCACTGAAGAGGATTCCCCCTTGAACAGCCAAGGAACGGCTATGCGAAAATGTGATCTCGGTCGCAGAGCAGGCTATGGCCTGCTGAAACAGGTATTAGTCGAGAGGGAGGCACATTGCTAGGAGTAGTCATCTCGCTGGCAGGAGGCCAGATACTTTAAATAAATAAAGTAGCTGGCAGGCAGCAAACACCAGGTATTGAATTCAGGGACTGGTTACTGTTATATCCATTAATAAAGTAAATGGGCACACATTCTAGAGTGGGGATGGGCTCCCACACTTGTATACACAGTCCAGGCACCATGCTCAAGTGGCAGATAAGTTCTGCTGGCCATAAGGAAATCTAAGCTAAACTTCAAAGAAATAAACATAAAAACTTGATTAAATCAATAAAACAAAGCCACAGGCAGCTAGTTTATGGTCCAGTGAACACATACATGCACATTTTATGCCATAAATATCTATAGTTTTAAAGCCAACCCAGTGGCACTGGAGGTTGAGGCACTGGTCGCTACACCTAACGCCACACCAGCGACCCGGGTTCAGGAGTAAGCCCAGGTCACCAGGTGTCAGCAGGTGAGAGAGAGGATCGAGCATCTGGAGGACTGCTCTCCCCCTTGGGGAAGGGAGGGTTTACCATACCACTTGCCGATCACCCTCTGGCATCAGCCAGGGAGATGCGACCAGAGCAAGTTGCCAATGTACTTTGTCGATGGGGAGGCGGGGAGTAAAATGGAGGAAAAGGAGCTGGCAGGCTCCATGATGGCCGCCACTGAACCCCATTCCCGCCCCTGATGTCTGATTTCGCCTCTGGTGGGGAGTGAAAGCAGGCGCCCCTTCACCTCAGCCCCACCACAGGGGGACCCATGGGGGATTTAGTTGGTGACAGATGGGGAACGGTGCAGCTGGAGACTGAGTTTCCTCCAAGGGAGGGACCAGAGCCACCTGCCAGGCTCCACAGGAGGATAAAAATATAATAGAAAAAAAAATCTATTGATTGTGAAATGGAGCGGTTTAAGGCACATTTCTTTTATTTATTTAAATATTCTAAAATAACCTTTGAGCAAGGTGCTTTTTTTCAAAGGTTCCACATCAGCAAAAGTGGGGGACAATACATTCAGAGAACACAACACTCAGTAGACATAACATAACATTGTTTTAGATTGCAGTACATAATGAGGAAGCAAAAAACTTAGTACACATTGCAATTACATAGTATCTCAATGGTTACAGGAAATGTTAAAATTAGGGGAGAAAAGTAGGGCTATGAAATATAAAAGGCTGCAAGGTGTGGAAAGAGGTAGACCTAACTTTATCATTTAAGTCTGCAGCCATGAGAGTAGGCTTTGTCAGGTAGCAGAGGCAGTAAGGGGTATGGAAGAAGGAGGGCAGCTTAAAGGAGAACAGTGGTTAGTTAAAGCTCCACACCCCCCCAAAACCTGACTGACCGATTTGGCTTTTGGCAAGAAAAATAAAAAATTAAATGTCTGCACTTACTTGCTAGCACACTCGTAAACTTTGCTGGCAGGTAACATGGTGGGCACTGCAGTGCCATCTCATGTTAGTGTGTGGTGCTGTACTGCTCACTTGTATGCTGAGTGAGCAGTTGGCGCCACACACTAACACGAGATGGTACCGTGCAGCACCCGCCATGTTGCCTGCCAGCAGAGTTTACGAGTGTACTAGCAAGTAAGTGTAGACACTTAATTTTTTAATTTTCTTGCCAAAAGCCAAATTGGGCAGTCAGGTTTCGTGGGGTGGGGAGCTTTAGCTAACTACTGTTCTCCTTTAAGGTAGCCAAAGAAGAAGGGTGGAGTGCTAGGAGTCGGCTAGGGCAAACAAGTGGGTGGATAGCACTGGAAAAGGGGAGGGAGGGGAAGGGGTGTGTGGGATGAGTGGATTTGATCAGAAGAAGGCTTGGGTGAGGGAGGGGGCTGAATAGAGGGAGTTGGGGGGTCGAGAGAGGGAATGAGGTGGGAAAAATCTAAGACCAAGGTATTTAGCACATGTACAAGACAGGGGAAGGAGAGGCTAGGGCCAGCAAAAAATTAATGAAGGAAAATGAATTGGCATAATTTAAAATGCACAAACTATGCAACTTTTTTTCTAAATGGCACTGCCAAGCCATTTTTAACCGGAGCTTTACCAAACTTGGTAGTTTTATAGAGGAAATGATGGTCTATTATGAAGAAATAGTCTTATTTGAATAACAATTGAAGAAAGTGGAGTTGCTAACCTGCTATGGTCAAGTAGCTGGGAGGAGTAGCTGTGGCCCAGAATCCGTGCAGGCAAGCAGGGTGGAGGAGGAGCTACGAGAGGGTGTGTGCTCTTGGGCAGGAGGTGTTACTGAAGCCCATGGGGCAGCCCCAGGGTGGAGTCTTAAACCCCAAAATGAATATTTAATTTGTCTGAGCATCAGACTAAAGGGAAAGAGGTTATTTAAAGGGAAATGGCTCATTTTAAAGGTAACTTTGTCCTTGTTAGTGTGTAAAGTTACACTGCAAGCTGTCTCTTTTCCAAAGGGTGGAAAACTTTAAGCTTTAGCAACTTCATGATCTCATAGTCCCATTTATTAGTGAAAAACACTGGAGAAAGCCAGGAAGGGGAGCTTTCATTTGGGGAAGTGGAAAAGTAATTAAACTTTACTTTGCTGTAATTTTATTGTGCTTAATGCGATGTACAACTACAATGAATCCAAGCTGACAGAGCAGAGTAGACCTGGAATTTTCAGAAAAGGCAGCTGAAAATTCAAACTTGGGATTCCATTGTGGCTCATCCTGCTGCAGAATTCCAAAGTGGAATTCAAGCTTATTGGTGCTGAGGTCTGGAACAGGTTCCTGTCCACTCAGTGACTAGGATTTGGAGAAATGGAATGTTCAGTGCATTTAAAAGGAGCTGCACAGCTCATTTTCAGGGAGATCAAGTAGGAGACAAATCTGAAAGAACCTGACCTGACCAGAGGGAGTCCAGCCTACTGAGGCCTACTGGTTGTTAGGGCCTGGGGACTAGCCCTCAGTTAAGTGTTCAGACTATAGGAGATCACTTGCATTCCAGTGTTAGGGATAGTAGAGCAGTAAGTGAGAGCAGGAACAGCTGTCACTTACTGCAAAAACAGCTCCACTGAAATAGTGGTGCGGTAAAAAACATTAATACTATGACTACAATAAACCGCACTCACCACTGCTGAGATAATGCCATGTATTTATTTAAATGTTAAAAGTGCTGCCAAACATAAAAATCACCGCTAACACAGATTTCCCAACCAGTTTCGTGCTCTAGCACATCATCAGGTGGCATGAGCTGACTGAGGTGGGTATAGGCTTAGTAGCCACTGCATGCTCTTAAGGCAAGTAATCTGAATGAGCAGCAACCAAGGTCCAAGGTGTGGCTTAGTGCTGGGTTAAGATTTTAAGTATCTAGAGGACTGGTGGGTGGTGGAATAGCCTACAGTCTCCAGGGGTAGCAGGTACAGACCTGTGGGATTAGAAACATGGTTGGGGTACTGAGCCGCAAATCTGGAGACCTGGGTTTGAATCCCATCAGCCCCCATTTCGGTACTGTGTGACCCTGAGCAAGTCACTTAACTTTCTTGTGCTCCCAGGTCACACCTGGAAACAAGCTGCGGGCTTAGTGTGCCTTTCCTGGTTAAACAATTTCCCCTTTCCCTAAGTTGGCAGAACAGTTTAGTAAAGTTTGCCTTCATTTTCACTTGGAAATTGTTTCAGAGTCTTACTGGGTTTACTAGGTAGAGTAGGACAAAAGAAGGCACAAGGCCCATTGAGATTGTCCTCCACAAAAGAGGGATATTATACAAGGTTATTACACAATAGCCAGGAATCGAGATTGGATTTAAAAGAGTCAAAGCCAACTGCGTCTACAATAGATTGTGGAAGAGAGTTCCAGCATTTTGCTGTTCTTATGCTGAAAAAATTGTCAAATGTTTTTGTATTGGCCCATTCAATAGTTAATTGCATAGAATGAAGTCTACCTGCAATTCTCTTATTGGCCAGTGTTAATCCACATGTCTTGAACAGACTCAGATTATGTACTAGTTTGTATATTAATAACAAATCACCCCTTTGCCTTCTCAAACATAGTGGATGAAGCTTAGTTTCACTAAGTCTAGTGTCATAACATTTATTTCTAAGTCTGGGAATAGATTTAGTAAACCTCCTTTGTACCTGCTCAAGTTGCTTTATATCAGTTTTAAGGTAGGGATTCCAGAAGGGGGATCTGTAATCCAGATGTGGTCTGACATACAGTAAGCTCTATACAATGGAATTAAACAGTGCTCAGATTTACTGATGAAGGATTTGTTAATCTGTCACAGGATAATATTAGCTGTTCTGATTACTTTGTTGCAGTGGCCACTAGATGACAACTTAGTATTGATCATAATACCAAGGTCTCTTTCGCAATCAGATGATTTAATTTCTTGGTTATTTAGATAGTATTTAAGAGCAGTGTTATTCCTGCCGAAGTGTAGAACCTTGCATTTATCAATGTTAAAAAACATTGAGTTTTTATTAGCCCACTGCTCAATAGAAGATAAATCTTGCTCGAGGAGTTGAATATTAGCTGTAGTGTCAACTCTGCCTCCAAGTTTTGTATCATCAGCAAACTTCGATAGATAGTTATTAGAAATAATGCCCATATCAAGAATAAAATGGTTGAAAAGAACTGGCCCCAGGCCCCAATATGGAGCCCTGGGGGACTCCACTTGTAACTCTTCCAGAGAAAGAAAATGCCCCATTTATTCTGACAAGTTGGGTACGATTAAATAACCATTGTGATATCCAATTTACCAGGAGTGAGGGACTTCCCAAATTATAAAGTTTATAAATCAACATGGAGTGGGACACATGGTCAAAGGCCTCACTGAAATTGAATAGCAGAACATCAGCTGGTGTGTCATTATCCAATAACTTACCTATCTTGTGATAGAAAGATATTAGGTTGGTTGTACATGAGTGGCCTAACTTAAAACCATGCTGTGGGTTACCGGAAATATTAAGTTGATCAGTAATGGTCTCCAGTCTGGATTTAATTAAGCGCTCCATTACTTTTCCTATGATAGAGGTCAAACTAATCGGTCTATAGTTCTGGACGTCAGACTTGTTTCCCTTCTTAAAAATAGGAGTCACAAAGGCTTCATGCCATACATCAGGTATAGCACTTTCCATTAGATTTTTTTGAATAGAATTTGAAGAGGAATTGCAATAGCATTTAGTGTTTCAAGTAGAAATATAGCATTGATGTTATTGGGACCTGAACTAGTGGATCTTTTGACACATAGAAGTGCATTCTTAATTTCTGTGAGATCGAAAGGAGGTATTGTGGAATCATGCCTTGTAATTGGTGGAATTGGTGAATCAAAGACAGAGCAAAAATATTTATTAAAATGATCCGCCATCTCTTTATTAGATGATATGGTGAGCCCGTTTTGACACAGTGGACCAATCTGACCGTTACCCTTACCATTGATATAGGAATACAGTGATTTGAATTGGATTTAGAAGGGGCTAAGTTAAACTTGAATTTAAGCTTAGCAGTTTTAATTGATTTTTTAATGTAGATACGGCAGATTTGTATTTGCGACTGAGAGATAGACTGTGATCTTTTTTCAGCTTCCTATATAATCATTCCTTGGTTCAAGGTTGTCCGAGTCTCACATCCCTGTGGTCTCCTGGGTCAGTCCAGTGCAGCACCTCTCTCTCTCCCACACATTTTCTGCAGCTTTTTGATTAGGGAGGTAATTCAAAGAGTTCCTGTGTGTACCCTATCAATGGTTGTGGGTGGGAAAAAAGGCAAATAACCTACTGGTGGTGCAGCTCTGATTTCTCCCTGTGTGTGTATTGCATCCACCTGGTGTGTTACACACACAAGAGTGTGTGTGTGTGTGTGTGTGTGTGTGTGTGTGTGTGTGTTATATTATGACATCATAGTATATTGCCATGGAAATAACTATGTCGCAAGCAAAGAATTTTGACTTCAAGACAGGTGCAAGCAGCAGGAACGGATGAAGTCTACGTCTAAAGGAAAAAGAGCTTGCTTTATTGCAAATGTCTTTAGTAATAAAGAATGGTAAGTGGATACTTATATCCAGGAGTGATTGGCTAGATTCTTTGTGGCTGTTAAAAGAATAAGAATTACAAGTGTCAAGATTTTCAAAGGTAATAATTGACTGTTTATGAATTAAACTATTGTAGCCACCCCTTCCCCAAACTGTCTAGGGGCATAAAGAATTTGCTGATAGACCAGGGAGAAAGGGCCTACAGCATAGCGAAACATCTCCGACACTGCACAGCAGCATGAAGTAGAAAACTTAGCCTACCTCTCGATGGCTTCAACTCTTCAGTGCACCCTTGATCTCTCTTCAATGAACTGACCTTGTCCCAAACCTCCACCATCAGAACCAGGCACCTCTGTTGATTTGTAGCCTCCAGATCCCCTTGTCTCTCGAGTCCCTCGATCCCGGTGCAAACTGCTGGAAACCTTCTGGAAATACAAACTCATGGCACAAATAAATATGAGGGCTTCACATTTAATTTACCCTCCTCGAACTAAATAGATGATCATCACGAAATTCCTTTCCAAGACCTGCTCTTTATTTTCACCTGTGTCCCAAATGATTTCAGAGAACACAGGGGCACCATCTTACACCATGAAATAAAACAGCTCCATGGGGCTATAAAAACCTTATACAAGCTCACCTTGCTGGAACTCTCGAGCAGTCATAAGGTGACAAAACCAGCAGTACATGCAAGGCTGTCATTCACTTTGGAAGCTTAGCTGATTTACCTAAGCAGAACATTCATCTTGGAAGAATCATACAGGCTCCTTTCCCACTGGTGCTGGTAAGGCATTCTTTTACCGGGTTACCTTTTCCCCTGTCTCTTTTCTTCTGCACTGGTCAGCATGCCTTGTCTCCACTTGGAGAAGCAAGCAGCTTCTTCCACCTGGCCCCTGGATTCAGCATGAACCCTATAGGGGTCCCAGGATTTCTCCTCCCGAACCAGGCCCTGTAACCCTCCATTTAGCCTGCACTCAAAACTGCTTGAGAGCAACCCCCACCAGCTCTGTAGCTCCTCCGGTTCTCTCGCTCCTGCTCCCACTGGTGCTGCAACCTTTTGTGGGCCTGAAAGGCCAGCTCATAAATGGTGGCTCCAGGGCCGGCCCAAACCTTAATACCTGACCAGCCCACAGAAGGCCGCAGCCCCCAGTGCTTACTTCCATCACCTGAACTACCCTGCCACAAGAGGAACCTGGCCCTGCCACCACCACCCAGGCCCTCTGAGCACCTCAAATCCTTTCTGGCATCCTTGGCATCCACTTCTGGCATCCCTGGCATCCACTCCTCTCTTGAGGTGCCCCTGATGACCATCCGGGGATGGCTGAAGCCTCCTCTCTGCATCCCTGCCAAACACATCCTGGGCTTGAATTAAGCTCCTGCCAAGAAGCTGCCCTCCAAGGCCTGTCCGAAGACCTGCAGCCAGCCCAGCCCTAAAATGCCAGTGCCCCAGGACCTGCCCCTCCAAGCAAGCCCCGTGAGTGGTGAAGAACACTCCTGGCCCCCTCTATGCCTGAGCCATCCTGCCACATGGGAAATGGGAGAGGATCTCTGCCACTGACCCCCACCCTGAGAGAACCCTACCATGGTTCCCAAAGCCCTGGCAGCCCAAGCCACACCTGCATGGGATCTGAATGGGGTTCCTCTATGCCCTACCAACTCCCTACTTTCTGGGCCTCCCCAATCCCAATGATTCAGTACTAGCTAGCTGGCCATCCTCCCTTGGAGCTCCCATCCCTGCGCCTTGATGCCACGCTGTTGCATGAAAGCCATCCCTAACTACTCACTTTGGGGGTGGTCCCTCCCACAGGCCCATCCCTAACCTTTGAGCTCCCTCCTTGCCTGCCTTCATTGCTCTTCCAGCCACCCCTCCAGCCTAAGGCCTACCGCCCAAGGCTGGAAAAGCCTACAGCTTCCTGTTCCAACCCTATTTATATCCCTTAAACCTGAGTTTAAAGAGCAGTTAGATGGATTAGATCTGTCCAACAAAGGATCCAGAGGGGTATTCCAATCCTCACTGATCAATATTTTGTATGACAAAAAGGGAGTCACAGCACTCAAAGTTTGGTCAAAAATACAGCAGTTTTACTATTAGGGCCATAAACCACTCCTATTACAATATCTGTGTGGTTACATTTCCCCAATACAATGATATATATCCACTCTGGGTCCTGAACAACTTGTGTAGTGGAAAGGTTCATGGACTTATTCACTAAAATAGCAGCCCCACATTTGTTAGAATATTTTCCTGCTCCAAATATTTGAGTATAACTGAATTTCTTGAGAATGTCTAATTTGTTGGTCGGTAAGTGAGTCTCTTGTAAAAAAATAAAATTATAATCAAGTGAATTAAGGTAACTGAGAATCTGCATTCTCTTAATCCTTAGGAGTAGACCTTTAACATTCCAAGAGGCCACCTTAAGTAATACTGACATAAAATAATACTATAAAGATACATAAAATGCTAATAAAGTCATTTTTTTCTTTTTCTTCTTAAAGTATTCACAGTTCTTTCAAGCCGCATTTAATTCCCTCCCTCTACCCCATAGTAGATTCCTCATAGAAACAAAGAATAACCTTATATACTGAATCCGAGTTGTCAGAAGTTGAAACTGTACCCAGTCCCAAAGACTGAACTCCTAAAAACGTTAGCACCGAGCTGAACCTTGCAACCTCCCCCCATCCCCAAACCCTTTTAATATAAAGTACATAGAAGGTGACAGATAGCAATCCTATAGCAATCCCCCCGGTCGCCCCTGAAAAAGGGACTTCTAGGCCCAGTGGGCATACTGGGTCAATAAAATTCAATAAATAAATAAACAATAATTTATAAGTAGAGATCTACAAGAGGAGTACAACTGGTTAACAGCCAGTTTGTAAATAATGAGGTGTATGATGACCTTCCCTTGAAAAGTCCAAGCAGTTAATAATTAGAACATACTGTAACTTGCAGATTGATGTACAACCATCCAAGTATCACAGGTATACAAAGCTTAAATATATCTAAATCTATCCAATTCTAAAAAAAAGTGCATTCCATATCACTTAACTGATACTAAAAGCTAAAATAAAAAGAATATAAGTGAGTATAAAAAATTATAGAACTTTATTAGAAGGGGAAAAAATGGAGTCAGGCAGACCAACAACTCAGCACTCTTAACAATATTAACCCAGGTCAAACTTGTTTGTACCTTCATTTTAGAAAGATATATAGCTCAAAATCTATGGGTTGCCTCTTAATTTAAGTTAATCAATATAGACTTACTTACTGATAGATGGAAGTATGTGACTTTGAATATAGTTTGTTTTGATGATAGAAAATCCAATCCTTGAACAAAGATCACTATCATACATATCCGTTCAAGTAACGAGCTTCTCTTAGTGAGAGAATGGTGTTAAAACATGAAGGTATACAGCATTACCAAAAGAGGGGTCTAGGAGGGGCAGGAGGAAACAGGAGACATACTGCACCACTAAACCCTAGGGAATTAAGAATGTTTTGCTTACAATTCCAGATCTGAACACATAAACCCAGATACAGAGTATATAAAATAGCTATACTAGCCTTATTAAAAACAAAACCTCTGTAGTGAGGTGATAAACCATATCCACATTTAACGAGAAAGTGTTACAGCTCCAGTCCACCTCACCACTTGGTCTTAAAAAAAAAAAACACTTCCATCACAGGGTGGCATCCAATAAGATGGGGTATAGTTTCAATGATAGGTACTAACTAGTATTATAACATGGGCTGTAAAATAAAAGTAAATCATTGGTTAAATAGGGGCATGTGACTATACATTAATCTTCAATATACGAACATTGAGTGTGAGCAGTCTGTTCAAGAAATCCAAACTCATGCAATATGTTGTGGTCTTGTTTCAATCTTAGTTCATGCTGGGTCAGTGTATGGATTAATGTGTCAGCAGCGGTAGCTCATGTAACCCCTAGGTGGCGCTATCCCAAGGGCTACTACCCCTGCCTGCTTGGCTAGTAGCAGGTTAAGGGGCCTGAGTTCTGAAACGGGTGCCTCCACCCGGAGATCAGAGTTTGTAGTGGTCAAGCTAACCTGGGCACAGCCCTCTGGAACACTGTAACTCTCCTCTTTCCTTACTAGTGGCGGAACAATACACACAATCACTTTCACAATACCCCTGATACACCACACAAGTACCCACACTGTTTGCACTTACCACCAGGGCTTTCCTCTGGCCTGGCCTTGGGGACCCCCTGTAAAACAAAGGTATACACAGCAAATAACAGCAGTACAGTACTCTTGCACAAACTGGAACCACAGTCAGGTTAAATGCAAAAAAGAGTTAGATCTGATTTATTTAAGGGGCTTGAACAAGGAAAGGGTGTAATCAGGTTAATTTGCTTAAAGGCTGTATCAATCAAACAGTTATGCATGCACTTCAGGGTCCGTAAACAGTCACACACTCTGGGTACCCAGATGGATAATGGTGGGCTAGCCAGCAACGTTGCAGCTGGTTGGGGCCTGGGATGTAGACAGCCAGTTCTGAGTGCTGTATTATATTTTTCTTTAATATAAAATGTATTAATGGCTCTGCTGAAAATTAAAATGCTCTAGGAATGACCTCTCTCATCCCTCCCCCCCACCAGATTTCAGCTGACAGATGCAGGCCAAGAGAACTGCTGACAGTATGTATCACACACTCAGTTTTTTTAGAGACAATGTGTTACTGGAAGACTTTTATTAAGGGTCCTGTTTCTCTGAGCTAATTATAGAGTTGTTAAGTTAATTTTGTTAAGAGAGAAATCATAAACTAAGTTTATGATGTTAAAGTAAGGGAAGCTAGTATGTTACATAGAAGTGTAAGGTTGTAAATGACCCTATGAAGCCTGTGTGAAGAGGGTACAGCATGAGATCAAAAGAGGTTTCATTGAAACTTGAGTTATGCTAAGGTTGCAGAATTAATACTTTGAAATTACATCCTGTGGTTGTAAAAAATATATTTTTGTTAGATATTTGACCAGAGGAGGGGCTGGATGACTTCATCCAAAAGGGGTTGGCCAATACTACTTCAAAAGATTATTCTCTTTCACTATAGAGATGCATTTTGTATCTGACACTAACCAAGAAAACATCTGAGCACTGAAAAGTATTTAGAAAGCAAGACAAATCTAAATATAGTTGTAGGAATTGCACTGTTTTAAACCTTGTTTTGTTTAAAGATATGTATGCCTTGTGATATAAGAGTTCTGCATTGTATGTTTGACATATTATTATATATTTTAGTAAAGACTCTAATTTTAGAGAAAACCTGATCTGTCTTTGAACTGCTTTCTTTTGCTAAGAAATATTTATGGTTTAGCAGACATATAGCTTGTATGGTGGTATCAAACTGAAAGGAGAACAGTTTTAAATCTGAGGTCTTTATAAAACTATTAAAGGGTTCATCTCTGAATACCTGATTAGGTGCCTGTAGGCAAAGATATCTGTCCCCCTGAAGACAGATATATCTGAGCCTGTGCATTGGGTATGCTAGCAGGAGGTTAACAGCTTGAATCCCTCAAGAACTGAGACCAAAGGTTGATCCGAACTCACAAAAACAGACAAGAGGGTTACCATGTCTGTTACACTGTTCACAAGACTGCGCTCAGAGGTTGGCACTTTGGGAGTAGAGGGCCTAACCTGCTGAGTGAATCTGTGACAGGGCCCTGTGATGGAAGAAAACAACATGCACAACACTCACTATTTGTAATCCAGAGCCAGAGGGCTCAGTTCGTAAAAAGAAAACAACAAGACAATCAGATGACACACTTTTAGATTAGGCTGTTGTTGCAGGGAGCTACCCTGATAATTACTCACGATACCTAAGACTGGACACAGGCTGGATGAAAATCAAGACAACAGGTGGTTAATCTGGAGTGCCAGGAGAAGCAGGGCCCACACGATTCGCTGAAGCGTCGTTCACGTTCAAGGGTGGAGCAGGGGGCTGATCCCCAGGCAGGTCTCTTGTCGGTGGTTTCTCTGTGCAGTGGGGTAGTCTGGCAGGGCCAGCATGGCATGGCCCAGGCCGAATGGAAATGAATGTGGATTCAGTCCAGTTAGGCTGGATAAAGCTTCCAGCATGCAGAACACAGTTCACACAGTGGGGAACCAAATCACGACCCACTTTCAATACACAGCACATTTACATGTAAAGGATTCTATGGTACCAGCAAGCAGAACACAGTTCACACAGTGGGGAACCAAATAACGACCTACTTTCAATACACAGCACATTTACATGTAAGGAAATTGTACTGTACCAGGCAAACCGCTCTCTGGTCATGATCGCAAAGTCTCTTCACAAACCAGGGATTCAAAAGCAGCTGGACATCCTGACAGGCTGATTGCATTCAGCAACTCTTCGGTCTTCTTCAGGTTAAAGCCTGGTCACAGTCCAGTGGCTTAAATAGTCCTCACAACTCAGATTCAGTCAGAATAAACTCTATTTTCCCTCTCACGGACAGCTGGCAGGCAGACAGACAGGCCAAAACTGGGTGCCCAGATGGAGAATGGTGGGCTAGCCAGGAACGTTGCAGCTGGTTGGGATCCAGTGGCTTAAATAGTCCTCACAACTCGGATTCAGTCAGAATAAACTCTATTTTCCCCTCTCACAGATAGCAGGCAGACAGACAGGCCAAAACTGGGTACCCAGATGGAGAATGATGGGCTAGCCAGGAATGTTGCAGCTGGTTGGGGCCCTTGTTCCGGCCACTAGTAAGGAAAGAGGGGAGTTACAGTGTTCCAGAGGGCTGTGCTCAGGTTAGCTTGACCACTACCAACTCTAACCTCCGGGTGGAGGCACCCATTTCAGAACTTAGGCCCCTTAACCTGCTACTAGCCAAGCAGGCATCAGTCCCACCAGCACTGATTGGTCCAATTTGCAGTCCAGGACCAAGAAAGTGGAGATAAACAAAACAGTTCTTGTTGCAAAGAAAGCAGGTTAGACAAACTACATTATCATTATCACTCTAAATGATTTTCAGCAAATAGTTACATTTTTCAACAGAGCTCCCTCTCAGATTACTTATGACTGCAATCCAGGTAGCTCTTAAAGAGGCAGTACACAGAGGCTATATAGGCACTCTCTGGCAACCACATTTAAACTGCTAAAAATGCAGAACACCAGCCTGGCAGTGAGCATTTAGGTAAGCTCAAGGAAGACTTTTTGGGAACCCCCATTTGTAAGGGGGTTACACTCGCATTGGTATTTGTCGAAATCGTTCAATTTTGAAACATTATAGTGTTTCCACCCACTCTCCCAACGAAATACTGTTCTAGCGCCGCAAGTCCCTCATGAGTATAGTGTTCTCATTAGCTCAGCATTTAAAAAGAAAGCAATTATACATGTCTCTAAGAGAGTACAGAGTAATCAGCTCCCCGGCAGCAAGTGCTACCATCCTGTGCAACAGAAACCACTGAGACTGAAAAGGAAGACAAGAAGGTGAGGGCGGTTTGCAGTAATTTGTATAGCATCAAATGAAATCTGTGTGTGTGTGAGAGAGAGAGAGAGAGAGAGAGAGAGAGAAGAACCACAGCATGCAGTAGAAGGTTCCAGCAAGTTATTTAGTTGTGTTGAGCTAGAGAAATAGGCACAGAGATCAAAACAGGAGCACTTCCCACACATCCAGATGTGACCATGCCAGAGTTGCTACAGAGAGACATCACCCCTAGACAAACAGATTACCAATGTTATAAGAAAAGTGTATTAATAGTGTAAAAAGTTGAAAAGAAAAGACAAAATGCAGCATTCCTTACACAGGGACTACTTTGTTTAGTAACAGGATACCCAACTCAGACGCTACATTTTCCAAATTTTCAAACTAAATAACATGCTATTTTCAAACTTTTAATAGCCCATGTTATAAGTGCAATAACCCATTCCAGGGTGTGTGGTTACTGGGAATTAATCAACATCCTGGCTGCTGTGAGGACACTCGGGCTGCGCCCACATGCCTCACAACGCATCCAGGGTGTTGATTAATCCCCAGTAACCACACACCCTGTCGTGGGTTATTGCTTACTTAAAGTGAGCATCTAGCCACCCCTCCAACCTCAGGTCTGCCTCCCAAGGCTGGGAAAGCCCAGAACTTCCTGTTCCTACCCTATTTATATCCCTGCAATCTGCTCTCTGCTGCCACCTTTAGGCGTCCAGCAGGGGTTAACCCCCAGAGCACTAATAAATCCCTAAGCTCGGTTGGGTAGAAGTGGAAGGGGGTCCCTAATGCGAGCATAAGCTGAGAGGGGGCTTACACTATCAATATTGTCCACTCTTTTTAACTAGGTTGTGCATGAAAATTTCTGCTGATACAAGTAAATGTGTACTCTGTCGTACTATCTATCTGTCTGTCTATCTATCTGTATGTCTATCTTTAATATTTTAAAAACTAATTAAACAATTCCTCCCACTCCCACCATACTGTAGCAGCAGGAATCCTGCCAGATGCTTTCGGCGACCACTGCATGACGTTCTCTATCAGGAAGATCTGGCATCCCCCCTCTTCTCCTAAATACATTTAGAGCAGGTCACTCCAATCACTCAACACTGCTGCTCATTTAAGTGACCTTGCTGCTGTAGATTGGTCAGCTATACCCTTCACCAAAGATATCGACATTGTCATCTCCCTGTTTCATTCTAAATACTCCTCTGTATGGGACAAGCACAACTCACTCAGAAAATCCAGGGTCAAAAATCACCATCAGCCTTGGATTACCCATGAAATCACTGACCAGTGCAAGTTCCGAGACCTTGCCTGGGCACGTTTCAAACTATCTCACCCTTTTCTGACCTCCTCTTACACAGGATTATTACAGGCTGCAAAATGACAGTATTTAAAGGCCAACCATCAGAACAACCCCCTCCAAGTTCTGAAGGATAATTCTTTCCCTTTTTGACCCTCACACAGTTTCTTCCCCTCTGGTCCTTCTTGTAAATGGTTCCACCCTCCTCTGTTGCTGCTCATTTCAATAAGTTCTTTATCACTTGTGCTCTTCCTTCCACTCACCCTCTAGACTCCTGGGCTCTTCCTCACATTCCCTGTTGTCTCCTTTCTACTGGTTTCCTCTTTCCCGCTGTTATTACCCAGAAAACTACTACCTTTCACTCCCTCAACCTGCGTAAATCCAGTCCTGATGTACGGAACCTAAACTACTCCAAATCTCTGCACCTGCCATAGCACATCCATTAACTCACCTATTCAACCTCTCCTTCTCCCTTAGTGCTGTCCCTCAGTCCTCAAAGTTGGCCACACTTAATCCACTTGACAAAGGGGAGTACTCTTCCTCCACAGGTACCTTCCAGTCAATCTCCCTCCTTCTTTTCCTTGTTAAACTGCAAGAGAAGCTTGTCTACACTAGACACTCTGATTTTCTATTTTCCACCGATTTCATCTCCTCATTTCAGTCTGGCTTCCAAAAGCATCGCTCCATTGTCTCCTCCCTGCTGCATGTAACTGATTCTATCTTCTCAGGGATGAATCTAGGGCACATCACTGCTGCCATTTTCATCGATCTGGCCAAGGCCTTTGACTCTCTCCTCCTGGATATGCTGAGTGCTGCTGGTCTCTCAGCTGCTGCTGTAGACTGGTTCCATTCTTCCCCCTCTGGCTGCCTGTAGTCAGTACAGGTTGGTAGTGCCTTATCACCTCCACTTCCCATCCAGGCCAGAGTCCCTCAGGTTTCCATCCAGGAACCCATCCTGTTCTCCATCTTCCTTAACAACTTCTCTACAACTTATGCCAATTTGCATATCCACATGTACATGGATGACACAGTCATTTACACTTCCAGTTCCTCCACTACAGCTGCGAAAGTTCTGCTCTAGCAAGACTTCCACAATATCTTGCTCTAGTTTCAGTCTAAACAACTCCGCGTCACTACACACACACACACACAAAAACCCTGTATCCATGACATTTGGCACCAGCCAAAAATTGGCCTGATTCCCAACTCTACCTATCATCTCCACCTTGGATGGCACTCCTCTTGAAGTGTTTCATTCATTGAAAAACCTCAGTATATGGTTTAAGTAATAATGCATGGCAGCATGTGTGTCATGCTGGGATAACATCATGGCTGGGGTGGTTGGCAGGAGGCCACAGGCCAAGTGCGTCCAATGCCTCAGAACGGACATCATCCCAGCACAACATACACCCTGGAGTGCATTATTGCTATTATACAATGGTTTGTTTATATTTTAAAAAAATAATTTCAACAAGCAATTCTTTAACAGATTTTAAGTTCATTTATAATTGTGGAGGTGTATGAAGGACAAAAATTGATCTGTTCCATTTTGGACAGTAAGTGGTGCTGCTGGTAAATAAGTGGGTCTGCCTCTGCAAATGGATGACCCCTTCACACACACTTCTGTCTTTGTGTTGCTGGTCCCCCCCCCCCCAACTTTCATTTTTTTTGTTTGTCTTGTGCCCGATAGTTCTCATCCCTGTGGGGGTCTATCATCTCCATGGAGTTTTAGTCTACTGGCTCCGCTGGCTGCCCTGGGATTGGGTGAGTCACACAAGATGAAACAGCAAACTGCAGTGGATGGGAAGAGGTGAGGACAGGAGTGAGACTTCCAGTTTTGGGAAACATGTCGGGTTACTGGCCGGTACCTTGTGAGGGGGAAAATAGATGGCAAAGCTGGTTGCTTTACTTAGAGCAAAGAAACCATGAAGGATGTCTGTCTTCTGTAACAGACAAATTGAATTTTCATGCCACCTTTAGTCCTGCGAACTGAGTGGCGTTAGTGAACCGCACAACCGGCAGTTACAGTCTCAATTAACAGTACATGTGGTCATCTGTGTGCTGGGAGTAGAGCTGTGATGTTATACTGGGGTAACATCAAATCTCCAGTCCTTCACTAACCAATCAGAGCACAGGATTCTTTCCTTGCCATTGTATAACAGACAGCAACTTTGACTTCTCTGCCCACAATGACGCCATCCATGCCATCCTCTGCCCTAAACTTGGTGCCTTCTACCACAATAAAACTATCTCCACAGGTATGCTGTGAGCTTGTCACCAAAATGGTGCTGTCAGTCTTTTACTACGCAACATAATCTATGGCACCACTCCCTCCCCCTCCCTGGTCAGACTGGACAGCCTCTGTAATGCCTTCTGTCGCTTTGCTACCAACTTCCCCTCTCGTACCCACCATTGCTCACTCCACTCTTCCTTATCCATTCTTCCTCTACTTTCACATCATCAGGACCACTGTGCCTCATTCATACCCAAATATTGGTTTGGGTCCCTTCTCTCTCCTCACTCCTCTCTTCCATTCTGTCTGCTTCCTGCTCCTTCTGCACCAGGGATCCTCCTACTTAGCTATTTCTCATCCCCGATCCTCTGCTGGGCAATCAGCTTTTCTCTTTTGTCTCCCTTTACTGTGGAACCTACTCCCATCCTCCCTCTGTTTTACTACCTCCCCTTTTTCCCTCAGGAACCAGCTGAAACGCCTTCCCTCCACCCTCTGCTCCTGTTTTCCCCCTCCCTGACTGTCCCCTTACATTCGCCTCCTGCCCTAGTGTAGGTGTGGCTGAACTGCCTGATTTTTGCTGCTTGCTCTTATTGTAGTTCTGCTTTAATCATGTACCCTATTCCACGTTACTGTAACAGTGAACTGTGTCAATACTATGTAATTGCACTTAACTGTGCACCATGTTCATGCTATGTATTTGCCTCCCCTGTTTTCTTCCCCCGGTCACACCTGGAAATAAGCCTTGGCTCAGTGTGCCTTTCCTAGTCACCAGTTTTCTAATAAATAAATATATACAGATTTTGGAATAATTGTAGTGGTCAAATGAGGACCAAACAATAAACTTGAACTTGACCTTGATTAAAGAATGGAAGGAAATGTCTTGATATTCTGTGTTTTTTGAAATGCTAAGAGATTCGAGTCCTATTGATGCCAACATTTTTTTTTTTTAGGAAACTGTAAAATCACTTTTAAGTAATGCGTCGCTTTATTTGCTGTGCCATTGAGGGATGGCTCGGGTGAACCAGCATATTTCAAGAGGAACTTTTTAACGGAGCTGTGATTAAAGGGCCTTGCACTCCCTGGGGACAGTTGGCAGCATCCCTGATGATTTAACCTATTTCTGAGACGCTAAAGCAGAACGAGATTTCTAAAAGGAATTCTGTGTAATCAGAAAATGGTACAACATTGAAGTGGCCCATTGATTAGCATTTTTAATCTTGTCTCCTGTGCCTGAAGTCGAAAGAAGGGCGAACATTTCCAGATCAGCAGCTGTGTCGCAGGAACCATGCTGTCCTTGATAGACCTAATAACATTTTGGATGTGGGATAACAAAGCAGGCCTGATGAGGGATATGCACGTGTACAGCTCAGCATGTAAAGTGGGAAAAGTGCCTAGAATCAGAGAGGAAAAGCCTCTTCACATCCTCAAGGAATCGCATGCCAAATGTGGTACTTCAGTCACACTGATCAGTACTTTGATGTCTATTTTTAGCTCAACAGAATAATGCATACATCATGCAAATTTCATGAGAGTGAAGACTCAGGAGTCAGTCAGGGTACTGTGCAGTGTCTCAGAACTGCAGTCATGGTGGTTATGCAGTGTCAAACAGAGATGCCAGAATGAAACCTTCACAGCTAAGGAACAAATGGCCACTGGCCAAAACACCTGACTGCCTAAACTGGCAGTATGATTGCCATTAATATGGTAAGGAAATTAATTTGGTTTTATATATCACCTTTTGTACATGCTGATAAACACACAGTGACAAGATTTTAGAGGTCCTGAAAGCTTGTATACCTTTACTGTTTGTTTAGTTATTTAAACATTGTTAACCAGGAGAGGCACACGGAGCTGAGGCTCATTTCAGGTGTGACTCCGCCACACCTGGGGAGGGTGGTAGAGTGTACAAAAACTAAAATTTACTAAACACAGTGTGTGGATACTTAGACAATCAATACAGATGCAGTGGTCGAGTACTGGCTAGGTAAGTAAACAACAGTGTGGCACTAAACAGTTTACAGCTAGGCAGGTAAACAGCAGGGTTTACCTATGCCGACTCAACAACACTGTTGTTGAGGTTTAGCATAGCGAGATCCCAGATGTCAACAGGTGAAATTTTGCCTGACAGACATCAGTGTGTTTTCTATTGGGGCTGTGCATCTGAACCCCCATGTGGAGCTGTGCCCCACACCCCCTTCTTAAAGATTCCCAACTCCAGGTTGGAGTTAACTCAAGGGGGGGCAAAAGTCATCGAAAGGACAAAATTTCACCCACAGGTCCCCCCCACAGCGACAACCTTAAAACCTGTCAAGATTGTCGCTGTGGGAGATTTTGCCGTGTGGGTTTTGCCATGCAGTTGGCATACCAAATAGCAGAATGGCTATAAACAATTTACATGTGGGTGACTATGGAAGGAGACTACAGTGTTTCAAGTACCTGAGTTGGGAGAGTGGCATTGCAAGACAGGGTAAAGGAAAAGACTTAATGGTCCCGATAGATAAGGTGGGCCAGGTAGATGGCAGGTTTGGAGAGATGGGAAGAAGGTTAGGAGGGGTGCTGACACAGACAGGGAGGAGCAGGAATCTAAAGGCTTGGAGTGAAGGGGAGAGGTGGAGAGAACAGGAGAGCAGATTCCTTTGAGAGGCAAGGCAGTAAGAGAAGGCTATTAAAGGTTACCTCTTGCCTCACAATGCACCCAGAGGCATGGGTGCTTACATCGCAGTCCACATCCTGTATTTGTTATGCAAGCAATAAGACACAACAGGGTGTTGGACAGTGTTGGGTTATACCCACATGCCAAGGGACATAGTGAGGCCTGATGCTGCAGGCAGAGGATCCAACAGCCCCATGAAATGTGGGTGTAGCTAAACACTGCCCACCTTGGAGTGTCTTAATGCATTTAGAAAATGGGGCAAAAGTTGTATTCTGATTTTTTTTTTTTGTTAATATTAACATATGATCTTGTTGGCTAGTGAGCACAAGCACACTTTCTTATTTTATTTCTCGCCCTGCCCAGTTGGCCCTCATTCAGCAAGGCGCCCAGTCCCATTCCCCCAATGTCCCCTGGGATTTGCCAACCTACTTCCCCTTGGACTTACCCACCCAGGGGGGGTCGGCAGGGAGGGCCAAGCCCCCGCCAAGGCACAGATCCAGTTTGAGCTGGCAGCCCAGCTGGTTGGGAGCGGGACCTGCGAGCACCCACCATCATCCAGCCACCATCACTTTTTCCCTTCCGTTTTCTCCCCAGCAGAGGAAGGGTATGCAATGATGCTGGTGGCAATGCTGTGCACAATCCTGTGTGCAGCACACCAGGCGCCTGTCCCACCTCTTCCCCCATTTGGCTGCGTCAGTGTGCCAACCCCTAGCCTCCACTAGGGGCCAGGCTAGCACCGGTAGTTGAGACCCTTCCCTCCCCAGAGGAGGGGGAGAGCAGTCCTGGAACATTCGTTCCTCCCCTCCCTGGCCAAGCCCTGGCTGACCAAGGTCGTTCCTGAACCTAGGTCACCAGTGTGGGAGCAGGTGAGGCTGGCGCCTCAGCCCTCCATGGCACTAGACCAGCTGTCACAAGCACATTTTCACACATGCACACTACCCCCCCTGCCGAGTCTTGTTCCTTTCCCAACCTCTTACATGTGTTTGTTTGCCTTCTCACTCGCTCTCTTTCTCTCTCTCTCTCTCTCTAAAGTGCTTATGGCTGAGGTATTTAAGAGAGCATTTCATACAGTAATGACTGAGTGACGTTGTGGGTGATATGGTTACCAGGGTGGAGTGGGAATCTTAAGTTGGGAAAAATGGTGGCTATTTAAAATATACAAACTGTAAGCTGCACACTGATATGAGTAGTAATGGGGCAGAGTGGCATTGCATCTTGTTTTCTGGTGGTCTCTGTTGCTGCATACATGAATGGCATTATAATACAATTAGCCAGCCACAATGCAGTATGTTTTAAACCCATTTTCTAATGGTTACTTGAGGGAGAGAGGGAGGGAGGAGGGAGGGAGAAGTGGGTAGGTAGGTTAAGGAATGCTTAGGGAGGTTAAGCAGAGTGGGAGAAAGCGTGATAGAGGTTAAATGCAAAGAGGTTAGGTGACAACTCAAGGACTCACAGCAAGTAAGTTGTAGTGTTAAGATTCAAGCCCCTGTTTTTTCAGTTCACAGCTCAGTAGAGGATGCACTCTGACATTGAAGCAGCAATGCAGTTATAAAAGGTTTTAAAATAAAAAAATACATAAATACCTGTTACATTTTTTTTTGTCATGCAGGTTTTTAAACTCCTTACCCCTTGGCTGACTCTCCATTGGCCCCATGTCCAGTAACCTCCCTGTCCTGCCATCCTCTCACCTCCTGGCATCACCTATGTCTTATACACTACAGAGGGGTCTTCAGGCATTCCCTATGGCTTACTCACAGTGCAAATGCCTTCAGGGATGTCCCCTCTCTGGAACATGATCCAGTACGAGAGAATCATGGCATGGGGCTCGAGAGTGCTGGGGCTGTCAATTGACAGTCGTGGTCAGTTTCCTCCTTTTCTTCCTGCCCCTGCAATCTCTCCTCCTACCAAGGCCATGGCCAGCTCTAGCTTCACAGTGATCCTCTGGAGAATGCACATCTCATGTCCTCCATGGCCATGTCACCAGGGTTTCTGACAGCTGTTGGAGTGGGACGGTGGCACCTTCCTCTCCAATCCAGGCAGTGCTGCAGTTGCCAGGACCCCTTGCTCAGGGGCCTGCAGAGAAGCAATGACCTGGGATCTTGCCTGAACCCAAGCTGAGACACCAGACAGTACCAGGTGTTACCACTGGGCCACCAGGGCAGCCCTAACATTCCCATTTACTTTCTGTCCGGTGAACTATGTATACTGTTTGACTCCACCCTTGGACAGGTTTAGCATGACATTATTCTTCTGGTACTAGTCTTTACTGCCCAGGTTTTCCCTGGTTCCCAGTCTCCCTCATCAGTCTTCTGGACTGCAGTAACTACACCATTCTTCCAAATGGGAAGGCAAGCAGTGAAATCACTGCCATTACAGCACATAGCAATGCCACTCTGTGGTCAGCTGGCAGAGAGTATAGAACAGTCAACACCCTCCCTTCCCAAGAGCCGAGTGTCTCACCTCTGGGCTGTACCCAGCCTCTTACCAGCTCCAACGCAGGATTCCTGGACATGCGAAGGAACTCTTGTATCCTAGGTTACATTGCAGTATACGTCCGTCATGCCAGTGGTCTGGCTACATCATGGCATTTCTGATCTGGGTTGTACCCAGATGTCTGAACATCTGACCAGTACTGCCCTGATAGGGGCATTGTTAGGACTAAATGAAAACTGATTTCACCAGCTCAGTGAATAACAGAACAAAGAAACATAAACAAGACAGTCAGTATTTTTATTCTTGTGGAGGAGGGTAGTCAATAACAGAAAATATTTCAAACACTGGTGAAAATGGAAGACAGCCAGCCCAGTGGCACAGAGGGTTGAGGCGCAGGATGCCACACCTCAAACCACACCGGCGACCCTGGTTCGGGAACGGACTCGGGGCACTGGGGTCTGGCAGGGGAAGGAGAGGACTGAGCATCCGAAGGACTGCTCATCTCTCCTGGGGTGGGCTGGGTAGCAAGCCTAGCTCTGTAGCGGCCCCCAGTGGAGACCAGGGGCACTACAAGCAGCGGAGCAGGAGGGACAAAACCAGAAAACTGGAAAACAGCTCCAATGGGCCACCGGATGATGGCTGCCATTCTCCGCTACTGCCAGAACCCTCCAGAGAGCCCTCTCTTAGTCTCAGTAGCATCACGAACCTACAAGTGCGCTGGTATGCCCTCCCTGGTGCTTTCCCCTAGGAGGGGACCTGCCTGGCGGGGTTATGCAGGATACTGGGTCAGCTGTGATGTGGGACTGAGGAGGTGGCGAGTGGGGACAGATGAGGTAAGTTGGGAAACGTGGCAGCCCGAAGGAGTGGGGGTCACTGGGGTGCATAGGGGGATATAAAAAAAAAGAGAAAAGAAAATGGAAGACCACAAATAGACACTAGGCAAGCAAAAAAAATCCCCTAAAATTTAGAACCAAAATGAACCTCCCATTAAAAATGTGTGAGTGGTTTGGAATGTAGATCAGTAATTAGCATTTAGTAACTTGGTAATTTAAGATCAAAAGGGGCAATAGGTCCTTCAAGTCCACCCTCCACTTCATGAGCAGGGACCAACAGGTGTACTTTGCAGATGTGCTTATTTATAGATTTTCCACCCACCTTACTACCCAAGGTACCCTGTGGTTCTCTTGATAAGCAAAATTTATCCAGGGTACCCTGTGGTTCCCTTGATAAGCAGAAATGTATCCAGGTTTAACTTGAAGGCCTGAATTGTCTTCATGTCCATGGTTTCTCCATGGGTAGGCTGTTCCATTGGGTCACTACTCTCTTGGAGAAGTGCCTTCTACATAGAAACATAGAAATTAATTTCAGATAATAGAGTTTGCCCTTTAAGGGGCAGACCAAGTTGTCCTGGTGCACCCCTTCCCTTTACTCGAAGATGGTGTGCTCAGAGGGGGAAGGGGAAGGAATAAGGGGCCAGAACAATAGGCAGACAACAGGAAGGGGAGGGGCTAAAGGAGGTACTTAATGGACAGCACAAGAGGGGTTCAGCCACTTTTTGCTGAAGTTTTGATTTTCTGAACTGCAGCACATCAGACTGGCATCGAGTGGAACAAAGGTTGGTGAATATATTCAGGGAAGAAGCAAACAGGCTAAAGTGAAAGAGGTATATAAAATATATATATATATATATATATATATATATATATATATATAATACACATAATGATAAGAAGTAATAATATCCTAATTTTTATTCAGTGAATCTGTGGTATGTCAGTTGAAACAGGACTCAGAAGTAGCCTTCCTTTTGTAAACTCAAAAATCAGACTTGATACTATTGGTGCTAGCATTTATAGGAGCAATGTATGGTGGATCTAGACAGGAGCATTGCCAGGAGGCAGGCTGTACAAAAGTTAGCTTTTGGGGCTGAGAAGCAGGCCGAAGAAAGGCCGTTTAGAAGGACGAGAGTACCCCGCAGTTTAGAGCTGGTTTGGTCAGCAGGGCAGGTTCCCAGCTTGTTTAAAAGCTTCATAGCCGAAAGAATGGTTGCCACAAGCAGTACGTTTATTCCTGTTTGGGAGAGCAGTGTTTTTTTGTTGGTTTGAGCGGCTGGGCATGGCGCATGGCTCGAGTTTGTTCGGTCGACGGGGCAGACACCCAGATCGATTTTTTTAAAAGCTTTGTAGCCAAGGTGTTAAAAACAAGAAGTGTTGCCATGAACTGTACGCTTTGTTGTTGAGAGAGCAGGGACAGCGCATCTATGCACAGGTTTTTTTTTTTTTGATTGGTTTGAATGGCAGGGCCTGGGTGTATGGCCAGTTAAGGGCCTTTCAGCGGTTTGAAGCAAGTGTTACGTGGTGGCCGGGTGTTTCTCTACAGTGTGACAAAACTAGGTCTTTCCATCTTTTTAAACACCAAGAATGATCAGGAATTGATAACGACTAGGCCTCTTTAGGGCCTTAGTACAGAGGAGGAGAAGTTCGTTTACTGGGTGAAGGGTGCAAGTTTGGAGCGGTATGGGGGCTGGAAGGGCTCTACATGATGGCGCTGGATCAGCGAATGAGGGGAGGGGCTCTAGACGAGCAAAAAATGGAAACAGAGTGTGGCTTTGGGGAGGGAACAAGAGACTGGGAGGGAAGGACAGAGAAAATGCTGGCTTGCAGAGAGGGCAAGGGGTCTGAGGGGTTTGTTGGGTGGGGAACCAACATAGTCGGCCATGTGGCGTGATGTCACATGGCAACGGGGGAGGCCCACGAGATGAACAAGAGCATAAAGAAAGGTGGAGGGACCAACTAGTAGCCCTCAGGGGTCAACAGGCCGAATTTCAGCCAAAAAGATCATTGGGCGCAAGGGAACGACGGGGGAAGAGGGACAGAGCATAGCCATCGCGATCGGCCACACGGCATGATGTCACATGCCGATGGTTCAGGCCAGCGAGACGAACAGGGTGCAAGAAAAGGGGGGGACAGGTAGTAGCCCTCAGACATCAGCGAGGTAATTTTAAGCCAAACAGAGCATCGGGGCATAGTGCAAGGGTTGAGAAGAGGTATAGAGTGGAGCCAGCTCGTGCGACCAAGTGGCATGACGTCACATGCCACGGAGTGAGGTCAAAAAAGCAGAGCTAGGTACGAGGGGGGAAAAAGGGGGCCTGATGGATGCTGGCAGATGGGAGGGACAAAGGTGAAAGAAGGGGAACTAAGCCACGCCTGGGGATTGACAGAGAAGGGCCAGGGGCAAAGAAACAAAGAAGGGCCTGGAGTATGGCTCATGTCACCTACGGCATTGAGGAGGACTAGAGGGCCATGCGGGGAGGCCAGCAGCCCACAGTAGAAGGGGACAGGAGAACAGAACAGCGCTAGAGGACGAGGGCAGACGCCAGAAGCGGGTGGCACGACACACCGCTCGTGGGAAAATGGGGGTAACAAGGTCCAGATGAGGCCTGCAGAAATCGGAGGGGCTGTGACACGCGAGGGAAAATGTGAGGCCTGGAGGGCCACAAGGGGATAGGCTGACTAGAAGGCCGGGAATGACACCCCAGATATGAGCATTTATAAAAAAAAAAAAAAAAGGGCAAAGTGATTTTGGGCAAAGTGATTAATGTGACTTTCAATTTTCTTTGGGCAGTTATCTCTACAGCTTCCACAGACCAACACAAGGAGATGGCACTGAGGAAGAGCAAGCCATCTAAAGAGGACACCTACAAAGCCATAGTGGAGCTCACGGAGAAGGCCATCAGGGTGTGGCAGATGGTGGAAGGAGGGGAGCAGGGGAGATTCGGGGAGAAACGGAAAGCGGGGAAAGGAAAAGGGGGCAACGGGAAGAGGCCAGCAGGGAGGCCATGCAGCCCTGCCAGGGTAGAACCCCAGCCAGGGATACCCCCCCCCAGAGCGGCCAGCCCAGTACCGATGCAGCCCCCTGTCCTTGTCCTGTCAGTACCTCCCCAAGACCAGGGTGTGGTTCCCCCAATGGAACCCAGGCTGGATCCCCCGAATGCACCAGCCCTCCTGCAGCCAATAATACAACCAGACAATTCAGGGTATCCTCAGTCCAGCAGGCCGCAAGAAACCGACAAGGCCACAGGTAAAGTAGCCGGGGCAGTAGGAGAAAGTATAAAAGAGTACATAGGTCAAATTATTGCAGCCCTCAGCAAAGGGGGACTGGGTCAAATGGAATCTGCACTGGCGGAGATTAGGTCGGATGCAATGGCAACAGGAGAGGATGAGAAAGGGTTAAAGAAGGCAGGTTAGGGAACAAGGGAGATAGGAAGCCCGGGAATGTGAATAGGGGAGCACGTACCACTGGCTATGAAAGAGAAGATCTAGAAGGGAGAGTACGTGGACATATTTGCATTAGTGAGCTGGGAAGTATCGGCAAAATACGAGGAGGCAGAGAACATAGAAAAGAGTGAAATGGCGACAGCAGTGGTTTTGTTGGGCAGAAAGGAGGACAAATTTACCAAGAGAAAGACATGGGATGGATGGTTTGTAGGTTTCGCTACATACTCAGCCATAGTGTTGGAAAAGAAACCTGAACTGGGCATCCTGTTGATCACGTATTCCCTGATAATAAGATGGGCAAAAGCAAAAGGCAGGGTAGGCTGGATTTATTACGACGAATTCTTCCGACAAAGGATGGTGGCCTATGGGGATGTAAGGTGGGATACGAAACAATTGGATCTGTTTTATGGATTATGTAACCGACCAGTCCACACCAGAAGGGGAGATGGGAAAGAGAGAGCACCTCAGAGGTGCTGCTGGGCCTACAATAGGGCATTCTGCTCCTGGCCCCAATGTCGTTTTCGCACGCTGTTCAAAATGTGGAGGTCACACCCGCGAGTAGATGCAGAACAACATGGGCACAAGGGACACAAGGGACAGGGGGGCAAGGAAGAGGACAGCAGTTTTGTCAGGAAGAAACAGGATATAGGGGCAGGCTTGGGGTAAAGGGGAAGAGGCAGAGGGCTCACAGGTAGAGGGGGCCAGAGTTATTAAATACAAGGAATGGATAAGGGTTGAAAATGGGGGGTATAATAGTAAGGGGGAGGGCAGATGACCAGTTCCAAGCCACAAGGATGCCCATTAAAACTGAACGGTGGGAAAAGTGGCTAAGAAAATATCCCGATAGGGAGGTAGCAGAGTGACTGAAGACAGGGTTTGAGAAGGGTTTCCCGTTAAAATGCAAAGGCCCGAGAAGAGCGAGAGAGGCGAATAATCTGGATTCAGTGAGAGGGAAGGAGGACATCTTAAGAAGAAAAATTGAGAAGGAGAAAGCAGCGGGTAGGGTAGAAGGGTCATACACTACACCGCCGCTCCTGAATATGAGAATCTCTCCATTGGGGTTGGTACCCAAAAAACAGCCGGGGGAATACAGAGTGATTCACCACCTGTCATTTCCAGAGGGGGACTCAGTGAATGATTTTATAAGTGAGGAATATAGCAAAGTGAGCTATGCCACATTAGAAGAGGCGGTGCAGATTATCCGGGCAACTAATGATGCCTGGATGGCCAAAACGGATATAGAGTCCGCATTCAGACTGCTTCCGGTTAGGAGGGAAGATTGGGATTTATTGGACTTTAAGATTGGGGAACAATCCTGTTTTGACAAAGCAATGCCCATGGGGTGTTCCATAGCATGTGTGACATTTGAGGCATTTAGCTCCTGTCTACAGTGGATATTTCAGTAGCAGAGTGGGTATAAGGCAGTAATATACTACCTGAACAATTTCCTGTTACTAGGAAGGGGAAGAGAGAGACAGAGAAAATATTGGCCTGCTTTCAAGACTTGTGCAGAGAATTAGGGGTCCCACTGGCACCGGATAAAACAGAAGGGCCCAGTAAGGTTTTGGAATTCTTAGGCATAGAAATAGATGCCCAGAATGAAGTCTTTAGGTTACCGGACAACAAAGTGGTGAAGCTGAAGGATCTGATTAGAGGGGTTACAGGGAAGAGAAGGGCACAATTAAAACAGGTGCAGCAGGTCATGGGACATCTGAACTTTGCATGCAGAGCAATTGGGCGAGAAGGGCCTTCACAAAAAAGCTAACAAGGGCCACAGCAGGCGTAACCAAACCGCATCACTGGATAGACATAACAAGGGGAGTTATAGAAGACTTCAAGGTCTGGGAGGAGTTCCTCAATACGTATAATGGCTGTTCCTTTTGGCAGGAAGAATGGGTATATAACACGGATCTCGAGCTATACACGGATGCAGCAGGGGGTTTGGGTATGGGAGGCTATTTAAAGGGAAGATGGTTTGCAGAACCACGGCCTACCAGTTGGGTGAGGGATGGGAAAGTGAAAGATATCACGCTGTTGGAAATCATACCCATATAGGCCTGCACCCTGGTGTGAGGGGAGAAGAACTATATAATCAGAAGGTCACATTTTGGTGTGACAACAAGGCAGTGGTGGAAGTTTTAAACATCAGGGGAGCCAGATCGGAAACGGTAATGTGGATTTTGAGACAATTAGTTTTAAGGGCCCTGCAATTGAACATGTCATTCAGGGCAAAACACATAGAAGGGGTACAAAACATCCTAGCTGACAGCCTTTCCTGTCTGCAGCTGGACCATTTCCGGATGCTGGCACCAACAGCAGAGGATCAGAAAACACCCACACCAACAAACATCTGGGACATTGGCAAGAGGGAGCAGAACTGCTGTTTCGCAACTCATGGGCACCACGGACCTTGAGGGCCTACGAAGGGGCATGGCGGGTGTTCCAAACATTCAGGGCAACACACCACATGGAGGTAAGTGGGCCAATCACAGAGGAACAGTTAGGGAAGTTCACAGTAGATCGGTGGGAGACAGGAACAGCTCACAACACAGTGGAGGTGTACCTAGCAGGGATTAGCTTAATATGCAGCCTTAAGAAATGGGGGGACCCAACAAAGTCAATGTTGATCAAGAGAATGATGCAAGGATGGGGAAGGTTGAAACAAAGACCCGCGGATTGTAGACGACTGATAGGGGAACAATGGCTTGCAAAATTAAAAGGGGCACTAGCAGCAATTTGCAGATCAAAAGACGAAGCGCGGTTATTTCACACAGTTTACCTGGTAATGTTAGCAGGGGCCCTGAGAGTGAGTGAGTGTGGGACATGGCAAGAAAAAGGAAGAAGGGGGGGTTGGAATGGGAAGCTATAAGCTGGAGGATGAAGGAGATACATATACTAATCAAGAAATCAAAGACAGATCAAGGGGGGGAAGGTTGCACGGTGACCATGAAGTCCCAAGAGGAGGACACAGTATGCCCAGTAAAAGCTTTGTGGGCTTACACCACAAGGGGGTATAGAACGAGGAGGTTATTTGTGCATGAGGACAGCAAAAAAGTCACCAGTTATCAGGTCACAGCTATGTTCAAGAAAGGCATGTGATTCTTGGGGGAGGACCCAGGCAATTATACTTCCCACTCCTTTCGAATAGGGGCTGCATCACAGTGGGCAGCTACTGGGGAGACGGTGACCAAAATGTTGGAAAAAGGGCGCTGGCGGTCTGCCAGTTACAAGAGGTATATTTGGGCATTGCAATATGGAGACTAACATGTCATCTGTTTTGTTTCAGGTACGGGACCAAAAAGGGGGGGAGGGGGAAGGTCAAGAAAAAGGGGACTACGAAAGGGAACTAAGAACAAAGTTTTAAGTAATAGATTCTGCTTAAATCCTGTAGGAAGAGGGAGGAGCAAGGAAGTATGGATCTGTGGTCACTCACACGTATATTGGGTGGAAAAGAGAGCGGAGAAAAAGCCTGGGGGAAAACCAGGATGTGAAAAAATGTAGGTTGGTTTGGCGAGGCATCTGAGGGATGAGATGGGCACAGCTGCTTCCTACACTAAGAGAGATGAGAGAGCAATGACCAGTTCCAGAACTAATTATCTTACATCTAGGGGCAATGACATTGGGGAAAACCATGGGTGGATTCCTACATGCAGGTAAAAAGGGATATGGAGAAAATACAACAGTGGTGGCCAGGGTGTGCCTTGTTTGGTCGGATATGATCTCGAGAAGGGTCTTGAGACATGAACACAGCCACAGAGCTTTAGACAGGGCCAGAAGGAAGATGAATAGAAGAGTGTGAACACTGATAAAGAGAATGGAAGGGCAGGTAATAATCGGGGTGGAAGAATGGGTAGAGGATTTCACAGGTCAGATGGAGTGCACCTGTCAGATCTAGCCATAGATATATTTAATACAGAAATGATGGGTTTTATAGAGGCATGGAGGAGACATGCAGAAAGTACAATATAAAAATATATATATATATATATATAATATATATATATATATATATATATAAAAGAAGGAGAAATAGAGGAGTTTCCTAGACTAAGTTGACCCCATGCTAGCTGAGATGGCTAATAGAAAAAAGGGGGGGAGGAGGGGAAGGGGGAAAGAAAAAGGAATAGGATGAAAAGAAGAAGAACAAACTGAAGGAGGAAAAATGGTCTTGGTTATTTTTTTTTAGTTGTTTAACCAGGTATAGCACACTAAGCTGAAAGCTTTTTAACAGGAGCGACCTGGGAGCACAAGGAGGTTAAGTGACTTGCTCAGGGTCACACAGTATGCAAGTAGAAGCTGTGGGATTCAAACCCAGGTCTGGTCTGCTGGATGTCACCAAATTGGCAGCTCAGAGCCTTAGACCACTGCGCTATACTGCCTCAAATCACAGTTACCTAATAGAAAAAGAGAAGAAGAAGACACCCAGGTTTTCACCTGGGGGAGCGAGAAGAGCAAAAAGAGGGATAATCAGAGATGAATATATGGATGCAATAAAATGCAATGGTGAAAGATATAATAAAAAGATGATGAGATGGAAATGGAATTATGATATATAATAAATTGATTGCCAAATCTGAGCACAGCAACAAACAGTGGTCTGTGTCCTTTGTGAAGAAAAAGGGGGGAGTCCGGGACAAGGACAGCTTGGCCCACCTAGGCTGCCCATTTTCACTACTTACTGCAATACCGCAGATCCTACTTGATCTCAGGCTTTTACCCACTCTTTCCTATTGCTAGGGACCCCTTGTGCCTTCCCATGCATTCTTGAATTCCCTACCATTTTTATTTATTTAGTTTTGTTTACTGGTGAGGTCGCTTAGATAATAGAATTGCTTATTTTCAGGCACGACCAGGGAGGTTACAGACATGGTGACCGAAGTTTCATAGCGACAAATACATTTACATTTTATCACATGTCTACAGAGGAATCGTTCTACATGACAACAATCAATAAGTTAAGGGGCATCTCTGAAACACTTGTATAGCAGCGCTATGGCATTACTTTAAAGAAACAGAGCCTTCAACTGTGGTACCCCCCACAACCTCCGCTGAGAGGCTGTTCCATGCATCCACCACTAACATTTATTTATTTAAAATGTGTTGACGGGGCCCCCTGAATTTGCCAGCTTGATTTAAACTTCAGGTTGTCCCCATGTTCTGCTGATACACACCAGCATAAAACATTTCCATCCATTCAACCTTGCCAATACCCTTCATTATAGCTAGAATATCTTTAACGAGCATCGGATATCACAAGGCAAGCTTCAGAAAATATACGTTTTTAGCACATTTCAGCTTACTGCATATTTTATGTTACAACAACATTTTTTGAACTTTAAAACTGTGGTGCAACTGCTTTTGGGAGTTTACTGAAAGCCATACACAATCAGGCCTGACTATCTGTGATAATAAAGTGTTTAAAGAGCTGTTGACACGTTCAGGACAACTTTAACAAAACATAATATTTAGGCACTGTCCAGCTTGTATTTCCCCTTAGTTCTGTATTCCTCCTCCCCATTATTTAGTAGTGAGGAGAACTACATGACAACAGGATCTTTGCTTTTGTAGAGTTCCTCTATTCCTGCTGCTGTCTCCCTACCTGAAGTCAATAGAACACTACTTGTGACATCACAGTCACTGGGATCTATGTGATAATGCTGAACGCCTAAAGGCGATCACCGTTATCGCTCAGTCAGAGTGCCGAACATATTTTAGGCACTCTACAACCTTTCCGGCGCGCACCACCACAATGGCGCCAGGACATATTTTATTACTTTCTGTGGAGGGCTATGCCCCACCCCTCGCTGGGCTTCACCTCCCCACACCCCACTTAAGGATTCTCAACTTCAGGGGTGCATGTTGGGGTGAAAGCAGTAAAATAAAAGGTTCAGGCCAGCGCAATAAAATCACACCAGTGCCTGATCCCAACCCGGTACCTCAGCCACCCCAGCCACTATCCAATCCCTGACGCCACGATGCAGCTTGACCAGCAACTGCAGCCCACCTCCAATTTGTTCGATATGCCTCTGGCACTTACCCTGGGTCTGTACTAGTTTTCTATTAGCCAGGTGATCATGGTTGTCTACCTTATCCACTATTTGTAATATGTCACTGTAAATCTGTGTCCTACTGTTATAATCAGACTGTTCTTTCACTGCCATTGTATACTGTTTAACTGTACCATGCTGCTACTGTCTAAAGCTGCACCCCACCATTACCTTGTACTGTATTGTTTGTAACCACCCGGGTCATGTCTGAAAATAGTCATTTCTATGTGTAACCCCACACACACACACACACAAATGGGGGTTCCTGAAAAGTCTTCCTTGAGCTTGTCTAAATGCTCACTGGCAGGCTGGTGTAATGCGTTTTAGCAGTTTAAATGTATTGCCAGAGAGTGCCTGTATAGCCTCTGTGTACTATCTCTTTAAGAGCTGCCTGGAGTGCAGTCATAATTAATCTGAGAGGAAGCTCTGTTAGAAGATGTACTTGTTTGCTGACCATTTGTTAGAGTAGTAATAATACTGCAGTTTGTTCTAACCTGCCTTCTTTGCAGCATGGACAGTTCCGTTTGTTTCCATCATCTTGGTCCTGGGCTGAAATGGGCCAATCAGTACCTTTAGGGACTGTAAATGGAGCCTGTCCCCAGGGGCTTTGTGGGAGCAAAATTCTGTAGGAATTGTAGTTTTTGCATTTTGGCACCAAGACAGACCTGGAGGGGGAGCTCTTGTTGTGACTGACAGAAGAATCAGCCAACCAAATCTTTTGGATCCTGAGGAAATTCCCAGGCTGCTTGCAGCTAGTTTCAGTTTGAGTTGGGAAGTGAAAGAGGTAACAGCTCAAGATAGTCGAGCAGCAATCCTGTGTGGATTCTCGAGGGAGAACTGTGAAAGGGCTGAGTTTTGGCCTGCCTGTTTGCCTGCTGTCCCTGAAAGGAAAAAGAGAGTTTATTCGGACTGAATCCAAATTATGAGGACAATTTAAGCCACAGAACTGTGACCAGACTTTAACCTGAAGAAGACCGAAGATTTGCTGAATGCAATCAGCCTGTCAGGATTTCCAGCCACCTCTGAACTCCTGGTTTGTGCAGAGACTCTGTAATTGTGTTAGCAATCTGCCTGGTACAGTAGACTTTCTTACATGTAAATGTGCTGTGTGCTGTTAGTGGGCCGTGATTTGGTTACCCACTGTGTGCTGAACTGTTTTGCTTGTTGGAGACTGCATCCAGATCCCACGGACTGAATCCGTATTCATCTCCATTGGGCCTGAGCTTTGCCACACTGGCCCAGCCAGACTACCCACTGCACAGAGAAAGCCATCGACGAGAGACCTGCCTGGGGATCAGCCCTCTGCTCATGCTTTGAACAGGAACTATGCCTCGGTGATTTGTGTGGGCCCTGCTTTTCCAGGCACTCCAGTTCAACAACCTGCTCTCTTGATTTCATCCTGCCTGTGTCCTGTATTGGGTATCGAAGTAGACATCAAGACAGCTCCCTGCAACAACAGCTAAATCTAAAGTGTTGCCATCTGATTGCTTTGTGATCTTTTCCTTCATGAACTGAGTCTTCCAGCTCTGGATTACAAATAGTGTGTGTTGTGCATGTTGCTTTCTTCCATCACTGGGCCCTAACCAGCTGCAAGCCGAATACCATGGGCAACGCCCTGGCTAGCCCACCATCTTCCTACCTGGGTACCCAGAGTGTGACTGTGTAGGGACTCTGACGTGCATGCATAACTGTCTGAATATATCAGATCTAACTCTTTTGCATTTAACCTGACTGTGTATTGTACAGTTGCTATTTACTGTGCATAACCTTCTTTACAGGGGTTCCCAGGGTCGAGCTAGATGAACCGGCCCTGGTAGTAAGTGCAAACAGTGTGGGTAATTGTATGGTGAATAAGGGTCTTTGTGACAGTGATTATTGCATATTGTTCAGGCCACTAGAAGGGAAAGAGTGGGGTTACAGTGTCCCAGAGGGCTGTGCCCAGGTTAGCTTGACCACTAACAACCCTGACCTCCGGGTGGAGGCACCCGTTTCAGTACCCATGCCCCTTAATGTGCTACTAGCCAAGCAGGCAGGGGTAGTAGCCCTTGGGATAGCGCCACCTAGGGGTTACATATGGTTAGCACACTCACCCAGTAAACAAAAACTAAATAAATAAATATTGTGCTTGATTGTTGTTCTTATGTAAAAATTCCCACATGTCGCTGCTCCATTCACTGCAATTGCTCTACCTGTTTGTTCTCACGCTGACACGGAACCTTTGTAAATGAGCTTCTAGCACAAAGGTTGTAATCTGAGACAATAAATAAATAAATAGGGAAGTATCACGGGTAAATAAGGTACAGGAGGAAGTATTTTTCAGAAAAAAGGTATTCAAGGACAAGGGAGCATGATAAGAAGCTGGGGGTAGATGCATGAGAGGTGTGAGGAAGTACTTCTTCACCAAAAGCATGGTAGGTTCCTGGAACAGTCTTCTAGTGAAGGTGGTGGGGCAAAAACAGTGGTTGGATTCAAGGATACTTGGGACAGACATAAGAGAATCTTAAGGAAAGGGATGGAGGGGTGGGCGAATGGGCTGAAGATCAAGGCACTGTGGTGATACTGTAGGCAGGGAAAAATGAGTGGACTTGGTGGGCCAAGTGGTCCCTATCTGCTAACAAATTCTATGTTTCTAAACATAGACAACGATGGCAGAAAAAGACCAATGGTCCATCCAATCTGCCCGTAACACCCTGTCATACCCCAATACCTTGTGTCAATAAGGTGCTTCTGTCTGCACTATCCACCCCCTTTCTCCCTGCCACTTCTACCGCCCGATTAACTAGTAAGCCTTTAACTCTCTCCCAACCATGCTTGAACAATAAGTGGTTTTGGCATCCACTGTCTCAGCTGGCACTGTTCCATGGCTCAGTGACATTCTCTCTGTAAAATAAAACTTCCTCACATCCCTCCTGAATCTCCCCCTGGTCCCCGCCAGCTTCCACTCATGTCCCTCTGTTCTAGATTCTCTGTTCCTGTTGAACAGTTCCTCACAGTTCACCTTGTTCATTCCTCTTAGGAACTTAAAGTGAAGGTACCATTTCTGGGGAGTCAAGAGTCACTGTTTTATGCCCCCCCCCCCTCCTTCCCTGGGACATAATGTGTACTTGAAAGTAAAGAAATAACATTTTAAAATAACACTAGAATTTCTTTTTTATTCTGATCACCATTTTTCCCCATAATCCCCACGCTACCCAGAGTTCTGTTCTCTCAATGATGTGGGAGGTACAGTAATAGGCCCAGAAGTCCCAAGAGAAGCAGACAGCAGTCACGATTCTTTTTGCAAGGAGAGTGACCCCAATTTTCTTGCAAGCTGCAGTCAGAGTGGGATTGATGATCTAAGAAGCAAGAGAGGTAAGCCAGGAATTATACTGTAACCCCTAGGTGGCGCTATCCCACAGGCTACTACCCCTGCTGCTTGGCTAGTAGCAGGTTAAGGGGCTTAGGTTCTGCAACGGGGGCCTCCACCCAGAGGTCAGGGTTGGTAGTGGTCAAACTAACCTGGGCACAGCCCTCCAGAACACTGTAACCCCACTCTTTCCCTCCTAGTGGCCTGAGCAATATACCATAATCACTTTCACAGTACCCCTTGTACACCATACAAGTACCCACACAGTTTGCACTTACCACCAGGGCTGGTTCCTCTGGCTTGACCCTCGGAACCCCCTGTAAAACAAGGTTATGCACAGCAAATAGCAACAGAACAGTACTATTGGCACAAACTGGAATCACAGTCAGGTTAAATGCAGAAAAAGTCAGATCTGGTTTATTCAGGGGACTTGAACAAGGAAGGGGTGTAATCAGGTTGATTGGCTTAAAGGCTATATTAATCAAACAGTTATGCATGTGTTTAAGTCCCACACAGTCACACCTCTGGGTACCCAGGTAGGAGACGGGTGGGCTAGCCAGAACGTTGCAGCTGGTTGGGGCTATGTGATGGAAGAAAGCAACAAGTACAACACGCACTATTTGTAATCCAGAGCTGGAGGGCTCAGTTCGTAAAAGAAAAGCAACCAGACAATCAGATGACAACACTTTAGATTTACCTGTTGTTGCAGGGAGCTACCCTGATGTTTACTCACGATACCCAATACTGGACACAGGCAGGATAAAAATCGAGACTGCAGGATGTTGAGCTGGAGTGCCCAGAGAAGTGGAGCCCACACGAATCACCGAAGCATCGTTCCTGTTCAAGTGTTGAGCAGGGGGTTTATTCCCAGGCAGGTCTCTCATTGATGGCTTTCTCTGTGCAGTGGGTATCGGGCTGGGCCAGTGTGGCAAGGCCCAGGCCCAATGGAGATGATTTTGGATTCAATCCATGGGGCTGGATGCAGCTTCCAGCAAGCAGAATACAGTTCAAACTACCGTGGGGAACCAAATCGTGACCTACTAGCAGCACACAGCACATTTCCACGCAAGGAAATTCTAGTGCAGCCTCCAGCAAGCAGAACACAATTCAAACCACTGTGGGGAACCAAATCACGACCCACTATAAGCACAAAGCATTCACATGTAAGGAAATTCCACTGTAACAGGCAAAAGGCTCTCCGGTCGTAAATACAGAGTCTCTGCACAATCCTGGAGTTCAGAGGTGGCTGGAGGTCCAACAGGCCGATCGCATTCAGCAAATCTTCAGTCTTCTGCAGGTAGGAGCCTGGTCACAATTCAGAGGCTTACTTCACTCTCCAAGTTCAGATTCAGTCCGAAAAAGGCACAAGTTCCCTCTCAGGGACAGCAGGCAGGCATGCAGGCCAAAACTCAGGCCTTTCCACAGTTCTCCTATGTGAATCTATGCCGGAGCTGCTGCTTGGATCATTCAAGTTGTAATCTCTTCACTTCCCAACTCAGAACTAACTGAAAATGCAAGCATTCTGAGAATTTCCCCAAGATCCAAAAGGTTTGGTTGGCTAATCTGTTTGTCAGTCAGAACAAGGGCAAGTGGTTACAGTGCACGGTCTTGACAACTTTGGAGTTATTCTCTGGGTGCACCTCGTACACTGGCAAATCATTCAACTTTACAACTACTACATGGGGAAGATGGTGCCACCTACCAGCAGTTTTGTGTCTGCCATGCAGTCCCAAATTGCATAACACACGGTTTCCAGGCCAAAGCTCTTGAGCCTTTACTTTTTTATCATGCCTCTCTTTGCTGGCGAGATTTCTTTTGGCGACCATTGTCTGGGCCAGTTGATAGGCATGGTTCAATTGAGCTTTCAGTTTCTCTACATACTGTAGGTAATTTTTGGCTCAGATCCCATCTGGAGAGACCCCAAAGCAGACATCAACGGGCAGTCGGGCCTCCCTCCCGAACATGAGGCGATAGGGGGAGAACACAGTAGCATCATTTTTTGTGCGATTGTTTGCATGTACCAAGGTGCTAATCTGCTGGCTCCACTTAGGCTTGTCTTTAGGATGGAGGGTGCCCAGCATGTCTAGAAGGGAGCAGTTAAAATGTTCTGGTTGAGGGTCTCCCTGTGGGTGATAAGGGTGGTTCTTGACTTCTGCACCCTCCATAGAGAGAGAGACATTTCTTTGATTAGCCGATTTTCAAAATCTCTGCCTTGGTCAGAGTGGATCCGTTGAGGGGCACCATAGTGGACTTAAGAAATTTTACACTAGCACCTTGGCCATGGTAGAGGCCTTTTGATATTTAGTTGGAAAAGCTTTGCATACCGTGTGAAATGATCTGTAACCACTAACACATTGCCAATATTCTGCTGATCAGGTTCTAAACACAAAAAGTCTATGCAGACCAGTTCCATGGTGGTACTGGTAGTAATATTTACAGGGGAGGCAGCTCTCTGAGGCAGGGCTTTCCTTTGCAGGCAATGACTGCAGGTCTTTACATGGTGCTCAAAATCTGCCCCCATCTTGGGCCTGTAGAATCGAGATTGTACCAAGTAGAGAGTTCTGCCAGTACCAAGGTGCCTCATGTGATTGTGAGGGGACCTCAGTACCAAATCTTTAAAGGCCATGGGCAGGATCAATTGCTACTTGTCTACTTGACCACCACGATCCACTGTCTCTCTGTACAACAACTGATTGAGTACCTTCAACCTGGGTCTTTCTTTAAACAATAGAGCAGTTCGCAAGTCAGGGGAACGCAACCTGGACACATCTTTCCCCGCACGCAGGGCATGAAGTGCAGGCTGAATCATAACGATCTTGGGATTGAGCCCACTGAATGCTGTCATTGTCAAACTGAGGTAGTGCACTAATATCTAGAGCAGAAAAGTGGCAATAGGCAGCTGATATACAGGTATCAGGTGGGCCCAAGCAATCTACTAAACAGTCCACTGTGTCCGCAGACATCTGTTCATCTCGGTCAAATTTTTGGCACAAGGCTTGGATGTCAGATTCAGACAGCCTGACCCAATCACTCTTGGAAACTTGCCTTTGTGACAAGGTGTCAGCATCAATATGGTTCAGTCCTGGCCTATATTCAACAGCATAAACATAGGTCGATAAGGCGGAAAGGCACCGGTGCCCAGTGGCGTCTAACTTAGCTGAAGTCTGTACATAGGTTAATGGGTTATTGTTAGTCTTCACCAATATTTTTGCTCCATAGAGGTATTCATGAAACTGGTCGACAATGGCCCATTTTAGCGCAAGGAACTCCAGCTTGTGCACAGGGTAATTTTGGTCTGACAGGGTCAAGCTCCTACTCACAAAGGCCACTGGTCTCAAATCATCCTCATGGGCTTGATTCAGCACAGCTGCTAGACCCTGCAGACTGGTGTTCATATGCAGTACATAGGGCTTGGTGGGGTCAGCATAGGCGAGGATGGGGGCATGGGTGAGCTGATATATGACTCGGAAAGGCTGCTTCACATTTGGGTGTCCAGCAGGGCCCAAAATGTTCACCTGTGCAGAAGTACTCTTTCTCTGGTTCTTTGACGACCCCCTTTTTATATTTACATAGATACATAGACAGTGTCGGCAGATAAGGGCCTATGGCCCACCTAGTCTGCCCATTTGAGCTTGTAAGTTCAGTTTGTTTTCCTAGAAGTCTATTTCCCCTTACCCCTGACCTCTAGAATTCCTTTATGTCTATCCCATGCATTCTTAAATCCCGTGATTGTTTCAGCCCTCACCACTTCCTCTGGCAGGGTGTTCCACTTGTCCACCACCCGTTCTGTGAAGAAATTCTTTCTCATGTTTCCTCTGAATCGTCCTCCCTCCAACTTCATCCCATGCCCTCTAGTCCTGAAACATCTTTTTCGCTTAAAAATAGTGTTTTCCTGCACCCTGTTCCTCCCTGTAAGATACTTGTATGTCTCTATCATATCCCCTCTCCCTCCTCTCCTCCAGGGAGTACATGTTCAGTTCCTTCAACCTGTCTTCATAGGATTTGTGATGCAACCCATGCACCATCTTTGTTGCCCTCCTCTGAACCTTCTCTCACCCTGTCTATGTCCTTACGTAGGTATGGTCTCCAGAACTGTACACTGTACTCCAGGTGGGGCCTCACTAGTGTCTTGTATAGCGGAATTATGACCTCCTTTTCCTGCTGGTGATGCCCCTGCCTATACATCCCAGCATCCTATTTGCTTTACCTGATGCCTTGTCACACTGTTTCCTACCTTGAGGTCATCAGAGATGACAACCCCAAGATCCCTTTCCTGCTTGGTGCATGCTATATCCTCACCCCCAACTGATATATTGTGCCAGGTTTTTGTGCCCCATATGCATTATCTTGCACTTCTTTGCATTGAATTTCAACTGCCAAACCCTTGACCATTCTTCAAGTTTCTGCAGGTCCTTCTCATTCTGTCTACACCCTCTGGTGTGTCTACTCTGTTACAGAGCTTTGTGTCATCAGCTAACAGTGAAATTCTGCCTCTATATCCTGTGCAATGTCACTGATGAAGATGTTGAATAGGACCGGTCCCAGCACTGATCCCTGTGGTACCCCACTGGTCACTCTTCCTCTGTGGAGTGACAGCCATTTACCACCACCCTCTGTGTCCTGCCACCCAGCCAGTTACCACCCACCACACTACTGTCCTGCCCACACCCATATTCCCCAGTTTGTGTAATAGTCTTCTATGTGGCACAGTGTCAAAGGCCTTGCTGAAGTCCAGATAGGCCATGTCCACTGCCCTCCCTGATCCACTTCCCTAGTCACCCAGTCAAAAATTCAATGAGGTTGGTCTGACATGACCTCCCTGGTGAAACCATGCTGCCTTGGGTCCTGTAGTCCATTGACAACCAGATGTTCCACCAATCTCTCCTTCAGTAGTGCTTCCATGATCTTTCCCACTACCGAGGTGAGGCTGACTGGTCTGTAGTTCCCTGCTTCCTCTTTGTTCCCACTTTTGTATAAGGGGACTACATCTGCTGTCCTCCAGTCTTTGGGTACCTCCCTGTTTCCAGTGATTGGCTGAACAGGATAGCCAGAGGTTCAGCCACCACCTCTCTTAGTTCTTTAAGGACCCTGGGTGCACCCCATCTGGCCCCATTGCTTTGTCAACTCTTATTACTTCCAGTTCCTTCAGGACCTCTTCGTGTAAAGGGACTTGTGTCCATTTCTGCACCATTCTCACCCTTGTACTCCCTTCAGACCCATTACCCCCTCTTCCTTAGTAAAGACTGAGCAGAAATACCTGTTCAATATGTCAGCTTTACTGTTGTCATCCTCCACGCTGCTCCCATCCTCCCCTTCAGTCTAACTATCCCTCCTTTGTCCTTCTTTTTCACTTATGTACCTGTAAAAGGTTTTGTCCCTTTAACCACTGATTTTGCAATGTGTTCTTCTGTCTGAGCTTTGGCTTCCCTTACTGACTTCCCTGCCTCCCTTTGTTTCTCCTGGTACTTCTCCCTATCCCTTCTGCCTGTGTCTTTTTGTATTGCCTGAATGCAGTCTTTTGGCTTTCACTTCTTTTGCTACCTCTTTGAAACCATAATGGTCTCCTTTCTTTTCCTCTTGCTAACCTGTTAATGCATAATGCATATTTATGGCTGGTAGAGGGTAACCCTGGGCAAGAGATTCACTAAAATACCACCAACAGCTTAATCTGGTTCAAGGTCAGTTGGCATTCATCTGTATCCCTTCCCCCGGTTGTGCCTGAAAATAGGCAGGATTTGTCTAGTGCACTTACTCGGTCAACAAAAACTAAATAAATAAAAATAAATAAAAGATTCAAGAGTGGGCGAATCACCTTTGAATAGTCTTTTATGAACCTGCGGTAGTAGCCACAGAACCCCAGGAAACATAGTTCTTTCAAATTATGAGGATGGGGCCAAGTAGTCAGTGATTCAACCTTACTGAGATCAGTCTCTATGCCTTCTGCAGATACTATGTGCCCCACATACTTCACGGAGATTTGAAAAAACTGACACTTGTCAATGGACAGCTTGAGGCCGAAGTCTTCCAACCAGTCTAGGACTCTAAACAGGCGGGTCTCATGCTCCTCTAATGTGCGCCCAAACACAGTGACATTGTCTAGGTACACTAGACATTCCAGCAAGTTCATATCTCCCACTGCACGCTCCATCAGTCGCTGAAAGGTGGCCGGGCACCTGAAATCCCCTGTGGCATTCTCAGGAATTCATAGAACCCCATAGAATAGATGAAGGCTGCTTTCTCACGGTCCTGCAGGGCCATCGGGATCTGCTAGTATCTGCTGCGAAGATCCAATAACGAAAACCATTTGCTCCCATTCAAACAATCCAGGGCATCTTGTATACGGGGCATGGTGTATTGATCGGGGATGGTCCACCGGTTCAGGGTTCGATAATCAACACACATCTTTACCGACCCATTCTTCTTATGCACAACCACAATGGGAGAGGCATATGGGCTCCTTGATTCTTGTATCACACCGGCAGTGAGCATTTCCTGCAGGTGTCTCTTCACATCATCTATGTGTGCTGGGGTGAGACATCGGAATCTCTCTCGAAATGGCTGGTCATCATGCAGGCGTATATGATGCTCTGCACCCTGGACACACCCCACGTGCCATTCTTTTAACGAAAACACTTGGTCTCTCTGGGTGAGTTTCTTGCTAATCCTAGCCTTCCATTCAGCTGGCAACAGGGAATCATCAAAGTCAAATAAGTCCGGGTCACTCTCTCCTTCTCACCAGAGCACTTGTTGCTGAGCAATACGGCAGTGTAGGTGCAGAGTACTGGTGCTAGGGTGCAACCCCTGTTCACCTGAATCTCCTGATCTGACACATTCCGAATCTGGACCATCACTCGTCATGCATAGACATGGGCACGAGCAGGCAAGATGCTGGGTTTGACCAATAATTCCTCTGGCAACTTTCCATCTCCTGGTGCATCCAACATTAATATTTTGTTCTTTACGTTTCTCTTTAGGTGGACTTCTCCATGGATTGTGCACTGGGCACTGGGGGCCAATACCAAGAAGTCAGGTTCCTTTTTCCACACTATCCCCACTGGTTCATCTCCGTCCACTTCATCGGGTCTCTGTTGCCAGTCATAAGCCCTTGTTACTAAGGCTGGAGTTCTTAGGACCCGTCCAGTCAGCTGCCCTTGTTTCTCATGGCAGAGTTGTGCTAGTCTCCCAAACATGTGGGCGCTTGTTCCACAACAGGGAACCCCATCATACAGTCCGTGGGGGACACACTAGGCCAGTGTCTCTACTTGCTCCTTTATGCTAATGACAGTTGCAGGAAAAGACAAACAGAGGCAGGCACATCCTAGATATGGATAAGACTTGTCGCTCAGCCCCCACACATGTAGGCCTTATAGAGATTGCAAGGGCACATCAGATAAGTGTTTGTCATACCAGTCCTGAAACACAGTGGTCACTTACGACCCACTGTCAAGCACAGCCTGAGTAGGAATACCATTCACAGCCACATTAGTCTCCATTGAAGGGCCCACTATCTTGGACCAATCTGGAGGGACAACAACAGGGGCCTGGACAGACGATTTAGCCACAGAGGGGTTTGAGTTAAGATGGCCAAAGCCTTTACTGCGGTCCTTTCGTGCACCCCTTGACCACTGACTCATTTTCCAAAGGTCTCCTTGAAGCCGGTTCACCACTTTCTCTAAGTCCTTCTGAGACCGGCATTCCCTCTTCATATGGCCATCCTTGCCGCATTTGTGACAAATGACATGCTCTCGGGGCATCCTTGGGGAAAACATAGCAGGGGATGCTGGATCATCAATGGGAGATTGTGATCTGGCTTCTGCAGGTAGTGTACCATGTCTCAAAAGTTCCTTGAGGGTGGCATTCAATTCCGTGAGCTCAGCCGAGAAGCCACCCTCAGTAGAGGATACCTGAGGGTGCACCCCCATCCCCATAACAGTCACGTCCTGACAGGGACCAGGGTCTCTGTCAGCAGGGAATACCTCAGTGAACGCACCCAGTTGTACTTTTCTGACTTCCTTCAGCAACTCCACCCCCCACCATTTAGCCCACTGCGGGACACTCTTAGTGGTCTCCATTTCAGAAGGGCCTTCTGGTGCCATGATCACTTGGGCTGCACTCATCCCATAATTACAATCTCCCTCTTCACCTTCTACCTCCCGGAGTTCTTTTATTAAGTCACAGTAGTCAGGTGGGTTACCTCTCCTCTCCTATCCTGGAGCCTTAACTGGATGATCTGCAGTTTAGAATGGTTGGCATGTTGCAGTATGTGCCCCAATCTCACACGGTTTAAATCACTGGTGGCTACCCCACCTTTCCAGTAAGCTCTCTGCAGAGCGCTTTCTAGGCAAGTAACATACGCAGACAAACTTTCCCCCTTCCATTGTTTGGTACCTTGGAATTTCCACATCAAAGTCTCCCCTGACTCAATGCTCCCAAAATTGCCTTCAAGTACAGATAGGTACTTCTGAGCAGATGTATCAGGGTTCGTGGACCTCAAAAATGTAATGGCTTCAAGGGCGGGGCCCCTCAAACTTTCTATGATTCTTTCCTGCTTCTCCGCCTCCACACACTGCCACTCGGGTACCAAGGGGGAAACATAATCAATCCAGGACTCCCAATCATCCTCCCCTTGGGGGGTAGGGAGGGTGCCCGAGAAGATTCTCAGCCTTCGGTAGGAGTCGTGACTAATGGCAGGTACAGATATAGGGGCCAGCATTGGCATGGGCACAGAAGTCGGGGCAGTAACAGGTGCTGGAGTGGGAGGGGGTGTTGGGGAAAGAACACCCCCAGGTGGCAGGAACAAGAACAGTTTCCTAAAGTCATCTATGCTTTTCCCTTCCTCCAGCAACAACTTAGCAAATTTCTCCTTAAATGTCTCAGATAGTGGTGGGAGGTCATCATCCCCAGGGTCCTTACTGTCTTTTGTTATCACTCTCCATGTGGCTGGGACCCCTTCTGAGGCAATAGTCTGTGGCACTTTAGAGCTGTCCACGAGGTCATTACACTGTACCAAGTCTATGAAAGTTTGTGCAAACAAATCAGCCTGTCGACCCACCACCACATGGTTTTTTAAACATTCAACTTTGGAGAGTGCTCCCTCTACAGTGTTCTTACTGGTACCAAGGGGAATTTCCAGTGTAAGCAGAGCATTTTGGGGGTCGAATCTCCTGCCCAGTACACCACCCCATCAACTGGTGTACAGCCATTTCTACTGGGGTAGCCATTAATCTTTAACAATAATTCATAATTTTTGGCCACTAGAAGGCACAAAATCCCAGAGGTGCCTCCAAGATGTAACCCCTAGGTGGCACTATCCCATGGGCTACTACTCCTGCATGCTTGGCTAGTAGCAGGTTAAGGGGCCTAGGTTCTGCAATGTGTACCTCCACCCAGAGGTCTGGGTTGGTAGTGGTCAAACTAACCTGGACACAGCCCTCTGGGACACTGTAACCCCCCCTTTCCCTCCTAGTGGCCTGAGAAATATACAATAATCACTTTCACAGTACCCCTTGTTCACCATACAAGTACCCACACTGTATGCACTTACCACCAGGGCTGGTTCCTCTGGCTCGACCCTAGGGACCCCCTGTAAAACAAGGTTATGCACAGCAAACAGCAACAGTACAGTACTCTTGGCACAAACTGGAACCACAGCCAGGTTAAATGCAGAAAAAGTCAGATCTGATTTATTCAGGGTACTTGAACAAGGAAGGGGTGTAATCAGGTTGATTGGCTTAAAGGCTATGTTAATTGAACAGTTATGCATGCGTTTAAGTCCCCACACAATCACACCTCTGGGTACCCAGTTAGCGAAACGATGGGCTAGCCAGGAACTTTGCAGCTGGTTGGGGCCCTGTGATGGAAGAAAGCAACATGCACAAAACACACTATTTGTAATCCGGAGCCAGAGGGCTCAGTTCGTGAAAGAAAAAGCAACCAGACAATCAGATGACAACACTTTAGATTTAGCTGTTGTTGCAGGGAGCTACCCTGATGTTTACTCACGATACCAAATACTGGACACAGGCAGGATGAAATCGAAACTGCAGGTAGTTGAGCTGGAGTGCTCGGAGAAGCGGGGCCACACGAATCACTGAAGCATCGTTCCTGTTCAGGTGTTGAGCAGGGGGATGATCCCCAGGCAGGTCTCTCATTGATGGCTTTCTCTGTGCAGCGGGTATCGGGCTGGGCCAGTGTGGCAAGGCCCAGACCCAGTGAGATGATTTTGATTCAGTCCGGGGCTGGATGCTGCTTCCAGCAACCAGAATACAGTTCAAACCACAGTAGGGAACCAAATCGCGACCCACTAGCAGCACACAGCACATTTCCACGTAAGGAAATTCTAATGTAGCTTCCAGCAAGCAGAACACAATTCAAACTTCAGTGGGGAACCAAATCATGACCCACTATAAGCACACAACACAGTCACATGTAAGGAAATTCCAATGTACCAAGCAAAAGACTCTCCATTCTGCAATTACAGAGTCTCTGCATAATCCTGGAGTTCAGAGGTGGCTGAGGTCCAGACAGGCCGATCGCATTCAGCAAATCTTCATTCTTCTGCAGGTAGGAGCCTGGTCACAATTCAGTGGCTTACTTCACTCTCCAAGTTGGATTCAGTCCGAAAAAGGCACAAGTTCCTCTCAGGGACAACAGGCAGGCATACAGGCCAAAACTCAGGCCTTCCACAGTTCTCCCATGTGAATCTCACGCCAGGGCTGCTGCTCAATCATTCAAGATGTTATCTTCACTTCCCAACTCAGAACTAACTGAAAATGCAAGCAGTCTGGGAATTTCCCAAGATCCAAAAGGTTTGGCTGATCTGTCTGTCAGTCACAACAAGGACTCCCCCTTCAGGTTCATTTAGGTGCCAAAATGCAAAAACTACAGTTCCTACAAGTTTTGACCCCACCAATCCCCTGTAGGCATGCTCCATTTTAAAGTCTCAAATACACTGATTGGCCCATTTTATCAGTCCAGGAACAGGATGATGGAAACAAACAGAACTCTCCATGCTGCAAAGGAGGCAGGTTAGAACAAATTGCAATATTATTACTACTCTAACAAATAATCAGCAGACAAGCACATCTTCTAACAGAGCTCCCTTTTAGATTAATTATGACTGCAATCTAGGCAGCTCTTAAAGAGACAGTACACAGAGGCTATATAGGCACTCTCTGGCAATCACATTTAAACTGCAAAAACGCAGGACACCAGCCTGGCAGTGAGCATTTGGACAAGCTCAAGGAAGACATTTCGGGAACCCCCATTTTACAATACAATGGCTCTAAAAATACTGTATCCTGATTGGCTGACTGGCACAATTTACAATGTGTATATCATGCAATGACCCCATAGGAAAAAGTGCCAGCCAGCCAATTCCCCCCTCCAGTGGAGTGCATGTCACTGAAACCCAAAAACATCAAACATGCCAACCTCCATATTGCTTCTGCTCACTTACTGACCACGGGAAATTAAAAATGACATTGCTGCTGACATTATAGATGAACAGGAGCTAGAACTAATAGTTGCAAATATTCTGGACAAGAATACAATCTCTACAGATATACAAAATACACAATACAGCAAACCAGTAAAGCACCTGATGCCAGACGAGTGAGAAACCATCCATCCCACATCTCCACCAAAGTCTCCACCAGTCAGTGCCTATCTCTTTTACTAAAATAAAATCATTGTATAATCGCAATATACCACAACAGGGAGTGGGTGATGGCAGAATTTACCCACACTTGGTATGGTTTCCTCACTCAGCCTGTGGCCTCATGAGCAATCCACCACATCAGTCATGGGTAAATCCTGCCATCACCCACACCCTGTCATGGTATGTTGCTTAAGTAGAGCATCTATAAATTTTACCTTCTGAAGTGTGGAATTTAGCTTTGGTTTCAGAATGGACTATGCAAGACAGAACAATGCTTGTCAGTATATAATATCAGTGCCTTATAGCTTGGTCTGCATGGTGGCAAATACAGGAAGCTCTGTCATGATCACTCTGTCATGATCTTGTCAATGGGAGCTCAGGGCAGGGTAGTATCATTGATGAACTGCTGCAGTGAAAACAATGCACTCTGCTGTCTGTTTCCCTTGGTGACCTCTAGGTCTATCACCATCTTATGTCACAGAGAGAACAGAACTCTGGGTAGAGTAGGAATTATGGGGAAAAATGGGAATCATAAGAAAAAAACACACCACCAGGGAGGCATAAAACAGCAACTCTGGACCCCCAGAGGTGGCACCTTCCCAAAGATCTCTATCCTAGGACCCCTCTCTTGTCTGGCCTCCAGTGAGTACATGTTTTGTGCCCTATGCCAATCCTAACAGGATCAGCTGTGCTGGCCTTGAATCATTTTGGTTACCTTATGCTGCACCATCACCATCCTGTCCTTGTCCTTCCTGAGATGAGGACTGCAGAACCGGGCATAGTACTCCAGGTGTGTCCTCATCATTGATGTATAGAGAGGAAGTAATACCTTTTTATGTTTGCTTGCATGCATGTGCAAGAAACTTAGTGCCATCATCCGAGTTTTTGTAGGTATGGCACCCTGTCTTCCAATTCAGTCAGTGTGTTTGCAGGCATGGCCACAGTTTACCAATGAATGCTGCAGCTGTCTATGACAGCAGTTGAAAATGCTGTGCTGTACAGTTGAAAGGGAGAGCTCAACTTCAGTGAGCAGCAATAAGATAATGCATGCGCATGCGCTCCCCCAACCACAAACACACATGCACGCATATTGTGTGCTCATGCGCTCCCCCACCCACGCACACACTGTATGGCTGACTGGGGTGCCCAATCCTCCGCCGCTCCCTGCTGCGCCCCCCAACAGCTCTTCCAGCTGCCACGCTGGGAGCCCACCCCAATGTGGCACAAGTCCCAGCTGCCTAAGAAAACCTGCAAGAAAAAACCTTCCTCGCTGACTGTCCTTACCCCTCCCCACCCGCACTCACCCTCTGCGCACCCTGCCTCCCCACACCTCACCTCACTTCATACTTATCTCCAGAATCTAGTGCGATGATCTTCGAGAACTAGGAACACATCTGCACTCTTCAAAGCTGATCGCATTGAGGAACTGTTGTAAGCCATATAATGGAATAAATAGGGTTTTTCAACTTTGATGCATATCTCAGGCATTTTAGAATTTTTCACCAAATTCAACATGAGGTTTTGGGACCCACCTCATGAATTCTGTCACTGTCATTTTGTTACTCGGCCCGAAGGTGATTTCGCATGGTCACTGCACGGAACCACCTTTTGGGACTGATTTACTTAAATGACAGTGTCACAGTTCATGAGGTAGGCCTCAAAACCCTATGTTGAACATTTGGTGAAAATTCCTAAATGACTGTTTTACGAGCATGCGCTATGCTGTTCCTACACACACGCCGTAAATTCAAGAATTTCCAATATTTTCACTCCAGATTTTTCAACATTGCCATTTTACCACACATCCTTATGAGCAGTACAGCTGTCATTTTTCACATCTTGCCCAAAATGTGTTTCTGCATGTAGCGCATAATGGTGCAGTTGGTGCAAAATCAATGTTTGGGACAGATTAAGAAAATCACAGTGACACTGTTCATGAGCAGATGTGTTAAATGGCTATGTTAAAAATTTGGTGAAAGAATTCTAAAATGGCTGTTTTATTGAGCATGCTATGCGCTGTTCCTACGCACACCTCGTGAAAGTTCTCGAATTTTCAATATTTTCACTCCAGATTTTCAACATTGCCATTTTACCACACCTCCTTATGAGCAGTACAGCTGTCATTTTTCACATGTCACCCAAACGTGTTTCTGCGCATTTAGCACACAATGGCGCAGTCGTATGCAAAATCAATGTTCGGGACAGATTAAGAAAATCACAATGACACTGTTCATGAGTAGAGGTGTTAAAATGGCTATGTTAAAAATTTGGTGAAAAAAGTCCATAAAATGACTGTGTTACGAGCGACCATTGCACAGTTTCCACGCACCCTCGTAAGTTCATGGATTTCTAATATTTTCAGTCCAGAGTTTCACCACTGGCATTTTTCCACACTTTCTTACGCAAAGTACAGCTGTCATTTTTCACACCATGGCCGAAATGTGTTTTCGCACTTCCAGCATAGAAATGTGTGGTCGCTGTGGGAAATAAACAACTGTTCAGGACAGATTAAGAAAATCACAGTGCACTGTTCATGAGCAGAGGTTCCAAAATGCCTGTGTTGACAATCTTCTGTAAAATTCCCTAAACTAATTGCATTACGGGTGTGCGTTGCGCAGTTTCTATGCACGTATGTGACTTCACCAGTTTTTATGTTGCTTGCACGCATGTGCAAGAAACATAGTGCCATCATCGGAGATTTCGAAGGTGTGTCACCTCCTCCGCCAATTCAGGCAGTGTGCTGGCAGGCGCGGCCCCTGTAAGCCAATGCATTTTGGAGCTGTCTATGACACGCTCTAAAATGCAGTGGCATACAGTTGAAAGGGGGAGCTACGCTTGAGTGAGCAGCAATAAGAAGCTGCTCACGCAGCTCCCCCCCACCGCAGGCGCAGCGTCCAGATGCACTGTTCAGCCGACGGGTGCCCAATCCCCGCGGCTGAGCTGCGCCGTCCTCAGTAGTTGGTGCCACGCTGGGAGCCTACCCCAGCTTGGCAATCAGTCCTTTGCTGACGGGCATGCCCAATCCCTGTCGGCTGAACCCTCAACGTCCTTGTGCCATGCTGGGGCCACCCAGCATGGCAAAGCGGATCCCATGAGCGTCTTTTTTTTTTCACCTGTAAGAACAACGGTCTCGCGTTAGCTCTCCACCCTCCCACAACCCGCACCCACTACGCACTCCAGCCTCCCACACCACCCCATACTTACCTCCGACTCCGGCGCGACGATCTTCGTGGACCGGGAACGTCCTGCACTCTTCAAAGCCAACGCAGGAACTGAGGAAATGCCGGTAAGCTGTATAATGGGCTAGATATGGGGGTTTCAACTTTGTACATCTTCAGCCATTTTTGGGAATTTTTGCACCAAATTTTCAACATTGGGTTTTGGGACCCCTTCTCACTTGGATGATTCACTGTCATAGTTATTCGGGCCGAAGGGGTGATTTCGCGCAGTGACTGGGAAATCTATCCTTCAGCCCTCAATACCATCATGACAGTGACATCAATCATGAGAAGGGGCCCAAACCCCCATGTTGAAAATTTGCGCCAAAATTCCAAAAAATGACTGTTTTATGAAAGTGCATGTGGTACAGTTCTCACGAGGCTCGTAAGTTCCCAAATTTCAATATTTTCACTCCAGATTTTCAACATTGCCCTTATTCCACACCTTCTTATGAGTAGTACAGCTGTCATTTTTCACATCCACCCAAATGTGTTTCCACTTCATGTAGCTATAGAATGGCAGTCAGTACGTAAAATCAATGCTCGGGACAAATTAAGAAAATCACAGTGACACTGTTCATGAGCAGAGGTCTTAAAATGGCTATGTTGAAAATTTGGTGAAAAATTCCTAAAAATGACTGTTTCTGACGTCGCTCTTGCAGTTCCTATACTGCGCTCGTAGGTTTGCTAATTTTCAATATTTCCACTCCAGATTTTCAACATTGCCATTTTCCACACCTTCTTAGTGAGTAGTAGAGCTGTCACTTTCATGATCTCATCCAAATGTTTGTCCCACATGGCTCGCATAGTGAGCGCGGTCGATGCCTAACTCAGTGTAAGGACATTAAGAAAATCACAGTGTCACTGTTCATGAGCAGAGATCTTAAAATGGCAATGTTGAAAATTTGGTGAAAGAATCTAAAATGACTGTTTTACGGTGTGGTGTACAGTTCCCATGCGCCTTCAGTGAGGTTTGTAATTTTCAATATTTCCACTCAGATTTTCAACATTGCCATTTTACCACACCTCCTTATGAGCAGTACAGCTGTCATTTTCACATCCTGCCCAAAGCGTGTTTCTGCCCATGTAGCGCCATTGGGCGAGTCGGTGTGCAAACTCAATGTATGGGACACATTAACAAAATCACAGTGACACTGTTCATGACCAGAAGTCTTAAAATGGCTATGTTGAAAATTTGGTGAAAAAAATCCTAAAAATGACTGTTTCACGAGCGTGTGTTGTGCAGTTCCTACGCACACTCGTAAGTTCGCAAATTTTCAATATTTACACTCCAATGACTTCCAAATACCTAAACAGCACATAGAAGCAAGCAACATTCGGCATTGACAAATGCTTGTTTAAATATTTTCACAGCAAATTTTCAACATTGCCATTTTTTGCACCTCCCCATGAACAGTACAGCTGTCATTTTTCACATCCAGTTAGAAATGTGTTTTCGCACCTCTGGTGCCAAATGGCGTAGTCGCTGTGCAAAATCAGCTTTCAGCTAACAAACTGATATTGCCACTGTTCATAAGGTGGGGGTCACAAAAAAACCCATGTTAAAAATTTGGAGTGAAAATGCCAACAAACGCCTGAGACGTTTGGGTTTCCAACCATAACGCCCCACCCTGTAGAGATTGACAGGCATCAGGGGTGTGACTTGGGATTCTCGCCTGTAATGCTCACACCATTCCACACCCAGCAGCCAGTGAGAGGCATCGAGGTGTGCTTTGGACTCTTCTGCCCCAAAGTTCACCCCATTCTCCTATACAGCACCCATCTCACCGTATTTCCTGATGGAATGGGGTAAGCATAAGGGCCAAAGACCCCACGGCACACTGTGACAATTGTCGGTGTCTGCAGGGTAGGGTGTGGTGAAATGGCATGGCCGTTATGCCTGACAACCCAAAGGCACACCCCAATGCCTGTCAGTCTCTGCAGGGTGGTGGTGGGGTTGGCTTCAGTTCAATACTTCACTGCCATTCCTATTATGCAGCTCTCTAACTCCTACACTACCAATGCCAGCAAGCAAACATTCGGCATTGACAAATGCTTGTTCCTTCTGCTGTCAAAACAACTCCCAATGCACCCAGCATCCTGTTTTCCTTACTGTAGGCCTAGTTACACTGGCTAGATTGTTTAAAGGAGTCACTTTATAATGACTCCTAGGTCCCTTTCTCAGAGGTAGTGCCAGATTAACCCTTCCCATCCAGTACTCCACTCTGGGGTTCTTGTTCCCTTTGTGCATCACCTTGTACTTCCTGGCATTGAACTGCAGCTACTAAACCTTGGACCACCTCTCCATCCTTTGCAGGTCCCTGTGCATCTCCCTTACCCCCACCTTTCTGCCTACCCTAACATAGAGCTTAGTGTCATCTGCAAAGAGACACACCTTGCCCCAAATTCCTTCTCCTGTGTCACTAATGAACATATTGAAAAGGACTGAACCCAAGACTGATCTCTGTGGCACCCCACTAATGACTGCTCTCTCCTCAGATCTGACTCCATTTACCACTACTCTCTGCTGTCTCTTTTCCAACCAACATCCCACTCAACTAATTGTCCTTCACTGGACCCAGTTCCTCTAGCTTCTTTGACAGTCTTCCATGAGGCACCAAATCAAATGCCTTGCTGAAGCTGTGGTAGAGTAAATCCACTTCAAGACCCTTCTCCACTATACCAGTCAAATTATACTAGCAGGTTGGTCTAACAAGACCACCCTGCCATGAAACCATGCTGTTTACTATCTCATTTTCTCCAGGTAGTCCACTACATCCTCTTTCACTAGGGTCTACATCAGTTTACCCGCAACAGAGGTAAGACTGTCAGGTCCATAGTTATCCAACTGCTCTTTGTCTCCACCCTTGTGGAATGAAATTAAGTCCACTACCCGCCAGTCTTTCAGAACCACCCCTGTCCGAATAGTTATTGAACAGCCCTACCAGGGGTTCAGCTAATCCCACTGCCAGTTCTCTGAACACGCTGGATGCATTCACAGTTTCGCCTTGGGGCCTTATCTATATTTAGGGCTGCTAGCCCTTTTCTAACCCTTTCATGAGTCCTTTTATAAACAAAGAATAAAATTAAATAAATTCACTGCATTGTTCCAAGTTGACATCATCTCATCCACAGAGGTAACATTTCCATAGTATATTACTAGTAAACACAGTACAGTTCACATTAAACTGTCTCACCCACTTGTTGCTTTAACATTTCTCAATGAGTTGCATACAGTAAGTGTTGCTGGATCCAGCACAAAGCCTTATAAAAACTGTCACCTAAGAGCTGCTTCTCAGTTTTGCATTGTATTATGACAGAACTGCAAGCCAAACACATTCTAGATGGACTACATGAACATTTTATTGAAGTTGCTCTTTCGGTGGTTAACTGTTGAAAAACAACACAATGTGAGTTACCCAGGCATTGCTAACTTTAAACAAACATTTATGAAATGGCTGGTAATAATCAAGCATTCTGATTGGGTAGTAAGAATGCATTAATATGTCTAACACCACAGAAAAAAGACCAGGCTGTGCTATGCCAGGCGGGCTCATCTTTTTGACCCTCTGGGCCAAGTGAAGATGAGCTTTATTAATCGATGCAGAATGGTCCACTAACAGACCCAACATGAGGTTGAAATCCCCAAGGTCGGGTCCTCCTCCCTTCAGACAGAAAGGTCTGCCACCGTTTGTGTCAGTACAGTGAAAAAGGCAGGACCATCCATGTTGGGGCCATAGACTGAACCCAGGCCCTCTGCCGTGGAAAGTTTAACCAACAACCACTATCCCAGGCCATCCAAGAGTTGTGTTTGTACAGTCCATTTCAGGGATTTATGGAACAAGATAGACACTCTGGTTTTGGCAGTTGGGGCTCAGCAGTGGGCCTCCATTCCAACCAATTTCTGGCACAATTTCTCTGCTTCCCCTCCATCAATTTTGTTTCCTATCATAGGGCTACCTGACATTTAAGTTTACGGATATGTGTCACCCTGATTTTTGTTTAATAGGGAAGTTTGAGCTGCAGATATTCCATGTGAAGCAGGAAATATCAGCCATTGGGGGATGCTGGCAAAAAAAAAACTATCTGGAATTGCCAGGAGTGAGGGCACACCAGTACCGAAGACCCCATGTTATATGTTACGGGATCAGGGCTGTCTGCGAGGATCCTATTGAAAAATGCTGCCAGCCATGATAGCTACCTTTAGTACAAAACTATATATAGTATATAAGCATCTGAGACCAACTGTGTGTAACCCCCCCCCAACAAATGGGGGTTCCCAGGAAGTATTCCTTGAGCTTGCCTAAATGCTCACTGCCAGGCTGGTGTACTGCGGTTTAGCAGTTTAAATGTGATTGCCAGAGAGTGCCTGTATAGTCTCTGTGTACTGTCTCTTTAAGAGCTGCCTGGATTGCAGTCATAAGTAATCTGAGAGGGAGCTCTGTTGAAAGATGTAACTATTTGCTAAAAATCATTTAGAGTGAAAATGATAGCGTAGTTTGTCTAAACTGTGTTATTTGCAGCAAGGACTGTTTTGTTTGTCCCCACCACTTTGGCCTGGGACTGCCGAATTGGACCAATCAGTACTGGTGGGACCTAAAATGGAGCTGGACTACAGGAGCTGTCTGGAGTCAGAATCTGTAGGAATTGTAGTTTTGGGCTTTTGGTGCCTTTTTGCACCTGAAGGGGGAGCTCCTGTTGTGACTGACAGATGAATCAGCCAACCAAACCTTTTGGATCTTGGGGAAATTCCCAGGCTTGCAGGCAGTTGAGTCAGATCTAAGTTGGCAGCTGAAGAAGCAACACCTCAAGACAGTCTCTGTGGAAAGGCCTGAGTTTTGGCCTGCATGCCTGCCTGCTGCCCCTGAGAGGGAGAAGAGAATCAGTTCAGACTGAATCCAAGTTTGTGAGAACAAAGTAAGCCACTGAGTTGTGACCAGGATCAACCTGAAGAAGACTGAAGATTTGCTGAATGCATCGGCCTGTCAGGATATCCAGCTACCTCTAAACTGCCGGTGTGTGCAGACACTTGGCAATTGTGACCGGAGAGCGGTTTGCCTGGTATACTAGAATCCCTTACATGTAAATGTGCTGTGTGTTTATAGTGGGTTGTGCTTTGGTTCCCCACTGTGTGGATTGTGTTCTGCTTGCTGGAAGCTGCATCCAGCTCTACCAGACTGAATCCGCGTTCATCTCCATACGGCCTGGGCCTTGCCACACTGGCCCTGCCAGACTACCCCACTGCACAGAGAAAGCCATCGACAAGAGACCTGCCTGGGGATCAGCCCCCTGCTCCATGCTTGAACAGGAATGATGCCTCAGCGAATCATGTGGGCCCTGCATCTCCTGACACTCTAGATCAACCACCTGCAGTCTCAATTTTCGTCCAGCCTGTGTCCAGTCTTGGGTATCGTGAGTAACCATCAGGGTAGCTCCCTGCAACAACAGCTTAATCTAAGTGTGTCATCTGATTGTCTTGTTGTTTCTTTTCTTTCTCAAACTGAGCCCTCTGGCTCCGGATTACAATTAGTGTGTGTAGTGCATGTTGTTTTCTTCCATCACAGGGCCCCAACCAGCTGCGATGCCTGCCTACCCCTTGCAACGATCCTGGCTAGCCCACCTCTTCGTCACCTGGGTACCCAGAGTGTGTGACTGTTTATGGACCCTGAAGTGCATAAATAACTGTTTGATTGATACAGCCTTTAAGCAAATTAACCTGATTACACCCTTCCCTTGTTCATGTCCCTTAAATAAGTCAGATCTAACTCTTTTTGCATTTACCCTGACTGTGGTTCCAGTTTGTGCAAGAGAACTGTACCGCTGTTATTTGTTGTGTATAACCTTGTTTTGCAGGGGGTCCCCAGGGTTGAGCCAGAGGAACCAGCCCTGGTGATAAATGCAAACAGTGTGGGTACTTGTGTGGTGTATCAGGGGTATGGTGAAAGTGATTACTGTGTATTGTTCCGGCCACTAGTAAGGAAAGAAGGGGGTTACAGTGTCCCGGAGGGCTGTGTCCAGGTTAGCTTGACCACTACCAACGCTGACCTCCGGGTGGAGGCACCTGTTTTAGAACTCAGGCCCCTTAACCTGCTCCTAGCCAAGCAGGCAGGGGTAGTAGCCCTTGGGATAGTGCCACCAAGGGGTTACATGTGCATAAAACAAGAGACCAAAGGAGTCACGTGATGCAGTCTGGCTGTGTGGCAACCCACATTACATACACATACCCTAGGCGCAACCGTCTCTTCATTAGTATAGAGCAGGTGGACCCAAAAACAGAAGAGAAGCACCTGCAGGGGAGGGAGGGAGGACACACACTAGGGGTTAGGGGCCATGTGTCTTGCCGAGTGCCTGCAGAGCACTCAAGGTAACACAGGCTCCCCACCTGTGGCATGGCATACCAGGTATGACATCTGGGTTTAGTGCCTAGTGGAAGGGCCATAGTAGGGACCACTGAATTCAGCCTGAAGGCTGAGTTTTCCCCAAACCCACTTGAGTTGTAGAAATACAAGAAACATGCCTCACCCAAAAAAAAAAATCATAGTTAAAACAACTAAGAGACAGTGCTAAGACTCATAAAACACAATGCAAGCAGGCAAACTGATGTGTTTAGTTGTAACAAAATTGCAGTGTAAACCATTCTTCGTCCCCTGCTTACCCCCACTTCCCCCTTGGGAGAAAAACTTGTGGGGAGATGTGAATAACAACAAATTCGTGGTGGTGGTGGTGGGGGGAATAGGGGTATGCTTCAGAAGGGGTATGTAACCAGGGAGTTTGAGTGATCCCCACTAAACGGGGCCCTGGTTGGTGTCCTGGCAATTAATTTAGGAGATTGTCTTCATTGATAGCTTCCTCAAGAATGGACCATGAAGGAGGGATGAGGGAGCCATCAGGCTCTGGCATAAACTACTATTACCCCTCTTGCCAGATGCATGCACAGATGCCCTCGGGATGGAGAGGGGGGAAGAGGCATCTATACTTGTCCACAAGCTATAGCTAGGGGAAGGATATATCACGCACTTATTGTACAGAGCCACATCAGGTCACCTGTCCAGGCTCCCTTAGCCTCTGAGTGATAGGACCCTACTGGTAGCTCTTTGTGATCTGTAAACCTGCCCTCTCTCCAGTATGAGTAGTGTGATCTTCTCATACTGGAGTGCAACCTAGGCAAGCAGGGGGTCAAAGCTAGCCCCCCCCCCACTTAACAAAACTCTCCTCAAGTGGAGTAAGGAAAAATAGCCCTTGGTCCATATGTCGTACTTTATTAAAAGGAATAATCTTTCAGGGCAACTGATTGGTCTGGCAGGGACAGATGGGAGACAGATGCCACATGGACCTTAAGCAACTAAGTGGGGGGTTCAGTAGGCTGGGGTCTCTGGGCTGTAGAAGTCAACCCTCTCACCTCTACACAACCAGTAAAGGGTGCCACCTTGATATTATACCAGGACCACTGGAATGGGCCAAAATCAAAGATATCAAAAGTGGTGACCTATGACAAACAAATAGTCTGCCATCAACAGAGTAAAACACATAAACGCTACATGAAACCACTGAATTCCTCTTGTTTGGATAATAACAGTCCCATTGTATGCAGGAGATTGTGAGTAGTTGCAGGCAAATCCTACTTTTGTGCATGCAAAATTTGAGTCCCCTCAAGGGGCCCGTTCTCGAGAGTGGGGCATCAACCATCTGTGTCCAGTCCTCTGCCAACATGCGGAAGGGGGGGCCTGCAGATTTGTTCCCAAGTCACAGAAAAAAGTACAGGAACAGTACCTTGTAACTGGGGATCATAGTTCCTCAGCCCAGAGCTTTGCATAATGTCTGCATTATCCTGCCATCTTGGCTGCTGGCTACCCTAGCCATGCCCCTTCAGCACACTCTTTTTGATAAGTGGCATGGCATCTTTGTGTTTCCCATCAAGGTTTTTATTACATTTTTCATCGACAATGTTACAGTTACATTGCAAGTTTCCTTAAAGTTAGTCATTTTCAGCAAAATTTTAAAAAAGATAACATTTTATTAGTTTTTTGTATTTCTGTTCCATTTTTTTTCTTCATTACTAGGTTAATGTGCATGGAAACAGAATCCTTGTCCCCCAGGGTTGCTCTTCTTCTGCTATTTAAAGAGCACAGGAAATGATTTCTTATTGGCAGCTGTTTTTAATGTTTCTATTTTCTGAAATTATATTCATGCCTCCAAACAATTCTTATTTAACTGTACTTGAATAAAACTTTATGTGAACAACTGTATTTTGTATTATCTTGCTTTCATGGGCATCATTCTGTACAGTTTTTATTCATAGACCTAGTAATTTGGAGATCTGGCTGTGTCACAGTTTGTGTACAGAACTCTAAGCACTATTGTGTATGAACATTGTTGGTTCATGCTTGATTTCAATGTGTTTTTAGAAGTCGTTCGGCATTAGTAGTGATGTCCTTACTGCAGCAGAACAACTCTTCATTCTGCTGCAGTAAGGACATCATACACAACAGATAGCTAGCCCAATAGCAGCCCTGATAGCACGGTCTGCATCGTGTGCAGAAATGGAGAGAATTCTTGGCAGCAATGATTTGTTTTCAAAAGAAAGTCAGACAGCAGCACACTCACCTAAAAAGTAACAGAGCCGCACTTCAGTATCCTAGTTATACTTATTAGCGATGGCAGCCACTGTTTTGTCTAAGCCTGTTTCTGATCGTGAAAAATTCCTATTAGAACAAGAAAATGTTAAATGAACAATGTTCCTACACTATATAGAACAGTGTATGAAAAACCAAGCACGACAAGGCTAATCTTCCCCCTAGTGGTTACCATGATGACTGAGAGACTTCTTAAGCTTCGCTCTCGAGGTCATCAGTCATCATGGTAACCACTCAGAGGAAGACTAGCCTTGTTATGCGTGGTTTCTCATACACTATCCAATATGTTCCGCTAGGTCAACAGCTTGTGCTTAGCATAAGAAGCAATGACATAGTGAAAACGCCAAATGACCAGTTCCATGAAGAGAACTGCATAGAATGTCGTCTATAACAAGAAAGCAGTATAAAACACAGTTTTTTACATAAACGTTTCTTCAGTTACAGTTGAGTTAAGCAATAATGCACTCCAAGGTATGCAATATTGTCAGTTAGAAAATGATAATTGAAATACCAGTTTCCTGATTGGCTGTCAACATTCCATTGCCATGCATCTATTTCTCGATAGAGCCCTCTAAGAAACGAGTACCGGCTTCATGCCTCACAGGCAAACTGGTATCCTTGTGCCATTTCAAAATTCAAAATCAAGTAGCCGCCATTTTTTCCAGCTCGCTAAGTGAACGACCAATGAGGCAGCCCCCCCCCGAGAAAGAGAAGGCCCTTCTAGCACAGTTCCCCAAATTCCTTTAAAAATCACAAACAGCAAGTAATTAAATCAACAAAAAAACAGTTATTACATAAAAATAAAACATTCTCAGTCATATCAAGGTGCTGCAATGTTAAGTAGTTACTCGCATCCCCATGCCCTCCCAAAAGGCAGGCCAATCTCGTAGATTGTGCAAGCTGCCAGCCGTGTTCATATTTGGGGACAGCTACTCAGGAAACTGCTGCCACTGCTACTGTGCCCAATTCTCCTGATGCCTACAATCTTCAAATTACAGCCATGCTGATAACCCCCCCACCGTTGAAAAACTGCACAGCACAACTATTAAATAGCACAGGAATGTACCTGTTTCTCCGCAGTTACTTATCTTTTTTTTATACCAGCTCACTCTACCACTATCAGCGTTCTTTTCCCAACCTTGCATCCCTCCTGACCAGCTCCATACTGCATTGCCTGCTCACTACCTATTCTTCCTGACCTACCCGGAAGCCATAGTGCAGTAAACATGAGTGGGGGTGTAAATTTAACTAAATCAGCCACTAACGCTAATGATAGGGAGAGGATATGTGGGGATGGTCACCACAGTAAGAAAACTCATACAATACAACATCAGCACCCTCTACTGGCAATTGTTGCCAATTGTGCCAGTTGGGGGACTACTTTACAATAAACACACTTTTCCATTAAATTGTACTTTTTTATTTATTTTTAACTTTTCAAATTTTGTGCTTAAAATGTGATACACAGACCATTTTCTGAGCACAATAATACCCTCCAGGGTGGGCAGTATTGGGCAATACCAGACCTTTCGTGGGCTATAAGGCCCTCCATCTGCAGCATCGGTCCTTATTACATCCCTGGGCAGTCTGGTATTGCCCAATACAGCCCACCCTGTTGGGTATTACTGCTTACATATTGCCCCACCCCAGATGCATTGCGAGGCACAAGGTCATAGGCTGATTGACTTCAACCACCTGAGAAGGGATGATATCCCATGACATTGCACACCTTGGAGTATATTACTGCGACTGTGAACTGGATCCATTTTGATTTTGTTGACTGATGGCAGGACCTTCTTTCAGATTAGGATTATGTACTGAGATATCAACCCAGCCAGATCTGTTGTCGGCCAATCAGATTTGAGGATTATGTCCATATATTTCATAATATTGATCATTTGGAGGCATGGATTTCATTTTTGTAACTAGGAACATTACAGGCTGCAGCCAGTTATCACAAATATCCTGTCCCCTTTAATGCTTGCTAAAGTCCTGCTCCTCTGCAGCATCATCATACAGCAGCAAACTGTGACGTCACAAAGGGAACTACGATGACTGTAGGAAAAGATCAAGCAGCAGAAGCAGATGAACAATAGGGAAGAAAGATCCTGTTTCCATGCAAATTAACCTAGTAATGAGGAACAAGGTGAAAAGAAATTCAGATAATTTATCACATAAAAGCTTAATTGGGTCTACATACAATATGTTTTCCAAAGGTTTCTCTGAAGTTACATACTCAGTAAAGGCATTGCACAGCAGGCCGTGGGATCTTTAACTTTCACCAGGCCAGCCCCACAAAGAGGGGCAGAAGGTAATTTGGTTTAATATTGCAACTGGAGTACTGCCTCCCCAGCAGTGTACCTGTGGTCTGTTTAATTATTATGATTATTATTATTTGTGGTTTTAAAGTTTATTGTACAAGGCAACCACTTTGGGCTGTGACTTTAGTTCTTCTACTGCTGGGATAAGTTGGTTTGGACAGTCCTTCTGCAGGTGCCCTGGGATCTCCAGTTTCCATGATGCAAATGAGACCTCCATTTTACTGAAAAACCTTGTATTGACTCTTTTTTGCTAATTTCACAATTTATGGACCTAGGACGGCCCAGCTGTGGTGTAGCATCTTGTTTATGGGGCGGGGGGGGGTCTTGCTTCTAATCAGTTTCACAGCTCAGAGGGGACTGAAGAACAGAAGGGACAACTGAAGTGCTCAAGGCCACACAGGAGTGAGCCAGTGACTGCAGTAGGATTTGATCCTAGAACTCCTGAGTCATAGTTTCTTGCTCTGAATACTGCACCACACTTTCTGACCTTGCATTACCATAATATACCATATAACCTTTCCACAGCTTCACATGAAATCCCATGGTGAAACAGTGCTGTGGTTAGGGACACTATCGCATCATCTAATACCCCAGCCACCATGTTGTGGTACATGAAGTATTGGGGAGACTGGAACCCAAAACCCTCCATTTTAAAGTAAAGCGCTCACCTTCCATGCTGCTAGTGCCACCAAAGAACAATACTGCACTGTAGTGATTTTAGATGCTGTCAACTACCATCTAGAATTTACTTATTTACCAAACATAGCCCAACTCTGATGCAACATCTTGTTTTCAGTGTGGTTCTGCTTCTATTTCTATCCATTTAAAATCTGGAAGTATGTAGAAACATAGAAAATGTTGGCAGAAAAAGATCATTGGTTCTTCCAGTCTGCCCCATTGCACCCTATCCTACCCTGGGACCAATCTTCTAGCTGGGGTTATTGCCCTCAACCCCTACCCTACTTCTTCCCCCATGTAGCTATTGAGCCTTTTACTCAGTCCCAGCTGTGTTTGAAACCATTAATGGTTGTTTCACCCACCACCCATGCTGGTAGGCTGTTCCATGGCTCAACCACTCGCCCTGCAAAATAAAACTTTCTCCCATCTCTACTGAATCCCCCCACCACACACACACACACACACACACACACACACACACACACCCACCAGCTTCCACTCATGTCCATGTGTTCTTGATTTACTATTCCGGCTGAATAGTTCCTTGTAATCTACCTTGCTCATTCCTTTAAGGAATTTGAAGGTCTCTTTCATATGGCCCCTCTCTCTTCTGGCCTCTAGCCAATATGTGTTCAGGGTTTTAAACCGATCCTCTTGGGATATGCCCTGTTGACCCAGAATCATTTTGGTTACCCTATGCTGCGCCGTCTCTAGTTAGCCTGTCTTTTTTTCTTGGCGGTTAAGTGAATTGCTCAAAGACTCACACTGGTTGAATTTGAACCTGGGTGTTCTGGTTCCCAAGTCTGCGCTCTACACACAAAACTGCACTGCCTTCCTACCCGTATCTCCTAGATATTCCTGCTTATACTACTAAAGGCTGCACTCACATGATTTCTGTATTCAAGAAGCAATCCTGTGTCCTCTCAGCTGTGCTTTTAGCCGATTAGCTGTGCTTTGGTTGCATGCAGCAGTTTGACAGGATGTCAGCAGATTCCAAAGCTGAATAATGTGGCTCTCAGAAAGCAGATAAGTCATAATTTGTTTTCCCCTGACTCTGGCTGAGCTGGTAATGCCACTTCACTTCAACCATGCAGCAAATATACAGCATTCAGGAGGGGAGGAAGGGCATAAACAGCAGCAGCACTAGGGCAAAACAGTCAAGCTATTGGGGGGAGGGTCCAAGCAGGGGTCAGGAGAGACAGTTCTGAGGAAACAGACCCCATTCCAGGGCCTGTCTGGTTCTAAAGTTCAGAACCAAACTGAACTTACCCTTAAGAAAAAGCTCTAAGGGTGGCTCAGTGTTAGCACTGCACTCCCAAACAGGTGACCTGGGTTTGGGTACGGAGTCCGGTATCTGCACCTGGGCGGCAATAGGTGAGGAGAGCGTCCCAGTCCAGGAAAAACAGACCACAAAGTCTACTGCTCAGATGGGGAAAATGATCCCTCATGTGGGGCAAGCCCTGGCACCACTGTTACACGTAAGAAGGCAAAAGAGGGATGCACTCCTCCTCCGGTAAAGGTGCTCCAATCAGGGATATGTACACAAACGAAAAAATTAAGATGGGCACACACCAGGAGCAGATACCAAACGCTTTTATTTTATATCAAGGCAGCATAGCATGAACAGTACTGGAAGAACACCTCTATGTATCGCCTCTGACCAAGGCTTTCATTTTTGCATACATGTGAGGTTCACTCACACTACTATGCAGAGCCCTGTGGATGGGAAAGGTTCAAGGTTAGCCCAGAATGGGCACGTAGTCTGCATGCAAACAAAACTACACAGTAGAGAAATACCTCCATCGTACCTTCCATATGACAGCATGGCACACTTGGATCCTGTGCTACAACTCTGTATCCCCATCGGATGGGGGCTATCAGAGGGGTGGGGGCCAGTCTACCTTAGCAACCCCACCAGAAAAAGTAAATCATGGAGGAATATGGAGCCAATGAGTAGGGCTCAAACTGGGGTCACTATCCTGATGGTGTGACAACAGTGGGCCAAAAATAGCTGTATGTTTAACTCTTGATGCAACTCCATTTATGTTAAAAGGACGCTGTCAACACCCTAAGGCCTCAAAGTGTCTCTTGTTTAAAAAAAGAAACATTTTATGATGGATGTTTTCTCTGTACCCTTGTTTGACCGCCCTGCGTGGTGGTCCAGTGTTTCTGTGCATACACCTGTATTATCCATTGTAATATTGTCCCTTGTTGTTGTACACTCCCGGATCGTGCTTGAAAATAGGTAGGTCTTTTGCCTACAGCACTTACCTGGTTACCAAAAGCTAATAAATAAGTAAATAAATAAATGATTGGTCACAGTCTGTAGAGATTCTGATGTAGCTGGTACTTTGATTCTGATTTCGTTTTTCTTTTTTTTTTTAAAGTGAAAAACAGACTACTCAGCATACAGAGAGGGTGGGGGGGGGGTCAAAAGCACACACCCCAACCGGTCCTGCTTAGTGACTCCTACACTGTTTCAGAGGAACGGGAAAGCCCCACTCATGAGCCTGAGGCTGGGACTAGGGAGGATGGGAGGGTCCTCCCAAACGGAGCCCCAGGGAAGGAAGGGAGGCAGGGGACCCCAGAGGAGGGGGAAGCTTCTCCTAGTGGGGGGCTCTATTGCCCAGGGAGTGGAGTTAGGGACACCTAGCAGGGGAGAGAGGGAGGTCAAGTGCCTCCCAGGAAATACCGTGTGAAGGAATGGGAAGTGGATCCATAGGATCGCTACTGCAATAGCTAGGAGGGAGCAGTTAGATGTCATTGTTCACCTGGGGACCAATGACCTGGTCAGGAGAAGGGTGGCATTAGCCAGAGTCCAGGAGTATTTCAGGAAGCTGGGGGGAAACCTGAAACAGATAGCATGCTCTGTCTCATTCTCAGAGGTGCTACCTGTCCAGGGCACAGGGGAAGCTAGGGCACTCAACATCTGTACCTTCAACTCCTGGTTGAAAGATTGGTGTAGACGGGAGGGTTTTGGTTTCATAAGGAACTGGAGTCTGACTGGGACAGATGTGAGTTTATATAAGGAGGACAGCCTGCATCTGTCTGAGAAGGGGACCTTGGTCCTTTGTGAGAAGTTTAAATGCTTCAGCTGTGAGTATTTAAATTGGCCAGGGGGTGGAGGCAGGAGGCTTAGAAACACCCCACATGGGAACATGCAGGAACATAAGTTGACTACAGGAACAGCTAAAACAGGCAGGGAGGAACAGGCAGGTGAAGAAAGTATAATAACTGATACGGGGTGGGGGTGGGAGAGCACATACAAAGGAAACCGGGAAGGGGGAGACACTGGAGAGGGAGAACAAGAGCAGAGGGAGGGAGGGACTGTAAAACAAGGAAGGTCATGCTAATGAATGTCCATAGCCTAGTAAATAAGGTTCCAGACCTGGAGGCCTTTTGTTGGCAGATGCAGACCTTGACATAGCAGCAATAATAGAGTAGTGGTACTTTGCTAATCATGGCTGGGAAGTCAGTGTACTAGGCTATACACTGTTCAGGTGGGACAGGGAGGGTAGAAAGGGTGGGGGAGTGGCCCTGTACATCAGATATGGCATAAAGGCTACAGAGGTTCAGGGCAGACAGGGGGAGGCTGAGGTAATATGGGTCACCCTGGAGTCAGGGAATGGAACAACAATATGCACAGGGGGGACCTACAGACCTCCGGCACAGAGGGAGGAAATAGACAAGGAACTAGTACAGAATATACACAACATGGCAGCTAAAGGTGAAATCCTGCTACTGAGGGATTTCAATATGCTGGTCATGGATTGGGCCACCCAGGTGGCTACTTCAGCCAGAAGCACATCCATCCTAGAATCCCTGCAGGGGGTTGGATTCAGGCAGCTGGTGCATGAGCCCACCAGGGACAAGTCAATTCTGGACCTGGTATGGACCAGTGGGAAGAGTCGAAGAAATACAGGTGGAAGGGCAGCTGGGGTCCAGTGACCACCACATGGTATGGTTCGGCATGGAGACATGGACTCAGTTAAGCCACACAAGGGCAAGAGTATTAGATTTCAAGAGGGCGGATTTCACTGAAATGGGTAGATGTATACAAGCAGTCCTGGGGAAGGGAGGGGTAATAGAGGGGTGGAAGAACAATGGGAGAAACTAAAAGGAGCCATAGTGGAGATAACAAACCAATGCATTAGGATAGTGGCCAAAGGGAAAAGAAGAAGGAAACTACTATGGTTCTCCAAAGAGGTGGGGGACAAAGTCAGGGCTAAAAGGCTGAGTTTCAGGAAATATAAGGAGCCAAAGGAGGAGGACAGGGAGTGTACTTTGAATGTCTAAGAAGAGCAGAGAATGCTGTTAGGAGGGCAAAGGCACAGACAGAAGATGGTTTAGCACAGTCTGTAAACAAACGGATAAGGCATTTTATAGGTACATCAGTGAAAGAAAAAACTGGGGATTGTGTGGCTTAAAGGGAGAAAGGAGTGTAAGGAGGGGATCTGGACTAGCAGAATAGTGAACGAATACTTCTGCACAGTATTCACTAAGAAGGGGTAGGGTCAAGTACCACAGTTGGGGTGTAGAGGCAATTGGGGGGGGGGGATGAGAAGTGGACACCAGTCCATTCACAGTGGAAAGAGTTCTGGAAGAACTCACAAAGCTGAAGGTGGATAAGGCTATGGGGCCAGACTGCATCCACCCAAGGATATTAGAGGAGCTTCGAAGGGAACTTACAGCACCTCTGGTGGCCCTGTTCACAGAATCATTCAGCACGGGTGTCTTTCCAGAGGACTGGAGGAGGGCACATGTAGTCCCACTGCACAAAAGCAGCAGTAGGGAGGAGGTGGGAAACCGCAGGCCAGTTAGCCTCACCTCAGTGGTGGGAAAGATCATGGAGACACTGCTGAAATAAAGGATAGTGGCACATATGGAATCCAGCGGTGCTCAGGATCTGAGGCAACATGTATTCATAGCAGGAAGGTCATGTCAAATGAATCTAATAGATTTTTTGATTGAGTGACTAGGGAAACAAGCATTTGTCAATGCTGAATGTTTGCTTGCTGGCATTGGCATTGGTAGTGTAGGAGTTACAGAGCTGCATAATAGGAATGGCAGTGAAGTATTGAACTGAAGCCTACCCCACCACCACCCTGCAGAGACTGACAGGCATTGGGGTGTGCCTTTGGGTCATCAGGCATAACAGCCACACCATTTCACCACACCCTACCGTGCAGTCACAGTGTGCCTTGGGGTCTTTGGCCCTTATACGCACCCCATTCCATCAGGAATTACAGTGAGATGGGTGCGGTATAGGAGAATGGGGTGAACTTTGGGGCCAAAGAGTCCAAGGCACACCTCGATGCCTCTCACTGGCTGCAGGGTGTGGAATGGTATGAGCATTACAAGCGAGAATCCCAAGTCACACCCCTGATGCCTGTCAATCTTTACAGGGTGGGGCGTTACGGTCGGAAATCCTAACACCTCAGGCATTCGTTGGTATTTTCACTCCAAATTTTCAAGATGTTTTTTTTGTGACCCCCACCTTATAACCAGTGGCAATATCAGTTTGTTAGCTGAAAACTGCTTTTGCACAGCGACTACAGCATTTAGCACCACAGGTGCAAAAACACATTCTGAACAGGATGTGAAAAATGACAGCTGTACTGTTCATGGGGAGGTGTAAAAAATGGCAATGTTGAAAATCTGCAGTGAAAATACTTAAAAAACTGGTGAAGTCACAAGCGTGCTTAGAAACTGTGCAATGCACACCAGTAATGTAATTAGTTTGGGAATTTTTTTACAGCAGATTGCCAACACAGGTATTTTGGGACCTCCGATCATGAACAATGTCACTGTAATTTTCTTTATCTGTCCCGAACAATGATGTCCCACAGCGACCACGCATTTCTGTGCTAAAGTGTGAAAACACATTTCGGCAATGTTGTGAAAAATGACAGCTGTACTGTTCATAAGGAAGTGTGGAAAAATGCCACTGGTGAAAATCTGGACTGAAAATATTACAAATTCATGAACTTACAGTGCGTGGAAACTACGCAATACTCACTAAGTAACACAGTCATTTATGGACTTTTGTCCCAAATTTTCAACATAGCCATTTTAAGACCTCTGCTCATGAACAGTGTCACTGTGATTTTCTTAATCTGTCCCAAACATTGCTTACACAACCGACTGCACCATTGTCGCACATGTGGAAACACATTTTGGGCAAGATGTGAAAAATGGCAGCTGTACTGCTCATAAGGAGGTGTGGTAAAATGGCAATGCTGAAAATCTGGAGTGCAAACATTAAAAATTTGTGAACTTACGAGCGTGCGTAGGAACTGCTCAATGCATGCTCGTAAAACAGTCATTTTTAGGAATTTTTTCACCAAATTTTCAACATAGCCATTTTAAGACCTCTGCTCATGAACAGTATCATTGTGATTTTCTTAATGTGTCCCATACATTGATTTCGCACACCGACTGCGCCATTGTGCGCTACATGCGTGGAAACACATTTTGGGCAAGATGTGAAAAATGACAGCTGTACTGCTCATAAGGAGGTGTAGTAAAATGGCAATGTTGAAAATCTGGAGTGCAAATATTAAAAATTTGAGAACTTACGAGCGTGCGTAGGAACTGCGCAACGCATGTTCGTAAAACAGTAATTTTAAGGAATTTTCACCAAATTTGCAACATAGGTTTTTTGAGAGCCCACCTTATGACACTGGCACTGTCGTTTCATTAATCAGTTTCGAAAGGTGATTTCTCGCAGTGACTGTGAAATCACCCTTCGGACCCGATTAACACCATGAAAGTTCAAGAATTCATGAGGAGGAGTCCCAAAAACCCCATGTTGAAAATTTGATGCCAAAATTCCAAAAAATGCCTGAGATATGCACTAAAGTTGAAAAAAAAACTATTTCTACCATTATACAGCTTACCAGCATTTCCTCAGTTTGCGGTCGGCTGTGAAGAGTGCAGACGTGTTCCCGGTCCACCGAAGGTTGTTGCGCCGAGTCCGGAGGTAAGTATGGGGTGAGGTGTGTGGGGAGGCAGGGTGTGCAGTGGGTGGGCGCGGGTGGGCTGGGAGACCACCGAGGCAATATTTTTATTTACAGTTTTTTACTTAGACAACACGGGACGTTTGCCACGCTGGGGTGGGCTCCCAGCATGGCAGCTGGAAGGCTGTTTGGGGGCCTGGAGCCGATGGGATTGAGGCTACCCGTCGTATAACAGTTTTGCCACGCTGGGATGGACTCCCAGCGTGGCACCTAAAACTTTTTGGGGAGGGGGCCTGGAGCCGACGGGGATTGGGCACCCTGTCGGCCAAAACACAGTGTGTGCATGGGGAAGCATGAGCACACAATATGCGTAGGTGTGGAGCGCTGCTCACTGAAGTGGAGCTCTCCCTTTCAACTGTATGGCACTGCATTTTCAACTGCTGTCATAGACAGCTGCAGCATTCATTGCAGAACTGCGGCCACGCCTGCAAACACGCTGACTGAATTGGAAGACGGGTGACACACCTCTGAAAATTCGGATGATGGCACTGTTTCTTGCACATGTGTAGAAGCAAACATAATACATCAGACAGGGGCGGTAGATGTCGCCTACCTAGATTTCAGCAAAGCCTTTGACACCGTCACATGCAGAAGGCTGATTAACAAGATGGGTAGCCTGGGCATTGGAGACAAGATGGTGAACTGGGTTAGGAACTGGTTGACAGACATGAGACAGAGGGTGGTGGTAAATGGGGTACAGTCTGGGGAGATGGGGGTGACCAGTGGGGTTCCACAGGGATCAGTACTAGGACCAGTCCTGCTCAATGTCTTCATTAGTGACATTGCAGAGGGGCTGGAAGGAAAAGTCTGCCTGTTTGCAGATGACACCAAGATCTGTAACAGGGTGGATACTCTAGAAGGGGTGCAGAAAATGAAGAGGGACCTGGAGAAGCTTGAAAGATGGTCAGAGATGTGACAACTGAGGTTCAATGCAAAGAAGTGCAAAATAATGCACCTGGGTAGAGGGAACCCTGGGGAGAGCTATAGGTTGGGGGAGGAGGAGCTGTCTGTCACCAAAGAGGAAAGGGATCTAGGGGTGATCATCTCTGATGACCTTATGGTATCAAAGCAGTGCACAAAGATAGCAGGGAGGGCCAGTGGCATGCTGGGGTGCATAGGTAGGGGTATCACTAGTAGGAGGTGGGAGGTGATGATGCCATTGTATAAAACATTGGTAAGGCCTCATTTAGAGTACTGTGTGCAGTTCTGGCCACACTGGCGCAAGAACATAGATAAGGTAGAGACTATCCAGAGAAGGGCGACAAGATGGTGCAGGGCTTGCACAACAAAACATATGATGAGAGACTAAGAGCCCTCAATATATACTCACTAGAGGACAGGGGAGGAGAGGAGACAGCGGGGGTACATGATTAAAACTTTCAAGTACCTCAAGGGCATAAACAAGGTGCAGGTTGGGAATGTTTCCAATGTGGAAAAAGTACTAGAACCAGGGGGCACAATATGAAATTGGAAGGGGGTAGATTAAGAGGTAATATGAGAAAGTTTTTCTACACGATGCTTGGAATAGACTGCCATAGGAGGTAGTGGGGGCAAGCACAGTGGAAGGGTTTAAGCATGCCTGGGACAGGCACAAGAGAAGCTTGAGAGGGGAGGGAGTGATGAAAAACCATTGATCACATAGGGTCTGTGGCCACATGCAATGTATAGGACCTACAGGCAGACTGGATGGTCCTAGTGGTCCTTATCTGCCGACAATTTCTATGTTTCTATCTTACTAGTGTAACCACACCACAAAATGTGGTTGTTTACAATCCTTGATCAACTCCCACTGCATCTTTCCTGAGTTTGGTAACACCCCCAACACAGTCTAGATACTCATGATGCAGTGAAAGGATAGCAGACTATTGCATCATGAGTGGCTGCACTGTTTGGGGGTGTTTCTAATGTTCCATAAGTATGCAGTAAGAGTAGATAAAGGAACTGAAACAAAACAAGGTTGGGTACAATTACATTATTAGCATGCATTATAGTTCAACTAAGAAAAGAAGCAAATGAAACAACCAGCACCATCAATTAATTCTAGAGAAGGTAAGCAATCATAAAATGTGGGGTTTCAACTAGAAATAATATGATGTAAAAAAAAAGGTGGATAGTGTTGAGTTAAGTATACTAAGACCCTCATTGTTTACACAGTAGAAGGACTCCTGGTTCCACTAAGGGTTGTTATAAGAATGTTAAATATTTTTTGAATTTACAGAATAGGTACCGTATTCACGTCTGTGTAGTACAGAATTCCATAAACAGACTGGGCAGGATTTTTAAAGTGGATCTGTCCTGGATCCGCTAGCCCTATTTTCAAAGTGGACTTACATCTGCACAATTAGTCCATCTGTTAGATAGTCAGCAGTGTCTGACGATCAGCTGCAGTCACATCCATGGAAGCAGTACTAAAAGTCGTGATTTGATGTACGTGTCATTATTTCAGTGCAAACTCCTGCAAATTACAGCAACTGTCATAACCACCCTGCAGTATTTCAAAATAACTGTGGACAGCTCCAGAGCAACTTTTCCAATGCAGACGTTGGGGAATCTTGTACCCACATCTGCATCACTATGGATGAAAATCCATCCAACTGTATTCTGCTATTTCAATTTACTAGAGAACACCTTTTTAAATTTTACTTGTCTTTTCCAGGTTTTGCAGTTCATTTTCCCAACTTGTCCATGAAGTCTACAGTATATAAGTAAGCAGTAAGAGAATGCCTGACCATCAGTAGTTTTAAATCTATGCTTAAAACTTATTTATTTTCACTGGCCTTCCTAGACTTAATGATTTTTAAATAATTATACTGTTCTTGGTTTTTATCTGCTTTTATATTCGTTTTTATATTCATTCTAACAATGTGCGCAGCGCCTTGATATTAAAAGGCACTATATAAATAAAGAATGATTGATTAAGACATGATGGAGTGTGCTTAGAATAGATATTACCGCATGCCCAGGGGCATTGTAAGACACCCAGCTGCAGGCCGAGTGCTTACAGATACACCAAAATACGCACACGACGATTTCAGTTTTCAAAGGTAATTCCCAGTTTATTTCTGTGGCTGTCTGCCAGAACAGCAACTGCTCCCCAGCTCTTCGACCCTAACACAGGGTCTTCCTCAGGGGGAGGGTCTCAGGCTGAGTGCCTTCAGCCCCTGGACGTGCAGTAATATCTGTTCTACGCACACTCTGGAGTGTCTTATTGTGCTTATAAAATAGGTTCCCTTTTTTTAAAGTCAACATTTTATGTTAAAAAACCTGTTTAGTTGTGAGAAAAATTAAACACTTTATCACATTTATTGCAAAACAGTCCCTCTACCTGTTTGTTTTCTGATTGCTTTAGAACATTTGTCCTTTACTGAGATCCATAGTTTTCATACACTGAGCTCTGTACCCCCCTCCCAACATGGAGCATGCAGTCATTCTCCTCCACCTCTTAGTTGTTTTAAAAAAAATTAAAAGAAAAAAACAGCAGTCTTGGAGTAAGGGGGCTTTTAGGAATGACTTGCTGAATTGCGTGCCTCCTCTTTCTTCACTGAGAGTGTGATGGATGGACTCCCCACCACCACCACCATGGTGTAGTCAGGGAGCGGAGCTTAGCAAGTGGCTGTATTTACTTCCCCACAGTATAGTAGGGAAATGGAGGTTGTAATCAAGTTAAAGTTTAACAGGCAACCCCCCCCCAAAAAAAACGACTTCTCATTTCAAGCTGCAGAAGCGGGACTGAGCAATGGGCAGCACAGACACGGCAGCGCAATGGCTACAGCGGGAGCAGATAGGAACACTGTAGACACAGGAAGAAATCAGGGTGTAGAGAATTTCATTTTATATTAAGTTAAAAACAAAAACAGCATTGTAGCAATCAGTGTTTCAATGTTTTAGAGCCAGAGCAGCCGTGGTGTGAAAGAAGATTAAGTGCAGCAAGGCATCCTGAGATAAATCACTCAGACTGGTGGGGACTTGGAGAAGGGACAGCGAAAAAGTAACCAGGAACAGTTTCTGTATATGAGCAGTTTTACTTGAGAATCTACTTATGTGGCTTTCATTTTGTTTACTATTGTTTTTTAATGCTAAAACTGCCAACAGGTGTTTTGCGAGGCATTTTGTATGATGAAATTTCCCTCGCTAAGACAGACAAAAAAATGGCAGATATTGAACACCAACATTCTAATGGCTCATTGATTTATTTTTTACAATGCAGTCCTGCTTTTGAGGACTTGTTATTACCTATGCATTGAACAGATTTCATGCACAGGTAATAACCGATCAGGAATCAGGATTTCCTCTCCCCATTTTATAAAGAATCTTTCGCCAGGCTTTTTTGGCTTCATAAAACGTTATTATATCACACGGTGCTTACCATAACAACTGCCTGATGTCACAGGCAGTAATTGTGTGGTCAGTTGGGGACAGTCCAGTTTTTTCAGACAGTGGAATAAGTACCTTGTTAACATGAAATATTCCAAAGACTAATAGTGAGACTAAACCAAAATCCAACAGAACATTAAAGTTACATGCCATTGCTTTAAAGTAACAATGGTTTTAAAGAGCTACTGATGCCTGAAAGAAAACTTTAAAAAACATAATGATAGGTACAATTCTGCTTGTTTTCCATTTATATGTGAGAAGGCAGTAGGGAGGGCTGGGGGTATACTGGGATGCACAGGGAGAGGCATCGCCAGCAGAAAACAGGAAGTTGTTATCCCTCTGTACAGACAGTTGGTGAGACCCCATCTGGAGTACTGCGTCCAGTTCTGGAGACCCCATCTCCGCAAGGACATAGACAGGATAGAGGCAGTGCAGAGGAGGGCAACTAAAATGGTGCATGGTCTGCAAGAGAAGCCGTCCATGAGGAGAGACTAAAGGAGCTTAATATGTATACCCTTGAGGAAAAGAAGGGAGGGGGACATGATAGAAACTTTTAAGTACCTCAGTGGAATCAACAAAGTCCAAGAGGGTAGCATCTTTCAGAAAAAGAGGCAAGAACAAGGGGACACAATTTAAAGATGGGGGCGGTTCCAGGGCAATGTGAGGAAGTATTTTTTCACAGACAGGGTAGTGGATGCATGGAACAGCCTTCCTGAGGAGGTTGTGGGCTCTAAAACTGTGGGAGAATTCAAGAATGCATGGGACAGACATAAAGCAATTCTTGTGGGGGGTAGGAAGAAATAGGCTGTTGGTTAACTAGGCTCTGCGGCCTATCCTGTAGGTAGGAAATGGGCAGACTAGGTGGGATAAGCGGTCCTTATCTGCCATCAAAGTCTATGTTTCTATGTTTCTTTATTTCATATATTTCTCCTCCCCATTATTTATTACTAAAGAAATGTGTCTAAATATATATGATCATTGTCCCTTAGAGTTCATTTTGAGTTCATCTGCCTATGTAGCTTACTCCCCACTTCAGGTCATAATTCTGTGTTTTGACATCACAATTTGGGTAACCCGTGAAGTGGGCACATGAGGAAGGGTGCTGTCCGTTATGGCGACACCTTCCCGGTGCAATCCACTCACAGCAACGGAAAGGTAGGGTGACCAGATGAGGGGGTGGGCGAACTAGGTGACAGGATGTCGCTATACGTATGCACGGGGGTGTGTGTGTGTGGGAGTGAGCACGGCGAGCGTGGGCTGGGAGGGGCTGGAGATGGAGGTGGGCTGCAGTTGCTGGTCAAGCTGCATCGTGGCGTCAGGGATTGGATAGTGGCTGGGGTGGCTGAGGTACCGGGTTGGGATCAGGCACTGGTGTGATTTTATTGCGCTGGCCTGAACCTTTTATTTTACTGCTTTCACCCCAACATGCACCCCTGAAGTTGAGAATCCTTAAGTGGGGTGTGGGGAGGTGAAGCCCAGCGAGGGGTGGGGCATAGCCCTCCACAGAAAGTAATAAAATATGTCCTGGCGCCATTGTGGTGGTGCGCGCCGGAAAGGTTGTAGAGTGCCTAAAATATGTTCGGCACTCTGACTGAGCGATAACGGTGATCGCCTTTAGGCGTTCAGCATTATCACATAGATCCCAGTGACTGTGATGTCACAAGTAGTGTTCTATTGACTTCAGGTAGGGAGACAGCAGCAGGAATAGAGGAACTCTACAAAAGCAAAGATCCTGTTGTCATGTAGTTCTCCTCACTACTAAATAATGGGGAGGAGGAATACAGAACTAAGGGGAAATACAAGCTGGACAGTGCCTAAATATTATGTTTTGTTAAAGTTGTCCTGAACGTGTCAACAGCTCTTTAAACACTTTATTATCACAGATAGTCAGGCCTGATTGTGTATGGCTTTCAGTAAACTCCCAAAAGCAGTTGCACCACAGTTTTAAAGTTCAAAAAATGTTGTTGTAACATAAAATATGCAGTAAGCTGAAATGTGCTAAAAACGTATATTTTCTGAAGCTTGCCTTGTGATATCCGATGCTCGTTAAAGATATTCTAGCTATAATGAAGGGTATTGGCAAGGTTGAATGGATGGAAATGTTTTATGCTGGTGTGTATCAGCAGAACATGGGGACAACCTGAAGTTTAAATCAAGCTGGCAAATTCAGGGGGCCCCGTCAACACATTTTAAATAAATAAATGTTAGTGGTGGATGCATGGAACAGCCTCTCAGCGGAGGTTGTGGGGGGTACCACAGTTGAAGGCTCTGTTTCTTTAAAGTAATGCCATAGCGCTGCTATACAAGTGTTTCAGAGATGCCCCTTAACTTATTGATTGTTGTCATGTAGAACGATTCCTCTGTAGACATGTGATAAAATGTAAATGTATTTGTCGCTATGAAACTTGATTGCCATATCTGTAACACTCCTGATGGTACCTGAAAATAAGCAATTCTATTATCTAAGCGACCTCACCAGTAAACAAAACTAAATAAATAAAAATGGTAGGGAATTCAAGAATGCATGGGAAGGCACAAGGGGTCCCTAGCAATAGGAAAGAGTGGGTAAAAGCCTGAGATCAAGTAGGATCTGCGGTATTGCAGTAAGTAGTGAAAATGGGCAGCCTAGGTGGGCCAAGCTGTCCTTGTCCCGGACTCCCCCCTTTTTCTTCACAAAGGACACAGACCACTGTTTGTTGCTGTGCTCAGATTTGGCAATCAATTTATTATATATCATAATTCCATTTCCATCTCATCATCTTTTTATTATATCTTTCACCATTGCATTTTATTGCATCCATATATTCATCTCTGATTATCCCTCTTTTTGCTCTTCTCGCTCCCCCAGGTGAAAACCTGGGTGTCTTCTTCTTCTCTTTTTCTATTAGGTAACTGTGATTTGAGGCAGTATAGCGCAGTGGTCTAAGGCTCTGAGCTGCCAATTTGGTGACATCCAGCAGACCAGACCTGGGTTTGAATCCCACAGCTTCTACTTGCATACTGTGTGACCCTGAGCAAGTCACTTAACCTCCTTGTGCTCCCAGGTCGCTCCTGTTAAAAAGCTTTCAGCTTAGTGTGCTATACCTGGTTAAACAACTAAAAAAAAAAAAATAACCAAGACCATTTTTCCTCCTTCAGTTTGTTCTTCTTCTTTTCATCCTATTCCTTTCTTTCCCCCTCCCTCCTCCCCCTTTTTCTATTAGCCATCTCAGCTAGCATGGGGTCAACTTAGTCTAGGAAACTCCTCTATTTCTCCTTCTTTTATATATATATATATATATATATATTATATATATATATATATATATTTTTATATTGTACTTTCTGCATGTCTCCTCCATGCCTCTATAAAACCCATCATTTCTGTATTAAATATATCTATGGCTAGATCTGACAGGTGCACTCCATCTGACCTGTAGAAATCCTCTACCCATTCTTCCACCCCCCGATGTATTACCTGCCCTTCCATTCTCTTTATCAGTGTTCACACTCTTCTATTCATCTTCCTTCTGGCCCTGTCTAAAGCTCTGTGGCTGTGTTCATGTCTCAAGACCCTTCTCGGATCATATCCGACCAAACAAGGCACACCCTGGCCACCACTGTTGTATTTTCTCCATATCCCTTTTTACCTGCATGTAGGAATCCACCCATGGTTTTCCCCAATGTCATTGCCCCTAGATGTAAGATAATTAGTTCTGGAACTGGTCATTGCTCTCTCATCTCTCTTAGTGTAGGAAGCAGCTGTGCCCATCTCATCCCTCAGATGCCTCGCCAAACCAACCTACATTTTTTCACATCCTGGTTTTCCCCCAGGCTTTTTCTCCGCTCTCTTTTCCACCCAATATACGTGTGAGTGACCACAGATCCATACTTCCTTGCTCCTCCCTCTTCCTACAGGATTTAAGCAGAATCTATTACTTAAAACTTTGTTCTTAGTTCCCTTTCGTAGTCCCCTTTTTCTTGACCTTCCCCCTCCCCCCCTTTTTGGTCCCGTACCTGAAACAAAACAGATGACATGTTAGTCTCCATATTGCAATGCCCAAATATACCTCTTGTAACTGGCAGACCGCCAGCGCCCTTTTTCCAACATTTTGGTCACCGTCTCCCCAGTAGCTGCCCACTGTGATGCAGCCCCTATTCGAAAGGAGTGGGAAGTATAATTGCCTGGGTCCTCCCCCAAGAATCACATGCCTTTCTTGAACATAGCTGTGACCTGATAACTGGTGACTTTTTTGCTGTCCTCATGCACAAATAACCTCCTCGTTCTATACCCCCTTGTGGTGTAAGCCCACAAAGCTTTTACTGGGCATACTGTGTCCTCCTCTTGGGACTTCATGGTCACCGTGCAACCTTCCCCCCCTTGATCTGTCTTTGATTTCTTGATTAGTATATGTATCTCCTTCATCCTCCAGCTTATAGCTTCCCATTCCAACCCCCCCTTCTTCCTTTTTCTTGCCATGTCCCACACTCACTCACTCTCAGGGCCCCTGCTAACATTACCAGGTAAACTGTGTGAAATAACCGCGCTTCGTCTTTTGATCTGCAAATTGCTGCTAGTGCCCCTTTTAATTTTGCAAGCCATTGTTCCCTATCAGTCAATCTACAATCCATGGGTCTTTGTTTCAACCTTCCCCATCCTTGCATCATTCTCTTGATCAACATTGACTTTGTTGGGTCCCCCCATTTCTTAAGGCTGCATATTAAGCTAATCCCTGCTAGGTACACCTCCACTGTGTTGTGAGCTGTTCCTGTCTCCCACCGATCTACTGTGAACTTCCCTAACTGTTCCTCTGTGATTGGCCCACTTACCTCCATGTGGTGTGTTGCCCTGAATGTTTGGAACACCCGCCATGCCCCTTCGTAGGCCCTCAAGGTCCGTGGTGCCCATGAGTTGCGAAACAGCAGTTCTGCTCCCTCTTGCCAATGTCCCAGATGTTTGTTGGTGTGGGTGTTTTCTGATCCTCTGCTGTTGGTGCCAGCATCCGGAAACGGTCCAGCTGCAGACAGGAAAGGCTGTCAGCTAGGATGTTTTGTACCCCTTCTATGTGTTTTGCCCTGAATGACATGTTCAATTGCAGGGCCCTTAAAACTAATTGTCTCAAAATCCACATTACCGTTTCCGATCTGGCTCCCCTGATGTTTAAAACTTCCACCACTGCCTTGTTGTCACACCAAAATGTGACCTTCTGATTATATAGTTCTTCTCCCCTCACACCAGGGTGCAGGCCTATATGGGTATGATTTCCAACAGCGTGATATCTTTCACTTTCCCATCCCTCACCCAACTGGTAGGCCGTGGTTCTGCAAACCATCTTCCCTTTAAATAGCCTCCCATACCCAAACCCCCTGCTGCATCCGTGTATAGCTCGAGATCCGTGTTATATACCCATTCTTCCTGCCAAAAGGAACAGCCATTATACGTATTGAGGAACTCCTCCCAGACCTTGAAGTCTTCTATAACTCCCCTTGTTATGTCTATCCAGTGATGCGGTTTGGTTACGCCTGCTGTGGCCCTTGTTAGCTTTTTTGTGAAGGCCCTTCTCGGCCCAATTGCTCTGCATGCAAAGTTCAGATGTCCCATGACCTGCTGCACCTGTTTTAATTGTGCCCTTCTCTTCCCTGTAACCCCTCTAATCAGATCCTTCAGCTTCACCACTTTGTTGTCCGGTAACCTAAAGACTTCATTCTGGGCATCTATTTCTATGCCTAAGAATTCCAAAACCTTACTGGGCCCTTCTGTTTTATCCGGTGCCAGTGGGACCCCTAATTCTCTGCACAAGTCTTGAAAGCAGGCCAATATTTTCTCTGTCTCTCTCTTCCCCTTCCTAGTAACAGGAAATTGTTCAGGTAGTATATTACTGCCTTATACCCACTCTGCTACTGAAATATCCACTGTAGACAGGAGCTAAATGCCTCAAATGTCACACATGCTATGGAACACCCCATGGGCATTGCTTTGTCAAAACAGGATTGTTCCCCAATCTTAAAGTCCAATAAATCCCAATCTTCCCTCCTAACCGGAAGCAGTCTGAATGCGGACTCTATATCCGTTTTGGCCATCCAGGCATCATTAGTTGCCCGGATAATCTGCACCGCCTCTTCTAATGTGGCATAGCTCACTTTGCTATATTCCTCACTTATAAAATCATTCACTGAGTCCCCCTCTGGAAATGACAGGTGGTGAATCACTCTGTATTCCCCGGCTGTTTTTGGGTACCAACCCCAATGGAGAGATTCTCATATTCAGGAGCGGCGGTGTAGTGTATGACCCTTCTACCCTACCCGCTGCTTTCTCCTTCTCAATTTTTCTTCTTAAGATGTCCTCCTTCCCTCTCACTGAATCCAGATTATTCGCCTCTCTCGCTCTTCTCGGGCCTTTGCATTTTAACGGGAAACCCTTCTCAAACCCTGTCTTCAGTCACTCTGCTACCTCCCTATCGGGATATTTTCTTAGCCACTTTTCCCACCGTTCAGTTTTAATGGGCATCCTTGTGGCTTGGAACTGGTCATCTGCCCTCCCCCTTACTATTATACCCCCCATTTTCAACCCTTATCCATTCCTTGTATTTAATAACTCTGGCCCCCTCTACCTGTGAGCCCTCTGCCTCTTCCCCTTTACCCCAAGCCTGCCCCTATATCCTGTTTCTTCCTGACAAAACTGCTGTCCTCTTCCTTGCCCCCCTGTCCCTTGTGTCCCTTGTGCCCATGTTGTTCTGCATCTACTCGCCGGGTGTGACCTCCCACATTTTGAACAGGCGTGCCGAAAACGACATTGGGGCCAGGAGCAGAATGCCCTATTGTAGGCCCAGCAGCACCTCTGAGGTGCCCCTTCTCTCTTTCCCATCTCCCCTTCTGGTGTGGACTGGTCGGTTACATAATCCATAAAACAGATCCAATTGTTTCGTATCCCACCTTACATCCCCATAGGCCACCATCCTTTGTCGGAAGAATTCGTCGTAATAAATCCAGCCTACCCTGCCTTTTGCTTTTGCCCATCTTATTATCAGGGAATACGTGATCAACAGGATGCCCAGTTCAGGTTTCTTTTCCAACACTATGGCTGAGTATGTAGCGAAACCTACAAACCATCCATCCCATGTCTTTCTCTTGGTAAATTTGTCCTCCTTTCTGCCCAACAAAACCACTGCTGTCGCCATTTCACTCTTTTCTATGTTCTCTGCCTCCTCGTATTTTGCCGATACTTCCCAGCTCACTAATGCAAATATGTCCACGTACTCTCCCTTCTAGATCTTCTCTTTCATAGCCAGTGGTACGTGCTCCCCTATTCACATTCCCGGGCTTCCTATCTCCCTTGTTCCCTAACCTGCCTTCTTTAACCCTTTCTCATCCTCTCCTGTTGCCATTGCATCGACCTAATCTCCGCCAGTGCAGATTCCATTTGACCCAGTCCCCTTTGCTGAGGGCTGCAATAATTTGACCTATGTACTCTTTTATACTTTCTCCTACTGCCCCGGCTACTTTACCTGTGGCCTTGTCGGTTTCTTGCGGCCTGCTGGACTGAGGATACCCTGAATTGTCTGGTTGTATTATTGGCTGCAGGAGGGCTGGTGCATTCGGGGGATCCAGCCTGGGTTCCATTGGGGGAACCACACCCTGGTCTTGGGGAGGTACTGACAGGACAAGGACAGGGGGCTGCATCGGTACTGGGCTGGCCGCTCTGGGGGGGGTATCCCTGGCTGGGGTTCTACCCTGGCAGGGCTGCATGGCCTCCCTGCTGGCCTCTTCCCGTTGCCCCCTTTTCCTTTCCCCGCTTTCCGTTTCTCCCCGAATCTCCCCTGCTCCCCTCCTTCCACCATCTGCCACACCCTGATGGCCTTCTCCGTGAGCTCCACTATGGCTTTGTAGGTGTCCTCTTTAGATGGCTTGCTCTTCCTCAGTGCCATCTCCTTGTGTTGGTCTGTGGAAGCTGTAGAGATAACTGCCCAAAGAAAATTGAAGTCACATTAATCACTTTGCCCAAAATCACTTTGCCCTTTTTTTTTTTTTTTTATAAATGCTCATATCTGGGGTGTCATTCCCCGCGGCCTTCTAGTCAGCCTATCCCCTTGTGGCCCTCCAGGCCTCACATTTTCCCTCGCGTGTCACAGCCCCTCCGATTTCTGCAGGCCTCATCTGGACCTTGTTACCCCCATTTTCCCACGAGCGGTGTGTCGTGCCACCCGCTTCTGGCGTCTGCCCTCGTCCTCTAGCGCTGTTCTGTTCTCCTGTCCCCTTCTACTGTGGGCTGCTGGCCTCCCCGCATGGCCCTCTAGTCCTCCTCAATGCCGTAGGTGACATGAGCCATACTCCAGGCCCTTCTTTGTTTCTTTGCCCCTGGCCCTTCTCTGTCAATCCCCAGGCGTGGCTTAGTTCCCCTTCTTTCACCTTTGTCCCTCCCATCTGCCAGCATCCATCAGGCCCCCTTTTTCCCCCCTCGTACCTAGCTCTGCTTTTTTGACCTCACTCCGTGGCATGTGACGTCATGCCACTTGGTCGCACGAGCTGGCTCCACTCTATACCTCTTCTCAACCCTTGCACTATGCCCCGATGCTCTGTTTGGCTTAAAATTACCTCGCTGATGTCTGAGGGCTACTACCTGTCCCCCCCTTTTCTTGCACCCTGTTCGTCTCGCTGGCCTGAACCATCGGCATGTGACATCATGCCGTGTGGCCGATCGCGATGGCTATGCTCTGTCCCTCTTCCCCCGTCGTTCCCTTGCGCCCAATGATCTTTTTGGCTGAAATTCGGCCTGTTGACCCCTGAGGGCTACTAGTTGGTCCCTCCACCTTTCTTTATGCTCTTGTTCATCTCGTGGGCCTCCCCCGTTGCCATGTGACATCACGCCACATGGCCGACTATGTTGGTTCCCCACCCAACAAACCCCTCAGACCCCTTGCCCTCTCTGCAAGCCAGCATTTTCTCTGTCCTTCCCTCCCAGTCTCTTGTTCCCTCCCCAAAGCCACACTCTGTTTCCATTTTTTGCTCGTCTAGAGCCCCTCCCCTCATTCGCTGATCCAGCGCCATCATGTAGAGCCCTTCCAGCCCCCATACCGCTCCAAACTTGCACCCTTCACCCAGTAAACGAACTTCTCCTCCTCTGTACTAAGGCCCTAAAGAGGCCTAGTCGTTATCAATTCCTGATCATTCTTGGTGTTTAAAAAGATGGAAAGACCTAGTTTTGTCACACTGTAGAGAAACACCCGGCCACCACGTAACACTTGCTTCAAACCGCTGAAAGGCCCTTAACTGGCCATACACCCAGGCCCTGCCATTCAAACCAATCAAAAAAAAAAAAACCTGTGCATAGATGCGCTGTCCCTGCTCTCTCAACAACAAAGCGTACAGTTCATGGCAACACTTCTTGTTTTTAACACCTTGGCTACAAAGCTTTTAAAAAAATCGATCTGGGTGTCTGCCCCGTCGACCGAACAAACTCGAGCCATGCGCCATGCCCAGCCGCTCAAACCAACAAAAAAACACTGCTCTCCCAAACAGGAATAAACGTACTGCTTGTGGCAACCATTCTTTCGGCTATGAAGCTTTTAAACAAGCTGGGAACCTGCCCTGCTGACCAAACCAGCTCTAAACTGCGGGGTACTCTCGTCCTTCTAAACGGCCTTTCTTCGGCCTGCTTCTCAGCCCCAAAAGCTAACTTTTGTACAGCCTGCCTCCTGGCAATGCTCCTGTCTAGATCCACCATACATTGCTCCTATAAATGCTAGCACCAATAGTATCAAGTCTGATTTTTTGAGTTTTACAAAAAGGAAGGCTACTTCTGAGTCCTGTTTCAACTGACATACCACAGATTCACTGAATAAAAATTAGGATATTATTACTTCTTATCATTATGTGTATTATATATATATATATATATATATATATATATATATATATATTTTATATACCTCTTTCACTTTAGCCTGTTTGCTTCTTCCCTGAATATATTCACCAACCTTTGTTCCACTCGATGCCAGTCTGATGTGCTGCAGTTCAGAAAATCAAAACTTCAGCAAAAAGTGGCTGAACCCCTCTTGTGCTGTCCATTAAGTACCTCCTTTAGCCCCTCCCCTTCCTGTTGTCTGCCTATTGTTCTGGCCCCTTATTCCTTCCCCTTCCCCCTCTGAGCACACCATCTTCGAGTAAAGGGAAGGGGTGCACCAGGACAACTTGGTCTGCCCCTTAAAGGGCAAACTCTATTATCTGAAATTAATTTCTATGTTTCTATGTAGAAGGCACTTCTCCAAGAGAGTAGTGACCCAATGGAACAGCCTACCCATGGAGAAACCATGGACATGAAGACAATTCAGGCCTTCAAGTTAAACCTGGATACATTTCTGCTTATCAAGGGAACCACAGGGTACCCTGGATAAATTTCTGCTTATCAAGGGAACCACAGGGTACCTTGGGTAGTAAGGTGGGTGGAAAATCTATAAATAAGCACATCTGCAAAGTACACCTGTTGGTCCCTGCTCATGAAGTGGAGGGTGGACTTGAAGGACCTATTGCCCCTTTTGATCTTAAATTACCAAGTTACTAAATGCTAATTACTGATCTACATTCCAAACCACTCACACATTTTTAATGGGAGGTTCATTTTGGTTCTAAATTTTAGGGGATTTTTTTTGCTTGCCTAGTGTCTATTTGTGGTCTTCCATTTTCTTTTCTCTTTTTTTTTATATCCCCCTATGCACCCCAGTGACCCCCACTCCTTCGGGCTGCCACGTTTCCCAACTTACCTCATCTGTCCCCACTCGCCACCTCCTCAGTCCCACATCACAGCTGACCCAGTATCCTGCATAACCCCGCCAGGCAGGTCCCCTCCTAGGGGAAAGCACCAGGGAGGGCATACCAGCGCACTTGTAGGTTCGTGATGCTACTGAGACTAAGAGAGGGCTCTCTGGAGGGTTCTGGCAGTAGCGGAGAATGGCAGCCATCATCCGGTGGCCCATTGGAGCTGTTTCCAGTTTTCTGGTTTTGTCCCTCCTCTTGCTGCTTGTAGTGCCCTGGTCTCCACTGGGGCGCTCATGAGAACTAGGCTTGCTACCAGCCCACCCAGGAGAGATGAGCAGTCCTTCGGATGCTCAGTCCTCTCCTTCCCCTGCCAGACCCCAGTGCCCCGAGTCCGTTCCCGAACCAGGGTCGCCGGTGTGGTTTGAGGTGTGGCATCCTGCGCCTCAACCCTCTGTGCCACTGGGCTGGCTGTCTTCCATTTTCACCAGTGTTTGAAATATTTTCTGTTATTGACTACCCTCCTCCACAAGAATAAAAATACTGACTGTCTTGTTTATGTTTCTTTGTTCTGTTATTCACTGAGCTGGTGAAATCAGTTTTCATTTAGTCCTAACAATGCCCCTATCAGGGCAGTACTGGTCAGATGTTCAGACATCTGGGTACAACCCAGATCAGAAATGCCATGATGTAGCCAGACCACTGGCATGACGGACGTATACTGCAATGTAACCTAGGATACAAGAGTTCCTTCGCATGTCCAGGAATCCTGCGTTGGAGCTGGTAAGAGGCTGGGTACAGCCCAGAGGTGAGACACTCGGCTCTTGGGAAGGGAGGGTGTTGACTGTTCTATACTCTCTGCCAGCTGACCACAGAGTGGCATTGCTATGTGCTGTAATGGCAGTGATTTCACTGCTTGCCTTCCCATTTGGAAGAATGGTGTAGTTACTGCAGTCCAGAAGACTGATGAGGGAGACTGGGAACCAGGGAAAACCTGGGCAGTAAAGACTAGTACCAGAAGAATAATGTCATGCTAAACCTGTCCAAGGGTGGAGTCAAACAGTATACATAGTTCACCGGACAGAAAGTAAATGGGAATGTTAGGGCTGCCCTGGTGGCCCAGTGGTAACACCTGGTACTGTCTGGTGTCTCAGCTTGGGTTCAGGCAAGATCCCAGGTCATTGCTTCTCTGCAGGCCCCTGAGCAAGGGGTCCTGGCAACTGCAGCACTGCCTGGATTGGAGAGGAAGGTGCCACCGTCCCACTCCAACAGCTGTCAGAAACCCTGGTGACATGGCCATGGAGGACATGAGATGTGCATTCTCCAGAGGATCACTGTGAAGCTAGAGCTGGCCATGGCCTTGGTAGGAGGAGAGATTGCAGGGGCAGGAAGAAAAGGAGGAAACTGACCACGACTGTCAATTGACAGCCCCAGCACTCTCGAGCCCCATGCCATGATTCTCTCGTACTGGATCATGTTCCAGAGAGGGGACATCCCTGAAGGCATTTGCACTGTGAGTAAGCCATAGGGAATGCCTGAAGACCCCTCTGTAGTGTATAAGACATAGGTGATGCCAGGAGGTGAGAGGATGGCAGGACAGGGAGGTTACTGGACATGGGGCCAATGGAGAGTCAGCCAAGGGGTAAGGAGTTTAAAAACCTGCATGACAAAAAAAAATGTAACAGGTATTTATGTATTTTTTTATTTTAAAACCTTTTATAACTGCATTGCTGCTTCAATGTCAGAGTGCATCCTCTACTGAGCTGTGAACTGAAAAAACAGGGGCTTGAATCTTAACACTACAACTTACTTGCTGTGAGTCCTTGAGTTGTCACCTAACCTCTTTGCATTTAACCTCTATCACGCTTTCTCCCACTCTGCTTAACCTCCCTAAGCATTCCTTAACCTACCTACCCACTTCTCCCTCCCTCCTCCCTCCTCTCTCCCTCAAGTAACCATTAGAAAATGGGTTTAAAACATACTGCATTGTGGCTGGCTAATTGTATTATAATGCCATTCATGTATGCAGCAACAGAGACCACCAGAAAACAAGATGCAATGCCACTCTGCCCCATTACTACTCATATCAGTGTGCAGCTTACAGTTTGTATATTTTAAATAGCCACCATTTTTCCCAACTTAAGATTCCCACTCCACCCTGGTAACCATATCACCCACAACGTCACTCAGTCATTACTGTATGAAATGCTCTCTTAAATACCTCAGCCATAAGCACTTTAGAGAGAGAGAGAGAGAGAAAGAGAGCGAGTGAGAAGGCAAACAAACACATGTAAGAGGTTGGGAAAGGAACAAGACTCGGCAGGGGGGGTAGTGTGCATGTGTGAAAATGTGCTTGTGACAGCTGGTCTAGTGCCATGGAGGGCTGAGGCGCCAGCCTCACCTGCTCCCACACTGGTGACCTAGGTTCAGGAACGACCTTGGTCAGCCAGGGCTTGGCCAGGGAGGGGAGGAACGAATGTTCCAGGACTGCTCTCCCCCTCCTCTGGGGAGGGAAGGGTCTCAACTACCGGTGCTAGCCTGGCCCCTAGTGGAGGCTAGGGGTTGGCACACTGACGCAGCCAAATGGGGGAAGAGGTGGGACAGGCGCCTGGTGTGCTGCACACAGGATTGTGCACAGCATTGCCACCAGCATCATTGCATACCCTTCCTCTGCTGGGGAGAAAACGGAAGGGAAAAAGTGATGGTGGCTGGATGATGGTGGGTGCTCGCAGGTCCCGCTCCCAACCAGCTGGGCTGCCAGCTCAAACTGGATCTGTGCCTTGGCGGGGGCTTGGCCCTCCCTGCCGACCCCCCCTGGGTGGGTAAGTCCAAGGGGAAGTAGGTTGGCAAATCCCAGGGGACATTGGGGGAATGGGACTGGGCGCCTTGCTGAATGAGGGCCAACTGGGCAGGGCGAGAAATAAAATAAGAAAGTGTGCTTGTGCTCACTAGCCAACAAGATCATATGTTAATATTAACAAAAAAAAATCAGAATACAACTTTTGCCCCATTTTCTAAATGCATTAAGACACTCCAAGGTGGGCAGTGTTTAGCTACACCCACATTTCATGGGGCTGTTGGATCCTCTGCCTGCAGCATCAGGCCTCACTATGTCCCTTGGCATGTGGGTATAACCCAACACTGTCCAACACCCTGTTGTGTCTTATTGCTTGCATAACAAATACAGGATGTGGACTGCGATGTAAGCACCCATGCCTCTGGGTGCATTGTGAGGCAAGAGGTAACCTTTAATAGCCTTCTCTTACTGCCTTGCCTCTCAAAGGAATCTGCTCTCCTGTTCTCTCCACCTCTCCCCTTCACTCCAAGCCTTTAGATTCCTGCTCCTCCCTGTCTGTGTCAGCACCCCTCCTAACCTTCTTCCCATCTCTCCAAACCTGCCATCTACCTGGCCCACCTTATCTATCGGGACCATTAAGTCTTTTCCTTTACCCTGTCTTGCAATGCCACTCTCCCAACTCAGGTACTTGAAACACTGTAGTCTCCTTCCATAGTCACCCACATGTAAATTGTTTATAGCCATTCTGCTATTTGGTATGCCAACTGCATGGCAAAACCCACACGGCAAAATCTCCCACAGCGACAATCTTGACAGGTTTTAAGGTTGTCGCTGTGGGGGGGACCTGGTAGAAATTTTGTCCTTTCGATGACTTTTGCCCCCTGGAGTTAACTCCAACCTGGAGTTGGGAATCTTTAAGAAGGGGGTGTGGGGCACAGCTCCACATGGGGGTTCAGATGCACAGCCCCAATAGAAAACACACTGATGTCTGTCAGGCAAAATTTCACCTGTTGACATCTGGGATCTCGCTATGCTAAACCTCAACAACAGTGTTGTTGAGTCGGCATAGGTAAACCCTGCTGTTTACCTGCCTAGCTGTAAACTGTTTAGTGCCACACTGTTGTTTACTTACCTAGCCAGTACTCGACCACTGCATCTGTATTGATTGTCTAAGTATCCACACACTGTGTTTAGTAAATTTTAGTTTTTGTACACTCTACCACCCTCCCCAGGTGTGACGGAGGGGGTCACACCTGGAAATGAGCCTCAGCTCCGTGTGCCTCTCCTGGTTAACAATGTTTAAATAACTAAACAAACAGTAAAGGTATACAAGCTTTCAGGACCTCTAAAATCTTGTCACTGTGTGTTTATCAGCATGTACAAAAGGTGATATATAAAACCAAATTAATTTCCTTACCATATTAATGGCAATCATACTGCCAGTTTAGGCAGTCAGGTGTTTTGGCCAGTGGCCATTTGTTCCTTAGCTGTGAAGGTTTCATTCTGGCATCTCTGTTTGACACTGCATAACCACCATGACTGCAGTTCTGAGACACTGCACAGTACCCTGACTGACTCCTGAGTCTTCACTCTCATGAAATTTGCATGATGTATGCATTATTCTGTTGAGCTAAAAATAGACATCAAAGTACTGATCAGTGTGACTGAAGTACCACATTTGGCATGCGATTCCTTGAGGATGTGAAGAGGCTTTTCCTCTCTGATTCTAGGCACTTTTCCCACTTTACATGCTGAGCTGTACACGTGCATATCCCTCATCAGGCCTGCTTTGTTATCCCACATCCAAAATGTTATTAGGTCTATCAAGGACAGCATGGTTCCTGCGACACAGCTGCTGATCTGGAAATGTTCGCCCTTCTTTCGACTTCAGGCACAGGAGACAAGATTAAAAATGCTAATCAATGGGCCACTTCAATGTTGTACCATTTTCTGATTACACAGAATTCCTTTTAGAAATCTCGTTCTGCTTTAGCGTCTCAGAAATAGGTTAAATCATCAGGGATGCTGCCAACTGTCCCCAGGGAGTGCAAGGCCCTTTAATCACAGCTCCGTTAAAAAGTTCCTCTTGAAATATGCTGGTTCACCCGAGCCATCCCTCAATGGCACAGCAAATAAAGCGACGCATTACTTAAAAGTGATTTTACAGTTTCCTAAAAAAAAAAAATGTTGGCATCAATAGGACTCGAATCTCTTAGCATTTCAAAAAACACAGAATATCAAGACATTTCCTTCCATTCTTTAATCAAGGTCAAGTTCAAGTTTATTGTTTGGTCCTCATTTGACCACTACAATTATTCCAAAATCTGTATATATTTATTTATTAGAAAACTGGTGACTAGGAAAGGCACACTGAGCCAAGGCTTATTTCCAGGTGTGACCGGGGGAAGAAAACAGGGGAGGCAAATACATAGCATGAACATGGTGCACAGTTAAGTGCAATTACATAGTATTGACACAGTTCACTGTTACAGTAACGTGGAATAGGGTACATGATTAAAGCAGAACTACAATAAGAGCAAGCAGCAAAAATCAGGCAGTTCAGCCACACCTACACTAGGGCAGGAGGCGAATGTAAGGGGACAGTCAGGGAGGGGGAAAACAGGAGCAGAGGGTGGAGGGAAGGCGTTTCAGCTGGTTCCTGAGGGAAAAAGGGGAGGTAGTAAAACAGAGGGAGGATGGGAGTAGGTTCCACAGTAAAGGGAGACAAAAGAGAAAAGCTGATTGCCCAGCAGAGGATCGGGGATGAGAAATAGCTAAGTAGGAGGATCCCTGGTGCAGAAGGAGCAGGAAGCAGACAGAATGGAAGAGAGGAGTGAGGAGAGAGAAGGGACCCAAACCAATATTTGGGTATGAATGAGGCACAGTGGTCCTGATGATGTGAAAGTAGAGGAAGAATGGATAAGGAAGAGTGGAGTGAGCAATGGTGGGTACGAGAGGGGAAGTTGGTAGCAAAGCGACAGAAGGCATTACAGAGGCTGTCCAGTCTGACCAGGGAGGGGGAGGGAGTGGTGCCATAGATTATGTTGCGTAGTAAAAGACTGACAGCACCATTTTGGTGACAAGCTCACAGCATACCTGTGGAGATAGTTTTATTGTGGTAGAAGGCACCAAGTTTAGGGCAGAGGATGGCATGGATGGCGTCATTGTGGGCAGAGAAGTCAAAGTTGCTGTCTGTTATACAATGGCAAGGAAAGAATCCTGTGCTCTGATTGGTTAGTGAAGGACTGGAGATTTGATGTTACCCCAGTATAACATCACAGCTCTACTCCCAGCACACAGATGACCACATGTACTGTTAATTGAGACTGTAACTGCCGGTTGTGCGGTTCACTAACGCCACTCAGTTCGCAGGACTAAAGGTGGCATGAAAATTCAATTTGTCTGTTACAGAAGACAGACATCCTTCATGGTTTCTTTGCTCTAAGTAAAGCAACCAGCTTTGCCATCTATTTTCCCCCTCACAAGGTACCGGCCAGTAACCCGACATGTTTCCCAAAACTGGAAGTCTCACTCCTGTCCTCACCTCTTCCCATCCACTGCAGTTTGCTGTTTCATCTTGTGTGACTCACCCAATCCCAGGGCAGCCAGCGGAGCCAGTAGACTAAAACTCCATGGAGATGATAGACCCCCACAGGGATGAGAACTATCGGGCACAAGACAAACAAAAAAAATGAAAGTTGGGGGGGACCAGCAACACAAAGACAGAAGTGTGTGTGAGGGTCATCCATTTGCAGAGGCAGACCCACTTATTTACCAGCAGCACCACTTACTGTCCAAAATGGAACAGATCAATTTTTGTCCTTCATACACCTCCACAATTATAAATGAACTTAAAATCTGTTAAAGAATTGCTTGTTGAAATTATTTTTTTAAAATATAAACAAACCATTGTATAATAGCAATAATGCACTCCAGGGTGTATGTTGTGCTGGGATGATGTCCGTTCTGAGGCATTGGACGCACTTGGCCTGTGGCCTCCTGCCAACCACCCCAGCCATGATGTTATCCCAGCATGACACACATGCTGCCATGCATTATTACTTAAACCATATACTGAGGTTTTTCAATGAATGAAACACTTCAAGAGGAGTGCCATCCAAGGTGGAGATGATAGGTAGAGTTGGGAATCAGGCCAATTTTTGGCTGGTGCCAAATGTCATGGATACAGGGTTTTTTGTGTGTGTGTGTGTAGTGACGCGGAGTTGTTTAGACTGAAACTAGAGCAAGATATTGTGGAAGTCTTGCTAGAGCAGAACTTTCGCAGCTGTAGTGGAGGAACTGGAAGTGTAAATGACTGTGTCATCCATGTACATGTGGATATGCAAATTGGCATAAGTTGTAGAGAAGTTGTTAAGGAAGATGGAGAACAGGATGGGTTCCTGGATGGAAACCTGAGGGACTCTGGCCTGGATGGGAAGTGGAGGTGATAAGGCACTACCAACCTGTACTGACTACAGGCAGCCAGAGGGGGAAGAATGGAACCAGTCTACAGCAGCAGCTGAGAGACCAGCAGCACTCAGCATATCCAGGAGGAGAGAGTCAAAGGCCTTGGCCAGATCGATGAAAATGGCAGCAGTGATGTGCCCTAGATTCATCCCTGAGAAGATAGAATCAGTTACATGCAGCAGGGAGGAGACAATGGAGCGATGCTTTTGGAAGCCAGACTGAAATGAGGAGATGAAATCGGTGGAAAATAGAAAATCAGAGTGTCTAGTGTAGACAAGCTTCTCTTGCAGTTTAACAAGGAAAAGAAGGAGGGAGATTGACTGGAAGGTACCTGTGGAGGAAGAGTACTCCCCTTTGTCAAGTGGATTAAGTGTGGCCAACTTTGAGGACTGAGGGACAGCACTAAGGGAGAAGGAGAGGTTGAATAGGTGAGTTAATGGATGTGCTATGGCAGGTGCAGAGATTTGGAGTAGTTTAGGTTCCGTACATCAGGACTGGATTTACGCAGGTTGAGGGAGTGAAAGGTAGTAGTTTTCTGGGTAATAACAGCGGGAAAGAGGAAACCAGTAGAAAGGAGACAACAGGGAATGTGAGGAAGAGCCCAGGAGTCTAGAGGGTGAGTGGAAGGAAGAGCACAAGTGATAAAGAACTTATTGAAATGAGCAGCAACAGAGGAGGGTGAACCATTTACAAGAAGGACCAGAGGGGAAGAAACTGTGTGAGGGTCAAAAAGGGAAAGAATTATCCTTCAGAACTTGGAGGGGGTTGTTCTGATGGTTGGCCTTTAAATACTGTCATTTTGCAGCCTGTAATAATCCTGTGTAAGAGGAGGTCAGAAAAGGGTGAGATAGTTTGAAACGTGCCCAGGCAAGGTCTCGGAACTTGCACTGGTCAGTGATTTCATGGGTAATCCAAGGCTGATGGTGATTTTTGACCCTGGATTTTCTGAGTGAGTTGTGCTTGTCCCATACAGAGGAGTATTTAGAATGAAACAGGGAGATGACAATGTCGATATCTTTGGTGAAGGGTATAGCTGACCAATCTACAGCAGCAAGGTCACTTAAATGAGCAGCAGTGTTGAGTGATTGGAGTGACCTGCTCTAAATGTATTTAGGAGAAGAGGGGGGATGCCAGATCTTCCTGATAGAGAACATGCAGTGGTCGCCGAAAGCATCTGGCAGGATTCCTGCTGCTACAGTATGGTGGGAGTGGGAGGAATTGTTTAATTAGTTTTTAAAATATTAAAGATAGACATACAGATAGATAGACAGACAGATAGATAGTACGACAGAGTACACATTTACTTGTATCAGCAGAAATTTTCATGCACAACCTAGTTAAAAAGAGTGGACAATATTGATAGTGTAAGCCCCCTCTCAGCTTATGCTCGCATTAGGGACCCCCTTCCACTTCTACCCAACCGAGCTTAGGGATTTATTAGTGCTCTGGGGGTTAACCCCTGCTGGACGCCTAAAGGTGGCAGCAGAGAGCAGATTGCAGGGATATAAATAGGGTAGGAACAGGAAGTTCTGGGCTTTCCCAGCCTTGGGAGGCAGACCTGAGGTTGGAGGGGTGGCTAGATGCTCACTTTAAGTAAGCAATAACCCACGACAGGGTGTGTGGTTACTGGGGATTAATCAACACCCTGGATGCGTTGTGAGGCATGTGGGCGCAGCCCGAGTGTCCTCACAGCAGCCAGGATGTTGATTAATTCCCAGTAACCACACACCCTGGAATGGGTTATTGCACTTATAACATGGGCTATTAAAAGTTTGAAAATAGCATGTTATTTAGTTTGAAAATTTGGAAAATGTAGCGTCTGAGTTGGGTATCCTGTTACTAAACAAAGTAGTCCCTGTGTAAGGAATGCTGCATTTTGTCTTTTCTTTTCAACTTTTTACACTATTAATACACTTTTCTTATAACATTGGTAATCTGTTTGTCTAGGGGGTGATGTCTCTCTGTAGCAACTCTGGCATGGTCACATCTGGATGTGTGGGAAGTGCTCCTGTTTTGATCTCTGTGCCTATTTCTCTAGCTCAACACAACTAAATAACTTGCTGGAACCTTCTACTGCATGCTGTGGTTCTTCTCTCTCTCTCTCTCTCTCTCTCTCTCTCACACACACACAGATTTCATTTGATGCTATACAAATTACTGCAAACCGCCCTCACCTTCTTGTCTTCCTTTTCAGTCTCAGTGGTTTCTGTTGCACAGGATGGTAGCACTTGCTGCCGGGGAGCTGATTACTCTGTACTCTCTTAGAGACATGTATAATTGCTTTCTTTTTAAATGCTGAGCTAATGAGAACACTATACTCATGAGGGACTTGCGGCGCTAGAACAGTATTTCGTTGGGAGAGTGGGTGGAAACACTATAATGTTTCAAAATTGAACGATTTCGACAAATACCAATGCGAGTGTAACCCCCTTACAAATGGGGGTTCCCAAAAAGTCTTCCTTGAGCTTACCTAAATGCTCACTGCCAGGCTGGTGTTCTGCATTTTAGCAGTTTAAATGTGGTTGCCAGAGAGTGCCTATATAGCCTCTGTGTACTGCCTCTTTAAGAGCTACCTGGATTGCAGTCATAAGTAATCTGAGAGGGAGCTCTGTTGAAAAATGTAACTATTTGCTGAAAATCATTTAGAGTGATAATGATAATGTAGTTTGTCTAACCTGCTTTCTTTGCAACAAGAACTGTTTTGTTTATCTCCACTTTCTTGGTCCTGGACTGCAAATTGGACCAATCAGTGCTGGTGGGACTGATGCCTGCTTGGCTAGTAGCAGGTTAAGGGGCCTAAGTTCTGAAATGGGTGCCTCCACCCGGAGGTTAGAGTTGGTAGTGGTCAAGCTAACCTGAGCACAGCCCTCTGGAACACTGTAACTCCCCTCTTTCCTTACTAGTGGCCGGAACAAGGGCCCCAACCAGCTGCAACATTCCTGGCTAGCCCATCATTCTCCATCTGGGTACCCAGTTTTGGCCTGTCTGTCTGCCTGCTATCTGTGAGAGGGGAAAATAGAGTTTATTCTGACTGAATCCGAGTTGTGAGGACTATTTAAGCCACTGGACCCAAACAGCTGCAACGTTCCTGGCTAGCCCACCATTCTCCATCTGGGCACCCAGTTTTGGCCTGTCTGTCTGCCTGCCAGCTGTCCGTGAGAGGGAAAATAGAGTTTATTCTGACTGAATCTGAGTTGTGAGGACTATTTAAGCCACTGGACTGTGACCAGGCTTTAACCTGAAGAAGACCGAAGAGTTGCTGAATGCAATCAGCCTGTCAGGATGTCCAGCTGCTTTTGAATCCCTGGTTTGTGAAGAGACTTTGCGATCATGACCAGAGAGCGGTTTGCCTGGTACAGTACAATTTCCTTACATGTAAATGTGCTGTGTATTGAAAGTAGGTCGTTATTTGGTTCCCCACTGTGTGAACTGTGTTCTGCTTGCTGGTACCATAGAATCCTTTACATGTAAATGTGCTGTGTATTGAAAGTGGGTCGTGATTTGGTTCCCCACTGTGTGAACTGTGTTCTGCATGCTGGAAGCTTTATCCAGCCTAACTGGACTGAATCCACATTCATTTCCATTCGGCCTGGGCCATGCCATGCTGGCCCTGCCAGACTACCCCACTGCACAGAGAAACCACCGACAAGAGACCTGCCTGGGGATCAGCCCCCTGCTCCACCCTTGAACGTGAACGACGCTTCAGCGAATCGTGTGGGCCCTGCTTCTCCTGGCACTCCAGATTAACCACCTGTTGTCTTGATTTTCATCCAGCCTGTGTCCAGTCTTAGGTATCGTGAGTAATTATCAGGGTAGCTCCCTGCAACAACAGCCTAATCTAAAAGTGTGTCATCTGATTGTCTTGTTGTTTTCTTTTTACGAACTGAGCCCTCTGGCTCTGGATTACAAATAGTGAGTGTTGTGCATGTTGTTTTCTTCCATCACAGGGCCCTGTCACAGATTCACTCAGCAGGTTAGGCCCTCTACTCCCAAAGTGCCAACCTCTGAGCGCAGTCTTGTGAACAGTGTAACAGACATGGTAACCCTCTTGTCTGTTTTTGTGAGTTCGGATCAACCTTTGGTCTCAGTTCTTGAGGGATTCAAGCTGTTAACCTCCTGCTAGCATACCCAATGCACAGGCTCAGATATATCTGTCTTCAGGGGGACAGATATCTTTGCCTACAGGCACCTAATCAGGTATTCAGAGATGAACCCTTTAATAGTTTTATAAAGACCTCAGATTTAAAACTGTTCTCCTTTCAGTTTGATACCACCATACAAGCTATATGTCTGCTAAACCATAAATATTTCTTAGCAAAAGAAAGCAGTTCAAAGACAGATCAGGTTTTCTCTAAAATTAGAGTCTTTACTAAAATATATAATAATATGTCAAACATACAATGCAGAACTCTTATATCACAAGGCATACATATCTTTAAACAAAACAAGGTTTAAAACAGTGCAATTCCTACAACTATATTTAGATTTGTCTTGCTTTCTAAATACTTTTCAGTGCTCAGATGTTTTCTTGGTTAGTGTCAGATACAAAATGCATCTCTATAGTGAAAGAGAATAATCTTTTGAAGTAGTATTGGCCAACCCCTTTTGGATGAAGTCATCCAGCCCCTCCTCTGGTCAAATATCTAACAAAAATATATTTTTTACAACCACAGGATGTAATTTCAAAGTATTAATTCTGCAACCTTAGCATAACTCAAGTTTCAATGAAACCTCTTTTGATCTCATGCTGTACCCTCTTCACACAGGCTTCATAGGGTCATTTACAACCTTACACTTCTATGTAACATACTAGCTTCCCTTACTTTAACATCATAAACTTAGTTTATGATTTCTCTCTTAACAAAATTAACTTAACAACTCTATAATTAGCTCAGAGAAACAGGACCCTTAATAAAAGTCTTCCAGTAACACATTGTCTCTAAAAAAACTGAGTGTGTGATACATACTGTCAGCAGTTCTCTTGGCCTGCATCTGTCAGCTGAAATCTGGTGGGGGGGAGGGATGAGAGAGGTCATTCCTAGAGCATTTTAATTTTCAGCAGAGCCATTAATACATTTTATATTAAAGAAAAATATAATACAGCACTCAGAACTGGCTGTCTACATCCCAGGCCCCAACCAGCTGCAACGTTGCTGGCTAGCCCACCATTATCCATCTGGGTACCCAGAGTGTGTGACTGTTTACGGACCCTGAAGTGCATGCATAACTGTTTGATTGATACAGCCTTTAAGCAAATTAACCTGATTACACCCTTTCCTTGTTCAAGCCCTTAAATAAATCAGATCTAACTCTTTTTTGCATTTAACCTGACTGTGGTTCCAGTTTGTGCAAGAGTACTGTACTGCTGTTATTTGCTGTGTATACCTTTGTTTTACAGGGGGTCCCCAAGGCCAGGCCAGAGGAAAGCCCTGGTGGTAAGTGCAAACAGTGTGGGTACTTGTGTGGTGTATCAGGGGTATTGTGAAAGTGATTATTGTGTATTGTTCCGGCCACTAGTAAGGAAAGAGGAGAGTTACAGTGTTCCAGAGGGCTGTGCCCAGGTTAGCTTGACCACTACAAACTCTGATCTCCGGGTGGAGGCACCCGTTTCAGAACTCAGGCCCCTTAACCTGCTACTAGCCAAGCAGGCAGGGGTAGTAGCCCTTGGGATAGCGCCACCTAGGGGTTACATGAGCTACCGCTGCTGACACATTAATCCATACACTGACCCAGCATGAACTAAGATTGAAACAAGACCACAACATATTGCATGAGTTTGGATTTCTTGAACAGACTGCTCACACTCAATGTTCGTATATTGAAGATTAATGTATAGTCACATGCCCCTATTTAACCAATGATTTACTTTTATTTTACAGCCCATGTTATAATACTAGTTAGTACCTATCATTGAAACTATACCCCATCTTATTGGATGCCACCCTGTGATGGAAGTGTTTTTTTTTTTTAAGACCAAGTGGTGAGGTGGACTGGAGCTGTAACACTTTCTCGTTAAATGTGGATATGGTTTATCACCTCACTACAGAGGTTTTGTTTTTAATAAGGCTAGTATAGCTATTTTATATACTCTGTATCTGGGTTTATGTGTTCAGATCTGGAATTGTAAGCAAAACATTCTTAATTCCCTAGGGTTTAGTGGTGCAGTATGTCTCCTGTTTCCTCCTGCCCCTCCTAGACCCCTCTTTTGGTAATGCTGTATACCTTCATGTTTTAACACCATTCTCTCACTAAGAGAAGCTCGTTACTTGAACGGATATGTATGATAGTGATCTTTGTTCAAGGATTGGATTTTCTATCATCAAAACAAACTATATTCAAAGTCACATACTTCCATCTATCAGTAAGTAAGTCTATATTGATTAACTTAAATTAAGAGGCAACCCATAGATTTTGAGCTATATATCTTTCTAAAATGAAGGTACAAACAAGTTTGACCTGGGTTAATATTGTTAAGAGTGCTGAGTTGTTGGTCTGCCTGACTCCATTTTTTCCCCTTCTAATAAAGTTCTATAATTTTTTATACTCACTTATATTCTTTTTATTTTAGCTTTTAGTATCAGTTAAGTGATATGGAATGCACTTTTTTTTAGAATTGGATAGATTTAGATATATTTAAGCTTTGTATACCTGTGATACTTGGATGGTTGTACATCAATCTGCAAGTTACAGTATGTTCTAATTATTAACTGCTTGGACTTTTCAAGGGAAGGTCATCATACACCTCATTATTTACAAACTGGCTGTTAACCAGTTGTACTCCTCTTGTAGATCTCTACTTATAAATTATTGTTTATTTATTTATTGAATTTTATTGACCCAGTATGCCCACTGGGCCTAGAAGTCCCTTTTTCAGGGGCGACCGGGGGGATTGCTATAGGATTGCTATCTGTCACCTTCTATGTACTTTATATTAAAAGGGTTTGGGGATGGGGGGAGGTTGCAAGGTTCAGCTCGGTGCTAACGTTTTTAGGAGTTCAGTCTTTGGGACTGGGTACAGTTTCAACTTCTGACAACTCGGATTCAGTATATAAGGTTATTCTTTGTTTCTATGAGGAATCTACTATGGGGTAGAGGGAGGGAATTAAATGCGGCTTGAAAGAACTGTGAATACTTTAAGAAGAAAAAGAAAAAAATGACTTTATTAGCATTTTATGTATCTTTATAGTATTATTTTATGTCAGTATTACTTAAGGTGGCCTCTTGGAATGTTAAAGGTCTACTCCTAAGGATTAAGAGAATGCAGATTCTCAGTTACCTTAATTCACTTGATTATAATTTTATTTTTTTACAAGAGACTCACTTACCGACCAACAAATTAGACATTCTCAAGAAATTCAGTTATACTCAAATATTTGGAGCAGGAAAATATTCTAACAAATGTGGGGCTGCTATTTTAGTGAATAAGTCCATGAACCTTTCCACTACACAAGTTGTTCAGGACCCAGAGTGGATATATATCATTGTATTGGGGAAATGTAACCACACAGATATTGTAATAGGAGTGGTTTATGGCCCTAATAGTAAAACTGCTGTATTTTTGACCAAACTTTGAGTGCTGTGACTCCCTTTTTGTCATACAAAATATTGATCAGTGAGGATTGGAATACCCCTCTGGATCCTTTGTTGGACAGATCTAATCCATCTAACTGCTCTTTAAACTCAGGTTTAAGGGATATAAATAGGGTTGGAACAGGAAGCTGTAGGCTTTTCCAGCCTTGGGCGGTAGGCCTTAGGCTGGAGGGGTGGCTGGAAGAGCAATGAAGGCAGGCAAGGAGGGAGCTCAAAGGTTAGGGATGGGCCTGTGGGAGGGACCACCCCCAAAGTGAGTAGTTAGGGATGGCTTTCATGCAACAGCGTGGCATCAAGGCGCAGGGATGGGAGCTCCAAGGGAGGATGGCCAGCTAGCTAGTACTGAATCATTGGGATTGGGGAGGCCCAGAAAGTAGGGAGTTGGTAGGGCATAGAGGAACCCCATTCAGATCCCATGCAGGTGTGGCTTGGGCTGCCAGGGCTTTGGGAACCATGGTAGGGTTCTCTCAGGGTGGGGGTCAGTGGCAGAGATCCTCTCCCATTTCCCATGTGGCAGGATGGCTCAGGCATAGAGGGGGCCCAGGAGTGTTCTTCGACCACTCACGGGGCTTGCTTGGAGGGGCAGGTCCTGGGGCACTGGCATTTTAAGGGCTGGGCTGGCTGCAGGTCTTCGGACAGGCCTTGGAGGGCAGCTTCTTGGCAGGAGCTTAATTCAAGCCCAGGATGTGTTTGGCAGGGATGCAGAGAGGAGGCTTCAGCCATCCCCGGATGGTCATCAGGGGCACCTCAAGAGAGGAGTGGATGCCAGGGATGCCAGAAGTGGATGCCAAGGATGCCAGAAAGGATTTGAGGTGCTCAGAGGGCCTGGGTGGTGGTGGCAGGGCCAGGTTCCTCTTGTGGCAGGGTAGTTCAGGTGATGGAAGTAAGCACTGGGGGCTGCGGCCTTCTGTGGGCTGGTCAGGTATTAAGGTTTGGGCCGGCCCTGGAGCCACCATTTATGAGCTGGCCTTTCAGGCCCACAAAAGGTTGCAGCACCAGTGGGAGCAGGAGCGAGAGAACCGGAGGAGCTACAGAGCTGGTGGGGGTTGCTCTCAAGCAGTTTTGAGTGCAGGCTAAATGGAGGGTTACAGGGCCTGGTTCGGGAGGAGAAATCCTGGGACCCCTATAGGGTTCATGCTGAATCCAGGGGCCAGGTGGAAGAAGCTGCTTGCTTCTCCAAGTGGAGACAAGGCATGCTGACCAGTGCAGAAGAAAAGAGACAGGGGAAAAGGTAACCCGGTAAAAGAATGCCTTACCAGCACCAGTGGGAAAGGAGCCTGTATGATTCTTCCAAGATGAATGTTCTGCTTAGGTAAATCAGCTAAGCTTCCAAAGTGAATGACAGCCTTGCATGTACTGCTGGTTTTGTCACCTTATGACTGCTCGAGAGTTCCAGCAAGGTGAGCTTGTATAAGGTTTTTATAGCCCCATGGAGCTGTTTTATTTCATGGTGTAAGATGGTGCCCCTGTGTTCTCTGAAATCATTTGGGACACAGGTGAAAATAAAGAGCAGGTCTTGGAAAGGAATTTCGTGATGATCATCTATTTAGTTCGAGGAGGGTAAATTAAATGTGAAGCCCTCATATTTATTTGTGCCATGAGTTTGTATTTCCAGAAGGTTTCCAGCAGTTTGCACCGGGATCGAGGGACTCGAGAGACAAGGGGATCTGGAGGCTACAAATCAACAGAGGTGCCTGGTTCTGATGGTGGAGGTTTGGGACAAGGTCAGTTCATTGAAGAGAGATCAAGGGTGCACTGAAGAGTTGAAGCCATCGAGAGGTAGGCTAAGTTTTCTACTTCATGCTGCTGTGCAGTGTCGGAGATGTTTCGCTATGCTGTAGGCCCTTTCTCCCTGGTCTATCAGCAAATTCTTTATGCCCCTAGACAGTTTGGGGAAGGGGTGGCTACAATAGTTTAATTCATAAACAGTCAATTATTACCTTTGAAAATCTTGACACTTGTAATTCTTATTCTTTTAACAGCCACAAAGAATCTAGCCAATCACTCCTGGATATAAGTATCCACTTACCATTCTTTATTACTAAAGACATTTGCAATAAAGCAAGCTCTTTTTCCTTTAGACGTAGACTTCATCCGTTCCTGCTGCTTGCACCTGTCTTGAAGTCAAAATTCTTTGCTTGCGACATAGTTATTTCCATGGCAATATACTATGATGTCATAATATAACACACACACACACACACACACACACACACACACACACACTCTTGTGTGTGTAACACACCAGGTGGATGCAATACACACACAGGGAGAAATCAGAGCTGCACCACCAGTAGGTTATTTGCCTTTTTTCCCACCCACAACCATTGATAGGGTACACACAGGAACTCTTTGAATTACCTCCCTAATCAAAAAGCTGCAGAAAATGTGTGGGAGAGAGAGAGGTGCTGCACTGGACTGACCCAGGAGACCACAGGGATGTGAGACTCGGACAACCTTGAACCAAGGAATGATTATATAGGAAGCTGAAAAAAGATCACAGTCTATCTCTCAGTCGCAAATACAAATCTGCCGATCTACATTAAAAATCAATTAAAACTGCTAAGCTTAAATTCAAGTTTAACTTAGCCCCTTCTAAATCAATTCAAATCACTGTATTCCTATATCAATGGTAAGTGTAACGTCAGATTGGTCCACTGTGTCAAAACGGCTCACCATATCATCTAATAAAGAGATGGCGGATCATTTTAATAAATATTTTTGCTCTGTCTTTGATTCACCAATTCCACCAATTACAAGGCATGATTCCACAATACCTCCTTTCGATCTCACAGAAATTAAGAATGCACTTCTATGTGTCAAAAGATCCACTAGTTCAGGTCCCAATAACATCAATGCTATATTTCTACTTGAAACACTAAATGCTATTGCAATTCCTCTTCAAATTCTATTCAAAAAAATCTAATGGAAAGTGCTATACCTGATGTATGGCATGAAGCCTTTGTGACTCCTATTTTTAAGAAGGGAAACAAGTCTGACGTCCAGAACTATAGACCGATTAGTTTGACCTCTATCATAGGAAAAGTAATGGAGCGCTTAATTAAATCCAGACTGGAGACCATTACTGATCAACTTAATATTTCCGGTAACCCACAGCATGGTTTTAAGTTAGGCCACTCATGTACAACCAACCTAATATCTTTCTATCACAAGATAGGTAAGTTATTGGATAATGACACACCAGCTGATGTTCTGCTATTCAATTTCAGTGAGGCCTTTGACCATGTGTCCCACTCCATGTTGATTTATAAACTTTATAATTTGGGAAGTCCCTCACTCCTGGTAAATTGGATATCACAATGGTTATTTAATCGTACCCAACTTGTCAGAATAAATGGGGCATTTTCTTTCTCTGGAAGAGTTACAAGTGGAGTCCCCCAGGGCTCCATATTGGGGCCTGGGGCCAGTTCTTTTCAACCATTTTATTCTTGATATGGGCATTATTTCTAATAACTATCTATCGAAGTTTGCTGATGATACAAAACTTGGAGGCAGAGTTGACACTACAGCTAATATTCAACTCCTCGAGCAAGATTTATCTTCTATTGAGCAGTGGGCTAATAAAAACTCAATGTTTTTTAACATTGATAAATGCAAGGTTCTACACTTCGGCAGGAATAACACTGCTCTTAAATACTATCTAAATAACCAAGAAATTAAATCATCTGATTGCGAAAGAGACCTTGGTATTATGATCAATACTAAGTTGTCATCTAGTGGCCACTGCAACAAAGTAATCAGAACAGCTAATATTATCCTGTGACAGATTAACAAATCCTTCATCAGTAAATCTGAGCACTGTTTAATTCCATTGTATAGAGCTTACTGTATGTCAGACCACATCTGGATTACAGATCCCCCTTCTGGAATCCCTACCTTAAAACTGATATAAAGCAACTTGAGCAGGTACAAAGGAGGTTTACTAAATCTATTCCCAGACTTAGAAATAAATGTTATGACACTAGACTTAGTGAAACTAAGCTTCATCCACTATGTTTGAGAAGGCAAAGGGGTGATTTGTTATTAATATACAAACTAGTACATAATCTGAGTCTGTTCAAGACATGTGGATTAACACTGGCCAATAAGAGAATTGCAGGTAGACTTCATTCTATGCAATTAACTATTGAATGGGCCAATACAAAAACATTTGACAATTTTTTCAGCATAAGAACAGCAAAATGCTGGAACTCTCTTCCACAATCTATTGTAGACGCAGTTGGCTTTGACTCTTTTAAATCCAATCTCGATTCCTGGCTATTGTGTAATAACCTTGTATAATATCCCTCTTTTGTGGAGGACAATCTCAATGGGCCTTGTGCCTTCTTTTGTCCTACTCTACCTAGTAAACCCAGTAAGACTCTGAAACAATTTCCAAGTGAAAATGAAGGCAAACTTTACTAAACTGTTCTGCCAACTTAGGGAAAGGGGAAATTGTTTAACCAGGAAAGGCACACTAAGCCCGCAGCTTGTTTCCAGGTGTGACCTGGGAGCACAAGAAAGTTAAGTGACTTGCTCAGGGTCACACAGTACCGAAATGGGGGCTGATGGGATTCAAACCCAGGTCTCCAGATTTGCGGCTCAGTACCCCAACCATGTTTCTAATCCCACAGGTCTGTACCTGCTACCCCTGGAGACTGTAGGCTATTCCACCACCCACCAGTCCTCTAGATACTTAAAATCTTAACCCAGCACTAAGCCACACCTTGGACCTTGGTTGCTGCTCATTCAGATTACTTGCCTTAAGAGCATGCAGTGGCTACTAAGCCTATACCCACCTCAGTCAGCTCATGCCACCTGATGATGTGCTAGAGCACGAAACTGGTTGGGAAATCTGTGTTAGCGGTGATTTTTATGTTTGGCAGCACTTTTAACATTTAAATAAATACATGGCATTATCTCAGCAGTGGTGAGTGCGGTTTATTGTAGTCATAGTATTAATGTTTTTTACCGCACCACTATTTCAGTGGAGCTGTTTTTGCAGTAAGTGACAGCTGTTCCTGCTCTCACTTACTGCTCTACTATCCCTAACACTGGAATGCAAGTGATCTCCTATAGTCTGAACACTTAACTGAGGGCTAGTCCCCAGGCCCTAACAACCAGTAGGCCTCAGTAGGCTGGACTCCCTCTGGTCAGGTCAGGTTCTTTCAGATTTGTCTCCTACTTGATCTCCCTGAAAATGAGCTGTGCAGCTCCTTTTAAATGCACTGAACATTCCATTTCTCCAAATCCTAGTCACTGAGTGGACAGGAACCTGTTCCAGACCTCAGCACCAATAAGCTTGAATTCCACTTTGGAATTCTGCAGCAGGATGAGCCACAATGGAATCCCAAGTTTGAATTTTCAGCTGCCTTTTCTGAAAATTCCAGGTCTACTCTGCTCTGTCAGCTTGGATTCATTGTAGTTGTACATCGCATTAAGCACAATAAAATTACAGCAAAGTAAAGTTTAATTACTTTTCCACTTCCCCAAATGAAAGCTCCCCTTCCTGGCTTTCTCCAGTGTTTTTCACTAATAAATGGGACTATGAGATCATGAAGTTGCTAAAGCTTAAAGTTTTCCACCCTTTGGAAAAGAGACAGCTTGCAGTGTAACTTTACACACTAACAAGGACAAAGTTACCTTTAAAATGAGCCATTTCCCTTTAAATAACCTCTTTCCCTTTAGTCTGATGCTCAGACAAATTAAATATTCATTTTGGGGTTTAAGACTCCACCCTGGGGCTGCCCCATGGGCTTCAGTAACACCTCCTGCCCAAGAGCACACACCCTCTCGTAGCTCCTCCTCCACCCTGCTTGCCTGCACGGATTCTGGGCCACAGCTACTCCTCCCAGCTACTTGACCATAGCAGGTTAGCAACTCCACTTTCTTCAATTGTTATTCAAATAAGACTATTTCTTCATAATAGACCATCATTTCCTCTATAAAACTACCAAGTTTGGTAAAGCTCCGGTTAAAAATGGCTTGGCAGTGCCATTTAGAAAAAAAGTTGCATAGTTTGTGCATTTTAAATTATGCCAATTCATTTTCCTTCATTAATTTTTTGCTGGCCCTAGCCTCTCCTTCCCCTGTCTTGTACATGTGCTAAATACCTTGGTCTTAGATTTTTCCACCTCATTCCTCTCTCGACCCCCCACCCTCTATTCAGCCCCTCCCTCACCCAAGCCTTCTTCTGATCAAATCCACTCATCCCACACACCCCTTCCCCTCCCTCCCCTTTTCCAGTGCTATCCACCCACTTGTTTGCCCTAGCCGACTCCTAGCACTCCACCCTTCTTCTTTGGCTACCTTAAAGGAGAACAGTAGTTAGCTAAAGCTCCCCACCCCACGAAACCTGACTGCCCAATTTGGCTTTTGGCAAGAAAATTAAAAAATTAAGTGTCTACACTTACTTGCTAGTACACTCGTAAACTCTGCTGGCAGGCAACATGGCGGGTGCTGCACGGTACCATCTCGTGTTAGTGTGTGGCGCCAACTGCTCACTCAGCATACAAGTGAGCAGTACAGCACCACACACTAACATGAGATGGCACTGCAGTGCCCACCATGTTACCTGCCAGCAAAGTTTACAGTGTGCTAGCAAGTAAGTGCAGACATTTAATTTTTATTTTTCTTGCCAAAAGCCAAATCGGTCAGTCAGGTTTTGGGGGGGTGTGGAGCTTTAACTAACCACTGTTCTCCTTTAAGCTGCCCTCCTTCTTCCATACCCCTTACTGCCTCTGCTACCTGACAAAGCCTACTCTCATGGCTGCAGACTTAAATGATAAAGTTAGGTCTACCTCTTTCCACACCTTGCAGCCTTTTATATTTCATAGCCCTACTTTTCTCCCCTAATTTTAACATTTCCTGTAACCATTGAGATACTATGTAATTGCAATGTGTACTAAGTTTTTTGCTTCCTCATTATGTACTGCAATCTAAAACAATGTTATGTTATGTCTACTGAGTGTTGTGTTCTCTGAATGTATTGTCCCCCACTTTTGCTGATGTGGAACCTTTGAAAAAAAGCACCTTGCTCAAAGGTTATTTTAGAATATTTAAATAAATAAAAGAAATGTGCCTTAAACCGCTCCATTTCACAATCAATAGATTTTTTTTTCTATTATATTTTTATCCTCCTGTGGAGCCTGGCAGGTGGCTCTGGTCCCTCCCTTGGAGGAAACTCAGTCTCCAGCTGCACCGTTCCCCATCTGTCACCAACTAAATCCCCATGGGTCCCCCTGTGGTGGGGCTGAGGTGAGGCATGCCTGCTTTCACTCCCCACCAGAGGCGAAATCAGACATCAGGGGCGGGAATGGGGTTCAGTGGCGGCCATCATGGAGCCTGCCAGCTCCTTTTCCTCCATTTTACTCCCCGCCTCCCCATCGACAAAGTACATTGGCAACTTGCTTCCTGGCTCGCATCTCCCCCTGGCTGATGCCAGAGGGTGATCGGCAAGTGGTATGGTAAACCCTCCCTTCCCCAAGGGGGAGAGCAGTCCTCCAGATGCTCGATCCTCTCTCTCACCTGCTGACACCTGGTGACCTGGGCTTACTCCTGAACCCGGGTCGCTGGTGTGGCGTTAGGTGTAGCGACCAGTGCCTCAACCTCCAGTGCCACTGGGTTGGCTTTTAAACTATAGATATTTATGGCATAAAATGTGCATGTATGTGTTCACTGGACCATAAACTAGCTGCCTGTGGCTTTGTTTTATTGATTTAATCAAGTTTTTATGTTTATTTCTTTGAAGTTTAGCTTAGATTTCCTTATGGCCAGCAGAACTTATCTGCCACTTGAGCATGGTGCCTGGACTGTGTATACAAGTGTGGGAGCCCATCCCCACTCTAGAATGTGTGCCCATTTACTTTATTAATGGATATAACAGTAACCAGTCCCTGAATTCAATACCTGGTGTTTGCTGCCTGCCAGCTACTTTATTTATTTAAAGTATCTGGCCTCCTGCCAGCGAGATGACTACTCCTAGCAATGTGCCTCCCTCTCGACTAATACCTGTTTCAGCAGGCCATAGCCTGCTCTGCGACCGAGATCACATTTTCGCATAGCCGTTCCTTGGCTGTTCAAGGGGGAATCCTCTTCAGTGCAGTAGTGTTCTGCTACGGAGCCGTGGCTCAGCTCTTACCATAACTGCTCTCTCACTTGGTGCCTCAGTGCCTTGCAGCTGCCACAGCAACTAGGGGCATTATTTTAAAGCACGGGCACATGTTTTATTATAAAAGTACTTTGTTGCCTCTAGTCCCAGGTTGGCACCAAATACCACTGGACCACCAGGGCTATTACTCACTAGCCAGGGCAACCTGATGACTAGCCCTTGACTGCCAAATTGCTGCACTCATTATTTCTTCTACAAAAGGGTGACAGGCAATATGCATGAACTACAATATATATGTGCGTGTTGGTGCAAGAGAGTAGGCAATCTCTTTTCCTCCTCTCCCCTTGGTTTTACTCCACCAGTACAAATTAATAATATACTTACAATCTCTTTTTTATTTTTACAGGGTCTGACCTTTCTTCCCGGCAGATCACCAGCACTAGACCTCCCACCAGGTAACCCCTTAGCAAATAAGGCACCCAGTTTACTTAATACTGGGTAGAGATGCAGTGAAATTTAATTTCGGCAGCGATATCCTGGTGAAATTGCGAATTTTGCCACGTGAAATATTTTATGAAATTTACGCATTTCACAAAATATTTTGCGGGTACAAATGCAGAACTTCACCTATGAAAGGTGAAATTTCACCCGCGAGTGGAGAAATTCCACTGTTCATAGGTGAAATTCTGCATTTAGCCAGCAGAATTTCACATTTGCACCTGCAAAATATTTCGGGAAATGCACAAATTTAGCAAAATATATTACGTATTGAAATTTGCTGATTTTGCCCACCTCTTATACTGGGTTCTATACTGGGTTTGTAAGATAGGAGGAGGCAATGGCCCATTGAACCTGTCTCCCACCTCATTGGGGCCATGAATCCCTGATACTCATATAATGTTCGTCAAGTCTTTTTTTTAATAATATCAAGGACCCTGCGGAGACTACTTCCCTTGGCAATAAATTCCAATTAATGGATGCCCTATAGGTAAAGAAACCCCTTCTTGTGGTCTATATAGTATTTGGAATGACTATTTGTTGGTTGTGGCATCTTAAGTTACCTTTATTGGTGTTCAATTTTATTCCCAAGTTGTCCATTAATTCTTTATCACTTAGGATTTAGCATATCTGTAACATTTCTCCCCTTTGTCATCGCATCTCAAGTGTATAGAGCCCCAGATCTTGTAGCCTTTCCTCATAGGACACATGACTCAGCCCTGCCACCATCTTGGTTGCCCTACACTGCATCCTCTCAATGTTGTGAATGTCTTTTTTAGGTGTGGGCTCCAGATGGAGGAGCAGTAGTTCAATTGTGGCCTTACATAAGTTGTGTACAGTGTATGGATGCAGTTTTTATCCCTAGAGATAAAAGCATTTTTATACAACACAGTATTGTGTTAGTCCTCTTCATTATTTTATGACACTGTTCACTGAAATTTAAATCCTTGTTGATGAGTACCCCTAGATCATTTTCAGAGTCCACTTTCTTCAAGGCATTACCCATAAGGCTATAGTCATGTGTGATATTTTTTCCCAGATGTAACACCAAACATTTGTCCAGACTTGAGGTTCAACATGTTATCTGTTGCCCATTTTCTTACGCTATTAAAATCTTCTTGTTAGCTATTTCACTGTTCCTTAATATTAACCACAGCCCCCAACTTAGAATCATCGGTGAACTTGATCAGCCAATTTAATGCCCCTTTACCCATATCTGAGATAAAAAGACTGACAGAACCGGGCCCAACACAGAGCCCTGGGTGACCTCACTTGTGACATGACCTAACTCGGACAAGCTACCCCCAGTTTATTATTTTTGTTTAGTCCCAGTTGATGTAGTTTTAATATTAAAGCTTTATGAGGAACTTTATCGAATGTTTTTTCCAGGTCCAAATAAATAATATCAACTGCTTTGTTTTCGTTAATTGCCTGACTCACTTTTTCATAAAATTCCAATACGTTTGTGGCACATGATCTGTTTTTCCTGACTCCATGCTGGGTATGATCTGAGATGCTTTAATTTTTTTAAGTCTTGTTCTAACATTTTCTTTATTTGAGTTTCCATTATTTTGCAAATTATTGACGTTAGGCTTATAGGCCTATAACTTATGGGATTAGATTTAGTTCCCTTTTTTTGGATAGGGACTGCCCTTCTCCAATCATCTGGCACCTCTCCAGCTTCCAGTGTCATATTAAACAAAAATATCAACGGTTCTGCAATCTATTCCCTTACTTCTTTCAGGAATCTTGCTTGGAGTTCATCCGGTCCTGCAGATGTCTTGCTATCTATCCTGCCCAGGAGCTCTTTAACCTCATTCAATGAAGTTTTCATGTCTATCTGTTTTACGGGTTGTTACTTATATTTTAACCAGTCCATAACTGCCTTGTGTTGCTGTATCATTGTGGTTATATACTGAGCAGAAATATACATTGAAAATATCTGCCTCGTGTTAGGTTCATGTATTTCTTCTGTACCATTTATTAGTGGGCCTACTATCCTATCATTGGCTTTATTATTTACATAAACAAAGAAAAATTTCCCATTATCATGTGTATGTGCAATTTTAAATTCTAATTTTCTCCATTCATATCTAATTAGTTTCTTACTTTTCTTTAACTCTGTTTTGTATTAATCTTTGTTTTATTTATTATCTTTCTTCATTGCTTTGCAAGCTGATTTTTTCTTGCTCAGTTGTTTTCTAATCTTTTTCTGAAAACCATTGAGGTACCTTTCCCTGTTTTGTTGTAGATTTTTTACATGGTACATACTGTTTCTGAAGAATTAAAACTTTGTTTTTAAAGTCTATCCAAAAGGAGTTAATGCTGCCCCTGCTACATGTAGACTTCCAATTCTATTCTTTCAATGAATTCTTAATTGAATTAAAATCTGCTTTAGTATAGTTTTTTCCCATTGTAGTTCCCCTTATGATCTTAATTTGTGTGTTAATACTGAAAATGATGACACTGTGGTCACTACTATGTAGTGGTTCAACTATCTGGACATTATGGATACTGTCCATCATATCCGTTAACTCAAGATCCAGTATGTTGTTATTCCTAGTCAGTTCCCTAATAATTTAGTGTAATCCATTCTCAATCAATATATTTCACTATGATTACTGGATGACAGATCATACCAGCTTATCCCTGGCAAGTTAAAATCACCAATTAATATGATGTTCCCCCTCTGGCCATACTATTAATATTGTTAAATAATTCCTGATTTTCTTGGTAGGAATTATCTGGAGGTCTATAGTGTAACCACCCAGTCCCCTTTGATTATTAGAATCCTATCAGTGTCAGTGCTAAGTAGGGAAAGGCAGCTGGTGAATAACTAGTTAAATGGGTTTTTCACCCACTCACTCTCTTGTTTACTTGGCTTCAGCTGAGATGAGAGAGATGAGGTCATTTAGAACTCTTACAGCAGCATAAGCCATGGCTGACTGTGAGTGGGGAGTTTTAGAATCTTGGGAGAGTAGTCTGTGTAGTGAGTGGAGTCAGTGTAGAGTTGTAGTTGGAAGTGAGAGGAATGAGAACCGCTCAGCAGAGGGTTCTGAGTGGAGAGCCTGCTTTCTCACCCTAGTTTGGTAATTCTCCAGTCTACCCAGTGAAGTGGTTGAAACCATTGTCTACAGCAGGTTCTCCTGATTTTCATCCCCAGAGAAACAACATAGAAACATAGAGACATAGAATTTGAATTTGAATTTGAAGAGGGGTGAAAAGGACTGCAGGTGGATGGATCCTAGGAACAATCCCCTTTTGATCCAGGACATTTTGAAGCTGCCTGTAATGTTCTAACAGTGAGTAAGATTCGACTTTGTGCTGCCAAAGGAAAGTACTTGTGTTGTGGTATTTCTCTGACTAAAAGGGAAATGTACACCTGTTCTGTTCAGAAGTTTGAGACTGTTCTCAGTTTAAAGTTGGATGACAACTGTGAGGTCCAGATGTATGACTAATTCACGTTGTTCAGCACTTTAGTTCCTACACTACCAGTGTAATGTTTCTTAAATGCTGGATGCAAAAGTTCATTCAATGATGCATTTACCCAAGTGTGTTCAAAATGTTTAAGGTGTAACTATGAAAGAATGGTTGGGTATGGATTTGAGAGCAAAGAGTGGGCAGCTCCCCCATTTGGAGTAACCAGTTCAGCACTACAGGTTCAGTAACGGCACCTGGTTACTTTAGACATAGTGGCCAATGTCTGAAGAGGATTTTATTCCCTGAAGTGAGCTGTGCTAGTTATTAGCCAAATGTATGTTCAGTTGTGGCCAGTGCCACTAGAAGTATTTCCAGTGGTGGCTAGTGCCACTGGAAGAAATTTAAAAGTCCTATGCTATATGGTAAATGTGTGTTCAGTTGTTGCCAGTGCCACTAGAAGAAATGTTCATGTCGTGGCCAGTGTCACTGAGAGAGTGTTTATAGTCATATGCCATATGGGAATGCCAGTGCAAGATGTACAATGTCCTGTGAAATATAGGAGTATTTAGAGTTTCCATCAGATTTCAGTCATTTTGTTGTTCTGCAAGTTCCTAGTGCCATGATGTGTAAACCTTGGGGGTCCACTCTTGCTTTAGAGAACATCTTTTTTGGAATAAAGCCACACTCTAGAACCCCAGCTCTGGTTTGGACATTTACAGTATTGCTTCTTGTGTGGATTTACTGGGTACCCCTCCAGAAGTACAGGTCTAGCACAGCCCTAGCAAAAAAGTTCTCTCCCCAGGACCTGTTTGTAAATACTTTATAGGTCATAATAATTTGCTTTTTTACACCCCCACCCCTTTTGACCTCTAGGAGTAATGAGCCTGGTATACACTCCCAAAGCTAAGGATGCTGGCAGGATGGACTGCATCTGTCCAGGAAGGCAACAAGTCTTTTGAGCAATTGGTTTAAATGCTTCACTGGCAACCTTTTAAACTAGTCAAGGGGGAGGCACTGATAAGCAACAGGAAAATCCCAGCCTGTCCCTACAAAACAGGGTACTAAATGAGAAAAAGACCGAGGTAGAAAGGTCAGTGGGGGATGCTGCAACAGAAGGTAAAGTCATCAAAAAATGGAAAGCAATGAGTACCAATGTCCACAGTCTGAGTAACAAGCTTCCTGAATTAGTGGCCTTGATGGAGGAGGAACATCTGGATATCGTGGCAGTCACAGAAACATGGTACACACAAAACCATGACTGGGACGTAAACATACCAGGATACACTATCTACAGAAGGGACAGGGAGGGTAAAAGAGGAGGAGGAGTAGCTCTTTACATAGGGAAGGAATCAAACCAACAGAACAAAAGGAAAACAGGGAGGAGAAGAAGCACTGCTGGGTAGAATTTGGAGACCGGCAATGGCACCACAATTTGCACAGGGGTTATATACAGCTCTTCTCAGGGGAGAAATGGACAAGAAATGATAGAAAGTATACTTAGAAATGGCAGAAAAGGTGAGATATTGTTGATGGGCGATCTGAATATGCCAGATGTTAACTGGAGTGCAGTTGCAGCAGCCACTTCGAAGAGTGGGTTATTCTAGATGCCCATGGGCATGCCTTAGACAACTAGTATTGGAGCCCACTCGAGAGGGAGCAATCTTAGACCTGGTTCTCTCAAATGGAGATGAAGAGAGGATCACAGATGTAGAACTGGGTAGCCATCTGGGAACTAGCAACCATCGAACAGTATGGTTCACAATAAACACAACAATAGAGTTAAGCCATCCAAAGGCAAAAGTACTGGACTTTAGGAGGGCTGACTTTGTCAAAATGGGTGAGTGCCTAAGGAATGCACTAGCAAATGGGCAGGAAGGAGGGGTGGAAGAACAATGGGGAATAATAAAAACTGCCATCACAGAGGTAACAAGCCTTTGTGTGAAGCAAATAAACAAAATGAAATGATGTAAGAAACCACTATGGTTCTCAAAGGAAGTGGCAGTGAAGGTTCAAGAGAAAAATATGTACTGCTCTGTTTACCTGTATTTACTTTCTGCTTACCTGTATGTTAACAATATGTACTGCTCTGTTTACCTGTATGTATTTTCTGCTTACCTGTATGTTATATTTTTACCCCCGGGTCACCCCTGAAAAAGGGACCTCCGGGGCCCAGTGGGCCTACCCGGTCAACAAAATTCAATAAATAAATAAATAAAAAGAAAGCATTCAGGAAGTACAAGGAATCACAGAAGGAGCAGGACAGAGACCTGTATCAGTTAAAGCAAAAGGAAGCTGGGAAGGCAGTCAGAACAGCAAAGGCCCAAACCGAGGAAAAGATAGCCAACTCAGTTAAGAAGGGGGATAAAACCTTTTATAGGTACATCACGGAGCGAAGGAAGACCAAGGGAGGGATAGTGAGGCTAAATAAAGAGGAGGGAGGGAGGGAGGGTGGGTAGAGGTGACTGTGAAAAGGCAGAGATACTAAACAAATATTTTTGCTCAGTATTTACAAAGGAAGAGGGGAGGTACCTAAACAAACAGTAGAAACACTCTGGATACAGAAGTTGATACCATCCATTTACAGAAGAAAGGGTTTTGAAAGAACTCTAAAACTGAAGGTGGACAAAGCAATGGGGCCTGATGGGATTCATCCCAGAATTCTAAAAGAACTAAGGGTAGAACTAGTGACACCACTGACTACCCTCTTTAACAAATCATGGGAGGATAGGGTGGTACCTGAGGACTGGAGGAGGGCAGATGTGATTCTCTCACAAAAGTGGGAGCAAGGCAGAAGCAGGAAACTACAGACCTGTTAGTTTAACCTCAGTGGTAGGGAAAATGATGGAATCACTTCTGAAGGAAAGAATGGTCGCGATCTAGAGGCCAGAGGGCACAGGACCCAAGGCAGCATGGATTCACAGCGGAAGGTCATGCCAGACAAATCTGATAGATTTCTTTGACTGGGTGACCAAAGTAGTAGATCAGGAGGGCTGTGGACATGGCCTACCTAGACTTTAGCAAGGCATTTGACACAGTCCCATACAAAGATTAATATACAAGTTAGCCAGCCTGGGAGTGGGTCCCAAGATGACAGCCTGGGTAAAGAATTAGCTGGAGAATAGGACACAGAGAGTAATAGTAAATGGAGTCCACTCTGAAGAAAGGGGGGTTACTAGTGGGGTACCGCAGGGTTCAGTATTAGGACCGGTCCTCTTCAATGTCTTTATAAGCGACATTGCAGAGGGACTGGAAGGAAAAGTATGTCTCTTTGCAGATGACACAAAGATCTGCAACAGAGTTGATGCACAAGGTGGGGTGGAAAGGATGAGAAGGGACTTGGCAAGGTTAGAGGGATGGTCAAATGTATGGCAGCTTAGATTCAATGCTAAGTACAGGTAATGCACCTGGGAAACAAAAACCAGGGAAGAGTACACAATGGGGGTGAGATACTAACAACAACAAAATGGAAAGGGACCTGGGGTAGATCATATCAGATGACCTAAAGGTGGGCAAGCAATGTGAGAGGCAGCAAGAAGGGCTGGGGGATACTGGGATGCATAGGGAGAGGCATCACCAGTAGAAAACAGGAAGTTATTATCCCTCTGTACAGACAGCTGGTCAGACCCCATCTGGAGTACTGCGTGCAGTTCTGGAGACCCAATCTCCGCAAAGACATAAACAGGATGGAAGCGGTCCAGAGGAGGGCAACTAAAATGGTGCAGGGTCTGCACCAGAAGACATATGAAGAGAGACTTAAGGAGCTTAATATGTATAGCCTCGAGGAAAGGAGGGTTGGGGGACATGATAGAAACTTTCATGTACCTCAAGGGAATCAACAAAGTCCAAGAGGGTAGCATCTTTCAAAAAAAGAGGTGTGCGAGAACAAGGGGGCACAATTTGAAGATAGAGGGGGGGTGGCTCAGAGGTAATTTAAGGAAGTATTTTTTCACAGAGAGGGTAGGATGTATGGAACGGCCTTCTGGAGGAGGTTGTGGAGTCAAAAACAGTGGTGGAATTCAAGCATGCATGGGGCAGTCATAAGGCAATTCTAGGGGGTGGGGTAAGAAGAAGTAGGCTGCTGGTTAACTAGGATCTGCAGCTTATCCATTAGGTAGGGAAATGGGCAGACTGGGTGGGCCAAGCGGTTCTTATCTGCCATCAAATTCTATGTTTCTATGTTTCTATGGTACCAATTGTCTAAATGTGTTTCTGAAGTAGTATGTGCCCAGTCAAGGGTACCAGGGTAGCTAACTGTGTAAAGTAGCAGGGGGGAGGGTGGTTACAAAAAATGGGGCCTCATCTGAGGATGTTTAATTTGGGGAACGACACAAAAAGTGTGGGCTTATCTGATGTTGTTTAATTTGGGGAGAGAATCAGAGATTTTTGCTGAGGGTATGTCTAGTATTTTTCTGTCTGGTAGTGGTAGTGTAGCCCAAACAGAAAGAAAGCTTTGGACAAGAAGAGTTTTGTCCAGAAAACTGCCATCTAAATGTGCTGCTTGTGTGCCTTCTAGTGCAGTAAAAGAACAGAGTGCTGCTTGTGTGTTTTCAACTTGAAATGGACAGTAAAGCATTGAAGTGTGTGTCCTGGTCTCCGCATCAATAAGTGCTTAAAGAACTTTTAAAATGCAATTTTCAAGTGCAAAAAGTATTGTGAACTTTAAGAAAAAGACTCAGATATGTGCCCTGAAAGTTTCACATGTTTTGTGCACAAATTGGGGGAGTCACTAGAGAAATTGTCCAGAAACCGTGGTAAAAATGGTCAAAACGGCACTCCCACCACTGAAATTGCAGCTGAGAAAAAGTTACAGTTTGCAGTTTAAAATTTGCTCCTGCTCGATGATTGCCATGAAGAAAGAGCAAGCGAGGAGAGAGAGGCTGATTTGCATGGCGTCGAGTGACTGGTCCGGCTGCGTCCAGTCCCGCCCCCTGGCCAGTTTCTGTGCATTGCAGAGTGTTCGAGGAGGAGAGAGAGAGAGTGGCGTGCGAGCTGGTTAGACCAGAATCAACCATTGAGGGGCTTGTGAGCATTCTAAATTGTAGTAAACAGACTAATACTGTATAATTTTGGCTCAACCTGTTGTCCAATTGACTGGAGAGTAATTGAGGCATTCGTGGCTATGATAGGCAGGACCACCAGCCCATTTCACCCCAGAGGCCTTCCTAGGATTTGCACCAGGCTGAAAATTTCCATCGGAGGGAACCAGCTACTGAATTCAGTGAGTAAAACAAGTTAACTGTGCAAACAAACTGTGTTTGATTATCAAGCCAGCAGAATCTGTGTGTAGTAGTGTGATTTTTTTTGCAAAAAAGGACTGTGCATTGTTAGAGCAAGCGCAACTAACAAAAATTCTGAGCATAGACTGTGAGCAGTGATAATGGTTTCAGCAACTGTAAATTTTTCTAAACAAAAGGAACTGTGAGTTGTATAGGAAAGATGCAGCAGAACAGGCAATCCTGTGCAAAGAAAGACTGTGGGACTTACAAATGACTTTGAGCATGTGTAAATAGTTTTCCTAAATTGATGCTGATTGCAATGTCAAGTTAAAAATCATATGAATGTGCTGAAATGTACCAGCAGAGCAATTGGTTGCAGTTTTAAGTAAATTCAGTGGCCAGAAAAGGTCAGAAGCACAGTTTTGAGCAAGTGAACAGTTTTTGATGCATGAGAAAAGTTACCGATGCCATTACAGGGCGGAGTCAGCAATGTAAACACAGCGGCAGGAAGCCATCTTGTGAGACAATATGTGACTAGTGAGCAATTCAGTAACAATAAGTTTGTGTGTTTGATTTCAGACATGGCTTCGGGAACTCCCCACTACCCAGATCATGCCCGAGCTATGATTGCAGAGGAGGTAGCAGCAATAAGAAAGCTAGAGAGAGCTTTCTATGGTGAAAAGTTACCTCCAGATGTAGCTATCCAGCAAGACTGTGCAGTGTGTGTCTAAAGGCTGGAAGGGATGTGTTTCTGATACCCCACTGATCGGACTACCTTGTGAAGTATGGAATGAGCAGGGGTGCAGCGCCAGAGGGGGCATCAAGAATTCAATTGGCTCCCACGTGGACTCGAGTAGGGGACCCTGCCTGCAGCAGCACGCAGCACCAGGTTAAACCTGTTGGGGAAAGTTCTTCAGAGTGTGTTACAGAGGGAGCAAGTAAAATTGATGTTGATCCACTGCAAGGGCCGGAACAAAGAGAGGTTTCCACACCTCTGTCCCAGATGGACTGTGCAACAGGGGGATCAGTGGACCCATGGAACCAGGGTCCGAGTTCTAGCCTAGTGGGGAAGATGAATTGCAAGAGACATTGAACTGGGAGGTGTCTACCTCCACACCCAGTAAGGCATGGAATGTCTCAGGAGTGAGGACATTTGCTCACTCTTGGACATAGATCATGAGTGAGGAAGAGGAGGATGAAGAAGTGTATTTTCATGTTGAGGGCTCCAGTGAGTCACCTCAAGCTCTTGCCTCAGAGTAGCCAGGGACAGTTGGAGAAGGATCTAGTAACTTGCCCACAGAGATAGTAGGGGACAATTTCTTTCATTCTTTAAGTATGAGACACTGACTCAACCAGGACTGGTCACCCCCAAGCCAGGTCATGGGCCGCAGACTCGTAAAGAGTAGCAAGGAGGAGAGACTGATACCTAGGAGGGCTGACACCATCTATGGGAAGTCCTTCCCTTCCTTTTCTCGCCGAGTCTGGGAGGAAATTGAACAGAAAAGGCAATCCGGGTTGTTGGAAGAGGCAAGCAAGAATTTGTGCTCTGGTGCAGCAGAATGTGTAAGGGACAAAGTCATAAGTGATCACCTTAAATTCTGGCGAATAGTCAGGATTCTGTTTATTTACTTGGTTACTTGGTTATATGGACAAAAGAGGGCCATGGCGAACTGTGGATGGGGCTAGGAATGAGACATTCCACAATATCAACTTTGAACACCCAGACAGGGTCATAGTCCTCTCCCCACAACCTGAGTGGTATGTCCCTTAATAGTGCCATTCCCTGTGAATATGCCCAGCATGCCTCAAGGAAGCGAGCAGTGGCAGGCCAGTGGCTGTCATCCAAAGCAGCAGTACCTATGGAGGAAGATGCAGCTCTTCTGGTGTTCCAGGATTCTTCAGGTGTATCCAGATTCATCATCCCAGCAGTTTTCCTGTTCCATCATCTGCCTTCCAGAGTTCATCAGCCCAGCAGTTTTCCTGTTTCATTGTTTGGTTTCCTGATCACATTAACTTTGCAGTTTTCCTGTTTCATTGTTTGTTTTTCCAGAGGACATCACCCAGCAGTATCCAAAGATGCCATCTGGTCTGAAGGGAGAAGGTCCTTAGCTCGTAGAAGTAAGGTGATCCTTTGTTTTCGGTCTTCAAGGAAATGGTAAGACAACTTTTTATTTACTTTGACTGACTTTGCACAACACCCTACATTTGAAGACTATCCACAGAACTTCAATTTTCATCAAAGACTCTCCTCATGGATGCAGTGCTATACAGGCCCTGTCCTGTCCAAGGACTGTTCTTCAGCAGACTTTGGCATAGTTGAGACTCTTTAATGGACAATGCTTATGGGTAACAGTAATCTAGTCACTAGTTCTGAACATTGTAGGGCACCCATCCCCGAATGTGTTGTATAAATGTCTTCTTTCCATTTTTTACTTTTGTACTTTTATAGAAAAATATTTCTGAGGTTCTTTAGTGTTTAGGTGGAGGTTTAGGCACTGTGTGGAATGCAGAATGTGTTTTTGTGTTTTTCTTCTCTAATTCACATTGTTCAGGACTTTAGTTCCTACACTACCAGTGTAGTGTTTCTTAAATGCTGGATGCGAAAGTTCATTCAAAGATGCATTTACCCAAGTGTGTTTAAAATGTTTAAGGTATAACTATGAAAGAATGACTGGGTATGGATTTGAGAGCAAAGGGTGGGCAGTCCCCCCCCCCCCCATCTGGAGTAACCAGTTCAGGACTACAGGTTCAGTAAGGGCGCCTGGTTACTTTAGACATAGTGGCCAATGTCTGAAGAGAATTTTACCCCCTGAAGTGGGTTGTGCTAGTTATTAGCCAAATGTTGTTCAGTTGTGGCCAGTGCCACTAGAAGTATTTCCAGTTGTGGCCAGTGCCACTGGAAGAAATGTAAAAGTCCTATGCTATATGGGAAATGTGTGTTCGATTGTAGCCAGTACCACTAGAAGAAATGTTCATGTCATGGCCAGTTCCACTGAGAGAGTGTTTAAAGTCCTATGCCATATAGGAATGCCAGTGCAAGATGTACAATGTCCTATGAAATATGAGAGTACATAGAGTTTCCGTCAGATTTCAGTCATTTTGTTGTTCTGCAAGTTCCTAGTGCCATGATGTGTGAACCTTGGGGGTCCGCCATTGCTTTAGAAAATATCTTTTTTGGAATAAAGCCACACTCTAGAACCCCAGCTCTGGTTTGGACATTTATGTTATTGCTTCCTATGTGGATTTACTGGGAACCCCTGCAGAAGTACAGGTCTAGCATAGCCCTAGCAATAAGTTCTCTCCCAAGGACCTGGTTGTTTGTAAATACTTTATAGGTCATAATAATTTGCTTTTGTACACCCCCACCCCCTTTTGACCTCTAGAAGTAATGAGCCTGGTACACATTCCCAAAGCTAGGGATGGTACCAATTGTCTAAATGTGTTTTCAAAGTAGTCTGTGCCCAGTCAAGAGTACTAGGGGTAGCTAACTGTGTAAAGTAGCGGGGAGGGGGGTGGTTACAAAAGCATACACCAATTCGCATTTTCTTTCTTTCTTGCCTTTCCACCTCAATCCATATTATTTCTAATGAATCCTCTCTGTTATTGCTGTTGCTTATTTCATGGGCCATGAGGCTATCCTTAATGTATATTGCTACTCCTCCACTCCTCCTGATGGCTATGTTTCTATGAAGCAGTTTGTATCCTTGTATGTTCCTATTCCAAATATTATTTGCATTCCACCAGGTTTCAGTTATTGCTGCGATAACAATGTTTTGTTCATGTAGTATTATTTCTAATTCAGATTTCTTAATAATATTCAAACTTCTCACATTTGTGAAGAGGACCTTTAGGTCATGTTTCTTTGCTTTGTTGTTGATAATTCTTTTTTTATTCTTGATATATCCACATTTTGTCCAGTTACCATATTAGCCTTGGGAATATGTTTTCTGTGTATGTCCGTAGTCACCTCTTGCTTGTTAGTTTAAACACTGGTTGATGTATTGTGAATTTTATTTACCCAATATTGCACTTCCCTTTCTATTTAGATACAATTCATCTTGGCTATATAGTCCATAGTTCCCCTCAAACATTCCCAGTGAACTAGGCATTTAATGTTGTTTTCTAGGGTCCATATCACTTTCTTGTGGAACGATCATTCCATAACTGTTATAATAAGTAGCGGATTATAACTTCATGGCTTTCATGCCATTCCCATTTTGCCTCCTTTATATCCAAATTATAAAATAGCAGGAACAGTTCTAAAAATGTCATTTTAATTTATTTATGGCATTTTGGGAACTGGGTGAGCCTGCTGAGACCAGAGGTCCCTTTTTCAGGGGCAACCCAGAATTAGTTACTTACAAAAAAACTTACATGTACAATATGGCAAGACAGTACTTAAATGATTGCATGATGTATAAGACAGGTACATAGGAGCAATTAGTTAAAAAACAACAACAGGTTACACAGTAACCAATTAAACATGAGTAGCACATCAAAGGATCGACATCAGAGATTTGACATACCTTAATACAGTTAAAGTCTGAGATTAGAGAATTCAGATTCATGGGTTCATAGATTCAGTACTGGTTACTATCAGGTAGGAGGGGGGGATGGAGCATTGACGTGCATGGTCAGTGGTTACAGCTGCATTGGCAGTGTTCTAACATATAGACTTTTAATCCCATTGCCAGTTCAGTGAAGCAATTGATCTGGTGTCTAGTGGTCTCCTGCCCTCAATTTCCACCAGCCATTCCATTTATTGCAGGTTATCCCTGTCATCCAGTGGCACCCTACCCTCCCAGTGTCTACCACCTGGCATCCGCCCCAGGCCAGTGGCTGGCACAACCCTCCACTCACCTCTGCTGCAAGCTTCCCCACAGGTTCATTCTTGATAGAAGAACTAACATGCAAGTACAGGCTATCAATATATGACTTGCATGGGCAGCTGCAGAGCTGAGTGGAGGGTTGTGCCAGATGATAGCCCCAAGTGGGCCACTGATGGGTGGTGGGCATTTGGTCAGGTGGAGGTGCCACTTCACACCATGGATACACTTGTAGTAAATGGAACAGTCAGTGGGAATTGGGAGGGGCCCTAGATGCCGGGGAAACTGCTTCATTACACTGACAATGGGACTATGGGGGAGGACCACTAGACTCCAGGGCAACTACTTCACTATACTGAGAATGGGACTTAGGGGAGGGGCCCACTAGACAGCAAGGAAACTTTCGCTGTACTGGCACTGGGAATTGGGAGACCACTGGACAGCAGGGAATTTCACCACAAACATTCTTCTGGGATGGAGAGGGGTGCAGAGCTTTTTTGTTTGTTTGTTTTTGAAGGTAAGGCACCACTGCTTACCACAAGTTACAGTGTACAGCCCACAGCCAGCATGCAGTCCAAGGAGCATAAGACTGTGCACCACGTAATGAAACTATAATGGCATGCATATGACCTGCTATCTCCCTCTCAGGGCAAAGTGGTTGTTTGTGTGGCTAGGTTCCAATATAGGACTATGAATCTTAGGAGCAAAAAATTTTGCCTGTACAGTAGGCTTCTTTGCTCCCTTGTATATGTGAAATGCCCATTTATTGACCCAAGCTGCATCCTCTTCGAAGGCTTGCAGTTTTTACCTTCATTGCACTGCGCTCACATGGGGGTAAATTCAAACATCAGTTGCACAGGCAGACTTTGCTCTGCACATCCTTCAATATAAAATTTGGAACATGACTGACTAGTTTTTTTTATTGAAATTTTTTTCATTATTTGCAAGAAACAGCTACAGTATAATAAATTTTAAGACTTTTGAAACTGTAAAACACATTTCATTTACTTGTTCTAGTACACTCATTCAGGCTATACATCTATTAAATGGCTAATACTGTATATTAAATGCTTATTTGAGTATTTCCTTCCTTTATTTATTCAATGAGTTATTCTTCTGATACCCCGTAGGGTATTTTGTCACAATCGAAGCCCTAGAGTATTTTCTTACAGCTGTATATATTTCATTTAATTTTTCGAGCTGTTTCGCTTAGTCTTCATTTTGCCATTGAGAGAAAGCGTAGGCATAGAATAGTTATAACTAGTAGGAAGTACAGAAGGTACAGAGAAAGAGAAAAGAGAAGGAAGGTACAAAGAAAGTATTGGCTTCCCCAAATAGCTGGTTGTCTGGTAGCACCCATGTAGAGCGCTGATTATTGAGTGCTGCACTTTTGAGTGACTCAATAATAGCACTCTACAAGACAGCGAGTGGTGCAATATGGTGCTATATCCTGTATAGCGAGTACGGCAAGGAGCTGTACTCACTATTGCAGGATATAGTATCCTTTGAGGCCAATTCCCACTGATCTGGTTGCATAGCGAATGGTGTACACCACCACTTGCAATGCAAGAAGCCCTGGGTTGGGTCCAGCTAGAGGCAGAATCATTTTTTCAGGATCCAATAACTTGCCCGTGGTCATGGCCCCCCTCAGAGTTTATTATTTAAGTTTGGGGTGTGGGGGCTGACCCCTGAAAGGGGAGGCGAGGCATAGCTCCCTTTTATAAAATTTTGTTTGGTTTTGTTAAGTATTGTAGTGACTGTCACTATTTGTGATGGTTGCTACAATATCCATTGCCCTTTTGACCGTGGGGTCAAGTTTGTTCGCTCTATGTGACAGGCGGTCTTTCAGACTCACCTTTATCACATAGAACCAGTTGTCTTTATATTTACTACTCCCTCTCTAGAGTACGAAGTCTGGGTAGTGTTCCAGTTGGTGTAATATCCATTTTCTTCAGAATAACTCAAATCGAGGGAGCTTATCTAGATATGTGTAAGTTAAGTGTTCTATATTGTATATTTCAACCATTATGGATCTCCATGTCTCTTTGGATGGAACTCTGTCAGGATGCCATAGGCGTGTTATGGTCCTTTTGGCTACTAATACTGAGATGAGAATTATCCTAAACATGTTGAGATTTAATTTCAACCCTTCTGGTGGAATTGCCAGTAATACCACTGATGGGGTAATTGTCCCAAGACAGTCGAGAGCTGTTTCTATTTCCAGGATGACTTCTTGCCAGAATGGCTGTATGACAGGGCAAGCCCAAAATATATGTGTTGTGTTTGCTATGAGCTGCCCACATCCTGTCCAGCACACCGCTGCTCCCTCACCTGCATATTTGGCCACAACATCCAGGGAGCTGAAGAACCTATAGCAACATTTCCAGGAGAATTCTCTCTAATAAGTTGATGAAGTGAGTCTATACGCTCTGATGGCATACTTATTCCATTCCCTTAATGTGTGGTTAGTGCCCATTTCTGTATTCCATCTTTGTAGAATGGACGTTGTGGATTCACTACCTACTTCCTGTAGTGCCTTATATGCCTTACCTATTATATGCTCCAGGGAGTGTCCCTGTATGCTATTTATTGAAAACTGTTATAGTAATGGTAGATTGGTTGGGGTGAAACTAAATGTCATAGGTTGATCTTCTATGTATGATCTCACTTGTAGGTAGCGGAAGTGATCTGTGTGTTGAATGTGGCAGTCTGCCTGTAGTAAGGCAAGGGAGGGGGGTGCCATGCTGATCCAGCGACTGGGAGTGGAAATGTAGGCCCAATTTTGCCCATATTTGTATGGTCCCATCCATTCAGTTAGGGTGATAGTCTCTATCATGTACTAAGGCCCTAAGAGAAGTGGCACACCAATGTAATATATTTTTTCATGATCTGTAGCCATTGGGCTAATATCGTTGCTGTGTATGTATAGAATTTTGTTAGTGGCACACATTGGGGTACCAAATATGTATAGATCATAGTTATGCAGATCATTCAATGTAAATTCAATTTGTTTCCTATAGGGATGTTGTGAGGTGCTATCCATATGCTTATGTAAGTATAAATGTCGCTAGGGCATACTTTTGACATATTTGTTAGATTTATGCCCCTCTATTTCTTGGGAGTTGCAGCGTGGAGAATTTAATATCTGGAGCTTTCCATTTCATATGAACTGAGAGACTGCGCTGTCCCATGTTCGGAAATACTGCTGGTCCAGGTGTAACGGGTAATGTTTGCAAGTAGTATAAAATCTGCAGTATTATGTTCTGACGTATTGTTTCCCCACACTGGAAGAAGCCTACGGAGAGTTGTGTCCATTTGGAAAGGTCTTCCATCATCTATATAGTTAGTGGTTCATAGTTCAAGAGCTCGAGGTTCCAAACGTCATGTCGAATAACCTCCGCAGTGCGGGGATCAATTCCTCCTGGGAGGTAACTATGATGAGCAGATCATCTGCAAACAGGGAAAGCTTATATTCCCTACCTTCCAATGGGATCCCTGAAATCTGACTCATTTGCCTGATCTGGATAGCCAAGGGTTCTAGGTAAAGTGCAAAAAGTAGAGGAGACAGTGGGCACCCCTGTCTTGTTCCTTGTTCTAATGGGAATGGGTCCGACAGTGCTCTGTTTGATTGAACACATGCCTGGGATTCACTGTAGATATTTTTCAGGGCAGTAGTAAATTTGTTCGGGAGACAAAAAGCAGAGTGTAGCCCACAAGAACGGCCATGACGCCCTGTCAAATGCCTTTTCTGCATCCAGGTTTAGAAGGATAAGTGGGATTTTATGCCTTGTGACATGTTCCAGTAATAAAATGGTTCATCTCACACTGTTGTGTGCTTGGCAGTTCCTTACAAAACCCACCTGATCTTGGTCAATTATGTTGGGCAGGGTTGTTTCCAGATGGCAGGCCAGGACATTCATATATATTTTGTAGTCATAATTTAGAAGGGGATGCATATTTTGGATCTTTGTTCGAATTTGTGAGTGCCATTATCATGGAATGATGCCAAGTGGGTGGCGTGGGGTCTCTGCTTTGAACTGCATGGAATACTTGGAGTGTCAGGGACAACAAGGCAGTAAATTTTTTAAGCATTCCGCTTGGTAGCAATCTGATCCAGGGGCTTTACTGAGTTTAGAATCTCTTATTACCCTCTGGAATTCACCATAAGTGATTGGGGCTACCAAACCTTCGGCCTTCTGTTCTCCCAGTTTAGGAATATTGAGAGTACTTAAATAACTTTTTTCCTCTGGCGTTGCTTGTACCTTAGTCATGTATAGATTCTTGTAAAAGTGTGCCAGGATTGTCTAAATGGCTGATGAATGAGTGGTCAGTACTCCGGTGTCCATATCTAACATTTGTGTGACACATGTTCATGCTTTTTGTGCCCGTGGTGCCCTTGCCAAATTTCTAGCTCCCCTGGCCCCACCCTCGTAGTAATGGTGCTTGAGAAAAAAAGGACTGCTCTACTTTTGAGTCAAGCACTTTCTGCACTTCCCCCTTGACCTGTTTTATTTGCTGTAGTGTATCCTGGTCTCCCTGCATATAAAAGGACTGCAATGTTGCCAGCTTTACTTGCAGCTCCTGAAGTTTTCCCTTTCTCTCCCGTCTTTTTCGCGCTGACTGACTGGTTTGTATGCTGGTAGGGGACTTTGCCTGGCACTTTGCTCAAGCTTCGAAAATGCTGCCCTGTAGTCTGTGATCAATGCCATATCAGTCACTTATGTCATCACAGATTTGTATATTTATCTGTGGCTTCGCTCCCCAAGATGAAGCCACTTGAGACACACTACAAGAAAGTGTGTAGAAGGGGGGGCAGCAGGTTATGAAGACATCAGAAGGATGAAAATTCAGAATGAATCTTAGAAAGCATTACTTCACTGAGAGAGCAGTGAAGGAGTGGAGCAGGGTCCCAATGGAGATGGTGACAGCTGAAAGTTCCTGCTCTTATAATAAGGGCTTAACATCCACTTTGGAAAAAAGTGGATATAAGTGTAAACCTACTGAGCTGATGAGTCGGGGAGGACTTGACAGACTGATTTGTTCTTCCTATCTTTGTATGTTATCTATGTTTACAATTGACAATATAACATGCAGGCATTGATTTACATTGTAAAAAGGTTGTTGAAGTAGAGCTCCCCCCTATTGGTTGTAAACATCCTATTAAATTAGAACTATGTTAATCTTAGATAAATATACATGTAGAGTCTAATCAAATCCTAAACTGTATACACCTCTTTTGTTCATAATAGCAATAAGGCATTTCCAGGTGTTGTGTTGTGTTATGTTCACTTAATCACCCTCTAAGGGCATGTAGCACTTGGCCATGCCTTTTGCCACATTGCACCCATAGAAAGTGATTAACAGAGCATTAAAATAACCCTGGTCTTGCCTTAATGCTTGATTACGTGCAACAGGTTACAGTACAAACAGAAGCATTTGTAATCAGGCTGTGCACACCCAGTCAGCATGCAGGAAAGGTATAAGTTTTGGCATATGCTGGGGGAATAAAGTATTTATTTTTACAAACCTAATTATGGGATACTGGCTCACCCACCCATTTTAAAAGTAGCACATTACAACATTCCTCTGCATAGAAACATAGAAGTTGATGGCAGAAGGATACTGCTAGGTTCATCTAGTCTGCCCATTTGTTGTAGACCTATATTGACACTCAAGTTGTCTTTTGTAGTCAGGGCTCCCTTGTGTCTATCCCATGTATTCTTGAATCCCCCCACAGTGTTGACCCCCACAGCCTCTTGGGGAAGGCTGTTCCAAGTGTCCACCGCTCTTTCTGTGAAGAAAAATGTCCTGGTGTTGGTAGAGAACCTCCCTCCTTGCAGCCTGAGGTCATGTTCCCTGGTCCTGGAGCTCTTCTTGAAGTGAAAAAATTCCTGTGCCTGTACCTTGTTAATGCCTTTTATGTACCTGAATGTTTCAATCATGTCCCCTTTTTCTCTTCTCTGCTCCAGGGAGTACATAGTCAGTTCCCTAAGTCTTTCCTCGTAGGACATGTACTGCTGACCTTGAATCATTTTTGTCACCTTTCTCTGTACTGTTTCCACCCGGTCAATGTCCTTCCTGAGGTGAGGCCTCCAGAATTGGACTCCATATTTCAGGTGAGACCTGACCAGTGATCTATACTGTGGTAGTGCCACCTCTCTCTTCCTGCTCGTGATTCCCCTCCCAGTGCAGCCAAGCATTCTGTTGGCCTTCATTGTTCTCACACTGCTTACTAATCTTCAAGTCATCTGAGATTATGATTCCCAGATCTCGTTCCTCATTTGAGGCTGCCAGTCTTTCGCCTACTAGATAATACTCCTTTCTTAGATTTTTCTTTCCTATGTGCATGACCTTGCACTTTTTGGCATTAAATCTCAGCTGCCACACTCCAGACCATTCTCTTAGTTTATTGAGGGCCACTTCCATCTTGCTCACACCTTCTGGGGTGTCCACCCTGCTACATATCTTGGTGTCATCTGCAAACAGACATACCTTCCCTTCCAGTCCATCAGTGATGTCTGCTATAAAAACATTGAGGAGCACAGGCCCTAGCACTGAGCCCTGGGCACCCTGCTGGTCACCCTGCCTTCCGTCGATTGCACTCCATTAACCTGTACCCTCTGGGTTCTGCCTTGTAACCAATTTTCTACCCACCTGACTACTTCTGGACCAACCCCTGTGTGGTCAAGCTTCTTCTACCAGCCTTCTGTGTGGAACCAAGTTGAAGGCCTTACTAAAGTCCAAGTAGACCACATCCACTGCCCCACCGTCCTCCACTATTTTTGTAGCATAGTCAAAAAACTCAAGCAGATTTGTCTGGCATGACCTACCTCATGTGAAACCATGCTGTTTAGGGTCTTGTTGGCCGCTAGTTTCTAGGAATGCTATGATCCTCTGTTTGAGTAGTATCTCCATTAGTTTTCCCTACTATAGACGTGAGGTTCACTGATCTGGAATTACTAGCCTCTTCGCAGCTGCCCGATTTATGATGTGGAACCACTATTGCCTTTTTCCAATCTTTGGGTACCACACCACTCTTCAAGGATTTCATGAATAGAAGTGCCAGAGGGGCTGCTAATTTTGCCCCCAATTCCTTAAGGATTCTGGGGTGCATCTTGTCTGGTCCCATGGCTTTGTCTGCTTTCAGTTTATTTAATGCCTCCCGTAGTTCGGCTTCTGTAAAGAGACTCGTGTCTACCCCTGGTCCTGAGGTGTTGTGTTTTTTTAGGGCTGGGCCATCCCCTGGGTCCTCTTTGGGAAACACCGAGCAGAAGTATTTGTTGAGGATTTCAGCTTTCTCATGATCATGTTCGTTGCATTGCCCTTCTTCAGTAGCAATCCTTACTATTCTCCCTTTTGTCCTCCTACGTTCCCTAATGTATCTAAAAAATAATTTGACTCCTCTCTTTGCCCCTTCTGCTAACTTTTCCTCTGTCTGGGCTTTTGTCTTTCTAATTTGTTTGTTTGATTCTCATTTTTTCCTTGTATGACTCCCAGTCTTTCTCAGTTTTGGTTTCCTGGTATATGCTGAGCGCCTTCTATTTTCTTTGACTGTGGTAGCCACTTCCTTGGAAAACCATAGAGGATTTCTTTTTCTTTTTGCTTTGCTGACCCATCTGGCACATTGATCTGTGGCAGTCTTTATTGCTCTTTTGAGTCTCCCCCACATGATGTCCACCTCCTCAACCTCTATTTCCATAAACTGGCTACTTATGTTATTCCTTAATTTTTTGGAAGTCAGCCTTTCTGAAATCTAGCACCTTTATATTTGAATGGCTGGTGTCCTGTGTTATGTTTACCTTAAAGCTTACCATGCGATGGTCACTGTTGCCCATATGACATCCCACTTCGATGTTCTTGATCCTTTCTGAGTTTGTGAAGACAAGATCAAGAATGGCATCTCCCCTTGTTGGGTTTTTAACAAGCTGGCACAGTCCCGCACCTTGTAGTGACAATAAGAAGTCCCTACTTCTTGTTGTTGCTGCCGTTAGTGTGCTCCAGTTAATATCAGATAGGTTGAAGTCCTCCACCAGTATTACTTCACCTTTATCAGACATTTTGTGGATTTCCTCTGTTAGGTCTATGTCTCCTTTATCTCCTTGATTTGGGGGCCTATACACAATGCCGATTCTGAAAGGTTTTCCCTTGCCCGTGTTTACTGTTAGCCACAGTGACTCGAAGTCCCCAGGTTGCCCTTTTATTTCTGTGACTTCTGTTTCCTCCCAAAATGTAAATGGCTACACCCCTCTCTTTTTTGCCCTGCCTGTCTTTCCTGAACAGATTGTAACCGGGAATGGCCGTATCCCATCCGTGGTTTTCCGTGAACCACGTTTCTGTTTCAGCCATCCAGCCCAGCCTTTTTGTTTCCAAGATGGCAGTTAGTTTGGGAAGTTTGTTGGTTAGACTCCTAGTATTTGCAACCACTGCCTTCCAGGAATGTACATCCTCTTTGGCGCGAAGTTGTACCCTCTTCCTGGACTGCTCCAGTTTGCTCTTTCCAACCAAGAGATTATGGAGGTTGCTGGTTTGGGCGGATGTTGGCTCTGATTTGTTTTCTGAGGATGTATGCGTACATTTGGCATTTTGGGGAGTGATGACCAGCCCACCAATGGCAGGGGTGTGAGCTGCATCATACTCCCCTTTATTTAGTTTAAACTACCTGTATAGACATCACATTTTTGTCCAAGTGCTCACACATCTTCTCTGTTTAGGTGCAATCCATCGTATTTAAAAAAAGCTCTTTCCCAAAGGTTGTACCAGTTCCCTATATAGTGGTATCCCTTGTCTTGGCGTCAATCACACAGCCATGAGTTGAGTTTGCCTACTTCAATCTCTCTGACTCGCTTAGTGCTTTTTCCTTTTTCCCACACTGGCAGCACTTCTGAGAAGGCTAATTTGGACAGAAGGGAAGAAAGTTTGTCGGACAGGTCCTCAAAGTGTTTCTTGGCCTCCTGAACTGTGTGATTTGCCAAGTCATTGGTACCAAGGTGTATTGTTATATGTGTAACATCCCCTGATTCCTGCACAATTGTCTTCATGCGGTTAGTGTCCTTGCTTGCAGAGGCTCCTGGTAGACACCTTGCCACAATGTCGCTTTTAACATTTTGTGCTAGGTGGTGTTCCACTCCTTGGATCATGGAATCCCTGATTACGAGAATTTTGCTTTTGTTTATATTTGTGTCATTTTTATTTTGAGTTTTGGCATTTTTGTTGTTATTGCATTTGGTTTTGGTACTGTTGGTTATATTGTGAGTATTAGTTTTTTTGTTTTTATTGTAGTTTGTATTGGTTTGGCGTGTTAGCCTTTTTTTGGTGGTTTGATTTCTTTACCTTGTATTACTTTGTCTGTGGTTGGTAGCAGTGGAGCAAACATGTTTTTTGTTTGGATGGCCAGGAAATGCTCCTGGTTTTTGGCTTCCTTCCTGGTCCTCCTATTATGCCTCTTTTTTCTTACCAGCTGCCAATCTCTGGGCCCTATCTCAAGTCCTGTCCCCTGGCTGACATGCTGGTACTGGCGGTGGTGGGGTTGAGAAGGTGTGCTATACAGTTCCCTGTATTGGAGGTCATATATTACAGTCCAAGCATCCTGTAGTTGTCCTGCAAGATCTGCTATGGCTCAATATGCATGGCAGGGTCCTGGGTGCCATTTGTAGATCCTATTGTACAGAGTACTGCAGTTTTTGCAACTGACAAAGTCCATGTTTTGTTTTTCTTTAAAGATAGTGCTAATTCCTGTTTCTTGTCAGGAAGAGTGGACAAAAAGAAAACAGAACAGTGAGGGTTTTTTTTTTTGTGGTACCTTACTACCTCCTATCAGGTGTTGTGGGTGGCGCCACATGCCTATAAAGCAAGAGCACTCTGGAGAGGAGGGTGGGTGGGCATATCCGATCGTTCCCTGTATGCTGTTGAACATAATCAGTTAGCTGTTGAACAGAAGAGCGTCTAGCTTGTACTCCTGCAAGGTAAAAGGAATCCGTTACTAGCTCAGTTGTTCTGCCTTTTGACTCAGAAACGCTCCAGGGAGTCCCTGCTGCTAGCAGTAAAAAAAGAAACTGCCTATAGTCCTTGCGTCCTGGCTCCCTGCTGCTGTGAAGGAGACGGTAGTGATCCACTAGCTGCAGGACAATATCCGCCCTTCTTAAATGCTGGAGTGCATGGGCTGTACCGGCATGGGATTTTTATTTTTTTTTACTTTCTTTTTATCCCTCCTTACTACCCCCTCAACCCACTCCTTCTGACCATTGATCAAGCCTCCAGGTCCCTCTTACAGAATCTGCCCCTAGAGTGCCAGGCAAGCTCCTTTAACCCTCCTAGCTTCTCCTCCTGCTCCTAGGAGTGCCTGCACAATGGGGTCTGTCCTGCGAGTCGGTGATCCTGAGGTGGATCGGTCATCATCTTGGCCTGGGGGGGGCATTTTTCTTCCCTTACCCCTGTCCCAACCCCCTGGAATGCTGGCACGAGGACATACATCCAGAGAGGTGAAGTGCTGATGCATGTCTTCCTCCCAAGCACCTAACAGCATCCCCCCTCCTTGACACCACTGAGTGGAGCCACCAAGCCCTCGAGAGCTCATGCTTCCACTGGCTCTCTCCAGACGTCGGGTGCTGGTAGCACTCCTGGTATCCCTCCCCAGAGGGAGAAGAGCATCCATTGGGATGCTCAATCCTCCCTCTCCCTGATGACCCCCGACGACCTGAGTCCGTTCCCGAACCCAGGTCGCCGGCATGGTGCAAGGTGTGGCGTCCAGCACCTCAACCCTCAGTACCACCAGGCTGGCCCGGCATGGGATTTTAAAGGTGGACCAGTGGATTAGACTACTGTCCAGCCAGTTTATGATTTACTGATTTTGTTTTGGAGTTTTGCACACCAGGATCACCTCATTTAGGTGTGGCACCTATTTCCATGAGGGTCAGTGGATCAGCTACAGCAGTGGAGTAGTTAGAATCTAAAATGAAATTGAAAATGACTACCTAGAAATAAACATTTAGGAGCAACTACTATTACAAAACAATTCACTTTAAAACAGATTTAGATTTACATCAATTGGTTTTAATTTTGTCTTCTCTTTATTTATGTTTACTTTTCCTTGTCGTTGGTCTACTAGAATATTGTAGGTAATGCAGAACTTTTTTCACTAAGTCTTTCAAAATGTATCTGTCTCTCCCATGCAAACCATACAATTGCTTTTGTGACAGCATAGTCTGTTATCATCGTAAGCACCATGATGTCATAAAAAGGCACTGTGAGGTTGACAGGTGAGAGGCATGAGGTTTTATGCAGACTTTTTAGATAGACTACCAATATGTGCTGTAGGCCTTGGAAAGGAACATTAAAATTAAAAAATATATATTTTATTTTCTTTCTTTCTTTCTTTCTTTCTTTCTTTCTTTCTTTCTTTCTTTCTTTCTTTCTTTCTTTCTTTCTTTCTTTCTTCCTTTCTTTCTCCAGATTATACCTTTGAGAACAAATGCTCGTTTACAAAGTGTCTAGGATAAGGACAAGATAAGATACACAGAGAAATTACCATGATAATACAAAATCAGCAGGTCCAGAGGAGCATTGTCTGGTGCAAGTATAAGCAAGTCCAGGTAACAGCAGTTCTATGGGGTCATAGTCAGCAGTGAGCAGTGAAGTTCAGGTTATACAGAGTGCAAGACATTATTTTTTAAGGAGAAAAACAGTGATAATGATATGAATGAGTTATTTGTAACAGCTGCATCTGGATCTATGAATGAGTTAATTTTTCAGCACTTTCTTAAAGTGGGCTATTTTGGGGAGACCCACCAGGAATTCAGGAATTTCATTCAGCCATAGAGCTGCTCTAACTGCAAATGAAAGCATGACCAGGTTTGTTTTTCAGAAAAGGACTTCTAGGGCATTCCTAGACATACTCCCGGTAGAGTATTGGTCATTAACTGGGCAGAGGAGGTTTTGTATGGTAGTGGTGGTGGGGGTGAAGGCCTATCAATGCTTTTTTGTGATCAGACAGGTCTGGTACTTTAGTCTGTCCTGCAGGAGAAGCCAATTGGTTGAGGGTATGTAGGGAGCAGTTGTGGGTGAGCATGTCAGCCCTAGAGCAAAGTGACATGCCTTATTAAGCACAAGCCTGAATCTGTGAAGAGCAGAGTTGCTAGCTGTCCGGTGTCGCCGAGGGTTAAGGCACTGGATGCCACACCTTCGCCATGCCGGTGACCTGGGTTTGGGAGCAGACTTGGGCCATTGTGGTTCAGTGGGAGGAGAGGATTGAGTGTCCGGGAGGACTGCTTTCCTCTCCTAGGGTAGTAGGGGATGCGCCAAGGCTCTGCGGCCCTTGGTGAAGACTGGGGGCACCACAGAAGTGTGCCTTTACAGTGCGGTGAGATGATGGTGGACATCAGCTGAGGTCCGCCGGTGCAAACATCACTGTGCGTCCGCACCTCAGGGGCGTAAACAACAAGGTGGAAAACCCTGGTGCTCTGGGAGGCGATGGCAGGCTCGGTGGCTAATCCCACAAGCCCAGTGCGGCCTGATCCCAACTTGACTCTCCGTGGTCCTGCCTCTCCCATTCAGGGTCACGGGAGGGGGGAACCCAGCACCTGAGTCCTTAGTCAGGGGAAGGGCATGGCAGGCGGTAAAGGTGACGCCGAGGGAGCCCCTGCCAGAGAGATGCCCAGAGTGCTTGTGACCGGAATTAAACAAAGATGAGAAAATGAGTTTGGAGAAAGACCATTAAATGACATTTGGGATATATTTTATTCAAAAATAAAACAGCAAGAACTTGAAAATATCCCTATAAAACAAAAATACACTGGTAGTAAAAATAAAAACAGGTGGACTCGTAAAATAAGATTATTGATTAATAAGAAACATAAACTGTTTAAACAGTGGAAATTAAATAGATCCCTTTAAACTAGAAACCAATATAGACAACTTGTAAATCAAATTAAAAACATATCAAGCGGGCCAAAATTGATTATGAATCAAAATTGGTTAGTAGAGTGGAGGTAACCTAAAGCCTTCTATGCGTATATTAGGAATATTAAAGGAAATTCAAGTACTATAGGTCCACTTCATAAATTAAATGGTGATAGTACATCTGACAATAAAAGAAATGGCAGACATAGCAAATTATTATTTTCAACTGTCTTTTCAAAAGATAAATCTACTTATCATATTAAAAGTTCTACTTCTGACCCAAAGGAAAGTATAATAATAACCTGTACAGACATTAAGAACGATTAGCTAAATTAAATCCTAATAAATCCCCGGTCCTGATGGCCTTCATCCTAGAGTACTTAGGAATTAGCTAGTCTATAACCCCCTTGACATATATTTTCAGCAGTCTCTGAATACTGGTGAGGTATTAGAGTGTTGGAGATCGCCAGTAGTGGTTCCAATATATAAGAAGGGAGATAAGATGGATCCAGCTAATTATAGACCTATAAGTCTTATTGCTATACCATCTAAGATTCTGGAAGGTGCTCAAGGATAAAATACAAGAACATCTAGATATAAATAATCTTACAGATAATCTGCAACACGCTTTGTAAAGGAAGGTCGTACCAGACAAATATGTTGGCTTTTATAATCTAGTTATTGATAGACTGGATAAGGGTATTCCCTGATGTGCTATTCTTGATTACTCTAAGGCATTTGATAGATTACCCCACCAGGAGCTAATACAACAAATGAGTAAACTGAACATAAATCCTTATATAGTAGACTGGGTTCAAAACTGGTTACTTGACCGAGAAATCAGCGTGTGAGCATTAGGGTTGTCCGATAGCTTGGGGTTACTAGTGGGGTGCCTCAGGGCTCGGTCTTGGGTCCCTGCCTCTTTAATTTATATGTATCAGCACTCCAAATAAAACAGGAATCTGTTTGGATGCAAAAGTTTGCAGATGATTGTAGGGTTGGGCCGAGTAAATACTGAATTAAATACTTCTAAACTACAAGATGTAATAGATGATATAGTCACATATTCTAAAAATATAAATTGGCACCAAACCTAGATAAATGCTTTATTATGCATTTGGGAATTAGAAACCTAAATTACCCTACAAAATGGGAACTGTTCCACTCAAAATAACATATGAGGAAAGGATTTGGGTATAATAGTTTCCGATAATATGACATTTTCATCTCACTGCCAAAATATAGCCCAGAAAGGAAACAGTATCCTGAATTGCATATTGAGACATATATCATCTAGAAGTAGGGGGTCGTTTCTGCCCTTGTATGTATCCCTTGTGAGACCGATTATGGAGTATGGAGCGCAGGTGTGGTCACCATTCAAAAAACAGGATATTTCTCTGTTGGAGGGAGTGCAAAGGAGGGCAACAAGAGTTATCTGTGGTATGCAGGGTAGAGATTACGGGACCAGACTGAGAGATTTGAATTTGTACTCTTGGAGGAACGTGAGAAATGAGGAGACATGTGCTTGGTATACAGAGCTTGGCAAAACAATGATTTGTGGGACGTTACAGGGCTAACATTTAATAGTTGTACATATAAAACTAGATCCCACCCAATGCAATTAACAGCATCTAAATGTAATAAAGTGAGAACTACATGGTGGTTTAACTAAAGGGTGGTACATGCATGGAATGCACTCCCTTGAAGTTGTGGCAAGTAGTCTATGTGAGTTTAAATCAATATGGGACAGGAATATGTATTAGAATAGTAACTAGATAACCATGGCGAGCATATAGGACGAAAGTCCATTTAGCTCAGTATCTTCCTATGAAAGATGAAAAAAAAAAGAACAGATTTGCTAGCTGCCCCATAAACTGGAAGGTCATAATCTAAGAGTTGAAGACAGTGCTGGATAGTACAAGGTGCCTGGCCTCTGGGGTGCGGTTCATTCATTGCCTGAACAGTGTGCCTAGCTTTTGACTGGTGTAAGCCCCACAAATGGCTTACCTGTGAGGGCTACAGCCCCCTCTTCCCTACCGCTGTCCTGGCAGGGATCCTGGTAGGATTTGAACCTAGTTCCCCTCCATGATGTTCCACAGCTGCTGCCACAGATTTCCATGGTCTCAGCCCATAGGAGGATAGGCATCAAGGTCCGATCTTCTTTGAGATGCCTCCAGGCAATACTAGAAGTGTTTCAGGGTTCCGTTAAGCAGCTGGAGTGGACCCCCAACTGTAAACACAAGAAATGGTGACCTGCACCCCACTGAGCATGTGCGACAGTCAGGAGGAACATTTAAATGAGTCACAGCTTCCTTTGTGGTGTGGGTAATTCGCTCACTGTCCCTGGCACCTGGAAAGGAATGGGAGTCAAGGGCCCAGTGAAACAGTCACCGATAATTCTCTAGTTTAGGGGAAAATTGTTTTCAATTCTTCTTTTTTCCTATATAGGTTTTTAGTGTTTTTACCCTGGTTTTCTCCCATACCTGGGACCCCGGCAAACACATACATACACATGTGTGGAGGCGCACACGCATGCCAGGCACCGGCTTGGCCCCTTCGGCCCCACCTCTTGCTATTGTTGCCACCCCCACCTGCCTATGCTTCCCACCGGACCACCACATAGTGGGAGCAAAACTACAGGGGGTGTGGGCAATCACCCAAGGGAGGGGAGAGCTGCCTTGCGGCTGCTCGATCCCACTTCCCCCCCCACTCCGACTCCCCGATGACCCAAGGTAATTCCCGAACCCGGGTCACCGGCGTAGCGTGAGGTAAGGCAGCAGGTGCCTCAGCCCTCAGCACCACTGGGCTGGCTTCAATTCTTTTAAGGGCTCCTGTATTAATAGTTAAAGACAGTATTGTTTTAGGATTACTGTAGTCCAAGATGGCAGCCCCCATAGAACTACAGAACACAGGGAGTTGCTGTGTAAAGGGTAAAGGGCACCAGAAAGCTCGGGACTAAGATACGAACATACGATGATGCCAGCAGATACAGGACTTGCGGTCTATCCAATCTGCTCCACTGTGCAGCTCTCAGTGTTGTGTACTGATGCCACCCCCCATCCCCCTCTTTCCCTTCATCTCTGCTTGCACCATGGGAGTTATCAGCATCCTCCCCCTTTCCCCATTCTGATTTTGCCCTTGACCCTGTCAAACCCCCTCTTAATTCCCCCTACTGATGTTTGCAAAACCATTTCCTCAGGCAATGCATTCCAAGCCATCATCACCATCTCTGTGAGAAAGTGCCTACTCATCTCTCTTCTGAATCCCCCCCCCAATTTCAGATGATGTCCTCTTGTGATCCCTTCTTTTCTAAATCTGAACAGACCCTCATGGATAACCCTATTAATGCCCTTCAAGTATTTGAAGGTCTCAGTCATATCACCCTATCTCTTCTGTCCTCCAGGGAGTACATATTGAGCTTCTGTAACCTATCATCATAGGGCATATCCCCTCATCCGCTTTGCATCCTGGCCACTCTTCTCTGGCTCCCCTCAACAGTCTGGTGTCCTTTTTAGAAGGGCACCAGTACTGCCTGATACTCAGGTGAGGCCTCACCAATGCCTGTACAGTGAGAACCACCTCCTCACTCCTTGAGGCGATTTCCTGCTATGCACCCAATCATCTTGTTGGTCTTTGCAGCTGCCTGATTGTGCAGAGTGATTCACATGGCCTGTGACCAGCACCTCCAGATCTTTTTCCTTGACAGATATCGACAACTGCACAAGCCCCAGCTGGAGCTATATCCTTGATTCTTGTTTTGGAAGTGCATATTTCTGCACTTCTTTGCATTGAACCCCAAGTGCCAGGTGCATGATCATCTTTCCAATGCTTCAAGGTCTTTCTGCAGTACCTCCCTCCCCAATCCACCACTGCTTCCATTTTGATGTCATCAGCAAACAGACTTATCTGACTCTGGAATCCATCTGCCATATCTACTACATGAATGTTTATATAACTGGGTCCCATCCACTGAGCCTACGGGAACCCACTGATGACCGCCCATGGTGACAAAAGTTCCCCCCTTACTACCATCCTCTGCTGTTGGTTTTCCAGCCAGTTCCCAATCCATCTGACCACCTTATCCCCCATCCCCAGGTCCTTCAGCTTGCCTATCAGCCTCCTGTGTGACACAGAGTCAAAGGCCTTACTAAAGTCCAGGTTTATTTATTTATTTAAATTTTGGTGACCGGGTAGGCCCAATGAGACCGAAACAGTCCCTTTTTCAGGGGCGACCAGGAATTAATTACATACATCTATAAACATAACAAAATACATACAGGACATCAACTGCCTTGCCTTCATCAAGAGCAATGGTCGGGCATGGCTCTGTCCGGCGCAGTGGTTGGATTTCCGTCGGAGACCCGGGTTTGGGAATGGACTTGGGTCACTGGAGGACCGGGGGGGTGAAGGATGGAGCATCTGGGGACAGCTCTCCTTCTTCGGGGGGAGGGTGGAGATGAGCACCGGCACCTGCTGGTCCCTGGCAGAGGCTGGGGACACAGCAGGATGTCAGGGTTCAGTGCACTGGGGGAGTGGTAGACGTCGGCATACGCCTTGATGTTCACACGCCACTCTCCAGAGAAAACCAGGAAATAAAATAACTCCCTGGCTGGCTGGATGATGGTCTCCAGCCCCCCGCTGCCACCGAACCCACGACCAACCCATCTCAGCGACACCCGGGCCAAAATTGAGAGTGCAATGGCCGCCCCACCGGTGCCTTCCCCCTCGGAGGAGGGGGACCCGTCCAGCGGAGGGCTATGTCAGGTTACCCGTGGGGGGGCTGCAATATGAGGTAAGAGGCCTGCGTTGGGGAAGGGCAGGCAGATGGAATGGTATAGGAGACCTGAAGGAGTGGGTGGCCAAGGGAGAAGGGGAGGAGCAAAAAAAAAGGCCATAGTCACCCAATTGTAAAAGACTACAAGGTTGGTCTGACAAGACCTTCCCTGTGTGAACCCATGCTGTTGATCATCAAGGAGATCATTCTCCTCCAGGAATGCCACTATCCTTTCCTTCAGGATAGTCTCCATTACCTTATACTGTTGCATCCAATCAGTAAAGGGCTGGAGAAAGACTATAAATAGGACTGGCAGCCAGCCAAAAGGGGAGTGCAACTAGAGGTGTGGTGCAGCACAGCTGAGTGGGCTTCACAGCCCCATAACTGCACTCAGGCCCCACGGCCTAAAGAACAAAAAACATACTGGGAAAGATAGTATAAAGTGAGCTTATAGTTTACAACAGGAAACAGAGTTAAGTTTGGAAGTGGTTGCAGATGAATCATATCCAGAGTCTTCTGCCTGAAGAGAGGTAATTGAGCTGGAAGCTGCAGAGGGACTTGAGAAACTTGCGTAATGTTGTTTTCTGCAATGAGGGATAAAGTGAGCTGGAAGCAGCAAAAGGAACTGAGAAGCTTGTGTAATGCTGTTTGCAGCCTGAGAGAACCAGTGAGCTGAAGCTGAGCAAGGAGCTGAACCAAGTTTTAGGAATCCCTAGAATGAAGAAGGGAGAGAAGACCTGCAGCATTGGATGATGAGAAGTCTGTCTGAGTGAAGTCAGTCCATCAAGACCATCGGGTAAAGCTGAAAAGGCCAGGCAGGTGAAGATCAACTGCTTCCTGTTCTACAGTACTTCAGCATTGCACCTGTATCATTGGGAACCTCCATGGTACCATGCGTCTGTCACTTGAGCAGCTCCATCACCTCTGTGGGATTTCAAAACTGTGAGTACCCCAAGCTGCGGCTTCAGGGAGTTTCAGTAGCTAGCTAGTTAGAATGCAAGGGGACCCACAAAAAAAATAGAACTGTGCGAAACTCCAAAGTTGAACAAAGTTAAAGTCAAGTGTTTGAAAGTGTTTAAAAGTTAATTGGGCCCCACTGCGAGATCTCAGGCCTGCATTACCAGCCAGTGAGGCACCCACTGCAACAGAGACAGTTTTGGGTGCACCCTAAGGTGGAAGGCAGAGGGACAGTGTGGGGTTGTTTGGAAGTGGTTAAAAAGGTTGTGTTGCTATTTACCTCTTTTCCCCAAATAAATCTCAGTATTGTTTGCATGTTAATTCTTGTGGCTGTAAATCTGTGTATCCCTAGGTTTCTGTGTGCGATGGGATTGTTATTGAATGGGAAGTGTACTATGAGGCAAAATTTGTTATTTCCTGGGGGTAGTAATCTGCCAGTTTCCTACAGGTATACCTGCCACTGCCCCAGGTGGAGGAACTATGCCAACAGACCGTCAGTTGCAGAACCCAGGCCAGGCCCCTTGTAGGTGTGTTCCTGTTACAACCGAGTGCCCCAGAGCAGCCCAGGTGAGTCACAGGGCTGTTATACTGGCTGATGCCTGACGAGTGAGAAACCATCCATCCCACATCTTCACCAGAGCTTCCCCCAGTCAGTGCCTATCTCTCTTACTAAAATAAAATTATTGTATAATCGCAATATACCACGATAGGGTGTGGGTGATGGCAGGATTCACCCACGCCTGGTATGGTTTCCTTACTTGGCCTGTGGCCTCATGAGCAATCCACCACATCAGTCATGGGTAAATCCTGCCACCACCCACACCCTGTCGTGGTATATTGCTTAAGTACAGCATCTGTAAATTTTACCATCTGAGGTGTGGAATTTAGCTTTGGTTTCAGCATGGACTTCATGGGACAGAACAGTGCTTGTCAGTATATAATATCAGTACCTTATAGCTTGGTCGACATGGTGGCAATACAGGAAGCTCTGTCATGATCACGCTGTCATGATCTTGTCAGTGGGAGCAGAGGGCACAGTAGTATCATTGGTGAACTACTGCAATGTTATCCACATGAGGTAGAAATGACAGAGTATCATCCAAGGTGACTTAGGTATTTGAACAAATCAATCTGTTCCAAAATAGCTCCATTAGCATTGCAGATTGCATGGGAGGGACCTTTTTTCACTTGCAGACCAGAGAACAGCATGATCTTGGTTTTCATGCAGTTTAGGACTAGTTTATTTAGCATGAACCATCTCTTTAATGACTCAAAGCTGTTTTGTAGAGACTTTAGAAAACCAAGTCCGAGCAGCAAACCTGAGACTTGTGGGCATGCCAGAGAGGAGTGAAGGGGATCACTTAGTGCTTTTCCTTAAAGACTGGCTGGGCAGCAACTGGGTCAGCCCATAACAGATCCCAATTTTATCATTCAGAAAGCCTACAGGGTGGCTGACAGGGGACGCAGGATAACCCCGAGGCTGCTAGGGCGATCGCCTTGGTCCTAGATGGTGTGGACCAGGGACTTTATTTTGGCACATGGCAGACAGAAACGGACTTTTCTGCAAGATGGCCAACAGGCTAGTTTAGTTATGCGACACACCAGAAACAGAAAAGATCTGACAGTGTAAGGGCGATTTTGAGGGAGGTTGCGATTTCACAGGAATGATGTTTCCTGCTAGATTCAGAATTGTTCATCGGGAAGGTATTTTGCTTTTGGATCCCCAATGAAGCCCTGAAATGGGCCCAGTGTCGACACCAACTCCTCACTGGTGGGAAGGCCTGTCCCAATCTGAATCAGAAGATGAAGAATATGAAGATACTGTACCTGACGCGCTTCACAGAGCGATCAGGTTTGGCTAAATTTTCTTTAACGCTGGGTTGAAGTACACTTCTGAACATTATATCAGGACTTTTTGGACTGATTAAAATTATTATTGAAGTGTGCAGAGTTATAGATTTTCAATTTCTGCTATACCCCTCGTTGGGGCAGACAGTTCGTTCCAACGTTATTCCATACATTTTCTGGAGCTGTTGGAAAATTTGGAATGTTTTGCTGTGTGACTCTCTCTTGAGGTTTTGTTCCTGCCAGACCTGTTCCCAAATCTTTTATATTAATGCAAAATATCTCCTGCTAAAAGTGCCTAATTAGTTATATATAATGCAGAGCAACAGTTATTATTGGAAATTATCTTACTGGTATTAATGTTTTGAAAAATAATGGATCACTCATGATACTTTTTGGGAATCAGAGATATGATGATCTGTTGGTATTATTGTTTTTTTAATTATCCATTCAGCTCATGGGTTCAATACTGCAGCATTTAATCAGTTTAACATGTTTTTAGTGAACTTTGAATCTGTCAGGTTACCCTCTATGATGTATTTTATTGATAGAGTACTCTTTTGTTATAATTGCATGTATTAAGAGGGGTGGTGCACTCATTGGTATAAATGTTTTTTTCCTTATGCACTGCATCAGGATGGATAACTGTATGTTAATTGTTAAACCCAGAAACATAAAGTTTTAAGCTGTTTTGTAGATCACTAGATAGTTTCACCTGTTGTGTACTACTTACTAGTACAGACTATGGCATCATCAGCATAGAGACACATCTTAAATAAAGAGCATACTATTGGGAGGCTGTTTATGAACAGGCCAAAAAGGAGAGTACGAGCACTGAACCTTGCAGCACCTTATTGGCGATGCTTTTTAACATCTGATAGAGTGCCATGAATCTTTTACCCATTGTGTTCAGTCTGAGAAATAACCACAAAACCAAGCTACCATGTCCAGGAGGGCGAATGTGAGGAGCTTGTCCAGCAGTAGTGAATGATTTACCAAGTCAAATGCTTTGGTCAAATGAATGTAGATGGCACCTACCAGGTGACCACCATCAAGGGCCTCGTGCAGGAAGTTAGCCTACTCTATGAGGGCAGTACTAGTGCTATGAAGCTTCCTGAATCCGTGCTTCTGTTGCACTGAATATTTGATCTAATATTATTCTTTCAAGGGCCTTGGACAGGGGAGAAAGGATTGATATAGGCCTGTAGTTGGCCATGTTGTGCACCAATGTTTCTAGTGCTGCTTTTCAGATTCCTGGGAAATGGGAATATTGCAGTGAAAAGTTAAATATTTTAGACAAGGGAAGAGCTAGTTCATCTAGTGACAGTACCACCAGCTTCATTCTATCATATCACCCTCCCCACCCTTGTTTTACCCAGGATGCGCTTGACATATGTGAGGGTTTCCACTGCAGTGATAGGTTTGAAATAGAATTTGGGGTAGCCATGGTCTAGATCATGGCTATTAGTTTGACCATTACAATCCCTGTCTCGGGATCCTAGCACCTTATTAGGGAGAGACAGACCTGAGGTTTGTGAAGGCTGTGTTGACTATATTAGCTATCTCGGTTGGGGCAATGGTGACAGCTCCATTAATACTGAGCATTTTAGGGGGTGTTTTGTCAGTTTTACCCAGGAGTTCCTTTATGTTGTTCCCAAATTTTTCCCGTTACTCCAGTTGTTTGCTTGTTGTTCCTTACAGTGTGTCACATTCACCTGTCTTATTCCCCTGGTGCACTTATTGCAGGCTTCTTTGTACCTTTGCAGGTCTACCGGTGAGCCAGATTCCCTTGCTTGATGCCACAGATTATCCCTATTATGAATCTGAGCTAGAAGTGTAGGGATGACCCACACTGCTGCAGTGCCTCGAACCTTGTGGTTTTTTAGTGGTGCAGATTTGTCGGAGGTGGCATTAAACAGAAATAAATTAGTTACCTATTAGTCCTTGTAAGACCAGATTCAGAAGCAAATGGTTTGATATTTTATTGGACCAACATAGATGGTACAAGAAGAAAACAGTGTCTAAATGTTTTCTTTTGTACCATCTATGTTGGTCCAATAAAAGGTATCAAACCATTGCTGCTGGAGGTGTGCTAAATTGATTTATGAAAATCAAGGGCCGTGCCATATCAGGGAGGACATCCAAATAGCTCCAGTCTCTCTTGGTTAGATGTGCCTTGAAGAATCAATTAAACCTTTTGTAGGACTCTGCTGTTGATAGTTTTGGGAGACCATTAGCTGACCAAGCACATTGTACTAGGGAGTGGTCACTGATGGAATCTGGAAGAACAGAGACCTCAGTTAGCCTTTCCAGGTGGGTGGTAAGCATACAGTCTATCAGAGTTTTGGTATCAGTTTTGCAGTTGACCATGGTGCAGTCATTGACTACTTGCGTAAGGGATAGACTAACACCAAATCATTGTGACCAACACTAGATTTGGCTGTCCAGTTGATATTAAAGTCTCCAGTGACTATGGTTTTCTAGTTACGGCTGGCTTGTTTGAAGTATTTGGCAAATGAGTTGAGGCCAGATTGTTGTTTGCCTGGGGTTATGTAGACTGACATTAAGACAAGTGATTGTGACCCAGGTTCACACCCGGGCCAACAGGAGCGGAGGCTGGCAGGGAGGGCCATGCACCGCCCCTTGCGACTCCTGCGTCGGTTTCGGCATTGTGCTTTAGACATGGGTGACCACACGCTGCATGTACAGCCGCCAGGATGCCGTGAGTGCTTCTCAGTGGGCAGGGGACTGAAACAGAGCAAATGGGTACCCTAAGCTGCCTGGATGATGGCAGCCCACCCTCCCATCACCGCCAAGCCCAGGATGCCCATGCTGCACCCTCACTGCCCCGTGAGGATTGAAGAAAGCCTAGGCACATGAAAGTGTCCCCTCCTGGTCCCCACCATGAGGGGGCCCCACCGACAAAGGGATATGTCAGGTCAGCATGATGAGGGCAGCAGATGGCGATCAGGAGGAGCGGTAAGGTGGAAGCAGCTGCCCGAGAAGGTGGGTGAGCTAGGCTGGAGCTGGGGATAAACAAATAATAACAAAAAGAAAGACAAGTGATTTCTGTCCCCCCCCCAGTAGAGTTTTAACTGCCACACATTCACAGTCACTAGTGAGTAGAGATGTGGTGAAGTTTAAATTCCACACTTCGCAGGCGAAATTCCGCATTTCACGACAAAACTTCACGGATCGATCTGTGCTCTGAGAATTGTGGGAAATTTTCAAATTAATTTGCAGAGTGAAGTTTACTGGCTTTTCCCATCTCTGCTAGTGAGGTTGTCTAGGTTCAGTCTGTAGCCTTGTAAGTCAGCCCTGAGGTAGAATAGGCAACCACCCTCACGTTTACCTAGGCAGTCCTGTCTAAATATGTTATAGCCAGCCAGTGTAAGGGCAGTATCAGGGGTTTGGGGAGAAAGCCATGTTTCCATAAGGGAAATTATATCAGGTTGAACAAGAGCCACCCAAGCTTCAAGCAGGACAAGTTTTGGGACTAGCTACTCATGTTAAGGGAGACGATCTTTAGCATTCCTTTGTGGTCCATACCTATTCCATTGTTACCAAGTGAGCTTGGGTTGGCGTGAATATTACCAGACATGAGGAAAATAACAAGTAGTAGTTTTTTTAGGTCCCTCAGTCCAGGGTTAGCCTCAAGGATATATTAGTATGCAAGTGGCATTTAATGCAGATATTGTAGCCAGGGGAGCCATGGGAAGGGGTGTAGCACAAACTAATTGAACCGTGGGTGACATGACCAAAACAGGAGTCTACCATAAGTTGAGGGCCAATGGTGTTAGTAGGTAGGTCGGGGCACCCGTGTCCCTAGGACACTGAATTAAGTATGAGAAGTTACCAGTGGCATTCGATTCAGTACTGAATGGGAGACTTGGAAGCAAGCTATGGGGCACAGAGGCAGGAGCAAAACTGGTGGGGTGGGTGGAGAACTGGCAAGAAGCTAGGCAGCAGAGGGTGGTGGTAGGTGGGGAATTCTCATCCCCTAAGCCTGTGACATGTGATGTTCCACAGGGGTCGGTGTTGGGCCCAGTGATGTTTGGCATATTTATTGCAGACATCTCAGAGGGCATCAGCAGCAAAATCAGCCTATTCGCGGATGACACCAAAGTGGGAGCGGTGGTGGACGACCAAGTTGAATGGCGGGGGCTACAGGTGGATCTGGCAAGGCTAGAGGCATGGTCTGACAGATGGCAGCTGGGGTTCAATGCAAAAAAATGCAAGGTACTGCACTTTGGAACAAACGATCTGAGGAGAAGCTACCATCTTGGGCGGGGGCTTGGTAACAGAAGAGAAGGATCTGGGGTGCTCATCACGGAGCAATGAACAATTCCACACAATGCAGAAAGGCAGCAGCAATGCCAACAAATGCTGGGATGCATTGCAAGGAGCATTACCTCAGAAAAGAAGGAAGTTATTCTATCGATATACAGATCATTGGTTAGCCCTCCTGGAATACCGTGTGCAGTACTGGCACCCGTACCTCACAAAAGGACATTAGACTGCTGGAGGAGTGCAGCATAGGGCAACAAAGATACTTCAGGGCCTGGGGAATTGCCATATGAGGTCAGACTAAGAGAGTCAAACATGTACACACTGAGGAGAGGAGGGACAGGGGAACATGATTGAGACCTTCAAATATATGAAGGGATAATCAAACAGATACAGAGGGTCTATTCAGGAGGAGAGTAAGAAGAGACACTAGTGGCCATGACATGAGATTGAGGGGGGTGGATTCAGGAGGGAGGTGAGGAGCATTTCTTATGGAGAGGGTGGTGGCAAAGGAACCACTACCTGCTGAGGTTGTGGCATGTAACACAGTGGAATGCTTCAAGAAGAGGTGGGACAGGGAAAGGGAGGGAAGGGAGGGAGGGAAAGGGAGGGGGTGGGCAGCTGCTGAATAGGGAGCTAGCTGTAATCTCGAGCAGCTTAGATAGACCAGGATGGCCTTTGCTGCTGCCAACTTTCGTATGTTCATATTGTATTGCCAGTTATCCTCCCACTGTGACCCAGCCAATATCTGTCCTAGGAGTATTACTGTGGCAAACAGTAATTTGGCAGGGAGAGGAGCCGAACTGCTGTGGAGAGGCATGGTGCTGAATAGAATGCCAAGCTTGTATAATCAGTGGGACCTATGGAGTCCCCTACCTGAATACAGGCAGGTGGCAATAAGCCAAGGTGAAATGTATAGGGAGGTAACTGATCAGAATTAGCCAGAAGTATAAAGCGGCTAGAACACAGGTGAATAACACAGATCGGTATTGACCAAGTTAGCCAGTGATAACTGCTGGCTAGAGTAGCTAAAATATATCAGAGCTAACACAATACATATGAACAGAGCTACAACAATCTGGTAGTACTTAAGCTAGTAGTGAAGGTGAGATAGTATAGATTAGAGTAGATCATTAATTACCCACTTATTCCAGGTGGCTGGAGCAGCTAAAATATATCCAGATGCAACTATACATTTACAGAGCTCACGACAATTGGTAGTGCCCCAGAACTATAGCCTAATTGCTAAGGTGAGAGAAATTGTAACAGCTGAAACATCTTGTTCATGAAAGTACATGCTGAAGGGCAGAGTTGTTCTTCAAAACTTCACTACAGTCCAAATCACAACAAACTACCATGCCATCGATTTTGTGTTTTTATATTTGCTTGCAAGAAACATATTGCAGTAGCTTGCTTCAGTAATGAGTTGTATAGGCGCCGGCAGTGTTGTTGCCAATGTCAGCAGTCCATTTTGGGGCTGGTTTGTGTGGCACCAATAGAAAAATCACGCTGTCCATGACAGCAGTGCTGTAGCTTGCCACAAGCTTGAAAGAAACTGGACGCTGCAATCAGGGAGCGCCCCGTCATTAAACAATCAGCTGTGTTTGCGGGGCGGTCCCTGACTGCAGCAGCCAATTACAGCTGCATTGTCTGGTGTCCCATTTCAGAAAAACATGGCGGCGGCTTCTCTGTCGGCCTCTCACAGTCCCCACGAAGCAGATGGACAGCCGCCGCCTCTCCCAGTTCATGTTAAAGCCAACAGGGTTGCCCAATCTCCCTGTAGGCATGCCCCCTCCCCAGTTCATTTGCCGAAGGAGTAGCCCAATACCCATTAGCATGATACACCCCCCCATTTGTTGTGTGCTGAGGGGGTGCCCAGCCCCCCTCGGCTCATGCACACTCCCCCCAAGCACACTGTATGGCCAGCGGTGGTGCCCAATCCCTGTCGGCTCCAGTTCCCCCCCAACAAACACCCAGGTAGCACGCTGGGAGCCCACCCCAGCATGCTCATGTGCTCCCCCCTGCACAGTGTATGGCCGATGGGGGTGCCCAGTCCCTGTTGGCTACACTTCTCCCCAACAAACATCCAGGTGGCATGCTGGGAGCCCACCCCAGTGAGCCAAAAGCGTCCTGCGGTGTCTTTTTTTAAAAATTCCTGTTAAAAAAGAAAACTGTCCGTCGTTGAGTCCCTTGCCCCCTCCCCAACCCGCACCCACCCTCTATGCACCCCACCTTCCACACCCCCATCACCCATACTTTACCTCCGAGCCTGGCGGGATGATCTTCGTGGACCGAACATGTCTGTACTCTTCAAAGTCCGACCGCGAACTGAAGAAATGCCGGTAAGCTGTATCATGGCATAATGTTTTTTTTTTCAATTTATGTGGATATCTCGGCCATTTTTTTGACTTTCAACATGTGGTTCTTGGGACGCCTCCTCATGAATTCAGTCACTGTCATGGCGTTATTCGGTCCTGAAAGGTGATTTCACAGTCACGGCCCAGAATCACCTTTTGGGACTGATTAACAAAATGACAGTGTCACTGTTCATGAGGTGGGCTCTCAAAAAGCCTATGTTGCAAATTTGATGAAAAAAATTCCAAAATGACTGAGTTATGAGTGTGCACTGTGTAGTTTCTACACACACTCGTAACTTCGCGAATTTGTAATATTTTTACTCCAGATTTTCAACATTGGCATTTTTTCACACCTCCTTATGAACAGTACAGCTGTCATTTTTCACATCCTGGCCGAAATGTGTGTTTGCACTTTCGGAGCAGAATATTGTGGTTGCTGTAGGAAATCAGGGTTTGGGACAGATTAAGAAAATCTCAATGACACTGTTCATGAGCAGAGGTCCTAAAATGCCTATGTTGAAAATTTCGAGACAAAAGTCCAAAAAATGACTATGTTAAGAGTGTGCATTGCGCAGTTTCCATGCACACTCATAACTTTACAAATTTGTAATATTCCCACTCAAAATTTTCAACATTGCCCATTTTGCACACCTCCCTATAAACAGTACAGCTGTCATTTTTTGCATCCTGCCCCAAAAGTGTTTTTGCACCTGTGGCGAGAATGGTGCAGTTGCTGTGCGAATTCAAGCTTTGGAACAGATTAATGAAATCTCAGTGCCACTGTTCATGAGGGGAGGTCCCAAAAAGGCCATGTTGAAAATTTTGAATGAAAATACCAAAAACCCCTGGGGCATTAGGGTTTCCAACTGTTAATGCCCCACCCTGTACAGACTGACAGACATCGAGGGTGTGGCTTGGGGTTCTCAGCCATAAAGTTCATGCCATTCCACCCCCACCCTACAGCCACTGACCAGCATTGAGGTGTGTCTTGGGTCTTTGGCCCTAATGTTCACCCCATTCTCCTATACTATGCCCATCCCACCTTATTTCCTTATGGAATGTGGTGAGTGTAAGAGCTGAAGACCCCAAGGCAAACCGTGACACCTGTCACTGTCTGCAGGGTGGGGTGAGGTGGAATGGCTTGAGCTTTATGGTCGACCCAAAGGCACACCCCAATGCCTGTCAGTCTCTGCAGGGTAGGGGTGTGGGTTGGCACTAGTTCATTACTTGCTGCCATTCCTGCTATGCATCTCTCTCTCTAACTCCTGCACTACCAATGCCAATACCAGTAAGCAAACATTCGACATTGACAAGGAAGCAATAAGACATAAGAGGGTGTGTGTTAGACACTTTAACACATGGCTAGGGAGGCATAGTGAGGCATGAAGCCACCGAGCGAGTGTATCCAGCCTCCTAGCTGTGTGTTAAAGTGTCTAACACACAGACCCTGGAGTGGCTTATTGCACTTATAAAATGGGCATCTAAATTATAGATGCACGTGAAAGTAAAATTACTTAATAAGTAATAAAAAATGAAATCTTTTTCTTTAATTAGTATAAAATAATTCCTCCACCAGTTTACTGTGTGCTTTTTTTTTGAGTTGAGGATTTTGACCTAGGCAGGCTGCCGTGATTTGTAGTTTTTAGTTGTCATGGCATTGCCCTTCTCCTGCTCCAGTTCAGTTTTCTTTCCCCATAAAACAGTAACGGGTACAATAAGGAGGTACCAAGCAGGTGTCAGCTATGCTTAAGGAGGACTGTGATCGACAGAGTGGACGAGTGGCAACAAAGGGAAGAAGATATCGGTGGTGGGAGGCGAGCAAGCGGACAGTTGAGTGCAACTGGAAGCGATCATGGCAGTAATTGATTTTAATTGTCTTGTTGCTTGCCACCATTGCCAGTAACTGAGGGCAATCTCAGCAGATGGGAGTGAGCAAGAGGATGGTTGAGCGTAACTGGAAAAGATCGCAGCAGTAATTGTGGTCTGGCAGCACTACAGTGATCGGGTGGGTTTGCAAGGGAAAACAAGATGGCAGCTTTTATTTTTTTAACATCCTAATTTGGAACACTGGCAGAATGGGAAGATCAGTGCCCGCCTGGCATAGCACAGCCTGGTCTTTTTTCTGTGGTGTTAGACATATTAATGCATTCTTACTACCCAATCAGAATGCTTGATTATTACCAGCCATTTCATAAATGTTTGTTTAAAGTTAGCAATGCCTGGGTAACTCACATTGTGTTGTTTTTCAACAGTTAACCACCGAAAGAGCAACTTCAATAAAATGTTCATGTAGTCCATCTAGAATGTGTTTGGCTTGCAGTTCTGTCATAATACAATGCAAAACTGAGAAGCAGCTCTTAGGTGACAGTTTTTATAAGGCTTTGTGCTGGATCCAGCAACACTTACTGTATGCAACTCATTGAGAAATGTTAAAGCAACAAGTGGGTGAGACAGTTTAATGTGAACTGTACTGTGTTTACTAGTAATATACTATGGAAATGTTACCTCTGTGGATGAGATGATGTCAACTTGGAACAATGCAGTGAATTTATTTAATTTTATTCTTTGTTTATAAAAGGACTCATGAAAGGGTTAGAAAAGGGCTAGCAGCCCTAAATATAGATAAGGCCCCAAGGCGAAACTGTGAATGCATCCAACGGTGTTCAGAGAACTGGCAGTGGGATTAGCTGAACCCCTGGTAGGGCTGTTCAATAACTATTCGGACAGGGGTGGTTCTGAAAGACTGGCGGGTAGTGGACTTAATTTCATTCCACAAGGGTGGAGACAAAGAGCAGTTGGATAACTATGGACCTGACAGTCTTACCTCTGTTGCGGGTAAACTGATGTAGACCCTAGTGAAAGAGGATGTAGTGGACTACCTGGAGAAAATGAGATAGTAAACAGCATGGTTTCATGGCAGGGTGGTCTTGTTAGACCAACCTGCTAGTATAATTTGACTGGTATAGTGGAGAAGGGTCTTGAAGTGGATTTACTCTACCACAGCTTCAGCAAGGCATTTGATTTGGTGCCTCATGGAAGACTGTCAAAGAAGCTAGAGGAACTGGGTCCAGTGAAGGACAATTAGTTGAGTGGGATGTTGGTTGGAAAAGAGACAGCAGAGAGTAGTGGTAAATGGAGTCAGATCTGAGAGAGAGCAGTCATTAGTGGGGTGCCACAGATCAGTCTTGGGTTCAGTCCTTTTCAATATGTTCATTAGTGACACAGGAGAAGGAATTTGGAGCAAGGTGTGTCTCTTTGCAGATGACACTAAGCTCTATGTTAGGGTAGGCAGAAAGGTGGGGGGTAAGGGAGATGCACAGGGACCTGCAAAGGATGGAGAGGTGGTCCAAGGTTTAGTAGCTGCAGTTCAATGCCAGGAAGTACAAGGTGATGCACAAAGGGAACAAGAACCCCAGAGTGGAGTACTGGATGGGAAGGGTTAATCTGGCACTACCTCTGAGAAAGGGACCTAGGAGTCATTATAAAGTGACTCCCTTTAAACAATCTAGCCAGTGTAACTAGGCCTACAGTAAGGAAAACAGGATGCTGGGTGCATTGGGAGTTGTTTTGACAGCAGAAGGAACAAGCATTTGTCAATGCCGAATGTTTGCTTGCTGGCATTGGTAGTGTAGGAGTTAGAGAGCTGCATAATAGGAATGGGGAGTGAAGTATTGAACTGAAGCCAACCCCACCACCACCCTGCAGAGACTGACAGGCATTGGGGTGTGCCTTTGGGTTGTCAGGCATAACGGCCATGCCATTTCACCACACCCTACCCTGCAGACACCGACAATTGTCACAGTGTGCCGTGGGGTCTTTGGCCCTTATGCTTACCCCATTCCATCAGGAAATACGGTGAGATGGGTGCTGTATAGGAGAATGGGGTGAACTTTGGGGCGGAAGAGTCCAAAGCACACCTCGATGCCTCTCACTGGCTGCTGGGTGTGGAATGGTGTGAGCATTACAGGCGAGAATCCCAAGTCACACCCCTGATGCCTGTCAATCTCTACAGGGTGGGGCGTTATGGTTGGAAACCCAAACGTCTCAGGCGTTCGTTGGCATTTTCACTCCAAATTTTTAACATGGTTTTTTGTGACCCCCACCTTATGAACAGTGGCAATATCAGTTTGTTAGCTGAAAGCTGATTTTGCACAGCGACTACGCCATTTGGCACCAGAGGTGCGAAAACACATTTCTAACTGGATGTGAAAAATGACAGCTGTACTGTTCATGGGGAGGTGCAAAAAATGGCAATGTTGAAAATTTGCTGTGAAAATATTTAAACAAGCATTTGTCAATGCCGAATGTTGCTTGCTTCTATGTGCTGTTTAGGTATTTGGAAGTCATTGGAGTGTAAATATTGAAAATTTGCGAACTTACGATCGTGCGTAGGAACTGCACAACACACGCTCGTGAAACAGTCATTTTTAGGATTTTTTTCACCAAATTTTCAACATAGCCATTTTAAGACTTCTGGTCATGAACAGTGTCACTGTGATTTTGTTAATGTGTTGAAACCCCTATCTAGCCCATTATACAGCTTACGGCATTTCCTCAGTTGAGGTTGGCTTTGAAGAGTGTAGACGTGTTCCCGGTCCAGCGAAAGATCGCGCCGAGTCCGGAGGTAAGTATGGGGTGAGGGGTGGGAGGCTGAGTGCGTAGTGGTGGGTGCGGGTTGTGGGAGGGGGGTCGAGACGCACCGCGGACCGTTTTGTCTTACAGGTGAAAAAAAAAAAAAGACGTCATGGGACCGTTTGCCATGCTGGGGTGGGCTCCAGCATGGCACAAGCGATAGAGGCGTTCAGCCGACAGGATTGGGCATGCCCGTCAGCAAGGACTGATTGCCAAGCTGGGGTGGCTCCCAGCGTGGCACCAACTACTGGGGGCGGCGCAGCTCAGCCGGCCGAGTTGGGCACCCGTCGGCTGGACAGTGCATGCGGTCGCATGCGCCTCCTGGTGGGGGGGAGCTGCGGCGTGAGCAGCTTCTTATTGCTGCTCACCTGCCGTAGCTCTTTCAATCAGAGGCGTTACTGCATTTTAGAGCGTGTCATAGACAGCTCCAAAATGCATTGGCTTACAGGGGCCGCGCCTGCCAGCACACTGCCTGAATTGGCGGAGGAGGTGACACACCTCCGAAATCTCCGATGATGGCACTATGTTTCTTGCACATGCGTGCAAGCAACATAAAAACTGGTGAAGTCACATACGTGCATAGAAACTGCGCAACGCACACCCGTAATGCAATTAGTTTAGGGATTTTTACAGAAGATTGTCAACACAGGCATTTTGGAACCTCTGCTCATGAACAGTGCACTGTGATTTTCTTAATCTGTCCTGAACAGTTGTTTATTTCCCACAGCGACCACACATTTCTATGCTGGAAGTGCGAAAACACATTTCGGCCATGGTGTGAAAAATGACAGCTGTACTTTGCGTAAGAAAGTGTGGAAAAATGCCAGTGGTGAAACTCTGGACTGAAAATATTAGAAATCCATGAACTTACTAGGGTGCGTGGAAACTGTGCAATGGTCGCTCGTAACACAGTCATTTTATGGACTTTTTTCACCAAATTTTTAACATAGCCATTTTAACACCTCTACTCATGAACAGTGTCATTGTGATTTTCTTAATCTGTCCCGAACATTGATTTTGCTCACGACTGCGCCATTGTGTGCTAAATGCGCAGAAACACGTTTGGGTGACATGTGAAAAATGACAGCTGTACTGCTCATAAGGAGGTGTGGTAAAATGGCAATGTTGAAAATCTGGAGTGAAAATATTGAAAATTCGAGAACTTACGAGTGTGCGTAGGAACAGCGCATAGCATGCTCAGTAAAACAGCCATTTTGGGGAATTCTTTCACCAAATTTTTAACATAGCCATTTTAACACATCTGCTCATGAACAGTGTCACTGTGATTTTCTTAATCTGTCCCAAACATTGATTTTGCACACCAACTGCACCATTGTGCGCTACATGCAGAAACACATTTTGGGCAAGATGTGAAAATGACAGCTGTACTGCTCATAAGGATGTGTGGTAAAATGGCAATGTTGAAAATCTGGAGTGAAAATATTGGAAATTCTTGAATTTACGGCGTGTGTGTAGGAACAGCATAGCGCATGCTCGTAAAACAGTCATTTGGGAATTTTTTCACCAAATGTTCAGCATAGGGTTTTTGGGGCCTACCTCTGAACTGTGACACTGTATTTTAGTCAAATCAGTCCCAAAAGGTGGTTCCGTGCAGTGACCGCGAAATCACCTTTCGGGGCCGAGTAACAAAATGACAGTGACAGAATTCATGAGGTGGGGTCCCAAAAACCCCATGTTGAAAATTTGGTGAAAAAATTCCCCAAAATGCCTGAGATATGCATCAAAGTTGAAAAAACCCTATTTATTCCATTATATGGCTTACCAGCAGTTCCTCAGTACGCAGTCAGCTTTGAAGAGTGCAGATGTGTTCCTGGTCCACCGAAGATCATCGCACTAGATTCTGGAGATAAGTAGGAAGTGAGGTGGGGGTGTGGGGAGGCAGGAGTGCGCAGAGGGTGGGTGCGGGTGGGGAGGGGTAAGGACAGTCAGGCGAGGAAGGTTTTTTCTTGCAGGTTTTTTTTTTCTTAGACGACGCAGGACTTGTGCCACATTGGGGTGGGCTCCCAGCGTGGCAGCTGGAAGGCTGTTGGGGGGCAGCGCAGCAGAGCCGACGGAGGATTGGGCACCCCCATCAGCCATACAGTGTGTGCGTGGGTGGGGGAGCGCATGAGCACACAATATGCGTGCATGTGTGTTTGTGGTTGGGGGAGCGCATGCGCATGCATTATCTTATTGCTGCTCACTGAAGTTGAGCTCTCCCTTTCAACTGTACAGCACAGCATTTTCAACTGCTGTCATAGACAGCTGCAGCATTCATTGGTAAACTGTGGCCATGCCTGCAAACACACTGACTGAATTGGAAGACAGGGTGCCATACCTACAAAAACTCGGATGATGGCACTAAGTTTCTTGCACATGCATGCAAGCAAACATAAAAGGTATTACTTCTCTATACATCAATGATGAGGACACACCTGGAGTACTATGCCCGGTTCTGCAGTCCTCATCTCAGGAAGGACAAGGACAGGATGGTGATGTGCAGCATAAGGTAAACAAAATGATTCAAGGCCAGCACAGCTGATCCTGTTAGGATTGGCATAGGGCACAAAACATGTACTCACTGGAGGCCAGACAAGAGAGGGGTCCTAGGATAGAGATCTTTGGGAAGGTGCCACCTCTGGGGTCCAGAGTTGCTGTTTTATGCCTCCTGGTGTTTTTTCTTATGATTCCCATTTTCCCCATAATTCCTACTCTACCCAGAGTTCTGTTCTCTCTGTGACATAAGATGGTGATAGACCTAGAGGTGCACCAAGGGAACAGACAGCAGAGTGCATTGTTTTCACTGCAGCAGTTCATCAATGATACTACCCTGCCCTGAGCTCCCATTGACAAGATCATGACAGAGTGATCATGACAGAGCTTCCTGTATTGCCACCATGCAGACCAAGCTATAAGGCACTGATATTATATACTGACAAGCATTGTTCTGTCTTGCATAGTCCATTCTGAAACCAAAGCTAAATTCCACACTTCAGAAGGTAAAATTTATAGATGCTCTACTTAAGCAACATACCATGACAGGGTGTGGGTGATGGCAGGATTTACCCATGACTGAGTGTGGTGGATTGCTCATGAGGCCACAGGCTGGGGAACCCTTACAAGTGTGGGTAAATTCTGCCATCCTGCTCCTGTTGTGGTATATTACGATTATACAATGATTTTATTTTAGTAAAAGAGATAGGCACTGACTGGTGGAGACTTTGGTGGAGATGTGGGATGGATGGTTTCTCACTCGTCTGGCATCAGGTGCTTTACTGGTTTGCTGTATTGTGTATTTTGTATATCTGTAGAGATTGTATTCTTGTCCAGAATATTTGCAACTATTAGTTCTAGCTCCTGTTCATCTATAATGTCAACGGAGCAAGTCATTTTTTTTTTAATTTCCCGTGGTCAGTAAGTGAGCAGAAGCAATATGGAGGTTGGCATGTTTGATGTTTTTGGGTTTCAGTGACATGCACTCCACTGGAGGGGGGAATTGGCTGGCTGGCACTTTTTCCTATGGGGTCATTGCATGATATACACATTGTAAATTGTGCCAGTCAGCCAATCAGGATACAGTATTTTTAGAGCCATTGTATTGTAAAATGGGGGTTGAAATGTCTTCCTTGAGCTTGTCCAAATGCTCACTGCCAGGCTAATGTCCCTGCGTTTTGCAGTTTAAATGTGATTGCCAGAGAGTGCCTATATAGCCTCTGTGTACTGTCTCTTTAAGAGCTGCCTAGATTGCAGTCATAATTAATCTAAAAGGGAGCTCTGTTAGAAGATGCTTGTCTGCTGATTATTTGTTAGAGTAGTAATAATATTGCAATTTGTTCTAACCTGCCTCTTTGCAGCATGGAGAGTTCTGTTTGTTTCCATCATCCTGTTCCTGGACTGATAAAATGGGCCAATCAGTGTATTTGAGACTTTAAAATGGAGCATGCCTACAGGGGATTGGTGGGGTCAAAACTTGTAGGAACTGTAGTTTTTGCATTTTGGCACCTAAATGAACCTGAAGGGGGAGTCCTTGTTGTGACTGACAGACAGATCAGCCAACCAAACCTTTTGGATCTTGGGGAAATTCCCAGACTGCTTGCATTTTCAGTTAGTTCTGAGTTGGGAAGTGAAGAGATAACATCTTGAATGATTCGAGCAGCAGCCCTGGCGTAGATTCACATGGGAGAACTGTGGAAAGGCCTGAGTTTTGGCCTGTATGCCTGCCTGTTGTCCCTGAGAGGGAACTTGTGCCTTTTTCGGACTGAATCCGAACTTGGAGAGTGAAGTAAGCCACTGAATTGTGACCAGGCTCCTACCTGCAGAAGAATGAAGATTTGCTGAATGCGATCGGCCTGTCTGGACCTCCAGCCACCTCTGAACTCCAGGATTATGCAGAGACTCTGTAATTGCGAATGGAGAGTCTTTTGCTTGGTACATTGGAATTTCCTTACATGTGACTGTGTTGTGTGCTTATAGTGGGTCATGATTTGGTTCCCCACTGAAGTTTGAATTGTGTTCTGCTTGCTGGAAGCTACATTAGAATTTCCTTACGTGGAAATGTGCTGTGTGCTGCTAGTGGGTCGCGATTTGGTTCCCTACTGTGGTTTGAACTGTATTCTGGTTGCTGGAAGCAGCATCCAGCCCCACGGACTGAATCCAAAATCATCTCCACTGGGTCTGGGCCTTGCCACACTGGCCCAGCCCGATACCCGCTGCACAGAGAAAGCCATCAATGAGAGACCTGCCTGGGGATCATCCCCCTGCTCAACACCTGAACAGGAACGATGCTTCAGTGATTCGTGTGGCCCCGCTTCTCCGAGCACTCCAGCTCAACTACCTGCAGTTTCGATTTCATCCTGCCTGTGTCCAGTATTTGGTATCGTGAGTAAACATCAGGGTAGCTCCCTGCAACAACAGCTAAATCTAAAGTGTTGTCATCTGATTGTCTTGTTGCTTTTTCTTTCACGAACTGAGCCCTCTGGCTCGGATTACAAATAGTGTGTTTTGTGCATGTTGCTTTCTTCCATCACAGGGCCCCAACCAGCTGCAAAGTTCCTGGCTAGCCCATCGTTTCGCTAACTGGGTACCCAGAGGTGTGATTGTGTGGGACTTAAACGCATGCATAACTGTTCAATTAATATAGCCTTTAAGCCAATCAACCTGATTACACCCTTCCTTGTTCAAGTACCCTGAATAAATCAGATCTGACTTTTTCTGCATTTAACCTGGCTGTGGTTCCAGTTTGTGCCAAGAGTACTGTACTGTTGCTGTTTGCTGTGCATAACCTTGTTTTACAGGGGGTCCCTAGGGTCGAGCCAGAGGAACCAGCCCTGGTGGTAAGTGCATACAGTGTGGGTACTTGTATGGTGAACAAGGGGTACTGTGAAAGTGATTATTGTATATTTCTCAGGCCACTAGGAGGGAAAGGGGGGGTTACAGTGTCCCAGAGGGCTGTGTCCAGGTTAGTTTGACCACTACCAACCCAGACCTCTGGGTGGAGGTACACATTGCAGAACCTAGGCCCCTTAACCTGCTACTAGCCAAGCATGCAGGAGTAGTAGCCCATGGGATAGTGCCACCTAGGGGTTACATCTTGGAGGCACCTCTGGGATTTTGTGCCTTCTAGTGGCCAAAAATTATGAATTATTGTTAAGATTAATGGCTACCCCAGTAGAAATGGCTGTACACCAGTTGATGGGTGGTGTACTGGGCAGGAGATTCGACCCCAAAATGCTCTGCTTACACTGGAAATTCCCTGGTACCAGTAAGAACACTGTAGAGGAGCACTCTCAAAGTTGAATGTTTAAAAACCATGTGGTGGTGGGTCGACAGGCTGATTTGTTTGCACAAACTTTCATAGACTTGGTACAGTGTAATGACCTCGTGGACAGCTCTAAAGTGCCACAGACTATTGCCTCAGAAGGGTCCCAGCCACATGGAGAGTGATAACAAAGACAGTAAGGACCCTGGGATGATGACCTCCCACCACTATCTGAGACATTTAAGGAGAAATTTGCTAAGTTGTTGCTGGAGGAAGGGAAAAGCATAGATGACTTTAGAAACTGTTCTTGTTCCTGCCACCTGGGGGTGTTCTTTCCCAACACCCCTCCCACTCCAGCACCTGTTACTGCCCGACTTCTGTGCCCATGCCAATGCTGGCTCCTATCTGTTACCTGCCATTAGTCACGACTCCTACCGAGAGGCTGAGATCTTCTCGGGCACCCTCCCTACCCCAGGGGAGGATGATTGGGAGTCCTGGATTGATTATGTTTCCCCTTGGTACCCGAGTGGCAGTGTGTGGAGGCGGAGAAGCAGGAAAGAATCATAGAAAGTTTGAGGGCCCTCCTTGAAGCCATTACATTTTGAGGCCATGAACCCTGACCATCTGCTCAAGTACCTATCTGTACTTGAAGGCAATTTTGGGAGCATTGAGTCAGGGAGACTTTGATGAAATTCCAAGGTACCAAACAATGGAAGGGGGAAAGTTTGTCTCGTGTTACTTGCCTAGAAAGCGCTCTGCAGAGAGCTTACTGGAAAGGTGGGGTAGCCACCAGTGATTTAAACCGTGTGAGATTGGGGCACATACTGCAACATGCCAACCATTCTAAACTGCAGATCATCCAGTTAAGGCTCCAGGATAGGAGAGGAGAGGTAGCCCACCTGACTACTGTGACTTAATAAAAGAACTCCGGGAGGTAGAAGGTGAAGAGGGAGATTGTAATTATGGGATGAGTGCAGCCCAAGTGATCATGGCACCAGAAGGCCTTCTGAAATGGAGACCACTAAGAGTGTCCCGAGTGGGCTAAATGGTGGGGGTGGAGTTGCTGAAGGAAGTCAGAAAAGTACAACTGGGTGCGTTCACTGAGGTATTCCCTGCTGACAGAGACCCTGGTCCCTGTCAGGGACGTGACTGTTATGGGGATGGGGTGCACCCTCAGGTATCCTCTACTGAGGGTGGCTTCTGGCTGAGCTCACGGAATTGAATGCCACCCTCAAGGAACTTTTGAGACATGGTACACTACCTGCAGAAGCCAGATCACAATCTCCCATTGATGATCCAGCATCCCCTGCTATGTTTTCCCCAAGGATGCCCCGAGAGCATGTCATTTGTCACAAATGCGGCAAGGATGGCCATATGAAGAGGGAATGCCGGTCTCAGAAGGACTTAGAGAAAGTGGTGAACCGGCTTCAAGGAGACCTTTGGAAAATGAGTCAGTGGTCAAGGGGTGCACGAAAGGACCGCAGTAAAGGCTTTGGCCATCTTAACTCAAACCCCTCTGTGGCTAAATCGTCTGTCCAGGCCCCTGTTGTTGTCCCTCCAGATTGGTCCAAGATAGTGGGCCCTTCAATGGAGACTAATGTGGCTGTGAATGGTATTCCTACTCAGGCTGTGCTTGACAGTGGGTCGCAAGTGACCACTGTGTTTCAGGACTGGTATGACAAACACTTATCTGATGTGCCCTTGCAATCTCTATAAGGCCTACATGTGTGGGGGCTGAGCGACAAGTCTTATCCATATCTAGGATGTGCCTGCCTCTGTTTGTCTTTTCCTGCAACTGTCATTAGCATAAAGGAGCAAGTAGAGACACTGGCCCTAGTGTGTCCCCCACCGGACTGTATGATGGGGTTCCCCTGTTAATTGGAACAAACGCCCACATGTTTGGGAGACTAGCACAACTCTGCCATGAGAAACAAGGGCAGCTGACTGGACGGGTCCTAAGAACTCCAGCCTTAGTAACAAGGGCTTATGACTGGCAACAGAGACCCGATGAAGTGGACGGAGATGAACCAGTGGGGATAGTGTGGAAAAAGGAACCTGACTTCTTGGTATTGGCCCCCAGTGCCCAGTGCACAATCCATGGAGAAGTCCACCTAAAGAGAAACAAAGAACAAAATATTAATGTTGGATGCACCAGGAGATGGAAAGTTGCCAGAGGAATTATTGGTCAAACCCAGCATCTTGCCTGCTCGTGCCCATGTCTATGCATGACGAGTGATGGTCCAGATTCGGAATGTGTCAGATCAGGAGATTCAGGTGAACAGGGGTTGCACCCTAGCACCAGTACTCTGCACCTACACTGCCGTATTGCTCAGCAACAAGTGCTCTGGTGAGAAGGAGAGAGTGATCCCGGACTTATTTGACTTTGATGATTCCCTGTTGCCAGCTGAATGGAAGGCTAGGATTAGCAAGAAACTCACCCAGAGAGACCAAGTGTTTTCGTTAAAAGAATGGCACGTGGGGTGTGTCCAGGGTGCAGAGCATCATATACGCCTGCATGATGACCAGCCATTTCGAGAGAGATCCCGATGTCTCACCCCAGCACACATAGATGATGTGAAGAGACACCTGCAGGAAATGCTCACTGCCGGTGTGATACAAGAATCAAGGAGCCCATATGCCTCTCCCATTGTGGTTGTGCATAAGAAGAATGGGTCGGTAAAGATGTGTGTTGATTATCGAACCCTGAACCGGTGGACCATCCCCGATCAATACACCATGCCCCGTATACAAGATGCCCTGGATTGTTTGAATGGGAGCAAATGGTTTTCGTTATTGGATCTTCGCAGCAGATACTAGCAGATCCCGATGGCCCTGCAGGACCGTGAGAAAGCAGCCTTCATCTATTCTATGGGGTTCTATGAATTCCTGAGAATGCCACAGGGGATTTCAGGTGCCCGGCCACCTTTCAGCGACTGATGGAGCGTGCAGTGGGAGATATGAACTTGCTGGAATGTCTAGTGTACCTAGACAATGTCACTGTGTTTGGGCGCACATTAGAGGAGCATGAGACCCGCCTGTTTAGAGTCCTAGACTGGTTGGAAGACTTCGGCCTCAAGCTGTCCATTGACAAGTGTCAGTTTTTTCAAATCTCCGTGAAGTATGTGGGGCACATAGTATCTGCAGAAGGCATAGAGACTGATCTCAGTAAGGTTGAATCACTGACTACTTGGCCCCATCCTCATAATTTGAAAGAACTATGTTTCCTGGGGTTCTGTGGCTACTACCGCAGGTTCATAAAAGACTATTCAAAGGTGATTCGCCCACTCTTGAATCTTTTATTTATTTTTATTTATTTAGTTTTTGTTGACCGAGTAAGTGCACTAGACAAATCCTGCCTATTTTCAGGCACAACCCGGGGGAAGGGGATACAGATGAATGCCAACTGACCTTGAACCAGATTAAGCTGTTGGTGGTATTTTTAGTGAATCTTACCCAGGGTTACCCTCCTACCAGCCATAAATATGCATTATGCATTAAGCAGGTTAGCAAGAGGAAAAGAAAGAGGAGACCATTATGGTTTTCCAAAGAGGTAGCAAAGAAAGTGAAAGCCAAAAAGACTGCATTCAGGCAATACAAAAAGACACAGGCAGAAGGGGATAGGGAGAAGTACCAGGAGAAACAAAGGGAGGCAGGGAAGTCAGTAAGGGAAGCCAAAGCTCAGACAGAAGAACACATTGCAAAATCAGTGGTTAAAGGGGACAAAACCTTTTACAGGTACATAAGTGAAAAAAGAAGGACAAAGGGAGGGATAGTTAGACTGAAGGGGGAGGATGGGAGCAGCGTGGAGGATGACAACAGTAAAGCTGACATATTGAACAGGTATTTCTGCTCAGTCTTTACTAAGGAAGAGGGGGGTAATGGGTCTGAAGGGAGTACAAGGGGTGAGAATGGTGCAGAAATGGACACAAGTCCCTTTACACGAGAAGGGTCCTGAAGGAACTGGAAGTAATAAGAGTTGACAAAGCAATGGGGCCAGATGGGTGCACCCCAGGGTCCTTAAAGAACTAAGAGAGGTGGTGGCTGAACCTCTGGCTATCCTGTTCAGCCAATCACTGGAAACAGGGAGGTACCCAAAGACTGGAGGACAGCAGATGTAGTCCCCTTATACAAAAGTGGAACAAAGAGGAAGCAGGGAACTACAGACCAGTCAGCCTCACCTCGGTAGTGGGAAAGATCATGGAAGCACTACTGAAGGAGAGATTGGTGGAACATCTGGTTGTCAATGGACTACAGGACCCAAGGCATGCACGGTTTCACCAGGGAGGTCATGTCAGACCAACCTCATTGAATTTTTTGACTGGGTGACTAGGAGGTGGATCAGGGAGGGCAGTGGACATGGCCTATCTGGACTTCAGCAAGGCCTTTGACACTGTGCCACATAGAAGACTATTACACAAACTGGGGAATATGGGTGTGGGCAGGACAGTAGTGTGGTGGGTAGGTAACTGTGCTGGGTGGCAGGACACAGAGGGTGGTGGTAAAATGGCTGTCACTCCACAGAGGGAAGAGTGACCAGTGAGGTACCACAGGGATCAGTGCTGGGACCGGTCCTATTCAACATCTTCATCAGTGACATTGCACAGGATATAGAAGGCAGAATTTCACTGTTAGCTGATGACACAAAGCTCTGTAACAGAGTAGACACACCAGAGGGTGTAGACAGAATGAGAAGGACCTGCAGAAACTTGAAGAATGGTCAAGGGTTTGGAGTTGAAATTCAATGCAAAGAAGTGCAAGATAATGCATATGGGGCACAAAACCTGGCACAATATATCAGTTGGGGGTGAGGATATAGCATGCACCAAGCAGAGAAAGGGATCTTGGGGTTGTCATCTCTGATGACCTCAAGGTAGGAAACAGTGTGACAAGGCATCAGGTAAAGCAAATAGGATGCTGGGATGTGATAGGCAGGGCATCACCAGCAGGAAAAGGGAGGTCATAATTCGCTATACAAGACACTAGTGAGGCCCCACCTGGAGTACAGTGTACAGTTCTGGAGACCATACCTCGTAAGGACATAGACAGGTAGAGAAGGTTCAGAGGAGGGCAACAAAGATGGTGCATGGGTTGCATCACAAATCCTATGAAGACAGGTTGAAGGAACTGAACATGTACTCCCTGGAGGAGAGGCGGAGAGAGGGATATGATAGAGACATACAAGTATCTTACAGGGAGGAACAGGGTGCAGAAAACACTATTTTAAGCGAAAAGATGTTTCAGGACTAGAGGGCATGGGATGAAGTTGGAGGAGGACGATTCAGAGGAAACATGAGAAAGAATTTCTTCACAGAGCGGGTGGTGGACAAGTGGAACACCCTGCCAGAGGAAGTGGTGGGGGCTGAAACAATCACTGGATTTAAGAATGCATGGGATAGACATAAAGGAATTCTAGAGGTCAGGGGTAAGGGGAAATAGACTTCTAGGAAAACAAACTGAACTTACAAGCTCAAATGGGCAGACTAGGTGGGCCATAGGCCCTTATCTGCCGACACTGTCTATGTATCTATGTAAATATAAAAAGGGGGTCGTCAAAGAACCAGAGAAAGAGTACTTCTGCACAGGTGAACATTTTGGGCCCTGCTGGACACCCAAATGTGAAGCAGCCTTTCACGGAGTCATATATCAGCTCACCCATGCCCCCATCCTCGCCTATGCTGACCCCACCAAGCCCTATGTACTGCATATGAACACCAGTCTGCAGGGTCTAGCAGCTGTGCTGAATCAAGCCCATGAGGATGATTTGAGACCAGTGGCCTTTGTGAGTAGGAGCTTGACCCTGTCAGACCAAAATTACCCTGTGCACAAGCTGGAGTTCCTTGCGCTAAAATGGGCCATTGTCGACCAGTTTCATGAATACCTCTATGGAGCAAAAATATCGGGTGAAGACTAACAATAACCCATTAACCTATGTACAGACTTCAGCTAAGTTAGACGCCACTGGGCACCGGTGCCTTTCCGCCTTATCGACCTATGTTTATGCTGTTGAATATAGGCCAGGACTGAACCATATTGATGCTGACACCTTGTCACAAAGGCAAGTTTCCAAGAGTGATTGGGTCAGGCTGTCTGAATCTGACATCCAAGCCTTGTGCCAAAAATTTGACCGAGATGAACAGATGTCTGCGGACACAGTGGACTGTTTAGCAGATTGCTTGGGCCCACCTGATACCTGTATATCAGCTGCCTATTGCCACTTTTCTGCTCTAGATATTAGTGCACTACCTCAGTTTGACAATGACAGCATTCAGTGGGCTCAATCCCAAGATCGTTATGATTCAGCCTGCACTTCATGCCCCTGCGTGTGGAAAGATGTGTCCAGGTTATGTCCCCTGACTCTGCGAACTGCTCTATTGTTTAAAGAAAGACCCAGGTTGAAGGTACTCAATCAGTTGTTGTACAGAGAGACAGTGGATCGTGGTGGTCAAGTAGACAAGTAGCAATTGATCCTGCCCATGGCCTTTAAAGATTTGGTACTGAGGTCCCTCACAATCACATGAGGCACCTTGGTACTGGCAGAACTCTCTACTTGGTACAATCTCGTTCTACAGGCCCAAGATGGGGGCAGATTTTGAGCACCATGTAAAGACCTGCAGTCATTGCCTGCAAAGGAAAGCCCTGCCTCAGAGAGCTGCCTCCCCTGTAAATATTACTACCAGTACCACCATGGAACTGGTCTGCATAGACTTTTTGTGTTTAGAACCTGATCAGCAGAATATTGGCAATGTGTTAGTGGTTACAGATCATTTCACACGGTATGCGCAAGCTTTTCCAACTAAATATCAAAAGGCCTCTACCATGGCCAAGGTGCTAGTGTAAAATTTCTTCGTCCACTATGGTGCCCCTCAACGGATCCACTCTGACCAAGGCAGAGATTTTGAAAGTCGGCTAATCAAAGAAATGCTCTCTCTCTCTATGGAGGGTGCAGAAGTCAAGAACCACCCCTTATCACCCACAGGGAGACCCTCAACCAGAACATTTTAACTGCTCCCTTCTAGACATGCTGGGCACCCTCCATCCTAAAGACAAGCCTAAGTGGAGCCAGCAGATTAGCACCTTGGTACATGCAAACAATCGCACAAAAAATGATGCTACTGTGTTCTCCCCTATCGCCTCATGTTGGAGGGAGGCCCGACTGCCCGTTGATGTCTGCTTTGGGGTCTCTCCAGATGGGATCTGAGCCAAAATTACCTACAGTATGTAGAGAAACTGAAAGCTCAATTGAACCATGCCTATCAACTGGCCCAGACAATGGTAGCAAAAGAAATCTCGCCAGCAAAGAGGCATGATAAAAAGTAAAGGCTCAAGAGCTTTGGCCTGGAAACCGTGTGTTATGCAATTTGGGACTGCATGGCAGACACAAAACTGCTGGTAGGTGGCACCATCTTCCCATGTAGTAGTTGTAAAGTTGAATGATTTGCCAGTGTACGAGGTGCACAGAGAATAACTCAAAGTTGTCAAGACCGTGCACTGTAACCACTTGCCCTTGTTCTGACTGACAAACAGATTAGCCAACCAAACCTTTTGGATCTTGGGAAATTCTCAGAATGCTTGCATTTTCAGTTAGTTCTGAGTTGGGAAGTGAAGAGATTACAACTTGAATGATCCAAGCAGCAGCTCCGCATAGATTCACATAGGAGAACTGTGGAAAGGCCTGAGTTTTGGCCTGCATGCCTGCCTGCTGTCCCTGAGAGGGAACTTGTGCCTTTTTCGGACTGAATCTGAACTTGGAGAGTGAAGTAAGCCTCTGAATTGTGACCAGGCTCCTACCTGCAGAAGACTGAAGATTTGCTGAATGCGATCGGCCTGTCTGGACCTCCAGCCACCTCTGAACTCCAGGATTGTGCAGAGACTCTGTATTTGCGACCGGAGAGCCTTTTGCCTGTTACAGTGGAATTTCCTTACATGTGAATGCTTTGTGTGCTTATAGTGGGTCGTGATTTGGTTCCCCACAGTGGTTTGAATTGTGTTCTGCTTGCTGGAGGCTGCACTAGAATTTCCTTGCGTGGAAATGTGCTGTGTGCTGCTAGTAGGTCACGATTTGGTTCCCCACGGTAGTTTGAACTGTATTCTGCTTGCTGGAAGCTGCATCCAGCCCCATGGATTGAATCCAAAATCATCTCCATTGGGCCTGGGCCTTGCCACACTGGCCCAGCCCGATACCCACTACTGAAGAAGCCATCAATGAGAGACCTGCCTGGAATAAACCCCTGCTCAACACTTGAACAGGAGCGATGCTTGGTGATTCGTGTGGGCTCCACTTCTCTGGGCACTCCAGCTCAACATCCTGCAGTCTCGATTTTTATCCTGCCTGTGTCCAGTATTGGGTATCGTGAGTAAACATCAGGGTAGCTCCCTGCAACAACAGGTAAATCTAAAGTGTTGTCATCTGATTGTCTGGTTGCTTTTTCTTTCACGAACTGAGCCCTCCAGCTCTGGATTACAAATAGTGCGTGTTGTACTTGTTGCTTTCTTCCATCACATGGCCCCAACCAGCTGCAACGTTCCTGGCTAGCCCACCGTCTCCCTACCTGGGTACCCAGAGGTGTGACTGTGTGGGGACTTAAAGCACATGCATAACTGTTTGATTAATATAGCCTTTAAGCCAATCAACCTGATTACACCCCTTCCTTGTTCAAGTCCCCTGAATAAACCAGATCTGACTTTTTCTGCATTTAACCTGACTGTGATTCCAGTTTGTGCCAATAGTACTGTTCTGTTGCTATTTGCTGTGCATAACCTTGTTTTACAGGGGTTCCCGAGGGTCAAGCCAGAGGAACCAGCCCTGGTGGTAAGTGCAAACTGTGTGGGTACTTGTATGGTGTACAAGGGGTACTGTGAAGTGATTATGGTATATTGCTCAGGCCACTAGGAGGGAAAGAGTGGGGTTACAGTGTTCTGGAGGGCTGTGCCCAGGTTAGTTTGACCACTACCAACCCCTGACCTCTGGGTGGAGGCCCCGTTGCAGAACCTAAGCCCCTTAACCTGCTACTAGCCAAGCAGCAGGGGTAGTAGCCTGTGGGATAGCGCCACCTAGGGGTTACAGTATAATTCCTGGCTTACCTCTCTTGCTTCTTAGATCATCAATCCCACTCTGACTGCAGCTTGCAAGAAAATTGGGGTCACTCTCCTTGCAAAAAAGAATGCGTACTGCTGTCTGCTTCTCTTGGGGACTTCTGGGCCTATTACTGTACCTCCCCACATCATTGAGAGAACAGAACTCTGGGTAGCGTGGGGATTATGGGGAAAAATGGTGATCAGAATAAAAAGAAATTCTAGTGTTATTTTAAATGTTATTTCTTTTTTCAAGTACACATTATGTCCCAGGGAAGGAGGGGCATAAAACAGTGACTCTTGACTCCCAGAAATGGTACCTTCACTTTAAGTTCCTAAGAGGAATGAACAAGGTGAACTGTGAGGAACTGTTCAACAGGAACAGAGAATCTAGAACAGAGGGACATGAGTGGAAGCTGGCGGGGACCAGGGGGAGATTCAGGAGGGATGTGAGGAAGTTTTATTTTACAGAGAGAATGTCACTGAGCCATGGAACAGTGCCAGCTGAGACAGTGGATGCCAAAACCACTTATTGTTCAAGCATGGTTGGGAGAGAGTTAAAGGCTTACTAGTTAATCGGGCGGTAGAAGTGGCAGGGAGAAAGGGGTGGATAGTGCAGACAGAAGCACCTTATTGACACAAGGTATTGGGGTATGACAGGGTGTTACGGCAGATTGGATGGACCATTGGTCTTTTTCTGCCATCGTTGTCTATGTTTAGAAACATAGAATTTGTTAGCAGATAGGGACCACTTGGCCCACCAAGTCCACTCATTTTCCCTGCCTACAGTATCACCACAGTGCCTTGATCTTCAGCCCATTCGCCCACCCTCCATCCCTTTCCTTAAGATTCTCTTATGTCTGTCCCAAGTATCCTTGAATCCAACCACTGTTTTTGCCCCACCACCTTCACTAGAAGACTGTTCCAGGAACCTACCATGCTTTTGGTGAAGAAGTACTTCCTCACACCTCTCATGCATCTACCCCCCAGCTTCTTATCATGCTCCCTTGTCCTTGAATACCTTTTTTTCTGAAAAATACTTCCCTCCTGTACCTTATTTACCCGTGATACTTCCCTATTTATTTATTTATTGTCTCAGATTACAACCTTTGTGCTAGAAGCTCATTTACAAAGGTTCCGTGTCAGCGTGAGAACAAACAGGTAGAGCAATTGCAGTGAATGGAGCAGCGACATGTAGAATTTTACATAAGAACAACAATCAAGCACAATATTTATTTATTTAGTTTTTGTTTACTGGGTAGTGTGCTAACCATATGTAACCCCCTAGGTGGCGCTATCCCAGGCTACTACCCTGCCTGCTTGGCTAGTAGCACATTAAGGGGCATGGGTACTGAAGCAGGTGCCTCCACCGGAGGTCAGGGTTGTTAGTGGTCAAGCTAACCTGGGCACAGCCCTCTGGGACACTGTAACCCCACTCTTTCCCTTCTAGTGGCCTGAACAATATGCAATAATCACTGTCACAAAGACCCTTATTCACCATACAATTACCCACACTGTTTGCACTTACTACCAGGGCCGGTTCATCTAGCTCGACCCTGGGAACCCCCTGTAAAAGAAGGTTATGCACAGTAAATAGCAACTGTACAATACACAGTCAGGTTAAATGCAAAAAGAGTTAGATCTGATATATTCAGACAGTTATGCATGCACGTCAGAGTCCCTACACAGTCACACACTCTGGGTACCCAGGTAGGAAGATGGTGGGCTAGCCAGGAACGTTGCCCATGGTATTCCGGCTTGCAGCTGGTTAGGGCCCAGTGATGGAAGAAAGCAACATGCACAACACACACTATTTGTAATCCAGAGCTGGAAGACTCAGTTCATGAAGGAAAAGATCACAAAGCAATCAGATGGCAACACTTTAGATTTAGCTGTTGTTGCAGGGAGCTGTCTTGATGTCTACTTACGATACCCAATACAGGACACAGGCAGGATGAAATCAAGAGAGCAGGTTGTTGAACTGGAGTGCCTGGAAAAGCAGGGCCCACACAAATCACCGAGGCATAGTTCCTGTTCAAAGCATGAGCAGAGGGCTGATCCCCAGGCAGGTCTCTCGTCGATGGCTTTCTCTGTGCAGTGGGTAGTCTGGCTGGGCCAGTGTGGCAAAGCTCAGGCCCAATGGAGATGAATACGGATTCAGTCCGTGGGATCTGGATGCAGTCTCCAACAAGCAAAACAGTTCAGCACACAGTGGGTAACCAAATCACGGCCCACTAACAGCACACAGCACATTTACATGTGAAAGTCTACTGTACCAGGCAGATTGCTAACACAATTACAGAGTCTCTGCACAAACCAGGAGTTCAGAGGTGGCTGGAAATCCTGACAGGCTGATTGCATTCAGCAAATCTTGGTCTTCTTCAGGTTAAAGTCTGGTCACAGTTCTGTGGCTTAAATTGTCCTCATAATTTGGATTCAGTCCGAATAAACTCTCTTTTTCCTTTCAGGGACAGCAGGCAAACAGGCAGGCCAAAACTCAGCCCTTTCACAGTTCTCCCTCGAGAATCCACACAGGATTGCTGCTCGACTATCTTGAGCTGTTACCTCTTTCCTTCCCAACTCAAACTGAAACTAGCTGCAAGCAGCCTGGGAATTTCCTCAGGATCCAAAAGATTTGGTTGGCTGATTCTTCTGTCAGTCACAACAAGAGCTCCCCTTCCAGGTCTGTCTTGGTGCCAAAATGCAAAAACTACAATTCCTACAGAATTTTGCTCCCACAAAGCCCCTGGGGACAGGCTCCATTTTACAGTCCCCTAAGGTACTGATTGGCCCATTTCAGCAGCCCAGGACCAAGATGATGGAAACAAACGGAACTGTCCATGCTGCAAAGAAGGCAGGTTAGAACAAACTGCAGTATTATTACTACTCTAACAAATGGTCAGCAAACAAGTACATCTTCTAACAGAGCTTCCTCTCAGATTAATTATGACTGCACTCCAGGCAGCTCTTAAAGAGATAGTACACAGAGGCTATACAGGCACTCTGGCAATACATTTAAACTGCTAAACGCATTACACCAGCCTGCCAGTGAGCATTTAGACAAGCTCAAGGAAGACTTTTCAGGAACCCCATTTGTGTGTGTGTGTGTGTGGGTTAACATAGAAATGACTATTTTCAGACATGACCCGGGTGGTTACAAACAATACAGTACAAGGTAATGGTGGGGTGCAGCTTTAGACAGTAGCAGCATGGTACAGTTAAACAGTATACAATGGCAGTGAAAGAACAGTCTGATTATAACAGTAGGACACAGATTTACAGTGACATATTACAAATAGTGGATAAGGTAGACAACCATGATCACCTGGCTAATAGAAAACTAGTACAGACCCAGGGTAAGTGCCAGAGGCATATCGAACAAATACATTGCATAAGAGCTATGCTAGTAAACAGCTAAAATCCATTATAAAACATAATAGGATCAGGTGGCAATTAACACTAATACCCAAATGTATTTAGTTATGCCCCATGGAGGAAGTTGTAGGGCCTTAGGGAGGATCCCTTTTCCCGTGTCTGTGGTGTCTCCTGGGTCATCAGGGCTGCGGGAATCATGGCAGGGTTCCAACAGGGGAAGGGGCAGTGTCTCCTCTCATACCCGGCATGGCAAGGCGGCCCAGGTTGCTGAGGGGGTTTAGGAGGGTGTCCACCCATTTAGGGGCCTGTTTGGAGGGGCAGGTCTCATGGGCGCTGTTCATGAACTGTTCGGGCAGGCCACAGGTCTTTGTGTGGACAGGCCCTGGAAGGCTTCTCCTGGCCTGGTGCTTAGCTCAAGCTCCAGAGTATGATAAAAGGGGACACAATGGAAACTCAGGTTGCCATCCTCTCTTTCACCTAAGGGGCACCCAGGGAGTGGAGCACGGCTTGGGTACTCTGTCGGTCTGCCATGCCTGTGTCTGGGGCAAGCCCAGGGGCCTATATTAAGTTGATAGATTAGACTGTGGTTCTGCTCCGGTGAGGGAATTGGAGAGCTACACAAGGGTGAGGGTCTGGAGGAAATGCAAGGCTCCAGATTTCATCAGTGGTCTGGTCAGGGAAGAGAAAATTCCTGGGTTCCCAGAGTGTGTTTTCTAGGGCCAGAAACCAGGTTGGGAGAGACTGTTCGCTTCTCTGCTCGGAGGGAGATGCCTGACCAGGGAAGAAGTGTGAAGAAAAGAGCAAGTGAAGGTGGCTTACCAGTGCCAGAGGTTTCTGGAACCATGTGCTTTTGTGGTAAACTGAAGTCCCATTTCGGGTATATCATCCGAGTTCCAAAATTGTAAAGCTGTGAGCCTTGTGTATTCTATCTGTAAAATCTGTCTCCTTCCTGTGGTTGCTAGCATTTGTAAGATAGTTATGCCCCATGGAGCAGAAGTATTTATGGCATGAAGAAGAGATGAACCTCTGTGGCCCTCCAAATCATTTGGGCCCAGAAGAAAATAAAGTGATTCATTTTGGGGAAGAAATAGTGACTATTGATCTCGTTTATAAATAGGGAGGAAATTAAATTCAAAATCCTCAGTTTTAATTTCTTCATGAACTGATATTTTTCTGGGGGGCCTTCTTGCTCTGTAAGATCCTACACCTTCTTGGGGTTCGGGGTCTGTGCAGGACACCGAGGGCTGAAGTCATCGTGGAGTCCTGGTTCTCCTGTGGGGCTCCTGGAGTGCTCTCTTTATCAGTGAGGTGGTGATCTGGGTGTCCAGCAGTTAGAAGACACCTCAGGGTAAGCAGACTTTCTTTGTTAGCATGGGAACAGTGCATTTCTGGAGTGTATCTCTGTGTTGTGGGCCCCTCCCCTGGAATATCAATGATTTCACCCCTATACGTCCAGGGAGGGAATGGCTACAAGTGAAAAAGGAATTAATGTGCAAGAGGGGAAAGAGGGGGCAGTAGAAAGAGGGAACATGAGGGGGAGGGCAGTGGGGAGTCTGGATAGAGGTGGGGGAGAGAAGAGGGTGAGGAATCATTGTACAATCCTAGTATGAGTAGCAGGTTGAAAGGGAGTAGGGAGGATGGAGTAGGTGAAGGTGGAATGGGGGAGGAGGTAGATCAAGATTAGTAGTAGGGATACAGCAGGAGAGCAGCGAGTGGGGGAAGTGGATGGAGTATGGATACAGGAGAGGGAGGGAGGAGAGGGACAGAAGGGAAAGATGTAGTGGGGGGAGAGGCAAGGTGAGTAAAAACATTATAAGTGCTAGGTTGACTGAAAAGGCTGGTTCGGAAAAGGGAAGTAATTAGAAAAAAGAAAGAAAAAGGGGATATGGGGTGGAATTGAGAGTCGGTACTAGGGCTAGGGCAGGGTAATAGTGCAAGTGGCAGGGAGTGGAGCAAGGATAGTGATAGTGGATATCCATACCTGTGCTACAGGGAGGAGTGAGAAATCAAAAAAGGGGGGTTAGTACGAGCAATCGTATCTCAGTAATAAAGGTGCCATTTAAGATCTCTTTTAAACGGCCTAAGTTTAGAGTTGTTTAGGATGTTGGCTGGGAGCTCATTGAGCCAGAGTGGGGCCTTACAGGAGAAAGTCCTTTGGGCCAGAGCAGTGCAGTGAAACGGGATGTGCAATGGGTTCCTAGCCTTGCCTCTGGTCTGATGAGAATTGTGTGCAGGTTTGAGTAATTTATGGACAGTTTTTGGGGTCAGACCTACAGTAGTATGACTTTTTTCCACTCAAGGAGGTAGACATGGTACTGTATTCTCCCTTGTAAGTTTAGTCACTTTGTTTGGATGTAAAGATCACAGGTATGTGTTAGGGCATCTATACTTAGCACCAGTCTGCAGGCCTTGTTTAACGCGGTTCTTAATCGTTTCAGTGTGGTGTTCGTGGCTGCGCTGTACATGATAAGGCCGTAGTCTACAATGGAAAGAATGGAGCTGTTTACTGCTAGGGTGAGGGCCTCAACAGTCAAGTAGGAGCGGTGCCTGTATAGCAGTCCTAACCTGGTGCTGACTGTTTTTACAACTTCGTCAGTGTGCTATGTGTAGGAGAGGGAGCTGTCTAGGGTGACACCCAGGTATTTAAAGGTGTTCACTTGTTCCAGCGGTTCAGTCCTGCTGTTGTTAATTGTAAGATAGCTAGATTTTTTTCTTCCTCTGGTGGTTGTAGAACAGCATGGTTTTGGTTTTTTTTGTAGTTTAGGAGAAGTTTATTGTGGGTGAACCACTCCTCAACCCTGGAAAAACTCTCTTGTAATGAATTTGTTAATGCTGTTAGGTGGAAGCCACTTGCAAAGATGACAGCATCATCGGCGTAGAGGAAAAGCTAGGCCATGCAGGTCTCAGGAAGGAAGTTGAGAAAGAGTCTAAACAATAGCGGTCCAAGGATGGATCCCTTTGGGTACCCCTAACAATACCTTCCTTTCATCATAGAATATGTTTTGTACTTTTACCTGCTGTGTTCTTTGGGCTAGGTAGCTCTTGAACCATGAGGCTGTCTTGGTGGATAAACCTAGGGCAAGTAACGTTTTTAGGAGGACACTGTGGTTGACTGTATCAAAGGCCTTTGTGAGGTCAATATATATTAACCCCACAAGGTTCCCTATGTCCAGGGCCTCATGAATGTATTCAGTAAATTCTAAGAGGTCAGCAGTGGTGCTGTGGGATTTATGAAACCCATGCTTTTGTGGGCACTGGATATTGTATTTTTCTAGACAGTCTACCAACTGGTCTGAGACTATCCGCTCAAGGACCTTAGAAATAGGGGTAGGATGGAGATTGGCCAGTAGTTTGAGTGGAGTGCACAGCCACCACTTTTATGAACTGGGGTAACTACGGCTGATTTCCATTACATGGGGAATTGCACCAGTTTGGGGGCGAGGTTGATGAGTTCTGTGATTGGATGTACTACTTCATCTAGTGTGAGCACTGTCATATTGAGATTGAGGCTGTCATTGCTATACCGTGATTTACTGAGGATTCTATGGAGGTATTTTTTTGCATTAATGGCAGAGATTTCCTTGAAGTAGAAAGGAGGGGTTGCGGTGGCAGGCGGCACGTGAGTGGTCTGTTTGTTGTCCATGCTGTCCCCATTGAATTCTAGATAATCCGGTGGGAGTACTGAGCTAAGGTCAGTGAATGCCAAATTAAAAGCGTCTGCAATAATTTTAGGATCTTGTGTAACATCACCATTGACCAAAAGCACTGAGGGGGAGGACTTGCTGACTTTGCCCATGACCTTCTTGAGATTATTCCAAAAATGTTTCCCATCACCCCCAGGTTTTGTTTAGACAGTTTCTGTTCTGCTGTGCTTTTGGGAGTCTGATTTTGCTGGTGCAGCTATTTCTGGCTGCCCTGTATTTCTGCAAGTCTGCAGGTTTACCAGTCACCTTGGCTCTGTGCCATAGGTGGTCCCTGTCTCTCATTAGTTCAAGGAGGGATTGGGTGACCATCCATTGTTAGGGGTTTTTAACTTAAGTTTTTTGGCTGGGGCAAAAAGTCAATGACTGCATTAAAGGTGCTAATGAAGTACTCCAATGCATGGTCAGCATCATGCAGGGTGTTGAGGTAGGTCCAGTTGAGCTGTTGGAGGTAGATTTTGAAAGCTTTTAGCTGCCTTTGTTTTAGCACTCTGCTAGCAGTAAAATAAAGGGTGGATTTATTAGACCAAAAACAGGTAATGGGGGAATGGTCACTGAGTGAGTCCGGGTGTACTGAGACCTCATTTATTCTCTCCTGCTGATTTGTTAGGACCCAGTCAATCAGGGTGTGGGTTCCAGTGTGGTTGCTAAGTCTGGTTGGTTCACTCACCATTTGGGTGAGGCAGAGACTGGCCAGGACGTCATTATAGGGCGCTGCATCATTGGAAAGCCAATTTATGTTGAAATCACCCATGACAAGAAATTCCTTATCACGGTCAAGACTATTAAACTAATTACTGAGTTTATTAAAGTTGGTAGACTCGTCTCTGGGCAGGAAGTAGGCTGTAAGGATAGTTAATGATTTGTTTTGGTGGCCACGTAGGATTCTAATGGCTAGGGCCTGCGCCTCTTTGCCTAAGTATAGCAATTCGAGCACATGGCCATGCAGGGTGTCTTTAAGGTAAACCAGACAACCACCCCCTCTTTTACCTACTCTGTCTCTCCTAAAGATCTTGTAGCCATTTAGGTAGAGCAGAGAGTCAGGTATTTTAGGGCTGAGCTACGTTTCCATGAGGGGTGAGGACATCAAGGTTATGCTGGTGGACCCAAACTTGAAGTTGGTCAAATTTAGGTAGGAGACTGCATATATTGATGGAAGCCAGCTTCAAGGATTCCCTATTGGACTCCTGGGCCTGCTCCAGCCCAGTAGGGCTTGGATTCAGGTGAATATTGCCGGAGAGTAGGAGTAGCATGAACATGCAGCAAATTAAGGAGGTTTTAAGCCATTTAAGCCTCCAACATTTGATTAGGCTAAAAGTATATGATAACTGAGGGGGTAAGGTGGTTGGGCACTTGTGGGTGCATTGGTGGGGGGTGGGATATGCTCAGACCAGCAGTAGGACTGTGGCATGTTCCTACATTCAGAGTAGCTGATTGTGGGATCGGGGGGAGTACAGGGCAGGAGGTATTCAGCCAATAGCGGTGGATGGCAGTGGGGTAAGGATTCAGGGTTGTCACTGGGTGAGGGGGCTGCCATTAGGGCTGCAAGTAGGAGGAATATTGCAGTGGTTGACACAGATCGTCTTGGTAGAGGGGGGAGAGGGGTGTCCAATAGTAGGTGCAGGGCTGAGAGAGAGTGCATGACTAGATCACAGGTGCACAGGCTCTCAGTTTATTTTCCTAGGGCAGTTCAGGCAAGGGTTAGGTGTACTATGATTATAATTTTTTGCCTGTGACTGCCTGGGTGCCAAGGGATGAATAATTGATTTGGTTAGCATACACCAGGGTAAATGCAGTAGACTATATTGTCCACAAAGTAGGAATAGGAGGGGTGTAGAGGAAAATACCAGGGAGGAGGAAGCAGAGACAGTGAGGGAGAGGTAGCACCTCATGGGGGTAATAGGTGAGGGGTAGTGCCTCCTGGAGTAATAGGTGAGGGGGCTGGAGGTAGCCCTAGTTCATAGCCCTAGCTCATACTAGCCACGAGGTGTGGAGAGTAGCAGGGATGAAGGGTGTGGGTGTTCAGTATGTTCTCTGCCAGAACACTTTATGGCAGTATAGCCTAGAGCGAGTGGGAGGCTGTGGGAGGTATTATTATGTTCTCTGGAAGAACTCTTGTTGGCAGTGTAGCCTAGTGGTCAGAGCACTGGGCTGTGGATGATCCAAGCAGCTGCAGTTCAGGGTTTGATTCCCAAGGCATTCACACATAGACTTGGGTCAGGCCAAATTAAATATTGGGGGTGATAGAAGTATCACTTTAAGCATGTGAGGTTTATAACAAAGAGAGGGGGTTGGAATGAACCAATATCACTTTCAGGAAGGGTTGCAAAAGTGGGCTGATTGGTTCTAGTCATAGCTTTTAAAAGTAGCACCACTGGTGGGTGGGTAGAGACATGCATGTGTAGCCTTGCAAGATGGCGCCTGATGCGGAGTCTAGAGTTCCCACCTGTGAGCGCTGGCAGTCATTCCTGGGCTGGGCTGGGCTGGGCTGGGGGCAGCAGCTCTACTCACACCACCCTGAGGGCTCCTGTGGATTCTGGACTCTGAGGAGGCCTGGGAGGAGAAGGAAGAGGATAGTCAAGATATGGTATGCTGGGGGAGGGGGAGTAAACTGGGAGTGAAATGAGAGAGGGGTTAGGAAAAGGGGAATGGGGTAGGACCTGAAGCAACAGAGGCACTTTCAAACATGCAAAATCACTCAGTATAGTACACTGCAGTCAGATACATAATTGGGTAAACTTAGCACAGTACAGTCTGTAAAATGGCAGATGTAAACTGAGGTCAGCCAGAGAACTAAACTGGAGCACATCAACAAAGTACAGTACAGTACAGCCTTAGTTACAGAATGAACAGTTCCCAACAGAACGCACTGCACTGCACTGAGACACTGGCTCTCTGCCCACAGAGCTGCTGTGGAACCACCCACAGAGAATTTCCACCCCCCCCCAAATCCCAGGGGCTCTTTGCCCATGGAGCTGCTGTAGGACCGCCTGCTGAGATTTTCCACCAACACCTCCCAAATCCTGGGGCTCTCTGCCCACTGAGCTGATGTGGGACCACCCACGAGAATTTCCACCAGCCTCCCCCCACCAAATCCCAGGAGCTCTCTGCCCATGGAGCTGCTGTGGGACCGCCCACTAAGAATTTTCGCCAGCCCTTCCCAAATCCCAGGGTCTCTCCACCCATGGAGCTGCTGTGGGACTGCCCACCGAGAATTTCTACCAGGTACAAAATCAGACGGCTTTCAGACCTTAAAATTTAAATCTGGTGCCTTTTCTGCTCGTGTTTTGTTGTTCTATTTCATGCTGCTGCCTATGTGACTCTATACTAGTTCTCAACTCAGGCAGCTTTAATGCTAAGCAGAGTAAATTGCTTAGTCTGGGATGCAGATTTATTTCCAAAGGCTTAGCTAAATTAATTTACTAGCAGCTCATTGTGCTCTCAGAGGCTTTCCAGAGGCTGAGCTAAACTAAGTACTAACAGCTCAGTGTACTCCCCGAGTTGCCTAACCTCGAATTTACTCTATTTCCAGAGGCTGAGCTAATTACTCAGTAGCTGCTCAGTGTGCTGCCAGAGACTGCCTCACTTGATATTTACCCTCAGAGAGTGAAAGCTACTAGTGGACTTGAAAAATAAGTGGAATTTTACCTCTCAGAGTATTGCATAAACCTGGAGTGCTGCTTAATCCAGTTAGCCCTTCTCAGCCTCTGGGCAGCTCTCGTTACAGCGCTGCTTTGATTACAAAGAGACCTGCTCTCAGCTGCCTACATTTTTCAGCAGTCTGTTTTTCCCACAGCTGCTATGTGGCTGCTCCCCACCCCCCACCACTTCCACACTTAGCTGGCATCAGTTATATGGTGTAAGCCAACAGTAGACCACGCCCAGAAGAAAATTAATTATCTCCTTATTTTCTAGTTAGCAGGTTATATTTCCTTACCCCCAGAGGGCGTCCAGATATTTGTCCCGAATCCTTCCCTGCCTCCTCAAACAAAACCCTGCAAATAAGCTCTGAATAATGTGTTTCTGCTATAATTCCTTAAACCTAGATCTACTATTGGCAGACCTATTTAACCCCTCACTACACTCGGAGTGTGTACCTCAGGACTGGAGGATGGCTCATGTGGTGCCCCTCCACAAGAGTGGGCCCAAGGATGAACCGGGGAACTACAGACCAGTGAGCCTCACATCCGTCGTGGGTAAGCTACTGGAGACTATCCTGAAGGAGAGGCTGGTGGCCCTTCTAGAGGCCAAAGGACTACAGGACAGCAGACAGCATGGCTTCATATGTGGCAGATCCTGCCAAACCAACCCGATGGAGTTCTATGACTGGGTAACTAGGCAACTGGACAGGGGCCATGCAGTGGATGTCCTGTATCTGGACTTCAGTAAGGCATTCGAGTCAGTGCCATATGGAAGGCTGGGAAATAAGTTAGAAGGCACAGGGGCAGGTACAAAGCTAATGAGATGGGTAGGGAACTGGCTTCAGGGAAGGCAACAGAGGGTGGTGGTGGGTGGGGAGCGCTCAAACCCAAGGGTTGTGACGAGTGGTGTTCCATAGGGCTCGGCGTTGGGACCAGTGTTGTTTGGGATATTCATTGCAGACATTTCATTGGACATCAAGAGCAAGATCAGTCTGTTTGCTGATGATACCAAGGTAGGAGTGGTGGTGGACGACCTAGGGGGATGGTAGGAGTTGCAGGATGATCTGGCAAGGCCTGAAACCTGGTCAGACACCTGGCAACTGGGATTTAATGCCAAAAAGTGCAAGGTACTGCATTTTGGGATGAAGAACCCAAGGAGGAGTTACCAGCTGGGGGGAGTGCAGCTAGCCAAGACAGAGGAGGAGAAGGATCTGGGGGTGCTCATTACGGGGTCAATGAACAACTCGGCACAATGTAGGAAGGCAGCTGCAAGGTCAACAAAATGCTGGGTTGCATTGCAAGGGGTATATCCTCGAGGAGGGAGGAGGATTCTGCCACTGTATAGGCTCATTGGTTAGACCGCACCTGGAGTACTGCATGCAGTACTGGCGCCCGTATCTGAGAGGGACATTAAGTTACTGGAGGGTGCAGCGCAGAGGCGACAAAGACGATCAAGGGGCTGGGGACTTATCATACGAGAGGAAGCTGGGGAACTGAACATGTACTCACTGGAGGAGAGGAGGATGGGGGACATGATTGAAATCTTTAAGTACATGAAAGGAATAAACAAGACAGGTACAGAGGGCTGTTCAAAGTAAGGGAGGGAGGGCCACCAGGGGCCATGATATGAGACTGGAGGGAGGAAGGTTCAGGAGGGAGATGAGGAGACACTTTTTTACAGAGAGGGTGGTGGCTGGGTGGAATGCGTTACCTGCAGAAGTGGTATCCAGTAGAACAGTGGACTGCTTCAAAAGGGGATGGGATAGGACAAGGGGGAGGGACAATGTAGGGGAAGGGTGGAAAGGAGGGGCAGCTGCAGAATAAGGGATACCAGCTGCACATTCAAGCAGACTTGATAGACCTCTAGGCCTTTATCTGCTGGCAAATTTTGTATGTTCGTATTGTTCTAGAGAAGTCTAGCCATACCTCCCTATATACTCAGCATACAAATGGCCTTCTCAATAAAAAAGCTACATGACTGTAAACCTATATGTTGTATTCCTGCTAATTTCTATTTTTGCTACCCTCAGCTGGCTACATAGAAACATAGAAGTTGACGGCAGATAAGGACCGCAAGGCCCATCCAGTCTGCCCATTTCTTTTTCTACCTTATGAATGTGCCATCGGCCTTTGCTCTGTCAATGGCCTATCTATTCATACCCATCTATATTGCTCCCTTATACCTGTCCCATGCCTGTTTGAAGCACTGCACTGTATCCATATCCGCCACTTCCTGAGGTAGGCCGTTCCATGCATCCACCACCCTTTCTGTGAAAAAGAACTTCCTCATATTACCCCTTTATCGGCCTCCCTCTAATCTCATGCTGTGTCTTCTTGTCCTGCTATTTTGCTGATATTGAAACACGTTAGACTCTTTCACCTTGTTAATGCCCTTAAGGTGTTTGGATGTTTTGATCATATCACCTCTCTCCCTCCTTTGTTCTAGGGTATACATATTGAGCTCCGTTAATCTGTCATCATATGTTTTCTGATGCAATCCCTGCACCATTTTGGTTGCCCTTCTCTGGACTGCCTCCATTTAGTTAATGTCCTTGTGAAAGTGTGGCCTCTAGTACTGCACGCAGTACTCCAGATGGGGTCTAACCAGTGTCTTGTAAAGAGGGATTATTACCTCCCTCTTCCCTCTTGTGATACCCCTACTAAAACACCTCAACATCCCCCTAGCCTTACCTACTGCTTTAGTGGTCTGCTTGGATGATTTCAGGTCATCGGTGATGATGATGATGATGCCCAAGCCTCTTTCTTCCCTTGTGACTGCCAGCAACTCCCCGCTCACTTCACTATACTGCCTACTTTCCATGCACCCTCACTGCACCTATCCTGAGAACTCTAGGCTCTCCAACATGCCTATGCTACCTCACATGCACCTAGCCACCTCACCACGTCTGGTCCCTTATAAGTTCATCTACCACTTAGCCTACACGGTACATAAATCCACACGCTGCAACCTCACCTTGTCTACCCCTTTCATCCATCATAAACTGTGGTACCTGCTACTCCTAACCTTAATGTTAGCTGGGGATATTGAACTAAACCCAGGGCCCATAAATAACTTACCCCTCTCTGATACAACCTGGAAAGACACCCAGGGTCTCTGCATTGTTCACCTGAATATTAGAAGCCTTCCTCATAATTTAACTGAACTTCAGATGTGGGTTGCTCATTATAACCCTGATATCCTTTGCCTATCTGAAACATGGCTCAAACCTTCCACCCCTGGTCACCTATACTCGATACCAAATTACAACATAATCAGGCATGCTAGGCCCTCATCAAAGTGTGGAGGTGGTGTAGCTATCTTCTCTAAATCTCATTTGTTACTATCCTGTAATGACTTACCCACTCTCTCTCACTGTTAAGCGATTCATGCAACCTTACTACTTGGCTCTAAGAAATTACACATAGTCTGTGCCTACAACCCTCCTGGTGGTGGTGGTATCACCGGTCTCGGGGAACTCCTCTCCCAAGTGGAAAATACCATTGGCCAAAATGAAGTCCTTATACTGGGGGATATAAACCTAAACTGGACTTGTAAATCAAACCAGTCCTCTCACACCGTGGTACAAATCCACAACCTTCACCAACTAATCATTGACCCAACTAGGGTCATGGCTCCCCCTCAGTCCAGTACACTGATTGACTGGGCCCTTACAAACCATCCTAACAGCATAGTCTGTGCAGGTACCCTTTCAGATGCAATAAGTGATCACTCACTGATCCACTGCATATGGCACTCCACTAGTAGACCATCTCCCCTGCCAAAACTCATCACCTTTCGCAATCTGGCTAATGATCTTGCTATGATAGACTGGGTACCCATCTACACTGCAACTAATGCCCAGGCAGCCCTAGACTACTCCCTGGCCTGGTATGGTCCTCTTCAAGACACCTATGCACCCCGCGTCACACATCACATTCATGGAACTAAAATAAAGTGGTTAACTAAAGCCCTTCTCACCCAAATAAGGGCTAGGGACAAAACTTGACAGCATTTCAAGGCCTCAGGGTTTCAGTCAGACTATAGTGACTACAGGCTACTGAGAAACACCTGCAAAAAGGAACATTCAACTGGCAAAAAGCTCCTTCTGTAAAGACTTACTAACAAAAGCCACAGGTGACTCCAAGAAATTCTGGTTAACCATAAAAACACTCCTTAGAGCTAATCATACCGCTACTACAAATGATATGTTGTTAAATGGAATACACTGCAATAATCTGGTAACCATTGCCAGCTCCTTCAATTGCCACTTCTTTGACCTATTTAGCTACCTGGCCTCTTTCCTTTCTGGATACACTGTACCCCCGGATACTGACCCTCTACTCCCACATCCTCCATTCAGGTTCTGGTCCATCACTAGAGTTGAAGTTCTAAAGCTGCTACTCTCTATCCCTAACAGCACCAGTTCGGGGTCTGATGGTTTGGAACCTAGGCTACTGAAAGCTGCTGTCTCTCTCATAGCCTCCCCCTAACAAAAGTCTTTAACCTGTCACTATGCTATGGCTCAGTTCTTAATATCTGGAAAATAGTGAAAATTACACCCATTCCTAAAAAGGGTGATCCTAAGGAAATCATTAATTACTAATCTATAGCTATTCTCTCCGTGCTTAGCAAACTCTTGGCAAAATTAGTGGCAACCCAATCCACAGATTATCTTCAGAAGCATAACCTTCTCTCTTGCTCCCAGCCTGCTTCCGCAAAGGCCACAGTATCTCCACCGCACTTCTAAAACTCACAAATGACATGTACGCCTTCATGGACTAGGGCCTCCTGACAGGTGCAGTTTTCATTGATTCAACTAAGGCTTTTGACCTGGTTAACCATACCCTTCTCCTTGCAAAACTGCATTCCCTTGGCTTCTCTGCCGACATAGTGGCCTGGTTTAATAGCTAGCCATCCGACAGGAAACAGGCTATAGTTTTTAACTCAGCCATATCCGACCTCTCGTCTATACATGTTGGCGTTCCCCAGGGCTCATTACTTGGCCCCTTGCTTTTCTCAGTCTTCATTAATGACCTTCCTCGGCTTGCACCCACCTGTTCATCTCTGCTTTACATGGATGATCTTGTTATTTACCACAGTGCAAGAAATATCTTGGACATTAACCACTGTCTTGCCTCGGACTTTCTATGTGTTCAGTCCTGGCTAACTGTGAACAACCTTGTTCTCAATACAAGTAAGACACACTCCATGCTCTTTGGCTCTCCTGCTAGACTTAAAGCTAACCAAAACTCATTACATATCATGTGCTGACGGTTTCCCACTGGTTAGCGCTAGCTCCTTTAGATATCTGGGCATTCTTCTTGACGAATCTCTGGATTTTGATCTGCACATCATCACTGCCTGTAAATCTGTCAATACTAAGATAGGAGGTGCCTACCACACTAGCTATGCCCTCACTCCATTGGCTAGACTAGCTGTAGCACACAGCTTTCTGCTCCCAGCCCTGGCCTGTGGCTCAGTCACCTACCTATCTGCCACAAAGTCTGCCCTCCATAAATGTGACACCACCTATAACACTATCTGCTGCTATGCCTCTGCATCTCCATGATACAAACACCATTGCCAACTCTTTGCTGACCTAAAATGGTCCTCCCCCTCTGCCCATCGACTTCAGTCCTATGGCTCGCTAATTGATGGTATTGCCAGATCATGCCTCCCCCAATCACTTGCCTCTCTGCTTCACACACAACCCGTCTCCTATGGGCTCTGATCTACAGACCAAGTCCCTCTCCATCTCCCAAGATGCAAAACCAATATGGGTGTACGTGCTTTCTCATACACAGCTCCAAAGTACTGGAACTTCATACCTCAAATGATCTGTCACGCTCCCACCCATGCAAGCTTCAAGAAACTTCACCGTGATCATCTGGGTGCTGCTAGCCTCTGCACTTGCTTTCATCCACCTTAGACCATATCTTCTCCCTGCCCTCTACGCTCCCAGGCAACTACTCCACGGACACCTTTCTCCACCTCTTTTATAACCCTCTTTTAATGCTTTCTATCTTACTTTACCCTCTTCCTTTGCTTCCCACCTCTCTCCCCTTCCCTCTCCTCCCTATTTCTGCTCTCCCCGAGCCAATGGCAACATAACGGCACTTACTGTATATCTGTATACTTTATATACTTTTCTTTTGCAATGCCTGTTTTTTCACGTTTTTCTGCATTCTTGTTTTCTTTTGACTGTCCAAACTGTAATGTTTGAATCATGCTGAACAATGTTTCTCCTAACCCCAAAGCTGATTGTATGTGGTCCCCTCCTCACTGTGCTCATGTGCTGCGTCACATATATACTCATGTATTTGTAGCATGTATTCTCCTGGGTCGTGCCTGAAAATAGGCATTCTTATGCCTAGTGCACCCACCCAGCTACCAAAAGCAAACAAATAAATAAATATGCTAGCAATTAAGGCACTGGTTGTAACATAGTGTATCAGTATGGGACACCCTAGCCCACAAAATCAATCAGTAGAGTTCAGCAAACAAATATCCCTTTAACACACTGCATGTGTAGCCTTGCAAAATGGCACTTGACGCTGAGTCTAGAGTTTCCACTTGTGAGTGCTGGCAGTCATCCGGGGGCTGGGGAGGGGGAGCTTCTGCTCACAACACCCTGAGGGCTTTTGTGGATTCTGGTTTATGAGGAGGCCTGTCAGCTCTGGCAGTCGTCCAGGGGCTGGGGGGAGGCAGCTCTGCTCACACCACTCTGAGGGCTCCTGTGGGTTATAGTTTCTGAGGAGGCCTGTGAGTGCTGGCAGTCATCTGGGGGCTGGGAGGAGCAGCTCTGCTCACACCACCCTGAGGGCTTCTGTGGATTCTGTTTTTTAACAAGGCCTGTGAGTGCTGGCAGTCTGCTGGGGTCTGGGGGGAGCAGCTCTGCTCACACCACCCTGAGGGCTCCTGTGGATTCTGGTTTCTGACAAGGCCTGTGAGTGCTGATAGTCATCCGGGGGGGGGGGGAGTAGCTTTGCTCACACCACCCTGAGGGATCCTGTGGATTCTGGTTTCAGAATACTTATTTTCTCCCATGAGGTATTTAAAGGTCTCTATCATATCCCCCCTCTTCCTTCTCTCTTCCAGGGTGTACACATTCAGGTCCTTAAGTCTCTCCTCATAGGGCTTCTGATGAAGACCCTGCCATTTTAGTTGCTCTGCTATGGACTGTCATGACTCTGTTTATGTCCTTCCAGAGATGTGGTCTCCAGAACAGGACACAATACTCTAGGTAGGATCTTACTAGTGATCTATACAGAGGTAATACCGCCTCTCTCTTTCTGCTGGTGATACCCCTCCATATGCACCCCCAGTATCCCACTAACATTCTCAACTGCCTTGTTGCACTGCCTGGCCACCTTTAGGTCATACGATATGTCTACCCCCTGTCTGTTTCCTGCTTGGTGGTCATCAGGACCATTCCTCCCATTTTGTACTCTGCCTCTGGGTTTCTGTGCCCCAAGTGTATTACTGAGCACTCTTTTGCATTGAAACCCAGCTGCCATACCCATGAGCACTCTTCAGGTTTTTTCAGGTCTCTAAACACACACACACACACACACACACACACACACACACAGAGTATCCAACCTATTGCAGATTTTGGCGTCATCTGCAAACAGGCAGACCTTTCCTTCCAGCTCCTCTGCAATGTCATTTACAAAAACATTAAAGAGGACTGGTCCCAGCAGTGATCCCTGAGTTGCCTGACTGGTCACCCTCCCTTCCTCAAAGTGAACGCCATTTACCACCAACTTGTGCTGCCTATCCCCTAACAAATGGCTTACCCAGTTTACCTCATTTGGGCCCACTCCTAAGCTACCCAGCTTGTTTACTACCCTCCTATATGGAACTGTGTCAAAAGCCTTACTGAAATCTAGGTAGGCCATGTCCACTGCTCCACCCTGTTCTAATTCCTTGGTCATCCAGTCAAAGAAACCTATCAGACTCATTGGATATACCCCCCCATAAATCCATGCTGTCTCAGATCTTGTAACCCATTGGATTCAAGATATTCCACAATCCTTTCCTTCAGCAGTGACTCCATTAACTTTCCCCCCACTGATGTTAGGCTGACTGGCCTATAACTGCCAATATCTTCCCTGCTTCCACTTTTTATGTTGTCTTGCGTGTGCAAGCAACATCTTGTGGTAGTAGGTGAAATGCAGAGGTGTGTCAGTGTTGGCGAATGCAGGGCACGCCTTAGTAGGTGCATCCCTCATTCCCCAATGAGCCAGCATGCTAGCCCTGACACAAGTATATGCAAAGTGCCACCAACTTGAAACAAACATGCCACTGCAATGGGAGACAAGCTCGTCATGCAGTGGCACAGATGACATGCCTCCTGTACATGCCGTTCGTGGTGAAACATTTCAATAAACATGGCGGCGGAGCTGCCACCACACAATCCCCAAAGGAAGCTGACATTGGGGGTGCAATCCCCATGTCGGCATGTCTGCCCCCCCCCCACACTATGTGGCACACTGGGAGCCCTCCCCACTGTGCTGCCACTCACAGTAAGCCGACCGCGTTGGCATGTTCCTGCCCCCACCCCACCCCATTGTGTGGCACACTGGGAGCCCACCCCAGTGTTGCCAATATCAGGCCACCCTGAAAGTCATGGGGCACATTGGGGCCCACCCCAGTGTGGCCCAACATCTGTTTCTTTCACCTGTAAAGAAAGAAAACTGTCCTGTGGTACGTGTCCATTTTTTTTGTACCTGAAAAGAAAAGCGGTCCGTTGTCCGTGGCACTCCTCCCCAACCCGCACCCACCCTCTGCGCACCCCACCTCCCCACACTCCCCGTCACCCCATACTTACCTCCAGAGGTCCAGCGCTGCAATCTTCAGTGGAACAGGAACACGTCTGGACTCTTCAAGGCCGAACTGCAAAATGAAGACATACCGGTAAGCTGTATAATGGCATAAATGACTTAGGTGAATATCTCAGCCATTTGTTTTGAATTTTGGCTCCAAATTTTCAACATGAGGTGCTTGGGACCCCACCTCATGAACACATGCACTGCCATCTCATTATTCAGACCCAAAAGGTCATTTCGTGGTCACTGCGTGGAATCACCTTTCAGGACCGATTAATGAAACAACAGTGCCACTTTCCATGAGGTGGGGTCCCAAAAAGTCTATGTTGCAAATTTGGTGAAAAAATTCCAAACAAATACTGTGTTATGAGCATGCATTGCGCAGTTTCCAAGCACGCTCGTAGCTTTGACAATTTTTAATATTTTCACTCCAGATTTCCAACATTGCCATTTTTTCACACCTCCTTATGAACAGTACAGCTGTAATTTTCACATCCTGCCTGAAATGTGTTTTCGCACATGTGGCTTACAATGCCGCGATCGCTGTGGGAAATCAATGTTCAGGACAGATTAACAAAATCACAGTGACACTGTTCATGAGCAGAGGTCCCAAAATGCCTATGTTGAAAATCTGGTTAAAAATCCCAAAATAATTGCATTACGGGTAGTTCGCGGTTTCTATGCATGCTCATGACTTCACTAATTTTTCATATTTTCACTCCACATTTTCAACATTGCCATTTTTAACACCTCCTTATGAACAGTACAGCTGTCATTTTTCACATCCTGCCCGAAATGTGTTTTCACACCTGTGGCGCCAAATGGCGCAGTCTCTGTGCAAACTCACCTTTCGGTTAATGAAATGATAGTGCCACTGTTCATGAGGTGGGGTCACAAAAAGTCCATGTTGAAAATTTGGAGTGCAAATACCAACAAATGCCCAGGGCATTAGGGTTTCCAACCGTATTGCCCCACCCCGTAGAAACTGACAGGCATCAAGGGTGTGACTTGGTATTGTCAGCTGTAATGCTCACGCCATTCCACCACCACCCCCACCCTGCAGCCAGTGATAGGCATCGAGGTGTGCCAACTCTTTGGCCCCAAAGTTCACCCCATTCTCCTATACAGCACCCATCGCAGCGTATTTCCTTATGAAATGGGGTGAGCATAAGGCCTGAAGACCCCAAGGCATACCGCAATGCTTGTTGGTGTCTGCAGAGAAGGGTGAGGTGAAATGCAGTGAGCGTTATGGCTGATGACCCAAAGGCACACCCCAATGCCTGTCAGTCTCTGTAGGGTGGGGGTGGGGTTGGCTTCAGTTCACTACTTCACTGCCATTCCTACTATGCATCTCTCTAACTCCTGCACTACCAATGCCAGCAAGACAACATTCGGCATTGACAAATGCTTGTGTGAAGTGGGACTACATATGCTTTCCTCCAGTCCTCCGGAACTACTCCTGTTTCCAATAAGCTGTTAAATAGGACTGTCAGAGGTACAGCAAGTGCCTCCCTGAGATCCCTTAATACCCTTGGATGTATCCCATCTGGCCCCACTGCTTTGCACACTTTCAGATTAGCAAGTCCCTTCAGGACATTTTCCTCTGAAAACAGACTAGCATCCACCTCCCTCCCTCCAATGCTCCTGTAACTTTTTTTGTGGCCTCCTCCCTCTCCCCTTCTTCTTCCTCTGTGAACACTAAACAAAAGTATTGGTTCAGCATATCTGCCTTTTACTGGTCCACCTCTGCACAGTCCTCCCTTCCCTTTTTAACTTTACGATCCCACCCCTGGTCTTCCTCCTTTCGGTTACCTTGAGTCTTACAGTGTGGCTAAGATATACAACCACTGAGACAAAGTTGATTTACAATGAAAAATAAAAAGATCGACAATGATGGCAATAAAGACCAATGGTCCAACTAGTCTACCCAGAGTTCCCTATTTACCACAGGACCTATAGTCCGTACAGGGTTCTAGTCCTTTCTGTCCATCCCCCTGCTCCCCTCCCTACTGTTACTAACCTGAGTAACCACCAAACATGTCACTCTGTCCCAGTCGTGCTTGAAACCATTTATGTTCTTGGCGCCCACCACATCTGCTGGCAGGCTCTTTCATCAGGGTCTTGAATCTTTAGTCCTGCTAAATAGTTCCCCACAGTTCACCTTGTTTATTCCCTTCAAGAACTTGAGGGTCTCTGTCACATACACGCACTCTCACATGGTCTCCAGCGAGTACATGTTCAGTGTCTTGAGACAATCTTCATAAGATATGCCCTGTTGGCCCTTAATCATCTTGGTCACCCTTCATTGCACCATCTCCAGCCTGTCCTTGTCCTTCCTTAGGTGAGGACTCCAGAACTGAGCACAGAATTCCAGATGCAGCCTCACCAGTGACCCATATAGAGGTAGTAGTACCTCTTTTTTCCTGCTGTCAGTATCCCTTTCAATATATCCCAGCATCCTATTAGCTTTACCATAGCCATTGTTAGACTGGCTTGATTGTTTGAGTCACTAATGATGACTTCCTGGTCCCTTTCTTCTGCCATAGTGTTCAGTTTTACCCCTTCCATCCAGTATTCTGTCCTAGGGTTTTGTTCTCTAGGTGCATAACCTTGCATTTTTTGGCACTGAACTTCAATTGCTAAACCTTAGACCACCTCTCTAGACTTTGTAAATCCCTTTGCATCTCCCTGATCCCTTCATCGCTATCTACCCTACCAAAGGGTTTCGTGTCATCTGTGAAGAGACAAAGCGTGCCCCAGATGCCCTCTCCAATGTCACTGATGAACATATATAATGCAGTGCTCTATTGCACAGGGAAAACAGGAGTGCGAAAATGCAACCAACATATTGTGCCTTGAAAAAGTAGTTTATAGAAAATAAGATTTTGTTGAATGAGAAGAAATCTAAAACCATGATTTTTAGAACAAAGCAAAGACTCCAAGGAAACAATATGACTATAGTAGGGAAAAATGGAATAGGTTTGGAAGGGGTACTAATTTTTTAACTATTTAGGAGTAACACTGTACAGCACGCTATTCCTTAATTATACAATGGCAAGGAAATTTCCTGCCCTGTGATTGGTCATTAGGTGCCTGGAACAGTGATGTTATTTCACGATAACATCATTGTATGAAGTCCAGGCACACACATGATCAAATAACACACAGAGAAATCATGCCACAACTCATTCATCCCCACTGTTTTCCCCACAAACCCAGAGGCTTCACTGAACTGTGCACGGAACCCGGCCCCCACCACCACCATACACACAATCCATCCCTCGCAACTCCAAGCAACTCAGTAGTTTAAAGCCAAAGTGAAAAACATAATAATTTGAGAAACAGCCCTTTCAGTGCCACCAGCTTCACTCTGGTAGCTCCATGCCTTAAAGGGACACTGTCAACCCTAAAAGTGTCCCTAGTTTAAAAAAAAACATGTTATGATCGTTCATGTTCTGTAGAGGCTGTGGATGTAGCTGGCAGTTTGATTCTCATTCTTTTCTTGTTTCAAACAGTGAAAAATAGACTGCCCACTCCACTGGTGTTACCATACCGAAACATGTTTGTTTACATTCTTTCATCAACTCCCACTACATTTTTCCTGGGCTTGGGAACACCCCTTAAACAGTCTAGCCACTAATTATATGTTGTGAGAAAGTAGACAGTTGTATCATGAGTGGCTGCAGTTTTGGGGGGTATTCCTGTCTTCAGGTATTATACAGTAAGAGCACATCAAGGATTTGAAATAAAATAAGGTTGTTTACAAATAAAAAAGACCAAGAACCTCTGTACACAAGCACTGAGGCAATGGTTACCCCAAAGGGCATTTGGCTGGGAAGCCAAGTTTCAAAGAAATACAAAATCACACATGCCCCCACAATGCAAAGCATCATGGTCTGCATATGCAAATCACCACCGAATATTAAGCTGGTTCAACTTTAAGCAGAAATGCATGGTGCCGAAAGGCCTCTCACACAGTTTGCAAAGGGTGCCAACATAAGACATAGACACGTGTTTCGTCCTACCAGGACTCATCAGTATGCCTCGTCTGTTTGACACCCCAGTGAAATGAACCAGCTACCCTAAGATGGTCTATCTGGGTTATGTTGTGGTGAACCCAATTAAAGCAAAGAACAATTTAAAAGACAAAGAACCTCTGTACACAAGCACTGAGGCAATGGTTACCTCAAAGGGCATTTGGCTGGGAAGCCAAGTTTCAAAGAAATACAAAATCACACATGCCCCCGCAATGCAAAGCATCATGGTCTGCATATGCAAATCACCACAGCATATTAAGCTGGTTCAACTTTAAGCAGAAATGCATGGTGCTGAAAGACCTCTCACACAGTTTGCAAAGGGTGCCAACATAAGACATAGACACGTGTTTCGTCCTACCAGGACTCATCAGTATGTCTCATCTGTTTGACACCCCAGTGGAATGAACCAGCTACCCTAAGATGGTCTATCTGGGATATGTTGTGGTGAACCCAATTAAAACAAAAAACAATTTAAAAGACAAAGAACCTCTGTACATAAGCACTGAGGCAATGGTTACTCCAAAGGACATTTGGCTGGGAAGCCAAGTTTCAAAGAAATTCAAAATCACACATGCCCCCACAATGCAAAGCATCATGGTCTGCAATTCAGTACTACTAAGAAAAGAGGAAGACAGAGCCACCAGCAACATCAATGAATTTTAGAGAAGGCAAGCAATCATAAAATGTGGATTTTAAACCAGAAATAATATGATACAAAAAAGGTTGACAGTGTCCCTTTAATGTATCACGCGCTCCGTCCTTGCCGCTTGACTGCTTCTCCCAAGAACCGCATGCAGTGGCTTTCTTAAACAAACAAACAAAAAAAGCTCCCTTTAACAATCTAAGTACTGTAACTGCATCCTTCCACTTAATTGGCAACTACTCAATTCACTAAAACAGAAAAATGCTCAAGTGAAAACAAAGCCGTCCTTTGAAACGGCATCTCTTTACCACCTCCTCCTTCACTGTAGTGCACAAGCGTTTCAACACCTCACTTCACAGACCACTCGGCTACCTCATAAAAGAAATGGCTACGCTGCTTACAGCCAGGTTAAGGAAATAAATCATAATGAAGCAAAACACCCAGATGCATAAAAAAAAAGTCACAGTACATACATTTATTTTAGCTGCCACTGCTACATGCGATTGCTTCTGAAGTATCAGAAGTAGGATCAGTGCTCCTAAAGTGGTCTCCAGTCCCACTCATATTTCAGACCTAATAAGGAATTCAAGTAAATAAAGAAAAAAGAACATTTTCAAAACAATAGCTCCACAATCAAAGCTGGTATCCAGAGATGCTGGAGGTGGGGGCAGGGCAGGACTGGAATCCACACTGTAAAACTGCACACCTTCTGAATATGAACATTACAGCAACACTATCTGCTGGACAACATAGAAATTAAGGACTCTTTTTTCAATAGGTACACCTGCCCAAACAAAAATAAAAAGTATTTTAAACATATTTTTCCCTTTATCCTTTTTTTTTTTTAAACAAACGAGCCATTGTATAATAGCAATGAGGCACTCCATGGTGTGTGTTATTGTGTAATAATGTCACTCCTGGGGTGGTGGAAGCACTCGGCTTCACCTTGTGCTTCAACCTGTGGCAGGCCGAAAGGTTCCCTAACTGTTTTAGGACAGGCCAGACGAATCTGGAAGGAGAGGCAGGAAGCTTACTCAGTGACCAAGATGCAAAAGGTTTATTTACAAGGGATAGGAAGAATAGCAAACAACTGTTTTCAGCAATGCTACAGGATAATAAACAACAAAACAATATGACTGGGACCAACAGTTGGTCAGACCAAGAATGGGGTTAACCCTTTTAGTCCAAGTCCCGTGCACTTGGCCAAGATGATGAAACCTGATGAACCAAGCTTGGGCTTCCTCTGCATTGCTTGATCAGCAGGTGGGCATTAACCCCACAAAGCACTTGTTATAAACAGGCCATAACTGGGCATCCACTGGAGGAACAGAACACAAAGAGGAACACTGCTAGCTGGACAATGAAGAACTTGACAATCCTCTGTGACTCCAAGCAAGAAGCTGAAGACTTCTGGTTGACAGATGATTCCCTGGACGATCCACTGCAATGACTACTGGCAGGTCCCCAGCACCCAGAACACCTCCGAAGAAGAAGAAGACTGCTGGTGATGTGACCCTCAAGCAGCTGCTAAGGAGTGGTAGGGGTATGCGAGTACTTATGGATGGCCGACAAAATAAGAAAGAGCATGCCCGGCGTTAACTGTGGCCCCTCATGCTTGAGCCAGGGTGGCTCCTAAGCTGACTCACTAATGGATACCTGACTAGTGGCTCTCTACACTTACTGTCGCAAGAAAGATGCGAGAACACTGGCAGTGGAACTTCAGAGCAGGCTGATGTCACTGGAGGTGGTCCTGCTGCAGATGGCGAATGGGCCGATGACCTCCCTGGGTCAGCGTCAGGCTCTAGTGCAGTTGGTCCAGCCAACAAAGGCAAAGCTGGATGTCCAGTACACCAATGCACAATTCAATAATGCAGTTCAGCAGCAAGCAAACAATTTAGTTTTTGGTAGACAGTTCAGTTCTCATAGGAGATACAGTCTCTACCGGGTGCTAGGCAGGCAACAGCACAGTTTAGTTTGAGTGGTGCTCAAACAACTCTACTGTGGGTAACCTAGGGCCACTAGCCTTCTTCCCCTTTTCACCCCTGGGTGCTGCACCTCTAAGGTTGTTTCTTTTTTTTTTTTTTTGGGCTATCCCGGTGGAACCAACCTCTGTGGCCGGGCCTATGGGGCTCCCTTTCCAGATCCCGCCTCCCTCATTAATGCTAATGGTGCCCTTGCACTTGGGTAGGGCCTTGTCTAGCCCTTCCCACTTACTGGGTTAAGTTACCTGTACAGAAATAAAAATAGTCTAACTGTACAGACTAAAAGAATAACAGCATGTCAGGTACTTCTATCAGCCTTAGAGTACAATTCTATGCTGTTGGTGAACTTGCCAGATTTGTTATTTCAGAGATACTCAGTTACACTTAAAAAAATCCATAGGTTTGTCACTGACTGTAGAAAACAGGAACATCATTGCAATCTATATCAAAACTTTGGAATTATGCCATCTAGGCAGAGAATATTAAATACAACGTTGCTGTTCTTAAACAGAGTTCTGAATTGGGAACTCCAAAAGTGTTAAATGATAGGTTTACACGGGTTGGAACAGCAAAGATATTTCGAACATCATCAACAAAACAATATCAAGAACATAAAATTAAGACAAAAGTTGCTGAGCATTCAATAACTTTTTATGGTCTTAAATTGCTGAATGACTTAATAAAAATAGGGATAGATGCTGACACAAAAGCGTGTTTAAAACAGCGTGAGGAACTATTTAGATGCACTGTCAGTTTGCTGCTGCTGCTGACAACACCTGATGATTGTATGCTTATGTGTGTATACTTTGAGGCTGTATTTGTGTATATTTTAATTTTAATTGTTTTAATTTGCTTGGTTTTATGTAGTTGTAAATTTGTATTGTATCTCTATTGGTCTCCCCTTCCCCAGGCATGGCTGAAAGCGTGTCTTTGATCCAGTCCACTTTCCTGGTGAATTTAATAAATAAATAAATATTTAAGAGGACAGGACCCAAGACAGATCCCTGCGGCACCCACTCATGATCTCCCTCTCTTCTGATTTGACCCCATTTATCACCACTCTCTGCTGTCTCTCCTTCAATCAGCTTCCCAACCATCTATGTCCCCAGCCATATCCAGCTCCTCCAGCTTCCTATGCAATCTTCTGTGTGGCACTTAGTTCAAAGCCTTGCTGAAACTGAAGTAGAGAAAATCCACAGCATGGCCCTTGTCTACCGCCCATGTTATCCAGTCAAAAAAAACTATCATATTGGTTTGACAAGACCTTCCTGCCACAAACCCATGCTGTTTACTATCCTGTAGACCATTGCTCTCTAGGTGGCCCAAAAGGTCCTCTTTGACTTGTGACTTCATCAGTTTACCTACTGCAGAGGTAAGGCTAACAGGTCTGCAATTCTCCAGTTACTCCTTGTCCCCCATGCAGTGGGACTGCATACACTGCCCTCCAGTCTTTTGGAACTGTCTGAATTGAGCTGTTGACTAGCCCTACTAGGAGTTCTGCTAGTTCTTTTGCCAATTACTTGAGCACCCTTGGCTGCATCCCATCTGGCCCTGGGGCCTTAGCTACCAATCTATCAATTGTGACTTCTAATGATAATTCATATAAAAGTTACGTGACATATTAAGATTAAATAACAATCTACAATAAGTTGCTTAGGGATAGAACAAGAGAGGAGATGACAGTGGCCAAGGAAGGAGCATTAGGTATTGTTCTGCTCGGAAGCATAGTATCTGTATGGCGAGCATGGCTGGTCCATAGGCTAAGAAGGTGTTTCATTTTAAGGAATGGATACTGCTAAATTCTTTTAATGCATAGGGGAGACAGTAGCTAAACTTTAACAGGCTACTGTCATGGAGAGTGGTGTGTTGCAGAAGGATATCCTCAACAGCTATGAGGGCATTTTTGTCAGCCAAGCCTAAGACATCACAGTTACACCATGGAATAGGGTTGGATAAATGTATGGTGCTGGAAGAACCTGCATGCTCTCCTCCATGCAGACCAATGATTAATTCCATATGCAGAATTTGTTCCACTTCTCTGTCCAGGATGTCACCCCGAACCCCTCTTTGTCTTGTACTCAGTGCCAGGAACTACTTCAAGCTCCTCACTGCACTGTCATACCAGTGTTTCCTTTGTCTGTAAAACTATGCAACAGCTCAAAGGTTCTGAGGAGCTCTTGCCTCTACCATGTTCCAGCAGTTCCCAACACTACCATGGCACAGCCAATATAAAGACAAATGACCTGAGATCTGAAAATTTAGCAACACAGCATTGCTGTGATTCCAACACAAAGTCCTTCTGAAAAACCTGAGGTCTCCCATCATGGTTCAACTCACTTTTTGTTTCTTAATCTTTACAGTCTGAGTTATTTATATCTCCTGTTAGTTTAATTGTATAAGTTTGTTTCTTAGTGCTGTCTCTCTTGACTCTGATACGCTCTATTCTCTTTCTTAACCAGTGATTTTGACATTTAAGTATTTCCTGTTTGCACATGCTCTCTTATTTTTAACTCCTCATGATCAGTTTTAGAGTCTGAACTGCCAGATGCATAACTGAAGACTGGTGTCCTCAGCTGAGCTACATGCCAGGCTGACAAAGATAATTAATCTATCCCTCTACCACTCCAAAGTCCCCCAAATCTGGAAAGCTGCCACGGTCACCCTGGTACACAAAAGTGGTGACTGGTCTTTTCAAAACAACTACAGGCCGAACTCTATACTCTCCCCGCTCTCCAGCATCCTTGAAAGGATTGTGGCTAACCAGCTGGTGGAGTACTTCAGTCAATATCAGTTCCTATGCCAAGAACAGCATAGTTACCAAGTTGGCCATAGCACCATCATGGCTGTCCTGGAATTTACCAGATTTATACATAGTGCTCTTGAAAAAGGGCACATTGTAGGGGCGGTCTTTGTTGGCCTATCAAAGACATTTGACACGGTCCATCATGCCCTCCTCCTTGCATAGCTCTGGGACAGAGGGCTAGCACTAGAAACCGTAGCATGGTTTTGTAGCTACCTTAGCCTGTGATCACAGCAAGTAAAGATCGGGGACATCCTATCAGAAAGTCGACCAGTCACATCAGGGGTATCACAAGTATCCATACTCGGTCAGTTACTCTTCAGTGTTTTCCTACACAACCTCCCAGATGCTTGCAATAGTCACATGCTCCTCTACACAGATGATGCAGTGATCTTTACTAGCAACCTCAACCCCGCACTTCTGGAATATGACCTCCAGAGCTGCTTCACAGTGGCTTAAAAATGGTTCAAAGAGCAAAAACTGGTCATGAACTATAAAAAGACCGAGACCATGCTCTTTGCCACTGCCCAAATCAAGCTAAAAGGCTATCCCCTGGCAGTTCAGAATGACTCTGGTAACACTCTGGCACTAGTCCCCCATTTCAAGTACCTGGGAATCACATTGGACACTGCCCTGTCTTACACACAGCACACTGACAACACGGCCAAAACCTTTAATACCAGGATCATTATCCTCTGTAGGCACAGACATTGCCGACCTATGAAGCTCTGATCTTGGCAATTAACAGTTCACTCATCACCTTGATTGACTATGGCCTAGCTGTCTCGGCTCTTCTACTGACACAGTGCTCCAATACCTCTCAACAGCCTTAAACAAAGCCTGCCACCTGCTCACTAATGCCTCCAAACTCACCCACACCTGTCAGCTTTATGTGCAATCATGCTGGCTTCAATTGAAGGACATTATACTTTATCAAACCTGCCTACTCACAAAAAAGGTCTCACTAAACTTACTTCCTCCAGGAATTCTGAGCCTTCTATTACGACCTATACATGCCAGGCACACTAGGAGCTCAACTACACAAGTATTCCATGTGCCCAGGTGCTGCACAACTATGGCCCAGTGATCCTTTGCTCACCGGGCCCTTCTGTGACAAATGGTCTACCACCTGACATTGCCGGAGCCACAACCCTTGGTTCCTTTAAGCGCAAACTCTGTCAGCACCTCATCAATATTAATACCTGTAGGCGCCCCTGCTAATCTGCGCCTGCAGCTTTAGTCTGCCTCAGCACTTCCAATTCCTGGCCTGCCAGGTTAAATCTTTGCCCTAGCACTTGCCTCCCACCTCCTACCCCTTGGCTCTTTTCTTTCCCACTGCCTCCCTCCCTATCCCAGCTCCCACTGTCCCTCTCAACCCCTCCCTACCTCACCCTAACAGTCTGCCTCTGCCTCTCTCTCTCTCTTCCACAGGATGATGGCATACCACGTACAATGCCTTAGCACAATTTGAAAACTGCTTGTCATAGTAACCCATGTACTGTTGAATTTTTTGTACTCTAATTTACTGTAACTATAGTGTGCCTTCTTGTGTTAATGTATCTGATGTGGAACCTCTTAACGAGCATCCACTCACAGGTGTCATCCAAGACTTTAATAAATAAATAAAAAATTAAAAACATGCCAGGTATGGAGCAGTTGTCTGCAGTGTGGGCTTGTCCACCCTGCCCTGCTAATATACTGCAGTCCTGCTCCAGTGATACCACATCTAGAAAGTGAGAGGGTTCTTAAGGTACCATACCCTTGACCTTTCATGTAGGACATTCCTATACTGTAAAAGTTATATTTTCCATATATGTCCACAAATACAATTTAAATATATAAAAGGGCCCATTATTAGTATATGTATGATGCATATATGACACATACATGTAAAATATATGCAAAATATATCTGCAATAAAAACAGCTACATGCATGCTTCATATGTGGTACATATAGCATCTATCTATGGGGCATATACACATCATTGCCTCATTGTATTGTGATTGTAAATATGAGTTGTATTGTATTTAGAGTTTATGTTTTCTGAGCATCTGGATCATGTATGTATACCTTTTTGTTACAGTACTGTATGTGAATTAACTCCGGGTCAATCCTGAAAATGGGACCCTAGTTTCAGTGGGCCTACCCAGTCAACAAATTTCAATAAATAAATAATTAAATCATTTATTTTTTCCACTATGTCAAATAAGCATTTACCAAAAAGGGGCCAATTTATGAATGTTTTATATGATTTTTATGGCCATATGTGGAAATAATGTGATTTTCTGTATGGAATTACAAAGGTGTCAAGTGGGGCCAGTTGTGTTGGTGGTTTTGTAATTTGTCACCATTTTCTTATTTTTATTTATTTAACAAATCTGAAAGACCTTTGAGCCAAGGGCTCTTTACAGAGGTTCCACGTCAAGTCAAAGAATAGTAAATTACAATGGTTTCAGTAAGTAGTACTTTGGACACCTATCTACTAGGAACTGGACTGAGAACTGCCACAACTCATTCCACATATGCCACCAAACAGCCATCAGATGAAAATGACCTTTTGGTCAGTATTGGCCTAAGCCAGATATGAACCAGTGTCTTAGAGATTAAAAGCTATGTGATGTACTACAAATGAGGAATTGGCAAAACCATTTCTAAAAGAAATAACCTCCTGGAACATGGCCAGTTCTAAAATTTAGAACTTAACAGAGTTTCCCCTTAAATATGTTTTAAGTAGCATAACATGCCAATTATAAATCAGCATATTATAAATATGTAAACTGACAAGTTACTTAGTTTAAAAAACAGTTAGCCCTATTGTACAACAAAACCACATAACCATCCAGTATCCACATTCATATTTTTATAGTTGAGTACATATTTCTTTTTTTTTCAAATTCTCAAATCTTTATTAAGTTTCGAAAAACAGGAATACAAACATTCTTAAAAAGAAGATAAGAAAATAAAAAATAGAAGGGGAAGGAATGTATACTACATAGTGAAAATATATCAAATGAGAGAACCCCCCCAATAAGACTATCAGCAAAACAAACAGTATACAAAATAAACATTCCACCCATCTCTCACCCCTAAATAGAAAAATTCTCACCTATAGGAGACCTATATATAGCAACCCACATTAAAGATATGTTTAAGGAACCCAGACCAAAACATAAATCATATAGATTCAGTCAGACATCTGTCCCACATAACACCAAACAAATAAGAAACAAAAGACGTGCACCATATAACAAGTACAGCAAAGGGTGTATATAAAAGAAAACCTAATCAAGTAAAGAATATACTCAAAGTGCCAGATCTAGATCAAATAGATATAATCGAATTGTAAAGCTTACCCCATTCTGCAATGAAGGCAGGAAGATTATGTTTCAGACTGGCAATCATTTCTTGTAACCTAAGATTAGATAACAGTTCCTGCTTCCTTTCAGTGAAAGGAGGTATAAGCTGATCTTTCAGTGTTTCAAAATAACTTTTTAGCTGATAAAGCTATAATGAAAAGTAATATTTCAGCTCCACAGAACGAGACAACTAAAATCCCCCAAAATGCAGATACAGTGTCAGGCTTAATAAAATGATTCACTCTAAGCTCCCTATTCAGGTTATTTTTAATGCACATGCAGTGAAGATTTACCATTAGGCATTCCCAAAAGTATGGAGAAGAATATCTTTAGACCTTCCATATTTAAAACAAAGTGCACCAGTGCATCCAGGGCCAGCACCACTGGAGAAGTGGAAATGTTTACTAATAAATGCAAGAAGCCCTAATAATAAACTGGATGAACTTGTGTTCACCTTAAATAAATATCACATCAGCTTATGTGCCATCACTGAGACATGGTGGAACCAGGAAGATACTTGGGATAAACAAATCCCAGGGTTCATTCTTTATCACAGGGATAGGTCTCATTCCTAGGGCGGTGGTGTCTGCTGTATATGTAGCAGACAATATCATATCAGAAAGTGTAGATACCTCTCAGTACCACCAAACAGAATTGCTTTGGGTTAAACTATCACCCCACCATAAGCCAAAAATAAATGTGGGCATTATATATAGACCACTATCCAGCTCACATTCAGATGACCTTCAACTTTTAGAGTTCATACAAAACATTACTTCGACTGGCAACCCTCTTTCAGTAGGTGATTTCAACCTCCCAGGGTTAAGCTGGGATCCTCCGCAAGCTGTAACAACAAGTAAGCAAAGATTCCTTGAGTCTTTTTTATTGACTGGCCTAGATCAGAATGTTAAGGATTATAATAGGGGTTCTCATATTTTGGATTTAGTCCTTAGCAAGATGGATTATGATATCCAGGATTGTCAGGCCTTTCATCCCCTAGGTTCCAGCAACCTTAATATGGTGGAATTTTGTATTGGTGAGGTCACAGTGAAGCCAGCTAGCATTACAGTAGTATATAACTATGGTAGGGCCGACTTTAATAGTATACGGGCACACCCCGCATTATGGGAATGGCAGGTAGACTTTGTTGGGCATTCATAAGATTATATGCGGAGCACACTATGCAATAAAATTAAAGTACTAGTGCAAGAGTTTATCTCTAGCTCCAGAAAATCTACAAACTCTCCAAAAAATCCACCTTGGTTTACTTCTATAGTAAAGAAAAATATCAGACGCAAAAATAAGGCTTCAGCAAGGCTAAGAAATGTGGTCCGCAGGCAAACTGTGCCAAATATACAGTAAAGCAGAACTTAAAAAGTGTAAATCTAGATTTTGCACGGCCATGAACACAAGTTAGCAGTAAAAGTCCAGGATAATAATAAATCTTTTCTCCTATATAAATAATAAGAAAGGTAGCAATAAAACAATCGGCCCCCTAAGGCAACCAAATGGGGAATTAATAACAGAGGACAACGATATGATTTGTCACTATAACACTTATTTTGCCTCATTTACAACCCAAAAACCCATAATACCATTAAACATCAGGTTCAAGATGCAAGTCTGTCACTCAAAATTGGGATTAATGAAGTTAGAGACAGATTAAAGGCGCTGGATCAAAATAAAGCCCAGGGACCCAATGACATCCACCCCAGGGTGCTAAAGGAGTTAGTCGATGTGTTGGCAGCCCCTGTGACCTATTCATTTCAGTATTCCATAGACAATGCAGAGGTATTGGAGGAATGGAAACAGGTGGAGGTCATTCCTCTATATAAAAAGGGGTCTATGCAAAAGGCTTCCAACTGCAGACCAATAAGCCTAACATCGATTATGGGAAAAATCTTGGAGGGTATCATGAAAACATATATTACTGAAAAGTTGACCTTTTCAGGGGATAAAGACCACCACCAACACGGCTTTAGGAAGGGCAGGTCATGCCAAACAAACTTGCTGGAGTTTTATGGTAGGGTTAATCAGGTGCTTGACTCACGCAATGCGGTGGATATTATTTTTTTGGATTATTCAAAGGCCTTTGATAAAGTCCCTCACAGCCTTCTTATTGAGGCCTTAATCCTACATGATATACATGCAAACATTACCCATTGGATTGAAAATTGGCTGGCGGATAGAAGACAGAGGGTGTCTGTTAGGGATTCTTTGTCAGGATGGTCACATGTGACTAGTGAAGTCCCCCAGGGTTCGGAATTGGGCCCTTGCCTTTTTAATCTGTACATATCAACTGTGCAAACTTCAATTCCAGCATGGCTATCCAAGTTTGCTAATGATACCAGGATAGGCTTTACAATAAACTCCAAAGAGGATATGGCCACTTTACAACTAGCCTTAAGGGAACTTGAACAGTGGGCAGTAATGAAGCAATCCACCTTTAATACCGATAAATGCAGGGTTATGCACTTGGGGAAAAATAACTGTTATTTTAAATATAGCCTTAATGGAGTAGAGCTTCAAGCAGTGGTAGATGAAAAGGATCTAGGTATCCACATTACTAGTGATCTTAGTTTTAAGTCTCATTGTAATCAGGCTATTAAAAAAGCCAGTGGGTTACTGAATTGTATGAACAAACATATTAAAAGCAGAGACATGGCCGGCCCGGTGGTGCTGAGGTTTGAGGCACTGGATGCCACACGGCGACCTGAGTTCGAGGAATGGGCCGGGTTGCTGGGGTCAGCAGAGGAGGAAGATTGAGCATCTGGAGGACAGTTCTCTCTCTCCGGGAGGACAGGGTCCCAGTCAGTGCTCCATTGCCCTCTGATGGGCCGGAGTTGCAGCAAGCGCTGGCGACACAGAAGAAGGAGAAGCGGGGGAGTGGCAGATGTCAGTAACATGCCTTGACATCAAGGCACCAGCCACTCCCAGAAACAGGGAAAAACACCTTCAGCTCTGGCGGAGGCGGAGCACGGAGCTGCCCTCAATCTGTGGCCACCCATCTGACACCCTCCCAACCGACCGCTACTGACTGCTCACAGGGTGTTGAGGGGCCCTTGTCCCTGCCTGGAGGATAAACCGAGGCTACATGGGTGACAGAGGACTGTCCAGGCAGGGCAGACCGCAGAGGGCTGACTCCTTGGTGTCTCCCGAGGAGACCACAGCTGAGGGGCGGAGGAAGGAATAAACATGAGAATAAAAAAAAAAAGCAGAGACAGACAAGTAATGATGCCCCTGTATAAAGTATTGGTTTGTCCACATGTGGAGTATTGTGCCCAGTTTTGGTCACTAGGGGACAAAACAGAAATAAACAGCTCTTGTACAAGTACAGAGATGAGCAACCAAGCTGGTGTCGGGTCTAGAAGGGCTAAGCTATCACCAGAGACTGCAAGAACTGGGCCTATATTCATTGGAATTCCAAAGACTAAGGGGTGATATGTGCATGGTTTACAAAGCACTACTTGATGACGACCTATGGGCCCAGCTGGGATTTGAGCTAAGGATCCAGGCATATGGCACCAGGGCGCATCCACTTCAAGTAAAGATCTCCACCTACCGTACAAAAATTAGAAAGTACTGGTTTAGTACCAGGGTTACCAAAATATGGCATGGTCTTCCAGTAGAGGTGGTAGCTAGCCAGACTATGACAGAATTCAAGGCATGATTGGATGATTATCTGATAAAACATGATATTACAGGCTACAGTTAATGTATGGCAAGCTGTTATGGACTTGAGTCCTTTTGGCTTTCTACCTACCTATGAGACCTATGAACCCAAATTTAAAAGTTTAACTGGGTATAATACATATCATGTAAAATGTTTATTTGGATCAACCTTAAGTTATCGCTTGAAATGTATTTGTATAAATCTTTCCAAATTCTAGACCAATCTACTTCCTTAAAAGGTGGTAAATTACAGCACTATTTAGAGACCATGGATACCTCAGGAGATTTAAAAGATAAGAGGAACTGGTAAAGCAGAGAAACTGAATGAGGTTTTGTAATTCTTTTCAAGATCTCTATTATAAAACTCTTATTACTATTTAACCAAGGTAGTGAACCAAAGTGTGCTAACAGAGCCTGCTTCAAAGTGAATAACTTAATGAAACAACCTTTACCCAAATCTAACTTATTTCTGACCTCCACTAAAAGGAGAAGGTGACCATTAGAGAGAAAGAAATCAAGTGAAAGGTTGTTAAAGGAAAGAAACCAATGATTGGAACGAGGCTTCTTATTTTGTCTAAAATTATAATTGTTAAGCAAAGGCTGACTAATATCTAACACTAATGGAAAGTTTAAATATTTACACAAATGCTCATGATTTCTGTGTGATACTCCAACTATAGAATTTTTCAGAGCTGGAGGCAAGTTTCTGAATTTAATGAAAGGTACAGAAAGATTAGAAATATTGACTTTCTTCAGCATCGAGTGTTCTATAGTCCGCCATATTGGTTGATAATGAGGCCCACCATTACTAGTATCAACCCATCTGAAATATTTATTCAAGTGACTAGCCATATAGTAAAGGGCAACATTTTGGATTTTGCAGCCACCTTGCTGTTCAATAAAGGTCAATTTATTAAACGCTAATCTTGGGGGGGGGGTTATCAAGCCACAGAAATTTCATTAAAAGTGAATGTAGATTTTTAAACCATGAAAGTGGTAAAAATAAACTCAGCATACTTAAGGGATAGAAATTTCTTGGGAAAATATTCATTTTAATAGTATTGATCCTGCCAATTAGTGAAAGAGGAAGCTTCTTCCTCTTTCTAAATCCTGTTTAATAATGGAATGTAAGTTATTAAAGTTAAGTGATCTTATCAATGATTTATATTGAGAAAGATATAATCCCAAATATTTCATATCTGGGAGACCATAAAAATCCACATTTGAAAATATCATTTTAACACTTAAGTATTCCAAGGCATCACAACAGTTTTAGTCATATTTAATTTGTAATTGGAAACTCTACTGAAATTTTCAATGGTTTTTAATATGGCTGGTATTGAAAGGTTTGGTTGAGAAATATGGAGCAAAATATCATCTGCATAAACAAAAAGAGTTAAAACATGTCCTTACTATTAGGGTTATGTTTCATGTAGAAGAGAAGAGGTACCAAGTAAAAATGAAATAAAACAGGGGAAAGAGGACAACCTTACCTTGTACCAGAACATAAGTTTATAACTGAAGAAAAAACTCCATTGGCATAAATCCTAGCCGAAGGGCAGGTATACAGAATATTTAACCAACTAAAAAAAGAGGACAGAAAACTACATTTTGTAAGGCTTTCAAATAAAAAGGAAATGTTAGCCCTATCAAAGGCTTTCTCTGCATCCAGGGAAACAAGAATTGCAGGGATCCCTGAATTCTTGGATGCAGAGAAAATATGAACGAGTTTCCTAATGTGGTCAGAGGGTGATCTGCTAGATATAAATCTCACATATTCAGCAGATATCAGGCCTGACCAACACATCTTAATTCTCTTAGCCAAAACTTTAGCCAGAATTTTAATATCTCCATTAATAAGAGAAATAAGTCTGTAGCTACTAAGTTGGTCCCTAGGTTTACCAGGTTTACAAATTAAAATTTTCATTGCTTCTAACAGGGAACTGTAATCCCATGTTCTAAAATATAAATGTAGAACTCTTTACGAAAGGGAACAATGTCATCACAAAACGTTTAATAAAAATTTGGAGTTAGACAATCAGGGCCAGATTTATCCAATTTAAGAGTATTGATTACATTAATAATTTCTTGTGAAGAAATAGAGCAGACCAGATTGCAAGCCATCATAGGAGTCTAGAGTAGGGCAGTGGAATTTTTCAAGATATATCTAATAGTCTTTATTAGTTAAGTTCTCATCTATAGGTTTATAGATTTGCTTGAAGTGTTGCTCAAACTTATAATTACTATCCTTCAGTAGAGTTTTAATAGTATTGTCATTAGTAGATTTTATAGCTGTGATGAATCTATTGGTTTCTGTCTTTTTGAGTTTATGGGCAAGGAATTTGCTGTTTTTGTCACCTTGATCTGAGTAAATAGCTCTGTTTTTTAAAACTGAATATTCAGCACTCTCTCTAGTAATATCAAAGTAATTGTCCCTTAAGTTTTGTAATCAAAAAAGATTGTGTTCATTAGGGTTATTAACACACTGAACTTTCAATTGTTTAATTTTGTTTAAAAGCTGGACTACTTTGCTTAAGGAGCGGGGTGGCACTATATGTGATGGAAGGACTGAAGTGTGTATGGGAGTAGGGTAGTATGGAGTCACTATGGATGCAAATCCAAGATTCCAAGAATAGGACTCTCAGGCTGCCCTGCCAGACAGAGGAGGTAGACAGGGAACTGGCAGGACAGATCAGGAGGACCTGTGAGAAGGGTAGTGTGGTGATTGTGGAGGACTTCAACGTGCCAGGAGTGGACTGAAGTACATCAACTACCAGGAATAGAAGGGAGCAGGTACTGCTGGATGCCTTCCAGGTCAGCTTCTGATGCAAGTGATCAGTGAACCAACCAGGTTAGGGAATACCCTTCACCTTGTGCTGGCAAATGGGGAGTTTGTGAGGGAACTTAGGGTTGAAGAATCGCTGGCGTGGAGTGACCACCACTCAGTATGGCTCACATTGGATATGGGTAAGGAAGGAGTGGAATCGGCACAAGGGTACTGGACTTCAGAAGGGTCAATTTCAGGAGGATGGGAGAAGTAGTGAAAGGGTATCTGGCCAGAATTCAACCTAGTATGGGCACTAACCAGAGGTGGGAACTCATAAAGCTGGGGATAGTGGAAGCAACCAGAACCTGCAGCAAGGCCCAGAGCAAGAAGTCTAGGGCAAAGAAACCTAGCTGGGTGAACAAGGAAGTCATGGAAAAGGTAAGGCAGAAAAGAGCTGCCTTTAGGAGGTACAAGAAAACAGGAAGGGGGAGGACAGGGAGGAGTACCTGAAGGAATCGAAGGAGGTGACAAGGGCAGTAAGGGCAGCCAAGGCATCTACAGAGCTCAGGCTAGTGCAGGGCATTAAGAAGGGGGAGAAGGACTTCTTCAGGTACATCAAGGAGAAATGGAACTGTAAGGATCATATAGTAAGGATTAGGAAGGAGGGGGTTGGGTGGAAGAAGGAGTGATAAGGCAGAAGTGTTAAATGATCACTACTTCAGGATTACTAAGGAGAGGGGTGATGCCTAAGGGGAGGGGAGGAGGGCAGAAACAGGAGAGAGGGGGTGACTGATGGGAAACCATAGAGGGCAGGGTTCTGGAGGGTTTGAGGGCACTGAGGGTGGACAAGGCACCAGGCTCAGATGGTGTCCACCCCAGGGTACTGAAGGAGCTGGCATAGGTCCTGGCAGGACCTTTGGCAGATCTAGTTAGTGCCTCACTGCACTCAGGGTGTGTACCTCAGGACTGGAGAATAGCTCACGTGGTGCCCCTTCACAAGAGCATCCCCAAGGATGAACCAGGGAACTACAGACTGGTGAGCCTCACATCCATCATGGGTAAGCTGATGGAGACTATCCTGAAGGAGAGGCTGGTGGCCCTCCTGGAGACCAAAGAACTACAGGACAGCAGACAACATGGCTTCATATGTGGCAGATCCTTCCAAACCAACCTGGTGGAGTTCTATGACTGGGTAACTAGGCAATTGGACGGTGGCCATGCAGTGGATGTCCTGTACCTGGACTTCAGTAAGGCATCTGACTCGGTGCCACATGGGAGGCTGGAAGTAAGTTAGAAGGCACAGGGGTGGGTGCAAAGCTGGTGAGATGGGTAGGGAACTGGCTTCAGGGAAGGCAACAGAGGGGATGGTAGTGGGTGGGGAACTCTCATCCCAAAGGATAATGATGAGCGGTGTTCTGCAGGGCTTGGTGTTGGGACCAGTGTTGTTTGGGATATTCATTGCAAACATATCACTGGGCATCAAGAGCAAGACCAGTCTGTTTGCTGATGACACCAAGATGGAAGCAGTGGTGGATGACCTAGGGGGATGGCAGGGGTTGCAGGATGTTCTGGCAAAGCTGGAAACCTGGTCAGACACCTGGCAATTGGGGTTCAATGCCAAAATGTACAAGGTGCTGCATTTTGGGGCAAAAAAACCCAAGGAGAAGTTACCAGCTGGGAGGAGTGCAGCTAGCAGAGACAGAGGAGAAGGATCTGGGGTTGCTCATTATGGGGTCAATGAACAACTCAGCACAATTTAGGAAGGCAGCTGCAAAGGCCAAAAAAATGCTGGGTTGCATTGCAAGGGGTATATCCTCGGTGCGGAGGTGATTCAGCCACTGTATAGATCATTAGTTAGACCACGACTCTGAATACTGTGATGCGGTACTGGCACCTGTATCTGAAGAGGGACATTAACTTACTGGAGGGGATGCAGCACAGGGCGACAAAGATGATCAAGGGGCTGGGGGACTTACCATATAAGAGGAGGCTGAGGGAGTTGAACATGTACTCACTGGAGGAGAGGAGCGACAGGGCGGATATGATTGAAACCTTCAAGTACATGAAAGGAGTAAACAAGACAGGTACAGAGGGGCTTTTCAAAGTAAGAGAGAGGAAGGATACCCAGGGCCATGATATGAGACTGGAGGGAGGAAGGTTCAGAAGGGAGATGAGGAGACACTTTTTACGGAGAGGGTGGTAGCTGGGTGGAATGCATTACCAGCAGAAATGGTATCCAGTAGAACAGTGGACTGCTTCAATAGGGCTGGGACAGGTCAAGGAGAGTCAAGGGTGGGGAAGGAATGGTGGGTGAGAGGGAGGGGCAGCTGTAGAATAAGGGGTGCTTGCTGCACATTCGAGCAGACTTGATAGACTCCTAGGCCTTTATCTGCTGGCAAATTTCATATGTTTGTATGTTGCATCTTATGCTTAGAAGCAAAGCATATATAAAGACCACAAATAAAACATTTAAAGGAAGCCCAAATTGGGTCAACCCAATCAACTGAATTGAGACTGTGATGAATAAAATGTGTTTATGTCCTGTTTGATAAAGAATACAATATAATTATCCTTCAATAGTTGATTATTCAATCTCCAAATTGGTGAATTCTCATGAGGGGAAAAAACAAATGACAATAACCAAGGAATGATCTGAGCTAACCTTAAGTATAATATCTGAATCAGTTACTCCTGAGATTAATTTGTTACTTATCAAAAAATAATAATTTCTAGAGAAAACTCTGTGGGCAGATGAGTGAAATGAATATTTTTTACTATTCAGGTATAAAGTTCTCCAGGGATCTATTAAATTAAAACAATTTAAAAATTCCAGCAGAGCCCTGTGATCTGAGAATAACCTAGGATCTGGACCTGAGGATCTATCCAACTGTAAATCTAACAGTAGATTCCGATCACCACCAAATACAAAATTATAAGAATCATAAAGTAGTAAGATACTGGTTAGCTCTGCCCAAAACCAGGAAGTATTAAAGCTTGGATCATAAAAACTCTCCAACATCACTTGGAAATTGTTAATTAAACCTCACAACATGATACATCTCCCAGCTGGATCCGAAATTGCCACTAAATGACTGAAAGGGACATTTTGGTTTAACAAAATATCTACATCTTTTTTATTAGTGGAATCTCCTACTCCATATGATTGAGACTATCCCATTTTCCCAGAAAATTAAATTCATCAGTCAAGATATGTGTTTCCTGTAAAAAGATGACTTGACAGTTTAGATGTTTTAGATGCTTAAGTATTTGTGTTCTCTTAGATGTAGATCTAGCACCCTTAATGTTCCACAAAGCAAGCTGTATGTGATTAGACATAGGAACAACTAGATATTGGTGATAAAGAAATAAAGGGTACTTGTATAAAGAAACTGAGCTCCAAAAATAAGTAGGTCTTCATTAAAAAAGCCCATTCCCTTGCCCCACTCCTCCTCCCCACCATTTAGAAACCTTAGACTTAAAATAATTCTTACAAAAATAAAACATATTCCCCAGTCCTAAACTGAACTGCAACACTAACTGCTATACAGTGATGTTCAAACTCAGCTCCCAGCATCACCCTGCAAAATTAATAGTTTAAACACTCAAACATTTAGAAAGGTGAGGTGTAGCCAAAAGGGATCAAATCCAAAAGTTACCTACTACCAGACCTCAGAGATCTTTAAATAACAGGCAATGAGCCATCTAAGATGAAACACATATTCATTACTTATTTCATATTATGCCCAACAGAAATTATCATGCAAACTCATAACTGAGTGAGATAAACTCTCAGCTGTTAGTAAAACAAAATTATCCAGACTGATGCCCAGTTAAATTATTTAACTATATCTCTAGTAGCATCTTTGTAACTTAAAGAATACATCTAAACATTAGCCATTGGGAATAACAATCACATCAAAATAAAAGTCTATTTTTATTAAAAAATAAGAGATCCATAAATAAATAAAATGTAGACTGTTGCAATATAATAGCCCCTTTAAAAATACGCTTCACCCAAGTAAAAGACCAAGGATTCTTAGTAATCCACGTCAAAAATGCAAATATTAATTTTAAATAATAGCTAGCAACATAAGTTCTAGAATCAGCAGCATCAAAACCAAACACGGTAATTATAAACTCCATAAGCCTGGGAAGACAGCAGCATTTAAATGTTTAATTAGCGGATTAAAAATCAAAACTAAGCTTAGACAGGATAATGAAAACCATACCCCAACTTAACTGTAGGCACATTATCCCTTCCAAACAAATTAATGAAAAGAAGCTTGACTGTCCAGACTATAATAGGAACCACCAAAGTACAATATACTGTATAATATAGCGTTCGGCCCCAAGATAACATAGTAACACAACTAAGCTGCAACAAGCAGAACGCAGAAATATGTATTCTTGTTGGTGAGAACTTAAACAGTTCAGCAATATATGCTTAGAGTTAGATAATTCAAGAACCAAAATTTGTTCACTCCGTGGTAATCCCGTATTAAGTAAATTTGTAGTTCAACTCCCCAAACTGGACTTCAAAGAAAATATCCCAAATCAAGAAAATTGAACTGCCAGAGGGGAGGGTAACTAAGCGAATTACTCCATCCAGAGTTTCTTCAAAATATCTGATTTAGATCAAGCAAAGTCAGTTTCAGCAACGCCGGGCATGAAAATCCCAATGGCGTATAGGCAAACTTGACTCTTCTTCCAGAAACTTCTTGCCAGCATGAGTTTTCACAGGGTAAGGGAGAGCATCTCTGTTAAAACAGATACAAACTATGGTCAAAATAAAGCAAATACCAAACTTAATAAAAGAATCAGTTTGACTGGAAAATATTCAGGTAACCAGCCACACATATAAAACAGAATGCTCCACACATAATTAGAAATGTTCACATCCCATCAAACAAGATCATCTTGCAGAAAATAACTCCAGGAATAACACAAGCAACTCTTTCTTGGCTTTCTCCAAAGTGTCCAAAGCCTACCAATAGTTGTTTTTTCTGTACCAACAGTCTCGCTGGATAAAGCATGTTAAATTTAATGCTAGCAGCAATTATTTTATAAATAAAAGGAGCAGGTTCTTGCCTGCGCACCCAAACCACTTGTGGAAGCTCCTAAGATACTCAAATCTTATTACCATCCCAACTAAGGTTCTGTGAATTTTTCACCTTAGGTAAAACATGCTGACAATCTTAATAATTTTGGAATTTCATGATAAATGATCTAGGGCTCTCACCAGCTTTAGGAATTGGTTTCAGAGCTCTGTGTGCATGCTCGATAGTATAACTCTGACCGTTAAGTGAAGGGCCTGCTAAATCTGCACAGATCACTTGAACAAAATGAATGGATTTGTTCCTTCTGAGTTTTCAGGGTGACTGAAAGTAATATCATTGCAACGACTCCTTCCTTCAAGGTCTTCAAGTTTAGACTGAAATTTGGAAATTTTATGCCGCAAAGCTGGAAACTCTAGATCTGTTTTCAGATGCCAATCCTCCACCGAGGAGATCTGTGCTTCTGCGTCAGTCATCCTTCTGGTAAGTTCCTCCGTCTTTAATATTATGACTTATGTGTTACTTAGCAGTGTTTCCAAAGCCTCTTTTAATGGTATAAGTTCAGATATAAATTTCTCTCCTGTGAGTACTGAGGACCAAACCTTAGTTGGATTCAGCTTTGTTGAAGACTTTTTAGCCCACTTAGGCCCAGACGATCGGTCAGGAGTCAGTGGTGGAGTATGTTTTGCAGGCAGTGCTCTCGTTTCAGCATCCATTGTTAAAAAACTCCACTGTTACAAATCCCAGGTCTTCTTTTTTTATCACGACTTGATTTTGCGCCTTAGCCGGTGGCCTCTATCCAACTGACCTCCCAGAATTATCAGCACTTATCTTGCCCGGCCTGGGAGCAGCACATGCAGAGTCAGTCTTCATCCTGCTGCCAGTGTATTTTCCCTTCTGGTTTTCTCTCGGGACCCCAGGAGTATGCACGTGGGCGCACATGTGCCATACAGCCCAGTTATGACCCCTTTCCCAACCCCATGGCCTAATGCCTGGGCACCTCTGGGCCCATGCTTCCCCTAGCCTCCACTGGGGGTTGCCATTGGCGAGGATGCCACACTACCTCCCCAGAGAGGAGAGCTTGCATGCCAGCAGTTTCATACAGCTCCCCCTCCCCCATTGCCGACCTCAGCCAGCCCAGACTCGTTCCGAACCTGGGTCACCAGCATGGGTCGAGGTAGAGCGCCAGTGCCTCAACCCTCTATGACACTGGGCCGGCTAATCCTAGGTCTTCTTGAACAAAATAAATCCTTCTTTGACCAGACTAGCCAAAAGTTCATTTGAGTATTCATAGAAATAACCAATGGTAATCTGAGAGCTGCAAAAGAGCTGCTATTCCTTCAGAGCCATCACATGAGTACATATTTCCAACAACTAAGTAGTAAAAAGGACCCTTTCATCCAGTTTGTCAATATAATAATTTATTGAAGCTAATTTATATCAGACCTGATAGGCTGTACCAACATTTCACCAAGCTCTGACTTCCTCAGGGCAGCAGGTTCTAAAAAAAAAATTATGTATACTGTATATATATATATATATATATATATATATAATACAAATTCAATTTCTATATGTGTTTGTCACTATAAAATACAACATAACTTTCACATTTATTGGGGTGGTCGTCCCTAATACGTACCTATAACTATATAGTCATATCTGATACCTATTTGCTTAACTCCACCAGCTTCAGTTCTTGTCAGCATACATTTTCATCTTCTTCTCCCTCTCCCTTTTCTTTTTGGATTAATAATGTGATCTCGATTGTGCAAGATATAAATAGGTACACTTATGGACTGATGCAAACAAAGGAATACTAATTGCTGAGACTTATAGATCAAGAATCAAAAATGCTGTATGGGAAAAATATACTAATATCAACCTAGTTGAAGCATCTCAAGCCAAACTATGTCCATAGTATGCATTCAATAAAACATGGATAGGTTGTGAGAATTACCTCACCTTGGAAATATTCCAAGATGACAGAAGCTCGCTGCCACATATAATGGTTGAACATTTCCTGTCCAAATGATTGGAACGTAGATATAATTCAGAGCAAGTTGTGGCAGGGGGAACTCCCTGTTATGTTAATGGACCACCTTTTCTCATTTACTGAAACTTCTGTTGCAACAGTTCTCTCATTTCTCCTTTTATTCTATCTCTGTATTTTCTAGTCAAAAAGGATGGCCACCTTTAGGTGCCCTCCCCTCTTTTCTCTTAGTTATCACCCATTTTATTTCCTTTTTTCTCTTTAAAGGTCTAGCTGTTGTGAGGCTAAGAAAGTGACCTCTGCAACATTTTGATAAAGGGGCAAATGTGGGGATTACAAGGAAAATACTAATTACCAATAATGAAATGCCCTGAAATAGTACACTCCGGACAGGAATGTATAAACTGTTATTTGCCAGAGCAAATGGCTTGGACGTTTGGTTAATGGAACACCCTCTTTTATGTTTCTGTATCCTTTAGGCGAACTGCTCTATTGTTTAAAGAAAGACCCAGGTTGAAGGTACTCAATCAGTTGTTGTACAGAGAGACAGTGGATCGTGGTGGTCAAGTAGACAAGTAGCAATTGATCCTGCCCATGGCCTTTAAAGATTTGGTACTGAGGTCCCTCACAATCACATGAGGCACCTTGGTACTGGCAGAACTCTCTACTTGGTACAATCTCGTTCTACAGGCCCAAGATGGGGGCAGATTTTGAGCACCATGTAAAGACCTGCAGTCATTGCCTGCAAAGGAAAGCCCTGCCTCAGAGGCTGCCTCCCTGTAAATATACTACCAGTACCACCATGGAACTGGTCTGCATAGACTTTGTGTTTAGAACCTGATCAGCAGAATATTGGCAATGTGTTAGTGGTTACAGATCATTTCACACGGTATCGCAAGCTTTTCAACTAAATATCAAAAGGCCTCTACCATGGCCAAGGTGCTAGTGTAAAATTTCTTCGTCCACTATGGTGCCCCTCAACGGATCCACTCTGACCAAGGCAGAGATTTTGAAAGTCGGCTAATCAAAGAAATGCTCTCTCTCTCTATGGAGGGTGCAGAAGTCAAGAACCACCCTTATCACCACAGGAGACCCTCAACCAGAACATTTTAACTGCTCCCTTCTAGACATGCTGGGCACCCTCCATCCTAAAGACAAGCCTAAGTGGAGCCAGCAGATTAGCACCTTGTACATGCATACAATCGCACAAAAATGATGCTACTGTGTTCTCCCCTATCGCCTCATGTTGGAGGGAGGCCCGACTGCCCGTTGATGTCTGCTTTGGGGTCTCTCCAGATGGGATCTGAGCCAAAATTACCTACAGTATGTAGAGAAACTGAAAGCTCAATTGAACCATGCCTATCAACTGGCCCAGACAATGGTAGCAAAAGAAATCTCGCCAGCAAAGAGGCATGATAAAAAGTAAAGGCTCAAGAGCTTTGGCCTGGAAACCGTGTGTTATGCAATTTGGGACTGCATGGCAGACACAAAACTGCTGGTAGGTGGCACCATCTTCCCATGTAGTAGTTGTAAAGTTGAATGATTTGCCAGTGTACGAGGTGCACAGAGAATAACTCAAAGTTGTCAAGACCGTGCACTGTAACCACTTGCCCTTGTTCTGACTGACAAACAGATTAGCCAACCAAACCTTTTGGATCTTGGGAAATTCTCAGAATGCTTGCATTTTCAGTTAGTTCTGAGTTGGGAAGTGAAGAGATTACAACTTGAATGATCCAAGCAGCAGCTCCGGCATAGATTCACATAGGAGAACTGTGGAAAGGCCTGAGTTTTGGCCTGCATGCCTGCCTGCTGTCCCTGAGAGGGAACTTGTGCCTTTTTCGGACTGAATCTGAACTTGGAGAGTGAAGTAAGCCTCTGAATTGTGACCAGGCTCCTACCTGCAGAAGACTGAAGATTTGCTGAATGCGATCGGCCTGTCTGGACCTCCAGCCACCTCTGAACTCCAGGATTGTGCAGAGACTCTGTATTTGCGACCGGAGAGCCTTTTGCCTGTTACAGTGGAATTTCCTTACATGTGAATGCTTTGTGTGCTTATAGTGGGTCGTGATTTGGTTCCCCACAGTGGTTTGAATTGTGTTCTGCTTGCTGGAGGCTGCACTAGAATTTCCTTGCGTGGAAATGTGCTGTGTGCTGCTAGTAGGTCACGATTTGGTTCCCCACGGTAGTTTGAACTGTATTCTGCTTGCTGGAAGCTGCATCCAGCCCCATGGATTGAATCCAAAATCATCTCCATTGGGCCTGGGCCTTGCCACACTGGCCCAGCCCGATACCCACTACTGAAGAAGCCATCAATGAGAGACCTGCCTGGAATAAACCCCTGCTCAACACTTGAACAGGAGCGATGCTTCGGTGATTCGTGTGGGCTCCACTTCTCTGGGCACTCCAGCTCAACATCCTGCAGTCTCGATTTTTATCCTGCCTGTGTCCAGTATTGGGTATCGTGAGTAAACATCAGGGTAGCTCCCTGCAACAACAGGTAAATCTAAAGTGTTGTCATCTGATTGTCTGGTTGCTTTTTCTTTTACGAACTGAGCCCTCCAGCTCTGGATTACAAATAGTGCGTGTTGTACTTGTTGCTTTCTTCCATCACATGGCCCCAACCAGCTGCAACGTTCCTGGCTAGCCCACCGTCTCCCTACCTGGGTACCCAGAGGTGTGACTGTGTGGGGACTTAAAGCACATGCATAACTGTTTGATTAATATAGCCTTTAAGCCAATCAACCTGATTACACCCCTTCCTTGTTCAAGTCCCCTGAATAAACCAGATCTGACTTTTTCTGCATTTAACCTGACTGTGATTCCAGTTTGTGCCAATAGTACTGTTCTGTTGCTATTTGCTGTGCATAACCTTGTTTTACAGGGGTCGAGGTCAAGCCAGAGGAACCAGCCCTGGTGGTAAGTGCAAACTGTGTGGGTACTTGTATGGTGTACAAGGGGTACTGTGAAGTGATTATGGTATATTGCTCAGGCCACTAGGAGGGAAAGAGTGGGGTTACAGTGTTCTGGAGGGCTGTGCCCAGGTTAGTTTGACCACTACCAACCCCTGACCTCTGGGTGGAGGCCCCGTTGCAGAACCTAAGCCCCTTAACCTGCTACTAGCCAAGCAGCAGGGTAGTAGCCTGTGGGATAGCGCCACCTAGGGGTTACAGTATAATTCCTGGCTTACCTCTCTTGCTTCTTAGATCATCAATCCCACTCTGACTGCAGCTTGCAAGAAAATTGGGGTCACTCTCCTTGCAAAAAAGAATGCGTACTGCTGTCTGCTTCTCTTGGGGACTTCTGGGCCTATTACTGTACCTCCCACATCATTGAGAGAACAGAACTCTGGGTAGCGTGGGGATTATGGGAAAAATGGTGATCAGAATAAAAAGAAATTCTAGTGTTATTTTAAATGTTATTTCTTTTTTCAAGTACACATTATGTCCCAGGGAAGGAGGGGCATAAAACAGTGACTCTTGACTCCCAGAAATGGTACCTTCACTTTAAGTTCCTAAGAGGAATGAACAAGGTGAACTGTGAGGAACTGTTCAACAGGAACAGAGAATCTAGAACAGAGGGACATGAGTGGAAGCTGGCGGGGACCAGGGGGAGATTCAGGAGGGATGTGAGGAAGTTTTATTTTACAGAGAGAATGTCACTGAGCCATGGAACAGTGCCAGCTGAGACAGTGGATGCCAAAACCACTTATTGTTCAAGCATGGTTGGGAGAGAGTTAAAGGCTTACTAGTTAATCGGGCGGTAGAAGTGGCAGGGAGAAAGGGGTGGATAGTGCAGACAGAAGCACCTTATTGACACAAGGTATTGGGGTATGACAGGGTGTTACGGCAGATTGGATGGACCATTGGTCTTTTTCTGCCATCGTTGTCTATGTTTAGAAACATAGAATTTGTTAGCAGATAGGGACCACTTGGCCCACCAAGTCCACTCATTTTCCCTGCCTACAGTATCACCACAGTGCCTTGATCTTCAGCCCATTCGCCCACCCCTCCATCCCTTTCCTTAAGATTCTCTTATGTCTGTCCCAAGTATCCTTGAATCCAACCACTGTTTTTGCCCCACCACCTTCACTAGAAGACTGTTCCAGGAATCTACCATGCTTTTGGTGAAGAAGTACTTCCTCACACCTCTCATGCATCTACCCCCCAGCTTCTTATCATGCTCCCTTGTCCTTGAATACCTTTTTTTCTGAAAAATACTTCCCTCCTGTACCTTATTTACCCCGTGATACTTCCCTATTTATTTATTTATTGTCTCAGATTACAACCTTTGTGCTAGAAGCTCATTTACAAAGGTTCCGTGTCAGCGTGAGAACAAACAGGTAGAGCAATTGCAGTGAATGGAGCAGCGACATGTAGAATTTTACATAAGAACAACAATCAAGCACAATATTTATTTATTTAGTTTTTGTTTACTGGGTAGTGTGCTAACCATATGTAACCCCCTAGGTGGCGCTATCCCAGGCTACTACCCTGCCTGCTTGGCTAGTAGCACATTAAGGGGCATGGGTACTGAAACGGGTGCCTCCACCCGGAGGTCAGGGTTGTTAGTGGTCAAGCTAACCTGGGCACAGCCCTCTGGGACACTGTAACCCCACTCTTTCCCTTCTAGTGGCCTGAACAATATGCAATAATCACTGTCACAAAGACCCTTATTCACCATGCAATTACCCACACTGTTTGCACTTACTACCAGGGCCGGTTCATCTAGCTCGACCCTGGGAACCCCCTGTAAAAGAAGGTTATGCACAGTAAATAGCAACTGTACAATACACAGTCAGGTTAAATGCAAAAAGAGTTAGATCTGATATATTCAGACAGTTATGCATGCACGTCAGAGTCCCTACACAGTCACACACTCTGGGTACCCAGGTAGGAAGATGGTGGGCTAGCCAGGAACGTTGCCCATGGTATTCCGGCTTGCAGCTGGTTAGGGCCCAGTGATGGAAGAAAGCAACATGCACAACACACACTATTTGTAATCCAGAGCTGGAAGACTCAGTTCATGAAGGAAAAGATCACAAAGCAATCAGATGGCAACACTTTAGATTTAGCTGTTGTTGCAGGGAGCTGTCTTGATGTCTACTTACGATACCCAATACAGGACACAGGCAGGATGAAATCAAGAGAGCAGGTTGTTGAACTGGAGTGCCTGGAAAAGCAGGGCCCACACAAATCACCGAGGCATAGTTCCTGTTCAAAGCATGAGCAGAGGGCTGATCCCCAGGCAGGTCTCTCGTCGATGGCTTTCTCTGTGCAGTGGGTAGTCTGGCTGGGCCAGTGTGGCAAAGCTCAGGCCCAATGGAGATGAATACGGATTCAGTCCGTGGGATCTGGATGCAGTCTCCAACAAGCAAAACAGTTCAGCACACAGTGGGTAACCAAATCACGGCCCACTAACAGCACACAGCACATTTACATGTGAAAGTCTACTGTACCAGGCAGATTGCTAACACAATTACAGAGTCTCTGCACAAACCAGGAGTTCAGAGGTGGCTGGAAATCCTGACAGGCTGATTGCATTCAGCAAATCTTGGTCTTCTTCAGGTTAAAGTCTGGTCACAGTTCTGTGGCTTAAATTGTCCTCATAATTTGGATTCAGTCCGAATAAACTCTCTTTTTCCTTTCAGGGACAGCAGGCAAACAGGCAGGCCAAAACTCAGCCCTTTCACAGTTCTCCCTCGAGAATCCACACAGGATTGCTGCTCGACTATCTTGAGCTGTTACCTCTTTCACTTCCCAACTCAAACTGAAACTAGCTGCAAGCAGCCTGGGAATTTCCTCAGGATCCAAAAGATTTGGTTGGCTGATTCTTCTGTCAGTCACAACAAAGCTCCCCTCAGGTCTGTCTTGGTGCCAAAATGCAAAAACTACAATTCCTACAGAATTTTGCTCCCACAAAGCCCCTGGGGACAGGCTCCATTTTACAGTCCCCTAAGGTACTGATTGGCCCATTTCAGCAGCCCAGGACCAAGATGATGGAAACAAACGGAACTGTCCATGCTGCAAAGAAGGCAGGTTAGAACAAACTGCAGTATTATTACTACTCTAACAAATGGTCAGCAAACAAGTACATCTTCTAACAGAGCTTCCTCTCAGATTAATTATGACTGCACTCCAGGCAGCTCTTAAAGAGATAGTACACAGAGGCTATACAGGCACTCTGGCAATACATTTAAACTGCTAAACGCATTACACCAGCCTGCCAGTGAGCATTTAGACAAGCTCAAGGAAGACTTTTCAGGAACCCCATTTGTGTGTGTGTGTGTGTGGGTTAACATAGAAATGACTATTTTCAGACATGACCGGGTGGTTACAAACAATACAGTACAAGGTAATGGTGGGGTGCAGCTTTAGACAGTAGCAGCATGGTACAGTTAAACAGTATACAATGGCAGTGAAAGAACAGTCTGATTATAACAGTAGGACACAGATTTACAGTGACATATTACAAATAGTGGATAAGGTAGACAACCATGATCACCTGGCTAATAGAAAACTAGTACAGACCCAGGGTAAGTGCCAGAGGCATATCGAACAAATACATTGCATAAGAGCTATGCTAGTAAACAGCTAAAATCCATTATAAAACATAATAGGATCAGGTGGCAATTAACACTAATACCCAAATGTATTTAGTTATGCCCCATGGAGGAAGTTGTAGGGCCTTAGGGAGGATCCCTTTTCCCGTGTCTGTGGTGTCTCCTGGGTCATCAGGGCTGCGGGAATCATGGCAGGGTTCCAACAGGGGAAGGGGCAGTGTCTCCTCTCATACCCGGCATGGCAAGGCGGCCCAGGTTGCTGAGGGGGTTTAGGAGGGTGTCCACCCATTTAGGGGCCTGTTTGGAGGGGCAGGTCTCATGGGCGCTGTTCATGAACTGTTCGGGCAGGCCACAGGTCTTTGTGTGGACAGGCCCTGGAAGGCTTCTCCTGGCCTGGTGCTTAGCTCAAGCTCCAGAGTATGATAAAAGGGGACACAATGGAAGCTCAGGTTGCCATCCTCTCTTTCACCTAAGGGGCACCCAGGGAGTGGAGCACGGCTTGGGTACTCTGTCGGTCTGCCATGCCTGTGTCTGGGGCAAGCCCAGGGGCCTATATTAAGTTGATAGATTAGACTGTGGTTCTGCTCCGGTGAGGGAATTGGAGAGCTACACAAGGGTGAGGGTCTGGAGGAAATGCAAGGCTCCAGATTTCATCAGTGGTCTGGTCAGGGAAGAGAAAATTCCTGGGTTCCCAGAGTGTGTTTTCTAGGGCCAGAAACCAGGTTGGGAGAGACTGTTCGCTTCTCTGCTCGGAGGGAGATGCCTGACCAGGGAAGAAGTGTGAAGAAAAGAGCAAGTGAAGGTGGCTTACCAGTGCCAGAGGTTTCTGGAACCATGTGCTTTTGTGGTAAACTGAAGTCCCATTTCGGGTATATCATCCGAGTTCCAAAATTGTAAAGCTGTGAGCCTTGTGTATTCTATCTGTAAAATCTGTCTCCTTCCTGTGGTTGCTAGCATTTGTAAGATAGTTATGCCCCATGGAGCAGAAGTATTTATGGCATGAAGAAGAGATGAACCTCTGTGGCCCTCCAAATCATTTGGGCCCAGAAGAAAATAAAGTGATTCATTTTGGGGAAGAAATAGTGACTATTGATCTCGTTTATAAATAGGGAGGAAATTAAATTCAAAATCCTCAGTTTTAATTTCTTCATGAACTGATATTTTTCTGGGGGGCCTTCTTGCTCTGTAAGATCCTACACCTTCTTGGGGTTCGGGGTCTGTGCAGGACACCGAGGGCTGAAGTCATCGTGGAGTCCTGGTTCTCCTGTGGGGCTCCTGGAGTGCTCTCTTTATCAGTGAGGTGGTGATCTGGGTGTCCAGCAGTTAGAAGACACCTCAGGGTAAGCAGACTTTCTTTGTTAGCATGGGAACAGTGCATTTCTGGAGTGTATCTCTGTGTTGTGGGCCCCTCCCCTGGAATATCAATGATTTCACCCCTATACGTCCAGGGAGGGAATGGCTACAAGTGAAAAAGGAATTAATGTGCAAGAGGGAAGAGGGGGCAGTAGAAAGAGGGAACATGAGGGGGAGGGCAGTGGGGAGTCTGGATAGAGGTGGGGGAGAGAAGAGGGTGAGGAATCATTGTACAATCCTAGTATGAGTAGCAGGTTGAAAGGGAGTAGGGAGGATGGAGTAGGTGAAGGTGGAATGGGGGAGGAGGTAGATCAAGATTAGTAGTAGGGATACAGCAGGAGAGCAGCGAGTGGGGGAAGTGGATGGAGTATGGATACAGGAGAGGGAGGGAGGAGAGGGACAGAAGGGAAAGATGTAGTGGGGGGAGAGGCAAGGTGAGTAAAAACATTATAAGTGCTAGGTTGACTGAAAAGGCTGGTTCGGAAAAGGGAAGTAATTAGAAAAAAGAAAGAAAAAGGGGATATGGGGTGGAATTGAGAGTCGGTACTAGGGCTAGGGCAGGGTAATAGTGCAAGTGGCAGGGAGTGGAGCAAGGATAGTGATAGTGGATATCCATACCTGTGCTACAGGGAGGAGTGAGAAATCAAAAAAGGGGGGTTAGTACGAGCAATCGTATCTCAGTAATAAAGGTGCCATTTAAGATCTCTTTTAAACGGCCTAAGTTTAGAGTTGTTTAGGATGTTGGCTGGGAGCTCATTGAGCCAGAGTGGGGCCTTACAGGAGAAAGTCCTTTGGGCCAGAGCAGTGCAGTGAAACGGGATGTGCAATGGGTTCCTAGCCTTGCCTCTGGTCTGATGAGAATTGTGTGCAGGTTTGAGTAATTTATGGACAGTTTTTGGGGTCAGACCTACAGTAGTATGACTTTTTTCCACTCAAGGAGGTAGACATGGTACTGTATTCTCCCTTGTAAGTTTAGTCACTTTGTTTGGATGTAAAGATCACAGGTATGTGTTAGGGCATCTATACTTAGCACCAGTCTGCAGGCCTTGTTTAACGCGGTTCTTAATCGTTTCAGTGTGGTGTTCGTGGCTGCGCTGTACATGATAAGGCCGTAGTCTACAATGGAAAGAATGGAGCTGTTTACTGCTAGGGTGAGGGCCTCAACAGTCAAGTAGGAGCGGTGCCTGTATAGCAGTCCTAACCTGGTGCTGACTGTTTTTACAACTTCGTCAGTGTGCTATGTGTAGGAGAGGGAGCTGTCTAGGGTGACACCCAGGTATTTAAAGGTGTTCACTTGTTCCAGCGGTTCAGTCCTGCTGTTGTTAATTGTAAGATAGCTAGATTTTTTTCTTCCTCTGGTGGTTGTAGAACAGCATGGTTTTGGTTTTTTTTGTAGTTTAGGAGAAGTTTATTGTGGGTGAACCACTCCTCAACCCTGGAAAAACTCTCTTGTAATGAATTTGTTAATGCTGTTAGGTGGAAGCCACTTGCAAAGATGACAGCATCATCGGCGTAGAGGAAAAGCTAGGCCATGCAGGTCTCAGGAAGGAAGTTGAGAAAGAGTCTAAACAATAGCGGTCCAAGGATGGATCCCTTTGGGTACCCCTAACAATACCTTCCTTTCATCATAGAATATGTTTTGTACTTTTACCTGCTGTGTTCTTTGGGCTAGGTAGCTCTTGAACCATGAGGCTGTCTTGGTGGATAAACCTAGGGCAAGTAACGTTTTTAGGAGGACACTGTGGTTGACTGTATCAAAGGCCTTTGTGAGGTCAATATATATTAACCCCACAAGGTTCCCTATGTCCAGGGCCTCATGAATGTATTCAGTAAATTCTAAGAGGTCAGCAGTGGTGCTGTGGGATTTATGAAACCCATGCTTTTGTGGGCACTGGATATTGTATTTTTCTAGACAGTCTACCAACTGGTCTGAGACTATCCGCTCAAGGACCTTAGAAATAGGGGTAGGATGGAGATTGGCCAGTAGTTTGAGTGGAGTGCACAGCCACCACTTTTATGAACTGGGGTAACTACGGCTGATTTCCATTACATGGGGAATTGCACCAGTTTGGGGGCGAGGTTGATGAGTTCTGTGATTGGATGTACTACTTCATCTAGTGTGAGCACTGTCATATTGAGATTGAGGCTGTCATTGCTATACCGTGATTTACTGAGGATTCTATGGAGGTATTTTTTTGCATTAATGGCAGAGATTTCCTTGAAGTAGAAAGGAGGGGTTGCGGTGGCAGGCGGCACGTGAGTGGTCTGTTTGTTGTCCATGCTGTCCCCATTGAATTCTAGATAATCCGGTGGGAGTACTGAGCTAAGGTCAGTGAATGCCAAATTAAAAGCGTCTGCAATAATTTTAGGATCTTGTGTAACATCACCATTGACCAAAAGCACTGAGGGGGAGGACTTGCTGACTTTGCCCATGACCTTCTTGAGATTATTCCAAAAATGTTTCCCATCACCCCCAGGTTTTGTTTAGACAGTTTCTGTTCTGCTGTGCTTTTGGGAGTCTGATTTTGCTGGTGCAGCTATTTCTGGCTGCCCTGTATTTCTGCAAGTCTGCAGGTTTACCAGTCACCTTGGCTCTGTGCCATAGGTGGTCCCTGTCTCTCATTAGTTCAAGGAGGGATTGGGTGACCATCCATTGTTAGGGGTTTTTAACTTAAGTTTTTTGGCTGGGGCAAAAAGTCAATGACTGCATTAAAGGTGCTAATGAAGTACTCCAATGCATGGTCAGCATCATGCAGGGTGTTGAGGTAGGTCCAGTTGAGCTGTTGGAGGTAGATTTTGAAAGCTTTTAGCTGCCTTTGTTTTAGCACTCTGCTAGCAGTAAAATAAAGGGTGGATTTATTAGACCAAAAACAGGTAATGGGGGAATGGTCACTGAGTGAGTCCGGGTGTACTGAGACCTCATTTATTCTCTCCTGCTGATTTGTTAGGACCCAGTCAATCAGGGTGTGGGTTCCAGTGTGGTTGCTAAGTCTGGTTGGTTCACTCACCATTTGGGTGAGGCAGAGACTGGCCAGGACGTCATTATAGGGCGCTGCATCATTGGAAAGCCAATTTATGTTGAAATCACCCATGACAAGAAATTCCTTATCACGGTCAAGACTATTAAACTAATTACTGAGTTTATTAAAGTTGGTAGACTCGTCTCTGGGCAGGAAGTAGGCTGTAAGGATAGTTAATGATTTGTTTTGGTGGCCACGTAGGATTCTAATGGCTAGGGCCTGCGCCTCTTTGCCTAAGTATAGCAATTCGAGCACATGGCCATGCAGGGTGTCTTTAAGGTAAACCAGACAACCACCCCCTCTTTTACCTACTCTGTCTCTCCTAAAGATCTTGTAGCCATTTAGGTAGAGCAGAGAGTCAGGTATTTTAGGGCTGAGCTACGTTTCCATGAGGGGTGAGGACATCAAGGTTATGCTGGTGGACCCAGACTTGAAGTTGGTCAAATTTAGGTAGGAGACTGCATATATTGATGGAAGCCAGCTTCAAGGATTCCCTATTGGACTCCTGGGCCTGCTCCAGCCCAGTAGGGCCTGGATTCAGGTGAATATTGCCGGAGAGTAGGAGTAGCATGAACATGCAGCAAATTAAGGAGGTTTTAAGCCATTTAAGCCTCCAACATTTGATTAGGCTAAAAGTATATGATAACTGAGGGGGTAAGGTGGTTGGGCACTTGTGGGTGCATTGGTGGGGGGTGGGATATGCTCAGACCAGCAGTAGGACTGTGGCATGTTCCTACATTCAGAGTAGCTGATTGTGGGATCGGGGGGAGTACAGGGCAGGAGGTATTCAGCCAATAGCGGTGGATGGCAGTGGGGTAAGGATTCAGGGTTGTCACTGGGTGAGGGGGCTGCCATTAGGGCTGCAAGTAGGAGGAATATTGCAGTGGTTGACACAGATCGTCTTGGTAGAGGGGGGAGAGGGGTGTCCAATAGTAGGTGCAGGGCTGAGAGAGAGTGCATGACTAGATCACAGGTGCACAGGCTCTCAGTTTATTTTCCTAGGGCAGTTCAGGCAAGGGTTAGGTGTACTATGATTATAATTTTTTGCCTGTGACTGCCTGGGTGCCAAGGGATGAATAATTGATTTGGTTAGCATACACCAGGGTAAATGCAGTAGACTATATTGTCCACAAAGTAGGAATAGGAGGGGTGTAGAGGAAAATACCAGGGAGGAGGAAGCAGAGACAGTGAGGGAGAGGTAGCACCTCATGGGGGTAATAGGTGAGGGGTAGTGCCTCCTGGAGTAATAGGTGAGGGGGCTGGAGGTAGCCCTAGTTCATAGCCCTAGCTCATACTAGCCACGAGGTGTGGAGAGTAGCAGGGATGAAGGGTGTGGGTGTTCAGTATGTTCTCTGCCAGAACACTTTATGGCAGTATAGCCTAGAGCGAGTGGGAGGCTGTGGGAGGTATTATTATGTTCTCTGGAAGAACTCTTGTTGGCAGTGTAGCCTAGTGGTCAGAGCACTGGGCTGTGGATGATCCAAGCAGCTGCAGTTCAGGGTTTGATTCCCAAGGCATTCACACATAGACTTGGGTCAGGCCAAATTAAATATTGGGGGTGATAGAAGTATCACTTTAAGCATGTGAGGTTTATAACAAAGAGAGGGGGTTGGAATGAACCAATATCACTTTCAGGAAGGGTTGCAAAAGTGGGCTGATTGGTTCTAGTCATAGCTTTTAAAAGTAGCACCACTGGTGGGTGGGTAGAGACATGCATGTGTAGCCTTGCAAGATGGCGCCTGATGCGGAGTCTAGAGTTCCCACCTGTGAGCGCTGGCAGTCATTCCTGGGCTGGGCTGGGCTGGGCTGGGGGCAGCAGCTCTACTCACACCACCCTGAGGGCTCCTGTGGATTCTGGACTCTGAGGAGGCCTGGGAGGAGAAGGAAGAGGATAGTCAAGATATGGTATGCTGGGGGAGGGGGAGTAAACTGGGAGTGAAATGAGAGAGGGGTTAGGAAAAGGGGAATGGGGTAGGACCTGAAGCAACAGAGGCACTTTCAAACATGCAAAATCACTCAGTATAGTACACTGCAGTCAGATACATAATTGGGTAAACTTAGCACAGTACAGTCTGTAAAATGGCAGATGTAAACTGAGGTCAGCCAGAGAACTAAACTGGAGCACATCAACAAAGTACAGTACAGTACAGCCTTAGTTACAGAATGAACAGTTCCCAACAGAACGCACTGCACTGCACTGAGACACTGGCTCTCTGCCCACAGAGCTGCTGTGGAACCACCCACAGAGAATTTCCACCAGCCCCCCCCCCCAAATCCCAGGGGCTCTTTGCCCATGGAGCTGCTGTAGGACCGCCTGCTGAGATTTTCCACCAACACCTCCCAAATCCTGGGGCTCTCTGCCCACTGAGCTGATGTGGGACCACCCACGAGAATTTCCACCAGCCTCCCCCCACCAAATCCCAGGAGCTCTCTGCCCATGGAGCTGCTGTGGGACCGCCCACTAAGAATTTTCGCCAGCCCTTCCCAAATCCCAGGGTCTCTCCACCCATGGAGCTGCTGTGGGACTGCCCACCGAGAATTTCTACCAGGTACAAAATCAGACGGCTTTCAGACCTTAAAATTTAAATCTGGTGCCTTTTCTGCTCGTGTTTTGTTGTTCTATTTCATGCTGCTGCCTATGTGACTCTATACTAGTTCTCAACTCAGGCAGCTTTAATGCTAAGCAGAGTAAATTGCTTAGTCTGGGATGCAGATTTATTTCCAAAGGCTTAGCTAAATTAATTTACTAGCAGCTCATTGTGCTCTCAGAGGCTTTCCAGAGGCTGAGCTAAACTAAGTACTAACAGCTCAGTGTACTCCCCGAGTTGCCTAACCTCGAATTTACTCTATTTCCAGAGGCTGAGCTAATTACTCAGTAGCTGCTCAGTGTGCTGCCAGAGACTGCCTCACTTGATATTTACCCTCAGAGAGTGAAAGCTACTAGTGGACTTGAAAAATAAGTGGAATTTTACCTCTCAGAGTATTGCATAAACCTGGAGTGCTGCTTAATCCAGTTAGCCCTTCTCAGCCTCTGGGCAGCTCTCGTTACAGCGCTGCTTTGATTACAAAGAGACCTGCTCTCAGCTGCCTACATTTTTCAGCAGTCTGTTTTTCCCACAGCTGCTATGTGGCTGCTCCCCACCCCCCACCACTTCCACACTTAGCTGGCATCAGTTATATGGTGTAAGCCAACAGTAGACCACGCCCAGAAGAAAATTAATTATCTCCTTATTTTCTAGTTAGCAGGTTATATTTCCTTACCCCCAGAGGGCGTCCAGATATTTGTCCCGAATCCTTCCCTGCCTCCTCAAACAAAACCCTGCAAATAAGCTCTGAATAATGTGTTTCTGCTATAATTCCTTAAACCTAGATCTACTATTGGCAGACCTATTTAACCCCTCACTACACTCGGAGTGTGTACCTCAGGACTGGAGGATGGCTCATGTGGTGCCCCTCCACAAGAGTGGGCCCAAGGATGAACCGGGGAACTACAGACCAGTGAGCCTCACATCCGTCGTGGGTAAGCTACTGGAGACTATCCTGAAGGAGAGGCTGGTGGCCCTTCTAGAGGCCAAAGGACTACAGGACAGCAGACAGCATGGCTTCATATGTGGCAGATCCTGCCAAACCAACCCGATGGAGTTCTATGACTGGGTAACTAGGCAACTGGACAGGGGCCATGCAGTGGATGTCCTGTATCTGGACTTCAGTAAGGCATTCGAGTCAGTGCCATATGGAAGGCTGGGAAATAAGTTAGAAGGCACAGGGGCAGGTACAAAGCTAATGAGATGGGTAGGGAACTGGCTTCAGGGAAGGCAACAGAGGGTGGTGGTGGGTGGGGAGCGCTCAAACCCAAGGGTTGTGACGAGTGGTGTTCCATAGGGCTCGGCGTTGGGACCAGTGTTGTTTGGGATATTCATTGCAGACATTTCATTGGACATCAAGAGCAAGATCAGTCTGTTTGCTGATGATACCAAGGTAGGAGTGGTGGTGGACGACCTAGGGGGATGGTAGGAGTTGCAGGATGATCTGGCAAGGCCTGAAACCTGGTCAGACACCTGGCAACTGGGATTTAATGCCAAAAAGTGCAAGGTACTGCATTTTGGGATGAAGAACCCAAGGAGGAGTTACCAGCTGGGGGGAGTGCAGCTAGCCAAGACAGAGGAGGAGAAGGATCTGGGGGTGCTCATTACGGGGTCAATGAACAACTCGGCACAATGTAGGAAGGCAGCTGCAAAGGTCAACAAAATGCTGGGTTGCATTGCAAGGGGTATATCCTCGAGGAGGGAGGAGGATTCTGCCACTGTATAGGCTCATTGGTTAGACCGCACCTGGAGTACTGCATGCAGTACTGGCGCCCGTATCTGAGAGGGACATTAAGTTACTGGAGGGTGCAGCGCAGAGGCGACAAAGACGATCAAGGGGCTGGGGACTTATCATACGAGAGGAAGCTGGGGAACTGAACATGTACTCACTGGAGGAGAGGAGGATGGGGGACATGATTGAAATCTTTAAGTACATGAAAGGAATAAACAAGACAGGTACAGAGGGCTGTTCAAAGTAAGGGAGGGAGGGCCACCAGGGGCCATGATATGAGACTGGAGGGAGGAAGGTTCAGGAGGGAGATGAGGAGACACTTTTTTACAGAGAGGGTGGTGGCTGGGTGGAATGCGTTACCTGCAGAAGTGGTATCCAGTAGAACAGTGGACTGCTTCAAAAGGGGATGGGATAGGACAAGGGGGAGGGACAATGTAGGGGAAGGGTGGAAAGGAGGGGCAGCTGCAGAATAAGGGATACCAGCTGCACATTCAAGCAGACTTGATAGACCTCTAGGCCTTTATCTGCTGGCAAATTTTGTATGTTCGTATTGTTCTAGAGAAGTCTAGCCATACCTCCCTATATACTCAGCATACAAATGGCCTTCTCAATAAAAAAGCTACATGACTGTAAACCTATATGTTGTATTCCTGCTAATTTCTATTTTTGCTACCCTCAGCTGGCTACATAGAAACATAGAAGTTGACGGCAGATAAGGACCGCAAGGCCCATCCAGTCTGCCCATTTCTTTTTCTACCTTATGAATGTGCCATCGGCCTTTGCTCTGTCAATGGCCTATCTATTCATACCCATCTATATTGCTCCCTTATACCTGTCCCATGCCTGTTTGAAGCACTGCACTGTATCCATATCCGCCACTTCCTGAGGTAGGCCGTTCCATGCATCCACCACCCTTTCTGTGAAAAAGAACTTCCTCATATTACCCCTTTATCGGCCTCCCTCTAATCTCATGCTGTGTCTTCTTGTCCTGCTATTTTGCTGATATTGAAACACGTTAGACTCTTTCACCTTGTTAATGCCCTTAAGGTGTTTGGATGTTTTGATCATATCACCTCTCTCCCTCCTTTGTTCTAGGGTATACATATTGAGCTCCGTTAATCTGTCATCATATGTTTTCTGATGCAATCCCTGCACCATTTTGGTTGCCCTTTCTGGACTGCCTCCATTTAGTTAATGTCCTTGTGAAAGTGTGGCCTCTAGTACTGCACGAGTACTTCAGATGGGATCTAACCAGTGTCTTGTAAAGAGGGATTATTACCTCCTCTTCCCTCTTGTGATACCCCTACTAAAACACCTCAACATCCCCCTAGCCTTACCTACTGCTTTAGTGGTCTGCTTGGATGATTTCAGGTCATCGGTGATGATGATGATGATGCCCAAGCCTCTTTCTTCCCTTGTGACTGCCAGCAACTCCCCGCTCACTTCACTATACTGCCTACTTTCCATGCACCCTCACTGCACCTATCCTGAGAACTCTAGGCTCTCCAACATGCCTATGCTACCTCACATGCACCTAGCCACCTCACCACGTCTGGTCCCTTATAAGTTCATCTACCACTTAGCCTACACGGTACATAAATCCACACGCTGCAACCTCACCTTGTCTACCCCTTTCATCCATCATAAACTGTGGTACCTGCTACTCCTAACCTTAATGTTAGCTGGGGATATTGAACTAAACCCAGGGCCCATAAATAACTTACCCCTCTCTGATACAACCTGGAAAGACACCCAGGGTCTCTGCATTGTTCACCTGAATATTAGAAGCCTTCCTCATAATTTAACTGAACTTCAGATGTGGGTTGCTCATTATAACCCTGATATCCTTTGCCTATCTGAAACATGGCTCAAACCTTCCACCCCTGGTCACCTATACTCGATACCAAATTACAACATAATCAGGCATGCTAGGCCCTCATCAAAGTGTGGAGGTGGTGTAGCTATCTTCTCTAAATCTCATTTGTTACTATCCTGTAATGACTTACCCACTCTCTCTCACTGTTAAGCGATTCATGCAACCTTACTACTTGGCTCTAAGAAATTACACATAGTCTGTGCCTACAACCCTCCTGGTGGTGGTGGTATCACCGGTCTCGGGGAACTCCTCTCCCAAGTGGAAAATACCATTGGCCAAAATGAAGTCCTTATACTGGGGGATATAAACCTAAACTGGACTTGTAAATCAAACCAGTCCTCTCACACCGTGGTACAAATCCACAACCTTCACCAACTAATCATTGACCCAACTAGGGTCATGGCTCCCCCTCAGTCCAGTACACTGATTGACTGGGCCCTTACAAACCATCCTAACAGCATAGTCTGTGCAGGTACCCTTTCAGATGCAATAAGTGATCACTCACTGATCCACTGCATATGGCACTCCACTAGTAGACCATCTCCCCTGCCAAAACTCATCACCTTTCGCAATCTGGCTAATGATCTTGCTATGATAGACTGGGTACCCATCTACACTGCAACTAATGCCCAGGCAGCCCTAGACTACTCCCTGGCCTGGTATGGTCCTCTTCAAGACACCTATGCACCCCGCGTCACACATCACATTCATGGAACTAAAATAAAGTGGTTAACTAAAGCCCTTCTCACCCAAATAAGGGCTAGGGACAAAACTTGACAGCATTTCAAGGCCTCAGGGTTTCAGTCAGACTATAGTGACTACAGGCTACTGAGAAACACCTGCAAAAAGGAACATTCAACTGGCAAAAAGCTCCTTCTGTAAAGACTTACTAACAAAAGCCACAGGTGACTCCAAGAAATTCTGGTTAACCATAAAAACACTCCTTAGAGCTAATCATACCGCTACTACAAATGATATGTTGTTAAATGGAATACACTGCAATAATCTGGTAACCATTGCCAGCTCCTTCAATTGCCACTTCTTTGACCTATTTAGCTACCTGGCCTCTTTCCTTTCTGGATACACTGTACCCCCGGATACTGACCCTCTACTCCCACATCCTCCATTCAGGTTCTGGTCCATCACTAGAGTTGAAGTTCTAAAGCTGCTACTCTCTATCCCTAACAGCACCAGTTCGGGGTCTGATGGTTTGGAACCTAGGCTACTGAAAGCTGCTGTCTCTCTCATAGCCTCCCCCTAACAAAAGTCTTTAACCTGTCACTATGCTATGGCTCAGTTCTTAATATCTGGAAAATAGTGAAAATTACACCCATTCCTAAAAAGGGTGATCCTAAGGAAATCATTAATTACTAATCTATAGCTATTCTCTCCGTGCTTAGCAAACTCTTGGCAAAATTAGTGGCAACCCAATCCACAGATTATCTTCAGAAGCATAACCTTCTCTCTTGCTCCCAGCCTGCTTCCGCAAAGGCCACAGTATCTCCACCGCACTTCTAAAACTCACAAATGACATGTACGCCTTCATGGACTAGGGCCTCCTGACAGGTGCAGTTTTCATTGATTCAACTAAGGCTTTTGACCTGGTTAACCATACCCTTCTCCTTGCAAAACTGCATTCCCTTGGCTTCTCTGCCGACATAGTGGCCTGGTTTAATAGCTAGCCATCCGACAGGAAACAGGCTATAGTTTTTAACTCAGCCATATCCGACCTCTCGTCTATACATGTTGGCGTTCCCCAGGGCTCATTACTTGGCCCCTTGCTTTTCTCAGTCTTCATTAATGACCTTCCTCGGCTTGCACCCACCTGTTCATCTCTGCTTTACATGGATGATCTTGTTATTTACCACAGTGCAAGAAATATCTTGGACATTAACCACTGTCTTGCCTCGGACTTTCTATGTGTTCAGTCCTGGCTAACTGTGAACAACCTTGTTCTCAATACAAGTAAGACACACTCCATGCTCTTTGGCTCTCCTGCTAGACTTAAAGCTAACCAAAACTCATTACATATCATGTGCTGACGGTTTCCCACTGGTTAGCGCTAGCTCCTTTAGATATCTGGGCATTCTTCTTGACGAATCTCTGGATTTTGATCTGCACATCATCACTGCCTGTAAATCTGTCAATACTAAGATAGGAGGTGCCTACCACACTAGCTATGCCCTCACTCCATTGGCTAGACTAGCTGTAGCACACAGCTTTCTGCTCCCAGCCCTGGCCTGTGGCTCAGTCACCTACCTATCTGCCACAAAGTCTGCCCTCCATAAATGTGACACCACCTATAACACTATCTGCTGCTATGCCTCTGCATCTCCATGATACAAACACCATTGCCAACTCTTTGCTGACCTAAAATGGTCCTCCCCCTCTGCCCATCGACTTCAGTCCTATGGCTCGCTAATTGATGGTATTGCCAGATCATGCCTCCCCCAATCACTTGCCTCTCTGCTTCACACACAACCCGTCTCCTATGGGCTCTGATCTACAGACCAAGTCCCTCTCCATCTCCCAAGATGCAAAACCAATATGGGTGTACGTGCTTTCTCATACACAGCTCCAAAGTACTGGAACTTCATACCTCAAATGATCTGTCACGCTCCCACCCATGCAAGCTTCAAGAAACTTCACCGTGATCATCTGGGTGCTGCTAGCCTCTGCACTTGCTTTCATCCACCTTAGACCATATCTTCTCCCTGCCCTCTACGCTCCCAGGCAACTACTCCACGGACACCTTTCTCCACCTCTTTTATAACCCTCTTTTAATGCTTTCTATCTTACTTTACCCTCTTCCTTTGCTTCCCACCTCTCTCCCCTTCCCTCTCCTCCCTATTTCTGCTCTCCCCGAGCCAATGGCAACATAACGGCACTTACTGTATATCTGTATACTTTATATACTTTTCTTTTGCAATGCCTGTTTTTTCACGTTTTTCTGCATTCTTGTTTTCTTTTGACTGTCCAAACTGTAATGTTTGAATCATGCTGAACAATGTTTCTCCTAACCCCAAAGCTGATTGTATGTGGTCCCCTCCTCACTGTGCTCATGTGCTGCGTCACATATATACTCATGTATTTGTAGCATGTATTCTCCTGGGTCGTGCCTGAAAATAGGCATTCTTATGCCTAGTGCACCCACCCAGCTACCAAAAGCAAACAAATAAATAAATATGCTAGCAATTAAGGCACTGGTTGTAACATAGTGTATCAGTATGGGACACCCTAGCCCACAAAATCAATCAGTAGAGTTCAGCAAACAAATATCCCTTTAACACACTGCATGTGTAGCCTTGCAAAATGGCACTTGACGCTGAGTCTAGAGTTTCCACTTGTGAGTGCTGGCAGTCATCCGGGGGCTGGGGAGGGGGAGCTTCTGCTCACAACACCCTGAGGGCTTTTGTGGATTCTGGTTTATGAGGAGGCCTGTCAGCTCTGGCAGTCGTCCAGGGGCTGGGGGGAGGCAGCTCTGCTCACACCACTCTGAGGGCTCCTGTGGGTTATAGTTTCTGAGGAGGCCTGTGAGTGCTGGCAGTCATCTGGGGGCTGGGAGGAGCAGCTCTGCTCACACACCCTGAGGGCTTCTGTGGATTCTGTTTTTAACAAGGCCTGTGAGTGCTGGCAGTCTGCTGGGGTCTGGGGAGCAGCTCTGCTCACACCACCCTGAGGGCTCCTGTGGATTCTGGTTTCTGACAAGGCCTGTGAGTGCTGATAGTCATCCGGGGGGTAGCTTTGCTCACACCACCCTGAGGGATCCTGTGGATTCTGGTTTCAGAATACTTATTTTCTCCCATGAGGTATTTAAAGGTCTCTATCATATCCCCCCTCTTCCTTCTCTCTTCCAGGGTGTACACATTCAGGTCCTTAAGTCTCTCCTCATAGGGCTTCTGATGAAGACCCTGCCATTTTAGTTGCTCTGCTATGGACTGTCATGACTCTGTTTATGTCCTTCCAGAGATGTGGTCTCCAGAACAGGACACAATACTCTAGGTAGGATCTTACTAGTGATCTATACAGAGGTAATACCGCCTCTCTCTTTCTGCTGGTGATACCCCTCCATATGCACCCCCAGTATCCCACTAACATTCTCAACTGCCTTGTTGCACTGCCTGGCCACCTTTAGGTCATACGATATGTCTACCCCCTGTCTGTTTCCTGCTTGGTGGTCATCAGGACCATTCCTCCCATTTTGTACTCTGCCTCTGGGTTTCTGTGCCCCAAGTGTATTACTGAGCACTCTTTTGCATTGAAACCCAGCTGCCATACCCATGAGCACTCTTCAGGTTTTTTCAGGTCTCTAAACACACACACACACACACACACACACACACACACACAGAGTATCCAACCTATTGCAGATTTTGGCGTCATCTGCAAACAGGCAGACCTTTCCTTCCAGCTCCTCTGCAATGTCATTTACAAAAACATTAAAGAGGACTGGTCCCAGCAGTGATCCCTGAGTTGCCTGACTGGTCACCCTCCCTTCCTCAAAGTGAACGCCATTTACCACCAACTTGTGCTGCCTATCCCCTAACAAATGGCTTACCCAGTTTACCTCATTTGGGCCCACTCCTAAGCTACCCAGCTTGTTTACTACCCTCCTATATGGAACTGTGTCAAAAGCCTTACTGAAATCTAGGTAGGCCATGTCCACTGCTCCACCCTGTTCTAATTCCTTGGTCATCCAGTCAAAGAAACCTATCAGACTCATTGGATATACCCCCCCATAAATCCATGCTGTCTCAGATCTTGTAACCCATTGGATTCAAGATATTCCACAATCCTTTCCTTCAGCAGTGACTCCATTAACTTTCCCCCCACTGATGTTAGGCTGACTGGCCTATAACTGCCAATATCTTCCCTGCTTCCACTTTTTATGTTGTCTTGCGCGTGTGCAAGCAACATCTTGTGGTAGTAGGTGAAATGCAGAGGTGTGTCAGTGTTGGCGAATGCAGGGCACGCCTTAGTAGGTGCATCCCTCATTCCCCAATGAGCCAGCATGCTAGCCCTGACACAAGTATATGCAAAGTGCCACCAACTTGAAACAAACATGCCACTGCAATGGGAGACAAGCTCGTCATGCAGTGGCACAGATGACATGCCTCCTGTACATGCCGTTCGTGGTGAAACATTTCAATAAACATGGCGGCGGAGCTGCCACCACACAATCCCAAAGGAAGCTGACATTGGGGGTGCAATCCCCATGTCGGCATGTCTGCCCCCCCCCCACACTATATGGCACACTGGGGAGCCCTCCCCACTGTGCTGCCACTCACAGTAAGCCGACCGCGTTGGCATGTTCCTGCCCCCACCCCACCCCATTGTGTGGCACACTGGGAGCCCACCCCAGTGTTGCCAATATCAGGCCACCCTGAAAGTCATGGGGCACATTGGGGCCCACCCCAGTGTGCCCAACATCTGTTTCTTTCACCTGTAAAGAAAGAAAACTGTCCTGTGGTACGTGTCCATTTTTTTTGTACCTGAAAAGAAAAGCGGTCCGTTGTCCGTGGCACTCCTCCCCAACCCGCACCCACCCTCTGCGCACCCCACCTCCCCACACTCCCCCGTCACCCCATACTTACCTCCAGAGGTCCAGCGCTGCAATCTTCAGTGGAACGGGAACACGTCTGGACTCTTCAAGGCCGAACTGCAAAATGAAGACATACCGGTAAGCTGTATAATGGCATAAATGACTTAGGTGAATATCTCAGCCATTTGTTTTGAATTTTGGCTCCAAATTTTCAACATGAGGTGCTTGGGACCCCACCTCATGAACACATGCACTGCCATCTCATTATTCAGACCCAAAAGGTCATTTCGTGGTCACTGCGTGGAATCACCTTTCAGGACCGATTAATGAAACAACAGTGCCACTTTCCATGAGGTGGGGTCCCAAAAAGTCTATGTTGCAAATTTGGTGAAAAAATTCCAAACAAATACTGTGTTATGAGCATGCATTGCGCAGTTTCCAAGCACGCTCGTAGCTTTGACAATTTTTAATATTTTCACTCCAGATTTCCAACATTGCCATTTTTTCACACCTCCTTATGAACAGTACAGCTGTAATTTTCACATCCTGCCTGAAATGTGTTTTCGCACATGTGGCTTACAATGGCGCGGTCGCTGTGGGAAATCAATGTTCAGGACAGATTAACAAAATCACAGTGACACTGTTCATGAGCAGAGGTCCCAAAATGCCTATGTTGAAAATCTGGTTAAAAATCCCAAAATAATTGCATTACGGGTAGTTCGCGGTTTCTATGCATGCTCATGACTTCACTAATTTTTCATATTTTCACTCCACATTTTCAACATTGCCATTTTTAACACCTCCTTATGAACAGTACAGCTGTCATTTTTCACATCCTGCCCGAAATGTGTTTTCACACCTGTGGCGCCAAATGGCGCAGTCTCTGTGCAAACTCACCTTTCGGTTAATGAAATGATAGTGCCACTGTTCATGAGGTGGGGTCACAAAAAGTCCATGTTGAAAATTTGGAGTGCAAATACCAACAAATGCCCAGGGCATTAGGGTTTCCAACCGTATTGCCCCACCCCGTAGAAACTGACAGGCATCAAGGGTGTGACTTGGTATTGTCAGCTGTAATGCTCACGCCATTCCACCACCACCCCCACCCTGCAGCCAGTGATAGGCATCGAGGTGTGCCAACTCTTTGGCCCCAAAGTTCACCCCATTCTCCTATACAGCACCCATCGCAGCGTATTTCCTTATGAAATGGGGTGAGCATAAGGCCTGAAGACCCCAAGGCATACCGCAATGCTTGTTGGTGTCTGCAGAGAAGGGTGAGGTGAAATGCAGTGAGCGTTATGGCTGATGACCCAAAGGCACACCCCAATGCCTGTCAGTCTCTGTAGGGTGGGGGTGGGGTTGGCTTCAGTTCACTACTTCACTGCCATTCCTACTATGCATCTCTCTAACTCCTGCACTACCAATTCCAATGCCAGCAAGACAACATTCGGCATTGACAAATGCTTGTGTGAAGTGGGACTACATATGCTCTCCTCCAGTCCTCCGGAACTACTCCTGTTTCCAATAAGCTGTTAAATAGGACTGTCAGAGGTACAGCAAGTGCCTCCCTGAGATCCCTTAATACCCTTGGATGTATCCCATCTGGCCCCACTGCTTTGCACACTTTCAGATTAGCAAGTCCCTTCAGGACATTTTCCTCTGAAAACAGACTAGCATCCACCTCCCTCCCTCCAATGCTCCTGTAACTTTTTTTGTGGCCTCCTCCCTCTCCCCTTCTTCTTCCTCTGTGAACACTAAACAAAAGTATTGGTTCAGCATATCTGCCTTTTACTGGTCCACCTCTGCACAGTCCTCCCTTCCCTTTTTAACTTTACGATCCCACCCCTGGTCTTCCTCCTTTCGGTTACCTTGAGTCTTACAGTGTGGCTAAGATATACAACCACTGAGACAAAGTTGATTTACAATGAAAAATAAAAAGATCGACAATGATGGCAATAAAGACCAATGGTCCAACTAGTCTACCCAGAGTTCCCTATTTGCCACAGGACCTATAGTCCGTACAGGGTTCTAGTCCTTTCTGTCCATCCCCCTGCTCCCCTCCCTACTGTTACTAACCTGAGTAACCACCAAACATGTCACTCTGTCCCAGTCGTGCTTGAAACCATTTATGTTCTTGGCGCCCACCACATCTGCTGGCAGGCTCTTTCATCAGGGTCTTGAATCTTTAGTCCTGCTAAATAGTTCCCCACAGTTCACCTTGTTTATTCCCTTCAAGAACTTGAGGGTCTCTGTCACATACACGCACTCTCACATGGTCTCCAGCGAGTACATGTTCAGTGTCTTGAGACAATCTTCATAAGATATGCCCTGTTGGCCCTTAATCATCTTGGTCACCCTTCATTGCACCATCTCCAGCCTGTCCTTGTCCTTCCTTAGGTGAGGACTCCAGAACTGAGCACAGAATTCCAGATGCAGCCTCACCAGTGACCCATATAGAGGTAGTAGTACCTCTTTTTTCCTGCTGTCAGTATCCTTTCAATATATCCCAGCATCCTATTAGCTTTACCATAGCCATTGTTAGACTGGCTTGATTGTTTGAGTCACTAATGATGACTTCCTGGTCCCTTTCTTCTGCCATAGTGTTCAGTTTTACCCCTTCCATCCAGTATTCTGTCCTAGGGTTTTGTTCTCTAGGTGCATAACCTTGCATTTTTTGGCACTGAACTTCAATTGCTAAACCTTAGACCACCTCTCTAGACTTTGTAAATCCCTTTGCATCTCCCTGATCCCTTCATCGCTATCTACCCTACCAAAGGGTTTCGTGTCATCTGTGAAGAGACAAAGCGTGCCCCAGATGCCCTCTCCAATGTCACTGATGAACATATATAATGCAGTGCTCTATTGCACAGGGAAAACAGGAGTGCGAAAATGCAACCAACATATTGTGCCTTGAAAAAGTAGTTTATAGAAAATAAGATTTTGTTGAATGAGAAGAAATCTAAAACCATGATTTTTAGAACAAAGCAAAGACTCCAAGGAAACAATATGACTATAGTAGGGAAAAATGGAATAGGTTTGGAAGGGGTACTAATTTTTTAACTATTTAGGAGTAACACTGTACAGCACGCTATTCCTTAATTATACAATGGCAAGGAAATTTCCTGCCCTGTGATTGGTCATTAGGTGCCTGGAACAGTGATGTTATTTCACGATAACATCATTGTATGAAGTCCAGGCACACACATGATCAAATAACACACAGAGAAATCATGCCACAACTCATTCATCCCCACTGTTTTCCCCACAAACCCAGAGGCTTCACTGAACTGTGCACGGAACCCGGCCCCCACCACCACCATACACACAATCCATCCCTCGCAACTCCAAGCAACTCAGTAGTTTAAAGCCAAAGTGAAAAACATAATAATTTGAGAAACAGCCCTTTCAGTGCCACCAGCTTCACTCTGGTAGCTCCATGCCTTAAAGGGACACTGTCAACCCTAAAAGTGTCCCTAGTTTAAAAAAAAACATGTTATGATCGTTCATGTTCTGTAGAGGCTGTGGATGTAGCTGGCAGTTTGATTCTCATTCTTTTCTTGTTTCAAACAGTGAAAAATAGACTGCCCACTCCACTGGTGTTACCATACCGAAACATGTTTGTTTACATTCTTTCATCAACTCCCACTACATTTTTCCTGGGCTTGGGAACACCCCTTAAACAGTCTAGCCACTAATTATATGTTGTGAGAAAGTAGACAGTTGTATCATGAGTGGCTGCAGTTTTGGGGGGTATTCCTGTCTTCAGGTATTATACAGTAAGAGCACATCAAGGATTTGAAATAAAATAAGGTTGTTTGCAAATAAAAAAGACCAAGAACCTCTGTACACAAGCACTGAGGCAATGGTTACCCCAAAGGGCATTTGGCTGGGAAGCCAAGTTTCAAAGAAATACAAAATCACACATGCCCCCACAATGCAAAGCATCATGGTCTGCATATGCAAATCACCACCGAATATTAAGCTGGTTCAACTTTAAGCAGAAATGCATGGTGCCGAAAGGCCTCTCACACAGTTTGCAAAGGGTGCCAACATAAGACATAGACACGTGTTTCGTCCTACCAGGACTCATCAGTATGCCTCGTCTGTTTGACACCCCAGTGAAATGAACCAGCTACCCTAAGATGGTCTATCTGGGTTATGTTGTGGTGAACCCAATTAAAGCAAAGAACAATTTAAAAGACAAAGAACCTCTGTACTACAAGCACTGAGGCAATGGTTACCTCAAAGGGCATTTGGCTGGGAAGCCAAGTTTCAAAGAAATACAAAATCACACATGCCCCCGCAATGCAAAGCATCATGGTCTGCATATGCAAATCACCACAGCATATTAAGCTGGTTCAACTTTAAGCAGAAATGCATGGTGCTGAAAGACCTCTCACACAGTTTGCAAAGGGTGCCAACATAAGACATAGACACGTGTTTCGTCCTACCAGGACTCATCAGTATGTCTCATCTGTTTGACACCCCAGTGGAATGAACCAGCTACCCTAAGATGGTCTATCTGGGATATGTTGTGGTGAACCCAATTAAAACAAAAAACAATTTAAAAGACAAAGAACCTCTGCATAAGCACTGAGGCAATGGTTACCCTAAGGACATTTGGCTGGGAAGCCAAGTTTCAAAGAAATTCAAAATCACACATGCCCCACAATGCAAAGCATCATGGTCTGCAATTCAGTACTACTAAGAAAGAGGAAGACAGAGCCACCAGCAACATCAATGAATTTTAGAGAAGGCAAGCAATCATAAAATGTGGATTTTAAACCAGAAATAATATGATACAAAAAGGTTGACAGTGTCCCTTTAATGTATCACGCTCCGTCCTTGCCGCTTGACTGCTTCTCCTAAGAACGCATGCAGTGGCTTCTTAAACAAACAAACAAAAAAGCTCCCTTTAACAATCTAAGTACTGTAACTGCATCCTTCCACTTAATTGGCAACTACTCAATTCACTAAAACAGAAAAATGCTCCAAGTGAAACCAGTTCCTTTGAAACGGCATCTCTTACCACCTCCTCCTTCTCACTGTAGTGCACAAGCCAATCCAACACCTCACTTCACAGACCACTCGGCTACCTCATAAAAGAAATGGCTACGCTGCTTACAGCCAGGTTAAGGAAATAAATCATAATGAAGCAAAACACCCAGATGCATAAAAAAAGTCACAGTACATACATTTATTTTAGCTGCCACTCAAGATGCTGATTGCTTCTGAAGTTGAAGTAGGATCAGTGCTCCTAAAGTGGTCTCCAGTCCCACTCATATTTCAGACCTAATAAGGAATTCAAGTAAATAAAGAAAAAGAACATTTTCAAAACAATAGCTCCACAATCAAAGCTGGTATCCAGAGATGCTGGAGGTGGGGGCAGGGCAGGACTGGAATCCACACTGTAAAACTGCACACCTTCTGAATATGAACATTACAGCAACACTATCTGCTGGACAACATAGAAATTAAGGACTCTTTTTTCAATAGGTACACCTGCCCAAACAAAAATAAAAAGTATTTTAAACATATTTTTCCCTTTATCCTTTTGTTTTTTTAAACAAACGAGCCATTGTATAATAGCAATGAGGCACTCCAGGGTGTGTGTTTGTTACTGTGTAATAATGTCACTCCTGGGGTGGTGGAAGCACTAGGCTTCACTTTGTGCTTCAACCTGTGGCAGGCCGAAAGGTTCCCTAACTGTTTTAGGACAGGCCAGACAAATCTGGAAGGAGAGGCAGGAAGCTTACTCAGTGACCAAGATGCAAAAGGTTTATTTACAAGGGATAGGAAGAATAGCAAACAACTGTTTTCAGCAATGCTACAGGATAATAAACAACAAAACAATATGACTGGGACCAACAGTTGGTCGAACCAAGAATGGGGGTTAACCCCTTTTAGTCCAAGTCCCACGTGCACTTGGCCAAGATGATGAAACCTGATGAACCAAGCTTGGGCTTTCCTCTGCATTGCTTGATCAGCAGGTGGGCATTAACCCCACAAAGCACTTGTTATAAACAGGCCATAACTGGGCATCCACTGGAGGAACAGAACACAAAGAGGAACACTGCTAGCTGGACAATGAAGAACTTGACAATCCTCTGTGACTCCAAGCAAGAAGCTGAAGACTTCTGGTTGACAGATGATTCCCTGGACGATCCACTGCAATGACTACTGGCAGGTCCCCAGCACCCAGAACACCTCCGAAGAAGAAGAAGACTGCTGGTGATGTGACCCTCAAGCAGCTGCTAAGGAGTGGTAGGGGTATGCGAGTACTTATGGATGGCCGACAAAATAAGAAAGAGCATGCCCGGCGTTAACTGTAGCCCCTCATGCTTGAGCCAGGGTGGCTCCTAAGCTGACTCACTAATGGATACCTGACTAGTGGCTCTCTACACTTACTGTCGCAAGAAAGATGCGAGAACACTGGCAGTGGAACTTCAGAGCAGGCTGATGTCACTGGAGGTGGTCCTGCTGCAGATGGCGAATGGGCCGATGACCTCCCTGGGTCAGCGTCAGGCTCTAGTGCAGTTGGTCCAGCCAACAAAGGCAAAGCTGGATGTCCAGTACACCAATGCACAATTCAATAATGCAGTTCAGCAGCAAGCAAACAATTTAGTTTTTGGTAGACAGTTCAGTTCTCATAGGAGATACAGTCTCTACCGGGTGCTAGGCAGGCAACAGCACAGTTTAGTTTGAGTGGTGCTCAAACAACTCTACTGTGGGTAACCTAGGGCCACTAGCCTTCTTCCCCTTTTCACCCCTGGGTGCTGCACCTCTAAGGTTGTTTCTTTTTTTTTTTTTTTCTGGGCTATCCCGGTGGAACCAACCTCTGTGGCCGGGCCTATGGGGCTCCCTTTCCAGATCCCGCCTCCCTCATTAATGCTAATGGTGCCCTTGCACTTGGGTAGGGCCTTGTCTGGCCCTTCCCACTTACTGGGTTAAGTTACCTGTACAGAAATAAAAATAGTCTAACTGTACAGACTAAAAGAATAACAGCATGTCAGGTACTTCTATCAGCCTTAGAGTACAATTCTATGCTGTTGGTGAACTTGCCAGATTTGTTATTTCAGAGATACTCAGTTACACTTAAAAAAATCCATAGGTTTGTCACTGACTGTAGAAAACAGGAACATCATTGCAATCTATATCAAAACTTTGGAATTATGCCATCTAGGCAGAGAATATTAAATACAACGTTGCTGTTCTTAAACAGAGTTCTGAATTGGGAACTCCAAAAGTGTTAAATGATAGGTTTACACGGGTTGGAACAGCAAAGATATTTCGAACATCATCAACAAAACAATATCAAGAACATAAAATTAAGACAAAAGTTGCTGAGCATTCAATAACTTTTTATGGTCTTAAATTGCTGAATGACTTAATAAAAAATAGGGATAGATGCTGACACAAAGAAACGTGTTTAAAAACAGCGTGAGGAACTATTTAGATGCACTGTCAGTTTGCTGCTGCTGCTGTGACAACACCTGATGATTGTATGCTTATGTGTGTATACTTTGAGGCTGTATTTGTGTATATTTTAATTTTAATTGTTTTAATTTGCTTGGTTTTATGTAGTTGTAAATTTGTATTGTATCTCTATTGGTCTCCCCCTTCCCCAGGCATGGCTGAAAACGTGTCTTTGATCCAGTCCACTTTCCTGGTGAATTTAATAAATAAATAAATATTTAAGAGGACAGGACCCAAGACAGATCCCTGCGGCACCCCACTCATGATCTCCCTCTCTTCTGATTTGACCCCATTTATCACCACTCTCTGCTGTCTCTCCTTCAATCAGCTTCCCACCCATCTATGTCCCCAGCCATATCCAGCTCCTCCAGCTTCCTATGCAATCTTCTGTGTGGCACTTAGTTCCAAGCCTTGCTGAAACTGAGTAGAGAAAATCCACAGCATGGCCCTTGTCTACCGCCCATGTTATCCAGTCAAAAAAACTATCATATTGGTTTGACAAGACCTTCCTGCCACAAACCCATGCTGTTTACTATCCTGTAGACCATTGCTCTCTAGGTGGCCCAAGGTCCTCTTTGACTTGTGACTTCATCAGTTTACCTACTGCAGAGGTAAGGCTAACAGGTCTGCAATTCTCCAGTTACTCCTTGTCCCCCATGCAGTGGGACTGCAACACTGCCCTCAGTCTTTGGAACTGTCTGAATTGAGCTGTTGACTAGCCCTGCTAGGAGTTCTGCTAGTTCTTTTGCCAATTACTTGAGCACCCTTGGTTGCATCCCATCTGGCCCTGGGGCCAGCTACCAATCTATCAATTGTGACTTCTAATGATAATTCATATAAAAGTTACGTGACATATTAAGATTAAATAACAATCTACAATAAGTTGCTTAGGGATAGAACAAGAGGAGATGACAGTGGCCAAGGAAGGAGCATTAGGTATTGTTCTGCTCGGGAGCATAGTATCTGTATGGTGACATGGCTGGTCCATAGGCTAAGAAGGTGTTTCATTTTAAGGAATGGATACTGCTAAATTCTTTTAATGCATAGGGAGACAGTAGCTAAACTTTAACAGGCTACTGTCATGGAGAGAGTGGTGTTGCAGAAGGATAAGTCCATCCTCAACAGCTATGAGGGCATTTTTGTCAGCCAAGCCTAAGACATCACAGTTACACCATGGAATAGGGTTGGATAAATGTATGGTGCTGGAAGAACCTGCATGCTCTCCTCCATGCAGACCAATGATTAATTCCATATGCAGAATTTGTTCCACTTCTCTGTCCAGGATGTCACCCCGAACCCCTCTTTGTCTTGTACTCAGTGCCAGGAACTACTTCAAGCTCCTCACTGCACTGTCATACCAGTGTTTCCTTTGTCTGTAAAACTATGCAACAGCTCAAAGGTTCTGAGGAGCTCTTGCCTCTACCATGTTCCAGCAGTTCCCAACACTACCATGGCACAGCCAATATAAAGACAAATGACCTGAGATCTGAAAATTTAGCAACACAGCATTGCTGTGATTCCAACACAAAGTCCTTCTGAAAAACCTGAGGTCTCCCATCATGGTTCAACTCACTTTTTGTTTCTTAATCTTTACAGTCTGAGTTATTTATATCTCCTGTTAGTTTAATTGTATAAGTTTGTTTCTTAGTGCTGTCTCTCTTGACTCTGATACGCTCTATTCTCTTTCTTAACCAGTGATTTTGACATTTAAGTATTTCCTGTTTGCACATGCTCTCTTATTTTTAACTCCTCATGATCAGTTTTAGAGTCTGAACTGCCAGATGCATAACTGAAGACTGGTGTCCTCAGCTGAGCTACATGCCAGGCTGACAAAGATAATTAATCTATCCTCTACCACTCCAAAGTCCCCAAATCTGGAAAGCTGCCACGGTCACCCTGGTACACAAAAGTGGTGACTGGTCTTTTCAAACAACTACAGGCTCGAACTCTATACTCTCCCCGCCTCTCCAGCATCCTTGAAAGGATTGTGGCTAACCAGCTGGTGGAGTACTTCAGTCAATATCAGTTCCTATGCCAAGAACAGCATGGTTACCAAGTTGGCCATAGCACCATCATGGCTGTCCTGGAATTTACCAGATTTATACATAGTGCTCTTGAAAAAGGGCACATTGTAGGGGCGGTCTTTGTTGGCCTATCAAAGACATTTGACACGGTCCATCATGCCCTCCTCCTTGCATAGCTCTGGGACAGAGGGCTAGCACTAGAAACCGTAGCATGGTTTTGTAGCTACCTAGCCTGTGATCACAGCAAGTAAAGATCGTGGACATCCTATCAGAAAGCCACCAGTCACATCAGGGTATCACAAGTATCCATACTCGGTCAGTTACTCTTCAGTGTTTTCCTACACAACCTCCCAGATGCTTGCAATAGTCACATGCTCTTCTACACAGATGATGCAGTGATCTTTACTAGCAACCTCAACCCCGCACTTCTGGAATATGACCTCCAGAGCTGCTTCACAGTGGCTTAAAATGGTTCAAAGAGCAAAAACTGGTCATGAACTATAAAAAGACCGAGACCATGCTCTTTGCCACTGCCCAAATCAAGCTAAAAGGCTATCCCCTGGCAGTTCAGAATGACTCTGGTAACACTCTGGAACTAGTCCCCCATTTCAAGTACCTGGGAATCACATTGGACACTGCCCTGACTTACACACAGCACACTGACAACACGGCCAAAACCTTTAATACCAGGATCATTATCCTCTGTAGGCACAGACATTGCCTGACCTATGAAGCTCTGATCTTGGCAATTAACAGTTCACTCATCACCTTGATTGACTATGGCCTAGCTGTCTACGGCTCTTCTACTGACACAGTGCTCCAATACCTCTCAACAGCCTTAAACAAAGCCTGCCACCTGCTCACTAATGCCTCCAAACTCACCCACACCTGTCAGCTTTATGTGCAATCATGCTGGCTTCAATTGAAGGACATTATACTTTATCAAACCTGCCTACTCACAAAAAAGGTCTCACTAAACTTACTTCCTCCAGGAATTCTGAGCCTTCTATTACGACCTATACATGCCAGGCACACTAGGGAGCTCAACTACACAAGTATTCCATGTGCCCAGGTGTGCTGCAACTATGGCCCAGTGATCCTTTGCTCACGGGCCCTTCTGTGGACAAATGGTCTACCACCTGACATTGCGGAGCCACAACCCTTGGTTTCTTTACGCGCAAACTCTGTCAGCACCTCATCAATATTAATACCTGTAGGCGCCCCTGCTAATCTGCGCCTGCAGCTTTAGTCTGCCTCAGCACTTCCACTTCCTGGCCTGCCAGGTTAAATCTTTGCCCTAGCACTTGCCTCCCACCTCCTACCCCTTGGCTCTTTTCTTTCCCACTGCCTCCCTCCCTATCCCAGCTCCCACTGTCCCTCTCTACCCCTCCCTACCTCACCCTAACAGTCTGCCTCTGCCTCTCTCTTCCACAGGATGATGGTCATGCATACAATGCCTTAGCACAATTCCTAGAACTGCTTGTCATAGTAACCCATGTACTGTTGAATTTTTTGTACTCTAATTTACTGTAACTATAGTGTGCCTTCTTGTGTTAATGTATCTGATGTGGAACCTCTTAACGAGCATCCACTCACAGGTGTCATCCAAGACTTTAATAAATAAATAAAAAAATAAAAACATGCCAGGTATGGCGCAGTTGTCTGCAGTGTGCGCTTGTCCACCCTGCCCTGCTAATATACTGCAGTCCTGCTCCAGTGATACCACATCTAGAAAGTGAGAGGGTTCTTAAGGTACCATACCCTTGACCTTTCATGTAGGACATTCCTATACTGTAAAAGTTATATTTTCCATATATGTCCACAAATACAATTTAAATATATAAAAGGGCCCATTATTAGTATATGTATGATGCATATATGACACATACATGTAAAATATATGCAAAATATATCTGCAATAAAAACAGCTACATGCATGCTTCATATGTGGTACATATAGCATCTATCTATGAGGGCATATACACATCATTGCCTCATTGTATTGTGATTGTAAATATGAGTTGTATTGTATTTAGAGTTTATGTTTTCTGAGCATCTGGATCATGTATGTATACCTTTTGTTACAGTACTGTATGTGAATTAACTCCGGTCAATCCTGAAAATGGGACCCTAGTTTCAGTGAGCCTACCCAGTCAACAAATTTCAATAAATAAATAATTAAATCATTTATTTTTTCCACTATGTCAAATAAGCATTTACCAAAAAGGGGCCAATTTATGAATGTTTTATATGATTTTTATGGCCATATGTGGAAATAATGTGATTTTCTGTATGGAATTACAAAGGTGTCAAGTGGGGCCAGTTGTGTTGGTGGTTTTGTAATTTGTCACCATTTTCTTATTTTTATTTATTTAACAAATCTGAAAGACCTTTGAGCCAAGGGCTCTTTTACAGAGGTTCCACGTCAAGTCAAAAGAATAGTAAATTACAATGGTTTCAGTAAGTAGTACTTTGGACACCTATCTACTAGGAACTGGACTGAGAACTGCCACAACTCATTCCACATATGCCACCAAACAGCCATCAGATGAAAATGACCTTTTGGTCAGTATTGGCCTAAGCCAGATATGAACCAGTGTCTTAGAGATTAAAAGCTATGTGATGTACTACAAATGAGGAATTGGCAAAACCATTTCTAAAAGAAATAACCTCCTGGAACATGGCCAGTTCTAAAATTTAGAACTTAACAGAGTTTCCCCTTAAATATGTTTTAAGTAGCATAACATGCCAATTATAAATCAGCATATTATAAATATGTAAACTGACAAGTTACTTAGTTTAAAAACAGTTAGCCCTATTGTACAACAAAACCACATAACCATCCAGTATCCACATTCATATTTTTATAGTTGAGTACATATTTTTTTTTTCAAATTCTCAAATCTTTATTAAGTTTGAAAACAGGAATACAAACATTCTTAAAAGAAGATAAGAAAATAAAAATAGAAGGGGAAGGAATGTATACTACATAGTGAAAATATATCAAATGAGAGAACCCCCAATAAGACTATCAGCAAAACAAACAGTATACAAAATAAACATTCCACCCATCTCTCCCCCAAATAGAAAATTCTCACCTATAGGAGACCTATATATAGCAACCCACATTAAAGATATGTTTAAGGAACCCAGACCAAAACATAAATCATATAGATTCAGTCAGACATCTGTCCCACATAACACCAAACAAATAAGAAACAAAAGACGTGCACCATATAACAAGTACAGCAAAGGGTGTATATAAAAGAAAACCTAATCAAGTAAAGAATATACTCAAAGTGCCAGATCTAGATCAAATAGATATAATCGAATTGTAAAGCTTACCCCATTCTGCAATGAAGGCAGGAAGATTATGTTTCAGACTGGCAATCATTTCTTGTAACCTAAGATTAGATAACAGTTCCTGCTTCCTTTCAGTGAAAGGAGGTATAAGCTGATCTTTCCAGTGTTTCAAAATAACTTTTTTAGCTGATAAAGCTATAATGGAAAAGTAATATTTCAGCTCCACAGAACCGAGACAACTAAAATCCCCCAAAATGCAGATACAGTGTCAGGCTTAATAAAATGATTCACTCTAAGCTCCCTATTCAGGTTATTTTTAATGCACATGCAGTGAAGATTTACCATTGGGCATTCCCAAAGAGTATGGAGAAGAATATCTTTAGACCTTCCATATTTAAAACAAAGTGCACCAGTGCATCCAGGGCCAGCACCACTGGAGAAGTGGAAATGTTTACTAATAAATGCAAGAAGCCCTAATAATAAACTGGATGAACTTGTGTTCACCTTAAATAAATATCACATCAGCTTATGTGCCATCACTGAGACATGGTGGAACCAGGAAGATACTTGGGATAAACAAATCCCAGGGTTCATTCTTTATCACAGGGATAGGTCTCATTCTAGAGGCGGTGGTGTTTGCTGTATATGTAGCAGACAATATCATATCAGAAAGTGTAGATACCTCTCAGTACGACCACACAGAATTGCTTTGAGTTAAACTATCCCCCCATCATAAGCCAAAAATAAATGTGGGCATTATATATAGACCACTATCCAGCTCACATTCAGATGACCTTCAACTTTTAGAGTTCATACAAAACATTACTTCGACTGGCAACCCTCTTTCAGTAGGTGATTTCAACCTCCCAGGGTTAGCTGGGATCCTCCATAGCTGTAACAACAAGTAAGCAAAGATTCCTTGAGTCTTTTTATTGACTGGCCTAGATCAGAATGTTAAGGATTATAATAGGTTCTCATATTTTGGATTTTGTCCTTAGCAAAATGGATTATGATATCCAGGATTGTCAGGCCTTTCATCCCTAGGTTCCAGCAACCTTAATATGGTGGAATTTTGTATTGGTGAGGTCACAGTGAAGCCAGCTAGCATTACAGTAGTATATAACTATGGTAGGGGCCGACTTTAATAGTATCACGGGCACACCCGCATTATGGAATGGCAGGTAGACTTTGTTGGGCATTCATAAGATTATATGCGGAGCACACTATGCAATAAAATTAAAGTACTAGTGCAAGAGTTTATCTCTAGCTCCAGAAAATCTACAAACTCTCCAAAAATCCACCTTGGTTTACTTCTATAGTAAAGAAAAATATCAGGCAAAAAATAAAGGCTTCAGCAAGGCTAAGAAATGTGGTCATGAGCAAACTGCCAAATATACAGTAAAGCAGAACTTAAAAAGTGTAAATCTAGATTTTGCACGGCCATGAACACAAGTTAGCAGTAAAAGTCCAGGATAATAATAAATCTTTTTTCTCCTATATAAATAATAAGAAAGGTAGCAATAAAACAATCGGCCCCCTAAGGCAACCAAATGGGGAATTAATAACAGAGGACAGCGATATGATTTGTCACTACAACACTTATTTTGCCTCAGTTTACAACCCAAAAACCTATAATACCATTAAACATCAGGTTCAAGATGCAAGTCTGTCACTCAAAATTGGGATTAATGAAGTTAGAGACAGATTAAAGGCGCTGGATCAAAATAAAGCCCAGGGACCCAATGACATCCACCCCAGGGTGCTAAAGGAGTTGGTCGATGTTTTGGCAGCCCCTGTGACCTATTCATTTCAGTATTCCATAGACAATGCAGAGGTATTGGAGGAATGGAAACAGGTGGAGGTCATTCCTCTATATAAAAAGGGGTCTATGCAAAAGGCTTCCAACTGCAGACCAATAAGCCTAACATCGATTATGGGAAAAATCTTGGAGGGTATCATGAAAACATATATTACTGAAAAGTTGACCTTTTCAGGGGATAAAGACCACCACCAACACGGCTTTAGGAAGGGCAGGTCATGCCAAACAAACTTGCTGGAGTTTTATGGTAGGGTTAATCAGGTGTTTGACTAATAAACAAAGTGTGGATATTATTTTTTTGATTATTCAAAGGCCTTTGATAAAGTCCTCACAGCCTTCTTATTGAGGCCTTAATCCTACATGATATACATGCAAACATTACCCATTGGATTGAAAATTGGCTGGCGGATAGAAGACAGAGGGTGTCTGTTAGATTCTTTGTCAGGATGGTCACATGTGACTAGTGAAGTCCCCTAGGTTCGGAATTGGGCCCTTGCCTTTTAATCTGTACATATCAACTGTGCAAACTTCAATTCCAGCATGGCTATCCAAGTTTGCTAATGATACCAGGATAGGCTTTACAATAAACTCCAAAGAGGATATGGCCACTTTACAACTAGCCTTAAGGAACTTGAACAGTGGGCAGTAATGAAGCAATCCACCTTTAATACCGATAAATGCAGGGTTATGCACTTGGGAAAATAACTGTTATTTTAAATATAGCCTTAATGGAGTAGAGCTTCAAGCAGTGGTAGATGAAAAGGATCTAGGTATCCACATTACTAGTGATCTTAGTTTTAAGTCTCATTGTAATCAGGCTATTAAAAAAGCCAGTGGGTTACTGAATTGTATGAACAAACATATTAAAAGCAGAGACATGGCCGGCCCGGTGGTGCTGAGGTTTGAGGCACTGGATGCCACACCGGCGACCTGAGTTCGGGAATGGGCCCGGGTTGCTGGGGGTCAGCAGAGGAGGGAGAGGATTGAGCATCTGGAGGACAGTTCTCCTCTCCCGGGAGGGACAGGGGTCCCGAGTCAGTGCTCCATTGCCCTCTGATGGAGGCCGGAGTTGCAGCAAGCGCTGACGACACAGAAGAAGGAGAAGCGGGGGAGTGGCAGATGTCAGTAACATGCCTTGACATCAAGGCACCAGCCACTCCCCAAGAAACAGGGAAAAACACCCTTCAGCTCTGGCGGAGACGGAGCACCGGAGCTTGCCCTCAATCTGTGGCCACCCATCTGACACCCTCCCAACCGACGCTACTGACTGCTCGGGGTGTTAGGGGCCCACCTTGTCCCTGCCTGGAGGATAAACCGAGGCTACATGGGTGACAGAGGACTGTCCAGGCAGGGCAGACCACAGAGGGCTGACTCCTTGGTGTCTCCCGAGGAGACCACAGCTGAGGGGCGGAGAGAAGGAATAAACATGAGAATAAAAAAAAAAAAAAAGCAGAGACAGACAAGTAATGATGCCCCTGTATAAAGTATTGGTTTGTCCACATGTGGAGTATTGTGCCCAGTTTTGGTCACCAGGGGACAAAACAGAAATAAACGCTCTTGTACAAGTACAGAGATGAGCAACCAAGCTGGTGTCGGGTCTAGAAGGGCTAAGCTATCACCAGAGACTGCAAGAACTGGGCCTATATTCATTGGAATTCCAAAGACTAAGGGGTGATATGTGCATGGTTTACAAAGCACTACTTGATGGCGACCTATGGGCCCAGCTGGGATTTGAGCTAGGATCCAGGCATATGGCACCAGGCGCATCCACTTCAAGTAAAGATCTCCACCTACCTGCATAAAAATTAGAAAGTACTGGTTTAGTACCAGGGTTACCAAAATATGGCATGGTCTTCCAGTAGAGGTGGTAGCTAGCCAGACTATGACAGAATTCAAGGCATGATTGGATGATTATCTGATAAAACATGATATTACAGGCTACAGTTAATGTATAGCAAGCTGTTATGGACTTGAGTCCTTTTGGCTTTCTACCTACCTATGAGACCTATGAACCCAAATTTAAAAGTTTAACTGGGTATAATACATATCATGTAAAATGTTTATTTGGATCAACCTTAAGTTATCGCTTGAAATGTATTTGTATAAATCTTCCAAATTTAGACCAATCTACTTCCTTAAAAGGTGGTAAATTACAGCACTATTTAGAGACCATGGATACCTCAGGAGATTTAAAAGATAAGAGGAACTGGTAAAGCAGAGAAACTGAATGAGGTTTTGTAATTCTTTTCAAGATCTCTATTATAAAACTCTTATTACTATTTAACCAAGGTAGTGAACCAAAGTGTGCTAACAGAGCCTGCTTCAAAGCGAATAACTTAATGAAACAACCTTTACCCAAATCTAACTTATTTCTGACCTCCACTAAAAGGAGAAGGTGACCATTAGAGAGAAAGAAATCAAGTGAAAGGTTGTTAAAGGAAAGAAACCAATGATTGGAACGAGGCTTCTTATTTTGTCTAAAATTATAATTGTTAAGCAAAGGCTGACTAATATCTAACACTAATGGAAAGTTTAAATATTTACACAAATGCTCATGATTTCTGTGTGATACTCCAACTATAGAATTTTTCAGAGCTGGAGGCAAGTTTCTGAATTTAATGAAAGGTACAGAAAGATTAGAAATATTGACTTTCTTCAGCATCGAGTGTTCTATAGTCCGCCATATTGGTTGATAATGAGGCCCACCATTACTAGTATCAACCCATCTGAAATATTTATTCAAGTGACTAGCCATATAGTAAGGGCAACATTTTGGATTTTGCAGCCACCTTGCTGTTCAATAAAGGTCAATTTATTAAACGCTAATCTTGGGGGGTTATCAGCCACAGAAATTTCATTAAAAGTGAATGTAGATTTTTAAACCATGAAAGTGGTAAAAATAAACTCAGCATACTTAAGGGATAGAAATTTCTTGGGAAAATATTCATTTTAATAGTATTGATCCTGCCAATTAGTGAAAGAGGAAGCTTCTTCCCTCTTTCTAAATCCTGTTTAATAATGGAATGTAAGTTATTAAAGTTAAGTGATCTTATCAATGATTTATATTGAGAAAGATATAATCCCAAATATTTCATATCTGGGAGACCATAAAAATCCACATTTGAAAATATCATTTTTTAACACTTAAGCCAAGGCATCACAACAGTTTTAGTCATATTTAATTTGTAATTGGAAACTCTACTGAAATTTTCAATGGTTTTTAATATGGCTGGTATTGAAAAGGTTTGGTTGAGAAATATGGAGCAAAATATCATCTGCATAAACAAAAGAGTTAAAACATGTCCTTACTATTAGGGTTATGTTTCATGGTAAGAGAAGAGGTACCAAGTAAAATGAAATAAAACAGGGAAAGAGGACAACCTTACCTTGTACCAGAACATAAGTTTATAACTGAAGAAAACTCCATTGGCATAAATCCTAGCCAAGGGCAGGTATACAGAATATTTAACCAACTAAAAAAGAGGACAGAAAACTACATTTTGTAAGGCTTTCAAATAAAAGGAAATGTTAGTCTATCAAAGCTTTCTCTGCATCCAGGGAAACAAGAATTGCAGGGATCCTGAATTCTTGGATGCAGAGAAAATATAACGAGTTTCCTAATGTGGTCAGAGGGTGATCTGCTAGATATAAATCTCACATATTCAGCAGATATCAGGCCTGACCAACACATCTTAATCTCTTAGCCAAAACTTTAGCCAGAATTTTAATATCTCCATTAATAAGAGAAATAAGTCTGTAGCTACTAAGTTGGTCCCTAGGTTTACCAGGTTTACAAATTAAAATTTCCATTGCTTCTAACAGGGAACTGTAATCCCATGTTCTAAAATATAAATGTAGAACTCTTTACGAAAGGGAACAATGTCATCACAAAACGTTTAATAAAAATTTGGAGTTAGACAATCAGGGCCAGATTTATCCAATTTAAGAGTATTGATTACATTAATAATTTCTTGTGAAGAAATAGAGCAGACCAGATTGCAAGCCATCATAGGAGTCAGAGTAGGGCAATGGAATTTTTCAAGATATATCTAATAGTCTTTATTAGTTAAGTTCTCATCTATAGGTTTATAGATTTGCTTGAAGTGTTGCTCAAACTTATAATTACTATCCTTCAGTAGAGTTTTAATAGTATTGTCATTAGTAGATTTTATAGCTGTGATGAATCTATTGGTTTCTGTCTTTTTGAGTTTATGGGCAAGTGAATTGCTGTTTTGTCACCTTGATCTGAGTAAATAGCTCTGTTTTTAAAACTGAATATTCAGCACTCTCTCTAGTAATATCAAAGTAATTGTCCCTTAAGTTTTGTAATCAAAAAAGATTGTGTTCATTAGCGTTATTAACACATTGAACTTCCAATTGTTTAATTTTGTTTAAAAACTGGACTACTTTGCTTAAGGAGGGGGGTGGCACTATATGTGATGGAAGGACTGAAATGGGTATGGGAGTACAGTAGTATGGAGTCACTATGGATGCAAATCCAAGATTCCAAGAATAGGACTCTCAGGCTGCCCTGCCAGACAGAGGAGGTAGACAGGGAACTGGCAGGACAGATCAGGAGGACCTGTGAGAAGGGTAGTGTGGTGATTGTGGAGGACTTCAACATGCCAGGAGTGGACTGAAGTACATCAACTACCAGGAATAGAAGGGAGCAGGTACTGCTGGATGCCTTCCAGGTCAGCTTCCTGATGCAAGTGATCAGTGAACCAACCAGGTTAGGGAATACCCTTCACCTTGTGCTGGCAAATGGGGAGTTTGTGAGGGAACTTAGGGTTGAAGAATCACTGGCGTGGAGTGCCACCACCAGTATGGCTCACATTGGATATGGGTAAGAAGTGGAATCTGGCACAAGGGTACTGGACTTCAGAAGGGTCAATTTCAGGAGGATGGGAGAAGTGGTGAAAGGGTATCTGGCCAGAATTCAACCTAGTATGGGCACTAACCAGAGGTGGGAACTCATAAAGCTGGGGATAGTGGAAGCAACCAGAACCTGCAGCAAGGCCCAGAGCAAGAAGGCTAGGGCAAAGAAACCTAGCTGGGTGAACAAGGAGGTCATGGAAAAGGTAAGGCAGAAAAGAGCTGCCTTTAGGAGGTACAAGAAAACAGGAAGGGGGGAGGACAGGGAGGAGTACCTGAAGGAATCGAAGGAGGTGACAAGGGCAGTAAGGGCAGCCAAGGCATCTACAGAGCTCAGGCTAGTGCAGGGCATTAAGAAGGGGGAGAAGGACTTCTTCAGGTACATCAAGGAGAAATGGAACTGTAAGGATCATATAGTAAGGATTAGGAAGGAGGGTTGGGTGGAAGAAGGAGTGATAAGGCAGAAGTGTTAAATGATCTACTTGATGTACTAAGGAGAAGAGGGTGATGCCTAAGGGGGAGGGGGAGGGCAGAAACAGGAGGAGGGGGTGACAGATGGGAAACCATAGAGGGCAGGGTTCTGGAGGGTTTGAGGGCACTGAGGGTGGACAAGGCACCAGGCTCAGATGGTGTCCACCCAGGGTACTGAAGGAGCTGACATAGGTCCTGGCAGACCTTTGGCAGATCTAGTTAATGCCTCACTGCACTCAGGGTGTGTACCTCAGGACTGGAGAATAGCTCACGTGGTGCCCTTCACAAAAGCATCCCCAAGGATGAACCAGGGAACTACAGACTGGTGAGCCTCACATCCATCATGGGTAAGCTGATGGAGACTATCCTGAAGGAGAGGCTGGTGGCCCTCTTGGAGGCCAAAGGACTACAGGACAGCAGACAACATGGTTTTGTATGTGGCAGATCCTGCCAAACCAACCTGGTGGAGTTCTTTGACTGGGTAACTAGGCAATTGGACGGTGGCCATGCAGTGGATGTCCTGTGCCTGGACTTCAGTAAGGCATCTGACTCGGTGCCACATGGGAGGCTGGGAAGTAAGTTAGAAGGCACAGGGGTGGGTGCAAAGCTGGTGAGATGGGTAGGGAACTGGCTTCAGGGAAGGCAACAGAGGGTGGTAGTGGGTGGGGAACTCTCATCCCAAAGGATAATGATGAGCGGTGTTCTGCAGGGCTTGGTGTTGGGACCAGTGTTTGGGATATTCATTGCAAACATATCACTGGGCATCAAGTGCAAGACCAATCTGTTTGCTGATGGCACCAAGATGGAAGCAGTGGTGGATGACCTAGGGGGATAGCAAGGGCTGCAGGATGTTCTGGCAAAGCTGGAAACCTGGTCAGACACCTGGCAATTGGGGTTCAATGCCAAGAAGTGCAAGGTGCTGCATTTTGGGGCAAAAAACCCCATGGAGAAGTTACCAGCTGGGGGGAGTGCAGCTAGCAGAGAGAGAGGAAAAGGATCTGGGGGTGGTCATTACGGGGTCAATGAACAACTCAGCACAATGTAGGAAGGCAGCTGCAAAGGCCAAAAAATGCTGGGTTGCATTGCAAGGGGTATATCCTCGGGGCGGAGGTGATTCAGCCACTGTATAGACATTAGTTAGACCAAGACTCTGAATACTGTGTGCGGTACTGGCAATCTGGATTCAAGAGGGACATTAACTTACTGGAGGGGATGCAGCACAGGGCGACAAAGATGATCAGGGGCTGGGGACTTACCATATAAGAGGAGGCTGAGGGAGTTGAACATGTACTCACTGGAGGAGAGGCGACAGAGTGATATGATTGAAACCTTCAAGTACATGAAAGAAAACAAGACAGGTACAGAGGGCTTTTCAAAGTAAGAGAGGAAGGATACCCAGGGCCATGATATGAGACTGGAGGAGGAAGGTTCAGAAGGGAGATGAGGAGACACTTTTTACGGAGAGGGTGGTAGCTGGGTGGAATGCATTACTGGCAGAAATGGTATCCAGTAGAACAGTGGACTGCTTAAATAGGGCTGGACAGGTCAAGGGAGAGTCAAGGGTGGGGAAGGAATGGTGGGTGGGAGGGAGGGCAGCTGTAGAATAAGGGGTGCTTGCTGCACATTCGAGCAGACTTGATAGACTCCTAGGCCTTTATCTGCTGCAAATTTCATATGTTTGTATGTTGCATCTTATGCTTAGAAGCAAAGCATATATAAAGACCACAAATAAAACATTTAAAGGAAGTCCAAATTAGGTCAACCCTAATCAACTGAATTGAGACTGTGATGAATAAAATGTGTTTATGTCCTGTTTGATAAAGGATACAATATAATTATCCTTCAATAGTTGATTATTCAATTCCAAATTGGTGAATTCTCATGAGGGAAAAAACAAATGACAATAACCAAGGAATGATCTGAGCTAACCTTTTATGTAATATCTAAATCAGTTACTCCTGAGATTAATTTGTTACTTATCAAAAATAATAATTTCTAGAGAAAACTCTGTGGGCAGATGAGTGAAATGAATATTTTTTACTATTCGGGTATAAAGTTCTCCAGGGATCTATTAAATTAAAACAATTTAAAAATTCCAGCAGAGCCCTGTGATCTGAGAATAACCTAGGATCTGGACCTGAGGATCTATCCAACTGTAAATCTAACAGTAGATTCCGATCACCACCAAATACAAAATTATAAGAATCATAAAGTAGTAAATTACTGGTTAGCTCTGCCCAAAACAAGGAAGTATTAAAGCTTGGATCATAAAAACTCTCCAACATCACTTGGAAATTGTTAATTAAACCTCACAACATGATACATATCTCCAGCTGGATCCGAAATTGCACTAAATGACTGAAAGGGACATTTTGGTTTAACAAAATATCTACATCTTTTTTATTAGTGGAATCTCCTACTCCATATGATTGAGACTATCCCATTTTCCCAGAAAATTAACTTCATCAGTCAAGATATGCGTTTCCTGTAAAAAGACGACTTGACAGTTTAGATGTTTTAGATGCTTAAGTATTTGTGTTCTCTTAGATGTAGATCTAGCACCCTTAATGTTCCACAAAGCAAGCTGTATGTGATTAGACATAGGAACAACTAGATATTGGTGATAAAGAAATAAAGGGTACTTGTATAAAGAAACTGAGCTCCAAAAATAAGTAGGTCTTCATTAAAAAAGCCCATTCCCTTGCCCCACTCCTCCTCCCCACCATTTAGAAACCTTAGACTTAAAATAATTCTTACAAAAATAAAACATATTCCCCAGTCCTAAACTGAACTGCAACACTAACTGCTATACAGTGATGTTCAAACTCAGCTCCCAGCATCACCCTGCAAAATTAATAGTTTAAACACTCAAACATTTAGAAAGGTGAGGTGTAGCCAAAGGATCAAATCCAAAAGTTACCTACTACCAGACCTCAGAGATCTTTAAATAACAGGCAATGAGCCATCTAAGATGAAACATATATTCATTACTTATTTCATATTATGCCCAACAGAAATTATCATGCAAACTCATAACTGAGTGAGATAAACTCTCAGCTGTTAGTAAAACAAAATTATCCAGACTGATGCCCAGTTAAATTATTTAACTATATCTCTAGTAGCATCTTTGTAACTTAAAGAATACATCTAAACATTAGCCATTGGGAATAACAATCACATCAAAATAAAAGTCTATTTTTATTAAAAAATAAGAGATCCATAAATAAATAAAATGTAGACTGTTGCAATATAATAGCCCCTTTAAAAATACGCTTCACCCAAGTAAAAGACCAAGGGATTCTTAGTAATCCACGTCAAAAATGCAAATATTAATTTTAAATAATAGCTAGCAACATAAGTTCTAGAATCAGCAGCATCAAAACCAAACACGTGTAATTATAAACTCCATAAGCCTGGGAAGACAGCAGCATTTAAATGTTTAATTAGCGGATTAAAAATCAAAACTAAGCTTAGACAGGATAATGAAAACCATACCCCAACTTAACTGTAGGCACATTATCCCTTCCAAACAAATTAATGAAAAGAAGCTTGACTGTCCAGACTATAATAGGAACCACCAAAGTACAATATACTGTATAATATAGCGTTCGGCCCCAAGATAACATAGTAACACAACTAAGCTGCAACAAGCAGAACGCAGAAATATGTATTCTTGTTGGTGAGAACTTAAACAGTTCAGCAATATATGCTTAGAGTTAGATAATTCAAGAACAAAATTTGTTCACTCCGTGGTAATCCCGTATAAGTAAATTTGTAGTTCAACCCCAAACTGGACTTCAAAGAAAATATCCCAAATCAAGAAAATTGAACTGCCAGAGGGAGGGTAACTGCTAATTACTCCATCCAGAGTTTCTTCAAAATATCTGATTTAGATCAAGCAAAGTCAGTTTCAGCAACGCGGCATGAAAATCCCAATGATGTATAGGCAAGCTCGACTCTTCTTCCAAAAACTTCTTGCCAACACGAGTTTTCACAGGGTAAGGGAGAGCATCTCTGTTAAAACAGATACAGACTATGGTCAAAATAATGCAAATACCAAACTTAATAAAAGAATCAGTTTGATTGGAAAATATTCAGGTAGCCAGCCACACATATAAAACAGAATGCTCCACACATGATTAGAAATGCTTACATCCCTTCAAACAAGATGATCTTGCAGAAAATAACTCCAGGAATAACACAAGCAACTCTTTCTTGGCTTTCTCCAAAGTGTCCAAAGCCTACCAATAGTTGTTTTTCTGTACCAACAGTCTCGCTGGATAAAGCATTCAAATTTAATGCCTAGCAGCAATTATTTTATAAATAAAAGGAGGCTGCTTCTGCGCACTCTAAACTCACTTGTGGAAGCTCCTAAGATACTCAAATCTTATTACCATCCCAACTAAGGTTCTGTGAATTTTTCACCTTAGGTAAACATGCTGACAATCTTAATAATTTATGAATTTCATGATAAATGATCTAGGGCTCTCACCAGCTTTAGGAATTGGTTTCAGAGCTCTGTGTGCATGCTCGATAGTATAACTCTGACTGTTAAGAAGGCCTTACAATCTGCACAGATCACTTGAACAAAATGAATGGGATTTGTTTCTTCTGAGTTTTCAGGGTGACTGAAAATAATATCATTGCAACGACTCCTTCCTTCAAGGTCTTCAAGTTTAGACTGAAATTTGGAAATTTTATGCCACAAAGCTGGAAACTTCGGATCTGTTTTCAGATGCCAATCCTCCACCGAGGAGATTTGTGCTTCTGCGTCGGTCACCCTTCTAGTAAGTTCCTCTGTCTTTAATATTATGACTTCTGTGTCACTTAGCAGTGTTTCCAAAGCCTCTATTAATGGTATAAGTTCAGATATAAATTTCTCCTCTGTGAGTACTGAGGACCAAACCTTAGTTGGATTCAGCTTTGTTGAAGACTTTTTAGCCCACTTAGGCCCAGACGATCGGTCAGGAGTCAGTGGTGGAGTATGTTTTGCAGGCAGTGCTCTCGTTTCAGCATCCATTGTTAAAAAACTCCACTGTTACAAATCCCAGGTCTTCTTTTTTTATCACGACTTGATTTTTGCGCCTTCGCCGGTGGCCCCCATCCAACTGACCCTCCCAGAATTACTGGCACTTATCTTGCCCGGCCTGGGAGCAGCACATGCGGGGAGTCAGTCTTCATCCTGCTGCCAGTGTATTTTCCCTTCTGGTTTTTCTCCCAGGGACCCCAGGAGTATGCACGTGGAGGCGCACATGTGCCATACAGCCCCAGTTATGACCCCTTTCCCCAACCCCATGGCCTAATGCCTGGGCACCCTCTGGGCCCATGCTTCCCCTAGCCTCCACTGGGGGTTGCCATTGGCCGAGGGATGCCACACTACCTCCCCAGAGAGGAGAGCTTGCATGCCAGCAGTTCCATACAGCTCCCCCTTCCCCCCATTGCCGACCTCCAATGACCCAGACTCGTTCCCGAACCTGGGTCACCAGCATGGGTCGAGGTAAGGCACGAGTGCCTCAACCCTCTATGACACTGGGCCGGCTAATCCTAGGTCTTCTTGAACAAAATAAATCCTTCTTTGACCAGACTAGCCAAAAGTTCATTTGAGTATTCATAGAAATAACCAATGGTAATCTGAGAGCTGCAAAAGAGCTGCTATTCCTTCAGAGCCATCACATGAGTACATATTTCCAACAACTAAGTAGTAAAAAGGACCCTTTCATCCAGTTTGTCAATATAATAATTTATTGAAGCTAATTTATATCAGACCTGATAGGCTGTACCAACATTTCACCAGAAAGCTCTGACTTCCTCAGGGCAGCAGGTTCTAAAAAAAAAATTATGTATACTGTATATATATATATATATATATATATATATATTACAAATTCAATTTCTATATGTGTTTGTCACTATAAAATACAACATAACTTTCACATTTATTGGGGTGGTGTCCTAATACATACCTATAACTATATAGTCATATCTGATACCTATTTGCTTAACTCCACCAGCTTCAGTTCTTGTCAGCATACATTTTCATCTTCTTCTCCTCTCCTTTTCTTTTTGGATTAATAATGGATCTCGATTGTGCAAGATATAAATAGGTACACTTATGGACTGATGCAAACAAAGGAATACTAATTGCTGAGACTTATAGATCAAGAATCAAAAATGCTGTATGGGAAAAATATACTAATATCAACCTAGTTGAAGCATCTCAAGCCAAACTATGTCCATAGTATGCATTCAATAAAACATGGATAGGTTGTGAGAATTACCTCACCTTGGAAATATTCCAAGATGACAGAAGCTCGCTGCCACATATAATGGTTGAACATTTCCTGTCAAATGATTGGAACGTAGATATAATTCAGAGCAAGTTGTGGCAGGGGGAACTCCCTGTTATGTTAATGGACCACCTTTTCTCATTTACTGAAACTTCTGTTGCAACAGTTCTCTCATTTCTCCTTTTATTCTATCTCTGTATTTTCTAGTCAAAAAGGATGGCTACCTTTAGGTCCCTCCCCTCTTTTCTCTTAGTTATCACCCATTTTTATTTCCTTTTTTTCTCTTTAAAGGTCTAGCTGTTGTGAGGCTAAGAAAGTGACCTCTGCAACATTTTGATAAAGGGGCAAATGTGGGGATTACAAGGAAAAGTACTGGTACCAGTAATGAAATGCCCTGAGAAATAGTACACTCCGGACAGGAATGTATAAACTGTTATTTGCCAGAGCAAATGGCTTGGACGTTTGGTTAATGGAACACCCCTCTTTTATGTTTCTGTATCCCTTTAGTTTTCCTGCTGCCCCATAGTGTTATGTATAAATCTGCTGAGATATTAAATAGAGTCCTGGCTGAGGAGAGATGCAGCCATTGGGTCCTGGTTAAGTACAGTGTTTCTGTGCATATTAACCTAAAACAAAACTAAGAGGACTGTTCTGATATAAGAAAAACAAAAGCTTGTGCCTGTTTCTTTAAGATGTTAGCTGCCCCTTCTAAGATATCTTTTGCAGCAGACAACATGTTCCTGCAGGAGAGTTTGGGAGTACAAAATGTTCTGATCATGGGTCTGACCTTTCCCAATGTTGTAAACAAACCTGTAGACGCCAACTGAACTGTTCTCTATGGAGCAACAGTGGCCCCTAGTGGCTACTTTTATGTTATGTCTGATGTCAATCACAAGTGAGTGGAAATTTCCTAACTTCTAGAGAGCCTATAAAAGCTCTAACTCAGTTCTAAAATTAGTTTTAGTCTGAGACTAAGAGATAGAGGGTCAGTTCCTGCTGGCTGGTATGGGTAGAAGACTGAGAGGAGTCCCATATCACTGCTGAGTGGAAGCTGAGAGAAGTTTGCCACATCCTAAGAACTTTATTAGTGTTTATTTTCTGTTTATTTTTTATGAAGTGTCTCTTTTGCATCTGCCTTGAAGAAATATTTATGAAGCAAGGACCTGTAATTACTGTCTCTCCAATGTATGTTTCAATTTTAACCACTGTTTTATCGTCCACTCTATGTAATCTCTGATGTATGTAGCTAATCCTGGGTCACCCCTGAAAAAGGGACCTCTGGTCTCAGTGGGCTTACCCGATTACCAAAATCTAAATAAATAAATAAATGTCACACTAGACAAAGTGTGTTAACCTTATAAGAACTGTGTTGTGTCCATCTGTTATCCCACACTCCTACTGAAGTCACATGAAAAAAAATACTTTGTCACTGTAATAGGGACATAATGAAAATCTATATCATGTCGTATTTAATGGGCCTTATATTCAGAATGGAGAAATAAATACCTAGGAGTTACAATTAAAACTCATTAAAACACTCAAAATGATTATTTAACCATGCTCTTATCACCGTGGGATGAAGTTATGGCAAAGAAGATTACATTATTCTTTAAGGCAATAGTAAGTAAGTAAACATTATTTATAGAGTGTCCATTCCCTTTTCTACTGGTGATGCCTCTCCCTATGCATTCCAGTATCCCCCGAGCCCTCCTTACCGCCCTCTCACATTGCTTGCCCACCTTTAGGTCATCTGATATGATTACCCCCAGATCCCTTTCCATTTTTGTTGTTGTTAGTATCTCACCCCCCCATTGTGTACTCTTCCCCTGGGGTTTTCTTTCCCAGGTGCATTACCTTGCAGTTCTTAGCATTGAATCTAAGCTGCCATACATTTGACCATTCCTCCAACCTTGCCAAGACCCTTCTCACCCTTTCCGCCCCACCTTGTGTATCAACCCTGTTGCAGATCTTTGTGTCGTCTGCAAAGAGACATACCTTTCCTTCCAGTCCGTCTGCAATGTCGCTTATAAAGACATTGAAGAGGACTGGTCCTAGTACTGAACCCTGCAGCACCCCCACTAGTAACCCCCTTTCTTCAGAGTGGACTCCATTTACTATTACCCTCTGTGTCCTGTTCTCCAGCCAATTCTTTACCCAGGCTACCATCTTGGGACCCACTCCAAGGCTGGCTAACTTGTATATCAGTCTTTTGTGTGGGACTGTGTCAAATGCCTTGCTAAAGTCTAGGTAGGCCATGTCCACAGCCCCTCCCTGATCTACTACTTTGGTCACCCAGTCAAAGAAATCAATTAGATTCATCTAACATGACCTTCCCCTTGTGAATCCATGCTGTCTTGGGTCCTGTGCCCCTCTGGCCTCTAGGTACTCGACAATTCTTTCCTTCAGAAGTGATTCCATCATTTTCCCTATCACTGAGGTTAAACTAACAGGTCTGTAGTTACCTGCTTCTGCCCTGTTCCCGCTTTTGTGAAGTGGAATCACATCTGCCCTCTTCCAGTCCCCAGGTACCACCCCATCCTCCCATGATTTGTTAAAGAGGGTAGTCAGTGGTGTCACTAGTTCTACTCTTAGTTCTTTTAGAATTCTGGGATGGATCCCATTAGGCCCCATTGCTTTGTCCACCTTCAGTTTTAAGAGTTCTTTCAGAACCCTTTCTTCTGTAAATGGGCTGGTATCAACTTATGTATCCAGAGTGTTTCTATTGTTTGGTTTAGGTACCTCCCCCTCTTCATTTGTGAATACTGAGCAAAAATATTGTTTAGTATCTCTGCCTTTTCACAGTCACCCTCTGCCCACCCCCTCCCCTTTATTAAGCCTCACTATCCCTCCCTTGGTCTTCCTTCACTCCCTAATGTACCTATAAAAAGTTGTATCCCCCTTCTTAACTGAGTTTGCTATCTTTTCCTCGGTTTGGGCCTTTGCTGTTCTGACTGCCTTCAACTTCTTTTTGCTTTAACTGATACAATTCTCTGTCCTGCTCCTTCTGTGATTCCTTGTACTTCCTGAATGCTTTCTTTTTCTCCTAACCTTTCCTGCCACCTCCTTTGAGAACCATAGTGGTTTCTTACATCATTTTGTTTTGTTTATTTGCTTCACACAAAGGCTTGTTGCCTCTGTGATAGCAGTTTTTATTATTCCCCATTGTTCTTCCACCCCTCCTTCCTGCCCATTTGCTAGTGCGTTTCTTAGGTACTTACCCATTTTGGCAAAGTCAGCCCTCCTAAAGTCCAGCACCTTTGCCTTTGTGTAGCTTGACTGTACTGCTGTGTTTATTGTGAACCATACTGCCCGATGGTCACTAGTTCCCAGATGGCTACCCACTTCTAAATCTGTGATCCTCTCGCCATCCCCATTTGAGAGTACCAGATCTAAGATTGCCCCCTCTAGAATGGGTTCCGATACTAGTTGTCTAAGGCATGCCCCCTGTAGGACATCTAGAATGACCCCACTCTTAGAAGTGGCTGCTACAAATGTACTCCAATTAACATCTGGCATATTCAGATCCTCCCATCAGCAATATCTCCCCTTTTTCTGCCAGTCTAAGGATACTTCCTATCATTTCCTTGTCCATGTCCTCCCCCGAGATGGGGTCTGTATACAACCCCTTTGTGGATTGTGGTGCCATTGCCTGTCTCCAAATTGACCCATAGTGCTTCCTCTCCTCCCTGTTTACCCTTTTGTTCTGTAGCTTTGATTCCTTCCCTTATGTAGAGAGCTACTCCTCCTCCTCCTCTTTTACCCTCCCTGTCCTTCCTGTAGATAGTGTATCCTGATATGTTGACGTCCCAGTCATGGTTCTGTGTGTACCATGTTTCTGTGACTGCCACGATATCCAGATGTTCCTCCTTCATCAAGGCCACTAATTCAGGGAGCTTGTTACCCAGACTATGAGCATTAGTACTCATTGCTCTCCATTTTTTGATGGCTTTGCCTCTTGTAGCACTATCCCTGTCCTCATTGACTTTGCTTTCTCCATTCACTCCTGTCCTGCTCCCTACTGACCTTTGTACCTTGGTCTTTCCCTCATTTAGTACCCTGTTTTGTAGGTGGAGGCTGGGAATTCCCTGCTGCTTATCAGTGCTTCCCCCCTTGACTAGTTTGAAAGCTTGCCAATGAAGCATTTAAACCAATTGCCCAGAAGTCTTGTTCCCTTCCTGGACAGATGCAGACCATCCTGCCAGTATAGGCTGGTATCCCTCCAGGAGGAACCCCAGTCTCCAATGAAGCCAAACCCCTGTGCTCTGCACCATTTTTTTAACCATCCATTGAATTGAATGGTGTGAAGTACCCTCGCCTCACCATTGCCACAGACAGGCAGCACCTCTGAGAAGGATACTGTGTGTGCTACTTGCCTTAGGCCCCTCCCCAACTCCACAAACTCCTCCTGCACTGCTCTAATCTCATGTTGAGTCAAGTCATTTGTCCCTAGGTAGACAATTGACTGGGTGTGCCTCTGTTCCACCACCTTCACCCTCCCTGAGCCCACTGTGGTCCAACTGCTGTGCTTTCTTCGCAACCTCTGAGGTAGTGGTGGTGGTGGCTTTGGTGCTCCCTGGATGGGGGAGGTTCCCTTACTACTGTCCTATGTGGCCAGAAGATGGGCAACCTCCTCCCTCAGGGCACAGAGTTGTCTGCAAATAGGATAGCATCTCAGCCTCCAGAAGGACTCCTGGAAGACTGCTGCCCCACAGCCATTACATTGCACTACTCCACACATGTCTGTCTACCTTCTTGTTTATCCTGTTTTTTTGTTGCTTTTTTGTGTGATTGTTTTGTTATATATATATATATATATATATATATATATATATATATAATATAATCTGTATGCTTATATTGTCATGCAGTGTGTAAGAAAGGATATGACAGTGATATGCACCTCGCCCTCTTGAGGAAATAATGTCAGAACACCAGGTAGAAAGGGAATGTTACCAGGGGTGGGTGGGGTGAGGGGTGGCATGGTTTGGGCCTAAACTGTGCCCTCATGAAACAATCAGCTAAAAGCTCTGACCCACCGCTTGGATGAGTGTTGACCTTCTTGTCAGCAAGATGCCCTACCTGACAATTTGACAGAGAAAATACCCTGCTAATCAAATAGAGAAAAATCCAAACATCCGAGTCAAACACAGGTAAACCTCCCCAGCCCCAATACAGCCTGGTGATTTGTGCTCTGAAAGCAATCAGCCCCAAAACAAGTCAGCTGTGCACAAGGACAGACACTGTAAACAGTATTTCAATCACTCTGGGTTTAAACTCCCAATCTGCAAACAATATTGCAAGCCCCTGCACTGAAAACAATAATAACAATTGTTACAAGTAAAGTAAGATACACCTCCCTCTGCTGAGAGAGAGCAAGACTGTCTTTCCTGATAATTCTAAGTTTCTTATTTCACCTTTCAGTTAGAAGTAGCCTCCACCTGAAGAATATTAGCTTTTCTGATGAATCTGCTACAAACCAAAGAACAATTGTAAATTGTAAAGTAAGATTCACCTCCCTCTGCTGTCAGCACGACTTACTTTCTTGCAGATCTTAAGTTCAGTATTGCAGCTTTCAGCCAGAGGTAGCTTCACCTGAAGAATATTAGCTTTTCTGATGAATCTGCTATAAACCACTTGCTTATAGTGATGTTGTTATCAGGTCTGTAAGACTCCTCCAAAAGCTATTGGCTGATAAGTAGCTGTGATGTAAACACTGCTGACACAGTCTGGCCTGGCCTTTTAAAGCACACAGAGATAAAGACAAACAAGCATTTGTCAATGCCGAATGTTATCGCACTGGCATTGGCAGTGGTGGAGCTAGAGACGCATAGCTCTGTGATTTTGTTAATGTGTCCCAAAAGGTGATTTTGCATGGCGAGCACACCATTGTGCGCCACAGCTGCGGAAATGCATTTTGGGCAGGCCGTGAAAAATGGCAGCTGGACTGTTGATAAGGAGGTGTACACAAATGCCAGTGGTGAAAATGTGGCGTGAAAATATTGCAGATTGACGAAGTTACAAGGGTGCGTGGAAACTGCACAATGCACGCTTGCAACACAGTCATTGTTTGGACTTTTGGCACCAAATTTTCAACATAGGCATTGTAGGACCTCTGCTCATGAATAGTGTCACCGTCATTTCCACAAACTGTCCTGAAAACTGATTTTGCACAGCGACCATGCAATTTTGAACCGGACGTGCAAAAACACATTCATGAGGAGGTATGGAAAAATGCCAGTGATGAATCGCTGGAGTGAAACTATTATAAATTCTCAAAGTCACGAGTGTGCGTGCAAACTGTGCAACGCACGCTCGTAAAACACTCATTTTATTGACTTTCATCCCCAAATTTTCAACATAGGCATTTTAGGACATCTGCTAATGAACAGTGTCACTTGCCTTTTTCATAATGTGTCTCAAACATGGGCTTTCCACAGCGACCGCGCTATTCTGCACCGGAACTGTGAAAACAGATTTTGGTCAGGATGTGAAAAATGACAGCTGTACTGTTCATTAGGAGGTGCAGAACAATGGCACTGTTGAAAATCTGGAGTAGAAATATTCTAAGTTTGCGAATCCTTACGGCGCGCGGCAAAACTGCGAATGCATCGCCGTAACACAGTCATTTTATGGAGTATTGTCATCAGATTTTCAACACAGGCATTTTAGGACCTCTGCTCATGAACAGTGTCACTGTCATTTTCGTAATATGTCCTGAACACTGATTTCGCACAGTGACTGTGCTATTCTGCTCCAGAAGTGTGAAAACACATTTCGGCCAGGATGTAAAAAATGACAGCTGTACGGTTCACATGAAGGTGTGGTAAAATGCCAATGTTGAGAATCTGGTGTGAAAATATTGTGAATTCGCTAACTTACGAGCGTGTGTAGCAACTGCGCAATGCACGCTTGTAAAACAGTTATTTTTTTGATTTTTCCCACCAAATTTGCAACATAGGCTTTTTGAGAGCCCCCCTCATGAACAGTGGCACTGTCATTTCATTACTTGGCCTCTAAAGGTGATTCCACGCAGTGACTATGAAATCACCTTTCAGGACCGAATAACACCATGACAGTGCAAGAATTCATGAGGAGGGGTCCCAAAAACCCCATGTTGAAAATTTGGGTCCAAAATTCCCCAAAATGCCTGAGATATGCAGCAGAGTTGAAAACACCCTATTTATTCCATTATACAGCTTACCGGCATTTCCTCAGTTCGCGGTCGGCTTTGAAGAGTGCAGACGTGTTCCCGATCCACAGAAGATCGCATGTGCGGACTCTGAAGGTAAGTATGGGGTGAGGGAGCGCACTGAGGGTGGAGTGGGGTGGGGGCAGGGGAGACTACGAGGGACCATTTTCTTTTGGTGAGAAAAAAAAACATCGTGGGACAGTTTTTTTGTTTCAGGGATTTGACACACTGGGGTGGGCTCCCAGTGTGCCACCTAAATGTTTGGGGTCTGTAGCTCGATCGGGGATTGGGCACCCCGTCGGCACACAACACACAGGGGAGGATGTCATGCCGACGGGGTTGGGCACCCTGTCAGCACACAAAGAAAGTGGGGGGCTGGGCGAGGAGGATTGGGCACCCTCGGCATTTAACAATGGGGGGGTCTTTATGCTGACGGGGAGTGGGCTCCTCCGTCGGCACACAAAGAAAGTGGGGGGGGCCGAGCCGAGGGGGATTGGGCACCCCCCTCAGCATTTAACAATGATGGAGGGTGATTTATGCCGACAGGGATTGGGCTCCCCCATCGGCACATACAGAAGGGCAGGGTTACCCGATGGGGATTGGGCACCCGCGAAGTTGGCGGTTTGGCGGCCACTGTACCACTATGCTCATAATGTCGGCAAGCACGTCCAGGAAAGGTCCGCTGCATCTGATGAGCTTTGCTCGGATTGCAGCAGACCTTTTCTTAGATGTGCTCGCCACATTATGTATATATGCTGTGGTGCCGGCATGCAGGCTGCTTGGGGAATGAAGGACACACCTACTGGTGCATGCCCTGCATTTGCCCAACAGTGACCATGCCTCCAAAGCTGCACTACCCCAAGATGTTGGTTGTGCAAGCACGCCAACATAAAAACAGTTTCCACCCCCTGGGGCACTGTGTGGATCAAATACACAGCCTGTAACCTGCACTCACTACAGGACTCATGTCAAATTCTTAGCCCAGTGAATAACTCACAGTATCACAAATATTACAATGCAAAGTCAATAATCAATAATTCCAAACAAGTCAGCTGTGCACAAGGACAGACACAGTAAACAGTATTTCAATCCCGCTGGGTTTAAATTCCCAATCTGCAAACAATATTGCAAGTCCCTGCACTGAAAACAATAATAATTGTTACAAGTAAAGTAAGGTACACCTCCCTCTGCTGAGAGAGAGCAAGACTATCTTTCCTGATATTTCTAAGTTCCTTATTTCACCTTTCAGTTAGAAGTAGCCTCCACCTGAAGAATATTAGCTTTTCTGATGAATCTGCTACAAACCAAAGAACAATTGTAACTTGTAAAGTAAGGTTCACCTCCCTCTGCTGTGAGCACGACTTGCTTTCTTGCAGATCTTAAGTTCAGTATTGCAGCTTTCAGCCAGAGGTAGCTTCACTTGAAGAATATTAGCTTTTCTGATGAATCTGCTATAAACCACTTGCTTATAGTGATGTTGTTATCAGGTCTGTAAGACTCTTCCAAAAGCTATTGGCTGATAAGTAGCTGTGATGTAAGCACTTCCTGACACAGTCTGGCCTGGCCTTTTAAGGCACACAGAGATAAACACAAACAAGCATTTGTCAATGCCGAATGTTGTCACGCTGGCATTGGTGGTGGCGGAGCTAGAAACGCATATCGCTGTGATTTTGTTAATGTGTCCCAAAAGGTGATTTTGCACAGCAAGCACACCATTGTGCGCCACATGTGCGGAAACGCGTTTTGGGCAGGCTGTCGAAAACGGCAGCTGGACTGTTGATAAGGAGGTGTGCACAAATGCCAGTGGTGAAAATGTGGCATGAAAATATTGCAGATTGCCGAAGTTACAGGGGTGCGTGGAAACTGCGCAATGCACGCTTTGCAAGACAGTCATTGTATGGACTTTTGGCACCAAATTTTCAACATAAGCATTTTAGGACCTCTGCTCATGAACAATGTCACCGTCATTTCCTCAAACTGTCCCGAAAACTGATTTCGCATGGCGACCATGCAATTCTACTCTGGATGTGCGAAAACACATTTCAGCCAGCTGTACTGTTCATAAGAAAGTATGGAAAAATGGCAATGATGAATCAGCTGGAGTGAAACTATTATAAATTCACAATGTCACGAACGTGCGTGCAAACTGCGCAACGTACACTCGTAAAACACTAATTTTATTGACTTTCCTCCCCAAATTTTCAACATAGGCAATTTAGGACATCTGCTAATGAACAGTGTCACTGCCATTTTCATAATATGTCTCGAACATGGGTTTTCCATAGCTACTGCGCTATTCTGCGCTGGAACTGTGAAAACAGATTTTGGTCAGGATATGAAAAATGATAGCTGTACTGTTCATTAGGGGGTGCAGAACAATGGCACTGTTGAAAATCTGGAGTGAAAATATTATGTTTGCGAACTTACCAGCGTGCGCGCAAACTGCGCAATGCATGCTCGTAACACAGTCATTTTATTGAGTATTGTCACCAAATTTTCAACACAGGCATTTTAGGACCTCTGCTCATGAACAGTGTCACTTTCATTTTTGTAATGTGTCCCAAACACTGATTTCACACAGCAACTGCGCTATTCTGCACTGGAAGTGCGAAAAGACATTTCGGCCATGATGTGAAAAATGACAGCCATATGGTTCACAAGAAGGTGTGGTAAAATGCCAATGTTGAGAATCTGGTGTGAAAATATTGTGAATTCGCTAACTTACGAGCGTGCGTAGCAACCGCGCAACGCACACTGTAAACAGTCATTTTTGATTTTTTCCACCAAATTTGCAACATGGGCTTTGAGAGCCCCTCATGAATAGTTGCACTGTCATTTCATTACCAGCCCCAAAAGATGATTCCGCAGTGACTGCGAAATCCCTTTCGGACCGAATAACACCATGACAGTGCAAGAATTCATGAGGAGGGGTCCCAAAACCCTATGTTGAAAATTTGGGGCCAAAATTTCAAATGCCTGAGCTATGCAGCAAAGTTGAAAAAACCCTATTTATTCCATTATACAGCTTACCGGCATTTCCTCAGTTTGCGGTCGGCTTTGAAGAGTGCAGACTTGTTCCCGGTCCACAGAAGATTGTCGTGCCAGACTCTGGATGTAAGTATAGGGTGAGGGGGTTGTGGGGAGGCAGGGTGCGCAGAGTGTGAGTGGGGGTGGGGGCAGGGAGACTACGAGGAACCATTTTCGTTTTACAGGTGACAAAAAAAATGAAACATCGTGGGACAGTTTTTTTGTTTCAGGGGATTTGACACACTGGGGGTGGGCTCCCAGTGTGCCACCTAAATGTTTGGGGGGTCTGCAGCTGATGGGGGATTGGGCACCGTCATTGGCACACAACACGGGGGGATGTTATGCCGCCGGGGTTGGGCACCCCAGTCAGCACACAAAGAAAGTGGGGGGGCCGAGCTGAGAAGGATTGGGCACCCCTTGACATTTAACAATGGGGGGTTCTTTATGCTGATGGGGAGTGGACTCCCCTGTCGGCATACAAAGAAAGCAGGGGGGCCGAGCCAAGGGGGATTGGACACCCCTTCGGCATTTAACAATGGGGGGATGATTTATGCCGATGGGGAGTGAGCTCCCCCATTGGCACATACAGAGGATCAGGGTTAACCGACAGGGGGATTGGGCACCCCCGAAGTTGGAAGTTTGGTGGCCACTGTGCCGCCATGCTCATAAAGTTGGCGAGCACATCCAGGAAAGGTCCACTGCATCTGATGAGCTTTGCTCAAATTGCAGCAGGCCTTTTCTTAGATGCGCTCGCCACATTATGTATGCATGGTGTGGCGCCGGCATGCAGGCTGATTGGGGAATGAGGGACGCACCTACTGGTGCATGCCCTGCATTTGCCCAACAGTGACTATGCCTCCAAAGCTGCACTACCCCAAGATGTTGGCTGCACAAGCACGCCAATATAAAAACAGTTTCCACCCCCTGGGGCACTGTCTGGATCAAATACACAGCCTGTAACCTGCACTCACTATAGGACTTATGTCAAATTCTTAGCCCAGTGAATAACTCGCAGTATCACAAATACTACAATGCAAAGTCAATAATCAATAATTCCAAACAAGTCAGCTGTGCACAAGGACAGACACTGTAAACAGTATTTCAGTCTCTCTGGGTTTAAACTCCCAATCTGCAAACAATATTGCAAGTCCCTGCACTGAAAACAATAATAACAATTGTTACAAGTAAAGTAAGGTACACCTCCCTCTGCTGAGAGAGAGCAAGACTGTCTTTCCTGATAATTCTAAGTTCCTTATTTCACCTTTCAATTAGAAGTAGCCTCCACCTGAAGAATATTAGCTTTTCTGATGAATCTGCTACAAACCAAAAAGCAGTTGTAAATTGTAAAGTAAGGTTCACCTCCCTCGGCTGTGAGCATGACTTGCTTTCTTGCAGATCTTAAATTCAGTATTGCAACTTTCAGCCAGAGGTAGCTTCATCTGCAGAATATTAGCTTTTCAGATGCTGAACCAACCAAAGTGCAGCTTTTAGCTATAGAGGATTATTATGGTTGTTTGTACAGCATAGTTTTCTACAGTCTTAAGTGTTAATATAAAAAATGAATTATTCGGCTTTTACAGAAGATGATTAACTAAGAAAAAGTCACCTTTTTTGGTTTAGTTGAAAGCCTTCAGCCTCTGCTAATAGGACATATAGGGACTATGGGCTATACTATCACTAAGGGGGTATTGGTACTCAGGCCTGAACCCCTTACGGCCCCCTGAGGAAGACCATTAGGTTGAAGCACCAGGGCTATTTATTCCATGCTCTATCTAGCTGTGACTAAGTGTACTCACCAATAAAGTGTATTAAGTTTGCAGCAACAACTTTCTCTGTTGGTTTTCTTCACTCCGTGAGTGCCGGTAAATTTTGTTCTTGTCCTAAACCCCTTAGTGACCCATTTACATTCCATATTTCTGGAATTAGCAAGTTGGTGTGGTGAGTGGATTAGTGGGCACATGCATAGTCATTCTGTGGTCTTCCATGTTAAATTGTAGGCTGCATAGTAAAATTCTGAATAAATTACATCATTGTGCCATTCCTCTTTAGCGACTTATTGATATTTCGGTATGACTGCAGGGAATGGCATGCCTGTTTTAGATGAAACCCTTTTATGTCACACAGTGTTCCACTCCTGTTATTAGTCTTCATTCGTCACATTGCAGAGGTGCTGGAATGAAACGTCTGCTTGTTTTCAGCTGACAATAAGATCTGTAACAGGGTGGATATTCCAGAATGGGTGTAGAAAATGATAAAGGACATAGGGAGGTTTGAAAAATGGTCTGCATATCGTATAGGTCATGTCCACCAAATCTGATACATTTGTTTCATTGGGTGCCGAAGGAAGTTAATTGTGGATGGGGTGGGGGTGACAGTGAATGTGGACCTTGCCTACCTCTGGTTCATCAAGGCCTTCCACGCCATCCCACAAAAGAAGCTTGTTAACAAAAGGGGTAGTCTGGCCATGGGACACAAGGTGGTGAACTTTGTTAGGAACTGGTTAACAGACAGGATAAAGAGGGTGGATTTACATCATGTTAATCTTGGGAGATGGGATGACCAGCGTGGTATGATACTCCGGACAGAGTGTAGTGACTGAGAAGTGACCTGGACAACTTTGAAAAATGTTTTAAAGTGTGTCAAGTAACATTCAATGGCAAGAATTGCAAATGGATGCATTTTTGAAATAGGGAAAACCTGGGAAGTGATACAGGAAGGGGGTACAGTTGTTGATTATTACAAAGGAAGAAAGGGTCCTGGGCTTTGTCATTTCTGAAGACCTAAAGGTGTGTATGCATACTACAAAATCTGCAGGGTGGTTCATTTCCCTGCTGGCATTCTTAGGTGGAGGAATCACAAGCAGAAGGTGAGAGGTAGTTATTCAATGGCAATAAAATTCTACTGCTGCCCAACCTAGTGTACTGTGAGCAAGTCTGGAGGATGAATATTACAGAAGAACATTGACAGGGTGTATCAAATCTAGAGATGGGCGAATAAGATGGTACAAGAATTTCATCACAAAACATAGGAGAGAGTAAAGAATATCTGCATGTACTCACTGCATGAGAGGAGGGATTGTGTGTACATGATAGAAGCATGCAAGTACCTTCAGGGCATAAACAAGGTTCAGTAGCAGGCCCAGTGGCACTGAGGGTTGAGGCGTTGGATGCCACACCTCGTGCCATGCTAGTGACCAGGGTTTGAGAACGAACACGTGCCGCCAGGGTTCGGCAGAGTGACAGAGGATTGAGCATCTGGAGGACTGAATTTTAGAGTGTCCATCCTGTCAGCTGCTTGGTCTGCCTTCATGGACAGTGATGCCATTCTTTTAGCTAACCATCACCTTGATAAATAATATAAACTACTCTGTGTTTTTGTAATGTGAATGTGTATTGTGTCTTTTAGTTTGCTTGTAATGACATAAATGTCAAACAAATAAACTTGAAACATTGTCACTATACTGGTGCAGCCTCTAATTCATTTTGTCTCATGCACATTAGAAAGTTGCTTGGGGGGTTCCCAAGGGAAATCACCAGTTGTATTTTTTAGAGTTGATTGTGAGTGGAGCTGGCCTGTGTTCAGTACATCGAAGTCAAAAGAAAAAATTTCTGTCCGTTCAAGCAAGAAATACTCCTACACACTGTAAAATATTCAATTTCCCTTTATTCTTTTTCGTTCTTTGTTCTTTAATTATAGAGCCCAATGTTTCACCTGAAATTAGGCTTCTTCTGGGGTACTATTAATTGAAAATAATATTTGTTTACAAATACAGTCTTTGTGCTTCTTATGCTATAGCCCAGTTTTTTAATATACACTGGTTTAAAACAATCATTGTGGTTATGGTATTTCTGTTAAGCAGTCTACTTTTGGTTTTTATTCTTAATCTTCATTAATTAATTAATTTATTTATTTTATTTATTTCAGATTGGGATTAATACTTTTGAGTCAGATACTCATTTACAAAGGTTCCATGTCATACAGATACAAAAGACAAACAGACAACACATAGTTTATATAAGGTTACACAGATTACATGGTAATATACATCACAAATTACAACTGGTCCACATTAATACATAGGTTGCAGCGGTCAGTCATTAATCCTGGACACCCAGGGCACAATATAACTAGTTTAGGAATCAGTGCCAAAAGGAGAGTGCTGTATACAATACAGGTGTAGATTGAAACGTATGGCCTTATTAGGGTAAGTGCAGAGTACAGCAAACATAACATGGAGAAGACTTGCTTGGTAGAGTGGAGCAACCAGAGAAGGCTTTGTTGGCTCATGGCATAGGAGACGGAGTGTACAGGGGAGGAGAAGGTGAGCAAAATGGGGGAGAGGTGGGGATAAAGGGAATAGGTGGGGGGGAATACCAGGGGGTGGGCCGTGGAATTGAGGGAATGGTTGCACGAGGTGGAGGTGGCTGGAAGAAGGAAGAAGGGGGAGAGAAGTGGGGTGGGGTCAGCAGTGACAGGTGGGGGTATTAGCAGGTTACACTAGTGTCGGAAAGAGGAGGTAGGATAGGAGCCAGGGAACATTGCTTTGGCAAGTGCAGGAAAGAGGTTATGGTTTGAGAAGACATTCACAGCAGTGAAAAGATAAAATAAAACTAAAAACTCAATTCTGAAATGCAAATATGCTTGTGCTTTTATGTTTCTTGTTGTTAAAGAAACTGAAAGTAGCAGCATCTTGGGCAGATACAGGAGCTGCAAGGCCAAGATAAATGTGAGGCAGTGGGCAGGATCCACAATGAGAAACTTTTAAAGTTTCCCTCCGCAACTGCCGTTGCGGACTGGAATCCTCTGCAGCTGCGGCAGTAGCGATTCACAGCTGCAGCAGTTGGGGAGAGTGCTACGGCGGGTTCCGCTGCCCGTAACAGTCTTCTGCAGCTGCGGTGCTGTCCATGATGACAGCATCCACAAGCTGCCGTATTCCATGGAGCTGGTCGTACTCTGGCTCCACCTACATGAATACCTGCAGCTACGGGTGACCTGTGGCTTCGCAAGTGGTTTCCCACTAGCACCGAGGTTTTCCCGCATCTCCGGGGACTTCTCCCCATACGTGAATCCTGCCCAGTAACTTTTAGATACAAATTTAAATACAGGTGGCTAGAGTGGTGATAAATCATTGTCATTTCATTTCTATTTTTAGTTGTGTTTTATCTTTTCATTACTAAGACATTAATGAAGATTAAGAATAGAACCAAAAAGTAGACTATTTAACAGAAAGACTATAGCCATGGTAAATGTTTTAACCCAGTGTATATTAAATTACTGGACAATAGCCCAAGAAAAAAAGACTGTATTTGGAAACAAATATTATTTTCAATTAATAGTTCCCCAGAAGTAGCCTAATTCCAGGCGAAACATTAGAATATATAATTAAAGAACAAAGAACGAAAAAAATAAAAATAAAGAGAAATTGAATATTTTTCAGTGTGTATTATCAGTTTTTGCTTGAGCAGCCAGTGACTTTTTCTTTTGACTCATATGCACATCAAACATCTCAGAGAGACAGTTTGTCATAGTTCATAATTCTTCACATATTTCTCTGTCTTTAAGCCTTTTCTCTGGGTCTCTATGGTATCCTTATTGGTACTCTGTATAACTGTAAACAATTATCTATGTATGGAAATTCATATACTAGCTTGATGCTAATCTACCTTCATTATGGCTTTATGGTAACATGGCTTTTAAAATGCTTACCTTTTGCTGTAGCATTGAGCTTTGGCTCTCTACTAGTAAACTGAGCAAGCAAGGCACATTACTAGCAGCCAGCTTTTATACTGCACTGATTGCAGTCAAGGAGCTTCAGCTAATGAGCACCATGCATGCATGACTACGCTGATGACGTCATGTGTCAGACTACAGTATCTGTAATTAGTCTCCTCTGCTATTATAGCAGCCTGCCTGACACATACAAAACTTGTTGCCTTGAAGCATGTAGCCAGTACAGTGGGTATGAAGAGTATAAGTCTTCAAGGTAAACCTAGACACATTTGGGCTTACCAAGGTGATCACAGGATACCCTGGGTAGTAGGGTGGGTGAGTAATCCCTATAAATTAATACACATTTGCACAGCATACTTGTCGGTCCCTGCTAGTAAAGCAGGGAGGGGGACTGACTTGCTGGACCTAGAGTTCCTTCCAAACTTAAGTTACTATATTACTTTGTGTGGTTGTGGACACTGAGGGAACTCTGTCAAAAGAATTCTCTTTAAACATTTGAAAAAAAAAAAGAAGACCCTCCCAAATGTCCTTAATAAATGAGCTCCCCAGATGTCCTTAATAAATGACATTTTTTCAGAGCTTGCTGATGGTGAGCATGCAACACAATTATTTTGCAAAGCAGTATGGGTCCTAGTGACCCAGGGGTCCAGAGTCTATTTCCTTCATCATTAGAAGAAGGTGAAGGCCCCATAAAACATCACCATCCCTTAACTTGCCTTCCTGTGTCTCCCTGCTCAGTTTAACAGTTTCTAATTAGTTCTACCATACCTGCTGAATTACAATGGAATGTCTAGGAGAAAATTACAATGTAATTGTTTAGGACAAAGAAATACACAGGTTTAGCAATCATTGCTTTTGCAAACTTGATAGAGTGACACAAACAACTAGGACAAAGGCGCTTTTTGCATGCTAACACATGTAATCACCATTCCTGCTGAGTCAGTAGCCGAATGCAAGTTGGTCAACTGGCAGCGCTAATGGGATGACTACATGGGTTACACTAGCGATGTCAGCCAACCTGCTTTCATTCAGCCACTGACTCAGCAAGAATGGTGATAACGTGTCAGCATAGTGGGAAAACTTATAGCATCTTTACTAAGGGAGGAACTGGTGGACTTCATAGAGGGAAATGGGCCACAGAACCCCTGACAACATGGGTTCATGAAGCAAAGGTCTTGCCAAACTAATATGGTTGACTTCTTCAACTGGATGACCATGGTAGCAGATAGGGAACAGGAAGTAGATATAGTATACTTGGATTTCAGCAAGGCCTTTGACTCAGTGCCCCACAGCAAGCAGGTGAAAAAGATATGAGACTTAGGGGTTAGGGGAAAATGTGCAACTTGGGTGGGGAACTGGCTGAGGGAAGGAACACAAAGGGTAGTAAGTTAATGGGAAGTTGTCAGTGGTAAGGGAAGCAACAAGCAGAATACTTTGGGCTGGTGCTGGGCCCCTGGTCCTTTTCAATGCATTCATTTATGACATAGGGGCAGCATAAAGGGCAAGATCTGCCTCTTTGCAAATTACACAAAGATTTGTGCAAGAGTGGACATGGAACAAGGGATAAGGGAACTTAGAGAGGATCTGGGTAGGTTGGAGAGCTGGTTAAAGATTTGGCAGCTGTACTTCAAGGCAAAAAAATGTAACGTTATGCACACTGGGGAGAGGAACCCCAAAATACAATATGAAATAAGATGGAGGGTGGTGCTTGAAAGCGCCATGGAGGAAAAGGACTGAGGGGGCATGATATCAGAAAGCCCAAAAACAATTGTGAGAAATGTACAAAACCAAGAAAATGGGAAAATGGTTTTCACAGAGTGTGGCTGGGATTTGGAACACTCTATCTGGCAAAGTAGTGAGCAGTGAAACTCTGAATACTTTTAGAAAGTGATTAGATATTTTTATGGATCAGAATCATAAATTCAGTCTCTGCTGAGCAAATGGTGGACAAAACAAGAGAGGCCTTGGGCTATTTTTTTGTCCGTAGTACCTACGGTATGTACCTATGTGTAATAGAGCCGTGGGCATGGCAAACAGGATTCTGGGCTGCATAGGAAGGGGGATAAGCAGTAGAAGTCAGGAGGGAATCCTCCCATTGTACAGGTCCCTGGAGTGACTACACTTGGAATACTGAACAAGGTACTACAGTCTACACCCGAGGAAAAACCCTGACAAAGTTGAAGCAATACAGCACAGGGCAACCAAGACAGTCCATGGACTAAGGGTCAAAACATATGAGGAGAAGCTACAGGGCTTGAACAATTAGGAGGCAGTACATCATAGAGGTTAAGAGTACTGAGCTGCAAACCTGGAGAACTGGGTTTGAATCCCACAGCCACCACTTGCATACTGTGTGACTGTGAGCAAGTCACTTAACTTCCCTGTGTTCCCAGGACACACCTGGAAACAAGCCATTGCTTAATGTTTCTTTCCTGGCCAAAAACTGTAAAATATGCACCCTTGAGGAAAGGAGGCAAAGGGGTGACATGATCGAGACATAGAAGTACCTGCACAGGATAAATTGGATGGACTCCAAGGAACTTTTCTCCTTGAGCTCAAGTACTGGGACAAGAGGGAACTCACTTGCAGGGGGAGATTCAAAGGGGATGTCCATAAGCACATTTTAACAGGAAGAGTGGTGAACAAGTGGAACAAGCTGCCAGAGGAAGTGGCACGAGCCAACTCAGTTAATAGCTTCAAGCAGGGAGGAGACAGGCATATGGAATTAGTGGGGGATGGGGGCAGAAACAAAGAAAAGGGATGACCACTAGGGCCAATGCAGAGTAATTAGTTAGGGTATGCAGACGGGATGGACAGACAGGCCTTTTTCTGCCGATATTGACTATTTTATCTGTACATCATGTAAATCATCCCATTGTGAGGTCAACTAGACGGTAAAAGTCCCCTGAAGCCTCTCTACTGTGTCGGACTAAGAGGCTGCACAGTTTGCACTATAGTAAGGCTGCCTCTTTTGGGGCATCAGGGATTTCAGGCACAAAGACAGCTGTGGAGAAGAACAAGCAAGAGAACAAGCAAAGGCATCAGGTACAATGATTAAGTATTTAATGTCATATAAAAAATTAAAAATGTGGTCTGTAAAAAGCTGTGCCATCTAGTGTGAGATGCTGAAGAGAACATTATCCTGCAGGGCTGAGAAATAGTAGCAGCAAGGAGACCTCTGGTGGTGGTCACTGAGATTGCCATGTATATTGCCAAAGGCATATTCTAACCCCCCAGCTAGTGGAAACTTCCCTTTAACTGAATGGTTAGAACTGCTGCCATCAGGACTCGGCATCCCAGGTTTGCATCCCTGCAAGGGCTGGATGTGCATTTGCTCACGTAGTGGAAACTGGTATAACAGCACTTTGAAATGTAAAACAGCAGTACTGACAGGGAAATCAACCGCATCACAGCTAGCAGCGTAAGTCACCAAAATGGCTTGCATCACTACTGACATGTGGTCCCAGAAATACACTTACCACCAGGATCAGGCTGGGAGTAGTCAACCAGTTTATGAAAACAAACTATATTTTACATGAATAAGAAAATATGGAGCTTTATTTAAAAAGCAATATTCACAGAAAAACACATGTTTGCAACAGGGGTGGTCCCAAGGGGGAACAAGGGGACTGAAACCCCCTTAAAAATATATTATCCTTTGAGTCATATCATTGTTCTAGACTGAAAATTGTATTTTTTTATGTGCTACCCCCCCCCCACCCCCACTGTTGAAGGCTTGAGCCTCCCCTGGGTTTGCTAGTAAAAGCTGGCTTCTCTTTTAAGGTTACACAGTTTCCATATTGCTATGAGTAACATAAACATTGCCTTCTTTAACTTGGGAAAGGATACAGAGTGCCTTTTCCACTATCCGCATGGTTAGAGTAAGAGAGTCTAATAAAGCACCAATGTAATTAGCTTTTTAGGAAGAAGTCACTCTTTGTGTCTGCAGTGCAAATGGGTCTCTCAGTGTGTAATTGATGAAGTTCTCCGCTGCTGTGAACTTTTCTCAGTGCTCACTAATGTGATTCAATTAAGCTTGCTAATAAACCTCACTAATGAGGGGTAATATTAAACTCACATGAAGCATGGAGGAAGCTGGTCGGTTCTAACCCCCCAAGGTATGGAATGGATAATAAGCATTGTGTAACTATCTGCACCAATGCAATTAAAAAAAAACAGAGATAACCCTTTCCAGGACCTTGCTGAATCTGTACATAGCTCATCAAAAACTGTTCCTTTCAATAAACAAATTAGAAAGAGGACAGAATTATGGCTACAATACCTAGTCTTAAACAGGGTGGGCCAGCAGTGAATGCATAAGCAGTCATGGCCTGTAGCTCATGGCTATTAAAACCACAGCTGGTTAAAGGGAAGCATTTGTGGACAGTGGACTTCACAGTTAAAAAACACTTTTAAAAAAGATATTGAGCTTACCTTTTGGTGGAAGTAATCCAAAGATATCTATAAACAAGGGTGCCCTATACTGATATAAGGCTGTCACCATTTTGTAAAACTTTGTGAGGTCATGCAGGCTGAAGCATAGAGATCCCATATATAAAAAGAAAGAGGAACAACATGTGGTGTACTAGGGGTTTACGTGCCACCATAATCAAATGGCCTATATTACGCCTCTGGGGATAATATAAAGATGAGTGTAGGGTCATGTGATGACCCTCTCTAGTGTATGTATGTATATATATATATATATATATATATATATATATATATATATGTAAAAGATAAACCACTCTGAGGTGTGCAGTCGTGTCTGATATACGCATGAGGCCACAGGCTGGAGTCGTCAACCCACTGGCGTGCGGCATATCAGAGCGACCACACACCCAGAGTGGTTTATCTATCTTATAAAATGTCAAAATTGTTTTGAAGGGGGGTAAAAGTGCAGGTGTGCGGTCGTGCTCTGATACACGCACGGTCATATAATGCTCATTCTCCAATAAATTCCAAGCAATTTCCCTACCCATTTTATATATATATATATATATATGATCTCTGTGGGCTGACACTGTGCCTTTAGAAACTGCTTCAGCCTGCTTGGCATGCCAAGGTTCCCTAACATGGTGGCAGCACCGTATCAACATAGGGCAGACTTAGTCATGGATGTTTCATGCTACCAGCTTTCAAACTTTGAGAACCACTGTTCCTAAATGTTCCCCTTTAAGAACCATTTTGAATCAAATCATATTAAAGGGATTTCACTGGCACCCATCCCAAGGGAGGTTGAAGATGATACAATTAAAACACATAATGGCAAATCTATGTAAATGATAACACACAAAAGGGTGTGTGGTCATACTTTTGATATATTCATAAGCCTAAGATGTTTTGTTAGGCACGAGGCAAAGCTGAGTAACTTCAACAAACTGAGAAGTGTGTATATATCAGACAGTGACTGCACACCTTGAAGTATGTCATCATACTCATAAAATGGGTGCAAAAATTAATGACAAAGGTGCAGACGTGAGGTCACTGGGGAATTTTGCACAGTCATGTAATGTGTTTGCACCAATGGTAGAGTAGGAATCTTCTTACTCAATTTATAAAAAGTGATATAGGTCAGTGAAACAAATCAGCAGAGGCAGATATTAGTACAGGAGGAGAGCACAGTAAGGATGCCTAATATCTGTACCTCGCCTTGAGGGGTAGGCCAGGGAGGTAATGTTGACTGGTGCTCCCGGTGGACATCCTTATATCAGCGTCATGCGAGTCTGTGCTTCCAGATGGCCCCATCCTGAGGGGGTAAGCCAGGAGGTATCACCGCCAAGGTAAGTCCCGGAGCAAGAAGGGAGGGAGGGAGTCTTACAGGATGCAGGACAGAGCTTTCAGGCACTGTCACGACCAAAAAGCACATTAAATAAAAAATAAAAAAAAAACATGGTATTAACCAGAAATCAGACTCTTTATTCTCTGTATCAGCCTGCTGTGATGTCACATCACACTGATGTGGAGAAGACCACAGCTGATCAGCCACCAAAGTGGGTTACGCTGTCAGACTAACTGAAAACAACAATGACTGTTTCTGTTGGCTTGCTCATGCTGTGAAGTCAGACCCTAACAGATAATATTAAAATAAAATATGCGTGACTGTGTGACTGCTCTTATTTTCTTACACACCCTCATGTTTTGCCTCTATAAACCACTGAAGCTTTGCTCTTATGGTTTATGTGACAAAACACAACTTGGATGTGTAAAAATACTTGATCACACCATCACCTGTACATTATTCTGTAAATACTGCGGGCCAGATATTCAAACTGCGCTCTTCTTATGCGCAACCGCTTGCGCCAAAATAGTTGGGGGTGTGGCTGGGCGATCATTTAGGAGTTGCGCCATTGAGCAACCCTGAATATCACCCCCGGCCACAGCCATCAGTATGGCGCAGTGGAACTTGCACCACCGCAAGTTGGTCAGGAGTGGAGCATTCAACTCTGCGGCGTTAGTACCATTGCGCCATGCGCAAAATCCCGATATTCAACAGGTGGCATGCAAATGGGGCCATAATTCATGCAAGGCGCAGGGGGGGCCATTTGCAACTGATTATGGCCCCATTTGCATGCCATTAGCATGCAGGTGCGCCAATCCCCGAGGACTTGCGCCTGGTGCCCTGCCAGGCAGCAGCCGTCAGGGACCGACTCCCCCTGCAGCCTGATCGTGGGCAAAAGAGTGAAAATCCCCACCACCACCCTCCACTGGCCCGATCGCCGCAACAGCAGAAATGTCCCCCCACCAGCCTGACCGCAGGCTGCATAGGTTCAAAACAACCCCCAGCAGCCCGATCGCGGGCAGCAGTAATGTCTCCCTCCCGAACACGCCGCTGGTGGTCAGTGGACCGTAGATCTGATCGCGGGATGTAATCATTAAACCCCCAAACATAGCCCTGGTGGTCAGTGGACCGATAAGCCTGATTGCGGGCTGAGAAGTAATGAAACACCCCCACCTCCTGATCATATCCTGGTGGTCCAGTAGACCGAAAATCCTGATACGCAGGATGTGGTTGTCAACCCCAGACACATCCCTGGTGACCTAGTGTCCCCCCCACCCACCCACCACAAGCCCACCACCCATCCCCCACAGCCGGGCGGGTGGGATGCTGCCGCCCGCTGGCTGTGGGGAGCGTGGTGGGGCTCGTGGGTGGGTGAGGTGGGGGGACATCAGGTCACCAGGATGTTCGGGGGTTTGACAACTGTCCGCGATCGGATTTTCGGTCCATTGGACCACCAGGGATATATTTGGGAGGTGGGGTGTTTATTACTTCAGCCCGCGATCGGGCTTATCGTCCACTGACCATCAGGGATGTGTTGGGGACACATTGCTGCCCGCGATCAGGCTGGTGAGGGGGGCACAGAGAGGGGTTGAGGCCAGCCACAGGTGGCAGCTGCTGTGTTGTGCCCTGCAATGCAGCAGCTCACCTGTGGGTGGCCCTCAACTTGATCCTTTTTTTGGGCTCAAAGTTGTACAGGCGCAGGTTGGGGGTTGCGCCTGCACAACTCTGCACAGCCCGGCTGAATATCGGGCTGTGCAGTTTATGCATGGTTCCTCCTCTTCCAGTTCAGCATGCATTCATTTGCATTGCGCTGTTGCTCAGCATGTTTTCTGTGGCGCAACTGCCTCCTGCTGAATATCGCAGAATGGAGCAAGTTCGGACTTGCGCAGGTGCAACCCTATTGCGCATGGCGCAACCCTTTTGAATATCTGGCCCTACATGTGAACCCTATTCTCCAGTTAGATGGCAGTGCTACAAAATGCTTATCCTACAGTAAATTCACAACTGTCATTGTAGTTTCAGTAAAATGCAAGTAGTAAAATCATCTTGCATTCCAATTGTGGGATGAAAAAAATCTTTTTTTTTTTTTAAATATATAGCATAATAGTAATAATATGTTAATGGATTCACTATCCTTAGCAAAAATCAGATTGTCTCAAGGAAATAAAGCACCCAGTCTTCACCTCATATTTCATTGTCTCCTCAATGGGGATGATTGCCTTGTATAGTGAATCCACTGTCTTATTTAATCACTGTATTGTGATCTTGTGTGTTACCTTTCTTTGCTTGTGCTTTTAAAATTGTAAAATCTCTCAGAAAGAACTAAATATACTGCTCCCCTCCTCCTCCTCCGTGTACTGCCTGGGACCCTGAAGGCTGAGCTTTCCCAGCAAGGTAATTCTGGGATACAGGGTGTGGCAAAAACAATAAGTGACTCTGAAAGGGCTGCCACAGTCATAGGAAATTATTCTCACCATAAAAACCTCAGGCTAGCACAAATAATTGTGTTTGGGGCATATAAAGCCCATATTAAGACTGAAAAAAGAATTTGTGTTATCTTGCTGAACCGTAAGTCAGCAACGTGTCACTTCTGATCAGACCAGTATTTAGGTAGGTGCTCACCACCACCAAAATACACATTGATGCTGCAGTATAAAATAAATAATTTATTATACATATCACAAAAGGCATGCGATTTGTATAATAAATTATTTTATACTGCAGCGTCAGTGTTTATTGGTGGTGGTGAGTGCCTGGTTATGATGTTGCAAAAGTTTTGATTTACCAGTCAGCCGAGTGCAAGCCCTTTTGTGTTTTTCTATATTTAGGTAGGTGCCAGTGCGAGCGTTGGTGAGCAGAGGCGCATGTCTGCCTGTGTCAGCCCATAGATGCCAGTGGACCAGGATATTAACAGCTGAAAGAACTACAACTCCAAGGTAATACTCACTAGACAAAACAATGATAAACTTTTCGGATGGAAGTAATGGTCTCACGGGTATAAATAAGGTACAAGAGGGAAGCATTTTTCAGAAAAAAGATGCTCAAGAAGAAGGTGACATTCTATGAAGCTGGAGGTGGGTAGACTCAGCAGAAACATAAGGAAGTAGTTCTTCACAGAGAGAGTAGTGAATGCCAGGAACAGCCTTCTGGCGGAAGTGGTGGGGCAAAAGCTGTGGCGGGATTCAAGAACTCGTGGGATAGGCATAAGGGAATTAGTCATTAGGAAAGGGAGGTCTAAGCCGGAGATGAAGTAGGGTCTACGGTATTACAGTAGGTAAGGAAAATGGGCAGACTTGGTGGGCCAAGCGGTCCTTATCTGCTGTCAAGTTCTATGTCTCAAATGTTCTCTATGTAGCCTAATCAAACTGTTGGAAAACCCTGACTATAATTTTGAATGTGACAACTGCCAAAAAGTTAAACAAATTGAGACTGAAATTCAAATGCCAAAAAATGAAATAAATAACCTGAAGGAAATTAGGAACCTTGAATGTTTCATAGACAATATGATAATGGACATGGAACCTAGTCCAGGAACTACTGTACTACACAGTCTATGGGGACAAATAATGAAACTAATCACTGTTAAAACAAGCATTTGTCAATTCTGAATGTTCGCCGCTGGTATTGTTGTTGTACCAGATCTTGCTTGTACACATTTTTTCCGTAAGTAGTTTGTATGATTTTTTTTTTCATTTTTTGTTCCCTGACCCAGTGCATCCCGGCATCGCGTGCACATGTGGAGGCACACGCATGTCATGCACTATGGAACGCCCCACCCAACCTGTTGTGTCATTACTGCCTGCGCCTGTCACTGGACCGCTATCCGGTGATGGCAGGACTATGACCAGAGACTCCCCCTCCCAGGAGAGGAGAGCCAGTGCTCAATCTTGCTTCCACCCTTGCCCCCCCCATGCCGGCACCCTGATGACCCTAGGTCACTCCCAAACCCAGGGTTGCCGGAGTACTGCAAGGTAAGGCATCCAGCGCCTCAGCACTCAACACCACCAGGCCAGCTTGTACAGATTTTTACTATATATTTATCCAGGTTAGCGCAGATGAGATGCAATATCTCATGTTCAGTGGTGTCCTGCTTTGACACATTGTTAGATTGTAATTACCCAGGACAGAGCATCTGACAGGCAATATGTAAGCAATAACCCACTCCAGGGTAAATGGTTATTGGGGATTAATCAACACCCCGGTGCTGTGAGGACACTTGGCCGCTTAAGTGGGCTTACATATTTTGACCCCAAATGTCCAACAGTCTTTTTATGATCTGACAATTATGATCAAGGTAGGCAGAATTTTAAAAATCCCATCCAAAAGGTGATTTCGCTGCGCGACTGTAGAAACAAGTTTTGGAAGGGATTTGAAAAATGACACCTGCCATGACCAGGAGGTGGGGTAACAGAAGAAATATGTTGAACATTAGGAGCCAAACTCTGCAAAAAATAAAGTTATGAGTAAATGTTGGAACAATTCTTTTCCTCATAACTTGTTTTTTCAGATTTTAACCCCACATTTTCTGTTTTTTTTTCACTTTCTCTTTTTGTCCCTTCTCTGCTCTGCACACAGTCCCTGTCTCAGAACCCTCAAGCACCTCACAGGTATGTCACTTGAGGACCAGTTAGTCTGCTCCTAAGGTGCGCAGCTCCATATACCTCTAGAGCCCCTGGATGACCTCCCCCAGGCAAGGCAGGGGAGGACCTTCCAAACCTCCCTCGAAACGTGATGATAGAGCACGCACTGTGGAGTCTGCTCCTGGTTCCTCTTGTGGTCATGGTGCAGTGGGTTCATCACCTGGAATGGACGCAGGGTATTTGCCTTGTTCTTGGCCCACCCCCTCCTATGTCGGTGTGTGAAGAGGATCAATGAGACGGATGCGTGCTGAGACATGCATCCTCTCTGGTCCTCGGTGGATGTTGCCCCTCCCTGCTTGACTACTTTCCCTGTCTGCACCAGCAATGCCCGTGGTCACCCAGGTGGTGGCGGTAGAGTGGCAGAGCAAGCAACCCACCCCTCCCTGAAGAAGGAGAGCAAGCCTTCGGGCACTCAATCCTTCTCCCCCAGCCGACCCCCAATGGCCTGGGCTCATTTCCAAACCTGGGTCGCCAACATAGTGTGAGGTGTGGCATTCAGTGCCTCAACTCTCAGTGCCACCGGGCTGGCATTGCCCCAAATTTTCAACATCTTTTTATGACTACTCCTTCTGAGCATGAAAGGTGTCATTTGTAAAATAATGGCTGAAATGTCATTTTGCACCACAAGTGTTAGAACACATTTTGGGTATGATTTGAAAAATGACAGCTGTCACATTCATCAGGTGGTGTGAAAAAAAGCTGTGTTGAAAAGTTGAGGTAAAAAAATTGAAAATTACCACAGTTACAAGCATGCATTGAAAAATTGCGACATAGTTGTTTTTTCATATTTCTACCCCAAATTTTCAACATAGTCTTTTTATGACCCCACACAGCCTTATTATGAGTCCACCTCATGAACAAGGGTGGAGAACATTTTCAAATCCTTCTCAAAAGATGATTTCATGTCAGAAGTGCAGAAACACATTTTAGCCAGGATATGAAAAATGATAGTTGTCACATTCAAGAGGTGCTGTGAAGAAATGGCTATACTGAAAATGTGTTGTCAAAATATTAAAAATTACCAAAGTTATGAGCCTGCATTCGTAAATTTCAATATAGGCTCATTACATTTTGTTTTTTTAATATTTGTACCCTACATTTTCAACATAGCCTTCTTACAACCCCACCTCATGAACAAGGGAAGAGGAAAATTTTCAACTCCTGCCCAAAGGTGATTTCATGCAGTGACTGCGAAATCACCTTTTGGGACACAAAAACACATTTTAGCCAGGATTTGAAAAATGACAGCTGTCATGTTCATAAGTTCAAGTTCAAGTTTATTATAGGAAAACTCCGTTGAGCAAGTTCATTCACAAGGAGGTCCTGAGACATTTGCACATACATAACATTATTAGATAGATAGGAACAATTGTATGAAGATAAACTCTGTGTGTACATATAATACAGGTGATATACAACATAGTAAATTACCAAGTAGCTACAACATAGCAGCGAAGGGTCCAGTTGGCTCGTATAATATGTCAAGTGGAGAGAATATAAAAGAGAATAGGAACATTTATACCAGGTAGGCAGTTACATTCCAGCTTGGGGAGTAGTAGGGCAATCAGCACACAAAGGCTTGACTTATAGTTAAGGGAAGCCTAGTAGCAGCTGCAGGTGTGTTTTATTTTAGAGCCTGTTAGTGTTTTGTAGGGATTGATTGAGATAATGCTGGTTAACTGTGAAGAAATGGTAATGTTGAAAATTTGGGGCTATAATATTGAAAATTACCAAAATTACAAGCTGGCATTCACAGATTTCAATGTAGGCTCATAACTTTGTTGCTTTTAATATTTGTACACCAAATTTTCAACATGGCCTTCTTATGACCCTACGTCATGAACAAGGGTGGAGAAAATGTTCAACTCCTGCCTGAAAGGTGATTTCGTGCAGCAGCCACAAAATCACCTTTCAGGAGAGATTTGTCTAATTCCACTGCCATTGTTCATGAGGTGGGGTCCCAAAAAAGGCATGTTGAAACTTTGGGGCACAATTACTCAAAAATGGGTAAGTTATGCCACTAAGTTCAAAACACCAGTGAAATACACTGAACTGCATATCTGATTTCCTCAGTTTGCAGTTCAGCTTTGAAGAATGAAGACATGTCTGCAGCCAGAGAGGATTACAGAGTTAGTCCCCTGGTGGGCAAGTAAGGGCTTGGGGGTGGTGGGCTGGTGGGTGCTGAATGGGATGGTCAGATGAGGGGGACTAATAGTGCAGCAGACATCAATGGATGGGTTTCTTTTTTACAGGGTTAAACAAAATCGGTGAGGGGCGGTTTTCTTTATTTCAGGTGGCAACACTGGGGTATTGGGCACCCCAGTGTCCGTGTTATTTTGTGGGGGGTGTTGAGTGGGAGGGTTGGGTGGGTGGATGGACAGTAAAGGCGGCACCAGCAATAGACATTGTTGGACGGTCGATGGGCGCTTTATTTTTACAGGATATATATATATACATGCTTTGCAAAGAAACTTTGTTAATGCACTAGTTAGGGTTCCAGTGTCAAAAGTAGTGATATGTGGTGTTAGGGTTTTCAACCCTAACACTCCAATTCCGCCCTGCAGGCAGCAACAGGCATGGGGTGTGCCTTGGGGTTGTCAACCCTGATGCTCACCCCATTCCATGAGTAAATAAGCTGAGATGGATACAGTATATGAGAATGGGGTGAGCATTAGGGTTGACAACCCCAAGGCACACCACGTGCTTTTTGTAAAGAATGTCCTTACTTATCCTTATTTGCCAGAGGGAACATCTCCAATCCATGCATAATTTTTGAGGTATTGTAATCATATCCATATTTCCTTGTGGGAGCATGGGGCCATCTAGGCTCTGCACTTACATCACTTCTTAATGGTATCCATATTTGAGTGTGCGAGCGCAAGAGCCATCCATAATTTTTGAGATATTGTAATTGTATCCTTATTTCCCTGTGGGAGCGCAGGGTCCTCTGGGTCTACACTCCAATCAGTCCACAATAGTATACATATTTGCATGCTCCCATCCATAAATTTAAAGATACTGTAGTCATCTCCCATCCTGTGCTGCACAGCACCAAAGAAAGCCCTTACATTGCAATGTTATCCTATGGGAATCAGTGGAGAATTTGAAACCTGTATAACTCCACACCAAATCACAGAATCACAGAAGGTGATGGCAGAAAAGGACCTCCCAGCCCATCTACTCTGCCCTGTACCACCCTAGTCCAGCCTACCATATCTTAAGACCCCCCCAACCCCTTAGCCCCAAGTGCGTGCGGTCTTGAATCCCTCTACAGTCTCTGAATTGACCACCTCCTTTGGAAGCACATTCCAGTTCTCCACCATCCTCTCCATGAAGAATTGACCTCAAACATTGGTTCTAAAGTGCCCCCAGAGTCCTTGTTCATCCCTTTGATATATTTAAAGATATCGATCATGTCCCCCTCTCCCTCCTGGTCTCCATTGTATATAGCCCCAACTCCTTGCATCTCTATTCATATGATTTGCCCTTCGTCCTCTGCACCATCTTGGTCACCATTCACTGAACCCTTTTGATTGAGTCTATATCTTTGCATAGGTAAGGCCTCCAAAACTGGACACCATATTTGAGGTGTGGCCTCACCAGGGCTTGATACAGGGGCACCAAGATCTCCCTATGCCTGCTGGTGATCCCCCTGCTGATACTTGCCAGCATCCCATATGCCCTCCCCACCGCCCTTGAACATTGCTTCCCTACCTTGAGGTTGCAGGAGACTGTCACCCCCAGATCCCTCTCATCCTCTGTCACCCTGACTTTCTCCCCTGCTAGCATGTACTTGGCCCTTTGGTTCCTGTGTCCCAGGTGCATAACAGCACACTTCTTGATGTTGAAGTTTAGCTGCCAGGTCTCTGCTCATTCCTCCAGTACTCAGGTCCCTTCTCATGTCCTCCACCCCCGCCAGGGAAGTTAACTCTGTTACAGATTTTTGTGTCATCTGCGAAGAGGGCCACCCTCCCTTTCAATCCGTCTGCAATGTCCCAGCACTGGTCCCTGGGGAACTCCACTCTTCACCTGCCCGACCCCCGAGTGCACCCTGTTCAACACCACACTCTGACTTCTGTCTGCCAACCAGTTTTCTACCCATCTTGTTATGATGGGTATATCTTGAAATGAATATATTTTCACCAAACCAGCAAAAGGCACATCGGTAGGGAAAGCCCTTTGTACCCTGAAAATTTCATGCAAAAAGTGGAAGCCATATCTTTACAGCAGAGTGACAAAGAAACAACTGCGTACACCTCACAGTACAATATTATCCTATGGGAAACAAAGGAAAATATAAACACCCAGAACTCCAGAGCAATGAAATTTGCTTTCACCAAAACAGCAAAAGGCACATCCATGGAGCAAGCAAGCCTTTTGTATCCTGAAAATGTCAGACCAAAATTCCAGAGCATTTCTTCAGTGTGAAGTAACAAAAAAAAAACTATAAAAATTATTTTTTTTGCAAATTGCAAAACAGGATCCTGTTTCGGGATTCTTTTTTTTTGCAAATTTGGGAAAAAGGATTTTGGCAGGTTAAAAAAATACCTTTCCAGCTGATTTATGAAAAAACTGTCACCATAATCCAATAGAACTGGTCCTGATAAGCAGAACACATGTGATTGTTACTTCAAAAACATTATTTTTTCTGTTTTTTAACTTTGTTTGCCTCACTAAGAAAAAACAAGATGGTGGTAGCACAAAAAAAGATTCCCTATTTGCTACAAAGGATTACTAATTAATGACACAGGATGCCCATATGTGACACAGAATCCTGTTTTGAGGCTCACATTTAACATTTCCCATTAAAAATCATGGGACATTTTAAAATGTAATAACTTTTGAATGGATTTGTTCACCAAATGTTCAAATGGCACATCTGTGATCCAAGACCATCCTACCCTAAACTTTTCAGATCAAAATCCCAACCCATCTTTGCACAGCTGCACGGCAAAGAATTTAACAAAAAAATGGTGGTTTTTACACTTTTGACACTTCATATCTCCACACCCACACATCCGACTGGAATGACGCTTGATGCATCAAGAGCTCGTCAGTCCCTGATAGCGCATGCAAATCAGTTGAATGGTAGCGGAGTTATTAAAGCTCAAAAAGAACAAAAAATGATTCCCCATTTGTTACAAAGGATTACTCATTTGTGACACAGGATTGCCCATTTGCGACACAGAATCTTGTTTCAAGGCTCATATCTAACTTTTCCCATTGAAAATAAAATGTAATAACTTTTGAACAGATTAATATTTTTTTTTCAACAAATCTTCAAAAGGCACTTCTCTGACCCATGACCTTTCTACTCTAAAAGCTTTCAGACCAAAATCCCAAGCCGTTCTTGAGCAGCAGCGTGACAATGAATTTTACAAAAAAACAGCAATTTTACATTTTTGACACTCTGTATCTCTGCACCCATTCATCCGACCAAAACAAGATTTGGTACATAAAGAGACCTGTGATTCTTGATGGCACATGCAACATTTTCTTTAAATTAGTTGAATGGTTGTGAAGTTATTAAAGTGCACAATTTCGGGTTTAACATAAAAGCGAAGGTTTAACTCTAACTATGGGTCCGTAACCTCGCTATATATATCTGTAGATATATATATAGATATCTAAAGTATGAGGGATGGTTTTCTTTATTTCAGGTGGTGACACTTGGGGATTGGGCACCCCCACTGTTAGTGTTATGTTTGGGGGGGTGAATGCTGAGAGGGAAAGTCGAGTGGGGGGGGACAGTTATGGGGGCACCAGCAACAGACATCAATGGATGGTTTTCTTTGTTACAGGGTGTATTTTCTCAGAAGGCTGATCGTGACAGATCAGCTCTGCTTGCTGGGTGGCATAGATCAAAGGAAAGAGCCAACCTATGCTTGGGCTGGCTCTTTCCTTTGAAATACACAAAGTTTCTGCCCAGCAAGTCAGAATACTGTCATGATCAGCCTGTCTGATTAGTGGTGTGACACTGATAAACCCCTTGCAGACCACTTTGCATTGGACTGACAGTGTCACACCCCTCAAAAGCCACACTCCTAACAACATTTTCACTGTTCATCTCCATCTCAATTTGGAGGGGAGGGGAATTCTTAAGTTGAAAATAGAGGGGTTCATTGGTGAAAAGTGGGGTTTAAACTTGTGAAGGGAGAGGGATGGGAGAAAATGCTGTTGAGGAGGGTCTGATTAAGGAGGGACTCTGTCTCCAGCCCCCTGGGGAGCTGGAGGAATGCGGGAAAAGGCCGACTGGTAAAATGCAGACCAGGGGAAAATGGAATCCCCATGGGAACACAAGCAGGGGAAACGGAAGTAAAGGGAAAGGGTGGAAGGTAGTCCTGCTAAATGCCAGGAGCTTGGGCAATAAAATGCCTGAGCTCCAGGTGATGCTAACTGAGGGAGCGGTGGATGTGGCAGTGGTCACTGAGACCTGGGCCACCGCAGGACATGACTGGGACCTGAACCTGGAGGGTTACACTATGTTCAGGAAGGACGGTGGGGGAAGGAAGGGAAGGGTAGCAATAATAGTCAAAAACTGCATTGGCATAGGGGGAGTAGAGGAGGAGGAGGGAACCGTGGAGGCGATTTGGGTCACCTTGATAACAAGGGGGGGGCAAGAGTGTAAAAATAGGAGTGTTGTATAGACCTCCTGTGCTGGCGGAGGAGCTGGAGGAGAGTCTGGTGGCAGATGTTGGGAGACACTGCAGATTGGACAGGGGAAGGGTGGTGGTGTTGGGGGACTTAAACATGCCAGGAACAGACTGGGAGACTATGACATCCTCGGTGGCCAGGGAACAGAGGTTGTTGGATGTCCTTCAAGATGCGTTCCTAACTCAGCAGGTGGGGGAACCAACCAGGGAGGCGCAGGTACTGGATCTGGTCCTGGCAGACAGTGACCAGATTGGGGGCCTGGAGGTAAGGGACCCATTGACGGGGAGTGACCATGCCACAGTCTGGTTCTGCCTGGACCTAGGAGGGGTAGAAGGCTGCACAAAGAGGAGGTAACTGACTTAAGGGGGTGGATTTTAAGGAAATGGCAAGGATCCTTAAGGAGCATTTGGATGTGATTGGGTCAGACATGGACACTGACAGTAGGTGGGAAATAATCAGGAGAGGGGTGCAGGATGCTACCAGCATCTGTGCCAGAGTAAGACGAAAAGGTGGTAGGACCCGAAAACCCTGCTGGTGGACCAGGAGGTCCAGGAGGTAGTCTTGAGGAAGAAAGGCAGCCTATAGGCAATTCAAGTGCTCAAGGAGTGAAAGGGATTGAGAGTGCAGAACTGATGGCTAGCAGGGCCACTAGGGTGGTGAGGGCAGTTAAGGCAAGGAAGGAGCAGAACCTGGCCAGGGAAATTAGGAGAGGGAACAAGGGGTTCTTTAGATACATTGGGGAAAAACAAAGGATGAAGGGGCAGATTAGCAGGATTAAAACAGGGAGAGATGGGCACAAGACCCGGGAGCAGGCTGAGGTACTAAATGAGTACTTCACCTCCAGTTTTCACCAAGGAAAATGGGGGTGCTGCATCATACATGGGAGGAGACCATGATACTGAGGAGGGTGGGATCCTTACCGATCGGCGGGTCTGGGGAGAGGGGGAGGCATCACTGGCAGGAGGGGAGAAAGCTAAGCAGGGAGAAGAGGTAACGGAGGTGGAAATCACAGCAGGGAGAGTGAGGGAAGCCCTCAGGTCCCTTAAGACGGAGAAAGCACTGGGGCCATTTAAATTACATCCCAGAGTGCTGAAGGAACTTGTGGATGTCCTGGCGAAACCCCTGGCGGAGCTTTTCACCATCTCTCTGAGGACAGGGTGGGTGCCCCAGGACTGGAAGGTGGTGCATATAGTGCCTATCCACAAGGGGGGATCAAGGGAGGTGGCAGGGAACTACAGGCCTGTCAGCCTGACATCGGTGGTGGGCAAGGTGATGGAGGGCATTGTCAAGGAGAGGCTGGGGGACCTGGAAAAGTCAGGGTGACTGGACGATAGACAGCATGGATTCATTCCAGGGAAATCATGTCAGACAAACCTTGTGGAATTCTATGACTGGGTGATGAGTGCCTTGGACCTGGGTAGACCAGTGGACGTCCTCTTTCTAGACTTCAGCAAGGCATCTGACTCTGTTCCTCATGAGGGCCTGTTGGATAAGCTGGGAGAAATGGGAGTGGGGAACCAGATGATCAGATGGATAGACAATTGGCTCCAGGACTGGATGGTCTCATCCCCAAGGAGGGTCATTAGTGGGGTCTCACTGGGATCAGTCCTTGGGCCCCTCCTACTCAATGCCTATGTCTCTGACATAAGGACAGGTATCTGGAGTGTGATGAGTCTCTTTGCGGATGACTCAAAATTGGGGGCGGTGGTGGATGGGGAGGAGTGGAGGGTGGCCCTACAGGGGGACTTGGAGGCTCTGGAAAGATGGTCTAGAAAGTGGAAGCTGAGGTTCAATGCAGGGAAATGCAAGGTACTGCACCTAGGGGCCAGAAACCCAAGCCAAGTGTACACCCTGGGTGGGGGGGATGCTACAAGTCTCGATGGCTGAGAGGAACCTGGGGGTGGTGGTGGATGTCAAGATGAACAACTTGGAGACTTGTAGGAGGGCAGCAGCCAAGGCCAACAGAACGCTGGGATGCATCGCTATTGGGATCACCTCCAGAAGGAGGGAAGTGATATTCCCTCTGTATAACTGCTTGGTGAGGCCACACCTCGAGTACTGTGTGCAGTTTTGGAGGCCACACTTAAAGAGGGACATTAAACTCCTGGAGAGAGTCTAGAGGAGGGCAACCAAAATGATTTGGGGCTTGGGGGACAGGACCTATGGGGAGAGGCTCGAAGAGCTAAATATGTACACATTGGACGAGAGAAGGACCGGGGGACATGATAGAGGTCTTCAGGTACATGAAGGGGTAAATAGGGGAGGAGCAGTCAGGGTGCTTTGAAGGAAGGAGGAAGGGAAACTAGAGGCATGGGTGGAAGTTGGAGGGGAAGATTCAGGGAGAAAGGAGGAGTGCTACTTCACTGAGAGGGTGGTGGAGCCATGAAATGCACTGCCCAGGGGCTGGTGGAGGCAGAGATGGTGGAGGGTTCAAGAGGGGGTGGGACAGGTACAGGGGAAGGGTTCTGGAAACAAAATCCAGTGCAGCGAGAATATCCGGAACTGGGAAGGGAGAAGCCAGAGAAGGCGAGGGGGGCAGCAAGGTCAGCTCACAGGGTGGGGGCTGCCCAAACGAGCAGACACGAAAGACTGTTAGGCCTATTCTGCTGGCATTTTAGTATGTTAGTATGTTCATGTGCACATGGTGAACATAAAAAGGGGTAGGGAGAAGGAAGATGAGTTAAATGATGACCGGACCCTAGTAAATCCTAACAAAGGAGCAAAAAGAGGTAGGCAGGCAGATAGATTTGGCTCTGAATCTTACATGCATAATATTATCCTAAGCAAAAGGTATGAGACGCTTACTACAGACTATGATGAGATTGATAACAACAAGCAAACGCAAACCATAGCTTCATGACAAAATGTAGTAACTGATGACTCGATCAACCAGTTTACTTACACAGTAGTGTACAATGGAAACAGCTAAATATGGTAACATGTTTTCCAGGTGCTAAAATAAAGGACATTAGAGCCAGTCTTAAAGGAATTCTGTACAAAGTTGGGGAAAATCCTACAGCTGTTCATGTTGGAACAGACAATATAGGAAAAACTTCAGAAGCAAAAATTTAAAAATAATTCATAAAATTGGGAAATGAACTCTGAGAGGTTGCACTCTGATTTTTTCTGAAATACTGCCTGTACCTAGGGCATCAGGGAGGTGACAGAAAGAAATTATTAATATAAATGCATGGTTAGATGACTGGACTTTCAAAAATTATTTTCACCTAATTAAGCACTGGGACCTGTTCTGGGGTAAGAAATATCCTTTCGTTAAAAATGGATTGCAACTAAGTACTGTACCTGGGGGCAAAAGTACTAGGCGAAAGATTTGAAAATGTGTTGAAGACACATTTAAACTAATTCAAGGGGGCAAAGGGAGGGTTCCTACAAGGACAGGAAACTTTACAGGAAAGAGTCATAAGGCTATGGAACTCATTATCTTATCACTGAATGCAAGACACCCAATTAACAAATTTGAGAGTTGGGATATGTGCCACTGGACTGGAGGATGGCACATGTAGTGCCGTTACACAAGAGTAGACCAAGGGACGAACCGGGTAATTATCGTCCGGTGAGTCTTACCTCCATAGTGTGCAAACTCATGGAAACAATACTAAAGGAAATACTGGTGTTGTACCTGGAGGACAATGGCCTCCTGGATGTGAGGCAGCATGGGTTAATTTTGGGGAAGTCCTGTCAAACCAACCTGATACAATATTATGACTGGGTGACAGGTGAGCTGGATGAGGGTCATGCAGTGGATGTTTTTTACTTGGACTTCAGCAAAGTCTTCAATTTGGTGCCTCATGGGTGGCTTGGGAGGAAGCTAACTGATATAGGGGTAGGGGCAAAAATGACAAACTGGACTACAAGCTGGCTGAATGGGAGGCTGCAATGGGTGGTGGTGGGAGGGGAGCTCTGAACTCTGAAGCCAGTGATGAGCGGGGTACCATAGGGCTCTATACTGGGACCAGTATTATTTGGGCTCTTCATATCAGACATTGTGCATGAGATGGTGAGCAAGGTAAGTCTGTTCACAGATGACACCAAAATGGGAGCATTGGTGGATGGAGAGGAGGGATGGAAGCAGCTGCAGGTGGACCTAAGCAAGCTAGAGGAGTGGTTAGAGAGCTGGCAGCTGGGGTTCAATGCAAAGAAGTGTAAGGTTATGCACTTCAGGGTGAAGAACCCAAAGAGAGAATACTGGCTGGGGGGTGGTTAAGCTGGGGATCACAGAGGAGGAGAAGAACCTAGGGGTAATGGTAACAGGGACCACGAACAATACTGCCCAGTGCAGGACAGTGGCTGCAAAAGCAAACAAAATGCTGGGGCGCATTGCAAGGGTTTTTTCATCCAGGCAAAGAGAGGTGATCTTGTCCCTCTACAGGTCACTGGTAAGGCCGCACTTGGAGTATTGTGTGCAGTTTTGGAGACCATACCTAAAGCGTGATATCAGGCTACTGGAGGGGGTGCAGAGGAAGGCAATGAAGATGATATGTGGAATGGAGGGGCGAGACTATGAGAGCAGGCTGGGAGACCTGAATATGTACACCCTGGAGGACAGAAAGGATGTGGGGACATAATAGAGACATTCAAGTATCTGAGGGGCATCAATAAGGATGGGGCAGACAGGGTCTTTAAACTAAGGAGGGGGAGGGACACCAAGGGACATCAGCTAAGAATAGAGGGGGGAAGATTTAGGAGGGAAATGAGGAGACACTATTTCAAGGAGAGGACAGTATATCGTGGGCTGTAGTAAGAGGTAAAATAATCCTGGTGGTCTAGTGGCCCCCACCCCATATGCCCGATCACAGGCTGTAGTAATAATAAGGATAACCCTGGTAGTCTAGTGGACCCTCCTCCCTCCCTGTATGCCTGACTGTGAGCAGTAGTAAGAATAAAGATAATCCTGGTGGTCTAGTGGACCCCCACCCCATATGCCCGATCACAGGCTTAGTAATATGAGAGATCAACCTGGTGGTCCAGTGGTACCCCCTCCCCACCCACCCACAGAGGCCGCCACCCAGCACCCTCCCCGTCATCAGTGGGGTGGCAGCACCCCACCCACGTACCACCCGGCCACCCGCCAAATGACAGCATACAGTACACCTATTGGGCTACAGTGTGGACCAATGGGCTTTCAGACCATACTGTACTACACAGGACCAGATATGTTGAATGAACGGATTGTTGAATGCGTTATGGGGAGCCTCTGGGGCCCACGGGGGACACTTGTGTGCTCTCCATTGACACCGAGAAGGCTGGCAATTGGCTAGAATGGGAATATTTGTTTGTGATTCTGCCCTGGTTTGGTCTGGGGGAGAGCTTTGTGGGGTTGGTTAGGGTGATGTACAGGTCTCCAAGGGCACAAATCCTGATTAATGGTACCCTATCAGATAAGTTTGATTTGTTGTGGGGAACCAGACAGGGCTGACCCCTCTTCCTGCTCCTATTTGCACTCACATTGGAATTACTGGTGGTTGCAGTTAGGCAGAACCAAGATATACAAGGGGTGCGGGGGAAGTCGGGCCACATGCATAAGATCACCTCATACGTAGATTATATCCTGCTTTTTGTTAGGGAGCCATGAGCCTCGATGCCAGCTCTCCTCAGTGTGGCAGCAGAATTTGCACAGTTTTCTGGTTATAAAGTCAACCTGAATAAGTCGGAACTCCTTTGTTTGGTAGGGGTGGGGGGGCTATTGCAGGAAGCCTGGGGTTTGAGGATGGTTAAGGATTATTTTACTTATTTGGGCATTCGTATTGGCAAAAGTGTGGGCACCCTTTATGAGCTTAACTATGTCCCTTTAATTAGGACAATAGAGGCCGATTTGCATCAGTGGAAGTCCCTGCCTATTTCCGGGCTCGGCAGGATTAACCTTATAAAGATGAACAATTTGCCCAGAGTACTTTATGTAATGCAAATGCTCCATGTCGGCCTCACAAATGCAAATATTAAAAGATTGGACTGCATTTTCTGCCTTCATATGGCAGGGCAAGAGGCCTCAAATCTGGACCGGGGAGGGTTGAATTTTCCAGACCTATGCAATTATCACCTTGCAATTCAACACCAGTATGTGCAGAACTGGGTTAATCACCCGCCGGTGGTGAGTTGGATTGATCTAGAGGAGATGGGGTGTCCTGAGTGTTTGTCTGCCTACTTGGCTAGACAGAGGCATACAGTATACCTGAGGCTGGGAAACGTTAACCCAATGCTAGCAGCAGTCCTGGACTGCTGGACAAGGCTGCTGCACTGTAGGAGAATTTGTACAGAGGAGATGTTGTTGCTCCCTGTAGCAGGGAACCCCTTCTTTCTCCCTGGGTTGGAAGATATAGGTTATCGGGAGTGGAAATCAAAGGGGATTCATTCTGTGGGAACATTATATGGGAGAGATGGTGTCTACTCCTTTGAAGATCTCCAGAAGGCTCTGGGACTAGGCAGACAGGACTTTTTCCATTATTTGCAAGTTAGGGCCTACGCACGATGCATCGGCGACGAGCCCTTGGTGACCTCTCCCATGTGATGGATAGAACAACTGGTATATAGAGCTAGGAGGGACCTTAGGGGCCTTATTCACAGGGCCACCTAAGAGGGATGGAGCTATTTCCCAGACCTTACGCAGAAAACCAAGAACTTGTGGGAACAGGACTTAGGTACTAACATAGAGGCGGAGGAGGATTGGAAATTGATTCTGACCCAGCACATGGGGATTTTGGTATGTATCAAATTTAGAGAATCACATTATAAGTTTGTCCACCTCCTATACTGCCCACCACAGATAGTACATAAGTATAAACTGGCAGTTTCCCCACTTTGTGGATGGTGTGGGGAAGAACTGGGCACTTATTTTCATTGTTTCTGGCTGTTGCCAGACCTTACAGACCGTTTGGAAGGCGGTGCTGGCTGAGCTAGGGCATATGATGGGAAGACAGCTCCCGGTCTCCCCTCTCCTGTGCCTTTTTGGAATAGAAGATCGGGGACAGAAGGGATGGTTGACCCATCTGAGGTAGGTAAGAGTTTTCTTAGTTTTGGCATGCCACTGCATTCAAAACACTTGGGTGTCAGGTGTCTCTCCAACACTAGTGGCGGTGGCGGTCCTTGACCCTTCAAACCCTGTCTCTAGAAAAACTTACCTTGGTGGTACAAAACAGAGGGGAGTGATTCTTTCAGATGTGGGATCCTTATCTGCAGTCCCTGTCCCCTGAGGAAGTGCGGATCCTCCATGAAGGAGTCGAAGACTGAGGGTGTCTTGGATGGATAGGAGACTTGGTGGGTTGGCCCGCTCATACTAAACAGTGGAAATAATAACATTTTTTTTTTCTTTTGGTTGTCTGCCCTCCACCCTGTAAGAAGCCCTTGATTACTTAACAAATTTGAAACATAGAAACAGAATTTGATGGCAGATAAGGACCGCTTGGCCCACCTAGTCTGCCCATTTTCCTACCTAACAGATAAGCTGCAGATCCTAGTTAACCAACAGCTTACTTCCTCCTACCCCCACTAGGACTGCCTTATGTCTGTCCCATGCATTCTTGAATTCCCCCACTGTTCTTGACTCCACGACCTCCTCAGGGAGGCTGTTCCACGCATCCACAACCCTCCTCCATGAAAAAATACTTCCTCACATTACCTCTGAGCCATCCCCCTCTATCTTCAAATTGTGCCCCCTTGTTCTTGCACATCTCTTTTTCTGAAAGTTGCTACCCTCTTGGACTTTGTTGATTCCCTTGAGGTACCTGAAAGTTTCTATCATGTCCCCTCTCTCCCTTCCTTCCTCAAGGGTATACATATTAAGCTCCTTTAGTCTTTCTTCGTATGTCTTCTGGTGCAGACCCTGCACCATTTTGGTTGCCCTCCTCTGGACAACCTCCACTCTGTCTATGTCTTTGCGGAGATGGGGTCTCCAGAACTGCACACAGTACTCCAGATGGGGTCTCACCAACTGTCTGTACAGAGGGATAACAACTTCCTGTTTTCTACTATTGATGCCTCTCCCTATGCATCCCAGTATCCCCCAGCCTTCCTTACTGCCTTCTCACATTGCTTGCCCACCTTTAGGTCATCTGATATAATTACCCCCAGGTCCCTTTCCATTTTTACTGTTGTCAGTATCTCACCCCCATTGTGTACTCCTCCCTGGGTTTTGATTCCATGTGCATTACTTTGCACTTCTTTGCATTGAATCTGGGCTGCCATACATTTGACCATTCCTCCAACCTTGCCAAGTCCCTTCTCATCCTTTCCACTCCATCTTGTGTATCAGCCCTGTTGCAGATCTTTGTGTCGTCTGCAAAGAGACATACTTTTCCTTCCAGTTCCTCTGCAATGTCACTTGTAAAGACGTTAAAAAGGACTGGTCCCAGTACTGAACCCTGCGGTACACCCGCTAGTAACCCTCCTTTCTTCACTGTGTACTCCATTTACTACTACCCTTTGCGTCCTGTTGTCTAGCCAATTTTTTATCCAGGTTACCACCTTGGGGCCCACCAAGGCTGGCTAACTGTGTATTAATCTTTGTGTGGGACTGTATCAAATGCCTTGCTAAAATCTAGGTAGGCCATGTCCACAGCCCCTCCCTGGTCTACTACTTTGGTCACCCAGTCAAAGAAATCTATTAGATTCGTCTGACACGACCTTCCCATCGTGAATCCATGCTGCCTTGGGTCCTGTGCCCCACTGGCCTCTAGGTACTCAACAATTCTTTCCTTCAGAAGTGATTCCATCATTTTCCCTACCACTGAGGTCAAACTAACTGGTCTGTAGTTTTCTGCCTCTGTCCTGCTCCCACTTTTGTGAAGAGGGATCACATCTGCCTTCCTCCAGTCCTCAGGTACCACCCCATCCTCCCATGATTTGTTAAAGAGAATAGTCAGCGGTGTCACTAGTTCTACCCTTAGTTCTTTTAGAATTCTTGGGTGAATCCCATCAGGCCCCATTGCTTTGTCCACCTTCAATTTTATTAGTTCTTTCAGAACCCTTTCTTCTGTAAATGGACTGGTATCGACCCTGTTCTTCAGAATGTTTCTCTTGTTTGGTTTAGGAACCTCCCCCTCCTGTTCCTTTGTGAATACTGAGCAGATATATTCATTCAGTATCCCTGCTTTTTCACTGTCCCCCTCTACCCACATTCCCTCCCCTTTATTAAGCCTCAGTATCCCTCCTTTGGTCTTTCTTTGCTCCCTAATGTACCTATAAAAGGTCTCATCCCCTTCTTAACAGAACTGGCTATCCTTTCCTCGGTTTGGGCCTTTGCTATTCTGACTGCCTTCCCAGCCTCTTTTCTGCTTTAACTGATAAAGTTCTCTGTCCTGCTCCTTCTGTGTTTCCTTATATTTCCTGAATGCTATCCTTTTCTCCTTAACCTTCCCTGCCACCTCTTTTGAGAACCATAGAGGTTTTTCCTTCGTTGTGTTTTATTGATTTGCTTTACACAAAGGCTTGTTGCCTCTGTGATGGCTGTTTTGATTACTCCCCATTGTTCCTCTACCCCTCCTTCTTGCCTGTTTGCTAGTGCTTTTCTAAGGCACTCTCTCATTTTCCCAAAGTCAGCCCTCCTAAAGTCCAATACTCTTGCTTTTGTATGGCTTGATTGTATGGCTGTGTTTATCGTGAACCACACTGTTTGGTGGTCGCTTGTTCCCAGATAGCTACCCACCTCTAAATCTGAGATTCTTTCTCCATCCCCATTTGAGAGTACCAGGTCTAAGATTGCTCCCTCCCGAGTGGGTTCCAATACTACCTGTCTGAGGCATGCCCCCTGTAGGGCATTAAGAATGACCCTGCTTTTGGATGTGCCTGCAGCAAAGGTGCTCTAGTTAACATCTAGCATATTCAGGTCCCCCATCAACAATATCTCCCCTTTCTCTGCCATTCTAAGGAAGCCTTCTATCATTTCCTTGTCCATTCCTTCCCCCTGAGATGGGGGTCTGTATACAACCCCCATGCGGATTGTGGTGCCATTTCCTGTCTCCAGGGTGACCCAGAGTGCCTCATCTGCTCCATGTTTACTCTTTAGTTCTGTTGCTTTGATCCCTTCCTTTACATAGAGAGCTACTCCTCCTCCTCTTTTACCCTCCCTGTCTCTCCTGAAGATTGTGTATCTTGGTATGTTGACATCCCAGTCATGGTTCTCTGTGTACCATGCTTCTGTGACTGCCACAATATCCAGGCAACCCTCTTCCATCAAGGCCACTAGTTCAGGGAGCTTGTTACACAGACTATGGGCGTTGGTACTCTTCACCCTCCACTTTTTGATAGCCTTACCCCTTTTAGCCCCATTCTTGTCCTTACTGCCTTTGCCTTTTTTACTTTTACCTCTGTCCTGCTCCCTAATAACTTCTCTACCTTGGTGTTTACCTCACTAATTACCATGTTTTGTGGGGGGAGGCTGGGATTTCCCTACTCCTTTTCAGTGCCTCCCCCCCTTGGCTAGTTTAAATGCTTGCCAATGAAGCATTTAAACCTCTCACCTAGGATCCTGGTTCCCCCCCTGGACAGATGCAGACCATCGCACCAGTATAGGTCTGCATCCCTCTAGGTGGCTCTCCAGTCCCCAATGAAGCCAAAACCCTGAGCTCCACACCAGTTTTTCAACCACTCATTGAATTCCCTGGTGTGGAGTGCCCTAGCATCACCCTTGCCATAGACAGGCAGGGTCAGATTCCTTCTGTTTTGACCCCTACCTGACCTAAAATGAAGAGTGGAATTTCTATATGTGATATCTAACTTATTACTTGAACAATGTACCTTTAATGTTACGCATGCAGCTGTTATTGTTGTTATGAATTTGTTGATTTGTAATGGTCTGATGTTTACACTGTAGTGAAATGTTGTGATGTATTGTCTATCTTTGAAAATTTCTACTAAAAAGATTATGCACAAAATATATATAATATTTTGGTGGCAGGAAGTGTTATTTCTCCATAAAAATCTGAAAACAGATTTGTAGTTTCCCATTGAAATACAATGGCAGCATCATTGGCAGTAAAGATTTTCTGACATCATAATACATAGATTCCACTGGATTCCTTTTTCACTAGCAGTTAGCAAAATACAAATAACAAGCATTTGTCAATGCCAAATGTTTGCATGCTGGCATTGGCATTGGTAGTGTAGGAGTTGAGAGCTGCATAATAGGAATGGCAGTGAAGTATTGAACTAAAGCCAACCCCACCACAACCCTGCAGAGACTGACAGGCATTGGGGTGTGCCTTTGGGTCATCAGGCATAACGGCCATGCCATTTCACCACACCCTACCCTGCAGACACCGACAAGTGTCATGGTGTGCCTTGGGGTCTTTGGCCCTTATGCACACCCCATTCCATCAGGAAATACAGAGAGATGGGTGCTGTATAGGAGAATGAGGTGAACTTTGGGGCCAAAGAGTCCAAGGCACACCTCGATGCCTCTCATTGGCTGCAGGATGTGAAATGGTATGAGTATTACAGGCGAGAATCCCAAGTCACGCCCTAATCCCTGTCAGTCTCTACAGGGTGGGGCGTTATGGTCAGAAACTCTAACATCTCAGGTGTTCGTTGGCATTTTCACTCCAAATTTTTAACATGGGTTTTTTGTGACCCCCACCTTATGAACAGTGGCCATATCAGTTTGTTAGCGGAAAGCTGATTTTGCACAGCGACTATGCCATTTGGCACCACAGGTGCGAAAACACATTTCGAACAGGATGTGAAAAATGACAGCTGTACTGTTCATGGGGAGGTGGAAAAAATGGCAATGTTGAAAATCTGCAGTGAAAATATTAAAAAAAACTGGTGAAGTCAGAGCGTGTGTAGAAACTGCGCAACGCACACCCATAATGCAATTAGTTTGGGAATTTTTTACAGAAGATTGTCAACACAGGCATTTTGGAACCTCCGCTCATGAACAGTGTCACTGTGATTTTCTTAATCTGTCCTGAACAGTGATTTCCCACAGCGACCACGCATTTCTGCACTGGAAGTGTGAAAACACATTTCGGCCATGGTGTAAAAAATGACAGCTGTACTGTTCATAAGGAAGTGTGGAAAAATTCCAGCGGTGAAAATCTGGACTGAAAATATTAGAAATCCATGAACTTACAAGGGTGCGTGGAAACTGCGCAATGGTTGCTCGTAACACAGTTATTTTATGGACTTTTTTCACCAAATTTTTAACATAGCTATTGTAACACATCTGCTCATGAACAGTGTCACTGTGATTTTCTTAATCTGTCCTGAACATTGATTTTTCACACCGACTGTGCCATTGTGCCCTACATGCGCGGAAACACGTTTTGAGTGAGATGTGAAAAATGACAGCTGTACTGCTCATAAGGAGGTGTAGTAAAATGGCAATGTTGAAAATCTGGAGTGAAAATAGTGAACATTCACGAACATACGGGCGTGCATAGGAACAGCGCAACGCATGCTCGTAAAACAGTCATTTTGGGGAATTTTTTCACCAAATTTTTAACATAGCCATTTTGACACTTCTGCTCATGAACAGTGTCACTGTGATTTTCTTAATCTGTCCCGAACATTGATTTTGCACACCAACTGCTCCATTGTGCGCTATATGCACGGAAGCACATTTTGGGCAAAATGTGAAAAATGCCAGCTGTACTGCTCATAAGGAGGTGTGGTAAAATGGCAATGTTGAAAATCTGGAGTGAAAATATTGAAAATCTGCGAACTTACAAGCATGCGTAGGAACAGCGCAACCCATGTTCGTAAAACAGTCATTTTGGGGAATTTTTTCACCAAATTTTCAACATAGGTTTTTGGGGGTCAACCTCATGAACTGTGACACTGTCATTTTGAAAAAAATCGGTCCCGAAAGGTGGTTCCGTTCAGTGACCGCAAAATCACCTTCCGGGGCTGACTAACAAAACGACAGTGACAGAGTTCAAGAGGTGGGGTCCCAAAAACCCCATGTTGAAAATTTGGTGAAAAATTCCCCAAAATGCCTGAGATACGCATCAAAGTTGAAAAACCCTATTTATTACATTATACAGCTTACCGGCATTTCCTTAGTTCGTGGTCGGTTTGAAGAGTGCAGACGTGTTCCCGGTCTACCGAAGATCGTTGCGCCAAACTCCGGAGGTAAGTATGGAGTGAGGGGGGGGTGTGGGGAGGCAGGGTGCACAGAGGGTGGGCGCAGGTGGGGGGAGCAGGGGTCAGGACAGTCAGCAAGGGAAGGTTTTCTCTTTCAAGTTTCTTTTTTTTTTCTTGGACAACGTGGGACTTGTGCCATGCTGGGTTGAGCTCCCAGCGTGGCAGCTGGAAGGCTGTTTGGGTCAGGGGCAGTGGAGCCGGAGAGTTGGGCACCCCGTCGGCCATATGAACTGTTGCAGCTGGGTGGGTTCCCAGCGTGGCACCAGCTGTTGGGGGGACATTGGAGCCGATGGGATTGGGCACCCCATTGGCCATACAGTGTTGTTGAGGCGCATTGGCATGCAATGTCCGTGCATAGCGTTGTGTGTGGGCGCATGTGCAGGCAGTAGCTTCTCACTGCTCACTGAGGCGGAGCTCTGCCTTTCAACTGTACAGCACTGCATTTTCAACTGCTGTCATAGACAGCTGCAACATTCATTGGCGAACTGTGGCCGCGCCTGCAAACACACTGACTGCATTGGAAGACGGGTGCCACACCTACGAAAACTCAGATGATGGCACTATGTTTCTTGCACATGCGTGCAAGCAAACATAAAAATGATGAAAAAGTAAGTAAAAAAAAAAACAAATAAAAGCAAACTGAATGACTGCTGAGACAGCAAAGGGCCCCAAACCTTCATTCAAGATACAGACCCCTACTAAGCACCTGCTCTTTAAGGTCATCTTCGACCTTCATCCCACATTTACAATAAGGATTGCTGACACCAGGTAGTTTCAGTTTGAAATTAATATATTTTGCATCATAAAGTTCCATTCTAAGCAACTATGGTCTATTCCCACCCATGGCAGTTCCGCACCGGATGGATTGCATCCCAGGATCCTTAGGCTAGCTGCCCCTCTCCTGGCTACACCACTAACCCGGCTGTTTAACCTCTCCATCAGCACCTCTCAGGTTCTGGAGGTATGGAAATCCACTAAGACAATCCCTGTATTGAAGAAGGGAGATTCCAAACTTCTGCCTAACTATCGGCCTATCTCTCTTTTTCCTGCAATCAGCAAGATTCTCAAGAAACTTATCCATGGACAGATTTTGTCCCACTTACTCAAATTTAATCTCCAGTCCCCTATACAGCACGGTTTTAGGGCTGGACTTAGTACCACCACTGCCCTTGTGCAGTTCACTAGTGACGTCAAAACCAATATGGACAGAGGCTTGCTTACGGGTGCTGTGTTCATAGACCTCACCAAAGCCTTTGACCTAGTGAATCATCCACTGCTCTTGCATAAATTGGACACCCTGGGGCCCTCTGGATCCACCCTCTCTTGGTTCCGCAGCTACCTGGGTGACAGAGTGCAATCTGTTTCCTTTGGAAAGGCACTCTCCCCCGCCTCAATCTCACGTGGTGTCCCCCAAGGGTCCATCCTGGGGCCCTTGCTCTTCTCTGTCTTCGTAAATGACATCCCCTCCTCCAGCCCCCACTGACATTCCATTATGTATGCTGATGATCTGGTTATTTATGCAGCTTCCACATCCATCGGTGATCTTAATGCTCATCTATCTTCGGCATTCATCCATCTCCAATATTGGTTTGACTCCAACTCCCTTACACTCAGTCTACCTAAGACCCAAGCTATGCTCTTTGGGTCCTCTAGGAAAGTTCTTACTGCATCACCCAAACTCCAAATATTTGGCCTAGATGGAACCACAGTCTCTACTACCAATTCCTTTAAATACCTGGGGGTGACTCTTGATCCTGTGCTGGACTTTTCCTCCCATAAAAACTAAATAAATAAAATAAATATTCACGATGTATGCAAAACAGTGAACTGCAGGATTGGTGCTGCCTGTTGTGTGTGTCACTCCTTAACCCCCGCTGCTAGAATCTCTGTAGCTAGAGGGTCCTGCTCCCCAGGCTACTTTATGCTCTCCCAATCCTGTCCCACGCCAATGCTAGTATTCTATGACGGTGAGATACTGCGTACAACAGCATCTGCGGATTTGCTCTTACAGCCCCTCCCCTTATGCACCACTGCTTGCTCTACTCTGCCCTACACTGGCTGTCCCCAGTTCTCACTGCTCCTACTCTCTAGGATGTTTCATTAACTCCTTGGCCAGTCACCTTCGACCTGACTCCCTTGGAACTATGCTTACACCCTTGCAGCAGTACCGGGCACTACAATCCTCCGATGATCAGCTACTCTCCATACCATTCTGCTCTACCAAAATGGGTGAACAAGCTTTTTCATATTTTGCTCCAAAATATTGGAATTCCTTACCTCCCCACTTTAAATTCTCCCAATCTCACTCCTCCTTTAAGACTGCACTTTTGCGTCACCTCAATGCACTTGGTACCTGTGTCTCTGGCTAATTAAGCTGTTTCTTCCCTCTCATTTCTCTCTTTTAACTACTGTTCCTCCTATTACTCCATTTTCTTCCCTGGTTGTGACTAAATTGGACACTTTCATCCCCACATGGATGTGTTTGCTGCTGTTACATACTCTCACTAATATCCCTGTGTGGATGCCTGTACTGTTCATGATGTTGTTATTTTACATGCTCTCACTAATATCCCTGCATGGATGCCTGTACTGTTGATGATGCTGTTATGTATTGCACCTGTTACTTATGTATGTAGACATGTCTGTATTTCTCTTGGTACTCTCCCGGGTCGTGCCTGAAAATAGGCAGGTCTATTGCCTAGTGTACTTACCCAGTCATCAAAAGCAAATGAATAAATAAATAAATAAACCTAGACTATTTTTCAGTCTGAGACATAGGAGAGACTAGTAAAATAAAATTCAAGGTTATGCATAATTTTAATCTTTTTATATCATTTAAAGTCTTTAAGAGAGGAGACCCATAAAAGATCTCTGGTAATAGCTGTATCTCTAATCCTTTTTTTTTATTTGAAAGATAACTTCAAACTTAGGTCTGTGATAAATTTCATTTAATAAGTGGCCTAACCCCAGCAGGAAGAGGTTTTCCTTGATGGTTTTGACCACTGGACAGGTAAAACCTTTCCTTGTATACTCAATGTCTTCTTCCAGATATTGCCTTGGGAGCCTCTCCTCAAGCAATTGAAATATGTTTAAGAGAAAAATCAAGCCCTTTTGTATACCAAAAGTAGAAATTGAGAGTTGACCTAGTTCCAATCTTAAGACTTCTGCAGGAACTGACTGAGGAACAGACAATATATAACAGAATATATTGTTTAATACCATCTCTAAAGAATTTAGATTAGAACAAGCCTAGATTTCAGCAGCATATAATGCACTCATTTTAATTTTAGCACTGATGACTGTAAGGATACCCGAAACTGTGCCTCTTCCCAAACTACAGTTACATTTTTTGAATGCATTGAACACCATTTTTAGCATAGATTCTCCCAGTGAAAGATACCTATTCCAGTGAGAACTATCCGAGAATCTTAGTCCCAAATTATCGTAATAATTTTTAGTTTCAATCTTTGAATTTTCTATGAATAACCATTAGGTTTTATTACCAAAGACTGCTGATTTGGTTTCCTCTATATTTACTGTTAAGCTGCTATCCTTGCATAATGCAACAAAATTATTCATTTTTCTCTGAAGACCAAGTAAAAATGTTGAAATCAACACTGTATCATCAGCATAAGCTAGACAGTGTACCTTCCTGTTTATCACACTGGGAGAGTGAAATTCAGGCAAATCCAACTGTTCTAGTATAGTGTTACTATACAAATTAAATACAATAGGAGCAAGGATGCATCCTTTTCAGACTCTAAGATTTGTTCTAATTATAGGTGTTAGACCTCCAGATTGGTTGTACTGTAACCTGACCCATGTGTTTTGATGTAGCCTTAAACCCCGGAGCTGCTATCAGCCATTGAAATCGTGGATCACAATTCAAGGCAGTTGCATTTAGCTGCAATTGTCCTGAGTTGCAACCGTAATTGATTGGAGTCATACTTTTGTGAAGTCGATGACTACATTGCAACTTGCTTGCCTAGTTGACTTGCCTGACAGTCTGCTCTGCTGCCCCGTTCCCCGAACCTATAGACACATTTTTGTAAGTTGAGCAAGCCCAGCCCCACCCTTCACTCACTGGCCACAGCCCTCCTTCCACACCTCCTTCAAATGTGAAGTAGTCGTGCTGCAGGCATTTTTGCTTTGTTTGTTTAAATTTGTGTGGTTGTGTGGATGGATAGCCTTAGCCACCAACCAAATTGTGATGCTGCTCTTTGACGGCCAATCCTCCTCCAAGTCCTCCAATAGTGTATGAGAGAGAGAGGGAGGAGCCAGGAGATGTGCACACTGCACAAGAGCTGTCAGGCGGCAGAGTGTGTAGATGAAGCAGCGCCCCAGCGGGCTGCTCGATTAGAAGAACCGATGCCGGATGCTGGCGTGTGTCTAGGTTTGTACCATTTGTTTACTGCACATTTGGGGTAGACGTGTCCACTTGACAGGAGAACTGGTCGCGGGAGAAAGGAGGAAGTCGTATTTGGGGATGGGAGCTGCCTGGAGACAGAGGGAAGTCCAGACAGAGAAGAACCCTGTTGCAATCATGTGAGAACAGGATCAACGGGCGGTGTGTCACTGGGCCCGGGACAAGTCATCAAGCACAGCAGCAAGCAGCCTATTAGGAGGGAGTGGGACAGGAGAGAAGTGAGAGGGACTCAGGAGGACTAAGTGAGGCAGAGGGAGGCAGCAGGCCTTACCATACTCCTGATTGCTCTGCAGTACCGTAGGTGGAGGGTTGTGGCAGGCAGGGCAGAGGCGGCATCCAGTCATTGGGCCAGAAGGGTGGCAGGGAAAAGAACAATGAGGCCAAGAAGAAAACCAAACATGGACAGCGGGCTGGGCCAGCATGGGGAAAAAGAGAAGTTATTGGTTCGTTGGTCTAACTGAAGCAGAGACAGGCTGCACCGCAGACCAGCCGGCAAGGAAGCCGGTGAGCCAACCGAAGAAGACCACAGCAAAAAGTGCACCATGTGGGAGAGCAAGGCCTAGGTAAAAGGGACGAGTAAAAGTTCTAGAGACCGACCCAATAGGTAAGTTGAAAGTTCTAGTTTGGGTTATGGTGTTAACTTGCTTTTATTAATGTGCTCTGATGTTGTGCAGTGGTCAGAAGGACTGGAAATAATTAAAGCACCCCCCCTGGTCGGGTCCCCCCCCAGGATTGTGGAAAAATGCAAAAGTGCCTTCACTGGGACAGCTTAGAGGAAATGGTGTGAAATTAATTCAAAGTCAAAGCACTAAAACGGGGGCTAAAGAAACAAATACTTTGTGCTGAAAAGTAGAGAATCCAACCCCCCACCCCCCATTATTAACCTCTAGTTAGTTTTACTTATTCAAATCTCCATGGCTATACCGTGTACAGTAAGAGACCATTGGTGTTGTTTTAAGCATCTGCACTGGGCTGGCCATATACCTTTAGCCAGGGGATTTGGAGTCTAAATTCATGAGTGTTCTACAGTAGCTGCCAGTGCCTCTGGTCTAAATGGTCACTTATTCCTCCATATAATAAACTTTCAGACTGGCTTGCTGATTATGAAATGTACCATAACAGAGGTGTTACAAGATAGAACCCCAATGGAGATATTAGTGTGGTGGTCTTGGTGCTAAAAAAATTGGTTTTTACAATATGGTAGCAAAAACTACCGAGTTAATATATGGCAATGACCTAACCCATATTAACCTGGTAATATTGCTTTCCATGGTTAGCAGTACTGGGGCATAACTAGCAAGTGCAGGAGCTTTTCCCCATGCAGCAGCAAGCATGGTGAATAATCTGTGTATCTTTTGTTGGACTGGAGAGATTTTTGATTGGTTATACATGTCTCAGCACATTTAGGGTTTGGTTCTTCTGCCTGGCAGCTTCCTCTTTCCTAATCAGTGGCATAGACTGGTATGGGATGCTTTTTCATCTAGTGGTGACTTGTTTCGTGTGGTGGTGGGGTGGCACAGATTTATTAAGCTAATTTTTGAGTCTGCAAATGACACCTGCCTGTAAATGGGGCATTCTAAAGATTTTGAGTCTAACTGACACTGGTGTGCGTACTGGCTTTAAGAAATTCAGGGGGTTCTTGTCTGTTTGGGAAGTGGAGCACTGAAGTTTTTCCAGACACTTGTTAAACTGGCTATTATAGAAAAAAAAACTGAATAATTACAGTCATAGGAAATAATGTAAGTAATATGCAGTAAAATTGCCCTGCACCTACTGGAAAATGACCGAGCTGCATCTACAAGCCCTACTTTGTACACTTTTGACACATAAATTGCTTGCAGCCATTTGTCTATGTGTATGTGTATGTTATGGGGCGACTTGGCATTGGCATTTGGGCTTACATAGATACATAGATACTGTTGGCAGATAAGGGCCTATTGCCCACCCAGTCTGCCCATTTGAGCTTGTAGACCTTCTTGGAAAACCATAATGCTTCCTCTTCCTTTTCCTCTTGCTAACCTGCTTAACACATAATTCTGTTGCTCTTGTAATCCCGGTTTTAAATATTGCCCACTGTTCCTCCATCCCTGATTCCCTCCCCATTCCCATTAGTGCCTCTTTCAAGCCTCTCCCCATTATCCCCAAGTCTGCCATCCTAGAATGCAGGATACTGTATGTGTTTTGTGGGGTTTGGTTCTGCTCCTTCTGTGATTTCAAACCACAGTGATCGGTGAGCACTGCTCCCCAGGTGCTACCCCACTGATGCCCCTATCACACTGTCCTCCTTTGTGAGCACCACCTCCCCCTTGTCTGCCACCCTTTGGATGGCTAGCATCAGCTCCCTATCTGTCTCTTCCTCCTGGGCTGGTGGTCTGTAGACTACCCCTGTGAGGCTGGCTGACCCTGTTTTCCTTTCCAGCTTAACCCACAGTATCTCTCCCTCCCCCCCCCGTTTTGTTCCTTTTGGATCTCTGTGGCCTTTATGCCATCTTTAACATAAAGTGCCACTCCTCCTCCCTTCCTGTCTGCCCCGTTTCTTCTTTTTTTTTTTGAACTTATTATTTATTCTCTTACGGCCCCCAGACCCTCCTTTCTCTCAGATCCTCCAATCTACCACTCTTCCAAGTCCGCGGTGGAGTCTGCCCCTAGAGTGTGCGCCCACCTCAAGTTATGCAAGTTACTCTTGGTTAACCCTCTGGGCAAGGCAAGGAAGGCCCCCTCTTACGTTTCCCTGGACCTCAGGGAAGCATGCACACGCAGTGGAGTCTGCCCCTTCGCATCATGGAAGCAGAGTGGGGGATCATTGCCTGGATTGTCTGGGGGATTATTTCCTCCATTGATTTGATCCCTTGATGTCGGTGTGCAATGTGGACCAACAAGCCAGCACACACCGGTACATGCATCTTATCCTGTCTTCGGCCAGAGTCAGTTCTCTATGTTATCTCAACCATGCCGGCAACTCCGGGTTCCCCCAGAAGGTGGCGCTAAAGCGGCAAGACAATCTCCCCAGCCCTCCCCAGAGAAGGAGAGCAGCCGTTGGGCGCTCAATCCTTCTCTCCCCTGGCCAGCCCTCGACGGCCTGAGTCTGCACCCGAACCCGGGTCGCCAGCGTGGAGCGAGGTGTGGCGTCCAGCGCCTCAACCCTCAGCGCCACCGGGCCGACTGCCCCGTCTCTTCTGAATATGTTGTAGCCAGCTATTGCCATCTCCCAGTTGTGGTTATCATTATACCAGGTTTCTCTGTTGGCCTTGTATACACTAGGTAACTGAATGTGCTGCAAAGTTTTCCCACTAACTGCACTCAAAAAGTACCACTTACAAGTACATACATAAAATTCCACGATGGCAGAAGTTGAAAAAATTGGTTGGATTTTCTTTAGTGAGTTGCAGTCATAAATTTTTAACTGGCTGAAAAAATCAGTCATAATGTGTTGTAAGTCAGTCATAATTGGTTATTCAACTGACTCCGGGGTCTATGTAGCCTTATTATAATGTCCAACAAATAAGGATCAATATTATAAGTCTGTAACTTCTGTCGTAATAATTTATGTCTAATAGTGTCAAAGTCAGACGCGAGTTTCATGAAACAACAGTATAGTTTGGATTTCTTAATGCAAGTATATTTTTATAAGATGGAACAAAACACAACAGTGTTGATTAGTAGATCGTCTGCTCCTAAAACCATTTTGAGTCTCATTCATTAAATTATTTTTACAGATCCAGGACTGTAGCCTCTGCAGTATTATTGTACAGAATATTTTCTGGGATGCATCAATGAGACTAATAGGTCTGTACATACTAGGGTCAGAGGGCTGGTCATTTTTATATATAGGGTAAATAATATTACCCATCCAACTATCTGGGAAATGTTCTCCTTAAACAAATTTATTACATATTACTGTAAAAATAGGAAGTCACCAATTGAAAAAAGTTTTGTAAATATCAGATAAGATTTGATCTGGGCCAGGAGCTTTATTTGGACTGGATTTTATTAATATTAGAGTTTCTAATGTCTCCTATATGAGAAAAGTAAAGAAACTGAAAATGCTCCTCCCATAACTGAGGTGTGATATACAGTATGTTTCCAATTGTTTTAAATATTGATTATAGCCATGACTAACCAATGACCAAAAAGTTTGGTGCCTTTGGTCATAACTGTTCTTTTTAATTTATTCCACATACAGGACTTTTCTGGTACTTTTCTCTCTCAAAGTCCAGGAGTTTCCTGTACTCTTTCCAATCTTTGTTGAGAGAGCTAAGGTTTTTCCTTTTTCTGTTTTTTTTACAAAATCCAAGAAGTCTATTTAGTTTGTCTTCAGCTACAGTATCTGTCCAGTCTTGTTAAACCATGTTGGATTAAAATACTTACTTACCCTATTGGTTCTGAATAGAGGTTTAATATAATTGTTAATTTCTAACCATTTATCGATAGTTAAATCGTTATCTGAAACAAAAACTATTTTATTACCAAAGGATGTTAGTGGCACAGCATAGAGTAGTCCAGAAAACAGATCTGTTGCTTCATTGTACCATCTAATTCTTTTGGAACTGATAATTTCCTGTTTGCCCATATTATGGGTGGACTGGGCGGAATCAACATCCAGTCTTGTTGTTTGGAAAGTTATAAGAATAAGAGAATGGGCAGAGTAAGGGCGATTCAATACCTCAAAATCATACAAAATTTTTAAAGCATCCTGACTGACCCAAGCTAAGTCAATTATAGATGACCACATATGTCCCATAAATGAATACTCACCCTCCAAATCACCAGGTAGGTGACTATTTAACAAACAAAACTTTTATTCAGACATAATTTAATACAATATCCTGTCCTGTTGATTAAGTTTCTTATCTTTGGAGTTTCTAGCATTAATTACTTTTGGATTGATCGTGTTTAACCCCGAAAGAAACTCATCATAAGAATTATTAGCTTGATTGTCTACATAAATTCTAATGTTAAAATTGTCAACAACTAGAAAAACATGAGATTCATATCTAGTTATAAGATCATCCAATAATTTGGAAAAATTGTTGCCCAATTGTTGGACAATAAGTAGAACTAGTGGTGAGAGGAAGTAAACATTGAGAAGAATTGTTCTATTAATACTGTTCTCCAAATTCAGAGCAAGTATTGATGATAGTTGACAATCAATAAATGAAATCTTAAAATTTAGGGAAGTTTTAAGATAACTAGCAATTCCAGCCTGACTCCTACCATATTTCTTGTCTTTTATAGCTGGAATAGAGTGAGCTGTATATCCAGGGATCAATGGAGGCATATCATTATGCCATCATGTTTCCTGAAAACATAAGGGCCCAGATATTCAAACTGCGCCAGTCTGAGGCGCAAGCCCCTGCGCTGCTCAAAATAGTTGCGCGGGGGTGTCAACGTTGACATTCAAGGAGTTGCGCTGTTGAGCTCAGCACATCTAACTCCCCAACATGCGCGCACAGTGGAACTTGCGCTACCGCAAGTTGCCAGAGTTGAGCATTCAACTTGCGGTGGTGCAAGTACCATTGCGCCATGCGCAAATTTCCGATATTCAAAAGGTGACATGCAAATGGGGCCATAATTTATGCAAGGCGCGGGGGCCATTTGCATCTCTTTATGGCCCCATTTGCATGCCATTTGCATGTAGGTGCGCCGATCCCCGAGGACTTGCTCCTGGCTACCCTGCCAGGCAGCGGCCGTCGAGGACCGACGCTCTAATGCAACCCGATCGCAGGCATCACAGTTACATGACCCCCACACATCACCCATAGCCCGATCGCGGGCAGAATCCGTACATATCGCCCCCACACATCACCCATAGCCCGATCGCGGGCAGAATCCGTACATATCGCCCCCCACACATCACCCATAGCCCAATCGGCGGGCAGAATCCGTCACAAGCTCCCCCCAGTGCCCGATCACGGGCAGAACCTGCATAAACCCCCAGTGCCCGATCGCGGCAGAACCGCATAAACCCCCAGTGCCCGATCGCGGGCGAGATGTAACCCTCCCCAACCCGAATAACTCCCTGGTGGTCCAGTGGACCGTAAAGCCCGATCGCGGGCAGAATGTCACAGCAGAACCCCCAAACATCTCCCTGGTGTCTAGTGTCCCCCACCCACCACGAAGCCCCTCCACCCGCTCCCCCACGGCGGTGAGCGGCAGCATCCACCCGCCTGCCGCCCGCCGCCCGCCGACTGACTGTCGGTAGGGCTGCATGCCCATTGGTGCAGAGCTACAGCCAATGGGCGTGCAGCCCATACCGTATGACAGTCCAGATTTGTGAATCGGGCTTTACGGTCCACTGGACCACCAGGAGTTATTCGGGTTGGGGAGGAGTTACATTCTGCCCGCAATCGGGCACTGGGGTTTATGCAGGTTCTGCGCCGATCGGGCACTGGGGGCTTATGCAGGTTCTGCTGCCATCGGGCTGTGGGAGGTGTGGGGACATGTATCTGTACTGCCCGCGATCGGGCTGGTGGGGGGGCACAGGGAGTGAGTTGGGGGCCAGCCAGGGGTGGCAGCTGCTGTGTTGTGCCCTGCAATGCAGCAGCTCACCTGTGGGTGGCCCTCGACTTAAGCCTTTTTATTTTGGCTCAAGCTTGTGCGGGCGCAGGTTGGGGGTTGCGCATGCACAACTCTGCGCAACCCGACTGAATATCGGGTTGCGCAGGTTATGCATGGATCCTCCCCCTCCTGTTGAGCATGCATTCATTTGCATTGCTCTCTAGCGCAACCTGGTGCCAGTGGCGTAACTGCCTCCTGCTGAATATCGCAGAATGGCGCATTTTGGACTTGCGCATGGCGCAACCCTGTTGCGCATGGCGCAACCCTTTTGAATATCTGGGCCAAGATATCAAACGTCATTAAAATTCTTTAATTTCATTATCAGCCAATTTATGTGTTAAACCCTCAATATTCCAGGAAAGAATAGTTAACATTCCCAACAGTTTATCTCGAATAGTGTGTAAATGGGATCTGTGGGCCTCTGAGAACAGCACTTCACCGCCCCACTGCTCCCATGTTGCCCCTGGGGACAACATGCACATGTGCCTAGTGGTTGTTCCTCGGTTACACTACAGTACCATTAATGCCCCTTAACACACTGCAGAGCATATGTTTTCCATGGCATTGTGTAGCTGGGTCAGGCTATCACAACTCCAACAGGGAGTGGCTTGGTCACTGCACAGCTTGCATGGCATATCATTCCATGGTGTACAGTCTTGGTGGTCTGAGCATCAGGTCTGCCTTTCCTCTTCCTGCCTCGCATCTGGATCTGTGCCATCTGTGTACAGTATGTGACATTTTTGACAGATGGATGGCTACCTCTATCTTGTTGTTGGTTGGGTCACATGCAGTTCTCTGTGTGCCATGGACTGTTGTCATTTTTGACCTCTGTGTGGCTGGCCCTCTTTTGCTGGTTGGTGTATCAGTTGCCGTTTCTGATGTGCTACTGTCCTTAGTCTTCCTCCCTCTTTTTCTGTGGAGTGCACCTGTGGCCACAGTGTGTTTCATGGCACTGTTGTCCTGGTTGGGGAGAATCCCTGGTGGCCACGGTGTTCCTACTGCTGGCAGCATGGGCTTGTAATGCATTGAGGGCCTGGCCTCTGGTAGCACTAGGTTCTGGGGGCCAGCTGTGTGCCGACAGCCTGGGTGCTGGTCAGACAGGGTACTAGAGCCTGTTGGGCACTGGAGACCTGGCTCATGGTGGCACTGGGTTGTGGAGCCAGTTCCATGGTGGAGGCATGGGTACTGCTTGGACTGGGGGTCTGAGGTCTGGTGGGTGCTGATAGCCTGAATCGTGCTGTCGCTAGGTTCTGGTGCAAAATGCATGGTGACATCCTGGGTGCTGGTCAGACTCATTACTGGAGACTGTTGGGTGCTGATAGTCTGGGTCTTGATGGCACTGGGTTGTGGAGCTAGCTGAGTACTTTGGGCCAGGGTTGTGGTGGTCTTGGATACTGGTGCCTGCTTTGTGCTGATGGACTAGATTGTGGGATCAACGGTGTCCTGGGGCTGTGGGGCACTGGTATACTGTGTCATCTGTGCAGGTGGGTTTCTGTGGAGCACTTGACAAGGTCTGCTGTAATACTGACTGCTCAGCATGATGAACCCATGTCCACTGACTGCTCCATGTCTGTGTCTGCTGTGGCGTGTGTGGCCATATCTGCTGGGGCCAGTGTATCCATATCCAGTGGGGCTCTGGTATCCATAGCATATGGATGCACTATCACCCTGGCCACTGTATGCATGTGTCATCTGTCCACTGTGTGGCTACCTGCTGTGGGCAGTGTATTACTAGTTGCCTGGTCCAGTGTTATCCTGGCTGCCACATACAGTGTGGCCATGGCTGTGTTGTCCTGTGGCACCGGTGCTTTGCTTGTGGCACACTGCCTGTGTGATGCTCTACAGTATGCCAGCGATGGCAGTGATGACATTTGTCTGCCCATATTGTGCAATACTATGCTCCAGCACTGTTGCCAAGCACTCTAGTGCCTCTGTCTGCCTGTTTGTACAGACCTGGATCCCTTGCAGTATGGCAGTGACATCTGTATGGCATGTTGCACTCTGGCGTACACCAGTCTGGATGAAGTTTTGTACCCCAGCAAGAGCTTCTTCCATGTGGCTGTTGCAAGCCACACTGACAATGTGGTGTTCCTCCATGGCACTAGGTATTCATAGAAACATAGACTTTGACGGCAGATAAGGACCGTTTGGTCCACCTAGTGTGCCCATTTCCTTACCTATAGGATAAGCCGCAGATCCTAGTCAACCAACAGCCTATTTCTTCCTACCCCCCACAAGAATTGCCTTATGTCTGTCCCATGTATTCTTGCATTCTCCCACAGTTTTTGACCCCACAACCTCCTCAGGAAGGCTGTTCCATGCATTCACTACCCTCTCTGTGAAAAAAATACTTCCTCACATTGCCCCTGAACCGCCCCCTCATCTTTAAATTGTGTCCCCTTTTTCTTGCATGTCTCTTTTTCTGAAAGATGCTACCCTCTTGGACTTTGTTGATTCCACTGAGGTACTTAAACATTTCTATCATGTCCCCCCTCTCCCTTCTTTCCTCAAGGGTATACATATTAAGCTCTTTTAGTCTCTCCTTGTATGGCTTTTCTTGCAGACCCTGCACCATTCTAGTTGCCCTCCTCTGGACTGCCTCTATCCTGTCTATGTTCTTGCAGAGATGGGGTCTCCAGAACTGTACGCAGTACTCCAGATGGGGTCTCACCAACTGTCTGTACAGAGGAAAACAACTTCCTGTTTTCTGCTGGTGATGCCTCTCCCTATGCATCCCAGTATACCCCCAGCTCTCCCTACTGCCTTGTCACATTGCTTGCTAACCTTAAGGTCATCTGATATGATTACCCCCAGGTCCCTTTCCCTTTTGGTTTTTGTTACTACCTCCCCCCCATTGTGTAATCTTCCCTAGGTTTTGTTTTCCAGGTGCATTATTTTGCACTTCTTTGCATTGAATCCTAGCTGCCATACTTCCGACCATTCCTCCAACCTTGCCAAGTCCCTTCTCATCCTTTCCACACCTCCTTGTGTATCAACCCTGTTGCAGATCTTTGTGTCATCTGCAAAGAGGCATACTTTTCCTTCCAGTCCCTCTGCAATGTCACTTATAAAGACATTAAAAAGGACTGGACCCAGTACTGAACCCTGCGGTACCCCACTAGTAACCCCTCTTTCTTCAGAGTGGACTCCATTTACAATTACCTTCTGTGTCCTGTTGTCCAGCCAATGTTTTACCCAGGCTACCACCCTGGGACCCACTCCCAGGCTGTTTAATTTGACTATTAATCTTTGTGTGGGACTGTGTCAAATGCCTTGCTAAAGTCTAGGTAGCCATGTCCACAGCCCCTCCCTGGTCTACTACTTTGGTCACCCAGTCAAAGAAATCTATTAGATTCGTCTGACATGACCTTCCCGCTGTGAACCCATACTGCCTTGGGTCCTGTACCCCACTGGTCTCTAGGTAATCAACAATTCTTTCCTTCAGAAGTGATTCCATCACTTTCCCTACCACAGAGGTCAAACTGACAGGTCTGTAGTTTTCTGCCTCTGTCTTGGTCCCACTTTTGTGAAGGGGAATCACATCTGCCTTACTCCAGTCCTCAGGTACCACAGCATCCTCCCATGATTTATTAAAAAGGGTAGTCAGTGGTTTCACTAGTTCTCCCCTTAATTCTTTTAAAATTTTGGGGTGAATTCCATCAGGCCCCATTGCTTTGTCCACCTTCAGTTTTAGCAGTTCTTTCAGAACCCTTTCTTCTGTGAAAGGACTGGGATCGACCCCTAACTCCCTTCTCATTGCTTCCTCAATGTCAAGTAAATCCTAACAATACTGGCCTAGGTCATCATCCTGCATGGTTTCTGTTGTCACCTTCTCTGATTGCTGTGATGCCACCTGCTGTTGTTCTTACCGTATGTGGCTGAGGTCTTGGGTAATGTTGGCATGGAATGTGTCTCCGATGTCTGAGTCCGACCCCTCACTGGTGTCCTGTGACCATTGTGCTTCTATCACTGTCAGTGCAGTGGTGTTTCACCTCTCGGCATTCACTATGGCCTCTGCTCTCCTGCCCATCCTCAGCCACCATACACCCAGTGCTGTCTGAGGCCTCCGTCTCTTCCGCCTCCTCTCTGTGGTGGTGCTGTTGTTGAGAGGTGCCTGCAGTGCCAGGTGTTGCAGTTCCTGACTGTTCACTGGTGGTATCTGTGGGAACATAACATATCCATTGTTACATGGCGCGTTGTACAGTAAAATCACTATAATAGTGTTCCTTGTGTGAAGTGTATGTCATTGCGTTGCTCTGTGTACCACCTGCAGGCTGGTTGCAGCCACCATCACATGGTGCAGACTGTGTTGTGTCACAGCTGGCCTGCTCTGTTGCTTGGCGGGCCTGTCTTCCTGTCCTGTGTACAGTTTTATACTTTGCATGTGTCTGCAATGTTGCCTTGCATGTACAGGCTGTCAGGGTATTAGCATCATTACATCCTGACTGTGCCCAAAACCCAGCTATGTTGCTCCTTTTCCACTGAATTCACCTGATCACATGGTGTTATGGTGTGCATACGTACACACTGTGTCATTTTCTACCTATGTGTAGGCCGCTGGCAGGGCTTGGGACCAGTGAGGTGGGGAGCGGTTTCACCAGCCCGGGAGGGGGGGCCTGGGCAATACTGACAGTGGCAAGGGCACTGTTGGGTGGCCTCCACAGCACCTCTGGAATCAGGTAAGTGTGCTTAGACTGCACCGGTGGGTGGGTGGGGGACCTGATGCCACCAGTGGCATAGCTTTCTGCAGGTTGGTATGCCATGGCTGCATGGGGTTGCACCCCCTCCCCACACACTCATTGAGTGTGTCCACTCATCACAGCCACTGTTTGCTTGAACCACTTCTACCCTGTGGAGTAATCTCTACCCCCAACACCTGACAGCAGCACAGTGGGAACACAGGTAAACACTCGCTCACGGAGCAAGCAGATGCTAAGCCAGCAAACAACGGTATACAAGAAACACAAAAAGCAGCACTCATAAAAGTCAAAGTAATGAAAATAACTTACAAATCAGGCCATCCAGTGTATGAAGTAAAACCGCACCACAGCACTAACCCGGTACTAACTGTGGTGCGGTTTTATTTCATACACTGGATGGCCTGATTTGTGTTATTTATTACTTTGACTTTAATAAGTGCTGTTTTTTGTTTCTTTTATATCTGACAGCAGCATCCTGTGCATCCCTTGTTGATGCCCCCGATGGCCAGTTCCTTCCATGTATATTGTACAGTCTAAGCTGCAGCCCGTGACAGAGCACCCTACCCTCAACGGTCCTCAGGCCTGTACATACCACACTTCTGCTGACACCCTACAAGTCACAAGGTAGTGCTAGCTATGTGCTACCTTGTACTGAACATGCTACATGTTACAGCAGCAGTTGTCCCCACACCTGTTGTTGGCAGTATTGTTCATCTGGCAACATTCTCAGCATACACATACTCCCAGGTGTGTTCCTGCATTCCAGACCCATGTCAAAGGACTGTAGCATATGTCATAGTGTGCACTCCCATGCCATGGCCACTAAGGGGCCTTATGTATCCCTGGTACAGCGTTGTGCTGTGTATCTTCATACACATATGCCTGCCACATCCTCATGTATCAGTAGTGTGACATTAGCATGCACAGTCACCAGGTGCCTTTGGCAGCAGTGTACTGTACCAGTTGCCCATGTCATCCCGGTTTCATGCCATAAGTCACTACTTACAACCATTATCTAAATCTGTGAGGTTCACAATGTGTATCTCAGTACGCTACACACATACCTTGCCATGCCTCTTAGGCTGTCAGGCATTCGTGTGGTACTATGCACATATGATGACCCATTAGCCGGCATACAGTTGATACATCTTTGGAGGCAGGACAAGCTCCCCTTTTGCAGGCAGGACAAGCTCCCCTGGTATTTATTTTATTTCCATATCTGCGTGGGCCTGGCACTCCCACATCTGACTGTAGTAGAGCCTAGCTATTTTAGTTCCCTTTGTTGTGGTGACTATGTCTGATACATACCTGCAGAACTCTGTAGTCTGAAGAGGTCAGGGTTACTGTCTCCCTCAATCGTGCAGCTACTGAGGTGTGCTGCCACATGCTGTTCCTGGTTGCTCAGGGGCATCACTTGGCTATGTCCACCTCCAGTTGCAGTGGTACAGCATCTGTTGTGGGCCATCTTCTCCTTTGACCTCTGCCTGATGTCATAGTACCTCTTCTGCAGTTCCTTTTTGCTGCACCTTACAGGCCCTACAGCGCTGACCCTAGTGGCCACTTCATCCCAAGCCTGTTTCCCATGGTCCTGCAGCTCCTTGTCCCCATCCACTAGCTAGCAGCAGGTCAACTTGTACATCCACCTCCTCTATGAGGATGTTGATTTCTGCTGCAGTAAAAAACACATTGTTGCCCTGGTATTTGTCTGGCCTTGCTTCCTTCATTCCTTCTTTCTGTCATTTGTTACGCCATGTCTTGTGCCACTTTTTGATGCACCTTCTGTTATTCTTGTCCAGTGCATCATATTATGATGCAGTGGACATCTTGCATCATTTTAGGGGACTTTGTCACACTGACCGCTTTTCTTGCAAAATATGGCACACAGTATTTGAAGCAAGGTGGCTGTCTGATGTATCTTGTATCAGTCTAATGGCCCTTTGAAAATCTGGCCCACAGTCTCTAGGAGACAAGCAGATAAATGTTTTTTTATGGTTTTCTCTCCCATGCACAGACAATGGCTAACAAGCATTTGTCAATGCCAAATGTTTACTTTGGTACTGATACTGCAGGAATTAGCGAGATGCATAGTCAGAGTGGCAGTGAAATATTGAAGTGACAGTGATCTGACCTGTACCTTGTAGAGAGTGACAGTGATGTGAGTGTGCCTTCGTGTGAACATTTTGTATGGAAATTTCCATGTAATACAAACAGTGTATGATTATTGATTTCTGGGCACTTGAAAGTCAAGTCCGTATGGCCTCATGCTACACAGCGCACCCCAGGCATGGATTAAATGCCTATAACCCCACACCCTGGAGTGGGTTATTGCACTTATAGCATGGGTGCACTAAAGACCACACAAACCATACATGATTTTGAAGCATGTTATATGTCCAATACGCCCAAAATGTAATGTGGTCACAGCTCATCCACGGCGTGATGAAGTGTGGATCCCAATGTACTGCGCCATTGCGCATCATAGAAAAACTAAGGAGCCAGATTTCCCATCACCGTATCAAAAGTACGACAAAGCATATTACCTAGCGTGAAGTGAACCTCCTCTGTGCTACACTGACTTGTGAGATACAAAATCCTGTATGGATCACTAAAGTATTACAATGCAGCAACTAAAACCTTCACAAACCTGCTAATGTACCAATTCTAACCATCATGGTCAACCGTGGATGCGGGCAGTTAAAAAAAAATGCCTATATTCAGGTTCCAATCCCACCACAGCCACTGAACCTGTATGCATGCAATGCAACAATTAAAACCTTCACAAAACTACTAATTTTCCAATTTCAAGCATCTTGATCAAATGTGGATGTGGGCAGTTAAAAAAAAAATTGCCTATATTCAGGTTTGAATCCCACCACAGCCACTGAAACTAAATTATTGGAATGTAGCAACTAAAACCTTCAGCAACCTGATAATGTGCCAATCACCTACTACTCTGATCACATACTAAGCCATCAAGTGATAGCACTTAAATTACATTTTTGCAGTAGACTAGACATACCACACACATGCGCACATACACATACACACACCCACAGACTCACATGCACAGTCACAGACACACCTATTACAGGGTATGCAGAGTCGTTACAGTATAACTCCCCCTCTACCCTCCTAAAAAATCTAGCGTCTCTTACCGGAGTACTAGGGATCCAAAAGTACGATTGAATGGATGACATCCAACGGATCTGTAAAATAAAATGTTGTTAAGGGGTCACAAAGGATCTGTAGTTCTTAGACAGGAAACATAAAAGATAAATCAGGTTAGACACAGAGTGATACTTATCTGATGGGAAAGTATTAAGCATCCCACAGAACCTTTAACAATAAAGACAAAAAATGAGAAAATAGAATATAGAGGTCAGAGACTCCTCCGTTATCTAACTCCTCCACCACCAGACAGACTATCTGTGCCCCCCAACACACTAAATATGCGCCATCTTGTCACACAGCAGGAACCACTGTCCCCCACAATCCTTGTAGCCGACTTCCACATAATACACTGGCAGGTACCAGTAACCCATCAGCAATAGATGCCTCCTCCTCCTCCTCCTCCCCCCCGACATACTAACTGTGCTACTCAATGCAGAATACCTGTTCACATGCCTTAGCACAGCAAGAACCCCCGACACACACTAGCATTCCCAGCAAAACACCTGTGCAAACCAACGTCCCACTGCAGTAGCTCCGAAACCACACAGCAACAGACTTCCACCAGAACAGACTGTCAAAGACCAGTTACTCCTCAGCGGCAGAGCGGCTGCCACTCACCCTGAAAGACTGCCTGATAGCCCATCTCCCCACACCAGCAGACAACCTGTGTTACCTCATACCACACAGCAGGAACCCCAAAACTAGGAGCACTGGCGGACGGGGAGGAAAGGAGAGAGCCTCTCCAGTGGGACCATCTCAACAGTTTGACCAGTATCTCCCTATCTTGTCATTTAGTTGATGTGTGAGGTATTCTACTCTATGGCTGAGAGTAAGTTTATCAGTTCAGTGTGTTGGCTTGCTTGCAGAATAAATGGTTTATTGGGGACCAAGGTTTGAGTATCACCATCCAGCATACTCACAAGTATACCCTGGGCAAGTAACATTTGGGTGGAGGAAGAGATAATGCTGAGCTATACGTAGAAACTTCGTGTGATACTTCCCCATCCCCCTCCACACTTACTGTGTGTCCACTGTGGCTCTTCAGATGCAGTACCCATGGTGCTAAAAGCTAATAATGACTAGCTGCAGTCCATCTGAGACAACACATCTTGCTACCCAAAATATGACAGCACACTTTTGCATCAAGAGAGGGCATTGCCATTCTAGTTTTGTTTGTGTTCTTTGGTTGGGCAGCTGTCTGTGGGGGTGTTGGTGTTGGTGGGGAATCCAGCTGTAGGAAGGATGACAATAGCCACGTTATAGAGGAATCAGCACAACTAAAGGCTGACAATGCAAAGGGGTCAGACGGGGTTCACCTCAAGATACATAGATACATAGACAGTGTCGGCAGATAAGGGCCTATGGCCCACCTAGTCTGCCCATATGAGTTTGTAACTTCAGTTTATGTTTTCCTAGAACTCTGTTGCCCCTTACTCCTGACCTCCAGAATTCCTTTATGTCTATCCCATGCATTCTTAAATCCCGTGATTGTTTCAGCCCCCACCACTTCCTCAGGCAGGGTGTTCCACTTGTCCACCACCCGTTCTGTGAAGAAATTCTTCCTTACATTTCCTCTTAATCGTCCTCCCTCCAACTTCATCCCATGTCCTCTAGTCCTGGAACATCTTTTTCGCTTAAAAATAGTGTATTCTTGCACCCTGTTCCTCCCTGTAAGATACTTGTATGTCTCTATCATATCCCTCTATCCCTCCTCTCCTCCAGGGAGTACATATTCAATTCCTTCAACCTGTCCTCATAGGACTTGGCATGCAATCCATGTACCATCTTTGTTGCCCTCCTCCGAACCTTCTCTACCCTGTCTATGTCCTTACGTAGGTAAGGTCTCCAGAACTGTACACTGTACTCCAGGTGGGGCCTCACTAGTGTCTTGTATAGTGGAATCATGACCTCCCTTTTCCTGCTGGTGATGCCCCTGCCTATGCATCCCAGCATCCTATTTGCTTTACTTGCTGCCTTGTCACACTGTTTCCCTACCTTGAGGTCATCAGAGATGATAACCCCAAGATCCCTTGTTTACCAGCAGTGGTACCCACCAATGAGTGAATGATTTGTATATTTCCCCAATTATACTATCTAGACTGGGAGCTTTATTTAGTTTTAATGACATAATTGCTTGAAGAATCTCCTCACTAGAAATAGTCAACAATAAATTCACATTTGGACTGATCCCAGAACTGAGCCATGTGGCACTCCACTGGTGGCCCTGCCTTCTTTTGAGAGAAACACTGTTTCTCCCTAAATTCTCTCAAGATGTTAAGAGAATTCAGGGAGAAACTGATAGCACCTGTGATGGCCCTGTTCAGCCTCTCACTGGACACAGGAAGTTCCAAGAGACTGAACTAGGGCAGATTGGTCTCACGTCATTAAAGAGGGAAATAGAAGGAGGCAGGACACTACAGACCAGTACAACTGAATTCGGTTATGGGCAAGGTTATGGAAACACTACTAAAAGAAAAGATTTTGGAATACCTTGTGAGCAATGACTTGCAATATCTGAGGCAGCATGGGTTCAGAGGTAAGAGATCTTGACAAGCAAACCTGACTGAGTTCTTTAACTGGGTGACCAATGAGTTATAACAGGGTGCAGCAGGGGGAGTGGCACACCTGAATTCCAGTAAGGCATTCAAAACAGTTCCACATAGAAGACTTGTAAACAAGCTTTACAGCCTGTGAGTGGGTCCAAATGTTATGTAAATAAGTACAAACTTGGCTGAGTAACAGGAGACAGAGGGTGGTAGTAAATGGGGTTCACTCAAAAGAAGGCAGGGTCACCAGTGGAGTGCCACATGGCTCAGTTCTGGGACCAGTCCAAATGTGAATTTATTGTTGACTGTTTCTAGTGAGGAGATTCTTCAAGCAATTATGTCATTAAAACTAAATAAAGCTCCCAGTCTGGATAGTATAATTGGGGAAATATACAAATCATTCACTCGTTGGTGGGTACCACTGCTGGTAAAGTACTTTAATGCAATACTGCAGGGGCAACACATTCCGCAGAGCTGGTTGGGCAGTATTGTATATCCAATCCTGAAGAGGGGAGACCCATCAAATCCAGAGATGTACAGACCAATTAGTCTAATAGATACCTCACAAAAACTTTTTTGCAAAATTTTATTGGGAAAATTACAGCACTGGATAGATGAGAATTTGATTCTGAGCGAATATCAAAATGGATTCCGAGCAAAAAGATCTACGATACAACACTGTTCTGTTTTGAAACACCTAATTTGGAAATATGTGACAGTGAAGCACAGTAAATTTTACTGCTGCTTCGTGGATTTAACAGCAGCCTTTGATAAACTCAGTAGAAACAACCTTTGGCGCAAGCTAAAATAATTAAATATTAATGAATCCCTCCTTGATATAATAATTAGATTATATAAGGACACCTGGCTGCAAGTACAATACAATCAGTGGGGATCTTTGACATCCCCCATCAGTACAAATGTCGGTGTCAGACAGGGTTGTATTCTTGCTCCGACCCTGTTTAACATATACATAAATTCTATACTGTAGAGTTTGGAAAACTTAGAATATCATTCTCCAAAAATAGGCAATGACAGAGTTTCACTTTTGGCATATGCTGATGGCATCGTTTTGTTTTCAACTTCATTACTGGGTTTACAAAGAAAGATGGATACATTTTCCAAATTATGTAATAAAGATGGGTTATTGATTAATGAGAAAAAGACAAAGGCTGTAATCTTTGGTAATAAAGCAAGGAGATTACCAAAGATCTTCATGGGCCATAACAGAATTGAAATAGTCAAGCATATGATTACCTGGGAGTACGCTTTTCTCAGACAACATCTTGGAAAAACCATATAGAGCATATTAAATCCAAAACTAAAATAGCAGTTAATGCCTTTAAATGATTTAATTCAAAAATGGGAAGAGCTTCTATACAAGGTATATTGAATGTAATAAAAGCAAACATTAATACAAGCATAGTTTATGCAGCGGAAATTTGGGGAAATCAGAAGATTGATTCCATCGAACATGTAATTAATAAACTCTATTGATATACACTAATGTTACCTCAATCAGTTCCAAAAGAAATTTTACATTTAGAACTGGGACAACTTCCCGTGGGAACCTTAATTTTAGAAAAACAAATTGTTTTTCTATTAAAGTTACTTCAACTACCAGAACAAAAAATACCTAGATGGTGTCTTGAAGAGGAGATATACTACATCTCATTGAACTTCATAGCACCTACTATTCAATTTATCAGGACGAAACTCTATCCTAATGGATTGGGCCCTGTAATAACAGATATCTATTACAAACCGTTTGAAGAAATTACAGTATTTGTTCAAACCAGATTAGGAGACTTGGCTAAAGCACAGGACAACAAAAGGCTAGCTGCTTTGAAACAATTTAGATGGTATAAAATAGTAAAGCAAAACTTCGGCCTGTATCCATATCTCATTAAACTAAATAATCCTTGTTCTAGGTGATTAATAACAAGATTCAAGATGGAATTATATAAGGCTAACTATATTTATTATAGACAGGGAAGAGGAAATGTTTGGGGACATTCTGGCTAGTACTGATCTCCTTCCCTCCCGACCAGATGGTTTAATTTTTTTTAACAACACAAATGAGGCTGTATTGGAGAAACTGGCAAAATTTGTGGTCGCTCTCCGACTATGATGATTCTTATGAACTTTGGTTGTAAATACTTGAGAACTGTTGATTTATTCTGTAGAAACTCTAGGTCCTAGATGCAAGGATCATATTTATAAAAATTTAACAAGTAATCATGTAATAATATGGACAATTTATTTATAAGAGTTTAACTTACGGACATTGTATTGTGATGATGTTTTTAGATTTTGTAAAAGCCTTGGCTTATCAAATAAAATGAACTTGAACAATTGTTGACAAAGCAGAGGGGCTGAAAGGGAAGGTATGCCTGACCACAAATGACACAAAAATCTAAAGAGTGAACAAACACTTGAGGGCCGGGGGGATGAGGGAGGACCTGAAAAAGATGGAAGACTGGTCAAGGGTATGGCAGTCAGGCTTCAATGCCAAATATTGCAAAATTATGCTCATGAGGCACACAAATCAGAGGGCCACATACCGGTTGAATTTGAAGGTTTTTGCAACCACAAAACAAGAGATGGCACTGTGGGTCTTCATATCTGATAATCTGATGGTAGCAAAGCAATGTTATAAGGCTTCAAAGTGACTCCCACAATCACACAGGAGTGTGGTGTGCATATTTTTATGGAATACACACAAACAGAGGTGAGAAAGAATAAGTGCCTCAGCTGGTACTTGAACCCAGGCCACCCGGAATACCCTTCCAATTGCACTAACCAGCAGTGCCACTGGGACAACTGGAACCTGGGTTGTCCCTGAGCACATTACTATTTCTCAAATGCACAACCCAATGGCAACACAAATATTTATTTCTAACAATCACACAGGAGTATGGTTTGCATATTTTTATGGAACACATACAAACAGAGGTGAGAAAGAATAAGTACCTCAGCTGGGACTTGAACCCAGGCCACCTGGAATACCATTCCAGTTGCACTAACCATCTGTGCCACTGAGACAACCGGAACCTGGGCTGTCCTCGAGCACATTACTCTTTCTCAAATGCCCAACCCAAGGGCAACACAAATATTTATTTCTAACAATCACACAGGAGTATGGTGTGCATATTTTTATGGAACACATACAAACAGAGGTGAGAAAGAATAAGTGCCTCAGCTGGTACTTGAACCCAGGCCACCCGGAATACCCTTCCAATTGCACTAACCAGCAGTGCCACTGGGACAACTGGAACCTGGGTTGTCCCTGAGTACATTACTATTTCTCAAATGCACAACCCAATGGCAACACAAATATTTATTTCTAACAATCACACAGGAGTATGGTTTGCATATTTTTATGGAACACATACAAACAGAGGTGAGAAAGAATAAGTACCTCAGCTGGGACTTGAACCCAGGCCACCTGGAATACCATTCCAGTTGCACTAACCATCTGTGCCACTGAGACAACCGGAACCTGGGCTGTCCTCGAGCACATTACTCTTTCTCAAATGCCCAACCCAAGGGCAACACAAATATTTATTTCTAACAATCACACAGGAGTATGGTGTGCATATTTTTATGGAACACATACAAACAGAGGTAAGAAAGAATAAGTGCCTCAGCTGGGACTTGAACCCAGGCCACCCGGAATACCATTCCAATTGTGCTAACCAGCTGCTCCACTGAGACAACTGGAATCTGGGCTGTCCCCGAACACATTACTCTTTCTCAAATGCACAACCCAATGGCAACACAGATATTTATTTCTAACAATCACACAGGAGTATGGTGTGCATATTTTTATGGAGCTCATACAAACAGAGGTGAGAAAAAAAATAAGTGCCTCAGCTGGGATTTGAACCCAGGCCGCCCAGAATACCATTGCACATTACTCTTTCTCAAATGCACAACCCAATGGCAACATAAATATTTATTTCTAACAATCAAAGTTACTCCCACCTGCGATCATATGGAGCGGTGCACTTGTAGAGTGCGGACAGCCGTAATAATCAAGAGACTATAACGAACAGTGCTTCCAAAAACCAACAAAGGCACTCACTCACAGCTGCTGCCAGTGCAATTGCAGATTTACTGCAGAAATATTACTTAGTTACAATACAACAGCCCAAAGCTCACAACCCTGGCAGCAGGCTGCTGATCCCATCTTATTGCTTCATTGCACTCCCAGCATTTTTTTTTTTGTAAACTGTGTCCTCAGTCCACACACACCCACTTCCTATAATGCCTTTGCTGACCCACCCAACCACTGTCCCAAAGTACCACCCACCTCACAAGATGACTAAAAGTAGCTGAAGCCAGGGATTTGTATTTTTTCCCCCATCTTCCCATTCTCTGCCAGCCCTGTCCTATGGATCCCTTGCAGCCTTTGTTACTTTTACGCCTTTCGTATGTGGGGGGGCTGATAGCATGTCGCAGCACTGAATGGAGACCCTCCACAAGGCATGAAAGGCCGCCGAGTGTTTTTCTCACTAAGGTCAGCTCCAGACAAGCTCAGTATGTAACAGAAAAGCTAAACTGAATTCCTTGGCTTAGTAGCTCTGCAAAAGTTAGAGCCAACCACAAGCAGATGCACAGAGGTTCTGTCAATCAGTCACTCAATCAACATTTTATTTGTATAAGGCGCCCTTCCTATGCTCAGGGCGCCTTCACGATACACATTAAAACACACAATATTACAATTTAAAACAGATAAAACACATCAGTGCACACTCAATAAATTTCTGAAAAAGCCTGGTTAGACAGGTAGGTCTTTAATAACTTTTTAAAAAGTCTGCTCGTGGTTGGCTCTAAGTTTTACAGAGCTACCCAGCCAAGGAATTTAATTGAGCTTGTTTTGTTGAGGGCGGCAGTAATATCCTGAGGGCTACTGTTTTTTTTTCATATTGCTTACATGCTAGTGGGGGATCGCTAGGCGGCACGTCTTGCAGAACCAAAATGAAAGGACACATGGGGAAAGAGCCCAGTCTGCACTCCCAGGATTTCAAAAATCAATAAATCAAACATCCTGCACATACAAGGAATGTGCTTAGATTTTCCTCAGCGGAGTCACAGAGTGTAAGCGAGCATCAAAGTGATTGGAAATATCTTCTACAGGCTTCTGAAATGTTCTGATCGCAAATTAAAATTAAATGTGCAGCAAAACAAATAATTAGAACATTAAATAAATTGCAAAACTCACGGCAAAGGGCTCAAAATGACTGCCATGCCTGTCCTTCTACTCAAAATGGATGCCAAACATTTTAATTGGCTTAGCTGCTTGCACTGGGTAGGGAAAACTCAATGATGCACAGGGTGATGTATATATATGCTGGCAGACTTAAAGGGACAGTAACAGACAATGTATCTGTAAGTTTGCAGACTACAGAGGGTTAAGCATATGTGAGGGGTGGAGCTCATATTACTGAAATGTTAGGAAAAACATCGATGATCGACATTCACAAACTCGGTGAGCCCCCTCCATCTAAAGAAATGATCGAGCAAGCATTGCCTTCTGAGTAAACCTCTCAAAATGATGGACAGACAAGTTATCACACAAGAAAAACACACCGTGTCCTGTCAAGTAAGTCTGTAAGGGGAAAAGAAAGACAACCAGAGTTAGCATTTTAGCTCAGACTGAGCAGAAGTAGGAAGTAAACCACACAATGCAGCTGTAATTGGCTGCTGCACTCAGGGACCACCCCACAAACACAACTGATCAAGATGGGGCACTCCCTGACTGCAGCGGTCAATCTCTTTGTGCATAGTGGCATGCTCATTAACTGTTGCTACTGGAAGCAAGGTGTTTCCTGCACACGCGCATGCAAGCAAACACAAAAATGGGAGACCCTCAGCTACACTAATTAAAATCTCTCCTAATCTTGTGGCTAGCAAAATCATAAACCAGGATAATAATCTCCAGTTAATACTAGTTCATTTAAAGGAAAGAGTGTTACTTTTGAATGTTTATATACCATCCAAAAAGACAAGTTATCTACAGAGAAGAACTTTGGGACACATTTGAAATCATTATTATAGAAGCTAAAGGGATAGATATGGACGTGGTGTTGAAAATTTATTTGTTTTTGATTACTGGGTAAGTGCAATAGACATAGAAAATGCCTATTTTCAGGTACGACCTGGAACAGTACAAATCAAGTACAGTCAATACAGAGGACTAGAAGGGTTCTGGCTGTTAACGTCGCTCACAAAATAACGTAGGACACAACATCGGAGGCATAACATTGCAGTCGGAAAGACCACCTGGCCACAACATCGGGGTGCAGAACACCGCTGGCCACCACGCCGCCTTGCAGTGCCAGAGTCCCACTGTGCCAGCAGGACATGTACGGACAACAGGGCACAATGACCGATGGCCGACTCCCGGTGCCTGCCCCGCCAGCGGGGGATGGAGATTTCTGTGTCAGAGAACATTTCTTAGAGACATCACACACTGGCTGAGGCTTCCCAGAACAGCAGTTGCTGCACTTGCAGTGGTGGGGCAGGCACTGGGATTCAGCTATCGGTAATTGTGCCCTGTTTTCCGTACATGTCCTGCTGGCACTGTAGGACTCTGGCAACGCAAGGTGGCGTGGTGGCCTGCGGTGTTCTGCACCGCGATGTTGTGGCCAGGCAGTCTTTCCGATCATGATGTTATGCCTGCGATTTTGTGTTCCACATTATTTTGCTGATGATGTTATCAGCCAGAACCAATTATAAGTACTCAAAATAAAAAATACATGATCGGTTCGAAGGGAAATAAAAACACATCACAGTCAGCATAAAACACCTGTAATGTACTGTGCAAAAGTCTTAGGGATGAGTATTAAACAATATCAATGTACACTAAACAAAGACACAGATACTTATAAGAAGAGCAGAAAAGAACTACACAGCAGAAGTGATTTATTTATTTTTTTTCATTTCAAACTTGCAGGGTTTGTGTAAGCGAATAAGCAGAAGGGCTTTGGATTAGTTAGGGTATTTTATGTTCTGTTTTTGTTTACTGTTTAGTATTTCTTAGTAGCAAGGAAATGGGACTGCTATAGTTAGCAGATCATTTTCCAGTATCTTGTTGCTGGGCCAGGACGGTTACAACTTGTGAAGCAGGTGTGTGTTTGGAGGAGGGGTTAAAGCAGGCTTGCAGGAGGGTTTGACCCCAGATGGCCTAATGGTGGTGCTGGACCTATCAGGCCTATCGAGTGAATGCTTGGATCCAGCGGACCTGGTGCTTGCCTATAATAGGGCAGTTACGGGTGCCCTGGATCCCATTGCTCCTGCTCATGTTCGACCACTCACCCTTCATCCTCAGTCCCCATAGTTTGATGGGGCCTTGAAGGAGTTGAGGAGAGTGGGTCGAGGGCTTGGCGGAAATTGGGCCTGGATGTTGACAGGCTTAGACTGATGGATCATTATGTTGTCTATCAATCGGCAATCACCCGTAAGAAGGCTGAATTTCTGTCCAGGGAGATTTCCACTGTGCAGAATCGACCAGCTCAGCTCTTCTGGACTGTGGACAGATTGTGCAATCCAATCTGTCTCCGGTCGGGTGCAGCACTGTCAGAAGAGAGATGTGACTAGTTTGCTCAGTTCTTCACAGATAAAGTTGTCACCATCAGGTTCAGCATCCATCTCGTCCCCTCTAATGGGTATGGTGGCGGTCGGCAGGAGGTTGTGAGCACCCAGCCTGTCTGGTCTGACTTCAGTCGACTGGATATCACAGATGTTGTGAGGATTATTCAGACTTTGCAGCCAACCAGCTGTAGTTTGGACCTGGGTCCTATGCGCCTCCTTGTGGGGTGTGTGGATAAGATCGGCCCAGTCCTGACTGAGATGGTCTGGAAATCATTGGAGAGGGGGATCTTTCCAGATTCCCTTAAGGAAGTGGATGTTCAACCGTTCCTGAAAAGGCCCTCCCTTAATCCAGATAATCTTGCTAACTACAGATAAGTCTTTAACCTGCCCTTTGTGGGTAAGATTATTGAGAAGGTGGTTGCGCAGCAGCTGGATGATCATTTGTCTACCCACAACATCTGTAATTCTCTCCAGTCAGGATTTTGGAAGAGGCATAGCACTGAGACGGCCCTTGTTCAGGTGCTCAATGATCTCCTAATAGTGAGAGATCAGAAGACCCATTCCATCTTGGTCCTCCTTGATCTCTCCACAGCATTTGACACTGTGGACCACGGTGTGTTATTAGAGTGCCTGCAGCTCATCTGAGAATTGTCTGGAACTGTCCTCAGGTGGTTTCAATCTTACCTCGAGGGTTGGAGACAGAGAGTGGTCTCTGGAATTTATTCCTCTGATACTCTCCCTCTATCCTGTGGGGTGCCGCAGGGCTGTATTTTGGTGCCCAAATTGTTTGCAGTGTATATGCTGCCATTAGGGGACATTATTAGGTGATACAGGCTGAGTTTTCACTGCTATGTGGATGATACTCAGCTGTAAATTCCTTTGTGCCCAAACAGGTGGATGTTCCTGCGGTGTTTAACAACTACCTATCTGAGATCCAAGACTGGATGAGTTCCAGTTGGCTGAGGTTGAACCCTGATAAGACTGAGGTGTTGGTGGTGGACCCTGATCATTGGAGGGTGGGTGTGTTGGCAGGACAATCCTCTGGTCTTTGGCTTGGGGGTGTCCAGCTAACCACCTCAGACTGAATGCGGAACCTGGGTGTTATTCTTGATGATGGTCTGACTCTGAAATCACAGATGTCAGCTATTGTCAAGACCTCTTTTTACCATCTGAGGAATATTGCCTGGGTGAAACACTTGGTTCCTTCTGATGATCTTCCTATGTTGGTCCATGCCTTCATGACCACTCGCCTTGACTACTGCAATGCCCTTTACCTAGGGCTTCCGGGGGCTGATCTCCGTTGCCTGCAGCTAGTGCAGAACACAGCAGCCAGGCTATTGACTGGTATGTCTAGGAGCAGTCATATAACGCCTGTGCTCTGCGGACTGCATTAGCTGCCAGTGCGATGGCATATCACCTTCAAGGTCGGTTTGCTGACCTATAAAGCCCTACATGACCAGGGAACTCGCTACCTGCAAGATCTCCTTTCTCCCTGTTGCCCCTCCTGACCGCTTCGATCCACCGACGAAGGATTGCTAGAGATTCCCAGGGTGAGGTTACAAACATCAGGGGCCTGTTCGTTTGTTTATATGGCTCCGACCCTGTGGAATTCTCTATCTTATCAGATAAGGGACTGTCTGACCGTCCAAAGTTTTAAAAAATAATTAAAAACATACCTGTTCAGCCTGGCATTTATAGATGAAATTTAATATACTATCGCCAAACTAATGTATTAGAATTGTTGATTACTGTTTTATATTTATGATTTTAGCTGCCTAGCATTTACCCTTCCTACAAATATAAAACCCCGACAGTTTCAACGTTACTAATTAGACACATCCTGAAAAGGTAAATATTTGATCCGATTTATTTATTTTGGTTAGTCCATAGGCCATACGACCCATTTACATGGTCGACCAGAGTGCAAACAACAAAGTAGAAATTACATCATGATATTAAATTACAATTTGAATATACAAATATATTAAAAAAAACAGTAGTACAATACACATAAAAATGATATCACAAGGGGAAACATAAAATAATGTTACAATATCTACCTATAGCATTCACAGACTGCATTCAGTTTTAACAATTTCCTTACGCTATTTTTAAACCCAAGAAAGGACGTTCCCAAACAGTCAATTTGACTCATAACAGAATTGAAAAATGTTGGTAACTTGTAAAGACCTCTGCCTCAGTGCTGTTTTCATCTTTGGTATATGAAAATATGAAATAACCTGACTTTCTGGTATCAAATAGGTTGACATATTTTTTGAAGATTTGGAAAAATGTTCTAAGTACTTTCCCCACAAAAAAATTTTCTGCTAATATACTCACGGTAAATTCATATCTTTGTTTAAGGGTCAATATCTCTGCTGTTTTAAGCAACAGACAATGATGAGTTTTTAATGGTAACTGAGAGATAAACTTAGTGAATTGGTTAAGTAAGACTCTAACTTTTCCTAGTAAACTGTCAGATGCAGAATAATAGAAAATCAAACCATAATCCATGGCTGACAGTAGAAAACTTTGGGCTAATAATACCCTAGTGGCTGGTGTTAACAATGCACTCACCTAATATAAAGCTCCTAACCTCTGATGTAGTTTTTACCAGGTTGTGAATATGGGTTTCATAACTCATTTTAGAATCCACTGTCAGCTCTATATATTTAAATTGTTCTACTTATTCTGTCCCCTCCCCGTTCATAGTATAAACAGATAATTCAAGTTTTTGGTCAAGTCTTTTCTAATGGCCATGAAATACCATAGCCTTTGTTTTCTTTCCATTTAATAATAACCCATGATCATGAAACCACTCTTGCAAAGACAGGAATTCATCAGCCATATCATGCTGTAACTGTTCAAGTTTAGGGACGATCGTGAGGATCACCGGGTCGTCTGCATATAAAAAAATCTGAAAATGAGAACAAACTGAAGGAAGTGAATCCAAAAATAAACTGAAAAAAAAGGGGACCTAAAACTGAACCCTGGGGAACACCCATAGTGATAAGAGCTGGGGTAGAGAGGCTACCGTTGACCCTAATGCACTGTATCCATTCTGATAAATAATTACCACACCAACCCACAGCATCCTGAGTAATTCCCAGATGGGCAAGCTCCACTTTCAGCAGTTCATGGTTTACCAGGTTGAAGGCCTTGGTGAGGTCCACAAAGAGCGCTACAGCAAGATGGCCTTTATCAAGTGCTGAATGAACCGCACCAGTGAACCCAACCAAAATCGTCGCTGTACTATGCCCCGGACGAAATCCATGCTGGGCTGGAGTCAGGACATCGTAGCTGGTGATTGATATACTCCATCATCTGATCAAAGACTATTCGCTCCAGCATCTTTGATAATGGAGCTAGAAGTGAGATCGGTTTATAGTTTTGTCTATTTGATGGGTCACCTGTTTTCAAAATGGGTACAACAGTAGCCTCTTTCCATTTTTTTGGAAACTTAAGAAGAACATAGTGAAAGATTAAAAATAATAGATAACGGGTAAAACAAGATGTCTGCAGTGATCCTCACGAGCTGAAAGTCAACCTCATCCACCCCCACTGAGAGGTGTGGATTTAGTTTAGTGATATATTTACAAACTTCTTCTGATGACAAGTACCTAAAATAAAACCTAGGTTGATTAACCACCACGTCTCTATCAGATAACTTATTGTTATTTTTTATTGGGGCACTTTTTATATAACGAGATAAATCTGTAAAATATACATTAAATTCTTGTGCTATCTCCTGATTCTTAACTAACAGCCCATCATTAGTTTTTAAACACTGGACTCTAGATGAGCATTTTCTGCCCATTAATTCATTAAGAATGTCTCACATGGCTAATGCCTAATGCATCTCACCTTTCATATTGCTTCCACTTTACAAGGTAATAGTCCCTCTTAAGTTTTCTAGTCAACCTTTTGCATCGGTTCCTTGCTATTTTATTGGCTTTTTCATCTTGACTATTCCTAATTACCCTGAACCTCTTCCATTTAATATCTCAATCTCTTAACTGATTTAATAATTCCATATTTACCCATTGGTGCTTGTTACCATGAATTCTCATTTTTTTTCAATGGTACAAAAATGTTACAAATATTTGAGAAAACTGTACAAAAACTTTCACAGACTTATGTCTAAATCTGAAATCTGCTCAAAAAAACTCCAATCAGCTCTTCAGAGGAAATACTGTAAATCATTGCTGCAAACATGCACCCTTTGGGAGAGATGACCAAGAATGTAATTTGACACTGCTCTGCAGTTAGATGATTTATACTCTGCTGGAAGTCAAACATGGGTAAAAGTAAGACCCCACTGAAAATGAGATACTGCATCTTAGCCAGGCTAACGTGTATCAGTACATTGTAAAAATGGGTAAAATTAGGACCCCCCGAACATGAGATGCTTCATCTCAGCAAAGATATCCTGTGTCAGTACTTCACCAAAATGGATAAAAGTATGACCCCACTGAATATGAGATACTACATCTCAGCCAGGCTATCCTGTGTCAGTACATTGTAACAGGGCTATAATACCATCAAGTGGTTCTGGGGATATGTGAACATTGAGAGCAAAGCTTGAGAGATTCCAACATTTTTCCAGAGCCTCTGTAATAAGTTGCAGGTGAGTTTCACCATTTAAAATAAATAGGAACAAATAAAACAGCCTTAATGTTTGTTATAGTGAATTTAATGACAGGAATAATGAAGTCAGTTGCGTGCATGTATTTATTTGAGCAAACAGAAAAATGTACAATGCCACTAATTAGATAAGTCCTGAAAGGGTTAACATAAATCAGCTCTTCAGAGGAAATACTGTAAATCACTGCTACACACATTGGGAGAGATGACCAAGAATATAATTTGAAACTGCTCTGCAGTTAGATGCTGTATGCTGTTGGAAGTCACGTCAGTAAATTATTAGTCTCCAAAGATAGCAAGTCACACTGCAATAATAAACAAGCTGAAAAAATAGGGTTGGAATTGGTCTACTCAACAGAGACAAGGGAGTATTTTATTTAACTGGCATAGTGATTTGCAATAGGGGAAGGATACATTGAAAACTCCACAAATGTGTGCCATGGTATCCCATTTTCCAGCTACAAACAGCAAGATGGCTGTAGGCTCCGTCCACAGCCATAAAAAGGGGATGTGACAGATTCAATGAATTTCTGTCCAAGATGTTTGTTAGATGCGGTTTTAAAAGTTTTAACTAGGATAATAGTAACAAAACTGAAAGAATGTGCTAACAAGCATAACCATTACAGGCAGGGTTAAAGATGGATTCTTAACAATAGATCATATTTTTACATTTACACACGTAACTGAGAAATATTTGTTGAGGACAGTGGCATAGCAGGCTGGTGTAGGAGGGGCTAGAGCCCCTCCAATGTAAGTCAAAGCCCCCCCAGCAACTGTCCACATGCACATTAAAATAATGCCCCCTCCTTCCCTCAGCCGTGGCCCATACAGAGCAGAGCAGCACAAGTTGCCCTCACTTTCCACCACTGTTTTGTAGTGTGGAGTATTTAAAGGACACTGTTAATGCTAAAGCAGCAGGTCTTATTATTAGAGGGGTGGTGGGCGGGTAGGGTACAGATGATTCCTTACCTTGATTGAGTGCAGGTCAAGACCGAGTTGGGGATTTTTGTTTTACCCTTTGCTGCATTATTCTGCTCCTTGATTTCTGTGAGCAGCTTCTTGAAAAGTTGCAGATGTCATTGCGGCTTTGGTTGGACTCAAGTTTGGATAAAGTGGCTGCTGGTGAAAAGAAAATGAGCCAAGTAGTAGGTGCATGGAATAGCGCTGGGGTGGGGGTTAGTGCGAGCCTTGGCAACTGTGGGGAAGACTGAGAGAAACTGATGGAGTGACCAAGAGGGAACAACACTGGTACCATCTGACATGGGCATAATTATCAGGAGGACAGGGGGACGAGGTACATATCACCCCGCTCCAACATTTCTTGCTTTGCCTTTGTCAAAAGTTCTATTCCCCCCCACAAGTATTTTGGGCTCTAAAACATCAATATGGTAGGTAAACGCTCTGCCTGACAGCCTGACTGCCTACCCAGCCTGTGAATATAAGCACAACAGTCTGCCTGCTCTGATTGATCCTGGTTCAAGTTCAACTTCACATGGCTGTAGGAATCAAAAACGCATGCATTTTCTGTTTTGCTTTGCTACCTTGGGTCGGGACAATGGAATATATTGCCCATGTAATATAGGCAGTAAACTTTTCAATTTTTTGTTTTTGCACCCTGGCTGATGCTTCACACCCTGGCCAGCCCCCTGTCTCCCGAACACACTCTTGGCAGAGCCATCTTGGGGGATGGTAAAGCCTAGTGTACCACCATGGTGGCTATACATGGGGCCAGTGGTTGAGCCAGGAGGTCCTGAGGCACAGGAGGAATTTCCTTAGTAAACTTCCCCCAGGAGTGACACGGTGTGCAATGATGCCAAGATGTCGAGCTGCACACCCACAGGCTGATGTTGGTGTCTACCCAACCCCCCACCCAGACCTCTGCAGGCCCTGGTGATCCTTCCCCCAGCATACCACTAGGAGCCAGACATGCATTGAGCACTGTAACCCTCCTCCCCCAGAGGAGGAGAGTAGTCCCTTGGATGCTCATCCTCCTAACCCCAGCTGGCCCTCAAGCTTCCCAGGTCTACTTCTGAACCCGGGTCATTGGCATCACAAGTGGTTGCACAACCACTGCACCAGCAGGCTGGCTACAGGTTGCAAACTTGATGAACTTTCTGGGACTTGGATAATTGTCTTGTCCTAGCATTGTGCAAAACATGATATCCCACCTGACCATTTAAAACTGCCATTCCATCCTGTGTATGTCAACAATTAGGGGGGAGGACATTTAATCAAACACACTGTCAGGGGACAAGCTCAGTAAATCGATCACCAAGCCAGCAGTGTTGGATAGGGAGGCAGCTATCTATTGCGGGAGCAAGGCAAGTAAACCAGTGGTGACAGATGAAGGAAGGATTGCAGCTTCAAGAAGTTGACTTGTCTTGGACTCCCTGTCACCAAAGCACAGAGAACGATGTCTTCCTTGCGGATCCAGGCAGCCACAGTAGGGGGTGCTCTGTGCCTCTCTAGCTATCAGCAACTTAATAGCAGGTAAGGAGACACCAAGATGGGAGCAGCTAAACTTTAAAATAAAAAAAGGGGGAGAGGGAAAACTCACACTGATTGAATTAGTGCCACTGTCTTCTGTTATAAAGCCTCTGAATGAAAAACTGCTTGGAGTTTGTCTTGGCACGTGAAGATGGAAAGTGAAAAAATTAGCATTTTTTGTACCAAAGCCAAGTGGCATCTTAGAACTTTGGGCCTTGTGGCTGTGCATCTCCTAATGTAGTTGTTTTCTTTTTTGTGAGGAGGGTTAGGTGAATGGAGATGAGATTTATAATATAAAATCTACAGGATGTCAGCTGCAGGGCAAAATGCACAAAAAATGATAACTCGAGTGAAGTGGGCTCTTCTGCTATCTTTGGGTGTGCTCTTGCTCAGGAAGCAAATGAATCAGATGTTGAATCCAGAGCCAAGATGAGGTGCAGCCTTACAGAAGTTTGGTTCAGGTTGCGAGAGAGAGAGAGAGAGAGAGAGGACAGATGTGCTGGGATAATGGTGTCTCTGTCTAGTGTCCTCCTGGGGTCCAGTAACCAGTCATTTCCACATGTGAGAAATACAGATATAACCAGGCTTTTTAAACACTGCTTTCAGTATTAAAATTCAGGAAAAGCCAACATTTTAAGGTAAAATTTCAAACTTTTCCAAGGGGAATGCTCCTAGACCCCCAGTTTGGTTAACATTTTAATTATAGGGCATTAGGACCCCCCCAAACTTTATACCTTTGGTAATGCCCCCAGTTGAGGAACAAACTTAAATTATACGTAGCCTATATTAACTTCAGGGCAGCATTTGATTCCATCGATAGAAAGATACTGTAGCATAAACTGTATTGTCTTGGTCTGAACATGAATGTTCTTTCTCCTAAGAAAATAAAAGAGGTGTAAGGTATGATATACTGGGAAATTGCACTGTCTTTTTCACATCAAACCGAGGTGTCAAATGAAGTTGTCTTCTTGTACCAATGTTATTTAATATTTATGTTAATGAGATTCTGGACACCATAGATATTGTAAACTTTCACTCCCAGAATACTGTGGGCAAATAATGTCCTGCACATATGCAGATATCATTATTTTATTTTCGGTCTCCCCAGCTGGATTACAGAGAAAATGTAACCACTTTTATAAAAGTTGTGAGAAGCACAAGTTAGTTATTAATTTTGAAAAAAACTAAAGTCATGGTTTTCGGAGTGAGAAAGTGGTATCATTTTTTCATGTGTAAACAGAGAATAGAATTGATGAAAGAATATGTGTATATTGGTGTCAAATTCACATACAATTGTTAATGGAATAGACATTGGCTCATGCAGGAAAAGAAACTCAGGAAAAATAGCTAAGCAATATTTAAATTTAATTTACAAAATGGAGGTCAGTCTGTTATTCCAGCCCTTATGGCCTGTGAGGTGAAAATCAGCCCCATAGCCTTACATGGTACAGAAGCATTTGAATGTTATTTTCCTCACATTCTTAAAGTGCCGTTTTCTTTGCTTTGTAGATCAAGTCTAAGTGTAAACAAATCCTGCCCTGAATATCTGGTTCAAGCTGAACGAGGCAGGCTTTCCTTAGAAGCCTTTGCAAATCCAAGAATCCTGTGCTATTAGCTATGGGTAATAAATAATACAGTTAAAGTATGACCTAAATTATGTCTGCATGAAAAAAGCAATTGGAAGCAGAAAAAACCTGCTTGCCTGTGGTTATCAAAGCTTCAAAGAATTCTAAATCAAATTGATTTGTATGTATTATGGTTAGATTATATAAAAGGAATAATAATTTAATATAACTGTAAACAGCTCTTTAAGAACAAACAATTTGCAGTATTTTGCGAGAGAGACATGGCAGCAACAGCCAAATCCAAAATTACTCCTTGGCTCGCGAAGTATAAATTGTGCCATGGATGTGAGGTTTATCTAAGTCCTCAAACAGAACTCAGTAAATGCAGGTTTGTAACAGTATGTCACTTTGAACTGCTCCCTCTTAAAATCAGTGAAGTAAGCTATAACAGAACTCTAAATGTGGCAGACATAGAATTTTACTGTAATAGGGGACATCCCGAAAACCTTTATCATATATTGTTTAATTGTCCACTATATGAGAAATGGTGAATGATATATCTATCAAGCTATATTTCATGGTATACAGTCACACAATGGTTTGTATGGGTTAGTGGTGCTTCATGACATCCAAAAATTGTAGTAGGCAAAATAGTCAAGCACTCACCACCACATACTGAGGAATACACCAGGCTCCAGTTGAAGTAATAGCAAAGTTATTTATTGACAAACATATTCAAAGACTCAGGAGCCACAGAATTACCCAGTTTGAACAGTAACCTGGATATTAGACCATTTCTGAGAAAGAAATAAGTATTAGTGGATTAGTGGTCATGTTAGATTTATACAGGACTCTATTACATTACTAATTTGCATTTGTATTAAATGTCGTTGGTACATCAAGTGTCTAGCTATTTTTTACAGCCTTGTACTAATGTTTTTATTCATCTGATGTTATCCACTTGTCTTAATACTACCGAATATTTTATTTTAATGTGTGTCTTTCCCTCACGGCTTTCCTTTACAACCTCCCCCTTCCCCCCATCCCCTTGTACTCTTACATAGTAACAGACTAAATGTCAGCAGAATAAGACCCTTGGTCTATCCAGTCTGCCATTATTCTTTTTTTTTTAATTACTTTACTTTTTTACCTGGGGTCGGCTCCGTCATTTTTACTTCTGCCATGGTCACGGCCCCCCTGTGCCTCCGCATCCGAACTTGTCAGCGCTCCCTGGTCACCCCTGGCTTACCCCCCAGAGGGTGGGGGTGCGGTGACTTTCCCCAAGGTCGCCCCACAACTAATATCTTGTTGGGGAGCTGACCTCGGATGCTAATGAGAACCCAGGGGAAGGGCATCACAGGGACGGAGCCAGCCAGCTACTTTCTTTCCCTATTTCTTGAGGAGGCGGGGGCGTTACAGCTGACGACCCGGCGTCTGTCCCGCCTTAGAATCCAAATGTCGGCATCACCAGTGGTCAACCCAGCCTCGCTGGGTGTTGCCAAGACTGAACATTCACCCCAACCCTCCCCTGGAGAGGAGAGCCATCCAAGGGACGTTCCATCCTTCTCCTCCAGCGCGGCCTCCGGCGGCCCAAGTCCGTTCCCGAACCCGGGTCGCCGGCGTCGCATGCGGAAATCCAATCGCTGGGCCGGCGGGCCAGCTCAGTCTGCCATTATTCTTACTTCCAAAGTACATATTCCCTTTGATCTGTGCTCTTACTTACCCCCGTTCTTGAGTCCTCCAGTCCCCTGTGTGATCTTACAAGATCTATTGCACTAGAGTTTAACAAGATCTATACTGTCTTTGGCTATAGTGACATGTCATTTCAAATATAAGTGTTTTTAATCAGAAATAGTGTTTTAACCAATGATTTTAAAATGTTTAAATTTCGTCATCATGTCACTTTGAAACAACCATTTATTGTGTGTTTTATGTTAGTACCTTAACCTTTCATAAAGGGATGGTTGTTCCAAAACATATCAGGCAGGTACAGCCTGACTCTTTGAATATGTTTGTCAATAAATACCTTTGCTATTACTTCAACTGGAGCCTGGCGTATTCCTCAGTATGTGCTGGTGAGTGCTTCACTATTTTGCCTAGTATTTTTCATGGTATAGCGCTGCTTTGATGAATTGTGTGTATTTTTTGTTTACTCCTATTAAGGATGTAGAACATTTGGTTAAATTCCTTGAAGCTGTTATGAGACCAAGGAAAGCAATTGCTGCTGCTGCTGTTACTACTATCCTGCTGTAATAAACTGTCTACTTATGGAACAATGTATGTATATGTGTATTAATGATAATTTATGCAATTTTTGGTAATGACTTATGGTCGATCTAATAGAAACATAGAAACATAGAATTTGATGGCAGATAAGGACCGCTTGGCCCACCTAGTCTGAACATTTCCCTACCTAATGCATAGGCTGCAGATCCTAGTTAATCAACAGCCTACTTCCTCCTAGCCCCCCCTACAATTGCCTTATGTCTGTCCCATGCATTCTAGAATTCCTCCACTGTTTTTGAGTCTACTACCTCCTCAGGAAGGCTGTTCCATGTATCCACAACCCTCTCTGTGAAAAAATACTTCCTCACATTACCTTTGAGCCGTCCCCCTTATCTTCAAATTGTGCCCCCTTGTTCTTGCACATCTCTTTTTCTGAAAGATGCTACCATCTTGGACTCCGTTGATTCCCTTGATGTACTTGAAAGTTTCTATCATGCCCCCCCTCGAGTATATACATATTAAGCTTCTTTAATCTCTCTTCGTATGTCTTCTGGTGCAGACCCTGCACCATATTAGTTGCCCTCCTCTGGACAGCCTATATCCTGTCTATGTCCTTGCGGAGATGGGGTCTCCAGAACTTGACACAGAACTCTAGATGGGGTCTCACCAACTGTCTGTACAAAGGGATAACAACTTCCTGTTTTCTACAAAACTGGTGATGCCTCTCCCTATGCATCCCAGTATCCCACCAGCTCTTCTTACTGCCTTCTCACATTACTTGCCCAACTTAAAGTCGTCTGATATGACTGCCCCCAGGCCCCTTTCCATTTCTGCAGTTGTTATTATCTCACCCCATTGTGTACTCTTCCCCTGGATTTTTGTTTCCCAGGTGCATTACTTTGTACTTCTTTGCATTGAATCTAAGCTGCCATATATTTGACCATTCCTCCAACCTTGCCAAGTCCCTTTGCAACCTCTCCACCCCACCTTCTGTATCAACCCTGTTGCAGATCTTTGTGTCATCTGCAAAGAGACATACTTTTCCTTCCAGTCCCTCTGCTATGTCACTTATAAAGACATTAAAGAGGTCCAGTCCCAGTGCTGAACCCTGTGGTACCCCACTAGTAACCCCCCTTTCTTCAGAGTAAACTCCGTTTACTATTACACTCTGTATCCTGTTGTCCAGCCAATTTTTAACACAGGCTACCACCTTGGGACCCACTCCAAGGCTGACCAACTTGTATATTAATCTTTTGTGTGGGACTGTGTCAAATGCCTTGCTAAAGTTTAGGTAGGCAATGTCCACTGCCCCTCCCTGGTCAACTACATTGGTCACCCAGTCAAAGAAATCTATTAGATTCATCTGACATGACCTTCCCACTGTGAATCCATGCTGCCTTGGGTCCTGTGCCCCACTGGCCTCTAGGAACTCAACAATTCTTTCCTTTAGAAGTGATTCCATCATTTTCCCTACCACTGAGGTCAAACTAACAGGTCTGTAGTTTCCTGCCTCTGTCTTGCTCCCACTTTTGTGATGGGGAATCATGTCTGCCTTCCTCCAGTCCTCCAGTACTACACCATCCTCTAATGATTTGTTAAAAAGGGAGGTCAGTAGAGTCACTAGTTCTACCCTTAGTTCTTTTAGAATTCTTGGGTGAATTCCCGTCAGGCCTCATTGCTTTGTCCACCTTCAATTTTAAGAGTTTTTTCAGGACCCTTTCTTCTGTGAATGGACTGGTATTGACCTCCCTATCCAGAGTGCTTCTCTTTTTTGATTTAGATACCTCCCCCTCCTCTTCTTTTGTGAATACTGAGCCGAAGTATTCATTCAGTATCACTGCTTTTTCACTGTCATGCTCTGCCCATCCTCCTTCCCTTTAGTAAGCCTCACTATCCCTTCCTTCATCTTTCTTCACTCCCTAATGTACCTATAAAAGGTTTTATCCCCCTTCTTAACTGAGTTGGCTATCTTTTTCTCAGTTTGGGCTTTTTCTATTGTGACTGCCTTCCCCACTTCCTTCTACTTTAACTGGTACAGTTCTCTGTCCTGCTCCTTCTGTGTTTCCTTATACCTCCTGAATGCTACCTTTTTCTCCTTAACCTTCCCCACCACCGCTTTTGAGAACCATAGTGTTTTTTTCCTTCATTTTGCATTGTTGCTTTGCTTCACACAAAGGCTTGTTGCCTCTGTGATGGCTGTTTTGATTTTTCCCCATTGTTCCTCCACCCCTCCTTCTTGCCAGTTTGCTAGTGCTTTTCTAAGACACTTTCCCATTTTCCCAAAGTCAGCCCTCCTAAAGTCCAACACTCTTGCTTTTGTATGGCTCAACTCTATGGCTGTGTTTATTGTGAACCACACTGTTTTGTGGTCACTTGTTCCCAGATGGCTACCCACTTCTAGATCTGAGATCCTTTCTTCATCACAGTTTGACAGTACCAGGTCTAAGATTGCTCCCTCCCTAGTGGGTTCCACCACTAGCTCTCTGAGGCATGCCCCCTGCAGGGCATCAAGAATAAACCAACTTTTTGTTGTGGCTGCAGTCAGGGTGCTCCAGCTAATGTCTGGCATGTTCACATCCCCCATCAACAGTAACTCCCCTTTTTCTGCCATTCTAAGGATGCCTTCTATCATTTCCTTGTCCATTGCCTCCCCCTGAGATGGGGGTCTGTATACCACCCCTGTGTGAATTGTGGTGCCATATCCTGTTTCCAGGGTAACCCACAGTGCCTCCTCTGCTCACTGTTTATCCTTTAGTTCCATTGCTTTGATCCCTTCACTTACATAGAGAGCTACTCCTCCTCCTCCTCTTTTACCCTCCCTGTCCCTCCTGTACATTGTGTATCCTGGTATGTTGACATGCCAGTCATGGTTCTCAGTGTACCATGTTTCTGTGATTGCCACAATACCCAGATGTCCCTCTTCTGTGAAGGCTACTAGTTCAGGGAGCTTGTTACACAAACTATGGGCACTGGTACTCATCACCCTCCATTTGTTGATGGCCTTACCCCTTTTAGCCCCATCCCTGTCCTTACTGCCTTTTTCTGCATTTACCCCTGTCCTGCTCCCCATTAACTTCTCTACCTTGGTGTTTACCTCTCTAACTACTGTGTTTTGTAGGGGGAGGCTGGGTTTTCCCTGCTCCTTTTCAGTGCTTCCCCCCTCAGCTAGTTTAAATGCTTGCCAATTATGCATTTAAACCTATCACCTAGGATTCTGGTTCCACTCCTGGACAGATGCGGACCATCATGCCAGTATAGGCCTGTATCCCTCCAGGTGGACCCCCAGTCCCCAAGGAAGCCAAAACCCTGAGCTCTGCACTGCTCTGCAACCTGAAACTTGAAAAATAATAAACTTGGGATCACTGACAATCTGCAATACAGATTCAGGAATGGGAGGTCATGTAACACAAACTTTGATTAGTTTTATGAACTGATCAGTAAAGCTTTAGATGAGGGAAACTCAGTACATGTGATATACTTGGATCTAAGCAAAACATTCAATATGGTACCCATCAAAAATGTATAACAAAAATAATAACAGAATATCTAAACAAACATAGAACCATTATTGTTTGAATTGAGAGCTGGCTGACTAGGAGAATGCAAAGGGTAAGTTTAAATGGATATTTTTCTGAGGAGAGAGGTATCATGAGTGGGTTCCCATTGGGATCGATGGTGGGGCCAGTACTTTTTGGCATTTTCATTGCAGACCTAGGAACTAATGACACAAGCTGGTGCAACAAGTTTGCAGATGCCACAAACTCGATGGGGTGGTAGACGCCATGTAAGAACACAGAAACTTAGAGAATAACAACCACAATGTCAAATTGGGCAGACACCTAGGGAATGAGATTCAATGAGGGGAAATGCACAGCCATGAACTTAGGTAAAAACAACCCAAGGAGAAATTATTATACTGTATGAAAGGAATAGAATAAATCAGTTACATCAGAAAAAGACCTGGAAGTGAAAGTATCAGCAGACATAAAACCTAAAGACTATATAGATGTTATTTTCAGAAAGGCAAATTATGTAAGCAATAATACGAAACAGGGTGGGCGGTATTGGGGAATACTGGACTGCCCAGGGTTGTAATGAGGCCTGATACTGCAGGCAGAGGGCCTTATAGTCCCTGGAAGGTCCAGTATTCCCCAATACTGCCCACCTTGGAGGGTATTATCACGCTTAGCAAATGGGCTATCTGTGGCACTTTTATGTGGGATCTAAAAAAATTAAAGACAAAAAAAAAATAGAGTAAGAAGGAAGTTAATGTGTCTTTGTCCTGTAAAGTAGTCCCTCCATTTCTGGGGGATTCCATCCCCTTTTGTCATCCCCCCAAAGAGCTTATATCCTGTTCTTATCTATGCCACACACACACACACACACACACACACACACACACACACAACACACACATACATATATACACCCCCGCATCAACTCCTCCAGAATAATATAGTTTTTTGTCTAGTTTCCCCCCAGCAGTCTCTTTACATCACCGTTTAGTAAAAAAAAAATGTTTTGTACCCTATTTGCGAGTGTCTTTTTCCCCCCTTGGAACTTGCGGCTGTTAGGCATGTGACCATATGAGACAGACCCTTGTCGGTAACCTGTGTTGCACTTCCTTGTCTCAGGTGGCTCAGCATCAAGGATATGTGTCATCAAGAGGGATTGCGGTGTCAAAGACATGAAAGAAATGTCAGGTTAATTTATCTTTTTTTTTTTTAAGTAGCAGTTTCTATGTTATTTTTTTTAAATGTTTTAAATATATAAAATGAATATACAATGAAAGTGAGACTAAGTCCCGGGGAGGGGGGTGGCCGACAATTCGCCTGCTAAGAAGCCGATCAGACTGCTTTTTGGTTTTGTTCCTTTATTTTTTGTGTGTGTGCCTGCTCTTTATTTGAACAAACTTCCATCAGTGGTGATGCAAAGAATGAGAGGGAGAGAGTCTAGTAACAGAACTCGAGGCAGGTCTGGCTGCTCGGTTTCGAAGCAGCTACTGTAATAATTACAGTACAATAAACACAGCACTCCCCAAGTACCAGGGGGAATTACGTGGTCAGCATCAGTGCTGATTAATAACCTGCTGCAGGAGAGTGTCAGACCATGGACTGAGAAGTAGGGTGTGTGGTTATGCATAAAACAAACAAAAAAGCTTATTTCATCCTGGGTGAGTGCAATGATGAACTGGACTGACGGCACTGCAATCAAGCAGAGTCTGGATCTTTTGTGGGAGGGGGCAGGCAGAGGAACCTTACAAGTGCTACTGGAGGTGACAGTCTGTTTTCAGGAATGGGGATGAGGGAAAAAAAATGATGTTGGGTTGTGGTGGTAGGCTAAGCATGAGGGGAGATGGTTGGAGGACCAGGGCTGGGTGTCAGCTCTCCCTAAGTGAGCGAGAAAAAATGGTGGGTATTTAAAAGTTAACATTCATTGGCAGAGTGATGAAAGTTACCAGGTCGGTTGGGACTGGCACTTTTAATACCCGGGTTCTGTTGTCTGTTAGATGCACACCTTTCCAGGGATATCAGCCAATCAGAGCCCAAGAAATTCTTTGCCCAGTTTCTAACTATTAAATAACATCCAAAGGCATTTTAGCCATAAACCAAGCTGAAGTATTACTCCCAATATACAAATCATATATTCGTCCCATTAGTGATTACTGCTCCCAGTTTTTTTTTTTGGGGGGGGAGAGTTAAACCAAGGTAACAAAGGTAAGCTGGAAAGCAACAGCGAAAAGCAACAAAAATGATGGGTGGAATGGAACTCACAACAGTCATTTTATTATGTTGTCTTGCGCACAAGTGCAAACAACATACTGTGGTAGCTTGGAGTAGCAGGATTTGGAGGTGTGGTTGTATTGTGGCCAATGGCGCCACTGCTTTTTCAGGCTGTGCTTCGTGGCACCAATGAAATAGCATGCTGTCTAATACAGCACTGCAAAAGTGTACCCCCAACTTGAAACAATTTTGCCGCTGCAAAGATGGACCAATCCAACACTGCAGGGCATGCCTTGCCTGGTGTAGCATTTCAATAAACATGGTGGCAGCTCTCGTCGTCCGCCTTTCACAGTCCAGCCTGAAAGCTGACATTGAGGGTGCCAAATCCCCCTGTCGGCATGCCCCTGCCCCAGTTCGTTTGCTAACAGGGGATCCCAATGCCCATCAGCATAATGTCCCCCTATTTTAATTTACCTGCTGAGGGGGGTGCTCAATCCCCCCTCAGCATCATGCGCCCCCCAAACACAGACATGTTTTCTGTGCCGACGGGGGCCCAGTCCCTGTTGGTTTCAGTCCCCCTCCCAAAACACAGGTGGAACACTGGAAGCCCACCCCAGTGTTCCAAGACAAACCTGTAAAAAAATAAAAACCTTCCTGCAATGTCTTTTTGTTTTTTTTAGCCTGTAAAAGAGAAAACAGTCCCTCATTGTCTCTAGTGCCCCCTCCTCCAACTCTCACCCACCCTCTGCGCACCCCAACTCCCTGCACCCCCCTCACCCTATACTTACCTCCAGAGCCCGGCGCGGTGATCTTCAGTGGAGCAGGAACACGTCTGCACTTTTCAAAGCCGACCGCGAACTGAAGAAATGCTGGTAAGCTGTATAATGGCATCAAGGGAGGGCTTTCAGATTAGGTGGATATCTTGGCCATTTTTGTGACTGTTGGCTCCAAATTTTTAACATGGGGTTCTTAGGACCTCCCCTCATGAACTCAGTTACTGTCATGTCGTTATTCGGTCCCGAAAGGAGATTTCGTGGTCACTGCATGGAATCACCTTTCGGGACTGATTAATGAAATGAAGTATCACTATTGATGAGGCTGGCTCCCAAAATGTCTATGTTGCAAATTTGGTGAAAAAATTCCCAACAATGACTGTTACGAGTGTGCATTTCGCAGTTTCAATGCACGCTCGTAGGTTTGAGAATTTTTAATATTTTCACTCCAGATTCTCAACATTGCCATTTTTTCACACCTCCTTATGAACAGTACAGTTGTCATTTTTGACATCCTGCCTGAAATGTGTTTTCGCACATCTGGCGCACAATGGTGAAGTTGCTGTGGGAAATCAATGTTTGGGACAGATTAAGAAAATCACAGTGACACTGTTCATGAGTGGAGGTCCCAAAAGGCCTATGTTGAAAATCTGGTGACAAAATTCCACAAAATGGCTATGTTACAAGCGTGCATTGTGCAGTTTCGATGCATGCTTGTAAGTTCGAGAATTTTTAATATTTTCACTCCAGATTTTCAGCATTGCCATTTTTGCACACCTCCTTATGATCAGTACAGCTGTCATTTTTCACATCCTGCCCAAAATGTGTTTTCGCACACCTAGTGCACACAATGGCGCGGTCGCTATGGGAAATCAACATTTGGGACAGATTAAGAAAATCACAGTGATACTGTTCATGAGCAAAGGTCCCAAAATGCCTATGTTGAGAATTTGGTGAAAGAATTCCACAAAATGACTGTGTTATGGGCGTGCGTTGCACAGTTTCCATGCATGTTCGTAACTTCGAGAATTTTTAATATTTTCACTCCAGATTTTCAACATTGCCATTTCTTCACACCTCCTTATGAATGGAACAGCTGTCATTTTTCACATCCTGCCCAAAATCTGTTTTCGCACATCTGGCACAGAATGGCGCGGTCATGTCGGAAATCAACATTCAGGACAGATTAACAAAATCACAGTGACAGTGTTCATGAGCAGAGGTCCCAAATGTGTTTATGAGGTGGGGTCACAAAAAGACCATGTTGAAAATTTGGAATGCAAATACCAACAAATGCCCAGGGTGTTAGGGTTTCTAACCACAACTTCCCAGCATGTAGAGGCTGACAGGCATCAGGGGTATGCCTTTGGATTGTTGGCTGTATTGCTCATACTATTCCACCCCAACCCCGCAGCCAGTGACAGGCATCAAGGTGTGCCTTGGTGGGCATCAGGCCCAAGATAATGTAAGACAAACTATATACTTATTGGAACACACCCAATCCCGGAACATACCTACACTCCTCCTAGGATTAGATGCAGAAAAAGCATTTGACATGGTCTCATGGAAATTTCTAAGGGGGGTCCTTGCCTGCTTTTGTTTCCCAGATCAGTTCACAGAAACCCTATTCAAATTCTATAAAAGACCTTCTAGTTATATTCGAGCAAATGGACACATATCAGAACGTTTTTCCCTTTATAGAAGAACTAGGCAAGGTTGTCCCCTATCCCCACTCCTTTTTGCATACTATATTGAACCCCTAGCACAATACCTAAGACACTCCCCTGAAATTCAAGGTATTAACATCTCAGCTACAAAACATAAATTAGCACTTTTTGCAGATGATCTTTTATTATACTTAACCAACCCAGAATCCTCAATGCCTGCTATTCTTCAGAAAATTCAAGACTTTTCAAATTTATCTGGATACTCCCTCAGTATCAACAAAACTGAAGCCCTTTCAGTAAAATACAAACCTTCACCCTCACTTCGCTCAAGATATCCCATTAGATGGGACGGCTCTTCCCTTAAACACTTGGGAATACAGATTCCTAAAGACCTTTCCCAGCTCTACAAACAAAACTATAATCCCCTAGTTGAAACTCTGCAGAATGACATGAGAAGATGGGACCTTCTTCCAACTTCTTTTTATACTCGTACCATGTCCCTTAAGATGAATGCACTTCCCCGTTTACTATATCTTTTCCAATGTGTACCCTGTACCATCTCCCCCAAAGAACTGCTGTCATGGCAGCAATCATTTAATGCATTTCAATGGAATCACAGGAAACCCTGGCTTAACTTTAAAAAACTTTCGATACCAAAGTCAATGGGCGGAATATCTCTCCCTTCCTTCTCTGAGTACTGGATAGCAGCTCATATGCATCTAGCGCTACTTTGGGAAAACCAAATTTATCAAGCTGCATGGAAACAAATAGATATTTCTAGGGATGTGTTCCCCCTTTTGCCAGCAGTGTCATCCCCCCACACACACACACTTAAATGAACTCAACAAATCACTCTGAAAGCTACTTCCACAATTTTAGAAGGCTGGAGGAGAGGAACCAAAAATAAACTAATATGAAACCATTTTTGGAAATGTCAGTGGTTTTTAGTGAATACACAATTTGATTCTCCCTTAATAAAACCTTAGTACCTCTCCCAAGCCAAAAAGGGTATGGTATCCCCATGGCAACTTATTAAAGGAAATATAGTTAAATCCTTTGAACAAGGTCAGGAGAGATTCGCATGGCAAGGAAAAGATAGGATCTATTTCTATCAAATGAGGGACTATGTAGTTAAACAACTTAGATCAAAAGAGAGAGAGTCACAGTTAAGGGAAGCAAACACCATTCACCAACATCTGGTCCTCATCATTGGGTGAAAAGGCCATCTCAATAATATATAAGTTCCTGATCCTGCTAAATGAACACTCCATAGACCCAGTTAAAGTTAGCTGGGAAAAGGAATTTAATTAGGTAATCAGCTTCAAAGATTGGCCCAAAGTATGGAAGAACACTCAGTCCACTACCTCCTCCCCTTCCTGGAGGGAGTTTGTATGGAAGGTTAGAGTGTACTTTTTTCTGGTACCTACCACACTGGCTCGGAGAAACCCAGGGACACCAGAAGGTTGCTGGCGACAACGTGGAGAAACCAGGGCTTCACATAAACACATTTTTTATGATTGCCCAAAAATAAGCACTTTTTGGCTCATGATTTCATACCACAGAACTAATATATTGGGCTGCCAGCACCCACTTACAGGGATAAACCTATTGCTAGGTATCCCACCAGAAGGAATTAAAGATAAAGCTACCCTATATCTACGGGCTATTTTTCTAGGAGCCGCATATAAGTCCATCACTAAAGAATGGCTTCAAAATACCCCCCAATATAGCAGAATGGAAAACAATAGTCCTTAACATACAACATAATGAGCAAATGTCATATGCTCTAAATAATAGGATGGAATCGTATATTACCTATTGGACTAGATGGGAGTTGAACCAGGAACAGATTCAATAGTAAATCAGAGGAGATGTTACTAACTAAGGGAAACTCCTACAGCTAGCAGTATGGTAATAACCCCTGAGCTCAATTCCTCAAGACCTGGTCCTGCCATAAGTAAATATTTAACAACTAATTAAATATGGAAGGTACAAATAGATTCACTCCATAGAATAATAAACCTAACAAATGTATTTACTTAAGTTATGTCTGCACACAACCCATAAACTGTTACAGTTTTTACTTGTCTGTATTTCATTTATTCTTCTTTTGCCTTTTTATATCTCAAGTTCTTTAACTTTAAAAATGCATATTTACAAGAGTAAGCTAATAGCTATAGTTGCAGATAGCTATAAACTGTATTATCTGAATGTAAAGGTGAATTTAATGTATGTTATATCACAAGAGCTGTGTAACAACTCATCACTGAAAAAAGGAAGTATAAAAAAAAAGGTGTGCCTTGGACTCTTAGGCCCCACAGTTCACCCCATTCTCCTGTACTGCACCCATCTCAACGTATTTCCTTATGAAATGAAGTGAGCGTAAGGCCGATGACCCCAAGGCACAACATGACACTTGTCAGAGTCTGCAGGGTAGGATGAGGTGACATGGCATAAGCGTTATGGCCGAAGACCCAAAGGCACACCTTAATGCCTGTCAGTCTCAGCAGGGTGGGGTGGGGTTGACGTTGGTTCCATACTTCACTGCCATTCCTATTATGCATCTCTCTGACTCCTGCACTATCAATGCCAATGAGAGCAAGACAATATTTTTTTTGTTAACAATTCTTTATTCATGTTTCAAACTTTAGACAGACATACATACATATACCTGGACAAGCCAGGGTACACAGTCCCAAACTGACTGTGTGAACTATATACTACCCACCTATATACAAACACAGCAGATCCTCCAGAATAATAGCATATTCCTATATCATCTATATTGTTACATGAGATCCCTGCACCCTAATTGAGAGTTCTTCTGCCAGAAAGGAAGGAATTCTGTAAGAGAACAACAAACCCAATTAGAGTCTGTGAAAATGATGGTATCCTCGGTTCCATGCTGGATGAACTCGAGGGCACAGGCCACCGCTGCCATCTCTGCATATTGTGATGATGCTACACTACAGCCCTTAGATATTTTGACAGTGTTCCCATAAGGGTAGATCACTAGAATGCCTATCCCTGCAATTTGTTCTCCCTGATAGTAGGATGCTGAACCATCAGTAAAGACATGACACAAAGAGGTGTTGTCAAGTATTTGTGGTGTGGCAGGGAGGAAAGGACCTGGATCTGGAAGATCAGGTGACTGTAGTGTACAGTCATGGGGTTCTCCCTGGAAAAGGAGGCCATGAGCTAACATAGATGGAACTTTAGTCAGTTGTACCTGTATGTCTCTGTTCTGGAGAAGAAGTGAACAGTGTGTCAGCCTGGTATTAGAGACTGACCCATCCTTCACTCTATCTGAGAGCAGAAAGGTAGTTGGGGTGTGGTTGGTGTTGATGATCAGTGGTGAGTACCCAATGATATACAGAAAGTGCTTGACAGCCCAGTAGGTGGCCAGAAGGTTCCTTTCACAAAGGCCATACTTCTGTCCCACTGGGGTCAAGAGCTGTGAGGCATATGCAATGGGTCTTAAGGTGCCATGCACCTTCTGGGCCAGCACAGCTGACATGGCAATGTGAGAGGTGGCACATTTCAGATGGAATGGTAGTGCTGGATTGGGGTTGACCGGAGATGGGCCGGAGGCCAAGGCCTGATTTAGTGACGTCACAGCCTGGGTGTGTATAGGGCCCCAAGTCCACAGTAGGTCCTTTTTGAGTAATTCATACAGAGGAGCAGCTTTCTGAGCAAAATCACAAATAAAATCTCTCGAATAATTCACCTTACCTAGAAACCTTTGAAGAGTTGCCACACTGGTGGCTAATGGCAAGTCTTGCAATTCCTCTACATTCTTCCAAGTAGGACTTCGACCTTGGTCAGTTATTTTTAAACCCAGAAAGAGCACTTCTTTCTGACACAGTTGTGCTTTTGCTGGGTTACATTTCAAGCCTGCTCTCTGAATGAGAGTCAGTAGTTCATCCAAGAGATCCAAATGTTGTTCCTGTGTGGCTGTTGCCAACAGCAGGTTGTCCACATATTGCAAGAGACATTGGGGAGTAGAGAAACTCTTGAGGGTGTCCATCATGTGGAAATGGAACAGGGATGGACTGTTGTGGAATCCTTGTGGCAAGCAAGCCCATGTGTACTGTCTCCCTTCAAAGGTGAAGGAAAACTTATATTGACTCTTAAGGGCCAATGACAATGACCAAAAACCATTGGCGATGTCCGGGGCACTGAACCATTTCAGATCAGGGGTTAGAAGTCATAGCACATCTGGTACTGATGCCACAGTTGGAGAACAACTGGGGGTGACCTGATTCAGTTTCCTGTGGTCAATAGTAAGTCTCCAGGCGCCAGTGGGTTTCTTCACGGGCCACACTGGGGAGTTGGCAGTGGAAACACAAGTTCTGATTACTCCTTGCTTGGGGAGTGACTTGATTGTCTCTCTGAGGGGAGGCAAGGCCTCAGTTGGGCAAGGATATTGCCTTTCATGTGCTGGGCCTGGCACTTTGATGACATTGTGCATTTTACCACAGTCATGCTTGTTGATTGCAAATGCTTCCAAATGTTGTTGCAAAATGGGGAGGAGCTTTGGGAAAAGTTCATGATTCTTGAACAAATCTATGACGTCATACTCCTTGTCATTGGCAGATATAGTTGCCACAACGTGTGAATCAGGAATCAAAATGGTATGATATTGACCCTGAATCTGTATCAGTAGCATGTTAGCTAGGTCCACCACACAGCCGTGTGGTGCAAGGAAGTCAATCCCTATGATACTACGATGATCATGCAATACCATTAGTTGGAAAGTGTGTGAGGCCTTTAAATGGCCTAGCTCTACCAGTAGGGGTAGAGAACGGTATGCAGGTAGTCTAGTACCATCAACTCCTGACATGTTGGTCCTCCGTCCAGTGGACCAAAGAGATGTGTCTGGGTGTTCATCATGAAACACAGATACAGCTGCACCTGTATCTAACAGAACTACTAGTAGGCAGCCCCTGACCTCAGCCTCAGTGCAGGGCCTTCCGTTTGTATCCAAGACTAGCTTGTTTACAATCCGGACTGGGGCCTGTAGTTGTCAATCTGTACTGCTGGAAGCATGGAGAGGTTGGGCCTGACTCTTGTGAATCATTTCACCATGCTGTACTCATGCTATATAGGGAGGAGCTTCTGGATTCAGGCATGAATGGGCCTGAGGACCTGTTCCACCAGTGTCCCCATGACCAGTTAGGGTCTGGGTTGCCGGTTGTACTGCCACAAGGGCCTGTGCGGGAACAGCATCTGCCACATAGCATACTTGTCCCAGGAGCTCTCGGAATTTCCGATTCTCTTTGGCTATCTCCCTATATGAAGGGCCTGTTCTTTGCTGTTGTGGTTTACCGCTACCCTTATGCTTTTTATACTTATGCCAATTCTGGTTCCCACCCCATTGTTGTTGCTGCTGCGGTTGTTGTTGATGGGCCTGTTAGGGGTGTTGGTTATCAGCTGAAGGGACTTGCTGATGTTGGGCCTCTGGGTGTTGGGCCTGCCCTTCCACTGTGTAGTGCATCGTGGCCTCTGGAGTGGGCTCCACGGTGGCTACCTTTTTGGAACCGGAGACCAGATCATGGATATAGAGTTGGTACACTCTCTCTGTCTTCTGAAGGATGTTGGCAAACCTATCTGTATTGGGGTAGGTGGTCGGCTCTACCTTTTCTCTTACTGCTGGAATCATGTTCCTAAGCAACAGGGTCTTATATTAGATAAGATCTACATCCGCAGCTTCTTGTGCCAAGTGCTTTCCTGCTCAGTAAGCCATCCAGAGCTTCTGGTGGTAAGTCGCTGGACTTTCCTTTGCATTGTGTTTTACAGGGTATGCAAGCATCACTCCTACTACACCTGGGCTGTGAGCAGAAATGAGCTCAGCTGCAACCTCGTCAAAGGTGGTGTTCCCATCCTAGCGAACGGCATCAGGGAGTTTCACCCACAAACTATGGTCTGGCATAGTATTTGGACCTGATATTCTGCAGCGAGGCTAAGCATCTCTCATTTAGAATGCACCTTTTCCAAGTGACAGCTGAGGTTGTCGGACGGGTTCATCCGACCGATGCTGTCAGCAATTTGCTGAACACAGTAGGCCATTTGTAGGGGATTACTGGGTCGATCAGGCAGAGGTAGATTGTCTCGAGTGCCATCCAGGGCGGTCCGAGCTGCAGCTTCGGCTGCAGTGCAGACAATACCTTCCTGAGTGCCAACCTCTTGCAGAAGCTGCCTAATCTGGGTTTTAATGGTTCATTTACTCCTCTCAGGAAGGCCTACATTGCCTATTGCAGCTTCAATCATGGTTTCTATCTCCTGCCTGTCTTCCACATTAATAACAGCTACCGGTGGTGCCGTCGGGACCAGGCCTGGGCCTGCTCCCCCCCTATCATGGGGGCCACCATGTTGGCATCTCCGATGATGGGCATCACGACGTCGATGACATATGACATGGTGAGGGTGGAGTGGGGACCAGCCATGTTGTGGATGGCTGGGTGGGGTGTCTGGACCATAGTAGGTGTGTGACTGGGCATTGTACTGTGAAATGGTATCAAACCAAAGGCTCTTTCTAAGAAGCATTCCCTTCAGGAGGTGGCTCCCTGCTGTGTCCCCTGGAAAGAGAGAAAGTCCACCATCATCCTCTTACCCTTGTGTTTGAACCACAACATCTCCAAAACTGCTGTTCAAATAGCCCTTTAGACCAACATAGTACCGTACATCACTACCTCACTCCAGCATAACTTTCTCCTGCTAATCACACCCTGACAGACAGGCCTGTGTTTGGATGTTTATGCCCTGCAGCGAATAAATCGCTTTCACTGCCGACCACCTTTCAGCATATAACCCTTTTCTCCCCTCCGTGCATAGATCTCTCTTTATTCTACCCAAAGCCCCAATAAGATCTCTCACCCATTGATCATAAGCATAGACATGATCATCTTTCCAGTGTTGTGGCAAAAAAGATTTGACTGTCACTGCCATCAGAGAAAGATGGTATTTAGGTGTGACACTAGAGATTTGTGAGAAATCCCCTAAAACACAAATCTCCGGTATTAAAATTCTGAATAGTCCAGCAGTGGGTCCATATGCTGTTTAATTTCACCCTAAAGAGGCGATATTTTACTACATTCCCACAGCACATGCAGGAGGTCACCTATTCCCGTCTCACATCTAAACACAGGTCTGTCTGTCTAAGATTTCTATCACATAGTTTCGCAGGGGTAAAATACATATTAGAGACAATAAAAAAAATGCATACTCTTGTATTTGGGTATAGATATATACTTGCTACTCTTCCAGATATTGTCCCAAGCAAGGCGCCGCGGAGCCAAAGCAAGACAACATTTGACATTGACAAATGCTTGTTCTCAATACAATGACTGCTCTGTTCAGAGCAGTCATATTACTCTCAATAAAATGAAATTAGTGAGATCATCGTCTTCCTTGCATTCTGATTGGTCAATATTCACAGCAGCAAACACATGAAGCATAACAATTAGAATGTGTTAGTTGTGTCACTGTCCTTGGGAATAATGTGAATGTCTCGTGAAGATAAAAGTACTTGGCTTTTGGCCTCGTATTTTATTCACTCAGCAATCACATTATTGCATTGTATAGTGATCCAACTAGCACATTATCACTTAAATTAACATTTTATATATAGCACTACAGCAGTAAAGCATATCATGCACTGCATTTTAATACTTTGTTAATGTGCCATAATGTGTGACATACCCTCCTCTAATATGAAGTTCGGCACTTCATTTTCTGGAAGTCAGAGGTAGAAGACTGGTTGGGTCTGGTGAATCATAGCCTAGGTGTTAGTGGAATGCATGTTACAGTGGGGATGGGGTTGGTTAGTTGAACATACAAACACTTCATGATATGAAGCTCCTTTGCAAGTCCTGCTTCCTAGACCGTTTGAAAGAGTACTTATTTTGTCAGCTGGTGTTATGTTAAGTTCTATACCAGGAACTTGAGCCAGTACCCAATTATGTCATAGTAGTGATAATAGTCATCTATGCTCTTCTGCAGCTCTCATAACCCACACAAGCTACACCACTTGGCTATCTCCACCACCCAGGGGAACACTCTAGATCAGGTGGTGTCCTTCAAATACTTAGGGATTCAGCTTGACCTTAATCTCTCCTATGGACTTCATGTAGATAATGTAGCTAGAGCTGCTAATACACGGCTTGGTCTCCTCTACAAACACAGACCACACCTCCATAGAAGCTTTGAAGCTTGCAGTCCTGAGCTCTGTGATCTCTGTAATAGACTATGGTCTCATCATTTATGGCTCAGCCACAACCACAACCCTTAGGCGCCTCTCAACTGCCTTAAATAAAGCATGTTGGCTCATCACTGGTGCTCACTGTCTCACGCACACGTGACCTGTACACTCAGACCGGCTGGCTACAACTATCAAACCGCATAAAGTTTGTCACCTGCTACATGGTCAAAAAAATCTACATTGGCCTTGCACCTTCTGGGGTCTCAACTCTGTTACAGCACTGAATTAACAAATGGTGCCTTAGGAGATCCACGCTACAGCTACTGAAAGTCCCCCACTGTCACACTTCACAGGGACAATGCTCTTTTGCTTATCGAGCATCACTCTGGTTCAATGGCCTCAGCCCAACCATCTCCTCTGCCCCAACTATTGGTATGTTTAAAACTAGGCTTCGGGACTATCTCACTACCAACAGCTCCTGTGACTGCCCAACCTAACCTTGTTTCTCCACTTCCCTTTCTGCTCTAGTTGTCCCCCCCTCACTGGATTCTACCCTCACATCTTGGTATACCCAATGCTGCACTTTTCACCCTCTCGCCACCCTTCTTCCATTCCTTCTACCCCCACCCTCTTCCCTCTCCCTATGACTCTGGCACTTCTTATCTGTTGTCTGTTTTCTCTGACAAATACTTCAGCTGCCTTGTTACAATGCTACCCTTGAACTGTATTAATCTGTACTCTGTTTGCAATGTCCACATTGTTGTAATGCCTGTCTTGATGTTCCCCATAATTTGTATTTCTCTGACGTGGAACCTTTGTAAAAGAGCCATGGCTCAAAGGTATTTGTAATCCTAGACTTGATAAATAAAAAGATAAATAAAGTAGTGCTGTACTAATTTACTTATTTATTTGATATTTTAGAATTTTGGACTGGTAAATCCACACTGAGCAAGGTACATCCCAGAAGCATCATGGTTGAGTTACTTGCCCAGGTTCATATAGTATGCAAGCAGTAGTTGTGGGATTCAAACCAGGGTCACCTGGCTCTCCAGGTTCACAGCTTGGTGCTCTAACCTCTAGGCTATGCTGCCTCCCTTTTAAGGGGTACTGCACTGTTGAGAGGACATCCTTTCGATGAGATGTTAAGTGTCCCTACTGCCTATCTCTGGCAGCAGTCCAGGTGGACGTTCAAGAACGCATGGCACTTACTGTAAGAGTAAGGGATTTTCCCAAGTTGTGTTGGTAGGGTGAGGGGATGGGTAAGGCACTTGGGGAAGCCATCATAAGGATGGCAAGTAAGGGAGAGGTGCTGCTAGTTGCTGATTTCAGTCTGCCAGATGTAGATTGGAGCCTTCCAGCTGCAGGTTCAGCGATGAGCAGAGCCATCCTTGACTCCCTACAAAAAGGTTTCTTAAGCAGCCAGTCAGTGAACCCACTTGGGACAGGGCATTGCTGGTCCTGGTGCTTACAAACAGAGATAGCATTGCAGATGTCACAGTGGACAGTGCCCTAGGTACCAGTGATAGAAACACAGAAACACAGGAGCTGATGGCAGATAAGGATCGCTAGGCCCATCCAGTCTGCTTGTATGGCTTACCTTTATCAGCAGCTGCTGACCCTACTTGGTTATCTGCTTTAGCTTCTCCTTCCCACCTCTAGGGTTCCCTTATGCCTATCCCATGTATAACCTCTAGGTGGCACTATCCCAAGGGATACAACCCCTGCCTACGTGACTAAGCACAGGTTGTGGGGCCCAAGTTCTGTGAACAGGTGCCTCCACCAGGAGGGTTGGTTTAAGGGTAGTATAGCTGCTCTGGGTACAGCCCTCCAGGACACTGATACCCCCTCTAACCCCTCTAGTGGCCAATACTGGTCAGCAATTAGACAGTTACAATTAACACCAGAATGCAATGGTATACCCACACTTGGCACTCTTACCACCAGGGCAGAATCAGCTGCACTGGCCCTGGAGACCCTCCTGCAAAACAAGACCTGCAATGGAGACAGGCAATAGCAACACAGTATCCCCACCACAAAGGTACACAATAGCCAGTGTAAATGCAAAAAGATTTAGATCTGATTTATTGGGGGATGTGAACAAGGGAGGGGCAGTAATCTGGTGTTTGATTCTGGGTCTCATTTAATCAGACTAAGCATGCATGCCTCTAAGAGTCCCTCTAACACAGTCACACACATTCTGGGTACCCAGTTGGTCTGCAGGCTAGTCTGAAGCATTGCCCAGGGTAGGCCAGAGTTGCAACTGTTGTTGGGGCCCTTAAGAAGGAAAAACACAACATGCCTTTAACCCACAATTTGTATTCCAGAGCTGGAGGGCTCAGTTCATAATGATCAATCAAAACAATTAAATCAGGTGACACACTTTGATTTGAGCTTTGTTGCAGGGAGCTACCCTGATGTTTACTCACGCTACCCAGACCAAGATGCAGGATGGACGAAATGAAGACATCAGGATGATTTGCTGATTTGGTAGGGGAAGCAGGGCCCACACAACACACTGTGGTGGTTGAATCCTGTTTGATTGTGTTGAGCAGGGAGCAGACTCTCCAAGCGGGTCTTTCGTCAGATGATTCTCTGCAGCGTGAACAGCAATCTAGGCAGAGATGGTGAGGCCCAGACCAGGTGAACAGTTCAGATACAGTCCGGTAAAGTGCTGGATACAGATTCCAGCTAGCGTGACACATTCAAGCAATGTGGGGAACCAAATTTCGACCCCACACTGCACATTCAGCATAATTATAGTGAAGGATAGGCAAATACCACAGTTCGGATGACAGTCCGGTTGCAATCAACAGTGTATCTGTGCAAACTGTATGCTCTGCAGTTGTCTCAGGTCCTGACAGGCCGATCACACCGAGGCAAATCTTCGGTCCACACCAGGTGAATTTCACTTTGTCACAATTCAGGATTCTGGTCACAATCACAGCAAATTCAGATAAAGTCCGAGATATTAATGCAGACTTCTTCACTCAAGAAGATTGTAGCAGAGAGGCCAGACACAGCCTTCCCATGGATTCCCCTGCGCTACTACACAGGAGCAGCTGCTCGAATGTCTCGAGCTGTTCACTGTCTCAACCCCAGCTACTCACTGTCTCACTGCTGCAGACAGCTCTGGGACTTCCCAGTGATCCAAAAGGTTTGGTTGGTTGATCCATCTGTCTGCCACAGCAAGGGCTCCCCCTCCAGGTCCATTTAGGCACCAAACAGAATAAACTAAAATTTCTACAGAAATTCACTCCCATAAGACCCCTGTGGACAGTTTCCATTTTAGGGTCCCCAAAGGTACTGATTGGTCCAAACTGGCAGTCCAGAACCAAGATGGTGTTGTAAAACTGAAAGTCCATGCTGCAAAGGAAGGCAGGTTAGACAAACTACTATATCATTACTATTAAATCAGATAATCAGCAAACAATCACAGATCGTAATAAAGCTCCCTCTGCGCAATTAGCGATGGCAGGATAAAGTGGCTGTATTGCAGCCCGGGTGGGACTCGAGCCTAAAACTACTTAGCCCCCACCCAGAATAATTATAACCCATGAAAATGATGCCTCTTAAAGAGACAGGCACAGCGGCTAATAGGGCACTCACATGCAAGCACTTTTAAACAGTTAGAACACAGAACATCAGCCTGGCAGTGGGCATTAGGCAAGCCCAGGAAGACATTTTAGAAGCCCCCATTTGTAGGGGGTTACACCCTTCCCTGTCTGGAAAGAACTTGGTGTCCTCGTCAAGTCTATACTCACAGTAACTGTATGTATGCTGTACGAGACATATGTTCCATTACTATACGAGACTGAAATAAAGACTGATGCATCAATAAATGTAAATTTATAACATTACTATACTTATTCATGATACACTCTATATTTATTCTGTAATGACAACAGTTATACATTTTTCATACACATTACTATTTTACTGTGATTCACACAATAATATTACTGTACTTATTCAGGTAATTGTTCTCTGCACTCTAAATAACATAGATGGGGGTCCTTCCCTATCAGCTAACTTGGGGCTAGATGGGGAAGAGGCACCATGGTCTAAAGGACAAACAAGTAGCTTGGAAGTGGTAGACAGGCTCAGTTTGGGTAGTGAGCTTTCAGAGATATAGACATGTAACCCCTAGGTGGCGCTATCCCAAGGGCTACTACCCCTGCCTGCTTGGCTAGTAACAGGTTAAGGGGCCTGAGTTCTGAAACAGATACCTCCACCCAGAGTCAGGGTTAATAGTGGTCAAGCTAACCTGGTACTGCCATGGTTCTTAACCCCCTCTTTCCTTACTAGTGGCAGAACAATACACAATAATCACTTTCACAATACCCCTGATACACCACACAAGTACCCACACTGTTTGCACTTACAACCAGGGCTTTTCTCTGGCCTGGCCCTGGGGACCCCCTGTAAAACAAGGTTATACACAGCAAATAACAGCAGTGCAGTACTCTTGAACAAAAACAGTGGTGGAATTCAAGCATGCAGACTGGATGGGCCTTGCGGTCCTTATCTGCCGTCAACTTCTATGTTTCTATGTTTCTATGTTTCTATGCATGGGACAGCCATAAGGCAATTCTAGGGGTTGGGGGTAGAAAGAAGTAGGCTGTTGGTTAACTAGGATCTGCAGCTTATCCATTAGGTAGGGAAATGGGCAGACTGGGTGGGCCAAGTGGTCCTTATCTGCCATCAAATTCTATGTTTCTATGTAAGGGAGAGGCATAATCAGGTTAATTTGCTTAAAGGCTGTATCAAACAGTTATGCATGCTAGCCAAGCTAGCCAGGAACATTGCAGCTGGTTGGGGCCCTGTGATGGAAGAAAACAACATGTACAACACACACTATTTGTAATCCGGAGCTGGAGGGCTCAGTTCGTGAAAAGAAAACAAGACAATCAGATGACACACTTTTAGATTAGGCTGTTGTTGCAGAGAGCTACCCTGATGATTACTCATGATACCTAATACTGGACACAGGCTGGACGAAAATTGAGACAGCAGGGTGGTTAATCTGGAGTGCCAGGAGAAGCAGGGCCCATACGAATCGCCGAGGCTTCATTCCTGTTCAAGCGTGGAGCAGGGGGCTGATCCCCAGGCAGGTCTCTCATCGATGACTTTCTCTGTGCAGCGGGTAATCTGGCTGGGCCAGTGTGGCAGAGCCCTGGCCAAGTGAAGACAAATTCGGATACAGTCCATTTTGGGCTGAATACAGCTTCCAGCAAGCAGAACACAATTCACACAGTGGGGAACCAAATCATGACCTACTAACAACTCACAGCACATTTACACATAAGGAAATTCTACTGTACCAGGCAAACCGCTCTCCGGTCGCAATTACAGAGTCTCTGCACAATCTGGGAGTTCAGAGGTGGCTGGAAGTCCAGACAGGCCGACCGCATTCAGCAAAATTCTCGGTCTTCTTCAGGTATGAGCCTGGTAAAAAATCAGTGGCTTACTTCGTTCTCATAAACTTGGATTTAGTCCGAAATAATTCTCTTCTGTCCCTCTCAGTGGCAGCAGGCAGACATGCAGGCCACAACTCAGGCCTTTCACAGTTCTCCCATGCAAAACTAAACAGAACTCTTGCCCAAATCACTTGAGCTGTTACTTCTTCACTTCTCAGCCCAGAACTGAAATTAGCTGCAGCAGCCTGGGAAATTCCCAAGGATCCAAAAGGTTCGGTTGGCTGATCCTCCTGTCAGTCACAACAAAGGCTCCCCCTTCAGGTGCAAAAAGGCGCAAAAAGTCCAAAACTACAATTCCTACAGATTTTGACTCCAGACAGCTCCTGTAGTCCGGCTCCATTTGAGGTCCCACCAGTACTGATTGGTCCAATTCGCAGTCCAGGACTAAGATAGTGGAGATGAACAAAACACTCCTTGCTGCAAAGAAAGCAGGTTAGACAAACTACATTATCATTATCGCTCTAAATGATTTTCAGCAAATAGTTACATCTTTCAACAGAGATCCCTCTCAGATTACTTATGACTGCAATCCAGGCAGCTCTTAAAGAGACAGTACACAGAGGCTATACAGGCACTTTCTGGCAATCACATTTAAACTGCTAAAACGCAGGACACTAGCCTGGCAGGGAGCATTTAGTCAAGCTCTAGGAAGACTTTTTGGGAACCCCCATTTATAGGGGGATTACAGACACCCTTGTGGACAACATTTAAGGAGAGGTCGACGGGCCTCCCAGGGGAGTCATAGCTTATTTATTTATTTATTTAGTTTTTGTTGACCGGGTAAGTGCACTAGACAAATCCTGCCTATTTTCAGGCATGACCCGGGGGAGGGGGATACAGATGAATGCCAATTGACCGTGAACCAGATTAAGCTGTTGGCGGTATTTTTTTAGTGAATGAGGGAAATTTGGCCTGGATACCGGGGAAATTCTCCTGCTCTTTTCAATAAGTGCCATAGGATCTTTAACATCCACCTGAACTACCACCAATTCAGGCAGATGGGACCTCGGTTTAACGTCTCATCCGAAAGACAGCACCTCAGAAGTGCAGTACCCCTCTCATGCTGCACTACAGTGTCAGTACTAGAATATTAACCCAAGTGCCAGATGTGGGAACTGAACCCACAGCCCTCTGATCTCCCAGCCTTAGAGGCGAGTGTACTACCTACTGGGCCACTGACACTGCCAAGAGCTTAGACGTATTACTGGTTTAACAGCTTTTCCAGACTTTCTTGGGGGAACAGACACAGGCTCTGGGGTATCAGCATTGGCATTAGTCTCTTCTCTGGTAGGGAGGGGTACCTCTGCACTGGGTGAAGATTCCAGTAATGGAACATTGTTGGTTCCTTGCTCTGTTGCTTCTGTTTCCACATCATTAAATTCATCATTGAACTCATCCCAGGAAAACTCTGAAATGTTTCGACTTTGTGGCACTGGAGTGGTACTTTCATTACTAGCGGATGCCTTAGGGTCATCCAGCATAACAGGGTTTTGACCATTACTTTCAGACTGCTCATCAGATTCTGGTATGTCACCAGGAAAATATATGGTATCAGGCTCCTCCTCGGGTAGTTCAAACAGTTCAACTAAGCACAGTGAATCAGCTACTTCAGACATTGTACTTTGCACCTCACTCTCAGTGGGCATTGGTTCTAGGGAGGAATCTGGAAGGTTAGGCAGTCCTGAAAGCCCAGCTTCATTCCTATAATTACACATAGGGTTACCTTGAAACAATTGACTTAGTTCATAAGTAGGGTAATAAGGAGTTTCACACTCTCTGCTGCCAGATTCAGATTGATTGTCACTGTCATTTTGGGCCTGCCTGGGGGAAGGCCTTGATTCTTGAACAACTGGCGAAGGTTGACTCAGTCTGTTTTTAGCAGCAACATGAGTCACCAGCCCTGGAGGGGCAGCATCTGATGGTTCAGCATCAATAACCACTTGACCAATAGGCAGCAGGTGTTTCCTGTGCATAGTTTTAACAGCTCGAGAGTCATTTTCAGGACACACTCTATACACAGGTAGGTCATCCAGTTTACTGACTACTATGTGTGGGAGATGGGGCCATCTATCGGCAATTTTGTGCTTTCCATGCAGCCCCAAATTGCGCAACAACACAAAGTCTCCTGGCAACAACTCTTGAGCCATTACCCGCCTGTCATGTCTCTCTTTGTTGGCGAGGTTTCTTTTCGCAGCCATAGTTTGGGCCAGTTAGTACACATGGTTTAACTGAGCTTTCAGTTTTTGTACATACTGAAAATAGTTTTCAGCACATATTCCATCTGGGGATACTCCAAAACAGACATCCACAGACAGCCGGGCTTACCGTCCGAACATGAGACGATGGGGGGAAAACCCAATCGCATCACTTTTGGTGCAACTGTAGGCATGTACCAAGGTTCTAATCTGCTGGCTTTAATTAGGTTTATCTTTAGGGTGAAGTGTGCCCAACATGTCCAGGAGGGTCCTGTTAAAACGTTCAGGCTGAGGATCCCCCTGAGGGTGGTAAGGAGTGGTTCTAGACTTCTGCACTCCCCACAGGGAGAACATCTCTTTGATCAACCGGCTTTCAAAGTCTCTTCCTTGATCAGAGTGGATATGTTGGGGTGCATCATAATAGACAAAGAATTTCTCTACAGACACCTTGGCCACGGTGGAGGCTTTTGATCTTTTGTGGGTTAGGCCTGAGTATAACGTGTAAAATGGTCTGTTACAACTAGCACATTCCCAATATTTTTCTATCAGGCTCCAGGCACAGAAAGTCAATGCAAACCAACTCCATGGGGGTACTGGTGGAGATATTGACTAGGAGAGCAGCTTTTTAAGGCAAGGCTTTCCTTTGCAGACAATGACTGCAGGTTCAAATATGTGTTGCGACATCAGCTTCCATTTCCGGCCAGTAGGACCGAGAGTGCACCAGGTCAAGTGTCCGGTCATAACCAAGATGCCCCATGTGATTGTGAAGAGATTTGAGTACCAGTCATTTGAAAGCTGTGGGTAACACCAACTGCTGCCTGTCCAGTTGGCCTTGGCAATTCACTGTCTCTCTATATAATAGTTGGTCATGTAGCTCAAGCCTGGGGCCTTCCCTGAGCAATAAAGCAGTTCTTAAATCAGAAGAACGAAGTTTGGATATGTCTTTTCCAGCACACAGAGCATTGAGTGCAGGCTGGATCATTGGGTCTTGGGATTCAGCCCAGTGGATACTGTCGTTATCAAACTGAGGTAAGGTACTGAGGTCTAATGCTGAAAAACGACAGTAGGCTGCAGGGACGCAGGTGTCGGGTGGTCTCAAGCAGTCCACCAAGCAATCAACAGTGTCGGCAGACGAGAGGTCATCCTTATCAAATTTTTGGCATAATGCTTTGATGGAATGTTCAGACAACCTCACCCAGGTGTCAGCAGGGTTTGGTTGTTTCAAGAGGGTGTCTGCGTCTATATGGTACAAGCCAGGTCGGTACCCCACCGCATAGTCATATGTGGACAAGGCAGAAAGCCACCTGTGCCTGGTGGCATCTAATTTTGCTGAAGTCTGCATGTAATTCAATGGATTGTTATCAGTCTTCATTAGAATCTTAGCCCCATAGACATACTCATGGAACTGGTCCACCACAACCCACTTAAGGGTGAGGAATTTGAGTTATGGACAGGATAGTTGTGCTCAGATGGTGTTAAGCTTCTAGTTGCGAAAGCCACGGATCGCAGGCCCTCCTCATGTTCTTGATATAACACAGCCCCTAGACCTTTCAAGCTGGCATCTATATGTAGGACATAGGGTTTGGTGGGGTCGGCATAAGTGAGCACTGGTGCATGGGTGAGCTGATGAATGATTTCAAAGAAGGCAGACTCACACTCAGAGCTCCACTGGGCCCCAAACAACTGATTGGTTCTGAAATACACTTTCTCCTCCTCTTTGACGAGACTCTTCTTGTACTTTCGGTTAGTAGGAGGATAGTCTTGGGTAAGATTAAGTAGAGGGTGGATAACTTTTGAGTAGTCTTAAATGAATTGGTGGTAATAGCCACAGAACCCTAAGAATAGCTGTAACTCTTTCAAATTGTTTGGCTGGGGCCAGGTGGTCAATGACTCCACTTCGCTGGGGTCTGTTTGGATCCCATCTGCCGACACTATATGCCCAATGCACTTTACGGACATTTGAAAGAACTGACATTTGTCTATAGATAGTTTCAGATCAAAATCCTCCAAACGGTCAAGCACTTTGAACAACCAGGCCTCATGCTCTTCCAAAGTATGCTCAAATATGATGACATTGTCCAGGTACACCAGACATTCCAATAAATACATGTCTCCCAGAGCACGTTCCATCAGCCACTGGAAGGTGACGGGTGCATCCAAAATACCTTGGGGCATCTACAGGAACTCGTAAAACCCCAGGGAACAAATGAATGCTGTCTTCTCATGGTCCTCTGGTGCCTTTAGGATCTGGTAATACCCGCTCCTTAAATCAAGCACTGAAAACCACTGGCTCCCATTCAGGCAATCAAGGGCATCCCGGATGCAAGGCATAGTATGCTGGTCTGGTACAGTTCTCTGGTTCAAAGTCCGATAATCTACGCACTTTCTCACCAATCCGTTCTTTATGCATACCACTACGATCAGAGAGAGGTGTAGGGGATCCTTGACTCCTGGATAATCCCAGCTGCCAACATCTCCTGCAAATGCCTCCAGACATCATCTATATCAGCCGGGGCAAGACAATGGGATCTCTCTCAGAATGGTCTATCATCATGAAGCCAAATATGGTGCTCAGCTCCAGTGACACATCTCACATCCCATTCTTTTAGTGAAAACACTTAGTTCTTCTGGGATAGCTTCCGGCTAATCCTGGTCTTCCACTCAGTAGGCAGTGGGGACTTTCCAAAGTCAAACAGGTCCAGGGTCACTTCCTCTTGCTCACCATAGTACTTTTTGCTGGGCAGCACCGCAGTGTTCGCACAGTGCACCATGGCTAAGGTACATCCCCAGTTGACCTGAACCTCTCGAACAGACACATTCTGGATTTGCACTACCACCCATCGGGCATAGGCATGGGCTCAAGTGGGTAAAATACTGGGCTTGACAATAATCCTTCCAGCAACTTCCTCTCTTCTGGGGCATCCAGCATGAGGATTTTGTTTTTTACATCTTTCTTGCGGCGCACTTCTCCATGAATGGTATACTGAGCATTTGGTGGTAATACCACGGAGTCAGGATCTTTCTTCCACACTATCCCCATGGGCTCATCCTGCTCCATCTCATTGTTCTGTCTCTGTAATTCATAAGCCTGTTTCACTAAGGCTGGAATTCGCATTGCCCATCCAGTTCACCGCCCCTGTTTCTCTTGACACAGCTGGGCCAACCTACCAAACATGTAAGCATTGGTACCAGTGAGTAAGGGCACACCATCATACAGTCCCGAAGGGGGGACACACCAAGACCAGGGTCTCTACTTGCTCATCTACTTCAGCTACAGCCATGGGAAAAGACAGCCAGATCTGGACATATCCCAGGTAGAGGTAGGACTTCTCACTCAGTCCCCACACATGCAAGCCTTCCAGAGGTTGTAAGGGCACATCAGGTACATGTTTGTTGTACCAATCTTGAAACACAATGGTTACTTGTGATCCGCTGTCCAGTACAGCCCAAGCAGAAACACCATTCACAGTCACAGTAGTCTCCATTGAAGGACCCACCACTTCAGACCAATCAGGTGAGGTTGGTTTAGCAGTCTGACCTACAGCAGTCTTAGAAGAATAGGGCTTTTTTACAGGCCCGGTCTGGGGCCTTATGTTGCTCCACCGAACTAGATCTAGCAACCAGGAGGTGACTTTTTGTAAATTCTCAGGAAGGGTGCAGTTCTGCCTAGTGTGTCCATCCTCCCCACAGCGATAACAAAATACTGGTTCCTTTGAGTCTCTGGGGGAAAAAGAGTCATCTCTCACTTTAGATTGACTAGGAAATCCCCGAGGATCCTCTTTGGGTCGGGGTTCACCTTCCCTTTCCTCCTGTCTTCTCCAGGGATCCGTTACCTGAGTGGCTCGAATTAGGTCTCCCACCAGTGCTCTCAGCTCTCTCACTTCCTCCATCAACCTAGTTTCAACCTGAGGTTCAGGGGCAATCACATGAACCCCACCACCCCCAGGGTGAAGTTTCACTTCTAATCTCAGGGGAAGTCTGGCAGGAGGGTGAACTTTTAACCATCTCAGCAGCTTGTTGACTGGCTCTTATTTCTTTCACCTCCTTAAGTAGCTCTCTCATTTGTAGGCACTCAAACTCATCATTCCACTTGTCAGGTCGGTCAGAGGCCTGGCTGGTTCGGGCAACCCCGGCATAGGGCTCCCAACCCTCTTCGTTATTCTTGGCTTCCTGAATTTCTTTCATCAGCCAGCAATACTCAGACAGACTTGGCTTCCGATCTTGTAATTTCAGTTGTAACATCAGCACACTAGAGTACCTGGTGGATTTCAAAATATGTTCTAATTGGACTCAATTTAGGTCATGGGCAGGCACCCCTCCTTTCTCGTGAGACCTCTGCAAGGCCCTCTCAATTCAGATGACAAACACAGACAGTTTTTCATTTTTCCATTGTTTGGCAGATTTAAATTTCCACATCAGGTCATCCCCCGACTTGGTGCTGTTGAATACCCCTTCCAGGGCAGAGAGGTACTCGGCTGCAGTGGCCTCTGGGCTAGTGGAATGAAGGAAATGGACAACCTCCAGTGCAGGGCCCCTTACGCTCTACATAAGTCTATTTTTTTCTCCCTCAGAGCATTGCCACTCCTGGACTAGGGAGTGGCATAGTCCATCCAGGTTTCCAGATCATCCTCCTCCACAGGCACTGGGACTGTGCCTGAAAACAGCCTGAGCCTATGGTAGGAGTCCAGGTGTACAGAGGGTATCACAATGGGGGAGTTTATCACCGGGAAGCTCTGGGGGTGGCAGGAGAAGCTATAGGGGACTGTATGGGAGTGGTCTCATCAGAAATGTCTAACATTTTCACTAAGTCTTTAGCAGTTCGCCCCTCCACAGCCAGTAATCTGAGCAATTTGTCCTTGAACCCTTCTACTTTCGGAGAACCCCCAGAAGTGGATGGGTCACTGTGTAGATGAATAACCCACCATCTCTTCTGGGACTCCTTGGACAGAACAACAGGGGGCACTCTCTCAGGGTCTATGGGGAGGCTGCAGGAGAGAATGGCCACCATGGTCTGATCAAACAGGTCCAAGTCTCTTCCCCTCACTTCAACCTTCCCCAAGCTCTTTATCTGTTCTACAGTCTCTACAATAGTAGCATTATCGGTCCCCAAGGGTATATCCAGCAATTATATGGCATGCTGGGAGTCTACTCCCTCAGCCTCACTCCACCCCATCATGCGATGCACAACCAGCTTGTGGGGGGAAAGCTTAAGTTTAAGCATAGTGAGCGCCTCCATGTTTTGACAAATTCCAAGTATTGATGTTGTAGTTCCCACTCCTGACCACTACAGGGTGCAAATCCCAGCGGTGCCTCCAAGATGTAACCCCTAGGTGGCATTATCCCAAGGCATACTACCCCTGCCTGCGTGACTAAGCACAGGTTGAGGGGCCTGAATTCTGTGAACGGGTGCCTCCACCCGGAGGGTTGGTTTAAGGGTAGCGTAGCTGCTCTGGGTACAGCCCTCTGGGACACTGATACCCCCTCTAACCCCTCTAGTGGCCTGTACTGGTCAGCAATTAGACAGTTACAATGTTATACCCACACTTGACACACTTGCCACCCAGGCTGGATCAGCTGCACTGGCCCTGGAGACCCCCTGTAAAACAAGACCTGCAATGGAGAAAGGCAATAGCAACATAGTATCCCTACCACAAAGGCACACAGTAGCCAGTGTAAATATAAAAAGATTTAGATCTGATTTATTGGGGGACGTGAATAAGGGAGGGGCAGTAATCTGTTGTTTGATTCTGGATCTAATTTAATCAGGCTAAGCATGCATGTCTCTAAGAGTCCCTCTAACACAGTCACACACACACTCTGGGTACCCAGTTGGTCTGCAGGCTAGCCTGAAGCATTGCCCGGGGTAGGCCGGTGTTGCAGCTGTTGTCGAGGCCCTTAGGAAGGAAAAACACAACATGCACTTTAACCCACAATTTGTATCCCAGAGCCGGAGGCTCAGTTCTTAAAGATCAATCAAAACAATTAAATCAGGTGACACACTTTGATTTGAGCTTTGCTGCAGGGAGCTACCCTGTTGTTTACTCATGCTACCCAGACCAGGATGCAAGATGGACGAAATGAAGACCTCAGGATGACTTTCTGGTTTGGTAGGGGAAGCAGGGCCCACACGACAAACCGTGGTGGTCAAATCCTGTTTGATGGTGTTGAGCAGGGAGCTGACTCCCCAAGTGGGTCTTTCATTGGATGATTCTCTGCAGCAGGAACAGCAATCTAGGCTGAGATGGTGAGACCCAGACCAGATGAACAGTTCGGATACAGTCTGGTAAAGTGCTGGATACAGGTTCCAGCTAGCGTGACACATTCAAGCAATGTGGGGTACCAAATCGCGACCCCGCACTGCACATTCAGCACAATTACAGTAAAGGATAGGCAAATACCACAGTTCGGATGACAGTCCAGTTGCAATCAACAGTGTATCTGCGCAAACCGTGCGCTCTGCAGTTGTTTCAAGTCCTGACAGGCCGATCGCACCAAGGCAAATCTTTAGTCTACACCAGGCAAATTTCACTTTGTCACAATTCAGGATTCTGGTCACAATCACAGCAAATTCGGATAAAGTCTGAGGTATTAATACAGACTTCTTCACTCAAGAAGATGGTAGCAGAGAGGCCAGACACAGCCTTCCCGCTGATTCCCCTGTGCTACTATACAGGAGCAGCTGCTCGAATTTCTTGAGCTGTTCACTCTTTCAATGCCAGCTACACATTGACTCACTGCTGCAGGCAGCTCTGGGACTTCTCAGTAATCCAAAAGGTTCAGTTGGTTAATCCATCTGTCTGTCACTGCAAGGGCTCCCCCTCCAGGTCCATTTAGGCACCAAACAGTAAAAACTACAATTCCTACAGCAATTCACTCCCACAAGACCCTGGGGACAGTCTCCATTTTAGGGTCCCCAAAGGTACTGATTGGTCCAAACTGGCAGTCCAGAGCCAAGATGGTGATGCAAAACAGAAAGTCCATGCTGCAAAGGAAGGCAGGTCAGACAAACTACTATAACATTACTATTAAAGCAGATAATCAGCAAACAATCGCAGATCCTAATAAAGCTCTCTCTGAGCAATTAGCGATGGCAGAATGAAGTGGCTATATTGCAGCCCAGGTGGGACTTGAGCCTAAAACCACTCAGTCCCCACCCAGAATAATTATGACCCACGAAAATGATGCCTCTTAAAGAGACAGGCACAGAGGCTAATGGGGTATTCACATGCAAGCACTTTTAAACGACTTGAACACAGAACACCAGCCTGGCAGTGGGCATTAGGCAAGTCCAGGAAGACATTTTAGGAACCCCATTTGTAGGGGGGTTACACATGCATGTTTGAATCTTGCCTCTGTGCTCGCTCTTACCACCTCCTGGGGCAGGCTATTCCATGGATCCACCACCCTTTCTGTAAAAAAAAGAACTTCCTCACATTACCCCTTATTCTGCCTCCCTCCAATCTCATATTGTGCCCCTCCGTGTTCTTGTACCTCTTTTGTACCGAAAGAAGTCTTCCACTTGCACTTTGTTTATGCCCTTAAGATACCTGAAGGTTTCTATCATATCCCCTGTTCCCTTCTCTCTTCAAGTGTATACATACTGAAGTCTTTTAATCTTTTCTCATAAGACTTCTGTTGCAAGCCCTGCACCATCTTAGTCGCCCTTCTCTGAACCGACTACACCCTGTCTATGTCCTTACGAAGATGGAGCCTCCAGAACTGCACACAGTACTCCAGATGAGGCCTCACCAGTATTTTGCATAGTTATATCACCACCTACCCTGCTGGCGATACACCTTCCTACGCATGCCAACATGCCTCTAGCCCTCCCTTCAGCCTTTGTACTCTGCTTGGCCACCTTTAGGTCATCTGAGATGATAATCCCCTTACTCCCTGGTGACTGTCAGCAACTCCACCCCCCCATCCTGTAGCTCTCCGCAGAGTTTCTGCACCCCAGGTGCATGATTTTGCACTTCCTCACGTTGAACTTCAGTTGCCACACTTCAGACCATTTTACAGCTTTCCTAGGTCCCTCCTCATTTTTTCTAACCCATATGGAGTGTCTGCCCTGTTATAGATGTTGGTGTCATCTGCAAACAGGCAAACCTTCCCTTCCAGCCCTTCTGCAATGTCACTAATAAAGACATCAAAAAGGACTAGCCCCAGGACTGATCCTTCAGGTACTCCATTGGTCACCACTCTTTCCTTGGATTGAATTCCATTTATCACCACTCTCTGTTTCCTGTCCCCCAACCAGTTTCTAACCCAGTTCACCACCTTTGGCCCACATCCAGGCTTCCCAACATATTTACCAGTCTTTTCATGTGGAATGGTGTCAAAGGCCTTGTTAAAATCGAGGTAGGCGATATCTACCGCTTCCCCCGTGATCCTGTATAGTCTGGATTAACACTACAGTGGGAACAGAGACAAACCACTTGATGACTAGGGTCCTGGACTTTAGGAGGGTGAATTTTAAAGAAATGGAAGACTACCTCAGTAACTGCGTCATAGGGGCATTGCCAGGGAGGGGTAGAGGTACAGTGGGGAAAAATAAGGGAGGGCGTAATTAAAGCAACAAGCCACTGCATGAAGGAAATGAGTTAAAGCAGGAGGAAAAAGTGCATGTTAAGATTCTCTAGAGAAGTGTCCAAGGTGGTGAAGGGAAAAAAGGTGGCATTCAGGAGGTATAAGGAAACACAGAGGGAGAAAGGCAGGGCGGTGTACCAAATAAAACAGAGGAAGCAGGAAAGACAGTGAAGGGAGCAAAGGTGCAGACAGAGGAAAGGATAGCCAAGGGAGTACCTAGAAGGGATAAGGATTTTATTCAGGTGAATAAGTGAGAAGATAAAGGCAAGAGGAGGGATAGTGATGATAAGGAGGACAGCAGGCGCAGGCTATGCAGAAGAGGACCAAGAAAAAGCACACATCCTGAAGAGGTACTTCCACTCAGTCTTCACGGGGGGTGTGGGGTGTAGACCACTAGGGAACAGCACGGACAAAGTGGGGAGGTGATACGAGTGCATTTTCAGAGGAAAAGGTCCTGAAGGGACTTGCAGCTCTGAAAATGGACAAGGCTCTGGGACCAGATGGGATACACCCAAGGATACAAAAATAATTCCAGGAGATGCTAGCTGCCCCACTGGCAGCATTATTCAACAGCTCTCTGGAAACACGCATGGTTCTGGGGGACTGGAGGCGTGCATACGTGGTCCCTTTACATAACAGTGGCAGCAGAGAGGAGGCTAGTAACTATAGGCTGGTGAGCCTCGCCTCAGTGGTGGGGAAATTAATAGAAATCCTGTTAAAGGAAAGGGGGGTAGAATATTTTGAATCCAGTGAGCTGCAAGACCACAGGTAGCATGGATTCAATGGTGGGGGTCATGTCAGACAAATCGGACTGTTTTTAATTTTTTGAACTGGGTGACCAGGGAAATAGATCAGGGGAGGGCAATGGATATGGCCTCTCCGAACTTTAGTAAGGCCTTTGACACTGTATGGCACAGGAGACTGATAAAGAAATTAAACAGCCTAGGGGTGGAATCCAAAGTAGTGAAGTGGGTTAGATACTAGTTAACAGATAGGAGACGGAGGATGGTGGGTAACAACACTAACTCTAATGATAGGGCAGTGACCAGCGGAGTGCCGTTGGACTCAGTACTGGTCCTGGTCCTCTTCAATGTCTTCATAAGTGACATTGCAGAAGAACTGGAAAAAAAGGTATGCCTTTTTGCAGATGACACCAAAATCTGTAATTGGGTGGACACTCAGGAGGGAGTCGAGAAAATGCATAGGGATCTTGGGAAACTCAAGGAGTGGTCAAAAGCAGGGTAGCTGGGATTCAATGCCAAAAAGTGCAAAGTCATGCACCTAGGGCATCAGAACCCAGGAGCTGAGTACAGGATGAGTGGGAGGTACTGACAGTCACTCAGCAGGAAAGAGACCTTGGGTTATCATATCTGGTGACTTCAAAGTGACAGAGCAGTATAACAAAGCACTGGGTAGGGCCAGTGGGATGCTGGGATGCACAGAGAGAGGTATATCCTGCAGGAGGAGAGAGGTGGTGTTGCCATTATATCGCTTGCTGATGAGACCCCACCCGGAGTACTGTGTCTAGTTCTGGAGGCTCCACCACAGAACGAACATAGACAGAGCGAAGGCAGTCCAGAGGAGGGCAACTAGAATGATACTGGGGTTGCACCAAAAGCCCTAGGAGGAGGACTGAAGGTTCTCAAGATGTACACCCTGGAAGAAAGGTGATTGAGAGGGGACATGATAGAGACCTATAAGTTCCTCACAGGGGTAAACAGGGTGCAAGAGGAGAGTCTCTCTTTTAAATGAGAAACTGCACCAGGACCAGAGGGCATGCAGTAAAGTGGGAGGGGGGAGTTTAAGAGGGATATGAGGAAGTACTACTTCACTGAAAGAGTTGTAGACACCTGGAAAAGACTGCCAGCAGAAGTGCTGGAAGTGAAAACAGAAGAGGACTTCAAGCATGAGTGGTTCCTCTATCAATGTAATAGGTCCACAGAACCCCCGCCAAAAAGTAAATTAATTAATTCACACATGGAAACACATTGACACAGCTCAGTGTGCCTGTCTTCGTCAAAAAAATTAAAATCAAAGTCTACCGCACCCCCTTCCCCCCAACCAAGTGCTGCCCAAGGAAGGCATTCACATTCAAAATGATTATTTCCTAATTTCCAGTTCTTTACCTTCACAAAATATGGGTCTTTAGTCGATACTAGATTTCAGCTGAAACATACATAAACTTGGAACTACAGTCAAAGTAAGTTTAGTTTAGTTCATTGATTTGTTAGAGTGCTCTAACTCATTGTGACTCTAGGAGCTCTACAAATACCTAACCAATATAAACATGAATTAAAATATAAACATCACAAACTACAATAAGTTAAAAATTAGCTAAAATTAATTAAAAGGAGGAAAGGCTTTAATTCCCTCTTGAAGGCACTAACTGAGGGGGCCTCTCTGAGCGAACGAGGCAGTGAATTCCACAGGGTGGTCGCCACGACTGAAAAAGCCCGGGCACCAGATGATTTCTGATTAGCCCTGGGAATCACTAGGAGGCCCTCCTCAGCTGACCAGAGGGGATGGGACAGGTGGTAGGGCTATAGCTAGGAGGTCTTGCAGGTAACCGGGCCAAGTCCTTCTCTAGCCTCAATTTCTAAATGCTCCTATTGAGTTGTGGTATTGTGATTTCTATTTGTTTATCAATATAGCTAAGTTAGTGTTATTCATGACCACCAACCAATATTTATTTATCTAGTTAGTTTTTGTTGACCAGCTAGGTGCACTAGACAACAAAAATGCCTATTCTTAGGCATGACCCGGGAGAGTACAAAGACAGTAGAAAATACAAAAATGCACAGGGTCATAACATTACATGTGACCAGAGTGAGAGTAAAAATGTTCAGCAAAATCAAAACACTGTAGAGAAAGTGTAGAGTTGCAGTACATTCCAGCAAGACAAAGTCAGAAGGGCCAAATAGATAATAACAGCAATAGGAAATTTAGATTTTAACAAAGCAGCCAACACCAGTACAGATTCATGTACAAGTGTATACATCTGTGGATTCTAGAAAGTTACAAAGTTCCCTTTTGAATATGGGGTCGGTTTGACAAACCCGAAAGTGGGGAGGAAGGGAGATTCAGGCTTTTGGTACGAATAAGCCAAATGCCTGCTCACCCATCTTGGATGAGCACTTGGGAATAGCCAGGAGAGACAGATCATTGGAGCATAGTGCATAAGCTTGGTCAGAGGGCGTTAACATAGCAGCCAGGTTGGTAGGTTTGGACGATCTGATGATACTGTCAATGGCACAGCATTGGGTATACAGTTGCTGAGAAGGGGGGGGATAGCCATCCAAGACTGTGGTACAAGCTTGCAGTGCTGGATAAGTCAAGGGGCAGATAAGGCAAATCTACATAACTTATTGTAGGTGACATTCCATTTAGACAGGTTGTTCACATTTGCCTTAAAGAAGAACACTTGTCCTCCAAATAACCCCGCCCCCCGATGCAGAACCCCCTCAATTAGCCTTTTCAGTCTAAAAATATTTTTTTCTTTATCTCTGTGTAATAATACCAACTCTGATACATTCCTCAATAATGTAAACACGGCCAGAGCAGGCTGCAGCGTGGCGCCATTTGACATGCTCAGCGAGGCTCTGCGCTGCTCCACCATATAGTAATTAAGTAAATAAGTAGCTGTTTATTTATTTAACACTCAATCCTGAAGGCTCTGGGTGCTTTGCAAAAAGATACAAAATAAATAAACTCAACAATATCAACAATTTGCATTAGACAGGTCACGACAGTCAGTAGATTCAATAAAAAAAATAATAAAATAGCAAAATAGCCGCATCAGTAAAATAATCTATAGCTGGCTACCAAAAGCTTCTTTAAATAAATAGGCCTTCAGACCCAACTTAAAAGCCACCATCAATGGAGCCTCCCTCAGAGATCTTAGCAGTGAATTCCACAGGGCCAGGCCGACCGCCTCAAATACACAGACTCCCAATGTTTTCAGCCTGGCCCTGGGAATCATCAGAAGGCCCTTGGTGGAGGAAAAGAGTGAGCGCATAGGGCAGATAGGAGTCAGGAGGTCACTCAGATAACCCAGGCCCGACCCGTATAGGGCCTTATAGGTGAGCAAGCTCACCTTGAAAGTAATCCTCCACTTAACTGGCAGCCAGTGCAGATCATGCAGGACCAGGGTCACATGGCAGGACTTTGGGAGGCCTGTTAGCAACCTGGCTGCTGCATTCTGCACCAGCTTCAGGTGACAGAGAATACACCCACTGACCCCAAAGTATAGAATGTTGCAGTAGTTTGGCCTTGATGTAACAAAGGCATGCACCAGTAAGGGCAGGTCACCAGGTTGAATTAAGGCTTTAATCTGGGTGACACTTCTTAACTGGTAAAAACCACTCCAGATGACGGACAACACCAGAGCCTCGAGTGTCAATCCATCATCAAGGATGATGCCCAGATTTTTCACCTTAGTGGAAGCTACCAACTGGGTAGGGCCTAAAAATAAGCCCATACCCAATCCAGCAGCATCCACACCATGCCAACAACCAGGCTCAATCACTAGTACCTCCGTCCTGTTGGGGTTGAGTGAGTCTTAGCCAGTTAGAGGACATCCAATCTTGGATCTTGGCCAGACATTTATTTAGCACTTCCACATCATCACTTGTCCCAGGGGCAAAAGACATATACAGCTGGGTATCAGCTGCATAGCAGTGAAAGCCCAGACTGTAGCATCTAATAATCTTAACCGGGGTAGCATATACACCGCAAACAACATAGGCAACAGGATTGAACCCTGGGGGACTCCACAAGGCAGGGGCTTCGGGCAGGAGGAGAAATTACCCATCATTACCTGTTGCATCTTGCCAGTGTGAAAGGACTCAAACCAGTGGATGACAATACTGGTGAGTCCATAGAGCTCCCTAAGGTGACTCAGTAGCACTAAGTGGTCCACAGTGTCAAATGCTGAGAAGAGATAGAGAAGAATGAGAATTGACTGAGCTCTTCTATCTCTCACCCTGAGAAGATCATTTTGCACCCTAATGCTGTTTCTGTGCTATGCCTTGACCGAAATCCAGACTGGAATGGCTTATGGATGTCATTGGCCACAAGATGTGTCTTGAGCTGCAGAGCCACCACTTTCTCGACAACCTTCCCCAAAAATTGGAGGTTGGAGACTAGTCAATAATTCACCAAGATGTCAGAGTCAAGTAATGGTTTCTTCAGGAGGAGCTTCACCAATGCCTCTTTCAAGGAGTCAGGGAAAACCCCCTCCGAAAGTGAACACCGGACAATCTCAGCAAACACTGGGCCAACAGACTCAACACATCTCAGTAAAAGACAAGTCGGCCCGGGTCCAGTTTACAAAAAGTGGGCCACAGCTTCAAGATTAGGTGGCAGGGTGGGGGAGGAGAGGGGTTGGGTATGCCCAATCTATCTGAGAATATTGCAATTGGAAAATGAAATTTGGAATCTGAAAAGGGAGATGGAGGGACTAGTCAGGAGAGCCAGACATGGGGGGGGCCACAGCAGTTTACAAGTCATAGGAGAGGGGAAGAAAGGTCAAGTGTGAGGCATGATGGGGAGACAAAGGGGATGGAAACAGACCAGCAGGGTGGGAACTCAAAAGAGGACAGGTTGAGGGGAAGAAAAAAGGGGGGAAATAGGGGGTGGCAGGAGGTGGTCAGGAACAGAATGGGGGAGAATAGGGGTGCTCTTGCAAAGGGAGAAACATCTGTCAGCAATGGTAAGGCCAGGATGGGTAATGAGTCCCAAACTGTAAGCAGGGTTTTCTTAACAACTAGGTATACACCCCTACAAAATATGAGGGACTCGGTAGGCCAGGGGAAGGCAGTGATAACAATTGAGGAGAGGGTGAGCAGGGGGGAGAGGAGGTGTTAGGAGGAGAGACCAGAAATGATCCAAGAATTAAGGTAAGGGAGGTGAGGGATGGGTCAAGGAGAAAAGGGAGGTAGAAGGAGGGTCAAATAAGATCTCGAGAGGTTTACTTGAGGGAAGAGGGTTAGTGGGGGGGAATAGGCTCGATGGGCTAGTGGTGTGCAATAATCTGGGAGTGGAGGGGATACAATTGGGAGGGGAAGGGGATCTTGAGGGGAGATGAGTCAGAAAGAAGGTAGTAGGGGTGATAATAGAGAGAGTGGAGAGGAGGAGGCTATACAGGGGAGGAGGGGGTCACTTGGGGGGATGAAAGTGGGCAGCAAGTGGAAGGAGCTTAGTATCCATGGCAAGAAGTTGGGGGATGGGGAGAGGGAAGGAAATAGGCAGGTGAGTTCTGAGGAGAGAGGGGACAAGGACAGGGGGAGAGGCAAAGTCATCAAACAGGGAGACGGTAGTGGGTGATAGTATACAATGTACAGGAACAGTGGAACATAGGGTCCTAATGTTGGGGGACTCCATTACCAGGGGATCAAATGGGGGGAAATTAGTGAGGGCAAGAGGAGCTCTACTAGGGTGGAATGTATGCCAGGAATGACAGTGCACAGGGTCAAGCACCAGGTGCATTCTCTAGTAAGGAAACATGGGGGTGCCCCACATTGTGGATACACTGGCACCAATGATCAGGTGGAGAATAGTGTGAAGGAAGTGCAAGCTAGGTACAGGGAGTTGGCAAGAATCTGTATAGGAGAGGTGAGCACTGTCTCATTTTCAAAGGTTCTGCCACTACCAAGGGGCACTTTAAATAGAAAGCAGAAAATTTGTGAACTTAACAATTGGTTGTGGGAATGGTGTCTGGCTATGGGGTATGGACTGGTGGGTGGATGAATGGGGATGTACATGGGATAATAAAGATCTATTGGCTAAGGATAGACTACACTTGGGTATGGAGGGGAAGGATGTCCTAAAGAACAAACTGGAGGATTATATAAGAGGTAGGTGGGATTTAAACTAGTTGAGGGGGGAGGGCTTGGTAGGGAAAGGCGTATAGTAGAGCTTATTACAGGAGGGCAAAGGCCTTTCCCCCAATCAGGAGGAGTAGCAGAGAAGAAGTATGACCCAGGAGTAAGGGAGTAGGGAGGACGGGAGGTTTGTGGGTTGGGTTGGAAGGTGGTCCTGATTAATGCAAGGTCTGGGAAACAATATACCAGAGTTGCAGACATTGTTGGTGGTGGGGGGTGGATGTGGCAGCAGTCACTGAGACTTGGGCCACATAGTACCATGAATGGGACATGAAGATACCAGGGTACACCACATATAGGAGCGAGAGGACAGTTGGCAAGGGGGGGGTTGGCATTGTTCATTAGAGAAGGGATAGTGTGCAGCATGGAGGGGGATGGGGAAGGAAACGTGGAGGCAATTTGGGCCACCTTACAAGATATCAAGGGAAGGAGGGTCAATCTAGGGGTTGTTTACAGGCCTACTTCACAATCGGAGGACATGGACAGTGAACTGATTGACATCATGAAGAAATACTGTAGCAGGGGTAGGGGTGGGAATGTGATATTGGGCGATTTTAATATGACGGAAGCACACTGGAATACCATGGTGTCTACTTCTGCTAGGGAGAAAAGGGTGTTTTATGCCCTCCAGGATGAGTTTCTGACTCAACTGGTGGGGGAGTCGACCAGGGAGGATAACATCCCAGACTTAGTCGTAGCCGATGGTGACCAAGTTAAGAACTTGGTGGTGGAAGACCCTTTGGTGGAGAGTGACCACTCCGTAGTACGGTTCACCTTAGACCTGGGGATGCAGTGGAAGCAAACAAAGACCACAGTAGTGGACTTTAGGAGGGCAGACTTCAGGGAGATGGTTGCCATCCTCAGGGAACATTTAGGGCAAATCAGACCTGGAACATGCACGGAGATGCAGTGGGAAATTCTGAAGCTGGGCATCCTGAAGGCCACGGAAACCTGTGCAAGAATCCAACAAAAAGAAGGCAAGGGCTAGGAAACCTTGTTGGTGGACAAGAGAGGTGCAGGAGGGAGTGAGAAACAAAAGGATAGCCTTTAGAAGGTACAAGTGCTCTCGTAGAGAGGTAGACAGAGAGGAATATCACAGGATCTCCAGGGATGTCAGTAGGGTGGTAAGAGCTGCCAAGGCTGAAAAGGAGCTTAGGTTAGCACAAGGGATAAGAGAGGGGGAGAAAGAATTCTACAGATATGTTACGGAGAGTAGGGAAGGTGGAGGGTTGATAAACAGGCTGAAGAAGGAGGGGGGATGGGTAGAGGGGTGGTAGAGCAGGCTGAAGTATTTAATGATTATTTTAGCTCAGTCTTTACTAGGGAAGGATGGGCAGTTTCAGAGGGCAGGTTAAGGATGGGTGGGGAGGCTCAGATGGCATACATCCAAAGGTTCTGAAGGAACTGGCTGAAGTCCTGGTGGGTCCAATGATGGATCTATTTAATTCCTCCCTATAATCAGGATGTGTCCCTCTTGACTGGAGGATGGCACACGTTGTGCTACTCCACATGAGTGGACCTCGGGAAGAACCCGGGGAACTACAGACTGGTCAGCCTGACATCCATAGTGGGGAAAATGATGGAGGCCATCTTAAAAGATAGGATGGTGGAGTTCCTGGAAGCAAGTGGTTTTCAAGATGAAAATCAGCATGTGTTTGTCCGGAGGAGATTGTGTCACAACAACCTAGCTGATTTCTTCGACTGGCTGATTAGATCCCTGGATGCTGGAAAGCTAGTTGATGTCCTGTATTTGGACTTCAGCAAGGCTTTCAATTCGGTCCTGCATGGAAGGCTGGTATGGAAATTGAGGAACATAGGGGTGGGAGAAAAAAATGGTGGGGTGGGTTGCTAACTGGCTTAGCAACAGGCAGCAGAGGGTGGTGACAAGGGGTGAGGCCTCGATCAGAATAGCCATCAGTGGGGTTCCACTGGGTTTGGTGTTGGGCCCTATCATTTTCAATACATTCACTGCAGACATAGGGGAGGGAGTCAGGAGTAGAATTAGCCTGTTTGCTGATGATTCCAAACTGGGAGCTGAGGTGGACAGCGAGGAAGGAAGGAGAACACTCCAGGAGGACTTGGAGAGGCTTGAAAATTGGGCACACACGTGGCAGCTAGGGTTTAACGTTCATAAGTGTAGCGTTCTGCATCTAGGTGTTAGGAACCCAGAGTATAGCTACCATTTGGGGGGAGAACGGCTGAGTTTCTCCAAGATGGAAAAAGATGTGGGGGTGAAAACTGATGCCAAACTGAACAACTCAGAGCAGTGCAGGAGAGCAGCTGCAAAAGCAAATAAAATGCTTGAGTGTATTGCTAGGGGGATGACATCCAGGAGCAGGGAGGTTATACTCCCCCTGTACAGTTGCTGGTGAGGCCGCGCCTGGAATATTGTGCGCAGTTATGGTGCCCTCGCCTCAAGGACGTCACTCTGCTACAGAGAGTCCAGAGGACAGCAACAAAGATGATCCGTGGTCTGGGGGATATGTCCTATGAGGACAGACTAAGAGAGCTGGACATGTACTCCCTGGAGGACAGAAGGGACAGGGGAGATATGATAGAGGTCTTCAAATATCTGAAGGGGATCAATAGGGTAAGAATGGAAGGTCTGCTCAACCTAAAGGGGAAGGGGGCTATGAGAGGCCATAGTCTTAAACTAGTAGAGGGAAGGTACAGAGGTGAAGTGAGAAAACATTACTTCAAAGAGGGGGTGGTGGCACCCTGGAATGCACTTCCAGAACAACTCATAAAAATGGAAACAGTAGGAAGATTCAAGAAGGGGTGGGACAGTTACAGGGGCATGGTACAGGGTGGTAGGAAAGAGAACAGTAGGGGAGTTCTGGGTGGTGGGATTGGGAATAAGGGGTTCAAAAAGGGAGGTGGAGTAGCAGCAGTAACTAAACAGTGAGAATGTATGTATGTATTACTTCAATGACCTCTGCCACCTCCACCGGCTTAAACTCACCCTAGACAACAGGAGTGCCTCTGACCACACGAGGCCCACCACTGCAGGGCTAATCATGACCTACTTGGGAGATCCCAGTCCCACTGGAGAACACTCTGTCAGAGAAGAACTGAGCAAACTCCTCGCACTGTGCAACTGAAATTGCTCTTTTTGGCTGCAGACAGGCTGGATGAAGTAGCCTATCTAAAGACCGAAAGAGCAGAGCCGGTCTGTTCCTCCCTGCGGCAATCTCCTTGGACAGAAACTTCTTATGGCTGACTGCCCTTTGATATTCACTACAGTGAATTGTCAAAGCCAGTTTGTTCTCCATGGACCGGGTCTGTCTCTAGCATCGCTTCAACTTCTGACCCCTGGTCTTCATCTCCTTGAGAGCCCCATCAAACCATGGGGGTCTCACGAGGGAAGACCTGGGTCATATACGGATTGGTGCCACGGCGTCAAGCGCCTTGGAGAAAGCACTATTATAGGCTATCACCACCTCACCCACACCTGCCACACATGCAGCACTGACACTAGATAAGTCTACTGCCACCAACAATCTCTCTGGGGACAGCCCCCTCAATGGGCGGCAGTGGACCATCTCGACAGGGGAGGGACTAATGGGGGCCTCCAAACGAGAACTCCACCGTGCGGTGATCAGACCAAGAGACCAGATCAATCTTGAGATCAGTGACCTCAAGCCCCAGTGAGAATACTAAGTCCAAGGTGTGGCCATGGTTGTGAGTTGCAGAAGCAACAGCTTGTGCAAGGCCCAGCCATGTCATCGTCTGGAGGAAGTCCTAACCAAAATGTGAGAGTTCATTGTCAATCCAGGCATTAAAGTCACCCAGAATCAACCACCTGGGAGACTCCAACACCCTGTCAGCAATGAAGTCTGTGACTTTCTGCAGGAATTCCCCCTCAGACCCAGAGGTTGATAAACAAGAAGGAACCTGCAGCCTGCACCTGGACCACTGTGCACCACCATGCATTCAAATGACGAAGTAGAACCCACTGGGTGCACAGAGAAGCTCAAGTCAGATCTAATACAGATGGCCACACCCCCACTCTGCGTTTCCACCTCGGGCAGTGTACTACAGAGAATCTGTCCGGGACTAACGTCTCTAATACTGGACCTGTGTTGTCCCCCAACCAGGTCTCCATAATGCAAGCCAAATCAACTGAGGAAACCAAGTCTGTGATTATTGCGGCCTTGTTCCTCATCGATCTAGCATTTCATAACACTGATCGAAGAGGACCAGTTGAAGCTGCTGATCCACCAGCTACCTGCCCACTTGGTCTGGTGGGAACCCTGGGAACAGGAACCTAACACGTCTGACCTCTCTCAAGGCCCCATTTAACCCCAGGGCATCTCCTAAACCTGACCACCCTGATATAGCTCACCTCTGCAATACCCCCAGTTCTTCATATAAGTGATATAGTGGGGCAGTGTGGAGCTCCAGCCCTGTTTACATTAAGGAGAACTGCATCAGAGGAGCTGTTATTATATGGAGGTAAAGAAAAATATATATTTTTAGGCTGAAAAGTCTAATCGGTGGGGGTTCTGCTCTGGAGGGTGGGGTTGTTGGGAAGACAAGCGTTCTCCTTTAAAGAGGTGATCCTGTAGGAGAGGCTAAGCAGCAGGACTCCCTGGACGATTGTGACCCTGGCTGCGGGACTCAGGGCATAACTAACCCTGTAGACAAGTCCAAGCTTAGCCTCCCTGTTGGGAATAATTATTAGAAAATGTATTTAATACTAATAAATGAACCTGGATAGAATATGTTACCTTGCAGTTATTCTAGAATGATTTTAAGGAGGGAAGTGGTCCTCTCCTAGTAACTTATCTCCCACTGGTAGCACAGGTGACTCATTAGCACAGGAGTAATATGACAATGTAACCAAGGGGGTAATTAGACTCACAGATTTGTACATCTCTGTAGGTCTACTTGCTGAAACACTTAAAAAAAATAAATAATATGTAATTGGGGGATCACAGATTGAGGTATGATAACCCTAAGAAAATATGAATTGGACACTAGTAAATAACCACAGTTTATGTTTTCCCTGTCAAATGATGTACCGGGTTCTGTATGTGCCTGTTTGTATATTCCCTCGTGAAATGTGAAATATAATGAACTTTTCTGATTAAATGTTTGTATATTCACATGTGAATTGTGAAGTATAATAAACATTTCTGATTAAAAAAAGAATCATTATCAATTTATTTTTTAAACTGAGTGTGTCTGGGTAGAACATGTCAGCTTACAATGAATTTACCTGGTCAAAACAATACAAGTAAAATAAATATCAGTGTGGTTCTCTGGCTGCAGTCAGCTGGTGTAGTTTATGACTGGGGTCCTTTATTTTGCTCAGTTCAGCACATCTGGCATCTAGGCAGTCTAATCCACAGCTTGCAAGGTAAAAGGTGTTGTGAAATATTATTCACAAGGGCCCACATATTCAAACGAGATGCGCAGTGCAATCCTGGATGTACGTTGCCTCCGGGACCGCCGGGGGGGGACATCGGGTGTGGCCATATTCAAAGGCCACTAATGTGCCCTGCACCCCAGACTGCACTGCCCCGTACAATATTGTGATGCACCTTTGCAAATGAGGGGTCCCTTGTGTATATGTCACGCATCACAATAATCGAACACCCCCTGACAAAGACACAGCCAGCTGCACTGGTGCAAAAATAAGTTTGCAAAACCCTACTTTAACTATGCGCGGGGCAGGGTGGCACCCCACGCACAGTCCAGGGCTGGTCCCTCAGTCCCCCTTCCCTGAGCGCCGGTCTGACATAATGTCACCCCTACCATGCCCCAATCTCTGGTAAGATGTATGAACAACCCCTCCCATGCCCCAATCTCCGTTACACTGTATAAACACCCCCTCCCATGCACCAATCTCTGTTACACTGTATAAACACCCCCTCCCATGCCCCAATCTCTGTTACACTGTATGAACACCCACTCCCATGCCCCAATCTCCATTAGACTGTATGAACACCCCCCTCTCATGCCCCAAACTCTGTTATATTGTAAGCACACACACCCATGCCCCAATCCCCATCACACCGTAGGTACACCCCTCCCATGCCCCGATCGCTGGTGCAGTGATGTGACTGCCCCCCTACCCAGCCCCGATCACTGGCACACCACACCTTGGATAGGTTGTGAGGTATGAGGCCACAGGCCACGTGCTTTCAGCCACCTGAGAAGAGATGTTATCCCAGCAACACACCCTGAAGTGCCTTACTATGATTATAACATGGGTCCATTTATGTGTTTACGGTTATAAGGCTATTTTGTGGGCACTAGTTTCATATGTGAGGTGGTGCTGGGATAACATCACGGGCAAAACTGGCTCTCCAGCAGCCAGTGTTCATTATTTTATTAGCCATTTTATAACTTTAATGTCATCCCATTGTTGGATATGTCATCTGGATGTAACTACCCTGAAGAAGTTGAACATGTTTCTCCTGATCCACTTTATCCTATCCATTTCTAAAAACCTGAAATCAGTCATATTTGTTCTTAGCCAACTTTTTCCATGGAAAACATGTCAAGCCTGGCTAAGAGCACCTCTTAGTTTAACATCTTCATTCCCTTGATCATTTTAGTTGCTTTCTGATGCACTCTTTGTTTGCTGCAGTATCTTTTGTAAGCTGTGTTGTCCAGAATTATACACAGCACTCCCCAATGCAGGCTTATTAGCACAATATAAAGGGACAGAATCATATTACCTATGAGGCCATGTAGCTAGAGGTTAGAACACCAAGCTGTGAACCTGGAGCAGGGATGTACTGTGTACATGTACTATTTTAATGTGTTCTGCACCCACTGCACTACCCAGGGTACCCTGTGATTACCTTGGCAAGCAGACGCTTGTTCAGGCTTACCTTGAAGGTCTGTACTGTCTTCATTTCCACCGTCTCTGCTGAAAGACTATTCCATAGGTTCCCAACCCTCTGGGAGAAGAATTAACTCCTAATATAAGCCAGGATTAAAGTAAAATGTTTTTGAGTAATTTTTTTTTTTTTATCACTACTTTATTTTTCCACCTATGCAGCCACCACTCTGCCTTACATTCAGCCACCTCCGCTTCCCAGTGACCCCCAGGCGTGCCCCCCCACACACACACACACACACTGGCTAGCATATGCTGCTGTACCCACAGTGAGACGCCCCCTTGGTCCCTATGCCAGGCCAGGATCCAATACCGGCATTTCAGGTCACCCCGGGCCGCCGCCGGGCTCAGGAAGCTGCAGCCATCAAGCTGCCACAAGTGATGCTGCTAATTTTTCCTCCTTAGTTCCCTAGGAGTGCAGACATGCAATGACGTCTGACACTGACGTGCTGACATCTGCTGCACTCCTCCCTCTGTTGCACCAGCTCTAGCAGTGCCTCCGGGCATCCCCAGGGGCCGCTGCAGAGCGGTGGAAGCCCACATCCCTCCCTAGGATAGGAGAGCAGTCCTCCGGATGCTCGATCCTATCCTATCCTCCCCTGCTGCCCCCTGACAACCTGGGCTCGCGTCCGAGCTTGGGTCACCAGCGTGATGCGAGGTGTGGCACCCAGTGCCTCAACCCTCAGCGCCACCAGGCCTGTAATTTTTTTTTTTTACCGGGAGAGACACACTCTCTATGGAGGAGTTCATTCATCTGGCACTATTTACACACATTTTGCCCCGTTTCTTCACAAAACATCAACAACTCTAAATTTAGATAATTGGCAAATGGTACTGTGCATTGTACTGTGTTCCCAGAGTAGAGATCTCTTGCACATACCAAGGATGTAAAAATCATTTGGTGAAAAGGCCTTTGCCACAGGAGCCCCAACCACCTGGAATTTGCTATTTAATACAATAAAAGAATCCAAACACTTAAGAGCCTTCAAAAGGTTTGATCAACAACAAATCCTGTGTGACTGCTAGACTCCGTTTTGCTTACCTATGCTATACCTTCCTCAGTCTGTCTAGAACCTTTACCTATACATCTGTATATCATGTTGTTTTATGATTCAGGTGTTTTAATATAAATTTTAACCATTGTTGGAAAGTCTTATTCTCTATAACTGTAAGGAATTGACTCTTTGGCTGTATCAGTCCCCCAGGCCCCACTTAAAAAATTGGTGTTTTACAAGAATGAGGTTATCCGGCTGTGCAAAATTCTAAATAAATAATAAAAAAAATTGTCAGACTTGTTGGACATGACAAATGAAATGTGGCCTCATTAAATGGACTTAGAAACAAAAATGAATAGCAAGGCTCAACATTCGGAGTTCAAAATGAATGTGAAACTGAGTGATAGCGCCTTCAGCTTTGTCTAGGGTCCTTTTTTAATGGTAAGAGCCATCAGGGCAGACTGGGTGGACCAAGCAGTCCATTTCTGCCGACAAATTCTAGGTTTCTAAAGCTGTAATGACCATACCTCTCAACCTCCTGCCTCATAAATCAGGGACAAGACTTAAAAAAACCAGGGACAAAGGACCAAAATCAGGGACACATCTTCAAAATTAGTGATAGATACCCATGAAGCTGGTAGATTAAGGGGCTTCTTTTTTAAAGAAGAACAAGTCTGTAATGTTAATGCTTGACATTATTTTGTGCTTACAATCCCCACAGTTTTTTTCACAGAAACACAAATTTTAGTACAGGCAGAGTAAAATTTTGAGGCAAAATCAGGGACGTCCCTGAAAATCAGAGACGGTTGAGAGGTATGATAATGACTTACTCCCATCAGTACATCTGTTTGGATTAATCTTGCATTACACATTAGGGATAGGCAGAACTGAATTGACTGTAGTGACCTTATTTAACATTCTATAAAATATATTAAGTTTAGAAGCATTTGCTCTTTGCAAGGCAGAAAGAGGGGAACAAGTACAGCGCAATTAAATTTCCAGTGTCTAAGTGGATATGGTATACAGCAGATGTGAACAGATAGGACATTAAGACACAGTTTTAACTCTGTATGCTTATGTAACCCCCAGGGGGCGCTATCCCAAGGGCTACTACCCCAGCCTGCCCTAACTGTAACAGGGTGAGGGGCCCAGATCCATTGGTGGGTGCCTCCACCCAGAGGTCGGGGTTAGGACAGTCAAGGTTGACTCGGTCACAGCCCTCTGGGTTGCTGCAACCCCCCTTTCTTCCCACTAGTGGCCCACACAAGTCATTTACAGTGTCCTTACCATATACACTTACCCCCCCAGCTCGAACCACTCAACTCACTCTGGGAACCCCCTGAAAAGTAAGGTACAGTTACACAATATTCACTGTGCAGTATTTCACCAGTAATACACAAACTAGCCAGTGTACTTTTGCAAAACAAGAAATCTGATTTATTTAAGGGGGGATAACAAGGACAGGGGGGAATCAGGGTGATTGGCTTACCACTACAATATGTAAGTATCTACCTAAGGCTATGTGCACAGGCCTAACCTATAAGTTACTGTCTATGGGTACCCAAGCCCTAAAGGCTAGTTCCTCAATGCAGCTGGTTGGGTCCCTGACACAAATGAGCATTTAATTCCTATGAAGATTAGATGGAGCCAGCAGGCTCAGTTAGTGTAGTCAGCAAAGCAACTTGAAGATCTTGCCCTTGTTAGAAACATTTAACAGGGAATTACCCTGATTTAGTACTCACAACTCCAGAAGAAAACCGCTCTCACACCACTCGCAGGGCTGAGCCTGAACTTCAGATACTTCTCCACACATTTATATGGAAAGCAACAGAGGGGTACCATACCAGGCAGCTGCTCCTAGGGCCTGACCGAACTCACAGCTAATCGGGAGTCTCACTGCAGCTTCACCTTCCTGACAGACCGAGCGTGATTCAGCAGATTCTCCAGTCTTCTACAGGGTGAGCCTGGTAGGTAGCTGTGCTTTTGCACAGCCTCCTCTGACCGCTGCCCCACGGATTTAGTCCGTAGCTCGCCGGCGATTCAAAACAGCCGCCTCTGGCCTTTCACATGCTTCCTGCGTGAAAACTCAATGGCGCTGGAGCCCAGAGCTCCTTCCTCGTTCACAGCCACAACGTCTCTGCCCCTTGGCAGTATGGGGTAATCCTCTCAGCTAGGGCACCACCCAATCCCACTGGCTGGCTACAGATGCCAGTCACTTAATCTTGCCCTCAGTGGTGCGAAAAGGCGCCATGGTCCAGACTTCACTTCCCAGAATTACTAGCTGTATCTTCATTGGTCAGCCGGCTCCCTAGAGAGTCCTAATTCTGGTTGGTCACCACTTACTCCATTTGAGATACCCCCTGCCCCAATTGGACCCTTCAGACAGTCCTGGTCCAAAATGGATAGGCACTGCACACACAGTCTCCGCTGTGAAAGAAGCAGGTTAGACAAACTGTAATTCCACCAACATGCTAGCTAATTATGGCCAAACAGTTACATCGTTTAAAAGGGCTCCCTCTGCACATATAGCGACTGCCAAAGGGGGAGCGATTTCACCGCAGCTCAGGTGGGATTCGAACAGGGAAACACCAGTCCCTCCCATACCAACCCGCTGGAGCCTGCGAGCAGGCAGCTCTTAAAGAGACAGTACTGGAGGCTTTGGAAGCACTCACAACACCCACATTTAGGTGGCATTACGCCGAACACCAGTTAGGAGGGAGCATTCAGACAAGCTCCGGGAAGGCTTTCAGGAACCCCCATGTGTAAGGGGGTTACACTTAGGTAATACTGCACCTTAAAGCTGTGCTTGGACATGTGCTGAACTGAACAATGAGACCACTTAATAGCATAAGACCCAAGAAATACTAAGAGAAACAAGGAATGCTGGTAAGTCTCATAAGTGGTCATGTCGTACAATTAACTTGGATTGGCCTGTTAATGTTGTTTTATGGAGCCAATGGGGGCGAGCTGAAGAATGTCAATCAAAGATGTAAGCATAGGACTTTCCCAGGCATGTTGAGTTTACAGTAGAAGTCTGATCGACTATCAATTAAGAATTAATTGTGCTCGTATTATTGATTATGAGTCGTTGTAATTTAACGGTTCCTAAATGTTAATTATAGTGAGAGTGACAGAATGGAAGACTTTTAACACTGGCGTTAATTACAGAGTCAACTGAGATCTAGAGTTTAGTTCCATGGGGAGGCCATCTCTGGCCAGGATTTGAGTGAATTTTTACTACTGTATTACATGGTAATATGAATTCTTTTGTCTTTCCAAAAATTTCAATTAACTTTGATAAACAAAAAAAAGATTTCTGCTGTGATAGATGATCGGCTGATCAGACCTTACTATCCATCCCCTTTTGTTGGACTAAAAAGGGCATGGGCTCCTTCCATCATGCTGCCCCCCACCTATGGAACCTACTACCTCAGGATCTAAGAGATGTCTCCACTCATGTGACTTTTAAGAGCAAACTCAGGACTTTCCTCACTACTATGGACAAATGTGTTTGCTTTGACCCTACCTGATCCGCTGCATTTGTACTGTTTCCTCATTGCTAGCACTTTTGCCTGTCAAATGGGTGTTCTATACTGTGCCTTGTAATTAATGTTTTATTTTGTGCCTTGTAATTAATGTTGCCTTAACCTGTTTCTTTATAAGCCTAATGTTAGCTGTTGACAATTGTAATCCTATTCTACTCCATGACATTCTTATCTTCACTTCACAGCCTCCTCACTTAACCCCACTGCTGCTCTCTTCCCCTTCTTCTGTTATATCCTCTTCCCTTTTGCCACTCCCACCAAACTCACCTTTACCTGTTCCTACCTCATCCATGCCCCTCCTAGTCCCCACCCTCCTGGCTGTGCTTAGTCACCTCCCTCCACCTACTACCGCCTACTCCCACCGCTCACTGACCCCCCTTCCCTGCCCTGCCATCTCTTGGTTCCACTGGCTCGGCTTGACTTTGACACTTTGCGCTATTGCGTAACTCCTCCGCCTCCTCCCCCTCTCACGGCATCCTCACTCTCGCCCTGCCGCTCATCGGTTCCACCAGACCGGCTGTATTTTCCTACCTCCTACCGCTGTTGCCGCTCACTGTCAGCCCCTACCACCCTCTCGCCCGCCGCCTGCTCCATAGGCCCGCCGCAGGTTGGTACTCACCTCGCTGTTGCTGTATCTGACGGCACCTCCTTTCCACTTAATCTCTCCTCCCATCCTTTTGCCAGTTTTCCCTTCCTTGTGTCTTTTCTACTGATGCCTATCCTCTCTTATTTTCTGCCTTCTACTATTCACATTTTTGAGTATGTTCTATGATCAAGTGCTAAAGTATATTTTTGTTTACTAATGTATGTTACATTGCCATATGTATTTCTCTCTGCATTTTTTGTACTCGTTGTCTTAATAATCTGGCTGTACTCTTTGTGTATTGTAATTGTACCTCCCGGGTCGTGCCTGAAAACAGTCACTTGCTGACTAGCGCACTTACCTGGTTAACAAAAACTAAATAAATAAATAAATAAATAAATAGATGTACTGTATTACTTCAAAAATTCTGTTCAATTTGTCACTTAATGCTTGATTAATCATATTTTGCATTGAGTGACTGTAATAATCTTTTGTTTAATTCAATAAAAAAATATATTGTAAATAAAAGGCTTGTTTGAGCCTCCCATGGAACAGGTTGAGACCTCCCCAGAGATAACGGCCTGACTGTTTGAGAAACACTGCACCTCAGTATTTTACATGATGTCTCAGATCTGTTTGTCCCCCCCCTCCCCCGACTGCTGTGTAAAACAGCACAGTTACAGGTAGGGAGCTGAACTGCGACCAGCTGAGGGCAAAGACACACCCCAGAGATGAGGTGCTTGACTCCAAGGGAAAGAAGATATGAGCCACTCAGCATTCAGGAAGCTTGTGGAGCTGTGGAAGATGGGCAGAAGTATCCAGATGCATCATGTAATCTACTTCATCGTGACTGGGCGGACAATCTGGAGGCGGCTGGAATCCTGAAACAGACAGAAAATGGTGGTGAAGCCTCATTCCCATCTCTGTCGGGGCCTGGACTTTACGTGGCCCTAACAGACACTCTTACAACTGACCAACAATTTTGCCTGGCCTGCAGTAAGTGCAGGTTGAAGACTGTTCTGCAAACAAGTGACTTTTGCTCTGCTTATGATAAACATTTTCCTGTTTCTGCTGTTTGGACACTTTTATTGGACGTTTGACCCATGGGACTCTGTTTGCAGAATATACATATCCTGTCCTTAGGCAGTTCAAATGATACCATGAGTAATATTGTCATTGTTATGTGCATGCTGGGGGTTTTGTTTTTCTTTCTTTCTTTGGAAACAGAGGCCATTGGCTAGCTGACTGAGACATTGGAGTTTGGAGGGCATATGGGTTAATAGGCTCTAGCCATGGGGAAAGAATTAGCCCCACTGCAAGCTGTTTGGGGGATTTGTCTCCTTTTGTATAGCCATAACTGACTCATAGTGTTGTGCCAAATGTTGTGGCACCTTTGCACTATAGTTTAGTTTTTATTTCACATAAAACCCTTTAGGCAGGGCCTATTTTCAAAGGGTTAAGAGTCAGGTACAACAAAAAAATTACTATTACAGAGTTACAGGTGTGCAATACATAGAGAATGAAGTATGGGTCGGGGTGTGTAATGAGATTTTACACACACCCGAGTTGTTGGATGCTACATAAACCTTGAGGGCAAAGCCAGAGTGGTTTGTGAAAAGCATCCCACAACAAAGTGTGTGTAAAATCTGGAATTACCAAACATTATTTTAAACAGATAATTGCTGGGTTTCCTTTTTCGTCAGCAATTATACAAAATACAGAGCTTCCGTGCATCCATGGTGTGGTTTGCTTTTAGGCTGGTGCCAAATTTGACGTATTGTAAACCTTTTTTTTTCCTTTTAGCAGGTCTTTATGTGTTTATAGAAACATAGAAACATAGACTTTGATGGCAGATAAGGACCGCTTGGCCCACCTAGTCTGCCCATTTCCCTACCTAGAAGATAAGCTGCAGATCCTATTTAACTAATAGCCTATTTCTTCCTACCAACCACAAAAATTGCCTTATGCCTGTCCCATGCACTCTTGAATTCTCCCACAGTTTTAGACCCCACAACCTCCTCAGGAAGGCTGTCCCATGCATCCACCACCCTCTCTGTGAAAAAATACTTTCTCACATTGCCCCTGAGCTGTCCCCCCCTCTGTATGTGGGGGAAAAGAGAAAAGAAAAGAACTTACCGCTGAATTCTTCTGGCTGCTCTGTGTCAGGTGAGACGGAAGTGGTGAGCAGTCTCGACTGGTCGCGCTGTTGCCTGAGCATGTGCACAGCAAGGGAAATCATGCGCATGTTTGCCGTTATAAACATTCCTTTAAAATGGCAAATTATGCCACGGTTTCCCTTTGGGAAAAAGGGGAAGCCAGTTATTATAATACAGTAAGACTACAATTATAATCCACTGGATACAGCTAAGACCATAACTTAGCAGTTGATACGGTTCAGTGATAAAACAGTACATGGGATACAAGTTGGCATTACAGTCAGAGAAAGTGTAGCGTACATAAATATATTGTAGGATAAAACTGATGGTCAACAGTAGCAATTGCATGTTCCGGGCGGGGTAAGTGGGATATTCATTTCAATGAGCAAGCTGTAACGGGCATTGCCTACTGAGCTCAAATAACCCTATGAAACATATAAAGTAAGGAGAGCAACTGGGATTTAAACTGCTTGATGGAGCAATCAGTTTTGAGTGAGTCAGGCAGGTCATTCCATTGCTTGGCAAAACGGTACAAAACAGGATTGGCCAAGGGAGGTTCTTTTTCGAGGAAGCAGCAGAGTGTGTCACTACTTACCATCCAGACACCTACATGCAAAGCTTTTTTCTGAGTCCTTTGTCTCTCTCTGTCTCTGGGGGTGGGGTAGGGGCAATGGTACAAAAGTCAGCCAGGCCAGGAGCAGCATTGGTATAAGCTGGGAGGGCAGGTGTGGCCTGCCCTATCAGCCAGGAGAAGGGTGCAGCCATGGCAAAAATTCACTGCAGATGGACTCAAGCTCCTTGGTGCCCTAGAGCAGTGCTTAGGGTTGGGAGGGTGCACTCCTAAATGCAACAACCAGCAATACACAGTACTTCAGCTACTTCATTGACAATAATAATTAATGTCCAGGCTGAAACAGTCTGGTAATTTTATTTACACCGTCACCATCAGAAGTAGAAACAATCCATTCCAGACTGACAACTTACAACATTCCAAACTGCATACTGCCTTTGTTAATAACATCAGCTACTTCTCACTGCTCGCCTATGCCATGGCAACCCTGACTGTTGGGGCGGGGGGTTGGGAGAGAGACAAATAAGAAAAACAAAACCATTAAAAAGGTCTATTTACCACACAAACGTGTTTTAATTTAACAACTCAGAATAGCCTGACAAAAATACAACATCTCAACAGCAGCTGATTCTGCATCTGTCTTATTTTACAGGTGAGAGGATAAAAACCACTGGGAGGTCATGACTTGCTCAGGGTCACGCAGTGAGTCGGTAGCAGTGATGGGATTTTTCTGAATCAGTGAAACACCTGGGTCATGGTTTTGTATTCCAACAGCTACACCCCATTTCCTTCCATATTTACTTCTTCAGACTTCTTGGGTGAACATTCATGGGATGAAGAAACCCATTCACTGTTAAGAATCATAATTTTCTGCACTAACCTATTTTTTTTTTATTAAGTTTCTAACTAAATTAACTGTATAAAATGCAATGCAGTCCTGACGTGATCATGTGCTAAAGGAAAAATAAGGACAGGAAAATAAATAAGTTGTTTGGCCAAAATAATTATTGCTCCAATGCCCTGCCCCTTTTTGTACTAAATGTGTCTAGTTTCTATTGCCAGATAGAGGGAGAGAACAGCATCCAAGAACTAAATTGTAACTACAACTGGCGTGATTTAAATGGGCAGATTGTCCCCTTGAGGTTGTTGCCCCTGATGACCTTATGATGCCTGTCACACCTCTACAAAACAAGAAACTGTACACCCCCCCCCCGCCCCTACAGGACACTGGACTGTCAGCTGATTTGCTTCAGTCTAACACATTTATTCAGACTTCTTCATTGTACTGGATGGACACGAATTCGTTTTTATCATTTTCTGCACATTGTAGCTTCCTTTGCCAGTTCTAAACCTCCATAGTTTGTTCAGCCAATCAGATTTCAGCACTAGGAAGCTCAGTCTCATGGCAAAATCTAGGAAGCAAACATTTTGAATGGCAACTTACTTTTTTCTATCCATTTTTGGGGGTAATTGTACTTCTCTGGGCTTCTTCTAATGAGGTAATGCCCTTGCTTGCAGTTTAGGCAAGGCAAATTGTATTTGTTCGGCACCCTTTCTGTATAGCTTAGAGTGCTTTACAACAATAAATGAAACAACAATCAAAATAAACAAATATATACAAAACAAGAGCATCACAATTTAAAACTGATTCTATTATGGGTATTCCTGTACAAATTGATTTTTTTAAAAAAGGTTTTTAAAAGCCTCCACAGAGCAGGCTGAACTTTATCACTTCTGAAAGCGTGTTCCAGAGTTGAGGGACAGCAACCCCAAAAGCCCTGCCCCTCGACTGCTTCATGCGGGAACAAAGGACCTGCAACAAGCCCATATCTGTGTAGCAGAGGCTGAGAGTAGGTGTGGAGAATGACAAGAGGCCTTTCAGGTAGCTTGGGCCCAAACCGTGTAGGGCCTGGAATGTTAACAAGCAGATCATGAAGGTGACACGCTACCAAATTGACAGCCATACAGACCGCACAGAACTGGCGTGATGTGGTGCTTCTGAGGTGTTCCCACTACCAGCCAGATCGCTGCATCCTGGACCAACTGCAGATGGTGCCTCAAGCCTCCAGATAACCCTAAGTAAACAGTTTTGTAGAAATCCAGTCTGGTGATGACAAAGGCATGAACTATCATCTCCAGGTCGGCTGGCACTAGATGTGGCTCGATCCGGGCTATGTTACGCAGATGGTAAATGCTGCTTGTTCAGACTGCTACTGACAGCTGTTGGTTTAGTGTCAGCCTGCAGTACAAGACGAGTCCCAGGTCTTTCACTGCTTCCACAGCTCTAAGTGTATAACTATTCGTAGATGGTAAAAGACAGTCCCCACGTGTCACAGCAGACCCAGAATGGTCTGGATTGACAATCATAACCTCTATCTTATCTGGGCTGAGACACAGCCAGTTGGAGGGTATCCAGTTATTGATTTCTTGTAGACACCACCCAACAACTGCTGCTGCGTTCAACTCATCAGGAGTTCAAGACAGACAGAGATGAGTATCACTGGCATAGCAGTGACACTCAACTACATACTATCTAATGATCTCACCCCATGGCAGCATATATACATTGAACAGCACAGGTGCCAAGATCAAGCTTTGAGAAACCCAGCTGGTGACCAGAGATTAAATTTCCTAAAGCCACCTGCTGTAATCTCCCAGTAATGTAGTACTCAAACCAGCATAAAACAGTGCCAGTGAGTCCCACATGGTTCCTCAGGCAATCAATCAGCACACCGTGTTACACTGTGTCAAACACTGACAAGAGATCCAAAAGAACCAAGATGTTACAACGTCCCTCGTCTACCACAATGACAAGATCATGGAGCATTCTGACTAGAGCAGTTTCAGTACTGTGACAGGGCCTAAATCCTTATTTAAGATGCTTGTACATGTTAAATAGCTCCGGGTCAGCCACAAGTGGCACCGCTACTACCTTCTTGATTACCTTCCCCAGACAAGGAAGGTTCAAGACAAGCCTATAATTCACCAGACAGTCAGGGTCCAGAGATGGTTTCTTCAGGAGGGGTTTCACCACTGCCTTTTCAGGGCTTATGGAAGAGCACCCTCTTGCAAGAAACACCTGACAATCTTGGTGCATACTAGCCCCAGTGATTCAAGACTGACCATTGAGCAGCCAAATATGGCCAGGGTGCAGAGTACAGTAAGTAGGGTGCAAACCCGAGATCACCCAGGCCACCTCCATTTTGACAACTAGAAGGAACTCCCTCCAGGATGGTAGAGTGCCATTGCCCCTCTGTTTCTGGACACCACCATCCCATGACAGACCACATCAGAAAAATCCCAGTCCAAATGGAGGCCACTTAGTCAAGGAAAAAAACAACTAAACTCGTGGCACTTCTCTGCTGAAAAGGCTCAATCAGATTGTAGACAGACAGGAGTTATCAATCTGTCCATGGTGCAAAAGAGCTGAGCTGGTCAATTCTGCTTGCAGCAATCATTCTAGACAGGAATTCAGACTTTTCAGAGCTGAGCTGGTCAATGTTTGCTTATGTGGCCCACCCCCTCCCCATGTCTAGCAGCCAGCTACCGACTATCTCCATGGTAGAGGGAGGGGCAGGGGTCTCAGAGAGCCTGTGGGAGACCCCTCAGGGCCCAGGGGGTCCCCACCACGGTCCCTGTCCAGAGGTAGCCCTCTGGCCCTGTTGGATACAGTCTGGTCCTCAGCTGTGGCAAAGCCCCAAAGTTTGAAATACAGTGGGTTTGCCAGAACGCCATCTGTTGCACCCAATGAGGCAAAGGAGAGTGGAAGCGTTGATGAGGAAGTAGATGAGGAGAAGTTCCTCTGTAAAAGGTTCCAGTTTGCTGATTACCAAGTATATAGAGCATCACCCATTACCATCACCTGGTGGTCATCTTGGATGACCACACCCCACATTTGCCAGTACATGCCAGGACTCTCTGGACCTGGATTTTTATTTATTTTTATTTATTTATTTAGTTTTTGTTGACCGGGTAAGTGCACTAGACAAATCCTGCCTATTTTCAGGCACGACCCGGGGGAAACATAGAAACATAGAATGTGACGGCAGATAAGGACCGCTTGGCCCACCTGGTCTGCCCATTTTCCTACCTAACAGATAAGCTGCAGATCCTAATTAACCAACAGCTTACTTCCTCCTACCCCCCACCAGGACTGCCTTATGTCTGTCCCATGCATTCTTGAATTCCCCCACCATTCTTGACTCCACGACCTCCTCAGGGAGGATGTTCAGTGCATCCACAACCCTCTCTGTGAAAAAATACTTCCTCACATTACCTCTGAGCCTTCCCCCTTCTATCTTCAAATTGTGCCCCCTTGTTCTTGCACATCTCTTTTTCTGAAAGATGCCAGCCTCTTGGACTTTGTTGATTCCCCTGAGGTACTTGAAAGTTTCTATCATGTCCCTCTCTCCTCCTTTCCTCAAGGGTATACATATTAAGCTCCTTTAGTCTTTCTTCATATGTCTTCTGGTGCAGACCCTGCACCATTTTGTTGCCCTCCTCTGGACAGCCTCCACTCTGTCTATGTCTTTGCGGAGATGGGGTCTCCAGAACTGCACACAGTACTCCAGATGGGGTCTCACCAGCTGTCTGTATAGAGGGATAACAACTTCCTGTTTTCTACTATTGATGCCTCTCCCTATGCATCCCAGTATCCCCCCAGCCTTCCTTACTGCCTTCTCACATTGCTTGCCCACCTTAAGGTCATTTGATATAATTACCCCAGGTCCCTTTCCATTTTTACTGTTGTCAGTATCTCACCCCCCATTCTGTACTCTTGCCCTGGGTTTTTGTTTCCCAGGTGCATTACCTTGCACTTCTTTGCATTGAATCTGAGCTGCCATATATTTGACCATTCCTCCAACCTTGCCAAGTCCCTTCTCATCCTTTCCACTCCATCTGGTGTATCAACCCTGTTGCAGATCTTTGTGTCATCTGCAAGAGACATAATTTTCCTTCCAGTTCCTCTGCAATGTCACTTATAAAGATATTAAAAGGACCGTCCCAGTACTGAACCCTCGGTACCCGCTAGTAACCCTCCTTTCTTCACTGTGGACTCCATTTACTACTACCCTTTGCGTCCTGTTGTCTAGCCAATTTTTTATCCAGGCTACCACCTTGGGACCCACTCCAAGGCTGGCTAACTTGTGTATTAATGTTTTGTGTGGGACTGTATCAAATGCCTTGCTAAAATCTAGGTAAGCCATGTCCACAGCCCCTCCCTGGTCTACTACTTTGGTCACCAAGTCAAATAAATCTATTAGATTTGTCTGACACGACCTTCCCATCGTGAATCCATGCTGCCTTGGGTCCTATGCCCCACTGGCCTCTAGGTACTCAACAATTCTTTCCTTCAGAAGTGATTCCATCATTTTACCTACCACTGAGGTCAAACTAACTGGTCTGTAGTTTCCTACCTCTGTCCTGCTCCCACTTTTGTGAAGAGGAATCACATCTGCCCTCCTCCAGTCCTCAGGTACGACCCCATCCTCCCATGATTTGTTAAAGAGAGTAGTCAGCGGTGTCATTAGTTCTACCCTTAGTTCTTTTAGAATTCTTGGGTGAATCCCATCAGGCCCCATTGCTTTGACCACCTTCAATTTTATTAGTTCTTTCAGAACCCTTTCTCCTGTAAATGGACTTGTATCGACCCCCGGCTTCACAGTGTTTCTCTTGTTTGGTTTAGGTACCTCCCCCTCCTCTTCCTTTGTGAATACTGAGCAGAAATATTCATTCAGTAGCCCTGCTTTTTCATTGTCACCCTCTACCCACATTCCCTCCCCTTTATTAAGCCTCAGTATCCCTCCTTTGGTCTTTCTTCGCTCCCTAATGTACCTATAAAAGGTCTTATCCCCCCTTCTTAACAGAGTTGGCTATCCTTTCCTTGGTTTGGGCCTTTGCTATTCTGACTGCCTTCCCAGCCTCTTTCTGCTTTAACTGATAAAGTTCTCTGTCCTTCTTCTTCTTCTGTCTTTCCTTATATTTCCTGAATGCTATCCTTTTCTCCTTAACCTTCCCTGCCACATCTTTTGAGAACCATAGCGTTTTTTTTCTTTGTTGTGTTTTGTTGATTTGCTTTACACAAAGGCTTGTTGCCTCTGTGATGGCTGTTTTGATTACTCCCTATTGTTCCTCCACCCCTCCTTCTTGCCTGTTTGCTAGTGCTTTTCTGAGACACTCTCTCATTTTCCCAAAGTCAGCCCTCCTAAAGTCCGATACTCTTGCTTTTGTAAGCGTTGTATGGCTGTGTTTATCGTAACCACACTGTTTGGAGGTCGCTTGTTCCCAGATGGCACCACTTCTAAATCTGAGATTCTTTCTCCATCCCCATTTGAGAATACCAGGTCTAAGATTGCTCCCTCCCAAGTGGGTTCCAATACTAGCTGTCTGAGGCATGTCCCTGTAGGGCATCAAGAATGACCCTGTCTTGGATGCCGGCAGCAAAGGTGCTCCAGTTAACATCTGGCATATTCAGGTCCCCCATCAACAATATCTCCCCTTTTTCTGCAATTCTAAGGAAGCCTTCTATCATTTCCTTGTCCATTCCCTCCCCCTGAGATGGGGGTCTGTATACAACCCCCGTGTGGATTGTGATGCCATTTCCTGTCTCCAGGGTGATCCAGAGTGTCTCATCTGCTCCCTGTTTACTCTTTAGTTCTGTTGCTTTGATCTCTTCCTTTACATAAAGAGCTACTCCTCCTCCTCTTTTACCCTCCCTGTCCCTCCTGTAGATTGTGTATCCTGGTATGTTGACATCCCAGTCATGGTTCTCTGTGTACCATGTTTCTGTGACTGCCACAATATCCAGGCAACCCTCTTTCATTACGGCCACTAGTTCATCGAGCTTGTTACACAGACTACGGGCATTGGTACTCATCACCCTCCACTTTTTGATGGCCTTACCCCTTTAGCTCCATTCCTGTCCTTGCTGCCTTTGCCTTTTTTTACATTTACTTCTGTCCTGCTCCCTAATGACTTCTCTACCTTGGTGTTTACCTCACTAATTACTGTTGTTTGGGGGGGGAAGGCTAGTTTAAATGCTTGCCAATGAAGCATTTAAACCTCTCACCTAGGATCCTGGTTCCCCCCCTGGACAGATGCAGACCATTGCACCAGCATAGGTCTGCATCCCTCCAGGTCGTCCCCAGTCCCCAATGAAGCCAAAACCCTGAGCTCCACACCAGTTTTCAACCATTCATTGAATTCCCTGGTGAGGAGACCTAGCATCACCCTTGCCATAGACAGGCAGCACCTCCGAGAAGGTTACTGTATGCGCATTTGCTCAAGGCCCCTCCCAACTCTGCACAAACCTCTTGCACTGCTCTGATCCCATTCCTAGCCAGGTCATTTGTCCCTAGGTGGACAATGACATCCAGCTCCCTCCTCTGCAGCTGCTCCCACAATCCTGAGGATCTGCTTCCTGTCCCTCCAAGCCGTGGGCGCCCAGGCAGGCACCTTACCTCCTCTCCCTTCCCTCCCCATTTCTACCCCCTAATGATTGAGTCCCCCACCAGGAGTTGCTTCCTTCCCTGTGGGGTCTCATGCGCCACCCCTGTGGGTCTCCTTTGTGAAGGTTCCCAGCATCCTCCTTGGTCTCACTGCAGGTGCCTCTGTAGAGGAACCACTATCCACCAGAAGAGCGAATGAATTGTGGAGCGGTACAGCTGGAGGGATGCAACTCTGTTCCACCACCCTCTCCTCCTGAGCCCACCCTGGTCCAGCCTCTCCTCTTTCTTGGCAACCTCTGAGGTAGTGGCATTGGCCCTGGTGTCCCTGGGTAGGGGAGGAGGTTTCACGAATCCTAGCCAGGTCAGCCTGGAGACGGGCAACCTCATCCCTCAGACCAGAGAGGTGCCTGCAAATAGGGCAGCATCACAGCCTCCAGAATGTCTCCCGGAACACTGGCCGCCCCCACAGCCATTGCACTGCACCACTCCTATCATGTCTTATTTTGTGTCCCCTCTCCTGTTTCTCTGTATGCTTACTCTCTCCTCTCCTCTCCTTACAACTCTCACCCTTCCTGCTCTGGGACAGTAAGTTTCTATATTCTTCAGTAGCCTTCTTCTTCCTTGCTCAGTGTCAGACCACCAGCAGCTGGGGGGGGGGGAGTGAGCTACTTTTTTCCTTTAGGGTTGACAAAACCAATGTTTCTCTATGATCCTTCCCTTCCTACTGCCAAACAGGAAGTTCCTGTTGACAGTCAAATCCAGTGGCTATAAAAGTAGAACTGACTTAGGGTGGGTGGGTGGAGGTTGGGATGGAGGGCAATTAGTAAGAAAAAAGGCTAGCAACAGGAAGTTGTAATTTGAGTCACCTGCTTTTATAGTGTCTAAGCCACACCCCCAATTAAGCTCTCTCCTCCTACTGGCTTATCAAAGTAAACTGATACAGAACCCTGTACCCTTGGGGGAGGGGGATACAGATGAATGCCAACTGACCTTGAACCAGATTAAGCTGTTGATGAACAGGTTGAACAGAAGTGACCTCCTAAACATCACCTATAGAAAGGGAGTATGGTTGCCAACAGGACAAGCTTGGCGGACCAGTGTCCAAGACCTGCCGGAGTGGAATTAGGCCAAGAGATGGGTCAGGAGAAGGATGCGCATTGAATATCCATCTCTGGATTACCCTATGTGCTGGAGAGAGTTTGGGACATTCTAGGGGAAATGAGGGTGGAATGGATTTTCAAGGAGCCGCTAGAAAGATTGAAGCATCGACCTGGAGGTAGAGGTTTTCCCTCAGCAGCTATTCCAAAAGCACAGGCAATGTGCCAGACCACGCCACGGCTCAGACTTACCCTGTTTAAGAACTTTGCACCGGTGCAGGACTTGGCTGAGACTCACATCAAGTACTATGTGGTGGATAAAGACTCTTTTGGGGACATCACCACTAAGCCGGACCTGGATTTCTACTTCCTGCTTGGTGGGGGGGCCTGCTACTTAAGCCCCCTGTAAGGACTTATAAGACTGTGCCAGGAAGATTGTTCCTCAGAGAGGGTTGTGGTGACTGTATAATAATTTAAATGAATACTAACCAGACGAACCATTGCCAACTGTTGATATAGAGCTTAATGATGGATAGTTACCTAATTTGTATTGCTGGTAATTTGGGCTGGCAGTATAGCCTAGAGGTTAGAGTCATGAGCTGTGAATGGGCTTGGTACATCCAGCAGACCTAGGTTTGATTCCCACAACCTCCATGTGCATACTGTGTGACTCTGAGCAAGTCAATTAACCTCCCAGTGCTCCCAGGTTGCCCCTGAAAACAGGCACTTGTGCCTAGTGGGCCTGACCCAGTTACCAAAGACTAAAATAACAAATAAATAAATAAAATGTGGTGGCTGGTGTGACTCTGAGAGTGTATAGGTGTGTGTATGGGGGTGTGAGTGGTAGCATTCCTTAAATTGTACTTAAAGTAACCTGTTTTATTAAGTGGAAGGTATAATCCGGGGTAGGGGAAGCTGTATTGCCATTTCTACCTCTAATTGTTTACATAAATGTTCACTAACTGTTTTGTGATTTTAAATGATGTGTGCTCCTTTATGTTTTGAAGTGCTGTTCTTAGCTAATTGTTATGTAAATTTGTTGAACCTTCTGGCACAGGTAAGCTTTAGTGTAAGGGTTTTTAAATAGGTGAAGATACATTATAGTAGGCAGTGTGGGAGGGCAACCTTTTGGGCAAAAATGCAGGTGGCTCCTTTCCAGCGGCTAGGGAGATGCACATACCCGGTTTGTTGGCTGAGGCTTGCCCAGATCCCCTGCCATCATTCTCAGGAGGGAAAGATTCCCTGGGTAGGGGGAGAGTATAAGCCCCCTCTCATTTGGGAGAGGCTTATGCTCCCTTTAGGGACCCCTTCCTTCTTACCACCCCAGAGCTTAGGGATTTGTTAGTGCTCTGGGGTGTAACTGCTGCTTGCCACCACTTGGTGGCAGCCCAAAGCAGGGTTTAAGGGTAAAAATGGGCAGGAAACATAGAAACATAGACTTTGACGGCAGATAAGGACCACTTGGCCCACCCAGTCTTCCCCTTTCCCTACCTACTAGATAAGCTGCAGATTCTAGTTAACCAACAGCCTACTTCCAGCCACCCCCTACTACAATTGTCTTATGTCTGTCCCATGCATGTTTGAATTCCCCCACTGTTTTAGACCCAACAACCTTCCCAGGAAGGTGGTTCCATGCATCCACCACTCTCTCTATGAAAAAAAATTCCTCACATTACCCCTGAGCCATCCCCCCTCTATCTTTAAATTGTGCCCCCTTGTTCTTACACATCTCTTTTTCTGAAAGATGCTACCCTCCTGGACTTTGTTGATTCCCTTCAGGTACTTGAACATTTCTATCATGCCCCCGCCCGCCTTTCATCAAGGGTATACATATTAAGCTCTCTCAGTCTCTCTTCATATGGTTTCTGATGCAGACCCTGCACCATTTTAGTTGCCCTCCTCTGGACTGCTTCCATCCTGTCTATGTCCTTGCATAGATGAGGTCTCCAAAACTGCACACAGTACTCCAGATGGGGTCTCACCAACTGCCTGTACAGATGAATAACCACCTCCCTTTTTCTACTTGTGATGCCCCTTTCTATGAATGCCAGTATCCCCCTGGCTCTCCTTACTGACTTCTCACATTGCTTACCAACTTTAGATCATCTGATATGACTACCCCCAGGTCCCTTTCCATTTTTGTTGTTGTTAGTACCTCCCCTGCTATTGTGTACTCTTCTCCTGGGTTTTTGTTTCCCAGGTGCATAACTTTGCACTTCTTGCATTGAATCTAAGTTGCCATATGTCTGACCATTCCTCCAACCTCCCAAGTCCCTTCTCATCCTTTCTACCCCCTTGTGTATCAACTCTGTTACAGATCTTTGTGTTATCTGCAAGAGGCATACCTTCCTCCAGACCTCTGCAATGTCACCTATAAAGATGTTAAAGAGGACTGGACCCAGTACTGAGCCCTGAGGTACTCCACTAGTGACCCCTTTTCTTCAGAATGTGTTCTATTCACTATTACCTTCTGTGTCCTGTTTTGCAGCCAGTTTGCTACCAAGGCTACCACCCTGGGACCCACTCCCAGGCTGGCTAACTTGATTATCAATCTTTTGTGCAGGACTGTGTCAAATGCCTTGCTAAAGTCTAGATAGGCCATATCCACAGCCCCTCACTGGTCTATTACTTTGGTCACCCAGTCAAAGAAATCGATTAGAGTCATCTGACATGACCTTCCTGCTGTAAACCCATGCTGCTTTGGGTCCTGTGTTCCGCTGGCCTCTAGGTACTCAACAATTCTTTCTTCCATCATTTTCCCCACCACTGAGGTGAAACTTACAGGTCTGTAGTTTCCTGCTTCTGCCTTGCTCCCACTTTTGTGAAGGGGAATCACATCTGCCCTCCTCCAGTCCTCAGGTACCACCCCATCCTGCCATGATTTGTTAAAAAGTGTGGTCAGTGGTGTCACTAGGTCCTCCCTTAGTTCTTTTAGTATTCTGGGGTGAATCCCATCAGGCCCCATTGCTTTGTCCACCTTGAGTTTTAGGAGTTCTTTCAGGACTCTTTCTTCTGTAAATGGACTGGTGTCAACCCCCCTACCCAGAGTGCTTCTATTGTCTGGTTTAAGTAACTCATCCTTATCTTCTTTTGTAAATACTGAGCAAAAGTATTCATTCAGTATCTCTGCCTTTTCACTGTCTCCCTCTGCCCACCTCCCCTCTCCCTTATTAATCTTCACTATTCCTCCCTTAACCTTTCTATGCTCCCTAATGTACCTATAAAAGGTTTTATCCCCCTTCTTACCTGAATAGGCTATTTTCTTCTCGGTTTGGGCTTTTGCTATTCTGACTGCCTTCCCCACTTCTTTCTGCTTTAATTGATACTGTTCCCTGTCGTGCTCCTTCTGTGATTCCTTATACTTTTTAAATGCAGCCTTTTTCTCCTTAACCTTCCCTGCCACTTCTTTTGAGAACCATAGTGTTTTTTTACTCCGCTTTTTCTTTATCTGTTTCACACAAAGGCTCGTTGCCTCTATGATGGCAGTTTTGATTTTTCTCCATTGTTCTTCCACCCCTCCTTTTTGGCCATTTGCTAGTGTATTCCTCGGGTATTCACCCATTTTGCCAAAGTAAGCCCTTCTAAAGTCCAGTATGCTTGTTTTTGTATGGCTCGTCTCCATGGTTGTGCTTATTGTGAAGCACACTGTGCAGTGGTCGCTTGTTCCCAGATGGCTACTGACTTCTAAATTTGTGATCCACCCTCCATTTGAGAGTACCAGGTCTAGTACTGCTCCCTCCCAAGTGGGTTCCAACACTAGCTGTCTAAGGCCTGCCCCCTGCAGGGCATCGAGAATGACCCTGCTCTTGGATGTGGCTGCAGTACATGTCATTCAGTTAACATCTGGCATATTCAGGTCCCCCATCAACAGTATCTCCCCTTTTTCAGCCATTTTGAGAATGTCCTCTATCATTTTCTCATCCATTTCCTCCCCTTCAGATAGGGGTCCGTATACAACCCCTGTGCAGATTGTGATGCCATTCCCTGTCTCCAAGGTGACCCAGAGTGCCTCTTGTCCTCCCCCTTTACTTTTTAGTTCTGTAGCTTTGATCCCTTCCCTTATGTACAGAGCTGCTCCACCTCCTCTTTTCCCCTCCCTGTCCCTTCTGTAGACTGTGTACCCCAGTATGTTGACATCCCAGTCATGGTTCTCCATGTACCATGTTTCTGTGACTGCCACAATATCCAATTGTTCATCTTCCATCAAGACTACTAGCTCAGGAAGCTTGTTTCCCAGACTACGGGCATTGGTACTCATTGCCCTCCATTTAATGTTGACTTTATCCTTTTTCCCCATGCCTGCTCTTTTGCCCTTGTCTATTTTCCATTTACCCTGTCCTGCCCTCTGTTGAGCACTGTACCTCAGTGTTTACCTTACTACCTGGCATGTTTTGTGGGGCGAGGCTTGAAATTTCCTGCCTCTTATTAGCACCTCCCCCCATGGCTAGTTTAAAAGCTTGCCAAGGAAGCATTTAAACCTGTCACTTAGGATCTCAGGAGCAGGAATTGTAGAGAGAGTTCCCAGGTGAAGAGAGAGGGAGACTGACGGGCACTGCAGGGCAGTGCAGGGTGGGAACCCTGGGGTGGAGACCCCCTGCTTTAGGCAGGCCAGTGAAGATAGAGGGAGACTGACGGGCACTGCAGGGCAGTGCGGGTTGGGGAACCCCCCATGGGGACCCCCTTCCCTGCTTTAGGCAGACCGACTTCATCGGTGGCACTATGTAGGGTCCCCTGGGTGAGCGTCCGAGGGAGGGCACAGAGGTAGGTAGCTGTGGCCATTTTTGGTGGGGTCCTGGGCTCTTGGAGTTGAAATGGAGAGAATTTGAGGTGCAGGATAGGTAGTCCCAGGGTCTGGTTAGGCCCCGGTTAAGTTGGTAGTGGGCCTGGGTCAACAGGGTTGCAGTAGGCTGTCGCAGGGCCTCTGCATCCCGGTATGGCAAGGCAGACCAGGTTCCACTGGTGAGGGGGCCTGTTAGGGCCTGTTTGGAGAGACAGGCCTGGGGGCTGCTGGTCTTTAGCTGAGTGGGCCATGGAGTACCCTGGAGGTGTATTTTCCCCTGGTGCCAGTTTGCACATATTGAGCAGCAGGATGGATGGATGGATGGTGGAGAGAAAGTTTACAGCTGGCAGAGGATTCCACCATACACCCTGTCTTTTGCCTAAGCCCAGAACTTGTACGGGAGCTAATGGAGGTTTTGGGAGACCGGGAAGACCAGGAAAGTGACTGGGCAGGAGAGTATGGGGGTATGGTGCAGTGGGTTTGGCTGGTACCGCACCATCCAGGTTAGAGGCTCCCCCAGGCCCCCTCACCAGTGGAACCTGGTCCGCCTTGCCACACCGGGATGCAGAGGCCCTGCCACAGCCTACTGGAGCCCCAATGACCCAGGCCCACTACCAACCTAACCAAGGCCTAACTGGACCATGGGCCTACCTATCCTGCACCTCAAATTCTCTCCCTTCCACCTCCCAGAGCCCAAGACCCCACCAAAAATGGCCACAGCTACCTGTCTCTATGCCCTCCCTCGGACGCTCAACCAGGGGCCCTACACATTGGCGCCAATGAAGTCGGTCTGCCTAAAGCAGGGAATGGGGTCCCCACGGGGGGGTCCCCAAACCACACTGCCCTGCAGTGCCCGTCAGTCTCCCTCTCTCGTCACCCGGGAACTCTCTTCAGAACTCCTACTACTGCCCATTTATACCCTCAAACCCTGCTCTCAGCTGCCACCATGTTGCGGCAAGCAGAAATTACACCCCCAGAGCACTAACAAATCCCTAAGCTCTGGGGGCAGTATGAAGGAAGGGGTCCCTAAAAGGGAGGGCTTACAATTGCAGCAATCATTCTAGACAGGAACTCTGACTTTTCCAGAGTGATTGCTTTCTGAAATTCACCATAGTGAGTTCTCAGAGCCAATTTGGCTTTCTCCAAGAGGGACCTCTGCCAAAAACACTACAACTTCTGTCCCTCAGTCTTCAGCCACCTCAGCTCCTCACAGTATGGTAGACAGCTCCGGTGGGAGGTCAAGGGACAGACACGGTAGGGTGTTAGGGAATCCAAGGTGGCTGTGAGAACTGTGTTATAGTGCTTCATGCCATTCTTGGACCCCTGAGCACAAACTGCCATTATTCCTGAGATGTTCAGCACCACCTGGAGTTTGCAAGGCTCCAAATTACATTTCAGATGGTACCAAACTATCTCCAGAGGAGGGGAACTCACACGATGGGCCCAGCAGAGGAACAACAAAATGTGATGATCTGAACAAATGACTGCATCAGCTTTGTCCTCACTGATGTCAAGCCCAGATGAGAGTACCATCCAACGTATGACCATGTAAGTTGGTAACAAAAGAAACTGCTTGTTTAGGCATGTAACTCGTGCAATAGTCTTTATCTGGTCAACTGGAACAGTTATTATATTCTATAGAGGGGTTTTAGTAACATCATAAACCACAGGAGCAGAGCTCTAGTTATATATAGAATGTCATCAGAACACCAAAATGGAATGTTTTCCTTGTCACTTATGTCCCATTTTTAGATGGCTGTAGCACTGAAGCCTATCTATTGTAATCACTTTGGGAGGTTTTTCCGAAAAAGAAAAACTCTAAAGAACTTCGATGCAGTCATATCTTTAACATGGAAATGGAATGCTGGCATGTCCAGCTAACCTCTTTTGCTTCTAATACCTGCTAGCGGTCACTCATAAGAGCAGAGAGTGATGGCATTGTATTCTGCAGATTACAAACATACATACAAATACATAAAATTGCCAGCAGAAAAAGGCCCACAGGTCTATCAAGTCTGCCCGACTGTGCAGCTCTTAGTTTCATATTACTACAGCTGCCCAAGCCCCACCCAAACCACTCGCTTCCTCCCCTTTCCTGGTCTTTCCCCCCTTTGTGTTCTTGTCTGTATTAATCCTGCTTTTGACTTTATCACAACCCCGCTTAAATCTATCCACTGTCCTCGGTTCAAGTAACTCCTCCAGCAGTGCGTTCCATCTCGCCACCACTCTCTCTGTAGACTGGTACCTCCTCATCTCCCTATTGAACCTTCCCCCTTCCAACTCCAGACTGTGCCCCCTAGTGACCCTTCCCCCCCTTTAAGTGGAACAATCCTCCCTCTCTAACTTTGTTAATGCCTTTCAAGTACTTAAAGGTCTCTATCATGTCCCCTCTTTCCCTTCTCTCTTCCAGCGAATACATGTTGAGCTCCCTCAATCTTTCCTCATACAGCAACTCCCCCACTCCCATGGTCATTTTCGTAGCCTTGCGCTGCACCCCTTCCAGTAATCTCACATCCTTTTTGAGGTATGGGCACCAGTGCTGCACATAGTACTCCATGTGTGGCCTCACCAGTGATCTATACAAGGGCAGGATGACCTCCTCCCTTCTAGAGGTGATCCCTCTGGCAATGCAGCCCCGCATACCTCTCAACTGTCCCTGATTTTCAGGGACGTCCCTGATTTTGCCTCAAAATTTTACTCTGTCCCTCCTAAAAATTGTGTTTTCGTGACCAAACAGCAGGGGTTGTAAGCACAAAGTAATGTCAAACATTAAAGTTACAGACTTGATCTTCCTTAGAAAATGCATTTTACACTAAGCCCTTTATTCTACCAGCTTCCTGAGTGGATAACACCAATGTTGAAAATCTGTCCCTGATTTTGGTCCTTTGTCCCTGATTTTTTTAAGCCTTGTCCCTGATTTATGAGGCAGAAGGTTGAGAGGCATGCAGCCCTGTAATCCTATTTTCCCTTGCTGCCACCCTCCTACAGTGTGCTGATGCCTTCATGTACCCTGTGACTATTACCCTGAGGTCCTTTCCTCCTCCTCCGAAGCTGTTACCTGCACTCTCCCCAGCCAGTAGCTGGGCCTGGGATTTCTTGCTCTGAGGTGCATGACCTTGCTCTTCTTAGCATTAAACCTCAACTGCCACTCCCTAGATCAGTGCTCAAGTTTAGCTAGATCCTCCCTGAGTGCCTGCCTCCCTTCCTCATTGTCCTCTTTTGCACAAATTTTAGTGTCATCGGCGAACAGGTTGATCTTGCTCTTGACCCCCTTTGCAATGTCTCCAATGAAGACACTGAACAAAACAGGGCCCAGCATTGAACCCTGCGGCACCCCACTTGTTACTGGCCTTGGCTTGGATGTCTCCCCCCTTACAGCTACCCTCTGTTATCTGCCCTGCAACCAGCTCTCAACCCACCCCACCAGTTTCTCCCCCAACCTCATGTCCCTCAGCTTGCTCATTAACCTCCCATGGGGCACAGAGTCAAAAGCATTGCTAAAGTCCAGGTACAGGACATCCACAGCTTGGCCTTCGTCAACCGCCCTAGTGACCCAGTCGAAGAAGTCGATCAGGTTAGCTTGGCACGATCTTCCAGAGACAAACCCATGCTATCTTTCATCCTGTAGACCATTACTATTGAGAAAGGTTATCAACCTCTCCTTTAGAATGGTCTCCATCAATTTCCCCACTACGGAAGTCAAGCTTATCGAGCTGTAGTTGCCCAGTTGGTGTTTGGGTCCATTCCTGTGAAGGGGCACCATGTGAGCCACCCTCCAGTCCTTGGGTACCTTCCCTGTCTCCAAGGAGGTGTTGAAGAGGTCCATCAGAGGGCCTGTCAACACCTCCGCCAGTTCCTTCAGGACCCTTGGGCATACACTGTCTGGTCCTGGTGCCTTGCCCACCCACAAGGCTTTAAGGTCCTTCAGAACTCTATCCTCTTGGATGACCCCATCTGTTATCTCTGCCCCCCCTTCGCCCCAAGGCAGACCTTCCTGCCTTGGGGTTCAGACAACAAACTTCCTCCCACTAGTACTTGCTCATTGGACTCCCACTGTGCTGCTGGCATGTTTTGGAGACTTCAGTGCATTTGATTCCCAGCTTCCACTCACCCACCACCTGTTGTACATTTCCAGTGTTCCTGGATCCAGAATCCTAAGCAACTCTGTGACATCTTAAATCCTCTACAGGCTTGGTGACTAATGCAGCTGAGCTGCTAGTCATTCCCTGTCCCTGGGCCAGGCAGGGACTTTCAATTTGTGCCATAGCTGCTCCAAGTCCCACAGGCTGGCAGGGAATTTCTATTGAATGGCACAACCACTCAGGGTCTCTGGGTGCAGAAAGGACTTCACTTTGTGGCATAGCAGCTCTCTGAGTTCCCCAGTCCTGGCAGAGTTTTTTTCTTGTGAGGAATAGCTGCTCCAAGCTCCACTCCCCTGAGCCTGGTGGGAACTATTACTTTGTGACATAGCTGCTCTCCAAGCGCCCTGGGCCCAGTAGGGACATTCACCTTATGGCATGGCTTCTCTCTGAGTGTCCTGGGCCTGGCAGGGAATATCTTTTGTGTGGCATTGCCGATTCAAGTCCCCAGGCCAGGCACTCTCACTCTGCAGCATAGTCACTGTCCAAGTTCCCAGGCCTAGTGGGGAATTTCTCTTTGTGGCACAGCCATTCTTCCAAGTCCTCCTCGCGCAGTGGTAACTTTATCTTGCGGGGCATAATAATCACTCTCCTTTGGGCCCAGTGGGGACTTACACTTTGCAGTATAGCTGCTCTTTGTGCCCTCTGGGAACTACAGTGACTGATCGAGTAGGACTTCCACTTGTTTGGCAATGCAGTTTGCAGTTCCTAGATCCCACTAAGTCCTCACTATGTGACCTTGGGCAAGTTATTTAACCTTCCTACACTCCAGTTCACCAAGCTACTGTATGGAAAGGGGAAGACGCAGGACTCTGCTGGAAACAAGATGTATCTCATCTCAACTATCCTGAGTACCTAAATTGTAAAAAAAAATTGGGGGTGGTAAGGGGGGTAAAGGGTAAATTGTTTAACCAGAAATGGCACACTAAGTCGAAGTTTGTTTCCAGATGCAACCTGGGAGCACAAGGAAGTTAAGTGACTTGCTCAGGGTCACACAGTATGCAAGTGGGGGCTGATGGAATTCAAACCCAGGTCTTCAGATTTGTAGCTCAGTCCCCTTAACCACTACGATATACTGCCTCCTAAATTGATCTGGACAAGTCAAACGTCATCCTCAGGAATGGTCTGAAGGGCTAAACAAGATGTGCATATGTGTACGTGTGCGTACGTCAGTGTATGAAATGCTGTATGTCTGTGTAGTGCTGTGTGTGCCCATCTGTGTATGTACTGCAGTGTGTATACTTTTGTGTACATAGTGCAGTGTGTGCATATCTTTGCCCAATATGTAGTGTGGTGCATCTACGCATATACTGTAGTGTATTCATGTTAGTATATATAATGCAGTTTGCAAAGGTTTGTGTATGAAATGCTGTGTGTATACATCTGTGTATGTTTTGCTTTGTGTCTGTATGTCTGTATGAAGTGCTGTGCACATTTTTGTAATGCTGTGTGTGTTTTCTGTATGTAGTGTTGTGTGTCTATGTATAGTACTGTATGCATTTTTGGGGACCTCTGGTGATGTCAGAGATCAATATGGCAGCTTGATCTTTTAGCTCCATTTCTCCTCACTGAAATAAATCTCCTAAAAGAAGAGTAATTACAATAAATCATCCTCAAAAACTGAAGAGGAGGTGCAGCAGACACGATGGGTCCCACTGGGGGCCACCACTCTGGCACTGACTTGGAGGATGGGGGTGGATTATCCGAGGGTGGCTATGATACTAATCGATCCCAGACACATCCTCCATGATCATGCACTCTTGCTGTAGAATCACCAAGGAAACAACCTATCCCTGGAAGGGAAGGGTTCAAATGCAAAATGGACATCCTATTTAGCAAGCTCCGAGATTTTTGAAAGGAGGTTCACTCCACTACTGTGGCCATTCAGACAGATCTGCAAAAGCTAGAAAAATGCTGTAATGCAGTCAATAAGCAAGTCATGCTCACAGATGGGAGACAGGATATGCTAGGGTCCGCCTTTCTCCAAAAGCATAACAAACTACAACAGATGGAAGGAACACTACTAAACAATGAAAGCCGTAATCGAAGGAACAACTTAATGGCTTTATGGCGTGCCTGAGGGAGCTGAGGGCAGCTTGATTACCACATGACTCCAGACTGTTTTAAGGGAAGCCCTAGAATTACCAACCAAACACAACATGGAGATTGAAAGAGCTCACTGCGCGCTAGGCCCATGCCTGACAGCACCAGATGCATAGCCATATCTATAATAGTAAGGTTTCTTTGTTACGCAGAAAAGAAATGTATACTAAGCAGTGACTGGAAGTTTGCCTTTTTTTTAACCAGGAGAGACACACTAAGCTGAAAGCTTATTTACAGGTGCGACCTGGGAGCACAAGGAAGTTAAGTGACTTGCTTAGGGTTACACAGTATGCAAGTGGGGGCTGTGGGATTCAAACCCAGGTCTCCAGGTCTGTAGCTCGGAGTCTTAAACCACTGCGCTATACTGTCTCCTTAAAAGTTAAAAGGCATCTGCTGCCAGGGGCAGAGAGTATACTTTGATAACAATTTTCCACCCCATTCAAGTCAGACATCGAGAGCACATACCAATTTTAAAAGTGTTACGCCAGAAGAACCTAAAATTTCACACTCCTTACCCTTCAAACTGGTGGTGGATTTCCTTGAAGGAAAACAGAATTATTTGACAGCATATAACACAAACATAAAAATAATTTGTCAGTAGAAAAGAACCACTTGGCCCACCCAGTCTGCCCACATGCTCCCTTCCTAGTCCTTCTCTGCAGACCCTAACTGGTCTCCCCTGACCCTCCCTTCTACCTGCCTATTTACTAATATTCCCCATGTCTATCCCACGCATTGTTGAGATCCCCACTGTTTTTTCCTCCACCACTTCTGCTGGCTGTCTCTTCCGGGTGTCTACAACTCTTCCTTTTTTATCAATAACATTTTTATTGAATAAATAATTAGTGAAACAATTTCTGAAACAAATAACCTTCTAAGAACAGTAACAAGATACAAATACTAACAATATAAGTAAAACAGACAATAAATGAAAGAAGGCAAACAGCTAAGCAATAAGGCATATTCAGCCTATAGTTACTAAGTAATTTTGATTATAGGTCTAAATTAAACTACTTATATAACCTTCATACACAAATAAAAAATATTCACTTAAAAAAAAAAGTACATTTTCTAGTTCTGAGTTTGTTTTCCCCTGTGTCACAATTTTATTGTAGAGAAGAAGGAAGAAAAGAACGGGAAAGTAGAAGAGGAAGAAGTGTGTACTATGGTCTAACAGAGGCTCAAGTCTATTCTAATATTATAAAACAAGACAAGATAATCTAGGAATTCTCATTAAACCTAATCTATAAATGATCTATAAACGTGACTTGTTTTTTTTTCTGTCATTTTTTGCTCCTCCCGGGCACCCCCGGACTGCCACTCCTTCAGGCTGCCAAAGGTGCCCGCCACTAGTTCGTCCCCACGCCATCCACCGACTCCTATACAGCTGCCCCCTGGGTGACCTAATGTGACCTTTTTGTTATGTGTCCCTCCCTTTGGGGAGGGGAGCGCCTTAGGCCTAACTACATATCTCGGGTGCTGCGGGGTCGGTCTGGACACTTCCAGGGCTTCGTGGTGATGGGGACCAGTGGCTGTCATCTGGTCAATAGGGGGTGCTTTTTCTGTTTTCTGCCCTCCCCACTCCCTCCACCCTCATTGGGCCTGATGACGGCGACCTGTGGTGGGGACGTGCGGTAGCGTGTTGTAGCTTCATGCAGCCAAGCACGTTGCCCAATCCATCTCCAGGTGCCTAAGGCCCATCCTTCCCCCCCCCCGGGACGGAAGCATCCAACGGACACTCTGAACTTCCTCCCAGCCAGTCTCCGCACCTGACACTCAGGCTCAGAGCTTGAACCCGGGTCACCAGCGTGCCAGGGGAACCCCTTCGCTCGGCCCCATGGAGCCGGCAAACGTGCCTATTTAAACGTTTGGCTGGCTTGATGAGTTACTATCCTTGAAGGTTATAGGGGGGTGAGGGATTCATGAATAGTCCTTGCATGTCCTCCATTTACTGTATTATAACATAGGATAGGATAGGACAGGAACTTTATTTGTATAGCACTCCTTCCCATAGGCTCGGAGCACTTTAACAGTATTAAAAACATACATATTTACAAAATAATATATGAGGCAGAGACTAATACAAATTCTATCTATCCGACACTCAACAATAACAGTATTTCAATAAAACAAGTTAATAAAATATTAATATATGGATCTTGAAAATAATACTATTCTAAAGTATACAAAACATTTTTGATAATAGGATCACTCCTAGTGTGATAATACCCTACTTTCTGACTGATAATAGTATTGTTCAAGTGCGGCAATACCAACGTTCCGTACCTAAACAATACTATTATCACCAAACCTCAGCAGCGCAAGTGCAAGTCTGCCCGTGGACGTCCTTCTAAGCACGCTTTCCAACTGGCTGCTTTTCCTATGTGGGTGGGCAGAACAAGTTCAAATACATGGTGGCTTGTTCTCTCACTTAGCAAGAGAAATCGGCGATATTGAGAAAATCATTTTTTCCTCTGCTGCCTACTCCGGGTCCATCTTCCCCTACTCTGAAATGGCTTACTCGTCGAAAAATCCTTCGTTTTTTTGCCTCCAGCTCCTCACTACTATGCCTGCCAGATACTGCCACTGATGGGAAAAAACGGGTCTAAACACACGCCACACACCGCCACGGGATCCATATGTCTGATGCTCGCAAGAAAACCGTTGACACGCACATGGACTTGAGAACTGGAGGTGAGTCAATTTACCTCGCATCCATATATTAAAAAAAAATAATTGATCCCTTACTGTGGATGACAAGGCAGAAATCCCATCTCGAAGTTCTGGGGACATGGAACCTCTTGAGCTTCGCTCTCGAGGTTCCCTATGTCCCTAGAACGTCTCGATGGGATTACTGCCTTGTAATGCACAATAAGGTATCTCTTATTCTATTTATAAACCATAGTTACAGATACAAAGGTAATAGTCAGTGATTCAGTAAATTAATAAATCAGCAGGTGATAATTATTGTCAGATCAAAATAAACGCCTGCTCAAAGTGCAACGTTTTTAGGCCTCTTTGAAAGGCCTCTGCCAGGACGTGGCTTAGCAACTGAGCAGATGCTTCTTAACTCGGCTCCCGGGAAATAATGTAATTCTTATCCTTCTGGACCCACTTTTTTCACTCATTTAATTGATATTTCATTTCAGAAACCTGCTTGCTAATTTCCTGGAACTAATTTTAGCTTTATTAAGCTAAAGAATTATTTTCTTAGCAAATTGCACTGTCAATGTTTTGAATGAGTGTTATGTGTATTGTATATTAATAATTGTTAGTAATGTAATCTTGTATTGTATGTTTAATAATTGTTAGTAATGCAATGTTGTATTGTACGTTTAATAATTTTTTGTAACATCTTGACTGTATATTTATGGTCCCGGGTCGTACATGAAAACGGGCCTTGGCTCATTGTACTTACCTGGTAAACAAAGGTTTAAAAATAAAAATAAAAATTACGGGCAAACAAAAGAATTCTACTGCAAATAAAGACTTTTTTAGACCAAAGTCTGACCAGCAGAAGGAACCTAGGCCTAAGCAACATGACGCAGCCTCGGGGAGTGATAACCCTGGAGCAGCAGAAGTGACGCTACAAACTTTAAATACTAATATAGCTCACCTTATTACTGTACAAGATAGTCACAAAAAGCTGAATGGGCCAACGCCTCAGGTTACTAACCTGGAAACTCACCTTGATGGTGCTGAGCAGCTGATTGAATAAGCAGAGGGCTTGGATCACAAATCCGTCGACGTCACGACTAAGCTTATGAAAGAAAACTTTCTGCTGTAGCAGCGCCTTGAAAATTTGGAAAACCAGGCTCAGGAGAAAAATATCTGAGTACTTGGACTTCCAGAAGAAGCAGAGGGTGAGGATCCCCTGGATTTTGCCACCACGTTTCTGCCGCAGTTGTTGGATTTTTTGGAGGATCATGCTAAGTTTTCTACTGAGAAGGCATTCCAGATTACTCCTTGTTGGCCCCTAGGTGATTCTACTGCCCCACAAACTTTTCTTATAATTTGCACTGTGGTGGGTGATCGAGACCGGGCATTGCTCTTGGCATGGAGGATGAGATGGCTGCGTTATGGTGAGTCGGATATCCACCTATTCCCAGACATCATATAGCACCCGACTTTGGTGGAAGGCTTTCAATCAGGTCCGGAACTCGCTTAAAACTTTAAAAGTTGAACATCAGTTATTGATTCCTGCTAAGCTCCGAGTTACTGGGAATGGCCGGACATACTTATTCAACGAGCCGACAGATGCTACCAAATTGGTCCAGCTAATTGAATCAGAGATGGCAGAGGGTGAGAAGAAAGGTTTGGAGGGCATGAGCCAAGAATGAGGACTGCCTGGACTCACTCTTTACTTGATTGACTGTGAGCATTATTATTAAGGCACTATATGCTGTTGTAGTTTGCTCTCTGCATTGTTGAGCTTGGACTCCTTGCTCTAAAAATGGTGCAGTTTGGGTGTTAATGCTTAGAAACAGTTTAGTGTTTTTTCACAGGTCTAAGCTTCGTTTTCTGGGAGGGGGATTATTCCTTGTGATCACTTTTGTTTGAGGGGGGCACTGAGTTGGTGTACTGACTATGGTTGCTAAGATATAACTTGTTGGTATTCCCCAGTGTTTTGTTTTATTACCTCACTCATAGTGAGTGTTTTCATATAGTGAGGGCTACCCCTCCCTACTTAGGGGATGACATCAGTTGGAGATCGGCTTAGATGAAAGCCATCAGATTGCCCCCGCCTCCCTCGTAGTGAGTGTTTTTTCTTCTTCCCCTCTCTGAACTTGTTGTAAGGGGAGTGGTAGTGGGACAGCACTCTCCTGCCCGGGTCTTCAGGTTTTATACACTCTTCCCTCTGTCACGCCTAAGGCTAGCAGTTGTTTTCTAAGATGGCCATGTACAGCCCACTTACTACACAGACTTAATTGTTGGGGTTTCCTATTGTTGTCTAATTCTGGGCTAGTTATTAATGTTCTCTCCCAGGACATACATACGCTTCAGCACTGGTCACTGTTGCCTATTGGGGATGTTGGGGTTATATAGCTACATGGAAAACTGGAACTGAGTTTTATATTTTGATTTAACTCATCCCTACCTTCACGCTGTGTTGTATGCCTGTGTTAATACTATGCTTGTTCTTGTTATCTATTTCTGTAATTTCCCCCCTTGTTGTAATGCTAGAGAGGGGGTTTGTCACATCCTGTATTAAGTGAATGTATTGTTCTATTTTTAACATTGTACCAGCCCTCTGAGGTTATGGCTGTAAGCTTTTCTTACAAATTTCATAAATAAATGATACAAAAAAAAAAAGACTTCCACTGAGGGTGCCTCCCACAGATGTCGAGGTAAGGAGTTCCACAGGGTTGGTGCGGCAACTGAGAATGTTCGATCCCCAGATTGCCACAGCCTAGCCCTGGGAACCACTAGGAGGCAACCCTTAGAGGAATGGAAAGCTCGAAACGGGCGGTGAGGAATCAGAAAGTCTTGCAGGTAGGTTGTCCCCCCCCCCCCGGTGCAGGGCTTTATAGGCCAACAGCCTGACTCTGAAGGCAATCCTCCACCTCACTGGCTGCCAGTGCAGCTCACAGAGGACAGGTGTGACATGGTCAAATTTTGAAATACCAGTCCACAACCTCACCGCCATGTTCTGCACTAACTGCAGCTGGCGAAGGTTGCCTCCAGATAGCCCAAGGTACAGGGCATTGCAGTAATCCAGCCTGGACATGACAAAGGCATGCATCAGGGTGGGCAAGTCATCAGATGGTATCAGGGCTCAGATCCAGGTAATGTTCCTCAAGTGGTAGAAACCACTCTTAATGATGACTGACACTTGAGCCTTATGTGTCAGGCCATTGTCTAGGATAATGCCCAGATCCTTCACCCTAGTAGAGGGAACCAGGGGAACACCCCCTAGGACTAGCCTGGGGGGATTCCCAACTCCCCTTCCATCACAACGATGACCTGGCTCCACCACTAGTACCTCTGTCTTGTCCGGGTTGAGTCACAACCAGTTGTGTATCATCCAGTTCTGGATTTCCTCTAGGCAGTTGTTTATCACCGAGGCAGCCACCTGGTTTCCAGGTGCACAGGACAGGTATAGCTGGGTATCATCAGCATAGCAATGAAAGCCAAGCCCATACCACCTGATAATGTCTCCCAATGGAAGCATCTACACCATGAACAACAAGGGTGATAGGACCGACCCCTGTGGAACACCACAGAACAGCGAAATCGGGCTAGATGAGGCTAGCCCCATCGTCACCCTTTGCACTCTGTCCATGAGGAATGACCTAAACCAGCGGATGACTAATCTGGTTAGTCCAATCCAGTTCCACAGGTGGTCCAACAGCACCTTGTGATCCACTGTGTCAAATACCACCAAAAGATCAAGGAGGACTAAGATGGTACGCTCTCCCCTATCCCTCGCCTACAGGAGATCATTTAGCACCCTCATGGTGCTATGGCCGGACCTGAACCCAGACTGGAAACACTCATAAGTGGCGGAGGAGGAAAGACACATCTTGAGCTGAATGGCCACTACTTTCTCTAGAACACTTCCCTAAAAATGGGAGGTTTGAGACTGGCCTGTAGTTGCTGAGACACTCCGGGTCCATCACGGGTTTTTTCAGTAGTGGTCTAACCAATGTCTCTTTTAAGGTCCTGGGGAAGACCCCACTCTTGAGGTAACACCGGACAATTCCAGCCACCACAGGCCCTACCAGGTCCACACATCAGACCAAAAGACAGGTTGAACCTGGATCAAGATCACAATATGTTAGCTGCAACATCAAGATTATCTCAACCACCTCCTCTACTCCAACCGGATCAAACTCAGCCCAGACAAGAGGGGTGCCCTGACACGACCCAGGATGAACCCCACAATCCCTTTGAGCAGTACTGGAAGAGATCTCGGGACTGACAGAGGACACTTTGTCGGAAAAGAACAGAGCAAACTCCTTGCACTTTGTGCTTGAACCTGCTCCTCCTACACGGAGACAGGTTGGATATAATAGCCTAACTACCATGCGGAAGAGCTGAGCTGGTCTGTTCCCTGCTGCAGCACTCTCACCTGACAAAAAATCTGCCTTCTTTTGGGAGGTAGCCCCCTGATAGACAGCATAATGTGTCTTCAGGGCCAGTTTCTCCTCCATCAGGCCAGAACTCCTCCAGCGCCACTCTAACCACTGACCCTTAGTCTTTAACTCTCTAAGCTCCCCATCAAAACAGGAGGGCCGGGCTTAGTGCTGAACAGAATGGCTGCCTAGTCTCTCAGCTCTTCAAACACTGAGAGAATCCGTCAGCATCCAGCAGACTAGAGGACTCGCTTTTTGAGTTACGGGGATGCAATCTATAGCCAAGTATCTTCTACACCAGCTTCTGAACTTTTTTAGTGTCTGATTCCCTGTTTGGAGAATATTTCTAGCTGCCTATCTGAAGTCACCTGGGCCTACAGCATGGCCTCCTCTGTGCAAATGGGGTCCAAAACAACCAAGACAGAGCAGATGTTCACTCAGCTTCTACAACAAAAGATGCAAATGACAATGGCAGTAAACAGCAACACTCAAACCCTACAAAATATAGAATGCTGCCTGTTTCAAATAGAGCAATGGATCGGCTCCCAGGACGTAGTGACACAACAGCTGATGGCCACGATGAGGGAACAAGCAAAAACTATCACTTACCTTCAGGATAAAGTAGATGACCTTGATAATAGAAGCCACTGGAACAATCTCTGCTTTGTAGGCTTCCCGGGAGGGTGCGGAGCAAAAGGACTGTGCTCGCTTTCTTCAATCCACCCTCCCTCAGCTGCTGAACCTCCCTCCCAGGACTATGCTGCACATCGAACGGGCCCACCACTCACTTGCACCTCCCCCTAAACCTGGGGACAGGCCTCGTCCAGTACTGGCTCGCTTCTTGGACTACAGACAGAAAGAAGATGTTCCTGCAGTAGTGAGAAACAAAGCGCAAATAGTCTGGCAAGGGCGCAAAATCCAAATTTATCAGTTTTACTCTAGAGAACTCTTGGAGCACCATAAAGAATACACAGAAGGGTGCATGTTTCTCCACAAACTGGGTATCCTGTTTTCCCTCCAGTACCCCACCACAATGAGAATAATTCAAAATGAGGCCCCCATGCTGTTCACCCACCCAGATAACCTTATGGATTTCCTCCGTAAAACATATCCGTCGGAGTTTCGCTCAGTGGAGAAATTGGGGGCTAGGGAGTGCAGCTTGGAGCAGGAGCCAACCTACTCAGATGGACATACTCCCGCTCCAAATTGGCTGGACTCAACAGCAGCACATGTTTTCGAAGGGGCTTACCCACCCAGGACAAAAAAACAGACACAACACTCACAAGCACAAGTGAAGGAACAGGATGATCTGGTCTTAGAGAAACTTTCCCAGAATATCAAGTTTTTTATTACAGAAAACAAGGTATCTAGTGCTACTGTAATAGAGAACTGGGATGCTTTTAAAGCTGCCTTACATGGATAGTTGATTTCAGAACAATGTTGGAAAAACAAAATAAGATTAAAGCAACAAAAAGTCTAGGAAGAAAAATTGCATAAATTAGAAGAAGCAGTTAAAGCAGGAGATTCTTCTAAGATAGAAGAATTGTCCAATTTCAGAAAGTTAATAGAATCAACAGACTATACTCAAACAAAAAGCACTTGGGGCCTGGTATAATAAAAAATGGAAGTGTTCTAGTTAAGCGATTGGGAAAACCTTATATGCTAGAATCCAAGTTCTGGATAAGCAAAAGTCTGAGACTGTAGTATTAGAATCAGAGGAGGAGGAGACAATTGGCTATCAAATAGGAATTTTGAGTAAATTTACTAGATTTTACCCAAATTATACTCCTCAGAGTGTGCCCCTCCTATTGAAGAGATTGAATATTATGGTTCCCTGGTAAAATCCAAGCTGCACAAAAGTTTACAGTGTTTTAAATTTATGGGGCTAGATCATATTAGATATAATGTTAGAGGGGGAAATAGATTAAATAGATTGGCACAATGTGAACAGAAACGGATTTATACCATGAAAGCTTTATATCTTACTGGTTTAAACAACTGTCTTGTTTCTGTGAGTCATTTTAATTTTTTATTTTCCCCCTCCCCCTCTCCTTCCTCTTTCCCCCCAACCTTTTCTTTATAAATTACAAACCCACTCCTGCTATATGTCTCTCTTCCTTGATTAATTTCTCATTATATATCTTTTGTTTAATTATCATTGTTGATTTAGCATGGCTTGTACAATATTTATCATAAGGCTTGTTTTTAAATAAGTTGTACCTGCACAAATGTGTGCATGACAGCTGTTTGTAAATACATAAAGAGAATTAAGTTAATAATTACACTGTCACTTTAATAGTTTAAAATAAAACACAGCATGTGTAGCACATTGGCCACTCCCCTTGATAAGGGTCATGAGAAGACCTGAAGCGCCGGGGTAGCAGTAGCCGCGGAGCTCCATGCATTTGTATTATAGCAGTGTGTGCTGATTTATTTATTTTATATGTTATTCAATCAAGTGCTCCACCAAGCTTGTGTGGTTTATGTTTCGTGATTTTTGGAAGTGAGCACCCACACATTTCGAGTGCTCTGGCACCTGTGTTGTTTCTGTTAGGGACTGGATGGGGCAGGTATTCTCCTCCTCTGCCTCTGCTAGAAAGAAAGGAGTAGCTATACTCCTGCACAAAAATTTGAAATGGACACCTGTGCATGTTAAGCAAGACTCCTTGGGGAGGTGGGTTCTAGTCTCTCTAAATATGCCAGAATGCCCAATCATTCTGGTGAATATATATGGCCCTAATAAGGATACACCGGGGATCTTTCATGAAGTCGCTCAAATCATTGGCAACTCAGCACAACCCTCAACTCCCATAGTGATTGGGAGGGGGCATTAACTTGCCCCTTGACCCCTTGATAGATCATAGCGCAGCCATGCAGGATAGTCACCCCAAAACCTGGCTGGTACTGAAACAAGCCATGGTTGATATGGGCTTACAAGTCATATGGAGAATTTTTCATCCCCGGGAGAGACCACACCTTTTTCTCGCCAGTGCATAGCACTTACAGTCGCTTTGACTACTGGCTAGTCTTGACTCCCATAGCTCAAACAGCTATTTTCTCTGATATTGCACAGATGGTCATCTCGGACCATGCCCCGGTACAGCACCACATTTTGTGGGGTCTCCAGGCATCTCCTAGTACCTCTTGGAAGCTGGACCCACTCCTTCTTAGAGATACAGAGCTGTTTACTCAGGAGATCTCAGGCTTCTTCATTTATAATCCACCCACAGATACTTCACCTGACATCACATGGGAAGCACTGAAAGCTACGCTCAGAGGTGCCATTATGGGCTATGCAGCTCGTAGATGCAGACAAAGGGAACAACTCCTTCAATCATTAGAAGAGCAATAGTAAGCAAAAGACACAGAGGCAAAGCTAACCTCTCATTTTAAACATCAGTCCCCTCTGGGGTGAGAAATTGTTGGGCTTAAGATGGAAATTAATGAGCTGTTGGCTCGAAAGGCCGAGGTGGCGGTTCTCCATCTGAAACAAAAATTCTGGGAGGGAGGAGAAAAAGGGGGAAGATTTCTTGTGTACAGACTGCAGAAACAACATGTAAAAAGACATATCCCTGGTTTAAGAGATGACAAGGGGGTAGTTAACACAACGGCAGATAAAATCAATGATATCATGAATAAATATTACACTGTACCTCCTCCAGATCTATGGATCAGAATGTAGTGCATAAATGTTTAGCCTCTATATCTCTCCCTAAATTGACTTCCCAGCAAAGTGCTCTTTTAGACATCCCTATCTCCCCCGTTGAGATATAACAGGCAATTAAAGGTATGATCTCGGGGAAGACCCCGGGAAGGGATGGGTTTCTGGCCGAGGCCTGGCAGTTGGGTCACTACCTAATAGCCCCACTCCTCAGTAACGTATTCAATGAAGCACTAGATAAGGGGTGCTTCACGCCTGCTCTCCAGGAGGCAATCATTACTGTGTTTCCTAAAAAGGGGAAGGATCCCACCCTACCCTCCAGTTATTGACCAATTTCCCTTATCAACACAGATAGCAAAATCTTTGCTAAAATACTTGCAACACGGCTGGGCCCCCTCCTCTCGTACCTTATTCATCTCTCTCAGGCAGGCTTTGTGCCCAGCTGGTACAACAGGGATCATATCCACTCCCTACTGATCTTTTTATTTTTATTTAGTTTTTGTTAACCGGGTAAGTGCACTAGCCATAAAATGACTATTTTCAGGCACAACCCGGGAGAGTACAGACATGCAGAAACTTAACAGGATAACAAATTATGAGTGCTTTACATACAATGAGTTAAAGAGGATACAATATATCAGAGCATACAAAGTAAAGCGCTTTACATACAATGAGTTAAAGTGGATACAATATATCAGAGACACACAGAGTAGACCATTCATAAGTTCATAGGTGCCTACCTATGCAATAAATAGAGAGGACCTTGGACAATAAATTATCAGATGACATATCATATAAACAGAACAAGGTACACAAAAACAAAAACAGGTAATACAAAACGAAGAAATAACCATTGAGAGCAGGGGGTGTCATTAAGGAAAAGTCGGTAAGTGAGGAAGAGTGGAGCAAGCCATGAAATTAGATTATATGAGTGTATGTAAGTGTAAGAGATGCCTGCAGTGCAAGATTGTATATAGGCAGGAAAGGGAGCGAAACAGACTGGAGAGTAGAGGGTTATATAGAGGTGAGGAAATACTATTGTATGGCCAGAGACATAAGTCATTAGGTAGGGTGAAAGCAGGAACAGGTATCAGCAATCAGCAGATTCGAGCGCAGTTTTCTCTTAAAGCATGTGTGGGAGCTAGAAAGTCTAATGTCAAGGGGAAGGGAATTCCACAGTTGTGGAGCCGCATGCGCAAATGCAACAGTTCCTTTCCTAGTGCGGCACCTCTGCAAATTCAGAAAGGATTTATCAGCTGATCATAGACCATGGAGTGTGTCCTGAGGAACAAGCACAGCTGCAAGACACCTAGGGGTTTGATTTCGAATTATCGAGTCAATAAGAGAGCCAAGGTAGTATTTCCTACTAGCTAATGGAGAGAGCCAACCAAGATCATTATAAAGTTGACAGTGGTGTTTAAGCCGAGGAGCAGAAGAGGCATAGCGACATATGTTGTTATACGTAATATCCCATCTGAGTAGGTCAGTTTTATGAGCAGCCCCATCTTGCTTCATCACGCCAAATCCCTTCCCACTCCAGCGGCTGCAATAGCCATTGACTTCAAAAAAGCTTTTGATTCCCTGGAGTGGAACTACTTGGCCATGATTCTACAACACCTGGGAATAGGACAGCAGTTTAGGGGTTGGGTCAATGTGCTTTATCATGGACCATCAGCCATGATCCTCACCAATTCTACCCTGTCGGCCCCTTCCTTTTGGGCAGGGGCACCAGACAGGGATGTCCCCTCTCTCTCTCTGCTACTCTTTGTTTTAGCAGTAGAGCCACATGCAGTGGTCATGCAGCAACACAGGGACATGCAGGGTTTAACTATTAAGGACACCTCATACAGTACCCTTATGTACATTGACAACTTGCTGGTCCCTCTGGAGAAAGCTCCGGCCTCCATCCCACCAGTCCTGTCCTTGCTGATGGACTTTGCAGCATACTCCGGCTTAAAAATAAATCAGTCTAAGACTGAGGTTCTTCCTTTCAATAGCCTCTGTACTCCAGCTCTCATAACCCCTTTTGGCTTGCACTGGTTTCCCGATGAGATTGTATACCTGGGTATACACAACACATCTGACCTTAACAAGTTGTGGGACCTAAATATGCGGCCAAGGGTGGCAGAACTCAGGACTGAACTAGACAGATGGTAATCACTGCACCTCACCTTGGCCGGGAAGGTTGCGGCAATTAAAATTATTTCAGCATCCAAGCTCCTATATCCCATCTCTCATATTCCATTAGAATGCCCAGCTTGGTGGTTTAGCACAATTGATACACTTCTGGGTAAATTTCTCTGGGACAATAAGACGCCAGGATACAGCAGAAACAAGATGAGGGCTCATTGGCGGGTGGGAGGATGGTGCTTGCCGTGGTTGGAGGGCTACAAGTCGGCCTATTCCACTGCGCAGATGATAAACTGGTTCGCTCCTTTGGGACCAAACTCTCCGCAGTGGGTAGCAATGAACAGGTACAAGCTCAAGCTATCTGTCTACCCCTGTTGCTATGTAACCCCCTATCTACAAAACTGAAGGAACACCCGACTATAGTCCCAGCAATCAGAACCTGGAAAAAGGTGCATGCCAAACTCCATGCTGACCCACTCCCCCTTCTCTGGACCCCCCTCTGGGGTAAAGAACTGATTCAGATTGAAAGGAAAAATATTCACTGGGCCCATTGGAAGGACCGTGGTATTATCAAGGTAGGGGATCTTATGCTGGGAGATGGGCAGGGCATAAAGGCCTTCCAAGATTTGGCTAAGGAAACTGGGTCGGGGAAGGCAGACTTTTGGAGATACCTACAAATTCATAGCGCTGTCACAGCTTTTTTAAAAATGTCCTCTCAAATTCGTCCAGTAGTGGACAAAATGACACACTGGCTGTCATTCCCCAAAGGGCAAGCCAGTAAAATATATGCAGACCTCCAGGACTCGCTACCCTCTGGGACTCAGAGGGCAAAAGAGAAATGGGAGATTGCATTGCAACACTAATATCACAGAAGGCCAGTGAAACCTCTGCTGGAGGCAGACCCATTTCACCTACCCAGATATGAGAAGCAAACTCATTCAAAACAAGATTCTTCAGAATTGGTACAGGACACCACAGGTGCTCCATAAAAGTAAGCTCATGCATAACGATCTCTGCTGGAGGTGTATGGATCAACCAGGTGATTTGCTTCATGTCCCTTGGTCATGTCAACTGATCCTCCCCTTTTGGAATTCTGTGATTGAGCTAGCATTTCACACTTTAGGTTTGCAACTGGGGCGTGACCCCCAGTTTTGGTTCTTGGGGATCTCTCCTGGGCAGGAGAAGCTCTCTAAGGCGCAGAGGCGATAGCTGGCTCTGCTTAGCCTTCAAGCAAAGCGGCTGATCCTAAGTCAGTGAAGAACTACAGGCATCCCCTCTATGTCAGAGCTTCTAACCTCCTTTCAAAAGGTGGCTTCCTTAGATCAGATGTCACATGTCATAGATAACACTCTTCCAAAGTATTACTCATATTGAGCCCTCTTCACTACATACTTAAAACCAAGAGCAGGTCTAGGATGCTAGCCCTTACTTCAGGTTGGTCTTCAAAATCTCTTTTCCCACAAGCTTGCATTATTTGTCTTGACTAGATAGTATAGAAACATAGAAACATAAAAGTTGACAGCAGATAAGGACCGCAAGGCCCATTCAGTCTGCCCATTTTTTTTCTACCTTATAAATGTGCCATCTGCCTTTGCTCTGTCAATGGCCTATCTATTCATACTCATCTGTATTGCTCCCTTATGCCTATCCCATGCCTGTTTGAAGCCCTGCACTGTATTCATATCCACCACTTCCTGAGGTAGGCCGTTCCATGCATCCACCACCCTTCCTGTGAAAAATAACTTCCTCACATTACCCCTTAATTGGCCTCCTTCTAATCTCATGCTGTGTCCCCTTATCCTGCTATTTTTCTTATAGTGAAATATTTTAGACTCTTTCACCTTGTTAATGCCCTTAAGGTGTTTGAATGTTTTGATCATATCACCTCTCTCCCTCCTTTGCTCTAGGGTATACATATTGAGCTCCGTTAATCTGTCCTCATATGTTTTCTGATGCGGTCCCTGCACCATTTTGGTTGCCCTTCTCTGGACTGCCTCAATTTGGTTAATGTCCTTCTGAAGGTGTGGCCTCCAGTACTGCACGCAGTACTCCAGATGGGGCCTAACCAGTGTCTTGTAAAGAGGGATTATTACCTCCCTCTTCCGACTTGTGATACCCCTACTAATACACCCCAACATCCCCCTAGCCTTACCTACTGCTTTAGTGGTCTGCTTGGATGATTCCAGGTCATTGGTGATGATGATGCCCAAGTCTCTTTCTTCCCGTGTGACTGCCTGCAACTCCCCTCCCAGCCTACAGGTGGCTCAGGGTTTCTCATCCCTATGTATATGATCTTGCACTTCTTTGCATTAAACTCCAGTTGCCACTCTTCCGACCATTTTGCTAGTTTATCCAGATCTCTTCTCATTTTGCCCACCCCATCTGGATCATCTACTCTGTTGCAGATCTTGGTGTCATCTGCAAACAGACAAACTCTACTCTCAGTCCATCTGCAATGTCACTGATGAAGATATTGAAGAGGACTGGCCCCAGGACTCCCTGGTGTACCTCACTTGTGACTTGCATCTCTTCTGACTGTATACCATTTACCACCACTCTCTGTTTTCTGCCTGTCAACCAGTTTGCCACCCAGTTGACCAACTTCTGACCCACCCCGTGCCTACCCAGCTTATTAATCAATCTTCTATGTGGAACAGTATCAAAACCTTTGCTGAAGTCAAGGTAGGCGACATCAACTGCTCCCCCTTGGTCCACCACTCTGGTTACCCAGTCAAAGAAATCTATGAGATTAGTTTGACAGGACCTTCCTTTTGTAAACCCATGCTGTCTTGGATCCTGTGCTCCTATGGATTCCAGGTGTTGCACTATCCTTTCCTTTAGGAGTGCCTCCATAATCTTGCCCACTACTGAAGTAAGACTGACTGGTCTGTAGTTCCCTGCCTCCTCCCTGCCACCACTCTTGTGGAGTGGGATCACATGAGCCCTTCACCAGTCTTCTGGGACCTCTCCTGTGCTCAGAGACTCACTAAACAGTTCTGATAATGGCTCTGCTAGTTCCACCCTTAGCTCCTTTAGTACCCTGGGGTGTATGCCATTAGGTCCCATTGTCTTGTCCATCCTGAGCTTATCGAGCTCTTGTAGGACCCTTTCTTTTGTGAAGGGACTAGAGCTCACCTCCCTGCCTCCTGTGTCCATGGTGCTGAGCTGTGGGCCCTGCCCTACCTTCTCTTCAGTAAATACTGAGCAGAAGTATCTATTTAGGATAGATGCTTTTATATGTTCCTCCTCTTCACATGCCCCCTTATCTCCTTTGATCTTAGCAATACCCCCTCTGGACTTTCTCCTTTCACTAATGTATCTATAGAAAGTCTTGTCACCTTCTTTTACTGTTTGTGTTAGTGTTTCCTCAGTGTGAGCTTTTGCCTGCCTTCCCTGCTTCCCTTAGGGAAGTTTGGTATGCCTCCCTATCTTCATCCCGCTGTGTTCCCTTATATTTCCTGAAGGCCAGCCTTTTGGCTCTGACCTTTTCTGCTACCGTTTTGGAGAACCAAAGTGGTTTCCTTTTTCTTTTGCACTTCCTTTTCTCTATAACACAATGGGATGTTGCTTCAAGTATTGCATCCTTAATGCTTGCCCACTTTGCCTGTACCCCCTCACCTGTGGCACCCCACTCCAATCAAATCTGCCTCACCCCGCACTCATATACCCGACTTGCACTTTTCCCCACTTCCTCACCTTGCCATCCTCTATTTCCTCCTTCTTTTATCCCTTCAATGTATTATCTACTCTCCCCTCTTTCACTCCCCCTCTCTCACCCACCTCTAAGGATATAGCACTTACTTGCACAACTAGCCTGACAAATGCCACTGGCTGCTTCACTGTCTCCCCCTCCTCTTGTTAAAGCTTATGGTCCTAATAACCATACAAAATGTATTACTCTGTGAAATGTCTATTCTCCTTGTAATATTACTATTTCACTATCTCTGTATTTTCCTGACGTGGAACCTTTGTAAAAGAGCCTTGGCTCAAAGGTATTTTGTAATCCTATATCTTAATAAACAAAATAAACCTGTATTTCTTTTTGCCAGGGCCATCTTATCAAAGTCAGCTCCTCTGAAGTCCCATATTTTTGCCTTGGAATGGGATGGTTTAGTTGTAGTGGCCAAATTGAACCATACCATGTGATGGTCACTGGCCCCCAGGTGACCTTCTACCTGGAGATCTGTGATCCTTTCCCTGTTAGTCAGTACTAGATCTAGGATAGCCCTGTCTCTTGTGGGTTGTTGTACTAGTTGTTTGAGGCCCTCCCCCTGCAGGGAATCCACCATGTGTCTAGTTCTGGCAGATGTTCCTGCTGGTATTGACCAACCTGTATCTGGCATGTTGAAGTCTCCCATTATCAGAACCTCCCCTTTAGCTGTCATGTTATCTTCTAACAGTAATGTGTCTATGTCCTCCCCCTGGTCCGGGGGCCTGTACACAACCCCATTTCTTATGGCTGTCCCATTTCCTGTTTCCAGGGTGACCCACAGTTCTTCTGGCTCCTTATGTGTATTCTGAATTTCTGTAGCTTTGATATTTTCATTGACATACAGGGCCATTCCAACCCCCCTTTTTATACCTCGGTCTCTTCTGAAAAGTACATAGCCAGGTACTGAACTCTCCCAAGTGTGGTTACTGGTAAACCACATCTCGATAATTGCTACTATGTCCAGTTTAGCCTCTGTCATTATTGCCTGCAGGTCTGGGATCTTGTTTACCAGACTGCGAGCATTTGTGTACATGATGTGCCTACCATAATAGCTGAACAGTACCTTTGACAGAGTCAATACTAGCTTGCTGCCTGGCTTGTTAACTGTTCACTGGGTAGTATAGCAAGGGTATAAAGTTGGGGAGAATATGCCACAGGAGATGATGTCTACATCAATACTCTGAACAGAATGCCTATGTATAACCTGTTGGTAACAATCCTTCAATAGTGCACTTCTCAGACTAAAACGGATTTTCTTTGATATGTATAGCATGTCTTCTCTCTTGTCCTGTACTGGAGATGCTTTATACTTGTTGCATACTGTACTCTGTCATGTTGATCTAACTTGGAAATTTAAAAAAAGTATTAACTCTAAAAACAGGGGGGCCTTCAGCTAGTAGACAAAGGACAGACACGGATGGATGCGACTGAGTTGAAGGTCTTACATAAGGTACCCCATCTGGTCTTAAATTTATGTCAGAGACCACTCATGCAAAGAGCCAACTTCTTGGTTCTGATAGTTTCTATAAACTGTGACTTCCATTCCTGCATGGTTGGAGCTTTGTCTTATAACCAGTGTTTAAGGATGCTGTTTCTAACTGACCTACCTATTACTAATAAGGAGCATTTCTGCTCCTGTGACCAATGCTCATTTTCACTGAAATGTCCTACAATACATGTTTCTATACTAATTTTTTTATTCAAAAAAGGAATGTTATGAAACATGCTAAAAGACAAAGAACCTCCGTGCAAAAGTACTGAGGTAAGGGTTACCCCAAAGAGCACTAGCCATAAAGCCAAGTTTCAAAGAAATACAAAATCACACATACCCCATAAAGCAAGCATCATGGGATGTATAAACAAATCACCATGTAATTTAGGCTGGTTCGCTTTAAGCAGGAATGCATGGCACCATGCATTCTCTGCTTAAGTTGAACCAGCTAAAATTCGTAGCGCTTGTATATATCCATGATGCTTTTGCATTATGGGGAAGTGTGGATGTTATAAAACATGTTTTGGGCTTCTTTTCATAGGTGTCTGTATTGTAGGACATTTCCATAGCATATGAATTAGAGAACCTCTCCTGATTTGCATTTATTGCAGTTAGGATCTGTTCTAAGGCTCATTTTATACATATGTGTCAGAGTGTAATATAAATTGTATAGTGTTTTAAAGTGAAGTAGCCGTAAGTTGACTGTATTATATGCTTTCATAGAAAAAGATCTTTGTCCAGTTCCAATTTTCTGTACTTACCCCCCGTTCTTGTGTTCGCCATTTTATGGGTTCCATTACCAGTCCTCTGGTGCAGTGTGAAAAAAGATTATACAATGATGAAATTGAGAGTGAGAGAGATATAGACAGCCTAGAAAATGTCTGGTATTATCACTCACTGTGTGATCTAGCTGTAACAATGATCCTCTAGCTCTCCTAAGTTTATTGTAAGATTCTTCTTTACTCTTGAAATATCATACTTCACCAGATTATCAAAGGTTACAAAGGTACGTATTGAACTCTAAAATATCCTTAACCCTGATTACACTCTTTTAAATCCATTCATTGTTTTTTAGAGGTGTTATATTTATTGTAATGTTAGCGTTATTCCAAATGGGCTGCATTTTGGAATTAGGTAGGTCTAGTTTAAATATACAGTATACCTTAGTATTTTAAATAAGTCTGAAATAACTTTGGATTTAGCTATTTTAATCTTCCTTGCATAAAGTACAGAATAAAGTATAGAGTGCAAATCTATTTCTTGAGGCATACATCATTTTGTTTCAATTTCTATCCATTCTAGGACATAATTCATTCCAATTATGGGGGTTAACCATTTAGAAAGTTGAGAGATTCTTGCGGTTAGGTAATATAAGAACATATCCGGTGCTCTCAACCCCACTTTATCTTTATTTCTCGTAAGCTTGTGGTATGCTAGTCTAATTTTCTTGTAACCCCAAATACATTTAGAAACATTCCAACTGAGGCCTTTTATCCATTTTTTATGTATATGACAAGGGAGCATAATGAAAATATATAGAATCCTTGATAAAATGTTTGTTTTCACATAATCTAATCTGCCCCATGTCCCCAAAGGTAATTTGTTCCATTTTGATAATGGATTCAGAATTTTAGTTTTCAGAGATGCCAGATCCTTAGCGATTGTTTGAGCCAAAAAGTCCTATACAACTTTATCCCTAGATACTCTGTATATTCCTGTGCCCAAGACAAGCCATTCTGTATGATTTCATTCGTATTGCATAATCTATTAAGTGGGAGAAAGCTTGATTTCCCCATGTGTAGTTTGTATCCAGACCCTAAACCAAAAGTATGAAGGATCTCTAATATCTGAGGTATAGACTTCTCTGGTTCTGCAAGGGAGATAAGGAGATCATCTGCATATACCGAGGTGTGGATTTCCTTTCCACCAGTTACAATTCCCTTAATTATGTTATCTGTATTAATGTTTCTTATCAAGGGGTCTATTGTTAAATTAAATAACTGAGGAGAGTGTGGGCATCCCTGCCTTGTGCCGCTTGTGATCTCAAAATAAGGTGAGATAATACCATTAGTGATGATAGCTGAGGTAGGATTATTGTACAAGATCCGTATCCATCTAATAAATTTGTCAGGAAAATGCTAATAGTTCAGAACATTAAAGCTGTGGGACCAAAGTATATGGTCGAATGCCTTCTCAGCATCTAACGATAAAAGACCACAAGGTATCCGGGATTTATTTGCTGATTCAATAACAAGAAACAGTTTTCGGGTGTCATCTGCCGAAATGCGCCCTTTCATAAATCCTGTTTGGGTGTAAATAAATAGGTGTATAATTTTTTTTTTAAATCTGTTAGTTAGGACATTAGCTAGTATTTTAATATCTGTATTGCTTAACGAAATAGGCCTATCTATAACTATTACAATTTTGTCTGTCTTTTCCAGATTTCTGTATCAAGGTAATTAGGCCACGAGTCTGGTCACCAGATAAATGACCTTTGATTAATGCCTCGTTAAACATTTCCTTAAGTGGTGGAGCCACTTCCTCAGAGAATACATGATACAAATTGGAAGAATATCCATCTTGTCCTGGTGGGTTTTTTTTCAAAGTTTTAATAGCATCAACAATTTCAGTTTCTGAAATATCTGAGTTAAGCTGAATTACATGCACTGGAGGTACTTCTGGAATAGTCAGATTGTAAAAAAATCTGAGAAAGTGGTAGTACTGTCAGAGGATTCTGTTCTATAGATACTTTTGTAGAACTTAAACCAAACCAAACTTTATTTTTCCAACACTATTCCAACATAGTTCATAGCGTTTTACAAACATTTAAAACCAAATATCATCAACACTGTTATTTTCTTTTTTTAAACATATAGCACGATACTTTAAAACAAAACAATAATCTAAGTCCCAGCATATGCTAGCTCAAATAAATGAGTTTTCAGGGCAGATTTAAAAGCCTTAACAGATGGGTAATCCCTTATCCGACAAGGCAGAGAATTCCACAGGGTCGGAGCCACGAAAGAAAATGACCTAGTTCCTGATGTTGTTGACCCTGGGAATCTCTAGCAATCCCTCATCAGCAGAGTGGAGAGGACAAAGGAGGCAATGGGGCAAAGGAGCTCTTGCAGGTACCCCAGTCCCTGTCCATGTAGGGCCTTATAGGTCAGTAATCTGACCTTGAAGGTGATCTTCCACCGCACCGACAGGCAGTGCAGAGTGCGGAGCACAGGAGTGACATGGTCAGATCTACGTAAACCAGTCAATAGCCTGGCAGCCACATTCTGCACCAGCTGTAGGCAATGGAAGTCCACCCCCGGTAGCCCTGGGTAAAGGGCACTGCAGTAATCAAGGCGCAAGGTCACCAAGGCTTAGACCAGTGTAGGAAGATCATCAGGTGGTACCAGGTGCTTTATCCGGGCGACAGTTCTCAGATGGTAAAGAGAGGACTTGACAACGGCTGACACCTGAGTCTTAAGTGTCAGTCTACTATCAAGCATGACACCCAGATTTCACACCTGGTCAGAGGTCCTCAGCTGGCTGCCCCCTAGTCAAAGCCCAGATGGCTGACCCTCCGAGGATCTCTCCATCCGATGACCTGGGTCCACAACCAACACCTCAGTCTTATCTGGATTCAGCCAAAGCCAGCTGGCACTCATCCACTCCTGGATCTCAGTGAGACAGTTGTTAAATACTGTAACAGCATCATCTTGTCCAGGCACAAAGGACAGGTACAGTTCAGTATCATCTGTGTAACAGTGAAAACTCAACCCATACTGCCTAATAATGTCTCCCAATGGCAACTTATATACTGTGAACAACATGGGGGAAAGCAAAGAGCCCTGTGGTATGCCACATGGCAGGGAGACAGGAGCTGAGGAAAACACTGTGGACTCCACTCTCTGAGTCCTGTCTGTGAGGAATGAATGGAACCATCTGAGGACTGTGCCACTCAGTCTGCAGAAAAGCCACAGATGCTCCAGCAACACCTCATGATCCACGGTATCAAATATTGTACAGAGATCAAGGAGGACCAAGATGGTATGGGTCCTCCTGTCCCTCGCTATCAGGAGATCATTAGGTACCCGGAATGCCATCTCAGTACTATGTCTTTTCCTGAAACCGGACTGGAGAGGATCGTAGATGTCGTGGGTGGTCAGATGGTCTTCGAGCTGCAACACAGCTGCTTTCTCAATAATCTTACCTACATAAGGCAGGTTAGAGACTGGCCTGTAGTTTACGAGACAGTCTGGGTCCCGAACCAACGCCTCCTTCAGGGTGTCCAGAAACACCCTGGCTCTAAGTAACACTTGACTATCTCAGCCAGGACCGGTCCTGTTGTCACCACGCACTCCACAAGGAGGCACATCGGACCTGGAGCCAGACTATAGCAAGTCAGTCGCAAGCCCTGGACCAACTTCATGACATCCTTGATCATCAACTGGGCATAGGCCGACCAGACAAACTGGGTGCAAGTGCACTCACACCGATCACCACTCTGCCCATTTGAGCGAGCTGCACTGATCTCTGACCTGATGGTTACAATCTTATTGGCAAAAAATCGAGCAAACTCCTCACACTTCTCTTGTGAAAAGGCTCTCTGATTCTGAAGACAGGCTGGACTGCACAACCTGTCCACAATACGGAAGAGCTGGGCTGGTTGATTTCACGCAGCTACAATCTCCCCAGACAGGAATTCTGCCTTCTTACGGGAGATCGCAGATTGATATTCCTTATAATGGGATATCAATCTAAGTTAGTCCCCATTCAGGCCTGATTTCTGCAAGCAATGCTCCAACCTTCTACCCACTCTCCTCAGCTCCCTCAAGGTCCCATCAAACCACGGGGACCGAGGCCGCATGGTATGTGGTGAACGTGGACCGGAGCAACTGCCTTCTTATAAGCTTGCAGTAGGCTCTCTGGACCATTGCTAACACTCGCACTACCCAATAGATCCAGAACCACCATCAGACTAACTGGGGTTACTCCCCGTAATGGGTGGTACCGGACCATCTCCATTGGGGTAGGTCTATTTAGAGGGGCCACAAAGCTGAACCCAATAGTGTGGTGATTGGACCATCTGATGGGTTCCACCACCATGTCAGAGATCCCATTCTCATCAGGAACACCAGATCCAGTGAATGACCTTGTATGTGGGTCACAGAGGTAATTACCTGTGTGAGCCCCAACAATGTCATCAATTGGAGAAAGTCCTGTCCAAATTGTGAGAGTTCATCATCGACCCAGGCATTGAAGTCCCTCAGTAACAACCGCCTGGGGGCCTCCAATACCATCTCATCAATGAAGTCCGCAAACTCCTGCAGGAACTCCTTCTCATTCTCGGGTGGATGATAAACGAAGTATCCTACAGCCCACACCTGCACCCATGATATAGTCAAAGGATCTAGAGTCCCCAACTGGCACCTCTACCAGGCCCAGCTCCCTCTTAAAACAGATGGCAACCCTCCCACCCCTACGATCCAACCTCGGGTGGTGTATCACAGAGTACTCGGCCGGAACAGCTGACTCCAAAATGGGACCAGCATTTTCATCCAGCCAGGTCTCGGTGATGCAAGCCAGGTCAGATAACCCAACAAGATCCGCAATCACTGCAGTCTTGCTACAAATCGACCTGGCATTGCATAACACCACCTGGGCTGGATGAGTAGGCAAGATTGACTGGGCTACCTGCCCACTACAAGTGGAGCCCTTGGGTATGGGCACCAGGCAGGGTGGACCCCTATCCTGGGCCCATTTCGCCCCAGGGCATTTCCTTGACCCCACCACCCCAATTTGCCCCCCGCTCCTCTCCCCACCTGAGCCCCCCCCCCGATGCCTCCTCACAATCCCCAAGCCATGACAATGTCTATAAACCTCGACTGAAAGCAGGGGATAATCAAAGGGGTGAAGGGCCCTAAGCTCAGCGAGAGAGTAATGCCCGCCCATCGAAGCCCTCTGTCAACACATCCTGCATATTCTATCCCCAGCAGAAAATCAGCAACACACACTCACTCACTCATACAACTACATCCATTTCATACATTCAATCAAACAAAAACGTAAAATCCAAAAAACAGAAGCAGTGCACTAAAAATTCTTAAATATTATCTCAAAGTCCACTGTATTTAACTATAGTCAGTACTGTTCTTTCTACCCTGATTAGGAAGCACACCACTTCTTCCCAAAAGTTCAGATAAGGGAGGGGAGCTCTCACCAACCCCTCACCAATAATGTCCCAGTCTTGTGGCGCTCTCACTGCCACATTCAACAGTCAACAAACAGAAAACTGTTTTAATAATTTAAAACAAAGGAAAAGCAAAATGGAGGCCCCCTCACAACCTCCAAGTCATGCAAACTGTATGTTGAAATGTTGTCACAATTATCTTCAGGGGGCAAAGAAAACATGACTCATGGAATGGTGATCCTCTTCCACGACTGTCCACTGTGGAATTACTCTGGCAAATAGATCCTCTGCCATGAGTACAACGCTAGGCCCAGACACCCCCTGACGCAGGCACCACACTCCAAAAGGTATTCCCACCTAAGCCCCCTGATCCACCCAGTCTAGGCAGGTAGACCAAGGAGGCTTAATGGAAAAATCCAGCATCCATCCTTCAGTCGGTACTCTCTATCTCCACCAGGAAACCTTGGGACACGGCACCCACCTCCAGGTAGTCCAAAGCAGGTAAAAGATCCACAGGTAATCCTGGGCAAGTATTTGGCGTCTACGAAAAAATAGCAGTCGATAGAGGCTGATAAAAACTGACTGCAACTTAACTGTGATTGTTTTAAGCACAAACGCTAAACATTCAAAATTAAAACTTAGCTACTAAAAACTAAAAGCTAAAAGAACTGTTGCGCTAACGTGACAGCTGACCCAGCTCGGCCGCCATCTTGGTCAAAAAAGTCTTCATTAATTTTTTCTATATTCCATAATGATCCTGTTGTCATTATGTAGTTTAATAGTTGTTATAGAGGTTGTGGATGAGTTCTGTTTCAGTCTAATTGCTGAAAACCCAGAGGCCTTAGGTTCTGTATCAATATAATTGATTTATGTTTTACTTATTATAAATTCCACCTCCATTCTAACTGATTCATTGTATGCTGCTTTAAGCTTAGCCCAAGCTTCCCACAGTTCTCTAGAGCTTGTTCCAACTAGCTTTTTTTCTAGGTCATTTATTTTTATAACAGATCATTTTGTATTTTAAGTCATTGTTTTTTCTGACTGGAACATATGCCAAGAATACCCCGTAACAAGCATTTTAACGCACACCATAGAATTCCCCAACATGTATCTTCCTGCTTTTTAAGTTTGATAAAATCAGCTAAATGAATTTGAATTGTAGATGCGATTTCAGGGTCATTTAGTACACAGTAGAAGTATGAATTCCCCAGCTCTTGGAGTTTCCAAAGTTTTGTATTCTTGAAAAGTTTAATACTACTGGAGAATGATCTAAGACAGCAGTTTGTTTGATTTCTGTATAATTAACCCTATTCATGAGGTCTTTGGTAATAAAAATGTAATCAATCCTACACCCAGATAAACTACATTGTGACCACAAGGTACAGTATACTCCTTATGTAACCCCTAGGTGGCGCTATCCCAAGGGCTACTACCTCTGCCGGCTTGGCTAGTAGCAGGTTAAGGAGCCTGAGTTTGGAAACGGGTGCCTCCACCCGGAGGTCAGGATTGGTAGTGGTCAAGCTAACCTGGGCACAGCCCTCCAGGACACTGTAACCCCCCTCTTTCCTTACTAGTGGCCAGAACAATACACAATAATCACTTTCACAATACACCTGATACACCACACAAGTACCCACACTGTTTGCACTTACCACCAGGGCTTTCCTCTGGCTCAGCCCTGGGGACCCCTGTAAAACAAGGTTATACACAGCAAATAACAGCAGTACAGTACTCTTGCACAAACTGGAACCACAGTCAGGATAAATGCAAAAAAGAGTTAGATCTGATTTATTTAAGGGTCTTGAACAAGGGAGGGGCGTAATCAGGTTAATTTGCTTAAAGGCTGTATCAATCAAACAGTTATGCATGCACTTCAGGGTCCATAAACAGTCACACACCCTGGGTACCCAGATGGAGAATGGTGGGCTAACCAGGAACATTGCAGCTGGTTGGGACATCCGGTGATGGAAGAAAACAGCATGCACCACACACACTAATTGTAATCCAGAGCTGGAGGGCTCAGTTCGTGAAAAGAAAACAACAAGACAACCAGATGACACACTTTTAGATTAGGCTGTTGTTGCAGGGAGCTACCCTGATGATTACTCACGATATCCAAGACTGGATACAGACTGGACGAAAATTGAGACTGCAGGTGGTTGATCTGGAATGCCAGGAGAAGCAGGGCCCACACGATTCACCGAGGCATCGTTCCTTTTCAAGCGTGGAGCAGGGGGCTGATCCCCAGGCAGATCTCTTGTTGATGGCTTACTCTGTGCAGCGGGTAGTCTGGCTAGGCTAGTGTGGCAAGGCCCAGGCCAAATGGAGACAAATTCGGATACAGTCCATTTTGGGCCGGATACAGCTTCCAGCAAGCAGAACACAGTTCACACAGTGGGGAACCAAATCATGACCCACTAACAATGCACAGCACATTTACATATAAGGAAATTCTACTGTATCAGGCAAACCGCTCTTCGGTCACATTCGCAAAGTCTCTGCACAAACCGGGGATTCAAAAGCAGCTGAAAATCCTGACAGGCTGATCACATTCAGCAAACTCTTCAGTCTTCTTCATTTATGAGCCTGGTAAAAAAAAATCAGTTACTTACTTCGTTCTCACAAACTTGGATTTAGTCCAAAATAATTCTCTTCTCTCCCTCTCAGGGGCAGCAGGCAGACACACAGGCCACAATTCAGGCCTTTCCACAGTTCTCCCGAGCGAAACTACTCAGACGGCTGCTTGACTGTCTCAAGCTGTTGCTTCTTCAGCTCCCAACTTAGATCTGACTCAACTGCCAGCAAGCCTGGCACTTTTCCCAGAATCCAAAAGGTTCGGTTGGCTGATCTGTCTGTCAGTCACAACAAAGGCTCCCCCTTCAGGTGCAAAAATGTGCCAAAAGCCCAAAACTACAATTCCTACAGATTTTGACTTCAGACAGCTCCTGTAGTCCGGCTCCATTTTAGGTCCCACCAGTACTGATTAGTCCAATTCGGCAGTTCAGGACCAAGATAGTGGAGATAAACAAAACAGTCCTTGCTGCAAAGAAGGCAGGTTAGACGAACTACATTTTCACTCTTAATGATTTTCAGCAAATAGTTACATCTTTCAACAGAGCTCCTTCTCAAATTACTTATGACTGCAATCCAGGCAGCTCTTAAAGAGACAGTACTCAGAGGCTATACAGGTACTCTCTGGCAATCACATTTAAACTGGTAAAATGCAGGACACCAGCCTGGCAGTGAGCATTTAGGCAAGCTCGAGGAAGACTTTTTGGGAACCCCCATTTGTAAGGGGGGGTTACACTTAACATGGGGATGGAGCGTTCTCCAAACATATATCAAGTTAGTATTAGAGATTAGGTCTGCCAAGTCTTTATCTGTCATAGAGCGGGATGGCTTGAACTTGGACCTGACTAAAACAGGGTCCAGAACAGCATTTGTGTCTCTAGCTATTATAGTCATGGCACTGGGTAAATTATTGATTTTCTTATGTACAATATTAAATATGTCATGGCTGGGGGTAGTCGGACCATAAAGATTAGCAAAGATGAATGGCTTTTCTCCCACCTTTCCATGTAATATTATAAAGTGACCACCAGAGTCCTCTATCTGGTTACATACCTGAAAATCAACAGCCCTACTGAATAATATTAGGACACCTGCATGTTTTAAACTATTCCCTGCCCCAAACACCTGCCCTACCATTCCCTATGCATTAGGGTGTAATGATCCATTTTAAGGTGTGTCTTTTGTAGAAATGCAATAGAAGCATTATGTTTTTTAAGGTGTCTAAGAACGGAGCATCTCTTGACTTTATGATTTAACCCCCTGACATTCCAAGTAATCACTGTTAACTCATTTGTGAGAGCCATTAGGTACAATTAGCAACAAGTGAATTATTCCAATGCTGATAATCCGCCTCACATCGAAACCTAGAGGATATACTAGCTTGTTCATTTTTGTATAGTCTACCTGTCATGAACACCGCTTCAGGAGAACTGTTAAATCAAATAACAGAATAGATATACAGAAAAAAGGATGCAAAAGGGAAGAGAGAATGACAGATACAGCAAAATCAAAATATACTAGTACAGAGTATTTAACATGTACAAGGTTGGATGAAGAAATTTCTGTAGATGGTTTATTCTTGCAACCTAACCAACTACTTTTCCCCTAGCCTCTGCCCATCCCCGAATGTTCCAAAGAGGCAGCAAGGTGACCGTCAATCCTCCCTCATAACAGAAAAATTGTTTATGTAGAGAACTAAAAAAAAAATAATGCCCTCTCAAAAAAAAAAAGCATATTTGTATTACACTACCATTTCTACCATAATTCACACTATTTAATAGAACCTGTTCTTAGCAGATGGAATAGAATTCTAGCTTTATAAAACTGTAGCAGAGGTTATCATTCTTCAGATAACCTGTTTATGCACCCTCCTACTTAATCTATCAGTCAAAAAATCAGCTATTAAGAACATAAGAATGTGCTGGCAGAAGGAAACCGTATGATCCATCTAGTCTGCCCAGATTGCTTACCCCCTATTCTGTTCTTCATCTGAGATTACCGCAGTACTTGTCCCACACTAGTTTAAAAGCAGTGACTGTTTTGGCCTCCACAACCTCTGGTGGTAAGGTATTCCAAGGGTCCACCACCCTCTCTGTGAAGTAGAACTTACGAATGTTGGTTTTAAACTTACACTGTTAGTCTCAAACTGTGCCCCCTTGTTCATGTGGTCTCGTTTCTGTGAAAGAGGTTTTCTGCTTTTACCTTATTTATGCCCTTTATGTATTTGAAGTTTCTATCATGTCCCCCGTTTCTCCTTTGCTCGAGGGAGTACATTTGCAGTTGCTGTAATCTAGATTCATATTGCTCCTGGTGCAGTTCCTGTACCATTTTAGTAGCTCTCCTTTGTATAGCCTCCGAGCGGTCTTTGCCCTTTTTTAGGTGTGACCTCCAGAACTGTACACAGTACTCAAGATGTGGTCCCACCAAGGACCCGTACAGAGGGAGTATGACCTCTCGCTTCCTGCTTGTAATGCCCCTGTCAATACATACAAGGATGCTACTAGCTTTCTGCGCCACCTTTTCACATTGTCTACCCACCTTTAAATCATTGGAAATAAGCACTCTGAGGTCCCGTTCGAGTTTTGTTTCTGTTAATTGTTCACCATGGAGTGTGTATGTTTTCCTTGGGTTTCCTTTACCTAGGTGCATGACCTTGCACTTTTTGGTGTTGAATTTCAACTGCCAGTCCCTAGACCATGCTTCTAGGCTCTCTTTAGATCTGCTTCCATTGCTGCTGTTCCTTCAATTGTATCTACCCTGTTGCAGAGCTTTGTGTCATCTGTGAACAGACACACCTTACCTTGCAGGCAATCAGCAATGTCACTGATGAATATATTGAAGAGGATTGGGCCAAGGACAGATCCTTGAGGCACACCACTGATCACCCTTCCCTCGCTAGACAGTGTTCCATTGACTATAACCCTCTGTGTTCTATTGTGCAGCCAGTTTTGAACCCACTTGACTATTTTGTGCCCTAACCCGGAGTGTTCTAGCTTATTGGCCAATCTTCTATGGGGGACAGAGTCAAAAGCCTTGCTGAAATCTAGATAGACTACATCTGCCACCCCTCCCTGGTCCAGTATTTTGGAGACCCAGTCAAAGAATTCAATCATATTCGTTTGACATGACCATCCTGCTGTAAATCTATGCTGTTTAGTATTGAGCTGCCCTGCTTCCTTGAGGAACTTCACTATTCTTTCCTTAAGTGGGCTTTCCCACTACCGAGGTCAAGCTCACTGGCCGGTAGTTTCTGGCCTCCTCCCTGCTTTCACTTTTGTGCAATGGTACCACTGTAGCCCTTCTCCAGTCCTGAGGTATTTCCTCACTCTCTAGAGACTGTGTGAATAATTCTGCCAGTGGGTCTGCAATTTCCTGTGCCAGCTCCTTCAGAATTCTAGAGTGGATTTCATCTGGGCCCATTGCTTTATTTGTTTTTAATTTGAGAAGCTCTATTAGGACACTGTCTCTTGTAAATGGTCCAGCATCTGCTTTTACGGTGAGTTTGCCTGTGTTCTGCATTTTGGGTCCATTGCCGTCGTCTTCTTTTGTGAAGACTGAAAAGAAGAAACTGTTTAGAATCTCTGCTTTTTCGTTATCATTTTCTGCCTGTTTTCTGTCCTTGGTTGCTATTCTTATGTTATAATGCCTCCTTTTGTTTTCCTTTTTTCTCTGATGTATCTATAAAATGTTTTGTCACCCTTCTTCACTCCTTGTGCTATTCTTTCTTCTGTCTGGGCTTTGGCTACCCTTACTGCCTTCCCCGCTTCTTTTAGCTTTCTTTTGTAGACTTCCATATCTGCCTCATTGTTAGTATCCTTGAATCTCTTGAACGCTTTCCTTTTATCTTTTATTTGTGTTGCTACATCCTTGGTATACCATAGTGGTTTTCTCCTTTTTCTTGACTTAGAGATTTGCTTTGTGCACTGGGCAGTTACTGTGAGTAAAGCTTCTTTCTGGGCTTTCCACCTCTGTTCCACTGTGCCCTGATTTCCTTGCTAAGTATTTGTTTTATGGAAGCCCTCATTTGAGTAAAGTCAGCCTTCTTGAAATCCAGGACCCTCAGTTTGCTGTGGCTGACTTGTTCTTTACTGGTGATGGTGATCCAGATGGTCCTATGGTCACTGGTACCTAGATTGCTGCCCACCATTGTGTCAGAGATCCTGTCGCTATTTGAGAGCACGGGGTCCAGGACAGCTTCCTCTCATGTTGGTGTGGTCACCAACTGTTCTAGTCCTGCTCCCTTTAGTGCTAGGAGGAATTCTCTGCTCCTTTCCATAGAGACTGTGTATGAGAGCTAATCCACATCCAGTAGATTGAAATCACTGACCAGTAGCAGTTCTCCTTTCTCTGCCATCTGTAGGATGGCCTCCAGGAGTTCCCTGTCCAAGTCTTTATCCTGGGCTAGGGGTCTGTATATAACCCCAACTCGCATAGGCTACTTACTTCCTGCTCTGAGAGTGACCCAGAGGACCTCTGCATTGCTGCCGTGTCCCTGGGTTTCCATAGCATTGATGCTGTTTTTACTAAATTTAATATGCTTTATTGAAAGACATGAAAACTGAGTACACCAAGGACTAAACAAGACGTTTGATGCAAACAAATACAAGTTATGGATAACATGGGTGTAAGCTAGAGAACAGCCAAGAGTGTACTACACAAGTATATCATGGTAACATGATGTATTTTTAAACATTAAATAAAAGCCCCCCGTCCAACCCCCAAGCACCCTCCCTCCAACAAACCCCACCACTCCACCCAACCCTGGAGACAGAGATCCACAGGTAAAATAAGAAAGTACCCTAAGTTCTCCCATCACCAGCAAAGTAAAACCCTCAGAATGCCACCCCATAGAGATAGCAGTTTTGAGTATCCCACTGGCTTGAGGGCAGTTATCCCAAGATACCAGCCCCAACCTGTTAGGTGGAGAGAGACTAAATAGTGAGGAGGGCCTCCAACATACCCCATTTCCTGGAGTAGGATGGGTGCCGGTTTATGATACTGGCAATCATTTTTTCCACTCTGAGATTGAATAATATGTCATTCAGCCATTCCGTAAATGAAACCACATCCTGATCAAGCCAGTGATGCAACACCAGCTTCTTAACTGTTAAAGAGATAAGCAAGATATGGAATCTCCTCTCTCTAACTGGAATATGGGCTACATCACCCAATATACATATCTCAGATATGAAGTATTCCCGAAGGCCTAGCAAGGGGTCTAATTTTGACTTGATCTTATCCCAGAGTGGTACAACCTTGGGACATTCCCAAAGAATGTGAAGGAGGTTCCCCTCATCTCTATTACACCTTGTGCATTGACTGGTGGGAAGTCTGCCCATCTTGTTCAGATGGTGGGGGGTGAGATAAATATTGTGCAATATGTAAAATTGTGTGAGACGCAAGTTGTCATTTGACACAAAGCAATACATGTTTGACCACAGCTCTTCCCAGTTGATGGGAGAGTTGGGGAAACAGGATGCCCAGTACTTAGAGACACCTGATATACCTGGGTAGATGCGGTCAAACAAGAGGAAGACTAATTGAGAGACAGCATGTGGTTGTGATACTAGGGATATAACTTGGGAGATAAACCCCCTTGATCTGTGGACCAGTGGCCCGCCCCGAACCAAGCAATAATTAGATGCTGGACCTGAAATACCTTAAAGATAACTCTAACTGGCAAATGCAGGTGGGCTAATAAGTCATTACTATTTGGGATCTGTCCCTCTACTAAAAGATCGGAGACCGCCTTGCCAGTCAACTCCGAAAATCCAACAGGGGACAGCATTACCCCTCCTATCTGAAAGTTTGGGTTGCCACAAAGTGGTTGATAGATGTCCAGCACATTTCTGTACTGCATTGCCTTGCACAATTGGGCAGGCACCATTAGAGAAGTATGTACTACAGAGTTTTTAAAATCTTTGGTCAGTTTACTAGGAAGAGTAAACAGGAGGTTAAGGGCGAAGAAACCTACCGAACAAAGCTGATGTACCTCAATTTGTAGCCAGAGTGGGACATAAGAATTTTCTAGGAATGTCACTGCCCACCTGGCATACTTGGATAGATGGCTGGCAAGATAATAGGCAAAGAAGTTGGGAAGTTTGAGGCCGCCTAAGTGTTTTGGGGCCCCTAATTTTGTGTAAGCTTTCCGAGGTTTCTTACCCTTCCAAACAAAGTTGACCACAATTGAGTGGAAACGATGAAACCATCTATGGGGAGGAAAACATTTAGCATGCTCAAGGGATAAAATATCCAGGGCAGCACATTCATTTTGATTATACTAATGCGTGCCTACAAAGATAGGGAGAGGAGATTCCATCTATCCAGATCATGCCTAATGGAATCAACAAGTCTGTGTAGGTTAAGTTGCTTCACTTCATTAATACAGGGCTTCGAGTCAGGAAGATACCAAGGTATTTCATAGTGGTCACCCAGGTTAGCCCCAGATAGTCATTGTCGGCAGGGATGGCTATGGGATTGAGTGGCAAGACCGTGGTCTTATCAGTGTTAAGTTTGTATCCTGAGAACTCCCTGAACCCTGTAATGAGCTGGAGGACCTGGGGCATGGAGCAGTGCAAATTCGATAGGGGGAGCAGAATATCATCTGCGTACACCAAAATTCTGAGATCCAGCACCCCCACTGGAACACCCGATATCAGGGGGGATGTCTTCAAAAGATGTACCAATGGTTCCAAATATAGGTTGAATAACAGAGGGGATAGGGGCATCCCAGCCGAGTACCTGAGAACAGAGAAATAGTTTTGGAGAGCACACCATTACAATATACTCTAGCTTTCAGCTCAGATTATAACACTTTGATCCAGCTGATAAACTGAGCAGGAAAACAGAATTTCTCAAGAACTTGAAACATGAAATCCCACCGAACCCAGTCAAATGCCTTCTCCGTGTCCAGCGAGACCAATGCCATGTGAACTTTTGCTTTCCTAGACGCAAAGAAGATGTGTGACAGTTTCCTCAAATGGTCAGCCGAATGCCTACCTCTCATGAAGCCCACCTGCTCTGGCCCAATCAGACCATCCCATACCCTCATGGTTCTAGAGGAAAGAATCTTAGCAAAAATGTTCATATCGTAGTTCATGAGGGAGATGGGACGGTAGCTGGATACCCTATCGGCCGGTTTATCTGGCTTGGGCAGAACAATTATGAATGCTTCAAGTAGGGAGTAGTCTGTTAATCCATTGTGGCAAAAAAAGGCAAAAACCTTTTGAAAGATAGGAGCAAGCTCCTCTGCCAGGCATTTATAAAAGTTTGGAGGAAAGCCATCTGGTCCAGGGACCTTGTCGGAGGGAAGAGAGTTAATGGCTTTTAGAATTTCTTGAGAAGAAACCAGGCACTCCAGAGACTTCTGCTGGTCCAGGTTCATGACAGGCAGGGGAATCAAACTCAGATATTTACAAGACAACTCCGGGATAGGGGGATTAGGATGGGAGGAATAGAGCTCGGTGTAGAACTGGCCAAACTCTTGCACTATTTTGTGTGGAGCCACCTTTAACATTCCATCAACCTGAAAGGGAAGTGCTTGGATTATCCTAGATGCCTCTTGTTGTTTAAGATGGAGGGCCAGAAGGTGGCCTGCCTTGTCACCTTGGTCCACGTTCGTGGAATGAGTTTTGAGAATAGCGTATTCAGCTTTCTCCCTCAACATCTCCGCATACTGATGTCTGAGTTTAGCTAGGTCTGCCTGCTTGACCTCAGAGGAATCCAAGCACAGATTCCGCTCGAGGGAGCCTATTCTGGCCAACAAGTCCTGTATCGTAGCTTCCTGTTTTCTATTCCGGGTAGCCACCATACGGATAAACTCCCCCCTCAGGAAGCACTTAAGGGAGCTCCATACTTTGTCATAGTCAGGAATAGATGTAGCATTCTGATCCATGAACTGGCTAATACACGTTTTGATTCGTTTTAATGTCTGGGGGTCTTTTAAGAGCTGTGTATTAACTTTCCAAGTGTTATCTCATTTTATATTTGGGAGAGGGGTATACTTAAGCCACACAGGGGAGTGATCAGATTAAGACCTGAACTGAGATCCCACTATCCAGGACCCCAGGCAGGGAACTAGTGCTGATTAAGAAAAAATCTATGCGGGAGTGCAATTTGTGAACTGGGGAGTAGAATGTAAACTCACGTGCATCCGGGTGTAGCACTCTCCATGGGTCACATAGCCCACCCATTGCAAGGAAATCATGCAGAGCTAGTTGGGTAGGGGAAGGCCAGGCATAAAGATGGTTAGACCTGTCCAGGTCCATAGTGAGAGTTACATTCCAATCCACTGCAAGTATTTTTGGGATGTGCAAATAGGGAGCAATGAGAGTGGTCAAATGGGAGAAAAATTCAGGTGCGGGAATATTGGGACCATAAATACACCCTAACAGTATTTCCGATTGCTCTAGAGCCCCGTGGTGTAGTATGTAGCGACCAGAAGAGTCTACTATACTATGCTTGATGCTGAAATTAATCCCCTTAAAGAACATAATTGATACCCCTCTCCATTGAGTAGAGTTGCCTGCCGTAAGACTTGCCCACACTCTGCCGTCTAAAAAGCAAGTCCTCCTGGGCCAGGAGGTGGGTTTCCTGCAGGAAGGCAACTCCACAGTGGAGTGAGCTAAGATGTTTAATGACTTGGTATCTTTTCCCCCTCGCTCTAGTGCCTTTAATGTTCCATGAGATAAATTTCATGTGCAGAAGGTATTATCTAGTACATCCATTAGTGGTAAGATATTTAAAATGCAAGTGGCAGAAGAGGGACAATATAGATGCAAATTCCCTGTCTACATTTCCAATTCCCCCTTAAACCCCCAACTAACCAAAGCCTCTCCTTCCCTAGCCCTCCCCACCACACTGGGTGCAGACAAAAACAGTGTGATGCACGAGTGCCACCCCCACACCCCTGTACCAAAATGCCACAAAAGACTCCCCAAAGCTGATCCAATACCCCCCAGAACTCTAATAAGACCCCAACAACCCCCAGTCCTAAAGACTGATCTTCTATCACGTTCCTGGTCGTGATGAGACACATCCCTCCTTTTAGAGACAGCCCACCTGCCGCCCCCGCTCCCCCCAAAACCAATGCCAACCCATTCACCTATTGTACATGAACATTAACACTGACAACCTTGTATTTTGAACTGCAAACCATTGTGCAAACAAACATTAAGCACTAGCTAAAGCAAGCAAGTATCCTAAAATGCCCATATAGGTGCTAGTTTAAGCATATCCCCATCAGGTACCCCGTACAGTATAAGTTAGTCCAACAGGCTTGATATGAATGAAAAAAAGGATAAAACCTGCAACCATGCAGACTACAAGTACAAAACTCATGGCAGCCTTATTCTGCAAAAGGACCCCCATGGGTGCCATGACAAAACAACTGGCCTCGAGGAGTAGAAAAGAAGGCACCATAAAAACGATAAGGCAAAAACAAATTACATAGGGGGACCTATGTGAGGCTAACAGAAACTGAACAAGACAAATATGAACAAATAACAGTAGTGTCCACATAAACGACCTCGGGACCAGTTCTGTGGATAATGACAGGGTTAGTATACGATCCTCAGGCTAGTAATCAGCAGCCTTGATAACAGACTCTTAGAAAAAGACTAGAAAAAAAAAAAAAGAGTCCCTGTCTTTAATTATTGGCTTTTCGCAAACAGTCTGCCATACCAGTCTTGAGGGGAGGCCCCAGGTGTCCATAGGGGGCAAGACAAATAGAGAGGACTCGGCTTAGTAAACTGTGGCCCATATCCAATGAAAGGAAGCACTGGCGATGGAAAGGGGGCCTTTAGTTCAAGCCTATGTAGACGCTTAAGAAATCCTCTTCGAGTGAGGCAATTCCCTCGTTTCGCCACCAGATAGAGTCTCCGGTCCATCGGTGCTAAGGATTAGATGGGCCACTAATTTTGTACACAGTGCACAAATCTGCTAACTAATTCATCCATCAGAAAACCCTGTATCATCAGAACTTGGCACAAAACAAAGGGAGCTTGTTAGGGGTGGGAGAGAAAAGAATCGTATAGGGACATATTTGTACTTCTATTACTTGCCACAACAGCATAATGTTCACTTCACTCCCCCTTAAATAGATCTGGATACAGTATTTTGAGGCTTGCAGTGGCCTGCTCACAGGATTCATAACTATGCCAAGTGTCCGTATGCAAGACTTGCAGAGTTGCCGGGTACCACATGCAGAATTTAACCCCTGCAGCAATCAATTTGGACACCACTGGGTGTAATTCTGTCCTCTTCATCCTCACCGACTTGGGGAGATCTTGTGCAATTCTGATATGGCGCCCTTCCCACTGAAATTCTTGCAATTCTTTCACCTTATTAAGAATGTGCTGTTTCTCTAAAAAAACTGAGCAATCGGAAAATTAAGGGCCGTGGGGGAGATCCCGGGGTAGGAACAGGCCACAATGACCTGTGCGTACATTCGACAATGTACCCGGGCCCATGTGGAGAAGAGCCAGCAATTTTCTTACAGAATTTCTGGACAAAAAGCACTGGGGCCAACCCTCCTCTCCCTCCGGGAGACCAAGAATAACCAGATTATTTCCGCGGGATCTCCCCTCAAGGTCTTCCAGCTTCCCTTCCATCGACTTAACCCGCTGCCTCAGCTACACTATTTCCAGATTAAGTCTAGCTCTCCAGTCATCCAATGAAGAGATTCTCACTGCGTTATCTCCGGTACACCTGATGAGTAGGTCTAAAGAAGATCTGATGCCTTGCAAATCTTGCACCGGTGTGTCGAGAGTAGCTTTGAGGGGATTCAGCCCTTCCAGGAACTAGGCTTCGGTAAGGGTGGCCTGATGGGTTGCAGTAGAGGTTGCCCTAGAGGTCTGCGACTTTGAGCACTTTGCTGTTTTCTCCTTCACCGGTGTCGTGGGAGGGGTATGCCGTGGGAGTGAGTCCCTCATTTCTGCCTCCATGTTCACGATGGAACGTACGCTGCAGGATGGTAGAAGTGTTCAGCAGATCCCAACTAGCCGAAAGAGGTATTTTTGTTAAGTTAGCACAATTATAAGTTGAGTTTTAGAGCTATAGAATCAGAAGCAGCAGAAGGCATGCCTGCTCCGGCAGCCATCACGTGTCCAACCATACTGATGCTGTTTTTTACATACATTGCTACCCCTCCACCTTTCTTATCTTTGCTGTCTCTTTGGAAAAGTGTTTATCCTGGGATAGCTACATCCCAGGAATGGGTCTCAGTGAACCATGTCTCTGTGATTGTGACCCAATCCAGGTCTGCCTTCGCCATTATGGCGGTGAGATCCGAATTTTGTTCACCAGGCTACGAGCATTGATGCACAATGCTCGCCTTCATAGTTAGAATTGATCAATGTGGAGCTTCCTTAGACATTGTCTTTATACTAAGTAGCCTTGTAGGGTCCTTAAGTGTGCTGAAAAGGTGTGTTAGTGTTGTCTTGATCTGGTTGTGTGTTCATAGGAGATTGTTGGGAGTGACAACAGTTGTCTCCTGTGGTTCCTTGGATGCTGCTGCCCACTCCCCACTAACTAGTTTAAATTAGAAATGAAAACATCAAATTTCTGGCCTAGCACCCGGGTTCCCTCCTTGGTGAGGTGCAGGTCATCATATAAAAGAACTGCCTTTCCCAGAAAGTAGTCCAGTCCTTGATGCATTTGTAGCCTCTCTCTGCATACCAGTCTCTAAGCCAATTGTTGAGCTCAAGAGATGTCTTTATCTCTGATGTTCTTCCTGCTAGCTCCTTTTTCCCATACCGGAAGAATCTCAGAGAATGAGACAGTGGGCGAAATAGAAGAAAGTTTGTCACCTAGAGAGACCAGATACCTTTTGGTCTCCTCCACTGAATGATTGGCCAGGTCATTGGTGCCTAGGTGGACTAAGACGTGAGATTTTATCCCTGTGTTCCATACAATTTTCTCAATGCGGTTAGTGTGTCTGAGCGCTGATGATACTGGAAGGCACCTGACTGCAACTTTTGTATTTTTGCTCTGTTGTAGGTGAGACTCTGTTTCCTGAATCAGAGTCCCCTTTGACTAGTACATGATTTGCAGTTATGTCCTCTGTCTTCCTGTATCTTATTTTTCGCTCACATGAGCCCTGTGGTAGGTCTGGGCTTCCTGTGACCTCTACCTCGAACCTTTGTTTCTGCTACCTGTAAAAACAATCAGTGATGTTCTGTCTTTTAGATGTACCAAGACCTTGTTACATCAACTGCACATAAAACCAAAGTACACACAGAACTGATAGGAGGGAAAGGAAACTTGCTGGTTTTATATTTGCTTGCACGCATGCACAAGAAACATGTTGTGGCAGCTTAGGAGAGAAGCGGGTTGTGGAGGTGCAGCACTGTTGCGGCCAATGCCACCACTGCTTTTGTGGGCTTGGTTGTGTGTCACCAATGCAAGCCCATGCTGGTGGTGATACTAGTTTGCAAACCTGCCACCAACTTGAAACGATTTGACCGCTGCAATCAGGGAGTGCCTCATCATCACAGCATCAGCCTCTCACTCCATTCTAGTTTGCATGCAGATGAGAAGCTGATGCTGTGATGCCGGGTTGGTCTCTGTTTGTTGTGGCAAATGGTTATGATCCATGACTGGACTATGAATTTTTCTAATTTCTTTCCCCCTCCCTGCTGTGTGACTGCGCCGTGGCCGCTGACCAGCCGAATTGCTTCCCCAAAAAAAAAAGCATCACAGTGGTTCCCACACAGACCCCCTCCCTCAGTTAGCGAGCCTCTCGGCTCCGGTTCCACCTCTGCAGACCTACTCCCTCCAACTGTACCATTTTTGCTGGTACAATACCGAATTTTTAAGATTGGCACCGGATCCTACCTGGATCGTACCATGGACTGAATTTGCCTCCCTCCCAGTTAAACAATTTTTAATCCCTGCTGCCCCCCACCCTCCACAAAATCTTTACTTTTTGCTGGAGCAAAGGGTTCCTCGACGCTCGCTTGACGCTGACCCCCAGAACTTGAGCACTGCAGTTGAGTGCTTGCTAATTACTGTGTGCAGCTTTTGCCCTTTCTTCTGACATCTTGAACTGGCAGAAAATAGTCTCAGGAGATCCCGAGTCAGAGTCCAGGCAGCCCGAGCCACAGTCTTGTCAGGTCATTATTTAATAACCAGTTGGTCGGGTCACCAAGTCACCGCACTCTCACTGACGTGGCCATGACTCGTCAGTCTTCAGCATTGTCAGGTGGGTGACTGTCTCGCTGCAGGACTAGGAGTGAAGTGTGACCAGGCACACATCTCCCAACGATGGATCCAGTCAGACCGGCACATCGCTCTGAACTCAGCTGCCCTCTGAATTCCTCACTACTGAGTAGGTGCAATTAGTTGCTTTTTTTTTAATTAACAATATATCAACAACAATCCAACCAGACCCTCTCCAAGTTCTCCAGTCCACAGTAATGCAAGTTGTCATTCATAATTCAGAGTTTTTTCTACCTTTTTTCTCTTTTCTTTCAGCAAGGGGAAATCAGTGAATGCTATTATGGTGCTGAGAAAAGTATTTGGTTCCCACGAGAACAAATCTTTAGTCAGGATATTTAAACCATTAAGACAGCCAAGAGCTCAGCTGTATTTTAAATGTGTAATATGAAGTCTCTTCTTTAAGTAATTAGAATCCATCATGCTAAGAGATCATCATTTGTTTTGGGACACAGGTTGTTGGTTTATATTTTGGAGGGGCTCAGAGAGACAAAACTAAACAGATGGGTGAGTTGGCAATGTTCCATTGTCTGCAGGCCTGCAGTGCAGTCTTCCCTTGCATTTCCCAGCAGGACTGCCCCTGCTGACATTTGCAATAAGCAACAGCCGGAAGTATTTTAGGGACAGGCTCTACAGAACGCCCCAACCCCACTCACCCACACACAACCACCACCACTGCCATGGGACATATGTTGTTTGCTGGTATCAGGCACTGTCACACATTATAGTATGCAGCAGCACTTATCTCCTAATACTGGCCCCAAATACAGCCTCAGTGTGCAGTGTCAGCAGCAGAATGGGGGGCGGCGAATGTATTCGCGCAACTGTCACAGTAAAAAAAAAAGGGGTGTTCATGCGCCCAACTCTCAGTAGCAGGTGGGTCACAGTCCACAGACATGAAAGTGTCAGCAACAGAAATCAACAGGCAGGGTAGGGGAACGGTACATGCAAACAACTGTAGACAACCAGAGAGGGGGACAGTATCTGGACACACATGTAGTAGACAGTGGGAGACAAGGATACTGTGTCTGACTGCGCAACAGGAGAAGGGGACAGTGTTTGCTTTGCATGTAGGCAGCAAGATGGGGAGGGAAAGGGGAACAGTGTCTGTATGCGTGCAATGGGATGGGGCAACAATGCATGCCTGCAACAATTAGCCACAGTATACAACAGGAGAGGGGGAAGTGTCTGCATGCACATAACAGGAAAAGGGACAGTGTCTACATACCTGCTCTGTCAGCAGCAGGGGAGGGGAACAGTGTCTGCATAAGGACACCAGTAGACAAAAGGAGAGTGGGGACAGCATAGGTATGGGTGCAGCTGTCAGTAGCAGTAGATAACAGGAGATGGGGAAGTACCTGCATGTGTGCAGCAGTAGACAACAGGAGAAGGGGGGGGCATTGTCTGCATGTGTGTAACTCTCACTTGCGGGGAAGGGGGAGTAGGCAGTGTCTGTATGTGTGCAGTTATCAGCAAACGTATACAAGAGGAGAAAGGAGGAGGTTGGGGAGCAGTGTGAGTATGCCTACAACTCTGTCAGTTGCCCTTAGAGGGGTGGAAGTGTGTTTTCATGTGTACAGCTCTCTCATTTGGGGGAGGGGTGCAAACTGCATGCTCAGGTGCCGTACCAGGGCGAAAGACCCAAATTTTACCCCTTGATAGGTGGAATAGTATGATGGAGGTGGGTGCAGGGGCGTAGCTACAAGGGTGCAGCGGGTGCAGTGGCACCCGGGCCCATGAGGTTTGAAGGGCCCAAATCATAATTTTGATGTTTATTTAAAACTGGTGAGGGGCCCTGTAACATCGCCTTGCACCCAGGCCCTCTGGGAATTTGCTACGCTACTGGGTGGGTGGGGATCACGGTGAGACAGGGAGAGTATGTCTCTGGGGGTAGGTGGGGGACAATAGTCATACAAAGCACTACATGCCTTTCAAAGAATTCGGAACAAGTTAAATGTGGCATTTTGATGTGTAACATTGCATGTGTGTCTTTGTCATGATATTTTTATGAACTGCTGGACAACAGTTAAGTTTTGTTTACATTATTGCACCTGTACTGCTGCTCCGTAAAACTTATGTGTTACACCCGGTTTTATCACAAGTGGTGGATTTACAGCCTCAGGAGTTCCCACCACAAGGAAGTCTTATTGCATCTTATACCAGCTTAAGTTTATAGATGGCCTGATTTGTAATGTTGCCTGCCTTTATTTCTGTGATCTACTGCCCATGTTGTAAATCTGTTGCTTGTACACCTGTAAATTTGTTTCTTTCACTGCAATTCTCTGGGTCCTTCCTAAAAATAAGCATTTTTTTGTCTAGTGGGCTTACTCTGTCAGCAAAAAATAAATAAGGACATCTACGGGGTACAAAACAACATCTTGAGTGTTAGATTTCGCCTTTAGAATGTCTCATTTATGGTTGTTGAATGTTTTATTAGTCAGGTACATTACATTTAATTAAAAGAAAACACAAATTGCACATACCCAATAATGCAAAGCATCATGGGAAGCATATGCAAATGCATGTGAATTAATTAAAATGTAACTAGGAGTGCTACTTTTCGTCCATAAGAGATGTGCACATGGTAATAGAGTTGCAGACAGTGATGTATTTGTACATAGTATATAGTTAACCATTGTTCGCTATAAAAATCATCCTGTTCAAAATATACACCCACGCCTCCCTTGACCTGCAGAATGGGGCACCACTTATAGCGATGATGCAGCTCAGCTGTGAAAAGTAACAAGTTTGGCTTCTCTTAATGGCAGCTTTCTGCGCCTCTCCCGATGAGATTGCGAGTGCCTCAACAAGTATGTTTACCGCCTGAGCGGTGGCTCGAGCAGGTTGAAGGGGGCACTTCTACCCTGGTGGCTTCCTCTCCTCACGACTCTTTCCTGTTCCCTCCTCTCCCTCCTGCATGGAGCAGGCCACAGCCTGAGCTCCGTACGGGCTAGACCTGGGAGTAAAAAGTGCAACCAGGCACTTTCACTTTTGTGTGGTCGCGCGGGCTGCAGAATGTTCTGCTCTTACTAACATTCAAATTCCCTTCCTGCAAAAAGAAATATCAGGACCCAGAGACCCCCTCAACTATACCCCAGGCCCTGGGTAATTATTATTTAATGCATTGTTCAGCAGGGTAACCAACCCAGTAGGCTACCAGGAATATTTTTTAAATTACGTACCCCACATGGGACAGTTCTAGTACCATGGACCACCACTGCAAAATTATTTTATTTATGCTTGGCCACTAGCCTAAAGGAGTTCCCACTAGCGCACCTGTGGTAGTACTTAAAATATCTAGGGATGATTAGTAATTTTTGTCGAGGGCCCCCCCTCCCTTACACACACACACACACACACACAGCAGCACCAACATTTTTCTGCACTCCTGTCCTATTTATTTTTTCCCCAAGTATTCTTTATGCTCTTCTGGCCACAAGCTAGGACCTCCTTTTGTTTCCTACTAATCAAGCTACCCTCCCTATTCAGACACTGCTGTTTCTGGTCTCCAAACTAACCTGGTACACAGCACTGCACTGGACCCGCTAGCTTTCACTCTGGGGCATACGCAGTCAGTCTCTTTGTCATTTCTTCCCTGCAGTCATCTGGCTACCTGGGTCAGAGGTGAAGGTGCGGATCTGATCCAGGAGTGTTGCAGCTAGGGTCCGATGTGGGAGTGGATTGTTGGAGGGGCTCCTTCTGACTGTCCCATATGTGATGTCTCCATGTTTTCCCCGGCCCCCATACCACCACCACCAGGAGTGCACATCAGGATTGGCTGATGGCGAGACCTGATGCAGCCAACCTGTGGGCGCACTCCAACAGTCCTGGCTGTCACTCACGGATCCCCTTCACTACCACCTGTGGTCACCCAGTTGGCAGTAGAACAGTGGGATGTGAGACGCACCCTTGCCAGAGGAGGAGAACGTTCTATAGGATGCTCAATCCTCCTCCCCCTGGCTGGTCCTCCGATGGTCCTGGCTCGTTCTTGAACCCAGGTCATTGGTGCTGCAAGCTGCAGCACTACTGCTGTGCCAGTGGGCAAGTTCTTATCTGTTTATTACTTTATTTTCTTTCTCTATATTTTCCTATCTGCCTGCTTTGTCCTGTCTGCACCTTTTTATCTAAAGCTCCTTTTTTCTGTACTACTATTCTTTTATCTACCCCTTTGATATTTCTCCACTCTCTTTCTCTGTTCTCAAAACTGTGTTTTCTCCATAATAATCTATTTTTTTCTCATTAATTTAACAGGTCTGACAGGATGTTAACTCTTCCCCATCAGATAAGTATTACTTTACGTCTAACCTGTCTTATCCTTCCTATTTACTCCGTAAGAACTACAGATCCTTTCTGACCCCTTTCCCATATTTTCTTTCAGGTTCAACGCACATTGCCTCTTCAAGACTTCTACCTTTTGCTCCCTAGTACATAGGTAAGAGACCCTCAACATATTGCCTATACTTGGTGGATAGACTGCTACTGTGTGTGTGTGTGTGTGTGTGTGTGTGTGTGTGTGTGTGTGTATACATGGAGGATGCATAGTCTGCACTGATGTGTAAATAGACGATAGTTTTTTGACTGTGATGAGGGTGTGGTGTTGTCAGTACCTGTCATGGAAGGCTCTGAGTGTGTGTGTGTGATGCACAGTCCACAACATTTGTCTAATACTTGAACAGCTGCTCTCTTGGACGTCGGGCAGTGCCATGTGAACTTGTTGTTTCCGTTCATGGGTGGGTATGGGCACGCGCATATAGGCTGTGCATTCTGTATCACTTTTTTCTTATACAACCATTGGATGGCAGGGTGCTGAGGGTGATATAGTGTGCTATAGTCATTTTATGGATTCTTGTTTGAGCGTCTGTCTATGTTGGGTCTTTGAGAGTTTGTGTAAAGCTGGAGCAGTCCACAGCTTTTTAAAAGACAGTGAGTGAGTGTGTGTCCGTGTGTGTCACTATGTGTCACTATTCACAGTAGTTTGTTGATAGCTGATAGTTTGTGGGTGGGTAGTGAGAGTTGTATTTTAGAGTGTCGAAATTTGTCTACTTCAATGTGTATAGGAGACAAAGTCCTCATCACTCTATTGATAGCATTACATTTGCACACTTGCTGGTTAAGACAGGTTAGGGTAGGTGGATGTGCAATTGTCAGATGCGTGCGTGCGTGTGTGTGTTTATCCTGACAGTAACCATACCTTGATACAATGGTGGTTTTAATTTGTAGCACTCTAATATTTTGCCAGTTATCCACTTTTCTGCACTGTTTAACCTCTTTACAAATAGTGGATGTCACTTTTGTAGAGATTCCCCTTAGATAAAGATATGAATTATGTGGGCAGGATTTTTTTAACTGGATCTGTCTGCCCAATATGTTAAACCATTTGTGCAACTAAACTGGGCCAAAAATGACTTTTTTTTTATCATTGAACACTTTATCCTCTGGGCCAGAGCAGCCCCAATGACCACAGCCGCCGGCACCCGCACCCCCGGACCAGGTCCGCCATGCGGATAATCGCCCACTCACCAGTCCAGCCAATGACAGGCCCCCACTTAGGGCCCTGTGGCACAGACACCCGGTGGCTACAGCTCACAGGTCCGGAGGTGAAGGGCATGGCCATCAGCCAGCAGTCGCCCTGCCATTTTTTCCTCCAAAAGCCCCAAAAGGTCGAGCATTTTAATGGCATTGGTGCACATATATGTGGATGACTGCGTGCTCCGCCCTTGTTTGTGCCCATAACGCTAGGGTGCCGGCCTCTGCCAGGTGCCACTACAGTGTGGTGCAGCACCCTCACCCACCCCAGAGGAAGGAGAGCTGTCATGGGACACTCAATCCTTCCTCTCCCTACTCAACCCCGGTGGCCCGAGTCTGTTCCCAAACCCGGGTCACCAGCGCAGCACAAGGTGTGGCGTCCAGCACCTCAACCCACAGCGCCACCTAGCCAGTGGCAAAAATGATTATTTTTTTAAATATGAAGAAACTTACATGTGAGTTGAAGAGCTGCTGACACAATCTGGGCAGGCTACTGATAGGTGTAGCACCTGGTGGGACAGAGGCCTGTACAAGACAGAACTGCCTCCATCTGTCCGTGAGTGGGAAGCACCAAGTTATCTCGTCGGTGAGAATGCCGACTTCCCCCACAGTGACGGCACAATACTGACTCAGGTATTGTGCTGCCTCTTGCATGGGTGTTTTCTGTGGAGGGCTCTGCCCCCCACATCCCCGGACTCTAGGATTCCAACTCCATGTCGCAGTTGGTCCAGGGAGGGGTGGAACACTGGAGGAAGGCGAAACACAGAAAAAGGACCATTACCGTGAATGTCGCCGTAATGGTATTTTTCTGTGTTTCGCCGTCAGGGTGTCGACAACAAGGGGTGATATGCCATGAGTGGAATGGCAGTCCTGCATGGAAGGATTAAATGATACTTTGATGGGTATTTAAACTAGTCAATTGGGGGGGGCAGTAAAATGAGGAAGGCAGTGAATGCCACGCCCCTCTCTCCCAAAAATGAAGCAGCAGAGGGGAGAAGTTCAGGTGAAATAAATTTCCGTGGGGACAAGGGCAAAAAAAAGGACCAGAGGATCAGAAGGTGGATATAAGGCTGAGAGTTGAAAGTAGTAGGGTAGGCAGAAGGAAGACAAAAAAGGGTGGGACAGTACCAGGGGCAAGAGAAAGGCAAAGCATTTAATCAGGATGGGAGGGCAATGCAGGAGCAGGGAAGGACAAAAAAAATGAGGATCCTGCGTGCCAACTCAAGGACCCTGGTACATAAAATTCCTGACCTTGGAGTAACCATTGCAGAGGCAGGCCTGGACTTGATTGCCATAACAGAATCATGATACACTGATCACCACAACTTGGACTTGGCCATTTCAGGATACACCACGTTATGGAAGGACAAGACAGGGAGGAACGGGGGGGCAGTTGTTTTAGATGTGATGGAACGCATAAAGGACACAGAAATACAGGGACAGCAGTGGGAGAAGGAAGGCCTTGAGGTTCTTTCGGTTGGGTTAGATACAGGGTACGGAGACTTTATTCATGTGGGGGAGTGGGTACAGACCACCAACACAGGGGAGAAGTTAAACAAGGTTTTGGGGGAGACCACTGGCAGAAGGGCAAGCAAAGGTGAGGTATTGGTTATCGGAGGATTTAATCTGCCAAATGTAGACTGTACAGTTCTGGCTGCAGCAACATCATGAAGCAGGGCTGACATCAACTCCCTTCAGGGGGCATTTCTGAGGCAGCTGGATATGGAACCCACTGGAGATGGGGCAGCGCTGGACCTGGTATTTAGAAACGGGGACAGAACTGCAGACGTCACATTGGGTATCCACCTGGATACATGCAATCACTGCATGGTATGGTTTGGCATATCAGAAACTTCCTGCTTAGCTCTCGCAAATGCAACTGCCGCTAGCCTAGTGTAAAAAAAAAATAAAAATATATACTCTGTTTGACAATGCTCACTGAGCGGCTCCCCCCCCCTTCCTTTCCCTACTAATTCCTCCTCCCCTATCTCCCTCCTCCTCTCTACTCCCACCAGCTCTCCCGACCATAAGTTTTGCACCTTTTATCTTTTGCTTCGTTGGAGATTGTATTCTATTGAAACAAAATTGTAATTGAACTGTAACTTTTGTTTGTAAGTACTGTATCCCCTGTACTACTGTTCTGATGTCCTCTTTGTGACGAGGTACCTTTGTAAATGAGCCTCTGGCTCAAAGGTTTCTAAACTGATGTTTAACTAAATAAATAAAATAAATAAATAAATATGAATTGGTCAGCAGAAAAAGAAAGCACTTAGATGAGGCTCCTGGACTTCATGAGGGCAACATTTAAGGAAATAGGCCATTGTCTCATAAGTACTTTGACAGGGTGATGGCTGGGGACGGGGAGAGTGGTGGCACAATGAAAAAGGATCAAGAAGGGAATAAGTGATGCAATGGAACACTGTTTAAAGAAAGTAAGCAATGGTAGGAGGAGAAAGAGGCCACCGTGGTTCTCGAAGGAGGTGGCTAAGGGTGTAAGGGAGAAGAAAGCAGCTTTTGGGAAGTACAAGAAGACCAATATGGAGGGGGACAGAGAGGTAAATCTAGATAAATAAGGGGAGGCAGGGAGGGGGGTGAGACCAGCTAAGGCACAGACAGAGGAGATGTTTGCCAAGTAGGTCAAAAAAGGGCTAAGACTTTCTTCATGTATGTGAGTGAAAGAAGGAAAGGAAGTGGTGGGATAGTGAAGATCAGGGTGGGAGGATGCAGAAGATCAAGAATTAGCTAAAATTCTGAACGAGTACTTCTGCTTGGTATTCCCTTGGGGGGGATGGACCGACATGTATCAGCAGACACTGTGGTGAGGGCTGAGTGGACAGAAATAGAAGTCCATTCTCAGAGGATAGAGTCCAAATGGAATTGGAAGCCATAAAGAAAAACAAGGCAATGTGGCCAGATGGGACTCACCGAAGGGTTCTAAAAAAAAACTGAGCACGCTGCTAGCTGCCCACTGGCAACACTATTCAGTATCTCATAGTGGACAGGGGTAGTTCCATTGTACTTGGAGGTCCAATGTTGTCTCTCTTCAGAAGAGCGGCAGCAGGATGGAGGCTAGCAATCACACACTAGTCATTCTCGGATCAGTGGTGGGGGAATTAATGGCAACTGTACTGAAGGAGAAGCTGGTGGAGCAGCAGTGGACAAAGGGCTGCATGACTGTCAGCAGCACAGTTTCACAGGGGGGAGGTCATGTCAAACATATCTTGTATTGGTGTGCTGTGAAGCTGGAGAGCCATGGATCAGCGGCCTTCAAGAACTGTCTTTTAACAGAAACACAAAGAAAGGTCGGATAATAATGTTACTGCTTGTAGCATAAAATTGCAGCTCTGTTGATTATTTCAGCAATTGGGAATATTTCTATCAAGAGAAAATAATATTTTTCTCTCACACCTAGTACGTGTTTTATAGGATTAATATGGCTGCCTGAAAATTTAACATTTTCTGGCAGGCATGGATCACTGCTACATTCTGGTTGGTATAAATACCAATTGGCACAATATGTGCTGGTAAGGATACAGCAAATGGTACTTCTTAGCAAATCAGGATGCAGAAAGCTCCTGACCCATTTGGTAAAGAAACTTAACAACCTAAAGGTTGTGTAAAGGAGCGTACCGGGTCATAATGTCATGCAGCTTAATAGCGTCACGGCTTTATGGTGTAAACCCGGACCTGTGCGCCTCTCGAGTTGGGCCCCCGAGTTGAGAATCTTTAGTGGGGGGTCAAGGGGGCTTGCGCTCCCTACACCCGGGGTGGAGGTCGAGCTCCCTCACAGAACAAAGACATGATGCTCATGGCATTAATCGCATAGCCGATAGTGTTATCCGGCATTATGTCTTGTGACATAATGACCCGTGCCATGTAGGGGGTAGTAAGCTGGGTATCAAACAGGTTAAAGTATATCAGTCAGAGGGCGGTGGTAAACCAAAGTCACTCAGGTGGATGGGACAGTGACCATTGGAGTGTCACAGGGATCATAAGTGACATGACTCAGGAACTGGAGGGGAAGGTGTGTCTCTTTGCGAATGACACAACAATCTTCAACAGGGTGGATACACAGGAGTGGGTGGAGAGAATGCAATGAGATCTGGCAGTCATATCTGATGATCTCATGGTGGGGCAGTGAAACAGGGCAGTTGATAAAGCTGTTGGAATGCTAAAGTGCATAATGATGGTGTTTTCAAGTAGGAGAAAGGAGGTGGTGTTACCCTTGTATCGCTCAGTAGTGAGACCCCACCTACAATACTGTGTACAGTTCTGGAGGGCACGACTCCACAAGAACATTGACAGGGTGGAATCAGTCAAAGGGAGGGCTGCCAAAATGGTGCATGGGTTGCAAAAGAAACCATATGAGGATAGGCTGCAGGAACTCAGCATGTGCTCACTGGAGGAGAGGAAAACTTGAGGGTACATGATTGAGATCTATAAGAACCTCACACGGGTAAACAAGGTGCAGGAGGGAAACCTCTTTTAGAGGAGGAGTCAGAATACGGCAGCATGCAAAGAAGCTTGAGCATGGGAAGTTTAAAAGTGATGTCAGAAAATACTACTCAGAAAGGCATGGTGGATGCCTGGGAGTCGGGACAGACTGCCATAGGAGATGATGGGGCTGAAGACAGCGGGTGTCTTTAAGCATGCATAGGATAAGCACATGGGCATGATAAGCAGAGGAACGGAAGGACAGAGGGACATCTGAGACTGAATATGGTCTGGGAATACACACAGATGCACAAAAGGTGACACAGATAAGTACCATGTGATCCATCTAGCCTGCCCCTTTTCCCTACCAATGCACTACCGCAGACCCTAGTTGATCTGCAGCTTACCATCTCTTCTCTATTGCTAGAGTATTCTTACATCTATCCTATGAATTATTGAATTCCCCTACTGTTTTTGCTCCCACCATTTCCGCATGCAGGCTGTTCCAAGAATCCACTACTCTTTCTGTGAAAAAGTACTTCACTTTGCCCGAGCCTACCCCCTCTAGCCTCATATAATGCGCCCTTGTCCTTACGCACCTTCTTTTATGAAAGCTGCTACCCTCCTGTACCTTGATTATAACCCTGATGTACTTGAATGTCTCCATCATATCCCCCCTTTCTCTCCTCTCCTCTCCTCCAGGGAATACATATGGAGGTCCTCTAGTTTTTTCTCGTATGACTTTTGGTGCAGTCCTTGCACCACTTTTGTTGCCCTTCTCTGGACTGCCTCTAATTTGTCTATGTCCTTCCAGAGATGCAGCCTCCAGAACTGGACACAGTACTCCAGATGAGGTCTCACTAGTGATCTGTACAGAGCATAACAACCTCCTTTTTTCTACTGGTGATACCTCTCCCTATATACCACAGAATCCCACTGGTTCTCCCCATAGCCTTCTCACATTGTTTGGTTACCTTTAGGTCATCAGATATGATTACCCCGCCCCCCAGTCCCTTTATTGACTGGTGGCCATCAGCACCAACCCCCATACTCCTTCCATGGATTTATGCACCCCAAGTGCATGATTTTATACCTCTTTGCATTGAATGTTAGCTGCCACACTCTCAACCCCTCCCCAAGCATGTTTTGGTCCTTTCTCATTTTTTCCACACACACCCCAGAGTGTCAATCCTGTTGCAGATGTAACCCATAGGTGGCACTATCCCATGGGCTACTACCCCTGCCTGCGTGGCTAGTAGCAGGTTAAGGGACCTGGGTAATGAACCGAGTGCCTCCACCCAGAGGTCAGGGTTGTTAGTGGTCAAGCTAACCTGGGCACAGCCCTCCGGGACACTGTAACCCCCCTCTTCCCTTTCTAGTGGCCTGAACAATATACAATAATTACTTTCACAATGACCCTTATTCACCAGGCAATTACCCACACTGTTTGCACTTACCACCAGGGCTGGCTCCTCATGCTTGACCCTGGGGACCCCCTGTAAAACAAGGTTAAGCACAGCAAATAGCAACAGTACAATATTTTTGGCACAAACTGGAACCACAGTCAGGTTAAATGCAAACAAAGTTAAATCTGATTTATTCAGGGGACTTGAACAAGGGAGGGGCATAATCAGGTTGATTTGCTTAAAAGCTATATTAATCAGACAGTTATGCATGCAGTTCAGAGTCCCTACACAGTCACACACTCTGAGTACCCAGGTAGGAAAACGGTGGGCTAGCCAGAATATTGTAGCTGGTTGGGACCCTGTGATGAAGAAAGCAACATACTGCATACACACTATTTGTAATCCAGAGCCAGAGGGCTCAGTTGTGAAAGAAAAGACAACAAGACAATCAGATGACAACACTTTTAGATTTAGCTGTTGTTGCAGGAGCTACCTGATGTTTACTCCACGATACCCAATACTGGACACAGGCAGGATGAAATCAAGACTGCAGGCTGTTGAGCTGGAATGCCGGAGAAGCAGGGCCCACAGAATCACCGGCGTCATTCCTGTTCAAGGTGTTGAGCAGGGGGCTGATCCCCAGGCCGGTCTCTCGTCGATTACTTTCTCTGTGTAGCAGGTATTCTGGCTGGGCCAGTGTAGTAGGGCCCAGGCAAATGGAAATGGATACAGATTCAGTCTGTGGAGCTGGATACAGCCTCCAGCAAGCAAAACACAGTTCAGACACACACTGTGGAACCAAATCATGACCCACTATAAGCACACAGCACAGTCACATGTAAGGAAATTCCACTGTACCAGGCAAATGGCTCTCCGGTCAGAATTACAGAGTCTCTGCACAATCCCGGAGTTCAGAGGTAGCTGGAAGTCTTGACAGGCCGATCGCATTCAGCAAATCTTCGGTCTTCTTCAGGTTAAAGCCTGGTCACAATTCAGTGGCTTAATTCGCTCTCCAAATTCGGATTCGGTCCAAAAAACACAAGTTTCCTCTCAGGGACAGCAGGCAGGCATGCAGGCCAAACTCAAGCCTTTCCACAGTTTTGCCACGTGAATCCACTATGGATTGCTGCTCGAACTATCTCGAGCTGTTACTTCTTCACTTCTCAACTCAGATCTAACTGAAACTGCAAGCAGTGTCGGACTTTCCCCAAGATCCAAAAGGTTCGGTTGGCTGATCTGTCTGTCAGTCACAACAAGGGCTCCCCCTCCAGGTTATTTTAGGCGCCAAAAGCACAAAACTACAATTCCAACGAGTTTTTGTCCCACTAAGCCCCTATAGGCAGGCTCCATTTTAAAGTCCCAAATGTACTGATTGGCCCATTCTGCAGTACCAAGATGATGGAAACAAACAGAACTGTCCATGCTGCAAAGAAGGCAGGTTAGAACAAACTGCAATATTATTACTACTCTAACAAATGATCAGCAAACAAGTACATCTTCTAACAGAGATCCCTCTCAGATTAATTATGACTGCAATCCAGGCAGCTCTTAAAGAGACAGTACACAGAGGCTATACAGGCACTCTCTGGCAATACATTTAAACTGCTAAAACGCAGAACACCAGCCTGGCAGTGAGCATTTAGGCAAGCTCAAGGAAGACTTTTCGGGAACCCCCATTTGTAGGGGGGTTACACCCTTCCCTGCCTAGAGAAAACCTGGTGTCTGCGTCAAGTCTGCCCCATCATGCATCAGTTAACATAAACTTATTACTTTACTATACATATTCACTACACTGCATGATACTACATCCATAAGGACAATACTTATGCATGTTTCATACAGGTAATACTGATTCCACTATGATTAACATACTTGTGACATCACAATACTGATTCATGTTATAACTTCCTGTACATTAAACAATGTAGGAGGGGGCCCTTCCCAATCAGCTAACTTGGGGCTGGATGGGGCAGGGGCACCATGCTGAGAAGGAAGAACAATCAACTTGGAATTGGCCATTAAGCTCAGTTTGGGTAGTGAGCTCTGAGAAATATAAACACCTTTGTGAACCACATTGAGAGGCAAATCCAGTGGCCTCCCGGGAGAATCATAACTGAAGTGTAGTACTGACTTGACAGCTCAGCCAATCTTTCTGGGGGAAGCAGCCACAGTCTCTGTACTTTCAGCACTAACTTTGGAGCTTTCGTCACTTCTGAGGGGTACCTCTGCATGGATGGGAATGTCCAAACTGGGAGCACTGTCAGCTCCTTGCTCTGTAGGCTCTGTTTCTACAACACTTTGCTCATTATTATCCTCTGACAAAGACCCAGGTTGCTCATTTCTAGGAGGCTCTAGCACAATTAGGCTTTGCGGCACTGAAGAGGAGCTGTCAACACTCTCACATGGTTCTTCAGGTTCTGGTGTGTCACCAGGAAGATTCAGATCATTAGCCCCTTCTTCAGGCAATTCATACAGTTCCACAAAACACAGTGAGTCCGCAGCCTCAGACGTGATACTTTGCACTTCACTTTTAGGGAGCACTGGCTCCAAGGACAGAGCTGGGGGGGTTAGGCAGTCCAGAAGGCCCAGCTTCATCCCCACCCTTCTGCATAGGATTTACACGAAACAACTGACTCAGTTCATAAGAGGGCTAATAGGCATTACCATAGTCACTTTCATAAGAGGTGGACTGACAGTCGCTATCATTCTGGGCCTGCTGCGGGGGAAACCTTAAATCTGTAACTACTGGGGTAGGTTGACTCTATCTCTTTTTTGCAGCAGCACAAGTCACCAGCTCAGGGGAGGCAATGTCAGCTGGCTCAGCTTCAATAATGACTTGGCCGATAGGCAGCAAGTGGTTATGGTGCATAGTCTTGACAGCTTTGGAGTTATTCTCTGGGTGTACCTTGTACACTGGTAGATCATCCAAGTTTCCAACTACTACATGAGGAAGATGGTGCCATCTATCTGCAATTTTGTGCTTGCCATGTAGTCCCAAAATGCATAACACACGGTGTCTGGGCCGTAGCTCTTGAGCCTTTTCTTTCTTATCATGCCTCTCTTTGTTGGTGAGATTTCTTTTGGCAGCCATTGTCTGGGCCAGTTGATATGCATGGTTCAATTGAGCTTTCAGTTTTTGTACATACTGCAGGTAGTTTTCAGCTCGGACCCCATCTGGAGAGACCCCAATACAGACATCAACTGGCAGGCGGGCCTCCCTCCCAAACATGAGGTGGTAGGAGGAGAACCCAGTGGCATCATTTTTGGTGCAATTGTACGTGTGTACCAAGGTGCTAATCTGCTGGCTCCACTTATGCTTGTCTTTTGGGTGGAGGGTGCCCAGCATGTCTAGACGGGTATGATTAAAACGTTCTAGTTGAGGTTCCCCCTTTGGGTGATAGGGGTGGTTCTTGACTTCTGCACCCCCCACAGAGAGAGCATTTCTTTGATTAGCTGACTTTCAAAGTCTCTGCCTTGGTCAGAGTGGATCCGCTGGGGGGCACCATAGTGGATAAAGAAATTTTCCACTAGCACCTTGGCCACAGTAGATGCCTTTTGATCTTTAGTTGGAAAAGCTTGTGCATACTGTGTGAAATGATCTGTAACCACTAACACATTGCCAACATTCCAATAATCAGGTTCTAAACACAAAAAGTCTATGCAGACCAGTTCCATGGGGGTGCTGGTACTAATATTGACTAGGGGGGAAACCCTCTGAGGCAGGGCTTTCCTTTTCAGGCAATGACTGCAGGTCTTTACATGGTGCTCTGCATTGGCCCCCATCTTGGGCCAGTAGAATCGAGATCGTACCAGGTCGAGAGTTCTGTCAATATCGAGTTGCCCCATGTGATTGTGGAGAGACCTCAGTACCAAATCTTTAAAGGCCATGGGCAGGACCAATTGCTGCTTGTCTACTCGACCACTGCGATCCACTGTCTCTCTGTATAACAACTGACTGTGTAACTTCAACCTGGGGCCTTCTTTAAACAATGCAGCAGTTTGCAAGTCAGGGGAACGCAACTGGGACACATCTTTCCCCGCACACAGAGCATCAAGTGCTGGCCGAATCATAGAATCTTGGTATTAAGCCCACTGGATGCTGTCATTGTCAAACTGAAGTAGTGCACTAACATGTAGAGCAAAGAAATGGCAATAGGCAGCCAGTATGCAGATATCAGGAGGGCCCAAGCAATCTACTAATCAGTCCACTGTGTCCTTAGACATCTGTTCATCTCTATCAAACTTTTGGCACAATGCTCGGATGTCAGGTTCAGACAACCTGACCCAATCACTCTTGGAGACTGGCCTTCGTGACAGGACATCAGCATCAGTATGGTTCAGTCCTGGCCTGTATTTGACAGCATAATCATAGCTTGATGAAGCAGAGAGCCACCGGAGCCCAGTAGCGTCCAACTTAGCTGAAGTCAGTACATAGGTTAATGAGTTATTGTCGGTCTTCACCAATATCTTTGCCCCATAGAGGTAATCATGAAACTGGTCAACAATGGCCCATTTTAGGGCAAGGAACTCCAGTTTGTGCACAGGATAGTTTCGTTCTGATGGGGTCAAGCTCCTGCTGGCAAAAGCCACTGGTCTCAAACCATCCTCATGGTCTTGATACAGCACAGCTCCTAGGCTCTGCAGACAAGCATCTGTATGCAGCACATAGGGCTTGGTAGGGTCAGCATATGTGAGGATGGGGGTGTGGTGAGCTGGTATATGACTTCGTGGAAGGCTGCTTCACATTCGGGTGACCAGCGGGGCCCAAAAGGTTAACCTGTTTGGAAGTATACTTTCGCAGGTTCTTTGACAGCCTCTTTCTTGTATTTATGGTTGGTAGGGGGGTAACCCTGGGTGAGATTCAAGAGCGGGCGAATCATCTTGGAAAAGTCTTTTATGAACCTGCGGTAGTAGCCACAGAACCCCAGGAAACACTGTAGTTCTTTCAAGTTATGGGGCTGGGCCCAAGTAGTCAGTGACTCGACCTTATTGGGATCGGTCTCTATCCCTTCTGCAGATACTATGTGCCCCACATACTTCAGGGAGGTTTGAAAAAACTGGCACTTGTCAATGGACAGCTTGAGGCCGAAGTCTTCCAATCGGTCTAGGACTTTAAACAGTCGGGTCTCATGCTCCTCTAATGTGCGTCCGAACACAATAACATCATCTAAGTACACTAGGCATTCCAGCAAGTTCATATCTCCCACCGGACGTTCCATCAGTCGCTGAAAGGTGGCTGGGGCATCCAAAATTCCTTGTAGCATTCTCAGGAATTTGTAGAACCCCAAAGGACAGATGAAGGTGGTTTTCTCACAGTCCTCCGTGGCCATCTGAATCTGGTAATATCCGCTGCAAAGATCCAATACAGAGAACCATTTGCTCCTATTCAAGCAATCCAGGGCATCTTGTATACAGGGCATGGTGTATTGATCTGGGATGGTCCACAGGTTCAGGGTTCGATAATCAACACACATCCTCACCAACCCATTCTTCTTATGCACAACTACAATGGGAGAGGCATATGGGCTTCTTGATTCCTGTATCACGCCAGCAGTGAGCATTTCCTGCAGGTATCTCCTCACATCATCTATGTCCGCAGGGGCAAGGCATCGGAATCTCTCTCGAAATGGCCGGTCATCATGCAGGCATATAAGATGCTCTGCACCCTGGACACATCCCACGTCCCATTCTTTTAACGAAAACAATTGGTCTCTCTGGGTGAGTTTCTTGCTAATCCTAGCCTTCCATTCAGCTGGCAGCGGGGAATCACCTAAGTCAAATAAGTTCGGGGTCACTCTCTCCTTTTGGTCAGAGTACTTGTCATTGGGTAATACTGCAGTGTCTGCGCAGTGTACTGTAGATAGAGTGCACCCTCTGTTCACCTGGACCTCCCAATCTGACATTTCAAATCTGGACCACCACTTATCGTATACAGACATGGGCACGGGCAGGCAAGATGCTGGGTTTAACCAATAATCCTTCTGGCAACTTTCCATCACCTGGTGCATCCAACATTAATATTTTGTTCTTTACGTTTCTCTTTAGGCAGACTTCTCCATGGATTGTGCACTGGGCCTTGGGGGCTAATACCCAGGAGTCAGGTTCCTTTTTCCACACTATCCCCACTGGCTCATCTTGGTCCTCTTCATTGGGTTTCTGTTGTAAGTCATATGCCCTTTTTACTAAGGCTAGAATTCTTAGTGCCCATCCAGTCAGTTGCCCTTGTTTCTCATGGCAAAGCTGTGCTAGTCTCCCAAACACATGGGCGTTTGTTCCAATTAACAGGGGAACCCCATCATACAGTCTGGTGGGGGGACACACTAGGGCCAGTGTCTCTACTTGCTCCTCTACACCAGTTACAGTTGCAGGAAAAAACAACCAGAGGCTGACATATCCTAGGTAGGGATAAGACTTGTTGCTCAGCCCCCACACATGTAGGCCTTCCAGGGATTGTAATGGCACAGCAGACAAGAGTTTGTCATACCAGTCCTGAAATACAATGGTCACTTGTGACACACTGTCAAGCGCAGCCCGAGTAGGAATACCATTCACAAGCCACAGTAGTCTTCATTGAAGGGCCCACTATTTTGGACCAGTCTGGAGGGACAACAGCAGGGGCCTGAACAGACGATTTAGCCACAGAGGGGTTTGAGTTAGGATGGCCAAAGCCTTCACTGCGGTCATTTCGTGCACCCCTTGACCACTGAATCATTTTTTGAAGCTCTCCTTGAAGCCAGTTCACCACTTTCTCTAAGTCCTTCTGAGACCGGCATTCCCTCTTCATATGGCCATCCTTTCCACAGTTGTGACAAATGATAGACTCCTGGGTCAGCCTTGGCGAGAACATTGCATGAGGAACTGAAGTAGTAGCAAGGGATCGGGGTCCAATATCTGCTTACAGTGGTGAGAGGGGTGCAACGTGTCTCAACAGTTCCTTTAGGGTGGCAGTCAATTCTTTGATTTCAGCCTGGGAGCTACCCTCGGTATAGGATGCCTGAGGGTGCACCCCCACCCCCATGGCAGTCACGTCCTGAGAGGAATCAGAATCTTGTTCCATGGGGGAAACCCTTGCAGAAGTGCCCATCTTCAACTCTCTGACTTCCTTTAGTAGCTCGTCTTTCCAAAACTGGGCTCAGGGCAGGAAGTCCTTTGCATTCTCAGAGTGCTTGTTAGGTGCCAACTTTTGCCCCTGGACCTCACTTCGCTGATCACTCTCGGTCACTCGTGCAGTAGCAGCAGATATTGGTGCAATTCCCCCATGGGGTCACCTTTGCTTAATCCCCCGAATTTCTATTATTAGCTCATCATGGCGGGGGGGGCAATTCCAGTCGGGTGGCGAGGCACAACTGAAGCAGTAACAATTCTGAAAATGGAGCAGACTTAAGGATCCGGTCCAGCCTAGTTCGATCTTATTCATTTGATGGCAAACTACCCTTTCCGAGGCATTCTTGTATCAGCTTTCAAGCCGAGGTACATACACAGACAATGGCTCCCCTGAGTACTGCCGGGCATTTCTTACTCTCCACCACAGGTCCTCATCTGAATCCGGGCTCCCATACACATTCTCCAATGCATCAAGCTAGTCCTGTGCAGTTGCTTCGGGGTTATTGGCCCACTTGGCACAGATGGTAGCCAGGGCAGGACCTCAGAGGCTCTCACTCAACCTCTTTGTTTCTCTGCTTCTGAGCATTGCCATTCAAATACTAGAGGGGCAACATAGTCTATCCAGGTCTCCCAGTCATCCTCCCCCTGGGGGATGGTGAGGGTGTCCAAGGAGATTCTCAGCCTTCAGTAGGAGTCGTGACTAATGGCAGGTATGGGCACAGAAGGTGGGGCAGTAACAGGTGCTGGAGTGGGAGGAGGTGTTGGGGAAGGAACACCCCCCCCCCCGGTGGTAGGAATAGTTTCTTAAAGTCCTCTATGGTTTTCCCTTCCTCCAGCAACAACTTAGCAAATTTCTCCTCAAAAGTATCAGATAATGGTGGGAGCTCATCCTCCCCAGGGTCTTTACTGTCTTTTTTTAATCACTCTCTAGGCAGCTGGGACCCCTTCTGGGGCAATAGTCTGTGGCACTTTAGAGCTGTCCATGAGGTCACTACACTCTACCAAGGCTATAAAAGTTTTGGCAATCAAATCAGCCTGTCGACCCACCACCACAGGGTTTTTTAAACATTCAACTTTAGAAAGTGCTCCCTCTACAGTGTCCTTACTGGCACCCAGGGGGATATCCAGTATAAGCAGAGCATTTTGGGGGCTGATCTCCTGCCCTGTACACCACCCCACCAACTGGTGTTCAGCCATTTGTATTGGGGTAGCCATTTATGTTTGACAATAATTCGTAATTTCGGCCACTAGAAGGCACAAAATCCCAGCGGTGCGCCTCCAAGATGTAACCCCTAGGTGGCACTATCCCAAGGGCTACTACCCCTGCCTGCTTGGCTAGTAGCAGGTTAAGGGGCCTGAGTAATGAAACGGGTGCCTCCACCCGGAGGTCAGGTTTGTTAGTGGTCAAGCTAACCTGTGCACAGCCCTCCAGTAGACTGTAACCCCCCCTTCCCCTTCTAATGGCCTGAACAATATACAATAATTAGTTTCACAATGACCCTTATTCACCAGGCAATTACCCACACTGTTTGCACTTACCACCAGGGCTGGTTCCTCTAGCTTGACCCTGGGAACCCCCTGTAAAACAAGGTTAAGCACAACAAATAGCAACAGTACAATACTTCTGGCACAAACTCGAACCACAGTCAGGTTAAATGCAAACAAAGTTAAATCTGATTTATTCAGGGGACTTGAACAAGGGAGGGGCGTAATCAGGTTGATTTGCTTAAAATCTATATTAATCAGACAGTTGTTTTTTTATTTTATTTATTGAAATTTTGGAATTACAATCCTTTGAGTCAAAGACTCCTTTGCAAAGGCTCCACATCAGTACACAACAGAACATTACATCAATACAGATTGTACATAGTTTTCAAAACAGAACATTACATTTTGACAAACTGTACATAAAATCACAGTACATGGTATTTACTTTGATTGGTTACCATCTCAAGGGTTGTTAGAGGACCCTGGGTCATAAAGGTGTGTTGGGACAGATTAACGATTCAGAGGGACTTTACCAAGCCCTGTGTTGAGGTATAAATCCCGCAAGGTTGTAGGCCTTGTTGTGCAGTTATGGAATAAGCGAGTTTTTTATCACATTAAGCCTAGGGAGGACTGTTGGTAACAGCCACAGGCCTCTGAGTCTAGAAGAAGTCTCTTGATTCCAGTTTTGAACTGGCCAAGACTAGGGGCCAGTGAGATGGAGGATGGTAGGTTGTTAAGCCAGAGGGGAGCATTATAACGGAAGGACCTTTGCCCTAGTGAGGTCCTACAGTGGGGGACTATGAGGGAGGTACCTGCCTGGTGCCTAGGGGTACTCCTATGGGGGGCTGGTTGGATGAGGGGGTGTAGACCATTAGGTATAAGCTTCATAAGTATCTTTTTGGCTCGGAGGCAAGTATGGTATTTTAGTCTCCCGTTGAAGCTCAGCTAGTCTGCTAGCTTATAGAGCACACATGTATGGGTTAGTCTTTCACTGCTTGTGACCATTCGGCAGGCTTTGTTGAGGGCTAGATTGATGCAGTTAAGAGCTGTTTGGTCAGCAGCGCCATAAATTATTATCCCATAATCGACCAACAAAAGGACTGAGCAGGTAACAGCCAGCCGTAGGGCCTGGGGGGTAAGGCAGTGTTTATGTCTGTATAGAATCCCTAGTCGGGTGTTAACAGAGGAGGAGAGGTGTTTAATGTGGATGTGGTAGGTGAGGGATGTGTCCAGTACAATACCTAGATATTTGAAATGTGGGACCTGTTCAATGCGGATGCCCTGCAAATTTGAAATAGATAGCAGGGAGTTACTGAGGGGGTTTTGGTGGTGAACAAATATTATAGATTTCATCTTGTTGTAGTTTACTATTAGTCGATGGACAGTGAACCAGTATTCTAGTTCTCTAAAACAGCCTTGAAGGGCGTTTTGGAGAGAATTTGGGTTGGTGTGTTTCCAGTATAGTATGGCATCATCTGCACAGAGCAATAGTTTTCCACTGCAGGCCTGAGGGAGGGAGTTTAGAAAGAGAGTGAATAGTAGTGGGCCAAGTATCGACCCTTGAGGGATACCCGCTAGAACTGGTTGCTTGGAGGAGAGGGTGTTGCTAATTTTGACTTGCTGTGTCCTGTCTGTGAGATAGTTTTTGAACCAGGAGATAGCTTCAGGGGCAAAATGGAGGGAGGTGAGAGAGTGGAAAAGTAGTTCATGATTGACAGTGTCAAATGCTTTGGTCAGATCAACATAGATAGCCCCTGGTATTGACCCCTGTTCTAGTGCTTCATGACTGTATGATGTAAATTCGAGTAAGGCTGTGGTGGTGCTGTGTCCCGTTCTGAAACCATGTTGTTCATGGCAAAGCAGGTTGTGTTTGTCCAGATATTCGGTGAGCTGGTCTGACACAATTTTTTCAAGAGCTTTTGGGGGGGGGGATAGTTATGGGTCTGTAGTTACCAGGGGTGGTTGGATCCCCATTCTTTAGAATAGGTGAGATAATTCCCCTTTTCCAGAGAGCAGGGATTTGACCTAGGTGCAGTGAGCAGTTGAGTAGTTTGATGAGGTGAGGCAGGGTCTCATCAAGGGTGAGCTGGAGAATTTTGAGGTCTAGGGAGTTGCTGCTATAGCGCGGGTTGTGCAGGGCTTTAGAGAGGTAGCATTTAGCCTCTTTGCAGGAGATGATTCTCAGCCAGAAGGAAGGGGGTGTAGAGGTAGGAGGGGTGACAGGTTGGTGATGGAGTCAAAGAAGTTCTGTGGGAGGATGTGACTAAGGTCAGAGAAGGAGGTGTTTAGAGCATCGGATATGGAGGTAGGGTCATGAGAGAGGGTTCCCCTGATTTGTAGTTGTGTTAGGGCAGTGGAGATGGCTTTTCCACAGAGTTCCTTGACATTGTTCCAGACATTTTTCCCAGAGCCCCATGTGGAGGTGAAAGCTTGCTTAAAGTAAGTTGTCTTAGCTAGCTGAATAGCCCAAGTGCATTTATTTCTTGCCTCTCTGTAAAGCTGCCTATCTTGGGGAAGCTGGGAGTTCAGGGCCCTATGCCAGAGGTTATCTCTGTGGCGCATCAGTTCAAGGAGGGTCTGCGTGATCCATGGGATATCCCTGGTTTTTTATGACCTGTTTTGTGAAGGGAGCAAACATGTTGCAGGCAGTGTTGAAGGTGGCAATAAATGAGGTGAGCGCATCGTCCACTGTCTGTGCATTGTGGACTGATGACCAGTCACAGGTGGAGAGATACATTTTGAGGTGAGAGAGGGTACCTTTTTCTGAGGCGCCTTTGGATGGAAATTTTAGGTCAGCTGGGAGAGTTTTTATTTGTCCACCAGCAGGAGATGGGAGAGTGGTCACTTAGCACGTTGGGAAGCACTTTAACTTTGGAGAGGTGGTTTGGGAGGTTTGTAAAGATAAGGTCAATAAGTGTGGAGGACCCTGATCTAGGGTCATGCCTAGTGGGTGACTGAACTACCTGGGCAAGATCGTAGGCTTGGACAGCGTCTTTGAAGGTAGCTGATGCAGGGGATAGCCAATTCACATTAAAGTCACCCATAATAATCAGTTCGCTCTTAGGGGGAGATATGTGATGCTGGACAGGACAGAATCAAAGGCGTGTTTCTGGTTCAAAGGTGGTGTCCTTCGGATGAGATGTTAAACCGAGGTCCCTTCTGCCCGGATTGGTGGTAGTTCAGGTGGATGCTAAAGATCCCATGGCACTTATCGAAAAAGAGTAGAGGAATTTCCCCAGTGTCCTGTCCAAATTTCTCCCATTCACTAAAAAAAAAAAATACCACCAACAGCTTAATCTGGTTCAGTTTCAGTTGCTTACCATCTGTATCCCCCCTCCCCCCGGTCGACCCCTGAAAAGGGGCTTCTAGGCCCAGCGGGCTTACCGGGTCAACAAAATTCAATAAATAAAATAAATAATGTAGACTGCCATAATGTATAGTGGTTTACCAGGAGTGCCAAGGGTAATTTTGATAGTTATGGCTTGGGCTCCATGCTCAGGCGAGGGAAGGGGAACTAAGAGGGGTAGCAGACATGTTCTGGCATAGATGGCACAACCCCCTCCCCTCTTGCCTGTCCTATCAGCTCTGAAAATGGAGTAGTTACTGAGGGAGACAGAGGCATCTGGGATATTTTTAGAAGCCTGGTTTCAGCTAAGGCCAGGATGTTAGGCAGTGCTGGGCGATCCATCTTTGGAGTGGAGTTAGCTTTTTAGGTAGATTACAGATGTTAAGAGAAGCCAGTAGTAGGCTACTATGCTTGCACTCCTTGGGGACACTAGTCAAGTGAGGACCTGGATTGGGATGTACATTCCCTGAAATAAGAAGGAAGAGGAGAGCTTGCCGGAGAGCAGCTTTCCAGATCAACTTGGAACGGAAATGTGGATAAGTGGGTATTTTGGTGAGCCTAGTTGGTATGGGGATGGTACGGACCAGTTGGGCTAATAGGGCTGAGGATAGGGAATGGAAAGGGCTACATGGTGGTGTGTTTGTATGAGGGGGGGTTCGTGCCAACCAGGTACCATTTGTGGTGCAGCTAAGTCTAGGGGTACAATTGGTGCTGTGTAGAACTTTTTTTTTTTTTATTTAGAAAGCTTTTACAATTTTCAACAATAGCACTTGGTACACTGTAATAGGATTGTTACTACGATTACTATATCTCCCCTCCCCAACCCCTCCCTCCCTACTCCCTCCCCGTTGGAGCGATCTGGTTATCCCCTACAGACTACGCATATACAAATGTTAGCACCTAAGCACAATAAAAACTTCGTACATACTAAATAGAATTTAAATACCACTAGGATAAATAAATAGGGAGCTTGTGAATGTTAGCTTTCTAATTCAAATATAGAGCATACAACTTGCCCCATCTATTGTCAAAGATAGTTGGTTTATTTCAGAGGCTGGCAATCATTTTTTCGGCCCTAAGGTAAAAGGACATATCATGGAGCCATTCTGTATAAGATATGGTAGACTGGTCCAGCCAGTGCTTGAGAACCAGTTTTTTCACTGACATGGCGATCAGGGAGATATGAAATTTTCTTTCTTTGACCTGAATCGGGGATAAATCACCTAGAATACAAATATTCGGGGTGAAGAGCGAATCCAGGCCCAGTAAAAGGTCCATTCGCAGTTTAATTTTAGACCACACTGGTGAAACCTTCTCACAGGACCAAAAAACATGTAATACTGTTCCATCCCCTTTGCCACATCTAACACAGATAGGCGATTGCTCCCTTCCCATTTTTGCTAACTTACTTGGGGTATAATACATATTGTTCAAGATTTGATACTGGGTAATTCTTAATCTGTCCTGTGTAATATATATATGCAAGTCTCTCCAGATATCCGACCAATTAACCCTGTGGTTAGGGATTAAAGAATCCCATATTTTAGAACCTGATAACATAATAGGAAAAAGGGTAGAAAGAAGCTCATTATAGATGAGCGAAATACTGTGCGGTTGAGCCACTAATATTTTGATTCGTTCCACCAGCTTATCTAACCTTGAGGGTATATTAACTCCTCCAAATTTTTGTAAAAGAAGATGTCTCAATTGGTGAATCTTGAAAATAGTACTGGCAGGAGACTGGAGTCTAACAAGCATTTCACTGGGTAGCATAAATCCATTTGATCGATAAAAATCATATACACGTATATCTCGCAAGCAAGGAATCCAGTCTCTGCCAATAATGCACCCTCCAATTCTCAAATTAGGGTTCTCTACTATATATTGCATTGTATCCTCACTTGGGCGTATGTGTAGGGAGGCACATATCTGAGAAAAAATTTTAATAGATGTGCCTATCACTGACCGTTGAATAGCTACTGGTAATATCCTAAGAGGTGTACATAATGCTGTAACTGGGGTCAGCTTGGCTGTGCAAAAAATATCTGATTCAATTTGAAGCCATATGGGAGTATGAGTACTTTCATTTCCATTAGTGGATACAGCCAGCCACCTTCCTATTTTGTGTAACTGGCCAGCCCAGTAATAATATAATAAATTAGGCAATTTGAGACCACCTTTATCTTTGGTTAGCGTGAGCTTATTATAAGCTCTTCTGGGGGTCTTATTTAACCATAAAAATTCTGAAATGCTGGAATGTATTTTACGGAAAAAGGAGAGAGGCAGCCAAATATCACTCATATTTAGGGGAAAAAATAACCTAGGGAGCACATTCATTTTGATGAGATGAATCCTTCCCCAAAGAGAAATTGGTAGCGTTTTCCACCTGGAAAGATCTAGTTGTATAGTCTGGATCAGGTCTTCCAAGTTAAGCTTTTTATACAGTGAAAGATCCGTAGTTAAATGGAGACCCAAATATTTAATTGATCAGAAGGACCACTTCATCCCATATTTACTGAAATCTTGCCGAAAAGTATGGTAATTAAGTGGAAGAATTTCAGTCTTATTCCAATTCAGCTTATAATTCGAGAACTTACTAAAGTTACCCCTATAATAGTTATTACCTCATCCAGTGAGGTTAAGGGGTCTGCAAGATGAAGTAAGATATCATCTGTATAGACAGAGAGTTTTAAATTGTAATCCCCTGTACTTTAAATGAGGAATTAATTTGTCGTATCAGGGGTTCTAGATACAGATTGAAAAGAAATGGTGAGAGAGGGCAGCCTTGCCGTGTACCTGAGTATAAAGAGAAGCCAGAAGAGAGCACTTTGTTACAAAATATCCTAGCGGTAGGGGCTGAATAAATCTTTTGGAGCCACTGGACAAATACCGGGGGTACATTCATCCGCTCAAGGGTAAGCCATAAGAACTCCCAATCCACCCTGTCAAATGCTTTTTCCGCGTCTAGCGATATTAAGGCCATGGGGTATGGGGTGGATTGAGCTATGTGGAATATATGTCCCAGTTTACAAAAATGGTCTGACGCTGACCTGCCTGCGACAAATCCCACCCACTCTGGGCTAAGCAAAGGAAGCCACACCTTTTGAATTCTGTTCGCTAGGATTTTAGTGAGAATTTTAAGGTCGCAATTCAGCAACGATATAGGGCAATAACTGGAGGGTTGTTCCGGTGGCTTATTGGGTTTTAATAATAATTGCCTCCAAAATCGAGTGGTCCATAGTGTCACTATGCAATATATAATGGTAACATTTTAATAATATTGGGGATATTTCCTTGTCAAAAACTTTAAAAAAATTTGAAGGAAAGCCATCTGGCCCTGGAGCTTTGTCTGAAGCCATAGCTTTTGTGGCCTGGGAAATTTCAGTTAGTGTAATGGGAGCTGTCACTATTAACCCGTCCATGTCTATGATTTTAGGGAGTGGAATGTTGGCCAAATATGCTTCTATTTCAGCTTTTGATGGGGAATTGGGACGCCTACCATAGAGAGTTGCATAAAATCTTTCAAACACTAAGGCTATATCCCTAGGGAGAGTTTTGAGGGTCCCATCTACATCTTGGATTGCCTGAATAGTTCTTGAGCTTCCCAGTTGTCTCATACGCAGAACCAAAAGGCGACCGGCTTTTTCCCTCTGACCTATATAATTTGCCTTTATTCTGAGAATAGCAAATTTGGCTTTCTCCTTAAGGAGATCCAAATACAGATTCCTGAGTGACAATAGCTCTGCAAGTGCGCTCTGAAGGGAGGTAGAAGCGACATTTAGTTCAAGAGCTCTGATCTGGTCCAGTAATTTTTGGGCTTGATCCTCTCTAACCTTCTTCCATTTTGATGCTAGCCTAATAAATTCCCCTCTTAGGTAACATTTTAATGCACACCAAACTTGATCCACCTTAGGGACAGAGTCTAAATTCTCTACCCAAAACTGCCCAATAAGAGTACGAATCCTAGATACTATAAATTTGTCTTTGAGTAACTGCGTGTTTAGTTTCCATAGAGGTATCCTTCTGTGATTCAATAGTTGGAGTGATATTAAGCCACACCACCGCATGATCGGATATCACAATCGGTTCTATTCCTCCTCCCAGAGTTCCGGATAATAGGGACAAACTTATGAGAAAGTAGTCCAGCCTAGATGCCATCCGGTGCACCTGCGAGTAAAATGAGAAAGCCCGGGTGGTCGGGTTTAAAATCCTCCAGGGATCACATAGTCCAAGGAGGTCCATCATTTCAGTGAGGGCTCTTTGTGATGCAGACAGAGCCCTGGGGGTCGGGTTAGATTTATCTAGTAATTGGGATTGGGTGAGATTCCAGTCCCCTCCCAGTATTATTGGGATTGAAGTAGATGGGGCAAGTTTATCTGCTAGACCCATGAAAAATCTGGGCCCCCCCCCCAGCGGTCCATATATACAACCCAAGACCAATGGTTTCCTATCCAGTTGCCCTCTGACCAAGACAAATCTCCCCTGCGGATCTGAAACAGTAGTTTCAGGATGAAAAGAAACCGTTTTCATAGTAAGAATTCCTACCCCTCCTCTGTTAGTGGAACTCCCGGAGCGAAAACCTGCTGTACTCCTTGTCTTTTAAAACCAACTGTCTCATGTGCCAGAAGGTGTGTCTCCTGTAAGAAGATAATGTTAGCTTGTAGTAAGGATGTATGTTTGAGACTTGCCAACCGTTTAGCTTGATCACGAGCTCCCCTTACATTCCAAGAAATAACCTTAACATTAATGTTAACCATGTTCTATAACTTTCAGCACAAACCAAATTCTGCACTCTTTTGTTATGATCGCTCCCACCCCCCCAAATCTCCCTGTCCCAATACCCAAATCCCATCTTATATAACCCCAAACCATCCTAATCTCACCCCTACCCAAGTCTACAAAACTATTTACAAAGGCTCTCCCTATTGTAGTAAGACCTTTAGACTTAAACATATGAAGGTATAGGAGAGCCATCCCCACATTGGACCCCCTCGAATGTGCCCATTTAGTTAATGAGCAATAGTCACTCTTGCTTTTATTCACCGCAACTCTGTCTGTCCCAAATACTAATACCCATAGGAACCCAAGGAGGTCTACCCCTCTACTATCTGGGTGGTGATACAGCTCTCTCTCTTAGCACTCTGAGGCTGCTCCTCCCTTCCTCTATCAAATCCAGATAGCCCAAGAACAAAGGATGTCTCCCATATTAACATAATTTAACTGCTGCTACCTAATAGAGCCCCTTTGTTGATAAGCATTAATATCTTTAACAGGATATCCAAAAAAGAACAAGGATATAAAGACCTTTCCAGTTACCGTAAAATGTCCCCTTGGAACTTCATCCCGAATATACTGTAAAGAAAGAATGCCTGCTATGCCAGGACTATATATTTATAGATCTGTACCCGAGGATTCCCCTTGTTTTTCTAGGGAGCCTAAACTGGTTGCACTGTAGTCCCCCAAATTGGTCCTCCTGGAATGCCTCCCCACCACCAAAGGTCCCCTTCCTTCAAGGGAAAGCGCCCCACCCGTTCGCGTAGTCTGCCAACCCAACCCGCGGCCCGGGTCTCCCCCACCACAGGCCTCGGCAGGAACTACCTGATCCCACGAATCCCCCACTCAACAGAAGCCTAGCCACTCCTCTACCGGCCAGGAATTCCCAGGTTAGTATTACAGGAAAACATTTAAAAATTGCTTCAAACTCTGCAAAACTATGAAAACTCTGCAAAACTATGAAAACAGCCCCCTTTGAACCAGTCCAGCCAGGTCCCTTGGATTTCTAGCCTTTGTGAAATAAATCGGGGAGTTTAACAGCCAGGTCTTCTGACGGCTTCAAAGGGGTATCGTAGGAGTTCCAGCCTTCAGCTATCCTGACTTGCAGACGAGAAGGATACAACATTTTAAAGTGGATGCCTGCTGCAATCAATTTATTGACAATGGGGTGGAAGGCAGCACGTTTTTGCCTTGTTTCATATGGCAGATCTTGTGTCAGTCGAATCTTGGCCCCTTCCCATAGTATGGCTTGAGATTCTCTTGCCTTGTTCAAAACATGTTGCTTCTCCACAAAACTAAGAAATTTTATTATGAGGGGCCTAGGAGGAGCGCCCGGTTGAGGCCGGGGTCACAGAGAACGGTGTGCTCGCTCAGTTTGGTATGAGGCTCCCACCGGGGATGGGCTGGCGACTTTACTAAGGAATTTCTGAAGAAAAGCTTGGACATTCTGCCCTTCCCCAGCCTCAGGCAGCCCAATAACTAGGATGTTATTCCTACGACTCCTTCCTTCTAAGTCCTCGGTTTTTAGTTGTAGTTTCTGTATCTGCTGCCTCAATCCTACCACCTCTGGCTCTAACTTTTCCCTCCGCCTCTCGATAGAGGTAGTGCGGGCCTTGGAGTCTGTCACTCTCCTTGACAAATTTGAGAGATCTCCCCTCAAGGATTTCAACTCAGAGGCAATCTCGCTCAACGTCTCTCCGAAAGGCTATAACTCCTGTAAAGAACGGTCTTCAGTTAAAGGAATCAGAGTAGATGTCTGCGAGGCCTTTTTTGTCTGAATTAACACTTTGGGCCTTTGGTTTCTTAGGGTTTTTCTCCGGTGTGGCCGGTGGGGTATGGCGCATGGAGGTTGTATGCATTTCGGACTCCATCCTGGCTTCACATGCCCGTTTGCGGTCTAGTCCAATAGCTTTAATGGCCCTTCGGATATACTTCTAGCCTTAAGTGTGATATCAAAATTTAAAATAGGCTGAAATTAATGAAGCAAAAATGGGTTGAAGGTCGGAGCTCAGCGCCTCTGCTGCTAACAGCTAGCTTGCATCACGTGACCTCCCAGTGCTGTGTAGAACTAAGGAGAAAGGATTTATGTGATATGGCAGAGGTGTACTTCTGAGGTGGTGAACAATGGAGTAGATGTGGGGGTCCCAAGAGAGGGGATTTATCACAGGGGGGTAGGGTGGGAGTGAGAAACAAACCTCAGTATTAAGATTGTTTGGGTAAGGAACCAAAAGATGCTATTCATGTCGAAATGTAAAACGTTAATAAATGTAATGGAAATGAGAGGGTGCCCTCTAGTGGTGTTCAAGTATAGGCTGCAGATGGCAAAGTGGGCTGATTGGTTTCAGACAATCATGTGATTGTCACTATAAAGCCCGATGTCGACCAAGGATGGTGGTGGGGTGGCAGAAACTAACTGCAGAGCTAAGCAAGCGACAGCAGCACTGAAAGTGGCAGGCTCCTTGTTTGAAAATCCTGGGCGTACCTGCATTCAACTTCGGTGGGGGAGGACAGCTGATTTAAACTTCAGTGAGGGAGGGCTACTGTTGAGACCCTCGCGACCTCTGGCCCAGCTGTGGACAAGGGAACAAGGAGAAAGGAGTCAGATTAAATAGGGTCTGGCTTGGGGGAGGGTTCAAGTTAAATCAGACAACAGCCCTAAGCTTAGAGGGAGGACTTAAATACAGCACTGGCGCCGCCTTGAAAATGGAGCAGGCTCTCTGCAGACTTAATTCACTACCATTTACTGGAAAATCTGGATTAATTTCATATTTCACTGTCACTTTAATGTAGGTTAATAAAGGAGTTAATTATTTAAAGGCAGGTAGTTACACTCCCAGAGTACAAGTCAGGCAGGTTACTTTTTTTTTTTCAAACTTAGACTTGGCGCCAAAAACACAAGCGATATTACAGGCAGCAGTTAGATGTGTTGAACCCCTGCTTTTAAATGGACTTTTACAACAAAGGAATAAACTATCTCCACATGTGTGGGGACACAAAATGCAACAGAGTAGATTTAAAGTCCAGGTTCAACTGCACTAACTGCAGAGCTAAGCAAGCGACAGCAGCACTGAAAGTGGCAGTCCCCTTGTTTGAAAATCCTGGGCATACCTGCATTCAAATTCGGTGGGGGAGGACAGCTGATTTCAATTTCGGTGAGGGAGGGCTACTGTTGAGACCCTCGTGACCTCTAGCCCAGCTGCGTTCAACTTTGGTGGGGAAGGACAGCTGATTTCAACTTGGTGAGGAGGGCTACTGTTGAGACCCTCACGACCTCTGGCTCAGCTGCATTCAGCTTCAGTGGGGAGGACAGCTGATTTCAACTTCAGTGAGGGAGGGCTACTGTTGAGACCCTCGCAACCTCTGGCCCAGCTGCATTCAACTTCAGTGGGGAAGACAGCTGATTTCAACTTCGGTGAAGGAGGGCTACTGTTGAGACCCTCGCGACCTCTGGCCCAGCTGCGTTCAACTTCGGTGGGGGAGAACAGCTGATTTCAACTTCAGTGAGGAAGAGCTACTGTTGAGACCCTCGCGACCTCTGGCCAAGCTGCGTTTAACTTCGGTGGGGGAGGACAGCTGATTTCAACCTCGGTGAGGGAAGGCTACTGTTGAGACCCTCGCGACCTCTGGCCCAGCTGCGTTCAACTTTGGTGGGGAAGAACAGCTGATTTCAACCTCGGTGAGGGAGGGCTACTGTTGAGACCCTTGCAACCTCTGGCCCAGCTGCATTCAGTTATGCATGTAGTTCAGAGTCCCTACACAGTCACACACTCTGGGTACCCAGGTAGGAAAACGGTGGGCTAGCCAGGAACGTTGCAGCTGGTTGGGGCAACGTGATGAAAGAAAGCAACATGCACAATGCACACTATTTGTAATCCAGAGCCAGAGGGCTCAGTTCCTGAAAGAAAAGGCGACAAGACAATCAGATGACAACACTTTTAGATTTAGCTGTTGTTGCAGGAAGCTACCCTGATGTTTACTCACGATACCCAATACTGGACTCAGGCAGGACAAAATCGAGACTGCAGGCTGTTGAACTAGACTACCCGGAGAAGCAGGGCCCACACGAATCACCGAGGCGTCATCCTGTTCAAGGCGTTGAGCAAGGGGCTGATCCCCAGGCCGGTCATGACTTTCTCTGCGTAGCAGGTATTCTGGCTGGGCCAGTGTAGCAGGGCCCAGGCAAACAGAAATAGATAAGGAATCAGTCCATGGAGCAGGATACAGCCTCCAGCAAGCAAAACACAGTTCAGACACACAGTGGGGAATCGAATCACGACCCACTATAAGCACACAGCACATTCACATGTAAGGAAATTCCACTGTACCAGGCAAATGGCTCTCCGGTCAGAATTACAGAGTCTCTGCACAATCCCGGAGTTCAGAGGTAGCTGGAAGTCTTGACAGGCCGATCGCATTCAGCAAATCTTCGGTCTTCTTCAGGTTAAAGCCTGGTCACAATTCAGTGGCTTAATTTGCTCTCCAAATTCAGATTCAGTCCGAAAAAACGGGGATTCCCTCTCAGGGACAGCAGGCAGGCATGCAGGCCAAACTCAGGGCTTTCCACTGTTCTCCCACGCGAATCCACTATGGATTGCTGCTCGAACTATCTTGAGATGTTACTTCTTCACTTCCCAACTCAGATCTAACTGAAACTGCAAGCAGTGGGGGACTGTCCCCAAGATCCAAAAGGTTCGATTGGCTGATCTGTCTGTCAGTCACAACAAGGGCTCCCCATCCAGGTTATTTTAGGCACCAAAAGCACAAAACTACAATTCCTACAAGTTTTGGCCCCACCATGCCCCTGTAGGCAGGCCCCATTTTAGAGTACCAAATGTTCTGATTGACCCATTCTGCAGTCCAGGACCAAGATGATGGAAACAAACAGAACTGTCCATGCTGCAAAGAAGGCAGGTTAGAACAAATTGCAATATTATTACTACTCTAACAAATGATCAGCAAACAAGTACATCTTCTAACTGAACTCCCTCTCAGATTAATTATGACTTCAATCCAGGCAGCTCTTAAAGAGACAGTACACAGAGGCTATACAGGCACTCTCTGGCAATACATTTAAACTGCTAAAACGCAGAACACCAGCCTGGCAGTGAGCATTTAGGCAAGCTCAAGGAAGACTTTTTGGGAACCCCCATTTTTGGGGGGGGGTTACACAGATCTTAGCGTCATCTGCAAAAAGGCATACCTGCCACCCAGCCCCTGGGCAATGTTGCTTATGAAGACATTAAAGAGGACTGGCTCCAGCACAGATCCCTTTGACACCCCTCTGGTTACCCCCCTCTCCTTGGATTGAATGCCATTTACCATCACTCTCTGTATCCTGTCACTCAGCCAGTTTCTGACCCACTTTACCACTCCCAGGCTGCCCAACTTATTTATTAACATCCTATGTGGGATGGTGTCAAAGGCCTTGCTGCTATCTAGATAGGCCCCATCCACTGCTACCCCCCTGTCTACCTTCCTGGTCACCCATTCAAAGAAATCTATCTGACTTGTTTGACAAGATCTTCACTTTGTGAATCTATGCTACCTTGGATCCTGTGCTCTGCAGGATTGAACAAATATCACCATCCTTTCCTTTAGCGTGACTCCATTAATTTCCCCACCACTGAGGTCAGGCTGACTGGCCTATAGTTGTCACCTCCTCCCTGTTCCCACTTTTGTGGAGAGGGACTACATTTCCCTCCTCGAGTCCCCTGGAACCACCTGTGTCTCTTTGTTTTGTTTACTTGCCTAACACAAAGGCTTCTTGCCTCTGCTATGGCGCTCATTGTTTCTCTACATCCCCCCTTTCCTTTTTTCCCCCGGCCAGGTCTTCCTTGAGATGTTCCCCCATTTTTACAAAGGCAACCCATCTGAAATCCAAGACCCTTGCTGCTCTGTGGTTTGACTCCTCCACTGATGTCACATTGAACAGGAATGAGTATTACCTGGGCGGAGTCCAACTACTGCATCAGAGGAGAAGAAGGACCTGGGAATGATGATCACTAGTGACCTGAAGCACTCCATGCAGTGCAACAAAGCAGCAGCAAAGGCAAACAAGATGCTGGGATGCATAGCTAGGGGGATCAGTAGTAGGAGGAGAGAAGAGGTTATACTGTCTTTGTACAGGTCACTGGTAAGGCTGCATCTAGAGTATGGAGTTCAGTACTGGTGCCCGCAGCTCAAAAAGGACATTACCCTGCTGGAGAAGGTCCAGAGGAGGGCTACAAAGATGATAGCCAGTCAGCAGGGCAAGGAATACGAGGAGAGGTTGAGGGCACTGAACATGTACTCCCTGGAAGACAGGAGAGTGAGAGAGGGGACATGATTGGGACCTTCAAGTACTTGAAAGGGATAAATAAGGTTGATAAGGAGAGTCTCTTTAAGCTGAGTGGCAGCCATAACATGAGGGGGCACAGTCTTAAGCTGGAGGGCGGGAGGTTTAGGAGGGAGGTCAGGAAGCACTTCTTCACGGAGAGGGTGGTGGACACTTGGAATGTGCTGCCGGAAGAGGTCATCTCACTGAAGACGGTGGGCAGCTTTAAGAGGGGCTAGAATAGGCATGGGGGAAGGTAAGGATCATGGATAGGGAGGATAGGAGGAGTGTGGAGGGAGGGCAGGGACATTATCTCAAGCTGTGGACCCTGCAATACGAGCAGACTTGATAGACCAAATAGTGTTCTTCTGCTGGCTTCTTCATATGTTCGTATGAACCACACTGTACAATGATCACTGGATCCCAGGTGGCTACCCACCGTTATATCAGTTACTCTGTCCCCATTGGTTAGAACTAGGTCCAATATTGCTCCTTCCCTGGTGGGTTCTGCCACAAGCTGCTTGAGGCAAACCCCCTGCAGGGCATCCAGGATGCCTCTGCTCCTTGCTGTGGCTGCACATCAGGAAAATTTAAGTCTCCCAGCAGCAGCACTTTATCTTTGGCTGTCATTTTGTGGATGCCTTCCTGTTTTATTTTTATGTTTGCTTGCACGCATGTGCAAGAAACATAATGCCATCATCCCAGTTTTCGGAGGTGTGGCACCCGTCTTCAATTCAGTCAGTGTGTTTGCAGGCATGGCCACAGTTCTCCAATGACGCTGCAGCTGTCTATGACAGCAGTTGAAAATGTAGTGCCATACAGTTGAAAGGAGAGCTCCGCTTCAGTGAACGCGGCTCCTCCTCCACCTACGCACATTCGTGCTCATCTGCTCCCCTCGCACACACTGTAGCGGCCGGGTCAAGTCTCCCGCCGGCTCCATGCTCCCCAAAAGTTTTCCAGGTGCCACGCTGGGAGCCCACCCAAGCATGGCAAAATTGTTATAGCCAATGGGGCCCAATCCCCCATTGGCTCCAGGTCCCCCCAAACAGCCTTCCAGCTGCCATGCTGGGAGCCCACCCCAGTGTGGCAAATGTCCTGCGTCGTCTTCCTAAAAAAAAAAAAGTAAACAAAAAAAAGTTTCCTCGGCGGTCTCCCTGCCCACTCGCGCCCACCCTCTGCACATTCTACCTCCCCACACCCCCCTCACCCCATACTTCCATCCGGAGGCCAGCAAGATGATCTTCGGGGGACCGGGAACACGTCTGCACTCTTCAAAGCCAACCGTGAACTAAAGAAATGCCGGTAAGCTGTATAATGCAATAAACAGGTTTTTTTTTCAACTTTAATGCATATCTCAGGTATTTTTGGGAATTTTGGCACCAAATTTTCAACATGGGGTTTTTGGACCCCTCCTCATGCATTCTGGAACTGTCATGGCGTTAATGGGGCCCGAAGGGTGATTTCGCAGTTACCGTGAAATCACCTTCGGGACTGATTAACGAACAACAGTGCCAGTGTTCATAAGATGGGCTCTCAAAAGCCTATGTTGCAGATTTGGTGAAAAAAGTCCCAAAAATGACTGATTTCTGGCGCTGCATTGCACAGTTCCTACGCTATGCGCTCGTAAGTTCGCAAATTTTAATATTTGCACTCTGGATTTTCAACATTACCATTTTACCACACCTCCTTATGAGCAGTACAGCTGTCATTTTTCACATCTCGCCCAAAATGTGTTTCCGCGCATGTAGCACACAATGACGCGGTTGGTGTGTGAAATCAATGTATCGGACAGATTAAGAAAATCACAGTGACACTGTTCATGAGCAGAGGTCTTAAAATAGCTATGTTAAAAATTTGGTGAAAAAATTCCCCAAAATGACTGTTTTAGGAGCGCACATTGCGCAGTTCCTACGCACGCTCGCAAGTTTATGGATTTTTAATATTTGCACGCCAGATTTTCAACATTGCCATTTTATTACACTTCTTTATGAGCAGTACAGCTGCCATTTTTCACATCTCGTCCAAAATGTGTTTCCACACATATAGTGCACAAAGGTGCAGTCAGTGTGCGAAAGCAAGGTTTGGGACAGATTAAGAAAATCACAGTGACACTGTTCATGAGCAGAGGTCTTAAAATGCCTATGTTGAAAATTTGGTGACTAAAGTCCATAAAATGACGTGTAACGAGTGAGCATTGCACAGTTTCCTCGCACCCTCGTAAGTTCATGAATTTGTAATATTTTCAGTCCAGATTTTCACTAGTGGCATTTTCCACAATTCCTTATGAACAGTACAGCTGTCATTTTTCACAACATGGCGAAATGTGTTTTCTCACTTTCAGCACAAAAGGAAAAAATTACTCACCTTAGTAATGTTGTTTCTTCTAATGGAGTCTTGCTATATTATGACAATTGCAGTTTGTCCCACCATTAGAACTGCTCCGAGGTGAAATAGTTAACTCCATTCCATGAATGGAACTTTGAGCACGAGCTCTAAAATAGAAGCTCTGTCTGTGGAGATTCAAACCTGAACTGTCAGATCTTCGAGCAAAAACTCACTAAGGTCTGTGTGGAAGCTGTAACCTACACTAGCCAACTGGCTACCTAAATAATAACACCCATTGCTGGTCCCAACACCCAATACTCAAGTCAGGGACCAGAATTACTAATACAATTTAACAAAATGAGAATAAAACAAGAGAATAATAAAACACCACACCCCAAACCCCAAAAGGGTGAAGCAGCTAAAAAGGGCATAAAATAGTGCCCACACTAGGTTGCCACACCCTATCAAGTAGAGGTTCTGAGAGGGGCAGGCTGGGGGGTCATAATATAGCAAGACTCCATGAGAAGAAACAACATTACTAAGGTGAGTAATTTTTTCTTCAAACAACATGAAGTCTTGCTATATTATGACAATTGCAGACTACACAACAGTACCTCCATGGAGGAGGGACAGAACCTACTTAGGAATAGGCTCTGAAGAACAGCTGTGCCAAACCGAGCATCTCTCCTAGCCTGGACATCCAGGGAGTAATGCTTGGTGAAAGTGTGTACTGTTTTCCAAGTAGCAGCCTGGCATATCTCCAATATAGGGATGTCTCTGGCAGCAGCTAGAGACATGGCTGTACCTCTGGTAGAATGAGCCCTCAAGCCAGAGGGGGGATCTCTGCCCAGTTTCTGATAACAAAATTGGATACAAGAGACAATCCACCTGGCAATTGATCTCTTAGTGGCAGGTTTCCTTTCCCAACCTCACCAAAAGTGAGGAAAAGTTGGAGGGATTCGAACCTGTGACCCTTGGTACGTTCTATATAGTAACTAAGAGCCCTCTTAACATCCAGGCTGTGCAATCTCCTCTCACCAGAAGAGGAGTGTTCAGAAAAAATACTGGAAGGAGATAGATTGGTTAAGATGGAAATCTGAAACCACCTTAGGCAAAAACTTCCTGTTAGTCCTGAAGACTACCTTATCCCTGTGGAAAGAAATAAAGTCAGTTTCTACTGACAAGGCTGCAACTCACCTATCGTCCAGCAGAAATGATAGCCACTAGGAAAACAGATTTCCCAAGTTAGATACTTCAGCTCTGCAGAAAACAGAGGTTCAAGGGGTTGCATTAACTGGGCAATGCAAACATTAAAGGTCCCAGGCAGGGGCGATCCGAAAAAGTGGATTAGTATGGAGTAATCCCATAAAAACTTGGAAAAACACAGGGTGAGCGGAAAGAGGATGACTCTCCTGCTGAAACAAAAGCAGAAACAGCTGCCAAATGAACTCTCAGGGTAGCTGGTCTGAGGCCCAAGGAATTAAGATGGACCATGTAATCTAACACAATGGGCAAATCAGCAGATTCTGGGGAAATATGCTTCCCAGCACACCAAATGGAAAACCTTTTCCATTTAGAATTATAAGTAGCCCTAGTGGAAGGCTTCCTAGAAGCCTTTAGGATTTAAAGGACACCCTGAGAGAGGTGTAAGTCAGCAAACTCTAACTCCTCAAGAGCCAGGCCTTGAGGTTGAGGGATTTGAGGTTCGGATACCAAACTCTCCCCTGAGCACAGGTTAATAGGTTGTGATTCCTGGGGAGGAAAAGGGGAAGATGGACTGTCAGGGACAGAAGGAGTGGGTACCAGGGCTGCCTGGCCCAATCCAGGGCAATCAGGATCATCCTGCAAGGCTGAGATCTGATTTGACTAACACTTTGAATAGGAGAGGGAAGGGGGAAAAGCATAAAGAACTTCTCTTCCCAATCCAGGAGAAGGGCGTCCAGGGGGACTGAACCCAACACTGGAGGCCTGCAACAGAACAGTGGAAGTTGGTGATTGTCTGGGGCTGCAAAAAGATCTATCTGAGGGGTGCCCCAACTGGCAAAGACTATCCCCAATACTTGAGGATCCAGGGACCATTCGTGATGGCCCTGGGAAATCCTGCTGAGAGCATCTGCTAGGACATTGTCCTTTCCTGGAAGGTGAACTGCTATGAGGGAAGTGTTCAGGGAATAGGCCAGAGACCACAACTTCATTGCCTCGGAGCACGAGGCCGAAGACCAAGTGCCCCCCTGCTTGCTGATGTACCACATTGTTGTGGTGTTGTCTGTTCAGACTTGTACCACTTTGTTCTGAACAGATGCAGAAAACGCTTGAAGAGCTAAAAAGACAGCTCTGAGCTCCAGAAAATTGATGTGGAGCAGAGATTCCTGGGGGGACCACACTCCCTGAGTGGAGAGGTCGCCCATGTGGGCTCCCCCCCAGAAGGAGACATCTGTGTGAGAGTCAAAGTGTGAGCAGGGGAATGAGGGGACCCCAATCTCAAATTGCTCTGATCCTGCCACCACTGGAGGGCCTGGATCAAGGTTCAGTCACTGGGACCAACTTGAAAGGGGTCTCTTCTCTGAGACCAATAGGCTCTCAAGTGAAACTGAATGTCTCTCATCTGAAATCTTGCTCCCTGCACAACAGCTGTGGATGCAGCCATGTGCCCCAGGAGCTGCAGAAAGTGTCTTGCTGGTCGAGAGACCTGCAGAGTGAAGGAGGAGGCCGAGCCACTAAATTCCTTACCCTTTCTAAGGGAAGAAAAGCTCTAGCTAGGTTTGTGTCCAATTCTGCCCTTATAAAGGTGAGTACCTGGACTGGTTCCAGAACCGACTTTGGTAGATTTAGCAGAAAGCCCAGGGAGGTGAGAAGCTGCTGGGTGACTTGCAGGTGAGATTTTACCTGTTCTGGGGACTGGCCTACAATGAGCCAGTCGTCTAGATAGGGAAAAACAGCAATCCTTTGCCTCCTTAAGTGAGCCACTGCTACTGCCACACATTTTGTGAATACCCTTGGGGCAGAGGTAAGGCCGAAGGGCATTGCTCTGAACTGGTAGATGACCTGAGGGCAGTTCAGATCTGAGGTACTTTCGATGGGAGCTTCTGATTAGGACGTGAAAATAGGCATCCTTGAGGTCCAGGGAAGCTAACCAGTCCCTGGCCTTAGAGAGGGTAAATCATTGCCAGAGTTACCATTTTGAACTTTGGTTTCAAAGATGCTTGTTCAGATATCTGAGGTCTAAGATGGGCCGCCATTCTCCTGTCTTTTTGGGGTAAGGAAGTATCTGGAATACAGACCCTGCCCTGGTGCAGGGAGGAACCCTTCTACTGCTCTGAGAGCCAACAGGGTTGAGACCTCTGCTTCTAGAGCAAGGGTCTCTGAAGAACTGCAGGTAGAAAAACCTGGTTCTCATCTTGGGAAACTTTTTGAAGCTGAGAACCAGACCCTGGCTTACTACTTCCAGAACCCACTTGTCTGAGGTTAAAGACGCCCAGTTCTGACTGAAGTAAGCCAACCTGCCCCCTACTGGTAAAGGAGAATCGGCCCTGGGCACCCCATCAGGGTGCCTGCTTAGCAGGTGCTTTAGGCTGAGGGGTGGGAGCAGGCCTGCCCACACCCGTCTGCCTCTGCCTCTGAAGAAGCCCCTCTGAGCATAAGCAGAGAGCCTGAGTCTGATAAAAGGCCTGAAAAGGCCTACCCCTACCCTGGGGTATGCCTCTGGGGAGTGGCTTGCAGCTCCTTAGCTTGAGGCACTTTGTAAGTGGTCCTATATTCATCCATCTTTTTCATGTAATTCTCTGTCTGCTCCCCAAACAGAGAATTTCCCACACAGGAAAATCCAAAGCCTTAGTTTGGGTATCCTGTGACAGGCTAGTACACCTGAGCCAGGCCAACCTACAAAGCTACAGATGTGGCCATGACTCTAGAGGAAACATCATTAACATCCACAACAGCATGAAACTGCACCTTAGAAACCTCAATGCCATCGGCAGCCACCTGTTCTAGTTCGCTAGCCAGCTGGCCATGGGCTTGTTTAGCTAATTCCATAACAGTATCCCATCTAGATTTCTGATACCTTGCTACATAAGCCATATAATTTGTTTGCCTGAGTCCCAAGGAGGCTGCCATATACTGTTTTTTGCCATGGCATCAATCTTCCTGAATCCTTGTCAGGAGGATGTAAGCCAGGGGAATATTAGCTTTATCACAGGCTGCAGCCTGAACTACTAACATGACTGCATTGCTGTGAAAGGAATTCTGTATCAGGACCTGACAATGTGTACCTTCTGTCCATCTTTTATCTACAGGAGGCACAGAATTAGGAGTTTTAAAATTTTTATTGTTTGTTTCCTAAAAGACTTATGCAAAGGAATAGACAATCTCCTAGACTCTGGTATATCCATAATTTCTACAAAATCAGGTTCCTCTTGCTCATCACAGCTTCCTCCCATGGGAGCTGGAGGGATTCAGCAACCCTTTTTATAAAACAGAAAAAGAGAAGGGGACTCAGAAAGCATAGGGGGAGATTGTAAGGGTCAGTCTGGGGAGATGTCCGGTTCAGTGGGCACACCCAGACTCTCTCAGTCACATTCACACTGATCATCATCATGCCCCCCCATGCTCTTGGTTCATAAAAATCTCCAATATCATATTCCTGAACCGGTGGAACCGGCCGAACCAACCTTTTACCAGACAGTGGCGGTTCGGACGGAACCGGAGAAAGTGACTGTACAATTTGTACAGCTTTTGCTAGTTCTGCAGCAGTTGGAGAAGGAATTTTGGACTCCATACCTGCTGATTTTCTTTTTTTTATTAGCTTACTTTTGCCCGAGGAAGTCTCGCCCTGGTCAGAGGGCACTCCCTCCAATTCGGTTGGCACCGAACCGGGCTGGCCATCCGGGTCAGCGGACTTTTTGGCCTCTCGTTCCCTGAGCCTGCCCACTCTCTTATCCAGGGTGGCTGCAGGGAATTTTTTACAAATCTGGCAGTCTGAAATGAGGTGGTCAACCCCAGACAATAAACACATGTAGTGTGTGGGTCAGCCTTGGCAAAGGCTTCCCCACAGACACTACAGTGTTGAAACCCAGTGGGCCCGTTTTTCTTTTGGGTTTCTCAGACATGATGCCAGCCTAACCAAGAAACTTGCCCTTTTAACGGCAGTGCCAGGCAAGACACCCTTATTGGTTCCCAACCGTGTCACGGGTCATGGAAAAAACCGTAATGAAATCCGGTTTTTTTAGAACCGATAAGAACCAGGAACCGCACTCTAAAAGCTTTAAAATGCTTACTCTTTAAGGTTTTAACCAACCTGATCGGTTCGAACAGAACCGATAAACATTTACAAGTTCCACACAGAATAAAACCTGTCTATTACTTACAATACCACAGACAGAGCTTGAACCGATCGGTTTGCGGTTAAAATAATTATACTCGTGGTTTAATTTAACCAAGAAAATACTGTTTAAACCGAAAAATGAACAAAGCAGTAGGAGAAATCTCCGGAGCGACTGTTCAGTGAGGCGGAGTAAAGAATCTGACAGTTCAGGTTTGAATCTCCACAGACAGAGCTTCTATTTTAGAGCTCGTGCTCAAAGTTCCATTCATGGAATGGAGTTAACTATTTCACCTCCAGAGCAGTTCTAATGGTGGGACAAACTGCAATTGTCATAATATAGCAAGACTTCATGTTGTTTGAATGCGTGGTCGCTGTGGGGGAAATCATTGTTCAGGACAGATAAAGAAAATCACAGTGACACTGTTCATGATTGGAGGTCCCAAAATGCCTGTGTTGACAATCTGCTGTAATAAATCCCCAAACTAATTACATTACTTGTGTGCGTTGCACAGTTTCTATGCACGCTCGTGACTTCACCATTTTTTTGAATATTTTCACTGCAGATTTTCAACATTGCCATTTTTTTACACCTCCCCATGAACAGTACAGCTGTCATTTTCCACATCCTGTTCGAAATGTGTTTCTGCACCTGTGATGCTAAATGCCAGTCACTGTGCAAGAGCAGCTTTCGGCTAATAAACTGATATTGCCACTGTTCATGAGGTGGGGGGGTCACAAAAAAACCATGTTGAAAATTTGGAGTGAAAATACCAACGAATGCCTGAGGTGTTAGGGTTCGATCATAACTCAACCCTGTAAAGAATGACAGGCATCAGGGGTGTGACTTGGGATTCTCGCCTGTAATGCTCATACCATTCTACACCCTGCAGCCCCAAATTCCTGGTAGTCTACTGGTAGCCCTCCGGTAGTCCAGTGGCACCCCATGCACACAGGACCCTCAGTCCACCCAACTCCCCATCATCAGCAGGCAGCATACCCACCCGCATACCTCTGACAGCTTACGGTATGTGCTGCAAGCTCACTGATCCACACTGTGGACCAATGAGCTTGTAGTGCATACTGTAATAATCATTCACAACGTTGTGACCCGGGGTGGGGCAAAAGGATATTTCGGTGATCGGCATGCCGGATTGGGGGTACCACTAGACTACCAGGAAATTACAAAAGCATATATTGGGCCATCAGGGATGCTGGATGGGAGGGGGTATCACTAGACAACCAGGAAAATTACAAAAGGATATTTCGGGTGATCAGGGATACAGGCAGGAGGGGGTACCAGTGGATCACCAGAGTGTTCTGAAATAGGATTTTACATCAATTGGGGATACAGGCAGGAGATAGGTACCGCTAGACTGTCGGGAATGTATAACAGCTGGTTCGGCCACTCAGTGAGATGGGGAGTGAGTACTACTGCGGCACCTGGTACAGGGACTGCATGTTGTGCAGGAGTGCCAGGCGCATTTGCTTGCCAGCCCTGCACCACTCATACAAATGGGGCCATAATGACATGCAAATGGCCCCATTTACACTTTTAGCGCATTATGGCCCCATTTGCATATATGTCCCGAACATCAGGAATTTGCACACGGCGTATCTCTGATGTGCTGGCACATTTCCCATTTCTGGCATTCAGACCTGTCGGGGGGATGTGCCAGCACATTGTATTTGCGCTGTGGGCATTTTGTGGTGTATTCAGGTGACATGTGCCATGGCACATCTCCTATGAATATATCCCTTTGTTGCTCCAGTGCTACTTAGTTGCTCTGCACAACCACTTGCGCCACTGCAAGACGCAATTTTGAATAGCGCGTCCATAGTAGACAAGTCATCAGTTGTTATCATATAATAACAGCAATTATCAGTGGAGATTTATCTCCATGCCTATTGCATAAATAACAAAATACACCAGACACACTAAGACAAGAATAAATCATTGTTATTATGCAAGCACGACAGAGAGATGAATGCTATCATTGCCTACTTGTAAGTTTCCTGTTGAACCATTTGGTTCTTATAATGTCCAAACACTGAGGTTTTGTAAGCATTATAAACCGTAATATGTGTAGGATCTATCTATATATATTGGCAGCATCACTTCTGTGTCAACACTTGACTGCCCTGTGGTGGAGGCCCATTGTTAATGCAGGTTTCGAGATGCTTCGAAGGGTAGGGACTGCAGTTTCCAGCATGTGCATGCCACAGCACACATGCATTGGAGTGGTCTGGGGGACTGAGGACAAAAACAGAAATTTGGCAATCAGGTGGGCTGTAGGAAGCCCTGCTTGCTGTCCCTTAACCAGACCACCACTTGGTCCCTGAGGCACATCTGGATTGTGCTCCAGGGAGGAGGGCAACCCTCCTCTGGCCCTGCTGTGGGGGAAATCCAGGGGATATTCAAGCCCCCCAGGGCTGGGAGAGGGGGCAGCTGGCTATGGGAAGCAGGGACAGTGCTGAGCAGTCACTTGCTTGAGCCAAGGATAAAAATCTTTATGGCAAAAAAAAAAAAGATTATAAAATATTTTCTTACGGGAAGTAGCATTGACAGTGGGTGGGGTGGCGACCCTCTGTCTGGTCTGATTCACTGATCCAGTCAGTGCATCTGACTGATTCTACTATCTGTCCATTTCTTGAAGCCCCCCCACAGATTGTGTGGCACACTGGGAGCCCACCCCAGTATACCTCCATTTATCGGAAAGCTGACTGCGTTGGCATCTTCCTGCTCCCACCCCACCCCCATTGTGTGGCACACTGGAAGCCCACCCCAGTGTGCCCAACATTTTTTTCCTTTTACCTGTAAAGAAAGCCATCCGCAGTGTTGATTTTTTTTTTCCGGTCCCTGAACCAAAGAAAACAGTCCCTCGCTGTTGGTGGTGCACCCAAACCTGCACCCACCCTCTGCTCACTCCACTTCTCCACATACACATACACACACCCTCACACCATGCCTCCGGAGATCCAGCTGCACTCTTCAGTGCTGACCGCAAACTGAAGAAATGCTGCCATCTCAGCTTATTTCCTTTGAAATGGGGTGAGAGCATAACTGATGAAGACCTCAAGGCATACTGCGACACCTGTCCAGTGTCTGTAGGGTAGGGTGAGGTGGAATAACAACACTGCTATTATGCCAGTACCCAAAGGCACACCCCAATGCCTGTCAGTCTCTTAAGGGTGGGAGTGGGGGCTGTTGTTGCTTCAATACTTCACTGCCATTCTTGTTATGCATCTCTCTAACTCCTGTGCTACCATTACCAATACCAGCAAGCAAATATTCGGCATTGACAAATGCTTGTTATGTTAAGGGGCGGTAGTTAGTGTTCCAACAGCTCCTTATGTTGAGAGCAGCCGCTGGCTGGGTCTGAGCAAAGCGAGCGAGGAGAGAAGGTTCTCAGTAGAGTAAGGAGCCCAGACTGTGCACTCCAAGGAGGATTCAGGTAGAACTGCTGTGAAGGAATACCTGCTTCTGCACCTGTTGGAGTCTGCCTTTCCTCCGTGATTGGTCTCTGTCCCAGTTGGTGAAGATCAGCGAAGCTCAGCAAACAGTAAGGCTAGGGGCTGTACTGCACTTGACGTATGCTTCCTTGGGTTGCCCTTTATTTCTGAGCTGTTGTTTCTGGCTATTAAATTTGTGTTGTCATTACTTTGCATTTAGTTTATGATTCTGTGACTAACTTTCAGAATATGCTAATTAATTCATTCAGCATTTTCAAGGCACCACACCATCTTTTACACCTTTTTCTTTTTTAAACCACAGAGCATATGCATAAATGCTTGGTATTGAAAGTCTTTTCACATTTAGCTAAATCCTGCCACAGAAGTACTCGAGAATTAAGGTCCAAAACAGTATGCAAGTCAAGATATAAGGAGCAGCTTGAGTTGGTTTCAGACCACATGCTAATAACATGTTAGGGAATGCGGCCTCTATTGTAGAGAGAAGAGTTTGTGATTCTGTTCATAATTAAGTCACATCCCAGTCAAACTCTAGGATCGGAAGCAGTACAATTCACATACATTACAGTAAAGACTATTTTAAGTCAAAAGAGGTACCACTAAAGAAGCTTGCACTAACAAGTCTCCTCCTTCATCCTTCTGTGTTCCAGCAGTCAACACCATGACAGTTTTCCTAGCAGTCCTTAAGTCAAGGTTCAACAAAGTCAGTCTGCATGCCTTCCATGAGAGTTAGAGTGAGATTAACAGAATTTGCAGGCTCGAGGCTAGATAGAGTGTCCGGATGGCCACTGGAGTTCAAATTTGTGAGTAAAAAAGAAAATGGCTGAAAATGAAAATTTGCAGTTAAATATCACCAGGAAAGTTGAACTGCTGTGGCAAAAGCAGTGGACATTGCAGAGCTCCCAGATTTCGAGACCAGACCCAACCCAATTTCTTTTAATACAAACATATCAGGATTCTTTTTAGAGCTCTACAATATCCAGTTTTATACAATAAAGATTATAATGTATGGTAGAACGTTGTTACATGGTGATTTTCATCTTTTCCCCATGTTGTTATGCTAGTGATGTGACGTAATTAAGTTGTTAACCTATCGATGGCATAACAAAAAAGAATGCTGCTGAGATAGCGTGTTTATTGCATTTCTGATTTTAAAACCTGTTACCAATGTTATTTTTAAAAAGTAAAAAAGTACATCAGTGAATGAGTTTTAACATCTGGCACTTGGGTTAATATCCCAGTACTGACACTGTAGTGCATCATGAGAGGGGAGCTGCACTTCTGAGGTGCCGTCTTTCGGATGAGACATTAAACCGAGGTCCCATCTGCCTGGATTGGTGGTAGTTCAGGTGGATGTTAAAGATCCCATGGCATTTATCGAAAAGAGCAGGGGAATTTCCCCAGTGTCCTGGCCAAATTTCCCTCATTCACTTAAAATACCACCAACAGCATAATCTGGTTCAATGTCAGTTGACATTCATCTGTATCCCCTCCCCAGGGTCGTGCCTGAAAATAGGCAAGATTTGTCTAGTGCACTCACCGGTCAACAAAAAATAAATAAATAAATAAATGTGTTTTGGCAACCTTGACACCACGTGTCCACGTCTTCACTCAGAGGTAAGCATTTAATTTGTTTTAGCTTCTATTTTTGTGAACTATGTGCCGGACTGCTTCCTCATACACTATAAAAGACAATGTATGGGGAGCAGTTACCAACCTTGTTGAATTCTCATCTTGAAGTTACCATAATAATAATACTTTTATTTATACCGCGCCTTTCCATTTTCAAGGCGCCTTACAATTTAAAACACTTTAAAACAGACTTTAAAATCCGAAATCTTAACATAGATATACAGACTTAATCAGAATACAATTCAATTTTCCACAAATGCGCTCTCAAGGTTTACAGACCATGGTAACCTCTTGATGCGAATACAATGCAGTTGTTAACTGCTCCTCATACATTATCCTCTATGTACTTCCCTCCCTGGTGTGGCTCACATCCCAGGCCTCAAAGCATTTATTATTTAATACTTTGCGCTTTTCTTAGAAATTTTTCTGACTGGATGCATTATGCCCGAAACCATTTACCCCAAAGTCCTGCATCATTTAGAGAAAATGGGTGGACCCAAATCTGTCATACAAACAGTGACATAAAAGTTAGCAGAAACATCCCAGAGGCTACCTAACCGGTAGGTTCTGTGTCCCCCTTCTTAGCTTATATGCACTGAGGTAATTGTTTGACAATTCCTGACATCAGTCTCTTATCTTCTTTCAAGTCAACCAATATTAACAGGCCTAATAAAAGAGCAACACCACAGGGAAATCACAAAAAAATGTACAGCGAGTGACCCAAATTTTGTAAGCTCTGAAAAGTTTGATTTCAGAGCAGCTCGAATCTCCATCCCGTATCTAGAACCCACAAGATCAGTCAGTTCTGCCCAGCAGACCACTCATCCCAATTAGTTGTATTAAATTATTATTTTTAGTAATAAAGGATTCGCAGACAGCACATTTATCATCATATTAATGTTGGAAGTCAAAGTTGGCAAAAAGACTATAGAAGTCTCTACTGGGCCCTTGTTTTGCAGCCTTTAAACCATTGTACTCTTTGATTCCATTTGGTGCCCATATTTTAAGCTTTGTGTGGAAAAGTAGTCCATATTTCAATCCTGCTTCTTGTAGTCTTTTCTTATTGGGGAAAAAAGCATCCTTTTTCTTGATTGTTTCTAGTGGTAAGTCACTGAAAATTTTAAGCGTACAGCCTTCAAATGAAATTGCAATGTGGTGTCACGTAAAGCTCTTTGAATATGCACCTTATGCTGGAAGTTGAGCAGTTTTAATACAAAGGAGCTTGTTTTTTCATTTTTATTTGGTTTGGGTTTTAGAGAACGGTGAGCCCTTTCAATTATGTATTTGTTAGCACCAGGTGGTGGACCAGCAATACTAATAAAAAGACGTCAGGCAAACTCTAATATTAGAGTCAGAGCCCTCAATTCCCTCACATAGACCAAAGATCCTTAAATGTTACATCAATTATGACTTTCTAGATCCTCAATTTTAACTGTTAATGTATTGATTTTTCTGCTGCTAGAAAGTCTTTCTGTCTGCAATTTTGTAGTCACATCCTCAATACTGCTGACTTTAACTTCCACATAATGGATCCTTTTTTTGTGAACTGACAGTTTTTCCTTAAATCCTTTGCTATCCTCTGCCATGGTATTCAAAGTTAGTTTCATCCCTGCTATCTCTTGCATTAAAATGTCAATGTGAGCTACCATTAGTGGACATGTGATCGTTTGTTTTTTTGGCTCTGAACTCAAATTTTCTTCTGAGCTGTTATTAGAACATTCAAGTGGTCATTTTTTGGTATTTATTTCTAATTCTTCAGACATTATAACAAGATTCTCCTCCATTTTCAAAACAGAATATAGAAATAATGTAAAACTTTCCTTTGTTAGTGTGTAGACTAGTCTGTGACAGATCACCTGTTTGTGACAATGATGTGCTGGCAAAGTTGGATGTTATGTCACGGCAGTTGTAGAGTCAGTGTCTACTACTTAGCATTGTTTCGGACTCGTTACAACACCAAATAAATTATCTTTTGGTTTTTTTGTTGACTATTTTTCCCTCCGGTCATGATCTATGGGGCCTCTCTCAGGCACCCTGCCTGCTCCTGCCCTGCCTGAAGTCCTCTGACCTGAGCCTCCTTTCGCCTCTCCTCAGCCAATAGTCAGCAGCCCCAGCTTAACCCCTCCAGGGTGAGGCTGCTCCTCCTCTTTGGGCGCTCTTGCACACACAGTCTCCAACTGTGGGTGAGGCCTCCGGACGGAGGAACCTGGAAGGCCAGGCAGGATGGACCTGGTTGTGGGCATGGGGGCAGGTGCCGTCGCCTACCCTGCAGACTGAGCTTTTCCCTTGTTCTGATGCTCACCCCCATCGTGGTGCAGCCCTGATGCAAATGATGCATGGCAACCCTATCTTGCATCAGCCAGCTGATACATGCTACCCTCGTGCTGTAGTACCCCGGTCTCCACGGGAGCCACTTGCTGCAGCTGGGCAATCTAGCCCGGAGAAGAGCAGCCCGCAGGTGCTCAATCCTCGATCCGCCCCTGCTGACTCCTGGCGCCCGAGCTTGCTCCTGAACTCGGCTCGCCGGTGTATCGCGAGGTGTGGCGTCCAGTGCCTCAACCCTCAGCGCCACCAGGCCAACAATAAATTATTTTTTTAACTGTATTTTATAAGAAAAGGTAAAAAAATAAATAAAACAAGTTAATTAACAATTCTCATTTACTGTGTAGAAGTCGGGAGGTAGGCCACCCGGAGCTCATTCGCACACATCCATCCTGTTTGCTGACATTCAATCAAATCACCTACAACTCTTTCAATGAAGTAATACTTCTTCACATCCCTCTTAAACCCTCCAGCTTCATTGCATGTCCCTGGTCCTGGTGCCTTTTCTTATTTGAAAAAGACTTCCCTCCACCCTGTTCACCCTGTGAGGAACTGTCATCGTCTCTATACTGCCCTCTCTCACTCTCCACTTTTCCAGGGTGTAATGTTAAGATGCCTCAGTCTCTCCCTCATAGCGCTTTTGGTGCAGTCTTGCAACTGCTTAGTTGCCTACTCTGGACTGCCTCCACCCTGTCTATATCCCTCTAAATTGCTACCTCCAGAACTGGGTACCATACTCTAGGTGGGGTCTCATCAGTGAGATATACAGTACAGCAGCAACACACCTCTCTCCTCTTGCTGGAGATACCCTCCCTATGTGCCCTTGCATCTTACTAGTCTTACCCACTGTCACACTGCCCTGCCACTTTGAGGTCATCAGTTATGATAACCCCAAGGTTGTCTGCCGTTTTTAACTTTTTATTTACTGCACTTAGGCAGTCACTGGTCCACCAACCCATCTGCCCCTCGTCCCCAGCCCTGTCACCCCACCACCTCTGAGACTTATCTTCACCGACTGACAGTGTTCCACAGTTTTCCTCATGGCAGAGCCCCTGGACTCCCCACCTATCCTGGGAGGTGTTTAGTTCAGATGCTGGTCTGGGAGCTCAATAGGTGGGTGCAGGACCTGTGATGAAGCGACATTATCCAGGCAGTCTAGGACTGTTTTTTCATCAACTAACTCTCCCCTTGACACTCCATGGGGATGGCAGCAGATGTAGGGCAAGCTACAACCATGTCATCCAGTGGGAGCATCCCCACCTGGAACCACTGCCCTGAACTGGCACAGGTGGTATGAACCCAATGGGCCATCAATGTGAAGCAGTTCCACTCCTTCACCAGAGGCAGAGACTATCAACAGGATGCTCAATCCACCTCCACCCCTCAGTCGGCCTCCCAGTGGCCCAGGCTCGTTCCCAAACTCAGGTCACCGGCGTGGTGGCAGGTGAGGCAAAGTGACTCTGTGCCACTGGGCCAGCCTTGACTTTTTTTAACTTTTTATTTTAGAAATGTTTATTCACATAATATAGGCCAGTGATTCTCACTCCATGGCTCGCGAACCACATGCAGCTCTTCTAGGTACCATTTGCAGCTCTTTTTGAAGCTCTTTTAACACATAATTAACTCAGTGTAATCTGCGACTCTTCAAGGTATGAAACCCTGTTTATCATAATTGCAAGTGAATTGTGAGTGTAAATTAGCTCATCTTGTGGACGTGGCCCCGCTGCGAAACTAATGCAAGTAGTTGGAACTTGGTGAGATTGGTTTTACTGACACTTCATTTTTGAGATTCTGTATACATTTATATACATGGATGGTTTCAGCATCTCTCTCTGTGCTCAAAGTGACACAAATTACACAATATTCCAGATCACAAGGACGTGGGGACACAGACTCTCGACCAAAAGAAGGACTCCAGGTTACAGACACGCAAAAGGGGGTTACAGATACACAAATACAACCAGTGACAGGGCATGCAGACATACTGTACAATATGTGTAGCTGCTTTCCTTTTGCATGAGATTGTAAATTAATGTAATACTGAGTGTCCGTGTTCTGTATTTGATCAAGATCTGCTGTGGAATATTATATAGTCTCACTACCTGATTGGCATATACAAATGATTATATTTATTACTTGAAGCAGTTTACAATTTGTAGCTAAGATAATTGCTTCCACTTGATGTGACGCTTAATTCTATGTCTGTTTTATCTTAATGCTCTTGCTAGAATTATGTTAGTTCCTTTTTGTACTGTTGTATCTCAAATCGATGTGGAACCTTTGTAAATGAGCTTCTAGCTCAAAGGTTGTAATCCGAGACTCTAATAAAGAAATAAATACATATTAGTGTGCATTTGCCTAAATTTAGTATGACATTTATGTTGTAGCTCTTGGCCAGCGTTGACTGCCCATGTGACTCCTGAGCCAGTGAGGACTGAGTGTCAGTGATATATGCATACAGGAAACAAAAACAAAATAATTTTATAACGTGTTATACACAGAATAAATAAAATATCATACATGACAGCAATAAAGACAAACATATATTTCACGACAAAGACAGCATGCCTAAGTCCATAAGTGATGAGATCCAAGATAAAAAGGAAGATCTGTGTGCATTTATTTAATCTGACATGAGCAAACAAACTTGTCTCAGCCATTCCCAAAAAAAATAAAACTAACATCTACTAGAGGGATACAAAACCAGGTTATTCCCTGTATAATAGTTAATTGAAACATTTGTGAGCCTAGTCCGGTATTATTATCTTGGAAACCTCTATAATAACTAAAAATGCTTTATAATTGTAATAAATTGTGATTAGAATATAAATATGAGCACTAACATAGGTTTACATGTGTACTGAGCATTACACATTTGCAAAGCAGTAGTGTTTACATATTGGTAGAACCAGCGCATATAAACATGCTCATATTGAAACTCATGAACTTTCATTTAAGCTAGAGCATATTTCTCAGTTTTAATTCCAATTCTAAGCTCTACAACTCTAAATAAGCTTATCTCTTAGCCACGGTGGAAACCATTTTTTTATCAAATTTATAATCAAACATACATGCCAGAATGTTAGTCATAAAACATAACAGTACCTTCTGTAGTGCCCAGAAAAGAAATAAAAACCAAGAATGTTCAAGAAATTATTCACTATTGAGAGTTATGTAAGTACAATTACTGGCGAAATTTTTTGTATGGGCTCAGCCAGTTGATATTACAGAAATAACCTGTGGATTTTGCTGCAAATGAATATGTGTAATAACACTCAAAATTTAGAACTCCACCATTGGTTCTCCTCCTGTGTGGGCCAGCTCAACAGTTTCTCAAACATGGCAGCTCCGTATCTCTGTTAGCAAGGAGTCGCCACAAATACTGGGCCGCCACATGACTACATCTTCACATCTGGTTTATCCTGCCTTTAAATTTGAAAAAAATAAAATAAAGGTTTATCTAGTTGATTCTGTTCTTCATCACCTTCTGGCGATATTCCCAGTATGAAAGGCATTGTGGCTTACACCAATAGCAGTTCTGAAGTGCACTGTAAATCGCGATCAGAAATACTAACTTAAAAAAAATCCTCATAAAGAAAAAGAAAAGACAGACAAGGAGAGAGACAGTGTGTGTGTATATGTGTGTGTGTGTGTGTGTGTGTGTGTGTGTTACACACAGTCACAGAACTCAGGCAGCAAAAAATTGTTCACCTGCAATTATATAGAATAAAAGATGGGAAAGTGTGCATATGAGAATTTAAAGCACATCCTTGGTGTGGGATGCTTTAATAAATCCTTGGTGTGGGATGCTTTAATAAACCCCTCAGGCTTCACCCTTGGGGGTTATGTAGCTTCCCACACCTTGGGTGTGCATTAAATTCTTACATCACACACTTTCCCATCCTTTATTCTATATATCACTGGCACAAAAAAGAAAAAAATATTGATTAGTCCATAATACACTCTGCTATAGTTAATCAAGAAGAAAATTTAAAATGTACTTTCTGTTTCATAACCAGAAGTTTTAATGATCTGTTTTAATGATCTGTTTTTAAAGACAGGCTACGGTGATGGACAGATATCACTGTTTATAAAGTTTAAGTGCTATGTAAAATGTGCAACAAAAGGGCTGACATATTTTCAAAGTCTTTTTGCCAATTTATCTACATGATCTTTTTGCCATTTTAACTAACAAAAAAATTTTACTAACACAAAAAATAGCTAATAGCTGTAGCTTATCTATCCATATCTGTCCATCATATTAGGTCATTGGGAGTTCCTCTGCAGTGCCGTTTTCTTTAAGAATCTCATCAATCTGAGTTACATTCAAGATGTCTTTAGAACTTAGAGAATCAACAGACATTTGCATTAGGAATGTTTGCATTATATCTTGTATCACGTGTAATTGAGGCACATGTTAGGGAAGCATAGGAAAACCAGGAGCAGTTGTAGAATTCACCAAAATATTTATTTAAACTAATAGTAACATAAAAAATAAACTTGTTCAGTATAACTATTTACAAAGGCAAAATAAACAAGCATTTGTCAATGCCGAATGTTTGCTTGCTGGCATTGGCATTGGTAGTGTAGAAGTTACAGAGCTGCATAATAGAAATGGTAGTGAAGTATTGAACTGAAGCCAACCCCACCACCACCCTGCAGAGAGTGACAGGCATTGGGGTGTGCCTTTGGGTCGTCAGGCATAATGGCCATGCCATTTCACAACACCCTACCCTGCAGACACTGACAAGTGTCACGGTGTGCCTTGGGGTCTTTGGCCCTTATGCACACCCCATTCCATCAGGAAATACAGTGAGATGGGTGTGGTATAGGAGAATGGGGTGAACTTTGGGGCCGAAGAGTCCAAGGCATACCTCGATGCCTCTCACTGGCTGCAGGGTGTGGAATGGTATGAGCATTACAGGCAAGAATCCCAAGTCACACCCCTGATGCCTGTCATTCTCTACAGGGTGGGGCGTTATGGTTGGAAACCCTAACACCTCAGGCATTCATTGGTATTTTCACTCCAAATTTTCAACATGGTTTTTTTGTGACCCCCACCTCATGAACAGTGGCAATATCAGTTTGTTAGCTGAAAGCTGCTTATGCACAGCGACTATGGCATTTAGCACCACAGGTGCAAAAACACATTCCGTACAGGATGAGAAAAATGACAGCTGTACTGTTCATGGGGAGGTGTAAAAAATGGCAATGTTGCAAATCTGCAGTAAAAATATAAAAAAAATGGTGAAGTCACAAGCGTGCATAGAAACTGTGCAAAGCACACCCGTAATGTAATTAGTTTGGGGATTTTTTTACAGCAGATTGTCAACACAGGCATTTTGGGACCTCCAATCATGAACAGTGTCACTGTGATTTTCTTTATCTGTCCCGAACAATGATTTTCCACAGCGACCACGCATCTCTGCGCTGAAAGTGTGAAAACACATTTCGACCATGTTGTGAAAAATGACAGCTGTACTGTTCATAAGGAAGTGTAGAAAAATGCCACTGGTGAAAATCTGGACTGAAAATATTACAAAGTCATGAACTTACGAGTGCGTGGAAACTGCGCAATGCTCACTCAAAACAGTCATTTTAGAATTTTTCACCAAATTTTCAAGTAGCCATTTTAAGACCTCCGCTCATGAACAGTGTCACTGTGATTTTCTTAATAAGTCCCATACATTGATTTACGCACACGATTGCGCCATTGTCGCTACATAGAAGTGGAAACACATTAGGCAAGATGTGAAAAATGACAGCTATACTGCTCATAAGGAGGTGTTGTGAAAATGGCAATGTTGAAATTCTGGAGTGAAAATATTGAAAATTCGTGAACTTCAGGGTGCGTAGGAACTGCGCAATGCACGTTCATAAAACAGTCATTTTTAGGAATTTTTCCACCAAATTTTCAAAACAGGCTTTTTGAGAGCCCACCTTATGAACAGTGGCAGTGTCATTTCGTTATTCAGTCCTGAAAGGTGATTTCGTGCAGTGACTTCGAAATCACCCTTCAGGGGTGATTAACGCCATGACAGTGAGAGCATTCATGAGAAGGGGTCCCAAAAACCCCATGTTGAAAATTTGGTGCACAAATTCCAAAAAATGCCTGAGATATGCTGCAAAGTTGAAAAACCCCTATCTATCCCATTATACAGCTTACTGGCATTTCCTCAGTTCGTGGTTGGCTTTGAAGAGTGCAGACATGTTCCCGGTCCACCGAAGATCGTCGCGCCAGAGTCCGGAGGTAGTATGGGGTGAGGGGTGTGTGGGAGGTGGGTGTGCAGTGGGTGGGCGCGGGTGGGGGCAGACACAGCGAGGGACCGTTTTGCGTTTCAGGTTTTTAAAATGAGGGCGCGCGGGACATTTGCCACGCTGGGGTGGGCTCAGCGCAAGGCACAAGGATCGCTGGTGGGGGCGTGGAGCCGGCGGGGATTGGGCACCCCGTCCAGTGATAGCATGTGTTGCCACGCTGGGGTGGGCTCCCAGCATGGCACCCTGTACTCTGGGGGGGGGGACCAGAGGAGCCGATGGGGGATTGGGCACCCCCATCAGCTATACCATGTGTAGCCACACTGGGGTGGGCACCCAGCATGGTATAAGGAACTCTGTTTTGGTGGGGGGGTGCAGCACAGCCAACAGGGATTGGGCACCCTGTCGGCTACACAGTGTGTGCGGTGGGGGCAAGCACACAGTATGCGTGCCTGTGTGTGTGTGTGTGTGTGTAGGGGAGCCGCGCAGGCAGGCGATATCTTATCGCTGCTCACTGAAGCATAGCTCCCCCTTCAACTGTACGCCACTCAGTATTTGGAGCTGTCATAGACAGCTCCAGCAGGCATTGGAGAACTGCGGCCGTGCCTGCAAACACACTGCCTGAATTGGAAGAGGGCTGCCACACCTCCGAAAACTCGGATGATGGCACTATGTTTCTTGCACATGCGTGCAAGCAAACATAAAAAGAGAACATCCATCAGAGTTTTCCTTCAATTTCTGTGTCCCTTTTCTCCTTCCAGCAATTGCAGCTGAGCTCTCTTATAAGTCCTTCTAACCCCCCATTCTTAATAAGCATCCTGTTTATTGTATGTTTCAGGCAGGTACAAGCCAGGAACACAGTGTGCCTGAGCTAAGGCCCCTTTTTCACAGCTCTTCTGCAAAAAGGCTTAAAAATTTGCACTCAGGTAACCTCTTGAGTTTCCAACAGCTTTTTGCAATCATCTCAAACCACAATTATATACATTTCAAAAATTAACACTATATAATGTCTAAACAAAGGGATCCAATATCAGTTACATTTCCACATAATGATTTGCATATATTTTTATATTAGTAGATATGCAAGGGAGGAAAAAGACAAGTAAGGGAAGGTTGAGAGACAGTGAGAGGCAAAAAACTGCAAGACTGTTGGGGTGATCAAATCCTAGGTCTCACAGGAAAATTTGGTTGTACAACCAAACAGACAAATGGACAGGAAAGGACAGATCCTTGCATTTAAACACTTTCTATAAAATAGGGACAGGGTCCTATTCCACCCTGTCACATGCACCCCTCTCCTTAAGAGGAAACCTGTTTTATCAAACAGGTTTCCAAAACTTTACATTCATTCTCTACTAACATGTGCTGCTAACTTTCAGAAATTAAGCACATGTGCATTATCCTTTATTTTCTATAACAGTACAGCAAACAATAAAGTTCAAACTCATGCATTTATTTTTCAGCCTTCAGAACCCTCAATTCCTGATCCATATCTGGACAGAAAATCAGTACTGCTATTCTCTTTACCAGATTTGTGTATCACCGTGAATTTAAATGGCTGTAGTGCCAGGTACGACCTTGTGATTCTGGAATTTTTATCTTTCATTTGGTTAATCCAACAGAGAGTACTGTGATATATTACAAGAACAAAGTCAGTTCCTAGCAAATAAAACTTAAGTTACTCCATAGCCCGCTTTGCTGCTAAACATTCCTTTTCAATGGTGGAGTACCTTTTCTCTCTGTCAAGCAACTTCCTGCTTATGTACAGAATACAATGTTCCGTCCCATCTACGTTTTGACTCAGCACTACACCTAGACCAATCTGTGATGCATCTGTTTGTAACAAAAATGGTTTCTCAAAGTCTGGGCTTCTTAAAGCAGGAGCTGAACATAATGTAGCTTTAATGGCCCTAAAAGCTTCATCACTCTCTGGGGTCCATTTCACATTATTTGGGTACCATTTCTTTGTGATTTCTGTGAGAGGAGTAGCTAACTCAGCAAAGTTGGGAACAAATCTCCGATAATAACCAGCCAGCCCTAAAAATTACCTGAAACGTTTCTTTGTTTTAGGGACAGGGCTGTTAGCTACAGCTTCTGGTATTAGAAACCTCTGGCTTAACTTCTCATATTCCCAACACATAGCCCAAATATATGGTTTCCTGCATGTCCAATGCACATTTGGTAGTATTAATAGTCAGACCTGCATTTTTGATAGCTTGGACAACTGCTCATATGTGTTCCAGGAGGATTTTCCAGTCTGGACTGTACACCACGGCATCATCCAGGTATGCAGCACAATAACCAGTGTGCGGTGATAAAATGACATCCATGTACCTCTAGAATGTAGCTGGCACACCATGTAAACCAAATGGTATGGTGGTGAACTGATAGAATCCAACAGGAGTGGCAAATGTAGTTTTGTCCCTGGATTCTTTAGCTGAAGGGATTTGCCAGTAACCCTTGGTGAGATTGAGGGTACTGATATACTTTGCACTTCCCAGTCTGTCCACCAAATCATCTATTCTCAGCATAGGATAACTGTCAAATTCTGACACTTGATTAAGTTTCCTAAAATCAAGGCAGATTCTAACACCCCCTTCTTTTTTGTTTACAATTACCATTGGAGATGACCAAGCACTCCTCAACTCCTCTATGATACCTAGTTCTTTCATTTTTTGTATTTCCTTAACCACGTCAGCTCTTAACTGCTCTGGTAACTGTATGTCTTTTGCCTAATAGGATGAGCATACCATGTCCCTATAACATGCTCAGCCCCTTTTGCTTGGCCTGGTACTGTGGTAAAAGTACTGTTAAATGTATTTAGCACATTACAAATATCTACAGTTTGTTCTGAGGTGAAGGAAACATTCACCTTTACAGCATCAGCATTTACAGTTTGTTCCAGTCTATCATAAGCTACAACAATATCTTCCTTATTGGTTTCCAGTAAAACCAGCAAAGCAGTTTTTGGCATTTTTTCAACCCATTGCTTGAGGAGGCTAGCATGGTATATCTTAGTAGGATTTTTCCTGTCAGGGGTGTCAGTCTTGTAGTTAACAGTGCCAGTACTTCTAAGAATCTTATCAGGCTCTTGCCACATCATTAACAGTTTATTTTCTGTTGTGGGCAACAGTAGCAAAACCTTTTCACCTGGCTTGAAAACTTTTTCTTTTACCCCACGGTCATAATATACCTTCTGCTGGTTTGGGGCCTCTTCCTGATTACTATGGGCAATTTCAACATATTTTGCCAGCTTCTTTCTTAGGGCACACATATAAGATGTTATAGATTGTTTCAGAGTGGGGTTATCGTCCCACGTTTCTTTTATCACATCCAGTGGCTCTCTTGGCTGCCTACCATACAGCATTTCAAATAGTGAAAATGCTGTTGATGCCTGTGGCACTTCTCTGTAGGCAAAAAGTAGGTAAGGCAAGTATTGGTCCCATTCTTTCCCTTCCCCTTTTATAAACCTTTTTAACATGTGTTTCAGGGTTTGGTTAAAATGCTCAACAAGACCATCACTCTGAGGGTCATAGGGGGAGGTTCTTATGGCAGTGACACCTAGCAGTCTGTACAGCTCCTTAAGTAATGCAGCACCAAAATTACTACCCTGATCAGTAATAATTTCTTTAGGTATGCCCATTCTGCTGAAAGTTTTTGCAAGCTCTGCTGCCACATTTGAAGCTGTGACAGTATGCATTGGAACTACTTCTGGGTATCGAGTAGCATAGTCACATACTACCAGGATAAATCTATTACCCTTTTTACTTTTGTCTAAAGGACCAACCACATCCATTGCAATTCTCTCAAAGGCACATCTACCAAGGGTAGGGACACCAGGGACACCTTGTCTTTACTAGTGACAGGGGCTACTTTGACACTCAGCACAGGAATTACAATAGGTAGCAACATCTTCAGAATTCTAGGCCAGTAAAATCTATACAGCAATCTGGCAAGTGTGCGATTCCTCCTGAGAGACCAGCCATAGGACTATCATGTACTATTTGTAACAACTCTGTTCTATACTTCTGTGGTATAACCAATTGTTCTGTCTGTTCCTTTGTCTGAGGTTTAACCCAAACTCAGTACAATAACCCATTACATTTTTTAAACATTGGACCACCCTCTTTTGGTTTTACCCCCAGCTGCTTAAAATAACCCTGGGGAGAAATATCGTTAGCTTGTTCTGAAAGAAAATCACAATCAGTTATCAATTTAGTTTCAGCATTTTCATATGTTAACCCCTTCTGTCCATCAGTCATTTGTTGCCACAGTTTCTTCAGGCATCGTCTTTCTTTCCTTCCTGGATTTCTGGATCTTGGAGCTGTGCTCAAACAAGTCTGAATCAAAATCACTGAAAGGAAAAGTGACCACATCATCTGAAATTTTCTTTGCCTGAGCTCTTGTTACCACATCTGCTGAAACATCAGGATTTACTCCTTCTTTGAATAAGTCAGTAAATCCTGGGAAGTCATTTCCAATAATCACAGGTACAGGTAACGTAGGTACTGCCCCCACTTTCATTTGGTGCGACACACCCTTAATGGTCAGAGTCACTTGGGTGGTGGGATAGTATCGAGTGTCTCCATGGATGCAGATGACACCAGTACCTGGTCCCTTTGCATAGTGTTTTCCCAGCACTTCAACATGCACTAGGGTCTGTCTGCTTCCAGATCAATGAGTCCCTTACAGTCTTATTCCCATCTTCACATCTGTTAAGTATGTGCAAATTTACCAAGGACAAATCTGTTCCAGTGCCACTCTACTTACTACAGCAGTTTCTTGCAATATGGCCTGGCTTATTACAGTTATAGCAAATAATGTCTTTGGGCCCAGATTTGTTACCTCCCACTAGAGTTCTTATCAGGCTTGGAGTTTAAATGGGAAGAAAGACTGGGCTGCTTCTGTTGGAAGCTGAGAAACTTACTATAACGGCAGAGAAAAACTAGAATGCATTTGAGGAACTGGGAACCTGGTAAACATAATATTGTTGTGGACTTGTTAGGAAGGTAAGCTATGCTTTCTACAGAAAGTTTCATTTTTTTCTTATTGGCATTAAGAAGAGAATTGCAGGATTCCATTAAAGTGTAGTAATTTTATAACCAGAGGGGGTGAAATACAACTGAAGTTGCTTGATTCCTGTGCTAGACATCTAGGATTTAGAAGGATATTTGTGCAACATTTTTTAGAAGTGTCCTGCTGGCTGAGCAGTGAGTTCATTTTTATTCCTGGGCTCAGTAGAGTGGTTTGTGTAGGAGCAGTGGTCTAGTAAATTGTGGTGTTGGTTGACTTACTGTAAAGGGCAGTACTCACCAGGGTGGTGGAGCAGTGGTGTATTGATTGTTTCTAACAGTCACCAGTGGTTGTGGTAATTACTTTATAGCCAAGGTTCTGACATCACTTCCTCAACAGGTCTTGGGGCAGAACTGTCATATTCTTAATTACCTAGCACAGTGCATAAAGGGTAAGTACACACCAAAGAAAAAAAAAAGTATATATTACTCATTGTATATTATAAGGAAGAGGACATGGGGGTGGTGCAATGCAGTGGCTGTAGGGCAGCAATTTCTGGGAGACATTCTGGAACCTCGTTGCTGCCCTATTTGCAGGCAACTGTCAGCTCTGAGGGAGGAGGTTGCCCACCTCCAGGCTGAACTGGCAAGGACTAAGGAGGCCTCCCCCACCCAAAGAGCACCAGTTCCACAACCACTGCCTCAGAGGTTGCCATGTGTGAAGAGCAGATGGACCATAGTAGGTTCTGGGAGGGTGAGGGTGGTGGAACAGAGGTGTAGTCCCCGAGTTGTACTTCTACACAAATCATATGTCAGTCTGGCAAATCAAGGTTCCTCTATGATGACACCCTCAGTTGAGACCAAGAAGAATGCTGGGGACATCCACAAGGGAGACCCACAAAAGAGTGGCAAGGGACACCACATGGGAAAGAAACAGCTTCTGATAGGGGGACTCAATTGTTAGGGGTGTAGACCTGGGGAAGGGAGAGGAGAGGGAAGTAAGGTGCCTGCCTGGTGCCATGGCTTGGAGGGACAGGAAGCAAATCCTTAGGATTGCAGAAGCAGCATCACAGGAGAGGGAACTAGATAACACTGTCCACCTCAGGACAAATGACCTAGATAAACATGAGATCAGTGCAGTGCAGGATGAATTTATGGAGTTGGGAAGGGGCCTCAGACAGGTAGCAAGCATGGTAACCTTCTCAGAGGTGCTGCCAGTCTATGGCAGGGGTAAGGCTAGGGTACTGCACACCATGCAGTTTAATGAATGGTTGCAAAACTAGTGCAGAGCACAGGGCTTTGGCTTCATTGGGGACTGGGGGTCCACCTGGAGAGATGAAGGTCTATACTGGCATGATGGTCTGCATCTGTCCAGGAAGGGAAACATACTCCTAGGTGACAGGTTTAAAGGCTTCCTTGGCAAGCTTTTAAACTAGCCAAGAGGGGAGGTGCTGATAGGAAACAGGAAAGTTCAAGCCTCCCCCCACAAAACATGGCAGATAGTAGGGTAAACACTGAGGTACAGAGCTTGACAGAGGGCAGGACAGGGGTAAATAGAAAAATAGACAAGGGCAATAAGAGCAAGGATGGGTTAAAAAAAGGATAAAGCCAACATTAAATGGAGGGCAATGAGTACCAATGAACATAGTCTGGGAAACAAGCTTCCAGAGCTAGTAGCCCTGATGGAAGAGGAACACTTGGATATTGTGGCAGTCACAGAAACATGGTATACAGAGAACCATGACTGGGATGTCAACATACCAGGGTACACAATCTACAGAAGGGACAGGAGGGTAAAGAGGAGGTGGAGTAGCTCTCTACATAAGGGAAGGGATCAAGCTACAGAACTAAAAAGTAAAGGGGAGAACAAGAGGCACTCTGGGTCACCTTGGAGACAGGGAATGGCATCACAATCCACACAGGGTTGTATACAGACCCCCGTCTCAAGGGAGGAAATGGACAAGAAAATGATAGAGGCATTCTCAAAATGGCTGAAAAAGGGAGATACTGTTGATGGGGACCTGAATATGCCAGATGTTAACTGGATGACATGGACTGCAGCCACATCCAAGAGCAGGGTCATTCTCGATGTCCTACAGAGGCATGCCTTGGACAGCTAGTGGTAGAACCCCTCGGGAGGAGCAATATTAGACCTGGTACTCTCAAATGGAGAGAGATCACAAATTTAGAAGTCAGTAGACATCTGGGAACAAGCGACCACTGCACAGTGTGCTTCACAATAAACACAACCATGGAGAAAAGCCATACAAAGACAAGGATACTGGACTTTAGAAGGGCTGACTTTGGCATAATGGGTGAATACCTGAGAATGCATTAGCAAATGGCCAGAAAGGAGGGTGGAAGAACAATGGAAAAATCAAAACTGCCATCATGGAGGCAACAAGCCTTTTGTGAACCAAATAAAGAAAACAAAGCGGAATAAAAACCACTATGGTTCTCAAAGAGGTGTCAGGGAAGGTTAAGGAGAAAAGGCTGCATTCAAAAAGTATAAGGAATCACAGAAGAGCGACAGGAACTGTATCAATTAAAGCAGAAAGAGTGGGGAGGCAGTCAGAAAAGCAAAGGCCCAAACCGAGGAAAAGATAGCCAACTCAGTTAAGAAGAGGATAAAACCTTTTATAGGTACATTAGGGAGCATAGAAAGGTTAAGGGAGGGATAGTGAAGATTAATAAGAGGGAGAGGGCAGAGGAGACAGTGAAAAGGCAGAGATACTGAATGAATACTTTTGCTCAGTATTCACAAAAGAAGAAGAGGAGAGTTACCTAAACAAATAGTAGAAGCACTCTGGTAGTGGGTTGGCGCAGTCCATTTACAGAAGAAAAAGTCCTGAAAGAACTCCTAAAACTCAAAGTGTACAAAAGCAATGGGGCTGGTGAGTTCACCTAGAACTTAAAAGAGCTAAGGGAGGACCTAGTGACACCACTAACCACACTTTTTAACAAATCATGGGAAGATGGGGTGGTTCCTGAGGACTGGAGGAGGGCAGATGTGATTCCCCTTCACAAAAGTGGGAACAAAGCAGAAGCAGGAAACTACAGACCTGTTAGTTTGACCTCAGTGGTGGGGAAAATGATGGAATCACTTCTGAAAGAAAGAAATGTTCAGTACCTAGAGGCCAGCGGGGCACAGGACCCAAAGCAGCATGGATTCACAGCAGGAAGGTCATGTCAGATGAATCTAATCAATTTCTTTGACTGGGTGAACAAAGTAATAGACCAGGGAGGGCAGTGGATATGGCCTACCTAGACTTTAGCAAGGCATTTGACACAATCCCACACAAAGATTAATAATCAGTTAGCCAGCCTGGGTGGGTCCCAGGGGTGGTAGCCTGGGTAACAAACTGGCTGCACAACAGGACACAGAAGGTAACAGTGAATGGAACACATTCTAAAGAAAGGGGGTTACTAGTGGAGCACGTCGGGCTCAGTACTGGGTCCAGTCCTCTTAACGTCTTTATAGGTGACATTGCAGTGGGTCTGGAAGGAAAGGTATGCCTCTTTGCAGATGACACAAAGATCTGTAACAGAGTTGATACACAAGGGGGGTAGAAAGGATGAGAATGGACTTGTCAAGGTTGGAGGAATGGTCAGACATATGGCAACTTAGATTCAATGCAAAGAAGTGCAAAGTAATGCACCTGGGAAATAAAAATCCAGGAGAAGAGTACACAATAGCTGGGGAGGTACTAACAAAAAGAATAATGGAAAGGGATCTGGGTGTAGTCATATCAGATGACCTAAAGATGGGTAAGCAATGTGAGAAGTCAGTAAGAAGAGCCAGGGGGATACTGGGATGCATAGGGAGGGACATCACAAGTAGAAAAAGGGAAGTGGTTATCCCTCTGTACAGACAGTTGGTGAGACCCCATCTGGAGTACTGTGTGCAGTTTTGGAGACCTCATCTACGCAAGGATATAGACAGGATGGAAGCAGTCCAGAGGAGGGCAACTAAATGGTGCAGGGTCTACATCAGAAACCATATGAAGACAGACTGAGAGAGCTTAATATGTATACCCTTGATGAAAGGAGGGATGGGGGGACATGATAGAAACTTTTAAGTACCTCAGGGAATCAACAAAGTCCAGGAGGGTAGCATCTTTCAGAAAAAGAGCTGTGTAAGAACACGGGGGCACAATTTAAAGTTAGAAGGGAGACGGCTCAGGGGTAATGTGAGGAAATTCTTTTTCATGGAGAGAGTGGTGGACGCATGGAACCACCTTCCTGGAGAGGTTGTGGGGTCTAAAACAGTGGGGAATTCAAACATGCATGGGAAAGACATAAAGGCAATTATAGTGGGGGTTGCAGGACGTAGGCTGTTGGTTAACTAGAATCTGCAGCTTATCCAATAGGTAGGGAAATTGGCAGACTGGGTGGACCAAGTGGTCCTTATCTGCCATCAAAGTCTATGTTTCTAAGAGTGTCTTACTGGTGCTTGGCTGTTACCTCGCTGCTGTGGCGTCTGTCTGGCCATTTCGTAGTCCTCAGCCAAAGAAACAGCCTTTTCCCCACTGTCTGGTCAGTGTTACTTTACCCAAAGCTGCACATCTGAAGGCATGATGTTGATAAATTGCTCCATGTCAAATGTGTCGATGATCTGTGGGACTGTCTTGCTGTCTGGTTGAAGCCATTTTATCAGGAGTTCTCTGAGTCGGGTGAAGGCTTCTCGAGGATTGTCGACCAAGTTGTACCTCAGAGATCAAAATCTCCACCTGTAGGCCTCTCCAGAGATGCCATATCTTTTCAGGATTTCACTTTTCACCAGGTCAAAGTTTTCTGACTGTGCAGTGTCCATATTGCTGTAGGCAAGTTGGGCTTTCCCTGTCAGGTAGGGTACCAGTCTGATTGTCCATTGCTGCTTTGGCCATTGGCAGGCTGTGGCAATTCTTCCAAAAGTTGTCAGGTATGCCTCTGTATCATTCGAGGGACACAACTTTGTAAGTTTAACGGCTTTTAAGTTGCTTGCATTTTGTTGCTTATCTGGATGTGTGCCAGATCCTCTGCCTTTGACAGCCTGCAAGGCATCCAGCCATCACTGCTCCTGTCACTGCATCTCTTCTCTCACTGTGCTTCTAAACATTGAATCTCTTTTCTCTCTGCTTCTCAGTCTCTTTTGTTGTACAGCTCACCATTTGAAAAAGTCCATCAGGCTTTTAGGGTTCTGTTACTGTCTATTCTTTTCCGTAACTTATGCTGGCTGTACAATCTCAGCTTGGACTTCTGTCTCTCCTAGTTGGTCTGCCATTCTCCTGGTAACCACTCCTGCATTTCCTGCTGCAGAATCCATACCTTTCTCTGTGCTTCCCTGGTACTGGGTTCCGTACTCATGCACAAAACTCCTGGCTTAGCGTATGCATGGTGTAAATCCCACTTCTACTACCATCTGTCATCGAGGCACAGGTCAGGAAACATAGGAAAACCAAAAGCAGTTGTAGAATTCACCAAAAATATTTATTTACACTAGTAGTAACATAAAAAAATAAACTTGTTCAGTATAACTATTTACAAAGGTAAAATAAAATAGAGAACATCCATCAGAGTTTTTCTACAGTTTCTGTGTCCCTTTTCTCTTTTCAGCAATTGCAGCTGAGCTCTCTTATAAGTCCTTCAAACCCCAATTTTTAATAAGCATCATATTTCTTGCATGTTCCAGGCAGGTGCAAGGCAGGAACACAGTGTGCCTGAGCTGAGGCCCTCTTTTCACAGCTCTTCTGCAAAGGCTTAAAAATTTGCACTCGGTAGCTCTCAAGTTTCCAATAGCTTTTGCAATCATCTCAAACCACAATTATATAAATTTCAAAACTAACACTATATAATGCCTAAACAAAAGGATCCCAATATCAGTTACATTTCCACATAATGATTGCATATATTTTTATATCAGCAGATATGCAAGGAGGAAAAAGACAGACAGCAATGGAAGGCTGAGAGACAGTGAGAGGCAAAGAACTGTGAGACTGTCAGGGTGATCAAATTCTAGATCCCACAGAAAAATTTGTTTGCACAACCAGATAGATTTATGGGTGTATCGTGGTGAGACACCTAAGCCACAGAAGTTGCATCACTGAAGAAAGATGAATGTAAATGAGAAAATCTTTAAGAACTGCATGAAAATCAGGTTCTATGTAAAGGAAGGGATAAAAGCAACTGAACAAAAGAGTAAACGAGGAGGAGAGGAGGTACTGTGGGTCACCTTGGAGACTGGAAAGGCACCACAATCTGCGCAGGGGTGTGTGTACAGACCCCCATGTCAGGGGAAGGAATGGACAAGGATATGATGGAAGGCATTCTTAGAATGGCAGAGAAAGGAGATACTGTTGATGGGAGACCTGAATATGCCAGATGTTAACTGGAGCACATTGCTGCAGCCACATCCAAGAGCAGGGCCATTCTTGATGCCCCACAGGTGGCAGGCATTAGACAGCTAGTTTTGGAACCCACTTGTGAGGGAGCAATCTTAGACCTCGTGATCTCAAACGGGGCAGTGAGAGGATCTCAGATCTAGAAGTGGGTTGCCATCTGGGGACAAGTGACCATCAAACAGTGTGGTTCACGTTAAACACAGCTACAGAGTCAAGCCATACAAAAGTGAGGGTACTGGACTTTAGGAGGGCTGACTTTGGCAAGATGGGAGAGTGCCTCAGAAAAGCACTAGCAAACAGGCTAGAAGGAGGTGTGGAGCAACAATGGGGAATTATCAAAACTGCCATCACAGAGGCAACAAGCCTTTGTGTGAAGCAAATAAACAAATCAAAATGAAAGAAAAAGCCACTATGGTTCTCAAAGAGGTGGCTGTGAAAGTCAGGAAGAAAAAGATAGCATTCGGAGTATAAGAAAACACAGAAGGAGCAGGACAGAGGCTGTACCAGTTAAGGCAGAAAGAAGCAGGGAGGGAAGTCAGAATAGCAGAAGGCCCAAACTGAGGGAAAGCTAGCCAACTCAGTTAAGAAGGGGATAAAACCTTTTATAGGTACATCAGCGAGCGAGAAAGACAAAGGGAGGGATAGTGAGGCTGAATAGAATGAACGGGTGGTGGGCAGAGGGGACAGTGAAAAGCAGGAATACTGAACTAATATTTTGCCCAGTATCTCAAAAAGAGGAGGGGAAGGCCAATCCAATTAACAGAAGCACCTTTGATAGGGGGTCGATCCCAGTCCTTTCACAGAAGAAAGGGTTCTGCAAGAACTCCAAAACTGAAGGCGACAAAGCAATGGGTCCTGATGGAATTCACCCCAGAATTCTAAAAGAATTAAGGAAGGAACTAGTGAAACCACTGGCTACTCTTTTTAATAAATCATGGGAGGATGGTGTGGTACCGAGGACTGGAGGAAGGCGGATGTGATTCCCATTCACAAAAGTGGGACCAAGACAGAGGCAGGAAACTACAGACCTGTCAGTCTGACCTCTGTGGTAGGAAAGAGTGATGGAGTCACTTCTGAAGGAAAGAATAGTTGAGTACCTAGAGGTCAGTGGAGCACAGGATCCAAGGCAGCATGGGTTCACAGCGGGAAGGTCATGTCAGGCAGATCTAATAGATTTCTTTGACTGGGTGACCAAGTAGTAGACCAGGGAGGGGCTGTGGATGTGCCTACCTAGACTTTAGCAAGGCATTTGACACAGTCCGCACAAAGATTATTAGTCAAATTAACCAGCCTGGGAGTGGGTCCCAGGGTGGTAGCCTGGGTAAAACATTGGCTGGACAACAGGACACAGAAGGTAATTGTAAATGGAGTCCACTCTGATGAAAGGGTGGTTACTAGTGGGTGCACCGAGGGTTCAGTATTGGGTCCAGTCCTTTAATGTCTTCATCAGTGACATTGCAGAGGGACTGAAGGAAAAGTATGCCTTTTGCAGATGACACAAAGATTTGCAACAGGGTTGATACACAAGGAGTAGAGAAAGGATGAAAAGGGACTTGGCAAGGTTGGAGGAATGGTCAGACGATGGCAGCTAGGATTCAATGCAAAAGTGCAAATAATGCACCTGGGAAACAAGAACCCAGGGAAGAATACACAATGGGTGGGGAGGTAGTAACAACAACAAAACAGGAAAGGGACCTGGGGTAATCATATCAGATGACCTTAAGGTTAGCAAGCAAATGTGAGAAGGCAGTAGGGAGGGCCGGGGTATACTGGGATGTATAGGGAGAGGCATCAGCAGCAGAAAACAGGAAGTTGTTATCCCTCTGTACAGACAGTTGGTGAGACCCCATCTGGAATACTGTGTCCAGTTCTGGAGACCCCATCTCTGCAAGGACATAGACAGGATAGAGGCAGTCCAGAGGAGGGCAACTAAAATGGTGCAGGGTCTGCAAGAGAAGCCGATGAGGAGAGACTAAAGGAGCTTAATATGTATACCCTTGAGGAAAGAAGGGAGAGGGGGACATGATAGAAACTTTCAGTACCTCAAGGGAATCAACAAAGTCCAAGAGGGTAGCATCTTTCAGAAAAGAGACTTGCAAGAACAAGGGACACAATTTAAAGATAGAAGGAGGGCGGTTCAGGGCAATGTGAGGAAGTATTATTTCACAGAGGGGTAGTGGATGCATGGAACAGCCTTCCTGAGGAGTTGTGGGGTCTAAAACTGTGGGAGAATTCAAGAATGCATCTGACAGACATAAGGCAATTCTTGTGGGGGTCAGGAAGATATAGGCTGTTGGTTAACTAGGATCTGCAGCCTATCCTGTAGGTAGGGAAATGGGCAGACTAGATGGGCCTAGCGGTCTTTATCTGCCGTCAAAGTCTATGTTTCTATGTTGATGTTATAATCCAAGTAGTATTTAATAATGGTGCATTAGGTTTTTAAATTAATATTTGGTGCCTGTCACATCGTATAATAGGTAATAGCTCTTTTTTGTATTAGGCTTTTTATGTAAGGTAGTAACATAAATCCTTTTTTCTTTGTACACACACCGAGATTTATATTCCTCTTATGGTGTGCCATTCTGGAACTACAATATAAGGAACTTAGGAAGGCATTCATAGAAACTTTCCATTATGGAGGCATTTCAAGAAATAAGGGCAGGAATAAATGCAAAATATCAGTTTGTATCATTTTCTGAAGCAGAAAAAGAATGTTTGCTGGGACAAATTAGAGGTGATGGGGATTTTACAAATGCCTCTTTTGAGAATGCCAAATATATGGCTCAGAAAGTGGAAAATCAATACTATAAAGACTGTAGATTAGAATGGCACGCTATTACTTTGGGACAATATCTCAAGCATAATTTGATACCTAGGGGTTTAAGGGTGTATACAGAGCACAGTATCGGCATATAATCTGCCAAATTAGATCAAAAATGGGATGGCATTAGGACTAGGTGCTCAGTGGATTTTATGTATGCCCTGACTGAGGCAATTATTGCGGAAAGAGGGAAGATAGCAGAAACTTTGACTCAAGGAAAGGAAGCGTTGAAATTTAAATTAGAGCTGGAGGAATTCAGTAATACCTTAGAACAGATAAAAAGAAAGTTGGCTGAATATGAAAAGAACCTTGGGGAGCAAAAAAAAAACAAGTTTAACAGAGACACCAATGATTATAAGGCACAGAAGATATACACACATTCAGAAAATACATGTAACAACAGTAACATGACAAATAGATCCACTGAAAGTGGATCTGAAAGTGATAACAGTTACAGTACAGTGAGTAAGAAACCCATGCCACATTCTAGACAAGAACAAGAACATAGTAGGGAGTATTTTTCCAAACAGGCAATGGAGAACAGAGAATCCCCGGGTACTTCAAGAATGGAAGACAGAATGGAATACAGAGAGCAGAGATACAACATCAGAGGAAAAACATACATAGAAGAGGATGTAGAGGGGCAGGGACAGTTGGGGAGGACCAGGACAAGGACAGAGGGTGGGAGATGTGCACCTAAACAGAGAACTTATCAGAGATAATTCCAATATTCAATATTAGCAAACGACAACTCATGGAGGTGGAGATAGGTATCTGTGCAAAGGACTGTCATTTGCACCCACTTGTTCAGTCAGTAACTTTGAACTAGAAGGAAATTTACAAAATTTCTTCAGATCTTTAAGGCTTAAAGCTCAATTTGGAGATCAAGCACAGGGAGATAAGTACAGTATAAACAGGATTTAAGAAAAACAATACATGTCAAATATTCTTATGATCCACCAACAGGTTTAACTCCAGTTATAGGGACATATTCAGACCTGGTTAGGAAAGAAGTACAGAAACTATTCACTTCAGAACAAGACAGGAGACCATCTATGGACAATCTTACTTCACATGAGAGAAGGTTTCTTAATGCATTTCAGAAAGATGAGACTATTATTATCATCATCAAGCCAACAGACAGGGGAGGGGTTACTGTAATAATGGACTATGTCCAGTATAGGAATATGTGTTCAAACTGTTGACAAATGAAAATCATTATCATCACGGAGGTGGAGATAGGTATCTTGTCCAAAGGACTGTCATTTGTACCCACTTGTTCAGTCAGATGACCTAAAGGTGGGTAAGCAATGTGAGAAGTCAGTAAGGAGAGCCAGGGGGGATACTGGGATGCATAGGGAGGGGCATTACAAGTAGAAAAAGGGAAGTGGTTATCCCGCTATACAGACAGTTGGTGAGACCCCATCCGGAGTACTGTGTGCAGTTTTGGAGACCTCATCTACACAAGGACATAGACAGGATAGAAGCAGTCCAGAGGAGGGCAACTAAAATGGTGCAGGGTCTGCAGCAGAAACCATATGAAGAGAGACTGAGACAGCTTAATATGTATACCCTTGATGAAAGGAGGGACGGGGGGACATGATAGAAACTTTCAAGTACTTCAAGGAATCAACAAAGTCCAGGAAGGTAGCATCTTTCAGAAAAGAGATGTAAGAACAAGGGGCACAATTTAAAGATGGGGAGACAGCTCAGGGGTAATGTGGGAAATTTTTTTCATGAGAGAGTGGTGGATACATGGAACCACCTTCCTGGGAGGTTGTTGGGTCTAAAACAGTGGGGAATTCAAACATGCATGGGACAGACATAAGACAATTATAGTGGGGGGTTGCAGGAAGTAGGCTGTTGGTTAACTAGAATCTGCAGCTTATCCAGTAGGTAGGGAAATGGGCAGACTGGGTGGGCCAAGTGGTCCTTATTTGCCGTCAAAGTCTATGTTTCTATTATAAGAAACTAAGCTCAGATCCCACAGAGGTACTACAAAGAGAACTACTATATATCATAGAAGATCTAATACTTTCAAATAGCATAAAAGAATTGGAAGGAACATTTTTGCAACAGAAACATCCCAGAATTCCTGTCTTTTACTCTATTCTGAAAATTCATAAAGATGCATATAACCCTCCAGGTCGTCCTATAGTCTCAGGAATATCTAGCTTATTTGAACCAGTGTCTAATGACATCAACTTTCACTCGCAACCCCTAGTTGAAAATACTTTTACATATATTAGAGATACGTCTCATTTTATTAGAACTATACAAAATTTACAGATCACTGAAGCAGAAACACAGAATCTTCTTTTAGTCACCCTTGATGTATTGGATCTCTATACGTCCATACCTCATCAAGATGGTATTGAAGCTATGGGTGGTCTCCTGGACACTAGGGCCCCTTTGGCCCATCCCAAAACAAGGACCTTGCAACTTCTTGCTGATTTCATACTAAATAGGAACTATTTCAGGTTTGAAAAGATTTTATGAACAAAGCAAGGGACAGCCATGGCGCCCACCATGGCCCCGGTTATGCCAATACATATATGTATACCTTTGAAATGAAATACATTCTAGATGTTGCTGGAAAACATATTTCCATCATATAAAATTCTATAGAAGGTATATAGATGATCTGTTTTGTATGGCTAGGCACACAGAGGGACTTGGAAAGTTTTCACTAACACTTAAATAGTTGTACAGAACATTTAAAGTTCACATTAAATAGCAGTGCTCTGTCTGTGCCATACCTAGAAGCTGTGGTTATGGTTGGTGAACAGGGACTTATTACATCCCTGTACAGAAAAGAAACTACAAGGAATACCATACTGCATGCACAAAGCTTTCATTCTCGCCAACTAGTTGAAAGCATTCCATACTCATAGTTTCTTAGAGTGTGTAGAAATTGCAGTACTGAACAGGACTACCAAACTGAGTTACAGGCAGCCACTAATAGAGTTGCACAGTGTGGATACCCTAGGAAAATGTTAGATAGAGCTAGGACACGATTCAAGAAGTGACACAGACACAGGCATTATATGACTCAGGATGGACCAGGATGCAAGAATAGTGTTTAGTACAAGACACAATCACAAGATGGAGTGCGATTAGGCGCATTTTGCATAAACATTGGGTAATATTACAAAACCATCAGAGTACTAATGGATTATTCCAACAACCTCCTTTGATAGTTGAAAACGAAAGGAACTCTAAAAGATAGGTTGTTGCATACAGTACACCAGCAGGGGAAGCAACCTATACAAAGGCAGTTGCTCCTAGGACCTCTAAGCCCGGGTATGACACCATGTGGCCATTGTTCTATGTGTGGTCACACCAACAAAAAGAACACATACAAACATCCATTCACAAATAAAGAGTACAGTATTAGACAATTTATAACATGTGATACTGCTGGAATGGTCTACATCTTGCAATGCCCTTGTGATAAGATATACATTGGTATGATTACACAGATGTTAAAGCAACGCATACAGGAACATAAGTTGAACATTAGAAATAGGATAAGCACTCTGGTGGCTGAACATTTTAATGAGGTTAGAAATACTGGAGCATCTCTCAGATTTTGGGGTCTAGAAGCAGTACATCTACCGGATAGAGGAGATAATTTCAGCAGTTTACTAGAGAAAGTGGAGACTAAATGGATTTTTGAAATGCAGGCCCTTGATCCAAGAATAGGTCTAAACAGAGACATTAATTGGAGTAGCTGTAGAAGGTGAAGGGCATAGAAATATGAATGTACAGTTTACAATGTTTTATTTCTTTCATATTTTGATTTAGTTTAGGATGTCTTTTGTTATATGTTTTATTTCATAAGTAGTTTGTATTTAGGCTTGGTTTGGCTCTGTTATTTATATTCAACATATTGTATTTTGGTTCATTGCCATTCATGTTCCTTACTTTCCAAAGTCCCCCGCCTTTCCACTCCTGTTTCTCATATTACTTGCAGGTTATTTTATATTATTATAGTGAAGTGCTTTTGATTTTTGTTGCCTACATTCATAGTTCATTATTTTCATTGACGATACCTCACGTATTTATAGTCATGTAATGAGGTCATTCACAGATTTGAGACTGTCTAGTACAATATCCCTGCAAGCCCATTGGTCCACATTGGGGACCAATGGCTACTCCCATACTGTACCTGTCATTCATTAGGCGGCCAGGTGGTGTGCGGGTGGGATGCTTCGCCTGCCAATGATGGGGAAGAAGCCGGGTGGGCAAGGGGTTCTGTGGGTGGGAGGTGCCACTAGATCACCAGGGCATTCCATTAAGGGATTTTACCATGATCGCAGCAACGGCGGGGGTTCCACTAGACCATCAGGGACATCATATTGTCATTTATTGGGGAATCAGGTGGGGGACCACTAGACCACCAGGGATGTCATATTGTCATTTAATCAGGGATTTGGGAACTGGGGGCCACTGGACAACCAGGGATGTCTTTATAAACATATACCACACAATCGGTGGCTCAGGGCAGGAGATGCCCCAGGATCCCAGCACACATCATGCTGTGCAGGCGCCCAGGTACAAGTCATGGCTGCCCCTCACATAGGAACACATACAAATAGAACCATAATGACATGCAAATGGCCCGTTTACACTTGCATGTATTATGGCCTCATTTGCATGCCCCATGCTGAATATCATGGTGATGCACCTAGCGCAACTGCACTTGTGCTGGCGCATCCCCGTACTCCCTATCTGTGGCTTGCGCCGGTGCAGTGCCACTGCGCCATGTGCAGTTTGTGCACTGACTGTGCCATATTCAACGGTGCTGCGCCATGGCACATTCCCATTGAATATCACCTTGACCTGGCCCCGGTGCATCACAGTTGCGCTATGCCCAGGCTTGTGCCACTGCCTGGTGCAGTCTGAATATCCCGGCCACTGTGTATAAACTTTTTAGGAATTCTATTAAGTAAAAACTGTGAGATTAAATACTAGAGGAGCTCTTTATGAAGTGAGAGGTATCATACATGAGAAATTTTTTAAAGAATAATGGATTGTATAAAATGCATCATGGACAGTATTACTGATTTGTATATTTGTATATTTAATAGGATATTAAGATGCACCTCCTGATGAACCTACATGGTGTAGGTGAAACATCGAGCAATGGGCCCTAAAGAAATATGAATAAAGTTTATTTTGGAGAAGAATTACAGTGCTGTCCATTATTCTATTGCACCCCCAGATGACTCTTTTTTTGTAGAGACTTTTTTTCAGGCTGATTACTCATACAGTATATGGGTGGCAGCATAGCTCAAGCTTGAGAAAAGCATTTCCCGTGGGACATCTTGTTTTTTTTTTCAAGATACTTGGACATTTGCACAACCAGACAGACAAACAGACAGGAAAGGACAGATCCTTGCATTTAAACACTTTCTATAACAACTGGGACAGGGTCCTATTCCACCCTGTCACATACTGCTAGTTTCATGCTCTTTGGGGTAACCCTTGCCTCAGTGCTTGCACACTAAGGTTCTTTGTTTTTTAACTTGTTTTTTGTTTTTATTGGGCTGGACTCACCACAACCCAACCCAGACAGACCAACTTAGGGTAGCTGGTTCATTCCACTGGGGTGTCATACAGATGAGGCACACTGGTAAGATGAAACATGTGTCTGTGTCTTCTGTTGGCACCCTTTGCATACTGCGTGAGAGGTCTTTCGGCACCATGCAGTTCTGCTTAAAGTTGAACCAGCATAATATTTTGTGGTGATTTGCATATACAGCCTATGATGCTTTGCATTATAGGGGTATATGTGATTTTGTATTGCTAGTTTTGGGCTGTGTCACCAGGTCAAATGTCCAAATCAGTATCCTAGTACAAGTCCTAGCCAGTTTTAGGTGCTTTACCAGCATTCTGTTCAAGTACAAATTTTTTAAGTTGGTTTTCATCAAAAAATGTTTGGGTTTGATTGGCCAATTTAACCCTTGCCTTGCACAGATATAGAACAGATGTCACCTTTGCTGAGCTATTGGGGCAACATCTGAAAGACTCTGTATTTTTTTAAAGGCATATGCCCCATGCTGCTTTAATAGTGGATGCTCTATCAAATACAGACACAAAGGTGACAATAATCGTAGGTGGCTTAGATACTCGAGGAATGTTGGGCATATATGTGTCCATATACTTAAACAGTTCAACAAAAATTGTTCAACTTAATCCCAGGTCAAATCGTATAAGGTTTCCAGAAGAAGCATTCTGACAAAATGTAGGTTTGATTTTCTTTGATTATTTTCCAAGATTTCTACTTTCGGTTTAAAGCAATCGAGTCTCACATTAGAAAGGTAGACAAAGCTGTGGTCGATTCAGTTTTAAAGTCCATATTCTCCTTTTGCAGATCTTTTATTACAGCACAATTTTCTTTTATATATTACTCATTTCTAAGTAGTGTGCTTTCAATCTGAGTTAACTTAGCATCCAGCTTTTGTTCTAACTTTACCATCATGTTGATCAGTATGGTAAAGCTCTTATTAATATCCTTGATGTTTTCAAGCCTCTTTGGGGGTGGCGGGGGGGTGGCTTTGGTTTCAGCAGTAGCAGTAGCTGAAATTTTTATTTCAGTTTACTTACCTCTCACAATGGCTACTGAAGAACTGCTTGTTTCAATAATGGTACTGCTGACAAGACCTAAGTGAGTCAAAGGAGCTGGTTTACTTTTACTTTCAGCAGCGATATTTACAAGCTTCTCAATTTTGTCAGTATCAGACTTTGGCTTCAGTGTTCGAGACACTCCAAGAATGGGATCACATAGGAGAAGAACCTCATCGGTGCCAGGGCTGATATGTCCAGTCATGGCAGCAAATATCAACCGGTTGGATACTCCCTTGCTAGGGTTCATGTACTTATCAATAGGTCCTGCTCTTTTGTTTTGTTTGGGGTGCTGAGGAGAGATGGAGAGAACACCAACTATTTTGTTTTGTCTCCTTATTTTTGAAGTTTTCGTAACCTTTTCCTCTCCTTTTTGGATAATGCCAGTGTGGAAGGTTGTGGTTCCATAAGCATAGAAACATAGAAACACAGAAACATAGAATTTGACGGCAGATAAGGACCGCTTGGCGCACCCAGTCTGCCCATTTCCCTACCTAATGGATAAGCTGCAGATCCTAGTTAACCAGCAGCCTACTTCTTCCTACCCCCACCCCCTAGAATTGCCTTATGACTGTCCCATGCATGCTTGAATTCCACCACTGTTTTTGACTCCACAACCTCCTCCAGAAGGCCGTTCCATGCATCCACAACCCTCTCTGTGAAAAATACTTCCTAAATTACCTCTGAGCCACCCCTCTATCTTCAAATTGTGCCCCTTGTTCTTGCACACTCTTTTTGAAAGATGCTACCCTCTTGGACTTTGTTGATTCCCTTGAGGTACTTGAAAGTTTCTATCATGTCCCCCCTCCCTCCTTTCCTCGAGGCTATACATATTAAGCTCCTTAAGTCTCTCTTCATATGTCTTCCAGTGCAGACCCTGCACCATTTTAGTTGCCCTCCTCTGGACAGCTTCCATCCTGTCTATGTCTTTGCGGAGACTGGGTCTCCAGAACTACACGCAGTACTCCAGATGGGGTCTCACCAGCTGTCTGTACAGAGGATAATACTACTGGTGATGCCTCTCCTATGCATCCCAGTATCCCCCAGCCCTCCTTGCTGCCCTCTCACATTGCTTGCCCACCTTTAGGTCATCTGATATGACTACCCCAGGTCCCTTTCCATTTTTGTTGTTGTTAGTATCTCACCCCCCATTGTGTACTCTTCCCCTGGGTTTTTGTTTCCCAGGTGCATTATCTTGCACTTCTTAGCATTGAATCTAAGCTGCCATATATTTGACCATTCCTCTAACCTTGCCAAGTCCCTTCTCATCCTTTCCACCCCACCTTGTGCATCAACTCTGTTACAGATCTTTGTGTCATCTGCAAAGAGACATACTTTTCCTTCCAGTCCCTCTGCAATGTTGCTTATAAAAGACATTGAAGAGGACCGAGTCCCTAATACTGAACCCTCTGGTACCCACTAGTAACCCCCTTTCTTCAGAGTGGACTCCATTTACTATTACTCTCTGTGTCCTATTCTCCAGCCAATTCTTTACCCAGGCTGTCATCTTGGGACCCACTCCCAGGCTGGCTAACTTGTATATTTATCTTTTGTGTGAGACTGTGTCAAATGCCTTGCTAAAGTCTAGGTAGGCCATGTCCACAGCCCCTCCCTGATCTACTACTTTGGTCACGCAGTCAAAGAAATCTATCAGATTCATCTGGCATGACCTTCCTGCTGTGAATCCATGCTGCCTTGGGTCCTGTGCCCCTCTGGCCTCTAGATACTCGACAATTCTTTCCTTCAGAAGTGATTCCATCATTTTCCCTACCACTGAGGTTAAACTAACAGGTCTATAGTTTCCTGCTTCTGTCTTGCTCCCACTTTTGTGAAGGGGAATCACATCTGCCCTCCTCCAGTCCTTGGGTACTACCCCATCCTAAAAACAATTTTGTGGCATTGAAACAGGCAATATGCTAACAAAAAAGGACTAAGCATTCAAGGGGCTGTATCTTAGCATGTCACCTCTATAGTGGCGATCTTGGATCTCAAGGTCCGTTTCCTGCTCAGTGACTGTCAGTACCTTCCCCATCCTATACTCAGCTCCTATGTTATTTTCTCTTACAAGATCAGGTTTACAAGCAAAACTGAATATATTGGATAATTTTTCAAAAGAATATGATTTAAAAATCAATGAACAAAAAAGCCAAATTCTAATCTTTGGAGCCAAAGACAGTGCATTCAGATGGGAGATTAGCAAAAAAACTAGATATAGTTAAAGAATACACATATTAAGGTCTTCAGCTTTCTAGTGACGGGAACTGGGTTAAACATATACAAAAATTAATCCCTAATTTAAAAAAAAACAGCCAATTCATTGCGCAGGTTTAACAGAAAATATGGAGGAAACTCAATTAAACCTTTTATACAGGCTATCAAGGCTAAGTATAATGCACAAGCATTATATAATGGGGAAATCCGGCAACTGAAAGATATAAATAAATTAGAAATACCCATTAATAAAGTTTTACGTTTAAGTCTAGGGTTAGGGAAATCTTTTCCCTCTTCCATTGTGAGAGCAGAGCTAGGTTTAGTTTCTTTGGGTGCATATTTTGCAGCAAGAAAAGTTAATTATTGGATTCAAATTCAGCATCACAAAGCTCATAGATTAACCTATTGTTGTCTGAAGGAAAAATATGAATGGTTAAACCTGGGTCATTTAAAATCTAGCTGGTTGGCCTCAGTATATCAAATCTTAGAAGAAACTGGATTGGAGTATTTAAGGAAAATTGAGGATAAGGGCATCATGATAAGTCTCAGATATCAACCCTATATTACATCCAGGTTACTGGAATTCTATAAAGCTAAGGACTTGGAGAATATTTCCAAGTTAAAAATCTCTCCATGGTATAGAATAAATGATAACGAACACTTTAATAGATATCATTATGATATTCTTACTGACCCAAATCAAAGGATTCTTTACACAAAATATAAGTTAGAACTGTTTTCCAGTAATGTCCTGGATGCTATGTATAGGAGGGAGTATCTGGGAGATACTAGACTTTGCTCATATACAAAAAGTCACTTAGAAAATTTTAAGCATGCAATATTTGAGTGTCAATGGTACAACAAACCTAGAGCTAAATGGATTACACCTATTTGCAATTCAATTCTTTCTGATGATTTAGATCTTTTATTAAAATTGCTATTTACAGTGAATGACGAATTGATTGTTAAATCAACTACCAGGTATTTAGTAAATATAGTAAAAATTTGTTCAAGAGTTAAAAACAAGGAGGCAGCAATATAAAATGTATAACTATAGCACTTTATGTCTTCATAATGAAATACATTAAGTAATATAAGCTGCAATATAATATTATCAGCATTTGTATTAAATTTATGGGTACTAAGAAGTGTTAGAAATGTTGGTTTTTAATTATAAAGTGTTAATATGTACTTTATTGTATTTATATTCACACAGAGTTTTGTCAAATGTGAAGATAGTGCTGAAAAGTGTTTAAAGATATAAAATGTATTGACTAGCATTTTAATTGTCAAGGTCTTTGACAGAACAATAAACTTTAAACTTGGAAACTACTCATCTCCTGGGTTTCTATGCCCTAGGTGCATGATCTTGCATGTTTTGCCATTGAACCCCACTTGCCATGCTCTTGACCACACCTCAAGTTTCCCAAGATCCCTACACATTTTCTCCACCCCCTCCTGAGTGTTCACACTATTACAGATTTTGGTATCATCTGCAAAAAAAAGGCATACCTTTCCTTCTAGTTCTTCTGCAGTGTCACATATGAGGACACTGAAGAGGACCGGTCCCAGTACTGAGCCCTACAGCACCCTACTGGGCACTTTCCCATCATTACAGTACCATTAACCACCACCCTCTGACACCTATCAGTTAATCAGTTTCTAACCCAATTCACCACTTTGGACCCCCCCCCCCCCAGGCTGCTCAATTTCTTAGGTTCCTGTGTGGCACAGTGTTTAAGGCCTTGCTAAAGTCCAGACAGGCCATGACCACTGCCTTCCCCTGATCCATTTCACTGCTCACCCAGTTGAAGAAATCAATTAGATTCTTATAGCATAACCTCCCCCCTGTGAACCCATGCTGTCTGTGGTCTAGCAACCCACTGAATTCAAGATACTCTGCTGGCCTTTCCTTTAGCAGGGTTTCCATTAATCTCCCCACCACTGAAGTAAGACTGACTGACTATAGTTGCTAGCCTCCTACCTGCTGCCACTCTTATGAAGTGGGACCACATGTGCTCTCCTCCAATTCTCTGGAACCACACCTGTTTCCAGTGAACTGTTAAATAAGGGGTCAATGGGGCACCTAGCATGTCCCTCAGTTCTTTTACATCCTTGGGTGTATCCCATTTGGTCCCATAGTCTTGTCCAATGTTTAGAGCTGCAAGTCCCTTCAGGACTCTTTCTCTGAAAATGGACTTGTGTCCACCTCCCTGCCTTTGTTCCTGCTGCCAGGTGGTTCATCCTCCCCTCCCTCCAGTGTGAAAACTGATCAGGAATACCTGTTCAGGATGGCATCTTTTTCTTGGTCCTCTTCTGTGCAGTCTCCCCCACTGCCCTCCTTATCCTCACTATCCCTACCACCGGCTTCCTCTACTCACTTATTGACCTGAAGAAAATCTCAGACCCTTTAGCTACCCCTGTGGCCCCCCTTTAGCTATCCTTTCTTCTGTCTCCCCTCACCGCCATTCCCACTTCCCTGTGTTTTGCTTGGTACACCTCATTGTCCTCCTCCTTCTGCATTTCCTTACACATCCTGAATGCCACCCTTTTTCCCTTCACCAACTTTTTTTATTTATAGCTGGAAAGGCCCACTAGGCACAAATGCCTGTTTTTAGGGGTGACCTGGGAGCATTTGAGTGGTTAAATGACTTGCTCAGAGTCACACAGTATGCAAGTGGAGGTTGTGGGAATCAAACCCAGGTCTGCTGGATGTACCAAGCTCATTCACAGCTCATTACTCTAACCTCTAGGCTATACTGCCAGCCCCACCTTGTCCTCTTCCCTAGTAAACCACAATGGTCTCTTTTTCCTTCTGCTTTTACTCACTTCCATCACATAGTTTGGTTGTTCCTAATAATGCCCTCCCTTATTTTGCCAACTGTGCCTTTACCCTCTCCCCTGGCAACCCCCACCCCACCCCATGAGGCAGTTTCTGAGGCAGTCTCCTATTTCTTTAAAATTCACCCTCCTGAAGCCTAGGACTCATGTCTTCATGTGGTTTGCCTCTGTTACTGTCTTAATGTTAAACCACACTGTACGCTGATCTGTGCAGATCAGGCAGAAGCAGTGAAAACAGATCTAGAGGTGATTGGCTTTGAAATGACACCAGGCAAACCCTCGCAATCGCAAACAGTAGCAGGATGACTAGCTCACATTGTCTGGACCCAGAAAGCAATAGTGATGTAAAAATAAAAACAAGCTGGAGAAACTTTAAAGCAAATATTGGACTATCTGAGAAATACTGAACAAAGGCATGCCAATAACCCTCTGGTGTTTACCTGATTTCAACCAGGCTCAGCTATATAAAGACAATTAAGGCTCTAAAGTGCTCTGTGGTCTCCCTGCTTACCCCACTCTGGGTCAGTGCTACAAGAAATGCTATAATGACTTCTTCCTACTAGCTAGACGATGGGTCCCTCACATGGCATGGGAGGGACCTTTCACATCATAGCTGGGGACTGTCTTCAGCTCAGTGGGTTCTTGGTGGGGGTCTTCCTGGCCGGTGGCTGCTCGGCAGGGTTGGGCACTGCAACAGAGGCAAGGGAAGATGGTGGTCTGACAAGACTGACCACAATGTTAACTAGATTGTTTGGGAGTGCTATCCACTTTGCTCCACTGGATAGGCTAAGATCAGTTGTAATGGGCATCTACAGCATGTGGCAGATACAGCAATGCTCCTATAATTATGACTGGTTGGCATGGGGGGAGGCGACCGGGGCTGAGAGTATGGTTGACACCACATGGCCTAGGGCTCAATAATCTTTCCTACATCACTTCTTTACTACGGATGTTGGTGAGAGCAGAATGCTACAGGATGGGGCCACTGGGCCAGATCCCAAGTGTTAGGGCAGCTGACCCGGCTGCTTGCTGTGCAGAGAAATCAAACTTCTGCTCCTGGAACTGCCCATACAACAAGACATAAGGTGGCTCAGTGGAAGAATGTTTATTCTGGCCTTGTTCTGGTGGGGTCTGGGGCCATGGGTGCCATGGGGGGGTGTTCACTCGCTCCTCTGGCCTGGTGAGGGGGGCAACTGCTGCACCATCCTCACTGAAATATGGGTTTTCTGGCCCGAGGGGAGTTGAAGCACTAAGCCCACTGTGAGACAGATGGATAACTATTTTCTGAGCCATCCCTAATACTTGTACTGAACATAGAGAGTTTCAAAAGTTAGGGGCAAGAATATCTAATTGTGAATTACAATGCATGGCACACTGGGACCTTTTGATGCCTTGCTCCTTGCATACAGGGAGTTCAGGAACAAACTGATTCTCTGGTTCCCTGTGATATATGGACGTGGACAATGGTCAGTTGCTCAGGTTGATGATGACTACAGCAAATGTAATACAGTGCCTTCTCTTTCTGTTCCTCATCTCATATCAGGTTTTTTGAAGGTATGATATGGATAATGCAATGGACTTCGGACAATACCACATATACGGTACTTATTCTTTCTTAACCAGAAAGCTCGACTGTAATGCAGTGATATCCAGTTGTGCACTAATGACAGCAGGAACTCTGCAATTGTGGGCATCCTATGAGCAGCACTACTGAAAACTCAGACCTGGACCATCATTTTTTAGATGGCTGAGTTTCAGTGCGGGGGGGGGACTCCCCAAACGCACATTAACATGGAAACATAGAAACTGACAGCAGATAGGGACCACTTGGTCCACCTAATCTGCCCATTTTCCCTATCTACTGTAATACCACAGACCCTACTTGATCTCTGGCATAGCCCTCCCTTCCCTAACCATTAAGGTTCCCTTTTGCCTATCCCATGCTTTCTTGAATCACTTTACAGTTTTTCCCCACCACCTCTGCTGGGAGGCTCTTCCAGGGATCAACTACTCTTTTAGTTAAGAAGTCTTTCCTCATGTTTCCCCTGAGTCTTCCCCACCAGATTCCTAGCATGTTCTTGAGCTGCCTCTATTCCCTTCTCATAAAAGCTGTCATTTCCTTAGATCCTTCTCTGACGCATCTTAATTTCATTCCATCATCCTCAGTTCCAGCCTAATACAACAAACATATTTACAGGGACAAAACAAAAAAAAAAAAAAAGGGGGTTACTCTCCTCGGCACAGCACCTTCCTCATGCACTCACGATTGCACAATACCATACTTCTCCATCACTCAACACTTCCTGTCCCAGGGCAGATAGATGATCTATTTAAAACAAACGGAGTTTTTATTTCTCCTCACTAAGGGCACCTAACTTTTCTTTCTTCTCCTTCCACCCTCTTCCTGCCAAAGGACAGGAGGAAACTCAAAACAAAAAAATAATTTTCTCTTCATCCACACCTCTTTTAAAGGAGGGACCATCCGTCACTCCTACTGCAAAGAACAAGAAAACAAAAAACTGATATTTTTTCTCTTCTGTCTACACCTCAGGCCTCAAGGAAAATGAGTATCATAAATTGGCAGTGGTGCAGCTCATCCTTCCAGAATGCATGTATACTGGCACTAAGGCACTGTCCAACATGCTGGACCATAGAGGAACTAAAAAACCAGCTCACAGAGGTCTGGAATCATATAACATATCTCCATCACCTCTTAAGGAACAGCCAATCCTTTGGCCACCATTTACCACACCACCTCCACCAGGGTAGTAGCCCACGCCATCCTTGGGCATCTGGTAATGGAGAATGGCAAGTGGTAAGAAGGAGCAGAGGCAGGTTCTATAGGTCTCAGCAGCAGTCCCCAAATCAGGAAACGCACATCCCAACATCGAACAGATTTGCATCCTTGGCCAGAGCAATTAACAAGGGGAGCAAACCTAGCCCACTTAACCAACATACAAGTCCAGTTAACCAACGTACAAGTCCAAAACAAGATGTATGCACTGGCGGCACCCCAGAGGAGCAAAACATCAGGAAAATAGAAAAAATTATTATAATCAGGGATTCCATGTTTGAGTGGAATCCCACTTAACTCAGCAACCAGATACTCAAGTAACTACCGGTGCCTACCCGGGGCATCTGCAAAGAGAGATAGACCGTATTGACCATCTCATACGCAGAGAAGGAAAGTGCTCTGGCGTTTTTGTCCACCTAGGCACAAACGACCTGGCAAATCAGTCAGTCAAAGAGACCAAAAACCATTTATCTCATCTAGGAGAAAATTATCAAAATTGCTGATCATAGCCTTGTCAGAGGTCCTCCTGGTATGGAACAGAGGAGGCAGCATGCAGGAAATCTGCAAGGAGGAAATCTGGGAGCTGAATGTTTGGCTCCAAAACTTGTGCCTGGAAAAAGGATACCTCTTCATTGGGAACTAGAGGGACTTCTGGAACAAGAAGTCTCTTCCGTTCCGATGGCCTGCACCTGACCAATGAAAGTGTTAGAGCTCTAGGGCAGAAATTGGATGTCTTTGTGGACCATTTAAACTAGGCACTGGGAAGGGGATAGAAACACAAACAGAAACCACTAGCCCTCCTCATAAATTCACCCCATCAGAGGGGACAAACAAAAAATGGAGCAGGAAACAGGTTAGATTGCATTCAGGGAACAATACTGAAAAGGCTCAATATTGCAACAGGGCCCCAAAAAGGTGGAAAACCAGGCCTGAAAAGCCACATACACAAATGCACGTAGCCTAGCAAACAAAATGGCTGACCTTACAGCTATTGTTGCACAGGCTGATCCGGACTGGGTCGCCATCACAGAGACATGGTTTAAGGATAACCATGACTGGGAGGTAACTATTCCAGGATACTGCCTTTTTTGAAGGGACAGACGTGGCAGAAAAGTGGGTGGTGTGGTAATGTATGTTAGGGAGGGAATAAAAGCTACCATGGCCCAGGACACTCGCACTGAAGCCAAGACTCTTTGGGTTATTCTCAAAGCTGGAACAGGTGCAGTTATTAGAGTAGGAGTATTGTACAGATCCCCAGCAATCAGCTTGCAGGGGGACAAGGAGATACTAGAGTCCATTTACAATATGAGTATTAAGGGGGATGTAGTATTGGTGGGCGGCTTCAATTTATCAGACATAAACTCGGGAAACCATTCCGCAGCTACAAGAAGAAGCAAAGACTTCCTTGACACTCTGCACTTATCAGGCCTAAGACAGCTTGTCAAGGAACCAACAAGTGGGGAAGCCATCCTTGACCTGTTACTCACAAACAGTGGCATCATATCAAGGGTAGAAGTTGGGAGCAACCTAGGATCTAGCAACCACCAGATGGTGTGGTTCCAGGTTAAAATGGAAAAAGAAATCAAGCACACTAAAACTAAAGTCTTGGACTTCAGACACACAGATTTTATAAAATGAGGAAAAGCTCAGACTTAACCTGGCTAAATTAACAAGTATGGAGGGAGTGGCTAAGTACTGGGCATCTCTAAAGGAAGCTACCGTAGGAGCATCAAAACAATGTATGAAATGTGTAAGTAAAGACAAGAAGAGAAGAGAAGAACACCCCTACCAAGGAACTAGCCACCAAGGTCAGGGAGAAACGGATGGCCTTCAAAAGATACAAGCAAACAGGATGGGAAAAAGACAAAGACACATACAGGGAGAAACTGAAGGAAGCAGGAAAGCAATCAGAGTGGCAAAGGCACAAACAGAAGAAAGGATCGTCTCGGAAGTCAAAAAGGGAGACGACACCTTCTTTAGATATATCAAGAATAAAAGGAATACCAGTGGAGGTATAGTCAGACTTAAGGGGGAAGATGGGGAATGCACAGAGGATGACAAGGACAAAGCAGAAATCCTTAACAGATGCTTTTGCTCGGTATTTACTAAGGAAGAAAAAAGTGCAGACAGCAGCAATATGAATTCGGCAACTTTCACAAGGGATAGTGTCCTGAAGGAGCTAGAAAAACTTAGGGTCAACAAGGCCATGGGGTCCTGATGAAATTCACCCCAGGATACTGAATAAACTAAGGGGAGACCTGGTAGCACCACTGGCTGAACTGTTCAACCTATCACTTGAGATTGGGGAAGTTCCTATGGACTGGAGGAAGGCCATAGTTGTGCCTCTTTATAAAAATGGCAATAGGGAAGTGCTGACAGTTACCGCCCAGTAAGCCTGACCTCAATTGTTGGCAAAATGATGGAAACCCTAATTAAGGAAAGAATTATATCCTTTCTCAAAGAAAATGATGTAACAGACCCAAGACAGCATGGCTTCACCGCAAGAAGATCATGCCAGACAAACCTAATAGATTTCTTTAATTAGGTAACAGGCAGTAGATCAGGGCAGCACTGTGGATGTAATATACCTTGACCTCAGCAAAGCCTTTGACTCAGTCCCACATAGAAGACTATGGAACAAACTTGCAGTACAGGAGTTGGGCAAAGTGGTAAACTGGAATGGAGCTGGCTTAGTGGAAGGACTCAAAGGGTACTGAGTAAGCGGCCAACTATCAGAGGAGATAAAGGTAACTACTGTAGTGGTGTGCCACAGGGATTGGTGTTAGGGCCTGTCATCTTCAATATTTTCATCAGTGACATATCCGTGGGCCTAGAAGGCAAGGTGTGTCTATTCACAGATGACACAAAAGATACTTATTTATTTATTAGAAAAGTCGGATTTACAATCTTTGAGTCATGGACTCATTTAAAAGGCACCTCGTCACAGGGGTAGACAGAGTTACATAAGTGTGGTTACAAGTGAGAATAGTACATGTGCAGAACATTAAACATAGAGTACACATAGGTTACATAATAATGTTACTTATAATAGGTTACAGACAAATACAAAGGTACCCAAGGGCTACATTGGGGTACAGCCCTGGACATACCTAGATAATACCTGGCGAGGTGGAGGTAGGGATGGGGAGTGGGGTGGGAGGAGGAGAGGGAGAGGAGATATGTATAGGGTAGACACTCCAGGGGAGTGGAAAGGATGAGGGCTAATCTTCAAAGACTAGAAAGGTGGATAAAAACTTGACAATTAAATTTCAGTGCCAAAAGTGCAAGGTCATGCACCTGGGAGAAAAGAATCCTTGTGAGGAACATCTGTGTGGAGTGAAACTGGAAGCCACAAAGCAGGAAAGAGGATCTGGGGGTGATTATAACAGACACACTGAAAATGTCCGAGCAGTGTGAAAAAACAAACGTTAAGGCAAACAGTATGTTAGGGTTGCATAGGAAGAGGAATTACAAGTAGAAAGAAGGGGGGTGATCATGACATTGTACAGATCAATGGTAAGGCCTCACTTGAAGTACAGTGTGAAGTTCTGGAAACCACACCTCAGAAAGCACATAGACAGACTGGAGACAGTGCAAAGGAAAGCTACAAAAATGATACTTGGACTCCGTAACAAGACATACGAAGAACGTCTGCAAGACCTAAACATGTACTCCCTGGAACAGTACAGAGAAATGGAGACATGATCGAAACCTTCAAGTACTTGAAGGGAATAAACAAGGTAAAGGTTCAGGACCTATTTCAGATCAAGAATCGAGCAAGAATGAGGGGACATGGCATGAAGCTGGAAGGAGGCAAGTTCAAAAGTAACACAAGAAAGTTCTTCTTTACCAAGAGGGTGGTGGACATTTAGAATGGCCTTCCTCCAGAGGTTGTTGAGACTAGGTCAGTTGGATCATTCAATAAGGTATGGGCTAGGCACAAAGGTATTATAACACTGAATAGCAGTTAAGGGAGGGAATAGGCTTATGGGCAGACTAGATGGACTATGCGGTCCCCTTCTGCCATCACTTTCTATGTTTCTATATTTTTTCCTGAAAAATGCTCCCCTCCTCTACCCTATTTATATCAATGAGATATTTGAAACTCTCTATCATATCCCCTCTTTCCCTCCTTTCTTCCAGGGTGTATGTATTGCGGTCCTTTAGTCTCTCTTTATAGGGTCTCTGGTGCAGATCCTGCACCATTGTAGTTGCCCTCCTCCGGACTGCCTCTACCCAGTCAGTGTCCTTCCGGAGATGTGTTCTCCAGAACTAGACACAGTACTCTAGATGAGATCTCACCAATGATTTATACAGCGGTATCACCACCACCCTCTTTCTGCTGGTGATGCCCTTCCCTATGCATCCTAGCATCTCACTGGTTCTTCCCACTGCCTTGTCACACTATTTGGCCACCTTTAGGTCATCAGATATGCTTACCCCCCCCACCCTGGTCTCTTTCCTGCTTGGTGGTTATCGATTCTTTCTATTACAATGCCAAACATCCAGGATCCTGCCACAACATGGCTGGTGTCCTGCATAACTTTTTAACATATGAGTATTCCAGGTATAGGTGCTCTTGGTTTCAGGTATCCCTACACACTCAGGTCATGGGCAATTTCTTTGGTTTATATTCTCATGCTTATGAGTATTTTTACACCTAATCATCCATGGCCTGCAGTTGTTCTAGAGCTACAGTTATATGAGTAGAGGGCATTTGTAGAACTCCACTTCAGGTTCTACCACAGGGCTAATATGGCTTCATATAACTTTTCCTAGAAACCTTCTGAACTTGGGTATAGGGAGCTGCCACATTTGTTTCTTTTTCATAGTGTCACTAATATAGCATGGGAGTGACTTTTGTGAGTGTTTTCTGTAGGCAAATATTATCAGCCTGCCAGAAGGGGAAAAAAAACACCAACCATTTACAAATCATAGGAAATCATACTTTCTGTTTTTGCTTCAGTACAAAGCTGAGATTTCAATAAATATGGAGTTTGACCAGCTCTCCCAAATTGCCTAAAAACATAAACTCAGCAACTGTGTCTCTAGTTTAAGCAGTGGAGGATACCTAACACTATCATATAAAAATATAGGTACTAATAATGTTTTTATTAGAAGCATTCTCTCCTTTTTTGATAGGGTTTAAGTTTTCCAAAGTGAAACTTTCCAATTGGCTTGCTGTATTGCCAGTTCCCAGTTCATATGTCTTGATGTACCCTTACCAAACACAAGGCCTAACATTTTAATAGGAGTATCCACAACTGGAATGTTGGCAATATCTGGGGGGGTCTGGCATATCAGCTGAGCCAAACACAATCCCACTGCTTTTCTGGTAGTTAATTTTTCACCCTGATGCATCAGAAAATGTTTGTAGTGTTTCATAAACTCCTATGTCAGATTCAACATTTGTTGTAAGTACACATATATCATCTACACAGGCCATTATGGCTATGCCTTCATGCAAATTACTTGGTGTTAAACCACTAATACACTGGTGTGACCCTAAGAGCAGTGGGTCTAGGCATATCACATAAAGCTGTGGGCTTAGGGGGCAGCCCTGATGAACTCCAGGTACCACCTGCATGGATTTAACCCTCTATCCATTTATTAAAGGAATAACAATTGCTGTCTGATGCAATAGTAAAAGCCATTTTTAAAACACTGTTGGTCTTTTCGAAACTTTAACTACATAGTCATGAGACAAGCTGCCAAAGGCAATGGCCTGATCGACTGATAGTATACCCTCTGTCAGTAGTCCCAGCTTACCTCTTTCACAGATTTCCCTCAGGGTCATTCATTAAGTTATCAGTAATAAACCTATTGGGGAGAACACAATACTGATATTGGTTAATTACTGTATATGTTCTGTTGTATCAGCAAGTCTACAGGCAACAATGTTCATTAAAATGTTCACATGCACATTTAATAAACTCAACGGAAGAGTAGGAGAGGTTCCCAGCTGTCATGGCCAAAATTCACTTTGTCAACAGAACAGAACCATGCAACCCACACCAGGATGCACCTGAAAACAAGCTACCATACCTTATTGTCCCTTTTCTGGTTACAAACTACAAATATGGTAAATAAATAAAAATGTATTTCTCCAAGTCTGAAAACTGTTGGAAGAAAAGACACGATTATAAAAACCAAATGGCAGCCAAACAATCACGTGAGAGCCGTCTCATTACTCCTTAGTGTTCCAGAACAGCTCAGCTTCTCTTCTCAGTTCTTGAAAAACAAGGGAGTCACACAAATACACTCTCATTTACCCAAGAGACAGCTCTCCAATGTCATTTACTTATATCATAATCTTCATCACAGCAACAAATTATGAAGTCATAAACTTATGTCAGGTATGGACAAGCAGCCAGAGCAGATAGGGCATAGTTCCTGTTTTCATGCAAAAGTCCTTAGTAAAAAAGAGATAATGGTAACAATTACAGAAAATGTGAAACATATTTATTTATTTATTTATTTATTTATTGAATTTTGTTGACCGGGTAGGCCTACTGAGACAAGAAGCCCCTTTTTCAGGGGCAACCCGGGGGGGGGGGAAGAGATACAGATGGTAAACGACACTAAACCAGATTAAGGTGTTGGTGGTATTTCTTTAGTGAATGTGGGAAATTTGGCCAGGATACCGGGGAAATTCTCCTACTGACCAGTAGGGGGAACCCTGGTCAGCCATTTCCAAGAGGGCTGACGTGGAGACTGGAGGCTGTGGAGAGGAGGAAGTAGGGGAACCTCCCTCCAGTAAACCAAACTCTGAACCTGCTGAAATTTGTCTGGAAACAGAGCAAAATATACAGATATGGAAGAAATAGTGGATTTAAGCAATAATGACCTCCGAGTCGTCATTTTTCCTAAAAGATTAACGACTGGTCGTTAATCTTGGAAGGATAACCAGGTTTGAGGTCATTATTATTGCAATTATAAGTCTAATTGCAATAATGGTTTCTTTGTTTTATACTTACTTTTTGTGGTGCTGGTAGCGCTTCAGTGAAGCGGGTAGGTACTCATTTTCATGGGCACGACATGTTCCATGGCACATGGTACAGGTACTGTCATTTTTATTTTATTGTAATTGTGGTCAAACTTTTTACATTCTGTAGTTAAAGTTTTCTAAGGCCTGTGGCTCACTTCTGTACAACACTCACGCTAACAGCCACAGTAGTAGCAGGAAGCTGTGAGCGGGTGCCGTGTGGTCAAGTCTAAGAGATTTCAGACTGGTGCGGCAGCCAATTAGGAACGTGCTAACATTATGAATAATTAATTAGACACAATTCTTGATGGACATGGACCAGGAATTGATATGGATACTGTTGTGACTACTACTCCTGTATAATTTCCCCAGGCTGAGGGAATGGCAGCTATAAGGTTTGATTATAATTCTGAAGCTACAACAAACCTGCTGACACCAGAACAGGAGGAAAAATTACTAAAACAGGCTATACTAAACAACAAACCTTGTTACTGAAGTTACTGAAAGAAACTGCAGCAAATGCTAACCAGATGTTGCTTGAGTCAAACCTGCATCTGCAGTAAGCAAGCAGCGCCTATTGACTCGGCAAATCCACAAGGTACTGTATGACAATCTCTTTTCAAACTACAGAGGACTTACCCTCTTCTATAGACTATGTTAACACTGAGAAAGATAAAGGTGCACAGAATGTTTCCCCAGTAAATGAGGCTACAACTGTTTTAAGATAGGGACGAATGGAGAATGTAAGCACCACACCCATGTACTCTCAGTGGCACCCCACTTCAGCGCTAAAAGCAGTAGGGTAGATACCACAACAGGAGGTGGCAGGGTGAACATCCCCAGGACTGGTATCGGCAGCTGAAATCATAAATATGTACCCAGTAAAAGCTTCCTCTTCGGGAGTTGCTAGGGATAAAAGTCAACTGGCAGATCGAGGACAAAATTTTTCGTCCAGAATAATGCCTTCAAACGGAGAAACAGGACTACCTGAAAATGGACAGGAGAACCAAACAGCCCAAAACCAAGCCAATAATGATAACGTACTGGTACAGGGCACAGAACAAGTGGTTCTTGAAAAGAACATTTTAGCAACTAGGCAAATCCACCATGCCTCATTCTGAAGACAGGTCCACAGAGGAATCCTCGAATGGTGTGCACACTGAAACAAGCCAGCAAACTAACATGGACAGTGGAATGGATTTGGACCCACAACAGGCTGAAACACTTCAATCTACATCCTCATTCAGGATGGTTGACTTATTTAAACAGGTAGAGGAACCTGCGCAGAGACGCAATGCAATTTGTCTTAAATATACTGGAACAAGTGAGCAGGCCCCACACAGAAGATTTGTGATGCACAGTTTACTGAAAGATACAGTGGGGATCCAGGCACATGACTCATTTGCTTTTATACATATAAAGGGAGAGAATACATATGATGTTAGCTTTAGGAATAATCAAACACTTGAATGAATTTGGCAAAAGTTTGCTATGGTTAAAAGTCACCCTTACTAGCAAAATTTCTTCCCCATCCCTCTCACCAAACCAACTATTAAAAATGTGACTTTATTATTTAGAAATGAAGGGGGTAAATATCGAGTATGTTCAATACTGGTTGCGACAAAAATGTGAAATTTTACAACAAAATATATCAATTTTAGATGACGATCTGGTGTGGTCTGGGGGGTGGCGCATCAAAGTGAAACTGAACCACACAGACAGTGGCATACATGATACAACACCTGCCCAGTAGTTTTTATGGCTTCAGTAGGCGCAGACCTACCAGATATTTTGCTTTGAGAAAAGGACTCCCAGCATAAATTACCTACCAAACAACATGATAGAAGGCTAAAAATAGTGTCCTCCACTGAAGCCTCATTACTATGCTGCCTGTGTGTGTATGGCAGCTGGAGAGCACTATTTTTCCTTTGGCTTCAGAAGTTTAGTTATTTATTTATTGAAATATTTCACCAGGAGGGCACACTGAACAACAAGTTGCTCGTCTCATGGTGCGACCTGGGGGGAGGGGTTACATAGGGGTGTGAAGGATGGTCAGTTACAATAGTATGTGGGTAGTACAAACAACACAACATTGTAAGATTGTGCAACAGTTGGAACACAAGGTATACAATAAACAGTAGTGGAACATTGGGTAAATTACATGTCCAAAATCATACAAAAGAACATATGAACGTACAAAACACTAATAACGCGATAGAACCATTTATAGTGCATGAGTGTACCAGGAGCAGGCTCGAGGTAGTACGCAAGTGCTGTTGGAGTAAAAAGGATGGGGTTAGGCTGTGCACACTGGTGACCCAGAAGGGCAAGAGGAGAAGGGGGGGGAGAGGCAAGAACTGAATATGAGGAGAAGGGGTAGCCATTTCCTGATTTCCCCCTTCAGGATGTTGAGAACCCTGCCGGGGGGGTCATGGTAGGAAGGCAGAAACTGGGGATAGGTATTAAGGTGGGTTAAAACAGGAACAGCTGAGGGAAAGGTAATTGTATAGTGCAGAGGTAAGGGGGTAGTTGGAGTAGGAGTGACGTATTTCAGGGGGAAGGGAATTCCAGCTTTTAGGGAAATGATGGGCAAAACCAGTCTGACTGATGAGGGTGGAGCGGCGAGGGACCATCAAGGTGTGGGCGTCATTTGATCTGGAGAGACTCTGTGGGGAAGGTGGAATGTAGAGAGGACAAGAGATAGAGGAGGAGCCCCCAACCAGAATTTGGAAGTTAGTTTGGCACAAGAGAGATGCATCTGTGATATAGTGGAAGGAAGGTTAGAGAGCGCTAGAGTTCACAGTGATGTGAGCGGGAAGGGGAGACAATAGAAAAGTGGCAGAAGGAGTTAAAGAGAGTGTCCAGCTTGGTCAGAGAAGATTAGGGAGCAGCACCATAGACTATATCACAGTAGTCAAAGATGGGGAGTATCATCTTCTGGACAATTTCGCACCTCACAGTCAGTGGGATGCAACTACAATTCCTATTCAGAGCACCAAGCTTGGGACGCAGTTTCTTCAGGATAGCATCGATATGCACAGAGAAGTTGAGGTGCTGGTCATCCTCCAAGATGGTCCCATCAAGGGTGTGGAAGATGGGTAGGGCCAGGAGCCTAGAGAGTCTCTGCCTGGTGCCAAAGGTCATTGAGACTGTCTTTTTGGCGTTTAGAAAAAGCCAGTGAGAAGTAAACCAGAGCTGAACTTAGTTGAAGTCATGCTGTAAGCTGGTTTGCACCACAGCAGGGTTTTTGCCAGAACTGTACAAAACAGTATCTTCAGCGTACATGTGGATAGAAGAGGATGAGCAGGCTGTGGGAAGATCATTAAGGAAAATAGACAAGAGTAGAGGACCAAGCACTGAGCCCTGAGGGACACCAGTGTTGATGGGGAGTGGAGAGGAGATGGAATCAAGGAATCTCACCGACTGGGTCCTGCCAATGAGGTAGGATTTAAACCAGTTGGTGGCTGATGGGAGACAAAGCCAGCTGAAAGAGTGAATCAAGAAGCAGGGGATGTGAAACAGTGTCGAAAGCTTTGGCTAGGTCAACAAAGATGGCCGAAGTGATCAGGCCATTGTCCATCCTGAAAGGATTGCGTCTTTAAGCCTGAGGAGGGAGGTGGTTGTTGAGTGGTTCTTCTGAAAACCAGATTGGAAGGGGGTGAAGAAGGAGGAATCAGAGAGGAAGGGTGATAATTGAGAGAGAACTAAATGTTCTTGAAGTTTGGCAAGGGTAGGAAGGAGGGAAATGGGACAATAGTTGCCAGTTAATTGTAAGTTAATTAGCGCCCCAGTACTGCCTTTGTTTGCAAGTTGAAACCTCCTCCATAGGGTTTTATGTGCCTTTTGTTTGTTTGTTAAGTTTGAGTGCTTAAGTTGAGCCCTCCCAGTACTGCCTTTTTTGGCAAGTTGAAACCTCCTCCATAGTGTTCTATAGGCCTTTCTTCTGACTTGAGAGAAGTTAATTCAGCCCTCCCCAGTACTGCCTATTTTTGCAAGTTGAAACCTCCTCCATAGTGTTTTATGGGCCTTTTCTTTCTTTGTTAAGTTTCAGTGCTTAATTTGCTACCATTTACAAACTGAGAAACTTATTTTGCTGGTATCCCTTCCCCCACTCATCCAGAGGTGTGAATTCCTTTGTTTTCTAACCATGTTGGCTGATTTTACTTGCTCCACTCATAGTAAGAATGTGAAACTAAACTTGTGTTATTTTAAATGATTGATAACGTGTCATATCCAAATTGCATCTCTTGGGGATGAAGATGTATCCCTTTACCTGTATGTAGTAACTCACCTGACACCAACAATTAAGACCTCAGCTGTAAGATACATCATGCATGTAAAGTGATATATGAAATCAAATTGCATTCCTTAAAAAACAGTTAGGTTCATGTCTCTTCCCTACCTCTTCAGCCACACAAAGCCAACCCCTTACTCTCTCTCTCTCTCTCTCTTTCTGACCTTGGTAACAGGGCTGGTGTGGGGGGGGAGGTTAAGGCTGGAGATCAGTTATGGTCCATGGCAGCACAGTAGGTAGAGACCTTAGGGCAGACTAGGTGGGCCAGGAGGTCCTTGTCCGCCAACAGCTTCTATGTTTCTATGTTAGTAAATAGCTAGTACAAGAGCATTATACATTCATGCTGACATCAATTTTAAGATGTTAACTATAAAGCCTATGATTCCAGTAACACAATGCCATTAAGAAGTACTGCTCAAATATTCAAAATCCACGGAATCAACCTATTGTCAATTTAAATCAAAAGTATGTATCTCTATAGAAGTCCGGACCATAAAGAAAAAGAGAGAAAAAGGAAAACAAACACAGAAGAAAAAGTGTACATAAACTAAGCCACAGCAAGGGTGGGGTGGGGGGATAATATGCAGGTGAGCAGCACTGAAATGCATTTTTGTTATACTTATGAAAGGATGAAAACTCAAGTAAAATATAGGTCCTAAATATAGAAAACAGTTGAAAAAGATAAAAAGGAAGGGAAAGGGTCCTAGATGCAGTAGAAAAGAACAAAACAACCAAGAAATCAAAGAAACTGACTGGCATAAAATTTAAAACAACAAAACAGTGAATGACATTTGGCAGATTATAAAGGGCAACATATTATTATTTGCAATAGTTACATTAAAAGGATCAAGGAATATAACAAATAATGACATGCAAGATGGCTAAATATGGATGTGAAGAGAGTTACTAAAAAAAAAAGAAGCTAAGCGTGCAATGACATATCTGAAAACAAAAGCCATGACATGACCACATGGTCAGAATATTAAACATTTTAAAAGAAACATAAAAACAAAAGTAACCATTTCAAAATGAAAATGGAACTCAAACTTGCAACAGATGCAGACAAAAGCAACAGCAAGCAATTGTGCAGTTACATCAATACCCTAAACAAACAAACAAAAAAGTAAGAATACAAGTAACATTAATATTACAGGGGAAACAGTAAAAAATCCAGTGGAGATAGCAAACCAATGTAATGAATATTTGGGTTCCTTATTCAAATCCAATCACAACTCAGTCCCCTGCCCCTGTATATTACCAGGAATACCAACAGAATTAATATAAATACAGACAGCATACTGCAAAAAATTCTGAATAAAAAAAATCAGAGCACAAAGTTTTCACTAAAATCCTGAAATTAAATATTGGGATAATCCATAACTGGGCACCCCCTCCAAATATTTTTTTGGAAAATTAATGAATGCGGTTCTGGGTAAAATTTTAGAATCAATACTTAAAGATATAAGTTAGCCACATGTCTAACTGTGATTTCGTGACAGAAGCAGCAGGGATACACAAAGGGATAATCATGTACCACAAATGTAATCTGTCTCTATGAAAGCGTGACCCAATTCTTGGATAACAATACCTCATAGACATAATTTCTGTTATACCTTTGCAAAACATCTGCCACTGTAACAAATTTGGCAGTCATTAAAAAAATTTCTTTCCTAGCTATTCATCCCTGTATTACAGTATAAACAGTGGAACCTAAACCAGACAAACCATATGAAGATTCATCACTGTAAGCATTGTGTATTATGCAGACTGTGGTACTTAACACTTGTAGGATAAGTTAGTGTATCTCGACTTATTTGCTGCATATGCATCTCAGTTGCTATGGGGTCCCGACCATGTTCACCCTTCCACAAGCCAAGCTAGCTACTGTATGTCTTATAACTCCTGGTAGGTGCCATCAATTTAGCTTATGTATTACTGTGGCAAGCTACTATTTTCAACAATAAGTTAAAATTTTAAAAAGACAGTGATGTGGACTGAGAAGCAGCTTAAATTTTAAAAATACAGTGATGTGGACTGAGACACAACTTGTGCAGGTGAATCATCGTGCTAGCCTAGATATTTCCAGGTTGCATTCAGTTAGCCTAACCAGTGGGAGCAGAAGGGGAGAGGGATACAAATCTAAAATAGAACACGTTTAACCATTTGTGATTTAAAGTTACATGCGAAATGCAGCCTCCAGAACTGGATGCCATATTCAAATGAGGCCTCACCAGTGATGTGCACAGTGGCATCACCACCTCCTTCCTTCTGCTGGTGATACCTCTCTATGCACCCCAGCATCCCAGTGGCTTTCCCACAGCCTTGGTACATTGTTAAGCCACCTTTAGGTCATCCAATATGATTTCCCCTAACTCCCTTTCCTGTTTGGTGATCATCAGTTTCTCCCCTCCCCATAATCCTCCCCTAGGTTCCTGCAACCCAAATGCATGATTTTGCACCTTTTTGCATTGAATCTCAGCTGCCACACTTGAACCATTTCTCCAGTTTACCTAGGTCCCTCCTCATTTTTTCCACCCTTCCTGGAGTGTCCACCCTGTTGCAGATCTTAGTGTCATTTGCAAAGAGGCACACTTGCCCCTCCAGCCCCTCTGCAATTTCGATTATGAAAACATTAAACAGGACTGGGCCCAGGACTGATCCCTGTGGCACCCTGCTGGTCACACTCCTTTCCTTAGATTGAACACCATTTACCATGACTCTCTATCTTCTATCATTCAACCAGTTCCTACCCCAGTTTACCACCTTGTGACCCACTCCCAGGCTGCCAGCTTGTTCTACAAGTCATATGTTTTATTTATTCATTTATTTTATTCATTTATTTAGATCCTGGATAAACCTTTGAGCAGAAGCTCTTTATATAGGTTTGCATCAGTATAAATTAAACAAACATACAGATTGAGTTACAGGCACAGACAAACAGGCAGATGACTGACTACAGGAGATTACAACAGTTCATTACTTGAGTAGGTAAACTGCTGGAACATGAGAAATATTGGGGACACAGTAGGCATGTAGAATAGACACAGCAGGCAATCGAAAACCCTTGTCAGGAAGCAAAGGGAGATGATTCAAGGCAAGTAAAAAGGGTAGAGAGTGGAGGGAGTAGGTAGGCAGACAGACACCAGGTAGGAGAGGTGCAGAGGTAGGTGGTGGGGGGGGAGAAGGGAAGGAGTAAAGGGGTGCAGGTAGTTAGGGAGGGATTAGTAAGCATTAGCGATGGCAAGACAGATCAGGTGTTGGCAAAAGTTCCTGCATAAGTGCAATGTGGTTATATGCCAGGGAGTTTAGTGGTGGCAAGCACAGGTGGCACTTGTAAGAAGTTGATATCGCAGATTACATTTGAAAGAGCTTACTGAGAATGTAGACCTGAGATTCAGAGGGAGTGCGTTGAACCAAAGTGGAGCTCGATGAACAAAGGTATGCTGTGCTAAGGCAGTGCGGCATCTAGGGATGCTATGTGGAATGGTATCGTCTGCCTTACTAAATGCAATTCATGTTTATGTTTAAGCTCATGAAACACCCTTATCTAGTTAATGCATCTGCAACTGTAGTGGCTCTGCCAGAGTTTGTTACATTGGGAGGGACAAAGGCATTTGCTTCTACCCAGGCCAACCCAAGACCTGCCACAAGTGTGGGGCAAGAACCCACCTTAGCTTCACCTGCAACCCGCCCAGGTGTAATCTGCTTTTCGAGAATGGCCGTGTAAGTTTGGGATGCCCCAACCCATTCAGGTGAAATCTAAATGCAAAGAACTTGGCCACTCATATGCAAAGTGCCCCTGGGCTGCCCATAATAGGTTGGATAGGGCCATGCAGGACCAGGAGGTTCTTATCATAGCCCAACAAGTTAAAGTCATGCAGGCCAGGCAGGGGCCCAGTACCTCTGTTCAAGACAAACCTCCCTTGGCTAGTAAAAAACAGACATCTGACACACCTTTGGCAGCCACTCCCTCCTGTGTAGAGGAAGTAAACGCAGATCCTCTGCCCCCCCCCCAAGACAAGAGAGTCCAACTGTTCCTCAAAGGATTAATCCAGCATCTCCAGACATTGTGCTTCCTCCAAAAGAAACCCCTTTTGAAGTGGTTTAGGCACAGAAACCCGAAGGACTAGAAAAAAATGGATGCCAAACCTTCTGAAGCTCCCATCTTATCAAGGTACAGATACAACATTTTGGCTTAAAAAGCTGTGGGAGACGAGAAATGAGGATGGGACTCCAACACTTCTTCAGTGACATCAGGGGTGACAGAATATAATACAGATCCCCGATGGAAAAGTCCAAACCCAAAAAGCCAAAGGAAAAGTAAAGCAAAACATAAACTTGATGGGTGACCTTTGACCTCCCTTTCATGCCATATCTGTTTGCAGATGACACCAATATCTGCAACAGAGTAGATGATCCAGATGGGGTGGGCAGAATGAGAAGAGATCTGGATAAACTAGCGAAGTGGTCAGAAGAGTGGCAACTGGGGTTTAATGCAAAGAAGTGCAAGATCATGCATATAGGAAAGAGAAACCCCTGAAGCCACCTATAGGCTGGGAGGGGAGTTGCTGGCAGTCACAAGGGAAGAAAGAGACTTGGGCATCATCATCACCGATGACCTGAAATCATGCAAGCAGACCACTAAAGCAGCAGGTAAGGTTAGGGGGATGTTAGCGTGTATTAGTAGGGGTATCACAAGTCAGAAGAGGGAGGTAATAATCCCTCTTTACAAGACACTGGTTAGGCCCCATCTGGAGTACCGCATGCAGTACTGGAGGCCACACCTTCCCAAGGACATTAACCAAACTGAGGCAGTCCAGAGAAGGGCAACCAAAAAATGGTGCAGGGACTGCATTAGAAAACATATGAGGACAGATTAACGGAGCTCAGTACGTATACCCTAAAGCAAAGGAGGGAAAGAGGTGATATGATTGAAACATTCAAACACCTTAAAGGCATTAACAAGGTGAAAGAGTCTAACATGTTTCAATATAAGAAAAATAGCAGGACAAGAGGACACAGCATGAGATTAGAGGGAGGCCGATTAAGGGGTAATGTGAGGAAGTTCTTTTTCACAGAAAGGGTGGTAGATGCATGGAATGGCCTACCTCAGGAAGTGGTGGATATGAATACAGTGCAGGGCTTCAAACAGGCATGGGATAGGCATAAGGAGCAATACAGATGAGTATGAATAGATAGGCCATTTATAAGGTAGAAAAGAAATGGGCAGACTGGATGGGCCTTGCAGTCCATATCTGCCATCAACTTCTATGTTTCTATATAAATGCATCAGCTACTAAACCCTCTGACATTAAATGTCAGCAGTATAAAATCCTTTAGGAAACGTGAGACCACTCTACATATTCTAAAGGATTACCTAATAACTTTCTTTTAAGATACATGCTTAAAATTCAATATAAATTAACACAAACCAAACATTTATGGTCAGAGGGGCCCTCTTTCTGGTCTCAAGGGGCAGAGGTTTGTGATGGGTAGCCATTTTATTGAAGGGCTCCCATTTTCAGGTCAAGAAAATTCCAGACATCGAATCAGATAGAGCATTAATGATAGATGTATCTGTCCAGGACTTAAATTTTGTATTTTTTTTTGTTTAACTTTTATTTTTGCATTTTATGATGACACGCTACTGTTTCACATAAATAAAATAGGAGTAGAATGCATGCAAGCCTCTGCTTTACTTGTACAGAATTTTACAAGATTTTATTTAAAGACTAAAAGTTATAGTCCAGGCAATGGGAAGTCGCCAGTACAATTGTTAGGAGTATAGGTCAAACTGATCCTGCTGTAGAGCAATTAGCCTCTCACCTCCTCTCTGTAAATAAGATCTCTGAAGGCAGGAGGTCAGTTCCCTTGAAGAACTTACTGGGGGGGGGGGTGGCTGAATAAACAGAGTATAACTGTAAATCTCCTAATTACCAGAAGGCCTGGTCCCAATTACGTTGATTAAGTTACCCACAGACCTACACAAGCATGGCAACCTGCTCTGTGAGGTCAGAGTATTAAACAGGCAGTATAACAGTTCACAAATTGAGGGGTGACAAATACACCAACATTCAACATTTACAGTTTCCTCTTACAAAACTTGCTAAAAGGTATTAATAACTAGAGTACAAACATGACGTCAGGATTACTTTAGCCACAAAAATCACCACAACCTTAGTTATAGATTAATAAATGTCCAAGATTAGTCCTTTATCTTGAAATAAATTGATATATTCTCTCTATTTATTAAAGAAAAGTGAAGCAAGTCCACCACAGGTTATAGTATTAGGCCGTTAAGTCCACCATTTGAATTTTGTGTCCCTTACTTCTGAAAGATAGCTGTCATCCTTCTTCATCCGAGGAATGGGCGTTGATTGTAAAAATTGATCAACTTCTCTGCGAAGTGTGAAGCTGCCTCTGGGTCAACAAAGACGTGCACCTTGCTGGTATGTTTAATGAGAAGGCGGACCGGGTAATTAAGCCTTGCCTGCATCCCGTTTTGCAGCAGCAGCAGCTTTTTGGTCACCTATAGCTCCTTTTTCCAGGATTGCATCTGAGCAGCAAGGTCTGGAAAAAAGGAGATACGATTCCCTTCCCAGTTTATCTCCCCTCTGGAGCGAGCCACCTGGAGTAGGGCAATTTGTGCCTCCGGCATTGAGAGAGTAGCAATTGCAGCGTGCAGCTGCCGTTGAGAGTCACCACGTGGTCGAGGCCGCTGAGGAATAGTGAATGTCTTCACTATTTGTAGGAGGTAGTAATTGTATGTCTAAGATCATTTTGTTTACTGCTGCTTGTAGGTCTGAGGCTCCTGAATATTTAGAGGAAAGCCGCTATCATTATATTGGCTTGTCTCTGCTAATTTTCCAGGGTTTCAAGTTTTGCCTTCACAAGATACAGATCTCTTACTGTAGCCGCATTGTATTCCTGCTGCCGTTCTGATTCTGCCTTAATGTCTTTAATTGCTGCTACATTCTCCTGAGTGGTACGATCGTTCTCTAGGAGCTTGGATTCCACTGCTGCCAAGCGTTTATTTGTCTCGTCTCCTGTCTCTTGAATTTTTTTTAACATCACTAAGATTTGTGATGTAGGAAGTTCAGGTATCACCTGATCTTTAGAAGTGCCAGGCCCCGAGGCAAGAGTAGGGGTGGCCGCCGACAAGTAGACATCCAGGCTGTGAGGCTGTTTTTTTAGACTCATGCTATTACTTAGTGCTTCCGATTCTTATACTGTAGATGCAAAAAATTAACAGCTCCAATGGGTTTGAAATGTTATTTATGTTGTTTTGATTCTGTAGCCAAGCCAACTCCGTTTTCAAGCTGCTGCCATGATGGAACTCCACAGCGCCTGCCTGGACTTAGATTTAAGATTGATAAGCGTTTATGCACCTCAGAGCATAGTTTTCCCGAGTAGCCCTGTTTAAACTGATTAACTTTTTTTTTACATACTCAGAGAGCAGTAATCTTAGGGGGTGATTGTAACTGTGGGTTATCCCCCAAAGACAGAGATTGTAAAACCCAAAAAATATTTAGTGACATGGCCTGTTTAAAAAGTATTATCAGTACAGCTAATTTACAAGAAGCTTTTGAAGCCAGGCAAAAATCAGGAAGGAAAACTTTTACCAAAGGACAATTAGCTTCTAAAATTGACTTTATTTTTTCAAAACATTTAGTCACATTGAAAGCAGATACTATTCCCATAGAGACATCTGACCATTTGGCAGTATCCAGCTCTTGTAGTACATGGAAACAATCCTTTTCTCCGAAAAAAAAAAATAGGTAGAAGTTGAACAGCTCCCTATTAGAAGATCCGATACTTTTAGATAACAGGGATCAATTACTGAGAGCCAAGGTAGCAATAATAGAAGCCTACAACACAGGCATAGACTGATGGCTGGATTCCAAAACTGATTTTAAAAAACTATTTACTAAACATGCCACCTGGAAGGGTTAGAAACAATATGCCCAATATTTAACTCTAAGACAGCAGTTGCAACAACTTATATCCTTAGTGCATGAACAAAAAATAAACTTGGATACCCAAATAAAAAACACAAAAGAGGAAGGCCGGAATATTCAAAGCTTTGCACAGTGCGCAAACAGGTTGCACCGGGCTAGCGCTGGGTTAGCACCTGACCGCAATATTCAAAACTGGTAATAGCTCCAGCGCAACGCATTAGCGCCGACGCAAAAAGCTAATGTATGCATGGGGCAAAGTGAAGGGTGGAACCATACATACAGGCACAGCGCGATATTCAAACGTTTAGCGTGGCACAAGGCATGTTAGCACAACACTGAGCATGGCACTAGTTCCTGCCTATGAAAAGGTAGTCTTATGTCTGGGCAAACAAAGGAAGGGTGCGTGAACACAGCAGCACAGTTGCGCAGGGTCGCGCAATGTCACTGTTGCGCGGTGCTAACCAACAGTACCTAGCACAGAAGAAACATGGGGAAGTCTAACTCAGATGCTATGCACACCCTCAGTGTGTGGTGCCCAGACAGAAACCCTTTAGGTATTGCCCTCGGGGTTTCCCAAGGCCTCATACACCTCAGATTTGCATAACGCCTGGGTTAACCACACGTCCCCATGCATTGTTTGTTCTGTAATGTAATGTAATGTACTGTAATGTGTACCTAATGTGGCATTTGTGTATTGTGTGCTGTTATGCTCTGCATGTCTGTATTGGACACTGCTGCATCGCAGCCGCATAGCTGATATCTCTGGGTCATCCCCGACACTGGGCTGTGGCCCAGTGTGCCCACCCGGTGAACATGGTAAGACAGAACAATGTACAGAAAAACACATGGCTGAGACATGCTGCACACAGACAGCAATGCCCATGTCCCCAGCATCTGGCACTGGTTCTAACCCTGCCAGGCATTAGTGGTAGCCCCAGCACCCAGTGGACACCAAGGCAGTGCAGTCATGCAGCACACAGCTCCATGTACCCCACTGGTGTACACCAACATGATCCAGTGGACACATGCTGCACTGGGGGAATGGAGAGTGTATAGGTAGCCAGGCCGTACCACACAGAGGGTACTGCCACACAGCAGTGGCCATCCACACAGTGCAAACTGTCACTGACGGTAATGCCCCTGACAGCAGTGTCCTGGTATGTTGGTATGTGTGTCCCCCCAAGACACATACTCTACACCTGTCCAGGCTCTCCACACACACACAGACACCCATGTGTATGGTAGTGTGGGAATCCCATGCCACTGGTGCAGCACATGAGGGTCATAGGACAGTATGACCGTGGTGTCCACTGTTGGATCACACCATTCACCTGTGCACGTCACTGTGTGGATAGCACCAGTCACTGTTCCCTGACACACTGTAGGCATTGCTGTGTACCTCAAAGTATCGCCTACTATGGTACTGTACCTTCCAATACACACAGTGGCAGGAAAAATGATGTGCCACTGGCATGCAGCATGCAGCACAACTATCCAGTCCTGTAGTGCTACTCCCCTGTGCCACATTAGTCTTTGCATCTGTGTCCAAACCAAGCCTGCAGCTATTGTTCTGTGAGTTGTGAGCACACATGGAATGTGGTCACTGGCCCATAATCCCAGTCGGACCTATAGATGGAGCTGTGAACATAGCCAGGAAAGTGCCTACCGTCCTGTAATTCCAGTCGGACCTACAGGTGGAGCTGTGTGCACCACGTCATAACACCGGGCAATCCACATGCTAGGCAGGCTGTAATAAGATGCTAATGAGGCTGTTTGCCCTCAGATTGCCCGGGTAGGCTCATTTGCATAGACGTTTTTGAATATGGCAAACTTTAGCGTTGGACAAATGGGATTGTGCAGGGCAAACGTGTAGCACCGTGCAAAAGTGTTGGCACCACATACGACTGTACTGTTCAATTACATACTTCTGCAGTATGTGGCCTGCACTGTTGCTGTGCACCACTTTTTTGCATGCACACATGTTGCTCACGTTGTTCAGAATTCACTTACTCCACCGCTGTGTGCACTGGGCCACTGCTGCAGTTTGCACTGCTCTCGGTTGCTATATTCAGTGCTGTCTTACTTCCTGGACTATATAGCACTGCACCTGCAGACCAGTTTGCCCGGCTTCATTAATATGCTATATTCAGCAGATTTTGCTCTGGGGCTATCTCTTTTGAATATAGTGGGCTATTGGTTCCAGGCTAATTTAGCATGCTGGGCAGTACTATTTTAGCACTGGGGCAAAGTTTTCAATATCTGGCCCAAAATGTTTAAATTTCAATATAATAGATATACGAGTTTAAAAATGGAGGCTCAGTTTGGCACTCAGGGGCGTCAACCAACTCTGGATGCTTTTAAAAGTTGTGCAGACAGAATAAAATCCACTACTATTGATTTCTTACAAACAACGGACGACTCCATACCTACTAATGACCCACAAAAAACTGAGGAAGAAACCCAAAACTACTTTCAAAAACAATTTGGTGAAGATGTAGAATGGGACAAAGATTTTTTTAAAGACCTAAACAAATAAAAACATAGAAACACAGAATTTGACGGCAGATAAGGACCGCTTGGCCCACCCAGTCTGCCCATTTCCCTACCTAATGGATAAGCTGCAGATCCTAGTTAACCAACAGCCTACTTCCTCCTACCCCCACCCCCTAGAATTGCCTCATGACTGTCCCATGCATTCTTGAATTCCATCACTGTTTTTGACTCCACAACCTCCTCAGGAAGGCCATTCCATGCATCCACAACCCTCTCCATGAAAAAATACTTCCTCACATTACCTCTGAGCCACCCTCCCCATCTTCAAATTGTGCCCCCTTGTTCTTGCACACCTCTTTTTCTGAAAGATGCTACCCTCTTGGACTCTGTTGATTCCCTTGAGGTACTTAAAGTTTCTATCATGTCCCCTCTCCTCCTTTCCTCGGTATACATATTAAGCTCCTTAAGTCTCTCTTCATATGTCTTCTGGTGCAGACCCTGTACCATTTTAGTTGCCCTCCTCTGGACTGCCTCCATCCTGTCTATGTCTTTGCAGAGATTGGGTCTCCAGAACTGCATACAGTACTCCAGATGGGGTCTCACCAGATGTCTGTACAGAGGGATAACAATGTCTTGTTTTCTACTGGTGATGCCTCTCCCTATGCATCCCAGTGTCCCCCCAGCCCTCCTTACTGCCCTCTCACATTGCTTGCTCACCTTTACGTCATCTGATATGACTACCCTTGGGTCTCTTTCCATTTTTGTTGTTATTATCTCACCCCACATTGTGTACTCTTCCCCTGGGTTTTTGTTTCTCAGATGTATTGTGTTGCACTTCTTAGCATTAAATCTAAGATGCCTTACATTTGACCATTCCTCCAACCTTGCCAAGTCGCTTCTCATCCTTTCCACCCCACTTTGTGTATCAACCCTGTTGCAGATCTTTGTGTCGTCTGCAAAGAGACATACTTTTCCTTCCAGTCCCTCTGCAATGTCACTTATAAAGACATTAAAGAGGACCGGTCCTAGTACTGAACCCTGCAGTACCCCACTAGTAACCCCCCTTTCTTCAGAGTGGACTCCGTTTACTATTACCCTCTGTGTCCTATTCTCCAGTCAATTCTTTACCCAGGCTACCATCTTGTGACCCACTCCAAGGCTGGCTAACTTGTACATTAATCTTTTGTGTGGGACTGTGTCAAATGCAGTGCTAAAGTCTATGTAGGCCATGTCCACAGCCCCTCCCTGATCTACTACTTTGGTCACCCAGTCAAAGAAATCTATTAGATTCGTCAGACATGATCTTCCCGCTGTGAATCCTGCTGTCTTGGGTCCTGTGCCCCTCTGGCCTCTAGGTAATCGACAATTCTTTCCTTCAGAAGTGATTCCATCACTTTCCCTATCACTGATGTTAAACTAACAGGTCTGTAGTTTCCTGCTTCTGCCATGCTCCCACTTATGTGAAGTGGAATAACATCTGTCCTCCTCCAGTCCTCAGGTACCAAAAATGGAAATTTTGCAAGAAGAGGTCACTTTAGCCATAAAAAAATTGAAAATAAACACAGCCACAGACTTAGGTGGCCTAACAGCTGAATTTTATAAAACATTCTAGGAAAAACTTAGTCCAGTGCTAGCTATGCTTTTTAACTCCATATTGAATTCCCCCTCTATCCCTGCATCTTTCTCGAAAGCATTGACTATGTTACTGTATAAAAAAAGGGACAGAACAATATTACAAAACTGGAGACCCAACAGTATTTTAAATGTGGACTACAAATATTGTCTAAAATTTTGGCCCAACGCATGACGAAAATTGCAGAAAATCACATCTCTGTTATTCAATCTTGTAGTATTCTACATAGATCTATCTTTCATAATTTAGTTCCTAAGGGACATAATTCAGTTAGGAGTATCAAGGCAAGAGTCTGGCTGGCTTTTGTCACTCGACCAACAAAAAGCCTTTGATAGAGTCAGTCATACTTTTTTGTTTAAGGTATTGAGATTTTATAGGGGAACCAGACCAAGTAGTAAAATGGATACAGTCACCGTATCAAAAAGCACAAGCCCAACCGTTTATGAATAAAAGAGTAGGGAATGATTTCCGCATAAAGACAGACGTGAGGCAAGGCTGCCCACTCAGTCCAGTGCTATACTTATTTGTTATTGATCCATTTACAAGGAAAACACAAGTTAATAGAAATATCCTAGGAAAATCAATAACGGCACTCCCCAACTACTAACATCAGCGCATATGCAGATGATTTAATACTAAGCATCCATTCTGAAGAAACAATTCAGGAAATAGTTCAGACACTTCAAAAAATATGAAAATATCTCAGGAGCTAAACTAAATTATGACAAAAGCCAAGGGATACAAATCAATCCAGAACTTATGACTCCACACACAACTATGATAGCAGACATACAAATTAAGGATGACCCTATAAAAATCTTAGGCATCACCTTTGGTACAGCTGATGATGCCAGATTTAACTGGGAACTGGCAATACAAAAATGACAGTTACTGTAATTGTTCAACAATGGAGAAATAAAACAATTTCGAAAAAGAAAAGGGTTTACTTAATAAAAGCCCTGGTCGTACCTCAGTTGTTGCATATAGCAAATATTTTCCCTATACGTTTTGCTCTAGAGGCACTAGTGTTAAATTTATTTTTCCAGGGGCAGCAGGATCAATACTATTAGAAGGAATTTTTCTTATTATGATTATAACATGGGAGGTATTAGAATGCTAAACCACATAAGCATTAAGCCACGACGAAGGTGGCATCTACCTGTCCCCCATGCATCAATCGCATTAGATGCCACCGACAGAGTGGCTTAATGCGCTTGTAACATGGGCCACAGGTCAGTGGAGGCCACTGGCGAGGCCCACTGTGCAACATGATGAATGACAGGCAGAGGCGGTGCGAGGTTTGTAAAGCTTTACTTCGGGATCACGCCACGGTCTATCATATTACACACATACATATGTGGTCATCAGGTGTAGTCCCTAGATTCGCGCGGAGGCGTGCGGCCAACATCCCTCTTCAACTTGTGTGCAGTTCGGTGCAGGTATTCTCCTCATACCCGCCGCAGGAGGTCTCCGGTACACGGTTCGGCTGCTGCGAGGAACATCACAGTCGCGCTGTGCGGGCTGGGGGCTTTGACTTCCTGCTGCCTCCGGGACACTGCTCCGGCACTTTCGTGGTCCAGCTGGGCTGTCCGCGGTGCTCGTGGGTGTGCCCTGTGCTCTGTTCCTCTGCCCAGCTGCTTCTGCTCCCCATCACCGGCGGCCCCGTTGCATGGAAGACATTCACCGTGCCATGGACGGTGAAGGTGTGGCACTGGAAGCATGCTGGCTCGGTTCACCGCGGGTTCAGGTCCCCCCTCCCGTTTCCGTGCTTGGGTGGCTAGTGAGGCTGCCGGCATGGCGCTCCTGTCACTCCTCGTCTCGCTGGGCCACAGGACCCAGTGCTGCTAGGCTGGGGGTCTGGCTGCTCGCAGTACTGCCTGAGTGGGCACAGCATATAAGCTGGGTTAATGCCCGCTCCGACTAGGGTCCCGTGACACTGTTGCGCCTTTTGCGACTCCCGATTCTGTCTCAACCATTAATGCTGTGTTACAAATGGTATTCTTTCATGGTATATTTTTATAGATAAATGTATTAGACATAATGAAAGGAGGACAACTTGGATGGTACAATATATTAAGTGACAGGCTGAGCCCCCTGCTAAAGAAATGGGATACAGGAACTTTATCAGTTTATATGATTACCCACATCAAACAGCTATCTCAGTATATTAAACCCTGCTTAACCAAGACAAGACAATGGCAGCTTACACAACAATTCATCATTTCCAATTCTAGAAAATCATTTTATAGAAAAATTATAGAAGAAACCCAATACATACCTCCATACTACCAGAATGTCCAGACACTCAGGTTAAAGATGCCTGTTTACAATTGACAGATACTAGAATTCCCAAACAAATGTGGGACACTGTATGGCTTTTGTGCCATGGCAGATTAGGGTTAAGAAACCATCTTAAACATAAGGCCCTTGAAGAAAGGATGTGTCCCAGACTAGGCTGCACTAATACCATAGAAACAACAGAACACTTTTTGCTTCAGTGTCCATTCACTCAGTCCTTCTGGATAGGTTTGAATAATAGATGGGCAGACCCTAAACTACTTCCAATGACGTATGAAATTTTGGTGCTTGGTCTGTACCCTTTCAAACTATGGAAGTATGATAAACGTACTTTACAAGTACTTTTTGCTGCATGTAAATTTGACATGTGGCAAGTTAGATGTGCCCCTTTGGTACAACAAAAGGAAATGGCACCTGAATATGTGGTAATACAGGTATTAGCAAGTTTAAAAAATAAAATACTAAATGGATAAACGGTACTATCAAAGACCAAATTTAAAAAAACAATGGCAGTTCTGTTCTTGAGTGATAGCAGATTAACTCAATGGTAGATTCTGTTACTGCTAAACAATAAGTAAGATAGACAGAGGCTGGCTAGCCATTTACTTTCCAGAAACTGTAAAAGGAAAATGAGTATTGATTTCTGTTTTTTGTTAGATGCATTGCAATTATTATTATTTGATTTCTTATTCTTTTTTCTGCTTTCTTGAGATAGTACCTTCACTTTGGTGTGGAGTAAGGGAGAAACAAAATGGGACCCCTATGAAAAATGATGTTGCATCTCATGGGTTTTCCTGGTTGGTGTACTTTCAAATAAAGAAATAATAATTAAAGAGTGTCAGGGGCGCTTTAAACACTCCAAAAGCATCAACACACAGTCTTAGGCACAGAAACACAGAAATATAGATTGTAAAATGAGAAAAAGACATCCATGCAGTCTGGCCACTTTCCTGCCTGGTTCCATGCTCGGCATCATGCAAGGCTGGATTTAGAGATCAGATCACCCTAGTGGCTGTTCATCACACCCATGCCCAGGTATTCCTTCCCCTCTTCTGCCTGTTGGGCCCTTTATTCCCTTATATCTGCCCCATCCAAGTTTATACCTTGTCACAGTCTTATGAACATACGAAATTTGCCAGCAGATAAAGGCCTAGAGGTCTATCAAGTCTGCTCGAATGTGCAGCTAGCACCCCTTATTCTGCAGCTGCCTCTCCCTTCCACACTTCTCCTTCATTAACCCTCCCTCTTGTCCTACCCCATCCCCTTTTGAAGCAGTCCACTGTTCTACTGGATACCACTTCTGCAGGTAACGCATTCCACCCAGCCACCACCCTCTCTGTAAAAAAGTGTCTCCTCATCTCCCTCCTGAACCTTCCTCCCTCCAGTCTCATATCATGGCCCCTGGTGTCCCTCCCCTCCCTTACTTTGAACAGCACCTCTGTACCTGTTTTGTTTATTCCTTTCATGTATTTAAAGGTTTCAATCATGTCCCCCCTGTCCCTCCTCTCCTCCAGTGAGTACATGCTCAACTCCCTTAACCTCCTCTCGTATGATAAGTCCCCCAGTCCCTTGATCATCTTTGTCACCCTGCGCTGCACTCCCTCCAGTAACTTAATGTCCCTCTTCAGATATGGGCGACAGTACTGCACGCAGTACTCCAGGTGCGGTCTAACTATTGACCTATACAGTGGCAGAATCACCTCCTCCCTCCTCGAGGATATACCCCTTGCAATGCAACCCAGCATTTTGTTGGCCTTTGCAGCTGCCTTCCTACATTGTGCCGAGTTGTTCATTGACCCTGTAATGAGCACCCCCAGATCCTTCTCCTTCTCCTTCTCTGTCTGGGCTAGCTGCACTCCCCAGCTGGTAACTCCTCCTTGGGTTCTTCATCCCAAAATGCAGCACCCTGCACTTTTTGGCATTAAACCCCAGTTGCCAGGTGTCTGACCAGGATTCAAGCTTTGCCAGATCATCCTGCAACCCCTGCCATCCCCCCTAGGTCATCCACCACCGCTCCTACCTTGGTATCAACAGCAAACAGACTGATCTTGCTCTTGATGTCCCATGATATGTCTGCAATGAATATCCCAAACAACACTGGTCCCAACACCGAGCCCTGCGGAACACCGCTCGTCACTACCCTTGGGTGTGAGAGCTCCCTACCCACCACTACCCTCTGTTGCCTTCCCTGGAGCCAGTTTCCTACCCATCTCACCAGCTTTGCACCTGCCCCTGTGCCTACTAACTTACTTCCCAGCCTTCCATGTGGCACCGAGTCGAATGCCTTCCTGAAGTTCAGATACAGGACATCCACTGCATGGCCCCTGTCCAGTTGCCTAGTTACCCAGTCATAGAACTCCACCAGGTTGGTTTGGCAGGATCTGCCCCATATGAAGCCATGCTGTCAGCTGTCCTGTAGTCCTTTGGCCTCTTCAAGGGCCACCAGCCTCTCCTTCAGGATAGTCTCCATTAGCTTACCCACGATGGATGTGAGGCTCACTGGTTTGTAGTTTCCCGGTTCATCCTTGGGGCCACTTTTGTGGAGGGGCACCACATGAGCCATCCTCCAGTCCTGAGGTACACACCCCAAATGTAGTGAGGCATTAAATAGGTCTGCCAAAGGTCCTGCAAGGACCTCTGCCAGCTCCTTCAATACCCTGGGCGGATGCCATCTGGGCCTGCCCTTGTCCACCCTCAGTGCCTTCAAACCCCCGAACTCTGCCCTCCATGATTTCCCCATCTGTCACCCCTTCCCCCCTGTTTCTGCCATTTCTCCCCCCCTTGGGTGTCACCCCCCTCTTCTCTTTAATAAATACTAAGCAGAAGTACTCATTTAGTGCTTCTGCCTTATCGCACCCTGCTTCCACTCAACCCCCCTCCTTCCTAATCCTTACTATGTTTGATTAGTCTTCACTTCAACCACATCCCTGGGCAATCAATACCATTCATCCACCACCCACTCTGTGAAGAAGAACTTCCTCATGTCCCTAAATTCATCCCACCTGTCTCCATGCATGTCTTCTAGTCACCATGCCCTCGTTCCTCATGAACAAGTCCTTGCAATCCACCGTGTTGATTCCTTTCAAGACCTTGTATGTCTCAACATCCCATTTTTCCCTCCAGGCCTCCAGTGTATACATGTTAAGGTCTGCCAAGCTTTCAAGTTCAAGTTTATTTCATCAGGAAAGTTCTTTGAGCAAGCTCATTTACAAGGAAGTCCTGCCATAGGCAAAACACAAACAACAGACACATACAAAGCATAAATCAGTGAAAATACAAATACAGGATGGCATACACTGCAGAATGAGTTGTACAGGAAAATAACAAAATATCATAGAAAGCATAGTACAAAAGACAGAACTAGCCGTAAACAGCACAAATGTAAATATAGTGCAAGACAATCAATTTCCAGCCAGCGGATGGGGTGGGGGTAGAATAAGTGCACAATAATGGATACAGAGATTCCCACCATAGCAGGCAAAGTGCTTAGACCCTTTCATAATTGGAGGATAAAAGAATCCAGGGGCCTGTTAGCATAAAGTGAAAGTCCTCCATAACAGAATTGCTTATAAGGGATTTGACAATGTTCAGAGAGACATAGTTGGAGAGCCTAAGGGTATTTTTAAGTTTACCGTATTTCACTATTTTGAAACTGCCCCTGTTTAGAAGCTACCCCTGAATAATAGCTGCACCTAAAATAGATTTATTAATAGCAGCCACCCCCGATTTATAACTGCGGCTTCTAAAGGGGTCAGTTTGGAAATGGTGAAATAATAAACTCAGTCATTACCACTCATTTAAGCCTATTCTGTTACTTGTGCTGTATTTCTGGCTGAGGCAGTCATGAAACATTTTAGAAATTTTACTCTACCTGTTTAGAAAGCTGAAAATGGTTCTCTCTTGCCCAATAAAGTAGTTAACCTGAACACAGTCAATATTCTCCGATCAGCGTTTCTCACATGCCATGTGATTTTGACATTTCAGGGGGAGTTAATTAGATCAAGTACAGACTGAATACATCTCACTCACTTACTGTCTCAGGGAGTTCAATCAAAATTGGAAATTTGCTTAAGGTTGGGAGGTTAAGAGAGTTCATGCTGGGGAGTATTGCTCGCTATCACACACCAAGTGGTTTTGGCATTTTTGGGTAGTCGATTACATCAAGCACAAGTTAGCAACAGCAATATATTGTACATAATGCAGCAACTGATTTATTGAGTTAGGGATCTATGATAAATGTACCATAGTTGTTTCTACATTCAGGGGCCTATTGCTGGATACTACATAATATTATATGGCAGCCTGTTGGGCTTAGTAATTGAGGCTGCCCTCCATTAGTAGCCACTTAGAAGCTGCGGCTCAAACTAGAAAAATGCAATAGAAGCCGCAACTTCTAAATAGTGAAATATGGTACTCCAAGCAGATGATTAAGTGTAACTGATTGTGTTTTTTCCAACACGGGTGCAAAATTTTGGAATGTCTAGTAAGATTATAAAGTTTTTCCTAAGTGAGTAGCAACTAAGGGATTGGTGAAAGAGGGAGGAAATATAGGAGGGGAGTTTATTCAGCATGGCTTTGTTCACCCAGGTACAGCTATGCATCCTCCTGGTGGCTGATGTCCAACCCACTGCTGAATATAAATAGAATAATGAATAGGTGAGTGTGTATTACGTAAGTAATAATACCTGACAGAGTGGGCTTTATTGGGATATAAAGGACTGCCCAGGGGCGTACAGAGGGACTTATAGCCCCAGGAAGGTCCATTATATTGCATAACGCCCACCCTGGAGGGTATTATTACACTTAGAAAATGGGCTATATGTGAGGTTTTTCTTTTATAGAATATAAAAGAATAAAAAATATGTAAAAAAAAAACTATTTAAAGTAAGTGTTGTGGTAAAGTAGTTCTTGTATTAGTGGAATCACCACTGGACAGCACTGCTATTTTTATTTTAGTTTGTGTGAGGATGCTGTCTGGGTTAAGTTGGGCTACTGCTTTGTCTCATCACGCTCCCACACAGAGAAGAGTACAATACTTTAGATTTGTTTTATAAACATTAGTGGGAACAGGGGAATGTATAGACTGGAGTTCTGATTTGGAGACTGGATGCAAAGAGAGGTATGTGTATTTTTTTGATGGGCTTTCATTGAAAAGTGGAGGTGCTAAGATTTTGACGTGCTAGGTTCAGAGAATATCGTCAGTGAAAATGAAATGAAAGGGGGTGTTCTGTGTGGTAAAGGAAAAACACACGATTTAAAAAAAACAATACTTGTGTGTTGGTTCGGTATTTTTGGTTTGTTTACAAGGAAACAGTGTGGCTGAACAGGGGGAGGGGTGCGTAAGTGATAGCATGAGTGCAAGAGGCGCTCCGAGGAACCACCCGCAGTTTTTTTTTATGGAGTGAAAGAGACACCAGGCTGGATTTTACGGAAATGCTTGGGTTTTATTTATTGTTTTAAAAAATGTATGTTTGCTCTTTCTTTGAAGCTATGCAGTTTGACTAATGGTATACTGTGTAGTAAGGTGAATGTCACTAAAAGCAAGTGGGAAGAACATGGTGGTGAGAAGTTTTGCGATTTGGGTGGCCCTAGGATCCTCCACGTAATGGGGATCCCGAATTGGCACTTGTTTTTTACCGGGTCGTTATTAAGAAATAACAGCCCGGGTGGCAGGCTGTTTCAGCCAATCAGGATGTGAGAGTCCTTCACCCATTATCTAAAGGTAGTAAAACATTGAGCAGTTCTGGGGACAAGGAACCGAGACAAGCCTGAGAGGTTCCTCGTCCCCCAGAACTCCTAAATGGTTTTACAACCAAGTCATACACTCACACCTATTTTTTAATTTTTTTTAATATATGGATCCAACATAAAATTTTCCTTATCAAAATAATGGGCACCCAACTACTTTGGTAAACATTCGGCTCGGGCGCCCGACTGTTACTCCTACTAGTCTGCACTGCACTGCACTGAAGACTCGCTTGCTCGGAGTCTTACCTGTGTTTCTGTGGTGAGATGTACGAAAGCAGGATCAACCAGATATTTTTCAAGGCGCTGGACAAGGAAAGGAAAAATTTAAAAATTAAAAATACCATGGTGCTATCCCGAGGACGTTTTCTCGCTAAGTGAGTGAAAGAGCCACTATCTTTTTCAAAATTATTTTGCCTGCCCCCACACTAGAAAAGCGGCCAATATGAAGGCACATTTAGGATGATGCCGTGGCCAGAGCTGCACTTGTGCAGTTGAGCTTTATTGATAATACTACCATTCAGGTCGTGAACGATAGTATTACGGCACCTGAACGATAGTATTATCACTTGTGAACAGAGGTATTATTGCTCCAGGAGCGATGGTATTACCGGGAATTTTTTATATACTTTGCAAGGGTATTATTTTAAGTGTCCATATTTTAAAATGAGCAATGATGTGTTCTTGAAGGGGTATTTAAGATAAAACATAGAGCTCAATGGTAAAGTATATCCAATTTGTGAAGGCAAGATGTTGGGCTGTTCGAGTACAGAATGTCTGCATAATCTAGTAAAAGGTCCTCATACAACCTTCTCTGCTACCCTTGGATCATTTCTGTGGCCCTCCTTTGTATGTTTTTTTATGCCATTCCTGTCTTTCTTGAGGTGAGGATTCCAGAGTTGCATGCAGTACTTCAAGTGCAGCCTTACTAAGAACATGTACAGGGGCAGTATTACCTCCTCCCTCCTACTACCGAATCCCTTCCTTACACATCACAGCATCCTATTTCAATCAATCAATCAATCAATCAATCAAATCTTTATTTATTCAGGCGAACATCATTGAGCACAGCTCATTTGCAAGATGGACCTGATAAGGTCAAGGTTCAATAATTGGTACATGTATAGGAAGATTTAAAACACGTATATACTTATATACAGTAATCAAGGTTCAATAATTGGTATATGTACATGAATAATTAAAACACTTATATACAGAAATCAAGAACAGAAATTGTTTAAACATAACAGGATATGGTAGGAACATATGAGATGCACTCTAGGTAAACCAGTATATACATATCAACATTGGCAGTAAACATGGCATACATTCAACATGATATACCCAAGATTCCAAAGATCCAAGGGAAGTCAATGTGGACAAAGAGAAATAGTGATTGGATGACTGAAAGAGGTGGTAGTAGACTGAGACAAGTGACATGGTAGGAAGAAGGGCACGCATGACTAGAGCAGGGGCTGGTGCTAGAACTGGGAGGTGAAAGGCAGTGATAAGGGCTAAGGTAGGAGCCTGGAGTTAATGGGAGAAGATTATAGCCAGGGGGTGAGGTATCTGTGGAGATGAATTCTAGGGAAGTGAATTGCCATGATACGATGGCAGCCTGAGAGGGGGAAGGAAAGAACTGCGAATAAACTAGAACTTGTGGAAGCAATTGCATTTTTCAGGGAAGAGACTTGGATATAGATGCTTGAAGGATGCTAAGGATACCCGGTCGATCAGCTTCAAGGACTTTTGAATTGTGTTCCATGATATAGCTAGATTATAGCTGATAGCAGATCTCCCATGCCGGGTGTTGACTTTAGGCACTTTGAGCATAATGAAATTGTAGCTGCTTAGGGCGTAGGTGCCAGCTGTGGCCTGTGCGAAGCAGTCTAATATATAGTTTGGAAGCATCTTAGTCAAAATTCTATATGTCCACACTGCAGCATTTCTGTTTCTTCTGAGATGTAGAGATGTCCAACCGACTGCTGCATAGAGAGAGCAATGGTGAGTGTTAAATGGTAGATCTGTTATGAACCTCAGAGCTCTGTGGTATAGTGTATCCAATTTGCATAGGTAGGAGATAGGGCAGTGACTATAGAGAAGTCTGCATAGTCAATTACTGAGAAAATGTGGCCTGGACCAACCTCATTTTGGAATCTCTGTTTAGAAAGTGCCTTATTCTAAAAAATAGACCAAGTCTCTGGTGAAGCTTTTTTAAAAGTTCTTCAATATGAACTGTGTAGTCAAGTTTGCTATCTATCCACACCCCCAAATACTTGAATTTTTCTACATAATCAAGGCTTTCACCAAGGATAGTGGATAGCTGGGGGAGGTTGTTTAGTAATGAGGGATTTGTATGGCTTTGGGTGGAGAAAAACATTGCTTTTGTTTTCTTTGCATTTAAAGAAGCTTTTTCAATAATTGATGTTGTAGTATAGAGAATTCTGTTTGTAGAACTTCACAAGCTGTAGCAGGCGATGGGTTGCTGACAAATAAAACAGTGTCATCTAAGAACAAGTGTACAGTGGCTTTGGTAAGATTCGAATCAATATTGTTAATATAAATGGCGAAAAGGATAGGGCCCAGGATAGATCCTTGTGGAACTCCTCTTAGAAGTGGTTTTAGTGGAGATAGGTCTCCTTCAGCTTTCACTTGCTGTGTTCTTCCTGTTAGGTAACACCTGAACCATGTAAGGGAGGATGGATCCAACCCTATGGAGTACAAGGAAGAGAGTAGCAGCTCATGGTCCACCGTATCAAATTTCCCTTCCCATATGCTCTGTTACACTGTGCAGTGGGCTCAAGGCTGTCACCAATGATGACAACCAAATCACTTTCCTCAGCAGCCTGCAGCACCCTAACTCCTCACATCCAGTAGTTTGTTTTAGGGTTCTTTCTACCAATATGCATCACTTTGCACTTTTTTGCATTAACTCCAGTTGCAGTGGCAGGGCCTGGTTTGGGGCAGAGGGGGCCACAACAGTCAACCAGGGGCACCAAGATGGCTGCAAGTGAGTGCCAATTTGACAGGGTGATGTGCTCTGCTGCATAATGGGAGGGCTTTAAGCCCGAGGTTCAATGGGCGGAGCAACAACGTCACTCCCCCATCGAGCTTAAAACATCACTCATCCTGGACTCTCCCAGGATTCGTTTTTGGTTGCAGCCGAAGGCTAGGTCGGCTGTTCCTTTCTCCTGGCGCTTCCAGAGCATCTCCGTGTCTAAGCCCTTTTCTGTTTATTTGTGTGTGGATTCAGAGCCCCCTTCCTCACATTCTTCTCTCGGTTTGCAGCTTCTTTGGTGCATGGCTCGTTTTGTTTGGCAGCTTCATTGGTTTCCAGTTCCCACGCTTCTGCCTCTTCTCGCTTCATTCTACTTGTCCCATTTCAAGTGCCGTTGCTGCCTCTGCCCTCTGCTGCAGCACCAACGACTTTAGGGTGGGGACTGCCACGGCTTGTGACTTTCCCCTTTTTCACTTTTGATTGGTTCTGCACTCCTTGTCCTGCTCGTTCCTGTCCCGTTGCAACCCACTGCTGCGGTGGCGGGCTGGAGTCCGAGTGTGGTGACTGCTGCAGCTGCAACTTTCTTGGCTTATCAGTTGCTTCTCTCCACTGCCCTTTCTCTACCTCCTCCTCTGCTTCCGTTTTCGGCAGTTCATCCCTTGCTCCTTCTTTCTGCTGCCTCTCCTGTGTTTCAGCTGCCACCGCTTCTTCTGGCTCCATTCTACTGCTTCCCTTGGTCTCTCTCCTCGCCCCTTTTTGCTCACATGGGATGGCGGCTTTCCTGCTGTGTGTGGGTGAACCTGCCGGCAGCTCCGCATGCCCCTCTCGGAGCTTCTCGATCTCGGTGAGTGGTTCATTGTCAGCTGATCACAGCATTTCATTTGCCATACTGGTCCTCACTCATGGTGCAGTCGGGGGGGCTAACTTGGGCAGGTACTCAGTTCCACCTCCTCTGCACTGCTTCTGCATTGCATATTCTGGGGGGGGAGGTTTCGCCTCCTGGTGCTGCTAGTTCCACCTCATGGCTGCTCCCGTGCAGGGCTTGCAGTTCACCTCGCCATTTCCAGTTTGCCCTCTGGGTGCAGTCTAGTATTAAAAAAAAAAAAAAAATAGACAAATAGCTGTGGTTTGGCGCTGGGCTCCGTCCTTTCATACCTCGTCTGTTCCTCTGCTACACCTCTGCATCTTATTTTGGGGTTCCCCCATCCTACTGTGCCCCAGCTGGTTCCATCTGGCCTGCACACCAGCCTCCATGGCCTCCGGCTGACTCCATCAGGCCTCATTGCTCTTGATTCCTCATGCCTTCATTCTGCTCCCTCTCCTCCACTCTCTCGACCTGCTCCTGGGCTACCTCATCCACTTCGGAGTCAGGGTCTACTTTCCATCGTGGTGGCCTTCATGGTTTCCCCTCCTATCAAGGCTTGCACTCGTTATTTCTTTTGAGTGTTCCTATTATGAATCCTATATCAGCTATGCCTCACCCTGCCATCATAGCTTCACTTCGCTCTTAGTTTTACTCCTCATCATACATCATCCAGGTTTGCTCACTCCTTATCATACCTCATCCAGTTTTGTTCCTCACCGTCTATGGCTGACTCTATCTGGCCTTTCATCGAACCTGATCTGTGTGTCACCTCATCCAGCTCACCTTTTTGCCATTCTTATCCTGTATCCGCTGGGTCCTATGCTAACCCATTAACCTTACTCTGTCCTTGTCCTTTCATGCCTCGCTTTCATGTACCAGCCTCCATGGCTTCAATCCAGCATCGTATCTCATCCGTTTCCTAATTGCATACCCCGTGTACTGGTTCATTCCCAGTTCATTCCTGTCTCCTCCTTTCCCCTCAGATTACATCGTCCACTTTTGCTCCCTTCTTATCCTACCTCATTCAGTTTTGTTCCTCGATTATTCAACCCAATTTTGCCTATGGTTCCTGATATCCCTTCTTGGCCTCGGAGTCTACATCCTTTTGAGGAGCCTACTTCATTTTGCTTCCTTTGTACAAGTCCATTTTCAATTTCATTCTGTTTCCTCTTCCAATTCCGTGCTGGACATCCAGAATTCACTCCATTCATAGCCTGCTCTAATTATTCTTTTTGGGCATACCTACCATAATTCCTATGCCACCTATCAGTCACGGTCATCCTGCCTAATGTATCGAGTCCATACCTCCAGTAATATCGAGTTCATGAATCCAGTTTTTATTCATTCAGCATTACCTTAAGGTTTCTATCTCTACATCATTTACTCGAACATTCCTATCACTGAATTTCATACTGCCTCATTGACTACAACCTCAAGGTCTAATCGTTCAGAGTCTAATCGCTTAATCAAACATGCCTCTTCGATCTTAGTGTACGCTCATTTGCATCGCTCAATCAAGCCTGCCTGCATTATCAATTGTCTCCTCATCAGCACATCTGGAATCTCCTCATGAACACATCTGGATACCCCTTGCTCCTCTGTCTCATACATGGATTTATTCCATCCCAGCCTTTCTCCTCTGATCTGCCATCTCTTATCGACTACTCTAGCATATCCTCCTCGGGTCCCTGCTACCGTATGTTCCTCATTTTGTCCATGCTAATTTAGATTTTTCCCTATTCTATCGTATCCTACTTACTGGTATCCCTCATTACTGAACCATTCTCTCTATCAACATATGCCCTCAAATCAAATGTCATCAGCCCGGAGGGAAGGCGACCTAGGCCTTGGATCCCCAGAGGTTTCCTCCTCAAACGGGGTTTTTCCTCTCCTCCATGCCAATGGTCATAATATTAGTTAGAGTTAGTGCCTTCTTCTCGTTAGTTAGGTTCCGCTGTTGGATGGAGGCAGATGGTGGTCCAGCTTTCCCCTCTCTCCTCGGGAAGTTAGCCCTTCTTCTAACGGAATTCATTCCTCATCCTCGCTTCTTCAAAGCTTAATATATTGGGTATTCTTTTTGGGCTTCTTCCTAACCTATCTTTAGCTGACTCATTCATTCCTGGCACCTGTAGGGGAGGAACCCTCCTCTAGGGTTCCTTGCATCGAACCCTACAGGGTGGTATATCCCATGGATAGAGAGGTGAAAAGCCACAACGTAAATCAAGTTACACAAGCATCATCGCATGTCTTATCCAGTTGCGTAAGCACATTGAATGGGAGGGCTTTAAGCCCAAGGTTCAATGGGCAGAGCAACAAAGTCACTCCCCTATTGAGCTTAAAACATCACTCATCCTGGACTCTCCCAGGATTCATTTTTTGTTGCCCACCATCCACCCCTCCTCCTCCAGTGGCTTGTCTCTCTTACCCATGGGCTTCTTCCTAACCTACCTTTATCCAACTCATTCATTCCCCGCACCTGTAGGGGGGGAACCCTCATCTATGTTTCCTTGCATCATAACCCTAGAGGGTGGTATATCCCATGGATAGAGAGGCGGAAAGCCACAAAGTAAATCAAGTTACACAAGCATCATCACATATCTCATCCAGTTGCGTAAGCACATTTAATCAGTAGTTTTCATCTAACAGGTAATAGACAACCTTTCTAGAAACTTGAAAGTACTGTATTTTACACAACTTAATTAATGATCCACAGGTGCCAGCATATGAGAACTGTATTAAGAGGGTGCCAGTATAACTTTTATATCCATTTGGGCTCATGGGAGCAGTAATTGTGTCTCTCATCTTTCTCTCTCCCCCTTCCCCTTCCCAGTGTAAAAACTGAGTCCTGAGTTCAATAAGAGGGCAGAAGCTGAAACAAACTGTGAGAGTCTAATGAGAGCTAAACATTTGTAAGTAGTGAGGCCAGAGACAGAGTCTGAGGGTAGTGCTTAGTCCACATCACTGTGCGCCAAGTCAGAGCCTCTTCTCATTTGAAACTCAAGACAAGACAAAACAGAATGCACTCACACACCCGAGCCAGAAGCTGAGTAGCTCCAGTGAAGTTCATGATAACACACTTGTTAAAGTAAGAATTTATTGCTGCAAATAGCCAATAACTGGAGTACAAGCCAACACAAGCAGGAGCGATTGTGTTCTGTTTTGTCTCACATTGATATGGGCCACTGCCCGACACACGCTCCCTGCCCTAGTCCTGAGGGCAGCACCTTCTGTTTGTTTATTCTTGAAACTCAAGGTAGCCTGGCCTGGCAGCAAGTGTGTCATTCTACATGTGTGCATGCACTCACAGCTACCTTACCTATCTGCTGTTGTGTTTTCACACAAGAATATAGGCAGTTTAGTCTGCCACATGCATCCAGTTGCCAAATGCAGCACAGCACAGATTCACAACTTAAATCATCTTAGAGAGACGATGCTTGGAATTGGCACATGCCTTTTTGAGAGGCACCAGTTTCACAGCCAAGAGCCTGGTTTGGGGGGAGGCTACTGCAATCCCAACCCCCCAGCTCCACTTCTGGTCAGCTGCCATAATATGGACTAATTTTCCAAGTTTCTTTTAATTTCCCAAACTCCCTCCTAAGTGTTCAGTCTGCAGCAGATCTTAATATAATCAGCAAAGAGACACACCATAATCTGGACTACCTCTCTTTTACTGCAAATGAAGATACTGAAGAGCACCATGCCCCGAACTGCTCCCTGGGGTATCCCACTCATGACTCACTTTATCGTCCCGGAGGAAACACAGTCCTTAGTGGGTTGGTTAAATACTACTTGGTTGAGCATATAAACTAGACGGGGGGGGGGCTGTAAAACCAAAGGAAGCAGCAAATACCCCCCTGATGATGAGGCAGTAGGAAGGGAGAGCCTGATGGGAGTAACCTCACCCTGGGCAGGGGTGCAGGAAGACAGGGTTGAGGTCAAGGCACAGGACAAGGGGGGGTATAAATCATGAAAGCAAGAAGAAAGGAGTAAAGGAGACAGGTTACACAGACGCTAACAAGGGAAAAGGAAGGGTCAGTGAGAGCTTCAGGGAACTGCACAGGTGAGGTGGAAGCAGGCAGAGAGGGACTGAGGTATGGACAGCCATGTGCATCAAAGCAAGGAGTCTGGGAAATAAAATTCCAGACCTGAAGACTATCATGGCGGAGGCTATTTTGGATTTGGTGGCCATAGCACAGACATAGTACACTGACAGCCACGACTGGAATAGGGCCATACTGGGGTACTTTATATTCATTAGAGACAGCGAAGGGAAGAGGGTGGGAGGGTTTGTACTATATGTGCAAATCAAAGCCATGGAAGTACAGGGGCATCCAGATGAAAAAGAAGGTCTGAAGGTGCTGTGGGTCATCCTGGAGACATGTATTGGGGCTACTATCCATACAGGATGGTATACAGACCTCCAGTCCAGGGTTCAGACTTGAAAAGGCACTTGGGCAAGCCGTCATTAGGATGGCAAGCACATGGTAGATGCTGCTAGTTGGGGACTTCAATCTGCCAGATCAGGATTGAAGCCTTCCAACTACAGCTTTTGGCAAGAAGCAGGGCCATCCTGGACTCCCTACAAGGGGCTTTTCTCAGACAGCTAGTCAAGAAACCCACTAGGGACAGGGTAGTGCTGGACCTGGAGCTTATAAAAAGAAACAGCACTGCAGACGTCACAGTGGGCAGTCCCGTAAGTACCAGTGATCACCGTACAGTGTGGATTAATATTAAAACTGCTCCTTTGTCTGACTTTTGTTAAATGTTTAATATAACCCCATGCCTGTATACTTCATGTAAAAATGACTTTCTCACTGAACTACAATGTTGCTAAACCTGTATACTACAATGTAAACTGTGTCCACTGTTGTTTTTCCCTGTATTGCCACCCTGTGGCCTGGGTCGTGACTGAAAATGGTCCATTGGATCAGTGCAACTACCCGGTAATCAAAAACATAAATAAATAAATAAATAAATAAGATGGGGAAAGATGCAAACCACATGAGGATGAGGGTCCTGGACTTTAAAAGGGCAGATTTTAAAGAAATGGAAGACTGCTTCAGAAACTGCTTCATGGGGGGTGAGGGGCACTGTCAGGGAGGGGTAGATACACAGTGGGGAAAGTAAGGGAGGGCATAATTAAGGTACCCAACCCCTGCATGAAGAAAGAGAGTAAAAGTACTTCAGGTTGATTTGTGTCCTCAAGCACTTCTGTATTGTAACTTACTGTTATGTTATTAACTACTCATGTTCTACTGTACAGCCCAAAAACTGTATAATATCTCCTATTGTTCTGATGTTTTCCTTGGATATTCCTTGTCCTGCTGTCTTTTGTCCCAGCCTAATACTTATTGTAAATAATACTTATTGTAAATGTTTTTGTGATCATGTTACTCCAATTGTTCCCCATCCCCCAGGATGCACCGTGAGATGAGCAATTTTAAATTGTTCAGTGTGCCCTTCCTGGTAAAAACTTTTAATGAATACATAAATAAAAAGCAGAAGGAAAAAGAGACTGCTACGGCTCTCCACGGAAGTGTCCAAGGTGGTGAAGGAAAAAGGGTGGCATTCAGGAGGTATAAGGAAATGCAGCGGGAAGAAACAGGCAAGTATACCAAGTAAAACAGATGGAAGCAGGAAAGGCCATCAGCAGAGCAAAGGTGCAGGCACAGGAAAGAATAACCAAAGGCGTAGCTAAAGGGGGAAAAGACTTTCTTCAGGTACATAAGGCATGAGGCACTATAGCGCAGTGGTCTAAGGCTCTGAGCTGCAAATCTGATGACATCCAGCAGACCAGACCTGGGTTTGAATCCCACAGCTTCCACTTACATACTGTGTGACCCTGAGCAAGTCACTTAACCTCCTTGTGCTCCCAGGTCGCTCCTGTAAAAAAGCTTTCAGCTTAGTGTGCTATACCTGGTTAAACAACTAAATAAAAAAAAAATAAATAAATAAAACATAAGTGAGAAGAGGAAAGCAAGTGGAAGGATAGTGAGGATAAGGAAGGCGGCAGGGCAGGGGGAGACTGTGCAGAAGAGGATCAAGAAAAAACACATTCTGAGCAGCTACATCTGCTCAGTCTTCACAGGGAGGGGAGGATGGATCACCAGGGAGCAGCAAGAACAAAGAGGAGAAGGAGGTGGACACAAGACCATTTTCAGAGGAAAGAGTACTGAAGGGACTTGCAGCTCTGAAAGTGAACAAGGCAAAGGAACCAGATGGGATGCGCCCAAGAGTACTAAAGGAACGAAGGAAGGTGCTAGCTGCCCCACTGATGGCCTTACTCATCAGTTCCCTGGAAACAGGCATGGTTCCGGAGGATTAGAGGAGAGCAGATGTGGTTCCTCTCCATAATAACAGCAGCAGGGTGGAGGCTAGAAACTATAGGCCAGTCATTCTCACATCAGTGGTGGGAAAATTAATGGAACCCCCATTAAAGGAAAGGTTTGTAGAGTACATTGAATCCCCAATGCTACAAGACCAAAGACAGCATGGATTCATGAGGGAGGTCATGCCAGATCAATCTGATTGATTTCTTCGACATCGGTGACCAGGGAAATCAATCAGGGGAGGGCAATGGACATGGCCTATCTGGACTGAGAAAGTCCTGTGACACTGTGCCACACAGGAAACTGATAAAGAAACTGAAAAGCCTAAGGTGGGATCCAAAGTGGTGAACTGGGTAAGGAACTGATTAATGGATAGGCAACAGAAAGTGGTGGTTAACGGCACTCACTCTAATGAGGGAAGAGCGAGCAATGGAGTGCCGTAGGGCTCAGTACTGGGACCGGTCCTCTTCAATGTCTTCATAAGTGACAGTGCAGAAGAACTGGAAGGGAAGGTATGCCTTTGCAAATAATACCAATATCTGTAATAGTGTGACACTCAGCGGGGGTGGAGAACATTGGGACCTTGGGAAACTCAAGAAGTGGTCAAGAGCATGACAGTTGGGGTTCAATGCCAAAAGTGCACTGTCCTTCAGCACTGCTCTTTCTTTTGATTGTTTTATAATAAGTTCTTTTGTGTGTTAACTGTTGAAAAATGTTAAATAAAAAGTTAAAAAAAAACCCAATCAATAGCACCTAGGGCATAGGAACCCAGAAGCTGAGTACAGGACTGACAGTCACTAAGCAGGAAAAGGAGCTTGGGGTTACATGTGATAGAACATAAAACATAGACTTTCACGTCAGATAAGGACCACTTGGCCCACCCAGTCTGCCCATTTCTCTACCTATTGGATAAGCTGCAGATCCTAGTTAACCAACAGCCTACTTCCTCCTACCCCCACTATAATTGCATTATGTCTGTCACATGTATTCTTGAATTCCCCCACTGTTTTTGACCCTACACCCTCCTCAGGAAGGCCGTTCCACGCGTCCACCACCCTCTCTGTGAAAAAATACTTCCTCACGTTGCCCCTGAGCCGTCCCCCCTCTATCTTCAAACTGTGCCCCCTTGTTTTTGCACATCTCTTTTTCTGAAAGATGCTACCCTCTTGTACTTTGTTGATTCCCTTGAGGTACTTAAAAGTTTCTATCATGTCCCCCCTCTCCCATGATGACATCAAATTGGCAGGGCAGTGTGACAAAGAAGTGGGTAGGACCAGCGGAATGCCAAGGGAGAGATATCTCCAGCAGGAGGGAGGTGGTGTTTCTACTGTATTGTTCACGTGTGAGACCCAACCTGGAGTACTGTATCCAGTTCTGGAGGCTGCATCTCAGAAAGGACATACACAGAGTGGAGAGAGCCAAGAGGAAGGCAACCAAAATAGTGTAGTGATTGCATCAAAAGCTCTACAAGGGGAGACTGAGGGATCTCAAGACCCTGAAAGAGAGGAGCACGAGAGAGGATATGATAGAGACCTGCAAGTACCTTACAGGGATGAACAGGGTACAGGAGGGGAATCTCTTTCAAATGAGAAAGAGCTCCAGACCAGAAGGCATGCAATGAAGCTGGGAGGGGGAGTTTAAGAGGGATGTCAGGATATGCTACATCACTGAAAGAGTGGTGGATGCCTGGAACAGACTGCCAGTGGAAGTGGTGTAAGCAAAAACAGTAGGGGGGCTTCAAGCATGCATGGGATAGACATAGGGGAATATTACTATGTAGGCCCCTTTGGAAGCATACTAGTTAATTTAGTTGTAGCTGTAGTGTCTGGTGCTAGGGGCCTCAGTACAGCGGGGATAAAAGGGGAAGGTTTCTGGTGCATAGAGAGATTGAAAGAGAGCCCCTTGGAAAGAAGGGAGGAGAGGCAGCCTGTGTATGGTTTCGGCTGCGAGGGCTGAGGTTCTGGGCTGGGATGGGCCACTTGCCACCCTGACCCACCACCCTGGAAGACCGGTGAAAGTATGTAGCGGTCGGGAGGCCAAGTTGGTGTCCAGAGCCCTTGTACTGGGACCATCTGCGTCATGGGGAGCCAGAGCCTGGGAAGAAAGTAAGTGGCCCCCCTCTTGATCTCTGTCACCTTGGTGGGGCAGCGCAGGTGGGTCCTTCATATCCTTGTCTGTGGGCAAGAGTGAGTAAAGCCCTGTGCTGGGCCATTGGGGCAGCGCAGTGGTGGCAGTCTGTACTGTAGGGGGCACATTGGTGACAGCCTGTCTCCCTTTCCAGTGGCACTGCAGCCTGGCCAGGAGGTGCTGGGGAGCCTATTCAGTCGAAGAACGGAAAGTGCACAGGTCTCCGGGATTGCCAGGCTTAACAGAGAAATGCCCTGGAGCACAGAGCTGCATCTGCTTCGAATAGAGGGGACTTGGCATTTCTCATGGACTTTGCTTGCATTTTTGTTCAAACTGCCAAGTTGGGAGCTCTGGATTCGAAACACCGGCGCTGGGAGGTACCTCTCTTAGTACAGCTACTCTACATCCTGTAGCTGATGTTGTAGTGCCTGGCCCATGAGTTTAGTGCCAGAGTATGTGAAATAAAAGTAAGTTGTGTGCTGGAGAGAAGTTGGGGGAAGGAATCCTGTTTGTGGCTTTGCTTTCTGCCTGCTCTCGTTGCTGCTGCCAGGATCATAGAGCCTGCTCGGCTCACAGGGAGCACTGTAGTATAAAAGCTTTTGGGAAATGAAAGTTTGCTGCAGACTGCATTGGGCTCTTGCCCAGAAGATTACCTATCGATTCATTTGCACCCCACACTCCATGGAGTGTCTTAATCAAATCTACAAAATTAAACCAGTTTTTCTTCTTTTATCCCCAAGTGGACAATGGGCTTTGTTATGGCCTCTGTCATTGCATTAACTAAATTTGCCCCAGAGCTGCTGTCACTCCCGTGCTGCTGAAGTAAGCCTGCACTCCTGAAAGCATCTCATCTGAACCCAGTTAATGAGTTTAATTTTCTGAGACTGTGTTCTGGCTGCAATCTCCCTGTGCAACATCAGGCATACCCCTAGATGCCAGGGGGGCTTACAACTATATAGACAGGAGGAGGGAGGGTCACCGGAGACCAGTTAGGGTTTGTGGAGACAGACTAGATATGGACCTTCTGTACAGACTGGGTGGGCCAAGCGGTCTTTTTTCTGCTGACAAATTCTATGTTCCTATGCCTCCCATGGGCTCAGAGTGTACTGTTATGCTGCTAGTGTAGGACAACTATGTGATTAAGCAGGTTGCAGGCATTTTTAGAGCTATTTCCATTATTCGTAAGAAATACAAGTGATCAAGTGCTATTATATTTACTTGATGTATAAGTACTATGCACTTTATTTAGATAACTCATATTTAGTGTTTAGCTGTTCGTAGGATGATTATGTATTTATACCATGAAATTTATTGTGCATTTCTGTACATCTCCCTTGTAAAGATGTTTATTTATTGTTTTTATTGTAATGGTCTTTGACTGAACAAATAAAAGTTTCTGAACTGAACTGAGTGCACCCAATAGATGGCCAACCTCTGTGTTTCACCCTCTAAGCCAGTTCCCTATCACCTATTTAGCTTGTCCAGTACCCCCTGCTTATCCAAGTTTTTTTTTTATTAGCCTTCAGTAATAAACCTTGGCTCAGGCCTTGTATGTTATCTGTCTGTCTCAGAATTTTTCTTCCCAATCCTGAGATTTGCAAATGATCATAATTTTATTAAGTTATATTTATGTACACCTCTGGCACCTGTTGTGTTACCTGCTTTGTTACTGTCTGTATATATTCTTTGTTTTACAATATTGGTATGTATATTTTGAATTTTTTAATTATCTAGAAATGTTTCACCAGGAGGGCACACTGAGCCGAGGCTCGTTTCCAGGTGAGACCTGTTTTGGGGGTGGGGGGATACAGCAATAAATATACATAAATACATATACAAGCAGGTAAAACATAATGACAGAACAGCAATCAGGGGAAGGAGGGAAGTGGGAAATTCAGCAATAAATATATATAAAGAGGTAGTCCAATTACAACATTACAATATCCAACTGTAGTAGTGGAATAGTGATTAGTAAGCAGTATGCACTGATATGAATTGGAATAAGCATAACTATAAAAAGGTAGTACAATTAGAACAGTATAACATCCAAAGCTGTAGATGCAGAACAGTGATTTGTGAACAGTATACAGTGATATGAATTGGTACAAGCGTAAATGGAGAGAAGGGTGTGATTAGCTGGGACAAGTAACTTGGAAGTTAGGTCACTCCACAGAGAGGGGGAAGATTAAGCGTAGGATTTAGAAAAGGGGTAAATTAGATGGGATAGAGAGGTGAGTCATGAGGAGAGAGATTAGTTGTAAGTGCAGATGTGGGAAGGGAGTTTGCAAAGAAGAGAGGAAAGAGGAGCAGGAGAGGGGGCATGATGAAGAGGCAGGGGATAGAGTTCCACAGTTTGGGCCGGTGGTAGAAGAATGCAGACTGGTCTTTGAAGTGGATTTTCTGGGACTGGTTAGGCAGTGGTGGTCATAACTACGAAGAGAGTTGGGGGGGAGTGATGAGAATGAGGAGGAGAGACAGGAAGGAAGGGAACCAAACCAGTATTTGGCAGTGAAGGTAAGAGATACGGTGGGAGCGTCTCCTATCCTCAAGAGAGAGGAAGGAGAGGGAGTTCTAGAGGTCACAGTGATGAGACAGAGAGGGTGGGCATCAAGTGCAAAGTGGCAGAAGGAGTTGTAGAGGGTGTCCAGTCTGGCTGGTGAGGTTTTGGGTGCGGCACTGAAGATGTCACCGTAATCAAAAACTGAGAAGATCATTTTCTGTACCACAGTGCGGCAGGCACGCAATGGGATGCAGCTGTGGTTATGGAAGAGGGCTCCAGGCTTGGGGTGAAGCTTTTTGGCAATTGCATCCATGTGTACAGAAAAGTCTAGGTGCCTGTCAAACCAGACACCAAGATACTTAGCAGAGGAAGAATCCTCCAGTTTAGTCCCATCGAGGGTGTGGAAAGAAGGCATGAAGGGGGAGCGGGACAGTCTCTGACTAGTGCCAAAGGTCATGGAGATTGTCTTTTGGGCATTAAGGAAAAGCTGATGTGAAACTAGCCAGCGCTGGACATTATCAAAGTCTAGCTGAATGGTGGCAGTGACACTAGACGGGCATAGGCCAGATGTATACAGAACAGTGTCATCTGCATACATGTGGATGTTAGAAGAAGAGCAGGCAGAGGAGAGGTCATTAACAAAAATGGAGAAAAGTAGGGGACCCAGAACAGAGCCCTGTGGGACACCTGTCTGGATGGGGAGGAGAGGGGATACAGAGTCAGTTATCCTAACCGACTAGATTCTGCTGATCAGGTAGGAGCTGAACCAGTCAACAGCTAAGAGAGAGAGAGACCAGCTGAAGAGAGTTTGGATAGAAGGATGGGGTGAGAGACCGTGTCAAATGCCTTGGCAAAGTTGACGAATATGGCAGAGGTGATGTGACCACTGTCCATACTGGTAAGTATGGAATCAGTGAGCCAGAGGAGAGAGGTAGTGGTGGACTGATTCTTCCTGAAACCAGACTGAAAAGGTGTGAAGGAGGAGAAGTCAAGGTAGAAGGATAGTTCAGATAAGGATAGATGTTCTTGGAGTTTGGACATGATAGGGAGGAGGGAGATAGGCAGGTAGTTGCTAGGAGAAGATGAGTCACCCCTTTGGGAAGAGGGATGACTGTGGCTTGTTTCCAGGCTATAGAGACAGATGACAGGGAGAAGGAAAGGTTCAGAAGTGAGGTGAGAGAAATGGCAAGAGCAGGGGCAGATAGGAAGGGAGTTTAGGGTCTTGGCCATCAGGGGAGGGCCCAGAAGAAGGTTTCAAGGTGAGAAGGGCCTTAAGGGTGGTGGAGGGGGGAGTATGCTGGAAAAGGAGAATGAGGTGTTGGGGGGTAGTGGTCGGTAGAGTTGACTGATGAGGAATGGTGAGAGGGGAGAGGGCTAAGAAGGCCAGCAGCACAAGAGGTAAAGTAGGAGTTAAATCTGGAAGCAACCTCTAATGGGTCAGATAAAATGGCGTCATTGCCATGGACAACGGGGATAGGGGATTGGGAGGAGGGAGGGAGAAAGTGGCTTGAACCAGTTTCCAAAATTTAGATGTGTGGTTCAGGTTGGTGTTGAAGGTGGTTTGGAAATATTTGGCTTGTGCACATCTTATGGCACAGGTGTAAGAGCTGCGAAAGGTGTGATAACACTGGAAATCAGTTGGGGAGCCTGAGGTTTTATGAGTTTTCCAGGCTTGGTTGTGTGCCCGGATACATGCTAACAGTTCAGGGGTGATCTAGGGGAGGTGATTACCCCGCATCCAGATCCGTCTGAGGGGGGGGCGAACTTGTGCCAGATGGATGTGAATTTGGTATGGAAGAATTCCCAGGCCGAGTCAATGGAGGAAGCAGAAGTAATAGGGAACCAGCCAGTAGTTGATTGGTCAGTAAGTAATGGGTTGAGGTCCAGAGATTTGTAGGAGCAAGTCACAATGTATCTTGGGGATCTGTTACCTGTTAACTAGAAACATAGAAGTTAACGGAAGATAAGGACCGCCAGGCCCATCCAGTCTGCCCATTAGTTTTTATTTACCTGCTGATTGAGCCCTAAAACACTACTCTGTCCTTGACCTATTTATACCCCTTCATCTGTATTGCTCCCTTGTGCCTATCCCATGCATGTTTGAAGCCTTGCACGGTACTCACTTCCACCACCTCCTTGGGTAGGCTGTTCCATGTATCCACCACCCTTTCTGTGAAAAATAACTTCCTCACATTACCCCTTAATCAACCTCCCTCCAATCTCAAGTGATGTCCTCTTGTCCTGCTGTTTTTCTTATACTGAAATATATTAGAGTCTTTCCCCTTATTAATACCCTTAAGGTATTTAAAAGTTCTAATCATATCACCTCTCCCTCCTCCAGGGTATACATATAGAGTTCCCTTAATCTGTCCTCATATGACAACTGCTACAGTCCATGCACCATTTTGGTTGCCCTTCTCTGGACTGACTCCATCTTGTTAAGGTCTTTTTTGCAAGTGTGGCATCCAGTACTGTACACAATACTCCAAATAGGGCCTAACCAGTGTCTTGTAAAGAGGGATCATTAACTACCTCTTACAGCTTGTGATACCCCTGCTAATACATCCCAACATCCCTCTAGCCTTCCCTACTGCTTTTGTGGTCTGTTTGGAGACTTTCAGGTCATCTGTGATGATGATGCCCAAGTCTCTTTCCTCCCTTGTGACCGTCAGCAGCTCCCCCTCCCCCATCCTATAGGTAGCTTCTGGGTTTCTCTTTCCTATGTGCATGACTTTGCACTTCATTGTGTTAAACTCCAGTTGCCACTCGTTTCCCCATTTCTCCAGTTTATCCAGGTCTCTTCTGATCTTACCCACCCCATCTGGATCATCATCTCTGTTGCAGATCTTGGTGTTATCTGCAAACAGGCACACCTTTCCCTCCAGTCCTATCGCAATGTCACTGATGAAGACATTAAAGAGGACTGGCCCCAGGATGGATCACCGAAGTACCCCACTTGTGACTTGCATCTCTTCTGACTGGATACCATTAACCACCACTCTCTGGGTTCTGCCTGTCAGCCAGTTTGTTACCCAGGTGACCAACAGTCAACCTACCCCAAGACTACCTAACTTGTTAACCAGTCTTCTATATGGAACCATATCAAAAGCTTTGCTGAAGTCAAGGTAGGTGACATCAACTGCACCCCCTTGATCCACCACTTTAGTTACCCAGTGAAAGAAATCTATCAGATTTGTTTGACAGGACCTTCCTGCTATAAATCCATGCTGTCTTGGATCCTGTGCTCCAATGGATTCTAGGTGTTCCACAATCATTTCCTTAAGGAGTGTCTCCTAAATCCGGGTCGCCTGTGCAAAAGGAGACTTTTCAGTCTCAGTGAGCCTATCCTGATTAACAAAATCCAATAAATAAACAGATAGCTAGCTAGATTGACAGGTAAATAGATAACTAACTAACCAAACAAATAAATAATTTCAGTGTGGAATGGAATCAAAGGCCTTGCTAAGGCCAAGGTACAACACATCTACTCCTAGGCCCCTGTCCACAGCCTTTGTGACCCAATCAAAAAAAGTGGATCAGACAACTAAGGGTAACTAGTAGACAACTGCAGAAGCTGTCCTATTGAAAAAAGAGTTTGCGACCCCCTGCCATTCTCTACATAGTTTTGTGCTGGAAGAATGTCTGCAGTAACAAAGGGCCTAGGACATGAGGGGTGACACTTTCAACTGCACCCCTATTTTTTTAGTACATCTCCTAGTTTGCCTCTGTATTGATCTCTGAAATGCCATGCCTTATACGCAGTGCTGATCTTGACCAGAACCCCTGGAATTCTGGAAATCTGTGGCTCCAGAAGCATCTGCAAAACTCACATTCTGACACAGAATTTATATATAGTGCTACAGAATACAATATATCTTTAGTGATTTATGTTTAAAATGCAGTGTTTTTCAGTAATGCCTGGATCCCTGTCCTTGTCCAGCATCGTCTGCATCTGAACAATGAGCAGCACTAAGAAGAGTCTTGAATGGCACCACTGACCATGCTCTTCATTGTCGAATTTCAGTCACCATGCTGTAAAATACATTAGGAGTGCTGGACAGGAGGAACATGGGTTTGCAATGGGAAAAATGCAGTGACTGTTCCCACAGCAAAGCAAGAAAAGAGAGCTGTTACTATGAACATTTTTATTAAGACATTTTTATATTAAATTATAAATCAGTATAGGAAGAGGTCCATCCACATTCTCGTGCAGCACGTGTTCCCACTGCAACAGTCATCTTCCTTGTTGCATCCCCAATCTCTCTCAGCCTCCCTGCACTCTCCCCACTGCTGTCACTCACCCTCACAAACCTGCTAATAGAGCGATTCAGTGTCTGCAGTAAAACTGTTGCAACTTTACAAACAGCTGCCATTGTTTTGTTCTCTCTGTTCAGCATGGCACAGACTGCACTTTAAGTGCAACAGTAATGCCCCCCTCTCGGCACAACCTGGACTGTACCAAGTCCCAATGTAACTGTGGGGAGGAGCCAATTAACAGACTACACTTTAAAAAAAATAACAGCCATTATAAAGTTTATTTGTAGAGTTGTGGGTGTTTCTTACCGAGTAAGAAGGTTATCTTTTGGTATTAGGGCTGACAGAACCGCTTAGCTTTGCTTTGTGATCGCCGAGATATATACAGATAGAAGCTGACAGCAGAAAGTGGCTCTTTGGCCCATCCAGTCTGCTCACCCTACCTAACTTTTCTATTCACCCTACCTAACTATTCTATTCTCTTACCCAAACAGCACAACAAGCCATACAAGCTAAACAAACTGCTAAGGCATTACTAAAATGTAACAGAGTAGTGTTGAGGATGAAAAAAGTAAAGCAGGCATACTGAACAGATATTTCTGCTCAGTCTTTACAGTAGAAGGGGTTAGTAGCAGGCCGGAAGGGAGTACAAAAGGGGGAAGGGCACAGAAATTGATACAAGTCCCTTTCCATGGGAAAGGGTCCTAAAGCAGCACTTAGTGTTCCACCTAATACTAGGGGCACTTACCTTCACAGCACTTCACTGTTCCCAGCCCCCGTCTACCCCCCCACCCGCTGGCATCCCTCCCTCTCTGTCCCACCCTCGTGCCCCCCGTCTGATGCTCTTGTAGCCCGTTGTCTCCGACCTTCCTTAATTTTATTTATTTATTTTTTATTTATCAAGTCTAGGATTACAAATACCTTTGAGCCAAGGCTCTTTTACAAAGATTCCACGTCAGAGAAATACAAATTATGGGGAACATCAAGACAGACATTACAACAATGTGGACATTGCAAACAGATTACAGATTAATACAATTCAAGGGTAACATTGTAAGCAAGGCAGCCAGTGGCATTTGTCAGAGAAAACAGATGAGATAAGAAGTACCAGAGTCATAGGGAGAAGGAAGGGGGGGGGAGAAGGAATGTAGGCAGGGTGGGGAGATGGTGAAAAGTGCAGCATTGGGTATGCCAAGATGTGAGAGTAAAATCCAGTGGGGGGGGAACCACTAGAGCAGGCAGGGAAGTGGAGAAACAAGGTTAAGTTGGGCAGTCACAGGAGCTATTGGTAGTGAGATAGTCTGAAGTTTAGTCTGTCCTTAACCCCTTACACAGGCATACACTTCACTATGCCGCAGCTGTGCCTGTTCTCTACTTTGTTTCTTCCCCCACAAGTATGCATAACTCTCCGACGCAGGCACCTTCTCACCAATGCTGTAGCAGTGTTAAATGTTATACCTTAAGCTAAATGCTATCCCAACCTTGTAATTCACACCAATTTATTGTCTACCTAGCTTGTAATGTATTGTTTTGTACCAGTGCAATTTTGTACTCGCTTGAAATGTAATGCTATGTACCTGTTCAACTTCTTCTTGTAACTGACGTGGAACCTACAAATGAGCATCCACTCATAGGTGTTCTCCAAGATATCAATAAATAAAAAAATAAAGGAACTGGAAGGAATAAGAGTCGATAAAGCTATGGGTACAGATGGGGTACATCCCAGGGTGCTGAGGTAGCTCAGAGAAGTGGTGGCTGAACCTTTGGCAACCCTGTTTAGCTGATCACTGGAAACAGGTGAGGTGCCCAAAGACTGGAGGGCAGCTGATGTAGTCCCCTCATACAAGAGCGGGAACAGAGAGGAAGTGGAAAATACAGACCAGTCAGCCTCACCTCAGTAGTGGGGAAGTTATGGAAGCACTACTGAAGGAGATATTAGTGGAACACTTTGTGGCCAACAGTCTACAGGACCCAAGGCAGCATGGTTGTACTGGGGGTGGTCATACCAAACTAACTTCATAAAATTTTTCGACTGGGTGACAAGGGAGGTGGATTGTGGGGGGGGGCAGTGGACGTGGCCTATCTAGACTTCAGTATGGCCTTTGACAATGAGCCCCATAAGAGGATGTTAAACAAACTGGGCAATATGGGTGTGGGTAGGATAGTAGTGTGGTGGGTGGGGAACTAGCTGGATGGCAGGACACAAAAGGGTAGTGGTAAATGGCTGTCACTCCGCAGAGGAAAGGATGACTAGTGACATATCACAGGGATCAGTGCTGGGTCCAATCCTCTTCAATATCTTTATCAGTGACATTATGGGTAACATGGAAGGGAGAATTTCCCTGTTTGCTGATGACACAAAACTCTGTAACAGAGTGAACATGCCAGAGGGAGTGGATAGAATGAGGAGAGACCTGCAGAAGCTTGAGGAATAGTCAAGGGTGTGGCAGCTGAGATTTAATGCAAAAAGTGCAGAATAATGCACATGGGCCGCAAAAACCCTGGAATAACATATCAGCTGGGGGGGGGATATAGCATTCCAAGCAGGAAAGGGACCTTGGGGTTATTATTTCTGATGACCTAAAGGTTGGGAGTTAGTGCGACAAGGCGGCAGGTAAAGCAAATAGGATGTTGGGATGCATAAGCAGGGGCATCAACAGCAGGAAAAGGGAGGTCATAGTTCCTCTGTACAAGACATTAGTGAGGCCACACCTGGAGTACAGTGTCCAGTTCTGGAGGTCTTACCTATGTAAGGATATAGACAGGGTGGAGATAGTTCAGAGGAGGGCAACCAAGATAGTACAGGGTTTGCATCACAAGTCCTATAAGGACAGGCTGAAGGACTTGAATATGTACTCCCTGGAGGAGAGGAGGGAGCAGGGACAATATGATAGAGACATACAAGTACCTTACAGGGAGGAACAAGGTACAGGAAAACACTATTTTTCAGAGGAAGAAATGTTACAGGACTAGGGGTCATGGGATGAAATTGTAGGGAGGGAGTTTCAGAGGTAACGTGAGGAAGTAGTTCTTCACAGAAAGGGTGGTGGACAAATGGAACACCCTGCCAAAGGAGGTGATGGGGTCTGAAACAATTACGGGATTGTATATATGTAACAACTATAGAAGGAACACATTAGGTGCTGCTCTCGGGGCAGGAGAAATGAAAATAAATCCAATTCTATTGTACGGGGCAGAAATAGGGGGCCCTAATTATTCGTCTAATCTAGAAACTCCATGCCCATATTTTTACAAAGCTCTTTTAAAAGTTACATTGTCCACTTTGAGCAGAATTGGGAAGAATTTCAATGAAAGCACTTTCAGATATCAGAATGGTCACTTACTGGCTAAAAATAATGAATAATACCAAAAGCCAACTCCCTGTTAATTGTATACAGGAAGAGATTAAGTGGACCAATAATAACTTGAAATCACAATGGCTGATTTCATTAATATCTACATTAAAGAGAATAAACTTGCAACGCTTATGGATAGACTACCAGATAAAGATTAACATATCCTTAAGAGTATGGAAGGACGCTTAAAAAGAAACTGTTCGAAGAAGCACAAAAGAAGGATCTGGAAAACATCAGACAGCAAAAATGTGCAACATGGTTTAAAATAAATAAAACGGCACGTAACTTAGAAGATTATTTTTGCTACCACTCTCCCCTGATCACAAAATGATTACTTGGGCAAGACTAGAAGTATTAAGCTCAAAATATTTTTACCTTGATGAAGTTCCCACACTTGAGACAACGTCTACAGACAGCCAGTGCCCATGCAATAGAGGATTCACTGAAACAATTTACCATATTACTGTGCAATGTCCACTATACTCTGAACCAAGGAACAAATATTTTAAAAAAAACCTGACTCGATACGCCAATTTTGACTGTGATATGTTTATTTTGCTTCATCCATTCACCAGAGAAGATGCTGAAATGGTTGCAATTTTTTTTCTCCACAGTAGCCAAAATTAAAAAGAAAAGGGTGAATAAAAAACAAAATGAAAGACAAAAAAAACATACATTCTGGCCTTGACAAAGGCTATTTTTTAAAGGAAAATGGAAGATGTTGCTGGCATCTGAAACTATATAAACTTGTGTAACCTACATTCAGTAGTGCCATATGACTAAATGATTACTGCTCCCTTAACCCTTTGGAAATCTATTTGTATTTATTCTTTGTGTGATTTTATTATATGGCACTATGAAGTGTTTTTTAGTTCTTTGTAATGGCTATGATGATCATATCATTATGGTCGACCCACTAAACTTTACCTTACCCAAACAATACAAGATAGCCCTCTTATATGGTAAGAAACAACACATCTCTACATATAAACATACAGTGTGAATTTGCCAGAAAGCTGTGCAGTGGAATGTGTAAGAACCAGCACATGACAAGGTATAACAAAGAAGGTTGCTGAAGTAATTAAAGGATGTGGGAGCAGCAAAGAACCCAATTAAGTGGGTGGGAAGTTGGTTGGGAGAGACAGCATAAGGTGGGGGTAAACAAGGTCAAATCAGGGGAAGGGTGGTCACAACTGGGGTACCTCTCAGTGGTCAGTCCGGGATGAGTTCTTTTCAGTATGGTCAACAGCAACATAGGAGAAGGAATCCAGGGCAAGCTGGGTCTCTTCGCAGATGACACTAAGCTCTGTGGCAGGGTAGACAGTGAGGAGGTGGTAAGGGAGTTGCAGAGGGACCTGAAAAGGTTAGAGAGGTGGTTCAAGGTCTGGCTGTTGAAATTTAACGTCAAAAAGTGCAAGGTGATGCACACAGTGAACAAGAACCCCAGGAAGAAATACTGAATGGGAGGGTTTAAGCTGGCCACTATTTCAGAGGAAAGGGGCCTAGTTGGGGGGGGGGGCATCATAAGTGACTCCCTGAAACAAACTTGCCAGTGTTAACAGGGCCTACAGCAAGACAACCAGAATGCTGAGGTGTATTGGAAGTGGTTTCGCTAGCAGGAGGAAAGAGGTAATCTGTTTATAGATAACTGTTGCGACGCCATCTGTAATGCTGTGTTGATTTCTGGAGACCTCACCTAATTAAAGACAGAAACGGGCTTGAGAGAGTGCAGAGTAGAGCAACCAAAATTATTCAGGGCCAACAAAGCAGGTCCCATGAGGACCGGTTTAAGGCACTGAACATGTACTCACTGCAGGCAAGAAGGGAGAGGTGGGTCATAGAGACCTTCAGGTTCCTGAAAGGAATAAACAAGGCAAACTGTGAGGCACTATTTAGCAAGAATAGCGGGTCAAAAATAAGGGGACATGAACGTAAGCAGGTGAAGGGGAGATTCAGAAGTGATGCGAGATGGTTTTGCTTTACTGAGAGAGTGGCTGAGCCATGCAGCGGCCCACCAGCAGAGGTGGTGGGTGGAAAACCATTAATGGGTTCAAGCATGGCTGGGACAGAGTAAAGAGCTTAATAGTTATCGAGGGGTGGCAACAAGGCAGGGAGCGAGGAGTGGAGTGAGGGGGGAGAGGAGGGCAAACCCCTATCTGGATAATAGGTTGCAGGGTAGAGTACATTAAAACATGGCAGACTGTATGGACCAATGGTCTTTTTCTGTCAACATTGTCTATAATTCTATGTGCTGACCACCCACTCTGGGGCTGGGGGGTTGTGAGACACAAGACACAGCCTTGATTCCACCAATCATAGTACAGGATATTTGTTAACCATTTTATAATGGAAAGTCATTTGATAAAAATTTGCCTATCTCAAATTAAGGACTTTGTATACTTTAAGCCAGCCCTAAAAGTGACCCCTTCACGTGCTGGATGCATACAAGTTGCCCATTTTGCTCCACCCCAACTTCTCCAATGTATGCGAATGTGTGTGTGTATCGGGGGGGAGTCACATACACTAGTGCCCCCTTGACCATTTAAAGAGTTTTGGGAAATAGGCCAGAATGGGCAGCGGACAGAGCCTGACTGTACACAGGGCACATATCAAGCTGTCAGTGGATACATGCTTTGCACTGAGCAGAGTATCATGAGAAATGGTTGGGGTTGACAAATTCCCTTTCTTGTGGACAAAGTTGGCAACGGAGTACAAAGTTGATTTTTGGGATGCTTTTCACCCTAGGCCCCCTTAGTGTGTGGGAGGGTTGAAGCATCTGTCAGTTGGGGTAAAACAAAGCCCATTGAAGATTTTGTTTGGAGGGGGCATGTAGCTGCTATGGTATCCCTCCAAGTCATGTTGCCTATGCACCCCTCTAGACCGCCATGTGCCACAAACAGGGGCTCCTGAATGTCCCTTCCGCCCCAACACAAATGGTTTGGGGCATGGCTGGCATGGTCCGGTACAGTTGGGTTCCTACATACAGGTCGAAGGTGGCGGACCATGCCACACAGCATTACATGGTGGTGTCCGTGATGTATGTTTAGCTAATGCGGCATGTACCTGGCACATAGCCCACCTGCACTCGCAACCTAAATCATTTCGGTATCATGCCACTGAGTAATAACTATGATAGTATGGGTGCTATCATGTGATAGAATCACATCCTGGGATGGATCAAGACATTTTGGGAGGAGTAGCAACTTTGTCTGGGAATTAGCACTTACCTCAGAAAAACAGAAAATGCTGCCTTATAAAACTTTGAGTAGGCTAACACCATCAGGTGTTTCTTGGCATAAATGGACAATGATGACCCTGCATACTGTATCTGGATCTGCTAGTGATAACACCCTGGGAACAAATTTAAACCACCCATGAAGTGATGACATCCCAAGATGAAGCTGGCCTTGGAGCACACTATGGGGATTATTTATTTATTAATTTAGTTTTTGTTTACTGGGTAGGTGCGCTAGCCATAGAGATGACTATTTTCAGGCACGGCCCAGGTGGTTACAGGGTAGCAATACGGAAATACAAAAGCAGGTTATACAGCAAAGTACAAAACAAGGTGTTACACAGCAGGTTATGCAGCAAAAACAAATACAAGGTTGTTGAGAGCAGGGTACAGAACAAATTGTTTCAGTCAGAGCAATGGGATAAAACATTTGGTAGAGAAAAAACAGTAAAGTCACAACTTGCAAGGAATAAACCAGAGACATCGAGCAAAAATACAAAAAATAAAACATATAGCAGGTATACCCCTAGAGGGAAACATTTCATACAGTTCTAAAAGATATAGTACAATAACAAATAAGTGCAAAGAGGCTATGATGCAGGGGACAGGAAAGTTGAGATTGGTTGTGGTTTAGAACAGGACAAGGCTCAGAGATAACAGCCCAGGCAAGGGAATTAGTGCAGGTATTGTGAAGTAAAGCAATAATTAGGAGGTGAAACTGAGGACCAGGTGAAGGAGGATTTATATCACAAGGGTATATTGGCGGAAAGCAGGTCAGGAGCTTCAGGAAGGGAGGAGGACAAGGTACTAAGGAGGTTTGAAGCAGGAGCATTGACTAGATGAGATGAGGTAGCCGCGGAGCATTTTTTTAAAGGCGTTATGTGTTGGTGCTAGGCGGACATCTAGTGGGAAGGAGTTCCACTGCTGAGGAGCATGATGGGCAAAGGCAGTGGCACCTTCGGTAGTTTTGCATTTCGGGACGTATAAGAGGGATTTATCCGTCTGGCGCAGGCCGTAGTTGGAGGTCTGGGGAGCGAGCAGCTTAGCCAGCGTTTTGGGGGTTTGAGACCTCATAATACTATCAACAGTGGAGCCGAGGGAGTAAAGTTTGGCTGCATTAGGAGATAGCCAGTTAAGATCTGAGTAGATGAGGCAATGGTGTTTCAGCCTATGAGAGGAGGAGGCGTACCAACAGATATTATTATAGGTAATGTCCCATCTATGGAGATTGTATTTAGGTATGGCAGCACACGTAGCTACTCCATAGGTAAGGGTAGACAGAAGTATACCTCGGGCAATAGCCAATCTCGCTGTGGGGTTTAGTACATAGCTTGTCTGGTACACTGTGCCTAGTTTAGTGTTAACTGATTTACATGTGTTCTTTATGTGAAGTTCAAAGTTTAAGGATTGGTCCAAAGTAACCCCATGATACTTAAACGAGGTCACTAAGCCAATAAGTGAGCCATCTCAGCAGGAGACCCTAAAGTTGTTTTGGCATGATTTAATTTTTGAAAGAGTTCCAGATAGCATGGACTGGGTTTTGGCCTCATTAAGAACAAGTCTGTGATCTGAGATCCAGGTTTGTGTGCATTGGGAGTCAGAGGAGAGCCATAGATTAATGTCAGATACTTTTTTCGCACTGGTATAAATGACTATGTCATCAGCATACAGTAGGGAGGAGGTAGTGGAGAGATTAGAGGTGATGTTATTAATAAATATCGAAAACAGAAGTGGCCCCAGGATAGAGCCTAGGGAAGCTCCAATATTCACCATTGCCTGATCCAAATAAGCTGAATTGTACTTTAAGACTTGGATCCTATTTGACAAGTAACTGCTGAACCAGCTGACTACATTAGGTGCAAAGCCCATAGGGTGATGAGGAGAATGGAGTGGTTCACCAGGTCAAAGGCCTTTGTCATATCTATGAAAACTGCCCCAGTTAGAAGACCTGAGTCCATAGTGGTGAGAGTGTCAGTAGTAAATTTAAGCAGGGCTGTTGAGGTGCTATGACTTTTGCAAAAGCCATGCTGGGCAGTTGTTAAAAGGTCATTTTTGAGAAGGAATTCAATGGTTTGTGTGGCAACTAATTTTTCTAAGATTTTGCTTAGCACTGACAGGATGGCTATGGACCTGTAGTTAGAGGGGTCTTTGGAGTCTCCCTTTTTAAAGACAGGTATGACTCTCACTATCTTCCAAATGTCAGGAATGCTACTTTGACACAGGGAGAGAGTGAAAATTCTGGCTAGAGGAGCGGCAATGAGTGGGGCAGCTATTTTTAATAGCCTGGGCTCGATGCCATTGGAGCCTCTGGCTGTGCTGTCCGAGATCGTGCTAAGAAGTTTTGTGACCTCCTTCCGAGTAATGGCCTTAAAGTGAAAGGAGGGCGCCACGACTTCTAGACTGGAGTATGCCAGAGGGCTCACATGTTGTAGGGCAGGGAAGGAGGATGTGTATTTGGTTAGATCAGAGAATTGGTTATTAAAGAAGTTAGCTATGATCTGAGGATTGTTGCAGTGAGTTCCATTAAGGACCATGTCATTAGGGGTAGAGGAGTGAGTGGATCGCAGGAAGGTTTTAATGTGGGACCAGAACTTTTTGGGGTCACCCAAGGCATTAGCTAGAAGGTTTTTACAGTAAGAGCTTTTAGCTGTCCTTATATCCTTTTTGCAGGCTTCCTTTGCTTCCTATAGGTGTTATAGTCCACTTGTAGACTAGAGGACTTAAAGCGGCTCCAGCTCTTGTCTCTCTCTCTCTCTCTCTTATTTTAGCAAGTAGGCCCTTTTTTAGCCATCTAGTGTGTTTCCCCTTAACTCGGCGGTTTATTAGAAGGGAGTGAAGATCCTGAAGTGCGGTGAATTCAGTAATGAAGATGTTAAGGGCGGTCTGCACATCTTGTGCATTGTAAAGATTAGACCAGTCAATGTTGGACACGTCTTGAAGAAAATTATGAGGATCAAGGATAGCGTAGTTTCAAAATGTGATGAACCTCGATTTGTCCCAGATGCAAAAGATAGGGAAATGGTCAGTAATAGCATCTGCAAGTGTGCTGGCAGCATGGATGTGTTCGATACGGTTAGGTAGCACCTAGTCAATAAGGGTGCTAGAGTTAGAGTGAGAAGCAACCCTAGTGGGTTCGGCGACCAGCTTATGAAGGTTATGACTGAATTTTAGAGGGATGTGGCTTGGCATTTCCCTTAGCCAGTTTAAGTTAATGTCACCTAAGATGAGCACTTCATTTTTGCCGGAGAGTAGGGACTGGCCACTGTTTGGGGGGTTGTAGGCACATATGATATGTAACTTTTTTGCCCCAAGGGTCAGGAGGGGATGTAGTGACTCACAGTGGGTCAGGGGATCAGTGTTTAGGGCAGTGAGATGCAGGTGTTCTTTGAAGTAGATAGCTACACCGCCCCCACTTTTGGTGGATGGTCTGTCCCTCCATAGGAGGCTACAAGTGGGTATTGAACGTAGTGAGTCGGGGATAGAGGCTTTTAGCCATGTTTCAGACAGGCACAATATGTCCGGTTTGTAGAGGGAAATCCAGGCCTCAAGTTCAGCAAAGTTGTGCTCAAGGCTTCTAATATTGTGATGGGCGATAAGGAGACCTTTAGCATTGCTTAGCAGCGCATCAGAGTGAGAGAGATGGCAAGCAGGGCCCGGATTTGTTTCGATATCGCCATATATGGCATGGGCAGGACAGTAGTGCGGTGGGTAGGTAACTGGCTGGGCAGCAGGACACAGAGGGTGGTGGTAAATGGCTGTCACTCCACAGAGGGAAGAGTGACCAGTGGGGTACCACAGGGATCAGTGCTGGGACCGGTACTATTCAATATCTCATCAGTGACATTGCGAGGACCTAGAAGGCAGAATTTCACTGTTCGCTGATGACACAAAGCTCTGTAACAGAGTAGACACACCAGAGGGTGTAGACAGAATGAGAAGGGACCTGCAGAAACTTGAAGAATGGTCAGGGGTTTGGCAGTTGAAATTCAATGCAAGGAAGTGCAAGATAATGCATATGGGGCACAAAACCCTGGCACAATATATCAGTTGGGGGGTGAGGATATAGCATGCACCAAGCAGGAAAGGGATCTTGGAGTTATCATCTCTGATGACCTCAAGGCAGGGAAATAGTGTGACAAGGCAGCAGGTAAAGCAAATAGGATGCTGGGATGCATAGGCAGGGGCATCACCAGCAGGAAAAGGGAGGTCATAATTCCACTATACAAGACACTAGTGAGGCCGCACCTGGAGTACACTGTGCAGTTCTGGAGACCTTGCCTACGTAAGGACATAGACAGGGTAGAGAAGGTTCAGAGGAGGGCAACAAAGATGGTGCATGGATTGCATCACAAGTCCTATGAGGACAGGTTGAAGGCACTGAACATGTACTCCCTGGAGGAGAGGAGGGAGAGAGGGATATGATAGAGACATACAAGTATCTTACAGGAGGAACAGGTGCAGGAATGCACTATTTTAAGCGAAAAGATGTTCCAGGACTAGAGGCATGGGATGAAGTTGGAGGGAGGACGATTCAGAGGAAACGGAGGAAGAACTTTCACAGAACGGGTGGTGGACAAGTGGAACACCCTGCCAGAGGAAGTGGTGGGGCTGAAACAATCACGGGATTTAAGAATGCATGGGATAGACATAAAGGAATTCTGGAGGTCAGGGGTTAGGGGCAACAGACTTCCTGGAAAACATAAACTGAACTTACAAACTTAAATGGGCAGACTGGTTGGGCCATAGGCCCTTATCTGCCGACACTGTCTATGTATGTATCTATGTATATAGCAGGACTGCCAGGAGCAAAATGCACCAGAGCTTCCAGTGGATTAAAGGGGAAAGGATTAAGTAGTGGAGGAAGCATTTTTTAGGATCACATATCATGGGGGTCAAGTGATGGCTGTTGACTGATTGGTAGCTCTCCCCTCTCGCTCCCGGCTCGCCTAATTAAGTTCTCATTTTATAAAACTCTTTTAAACATTTGTGACCTTACTTAATTTACTTCAAGTAGAGTATTGGTCCGAGTTCTCACCTGTTGGGTAGATAGACAGCTTGGACGCCGAGATGAAACCCAGCAGCCCAAACATACCCCACCAATGATGCCTGATAATGCCTCCAAGCAGCCTAAGGCCCAGGCCGCATCCTAGAGAACCGGGATGTCGTGTGCCCTCATGGAGGACAGATTTCTTTCCAAATTAGTGCCACTAAAGTTGGCACTGCAAAATAGCATGGAATCACTTCAGCATATGCAGGGATCCATCGACTCCCTTACCAGCTGGATGGGAGACGCCGAAGCCCGCACGTCCTCCCTGGAAGATTGGAGCACGAGAACGGACCCCGAACTAGCCCAAATGCATCATCGTTACAAGAAACTGGAGGATCGCCTTCAAGATCTTGATGCCTGAATCAGTCGGAACAATCTTGTGATTTTAGGGCTTCTGGAATGAGCAGAGGGCCCCAATGCTATCTTATTCATCCAGAAGATGTGCCAGCACATTGTGGTTCCTCGCCCAACGGCCCTGCGTACACTATTGAGAGGGGCCCACCGCTCCCTAAGGCCCATGCCTCCAGGGGGTGCCACACCTAGACCACTGATTTTTAAATGCCTTAATTACCTTGATAAGCAGCACATCCTCTCCAAAGCTAGGGATCTTCAATCCATCAAGTGGGAAGGCACCTCTCTTCGAGTTACACATTTTGGTGCGGCAGAAGAGGAAGGATTTCACCCCATTGCTTCCAAAATTATTGCAGCAATATCCACTTCCAGATGTGGTATCCTACTGTTCTACAAGTGCAGCACAAAGGAGAATGGAGATCTTTTGAAACCCCCGCCCAAGCCACACAAGAGCTCACATCATTGTACCCTGATCTCTTTAAAACAACATGAGATTGCTTCACGTAATACTTGGATAGGTGTCTGTTTGGGGTCTGGCTCCACTTAAGTTGGGTGTTTTGTTTGTGCTTAGTGTAGGGTTTACATCAAGGACCATTTGGCTGTACCTGAGCTCACTAGGGTTTTTTTCCTTTTCTTCTTTATATCCCGCCTGTCATTCACATTTGTTCATGCCATCAAGACCCCTCCACTCGTGGGTTGTCTCATTGGTTGCCTGCAGACTAAGAACTAGCTCAGATGCACACTCTGAACTGAAGGGGGGCATTACATCGTGAAATATAGCATTTGTCTCCACAATTAATTGGATGTGGATAGCCCCAGTGGTACGACGCCAGCAAGCACACTCAAACCTTGAAATGTAGTGGCCTATTTAACTGTTCCTCCCCTTTACAAGAGATGAACTCCTTTGATTTCATTTGTTATACAAGGACTTTCCAGGCATAGATGTATGGGCAACAAAACCTTGTCTATCACATTCCGGAGGCAATTTACTCTGGGGCAATTTGTTTTGAGGCTGGGGGGGGGGATAGCTACTTCCTGATGTTATTCTTGGTTGATTTTTTTCTATACTGAGGGGGTGCCCCCCCCCACAGGTCCTGCATGCTTAGACCTCAAGATATAGGGGAGGGTAATATGTGCTTCAGCTCTGCTACATGTGTACTTAAAAGGGGGTCCTAACAGTGCCCTCTGAACCTTCCTATATGGGTCCATGTATGGTCCATTGGGACTCTCTGTATGTGCCGGTGCCCCCTGAAACCCTGGCTTATGTTTTATTTTTATTTATTTATTTATTCTAGGATTACAAGTACCTTTGAGCCAAGGCTCTTTTACAAAGGTTCCACATCAGAAATAACAAACAACAAGGAAGCAACAGTGAAATAACAGTAAACAATTCATGGACAACAGTGCTATTGAAAGGGGTCAATTATAGGAAGAGTAAGGTGTAGAGGAGGAGGAGGAGGAGGAGGAGAAGTGTAGGTAGTTAACAGAGGCAGCTATAGTAAGATGGTGAACACAGCTAGGACGTATATGCCCACAAGTAATGGGTAGGGTCATGTGCCCGGGGGTGGCAGAGAAACAGGGATGAGAGGAGAGGGGGAGGATGAAGATGCAGCCGGAGGCATTTGTCGAAAAAAAAATGGGAAGGAGTGATAGAACAGAAAAAGGGGGCAGGGTGAGGGGGGAATAAGTGTTATAATGGGGCAGGAGAGACTAATGAGGACTAATGAAGACCTGAGATTTGAAGTGGCACCTCAGGAGCTGGGAGGAGGGTGACTGGAGGGGCCTGGGGTTAAGCAGTATGTAAGTTAGGATTAAAGCTGTGTAGGTCATCAGCTAGGAGAGGCAGTCACAGGAGCTAGAAGCAATGAGATGGACCCAGAGCCTGGTTTTGAACAGACCTAGAGTTGCGGCAGAGGAGATGGTATGGCTGAGACCATTCATCCATAGAGGAGCCCTATAGGTGAAGGAGCGTTGGCCCTGTGTAGTTTGACAGCGAGGAACTTGTAGAATCTGGGTTGTCGAGCTCCTGGTGTTCTGTCAGTTGGTGTTTTGATGAAACAAGGCAGTAACACCGGGGGGTGTGAGGCCAAGGTAGATTTTTTGCGCCATTGCACATGTGAGATACTTTATACGGTTGGAGAGTTGGAGCCATTTGGATTGTTCATAAAGGGCACAGGTGTGGGTGAGGCGTTGGGCACCAATTGTGATCCGGCATGCTTTATTGCTAAGTGCAGTTGTTATACTTCGGAGGGCGGACGCCGTGGGCGGAGCCATAGGATAATGAGGCTAATCAATAATTGACACCACAGAGCTCTGGATGGCAGTCTTCAGGGTCTCTGGGGTGAGGTGCTGCTTGTACTTGTAGAGTAATCCAAGGCATGTGTTGACAGCTTTAGCCACACTGTCAATGTAAGCCATATGGGAGAGACTGGGGTCAAGCAGAATCTCTAGGTATCTGAATGAGTAAACTTATTCGAGGACAGTCCCCTGCTTGGTGGAGATGGCAAGGGGGTGTTGCTTGTAATGGTTATGTGAACTGCAGAATAGCAATGACTTGATTTTCTTGTGATTGAGGACTAGTTTATGATTGGAGAACCATGTTTCAACAGCACTGAATCCGAGTTGGAGGCTGTGTTGTAGTGGTGAAAGGTCCTTGTGTGTAGAAAAGACAACAGCATCATCATCTGCATACAGGATGATTTTGTTCCGAGCAGGATTGTGGTAGGGAGTTTAAAAAAAGGCTGAAAATGAGAGGGCCCAGTATGGACCCCTGAGGGACTCCAGAGCGGACAGGCAAGGTGACCGAGACAGGACAGGCAATTTTAACTCTTTGAGAGCGGTTGTCAAGGTAGCTTTTGAACCAGCGGTCTGAGTCCGGTGCGAGGCCAGCAGGGTGTAGTTGGTCATACAGCAGCCAATGATGGACCATGTCAAATGCCTTCGAGAGGTCGATGACAGCACCAGTAAGAAGACCTTTATCAAGGGAACTATGCACTGCACCAGTAAATTCAAGCAGGGCAGTGGTGGTATTATGCCCTTTTCTAAAACCGTGCTGTTGTGTGCACAGAATATTATATTTGTCCAAATAATCAGTGAGCTGGTCCGCAACAATACGCTCTAGGGCCTTGGATAGTGGTGGCAATATGGAGATTGGGCGGTAGTTAGAGTGGCAGGTCTTATCCCCACTTTTGTGGACCAGGGTCACAGTGGCAGTTTTCCATATTTCAGGGAATGTTCTGGTGTGGAGAGAGAGGTTAAGAATTTTAGTTAGGGGACTGAGGACCTCGTCAAGTGTAAGTGATAGCAGCTTAAGGTCCAGGGTATCACTGCTGATTCTAGAAGTGAAGATGGCTGAGGTGACGTGGCGGTGAGCGTCATTCATCTTAATCTCTCTGAAGTAAAAATGAGGGTGGTTTGACAGAGTGCAGGGTGTGTTAGAGGGGGTGTGACTGACTGTTAAGAAATCAGGTGGTAGAACAGTACTGAGGTCAGTAAAAGCTGTGTTAGAGGTGTATCCCCCCTGCAAATGGGGGTTCCCAAAAGTCTTCCAGGAGCTTGCCTGAATACTCCAAGCCTGGGTGGTGTTCGGCGTCTGAGCTGCTTAACTGTGGTTGCAAGTGAGTGCTATTTGAGCCTCCATGTACTGTCTCTTTAAGAGCTGTCTGCTTGCAGACTTAGTTTGTATAGGGGGACTGTGTATTTAATGCTCGAATCCCACCCGAGCTGCGGAGTAATAGCTCCATTTTGCGGTCGCTGAAGGTGCAAAGGGAGCCATATGAAAGCTGTAACTGTTTGCTTGTAATCATTTAAAGCATTAGCAAAATTGTAGTTTGTCTAACCTGCCTTTATTGCAGCTGGGACTATGTGTGTGTTACCTCTCCATTTTGGACCCAAACTGCTGTGCTGGGCCAATTGGGTTAAGAGAGCCCTAAAATGGAGCCTGTGGATGAATCAGAACTTGGACTCTTAATTTGAGCCATCCACAAGGGGATTGTATGGACAGTGACTCTGGGAAATGTAGTTTTGACCTTGGCACCTTTTTCTACCTACAGAGGGAGTCTTATTGTGAGTGACAGCTGAACCAGCCAACAGAATAGTGTGCAGATAAAGGAAATGCCCTGCTTTGTGACTGGAAAGATCAGATCAGTTGTGGCAGTGAAGAGAGAAGGAACTGTGTGCTTCTGTGGTGTATAGTTTCGCGCGGGAAGCGCGTGTGAGGCCCTGAGTTTCGGTCTGCAGCCTTTGTGAGTCCCAGTTTGGACTGAATCTGAGTTGTGAGGAGAAAGAAGCACTAGAAGTGTGGAAACCAGGCTCACCCTGTGAAAGACTGGAGAAATTGCTGAATTGCGCTCAGTCTGTCAGGAACTGAAGCTGCTGTGTGTGCTCCCGGGTATTTTGCAGTATTTGCGATCGGGATCGAAGAGCAGCCTGCCTGGTATAGTACTTTCCTTTTACAAATAAATGTGCGTAGATCTTGCTGGGACTCGCTATTTCAAATCCCCAGTACAGCGAATTGTGTGCTGAAGCTGGAAGTAAACCCCAGCTTAATTCGGACTACATCCGTTTGTTATCAACTGCAGTGGGGTCCAGTCACAAGGACCTTGTCCTCATGCCCTGCTCTTCTGGCAATCCAGAGGGACATTCTCCATCCGATCCCTAGCTTGGGTGTTGTGAGTACAAATCAGGGTATTCCCCTGTAGCTTGTTTTTCAATCACAAGTGTGTCATCTAATTCTTGTTGTTTCACTGTTTCATGGACTGAGCCCTCTGGCTCCGGGTTACAATTGGGTGTTGTGCATATATTTTCTTCTACAGGGCCCTATCCATCTGTACCTGCTGGCCAACCCCGGGCAATGGACCTGGCTAGCCCCCCCCCCAACCTGGGTACCCAGAGTGTGACTTTTCAGACCCTGTATGTGTGCACAGTATTGTGATTTAATGCCCCTAAGTAACCTGATTTCCCCTTCCCGTGTTACTATCCCCTAAATAAATCAGATTTGTTGTTGTTATACTATATAATGCCTGTGGTGGTGGTGGTACTTATGGAAACAGTATTGTGTTTTGCTGTGTATGTTGATTAACCTTACTTTACAGGGGTTCCTCAGAGACTTGCTGCTGAATCAGTCTCGAGGGTAAATGGTACCTATATGAGTGAACAGTGTGTAAACGTGGGGTAATGGGGCTGTAACTCCGGCGTACTGTGTGAGCCACTGGGGGGGGGATAAAAGGGGGTCTCAGTGTCCCAGAGGGCTGTGACCAAGTTAATCTAACCACTACAAACCCTGACCTCTGGGTGGAGGCACCCGCCATAGGACCTAGGCCCCTCAACCTGTCCGTAGTCAAACAGGCAGGGGTAGTAGCCCTTGGGATAGCGCCACCTAGGGGTTACATATTGGAGGCACTGCTGGGATTAGTGTCCTCTAGTGGCCACATTTACGAATTACTGTTAAAAATAAATGGATACCCCAAAAGAAGTGGCTGTACACCAGTTGGTGAAGTGGTGTACTGAGCAGGAGGTTGACCCCCAAAATGGTAAACTTATCTTGATATCCCATCATGCACTAGCACGGACACTGTAGAGGGAAAATTTCCAAGGTCGATGTTTACGAGACCCTGTGGTGGTGGGGCGACAGGCCGATTTGCTCACCCAAACTTTCATGGCCCTAATAGAGTGTAAGGACCCTGTAGACAGTTCTAAAGTGCCACAGACTATTACCCCAGGGGAAACCCTCACTGTCTGGAGAGTGATAACCAAAGACAGTAAAGACCCCACGGAGAACAAGCCTCCCCCACTATCTGAAACTTTTGAGGAGAAATTTGCTAAGTTGTTGCTGGAGGAAGGGAAAACTGTGGAGGATTTAAAGAAACTATTATTGCCACCTGAGAACGTTCCTCCCCCAACACCCTCTCCCCCTCCAGCACCCGTTATTGCCCCTCCTTCTGTGCCAGTGCTAGCCGCTATGTCTGTACCTGTCAATAGGCACGACTCTTACCACAGGTTGAAAATTTTCTCCGGCACCCTCCCCACCCCACAAGGGGAGGATGACTGGGACCTGGATAGACTATATTGCCCCTCAAGTGCTAGAATGGCAATGCTCGGAAGCCGAAAAGCGAAAGAGGGTGAGTGAGAGCCTCCGAGGTCCCGCCCTGGCTACCATCCATGCCAAACGGGCCAGTAACCCTGAAGCGACTGCACAGGACTATCTTGAGGCCTTGGAGAATGTGTATGGGAGCCCAGATTCTGATGAGGATCTGTGGTGGAGAGTAAGAAATGCACAACAGTTCCAAAGGGATTTGTTGTCTGTGTATGTATCTCGGCTGGAAAAATTGTTGCAAGAATGCCTCAGAAAGGGTAGTTTGTCAGCGATTGAATTGGACCGAACCAGGCTGGACAGGATCCTTAAGTCTGCACCCTTCTCAGAACTGCTGTTGCTTCAGTTATGTATGGCCAATCGACTGGAATCCCCACCCTCCCATGATGAGCTAATGAGAGAAATTCGAGGAGTTGAGAAAAGGCGACCCTGGGAGGGACTTGCACCAATAGCTGCTGCTACGACCCGAGTGACTGAGGGTGACCCATCAAGTGAAGTTCAGGGGCAGAGGTTGGCAGTTAATGAGTGCTCTGAGAAGGAAAAGGGTGTGCCACCATGGGGTGAACTGCTGAGGGAGATTAGGAAAACAACAGACAGTCTTATCATAAAGGCCGCTCCTACCAGTACGGGCACTGACACTTGCCCGACCGCTTCTGCTACGGGGTTGGGGGTGCCTACCCAGGCACCTCATGTTGACAACAGTTCGAAACTTGATGCCTTGACTATAGAAGTGAGGGAACTGAAGAGATGTCTCCAAATGTCAAACCCACCGCCGGCTGAGGTGGCACCAAGGTTTTCTATTGATAGTACCAATGCCGCAGCCCCCAATGTGATGCCTCGGTCACCCCAAACTTCAGCAGACATATTTTGCCATAATTGTGGGAAGGATGGGCACATGAAGAGGGAATGCCGGTCTCAGAAAGACTTCAGAGAGAGTGGTGAGCCGGCTACAAGGAGAGCTTTGGAGCACAAAACAGTGGTTAAGAGGTGCATGAAATGACCGCAGTGAAGGTCCCAAAAATGCTAACTCACGTCCTTATGTGGCTAGATCATCTACCCAGGCCCTTGCTACAGCCTCTCCAGACTGACCCAGAATAGTGGGCCCTTCAATGGAAGCTACAGTAAAAGTGAATGGTGTGCCCACCAGAGCTGTGTTGGACAGTGGCTCCCAAGTGACAAATATGTTCCAGGATTGGTATCAGAAGCATTTGTCAGATGTACCCTTACAATCATTGGAAGAACTGCATGTATGGGGGTTAAGTGAGAAGGCCTACCCTTACTCCGGGTATTTCTGAGTTTGGCTATCTTTCCCTACCTCCGTGGCTGGAGTAGCAGAGCAAGTAGAGACCCTGGCCTTAGTGTGCCCCCCTACTGGACTGTATGATGGGATTCCTCTGCTAATTGGGATGAATGCGCATATGTTTGGACGGTTGGCGCAGTTGTGTTATGAGAAACAAGGGTCAAGGACTGGTAGAGCTTTGAGAATCCTGGCCTTGATCAAGAAGGCCTATGAGGCACAGAGAGATGCTGAAAAAATGGACCCAGAGGAACCGGCTGGAATTGTCTGGAAGAAGGATCCTGAGTCTCTGATTCTGGCGCCGAATGCCCAGTGTACCTTACAGACGGAAGTCCGTATCAGAAAGGATGTCAAGAATAAAATCCTCATGCTGGATGCACCAGGCAATGGGAAATTACTGGAAGGACTGCTGGTCAAGCCAAGTATTTTGCCTGCCAGAGCCCATGCTTATGCCAGAAGGGTAATGGTTCAAGTTCAGAATGTGTCTGATAGAGAGATTCGAGTAAATAGAGGTTGCACCCTGGCTAATGTACATTGTGCAGATACTGTAGTGCTACCCAGTAACAAGCGTTTGGAGGAGAATGACAGAGTGATGCCCGACTTGTTTGATTTTGGGGACTCCCCGTTGCCAGCTGAATGGAAGATGAGAATCAGTAGAAAGCTTGCCCAGAGAGACCAGGTGTTTTCTTTAAAGGAATGGGATATAGGATGTGTGCAAGGAGCTGAGCACCACATCCGGCTGCATGATGAAAGGCCATTTCGTAAGAGGTCTCGACACCTGGCCCCTGCTGACACAGATGATGTGAGACGGCATCTGCAAGAGATGCTAGCTGCTGGTGTAATACAAGAATCCAGAGGTCCCTATGCTTTCCCCATTGTGGTAGTGAGAAAAAAGAATGGGACAGTAAGGATGTGCGTGGATTATTGCACTTTAAACCGGTGGACTATCCCTGATCACTATACAATGCCCCACATTCAGGATGCTTTGGACTGCCTGAATGGTAGCAAGTGGTTGTGCTGGATCTTCGCAGTGGGTACTACCAGATCCCAATGTCCCCAGAAGATCGTGAGAAGACAGCCTTTATCTGTCCGCTTGACTTCTATGAATTCATGAGGATGCCTCAAGGGATTTCAGGTGCCCCAGCCACTTTTCAACGATTCATGGAGTGTGCAGTGGGGGACATGAACTTATTAGAGTGCCTGGTATACCTAGATGATGTTATTGTGTTTGGCAGCTCACTGGAGGAACATGAGAGCAGATTATTCAAGGTGTTGGACCGACTGGAAGACTTTGGCCTTAAACTATCCATCGATAAATGTCAGTTCTTCCAAACCTCTGTAAAGTATGTGGGGACACATAGTATCCACTGAGAGAATAGAGACTGACCCAAGTAAAGTTGAGGCCTTGACCACCTGGCCACAGCCCCACAATCTAAAAGAATTGCAAAGATTCCTGGGATTCTGTGGCTACTATCGCCGTTTCATCAAGGACTATTCAAGAGTGATCCATCCTTTATTTAATCTTACTCAAGGTTACCCTCCTACCCACAAAAAATACAAGAGGTCGGTTTCCTCTGAGCCTGAGAGAGTGTATTTCCGTCCCAATTAAGTGTCTGGAGCCAGATGGACACCTGAGTGTGAAGCTGCTTTTCATGAGATTATATATCAACTTACCCATGCTCCTGTCCTTGCCTACGCAGATCCAGCAAAGCCCTATGTCTTGCACACTGATGCTAGCCTGCAAGGCTTGGGGGCTGTATTGTACCAAGAGCACGAGAATGGCCTGAGACCAGTGGCCTTTGCCAGTAGAAGCCTGACCCCATCCAAAAAGAACTACGCTGTACATAAGTTAGAGTTCCTAGCTTTGAAGTAGGCTATTGTTGACCAGTTCCACGAGTACTTGTATGGGGCTAAGATACTAGTAAAAACTTACAATAATCCTTTGACCTATGTGCAGACTTCAGCTAAGTTGGATGCCACTGGCCATAGGTAGCTTTCTGCATTATCTACATACGACTATGCTGTTGAATACAGAGCAGGCCTGAACCGCACAGATGTTGATGCTCTCTTCCGGAGGCCTGTTCCCTGGAATGACTGGGTCAGACTGTCAGAACCTGATATTCGAGCACTCTGCCAGAAGTTTTACAGGGAGGAACAAATGTCCACGGACACAGTGGACTGTATGGTGGATTGTTTGGGACCCTCTGAGAATTGCATACCTGCTGCTTATTGCCATTTTTCTGCAATAGACATTGGTGCACTGCCTCAGCTGGACAACGACAGTATTCAGCGGGCTCAATCCCGAGATCCCATGATTAAATCAGCTTCTGAAGCCCTTTATGCAGGGAAAGATGTGTCCAAATTATGCTCCACTGATTTGAGAACTGCATTGTTATACAAGGAAGGTCCTACGTTGAAACTGATCAATAGACTGTTATACAGGGAAACAGTAGACAGAGGGGGACAAATAGACAAACAACAATTAGTGCTGCCCACTGCCTTTCGAGACTCAGTACTGAGGTCCTTACACAACCACATGGGGCACCTTGGTATAGACAGAACACTTGACTTGGTGAGATCCAGATTCTATTGGCCTAAGATGGGGGCTGAAGTTGAGCAACACATTCAAACTTGTAGTCGCTGCTTACAGAGGAAAGCTTTGCCCCAGAGGGCTGCCCCCCTTGTTAACATCACCACCAGTGCACCCATAGAGCTGGTCTGTATTGATTTTCTGAGTTTGGAGTCAGATCAAAGAAATATTAGTAATGTGCTGGTGGTCACTGACCATTTTACGAGATATGCCCAAACTTTCCCCACCAAGGACCAGAAAACATCCACTGTGGCAAAAGTGCTTGTAGAAAACTTTTTTGTTCACTATGGGACTCACAAAGAATCCATTCTGATCAAGGGAGAGACTTTGGAGTCGTCTGATCAAAGAGATGCTTTCTCTGTGGGGAGTGCGAAAGTCCAGAACCACCCCTTACCACCCCCAGGGGGACCCACAGCCTGAACGTTTCAACCGCACTTTGCTAGATATGCTAGGCACCCTCCACCCAAAGGACAAGCCTAGATGGAGCCAACAAATTAGCACCCTGGTACATGCCTACAACTGCACCAAAGGTGATGCCACTGGATTCTCCCCCTACCACCTGATGTTTGGAAGAGAAGCTCGACTGCTGGTAGATGTATGTTTTGGAGTTTCTCCTGATGGGGTTCGAGCTTACAACTATTTACAGTATGTGCAAAAGTTAAAGGCCCTGCTAAATCATGCGTACCAACTGGCTCAAACCATGGCCGCCAAAAGAAATCTGGCCAACAAAGAAAGGTATGATAAAAAGGTGAAAGCACAGGAACTCCAGGAGGGAGATTGGGTATTGCTAAGAAATCTGGGACTGCATGGCAAACATAAGTTTGCTGACAGATGGCACCATCTCCCTCACATTGTAGTGGGCAAACTAGATGATCTGCCTGTGTACAAAGTAAGGCCTGAGAATAATTCAAAAGATGTTAAAACAATGCATAGAAATCATTTACTGCCCATTGGACAAATCTTGAGTGAGTCTGAGCCCCCAGAAAATGCCCCCTCTGGACCAGTGACTAGAGCTGCTGCTAAGACAAAATCAAGAAAGTCTGCACCTACAGAAGCTGAGTTAAAGTGTTCCCTTACACAAGTCCCAGTTGAACATGACTGTCAGTCCATGTCAGAGGAAATTGAGTGTGGCTTTGAATACTACATTTCTTACGAACTGAGTCAATTGTTTTGGGGCAATCCCCTAGTCAATCCTGGAGATGAAACTGGGCTTTCTGGACTGTCTAAGCCCCCAGCTTTGTCCCTGGATCCAATGCTCCCAGAAAGTGAAGTGCAAAGGTCAGATGATATGGAATCATTGTGTATGGTTGAACTGTTTGAGCTTTCAGAGGAGGAAAATGATGGACTGGAACAGACTGGTGATATACCAGAAGAAGAAGAGTATTTTTAGTGCCCTGACAGTCCACTGCCAGTGTCCGAAAGCTCTTCATGTGAGCCAAGTGTTGTGGACTCAGAGATTGTAACTCCTGGAGCTGAAAGTGCCCCAAGTTCTAGCCTCTCTACCTCAGTGGAGACTCCTGACAAGTGAGGACAATGCTGAAAATGAGGCTCAGGGTGCAGAGACTGTAACAGTTCCCCCTAGAAAGACTGGTCGAGCTGTAAAGCCTGTGGTGCACCTCAGTTATGATTCCCCTAGGAGGCCTGTGGACTTGCCTCTCAATGTTGTCCATAAAGGAGTGTATGTGTCCCTGAGCTCATTGCCCAAACTGAACATCAGTGCTAACTCCAAGTTACTTGTGTTGCCCTCTAGGTATGGTCCCCCTGCCCCGTCCAGCCCCAAGTTAGTTGATAGGGAAGGGCGCCCCTCTCTTCAGGTTTCATGTGCAGAAGGTAATAACCTGAGTTACGGTACAATGTGTGTATAATACTGTGAAAAAGTGATGTACTGAAAAGTTTCAGAAATGTGTTTCTGGTAAGGTGATATATTGACTGATAATTACATGTATAAGCCTAATGTGATACTGATGTAAATATATATGGTTGTATTGAAACTTATGGGGGGTACTTACTTGACGTGGACGCCAAGTTTTTCCAGGCCAGGAAGGGTGTAACCCTCCTGCAAATGGGGGTTCCCAAAAGTCTTCCAGTAGCTTGCCTGAATGCTCCAAGCATTGGTAGTGTTCGGCATCTGAGCTGCTTAATTGTGGTTGCAAGTGAGTGCTACTTGAGCCTCCACATGCTGTCTCTTTAAGAGCTGTCTGCTTGCAGACTTAATTAGTTTGTATAGGGGGACTGTGCATTTAATGCTCGAATCCCACCCGAGCTGCAGAGTAATCGCTCCATTTTGCGGTCGCTGAAGGTGCAAAGGGAGCACATCTGAAAGCTGTAACTGCCTGTAATCATTTAAAGCATTAGCAAAATTGTAGTTTGTCTAACCTGCCTTTATTGCAGCTGGGACTCTGTGTGTGTTAACTCTCCATCGTGGACCTAAACTGCTGTGCTGAGCCAATTGGGTTAAGAGAGCCCTAAAATGGAGCCTGTGGACAAATTAGAACTTGGACTCTTAATTTGAGCCAGCCACAAGGGGATTGTATGGGCAGTGACTCTGGGAAATGTAGTTTTGACCTTGGCGCCTTTTTCTACCAACAGAGGGAGTCTTATTGTGAGTGACAGCAGAATCAGCCAACAGAATAGTGTGGAGCTAAAGGAAATGCCCTGCTCTGTGACTGGAAAGATCAGATCAGTTATGGCAGTGAAGAGAAAAGGAGCTGTGTGCTTCTGCGGCGTACAGTTTCACACGGGAAGCGTGTGTGAGGCCCTGAGTTTTGGTCTGCAGCCTTTGTGAGTGCCAGTTTGGACTGAATCTGAGTTGTGAGGAGAAAGAAGCAATAGAAGCGTCGAAACCAGGCTCACCCTGTAGAAGACTGGAGAAATTGCTGAATCGCGCTTGGTCTGTCAGGAACTGAAGCTGCTGTGTGTGCTCCCGGGTATTTTGCAGTAATTGCGATCGGGATCGAGAAGCAGCCTGCCTGTTATAGTACTTTCTTTTTACATATAAACGTGCGTAGAGCTTGTGGGGAATCGCTATTTAAAATCCCCTGTACAGTGAATTGTCTGCTGAAGCTGGAAGTAAACCCTAGCTTAATTCGGACTACATCCGTTTGCTATCAACTACTGTGGGATCCAGTCACAAGGACCTTGTCCTCATGCCCTGCTCTTCTGGCAATCCAGAGGGACATTCTCCATCCGATCCCTAGCTTGGGTATTGTGAGTACAAATCAGGGTATTCCCCTGCAGCTTGTTTTTCAATCACAAGTGTGTCATCTAATTCTTGTTGTTTCACTGTTTCATGGACTGAGCCCTCTGGCTCCGGATTACAACTGGGTGTTGTGCATATATTTTTTTCTACAGAGCCCTATCCATCTGCACCTGTCGGCCAACCCCAGGCAACGGACCTGGCTAGCCATCCCCCCAACCTGGGTACCCAGAGTGTGACTTTTCAGACCCTGTATGTGTGCACAGTACTGTGATTTATTTATTTATTGAATTTTGATGACCGGGTAGGCCCACTGGGCCCCGAAGGTCCCTTTTTCAGGGTCGACCCAGGAATAACAGTACATGATATTATAAACAGTTGAAACATTTGCATATACAGGTTATCATGAGTATACAGTATTCGGCTGTTTACACATACTGTAGCAGTAGTCATAAGGGTTACATACAGTATATCTAGTTGGCAAGTTGTTACTCATTACATTCTCCATTTGTCCTACAAATTAGTGAGACAATACTGTGGATTCATTAGGTGACATAGTTCAAGAGCATTAGGATGGTTCAGAGAGAGGAGGAAAGTAAGTGCTACATTGTTGGGGGGGTTGGATATTTTAGTTAGTTGTGGTCGTTTGGTAGTGTCAGTTGCGGTGGCACTGGCACACGCTGGTTGATAGAAGATGAGTCTTAAGTCTAGTGCGGAAGCACGGCACCGATGGGGTTTCACGTACCTCCAACGGGAGGTTGTTCCACAAGGAAGGGGCACCATGCGAGAAAGATTTCTGGCCTGCCTTAGACCTAACCTTGGGGACCTCTAGCAACCTTTGGCCCGATTTCGTGATTTAATGCCACTAATTAACCTAACTTCCCCTTCCCGTGTTACTGTCCCCTAAATAAATCAGATCTGTTGTTGTTATACTATATACTGTCTGTGGTGGTGGTACTTATGGAAACAGTATTGTGTTTTGCTGTGTATGTTGATTAACCTTAATTTACAGGGGGTCCTCAGAGATGTGCTGCTGAATCAATCTCGAGGGTAAGTGGTATCTATATGAGTGAACAATGTGTAAACATGGGGAACTGGGGCTGTAACTCCGGTGTACTGTGTGAGCCACTAGGGGGGATAAAAGGGGGTCTCAGTGTCCCAGAGGGCTGTGACCAAGTTAGTCTAACCACTACATAGAAACATAGAAACATAGAAGTTGACGGCAGATAAGGACCGCAAGGCCCATCCAGTCTGCCCATTTCTTTTTCTACCTTATAAATGTGCCATCGGCCTTTGCTATGTCAGTGACCTATCTATTCATAGTCATTTGTATTGCTCCCTTATGCCTATCCCATGCCTGTTTGAAGCCCTGCACTGTATTCATAGCCACTACTTGTGGTAAGCCATTCCATGCATCTACCACCCTTTCTGTGAAAAAGAATTTCCACATTCCCCTTAATCGGCCTCCCTCTAATCTCATGCTGTGTCCTCTTGTCCTGCTATTTTTCTTATATTTAAACATGTTAGACTCTTTCACCTTGTTTATGCCCTTAAGGTGTTTAAATGTCTCGATCATATCACCTCTCTTCCCTCCTTTGCTCAAGGGTATACATATTGAGCTCCGTTAATCTGTCCTCATATGTCTTCTGATGCAGTCCCTGCACCATTTTGGTTGCCCTTCTCTGGACTGCCTCAATTTGGTTAATGTCCTTGTGAAGGTGTGGCCTCCAATACTGCCGCAGTACTCCAGATGGGGCCTAACCAATGTCTTGTACAGAGGATTATTACCTCCCTCTTACGACTTGTGATACCCTACTAATACACCCTAACACCCCCTAGCCTTACCTACTGCTTTAGAGGTCTGCTTGGATGATTTCAGGTCATCAGTGATGATGATGCCCAAGTCTCTTTCTTCCTTTGTGACTGCTAGCAACTCCCTCCCAGCCTATAAGTGGCTTCAGGGTTTCTCTTCCCTATGTGCATGACTTTGCACTTCTTTGCATTAAATCCCAGTTGCCACCTGACCATTCTGCTAGTTTATCCAGATCTCTTCTCATTCTGCCCACCCCATCTGGATCATCTACTCTGTTGCAGATCTTGGTGTCATCTGCAAACAGACAAGCCTTACCCTCTAGTCCATCTGCTAGGTCACTAATGAAGATGTTGAATAGGACTGGCCCCAGGACTGATCCCTGAGGTACCCACTTGTGACTTGCATCTCTTCTGACTGTATACCATTTACCACCACTCTCTGTTTCTGCCAGTCAACCAGTTTGCCACCCAGTTGACCAACTTCTGACCACCGAGCCTACCTAGCTTATTTATCAATCTTCTATGTGGAACAGTGTCAAAAGCTTTGCTGAAGTCAAGGTAGGCGACATCAACTGCTCCCCTGGTCCACCACTCTGGTTACCCAGTCAAAGAAATCTATGAGATTAGTTTGACAGGACCTTCCTTTGTGAACCCATGCTGTCTTGGATCCTGTGCCCCTATGGATTCCAGGTGTTGCACTATCCTTTCCTTAAGGAGTGCTTCCATAATCTTGCCCACTACTGAGGTAAGACTGACCGGTCTGTAGTTCCCCGCCTCCTCCCTGCTACCACTCTTGTGGAGTGGGATCACATGAGCCCTTCTCCAGTCTTCTGGGACCTCTCCTGTGCTCAGAGACTCACTAAACAATTCTGCTAATGGCTCTGCTAGTTCCTCCTTTAGCTCCTTAAGTACCCTGGGATGTATGCCATCAGGTCCCATTGCCTTATCCACCCTGAGCTTAGCAAGCTCTTGTAGGACCCTTTCTTTTGTGAAGGGAGTAGTGCTCACCTCCCTCCCCTCTGTGTCCATGATGCTGAGCTGTGGGCCCTGCCCTACCTTCTCTTCAGTGAATACTGAGCAAAAGTATCTATTTAGGATAGATGCCTTTACAGGGTCCTCCTCCTCACAAACCCTGACCTCTGGGTGGAGGCACCCGCCATAGGACCTAGGCCTCTTAACCTGTCCGTAGTCAAACAGGCAGGGGTAGTAGCCCTTGGGATAGCGCCACCTAGGGGTTACAAAGGTACTTGCAATGACCATGGGATCAAGGGTAGTGGACCCTTCAACAATAACATGGGCAGAGAAGACTTTGATTGTTTCCCAGTAATGTACTTGATATTGTCCCAGAAAGCATGACCATTTCCCCAGGTGTTGGTGAGGACGTTCTTATAATATGAGCTTTTCGTGAGATGAATGGATTTTGTGTAGGCATTATGGGCATGTTCATATTTTTGGATGTCAGATTGTTTGCCTGTGGCTTTAGCCATTGCCCACAGGTGGTCCCTAGATTTCAGCTGGGAAAGGAGCCTCCGCAGTTATCCAAGGGTTACAGAGGGCTTTTGTTTTCTGTTTTTTTGAAGGAGCGAAGAGGTCACAGGCCTTATTGAAGGCGGTGATGAAGTAGCCGAGGGCTAGGTTAACATCCATCGCCTTGTAGATAGGCAGCCAGTCTTGCAAGGATATGTACTGTTTGAGACGGGTAAGTCAACCACGGGGGAGGACTCTGCTGGTAATGATTATAGGGGTGGCTTTAGAAATTTACTAGACCATTCACATATAACCGGGGAGTGGTCACTGAGAGAGTCTGGGAGAACGGAGGTACGAGAGATCCTGGTAGGGTGATTGGTGAGAACCCAGTCCAGCAGGGTACTGGTGCCAGTTTTGTAATTTATCCGAGTTGGTGTGGTGACCAATTGTAAGAGGTTGGCAGCTGCATGGGCATCTTATGAGTGTAGACATCAGATGCGAGCCAGTTTATATTGAAATCACCAAACAGAATGTGTTCAGAGCCAGGAGGTTGGGAGCTGGACGGGTTAAGAACTTCTTTGATGCCAAGATCTTGATCTCGGGTGTAATATATACAGAGCGATGGTGGGGCTTTTGATTGGGACCTAGAAGAATTTTAATGGGTAGAAGCTGGGCAAAGGAGGCAGGGACGGGGGTTGGAACAAGGTGCCCCAGGAGATTATCCTTAATGTAGATGGCACAGCCCCCTTCCCTTTTAGAGACACGGTCCAGTCTGAAAACACTGTAGCCCTGTAAGGTAATTGCCAGATCAGGAACTTTTGGTGTCAGCCATGTTTCAACTACAGCAAGGATGTCAGGATTATGTTGGCTGATAAAGGCTTGGAGTGCATCAAGCTTTGGTAATAGGCTGCAGATGTTAATGGTTGCGATGGTGAGGGCCCCTGCCTTTTTCAGAAGGCTTGAACAGCCCAGGCCAGGGTTCGGATGGACATTGCCCAAGATCAATAGGAGAAGTAGGAGGAGCTTCATTGCACAGAGGCACAGGTCCAGTAGTGATAATTTGTGTTTCCTTTTAGCGTATGGGCAGCAGATAGAGTCCATATGACAGCCCCGATGATATGCAATGTGGTACAGTAGGGATAGGCTGGCATTAAGACCAATCTTAGTGGTGTTAAGAAGCAGCCAAATATTTCCACGTGGAGGCCCATGGGGAGGACTGGTCGAGGGTGGAGCGTTTCCAAGGTGCTGCTGATATTGATTAAGTTAGATAGTGGGTACGGGGTGGGGGTGGGGGTGGCAGGGGCCTGGGAGAGAGAACAAGGGAGGAAGGACAAGGAGGGAGAGAAGGGGAAGGAGCAGGTGGGGAAGGGAACTCATAGCTAGTGTAGGGCGAAAAGAAAAGAAAAAAAAGAAATGGGTAGGGAGAGGTAGTGAAAAGAGAGCTGAGAGTGAGCAGGAACAGTGAGGATGGGGTATGTGAGCAGCTGGGGAGAGACAGCAGTGTAGGCTGGAGCTAGGCAGGATAGAAAGTGTACCCCCCTACTTAATGACCTATGTTATTTGAAGTAGAAATTTTGACGGGGGGAGGGGTCTGTGGTTCATGGCACTAATTGTTATGGGAAGGTTCATCTTTTTTCTTCTTGTATAGCTGGGGGGTAGGGGGGAGAGAGAGCAGATGGGAGAGCAGTATGTTTAACATCACGGTCAGGAAGATATTAGGAGATCGGTCTTTGAGACCGGAGGTTGAGACTTGTACATAGTTTGTTAGGTATGGGGGGTTATTGTTTCTACATAGTTTGATGTGTGTGGGAGGGGGGTTGTTTCTGTTATCTTTCTTCATGTGTGGTTTGGGGGGATTGTGGTCCAAAGCACACCAGGGGATTTGGGTCTATCTGTGATTTCACTGTTTTCCTTCCAGCAGTCTCAGTATGCTCTGTTTGAATAATAACTATGTCTCACAGTTATAGATTTGTTTCCTGGAATATTAAGGGTTCACAAAACAAGAAGAAACATCACATGGTTCCGAGACACCTCAAACAGCTCCAAACCAGCCTCGCCCTGTTACAAGAAACTCATCTATGCAGGGAAGATGTCCTTCTTTTCCGAAGAGAATGGGTACGGCAGGTGTATGGTGCAGGAGCCAGTAGTAAAAGAGGTGGAATTGCTATTCTTATTAACCAGTTGACCCCATTTGTACTGCAACAGGAGATTTGGGACCCAGGGGGCCACTTTGTTTTCTTACGTTGCAGACTCGGACTATCGGAACTGGTACTAGGATCAGTGTATGGCCCCAGCATAGATTCCCCCCAGTTTTTTGCTGATCTCCTGTCTTAGCTTGCCCCATGTTTGCACTTGCCACTAATCTGGGGGGGAGGGGGATTGGAATTTGATATATGGCTCAGACCTGGTCCGGTCGGGGGCCAACAGGAAGGGACTATCCCCGGGGCAACGGGGCCTGAGGGATCTGCTAGACACAGCTGGGCTCGTTGACCCCTGATGCTTTCTACACCCTTCCGTGCATCAATACACATTTTATTCTGCACCCCATACCTCGCAGTCTAGAACTGACTACTTTCTTATCAGTACTTCTATTGTATTGGGTTTGGAGACCTGTAACACACAACCCACAGCGGTCTCCAACCATGCAGAAGTCCCCTTGGCTCATAGGCTCCTTGGGTTAGAAGAATGGGACTCCACTTGAAGGCTCAATGCTAGCCTTCTTAGAGAGCCAGAGATCCTCACAGAGGTTAAAACCTTTTTGCAGAATTTCTTCATGACTAATGAAGGCTCAGTTTCTCACCTGGATATGTTGTGGGGGGGGGGGGCAGCCAAATGTGCACTACAGGGAGAGTTGATACGAATTGCCTCTGCCCGCAAAAAACAGAGGATGAATAAGACGGACAGTTTACTATGGCAAATCAGAACTCTTGAGTGATCCCTTTCTGCTTCCTCAGATCCCGACTCCTGGTGTCAGTTAAGTGCCCTGAGAGCTCAAAATTTCGGTCTTCTGGCCAAGAAGGCTGACTTAGCTCTACAGTGCATGAAGCTACGTTACCTGGAGTCGGGGGAAAGGCTTCTGGCCCTGCGCCTCCGACAGACCGAGTCAAAGACTGCCATACATTCTCTTCTGCCAGACCCGAGGGGCCAGATCTTTACCCGACCTTGGGAGATTGCAGATGCGTTCTGTCAATACTATCAATCCCTCTATGCGGCTGACTCCTCCTCACCTGAACTCCCTGTCCGCATTGCGAATTATCTGAATACTGTGCACGTACTACAGCTTTCCCCTGCCCAATGGAACTTGTTGGAAGCCCCTATAACAGAGCAGGAAGTAAGGGTGGCTATTTGCTCTCTCCCAAAAAAACAAAACTCCAGGTCCTGATGGTTTCCTCAACAACTTTTATACTGAGTGCGAGGAAGTGGTGACTCCTGTCCTGATTCAGTTGTTTAACTACCTGCGTACATCTGGCCTATCTGATTTCTCATATACCCAGGCCTGGATTTCCCTCACCCCAAAGCCAGGCAGGGACCCCCTGTTGCCCAGCAATTACAGGCCCATTTCCCTGCTCAATTCTGATTTGAAAATAATGGTGAAGGTGTTGGCCTCCCGTTTGCCCCAGGTATGGTCAGGTCTCATCAGCCCAACGCAAGTAGGCTTCATGTCAGGTCGATCCTCTTCTGACCACCTCCGTAAGCTCTGGCACCTGATTTCTGCATCGAGCAATGGCAAGGTTCCAACGGCTTTGGTCTCGCTCACTGCAAAGAAAGCCTTTGACCAGGGGTCTTGGCCTTTTCTTATTGCCACTCTCCGTAAATTTGTTTTCCCTGATGGGTTTTGTGACTGGGTGCACATCCTATAACCTCAGCCCACAGCCAGGATCCACTGCAATGGGGTTCTGTCCACCCCTTTTAGCCTGCAGCGTGGAACATGGCAGGGATGTCCCCTTTCCCCATTCCTGTTCAGTCTCTATCTTGAACACCTACTGCATAACTTCCAAGAGAATCCTCTTATTGAAGGTTTGCAGGTGAGTGGGATACAAGAGCTCGATACGCTCAGGGTGGGCAAGGCAATGGGACCTGATGGCCTACATCCCAGGGTACCAAGATAGCTAAGGGTGGAACTAGCAGAGCCATTATCAGAACTGTTTAGTGAGTCTCTTGAGCATAGGAGAGGTCCCAGAAGACTGGAGAAGGGCTCATGTGATCCCGCTCCACAAGAGTGGTAGCAGGGAGGAGGCAGGGAACTACAGACAAGTCAGTCTTACCTCAGTAGTGGGCAAGATTATGGAGACACTCCTTAAGGAAAGGATAGTGCAACACATAGAATCCATAGGAGCACAGGATCCAAGACAGCATGGGTTTACAACAGAAAGGTCACGTCAAACTAATCTCATAGATTTCTTTCACTGGGTAACCAGAGTGGTGGACCAAGGGGGAGCAGTTGATGTCGCCTACGTTGACTTCAGCAAAGCTTTCAATACTGTTCCACATAGAAGATTGATTAATAAGCTGGGTAGGCTCAGGGTGGGTCAGAAGTTGGCCAACTGGATGGCAAACTAGTTGACAGGCAGAAAACAGAGAGTAGTGGTAAATGGTATACAGTCAGAAGAGATGCAAGTCACAAGTGGCGTACCTCAGGGATCAGTCCCGGGCCAGTCCTCTTCAATATCTTCATCAGTGACATTGCAGATGGACTGAAGGGTAAGGTTTATCTGTTTGCAGATGACACCAAGATCTGCAACAGAGTAGATGATCCAGATGGGGTGGGCAGAATGAGAAGAGATCTGGATAAACTGGCAAAATGGTCGGAAGAGTGGCAACTGGGGTTTAATGCAAAGAAGTGCAAGATCATGCACATAGGGAAGAGAAACCCTGACGCCACTGATAGGTTGAGAGGGGAGTTGCTGGCAGTCACAATGGAAGAAAGAGACTTGGGCATCATCATCACTGATGACCTGAAATCATCCAAGCAGACCACTAAAGCAGTAGGTAAGACTAGGGGATGATGGGGTGTATTAGTAGGGGTATCACAAGTCGTAAGAGGGAGGTAATAATCCCTCTTCACAAGACACTGGTTAGGCCCCATCTGGAGTACTGTGTACAGTACTGGAGGCCACACCTTCACAAGGACATTAACCAAACTGAGGCAGTCCAGAGAAGGGCTACCAAAATGGTGCAGGGACTGCATCAGAAAACATATGAGGACAGATTAACAGAACTCAATATGTATACCCTGCAGCAAGGGAGGGAGAGAGGTAATATGATTGAAACATTCAAACACCTTAAGGGCATTAACAAGGTGAAAGAGTCCAACATGTTTAAATATAAGAAAAATAGCAGGACAAGAGGACACAGCATGAGATTAGAGGGAGTCCGATTAAGGGGTAATGTGAGGAAGTTCTTTTTCACAGAAAGTGTGGTAGATGCATGGAATGGCCTACCTCAGGAAGTGGTGGCCATGAATACAGTGCATGGCTTCAAACAGGCATGGGATAGGCATAAAGGAGCAATACAGATAAGTATGAAAAGATCGGCCATTGACAGAGCAAATGCCGATGGCACATTCATAAGGTAGAAAAAGAAATGGGCAGACTGGATGGGCCTTGCGGTCCTCATCTGCTGTCAACTTCTACGTTTCTATGTTTCTAAGTTGCAAACTCTCAGCCTATGTTGATAGTTTATTGTTGCATCTAAACCATACCCAGTCCTCCATTCCTGCAGCGCTTGACGAAATTTGCAGATTTGCAGAGGTGGCGGGATACAAACTGAACCTTGACAAGACTAAGGTACTATTGCTCAATGTTCATGTCCCACGCCAGTTGATCTTGGATATGGGTCTGCTCTGGGAACCGCACACTCTTAACTACTTGGGTATTAGGGTTACATGGGATTTGACTGCACTGAGCAGAGAGAACCTAGCTCCCCTATTGAAGGAGATCTCTGCTGATCTACAGAGATGGATGCATCACCCCCTCTCTCTTTGCGGTAGGGTGCAAACTATTAAAATTAATATTTTTCCCTGTATTCTTTACCCCCTTAGAATGTTGGGTCTCTATTCACTCAAGACATGGTTTGCCAAGCTCAGCTCATCCATCTTACCTTTTTTATGGAAACAAAGAGTTCCCCCAAGGGCCTATTCCAAACTCACTCTTTCAAGAGAAGGGGGGGGGGAACTCCGATTCCCAAACTTTTTCCTTTATTACTGCGCCCTGCATAGTTCTAAATGTTTTCTCTGGGACTCCCTCGTGTCCATGCCTGGCGTCCCAGACTACCGTTCGCTTTGGCTGTCCTTGGAGCAGCACATTTGCAGACAGGCAGGGCTCCAGATAGCTAGTCTCTTATATCTTACACTTTCCCAGCTACCCCCTAAACTCCAAAAAAACCCTATATGGTGGTCTTTTAAGGCTCTCAGACAACTTTGCTCGTACATGAGATGGGAGTGGGGAAAAGACCTGTCCCAGCCAATTTTGAGGAATCCTAATATTCAGATTGTGCACCGGTCCATCCCTCTCCAGTTCTGCCCCTGACTTGGGATGGCTTCCCTCAAATCCATTATTGACGGAGATGCAATTGCCCTGCTCCCTGTGGTACATCAGATATTTGCCATCCCAGTTCTCCATCCCTTTAAATACCTACAACTCTCTAGAACCCTTGCCTCATTCTTAGGTCCCCGCCGTCTGCGGAGGTCTTATCTGACCTCTTCACACAGCCATCCAGCCCCATGCAGTGTCTGGTTTTTATAATTTTTTTCAGTTGAAAGAGACTGCCAGCTTGGAAGGTGTATGCTTTTATTGGAAACAGGCCTTACAAATCTGGACGGATGTTAAGGCTTGGCAACAGACTTGGCTACACTTATATCAATATGTTAAACCGGATCGCTACCAACTGTTACAATTCCATATTCTACACGATCTTTACTACACACCTGTTAGGCTCCACAGGATGGGAAAGCGAGCTTCTCCCACTTGCTCCCGCTGTGGCATAGCAGAGGGTCATTTGAAGCACATCCTCTGGGAATGTCCAAAGGTTATCCCCTTCCGGAATGCTATCTGGTCTTCCCTTGATCCCTTTTGAGGACTGGATTCTTTCTTTACCCCCGAAATCTGTCTTGTAGGACTCTTCCCAGAGGAGGTTTCTGGACCCCGCCGAGCCTACATGTCCTTGATTACCATAATAGCGAAGTTAGTCATCTGCCAGCATTGGTTGGATGATGCCATTACCTCATTTAAGGAATGGCATCAAGATATTTTGTTGGCGCTCAAGATGGAAAAACAGATCGCAGACCGGCTGGGCAGGTCTCTGTGTTATAGATCCAGGTGGGACCCGCTCTACGCCCTATTGTCCATCTCGGCTGCCCCATATGAATCCTAACATGTCTCTCTCTCAGATTTTGACCCCCATTTACCCCCACCTGGGCATCCAGTTACTAGATAATTGTGTAACCCCAAGGTGGCACTATCCCAAGGGCTACTACCCCTGTCTGCTTGGCTAGTAGCAGGGGCCTGGATAATGAAATGGGTGCCTTCACCCGGAGGTCAGGGTTGTTAGTGGTCAAGCTAACCTGGGCACAGCCCTCTGGGACACTGTAACCCCCCTCTTTCCCGTCTAGTGGCCTGAACAATATAAAATAATTACTTTCACAATGACCCTTATTCACCAGGCAATTACCCACACTGTTTGCACTTACCACCAGGGCTGGTTCCTCTAGCTTGACCCTGGGGATTTCCTGTAAAACAAGGTTAAGCACAGCAAATAGCAATAGTACAATACTTTTGGCACAAACTGGAACCACAGTCAGGTTAAATGCAAACAAAGTTAAATCCGATTTATTCAGGGGACTTGAACAAGGGAGGGGTGTAATCAGGTTGATTTGCTTAAAAGCTATATTATCAGACAGTTATGCATGCAGTTCAGAGTCCCTACACAGTCACACACTCTGCGTACCCAGGCAGGAAAATAGTGGGCTAGCCAGGAACGTTGCAGCTGGTTGGTGCCCTATGATTTAAGAAAGCAACATGCACAACACACACTATTTGTAATCCGGAGCCAGAGGGCTCAAGTTCATGAAAGAAAAGGCAACAAGACAATCAGATGACAACACTTTTAGATTTAGCTGTTGTTGCAGGGAGCTGCCCTGATGTTTACTCATGATACCCAATACTGGACACAGGCAGGATGAAATCAAGACTGCAGGCTGTTGAGCTGGAGTGCCCAGAAAAGCAAGGCCCACATGAATCACAGAGGCGTTATTCCTGTTCAAGGCATTGAGCAGGGAACTGATCCCCAGGCCGGTCTCCCGTCGATGACTTTCTCTGCATAGCAGGTATTCTGGCTGGGCCAGTGTAGCAGGGCCCAGGCAAATGGAAATGGATACGGATTCAGTCCATGGAGCTGGATACAGCTTCCAGCAAGCAAAACACAGTTCAGACACACAGTGCGGAACCAAATCACGACTAACTATAATCACACAGCACATTCACATGTAAGGAAATTCCACTGTACCAGGCAAATGGCTCTCCGGTCGCAATTACAGAGTCTCTGCATAATCCGGGAGTTCAGAGGTAGCTGGAAGTCCTGACAGGCCAATCGCATTCAGCAAATCTTCGGTCTTCTTCAGGTTAAAGCCTGGTCACAATTCAGTGGCTTAATTCACTCTCCAAATTCAGAGTCAGTCCGAAAAACACAAGTTCCCTCTCAGGGACAGCAGGCAGGCATGCAGGCCAAACTCAGGCCTTTCCACAGTTCGCCCACGTGAATCCACTATGGATTGCTGCTCGAACTATCTCAAGCTGTTACTTCTTCACTTCCCAACTCAGATCTAACTGAAACTGCAAGCAGTGTGGGACTTTCCCCAAAGTCCAAAAGGTTTCGGTTGGCTGATCTGTCAGTCACAACAAGGGCTCCCCCTCCAGGTTATTTTAGGTGCCAAAAGCCCAAAACTACAATTCCTACAAGTTTTGGCCCCACCAAGCCCCTGTAGGCAGGCTCCATTTTAGAGTCTCAAATGTACTGACTGGCCCATTCTGACAGTCCAGGACCAAGATGATGGAAACAAACAGAATTGTCCATTCTGCAAAGAAGGCAGGTTAGAACAACCTGCAATATTATTACTACTCTAACAAATGATCAGCAAACGAGTACAACTTTTAACAGAGCTCCCTCTCAGATTAATTATGACTGCAATCCAGGCAGCTCTTAAAGAGACAGTACACAGAGGCTATACAGGCACTCTCTGGCAATACATTTAAACTGCTAAAACGCAGAACACCAGCCTGGCAGTGAGCATTTAAGCAGGCTCAAAGAAGACTTTTTGGGAATCCCCATTTGTAGGGGGGTTACACCCTTCCCTGCCTGGAGAAAACTTGGCGTCCGCATCAAGTTTGTACCATCATGCATCAGTTAACATAAACTTATTACTTTACTATACATATTCGCTACACTTCACAATACTATATCCATAATGACAATGCTTATGCATGTTTCATACATGTGATACTGATTTCTCTATGATTAACATACTTGTACCATCACAATACTGATTCATGTTATAACTTCCTATACATTAAACAATGTAGGAAGGGGCCCTTCCCTAACAGCTAACTTGGGGCTGGATGGGGCAGGGGCACCATACTGAGAAGGAAGAACAATTAACCTGGAATTGGCCATTAAGCTCAGTTTCGGTAGTGAGTTCTGAGAAATATAAACACCTTTGTGAACCACATTGAGAGGCAAATCCACTGGCCTCCCAGGAGAATTATAACTGAAGTGCAATACTGGCTTGACAGCTCGGCCAGTCTTTCTGGGGGGAACAGCCACAGTCTCTGTACTTTCAGCACTAACTTTGGAGTTTTCATCATTCGTGAGGGGTGCCTCTGTCTGCACGGATGGGAATGTCCAAACTGGGAGCATTATCAGCTTCTTGCTCTGTAGGCTCTGTTTCCACAACACTTGGCTAATTTAGAGAAGGTTCTAGCACAATTAGGCTTTGTGGCACTGAAGGGGGGCTGTCAGCACTCTCATATTGCTGTTCAAGTTCTGGTGTGTCACCAGGGAGACTCAGAGGATCAGCCCCTTCTTCGGGCAATTCACACAGTTCCACAAAACACGGAGAGTCCACAACCTCAGATGTTATGCTTTGCACCTCACTTTCAGGGAGCACTGACTCCAAAGACGAAGCTGGGGGGTTAGGCAGTCCAGAAGGCCCCGCTTCATCCCCACAATTAGTCATAGGGTTACCTTGAAACAGCTGACTTAGTTCATAAGAGGGGTAATAGGCATTGTCACACTATCGTCAGAGGTGGACTGACAGTCACTATCATTCTGGGCCTGCTGCAGAGGAAACCTTAACTCTGTAACTACTGGGATAGGTTGACTCTGCCTCTTTTTTGCAGCAGCATGAGTCACCAGACCAGAGGAGGCACTGCTTCAACAATAACTTGGCCGATAGCCAGTAAGTAGTTACAATACATGGTCTTGACAGCTTTGGAGTTATTATCTGGGTGTACCTTATATACTGGTAGATCATCCAACTTTCCAACTACCACATGAGGAAGATGGTGCCACCTATGAGCAATTTTGTGCTTGATATGTAGTCCCAAATTGCGTAACAGCACATGGTCTCTGGGACGTAGCTTCTTGAGCCTTTACTTTTTTGTCGTGCTTCTCTTTGTTGATGAGATTTCTTTTAGTGGCCATTGTCTGGGCTAGTTGATATGCATGGTTCAATTGAGCTTTCAGTTTCGGTACATATTGCAGGTAATTATCAGCTCGGACCCCATCTGGAGAGACCCCAAAACAGACATCAACTGGCAGGCGGGCCTCCCTCCCAAACATGAGGCGGCAGAGGGAGAACCCAGTAGCGTCATTTTTGGTGCAACTGTACGAGTATACCAAGGTGCTAATCTGCTGGCTCCACTTATGCTTGTCTTTTGGGTGGAGGGTGACCAGCATGTCTAGAAGGGTGCAGTTAAAATGTTCTGGTTAGCCGGCCCGGTGGCGCTGAGGGTTGAGGCGCTGGACGCCACACCTCGCGCCGCCGCCACCCGGTTCAGGAACGGACTCAGGTGGCCGGGGGTCAGCAGGGGGAGGGAGGATCGAGCATCCCAATGGATGCTCTCCTCCCTCAGGGGTGGGAACCAAGAACGCGTTTCCGTGTTCTGCATCACCCTCGCAGCCGGTGGAAGCACTGACAATGAGGGGATGGAGGCGGCTCCGTTCGCCGGAGTCGGGGAGGGGGGACGTTGGCAGCGCATGAGGGCTTGGCGTGCGTCAGCACGCCGCCACTCGGGACGTACGTCCTAGTGCATGACGTCTCAGAGGGTAGGGGAAATCAGGGGAGAAAACGGAAAAACCCTCTCCGCAGCCCTAGATGATAGCCTCTCGGTACCATCTGGACCACCGAAAAAGAGGGGCAGACCCCACTGTGCAGGGAGGGAGAAAGGAGGCACTCTAGGGGCAGATCCCACCGGAGGTGGAATGGAGGGTTGAGAGGAAGGAAGGAGTGGGCTCCGAGAGAAGAGAAGGAGGCAAAAAGAGATAAAGTAAAAAAAAAAAAAAAAAAGTTCTGGTTGAGGGTCCCCCTGCGGATGATAGGGGTTGGTTCTTGACTTCCACACCCCCCACCGAGAGAGCATTTCTTTGATTAGCCGACTTTCAAAGTCTCTGCCTTTGTCAGAGTGGATCCACTGGGGGGCACCATAGTGGATAAAGAAATTTTCCACTAGCACCTTGGCCACGGTAGAGGCCTTTTGATCTTTAGTTGTAAAAGCTTGTGCATACCATATGAAATGATCCGTAACCACTAACACATTGCCAATATTCTGCTGATCAGGTTCTAAACACAAAAAGTCTATGCAGACCAGTTCCATGGGGGTGCTGGCAGTAATATTGACAAGGGGGGGCAGCCCTCTGAGGCAGGGCTTTCCTTTGCAGGCAATGACTGCAGATCTTTACATGGTGCTCAACATCAGCGCCCATCTTGGGCCAGTAGAATCGAGATCATACCAGGTTGAGAGTTCTGTCAATACCGAGGTGCCCCATGTGATTGTGGAGGGACCTCAGTACCAAGTGTTTAAAGGCCATGGGCAGGACCAATTGTTGCTTGTCTACTTGACCACTATGATCCATTGTTTCTCTGTATAACAACTGATTGAGTAACTTCAACCTGGGGCCTTCTTTAAAAAATAGGGCAGTTCACAAGTCAGAGGAACGCAACTTAGACACATCTTTCCCCGCGCTCAGGGCATCAAGTGCGGGTTGAATCATAGGATCTTGGGATTGAGCCCACTGAATGCTGTCATTGTCAAGTTGAGGTAGTGCACTAATATCTAGAGCAGAGAAATGGCAATAGGCAGCCGGTATGCAGGTATCAGGAGGGCCCAAGCAATCTACTAGACAGTCCTCTATGTCCGCAGACATCTGTTCATCTCTGTCAAACTTTTGGCACAATGCTCGGATGTCAGGTTCAGATAGCCTAACCCAATCTCTTTTGTAAGTGGGCCTTCATGACAGGGCGTCAGCATCAATATGGTTCAGTCCCGGTCTGTATTCAACAGCATAATCATAGGTTGATAAGGCAGACAGCCACTGGTGCCCAGTGGCGTCTAACTTAGCTGAAGTCTGTACTTAGGTCAACGGGTTATTGTCGGTCGTCACCAATATCTTTGCCCCACAGAGGTACTCATGAAACTGATCAACGATGGTCCATTTTAGGGCAAGAATTTCCAGCTTGTGCACAGGATAGTTTTGCTCCGATGGGGTCAGACTCCTGCTGGCGAAAGCAACCGGTCTCAAACCATCTTCATGGTCTTGACACAGCACAGCTCCTAGGCCCTGCAGACTACCATCTGTATGCAGCACATAGGGCTTGGTAGGGACAGCATAGGCAAGGATGGGGGAATGGGTGAGCTGGTATATGACTTCATAGAAGGCTGCTTCACATACAGGTGTCCAGTGGGGCCCAAAAGGTTCACCTGTGCAGAAGTACACTTTCTCTGGTTCTTTGACAGCCCCTTTCTTGTATTTACAGTTGGTAGGGGAGTAACCCTGAGTAAGATTCAGGAGTGGCCGAATCACCTTTGAATAGTCTTTTATGAACCTGCGGTAGTAGCCACAGAACCCCAGGAAACGTTGTAGTTCTTTCAAGTTATGGGCTTCAACCTTACTGGGATCGGTCTCTATCCCTTCTGCAGATACTATGTTCCCCACATACTTCACAGAGGTTTGAAAAAACTGGCACTTGTCAATGGACAGCTTGAGGCTGAAGTCTTCCAATCAGTCTAGGACTTTAAACAGTTGGGTCTCATGCTCCTCTAATGTGCGTCCAAACACAATGACATCATCTAGGTACACTAAGCATTCCAGCAAGTTCATATCTCCCACCACACGTTCTACTAGTCACTGAAAGGTGGCCGGGGCACCCAAAATCCCCTGTGGTATTCTCAGGAATTCGTAGAACCCCAAAGGACAGATGAAGGCGGTTTTCTCATGGTGTCCGTGGCCATCGGAATCTGGTAATATCCGCTGCGAAGATTCAATACTGAGAACCGTTTGCTCCCATTCAAGCAATCCAGGGCATCTTATATACGGGGCATGGTGTATTGATCTGGGACGTTCCGCTGGTGCAGGGTTCGATAATCAACACACATCCTCACCGACCCATTCTTCTTACACACAACCACAATGGGAGAGAGATATGGGCTCCTTGATTCCTGTATCATGCCAACAACGAGCATTTCCTCAGGTGTCTCCTCACATCATCTATGTCCGCTGGGGTGAGGCATGGGGATCGCTCTCGAAATGGCCGGTCATCATGCAGGTGTATACGATGCTCTGCACCCTGGACACACTGCACATCCTATTCTTTTAACAAAAACACTTGGTCTCTCTGGGTGAGTTTCTTGCTAATCCTAGCCTTCCATTCAACTGGCAGCGGGGAATCACCAAAGGGTCCTCTTCATTGGGTTTCTATTGTAAGTCATATGCCCTTTTTACTAAGGCTTGAATTCTTAGGTCCCGTCCAGTCAGTTGCCCTTGTTTCTCATGGCAGAGTTGTGCTAGTCTCCCAAACATATGGGCGTTTGTTCCAGTTAACAGGGGGACCCCATCATACAGTCTGGTGGGGGACACACTAGGGCCAGTGTCTCTACTTGCTCCTCTACACCAGTTACAGTTACAGGAAAAGACAACCAGAAGCAGACATATCCTAGGTAAGGATAAGACTTGTCGCTCAGTCCCCACACATGTAGGCCTTCCAGGGATTGTAATGGCACATCAGATGAGTGTTTGTCATACCAGTCCTGAAATACAATGGTCACTTGCAACCCACTGTCAAGCACAGCCCGAGTAGGAATATCATTCACGGCCACAGTAGTCTTCATTGAAGGACCCACTATTTTGGACCAGTCTAGAGGGACAACAGCAGGGGCCTGGACAGACGATTTAGCCACATAGGGGTTTGAGTTAGGATGGCTGAAGCCTTCACTGTGGTCATTTTGTGCACCCCTTGACCACTGACTCATTTTCTGAAGCTCTCCATGAAGCCGGTTCACCACTTTCTCTAAGTCCTTCTGAGACCAGTATTCCTTCTTCATATGGCCATCCTTGTCGCAATTGTGACAAATGACAGGCTCTCGGGGCATCCTTGGGGAAAACATAGCAGGGGATGCTGGAGCATTGAGGGAGATTGTGATCTGACTTCTGCTGGTAGTGTACAATGTCTCAAAAGTTCCTTTAGGGTGGCAGTCAATTCCTTGAGCTCAGCCGAGAAGCCACCCTCAGTAGAGGATGCCTGAGGGTGCACCCCCACCCCCATAACAGTCACGTCCTGACAGGGGCCAGGGTCTCTGTCAGCAGGGGATATCTCAGCGAACACACCTGGTTGTACTTTTCTGACTTCCTTCAGCAACTCCTACCCCCACCGTTTAACCCACGGCGGGACACTCGTACTGGTCTCCATTTCGGAAAGGCCTTTCGGTGCCATGATCACTTGGGCTGCATTCACCCCATAATTACAATCTCCCTCTTCACCTTCTACCTCCTGGAGTTCTTTTATCAAGTCACAGTAGTCGGGTGGGTTACCTCTCCTATCCTGGAGCCTTAACTGGATGATCTGCAGTTTAGAATGCTTGGCATGTTGAGGCCTGCCCGCCAGCGCAGCGGTTGGAATTCTGCTTATGGTGCCAGTGACCCGGGTTCGGGATCGGACCCAGGTCGTCGGAGGGCCAGCCGGGGGGAGAAGGATGGAGCATCCCATGGACGGCTCTCCTTCTCCGAGGGGTGGGTGGGGAAGTGTCTGCCATGCTGAAGACTCCTTGCGGTGGCCAGGAGACATTCACGGTACCGGCACTCATCATACAGAGAGGCAGGGAGGATGCTGGCATCATTGCACATCCCTGCCTCCAAAGACAACACAGGAAAAAGAGCAGGCAGGGTGGGATCCACTGTCTACGTGAAGCCCTCCTCAGGGCTTCGATTAGCCACCACCACTGCAGTCTGCCGACCAGTCACTAGTCCCGCGGCACTGATAGGGGACCACTGCTGCAGCCTTGCCCTCCGGGGGGGTAAGCTGGGGGGTAACTGGGGGAAAAGGCAGCAATAGTAGGCAGTGGAAGCCCCAGGGACCGTGACCAGGGCTGATGAGTGACAGTGGACCTGCCCAAAAGAAAAATAGAAAATATTAAAAAATTAAAAAAATAAAAAAAAATGCTTGGCATGTTGCAGTATGTGCCCCAATCTCACACGGTTCAAATCACTGGTGGCTACCCCACCTTTCTGGTAAGCTTTCTGCAGAGCTCTTTCTACGTGAGTAACATACACAGACAAACTTTCCCCCTTCCATTGTTTGGTACCTTGGAATTTCCACATCAAAGTCTCCCCTGACTCAATGCTCCCAAAATTGCCTTCAAGTACAGATAGGTACTTCTGAGCAGATGCATCAGGGTTTGTGGACCTCAAAAATGTAATGGCTTAAAGGGCGGGGCCCCTCAAACTTTCTATGATTCTTTTCTGCTTCTCAGCCTCCAGGCTGCCACTCGGGTACCAAGGAGGCAACATAGTCGATCCAGGTCTCCCAGTCATCCTCCACCTGGGGTGTGGGGAGGGTGCCCGAGAAGATTCTCAGCCTTCGGTAGGAGTTGTGACTAATGGCGGGTACAGATATAGGGGCCAGAATTGGCACAGGCACAGAAGGCGGGGCAGTAACAGGTGCTGGAGTGGGAGGGGGTGTTGAGGAAGGAACACCCCCAGGTAGCAGGAATAGTTTCTTAAAGTCCTCTACGGTTTTCCATTCCTCCAGCAACAACTTAGCAAATTTCTCCTCAAATGTCTCAGATAAAGGTGGGAGCTCATCCTCCCCAGGGTCTTTACTGTCTTTTGTTATCACTCTCCAGGCAGCTAGGACCCCTTCTGAGGCAATAATCTGTGGCACTTTAGAGCTGTCCATGAGGTCACTACACTCTACCAAGGCTATGAAAGTTTGGGCGATCAACTCAGCCTGTAGACCCACCGCCACAGGGTTTTTTAAAAATTCAGCTTTGGAGAGTGCTCCCTCTACAGTGTCCTTACTGGTACCCAGGGGAATATCCAGTATAAACAGAGCATTTTGGGGGTCACTCTCCTGCCCAGTACACCACCCCACCAACTGGTGTACAGCCATTTCTACTGGAGTTGCCATTAATCTTTAACAATAATTCTTAATTTTTGGCCACTAGAAGGCACAAAATCCCAGCAGTGAGCCTCCAAGATGTAACCCCTAGGTGGCGCTATCCCATGGGCTACTACCCCTGCCTGCTTGGCTAGTAGCAGGTTATGGGGCCTGGGTAATGAAACGGGTGCCTCCACCCAGGGGTCAGGGTTGTTAGAGGTCAAGCTAACCTGGGCACAGCCCTCCGGGACACTGTAACCCCCCTCTTTCCCTTCTAGTGGCCTGAACAATATACAATAATTACTTTCACAATGACCCTTATTCACCAGGCAATTGCCCACACTGTTTGCACTTACCATCAGGACTGGTTCCTCTAGCTTGACCCTGGGAACCTCCTGTAAAACAAGGTTAAACACAGCAAATAGCAACAGTACAATACTTTTGGCACAAACTGGAACCACAGTCAGGTTAAATGCAAGCAAAGTTAAATCTGATTTATTCAGGGGACTTGAACAAGGGAGGGGCGTAATCAGGTTTATTTCCTTAAAAGCTATATTAATCAGTTATGCATGCAGTTCAGAGTCCCTACACAGTCACACACTCTGCATACCCAGGTAGGAAAACGGTGGGCTAGCCAGGAACGTTGCAGCTGGTTGGGGCCCTGTGATGGAAGAAAGCAACATGCACAATACACACTATTTGTAATCCGGAGCTGGAGGGTTCAGTTCGTGAAAGAAAAGGCAACAAGACAATCAGATGACAACACTTTTAGATTTAGCTGTTGTTGCAGGGAGCTACCCTGATGTTTACTCATGATACCCAATACTGGACACAGGCAGGATGAAACTGAGACTGCAGGCTGTTGAGCTGGAGTGCCCGGAGAAGCAGGGCCCACACGAATCACCGAGGCATCATTCCTGTTCAAGGCATTGAGCAGTGGGCTGATCCCCAGGCCGATCTCTCCTCGATGACTTTCTATGTGTAGCAGGTATTCTGTCTGGGCCAGTGTAGCAGGGCTCAGGCAAACAGAAATGGATACGGATTCAGTCTGTGGAGCTGGATACAGCTTCCAGCAAGCAAAACACAGTTCAGACACACAGTGGGGAACTAAATCACGACCCACTAGAAGGACACAGCACAATCACATGTAAGGAAATTCCACTGTACCAGGCAAATGGCTCTCTGGTCGCAATTACAGAGTCTCTGCACAATCCGGGAGTTCAGAGGTAGCTGAGAGTCCTGACAGGCCGATCGCATTCAGCAAATCTTCAGTCTTCTTCAGGTTAAAGCCTGATCACAATTCAGTGGCTTAATTCACTCTCCAAATTCAGATTCAGTCCAAAAAAAAAAAATACACAAGTTCCCTCTCAGGAACAGCAGGCAGGCCAAACTCAGGCCTTTGCACAGTTCTCCCGTGTGAATCCACTATGGATTGCTGCTCGAACTATCTCGAGCTTCTTCACTTCCCAACTCAGATCTAACTGAAAATGCAAGCAGTGTGGGACTTTTCCCAAGATCCAAAAGGTTCGGTTGGCTGATCTGTCTGTCAGTCACAACAAGGGCTCCCCCTCCAGGTTATTTTAGGTGCCAAAAGCCCAAAACTACAATTCCTACAAGTTTTGGCCCCACCAAGCCCCTGTAGGCAGGCTCCATTTTAGAGTCACAAATGTACTGACTGGCCCATTCTGATAGTCCAGGACCAAGATGATGGAAACAAACAGAACTGTCCATGAGGAAAAAGAAGGCAGGTTAGAACAAACTGCAATATTATTACTACTCTAACAAATGATCAGCAAACAAGTACATCTTCTAACAGAGCTCTCTCTCTCAGATTAATTATGACTGCAATCCAGGCAGCTCTTAAAGAGACAGTACACAGAGGCTATAGAGACACTCTCTGGCAATGCATTTAAACTGCTAAAATGCAGGACACCAGCCTGGCAGTGAGCAATTAAGCAAGCTCAAGGAAGACTTTTCGGGAACCCCCATTTGTAGGGGGGTTACAATTGTACATTTTTCTTGATCATTTTAATACAGTTGTGCTTCCTAGTGGGCTTTGGGTAGGAGGGATGTGGGGGAGAGGTCTTTTGGGAAGGGGTGGGGGTATTCTTAGCTTAATGTTGACAGAGATTTGTATCCACTCCTATTTCTTGGTCCTGTTTTATGATGTTGTATTGCATTGTGGTTTTGTTGTATTGTTGAAAATGCAATAAAGTTCAAATTGTAAAAAAAAGGATTGCATATTGTTAGGTAGATTATACCCTTATTTATTAGAAGTGGGGTTGAGCCATGTTGTGTGTCAGGAAGGAGTAGGAGGAGACTGGAGAAGTGGAAGTCATCCTGAGGTGGCAGGGTGGCACAGTGGACCGCGTTTCCACTGTTGACTTTAGTTGTAGATAGGTAAAGTAGCAGTAGCACCACGGCCATGATGATTAGGTGCTTTAGGTGATCCATGATACAGGATGCCCAATGGGTCAAGTAGGGAGCCCGAGAGGGGGACAGGCAGAAAGGCACTATTAGAGATTGTTGCCTAAGCAGTTATTCAACGAGAATGAGCTCAAGGTAGCGTAGTCGGATCTACCTGAGTGGATGCAACGACTATGGCATTAGGGGGCCCCTAGTGGTTAGGAGTTATAAAGGAGCAATGGGAAAGTAGGCACTTAGTCATCTGACCACACAGTATCTATATAAGAAAAAGTCCACCCAGGGTGGGGAGTCGGCGCCAAGTGCCGGCGGGATCAACGGTCTTACAGCTGTACCAACGGTGTGGTTCAAGGCTGCTATCTGGCTGTGAAGGCTTGTTCGTCGGCTCTCCTAGCGACTCAGGCCCTGATCCACTGGCATGGTGGCTTTGAAGGCTTTTTAAGTGGCTTTCCTAGTGACTCAGGCTCTGATCCACCGGCATGGTTCTGGTCAGGTAGGCATCCAAGCTTGCAGCTGTCAAGGGTGAGTGTGAACTGACCTGAAAATCAGGTGTGAACCGTGGCTCTCAGCCCAGGGAAGGTTTGCAGGGGAGGTGGTGTCCCAGGTCCGCTGGAACTAAAGAGGTGGCAGCAGTCCAGCAGCCTAGGTGGGCTCTGAAGTCAGAGGGTCTGGGGAGAGGGAGGGAGGAGGGAGATTAAGTACAGGTAGGCTAGGGGAGGGTTTCAGAAGAACAATAGCTTGGGTGGAGGCTTTTGATAGAGGCATAGCTTTTTAGGGGGACAGGAAGAGAGAAGAGTACAGGCACAGAGGGAGAGAGAGAGAGAGAGCAAGAGAGAGAGAAGAGAGTGAGCAGAGAACTTAAACTGTAATGTTAAATTGTACAACACACTAAAGAGAGCTGTAAATGACTTAGTACTCTACGCTTTTCTTAACAGGCTTTGGTTTACAGTGCGAGAGACAGTTTCTTGTAGTCTAATCTGAGCATAAATCACTTAAATCAACTCTAAAACTTTACAGCTTTACTAAAAAGGCTAAGGAGACGTCTCAAGAAATAGCAATAGAATCAGGCAGAGAAGCTGTAAGCAGCTTCAAGCATCAGCCAATCCCAGAAGGTGCTCTGGAAGCCTAAACCAATCAGTGGTTAGGTGCCAAAAGTTCAAAAGGTCTCTGTATGGCTTGGTGGTGGCCTGGTGCTGAAAACGTACCTGGTTATCAAAGGTCTTACAGCTGAACCAGCGGTGGACTCAAGGCTGCTATCCGGCTGTGAAGGCTTGTTCAGTGGCTCTCCTAGCGACTCAGGCCCTGAACCACCAGCATGTTGGCTGTGAAGGCTTGTTCGGCAGCTCTCCTAGCGACTCAGGCCCTGATCCACTGGCATGGTTCTGGACAGGGCATTATGAAATGGACATTTGGACTTTATTTTGTGCTTTCTTTTTTTACCTCTTTACTCAGTGGGTCAGTGTCCCTGTCCACAAGCCCTTGGTCCCGTTGTAACCCCCCTAAAAATGGGGGTTCCCAAAAGTCTTCCAGGAGCTTGCCTGAATGCTCCAAGTCTGAGCTGTTTAAATGTGGCTCCAAGTCAGTGCTATTTGAGCCTCCACGTACTGTCTCTTTAAGAGCTGTCTGCTTGCAGACTTAATTAGTTTGTATGGGGAGACTGTGTGTTCTATTGCCTGAATCCAATTCACTCCATTTCTGCCGTTGCTACATGTGCAGAGGGAGCCTTGTTAAAAGATAGAACTGTTTGCCAGAAATAATTTAGAATGACTGAGAGAATGTAGTTTGTCTAACCTGTCTTCATTTCAGCACAAACTATTTCAAAGTAGCTTTTTCATTTTGGTTCTGAATAGCTGACTTGGACCAATCAGGATGATAGGGGAGACCCTAAAATGGAGCCTGTGGATGAATCGGAACTTGGACTCTCAATTTTGAGCCAGCCACAAGGGGATTGTATGGGCAGTGACTCTTGGAATTGTAGTTTTAACCTTGGCGCCTTTATCCACCAACAGAGAGAGTCTTATTGTGAGTGACAGCCGAACCAGCCAACAGAATGGTGCGGAGCTAAAGGAAATGCCCTGCTCTGTGACTGGAAAGATTAGATCAGTTGTAACTGTGAAGAGAGAAGGAGCTGTGTGCTTCTGCGGTGTATAGTTTCATGCGGGAAGCGCGTGTGAGGCCCTGAGTTTCGGTCTGCAGCCTTTCTGAGTGCCAGTTTGGACTGAATCCGAGTTGTGAGGAGAAAGAAGCACTAGAAGTGTGGAAACCAGGTTCACCCTGTAGAAGACTGGAGAAATTGCTGAATCGCGCTTGGTCTGTCAGGAACTGAAGCTTCTGTGTGCTCCGGGTATTTTCCAGTAATTGCGATCGGGATCGAGGAGCAGCCTGCCTGGTATAGTACTTTTCTTTTACATAAGAATGTGCGTAGTGCTTTGGGGAATCGCTATTTCCAATCCCTGTGATGTGTGCTGTGTGTTGAAGCTGGAAGCAAACCCCAGCTTGTCTCGAACTAAATCCGTTTGCTATAAACTGCAGTGGGGTCCAGTCACAAGGGCCTTGTCTCCATGCCCTGCTGCTTCTGACAATCCAGAAGAACATCCACCATCCAGTTCTCAATTTGGGTATTGTGAGTACAAATCAGGGTATTCCCCTGCAGCCTGTTTTCAATCACACGTGTGTCATCTAATTCTTGTTGTTTCTTTGCTTCAAGGACTGAGCCATCAGGCTCCGGGTTACAACTGGGTGTTGTGCATATATTTTCTTCTACAGGGCCCTATCCATCTGCACCTGCCGGGCAACCCCAGGCAACAGACCTGGCTAGCCCCCCCCCCAACCTGGGTACCCAGAGTGTGCCTTTTCAGACCCTGTATGTGTGCACAGTACTATGATTTAACGCCACTAATTAACCTGATTTCCCCCTCCCGTGTTACTGTTCCCTAAATAAATCAGATTTGTTGTTGTTGTTAAACTTTAAATTGTCTGAAGTGTCAGTACCTTCATGCAAAGCACTGTATTGGTTTGTGTATGCTGCTTAACCTTATTTTTCAGGGGGTCCTCAGAGACGAACCTGCGAATCAGTCTCGAGGGTAAGTGGTACCTTATGAATGAACAGTGTGTACATGTGGGGTATTGGTACTGTAACTCCTGGGCATTGTGTGGGCCATTAGAGGGATTAGAAGGGGGTCTTGGTGTCCCAGAGGGCTGTGACCAAACTAGACCAACCATTAAAAACCCTGACCTCTGGGTGGAGGCACCCGCCATAGAACCTAGGCCCCTCAACCTGTCAGTAGTCAAGCAGGCAGGGGTAGTAGCCCTTGGGATAGCGCCAACTGGGGGTTACACCATACTGACTGGAGTAGTGATCACCACCCTCAGAGTCCCACTGTCTCCTCAAACACAGTGCCGGATTTACACCTGTGGTTAAGGCTGGCCAGGAGTACAGCCAGCCTGCACTTTCCATATCAGAGAACTAGGCAGGAAACCAGAGGTCTGGGTGACCCCCACTAAAAACATAGAAGTTTATCGGCCCACCCAGTCTGCCCAGATGGTCCCTGCCTAGTTTGATTCCACAGACCCAAACTGGTCGCTGGTGAACCTCCCTCCTCCCTGCCTATTTACTGATACTCCCCTATGACTATTCCACACATGATTGAAGCCCCCTACTGTTTTCGCCTCCACCACTTATGCTGGCAGTTTATTCCAGGTGTCTACCACCTTTTTAGTGAAGCAGTACTTCCTCACATCCCTCTTTTACTTCCCCCCCTCCTTTTCAGCTTCATCACATGTCCTCTGGTCCTGGTGCTCTTCCTCATTTGAAAGAGATTCCCCTCCTGCACACTGTTCACCCTCATGAGGTACGGTCTATATCATGTCCCCTCTCACTCTCCTCTCTTCCAGGTGTACCTGCTGAGATCCTTCAGTTTCTTCTCATCGGGCTTTTGTTAGAACCCTGGCACTATTTTAGCTGTCCTCCTCAGGACTGCCTCCACCCTGTCTATGTCCTTTCTGAGATGCAGCCTCCAGATCTGGGCACAATACTCAATGCAGGGTCACACCAGTGGCAACTCCATCTCCCTCTACCTGCTGGAGATATCTCTCCCAATGTGTCCCAGCATTGCACTGGCCCTACTGTGACAGGGTTGTATAAGACTATGTTGCATTTTTTATACAGAGAGAGTTAAAAGTGAGGATCTATTTTTCTGTCCTCTCCTGTCATGTGTCTATCTCTTGTCTGACTGCACAATCAAATTTTCCTTGTGGAACCTCAGAACTGGCCACTTTGATGGTCCCACAATTTCCCTGTTATCCTTTACGTGCTGCTTCTGTTCTTTCTCTTGTTTCTGTGCAGTTAAAACCTATACATGACTCTTTATATGAAATCAAGATCCCTTGGTTTGCAAATGTATATAATTATATTGTTGAAATGAATTGCAGAAAGCTGTTTGTTATTAAGACAAGATAGCAAGCTGGAACACAAGGGGTTGACTTTGAGAAACTTTCTGGCATTCCACAGGCTTGTTTGCAGAGTTGTCAGCAGGAATATCATCTCTGGCCAGAATGTCTTAATTGGCTACACCTGTTGAGAAAAGTGGATGTTCTTGTCACAGGAAAGACATTGACAAAGTTTGGCACATTGTGTGAAAACAGGAAATAGCTTAACGAGGTGAGGATGCAGAATTTAATTACCAGGGAAAAGCATTCCATATAACGGGCCTCCCCTGGCTGCTTTACCTCCTGCTAAATTAGTTTCTTAAACCTACAACACTCACCATGTACCTTGGGCTGTACTAACTGCAATATGCTGCACCTCTATATGGGATAGCTTACAATTGTAAATAGTCAGACCAATTGCTGTTATTTCTTGCATTTTTTGTCTCTGTACTTGTGCACCCATACACGTAACTACCTGTCTGTGTTGTTCTCCTGTCAAGATGTGGAATCTTTGAAAAAGAGCATTTTGCTCTAAGGTTATGTCCGAATGATGAAATAAATAAAATAAATCTTTTTTTTGGGGGGGGAGGGGGGAGATGGAAATTTAGATTTTGAGATATCCTCAGATGAAGGACTTTGTTTTGTTTGAAGTGCCGGTATAAGAGTTATCCAGCACAATTTTAATTTATTGTTATTGATAATAAAATGCTACTTGCAAATTTTATGACTGCTCCTGGTTTGCCTATGCTTCCTGACCTATGCCTCAACACTTACCCACTGTTTTGTCACAATGCCCGGCCTCTTTGAGGACACCAGACATAACACCAAGGCCCCTTTCCTGCTTAGTGACTGTCAGTACCTCCTCCCATCCTATACCCAGTTCCTGGCTTCTTATGCTCTAGGTGCATAATTTTGTACCTTTTGTTGTTGAACCCCAACTGCCATGTTTTTGACTAATCCTCGAGTTTCCCACAATCCTTATGCATTTATTCCACCCCCTACTGACTGCCCACCCTATTACAGATTTTGGTATCATCTGCCAAAATACATACCTTTCCTTCCACTTCATCTGCACTGTCACTTGTGAAGACATTGAAGAGGACTGGTCCCAGTAATGATCCCTGCGGCACCCCGCTGGTCACTCTTTCATCCTTAGAGTCAGTGCTGTTTACCACCACACTCTGTCGTCTATCCATTAACCAGTTTATCACCCAGTTCACCACTTGGGATCCCATCCCTAGGATGCTCAATTTCTTAACCAGTCTCCTGTGTGGCTCAGTGTCGAAGGCCTAGCTAAAGTTCAGATGGGCCATGTCCGCTGCCCTCCCCAAATCTACTTCCCTAGTCACCTAATCTAAGAAATCAATCAGGTTCATCTGGCATGACCTCCCTCCACACCTGCGAATCCATGCTGCCTTTGGTCTTGCAGCATACTGGATTTAAGATACTCTACCAACCTCTCCTTTAACAGTGGTTCCATTAATGTTTCAGCCACTGAGGTGAGCCTCACTGGCCTGCAATTCATAGCCTCTTCCCTGCTGCTACAGAGGGACCACGTCTGCTCTCCCCCAGCCCTCTGAAACCACCTCCAATTTCAGTGAGCTGTGGAATAAGGCCATTACTGGCGCAGCCAGCACCTCCCTGAGTTCTTTTAGTACTCTTGGATATCTTCCGTCAGGTACCATAGTCTAGAGCTGCAAGTCCCTTCAGGTCTCTTTCCTCTGAAAATGGACTCAAGGCCATGTACTCCTTGTGGTCCATCCCCCCCATGTGAAGACTGAGTAGAAGTACCTGTTTAGGATGGCTGCCTTTTCTTGGTTCCCCTTCTGTGCAGTCTGCTTCTGCCACCCTCGTTATCCTCACTGTCTCGCCCCTTGTTTTCCTCTTCTCACTTATACACCTGAATATAGAGAATTGTTTGTAGCTGTATTGGTCCTTGTACAAAATGATGAACAAAGTGGGTGATAAAAGGTATCAAATCACCCACTTTGTTCATCTTGATGTACCTGAAGGAAGTCTTACTCCCATTTTCTACCCCTTTGGCTATTCTTTTCTTTGACTGTGCCTCCCCACACTGCCTTACCTGCTTCCCTCTGTTTCACCTGGTACACCTGCCTGACTTCCTCTCTCTGCATTTAATTACACCTCCTAAATGCCACCTTTTTTTCCTTCACTACCGTGGTCGCTTCCGCAGAGAACCATAACGGTCTCTTTTTCCTTTTGCTTTTATTCACTTCCTTCACAAAGAGGCTGGCTGCCTTAATTATGCTCTCCCTTATTTTTCTCCAGTGTTCCACTATCCCTCCCTGGCAGTCCCTCCCACTAGGCATTTTTTTCAGGCAGTCCATCATTTCTTTAAAATCTGCCCCCCCCAAAGTCCAGGATCCTCATTCTCATGTGGTTTGCCTCTGCTCCCATCTTAATGTTAAACCACACTGTACGGTAATCACTGGCACCTAGGGGACTGCCCACTGTGACATCCACAATGCTGTCCCTGTTTCTCAGCACCAGGTCCAGCACTGCCCCCTGAATTTGTTGACTAGATGCTTGAGAAAAGCCCCTTGTAGGGAGTCAAGAATGGCCTTGCTCCTTGCCTAAGCTGCAGCTGGGGAGCTTCAATCCACATCTGGCAGGCTGACATCCCCAACTAACAGCTGCTCCTCATTTGCCATCCTAATGTTGTCTTGCCGAAGTGCCTTATCCAACTCCTCCCCCTGTGTTGGAGGTCTTCATACCACTCGTGTGTAGATAGCAGCCCCAGCTCCTGTCTCTAGGATGACTCACAGTACCTCCAGCCCTTCCTTTTTCTCTGGGTGCTCCTTTACTTTTGCAGCCTTGATTCCCTCCTGCACATATAGTACAACCCCTCCTCCTTTCCCTGTCTCTTCTGAAGAGAGAGTAGCTTGGTATGGTCATATCCCAGTCATGACTGTCAGTGCACCATGACTCTGTTATTGTCACCAAATCCTGGCTGGACTCTTCCATAATGGCCACAAGGACTGGAACTGTATTTCCCAGACTCCTTGAATTGGTGCATGTGGCTCTCCATAGATCACACCTTCCCTGCCTGCCTCCCTCCTTGGTTTCAACTCCCCTTTCCTGCCTGTGCTGTTCCCTGAAGCTCCCCCTCATCCCCCTCTTCCACTGTTACCCTGTTACCTGTCTCCCTTACTCCTCTCTTCTTGCTTTTCTGATTTATATCCTTGTCCTCTGCAGTGTCCCCACACCTTTCTTTGTGTCCCTCTATCCTAGTTGAGCTTCCTAACCTACCCAAAGCTAAGCTACCCAACTAGGTGGGATGAGTGTAGCAGTGTTATCTGTCCCAGCACCACAACTGTTATGACCTACTGTTCCTTCCTCTATTTCCCAATCCCACCCCACTGGAATATGACCTGAGGCAAGAAACCTTTCTGGCCAGTCAGAAGTGGGATGGCATTAGGCCCATCCACAACTCCTGGACTAACACTCGCAGGCTAAAGACTGGGTGTATTTACTTATTTGAATATTTGGAAATACCTTTGAGTATGAACTCTTTTGCAAAGGTTCCACGTCATGAGAAGTACAGACATTACACAACAAGCAGATTTTATAGTTATCTAGGATACGTGACAAATATGGTAAAAACATGGAATATACAATTGATTAAAGCAATACAAGGCTTGGGAGGCAACAAGTGATCCCTTTACCAACAAAAATTGATAACCATAGTGAGAAGTACCAAGTTGTAGCCCCAGAAGGGCCTTGTCAGGGTAGTTTTGGGATAGGAGAGTACAGAAATGGGAAGAAAGATGGGTGGGGCTGGGGAGAAATAGGGGATGTTCAGAGGGAGAGATGATGAGGGATGGCGGGGTGGTGCGGAGGGATGGAGGGGGCACACCAGAGTAGGAAGGGAGTTGGGGACTGCTAGACGAGAGAAGTATCACAGTAAGAAATTCATATTCGATCAGGCAGTCACAGATGTTTAGATTCACTAAGTGTTGTTTCAGTTCAGACTTCAAGGGCTGAATATTGGTAGTGGTAAGTGCAGCAGAGGTGTATGATGTCACTGTTTCGATATCAGTGCCCTGCATCTTGCCAGAGGTTGGACTGCACTTGCCCTATCTACAGTAGCGTATTCCTGTCCACATAACCCCATCCCCTTGGGCCACCATGGAGGCAGTTGGTGATTGACAAATAGTTACCCATCTCACCCCAAAGCAAGGATTGTTAAAGTCAGAAACTCTAAACATTCTCTGTCACTCAGTGTGTGGTAGCCCCAGCTCAGGATGGGTTGGGAACCGTAGAGTTTTTTGATGAATTAAAAACCTAAATTCTGAGTCGTAATGATATACCGGGATATTTATTTGTAATGTTTGACTAGGAAATGCACACTGAGCTGGGACATCTCAATTCTAAGTAAATGCTAAGGGGTGGGTTTCCTGCATCTACTTTTTTAAAGGAAGAATATTGTTGAGGACACTACGGACATCCCCTACTCTTTACCCTTTATTTTTCTACTCACCTGAAATGTTTTCCTTTGTGTTTTTTTGATTTTCCTTGTTTTGGTTTCTTAATGTGATTTCTGTGTGTGTAATTTTGATTTTTGTGTCTTTTAAATAAAACATTCCGCTGCTCTTGCGATAACAGTATGTGCCACTGGATCTTAAATTTCCTCCTGGATAGCCCCTGGGAAGGTGAAACCTTGGTTTAGCATTTGATCAAAGGATGGCACCTCAACAGTGCAGCATCCCCAGGCTGCATTACAGTATCAGTGCCAAGTTCTTGGTGTAGGACTAGAACCCACTAATGTCCAATATTCTTGCTCCAGAGGTGAGCATGCAACCCACTAAGCCACTGATACTGATAAATATAGACAATCTAAAGTATATGAGAAATAAAAAAAATGATGGGGGGGGTCCCTAAATAAATAGATAGGAATCTTGTACTATCCCAGCATAGAAGGATTACTCAAAAACCTGTATGGTTGTACACTAAATGAAAAGTAACTAAGGATGACAACCACCACCCCTGAAGAATAGTGTTGCTCAGACAGTATCCTAGAAACTAGGATAACAGCATATACCTCCCATTTGGCCAGATAGTTGCTGTGGCAGGATAATGGTGCTATCTTTTTTTTTTCTTTTTGAGCCATGGCCCCTTATCTTCCCTTTGGAGGTCTGCCCGTGCCCCGTACACTTCCTCCCCTTGCCCAGGTTTACCCCCCTGGGTGGGGATGCTGGGGGGCTTCCCCCCAATGGTAGCTGTAAGCTAGCTCTGGATTGCCCCCCTGGGTCGGGACTACAGGAGGGGGACCTCCCCCGGTGGACATGTAAGGCAATGGAGGATGGCGGTAGGGCAGGGGCGTTATGCCAGGGGTTGGAGATTTTTTTTCTGCTGCTGCCCTGGGTGCAGGGACATGCAATGATGACCAGCATCTGCCCTGCTCCCCAACATGCTCACACCGGATGCATGGCACCCCCAGCCTCTGCCAGGGGGCAACAAAGTGCCGGACACTCTCCCCCCCTCCTCCCTGAAGAAAGACAGCAGTCCCATGGATGCTTGATCCTTCTCCCCCCGGCCGGCCCTCTGACTCTTGGGTCTGTTCCCAAACCCAGGTCGTCGGCATTGCAAGTGGAAATCCCACTGCTGCACCAGCAGGCCAGCATAGCAGTGCTATCTGACCATGGAGCCTATCCTCTAGGATTCAGTGTGTGAATCCTACAAACGTTGTGGATCCAATGGATCCTAGCAAGAAATGCTGTGGCTCCTGTGGATTATAGCAACAGATCCAGCTTGGATCCTAACAATCTGACCATTGGATCTCTGGATCCTAACTAGGATCCATCGCTATCTGACCTCAGACCCTATCTGACCTAGGATCCCTGGATCCTAACTAGGATCCATTGCTGCCTGACCTTGGATCCTATCTGACCTAGGAATCCTGGATCTGACCTTGAATCCCCGGATCCTAACTAGGACCATTGCTATCTGACCCTGCGTCTTACATCTGTCTTTGGTAGGATTTCTGGTAGGATCCTAAGTAGAATATCAGCACTATCTGACAGATAGTGATAGGATCCACAAAAGCACTATCTGAGCAACACTACTGAAGAACTGATCCAGTGATCATGAAATCTGTGACATGTAATTAAAGGAGACCAGCACTGTAAATATGGGATACACAATAGCCTGCTTAAAAATAGCACCAATCACACTAACATCACCCACATTAGAAAAAACTCTTCTCCTCTTACTGGTGGGCAAACCCTCCTGCTCCTATTCTGTGGGAACTAGTGGCTTCTTTTGCCAAGCAGCCCTCTGCATGGGAATCTTAGTGACACACTGTTTACACTCTGTGATTGGTGCTATATGCCATTTATCTTCATCAGTGAGACAGCAAGAGGATAGCTTGTAAGAGGCAGAGTCATGAGTGAGTTAAGTAGGTCCTGTCCCCTCACAAGTTATAATAAGTAGCATATTCTGAGTTAGACCATTGTATGTCTAATTTATACAGTGTATTTTAACAAAGAAACATAGAAGTTGTCGGCAGAGAAGAACCTCTTGGCCCACCTAATCTGACATATATTCCCTACCTACTGTGCCACCACAGACCCTATTCAATCTCTGGTCTTCTTCCCCCTTGCCTTACTTCTAAGGCCCCCTTGTGTCTATCCCATGCATGCTTGAATCCTGTTACCATTTTAGATTGAGAAGCTTTTAAATTAGTTATTTGTATTAAGCAATAAGGCATGACCCAGGGTTATGTTGATGATCTACTTACTCTCTGGGGGTGTAATGTGGCATGAGGCATAGCTGAAAGCTACATGCTTCTAGAGGGTGATTAACTATTGACATAAACCCTGGGAGTGCCTTATCGCCAATACAATAAAAGTATGAATTTTAAATAGTGTTGTACCTTGTCAAATAGTGCATGTGATTAGGCTCTATATGTATGGTAACCATAGATTAATGTTAGGCTGATTTCTATTTCTCAGACCCTTTTTATTATAGAGATTTAAAGGGAAACATTCATGCACAATGGCTGACATAGTTTGAAAGCCTGAGGTACTGGGCCTACTTATAACTAGAAGTACTCCAGCAACATAGATGGCTGAGTCTGTTCAATACTAATGTAGAACCCCACTACATTAGGGACATTTTAGAACCTTGTACTGTCAGTTATGAACAAGCTGTGCTTCACTCAATATTGTTAGGCACAGCTTGTTCCCTGATGACAGCACAAAGTTCTAAAAATGGATGCAATATATTATTTATATTGCATAAACTCAGTTGTCTATATCTCTACAGTGCTTCCGGCTACAGATGAGGCCAATACCTCATTTTAAAGACCTTTTCATGGGTTTGCAAACCATGATGACCACTGGGCATGAATATGTAGTTTAACTGTTTCTGTTTGATTTCACTTCTCTGTATTTGAGTGCAGCAGAGGCCACTGTGATGCTCGCTGGCATTGTGCAAGCTGTTTTCCCATTTGTTAAGGGTTCCATTGTGACCTGTGCAGATGCTGATGATGCTTCTTAAAATATCCAGTGAGGACACTCCCTTTATTTATTTTTTATTAGCTTTTGGTAACCGGGTAAGTGCAGTAGGCAAAAACCCTGCCTATTTTCAGGCATGACCCGGGACAGTACAATATACACAATACAAAGTCACAATCAGGACATAGTAAAAATACAGAGTGACAATCAGGATGTAGTTAACAGCAGTCATGTCCAACACAATGATATAGGAATAGCATCAGAAATCCATGCAGGGATATACAGAAGTAAGAAAAAGATTATGATTGGTACATTGGCATAGGCTGCAGTGTGACCAGGCAAACAGGTCCGAGTGAAATGTTAGGGGGAAAACAGACAAGAATTAACATACAAGTGAAGATGTTGAGCAGATATGACAGGATAACAGGGAAGCGGAGCCGAAAGTTAAGAGCAGTCAGAAGTACCAAGTGCATATAGGTGAGAGAACAGTGCATGTTTGAAGGAAAGGTGAGAGGTGGACGTTTTAATGGGGAGTGGTAGTGAGTTCAAGAACTTAGGGACAAAGTAGGAGAAAGCTTGCTCATCCATTTTAGTGGAGCAGGACAGGTCGGAGAGCAAAGGAGAAACATGGAGGACTTTTAGGGGGTGGGAGTGAAGGGCGGGGGTTAGCATAGCTCCCAGAGTAGACAAACTGAGAAAGGCTGCACATGGATGGAGGGCTGAGATAAAGCAATAATAGAAGTACTGTAAAACATCCCGCACTCATCAACCCACAAGTAAGGTTGCTCACCAAAAATATAGGATCAGTGCTTCATTTTATTAAAGTACAGTTTGCATGGCCATGACGCGTTTCAGAACCAATGTCCCTTTCTCAGAGGAAGGAACATTGGTTCTGAAACGCGTCAGGGCCATGCAAACAGCACTTTAATAAAATGAAGTACTGCTCCTATATTTTTGATGAGCATCCTTACTTGAGGGTTGATGAATGCAGGATATTTTACAGTACTTCTATAGCTCCCAGAGTGTCAAGGCTGGGTAGTCTGGGTTAGAGAGTCAATGAAGCATCCCAGCATATATGAGTGAAGGGCATTAGGAGGCAGTCATTGCAATACAGAGTAGAGCAGGCAGTGATAAGGCAAATCTGCAGGTGTTGTTGTATGTAGTATCCCACTTGTGTAGCACTCCAGCATTGGCCTGTGAGAGTAAGGGGAGGGCAGATAGGAGTCTTGGTAGCAGGATGCCCCTAGCAACCGAGATCCTGGCAGCAGGAGTGAGAGAGTGATGCACGCTATAGGCTGCACCTAATTTCATGTTAACTGAATGACACACCTCATTAATGTGGATAGAGAAGTCAAGAACGGGGTCCAGCATGACTCCCAGATATTTAAAGGCAGTAGTATCTGAGACAACTGACCCATCACAATATAGGACCTGAAGCTTAGAATGCTCAGTGTAGACCTTCTTTGAGGATCTAGAAAGCATGGCCTGAGTCTTAGACAAGTGAAGGATCTGGAGAGCCAGGATTAAAGATTCTGAAATGCGGATGATAGGTTCTGACTGAGGTCATCAACGGACTTAGAGGCGGCATAGAGTACCGGGCCATCAGTATACATAATGGTTCTACAGGGAGGAGAAGGGTTTGGAATATCATTAACAAAGAGGGAGAAGAGCAGGGGGCCAAGTACAGAGCCCTGTGGGACACCACAAGAGATAGGGGCAGGTGAAGAAAGAACTTTGCAGAAGGATACAGCCTGAGACCAATTGTCAAGGTAGCTGTTAAACCAGGATAGGGTGAAATCAGAGGCACCAAGAAATTGAAGTTTACTCAAAAGTAGAGGGTGATTACCAAGTCAAACACTTTGGAGAGGTTGATGAACACACACCAGTGAGTAGGCCTTTGTCCATGTTACTCTTCACATCACTAGAGCATTGAGCTAGGGCAGTAGTAGTACTACTATGCCCAGAATGGAAGCCATGTTGAATTGGTGATTGAAGGTTGATGTTTTGGAGATGATTAATTCATTTTTCCAGGAGATTACTGAGTGTGGGCAGTGACGCAGTGGGCCGGTAGTTACTTAGAACATTGGGATCCTCTTTCTTAAACACTGGGATAATTCTGGCAGTTTTCCAGGCCAGAGGAACTGTGGCTGGAGTAGATGGACAAGTTGAAGTGCCTCTTGTAGAAATTATTTATTTCCATAGCATGCATTTCATCATCGGAAATAAACACTTTGGTAGTGTTTTTTTTTTTTCTCACAGTTGCTGTTTAAAACCAGATGTGTTCATATATTTTTCTGTGTGAGGCCATGATTGGTGTCTCTTTCACATTAGTTCTTGTAGTACCCAACACTTCACTCATGACATTAACATTTTCTTTGAATTTCTTTGAGGATACCTGTGTCTACAAGGTACCAAGACAAGAAAAGGCCCTTGAAAAAGGAAAACTTTGGAAAACGTAAGTTGTAAATGTTTATCACCTTGTTTTCATATATATTGTCAATATTTATCCTCCCCACAGTCTCTATAATTATGCATATTAACAACACAACAGGATGACAGTTCGCTGTACTGTGCTTTAATATATGGATTTTAAAAATAATGCTATACTAAAGCATACAAAAAATTCACCATAATATGATCCCTCCCAGAGTGATAATACCACAGTTCAGGACCAATAGTACTATTGTTCAGATGCAGTAGTATCAATGTTCCACACCTGAATGACAGTATTATCAGTAAAACTCAAGAGCACAAGTCTGGCCAGGATGGCTTCCTAAGCATGCCTTCCGATTGGCCACTTTTCCTGTGTGGGCGGCTGGAACAGTTTTCAAAGTACTGGCGACTCTTTCTCTTGCTTAGTGAGAAAAATGTCCTTGGCAGTACCAGCACCATGTTTTCAATGTATTTTTTTTCCAACGCCCCCAAAAATATCTGGTTGATCCTGCTTTCAGTCATGTCACTAGGGAAATCACAGGTAAGACTCTGAGTGGGTAGTCTTCAGTGCAGCCTTACTACTCCCATTTAAGCAGAGCAGCCATCAGGCACCTGGAAGCGCAGAGGTGAACGCAGGTCAGGTGCCCATTTTTATGCCAGTAAATTTTATCTGATCCATATATTTAAAAAAATAGGTAAATGTGTATGACTCGGTAGTAAAACCATCTTGAGGTTCAGGGGACAAACTTCTCGCTTCACTTTCGAGGTTCCCTTGTTCCCAGAACCTCTTGATGGTTTTACTACCTTGTAATACACACTGACCTATTCATTGTTCTATTTGTATATCATCTGCTGTGGTTATTTGTCTACTCCTGACATGTTTCATACACCTCTGCTTGACATCAGTATCTGTTATTGGGGGATTATGATGTCAGTTGTAGACATGCAACCTGAGCAATGGCAGGCTAGGAGACAGCAGCTGTTTGCATATTAATATGAATAAAAGGCAACATTTGGACCAATACTGAGCTGGATGGGTACACACAGATCATAGGGGCAGTGATTACCTGACATCCATTCCTGTATATAATATTGTGACCTCAATAATCAGAAACCAGTGGAGACAGGATCTAACAAAAAATTAGTTCACAAATCACCATCATCTACATTTCCCCTGGACATCAAGATAGTATTTTCTGGGGCTACATGAGAAATGTAGCTATCAAGATGGAAGTGTCTGTGTAGTTCCATACTTCTCAACCTCTTGTCACCGAAATGAGGGACACAGACTTTCAAAATGAGGGATGGTGAGGGGGCAATGACCATCATAATGAAGGACACATCCTCAAACATGGAGATACGGCCCAGAACATTGTGGAAATCTCTGTTTTTACTTGTACAACATTTTCTTTTTAGATTTAACATCTTGGAATATAATACGATTTTTTGTCTGCTTCAAAGACTGAATTTATAGCACATTCTCTGTGAGGAAAACCACTTTTCCATGAGGGATGGATGCAAGGCAGAGAAAGGTAAAATGAAGGATGTCCCTCCTAATCAGGGAAAGTTGAGAGTTATGTGGAGCTTCCTTTGTGGCTTGGGGGCATTTAATTAGTTTTTGGCCACCAGATAGTTTGTGGCTCATACCTCTCATTTACCTTTCATCACCCAAATGTGTGACAAATGGGCGTCATATTATCAAACATGGCACTGCAAGCTCAGGGCAGGGTGGATATAAGTGTGCTCATGTTTGCAATGTCTGACAGCCAAGCATCACATATTATACTGAATTTCTGCTTCAAAACCTCAGTAGCCAATATGAAATATGGCTTATTCCAAGTAGGACAGAGCGGTTTATGTGGGGTAAAATTACAGTCTGTACTGTACCTTAATGCGTGACAGTTGAGAGATAACGTCTCTGCTGGTTGACATGTTTTTCGCCATTATGATGTGGGTTTGAGAAAGCTTGAGTGGGAGGACATACTTACAGAACCGTAAACCAGCACCTGCAAAATCAAGTTACTCAATAACACCGATTATATAAATACTTCGTGTGTTTAATCTTGTTGCCACAGGGACAGTATTTCCAGCCAATTCTCTCTCACATCAAACACACACACACACACGCGCGCGCCGGCTCAACTACAGTAACATGGCTAATTGCAGCCTTACACACTGCCGTTCGCAATGTTGGACTCAGTCCAGGTCAGGGAAGGGTTAAAGACCCCTCCGATCGCTGCACCTTCATTATCTCCCCGCTATATGGTTCGTACATTCTCAGCTACCTGTGCAGAGACATCCGAGCCTCCTGCACTTTGATCATAAAACCTATCGACTCGAGGGCAGACGAAGCGGCTTGCTAAAGGGAGCTGTCGTGAGGCGTTCAGAGAGAAAAAAAAAAACACCTAACATTTCCTTTGCCCTCGTCTAGAAAATGTTAACACCGGAGCTCCCGGCTGGAATTCCTTAATCCATCTGCCTCCTTTAACAGCTCAATAAAGAACCCGAATCATCTCGTAGGTAAGGCAACAAACTTTACACGTTCTTCTTTTGCAATTTACACTGACTAGTGTAAAATAATAATTACAAAAATCACCTGCCTTCCCTTGCATGTGTTAATTTGATGCAAAAGCTGTTGTTTTGTCAAAGTCTGAAGGTTAGATGGAATCAGGTGGTGGAAAATGGGTCTTTTTTGCAAGGGGTGGTTCTAACTGTGAGCCCACCGGAACCAAATACCGAACCTTGCCTACCAACGATCTGCAGACTGTAGTTAGAAGAGAGTAATCAAGTAGCAGTGGAACCGGGGAAGGGGATTGCTGCCACCCGCCCCTCCCCAGCTAGTTGTAGTTTGGGGGTGGGGGTGGAAACTTGCAGGGGAGCTATAATCGGAAACATCGGAATCAGAGGGAAAGAAAGGTTTCTTCAGGGTCAAATGTGTCCTCATGCTAGTAACTACGTCTAAATTGAGTCGTAGCCCCAAAAGTTACAACTACTTTGCCACGGCTGTCAACCATACCTGTCAACCTCCTGCCTTACAAATCAGGGACAATGCTTTAAAAATCGGAGAAAAATGATGACCATCATTAATTAGGGACATCTGTTACAAACATGGTAATAACAGCTCAGGAAACCTGCTACATTGTGTGACTTATGAAAAACATTTTCTAAAGGAGAACTCGACTGTATAATTAATGTCTGGCAATAGTTTATGCTCCAGATCTCTTCAGTGACAATAAATGCCATATATAGAAGCGGGTATAGGAGGGACTTAGGAATTTTTTTAGACAAAATCAGGCACATTCCTGAAAATCAGGGACAGTTTTGAAGTATTGTTGGTCTTTAAAGAAAGAAACACACACACACACACACACACACAGTATGGGTGGTCAGATAATATGTCTGTCTACTGAGAGACACTATTGAAAATATTGGGACAATGTTTACAGTATTTCTTTTCACAGTGAGCTATTGCGGGGGGGGGCTTCTGAAATGTCTTGGAAGGACCCCTAAAGATGTCCATACTTGGGATGCTAGGATACTTCAAAATTCAATCGGTTATGAGTTAGTCAGATATTGGGATTATCTGATCCAACTGTTGGATGTCAATGTATTCTGCTTAGGCTATCCTAAAATCCTAATAGATTTAAAAATATTCTGATTTAGGATATGCTAAAATCTGAGTTAATTTCTGAAGTTGTTCGAATATTGGAATTTCAGGAACAATATCCTAAAATTCTAATGTCCTAAATGCAGCCTATGATCCTAACTGTATGTTTTTAGAATGGATATATGAGCAACCCTTGTCCATGCAGTATATAATCTCAAGATGAGCTGCACTTACTTTGGCTGTTCATCCATGAATCCCTCTCTCACCCATGAATCTTTCTATCTGGCCATGTCTCTCTCTCTCTCTCTCTCTTCCTTTCTTTCTTTCCTTCTTTCTTCCTTCCTTTCTTTCTTTCATTCTTTCTTCCTTCCTTCTTTCCTAACTTCAGTGTTCTGAGCTTTATGATTTGAGTTTGTACCAGGCATGTTGCCTGTTTTCCCTGCATTGTATGGGACAGTGTTCAAACATTTGGGTGATAGAAGGGTGGGACGTGGCCCTAGTGCAGTGCTGTCAGGCATTCTGCTGGACTGGAAATTGAATGACAGTGCCATTATTAATTGTGATAGTGGGAGACATTACGGCTCTTCTGTGAACCACTCATATAGAGTAGTGTTTGGGCAGCTATACACAAGGCTGTGTTTCTGTTGAGGGGGTGAGATGACATCATAAACCTCAAGAGCAAAGCTTGAGAGGTCTCTATGATGTCACCTCAGCCCGAGATGAAACATCAGCCTTGTTGTGGATGGTTGCCTGTACAGTACATTGTTTTGTATAGTATATGTTTTCTTTAATTCATTTACCTTCTTTCCAGCTCTGTCTTGATGATGATGATGGTCAGATGAGCAAAAAATAGCAAATAATAGGATAAGATTAAAACATTTAATGTGTTTTTTTTTTTTTGTATAGTCTATTTTATCTCTCATGGCCAGGGTATCTTGCAGAGCAACCCACACAACGACCACCTCTACTCCCCTCCTGAAGCCTCTCTCTCTCTCTCTCTCTCTGTCCCTGGGACCCCCACCCAGGCCTTCCAGACCCCACGGGTCACCCCAGGGATGGCCCACTGCATTTACCTGGCAGCCTTCCTGAAATTAGAGGGCTGGTCTGATGGAGAGCCCGGGAAGGTAGTAGAGAGAGATGGCCTGGCACTGGGAATGTGGATGGTGCCCCTGGAGCACTCATCATCTCTCTGATCAGTGAATGTTTTTCCTTAATGTTTCCCAGGAGTGCAGATGTGCAATGATGTTCACCCAACATCTGCTGCTGCTGCTCCTCCCCCCAAGCATGGTGCCACAGGTTCCTGATGCTGCTCCCGCGGGGTCTCCACCAGGAGCCACTCAGGAGTGGCACAAGTCCCGGATCCCTCTCCCAGAAAGAGAAAGCAGTCCTTGGACGCTCAATCCCTTCCCTCCCCTACCGACCCCCAGCGACCAGAGTCTGTTCCCAAACCCGGGTCACTGACATGGTACGAGGTGTGGTGTCCAGCACCTCAAACCTCAGCACCACTGGGTCAGCTGTACATTTAATGTGATTTAATTCATAGAGACATCAGCTGTCAATATTTCTAGTAGTTTATATTTTAACAAATGGTTCACTTTAGGTGTATTCAGTCTTGCTGCTGTCTTCATTATGAGGAATACGCAGTGTAGGCAAACACAAAGAATCTCAAAGCTACAGTGAAGCAAGAAATGTTTTTGCCAAAAGCTTGTTTCAGCAACAGTTAATAAAAATGTGAGCATACCTTTCATATCTTCTTTTCTCTGTATCCCTTATGCTGGGCACCATGATTTTTTTAATTTTCTCAGTCATAACCCTTGCTAGCTTTACAGTGCTGTATCTAAGCCAAATGTGGTGGACACATTTTGTTAAGAAAAAAAATAAATGAAAAACATTTATAATATACTCACATTTTGATGGAACTAGAATATTTTGCCACCAGATAAAACTGTTAGATGCCTGGAATTTTTTTTTAACCTTATTTATTGAAGTTCATACAGAAACATACAATGAGTACCAGCAAAGACATAGCAAATAACTATACCTTATCCAGCAGTTAATCAGTAGATCATTAAGGGCACTCTTTCATCTGATCCATAAGAGAGGGTTACCAAAAACAGAAAAATTAATACCAGCGCCATAGCGATAGGTGAATTGAGACATTGGATTTTCCTGTGGTCATAAAAATGTTCAGTAGAGAAGTCTGTTTACTTTATAGTTATGGCTCTATAAACCAAATGTCCTGTCTAATTTCACTCATTTTACAGTGTAAGCTTTGGTTTCCTGGGGTACTTTTATTAATAAAAGCAAATTGTGTCATTGTTCAGCAATGATCATTTATCTGTGGTAGTAACATTTAAAAAACACAAACATTTACCAAAACCTGGAACCTGTAAGCAAAGATCACATTCAAAATGAAGCTTGTCCAACATCATGTAGTGGTGATATAACAGAAATCACAGAATTGCAGTTATATTGCCATATTGAGCTGCCAGGAATAGAAAAGGAAGGAATGAGGTACAGTGAAATGGGTACAAAACTAACCATACTTCTGCTGTAATCATTTTAAACTGTGGCATGGGGGAAAAAGAGGGGAGCCAAACTTGGAATGGTGAGAAACGTGTTCTACGAAGAAGGCAGGTCTCTGTTAAGAGTGTTCATGGTAGCTGCCATCTCAAAGCCTTAGTGGAAATATTCCAGTATAACATTTATATAGGTCTACCCCACACCAAGCACCTCTACTTGTCTAAAGCATGAACAACAATTCAGGTACCCGTTTCTGACCTCCCAATTCCCAGCAACCTACAAATACTGTCCCAACAGTTTGGTTATCTTCTGAGGTGTCTTGGCCCAGAGCTCAGCAGTGATCCATCTTCAAACTGTCAGCAAGCTGACCCGCATCTCTCCAGTCTAATCAAATGTATTCCTGGCCACCTGTAATTACTTGTAGTCTGGAGGGAAAGATCCAGGAATGCTGCACTTTCAGCCCCCACTGAGTACATCAGCCCCTGCAGAATACACTGTATGTACTCTGTTTCAGTTTGGTTGTGTTATGTAGCTGGCATCTAAGTGAATGATGATGGCTGAGACCATGTGCCTTGAATCTTTTTTAGTGAAAAAAAGTAAGGTCAAAACTTTTGCCCTATTTCTTGCACTGTTGCTTTAATAGACAAATGATTCTGTGCTGTTGTGCCCCAGTAGTAACATAGCTACTGAGGTATATATAAGATAGTGTATGGTTTAACGTTAACAACAAGGAAATTCTCACACGAGTGGTTGCTATGATGATTGTTGACCTTGAGAGGTCACAATATCGTCATAGCAACCACAAGTGTAAAAATTTGCCTTGTTATTAACGAGTCTTCTCCCCTTACTATATAGAGTGTATGTTATGGCCAATAACAGGGCAAAAGGGGGAGAGAGAGAGAAAAAGAGGAAAAAAATCTGTAAACTTACTAAATACGTTTCAATAGCAGCAACTGCAGGGTGATTCCGAGAACCGATTATAGCTGTGCACACTCGCTAGCTACTCTCATAGAATCGCCCCCAGACCACCACCGGATCACACTTCAACCTTCACCTGTCACCCATTACCCCTCACATTCACTGCAGACTCTCTGACATTGGCTAGCAATCAATTACTCGAGTTACAATAAGTTGAAGGTAGCGTGACTTTGACAACGCGCAGGTGAACTTTTTTTTATTTTTGAAACTGCCACTTTTACGGGTGGTAGCAGTTGACATGATTGGTTTCCAGGGCAATGCAGGAGCATGAGGGGGAGATAGTATGATGTCCGTACTGAGGCAGAACGAAAAGTCATTCTTCTGCAGTACGGACGTCACTACTGCAACAGAACAACATTTTCCTTGTAACAGAAATCAAGTGAGAATTAAATTCTAACATACACTATAACAGGATTCTAACATTATTACTGCTACAACAGCATCTAGAATTGTATGCATCTTCATACACTGCAACACTGAACCATTTACTATTTTATTATAATAACTGGTTTCTATTTTTTAACATAGGAAAAATTGGTTATAATTCTGTCATTATAACCAGCTAGTTATAATGACATTCTCTTTTCCAAGTAAAACTGTAAGTTGCACAGGCAAAAAAAACTAGAAACCAGAAATTATATAAAATCAAACATGGGTAGCCAGTTAAAACTCTGATTTTACACACACCCTCGGGGTGTGATGCCTTAATAAACCCCTCAAGCTTCGCTCTCAGGGTTTATGTGGCTTCCCATCCCTCAGGGGTATGTAAAATCCTCATTATAACTGGTTATCCATCCATTATTCTGTATATAATAGTGACAGCACTCCAGGTTTTGTGGATTATGCCTCCCTAAACCTCAGTTTTGTAAAATGCCTAGCTCTAAATTTGTCTTTTTCCCCTGTGTTGTGGAAGAATTTGGAAATGAACTGTTGCCTTTTTCCAGCCCTTAGCAATTTTAGTTATGCATGCATACTTCTAAACCCTCTGATGCAAAACTCTGGGAAAAGGCTTTACAAAAGCAGTGACTTTTCATGATGATCAAAACCAGTGACACATGATGACCAAAATCAGTGACCTAGAAACATAGACCATGACGGCAAAAAATGACCAACAATCCATCCAGTCTGTCCATAGTTCCCTATCATACCCTAGGAGCTATTGTCCATACAGGGTACTAGCCCTCTCTATCCACCACTATATTCATCTTCCTGCTACTGTCACCCTGAGTAACCCCTATACCTGTCACTGTTCCATCTATGCTAGAAATCATTAATGATTTTGATGCCCACCACCTTGGCTGGTAGACTGTCCCATGGCTGCACCACCCTTTCTGTAAAATAATGCTTTCTCATATCCCTCTTGAACTTCCCTCCTGTCAGTTTCCCTTTGTGCTTGCATGTCCTCAAACTGTTACTCAAGCTAAAAAAATTCCATGCAATTCACCATGTTTATTCCTTCTGGAACTTGAAGGTCTGTGTCATATCTTCCCTCTCCCATCTGGTCTCCAGTGAGAACATGATCAGTGCCTTCTCATCTTTGTTACCCTTTGCTGCTCCTTCTCCAGCCTGTCCATATCTTTCCTGAGGTGAGAACTCCAGAACTGAGCACAGTACTCCAGGTGTGGCCTCATCAAAGATCTATAAAGAGGTAGTATTACCGCTTTTCTTTGCCTTCCAGTACCTCTCCTGATACACCTGAGCATCCTGTTTGCCTTACTATGGGCCTTGTTGCACTTGTTTGATTGTTTGAGGGAGTCAGTGATGACAACTCCATGGTCCCATTCCTCAGTCATAGTGCTAAGTCTTACCCCACCCATCCAGTACCCTGTCCTGGGGTTCTTGTTCCTGAGGTGCATCACCTTGCACTTTTTGGCATTGAATTTCAACTGCCAAACCTTAGACCACATCTCTGGTTTTGCAGGTCACTCTGCATTTCCCTGATACCCATCCAATCTCCCATAGTGTTTAAAGTCATCTGTGAAGAGACACAACCTGCCCTGAATTCCTTCCCCAGTGTCACTGATAAACAGTCAAAAGAAACTATCAGGTTAGTCTGACAAGACCTCCCATCTACAAACCCATACTGTCTACTATCCTGGAAACCATTGCTCTCCAGGTAGTCCACACGGTCCTCTTTGCCCAAAGACTCCTTCAGCTTCCCTACTACAGAGGTAAAATTGCTAGGTCTGTAATTCCCCACTTGTCCCTTGCCCCCCCCCCCATGGAGCAGAATTATGTCTGCCACCCTCCAGTCCTTTGGAATTACCCCTTTCTGTACTGAGTTATTGAGTAGTCATACCAGGAGAGAGATGCCAAAATCTGTAACACATGTTACAAAATGATAATTGCAATTCAGAATACTGTTAGAATAAGTGGTTTAATATAAAAACATTTTCTGAAGGCAAGTTAGTTCTTACCTCTGATATCTGACAGCAAAGCCATTAGCATTTTCAGTGGCTCAGCAGGTTGCACTATTACATCTGTGGTGAGGAAGATTGGAAGGTTATGTAGTGTAACACTGTGGAGGGAGGGAGGTGCTGCACTGTTAAAGTGCCATCCGTTAGATGAGATGTTACCAAGGTCCCTTCTGCCCATCTCTAGTTGCTGTCCTGGTGGAAATTAAAGATCTCATGGCAGTTATTGTAAAAGCAGGGTAATATTTATCCCCCATGTCCTGGCCAACATTCTCCCCATCAGTAGAAAAGGTCAGTGCAGCCGGCCTGGTGTCACGGAGTGCTGAGGCACTGGATGCCTTACCTTGTGCTATGCCAGTGACCCGGGTTCGGGAACAACTTCGGATCATCGGGTGCCAGCGGGGGGAGGGAGAGCTGGATTGAGTGGCTCTCCTCTCCCAGTGGGTAGGGTCACCCGCCCATAGTCCCACCATAACCGGATGGAGGTCCGGTGGCAGGCGTAGGTGACAATGGAGCAACAAGTAGGATGGGGCGTCCCGTAAGGCATGATGTACACGTGCCTCCACACGCGTGCATTGTGTCAGGGGTGTCAGGGCTCAGGGGCTGGGGAGAGAAAAAATTTACCTAAAATTACCTACGGGGGGGAAAAAAAGAAAAGGTCAGTGCAACACACACACGTGGGGGGGGGACTTGTAGCATCTAGGGTACCTTAAGCATTAGAAAGAGGGATAGGGCAGACTGGATGGGCCACAAGGCCTTTATCTGCCAACATCTATGTATATATGTATTAAAAAACAGAATAATAGATAGGGAACTGTGTATTACAAGGCTGTAATACCATTGAGAGGTTGTGGGGACATGTGAATCTCGAGAGCAAAGTTTGAGAAGTTCCAACATGTCCCCAAAACCTCAAAATGTTTTTTTACCTGAGTGATCACAGTCCCCTAGTTGTTATTTTTTGTAATATGTGGATCTGAGCTTATTTAATTAAATTAAGCCCATTGTGATGCTTTAAACTTAACTGTGATGTGGCTTTCATCTGGCAGCTCCTGCTGCCTTCCACTGCTGCCCAACCCCAGACCTGTCTATAAAGCCCCGCGGGGTTTAACAGTCGCAGGGGCGTACTTGTGTCATCTGTGGTGATGACTGCTTTTTACTGTACGCAATCGTTACATTAAAAACTGGCTCACAGACAGCTATGGAGAGTGAGAGAGTGTGTGTGTGTGGTGAGGAGACTAGGGTTCTCATAGCACTGTCTTAGGAGATCCATTGATAGTATTACGAGATCTCTTAATACCATCGATGAACATCGAACAACAGTAATACAAGTTCTCATAATTCTATCGGTGGATTTTTTCGATAGTATTATGAGAAATTTATTGTGTATCTTTTAGGATTGTTATTGGGGATGTCCATGTATTACATAAATAATAATTATTATTATTAATAGTAGCATCATCTTTCTCTGTGCTTCCAGTCTGTATCCTTTTGGCTCGGCCTCCCCCCCTCTCTCCCTCTTTACTCCTTGATCCTCGGTGGTGTTTTTTTTTCCTCCACAGTGGATGGCATTTCTACTTCTGGAAATAAAAATTAAACATAGGTGTATAGATACTGAGACATTGACGTTAGAAAGAAGCCTGTAGGCCCATTCAGTCTGCCCACCCTACCTAACTACTCTTCACTGGTTCTAAAGGTCATCCCTCCCCTTTGTTTCTGGCCCTGTCTTCTGAGCAATCCCATATGCCTTCCTCACCCCTCCTTAAAACTGCTCGCTATAACTGTTTTGATATTTCTTTTTGAATTCGGTTATTTGCTCAGTATCATCATATCCATTGTATTTTTTTCATGTTCCCATTTTTTTTCTGTTTATTGTCCTCTTAGTTTATCATTTGAATACTGTTGTAAATCAGGCTTTATCTATTGAACTACCCAGTTTGGTGCACTCTTCCTGAAATAAAAATCCACATTTTATTGCTTACCATCTCCAATCTTCACTGAAAAAAAAAATGAAATAATAAATTCAGGAGGAATGGGAAAACTGAGCAATAATTTCAGGAGTAATGGAAAAATTAAAACACAGGACTGGCAGTGTAGCCTAGAGGTTAGAGTAACGAGGTGTGAACGAGGTTGGTACATCCTGCAGACCAGACCTGAGTTTGATTCTCACAACCTCCACTTGCATACTGTGTGACTCTGAGCAAGTCACTTAACCGCCCAGTGCTCCCAGGTTACCCCTGAAAACAGGCACTTGTGCCTAGAGGGCTTTACCCAGTTACCAAAAGACTAAAAGAAAAAAAAAAACCACTAATTTCAGGAGGAATGGGAAAATTGAAACACTAATTTCAGGAGGAATGGGGAAATTGAAATGCTAATTTCAGGAGGAATGGGAAAATTGAAGCAATAATTTCAGGAGAAATGGGAAAATTGAAATAATAATTTCAGGCAGAATGGTAAAATTTAAATAATAATTTCAGGAGGGATGTGAATTTTTTGAGGCAAAATCGGAACAAATTAAAGGTATGTGAGTGCAGCACAAATTGTAAGAACATAAGACCAGTTGTGTAATTAGAAACATAACGCACCACCCACACCTGAACATGGTGACACGTAAACATTAAGCCACGACAAAGGATGGTTCTGCTGTGAAATTAATGCATGGTTGGGGGGGAGGGGGCACGAGACCACAGGCCGAGTACCTCCAGCCACCCAACCATGCATTAGTTCCACAGCAGAACCTTCTGAGTAACGTATAATGCTAGGTTATAAGCGCAAAGGTAAGTAATATTTCAGCACTGTTGACGTTATAATGAAGAAAAAATTAGCACAAACACTGAATTTTTCTTCATAATGCATTTTATGTTTCAGCTCTGTCACTTTGAAAGGCTGCATAGAACAGGAAATGTTGCGCATGCATGTTGTACAGTAAACGTACATTAATGTAGTGGCTGAACATTTTTAATTACATAAACTTAATATGAAATGCAACAACACTGAGAAAATTTAGGAATTTTAAGTTCTCATAAACATTTCTAATGTTTTGCCATCCATTTCTACCTCCAATTCTTGTATAACACCACCTACTGCATTGTGGGTGGACAGTACACATTTGCATATTTAAATATTCCTACAAATATATTTGCCTTAATGAGCACATGTTGTAATGCGGCTACCTGCCAACGATTTTACATATATTTCAAATGCTTTTCATATTAAACTGTGTCTCTCTCTGAGCCAAACTCCCTTGCTGTGCTGCCCACACTTACTTCATTTGTCTCCATGATGCTCTTTGCCAAACTGCAGTCACTCGCTCCTTCTAATAAGATTTACTGTCCACCAGCCCCATTCTCTCTCTCTCTCTCTCTCTCTCTCCCCCTCCCTCACCCTCACTCTTACCTCTCTCTGACTGCTCTCTAGTCATGCTGAGCACAGGCACACAGTGGGTTACGCTGTTCCTGTCCTTAAGACAGGACACTCCTCAGCTCCCCCGCTGTGTACTGCCTTTGTTATGGATACCAGTGCCCCCCCGTCCCACCGCCAGGAGACCACACTAACACTAATATGCTCACCCTTGGCTCTCACGGCTTACACAGAAACATAGAATTTGATGGCAGATAAGGACCGCTTGGCCCACCTAGTCTGCCCATTTCCCTACTTAATGGATAAGCTGCAGATCCTAGTTAACCAAAAGCCTACTTCCTTCTACCCCCCCACTAGAATTGTCTTATGTCTATCCCATGCACTCTTGAATTCCCCCGCTGTTTTTGACTCCATGACCTCCTCAGGAGGGCTGTTAAAGGCATCCACCACCTTCTCTGTGAAAAAATACTTCCTCACATTACCTGTGAGCTGTCCCCCCATTATCTTCAAATTGTTGCTTTGTTGCTTTTCGGGATCAGAGTGACAACAGCAATGTAGGAAAAGGTTGGGGCAGGGAATGTATGTATGTACAGTTCAGTACCTTGAGGTCTGTGGGTGGGTGGTGGTGGGAAAGATCATAGAGCAGTACCACTTTCTTCTGTGTCACTGTGTTTGTCGGAACCGGATTGCACAAAATGACAAGGGCGAAAACAAAAAACAATGTTTGGGAGGTGGAAGATGGCACAGAACACACACAGCACGGCAGACAAAACAGATGACTTTCTGTTCAGAGCTTCTGCGGGACAGGGAGTGAGTCTTGTTTGTGTGTCTCTGTCTGTTTCCCCATCCCACTCTGTCGGTGCCGGCTTCTCGTTCTAGGAGGGGCACTCCTATGTGTGCTCGCTATCAGTAGCTTAGGTTGCTACAGATGCCAACCATGCATTAATAAGGGGAATTAATGTATAGTCAGCTGAACTGATTCAAATCACAGTTTACTGTCTGACACTCCTGTACAATGCCATGTTACAACAGAGCTTAGTTAACATGCTTTGAGAAGTATTTTAACAAAACTAAAAAAGTAAGTTAAAAAAAGTCTACCTGGTAGAGTTGTTTTGTTTTTTTGGTCCAGTCCTCCAATCCTTCTTCATTTGGAGGTCAGACTTGCCCTGCCTGTTGTTCCCCCCATGCCCAGGCTTGCCCCCCTGGGTGGGGCCGCCGTGAGGGCTCCCAATGGATGTTATAGGCAAGCTCCGGCTTTGCCCCAGTGGGGTCGGTGGGCGGGGACCCTCGTGTGAGCGATGTCGAAGGCAGTTGAGATGGTGGCATAGCAGGTCATCATGCCAGTGGGCCAGCTTTTCAATGCTTGCTGGATCCCTGGGGTGGGAGCGATGCAATGATGTTCAGCGTCCGCCCGCCCGCCCCTAAGGTGATGGCACCGGCCGCAGTGCCACCCCAGCCTCTGTCAGGGGTCCATAAAGCACCGGACACTCTTGCCCCTCTCCCCCCCCGGAAAAGGAGAGCAGTCCCCAGTACGCTTGATCCTTCTCCCCTGGCCATCCTTCAGACTCCTGGCTCCATTCCCAAACCCAGGTCATCGGCGTCACAAGCAGAAATCCAACTGCTGCCCAGTGGGCCGGCTGGTATAGTTATTTTAATTCTCATTCTACTTTAAGTGATATGTGAGAATTATTTATGTGAATTTTGATAACCGGTTAAAAACCCACTGAAGAACAGTGTCCCTTTTTCAGGGGTGAACTGGAGTTAGGACATTTAGTTGACAACTTTATACATAGAAAGTGTATTACAGCAGGCAGAATCATTCAGAGCATTATATAGGGCCATTAGGACAACAGTAACAAATTCAAGGCGTACAGCTCATATTAGTTGCATAAGAAACATTTTTATTTTACAGTAGGGAAACATTATGTTGTATAAGAGTAACAGAAACGTCAGCATTACCAAATGAAAATATTGCACATTAGATCAGTGGGAGAGGCACCACAGTATGGTGAGAGACATGCTTGCCTGGTGCAGGCTACTTTAAGTTGCTAAAGGGACGACTAAATAGTTATGGTAACATGGCCCCATACAGGAGTGTCAAACAGTAAGCTGTGATTCGTTGAGCCAGATCAGCTGACCATGCATTAATTTCCCTTATTAATGCATGGTTGGTATGGGCAGCACACTTAGCAACCTAAGCTACTGATAGCAAGCACACATAGGAGCATCCCCCTAGAACAAGAAGCCAGTGCTGACAGAGTGGGATGGGGAAAGAGACAGAGACACACAAACAAGACTCACTCCCTTTCCCGCAGAAGCTCTGAACAGAAAGTCATCTGTGTTGTTTGTCATGCTGTGTGTGTTCTGTGCTATCTTCCACCTTCCAACCATTGTTTTTTTTGTTTTCGCCCTGGTCATTTTGTGCAGTCTGGTTCCGACAAACACAGAGACACAGAAGAAAGTAGTACTGCTCTGATCTTTCCCACCCACCGCCCCACAGACCTCTGGGTACTGAACTGTACATAAATCCCCCCGCCCCAACCTTTCACACATTGCTGTTGTCATTCTGATCCTGAAAAGCAACAAAGCCATGAGAGCCATAGGTGAGCATATTACTCTTAGTGTTGTCTCCCAGTGGAGGGATGGGGGTGGGCACCGGTATCTGTAACAAAAGCAGCACGCAACAGGGGAGCTAAGGAGTGTCCTGTCCTGAGGACAAGGATAGTGTAACCCACTGTGTGTCCGTGCTCAGCGTGACTAGAGAGCAGTCTGAGAGAGAGGTTACAGTGAAGGAGAGAGAGAGAGAGTGAGAGAACAGGGCTGGTGGAAAGTAGACATGATTGGAGGGAGTGAACGACCGCAGTATGGCAGAGAGCATCACGGAGACAAATGAAGTAAGTGCAGCACAGCAAGGGAGTTTGGCTGAGAGAGAGAGAGAGAGAGAGAGAGAGAGGAGGGAGGGGGGAGGGAGAGAGAGAGAGAGAGACAGAGACAGAGAGACAGAGAGAGAGACACAGTTAAATATGAAAAGCATTTGAACTATATGTAAAATCTTTGCTGGGTAGCAGCACTATAACATGTGCTCATTAAGGCGAATATATATTTGTACCCATACTTAAATATGCAAATGTGTACTGTCCACCCACAATGTAGTAGTGTTATACGTGAATCAGAGGTAGAAATGGATGGCAAAACATTAGAAATGTTTATGAGAACTACAAGTTTCTAAGTTTTCTTAGTGTTGTTGCATTTCATATTAAAATTTACATGTTAAAAATGTTCCGCCACTACATTAATGTATGTTTACTGTACAACGTGCACATGCACGTTCCCTGTTCTATGCAGCCTTTCAAAGTGACAGAGCTGAACATAAAATATGTTCTGAAGAAAAATTCAGTGTTTGTGCTAATTTTTTGTTCATTATAACTTCAACAGTGCTGAAATATTACTTACCTTGCGCCTGCCATGTTACAAGCGCATTAAGCCACTCCAAAGGATGGTTCTACTGTGGAACTAATACGTCTGTGGCCTCACGCCCAACCCCCCCCAATCATGCATTAATTCCACGGTAGAACCATCCTTTGTCGTGTGCTTACATATAGACTGTTAGGGTAATGTACTGCTAGTGATACCAGGGGCAAACAGTTATGCTACTCCTTGGTTGCATCTGTAGTGGGCTGTCCATACTGTGCTGGCTTTTAGCTTGTTTTTTTAACATTGGCCAGTGTGTTACAGCGTTGAGTGTCTTTCAGGAGAGAGCTTCATAGGAAGGGGGCAGTGAAGGAGAACACTGGCCTGCCTGAGGCAGATATAGCTCTTGGAATCTCAAGGAGGAAGAGGAACAGAGGAGTCTAGAATGCTGCTTGAGGTTGAGGACACCTTCAGGGTAGGTGTGTGTGGCATTTTATCAGCTTTAAGGCTAGGCATAATTCCATATGTGCTGCGATAGGGGGCCATCCCAGTGAAGTCTGACATCACAGTGATGCATCGGGGGGGGGCAGCAGCAAAGTGGCCCATCTTATTGTACAGGCTGTTTAGATTGTTATAGTCTACAGCCTGCAGCAACTGCAGAATAGAAGCGCTGTACTGTAGGATAGGCAAAGTGCTGTTGGCAGTTGTAGGTGGGGCTGTCTTAGTGAGGTAGACGAAGAGTCTATACAGTATGCTGAGTTTCTGGTGTATTGTTTTGGATACTGCCTCCACGTGTCCGTTGTAGCATAGGTCTTGGTCAAACGTTGCCCCTAGGTACTTCAGGGAGCTCACTACCTCCAGTTGAGGACCCCCTCCCTCATTGTTGTCACTGTTATTTTTTTCTACTTCAAAGCGTTTTGGCTAAAAAGCATAGCTTTGGTTTTTTCTTAATATTTAAAGCTAATTTGTTTTGCTTGATGCACACCTCAAACTGCTTGAGATAATTTATTTCTTAGCTCTGAGTTTATCTGATTGATGTCAGTAGAGGACCTGTATATTATAGCATCATCTGCCTAGAGTTGAATAGAGGCACCCCCACAGCTGGCAGGCTTATCCTTTACAGTGAAAAGAATAGGGGACCTGGGACTGAGCCTTGAAGCACATCATCATGCCTCTATGTTCTGGGCGACATCCTTGTCACCTAATCATTTGCTTGCGGTTGGTCAGATAATGTGTAAACCAGCGGTGGGATGATCATCTAGACCAGTAGCTCTGTTTCTCAAATAGAAGGGCATGGTTTACAAGATCAAAGGCCTTGGTGAGGTCCACAAAGATTGCATCTATGATCCTGCCAGACTCTGATTCTTCTAGAAAGGCGGTTGTTCATCTCACCAGGGCTGTATTAGTGCCATGGTATTTTCTGAACCTATGTTGGCAGTGCGCTAGGATTTGGTGAGTCTCTAGGTATTCTGTTAGTTGATTATACACAAGCCTCTCTTTTACCTTTGTCAGGGCACTCAAGAGTGATATGGGTCTGTAGTTCTCTATGGGTTCTCTTGGACCACCTTTATGTATGGGAATCACAAACAACAGTTTTCTATTTTTCAGGGATGACACCCTGGAGGAGAGATTTATTTATAAGGAGGGTTAGAGGAAAGGCAATGGCAGGGGCTTAGAAATCACAGTTCAAGTGTGTCATACCCTGGATAACCCTCAGATTTGATTTGATGTAGTTGTATGCAGACCTCCTTCCTATAGACCAGTCTGAAGTGGAGTTCCGGATGGTGAAGGTGTGGTGCTGGGAGGGGGACGAGAAGAGGGCCCTGAAGGTTGGAGCTAGAGGGGGGGTTTGAATCTATCTAGGTCTGTGAAGAATATTGTTGAAAGAGGAGGCCACTGTGAGAGGGTTAGATATTGTTTGGCCATTAGTATTAACATTGTGTAAGTTTTACTATAGCGAGGCGACATCCACCTCGCCGACATCCCCGACAGCGACAGCTGCAATGCTGAGTGTCAGCATTGCACTGTCGGAGATGCTGTATTATTTCTCTCAGGGGGCTGCGCCCCTCAAACACTCATGTGGGGGGCTCCTTCCCCCATCCTCCCCCCGCTCTCTAGGGATACAACTCTGAGTTGGAGTTGTCTCGGGGGAGGGGGAGAAACACCAGGCGGTGCACTCTCGGTGCCAGTAGAGACCATCACAGCGACCCGAGGGATTTGCTTGAATCCTCTCGCTGTGATGGCCTTCATTGTTGCATTTTTGCCCTGCAGGCAGTACACCCATTGTGTATGGGAGAGGTGGGCAGTCCTTTTAAAAGGGAATTATCTGTGCCCAAAAGTTTTTCAGGTCAGATAGGTTTTTGGGCTAGAGATTTTGCAAGTACTGTATGTCTTTTGGGCTTTTTAAGATTGGCCTTACAGGTATTTCACAGTCTCCGACAGGACTGTGAATTAGACATCAACCCAGAAGTTTTGTATGTCCTCCAGGCTTTATCCCTCTGCCTCACAGCAGCACAGAGTTAACCACTTATCCATTTTGAACAAAGACCTTTGACCTTACTTTGTTTAATTGAAGCATGCTGATTGACAACAGTGATGAAGCTGTGAATGGAGAAGTGTAAGGCACCATCTACATCCCGGAGGTCAGTTATAGCCCCCCAGTTTACGTCATTAAGGCTAGACAGGAAGGAGACCACACTGAATTTTGAGAGATCTCTGGCCTTAATAATATGTGGGGGTGGGTTGCGGACTTTGTTTTTCCAAATACAGAATACCGGGGAGTGGTCACTAATTAGTATAGCATAGAGGCAGTATAGCGCAGTGGTTTAAGGCTCTGAGCTGCAAACCTGGAGACCTGGGTTTGAATCCCACAGCCCCCATTTGCATACCGTGTGACCCTGAGCAAGTCACTTAACTTCCTTGTGCTCCCAGGTCGCACCTGTAAACAAGCTTCAGCTTAGTGTGTCTCTCCTGGTTAAAAAAAAATTGAGTCAGGAGGGCTCCTGCTGCTTGGATCCTTTCCGATCTGTTTACCAGAATCCAATCAAGGGGTGAGTGATTGCCCATTGTATTGTTAAGCCTAGTGGGCTCTTCAGTAAGCTGAGTGAGTTGCAAGTCAGACAGGACTGTCTTGCTGTCTGATGTTTTATTATGCAGCCAATTAATATTGAAGTCCTTAGTGAGTATTACTTCACCTAAAGTCTGGTCAGCTTGGTAACTGGTGAGGGAAGAGAAGGCGGTTTAGGCCACATTTGGTGAATTATGTATGCAACCTATGTGCAGTGTTTTTGTCCCTCCCCCATAAGGATGGACACAAAAATGCCTTCACATGGGGACTCATCAAGGGCAGGTGTGACAATTTCATAAACGTCAAGGGACGATTTGATATACAGAAGAGCACTACCTCCTTTCCTCCCTTGTCTGCCCATCCTGAAAACTGTGTATCCTGGGAGGTCTATTTTATGATTCATGACAGTAGGTTTGAGTCAGGTTTCCATGATACCTAGAATGTCAGGGTAATAAAAGTTGGACCAGGCCTCCAGCTCATGTATTTTGGGATGTAGACTAAAGGCATTTAGATGTGCTATTTTAAGGCCTGGTCACTAGGTGAGGACACTCTGATATTGGTGAGGGTGGGACGTAGGTTAGTGTCCATGTCTCCTGCAAGTAAAAGAATAATTATAAATTGCAGCTAGGGGATTAGGATTGGGAGCATGCCATTTTAACAGGTTACCCTGATGCAGGCCCCAGAAGAATTTGTAGCAGTTGCGTATTTCTGCTTAGGTAATATAAAGCTAGTATATACTGAACATTGCGCTTGCCTTTGTATGCAGACTCTGTTGGTGGCAGGGATTATTCCCTTAAGCGAGTAAATCATGGGATTAGTATACCACTAACAAAGTTGTCTAGGCAGACAAAAATGAGCACATATATTGCAGTGAGAGCCACACCTTTGCTGGCTATAGTCCACCACAGCTATGAGGTGGAGAAGTGGGAACAGAGGAGTGATAGAGAGGGTGTTGAGGGTGGAGGGAGTATAAGCTATGGACAGACAAAGGGAGAGAGGGGATACTGAAAGGAGCATGAGTAGACAAATGTACCAGGAAGAAAGGAGAGAAATAGTGAGGGGAAGAGTGGAAGGAAGGTGAGCAGGGGGTCGGGGGAGGCGAAGGGATAGCAGGCAAGAGGCAGGTGGAGTCTGGTAGTTTGGGAGCTGAGTGTGAGCAGCTCTGTGAGTGAAAAATAGGGGGACCCTATATAGGGAGTCCACAAAGCCACCATGAAATTTAAGTGGAAGAGGAAGAGTGATGCAGCACAGAAGGGGAGGAGGTTGTAACAGAGGAAATACAGTCTAGGAGAAAGGGCCCAGGGTAAAGGTCGGTTTGGGGTGGTACTGGGATTGGTCCTCTTCAGTGTCTTTATAGGTGACATTGTGGAGGGGCTGGAAGGAAAAATATGCCTATTTGAAGATGACACAAAGATCTGCAACAGGGTTGATACACAAGGGGGGCAGAAAGGATAAGAAGGGACTTGGCAAGGTTAGAGGAATGGTCAAATGAATGGCAGCTTAGATTCAATGCAAAGAAGTGCAAAGTAATGCACCTGCAAAACAAAATCCCAGGGGAAGAGATCACAAAAATGGAAAGGGACCTGGGGGTAGTCATATCAGATGACCTCAAGGTAGGAAAGCAGTATGAGAAGGCAGTAAGGAGGGCTTGGGGGATAGTGGGATATATAGGGATAGGCATCACCAGTAGAAAACAGGAAGTTGTTATCCCTCTGTACAGACAGTTGATGAGACCCCATCTGGAGTACTGTGTCCAGTTCTGGGGACCCCATCTCTGCAAGGACATAGGATGGAGGCGGTCCAGAGGAGGGCAACTAGAATGGTGCAGGGTCTGCACCAGAAGCCATATGAAGAGAGATTAAAATAGCTTAATATGTATACCCTCGAGGAAAGGAGGGAGAGGGAGGACATGATAGAAACTTTCAAGTACCTTAAGGGAATCAACAAAGTCCAAGAGGATAGTATCTTTCAGAAAAAGAGATGTGCAAGAACAAGGGGGCACAATTTGAAGATAGAGGGGGTATGGCTCAGGCGCAGCATGTAGAATATTTTTTCACAGAGAGGGTGGTCCATGCATGGAACGGCCTTTCTGAGGAGGTATTGGGGTCAAAAACAGCGGAGAAATTCAAGAATGCATGGGATAGACATAAGGCAATTCTAGTGGGGGGTAGGAGGAAGTAGGCTGTTGGTTAACTAGGATCTGCAGCTTATCCGTTAGGTGGGTAAATGGGCAGCTGACATTATCTGCCGTTGAAGTCTATGTTTCTATGCTGTGTGCAATGGTACAGCACTTCCCAGGATGGAGCAGGAAATAGGAAGGAAATGGAGAGCAACAGATTCACTATATAAGTATCACAGTTATAAACAAAGCAAATTACAGTTTCAGAGCAGCATCACACATCAGCTACAGCTGCTACAGGCAGGTTAACTTCACAGGAAACTAAAGGCAGAAACTACTTGAACAGCAGCATGTAGCCCTTTACAAAACAGTAGTAACCATATCTTAACTGCAGTTAGTAGAGAGTGCAATTTGTGACCTGTAGTGTGCGGTGCAGAGTGGCCAGCAGACCGGCCGACTACCTGCTGACTCCAGCAGACTCAAGGCAGACAATAACATGGTCCTTTGCGCTTGGTTCTTTGTGTGGAGGACTGCAGCACAGAGGACCGTTTGTATGTCAGTTATAAACAGGAGTTAAGACTGTGATTGGCTGGAATGGTCAGCAGGGAGGCTGGCAGGAGGCAGAGGTTCCAAGGTCCAGGCTGTCAAGACAGCTAGCAGAATGATGAGATGCATTAAGGGGAAGGGGGTGCAGACCAGTAGGGCAGGAGAAGTAATCGGGTTCAGTTTATTTATTTTAAGAGGAAGTCTAATACTTCCACGAATCATAATCTGGAAGTCACTCCAGTTTTTTGGGAGCCAAAATACTTCCCAGATCCCACAATTTGAAAGCTAATATTCTAGGAAGGATCAATTTATGGATGTTTATGGATGGTAATATAAACATTAGTGGTAAAAAACAATTTCTTTCAGAAAGAATCCATCATTTCTTAGCCGTTGTGCATTCAGTTTTGGAAGTCATCCAAGTTATTTTTTTTTTACATTTGGGAGTCAGTGACTTCCAACTCCTTTATTTTGGAAGTTTTGTCTTATTTTTAGATGTCGTATGCTCTCAAAATGGAGTTAACTGAAGCCCTGAAATCCTACCACTTTACAAGGCTCTGGTCAGGCCCCACCTTAAGTACTGCATAGAGTTCTGAACTCCTCAATACAAAAAGCATATTGAGGCAGTCAAGAAGATGCAGTACAGGGTCACCAGAAGTATCAAGGTGATGGGGGCAAAAGCCATGAGGAGAGAGGCTGGTGGCCCTTAACGTGTTCTCCTTAGTGGAATGGAGGCTGAGAGGGGGATATGATCTGAGTCTTGAACATACTCGATGGTATCGACAAACCTGAACAGATAGTGTTTATATTCCGTTTTGCAGTTTGTTTACCCATAAAGCCAGCTGAGATTCAGCGTCCCATTTCCAGAGGGGTTCTGGTGCTACCCAGTTCCACAGCTTTGTGTACAGGAGCAGTGGGAGGTTATATGACTTGCCTAAGGTAACACAGTGAGTATTTGGCTGTGCTGTGATTTGATTTTGTATCCACCAGCAGGATACAAGGATGTGCCCGGAAGTCCTGGAGTTCAGAGATGGTAAATTCAGGGGTAACGATGTTAAGGTGTACTTTGTCTCCTAGAGAGAGGGTGATGAACCTGTGAAACAGTCTACTAGTGGAGAGACTGGACATGAAGACAGCATAGGCATTCAAGGTAAGCCAGGACAAATTCCTGCTTACTAAGGGGAAATACCTGCAAACTAGTACATATGTATTCATCCCCGCTTAAGAAATTTGGGGGGGGGTGCATGATGCACCTAGAGTCCCTTCAGTCCATAAATGGCTATTTTAATTTCTTGTTATGTTAAACCTTGGGCCATTGAACAAGTTACATTTCCTAACAATTTGGAATTGTACTGTACTTACAAACTGTATCACACAGTACATTGACTAAGAAATGAAAATGTGTTCTACTGTTTGTTTAGCATGCATTCAATATCTGGTTGTATTTTTAATTATTATGCATTATGTATTTATTGCTATATAGGGGCTATGCAATGGACCGACTCAAAATATGCCATTTATTTTCAAGTGCGAGGGTGCAGCACCAAAACCCAGGAGTGGCACAGCCACAAGTGAGTTGTAAAAGTTCTGCACTCTCATAAGTGATGGTGAACTGTGCCATATTTTGGCTGTTACATATTCCATATACTGCATATGCCATCAGTTTTACTAGCTTACATTTTAAATCTGAAGTTTGTTTGAAGATTTGACTGTTTCCCTTTTGATTTTAACTGTTGACATCAGAGCTGCACTAGGCGATTATGATAGCTGCTCTCTGGTTTGTTGTTCCATTGGAATCATATTGTACTAACCTTCAAGACCTCCATTGTGACAGCAGTAACAGTGTCATATTTTTGATATCTTGCTATTACTGATACCAGCCAAGATATCATTTTTATTTTGTAATTTTTATCCCTTCTCCTGTTGTATGCGTCGATCGTTTCTTACATGTATACATATCTTAAAAAAAAAAATTTAATTGCAACTACCACAAAAAAAATATGTATATATATATATATATCTTACACACGCTCAGCTGCGTGGACTTAATTCGCTCTGCACCTACCATAAGCAACTTTAAAGACAAGGTTTGGTCACCAGCAAACAACAATGCAGTTTTGGTACCAGAACCCCCATACATATGTCAAGGACTTGTATATGTAAACTGGGGTTTAGTCCTTTGCATTCATTGATAGGTGAGGCTTAGTCTAGAGCTCAAGTCCTAGTTCCCTGCTCCTGACATCGCAGCTTTGGACTGTGGAAATGACTGTGATGTCACAAACAGAATATTATGATTTTAGTTCAGAGGTGCTCTTTGGGCGACAAGAGATCTGGGGTTCTTTTGTTAGATCTAGGTAGAAATCAAAAGCTCCAGGGCTCGAGCCTAGAGATGTGAAGGCTTACTTTGCTGTCCAAGTTCCAGCAAAGTTGCGAAATTTACATTTGTGAGTAATTTTGCAAAGTTTACCATTTCGACGCTTCTCAATGAATTTTCCTGGTGAAGTGCCACTTTTTCAGGCAATGGAATCTGCATAAATTCACTTGAAAACATGCCAAATAGTCTCTCCAAAACTTTGCAAAATTGTCACTTTGCACTTCCGGAAGTTGGCAAACTTTGAGAATTAAGTCTCAAAGCGAAGTTTGCCTGCTTTGCACATCTCTGTTCGAGCCTTTGAAAGTTGTGATGAACTGTAGATTTTGTTTTTTGAAAAGTATTTATTTATTTATAATGTACTTTGATAACTGGGTAAAGTGCACAGGGAATATGGCCCATGTTAAGGGGCGAACTGAACTGGATACATTTAAAAACAAGTATAACAGGCAGCCCAGTGCCGCATAGGAATAAAATAGCAGATAGAACAAACAAGAAATTTTAAGGTAAAACAACTACATTTACATTGTTCACACAAAAGATTATGTTTTACAAAATAACTTATTATAGCAGTAACATTTAACAAAGCTCTGGACCCATATTTGCTGCTTTCAGCAAAGGTCTAGGCTCACTGGATCTCTTTTATTGCTAAGTTCTGGTTTGGTTTGCTCTCCTGTTATCTCTCTTCCACCTTTTCCTCTTTACACCCAGCTTCCTAGTCCCATTGTTCTGTTGATTCCCACTCCTTCTCTCTTTTTTTTTTTTTTATCATCTAACATTTTTATTGATTTTCCAAGCTTAGCACAACATTGATAGGATACACATTACAGTGCCATCTATATCAACATTAACAGGTCCAATTAGAGTCAGACTTTTGCTGTCCATCAGACTATACATCATGTGTCAATATACCTGGCTTGGGAAAGAAACAACTCATCTTAATATATCTGGAATTACATAATAGATTCCAAACCATTTATACCTTACATTATCTGTCTACATCATACTGTAAGCAGCCATAGACGCACCTTTAGAATGGTAAGTAAAAAACAGCTAGTTAGAATGGACCAGACAAGCCTACTATAGGTGGAGTCGGCCACTAAAATAGCAGCCATGCCAAGAAATATCCAGGGAGTAACTGTGAGGTGGGAGATAATCAGAAAACACAGATCACAGTGGTGGGAAACAAAAGCACGAGTTACCTTTGGAGAGGGGGAGACCCTATCTGTTATCATAGCCCATATTTAGCCAACGGGGGTTTTGCAATGGGGGGGTGCAACCATGCAGATATGAGAATGCAAATATGCATCCCATTTAAGATGGTAACCAGTCAGTTTACCCTTAGCTACTGCTGTGAGTCTCTCAAAGACAGCTAGTCTAGCTATAGCCGTACGCCAGTGTGAAATTGTAGGGGATGAGGGGTTCCTCCATTTTAGCAAAAGAGCTCTTTTTGCCTCCATGACTACAGCCAATAACCACATTTTGCTGTAATAGGAGAGTGTGGCCAAAGGGGAGACATCCCCCAGTAACAGGAGGTAGTGCTGAAGGGTGATTTGTGTGCCTACTATGGTGGAGCAATCCTTCAGGACTTGCGTCCAGAAAGTATGTATTGCTGAGCAAGACCAGAGTATGTGAAATAAGTGGGCCGGAGAAGATTGACATCTCCAACATTTATCTTGCAAAATGAGCTGACAGCTGAAAAGGACTGCAGGGGTCCTATGCCATCTGAGTAATATCTTAAGCTGCAATAATTGGCTCTTGGAGTCTTCATAAGCTGTATGTGCCACCCTAAGACATTCTGACCACTGCTGGGGAGATATAGGGTGAGGAAGGTCTCGGTCCCATGCCGCTTTGCTAGGTAGGGAGGTGTCCAGCTGAATGTCTCTAAGTGTTCTATACGGGGCACCTACAAGGCCCTTGCCACCGTTGGGTTGGTGAAGATTGTCTGTGCAGTTTCATTTGGGCTGGGATAAGGCAGACTTGAGAAGGGGGGTAAAGGCACTCTTTAATTGAAGAAATTTCCAAAAACCTTGGGATGGTAGGTCGTATTTGCCCCTGAGCTGTTCAAAGGACATCAGCACATATGTGTCTGGAATGAGGAGATCTGCAACCGTACTGATGTGCTTAGAGGCCCAAAGTTTCCAAAGAATCAGCTTGCGGTCCACCATGATAAGAGGATTATTCCAAATCGGGGCATAGCGAAGAGGGGGAAGATACTCCGCTTTCGGAACTTTAGCTAGGGCCATCGCCCTATGCCAGGACCTGCATGTCTCTTTCATAAGGGGCATCAGATGTTGACCCAGGGATGGCTTACCAGACAGTAAAGAATAAAGGGGAAACCTGGGTGACAGGTTGGCTTCTAGCTGAATCCACGGGGAGGGGGCAAACCAGGCCACCGCCTGGGCACCCAAAAGACAAGTTGATATCCCATGAACCAGGGGAGGTTCGGACCCCCCCGGTCCAGTGGGCACGCAGCTTCGCACGTCCCCATCTAGGGGCATTGCCCTCCCAGAGGAACAGTGCCACCAGCCTGTCTAAGGCCTGAAAAGGTTTCTGAGTGAGAGGAATAGACAGGTTTGCAAGCAAGTATGAAACCCTGGAGAGAATAAACATTTGAATAGCTTCAACTTTCCATTTCAAGGTGAGGTGTAATTTCCACCACCGTTGTATCTCGGCCGCTAACGATGCCAAAAAGGGGGAGAATTAACTGGTTCTAAGTCTTTCCAGGCTGATGTAATAGTGATTCCCAAATAGGGGAAACCTTGTGGGGCCCAGGTGATATCCATGCCAATCAGACAATGCCTACTGCATTTCTTATTTAGTGGGGAGAGTGTGGTTTTCTTTTGGTTTACCCAGAGTCTTCACAGGGAAGCGAACTCTTGCAGGATGGACAGAATCAAGGGCACAGAGGCTTGCGGATGAGAAAGCGTAAACAACATGTTGTCTGCATAGGCGTTGACTAGATATGAAGAACAACCTACTGTGATACCAGTGATACTCGGGGTAGTGGTAAGCTTCCTTATCAGTGGGTCAAGGGCCACCAGAAAGAGTAGAGGGGAGAGCAGGCAGCCCTGCCTGGTACCTCTGTACAGGGTTAAAGGGAGGGCGATATCCTTGTTAGTAAAAATTTTGGCTGTGGGTAGGTTGTACAGAGTAGATACCCAAGAGCAAAAGTGGGGTCCAAAACCATACAACCGAAGAACCTGATGCAGGTATGCCCACTCCAGAGAGTCGAATGCCTTGGCAAAATCAATTGCCAAGGCAGCCATGGGAGTATTGGACTATAGCGCCAACCATTTAAGGTTAAGGATAAGCCGTAAGTTATCCACACTGGATTTCCCCGCTAAAAACCCTGTCTGCGAGGGGTGAATCAGCCCTGCTAAAAGAGGGGACCGTCTGGCCGCCAACACTTTGGCCAGTACCTTGGTATCCACTGGGAGGTGCGATATGGGCCTGTAGTTCACGCAGAGTAAACCATGTGATGCTTTTTTTGGGATCAACTTGATAAGGGCCTCCAGCATGGTAGAGGGGAGTGAGGTGCCCTTCTGGGCTTCCTGAAGAGCATTTAAAAGGGGGGTAGTGATCTCATCCTGTAACAGTTGATGTAACTCAACGGACATCCCATCTGGACCCGGGGCCTTCCCTTTAGCCATATGTGATAAGGTCAGATGAAGTTCATCTTGGGTAATTGGGGCATCCAAAGCATGGGCCTGTTTGTCAGAGAACACCGGTAGGTGGGCTTCTTGGCAGAATCCTTGTAGGCGCTGAGTTATCTCAGCATCGGACAGAGTGGTTTGGGACTGATAGAGTTCTTGATAAAATTGGTACATGGTTTCATTAATAGCTTTGGGCATAGTTGCTACCTTCTCCTGTTTAGTCTTTAAAGTGAGGATCCTAGAGGACACCTGCTGCTTTCGGAGGTAATAGGCTAGAAGCTTCCCCCCTTGTCCCTTCCCTCCCAGGAGCGATGTTTGGCTCGAGTTAATTGCCACTCCACCTTCCTATTTAGCAATATATTAATTTTATATTTTAGGCCGGTAATGTCAGCCAGAAGGGGGTAGTTAAGTGGATTAGCCGTGGATAACTTAAAGCGCCTTTCCAGACTTGCAAGTTCAGCTTGCAATGCAGATATCTGTTGCACCCTCTGCTTGTTTTTAGCCGTCGAGTAGGACATAATTCTCCCTCTTATAAATGCCTTGAAGGCTTCCCATGCTACAGTTGCACTGGTTTCCCCTGGGGTATTAAGGGTGAAATAGGCATGGGACTCTTCCTTTAAAAAGTCACGAAATGCTACATCCTGCAGTAAAAGTGGATTACACCTCCATCTTGTTGAAGGCGTTCCTTGCCCTGGGGGCAAAAAAGTGATTGTCACCGGGGCATGGTCCGATATCAGTATGCTGCCAAAGGAGGTAGCCATTACTCCTGGAAGAGCAGCATAGTTGGCCAACCAAAAATCAAGCCTGCTATATGTCCCGTGTACATTTGAAAAAAAGGTGTAGTCCCGCCCATTCAGGTGGCGAAGTTTCCAGGGGTCCACCAATCCCCATTCAGATATTAGAGTGTTTAAGGATTCTAAAATTCTCGGATGAGACTGTGGTGTGGGGAGAGATTTATCTAAAAAGATATCTCTCAACAGGTTGTGGTCCCCACCCAGTAAGATTGGAATGTCGAGTTCCTCAGCTGAAAGTTCCGCCAATGCCTGGCTCAGATCAGGGTAGACATCTCCCATATCTGAGTTAAAGCCATAGACATTAGCTATGATGGCTTTGCCACCTGGATATGACAACTTGGCCATCACCCATCTACCCTGTGTATCCCTACTCTGAGTCTCCACAGTCCATGGGCCCGAGTTCCATAGTAGGATAACAACATCTTTGGATTTCGCGGAGGCACAACTAGCTATCACTGTACCCACCCAAAGCTTCTTTAACCACTGGACCGTGCGGGTGGTAAGGTACGTCTCCTGGAGTAGAGCAATGTCCGCCTTCATAGAGTTTAAAAATTTCAGCATTTTGGTGCATTTTACCGGATGGTTCAGTCCACGCACATTCCAAGAGACGCACTCCCAGCCACACGGTCCAATTGCGGTCTGAGTCATTCTTTTGTACATCACCCAATATATAATAGAAGAAACAGGTACTCACCGATCCAGTGGTAGCAGTGAAGACAGGTGAGTGAGAAGGAAGAGAGGAAAAGGGAGGGGGGAATACCTGGGTAACGGCTTATATTGGAAATATGTGCCACCAGTAATCTCAGGAGGTATGAGTTGAAAGAGAAGGAGTAGTAACAGAAGAGGGTTCTCCGTCTATGAGCTGCAGAGGAAATCTAAATGACACAAGAGGAAAAAAGATAAGATATTAGCTATAAAACTAGATTAACTGTACAGGTAACAAGGACAATTGTCCAACAACAATGTCAGAATCACACAGTGTAATCTTGCTATACACAATGTAAACTCAGTTATGGTGCCGAGGTGAACATGTGCGAAGGGTGATTGGTACACCCAGCAGCCACACTGTTTCAGACACCAAAGATATAAAGGGGGAAGGTTGCACCAGACATGGGTGATCTGTCTCAGCCCGCCACCGTCGGATTGGAGTTGAGACCTTCCTCCTAGAGTTGGGGTATTCCCAATTCTTCTGACCAGTCTGAGATAGAAACAGCATCCTTGTCCATTGGGTGCTAGGATGTATCCATCTGGTCGCATAATGGGATGTGGGGAAGGGGGATCAAACGGCCTCTTAGTTGCCATTGTAAGTCAGGGTGTTGAGAGTATGGTTCGGGGAAAACAGGGACTAGGTGGGGGGGGGGATGGAGGGGGAGAATGGAGGGGGGGAGCATTGGAAATATCAGAGCAGAATGCCTGCAAGGAAGGCATGGCCATCTTGTGGTAGCACTAGGACCAACATTTGTGGGAGACGTTGCCCGTACGCCACCTTCAGTAGATAGGGAAAAGCACAAAAGGAGCTAACAATACAGGGCAGCACCATACAGCAGAGGCCTGCAGCTACCCAAAAAGATAGTCGCATGTGCACTATCGGAGAGAGCAGGGCTCTCAGAGACAAGGATCAGGTCTCTTCTGAGACGGTGGCAGCGAAGGAGGAGGAAAAAGGGGGCAAAGAAGCACTCCAGCCTTGCCCTCGTCCTTTAGGGGATATGGCAGTCCAGACCAGCCACTAGAAAAAATAGTCATATCTCTCCAAATCTCAAAGCATCACGCATTTTTAAACAGCTCTCCCTTGCTTGGTGTCGCCAGAGCTTCAGCAAAAGTTCTAAGTTCTGGTTTAAGCAGGTCTTCAGTCGCTGCTACACCCTCTTCGGCTTCTTCCATGGTTTCCTTCCAATCCAATGGGACTGGGTCTTCCAGGTGTCCCACCGGTTGGCTCTGTGGGCTCCAGGTGCTTTCCCGCATCCAGGACTGATCTGTCCGCTCGGGGAAGTTTTGCCGGGGGGACACAGCAGGGTTGTCTGTGGCTGAGGAACAGGGGCTTCTAGCCCTCTGATGCTGCTTCTTTGGGCAGGAGGAATCGGGAGAGTCCACTGATTTGGCTGTTGCACCCTCGCATGGTGTGCCAAGCTTAAGCTGAGTGGCATCTTCTGTTACTGGGGCCTAAAGCTGTCGTTGCGTGAGGGGGTCCTTATTGTGGGGGACCTGTCTGTCTGCGATCAGGGTCCCTGTGAGCAGCATTACTCTTGCCATTGGTTCCGTGCTGTACGTGGTCTCATGGTTCCCAGAGGCGTCTGGGAGATGTAGTCCCTGATAATAGGCCAGGCCAATGGCTCCGGATCCAGGATTCAGCATCCCGAGGGGACTCAGCTAGAAAGGACTGACCATTCTTTGATATATACAGGGAGGTAAGATTCTTGAATCTGTATTGTATGGCATTTGTGCTCAGCACTTTATTCAGCTGATTATAGGCCTTGCGTTTAGCTGCAACCTCTTGAGAAAAATCTCTATAGAATGAGATAGTATGTCCCTTCCAGGTCAGCTCCCCAGCTTCCCTCGTAGCCCTGTGTATTTTCTCTTTCGTGGAGAAATGCAGTATGTAGGCTATTATGGTCCGGGAGCTCTTACTACTGTTCGGCCTGCCAGGGACACGATGAGCACATTCCACCCCATAGGCTCTTTCCAGCGTTCACCGAGAAGCTGAGGAATCCAATCATTCAGGAATCTCTCCATGTTTGGGCCTTCTGTCCCCTCAGGCACCCCCAGGATCCTGATGTTGTTTCATCTGCTTCGGTTTTCCTGGTCCTCTGCTGTGTGCCACAACTTAGCTAACTTAGTTTCATGGTCCCTAAGCCTGTGAAGGGTATTCAGGTATTGGGTTTCTAGCTCCTCCACACGTTGATCAAGGACATTATGCTGGTCTTCAAGATGGCGAACATCAGCAACATTACCAGCAAGGGATGCACCGATTGTATCCATCCTACTGATTAGCGCCTCCAGCATTTTGGTAATGTTCGCCAAGGCCTCCCCCCACTTGCGGGTGTTCTGCTGAATTGAGGGCTGATCCGGACTCTGTGCACTCACCGGGGCTGCAAACCTGCTCCATTTATTTACACCGACCTCCCAAATTATAGGCAGTTGCAGTATTGCTGAGTAATCTCTGGCCCGATACTAGTCCTGCTAGGGCACCCACTGCCCATGTAGCGCCTCCCGACAGGAAAAAGGGGGGGGGGGAGAGGTAACTATGAGTCGCTGATCCGCCGATGACTGCGCTTAGGCCTCACATCGGGTAGACTGTGCCGAGATCGCGCTCTGCGCACTTCATGCAGGATACTGGAGCATGGCCATCCTCCTACCGAAACACCTCAGCAGTGAGTACCAGCGGTAAGTCAGGATGTGTCCCGTCAGCACAAGAGATTTTTCAACCCAGCATGGCAGTCAGATATGGGCAGATTTTCACCGGGCTAGGGCAGAGTGAAAGAGTCAAGCAGCCATCTTCTCTGGGTCCAGGCAACGCCCTGATTCCCACTCCTTCTCCATTTGTTTGTGCCAAGTCCTGTGTCGGACAGTCTGCTTTCTCCTTCAGCTCCCCTTCTCTGGTCCTCCCTCCCATCCTACATTCATGCTGCCTCCTCCCCTTCATCTTTGAAGGCTCTTCTACACACCCACACCATTTATACCTGTTCTTGCACTTAACTTTATTGGTGGTTTGTGATCTCTGTTTCTTCCCTCTGCCACCTTACTTATTTCCATGCCTCACCAGACCAAGCCACCCATTTCCTGACTTTTTACCAAATGGTGCTATATTGAAAATTGTAAATTGTACGCTGTACTCTGTTTGCTGATTTATTCCATGTTTCTGCACTTGTCCTATTTATACTGCTGTTACATTGTCATTTTGTATTAATGCTGTTGTATTCTTCCCTCGTATCCCTTCCCCCAGTACATCTCTGGAAACGAGCTGTTATGGCTCAGTAGGTTTTTCCAGGTAAAACTCTTCTAGTAACTAACTAACTATCTAACTATTCTTAGATTACTAAATAGTAAAAAATTCAAGACTCGAGTTCCTGAAGCCTGGGTCTAAAAGCTTTTGCACCCGTGAATAACCCTCCGTTGTAGATGACCAGTAAGGAGTAAAGCTTGTGTTTTCATGTAAATAAATGCACTTAGTAATGAATAATCAAGTGCTTTTATTTTTGCAGTGTAATACAGTTGAGTCTTCTATTTCCTATCACTTTAAGATGAAGCTGCTTGCAAATGCCATGATTAACTCATTGTCATCAGCCTTTGAACCCTATGTTCTGTCATATGCGCTCTGCTATTAACTGGCACCCAGTTGTAAACATTGACTTAATTTTTTTCCCCTAATTAATAAATGAAATAAAGAATTACCCACCATCAAGGTATTGGTATATTTGAGTGCACAGGAGATGCAAACCAGACCTTGGGGAGTACAAGTAAAATGACAGTCTATTACTGATCTTACTCAACACCTTGCCCCCGAGTTGTAATTCTAAACGCATAATGGCTAAGACCTTTCCAACCCGCACTTTGCATCACTGATTATTGTACTATTATTATTTTGATATTATTTAGTTATTATTTTATTGATTATTTTGATATTATTTAATGTTTGAGAAAGGTGACACACACACAGCTCCGGAAGCCAAAGTCCTCTATTTATTGATTCACTGGTCCCATAATGCTGCAGTGCCCTCATCTCCTATCACTCAGAGGAAACCTGCTTGAAAATGGCATAATTAATTCATTGATATTGGTCTTTAAATCATGGATGCAGTGTGGTCTAGTGTGCAGGTAAGTTGTCTGGTGCTTAGAGCACCAGCTTGGGAACCAGAAAATTGCAGGTTCAAACCCCACTAAAGCCAAATAGAATCAAATAGTCGCTGTGTCACCATGGGCAAGTCACTTAACCTCATAGTGTTCCAGTTCACTCAGCTGAGGCAATGGGTAGAAGCGGGATCCCACTGGAAATTAAATGTTGCATCTCATACCAAATGTTGCATCTCATACCACCATATAAATATTTCTTGTTACATTAAATATCTCAAGCTACTTTAAGTAATATATATATATATGTTATATATATACATATATATGTACTCTTAATTAAACATCTCAAGCTACTCTTATTTCAAGTAACCATATATAAATATACATACTACCTTAAATAGCACATATATATATCTCCTGCTTCACTGGTAATTTTTTATTTATATTGCACTCTCCTGAGCAGGATTTGAACCTGGGGACATCAGTTCCTGGTGGCCCACAACCGGTTGCTCAACCTTCCAGGCCTCCCAGTCAACTAGGGTTTCTCCCCTGCTATCAAGCTATTCTCACTACTTGGGGTGTGTTGGTAGCTTACCAGAGGCACGCTGGCTCTATCACCTCACATTGCCTTTTGCTTCTTCCATAGCTCTGCCACTAGGGACATTGCTGGTATAAATCATTACCAGCTCTTGCAACTAATTCCTCCTACCCCACTAGGGTCACCATTGAGCTAAGCTTGCCACACAGGATGGGAGGACAGATATGCTTTACTGGCAGAGCTATCCACCTACTACTTCCCCTTACAATTATCCTCATACTGTGTATACTAACCACAAGGCTGTCGAATCATTTGGACAACCCTGTCATAAACTGTACTAAGACAGGACAGAGGAAGACCATGAGCTGGACACCCCCCCTCATCCCACCACACCCTGCAATCAATCCAGTTTGTCGCATCTTCCAAGCTGGACTTCACCCCAATTGTGTACCTCTATGCATGCCCATACCCTTCGCAGGATGGGCATTGGGCAAGGATCCTAATACGGTCTGCCCAAGGGATCAAGAAGACTATGTCTTTTCCCAAGGATCTTAAGGAAACCAATTCTAATCCTTCTACTAATCTCTGGGAACATCCACCCAAACGCGGGCCCTTGCCCAACCCCCCCCCAAGGCCACTGCTTCATCCAGCCCTCTAACATTCGAGACCTTGAACACTGGAAGCCTACTAGCTAAACTTGCACAATCTGAAGCGTGGATGGCACAAGTCCAGCCAGATGTCATGGCTTTCAATGTATATCGCTGACCAAGTAGTCTCTGTCCCTGGATACAACATCTAAAGGCAAGACAGCATTGGGGAAAAGGGGCAACTGCCTAATCTACACCCGCAGCAATTTACTATGCCACAGAATCCAGCTCGCTAATACCACAAGCTACTGCGAATGCTGAGCAGTCAAAATCTTGCTGGGTAGGGGACAGAAGTGTTTGGTCCTCATGGCAGTTTTCATCCCCCCTGGGCGGCAGCAGACAGGGACAGAAGCCTTCGCCAGCTACTACAGGCAGGCCAGCCAAAACAAAGAAACCATTGTAATGGGGGACTTTAACTCCAGCTGGTCCTCCGGCTCAAGTGCCTCACATAGCAACACTATCGCCAGTCTACACCTAACCCAGATGATGCAGAGCAGCACCACAAAAAACTACCAAACGGGAACTAGCATCCTAATCGACTGGCTGCCATCTACACATTCAGATAGATTAACTGAGGTCATGGTACTACCAGACACGTTGAGTGACCACTCACCCATCAAATGTGGCTGGTCAGCAAAGCAGATAAAGCTCCACCCAGACTAGGCAAAACAGGGTTATTAGGAACAGTGAAATGGCTAATTTCAAAAACTGCCTCGCAGGAATAGATTAGGGTTTCCTGGACTTGTGCCCCAATATTGACTCTGCCCTTCAGTTTTTCATAAAGCACTTCAGTACCGCAGCAGAAAAGTTTGCCCCTTACCGCAAGAAGATGGTAAGAGGCAAGAGCATGGAATGGATCACCTCCACCCTCTGTAACCTGATGTGACACTGGGATGACCTCTGGGCCAGGGCCAAAGCCACAGGGACAACTGCAGATATTCAAAAATTTAAAGCTGGACAGAGTATAGTGCAGTGGGCTAAGGTTCTGAGCTACAGATCTGGAGACCTGGGTTTGAATCCCACAGCTGCCGAGGTGCATACTGTGTGGTCCTGAGCAAGTCACTTAACTTCCTTATGCTCCCAGGTCGCATCTGAAAACAAGCTTCAGCTTAGTGTGCTGCTCCTGGTTAAACAATGTTCCCTTCCCTTCCCAACAAGTGTACATGGGCAGTCTGGTAAGCCAAGGCTACTTACCACAAGGAACAGCAAGTACAGCACTGGGGCGATGGGAGGAAGTTCTGGACCTCAATCAAGAACCTACTCGGGACTGATGACAAGGCACCCCCCTCAATGCTGAACCACAATGGAGAAATCATCCTCGAGAGAAATATCATTGCCAACATCTTCAATATAGCCTTCACGGACTACAGTACAGTCCTCCCTCCCAAGGAAGCTTCCGATTCCCATGCTGGGCTACCCTATACACAGATACCTGAAAACCCAAGCACAGCGCTCTGCCCCAACTTCTACTTCAGGCAGGTGACAGTGAAGGAAACCAGAAAATACCTAGCGAGAGTTCTGGGCAAAGCAAGGATGGGAGGCAATTGGATTGATGTGAAGTTAATCTCAAGTGCACTCTCAGAGGTTACCAAACCCATCACTAAAATGTTCAAACTGTTGATCTGTCTTTCCGAGTTCCCCTCAAGGTGGAAAGCTGTGCTGGTCACCTCTGTGCTGAAAGGAGGTAACCGTTTGCTTATAATCAACTAGAGACCCATCTCAATTCTGTCCCCGCTCTCCAAAGCACTGGAAAAATCACTGCCGACCAACTCACTGAATACCTCCTAAAATACAACCTACAATGCCCCTGACAGCATAGCTTCCGAAGGATGCACAGCACCAACACTGCTCTAATAGAATTTACCAACTACATACACGAGGCACTGGACCAGGGTCATATGGTTGGGGCAGTCTTTAGCGACCTAATGAAGGCCTTTGACATGGAGAATCACCACCTTCTTCTACACAGACTAGACTGCCTAGGCCTTTCCCCAGAAACCATTAACTGGTTCAGTAGCTACCTGACCGGGCATTCACAGCAGGTCAAAATCAGTGGTGATATCTCTGAACCCAGAGAGGTCATGGTGGGTGGCCCCCAGGGTTCAGTATTGGGACCCATCTTATTCAGCCTTTTTGTGAACAGCCTTCCTGACACGTGCCCATCAGTCAAAGTCCATGCTATATTTAGACGACACTGTGCTATTCTTCTGAGACTGCAGCCGGAACGTTCTTACCAGCAACCTGCAGAGTAATTTTAACCACCACCAGGACTGGTTTAAAAATAATTGACTTGTGCTCAATAGCAAAAAAACCAAAATGATGCTCTTCACTGGTCACCAAAATAGGAAGGACACCCTCCCGCTAACAATAACAAACTACTTGGGTGCTGTCCTGGAGCAGGTGAACTCTTTCCGGTACCTGGGGGTCATGACCGAAGAGTCCCTATCATTTGTGGAACACATTGCCAACCTCTCCCAGATTGTAAATAGGAAATTAGGAACCCTCTATAGGCTTTGGTTTTGCCTCTACCTGGAGGCCAAGCAATTGGCTGTTAATGGCACAATCCTCCCAATAGTCGACTACGGGATTGTTGTCTACGGTGTGGCCTCAGATACCACCCTACACCATGTCCAGACAATGCCCAACAAGGCATGTTGGTTTGTGCTTGACGCTGATCATCTTTTGCACACCTGCACTTTATACTATCGGACCAAGTGGCTACCGCTGCACAACTAGATCAAATTCCAGACCTGGTCCCTAGGGAAGAAAGCTCTGCTTGGGCTAGCACCATCCTCACTTCAGGCACTATTTTAGCCTACCCCATCCCTTCATTCCACCAGAAGTGTCTCAAAGTAGGCCGTGGCGGCGCAATTCAGGAGGACAACCCTTAACAGGCGAGCCGTCACAGTAAGGGCCCCTACCTGGTTAAATGAACTCCCTTATGCCATCACATGTCTTGCACACATTGGCCAGTTCAAAGCAGCACTGCTGAACTCCCTCACCCCACCTGAACACTGCAACTGTCCAACTTGACTGCTACTTCACCTCACCTGTACACTGCAACTGCCTGACCTGACTGCAACTTCCTCCCCTACAATCTTTGACTGACTTCAGACCTTTCCTCCCCTATGCCAGTACAAGTCATTCAGTACTATACCTAGCTGAGTTGTCTAAACCCTGCTGGCTGACACATACTACCACTGGCCTGTTGACTGTCACCCACTTTGCAATTGTCAGTTCTGCTCCCCTCAGCTATCAATTCACCCATGCCTATCTTACTCCTTCTTCCTCTCCACCCACCTCCTCCCCACAACTTCTGCCTGCCTTGATCTAAGCAAATTGACTAACTCCTACTTCCTACGGTCTGGTATCTGCTTCCACACTTTCCTCATCCCAGAGTCCACTGACTGGTGGTTTAACTACCCCTCAGTAAGGTCTACATGTGCCTCTGGCATCCCAATTCTACTACTGCTGTTCTTTACTGCTGTAAATGCAACTGTTTACTGACTGTCTTCTGCCAGTGGTATACCCCCTGCTACCACTTCAGGACAGTGGGCATGAGTTTGTCTGTACTACCAATGTAACTTAGACAAAGCTGGTAGCTGCAACCTATTTATTCTGCTTATGGAAACGTGAGTTTCTGTAATACCCTGGTTAATAGACAATGCTTGTTTAGTTGCATCTGTTCCCCTCCCTTTGAAACTGTTATGTGTTCCCGTGCAACATTATTGACCGACGAGGAACCTTTGTAAATGAGCTTTTAGCTCAAAGTTTTAATTCTGAGTATTCAATAAATAAACAAAAACTGGAATAACCAGGGTAAACAGACTGTGAATAAATCCACATCATAGGCAGACACAGGTCAAGCTTCCTCACACTGTCCAACATCATGTTTGACTAAGCCTTGCCATAGAGGGACCTCCTGTAATAGTCAGAGGGTACTGTAGTTCTGACTTTTATGTCCAATGTCCGTTCATACCATAGGAGAATGGAGGGCAAACAAGAAAAAAGGGGGTTAGAAAGCAGAATGGTAACAACATATGACAGACATCATGTGTGCAAATGCTACAAATCTAGGAAATAAGACTCCAGCCGTAGAGGCCATCATGGCAGGCTGACCTGGATACTGTGGCCATTACGGAGTCATTGTGCACTGAAGATCATGACTGGGACACAGCCATACACTCTATACTCCATTAAGAAAAGACAGGATGGGAAGGAAAGGATGTAGTGTGGTGCTTTATGTGAGGGGAAAGCATAAATACGATGGAGGTACAGGGAGGGGTAGAAGCACTGTGGGTCACCCTGGAGATGGTGCATGGAGCCAGTATTTGCACTGCCATGATCTATCGACCTCCAGAACAGGGGAAGGAGTTAGATAAGGCACTGGTGGATGCCATTAACAAGATGACTTTAAAGAGGGAGATGCTGCTGGTACAGGACTTCAGTCCGCTGGATGTAGATTGGAGCCTCACAGTTGCAGCTTCAGTTAGAAGCAAAGTCATCTTGGACTCCCTGCAGAGGGCATTCCTCAGGCAACTGGGTCAGAGATCCCACTCATGATGGGGCAGTACAGGACCTGTACCCACCAACAGGGACAGTGTTGTAGACATCAAGGTGGGATGTCACCTGGAGACCAGTGATCACTGTACAGTGTGGTTAAACATAAGGATGGCTGTGGAATCGAACCACACAAGGACAATGGTCCTGGACTTTAGGAGAGTGCATTTTAAAAAGATGGGTAAATACCTTTGGGATGACTTGGCAGGGGTTGGGGGAGGAGATGACCTGAGTGGGATGGAGGAACAGTGGGTGAAGCTAAAAGGGGCATAGTGAAGACAAACCACTGTATCAAGCAAGTGAGCAAAAGCAAGAGAATAAGGAGGTCGTTGTGGTTCTTAAAAGAGGTGGCTGAAAAGGTAAGGGCTAAAAGGATAGCATTCAGAAGGTATAAGGAGATACAGAGGGAAAATAGGGAAGTGTATCAGGGGAAGCAGGGAAAGCAGTAAGAAGCACAAAGGTGCAAACTGAGGAGAGAATAGCCTAGGCAGCAATGAAACAGGACATGTTTGTAAATATATAAGTGAATAAAGGAAGCCAAAGGGATGGACTGAAAGGTTAAGAAAGGAAGGTTAATAATCTGCGTTGTTAGATAAAATATATAAGAAATGGCCTTAGACACTTAGATATAGGTTTCTAATGTGTATTCACTGAGAACTGAGCCCAGTGAACCTGTAGCTTAATGGTTAGAGCGCTGGAACGGCATACCAGAGATCTGAGGTTCAAATCCCAATAGGTCACACTTTTCCTTTTGCATTTCCATCCTTGATTTAAAAATATGTATGCCTTGCAGGGGTTAAACTGCACTGAGAGAAGTGGTATTTCTAACATTGGTTCCTAGTTGCGTAATTACGCAACACTACAGAAAGGAGTGTGTGTGGCTGTATGGAAATTCCTCAGATGCTTTGACCAGTGAGCCTGTAGCTTAATGGTTAGAGCGCTGGAACGGCATACCAGAGATCTGAGGATCACATCCCAGTAGGCCACACTTTTCCTTTCTCATTTCCATTCTTGATTTAAAAATATGTTTACCTTGCAGGGGTTAAATTGCACTGAGAGAAGTGGTATTTCTAACTGAGAACGAGCAGTAATTTATTTGTTCATTTTCTATTTTTCCTTTTTATGTGTCTTGTAACTAACATATCAAATAGCTTTCATAATGTTTTGGGATTTATCCTTGCATTAATCAAAGTATGAGAAATTACTGAATAAATTCTGGTTAGGCAAAGGGGGTAGGAATTATTTTTTATAATATTGTTACCCTGTATCGAACGTTCTGTTTGTTTGTGTATGCGTCTGGTTCACTTTAAAACTTCAATAAAAATATTATGCAAACAAAAAAAGGAAGGTTAGGACTGTGCAGAGGGGAGGCTTGAAAAAGGTAGACATCCTGAACAAATACTTTTTTTTACCTTTCACAGAGGAAGGAGAAAGGAAGGTGCTACAACCAATTAACAACAGCTTTGGAGGGAGGGAGGGAGATGTGCACTAGTCCTTTTTCATAGGATAGAGTCCTGAAGGGGCTCATTAATCTGAAAGTAGATAAAGTCATTGGACCAGACAGGGTACATCCAAGGGTATTGAGGTATCTCAGGGAGGTACTGGCTGCACCTCTGACAGTACTGTTTAACAGCTGGTTGGTAACAGGAGTTGTTCTGGAGGACTGGAGGAGGGCAGATGTAGTCCCACTTCACAAAAGTGGTAGCAGGGAGGAAGCTGGTGACTACAGGCCAGTCAGCCTGATATTCATGGTGGGAAAGTTAATGGAATCACTACTGAAGGAAAGGATTGTGGAGTATCTTGAATCCAGTGGGTTACAAGACCCGGGCAACATGGGTTCATGCGGGGGGGGGGTTATGTCAGATTAATCTGATTTCTTTGATTGGGTGACCAGGGAGTTACATGAGGGTGGAGTGGTGGACATGGCTTACCTAGAGTTCAGTAAGGTGTATGACACTGTTCCACATAGGAGACCCATAAAGAAGCTGGGCAGCTTAGGAGTGTGTCCAAAGGTGATAAACTGGGTAAGGAATTGGTTAGGGGATAGGCAACAGTGGGTGTGGTAAACAGAGTTCACTCCGAGGAAGGGAAGTTGACCATTGGGGTGCCTCTTGGATCAGTACTGGGATGGGTTCTCTTTAATGTCTTTCTAAGTAACATTGCAGAGGAGTTGGAAGGGAAGGTCTGCCTCTTTGTGGATGACACCAAAATCTGCAGTGGCGGAGGGGAGGGGTGTGTCGAAAGAATGAGCAGAGACCTGAGAACTTGAGGAGTGGTCAAGGGTATGGCAGCTGGGTTTCAGTGTGAAAAAGTACAAATTCATGCACTTAGGGTACAGAAACCTTGGGGCAGAATGCAAAACGGGTGGAGAGGTATTAACGACTACCAAACTGGCAAGAGACCAAGGGGGCAATCATATTTGATGACCTACTGTAAAGGTGGCCAGGCAGTGCAACAGGGCAGTTGGCAGGGGTAGTGGTATGCTGGGGATGCATAGGGATAGGTATCACCAGCAGAAATAGGAAGGTGTTGTTGCCTCTGTATGGATCGCTGGTAAGACGTCACCTAGAGTACTGTGTCCAGTTCTGCAGACCATATCTCCGGAAGGACACAGAGTGGAGGCAGTCCGGAGGAGGGCAACTAAAATGCTCAGGGTCTGCATCAAAAGCCCTATGAGAGGAGACTAAAGGACCTCAATATTGTACACCCTAAAGGAGAGGAGGGAGAGTGGGAATGATAGAGACTTTTAAATACCTCACAGGAGGGAAGTATTTTTCAGAACAAAACATGCTCAAGAACAAGGGGACATGCAATGAAGCTGAAGGAGGTTAAACTGAGGAGTGATATGAGGAAGTACTTCTTCATAGAAAGAGTGGTGGGTGAATGCCTGGAGCAGCCTTCCACTGGAGGTGGTGGGGGTGAAAACAGTGTGGGAGTTCAGGAATGCATGGAATAGGCGTAAGGGAACATTAATGGAAAGGAAAGGGGTTGAAGAGCCAGAGATCAAATAGGGTGTGCTGTGATGCTGTAGGTAGAGAAAAATGGGCAGACTTGGTTGGCCAAGCAATCCTTATCGCACTTCAAGTTTTATGTTTCTATGAGACGGAATACAAGAGAAAAAAACATGATGTGATTTATAGTAAACCTTCCAGCACCACCACCACCACCACCACGCATGTCTCCTTTACTTAGCACTCTGTCTTTCCTACATGTTAGTTGTTAGAAGATAGGCCGGCGCCAGCCCAGTGGAGCAGAGGGTTGAGGCGCTGGCGCCCTACCTCAACCACGCCAGTGACGCGGGTTCGGGAATGGACTCAGGACACCGGGGGTCGGCTGGGGGAGGAGAGGATTGAGCGTCCAGAGGACTGCTCTCCTCTCCTGGGGTGGGACCAAGGGAGGCATCGCTAGGCAGTGGCCCCTAGTGGAGACTTGGGGCACTGCATGAGTGGCATGATGGGGACCCAGAAAAACAGAAACAGCTCCAGGTCCGATGGATGACGGCTGCCGCATTCTGCCGAAGGCTCTCCAGGAAGCCGCCTCACCACCTCAGTAGCACCCCAAAGCCTAACTGGAGTGCGCTGGTGATCCCCCGGCCGGTGCCTTTCCCCCTCGGAGGAGGGGGACCCACCCGGAGATAGGATAACGCCAGGATACTTTGGGGGTTGGCTGTAATGTGAGGACGGAAGAGGCCGCTCGACTGAGGGCAGTAGGAGTAGTCGGGGAATTAGCAGCCTGAAGGAGTGGGAGTCGCTGGAGAACGTAGGAGGGGGAAAAAAAAAAAAGAAGATAGGCCCATTGCCTCATTTCTATCTTCAGCTTTTCACTGGGTAAAGAGCACTTGTGTACCGAAAGTCCTTCTTAAGAGTGCAGAGTCCTAATGCAGTCTTAGGCTCCTGTCGCTGTACCCCCTGAGAATTCCAAGAACAGGAGCAAACGTTTGGAAGAAAGGGTTCAGCTTTTTAGTCCCCTGGTTCTAGAGCAAGATTCAATAATACCCTAAACTTGAGCACTCTGCTCTCACCAAGGCTTTTCAAAATCCCACTTGTAAACTATATAAGCAACCCCTGTACATGTCTCAATAAGTCTGATTCTGAATTTTATATCTGCTTTAATCTGCATAATGAGCACCAAACTGGTCTGGCAGTATAGCCTAGAGGATAGAATAATGAACTGTGAATGAACTTGGTACATCCAGCACCTGGGTTTGATTCCCACAACCTCCACCTGCCTACTGTGCGACTCTGAGCAAGTAACTTAAAGGAAAACTAAACCCTCATATTGTAAATTTTATTTGTTTCCATGTCAACAGACAACTATTTTTTGTTCACCTGTTAGAAGTGTATGCAATTGCTTTAGTTTGTTTTCGTATTTTGTATTAGGCCATGTAACTATCCCAAGGCTCTCCATTTGCTGTCTGTTGAACTCTCATTGTCCCTGAGAGCTGCATTAGCATGTGAGAACATGTTGTGTAATCACCCTTTAAACTCCACAGTATTAGATTGCAAAGAAACAAATTGCAGGAAGGTGTGAAACACTACATTTACCTTCAGTTAGCTTTGCAAACTGTCTGAGTTGTAATGCATGGTTTTTCCCTTTAAACTGCACTCAGTGTATGCATTTCCAGAGAGTTTTTGCAGGATACAGTATTTGTTCTTTCAGCATAGAGAGATACATGGTATAAACCGCTCCCTATGTCTAGGTAAATTCCTCTCAAATTGGAAATCTGCCTCCATCACAGCAATATTTAAAAGTGGGTATCGTACAAATACTAATAATTACCATCCTATCTCCATACTCCCACCCCTCCCCAAAGTCTTAGAGCAGATTGTATCTGATCAGCTTACAGAGCATCTCAATAAATACAACCTTCTCTGCAAACAGCAACATGGTTTCCACAAAAAGGAAACAGTACTACCACTGCCCTTCTTGAATTTACCACACACATACGCTCTGCACTGGATAAGGGTCACATCACTGGTGCTGTCTTCATTGACCTTACTAAGGCGTTTGACACTTGTCAACCACTCCCTCCTTCTAACCACATTGACCAATTTGAGACTATCTCGGGATGCCTTGGGATGGTTCACTGACTACCTCTCGAACCGGTCTCAACTGATCAAAATTAGGGAAGCTTTATCCAGTAGACTACCTATCCTCTCTGGTGTCCCTCAGGGGTCCATTTTGGGACCAATAGTTTTTAGCCTCTTCCTCAACTCCCTCCTTGAGTCCTGCCCTGGCAATCTATTACTTTATGCGGACGATGCAGTCATCTTCTCCTCCAACCCGGACCCTCTGCAACTTCACTACTCCCTCCAGTCTTCCTTCAGCTGTGCTGAAAGCTGGGTTAAAGTATTGCTATTCTCACACCCGCAGAATACCAGGAAGGTGCTCTGCCCAAAAGTGCTAACTTCAAATCTGACTCCGTTGGAGCAAGTGGACTCTTTAAATACCTGGGCATCACCTTGGACCCAGGCCTCAACTTCCACGAACACATACACCACTTATCAAAGGCCCTTAATGTCAGGTTGGAGCTTTTGCACTGCTATAAGCACTGCCTTACCCCGATGCCCTCAGGCTCGCTGTCTCCTACTCAGTCCTCTCTCTGCTTCACTATGGTATATTGATATATGGGGTGGCAAGCACCTCATCTCTAGTTGGTCTCTGTCTCTCCCTAAACAGAGCTTGCCGGCTTGTATTAGGTCACGACCGTCTTACATACATCTGCACGCTTTATAGTGCTACCAAGTGGCTTAATCTCGACAACAGCATTAGGTTCCACACCTGCCTTCTAGCTAAAAAAAATCACAATAGGCCTCTCCCCCACTGGACTTGCCCCCTTAATCCACCCAAACAACAAGATTAAGTACACTCGTAGCTCTGACCACCATCTCTTCTCGATTCCCCCCCAGCCGTACCTCTCAATTCCAGAGGTCTTTCAGCTACAGGGCCCCCTTGTGGATGAACAGCCTTCCCACCACCCTGGTAAACGAACAAAGCCTTGGTCAATGTAAAACCCTCCTTAGGGTCCACCTCCTGTCTTCACGTAATTGTGACTGCAACTGAACTCTGTCCTCTTCTTCCTCCTTTCTCTGACAATGGCTGCTGGCCTGCCTCTTCTCTTAAGTGCCCAAATGTTGTAATATATCTGCAGTTGTTATGTACTGTGTAATTAACTATACTAAGTAACCCTAGTATTCTAATGTTAGCCTGGCTGTACTTTGTGAAAATCTGAATCTTTATGCTCTGTTTGCATTCGTTGTAAAGTTTTGTCTGTATCTAATCTATGTGACGTGGAACCTTTGTAAATGAGTCTGCGACTCAAAGGTATTTCTCCAGTTCTGAAATAAATAAATAAAATAAATGGGTGACGTGACATCATGTTCTCATATGCTAACGTGGCTCTCGTGGACAGTGAGATTTCAACAACCATAAAATGGATACCTCCACGGTAGTCACAGGTGGCTACCATGAACAGTGCCGACAAATTAAAGCAAACACGTTTAGCCCTACCAGCTACAAGAAAAGAGCTGTCTGTTGACATGGAAACATGTTGACATGGAAACAAATAAAACTGACATGATATGAGGGTGTAGTTTTTCTTTAACCGCTCCAGTTCTCCCACATTGCCCTTGAAAACCGGTAATTGTGCCTAGTGGGCCTTACCCAGTTAACAAAGACTAGCAAAAAAATGCACCTTACTGATTATATCATATTACTGAACTGTAAGTACTATAATAATTTGTGTAACATATGCAAACTTGACACTTTGCAACCATGTGTCAAGGTTGCACTTATATGCTTCATAACACAGTAGTACTGGCAAAACACTGTGTGGGTAGGTTTGCATGTTGCAGTTTGCTGCTCAGTGGAGGTGGGAGGATATTATTGCTGGAGTATAGCCTACGCACCAACCCCCGTTTTGCCTTAACACAAAATCGATGTGTTAATTTCAGAAACTTAAAGCTCAGACATATACATATTCCTTTTGAACTTTGGCCTAAGGAAGGAAGGAAAGAAGAAATGAATTTGTTTTTTAAATAGTGCCTCAAATACACTCTGTACACTAAACCTCTTTACAAGTCATGAAAAGTTGGCAAGGCAGATGGACTGAGAACACCTACACTAAACCTCTTTACAAGTCATGAAAAGTTGGCAAGGCAGATGGACTAAGAACACCAACAACTGAGTCCTGGTGCTGTTGAAAAAGTTTTAGTACAACAAATGGAAAAACATGGAGAACTCAGCAATCCTGTCAGAACAGAGTTCACATCAGTTCATCAGTAAGCAGTTTTATCTTCTTTAATTAGGATACAAAGTTCTAAGTACAGGCTGTCCCATATACACATGTGTGCCCAAGTGCTAAGACATGTGTCTCATCCTGGGGTGGCCCTCAAAGTTAGCAGGAGCCATTAGGTGAGCAGGTGGAGGTTCAGTGAGATAAAGGGAGGTTAATGAAAGCTTTGGATGGTGAAGAAGATGTGAGGGGCCAGACAAAGGCCAAGGCCTTCATTTGCAGTCAGAACTTTTCACCAAATCTGCCTTAATTCAGCTGGTTATCAATACCAACCTCACTTACACAGCATGTACTGTATGTTTGAATGTTTGGGTTTTAGTTTTCCAAATCATTCAGACTTGGGGGGGTGGGGGAGGTAGAGAACGTTAAAACGAAGAGATTCAGTGTCCTTCTCCCGGCCACTCAGTGAGAAGTGGTAGTATGGGTCTCCAGGTTCACAGCATTGCGATCTAACAAGGCTAAGCTGCCCTCAGTTAGCCTGGGCTACTATTAATTGTAAGGAGTAATAGGTTAGCCACCAACTAAGATTAACAAAGCCATTGACATAAATGGTGAAAATTGGCACAGTTTGCAAATATTCCTTGAAATATATTGACATTTTTATTATTTGGGGTGCTGCACTACTGACAGATGAGGCAGAAATATTCCAGAGCGAGTGAGCATTGATATGGTCTATGGAAGCCTAGGTTTTTATTTTTATTTATTTTACAATTGATTAGCTATGATAGTCCAGCTAAGATGCAAATTTCCTTTTCACTGATGTTCTGTTTTTTTTACATGGTTATAGCTAAATGTATTTATTTATTTATTGACGTCTTGGAATTACAACTGTTTGAGTCAAAAACTCTTTTGCAAAGGCTCCACATCAGATTTACAAACAGACAGGTTACAAAAAAATTACAGGGGATTAATGCAGTGGAGGAAAGTTGAGTAGAGAGGTGTAAGGTACAGAGAAGGAGCGATAGGAAAGAGTGTAGGTAAATGATGAGTAAAGGGCAGGAGGGGAACAGAGTGGGGAGGGAGAAATTAAACCAAGATAAGGTGGGGAGGAGCAGAGAGAAATTGAGGGACAAGCCAAGAGCAGTCCCAAATTGACCAATAAAGGGCTAGGAGCAGTCAGGACTATTCACAGAGAGTAGGTGCTGGTGAAGTTTAGTTTTAAAGGGGCCCAATTTAACTGTAGAGGTAACCAGAGGAGCTAAATGAAATGAAGTAGTGAGAGCGTAAGTGACTTGCCCAAAGTCATACAGTGTAAATGGTTCTGGTAGGATTTGAACAGTGGTCTTCAGTGTTTCATTTGTGAATTATTCTGAATAAGCCATTTGTATAGCTTTGTGGCCACCAGACTGATATTTTTGCTTGTCAATGCTTCTGTAATGGTAGCCATTTCATAATGTTATACAAAGTATTACCTAAAACCTATTGGCCATATGGCCAGTTAAGCATACACTTCATTTGCCACTGAGGATTTTCATGTGACCATTGGCCAACTGGCCACTGGGTGTATTTCAGCCTGCTTTGATAAAATACAGGTGAAAGAGAGACCATGTATGTACTTCTCTTTTTCAGTTTTCAATGTGCTCACTGGAGCAGTGCAGAATGTGGAATTTTGCTGGCAAAATTTGTGCAGAATGGAAATTCTGTTCCCGAAATGCTTTGTGGAATTTCTTTTTGAATTCGGCAGGATTCCAAAAACAGCATTTCTATGTAAACCACTGAATAACTTTCCACAGATTGTGTAAACTGCAGAATAATTTTCCACAGAAAAGGAATCCACGCTTTATGTTAACTGTAGATTACTAAGCCACGAAAAAAATTCTACTTCTGAAATTTTGGAATTCGACTACCGAAGAATTCTACAGAATTAGGAATTTTTCAGAAATTCCATGGAAATTCATTCTGTTGGAATTTGAAAATTCCACACAACACTGCTATTCATACAGAATTGCCCAAATGAGCTGTAGCATCTCGTTTACAGTGCGGTCTGGTTTCTGCCCCATCCTACAGCTAGGAGGGACTGAATGAAGCACAGGAAGATTATGACAGGTGTTAGAATCTGTTGGGGCATACCTCTCATGTGACGTACATGGTTAGGATAGGGAGGGGGTATTTTATGGTATTTGGGCAATCACTCCTAAGCCCATCTTCACCCGAGGACTTTTACAGACTTATTAATCATTGCTTTTTGAAATATTGCTTCACAAGAGCCGTTTCTCATTTCTTAGCTCCCCCACCCTCTCATAATCCGTTTCTTTTAATAACAGCTGTTTGTTTGCATCTAGTCTTGTGACCAGATGTGAGTCAATAAGTGCTTTTATAGTTAAAAAAAAAACAGTTCATAGTTCCCGAACAGCAGCCTGGAACTATGAAGTCCTTTAACTGAGAACTGGTCAGTACCAGATTCTTCAGTTTCCCTAGAGCTGCATGACCATTCATAGTCCGTGCATCAATGGCAGTTGCTTCATGAGGAAAAGAATGGAGCTTCTGAAATGTCGTATTCTGAGACCTGGTTTATCAGCAATGACATGGTACATCCATTAGTTCTGCTCATTGTCCTAGGAGGAAAGAATTCCTTTCTCATCTACTTCCTTGAGCAGCTCAGGAGGACTTATGCCTGTGAAATTCTAGCCACAGTATTCTTTACGTTCTCATGCATGGCAGTGTATTAAGCCAGCTGTGTAACAAGGAGGGATGCAGAGGGGAAGAGTGTCCTTACTGTATTGTTAGGGTTCTTTTAAGCAAAGAAGGAGCCACAGGCTGATGCAGACTATGGCACCAACCTTAAAACAACTGCCTCACAGCTTGGCCTATCAGGCATTTCATGATTCCCCTGCCTTAGCCTTTAAATTGCTGGCAGTATAGGCTAGAGGTTACAGTAATGAGCTGTGAATGAGCTTGGTACATCTAGCTGGCCTGGGTTTGATTCCCACAACTTCCACTTGCATACTGTGACCCTGAGCAAGTCACTTAACCAACCCAAAGGCCCCCGGTTGCCCCTGAAAACAGGTAGTTGTGCCTAGTGGGCCTTATCTGGTTAACAAAGAATAAATAAATAAAGCTGTCCTCTCGCTACCTCACACTCAATTACAGTACAGTAGTAGTACACACAGATTTCTTTATTGATGTCATTTTTTTCCCACAAAGCTGTTGTTTTCACCTTAGCTTTTCCGACCAGTCCCCATCTGGACCGGTCTCCCCAGCCCTGTCACCTGACTTCTCCGGGACTTATCTTCTCCAGTGGGTCCTGCCACAGGATCCATGGTCAGAAGGGTCCAGTCCCAGCTGCAGGGCCTGCTGGAGACTGGGCCATCACCATGCTGTGGTCAGTGGGTTTTGCCTCCGATTTTCTCCTCAGTTGGACCCACATGCACGCAGTGGTGCATTGAGCATGCTCTGCCTCCTTGGAGACACCCCCGACATCTGAATGGGGGACTACGTCTGTGGCTGTCCCATGGTGCCCGCCTAGCTTTCTCTTGGTGATAGGCAAACCGCGGCATGGGCAGTCCCCCTCCCTGAGGAAGGAGAGCTGTCTCATGGATGCTCAGTCCTCCCTCCCTGGTGGCCCCTGAGCAACCCAGGTCTTTTCCCGAACCTGGGTTGCTGGCGCAACAGGAGGTGAAGTGCCCAGTGCCTCAGCCCTCCACACCACCAAGCCTGCCTTGATGTGGAATTTTTAACAGAAAAGACACACTGAGCAGTGACTGCTCATTTTCTGATGGTCCCTGGAGGTTGAGTTACATGTACCTGTTTTACTGACTGGGTAAATGTTGACCAGGACACTGGGGAAAATCCTCTACTCTTATAAGTGTCATGGGATCTTTAACTTCCACTTAGACAGCCACCAGAGATGGGCAAATGGACCTCGGTTTAATGTCTCATCCAAAGAACTTCACCTAATAGTACAGCACTCCTAGCATTGCACGACAGCGGCAGAAATGGGTATTAACCCATGTTTCAGCTGTGATACCAGAACCCATGCCCTTCTAATTTTCTGGCTCCTGAGGCAAGCATGCTACCCACTGAGGCACTGACACTAATATCACATCTCTTCATCCAAGTGATAAAAACAGTATATTGCAAACTAGTTTTTAACTCTTTTTTTAAACAACTTAACAGGCATACCAAATGTACTTTCTCACATAATGTGAAGTATCTTTGATGATTTTACTCTATGTGGCCATAACTATGAGTTGTTTTTTTTTTTGCAATCAAAGTTTATTAATTTTTCAGTATGACACACAGTACAAAAAGAATATGAACATAATCAACACGAGTCCCAACCATGTAAAACAAAGAAAAAGAAACAGTACCACCACAACAATTGCAGGGGGAGCCGGGATTATGTGGGGAAGAGCTCCTCCCACAGCCACTTAATGGCAGTGACTCCGCTGTCTTAGAGCGAGTTGCACTTGCTAGTGGTACCGCTGCACTGGCTACTTTTCTTCCCTTGTGTTCTATCCTCCCCTTCCGTGCTGTCGTTGTTTCTTGTTCTTTGTTTGCTCGTTGTCTCCTTCCTCCCACCCTCTTCCTTGTTGTTTGCTTCTTCCTCACTACCTGCTGCTTGCCTATGCTAGCTGCCTCGCTGTCTTCTCTTTCTTCCCTCTGCTCTAGAGCAGCCATTGCCCATGTTACCATAGTTTTCCTCGCCTGTTTGTAGCTGTAGCACTTGCCTTGGAACTCACGCCTCCGTTTTCTCTCCGCCTCTGCTTCCCCCATGGTGCAGTCACCTCGCTTCTCCATCCTCTTGACTGCTGGACAGGGTACACTCGCCTTGGAGCTTGTTTTCTCAGCGTGCATGGCGACTTCTACGTGGATGGTCACACTCTATTTGGAAGCATTCTTCGTCGAGGGATTCCGGGTTCGTCTACATATGGAAACTAGGGGCCGCTGTTGTCATGAAGTCTGCAGTCAAATGCTGGGTTAGTATCCAATGACTATGGGGGGGTTCAACGGAGCTCTGCACAAGACACCTTTCCTCCTGATTATGTTGGTAGTCTTTACTACTGCCTGCTGCTATTGATGGCGACTTGCTCGTTATTGCCCTTCCTTCAGATGCCTCGCTTAGCTGTTGGATTGCAATTCTCAACATTATTGCTGGCACGGTACGCCTTTGTTCTTTCTGCCTACTACCATTTTACCAATCCTGGATGGTTCCTATATCATGTACCTGCCGCCCCACTTTCTACCCTACGTATCTACATGATGAGCTGAGCCGGGCTACATTGTTCCATTTGCTGCTTGCTGCAAGCTGATCCAGGATACGGACACTGTGGCTTATTTGAGTACTAGGCCTATTTCTTGCCCAAGCTTCCAATCAACATCGGAATTTCTCCCTATTCTTCCTCTGCATAACCTGGGTGGGCATGCCAGCTCCATCCCCATTCTGTCCCTCACCATATGTCTGCTGCTCTCCCATGGGAATGGAAGCATGATCAGGTTCTTCCTTATTGCGCCAGGCATATTCCTTACCTCTGGGGCTTAGCTGCCGCTATTTACTTCATTACCAGTTGACCTACATGTGGTCCAGCTGCACCTAGCTTTCGTGGGGCTTAGCTGCCTTTTTCTGCTTATCTTGCCTGCTGATCTACATGTGGTACAGCTGTGCATGCTAGCTTCAGTCAGGCTAGCTGCTGCCTGCTTACCTACTGTCTGCCTTACCAAGGGTCCAACTGTGCATGTTAGCTTACGTAGGTCTCTAGCTGCCACCTCGCTCACATTACCAACTGACTGTGGGGTCCAGCCGCATTACATTTGCCTATCACTATATGACCTGATTCACCTTCAGGTCAAGGGTCTGCTACTTTACTCCACCTGACTCGCCAGCTCGGCCAAGGTTCGCTTTATTCTCTATGCCCTGCCTGCTGTCGCGGGCAGCCAGCCCAGGAGCTCCTTACTATGGATTCGCATTTTGATGTCTCGACATTCATCTTCTATTCTTTGGACACTTTTGCCTACTTCTCTGCTACTACGTCTGCATCATGCAGTATGCTTACTACTACAACTTATACAGGTTCACTTCTTTTACCTTACTTTTGCTCGTTATTACCCTTCGCCCCTCCCAGGACTTAGAGGTCATCACGTCTAACCTACCATTCCATCTACTGCGCTCCTCATGAACTGGCATCCTTCTAACCTACGTTTATGTAATTACTGCAGTCTCTTCATACCAGGACGTGACCCTCTACATTGCATGCATTTCAACATTTCCATTGCATTATCTACCACTGCTCTACAACCTGCCTCGCCCGCGGGGCCAGGGGTTGGCCATCGCATTTAGTCAGACCTATGCCCCTTTGTTCCTATATTTTATTGCACCATAATCGCCTGCTTCTACAACCTTCCTTCGCCCATCGGGCTGGGAGGTTTACCTACTAATCGCCTGCTTCTACGACCTGCCTTCGCCCATCGGGCTGGGAGGTTTACCTACTGTTCCCCTGCTTCTACGATTTGCCTTCGCCCATCGGGCTGGGAAGTTAACCTACTTCTGCTCTTCTTCTGCCTTGCCAGATCAAGGGCCTGGAGATTCCCTCATTTTACTATATGCTTACCTGCTGCCGTATCAGCCAGCCAGAAGCTCCTTTATTATGGATTCGCATTGGGCCATTTCCTCATTCCTCCTCTATCCTTGGATGCTTTGCCTTGCTGCTTCAGCCATGTGGAATTGCTGCTGCTTCACGCTTTCTAGGACACTTAGTTGCACCTCATGGTGACCTTATCTTGATTGTGCTCTGCAGCTTTGACCCTGTGACAACGCTACTCCATTTGACTCTGCCTCTTCAGTTATCTCCATCCAGGACTCTTATGCTCAACTATTCTGGTCTCGTCTTGTTGTTGCTGCCTCAAACATTGCATACCTCCAGTTTCGACTGCTATTCCTCGTCAAGTTGCCATCTCTATGCCACGGTCTCTTCCATGCGATCCATGCCATCCTTGATCTACTGGACCAGTCCGTCCTCAGCACCATTCCATTCTCTACGTCTGCCTTACCAATGTAGTACTACCCTGCTCTACACTGATTCCAGATACGTCTCCTGGAAGCTTATGCCACGCAGTATTCCTCCTGACTGACCTCCATAGGTCTGGCTGTATTTTCCTGTTTCCTGGAGTTAGTCGCCTCACTACTTACCTCTCCAGCTGATGGAAAAGCTGCGCTTCTCATCAAGGGACTACCTGCCAAGCTCTATTCTATCAGCAGACTTCCATAGGTCTGACTGCGCTTACCATACCTGGAATCAGCCACCTCTCTCTCCTATCTCACCAGCTGTCAGTTAAGCTGCGCTTTCTTCGGGGGCTGATTGCCACGTCTTGTTCATTTTCATCAGCCTTCGTGGGCGCAATCCACTCCTGCTACCTCTTGCTTCAGATTAGCAGTCCTACTGCTTTGCTTATTTTCTGAGCTCACTTTATTCTACTACTTGGATGCTTCATACCTCGCACCAGTGTCTCCGATCATCCTCTACAGCTTGCCATTATTCCAGCTCAACTCTACAGCCGTTGCTTTCATATCAATTCCTAAGACTATACTTCACTTATTAGAACTGAATTCATCAGTAGGTAACCTGGCCTACAAGCCTTCTCATTATACATACTTTACAAGCCCTCTCTTAGAAATCAGGAACTTGTACTACTCCTATTCATCCTGCCTCGTTGACGTCAGATCTGGATACAACTATCTGCATCTGGTCTCCTGAATTGAATTTGTCAGTCATCACTTCATCTCCACCATCATACATTTCCTGGATTACGCCCTCTGAAGTCCGGAGGAAGGTTCTTCATATCTACTTTCCATCATTCCGAATTGTACATGGATTCTTGGACTCGGACTTTATTAGGAGGAAATTACTTCACTGGACATTTACAATTCAGTTCTTTTTAAGCTCCATTTATCTTGATTAAATTCTACAATTAGAATTCAGATTTAGCTGATTAATTTAGTTTAATTAGGATCTCTCTCCTTTAGTATGCCAAGAAGGACGGGCAGGTCAGTAGCCATGGGTCCTCAGAGGTTTTCCCACAAGGGGAGGGTTTCCTCTCCTGAGTGCTACTGGTCACACTCTCTGGAGCTGGAGGAGGTGATCATCTATTCCTATCATCATTAAGTGTTGTCATGCATGACTCTTCAGCATTCAGTTAAAGAACAATCATCGATATATATATTCCTTTTTGGACTTTCATAATTCAAAACCAAGCTTCCTTCCTACAGGTGGGATACAGAGAAAGGCCAAAACCATCAAATATTATCAAACAACTCAATTCAAGCATCGAAGTACCTAAGCACAAACATTCTATACTACTACCTAATAAACATTGTCCTCTTAATGCTGGCCTCTGTATCCAACAACCATCTACATGTTACATAAGCACTGAGCTATGAACCACACATAATTACAGGAGTAGCCGGGATTATGTGGGGGAAGAGCTCTTCCCCCACAGCCTACTTAATGAAGCAGCTGACTCCCGCTCTACTTAGAGTGAGTCGCACTCACCCACCATCCTCCCCGGCACCTCCTCCTTCTGCAGCACTCTTATCCCACCGGGGGGCTTTCATAATTCTAAACCAATTCTAAACCAGGCTTCCTTCCTACAGGTGGGATACAGAGAAAGGCCAAAACCATCAAATATTATCAAACAACTCAATTCAAGCATCCAAGTACCTAAGCACAGACATTCTATACTACTACCTAATAAACATTGTCCTCGTAATGCTGGCCTCTGTATCCAACAACCATCTACATGTTACATAAGCACTGAGCTATGAACCACACATAATCATTATGGGGTAAAAGGGAACAAGTTATATTTCATCTATTTCAGTGTGATTGATAACATACTGACTTAATGCAGCCGTTATTCACACTGTACACTTGGCGGGAGTTCTTGAGTTAATGAGATCATAGAGCATGGCTGCCTGTTCAGATACTTGTTCCTGTATCTGTTAGTAGACCTGGGGTCAAGTGGCTGCTACTCAAGTCTCCAGGATATGTACTTCCTCCTTATCTGCCATGTAGCTAGCTCAGGAAAGGGAGCCACTCACTGGCATATTTGTCCTTTTGATGTCTCGGTAGAGCCATGACCCTCTCCATTTCTTGTATGGTTTGGCATATTTTCAGCCAGTTCTCTAGAGAAGGCGGTGTGGCTAACAGCTGCTGTTGGGTGATTGCTTTTGTGGCAGCTGCAGCAAAGATATTAAATTGATACTTGTATGTCTTGCCCCTTAACCCCGGTGAAACAAGGAGCCTCAGGGTCTAATACTTGAACTGTCCTGGTGATGGGATAAAAGTATTCACCCCACTACTGTCCCAACCTCTGTCCAGAAATCTTTGAGGACAGAGCAGCTTCAAAAAATGATACCCATGTGTGCCCACTATCCCACAGGACCTCCAAAACCAGTCTGAGCTGTATGCTCCATAATATTTAGATAACAGCAGTTCAAAAGTATCTTGTTATTGTTTGCCAGCAGAACTCTCCAGTTAGGAGAGGCCATGGTCCTGTGTACCTGCTACCATTCCCTTCCCTACCTTTATCCTTCCACTCACAGCCTGCTGCCTCTTTCCACCTATTTTTAACAGACTCCATTGGGTCACTAACTATCCAGGCTCTAAGGGGTATTACATAAGGTAGAGATAAAGTTTCTGGGTTGTTGTTGGGCTGCAAGCATGTACAAGGTTTGTCTGCCTGGATTTCCCTCCTGTTTAAGTGCAGAGGCGTAATTGTAAGTCTGTTTTAAGTTCAGCTTCAGTGGTTGAAAAGACATTCTTAAAGATCTCTTTTGGATCCCTTGTCTGACAACTGGGATCACTGCTTATAAAACTCCAGATGGTCCAGAAGTAACTTTGATCGTATCACATTTTTGGTGAAATTCCTGGAGAGCTATAGAACTATTTCAGTAATTCCATGGCTTGAAAAAAACATGTAACAGTTGTGGAACACAAACTGGGCTTCAGTGTTCCTAAAGTCCCAGGGCAGAGGCAGCAGGCAGCAAAGGCTGATACATTGCTGTAACCCCCAAAGTGTGGGCCCGATGTATACCAAACATTGCAGACTTTCTGTGGCGGTCACTAACGGGTGGCCATTAGGGACTATTCCCTGTCATGCCAACAGCATACAAGACTCCTCTGTGTTTTGGAAGGAGAAGAACAAGATTTGGGAAAGAGTGAAACCAGATTTGGGAATGGAAGTTAATGGAAGCCTCACCACATATTGATGCAGCCAAGCAAAACGTCATTTTCTAGCAGCTGCCATTGTGCTTCCTCAATTGGAACTAAGCTGGTATGTTTTTAATACAGCAAGGGAAAAAGACAAGTAAGATTAAAAAAACAAACAGTTGCCCTTAGGTGGCCACAAGGGTCTCTTTCCTGGTTCAGGCACCAGCACGCATGATTACTTTATGTTGTGGAACAAAAACAGCAATGCTTGAGAATGTGTAAAAACACTTTGTGGACAGAAACTCAATGGCAGTCTCTTAACCTATGAACTCACGCTAGAAAACTGCCATTCTCTAGTAGTTTGCATTGCGCTTACATAGCTTCAATTGGAATCATGTCCTGGTGTCATTATAATATAGCTGGGGAGAAAACAAAGCGAATTAAACAAAAATTGGTTGCGCATGAGTGGCTATTAGTGTCTCTTTCTGGTCCAGGCACCAGCAGGCATGATTATTTTATGAGGCAAAAGGAGAATCCCAACGTTTTTAAATGTGTGAAGAGACTTTACGAACAAGCAGTCGGTGGAAGTCTCTTCATTTATGTGTGCACACTTGCAAAATGACATTTGCTGGCAGGTGAGGTTACGCATTCACAGACTACGTGAAACAGTAAGAACTACTTATGGTATAATTGCATGGGGAGAGCTATAATGTTATTGATATGAAGTTGGTAAGAAAGAAAGATCAAAGATGACTTCTAACACGAAATGGGAAAATGAACATTAGGATTTAAAGGGACACTGTCAACTCCCTTAGGCCTGAAAGCGTCCCTAGTTTGTAAAACACATTTTATAATTGTTCAAATTCTGCAGAGACTGCTGATGCAGCTGGTAGTTCATTTCAGATTCCTTTTTTCTTTAAAAAAAGTGAAAAACTGACTGCTCACCATACTTGTGTAACTATGCCACCAAGCACTAGGACCCCATGGAAAACTTCTAGCTAGCAGTCAAGGTGGTGGACCACCCCTGACGTCGGCTCTGCCCCGACGTCACCTGTGGTATAAAGGGGGCAGTTCCCCGACACCACCTCAGTTCTCCCGCCAGAGACCGGCTGATGTGTAGGATGGGGAACCGAGGAGGCTGTCTTATGCCCCAGAGAAAAATACAGTTAGGCGGGTGGGAAAACCACCTGCTGCAGGAGCTCCTCTCGAAGATCTACTGTTACAGTAAGTTCTTGCGTAACTGTACTATCTTACTTCGAGGGAGAGATGTTGTAGCAGGTAACACCATTAGGACCGAGTCCCAAGCAGTATAAAAAGAGACCCAGGTCAGAAGGGTGGAGGACTGTAGACAAGCCCTAGGCATACTTAGGAGAGGAGTTCCTGGAGGACCACTAGGCTGAAGCCTGCTCTTCTTCTGGAAGCAATGTCCAAACTGTAGTGCCTAATGGTGTTACCTGTTGCAAGAGCTCCTCTCGAAGATCTACTGTTATGGTAGGTTCTCACATAACTGTACCTTTGCTTTCCATGATTAACTCCCACTGCATCTTTCCTGGAGTTTGGAATACCCTCAACACAGTCTAGCCACTCATTATGCAGTGGGAGTAGAGGAGACTATTGTACCATGAGTGGCTATGCTGAGTAATTCAAGGATTTGAAGCAAAACAAGACTGGATATAACTATACCATCTCACTTTGAGGGGGCTCTTGCAGCAGGTAACACCATTAGTACTGAAGCTGGCAGGCGCCAGGACCTCATGGAAAACTTCTTGCTAGTAGTATACTGCGGGGGACCGCCCCTGACATTGGCCTGCCCCCGACATCTGCCTGTGATATAAAAGGGGTGGTCCCCCAGCCCAACCTCAGTTCTTTTCCTGCCATCGGCCCACACTAGTTGGACCATCACAGCCACCTTCTGCTTTAGTCGACCACCATTTTCTTCATGTTACCTGCACTTTGTTTTTTTTCTTTTTTCATCAAAAATTACAGTAATCTGTGCATGTCTTCTTCTCCATCCTCTTCAGTGGAGCAGCAGAAAACAAAGTGTGCTTGAGGAAAGCAGCTTCCCCACATGGACAGCCATTCATCGTGTCTGATTTGCCTAGGCCTGGATCACAACACTAAGGCCTGCTAACACTGCCGGGATTTTAACCGGTGCATCTGTCTTCGCCACCAGAAGATCCTGCAAGCCTTCCTGCTGCAGTAAAAACTTACAGCGATGGAGAAGGAGCTCCACAAAAGTACCTCCTCTTCCCCAGCCTCTGGAGCTTCCACTTCTTCATCAGCCAATGAGAAGAAGACTTCAGGAAAGCACAAACACTGGGAGAAGCACAGGGACACACTCTAGTTAGCTTCCCGCTCCAGGTCCCCACAGAAGTCGGGTACACAGGAGGCCGGCCCCTTCTACTCCGGCAGCCCTCTTTCCCTCTGGGCTCCCAGCAGTCAAACCGCACATTCTCCTTACTATCTTAGGCAGTGGTTTTTTGAGGCTCAGGACTTCATCCCCAACCTCTCAGCCCCTGAAGCTCTGTCCCATTCAGCAGGCGTGTTCTCCACCAGGGGGCTCGGCCGGATCCTACTTGGGTGGCGAGTCTTTGTCTTTCGACTTCCCGGTCAAGGCGTCTGCTAAATCGGTTCCAACATCAGGGACTGATGCCTCCAAGTGACACCAGGGTCATGCACTCACCTCCCCTGCGAGAGTGATGCCTCTGCTCAGCTCGGGAGCTAGCTCCCCTAGACAAGCTTCCCCTTTTAGGCCAGTACCGGCTGCATCACCAGACCGGCATCAGCCCATGCCTGTGTTATTGATGCTGGCCACCCCGATGTTGACCCCAGCAATGTCTCAGCCATCATCTCCTAACTCTCCACAGTTGCCAGCTGTCCCTTTTCCCCCACAGCCGACATCCGAGGGACCGACGCCTGGTATTTCTACTCTGGTGAGATTGACGCCACATGGTTCCTCACCTCTAGGACCGACACCCACTAACACAACACCAGTGGAACCAACGCCAACCTAAGGAGCCAATGCTGGGGCCCTCTCAACTTTCCCCCCAGATGCTGGCTCCCCCACTTCTGCCTCAGAACCCACCCCCAGACCTTAATGTCCTTTTTGCGGCCTGGTGGGCATACTTAAAGGATATGGAGGCCCTGAACGAGCCTCCAACTTTGACTCCGAGGGACCCACCTCCCAATCCAACTAAGGAGTAGGTTCCCCCTAGAAAGACCCCACTACCACCTCCTAAGGAGCCTACTCCACAACCAGACAGAACTGGTGCCAGTCATCCAAGGACCCACTGACGAAGGCATCATCGGTCACCTTCTCCCTCTCTGGACTCAGACGAGTTTTGGGGGATATTCTTCCTTCTCTTCTTATGATGATTTAGGGGACTCTGACCTGCTGTCCGAACCAGAGGTGCCCTAGGACACCCTGTGGTCTTCTCCAGATGACTTGATTTTCATGGATGAGATGAGGCACATCCAGGCCCTCATTGGTTGCGACATGGAGGAAGTGGATCCCGAGTGATGTTGGCTAGCCGTTTTCCCTGTAAGAAGGGATCATTGCCCTTAGTAGTTCTGCCACTTATTAACTCCTTCAAGGATGTCAATAGAGCTGCTTGGAAACACCCATTTACTATACCAGCTTCATCTAAGAAGGTAGATCTGTAGAATGCCCCAAGGGACAACCCGTTTTATGGGGAGCACCCAGAGGCTGATTCGGTAGTTAATAATGTGGCCCATGACCACTCTAAGTAGCCCATGCAGCTTAGCACTCAGCCTCCCGACAAGAACTCCAGGCAGATCGACCATCTCTGGAAGAAGATCTATTCCTCGGCCACTTGTGCTATCCATTCCCTAAATGTCCTAGCCCACATGGCCCAATATCAGAACACCCTGTGGGAGAAAGCTTTCAAGGTGGCACAAGCTCAGCCTAATCTTCCTGGAAAGGCTGAACTATTGCACCTTCTGCATTTGGGCTCGGATGTGGGGACTCGCATTCTCCAAGCCTTTTATGATTTGGCAGACTCCACAGGTAGGGCTGTGGTTACGTGAGTTTGCCTTCGTTGCTACTTCTGGCTTAAACTCTCCAGTTTTGCTCCGGATGTCCAGTCTAAGATTCTGGATACCCCATGCAGAAGCCCCTTTTTGATTGGTGAGGATTCTCAAAATATAATCACTTGCCTCCAAGATTTGGGCAATGCTGTACATTCAGTTCAAACATTGTACTGATCTCAGCCTAAATCCTCCCAGTGACAGTCCTTTCATCGCACCTCCAAGCAGCAACCCAGAGGCTAACAGCCCCGGAAGTGTCTTTAAGAGAAAGGCTACTTCACAAGCCACAAGCCACAAGCCACAAGAGGTTCTGCACTTAGAACTCCAAGAACCTCCCAGGCCATGTTGCCTATCCCGGATTCTCCACCTGACTGCTTACCCATCCCCCCTCCCCCAGCTGAATCCTTGGGAGAGGTGGTGGGGAGTTGTTTCTCTCTCTACAGAGAGGTTTGACAAAGAATAACCTCGGATCAGTGGGGTCTGCAGTTAGTGGAACAGGGGCACACTCTAGAATTTTTGGAGATTCCTCCAATTCCCTCCCATTACCCTCAGGCCCATCTCGCCCTTATCCAAGAAGAGATCCAACTGCTCCTGAGGAAACAGGCCATAGAACCCATCCCACCAGAACAGCAGGGGAAGGAATTTTACTCCCATTTCTTCCTGGTCCCAAAGAGAACAGGAGACTTGCAACCCATCCTGGACCTCAGCCATCTGAACCAGTTCATAGAATACAAATGGTTCAGGATGGTTACTCTTCCCGGTCTTCCCCCTTACTTCATCAAGGGGATTGTCTCTGTTCTTTGGACATGCAGGATGCTTACTTTCACATCTTGGTGTTTCCACCTCACAGGAGGTTCCTTTGCTTCTGCTTTCAAGGAAACCACTAACAGTTTCAGGCTCTGTCAGTCGGCCTGTCCTCAGTCCCACAAATCTTTACAAAATGCCTCACATTACTGGCAGCGGCCTTAAGAAGGGAAGATCATTATGTCTTCCTTTACCTAGATGACTGGCTTCTGACAGTTCCCACCAAGGAGCAGTTGGTCAGAACCATGGAGGCCACGTTCACTCTGTTTCAGGATCTGGGGGGTAACTCTCAAACTCCCCAAATCCGCTCCTTGGCCAAGTCAAAGACCCCAGTACATTGGGGCAGTCTTGGACACTGCCCAAGGCAAAGCTTTTCTTCCCACAGACAGGCACAGGCTCAACTGGTTGCATCATCTCGGCAGGTTCCAGACTCAACTTTTGTAAGACTGCTGAGACACATGGCAGCTGCCATTGCAACAGTTCCCCTGGCTCACCTGCACATCTGGGTAGCCCAATGGAACCTTCAGGTCCAGTGGCAATAGTGCACAAATGATTTGGATCTTCTAGTGTCGCTGTCCACCTCCGTGCAGCAGACTATGACGTGGCAGCTAAACCCCTTCAATTTCTCCAAGGGAGTCTACTTCAGGTAGAAATCACCTCTACAGATCCTGACCACGGACGCTTTGTACCTTGGCTGGGGTGCCCATCTGGTGAACTGTCAGACTCTGGGAACCTGGTCCCCATTGGAGCAACATCTCCACATCAGTGTTTTGGAGATGCAGGCAATCCTGTATGCTCTGCAGGCCTTTCAGATGAATCTATTTCCTGGACCTCTTTTGATACAGATGGACAATATGTCAGTGGTCTTTTACATAAACAAGCAGGGAGGAATGCATTTGTATCCACTCTGCAGGGAGACAATGAGAGTTTGGTATTGGGCCATAGAGCATCACCTGGACCTGACTGCTGTGCATGTTCCAGGCATTCAAAACACCTTGGCTGACAGCCTAAGCTGTTCCTGGTCTAAGGTATATGAGTGGGATATTCTTCTCTCAGTGGTCAAAGATCTCTTCGACAGGTGGGGACACTCAGAGACGGACCTATTCGCGTCCCCATCCGATGCAAATCTGCCCCATTTCTGCTCGCCAGATGTAGGCCCTGTTTTTTTCTGGTGAGATGCGTTGTCCCTTTGTTGGACAGGGAGGTTTCTGTATGCCTTCCCAGTATAGTGTGGCGGGTTAAGGCCCTGAGCTGCAGATCTGGAGAACTGGGTTTGAATCCTACAGTCACTTGTGTGCATACTGTGTGATCCTGAGCAAGTCACTTAACTTTCTTCTGCTGCCAGGTCTCATCTAGAAACAAGCTTCGGCTTAGTGTGCTACTCCTGGTTAAACAATGTTCCCTTTCCCTTTCCCTTGCTGCTGAGTCCTACTCAAATTGCAGTACAAAGGGGCAGAGATGATACTGATAGCCCCTTACTGGCCATGCCAGATATGGTTTCCACTACTCTAGCAACTAGTAATGGAGCCTCCAATTCCCCTGCCTCTGTGCTCCGACCTGCTCTCCCAGGAGCATGGCACCCTGGTACATCCAGAACTCAAGTCACTGCACCTTCATGCATGGCTCCTACAGACTTAGCAGTTGCCCAATTTGGGGTTTCTCCCCAGGTAGCAGATGACCTTGTGGTAGCCAGGAAACCCTCCACTAGATCCACTTATGCTATAGAGTGGAAGCGGTTCAGCATATGGGCCACTACTCATCACCTGGATCCCTTTACCTGTCTAGAGAATCTAGTTTTAGAGTACCTCCTTTTGTGTATCGGACTCAGGCCCAAGTTACTCATCGATTAAGGTGCATTTATCTGCTACCTCTGCGTACCGTGCACCTATAGCAGGCAAGACATTTGCCTAGCTTGACCTCTCTCGCACTTTCTTGCTGGGCATTCTGCATTTGAAACCTCCCATCAGGGACCCTGTTCCCCCCTGGATCTTTTGTTCATTTTAGAAAAACTTACTGTAGCCCCCCACCACCAATTTGGGGCTTACCTTAAGTGTCTCCTTGGGCTCCAGCAATGCCCACTGCCAGGCAGATGTCCAGCATAGATAGTAAATTCTTGGTTATTTGTTATCCTGTCGAGTTGCATGAGAGTACCATGATGTGTCTCTGTACCTGTCCCTTTAAGGCCATAGCAGTGTGTATATATTAAATGGACTGGGCTGGGTCAGAGTCCTTCCAAGCTCGTGATCAGCCCGGCATCGCTTTAATTTGCTGTAAACATTTATTTCTAATTTGTTATGTTTAAATTAGAGTGCTTGTTTCAACCTGCCTTCTTTCAGGTTATTCCTCCAAATGGGAGCCACCATGTTTGGTCCGGGACTTCCAGGAATGTGGAGCAGCTGGAACACAGTGAACCTCAAGAGGTCCTTAGTTCAAGTGCCTCATGGGAAACCTGTAGTTCTTGTAGTTTTACAGGTTGGCGGCCAAACTGACAAGTGGGAGCACCAGAACTGTGATTGACAGCTCCCCTAGCCAACCGGAATCCAGAAAAACTGGACTAGTTCAAGAACTGTTAGAGAAAAGTTCAGTTGCTTTTAGAACTGGGAGAGTGAGCAGCTTGAGCTATCATGAAGCAGCTCCAGGAAAGGAGCTGAGGAGAACTGGCAGGGAAGGGCCTGGCTTGCCTTCCCGCTACCGTTTTCCAGTATTGGACTGCCTTATAGCAGTAATCAGACTTATCCGAAAATAACTTTAAACTGTGGCAGAATGCTCCAAGGCCCTGAGAAGTGCAGCTCGAGACATTGGACTGAGAGGAGCTTCTGGGAAGTGTTCGGCCCAAGATTGTGTAAGAGACTGCCTTTTGCTGATTGAGAGGTTTGCTCAGTAAAGCGACTGCAATTGCGAACTGGCCTGAAACCGATCTGAAAGGTAGACAAGTAAATGCTGTTTTCTTTAAATGTGCTGAATGTTTATTGTGGGTCGAGGCCTATCTTTGCTAGTGACTGAACTGTTTGCTAGCTGTAGGTTTTCACCAGCAACCGAACTGACCCGTGCCAAGAGTGTTTATCCAGGCTTGGGCCTATGCCAAACCCAGCCCAAGCCAACAATTTGTGCACCAGTGACTGCATTCTCAGTGAGAGACCAGCTTGGAGAGCCAGCCCCTGCGCAGCAAAGAATCACAGGTTGAGGCCACCTGGAGGGAAAGTCTGTGAATTGGAGATGAGTCATGCAGGCCCAGCTTCCCCATGCTCTTCAGTCTTCTGCAGCAGATCTTCATATCGCCAGGCAAATTTCTACTAACTGGTGTTGTGAGTAAACTCAGGGTAGCTCCCTGCAACTTTTCTTTAAATCATTCTGTGGTACCTACCACCTGATTGCTTCAGTGTTTTACAGGGTTACAAAGGACAGGGTCAATCGGCTGTGGATACAAATATGCAAAGTCCTGTTTGTGCATGTTAACTGCCTTGTTTTTTCCATCAAAGGCCCCAACAACAGCAGCAACGCTGGCCAGCCCTGGGCACCGATTCTGGCTAGCCAGCATAACATTCCGAATACCCAGTTTTGCCAGACTGTTTACTGAGGGACTGAAGTACATGCATGCAGAGTAACCTGAATCAAATCAGTGAAGTAATTATTCATCTAGATTCACCCCACTCTTGTTCAAATTCCCCTTAATAAATCAATTGAGTTGTTTCACTGTTACATTGCCTCATGAATATCTCCTTGTCTGGGTGAAGGTTAATGTGTTTGGGGGAAAAGTGTTTATGAGTGTATGCCTGTATTGAATTTTTTTTACAGGGGGATCCAGGGAATTTACTAAAGGACAGACCCTGGTGGTAAGTGCCAAGAGTGTGTGCATATCATTAATGTTTATGCTAACTGTGTTTTAACTGCTACAAAGGGTTGTTCCCCATTACAAGGTACGAGGTCACTAGGTTGGTCTGTGGGTGGTTGTAGCTTCCCAGAGGGCTATACCAGGGTAGGTAGAGACCCACACTTTTATTACTCTGGGTGGAGGCACCAAAATATTGAACCCAGTCCCCTCAACCAGTTGTCAGAAATACAGGCAGGGATAGTAACCCTAGAGATAGTGCTGCCTAGGGGTTACATCTTGGAGGCACCGTTGGGATTGGCTCCCCCTTCCCCCGTGGCCAAAATTGAAAATTGCAATTACTGTCTAAACAGGTGTGAAATGTTATGGGTACCACTGAAGAAATGGCTGTGCATCAGTTAATTAGTTGGTACACGGGGGTAAAATTGACCCCCAGAATGCTTTGCTATTACTAGATACACCCCTGGGCACTGGTAAGGACACTATTGAGGGAGTGCTCTCAAACATTGAGTGTCTTGGAGAGGTTGTGGTGGTAGGTCAACAAGCTGACCTGACTGCCCAAACACTAATGGTTCTAGTGGGGTGTAGTAACCCCATAGATAATACTAAGGTGCCTAAAATTGTTGCCATTGATGGTTCCCCTGCAGTTGAGAGAGTGGTAACTAAGGAAAGTGAGGGTTTCTCAGAGCTAGAACTCCCACCCCTATCTGAGAGCCTTGAAGAGAAACTAGTCAAATGGTTACAGGCTGAGGGTCAAACCCTCGAGGACTTGGAAAAGTTATTTAAACCTCTTAGGGGTACCCCTCAACCAGCACCTACACCTGTCTCAGTGCCTGCTTCCATTCCAGCACCCATATCACTTACTGTGTCTATTCCTGCCCCTGCACCAGCTTCTGTGCCTCACCAGTACTGGCACCCATGCCTGTGCCCTCAGTCAGTCATGATGTTTACCACAAGTTAAGGGTGTTCTCTGGTGCTATTCCCACACGGCAGGGGAAAGATGATTTTAAGACTTGGATAGACTATGCATCCCCTCTGGTCCAAGAGTGGCAGTGTGCAGAAGTAGAAAAGCGGAAAAGGCTCATGGAAAGTTTAAGGGGTCCTGCTCTTGAAGTCATTAGATTTCTGAGGTCTACAAAACCTGATGCTTCAGCTCAAGAGTATTTGTCTGCTCTAGAGGTCTATTTCTCCTGGCACATTTGTATGTTCGTATGAATCTGGGGAAAATTTAATGTGGAAATTCAAATCCACTAAACAGTGGAAAGGTGAACACTTGTCTGATTGTGTCACTCGTTTGGAAAGGGCCCTACAGAGAGCTCACCAAAAAGGTGAAGTATTGGCCAGCGACTTGGATCATGTGAGACTAGATCATATACTCAAATCTGCCAAATACTCTAATTTGCTAATTCTCAAGTTAAAGTTCCAGGATAGGAGGAATGATCCCCCTGCTTAATGTTAACTAATAAAAGAACTCAGGGAGGCTGAAAGTGAGGGAGAAGTTTGGGATCCTTGTGCGTGCACTGCTAGAGTAGCTTCGACTCTGGGAAGGCCTGGTGAGGAAGAGACTGTTGAGGACTCTCTGCAATGGAGAGAGATACTTAAAGAAATCGGAGAACTAAAAACTGGTGCCACCACTAAGGCTGCCTGCTCTGATAATGACCCAGAAACCCACTCAACTGCATCGGCTATGGGAGTGTACACTCAGGCGCCCCTGTAGATGGCAGCATAAAGACTGAACTAAGTGAATTGTCTGCCATGGTGAAAGAATTAATGGGATGTAGTGTGCAGCTTCTGGTATGGCAAAAAAAAGAGAGAGCAGCTGAACCAAGACCCTCTGCTGTCAGTGCCCCTGCTCAAGCTCCAAATATGTATTCCTCTCCACTTCCCAACCATGAATATCGGCCAACTCCCAATGTATCATCACAGCCCGGGCAGCCTAGAGGGGTGTGTTCTGCTACCACTGTGGGGGAGGGGATGGTCATACTAAGGGAACAAACCAGTTCCCAAAGATTTAAGAAAGGTGAATACCAAGCTGTTGAACCAAGTCAAGCAAAACCATCCCAAATCCTTTGACAAGCCTTCCCACAAGTCTTTTTCACCTAAGGCCACTGTACAAAGACCTGCTAAGATGGCTACTCCAGACTGGCCAGAGATGGTAGACCCCTCTGTGGAGACCACAGTGCACATTGATGGTATCCCGGCCTGAGCTGTAGTGGACAGAGGATCTCAGATCACTATAATATTTAGAGATTGGTGTGACCAGCACTTGTCTGACTGCCTTTTACATCCCCTAGAAGGACTACATATGTGGGGTTTAAGCAATAAATTTTACCCTTAACTTGGTTACTTATGGATATGGCTATCTTTTCAATCTGCTGTGGCTGGCGAGGATGAACCCATGGAGACTCTGGCCTTGGTCTGTCCACCAATGGGTCTATATGATAGAATCCCTTTATCAATTGGCACTAATGCGCATATGTTTGGCCAGTTAGCGCAGCTGTGTCAAGAGAGACAAGCCTGGAAGAGTGGATGAGCTTTACACATCCATGCCATGGCATGAAGAGCATGTGAAATGCAGATGCAGGCTAAGGAGGCTGACAAGGACAAGCCCGTGGGAATTGTGTGGAAAAAATTCCCAGCACCTCTTGTTTTGCCACCTAATGCACAGTGTAGTGTCAGCAGCGAAGTGCGGATGATAAAGGATGCAACCAACAAGATCCTTATGCTGGATGCCCTAGAGGAAGAAAAGCTGCCAGATAGGCTCCTGGTTAAATGTAGTATACTGCCTGCCCATGCTCACGCATATGCCCAAAGGGTGGTGGTTAAAATCCAAAATGTGACCGACTGGGACATTAAAGTCAACCGAGGTTGTACCCTGGCCAAGGTATATTCAGGAGATACTGTTGTGTTACCAATCAAGTGCCGTACACAGGAGGATGGTGAAGTGACTCCAGACCTGTTCAGTTTTGGAGAACCCCCATTCCCCAGGAGTGGAAAATAAAGTCAGCTGTAAGCTAGCACAGCGAAGTAAAGTGTTTTTCATTAAAGGAATGAGACGTCAGATGCACCACAGGTGCTGAGCACCATATCAGGCTCCATGACGAGAGGCCATTTCATGAAAGGTCCCACAGATTGGCACCTGCAGACATTGATGTTTGACACCACCTCCAAAAGATGTTAGCCGCTGGAATTATTCAGGAATCTCGCAGCCCTTATGCATCCCCCATTGTGGTGGTTTAAAAGAAAAATGGCTCAGTGAGAATGTGCATGGATTACAGGGATTACAGGGCACTTAATTGAAGGACCATACTGTATCAGTATACAATGCCTCGCATCCAGGATGCCCTTGATTGTCTCAGTGGAAGTCAGTGGTTCTCTTTCTTAGATCTTAGAAGTGGGTACTATCAAATCCTGATGGCGCCAGAGGATAGAAAAAGCTGCATTTATTTGTCCCCTGGGCTTCTACAAATTCTTGCACATGCCTCAGGGCATATCTGGAGTGCTAGCCACCTTCCAGAGATGAATGGAGCGAGCTGTAGGCAACATGAACCTCCTTGAATGCCTAGTTTATTTCAACAGTGTCATCGTATTTGGCAAAATGCTCAAAGAGCACGAGGCTTGTTTGTTTAAGGTCCTGGACCAGTTGGAAGAATTTGGATTAAAATTGTCCATTGATAAGTGCCATTTTTTTTCAGCAATCTGTAAAGTATGTATGCCACAGCGTATCTTCTGAAGGCATCCAAACAGATCCGAGCAAAGTGGAAGCCTTAACCACCTGGCCACAACCTAACAATCTTAAAGAGCTGCAAAGATTCCTAGGTTTCTGTGGATACTATCAGCGTTTTGTAAAAGATTATACCAAAGTAATTCACTCACTACCAAATCTGACCCAAGGGTATTCACCAACTAATCAGAAGGACAAAAGGAGTGCTGCAAAAGACGGTGATAAAGTCTACACTTCAAGGCCAATGAACCTTTCAGAGCCAGATGGACTCCTGATTGCGACACAGCATTCTATGACATCATTCACCAGCTCACATACTCACTAATTCTCACCTATGCAGATCCAACTAAGCCGTATGTACTACACACTGATGCCAGTCTGAGTGGACTTGGAGTTGCACTTTATCAGGAGTAGGAGGAAGGATTATGCCCAGTGGCATTCACCAGTAGAAGCTTGGTTCATAGGGTCATAGGTTGTATCGGAGCATAGAAGACACATGTCCATATAGCTTGCCAATTTCTTAAGAATATCCATGTATTCCTTTATCTATCAAATAGAAATCCAGCCTAATTTTAAAAATGTTCATAGTTGGACTTGTCACTACTTCACTAGGAAGTGTATTCCAAATTCTTGTAGTTCTCACACTAAACCAATTTTCCCTCCTTTTAGTGTTGTATTTATCCTTGTGTAATTGGTAGCAATGTGCTCTAGTATCATACATTTGTTTCCTTAACTCCAAGCCTAATTGGTCCCTTAATTGGTCATCTTTGAGTGACCTAAATATCTGGCACATGTCCCCACGTAATCTACGAAATTCCAGTGAATACAATCCGAAATGCTCTAATCTTTGCTCATAACTCAAACCCCGAACTTCCCTTATGCCTCTGGTAGCTCTTCTCTGCACCTTCTCCAAGGCTTTAATATCCTTCCTATATCCCGGTGCCCAAAACTGTGCACAATATTCTGCATGTGGGCGTACCAGTGAGGTATACAAGGGCAATAATACTGCTTTATCTCGACTTTTGATGTGTTTTCATATACAGTGCTGTATTCCACTCACTTTCTTAACCACCTGGTTACAATGTAATCCAAATTTTAATTCATTATCAACTCTTATTCCCAGATCTTTCTCATCTTGTACTGTCCTCAACTCCCTACCTCCCAGTTTGGTTCTGTCTGAGAAAAACTATCCTGTACACAAACTTGAATTTCTCACTTTGAAATGGACAATAGTGGACCAGTTTCTTGAATACCGCTATGGTGCTAAAATACTGGTAAAAACAGACAATAACTCCCTCACGTATGTCCAAACCTCAGCCAGGTTAGATGCAACTGGATACAGGTGGCTTTCTGTTCTTTCAATGTGTGATTATTCGGTGGAGTACTATCTGGGCCTCAATCACATTGATGCCGATGCTCTATCTAGAAGGCCTATTTCAAATCCTGAGTAGGTGAGAATGTCAGAACAATCTGTAAAGGCTCTATGCCACAAGTCTGACAAAGATGAACACTCATCTTCTGAAACCATAGATTGCCTAATTGATTGTCTGGGGCCTTCAGAAACCTGTGTTCCTGTAGCCTACTGTAACTTTGCAGCCTTGGATCTGAGCGCTATGCCCCAACTCACTCCAGCCAACATCCAGAGGGAGCAGTATCATGATCCTATGATTAAACTTCTGATTAATGCCATAAACACCGGGAAAAATGTTTCAAAGCTATGGTTCAAAGATCAGAGACCTGCTTTACTGTTCAGAGAAGGACCTAGACTTAAGCTGCAACATAAACTATTCTACAGAGAGAGTACAGATGGACAAGGCAAAGTTATTAAACAGCAATTAATGTTGCCTTCTTCATTTAAACGTGTGATCCTAAGAGCACTCCACGACCAGATGGGACATTTGGGTAGCAAGAGAACTTTGGACTTAGCCCATGCACATTTCTGTTGGCCCAAGATGGGTGCAGACATTGACCAGTATATCAAAACCTGTAGCAGATGTCTCCAAAGAAAAGCCCAGCCACAGAGAGCGGCACCCCGGTTAACATCGCCACTAGTGCACCCATGGAGCTTGTGTGTATTGACTTTTTAAGCTTGGAGGTCAATGCAAAAAACATTGGCAATGTGCTTGTCGTAACTGACCACTTTACTTGTTATGCACAGGCTTATCAGACCGAGGACGTGAAAGCAGCCACCGTAGCCAAAGTGTTTGTTGAAGAATTTTTCGTCCACTATGGTGCCCCACGGCAGATCCATTCCGACCAGGGAAGAGACTTTGAAACCATTTGATCAAAGAAATGCTCTCACTCTGGGGTGTAAGAAAGTCAAGATCCACTCTATATCACCCACAAGGAGATCCGTAGCCCCAAAAGATTTAATAGAATGTTGCTGGACATGCTGGGAACACTTCACCCAAAGGACAAGTTGAGATGGAGTCAACAAATAAGTACGTTGGTGCATGCTTATAATTGCACTCGCAATGATGCAACTGGATTTTCACCATATAAACTGATGTTTGCTCAAAAAGTATGTTTACCTATAGATGTTTGTTTTGGAGTAACTGTATCACCAGCTGGAATCCAAGCAGATAATTATTTACAATATGTACAACAACTCAAAACACAGCTTAATCACACCTATCAACTTGCACATACAGTGGCTGCGAAGTAAAATTTAGCCAATAAAGAGAGACATGACAGACGTGTTAAAGCTCGGGAGTTGCACCGTGAAGACTGCATATTAATGAAAAATCTGGGATTTCAAGAGAAACACAAAAGAGTTGACTGGTGGAGTCACACCCGTACATTGTTATCAGCAAGCTGAATGATCTGCCAGTCTACAAAGTGCATCCAGAAAATGATCCACAAGCTGTAAAGACAATACACCGGAATCAGCTCTTACCCGTTGGACAATTTATTACAACCTCTGCACCTCAAGCTGATTTTCCCACTGGGCATGTTACCAGATCTGTGTCCAGAAAGAAACAGTTAAGCCAGTCCTGTCTTCCACAGCAACCTAAACCTTCTACAAGTAATACTATTGTTAATGATGATGTCAATTCCGAGTTCGATGAAAGTGAATATGGGCCTGCGTATTATCCTTCTTTTGAACTAGCTCAGCTATTCCAAGGCAACCCTTTGTGTAACGTGGGAGACAACACTGAAGATTTAGAACTGTCTAGCCATCCAGCCCTAACTATCCCTGTGCTACCCAACAGCGAGGTACACAGTCTAACTTCAGAAATAGCTGACTCACTATGTCTTATAGAACTGTCAGAAATTGAAATGGCTACCTCTAACCAAGAGAATGAGGACCCAATTGATGAGTCCCTACCTGAAGCTGAGATATCTGGATTTAGTGAACCTGACCTCAACTCAAAAAGTATTACTAATTCTGAAAGTACTAGCAGTGTGCTAAATGACTTCAATTCTGTTGAAATACCTCTTGATTATGAACCAGAGTCTACAGAACAAGGAAGTTCAAGTGCTACTACAAATGCCAGTAATACTTCCAACTCTGAACAAGCCAAAAGTGTAGAGGTGCCCCTTCCTGCAGAAGCTGATTTGTTGGTGGACAATAAGCAGGGAATGATCACCCTGAAAGCAGATGTTGAAAGGACTGTGCCTGTGCCCCCTCTATCTACAAGATCTGAAAGAGATGTTAAGCCTGTAGACTACCTTTACGTATGATTCTCCAGGAGTACCTGTAGACCTTCCTATGAATGTGGTTGATTAAGAGGTCTATATTACAACCATTGCTCTTCCTAAGACAGCATACACTGCAGCTGCTAAGTTAGTGATAAAACCCTCCAACCAATATACCCGTAGTCATTTTACAAAAAGTCCAGAGTTAGCTGACAAGTTCAGATTACCAGCCATGTGGGTTAGTGTACAAAGAGTGTTATAGGCAAGGGCAATGCATATAACTAACTACAGTAATTAAGATAAAAAAATAGAATGTTTGAAATAAAAATGTAATTGCTTCAATCAAATAATCTTTATTTTACCAGGCAAAACATCATTAAGAAAACACTAACTTACTAGATGGACCTGGGTCTTGACACAATAGGAGCATGTAATACATGATAAATTACAGACAATTCTTACAAAAGAAATTTCAAGATTACAAGTATGTACATGGTAGCAAGCAGTATTACAGAAGAGATATTGTACAGTTATATACAATATGTATATGATATACATTCACAGAAGTACAGGAAAGGTTAAGGCAAGGAGGGGGGATAAGCAGGATGGTGGAAGGTCAGCAAAGGGAGCAGAGGAAGGGGACAATGGTAAGGGAAGGCGGTCAGCACCAGGTGCAGCTGCACAGCTCACTAATGGAATGAGCCAGCAGAGTTTTAAAAGTGGTCAGTTTGATGGGAATAGCTAATTTCAAGTTTTTTGGGATGCTGTTCCAGAGAACAGGCAAGGCATGGCTTATAGAAGCCTCACCCAGGCATATCCTGATCCTGGGGACAGCTAGGGTGATACGGGAGAGGCTCCTAAGTGGATAGTTACTTGCAGTGCAGGCAGGCAGACATTCTGAAATGTACTGGGGCAGTTTTTTAATGATAACACAATAAATCCAAGTTACTACATTTTTCTGCCTTCTGAGCTTAAGGGATGGCCATCCTAATTTTGAGTTTAAGTAGCAGTGATGGGTGGAATAGGGGGCATCAGTAATGAATCTTAGTGCTCAACGATAGTGTCAAGCTCAGACAGGGCAATATTGGGGCCTTGACCATAAAGAAGGTCTGCGTAGTCAATGAGTGCTAGAAAGCTGGATTGAACCAGTCGAATTTTTGCTTCATAAGTAAGGAGGTGCCTGATGCAGAAAAACAGCCCTAACCTTTGCTTAAGTTTCTTAGCAAGTTCTTCAATATGGTCAGTAAAGGACATCTTGTGCCCAATCCAGAAGCCCAGATATTTGAATTTGGATACAAACTTGAGGCTTTCCCCAAAGAGGGTGGTGATTTTGAGTTCACAACAGGGACTGGATAACTTAATTGAAGGAGAAAGGAGCATGGCCTTGTTTTTTTTAGCATTTAGCAAGAGTTTTAAATGAAGAAGATTTTGCTGCAGAAGGCTAAAGTTGAATTGTAAGTCTTTACAAGCTAGCTCAGGAGTAGACTTGTTGATATAGAGGACCGCATCATCTGCGAAAAGATGGATAACAGCTGAATTAATCCCAGTATTGACATTTTTGATGTAAACTGCAAATAACAATGGGCCCAGTATGGATCCTTGGGGCACACATCAAGAGAGGTTTCAAAGGGGAGAATTCCCCACCAGCTTTAACTTGCTGTTGTTGACCAGAAAGATAGCATGAAAACCATTTCAACACTTGTGAGTCCTGACCCACGTTAGGCAGGCAGTGCAGTAGCAGATCATAGTCCGCTGTATCAAAAGCCTTGCTGAGATCAAGAAATAAGGCGCATATGTAATTCTTGTTATCCAAGGACCTTAACCAATCATTGGAAACCTTGTCAAGGGCAGAGGCTGTACTATGGTTTGGCCTAAAGCCAGATTGTATAGAGTTCAGGAGATTGAATGTTTCCAAATGATCCCCGAGCTGGACTTTGACAATTTTTTCCAGAAGCTTGGAGAGGGTGGGAAGGAGGGATATGGGTCTGTAGTTGTTTAAGTTGCTCAGATCACCAGATTTGAAGAGAGGAATAACATGGGCAGTTTTCCATAACTGTGGGAGGATATCCTGAGAGAGGGACACATTGAAAAGATGAGTGATAGGAGCGGTCAGAGTATGGTGGCCTATTTTTAGATAGCAAGGGTTGATAAGGCAGCGCCAGCACTCTTCCTGGAGTTGAGCCCCAGGATGAGGTCCTCAACTTGTTTGAATGTGACTGTGCAGAAGAAGAAAGGTGGGTTCTGGGAGGGAGAGGCAAAACTAGAACTGATCAGGCTTGTGGCATTAAACTGTGTCCATAAGCTGCATGTGGGGGAAGAGTCAAAGGCCAAGCCAACAGTGGTGAAATGGTTATTAATGAGGTTTAATATGGTATGCTTGTCAAAGGTGAAAGAACCACCAAAGGAGATTTTTGCAGGGAGGAAGTTAGTCTGACGGAGACCTTCATCCTTCTTTAAAGTCCTCCAGAAATTGGCTGAGCAATTAGAGGCATATGTTAGTTTATCTTTATAGAAGCTAGCTTTAGTGGTGTGGATAGATTTGGTGCAGAGGTTTCTTGCTGCCTTGAGGCAGTCCCGTCAGCAGGGAGTTTGTATTTCCTCACTTTTTTCCATAAGGTGTCCCTTTGATTCAGCAAAGATTTTAATTGAGGGGTAAACCATGGGCAGGACATTTTCCTGTTGCGTACTTTGACCAAGGGTGCATGCTGATTAATGGCTCCAAGAAATATGTCTTGAAATCTCTCACGGGCTTTGGCGACGGTTGTAGCTAGGTAGAGGTCTTGCCAGTTGGAGTTCTTTAGGTCTGTCAGAAAGGCACAGAGGTCGAAGTTGCATTTGTTTATTTTAAAAGTGTATCTAGAGGAGGAAGCTGGTTTAGTGATGGCATGTACACAAGCAATGGGGTAGTGATAGCTTAGGTCATTGTGGAAAACACCAGAATGAGAGATATGGTAAGGTTTATTAACTAGAATAAGATCTGGTAGGATACTACGAGTAGGAATTTTTGTGTTAGGTCAGGTAATATCAGTAATAATTTGGGTAAGGCCAAAGGAGTCACAGAGTTCTTTTGGAGGCAAAGAGCTAGGAGAGAGCCAGTCAAGGTTAAAGTCTCCCAGAATGAAGACCTCAGAGGATAAATTGTCCAGGGTGCTAGACAAATGCTGTATCACCTTAAGCCCTGCAGAGGGAGGCCTATAACATCCAATAATAGTAAGAAGTGTATTGGGAGGAAGTAGCACTTTTGGCGTCAAACATTCAAACTCCTTAGGTGTGGTGGTGGAATAGACTACTGAGGCAGTGTATTTATCACGGATATATATAGCAACTCCTCCCCCTCTAGAATGTCTATCAGTTCTAAAGACATTATAAGATGTTAAATTAATTTCATTGTCAGGGTGGAAGGTCTGAGCCATGTCTCAGTAACTACCAAAACATCAGGTGCAATGTGACAGACCCACGCCTATAGGGAGTTAAACTTCCCTAACAAGCTACATGCATTAAAGTGGAGAAGGCTCAAGCCCTTCATTTGTGCTAGGTCAAATGGTGCCGAGATGGGGGAGATGGGCCCTGGGTTAAGCTCAGCATTAACGGAGCAGAGGAAAAGCAGCAATAAGAGTTTAGTGATCGCATTTAGCAGCAGATTGAGGTGCCTGGTATGGCTCCTCCTGTAATGGTGGAGAATAGGTAAGGAAGTTGTCCCAGCAAGGAGGGTACAGGAGCCCAGGGACACATAGAGTAATACATGAACCAAGAGGGAGACGAGGTTTCCAGAAGGAGAAGACAGAGTAATCACTGAACCTAAAGTCAGGATCTGGAGGTGCATGTAAATCATTATGGCCAGTAGATAAGATTAAATCTGCAGGTATGGCCAGTTTGATGAACAGAGGACAGGGCTTGTAATGCACATTAAAATATGGTGTAACTGAATAAGTATGCTTAGAGTAAGGATCCAGGGTAACAGAGAGCAGGAAAAAAAAGAGACTAATAAAACTGAGCATTACTGGTTGCATTTGGATTCTTTGAGGCTTACGGCTTACAAGAACTGAACTACTTGAGCAAAATCTACCAGAAGGATTCACCCTTAAGAGATTAAAACAGTAGAGGCGAGTCAGCCAATAGGGAGTGGGCACTATGAAGGGGGAAGAGAACTAGAGTAATTAGCGCCAGGGGTGGGGGAGGATGGGTGGGAGAAATTTCAAAAAAGAATAAAATAGACAGTAGTAGCAGCGTGAGCCCAGGGGCCTGCTGTTCGACAGGGATTAGCAGTGTAGAACTGCGGTCCAATCGGGAGCAAAGGCAGCCACCAATGGCAAGCCGAGTACTGAGGCGAGGATCAATCAGCATCCTGTTGGGAGGTCCTAGAGTTGTCTGAGGACCGTACCTGGATGAAGGAGTTTGAAGGCGGGCAGGAGAAGCAGCTAGGTTGGCTGGGAATTAGCCGCAGCCGCTAGCAGTGAGGTGCCCACTTGAGGGCAGAACTGTCTCCTAAGGGAAAGATTGAGAAGGGAGGTTAGCTTAAATGTTCTCAGCACAAGGAGGTAATAATTTAAATGGGGGGGGCATAGAGGTTTAGGGCAGAGCAGTAATATGAATGAGGGAGGCAAGGAGCAGACAAAGAACACTGGAATAGGGATTGTTAAGCTTGGCACCAGCGACTGCAGCCAGACCACAGAATAAATTCAAACTAGATGGGAGGTGACGGGGGGATACAGAGAGAAGGTTTCTGAAAAAAACAAAGGTATAGGGAAATGGGTATTATATAAGCAAGGGGCAGCAAAATGCCAGGGGGATAAGAAAAGAACTTTTAACAAAGCAGGCAGAGGGAAGGTAGAGAAGTTAAGGTGAGGAAAGCAGGGCAGGAAGAGAGAGAGAGATACAATGTTATGGATAGAACAGGAGACAGAGTATACATAAACATTAATTTGAGTTTTAACATTTATCCCACAATAAATATAAGTGAAAAACATTGTAAGACCCCAGTAATTTCTACGCCCATCTTACGGCAAATAAATGGCAGACCAAGGATTACATACAGACAGTTTCTACTCTTATGAAATTTCAAAACAGAGTAAAATGGACAGTAGTAGCAGCGTGAGCCCAGGGGCCTGCAGTTCTACAGGGATTAGCAGTGTAGAACTACAGTCCAATCAGGAGCAAAGTCGCAAAGGCAGCCACCAATAGCAAACTGAGTGCTGAGGTAAGGACCAATTGGTGTCCTGCCATGAAGTCCCGGAGTTGTCCGAGGACTGTACCTGGATGAAGGAGCTTGCAGGCGGGCAGGAGAAGCAGCTAGGTCAGCTTGGAATCTGCCACAGCCGCTAGCGGTGAGGTACCCGCTTGAGGGCAGTACCATCTCCTGAATGAAGGAGCTTGCAGACGGACAGGGGAAGTGGATAGGTCAGCTGGGAATCAGCCACAGCTGCTAGCGGTGAGGCACTCACTTGAGGGCAGAACCGTCTCCTGGATGAAGGAGCTTGCAAGTGGGTAGGAGAAGCAGCTAGGTCGGCTGGGACTCAGCCACGGCCACTAGCGGTGAGACTCCCGCTCGAGGGCAGAACCATCTCCTGGATGAAGGAGCTTGCAGGTGGACAGGATCAGCGACTAGGTTGGCTGGGAATCAGCCGCGGCCGCTAGCAGTAAGGTGCCCCCTAGAAGGCAAAACCGTCTCCTAAGGGGAAATGATATCCGTGTTTATGAAAATGCTGTTTACGAGTAAAGCCTGCTTATTATGGTGTATAGACTTGATGCGGACACCAAGTTTCCTAGGCAGGGGAGAGTGTAGCTCCCCCCACTAATTTAGGGCTTACCATAAGTGTCTCCTTGGGCTCCAGCAATACCCACTGCCAGGCAGACATCCTGCATAGATAGTAAATCCATGGCTATTTGTTGTTATCCTGTCGATTTGCCTGAGAGTGCCATGATGTTTCTCTGCGCCTGTCCCTTTAAGGCCATAGCATTGTGTGTATAGTAAATGGCCTGGGGTAGGTCCGAGTGCTTCCAAGCTTGCGATCGGCCAGGCACTGCTTTAATTTGCTCACTCTGCGGTCGATAGTAACACAGAAGGAGCTCTAGCTATTGCCGTAAATATTTACTTCTAACTTGCTATGTTTAAATTAGAGTGCTTGTTTTAACCTGCCTTCTTGCAGCCTTTTCCTCCAAATGGGAGCCACCATGTTTGGTCTGGGACTTCAGGAATTTGGACCAGTTGAGACACAGGGGACCTCGAGGGGTCCTTAGTTCCAGTGCCTCATGGGAAAGCTGTAGTTCTTGTAATTTTACAGATTGGCACCTAAACTGACAAATGGGAGCACCAAAACTGTGATTGACAGCTCACCTAGCCAACCAGAATCCAGAAAAACTGGACTAGTTCAAGAACTGTTTGAAAAAAGTTCAGCTGCTGTTAGAGCGGGGAGAATGAGCAGCTAGAGCAATCATGAAGCTGCTCCAGGAAAGGGGCTGAGGAGAATTGGCAGGGAAAGACCTGACTTGCCTTCCCGCTACCGTTTTCCAGCATTGGACTGCCTTATAGCAGTAATTGGACTAATCCGAAAATAACTTTAAAACTGCAGCAGAAAGCTCCAAGATCCTGAGAAGTACAGCTTGAGACATTGGTACGAGAGGAGCTCCTGTAAAGCGTTCAAACCAAAATTTTGAGAGAGACTGCCTTTTGCTGATCGAGAGGTTTGCTAAGTAAAGTGACTGCAATTTCGAACCGGCCTAAAACCGATCTGAAAGGTAGAGAAATAAATGCTGTTTTCTTTAAATGTGCTGAATGTTTATCGTGAGTTGAGGCCTACCTTTGCCAGTGACCAAACTGTTTGCCAGCTGGAGGTTTCCACCAGCAACTGAACTGAACTGTGCTAAGAGTGTTTATCCAGCCTTGGGCCTATGCCAAGCCCCAGCCCAAGTTGACTTTTTTCCCACCAGTGACTGCTTTCTCGGCGAGAGACCAACTTGGGGATCCAGCCCCTGTGCAACAAAGAATCACAGGTTGCGGCCACCTGGAGGGAAAGGCTGTGAAGCAGAGGTGAGTCATGCAGGCCCAGCTTCCCCATGCTCTTCAGTCTTCTGCAGCAGGTCTTCATATCGCCAGGCAAATTCCTACCAACTAGTGTTGTGAGTAAACTCAGGGTAGCTCCCTTTAACTTTTCTTTAAATTATTCTGTGGTACCTACCATCTGATTGGTTCAGTGTTTTACAGGGTTACAAAGGACAGGGCCAACCAGCTGCGGATACAAATAAGCAAAGTCTTGTTTATGCATGTTAACTGCCTTGTTCTTTCAATCAAGGGCCCCAACAACCGCTGTAATGCCGGCCACCGATTCTGGCCATTCAGCATAATATTCTGGGTACCCACTGTTGTCAGACTGTTTACTGAGGGACTAAATTACATGGATGCAGAGTAACCTGAATCAAATCAGTAAAGTAATCATTCTTCTAGAGTCATGCCCCACCCTTGTTTAAATTCTCCTTAATTAATCGATTGAGTTGTTTTCTTGTTACATTGCCTCACAAATATCTCCTTGTCTGGGCTAAGGTTAATGTGTTTGGGGGAAACATGTTTGTAAGTGTATGCCTGTATTGAATATTGTTTTACAGGGGGATCCAGGGGATTTGCTGAAGGCCAGATCCTGGTGGTAAGTGCCAAGGGTGTGTACATATTATTAATGTTTACTGCTGTGTGTTAAGTGCTGCAAAGGGCTGTTCCCCATTACAAGGTACAAGGTCATTAGGTGTGTCTGTGGGTGGTTATAGCTTCCCAGAGGGCTATACCAGGGTAGGTAGATACCCTCACTTTTATTACTCTCGCTGGAGGCACCAAAATATTGAATTCAGGCCCCCCAACCTGTTAGAAATATAGGCAGAGATAGTAACCCTAGAGATAGTGCCGCCTAGGAGTTACATTACTTTGCCTCCTTTTGAGCCTGCCACAAGCTGCAAGCTACTCTTTCTGTTGTGGAAAGTGTTATTTTTAGTTGCTATTACTTCTGCTCGAAGGATTTCCGAGATTCAGGCTCTGATGTCTAAAGAGCTTTATTTAGTTTTACACAAGGACAGGGTGTCCTTGAGAACCAATCCTAAGTTTCTTCCTAAGGTGGTGTCAGAGTCTACTCTGAATCAAGACATCCACCTGCCTGTGTATTACCCAGAGTATTTGAATCACAGGGAGGCCTTACTGCATACTCTGATTGTCCACTGGGTGCTTCGCTATTATCTGGACCGCACCCGAGCCATCAGAAAAACTGATCAGTTGTTTGTTTCATTTGCCCTGAGAAGAGAAGGGGCTTCTGTTTTGAAACAATGTTTGTCCAAATGGTTAATTAAATGTATTGTTTATTGTTACTGCAAATACGACAAGCCTTTACCGGGCCTAGTTAAAGGCCATTCAACCAGGGTGTAGCTGCTTCTTTTGCCTCCTTCAGAAATGTCTCCATTGCTGACGTTTGTGCAGTGGCCACTTGGAGTTTTGTCCACACTTTCATCCGACATTACAGTCTGGACATTGCATCTAGGTGCAGGGCAGGTTTTGGACTGGTAGTCCTGCAGGGCCTGTTCTCTTACAGCCTTACACTGACTTCTACCTCCTCCCAGCTGACCGGAGTCAGTCCTTTCCCTGCTTGGTACTCAGTCCTAATAGTGTTATCTGCTGCAAGAGCCCCCTCAAAGTGAGGTAGTATAGTTATGTAAGAACTTACTGGAACAGTAGATATTCAAGAGGAGCTCTTGCAGCAGGTACTACTTTCCCTCCATCCCCCTGGTGACTGCTTCTCTATCTCTGTTACCTCTCTTTCGTCAGTGTAGCAGAACCTCCTCAGTTCTCCAGTTTCTCTATATGCTGGGGTATCCAGCGGAAGAACTGAGGTTGGGCTGGGGGACTGCCCCTTTTATACCATAGGCATACTTGGGGTAGACTGGTGTCAGGGGGCAGTCTCCCACTGTATATTGCTAGCTAGAAGTTTTCCGTGGGGTCCTGGTGTTTGCCAGCTTCAGTCCTAATGGTGTTATCTGCTGCAAGAGCTCCTCTCGAAGATCTACTGTTAAGGTAAGTTCTTACGTAATTGTATTTTATCATGCATTTCAGTTCTGCTAAGCAAGAAGGCAGATAAAACAACCAGCAACATCAATTAATTTCAAAGAAAGTAAGCAATCATAAAATGTGAGTTTTTACCTTGAAATAATATGATGCAGAAAAGGTTGACAGTGTCCCTTTAAAAGCAAGAGAATGAAAGAAAAGGTGAGATTTGAGGTATTTAACTAAAGAAGCTGAATCAATTAGGCAGCGGGAAGGCCCTTCTAAAAGTTGGGGCAGTAGATGAAAATGCTTACTGCCTACTATGGAAAGTTGGTGTAACCCCCCTACAAATGGGGGTTCCTGAAAAATCTTCGTCGAGCTTGCCTAAATGCTCACTGCCAGGCTAGTGTCCTGCATTTTAGCAGTTTAAATGTGATTGCCAGAGAGTGCCTGTATAGCCTCTGTGTACTGTCTCTTTAAGAGCTGCCTGGATTGCAGTGATAAGTAATCTGAGAGGGAGCTCTGTTGAAAGATGTAACTATTTGCTCAAAATCATTTAGAGTGATAATGATAACGTAGTTTGTCTAACCTGCCTTCTTTGCAGCAAGGACTGTTTTGTTTATCTCCACTATCTTGGTCCTGGACTGCGAACTGGACCAATCAGTACTGGTGGGACCTAAAATGGAGCCGGACTACAGGAGCAGTCTGGAGTCAAAATCTGTAGGAATTGTAGTTTGGGGCTTTTTGTGCCTTTTTGCACCTGAAGGGGGAGCCTTTGTTGTGACTGACAGCAGGATCAGCCAACCGAACCTTTTGGATCTTGGGGAATTTCCCAGGCTGCTGCAGCTAGTTTCAGTTTTGAGTTGAGAAGTGAAGAAGTAACAGCTCAAATGATTTTGAGCAGCAGTTCTGTGTGTTTTTTTACGGGAGAACTTTGAAAGGGCTGAGTTTTGGCCTGCCTGTCTGCCTGCTGTCCCTGAAAGGGAAAATAGAGTTTGTTCGGACTGAATCCCAGTTGTGAGGACGATTTAAGCCACTGGACTGTGACCAGGCATTAACCTGAAGAAGACCGAAGATTTGCTGAATGCGATTGACCTGTCAGGATTTTCAGCTGCTTTTGAATCCTCGGTTTGTGCTGAGACTTTGCGATCGTGACTGGAGAGCGGTTTGCCTGGTACAGTAGAATTTCCTTACATGTAAATGTGCTGTGTATTGAAAGTGAGTCGTGATTTGGTTCCCCACTGTGTGAACTGTGTTCTGTTTGCTGGAAGCTTTATCCAGCCTAATCGTACTGAATCCGCATTCATCTCCATTCGGCCTGGGCCATGCCATGCTGGCCCTGCCAGACTACCCTAATGCACAGAGAAAGCCACCGACGAGAGACCTGCCTGGGGATCAGCCCCCTGCTCCACGCTTGAACAGGAACGACGCCTCGGCAAATCGTGTGGCCCTGCTTCTCCTGGCACTCCAGATTAACCACCTTCTGTCTCGATTTTCGTCCAGCCTGTGTCCAGTCTTAGGTATCGTGAGTAATCATTAGGGTAGCTCCCTGCAACAACAGCCTAATCTAAAAGTGTGTTATCTGATTGTCTTGTTGTTTTCTTTTCACGAACTGAGCCCTCCAGCTCCAGATTACAAATAGTGTGTGTTGTGCATGTTGTTTTCTTCCATCACAGGGTCCCAGCCAGCTACAACATTCTTGGCTAGTCCACCATTCTCAGTCTGGGTACCCAGGGTGTGTGACTGTTTATGGACCCTGAAGTGCATGCATAACTGTTTGATTGATAGAGCCTTTAAGCAAATTAACCTGATTACGCCCTCCCTTGTTCAAGCCCCTTAAATAAATCAGATCTAACTCTTTTTTACATTTACCCTGACTGTGGTTCCTGTTTGTGCAAGAGTACTGTACTGCTGTTATTTGCTGTGTATAACCTTGTTTTACAGGGGGTCCCCAGGGCTGGGCCAGAGGAAAGCCCAGGTGGTAAGTGCAAACAGTATGGGTACTTGTGTGGTGTGTCAGGGGTATTGTGAAAGTGATTATTGTGTATTGTTCCGGCCACTAGTAAGGAAAGTGGGGGGTTACAATGTCCCGGAGGGCTGTGCCCAGGTTAGCTTGATCACTACCAACCCTGACCTCCGGGTGGAGGCACCCGTTTCAGAACTCAGGCCCCTTAACCTGCTACTAACCTGGCAGGCACGGGTAGTAGCCCTTGGGATAGCGCCACCTAGGGGTTACATTTAGTTAAAAAGGAGGAAAGGAGTTTAGATTTAGAGGAACAGAGACAATGACAGGGTATTTTGGAGCGATCAGGGCAGCAAATTAAACAATAGCAAGCTCATGTAAACTTTAAAATCTTAGATTTTTCCTCACTAATAACATATGGTTGCATTTGAGAGAAAGAATATTTTTAATATCCAAAATATAATTTAGTGAAAACGTCACACAGGACATCGAACCTGGTATTAAGTGGGTGGCATGTTTCAGTTGTAGTTCATTAGTTCATCTTACATCCTGTATGTCAGGCCTTCATCAGTTCATGTTTTCTACGTCTAACTCAGGGCTCTTAAGAATATATTGTGTTTTGCTTTCCATCAGGGAGTCAGTTGTCTTTATGGCACATCTCTTGCAGCTGGGTAGACAGTGTTATTGGAATGTATAACTAGTTATTGGAGTACCACTGATTCAATAGGCCTGCTCAACTTAGTATAGTGCTATGCTTGTGCAACTTGGATAATCTTTGGCCATTAGCCTCTGTATCCATGGGATATACCACTCTGTAGGGGTACAAAGGCAAGGAACCCTAGAGGAGGGTTCCACCCCTAGAGGTACACCAGGAATGATTCCCTTGGCTAAAGGTACCTAAGGAAGGTGTCCCAAAAGAGCTTCGAGCAGAAGCATTGCAAGGTGATGAATGCATATGTATATTGAGGACCTGAAATGTAGGTCGGTAGGTATAGTATAGTCAAGAGCTTGAAGTATGGTAACAGGAGACAACGGACAAACAGTGACCCGCTTGTAGGTCTGAATGGTAAGGCACAGAGGCATGACTTCCTAAGGAGAGAGGGAACAGCTAAGGGGGGGCCACCATCTGTCTCCATCCAACAGCAGAAACCTGCCTAAATAACCTAGGGAATATTACTAAACCTTCTAGGTATTATGACCATTGGCACGGAGGAGAGGAAAACCCCACCTTGAGGAGGAAACATCTGGGGATCCAAGGTCTAGGTCAGTTCACCTTCCCGCCAGGCTTCAGGACATATCATTTAGTGATGGCTCTGCTGCTGCAATTTAGTAGGCCAATCCAGGGGTGGAAATATTCCAGTTTGGGGGAACACTCTCACTCTATCCCTCTAACAGGAATGCTTAGAAGGGCTGCGAGTAAACTCTGCAACAGCAGGGTACACTGCACGCGGTACCAACCTCCAAGGCGGGAGGAGGAGAGTGACGACCACTGAGGCACTCAGCCGGCCTACCAATCTAAGAACAAACCGGTTGAACCATAGGCTGTCATAGGGAGAATACTGTAGCTTAGAGGGTGCCTCTGAACCCACTCGGCAAGCTAAAGGGGTCCTGCCAGTGAGGGGCCCCACCCCTTGCAGCTGAAGTCTTAAATTCTACATCTAGAGGTGCTGCCCATGAGTTAGATGACTGAAGCTCCACCCGGAGTGAGGACATTCCCACTATGGGCCAGATGCAAAGGACCCCGCTCTGAGTTTCACATGCTCAAGATGCGGACTTCGTGGGTGCAGGGTGAGACTGTTGGCTATAGGACTAGCCCTGAGCCATGAAAGTAATGGTCATGGTTGGCATGTCTCCCAAACTGGAGAGAACGTAAAGTCAAGTATGCAGTATGAGAACCCTCACGTGGGTCATGCATGAATGACTGAGCACAAGAAGACTAAACCTTCACATCGGTCAGATTGAGAAAATGGGGGACCTTCATGTGGGTCTGCATAAGGGCGGATAGCATTTCATAACCACAGGAATGCATGCCAACCAATTCTATTAAGAAGCCAAATTAGGAGTGAAATCGAAATTTTTGTTACTAGTGTGTGTAGACGGTAGAAGGCCGGGCAGAGCCAGCGACCATCAGTTAGGTAGGAGGAGGCTACAAACGCCAGTACGTGAATAGGTGAGGTTCAAGAATGAACTGATTTGCTATGCTGATTGCATTAATGCCATGAAGGCTGGTATGTGCACGATTACTTGTAGTGCCATATAGGTTGCACGGAGCATTAGTAGGAGGCAGGGTGGAGCCAACGGCTGACAAATTACATGTAATTTACATAGAACATGCTCCTGCTGCTCTGAGCCATGGTGCCTGTCACAACATTGCATTCCCCCAGCATGGGAATAACAGAGAAGCCACGAGCTAGGCACTGTGAGACCAAAACTCTAATTGAAATAGTAACAATTAAATAAATTGATTAAAGGTCAGCAGCTGTAATCTGGGCAGACCTACCTTTGATTGGGCAAATAATGTGTGTTTGAATTATGAGAATATCAAATGCATATGAGTCCTGTGTGTAGGACTAGGATAATAGTAATTGTATGAGTAATGAAATACCGATGGTAGGGCAGGAAGCTCCGAAAATGAACATAGCGGAGGAGCAGGAGGGGAAGAGTTGGAAGCCAGAGAAATGCATGCAGCTGAAACCCTGCTGTGGTCGTGGATGGAATAGAAAGCAGCACCGAGCACAGCATAGGAACCGGCATGGTGGTAGCAGAGAACAGCAGTCAGTAAGCAGTAGTTTACATAACAGAAGGAATACGGATGCTCTGGGTGATGAAAGCAGCAACAAATGAGTCACCAGCAGGAAAACAACAGAAGGCCCCCAAAAAGAGTATGGAGACAGGATGGGGGGGAGGGGAACAACAGAAATGGAAGTGGGAGACAGGATGGGCTGGCCACGGCGAGTGGCAGTCCAGACAACAACACAAAGGAGCGGGAGGAAGGAGGATGCAGCAGAGACAGGAGGGAGCGGGGAGGGGAAACAAATAGCCACAAGTGAGAGGCAACAACAGAGGGAGCGGGGAGAACAGACAAACAGCCACAGGGCAAGCAGCACAGGAGGGGGGAGCTGGGAGAGGGAGGAGGGGAGACAAGACAAACAGTTGCTGGGAGAGTGGTGACCACAGAAGAAAAACACAAATGGAAGAAGCAGCCGGGTGGTCAGAGGCGCAGCAGACAAGACAGAGAAAGGAGGAAACAGGTACAAGCAACAAGGAAATGGGAGGGGAAGTGAGGAGGGCAGAGCCTCTGGCCTCAATGAGAAAACACTTCTGGAAGCAGTTGGGAGGCTCAGCCTTTTATGGCCCGAGCAGTAGGAGTGGTTAGTTGCTCCATCCCATTGAACCACAGGCACAGCCTTCCAAATCTGCTGTTACTAGAAATGCGAAAACAGGTCTGAGGGAAAAAGCATCCTGATTGGCTCTAAGCATTCTGTGAGCATTACCAGCAGTATTTGTTAGTAACCATACACATTTTTCAGTGATAAGATTCGTCTGGCAAAAATATCAAGATACACATTTTTCTTTTCATTTTCTTTCATTCCTGAATCAAGATATGGACTCCTGAAGTTTTTAAACTTCCCACGCCCATGCCACACCCACCATGAAAAAATGTAATATTTTGTGCTGTTTACTGTCAGAAACATGTGGAAGAACCATCCTAATACAACTACAGCATGCATCTAGCATGTACATTCAATAAGTAACACCAGGGGAAAAGATTTTCAAAAAAATGGCAAATGGCTGCCATCTTTAATGACGTGAATCATTAATTATAAAAATCAGCTGTAAAAAAAGTCTTAACACATCTGAGAAAACAAAAAAATATATACTGAGCATAAATCTTAGGGTGTCAGAAATACATTTTTGCTAAAAAAACTATTATAAATTTTTTCATCAACTAACAAATACTGCTGCTTTAGTCTGTGGTTTGCATACATACAGAGAATAATCACATGCGGAACAAGGTGCTACACTATTTAGTATTCCTAGTTTTATAATAATAATAATAACAAGGCATTCCCAAGGGTTATGTTAATAGTTAATCACCATCTAAGGGCATGTGACACTCAGCTATGCTTCGTGACACATTATGCCCCTAGAGGGTGATTAATAGATGATTGACATAATCATTTGTTATGCCTTATTGCTGAAAGCAGTAGTGCAAGTTAGCGGTGAAAGTTGTGACCTATGCTTTTTCATTCTGCTATAGATTACCTCTTCTTTCCTGATGTGTATGGTACCCCCACTCCATTTTATGTCTGCTTTAGTGCTTTTTTTCACATTTGTAGAAAAGTTGGAGCAGGGAGAAAGGGTGGCATTTAGGAGGCATAAGGAAACATGGGGGGAGGATAGAGTGATACACCAAGTGAAACAGAAGGAAGCAGGAAAGGCGGTGAGGGGAGCAAAAGTTTGCTAAAGGAGATAGGACTTTCTTCATATACTTATGTGAGAAGAGGAAAGCAAAGGGAGGGATAGTGAGGATTAGAAGGATGGAAGGGGGAGGCTGTGCAGAAGAGGACCAGGAAAAAGCTGCCACCCCGAGCAGCAAGAAACAAAAATCATGCACACCAGCTGTTTCTGATGGTGCCACTACAATATCATAGATCTAGATAAAGCAAAAATAAATAAATGGCACACACCATCATGCAGGTTCTGGCTGTTTATTTTGGAACAACTACACATGCCAGCCAAACACCTCTATGTAATGCCATCTGGGTAAGGCTTCCTCAGGGAGTGGAGTCTGGATGTCTTTGTGTCACCCTTTTAAATATCCCCTTCTCAAAAATAATAATAAGTACAAGTGCATATGTAACGAAATAGTAAGCAGCTCATTTATTATTTACTTCCTTTTGTATTACCTGTTTTTGTTTTTGTTTTTGTGTACCTTGTTCTGTTCATATGATATGTTACCTGATAATTTATTGTCCAAGGTCCTCTCTATTCATTGCATAGGTAGGCACCTATGAACTTATGAATGGTCTACTCTGTATGTCTCTGATATATTGTATCCACTTTAACTCATTGTATGTAAAGCACTTATAATTTGTTATCCTGTTAAGTTTAGGCATGTCTGTACTGTCCTGGGTCGTGCCTGAAAATAGTCATTTTATGGCTAGTGCACTTATCCGGTTAACAAAAGCTAAATACAATTTATCCTCCCTTAGAACTCCTGTGCCTTTTCTTTTGCTGTGGTACCCTGTCACTTCATGGCAGTTACACTCAACTAGCAAACTGACTTACAACCAATAAAAGTACTAATTAGATAAACAACACATCATCAGTAATGATGTACCCAAAGCAACCCTTTTGTAAAACTTTTGACATACTGTATATTTAAAAAACAAACAGTAGTAAAATGACACAGGGATTTGGACATTAGCAAAGTGCTTGTCCCATGGTATAAATTGGTTATCCGACAAGACAAGCTTTTTATTCACTTGGTTATGATGCCAGTAATGGTACAGTTCCAATGCAAGAGCTCAGCTACACATACTTCAAGTCAGAGATTTAAAGCAAGTAATCAACATATGATGGAAAATGGTTATCACCATACTTTTAAAGTTAGAGGTTTAGAGAGGGTGACACTGGGTTCCCGGGGAGGGGCTTTGAACAATGCACTGCTTATGTGAGACAAAATGACAGTACAGGCTAAAATCAAATAGCCCACTGGGACTCAACAATGTGTTGCAACTGGGGCTATTTTTAAACCTCTGTGCCCTCTCTTTTAGATATTGCCCTTCCAGGGCTTCTGCAGCTGCAGGCCAGCACCAATTATCACTGACCGTGCTATCTCCGACGCTGCAGTCGCCTGCCCTGCTCCAAGTTAAGATATTGCCCCTCCAGGGCTTCTGGGGCTGTGGGCCAGCGCTGACTATTCTCTGACTGCACTATCTCCGACCCTACTCCAAGTTAAGATATTGTCTCTCCAGGGCTTCTGCAGCTGCGGGCTGGCACCGATGATCGCCGGCGCACTATCTCCGACTCTGCTCGTCTGCCCTGCTCCAACTTAAGGTATGCTGTCCCGGCTTGTTAGCTGCAACTTCCATTGACTCTTCTGAGCTGGTGGCTGTTCCTTTATTGGCTGTAGCACCATCCTTGTCTACTCCTATTGGCCGGAGCTATAAGGACTGGGACATTTTTGCGCTTTCTGCTGCATTTTCTCTTAGTTCTGCTTGTTGTGATCTGTATTTTTGGTTTTTTGCCTACTGCTGTTTAAAAACTGTTCTGCCTGCATCCAAGTTGCTAAAATCTACCCAGCTAAATTTAAATATTGCTGTTACAGTTATTTTTTTATACTTCATGTAGAGATAATTTGTGCTTAATTACTGCTTTTCTGCTGGCTATTTTTAGCTAGGTTACTGATCTTTTGCTTGTTATTTTTGGCGCCAGCTCTCCTGTTCCTCTCGCTGTCTACCACCTAGCTGCCCTAGGCTCCCAAGCTCGTTGTGACTCTCCTTATTTGGACTGTACAGTGCTCCTCTCTGCCTATCACTTCCTGTCTGTCTCCGACCATTTCTCTCCAGCCACCTTTCCACTATTTCAGCCACTTGTGGTTTTCCACCCCTGTTTGCTCATCTCTTCTTTCCTCTCCTTTCACCATGTTTACCTGCTGATTCCTGACCATTGCTCTAAGCTGCTGATCTTTTGTTCTTTTGTCTTCTCTGGCATTTGTGGTGCCAAAGTCAGACAACCACCAGGGCTTCCTCTCCTGTTCCCCTCAACTGCGCCCTCCTTCCTTTCTCACCTACTCCCCCTCTTATTGTCTCTGCTCTTCCGACCTGCTCTCCAATCCAATCTTGTCTTCCTGTGTCCTCTATTTAATCTCTAACCCTCCCACTTCTCTCTCTCTCTCTCTTCAAAATGTTGCCCCTCCAGGGCTTCTGCGGCTGTGGGCCGGCACTGACAATCACCAGCCACACTATCTCCAATCGTGCTCCCTGCTCTGCTCCAAGTTAAGGTATGCTGTCCCAGCTTGTTAGCTACAACTTCCATTGGCTCTTCTGAGCCAGCGGCTGTTCCTGTATTGCCCATGGCACCATCCTCGTCTGCTCCTATTGGCCAGAGCTATAAGGACTGAAAAATGTGAACGTTTGTATGCTTTCTGTGGCATTTTCTCCTAATTCTGCTTGTGATCTGTATTTTTGTCCTGCCCACCCCCCACCCCGATATTCTTTAAATCCCCACAAACATCCCTCCCCATCCTCTCTCTGATTTATCTGTACATTGTCAGGATTCCATCCTGCTTAAAGGACCTACGTTGCCTTATTCCAGTTCTACTTTTTGCTTTACACCAGTCCTCTAGTGCCTAATTTGCCTTAAGCTCTATCTCCTTCCTACACTGGCCTCCCTCAACTCTCGTAAGCTATCCTTCCTGACTCCTTCCACAATGGGCTATCTCAGTTGGCTAAATATCCTGGTATTCCTCCTCGTCCTCTGCTGGCCTGATCACTTCATTGCTTGGTCTTTAAATCGCCACCCTCTGGCCAGCACTCATCCTCCTCCCTCTCACTTTTCACCAGCTCCTTTTCACCTCACTACACACATACCTTATATACCTAGACCAGGAGCAGCCCTACTTGGACTGTGGCTCCGTAAATGGCTTTGAGCTCCAATCCTCCTGCCACTCTCTGTGTACAACTGCTATGTTCTCCACTCTTGATCCGTTTAATCGTTCACCTCCTCTTAGCTCATGCAGGGGATAGTGAGCCTAATCCTGGGCCCCTGTGCACCTCCCCTGCTCCTGTCCCTACCTTAGGTACGCAACCCACTCCAAAGGGCCTGTTAATAGCTCTTATGAATATACGTAGCCTCCGCCCAAAAATGGCAGAGTTAGAAGCTTGGGTTACTCAGAAGTCCCGACATCTTTTGTGTCTCGGAAACTTGGCTGAAGCCTGTGATCAAGCCTCATGAGGTGGCACTAATCGGCTATAATTGCTTCAGAAAGGATAGATTAGGTAAAGGGGAGGAGGGGTTCTGGTGTACACCCGATCTGATCTGAATGTCACTGAACTCCCTGGTCCTGACATGGGACCCCCTGCCTCTGAATCCCTATTCTTCTTCCTGATGTTAGGTAATGTTAAAAAGTTAATTATTGGATGTGTCTACCTGCCACCTAAAGAAACCTCCACCTGTCTTCCCTCCTTCATAACATCCCTCACAACCCTTCCTCAGCATGACCTCATGTTATGTGGCAACTTTAATACTGATTGGCTCATCCCCTCTGTTGATAAATTGTGTGCATCCCTTGCTGACTCGAACCTGACAACTTATACACGACCCAACATGCATTAACACCAAGTCTGGAAACCATACAGTGCTTGACTGGGTGGTCATTAAGTGCCCCCTTAAGGTCAAATCCATGGGAGTTCTCTAGGATAGCATAAGTGACCATTCTCCTACTGTCTGTGTCTGGAGAAACAACTCCCCTAACCCCCCTCCTAAGATTCTGCTGATTCGGGACATGTCTAGATTTGACATCAGCAACTTTATTGCCACTATCAAGGAGCCCAATCAACACTCTACCTGACATAAACCAGGCCCTGGACTACTTTATATCCACCTTCACCCGAATAGTGAACAGTCATGCCCCCCTGAAAAAGTGCAGGACTAAGGATGTCAAGGCGCCATGGCTCACTAAGGACCTTAGGAAGCTCATGTCCTCCTGTGACCGAGCCTAGTGAACCTACAAATGCTCTGGGCTGCCATCTGACTGGCAAGCTTATAGACAACTCAGGAAAAAATTTAAATGATCCTTCCAAAGAGCTAAGCGTCTACATTTCAAGAAGCTTCAAACCGATCACCTCTGTAAGCCTAAGAAGTTCTGGAAGCAGGTGAACTCCCTGATCAAGGGGAAGACTGCTGAACTTCCTAATTTCCTCACAGTACAGGGCTCCACCCACACCGACCCACAGTCTATTACCACTGGATTCAATTATTTCTTTACTGATCTCCACAACTACACATTGCTCTTCATTAGCACGTCAGTTCCCTTCACACCCCCTATGCCTTCCAGGGTCCCTGAGGCTCACCCAGCATTCCACCTGAAATTGGCCTCCCTTAAGGAGGTCCATCGGCTCCTCTCTAAACTGAAACCTGACAGCTCACCAGGACGTGACACTCTTGAGCCCAGGTTTCTAAAGCTGGGAGCACCTGCCCTCGCACATCCTGTCCATGACCTGATACACAGATACATAGACAGTGTCAGCAGATAAGGGCCTATGGCCCACCCAGTCTGCCCATTTGAGCTTGTAAGTTCAGTTTATGTTTTCCTAGAAATCTGTTGCCCCTTACCCCTGACCTCCAGAATTCCTTTATGTCTATCCCATGCATTCTTAAATCCCGTGATTGTTTCAGCCCCCACCACTTCCTCTGGCAGGGTGTTCCACTTGTCCACCACCTGTTCTGTGAAGAAATTCTTCCTACGCTTTCCTCTGAATCGTCCTCCCTCCAACTTCATCCCATGCCCTCTAGTCCTGGAACATCTTTTCACTTAAAAATAGTGTATTCCTGCACCCTGTTCCTCCATGTAAGATACTTATCATATCCCTCTCCCTCCTCTCCTCCAGGAGTACATGTTCAGTTCCTTCAACCTGTCCTCATAGGACTTGTGATGCAATCCATGTACCATCTTTGTTGCCCTCCTCTGAACCTTCTCTACCCTGTCTATGTCCTTACGTAGGTAAGGTCTCAGAACTATACACCATACTCCAGGTGAGGCCTCACTAGTGTCTTGTATAGTGGAATTATGACCTCCTTTTCTTGCTGGTGATGCCCCGCCTATGCATCCCAGCATCCTATTTGCTTTACCTGCTGCCTTGTCACACTGTTTCCTACCTTGAGGTCATCAGAGATGATAATCCCAAGATCCCTTTCCTGCTTGGTGCATGCTATGTCCTCACCCCCAACTGATATATTGTGCCAGGGTTTTGTGCCCCATATCATTATGTTGCACTTCTTTGCATTGAATTTCAACTGCCAAACCCCTGACCATTCTTCAAGTTTCTGCAGGTCCCTTCTCATTCTGTCTACACCCTCTGGTGTGTCTACTCTGTTACAGAGCTTTGTGTCATCAGCGAACAGTGAAATTCTGCCTTCTAGGTCCTGCGCAATGTCACTGATGAAGATGTTGAATAGGACCGGTCCCAGCACTGATTCCTGTGGTACCCCACTGGTCACTCTTCCCTCTGTGGAGTGACAGCCGTTTACCACCACCCTCTGTGTCCTGCAGCCCAGCCAGTTACCTACCCACCACACTATTGTCCTGCCCACACCCATATTCCCCAGTTTGTGTAATAGTCTTCTATGTGGCACAGTGACAAAGGCCTTGCTGAAGTCCAGATAGGCCATGTCCACTGTCTTCCCCTGATCCACCTCCCTAGTCACCCAATCAAAAAATTCAACGAGGTTGATCTGACATGACCTCCCCCGGGTGAAACCATGCTGCCTTGGGTCCTGTAGTCCATTGACAACCAGATGTTCCACCAATCTCTCCTTCAGTAGTGCTTCCATGATCTTCCCCATTACTGAGGTGAGGCTGACTGGTCTGTAGTTCCCCGCTTCCTCTTTGTTCCCACTTTTGTATAAGGGGACTACATCTGCTGTCCTCCAGTCTTTGGGTACCTACCCTGTTTCCAGTGATCGGCTAAACAGGATAGCCAGAGGTTCAGTCACCACCTCTCTTAGTTCTTTAAGGACCCTGGGGTGCACCCCACCTGTCCCCATTGCTTTATCAACTCTTATTACTTCCAGTTCCTTCAGGACCCTTTCTTGTGTAAAGAGACTTGTGTCCATTTCTGCACCATTCTCACCCCTTGTACTCCCTTCAGACCCATTACCCTCCTCTTCCTCAGTAAAGATTGAGCAGAAATACCTGTTCAATATGTCGGCTTTACTGTTGTCATCCTCCACGCGACCCCCATCCTCCCCCTTCAGTCTCGCTATCCCTCCCTTTACCTTTCTTTTTTCATTTATGTACCTGTAAAAGGTTTCATTCCCTCTACCCACTGATTTTGCAATGTGTTCTTCTGTCTAAGCTTTGGCTTCCCTTACTGATCTCCCCGCCTCCCTTTGCTTCCCCTGGTACTTCTCCCTATCCCCTTCTGCCTATGTCTTTTTGTATTGCCTGAATGCAATCTTTTTGGCTTTCACTTTCTTTGCTACCTTTTTGGAAAACCATAATGGTCTCCTCTTCCTTTTCCTCTTGCTAACCTGCTTAATGCATAATTCTGTTGCTCTTGTAATCCCCATTTTAAATACTGCCCACTTTTCCTCAACCACTGATTCCTGCCCATTCCCCTTAATGCCTCTTTGAAGTATCTTCCCATTTTCCCAAAGTCTGCCCCCCTAAAATCCAGGATACGTGTTTTTGTGTGGTTTGGTTCTGCTCCTTCTGTGATTTCAAACCACAATGACTGGTGGTCACTGTTCCCCAGGTGCTCCCCCAACTGTTACCCCATCACACTGTCCCTGTTTGTGAGCACAAGGCCAGTATTGCCTTCTGCCAAGTTGGTTCCATGACTGGTTGCTTGAGGAAGGCACCCTGAAGGGAGTCCAGGATAAATCTGCTCCTAGTTGATGCTGCTGCTGGGATGCTCCAGTCCACATCTGGAATATTGAAGTCTCCAACAAGTACTACCTCACCCTTGTCTGCCATCCTTTGGATGGCTAGCATCAGCTCCCTATCTGTTTCTTCCTCCTGGGCTGATCAACTGGTCCTTCCTTATAAATACTGTCCCTAACAAGTCGAAAGTTGCCGTAGTCGTGCCTGTTCACAAGGATGGTCCTAACACCGTTGCCAAAAACTTTAGGCCCATCTCCATCCTCTGTCCATTAGCTAAAATCCAGGAGTGGATTGTATATGATCACCTTCAGAACGACCTAGAACAGTATAACCTATTATCCCCCTTTCAGCATGGGTTCCAAAAGAACCACAGTACTGTCACTGCCTTAATCAAAGTCACCTCCGACATATTCCAGGCCATAGACAAAGGCTTTCTCACCAGCGCCATTTTCATTGACCTCACAAAGGCATTTGACCTGGTCAATCATGTTTTCTGCTTCATCAGCTTCTATCTCTCGGCCTCGATGCCTCAGCCTTGGCCTGGATCCATAGCTATCTCTCAGCCCGCTCTCAGAGAGCCAAGTGGGCTAGTTTTCTTTGACCTAAGACCCATAACCCACTGTGTTCCTCAGGACTCCATCTTGGGCCCTTTGCTGTTCTCCCTGTATATTAATGAGATGCCTAATAACTGTGTGGGGGTTGGGCTTCCGTGCACCTATATGCAGATGATGCCATTATCTACCGATCCTCCTCTAATGTTAATTGGATCAATGGCACACTAGCCTCAGACTTTGCTGCTCTTGAAGGGTGGTTCCTGTGCAATCAACTATTCTTTATTACAAAAAAACTAAGAGTATGTTATTCTCCCATCCCCTTTCCTCTTCCAACACCCTGCCCCCTTTTAGAATCACTTCCCTCTTTGGTGATGCCCTTGACCCTGTCCAGACATTTAAGTACCTGGGCATCACCCTGGACACCTCCTTATCCCCTCAATGCTCATGCCTCCAGCCTAGTAAAAACCTTAAACCAAAAATCAGGGCTACTCTACCGTATCCGTCCCTTCCTTTCTTCTGCCTCTTGCCACAAGATTGCGTCCTCCTCCCTCCTTCCTCTCCTGACTTATGGTGCTCCACTTCTGCTCACAACTAATGCCACCACACTTTCCCTCCTCAAACAGGTTTACCACAGGGTGTGTCGATTTGTGCTGGGGGTTAATGCCTGTCACCACCACTGTGACGTTGTCTCTTCCCTGGGCTGCTAACTTATGAGTCTAAACGCAGGTATGCCTCCCAGAGTTTTAGGCACAAATTGGTTCATAAATCTACCCCTTCCTGCCTCGTTGAATCTATTCACCTGAGGCAGCCTCAATGTGCCCTACATTCTGCATCCCTCCCCATACTTATCACACCGAAACCATGGCTTGCTGTGCACGGAAATCCTTCACCTTTACAGCTCTGTGTGACTGGAACTCCCTCCCACCTTCCATCCTTTCATACACAACTCTCCGAGTTCCAATCAAATCTGCTGTCCTTTCTCTCTGCCTCTGAAACCTGCTCCTGCATCTGGTAATATCTAAACCATGTCATTATCAGTACTATTTCTCTTTCTTACATTATCCTCCAATATTGTTTTCCCCCGTACTGCCTCTGGACCTAGCCACCCCCTGGTCTGTACTGCTCTCTTGTGTCTGCCCCCTTAGCCAATACCTCCATTCAGTGGCTGATGCCCTGGATTGAGCCTTATACCCATTGTAACACTATACAGTTTTTTTTTCTTTTTTATTATATGTACCCCTATGGTTACACTCATAACATTTTATAGCCTCCTCGATTCTATTATTTGTACCTCCGGTTGTATCTGTATGCCCCTTAATACTGTGGTTCCTCAATTTCTGTTCTGTTTAATCTTTTTTCCATTGCAACTACTACTGCCTCCGTCTCCTAACAAGTCTACCTCTGTAGTTAAATTCCCTTGCTTGAGACTCCTACTAGTAGCAACACTGCCAAATTTATCTGCTTGTTATTATGTGTACAAATAATTGTATACTGTATCCATCTCATTATTGTGAATTCCTTGACTGCTGTATAACCTAATGTCCTGCCACTGTAGTTGTCATACCTACGTTTTTGCACTCCTTTGTAAACACGTTCACACTTTCCGGGTCACCCCTGAAAAAGGGACTGGGATTGTCTCAGTAGGCTTACCCGGTTACCAAAACTCAAATAAATAAAATAATAAATAAATATAGTTAATAGGAGTTCCAGTAAATGTGATTGAGTACTGTTAATACATTGGTTGCTTTAGCACATTAGTGAATACAGGGGATTTGAAATCATGGTTTAGTTAGAGAAATCCTTTGAGGTTAGCTTTTGGAAAAGCAAAAACAAATGAAAATGAAAAGTAAGTTTGTAACCCTAGGATAATGAAGTACCAGGTGATTTTGATTGTTTATTATTGAACTGTCTGATAAAATCTTTTTGCTGTCCTTTCTTCGTCCTATTCATCCAATTTTTCTTGCCCCACCAATATTCCCCCTCTTCTATTCTTCTTTACTATTTTATTCAGTACTAATTTGTAGAAATTATCCAATACACTATTTAAGTGAAGTGTGATCAAAAAATGTATTTATGTAGTGATGACCAATGACATTAATCCAAGTTCCCCTCATCTCTTTTTCTTTGCTTCTTTATCTTTTCCTCTACAGCTCCCAGAACACCCCATCTTTCTTCTTTTTCTTTCCTTCTGTCTAGTTGTTCTGTTATCCTGATAATTTTTAAGTTGTGATATAGTAGGCCCAGCTAATTATTTGTAGTGTTTTTCACCATCAGTTGCACATCAGTATTGAAACAGGTACTGACACTTTAAGCAAAATCATATGTAAGCACTGAATAGGGGTAATGACAGGGTCCTTGAAAAAGCGCTCGCATGAGCGAAATATTGGAAGGCCGGGTCAGCATGGTGAACATGAATTTGTGAGTAAAAGCCATGTTTTACTACTCACCATGTTTTAGGGTGAGAGACTAGATTGACAACTGTGTCTGATGCCTTTGTACATGGATACCAATTCTACCTCCACTTGTGGAGTAGTAGACGCAAACCTACTGCTGGAAAGGCCCCCCCCCCGGTCTCCAAACTAATGCCAGTTATAATAGACAAAGAAATTACAGTTAATAATGTCTGTTCCTTATCAAACTGTTACTGGATTCAGTTAATAATTCAAATACAACCTCACCAAGTTGTACCGGGGATTAAAACGTGTTTACGCTAATAGCTGTATTGATGTAAAGGGTAACACATGCTTTCTTTTATCTATGTATGCTTATGTTGCCCTGTGGATGTATGTAGGTGTGTCTTTTTACTTCCTATAAAAGAAAACACCAATAAAACATTTATGGTAAAGAAGCCATTTTTTTTACAAATATTATCACTGTCAAGTGTGGTTATTTGCTATAAAACTCTGAGTTGGAGTACGTGTATCTGAGCTGTTGCATTGGAATTGCACACTGTTCACACTGTAGCTCCATGCAGCTTTTCCTTTGAGCATCTTCTCTTTTGTGCCAATAATGGTAGCCTAGCACTTGAGGCTGCACCCCTGATTTCTAGCGAGTACTATGGGCAACGTTCAAGAGTAAATAAAAAGGTTATTCCCGGACATCCTATGGAAAATCCTTTATAAACATAATGGGTGGCAGCAGAATAATGCATTTATCTTGCACATAAGACTGCCAGTAGTGACTATGTCTGTGCTGCACTTACAGCTGCCTATAGGAATACAACCCACAGGAGCTGAATGGCGATAAGATAGTGTGTCCCAAATAGGATGGCACCAGTGATCCTGCATGCCATATTCAGCCTTGACATGTTAATAAGGCTGTAAGGCATGCAAGGCACTATTGGCCATTTGCATGCCCATCATGGGCTTATTAGCATGCCAAACATGCACAACAGCGTAGTGGGGAGCTGTACAGTCCTCCCCATTGGTAGCCAGTGTGCCTGTCTGATTGCCACTCCAATCTTGTCTATATTTTCTCATTGGTGGTCAGTGTACTCCCCCTCAATTGCCAATCCAGCAATATCTGTATTTTCTCATTAGTGGCCAGTGTTCCCCCCCCACATCCCTGATCCTCACCCACAAATGATCAATAGACTCCTCTTCCATCCTGCTCTCTCAGGACACTCCGACCCCACCCTCAACTCCCACTCACTGAAGACACCACCTGTCATCAGAGACAGTAACCGGTACAGCCTATCTGCTCACCACTTCGGCCGGTCGTCATCTGAATGATAGGCAGCATGTGTGCAACTACTGCAATTTCTTCTGTAGAAATGTCTACTATAGAAATTACAAAGTCACATGCATGCTTCTTCTCATTCAGATTGCGACTGGCCAAGGTGGTACGTGAAGGGACTTTTTCAGGTTGTCTTCTCTGATGCCTGGGAATAGCATCTGTGAGTGGGGACCAAGAGGGTTGGTGGTGGAGGTCCTGAGTGGGCGGGATGGGAGTGGGGTCTGTTGGTTATTCAAGGGGTGGGAATTGGGAAGGTGGGGGAACACTGGCCACCAATGAGATAATATAGACATGGCAGGATTGGTGATCAGGTAGAGTACACTGGCCATCAGTAATATAATATAGAAATGGCTGGATTGGCAGTAGTGGGTAAGATGATGCTGCCAGGGACTGACAGCTCTTGTTGTAGGTTCACTACCTGACACTTGGCCCGGGGGGGAATTCATATGCCAGTGTTCACAGGGATAATGGTAGGGTTTTTGGCAGTGATAAATGGTGCTGTGAAACAGGATGTTTAACACTGTCATGTTTGGGGGGGTGGCACTTAGGTATGGAGTTGGTTGATGAAACATAGAAACATAGAAGATGATGACAGAATGGGACCTGTGGTCCATCGAGTCTGCCCAATCGTGGTATCCTGGGACCTATTGTGCACTGGTGTTCTGTCCTCCTAGACTCCCAGCATAGCCCTTGCCAGTGCCGTGTGCTTGTCCCACCCATGCTTAAAGCTTGATACTGACTTTGCAGCCACCACCTCAGGAGGTAATCTATTCCAAGCTTCCACTACCCTATTTGAGAAGAAATACTTTCTGATGTCCCTCTTGAACACTCCACCGTTCAATTTCTACTTGTGCCCTCTTGTAGTAGAATTGACATTCCTGGTAAAAAGCTGTGCTTCTGGCATCTTGTTGATGCCTTTAAGAAACCTGAAGGTCTCAATCATATCCCCCAGTCTCCAGCGAGTACAATTTCAGAGCCCCAAGCCTCTTCATAGGTGATTTCCTGAAGGTCATGTATCATTTTGTTACCCTTCTCTGGTCCAATTCCAATCTGTCAATGTCCTTCTACACAGTACTCCAGATGAAGTCTCACTAATGACCGGTAAAGTGGTAGTATCACCTCCCTGTCCTTGCTGTCTATCCCCCTGCCAATGCATCCTAACACCCTGCTAGTCCTGCTGTAAGCCTTATTGCACTGACTTTGCTGCTTGAGGTTGTCCCTAATGATAACTCCTAGATCACGTTCCTCAGCAGAGGAGCTCAGCTGGATTATGTTTAGCCAGTATTCTTTCTTGGGGTTGGCCCTACCCAGGTGCATCACCTTACACTTCTTAGCACTGAAGTTTAATTGCCATATTTGTGATCACCTTTCCAACTTCTTAAGGTCCTCCTGCTGTTGTCTGACTACCTCCATACTATCCACTCTTCTGCCGAGTTTCGTGTCATCCGCAAATGGCAATGTTGCCATTTATGCCCTCTGTGATGTCACCAATGAATACATTGAAGAGGACCAGCCCTAGGACCAACCCCTGAGGCACCCCACTAGTGATCTGCCTCTCATTAGATTTCACCCCATTTACTACCACCCTTTGTTTTCTGTCCCTTAGCCAACTCTGTACCCACTTTACTATCTGTTCTGCCACCCCAAGGTCTTCTAGCTTTTTTAAGAGGCGTCTATGTGGGACTGTGTCAAATGCCTTACTGAAGTCAAAGTAAAGCAAGTCCACCGCATGACCCCTATCCAACTCCTTGGTCACTTCGTCAAAGACTATAATAAGGTTCATTTGACATGACCTGTCCATCACAAACCCGTGTTGTTTGTAGTTCTGGAGGTGATTTACCTCAAGGTATTCCACTAGATCTTGCTTGATAAGGGTCTCCATAAGTTTACCCACTACTGATGTGAGGCTGACTGGTCTATAGTTACCTGTATCTTCCCTGTCTCCACTCTTGTGCAGTGGCACCACGTCAGCCACCCTCCAGTCACCTGGAACTACCACTGACTCCATTGCACTGTTGAATAGGTGTGCAAGAGGTGCTGCCAGCTCTTCTGCAAGCTCCCTGAGCACTCTAGGGTGTAAACCATCAAGGCCAGGGGCTTTGTTGGGTCTGATGTCTGAAAGGCCCTTCCTGACCCTGTCTGTGGTGAACTCCTGGGTGCACATTCTTTAAACCTCTCTGGTCTCAGCTCTGATACTGCTGTCTGGCAGTGGGCCCTGATTCTCCCTCGTGAATACTGAGCAAAAGTATTCATTTAGGGCTTCTGCTTTTTGTCTGCTGTCCTCCAGAGCCTCATCCCCCACTTTTAACCTTACAATTTCTCCCCCTTTCTTCCTTTTTTCATTAATATAGCAGAAAAAGGTTTTCTCCCCTGATTTGACTCCACAAGCAGTTTGCAACTCTTTTTCTGCCTTGGCCTCCCTCACTATTCGGATAGGCAACAGAGAGTAGTAGTACTGTAAATGGCATTCACTCTGAGGGGAGAGTGACCAGTGGGGTACCTCAGAGCTCAGTGCAGGGACCAGTCCTCTTCAGTGTCTTTATAAGTGACATTGCAGAAGAGTTGGAAGAGAAGGTTTGCCTCTTTGCAGATGACACCAAAATCTGCACTAGGTTAGATATTCTGGAGAGGCTGGAGAGAAAGAGTAGAGACCTGGGAAAACTCAAGGAGTGGTCAAGGATATGGCAGCTGAGTTTCAATGCGGAAAAGTGCAAAATCAGCACCTAGGGCACGGAAACCCAGAGGCAGTGTACAGAATGGGGGAAGAGGTACTGACAGTCACTAAACAGGAAAAGGACCTTGGGGTAGTCATATCCGATGACCTCAAGGTGGCAAAATAGTGCAACAAGGCAGTAGGCAGGGCCAGTGAGATGCTGGGGTACATAGGAAGAGGTAGAAGGTGAGAAGTGGTGTTACCACTGTGTTGATCATTGGTGAGACCCCATCTGGAGAATGGTGCCCTGTTCTGGAGACCACATCTCAGGAAGGACATAGACTGGGTAGAGGCTGTCCAGAGGAGGGCAACTAAAATGGTTCAGGGGCTGCATCATAAGCCTTATGAGGAGAGACTGGGGGATCTCATTATGTACACCCTGGAAGAGAGGACAAAGAGGGGAAACATGATAGGAACCTCACGGGGTAAATAAGGCACAGAAGGGGAGTATTTTTCAGAAGAGGAGGTGCACGAGAACAGTGGGGAATTCCATGAAGCAGGAAGGGGGAAATCTAGGAGGGATGTGAGAAAGTACTTCTTTACTGAAAGAGTGGTGGATGCCTGGAATAGTCTTCAAGGGGAGGTGCTGGGGGAGTGAAAACAGTGGTAGGTTCCAAGAATGCATGGGATAGGTACAAAGAAATCTTTGTACGGGGCGGGGGTGGGGGGAGTAGCCAGTGATCAGATAGGGTCTGCAATGACTGTATAGGCAGGGGAAAAAATGGGTGGGCCAAGTGGTCCCTATCTCCAATAATTTCTATGTTTCTGTGTCAAAACCTTTGAATATACTGCTACATGGGGGATCCCTCATTAGCATGAGTGCAGCAGTATATTCTCTGCAATCATGCTGTCAGATCAGCACAGCTCACAATGGCCTTTGAGTATGACCCCCTGCCCCTTTGGTTGTTCTGTTGTTGGTTAGCATGGTGCTAACATGGTTAGCGCCTTACTAACCTTTTGAAAATGGTGGCCAATTTGTCTTTTGCAAGATATGTTCATGGGATTTCAGACATTGGGAGACCAACACACACACTATTGGATCCAATTATGTAGCAAAAAAGTACCCGCTACACCCTTAGGCCGGCAAGAAGTAGTTGTGTTTATTTGTTTGTTTTTGACACCAGGTAAGATACACCAGGCATACATATGTCTATTTTCAGGCATGACCTGGGAGAGTCAGACTAACCACAAGAAAAAAAAGTACACAGCAGCAGTATACATATTTTGAGAGCAAACGATCATCAGGGAGTCATGATTAACTGATATCACAACAGTACACATATTTTGAGAGCAAACGTTCATCAGGGAGTTACAATTAAGATATCATAATGAGCAGTAGTGCAGACAAAAATACAGTAGCAGATGCAGTCAAAAATGTGCTTGCAAAAAAAAAGAAACACAGTGCAGGACATAGAGAAATCAGTGGTATCAACGTTGTGGGTACAAGTGCAACATACAGAGAGCAGTAACACTTAACATATAATTAGTACACATCAGAGATCTGTTAGCATAATCTGAGTTTTTAAAGAGGGCAGTTTGCATTTTTGGGGGGGAAGTGCTACCCTTTTTGACAAAATTGCTATCCCTTACAAAAATTCTAGATTGACCCCTGTGCACACATGCCTTCCTCTTAATGTGTTGAGAAAAGTTGTTTAGGCCCAACTATCTGCACACGTCTCCAGTAACAACACTCTGGACAGGTTCTAGTCTGGTTTCTGTCTCGGTACAGCACTGATGCTGCACTGGTCTGCATAGTCAGTGAGCCCAATGGTTTCCTTTCTGTCCCTATACTTCTTGACCTGAGGTTCAAGTCCTGTCTATGGATATTTGACTGCATCTTTGTCTCCAGAGATTGATTTTTCTCCTTGACCAAATCTCGTGCTTGAGTGCCTTGGGTTTTTGTTCTTAACCTGCTCCTTTTTCACTGTCTTCTTCCTGTTAGTCTTCTAATCTCCAATTTCAACTTTAGCTGCCCTTCCACCACCATCTGGACAGGTGTGATGATGCTTGCCTAACTGGCAGGGAGATGAAAGGGCTTTACAGAAAGGGGAATTTATGGCTTAGCATGGCAACAGAGTGATGCCCCCAGGAGGGATGTTCAGGGTTGTCCGAGTCTGATCCAATTGGACTGTTAAGGAATTTAGGATTTTCCAACTCCTAATCTGATACTGATTCAAATCCTATAAGAACCTCAAAATTTGAATCTGATTTGGATTTAAAATCCAATTTAGAGAAAAAAACAAATGCGTTGTGGGTGATACCTTTTTATTGGACTAACAAAATTATTTCTGAGACTAGCTTTCAAGAGATAACACTTCTTCAGATCAAAGTGAAAACAGCTGAATAGCATGACAGATATAGAGGCTGGATGTGGATTCAAGACATAGACTAGCAGTTTACACATCAAAGCATTACAGTCAATTCGCATTCCTTAAAAACAGGAAGACTCAAATTGTCATTAAAGTGTGTCTGTTGAAGAGCTCAACTTATAAGATCAAAGGGCAGCTATATAAATGTCTGGATAATCAATTAACATTTGTAAGAAATCAAGACAGGAAAAAAATACCATTGTCTTTAGAAGGTACCTGTTGAAAGAGCCAGAAGGTACTGATGTGATGTTTCAAGGAGGAACTCTGAAGCACTGTTTTAAGCATAATCACTGGTAATGTGCTAAAAAAACAACATCTTTATTAAGTCCTTTTTCTCTAGTGTCAACATTTTTTATCATTTTTAGTCCAAATGTTTGCCATTCCTGACTGTTTTTGAAGTTACCTTTTAACACTCTGACAGTAAAATCACTGATGGAGTGGTCTGGTCTTCAGAAATGTTCCCCCACTGGTGTATTTTCAGTTTTGTGGGTAACTGTGAATCTGTGGTAACTCATTCTTGTTTTGAGTTTCTTTCCAGTTTCACCAGTATAGCAGCTTTCTTCACATTTTCTACATTGTATCATATATACAGTACTACGTTGCTAGAACAGGAATATGAGTTTTGGATTTTAAATGTTTTTCCATTATGAATGACACATCTCAGGAGAGATATGTGTACATAGTTTGCAGCGAGGTGCTTTGCATGATTTTGTACCTTATGAGGCGTGAGATTAAAGAGAACACTTGCTCGAGCTGAAGTTGTACCAAAAGGAAATTTATTCAACAAAACAAAAATTAAGACCAGCCGGACTTTAGGATGCAATACCAAAAGAAAACAAAATCCAATCAGGAAACATAACAACAGTTTCTTGTAACACTAGAATGGGCTAGTGTAACACACTTCGAGGTCAGACTAGGTCTGTACCTCACAGGCTATCTGACTATCTGATTCAGGTACCTGGATTAAATACTAAAAATGGTCAGGTGACTACCTAACTCCACCCCTGTACTTTATATTTTTATTTTCCAAAGATTAAATTTATTTACAAACAGCATATCCCTTTAAATCAAAGAAATAATATATTTTGAATCCTTCTAATAAATTTTACACCCCTTTTGAGGTTTTATTTCAATATTCTGTCATCTGAAGACACCACCTCCCTTTTATGGTATAAAACTGTCCACACTGAGGCCGGTCAGCCCCTAAGGCAAGACTACAGCAGAAGGAATCCTTTTTGTGTTGCAATTTGAGCTGAAAAACGCTTGTTTTAAAAAATGCCTCAAATCCTCGTACCAGTGCTCCAATTCGGATTCGGGAGGTATGTGTACTTAAAAGGAAGACTTCTGTTCGGTACAGATGGCATTACAAATTACAAACCTTTATTGGTTCAGATGTGTCCTCTTGAATTATTTTGAATCTATCCCTCTACAATTGCTGACCATCACAAAAGTAAAAAGCTGTCTTTGTTTTATATACCATTATTGAGAACTATTGTATCCTAAAGTGCTATACAATGCTACGAACAACATACAAATTGAAAATTGATGTAAAATACTGTATTTAAATATATTTATTGTTCTAGAGCTTGAATTAATCATATATAAGATTGGTGTATCCTTATTTTAGGTGAACCTCTATATATAACAAACAGAATAGCAATTGGGGTACATAAAATCTCATAATTAGGTACAGTTTTTTGGCTGTAGTCAATAGTATATGTATTTAAAGTTTAAGATTTGTTTAAATTAACTTATCTTTTTCATTTTTTTATTTTTTCTATGAAACTCCTTTCTTCCTCCCCCCCCCTCTCTATTTGGAAACTTTTAAATTCTCCATTTTGATTGGATAATGGTTATTTATAAATTGTGATTGGTTAAAAAATGTGTGAAGTCACTATTGGTATTGGTATTTAAAGAGTTGTAATTAGTGTTTAAGTATTATACCCCCTTGAAGGCACTTTGCCGAGGTGCTAGGGGTTCTCACAACTGGTGAAAATAAACAGATACTTATTCTGGTAAATGTGCTTCCTTTGTAGTTGTTGAGCGCTACTTACTTTGGAAACTGGTCGGAATCCTTTTTTTAGGTTTATTATTTAGTAGCGAACTTCTCCGAGTGTGAGCGCAGATATCTTTTTTTTGGAATTTTATCATTTACTTAATCGGGATTGTCCTGCGAACCGCCAGACTGTGATAGTCTGTGGAGAATACTTCAAAAGGAAGCGAATCTAATAGATCACCGAATTGATTGTGAGGACCAAGGAAACACTAAAGAATATATTTTGAGGGTTCGTATTCACGTTTTTCCACTTGGGTTCTATATTTTGGCATTTATTGCTGAATTTTGAATACGGAAGACGCTTTGAAATCGTCACAGTGATGTCAAAAGAACCAGGATGTGGTAACCAGGAAGTTTGTATAAACACGGAGAACATCGGAGATGAAAGCTTCTGTTTAACTAATACTAATTCTCTACAGTCACGGAGATTGGAGCTTAAAGCAGCCTTGGAGGGAGAAAATACAACGGGAGCATCTGGACAAGCAGAGACTACGAAAGGTAACATAAAAACCGCGTTTCTGAAATTGGAGAGACTTTTAATAAAAGAGATTAACCTTAGTTACAATATATTATCATTAGAAACCTACAGAGATAAGAAACAAGTACCATGCGGTTTACAAGTCCAGAAAATACCATCTTGTGGTCTGGACTCATTCAAACGAAAAAATGAGTGGCTTAAAATCTCAGAGGCAGCATCATTAGCGTATGTTGAATTATTAATTGAAGAAGATAGTGAAAATTATAAACATTTATCTGAAGAAATCAGACTGGCAAAACAAGAAGTTGGAGTGTTTAAAGAACATAGCCGATTTCAGAATCTCGATAGATTATTAAAAAACAAAGTTGGGAAACATGAAAAAGAAGTTCTAGAAAGAAAACGATATAAACACAATAGAGATGAAGTAGATTATGCATTAGGCATTGCTTACATTCCCCAAAAAAGTACAGGAGAAAGATCGCAAAGTAGAGGTCGCTCAAGAAGTAGGAAGAATTTGGGAAAAAGAAATAAAGAACGAGCAATATCCTTAGAGCATAATATTGAACAGAGGTCTGTATCCATCAACCCAACACCTACTATTTTTTTAGAAAAGAGGGAAGGAAACAATACAGAAAACGAAAAACGAGGAGAGGAACAAGAGGAGGTAAATGTAGGAATACAAACCAACAGAAAACATTTACTGCGGAATCAGAAAAACAAATAATAAATCTCAGTTCTTTTCCATTGCATCAAAATCATGTGAGTTTACTTCAAAAGGGTTTAAACTTTGTTCCAACTCCACCTGTGGATAACTTCAGTATTTTTGTGGATTTATTTAAACTGTTCCGTAAAATCAAACTTAAAATATTTTTTGCCAAACAAACTGAATCTGGGACTGATGAAGAAATGGGCTTTTTAGGAACAAATCAAGAGGCATTGGATGAAACATTGGATTTTCTTTTGGCAGAAATTTACAAAAATGAAAATCAAAAAGAGACTAACATACAACCATCTTTGGAAGTTATTAAAGATGATACAAGAAATAGAAGATCCGAATTAGAAGGACATTCTATTCCTGAAGACTTTGTAAAAATAAGAAATGTCATATTTAGGAATAATTCATCCTTTTGTCCCTTTATCATGAACAATAATGTGGCTGCTTTTGAGAATACAGTACTTTATAAGGTAAGAGATCTTTTAAATAATAACAAAAAAAGCAATAAAATAAAACCAAATCTAACTAAAGTAGAAAAAGAGGCCCTGGAAGAGCTTACTACTAATTCAGCAGTAGTAATCAAAAAAGCAGATAAAGGAGGCAATACTGTACTGATGGATAGAGAAAAATACAGACAGATGGTGGAAGTTTTATTGTTTGATGTGAATAATTATAAAAAATTATCATACAATCCAACACAGCTATTTAGGAAACAACTGTGTGAATTATTGAATGAAGCTATAATTAAAGGAGACATAAATGGTCAAGAATTTAACTATCTATATTGTGAATATCCAATAGTTCCTACTTTTTATTGTCTCCCGAAAATTCACAAAAATATAACCAATCCACCAGGCAGACCAATTGTTTCTGGTATAGGATCTATCACTGAACATTTAAGTGAATTTGTAGATTTATATCTGCAACACAGTGTGGTACAATTGCCATCCTATCTAAGGGACACTGGAGACACCATTTGCAAGATATGCAACCAAACATGGGATAAAAATTACTTATGGATCTGTATAGATGTAGAAGCTTTATACACACCCATAAGACATGTGGATGGCATTAGAGCAGCTAAACATTTTTTACTAAGAGATCAGGAATTAACTGGTGCCCCAGTAGAATTTCTAAACACAATTCTAAATTTCATTCTACAACATAGCTACTTTGAATTTAATAATGATTTTTACTTGCAAGTATGTGGTACCGCAATGGGAGCATCAATGGCTCCATCGTATGCAAATCTTTTCCTGGGGTTATGGGAGTCAGAAATACTTTATAATTCTGACTCAAATCCATATATAAAAAATATCATACAATGGAAAAGATACATTGATGATTGTATTTGTATATGGGACGGGGACAGAGAAACAGCTGGAAAATTCATTCAGTGGCTAAATGAGAACGATCGAAATTTAAAGTTTACAGCAGTTATGGATGAACATAACATTAACTTTCTGGACATTACCCTACAGGGGGATAAAATGACTGGGCTTATCTCTACAAAGGGATACAAAAAAGAAAGTAGTACAAATGCTCTATTAAGAAATGACAGTTCACATCCAGCTAAATTAAAAAATTCCATACCATAGGGACAATTAGTAAGACTACGGAGGAACTGTACATCAGACATTGACTTTGATTTACAAGCAGAAGATCTGATGAAAAAATTTAAAGAGAAGGGCTACAAAGAGTCAGTTTTAAATAAAGCTATGGTGAAAATTAAAGGTAAAAAACAAAAAGATTTCCTATTTAAAAAAACAAAAGGGCCACAAAATGAGAATAGTCAAATAACTTGCTCATTGGAATTTAATGCAATATCAGGAGCAGTAGGCAATATAGTTTGGAGCAGCTGGGATATACTGAAAAGTGATCCTGAAATAAATAATCTCTTACCTGAAAAACCAAGAATAACATTTAGACGTACGTCTAATCTTCAAGATAAACTAGTAAATAGTCAATTTTCAAAAAGTAATTCAAAAAAGAGAGATGTGGTTACCTCAGAAGTCTATAGGAAACCATAAATGTGGTAACTGTAATATTTGTAAATACATGAAAGTAGGTAAGGAGTTCATATTACCAAATACAATTATAATTCAGGTTAGAGAGTTTATTAATTGTAAGACACCCTTTGTTGTATACATGATATGGTGTCACTGTAATTTGTTTTACATAGGAAAAACTGTTAGACCATTGAAAGAAAGAATCCAAGAACATGTAAGGTCCATTACCAATGGAAAAATGGATACACCATTGGGAAGACATTTTTCACAAGTGCACAATAAAAACACCACAGGCTTAAGCTTCATGGGACTGGAACAAGTGAACATCAGTTCCAGAGGTGGTAATAGACCTAATAAATTACTACAAAAAGAAAGCTCTTGGATATTTAAAGCGAACACAGTCACACCTTTCGGACTAAATGAGAGGTGGGACCTCAAACCCTTTTTGAAAGAATAGATAGAGTTTCTTTAAACAAATCCTATTGAAAGAATTGATGTGTTAAAAATGGACTCAATTAGCATTGTTATGATTAAGATTAATTATTGTGTTGTTTTCTCTTTCTTTTTGTCTCTAGAAATCTTTAAAGGTTTCAAACCTATTTAAAAGGAAGACTTCTGTTCGGTACAGATGGCATTACAAATTACAAACCTTTATTGGTTCAGATGTGTCCTCTTGAATTCTTTTGAATCTATCCCTCTACAATTGCTGACCATCACAAAAGTAAAAAGCTGTCTTTGTTTTATATACCATTATTGAGAACTATTGTATCCTAAAGTGCTATACAAGCTACGAACAACATACAAATTGAAAATTGATGTAAAATACTGTATTTAAATATATTTATTGTTCTAGAGCTTGAATTAATCATATATAAGATTGGTGTATCCCTTATTTTTAGGTGAACCCTCTAGATATAACAAACAGAATAGCAATTGGGGTACATAAAATCTCATAATTAGGTACAGTTTTTTGGCTGTAGTCAATAGTATATGTATTTAAAGTTTAAGATTTGTTTAAAATTAACTTATCTTTTTCATTTTTTAATTTTTTCTATGAAACTCCTTTCTTCCTCCCCCCCCCTCTCTATTTGGAAACTTTTAAATTCTCCATTTTGATTGGATAATGGTTATTTATAAATTGTGATTGGTTAAAAAATGTGTGAAGTCACTATTGGTATTGGTATTTAAAGAGTTGTAATTAGTGTTTAAGTATTATACCCCCTTGAAGGCACTTTGCCGAGGTGCTAGGGGTTCTCACAACTGGTGAAAATAAACAGATACTTATTCTGGTAAATGTGCTTCCTTTGTAGTTGTTGAGCGCTACTTACTTTGGAAACTGGTCGGAATCCTTTTTTTAGGTTTATTATTTAGTAGCGAACTTCTCCGAGTGTGAGCGCAGATATATTTTTTTTTGGGAATTTTATGTGTACTTAAATCCTGCTGTTTGTGGGCAGAGAAAAGCACTCTGAGCCGTAATATATGGTTAAATGCCTTCGCGAACATTCGCACATTCGAGGTGGCAAAATACCGCAAAGTTAAGGATTTGGTCTGTACGCAAAGGCGCTTTTACAGCGTTCTACTATCGGAAGAGGTTTTTAATCCGTAGCAGTTTTCTCTGGCCACAAATATAGTATACTTGGTTTGGACAAAGTTTAAAAAGAAGCTTTGCACTCTCATTTTTGCAAATGAAACCCGCGGGTTGCAACAACGGGGGGCGGGGTGTCTATAACTCTGGGCAAGAGAGTTTACATTCTGGCAGCATTTCTTTACAGCTTATCATAACGTGGCATGACTTTGCTCTAGATTACATTACTTGGGGGATATCTTATCATGACTGGCTAGAGGATTCTTTTCATATGTACCATAGCTACCAATAATACAAAAAGAAAAGGGGCAGTAAGAAAGAGAATATAGGTGGCCAGCCTATATTAGAAAGAAGGGGGTTTATAGAAGGATAAGAAGGACAGGAGGGGGGTTTATCACAAAAAAATGAGCTGTTGCAACAGACTGAGAGAAAAAATGTTCGGATACATATGATGTTTCCTCTATCCTTTACACTCCTCCCACCTCAAGAGGGAACCAGTAGGAATTAGTTACCATTGGTTTCCTATTACTCTGATAATGAATATATATCAGATCTCCCTTAAAATGAAAAGGGGAGATGGAGTTTTAGCCCTCCCACTCCTAAAACTCCACTCCAGGGTCCCTTTTAGTATATGATTCCATAAGTGGTTTATACATACTTTATGTATGTAGAAACGAAGGAACCATGAAAACATAAAAGTAAAATAAACAGTTATTTAATCATTACTTCACTTTCACCCTGGAGTCTGATGTTAATTTATAACTGTCATCCGCACCATAGCGTGATAAGTAATCAGCGTTAAATTGTTTTTTGCCTGACTTGTGTTGTATTGTGAATTTATAGGGTTGAAGGGTTAAATACCATCGCAAAATTCGAGGGTTTTTGTCCTTCATAATATGAAGCCAACACAGGGGGTTATGATCTGTGATCACTACAAATTCTCTACCCCACAAATAAAATTTCAGGGCATTGATAGCCCACTGGATGGCTAAACACTCCTTCTCTATTGTAGAGTATTTAACTTCTCTTTCATGCAGTTTCCGACTAATGTATATGATAGGGTGTTCCTCCTCTCCATCCATTTGGCACAAAACAGCCCCAATACCTTGATTTGAGGCGTCAGTTTGTACCAAAAAGGGTTTTTGAAAATCTGGACTACGTAATATAGGGTGAGAGCATAATTTAGCTTTCAATAATGTGAAGGCCTCTTCACACTGTTTGGTCCAGCAGACCTTGTCCGGTTTAATTTTTTTTTGTGAGTTCGGTTAATGGACTAGCAATGTCTGCAAAATTGGACACAAAACGCCAATAGTAGCCAGCCATCCCTAAAAAGGCTCTTACCTGTTTTTTTGTTTGTGGTTGGGGGCTATTTGCTATTGCATCAACTTTATCGATTGCAGGTTTTATTTTGCCTTGTCCAATTATAAACCCCAAGTACTTAGTTTCTTGCATACCTAGTGAGCATTTGGTAGGATTTATGGTTAAACCTGCCTTCTGTATAGTAGTTAACACAGTTTTTAGGTGTACCATATGTTCCTCCCAGGATGGACTAAAAATAATGACATCATCCAGGTATGCAGCGCTGTACTCCATATAAGGGTGTAATAGGTGGTCCATACATCTTTGAAAAGTTGCCGGGGCACCATGCAGACCAAAAGGCATTTTAGTGAATTGGAACAATCCCAAAGGGGTACTAAAAGCAGTTTTACTTTGTGACTCTAAATCTAGGGGAATCTGCCAATACCCTTTTGATAAATCCAGCATACTTATATACTGTACGTTACCGAGACGATCTATTATATCATCAATACGGGGCATCGGGTACCCATCAAATTGGAATATTGCATTAAGTTTACGGAAGTCTATACAGACTCTGATTCCACCATCTTTTTTATTAACTACGACCATTGGAAAACACCATGGACTTGTGGAAGGTTTAATAACCCCTAATTGTTGCATCTTTTTTATTTCTTCAATCACCTCTTCTCTTAACCGTTCTGGTAACCGGTAAGGCTTTTGCCTGATGGGTACCGTAGAATTCAGTTCTATATGGTGAACAATTCCCTCCACCTTCCCAGGTATCGTTGTAAAACTATTTTTGAAAGTAGTTAAAACATCTTTTAGTTCTCTCAATTGTTCCAAACTCAGGTTGTCATTGATTTGTATGTTCTCTATTTCACTTTTTGCATTTAGACGTTCATATGCTTCATCTAGTTCACTTGTAACTGGTTCAGGGTGAACAAAACATACTGGCTTGTGTCTGTCATGCCATGCTTTTAACAGATTGGCGTGGTAGATTTTATATTTTTGTCTTTTCTCTGGACATATGATCTCATAGTTAACAGCGCCAACTTGTTTATGTATGGTGTATGGTCCCTGCCATTTCATTAATAGCTTATTTTCTGTACAGGGTAACAAAAGAAGAACTTTGTCCCCCGGTTGAAAGGATTTAGTGCCCACCCCTTTATCATAATATTTTTTTTGGACGTTCTGGTGTTCTATATTACTAAGTTGAGCTTTTTTAGAATATTTTGCTAACTTCTGTCTCAGTGTGGTAACATATTCTATCAAAGGGATAGGTACAGTGATTTGTTTTGCCCCTTCCCAATTCTCTTTTATCGCATCTAATATTCCACTTGGGTTCTTCCCAAACAATAATTCAAATGGGGAATATCCTGTAGATGATTGTGGAACCTCATGAAAGGCAAACATAAGATAGGGTAAATATCTATCCCATTGCTTGCCTTCGTCTTGTGTAAATTTTTTTAACATCTGTTTTAATGTTTTATTAAATCGCTCCACCAATCCGTCAGTTTGAGGATGGTATGGGGACATATGTATGGAATGTATGCCTAAAGTATGATAAAGACGCTGTAAAATCTGTGAACAAAAATTACTGCCTCTATCGGTCAGGATTTCTTTGGGGATACCCATCCTAGAGAAGACCTTTACTAGCTCTTCGGCTACTTTTTCAGCAGTAACTGTACGCATCGGTATAGCTTCAGGGTATTTGGTAAAGTAGTCACATAGAACCAGAATAAAACGATTTCCCTTTGCACTTTTGGGTAGGGGTCCTACTATATCCATGGCAACGCGTTCGAAAGGGGTGTTTACTACAGGTAAAGGCTGTAGGGGTACCTTATCTTTTCTAACCATTGGGGCCACTTTCTGGCATTGTACACAGGACTTACAGTGTTCCATTACTTGGTCCTGTATGCCAGGCCAGTAAAACCTATACAACAATCTCTGCAGTGTACGTTCCCTTCCTTGATGACCAGCAAATGGTATATCGTGGGCAAGAGATAACAATCGTTCCCTGTAAATAATGGGCACCATCAACTGTAGCACACATTCCCCAGTTTTTGGATTATCACATTGCCTATATAACAGTCCCTTATGCATTGTCAATTTATGTCCTTTATCATTTTTGTTGCCCACCTGTAAAAAAAAAGGTTTTAAAGATTCATCATTTACTTGTGCCAGCCCAAAATCTGATTGCACTTTAAAGTTTTCTAAACTGACAATGTCTTTAGAGTCCCGATGAATTTGTTGCCATGTATGTTTATCTTGACGTTTTTCATTCTTAGTCTTTCTTGTTTTACCAGGTGGCTCAAATAAATCATCGTCGAATGAAAATACACGCTGCAATTCAACATTTTTCTTTCTTGGGCTCTAGTAGTAAAGGCACTTTAGGTTGCAGCAGCTGCTAATAGATGGGTAAAGTCTGGATGGTCATGTCCTATTATAACAGGCACTGGCAACTGTGATACCACACCAACTTTCATACTTCTGGCATTGGACTGTACTTGAACCTCGACTTGTTGCATCGGATATGTATGGGTATCACCATGGATACAAGTCACATGTGTCTCATCTGGGAATCACAGATATTGGGTAACATATAGAGGCTTTGACTAAAAATTTGCCGACTACCAGAATCTAGTAGTCCAATCATGGTTTTCCATTGATTTTGACTGGCGTAATATACTGACCCCAGTTAGCCAGGACCAAGTGGGTAGGGGTAGTTTTTTTCTTCAGGCAAAACCTAGCAATATGTCCTTTCCCTTGACAAAAATGGCACACAATCTCTGGACTATGGGGTCTAGGAATATTGGTGTTTTTAGCAGTTCCACTAGATACAGTATTTGTAGAAGGTGAAGGTCTCACCGTAGGGAAAGTTGTGCCAATTCCGGAATGTCCTTTATGCCTGTTCGGCCTTGCAGCTAGGTAATCTTCTGCCAATTGTACTGCTTTCTCAGCTGTCTCCGGGCGATGTTTCCGAACCCACATTTGAGCATCCTGTGGTAATATACATATAAACTGTTCAAGCACAACAGCCTCCAACATCTGTTCTTTGGTGTTTTTGGTAGGTTGCAACCATTTGTGACATAGGTCCCTTAACCTTGTATAAGCATCCTGTGGGGTATCTGAGGACTGGAACCTTAAGGCTCGGAACCTTTGTCTATATGTTTCTAGGCAAATGTCATACTGTTTTAAAATAGCCTCTTTTACTGTATTATAGTCTTCACTCATAGAGCTGTCCACATGACCATAGGCCAACTGGGCCTTTCCTGTTAAATAGGGGGCAAGACGTATCACCCATTGTCCTCTGGGCCACTGACAAGCTCGGGCAATCCGTTCAAATGTAGTCAAGTAAGTCTCTATGTCATCCGTTTCACTTAGTTTTGTCAACTTGATATCCTTGGGGTTATCACTCGATGAAGGTGGCCTGCTAACACCCAGGTCCCGGATAGCTCTCAGGGTGTCTGCTCACCTGGCCTCATTTCGCTGCATCTCTCTTACTCTTTGCTTCTCCCAGGCTACTTGTTGTAAGCACAACCATTGTAGCAAATCCTGGGCATCTCCACTAGGGGGTCCTTCTGCCACCTCCTCTCCTTCACCAGCCTCTAAGGTCCCACCAATCGCACCGTCTTCCTCCAGCTTGGTGGTTTTGCATCGAACATCTGGTAAACCAGACATCAAAGGCTGTCCCAGTTTATCTGCCATCATTCGGGTCAACACTCCAGTGGGTCTCTCCTCTTGGAACATGCAGGCTCTCTTCCAATACTCAGAGCAGTGTTGTTCAAATCCCACCACTGCCACCACGTGTGAGGCGTGAGATTAAAGAGAACACTTGCTCGAGCTGAAGTTGTACCAAAAGGAAATTTATTTAACAAAACAAAAATTAAGACCAGCTGGACTTTAGGACGCAATACCAAAAGAAAACAAAATCCAATCAGGAAACATAACAACAGTTTCTTGTAACACTAGAATGGGCTAGTGTAACACACTTCGAGGTCAGACTAGGTCTGTACCTCACAGGCTATCTGACTATCTGATTCAGGTACCTGGATTAAATACTGAAAAAATGGTCAGGTGACTACCTAACTCCACCCCTGTACTTTATATCTTTATTTTCCAAAGATTAAATTTATTTACAAACAGCATATCCCTTTAAATCAAAGAAATAATATATTTTGAATCCTTCTAATAAATTTTACACCCCTTTTGAGGTTTTATTTCAATATTCTGTCATCTGAAGACACCACCTCCCTTTTATGGTATAAAACTGTCCACATTGAGGCCGGTCGCCCCTAAGGCAAGGCTACATGAAGGAATCCTTTTGTGTTGCAATTTGAGCTGAAAAGCTCGTTTTAAAAAATGCCTCAAATCCTCGTACCAGTGCTCTAATTCGGATTCGGAGGTATGTGTACTTAAATCCTGCTGTTTGTGGGCAGAAAAGCGCTCTGAGCCGTAATATACGGGTTAATGCCTTCGCGAACGTTCAAGACATCTGAAAGTGTGCAAATACCGCAAAGTTAAGGATTTGGTCTGTAATGCAAAGGCGCTTTACAGCGCTCTACTATCGGAAGAGGTTTTAATCCGCAGCAGTTTTCTGGCCACAAATATAGTATACTTGGTTTGGACAAAGTTTAAAAGAAGCTTTGCACTCTCATTTTGCAAATGAAACCCGCGGGTTGCAACAATGGGGGGTGTCTACAACTCTGGGCAAGAGAGTTTACATTCTGGCAGCATTTCTTTACAGTTTATCATAACGTGGCATGACTTTGCTCTAGATTACATTACTTGGGGGATATCTTATCATGACTGGGCTAGAGGATTCTTTTCATATGTACCATAGCTACCAATAATACAAAAAGAAAAAGGGGCAGTAAGAAAGAGAATATAGGTGGCCAGCCTATATTAGAAAGAAGGGGGGTTTATAGAAGGATAAGAAGGACAGGAGGGGGGTTTATCACAAAAAAATGAGCTGTTGCAACAGACTGAGAGAAAAAAAAAATGTTCGGATACATATGATGTTTCCTCTATCCTTTACATACCTTTGTCGCTTAACTGGAGCTCTATGGGAAGTTTGCTTCGCACCAGTTTCTGTTCAGGTTTGATAGTTGGCGTAACGCAAGCACTGGTGGAGTGGGAAATATATTTCTGAGAGTCTCATTTTCGGACAGTAGTTGCTATAGATCTTTAATTATTTTCCATAATTTTTCCAGTTCTGGATTGTAGGTTACAATCAGAGGTGTACGTTCAGATGTTCTCTGTGGCTTGTGCCTTAGTAGTTCTTCTCTAGGCCTACAGAGTGCAGAATAGAAATTCCTGTCAATGGTGCTGGTTCTATATCCCTTCTACCTGAAAGATTCTTTTAGTGTACTAAGATGTCTGTCCCTGTCCTCTTGGTTTGAACAAATGCGGTGGTACCGGATGACCTGGCTGTGTATAATGGATGTTTTGGTGTGTGAGGGATGGTAGCTTGAACTGTGAAGGTAACTGCATCTGTCTGTAGGTTTTTAGTACACAGATGTTTGCAGTGTTCCATTTTTTAGTGTGACTATGGTTTCCAGGAAATCCACACACTATGAGTAATTTATTTGGAATTTTATGGAAGGATGGAATTTATTAAAGCTGTCAGAAAAAAATTTTGAGTTTTCCTCTGCTGCTGTCCATATCATAAAGATATCATCACTATATTGATAATAATTTAATGGCTTATGATGCTGTATACTAAGGAATTTTTATTCTAGATGTACCACGAAGAGGCTGGTGTACTGTGGTGCCATCCTGGTGTCCATAGCCATCCCCATATTTTGAAGGTAAATATCAGTGTTGAAGCCGAAATAATTGTGCGTAAAGATGTATTCCATAATTTGGCTATCATGTCTGGTGGATATTTGCTGTCTATGGTTGAGTTTTGCAGGTATTCATAGCATGCCATTACGCCATCTCTGTGAGGGGTGTTGCTGTACAAGGTTTCAACATCCACTGTGACCAAAACAGTGTCAGGTGGTAACTGGTTAGTACTGTGCAGTTTGTTTAAAAAGTCTGTTCTATCCTGTATGAAGCTGTTTGTGTTTCACACTAGTGGTTTGAGTATACCTTCTATGAGTCCAGAAACACCCTCCGTTAATGTGCCAGTTTCTGATATAATTGGTCTGCCAGGGTTTTCAGATGTGTGCATTTTTGGTAACATGTAGAAGGTTCCTAGTATTGGCCTTGTTAGTATCAGATTTTCCAGCTTATTATGCGTATGTTCTGGAAATGTGCTAATTAGTCATTTTAATTCTTTACTGAATTTCTTTGTGGGGTCTGAGATCAGCTTCCTGTAGTAGGTGTTGTCTGAAAGTTGTCTGTAGCCTTCCTGTATGTAGTTGTTTGTGTCCATGATCACAGCTGCACCTCCCTTATCTACAGGTTTCATGGTGATGCTATTATTGTTTTGTAGGTTACCAATTGCTTTTTTTTCCAAAGGTGAGAGGTTGTATAGAATTTTTCTCTATTTGCTGGAGATTTGTGATTTTACTCCATGTCTAAAACTGTCTATATAGTTGTCCAGTTTAGGGTTACATCCACTCCATGGAGTGAAGTGGGAGTGCTTCTTTTTGTGGTTGTCACTTCCATCAGATGAGCCCTCTTGATTATGAAAGAATTCTCTCAGTCATAACCTTCTAAAGAATTCCTATAGGTCTGAGTACAGTTGTATTTCATTTAGTTTTGAAGAGGGACAGAATGTCAGACCTTTTGAGAGAACTGATAGTTCTGACTGTGATAGCAGATGGCTGGAGAGGTTTATTATTCCATTGGACATGGTCACCCGATTGCCAGGTGAGGTCTGAGTAAGTGTTCGCTGTGGACCCATATCTGGGGTGTACATTAACTTCCATTTGGCTACTGGTGTGTGGCAAGGTAGGGTCCGCTGAATGCTGTATAGTTTTAATTCCAGGATGCTGAAGGTCTAAGGTTCCCTCTGAGGCTGACTGTTGTGTGCACAGTGAGCTGGGCTCCTCTGTAGTCTGTGTTGTTCTGGGAGCAGTCCCCAGGAAGGTGAGGTCCTCAGTTTCTGTTTTACTGTCACTGTGAGACATGAAACCATCATGCTCTTTCTGTAGGATAATCTGTAGTTTCCTTTGTTTCCTTTTAATTGCAGTTCATTGTTCTCTGATGTAGAGGCACTGGAGTTCCTTTTCTAATTCATCAGTTCGTTTTCTGTTTTGCTGTTGTAGGTTTTGCAGTTTTAGGCCAGTCTGTGATTTTATCATTTTCTTTTTCCTGTACAGTTGATATATAAGTTCATTTTGCAGTCTCTCACTGATGCGCTTGCAGAGTCGTTTTCACTTTGACCTGAAGAAGGGAGTTTTATCTCTCGAAAGCTAGTCTCAGAAATAATTGTTAGTCCAATAAAAGATATCACCCGCAACATATTTGTTGTTTTTTTTTCTCTACATTGTTGACTGGACTAACACAGCTACCACATTTCTTTTTTTTATTTAAAATCCCAAATCCCAAATTCCTATGTAAAACACATCTTAGAATTCAGTTGAGGAATTACGGTTTTTGGATCCCCCCAGCCTACTGAGATCTCAGTGGCCCACCCACCACTGTCCACCATTATTAGGTCTGTGTGAAGGTTGCTTTGCCTTGCTACAATCAAAGAATAGCTAGATAGGATAGAATATTCACAAATGGACAATTCTGATTGGTTGAAAATGACCTGATTGCTACTCTTGTCTTGATTACCTTTATACCATGTGTGAGCATTTTTCTTCTATTCAGGATTTCTCCTATGGGCCTCAACCCCTTTCTGATCTTCAGTCACTCTTGCTAAAATTGGATCTTGGAAAAGAATGGAGATCCACCTTTTGGCATTTTAATACATCTCTCCTTAAAGATGAACAGTTCCATAGTTTAACTGCTAAGAGACTGCAGCATTTTCTCCAGGATAACATTTCCCCAGACATTACAGCCCTCATAATGTGGAATATTTTTTAGGGGTAGGATTATAATTTATCCTATGCACCAAAAGAGGCAGTGTTTTGAGAAATACAGTACTTTACTGGTGCGATTACTTATGAGCTGCTGTACTCAGGGTGATAAAATAGTAATGGATCATATTAAACACCTGAAACAAGAACTCCAGGCCATTATGGATTTGTGGGTTTAGCAGGCATTGTTCTATATATAAAAAAAAAAACATATTTACTATGAGGGAGGGGCTAGAGGAACTTGCTTGCTGACTCAAACTCAGAAACTCCATGCCTGGAGATGAGCTACTGGCAGACTAACTCATACATTGGCCCAAATTCACTCAATATTCCAGGGGTGTTATCAATCTTTATATGCAGATCCCAATTCTTTAGAGCTGATGAAAGTCACACAGTTCCTTTCTGTTCTCCATCTCCTTTCACTTTCTGAATCCCAAAATGAATCTTTGTCAGCTCCCATTCACCTGGATGAACTTCCTCAAGCCTTGAAGGTGACAAAGATGAAGAAGTGTCCCCATCCCAGCTGGGTATCAAGTGGAATAGTACAAGACCTTCTTGAACATCCTTCTTCTCCATCTTCAGGAGATACATACAGCAGTGGCGGCTGGAGAACCTCCTCCTTTCTCCTGGAACTATGCGACACTGGTGGCAATTCCTAAAACTGGTAAAGAGTCTTCCTCTCCTTCTTATCATTTTGTATTTATTCTTAACGAGCACCTTCACTGACATTTGCAGAAGTTTCCCCCAGAAACAGTATAGGTTCCTTACCTGCTCCGAAGTCCATGGGACCCAAAAGGAGAATTGTAATATTGCTAGATTTGGTGATGGAAGGGATCATGATTTGGCTCTGTGGAGCAGAGCCACAGATCCCTTCCACTTCCTTGTGTTCAGTGCTGTCCCCACGCTAGCATGTTTTGTGTCGTATTTATATGGAAGGCATGAAGGTGTGCTTCATTGACTACCATAGGGGATGACAGTTACATCTTTTTTTATATATATATATATACACACTCTGTATATATATTTCAGAGTTCCGATTTGGCTACATCAAGGCCACCGTTCAACGAACAAGAACCTTGTTAGCTGAACAGCGGCCTTGTTTTATTTGAATCAGTACCATGAACTATTAAAAAAAAAAAGACATAAAAATTAGCTCTTATAGTAATCTATGGCATGCATCCCCACCCTCTCCATGTAAAACATCATAATAGGTGCTAGTGTGGGGCAGCACTGAACACAAGGAAGTGGAAGGGATCTGCAACTCTCAACTCCATGGAGCCAAATTATGGTCCCTTGCTTCACCAAATCTAGCAATATTAAAATGTTTCTTTTGGCTCCCATGGACTTCAGAGCAGATAAGGCTTCTCTACAGTTTTTGTCCTGAGCACCGGGAAAGGTGCTCTTTAATGTTGATTATACACTTTATATGGCAATCTGGGCACAGTGCCTTGATTGCATTCTCCCATCTCTTATCCATCCAGATCAGGCTGGGTTTATTAGAAAATGACAATCTATGAACAATATTCACCACACACTTCTGCTGCTGGAAATATGTGTAGCAAAGATGGATTCTCACGGCCTTGCACAGATTAGATGCTGAGAAGGCATTTTACAGGGTTCTGGAATTTTCTTTGGGACACCCTGTCCACATTTTGCTTTCATCTCTCCTTTCTGACTTGGCTTCGACAAATTTATTTAGACCCCATGGCATATATGGTCAATGGTTCTCTCTCGTTTTCTGTACAGCTACAAAGAGGCACCAACAGGGTTGTCCTTTATTACCACTTTTGTATGCCCTGTATATCGAGCCTTTAGCTGTGGTACTTCAAGCTCACCCTGAGGTCGAGGGTATACTATTGGGGGACGTTGAGTATAAAGCCTCACTCTATGTGGACGATATCCTATTTACTCTTCTTAACCCGGAGGGCTCCATACTGACAGCATGGTCATAGCTGCATGTCTACGGTAGCTTATCAAACTTATCCTCAAGTATAAATAAGATGGAAGTTTTGCTCTTTAATTACTCCCCATCCCCCGACATTCGTATCTGGTTCAGGCATCATCCACAGATCTGATTCTCCCTGCTTCAGCTCCCTTTTCCTAGTGGAGGGATCAGTCTCCCAAACCTGTTAAACTATGGCAGGGCTTTTCATCTTCCTATAGTTTATAACTGGATTCTGCAACAAATAGTCTGTCTATGGAAACAAATTGACTTTGTTATTGACATGTAATATATTGGACCTATTTTGTTCTCTAATAATTTGGACCCTCCCAGTTTTGCAGACTATACTCTGTTTATATCCCACTCTCTAAAACTTTGGTTCCAATTGTCCAGATTCACAAAATTGGCTGTGTTAAATTATTTTTGCAAGATACTAGCCAAGGATGAAGACTTTATGCCATCCCAGATAGACCTGAAGTTTCAGCCTTAGAGATGAATGGGGTTAACATATATTTACCAAGTTTTGGATGATTGGGGGTTGGTATTTGAAAGGTTACATCAGTAGTATGGATTGACTGACAGGGAACACTACTCATCTGAAAATACCCGTCTTCTTCACAGAGCATTGGCATATACTAGGCTTCCCAACCTGGCCGATTTACTGCTCACATTATTCCTGGATGTCCTTCGGAATACCCTTTGGTCCCAACTTGATTGGTAATTTTTTACCAGGCACAGCAGGAATTATTGGGGGATACTCCCCAAACAATTTTGGTAAATGAAATTAAGAGTTATGGGACTTCATTTCCCAAGCAGTCCTGGTGTATATCTGCTCTCACGGCTCTCAAGTTGACATCCTTTTCATTGTGGAGAGAGTTTGCCTGGAAGTGTCATGCTAGATTCTTTCAAACTCCAGCTATTCTTGCAAAGTTCATGCCAGCTCGGTATGGAAAATGTGCAAGGAACTTTAAGCATTACTTAGGTGATCATTTTCACATTTTTTGGCAACGTCCAGTTATTACTCCCTTCTGGCATAATATTTCTGAATAATTTGTGTCATTGTCCCTCCCTACTGCTCTGATTTCCACAGTGATGGTATTATCATCAACTCCACCTTCTGGGGTCTGGATTTCACACAGTTCCCTAGTTTATGTCGGTTTAGTTGCATACAAGATTGAGGATGTAGCCTCCAACCCCCCAATTAACGCATGGAGGAGGATTGCTTCAGACATATATGCTATGGAACTTATTACAGCATATGTTAATAATAGGATCACACAATTTCACACAAGATGGGTAATATATCATATGAGGGAAGATGCAGACTTTATTCCATAATTATGGTGTACCACTGTTGACAGTTTTAATACAGTTTGACAACTGATGGAGGAGTCATTGGAGAGATAATGTTGTTAGTCCACTTTATTCATTAATTTTATTTTTCTCTGACTGGATGTAATGGATCATTGCGTACTATCGATTCCTATAATGCTAAAGAGACAACATCCTTTTATATTCTGTATGTGTTGATACTGCTAATTGTCATTGTCTTGCATGTGACATACCAACTGTACAGTGCATCTGCTTCAATAAACTTTGAATAAAAGAAAGAAAGAAAAGGAAAAAGAACATGACCTGATATACTGTGGTGCTGGCCCAGTAAAAATAATAAATGTGTGTACCCAAATATGACTGAAGGCACCATATTCTATAAAAGCAGTCACCCTGCTGTTCAAAAACAGGCTCTTTAGAAATTCAAAAACAGTCTGATTTTTTATAGCACTAGAGTGGGCAATAGTTTTTCTACTGCATCACCAGCGTATATCACCCTTGACACCTGATGAGAGTGTGTGCTGTCTTTGGTGTAGCATAAATCAGATAAACAGCATGTGGTGAGAGGGTTATTTAAACAATAAAGCAGAGATTAGCCAGCCAGGTTATATACTGCTGGTAGTCAGCTCTTGAGTTATGCCTGAAGCCCCCCATTTAATTTTGTATAAACCACCATCTGAGAATGCAATAGCAATATTCATATTGTGCCTTTCATAAAAGCATCATAGTGTGCTAGTTCCCTACCTTGATAAATGCCTGCTGCTATGCAAAGTGTAAACGGAGCAAATGCCACACTGTGCTTTATTAATGAGATTAGTTTTCATCTACTTTGCTTTTGATTCCTCATTTGACTCTATTAGGACAAGATGCATTGCCAAATGGACAGTATTTCACAATCTAGGGACACAGTAATAAACTGCGTGTGCCCTCCTTTAGCAGAGAACATTGGGCTGTAGAATGTCCTATTGTTTAGAAGCAGGGTTAATGAGTGCCTCAGATAAGCAGTATCTAGTCAGAGAGACATACAGAAGCACAACCAGAAAGACGGATGCAAACAATAAAACTGGAAAACAATTGTTTTTTTACTCTATTTTTATCCCCCAGTGCCTCTTTTGCCCCCTCAACTTCTCCACTCAATCAGAACTCCCAATGCTGCAGGCGTTACCACCTACCCAACTTTCAGGGTCTGCCCCTAGAGTAAAACTGGAAATTTGATGCACTAATTAAAGAGGGTGTTTGTCCTCTAGCAAAAATAGAGTTATAGTTCACATCAGCAGTACACTGTTACACCACATTCCAAAACAGTCATTGCATTCTTTAGTATTAATGGTATTTACATAAAAACAGGGCTGTTGCTATCTTCAGTTCATCTACGGATGTGGCTTCTTCTGGTGGTGATGTCCTGTTGCCCTACCTTTGACGGGACATCACAGTCATTTCTACAGCACACTGCAGTGTCACAAGAAGGGCATCAAGCTTTTACAAACATGTCATCAACGATAATTACAAAATGAGTAAGCGAAACCAAGAGCTGTGATTGGGTCAGTGTGATCACATGGCCATGCATTATTCCAGCACAACATTACAGTTCAAAAATACTCAACTTTCTGAACTTTGTTACTCAGTTTTCAAAATAAAAATCAGAGGACCCATTTTATAATTTTTTTTTTTTAGTCTTTGGTAACCAGGTAAGGCCCACTACGCACAAGTGCCTGTTTTCAGGGTGACCTGGGAGCACTGGGCAGTTAAGTGACTTGCTCAGAGTCACACAGTATGCAAATTGAGGTTGTGAGAAGCAAACCAAGGTCTGGTCTGCTGGCTGTACCAAGCTTGTTCACAGCTCGTTACTCTAACCTCTAGGCTATACTGTCAACCTAATTGCAAAAAAAGCATAGCTGCAGTATGATACTTCAGGGACTGCATAACTGTGAGAGAACGGTACTTCTCGGATGTGTAAGGCATGCGGCCATGCCTCGTGCTTCACGTCCTACAATAACACACCCTCACATGCTTTATTGCTTAACGAAGGGCTAGAAATTAGGACTGCAAGTTCAGTTCTATGAAAGAATCTAACACCTCGAACTTCAGATGCTGGATTCTTTAAGACTGTGGCGAACTTTTGGGGCAGGTAGGCAGACTTTGGTTGGATTGATTCGCCTTGGTCTGAAAAGTGCAGATCAGTCGAACTGGTTGAACCGTGAAATGCGGTTCACACCTGAAACAGTTAACTAGGCAGAGTGTGAATCACAGCCTCGATGTGGTGCTAGACTGATCTCTATGACATGAGCCAGTGTGAAAGCTGACTTGCATGCTCATTTTATTTATGTGTGTATGTATGTATGTATCAGTTTTAAAATTGATAAGCAGGAGAGGCACACTGAGCTGAGGCTCATTTTCAGGTGCGATCCCTGGTGAAGGGAACAGGAGATACAATAAAGACGTACATGGTAACATTCATCAGTACAAAGTAAAGTGCAGTCAGAGTACAATAATACTGAATGCTAGCTCATTATAGTCATGATCTTAAACAGTGGGTCGGTGCTTAAAAACAACAGAGAGCAGTGACAAAATCCTGGTCTGAGCCAAACCAAAAGGAGCACTCCTCCCACTATTTCAACTGTAAAAAAAAAAAGTGATAAAGAAGACACAAACTGGGGGAAAAAGGGCACTAAGCAAGTCAGGAGACAAAGGGCAATCCAAAATAGGAAAAAAAGTTTAGGTCAAAACTATCACCGCTGTCAGGCACTGCTGCTTTAAGTTAGGTCATATAGTTGGACTACAGTGGACGCAGTGCTCATAGCCACAGTACTAATTCATCACTTTGAGATATGAATTCATGGAGGACTTCTCCACTTATTGGGGATGTAGCAGCAGTTCAGCAGCAGTAATTAACCAGTTATGTTGTTTTTCAGAGGCAACATCTATCTACACCATTTATCAGCACAAGATTGGCGCCAGAATGGTTTATTGATTTGCAAATTAGTGACTTGGAGTGGCACTCAGAGCCAAGGATTATTTACAAGTGCAGACCAAGGAGAAGGGGATTCGGGGGGGAGGAGGGTACAACCAAAATTACAGGCATCAGCTTAAATAAACTCCGTACACAATGGCACAGATAGACTCAAATACAATGGGACAGCAACAATGCTGCATAATGTGCACATGAAAAATACACTAGAAACAAATGCTGTTAAAGAAAAAATATTAACTGAGCAGTATTACAGTACAGACAGATGAGGCAAAGGTGCATCTAGGAAGGGCAAATACAATAATGTCACAGGAAGAAAATGCTAATAGGTAGGGTACCGAAGAGGGGCTGCAGGGGACTAAAGATGTTCACTGAGGGAAGGGTGCATGCACAGTGAAAACACTATGCAGGCAGCAGGAGAAGCTGGTGTGGAAACTGTAGCAGACAAAGGGAGGTGGCAGAAGGAAGGTTAGTTGCTGGAGCAAGTATGGGTGGACAGCTAGTCCTGGTTAAATAACTAACAAAAAAAAAAAGTAACTTTGCGGACTCATCTTCGGACTGTTAGGTAGAGACTCATCTTCAGGTTGTTAGGCAGCTCAGGGAGGGATGTGATTCAGTTCTAGTTAGATGGCTAGGAAATTCTTCAAAAAGGCAAACCATCTTAAAATGTTCTGTCTATACTTTGGCAAACAGGAGGGATGCAGAAGGAGTGATGTTTAAGAGAAAAAAGGAAAATACTAAAGTAAAAATAGTCAAGCTGAGCAGAGTGCAAAGCAGTAGGCCTCTGGGACCAGGGGCTTGCCTGACAGGGAATTGAGAGGAGAGGGCTTAGACTTTGCAGAAATGTGCTTGCTGGGTAGATAAGGCATGAGGTGGCAGTCTGACAGTGGCCACTTGCCTAATCTGAATCTCATCAGCAGTGTAGCACACAATGTTTTCATTGCAGATCTAGTATTTTAGCAGGGCATACAATCTGTCTGAGGCCCCTTACTTATACTGGGCAGAAAGTGTGGGCCAACTGTCAGCATGTCAGTACCTGATGTCATCGAGGCACAGGTCAGGATGCATAGGAGAACCAGGAGAAGTTGCAAAATTCGCAACAAGAGTTTTATTATTAAAAGTAAAATAAAAAATACAATTGTTCAGTAAAACTATTTACAAAGGCAGTATAAACAAAGTCCATCTGGGTTTCTCCTCAATTTCCAATCTCAGGCTCTGTCCCTCTTTTGAAAAACATTGCATCTCCTTTTTATAAGTCTGTGCAGGAGCTCAGTAAGAACATAGCATGCTTCTCACACAGTGTTCTTCTAAGTTTCCAATGTGCTTGTCAGTTTCAGCAGGTGCAGCAAAAAGAACACTGTGACCCAGAACTGACCTCTTGTTTACATCTTCTGCAAAAGGCTTAAAAATTGCATCTCAGGTTCAGCCCTTGAGTCCTAATAGCTTTGCAATCATTTCAACAATATAACTATACACAGTTTTAGCTTTGTAATTATTTCAACGGTATAACTGTTGCGCAACCAGACAGACAAGAGACAGAAAAGAAGAATAGAACAGATCCTTGCATTAAAACACTTTCTGGATAACAACTGGGACAGGGCCTTATTCAGCCCTGTCACACCTGGTCACTGGTAGTTGGCACCTTGGTGGCATCGCTTACATTGGTTTTTAAATAAATTCATTTTTATGTTGTCTTGCGCACGCAGCATAAACAACATATTGTGGTAGCATGGTGTGGAGTAGCAGGCTTTGGAGGTGCAGTCGTGTTGTGGCCAGTGGCACCACTGCTTTTTCGGGCTGGTCTCTGTGGCACGAATGAAATAGCACGCTGTCTATAACAGCACTGCAAAAGCATGCCACCGGCTTGAAAGAATTTTGCTGCTGCAAAGATGGAGCGACCCATCATTGCAGGGTGTGCCTTGCCTGGTGTAACATTTCAGTAAACATGGCAGCAGCTGTCGGCCATCCGCCTCTCACAATCCCCAGCAAGTCGACTTCGGGGGTACCCAATCCCCTGTCGGCATGCCCCCTCCCCAGTTAGTTTGCCGATGGGGGAACCCGATCCCCATCGGCATGTATTGCCCTTTGTTTGGTTTGTTGCCAAGGGGGGTGCCCAGTCCCCCTCGGCATCATCCCCTCAACACAGACATGCTGCCAATGGGGCCCAATCCTGTCGGCTTCAGTCCCTGTCCACTATCTGCCAAGGGGAGTGCCCAATCCCCTCGGCATCATGCCTCCAAACACAGACACGCTGAGTCTTGCTGGACGGAGGCCCAATCCTTGCTAGCTTCAGTCCCCCTCCCCAAAACACAGGTGGCACACTGGGAGCCCACCCCAGTGTGCCCAAAGCAAAACCTGTGGGGAAACTTCCTGCGATGTCAGCTTTTTTTTTTACCTGTAAAACAAAACAGTCCCTCATGGTCACGCGCGCCCCAGCCCTTCCCCAGCCTGCACCCACCCTCTGCACCCCGCCTTCCGCGCCCCTTACCCCATACTTACCTCTGGGCCTGGTCGTGACAATCTTCGGTGGAGCGGAACACATCTGCACTTTTCAAAGTTGGCCGCGAACTGATGAAAATCACAGTAAGCTGTATAATGGCATCAGTGGGGGTTCAACTTAGGTGGATATCTCAGCCATTTTGCGACTTTTGGCTCCAAACTTTCAAAATGGGGTTCTTGGGATGCCACCTCATGAATTCAGTCACTATCATTGTGTTATTTGGTCCCAAAAGGTGATTTCGTGGTCACTGCATGGAATCACCTTTCGGGACCAATTAACAAAACAACAGTGCCACTGTTCATGAGGTGGGCTCCCAAAAAGCCTATGTTGCAAATTTGGTGAAAAAAAATTCCAAAAAATGACTGTTAAGAGTGTGCATTGCACAGTTTCCATGTGCGCTTGTAAGTTCAAGAATTTTTAATATTTTCACTCCAGATTTTCAACATTACCATTTCTTCACACCTCATTATGAATAGTACAGCGGTCATTCTTCATATCCTGCCCGAAATGTGTTTTTGCACATCTGGGTCATAATGTCGCGTTCACTGTGGGAAATCAATGTTCGGGACAGATTAAGAAAATTACAGTGGCACCATTCATGAGTAGAGGTCTCAAAATGTCTGTGTTGAAAATTTGGGGAAAAAATTCCACAAAATGACTGTTATGAGCGTGCATTGCAGTTTCCACGCACACGCCTAACTTCGAGAATTTTTAATATTTTCACTCCAGATTTTCAAATTTGCCATTTAGTCACACCTCCTTAGGAATGGTACAGATGTCATTTTTCACATCCTGCCCAAAATGTGTTTTCAGACATCTGGTACAGAATGGCGCAGTCGATGTAGGAAATCAATGTTCGGGACAGATTAACAAAATCACAGTGCCACTGTTCATAAGCGGAGGTCCCCTTTTGCTTTCATGAGGTAGGGTCACAGAATCCTCATGTTGAAAATTTGGAGTGCAAATACCAACAAATGCCCAGGATGTTAGGGTTTCTAACCGTAACGTCCCACCCTGTAGAGACTGACAGGCGTCAGGTGTGTGTGTGTCTTTGGATTGTCGGCTGTAATGCTCACGCCATTCCACTCCTGCCCCAACCCTGCAGCCGCTGACGGGCATCAAGGTGTGCCTTAGACTCTTCGGCCCCCAAATTAACCCCATTCTCCTATACTGCACCCAACTCCATGTATTTCCTTATGGAATGGGGTGAACGTAAGGCCCGATGACCCCAAGGCACAACGCAACACTTGTCGGAGTCTGCAGCGTAGGGTGAGGTGAAATGGCATGAGCATTATGGCCGATGACCCAAAGGCACACCTCAATGCCTATCAGTCTCTGCAGGGTGGGGGTGGGGTTGGCATCAGTCCCAAACTTCACTGCCATTCCTATTATGCATGTCTCTAACTCCTGCACTACCAATGCCAGTAACAGCAAGACAACATTCGGCATTGACAGATGCTTGTTTTACTTGTGGCAGTCTTAAGATCTTCACACTCCCTCAAGTTATAGCAGTTCCTTCTTCCTCCTTGCGAGTCCTGAAGCAGTGTGTGTGTGTGTGCATGTGCGGTGCTTTTGCAGTGTGATCTGGGCAGTAGTCGGCAAGTGTGTGCCACCTGGCAGCATGCAGGACCTGTGCCTGGCAGCTGTTAGTAGGCACCTTGGTGACATCCCATAAAAAAATAAAATTAAAATAAATTCTGTTTTTTTTTTCTTTATTTTCCCATGTGGCAATCTTCACGTTCTCCCAAGTTGCTGCAGTTCCTTCTAATTCCTAACTTGAGTCCTGCCTCCCGAAGTGGCCTATGTCATCCTGAGCTCCGGTGTTGCAGTGTGATTTGAACAGTGTGTGCCAGCTGGCAGCATGCCAGGCAGGCACCTGATCACTGATTGTTGGCACTTTTGTGGCATCCCATACATATTTTTGTGGCAGTCTTTATGTTCCTCCCATGTTGCTGCAGTTCTTTCATCCTCCAGAGTCCTAAAGCAGCCTGTCTGTGTCATTCTGAGTTGTGCTTCTGCAATGTGATCTGGGCGGTGAGCAAGAAGTATACACCAGCATGCAGCATGCTGGACAGGTGCCCAGCTACTGGTAGTTGGCACCTTGGTGACATCACATTAAAAAATGTAAATACATTTTCATTTTGTTTTTCTTGTGGCAATCTTCAAGTTCCCCCAAGCTGCTGCACTTACTTCTTCCTCATCCTTCTGAGTCCTGAAGCAACCTGTGCGTTTGTCGGCCTGAGCTGCGCTGCTACCGTGTGATCTAGGCAGTGGGCAGCAATTGCGTGCCAGCTGGCAGCTTGGGTCACTGGTAGTTGGCCTCTTGGTGGCATACCATAACAACAATAAAATAAAAAAACATCTCCACCTCCTTCCAATTTTCTGAAGTTCCTGCCTTCTCTTCCTTCTGAAGCAGCCCCTGTGTGTGTGTGCGAACCATCCTGAGCTGGGCTGTTGCAGTGTGATCTCCACAGTGGGCAGCAAGGCAGCAAGTGTGAGCCAGCTAACAGCATGCTGTACAGGTGCTCGGCCACTGTTAGTTGGCACCTTAGTGGCATCCCATAAAAATATTTAAAATAAATTCAGCTTTTTGCAGCAGCAGCAGCAGTCTTCAGGTTCTACCAGGTTGCTGCAGTTCCTTCTTTCTCCTCCTGAGTCCTTAAATGGCCTGTGTGTTTGTTGTCCCGAGCTGTGATGTTGCAGAATGATCAGGGCAGTGGGTAGCAAGTGTGCGATTGCTGGTGGTGTGCTGGACAGGGGTCCAGTCACTGGTAGTTGACACCCTGGTGGTATCCCATAAAACAATTACATTTTAATATTTGTCTTGTGGTAGTCTTCACATTCCCCCAAGTTGCTGCTGTTCCTTCTTCCATCTCTTCCTCCTCCTCCTGAGTTGTGAAGCAGCCTGTTTGTGTCATCCTGAGCTGTGTTGTTGCAGTGTGATATGGGCAGTGGGCAAAAAGTGTGTGCCAGGTGGCAGTGAGCCATTGCCTGGCCACTGGCAGTCTTTGCCTGCTTCCCATAAAAATAAATAAAAAAATAAAATAAACTGGGGAAAAAAATGAAAAATACAATATAAAGTCTTCACCCAAGTGGCTGATGTTCCTCCTCCTGCATCCAGTAGCAAGCATTAGGAAACGGAGTATCTGAGAGGGCAAGGAAATAGTGTCATGTGATCATCCAGTTGCATCAAAGCAAAACCAAAGCCCAGTGAGACTGGTCTAAATATGTACTCTCTAGAGGAAAGGAGGGGGCAGGGGGATATAATAAAAACATTCAAATACCCCAAAGGTATTGATAAGGTACAGGAAGGTAGCTTTTTCCATAGAAAAAGATGCTTCTGAACAAGGGGTCACACTGTGAAGCTTGAGGCTCGGAGGAGACATGAGGAAATACTTCTTCATGGAGAGGGTGATGGACGCCTGAAACAGCCTCCCAGCAGACCTGGTGGGTGCTAAAACGGTAACAGGATTCAGGCATGCATGGGATAGACACAAGGGGACCTTAGAAGTAAGGCAAGTAGAGCAGAAGACCAGAGCTCGAGTAGGGTCTGCGGTGGAACAGTAGGTAGGGAATATAAGGCAAACTAGGTGGGCCAAGTGGTCCTTATCTGCCAACAGCTTCTATGTTTCTGTGTGTGAGACCCTCTGCTTCAGGGGGATTATCAATGTAGAAGAAGATGACAGTTGTTGAACATTATGTAAAGTATCATACATTAGAAAATGGGAAGGGAAGGGCTGACCCAGTGGTGCTGAGGGTTGAGGCGCTGGACGCCACACCTCGCACCACGCTGGCCACCTCGGGTCGGGAGCAACCTTGAGTTGCTGGGGCTTGGCAGGGGAGGTAGAGGATCGAGTGTCCAATGGACTGCTCTCCTCTCCCAAGGAGGGAAGGGTTGTTGTTCTGCTCCTTGGCTGCCCCTAGTGGAGGTCGGAGGGCAGCGCCAGAGGCTGGGAGACACAGAAGTGTGGAGACGTGATGTGCGCGTGCCTCCACACACGCACGTTCATGCCACGAGGGGAAGGGGGGTGTAAAGGGGAAAAAAAGTACAACAATGGAAAAAAGCAATATGGGGGGAAAAAAATGAGAAGGGAAAAATACTCCAACCTGATTGGCCATTAACCGTGCATTAGAAGTGTCTAATGCATGGCTAAGAACAAGTGCTGGCCAGCTTGACGCATTTCTGCAAAGAATGAAATCAGTGAGCCAGTAGAATCTTTTAAAAATTACAACCATTCCCCCCACCACCACTTAGCCCACATATGTAGTACAGTGCCCAATTTTATCAAAGCGTAGAGACCCCCATACAGGCATACTAGCGCTCAGTATAAAAGCTGTATTTCATAATTAGATTTTTTTTTTTTGTCAGTTGTAAATTACAGCTGTGCTGTTACCTAGCTGTGATCATTTTTACAGCTGCGATCCTGACCATGGTTCTGGCTCCTCCTGACTCGATCGCTGTTGTGTTCTGTCTGACTTTACTATATTTAAATACAGAACTGAAAGAGAGCACTCACATTTTCATTATACATGCTGTTAAAAGTAATGAAGTCTTGTATTTGCACATCCCAAGTGTTCCTGTGTTCAACTTCCACACTGACTGGTGCTCTTCCGGTCACTGCTCATAATCTCGTTTCTCTTGCACACCCAGTCAGTGTCCCCATTTTATCAAGACCACGCAGACTCAGTGTAAACTCTATATTTCATCAAGTTTTCTGTCTGAGTGCAGCTGTTGTGATCTTCCCCGTCAGGCATTCCCTCCCACTCACCGCTCACACTGTGATATGTCCCCTGGCCCCACCTGCCACTCATTCCTGTCAACTGCTCGCACTGCGCGATCAAGTATACCTCTAAAGTGTAAGTGTACTTACAGACATCCTCCTAGCACTGTTGTCAGCCTTTTAAATGTTTTGAAGAAAAAAAAAAACACTCTCCAGTACACAGTTTATTTCCTGAACTGCCTGTACTCGATCGTGCTCACAGTTCAGATCGATGGCCTCGGAGTCCACCGGTTTCCTCTGTCAACTAAAAGAAAAATAAGACATAAAAGAATAAAAACAACAAAAACAAAACAATGATCTTAACTTCTGCAGTCTGCACACTTACAGTTGGGGGTGGAGCGGATGGGGGAGTTGCTAAAAAGTACATTTCAGTACTATTAAAACTACAGCAACAGAAGCCTCAGTGTGACAAAGTCCTAACGGAAAAAAAGTAAAACTCATGCAGGTGAAAAGATTATTTTACCAAAAAGTAATGTGAACATTTTATTATTTACATATTGTAAAAGATTTTTTAAAAATTCTTAAGGGCATTTTTGAAATGTTTTCCATTTTATGAACACAATAAGACACTCCAGGGGTGTGCATTAGACACTTCTAATGCACAGCCAGGGATGTAGTAAGGCACACGGCTTGCAGTAAAGAGGTCTCTGCTCCAGCCACACCTGCTTCTCCTGCATCAGAGCAGCCTTTGCCCCCCCCTCCACCTGAGCTGGTCACAGTTCCATTGTGGTCCTCCGGGGATTCGGAGGTGTCTTCCACCCTTAGACCCTTCAAACCTCACTCAGTGACTAAGTCGGGTGGTTTGGCTGGTAAGTTGGATGCCGGCTCTGCCAACAATTGCACAACCCCGGCGCTCATGTCAAACTCCGTCATGAGGTCTGACTCCGGTTCTCTGGACCAGCGCCCGCTGCTGCCTCAGCCGCAGCCATCCCAAGAGGAATCCCACTCTCTGGCCACCCCTTAGCCTTCTATGGTGGGGTCTTCCTCACCTTCCTAGCCAGAGCCAGAGGATTTGCCACCTGCTGACCCTATCATTGAGCCAGTGCCGAAGCGGCCCACACCAGACATCTCCAGGGATACACCCTCTGGTCCAGTTATTGTCACTCCGTCTGGGCCTCTTCACCCTCCCCAGACTCCGTAGGGACCCGCTGCTTCATCCTGGTCGGCATCGGATCCCCCAGCAGGCCCGCTGCCAGATCTGCCTGTGCTTTCTGTCCCCCCTTTGGGCCCCCAGTCAGGTCCTTCAGCCCCTCCATCGGGTCCTTTTCCAGGCCCCCGACACCGGGCTACCCCACGTCGGATTACCACATTCTGGGGTATCCGACACCGGGCTATCCACCGACGAGCTTCCATGTGCTGGCCTACCACACGCCAGGGTATCCACTGTTGGGGCACCCAACACTGATTTACCAGCTTCCTCTACTGCCCCCTCCCCAGCCAAAGGTGGATTATGAGGTGCTCATTGACTCCTGGTGGAACAGAGCTAAACACCAGCTTGTCTTGGAGTTGGACCAGCACCAGCCAGTCATGCCTCCTGTGCCGGTCCGACCCAACCCCACGCCATGTTCCTTGTCCCTGGTGGAAACACGCCCATCTACTTCAAGGTGCAGACTGGGTGCATCTGCAGTAGAGGACCAGGGTTGTGGGTGGGCTGAACCTCTAATGGAGGTTCCCCATTGAAGGTCCATGTCTCTAGACTAGAGCCCTTCACTGGACTCTGAATCAGACTCTGCCTCTTCTTCCTCACACTCGGAATCCCTGACACCAGAGGAACCCAGGCCTAAGGAGACTCCTAAGTCTCCCCTGGAGGACCCCTCCTTCATGGACATCCTCCAGAAAATTCAGAAGGCTAATGACTGGAAGATGGATGAGCAGGACCCCCAACGTCGTAGGTTGGCAGAGCACCTGGACCTCCCAGAGTTGACCTTCCCCTTCTCATTCCCCCCTTGACAGGGCTCCATGATGACCTGGCCACTACTATTTGTCAGCAACCATCATCTGTCACCACCACCTCTAAGAAGGCGGACAGATTATACTATGCCCCTGAGGGGAAAGACCACTTGGTAAACCACCACCAAAGCAGACTCGGTTATCAATGTGGCTCACGACCATTCCACTAAGCCAAGGCATATGAATACCTCCCCTCCGGACAAGGAGTAGAGGCAGATTGACCAGTTTAGTTGAAAGGTTTATTTGTCCTCTACATTAGCCATGCAGGCCCTGAACTACAAAGCCTACATGGTCTGCAATCAGAAGTCCATTTTGAGCCAGTTGAAAGTGGACTTTGAAGCCTTGCCAGATACTGTAGCCAAAGCTAAGATCCAGCAAATGGTCAAGACAGCAGAGATTACCTGCCATCACACCTTATGAGCTACTTACAGTTCCATCGATGCTTCCACCAGAAGCACAGTGATGGTGATCTGTATCCAAAGACACTCTTGGTTGCGGGTGTCTGGTTTTGCCCAGGATGTGCAAGCTTCTATCTTGGACACTCGCTTCAGGGGCTCAGTGCTGTTTGGAGGGGACATTAAAGACATTATGACTGATCTGCAGGAGCGAGGAAAGGCCTTACGTTCAGTGCACTCCCTGTACCATACCAGCTCCCAGCCTATGCAGTCTTTTCACTGCCAGCAAAGGCGCCAGACAAGACAGCAGCCCGCCAGATGTCCAGGGCAGACATTGGACTCCCTCATCTGCTTCAACCCCTCCCCCAACAAGTTTCAAAGAGCTTCAGGGGTGGCATTCCTCCACCCTCCCTCTACCTCTCGACTTGTGGCCTGCCTCCCCTCCTCCATCAGCAGTTTTGAGGAACCAGTAGGGGGCAGATTCACCAGTTACCTGTCCAGGTGGGAGGTGATCATGGCAGACACTTGGGTCCTTCAGCTAATAGCTTAGGGTCACACATTGGAGTTCATAGTGCAATCTCCAGAAAACCCTCCAGGTCACTCTCATTACCCACAAGGTCACATTCCACTCATCAGGGAGCAGGCTGCAGCTCTGTTGCACAAGTCCGCTATAGAGCCCATTCCTCAGGGATAAGCCGGAAGGAGATATTACTCCCACTTCTTCCTAGTCCCAAAAAAAAGTGAGACCTTCGCCCATACTGGACCTCAGCTCGCTCAACCTGTACATAGAGTACAAGAGGTTCCACATGTTTACCCTTCCAGGACTGTTGCCATGGCTCCATCAGGGACACTGGCTCTGCGCCCTGGATATGCAGGATGCCTTCCTGCATATACCTATTTTCCTGCCCATCGGCGCTTTCTTCAATTTCCTGTCCAGGGGGAGCATTTCCAGTTCAAAGACCTCCCCTTTGGCCTTTCTTTGGCATCCAGGGTGTTTACCAGGTGCCTAGTGGTAGTGGCAGCGACCTTGTGGGATCACGGCCATTATGTGTTCCCGTACCTCGATGACTGGCTCCTGTCAGCCCCATCAAGGGAATGTCTGGAGGCCTCTCTTACAGCTATCCTGGACCTGTTCCACAAGGTGGGCATCATGGTGAATTGCCCCAAGTCTCACCTTACTCCTCCCCAGCACCTTCAATTTATTGGGGCAGTACTGGATACTATCCAGGGTCAGGCCTTCCTCCCTTTGGACAGGGCAGAAACACTGCAGAGGCAAGCTTGCATTGTGACCTCCAGGCATTGGACCATGGGCAGATCAGTCCTCCGCCTCCTAGGTCTCATAGCGGTGGCCATCCCTACTGTACCCTTAGCCTGGCTTCACATGCGGATCACGCATTGTCCCTCCAGATCCAGTGGGACCAGAGGTCGGACGACCTGGATCACATGGTTTTGGTGTCCAGTCCTATGCGAGAGGACCCTTTATGGTGGCAGTATTTGGACAGTCTCTGTCGGGGAATCCCCTTCCAGCCACCCCCTCTAGTTCCAACCCTGACAACAGATGCTTCAGGTCAGGGCTGGGGAGCACATCTGGGAGATTGCAGGACCCAGGGATCCTGGGTCCAGCGGGATCTCTTGCTGCATGTAAATGGGCCTGAGATGTGTACAGTGCTGTATGCCCTCCAGGCCTTCCAGCTCCTTCTCCTCCTGGGATCACTCTTGATCCAGTCAGACAATATGTGCATGGTCTGGTATATAAACAAACAGGAAGGCATGCGATTGTATCCCTTGTGCAGGGAAGTGATGCAAGTGTGATACTGGGCGGTTCAGCACCCACTCCAGCTCACAGCGGTGCATGTCCCAGGTGTCCAGAACATCGTGGCAGATAGTCTCAGCCACACCCAGGTAAGGATTCATGAGTGGGAACTGCGTCAGTCAGTGGTTGAGGACATCTTCCATCTCTGGAGTCATCCAGATCTTGATCTTTTCGCCTCCCCATACAACGCAAAACTATCCAGTTTTTGCTTGCTTGTTCCCGGGCCTGGTGTCTTGGTGGGACGCGCTGTTTCTATGCTGGATGGGGAGGTTCCTGTATGTCTTCCCCTCCCTTCCCACTCTTGCAGAGTGTGCTTATCAGGCTATAAGCGGAGGGAGCTCAGATGATTCTCATCGCTCCTTTTTGGCCTCGCCAAATTTGGTTCCCTCTGCTCCAGCAGCTAGCGGCTGAGTCTCCGGTTCCTCTCTCCCTCTGCCAGGACCTTCTGACTCAGGATCAGGGCAGACTAGTTCATCCAGACCTCAACTCCCTTCACCTGCAGGCATGGCACCTTCAGTCATAGACATTTCTCGCTTTGGGGTCTCCTCCATAGTCACTGATGTCCTTGTAGAGGCCAGAAAGCCATCTACAAGAACCACTTATGCGATGAAATGGAAGAGATTATCTATATGGGCAGTCTCTAAGGGATGGGATCCATTTTCATGCCCTGTTCCTCAGGTCCTGAAGTACCTACTGCACCTCTCTGACCTGGAACTCAGCTATTCCTCGCTGAAGGGCCATCTGTCTGCCATTTCCGCTTACCACACTCCGGTGGAAGGCAAAACTTTGGCTCATTTGGAGGTATCCTGTACATATCTGAAGGGAATACTCCATTTGAAACCCCCAGTTAGGAACCCTGTTCCGCCATGGGATCTGAACTTTATTCTTGAGAAACTCACTATGCTCCCCTTTGAACTGGCTGCAAGTTGCGAAGAGTGCTGTTTGTCTTGGACAGCACTGTTTTTGTTTTTTATTATTATTTATGCACCAACCCCTGCAACCCTCGCAATCTGGAGGGAGCTCCAGCATTGTCACCCCAATGTCTACCAGCCAGCACAGCAGTGGCTCCATGGCTTGCCCCCCCCCGGTGGGGTTAGAGGGGGTGCCCTCTCCCCCAAGGCCGGATAGAGTTTTTGTTATATCGTGGCTAGCCGGGTGTGAGGCCTGCGAGCTCTCTCCTTCACCCTCTGGGGGCATACTTTTTTTCCTTTTTCTCCTGGGGGTGGCACATGCAGTGATGCCCGTGACATTGCCGTGCACATTCCCGTGCGTGACCCTGTCTGGCGTCTGCATTGTTCCCTGATCCCCATGTGCGGCATTGGTGCTCCTGCCAGCCTCCGCTGGGGGCCAACCAAGCTCCAACTGCCGAAGTCCCCCCCTCCCTGGAGAAGGAGAGCTGTCCAGCGGATGCTCAGTCCTTCTCCACCCTGTTGACTCCCCCCAGTGGCCTGCGCCTATTCCCGAATGCAGATCGCCGGTATGGAGCAAGGTGTGGCGCCCAGCGCCTCAACCCTCAGCGCCACCAGGCTGGCTCAGAAAGCACTGTTTTTAGTTACAATTGCTTCAGCTCAAAGGATTTCCAAGCTTCAGGTCCTAATGTGTAAGGAGCCTTATTTGATTTTCCACAGAGACTGGATGGCTCTGCGTACAAATCTTAAGTTTTTACCAAAAGTAGTTTCTGAGTATAACCCCCCTACAAATGGGGGTTCCCAAAAAGTCTTCCTTGAGCTTGCCTAAATGCTCACTGCCAGGCTGGTGTCCTGCGTTTTAGCAGTTTAAATGTGATTACCAGAGCCTGTATAGCCTCTGTGTACTGTCTCTTTAAGACCTGCCTGACTGCAGCTTAAGTAATCTGAGAGGGAGCTCTGTTGAAAGATGTAACTATTTACTGAAAATCATTTAGAGTGATAATGATAATATAGTTTGTCTAACCTGTTTTCTTTGTAGCAAGGACTGTTTTGTTTGTCTCCACTATCTTGGTCCTGGACTGCAAATTGGACCAATCAGTTCTGGTGGGACCTAAAATGTAGCCGGGACTACGGGAGCTGTCTGAAGTCAGAATCTGTAGGAATTGTTGTTTTGAACTTTTTGCACCTTTTTTGCAACTGAAGGGGGTTAGCTCTTGTTTTGACTGACAGCCAAATCAGCCAACCAAACCTTTTGGATCTTGGGGGGAAGTCCCGGGCTGCTTGCAATTTTCAGTTATTTCTGAGCTGGGAAGTAAAAGGAGAAGAGCTCAAGTGTATTTTGGGCAGCAATCCTGAGTGGATTCGCATGGGAAAACTGTGAAAGGGCTGAGTTTTTGTCTTGCATATCTGCTGCTGCTCCTGAAAGGGAGAGAAGAGAATTATTTTGGACTAAATCCTAGTTTGTGTGACTAAAGTAAGCTACTGAAGTGGGCCAGGCTCAACCTGAAGAAGACTGAAGATTTTGCTGAATGCGATTGGCCTGTCAGGAGTTCCAGCTACCCCTAAGCTCCCGGTGTGTGCAAAGACTGTGATTGTGACCGAGGAGCACTTTGCCTGGTACAGTAGAATTCCCATACATATAAATGTGCTATGAGCTGCTAGTGAGTTGTGAGTTAGTTCCCCACTGTGTGAACTGTGTTCTGCTTGCTGGAAGCTGTATCCAGCCTAAAATGGACTGCATCTGAATTTGTCTCCAGGCGGTCTGGGCCTTACCAGACTGGCTCAGCCAGACTACCAACTGCACAGAGAAAGTCACCGACGAGATACCTGCCTGGGGATCAGCCCCCGCTCCACACTTGAACAGGAACCACGCCTCTGCAACTTGTGTGGGCCCTGCTTCTCCTGGCATTCCAGATCAGTCACCTGCAGTCTCGATTTTCGTCCAGCCTGTGTCCAGTCTTGGGTATCGTGAGTAAATACCAGAGTAGCTCCCTGCAACAACATCTTAATCTGAGTGTGTCATCTGATTGTCTTGTTGTTTCATTTCCTTTACGAACTGAGCCCTCTGGCTCCGGATTACAAATGTTGTGTACTGTGCATGTTGTGTTGTCCTTCACAGGGTCCCAACCAGTGCAACCCCGGACAACAGTCCCGGCTAGCCCATCTCTTCTCCACCTGGGTACCCAGAGGTGTGACTGTGTGGGGGGACTCAAAGCGCATGCATATCTGCATGATTGATATAACCTTTAAGCTAATTAACCTGATTTTGCCCTTCCTTGTTCAAGTCCCCGGAATAAATCAGATCTAACGTTTTCTGCATGTAATCTGACTGTGGTTCCAGTCTGAGCTCAAAGTACTGTACTGTTGCTATTTGCTGTGCATAACCTTGTTTTACAGGGGTTCCCCAGGATCGAGCCAGAGGATCCAGCCCTGGTGGTAAGTGCAAACAGTGTGGGTACTTGTGTAGTGTACCAGGGGTATTGTGAAAGTGATTATTGTACAGTGTTCAGGCCACTAGAGGGGAAAGAGGGGGGTTACAGTGTCCCGGAGGGCTGTGCCCAGGTTAGCTTGACCACTACCAACCCTGCCCTCTGAGTGGAGGCACCCGTTTCAGAACTCAGGCCCCTTAACCTGCTACTAGCCAAGCAGGAAGGGGTAGTAGCCCTTAGGATAGTGTCACCTAGAGGTTACACAGACATGTGGGACATAAGGGGGCCTTTTGAGAGATAACTCTTTAGTTGTTAACCTTATGCTTTTATACAGCAAATAACAGCAGTACAGTACTCTTGCACAAACCGGAACCACAGTCAGGGTAAATACAAAAGAGTTAGATCTGATTTATTTAAGGGCTTGACCAAAGGGAGGGGCGTAATCAGGTTCATTTGCTTAAAGGCTGTAACTATCAAATAGTTATGCATGCACTTCAGGGTCCATAAATAGTCACACGCTCTGGGTACCCAGATGGAGAATGGTGGGCTAGCCAGGAATGTTGCAGCTGGTTGGGGCCCTGTGATGGAAGAAAACAACATGCACAACACACACTAATTGTAATCCGGAGTCAGAGGGCTCAGTTTGTGAAAAGAAAACAACAAGAAAATCAGATGACACACTTTTAGATATAGGCTGTTGTTGCAGGGAGCTACCCTGATGATTACTGATGATACCCAAGACTGGACACAGGCTGCATGAAAATCGAGACAGCAGGTGGTTAATCTGGAGTGCCAGGAGAAGCAGGGCCCACACGATTTGCAAGACGTCATTCCTGTTCAAGCGTGGAGCAGGGGGCTGATCCCCAGGCAGGTATCTCATCGGTGGCTTTCTCTGTGCAGTGGGGTAGTCTGGCAGGGCCAGCGTGGCATGGTCCAGGCCGAATGGAGATGAATGCGGATTCAGTCTGATTAAACACTGTTTTCCCTCTCAGGGACAGCAGGCAGACAAGCAGGCCAAAACTCAGCCCTTTCACAGTTCTCCCCTGCAAAACTACACAGAACTGCTGCTCAAAATCACTTGAGCTGTTACTGCTTCACTTCTCCATCTTAAAACTGAAACTAGCTGCAGCAGCCTGGGAAATTCCCCACGATCCAAAAGGTTTGATTGGCTGATCCTACTGTCAGTCACAACAAAGGCTCCCCCTTCATGTGCAAAAAGGCACAAAAAAACCCAAACTACAATTCCCACAGATTTTGACTCCAGACAGCCCCTGCAGTCCGGCTCCATTTTAGGTCCCACCAGTAATAGTTGGTCCAATTCGCAGTCCAGGACCAAGATAGTGGAGATAAACAAAACAGTCCTTGCTGCAAAGAAGGCAGGTTAGGCAAACTACATTATCATTATCGCTCTAAATGATTTTCAGTAAATAGTTACATCTTTCAACAGAGCTCCCTCTCAGATTACTTAGGCTGCAATCAGTGCAGTGGGTAGTCTGGCTGGGCCAGTCTGGCTAGACCCAGACCGCATGGAGAAAATTTGGATGCAGTCCGTTTTGGGCTGGATACAGCTTCCAGCAAGCAGAACACAGTTCACGCAGTGGGGAACTACTCACCACCCACTAACAGCTCATAGCACATTTACATGTATGGGAATTCTACTGTACCAGGCAAAGCGCTCCCCAGTCACAATCACAAAGTCTCTGCACACACCAGGAGCTTAGGGGTAGCTGGAACTCCTGACAGGCCGATCGCATTCAGCAAAATCTTCAGTCTTCTTCAGGTTGAGCCTGGCCCACTTCAGTAGCTTACTTTAGTCACACAAACTAGGATTTAGTCCAAAATAATTATCTTCTCTCCCTTTCAGGAGCAGCAGCAGACATGCAAAACAAAAACTCAGCCCTTTCACAGTTCTCCCATGCGAATCCACTCAGGATTGCTGCTTAGAATCACTTCAGCTCCTTCTTGTTCAGCTTCCAGATTAGATCTAACTGAAAACTGCAAGCAGCCCAGAACTTCCCCAAGATCCAAAAGGTTTGGTTGGCTGATTTGGCTGTCAGTCAAAGCAAGAGCTCCCCCTTCAGTTGCAAAAAAGGTGCAAAAAGTTCAAAACTACAATTCCTACAGATTTTGATTTCAGACAGCTCCTGTAGTCCTGCTACAGTTTAGGTCCCACCAGAACTGATTGGTCCAATTTGCAGTCCAGGACCAAGATAGTGGAGACAAAACAAAACAGTCCTTGCTACAAAGAAAGCAGGTTAGACAAACTACATTATCATTATCACTCTAAATGATTTTCAGCAAATAGTTACATCTTTCAGCAGAGCTCCCTCTCAGATTATTTATGACTGCAATCCAGGCAGCTCTTAAAGAGACAGTACACAGAGGCTATACAGGCACTCTCTGGCAATCACATTTAAACTGCTGAAATGCAGGACACCAGCCTGACAGTGAGCATTTAGGCAAGCTCGAGGAAGACCTTTCAGGAACCCCCATTTGTAGGGGGGGGGGTTACACCTGTATCTATGGTTGAGGGTTGTTCAGCCTAACACAGGTGACTCCCTTCAGCTAATCGAGAATAAAAGTCCTCGTAGGACATAAAGCTTTGTCTGAAGTTGAAAGACAGTCTATATTCTTGTAGGGGTTGATATGATGTAATGGGGGTTGTACATCTCGTATGACCGATGCCTTACACTACTATGTCACTGTATAGGGGCTATGTGAGTGCTTTGACTGCTGAAGAATTATTGCTGTTTTCGTTTCTCTTTGACCAAAAAAATAACATATAACTGAAAAAAAAAGAAAACTCAATATGAGGACAAAGGGGATACCACTACTATCAACCTAGTATAAAGGATAAGAACACATTTCTGTAATGACACACACATTTCAGGAATGTGTAATGCTGACCACTACATTCTGGACACTTTCTTGGAACCTTGGTTCAAAGATACCTTTCAGGAGCCGGCCTGCTGCCACTGCTTGTAGCACCGATAACCTGAGGTCTGGAGCGACTTCAGGAGTTGGAGGATCAATTGGCGGGGGGATCGAGCATCCCAAGGGCTGCTGTCCTCATCCAGGGAGGAGGCAACACACTATCCTCTGTTATTCCCCATCTGAACCAAACACCACATGAGAATTCTAGTGAGCTCAAGCCCCTTAACCTTGCTTGCCCCCCCCGTGCAGGGCAGGGATAATAACAGAGAAGGTAACACCTGTACCATCTCCACTGGCGACCCAATTATACGTTTAAAAACACTCATTGTAGAAACATAGAATTTGTTGGTGAAAAATGACTGCTTGAGCCACCTTTAGTTGCACCTGCTCTACTGATATGCTTTTTACTGTTTTTATTGAAGTATTTAACATGTTTTACTGTCACTGTTAAAGAAATATGACAGTCAGTGTTCATTTATAGGATTTGATCACTAGTAGATCATGCACATCAGACCAGTAGCAGCATATGTGTGTGTGTGTGTGTGTGTGTGTGTGTGTGTGTGTGTGTGTAGGGGCTGCTCATCCTGAAAAATAAATCAATGGTTGAATTCTAGCAATAAACTCAGAAACAAGTTCAAAGAGATGCCATTAGCAGAGTTACTGAGTTCTGAATTATTAAACAGCCACTGACTGATCCCTTTCTGAAGGCTAATTTGGAGCGCAGATCAAAAATGGCTCAAATAACCCCCTTATCCGCGCTTATTAGGAAAATCCATCATTTCAGTCTCCTGTTGCACCTGCTTCAAATGCCCACATTGAAATCCTTCTGTTGAAATGCACTTTCCTGCGGTTGTTTCTGCCTTGACTTGCTCAGTGTTTTTCTACAGGCATACTAGCAGGAGATACAGTATTTGTTGCAACTCAAACTGTGCCAGCATGCCAAATCTTTTCTAATAAGTGATGGCTAACTGTGCCATGAAGAGAAGAGGATGTTAAAGGCCAGACTGCTGTTCTACTCACATAGACGACAAGTGAAGTGAATCCAGAATTACCCTGATCCATCTGTGACCTGGGGTCTGATTTCTTAAGGCCTGAAATTACTGCAAATGTGGCAGGAAAAGGCACCCGTAATTCTTTCCATATGTGTAGGAATTTTCTAAAGGGTAACGATGCACTCCAACAATTCTTGCCATATGAATTTCAAAAAGGGTACCATTTTGTGACTCTCGCTTTATAGCACCTTGTGACCATTTTTCTGTGCATAGCATGTGTGGGGAAATTTGTATCCCTGCAGTGAAATTGCTGAAAATATCAGTGACTGCTGGTCATTGGTGCAGAGCTGTTTTTTTCCATCCCTAGCAGCTGCACCCCTCCCAGTTGCTTCAAGCGCTTTGAAAATAAAGACCCTGGGCACAATTCACAAAAACCCCAAGAATGCAGAATTCCCCAGTTAGCGATCGTGATTCTCGATTCCGTGCCCCAATTGCCACAAGTTAGACCAGCTTTTTCTGGTCTCGCTTGCGGCAATCTCAGGTACCCATTTTACAGGGCTTGTGCCAAATATGTGGCACAAGCTGCTGTAAAGTGGGAAAAGTGTCACAAATGTGACCGATGTTCTTGAATCAGGTGCAGGTTGTGGCAAAGAGTTTGCAACTGTGCCAACCACCAGGACTGATGCAGGGCGTGGCATATGTCCTGTGTCACTCTTTGCGAATCGGGCCCCCTGTGTTTAAACTCCAGTATTAAACTCCAGTAAGAAACTGGACTCAGAACCATGGTAGGAAGTTTTAAGCCAGAGTTGGGGGAGCAACACATTTGTCTGAAGAAACTTAGGATATAACTTAAACCACTATCTTACTGGCAGTACGGGTTACGAACAGTGTAAAAAATATCACTTTCATTATCTAACTGCTCTTGACTAAAACAACACTAAGGCAAAGCCTCACCATGATTGTATCTGGTCAAGTATAGATTTGCATATATGTAATTATATTTTACAAATGTTTATTGAAATTATAATTGTTAAAATGGGCAGCGTGCAACCTCTGTTAATGTCAAGAAGCTGATGGCGGCTTAACCATTGGGCTCTGTCCTTGCCCCAGCAAAAGCTAAAGTTATCCAGGTGAATTAGCCTGGCAACACTCCCAGTAGTACAACCATAGCAATGAAGAGAGGCAGGGTCATAGGACATCCAAGCCACAAGCTGTAGGAAATAATGGATGTGGAGGTAGGCGGAGAAGAGTAAGGAGCAGAGTGGAAGCTGGGCCTTGCATCCGACAGAGTGGAAGCTGGGCCTTGCATCCGACAGAGTGGAAGCTGGGCCTTGCATCCGACAGAGTGGAAGCTGGGCCTTGCATCCGACAGAGTGGAAGCTGGGCCTTGCATCCGACAGAGTGGAAGCTGGGCCTTGCATCCGACAGAGTGGAAGACACGTTCAACAGTATGGAACCACTGTCCAACTTGGTCAGGGACATTAAAAATATTGCATTGGCGGTGGTCTGAATTGAACAAAAACGCAACCCACACCAATGCAAGCCTCACCAAACTCGAAAACCAGATGTCTGAGGTTGATTCAAAAGTAGGAGAGTTGATGGACTTGCCTGAGAAACATGACTTCCTCTTCCTGTACCCAATAGCATTGAGAGTGGGAACTCACAGCACAACCAGATGAACTTGAAGGCAGGAGCAGATGAAATAATCACGAAGGTGCTGAAAATAAAGCAGAGTCAGTGGCAAGCTCTGTTACTGACATGCTAAAAGAGCTCTTGTCTCCACCAAGGTACTTAAAAATGGAAATTGATAGGGTATGTAGAGTGCTGGGCATCCAGTCATATGACTCCAATGCACAGCCCCATTCGTTGCATAGAATTTGACCATGACTATAACCAGCTGTGCAGGAAAAAAGGAAACAGATGTGGAATGTGGTCAGACAGCTTCAAGACAGGTAAGCTTGTAGCCCAGGTGAGCTTCCCTGCAAAATTAAAGGTGGACAGTGATAAAGCGACTGAGGTCTTAGACATAATGCTGAATGCTGTACCTACTCTGCAAAAAATAAACATCAAAGTCCCTCTGTTGGAGAAAGATAGGCTCAAGTGACAGCTGATCCAGGAGGGATAGTCAGTTGCAAATGGAGGAACCAGAAGGGCCTGCAGATCTACACAGTAGTAGATTTTGAACACTCTGGGAAGAGCACGCACCCCTGCAACACTGATGTGGGCACCAGTCAGCATCGGCACGGGGTCATAATGTTGCACAACATAATGCCACATGGCAAGATTGCGCTGCCAATACAGCGCGATTCTTGCCATGTGGCATAACTCTTTTTTCTGTGGGGGTCTCTGCCCCCACACCCCACCTATGGGGGCTATGCCCCCGAACCCTCCACTATAGATTCCTCAACTCCGGGGTTAAGCTCAGAGCGCACAAAGATTGAAAAATAAGGTTTCTGGGACCTGGAATCAAACCCAGTCCCAGAAGCACTGCCTGGGTTTACTGCTGCTGTGGCTCAGTCCGTTGAGCCACAGCAGCTGGTCGGTGGAACTCACTCCCAGCAGAGATCTTATCCTCTGCCTGGGAGAGTGAGAATGGTGCAATACCATGTACCGCAGTATACGCGGTATTGTACCATTCGCTCACTGGTGCAGCATTGTACCGGTTAAGCCACAATGTCGTACATTATTAAGTGTGCAAGATTATGACCCAGTACCGTCAGCATCATACATCAGGACCAAGCACGAGAAAAGAGAGTGGAGAGACTCTGATGAAGGGATGGTAGACCAAGTGGCCATGCAAGCTCTATCTGATAATAGCTCTTCAAATCAACATGAAGGGCTTTGTGATTGTGGAATATAAATGGCACGCTGTTGAATGTGTGACTAATGTTAGCTTTCAAGCGTTGTTCTTTTCCTCTTTTGGTGTTTGTTCTCTTTTCCCTTTTTACTGAACACAGAAGGTAAGGCAGACTTAATATATGGTCTCCAGACTCTCCACAGCATTTAGTCAGTATCTGGGTGGAGGATAGAGATGGGTGTAGGCCTCTACAGCCTACTCTGGCATCTAGGCACAGAAGCAGTGTTTCGGTACCCTTGTACCCATTTTCCAGAGGACTTTCAAATATTTTTAGAGCAAATGTGAGCTCTCTTGGCATTAGAGTTGGGGGGGGGGCAGTTCTGGTGCCCCAACACTTTGACAAGAAAGGCTGGTATGTTGCCCAGAGGTTATTGGACTTCAGGACAGAAGACAACATGGGTTCATGGTTGGGGGGTGGGGGCAGTTGTTTCAGGCAGACCTAATCGATGTCTTAGACTGTTTGACAAAAGCAAAGGCAAAGGGACAGGTGGCAGATATATTGTACCTTGACTTCAGAAAAGCCTTCAACTTTTTCCCACAAGGAGGGTTGGTAAAGAAGATACATGACCTGGGTGGTGGAGGACAAAGCACAAGATGGGTAGAAATTCAGCTGAATGACAGATCCCAGAGGGTGGTACTTAATGGGGAATTCGAGGGTCACAGGTGCCATGGGGATTCCTGCAGGTCCTCTGCAACATCTTTATCTGCGACAGTAGGGTAGGGATACAGGGCAAGACATACCGCTCCCAGATTATACTAAAATCTGTAGTCAGGTGGGTAGTGAGGATGGGGTCAGAATTATAAAAAGGGATCTGAGTAGATTAGAGAAGTGGTCAGAAGTATGGCATTTAAATTTCAATGCCAAGAAGCACAAGTTGATACACAAAGGGTTAAAAAAATCCAAACAGAGAATACAGAATGGGGGCAGTAGGATTGGAAAACACAACAAAGGAAAAGGAACTTAGGGGTAATAGTTTTGGAAAGTTAGAAAACAACAGCACAGTTTAAAAGATCAGTGCAAAAGGCAAATAGGAAATTGGGGTGCATAAAGGGGGATCAGCAACAGGAAAAGAGAGTGGCTTCTACCACTGTATAATTCACTGGTTCATCCTCACCTAGAATACTGTACACAGTTTTGGAGACCACATTTAAAGGATGGGGACATTGTGGAGGTGATACATTGGAGGGTAACAAAAGGGATAGCAGAAAAGGACTTACGAGGAGAGGTTGAAGGACTTAAACATCTTGATTGGTTTTCTGCTTGCTCCAACCCTCTCAAGGAACTATGTGACTCATTTGAGCTTACACAATTAATCTCAGAAGCCACCCGTCCAAATGCTAAAAATCCTGGCCGCAGTACACTCATTGATTTAATCTTCGTAAACAAACCTCATCTGTTCGCCCACTCGGGTGTTTTCTTTAATGACCTAACTGATGCATTAAACAGAGTTTTTTTGCCATGAATTTCCCTTCTTTTTGAGAATGAGCACTATAAATAGTGAATTTTTTGTCACATAGTAACACTAACGGTAATGCAAATGCAAGCGGAAACGGTAACGCACATGGTGACGCAAAGGTAAATGGTAACGCAAATGGTAAGAGAAACACAAGCGCAAATATTAATGAAAACAGAAATGGTAACACAAACAGTAACGCAAACGCTAATGGCAACAGAAACGCAAACATTAATGGAAACAGTAACGTAAACAGTTATGTCAATGGAAATTCAATTGGTGAGAAATTGCGAATGGTAACAAAGCATAAATAGAAATGCAAGCGGTTAAGAGCAAGCGGCGTAGAAGGAAACAAAATACAATCGACAATGGAAACGCAACCAAAACGCAAACGGTAAGGGCAACAGAAACGCAAATGGTGATGAAGATGCAAACAGTAATGCAATTGGAAATGCAAACAGTTACAGTAACAGCAATGATGACGCCAAAGTGAACAGTAATGAAAAGGGAAACGCAAGCGTGTATGGAAAAGCAAATGATAACGCACATGGGCACGGTACCGCAACTGGAAATGCAAATGCTAACGGTAACAGCAGTGATGAGGCCAAAGGAAACACAAACGCAAACAGAAGCACTATGCAAACGGTAATGCACATGGTGACGCAAAACGAAACGCAAACAGAAACAGTAATGGAAATGCAAATGATAAAAGTAATGCAAACGCAAGCACAAATGAAAATGCAAAGGGTAACGCACACGGAGGCGTAGATGGGAATGGTAACGCAAACGGTAATGGAAATGCAAGTGGAAACAGTAAGTGTAACAGTAATGAAAGCGCACACCCTTTTCTTCCCCAAAAGCTGCATAGAGAAACACAGTGAATACAAAGAATGTATGTATAATATTGGTCCTCGGAGCAGAAAATGAGCACTTGGAATACTAAATTGCTTATATCTCAGGAACCGTACGACGTAGAAAAACAAATAAAATTTCATATGATTTATGACTTTCCTGGAAAGTTTTGTGCTTAGACCCCTAGTAGGGGGCTAAGCATTTTTCCTACGAAAAGTCCGTATCTTAAAGTGTTTCTGAGATACGGACCCCGAAAGGCGTGGCAGACGCCGTAATGTTAGCCTATGGGAAAAAACGTCAACTTCGGAGTACTGCAACTTTGCATCCTGTAATATTTTGTCACCAAACCACCAAAAGGCACATCTGTGGGATGTTGGCTTTCTTCCCTCCAAATTTCAGCCCAAAAGACCAAACTGTTCTTTTGCAGCAGGGTGGCAAAGAATTCCTGTTATTTTGGGCATAGTGTCACAAAGCAGTTTTGGAAATCATGACACGTTTGCAAAAAAATCACGAAAGTGTCACAGGTGCGACACTACAGTTTACAAAAATTTAAAAAACGTATTTCTGGGGTGTTTAACCCCCCAAAAAGGCATGGCTAGCATCCTCGGGGCTTGACTAGGTGAACACAAAAATAATTATGTCCCTAGAGGGTTCCAAATTTAAATGCCAAGCATTTCTGTGACCAGTAACTGAAAAAAAAAATGGCTGACTCATGACACTATGGGGGTAATTTGCGACACTAAAAACTGCATTTGCGACACTGTCGAATATTTTGTTAACTTTTCCCGTTGACTATAATGGGAAACTTGTTTTTTGAATAACTTTTGAACTGTTTAATATTTTTTCACAAAATCTTCAAAAGGCACATCGGGGACACCGGCTACATGTTCCCTGGAGGTTTTGGACTGGTCGTGCAAACTGTGAGACCTGTAGACGTGAGCAAAGAGTGCACAAAAAAGTGTAAATGCAACACGGAACGGCGCTTTATAACGTCGCAACTGTATATCCGACTGGTACGAAACTTGCCAGATCCAGAGATCTATGGTACCTCTCCATGCCTGCCAAATTTCAGGCAAATCCATCATATGGTGGCAAAGTCATTAAACTGCAAACTTTCACACTTTAACCTTAAATGGGGTACTCAATCCTAACTACAGTGGCACTACCATGCCACTATAATGTGTGTATATATATATATTTTTTTTTTTTTTTTTTTGAATGTTATTGGCTTTTCTATTTTGTTTTTTACGTTTTACTTGGTCTACCATCTTTACACTCCACTGTCTCCCCTTACACACTCTCAATCCAGGGGCGTCATTTCAGCAAAGTCATAAGCAGTGATAAAAGTGAGCAGGAACGAATAGGAACTCAGTTCCTGTACCTTTTTTGCTGCAGGAACTGAGTTTCTGTACTTGTTCCTACAGATATTTGAAATGAAAAAGTCTTACAACAGTAACATAATGACCATTTTGTTCGCCTGTGACATGAGATCAGTGGATTCCATCACACAATTTGACTTGCAGAACAATTTTATTTGTTTTAGAAATACTGACATCTCTGATTAAGTGCACCAGTATCTATACGGATGTGTCTGGAATTGAAAGACATATAGAAACATTGGTGTGGACAGCAGAAAAAGGTCCAATGGCCCTTCCAGTCCCAAGAGTTATCCTTCAGAGTGAGGATCTTAATTCTGCTTTTCATCTGTGCAAATGTTTGAGTTCCTGTACTTCTTGTTCACCACTTACACCACTGATCATAGGGGTAGCAAGGTGGGGGAGGGGCACAGTGTGGACGGGGCCACGGTGTGGGTGGGGCCAGAGAGGGTGCCATTTGCAACTCCCGATTCTAATAAGTGTACCCTTCAGCTGTCACCACCCCTGGCCTGTCACCCACCATCTCTTAGGACTTATCTGGCGCCCAGTTGCTCCGTGGTGCACCCCAGGTCGAGATCACTGGGTCTGGCTACACCCTGGCAGAGACCAAAACCTCAATTTGGGGGAAGAGCCTGATTGGTTGGTGTGGAACCTGTAGGGTACCAACATCATCCTGCTGCCCTGCCATTTTTTTTTCCATGATTTTTTACTCGCTGATCTCAGAGTCAGTGTTGACAACTTCACATGCATGTGTGCAGCAAACATGCAGAAGCCGGTAACTCACCCGCCACAAGTGCTGGCTACTATTATGCCTTCCATGCTACCGTAGGAGGTGCTTATATGGCGGCACAGACAAGTCCTCTCCTTCAGAGAAGGCCAGAGTCTGTTGGGATGCTGGAGCTCTCTCCCTTCGATTGTCCCTCCAGTCACCCGGGCTCGATCCTGAACCCTGGGCCACCAGCGTCGCAAGCGGCAGCCCTTCTACTGCTCTAATGGGATAGCTCCATGATTTTATCATACTTATTGTGTGCGTCTCACAACCTCTTGAAAGATGGGATAGAGAAACCAGCCCATTAACAGAGTGCGACGCTGGGGGCCTGAGTTCAGGAGTGAGTTTGGATCCTTGGGGCCAGTTGGAGGAAGGAGGAAGAGGAGGAGGCGGAGGATAGGAACATCCCAGAAGATGCTTCCCTCCAGGGAGAGAGGTTCGCTGCCTTGGCTGCAGTGCTGCCTCCTAGGTGACCATGAGTGGCAGCACAGTGATAGGCAGGCAGGAAAGGGAGGTTATCAGTAGGGTGCGTAAATATCATGCCATTTTGTGCATCCCTGCTTTGCCCCCGCATGCTGATAACCTGTCCGAGAAAGGAATGAAAAGCCACAGTGTTCAAGGCAAAGGAACCCGGTACCTCCGCTCCTTGCTTGTCCACCACGTGACTACCCGATGAGACCTGGGATGTTTGAGGGTATATCCCCCTCCCCGTCTTCCACACAACCCCAGTGAGGGGGTAAGCCAGGGCATCATTAAGGAGTAGTGGTGGCATAGAGACGTGTGTGAATCAGCCTGTGCTTTCAGGCTCCTGACAGAGTGAGCACTGGAGTAGAAGTATACGAAAAAAAAACTTCCGCAGGTGGAATGTAAGTGGAATGCAAGTGAAAATCTGACTTTTGTGGAAATTCCACCTGCACTGCCCAGTTGACCAAAATAAATAAAATAAAATTAATCCCGGATAGCTAGTGGTCCCTCCCCCCACCCGATCACCTGCCTGCCCGATGTATATTAAAAAAAAAAACAACCCTGGTAGCTAGAGGTCCCTCCCCCTGCCCATTCAATGTGTATTTTAAACAAAACAGCAGTAGTTATTAGACATTTAACCCCCCATCCCAATCCCTTATACGTTAAAGAATATTTCTTCCCTGGTTGTCTAGTGAACCCCTATCCCTCCCTAGTCCTGATCCCCAGTATGTAGTGGTTTTTATTTTTTGCTAATTCCTTGGTGGTCTAGTGGCCCCATACCCCCCAACCCAGCCGGTAGTGTCCCACCCAGCTCCCCCATCCCGAAACAGTGGGCCACGAACACAGCCCTCCACTCTCCTCCATGGCTGGCAGCCCTCTGAGATGTGAATGAATATGTGGGGGGGGGGGTGGAGGAGACGGGTGGGACACTACCTGCCGGAGAGAGTGGCACTTAAGTTTAAAAAAAAAAATAACACTATATACTGGGGATTGGGATAGGAAGGAGGAGGTTCATTAGACCACCAGGGAAAAATATTTTTTAATATATGGGGGATAGAGATGAGGGGGTTACGTGCCAGTTGACTACTGCTGGACATGGGAGGGGGCCGAGTGGGGGTTGGGACCATTAACCACCAGGGTTGTTTTGTCTAAAATACCAGCACTCTCTTAACCTTGGCCATCCTCCTTTAACCTTATACTTCCATCCCATCTCACAGACTCTGACTCAGCAACAGCAAGCAAAAGCAATGAAAGCACAGTTTTTTTCCCTTTATTGTTGCCTACCTCACTGCTTTACTGTTCCTCTCCTTCAATCCAGGCTTCTGGTCAATTCTCCAGATCCATCTGATCATCTGTCCTGTCCCAAACCAGTCCCATGTCGTCGTCATGTCTCCAACTCACCCCACGCTCCAGCTGCTCCAGTCCTGACTGTCCTCTCTGGCCTAGAGTACTGCACCGGGCGCCCGCCCAGTGCCCGGCTGCCTGCCCGACTGATTAAAATAAAACCCCAAATCTGACACCTGCCCCTCCTAGATCCACTTTCCTGGTGCCTCCTCATCATCTCAGCCTGCATGCCTCCTGCGTTAACGACTCCTCTGACTGGAGAATTGGCAATGCGATCGTGAACCGACGAAGAAGTCAAAGTTCTTCAAACGGTCTACTCCCGGTCTCCCGCCTCAAAAGTGATACCCTGTCTGCTGTGCTCGCACTTACAGGCCTCTCCCGCTTTTCGTGACAGTCCCTCGGCTCGTCCACCATGTTGTGACTAGTCCTGCCCACTGCACTGGCCTTCTTGAGTCCTAGCCAATCACGGTACCAACCCCATCTCAATGCACATTGGGACTTGGAGTTTTAGGGCATCCTGGTGGCACGTTGGGGGTGAGGCGGACACTGGGAGGCAAAAGAAGTTTTTTTTTTTTTTGGCGTGGCTAGCGGCGGCTGGGCTGTTGCCTTATAAGCCATGGCAAGGGCAGGCAGGAGTCGCAAGCCCTGTCATAGGGGTTGCAAAATTTTCGTGGGGGTCGTGAATGCAACCCCTGGTGACCCCTAAATGATGCCCCTTGTCTCAATCCTCTTCCAGGAGTTTCCTGTATACTAGGGCCTGATTATACGCTCCATTGTCCTTAACGAATGGGCCGTCTTAGTCCGCCAGACAAGAATTGTGTATACATGTAACCCCCATACAAATGGGGGTTCCTGAAAAGTCATCCTGGAGCTTACCTAAATGCTCACTGCCAAGCTGGTGTCCTGCGTTTTAGCAGTTTAAATGTATTGCCAAAAAGTGCCTGTATCACCTCAGTGCACTGTCTCTTTAAGAGCAGCCTAGTTTGCAGTTATAATGAACCTTGAGGGGGAACCCTTGTTGTGACTGACAGAGAAATCAGCCAACTGAACCTTTTTGATCCTGGGGAAAGTCCCAGGCTGTTTGCAGCTACTTGGTTTGAGTTGGGGAGTGAAAGAAGTAACAGCTCGAGCTAGTCGAGCAGTAATCCTGCATAGATTCGCATGGGAGAACTGTGAAAGGGCTGAGTTTTGGCCTGCCTGCTGTCCCTGAGAGGGAAATTTGAAGTTTATTTGGACTGGATCCGAATTGCGAGGACAAGTTAAGCTGCAGAACTGTGACCAGGCTTTAAACTGAAGATGACCGAAAATTTGCTGAATGCGATCGGCCTGTCAGGACTTTCAGCCACCTTTGAACTCCCGGTTTGTGCAGAGACTCTGTAATTGTGACCGGATAGCAATCTGCCCGGTACAGTAGAATTTCTTACATGTAAATGTGCTGTATGCTGTTAGTGGGTTGTGATTTGGTTCCCCACTGTGTGCTGAACTGTGTTCTACTTGCTGGAGGCTGCATCCAGCTCCAACAGACTAAATCCGTTTGTATCTCCATTTGGCCTGGGCCTTGTCACACTGGCCCAGCCAGACTACCCGCTACACAGAGCAAGCCATTGATGAGAGACCTGCCTGGGGATCAGCCCCCTGCTCAATGCCTTGAACAGGAACGATGCCTCGGTGAATCGTGTGGGCCCTGCTTCTTCTGGCACTCCAGCTCAACAACCTGCAGTCTCAATTTTGTCCTGCCTGTGTCCTCTATTGGGTATCGTGAATAAACATCAGGGTAGCTCCCTGTAACAACAGCTAAATCTAAAGTGTTGTCATCTGATTGCTTTGTTGTCTTTTCCTTCATGAACTGAGCCCTCCGGCTCCGGATTACAAATAGTGTGTGTTGTGCATGTTGCTTTCTTCCATCACAGGGCCCCAGCAAGCTGCGACGCTGGCCTACTCTGGGCAATGGTCCTGGCTAGCCCACCTTTTTCCTACCTGGGTACCCAGAGTGTGTGACTGTGTAGGGACTCTGAAGTGCATGCATAACTGTCTGATTGATTTAACCTTTAAGCCAATCAACCTGATTAGGCCCCTCCCTTGTTCAAGTCCGCTGAATAAATCAGCTCTAACTCTTTTTGCATTTAACCTGACTGTGGTTCCAGTTTGTGCCAAGAGTACTGTACTGTTGCTATTTGCTGTGCATAACCTTGTTTTACTGGGGGCCCCAGGGTCGAGCTAGAGGAACCAGCCCTGGTGGTAAGTGCAAACAGTGTGAGTAATTGCATGGTGAATAAGGGTCATTGTGAAAGTGATTTTTGTATATTGTTCAGGCCACTAGAAGGGAAAGAGGGGGGGTTACAGTGTCCAGGAGGGCTGAGCCCAGGTTAGCCTGACCACTAACAACCTGACCTCCGGGTGGAGGCACCCGTTTCAGCACCCAGGCCCCTTAACCTGCTACTAGCCAAGCAGGCAGGGGTAGTAGCCCTGGGATAGCACCACCTAGGGGTTACATACGTATATTGTCATATTAGATGTATACCTTGCTGTGTTTGATTGCGATTATATTTTCAGTTGTATGAGTTGCACTCTACAGATCTCTTTTATTTATTGCCTGTATTCAGTAATGCCCTTATGAGCTGTGTTATGTTGTATACTATACTATGCTGTATGTCCTGTTGTCTCGTTGCATTGTTATTGCCTAGGTCCATCTTGAAAATGGATCTACGATGCCAGGTCGACAAACATTTTGTCGACCGATGTTACAGTGAAGCCTTTATGTCGACTGCCTTTGCGGTCTACAAGCAAAATGGTCACTACCATATTCTCTTCGAGGGGACTTTGTCCTCAAACCCCTCAATTAAAATAATCAACTCCAAGGCAGAGCTGATTAGGGAGGGGTGCAAGACCCCCAGAAAACAGTGCTGGGGTCCAGTGCTGACACTACAACGAGCTGGCACTCTTGTCGCTGTAGTGTCGGTCGCTGTCGACATGTTGCTGTTGGGACTATGTACCTTGGAAATGAGTTCTCCTCAAAGATGTTTTGCCTGGTTAAATAAAGATTGATTGATTGAAACACATGCACGCTGTTATTGAGAAGGAAAAGAGGAGATATGACTAAGACATACAGAGATGTCTGCAAGGTAAACCGGTGGATAGTAGATAGTGGGGAATTTAATTTTGATTCATTTTACAATTTTTGGCCAGGAATGACACACTAAGCCAAGGCTTGTCCTCAGGTGCATCCTGGGAGCAGAGGGAAGTTAAGTGACTTGTTCATGGCCTCACAGTATGCAAGTGGTGGCAGTGGGATTCAAACCAAGTTATCCAGGTTTACAGCCAAGTGCTCTTAACCACTATGCTATACTGCCTCAGTGGTTCAAACTGAGTGAAAATACAAGCTACCAGGGATGGCTCCATTAAGCTGGTGGGGTGGGGGGCTGGTTTTAAGACAAATACCAGAAAGTATTATTTCACAGAAAGGGGTGGAGGGGTGGAATAAGCTGTTGAAAGAGTTGGTCTGTCCGAAAACAGTGGGGGGATTTTAAAAGGGGTGCAGCAGATGTATGGGCTTGGTAAAGGCAGTATCAAAAGGGAAGGGGGAAAAAAGAGGCATGAGGAGCCACTAGGGTTCTCACGTTCCATATTGAATAGGTAGGACTCGGCAGACACAATTGGACAGCTGACCTTTTTCTGCCAGTAACTTCTGTGTTCTCTGTTTCTATGAAAAATGTCTGAGGCAGTGAAGTTACTGTGACATACGCAAGAGATCACCAATATACCTGAAATACATGAAGAGAGCAGAAATGTGCAGGTTGCTGCCCAGACTAACTTGAGGTTCCCCTCACACAGTCTAGAAGGGGCTCTGAGTGCATGGTCATGTACCTGGAGTTCTGGAGGCCACAGTTAATTCAGTGCAATGCAGGGCAGTTTATCAGAGGATAGCAAGTAGGGGAAAAAAGGGAGCAGCAGAAGAGTGAGAGAGATGAGCCGTGGAGGTGTCTTAGGGGACTCGGGTACCGGCTGCCCAATGGATCCCTGTGGAGAACTGCATTGAAGCAAGGAGCAAGTATGGTACATAACTGGAGCTAAAATGTTTCCTGTAGTTCAAATTATACCACACTCCACTTACCACTAGGGTATAAATCAGAAGTGTTACGAAAAGGCGGGGGCATGATCCCAGTCATGTGGTCAGTCAGTGTGCAAGGGACCACTGAAGCCACCACACAATGTAAGACAACTACAGCAGGGTGATTCCCTGTAAAGACATATACCATTATATTGGGATATAATGGTTTCAAAGACACTATAGTGACTGACCTCTTTGATAATCAGATGATAACCTTGATTACTACTTTAATGCAAAAGTCTTGATGGGGAGGTGGAGCACCAGTCACAGATAGCTTAGTTCCTCAGCACTGAGAAGCAATTGCCCCAAATACTGAGAGATTTAACGCTACCCCAGCTTATCTTTCAGGAAGGCAGGTTATGGGCAAGTTTCCCAGTGTAGTGGTAGTGCTTGCAATGCTGATGACCCCGGTACAAGAATTTATTTTATTTATTTATTAAATTTTGGTGTCCAGGTGGGCCCACTGAGCCCCGGAGTTCCCTTTTTCAGGGGTGACCCTGACCCTGAGTCATCAGAGGTCTGGCTGGGGGAGGTGAGGTGAGCATCCCATAGGGCTCTCTCCACCTCAGGGAGGGAGGGTCAGCAGTCTCTGCTCTGCCACTGCCATCTGGGTGACCATGGGTGGCAGTGCAAGCAAAGCCGCGGGAAGCAGGGGGGACGCCACTGATGTGAGATGGATGCAGGGGCACACCCGCATGTCATAGGATTCTCAGAGTCCCATGAAGGCTGAGGACAGAAATAAGGGGATGAAAAAGCACCTCTGGTCACTGCAGGAGGGATCCACCCCATACCACAGGCGCCCCACCGCCAACCCCAGCTCTTTTCTCCACAGGAGCAATAAATAGCTAGTATAAACAAAACAGGCAGACAGGAAAATGATACACACTTTAAGAAGTAGTCAGTTGTAACTTTTTATTTCTTAAGTATTTTTTATTTTTTCCATTTGCTCCTTAGAAAGCCTTCTATGTGATAATATTGTACTGAATGTGTGGCACAGCTCTCAGCCTGGCAGCTGACATATCTAGCTCTGTTCCCCCCACTGCATCATCAGCATTGTGATCTCACTGACAGTAACATCACAGGCAACTGACCTAACAAATACTGAGTGGCTGTTCCGAAGCAGCAGTGATGTCACAGTCAGTGAGGTCACAATCCTGATGATGTAATGTGGAAACAGAGCTAGATATGTCAGCTGCCAGGCACACAACACACCTACTAACATCAGGTAAACAATTTTCTATTTAACCAAAGGGAAAAGAAAAAGTGCCTCAGATATAAAAGGTAATGGTTGACTGCTTTTAAAAATCAATATTAGTTTTAGGCAGTACACTAGCTCTTTAAGCCACTCTCTGTCAGGGGTACAACCCTCCCTCTCGATTGCCTGCCATGGGGGTGGGGGGAAGCAGGGTGTCCATGAGAGATGGAGGTACTGTAAGTCCCAGAGAAGGCAGGTAAGAGTGCTGGGTGTTAAAGTAGGAATGATGGAAGCCGCCTGGAGGAGGGGAAAAAACATACTAAATTAAAAAAAAAAAAGTATACTTTCGCTGTCTTAATATTGAGAGTAAGATTGAATCCATTGGTGCAACCATTTCTTGCCCGAAGATCTGAACAAAGGAACAACTATTTCATCTTGTACTGTAAGTACAACACTTGTTAGAGTTTCCATCATTTTTGGGTCCCCCAGAGAACAACTGCTGAGAGCATTAAAAACTCATCCTATCATGTGTGGCCATTTTAGGACTGGTTAGGCAATGGTTTGTTCTGACGCCATATGGCGCTACTGGTAAAAATGAGTTGGGAACAGTCAGCTCAAGGGGCACCCACACTCAAGTGTGGGGCTAATCCCAGTGTCCTCTTTGTGTTCAAAAACATTTTGGTTTATTTATTGTTTATCGTAGTAGAGTAAATTGTATCAGACAATTTTTGCTTAGTTCTAGGTTGACATCTTCAGTTACAATATTTCCCAGAATCCCCTATAGCTGAGAGCAGGATAGTAGCAGCAGTGGGGGATGTACTAGTCTGCAGTGCATGTTAGAGCTTTTATAATCTCCGATCAGATGTTTTCTGGGTCAGTTTTTCTCCAGGGGCTAAGTACAGTCCTCTGTGACTGTACTTAGCCAAGGAGGACCAGTGAAACAAAGATCTCTGTCTCCCCCATATCATGCTAATAAAGAAAACAGTTTGAGTTTCACTACTTCCCTGCTAAAGGATCAATTATTTATAGAAAAAAAAACATTTATAGAAGAAATACAGAAGTTTGCTAAAGTTTACCTACTTGCCAGTGATAAAATACAATCAGCTCAAAAATGTGTCTGGGATGGGCTGAAAACAGTTACCCGAAGTGAAATTCTCTCTCACATGTTTCTCATAAAAAGTGAAAAAAAAAAACTGGTACTTCAGCAATCTGGGAAACCAATTCAGGAACTGGAGACAGCACAAAATATCTCACAAGGTCAGGGTCCTGTAACAGTTAAGAGGGCTGAAGCAAGAACTTCAAGATCTGCTCACTATAAAACATAGAATTTGTCAGGAGGTAAAGACTGCTTGGCCCACCCAGTCTGCCCATTGTATCGCCTGTACTGTCACTGCAGACCCTACCTGATCTCTGGCAACCTCCCCTCCCCTCCACACACACACACACACACACACTTCCTACCAAGATATCTTTGTGCTTGTCCTATCCATGGTTGACGCTCACCACTGTTTTCATCTCCACCACCTCCACTGGAAGACTGTTCCAGGTGTCCACCCTCATATCCCTCCTGAATTTCCCTCCTTCCATCTTCATTACATGCCTCCTTTGTTCTCATGTAGCTTCTCTTCTGAAAAATACTCCCCTCCTGAACCTTATTCACCCCATGAAGTACACATAGGTCTCTATCATGTCCCCCTCTCCCTCTTTTCCAGAGTGTACATGTTGCTGGTCATCCACTGTTATTCCAGCTACCACCCTTGGCTTTCCCTTTGTTAACCATTTATGTTGGGTATATATAATCCTCATTGTCCTCTCTCTTGAACCCTTTCTGTCTCCTAGGTCATGTCTGGGTTTCTGCACTTATTACATATTTTACTGCCATTATTTAATATTTTTTGATTTTATTCAATGTATTGTTGTAGCACTGCTGTACTGTTCCCCTATTGTAATACTGTACCCTTGTTATTGTTACACTGTTTTTTTCCTTGTTGTACTCTCCCGGATTGTGCCTGAAAATAGTCATTTTATGACTAGTGCACTTACCCGGTAAACAAAAACTAAATAAATAAAATAAATAAATAAATAAGATACCTCACTCTCTCCCCTTTGGGATTATGATTCAAATCCTTCACAATTTTAGTTGCCCTTGGATATCTGCTACTATGTCTATGTCTCTCCTGAGATGTGGTCTCCAGAACCGGACACAGTACTCCACGTGGAATCTCACCAATGAATGATACAGTGGTAACACCATCCCTCTCCTGCTGCTGCTAATCCCTCCCATGCACCCCAGCATCCTCCTGGCCCTGCCTACTGCCTTGTCATACTGCCCTGCCACCTTGAGGTAATCAAATACGATAACCCCAAAGTCCCTTTCTTGTTTAGTGACCGACAATACCTATTGCCCCATTTTATACACCGCCCCTGGGTTTCTGTGTCCTACAGTATGTGCATGATTTTGCACTTTTTTGCATTGAAACCCCACTGCCATACTCTCGACCACTCATTGAGTTTTCTTAGGTCTCTACTCATTGTTTCCTACCACCCCCCACGAGTATCTACCCAGTTGCAGATTTTGGTATAATTTACAGAGAGGCATACCTTCTCATCCAGATCTTCTGCAGTCAACGGGGTCGCTTATGAAGACATTGAAAAGAATTGGTCCCATACTGAGCTCCAAGGTACCCGCTGGTCACTCTCCTTTCATTAGAGTGAGTGCCATTTACCACTACACTTTGTCCCCTATTCATCAACCAGTTACGTACCCAGTTTACCACCTTGGGTCCTACCCCCAAATTGTCCAGTTTCCTTAGAAGCCTCCTATGTGATACGCTGTCGAGGACCCTGCTGAAATCTAAGTAGGCCACATCCTCAGCTCCACTCTGATCTATTTCCTTGGTCACCCAGCTGAAGAACTCAATCAGGTTCGTCTGACTTGACCTCACCCCCATGAATCCGTGCTGCCTCAGGTTTAGTAACCCACTAGATTCAAAATACTCCACTAGCCTTTCTTTTAATAGCTTCTCGGGCACTAACCCCCTCCCCCCAGCGGGCATTAATCCACCGGCAGAGCCCTCCTCTGTCGGTGATTAATGATTACATAACTACTGCAGGCTTTAGCACTAAAACATTATAAAATGTCAGGATGCCTTATGAGTCAGGTCAAGACCTTTGCAATGAAGTCAGGCAGGTTTTCATAAAATACTTAAGTACCTTCATTGCTTTGAACTATGACAGGGTGTGGATTATGCTGGGATTTACCCACACCAGAAGAGGCTAAATCCCAGCATAACCCACACCCTGGAGTGGTTTATTGCAATTATACAATGTATAGGAATTAAAGGATTACGAATATATATTCAGTAGTTAAAAGTTATTTTTTTAAATTGATTTCTAGCTGTGTTATCCTTCCCCTGTAGATTAAATAGTCCCCTGTTGCTAGGTAGACTATACCTGTTGGAGGGTCCTGCCCAGTTTCTACTGTAAGCATCATGAGACACACAGTACTGTGGTATGTAGAATATATCTGTTGGAGGGTCCTGCCCAGCTTCTAATGCAAGCGTCATGAGAAACACAGTACTGTGGTATGATGTTTTGTTGTTTTAAGAGAGAGCTTGCAAGGCTTCTGTCTTTTTTGTTCCCTTTTAAACAGTCTCAGACTGCCTGACAGCTGCTGGCATGCAGTGCGAGCTGTGATGGAACCGTCATGTGCTTCAAACGAGCACTGACGGCAACTGTTATGTGCTTCCGGTTTTTATGTGTCTGTAGCACTTCTGTGTTTATTGTGGATGTTGTGGTTTGGGTCGGTGATACCAGTCATTAATCCTGCAGTTAAACAGGCTGTTAATCCTGCACAGAAATGGGGCAGTTAGTATTGAAATGAAGGAGGGAGCGAGTTTGACCTGCTCAGGTTAGCAGTCATGGAAATGGAGGCGAGAGGGTGTCAGTGTGCAGCAGGCAGCAGGCAATGTTCCTTGAGGTGATTAAAACTTAGTGATTTTTTCTTTTAAACAGGGGTCAGTTACTGGGAAACAAAGCAGGGCCTATTAATTAAAAACAGCAGTCCATGTTTGAATCTTGTGGTTTAGCATTGCGGTTTAGCGGCCACTCAGTATGGTGTTTTTTGAGCTTTGATGTTGGAGGGTCGGAGTGATTTAAAAAAGTGGGGATTCCAGATGCGGCTGACCAGCACCTTTTTCTGCGGGTCATACTAGGATTTACAATGTCTGAAAGGTGCCAGTCAGCCAATCAGACTTAAGCATTTGGAAGTCCATTGTATAATTACATTTAAATCCTGATGAAATTAAGACGGTGCAGTTGAGGCAATCATTGTTCATGCCTACAAACTACACAGGTAGACAGAATAAAAGGTTAAGGAGGTGTTCCCTTTAAGCAGTGGGATAAAACAGGGTTCTCCAATCCCGGGCAGATTTTTTTTTTGGGGGGGGGGGTTACAATATAAATATTTCCAGGAGCTAAGAAAGATACTGGTCTGTAGGACAAAGATCTCAAAAAATATTAGCATCTCAGGAGTTTTGTGTCAACCTCAATTAATGAAAGAAAGATACAAGGGGAGGTGAGCAGTGTGACAGATCACGTTATTTATTTCATTCTTGTTGATAAGGAATTATTTATTTGTTCAGTTTTTGTTGATAAGGAAATGGGGGCAATACAGATGCAAACCAACCGAAACTGAACCAGACTGAACTGCTGGTGGTATTTTTTGTGAATGGGAAAAAATGTGCCAGGATACTGGGGAAATTCCCCTATTCTCCACAGGAGGTGCTTTCTGTTACCTGTGATGTGGGGGGGTGGGGAATGATGGAGCCTGGAGAGAAGGAAGAAGAGGTGTGCTGGCAGGGGAGCCATCCTCTCTCCCTCTGCCAGCATTTCACAGGAGGATAATCTGGACATTGATTCTCAGAATGTTTTGATTATGGAGGAGGAGGAGGAAACGATGGCTACAGACCAGCCTTTAAACCTGTCATTGACAAATGACAGATCTAATCTGGAACAGCAGTCAACTACTGTTCAAGTAGAGCAGCAATTGGATAAGAAATTGAAGGAAAAAAGATCCTGCTTGCTAGCAGTATTGGCAGAGGAAGAACAAGCATTTGTCAATGTCGAATGCTTGTGTAACCCCTAGATGGCGCTATCCCAAGGGCTACTACCTCTGCCAGCTTGGCTAGTAGCAGGATAAGGGGCCTGAGTTCTGAAACGGTGCCTCCACCCGGAGGTCAGGGTTGGTAGTGGTCAAGCTAACCTGGGCACAGCCTTCCGGAACACTGTAACCCCCCCTTCCGTACTAGTGGCCAGAACAATATACAATAATCACTTTCACATACCCCTGATACACCGCACAAGTACCCACACTGTTTGCGCTTACCACCAGGACTTTCCTCTGGCTCGGCCCTAGGGACCCCCTGTAAAACAAGGTTATACACAGCAAATAACAGCAGTACAGTACTCTTGCACAAACTGGAACCACAGTCAGGGTAAATGCAAAAAAGAGTTAGATCTGATTTATTTAAGGGACTTGAACAAGGGAGGGGCATAATCAGGTTAATTTGCTTAAAGATTGTATCACTCAAACAGTTATGCATGCACTTCAGGGTCCATAAACAGTCACACACCCTGGGTAACCAGATGGAGAACGGTGGGCTAGCCAGGAATGTTGCAGCTGGTTGGGGCCATATGATGGAAGAAAACAACATGCACAAAACACGCTATTTGTAATCCGGAGCTGGAGGGCTCAGTTCATGAAAAGAAAACAAGACAATCAGATGACACACTTTTAGATTAGGCTGTTGTTGCACGGAGCTACCCTGATATCTACTCGTGATACTCAAGACTGGACACAGGTGGGACGAAAATTGAGACAGCAGGTGGTTTATCTGGAGTGCCAGGAGAAGCAGGGCCCACATGATTCGCTGAGGTGTCGTTCCTGTTCAAGCGTCGAGCAGGGGGCTGATCCCCAGGCAGGTCTTTAGTTGGTGGCTTTCTCTGTGCAGTGGGGTAGTCTGGCAGGGCCAGCATGGCATGGCCCAGGCTGAATGGAGACAAATTCAGATACAGCCCGTTTTGGGTTGGATACAGCTTTCAGCAAGCAGAACACAGTTCACACAGTGGGGAACCAAATTATGACCCACTTTCAATACACAGCACATTTACATGTATAGGATTCTATGGTACCAGCAAGCAGAACACAGTTCACACAGTGGGGAACCAAATCACGACCCACTTTCAATACACAGCACATTTACATGTAAGGAAATTCTACTGTACCAGGCAAACTGCCCTCCGGTCACGATCGCAAACTCTCTTCACAAACTGGGGACTCAAAAGCAGCTGGAAATCCTGACAGGCCGATCGCATTCAGCAAAATCTTCGGTCTTCTTCAGGTATGAGCCTGGTAAAAAATCAGTGGCTTACTTCGTTCTCACAAACTTGGATTTAGTCCGAAATAATTCTCTTCTCTTCCTCTCAGGGGCAGCAGGCAGACATGCAGGCCACAACTCAGGCCTTTCCACAGTTCTCCTGCACAAAACTACTCAGACGGCTGCTTGACTGTCTCAAGCATGTTGCTCCTTCAGATCCCAACTTAGATCTGACTCAACTGCCAGCAAGTCAGGGACTTTCCCCAGAATCCAAAAGGTTTGGTTGGCTGATCTGTCTGTCAGTCACAACAAAGGAGCCCCCTTTAGGTGCAAAAAGGCACCAAAAGTTCAAAACTACAATTCCTACAGATTTTGACTCCAGACAGCTCCTGTAGTCCTGCTCCATTTTAGATCCCACCAGAACTGACTGGTCCGATTCGCAGTCCAGGACCAAGATAGTGGAGATAAACAAAACAGTCCTTGCTGCAGAGGAGGCAGGTTAGACGAACTACGTTATCATTATCACTCTAAATGATTTTCAGCAAATAGTTACATCTTTCAACAGAGTTCCTGCTCAGATTACATATGACTGCAATCCAGGCAGCTCTTAAAGAGACAGTACACAGAGGCTATACAGGCACTCTCTGACAATCACATTTAAACTGCTAAAACGCAGGACACCAGCCTGGCAGTGAGCATTTAGGCAAGCTCAAGGAAGACTTTTCGGGAGTTACACCCTTCCCTGCCTGGAGAAAATTTGGCGTCCGCGTCAAGTCTGTACCATCATGCATCAGTTAACATAAACATGTTTACTATACATATTCACTACACTTCATGATACTATATCCATTCTGACAACACACTGTGCATATTTCACACAGGTAAATTGAACATTACTATACTGAATAAGTTAATAACTTCTTGTACCTTAAACGATGCAAGAGGGGGGCCCTTCCCTATCAGCTACCTTGGGGCTAGAGGGGCCAGGGGCACCATGATAAGAGGGGAAAGACAAGTAACCTGAAATTGGCTGTCAAGCTCAATTTGGGCAGTGAGCTTGGTGAGACATAAACACCTTTGTGCACCACATTGAGAGGCAAATCCACTGGCCTCCCGGGAGAATCATGACTGAGGCATACTACTGGCTTGACAGCTCGGCCAGTCTTTCTGAGGGGGACAACTACAGTCTCTGTACTCTCAGCACTGGTCTGGGGACTCTCATCACTTGTGAGGGGTTCCTCTGCCTGGATGGGAATGTCCAAACTTGGAGCACTCTCAGCTCCTTGTTCTGTAGGCTCTGTTTCTACAACACTTGACTCATTTTTCGAAGGCTCAGGCACAATCTAGCTTTGAGGCACTGAAGGGGGGTGGTCAGCACTCTCATAGTGTTCTTCAAGTTCTGGTATGTCCCTAGAAAGACTTAAACCCTCAGCCCCTTCTTCAGGCAAATCATACAGTTCCACAATACACAGAGACTCAACACCTTCAGACGTGATGCTTTGCACTTCACTTTCTGGGAGCATTGGCTCCAAGGACGAAGCTGGGGGTAAGGCAGTCCAGAAGGCCCAGCTTCATCTCCACAATTTATCAGGGGGTTACCTCGAAAACAGCTGACTCAGTTCATAAGAAGGGTAATAGGCATGGTCGTATTCACTTTCGTCAGAAGTGGACTGACAGTCACTATCATTCTGGGCCTCCTGCAGAGGAAACCTTAAATCTGTGACCACTGGGGTAGGTTGACTCTGTCTCTTTCTTGCAGCAGCATGAGTCATCGGCCCAGGGGGCTCAATTTCTGGGGGTTCAGCCTCAGTCGTGACTTGGCCGATAGGTAGCAAGTGGTTACGGTGCATGGTCTTGACAGCTTTGGAGTTGTTCTCTGGGTGCACCTTGTACACAGGTAAATCATCCAACTTTCCAACAACTACATGGGGAAGATGGTGCCACCAATCAGTAATTTTGTGTTTACCATGCAGTCCCAAATTGCGTGACAACACACGGTCTCCAGGTCGAAACTCTTGAGCCTTTACTTTTTTATCATGCCTCTCTTTGTTGGCTAGATTTCTGTTGGTGGCCATTGTCTGGGCCAGTTGATAGGCATGGTTCAATTGAGCTTTCAGTTTTTGTACATATTGCAAGTCATTTTCAGCTTGGACTCCATCTGGAGAGATCCCAAAACAGACATCAACTGGCAGCCGGGCCTCTCTCCCGAACATGAGGCAGTAGGGGGAGAACCCAGTAGCATCATTTTACGTGCAATTGTATGTGTGTATCAAGGTGCTAATCTGCTGGCTCCATTTATGCTTGTCTTTTTGGTGGAGGGTGCCCAGCATGTTTAGCAGGGTGCAGTTAAATCATTCTGGTTGAGGATCTCCCTGCGGGTGATAGGGGGTGGTCCTTGACTTCCGCACTCCCCATAGAGAGAGCATTTCTTTGATTAGTCGACTCTCAAAGTCTCTGCCCTGGTCAGAGTGGATCCGCTGGGGAGCACCATAGTGGATGAAGAAATTTTCCACTAGCACCTTGGCCATGGTAGATGCCTTTTGATCTTTGGTGGGAAAAGCTTGTGCATACCGTGTGAAATGATCCGTAACCACTAACACATTGCCAATGTTCCGCTGATCAGGTTCTAAACACAAGAAGTCTATGCAGACTAGTTCCATGGGGGTGCTGGTAGTAATATTAACAAGGGGGGCAGCCCTCTGAGGCAGGGCTTTTCTTTGCAGGCAGCAACTACAATTCTTTACATGGTGTTCAACATTGGCCCCCATTTTGGGCCAGTAGAAGCGAGATCATACCAGGTCAAGGGTTCTGTCACTACTGAGGTGCCCCATGTGATTATGGAGGGACCTCAGTACCAAATTTTTAAAGGCCGTGGGCTGGACCAATTGTTGCTTGTCTACTTTGCCACTATGATCTACTGTCTCTCTATACAACAACTGATTGAGCAACTTCAATCTGGGGCCTTCTTTAAACAATAAAGCACTTTGAAAGTCAGTGGAACGTAACTTAGACACATCTTTCCCCACACGAAGGGCATCAAGTGCTGTCTGAATCATAGAATCTTGGGACTGAGCCCACTGAATGCTATCAGTGTCAAATTGAGGTGGTGCACTAATATCTAGAGCAGAGAAGTGGCAATAAGCAGCTGGTATACAGGTGTCAGAAGGGCCCAAGCAATCTACTAAACAGTCCACTGTGTCCGCAGACATCTGTTCATCTCTATCAAACTTTTGGCACAATGCTCGAATGTCAGGTTCAGACAGCCTGACCCAATCACTCCTAGATGTGGGCCTTCATGATAGGGCATCAGCATCAATATTGTTCAGGCCCAGTCTGTATTTGACAGCATAATCATAGGTTGATAATGCAGAAAGCCACCGGTGCCCAGTGGCGTCTAACTGAGCTGAAGTCTGTACATAGGTCAATGGGTTATTGTCAGTCTTCACCAGTATCTTTGCCCCATAGAGGTATTCATGAAACTGGTCAATGATGGCCCATTTTAGCGCAAGGAACTCCCAACTTATGCACAGGGTAGTTTCATTCGGACGGGGTCAAGCTCCTACTGGCGAAAGCTACTGGTCTCAGGCCATCCTCATGGTCTTGATACAGCACCGCTCCTAGACCCTGCAGACTACCATCCGTACGCAGCACATAGGGTTTGGTGGTGTCAGAATAGGCGAGGCTGGGGGAGTCGGTGAGCTGGTATATGATCTCATGCAAGGCTGCTTCACAGTCGGGAGTCCAGCGGGGCCCGAAGAGTTCAGCTGGGTGGAAGTATATTTTTTCTGGTTCTTTAACGGACCCTTTTTTGTATTTACGATTGGTAGGAGGGTAACCTTGAGTAAGGTTCAAGAGTGGGTAAATCACCTTGGAATAGTCTTTTATGAACCTGTAGTAGTAGCTACAGAACCCCAGGAAACGTAGTTCTTTCAGATTATGGGGCTGGAACCAAGTAGTCAGTGCTTCAACCTTACTGGGATCAGTCTCTATCCCTTTTGTAGATACTATGTGCCCCACATACTTCATGGAGGTTTGGAAAAACTGGCACTTATCAATGGACAGCTTGAGGCCGAAGTCTTCCAGTCGGTCTGGGACTTTAAACAGTCAGTTCTCATGCTTCTCTAAGGTGCTCCCAAACCCAATGACATGGTCCAAGTACACCAGGCATTCCAGCAAATTCATACCACCCACTGCACATTCCATCAGTCACTGAAAGGTGACCGGGGTGCCCGATATCTCCTGTGGCATCCTCAGAAATTTGTAGAACCCCAATGAACGGATGAAGGCTGTTTTCTCACGGTCTTCCGAACCATCGGGATCTGGTAGTATCCACTGTGGAGATCCAACACTGAGAACCATTTGCTCCCATTCAAGCAGTCCAGGGCATCTTGTACACGAGGCATAGTGTATTGGTCTAGGATGGTCCGTCGGTTCAGGGTTCAATAATCAACACACATCCTCACAGACCTATTCTTCTTACGCACAACCACAATGGGAGAGACGTATGGGCTCCTGGATTCTTGTATCATGCTAGCCATAAACATTTCCTGCAGGTGTCTTCTTACATCATCTATGTCTGCTGGGGCTAGGCATCGGGACCTCTCTCGAAATGGCCATTCATCATGCAGGTGTATGTGATGCTCCGCACCCTGGACACATCCCACATCCCATTCCTTCAATGAAAACACTTGGTCTCTCTGGGCAAGTCCCTTACTAATTCTAGCCTTCCATTCAACTAGCAATGGGGAGTCACCAAAGTCAAACAAGTCTGGGGTCACTCTCTCCTTCTTGCCAGGGCGCTTGTTGCTAGGAAACACTGCAGTGTCAGCGCAGTGTACCGTGGCTAGGGTGCACCCTCTGTTCACCCGGATCTCCCGATCTGGCACATTGTGAATCTGGACAATCACTCGTCGTGCGTAGGTATGGGCATGAGCCGGCAAGATGCTGGGCTTGACCAATAATCCTTCTGGCAATTTTCCATCGCCTGGCACATCCAACATCAGTATTTTGTTCTTGACATCTTTCCGGAGGCAGACCTCCCCTTGAATGGTACACTGGGCGTTAGGGGCCTCTACCATTGAATCGGGATTCTTCTTCCACACGATCCCCACCGGTTCATCTTGGTCTACTTCCTCGGGTTTCTGTTGCAAGTCATAGGCCCTCTTGATCAGAGCCGGAATTCTTAGAGCCCTTCCAGTTCATCACCCTTGTTTCTCATGACAGAGTTGTGCAAGCCTTCCAAACATATGGGCGTTTGTTCCAGTTAACAGGGGAACCCCATCATACAGTCCAGTGGGGAGGACACACTAGGGCCAGTGTTTCTACTTGCTCCTCCACACCAGTTACAGTTGCAGGAAAAGACAACCAAAGGCGGACATATCCTAAGTAGGGATAAGACTTGTCGCTCAGCCCCCACACATGTAGACCTTCCAGGGATTGTAATGGCATATCGGGTAAGTATTTGTCATACCAGTCCTGAAATACAGTGGTCACTTGTGACCCACTGTCAAGCACAGCCCGAGTAGGAATACCATTCACAGCCACAGTAGTCTCCATTGAAGGGCCCACTATTTCAGACCAGTCAGGAGGGACAGTAGCAGGGGCCTGGAAAGACGATTTAGCCTCAAAGAGGTTTGAGTTAGGATGTCTGAAGCCTTCACTGTGATCATTTCGTGCACCCTTTGACCACTGATTCAGTTTCCGAAACTTCTCTTGAAGCCGGTTCACCACACTCTCTAAGTCCCTCTGAGAATGGCATTCCCTCTTCATGTGACCATCCTTGCCGCAATTGTGATAAATGACAGGCTCTCGGGGCATCCTTGGAGGGAGCCTTGCAGGGGATGCTGGAATACCGATGGGAGCTTGTGATCTGGCTCCTGCTGATAGTGTGCCATGTCTCAAAAGTTCCTTTAGGGTGGCAGTCAATTCCTTGAGCTCAGCCGAAAAACCACCCTCAGTAGCGGATGCCTGAGGATGCAACCCCACCCCCATGGCAGTCACGTCCTGACAGGGCCCAAGGTCTTTGTCAACAGGGGATACCTCAGTGAGAACATCTGGTTATACCTTTCTGACTTCCTTCAGCAACTCCTTTCCCCACTGTTTAGCTGACACCCTTAGTGGTCTCCATTTTGGAAGGGCCTTCTGGTGCCATGATCCTGAGCTGCACTCACCCCATAATTACAATCTCCCTCTTCCCCTTCAACCTCCCAGAGTTCTTTTATCAAGTCACAGTAGTCAGGTGGGTTACCTCTCCTATCCTGGAGCCTTAACTGGAGGATCTGCAATTCAGAATGCTTTGCATGTTGCAGTATGTGCCCCAATCTCACATGGTTCAAGTCACTGGCCGCTACCTCACCTTTCCGGTAAGCTTTCTGCAGAGCTCCTTCTAGGTGAGTAACATACGCAGACAAACCTTCCCCCTTCCATTGTTTGGTACCTTGGAATTTCTACATCAAAGTCTCCCCTGTCTCAGTGCTCCCAAAATTGCCTTTGAGTGCAGATAGGTACTTCTGAGCAGATGCATCAGGGTTTGTGGACCTCAAAAATTTAATGGTTTCGAGGGCGGGACCCCTCAAACTTTCTATGATTCTTTTCTGCTTCTCAGCCTCTGCACACTGCCACTCGGGTACCAAGGGGGCAACATAGTTGATCCAGGTCTCCCAGTTGTCCTCCCCCTGGGAGGGTGGGGAAGGTGCCTGAGAACATCCTCAACTTGTGGTATGTGTCATGACTAACTGCAGGCACGGTGGGGGTGCTGACACAGGAGCTGGAGCAGGACCCGGTACTGGGGTGGGCGGAAGTGTGGGAGAAGGATCACTCCCAGGCAACAAGAATAATCTCTTAAAATCCTCTACAGCCTTTCCCTCCTCCAGCAATAACTTAGCCAACTTTCCCTCAAAAGTCTCACATAGCGGTGGGGACTCATCCCCTGCAGGAGCTTTACTGTCTTTAGTTATCACTCTCCAGGTGACTGGGGCCCCTTCTGAGGCAATAGTCCGTGGCACTTTGGAACTGTCCACTGGATCACTGCACTCTACTAAGGCCATGAAAGTTTGGGCGGTCAAATCAGCCTGTCGCCCCACCACCACAGCGTTTGTTAACTTCAACTTTGGAAAGTACTCCTTCTACAGTGTCTTTACCAATGCTCAGAGGAATATCCAATATAAGCAGGGCATTGTGGGGGTCGATCTCCTGCCCAGTACACCACCCCACCAACTGGTGTACAGCCATTTCTACTGGGGTAGCCATTAATCTTTAACAATAATTCGTAATTTTTGGCCACTAGAAACACAAAATCCCAGCGGTGAGCCTCCAAAATGTAACAACTAGGTGGCGCTATCCCAAGGGCTACTACCCCTGCCGGCTTGGCTAGTAGCAGATTAAGTGGCCTGAGTTCTGAAACGGGTGCCTCCACCCGGAGGTCAGGGTTGGTAGTGGTGAAGCTAACCTGGGCACAGCCCTCCGGGACACTGTAACCCCCCCTATTTCCTTACTAGTGGCTGGAACAATACACAATAATCACTTTCACAATACCCCTGATACACCACACAAGTACCCACACTGTTTGCACTTACCACCAGGGCTTTCCTCTGGCTCGGCCCTGTGGACCCCTGTAAAACAAGGTTATACACAGCAAATAACAGCAGTACAGTACTCTTTCACAAACTGGAACCACAGTCAGGGTAAATGCAAAAAAGAGTTAGATCTGATTTATTTAAAGGACTTGAACAAGGGAGGGGCGTAATCAGGTTAATTTGCTTAAAGGCTGTATTAATCAAACAGTTATGAATGCACTTCAGGGTCCGTAAAAAGTCACACACCCTGGGTACCCAGATGGAGAATGGTGGGCTAGCCAGGAACATTGCAGCTGGTTGGGGCCCTGTGATGGAAAAAAACAACATGCACAACACACACTATTTGTAATCCGGAGCCAGAGGGCTCAAAACCAAAAAGACAATCAGATGACACACTTTTAGATTAGGCTGTTGTTGCAGGGAGCTACCCTGATATTTACTCATGATACCCAAGACTGGACACAGGCGGGATGAAAATGGAGACAGCAGGTGGTTGATCTGGAGTGCCAGGAGAAGCAGGGCCCACACGATTCGCCGAGGCATTGTTCCTGTTCAAGCGTCGAGCAGGGGTCTGATCCCCAGGCTGGTCTCTGGCCGGTGGCTTTCTCTGTGCACTGGGGTAGTCTGTCCGTGCTAGTGTGGCATGGCCCAGGCCAAATGGAGACAAATTCAGATACAGTCTGTTTTGGGTTGGATACAGCTTCCAGCAAGAAGAACACAGTTCACACAGTGGGGAACCAAATCACGACCCACTTTCAATACACAGCACATTTACATGTAAAGGTTTCTATGGTACCAGCAACCAGAACACAGTTCACACAGTGGGGAACCAAATCACGACCCACTTTCAGTACACAGCACATTTACATGTAAGGAAATTCTGCTGTACCAGGCAAACCGCTCTCCAGTCACGATCGCAAAGTCTCTGCACAAACCAGGGATTCAAAAGCAGCTGGAAATCCTGACAGGCTGATCGCATTCAGCAAAATCTTCGGTCTTCTTCAGGTATGAGCCTGGTAAAAAAATCAGTGGCTTACTTCGTTCTCACAAACTTGGATTTAGTCCGAAATAATTATCTTCTTTCCCTCTCAGGGCCAGCAGGCAGACATGCAGTCCACAACTGAGGCCTTTCCACAGTTCTCCCACGTGAAACTACTCAGGTGGCTGCTTGACTGTCTCAAGTATGTTGCTCCTTCAGCTCCCAACTTAGATCTGACTCAGACTGCAGCAAGCCTGGGAATTTCCCCAGAATCCAAAAGGTTCGGTTGGCTGATCTGTCTGTCAGTCACAACATAGGCTCCCCCTTCAGGAGCAAAAAGGCGCCAAAAGCCCAAAACTACAATTCCTACAGATTTTGACTCCTTATAGCTCCTGTAGTCCAGCTCCATTTTAGGTCCCACCAGAAACGATTGGTCCAATTCGCATTCCAGGACCAAGATAGTGGAGATAAACAAAACAGTCCTTGCTGCAAAGAAGTCATGTTAGACAATCTACATTATCATTATCACTCTAAATGATTTTCAGCAAATAGTTACATCTTTCAACAGAGCTCCCTCTCAGATTACTTATGACTGCAATCCAGGCAGCTCTTAAAGAGACAGTGCACAGAGGCTATACAGGCACTCTTTGGCAATCACATTTAAACTGCTAAAATGCAGGACACCAGCCTGGCAGTGAGCATTTAGGCAAGCTCGAGGAAGACTTTTCAGGAACCCCCATTTGTAGGGGGCTTACATTTGCTTGCTGGTATTGGCATTGGTTGTACAGGAGTTAGAGAGATGCATAATAGGAATGGCAGTGAAGTATTGAAGTAACGCCATCCCCCAACCCCACCCTGCAGAGACTGGCAGGCATTGGGGCTGTGCCTTTGGGTCATCGGCCATAATGCTCATGCCATTCCACCTCACCCCACCCTGCAGACACCAACAGGTGTCACAGTGTGCCTTGGGGTCTTCAGCTCTTACGCTCACCCCATTCCATAAGGAAATAAGCTGAGATGGGTGCAGTATAGGAGAATGGGGTGAACATTAGGGCCGAAGACCCGGACACACACCTTGATGCCTGTCACTGGCTGCAGGGTGGGATAGGAATGGCATGAGCATTATGGCTGATGACCCAAATTCACACCCCCGACGCCTGTCAGTCTGTACAGGGTGGGCGTTACGGTTGGAAGCCCTAACGCCCTGGATGTTTGTTGATATTTATGCTCCAAATTTTCAACATGGGCTTTTTGGGACCCCGCCTCATGAATAGTCACACTATCATTTCGTTACTCGTCCTGAAAGGTGATTTTGCACAGCGACTGCACCATTTGGTGCCACAGGTGTGAAAACACATTTCGGGAAGGATGTGAAAAATGTCAACTGTACTGTTTATAAGGGGGTGTGAAAAAATGGCAATGTTGAAAATCCGGAGTGAAAATATGAAAAATTGGTGAAGTTACGAGTGTGCGTAGAAACTGCGCAATGCACGCTCGTAATGCAGTCATTTGTTGGAATGTTTTCACCAGATGTTCAACATGGCCTTTTTGGGACCTCCCCTCATGAACAGTGTGGCACTGTGATTTCATTAATCTGTCCTAAAAGTTGATTTTGCACAGCGTCCACGCCATTCTGCACCACAGGTGCAAAAACACATTTTGGGCAGGATGCAAAAAATGATAGCTGTACTGTTTATAAGGGTGTGTGGAAAAATGGCAATGTTGGAAATTTAGAGTGACAATATTAAAAATTGATGACGTTAGGAGCACGCATAGAAACTACTACGCTTACCCGTAACACCATCATTTTGGAGTTTTTCACCAGATTTGCAACATGGGCTTTTGGGATCCCACCTCATGAACAGTGGCACTGTCATTTTAGCATCAGTCCTAAAGGTGATTCGCATGGCGACCGCAAAATCACCTTTCGGGACCAAAAAACTAAATGACAGTGCCAATGTTCATGAGATGGGGTCCAAAGAACCCCATGTTAAAAATTTGGGACCAAAGCTCTAAACATCGGCTGAGATAGCAACCTAAGTTGAAACCCCCATTGACTGCCATTATAGGGCTTACCGTGATTTCTTCAGTTCCCGGTTCGGCTTTGAAGAGTGCAGACGTGTTCCCAGTCCACCAAAGATCGCTGCTCCTGACCTCTGTAGGTAAGTATGTGGTGGGGGGGTGCAGAGAGGAGGGTCTGCAGAGGGAGGGTTGGGATGACGGGGGGGCGGCAGGGACGACGAGGGACCGCTTTCTTTTTTTTCAGGTTTAAAAAATAAAAGAATATATTGGGGGACGGTTTTCTTTTTTTACAGGTGAAATATTATTAAAACAGATTTCAGCACACTGGGGTGGGCTCCCAGTGTGCCAGACTAGTGGGGGAAGGTCAGTGCTAACCCCGTTATTGGGCACCCCCAAGGTCAGCTGAGAAAGTAGGTGCATGGAGGGGTCTGGCTCATCCAACACTGGAAGTAGACATTCCTGTGTCGGACACATAAAGAAGTATTTTGGCACACTTTGGTGGGCTCCTAGTGTGCTGCATTAATAGGGATGGGGGGATAAATGCTGACATGGGGATTGGGCACCCTGATGTCAGCTTTCCGGAGAGTGTGTTGGTGGGGGGCGCGGCAGGAGCTGCCAATGTGGTGAGCTGCTGCTGCTCATTTATTTATTTAACTATTTCACCAGGAAAGGTATACTGAACAAACTGGAGACAGGAGCCGACAAGAACCAAAACTCTGCCCATGCACATTACTGTGCATTATGCTGCATGGCCAGATTCTTGTTGGCAGGATCTCTGTATACCTGGTTGGGAGGGAGGGGGGGAGCTGCTGCTGCAATGATGAAACTGTCCCTGATTGTGGCAGCAGATTTCTTTCAAGTGCGGCTCTCACTCTGAAACTGCCGTCATCTGCAGCTTCCCGGTTGATTGGTGGCTGAGGGACATGCCCATTAGAGCATCCGCTGCATTGGCCACAACACGGACACACCTCTGCAATGCTGTACTATCTCAGTATGTTTCTTGTGCACTGTGCATGCAAGCAAACGTAAAAAGACTACCTGGAGAAAAAAAGCAGCTACACACAAACACTGAAGTTAATGTCACCACAAGTATAAATTCTCCTAATCTGTTAAACAGAGTCAGCGTCAAGTTTTTGTGGGCCAGGGGCAGTGGATCTCTAGCAGGCCCCCCCCCCCCCGCACTCCCTCAGAGTCAAACCCATCTGCCTGTTAAAAAAAATAAATAAAACCACACCACCAGCAGCCAGCTTGCCATCACCGTCCAACCCTCTCCTCCACACAGCAGTACAGCAGCAATTCAGTTTTTCTGAGTTGACAAAATCTACATCACTCCAGCAGGCCAAGCCACTCGGCACTCGCACTCAGAGTCAGACAGCAACCAACCTCAAGAAGGCCCCCCTCAGACCAGTCCATTTAAAAAAAAAATTCAATAAAACCACATGCCACACCTAAATTCAGTGTAAATGTCCTTCCTGGATGGACTTCTGCACCCCCAATTTGGCAGAATTGCAGAGACAGCAGCAGATTATTTTGTATGGTGCAGTGGGCCACACAGCCTGAGCCTCCCCTCCCTCCTGGGGGCTCTACCCAGGGCCAGTGTCAGGGATACCTCCCTACCCTACCCTGTCCTATCTGGTTTGGTGTGTGGGTAACGGAGGAACTAGGAAGCTTTATTGTCCACATCTGCTCCATTGCTGTTGTTGACTCATCAGGTGCCAGAGAGCTTCACCCAGGCCTGACATGGATGGACTGCGGACTGTGGATGCACTGTCTGTGTGACCCGAACCGATTGCTCTAAGCCTCTACAGTCCCGCCGACTCCCAGCCAATTTGAACTGTCCCACCTTTGTGCCTTGCTTGCCATTGCCATCCACCTTGGCACCTTCTCCCTTCACAACAATGTCCAACCGTGACGTCACAAACAGCAGTTGCTCAGGCCCACCCTCTCCACCACTCTCCTCCCAGCTATTGGCCTGCTGCATATCTTACCACACCCCCGCTCCACGGAATGGAACGCTGTGGATCAGGGCCCTGCCATTCGGTCAACAACAAGCAGGGCTTGCAGGCAGCTTAGGGGTGATTAATTCATTCCAGTGTTCCACAAACCTAAGTTTTCTAATTTGTTTCCACCACTTGGCTCATTGACGGTGACACAGCAGCAGTGTAGTGAGCACAGCACTAATGCCATTAAAGCATGCTGCCAGCCAGCACGAAGCTACTATGATAAACTTAAGTAAAGCTTTTTTTGTGTTCCTGGTGGGCCTCCCTCTGGTGTCAGGGCCCTGAGCAATTGCCCGGGTGGCCCGGGTGCTGACGCTGGCCCTGCTCTTAAATAATCTATCTGAAGCATTGAACACAGCCCAAGCTTCCAGCTTTAAATAAGACATTTTATAAGTGTACCTGGTAGCCCTTTAGTTTCATCTCCAGCTGCCTCCCCAGCTGCTACCACTCCCGGCGATGCCCCCAATATGGTATCTGACAAGCCAATTGGCACACTGTCATATTGAAAGGCTCAAGATCAAGGTCACCGCTTCCCCTTTTGGAGCGGCCATCACTCTGTTGGTGTTAAGGCAGGAAGACACAGATGGGACCCTGAAATATCCAACCTTCCCCCAGAGGAGACTCTGGAGGCTCTGAAGCACTCTGGGTGGGTTAGACACCCAAATGGCAAAGGATAAGAGTCAGGTAAAATCTCTGAATTAAATTGCAAGCAGAGTGGTACAAATCATGTGACCAGGCACAGGACTGCTGAGACAAACACTGTTGCAACCAGCAGCCCTCCTGATAATATGTATACAGATCATATTAACACTTGGCAAAATCAAATTGCAGTGCTGACCCAAGTACTTCATGTACATTATAAAATAGGGAGAGAAAATCCTGCATTTTGATTGGTTCTTACCTTTGCATCAAGTCTGTTTGATGCACAGATAAAAACTAATATTCAAAAGCAGGACCGCATTGAAAAACCAAAAGAAATCAATGTGCCGTTAGAACTCTTGTTTTGAAATACTGCCATTTTTTTCCTCTCTTGGTAACGATAATCATCTCAGACTGCGAATAATGAGAGTAACCACCCAGAATTAACACAGGGTTTCCCAAGGGATTAGACCAATCTGCCCAATCGAAAATTAAAAATTAAAAAAATTAAAAAGTAATTAACTTGCACTAAAAAAAAGACTACAAAGTGTGAAATCAGGACTGCAAACTAAATGGGAGAGGGAGCGTGTGCAAGAAACCAGCTTGGCTGTCGGTTGTAGAAAGGACTGTTGCTACCCCTCCTGCCCCACCAATACAAAAGAAACTTGGATGGTGATACCAGGACTAAAGGAACTGGGGAACAATTTAAATGCTAGTGAAACCGTACAGTTACGTGAACCTGACAGACTGGGCAGGAGTAGGTTCCACAGGCACAGCATAGCTCATGTAGGCTGAACTCGCGATTCAACACTTCTCCACTCGTGACACCAAGTGCAGTGCGGCCACTGTGGGAACAAAGCATATACTGTCTCATACTTACACACGCACACACACACACTTAGATCTACACAAAGGATTTCCAGGCACTGCTCAGAAAGCTGCAATAAAATGTGAAGTCAGTACTTTGGGATACACGACGGCTGCAGCTACTACCGGCGGACGGGAGTGACTACTGCTCTGCATCTGTATTTCCATGCCCTACCAATCTGATGTGCTGACACTTGCTCCAGTTTTAACTGTGAAGGCACACTCCATAAAATCACAAGGAACAAACCATAAATCAGACTTAACAAAAAATCCAGTGTGAACAGTGGCTCCATTCCCCATCTAAAAGGTGACCCATGGTCCCTCTGCCTCCCTGCGTATTCCCTGTATCTCCATTGCTTTTTTAAGCTTTCCCACACATAAAGCACCACACCCTTTACTTTCCTTCCCACTTGGTCCTTCTTGAACAGAGTATAGCCTGGTGTGGCCATGTCCCAGTTAGGGCTTTCAGTGCACCATGACTCAGCAATGGTCACAATATCCAGGTTGGCCTCTGCCATGATGGTCTCTAGGTCCAGAATCTTATTCCCTAGATTTCTAGCATTCGCACACATGGCCTTCCAGATTTTGTTTCCACTCTTCTTGTTAACCCCTTTCTGCCTTTTTGCCCTCTCTCCTTCTCTCCCTCTCTTGTTTATTTATTTTTTTGTATGAATTCTGTTTCCCTCCAGTCACCGGCTCAGAGGAGCTCCCTCAGACGAGACCCCCTCAATCGGCTCCTACTGCCTGCCTGAAACACACACACACACACCCCCAACCAGGGAATTGGGTGCTGGATCTCCACTCCAGCTCTGCTGAACCCTGGCTGACACCCCCTAGGTTCCACACCCTCGAGGCGAGGCCAGCAACTCCTACCTGGTGGTCCATCTATAATCCAGACAGCCACAGCTCGAGAGTGGAGAGAGAATCCAGGAGAGCTGGTCGGGTTGGGTTTGGTGTTGGGCATGTGGGACAGTCCCTCAGGGTCTGCCATGGTCCTCCTGTGTGCCAGGGTGTTTCCTCTTTTCTGTGTCCCCACCAAGGACGTATAAGGACATCCAGCGCGTGGCAGGGGTGCTTCCACACCCAAACGTAGGACATCCGCCAACACCTTCCCCATTCCAAGAGATCCCTCGGCAGATGTGCTCCCAGTTTCCACTAGGATCCACTAATGCCATGGATCTATGCCCCCTTCCCTCCCAGGAGAGGAGAGCCATCCTCTGGATGCTCTTTCCTCTCCTCCCCGTCCGGCCTCCGGTGCCCTGAGCTTGCTCGCGAACTCGGGTCGCCGGTGTGGCGCAAGGTAAGGCAGATGCCTCAGCCCACAGCGCCACTGGGCTGAAGCCTCCTCTCTTTTTAATGCTCCCATTCTCTTCCCACATTGTCTCTACCACCCTGCTTCATTTATTAATTTGCACCCTGGGGAATTTCTCTCTCCTCTTGTTCTCCTTACTCTCCACTTCGGTCTGTGGGGAGGGGTGGGTGTCAGTTTCTGCTTCCCCAACTCCTTCTACCACCCCCTTCAGCAAGGTTAAATGTTCATTGAAGTAACATTTAAACCATCCACTGAGGATGGTAGCTCCCCTCCTGGATGGATGCAGGCCATCAGCCCTGTATAGTCCCTTATCCTCGCACGTGGGTCCCCAGTCCCAAACATACCCAAACCCCTCCTCTCTGTACCATTCCTTCAGCCATGAACTGAAGCTCCTGGTGCAGAGATCCCTCTCCTCCCCCTAGTTTTAGACAGGCAGCACCTCAGCAAAAGTCACTGAGCTTGCTACCTAAGACCCCTTCCCAGCTCCCTAAACTCCCCCTGCACTATTCCAACCCTATCCCTAGCCAGATCATTAGTCTCCAGGTGGACAGTGATATTCACCTCTGCCTCCCGTCCTGATGCCCTAGCGATCTTCAGGATTCGCTTCCCATCTCTCCAGGCCATGATGCCGTGTAGGCATCTAATCTGCCCCCCTTCCTGTTCCCAAATCTGTCCCCTTCACAATTGAGTCCACCGCCAGAAGTTGCTTCTTCCTTCTCTGGGGTCCTCTGATGTAAGAAGTAATACTGGACAGGATGGGCAATATTGGGCTATAGCGGACCATCCAGGGGTGTACTATGGCCCAATGCCACAGGAACTAGGATCTGCAGCCTATCCTGTAGGTAGGGAAATGGGCAGACTAGATGGGCCAAGCGGTCCTTATCTGCCGTCAAAGTCTATGTTTCTATGAAGGTCCGGTATAGCCCAACATTGCCAACTCTGGAGGATAAATTTATTGCACTTAGAAAATGGGTTGTAGGTAATGTTTTAAATAAAATTAAATAAAAGATTAAAAACAAATCAAATGTTAAAAAAAAGAATAAAAATACATTTTCTTGTACAGTAGTAAGAGGGCCCTTGGAGTCCCCACTATGGAGGGTCCTTACATCCTCCCTGGTCACTACCACGGGGCGCCTCCCCACAGTAGTCCCACTCCACCAGAGTGGCGTACGATTTATGTAGTGGTACCGGTTTAGGACAGTGACTCTGTCCCCCAATCCTCACCCTTCCAGAGCCCATGATAGTCCAGACATTCCTCCTCCCTGGCATCCTCTGAGGCAGTGGTGGCAGACTTTGTAGCCCCTTTGTGGGGGAAGAGATCTCTTGAATTCTAGCAAATTCATTCAGCCTGGAGTCTAGCAACGTCCTTCCTCAACATAGAGAGGTATGTGCAGATGCGGCAACACCACAGTCTCTAGAAGGTCTCTCTGAAAACTGCTGTCCCACAGCCACTGCACTGCACCACTTCCAACATTGCCAACTTCTGTTCTGCTTTTGTTACCTGGAAATACTTTTGTACCCTTATCCCTGATAGGGTGTTTCTGGTTTTCCCCTTTTTTGTTTGTTTCTATTTGTGTTCCGTGCCTGGTTTAAATCTTTTTATATTCTTACCCTAGATAGGGTATTGCTGCTAGTCCCAGTTTTGGCCTACCTTTTACCTTCCACCCTTCCCAGCACTGACTGTTACACAGTAATGTGCAGGTGTCTTACCTTAGTCAACCAGCAGAGTACCCTGTTTCCTTGCTTCCTCCTGTGGATGCCTGCCGACGTCTAAGGTGCCAGTTACCTGTTCTACTCCTTCGCTGTTCCACTCACATGTCCTAAGATTTATTTCTTTATTAGCTTTTGGTAACCGGGTAAGTGCGCTAGGCAACAATCTTGCCTATTTTCAGGCACGACCCGGGAGAGCACAGGACATTGAGACTACAGAAATGACAACAGTACAGTTCAAAAACAACAACTCAGGTGGAGTCGTTACAGACTGGGTTGAGATTAAAACAGAGGATTGGGCACATAGACGTTTATACAGGCACCAGTAAAGGTAAACAATAAAGTAACAACAGAAGTAGGATTTGCTTGAGGGAGAGCACGCTCAATCAGTCTTTTAGCCAAGCTCAGAGGAAATGGAGGACATGTAAATCAGATGCAGCAAAGTAAGTTATACATTAACAGCTAAACAGCATGGCGACTTAAGAGGCGACTCCCAGTTAGGTTCGAGTGGAAGTGCTTTTATAGTGTTCTTGTAAGAAGGCATTAAGCCTCTGTCAGCTCCCCCCCCCCCAATCACACACCTGATTCACAGGTCTTCCTGAATCTACTCAGACCCAGGGTATATCTCTTGAGCAAGTTTCCCCCGCACCACCTGTTACAGTTTTTAAAGACAGGTTTCAAAGTGCCCCAAACATTGCCTACAAGTCTCTTTTTTTTTCTCTTACCCTGCTACTTTTATCATGAAGAAAAATATTAATAAATATACCTTAAAGATAAATATGGGTGCTTTCACTCCTCTTTGTCAGCAAAGTCTGTTTACATAATACTTGGGAAACTAATGTATGATTTAAAGAGCTCCTGAAAACATTAGGAAAACTTTGAAAAAAGTGAGATTTATATCCAACTCCATCCCAGGTCACATCTCTCCCCTCCCCCCCCCGGGAGAAGGCGAGCAGTCATCAGACGCTCAAGCCTTCTTTCCCCGGCTGGCCCTGCACCGACAGGCTGGCTCCCTATGTTCTTTATTACTGAAAACAGTTGCATGAAAACAATATGCCTGTCCCCATCTAGACTATATCTACTCCATCTACTCTGGCTACTTCTCTACACATGACATCACAATCCCCTGTCTATGACATCGTAATTATCTCCATAGGAACATATTTTGATATCATAAACAGAATTACGATGTCAGGTGTAAGCAGGCAGCAAGAGCTAAAAGGGCAGAGATAACTGTATTCATGCAACCACCCATCATAATAAGGAAATAAGGGTGAGAATTATGAAGTAAAATATGAAATATAAGGTACATTTATGCCTGAATATTATATTTTTTCCAAGTTGTTTCAACTGTGTTAGAAGCTCTTTAAAGCAGCAATGCTACAAAACCGGGCAAACAGTTTGACTCTACCCATTTTCACTACAAAAGATTCTGGGTGTCTTCCAGTTTCATCTGGTGGTAACATTTTCTAGTTCCACACAAATCTGAGTATTTTATAGAGGTTTTACTTCAGTTTTTTCTCAAGAAAAAAAGATGGCCACTATATTTAGCCTAGAAATACTGTTGTAGATCTGGTAAGTTAGGATTGAGAAAATAAACAAAACCTTATGGTGTGCAGCATAGGATGTACTGTATCTAGAGAAGTAGATTTGATAAGTATGCTAATGTATTTATTAACTGTAGCTGAGACTAGCTTTGTAGAAAACCATTTTCCATTTCACTGATGCTCTAAAGGGGACAGGAAATTTGTGTTAAATCGGCAGCTGTTAGTAATGTTCCCAGTAAGAAAAATTAAAGATTTGCCTCAAAATTAGCCATATATAACTGTACATTTAATAAACACTTATGTGAAAAACTGTGTTTTCAATTGTTTTTTTTCATGGACAACGTTCTGCAGTGTTCTCTTCATGGAACCAGTAATTTGGATTTTTTACTATGTAACGGTGTGTGTGTGCAGAATGCTAAACACGAGCTATTGTACTATCAGAACCATGCTTAGAGTGCTTTTTTTCCAACCGTGACATAGTTAAAACTCCAGATCTCTGGTTCCGTGAAGTGAACTGTAACAGAATGCTGCCCATAAAAACAAAACTATGCAAAATATAGTTTTTCACACAATTTTTTATTCAGGTACAGTTACATATTGATCATTTAGGATTGTGGATATCATTTCTGTAAAGGGGAACATTATAAACAGCTGCTGATTATAAATAATTTCCTGTCCTCTTTTTTTTTAACTTTTTATTTATAGCATTTTATACACATGCATAAAACACGTAAGTCCTGAACAGGTATACAGAACAATACCAGGTCTCAGTACATTACAAGGATGGTGACTACATGTTCCACTGGTGCAGCAGTGAGGGGTGTCTGTAAATTGGTTTTAAGAAATTAGTGAAAGACCAAACATAGGAGCTGTAGTGCAGCCAGTGCCCCATATTTAAAGTCCAGGGCTATTAGTAACAAATACTTTGGAAACAACCCATTATAGGTCCTATATAACATTTTGTTTAATTTATTTATTTATTGAATTTTGTTAACCGGGTAAGCCCACTGAGACAAGGCAGTCCCTTTTTCAGGGGCGACCCGGAGAGTGCAATACAGTTGACAGTGCAGCAGTTGATACAACAGTTGTACAGGATAAATACGTACAACCAGTGAGCACAGCAGTAGATACAGAGTTGAACAGTGTAGTGCTACTACAGCAAACAAGTACACAACATATTATTACCAGCATATTATAAAAAAAAAGAACCCTCATTCTAGAGCTCCCTGAAGCCCAGTCTAAACCAAACTGGTGCTGCCAGTACAAACTTGAGCCCCCAAGAGAGTCAACAAAATTTACATTTTTAAGTAAGAAAAGTGATGGGAACCCACCTTCATACCCAGAAGTTATGCAGGTGTTATACAGGCATAGAGTCCTGCTCATACCTTTATCACAGAATATGTTTCTTAACCGTGAAGGGGATCCTGACTATAATCGAAAGTCTCTTGGGGCATTTTTGTGTATAAAAGAAGCAAATATAAGCAATCGTATAGGCAACAAAGCATCCCAAACAATTATTAACAGCAACAATAAACCAAATTGTATGGCTGCCCCCTAACCTCTGGCAGGTATCCAGTGTGGATATTGACTGAATATGAGCGACCATCAAAGCGGTGACTCATCAAGGCGCTATCTTTACTCAGGCACCCAAAATTGAGCCGTAATAAAGGCGCCCATAGGAGGGTGACTGGAAGGGAGAATAGCGAGGGGAAGGGGAAGGATAGGGAAGAGGGTTTGTCAGGAGGTAGTGTGCCTGCTGCAGCCGAGCTAGTCATGTGGTGTGTTGGTGAGGGTGGCTAGCTTCGGCACAGCAGGTGCTGGGTTCGGGGCTGGGGACCAGGGGGAAACATTTTGCCACTGGCTGCCACTCAAAGTTAAGCATGTGCGTGGAAACTTTCCAATGCACGTTCATAACATAGTCATTTAATGGACATTTGTCACCAAATTTTTAACATAGGCATTTTAGGACCTCTGCTCAAGAACAGTGTCACTGTGATTTTCTTAATCTGTCCTGAACACTGATTTCCCACAGTGACTATGCTATTCTGCACTGGAAGTTCGAAAACACATTTGGCCAGTATGTGAAAAATGATAGCTGTACTGTTCATAAGGAGGTGTTATGAGTGTGCATGGAAACTGCACAACACATGCTCATAACATAGTCATTTTTTGGAATTTTTTCACCAGATTTGTAACATAGGCTTTTGGGAGCCCACCTCATGAACAGTGACACTGTCATTTCATTAATCGGTCCCGAAAAGGTGATTCTGCACAGTGACCACGAAATCACCTTTCAGGATCGAATAACCAGATGTCACTCACTGAATTCATGAGATGGAGTCCCAAGAACCCCATGTTGAAAAGTTGGTGCCAAAATTCGCGAAAATGTCTGAGATATCCACATAAGTTGGAGTAAAGAAGGGGACTGGGGAAGTGGTCTTGCAGGGTATGACTACTTCCATAAATTAAGAAAAAATAAGATTGGTGGAGGTGTTGGTCTATACATTGCTAGCCACTTGAAAGCGTACCTTAGCGAGAAACATGATAGTGATGTGGTAGATCAGGAACAGTTGTGGGTAAGGTTTCAAATAAAGAATGAGACTTACACATTAGGTGTATGCTGTTGAATACCTAGTCTGTCCGATATTGAAAATGAGAACTTTTTCAGCTTGATTGAGGACAGGACCCAAAAGAAAAACACTATATTAATGAGTGACTTTGACATGCCCAATATTGATTGGACAACAAATCAGGGAAAATGTAGTGCTGATAGATTTTGGGATTTATGCTTTATATTAATGGGTTACACCAATATGTATATGAATCAACAAGGGGAAACCATATCCTAGATCTTATATTGGAAAGCAGTGATACAGTAGTCTAATAGAGAAAGTTAGGATAGCCCTACCTCTGGTGAATAGTGACCACAATATGGTCAGCTGTAATATAAAGACAAAGGTTGATAGAATAGTGGGTAAGACAAAGATCCTGAACTATTCTAATGCTGATTTCTCGGGAATAAAGTAGTTTTTGCAGGCATGGAATTGGGAAGCAGACTTAGAATTGTTGGACCTGGAAGAAACCTGGGATAGAATAAATACAACAGTGCAGGAATCTGTAAAAACATTTGTACTTGAAGTGGTTAAATATGATAATAAAGGCCATATACCCACATGGTTTAATAAAAGTATACGTAGACTGGTAAAAAAAAAAAAAGAGCGAGAGTACAAAAAGTTTAGGGCAGATCCCTCGGAAAGTAGGAAATTAAAATTCACACAGATATCAAAGAAGTACAAACTACACATAAGAAAAGCTAGGGCAGACGCAGAGGTGAAATTGGCACAATGTAACAAAGATTATTATAAGAGTTTTTACAGTTACATAGGGGGTTTGAAGAAAAGTAACAACCAAATAACTAATATAATGGTGGGTAATAGAATTCTGGTAAAAGAAGATGAAATAGTTAAAGCCTTTAATGAATACTTTGTGGGGGTATTCAGGCCAGATCCACCTGGTAGGGACTTTGATCTAGGGCAGGCAGAAAGATTGAAGGAACATTTAGATTTGGAAATTACAGAAATGCAAATCAGAGAGAAGTTAAATGAACTAAAGACTTCTAAATCGTGTGAACCAGGTGGATACCACCCACTGTTTCTGAAGACCTTAATGAATGAATTGACTGGACCACTGTGTGTGTTGTTTAATAGGTCACTAAGAGAGGGTAGAGTACTTGAAGAGTGGAGATCAGCACATATTACACCCATATTTAAGGCTGGGAACAAGATGCAACTTAATAACTATAGGCCCATCAGTATAACTTTGGTGGTGGGGAAAGTGATGGAGAGTTGTGTAAAGGATCTCTTGGAGCAGAATTTAAGACATCTCCAGGTAATGGATATCAGTCAGCATGGATTTGAGGCTGGTAAGTCATGTACTAGCAATCTGATGCATTTTTTCGAATCAGTCAGCCAGGCCTTGGATAGTGGTCTCCCTGTGGCTGTCCTCTACTTAGACTATGCCAAGGCTTTTGACTCTGTCTCACATCGAATATTGATGCACACCCTATGGGACCTAGGGGTACATTGGCAGTTAAGTTTATGGATAAAAGCATGGCTTAGTGAGAGGACTCAGGGGGGTTCTTTCAGATTGGGGAAGAGTGACAAGTGGGGTTCCTCAGTGCTCTGTCCTGGGTCCCCTACTTTTTAAATTGTTTGTTGTTTCAATGCAGGTCTCTGATGGTGCATGGATTTGTATATTTGTGGATCATACAAAAGTGGGAGCAGCGATTAATAACCAGGAAGCAATAGTCAGTCTCCAGGACCAACTGACCAAATTGGAACTTCGGGCTGTTAAGCACCATTTGAGTTTTAATGTGGACAAGTGTAAGGTCATGCACTTTGAGGCTAACAATAAAAGAGCTGAATACAAATTGAACAATGTAACAATTGCTAGTACCAAATCTGAAAGAGACCTGGGGTTCATAATATCTGATACGTTAACATTCAGCAAACACAACTTAGAAATGGTTAAAAAAGCTAATAGATTAATGGGAAATATTCTGAGAAATATTAAGAGTAGGCACAAGGGAGTTATGTTCTCCATAAACTCAGCTATTTTGGCATCGCCCAACCTGCCATTGCCTGGTTCCACTCATATCTCCATAACTGACAACAATCTGTTCAAATAGGCGATACCATCTCCACTCCTCTCCCTATTGTATCAGGTGTCCCCCAAGGCTCCATACTTGGTCCCATACTCTTCTCTCTCTTCATTAATGACCTTCCCTCCACCTGAAATTCTGGACCTTCCTGCGACTGTATCCTCCCAAACTCCAAGATGACTTCAATAGAGTCCAATCATGGTTCTCGACAACCTACTTACACTCAATGGAAAAAAAACTGTCACCATGGTCTTTGGTTCCAGTCAAAAGCTTGCAACACTCCCTTCCCCCCCAGTGCTCACCACCCTGGATGGCTCTCCTCTGGAGCTAGTCCCAACTTTCAAGTACCTGGGTGTTTGGCTGGACAACCACCTTAACTTCTCCACCCATGTTGAGGCCATCTGCTCCAAACTCCGGCCTAAACTCGCTATCCTCTACCGCCATAAAGACAGCCTGCCTATCCCCACCCGTTGCAAGCTCGTATGTAAAACAATCTTACCCGTCATAGAATATGCTGACATTATCTACAGAACGGCCCCAGCATCCTCTCTCTCCAGATTAGATATCCTGCTTAACTCCTTCTGCCACTTCGCCACTGCCTCCCCCTCACTCACTCACCACTGCCTACTCTACACCGTACTCGCCCTTGCTCCACTCTCCCACAGGAGAGCCATCCTCAGCACCTCCTTCATAGCTAAATTTTGGTTTGATTCCTTTCCCCCCCACCTCACTTCCCTCCTCACAACAGCTACCTCTCCAAACTACCCACTTCGCCACAGGGACCCTCGCACTTTTCACCTGCCCTGACCACACACTCTCACCGGACAAGCTGCCTTTTCTCACCGTCTCCCCCTTCTCTGGAACAATCTCCCCTCCGAACTCTGCCTGGCCCCTTCTCATTCCACCTTCTCGCAACTCCTCAGGCTCCTACCCTCCCCACATTGCCCTAAAAGCACCAATGGACCCACCTCACTCCTGAGACTGCTTACAGACACTATTCACATACCCTAGCTCCTGACTGTAACCCTACCCTATCTTGCCCATTTACCCTGTACGCTCACAAATTTGTGTATTATGGTTAATGTATTACATTCCTTTTTGTAAAACTGTCTGTACAAACTGTTTGCATTCTGTATTTTTCACCATGTGCTACTCTTTTCTCCTGACTGTACACTCTGTACCCGGGTCACACCTGGAAATGAGCCTCGGCTCAGTGTGTCTTTCCTGGTCATCACAATTTTAAATAAAAAAAAAAAAATTGTTGCCGCTTTACAGATCCCTGGTAAGGCCAATATTTGAGTATGGTGTACCCCTAACTGTCCCACAGAAAATAGGTACTGGTTAATTAGTTGAAAGAGAGCAGCGCAGATATACAAAGAAGATTGGTGTAGGTAAGGTCAGGGATTATAAGGACAGATTGTGTAAACTAGGCCTCTATTCCATGTCCTACCGCTTCTTAAGAGGAGACCTATGTTACACATACAGATGCTTCCGCGATGAAATGTTATGGGAGTGTGCTGTACTAAGGAAAAAAGATGTACTAGATAGTGCAACTAGATTACACCCATACCAGCTGTTAGGAGAGAACTACAGAACGCAGAGAAGGGGGAGATGGCATAACCAAAGGGTGGTTAGAGAGTGGAATAGGTTGCCACTTGATGTTGTGGGAGTGACTGTAATGGAAAATTTCAAGCGTATGCTTGACGAATATATGCAGGAAAGAAAATGGGATTATCTCCACTGATGTGGCAAGTCCGTTTACAGCTTATGGTTGATAGGACTTGAAACACAAACTATGAAACTACGAAAACCCATTTATGCCATTATACAGCTTACTGGCATTTCTTCAGTTCGCGGTCAGCTTTGAAGAGTGCAGACATGTTCCTGGTTCACTGAAGATCACTGCGCCAGGCTCCGGAGGTACGTATGGGGAGGGGGAGGGTGTGGGGAAGTGGGGAAGTGGGGTGCCCAGAGGGTCGGTGTGGGTTGGGGGAGGGGGCACTGGACTCAATTAGGGACTTTTTTTTATTTTACAGGTTAAAAAAAACAAACTCAATGCTGGAAGGTTTTCTTTATTTATAGGTGATTTGGTACACTGGGGTGGGCTCCCAGCATGCCATCTTAGTGTTTCTTGGAGAGGGGGGCTGTAGCCGATGGGGATTGGGCACCCCTGTCAGCACATACAGAGTGTTGGGGGTGCGCATGAGCCGAGGGGGATTGGGCACCCCCTCGGCACACAACAAATGGGGGGGGCATTATGCCGACGGGTATTGTGCTCTCCCGTCGGCAAATTAATTTAGGAGGGGCATGCCAACAGGGAGATTGGGCACCTCCGTTGGCTTTTATGGGCACTGTGAGAGGTGGATGGCAATAGCCACCACCAAGTGAAATTAAAAACAAATGCAGGGACATTATGCCGACAGAGATTGGGCTATCCTGTCTGCAAATGAACTGGGGAGAGGGGCATGCCAACAGGGGGATTAGGCACCCCCGTCAGCTTTCATGGGGACTGTGAGAGGCAGCGGCTGTCCATCAGCTTCTGTGGGGACTCTGAGAGCCGGATGGCAAAGCCACTGCCATGTTTTTTGAAAGGGGGCACAAGACAAGACAAGCTATAATTTGCTACTGCAATCAGGGACTGTCCCAGCCGCAAAAACAGCTGATTGTTAATGACGGGGCGCTCCCTGATTGCAGCGGCGAGATTCTTTCAAGTTGGTGGCATGCTACACTACTACTGTCATAGACAACCTGCTTCTCTGTTGATGACACAGAGACCAGCCCCACAGTGGACTGCTGGCACTGGCTACAACACTGCCGCACTTCCACAACTCGTTACTACAAGCAAGCTGACGCAGTATGTGTCTTGTGCATGCACTCAAGCAAACAAAAAAATCTTATTCAAACAGTTCAAAAAGACATGGGCAGAAGGGGACAGGGAGAGGTTCCAGGAGAAACAAAGGGAGGCAGGGAGGGCAGTAAGAGAAGCCAAAGCACAAATGGATCAGTGGGGAGAGGGGACAAAACCTTTTACAGGTATATCAGAGAAAAAAGGAAGGGATAGTGAGTCTGAAAGAGGAGGAGGGGGTTAGCATGGAGGATGTCACCCATAAAGCAGACATACTTAACAGACATGTCTGCTCAGTCTTTACAAATGAGGGGACAGGAAATGGGTCAGAAAGGAGTAGAAAGGATAGGAAGGGCATGGAAATGGATACAAGTCCTTTTCCAAGGAAAAGGGTCCTAAGGGAACTGGAAGGAATAAGAGTTATTAAGGCTATGGGGCCAGATGAGGTACACCCCAGGGTGCTGAGGGAGCTAAGTGAGGTGGTGGCAGAACCTCTGGCAACCCTGTTCAGCCAGTCACTGGCAACAGGGGAGGCACCAATAGACTGGAGGACAGCTGATGTAGTTCCCCTATTCAAAAGCAGAAACAGAGAGGAAGCAGGAAACTACAGACCAGTCAGCCTAACCTCAGTAGTGGGGAAGATCATGGAAATACTACTGAAGGAAAGAATAGTGGGACACCTGGTTGCCAATGGTCTATAGGACTCAATTCAATATGATTTTACTGGAGGGAGGGTGTGCCAGACTGACCTCATTGAGTTCTTTGACTGGGTGACAAGGGAGGTGGATGGGGGGACAGTGGATATGGCCTACCTGGACTTCATCAAGGCCTTTGACACTGTTCCACATAGAAGGCTGTTGAACAAGCTGGGGAACATGGGAGTGAGTAGGATGGTGGTGAAGTGGGCGGAGAACTGGTTGGATAGCAGGACTCAGCACAGAAGTTGTTGGTAAATGGCTGTCACTCCGCAGAGGGAAAGGTGACCAGTGGGGTTCCACAGGGATCAGTGCTGGGTCCAGTACTCTTCAATATTTTTACTAGCGACATTACAGAGGACCTAGAAGGGAGAATCTGCTTGTTTGCTGATGACACAAAGCTCTGCAATAAGGTGGACATGCCAGAGGGTGTGGATAGAATGAGGAGAGATCTGCAGAAGCTTGAGGACTAGTCAAGGCATTGGCAGTTGAGATTTAACACAAAAAATGTAAGATAATGCACAAGGAGCACAAAAACCCAGGAACAAGATATCAGCTCGGGGGAGGATATAGAATGGTCCAAGCAGGAATGGGACCTAGTGGTTATCATCTCTGATGACCTCTAGGTAGGGAGTCAGTGCAACAAGGTGGCAGGAAAAGCAAGCAAGATGCTGGGATGCATAGGCAGGGGTATCACCAGCAGGAAAAGGGAGGCATAATTCCACTATACAGAACATTAGTGAGGTCATACCTTGAGTACACTGTCCAGCTCTGGAGACCTTATCTACGTAAGGACATAGACAGGGTGGAGGCAGTTCAGAGAAGGGCAACCACACACTGAAGCACACCTGTACAACTGTGAGTAGTTTGTCTTTTTGTTATACATCCCTGTGTGGATTGTTACTGGTTTTGTATTATTTCTCCCTTGGGGATACCTGATGTTGCTGTATGAATTGTATGTTTCTTGCACCTTTTTGTAATCTCTGTATCTTGTACTCATCCGGGTGGTGCCTGAAAATAGGCAAGCTTTCATGCCTAATGCACTTACCCAGTAAACAAAAGCTAATAAATAAGTAAACTAAGATGGTGCAAGGATTACATTACAAACCCTACAAAGACAGGCTAAAAGACTTAAATATGTACTTCCTGGAAGAGAAGAGGTAGGGGGGGATATGATTGAGACATACAAGTGTCTCACGGGGAGAAACAAGGTGCAGGAAAACACATTTTTTCAAAGAAAAAGATGCCCCAAGACTAGGGGACATGGGATGAAACTGGAGGGAGAGGTTCAGAGGGAACATGAGGAGTACTTCTTCACAGAGAGGGTGGTGGACAAATGGAACGGCCTGCCAGAAGAGGTGGTGGAGGTGGAAATGATAACAGGATTTAAGAATGCATGGGACAGGCATAATGGGATCCTGGTAGTCGGGGGGGGAGGGGACAACCTAGTTCTAGGGAAGCTTGAAGAAGCACAGTTACATGTGCAATGGGCAGACTAAGTGGGCCGAAGGCCCTTATCTGCCGACAACATCTATGTATCCTTTTCCTTTTTTCCCCACAGCTCTAGGCCAGGCAGGGACCTCCTTCCACCCCATTCAGCTTTCCCATATACTGTCCATCAGAGAACCTGCCACCTATCCTGTCGGGACCGCCAGCCCACCTGTGACACAACACTGTGCTGCCCCCATGGCTTACCCCCCCCCCAGGGTCAAGTATGCCTTCAGTTCCATGGCATTTCTTCCCCACTGTCCATCTGGCCACCCATGGTGGAGGTGAAGACTGGTGGTATCCCCGGAGGAAGGCGGCTCTGTTCTGATAGTGGACATGGTCGTTAGGCTGAAGCTTCATCCTCTCTGTCCTGCACCTCGTTTTCCCCATTTTCATTGCCCCAGCCACCCCCTAGGAGCATGCAGTGAAACTGGTTGCTGGCAGAGCTGGCGCAGCCAGTCTGCTCGCTCAGTTTAGGGGTCCCTCCCTTGTCAGTTGCTGAACCCCTGCACCACCATCCATGGTCAGCCATGTGGCAGTAGAGCAGCGGTTCGCAATGCCCTCCCTCCCCAGAGGAGAAGAGCATCCTGTGGGATGCTCAATCCTATCTCGCCCTGACTGGCCCTCCAGTGGCCCGGGCTCACTCTTGAACCTGGGTCATCAGCACAGTGAGCAGTAGCTCTACCACTGAAGCAGTGGGCTGACCTCTACGTACCATTTCCTTGTCTTTACTTAGCTCAAATGTGCACGTTAGCATGTTTTGATGACAATGTCTATATAGAGATGACAGATGTTTTTGGAGCAGTTTTAGCCACTGCTAAGCAATTTAGATCACAAATTGTACTGAAAAAAGAAACAATGTGACCTGTGGGGAATTGAACCCAGGCTCCCAGAATACTGTCCCGGTGCTCTAACCACTGAGCTATAGGCTCACATGGTTGGACTTGTCTCTTCCCGGAAACACTTCCTTTCTCTGGTATTGCAGATTCTTTCTCTCTACAATGAATGTCTATATAGGTAATTTTTATGCATCCAGTGAATGCTCAAATACAATCATTTTGCCCTTATTAAGTCCTAATGGAGGACAAAGTGCTGGGGTGTTTAGGCTTCCACCAGAAAGGCTCTTGATTGAAATATGTTTTGAGCCATAGTGTTAATATAGCAGACTTGATTTATGCTTGTTTCTTCATTGCTGCACTTGGACATATTTGGAGTGACTTTAGTCTATGTAATTTCCAAATAAATAGGCTGTTATTGCATTATTAACCAAGTCTGCACTGTGGGCTGCTTCAGTGTGGATGTGAACTCTTAGAGTGCGCTGTCTCTTTTTGTACTGTAATTTTGTAATGTAATTTGGGGTCTTGCTACTGCTGCCTCTTGTACTTTACTCCAGACCATGCTGGAAAACAGGGTTTTGAACCCCAATGTACAGTATATTGTCTTGTGAAACATTTTAAACGCATCAATTAACTATCAGTTGTTTCCTGTTAACATTTAATTATATGGCAGTAGCTTATTACATATAGAATAATATATGGGGTGGTGTGTCTAACGAGATTTGTATGCACACCCTAGGTGTTGGATGCTAATAAACCCCAAGAGTGAAGCTCAAGGGGTTTATCTAAGCATCAAGCACTGAAGGTGTGTGTAAAATGAGTTTCACACATCACCCCATTTATTGGTTTATAATAATTTTACTGGGGTTGCGTTTTTTCACCTAAGCAATTATATAGAATATGCAGAGCAGTACCTGAAACAGAGTCGGCAGTTTCCTGGAAGTAAAGATCCGGCAGCGGTGCTGAGGACTCTGTATAGTCCCATTTGCTGTTTTCTCCTTCGATTCTTTGTTTTGTCCTTCACTAATAGCCGGAGCGGTGAGAAGGAAGGAGCCAAGTGGGAGGTGAGAAGTGTAACCCCCAGGTGGCGCTATCCCAAGGGCTACTACCCCTGCCTGTTGGGCTACTGACAGGTTATGGGCCTAAGTTCTATGACGGGTGCCTCCACCCAGAGGTCAGGGTTAGTAGTGGTCAAACTAGCTCAGGTACAGTCCTCTGGGACACTGTAACCCCCCCTTTGTTCCCACTAGTGGCCCACACAATACATGGGAGTTACCTTCCCAATACCCCACATGTGCACACTTTTTACACATAGAGATACCACTTACCCTCGAGACTGATTCTGCAGCCCATTTCGGAGGACCCCTGTAAAACAAGGTTAAACAACATACACAGCAATTTGCAATACTGTTCTAGATGCATTAACACCACAGCCAGTATACAGTATAACAACAAGAAATCTGGTTTATTCAGGGGACAGTAACACGGGAGGGGGGTAATCAGGTTGATTAGTTTAGATAAGCTTGAATCACAGTGCTGTGCACATATATTTTTATGTTCCCAAATGTCACTCTCTGGGTACCCAGGATTGGGGGCTAGCCAGGTCCGTTGTCGGGTTGGCCAGCTGGTGCAGCTGGATGGGGCCCTGTATGAAGAAAATATGTGCACAAACAAATTGTAATCCGGAGCCAGATGGCTTAGTCCACAAACAGAAGCACACAAGACAATCAGTTGACACACTTTGATTAAATGAAGGTGAGGTGAGGTACCCCTATTTGTACTCACAAACCCCAAACCGATAGCTGAATTGAGGAGGTGGCTGTGGAGAGCCAGAATGAACAGAGCATGAAGATGAGACCCCTGGGACAGAGCTCTACTGATTTGGAAAGCAGGTGGATGCAGTCCGACTAGCTCTGAGTCCAGCTTCCAGCTTCAGCTCACAACTCACAGAACAAGGGGAAAAATGGAATTGCGATCCCCTACAAATACTAGGCACATTTATATGTAAAGGAAATTACTATACCAGGCAGCTACTTCTCGATCCCGATTGCAAATACTGCAACCCAAGAGCACACGCAGCAACAGAGTCCCCGACAGGCCGATCACACTTCTGCAAATCTTCGGTCTTCTACGGGCAAGCCTGGTTCTGCACACTTCTTCCTTTTTCTCCACAAACTCGGATTCTGTCCAATGAGTACACGCTAACGGCAACAGGCTAACTTCAGGACCTTACACGTGCTTCCCGTGCGAACTGTACACTGCAGCAGAACAGAGCTCCTACTCCCTTTACAGTCAACTCACATCTGGCCCTCCAAGAACAGTTCAGGGCATTTCCCTTATGCTCCACAAAGGTTCAGTTTGAGGATTCAACTGTCAATCACTGCAGGGCTCCCTTTCTTGGTGCAAAAAGGCACCAAGATCCAAACTACAGCTCCCAGAAGCACCTGCCATACATTCCCCCTTTAAGCAGGCTCCAGGTGAGACTCCAAGTTCTGGTTGGCTCAGGCAGTCTCCATTTTAGGGCTCTCCTTACCCAGTTGGCCCAGATTAGCAGTTCAGGTCCAAAATGGAGGAGCAACACACACTGAGTCCCAGCTGCAATAAAGGTAGGTTAGACAAACTGCAATTTTACAAATGCTCTAAATGATTTCAGGAAAACAGTTACATCTTTCAGATGGGCTCCCCTCTGCACTCTTAGCGACTGCAGAAACAGAGCGATCAGACGGCAGCTCAGGGCAGGATTCGAGCATTAACTATACAGTCCCCCCTTTCAAGATAATTTAGCCTACGACCAGGCAACTCTTAAAGAGACAGTACCAGAGGCTCTAAAAGCACTCACAGATAAATGGCTTAAACGCCAAACACCATTCAGGCTGGAAGCACTTAGCCAGCTCCTGGAAGACTTTTGGGAACCCTCATTTGCAAGGGGGGTTACAGAAGGAAGGAGCTGAATGGGAGACAGTAGAAGAGCCACGGCAGAGAGCTAAGACAGACAGAAGAGAGCATCGGGGTGGAGCAGAAAGGCCCCCAGAAGGACCCCAGCCACCCTTCACTACACCACCATAAAAAAAATGAATCAATTAAATAAAACAAAAATCAATAAATACATTTTATTTACAGGGCTGAACAGCGCAAAAGAAAAGCTTCAGTGAGGCGAGTGTGGCTCGTGCTTTTCTCATGGGAAACTGGAGCATGTTTGCCATTATAAACACTCCTTTATAATGGCAAATAAGAACCTGTGTTGTCATTGAGACACAGGTCAGGAAGCATAGGAAAACCAAGAGCAGTTATACAATTCGCAAGTAGTGTTTTATTATTATCAATAACAATAAAATAAAAAATAAAAATTGTTGAGTATAACTATTTGCAGAGGCAGTGCAAACAGAGAAAACAAAATCCTTTGTCTGAGGGTATCTCTAATTCCAAGTTTCAGTCTCTCTCTTTCTCTCTCTCTAGCAAAAATTATTGCTGCTCTTTTTATAACAAGTCTTAGCATGGCAGTCAGTTTCTACATCCTGAGCTCATTAAGGAGATATCCTGTTTCTCATTAAATGTATCTGAGTTCTTGTCAGTTTCTTTGCAGAGCAGTATTGCAAATAGAACAGTGACCCAAGCTGGCCTTCTGCTGACAGCTCTGCAAAAGAATTTGCAAACAAGCCCGAGAGGAGCTTACACTGCATCTCAGGTTGACCCCCTAAATTCTGTATAGCTTTATGCAATCATTTCAACAGTATAACTATATACATTTTCAAACCAAGAGATCCCAATTTCACTTACAGTTTTACACAAAGATTCACATATATTTTTATAACCACAGATAGGCAAGGGGGAAGAAAAGACAGAAACCGTAAGTGAAGATGGAGAGATAACAAGAGGGGGAGAATTGCAAGACCATCAGAGTGATCAGTTCCTAGGTCTCACATGAACATTTGGTTGTACAACCAGACAGACAAGAGACAAAGAGACAGAAAAGGAGAGGACAGAACAGATTCTTGCATTTAACTCTTTCTGCATAATCAATGGGACACTGCCTTATTCAACACTGTCACAGCTTTTCCTATGGGGAAAAAAGTGACACAGTTATATGTTTCTTAACTACTGTTCAAGCCGTGCAATTTGAGGTGATACCAAATTGTGTTTGTCCAAGTATATGTTTGCTAGGCAGAAACAAGAATGCAAGATACAAACATATAAATATAGGAAATAAAGACCACCAGCCCTTTGAGTTCTTGCCCCCACCAGCTCAATGGGAATGCCCTGTCACCCCCCCTTTCTTCAAGATTCCAGTCCAGTTTAAGCTTGAAGGTGGAAAAAGTTGGCTGACATTACTTGTAATGGCATTGTATTCTAAGTGTTCACCACTCATTCTGTTTACTTATTTATTTATTGCAGTCATTGGAAACAACCTTTGAGCAAGCTGCTCTTTTACAAAGGTTCCACGTCATACAAACAAGACAATGAAGTAGTTCTTTCAGATGTTTTCCCTTGAATCTTCATTCTTTCAGTAACATTGAGTGTCCCCTTGTCCCCTCATCCTTGTGAAGCCTGAGGAGCTGCACTTGGTCTGACAGCACCATTTCTGATATTTAAAGTACCAGTGCAACGAAATTGGGCATACAATTTGACCCTACCTTTTGTTTCACTATGAAAGATTCCAGTCATCTTCCAGTTTTAATTGCTGATGACATTTTCTAGTTCCACCAAAATTTGAGTATTTTATAAATGTTTTAATTGCGGTTTTTCTCAAGAAAAAAAGATGGCTGCCACATATGCCATAGAAATGACGTTGTAGACCTGGAAGGGGTTAGGATTGAGAAAATAAATTAAAAAAACTCACGGCGTGCAGCATTTGAGGTATTTGGCAAAAAGGATTTGACAGGTACGCTAATATTTTTATGAACTGTAACTAAAACTAGCTTTTGGGAAAAACATTTTTCATTGCACTGCTGCTTTAAATACTGTAATCGTGTTGCCCCGAGTCTCCTCCTTTTCCACAGCTAATAGTCCAGTTCTGACAATATTTCTTCATATGTGATATTTTCCAAGCCCTGAACAACCTTGGTTACTGTTCTCTGCACCCTCTCGCTTCTGTCATTATCTTAGAACTGTACAGTATACTCAGGATAAGGTTTGACCAATGATTTGTACAGGGGCTTTACAATACCTTTTGATCTTACTGTTTTATAATCATCTATAAAATGGATAAAGACAGTCCTGTAATGTGATTGGCTGTGACACCTTCCCTGCTATATGTTTTTATTAATATTCAACAGATAAAAATAAATGCCAGAGGTTGGCCCAGTCTCAGAGGGTTGAGGCACAGGGCACCAAATCTCCCACCACACCAGTGACATGGGTTTGGGAATGGACCACGGTCACTCATGGGGTGGCCGTAGGAAGGAGAACTCAGCATGCAAAGACTGCTGTCCTCCTTCGGAGGACAGTACGTACCACTGCATGGCTGACACCCAGCAGAGACTAGGTGGCACAGCAGGTGGTCACTTAGAATTGATGGCCGGATGTAGACTTTGAGGCTTACAGTGTCTTAATGGTATGCAAGCATGTCATTGCATATGGGCCAGCCCTGATCGGGATCCGCTCACCCCTAGAGATAAGAAGTAGTGGGGGAGTCCTGGGGATGGTGGGTGATGGAGCTGGGGGTTGATGGCTGAAGGGAGGGGGGCGCAGCTTGAGAACAGAACAAGGAGTACAAACTGCAAATAAACACACACACAAAAAAACAAGTCCCAGTACTCAGGACCTTGGTTACATAACGTATCCAAGTGCCAAGGATGTACTTTGTCCACTATTTTTTTTCTCTGCTACCCGCTCGCTTTCACCTCCTTCCTTGCTGTAGCGTAACCTAAAAAAATGGAACCCCCATACACCAGATAGTTTTTTATACCCTCTGTGTCTACTCTGAATACAGTCTTGCTCTCCCTCCCAATCTGCAGCACTTACTTACCTGGTCGCTGATCATGCTTGACAGCACAGGATGGAACCAAGCCTCATATTTACTCTTGAATTTTACATTCCGATTGCCCCCTCCTGTCCCAGCAGCACTCATTCTCCCTGCTTGTGCTCCTCATGCAGACATTGACTGTCAAAAGACACAAATGAAAAACTAGTTGAAATCAAAAACTAGTTATAGTATGACACAAATAGGAAAGCACAAATCAAAAACAAGCTATGAAGCAAACAGAAAAACAAATGTAGTTTGAAGCAACAGTACAGAACTAAAGAACATGCAACCTTCACATGATAAGCCCCACTGGGCACAGTAGCACCCAAAGAAATCATAATTCTCAAATGGGAGAGCTCTTGAAAAGCACTCAGGTTTGAGGGCAATATTCTATAAACTCGTGCCACACTTTACATGACAAATAATAGAAATACACAGAACACGGTTGGTATCAAAGTTATTTTAAGACTTGCATTTTATTTGCTTGCTTAATTGCTTTGGAAATTCATTAAATAGGTGCTCAAGTGTTCAGTTGCACATTCAGTTTCACAGATTTCTAGTATAGCTGATTAATTTTTATCTTGAAATATTCAAGCATTTTACATTAAAGGGTGAAGAGAGTGCACTGAGGCATCAGGCTGTATAACCCCGCACTTTGTGAACTTAATCACTTTGTCAGGGGTCACTTGAGCACTTGGCTAATGAATTTCCAAAGCACGCAAATTAGTTGCAAGATTTAGAAGAACTTTAAAACCAACAGTGTTATGTGTGCTTCTATTATTTGTGTGGTAAAGTGAAGCACAGTAGCACCCCTAGTGACAGCCCACCAACAAAGGGGCTATTTGCTACAAAATTAAAAATAGTTTAATAGTTTTATTGTAACCCCCTAGGTGGCATTATCCCAAGGGCTACTACCTCTGCCTGCTTGGCTAGTAGCAGGTTAAGGGGCCTGAGTTCTGAAACGGGTGCCTCCACCCGGAGGTCAGGTTTGGTAGTGGTCAAACTAACCTGGGCACAGCCCTCCGGGACACTGTAACCCCCCCTCTTTCCTTACTAGTGGCTGGAACAATACACAATAATCACTTTCACAATACCCCTGATACACAACACAAGTACCCACACTGTTTGCAGTCACCACCAGGGCTTTCCTCTGGCCCGGCCCTGGGGACCCCCTGTAAAACGAGGTTATACACAGCAAATAACAGCAGTACAGTACTCTTGCACAAACTAGAACCACAGTCAGGGTAAATGCAAAAAAGAGTTAGATCTGATTTATTTAAGGGGCTTGAACAAGAGAGGCGCGTAATCAGGTTTTAATTTGCTTAAAGGCTCTATCAATCAAACAGTTATGCATGCACTTCAGGGTCCATAAACAGTCACACACTCTGGGTACCCAGATAGAGAATGGTGGGCTAGCCAGGAACGTTGCAGCTGGTTGAGGCCCTATGATGGAAGAAAACAACATGCACAACACACACTATTTGTAATCGGAGCCGGAGGACTCAGTTCGTGAAAAGAAAACAACAAGACAATCAGATGACACACTTTTAAATTAGGCTGCTGTTGCAGGGAGCTACCCTGTGATTACTCATGATACCCAAGACTGGACACAGGCTGGACGAAAATCGAGACAGCAGGTGGTTGATCTGGAGTGCCAGGAGAAGCAGGGCCTACATGAATCGCTGAGGCATCATTCCTGTTCAAGCATGGAGCAAGGGGCTGATCCCCAGGCAGGTCTGTCATCGATGGCTTTCTCTGTACAGCGGGTAGTCTGGCTGGGCCAGTGTGGCAAGGCCCCAGCCAAATGGAAACAAATTCAGATACAGTCTGTTTTGGGCTGGATACAGCTTCCAGCAAGCAGACACAGTTCACACAGTGGGGAACCAAATCACGACCCACTAACAACTCACAGCACATTTACATGTAAGGAAATTCTACTGTACCAAGCAAACCGCTCTCCGGTCACGATCGCAAAGTCTCTGCACAAACCGGGGATTCTGAAGCAGCTGGAAATCCTGACAGGCTGATCGCATTCAGCAAAATCTTCGGTCTTCTTCAGGTATGAGCCTGGTGAAAAAAATCTGTGGCTTACTTCGTTCTCACAAACTTGGATTTAGTCAGAAATAATTCTCTTCTCTCCCTCTCAGGGGCAGCAGGCAGACATGCAGGCCACAACTCAGGCCTTTCTGCAGTTCTCCCATGCGAAACTACTCAGACGGCTGCTTGACTGTCTCAAACATGTAGCTTCTTCAGCTCCCAACTTAGATCTGATTCAACTGCTAGCAAGCCTGGGACTTTCCTCTGAATCCAAAAGGTTTGGTTGGCTGATCTGTCTGTCAGTCACACCAAAGGCTCCCCCTTCAGGTGCAAAAAGGTGCCAAAAGCCCAAAACTACAATTCCTACAGATTTTGACTCCAGACAGCTCCTGTAGTCCGGCTCCATTTTAGGTACCACCAGTACTGATTGGTCCAATTCGGCAGTCTAGGACCAAGATAGTGGAGATAAACAAAACAGTCCTTGCTGCAAAGAAGGCAGGTTAGACAAACTACATTATCATTATCACTCTAAATGATTTTCAGCAAATAGTTACATCTTTCAACAGAGATCTCTCTCAGATTACTTATGACTGCAATCCAGGCAGCTCTTAAAGAGACACTACACAAAGGCTATACAGGCACTCTCTGGCAATCACATTTAAACTGCTAAAATGCAGGACACCAGCCTGGCAGTGAGCATTTAGGCAAGCTCGAGGAAGACTTTTTGGGAACCCCCATTTGTAGGGGGGTTACATTATATTTTTTAAAATTGTTTAAATACAGTGACACACAAGACACATTTTATAAGTGGAATAAGGCACTCTGAGGTGCTGTTTATTTAAGCAATAATACCCGAGAGGGTGGGCGGTATTGGGCAATACCGGACCGCCCAGGGGCGTAATGAGGGGCCGGCGCGCGAGGCGGAGGGGCCTGCCCTGGAAGGTCGGTATTGCCCACTCACCCTCAAGTGATGTCGTTTAAAAAATGGGCACAGTAAAAGAAATGGCAGAGAAAAAAATTGTTAATAAAATAGTTTAGTTACATTAAGTTTTGTAATTAAATAGTTCCTCCGCCTGGCATAATGGGATAATATAGCCCTCTGGTAAGTTTCAGGTCCTTCAGATATGTAGTTCATTTTAAAAGCCAGGGTTGTCACGGAGTTTGGCAGCATGAAACAATCATTTTTAAATGTCTAAGTCCTTAAGATATGGCGGGCGTCTGCAGTTCATTTTAAAAGCCAGGGGTTTTCACGGAGTATGAGTATTGGTATGGCGGCATTACACAATCACAATTACGACTTTTTTCTGATCACGGGAGATAATGCGGCACAATGTGGGAATAGGTAAGCTAGAGTAGCTGCTACGAAACAGCAGAGGAGGAGAGATGTGAAGGCTTTATTTTTATCAGCGATCTAGGAAAGTGTCACGGCTTTTTTAATGTCAGTTTGGTTGTCATAGTAAGCCCCGCTGCACGCACAGCGTACACACACCACTTAGAACAAGTGTGTGTGTGTGGATTTAGCGTCGTTTTCCCTTTTTGAGGCGGATTTCATACATAGCGATTTCATACACCATACAGTGTGAAAAACATCAGCGCACAAGTGGGGCTCATCAGTAGCGGTGCTGAGTGACAGAACTATGGGCACGCTTTAAAGCGGTGCAAGTATTTGTATGTAGCGAATGTAAACGCTGTGTAATTACGGGGGTTGATGTTTCAGTTTTCTTTTTGTAGTGTTTTTATGGTGATGTTTTCGAGTCGTGGGGGGGAGGTGTTGTTAAAGGACCTTTCGCTTAGCGAGAGAAAAAAAATGGTGGTTGTTTGAAACGAGTGCCCACTGCTTCAGCCAATGGTGAAGCAGGCTAGGCACAATGATATCGGAGTGGGCATCAGGCAGGTTAGGGCTGGCACTTTTTATTTGGTGGGCATCTATTGAAAGTTAATGTACCCCTGTGGAATGGGTACCAGCCAATCAGATGCCTCCAAATAAAAAGCCCATTTTCTAAGCTGTGATAAATGCACCTCTAGTGGCAGCAAGGGCACTCATTCTGTGGCCTAATGCCTTACTATGCTCCTAGGTTTGCTTTTATCACAAATGGTTTCAATGTTAGTTGAACTCAGATCTTCAGGATTTTATTATGTGTCCCACATTTGTGTTTCACACTTTGAGGGCCAGTGTCCCAAATTTGGGTGGCAAAGTTGAAAGGTATTGTGTAACTAAGGATGAGCAGAAAAGCAAGATCCCCCTCCCCAGTCACATACTCGTGGTCCTTAGCCTGTAGAAAGAGCTTCTGGAAAGTTGTCTGAAAGTAAACTACCCAGTGTCTGAAAGGCACTTTCCAAGAATCACGCTGATCTTGACTGAGGTAGGTGAAGTCGTGAGCAATTTCCACAAGCGAATGCAATTTGAAAGACACACATCTTGGCTCACATGTAATTACACCTGTTTCCACACATTCTCTGCAAGATGTGAACTGTTTCCTGGCTGGGTTGCTCCACGTCTTGTGGCACTGATGAACAAACTGATACTCCTTGTTTACTTTTCTGTGAGAAGAGGTTTTAATAAAGGGTTTAAAAAACTCATTTACATCCTAAGGAAATAAAGATTCCCGCAAATGGCATACTAGGATTTTATTAAAGAACCGATGGAATATTTCTAATCACCTGTTGTGCGTTTTCCATTATGAAGTACCAGCTCTAGAAACTGATTAAAGGACAGATAAAGGGCACTGGGACTAAGGTGGCAGACAGAGCATCACAGTTCTATTATAAAATAAGATTGTATGGAATATGGAAGAACAGATACAGCAAAGAATAGTACAAGTACATGTTTGGACTGTGCATTCAGATGGACATATGTATTGGTTTGTATTTTGATATGGTCTTCATATCCTACAATATTGTTCATGGTCAAGACCATTATTCTGTATACTGTATGTGACCTGTCTTCCACTGAATTCAATAAATGAAGTTAAAAAAAAAAACACTACTACTAGGATTTTTATTTCTAAGTATTCTAAACCAAACAAAAAGTACAAGTCTGTGTTAAAACTTCAAAAGAATAGCAGACACGGGCTGGCCCGTCAGCGCAGTGGCAGAGCTACCGCCGCGGCGCCAGTGACCCGGTTCGAGACGGACTCGGGTGGCTGAGTGGCCGGGCTGGGGGGAGGATTAAGTGCCCAGGGTCTGCTCTCCTCCTCCGGGTGGGGTGGGATGCAGGTCCCGCTGCGATACCACCACCACCACCTGGGTGACCACGGGTGGAGGTGCAGCGAGACAGCACACAAGGGAGGGAGGAAGTCTGCCAGGAGCCGGAACGTTAGCGGGTCTCGACGTGCGTCACTCCTTGGCCCCCCTTACGTGCAGACATCCTGTGGGCTGGGACGAAGAAAAGCAGAAAAACCATGTGCTGGGCTCCTGTAGATGGGACCCGGTTGTCCCAAGATACCCCTTAACCAGGCTCCATAGATGGGGCTGGCAACGCCTTCCGACGCATACTTGAGGTGTGAGGGGGGGGACTAAGGGGGGTCCCTCTCCTCCCCGCCCGGGGGGGAAAACCGAGGCAGGATGGGGAAAGGCTAACCAGTACTCGGAGGGAGGTACCTGGGGCGGGACTACGGGAATACACAGCCTAGGGATCCCCGAAGAAAGGAACCTAGCACAGTGAGAAGGAGGCATAAAGAGAAAGTATATAAAAAAAAAAAAAAAAAAAAAAAGAATAGCAGACACGGGAGGCTAAAAATAAACTTATTTAGTAAGATAGTGTAACCCCTAGGTGGCGCTATCCCATGAGCTAATAACCCGCCTGCTTGGCTAGTAGCAGGTTATGGGGCCTGAGTTCTGAAACAGGTGCCTCCACCGGGAGGTCAGGGTTGGTAGTGGTCAAGCTAACCTGGGCACAGCCCTCCGGGACACTGTAACGCCCCTCTTTCCCCTCTAGTGGCCTGAACACTGTACAATAATCACTTTCACAATACCCCGGTACACTACACAAGTACACACTCTGTTTGCACTTACCACCAGGGCTGGTTCCTTTGGCTCGACCCTGGGGACCCCCTGTAAAACAAGGTTATGCACATCAAATAGCAACAGTACAGTACGTTGAGCACAAACTGGAACCACAGTCAGATTACATGCAGAAAAAGTTAGATCTGATTTATTCAGGGGACTTGAACAAGGGAGGGGCAAAATCAGGTTAATTAGCTTAAAGGTTATATCAATCAAGCAGTTATGCATGCGCTTTGAGTCCCCCCACACACAGTCCACCTCTGGGTACCCAGGTAGAGAAGAGATGGGCTAGTCAGGACAGTTGTCCAGAGTTGCAGCTGGTTGGGGCCCTGTGATGGAAAACGCAACATGCACAGTACACAATATTTGTAATCCGGAGCCTGAGGGCTCAGTTCATAAAGGAAACGAAACAACAAGACAATCAGATGACACACTCAGATTAAGCTGTTGTTGTCGGAAGCTACTCTGGTATTTACTCACGATACCCAAGACTGGACACAGAATGGACAAAAATCGAGACTGCAGGTGGTTGATCTGAAATGCCAGGAAAAGCAGAGCCCACACAAGTCACAGAGGCATCATTCCTGTTCAAGTGTGGAGCAGGGGGCTGATCCCCAGGCTGATCTTTCGTTGATGGCTTCTCTGTGCAGTGGGTAGTCTGGCTGGGCCAGTCTGGCAAAGCCCAGACCTCATGGAGACAAGTTCGGAAGCAGTCCATTTTGGGCTGGATACAGCTTCCAGCAAGCAGAACACCGTTCACGCAATGGGGAACTAACTCACAACCCACTAGCAGCTCATAGCACATTTACATGTACGGGAATTATACTGTACCAGGCAAAGTGCTCCCTGGGCACAATCGCAAAGTCTCTGCACACACCGGAAGCTTAGGGGTAGCTGGAACTCCTGACAGGCCAATCTCATTCAGCAAAAATATTCAGTCTTCTTCATGTTGAGCCTGGCCCACTTCAGTAGCTTACTTTAGTCACACAAACTTGGATTTAGTCCAAAATAATTCTCTTCTCTCCCTCTCAGCAGCAGGCAGACGGAGGCCAAACTCTCAGCCTTTTCATAGTTCTCCCATGTGAATCCACTCAAGATTGCTCTCAGAATCACTTCAGCTCCTTGTTGCTCAGCTTCCAGCTTAGTTCTAACTGAAAACTGCAAGCAGCCCGGGACTTCCCCAAGATCCAAAAGCTTTGGTTGGCTGATTTGGCTGTCAGTCAAAGCAAGAGCTCCCCCTTCAGTTGCAAAAAAGGCACAAAAACTCAAACCACATTTCCTATAGATTTTGAATTCAGACAGCTCCTGTAGTCCATTTTAGGTCCCACCAGAACTGATTGGTCCAATTTGCAGTCCAGGACCAAGATAGTGGAGACAAACAAAACAGTCCTTGCTACAAAGAAAGCAGGTTAGACAAATGACATAATCACTATCATTCTAAATGGTTTTCAGCAAATAGTTACATCTTTCAACAGAGCTCCATCTCAGATTACTTATGGTGCAATCAAGCAGCTCTTAAAGAGACAGTGCACAGAGGCTATACAGGCTATGGCAATCACGTTTAAGCTGCTAAAATGCAGGACACCAGCCTGCCAGTGAGCATTTAGGCAAGCTCAAGGGAGACTTTTTGGGAACCCCCATTTGTAGGGGGGGGTTACAATAGTGCAACATTTTTAAACATTTTATGTCTGCTTTTTTCCCCCATTTCTATACATTAGAGGGGAAGGGCCCATAACAGTGGAGATGAATAGGAGAAGGGGGAAAGAGCTGACTCGATGGGTGGATGAGGTCCTTTTCTGCCGTCAGATTTCTGTGATTCTGTGATTCTGTGATTGGACAACTCTCCTCCCACTGCAGCACACCCTCCTGATACTCCCCTCTTGTATATTAGTGGGTTACATCTGGTGCTCTATTACCTCTGTGCTTTGCTGCCCCCCAGTGGTGGGCCTTCCAGATGGATGAGAATCTCTGATAGAAGACTGATAGCCACCAATGGCAAAGCAAGTCCTCCCCCCTCAACGTGAGTACATGATCAGTGTCAGCTAGCATCTAGGCTTCAGGCATTTGGGCATGCTTATATGTGTTGACAGCAGCATCCTTTTGTGCATCAGAAGATTGCAGGGTGGAAGAGTGCCTGCATGACTGCATCCCCCCCCCGAGCCACCAACGGCGGGGGGGGGGAACACAGCAAATGATGCTGCACTCCCTCTCTGCATGCTGTCTAGGGCTACGGTTCAACCTCCTACCATCGGACTGACTAGGATCCTGGGTTTCGTTCCTGGACATGAAACTGTGTCCCCTCGCCCCAGCTTAGTACTATAGCCAGAGACATGTCCCAGTATATATATATATATATATATATATATATATATATATATCCCAGTATTTCGAATCCAGTGAGCTGCAAGACTGCAGGCAGCATAGATTCACAGGAAGGAGGAGGTCAAACCAAATGAATCTGATGGATTTCTTTGACTGGTAGATCAGGAAAATAGATCAGAAAAAGGCAGTGGATGACCTATCTGGACTTCAGCAAGGCCTTCCTTACTGTGCCACACAAGGGGCTGGTAAAGAAACTGAGCAGGTTGTGGGTGGGGTCCAAAGTGGTGAACTGGGTTAGAAATTGGTTAGTGGCTAGGAGGCAGAGGGTGGTGGTAAACTACACTCACTTAATGATGGAGGAGTGACCAGCAGGGTGCACAGGTTCAGTACTGGGACTGGTTCTCTTTAGTGTCTTCGTAAGTGACATTGCTGAGAAACTGGAAGGTAAGATATGCCTTTTTGCAGATGATACCAAAATCTGCAATATGGTGGATGCTCAGGAGGGGGTAGAGAGAATGAACAGGGACTGCATGACAGTTGTGGTGCAGTGCCAAAAACTGCAGAATCATACACCTTGGACATAGGAACCCAGGAGTTGAATACAAGATGGGGGGGGGGGTGGCAACAGTCACTTAACAGGAAAAGGACCTTGGGATTATCATTACTGACTACCTCAAGGTGGCACGGCAGTGTGACAAAGCAGTGGGTAAGACTAGTGTAATATTGGGATGCATAGAAGAGGGAGGTGGTGTTACCGCTGTATCACATCCTGTTGAGACCCCACCTGGAGTACTGTATCCAGTTTTGGAGGCCACACCTGAAAAGGGACATGAGCAGGGTGGAAGCAGTCTAGAGAAAGGCAACTGAAAAGGTGCTAGGGTTACATGAGAAGCCCTATGAGGAGAGACTAAGGGATGCCATCATGTGCACCGATCAAGAGAGGAAAACAAGAGGTAACATGCTAGAGACTTACAAGTACCTCACAGGGGTGAACAGGGTGCAGGAGACAAGTCTCTTTCAAATGAGAAGGAGCACCAGGACCAGGGGGCATATGATGAAGGTGGGGTGGGGGGGAGTTTAAGAGACATGTGAGGAAATATTTCTTCACTGAAAGGATGATTGATGCCCGGCACAGACTGCCAGCAGAAGTGGCTGTGGCTATAATAGTGGAGGGCTTCAGCTATGCGTGGGATAGACACAGTGGTGCTGGCTGCACCTCTGACAGCTCTGTTCAACCTATCACCAGAAACAGGGAAGGATCCAGGGGACTGGAGGAGGGCAGATGTTGTCCCACTACACAAAGTAGAAATAAGGAAGAGGCAGAAAATTACAGATCTGTCAGCCTGACTTCCTTAGAAGGTAAAGTAATGGAATCGCTATTGAAGGAAAGGATTTGGGGGAATACCTTGTAACCAGTGGATTACAGGATCCGAGGCAACATGGGTTCATAGGGGGGAGGTCTTGCTAGACAAAACTGATCGAGGTCTTTGACTGTGTGACCAGGGAAGTGGATCAGGGAGGAGCAGTAGATGTGGCCTACCAGGATCAGTAAGGTCTCTGACACTGTTCCACATAGAAGACTGGCGAGCAAGCTGGGCAACCTAAGAGTGGGTGCAAAAGTAGTAAAATGGGCAAGAAGTTACCTCAGCAATAGGAGTCAGAGGGTGGTGGTAAATGGGGTCCACTCTGAAGCATACAAGGTGACCAGCAGGATGCTGCAGGGGTCAGTACTTGGCCCGGTCCTTTTCAGTGTCTTTATTAACAACATTGCAGAAGGGCTGAAAGGGAAGGTATGCCTATTCACGGATGACAAAAAAATTTGCAACACAGTGGACACATCGTAGGGGAGCTGTAATGACTGAGGGACAATCTGAAAAAGCTGGGGTCAAGGGAATAGCAGCTGGGTTTCAATGCAGAAAAGTGCAAAATCATGCACTTGGGGCACAGAAACCCAGAGGTAACATACCAATTGAGCAGGACGGTATTAGCAACCACAAGACAGGAAAGAGACCTAGGGGTAATCAGTTCTTTTTTTTTTTTCACTCTCTATTTTTCTGCGCCTCTACTGTCTCCCAACCTCCATTCCTTTAGGCCTCCAAGGAACGCTGCTCCCTGACCCTACCAACTTCCAGGGTCTGCTCCTAGAGTGCCACACTCACTAACCTAGGGGCCCTTGATGGCCGGCCCGGATTACCCCCCCAGGTGAGGCGAGGAGAGAGCCCCCCTTACCTCCCTCTATCCCCAAGAGTGAACTGCCCAGCGGGGTCTGCCCTGTTTAGTCGGCAGGTGGTGAAGCTGGTTCTGGCAGTCGTCATCTAGGAGGATTGGAGAGATGTTTTTCCTCCAGGTTACACCCCTGACGCTGGCATGCAATGAGGAACAAGGAGTCAGATGCACGCCAAGATGTACGTCCTGCTCCAGTCCTCTGCCAGCGTCAACCCTAATTTTGTGGCGTCCCCCTGCTGCACCATCATCCCCCGAGTTCCCCAGTGGGTGGCGGTATTGCGGTGGGGGAAGCTTCGCATCCCACCCTGGAGAAGGAAAGCAAGCCGTTAGGCGCTCAATCCTTCTCCCTCCCTCCCGACCCCCAGCGGCCCGAGTCCGTTCCCGAACCTGGGTCGCCGGCGTGGAGTGAGGTGTGGTGTCCAGCGCCTCAACCCTCAGCATAGATACAAAGACAGAGTCGGCAGATAAGGGCCTATGGCCCACCCAGTCTGCCCATTTGAGCTTGTAAGTTCAGTTTATGTTTTCTTAGAAGTCTGTTGCCCCTTACCCCTGACCTCCAGAATTCCTTTATGTCTATCCCATGCATTCTTAAATCCCGTGATTGTTTCAGCCCCCACCACTTCCTCTGGCAGGGTGTTCCACTTGTCCACCACCTGTTCTGTGAAGAAATTCTTCCTCACGTTTCCTCTGAATCGTCCTCCCTCCAACTTCATCTCATGCCCTCTAGTCCTGGAACATCTTTTTCGCTTTAAAATGGTGTATTCCTGCACCCTGTTCCTCCCTGTAAGATACTTGTATGTCTCTATCATATCTCCTCTCTCCCTCCTCTTCTCCAGGGAGTACATGTTCAGTTCCTTCAACCTGTCCTCATAGGACTTGTGATGCAATCCATGTACCATCTTTGTTGCCCTCCTCTGAACCTTCTCTACCCTGTCTATGTCCTTACATAGGTAAGGTCTCCAGAACTGTACACTGTACTCCAGGTGGGGCCTCACCAGTGTCTTGTATAGTGGAATTATGACCTCCCTTTTCCTGCTGGTGATGCCCCTGCCTATACATCCCACCATCCTATTTGCTTTACCTGCTGCCTTGTCACACTGTTTCCCCTACCTTGAGGTCATCAGAGATTGTAACCCCAAGATCCCTTTCCTGCTTGGTGCATGCTATATCCTCACCACCCAACTGATATATTGTGCCAGGGTTTTTAGTGCCCCATATGCATTATCTTGCACTTCTTTGCATTGAATTTCAACTGCCAAACCCCTGACCATTTTTCAAGTTTCTGCAGGTCCCTTCTCATTCTGTCTACACCCTCTGGTGTGTCTACTCTGTTACAGAGCTTTGTGTCATCAGCGAACAGTGAAATTCTGCCTTCTAGGTCCTGTGCAATGTCACTGATGAAGATGCTGAATAGGACCAGTCCCAGCACTGATCCCTGTGGTACCCCACTGGTCACTCTTCCCTCTGTGGAGTGACAGCCATTTACCACCACCCTGTGTCCTGCCACCCAGCCAGTTACCTACCCACCACACTACTGTCCTGCTCACACCCATATTCCCTAGTTTGTGTAATAGTCTTCTATGTGGCACAGTGTCAAAGGCCTTGCTGAAGTCCAGATAGGCCATGTCCACTGCCCTCCCCTGATCCACCTCCCTAGTTACCCAGTCAAAAAATTCAACAAGGTTGGTCTGACATGACCTCCCCCTGGTGAAACCATGCTGCCTTGGGTCCTGGACTGGGCTGGCCTAGGTAATCATTTCTGATGACCTGAAGGTAGCCAAGCAGTGTGGTAAGGCAGTAGGGAAGGCTAGCAGGATGCTTGGATGCATGGGAAGGGGCATCACCAGCAGAAAGAGGGAGGCAGTATTACCCCTGTATAGATCACTGGTAAGATCGCACCTCAAGTACTATGTCCAGTTGTGGAGGCCCCACCTCTGGAAGGACATACAGTAGAGATGGTGGAAGTGGTACAAAGGAGGTCTACCAAAATGGTGCAGGGCTTGCATCAAAAATCCTATGAGGAAGGACACAAGGAGCTAAATATGTATTTTCTAGAGGAAAGGAGGGAAAGGGGAGATATGACAGAAATGTTCAAATACCGCACAATCATTAATAAGGTACAGGAAGGTAGCATTCGCCATAGAAAAAGAAGCTCCAGGACAAGGAGTTGTGCTATAAAGCTGGGGGGGGCCTCAGAGGAGATGTGAGGAAATACTTCTTCACGGAGGGGGTGGTGGACACCTGGAACAGCCTCTCAGTGGTGGTGATGGGTGCTAAAATGGCAACAGGGTTCAAGCATGCACGGGATAGACACAAGCAGACCTTAGAAGTAAGGCGAGGGAGAAGACCGGAGATCAAGTAGGGTCTGCGGTGGCACAGTAGGTAGGGAATACAGGACAGATTAGGTAGGCCAAGAAGTTCTTATCTGTTGAAAACTTCTGTGTTTCTATGTCAGTGGTATATTCAAAAACAGGTAGGGAGGAGAGAGGGTCAGGAGACCAGTTAGGGTCTGCAGAGACAAGATTAGGCAGGGAACATGTGGGCAGACTGGGTGGGCCAAATGGTCTGTTTCTGATGACAAATTCTGTGTTCTATGTTTCTGCCTAGATATATACCATGACTAAGATATTCAAAGGAGTTGTGCCAGCGCAACCCCAGAAATGTGCCCCGGGGCAATATTCAAAAGTGAGAATTGCACACCACAGTTTCCAATGCGCTGGGACACAAAGATAATGTATGTGGCACATCTCCAGGGGGCATGCCCATGCATATGCGGCACATCCTGATATTCAGCCCAGGATGTGCGACGCATCAGCTGGCACAACCCAGAGATGTGCCGCATACCTGGGCTCAAAGTTGAGCCCTTAAAAAAAGGCTCAACTGCTGGCTGTGGGTGGCAACCCTGCCCCAACACCGTGCATAAGCACCCACAATAGTCCCTGGTGGTCCAGTGATTCCCCCCTCCCATAGCCCTGATCACCGTAATATTCATTATTTTCCTATCCCTGGTGGGCCAGTGGTTCCCCCCTCCCATTCCATAGCCCCAATTGCCGTAATATTCGTTATTTTACTATCCCTGGTGGTCCAGTGGCTCCCCTTTCCCCTCCCGTATCCCCAATCAACCATAATAGTCATTATTTTACTATCCCTGGTGGTCCAGTGGTTCCCCCTTCCCCACCCGTACCTCCAGTCGCCAAAAATATATATTGAAAGAGCCCTGGTAGTCAGCACACCCACCCACATTCTTCCTCAGCTGCCCGCCGAATGACAGCTTACAGTATGTGCTGCAAGCTCATTGGTCCACAGTGTGGACCAATGGGCTTGCAGTGCATACTGTAAGAGTCAGTCACAACTTTTCGAATGATTTCATTCACAAAGTTGAGACTGACTCTTACAGTCTGAATCAGAAGCCCATTGGTCCACACTGTGGACCAATGAGTTTCAGCACATACTGTAAGCTGTCATTTGGCGGCAGCTGGAGGTGGTATGGGGTGGATCTTCCTGCTGCTGACCGGGGAGCTGGGTTGGCAGCGGGTCATGTGTGGGTGGGGTGGATGGGAGGACCACTAGACTACCAGGGACTGGTTTTGTTTGATATCCAGCTATTGGTGGTTCGGGATGGGGAGCAGGGAACCACTAGACTACCAGGGCTCTTTAAATATATATTTTCGGTGATTGAAGGTAGGGGCAGGGAGTGGGGAACCACTGGACCACCAGGGAAATTAAATTAAATAATATCACGGTGATCGGGGGTACGGGATAGGGAGTGGGGGACCACTAGACCACCTGGGATCATAATGATATATTTATTCGGCGATTGGAGGTATGGGATGGGGTGGAGGCACCACTGGATCACCAGAGATATTGAGGACTCACTTTTATGTGAATGGTGATATAGGATGGGGAGGGAGGTACTACTGCAGTCCCTGGTACAGGGACTGCATGCTGTGCAGGGCACCATGTGCATTTAGCTAGCTAGCTCTGCACAACACATGCAAGTGGGGCCATAATGACATGCAAATTGCCCCTTTTGCGCCTTGCATGCATCATGGCCCCATTTGCATATTGGTGTCTGATATCAGGAATTTGAGCACGGTGTATCTCTGATGCACTGGCGCATTTCCCATTCATGGTATTCAGACCTGTCTGGGGGGATGTGCCGGCGCATTGTATCTGCACAGCACACATTATTTTATATAGTCAGAAGAGATGCTCCATGGCACACCTCTTTTGAATATATCCCTTAGTTGCGCTGCACCACCACTTGCACCATTGCTAGTCGCATTTATGAATATCAGGCCCCATATATATATATATATATATAGATATGTACTCTCTACTCCCTTTACCCCAGGTCACACCTAGAAATGAGCCTTGGCTTAGTGTGCCTCTCCCGGTCACCAATTTTCAAACAAACAAATAACTAAATAAATCACAGGAAATCTCTAGGAATTACAATGGAATTTCCTGTGATATATCTGACTATATCTAGATATTTTCTGGGGGATATGTCTGGCTACCAGTCAGTCTACCTACCCCTAGGCCATTGTTGCATTGCTGCTCAAAGATAATTTAAGAATTGGTTAGGTGTGATTCTAACCAGTCTTCAGAAGCTTTACTTTGCTTTAAAGAGCTGCTAACGCCTCAAAGAAAACTTTAAAAAACATGATATATAGGTATAATTCAGCTTGCATTCCTTATGTCATCTATAGCTTTCTCCTCCCCATTATTTTTCACTGAGGAAATTTGCATGAAAACAGAATCTTTCTCCCTTAGAGATCATCTGCCTCTTCAGCTTACTCCCTACTTCAGGTCTTAATCCTCTGTTAAGACATCACAGTCTGTTACCATGGAAGTAACTGTGATGTCACAAGCGTGCATTATGACCTCGGGTAGGGAGAGTGCAACAGGAACAGATGAACTCTTCAGGAACAGATATCTTGTTTTCATGCAAATGAACTCTGTATTAAATAACAGAGAAGAAATAGAGAACTACTATAAAATATAAGTTGAATTTTGTCTAAATATTGTGTTTTGTTAAAGTTCTCATGAAGACATTGACTGCTCTTTAATATTTAGTTAGATGTGCTATTCTAACTAACTATGGTGCTATCTCTTTAATGTGTTTTTTACGTATATGCCTCAGTAATATATAAGAATTCCCACAAAGTGAAAAAAAAATTGAATAAGGTTAAATATAAATGGGAAGCAGACATTAATGAGACTTGGCATGCTACAGAGTGGACTAAGGTGATTAATGCCAATATGTTTTATACCAATGCTAAAAATAAATCCATTCAATCTACAGTTTTAGGTGGGGCATATATTATACCTCATAAACTAAGCCATATAGATCCTTCTTATTCACATAGTTGCTGACACCTCTGCTTGGAGAATAAGAAGTGGATTGATCATTTTCACTTACTATGGGAGTGTTAGGAAATATCATCTTGGTGGTTATGTACAAAATTGGAAGTGGAAAAACTGTTATAGAAACAAATAGCATTTAGCCCAAAAGTATTTCTTTTTAATGATTTTGAATCTTTGAATTTGGATAAAAAGGGAAAAAAATCCTTACTTTGGCTACCATGGCAACGAAAATAATTATTCTGGACCATTGGAACTCCACCAAGCTAATACCCTTTGACTTCAGTAGATGGGGAAGTAACTTTAAAACTACACTGTATTATGAAAAGTTGTTTGAAGATATAGATGAAGATAAGATCTTACAACATACCTCCTGTAATGAAATCATTAAATTTCTTCCACCATTAGTAAAGATATAAATTAGTCTTACGTTGATTTATTCCTGCACTGTTAGAATGTATAATGTATGTGTCTTATATATGGGGTAGGGGGTGTTTTTTTTGTTAAGGATATGTACAATTGACTAAGGAAATGTTTAGGAAGTAAGAATGACTTGTATGATGAAACTTTATATATTGGCGTATTTTTTGACATATCTTTATAAATAAAGAATAATAAAAAAAAGTAATAATTAATTTGATGTGTTTCTTTTTTTTTGATTTACTGTTTCTTCTCCAACCGCCATCCCCTGGTACTTACCCCAACCCCAATTTTCCACATAGATTACCCCTAACAGTGGGGTTTCAGGAGAGTGCACTTTTCCTGGGGAAAGTAGAATCCAGTCCAGGAGGTAGATTCCTAGTTCACGGCGAGGCTTATGAGAGGCCGGTCATCGTCTTGGCACTGTGGTGGGTTTTACAACTATTTTTTCTCCCCAAGGGGACTGCCAATATACAATAATGTGGCATACGCATGTGCAGTAGTGTGCAAGCATACATCAGCATCTGCAGCAGTCCTGACCCCTAGGCAGACTCTGTTGGGCTGCAGTCAGATAGCAGATGATGGAATTCTCCCCTCCCCAAAGGAGAACTGTTTGATGGGATGCTGATTGCTACTTCCCCTAGCTGGTACCCTGTAGCCTGAGCCCATTGCCAAGTGTGGTTTGCCAGAGTACCATGTGAGGCACCTTGCACTGGGCTACATGGGTGGCTCCCATAAGATGTGTTTCTAACCAGTATTCAGAAGCTGTATATCGCCGTTTTACACAAGGCACAATATGCTGTTACAAATTCTGTTCTACACAGCTAAGAAATCATGCCATGTATTATGAGATTCCTCGATTGTTGAAAAAAGTGTCAACTGGCATTTTTCTCCTCCCCTCCCTTCTGCCCCTTCCTCTACATATTCAACATTAAATGCACTTCCCATGAAGCTCAACCATGCCTTCAACAACCCCAGTCTTCTGGACTAGATACTTATTTATCATCCTGATAAAATCACAGCTGCAGGTTAACTTGCAAAGTGCTTTGGTGACCATGATATCACCTTTTGCATCTGAAAAATTTGATGCAAAAAATCTCTGATGAAAATGATTACCTTGCATTCTTACAGGCACTTCATCCTGGAGGACTTCTGTGCTGACCTGTCTACCATCAAATAGGGCTGACTTGATGTGATCTCCATCATAGCTGAAGCTGGGGACTTCACTATCATTGAATTCCTTTCATGCCTGTAATAAACACGCTCCAGTCAGAACGTATAAGATTAAAGGACACCATTACCCATGGATCTCAAAATAAACTACAGAGTTGTTTCTCACAGGGATGATGCCTAGAACGGCTTTTGGAAAACAAGGCCTTACAGTGATGAACATTACTGTAGATGACTTCAGAACCAAAGTAAATCTGCAGTATCAAAAACTAAGACGGACAGCTGTCACAACTGGTTGGAGAAAGACAAGCATCTTCCCAACAAATTGTGGTCTGGACTTGGAGTTAGAAACATTTGATATTGATCATAGAGAGCAAATTAATTAGATCTGAGATCCCTCTGGGGATATTGTTACCTCTCTTCCTGACATTGTGAATTTCTGTAATGCTTGTTTCACTAACCTCAGTATCACCACTAAGCTAAATGACTACTTGGATCACCTTTCAATATATACAGTTTAAAACCAGAACCTCTGGGTGCAACTCTTTAATTTCAGACTAATAGTCCAGCAGAATGACCTGAGTCCTAATGCAGTGCAGACTCCCATGATGCAAACTTCCTTTGCCTTGCTGCATATTAAATCTGCATACCAGTTGCTGTACTGTTAAACTTCTCCCTTTCCTTTGGTGAACTACCTGCAGTCTGGAAGTGTGCAAGAGCTGTTTCTCTCCATAAAGGGGAATATAAAACATTACCTAAACCAGTATCAACCCATTTCTATCCTGTTTACCCTCCCCAAGGTCCATGAGAAATCTGTCTAAATCTGTCTAAATCTCTCTGTTTCAACCACCTACTCTCACTTATGCAATCTGGCTTCAGGAAGAGGCATTCTAGCATTTCTGCTTATTTCAACATCACCAGTGATCTCCATTTAGTCACACATAATGATCTCCTCACTGGGGCCATCTGTATTGACCTTGTCTCCAAGGTCTTTGATTTGGTGGACCATGGACTACTCTTGCATAAACTCAGGAACTTAGATATGTGTCAGTCAATCATCAAGTGGTTTGAAAACTACCTGTTTAGTAGCACCTATTATTGTTCATTAAAGGCACAAGTTCAGATTAAGAAATCATAAATCTAGGCCGGCCCAGTGGCGCTGAGGATTGAGGCACTGGATGCCACACCTCGCACCATGCCAGTGACCCGGGTTCGGGAATGGACTCGGGCCACCGGGGGCTGGCAGGGGAGAGGTTGGATTGAGTGTCCTAGGACTGCTCTCCTTCCTCTGCGGTGGGTTCTTGGGGTTGCATCGCGCTTGAGTGGCCCCCGGTGAAGACTGGGGGAAGCAAAAGATGCGGTGCCAACATGGGGCGGAGTTTGGCAAGATACTTGCATAAGCGCAGCATGTCATTGCACTGCTAGCTCCGGGGGGACAAAAATTCAAGGTGGAAAAAGGGCTGGGCGCGACCAAGCAGCTTGATGGCCGTGCACCCGCCGACCTGGAGGCCTGTCATGGAATCGTGTCGGGGGTTCCGGTGACGGCCGTGCTTGGACCCTTATGTACGAGTGAGCCTGCTCTTCTTGGGTTGGTGGGGGCCGGAGGCTGGATGCCCCCGCCGGAGGCTCAGAAAAATCGAAGTACTATAAAAAAAAAAAAGAAATCATAAATCTAGAAGATCTTCATCAGGGTTATTTCAGTCATCAGGTTGTGTCATAGGAACTTTACCGTCAGTGAAGCAGGATCCACACGGAAGATTTTCAGCAGTACAACTGGGGCCACCCATGCCATCGACATCCGTCAACGTCATCAACCATATAAAGGCATCAGTCAATCAAAATCTTTATTTTACCAGGCGGAATACCATTGAGTAAAACTCATTTACAGAATGGACCTGGAGGAGATACATAGTAGCAATTTGATACAGTTACACTTATATATATGCGCGGCCATCAAGCTGCTTGGTCGCGCCCAGCCCTTTTTCCACCTTGAATTTTTGTCCCCCCGGAGCTGGCAGTGCAATGACATGCTGCGCTTATGCAAGTATCTTGCCAAACTCCGCCCCATATAACCACTGTCCTTTACCCTAGTTGAATGCTCTTGATGCTGTACTATCACCATTGGTACTATGAATGACACTGTATCCTTACTGTATACTAGCTACCTACTATTCGAGTATTGTATGTAAACTGTTTGTTATTGCTGTCATTGTCACTGTTTGACGTGGAACCTTTGTAAAAGAGCTCTGAGCTCAAAGGTATGATCCGAATCCCTAAATAAATAAATAAATAATAAATAAATAAATAAATATTGGCAGATAGTATACAAGTACATAGCAGATTCACACAAAACAATAGTATTTGCATTATAATGGTAGATATATGATACAGATGCAAGTACATTGGCAGACAGAATACAATTAAATGCAATTTATATGCATGGAAGATACACATACAGCAGTGATCAGCTACTATACTAACAGGTCGAGATGTTGAGTCTAATGTAAACATAGCACTTATGTGGGTATGCTCAGAGTATACCCAGAGTATGCACAGTGTATAGGAGGAATAAAACAAATGTTAGAAAAGACGTGGTGGGGGGGTGGAGCTAGTCGCGGATCATGGCGGACACATGCTAGCTATCTCCTCATTGCGCTTTAATTAATTGTATACAAGGGTTGTCATTAAGCTGGCAGAATCTTTTAAAAAAAGGCACCAAAATACTTGTGTGCTTAAATGGCAGTGGTGCGGCACAAAAATAAACAGGCAAAGTTGAATTTTGAAGCTGAGCAGCAGTGAGGTTGGGCAGGCAGAAGTGAGTGCGGCTTGGAGTTGAGCGCGAGCCCCAGCATGAGAGCCAATCCAGGTGAGAGCTCCATCACTATGGCAGACATTGGGAGATCACTAGCTGGCGTTCCGGCTACTTTACTCCAGATGCAGCAGGAAATGAAGTCGGGATTTTTAAATATTACAGCACAGCACACGCACTTACAAAGGGTTGTGACAGGCCTCTCTGAGGCCACAGCAATGCACTCAAACCAAATTGTGCAGCTGGAGACCCGAGTAGGCCAACTGGAGAACACATTATCGGAAGTGGCATCTGAGAGGAATGACCTTATAAAACAACTGCAGGAGATCCTAGCCCAGGTAGATGACCAAAAAAATAGGTCCAGCAGATCTAACCTCCGAATAATAGGACTGCCGGAGGGTACTGAGGGCCGAAACTCTGAAAAGGGCCTTCACACGTTACTGGTCGAACACCTGGAAATGCAGCTGGAGGCAGTGATGTACGAAGTTGAAAGAAAACATTGTGTCGGTCCCTCTCCAAAACCGGGGGACAGACCTCGACATTGCTCGGTGAAATATCTTCAATATGTAAACAAAGAGGCTGTACTAAAGCAAGCAAAAAGTAAGAGGCCCATCCTGTACAACAACACTAAGATTTACATTTACCCGGATTACAGCCGAATTCTTCAAATCCAGAGGCAGAAGTTCGCCACTATAAAGGCCAAGCTGTTTAAAATGGGATGGGAGTTCTCGTTTCTTAACCCGGCCAAGCTGAAGATCGTGAGAGCCGGTCAGCCTCCAAAGTTCTTTCAGTACCCTGCAGTTGCAGCATGTTGGGTGGAGGAAGAGGAGTCCAGAGGAAGGGATGCGCACTCGGCGCCACCTTGATTGATCACAACACAGTTAAGTCCCCATATGTGGGCTCTTATTTCTTTCTCTGTCTTTTGTTTTGGCACAGGCTCTGTTGCTGGGGTAAAAGGTCCTGCACAGGGTGTGTTAATGTAACCCCTAGATGGCGCTATCCCAGGGGCTACTATCCCTGCCTGATTTGCCAATAACAGGTTGAGGGGCCTGGATCCAATGGCGGGTGCCTCCACCCAGAGGTCAGGGTTTGCAATAGTTAAACTAACTTGGTCACAGCCCTCTGGGACACTGCAACCCCCCTTTCTTCCCACTAGTGGCCCACACAGTATATCAGAATTACCTTCACAGTATACACTTACCCCAGGACTGGTTCAGGCACTGGGACCCCTGTAAAATAAGAAGATACAGTGCAGCAATCACAGTACAATACTTTAACATAGACAAATACCTCAGGCAGTATAACTTTGCTGAAACAAGCAGCTCTGATTTATTTAGGGGGATATAACAAGGACAGGGGGAAATCAGGTTAATTAGCTTATCACTTTACTCATCTACCTATGGCTCTGTGCACAGGCCTATCCCTACCAGTTACTGTCCCTGGGTACCCAAGCTCTAGTGGCTAGTCCAAACCGTGGCAGCTGGTAGGGGCCCTTTCACACAGAGAAAAGAAAAATTAGTTAAACAGTCAGCGGTACAGTAATTCCATTTGGATTCAATGTGGCAATTCAACAGGGAGCGACCCTGAATTAGTACTCACGACCTCCAAACAAGATAGGGTCCTTCAACGTCAGCAGGGCTACTCTTGAGCTCCATGAGACTCCTCACGCATTTATATGACAAACTGCAACAGGCAAAAGTCCTTTAATGGCAGCAGGATTCACTTGAGCTACACAAGCCTCCTCACACATTTATATGGTAAACAGTAACAGGCAAAAGTCCTTTAATGGCAGCAGGATTCACTTGAGCTACACAAGCCTCCTCACACATTTATATGGTAAAAAGAAAGTACTATACCAGGCAGGCTGCTTCTCTATCCGATTGCAATTACTGCACAATACCGGAGAACACATAGCAGATTCAGTTCTGACAGACCGGCGCAATTCAGCAATTTCTCCAGTCTTCTACAGGGTGAGCCTGGTTTCTACTCTTCAGATATCCTTTGATTCTCTTCACAGGATGGATTCAGTCCTAACAAGCAGTTACATAAGCTGCAGACGGAACTCGGGGCCTTACACACTTTCCTGACTAAAACTGCACACCAAAAGTACAGGGCTCCTTCCTCTTCACTGCCAGAGCTCAACTGAAACTCCAGCAGACAAACGGGCACTTCCTTTGAGTTCCTCCCAGTTCTTGGCTGGATTGGCTGTCACTCACAATAGACTGCCCCTGTTGGTCCAAAAGGTGCCAAAGTCCAAACTACATCTCCCAAGTCACTGCCCATACAATCCTCTTGTGGCTGGCTCAGATTATGAGTCAAGTTCTGATTGTCCAAGGCACCATTTTAGAGCTACCTTAACCCACACTGATTGGTCCAGTTCAGCAGTTCAAAACTAGAATGGGGAACTAGGCAAACACAGTTCTGACTGCAAAGAAAGCAGGTTAGACAAACTGTATTTTCATTATTACTCTAAATGATTTCTGGCAAACAGTTACATCTTTCAGATAGGTTCCCTTTGCACTCCTAGTGACTGCAAAAATGGAGTGAATTGGCAGCAGCTCGAGTGGTACTCAAGCAGAGAAGCACACAGTCCCCCCATACAAACTAATTATGTCTGCAAGCAGACAGCTCTTAAAGAGACAGTACCAGAGGCTCTAAAAACACTCACTGATAAATGGCTTAAACGCCAAACACCATTCAGGCTTGGAGCATTCAAGCAAGCTCCTGGAAGTCTTTTGGGAACCCCCATTTGCAGGGGGGTTACATTAACTTACTCTCGTTGTTTGGGATACACAAACATGTAGAGTGACTGATCCTATAGGCCTGACTTGTAGGCGATGTGTGGTAAAATCTGTCCATGAAGCCTAGGGAGTTGATACAGTGGTGCTTGGACAACTGATTCCCCCGACCATGCCTAGGAGCTTGGGTAGCAATGGGGCAGCTGGAACTTTTAAGCCATGAGCTTAATGGAACTATTCATAATATATTTTTTCCGGTGTGCTCTTTACCTGCAAGCTGACTCGCATTCAGTTTTGTTAACGCCATGTTATGGTTTGTCTCTTCAGAGCCAGCTGAATTACTTTTTTAGGTGTGCTGGTCTCGGTACTGTTGCTGGGACAAAAAGGGACTTGGAACTTAAGTTAAAACTAATTTTTCAGTCTCAGCTGATAAAATCCTATGTTTTGTGTTTGTTTACTGTAAAAATTATTTTGCAACACTCTTTCAGGGGGTTGTGTTTTATAAATCGCCCCTTGGACACTCTGACTTCCTTAGTAGGAATATTTGCACCAGTTTGGCTCAGTTAATAATACTAAATGGTTAATATCCTTGTACTCATAATATTTACCACCTGTTATTTGAAGGGGAATTGTCTCAAAACGCAGTTGTGCTTTGAGGGGAGGGGTTGGGGGGAGTATTCTTTCTTGTTGGGAGCTGTTATATGGGTAACTTTGGGTGGGGAGGTCGAAGGCAGTTGCAGTGCCTGACCTCAGGGCCTGATGTGCCTCCATACACTGCGCCTGAGAACTTGGCCAGGAGGATAGAGACCTCGGTCTGTTACAGGAGGGTTAGTTTAACTGAAGGAGGGCTATGTTGCCTTAAGGAAGGGGAAAACTATCACTTTATGTCACCTAGATCACGGGGGTGGGTTGCTGTTTTGTGGATTGTTTCTACACGAGAGGGAGGGGGTCTGGAGGATGACCAATGGAGGGCTAGGGAGGGTGGGATATGGTTGTTCCTTGGGCTTTGTTCTCTTAGAAAAAATGGTTCAGGAAGTACAGCAAAGTTGTTCACATCGGGGCTAGAGTCTGATGGATCAGGCAATGGAGGGTGACATTAAAATAGTAACGTGGAATATCAATGGTCTTAAGTCGATCTTAAAATGCAGGAAAGTCCTGGCGGAGGTGTGTAGAATGAGGGGACAGGTTTTACTTCTACAGGAGACCCACTTCTCCGTTCTGGAGGCCTCTAAATGCGCCAAATTTATGGGCGGGACCTGGGTGTCCTCCACTTTTTCATCGAAGGCGAGGGGGGCCTCGATTTGGATACCACGGGGCCTTCAGGTGGAGGTGTTGGAAGAGTTGGTGGACCTGGTGGGCAGGTATGCCCTTGCTAAACTAGACCTAATGAGACAACAGTCAATTTTGGTGGGATCCGTGTATGCACCTAATGTAGATGACCCAGGGTTTTTTCAGCAGCTAGCCCTAGATTTGTCTAAGTGGGAAGGATCTTGGGTCCTTGGAGGCAACTTCAATTGCATTCTAGATACCGTACTAGACCGTTCCGCTGTGTCCCCGGCACCCCTGTCGAGGAATGCTAGAGCGTTGGAAGAAATGCAGGCTGAACTCGGCCTGATTGATGCATGAAGACATGCCAATCCTGCTGGGCAGGATTATAGTTTATTTTCACACACCCATCACTCGTATGCACGGATCGACAGAATCCTGGTGGGGTCCTTTTTATTGATGGGGGTGGGAGAGGCAGTTTACCATACTGCCTTGGTCTCAGATTATGCTCCCCATAGCTTACAGCTACAGGTGTCAGGTCCCTCTAATGCACCTCGAAGGTGGAGACTAGACCCATTCCTTTTGAAGGACCAGGGGTATATAGAATTCATGAAGGAGAGCATACAGGAATTTCTCTTGCACAATGGCAGAGGGGACATCTCATGCGGTGCCAGTTGGGAAGCCTTAAAGGCTTTCATCAGAGGGCAAACTATCTCATATGCCTCACACCGGAGAAAACTAGAGGGTAGGGAACTCGCTGCCCTGCACACAAAAATAGAAGCTTGTGAAAAGGCTCATAAATCAAAACCAACCAGAGCACTGTATACCATTATTCAGAAACTGAAGTTGAAATACAATACCTTGAACAGCTCTCATCTGGAGAAGACTATTCTGCTTGCTAATGTGGGTATGTACTTTGATGGGACGGGGGGGGACTTCTGGCATGGCAAATAAAGAAGAGGGAGGCTGAGAGAACAATTGGGTGTATCTGCAATGCACATGAGGTAGTAGCTCAGGATAAGGAGGGAACTGGAATGGCTTTCGGATATTTTTATAAGTCTCTTTACTCCTCCGAGTGCAACCCCACGCAAAGAGAGTACGAAACTTTATTTGCAGACATACCACTCCAGATACGTAGTCTGGATGCCTCTCGGACACTTGATGATCCACTCACTAGACAGGAGATAGTCTCTGCGCTCAAGACTCTTAAGGGTGGTAAGACTCTGGGCCCAGATGGGCTCCCCATTGACTTTTTTAAAACTCTTAGTACTCTCCTTGTGGAACCCCTGTTTGACATGCTAATAGAGAGCTTGAGGGTGGGGATTTTGCCCCCCTCCACATGGTCTGCCATAATCACAGTATTGCCAAAGCCAGGCAAAGACCCTACTAAATGTGCCTCCTGTCGACCTATTTCCCTTCTAACAGACGACTATAAAATCCTGGCTAAGGCGATGGCATCCCACCTAGATCTTCTCCTCCCTTACATGATACATCAGGATCAAACCAGCTTCGTGAAAGGTAGAAAGGGAGAGCATAACATCAGGCACATGCTAAATATTATTTTTCGATGGGGTCGGGTCAAAAACACACATGGAGCAGCGGTGGTGGCATTAGATGCTGAAAAGGCCTTTGACCGCGTGGAGTGGGGGTATCTTTTCGAGACCCTTAGTAGGTTGGGAATAGGCCCAGACTTTTGTCATTGGGTTCACACTGTATATACTCTACCTCAGGCTCAGGTGGTGGTTAACGGCGGTCTGCCCCGACCCTTCACCCTGGAGCGGGGTACACGGCAGGGTTGCCCCATGTCCCCTCTGTTATACGTACTTTCCTTGGAGCCTCTAGCCGCATCCTTGAGAGCCCAGGCAGGCATCAGGGGCTTTATGGGCAGGGGAGAGAGAACACAAGGAAGCAATGTATGCCAACGACCAGCTTCTCTATTTACAGAACCCGGCGCATGACCTGCCGGCAGTCCATCAGCCGATGAGGGATTTTGGAAGCATTTCAGGTCACAAGGTCAACTGGACAAAAAGTGAGCTCCTGCCGGTGGGGGTGCTGGACAGGGCTCAGCTGATAGCAAACTTGGGGGGCCTGCAGATGGTGTCCCAGCTGAAATACCTGGGTGTCCAGTTGTCAGCTTCTATCAAGCATATCTATGCCCTTAACTTTAAACCCCTCCTTGGAAAATTAGCAGAGGACTGTGACAGGTGCACGTCACTGCCATTGTCTCTGTTGGGTAGAGTGGGGATAGTAAAAATTACAGTATTCTGAGGTGTCTATATTTGTATCAAACACTCCCTCTCAGGGTACCCCAAATGCATTTCAAACTCCTGAATGCCCTGATTCACCAGTCCATTTGACGGGGAGGCAGTGCCAGAATTCGTAGAACCATGCTGCAGTTGTCTTATGGGGAGGGGGGGGTACAGGTCTCCCTGACTTCAGGGCATACTACTGGGCTGCACAGCTTGCCTACCTCCCTACAGGGATTGACACGGAGGTGTGTTCCTGGCTGGGATTGAAGGAGGACTTGCTGCATGGCAACCTGCGAAACGATGTTCTGGGGGGATACCTGAGCTCTCCGGATGACCAGAGATTACTGAACCCTTTCACAAATACAACCTTGGAGATTTGGGCCCAGGTACATCAGCTCATGGGGCATCAGACACTGGCCTCACCATTCTTGAGCCTAATAACTGAAGTGCACAGTAGGGGATCCTGTTCTCTTGCCTTATTACAGCGGCTTTGGAGATGGAGGAAAAAGGGGTTGATCTCTGTAGAACAGTTATATGAGGGGGAATTGATGAAAACCTGCCAGATGGTCTGCAAAAATTGGAATGTTCAACCTGGTGACTTCTTTGTATACTTAAAGGTTTGACAAGTCTGTGGAGATACACTCTCAACGACTTGTGGATGGGCCACCCCTTCTCCTTTTGAGGAAGAGCTCTTTAGACCCCAACCCGGACAAAAGCCTCTCTCAATTTATTATCGCACCATAATGGGCCATCAGGGGGGTCCCACAACCCTATCAAGTTCAGATAGAGCGAAGACCTCATGACCCCCATAGACCGTAGTACATGGAAACAGGCATGCTCACACTATGAGAACTGTTTCCATAGTAACAAGCTCCGACACTTACAATTGAACTTCCTGCATAGAGCCTATGTCACCCCTACTAATCTCCATGCCATAGACAACTCTAAATCCAGGCTCTGCCCCAAATGTGGGACCGAGACTAGGGATTTTCTCCACATGACATTGACCTGTTCAAAAATTGCTCCCTTTTGGCACTCTCTACATGATATCATGAGCCAGGTGCTTAGATATATTCCTTCAAAATCCCTATTGGAATTGTTGTTGGGGGTGGATCCTACCCATCCAAGAGGTGCAGTGAGTGACCCTCTGTGGTCTCTTGTGCTGGTCAATGCCAGGCATACTGTTGCTCAGGTGTGGATGTCCTCCTCCCACCCTACAGTTACTAGATGGGTCAATAATCTTAGGTCCTGCACGGCCCTGGAGAGGGCACAGCTGAGAGCTTTGGGTAGAACATTTAGGTTTCTAGAGGTGTCGCAACCACTTGTGGTTGCAATAGAGAATGGAATATTTCCAATCTAATCCCTAGTTTCTCTCCTACCACTTATGAACTAATTTGAAGTGTATCTAGTTTCCAATTCATAATAATTGTTGCCTTCGATTGTATCACTTCCTGTGGGATGTAGTCATATAGCATTGTAAATTAAATGTTTTTTCAGTGGTGTCTATACTAGGAACTTAATGACCTGTCAAACTATACCAGCTCTGACTACTATGTAATGTACTTTGACTGTACTTTCTTGAACCAAAAAACTGTTTTGAAAAAGAAAAAAAAAAGATGTGGTACTTAGAGGGGAGCGGTGAAAACAACTACATTCAATGAGGCAGGTGAACACTGGGAGGGATAGGTAGGTCAGTCCACGTTGGGGAGTTAGATCAGTTACTTATGGGTAAGGATGAGAGACAGTCAGAGGTAGGATAGAGCCAGAGTATAGGGTGTCATTGATGGAAGCAGTTGCAGGTCTCCTGGAAAGACCACAAAAAGAGGTTTTTGAATGAGAACAATGGCACCGGGGAAGTGAACTTCAGCATTTTTTGTGCATTATTCCAGAGGACAGGGAGGGTATGGCTTTGAGCCGCTCTGCCAAAGCACGTCCTAACTTTAGGGATGGAAAGGGAAGTGTAGGAGAGACTTCTTAGCAGATAGGTACCAGAGTTTCAGGCAGGTATACAGTCCTTGATGTATTGACCCAGCTTATTAGTAATGGCTCTATAGGTCCAGAGCACAGCATTCTTATGTCCCCTTAAACTAAGTGAGCACCATCCCACGCTCTTGTAGAGGGTACAGTGATGTGTTGAATAGGGGGCACCAGTAATAAACCTAAGTGCCCAGTTGTACAGGCTGTTGAGTTTGGAGAGGGCCACATTCGAGCAGTGCCCATACAAGAAGTCTGCATAGTCAATAAGGGACAGAAACGTTGTTTGTACCAACCTTTTTTTTCCCCTCTTGGGTTAGCAAATGCCTGATTCTAAAGAAGATCCCAAGCCTCTGCTTGAGCTTTTTAGAGATTTCTTCGATATGGACTTTAAACGATAGTTTAAAGTTTATCCACACCCCCAGGTATTTAAAGGACTCCACGTAGTCCAGAGGTTCGTCGAGCAAGGTGAGGAGTTTTGGTGCTGTTCCCACGGTACTGGGATTGGAAGAGTTCACTGATGGGGTGAAGATAATGGCCTTTATTTTCTTGGCATTTAATAGGAGCTTAGAGTACAGGAGATTAGCCTGTAAGTGATTAAATTCAGTTTGGAGGTCGTTACATGCTTGTTCCAAGGTCAGGTCTAGCTACATACAGCACAGTGTCATCTGCGAATGAGTGGATATTTGCTTTACTGACTCCGGCGTTTAGGTTGTTTATATGGATGGCAACAAGAGTGGGCCAAGAATGGACCCTTGGGGTACCCCTCTTGGTAGAGTCTTCATAGGGGAGATGTTGGCCCCTGCCTTGACCTGCTGATATTGGTCAGTGAGGTAGTTGGAGAACCATTCAAGGGCAGGATTGTGAATGCCAATATTCCTTAAGGCGGCCAGAAGCAAGGTGTGGTCCACCATATCAAATGCTTTGCTAAGGTCAAGGAACAGTGACCATACAAAGTTCTTGGCATCCAGGGCATTCAGCCAACCATTTGTGACCTTAGCAAGCGCTGTGATGGTGCTGTGGCAAGGCTGGAAGCCAGAGTGGGCTGCATTTAGTAGGTCAGCATCCTCAATGTACCATCTAAGCTGGGAGTTGACCACTTTTCAAGTAGCTTAGAGAGGGTAGGGAGCAGGGAAATTGGGCAGTAATTGTTTAGGTCACTAGTGCTGCCTGATTTAAAAAGTGGTATAGCATGGACAGTTTTCCATATGGCAGGGAGTGTGCCCTGGGCAAGGAACAAGTTAAAGAGATGGGTTATTGGGGGTGACAGGACATAGTAGCCAAAGTTAAGAAAGTATGGCTCAATCAGGTCTGCACCAGGCATGAGCGGCCCCGCTCCCTCCTCAGTTCTTTCCTGCTGTCGACTCGATCGCATGGGTTTCCACGGAAGCTCTGACGCAGTACTTGCACCATTTTTCACCTACAGCTTTTTCTCAGTATTTTCTCAGAATCTCTTTCATTAAAGAGATTCCTTTATTTCGTTTATGTTAAAAGTTAATCCTTTGACCTCACTTTGCCCTCGCTGGTGCAACGGAAAGAAGGTTGCCTCCACAGACGAACACTCCCTCTGTGTCTGCTGTCTTTGGCCTGACCACGAAGTCTCTGACTGTGACCTCTGCCAGATGTTTACCCAAATAACCCTCAGGCGACACAAAAGGCACTTAAAAATTTCTTGATGGATCAACAGGTAGCCAGTTCCAAGCAAGGGTCCTCCGGGGCCCCAGCCTCTTAATCGCCCACAGGGTCGTCGAGCTCCCAGGCCTCTAAGGCCCGAGACAAGTCCTCGGGAGGAAAAGTCATAAAAAAGACCAAGATCACGACTGCTCCCCCTGGCGGTGATCCCGCTCCCCAACGGCGTCTTCTCCTTCATCTTGGAGATCCTCGTCAGCTGCGGCTGCACTGATGCACAAAGTCACTGTCCAGGTCTATGTGCCCTCCAGACCCATACAGACAGTGCACCTGCCCAATTCTCAGGGTGGACGGTCGTCGACCTCTGGGTTGTCGGCCCCTACTTCATCAGTGATGGGCTCATTGTTGATGGCCCTCCCATCAAGGCTTGACTCCTCTTCTTCCAGGGCTACAGGCTCTTTGGGCTCACAGGGCCCTTTAGGTGGGTCATCAGTCCCTGTACCATCGACCACCCCTCTGCTGATGCAGTCTTCAACCGTTGACCTGAGCGAAATCTTAACTAAGTTCACTTCGGTGATTGTGCAACAGCTGGGCGCATTCAGGCTCGCATCACCAGTGCTGTCGATGGCGGCATCATCATCGACTCCTACTCATCAGCTGCGGGAGGCTCCCTGCAGGCCGTCATTGGCACATCCGATGTCAGACCTGGATTTGGAAGAGGTTGACGTCAAGGAGTAGTGCCATCCAGACCTCATGCTTCCTGATGATGATGAGGAACTGCCTAGTTCGACCGGACCTAGAGTACTGCATGCAGTTTTGGTGCCCATACTTAAAAAAGGACATTGCACTCCTGGAGAGGGTTCAGAGGAGAGCAACCAGGATGATACAGGGCCTAGGGGAGAGATCCTATGAGGAGAGACTAGAGGAGCTGAACTTGTACTCCCTGAAGGAGAGGAGAGACAGAGGGGATATGATCGAGGTCTTTAAATATCTGAAGGGAGTGAACAGAGTCAGCATGAATAAGGTGTTCCAGCTGAGGGGGGGCCACGGGGGGCATTCCATGAAGCTAGTTGGTGGGAGACTCAGGGGGGAGACTAGGAGACGCTGCTTTACTGATGGACCCATGGAACGCAGTGCTTGTGGAGCAGGTGGCTGTTGATACAATGGAAGGATTCAAGAGAGGCTGGGACAGATATAAGGAGAAGGTAAAATGGAGATGTGCCAGACCTGAAGGTGTAACTATGTTGGGGGACAGGGTTGGGGGGATTTACGGGGGAGGGGAGGAGGGGAGGGCAGCAATGGTGTCCTGACTGGGTGCTGATTTTCGAGCAGACTTGATAGACCTTTTAGGCCTACTCTGCTGGCATCTTAGTATGTTAGTATGTAAGAAGAGGAAGAGATCCTGGTCTCTGACAGGTCCACAGTGTCTTCTGCCAATGAGGAGTCTGTTAAACACACTTCTAGGTCTCCTTCTGAGGACCCCACATTTTTCAGTGTGATGAAGCAATTGTCCTCAGCCATGGGCTTCCACACTGAGGAAGGGGATGTCACCAGGAAAGAGCTGGTGGACTTCCTTGAGGTCCCAGAGTCTCCTCCCCAAATCATTCCTCCCATCTTGCCTGCCATGGCTGTCTGGCATAGCTCAGACATGGTGCCAGCCATACCCTGCAGGGTGGATAAACTTTACTATGCCCCCAGGGGTTTCTCTGCTATGCTGCACAGCCCGAAACAGACTCAGTGGTCATTAAGGCAGCCCACAACAGGTCTAATGCACCTAAACACCTTAGTTCCCTTCTCCCAGATAAAGAGTCTTGCAGAATTGACCTCTAGGTTAAGAGGGTTTATCCCTCCTTCACCCTCGGGCTGAGGATTGCATACTACCTGTCTCATATGGTCAAGTACCAGAATTCTAACTGGAAGAAGGGCAAGGCTGCCACCCAGGCCCTCCTAGATAACACACAGTCAGAAGCAGGAACTTCTTAAGTGCCTGCAGACAGCTGAGGATGTCAGCAAGCACCTCCTCAAGGCCCTCTATGACATGGCTGACACTACTGTCAGGGCTGCTACCATGGGCATATGCCCACATAGGCACTCCTGGTTGAGGGTCTCTGGTTTTGCTGCTGATGTTTAGCAGAAGGTGCTTAATGCTTCTTTTAATGGCACTAAGCTGTTCGGTCCTGATGTCCAGGATATTATCAACAATCTGCAGGCCTCTGGCAGAGCCATCAAGCCTGTTCACTCTGTCTACCATACTCAACCGAGAGGTAGACAGTGCCCTCCCTTTTGCAAGACAGCCAGTAGACCCGGTGTAGTCTCTCGTCCCCAGGGGAAATGCAGAGCCTCCACTGCCTTGCCCACCCCTCAAATGCTGGAGCAGCTGCCAAGCATCCCAGAAGTGGGGGCCCAGTCCCCACGGCTGGATCTGCCTCTGCTTGACTCCTTGCCAGGCCCCCTTCTTTCGGTCCCTGCTAAGAGGTGGTGGTCGGAGGTCAGTTCTCCCGCCATCTAACTCAGTGGAGAACCATAACTTTGAATGTTGGGATTCTGCGGATCATAGAAAGAGGTCACACCCTTGAGCTCACCGAACAACCTCCAGACACCCCTCCCCCGCCCTCCAATTCCCACACACACACACACACACCTCTCGGCTCACTTGTCTGTTCTCCGGGAAGAGGTACAGTCTGTTCTGCGCAAGTAGGCCATCGAGCCAGTACCCAGACGCCAGAGAAACAAGGGGTTTTATTCTAGATTTTTCCTGGTCCCCAAAAAGACTAGAGATTTGAGGCCCATTCTGGATCTAATGGACCTCAGTCTGTACGTGCAGTGCAAGAAGTTCTAGATGGTACTGATGCCAGGCCAGCTGCCTCTCCTGAAGACAGATGATTGGCTGTGTTCGCTGGACATGCAGGATGCTTACCTGCACATATCGATCTTTCCTCCTCACAGGAGGTTTCTCCGCTTTGCCTTTCAGGGTGAGCCTTATCAGTTCTAAGTGCTGACCTTTGGCTTGTCCTCTGTGCTGTGGGTCTTTACCAAGTGCTTAGCAGCAGTAGCAGCAGCAGCTCTCAGACGGGAGGGATTGTACGTTTTCCCTTATCTGGATGACTGGTTTCTAAAGGCCCCGTCCGGGGAACAGCTCCTGATAACTCTGGAGAGAACTCTCCAGCTATTTCTCTCCCTGGACATTACTGTCAGTCTGGCCAAGTCAGTTCTAGTGCTGTCCTAAAGGCTGTAGTACATAGGGGTGGTTCCTAACTCGAAGCAGGGGAAAGCTTTTCTGCCCCAGAACAGGGCAGAGTGCCTTATGGCCCAAGCTCAGGTAGTCGCTCAAAGCCACTATGTTCCTGCCAGGATGTACCTGAGAAGGCTGGGTCTGATGGCAGCTGCCATACCCACTGTTCCACTGGCCAGGCTCCATATGCACATCCTCCAGTGGACCATCAGGGTACAGTGGGACCAGTGTACTGATGAGTTAGATCACCAAGTCCTGGTCTCTTCCCCAGTCCACAAGGTGCTACAGTGGTGGATGGACCCCTTGAACCTGCTGCAAGTTATCCCATTCCAGATCTCCTCCCCACATCAGATCCTCACCACAGATGCTTCCGGTCTGGGCTGGGGAGCGCATCTTGGCCCCTTCGAAACTCAGGGCTGTTGGTCCCAGATGGAAATCTCCCTGTATATTAATGCCCTGGAGATAAGGGCGGTGCTCTATGCATGCAAGCCTTTCAGAACCACCCTGCCCTGAGTCAGCTGCTGGTGCAGTCCAACAATATCAGTGTAGTGTACTACATCAACAAGCAGGGGGGGACCCATTTGTACCCCCTATGCAGGGAGGCCATGGGATTGTGGTACTGGGCATTAGAGCACGGTCTAACACTCTTGGAGGTCCATGTACCAGGCATACTAAACACTCTGGTGGACAGCCTCAGCCTGAACCAGTCCAGTATGCATGAGTGGGAGCTTCTCTCATCTGTTGCAGAAAAGTTGTTTGACAGATGGCATTGTCTAGAGTTGGACCTTTTTGCGTCCCCACTAATTGCAAAACTGCCCAATGTTTGCTTGCTAGATCCAGGGCCTGGAGTTTTCTGGTGAGACGCGTTATCCCTCTCTTGGAGCAGGAGGTCCCTCTATGCCTTCCCTCCATTTCCTCTAATTCAGAGGGTGCTAATAAAACTGTAGATGGAGGGGGCCAGCATGATTCTGGTAGCTTCATTCTGGCCGCGGCAGATATGGTTTCCATTACTTCAGCAGCTGGCAGAAGAACCTCCATTTCCTCTCCCACTCTGCAGGAATCTGCTGACTCAGGCTCAGGGGATCCTGGCCCATCCAAACCTCAGGTCCCTTCATGTGCATGCTTGGCTCCTGAGGACATAGCCATCATCAGGTTTGGTGTTTCCAATAGAGTGGAAGATGTCCTGTTGGCCACCTGGAAGCCTTCCACTCGAGCCACATATGCTGTGAAGTGGAAGTGGTTTGCCATCTGGGCTGACATACATAATCTGGACCCTTTTTCCTGTCTGGTGAACCATATTCCGGACTACCTGATCTTGTTGTCTGACTCATGTCTCCAGTTCTCCTCCCTCAAGGTGCACCTTTTGGCTATTTCTGCCTTTCAAGAGCCCATGGGTGACCGCACGACCACTCAGCTGGATGTCTCCTGTACCTTTTTAAGGAGCATCCTACATCTGAAACCCCCAATCTGTTCTCCTGTCCCGGCTTGGGATTTGAATTTTGTTTTGGAAAAAATGCACCCTGTCTCCTTTTGAGCCAATCGTGACTTATGAACAATGCTTTCTCTCTTGGAAAGCATTACTTTTAGTTGCCATTACTTCTGCTCAAAGAATTTCAAAGCTTCAGGTCCTCTGGTGTGAGGAGCCATATTTGACTTTTCACAAAGACAGGGTGTCTTTGCACACAAATCCTAAATTTTCTCCCTAAAGTGGTCTCTGAGTTTATACTCAACTAGTCTATCCACCTTCCTGTTTATTTTCCCAAGAGTGCCAATCCAGGGGAAGCACTGCTCCATACTTTAGATGTGCACAGATTCTTTGAAGTACTACCTGCTTTGCACCAAGGATTGTAGCAAGTCAAAGCAGTTGTCTGTTTCCTTTGCCCCTGGTAGAGAGGGCGCTTCAGTTTCTAAACAATTTTTATCCATATGGTTGGCAAATTGCATTGTGTTCTGCTACAACAAGTATGGCAAAGAATTGCCTGAAGTAGTTACAGCTCACTCCACAAGAGGCATGGCTACCTCTGTGGCTCGTTTCCGAGGGGTCTTAGCACGGGGCATCTGTGCAGCTGCCACCTGGAGTACCATCCATACTTTCACCAAGCACTGCAATCTGGACATTGCCTCAAGAACCCTAGCAGGTTTTGGCAAGGCTGTGCTGCAGGGCCTCCAGTCTTACGTTTTATGATTGGCCTTCCTCCCAGGCTGTCTGTTTACACCTGTAATTGCTTGGGACTCATTCCTATGATGTGACCTGATGACTGAGATGACTCTGACAAAGATAGAACAGTTACGAAAGAATTTACCGTAATAGTAGATCTTCGAGGGGATCTCAGTCATCAGGTCTGCTTTCCCTTCCACCATCCCCCTTCTTGGGGCTGTTGTCTTGGAACTGACTGTCTGGTGCATCCAGCCTTTCATATAGGCCTGGGCACTTCTCTCTCTCTCTCTCTCTCTCTATCCTCGGTCCCCCATGGCTAGAGCTATGCTCCCTTTGTCTCTGGGGGAAAGAACAGAGGAGGGAGCGAGCTGCTCACGCCTTTATAGGGTTAATGATGTCGACGGACGTTGATGGCATGGGAAGCCCCAGTTGTACTGCTAAAAATCTTCTGTGTGGATCCTGCTTCACCGACGGTGAAGTTCCTATGGTATGACCTGATGACTGAGATCCCCTCAAAGATCTACTGTTATGGTAAGTTCTTACGTAACTGTTCTTTCCTTAAAGTGCTATACTTGGACATTTACTGTTTTCCAGTTTGGTTAATAATCTCCTGAGGCACCAAGGGAGGTGTCATGTACACATGTATAATATACATACCATACTTTAGTACAGTGTACTGACCACCCTGGGTCAGTACAGTCCTCCAAGCTAACTTTGATATAATTTTCTCCTGGTTTCTTAATAATCACCTGATCTGTAATGCATTTAAGTACTTATACCCCCTTTCCCTCACTCCTGCCCCCCTTTTTTCTCATTCCCCCTCACCCTTACATGTTAGTTCTATCTACCCTCCCTCTCCCCATTCCTACCCCTACTAGTTACCTTGTTTTCCCCTGTCTTCACCTCCTTCTCTCCCTAAATATTTTCCCTATTTGTCCTACCCTTGTACTCTTGCTCTACTTTCCCTCCTCCTTATCCTAGTACACAGTAACCTTGGTGTGTGCCTCCATGTCACCACTGTCACTTAGTTTCTCTGCTTTTCTCTATCTCCTCCCTAGTACCCTTGGTGTGTGCCTCAGTTCCATGTGATAAGGGCGATTTGTAATTGCCGAACGCCCTTATCGTAACCCCACATCGCTGAAATTAAATGTTGGCGATGTGGAATCTGATGCAACCAAAAGCAGACAAATTACTTTTTTTTCCTTTTATGAGGGGAGATCCCTGCACCCCTTCCCCCCAAAATTAGGATTCTCAACTCCAGGGGGGATGCATGTCGGGAGGGGGTGCATACTGAAAAAAAAAAAAACACTGTCTCGGGTCAGGTGCAACAAAACGTACTGGTGCCCGTTCCCGAACCCTGCATCCCTGCCACCACAGGCCAGCATCTAGCCCACCACGCCATGATGCCACCTCGCCGACAACCCGTGGCACCACCCCTCACATACCCTCCCACCCCATGTTTGGCGGGCTCACTACCTTCACCCATGTGCACATATATGCGCACGACATCCTGTCACCTTTTCGTGACCCACCCCATCTGGTCGCCAAACCCACACCACCCCACTGTCGGGGCAGCAGCTTAAAGTGGGTCGCCGTTTCAGCAGGCACCCACTTCCTATGCGCCCCTATCACAGGATATCATGTCTGTTTACCACCTGTTGCACCTATCTTCTCTGCTTTCTCCCTATTCATCTCCATCTAGGTATTGTTGCTTGTTGAACTGTTTATCCTACTAGTTTACTGTGGTGCAGTCTGTTTACTCTGTTTCAAATTAGTATTACTGCTTGTAACTGATTTTTTCCACTAACCTGTGTCAATCTATTGTTGTACAGCTAGTTATCTAATTTAATTGGGCTTGCAACTGTACATTGTTCAGTTACTTCTTTGTACCACTGCTTATTGTGCTATGTATGTTTCGGAAGCACCAAGTTTGGTCGACAGCGACAATGCCGACCTCCCCCACAGCGACGGCACAATATCAATGCAGGTATTGTGCCACCTGTTTTAAGGGTGTTTTCTGTGGGGGGCTGCACCCCCCACCCCCCATGTGGGGGGCTCTACCCCCCGGACTTTAGGATTCCAACTCCAGATCGGAGTTGGTCCGTGGAGGGGGCGGAACACTGGGGGAAGGCGAAACACGGAAAAAGGACCATTACTGTGAATGTCACCGTAATGGTCTTTTTTACTGTTTTGCCGTCAGGGTGTAGATGAAAAGTGGTGCACCGGTATGTTTCCGTTGGGACTTGTGTCTGTACAGCTTGTGATTTGCCACTTTTATTGGATTGTAAATTATTTTAACTGTTTGATTCTGTGCCATTGTTTGTGGCGCATGTCATGCCTGAAAACGGTCCTTGGATCAACGCACTTACCCAGTAAACAAAGACTTAATAAGTAAATAAATACATTTAAAATGAAGACCAGGGTATTTGGATCCCAAAACTTGTTGATGTGCTTAGCTGACACTTTTGTTATCAAGACGTCAAAAGGTAACTACTGACTTTATTTATTTATTCAGTTATAGATCAGAAGTACATCCTTTGCGCTAAAAGCTCCTTTATGAAGGATCCTCATCGTACAAGAAAAAGGGGGGAGACAAAAAATAGTGGGGAACATTCGCAGTTGAAGAGCATTGTCAGTTTTAAACAATTAGGTACAAAGAGTAAATAATACAACAATACAGGTGTATTATCAAAGGAATCACAGGTTCAGACAACAGATTATTAGGGATCACGTCCCACAGGGAGGAGGGAAAGTGGTAAAAAGAGAGGCACAGAAATAAGTACAAGTGAGTGAGATAGTAGATGCAACACAAGCGATGCACCCGAGGTCTAGCTAGGTGGGAGGAGAATAGGTAGAGCGCTGATCACCAACAAAATAAGGGAGCCAAGTTACTCCCTTACAGAATCCAAAATGGCACAGCAGTCTTTCTTTTATGAGAAAGAGGGACTGTTGCTTAAACTGCATTGGGCTCACCATGGCTCAAAAATGCCTATGACTTAAAAATTCCATTGTTAACTCAACATAATTGAGTAGCTTAGCAGAGACGACCGCTATATTTAGTTATTTATTGAAACATTTGTATCCAGTGGGACAGCCACGTGAGATGCAGTATCTCATTTTTATTTGGCTTTCCCAAGATGTAACAATATGTACATGGAGTTACAGTAGTTATAAACTGGCATGAGGGAGGTTTGGGAAGGAGACCAGGAGGCACTTCTTCATGGAGAGAGTGTTGGCAGGATGGAACGAGCTGTCAGAGGATGTATTAAACCTGAAAACAGTTGGAGGATATAAGATGTGGTAGGATAAAATCAAGGGGAGGGTAAAGAGGAGAAGAGTGGGTGGAAGGTGGCTGTTTAGGAGTATGGGGGGGCAGAGTCATGGTGGAGGGTGGTGTCTCTAAACACCAGACATCTTGGGGAATAAAATGGCAGAACTGCAGTCATTGTTAGCTAAAGCAGAGGTAAACATAGCGATCATCACAGAGACTTGAGCCACGCAAAACCACGACTGGGACCTAGCAGTTCCTGGGTATTTATTTATTTAAATTTTGTTAACTGGGTAAGTACACTGGCAACACAAGGACACCTTTTTCAGGAATGACCCAGGTACCTGTAAGGTACACAGTGCCAGTACAAACACAAAAGTTCGTAATACATTCAGAGTTTACAGAGGAGCACTATTCTTACACATGGGTAGCCATACATATGGCTTTCATGGAATGAACAAAAGAAAACAGGTAGTCAACTTGTAGCCACATTAGCCAAAACAAGTGCAAACATGATTGCCCAGCAGATAACTCTTATAGCTAGAAGAGAACATGTTGGGAGAAGGCAACTGCCTGATTGACACAGGAATTTTGTTCCATAGAGATGCTGCTCAATAACCAAAAGAGCTTTGCCCCATAGTAGTCCAAAAAAGTGAGGTAGCCAGTAAGTAATTGTATGTAGCGTGTGAGTCAGACAGGTTAACCAATTTGACCAAGTTGTGGAGATAAAGAGGGTTTTGTTAGGAAAATATGCTAAAGGCAAATTTTGTGAGTGTCCATTGGGCTTTGTCATCAGTCTGGAACCAATTTAATGTACTTAATGTGGCAGCGGTGGGACATAGACCTTTGGGATGTGGTAACTCTGGCTACCTTAAAATAAAGGTTGCATTTAACATTTACAGCAGATTCCAGGGCACCATCAACTACAACAGCACCATATTCAGTCAAAGACAGTAGAATGCTCTTTGCGATGGCTAATCTAGCATCAGGGAACCAAGCTTCTGGTGAATTTGAGAGGCAGTGCTGTTCATGTTCTTGGTCTCTACCTGGACCCTCACCTCTCCTACAATCTCCATATCAACAACCTCATAAAGAAGATTCATGTTAAGCTTGGTCTTCTCTAGAGGATCAGAAAGTTCCTGTTTCCCACTTCCAGACTTTGCCTTGCTAGCTCTCTTCTCCTGCCTCTTATCAACTATGGATCCATTATCTTCTCTCCTCCCACCTCATCGCTCCTGTACTCCAAACTAAGGTCTACTTACAACAGTATTGCTTGTTTCATCACTGGTCTCCCCTGGAAAACTCAACACTGCACTCTTTACTCCTCCCTCGGCTGGCCCACCCTGGAAGGGAAGTTCCATTTAAAAATGCTCTCCTTTCTCTACAAGGTTTACCTCAAATTGCTGCCATCCAGTGTTAACTCCCTGTTCCCACTCTCAGCCCCTGAGCGGTCTACCAGAGGTGCCACCACCATAGTCTTTGACACCCCTTTTTACCAGACCCAGCAGGCTCAGAACTCAGTCTCCTTCAAAGGCACAAAGTTATACAACAAACTGCCCTCAGTAATTCAGGCTTATAGGTCTGTTTACTCTTTCAACTCCTTCCTCAAAGCTCACCTTCTAAAATCATCCAGCTGCAGTTGCCCCGGCTGGCATCTATGATAAACTCGGCTGTCACCCTCACTGTTTCCACCCCCATTGCCCCTCCATCTCCCCGTCCTCCTCCTTCCCCAAACAGCAAAACCTGAGCCCCACCTCACACACCCCTCATCTACTTTTTTCTGCACTGTCCCCACCCTTCTCTCCTAGCCATCCCAGCGTTAGCTTAAGACTTCCCAAATGCTACCAACTCTGGTAGACTTGCACTATACCCACATTCTGCACTTTAGGGCTTTGCCTGGTTTGTTTCTTGCCTTCCTACTTTGCAATTCACTCTCTGTCTTCCATCCAAATATTCTTGCTGCTTAATTCTCTTATGCTGCTGTGAACATTATTGTAAATATCTGCCTCTTTTTTTTGTTGAGCTGTACTGGTGCCTCTGCAAATATGCATGATCTGACTGACTCTTATGTTTATTGTAATTGCCTAATTCTCCCTCATTGCTGTAAACATTATTGTAATAATCTGCCTCTTCTTTCTTGTTTAACTGTACTGATAACCTCCGCAAATATGTAGTATCTGACAGTCTCTTATGTTTATTTAACTCTCCTGCTGTATTCCTCCACTGGACATTTGTGAAAACAGGCATTTTTGCTCACATACCCTCCAGTATATAAATAAAATTGATTGATGTGGACATCAAAAGTGAGACAAGGATCAAAATGGATTCCCAGACACTTGAATGCTGTAGCTGATCACCATTTTTGGTGGTAACATGGAAATCAGGTGTAAATTTCTTAACCTTAGAAACTAAGCCAAACAACATGACCTGCGTTTTTGGAATTTTAAGGATCAGCCTTTTAAAAAAATAAAATAAAATCTTGTGGTACATGGAGGCAGCTACATAGGGTGCTACTGATTACATTGATGTCATTGTCAAGCACAAACAACTGCATCATCAGCATACGGAAGTGTACTAACTGTTGCAGACTTTGGGCATGCTGTTTTTTTTAACTTAAAGTATTTACTGGCTATAAACACAGTTCACAATTGATACATAAGTGTTACAAATTTGCAATCAATAGAATGCTAGGATTCGTATATGACATTATCAATTGTGTGTTAAAATAATTATTCACCTGAACATAATAGCAAAAGCTTTAACCATACATAAAACAACATTGACCACTAGCGTGTCTTCTCCGTCTCCTTTACACTGTATATTAACAAATTCCCTAGGCATCATTCCATCTCTGTTATATAGGGATCATACCCTCAGGCATAGTTATAGTTAAACTAAAGTCCATCTTTATGTCCATCAAGCAGGTCATCCCATAAATAAATGTTAGCTCCCCTATTTCACAGATACAGTTAGACACTATAGCTCATTTAGGCCTAGCAACCCCCTCAGTGAGCGATGATAAGACACACTCTTTGTCGTGAGTAAAGTCTCCCCCTTGTACTCCACCCACCCCCTCACCCCGTACCCAGCATTATTTTGGGGATAGGGGCCTTTGGGCATGTTGTTGATTAATATTGAGAACAGCAGGGGTCCTAATATAGAAACCTGGGGGATCCCACAATTAATATCATTGGCCCCAGAGAGAGAACAGCACCAAGACTGATCTTTTGTCTCCTGTTTGTTAAGTAGTCCCTGAACTAGGAGATGGAGGGATCACCCACCCTTAGACCATGCAGTTTACAGAGGAGAAGTGCATGACTGACGAGTTCAAAGGCCTTGTTAAGGTCCACGAACACAGCCTCTGGGTTAGGATTGATACCAGGGAAGCCACGTCCCAAGGACCTGGACCAATCTAGGCAAAAGCCAGCTAACAAAGGACCTTGAAAAAACTGACAAGGCTTAAAGCAGTCTGAATTTTAGTTATAAATGAAACAAGCTAAAGTCAAGCTGAGATCAATTAATTGGAACATTAGAAAAAGTATATTTTGCAAAGCATTTTTAATAAGCATCCATCAGAACTTGCAAGGGACGTCTTGATACAGTAGTTACTGACCACTGTAATAAAAGCTTGTCTCCTCAGACCAAAAAAGTAGAAGAAGGGAAATGACTATGTAGAAGCTGTGAGGGGTGCCAGAAACCAAATAGTCATTGTTAAGGGATACCACTGACCATGGACCTGCTAGCAGTATAACAAATAGGCCCCTGGTTCCCTTCAGATAATTTTGAATTTCTTCCTCTAAAGTCCCTTCTGAAAAGAGAGCCCCTACAGCCAGACTATAAAAATCTTAGATTTTAGTATCTCAACAGGACAGTCTGAGAAAGCTCTTGGAAGATAGTTGCCGGGTATTTGTCTTAGCTAGCACTGGCTGGGACAGTTGACAGGGCTTCGCAGAGTAGTAAGAAACTGACCAGCTCTTGGGTTCTAGTATCAACAAGCCTCAGATGTAAAAACATTAATGGTCATATGCTGTAGGCCAGGGAAGACTACTTTTTTGGGGATAGCTGCTTATAATATGTGTGCAAACACTGTGGCATAGATTAGTTTAGAACATTGCTTTATAATAGGAATCTCTATTTATAAAATGAACATGCTTTTACTATGGATAAGCAAGCAATAATATCTGACAGGGTGGGCAGTATTGGGTAATACCGGACTGCCCAGGGGCATCAATAAGTGCTTGCCGCCCAGGCGGAGGCCTTATAAGAGCCTGGAAGGTTCGGTATTGCCCTTACCGCCCACCCTGGAGGGTATTATTGCACTTAGAAAATGGGCTACTGCAGTATTTTTATATAAAATGTAATTAAATTGAAAAATAAGTTAATCAAATAGTTTAAATATAAACTTTTCACTGTGAGTTGTAAAGTAGTCCCTCTTCTCTCGTCTGCCCCCCCCCCCCAGTTTGTTGTTATACTTCACCCTATTGTTGGATTTAAAAAAAAAAGCAAACAAAAACAAAAAGGTTTCTATTCATCTTTTGTGTCACTTTTTTTCTGTTGGAAGTTGTAACATTGCCAAGCATAGTGAGACGAGAAGTCTTATGTGGCATGGCAGCAAATATGGGACTCTAGATGCGGCTATCTCGAGCACGTGTTTCATGTGGAAGCCGAGAAGGAAATGCCTGAGAAATGTAGAAGAGACTGGATTTATTTTAATTGAGTTAACACTGAGTCCCGCTATTGTGGGAAGCTGCTATTGAGTATTTAAATAGGAGCCAAAAGGAAACTGTTGTGCCGCACGGGAGATGCTTGACTGAACACGAGTATCGAATTCTGTCGGGTATTTAAGAACTCAGAATCATTGGTGAGTAGCAGACAGTCATATAACTACAGAAATAAAATAAATCTTCTTTGGTAAATTATATTTTTCTAAATAACAGATTATGAAATGGGTATACAGTTTGGGGGGGGGTCAGTGTGTCTCCAAACAGGTTCATTTTCGGAGAGAGTGGGTGGCTAGCTGTAGGATGGAGAAGTGAGTGCACGGTGGACAGTAAATAAAAACTAATACTGAAAAAAAATGTAGCGTAAAATAAGAACAACGGAGGTCGATGTGTGGTTTTGTGAAACAGTTTGAAATGGGAAGTGTTGGCACTTGGGACTGGGAGGACAGTTTCTCTCACTAAGCGTGAAAAAAAAATGGTGGTACTTTCAAATTTTGTTTGTGGCGCTATAACCAATCGTTGAGAAGACTGGGCAGAAGGATAACACTTATGAGGCTGGCAAGGTTGGCATGGCTGGTACTTTTAACTTACAGGGCTCTCACTGTAAGTTAATGTACCCCTGCCAGCCAATGAGATACTGTTTATTCCTAAGCCCATTTTCTAATGTGCATGTATGTATGTATCCTACTTAAGATAAGCCATTCTTGTACATCAGATCCAAAAGTTTGTGTCAAAAGCCAAAAGGCTGCTAGGATTGGAAAATAGTTATCTGCTTATTGTTTTAATTGGTAAATAAAACAATCATTTTATCATAACATTTCTAATGAATCTTTCTGATATGAGACTGTAAACATGTAATTTTTCTAGTCCAGTGGTAGGACTATGCAAAGAAATAATAAAAAACACTTGAATTATGCCAGTATGCCCTATATCTATTCTATGACATACATGTACAGTAAATTGAGTCCTAATATTGTATCATACAAATCCTGGCATCGGCATCAGTTCTGGTACCAATTCTGCTTTTGGTACTGGTTCAGGTGACAGCGTGCCTTTGTCCATGGATTGGTAGACTGTGTTCATGAACCTCACCAAGGCTGTGCTAGTCCCATGTTTATTTTTTTCTAAACCATGTTGTTCACTGCATAGCAAATTGTGTTGATCCATATATTAACTGATTATGCACCAGTTTCTCTTGCAACTTAGCTACAGCTGACACTATGGAAATTGGTCTGTAATTATCAAGGGATGTCTGGCTGCTCTCTTTATGTAAAGAAAAGACATAAACCAGATTCCAAATATCAGGGACTTGCCGTGTCGCAAAGGACAGATTCATAATTTTGGCTGTAGGAACAGCAGTTTTGGAGGCGCCAGTTTTAGGAGCTTTGGTGCCAGTTTGTCAAGCCAAGTGACTTGTCTGCTTTTAGGGATTTTACAAGGGTAGGACCACTTTGACAGATACTTTCCTGAGGTGAAATACTGGCCAGGTTTTGATGCACTAGGAGGGGCATCATGGGGAGCTCCCATGCTTAGATGATTTCTGTATTTATCAAGGTCACATAAGCTTTTGTTCCAAAGATTTGCAATAGCCTCAAGTTCAGAGTATTTGTTACCATCTTGTTCGTGGGGGCAGATTCAACAGAAGGATTCCAAAGCGATTTGATGCTCTGCCAGAATTTTTATGGAACCCTAAGGTTCTCGGCTTGTGTTTTCAAATACATGCTTTTGGCCTTACTGACAGATTTTATTTACATTTATTTCTCAGCCATCTGTATGCCAGCCAATCAGCTTGTGCACTGGTTTATCCTTTGTCTCTTTGAACAGTTCTTTATTAAGCCAAGGTGATGATTTGCTTTCTACGTTTAGTGATGGAGGTGTTGGTTTAGCACAAGAGTAAACTCATGGGAGAAAAAAAATGCAAGGCAGTGCCAATGTCTCGTATAGAATCCAAGTAGGACCAGTTAGTCAAAACAAGGACATACAAGAAGCTATCCAAGACAAAATCTGAGCAATTACGGAAAGTGACTTCTTTTGGTATGGGTGATCAATCAGCACCATTATACCAGAGGAATAGCTGCATGACCTCTGACAGGGTCTGGCAATCAGCCATACATTTTTAATCTAGAGTCATTTCTGACAAGCAGCCAGTCCAGAGGAGAATCAGGGTTTTAAATAATTGATTAGCAGTTTTTTCTTGGGACGATACTAACTGTACAGAAAGTATTTATATACATTTTCTAGAAGTGCTGTGTTTGTTAAATACAGCGAGGCAAGAGCTATGCATTTTCACAAAGATTTAGCACTTTTATGAGCAAAACGCTAATCAATTTTTAGAGTTAAATGAAACCCTGAGAATGGATTCCCATTTTATTATTCAGTCTGGTTGGACTGGTGATCAATTGCTTGAGGTGGCAAATGTTTAGGATGTTCCTGTGTTTTTGAGCCAATTCAAGTTTAACAGCAACTTGAGTGATCCAAATGGATTAACCATACTGATCACATCCTTAAGTTCTTCAAAACCTACTTTTGGAAGGTTGTAGATGCAACAAAATGAGCAGTTTCTTATTTGAACCAATCGACAGCTGAATTGAAGCCCACAATCAGTTACAGAGGAGAATTTAGTAGCCAGAAGTTCAGCAGACAGAGCGGAATGCATATAACATAAACACCCCCTCCTTTTTTTTAGCTAGGCGGTCTTTCCTGAAAAGTGTGTGGTTGGAGAAAGCTGCCTCACAGTCAATATTTAGTTTCAGCTAACTTTTATGAAGCATTGGTGATGGCAGATAAGGACTGCTTGGCCCACCTAGTCTGCCCATTTCCTACCTCACAGATAAGCTGCAGATCCTAGTCAACCAACAGCTTACTTCCTCCTACCCTCCACTAGGACTGCCTTATGTCTGTCCCATGCATTCTTGAATTCCCCACTGTTCTTGACTCCACAACCTCCTCAGGAGGCTGTTCCATGCATCCTAACCCTCTCTGTGAAAAAATACTTCCTCACATTACCTATGGCGCGCCCCTCCATCTTCAAATTGCTTGCTGTTCTTGCACATCTCTTTTCTGAAAGATGCTACCTTCTTGGACTTTCTTGATTCCTTGAGGGTACTTGAAAGTTTCTATCATGTCCCTCTCTCCTTCTTTCCTCAGGGTATACATATTAAGCTCCTTTGTCTTTCTTCAGTATGTCTTCTGGTGCAGACTCTGCACCATTTTGGTTACCCTCCTCTGGACAGCCTCACTCTGTCTATGTCTTTGTGGAGATGGGGTCTCCAGAACTGCACACAGTACTCCAGGATCGGGTCTCACCAACTGTCTGTACAGAGGATAACAACTTCCTGTTTTCTACTATTGATGCCTCTCCCTATGCATCCCAGTATCCCCAGCCTTCTTGCTGCCTTCCCACATTGCTTGCCCACCTTTAGGTCATCTGATATAATTACCCCAGGTCCCTTCTCATTTTACTGTTGTCAGTATCTCCCCCCATTGTGTATTCTTCCCCTGGGTTTTTGTTTCCCAGCTAGCTTTTGTTTATTGCTAGAACATGAGTTTTGTTTTTAAAAACCAGGGCTTCAACTTCTGCTAGCTTTAGGGTAAGGCTGCCCATGTTTGGGTGATTCCCTTGGTACTATAGCAGGTCTTGCTCTTGAGGCCAAAAGAAAAATTAGCATGGGGGGAGCAGAATTAGTCTTGATATCACCTGCCAGGGAAAACAACAATGAGACAGATTTTTGTACATGTGAGGCAGTGCAAGGCAAATATATTAGGTGCCCAGGGGGAGGGGAAGGGGCAGACTAGATGGGCTGAGTGATCCTTTTTCTGCCAACAGATTTCTATGTTTCTAAGTGATAAACAAGGAGACAAACCTCCTTGGTTGTTAACAGCCTTGCAAGGGGGAAGCTGGGTTGAGAGGGTCCATTTCAAATGTGCACTTGATGTCACGTATAAAATGGGTATACCCAGGACTCGCATAGGTGACTGCCAATAAAATATCAAGTAGTATTAACAAGGTGCAAAATGCTAAGCCAAAGAAGAAGAAGCCTTTTGCGGCCATGTTGTGCATTACGTTAATACAGTTATGGGTTTGATAACCTAGGTCTAAACAGAATATGGTATTGACTATTAGTGCACCAGGAGTAATCTAAGACCACAGCAAATGGAACTCCGAGTGATCAGTAGTGTATCCTGTACTAGTTGTACAAGTCACTAGCTAATAATACAAATAAAACTCAAGAGGACACAATGCTGTATCCAGTACTAGTAGTACAAGTTTACTAGCTAACAGTTCTCAGCAGCCAGAAAGCCTTGGAAATAGGGCTGGCTCAGCGGTGTGGAGGGCTGAGGTGCTTTGTACCTTACTTCCTGTCATGCTAGCAACATGAGTTCGGAAATGAGCTTGGTTTGCTGGGGGTCAGCCAGGGAGGGAGAGGATCAAGTGTCTGGAGGACTGCTCTCCTCTCCTGGGTAGGGGAGGATTGGCATATCGACCCTCGACTGCCCCCAAGTAGAGGCCTGGGGAACAGTGTGGTATCTGATTGCCAATGTAGGGAGAGGCGGTGGTTCTGTGACATGCATGCGCCTCCACGTGTGCACACCTACGTGTCACCGCAGTCATGGGGTTGGGAGAAAAACATGGAAAAGAAGGGTCTCTGAGCTCCATGACATCCTACCTGCTCTGTCCCAATCCGTGCCACTACCTGAAACTGCCGACCCACTACTGGATAATACTCCATGTGGGGGAGAATGGCTCTCCCCTTCCTGGCCCTGCCACAGGAGGTGGAGCAGAAACCATGGGGGTCCTGGGTCGGATGAGTGCCAGGGAGGTGGTAGCTGGTTGGGAGGGGTGGGGATGGGGATGGGACTGAGAAGCACTGCCCAGAACCCCAAGAGAAAAAAATAACTTGGAAAAAAAAAACCAGGAGGAAAACCCTTGAAATGAGCAACAGCTGATTCATGTTAGCCTAAATGTGTTTGACCCCTACAGTGACTTCTGGGTCAAATTGAGCATAAAACTAGCCATGCTGCGAGCAGGGCGCTTTATGCTCTGATTTTTACTCTGCACTGCTGCTGTTGTTATGGTGGTCAGATGCCTTATATATGTACCACAATTGTGCTTGATTTACTACGATTTCTGGAGCCCTGCTAGCTGTTTAAGCGCAGGAAGAGTAGCTGTAGTCTTTCGGTTCTCCCGAAGGAACTACAACTAAGGGGAAAACATATATTTCTTACTCTGGGGAGAGAATAGCTGAATAAGACTCTGAAAGTACACAGGAGTGGTATTATATAAAAGAAATTGTGGTGTTTTTAAATAAATATTTTAAGTTAGCAGAGCGAGCTAGTGTTTCACCCCTACAGTGACTTCTGGGTCAAACTGAGCATAAAACCACCCCTACTGCGAGCAGAGACTCGTGCTAAGATGCGCGCAAAGACACGTGCATCGGCACGTGTTTGCGTGTTCGCGTGTGTCGGGTATCAACAGGAGAGAAGGGAGTTACATTGAGATATTTCATCTAACCACTTAGACTGTAATAAATATAAGTTGGAAATACTTGTAGGACATACTTCTTGTAGTACAGTGTTGGATTACTTGACCGGAGCATCATAATTACTGTGTCAAAGCACTATTTCCATCATGGACACTGTAATAAACTCTAGAGGGAGACTTTGGTGTTAAATGTACAATCTGTAACATGTTCCTTATTATGGATAAAGTTCCTACAGAGATATTTAAATGCCCTAAATGTCAGCAAAATGAAGAACTCCTTAGAGAAATGAGTTTATTTAATGAGAGGTTAGAATATTTGGAAACTAGTCACAAACAAATGGCAACAAGGTTTAAGGCAGGTCAAATTGAAACACCTTGTGAACCCTGCCCCTCCCATATGCCCACAGTGTCTTTAATTCCAGCTAGTGATAACAGGATTACCATTCAAACTGCACCTGTAAATCACTTAAGTACCCAGTCTGCTAATAAAAAAAGGACTAGAGAAGAAGCCTTTGCTGCACTATTAAATGAGTAATGGTTTACAGTACAAAGCTCCCAGGTTTCCAAAAAAGGAAGAAAAGCTAACACATTTAATCTCCCTTTACATAATAACGTTGATATCTTAGCAGCTGACACTAATGAAACTCAAATCAAAGCCACAACTTTTCCATATCCCTCGCTGCCGCACAGCCATTGGCCAGCGTTCATTTGCCTACAGGGCACCCACTTGGTTTAACGGTCTTGCCAATGATACCATCAATACCACTGGGCTAGGGGCCTTCAAATCCAGGCTCTGAAACACCCTGGTCGCTTCCAGCATCTGTGACTGTCATGGATAATGTCTATGCAACTCCGCTCCGCTACCGCGCTTTCCTATATCTAGCACCTTACATAATGCACTTGCCCTAGTTTGGCCTCTGCCCCACACGCTCTACAGCACCTGACAATGCCACCTTCCTGGCAGCTCCACCCCACCCCCCCTCCTTATCCTTACCACCCCCCACCTCTCCTGTCTTCTCATTTCTTACCTCCCCTTCCCCTCCATTTCTTTCTACCACCCCCTATTATCCTCTTCCTTTCCACTTTACCCTCCCCTGTCTGTTCGAAATTAATTTGATATCCTTTACCCTTATTTGTGTAACATTTTTGTCTATTGTCATGTGATACCTATGTCTTGACGTGGAACCTTTGTAAAAGGAGCCCTGGGCTCTAAGGTAATTGTAATCCTAGAATTGAAATAAATAAATAAATAAAATAAATGACATGATCAGCCCGATTTCAAATACTGCATATCTGGGGTCAGTAACTGACACACTTTCCAACCTTCCCCAAATCGCTGAACCTGTAGGTCTTATAACTAAGAAAGAAATAGTGGTGTTAGGAGATTCAATTATTAAGCACCTTGATAGGGCAGTTTGTAACCCAGATAAAACATCCAGAACCTTGTCCAGTTTTAGTGGGGCAATAATGGATGTAGCAATGATGGCAAACAACACCCTAAGCAATGTTGGGCCTAACTCTGTTGTCATTATACATCTAGGAGCTAATAACATCTTTATGGATTCTGAAGATAATATGAAAAAAGACTTTGTGGCACTTTTAAAAAAGCTGATACACTTAGGCTGTGTCCCTGTCCTATCAGAAATGTTACCAATTCCTAAGGCATCTCATTTCAATGCTTTAAAGATAAAGAGAATAAATGAATGGATGTGTAAATTGGACACTAAGACAGAATATATCTGTATGACCCATTGGGAGGAATTTTGTTATTGTGAAGAGCTGTATTCAGGGGATGGACTACACTTAAGCAGAAGAGACAACATGTTATTAGGGAAACATTTTACAGATTTCATTACTAGAACTTTAAACTAATTTCTCTGGGGGGAGGGCAAGTATCACCTTGCGCTCCTAAAACTAGACAAATAGTAGGAAATCCTGTCAATGACAACAAAAAAGATAACAAAACAACATTTAAATCAAATAAAAAACAGTTAAATAGCAATCCAGGATTCATAACTATATTACTGGTTAATGCCCGTAGTCTGACCAAAAAAATAGATGAACTGAAATACACCTTAGCGAAAGACAACGTAACTATTTGTGGGGTAACAGAAACCTGATTCACAGGACAGGAATGGAATACAGAAATACAGGGTTACAATAAATTTCATAAATATAGAGTTGATGCTAGAGGAGGTGGGGTTGCACTATACATATCAAATAAATATGTAGCACAATGTATAACACCAGAGGCTGTATTGAATAGCAAATTAGAGACAATCTGGGTTCAAGTTAATTTACACAAGGAGTCATTAGTGGTAGGACTCTGTTATAGGCCTCCCAGTTTATCTCAAGCTGAAAACATGGAACTATTAACAACATTAAAAATATGGAAACAATGGATAGTTATATTCTTATGGGGGACTATAACTTCCCAAGAATTGACTGGCTAAAACTTGAAGGCCATGGCTTGGTAGAACATTATTTTATTGACCTCAATATTAACCAAAATCTAACCCAAATAGTAACTGAAGGGACCAGATAGAGCAATATACTTGATATTATATTAACTAATATTGAAGATAGAATGTCAGCTCCAACTATTAATGCATCTTTGGGTGATAGTGACCATAATATGGTATCTATAAAGTTAAATATCTGTAATGACATCATTAATGGTGTGACAATAGTCAAAGTTTATAATAAGGCTAACTTATAGAAACAAACAGATACTCTAGTACTTGGGACTGGGAAACTGACCTAAATGGCCTAGATCTACACCAGATCTGGGATTGTATAAATGCCAGGATTAACCATTGTCTTGATACATGGCTTCCTAATAGGTCAAAATATAATAATGGCCTTAGAACACCATTATGGTGGAAGAGAGGTATAAAAAAAAGGCTATCAATAAAAAAAAGAGCTATTATAAGAAATTTAAAAATAATCCGTCTCCCAACCAACTGGAACTCATACAAGGAAAATACAAAAACAGTAAAATATTCTATTAGGAAAGCAAAAACTAATTTCAAACTAAAACTGGCAACTAAAACTCTAGACAATCACAAATCCTTTTACACCTATATAGGCTCTTTAAGGGGTAGCTATTCTACTGTTGGACCAATTGAAACCAGTAAAGGTATCTTAAATAATGAACTAGCCATGGCAGCTGAATTTAATGACTATTTTGCAAGTGTGTTTGCACCAGCTGAAAGCTCATTAAAGTTATGGAAACCAGAAACAAAGTGTATCTTCCACCAATTACTACGCTAGAGGTAAAAGTTATACTTCAAAAACTCAAATACCATTCATCACCAGGGCCTGATAATATACATTCTGGTTTCCTGAAAGAAACATTTAAAGTTATATGTGGTCCCTTGTCACTTCTGTTTAATGCCTCACTTAATCAAGGTAAAACAATTTAGACATGGAATGAGGCCATTGTCGCCCCTATACAAAAAGCAGCAGGTAGCAAAAAACTTGTATCCAACTATGGACCCATTAGCCTCACTTCGGTTATCGGTAAATTATTTGAAAGAGCACTACTGAATCGGATTGAAGCACATATTTCTTATCATTACTTACAGGATCTAACACAACATGGGTTTTCCCAAGGGAGATCATACCAGACTAATTTGTTAAATTTCTTTGAGATTGTTAGCGCCATACCTCTCAACCTTTCTTCACCAAAATGTGTGACAAGATGTGTGACAAATGAGCAAAATGTGTGACATATCATCAAACACAGCACTTCCGGTAGATATTATTCTTCTTGATTTCTCCAAGGCTTTCAATAAAGTCTCACATCAGGTTCTGATAAACCACATGTATATGTTCGACTTCCATCCCAATATAATTAACTGGGTTATGTCATGGTTGCAAAATAGACATCAGAAAGTTGTTATTAGAGGTCACTCCTCACAGTGGGTTAAGGTTACTAGTGGAGTCCCGCAGGGCTCTGTTTTGTGCCCAGTACATTTTGATTTGTTAATATCAACAATGCAAACAACCAACAATGTTTGGATGACCAAGTATCCAGATGACTGCAAACTTGGCAGCATAGTTAATAATATTCAAGCCCCAAACGCCTTTCAAAAGGAATTAAATGATATGTGCACTTGGGCAGTTAATAATAAAATGGGCTTTAATGAACTAAAATGTAAAGTAATGCACTTTGGACATAATAATCATAACTTCACTTATAGAATGAATATTCCACTCTCTGTAACAACAAATGAAGAAGACCTAGGAGTTATAATAGATAATAGGTTATCTTTCGATAACCATACCTCAGCCAAGGTCCAAAAATGTCATACAATTATTGGATGTATTTTTAAACATATTAATAGTAGAGACCCAAAAGTGATTCTTCCATTCTATACGAGTATGGTTAGATCCCAGTTAGACTACTGCTCTTCCTTCTGTGCGCCGGTTACTAAAAAAGGTAAAAAACTAATAGAGGAGTCAAAGAAAAGTAACAAAACAAATGATTGATATGGAAAGCACTAGACTTTGAGACTACAAGCTTCGGGCCTCTTTTCCTTGGATTATAGGCAATTGCGTGGAGACCTATGTTGGCTATATAAAGCCACCAGAGATCCACTCCTTTTTGAAACTCTAGGTTTGTTAAAAAAATAATTCACAAACCATTACCCACACACATAGTTTTAAACTCAGAGGGGTAAGTTGTATAACTCATAAAAGAAGTAAATGGTTCACTCAGAGCATAGTCACCCCATGGAATACTTTACCAAGGGAAATAGTTGAGAGTAATAATATGGAATATTTTAAAAAACAACTATATAATCATATGGGTAGTAGAAAAACATTTTACCTCCATTAGTAATTTTTCCACCATATTGGTGGCGAGCTCTCTAAGGGCATTTTGCCTCCTGAGCCCATATCACTCTATGAATCTATGAAATTAGCAGAGTTACTGGAAGGCTTTGTTTACTAGTGTTGCAGACAGCAAGTTATGTAAGTAATAACACAGTGTGGATAAATGCACACCTAGGGGAATAGTGAGGCATGCAGCTGTAGACTGAGTACCTTACTGCTCCTAAAAGTGCATTTATCTATACTAAACCACACCCTGGAGTGTGTTATTGTGCTTATACAATGGGTCTATGTTGAGAAAATGTGAAATTCTTTTAAAAATGTGTAAAATAAAACAAACTCTTATGAAATATCAAATAGTCCCTTCGCTTTCTATTTCTTACTAGGGGCACTGTTGTATCATGTGGTGTCACTAGGGGCACTGTGCTGCAGCGTTGTTTAACAGGGCTGCTGGGTTGCTGACTTAGGACACTAACAAAACCGTGATTTCCTGACAGTCTTGCTGGCAGCACGCTACAATCTATGGTAGTACATTTCATGAAACTCCCAGTGGTCTCTGTGTGCCTGCAGGCTGGGAGAAAGTTCCCAGAGTCCCTGATGTGTACGGCTTATGAACAGTGGTGAGTGGGTCAGGAGGGACAGCAAGAGGGATTTATAGCACAAACAATGCTTTTAAAGTGTTGTAAATCTTTTTGTGACTTACGCTCCTACAGCAAGCGGCTCGCTAACAGAAAACAGGCTGACTCAGTTTGAAATTCTATGTTGAACTAGCACACGGATACCAATACAGTGGCTGGTGGGTGCAGGACCTTGTTTTTGTCTGTGGTATAGTTTAAATAAAAGAAATAGCCACAGACCCATTTCAACCAATTACGTTCTTTCATGTCCCAACCTATTTTATTAGTTAAACAAGGCTGTGAGACTGTTTAAGCAGCGGTAGAGTAAATCTGTGTCGGACTTTATCAAGCAAGCTGCAACCTAAGATCAGCAAAGTGAAACATTACCAAGCATACAGTGTGTAGCCGACTGTCAGTCAACACAGACAGAAGCAGTTTGAGTATAAAATGTACAGAAAGGATAGGGGGATGGAAGAAAGGGGGAGTGTGGTGCTGTACGTGAAGGAGGGGATAACATGTACCAGAGAGGAAGACGCAGAGGGTAAGACTGAAGTTTTGTGGGTACAGGTTCAATCCACTAAGGGAGGAAACTAAGGATGGGGTTGGTCTGCAGACCACCTTCCCAGGATGAGGAAATGGACTGGGTACTGGGTCCCACCCAGATCATGGATATGTCCAGTGGGGGGGGGGGTAGTAATTATGGGGGATTTCAGTCTACCTGGGGTGCACTGGAAGATCCCTTCTGCCTCCTGCACTAGGGAACAAATCCTGCTGGATGCTTTCCAGAGTGCTTTCCTTATTCAAGGTGTCGTGGAGCCCACTAGGAAGAGGGACATGCTGGATCTGGTCCTCTCCAACTGCGCACATGTTCATGATGTGAAGGTGGATTTGTGCTTGCAGGAAGTGATCACCACATGGTGTGTGGGTAGAGGGAAGGTCAAAACCAAGACGAGGGTCTTGGAGTCTAAGAGGGCTGACTTAGGTAGGATGGGAGAAGTTCTGAATGGACACCTTGCTGAGATCAGAGTGGAGTCAGATGTGGAACAGAACTTGGCCATAATAAAAAAAGGGATTGATGGAGACCATTACTGAGTGTGCCAAAATCAAAAGTAAGAAAGCTAAGGCCAAAAAGCCCAGCTGGTTCTGCAAGGAGGTGGTGAAAGTGATAAGTGACAAGAGGGCAGCCTTCAGAAGGTACAAGCACACTCAGAAGGAGTAGAATAGGGTGGACTATGCAGCTAAATCAAGGGAGGTGATCAGGGTGGTAAGAGAGGCAAAGGCTGCGAGAGAAGTACAGCTAGCACAAGGGGTAAAAGCAGGTGAGAATGCCTTTTTTCTGATACATAATGGAGAAGAGAAACATAAAGGATGAGATTGTCGGGTTAAAAAAGTGGGGTTGGCCAGAGTGTAGAGAGGAAAAAGTGGAGGTGCTTAACAAGGAGTTCTGATCAGTCTTCACTAGGGAGAAGGATGCACCACTATCACAAGGGAGCAGGGGGTCGAGGACTAAGAGTGAGGAAGTCATAGATGGCACAATTCAAGCTGAAAGAATACTTAAAGGCCTTAGGGCCCTAAAGGTGGACAGATCACCAGGGCCAGATGGCATGCACGCAAGGGTCCTAAGAGAACTAGCAGAGGTGCTGGTGGGTCCCTGGACTCCGGAAATGTGCACAAGGACTGCAGAATTGAACTTGTGGTGCCTCTTCATAAAAGTGGGCCAAGGGATGAAGCAGGGAACTACAGACCAGTCAGCCTGGCCTCAGTATTGGGTAAGCTGATGGAGACCATCCTGAAAGTAAGACTGATCAGCTTTCTGGAGGAAAATGGGCTCTAGGATGTGAGGCAGCATGGGTTTGTGTTGGTGAGGTCTTGCCAGTCTAACCTAATTGACTTCATCGGTTGGGTCACTGGAACAGTGGAAAAGGGCAGGCAGTTGATGTCCTGTATCTGAACTTCAGCAAGGCCTTTGACACAGTACCACATAGGAAACTTGTCGGGAAGCTGGAGGACCTTAGGGTGGGCACTTAGCTCTCAGGATGGGTGAGAAGCTGGTTGCAGGACAGAAGGCAAGGAGGCAGGCAGGGATTACGGGCAGACTAGGTGGGCCTAGTGGTCCTTATCTGCCATCAATTACTATGTTACTATGTAGTTAGGGGAGAATTTTCAGAAGTGAGGTTGGGGACTTGGTGCATGGTCTGGTCTTCATAAGTGACATACGGATAGGATCAAGGGTAAAATCTGCCTGTTTGTGGTAGACTCCAAGCTCTGTGGGAGGGTGGACATGGAGGAGGGAAGACAGGAACTCAGGGAGGACCTGGCAAGGCTAGAAAAATGGTCTGGCATTTGGCAGCTGGGCAGTGCTAAAAAGTGTACATTTATGCACTTGGGGAGAAGACTTCGGTGACCAAATACTGGCTGGGTGGCATGCAGACAACCTGGTCAGAGGAAGAAGTAGACCTGGGAGTAATAATCACAAGTGACCTGAAACATTCTGCACACTGCAGGAGAGTAGCAGCCAAAGCAAATCGAATGCTGGCCTGCATAGCTAAGGGAATTACCACCAGGAAAGCGAACATCATCCTGCCAATACAGGTTACTGCCAAGACTACTCTTGGAGTGCATTGTGCAGTTTTGGTGCCCATACATTAAGAAGGATATCAACTTGCTGGAGATGGTTCAGAGAAGGGCAGCCAAGATAATCCAGGGTCAGCAGGGCAACATATATGAGTAGAGGCTCAGGGGGCTCAACATGTACTCTTTTATTTATTTAGTTTTTGTTGACTGGGAAAGGAGGACTAGACAATTCTGCCTATTTTCAGCCTTGTCCCAGGGAAGGGGGATACAGATGAATACCAACTGACATTGAACCAGATTAAGCTGTTGGTGGTATTTTTAGTGAATGGGGAAAATTTGGCCAGGACACTGGGGAAATTCCCCTGCTGAACTGTAGAGGGCCCCATTTGGTCGCGTGTGATGGCCAGTGCAGAACAGATGGTGAGGGAGAAGGAGCTGGATATGGAAGCGACAGACCAAAACAGACAAACGGAAATTACAAATGAAGACCCTGCTGATGGCAGGATTTCGGAGAGTGAGGAAGAGGAAATGTATGAATCGGCTCCAGCCACTGATTTATCTGAGGAGCTCTTAGATGTGACTTTTTCCCGAGGAGCTAGATAGTGGCAGTGGAGTAACGAGGCAAACCTCTGAGAAAGACAAAAACGGAGCATCGGCTTACCTAGAACAAATCTTGATGGTAAAAAGGCAAACAGTGCAGAAACAATTGGAGGAGGATGATGAGCAACGAATGGAGGAGAGAAGACGCGAGTCCAGGAAACAAGCAAGCCAGGAACCTCGTACCAACAGAGGAACTGACGGACCGCAACAGGAAGCACCGGAGGGGAAGTTTAACTTGGATGGGCGCAATCAGCTCTCTACTAATGAAGTAATGGTGAGAGCTTTTGGATTGCCGGAGGATTCAAGCGAGGGAGGAGAATGGAAGCTGGTGCCGACTTTGCGAGGTGCGTGATAGAGGCAGTTACAAGATGGGACTTGGGAGCCTGAAGAAGAATGGACCCCCATGATGAGTAGTGGTAACATATTGCTACCTTCAGGGCTGGGTGTAATAGACTCTGCTGATGTAAGAACAATACCAAATGATCCTCAACCGCAAAGTAATACAGTGGGGAGTATGATGCAAATGGAGGTGGTTACTGATGAGGATGGCGATACTGAGGGAGGATAAAGAAGTAGTCAGCCCACAGTTGCAGGCAGGGGAGAAAGAGCTGAAAATACAGTAGAAACTCCCTTTGCAGCACAGGAGAGGTCGAGGGGTGGGGGAGTTACAAGGGCTTATTCAGAGGTTGTGAGAGGCAGGGGAAGGAGAAATGAGCAAAGGGAAAAAGCCTGTACCCCTGGAAATAGGGGAAGATCTGGGACCCCCCAAACCCAGTTACACAGAAGCCCCCCCCCAGACATTTTGTGGTCAGATTAAGATACAAGCGGGGGATGGAGCATTTCCCGGATAGGTATTTTGAGGGTAGAATTCTGCTGAAGGAGTCTATGAAGTTTATTTTGACTGAAATTTATGCCCTAATCCACGTGTTTGGGGAGGATGTTTTCGACATCAGTTTCAGAACGATGAGGGGGTTGGAGAGGTTTTGGCAGAAATATAGCCTTTTAAAGTTTTCTCCGGTGTGGACTCATAGAAACATAGAAACATAGACTTTGACGGCAGATAAGGACCACTTGGCCCACCCAGTCTGCCCATTTCCCTACCTACTGGATAAGCTGCAGATTCTAGTTAACCAACAGCCTACCAACTGTTAAATTTATCATAGTTTTGTTCCGAAATGAATGTGTACATGTGGGTGACATTCAGCAATGGCTCAATTCTAGATGTGAAGTGTTAGGGCCCCCTGAGGCTATTATAGATTCAAAATTTTTATGGACAGGAGGGTGGAAGTTTATGGTCTGTTTAAACCAAAATGAATCGGGTATAGAGCACATACCCAATAGTTTCTTTTTGGGGAGGGATAGAGGGGTGGTTTTCTACCCAGGCCAGCCCAAAGCTTGCTACAGATGTGGGTCAAGAGGTCATTTATCTAATGTGTGCTACAGCATCAGGTGTGAGCTATGTGGAGAAATAGGACTCAGTAATTCACAATGTTGCAACCACATCAAATGCAACCTTTGTGAGGAATATGGGCATATGCATCAAGATTGCCCATGGACAGCTAGGAATAACACACGCAGTATGAACCCAGAAGACCTCATAAACAAAGCTCAGCAGAGCAAGCCTAAGGAGGGGGAAAAGGCAACGCAAGTGGTAGAGGAGGAAGTAGATGCTCCTGCACCCTCCTCCTCAGTCACCCCCCGACTCCCCCCTTTCCCTGCCATGGGTATTCAAGATCCTTCAGATCAAGGAACGGAGGAGGGTTCACAGGAAAGGGGTCATAGTAGGGAAGAGCCCCAGAAAGTGATAACAGAAGGTGCAGAGAATGGGGAAAAGAATGCGAGAACTGTTCTGGAAAAAAGTCAAAGGTTGTTGAGAGAAAACCAAGGGAGACAGGCCCCTCCCCTACCCTGGGGCAGGAACAAGAAGGAGCATACGGGAAATACAGGAAAATGACACTAAGGAGTGAAAAAGAGATTTTTGGCTAATGCCTATGAAGCCTTAGAAGTGCAGCAAGAAGAAGATAGTAGGATGGGGGAAGGAATCTGATTCCCTGCCAGGAGTCTTGATGGAGGCACAAGAAAGAAGAGAGGACAGTTTGGAATACCATAATACATCTGTAACCCCCCTGCAAATGGGGGTTCCCAAAAGACTTCCAGGAGCTTGCTTGAATGCTCCAAGCCTGAATGGTGTTTGGCATTTAAGCCATTTATCAGTGAGTGTTTTTAGAGCCTCTGGTACTGTCTCTTTAAGAGCTGTCTGCTTGCAGACATAATTAGTTTGTATGGGGGGACTGTGTGCTTCTCTGAGTACCACTCGAGCTGCTGCCAATTCACTTCATTTTGCAGTCACTGGAGTGCAAAGGGAACCTATCTGAAAGATGTAACTGTTTGCCAGAAATTATTTAGAGTAATAATGAAATTACAGTTTGTCTAACCTGCTTTCTTTGCAGTCAGAACTGTGTCTGCTAGTTCCCCATTCTAGTTTTGAACTGCTGAACTGGACCAATCAGTGTGGGGTAAGCTAGCTCTAAATGGTGCCTTGGACGAATCAGAACTTGGACTCATAATCTGAGCCAGCCACAAGAGGATTGTATGGGCAGTGACTCTGGGAGATGTAGTTTAGACTTCAGTGCCTTTTTGGACCAACAGCAGCAGTCTATTGTGAGTGACAGCCAATCCAGTCAAGAACTGGGAGGAACTCAAAGGAAGTGCCCGGTTTTTGTCGGTTGGAGTTCAGTTGAGCTTTGGCAGTGAAGAAGGAAGGAGCCCTGTGCTTTTTCAGTGTGCAGTTTTAGTCAAAAACGTGTAAGGCCCAGAGTTCGGTCTGCAGCTTGTGTAACAGCTTGTTAGGACTGAATCTGTCCTGTGAAAAGAATCAAAGGATCTCTGAAGAGTAGAAACCAGGCTCACCCTGTAGAAGACTGGAGGAATTGCTGAAAATTACACTCAGTCTGTCAGAAACTGAATCTGCTGTGTGTTCTCCGGTATTGTGCAGTAATTGGATCGGGATACAGATGCAGCCTGCCTGGTATAGTGTCTTTTTATATGGATGTGTGAAGAGGTTTGTGCACCTCAAGTGAGCCCTGCTGACATTGAAGGACCCTATCTTATTTGGAGGTCGTGAGTACTAATTCAGGGTCGCTCCCTGTTGAATTGCCACATTAAATCCAAATGGAATTACTGTACTGCTGTTTAATTCTCCTTTTCTCTGTGTGAAAGGGCCCCTACCAGCTGCCACGGTTTGGACTAGCCACTAGGGCTTGGGTACCCAGGGACAGTAACTGATAGGGATAGGCCTGTGCACAGAGCCATAGGTAGATTATTAAAGTGATAAGCTAATTAACCTGATTTCCCCCTGTCCTTGTTATATCCCCTAAATAAATCAGAGCTGCTTGTTTCAGCAAAGTTATACTGCCTGAGGTATTTGTCTATGTTAAAGTACTGTACTGTGATTGTTGCACTGTATCTCATTTCACAGGAGGTCCCAGTGCCGGAACCAGACCTGGGGTAAGTGTATACTGTGAAGGTAATTCTGATATATTGTGTGGGCCACTAGTGGGAAGAAAGGGGGTTGCAGTGTCCCAGAGGGCTGTGACCAAGTTAGTTTAACTATTGCAAACCCTGACCTCTGGGTGGAGGCACCGCCATTGGATCCAGGCCCCTCAACCTGTTAGTGGCAAATCAGGCAGGGTAGTAGCCCCTGGGATAGCGCCAGCTAGGGGTTACATCTTGGAGGCACCGCTGGGATTGTGTGTCCTCTGGTGGCCATATTATAACCACTGTTAAGAAAAAATGGGTACCCGACAGAAGTGGCTGTGCACCGGCTGGTGGAGTGGTGTACTGGGAGGAGATCGACCCTCAAATGCTATGCTTATCCTGGACATCCCCTGGGTATCATCCGGACACTGTGCAGGAGCACTTTCAAGGTGGAAGGTTTACAAAACCCTGTGGTGGTGGGTCGGCATGCTAATCTGCTCACCCACACTTTCCTGGCCCTAGTAGAGTTTAAGGATCCCATAGATAGCTCAAAGTGCCACAGACCATTACCCCAGAGGGAGCCCTCACTGCTTGGAGAGGATAACTAAGGACAGTAAAGACCTGGGGAATCAGCCCCACCACTATCTGAAACTTTTGAGGAGAAATTTGCTGAATGGTTGCTGGGAGAGGGAAAACTGTGGAGGACTTGAAGAAACTATTCTTGCCACCTGGGGTGTTCCTCCCCAACACCCTCCTGCTCCAGTGCCCGTAATGGTGGCTGAACCAATGCAGACTCCTATTTCTGCACCTGCCATTAGTCACGACTCTTACCGAAGGTTGAGGATTTTCTCTGGCACCTCCCACCCCCAAGGGGAGGATGACTGGGAGACCTGGATAGACTATGTTGCCCCAAGTGCTAGAATGCTTGCAATGCTGGGAAGGCCAGCGAAGAGGGTTAGTGAGAGCCTCCGAGGTCCTGCCTCGGCTACCATCCGTGCTAAGCGGGCCAGTAACCCTGAAGCGACTGCACAGGCCTATCTTGAGGCCTTGGAGAATGTGTAGGGAGCCCAGATTCTGATGAGGACCTATGGTGGAGAGTAAGAAATGCACAACAGTACCAAGGGAGTTGTTGTCTGTGTATGTCTCTCGGCTGGAAAATTGTTGCAAGAATGCCTCAGAAAGGGTAGTTTGCCAGCGATTGAACTGGACCGAACCAGACTGGACAGAATCCTTAAGTCTGCCCCTTCTCAGAACTGCTGTTGCTTCAGTTACGCCTGGCAAATCGACTGGAATCCCCACCCTCCTATGATGAGTTAATGAGAGAAATTGAGGAGTTGAGAAAAGGCGACCTCGGGAGGTACCTGCACCAACAGCTGTGGCTACTGATCTGAAAGTGACTGAGGGTGACCCATCAAGTGAAGTTCAGGGGCAGAGGTTGACAGTCAATGAGTGCTCTGACAAGGAAAAGATATGCCACAATGGGGCGAACTGTTGAGAGAGATCCGGGAATTCAAAAAAGTCCTTTATGAAGGCCACGCCTGCAAGTACAGGCCCTGACCTATATCCGACTGCATCTGCTATGGGGTGGGGGTACCCACCCATGTATCTCCTGCTGATAACAGCTCCAAACTCAATTCCTTGACCATGGAAGTGGAGAAACTGACGAGATGTCTCCAAATGCTTATCACGCCGCAGACAGAGATGGCACCCAGGTTTCCAGTTAGTAATACCCCGCCCTGGCTCCCAGTGTGGCGCCCGCCAGCTCAAACTCCAGAAAGTATGTTTTGCTATAATTGTGGGAAAGATGGGCATGAAAAGGAATGCCAGTCCCAAAAGACACTGACAGAGTTGCATATAGGCTGCAAGGAGAGCTTCGGAGAAGAAATCAGTGGTTAAGAGGTGCACAACATGATCCCAGTGAGGGCACCAAAATGCTAATTCACGTCCCTTGTGGCAAGGTCAGTTGCCCAGGCCCCACTACCGCCTCTCAGACTGGTCCAGAATAGTGGGTCCCTCCATGGAGACCACTGTAAAGGTGAATGGAGTGTCTACAAGAGCTGTATTAGACAGTGGCTCCCAAGTGACAATTATGTTCCAGGATTGGTATCAGAAGCATTTGTCAGACGTGCACTTACAACCATTAGAAGGACTGCATGTATGGGGTTAAGTGAGAAGGCCTACCCTATTCGGGTATATCCGAATTGGCTGTCTTTCCCCACCTCCGTGGCTGGTTTGGCGGAACAAGTAGAGACCCTAGCCTTAGTGTGTCCCCCACTGGACTGTATGATGGTGTCCCTTTGTTGATTGGAACAAATGCTCATATGTTCGGAAGGCTGGCACAGTTGTGTTATGAAAACAGGGGTCAAAGACTAGTAGAGCTTTAAGAGTTCCGGCTTTAATTAAGAAGGCCTATGAGGCACAGAGAGATGCTGAAAAACAGAACCAGAGGAACGGTCGGAATTGTATGGAAGAAGGATCCTGAGTCTCTGATCCTGCGCCAAATGCCCAGTGTACCTTACAGGGAGAGGTCCGTATCAGAAAGGATGTTAAGAATAAAATATTAATGTTGGATGCACCAGGCGATGGAAAATTGCCAGAGGGACTGCTGGTCAAGCTTCAGTATTTTGCCCGCTAGAGCCCATGCTTATGCCAGAAGGGTAATGGTCCAAGTTCATAATGTGTCTGAAAGAGACATTCGAGTAAACAGAGGTTGCATCCTGGCTAATGTGCATTGTGCAGACACTGCAGTGCTACCAGCAGCAAGAGTTCAAGGAAGAATGACAGAGTAACGCCTGACTTGTTTGATTTGCGGCTCCCGCTGCCAGCTGAATGGAAAGTGAGGATCAGTGAGAAGCTTGCCCAGAGAGACCAGGTGTTTTCTTTAAAGGAATGGGATGTAGGATGCGTGCAAGGAGCTGAGCACAATATCCGGCTGCATGACAAGACCATTTCGTGAGAGGTCTCGACGCCTGGCACCTGCTGACATAGATGATGTGAGACGGCATCTGCAAGAGATGTTAGCTGCTGGTGTAATACAAGAATCCAGAAGCCCTTATGCTTCCCATTGTAGTGGGAGGAAAAGAATGGAACAGTAAGGATGTGTGTGGATTATCGCACCTAAACCGGCGGACTATCCCTGATCAGTACACAATGCCCGCATTCAGGATGCTTTGGACTGCCTAAGCGGGAGCAAGTGGTTCTCTGTGCTGGATCTCCGCAGTGGGTACTACCAGATCCCGATGGCCCCAGAGGACCGTGAGAAGACGTGCCTTTATCTGTCCGCTTGGCTTCTATGAATTCATGAGGATGCCTCAAGGGTTTCAGGTGCCCCAGCCACTTTTCAACGATTGATGGGCGTGCAGTGGGGACATGAACTTACTAGAGTGCCTGTATACCTAGATGATGTTATTGTGTTTGGCAGCTCACTGGAGAGAAATGAGCAGATTATTTAAGGTATTGGACCGACTGGAGGACTTTGCGCCTTAAACTGTCCATTGATAAAGTGTCAATTCTTTCAAACATCAGTAAAGTATGTGGGACACATAGTATCCACCGAGGAATAGAGACCGACCCAAGTAAAGTTGAGGCCTTGACCACCTGGCCACAGCCCAAAAATCTAAAAGAACTGCAAAGATTCCTGGATTCTGTGGTTATTATCAGGCGCTCATCAAGGACTATTCAAGAGTGATCCGCCCTTTACTTAACTTACTCAAGGGTATCCCCAACCCACAAAAATACCAAAAGTCAGCGCCTCAAGACTGAAAGAGTGTATTTTCATCCGAGTGAAGTATTTGGGCCCGCTGGACTCCTGATTGTGAGACTGCTTTTCATGAGATCATATAACAACTTACCCATGCTCCAGTGCTGGCCTATGCCGATCCAAGAAAACCTTACGTCCTGCACACTGGATGCTAGCTTGCAAGGGTTGGGGCTGTGTTGTACCAAGAGCACGAGAATGGCCTGAGACCAGTGGCCTTTGCCAGTAGAAGCCTGACCCCATCCGAAAGAACTATCCTGTACATAAGTTAGAGTTCCTAGCTTTGAAGTGGGCTATTGTTGACCAATTCCATGAGTACTTTATGGGCTAAAATACTAGTAAAACTGACAATAATCCTTTGACCTATGTGCAGACCTCAGCTAAGTTGGATGCCACTGGCCATAGGTGTGCTTTCTGCATTATCTACATATGACTATGCTCTCGAATACCGAGCAGGTCTGAACCACATAGATGCTGATGCTCTCTCCCGGAGGCCTGTTCCCCAGAATGATTGGGTCCGATTGGCAGAACCTGACATTGGCACTCTGCCGGAAGTTTGACAGGGAGGAACAAATGTCCCACGGACGCAGTGGACTGCATGGTGGATCTTGGGAGCCTCTGAGAATTGCATACCTGCTGCTTAGTGCCACTTTTCTGCAATAGACATTGGTGCACTGCCTCAGCTGGACAATGACAGTATTCGTCGGCTCAATCCCGCGATCCTATGATCAAAGCAGCTTTAGAAGCCCTCTATGCAGGAAAAGATTGTCCAAATTACGCCCACTGATTTGAGAACTGCACTGTTATACAAAGAAGGTCCTAAGTTGAAACTGATCAATAAACTGTTATACAGAGAAACAGTAGACAGAGGGGGACAAGTAGACAAACAACAACTAGTGCTGCCCACTGCCTTCGAGACTCAGTACTGAGGTCCTTGCACAACCACATGGGGCACCTTGGTATAGACAGAACACTTGACTTGGTGAGATCCAGATTCTATTGGCCTAAGATGGGGGCTGATGTGGAGCAACACATTCGAACTTGTAGTCGCCAGTTTACAGAGGAAAGCTTTGCCCCAGAGGGCTGCCCCTTGTTAACATCACCACCAGTGCACCCATGGAGCTGGTCTGTATTGATTTTCTGAGTTTGAGTCAGATCAAAGAAATATCAGTAATGTGCTGGTGGTCACTGACCATTCACGAGATATGCCCAAGCTTTCCCACCAAAGACCAGAAAGCATCCACTGTACAAGTACTTAGAAAACTTTTTGTTCACTATGGGGCTCCACAAAGAATCCATTCTGATCAAGGAGAGACTTTGAGAGTCGCCTGATCAAAGAGATGCTTTCTCTGTGGGGAGTGCGAAGTCCAGAACCACTCTTACCACACCCCAGGGGACCCACAGCCTGAACGTTTTCAACCGCACTTTGCTAGATATGCTGGCACCCTGCACCCAAAGGACAAGCCTAGATGGAGCCAACAAATTAGCACCCTGGTACATGCTTATAACTGCACCAAAAGTGATGCCACTGGATTCTCCCCTCAGCTCTGATGTTTGGAAGAGAAGCTCACTACCAGTAGATGTGTGTTTTGGGGTCTCTCCTGATGGGGTTCAAGCTGACAACTATTTACAGTATGTGCAAAGTTAAAGGCCCAGCTAACTCATGCACTAACTGCTCAACCATGGCTGCTAAAAGAAATTCACAACAAAGAAAGGTATGATAAAAGGTGAAAGCACAGGAACTCCAGGAGGAGACTGGTATTGCTAAGAAATCTGGACTGCATGGCAAGCACAAGATTGCTGACAGATGGCACCATCTCCTCACATTGTAGTGGGCAAACTAGATGATCTGCCAGTGTACAAAGTAAGGCCTGAGAATAATTCAAAAGATGTAAAACAATGCATAGAAATCATTTACTGCCCATTGGACAAATCTTAATTGAGTCTGAGCCCTAGAAGATGCCCCTCTGGACCAGTGACTAGAGCTGCTGCTAAGAAAAGATCAAGAAAGTCTGCACCTACAGAAGCAAAGTTAAAGTGTTCCCTCCACAAGTCCCAGTTGAGCATGACTGTCAGTCCACATCGGAAGAAAGTGAGAGTGACTTGGAATACTATCCTTCTTACGAACTGAGTCAATTGTTTCTGGGCAATCCCTAGTCAATACTGGAGATGAAGCTGGGCCTTCTGGACTGTCTAAGCCTCCCAGCTTCATCCCTGGAGCCAATGCTCCCAGAAAGTGAAGTGAAAGCATCAGATCAGATGAAATGGAATCATTGTGCATGGTTGAACTGTTTGAGCTTCAGGGAGGAAAATGATAGATTGGGGCAGACTGGTGATACACCGAACAAGAAGAGTATTTTGAGTGCCCTGACAGTCCACTGCCAGTGTCCGAAAGCTCTCCATGCGAGCCAAATGTTGTGGACTCAGAAACTGTAACTCCTGGAGCTGAAAGTGCCCCAAGTTCTAGCCTCTCTACCCCATGGAGACTCCTGACAAGTGAGGACAATGCTGAAAATGAGGCTCAGAGTGCAGAGACTATAACAGTTCCCCTAGAAAGACTGGTCGAGCTGTAAAGCCTGTGGTGCACCTCAGTTATGATTCACTTGGGAGGCCTGTGGATTTGCCTCTCAATGTTGTCCATAAAGGAGTGTATGTGTCCCCGAGCTCATTGCCCAAACTGAGCGTCAGTGCTAACTCAAGTTACTTGTGTTGCCCTCTAAGTATGTGCCTTGCCCCATCCAGCCCCAAGGTAACTGATAGGAAGGCCCTCCTTCAGGTTTCATGTACAAGAGGTAATAACTTTGAGTTATGGTACAATGTGTGTAATACTGTGTAAAGAGTGACGTACTGCAATGTTTCAGAAATGTGTTCTTGGTAAAATGATATATTGACTGATGATTACATGTGCAGCCTAATGCAAATGTATATGGTTGCAGTTGAAATTTATGGGTACTTGCTTGACGCGGACGCCAAGCTTTCCCAGGCTAGGAAGGGTGTAACCCTGCAAATGGGGGTTCCAAAAGACTTCCAGAGCTTGCTTGAATGCTCCAAGCCTGAATGGTGTTTGGCATTTAAGCCATTTATCAGTGAGTGTTTTAGAGCCTCTGGTACTGTCTCTTTAAGAGCTGTCTGCTTGCAGACATAATTAGTTGTATGGGGGACTGTGTGCTTCTCTGAGTACCACTCGAGCTGCTGCCAATTCACTTCATTTTGCAGTCACTAGGAGTGCAAAGGAACCTATCTGAAAGATGTAACTGTTTGCCAGAAATTATTTAGAGTAATAATGAAATTACAGTTTGTCTAACCTGCTTTCTTTGCAGTCAGAACTGTGTCTGCTAGTTCCCCATTCTAGTTTTGAACTGCTGAACTGGACCAATCAGTGTGGGGTAAGCTAGCTCTAAAATGGTGCCTTGGACGAATCAGAACTTGGACTCATAATCTGAGCCAGCCACAAGAGGATTGTATGGGCAGTGACTCTGGGAGATGTAGTTTAGACTTCAGTGCCTTTTGGACCAACAGCAGCAGTCTATTGTGAGTGACAGCCAATCAGTCAAGAACTGGGAGGAACTCAAAGGAAGTGCCGGTTTTTGTCGGTTGGAGTTCAGTTGAGCTTTGGCAGTGAAGAAGGAAGGAGCCCTGTGCTTTTCAGTGTGCAGTTTTAGTCAAAAACGTGTGTAAGGCCCAGAGTTCCGGTCTGCAGCTTGTGTAACAGCTTGTTAGGACTGAACTGGCCCCTGTGAAAAGAATCAAAGGATCTCTGAAGAGTAGAAACCAGGCTCACCCTGTAGAAGACTGGAGGAATTGCTGAAAATTACACTCAGTCTGTCAGAAACTGAATCTGCTGTGTGTTCTCCCGGTATTGTGCAGTAATTGCGATCGGGATACAGATGCAGCCTGCCTGGTATAGTGCTTTCTTTTATATGGATGTGTGAAGAGGTTTGTGCACCTCAAGTGAGCCCTGCTGACATTGAAGGACCCTATCTTATTTGGAGGTCGAGTACTAATTCAGGGTCGCTCCCTGTTGAATTGCCACATTAAATCCAAATGGAATTACTGTACTGCTGTTTAATTCTCCTTTTCTCTGTGTGAAAGGGCCCCTACCAGCTGCCACGGTTTGGACTAGCCACTAGGGCTTGGGTACCCAGGGACAGTAACTGATAGGGATAGGCCTGTGCACAGAGCCATAGGTAGATTATTAAAGTGATAAGCTAATTAACCTGATTTCCCCCTGTCCTTGTTATATCCCCCTAAATAAATCAGAGCTGCTTGTTTCAGCAAAGTTATACTGCCTGAGGTATTTGTCTATGTTAAAGTACTGTACTGTGATTGTTGCACTGTATCTCATTTCACAGGAGGTCCCAGTGCGGAACCAGACCTGGGGTAAGTGTATACTGTGAAGGTAATTCTGATATATTGTGTGGGCCACTAGTGGGAAGAAAGGGGGGTTGCAGTGTCCCAGAGGGCTGTGACCAAGTTAGTTTAACTATTGCAAACCCTGACCTCTGGGTGGAGGCACCCGCCATTGGATCCAGGCCCCTCAACCTGTTAGTGGCAAATCAGGCAGGGGTAGTAGCCCCTGGGATAGCGCCAGCTAGGGGTTACACATCAAAGAAAAAGAAGAAGAAAAGAAGGAAGATGATATAACAAGGAAAAAAGGAAAAATAAAGGGGGAAGGGTTTATATTACAAACAAATGTGAACAATGGTGTTGTTTTCTATTCCATCTATTAATGTGAATAGTTTACTGAACGGAAAGAAAAAGGGGCAAGTGTGGGGTGAATTACGAGAATTGGACTGTGAGGTGGTTTTGATACAAGAGACATGGCCGAACTCATTGGGCTCTGTTCGACAAGCTCAAAGGGAGTGGATATGGGGGCCTTCTTATTTTTCTTTTGGGATGGAAAGGGTGGACGGGATAGGGATTCTTTTTTCAGGAAAGGGGTTGAATTTTCAGAAACTGATCAACATTGTCCCAGGAAGAGCCTTGGTAGTGGACAATTTATGGTATGAGACCCTAGTAGGTTTATTGTGTTGTATGCCCCACAAATTAAATCCGAGAGAGTGCAGTTGGTTGAACAGGTACAGCTGTACTTGTGCACTGCTAGGAATATCTATTTGGGGTGGGGGGATTTTATTGTACTTGAGACATGATAAAGAGACAACAGGGAAGAAAGTGTATTGTGATTCTTTTGCTTTAGAAAAAGCCGTAAAGCAGGCAGATTTAAAGAATGTATTTGACAAAAAGGACCAGAAATGTAAATTTACTTATAAATGTGGGAAACATTTCTTGAAGATTGATTATGTTTTTTTGTCAGATAGGGTAGAGATAACAAATGCAAAAGTATTTCCTAATTCTTTTTCAGATCACTTAAGTATAAAAAGTACGATGAGCATGGAGTCTGGTATAGTACAGCCTAAAGTCAGGTGGAAAATGAATACAGCTGTCTTATGTTAAGATATAGTCAAAGTACACATGATGGATATATTTGTGTGTGGCTCATCTGTAATTGGTTTATAAGAAGACTTGTTTTTGTGGTGGACAGGGGTGAAGAAGGAGGTGAGCACTTGGTTAAAAAATTATGGAAAGAGGACAGTGAATAATAATTTCTTGAAATATCTAAGTTTACAAAACCAGTTACTAAAGCTATATGAGGCATCCTGTGTGAGCAGGGGAGATGTATCAAAACAGGTCAACAAAATACAAGGTGAAATGAAGGTGCTAGAAAAAGAACTATAATGAATTCATTGAACTGTGGAACCCAGAAGGGGCCCTATTTGGATCCATGTGAGGCATTAAAAGATAGGAAAAATAGATCTAGAATAACTTCTTGAAGGATACAAACTGGAGAGATTATAACTAAATATGCAGAACTGCATGATATACAGTGGCGTGAAAAAGTATTTGCCCCCTTCCTGATTTTCTCTATTATTGCATATTTGTCACACTGGATGTTTTCAGGTCTTTAGACAAAATATAATATTAGATAAAGGGAACCTGAGTGAACAAATAACACTTTTTTTTTTACTTATTTCATTTATTTAATGAAAAAAGTTAACCAACACCAACTGGCACTGTGTGAAAAAGTAGTGCCCCTAGTTAAATCAACCCAATTAAAGGGATAATTAGAGTCTGCTGATTGAACACAGCCAGGCTTGATTACAGCCAGCCCTGCTCAATATAAACCCCACTTATTTTGGCCCTTACCATCAGAATCACGTTGCCAGCAAAGATTCAACAAGCACATTATGCCATGATCAAAGGAAGTTCCTGAAAAGATCAGAAAAAAATTTGTTGCACTCTATCAGTCTGGAAAGGGTTACAAAGATATTTCTAAGGCTCTGGGACTCCATTGAACCACAGTGAGAGCCATAATCTCCAAATGAAGAACACTTGGAACAGTAGTGAACCTTCCCAGGAGTGGGCGGCCTGCCAAAATTACTCCAAGGGCACAGTGTAAAATCATCCAAGAAGTCTCAAAGGATCCTAAAACAACATCCAAAGAACTGCAGGCTACTCTTGCCTCAGCTAAGGTCAGTGTTCATGACTCCACAATCAGAAAGAGACTGGGCAAAATGGGCTTCATGTGATGTAGCAAGCGAAACCACTGCTAACCAAGAGAAGAACATAAATGCTCGTCTCATTTGCCCAAGAAGCACCTGGATGATCCACAAGCCTTTGGGGAAAATGTTCTATGGACAGATGAGTCAAAGTGGAACTTTTGGACAACATGGATCCCATAATGTCTCACGAAAGCAAACACAGCATTCACAGTAAGAACACCATACCAACAGTCAAACATGGTGGTGGTAGTGTGATGGTATGGGGATGCTTTTGCTCTAGGGACCTGGATGACTTGCCATAATTAAAGGAACCATGAATTCTGCTCTGTACCAGAAAAATTCTTAAGGAGAATGTCCAGTCATCCTTCCGTCAGCTGAAGCTGAAGCGTAGTTGGTCATGCAGCAAGACAATGATCCAAAACACAAAAAGCAAGTCCACATCAGAATGGCTAAAAGAAGTAAAATTAAAGTTTTGGAGTGGTCTAGTCAAAGTCCAGACTGAAACCTAATAGAGATGCTGTGGCAGGACCTGAAACGAGCAGTTCATGCTCAAAACCTACCAAATGTTACTGAATTAAAGCAGTTCTGCGAGGAAGAGTGGGTTAAAATTCCTCCACAGCGATGTGAAAGACTGATATTGAATTATAGGAAGTGTTTGGTTGCAGTCATTGCAGCTAAATGTGGAATAACCAGTTATTAAGGTGTAAGGGGGCAATTACTTTTCACACAGTGCCAGTTGGTGTTAGTTAACTTTTTCATTAAATAAGTGAAATTAAAAAAAAAACAAGTGTTATTTGTTCACTCAGGTTCCCTTTATCTAATATTACATTTTCTCTAAAGACCTGAAAACATCCAGTGTGACAAATATGCAATAATAGAGAAAATCAGGAAGGGGGCAAATACTTTTTCACGCCACTGTAGTAGAAAAAACATTTAACAAATCTATTGGAAGAAAATAAGAATTTGCAAGAAAAGGAAACAGACGAATATTTGCAGGGTTTAAATGCCCCCATCAGGATACCTCAATAGAACTGTAAAAAAAAGGAGAAAGGTGAAGGGGAACCGTGTGATGTAATAAAAAATTTAAAAGGTGGGGTGGTGCCTGAGGAAGATGGGATTCTAAATGAGTTTTACAAGTTGTTTCCTGAAATCACGGCAGCTCTTTTAACAAGGGTATTCAATAATAGGTTGCATAATCAAAATATACCAACAGAGTTCACAACAGGAATTGTGATTATTTTTGTATGTAAAAATGGAGACAGGGAAGAGTTTGCAAATTGGAGACTAATAAGACTCCTAAACTCGGATTTTAAAGTCTTAGCACAAGTTTTGCAGAAAAGGCTGAGAGAGATTGCAATAGTCCTGATAGAATCATCATAAACATGTGCCATCCCTGGATGGAACATCCAGGAAAATCTTATAGTAACTAGGGATATGATAGAATATTGTCAGCAACAGCAAAAGGAGACATGCTTATTAACAGTAGACCAGAAAAAGGCGTTTGATTTAGTTGACCATAATTTTTTAAGAAAAGTGTTGGAGAAATATGGAATTCCAAAGGAATTCTGTGCATGGGTTGGATTGTTATACAAAAATGCTGTTTTAAAAACAGAAATAGGGGGAGTTCAGGGTAGACATAAAAATCAAGCAGGGGGTGAGACAGGGGTGTCCACTGAGTCCTGTGCTATATACATTAGTGTTGGACCCATTAATTAGAAAGATTAAAGGAGACCAAGACATAGTGGGAATTAAAGGGGGTCAAATGGGGGACGAAGTTAAAATAATGGCTTATGCGGATGATTTGAACGTATACAAAGATTCACAGGAAGGGATAGCAAAAGTAATGAATCAGATGGAAAGGTATTCCAGAATCTCAGGGTCAGAAATCAACTTAGAAAAAAATAAGGGTTTATGGATAGGGACAGCCAGGAAAAAGGAAAAAATATGCAGTTATATGAGACTCTCTACTGACGGTAGAAACATTCTTGGGTAAAGTATGGGGATGGAAAACTGGGAAGAAGCAATAGAACTGAGGGAGAAGAAAGTGGGCAGATGGAAAACTTGGAAAATGCCAAACTATAAAAGAGTATTTGTTACCAAACAGTTTTTACTGCCATGCTTCTTATACGTCGCAGGAATTTTTCCTCTACCATTAGCATTAGAAACAAGGGTATTAGGGATTTTCTTTCAATTATTGTGGGGTAGCAGACTCAACCCAGTCGAGAGAGAGAGAGAACGATAAATAGAATATTAGATAGGGTTCTGGTGTGTACATAGAGCCCTGATCGAGAGGTTCTGGGACACAGAAACCCCAAGAGCTTAAGTTCGAGAGGGTTTCATGTTCCCCAGAACCTCGATGGAATTACTACCTTGTAAATGCCAGAACCTATTTGTTATTTTTTAATATATGGATACAAGGTGAATTGACTCACCTCCGTTTCAGCAGTGGAGTGGATGTGCGTGCTGGCAGGGTTCCCCAGTCCTGTGTGGACGAGTGGCTGCTGTGGGCTTCATTTAGCCGTTTTTTTTTTTTGGTCAGTGGCGGTATCAAGCGAGCAGAGGAGCCCCAGAGCAAGTGCGGTTGTCAAATGGTTTTCAACCTAAAAAACCCCAAAAACGGTTGCTTCATGGAAGATTGTCTCGCTAAGCGAGCGAGCAAGCCGTCATGTTTTCAGACTCCTGCCCGCCCACAGAGGAAAAGCGGCCAATCAGAGGGCACACTTTGTGAAACATTGGGGATACCCTTGCGCATGCGCTTCCTTCTTGATAATACTATCGATCGGTGTCAAATTCATACTATTACGCAACTTAACAATAGTATTATCACTTACCAACAGTAGTATTATCACTCCAGGAGCGATGGTATTACAAGGATTTTTTTGTATGCTTTTTAAGCATATTATTTTCACAATCCATATATTAAAAACCAGTAAAGCAAGGTCGCTTAGGGATGATAGATCCAATAGTACTCTTTCACACCTTTTTTTGGTATAAAAATACTGGGGAAATGTTGCCGGGTAACGGGAGCACGATTGAGAAATGGGGAGAAATGTATTAGGGCAATGGCGGGAAGTATGGGGTGAAGGAGTTCCTAAGATGTTTAAAAGGAAGGAGATACCAAAATATTATGAGGGAACTTTTAAGAAAATAATGAAATGGAAAGTAACAAGAGAACAAATATTAAGTCTGCCAAAGAAAGTTATGTATAGGAAAATAGTGGCGGAAACAGGAATCAGAGAGACAGAGTTTAAAGGAAGTATTCTGAGAGAAAATAAATACATGTGTAAAATGTTAAATAACCCTAGGGTTCCGAAGAAAATGAAGGATTTGCAATGGATAATGGCTCATGGGACGATGGGGCTAAGAGGGGACCATAAGCATAAGGCGGTGGAGGAAAGAATTTGCTTCTACCCAGGCTGCGGATGTGATCTAGAAACTCAGGAGCATTTTTTGTTGCAGAATCTTTATGCTGCGGGTTTGTGATTTTTGGCAGGGGAGTGGAAGATGCCATGGTTGAAAAAGATCAAATATAATAAGCATTTGTCAATGCCGAATGTTTGCTTGCTGGCATTGGCAGTGGTAGTGTAGAAGTTACAGAGCTGCGTAATAGGAATGGCAGTGAGGTATTGAACTGAAGCCAACCCCACCACCACCCTGCAGAGATTGACAGGCATTGGAGTGTGCGTTTGGGCCACGCCATTTCACCACACCCCACCCTGCAGAGACTTACAAGTGTCACGGTGTTCCTTGTGGTCTTTGGCCCTTATGTGCACCCCATTTCATTAGGAAATATGGTGAGATGGGTGCGATATAGGAGAATGGGGTGAAGTTTGGGGCCGAAGAGTCCAAGGTATACATCGATGCCTCTCACTGACTGCAGGGTGTGGAATGGTATGAGCATCACAGGCAAGAATCCCAAGTCACACCCATGATGCCTGTCATTCTCTATAGGGTTGGGCGTTATAGTTGAAAACCCTAATACCTCAGGCATTCGTTGGTATTTTCGCTCCAAATTTTCAACATGTTTGTTTGTGACCCACCTCATGAACAGGGGAATATCAGTTTGTTAGCGAAGCTGCTTATGCACAGTGACTCTGACATTGCTTCCACAGGTGCAAAACATTCGAACAGGATGTAAAAAATTACAGTTGTACTCTTTCATGGGGAGGTGTAAAAATGGCTATGTTGCAAAATCTGTAGTAAAAATATTTAAAAATGGTGAAGTCACTTGTTTACATAGAAACTGTCCAGCAACGCACACCCGTAATATAATTAGGGTTGGGGATTTTTACAGCAGATTGTCAACTCAGGCATTTTGGTGCCTCCGATCATGAACAGTGTCACTGTGATTTTCTTTATCTGTGGCAACAATGATTTCCCACAGCGACCACGCATCTCTGCACTGAAAGTGTGAAAACACACTTCAGCCATGTTGTGAAAAATGACAGCTGTACTGTTCATAAGGAAGTGTGGAAAAATGCCACTGGTGAAAATCTGGACTGAAAATATTACAAAGTCATGAACTTACGAGGGTGCGTGGAAACTGCGCAATGCTCACTCGTAACACAGTCATTTTATGGACTTTTGTCACCAAATTTTCAACATAGCCATTTTAAGACCTCTGCTCATGAACAGTGTAACTGTGATTTTCTTAATCTGTCCCAAACATTGCTTTCGCACACCAACAGCACCATTGTGCGCTACATGTGCGAAAACACATTTTGGGCGACATATGAAAAATGGCAGCTGTACTGTTCATAAGGAAGTGTAATAAAATGGCAATGTTGAAAATCTGGAGTGAAAATATTGCAAACTTACGAGCATGCATAGGAACTGTGCAACGCACGCTCGTAAAAGTCATTTTTAGGAATTTTTTCACCAGATTTTCAACATAGCCATTTTAAGACCTTTGCTCATGAACAGTGTCACTGTGATTTTCTTAATTTATCCCCTACATTGATTTCACACACCGACTGCGCCATTGTGCGCTACATGGGCGGAAACACGTTTTGGGTGAGATGTGAAAAATGACAGCTGTACTACTCATAAGAAGGTGTGTCAAAATGGCAATATTGGAAATCTGGAGTCAAAATATTGAAAATTCGCGAACTTACGAGCGTGCATAGGAACTGTACAACGCACGCTCGTAAAACAGTAATTTTTTGGAATTTTTTCACCAAATTTTCAACATAGCCATTTTAACACCTCACCTCATGAACAGTGTCTCTGTGATTTTCTTAATTTGTCCTGTATATTGATCTCGCACACCAACTGCGCCATTGTGCGCTACATGGGCGGAAACACGTTTTGGGTGAGATGTGAAAAATGGCAGCTGTACTACTGATAAGAAGGTATGGTAAAATGGCAATGTTGAAAATCTGGAGTGAAAATATTGAAAATTCATGACCTTACGAGCGTGCATAGGAACTGCGCAATGCACGCTCGTAAAACAGTCATTTTTAGGACTTTTTTCGCCAAATTTTCAACATAGCCATTTTAAGAGATCTGCTCATTAACAGTGTCACTGTGATTTTCTTAATTTGTCCCGTACATTGATTTTGCACACCGACTGCACCATTGTAGCGCTACATGGGCGGAAACATATTTTGGTGTGAGATGTGAAAATGACAGCTGTATTACCTGGCAAGAAGGTGTGGTAAAATGGCAATGTTGAAAATCTGGAGTGAAAATATTGAAAATTCGCGAACTTATGAGCCTGCGTAGGAACTGCGCAACGCACGCTCATAAAACAGTCATTTTTGGGAATTTTGGCACCAAATTTTCAACATGGGGTTTTTGGGACCCCTTCTCATGAATGATGTCATTGTCATGGTGTTATTCAGGCCCGCAGGGTGATTTCGCGCAGTGAGTGGCAGGGAGGGCAAGGAGGCAGTATGGTGCAGTGGTTTAAGGCTCTGAGCTGCAAATCTGGAGACCTGGGTTTGAATCCCACAGCCCCCACTTGCATACTGTGTGACCCTGTGCAAGTCACTTAACTTCCTCGTGCTCCCAGGTTGCACCCGCAAACAAGCTTTCAGCTTAGTGTGTCTCACCTGGTAAAAATAATTGGTAAAAAAATACAGCCTACCGGCATTTCCTCAGTTCGTGGTCGGCTTTGAAGAGTGCAGACGTGTTCCCGGTCCACCGAAGATCGTTGCGCCGAGGTCCGGAAGGTATGGGGTGAGGGGGGTGGGGAGGCTGGGTGCGCAGTGGGTGGGTGCGGGCTGTGGGAGGGGCGGGAGACTACGCTGGAACGCTTTTCTTACAGGCACAACTACAAGAAAGGACGACGGGATCGCTTGCCACGCTTGGGGTGGGCTCCAGCGTGGCACAAGAACGGTTGTGGGATGCTCAGCCGACGGGGATTGGGCACCCTGTCGGCCTAGGATACATTGCCATGCTGGGGTGGGCCCTCAGCGTGGCACTTATTACTCGGGAGGACTGTGGAGCCGATGGGGATTGGGCACCCCTGTCGGCGTTATATTGGCTGCCACGCTGGGTGGGCACCCAGCGGCATTATGGAGCCTTTGGGGAGGCGGGGAACGCAACACAGCCGATGGAGATTGGGCCCCGGCGGGCTATACAGTGCATGTGGGGCGACGCCGCGCGGGCGCTGCGGTGTGTGTGTGTGTGTGGGTTATGCGATGAGCAGGCGATATCTTATCGCTGCTCACCAAGCGTAGCTACCTTTCAACTCAGATGCCACTGCATTTTGGAGCGTGTCATAGACAGCTCCACAATGCATTGGCTTACAGGGGCCGTGCCTGCCAGCACACTGACTGAATTGGAGGAGAGGGTGACACACCCCCGAAATCTCCGATGATGGCATTATGTTTCTTGCACATGCGCGCAAGCAAACATAAAAATGTGGTGATGGGAATTTTCCCTGAGCTTTTAGAATCCTATCATTGGGCAACAGTACATGTTCTTTTTGCTTGCATTAACTACTACCTATGGCAAGGGAGGTGCCAGTTGCTTTTGCAGCAAAAATAATGAGGGCATTGAGAAACTGTGCAGTAGAGAGCTAAAAGAAGTGTATAATAATGACTGTAAATACCACCCAAGGAAGAAGGTGGAAATCTGGTGGAAAGGTTTAACTTACTTTGTGAAATATGGATGAGTTTTCAGTAAATATGAGGAAGATGCCTTGGCTGAGTAACATAAGTAATAAAAAAAAAGTAGCTTTAGGGAGCATTCCAGAACTACTAGGGAAATATCATGTTGTAACAGTTTAAATCGTGTTTGATGTCTTTAAATATGATTTTTTGGCACAGTGTGAACAAACTTTAAAGGAGGTATACAGACAGGATTGTAGAAAACAGCTCAGACATAAAGTAATAAATATGGGGGAAGGGCTGATGAAATTGTCAAAAATAAGTATAAGGCATTGCAACCTGTGGATTCCGGGGGAAGGTGAGTGGTGTTCTGGGGGAAGGATAGGAATGAGGGATGGAGTAGGGGATAAGGTTGTGTAATGGATTTATTATGTATGTTGGTCACTTAATTTTATGTTGTATATGTTTATTTGTATCCTGTTTTTACAACGTTTATGTTCATTTTTGCTTTCCCTACATGTATGTATGCTGATTTGTTGTGTTTCTTTGAATAAAAACCTCCCCTGCTCTTTTCGAGAAGTGCCATGGGCTCTTTAACATCCACCTGAACTACCACCAGAACAGACAGATGGGACCTCGGTTTAACGTGTCACCATGAAAGATGGCACCTCAGGAGTGCAGCACCTCCTCATGCTGCACCACAGTGTCAGTACTGGGATTTAACCCAAGTGCCTGGTGTTGGGATAGAACCCACAGCCTTCTGATCTTTCAGCCTCAGAAGCAAGTGTGCAACCTGCTGAGCCACTGAGACTTGAGGAAAGAAGGGAGAGGGGAGACATGACTGAGACCTTTAAGTACCTTAATGGTATTAACAAGGTGAGCACTGATGGCCTCTTCAGCCTTAGTGGGAACAAGACTAATGGGGGGCACAGCCAGAAGCTGGTGGGGGTGAAGGTTCAGAAAGTAGATCAGGAGGCACTTTTTCATTAAGAGGGTGGTAGCCAAATGGAATGAGTTGCCAGAAGAGGGGGTGCCCCAAAATGGCGGACAGCTTCAAGATGGGGTGGGACAGGGTGAAGAGAAAAGTGGTGATTAGAAAAGGGTGAGTGGAGGGAGAGGGGGAAGTTGAGGGAGGTCAGAAGAGGTATAGGGAGGCGGCAGTTCTCTCTGTAAATAGATTGGAAAATATGCATACGAGCAGACTAGGTAGACCATAAGACCTTTATCTGTTGGCATGTTTGCATGCTCTTGCATAAGAGTGTCGGTGGGGTGGAGCACCATGTAATGAAAGATGCATGAGTTCCTCATTGGGCAGAGATGATAGACCATAAGGCCTTCTTCTGCTGGCATATTAATTTGTTTGTATGCTCAGTTTCATAGAGATCACACATAAGTAACAGATACATTCAACGAGATGAACAGGACATGTTGACAGTAATATCCAAGATAAGCAAGGAGTAGAGTGAGAGAAAGAAGAAATAACATTGATCGATGTGCAATGTTTCCTTGGTAGGGGTTGGAGCTCTTGAGATGCTTCTGCAGAATGTTCTTAAAGGAAGCCAACTCAGTGTTTTTTTTTTTTTTGCTCCTCCTCTACCCCGCCGACCGGCCACTCCTTCGGGCCGCACATGCTCCACCACCGCCACCACGTCCTCATTACCATCTGCTGCCCCATCTTGGTGGTCCCTGAGTAACCCAACGTAATGCTTTATCGGGTGGGTCTTACTCTCCAAGGGAGAAGTGCCCATTGGCACACTGACGTATCTTGAGGCCTGCAGGGTCAGCTCGGGAAGTTCCTGGGCTATTGTGGTGACAAGGGGCCCCGGTTGGAGGGAGACTTTCTGGTTTTCGGTCCCTACCTACCCATCCACAGCAGCAGCACCTAGCTTCCTCCCTGTATGGTGCACAGGCAACGCATGTGTACCACACCGCATCATGATGTCGCTGCCAGGGGTCACTCCAGAGTGGTGTAGACCCGCACCTACCCCTTCCCCCCCAAGGAGAGCATCCAGCAGAAACCCTATACCCTCCCTGCTGGCCTCTGCTCTTGACGTTCCAGGCTTGGGGCATGAAGCTGGGTCGCCAGTGTGCCAGGTGATTCCCTATCACCGAGCAACACGGAGCCAGCTCAGTGGTTTTTCTAAGTGGATTAGGCACTTTGTTCAGGATGGCTGCCCCTACAACTGTAGGAGAAGGACCATCTGCTGCAATTATTCATAACACTGGATGCAACCAGGGAAGGATCCAGAATTTTTATAAAGGGGGTAGTAACTTTGTCAAGCCGGTAGCACTTCCCTAATATAATTTAACTGTTACCTCTTAAAATACAAATTCAATTGAGCTACTGTTTGCTGGTATAAGGAGGTAGAGCATGCTACTTCACAACATAGCAGAATCCACTGGTGTACAACCCAGTTACTGTAGGTGCTCTATCTTATCTCAAGGAGTATGGGTGAAGTTTCATTGAAAAGCGAGATTGACGTAGGTGGGGCAAGGCTGTGGAGGAGGGAAAAATAATACCTTTGAAGCCCTGCCTGCCGTGAATCACTCTGATGAGTCCAAAGGAGGACAAAATGCACAACTACAGCTTATTATTTTTAGCATTTGCAGATTATTTCTGAGGCCTTATACAATGTTACAGCCCTGCTTAAAGCTAACCAAGCCACGTTCCCTTCAGGGTGGTTGCAAATCTTGCGTTGCACTAGTGAAGATTAAGGATGGACCAGTGTAAATTTGTATTTGGTTAATGTGCCAAAATTCAGTATGTGTACCTTTGATTTTGCTCAGCTGAACATTTGGGCCACTTTGGATCACGTTGACGTTCAGCTAAATTAAAATAACAGTCTAGTGCTTATCAGGTGGCCTGGGTAGTCTTACGGCCATTGCTTTCCTCACCCCCAGTCACTTTCTGCTTCCTATCCCTTCCCAGAGATGTTTCAGGAAAGAAAATATGGCTGCTGGCACTGTGCCAGGTGCTGAGTTGTTTTTTTTTGTTAACTGGAGGAACATGGAAAGGGTGGAAGTGGTTGGTTTTGACTGAAGTGGGCAAAGGGCGATGGACGGAGTGTCTCTTAACCCCATTTTTATTTTAATAGACCCCAACACTTTACCCCCCTTACTGCTCTCCCTTTCTTCCTGTTCTACTCTTGACTAGCTCCCCTTCATACTCCCTGTAGCGTCTACACTTTCTCCTTCTGTTAAGCCTTCAACACCTCTGCCTTCTGAATTTTACTTCTTGAGTGGCACCCCTAGCACTGTTATTCCCTCACTACATAGTTTACTATCCCCACCCTTGCATTAATTGCCTATGTATGGTGCTTAGTCGTGATCCTTAGCTCCTATTCTACCTATTATATAACTTTTTTTTTTTTGTAATTTTTGTTCTCAATTTCTTCATTGCCCTCCTTTCCCCCCTTCCCCTGGGGCACATCTGGAAACAAGCAGTTATCAGCTCAGTATGTCTTTCCTGGTAAAAACTTTTGAACTAAATAAATAAACACATACATACACACACACATACAGACATACATACATACATGTGTCCCAAAATGTCTCTGGCCTAAGTACCAAAGCCAAACTGAAGACAGGAGATCCCAATGGAAGTCGAACCAAAGTGGACAATTTTCACAGTAGCTTGCCCTTAGGATGGATGTGTTCAGTTTTTAGTTCCCAACAAAAGTGGCTTCACTGTCTATGTGCTTTACATGGAAACATAGACAATGTGGATATGAAACATAGACAAGGTGGATATGAATACAGTGCAGGGCTTCACACAGACATGGGATAGGCATAAGGGAGCAATACAGATGAGTATGAATAGATAGGCCATTGACAGAGTAAAGGCCTATGGCACATTCATAAGGTAGAAAAATAAGCATTTGTCAATGCTGAATGTTGGCTTGCTGGCACTGACATTGGTAGTGCAGCAGTTAGAGAGACACACAACAGGATTGGCAGTGAAGCAGCGAACTGACGCCGACCCCAGCCCTACCATGCAGAGAGTGACAGGCACTGGGGTGTGCCTTTGGGTCACTGGCCATAACGCTCATGCCATTTCACTCACCCCACCCCTCGCAGAGACCGGCTGACAAGCCGGGATGTGCATTGGGGCCTGCTCACCCCATTCCATAAGGGAATATACTGACATGGGCGCAGTGTAGGAGAATGGGGTGAACATTGGGGCTGAAGAGTCTAAGGCACATCTTGACACCTGTCACTGGCTGCAGGGTGGGGGGGGTGGAATGGTGTGAGCATTGCAGCTGACAGTGCCAACTCACACCCCTGACACCTGTCAGTCTGTACAGGGTAGAGCACTACAGTTGGAAACCCTAATGCTGAGGGCATTTGTGGGTATTTTCACTCCAAATTTTTAACATAGGCCGTTTGTGACCCCACCTCATGAACAGTGGAACTATGAGTTTGTTTGCCAAAAGGTGATTTTGTACAGTGACTGTGCATTTTGGCAGCACAGGTGCAAAAACACATTTTGGGCAGGATGTGAAAAATGACAGCTGCACTGTTCATGAGGAGGTGTGAAAAAATAGCATTGTTTAAAATCTGGAGTGAAAATATGAAACATTGGTGACATCATGAGCATGCGTAGAAACTGCGCAATGCATGGCCATAACACAATTATTTGGGGGATTTGTTTAACCAAATTTTCAACATAGGCATTTTAGGAACTCCGGTCATAAACAGTGTCACTGTGGTTTTGTTAATGTGGCCCAAACATTGATTTTCCACAGCAACCGCACCATTGTGTGACACATATGAAAACACATTTTGGGCAGGAAAAATGGCAGTTATACTGTTGATAAGGAGGTGTACAAAAATGACAATGGTGAAAATCTGGAGTGAAAATATGAAAAATCAGTGACGTCATGAGCGTGCATAGAAATTGCGCAGTGCACGCCCATAATGCAATTATTTTGGGTGTTTGTTTTACCAAATTTTTAACATAGGCATTTTAGGACCTCCACTCATGAACAGTCTCACTATGATTTTGTTAATATGTCCAGAACATTGATTTCGCACAGCGACTGCGCCATCGTGCGTCACATGCATGGAATCACATTTTGGGCAGGATGTGAAAAATGACAGCTGTACTGTTCATAAAGAGATGTGAAAAAAGGGCAATGTTGAAATTCTGGAGTGAAAATATTAAAAATTGTCAAAGTTACAAGCATGCGTTGAAACTGCGCAATGCACACTCGTAACATGGGAATTTTTGGGAATTTTTCCACCAAATTTGCAGGATAGGGTTTTTGGGACCCCACCTCATGAACAGTGGCATTGTCAATTCGTTTCTCGGTCCCGAAAGGTGATTTCGCACAGTGACCGCGAAATGACCTTTCGGGGCAGAGTAACAAGATGACAGTACATGTGTTCAAGAGGTGGGGTCCCAAGCATCCCATGTTAAAAATTTGGAGGCAAAATTCCAAAAAATGGCTGAGATATCCACCTAAGTTGAAAAACCCTATTTATGCCATTATACAGCTTACCGGCATTTCTTCAGTTAGCGGTCAGCTTTAAAGAGTGCAGATGTATTCCTGGTCCACCGAAGATTATCCACCGGGCTCTTGAGATAAGTATGGGGTGGGGGCGTGGGGAGGTGGGGTGCGCAGAGGGTGGCTGCGGGTTGGGGAAGGGGACCCCACAGCGAGACACTGTTTTCTTTCTTTTAGGTACTTGGAAAAAAAACCCCACAGAATACAGTTTTCTTTTTCCACAGGTGTATAAAAACTGTTCTGCATACTGGGGTGGGCTCCAAGTGTGCGCCATGATTTGGGGGGGGGTTGTCACACTGGGGTGAGCTCCCAGTGTGGCACAGAATAGGAGCGGGGCCTCAATATGCTGACGATGGTCGGCTTTCATCATGGGAAGGCACACCGGGGTGGGCTCCCAGGTGCCACACAATCTTGGGGGGGGGGGTTTAGCATGCCAACGTGGATTGGGCATTCCTGAAGTTGGCATTGTTCGGCAAACGGTGGCAGCAGCGGTAGCCACTGCCACCATGTTTATTAAAATATTTCACCAGGAAAGGCACGACAGAAGGTGTGTTATTGTGCCGCTACATGACGAGCTTGCCTGTCATTGCAGCGGCACTTTTCTTAAAAGTTTTGACCAATTTAAATATTGCTGATGTTAGTGCCTGCGTGCTGGCTTATTGGGGAATGGGGGACGCGCCTACTGATGTGTGCCCTTCATTCTCCCACACTGATCACACTTCCAAAATCTTCAACTACCACAAGATGTTGGCTGGCTCGCAAGCGCAAGCAAACATAAAAATGGGCAAACTGGATGGGCCTTGCGGTCCTTATCTACCATCAACTTCTATGTTTCTATATGTTGTCAGAAAAAAGCCATTGGTCCATTCTGCTCAGTTTTATCATAATATTATATAGATGGGATTTAGGCCCTCACCGCCCCTCTCCCTCTCTCCCTGCCTTATTGCTACCTTGCTGAGTAACTATTAAGCCTTATACTTTTTCCAGTCATATTTGAACCCGTTAATGGTTTTGTGCTCACCACCTCTACCGGTAGGCTGTTCCATGGCTCAACCACCCTTTTCATAAAGTAAAACTTTCTCACATCCTCCAGAATCCTCCCCACCACCCGACAGCTTCCACTCATGTCCTCTTGTTTACGACCGCCTTTCCTGTTGAATAGTTCTTGCAGTTTACCTTGCTTATTCTGTTCAGGAACATGAAGGTCTCTCATTTCGCCCCTTTCCTTTCTGGCCTCCAGCTAATACTTGTTCAGTGCCCTGAGCCAATCTTCATAGGATCTGCTAATTGACTCTGAATAATTCTGTTTACTCTACTCTGTGCGTCTCCAGCCTGTCTCTGTCTTTGCTCAGGTGGGAACTCTTGGATTGGGCACAGTATTCCAGACAGGGTGTTACCAGTGATCTGTACAGAATTAGTATTACCTCCTTCATCCTGCTATCGAAACCCGTCCCATAGACCCCAACATTCTGGTTGCCTTGTCGTGAGGCCTTGTGCATAACCTTTGCCGGGGCTCTGCATTGAGTTCATATTTTTTTTTAAATGGCAAACATTTTTATTCTAGGGAATTCCCCATCATTGGGGTTGTGTAAATATTACAAGTTTGCAGGACCTGAGCTAACTTGGTCTGTGTGCAGTTTGCCTTGATAAAGTTCTCCTAAATTAAGAACCAGGCATTGTAACTGTCTTGAGTAATGTTCCAGGAACTTGGGAGTTTGCAGGCACTGAATGAAATGATTGATTCTGGCAGATCTTATGACAGTCTCTGTAGTGGTGCTTATACTGCCTATGTCTCTGTTCTTCTATTTGTTTACACAATTGAGAAAATTATGTTATTGAAACTCCTACTGTGCTGAGTCATCGACATACGCATTATAAATCTTAAAATCCAGTTAGGCTCCAATAGATCGAGAATGTCTGGGGCAACGTTTGTGTTCTTTTTCCTGTAATCAGCACATGTCCTGTTTCTAAAAGGCTAATTATTATGTAACCCCCCCCTTGGGGGCTTACCTTAATTGCCCCATGTTCTCACATTCTCCCATTTTCTTCCCGCTGCTACTGGCAACCCGCTCCTCCTTTAATTGAAGCCCAAGTCCTCCTGGTGCCCTGGTGCTTTCCCCAAGTTTTCCCCTTACAACCCTTGTAATTATTTCAGCCCAGTTTAGGCTTAAAACTTTAGTCACGATTGCCGCACTTTTACGAGCAGCGGCGACCGCACATGCGCAAGAAGCACATTGATGTACTAACCGCCGGTTTTGTGGTTGCTTGGGGAGTTATTCAGTGGTCTCAGTACCCCTCTTCGGCTAAATGGGGCCTGGAGACCTTAGTGAGGTGGGCAAGAAGCCTCAGTAGTTTTAAAATAGAGTTTGAGTGAGGGCTTACTCAGGGCTAATTAATATTCATAAGCCCCTTCATGAATATTTATAAGGTGCTGCCTGCTGCCTAGGGGGACAGTACTGTGGCGGCAGCGACAGCAGCAGCAAAAGTACAAGGTATATATGTATAGGCTAATTTAGAAGAATACAGTTGAGGCTATCAAACTGTGGGGAAAGTATAACTAACTTTATTGCTGGCTGTACCAGAACTTTAAATGTGTGGGACTATGTAAACTGCTTCAACCTTGTCACTGCAGTCACCATTTTGCAGCCCCACTAGCCAATCACGAACTGGGATTTCAGCCAGAGACTCTTGGGAAGGTAATACAGACTTGTGGGAGATAAACAGGAACAAAGTTTGGGCGCTCAATATCCAGCCAATAAAAAAGACTAGAACTGTTTTAGGCAGCCTGAGCAGCCAATCAAAGTTTCTAAGGATTTTGCCCTATATTTAAGAGGGACAGTTTGAATTTCAGATCAGTCTCAGTGAGTCAGTAAAAAACCTGAGAGAGATCTGTTTGGGTCTCCAGCTTGAGCTTCCAAGAGAAGCCTGTGTGTCTTTGCAAGAGGGGCCTGTTTTCCTCCTGCGAGTGGTCTTCAATCTATAAGGGGATTGATCTTCAGGGACTACCTGCCTGCAGATTAAGAGGTTTGCTCAGCAAAGTGGCTGTAATCGCAGACCGGCATAAAACCGAACTGAGAGGTAAAAAATTAAATGCCATTTCCTTTAAATGTGCTGAATGCTTATTGTGGGTCAAGGCCTATTGTCCGGGGACTCCTGATTGCCAAAAAAGGAGCCCACCTTCACCAGTGACCGAACAGTCTGCCAGCTGGAGGAGTCACCAGCAAATACACTGAACTTTGCTAGAAAAACTTTGTTGAACTTTGACCTTCCTGGCCCATGCTGCATGTTCTTTTGCCAGCTCCAGTGTTACCGTCGAGAGACCAGCTTCAGAAACCCAGCCCCTGCACAGAAAGTCACTGCATGCTGCGGCCACCTTCAGGGAAAGGCCATGATGTGAAGGTGAGTCTTGATGGCCCAGCTTCCCCATGTGCAGCATCTTACAGCATCAGGTCATCATTTCCCAAGGTCATCCTGAATCGACTGGTACAGTGAGTAAATCCAGCATAGCTCCTTGCAACAATCATTTTGGTTTTCTTGTGGTATCATCTAATTGTTCTCAAATTAATTACAGTGGTTTTCAATAAACTGGGCTCACTGGCTGTGGATACAAATAATTTGTCTTGCTTTGCATAACTTAATTGTTTTCTTCAAGGGCCCCAATGTCAGCTGCAACCCCAGGCTATGATCCTGGCCAGCCAGCATAGATCCTGGGCACTCAGCAGCTAAGGGACTGTTTATCATAGAGACTAAACAAAATAATGCATCTGAATAGAGGGAACCCTGGGGTGAGCTACAAGTTGGGGGGGGGGGCTGACTATCACCAAAGTGGAAAGGGACCTAAGGGTCATCATCTCTGATGACCTTAAGGTAACAAATCAGTGCACAAAAGCAGCAGGGAGGGCCAGTGGCACGCTGATGTGCATAGGCAGGCGTATCACTAGCAGGAGGCAGGAGGTAGTGATGCCATTGTATAAGACATTGGTAAGGCCTCACCTGGAGTACTGCATGCAGTTCTGGAGGCCACACCTGCACAAGGACATAGACAAGGTGGAGACTATCCAGAGAAGGGCAACAAAGATGATGCAGGGCTTGCATGACAAAACATATGAGGAGAGACGAAGGGACCTCAATATGTACTCACTGGAGGAGAGGAGACAGCAGGGGGACATGATTGAAACTTTTAAGTACCACAAGGGCATAAACAAGGTGCAGGTGGGGGATCTTTTCCAATGTAGAAAAAGTACTAGAACAAGGAGGCACAATATGAAATTGGAAGGAGGCAGATAATGGTAGTCGACGATTGGAATAGTCTTCCATAGGAGGTAGTGGAGGCAAGCACAGTGGAGGGGTATAAGCATGCCTGGGACAGGCACAAGGGAAGATTTAGAGGGGAGGGAGTGATGAAAAGCCATTGATTACATAGTGTCAATGGCCACATACAATCTATAGGGCCTATGGGCAGACTGGATGGGCCTAACAGTCCTTATCAGCTGATAAGTTCTGTGTTTCTATGTTTAAACTAAATTGTGTTTATTAACCTGGTCTCCAAAATAGTAATCATTTGTCTAAATTTGCTCCCCTTCCCTGTTCACGTCCCCTTAAAGTGATTCGCTGTGTTACTTTGAATCTAGTTTGTTGGCAGCTGTTTACTGAAAGTGTTAAAAGTGCATGCTGTATTGCGAAACTGTCTGTACAGGGGGTTGCAGGGCACGTACCAGGACCAGAGACCCTGCTGGTAGTTTAGTTTAGTTTATTAGTCTAGGAATTAATACCTTTGAGCCAGGGCTTTTTTACAAAGGTTCCACGTCACAAAGAACATTTAACAAATCACGATACACATTACAGGTAAAACCAGACAGGAAAGTTATATCATAAATTTGCTATTAACAGTTTCAGGCAGTAACGTTTTTAAGTTTCATAGAAAAACAAGCTATAACAGGTTCAAGCGAGTAGACAATTTCGAGGTTAAGGAAACTTCCAGGGAGAGGGTGATCATTAGGCGCCAAAAGCAGGCTAGAGAGAAGGGAAAGGTGGTGAGCGGGAGAGTAAGTGAGAGGGGACAGGAAAAAAGGGGGGGAGTGAGTTTGGGTGGGAGACAGGAAGTAGTAGAGGTACCAGAGGGTTCATTAGTCAGGGAGGAAGAGGCCTCAGATGTGAGGATGGACATGAGGAGTAGTAGTCTTTATCTAGCGCAATCACAGTTGCTAGTGGTGGTGAGGTGGGCATAGAGCATGGATTTGAAAGCTTCAAGCGAGGTTGAGGATAGAGTAGGTGGACTATGTGCATTGAACCATGTCGGGGACCCTGTATGCTGAAAGATCTTTGTCCTGTGCAGTCCGGCATCTCGGAACCAGGAAAGGTTGGCGTTCAGATCTGGTGGAGGGTCGTGAGCCAGGATTCAGTTGGAGTAGGTTTTGAATACATAATGGAGTCAGTCCCAAGATAGATTTTTTGCCATTGTGCAGGTGAGATAAATAAGACGATTTGATAGGTTCAACCAGCCTGATTCATAGTACAGATCACACGTGTGAGTCAGTCTTTGAGCCCCTGTGAGAGCGCGGGCTTTATTTAGAGTGATTGAGATACGCCTTAGAGCAGTGGAGGTAGCTGAGCCATAAATAATAAGGCCATAGTCAATGATTGAGATTATGGAACTCTGTATAGCTATTTTCAATGCCGCTTGATTTAGAAATTGATGGTTACGAATAGTATTCCAAGCGTTGGTTCACTGTTTTCTCAGTGTTGTCAATGTGGGTTGCAAAGGTGAGCCCTTGGTCAAAAGTGATGCCAAGGTATTTGAAAGTATTTACTTGGTCCAGTGTAATTCCCGCAGAGGTTTGTATGGTGAGTGGAGTATGCCTATTTTTGTTTTGGTGATTGGAGAAGAGCATGGCTTTTGTTTTATTGTGGTTTAGCACAAGTTTACTATCCAGGAACCACCTTTCAACACTAGAGAAAGCAAGTTGCAGGCTTTTTCGTAGGGAGTTTGGATCCTTGTGGGAAGAGAGAATTACAGCATCATCAGCGTATAAGATTATTTTCTCCTGGCAGATATCTGGGAGGAGTTAAGGAACAGGCTAAAGAGGAGCGTCCAAGAATTGATCCCTGTGGTACACCGAGAGAACTGGTTTGAAGTCGGAGAGTTCATTAGAGATTTTTACAGCCTGTGACCGATTGGACAGGTAACTTTTACCCAAGCACAAGGACCTTGGCCAGGCCTAGGCTAGAAAGTAGGGAGGTAAGTAGGCCATGATGGACTGTGTCGAAAGCTTTGTAAGATCGATAAAGACTGCACCTGTTTGGCACCTTTGTCCAGGGCTGAGTGGACTTCTCCAGAGAAATCAAGTAAGGCTGTTGTTGTACTATGTCCTTTCCTAAAGCCGTGCTGTTGATTACAGAGTAGATTGTATTTGTCCAGGTAATCAGAGGTTGGTCTGCCGCTATTCGTTCAAGTGCTTTGGAGAGGAGAGTATTGATATTGGTCGATAGTTTCCTGTTGAGGTTTTGTCCCCCTTTGTGCACTGGCGTAACTATGGCAGATTTCCATTTGTTGGGAAATTGACTTTGGCAAAGTGACAGATTAAGAATTTTGCAAGGGGTGAATTACTTCATCCAGGGTGAGAGACAGGATTTTTAGATCTAGCGTGTCACTACTTGTTCTGGATTTGAGCAGGCCTTTCTAATGTACTTGTGTGCTTCGTGCACTTTGATTTTCTTGAAGTAAAATTGTGGTTTGTCACGAGGGGTGTTTTGTGATACTAGGCTAGGCACATGTAAGTCCGAGAAGAAATCTGGGGGGAGGACCCCACTAAGGTCTGTGAATGTCTTATTAAGCGCATCTGCAATAGACTTTGGGTCAAGAGTGGTGGATCCATCAACTTTCATAATGGTAGGTGACGATATTGATTGTTTATCCATTATGTTTCGGATGTTGTCCCAAAAAGCTCTTCCATCACCCCAGGTGGATTCAAGGGCATTTTTGAAATAGGTGCTCTTCATTTGCCTAATTTGTGAGGTACATCTATTTCGTGCCTGCTTGTATTTTAGGGTATCATGAGGTGAGCCTGTGTCTCTGGCAACTGCCCAGAGGTGGTCCCAACCTTGAGCTCGGCAAGTAGTTTGGCAGTAATCCATGGATTTGATAGCGCTTTTGATTTTATGTTTTTTACTGGGCGTATAAGTCGAATGCAGAGTTGAAAGATTTAATGAAGTATTCTAGTGCGGTATTAATATCAGTTGATTCAAGGATTGGCGTCCAGTCCTATTGTAGGAGATGGGTTTACAACTTGATAAGATTCCCATAAGGCAATACTCTCCTTGTTATAACTTTGGGGTGGCTTGAGAAATTTATTAGACCAGGTACAGGACACTGGGGAGTGGTCACTGAGGAGTCAGGGAGGACTTTAATGTTTTTTCGGTCAGGGTGATTTGTGAGAACCCAGTCAATAAGGGTGCTTGTACCAGTTTTGTAATTTTTTCCGGGTGGGGGAGGTTACCATCTGAGTCAGGTTTGCTGCTAGGATGTCATCTTTGTAAGAGCCAGTGTCAGAGGCGAGCCAGTTTATGTTGAAATCCCGAGGAGGAGGAGCTCATTTTCAGAGGGCTGCAGACTAACAAAATCAAGTACAGACTTAATACTGGCACGGTGGTCTTTTGGAGGGATATAGACTGCGGCCACTGTGAGAACTTTGTGTTGTGCACCAAGAAGCAGTTTGATAGGGAGGAGTTGCATCTGCGTGTTTGTGGGGTGAAGCTGCCGTGTTGACAGGAGAGGTTGTCCTTTATGTAGATAGCACAGCCCCCACCTTTCTTGCTTGCCGGTCGAGTCTGAAAAGTTGTAGCCTTCAAGCGAGACCGCATGATCCGGTGCTGGGAGATAGCCAGGTTTCCACAATGGCTAGTATATCACGTTTTTTGTCCAGCGAGAGTTTAAAGAGATGCCAATTTGGGAAGGAGGCTGCAGATATTTAGAGTGATAATGGAGAGACCACTACCAACTTTCCCTGTTTTGTCAGCTTCAGTGCAACAGGACCAGGGTTTGGGTGTATCCACCAGATATTAAAAGTAGGAGGAGCAGGAGTTTCAGCGATGCCATTCGTAGTTCATAATAGGTTGGAGTGAGTTTCTGCTTGTACTTTTAAGATGCTTGGATTGTCTTCTGAGTCCCAGTAGAGGGTGATCGTTAGTGAGTTATAATGATGTGGCAGTTTCCAATTAGGAAATATGGCTCTTTGCACCCAGGTATTAATTGGGTGATGTTTGTTTAAGACTTCAGAGTAAAAGCCATGGTACAATGTTTCGGTAGTAGTATAGAAAGGTGAGAGTAGGTGGAGGGTAGGGTAGGCGGAGGGGGGAGTTGGCATAAAGGGAAAGGAGGTGCCGGTGAGCAGGAACAGGTGGTGGGGACTAAGCCAAAGCATTTTTAGCGAGGCAGGAAGAGCCGAAAGTAGTGTGGGCTAGGCAGTTGGGGGGGTGGCGAGCGATAGGAGGTGGTGGGGTAAGGATTTTAGTGGGCTGGGTGGATAGCTAAGCACTATGGCGAAGATGCAGAAAAATGAAAAAAAAGACTGGGAGGTTTGGTGCCAGAGGGTTTAAGAGAAGTACTATAGTACTGTTGAGATCCAGGATCACATAATATGTTAAAGTTCCTGAAAGGTGATAAACTGTGGCCTGGGCATATGCAATGTAAAATCATTTTGTCTATATGTTTCCTTTGTTCTTCAAAGTCCTCAGAGATAAGTACAATACCTTGGAGTAGGTCAGACAGTAGGCATATGCAATGTGTGAAATCCTTTGTCTGTATGTTTCCTTTGATCTTCAAAGTCCTCAGAGACAAGTACAATACCTTTGGAAAAGGTCAGACAAAATGTTGGTTCGGTCACAAATGTGTTAAAATTCCTTTGTTCTTTAAAGTCCACAAGTGCAGTTGCTTTAAGAGTGGTCAGATGAGAATGTTGAAAATGTTGATTCAGTTGCAGGACCCAGCATCACCATGTTTGTGAGACTAGTTGTAAGGCATATGCTTCCTTGGGGAGGCTTCAAGAAAGTTGATTTAAAATTAAAAAAGCTGATACCTGATGATGGTGATTTGCAGAAATTCAGTCCAGGAGACTTTCACCAATGTTGTGTGCAAGAATGGCACAGGTATTCCCAGCAGAAAAACATGTAAATGAACAAAAACTAACCTACAGACACAGACAAGCACAAACAGCCACCCACACAGCCCCAGGAGGAGGAGAGTATTGTAAGTAGGACAATGGTGAGCCTATTGTCAATGCATACTGCAAACTGTATGGTAAATGCTGTCAGAGGTCATTGTCTGTATCTGGGTAATTGGTCACTAGGTGGGATTGTGGGTGGTTATAGCTTCCCAGACGGCTATACCAGTCTAGACAGAAACCCACGTTAATTATTACTCTGGGTAGAGACACCAAAACAATATTGTGTTTACTGTGGGTAGGAAGACCCCGGTACTTGTCAGTTTCAAACCCAGGCCCCTCAGCCTGCTGTTAGGTAGACAGGCAGGGGTAGTAGCCCTTGGAGTTGCACCACCTAGGGGTTGCATCTTTGGAGGCACCACTGGGATTAGCGCCCCGTAGCAGCCAAAATACAAAAATTGCAACTGAAATTCTTACGGGTATCCCTAGAAGCATGGCTGAGCAAACATTAATTAATTGGTATTTGGGGAGTGACCTTGACCTTCACAATGTCCTTTTATTGCTAGATACACCCCCTGGGCACTGGGAAAGGCACTATTGAGGAAGCCCTCATGAAAAATGAGTGTCTGGATGAGGCTGTGATAGCAAGTCGAATGGCTGGCCCAATCGCACAAAGTTTAATGGCTCTAGTGGAGTGTAGCAACCCAGTGGACAGTACCAAGGTACCTAAGGCTATTAACATTGAGGGGTCCAGGCAGCTTGGAGGGTGGTGACCAAGGATGGTGAGAGTTCCTCAGAGCTGGAACCCCCTACCACTTTCCGAGAGTTTTGAGTAGAAGCTTGCCAGATTGTTACAGGATAAGGGCCAGACCCTCAAGGACCTAAAAAAGCAATTTCAGTCTCCTGGGGGTACCCTTCCTCTGGCACCTGCACCAGTCCCGATGCTTTCTCCCATTCCAGTATCTGTATCAGTTATTGTGCATACTCCTGCCCCTACACCCACTCCTATGCCTACACTAGTACTGGCACCAGCGCCTGTGCCCTCAGTCAGTCATGATTATTTCTGCATGTTACAGATGTCCTCTGGTGCTATTCCCACACCCCAGGAGAAGATGATTTAGAGACTTGGATGGACTATGCAACCCCCCTGGTCCAAGACTGGCAGTGTGCAGAAGCGAAAAATGCATGTGGAAAATTTAAGGGGTCCTGCACTTGAGGCTATAACATTTTTGAAGTTCATAAACCCTGATGCTTTGGTGCAAGAATATTTGTCTGCACTAGAAGGTGTCTTTGGTAGTATTGAAGCTGGGGAAGATTTGATGTGGAAATTCAAATCCACTAAGCAGTGGAAAGGTGAACGCTTGTCTGATTGTGTCACTCGGCTGAAAAGGGCCCTACAGAGAGCTTACAGAAAAGGTGGGGTACTGGCCAGCGACTTGAATCGTGTGAAACTAGATCATATACTCAAATCTGCCAAATACTCTAGATTGAAAATCCTCCAGTTAAAGTTCCAGGATAGGAGGGATGATCCCCCTATTTATTTTGAACTAATAAAAGAACTCAGGGAGGCTGAAAGTGAAGAAGAAGTTTGGGATCCTTGTGCAGGCACTGCTAGAGTAGTTCTGGCGCTGGGGAGGCCCAGTGAGAGACTGTCAGGGATGCTCCACCATAGACAGAGACACTTAAATAGATCAGAGAACTAAAAACTGGTGACCTTACTAAGGCTGTCACTGACAAAGACCAAGACATCCCTCAGAATGATTCTGCTGAGTGGGAGTGCACGCTCAGGCGCCCCCTTTAGATGGCACCATAAAGACTGAACTAAGTAAATTGTCTGCTATGGAGAGAGAGAGAGAGAGAGAGAGAGAGAGAGAGAGAGAGAATTGATGGGACGCAGTGTGAAAACTCAGCAAGGATCCTCTGCTGTTAGTGCTCCTGCCCAGGCTTCAAATATCCTTCCCCCCTTCCTAAGCAACCTAGCTCCCCATCCCCCTTCCTCCCCCCTATACACCTACACTCCTACCCCCTTCTTCTCTCCTCCCCTCATGGCTCTCCAAATCCTTCCTTTCTACTTGACGTGATCTCCCTGAAGCTCAACCTCTGCTACTGGCACTCAAGTTCTGCCACTCCACCCCTGTTCTGTAACTGAACTTATCTCTTGTATTACCTTGATGTGTACCCTTGTTTTGTACTCCATGCCTCTACATTCATGTTCTGTACTGTTCTTACCTTGGTGGGTAACCATGATTTGTATAACCTGTACTTGCTGATCCAGTGCTGTCTTCTGCTCGCCTAGGCAACAAGTTAATTTGTAATCCCTCCCATCTATGTACGTTATCCGTATTGCTACTGTAAGTTCAAATGCTGTTTGTATACCTGCCTGCTGATCTGGTGCAGTTTTGTACTGCTCTGCCTGTGCAACAAGTTCATTTGTAATCCCTCCCTTCTATGTACTTGATCCGTATTGCTACTGTAAGTTCAAATACTGTATGTATATGTATACCTGCCTCCTCTGTAACCCCCCAGGTCGCACCGTGAGACGAGCATCTTCTTGCTCAGTGTGTCTTTCCTGGTGAAACATTTTCAATAAATAAAAATATGAGTGCTACACCGCCTCCTAGCCGTGAGTTCTGGGACTCCATCAACTCTCTACTCACTCCTCGCATTAACAACCCAAATGTAAATTTAAGCTCCCTGACTTGTCTCCTGACTGACCCAACTGAAGTTGCCAATGCCTTTAACCTAAAATTAACAGATCTGTCTGCCCTCCTCAGCAAACTACCAAATAGGAATCCCTCAAACTCATGTTCTGGCACCCACACCCATCTCCCCTCCGCAGTGCCCCCAGCCCACAGCATTGCCAGTCCTTTCTCCCACCAAGGACTTTCCCCTCTCACCATGACACCTGCCCCCTCACCAGCTACTACACCCCCTGCCCCCCCTTTTTTTCAAGTTCATCTCCCCTAAGGAGACACTTTCAAGCTCCTCCGGGGCTTGACAAACCAAGGTAGCTCAGGATAAGAGGGCCTCTCTCCTGTGTTCCGCAAAATTGTGTTGCCAGCAATAGCCAAACCCCTCACCCATGTTTTCAACCTTGCCCTGACAACCTCCTCCATGCCCCCCCCATGAAAAACTGCCAAGACAATCCCCATCTTTAAGACCAGTGACTCCCTCTCAGCAGACAATTACTGGTCAATATCCATTCTCCCCCACCTGAGTAAACTGCTCGAGAAAATGGTCCATTGGCAGTTGTTAGAATACCTCACCAAACATGATATGCTATGTAACCAGCAACATGGTTTATGCAGGTAACATAGCACAGCCACTGCCCTAGCCCTATTTACCAACCATATATACACCAGCATGAATCAGGGGTGTGCCACTGGTGCCGTATTTGTTGACTTATCAAAGGCGTTCAACCTGGTCAACCACTCCCTTCTCCTTTCCAAACTAAATTTGATAGGGTCATCCCCAGAAACCACTCACTGGTTCCTGAGTTACCTTACCGACTGGTCCTAATTTGTCAGTATTGGCCCAGCCACCTCTCCCACCCTGTAACCACTGGAGTTCCCCAGGGCTTAATACTGGGCCCTCTGCTTTTCACCATATTTGTCAACACCCTTGCTTTGGATTGCCTCTCCTGTTAATCCCTCCTCTGTGCTGACAATCTGGTCATATACCACAGTGACAAATCCCTTCTTCACATATCTTCTATACTCACCCAGGACTATAGTGCTGCCCACAACTGGTTCACCAAAAATCTGATGCTGATTAACACCAAAAAAACAAAAGCGATGCTGTTTGGATAAAACCTTACTTTGCCAAATCACTTAAATTGAATTCTTCACTCCAGATCCACTCACCCAGTGGCCCTACCATTGACATTGTTCACTCCTTTCAAGTACCTGGGAGTTACTCTGGTCCCCACCCTCTCTTTCACTGACCATGTGAATTCAGTAGTTCATAGAATAAACCAAAAACTTGGCGCAGCATACCATATTAAGCCCTACCTCACCGCAAATGCTCACCTGACTATTGCCAGAGGAAACCTTCTCCCCATCCTAGACTACTGTTCCCCTGTTAATTCTCACATCTCCTCTTCCTTCTGGTCCAGACTTGAGGTCATATTCAATAGCATCTGCCGATTTGCCCTGTCTGCCCCTTACTCCACACACCACTGTGACCTCTATCGCCTCCTGAACTGGCTCTCCCTACAAGGTCGCTTTGACTTTACTACTGTCTGCCTCATTGATACCTTTATTAGGAGTGGTCCTACCTCCCCCCATCCACCTTCTTCAAACCACACATTCTGCCTAGGCCCCTCCATTCTTCCCTTGTCCCCTCACTGGAAACTCGGTGTACCACCACAAATATGGATAGCAAAGCCCTATCGGTCGCAGCCTCCATCCTATGGAATGTCCTGCCTGCCCCCTTAGATCTACTAACAAACTTCATGTCTTTAAACCCAGCTATAAAGTCTGGCTTCTCGTTAGGGACACCTGCACCTGTACACGGAAGTGACTGCCTGCTCCCCCACCCAGCCTTCTCTTGTCACGACCTGCAAACCTCTTCCTCAACTTCTTGCTCTGGCCCTAGACAGCTGGGACTTGACACAAACGAGTATGATTAGATTTGTAACATGTTACTACCTTTTCTACTGCTTAATCTGCACATGTTCTTTCACTTGCTCCTGTATCTGTATTCTCTGTTGTTACCACAGCCCTGATCCCTACTGCATCACTGTAACTATTGCCGTCTCACCTGCTATTTCATAACTATGTCTGCCATACTTACATACCTACCTGCTACAAGTTATCTCACTTGCCGTTTGTTTCCTCTGCAGCAGCCTTCCTGGCCAGGAACTGTCGACTGTAATTGTAGCTGCCAAATGTTAGCATATGGAATGTACATAGCTGTATATATTTGTATTATCTACTACTATTTTGTAACTATCATATGTGTATTTATCTACTACTTTATGTTATCTACTACTGTAACTATTTACCGCCTGTGCCGTTTGGCCCAGATCATGCCTGAAAATGGTCCATTGGACCAGTGCACCCTTCCTGGTGAACAAAGTCATAAATAAAAAATAAAATAAAAATAAAATGGAGACCAACTTCTAATGTAGTGTTACAGCCAAAGCAGACCAGAGAAGGTATATTTTGCTACAACTGTGAGAAAGACAGGCATATAAAGAGATTGCCAGGCTTGAAGGGACCCAGAAAAGTGGCTGATAAACTATGGGAAGAGCTCCAAAGAGTAAAGCGGCTCCAGAGGGATGCAGGCAGTGAACTCAGTGGAGGCTTAGGCAAACCCACATCCAATTTCTTTGTGGCCAGGTCATTTGTCCAAGTCCCTGCTAATGCTTCTCCTGATTGATCCCAATTGGTAGGACCTTCGATGGAGACCATGGTGCAGATTGACGGTATCCTGGTCCAAGCCGTATTAGACAGTGGATCTCAGGTCACTATAATATTTAAAGACGGGTATGACCAGCGACTGTCGGATCACCCTCTACAACCGCTGGATGGACTGCACGTGTGGGGCTTGAGCGTTAAATCTTACCCCTACCTTGGTTTCTTATGAGTATGGCTCTCTTTCCCATCCGTTGTGACTGGCGTGGATGAACCTGTGGTTTATATCATGGAATTCCCATATTGATCGGCTCTAAGGCAAGGCTAATTTTATTTAAGAAAACACCCATCCCAGAGGCCGTAGGCGCCAAACATATTAAAATTTCATATTACGAATCATAATAAATACATAAACAACATGCTATTGAACATAAAGGCCTTCCCGGACTGTGATTTATAGCCCTTACCTTGGGCAGTGAGTGGAGAGCCGACTTAGCTAAAGCCCATTACTACTGGTCCAAACTAAATGCAGATGTGGACCAGTATATCAAAACTTGCAGCCGATTCCTCCAAAGAAAGGCCCAGCCACAGAGAGCAGCACCCTTGGTTAACACTAGTGCACCCATGGAGCTTGTAGGTATTGATTTTTTAAGTTTAGAGCCTGATACAAAAAACGTTGGCAATGTACTTGTCATAACAGACCACTTCACTCGTTATGCCCAGGCCTATCCAACAAAGGATCAGAAAGCAGCCACCATGGTCAAAGTGCTTGTTGAAACATTTTTTGTCCACTACGGTGCCCCACGCCGGATCCATTCTGACCAGGGCAGGGACTTTGAAAGCCATTTAATCAAAGAAATGCTATCACTCTGGGGTATGAGAAAGTCATGGACCACTCCTTATCACCCACAAGGTGATCCACAGCCTGAAAGGTTTAATAGAATGTTGCTGGATATGCTAGGTACACTTCACCCAAAGGACAAGCCAGATTGGAGCCAACAAATAAGTATCTTGGTGCATGCTTATAATTGTACTCGCAACGACGCAACTGGTTTTTCACCATATAAACTGATGTTTGGGCGGGAAGCACGCTTACCTGTAGATATGTGCTTTGGAGTGTCCCCAGACAGAATTCAGGCTGACAACTATTTACAATATGTTCACAACCTCAGAGCATAACTCAGTCATGCCCACCAATTAGCTCACACCTTGGCTGCCATGAGAAATCTAGCAAACAAAGTAAGGCACGATAAAAGAGTCAAGCCCAAGAATTGCAGCCTGGAGATCATGCCTTGATGAGAAATTTGGGACTGCAAGGAAAACACAAAATAGCTGACTGCTTCCTACATTGTCATAAGCAAATTGGACGACCTTCCAGTCTATAATGTCTGGCCAAAAGGAGATCTCAAAGCCTTCTTCCAATTGGGCGAATTATCCTAGATACAGTACCGCCAAGTGATGTGCCAGCGGGGCTGTTACCTGATCTGCTTCTTGAAAAAAACAGACCAGCCTCCTGCTTTGCCACAGCCTAAGCGTTTAACCAGTAATGCTGTCATTAATGATGATGTCAATCACGTGTCTGATGAAAGTGAATATGGGCCTGTGTATTACCCTGCCTTTGAGTTGGCTCAGCTGTTTCAAGGGATTCCTGCTTGTGATCCGGGAGATGATGCTGAAGCTTCAGAACTGTCTGGCAATCTGGCTCTTTCAACTACCCCGTGCCACCTGAAAATGAGGTACAAAGTGTGACTTCCGAAGTAGCTGACTCTTTATGTCTTGTTGAACTGTCCGAAATTGACATAGATAGTCCTGACCAAAAAAGTGAGAACCCCACTGGTGATTCTTTATTTGAAGCTGAGCTATCAGGGCCTAGTGAACCTGACCCCATATCTACCAGTATTGCTAATTCTGAAAATGCCAGAGGTGTGCTAAATGACTCAAATCTTGTTGAAGTACCTCTTACGGATGAACCAGAGTCTACAGAACAGGAAAATTCAAGTGCAGCTACAAACATAAGTATTGCAACCTACTCTGAACAGCAAGACAGTGCAGAGGTACCCCTCCCTGCAGAAGCTGCTTTGTTGCTGGACAGTAAGACGGGAGTTGCAAAGCCAAATGCTAATGTGGAAAGTCAAGTACTAATGCCTTCTATGCCTAAACAACCTGGAAGAGCTGTAAAACCTGTGGTACACCTTATGTATGATTCTCCAGGAAAGACTGTAGACCTTCCTATTAATGTGGTCCATAAAGGGGTGTATATTACAGTTAACTCCCTTCCTAAAACAGTATACACTTCAGCTTCTAAGTTAGTGATAAAACCCTCCAACCAATATACCCGTAGTCATTTTACAAAAATCCTAGAGTTGGCTGACAAGTCCACATTACCAGTCACATGGGTTCATGTACTGTATGAAGAGTGGTAAAGAAAAGTGTAATGCATATAACTAACTGAGACAGTATGAAAATGAAACAGATAATGTTGAAGTGAAACCTGCAATTTTTTTTTCATATACATTTTTATCTATCTTCTATTTGTCTCCCTTCCCTCCAAGGCCACAGCATACACATGCATGTATGTGAATGCACACGCCAGGATACGGTGGACCCTTTGGCCCCTCCCCGGACTTTTGTCACAGCCCGTATTGCCTACGCGCCCATCAGACTTCCTTCTGGCAGGAGCGGGACTACGGACGGGTGGGCATCCACACCTTCGTAGGAGAGAGCCATGGCTCAATCCCGCTCCAGCCCTCCCCCCCAAGACCCGGGGGCCACCCCTCTGGTGACCCGAAGTCATTCCTGAACCCAGATTACTGGCGTAGCACAAGGTAATGCACCAGCGCCTCAGTCCTCTGCGCTACCGGGCCCTCCGAAACATGCAATTTTTATGTTGTCTTGCCCTTGCACAAGCAACATCTTGCGGTAGTAGGAGAAATGCAGAGGTGTGTCAGTGTTGGCGAAAGCAGGGCACGCTTTAGTAGGTGCATCCCTCATTTCCCAATTAGCCAGCATGCTAGCACTGACACAGGAATTATGTAAAGTAGACACAACTTGTAAGAAATGTGCCGCTGATATCAGAGACAAGCTTGACATGCAGCAGCACAGATGACATGCCTCCTGTACGTGCCATACATCCCCACAGTAAACTGCATTTAATGTAGTGATCTATTCATAAACAATGACATGCAAGGTGAAAAACCGTAAAACTTGATGACAGACCAGGAAAGTAATGAATTAGAATGGCTCAATGTGCAGTTCAGATTCTCAGCTTCGTGACTACCTCTTTAACTAACAGAAACAGCAAATGTGCTATAAACCCCTAACAGAAATAGATAAGAAAATGCCACTCTCTCTCTTTTTTAAGGTCTTGTTAGACCTCTGCCCAGACCTTAGGGCACTACAGTGCATATTCCTTTACTAGAGAACTACACTGCTCTGTCATCAGCACATCGTCTTCCGCTGCTTCTGAAACGTCTTTCAGGTTCTGCATTCTAGTGTGCCATTTGGCACCTGCGCTACTCTCACAAGACTACAGTCAGCCCTACAGAATGGGAGTGAAGAGCGGCAGCTGCAACAACCATTTCTAGGGTTTTACTGGAAAGGTATCACCCACTATCTATTGGACCTCAATGGTACTCCAGGCCTGGCATGTCCGCAACCCCTCCCCCATTGTGTGGCACACTGGAAGCCCACCCCAGTGTGCCTCCGCTCTCAGAAAGCCAACCATGTCGGCATATTCCTCCCCCCCCAGCCCCCACCCCATTGTGTGGCACACAGAGGCAGCTGAGTAGGTACTTGGAAGAAAACTCACTCCTGTCCTGTTACCAGCCTGGCTTCCGAAAGGGCCACTCCACAGACATGGCACTCACCGATCTGGTAGATAATATCGCCACTCATTTAAATGGGGCAGGTCGGTGGGTGCAGTGTTCATGGATCTCTCCAAAGCCTTCAACACCATAGATCATGGAATATTGCTTGATAGAATGCTGGAGAGGAGGATAGATAATGAAACCCCCTCCTTGGTTGAAGTCATATCTAACTGAAAGAGTGCAGCAAGTACAGGTGAGGGAAGTTTTATCAAGCCTAGTTGTCACCAAAAGAGGAGTACCTCAAGGCTCAATATTAGGCCCACTATCATTCATAATGTATGTAAACGAACTGCGTATGGTAGTTGAACATTCTGCATTGAGAATGTACGCAGACAACACAGTTATATTGGCCCATGGAAATACAAATCAGGAAATGGAGAATTGTTTCCAAAAACAGTATAGTAAGATGGAGAAATGGCTTTGTCAGTCAAAACTTGTTTTAAACAGTAAAAAAAAAATCTATGATTTTTCTGAGTACACAGAAAGTTACCAGCGTTCAAAATAAAATCCATATAAAAACTGTGTAACCCCTAGATGGCGCTATCCCAGGGGCTACTACCCCTGCCTGATTTGCCACTAACAGGTTGAGGGGCCTGGATCCAATGGCGGGTGCCTCCACCCAGAGGTCAGGGTTTGCAATAGTTAAACTAACTTGGTCACAGCCCTCTGGGACACTGCAACCCCCCTTTCTTCCCACTAGTGGCCCACACAATATATCAGAATTACCTTCACAGTATACACTTACCCCCAGGTCTGGTTCCGCACTGGGACCTCCTGTGAAATGAGATACAGTGCAACAATCACAGTACAGTACTTTAACATAGACAAATACCTCAGGCAGTATAACTTTGCTGAAACAAGCAGCTCTGATTTATTTAGGGGGATATAACAAGGACAGGGGAAATCAGGTTAATTAGCTTATCACTCTAATAATCTACCTATGGCTCTGTGACAGGCCTATCCCTATCAGTTACTGTCCCTGGGTACCCAAGCCTAGTGGCTAGTCCAAACCGTGGCAGCTGGTAGGGGCCCTCACACAGAGAAAAGGAGAATTAAACAGTCAGCAGTACAGGAATTCCATTTGGATTTAATGTGGCAATTCAACAGGGAGCGACCCTGAATTAGTACTCACGACCTCCAAATAAGATAGGGTCCTTCAATGTCAGCAGGGCTCACTTGAGGTACACAAACCTCTTCACACATCCATATAAAGAAAGCACTATACCAGGCAGGCTGCATCTGTATCCCGATCGCAATTGCTGCACAATACCGGGAGAACACACAGCAGATTCAGTTCCTGACAGACCGAATGCAATTTTCAGCAATTCCTCCAGTCTTCTACAGGGTGAGCCTGGTTTCTACTCTTCAGAGATCCTTTGATTCTTTTCACAGGACGGTTTCAGTCCTAACAAGCTGTTCACAAGCTGCAGACCGAACTCTGGGCCTTACACACGTTTTTGGACTAAAACTGCACACTGAAAAGCACAGGGCTCCTTCCTTCTTCACTGCCAAAGCTCAACTGAAACTCCAACTGACAAAACCGGGCACTTCCTTTGAGTTCCTCCCAGTTCTTGACTGGATTGGCTGTCACTCACAATAGACTGCTGCTGTTTTGGTCCAAAAGGCACTGAAGTCTAAACTACATCTCCCAGGTCACTGCCCATACAATCCTCTTGTGGCTGGCTCAGATTATGAGTCAAGTTCTGATTCATCCAAGGCACCATTTTAGAGCTAGCTTCACACTGATTGGTCCAGTTCAGCAGTTCAAAACTAGAATGGGGAACTAGCAGACACAGTTCTGACTGCAAAAGAAAGTTAGACAAACTGTAATTTCATTATTACTCTAAATAATTTCTGGCAAACAGTTACATCTTTCAGATAGGTTCCTTTGCACTCTAGTGACTGCAGAAATGAAGTGAATTGGCAGCAGCTCGAGTGGTACTCAGAGAAGCACACAGTCCCCCATATAAACTAATTATGTCTGCAAGCAGACAGCTCTTAAAGACAGTACCAGAGGCTCTAAAACACTCACTGATAAATGGCTTAAATGCCAAACACCATTCAGGCTTGGAGCATTCAAGCAAGCTCCTGGAAGTCTTTTGGGAACCCCATTTGCAGGGGTTACACCCTTCCTGGCCTGGGAAAGCTTGACGTCCGGCGTCAAGCAAGTACCCATAAGTTTCAACTGCAACCATATACATTTGCATTAGGCTCGCATGTAATCATCAGTCAATATATCATTTTACCAAGAACACATTTCTGAAACATTGCAGTACGTCACTCTTTACACAGTATTACATACACATTGTACCATAACTCAAGTTATTACCTCTTGTACATGAAACCTGAAGAGAGGGGCCCTTCCTATCAGTTACCTTGGGGCTGGATGGGGCAAGGGCACCATACTTAGAGGGCAACACAAGTAACTTGGAGTTAGCACTGATGCTCAGTTTGGGCAATGAGCCTGGGACACATACACTCCTTTATGGACAACATTGAGAGGCAAGTCCACAGGCCTCCCAAGTGAATCATAACTGAGGTGCACCACAGGCTTTACAGCTCGACCAGTCTTTCTAGGGGGAACTGTTATAGTCTCTGCACTCTGAGCCTCATTTTCAGCATTGTCCTCACTTGTCAGGGGAGTCTCCATGGGGGTAGAGAGGCTAGAACTTGGGGCACTTTCAGCTCCAGGAGTTACAGTTTCTGAGTCCACAACATTTGGCTCGCATGGAGAGCTTTCAGACACTGGCAGTGGACTGTCAGGGCACTCAAAATACTCTTCTTGTTCGGTGTTTCTCCAGTCTGCCCCAATCTATCATTTTCTCCTGAAGCTCAAACAGTTCAACCATGCACAATGATTCCATTTCATCTGATCTGATGCTTTGCACTTCACTTTCTGGGAGCATTGGCTCCGGACGAAGCTGGGGGCTTGGACAGTCAGAAGGCCCAGCTTCATCTCCAGTATTGACTAGGGTTGCCCGAACAATTGACTCAGTTCGTAAGAAGGATAGTATTCAAAGTCACTCTCACTTTCTTCTGATATGGACTGACAGTCATGCTCAACTGGGACTTGTGCAGGGAACACTTTAACTCTGCTTCTGTAGGTGCAGACTTCCTTGGTCTTTTCTTAGCAGCAGCTCTAGTCACTGGTCCAGAGGGGCATCTTCTAGGGGCTCAGACTCAATTAAGATTTGTCCAATGGGCAGTAAATGATTTCTATGCATTGTTTTTACATCTTTTGAATTATTCTCAGGCCTTACTTTGTACACTGGCAGATCATCTAGTTTGCCCACTACAATGTGAGGAGATGGTGCCATCTGTCAGCAATCTTGTGCTTGCCATGCAGTCCCAGATTTCTTAGCAATACCGATCTCCCTCCTGGGTTCCTGTGCTTTCACCTTTTATCATACCTTTCTTTGTTGGCCAGATTTCTTTTGGCAGCCATGGTTTGAGCCAGTTGGTACACATGAGTTAGCTGGGCCTTTAACTTTTGCACATACTGTAAATAGTTGTCAGCTTGAACCCCATCAGGAGAGACCCCAAAACACACATCTACTGGTAGTCGAGCTTCTCTTCAAACATCAGGTGGTAGGGAGAATCCAGTGGCATCACTTTTGGTGCAGTTATAAGCATGTACCAGGGTGCTAATTTGTTGGCTCCATCTAGGCTTGTCCTTTGGGTGCAGGGTGCCTAGCATATCTAGCAAAGTCGGTTAGAAGCGTTCAGGCTGTGGGTCCCCTGGGGGTGGTAAGGAGTGGTTCTGGACTTTCGCACTCCCACAGAGAAAGCATCTCTTTGATCAGGCGACTCTCAAAGTCTCTCCCTTGATCAGAATGGATTCTTTGTGGAGCCCCATAGTGAACAAAAGTTTTCTACAAGTACTTTGGCTACAGTGGATGCTTTCTGGTCTTTGGTGGGGAAAGCTTGGGCATATCTCGTGAAATGGTCAGTGACCACCAGCACATTACTGATATTTCTTTGATCTGACTCAAACTTGAAAATCAATACAGACCAGCTCCATGGGTGCACTGGTGGTGATGTTAACAAGGGGCAGCCCTCTGGGGCAAAGTTTTCCTCTGTAAGCAGCGACTACAAGTTCGAATGTTGTTCCACATCAGCCCCATCTTAGGCCAATAGAATCTGGATCTCACCAAGTCAAGTGTTCTGTCTATACCAAGATGCCCCATGTGGTTGTGCAAGGACCTCAGTACTGAGTCTCGAAAGGCAGTGGGCAGCACTAGTTGTTGTTTGTCTACTTGTCCCCTCTGTCTACTGTTTCTCTGTATAACAGTTTATTGATCAGTTTCAACTTAGGACCTTCTTTGTATAACAGTGCAGTTCTCAAATCAGTGGGCGTAATTTGGACACATCTTTTCCTGCATAGAGGGCTTCTAAAGCTGCTTTGATCATGGGATGCGCGATTTGAGCCACTGAATACTGTCATTGTCCAGCTGAGGCAGTGCACCAATGTCTATTGCAGAAAAGTGGCAATAAGCAGCAGGTATGCAATTCTCAGAGGCTCCCAAGCAATCCACCATGCAGTCCACTGCGTCCGTGGACATTGTTCCTCCCTGTCAAACTTCCGGCAGAGTGCCGAATGTCAGGTTCTGCCAATCTGACCCAATCATTCTGGGAACAGGCCTCCGGGAGAGAGAATCAGCATCTATGTGGTTCAGACCTGCTCGGTATTGAGAGCATAGTCATATGTAGATAATGCAGAAAGCCACCTATGGCCAGTGGCATCCAACTTAGCTGAGGTCTGCACATAGGTCAAAGGATTATTGTCAGTTTTACTAGTATTTTAGCCCCATACAAGTACTCATGGAATTGGTCAACAATAGCCCACTTCAAAGCTAGGAACTCTAACTTATGTACAGGATAGTTCTTTTTCGGATGGGGTCAGGCTTCTACTGGCAAAGGCCACTGGTCTCAGGCCATTCTCATGCTCTTGGTACAACACAGCCCCCAACCCTTGCAAGCTAGCATCAGTGTGCAGGGCGTAAGGTTTTCTTGGATCGGCATAGGCCAGCACTGGAGCATGGGTAAGTTGATATGATCTCATGAAAAGCAGTCTCACAATCAGGGTCCAGCGGGCCCAAATACTTCACTCAGATGAAAATACACTCTTTCAGTCTTGAGGGCGCTGACTTTGGTATTTTTGTGGGGTTGGGATACCCTTGAGTAAGGTTAAGTAAAGGCGGATCACTCTTGAATAGTCCTTGATGACGCGATAATAACCACAGAATCCCAGGAATCTTTGCAGTTCTTTTAGATTTTGGGCTGTGGCCAGGTGGTCAAGGCCTCAACTTTACTTGGGTCGGTCTCTATTCCTCGGTGGATACTATGTGTCCCACATACTTACTGATGTTTGAAAAATTGACACTTATCAATGGACAGTTTAAGGCCAAAGTCCTCCAGTCGGTCTAATACCTTAAATAATCTGCTCTCATGTTCCTCCAGTGAGCTGCCAAACACAATAACATCATCCAGGTATACCAGGCACTCCAGTAAGTTCATGTCCCCACTGCACGCTCCATCAATGGTTGAAAAGTGGCTGGGGCACCTGAAATCCTTGAGGCATCCTCATGAATTCATAGAAGCCAAGCGGACAGATAAGGCCGTCTTCTCCACGGTCCTCTGGGGCCATGGGGATCTGGTAGTACCCTGTGGAGTCCAGCACAGAGAACCACTTGCTCCCGTTTAGGCAGTCCAAAGCATCCTGAATGCGGGGCATTGTGTACTGATCAGGGATAGTCCGCGGTTTAAAGTGCGATAATCACACACATCCTTACTGTTCCATTCTTTTCCTCACTACCACAATGGGGAAGCATAAGGGCTTCTGGATTCTTGTATTACACCAGCAGCTAACATCTCTTGCAGATGCCGTCTCACATCATCTATGTCAGCAGGTGCCAGGCGTCGAGACCTCTCACGAAATGGTCTTCGTCATGCAGCGGATATTGTGCTCAGCTCCTTGCACGCATCCTACATCCATTCCTTTAAAGAAAACACCTGAGTCTCTCTGGGCAAGCTTCTCACTGATCCTCACTTTCCATTCAGCTGGCAGCGGGAGTCGCCAAATCAAACAAGTCAGGCGTTACTCTGTCATTCTTCCTTGAACTCTTGCTGCTGGGTAGCACTGCAGTGTCTGCACAATGCACATTAGCCAGGATGCAACCTCTGTTTACTCGAATGTCTCTTTCAGACACATTATGAACTTGGACCATTACCCTTCTGGCATAAGCATGGGCTCTAGCGGGCAAAATACTAGGCTTGACCAGCAGTCCCTCTGGCAATTTTCCATCGCCTGGTGCATCCAACATTAATATTTTATTCTTAACATCCTTTCTGATACGGACCTCTCCTGTAAGTACACTGGGCATTTGGCGCCAGGATCAGAGACTCAGGATCCTTCTTCCATACAATTCCGACCGGTTCCTCTGGTTCTGTTTTCAGCATCTCTCTGTGCCTCATAGGCCTTCTTAATTAAAGCCGGAACTCTTAAAGCTCTACTAGTCTTTGACCCCTGTTTTTCATAACACAACTGTGCCAGCCTTCCGAACATATGAGCATTTGTTCCAATCAACAAAGGGACACCATCATACAGTCCAGTGGGGGACACACTAAGGCTAGGGTCTCTACTTGTTCGGCCACTCCAGCCCACGGAGGTGGGAAAGACAGCCAAATTAGGATATACCGGAATAGGGTAGGCCTTCTCACTTAACCCCCATACATGCAGTCCTTCTAATGGTTGTGAGGGACGTCTGACAAATGCTTCTGATACCAATCCTGGAACATAATTGTCACTTGGGGCCACTGTCTAATACAGCTCTTGTAGACACTCCATTCACCTTTACAGTGGTCTCCATGGAGGGACCCACTATTCTGGATCAGTCTGGAGAGGCGGTAGTGGGGCCTGGGCAACTGACCTTGCCACAAAGGAGCGTGAATTAGCATTTTGGTGCCCTCACTGGGATCATGTCGTGCACCTCTTAACCACTGATTTCTTCTCCAAGCTCTCCTTGTAGCCTATATGCAACTTTGTCAGTGTCTTTTGGGGACTGGCATTCCCTTTCATGTGCCCATCTTTCCCACAATTATAGCAAAACATACTTTCTGGAGTTTGAGCTGGCGGGCGCCACACTGGGAGCCAGGGCGGGGTATTACTAACTGGAAACCTTGGTGCCATCTCTGTCTGCGGCGTGATAAGCATTTGGAGACATCTTGTCAGTTTCTCCACTTCCATGGTCAAGGAATCGAGTTCAGAGCTGTTATCAGCAGGAGATACATGGGTGGGTACCCCCCACCCCATAGCAGATGCAGTCGGATATAGGTCAGGGCCCGTACTTGCAGGCGTGGCCTTCATAAAGGACTGTTTTGAATTCCGGATCTCTCTCAACAGTTACCCCCATTGTGACATATATCTTTTCCTTGTCAGAGCACTCATTGACTGCCAACCTCTGCCCTGAACTTCACTTGATGGGTCACCCTCAGTCACTGGGTCGTAGCAGTAGCTATTGGTGCAGGTCCCTCCCGAGGTCGTCTTTTCTCAACTCCTCGAATTTCTCTCATTAACTCATCATAGGAGGTGGGGATTCCAGTCGATCTGCCAGGCGTAACTGAAGCAACAGCAGTTCTGAGAAGGGGCAGACTTAAGGATCCTGTCAGCCTGGTTGGGTCCAGTTCAATCGCTGGCAAACTACCTTTTCTGAGGCATTCTTGCAACAATTTTTCCAGCCGAGATACATACACAGACAACAACTCCCTTGGTACTGTTGTGCATCTCTTACTCTCCACCATAGGTCCTCATCAGAATCTGGGCTCCCTACACATTCTCCAAGGCCTCAAGATAGGCATGTGCAGTCGCTTCAGGGTTACTGGCCTGTTTGCTTACGGATGGTAGCCAGGGCAGGACCTGGGAGGCTCTCACTAACCCTCTTTCGTCTTCGCCTTCCGAGCATTGCCATTCTAGCACTTGGGGGCAACATAGTCTATCCAGGTCTCCCAGTCATCCTCCCTTGGGGGGTGGGAGGAGTGCCAGAAGATCCTCAACCGGTGAGTCGTGACTAATGGCAGGTGCAGAAATAGGAGTCTGCATTGGTTCCAGCCACCATTACGGGCACTGGAGCAGGAGAGGGTGTTGGGAGGAACACCCCAGGTGGCAAGAATAGTTTCTTCAAGTCCTCCACAGTTTTCCCTCTCCCAGCAACCATTCAGCAAATTTCTCCTCAAAGTTTCAGATAGTGGTGGGGCTGATTCCCCAGGTCTTTACTGTCCTTAGTTATCACTCTCCAAGCAGTGAGGCTCCCTCTGGGTTAATGGTCTGTGGCACTTTGGGCTATCTATGGGATCATAAACTCTACTAGGGCCAGGAAAGTGTGGGTGAGCAGATTAGCATGCCGACCCACCACCACAGGGTTTTGTAAACCTTCCACCTTGGAAAGTACTCCCTGCACAGTGTCCGTTATTGATACCCAGGGGATGTCCAGGATAAGCATAGCATTTTGGATTGATCTCCTCCCCAGTACACCACTCCACCAGCCGGTGCACAGCCACTTCTGTCGGGTACCCATTTTTTCTTAACAGTGGTTCGTAAATATGGCCACTAGAGGACACACAATCCCAGCGGTGAGCCTCAAGATGTAACCCTAGATGGCGCTATCCAGGGGCTACTACCCTGCCTGATTTGCCACTAACAGGTTGAGGGGCCTGGATCCAATGGCGGTGCCTCCACCCAAGGTCAGGGTTTGCATAGTTAAACTAACTTGGTCACAGCCCTCTGGGACACTGCAACCCCCTTCTTCTTCCCACTAGTGGCCCACACAATATATCAGAATTACCTTCACAGTATACACTTACCCCAGGTCTGGTTCCGGCACTGGGACCTCCTGTGAAATGAGATACAGTGCAACAATCACAGTACAGTACTTTAACATAGACAAATACCTCAGGCAGTATAACTTTGCTGAAACAAGCAGCTCTGATTTATTTAGGGGATATAACAAGGACAGGGAAATCAGGTTAATTAGCTTATCACTCTAATAATCTACCTATGGCTCTGTGCACAGGCCTATCCCTATCAGTTACTGTCCCTGGGTACCCAAGCCCTAGTGGCTAGTCCAAACCGTGGCAGCTGGTAGGGCCCTTTCACACAGAGAAAGGAGAATTAAACAGTCAGCAGTACAGGAATTCCATTTGGATTTAATGTGGCAATTCAACAGGGAGCGACCTGAATTAGTACTCACGACCTCCAAATAAGATAGGGTCCTTCAATGTCAGCAGGGCTCACTTGAGGTACACAAACCTCTTCACACATCCATATAAAAGAAAGCACTATACCAGGCAGGCTGCATCTGTATCCCGATTGCAATTACTGCACAATACCCGGGAGAACACACAGCAGATTCAGTTCCTGACAGACCGAGTGCAATTTTCAGCAATTCCTCCAGTCTTCTACAGGGTGAGCCTGGTTTCTACTCTTCAGAGATCCTTTGATTCTTTTCACAGGACGGATTCAGTCCTAACAAGCTGTTACACAAGCTGCAGACCGAACTCTGGGCCTTACACACGTTTTTGACTAAAACTGCACACTGAAAAGCACAGGGCTCCTTCCTTCTTCACTGCCAAAGCTCAACTGAAACTCCAACTGACAAAACGGGCACTTCCTTTGAGTTCCTCCCAGTTCTTGACTGGATTGGCTGTCACTCACAATAGACTGCTGCTGTTGGTCCAAAAAGGCACTGAAGTCTAAACTACATCTCCCAGAGTCACTGCCCATACAATCCTCTTGTGGCTGGCTCAGATTATGAGTCCAAGTTCTGATTCGTCCAAGGCACCATTTTAGAGCTAGCTTACCCCACACTGATTGGTCCAGTTCAGCAGTTCAAAACTAGAATGGGGAACTAGCAGACACAGTTCTGACTGCAAAGAAAGCAGGTTAGACAAACTGTACTTTCATTATTACTCTAAATAATTTCTGGCAAACAGTTACATCTTTCAGATAGGTTCCCTTTGCACTCCTAGTGACTGCAGAAATGAAGTGAATTGGCAGCAGCTCGAGTGGTACTCAGAGAAGCACACAGTCCCCCCATACAAACTAATTATGTCTGCAAGCAGACAGCTCTTAAACAGACAGTACCAGAGGCTCTAAAAACACTCACTGATAAATGGCTTAAATGCCAAACACCATTCAGGCTTGGAGCATTCAAGCAAGCTCCTGGAAGTCTTTTGGGAACCCCCATTTGCAGGGGGGTTACGACTGTAAATAATGAATCACTAAATCAGGTGGAATCATATAAGTATTTAGGAGTAATCATGGATCAAAACTTAAAATTTGATATTCTTATAAAAGATCTAGCAAATCAAACCAATACTAAATTGGGAGCCTTCCATAGGTCAAAGTACTGTTTGAATCGGAATATGAGAGGGGACATTGTAAATCAATGAATTATACCATGTATTGATTATGGAAGTCATGTCTATGGCATGGCTAGTAAGTCAAATTTAAAAGTTATTCAAGTGTTATGTAACAATTTGGCTAGATTTATTTTAAATTGTGAGTATCATACCCATCACTGTGACATGTTAATGTTATTACAGTGGCCATATCTAGAGCAAAAAAAGAGAACAAAAATGGCTAAAACAAATACATGGGGTGGTATACAATCAGAAACCTAGATACTTTGTAGAAAAAATGATATCAGTGAAATATAGACATGATCATAATCTTAGAGGTAATGGGGGAAATAAATTTGTGGCACCCAAACTGTGTAATAGCCTTGGGGATATGACGTTTGGAATAAAAATAGCCAAATTGTGGGGCCCAATAGATGACGAGATAAAACAAATTCAACAACCAAAACAATTTATGAAAGCTGTTGGATATGATTTAAAAATGAAATGCATGTGCAATGGCTGAGATGCTTATCCATTAGATGGACTGACTAAAGGGTACATGATCGGACATAATAGTAAACGAGTGTAGAGGAGCCCTCTTAAATTCTAGGAGAACGTAGCTGTAGGGTTTTATAGCTATGTTATAGTTAAGTTATAAACTTGTCTAATAGTTGGGTGCTAGACTGTAGTGTGAGTGTAGGAATGTAGTGAAGAATGAATTGATATTAAGAATGGAAAAACTGTTGATAGTATGATGTATGCTGTATTAGTGTGTAGTCTATGGAATATGCTTATATTGTTTATATGTAAATTGATACAGGTCCATCTTGAAAAAGGGTCCCTGACCCGATGATGTTTTGAAACTGCTACCTGTATAAAAATATAAACTTTTTACTACTACTACAACACTGGGAGCCCACCCCAGTGTGCCCAGCATTTGTTTTATTTCACCTGTAAAGAAAGAAAACCGTCCCGTGGTGCACTGTCCTTTTTTTTCTTTTTTATATATACCTAAAAAAAGATAACGGTCCATTGTCCGTGGCGCCCCAACCCTCACCCACCCTCTGTGCACCTACCTCCCCACACACACCCACTCCCATGCCATTCGAGGTCCGATGCTGCAATCTTCGGAGGAGCGGGAACATGTCTGGACTCTTCAAAGTCAAACTGCAAAATAAAGAAATGCCAGTAAGCTGTATAATGGCATCAATGGGGGGAGGGGTTTCAACTTAGGTGGATTTCTCAGATATTTTTTTGAATTTTGACTCCAAATTTTCAACATGGGGTTCTTGGGACACCACCTCATGAACACATGCACTGTCATCTCATTATTCGGTCCAAAAGGTGATTTTGTGGTCACTGCACAGAATCGCCTTTCGGGATTGAGTATCAAAATGACAGTGCCACTGTTCATGAGGTGAGGTCCCAAAAAGCCTGTGTTGCAAATTTGGTGAAAAAAATTCCAAAAAATGACTGTTTGAGCAAGTGTTGTGCAGTTTCCACACATGCTCTTACCTTCGACTATTTTTAATATTTTCACTCCAGATTTTCAGCATTGCCATTTTTTCACACCTTCTCATGAACAGTACAGCTGTCATTTTTCACATCCTGCCCGAAAGGTGTTTTTGCATATCTGGCACACAATGGCACGGTCGCTGTACAAAATCACCTTTTGGCTAATGAACTGATAGTGCCACTGTTCATGAGGAGGGGTCACAAAAAGCCCATGTTGAAAATTTGGAGTGAAAATACCAACAAATGCCCGAGGCATTAGGGTTTCCAACTGTAACTCCCGACCCTGTACAGACTGACAGGAGTCAGGGGTATGACTTGGGATTGTTGGCTGTAATGCTCATGCCATTCCACCCTCACCCCCACCCTACAGCCAATGACAGGCATTGAGGTATGCCTTGGACTCTTCGACCCCAAAGTTCACCCCATTCTCCTATACTGCACCCATCTCAGCATATTTCCTTATGTAATATGGTAAGCGTAAGGCCCAAAGACCCCAAGGCACACCATGATACTTGTCCATGTCTGCAGGCTAGGGTGAGGTGAAATGGCATGAGCTTTATGGCCGATGACCCAAAGGCACACCCCAGTGTCTGTCAGTCTCTGCAGGGTGGGGGTGGGGTTGACATCAGTTCAATACTTCACTGCCGTTCATATTATGCATGTCTCTAACTCCTGCACTACCAGTGCCAATGCCAGCAAGACAACATTCGGCATGACAAATGCTCGTTTTTTGTACATTTTCTTTATATTCCTACCTGTCGCTATTTCTGGACTCTCTCCAGTGTGGTTGCACGAACTCCTGCTTTCTCCCACCTAGTCTAAAGTCTGCTGCCTCCTCCGGTAGGAAAGCCCCCTGCCGCCCAGACCGCTCGATCCCGAGCTCTGAGTCCCCAAGGGTAGGACCACCGACTCCTTCTGGCGCTCTATCTATAATCTGATAAAACGGCCAGATGACAAGGCACCAGAGGAGGATAGACAACCGACGGTGAGCATGGGTGTGGAGTCCCTGGGACCCACCTTTGCCTACAAGGAACAGGGCACACACTACTTCTCCCTTTGGGACACAGCATGCAATAGTGCCCTGTGCGGCTGTGCCACTGGAGCCTGCTGATGTTCCACTCCTTCTGCGGCCCATCTTGCGCCGCCATCAGTTCCCCCCAGTGGCCATTGCTGTTCTGAGCACCCCCAGCAACCCACCCCAGGAGAGGAGAGCAGCCCTCTGGATGCTCAATCCTCTCCCTCCCCTGCAGACCCCCGACAGCCCAGGGTCACCAGTGTGGTGTGAGGTATGACGTCCAGCACCTCAACCCTCAGCACTACCAGGCCAGGCTTGAAACATGCAATTGTCTGGGGAAAAAAACATTGTTTATACAAATGCTACTTACCAGTAAAGCATCCTTTGTTATGAATATTCAATATGAAACTGCACAGCAATGTATGTAGTACTGTATTTTGATATAGAACATGTTATATAAGGTTTTTGGTCCCTGACTGCCCACCCACAGCGGCTGCACCTAGCATCCCTCCCGGCATGATGCACAGGCAACGTGTGTGCACCCATGCCACATCATGTGTCGTCACCAGGGATCGCTCAAGAGCGGTGCAGACCCATACCTACCCACCACCCCAGAGGAGAGCATCCTGCAGATGCACTCTACCCTCCCTGCCAGCCTCCACTCCTGACGTCCCGAGCTCGGGGCATGGACCTGGGTCTCCAGTGTGCCAGGAGATCTCCCATCGCCTAGCACCATGGAGCTGGCTCAGTGGTTTTTCTAAGTGGATTAGGCACTTTGTTCAGGATGGCTGCCCCTACAACTGTAGGAGAAGGACCATCTGCTGCAATTATTCATAACATTGGATGCAACCAGGGAAGGATCCAGAATTTTTATGTTTGCTTGCGTGCATGCGCAAGAAACATTTTGTAGCAGCTTGCTGGGGTAGCAGGTTGTGGAGGTGTGGCAGTGTTATGGCCAATGCCATCACTGCTTTTTGGGGCTAGTCTCTGTGGCACCAATGAATGAGGATGCTGTCTATGACAGCAGTTGAGAAGCATGCCACCAACTTGAAAGAAATCCACTGATGCAATGCGAGACAGGCTCGTCATTGCAGCGGCAGATCTGACACGCCTCCATTACATGACGTGTCTGCTGAAACATTTCAATAAACATGGCACTGGCTCCCGCCGGCTGCCTCGCACAGTCCCTAGAAAGCCGACATAGGGGGTGCCCAGTCCCCCTGTTGGCATGCCCCTTCCCCAGTTCGTTTGCAGATGAGGGTGCCCAATCCCCATAGTGTCCCACTTGTTTTACTTGTCTGCCGAGGGTGGTGCCCAGTCCCCCCCAGCATCATGGCCCCCCCAAACACAGACACGCTTTCTTTGCTGACAGAGTGCCCAATCCCTGCCGGCTTCAGTCCCTCCTGCCAAAACACAAGTGGCACACTGGGAGCCCACCCCAGTGTGCCCAAATGTATTTGGCAAACCTGTAAAAAAACCTTCCCGCTGATGTTCTATTTTCTCCCTAAAACAGAAAACGGTCCTCATGGTCACACGCCTCCCCAACCACACCCACCCTCTGTGCACCCACCTCCCTGCACCCCCCACCCATACTTACCCATGGAGCCCAGCGTGATGATCTTCAGTGAAGCAGGAGATGTCTGAACTCTTCAAAAGCCGACCGCAAACTGAAGAAAATCACAGTAAGCTGTATCATGGCATCAATGGGTGGGGGGTTTCAACTTAGGGGGATATCTCTGCCATTTTTGCTACTTTTGGCTCCAAATTTTCAACATGGGGTTCTTGGGACCCCACCTCCTGAGCTCAGTCACTGTCATTTTATTATTCGCTCCCGAAAGGTGATTTCGCGGTCACTGCACTGAGTCACCTTTCGGGACCGATTTAATGAAATGACAGTGTCACTGTTCATGAGCTGGGCTCCCAAAAAGCCTATGTTGCAAATTTGGTGAAACAATACAAAAAAATGACTGTTACGAGCGTGCATTGCACAGTTCCCACACACTCTCATAACTTTGAGAATTTTTAAATTTTCACTACAGATTTTCAACATTGCCATTCTTCCACACCTCCTTATGAACAGTACAGCTTTCATTTTTCACATCCTGCCTGAAATGTGTTTTCACACATCTGGCACATAATGGCACTGTCGCTGTGGGAAATCAATGTTCGGGACAGATTAAAAAAATCACAGTAACAGCGTTCATAAGGAGAGGTCCCAAAAAGCCCATATTGTAAATTTGGTGAAAAAAATCCAAAAAATGACTGCGTTACCAGTGTACGTTGCGCAGTTTCTATGTACGCTCATAACTTCACCAATTTTTTTGTATTTTCACTCCAGATTTTCAACGTCACCATTTTTTTACACCTCCTCATGAACAGTACAGCTGTCATTTTTCACATCCTGTTTGAAATGTGTTTTCACACCTGTGGCGCCAAATGGAGCAGCCGCTGTACAAAATCACCTTTCAGCTAATGAACTGATAGTGTCACTGTTCATGAGGTGGGGTCAAGAAAACCCATGTTGAAAACTTGGAATGACAATACCAAGAAATGTCCGGGGCATTGGGGTTTCTGACCATAAAGCCCTATCTTTTAGGGACTGACAGGAGTCAGGGGTGTAACTTGGGATCGTCGACAGTAATGCTTACGCCATTCCACCCCCACCCTGCAGCCAGTGACAGGCATTAAGGTGTGCCTCGGACTCTTCGCCCCAAAGTTCACCCCATTCTCCTATACAGTACCCATTTCAGTGTATTTTCTTATGGAATGGGGTGAGTGTAAAGCCCGAACACCCCAAGGCACACCTCGACACTTGTCGGTGTCTGCAGGGTAGGGTGAGGTGAAATGGCATGAACGTTATGGGTGATGACCCAAAGGCACACCCCAGTGCCTGTCCATCTCTGCAGGGTGGAGGTGAGGTTGGCGTCAGTTCGCTACTTCACTGCCATTCCTATTCTGCATCTGTCTAACTCCTGCACTTCCAGTGCTAATGCCAGCAAGCAAACATTCGGCATTGACAAATGCTTGTTTTAAAGGGGGTAGTAATTTTGTCAAGGAGGTAGCACTTGCCTACTATCATTTAAACTGTTACCTTTTAAAACAAATTTGGTTGAGTTACTGTTTGCTGGTATAAGGAGGTAGAGGGTGCTACTTCACAACATAGCAGGATTCGCTGGTGTACAACCCAGTTACTGTAGGTGCTCTACCTCATCTCGAGGAGTATGGGTGAAATTCTGTTGAAAAGAAGGATTGAGGTAGGTGGGGTAAGGCTGTGGAGGAGGGAAAAATAATACCTGTGAAGCCCTGCCAGTTGTAGATCACTCTGATGAGTACAAAGGAGGACAAAATACATGACTTCAGTTTATTGTTTTCAGCCTTTACGGATTATTTCTGAGGCCTTATAGAATGTTACAGCCCTGCTTAAGGCTAACCAAGCCACGTTTCCTTCAGGGTGGTTTCAGATCTTGCATTGTGCTAGGGAAGATGAAGGATGGACCAGTGTAAATTTGTATTTGGTAAATGTGCCAAAATTCGGTAACGTGTACCTTTGATTTTGCTCAGCTGAACATTTGGGCCACTTTGGATCACTTTCACATTCGGCTAAATTAAAATATCAGTCTAGTGCTTACCTGGTGGCCTTACGGCTACTGTGTTCCCCGCCCCCATTCACTTTCTGCTTCCTACCTCTTTCCAAAGATTTCTCAGGAAAACAAATCTGGTGGTGCTGGGTTGTTCTTTTTTTTTGTTAACTGGAGGAACGTGGAGAGGGTGGAAGTGATTGGGATTGGCTGAAGTGGGCAAGGGGTGGGGGGGGAGTGTCTCTTAACTCCATTTTTTGCCTAATAGACACCTAACCCATTACCCTCCTTACTGCTCTCCCTTTCTCCCTGTTCTGCTCTTGACTAGCTCCCTGTCATGCTCCCTTTAGTGTTTATGCTTGCACTTTCTGTTAACCCTTCAACACCTCGGCACTTCTGAATTGTACCTCTTGAGTGGCACCCCAAAGATGTTATTCCTCCATACAGCCTAGACCTATTCTAGTGACACATGCTGTGTTATACTCAAGATGGTGACCATGCTGGATCAGACTTCAGATTAGTTCACTGGCTGTTGTAATTTTTTTAGTGCTTATTGTTTTATTTTATGTCTTCTCGTGTAAACCTTGGAAGCTAAAGTTTAGTAGCGCGTTATTGAAAGTTACGGTTGGTGTCATTTTATTTCCAACCATTGGTTTTGGTAAAACGCAATTCACCTGACATTGTTATCCATTGGGACTGTTTTCACTATCTGGTTGCTGGCATCTGTGTGGTGCAGTGTGTGACACTTATGCTGTGGTGCCTGCATAGCACCATAAAAGTTGACCCTAAAGTGGTTTGCGAGCTGCCACACACATAAAGCTGGCTGAAAAAAACAGACTGCCGTGGAAAATGACCCAAGGGAATTATGAGGAAATTAAGACCTGGTGTTGTGTGAGGAATGCTGGTGTTCTGTTTCTCTGGAGTTTTGCTTCTACGGAGAATTAGCCCATTTCTGACTGATGCAGCTGATGAGTGAAGTGATTCCCTGCTCTGGGAACCTAATTGGAGGTGATTGTGAGTAAGCCTGAGATTGAACAGCAAAGGTCAAGGAGGGGTTAGCCGGACCAACTGATCCTGAGGTGGGCATGAAAGGCAGCCATTCTCTCTGGAGGGGGTTGGGGATCCTAACCAGAGGATTGTACACTGCCCGAGCCCGGAGATGCGAGGGCTTCCTGATGGGGGTCGAGTGGCTCCCATTGCTCAAGCAGGGGGAACTGGTGGTGCTTTGAGGGCTTCCTTGGGGTTAGGGTTGGCAAATGTGATCCATCGGGGACCTTCACTAAAAAGCTGCCTTCAACTATCAGTCTTTTTTTGTGGAGCAGTGCTGGCATTAGTCTTCTATGACTGTCTTGTGGACCACTAAGGATTATTTGCTTCTCGATTGGGATAGGCAATGAGATAGCCTATTTTTACAGTGAAAATATTGGAAAAAGTACTTTTATGTAGCAGAGAGGGCCACTGTTTTGGTCAAAATTCCTTTTATTGTTAGGGTGTGGTGAGAGTCCCCCTGCAAATTTCAGTTTTGATTTTGGAGCTATAGCATGGCTCCATGGACATTATTCACTTCTTCAATTACGGTTTAGACAGGTTATGTTGGACACAGATCATTATAAACCTATTTGCTACTGCTGTTTTGCTGCCACTGTTGTATACATTTTTTAATGTGTGTTTATTTCATTTATGTTAAGCAGGTGGTTACGTTATTTTAAATTTAGTATTTGGGGCGGGGTAGTTTATGCCATTAAGGGTATTTAAGAAGATTTTAAATAGGTAAGGGTGAGAGACATTTATTGTTTGTTGAGTGGAGTGATTATTTGTAGAATAGATGCTGAGTGGGAAATTTTAGCAAGATGTGTTGGCAGAGGGCCTCGCCGAGCGGGTTTATGGGTACTGCCGCACCTTGGAAATAGCGAGTGTACGATGGAGGGGTGGGGGAAGGACTGGCAGGGAGGTGGAGAGGAGGGACAAATTGGGGTTGTGATGTCAAGGAGGCTCCCTGGGACAAAATGGGCCCAGGAGAGGGGTTTGCCCTGCCTGGTGCCCATACCCAAGGGCTCCATCTTTGGTGTGCAGATAGTGTGGTCAACCTCGACTTCTCATCCAACTCGGGTGGTGTTATGCAATGCCAGGTCAATTCAAAACAAGACAGAAGTAATTGCTGATCTTGTTGGGTCATCCAACCTGGCTTGCATCACTGAGACCTGGCTGGATGAAAATGCTGGTCCTATTTTGGAGTCAGCTGTTCCAGCTAGGTACTCAGTGATACACTGCCCGAGATTGAATTTTTTTTGGGGGGGGGGGTAGCCATCTGTTTTTAGATGGAGCGGAGGCTTGTAGTTGTGCCGGTTGGGAACACTAGATCGTTAGAATGTATCATGTGCTCAGGTGTAGGTTATAGGACACTTCTCATCTATCGTACACCTGGTAATGGGTAGGATTTCCTACAGGAAGTCGCGGACTTCATCGTTGAAATAGTGTTGGAGGCCTCTAGGTGGTTGGTACTGGGGGACTTCAGTGCCCGGGTCAATGATGAACTCTCGCGTTTTGGACAAGACTTTCTCCAAATGATGGTTTCATTGGGCTTCACACAGATGATTACCTCTGCGACCCATATACAGGGTCATTCATTGGACCTAATGTTTCTGCTGGGGATGGAGATCTCGGTTGTGATGGTGGAATCCGTCGGATGGTCTGATCATCACACTATAGGGTTCAGTTTTGTGCCCCCCCAATAGATCTGCACCTACAGAGATGGTCAGATGCCACCCTTTGCGGGGTTTGACCCCTGATGGTCTTGTGGCAGTGCTAGACCTATTGGGGAGTGCAAGTGTTAACATGGATCCAGAGGGTCTTTTGCTAGCCTATGATAAGGCAGTGGAGGCTGCTCTGGATTCCATTGCTCCTGTCCGGGTTCGCCCCCTCTCCCTTCGCCCTCGGTCCCCTTGGTTTGATGGGTTCCTGAGGGAGTTGAGGAGAGTGTGGAGAAGGTTGGAATGATGCTGGTGAAAATTGGGTGTTGATGGTGTCAGACTTAGATTGATATCCCATTACTGGGATTATCAACCTGCAGTCTCCCGTAAGATGGCAGACTTCCTGTCCAGAGAGATTGCTGCTGCTGTGATGAACCAGCTGGCTCAGCTCTTCCATACTGTGGACAGGTTGTGCAACCCAACCTGTCTCCAGAGTCGGGGAGCTTTTTCACAGGAGAAGTGTGATGAGTTTGCTTGATTCTTCACAGATAAGGTTGACACCATCAGGTCTGAGATACGCATAGCTCGCTCAAATGGGCAGAACAGAGATCAGTGCGAGGCTGAAAGCACCTGGTTTGTCTGGTCAGATTTTAGCCAGCTGGCGATCGAGGACGTTGTGAAAATGATATGGGGCTTGCAGATGACTTACTGTCCTTGTGGGGTGCATGGAGGAAATAGGACCAGTCCTTGCTGAGATAGTTAGGTGTTCGTCAGAGACCAGGTGTTTCTTCACCCCTTCTGAAAAAATCTTCTCTCGACCCTGATTGTCTCACAAACAACAGGCCTGTCTCTAACCTACCCTTCATGGGTAAGGTTATTGAGAAGGCAGTTGCATTGCAGCTTGAGGAGCATCTGACCACCCATGAGATCTACGATCCTCTTCAGTCTAGCTTCAGGAAGAGGCATAGTACTGAGACTGTGTTGGTTCGGATACTTAATGATCTGACAGCGAGAGATTGGAGGAGCCGTTCCATCTTGGTCCTCCTTGATCTCTCTGCAGCATTTGATACCGTGGACCACGGGATGTTGCTGGAATGCTTGCGGCTATTCTGTGGACTGTCTGGTACAGTCCTCAGATGGTTTCATTCATTTCTTCCTGACAGGACGCAGAGAGTCGAGCTGGGAGTTTTCTCCTCGGACCCTCTGCCCCTGCTATGTAGGGTACCACAGGATTCCATGCTCTCCCCCATGTTGTTCGTGGTGTACATGCTGCCACTGGGAGAGATTATTAGGTGGTACAGATTGAGTTTTCACTGCTATGCAGATGATACTCAACTGTACATGTCCTTTGTACCTGAACAAAACAATGCTATCTCAGTCTTTAACAACTGCCTTGCTGAGATTCAGGACTGGATGAGTGCCAGCTGGCTGAGACTGAATCTGGATAAGACTGCGGTGTTGGTTTTGGATAAAGGTCGTTGGGTAGAGAGGTTACTGACTGGGCAGCCATCTGGATTGTGGCTGGGTGGTGACCAGCTGATGACCTCTGACTGGATACAGAATCTGGACGTTATGATTGATAGCGAGCTGACACTTAAGTCTCAGGTGTCAGCTGTCGTCAAGATCTCATTTTACCATCTGAGGAATAGTGCCTGGATAAAGCACCTGGTCCCACTTGATGACCTTTCTACATTGGTCCATGCCTTTGTGACTACATGCCTTGGTTACTGCAGTGCCCTATACCTAGGGCTACCAGGGGTGGACCTTCGCTGACTGCAACTGGTGCAGAATGTGACTGCTAGGTTGTTGACTGGCTTATCAAGATCTTGCCATAACACACCTGTGCTCCGCAGACTGCACTGGTTGCCAGTACAGTGGAGGATCACCTTCAAGGCCGAATTACTGACCTATAAAGCCCTACACAGACAGGGACCACAGTATCTGCAAAATCTCCTTTGTCCTCGCCGCCCCCTTCATCCCCTGTACTCCGCCGATGAGGGATTGCTAGAGATTCCCAGGGTCTGCTCAACAACTTTAGGTGCCAGATTGTTTGCCTTTGCAGCCCCGATCCTGTGGTATTCTCTACCTCGCTGGACTAAGCAGTGCCCATTCGTTGAGGCCTTTAATTCTGCCTTGTGTAACCCCCAGGTGGCGCAATCCCAAGGGCTATTACCCCTGCCTACTTGACTACTGACAGGTTGAGAGGCCTAGGTTCTATGGCGGGTGCCTCCACCCACAGGTCAGGGTTGGTAATGGTTGGTCTAGTTTGGTCACAGCCCTCTGGGACACTGAGGCCCCCTTCTAATCCCTCTAATGGCCCACACGATGCCCAGGAGTTACAGTACCAATACCCCACATGTACACACTGTTCATTCATAAGGTACCACTTACCCTCGAGACTGATTCACAGGTTCATCTCTGAGGACCCCCTGAAAAATAAGGTTAAGCAGCATACACAAACCAATACAGTGCTTGGCATGAAGGTACTGACACTTCAGACAATTTAAAGTTTAACAACAACAACAAATCTGATTTATTTAGGGAACAGTAACACGGGAGGGAGGGGGAAATCAGGTTAATTAGTGGCATTAAATCACAGTACTGTGCACACATACAGGGTCTGAAAAGTCACACTCTGGGTACCCAGGTTGATGGGGGGGGCTAGCCAAGTCCGTTGCCCGGGGTTGGCCGGCAGGTGCAGATGGATAGGGCCCTGTTGAAGAAAATATATGCACAACACCCAATTGTAATCCGGTGCCTGATGGTTCAGTCCACGAAGCAAAGAAACAACAAGAATTAGATGACACACTTGTGATTGAAAACAGGTTGCAGGGGAATACCCTGATTTGTACTCACAATACCCAAGCTGAGAACCGGATGGTGGATGTTCTTCTGGATTGTCAGAAACAGCAGGGCATGGAGACAAGGTCCTTGTGACTGGACTCCACTGCAGTTTATAGCAAACAGATTTAGTTTGAGACAAGCTGGGGTTTGCTTCCAGCTTCAACACGCAGCACACAGCACAGGGGATTGGAAATAACGATGTCCCACAAGCACTACGCACATTCATATGTAAAAGGAAAGTACTATACCAGGCAGGCTGCTCCTCGATCCTGATAGCAGTTACTGCAGAATACCCGGGAGCACACACAGCAGCTTCAGCTGACAGACCAAGTGCAATTCAACAATTTCTCCAGTCTTCTACAGGATGAGCCTGGTTTCCACACTTCTAGTGCTTCTTTCTCCTCACAACTTGGCTTCAGTCCAAACTGGCACTCACAAAGGCTGCAGACTGAAACTCAGGGCCTCACACGCGCTTCCCGCGTGAAACTATACACAGCAGAAGCACACAGCTCCTTCTCTCTTCACTGCCACAACTGATCTAATCTGTCCAGTCACAGAGCAGGGCATTTCCTTTAGCTCCACACTATTCTGTTAGCTGATTCAGCTGTCACTCACAATAAGATTCCCCTCTGTTGGTAGAAAAAAGGCGCCAAGGTCAAAATTACATTTCCTAGAGTCACTGCCCATACAATCCCCTTGTGGCTGGCTCAAATTAAGAGTCCAAGTTCTGATTCGTCCACAGGGTCCATGTTAGGGTTCCCTTAACCCAATTGACCCAGCGCAGCAGTTTAGGTCCAAAATGGAGAGGTAACACACACAGAGTTCCAGCTGCAAGAAAGGCAGGTTAGACAAACTGCATTTTACTTAAAGGAAAACTCCACCCACAGCTAAGTCTGGATGCCTTTGCAATTTAGCAAAATTAGCATGAATAATCTCCATAAACATTTAAAGCCCTCTGTAGTCAACATAGAATTTTACCTTTGTCTCATGTTTATTTTGCCAGTCCATGCCCAGTTCTGGGGGTCACCATCTCAGGCTGTACTGCACCCATCTCTAGTCTCGCGCGCTCACTTTTGCCTGAGAAAATGACGTCCAATCGCCGCCTATACCTTTCCATTGTATGTATTGAAATCAAGCACTGCAGCCTCCATGTTTTGATTCTGTCCCCTTGGCTACACACTTGGCGTCGGCATAAGTGCCTCAACTCCTCAGATTAGCTACACTGTGATGCTCGTGATTGGCTTGAGATTTCTTTTGTATGCTATTGGCTGTCTAAATTTTTTCCCAGTGCAACAAGCAGCTTAAAATGGCACACTTTTGTCCCGGTTTCTAGCTCAACTCAGAAGTTTTACTCTATCTCACCCTTATGTAGTAGTGTATTTGATGTGCCCTGTGACTTGAACCACAGAGTGAGGGAAAGAATACAGACGCAGCTGTGAGCAAGTTATCCAGCCAGGCAAAGGTGAGCGTTCCTGCAACAAAACATGAAGGTTAGTTGTGGTGTCTGCATAATCCTCGAAATCTTGTTTGGTCTGTCGGCTGCATCTCTCTGGGCTACTTGTTCATCTTGGAGTAGACATGGGATAACTGGCAGATCATGATCTGTAGGCAGACCAATCTTTGATTGTTTTTTTTGTTGTTTTTTTTTTCTCCGACTACAGTGTACTATCGGAGATCAGGAGCGAGAGCCAGTGGTGTAGATTGGGAGACCAGGAGAAAGCGACAAGTTTGGTGCAGTGTGCTGCAGGGATGTAATTCATCAGTTTCAGGGTCAGAAGAAGCCGGAATCGGGGAAGGGGGAACAAGGCAGCAAGATGGCCGCAATGCTGCTCTACTCCCTGCAACTCGCTGTTCACTTTTTCATTTGCCGTACTGAGGGCTTTTTGTTTACGGTTCTCATGAATGAGACTTTGGTTATCTTTGCAAGGTTTTTAAAAACAATTATACAATGGGGTCCCGAAATGCTAAAGTCTGATTGGCTGACTGGCACCTTTTCCCTGTAGTAAATCCTATGATATACACACGGAAAAAGGTGCTAGTCAGCTGCATCTAAACATAAATCAGTCTGACCCGAAAATAAAGTTGCCATGTTGTATCACCCCCTTTACAGCCAGATAAACTACAATTCTCCGGTCAACCCCAACGTGAAACCTTAAGCATGAAACACGGAGTCTGGACTGCTGTTTTTAATTAATAAACTTTTTTTTTAATCCCAGTAACTCACTCCTGTTGTACCTATAAAAATCACCACATGGCGCTGTAAATTGTTTACAGTAGTCACCGTAATTTACTTGCCATCGCAGTTGCTCCTTCATGACTTCTCACCACTAACTGCTGCCTCCAGTGACAGTTTGCTTACCTCCATTTTACAAATCCTCTTCTCACCTGATAAAGGGGAAAAACTTGCATGTTTGTCATTCTTTCCATTTGCCAGCCCTGCTGTTAGTCAGGCTGCATTGTGGCATCGGAATATCACTCGCACGAGCGGCAAGCCACAAATTACCTCTGACAACTGAATACATCCCTAGCTAGATAGTTCCAATAATCCTGAACTGTAGTCTTTTCTTTTGTTTTATAAAAAATGAGGACTAAAACCTGTATCAGTTGCGGCCGAAACATGGAGCCGTGAAACCGTACATGCCCCTATGCATATACATAAGGTCATGTCCGGTATCATGGCGCAGCTTTTCGACCGTGATTTAAATACTTTTACCCTTCATTTTTAATCAATGAGCAGTTCCTCCTTCAACATTCATGAAGGCCTATCCCCAAGTCACAAAATTGAAACAAATCCATGCCATTTTTAAGTCACCCTACCCATCTTTCAACTGTTTTCCACAGACCGCTAAGGTGACAGATCTGCAGCTTTCCGTGACCCAACCCCCATGACCGCTCTCAATGCGAGCTTCAAAATGCATAGTCTGGAAGCTCTTTACTCCATGTTTACCGACCCATAAAAGGTGCTGATATGCTGCCTTTTACTCTTCCAGCCAGGATGTCACCTTCCAAGTTTCTCCCTGTGCAGCTCACTGAAACTGTAGGTTTAACAGCGCCAGCGCTCGTATTTACTGAAGGCGCTGACACACTGCATCTCACTCTCCCAGCTACTGCCAATGTTTTTGACTTTGTTGTGTCAGCACTTTGGTGTTACTGCTTGTGGACAGAAATGGACGGTATAGTCCGACTCCACTTGGGGATCTGAAAACTCACAGCCACAAGGATTAGGAACACAAAGCCGATCGATGGTCAGTTCAGAACTGTATTCCCATACCTGTAACAGTGTGCGTATGTAGTGGACCCTCCCTGGTTATCACATGGACATTTCGCGTTTTAACTAGAGGAATATCCTTTTTAAAGGGTCTGAGGTGGGAGCTGTGGAAATAGGCTGCAGTCTGTCATTTCATCTTAGAAAGTTGAAAGGCTGATATGGGCAGGACCAAAGCAGTATGGGTAGGGCTGTAGTCCTGCACTTTGACAGTTGATGTAGTCACACTGTAGACACAATGGAACCTTGTCGAAATATGGCAGCAAACGAAAAAAAAAAGGTCTCAAGCTGTCAGTATTGGTAAATTCCCATTGTCAAGTCTCCATCTTTGAATTAGTCTCACGGTTTTTGTGGCCTCTTTCAAGAAAGAAACCATCAGTGTCTTGCAATTGTATGTTCGGAAATCTCACTCTAGAGGTAACAGCATCCATACTTATGGATGCTGTCCGGACAACACAGACTTTTGTTGCCTTTTTTACAAGTCCATTTTATAATAATAAACCTCGTTTTATAAGAACAGTAATACCCCTGGATTGTGTCCAATTGTGCAGCTTCTGTGCACTTGTATGGCGGCACAACACACTTATGACCCAGGCATCTGTATAACCTGCAGGACTGGTCATTGTAAGGTCGTTTTTCAAAAGACCAGACACAGATGATATACCTTCTTTAAGCATATACGAAATTTGTCATTCCCTGAAAAGTACAGATTTATTAGACAGTTTTTTGCTAATTTCCATTTGTGGAGATGTGTTGTGTAATGAGATTCTTTTTTGTGTGTGCAAGATATGAAGTTGTAACATTTAGTGGAAATCCTCCCCCCCCTCCAAGGTTTAGACTTGATATTTTTTCCTAACCAAATTAATAACTTGCAAAATACTCAGTCATTGCAGGTTTGTTCTCGTTTCATGAAGCGTGTGGGTATGAGCATCCCTAAGTTTGCCTAGTCCTAACTTGCATCAGGTAGCACTTCATCACTTGGATGCGGGGTGCTATTATGGATACCCCAACCGAGCTGCAACAATTGACTACAAATTCAGGTAGTATGTGTCCAAATATGGATGCATCTGCCATTTATGATGTAAGTCCGCTTAGCAAAAAATGCATGTTCTGTTCGGACTTAGTCACTGGTAGCCTGCATTTACCAATGGATGCACACTGTTTGTTGATGGCTCCCTTTGCCCACCTATGCCAAGGGATAAAGGGCAGATGCAGACCCTTAGGAAACTGCCCTGGACTAAGTGCAGCTGGAGAAGTTTTGAAAATCAAGTTTTGCTTGTCTGCAAATTTTGAAAATTGATCAGTCAATGTTTTTGTCATCTTCTGAGTAGTTGCACAAACATGCACGGCAGGCTATGTTGAGCAATCTGCTGTCACTTTGACTAGCTTTTTCTGACCAGTCCAAAACTGCATCTTTTTGGTAGAAGCAATTTTCTCAACATGCAGCCGATTGCTCAACGTGGCCTGCTGTGTATGTATGTGCAATTTCCTAGAAGATGACACAAAGATCTGCAACAGGGTTGATACACAAGGAGGCATGCAAAGGATGAGAAGGGACTTGGCACGGTTGGAGGAATGGTCAGAAGTATGGTAGCTTGGATTCAGTGCAAAGAAGTGCAAAATAATGCACCTGGGAAACAAAAACCCAGGGGAAGATTATACAATCGGGGGGTGGAGGAGTTAGTAACAACAACAAAAATGGAAAGGGACCTGGGGGTAATCATATCAGATGACCTTAAGGTTAGCAAGCAATGTGAGATGGCAGAAGGGAGGGCTGGGGGATACTGGGATGTATAGGGAGAGGCATCGCCAGCAGAAAACAGGAAGTTTTTATCCCTCTGTACAGACAGTTGGTGAGACTCCATCTGGAGTACTGAGTCCAGTTCTGGAGACCCCATCTCTGCAAAGACATAGACAGGATAGAGGCAGTCCAGAGGAGGGCAACTAAAATGGTGCAGGGTCTGCAAGAGAAGCCATACGAAGAGAGACTAAAGGAGCTTCATATGTATACCCTTGAGGAAAGGAGGGAGAGGGGGGACATGATATAAACTTTTAAGTACCTCAGTGGAATCAACAAAGTCCAAAAGGGTAGCATCTTTCAGAAAAAGAGGTGTGCAAGAACAAGAGGACACGGGGTCTAAAACTGTGGGGGAATTCAAGAATGCATGGGACAAACATAAGGCAATTCCAGTGGGAGTAGGAAGAAATAGGCTGTTGGTTAAATAGGATCTGCAGCTTATCCTGTAGGTAGGGAACTTTTTGCCATTTCTATAATTTTTCTGCCATACAGCTAGTAATTGCTTCAGGCTCTACAGTACAATAAGATCAGCTGTATTGTTATGCATCCTATGCTGCCTTTACTTCTTTGTCCTACTTTTTGTTCTCCATCCACGTATGGCCAGTTGTACTTCTTTTTGTGGATTTTTCAAGCATAAAACAAGTATACTAACAAACTGTGGACTTTTGTCCACCTCAGTACCTTTACAAAGTTCTGACGCAACATGTCATGGAGCGGAACAATGGAACCTGTCGTGCACATACAAAGACAAACATGTTCCTCTGGCATCGCATAGCAGCAAAACGTAAGCACTTCAATATTGCCTATTTGTAGCTTAATACATTTCTAATACTGTTGGCCATCATTTTTGAATTATTGATGTGTTTTTCACCTAGGCAATCAAGTTCACATGGCTCAAGGGGGTAGAAACAATGCGCCATATCGATTTGAGCCAATGTATGATGAACATGAGATGCCACAATGCAGGACAGTCTACAGTGGTGACAACACTATTGACAGTGACAGTGATGGTGATGTGGAAGGATTCCAACTGCCCAATCCACATTTGGAAAATAGAGAGTGGTGCTTGTGCAATAATTGCACAATTATGAACACTGCTCTTGAGTGCTATTGCTGCATGGAGTCCCTACATTGCCATGCAAGATGTGTGAGTGACGATGGTGTCCAGTGCTGCATGTCACACAGTGAAGACTTCCGTCACTTTTTCCCATATGAAGAAAGCCTCAAATTACTAGGTTACCAACTGCGGCATTTCCGTGGACAGGATGAAAACTTCCAATGGACAAACAGGTACATGAAACAAACTTATGGGATTTTTTACTTCATAAACTGTCAATAGTGCTGCTCATCACAAAAATCTATTGCATAGACCTTTCAACAGTGTGTTTCTATGCAGCAGTGACCAGAGATACACTGACCATGCGCCACAGTCTGCACGTGTGTAACTACATACAGTCACCACCTGCAGCAGGATTCACCAAGCGTTGCACTGGCACAACATAAGTTTGCCTGTGGCCAACTTGGCGTTGTGCATAGATGGCATTCACAAAGCCTAGTTTGCCAACACAAACCAGGATTGTACCAGGACAAAGTGTTGCCCCCCACCACAGGCACACACACACACACGGCATTCTATACATCAGTCAAACGGGATATCTGGGGAACACAAACTGGAAGCATTACTTTGACAGTAATAGGTGTGGGTGGTTGTAAAATTGCATAAGCCCATTAGTAAGATCAAGTCTTGTGCTTGATTGTTTGTGAGCCAACTCTGGTGTGCTGTATCCTGTTCTTGCAGCCAACATGTCACCATAATGAGTCATGGAGTGAGTGGTGACATGATGGAGACTTGTGTTGATACTAAAATGACAGCAGAATAGGCATTATCATCTTCTGTGTCTGCTCAGCAGTAAGCACCCATACTGTGCGCACATTTTCCGATCCCAACCCATCTCCTTGGGCTCTCCCATTCTCTTTCCTAGTATTTCCCCAGTATGGGACTTCCCCAGCTTCGCCATCCCCCTATACCTGTCCCATCCCCTCTTGAACCCATCCACGGTATCTACCTCCGCCAGTCCCCCGGGCAGCGCATTCCCATGTTCTACCATCCTCTCAGTGAAGTAGCTCCTTCTCCTCTCCCCTGAGCCCCCCCTCCCAGCTTCCACACATGTCCTCTGGTTGCCCACATTTTTTTTAATTGAAACATCCCTTCCAAGTCTCCCTTTTTGATCCCCTCTACATACTTAAAAAACTCATTCATGCCCCCCTCCAGGGTGTACATGTTGAGCTCCCCCAGCCTCTCCTCATAGGTCTCCCCACCCACCAATGCCCCAGATCATTTTGGTTGCCCTCCCTCTGGACCCCTTCAGGAGTGCAATGTCCCTTTTTTGGGGTGCAGTCTCCAGAACTGCACACAGTACTGTTGGTGCTGCAGTTAAACAGAAGGAGAATCACATCCCTCCTTCTGGAGGTAATCCCCCTAGTGATGCATCCCAGCATCCTATTTGCCTTGGCTGCTGCTCTTCTAAAAGTCTCAGAGTTGTTCATTTTAACATCCAACACCACCAGGACCACCCCCCAAATTCCGCTCGACCTTCGAGACTTGTAGTGAGTCTCCCCCCAGGGTGTACACTTGACCTGTTCTATGATGAGTTTGATGACTGGGTAACTAGGCAATTGGAAAGGGGCCATGCAGTGGATGTCCTGTATCTAGACTTCAGTATGGCATTCAACTCGATGCCACATGGGAGGCAGGGAAGTAAGTTGGAATGCACAGGGGCAGGTGCAAAGCTGGTGAGATGGGTAGGGAGCTGGCTTCATGGAAGGCAACAGAGGGTGGTGGTGGGTGGGGAGATCTCATCCCCAAGGGTAGTGATGAGAGGTGTTCCACGGGGCTTGGCATTGGGACCAGTGTTTGGGGTATTCATTGCAGACATATCACTGGACATCAAGAGCAAGAGCAGTCTGTTTGCTGATGATACCAAGATGGGAGCGGTGGTGGAGGACCTAAGGGGATGGCAGGGGTAGCAGGATGATCTGGCAAAGCTGGAAACCTGGTCAGATGCCTAGCAAGTGAGGTTTAATGCCAAAAAGTGCAAGGTGGTGCATTTTAGGGTGAATAACACAAGCAGGAGTAACCAGCTGGTGGAATACAGCAAGCTCAGACAGAGGAGGAGAAGGATCTGGGGGTGCTCATTACAGGGTCAATGAACAACTCTGCACAATGTAGGAAGGCAGCTGCAAAGGCTAACAAAATGCTGGGTTGTATTGCAAGGGGTATATCTTCAAGGAGGGAGGAGGTGATTCTGCCACTGTATAGGTCATTAGTTAGACCGCACCTGGAGTACTGTGTGCATTACTGGAGCCCATATCGGAAGAGGGACATTAAGTTACTGGAGGGGGTGCAGCGCAGGGTTACAAAGATGATCAAGGGGTTGGGGGACTTGTCATACGAGAGGAGGCTGAGGGAGTTGAACATGTACTCGCCGGAGGAGAGGAGAGGGGAGGGGCACCCAGGGCCATAATGAGACTGGAGGGAGGAAAGTTCAGGAAGGAGATAAGAAGACACTTTTGTTAGAGAGGTTGGTAGCTTGGTGGAATGAGTTACCGGCAGGAGTGGTATCCAGTAGAACAGTGGACTGCATTAAAAGGGGCTGGAACAGGGCAAGTGGGAGTGTCAGTGGAGCAGAAGGGTGAAAGGGAGGAGCAGCTGCAGAATAGGGGGTGCTAGCTGCACATTTGAGCAGACTTAATAGACCGCTAGGCCTTTATCTGCTGGCAGATTTCCTATGTTCGTAAACTGGAAGAAAAAATTACTCACCTTAGTAATGTTGTTTCTTCTAATGGAATCTTGCTATATTATGACATATGCAGTTTGTCCCAGCCTTAGAACTGCTCCGGAGGTGAAAGAGTTAACTTTCCATGCCAGGCATGGAATCTTGAGCGCGAGCTCGGTTGAAAACTCTGTCTGTTGTTCTTCAAACTCAAACTGTCAGATCTTTACGAGCAAAACTCACTAAGATTCTGTGTGGAAGCTGTAAACCTACACTAGCCAACTGGCTACTAAAATATTAACATTTTTTGGTCCCAAAACAAAGACTCAAGTCATGGGATCCAAAAAATAAAATACAACACCCAAACACCCCAAAAAAGAGGGGTGAAAAACACAAGGTGGGCATCTATTAAGTGCCAACACTGCACTGCCCACCCACATCCTAAGAGCAGAGGTTCTGAGAGGGGCAGATGGGGGGAGGTCATAATATAGCAAGACTCCACTAGAAGAAACAACATTACTAAGGTGAGTAATTTTTTTTTCAAACAACATGAAGTCTTGCTATATTATGACATATGCAGACTACACAGCAGTACCTCCATGGAGGAGGGACAGAACCTACTTAGGAAATAGGCTCTGAAGTACAGCTGTGCCAAACCGAGCATCACTCCTAGCCTGGATGTCCAGGGAGTAATGCTTGGTGAAAGTGTGAACTGTTTTCCAGGTAGCTGCTTGACATATCTCTAAGATAGGGATGTCCCTGGCTGCAGCTAGGGACGCAGCTGTACCTCTGGTAGAGTGAGCCCTCAGGCCTGAAGGGGGAACCTTACCCAGTTTTTGATAACAGAATTGGATACAAGAGACAATCCACCTGGCAATGGATCTTTTAGTGGCAGGTTTCCCTTTACCAACCTCACCATAAGTGAGGAACAGTTGGAGGGAGTCAAACCTGTGACCCTTGGTACGCTCTATATAGTAACTAAGGGCTCTCTTTACATCTAAACTGTGCAGCCTCCTCTCGCCAGAGGAGGAATGGTCAGTGAAGTACACTGGAAGAGATATAGATTGATTAAGGTGGAAATCTGAAACCACCTTAGGCAAGAACTTCCTGTTAATCCTGAGGACCACCTTGTCTCTGTGAAAGGAGATAAATCAGGCTCCACTGACAAAGCTTGTAATTCACTTATCGTCTGGCAGAAGTGATGGCTACTAGAAACACAGTTTTCCAAGTCAAGTACTTAGCTCTGCTGAAGACAAAGGCTCAAAGGGGTTGCATTATGTGAGCAATGCAAACATTAAGATCCCAGGCAGGAGCAGGGTCCTGAATGGAGGTTGGTGTGAAGCAATCCTTGAAAAACTTGGAGAAACAGGGTGAGCAGAAAGAGAAGGGGCTTTCCTGCTGAAATAAAAGCAGAGACAGCTGCCAAATGCACTTTCAGGGTAGCTGGCCTCAGCCCCAAAGTATTTAGATGGACCATATAATCCAGGACTGTGGGCAAATCAGCAGATTCTGGGAAATATGCTTTCCAGAGCACCATATGGAAAACCTTTTCCATTTGGAATTATAAGTAGCCCTGGTGGAAGGCTTCCTAGAAGCCTTCAAGATATCAGTACACCTTGAGAAAGGTGTAGGTCAGCAAACTCTAACTCTTCAAGAGCCAGGCCTTGAGGTTGAGGGATTTGAGATTCGGATACCAAACTCTCCCCTGGGCACAGGCTAACAGATTGTGATTCCTGGGAAGACATAGGGGAAGGTGGACTGCTAAGGACAGAAGGAGTGGATACCAGGGCTGTCTGGCCCAATCTGGAGCAATCAGAATCATCTTGCAAGGTTGAGATCTGATTTTGACTAGCACCTTGAACAAGAGAGGGAAGGGGAAAGGCATAGAGGAACTTTCCTTCCCAGTGAAGGAAGGCATCCAGAGGGACTGAGCCCAACACTGGGGCCTGCAGCAAAAAGCGGAAGTTGGTGATTGTCTGGGGCTGCAAAAGATCTGAGGGTGCCCCACCTGGCAAATACTACCTCCAGTACTAGGGGATCCAGTGACCATTCATGATGGCCCTGGGAAATCCTGCTGAGAGCATCTGCCAGGACGTTGTCCTTGCCTGGGAGGTGAACTGCCACAAGGGAGGTGTTCAGGGAATAAGCCAGGGACCACAACTTCATTGCCTCGCGCACAAGGCCGGGAGGACCGAATTTCTTTGCTTGTTGATGTACCACATTGTAGTGGTGTTGTCTGTTCTGACCTGTACCACTTTGTTCTGAATAGATGCAGAAAAAACCTGAAGTGCTAGAAAAACAGCTCTGAGTTCCAACAGATTGATGTGGAGCAGAGATTCCTGAGGGGACCACAATCCCTGGGTGGTGAGGTTGCCCATGTGAGCTCCCCATCCCAAGAGGGACGCATCTGTAGTAAGGGTCAAGGAGTGAGATTGAGGGATGAAAGGAACACCCTGTCTCAGATTGCTCTGATCCTGCCACCACTGCAGGGCCTGGATCAGGGTTCGAGTTACTGGGATCAATTTGGTTAGAGGATCTCTCCTTTGAGACCAGAAGGCTCTCAAATGGAACTGGATGTCCCTCATCTGAAATCTTGCTCCTTGCACTACAGCTGTGGAGGCAGCCATGTGCCCTAGGAGCTGTAGAAAGTGCCTTGCTGGTCGAGAGACCTGCAGAGTGAAGGAGGAGGCCAGAGCCACCAGGGTCTTTGCTCTTTCTAGAGGAAGGAAAGCTCTGGCCTGCTTTGTGTCCAGTTCTGCACCTATGAAGGTGAGTAGCTGAACAGGCTCTAGAACTGACTTTGGAAGATTGAGGAAAACCTAGAGATGTAAGCAGCTGCTGGGAACCTGAAGGTGTAATTTGACTTGGTCTGGAGACTGACCCACTATGAGCCAGTCGTCCAGGTAAGGAAAGATGGCAATCTTTGCTTCTTAAGTGAGCAACTGCTACTGCCAGGCATTTTGTGAATACCCTTGGGGCAGAGAGGTGAGCCGAAGGGCATTGCTCTGAACTGGTAATGGCCTGAGGGCAGTTCGAATCTGAGGTACTTTTGGTGGGAGCTTCTGATGAGAACATGGAAGTAGGCATCCTTGAGGTCCAGGGGCTAACCAGTCCCTGGCCTTAGGGAGGGTAAAATAATTCCCAGAGTCACCATTTTAATTTTGGTTTTAAAAGGTGCTTGTTTAGGTATCTGAGATCCAGGATGGGCCGCCATTCTCCTGTCTTTTTTGGGGTAAGGAAGTACCTGGAGTACAGTCCTTTGCCCTGGTGTAGGGAGGAACCCTTTCTACAGCTCTGAGAGCCAGGAGGGTTGAGACTTCTGTTTCCAAAGCAGCCTCTGATGGATTTGCAGGTGGAAAGGATCTGGTTCTCATCTTGGAAATTTTTGAAGCTGAGAACCAGCCCCTGCTTACTACTTCCAGGACCCACTTGTCTGATGTTAAAGACTCCCAGTCCTGGATGAAGTAAGCCAGCCTGCCCCCTACAGGTAATGGAGAATCAACCCTGGCCATCCCATCAGGGTGCCTGTTTGGCAGAGGCTTTAGGCTGAGGGGTGGGAGCAGGCCTGCTCGTACCCCGTCTGCCTCTCCCTCTGAAGAACCCCCTCTGGGCATAGGCTGAAGAGGAGGCCTGGGCTTGGTAAAAAGGCCTGTGAAAAGGCCTGCCCCTGCCCCTGGAAAGCTGCCTCTGAGGAGTGGCTTGCCTTTCCTTGGCCTGTGCACTCCTATAAGTGGTCCTATACTCATCCATTTTCTTCATGTAATTCTCTGTCTGCTCCCCAAACAGAGAGTTACCCACAACAGGAAAATCCATGGCCTTAGCCTGGGTATCCTGTGACAGGCTAGTACCCAACATGGCTGCATTGCTGTGAAGGGAACTCCGATTAAGAGCCTGACAATGTGTACCTCTTGTCCATTTTTTTATCCACAGGAGGTATAGTGTGAGGAGCTTTTAAAATTTGTATTGTCTGTTTCCTAAAAGATTTATGTAAAGGAATAGACAGTCTCTTAGACTCTGGGATATCCATCATTTCTACATAGTCAGGCTCCTCCTGTTCATCCACAGCTTCTTCCAAAGGGAGCTGGAGGGTTTCAGCCACTTTTTTATAAAACATAAAATGAGAAGGGACTCAGAAAGCCTAGGGGAGACACTCCTGAGGTCTGTCTGGGAGATGTCCGGTTCAATGGGCACATCCAGACTTTCAAAATCACATTCACTCTCTTCATAATCCTCCTCCCCTCCTCCAGTTCATAAAAATCACTCTATATCATATTCCTGAACGGTGGAACGACCCGACCGACGCTTACCTGATGGCGCCGGTTGGGTGGAACAGAAAACGACTGGACAATTTTGATCGCTTTGGCTATCTCTGCAGCGGTTGGAGAAGGAAATTTTGGCTCCACACCTGCTGATTTTCTAGTCCTTTTGCAGGGACTGACTCCTCCGAGTCAGCTCTCCGTTGCCGAGGAAGTCTCGCCCTGGTCAGAGGGCACTCCCTCGGTTCGGTTGGCACCGAACCGGCTGACCATCGGGTCAGCGGACTTCTTGGTCTCGCTCCCTGAGCCTACCAACTCTCTTATCCAGGGTAGCTGCAGGGAAATTCTTGCAAATCTGGCAGTCTGCATTGAGGTGGTCAAGCCCCAGACAATAAACACATGTGGTGTGTGGGTCAGCCTTGGCAAAGGCTTCCCCACAGACACTACAGTGCTGAAACCCAGTGTCCCGGTTTTTCTTTTGGGTTTCTCAGACATAGTGCCAGCCTAACCAAAAACTTGCCCGTTTACGGCAATTCGCCAAGCAAGACACCCTTATCGGTTCCCAACCGTGTCACGGGTCGTGGAAAAAACCATAATGAAATCCGTTTTTTTTAGAACCGATAAGAACCGGGAACCGCACTCTAAATGCAATTTAATAAAGTTTAAACACAACCTGATCGGTTCAAACCAAACCGATAATATCGTTTGCAAGTTCCACACAGAAATAATGTAAAACCTATCTATTACTTACGATACCACAGACAGAGCTTGAACCGACCGGTTGCGGTTAAAATAAAAACAAAATGCGGTTTAAAAACTGAGAATTACACTTTTTAACCGATAAAATGAACCGAGCAGTAGGAGAAATCTCCGGAGCGACTGTTCAGTGAGGTGGAGTAAAGAATCTGACAGTTTGAGTTTGAAGAACAACAGACAGAGTTTTCGACCGAGCTCGCGCTCAAGATTCCATGCCTGGCATGGAAAGTTAACTCTTTCACCTCCGGAGCAGTTCTAAGGCTGGGACAAACTGCATATGTCATAATATAGCAAGACTTCATGTTGTTTGAAGTGTGTGGTGCAGTCATGATGAGGCTTACACAGTCCTGTGGTTCATAGAATAGCCACAGGATTAGCAGGCTCTAGATTAAAAATGTAGCACTTTCAAATGAAATGAACACTTGGTCAAGCTTCCATTTTCTACAACTGAATACCTTTTTTCGTGTGTGTATTTGTGTTTGTGTGTGTGTGTGTGTGTGTGTGTGTGTTTAAGTTGGAGTTTAAACACACAGGATTACTGTGACTGGCGGGTGATCAACTGGGACAGGTGGTTAATCACCAAAGTGCATTTCTATTATTCTTCCCTGAGGTGATAAGTTTATTTTTATAGTATGTGATAAGTAGCTCACTTTGTATACTTAATTTGTTAGGCAGAACTCACTTACTAACAATTACGTTCATCAATAGAGTGTTTATTAGTGCACTTGTTGTGCTGGACAGAGTTACAATACTGACGTAAATTTTCCACACACCAACAAATCAGACCCTTTCAAGCTTCTACAAAGACTAATTGTAGGTTTTCATTTACCATGGTCAAGTAGATAGTTATGTAATGTTAAGTGCAGAAGAAACATCACAAGTAAAGTAACATTGATACATGCTTTGCACAGATTGGAAAAACAACACAATGTGAAAAATGACGACAGCCACTGATTCATGCTTTTATTTTCACCAATTTAATATTTAATAGTACATCTAGTCTTTTTGTCTGCAAAAAAAAAAGAAATTCATCAGTACAGTACTTATAGTACAGTATGTGCATGTACTCTACTACACATTTTTCTGACAATTGTTAGTCATAACGACTAAAATGGCACCCCCAGCAGCACTCGGTCATTGTTGCAGTCATAAGAGTACGTTTACAGATTTTATCGTGAAGGTTCCATGCCCTAAAACTTCTCTCAGTACGAGTATACACGCTGGCATGCGCTCAACGCTATGGTAGAAGCTCTTCCAGAATCGGTGATCAGCAAGCTTCTTCAAACCATTACCAGACAATAATCCACATCTCAAAGCTGCCATGGATGCATTTGATACTGCCTACTCCAGAGCACCATCAGACTTTGGTGCCTTTTTTTTTTCCGGACAGGTTCTACCCTCCCACTGTACTCCCACTGAATACCTCTGATCATGGAATCTACCAGCAGTAGCATTCTATTTCTTTTTTATTATTATTTTTTATATTTGTCCACCTTCTTTCATCCTGGAGCTATGCTTCTTCAGGAGACACCTAGGTACCACCCTACAACTTGCCTTACCTGAATCACCAGGGGTTCCCCCATGGAGCCATGGATATATACCCACAAGGTGGGGGGATACTGGGATGCATAGGGAGAGGCATCACCAGTAGAAAACAGGAAGTTATTATCCCTCTGTACAGACAGCTGGTGAGACCCCATCTGCAGTACTGCGTGCAGCTCTGGAGACCCAATCTCTGCAAAGACATAGACTGGATGGAAGCTGTCCAGAGGAGGGCAACTAAAATGGTGCAGGGTCTGGAACGAAGCATAAGAAGAGACTTAAGGAGCTTAACATGAATAGCTTCGAGGGAAGAAGGAGAGGGACATGTTAGAAACTTTCAAGTACCTCAAGGAATCAACAAAGTCCAAGAGGGTAGCATCTTTCAAAAAGAGGTGTGCAAGAACAAGGGGCACAATTTGAAGATAGAGGCGCTCAGAGGTAATTTAAGGAAGTATTTTTTCACAGAGGGTTGTGGATGCATGGAACGGCCTTCCGGAGGAGGTTGTGGAGTCAAATACAGTAGTGGAATTCAAGCATGCATGGGACAGTCATAAGGCAATTCTAGGAGGTGGGGGTAGGAAGAAATAGGCTGCTGGTTAACTAGGATCTGCAGCTTATCCATTAGGTAGGGAAATGGGCAGACTGGGTGGGCCAAGCAGTTCTTATCTGCCGTCAAATTCTATGTTTCTATGTGGGCATGGGACGGGACCCCCAGCGTCGATATCTTAATATTTCGGGTCCCCATGGTCCAGGCTGGCAGTCACAGTTAGGTCCCGATGACCGGTGCTCCATCTACCCGTGCTCTGGCGGTATGTTTCCTCCTTTCTGAGGAAGTGGCCAGCGCCCTGATGTCAAGGCATTCCTGCCAATGCCCACCACTCCCAGCCCTCTTTAGCGTGCTTGCTCCTGTGCTTGCTATGCCTCTGACCTCTCCCAGGGGCCAGCCAAGCATGGAGCGAGTGCCCCCCCTCCCTCCCGGGAGAGCAGAGCTGTCCTTTGGATGCTCAGTCCTCTCCCTCCCCTGCTGACCCCCAACAGCCCGGACTCGTTCCCAATCCCGGGTCACCGGTGTGACGCTAGGTGCAGAGTCCAGCGCCTCAACCCTTAGCACCACTAGGCCAGCAGCAGTAGCATTCTAATCCCACCCACCTTGCCTCCATGCTCACCCTTGCGAATTTCACTTCCCTGCATATCCTCGACCCTCATTCTTGTCTCCCCTGCCAGCCAGCTCCTCGCACCTGCCGCAGTCGTGTTGTCAAATATAGTCCTCTTCCTATCATCACTGCCCACCCACTCCACTCCACTTCCGTCCTGGGCAGCCCCCCCACATCCCAACATCCTTTGTTGTTTCGCTGTCCCCATACCCTGCTCTTGACTGTGCCCTCTGCCATATCTGTTGGCCTAGCTTTGTTCTTACTGTCTTCCATCTCGTCCATTATCATCTTCATTTTGCATACCCGGGCCTGTACCCTAACCCCCCAAGTTCTGCAGCATCAGCCCTGCTCACCTGTTCCTCCCTACCTCCCTTTTCTCTGCCTGTCCGGAGCCACTGCCCCCCCGGTCCACTGCTTTCTCGCCCATCATGCCTCTTTCCTGTTTCTCCCGATGTTTGGTCCCTGCACCCCTTCTCCACCCTATCCATCACTGTCCTAGCCTGATTTCCCCCCTCCCCCAAAAAACACTCCCCTCTATTACCATGCATAGGGGGTCAAAATGAGTTACAAGCCTAAGAAAAGTAAACCCATCCCACTCCACCATCTCAGTTGTCTCTGGACAACCTCAGATGCCTGCGTACTTTGGAAGTATCCACCTTTTGTGCTTCCTCTACTGCTGTCCCCATGTGCCCCCTAACTACCCACACGCACTCCTCTCCCTATGCCTGAGGCTTCAGCACCTTTTGTGCTCCCTCCACCAGGGTCCCCATGTGCCCAGAGTACCCCATGCACAACTCTCCCTGTGTCTGGCACACTAGCCGGTGCACTTACATAGGCTATCCCTGGCTTTCTACTGTTACAGTACACCCATATTGCCCCCATGTCCCCCCGCTGCCTTCTAATCCCTCCATCTCCTCCCTAAGCTGTGGCAGCTGGTGGCACATTGGGCAACCACCAAACTTCAAAACTCAGTCAATTGCCATGGCTGTGCCATGCCATGTGCCCCCAACCAGCCTTCCAAAGATGCCCATTTTAGTGACATAAGGTCCCCACACCATCATCCTAGCAGGTTTTTAGTTCAAAAGCACCCCCACCCATACTGCCAAAAACAGCACCACTGGGTTTCCCAGTGATCAGAGTTCCAATTAATCTTGAAAATTTTCAAAAATTGCCCAGAAGTGAGTTCAGTATTGGCCTCTGTCGGTGCAGTCTGTTCTCTCCCAGAAAGCCATTGCTCGCTTCAGATTGCAGCAGCTGGGAAATGGATTATCCCTGAGCCCTCTCTTGCTGCCAATTTGCAGCATGCAATCCCGCTAGTGCACATACACCTCCACCACCAGTGCGGCCTGCAGTTACCCCCTCTCCTCCACCACAGCAGTTACAGCTCCTCTAAGTGTGTTGTGGCTGTGCTTTCCCATGAAAGCGTTTGCTTGAACCCACATTTTTGGGAAGAGAGTCTGGGTATGTAGATCTGGACATTTAGGTGACATAGAAACATAGAAACATAGAAGTTGACGGCAGATAAGGACCGCAAGGCCCATCCAGTCTGCCCATTTCTTTTTCTACCTTATAAATGTGCCATTGGCCTTTGCTCTGTCAGTGACCTATCTATTCATAGTCATTTGTATTGCTCCCTTATGCCTATCCCATGCCTGTTTGAAGCCCTGCACTGTATTCATAGCCACCACTTCTTGTGGTAAGCCATTCCAGTCATCTACCACCCTTTCTGTGAAAAGAATTTCTCACATTCCCCTTAATCGGCCTCCTCTAATCTCATGCTGTGTCCTCTTGTCCTGCTATTTTCTTATATTTAAACATGTTAGACTCTTTCACCTTGTTTATGCCCTTAAGGTGTTTGAATGCCTCGATCATATCCTCTCTCTCCCTCCTTTGCTCAAGGGTATACATATTGAGCTCCGTTAATCTGTCCTCATATGTCTTCTGATGCAGTCCCTGCACCATTTTGGTTGCCCTTCTCTGGACTGCCTCAATTTGGTTAATGTCCTTTTGAAGGTGTGGCCTCCAATACTGTACGCAGTACTCCAGATGGGGCCTAACCAATGTCTTGTAGAGGGATTATTACCTCCCTCTTACGACTTGTGATACCCCTACTAATACACCCCAACACCCCCTAGCCTTACCTACTGCTTTAGAGGTCTGCTTGGATGATTTCAGGTCATCAGTGATGATGATGCCCAAGTCTCTTTCTTCCTTTGTGACTGCTAGCAACTCCCCTCCCAGCCTATAAGTGGCTTCAGGGTTTCTCTTCCCTATGTGCATGATTTTGCACTTCTTTGCATTAAATCCCAGTTGCCACTGTTCTGACCATTCTGCTAGTTTATCCAGATCTCTTCTCATTCTGCCCACCCCATCTGGATCATCTACTGTGTTGCAGATCTTGGTGTCATCTGCAAACAGACAAGCCTTATCCTCTAGTCCATCTGCGAGGTCACTAATGAAGATGTTGAATAGGACTGGCCCCAGGACTGATCCCTGAGGTACCCCACTTGTGACTTGCATCTCTTCTGACTGTATACCATTTACCACCACTCTCTGTTTTCTGCCAGTCAACCAATTTGCCACCCAGTTGACCAACTTCTGACCAACCCCGAGCCTACCTAGCTTATTTATCAATCTTCTATGTGGAACAGTGTCAAAAGCTTTGCTGAAGTAAAGGTAGGCGACATCAACTGCTCCCCCTTGGTCCACCACTCTGGTTACCCAGTCAAAGAAATCTATGAGATTAGTTTGACAGGACCTTCCTTTTGTAAACCCATGCTGTCTTGGATCCTGTGCCCCTATGGATTCCTATATTCCTATGGACATCTGTATAGGGGATGGATCGAATAGTTCTCAGTGTAACTGTATCCGACACACTGCTTGACATGGATAATGTGGAAGTAGGTTGATGGCACTATGAAACATCCAGCAACATATATACCCAGACAAGTGAAGTGCTTCATGTAATGTTGGTCACAGAATATTACAACCATCTAAAGTTCAGCACTTGAGGAAAGGGACAATGGTTTCCCTAAAAAAAAAAAAAACCCGTTGATGAATGAGGCACTGGACAATGCACCTCATGGCATGCCATCAAACTTTATCCAGGAAAGACAGGTTGCCAGGTTTTGCCTTTGGAGATACGATTGAACATCTGGAGGAGGTAGGCTTCGTTGCCTTCCCACATGACTGACCTCAGAGGGTAGGATGGATGAGGGTGCAACGGAAGGGTGGGTGATGCTGGATTCCAACATGCATTGACATGTCACAACCCAACAGTGGAGAAGGAAACCTGGAACATCCCTCGCAGCTGCAGGATGAAGAATGTTAATTCACAGCCTCTGCACCAGTGGCCCGGTGGCATGCCTACAGCCATGACTAACATACCAACATGCTAAAATGCCAGCAGAGTAGGCCTAATGGTCTTTCATGTCTGCTCAGTTGGTCAGCCTCCAAAGTGGGAGCTGCCCTTGCTGTCCCCCCCAACCCCTTTGTGATTCTACATTCCCAGTCCAAGATATTCCCCTTGTATTGGACTTCGCCAGTTCAACCCTTCCCCTCTGCATGTCAAGACCACTCTTGAACCCCTCCACAATCTCTCCCTGCACTAGTCCACTGGGCGGCACATTTCATTGTTCCACCACCCTCTCAGTGAAGTAGCACCTCCTCCTTTCCTGAGGGTCTCCCCTGCTTCTAGCCTCCACCAGTACCCTCTAGTTGCCCCTCCTTCATTTTGAACACCCCGACTGAGCACCCCCCTATTTATCCCCTTCATGTACTTGAATACCTCTATTATGTCCTTCCTGTTCCTCCTTTCCTTCAATCTGTAAATGTTGTTGAGCTCCTTGAGCCTCTCCCCATAGGTACATTCATCAAAGCCCCAGATCATTTTGATTGCCCTCCTCTGGACCCTCTCTAGGAGTGCAATGTCGCTTTTTAAGTGCGGCCTCCAAAACTGCACACTACCTAAAGTAATACCACTGGAGGAGATGGGTGATGGGCCAGTGGGGCTCAGTCTAATGGGTGCAGCCGCATGAATTACTGAATCCTGAAGTACGGTTAAAAAGAACAGCATTTGTTTCAATGTAGCAGCAGTGAAACATTATGTTACACCATGGCTGACAAATGTGTTTATATAAGGTGACTGTTTGGCATTATGAAGCAAACAATTCACCAGCTCCATTTTTTAATATACCATTTTTTTTTTTTTTTTTTTTAGGATGTTCCGGTTTGTGGCTTATCATGGCTACATTATCTGGATCTATGAGGGAAGCAGGCTTGAGTATGGACATCGTGTTGTAATTCCATCATGCATTGTGAATGCCGTACGGGAACAATTTCCATCAGATGAAGATTATACTGGCTTTCTGCTATTTGAAGGATTCTGGGTATATCCAGAGACAATGAATGGCTAAAGTAATGCATGTATCTAAGTGCTGGATTACTGCATGATTGCTAGTGAGCACTCTGCTCCTTGCACCCACATGCATACATTGAGTTTTGCTTATCGGTCTCCTGTGTTTTTATTTTTTTTTTTTAAACCACAATTACACAAGCACCTATTTGCACAGACTGCATCATTAGTGAGCTTATGATGCATCATTGTGAGTACTCCTTTGTGTAAAATAAATAAGACAATAAAACCAGTTGCACAAGGACTGTCACTTGACTTGTATGTCCTCCACTTGGAACATTTTTGAATTTTAGTAACTGTTGATACACTATAGGAAAAGAATAATACAAACTAATTCGGAAACGGGATGATAACCCGTGAAGTAAGATTCAGTTGTAACATGAATCAGTTCTTAAAGTGCTCTGATGTGTGCCCTCGATGGTGCAGGGCTTGCACCACGACGATATGAGGAGAGGCTAGGCAAAGGGAGCACAGTATTTACTCACTGGAGTAGAGGAGACAGCGGGGCACATAATTGAAACTTTCAAGTACCTCAAGGGCATAAACAAGGTGCAGTTGGGAAAATTGGAAGTGTGTAAATTAAGAGTTAATGTCAGAACGTTTTTTTAATACAAAACTGGTAGTAGAGACTTGGAATATGTAAGCGTTGAGAAAAAACTATAGTTGGTAAATTACTAATTACAGGTACTTAGAAAGGAGACGAACGGAGACGAGACTGATGGCGGAAGAATTTAATGATTATACTGATAATCACAGCGAGAAGTTACAAGTGGTACATTCTTCAAAATAACAGGATGTACAAGCTTACTTATATAGTAAAAGCAATGTGTCTCTTTTTAGAATTTCTTATGATTGGTCAAAAAACAGCATACACATCAACTTATAAGGTCATAAGATATTTTTTCCTAGTATTGAGTATGATCTCACCCTGGGTCAGCACAAATATAGACAGTGTACATTTTATTTACCATATATGGTGGGCAATATGCTATCACCACCAGTTACCAAAGTTCAGAAGAAAGAGATAACTTTCCAGCTAACGCTTGGGACTGTCCATATAAGGACAGACATCAAAGTTAATCATAAGGGGAATTTTGGACACTAGTCTGTGTCTGTGCTTGCAGTCACGTAGGCCAGATATTACTTACTTCTGCTAAATTATAATGTTAAAAGGCACATTGGTATTGCAACTGTAGTTTAGCTCTTTTTATGGCTTTGTAAGCTTTATATCCTAGCTCCATAAGCCAGCATTTGTTATATACATACAGAATGTTTCCAGACCAACATAAGGTTAGGCCGCAATATAGGGGCAGACTTCTTTACTCCTCATTACAGAATAGTATGCCAGAGGAGGCAGTGGGGGCAAGCACAGTGGAGAGGTTTAAGCATGCATGGGATAGGCCTGAGGGAAGCATGAGAGGGGAGGAAATGATGAAAAGCCATTGATCACCCAATGTCAGTGGCCCTATAGGGCCTAAGGGCAGCCTGGATGGGACTAGAGGTCTTTATCTCTTAAGAATTTCTTGTAGTGTGCCATTTTTATGTTTGCTTGCATGCATGTGCAAGAAACATAGTGCCATCATCCGAGGTTTCAGAGGTGTGGCAGCCAACTTCCAATTCAGTCAGTGTGTTTGCAGGCGTGGCCCCAGGTCTCCAATCACTGCTGCAGCTGTCTATGACAGCAGTTGAAAATGCAGTGGCACACAGTTGAAAGGGAGAGCTCCGCTTCAGTGAGCAGAGCTCCCCTCCACATGCACACATATTGCATGCTCACACGCTCCCCCCCACGCACATACTGTATGGCCGATGAGGGTGCCCAATCCCCCATCGGCTCCACCCCAAAAAGCTTTCCAGGTGCCATGCTGGGAGCCCACCCCATCATGGTACATGTCAGTATGGCTTGACGAGGTGCCCCCGTCAGCTCCACCCCCAAAACAGCCTGTGCTGCCATGCTGGGAGCTCACCCCAGTGTGGCGCGTCCATATGGCTGACAGGGGTGCCTAATCCCCGTCGGCAACAGGCCCACCCCAAACGGCCTTCAAGCCACCATGCTGGGAGCCCACCCCAGCGTGGCTAAGCGTCCCGTTATCTTCTTTAAAAAAAAAAAAACCCTGTAAGCGAAAGCGTTCCCTCGGCACTCTCCCAGCCCACCCGCCACCACTGCACCTCTGCCTCCCACCCCCATCCCATACTTACCTCCAGAGTCCGGCAACTATTTTCCGTGGACCGGGAACACGTCTGCACTCTTCAAAGCTGACCCATGAACTGAGGAAATGCCGGTAAGCTGTATAATGTAATAAATAGGGTTTTTTCAACGTTAATGCATATGTCGGGCATTTTTTGGAATTTTGGCACCAAATTTTCAACATGGGGTTTTTGGGACCCCTCCTCATGAATTGTTGAACTGTCATGGCATTAATCGGGCCCGAAGCATGATTTCACAGTCACTGTGCGAAATCACCTTTCGGGACTGATTAACGAAACAACAGTGCCAGTGTTCATAAGGTGGGCTCTCAAAAGCATATTGCAAATCCTGTGAAAAATTCTAAAATAAACTATTTTATGAGCAGGCGTGCATGGTTCCTCATGCGCTTGTAAGTTCATGAATTTTAATATTTGCACTCAGATTTTCAACATTGCCATTTTACCATACTTCCGTATGAGCAGAACAGCTGTCATTTTCACATCTCGCCAAAATGTATTTCAGCGCGTATGCGCATCAATGGCGCAGTCGATTGTCTTGAAAATCAATGTATGGGACACATTAATAAAATCAAAGTGACACTGTTCATGAGCAGAGGTCTTAAAATAGCTATGCTGAAAATTTGGTGAAAAAATTCCTAAAAGTGACTGTTTTACGAGTGTGCGTTGCACAGTTCCTACGCACCCTCGTAAGTTTGCAAATTTTTTATATTTGCACTCCAGATTTTCAACATTGCCATTTTACCATACCTCCGTATGAGCAGTACAGCTGTCATTTTTCACATCTCGCCCAAAATGTGTTTCCACGCGTGTAGCGCTCAATGGCGCAGTCAGTGTGCCCAATCAATGTTTGGAACAGATTAAGAAAATCACAGTGACACTGTTCATGAGCAGAGGTCTTAAAATGGCTATGTTGAATTTATTGACTAAAGAATCCATAAAATGACTGTGTTCACGGTAAGCATTGCGCAGTTTCCACGCACCCTCGTAAGTTCATGAGTTTGTAATATTTTCAGTCCAGATTTTCACCAGTGGCACTTTTCCACACTTCCTTATGAACAGTACAGCTGTCATTTTTCACAACATGACCGAAATGTGTTTCACACTTTCAGCGCAGAAATGCGTGGTCGCGTGGGAAATCATTGTTTGAGACAGATAAAGAAAATCACAGTGACACTGTTCATGTTCGAGGTCCCAAAATGCCTGTGTTGACAATCTGCTGTAAAAATGCCCAAACTAATTACATTCTGGTGTGCGTTGCACAGTTTCTATGCACGCTCGTGACTTCACCAGTTTTTTAAATATTTTCACTGCAGATTTTCAACATTGCCATTTTTTTACACCTCCCCATGAACAGTACAGCTGAGCTGTCATTTTTCACATCCTGTTTGGAATGTGTTTTTGCACCTGTGGTGCTAAATGCCGTAGTCGCTGTGCAAAATCAGCTTTCGGCTAACAAACTGATATTGCCACTGTTCATAAGGTGGGGGTCTCAAAAAAACCATGTTGAAAATTTGGAATGAAAATACCAACGAATGCCTGAGGCGTTAGGGTTTCCAACCATAACGCCCCATCCTGTAGAGAATGACAGGCATCAGGAGTATGACTTGGGATTCTCGCCTATGATGCTCATACCATTCCATACCCTGCAGCCAGTGAGAGGCATTGAGGTATGCCTTGGACTCTTCTGCCCCAGAGTTCACCCCATTCTCCTATACCGCACCCATCTCATCGTATTTCCTGATGGAATGGGGTGTACATAAGGGCAAAAGACCCCAAGGCACACCGTGACACTTGTCAGTGTCTGCAGGGTAGGGTGTGGTGAAATGGCGTGGCCGTTATGCCTGACAACCCAAAGGCACACCCCAATGCCTGTCGGTCTCTGCGGGGTGGTGTTGGGGTTGGCTTCAGTTGAATACGTCACTGCCATTCCTATTATGCAGCTCTGTAACTCCTACACTACCGATGCCAATGCCAGCAAGCAAACATTCGGCACTGACAAATGCTTGTTTCATTAGTGGTGGTAGAAAAATACTAACCACAGAGATCAGCATTTATAAAGTGGAAATATGGCAATGCATGCAATCTCCTGAATTGACTTTAGAACGGAATGTTCCGGGGGGGGGGGGGTGAAACATAGGCTGGTGGACTATCTAGTGTCAAGAGTGAATGTATATTAAGTTTAGGTTGGCGCCAGGACACCAAACAAGGACTCCAAGCACTAGTTGACAGGTGTGCCCTCTCCCTATTATCAGTAACCAAGGATAACATTTTTGTTTTAACAACTTGGTGGAGTCTCTGTGATCAAACAGGAATTTAATGGCAGTAAATCACTGCAGCAACCAAACTGAATGTTGGTGGTGGGAGAAACAAGATCACAAGGTTCATATTCGTTTCACAGTGCATATTCGTGCAAAACTAGAACAGTGGCAATGTTTGTAGCTCACTATGAGAGACTGGGTATATGTTGCAGTACTGCCAAATTGTTATGTGGAGAAAGATATCAGAGAAAGAACAATATGTCATATCATAGTGAAGTATGTTCTGCAGTAACAGGGCATGGGGTGGATTCTTTACCATGGACAGACTGTTGCATTCAAGTTCTGATATGGTGTTGGGGGGTGGGGTACAGTGGTTCACACAGTAGATCACAAGAAGACTAATGTTGGTCCAGCAGATGAAACTGGCAAACTCACCTTTTGGGACTGAATAACGCCATGACAGTGACTGAATTCATGAGGAGGGGTCCCAAGAACCCCAAGGTGAAAATCTTGTGCCAAAAGTTTTAAAAAAAATAATAAGACGCGGAACATTTCGCACATTGGGGTGGGCTCTTAACATGCCACCTGGATGTTGGTTTGGGGGGGAGTGGAGCAGATGGGGATTGGGCACCCCATCGGCCATATTATGTGCTGGGGGGCACATAAGCAGAGGGGGATTGGGCACCCCCTCGGCACACAACACATGGGCGGGCATCATGCCGATGGGGATTGGGCTACCCCATTGGCAAATGAACTGGTGAGGGGGCATGCTGATAGGGGGATTGGGCACCCCCATTGGCTTTTGTGTATGTAAATTTCTTGGAGACAGAGAGGTGACTTGACAACAGCGGCTGCTTGCTTAACGCCGCCAATATGTAAATTGCTGATGACAGCCGCTGCTTACTGATGCGTGTGTAAATTGCTACACGTTACCACCACTTATTGCAGTGGTGGTTTCCTTTCAACTATATGCTACTGCATCTGAAGTGCTGTCATAGACAGCTCAGCCATTCATTGGTGTGGTGTGGCCCCACCTGCAAAATGGAGTGGGGCATTGGCAGGCAGATGGCACACCTTTAAAAGTTGTATGGTGCCACTATGCTGCTTGTACGTGCGCACAAGCCAACATAAAAAGCATGCAGTCACTGGCAGAACTAACAATATTCCAGTGGGAAGACATAGCACTATCAAGCAGGACTACAAATGTTTGCTTAACACGGGTTGAATAATCAAAGTTCCAGTCAATACAATACTAGCTATCAAACGAAATCTAGGAGAGGGCTCATGGAGATCACATAAACACAAACCTTCTTGATGCATGCTCAACCCTTGGGTGACACCAGCTGCAAAACTATTTGATTTGCTTACCAGCGCTGTATTGTATTCAAGACACATTTGATGTAATCAAAAGTACAAAACCTGTTGATCGAAAAAGTGGCAACAGATTCTGTGCAACTGTGTGCTGGTGGCATGCATCAAAGCAAAGTGAGGGCACTGTGCATAATAATGTAGATTGAGGGAACACAGCTACTCTGTCTGCAAAATAATGTATGCAATTAATTTTCATTGTAACACGGCACTATTCAGAGCCCCAGGAGCGGAGACGGTGATGGCACAACGGCATCATGTGGTGCAGGAGCAACCTTGGCATTATGAACGATAATGCCCGTTGTTGCTACAGTGCCGAAACTAGCCAGCAGAAGTTAAATAGCGGTGTGTGAGCCCGACAGTGGTGACACAAAGAGCCACACACTCAGCTACAAGCAAGACAGTAGTAGAGGCAGGGAGGGGGGACAGGGACCGTCAGTTTTAATTATGGAGTGACCGGGAGCCACGGACACTGCACCAGAGATCAGCAGTAACCGCAGAGAGGTAGGCGAGGGTGCTGCTGCCAAGGGGGGAGGAATGGGGCAAGCACCGGAAACACCCCCCCCTCAGTGACGAGACACTTATGCAAATGAGAGACTGGCTGGTCACGCACAGGGAACCAACCGAACTGCAGTCCTCCGAGGCACGCTCCTAGGGAAACGGCCGCTCCAAAGCACGGGGCATGTGTTGCAATCGTCCAGCTAGTAACTGTATGTCCGTGTACCCAAAACAGTTTTGAACGACATCTGTATGTAAGAGAGCACTGTCACGAACTCTGAAAGTAAGATTAAAGATGACAGGAATTTATGTAAGTGCCGTTGTCTTTACTGTGATTCAAGTGACACACTCCGTAGCCTACACCACCACCGAGTATGTCCGTGTTACAAGCGCATTAATCCCCGCTGAAGGTGGCATCTACTGGGGTGTTAATGGATGGTGGGGCCATTGCCTGCCCTTGGCCTCCGGCCTCGTGCCACAACAGCCCCAACCATGCATTAACTCCCCATTAGATACCACCTTCAGCTGGGATTAATGCTTATTTGCTAAGCACTATGAAATAAAAAAAAAATGCAGACATAGGCTCATATAAAACAAAAAGTTAATTTGATGTGCTATTCAGTGATTCATGGGAGCATGTCCTGGGGGGGTGTTGATGCTTTTGCAGAGCTAGAGGTAATGGATCCCAGTGTAGTGCTCAGTACTAAATGTAGTGGATTCCCATATGTGGGTAATACAGAAAGTGCAGAGCTGCTATGGATTTTTAGGTGTGCTGTCTAAGGTTAATTGTTGCTGCGGGAATTTGACTTACTTTATTTGTACTACACTCAAGATGGTGTGTGTACTGCCTCAGTGATCAAATTCATGACTGATCTCAAAACAGCTGGAACATCATGACTAGCATAACGTGCCACTTTAGAACAACCTGTCCTTTCCAATGTGAAACAGGAGACAGCTTCCAGACAGCAGTAACTGCTGTTGAGAACCTGATGTGTACTCGGTTATGTGAGGGGGAGGGAGCAGTGTCAAGTAGTATTGTTGAGGAGCAACCACTAAGTAAGCATTAATCACCGACAGAGGAGGGCTCTACCGGTGATTAATGCCCGCTGAGGGTGTTGTTCCGCGAGGGCCGAAGCCGAGGTTCAACCCCAGCGGGCGTAATCACTGGTAGAGCCCACGCTGGTGATGATTATGCCCTGTAACACGGACAAGATCAAGGGCTCCCTACTCTCTCTCCATATGTGTCCTGCATTCCTGCGGCACAGTCTCGCTGCTCGCTGGCTCCATCCCCGTTTCTCTCGCTAACCCCGGCGCACAGCGCCACTTGCGACAAGTGGCTGTCATAGCCACTGGGAGCAACACGGCGTGTATGAGGCGATAATGCCGTGTTGGGCTAAATGACGCGCAACAGCAACATGGCATTATGAAATAATGCCGTGTTGAGCTTTCGTGGCGATGCTTCCCCACAACAACAACATGGCATGTCGTCTCACAATGCCGTGTTGCTCCTGCACCACGTGACGCCCTCCCGCCTATCGCGTGGCGCCCTGGCAGGGCTCTCCATAATGCCGGGTTACAACTTGTATTACAAATAGATGAGCTCCATGATGTTTCCATGCTAGTTTATAGAAAACATTCCAATTCTGCATATTATTTCCTTTTATGTTCTACTCTAACATCCTATATGGTGATGTTCAATGTTTGCTACTTAGTACTGGTGTAAAAACTGAAAGGGACTGAGAGGAATAGCCAGATGAGTGCACAGTGAGACACAACCACTGTAAACAGTGACATGATGAACACACACATACACACAGCAAAACATAGCAGGACAAGGTACTAATATCAAAAAATTATAATGATTCCACTCACCCAAAATCTAGCAGTGTCTCCCCTCTGGAAGAAGTATTCTCTCTGGCTGAGCTGTGACAGACTCTGTAACAAGACACTGGCAGGAGCGATTAGACATCACACCAAAGGACACTCTGGGAAGACTGCTTGGGAGAGGAGGCCATAAATGAAACCAGAATGGCCGCCTCCAGGGGCAATAAAACTGCCAGCGAAAGTTAAAAAAAAAAGCTCTCACAGCCAGAGGGAAAACAAACACTGGGAAGAGGTTATAACACAGAAAATAAGTGAAATACTTGTATTTTTATGATTTTAACATGGAGTTTTCCACGCTAACTGGTTTCAGGAAAACAGTTACATCTTTCATTTAGGCTCCCTCTGCGCTCTTAGCAACTGCAGAAATGGAGCGATTTTTCTGCAGCTCAGGCGGGATTCGAGCATTAAATACACAGTCCCCCCATACAAACTAATGAAGTCTGCAAGCAGACAGCTCTTAAAGAGACAGTATGCAGAGGCTCAAATAGCACTCACTTGGAACCACATTTAAACAGCTCAGATGCCGAACACCGCCCAGACTTGGAGCATTCAAGCAAGCTCCTGGAAGACTTTTGGGAACCCCCATTTGCAGGGGGGTTACACCCTTCCAGGCTTGGAAAACTTGGCGTCTGCGTCAAGTAAGTACCCTCATAAGTTTCAATACAACCATATACATTTACATCAGTATCACATTAGGCTTATACATGTAATCATCAGTCAACATATCACCTTACCAGAAACACATTTCTGAAACTTTTCAGTACATCACTTTGTACACAGTATTATACACACATTGTACCATAACTCAGGTTATTACCTCCTGTACGTGAAACCTGAAGAGAGGGGGTCCTTCCCTATCAGCTACCTTAGGGCTGGATGGGGCAGTGGGGCAGGGGCACCATACCTAGAGGGCAACACAAGTAACTTGGAGTTAGCACTGATGTTCAGTTTGGGCAATGAGCTCGGGGACACATACACTCCTTTATGGACAACGCTGAGGGGCAAGTCCACAGGCCTCCCAAGGGAATCATAACTGAGGTGCGCAACAGGCTTTACAGCTTGACCAGTCTTTCTAGGGGGAACTGTTACAGTCTCTGCACTCTGAGTCTCATTTTCAGCTTTGTCCTCACTTGTCAGGGGAGTCTCCATTGGGGTAGAGAGGCTAGAACTTGGGGCACTTTCAGCTCCAGGAGTTACAATCTCTGAGTCCACAACACTTGGCTCACATGGAGAGATTTCGGACACTGGCAGTGGACTGTCCGGGCACTCAAAATACTCTTCTTGTTCTGGTATATCACCAGTTTGTTCCAGTCCATCATTTTCCTCCTCTGAAAGCTCCAACAGTTCAACCATACACAATGATATCATATCATCTGACTTGATGCTTTGCACTTCACTTTCTGGGAGCATTGGCTCCAGGGACAAAGCTGGGGGCTTAGACAGTCCAGAAGGCCCAGCTTCATCTCCAGGATTGACTAGGGGATTTCCCTGAAATGACTGAGTCAGTTCGTAAGAAGGGTAGTATTCAAAGCCACACTCACTTTCCTCTGACATGGACTGACAGTCATGTTCAACTGGGACTTGTGGAGGGGAACGCTATAACTCAGCTTCTGTAGGTGCAGACTTTCTTGATTTTTTCTTAGCAGCAGCTCTAGTCACTGGTCCAGAGGGGGCATTTTCTGGGGGCTCAGACTCAATCAAGGTTTGTCCAATGGGCAGTAAATGATTTCTATGCATTGTTTTAACATCTTTTGAATTATTCTCAGGCCTTACTTTGTACAGAGGCAGATCATCTAGTTTGTCCATTACAATGTGAGGGAGATGGTGCCATCTGTCAGCAATCTTATGCTGGCCGTGCAGTCCCAGATTTCTTAGCAATACCCAATCTCCCTCCTGGAGTTCCTATGCTTTCACCTTTTTATCATACCTTCCTTTGTTGGCCAGATTTATTTTGGCAGCCATGGTTTGAGCCAGTTGGTACGCATGATTTATCTGGGGCTTTAACTTTTGCACATACTGTAAATAGTTGTCAGCTCGAACCCCATCAGGAGAAACTCCAAAACATACATCTACCGGCAGTCGAGCTTCTCTTCCAAACATCAGGCGGTAGGGGGAGAACCCAGTGGCATCACTTTTGATGCAGTTGTAGGCATGTACCAGGGTGCTAATTTGTTGGCTCCATCTAGGCTTGTCCTTTGGGTGGAGGGTGACTAGCATATCTAGCAAAGTGCGGTTGAAACGTTCAGGCTGTGGGTCCCCTTGGGGGTGGTTCTGGACTTTCGCACTCCCCACAGAGAAAGCATCTCTTTGATCAGATGACTCTCAAAGTCGCTCCCTTGATCAAAATGGATTCTTTGTGGAGCCCCATAGTGAACAAAAAAGTGTTCTACAAGTACTTTTGCCACAGTGGATGCCTTCTGGTCCTTGGTGGGGAAAGCTTGGGCATATCTCGTAAAATGGTCAGTGACCACCAACACATTACTAATGTTTCTTTGATCTGACTCCAAACTCAGAAAATCAATACAGACCAGCTCCATGGGTGCACTGGTGGTGATGTTAACAAAGGGGGCAGCCCTCTGGGGCAAAGCTTTCCTCTGTAAGCAGTGACTACAAGTTTGAATGTGTTGCTCAACATCAGCCCCCATCTTAGGCCAACAGAATCTGGATCTCACTAAGTCAAGTGTTCTGTCTATACCAAGGTGCCCCATGTGGTTGTGTAAGGACCTCAGTATTGAGTCTCAAAAGGCAGTGGGCAGCAATAGTTGTTGTTTGTCTATTTGTCCCCCTTCATCTACTGTTTCTCTGTATAACAGTCTATTGATCAGTTTCAACCTAGGACCTTCCTTGTATAACAGTGCAGTTCTCAAATCAGTGGAGCATAATTTGGACACGTCTTTCCCTGCATAGAGGGCTTCTAAAGCTGATTTGATCATGGGATCTCGGGATTGAGCCCGCTGAATACTGTCATTGTCCAGCTTGGGCAGTGCACCAATGTCTATTGCAGAAAAGTGGCAATAAGCAGCAGGTATGCAGTTCTCAGAGGGTCCCAAACAATCCACCATACAGTCCACTGCGCCCGTGGACATTTGTTCCTCCCTGTCAAACTTCTGGCAGAGTGCTCGAATATCAGGTTCTGACAGTCTGACGCAGTCATTCCGGGGAACAGGCCTCTGTGAGAGAGCATCAGCATCTATGTGGTTCAGGCCTGCTCTGTATTCAACAGCATAGTCATATATAGATAATGCAGAAAGCCACCTATGGCCAGTGGCATCCAACCTAGCCGAAGTCTACACATAGGTCAAAGGATTATTGTCAGTTTTTACTAGTATCTTAGCCCCATACAAGTACTCATGGAACTGGTCAACAATAGCCCACTTCAAAGCTAGGAACTCTAACTTATGTACAGGATAGTTCTTTTCGGATGGGGTCAGGCTTCTACTGGAAAAGGCCACTGGTCTCAGGCCATTCTCATGCTCTTGGTACAATACAGCCCCCAAGCCTCGCAAGCTAGCATCAGTGTGCAAGACATAGGGCTTCGCTGGATCTGCATAGGCAAGGACAGGAGAATGGGTAAGTTGATATATAATCTCATGAAAAGCAGCTTCACACTCAGGTGTCCATCTGGCTCCAAATACTTCATTGGGATGGAAATACACTCTCTCAGGCTCAGAAGAAACCGACCTCTTGTATTTTTTGTGGGTAGGAGAGTAACCTTGAGTAAGATTAAGTAAAGGACGGATCACTCTTGAATAGTCCTTAATGAAACGGCGATAGTAGCCACAGAATCCCAGGAATCTTTGCAGTTCTTTTAGATTGTGGGGCAGTGGCCAGGTGGTCAGGGCCTCAACTTTACTTGGGTTGGTCTCTATTCCTTTAGTGGAGACTATGTGTCCCACATACTTTAGATGTTTGGAAGAATTGACATTTATCGATGGACAGTTTTAGGCCAAAGTCTCCAGTCGGTCCAACACCTTGTGCAATCTGCTCTCATGTTCCTCCAGTGAGTTGCCAAACACAATAACATCATCCAGGTACAACAGGCACTCTAATAAGTTCATGTCCCCCACTGCATGTTCCATCAGTCGTTGAAAAGTGGCTGGGGCACCTGAAATCCCTTGAGGCATCCTCATGAATTCATAGAAGCCAAGCAGACAGAAAAAGGCTGTCTTCTCACAGTCTTCCTGGGCCATCAGGTTCTGGTAGTGCCCACTGCGAAGATCCAGCACAGAGAACCACTTGCTACCATTCAGGCAGTCTAAAGCATCCTGGATGCGGGGCATTGTATACTGATCAGAGATAGTCCGCCGGTTCAAGGTGCGATAATCCACGCACATCCTTACTGTCCCATTCTTTTTTCTCACTACCACAATAGGTGAAGCATATGGGCTTTTGGATTCTTGTATTACACTACCAGCAAGCATCTCTTGCAGATGCCATCTCACATCATCTATGTCAGCAGGTGCCAGGCGTCGAGACCTCTCATGAAATGGCCTTTCATCATGCAGCCGGATGGGGTGCTCAGCTCCTTGCACACATCCAACATCCCATTCTTTGAAAGAAAACACCTGGTCTCTCTGGGCAAGCTTTCTACTGATTCTCATCTTCCATTCGGCTGGCAATGGGGAGTCACCAAAATCAAACAAGTCGGGCGTCACTCTGTCATTCTCCCTTGAACACTTGTTACTAGGCAACACTGCAGTAAGCGCACAATGCACATTAGCCAGGGTGCAACCTCAATTTACTCGAATCTCTCTATCAGACACATTATGAACTTGGACCATTACCTGTCTGGCATAAGCATAGGCTCTGGCAGGTAAAACACTTGGCTTGACCAGCAGTCCCTCTGGCAATTTCCTATCGTCTGGAGCATCCCGCATGAGGATTTTGTTCTTGACATCCTTTCTGATACGGACCTCTCCCTGTAAGGTACACTGGGCATTTTGTGACAGGATCAGAGACTCAGAATCCTTTTTCCAGACAATCCCAACCGGTTCCTCTGGTTCCACTTTGTCAGCATCTCTCTGGGCATCACAGGCCTTCTTGATCAATGCCAGAATTCTTAAAGCTATACCAGTCTGTGACCCCAGTTTCTCATAACACAACTGCGCCTACCGTCCAAACATATGCGCATTCGTCCCAATTAATAGCAGAACCCCATCATACAGTCCAGTAGGGGATACACTAAGGCCAGGGTCTCTACTTGCTCTGCCACTCCGGCCACGGAGGTGGGGAAAGACAGCTAAATTCGGATATATTCGGAGTAGGGGTAGGCCTTCTCACTTAACCCCCATACATGCAGTCCTTCCAATGGTTATAAGGGTACACCTGACAAATGCTTCTGATACCAATCCTGGAACATAATTGTCACTTGGGAGCCACTGTCTAATACAGCTCTTGTAGACACTCCATTCACCTTTACAGTGGTCTCCATGGAGGGACCCACTATTCTGGACCAGTCTGGAGAGGCGGTAGCGGGGGCCTGGGCAACTGACCTTGCCACAAAGGGACGTGCGTTAGCATTTTTGGGACCCTCACTGGGATCATTTTGTGCACCTCTTAACCATTGATTTGTTCTCCGAAGCTCTCCTTGTAGCCTATATACAACTTTGTCTGTGTCTTTTGGGGACCAGCATTCTCTCTCTCTCTTCATGTGCCCATCCTTCCCACAATTATAGCAAAACATACTTTCTGGAGTTTGAGCTGGCCAAGGCGTCACACTGGGAGCCAGGATGGGGGTACTACTAACTGGACACCTTGGTGCCATCTCTGTCTGCGGCATGATAAGCATTTGGAGGCATCTCATCAATTTCCCCACTTCCATGATCATGACATCGAGTTGCAGCAGGAGATGCCTGGGTGGGTACCCCCACCCCCACAGCAGATGCAGTCGGATATAGGTCGGGGCCTGTAATTGCAGGCGTGGCCTTCATAAAGAGACTATTTTTGAATTCCCTGATCTCTCTCAGCAGTTCACCCCATGGTGGCACATCCTCATTGGTCCCCACTTCACAAGGACCTTCTGATGCTGTGATCACTTGGGCTGCGCTCACCCCAGAATTATAATCCCTCTCCTCATCTTCAACCTCCCGAAGTTCTTTTATTAAGTCACAATAGTCCGGTGGGTTACCCCTTCTGTCTGGGAGCCTTAATTGAAGGAGTTGCAATTTAGAATGCTTTGCATGCTGTAGTAGGTGCTCCATCCTTACACTGTTTAAGTCACTGGCGGCTACCCCACCTTTTCGGTAAGCCTTCTGCAGAGCTCTTTCCAGACAAGTAACATATGCAGAAAAGCTTTCCCCAGGCCACTGTTTTGTACCTTGAAATTTCCACATCAAGCTCTCCCCTGACTCAATGTTCACAAAATTGCATTTAAGCGCAGATAGGTACTTCTGGGCAGATGTATCAGGATTTGTGAACCTCAAAAATGTAATGGCCTCTAGGGCAGGACCCCTCAGACCTTCTATGATTCTTTTTTGTTTCTCAGCCTCCACACTCTGCCATTCAGGTATCAGGGGGGGCAATACAGTCTATCCAGGTGTCCCAATCATCTTCCCCTGGGGGTTGGGGAGGGTGCCAGAGAAGACTAATGGCAGGTGCAGAAATAGGAGCCGTATTGGTTCAGCGACCATAACGGGTACTGGAGCGGGAGAGGGTGTTGGGGAAGGAACACCCCCATGTGGCAAGAATAGTTTCTTCAAGTCCTCCACAGTTTTCCCTTCCTCCAGCAACAATTTAGCAAATTTCTCCTCAAAAGTTTCAGATAGTGAGGGGGGGCTCATCCCCCCCCCCCCGGGTCTCTACTGTCCTTAATTATCACTCTCCAGGCAGTGAGGGCTCCCTCTGGGGTAATAGTCTGTGGTACTTTGGAGCTATCTATGGAGTCCTTATACTCTACCAGAGCCTTGAAAGTGTGGGTGAGCAGATCAGCATGCCGACCCACCACCACAGGGTTTTGTAAACCTTCCACCTTGGAAAGTACTCCCTGTACAGTGTCCGTATTGATACCCAGGGGGATGTCCAGGATAAGTGTAATCCCTCACCCCTGCCTTTTTAGCAAAATGACAGGTGGCATGCTGTTGAAGCTGACAGCAGTACCTGGTGGGGACTGGGTTCGGGGAGAATGAGGTTACCTTCACAGGGGGCCTAGGTTTGGCTACTCTGCGCAGGGGCACCCAAATAAATCCGAACACAGGAAGCAATAACTGTAATGTCCAGAACCAGGAATGGGATTCTTCAGTGTGGCTTTTATTCACATCCAAGCTGAACAAACAAAGCATAGACGGACCCCCACGGGGCTACATTCCTGGTAATGCAGATTAGAGACAACAGAACACTTCATCACTATTTCCAGCCCTCAGGCTCTGAACCCACCAGACACACAGCCCGGACTTGCACGCAGCTTGAGATACACAGCCCGACTTGTACACTACTTGGGTTTTCCCCACTGGCCCGGCTCCCCCGCCGGCCACTTGATCCGCGGTCCCTTTTGGGAAATGAACCAATTATCCTGTTGTGGCTCCCCAAACCACAATAGAGCCTTCGACTCCTAGAGGGAATTTTCCTTCCAATCCCACATCTGGGTACTTCCCTCATCACTGGCCAAGTGCCTGAGGCAAAGTAGAAATCCACAGAGCAAATCCGTAGAGGTGGACCTGGTCACTAAAGATGGGGGGGTCTCCCACCTCCATCTCCCACAGTCCATACCTGGCCATTTCTCTGGAAACTAAGCAATTGCTTTACTGAAAACTTGCAAATGTAGATTCCTGGGTAGACGTATGTCACATCTCCTCTACATATCATTTTGATCCCAATAAGCTCTGGACTTGAACCTACTTTTACTTGTTGGCTAAGCCTATTACTCTAGGCCTCCCACTATCTTAGTAGTTCAATCCCCACATTGTCACACAAGTCCCAGGGTGAAAAACATAGGCCCTTTCAGGAAGAGCTGACACTCACCCTCCGGTTGCAGGTGCCCCACAGGCGACTCACAAGTCTTCTTGTTCCCCAAAAGAACTCTGGAACAAATAGGCAGCTTCTCCATTACTAGCAGAACTAGGGGGTTGCCCCAGGAATTTGCAGGAACCTTTTCCTGCCCCCATCCCCGGAGGGAGGGGGCACTGAGACCCGAAAACAGCGGTCTCCACCACTTCAATTATCTTCTGTGTCTCTCTTTTGGTGGAGACACACACCCTTTTTTGCCTAAAAGTAGCCCTCTGTCAGGGCTGAGGCTCCTAGAGCCTACACTGAGCTGCTGTGCTGCTTTCACAGCAAGCTCCCAACACCAACTGACCACTGAATACTGTTCAATCCTCCCAACATTCTATTCCAACTCCCTTGCTGCAGATTCCAGTGTGGCTCATGCAGCTGCGATAGTTCTATTGGTGATGTCATCCCTCAGTCTCAGCTGAGACTGAGAACAGAGTGAGACAGTGTGAAACCCATTTAACTGGAGTTTCACAAGCTGCCTTCCCTGCCTATCACTAGGTCTTACTGGGATTCTAGTAACCCCGGGTAACAAGGGGGTTACATAAGCATAGCATTTTGGGGGTCGATCTCCTCCCCAGTACACCACTCCACCAGCCGGTGCACGGCCACTTCTGCCGGGGTACCCATTTATTTTTTTTTCCTAACAGTGGTTCATAAATGTGGCCACTAGAGGACACAAAATCCCAGCGATGAGCCTCCAAAATGTAACCCCCAGGTGGCACCATCCCAAGGGCAACTACCCCTGCCTGCTTGACTACTGACAGGTTGAGAGGCCTAGGTTATATGGCAGGTGCCTCCACCCAGAGGTCAGGGTTTGTAATGGTTGGTCTAGTTTGGTCACAGCCCTCTGGGACACTGAGACCCCCTTCTAATCCCTCTAATGGCCCACACGATGCACAGTAGTTACAGTGCCAATACCTGACATGTACACATTGTTCATTCATAAGGTACCACTTACCCTCGAGACTGATTCGCAGGTTCGTCTCTGAGGACCCCCTAAAAAATAAGGTAAAGCAGCATACACAAACCAATACAGTGCTTGGCATGAAGGTACTGACACTTCAGACAGTTTAAAGTTTAACAACAACAACAAATCTGATTTATTTAGGGAACAGTAACACGGAAGGGGGAAATCAGGTTAATTAGTGGCATTAAATCACAGTACTGTGCACACATACAGAGTTTGAAAAGTCACACTCTGGGTACCCAGGTTGGGCGGAGGGGCTAGCCAGGTCCATTGCCCGGGGTTGGCCGCCAGGTGCAGATGGATAGGGCCCTGTAGAAGAAAATATATGCACAACACCCAGTTGTAGTCCGGTGCCTGATGGCTCAGTCCATGAAGCAAAGAAACAACAAGAATTAGATGACACACTTGTGATTGAAAACAGGCTGCAAGGGAATACCCTGATTTGTACTCACAATACCCAAGCTAAGAACTGGATGGTGGATGTTCTTCTGGATTGTCCGAAACAGCAGGGCATGGAGACAAGGTCCTTGTGACTGGACCCCACTGCAGTTTGTAGCAAACGGATTTAGTTCAAGACAAGCTGGGGTTTGCTTCCAGCTTCAACACACCGCACACAGCACAGGGGAGTGGAAATGGCGATTCCCCACAAGCACTATGCACATTCATATGTAAAAAGAAGGTACTATACTAGGCAGGCTGCTCCTCGATCCCGATCGCAGTTACTGCAAAATACCCGGGAGCACACACAGCAGCTTCAGTTCCTGACAGACCGAGCGCGATTCAGCAATTTCTCCAGTCTTCTACAGGGTGAGCCTGGTTTCCACACTTCTAGTGCTTCTTTCTCCTCACAACTCGGATTCAGTCCAAACTGGCACTCACAAAGGCTGCAGACCCGAAACTCAGGGCCTCACACGCACTTCCCAGCGAAACTATACACTGCAGCAACAGCTCCTTCTCTCTTCACTGCCACAACTGATCTGATCTTTCCAGTCACAGAGCAGGCCATTTCCTTTAGCTCCACACTATTCTGCTGGCTGATTGAGCTGTTACTCACATTAAGACTCCCTCTGTTGGTGGAAAAAGGTGCCAAGCTCAAAACTACATTTCCCAGAGTCACTGCCCATACAGTCCCCTTGTGGCTGGCTCAAATTAAGAGTCCAAGTTCTGATTCGTCCACAGGCTGCATCTTAGGGCTCCCTTAACCCAGTTGGCCCAGCACAGCAGTTTAGGTCCAAAATGGAGAGGTAACACACACACAGTCCCAGCTGCAAGAAAGGCAGGTTAGACAAACTGCATTTTACTTAACGCTCTAACTGGTTTCAGGCAAACAGTTACATCTTTCATTTAGGCTCCCTCTGCGCTCTTAGCGACTGCAGAAACGGAGCAATTTCTCCGCAGCTTGGGCAGGATTCGAGCATTAAATACACAGTCCCCCATGCAAACTAATTAAGTCTGCAAGCAGACAGCTCTTAAAGAGACAGTATCGGAGGCTCAAATAGCACTCACTTGGAACCACATTTAAACAGCTCAGATGCCGAACACCACCCAGACTTGGAGCATTCGAGCAAGCTCCTGGAAGACTTTTGGGAACCCCCATTTGCAGGGGGTTACACTTGAAAACTTATCTTTTTGAACTGGCATTTTCTGATATTTAATCCTGCTGTTTAAATATGTTTTTAATATGTGATCTGCTGAAATCGAATGTTTTGTGCTATGGGACTTTTGTAAAATGCTATAATCTATAGGAATAGCGTTTCATAAATAAAATTTTATTTACTTACTATATCCTCACTACATAGTTTACTATCCTCACCCTTACATAAATTGCCTATGTATGATGCTTAGTCATGATCCTTAGCTCCTATTCTACCTATTATATAACCTATTTTTTTTCAGTTTTTGTTCTCGATTTCTTCATTGCCCTCCTTTCCCCCCGCCCGCCCTCCAGGACATGTCGGGAAACAAGCAGTTATCAGCTCAGTATGTTTTTCCTGGTGAAACTTTTGAACTAAATAAACACATACATATACATATACACACATACAGACATACATACATACTGTACATACACACATACACACACACACACATACATACATATGTCCCAAAGTGTCTCTGGCCTGAGTACCAAAGCCAAATTGAAGACAGAGGATCCCAATCGAAGTCGAACCAAAGTGGACAATTTTCACATTGGCTTGTCCTTAGGGTGGATGTGTTCAATTTTTAGTTCCCATCAAAAGTGGCTTCACTGTCTGTGCTTTACATGGAAACATAAGACAGTGCTGACAGAAAAAGGCCATTGGTCCAGTCAGTCTGCCCAGCTTTATCCTAATATTATATAGATGGGATTTAGGCCCTCTCCGCCCCCCACCTTACTGCTACCTCGCTGAGTAACTCTTAAGCCCTATACTTTTTCCAGTCATACTTGAACCTGTTAATGGTTTTGTGCTCACCACCTCTACTGGTAGGCTGTTCCATGGCTCAACCACCCTTTTCATAAAGTAAAACTTCATCATATTCCTCCAGAATCCCCCCCTCCGGACAGCTTCCACTCATGTCCCCTTGTTTTTGACCACCTTTCCTGTTGAATAGTTCTTGCAGTTTACCTTGCTTATTCTATTCAGGAACATGGAGGTCTCTCATGTCACCCCTTTCCTTTCTGGCCTCCAGCTAATACTTGTTCAGTGCCCTGAGCCAATCTTCATAGGATCTGCTGATTGGCTCTGAATAATTTTGTCTACTCTACTCTGCATGTCTCCAGCCTGTCTCTGTCTTTGCTCAGGTGGGAAATCCAGGACTGGGCATAGTATTCCAGACAGGGTGTTACCAGTGATCCTTCATCCTGCTATCAAAACCCCTCCCATACAGCCCAACATTCTGGTTACCTTGTTGTAGGCTTTGTGCATAACCTTTGACCAGGGGGCCTTTTGCATTGAGTTCATATTTTTTTTAAATGGCAAACACTTTTATTCTAGGGAATTCCCCATCATTGGGGTTGTGTAAATATTACAGGTTTGCAGGACCTGAGCTAACTTGCTCTCTGTGTAATTTGCCTTGGTAAAGTTCTCCTAAATTAAGAACCAGACATAGTAAATGTCTTGAGTAACGTTCCAGGAACTTGGGGAGTTTGCAGGCACTGAATGAAATGATTGATTCTGGCAGATCTCATGACAGTCTGTGTAGTGATGTTTGTACTGCCTATGTCTTTGTTCTTCTGTTTGTTTATACAACTGGAAAAATGGTGTTATTGAAACTACTATGCTGAGTCAACGACATACGCATTATAAATCTTAAAATCCAGTTTGGCTTCAATGGAGCGAGAATGTCTGGGGCAGTGTTTGTGTTCTATTCCTGTAGTCAGCACATGTCCTGTTTCTAAAGGGCTGATTATTATGTAACCCCTCCTAGGGGCTTACCTTAATTGACCCCATGTCCTCGCATTCTCCCATTTTCCTTCCACTGCTGCTAGCATCCCGCTCCTCCTTTGATTGCAGCCCAAGTCCTCCTGGTGCCCTGGTGCTCCCCGCAAGTTTTCCCCATACAGCCCTTGTAATTATGTCAGCCCAAGTTGGGCTTAAAACTTTAGCTGCGATTGCTGCGCTGTTTACTTTGGCTCTACAGAGCAGCAGTGACCGCGCATGCTCAAGAACCACATTGATGTACTGACCGCCAGTTTTGCGGTCACTCGGACAGTTATTTAGTGGTCCTGGTGCCCTTCTTCAGCTAAATGGGGCCTGGTGACCTTAGTGAGGTGGGCAAGAAGCCTCAGTGGTTGTTTTAAAATAAGTCTGAGCGAGGGCTTACTCGGCACTAATTAATATTCATAAGCTCCTTCATAAATATTCATAAGGTGCCACCTGCTGCCTAGGGGACCAGTATTGCGGCAGCAGTGACAGCAAAATTACAAGGTATACATATTTAAATATGGGCTCATTTAGAAGAATACAGTTGGGGTTATCGAACTGTGGGGAAATTATAACTAAATAACTTTATTCCTGGCTGCAACAGAACTTTCAACTTCTGTGTAAACTGCTTGAACCTTGTTACCATACCTCTCAACCTTTCATCACTCAAACGTATGACAGTATGTGTGACAAATGGGCAAAATGTGTGACACATCATCAAAAATTACATTGCAAGCTCAGGACACAGTCTTAATCTGTGCACTTATGTTATTCATGTTTGCTGATAACTGAGTAGCATAGATTATTATGAATTTCTGCATTGAAGTTTCAGTGGGTAATGTGGAATATTTTTATTTATTTAGTTTTTGTTGACCTGGTAAGTGCACTAGACAAATCCTGCTTATTTTCAGGCACGACCTACGGGAGGGGGTTACAGATGAATGCCAACAGACCTTGAACCAGATTAAGCTGTTGGTGGTATTTTTTTAGTGAATGAGGGAAATTTGGCCAGGACACCGGGGAAATTCCCCTACTGTCTGGTAGGGGGAGTTGCTGTCAGTGAGCTTGCTGACCATTTCACCCTGGGATGTCGTCGGAAGAAGATGTGCGGGAAGTAGGGGAGCAGGTCTCCTCCCCGACCTCGCCTTTGCTAGAGACCCACGTTGATGCTTCGTTCTCTTACTCGCCTGTTTTGTCAGCCCTGAAAGGTTCATCTACTTTGTTTCCTGACTCTGCTGTGCTTCGTGCTATGCCAGGTCCTGCTGTTTCGGCTGGTGAGAAGATGGCTGCTATTTTGGATTCTGCCTGCTTTTCGAATTCTGCTGGTTCTTTGCCTTAGAATGTTCTGCCTCTGACACAGGATAGTGTCGACGTTGCTATGGCAGTAGGACCCGGATGTGCGACTGCTGCGTCAGCATTGCCTTTGCCGACGGCTACTGGAGTGGTACACCACAATTCTGCTGTGCTCAGCAGTGGAGCCCCCGGGACAGGTATGGCTCTACTGGGGAAAATGGGGAAACATTTGGGTATGCTTCGCAAAGGGGGCCTTTCTTCTGGGGCTGGTCAAGTCACTAATACTATGGACACTGCACCTGCATTATGGGCCACGGGTTGGATCCCCACCGAGGGTGGTTGGTCTCTTGATCCCGCAGATACCACTGTGCAGGATTATGCTTCTTTAGTGATCACGGATACTGGGAAGGTTTTACAGGACTCTGGTTCCTTCTCAGCTGATCCAGTACTTTTACAGCAACCTTTGTTGGCTGCAGCATGTGGGAAGCAAGCAAACCTCCTTTACTTCAGGTGGTTTCAACTCCGGTTTCTGTTTCTGGGATTACTTCTGAGTCTGCTTCAGAGCCTGCTCCTGTTCCTGGTGTGTCTCCGGGCCGTGAGCGGCCGGCTGTTTCCCGGGTAGGGGGCTTGCCAGTTACAGGTGCGGGGTCTGCTCCTTTAAACACTCCCTTTGGAGCCAAGGTATCTGCTCCTGTTTTCCAGATGGCTGATTTGTTTAAGCCAGCATTTAAGGAACTTGCTCCCCATCGCAATGCTATCCGGCTGCTCTATAAGGGTGGTTTGGTGGACCTCCCGGACAGAGTATATATTGGAAGGCGTCTTTTGAAGGACTCATTAAAATTTTTTGCATCAGAGGTTTTTGCTTTAATCCATACTGATGGTAATAATTATGACATTAGCTTCAAGACTATGGAAGCCTTAGATCGATTCTGGGTAAAATACAGTTCCCTTAAGGACACTCCTCTTTGGACTCTTTTTTTGGCTATTCCGCTTACTAAACCTGCTGTGTGTACTATTACTGTTTTGTTTCAAAATGAAGGGGTGTAATTAGCTGATATTTTGTTTTGGTTGAAAAAACGTTGTAAAGTTTTGGAGCACCTGGTTCCTATTATGGATTCTGAACAATTCTGGACCGGTGGTTGGAAAATCAAGTGTAAATTATTTATGACTAACTCTGGTGTTTCTCATCTGCCTAGCTGTTTTTTTGGGGGGGAGGGATAGAGGTTCTCTGTTTTATCCAAGACAACCTAAATCCTGTCATAGGTGTGGATCCAGATTGCATCTCAGTAACGCTTGTGATTCTCTGAAATGTACTCATTATTTGGAGACAGGTCATTTAGCTGCCACCTGTTTAAATTTATTTCGTTGCAATCTTTGTGATGAAAGGGGCCATTCTTATGTTAAGTGTCCCTGGGCCTCCCATAATTCTGTGGATGTCCACTCTCATGAATCCCTTATTACGCAGGCCCAGAAAAAGAGTTGTGCCAAGGCCTCTGAGAGGCGGATGAGGGATCTTTTACCTGTCCCTGAGCCCCTGACTCCTGGGTCTGTTCTTTAGACAGAGTCCGGTTTACCGGCAGACTGTTGTCCTGCTATTGTTTCCGACAGTACGTCCGATGTGGCAGTGATATTGCCTTCTGAGGCCCCGATGGTGGTGGTCATCCGTGACCTGGTGGGTCCTCAGGAACGTCCATCTATAACTCTCCAGGACCCCAGTTCCCCACCTGGGGATATGCTTGTGGAGGTACAGCCAGACCCTCTGATTCCCCCCCTTACTTCTGCAGCTCCTGATTCGGATGCTACTGTTATGCCCCCAAGTATTGGACATGGATCAACCCTTTCACACTGTTTCTTATAAGAAAAGACAGCGGGAGAAGAGTGGGATTCCGGGCCCTAGAGGAAGGAACGGAAAGTTGGGACAAAGAAAAAACTTTTGCAGTCTAATAAATTTGATGTGTTGCGACGACAACGGCAGTCTGGGGTACTGAGGAGGATGATGAGGATTCGGCCTCGGATTCCTCTTCTGTGGCCTCTTCTGTAGGTGCTTCTTCAGGACTGGAAGATGGTGGCTCTGGAAAGCTAAAATGGAAGACTCGCTCACAATGTTGATACGATTTGTGCAGCTTTTCTTCTGTGTTTTTTTTTCCTTTTCTTTATGGGTGCTTTTCGTGTCTTCTCTTTGAATGTTAATAGTATGAAGAGTGGATTGCAGAGGGACTTAATCTTCTCCGAATTGCAACATTTTAGCTCTGATTTGCTTCTTTTGCAAGATACTAGAATCAAGATGTTTAAGGAGGTAGCACAATGTTCCTCTACTTGGACTTTGGGGCCCACATTTTGGTCGTTAGGACCTGACAAATGTGATGGTTTGGGTATTTTGTTTACCAATCCTGATTTAAAAGTTTCTCGTCTGATTGATTTGGACCCTGGTAGGGCTATGACTTTGGACGCCTCTTATAAGACTTGGAGATTACGATTATTAATATTTATGCACCTCAGAACAAGGCTCTAGAGTGGACCTTTTTGGAAGGTCCAGCCATTTCTTTGCACAGCTCGAATGGTCATTTGGGGTTGGGATTTCAATTGTGGTATTCAAAAGAGTGACAGGGGTCTGCAGACAGATAAAATGTTCTGTGACTCTAATGCCTTAACAGATGTTATTACTACTGCCAACTTAGTGGATTCTTACCGCATGTTTCATGCTACTGGTGGCTTTACTTTTCATAAAGGCCTGTTACATACTCGGATTGACTATATTTAGGTTTCCAACTCGGTACATGTTACTCGTTCTGGTGTTATTGATTTTGCCTTCACTGACCATTCGGCTGTGTATTTGGAATGCCAGTGGGGTGAGAGTCTCTCTTTTGAGAAATCATCCTGGAAGTTGAATGTTTCTTTATGGCACCAAGCACGTCTTATTGATGCTTGCAAATCTTTTTGGGCTGCCCGACTTTCTGTGTCTTGTATGTATGATTCTTTGGTTGATTGGCGGAAGGATACCAAGTTAGAATTGAAAACCTTTTTTCAAAAAACTGTGCGGTTGCACCATAGAACTGATTATTTCCGTTATTTACAGTGTAGGAAACATTACCATAGACTGATTTCTCTTGCTGATTCTACTGGTCAGGACTTTAGCTCCCAGCTTCAGCAAGCTAAATCTGCTATGTATCGGTTTCAATATGATAGAATGAAAAACCCTTAAGCATGAATTATGGTTTGGTATGGTGGGTGCGAAACAGACGTTTAGCCCTTTTAAAGATCATAAGATTATCTGTCACAGAAAATGTATGGAGGAATTAAGGGATGCTGATGGAACTGTGTGTCATGATAAGGCTTCTATTTTGCATCTTGTTTCTACTTATGTTAAGGATACTTTTGGACTTCCTTCACTGTCTGGTTTTCTGCATTCCTATGTTGCACGAATAGCACCCGAAGCCCTTCTGCCAGACCAGGTACAGCGGCTTGTAGCTCCTGTTACTGTAGATGAGGTTCGAGCTGTTATTAAATCTGCTAAAATCAACTGTTCTCCTGACCTGATGGCTTCAGCGGAGTTTTTCCAGACTTTTTGTGATATTTTGCTCCTGATATGTGATCTATTTAATGTTCTTTATGTTCCCTGTTATACCTGAATGGTTGGTAGAAGCAGATTTGGTTCTTTTATATAAAAAGGTGATAAAGGTCACTACTCAGCTGGAGGCCTCATCTGTTTGTCGAACTCTGATATTAAGTTTTTGAGTAAGATTTTGTCCCTTAGGTTGTCACAGTGTGCTCGTACTCTTATTAGTTCTGTACAGGGTTGTAGTGCTCCTCATCGTAGTATACGTGATAATTTGATATTGCTCCGGGAATTGTTTTATAGAGGTCAGAAGCGGTGTATCTCTGGTTTGGTGCTTAGCCTGGATCAACGTAAGGCCTTTGATTCCATTTCCCAGGACTATTTATTTTTAGAATTAGGTCGCTATGGGATACCTGTTGAATTTATTTCTTGGCTTCAGAAACTTTATTGTAATGCTACTGTAGTACCAAAAGTTAATGGCTGGAAAGGGGTTATGATAGATCTCCGACAGGGTGTAAAACAGGGCTGCCCATTAAGTCCATTGTTGTATGTTTTTAGTATAGATCCCTTTTACGTTGTATTCTTATTGATTCTCAGATAGTAGGAATATCTTTAGTTCATACCTTTCCCCCTTTGAAAATACTTGCATATGCGGATGACTTAGTTCTTTTGGTGAATGAATGTACAAATGAAGCTGTTATTTCGCAACAGACTGTTGATTTTTCCAATGCCTCTGGCTCCAGTATTAATATGGAAAAATGCTCTGGTTATCAGTTTCCCTCAGATGCTCCTAGACTAGTTCAATATGCAGGTATTTCAGTATCTATGGAACCGGTTACTATTTTGGGGCTGCAGTGTGGTTCTGACACTCCGGCAGTTGCAAACTGGGAGCAGAAATTAGCAATAGCAGACGGGTCACTGACCCCTTGGGTTCATGGGCCTTTGTCTAAACGTAAATGTATTTTGTTGTTAAAGACTTTGATTGTTCCCTTTTTTCTTTATGTTAGTTATATTTATATTTATCCCCTGCCGAAGATTAAATCCTGTTAAGAGGCAGGTTACTTATCGGACTATAAAGCAGGGAGATTTGGATAAGCTCAATCCCATTGCTTTTTACTTTAGTATTTTTCTTTATTTCAATGTTTTCGAGCTTAATCGACCCCATTGTAAGAAATGGATTACTTTATTAACGGAATGCCTTACGCCCAGTTTGAGGGCATGGGAACATAAAAATACTGGAATGTTTTCTAGGTTAGAAATAGTTCCTCAAGTTATTAAGGAGATGTTTCAACAACTTATTCTTTGGAAAGTTGACTTTAGCCTACTGACATTAAATACAAGGAAGGCAGTTTATGATGCAATTGTTCAAGTTCAGTGTTAGGAACCTCTTAGATTACCTTATTGTATGGAGCAGGATAGTCAGGACAAGTACTTCCAATTGTTAAACCCGAGATTGCCAGTTTTTGTTTGGGATTTGGTGTGGTTGACATTACATGGTAAACTCAATGTTAAAAACAATAATCGACATAAAGCTGTTTTCAGAATGGTATTGTTTAAGACCTTCTTGTTTCCAACTTTTAGAAACTCAAGAACACTTATTTAACTGTAATTATGCTCAACAGTTTTGGCATTTTCTAGCTGATCGTTGGAAATTACTGCAGTTTGGGGTTCTTACTTATCAGGAACTGATTTATGTTCCGGGAACTTCACACTGGCAGACCTTTTCCATTTCCACTTTGCAAGTTTTATTGCTATTTGAAAATAATACCTCTGGCAGTCTCGGTGCTAGTGGGTACTACAACGGCACTATGTTCCATATGATGCCTTGTTATTATTGGTTACTGGAGTGCTTCACCAGGTCTATGAAGCAGATTTAAAATGCTTTTTGCCTCACCACTTACATTGTTTTTGGCAAGCATGTGAAGTTGTTCTCCGATAAGCTCCATTCTGATTCTGTTGATTTACGTAGTTAGGCACTGTGTTTGATCTACTGCATTAATTTTTATTTTACCTAGTTATTTTGATTGTGGTAGTATTCTCTCTGTTTTATAGTACTTTCTTGTGTATATATACTGTATTCGCTGTTTGGAATCTTACTTCCCTTTTTCCCCACAAAATTCCTCAACTCTTTCCTGTAGGGGGAACCCTTGGTCATCTGTGACAAGATGGCCAGTGTTTCTGCTTCACCGGAGGAGATGGATGTCGCTGAAGCAGGAGAGTTAGCTCCCTCTCCTGTTCCTATTTTGCAAGAGGTTACAGACATAGAGCTTGCCGCAGCGGGGTATGAGTCTGCTGCTTTGGGAACTGAGTTTCTGGATTTGGATTTGGCTGTTCACAATGTCTCTGGGCTTTCGTCTGTGATTTCACAGGAGAGCAGCCCTACAAGACTGGTGGGTGAAACTGCTGCGTCTTTGATGCAGCAGAGATCGAAGTTGTTGCTGAAAGTTCAACAGTTAGACCGTGAATTAGAGAACATTGCTTCAGAGCCAGAAGTGGTCCCGTTATGTACTAGTGTACCTGTGCTAGAAGTGGCTGCTCCTTCTGCTGCGGTGGAAATCTTTAGTTCTCCTGCTGTTGCTTCGGATTCTGTTCTGGGCTGGCAGTTTGTCCAGTGTTTCATCCGTGTGCCTAAAGCCTGAGGATATGGAGGTTAAGAAGCCCACCAGGGCTGCAGTAATGGGGGGGAAGTGGGGAAGTTGTCCAGGGCCCCGAGCTCAGGAGGGGCCCACCTGAGGAGCTGGCATTATCCCTGGCATTAGCTGGTTTTGGAACCGGGGGCCCATTTCAAGTGACTTCTCCGAGGCCCCAAAATTCATAGCTGCAGCCCTGAAGCCCACTATGCAGTCGCCTAATGTTTCTCTCCTTGACAATACTTGTTCTATTCCTGATTCAGCTGACTGTGTTTTTTCAGAGCACAAACATCGACCAGGTAGGAATCCGGTTTGTGTCCTGACTGCTTTACTTCCGGGTTCTTTGGAGGTCTCTGATCATCACTTGCAAGAACTCCTGGCGGCTCTTCTTGGTCTCCATAGCGGGTGCTTTGTGAGGCTGGTTGGGAACAACCTGCAAATGGAACTTGGTCCCTGGATTCTCAGGACCACATCTATGTGTGAATGTTGGAATCGGTTACCGGTACTGTGGCCACTGACTCTACGTCTTTGAGCTCCAACGTTACACCCCGGGGTATGGCTTTATCTCATAACTTCTGATATTACTGTTGTTGATTCTAATGTGCCTGTTCATGAGGTATCTTCCGATTTTCCTTCCATTACTAAAGTTGTTGATACAGTTACCCAGGGTTCACAGGTTTCAGATCTAGGGGTTGAGGCTTTGAGTTCTAGGGTTGAGGGCAGTGGCAGGCGGGTGGGACCCCTTCCTGAGGCTGTTCCATCTAGGTCAGACACTCAGCCACCTTTGTCTTTTAAACTTTCAGATCTCTTTCAGAATAGGAAAGAGCCAGCACCCCGTAGGAATGTGGTCCATTTTCTGTATAAAGGGGGCTTCCAAGAATCCCCTGATAGGATTTATATTGCTCAAGTATTGTTAAAAAACTCCTTGAAATTTTTTCCTCAGAGATTTTTGCCCTTATTAATATTGGTAACTCTAATTTTGACGTTAGTTTTTAAAACTAGATCTAGTTTGGATTGGTTTTGGGCCCGTTATACTGCCCTTAAGAGTTCCCCCCCTTTGGGTATCTTTTTTGGTAATTCCTCTTACGAAGCCTGCTGTCAGGGTTATTACTGTCATGTTTAAAAACAAAGGAGTGAATGTGGAGGACAGTTTATTTTGGCTTCGTAAACGCTGTGAGGTTCTGGATACCCCCACCCCTACTTTAGATAGTGAACAGATACAGGCTGGAGGTTGGAGGATTCGGGTAAAACTGTTTGTCACAAACTCTGGTACTATGCATTTGCCCAGTTCTTTCTATCTAGGTAGGGATAGGGGTGCTATTTTTTATGTTGGTCAGCCCAAGTCATGTTTTAAGTGTGGATCCTGGAATCATATTAGTTCAGAATGTGATACTCTTAGATGTAACCATTGTTTTGAATTTGGGCATGGGTCTTCAAAATGTCTTAATCTTTTTCGCTGTAATCTGTGTGAGAACACTGGCCATGCTTATGGCTTTTGTCCTTGGGCTTCTCATAATAAAGCTGATTGTCCTTCCCATGAAGGTATCATTTCTAGAGTACAACATCAGCAAGCGATAAAAATTGCTGATTTCCAAGAAAAGAACAATATGGAGGTTACTGAGGATTCTGAAAGACTGACTCAGGATAATAGGGTAGCTGCACCTAACTTCTCTTTCGGTAGAACAAGATAATGAGATTCAGGTTGACCCTGTAGTTCCGTCTGACCCTATCCCTGTAGTAGTCTCTGCTCTGCCACCACCACCTCCCCCAGCCCCCTCCTCCCCCTCAGGAAGATTTGGATTTTAAAACTGTGTCTAAAAAATGACCTCTGTTAGGGAGACATGTAAAATCATCCTTTGTTGAAGATCAAGACGCCGAGGGGACATCAGTGGATTGGGCACAGGGTAATAAGTTTGCCATACTACATTCCGATCCCACTGATAGAGAGACTGATGATGAGGGTACTGATACTTCCTCCTTGTTGTCTAATACAGATACTGAGGATCGAGGGGGAACTGATTCTATAGTTAAAAGGACCAGGCAATGTAGGAAAGCTAGGCTCACATAGGTTTTCTGTTTTCTTTTTTTTTCTTTGGTATTTCTTCCTTATGTAACCCCCCTGCAAATGAGGGTTCCCAAAAGACTTCCAGGAGCTTGCTTGAATGCTCCAAGCCTGAATGGTGTTTGGCGTTTAAGCCATTTATCAGTGAGTGTTTTTAGAGCCTCTGGTACTGTCTCTTTAAGAGCTGTCTGCTTGCAGACATAATTAGTTTGTATGGGGGGACTGTGTGCTTCTCTGCTTGAGTACCACTCGAGCTGCTGCCAATTCACTCCATTTCTGCAGTCACTAGGAGTGCAAAGGGAACTCATCTGAAAGATGTAACTGTTTGCCAGAAATCATTTAGAGTAATAATGAAAATACAGTTTGTCTAACCTGCTTTCTTTGCAGTCAGAACTGTGTTTGCTTAGTTCCCCATTCTAGTTTTGAACTGCTGAACTGGACCAATCAGTGTGGGTTAAGGTAGCTCTAAAATGGTGCCTTGAACGAATCAGAACTTGGACTCGTAATCTGAGCCAGCCACAAGAGGATTGTATGGGCAGTGACTCTGGGAGATGTAGTTTGGACTTCGGCGCCTTTTTGGACCAACAGGGGCAGTCTATTGTGAGTGACAGCCAATCCAGCCAAGAACTGGGAGGAACTCAAAGGAAGTGCCAGGTTTTGTCTGCTGGAGTTTCAGTTGAGCTCTGGCAGTGAAGAGGGAAGGAGCCCTGTGCTTTTTCGGTGTGCAGTTTTAGTTGGGAAACGTGTGTAAGGCCCCGAGTTCCGGTCTGCAGCTTATGTAACTGCTTGTTAGGACTGAATCCATCCTGTGAAGAGAATCAAAGGATATCTAAAGAGTAGAAACCAGGCTCACCCTGTAGAAGACTGGAGAAATTGCTGAATTGCGCTCGTCTGTCAGGAACTGAATCTGCTGTGTGTTCTCCCGGTATTGTGCAGTAATGTGAATCGGGATAGAGAAGCAGCCTGCCTGGTATAGTACTTTCTTTTACCATATAAATGTGTGAGGAGGCTTGTGTAGCTCAAGTGAATCCTGCTGCCATTAAAGGACTTTTGCCTTTACTGTTTACCATATAAATGTGTGAAGAGGCATTGTAGCTCAAGTGAATCCTGCTGCCATTAAAGGACTTTTGCCTGTTACTGTTTACCATATAAATGTGTGAGGAGGCTTGTGTAGCTCAAGTGAATCCTGCTGCCATTAAAGGACTTTTGCCTGTTGCAGTTTGTCATATAAATGTGTGAGGAGTCTCGGGGAGCTCAAGAGTAGCCCTGCTGATGTTGAAGGACCCTATCTTGTTTGGAGGTCATGAGTACTAATTCAGGGTCACTCCCTGTTGAATTGCCACATTGAATCCAAATGGAATTACTGTACCGCTGACTGTTTAACTAATTTTTCTTTTCTTTGTGTGAAAGGGCCCTATCAGCTGCCACGGTTTGGACTAGCCACTAGGGCTTGGGTACCCAGGGACAGTAAGTGGTAGGGATAGGCCAGTGCACAGAGCCATAGATAGATGAGTAAAGTGATAAGCTAATTAACCTGATTTCCCCCTGCCCTTGTTATATCCCCCTAAATAAATCAGAGCTGCTTGTTTCAGCAAAGTTATACTGCCTGAGGTATTTGTCTATGTTAAAGTATTGTACTGTGATTGTTGCATTGTATCTTCTTATTTTTCAGGGAGGTCCCAGTGCCTGAACCAGTCCTGGGGGTAAGTGTATACTGTGAAGGTAATTCTGATATACTGTGTGGGCCACTAGTGGGAAGAAAGGGGGGTTGCAGTGTCCCAGAGGGCTGTGACCAAGTTAGTTTAACTATTGCAAACCCTGACCTCTGGGTGGAGGTACCCGCCATCAGATCCAGGCCCCTCAACCTGTTAGTGGCAAATCAGGCAGGGGTAGTAGCCCCTGGGATAGCCCCATCTAGGGGTTACATCTAGGAGTCTCACCGCTGGGATTGTGTGTCCTCTAGTGGCCATATTTACAAACCACTGTTAAGAAAAAAAAATAAATGGGTACCTCAACAGAAGTGGCTGTGCACCGGCTGGTGGAGTGGTGTACTGGGGAGGAGATCGACCCCCAAAATGCTATGCTTATCCTGGACATCCCCCTGGGTATCAATACGGACACTGTACAGGGAGTACTTTCCAAGGTGGAAGGTTTACAAAACCCTGTGGTGGTGGGTCGGCATGCTGATCTGCTCACCCACACTTTCCTGGTCCTAGTAGAGTTTAAGGATCCCATAGATAGCTCCAAAGTGCCACAGACCATTACCCCAGAGGGAGCCCTCACTGCTTGGAGAGTGATAACTAAGGACAGTAAAGACCCAGGGGGGAATGAGCCCCCACCACTATCTGAAACTTTTGAGGAGAAATTTGCTAAATGGTTGCTGGGGGAAGGGAAAACTGTGGAGGACATGAAGAAACTATTCTTGCCACCTGGAGGTGTTCCTCCCCCAACACCCTCTCCCTCTCCAGTACCCGTAATGGTGGCTGAACCAATGCAGACTCCTATTTCTGCACCTGCCATTAGTCACTCTTACCAAAGGTTGAGGATCTTCTGGCACCTCCCACCCCCAGGGAGGATGACTGGGAGACCTGGATAGAACTATGTTGCCCCCCAAAGTGCTAGGATGGCAATGCTCAGAAGCAGCGAAAGAGGATTAGTGAGACCCTCGGGGTCCTGCCCTGGCTACCATCCATGCTAAACGAGCCAGTAACCCTGAGGCATGCACAGGCCTATCTTGAGGCCTTGGAGAATGTATATGGGAGCCCAGATTCTGATGAGGACCTATGGTGGAGAGTAAGAATGCACAACAGTACCAAGGGTTGTTGTCTGTGTATGTATCTCGGCTGGAAAAATTATTGCAAGAATGCCTCAGAAAGGGTAGTTTGCCAGCGATTGAACTGGACCGAACCAGGCTGGACAGGATCCTTAAGTCTGCCCCTTCTCAGAACTGCTGTTGCTTCAGTTCGCCTGGCAAATCGACTGGAATCCCACCCTCCTAAGAAGAGTTAATGAGACAAATTAGGAGTTGAGAAAAGGCGACCTCGGGAGGACCTGCACTATAGCTGCGGCTACGACCCGGTGACTGAGGGTGACCCATCAAGTGAAGTTCAGGGGCAGAGGTTGGCAGTCAATGAGTGCTCTGACAAGGAAAAGATATGCCACAATGGGACGAACTGTTGAGAGATCCAGGAATTCAAAACAGTCCCTTTATGAAGGCCACGCCTGCAAGTATGGGCCCTGACTATATCCGACTGCATCTGCTATGGGTGGGGGTACCACCATGCATCTCCTGCTGATAACGGCTCCAAACTCGATTCCTTGACCATGGAAGTGGAGAAACTGATGAGATGTCTCCAAATGCTTATCACGCACAGACAGAGATGGCACCAAGGTTTCCAGTTAGTAATACCCCCGCCCTGGCTCCAGTGTGGCGCCTCAGCCAGCTCAAACTCCAGAAAGTATGTTTTGCTATAATTGTGGGAAGGATGGGCACATGAAAAGGGAATGCCGGTCCCCAAAAGACACTGACAAAGTTGCATAAAGGCTACAAGGAGAGCTTCGGAGAACAAATCAGTGGTTAAGAGGTGCACGAAATGATCACAGTGAGGGCACCAAAAATGCTAACTCACGTCCTTTTGTGGCAAGGTCAGTTGCCCAGGCCCCCACTATCGCCTCTCCAGACTGATCCAGAATAGTGGGTCCCTCCATGGAGACCACTGTAAAAGTGAATGGAGTGTCTACAAGAGCTGTATTAGACAGTGGCTCCCAAGTTACAATTATGTTCCAGGATTGGTATCAGAAGCATTTGTCAGACGTACCCTTACAATCATTAGAAGGACTGCATGTATGGGGGTTAAGTGAGAAGGCCTACCCCTATTCCGGGTATATCTGAATTTGGCTGTCTTTCCCCACCTCCGTGGCTGGAGTGGCCGAACAAGTAGACACCCTAGCCTTAGTGTGTCCCCCACTGGACTGTATGATGGTGTCCCTTTGTTGATGGAACAAATGCTCATATGTTGGAAGGCTGGCACAGTTGTGTTATGAAAAACAGGGGTCAAAGACTAGTAGAGCTTTTAAGAGTTCGGCTTTAATTAAGAAGGCCTATGAGGCACAGAGAGATGCTGAAAAAATAGAACCAGAGGAACGGTCAGAATTGTATGGAAGAAGGATCCTGAGTCTCTGATCCTGGTGCCAAATGCCCAGTGTACCTTACAGGGAGGAGAGGTCCGTATCAGAAAGGATGTTAAGAATAAAATATTAATGTTGGATGCACCAGGCGATGGAAAATTGCCAGAGGGACTGCTGGTCAAGCCTAGTATTTTGCCCGCTAGAGCCCATGCTTATGCCAGAAGGGTAATGGTCCAAGTTCATAATGTGTCTGAAAGAGACATTCGAGTAAATAGAGGTTGAATCCTGGCTAATGTGCATTGTGCAGACACTGCAGTGCTACCCAGCAGCAAGAGTTCGAGGAAGAATGACAGAGTAATGCCTGACTTGTCTGATTTCGGCGACTCCCCATTGCCAGCTGAATGGAAAGTGAGGATCAGTGAGAAGCTTGCCCAGAGAGACCAGGTGTTTTCTTTAAAGGAATGGGACGTAGGATGCGTGCAAGAGCTGAGCACAATATCTGGCTGCATAACGAAAGACCATTTCATGAGAGGTCTCAACACACTGGCACCTGCTGACATAGATGATGTGAGATGGCATCTGCAAGAGATGTTAGCTGCTGGTGTAATACAAGAATCCAGAAGCCCTTATGCTTCCCCATTGTAGTAGTGAGGAAAAAGAATGGGACAGTAAGGATATGCGTGGATTATCGCACTTGTAAACAAGTGGACTATCCCTGATCAGTACACAATGCCCCGCATTCAGAGATGCGTTGGACTGCCTAAGCGAGAGCAAGTGGTTCTCTGTGCTGGATCTCCGCGAGTGGGTACTACCAGATCCTGATGGCCCCAGAGGACACGTGAGAAGACAGCCTTTATCTGTCCGCCTGGCTTCTATGAATTCATGAGGATGCCTCAAGGGATTTCAGGTGCCCCAGCCACTTTTCAACGATTGATGGAGCGTGCAGTGGGGACATGAACTTACTAGAGTGCCTGGTATACCTAGATGATGTTATTGTGTTTGGCAGCTCACTGGAGGAACATGAAGCAGATTATTTAAGGTATTGGACCAACTGGAGGACTTTGGCCTAAACTGTCCATTGATAAGTGTCAATTCTTTCAAACATCAGATAAGTATGTGGGACACATAGTATCCACCGAGGGAATAAGAGACCGACCGAAGTAAAATTGAGGCCTTGACCACCTGGCCACAGCCTAAAAATCTAAAAGAACTGCAAAGATTCCTGGATTCTGTGGTAATTTATTAGTAGCGTTTCATCAAGGACTATTCAAGAGTGATCCGCCTTTACTTAACCTTACTCAAGGGTATCCCCCAACCCACAAAAAATACCAAACGGTCGAAGCGTCCTCAAGACTGAAAGAGTGTATTTTCATCCGATGAAGTATTTGGGGCCCGCTGGACTCCTGATTTGAAGACTGCTTTTCATGAGATCATATATCAACTTACCCATGCTCCAGTGCTGGCCTATGCCGATCCAAGAAAACCTCACGTCCTGCACACTGATGCTAGCTTGCAAGGGTTAGGACTGTGTTGTACCAAAGCAAGAGAATGGCCTGAGACCAGAGGCCTTTGCCAGTAGAAGCCTGACCCCATCCGAAAAGAACTATCCTGTACATAAGTTAGAGTTCCTAGCTTTGAAGTGGGCTATTGTTGACCAATTCCCATGAGTACTTGTATGGGGCTAAAATACTAGTAAAAAGCTGACAATAATCCTTTGACCTGTGTGCAGACCTCAGCTAAGTTGGATGCCACTGGTCATAGGTAACTTTCTGCATTATCTACATACGACTATGCTCTGAATACCGAGCAGGTCTGAACCACATAGATGCTGATGCTCTCTCCGGAGACCTGTTCCCCAGAATGATTAGGTCAGATTGGAAGAACCTGACATTCAGGCACTCTGCTGGAAGTTTGACAGGAAGGAACAATGTCCACGGATGCAGTGGACTGCATGGTGGATTGCTTGGGACCCTCTGAGAATTGCATACCTGCTGCTTGTTACCTTTTCTGCAATAGACATTGGTGCACTGCTTCAGCCGGACAATGACAGTATTGACGTGGCTCAGTCCCGCGATCCCATGATCAAACTCAGCTTTAGAAGCCTCTGTGCAGGAAAAGATGTGTCCAAATTACACTCCACTGATTTGAGAACTGCACTGTTATACAAAGAAGGTCCTAAGTTGAAACTGATCAATAAACTGTTATACAGAGAAACAGTAGACAGAGGGGACAAGTAGACAAACAACAACTAGTGCTGCCCACTGCCTTCGAGACTCAGTATTGAGGTCCTTGCACAACCACATGGGGCACCTTGGTATAGACAGAACACTTGACTTGGTGAGATCCAGATTCTATTGGCCTAAGATGGGGCTGATGTGGAGCAACACTTCGAACTTGTAGTAGCTGCTTACAGAGGAAAGCTTTGCCCCAGAGGGCTGCCCCTTGTTAACATCACCACCAGTGCACCCATGGAGCTGGTCTGTATGATTTTCTGAGTTTGAGTCAGATCAAAGAAATATCAGTAATGTGCTGGTGGTCACTGACCATTTCATGAGATATGCCAGCTTTCCCCACCAAAGACCAGAAGCATCCACTGTGGCTAGAAATGCTTGTAGAAAACTTTTTTGTTCACTGTGGGGCTCCACAAAAGAATCCATTCTGATCAAGGGAGAACTTTGAGAGTCGTCTGATCAAGAGATGCTTTCTCTGTGGGGAGTCGAAGTCCAGAACCACTCCTTACCACCCCAGAGGACCCACAACCTGAACGTTTCAACAGCACTTTGCTAAATATGCAGGCACCCTGCACCCAAAGGACAAGCCTAGATGGAGCCAACAAATTACCACCTGGTAACATGCTTATAATTGCACCAAAGTGATGCCACTGAGTTCTCCCTACCGCCTGATGTTTGGAAGAAGAGCGACAACTACCACTAGATGTGTGTTTGGGGTCTCTCCTGATGGGGTTCATGCTGACAACTATTTACAGGTATGTGCAAAAGTTAAAGGCCCAGCTAACTCATGAGTACCAACTGGCTCAAACCATGGCTGCCAAAGAAATCTGGCCAACAAAGAAAGGTATGATAAAGGTGAAAGTACAGGAACTCCAGGAGGAGATCGAGTGTGCTAAGAAATCTGGGACTGCATGGCAAACACAAGATTGCTTGACAGATGGCACCATCTCCCTCACATTGTAATGGGCAAACTAGATGATCTACCAGTGTACAAAGTAAGGCCTGAGAATAATTCAAAAGATGTAGAAACAATGCATAGAAATCATTTACTGCCCATTGGACAAATCTTGATTGAGTCTGAGCCCCAGAAGATGCCTCTGGACCAGTGACTAGAGCTGCTGCTAAGAAAAGATCAAGAAAGTCTGCACCTACAGAAGCAGAGTTAAAGTGTTCCCCTCCACAAGTCCCAGTTGAGCATGACTGTCAGTCCATATCAGAAGAAAGTGAGAGTGACTTTGAATACTATCCTTCTTACGAACAGAGTCAATTGTTTCGGGGCAATCCCCTAGTCAATACTGGAGATGAAGCTGGGCCTTCTGGACTGTCTAAGCCCCCAGCTTCGTCCCTGGAGCCAATGCTCCCAGAAAGTGAAGTGCAAAGCATCAGATCAGATGAAATGGAATCATTGTGCATGGTTGAACTGTTTGAGCTTTCAGGGGAGGAAAATGATTGATTGGGGCTGACTGGTGATATACCAGAACAAGAAGAGTATTTTTGAGTGCCTGACAGTCCACTGCCAGTGTCCGAAAGCTCTCCATGCGAGCCAAATGTTGTGGACTCAGAAACTGTAACTCCTGGAGCTGAAAGTGCCCAAGTTCTAGCCTCTCTACCCCCATGGAGACTCCCTGACAAGTGAGGGACAATGCTGAAAATGAGGCTCAGAGTGCAGAGACTGTAACAGTTCCCCTAGAAAGACTGGTCGAGCTGTAAAGCCTGTGGTGCACCTCAGTTATGATTCCTTGGGAGGCCTGTGGACTTGCCTCTCAGTGTTGTCCATAAAGAAGTAATATGTCCCGAGCTCATTGCCCAAACTGAGCGTCAGTGCTAACTCAAGTTACTTGTGTTGCCCTCTAAGTATGGTGCCCTTGCCCGTCCAGCCCCAAGGTAACTGATAGGGAAGGGCCCCTCTCTTCAGGTTTCATGTGCAGAGGTAATAACTTGAGTTATGGTTCAATGTGTGTAATACTGTGTAAGAGTGACGTGCAATGTTTCAGAAATGTTCTTGGTAAAATGATATATTGGACTGATGATTACATGTGTGAGCCTAATGCAAATGTATATGGTTGCAGTTGAAACTTATGGGGTACTTGTGTGGGCGATCAAGCTTTCCCAGGTCAGGAAGGGTGTAACCCCACTGCAAATGGGGGTTCCCAAAGACTTCCAGGAGCTTGCTTGAATGCTCCAAGCCTGAATGGTGTTTGGCATTTAAGCACAATTGAAATCCCCTACCCAAAGTACCTACCTAGAAGTGTGCAGATATTGATGTATTGTCAAATAAAGCAACCCTAGAAGCCTTAGTTTGAGGAGCATAAATAGCTATTAAACTAAACCTTTCTCCTGCAAAGGAAAGATCTAGTAATACAGCTCTCCTAGGAGACACCTCTAACAACCTAAGTAACTTTGATGGCGAATTAGTAAAAATAATTCTATCCCATCACAGGTATCAGTTCCTATAGACCAAAGAAGCACCCAGAGGCCAGGCTCTCGAAGCAGCTTGTAATTCAGCATGGGTTTTCAACCTAGTATCCAGTAAGCACACAATATCCGCCTGTAGTGAAAACAATGTGTACGGTCAACTTTTTTCCCCTTTAATACTATTAACATTAATAGTTGCTATAGAAGAACATCCATAAATAAGTGTAACCCTAGATGGCGCTATCCCAGGGGCTACTACCTCTGCCTGATTTGCCACTAACAGGTTGAGGGGCTCTGATCCAATGGCGGGTGCCTCCACCCAGAGGTCAGGGTTTGCAATAGTTTAACTAACGGTCACAGCCCTCTGGGACACTGCAACCCCCCCCTAGCTACTAATTGGCCCACACAATATCAGAATTACCTTCACAGTATACACTTACCCCAGGACTGGTTCAGGCACTGGACCCCTGTAAAATAAGATACAGTGCAACAATCACAGTACAATACTTTAACATAGACAAATACCTCAGGCAGTATAACTTTGCTGAAACAAGCAGCTCTGATTTATTGAGGGAATATAACAAGGACAGGGGGAATCAGGTTAATTAGCTTATCACTTTACTCATCTACCTATGGCTCTGTGCACAGGCCTATCCCTACCAGTTACTGTCCCTGGGTACCCAAGCCCTAGTGGCTAGTCCAAACCGTGGCAGCTGGTAGGGGCCCTTTCACACAGAGAAAAGAAAAATTAGTTAAACAGTCAGCAGTACAGTACTTCCATTTGGATTCAATGTGGCAATTCAATAAGGAGCGACCCTGAATTAGTACTCACGACCTCCAAACAAGATAGGGTCCTTCAATGTCAGCAGGGCTACTCTTGAGCTCCACGAGACTCCTCACACATTTATATGGCAAACTGCAACAGGCAAAAGTCCTTTAATGGCAGCAGGATTCACTTGAGCTATCAAGCCTCCTCACATTTATATGGTAAACAGTAACAGGCAAAAGTCCTTTAATGGCAGCAGGATTCACTTGAGCTACACAAGCCTCCTCACACATTTATATGGTAAAATGAAAGTACTATACCAGGCAGGCTGCTTCTCTATCCCGATCGCAATTACTGCACGATACCCGGGAGAACATACAGCAGATTCAGTTCCTGACAGACCGAGTGCAATTCAGCAATTTCTCCGGTCTTCTACAGGGTGAGCCTGGTTTCTACTCTTCAGATATCCTTTGATTCTCTTCACAGGACGGATTCAGTCCTAACAAGCAGTTACACAAGCTGCAGACCGGAACTCGGGGCCTTACACGCGTTTCCCAACTAAAACTGCACACCGAAAAAACACAGGGCTCCTTCCCTCTTCACTGCCAGAGCTCAACTGAAATTCCAGCAGACAAAACTGGGCACTTCGTTTGAGTTCCTCCCAGTTCTTGGCTGGATTGGCTGTCACTCACAATAGACTGCCCCTGTTGATCCAAAAGGCACGGTCCGACTACATCTCCCAGAGTCACTGCCCATACAATCCTCTTGTGGCTGGCTCAGATTACAGTCAAGTTCTATTCAGCCCAAGGCACCATTTTAGAGCTACCTTAACCCACACTGATTGGTCCAGTTCAGCAGTTCAAAACTAGAATGGGAACTAGGCAAACACAGTTCTGACTGCAAACAAAGCAGGTTAGACAAACTGTATTTTCATTATTACTCTAAATGATTTCTGGCAAACAGTTACATCTTTCAGATTGGTTCCTTTGCACTCTAGTGACTGCAGAAATGGAGTGAACTGGCAACAGCTCGAGTGGTACTCAAGCAAAAGAAACACAGTCCCCATACAAAATAATTATGTCTGCAAGCAGACAGCTCTTAAAGACAGTACCAGAGGCTCTAAAAAACTCACAGATAAATGGCTAAACATGCAAACACCATTCAGGCTTGGAGCATTCAAGCAAGCTCCTGGAAGTCTTTTGGGAACCCCATTTGCAGGGGGTTTACACCCTTCCTAGCCTGGAAAGCTTGGCGTCCACGTCAACAAGAATACCATAAGTTTCAACTGCAAGCCATATACATTTGCAGTAGGCTCACACATGTTGTCATCAGTCAATATATCATTTTACCAAAACACATTTCTGAAACATTGCAGTCGTCACTCTTTACACAGTATTACACACACATTGTACCATAACTCAAGTTATTACCTCTTGTACATGAAACCTGAAGAGGGGCCCTTCCTATCAGTTGCCTTGGGGCTGGAGCAGGACAAGGGGCACCATGCTAAAGGAGCAACACAAGTAACTGGGAGTTAGCACACACGCTCAGTTTGGGCAATGAGCCAAGGGTTTATACACTCCTTTATGGACAACATTGAGAGGCAAGATCCACAGGCCTCCCAAGGGAATCATAACTGAGGTGCACCACAGGCTTACAGCTTGACCCAGTCTTTCTAGGGGGAACTGTTACAGTCTCTGCACTCTGAGCCTCATTTTCAGCTTTGTCCTCCACTTGTCAGGGGAGTCTCCATGGGGTGAGAGGCTGGCTAGTACTTGGGGCACTTTCCCAGCTCCAGGGTTACAGTTTCTGAGTCACACATTTGGCTTGATGGAGAGCTTTCCGGACACTGGCAGTGGACTGTCAGGGCACTCAAAATAATCTTCATTTCTGGTGTATCACCAGTCTGCCCCAAACCATCATTTTCCTCCCTGAAAGCTCAAACAGTTCAATCATGCACAATGATTCCATTTCATCTGATCTGATGCTTTGCACTTCACTTTCTGGGAGCATTGGCTCCAGGGACGAAGCTGGGGGCTTAGACAGTCCAGAAGGCCCAGCTTCATCTCCAGTATTGACTAGGGGATTGCCCTGAAACAATTGACTCAGTTCGTAAGAAGGGTAGTATTCAAAGTCACTCTCCTTTCTTCTGATATGGACTGACAGTCATGGCTCAACTGGGACTTGTGGAGGGGAACACTTTAACTCTGCTTCTGTAGGTGCAGACTTTCTTGATCTTTTCTTAGCAGCAGCTCTAGTCACTGGTCCAGAGGGGGCATCTTCTGGGGGCTCAGACTCAATCAAAATTTGTCCAATGGGCAGTAAATGATTTCTATGCATTGTTTTTACATCTTTTGAATTATTCTCGGGCCTTACTTTGTACACTGGCAGATCATCTAGTTTGCCCACTACAATGTGAGGGAGATGGTGCCATCTGTCAGCAATCTTGTGTTTGCCATGCAGTCCCAGATTTCTTAGCAATACCCGATCTCCCTCCTGGAGTTCCTGTGCTTTCACCTTTTATCATACCTTTCTTTGTTGGCCAGATTTCTTTTAGCAGCCATGGTTGAGCCAGTTAGTGCATATGAGTTAGCTGGGCCTTTAACTTTTTACGCATGCTGTAAATAGTTGTCAGCTTGAACCCCATCAGGAGACCCCAAAACACACATCTACCGGTGGTCGAGCTACTCTTTCAAACATCAGGCAGTAGGGGAGAACAGTGGCATCACTTTGGTGCGATTATAAGCATGTACCAGGGTGCTAATTTGTTGGCTCCATCTGGAGCTTGTCCTTTGGGTTGCAGGGTGCCTAGCATATCTAGCAAAGTCGCGGTTGAAAGCGTTCAGGCTTGTAGGTCCCCTGGGGGTGGTAAGGAGTGGTTCTGGACTTCGCCTCCCCACAGAGAAAGCATCTCTTTGATCAGGCGACTCTCAAAGTCTCCCTTGATCAGAATGGATTCTTTGTGGAGCCCCATAGTGAACATAAAGTTTTCTACAAGTACTTTGGCCACAGTGGATGCTTTCTGGTCTTTGGTGGGGAAAGCTTGGGCATATCTCGTGAAATGGTCAGTGACCACCAGCACATTACTGATAATTCTTTGATCTGACTCCAAACTCAGAAAATCAATACAGACCTGCTCCATGGGTGCACTGGTGGTGATGTTAACAAGGGGCAGCCCTCTGGGCAAAGCTTTCCTCTGTAAGCAGTGACTACAAGTTTGAATGTATTGCTCCACATCAGACCCCATCTTCCAGGCCAATAGAATCTGGACCTCACCAAGTCAAGTGTTCTGTCTATACCAAGGTGCCCCATGTGGTTTGTGCAAGGACATCAGTACTGAGTCTCGAAGGCAGTGGGCAGCACTAGTTGTTGTTTGTCTACTTGTCCCCCTCTGTCTACTGTTCCTCTGTATAACAGTTTATTGATCAGTTTCAACTTAGGACCTTCTTTGTATAACAGTGCAGTTCTCAAATCAGTGGATCATAATTTGGACACATCTTTTCCTGCATAGAGGGCTTCTAAAGCTGCTTTGATCATGGGATCTGCGATATTGAGCCCGTAAATACTGTCATTGTCCAGCTGAGGCAGTGCACCAATGTCTGTTGCAGAAAAGTGGCAATAACAGCAGGTATGCAATTCTTGGAGGGTCCCAAGCAATCCACCATGCAGTCCACTGCGTCCGTGGACATTGTTCCTTCCTGTCAAACTTCCAGCAGAGTGCCGAATGTCAGGTTCTGCCAATCTGACCCAATCATTCTGGAAACAGGCCTCCGGAGAGCATCAGTATCTATGTGGTTCAGACCTGCTCGGGTTCGAGAACATAGTCATATGTAGATAATGCGAAAGCCACCTATGGCCAGTGGCATCCAACAGCTGAGGTCTGCACATGAGTCAGAGGATTATTGTCAGTTTTTACTAGTATTTTAGCCCCATACAAGTACTCATGGAATTGGTCAACAATAGTCCACTTCAAAGCTAGGAACTCTAACTTATGTACAGGATAGTTCTTTTCGGATGGGGGTCAGGCTTCTACTGGCAAGGCCTCTGGTCTCAGGCCATTCTCGTGCTCTTGGTACAACACAGCCCCCAACCCTTGCAAGCTAGCATCAGTGTGTGCAGGACATAAGGTTTTCTTGGATGGCATAGGCCAGCACTGGAGCATGGGTAAGTTGATATATGATCTCATGAAAAGCAGTCTCACAATCAGGAGTCAGCGGACTCACAAATACTTCACTCGGACGAAAATACACTCTTTCAGTCTTGAGGACAGCTGACTTTTGGTATTTTTTGTGGGTTGGGAGATACCCTGAGTAGGTTAAGTAAAGGCGGATCACTCTTTGAAAAGTCCTTGATGAAAGCATAGATAATAACCACAGAATCCCAGGAATCTTTGCAGTTATTTTAGATTTTTGGGCTGTGGCCAGGTGGTCAAGGCCTCCAACTTTGCACGGGTCGGTCTCCTATCCCTCAGTGGATACTATGTGTCCCACATACTTTACTGATGTTTGAAAGAATTGACACTTATCAATGGACAGTTTAAGGCCAAAGTCCTCAGTCAGTCCAATACCTTAAATAATCTGCTCTCATGTTCTCCAGTGAGCTGCCAAACACAATAACATCATCTAGGTATACCAGGCACTCTAGTAAGTTCATGTCCCCACTGCGCTCCATCAATCTTTGAAAAGTGGCTGGGGCACCTAAAATCGCATGAGGCATCCTCATGAATTCATAGAAGCCAAGCAGACAGATAAAGGCTGTCTTCTCACGGTCCTCTGGGGCACGAGTCTCGTAGTACCCACTGCGGAGATCCAGCAAGAGGCTCACACTCCCGTTTAGGCAGTCCAAAGCATCCTGAATGCGGGGCATTGTGTACTGATCAGGGATAGTCCGCGGTTTAAGGTGCGATAATCCGCACATCCTTACTGTCCCATTCTTTTCCTCACTACTACAATGGAAGCATAAGGGCTTCTGGATTCTTGTATTACCAGCAGCTAACATCTCTTGCAGATGCCGTCTCACATCATCTATATCAATGTGGGTGCCAGGCGTCGAGACCTCTCACCCAAATGGTCTTTTCGTCATGCAGCGGATATTGTGCTCAGCTCCTTTACACCCATCCTCGTTCCATTCCTTTAAAAACACCTGGTCTCTCTGGGCAAGCTTCTCACAGTCCTCACTTTCCATTCAGCTGGCAGGGTCGCGAAAATCAAACAAGTCAGGCGTTACTCTGTCATTTCTTCCTCAAACTCTTGCTGCTGGGTAGCACTGCAGTGTCTGCACAATGCACATTAGCCAGGATGCAACCTCTATTTACTCGAATGTCTCTTTCAGACATATTATGAACTTGGACCATTACCCTTCTGGCATAAGCATGGGCCCTAGCGGGCAAAATACTAGAGCTTGACCAGCAGTCCCTCTTACAATTTTCCATCACCTGGTGCATCCAACATTAATATTTTATTCTTAACATCCTTTCTGATCTGGACCTCTCCTGTAAGGTACACTGGGCATTTTGGCGCCAGGATCGAGACTCAGGATCCTTTTTCCATATAATTCCGACCGGTTCCTCTGGTTCTGTTTTTCAGCATCTCTCTGTGCCTCATAGGCCTTCTTAATTAAAGCGAGACTCTTAAAAGCTCTACTGATCTTTGACCCTGTTTTCATAACACAACTGTGCCAGCCTTCCGAACATATGAGCATTTGTTCCCAATCAAAAAGGGACACCATCATACAGTCCAGTGGGGGAAACACTAGGCTAGGGTCTCTACTTGTTAGGCCACTCCAGCCACGGAGGTGGGGAAAGACAGCCAAATTCAGATATACCGGAATAGGGGTAGGCCTTTTCATAACCCCCATACATGCAGTCCTTCTAATGGTTGTAGAAGTGCGTCTGACGAAATGCTTCTGATACCAATCCTGGAACATAATTGTCACTTCAGGAGCCACTGTCTAATACAGCTCTTGTAGACCTCCATTCACCTTTACAGTGGTCACCATGGAGGGACCCACTATTCTGGACCAGTCTGGAGAGGCAGTAGGCGAGGGCCTGGGCAACTGACCTTGCCACAAAGGGCGTGAGTTAGCATTTTGGGTGCCCTCACTGAGGATCATTTTGTGCACCTCTTAACCACTGATTTGTTTCTCGAAGATCTCCTTGAGCCTTTATGCAACTTTGTCAGTGTCTTTTGGGGACCAGCATTCCCTCTTCATGTGCCCATCCTTCCCACAATTATAGCAAAACATACTTTCTGGAGTTTGAGCTGGCCGGCGCCACATTGGGAGCCAGGGCGGGGTACTAACTGGAAACCTGGGTGCCATCTCTTTCCTGCGGCGTGATAAGCATTTGGAGACATCTAGTCAGTTTCTCCACTTCCATGGTCAAGGTGAGTTTGGAGCTGTTATCAGCAGGAGATGCATGGGTGAGGTACCCCCACCCCATAGCAGATGCAGTCGGATAGAGGTCGGAACCCGTGCTTGCAGGCGTGGCCTTCATAAAGGGACTGTTTTTTGAATTCCCCGGATCTCTCAACAGTTCACCCCATTGTAGTCTTTTTCTTGTCAAGAGCACTCATTGACTGCCAACCTCTGCCCCTGAACTTCACTTGATGGGCCACCCTCAGTCACTCAGGTACTCAGTAGCTGCAGCTATTGGGTGCAGGTCCCTCCCGGTCGCCTTTATGGAATCATTGTGCATGGTTGAACTGTTTGAGCTTTCAGGGAGGAAAATGATTGATTAGGGCTGACTGGTGATATACAGAACAAGAAGAGTATTTGATTTGCCCTGACAGTCCACTGCCAGTGTCCAGAAAGCTCTCCATGCGAGCCAAATGTTGTGGACTCAGAAACTGTAACTCCTGGAGCTGAAAGTGCCCCAAGTTCTAGCCTCTCTACCCCATGGAGACTCCTGACAAGTGAGGACAATGCTGAAAATGAGGCTCAGGTGCAGAGACTGTAACAGTTCCCCTAGAAAGACTGGTCGAGCTGTAAAGCCTGTGGTGCACCTCAGTTATGATTCCTTGGGAGGCCTGTGGACTTGCCTCTCAGTGTTGTCCATAAAGAAGTATGTGTCCCGAGCTCATTGCCCAAACTGAGCGTCAGTGCTAACTCAAGTTACTTGTGTTGCCCTCTAAGTATGGTGCCCTTGCCCCGTCCAGCCCCAAGGTAACTGATAGGGAAGGGCCCCCTCTCTTCAGGTTTCATGTGCAAGAGGTAATAACTTGAGTTATGGTTCAATGTGTGTGTAATACTGTGTAAGAGTGACGTCTGCAATGTTTCAGAAACGTTCTTGGTAAAATGATATATTGACTGATGATTACATGTGAGCCTAATGCAAATGTATATGGTTGCAGTTGAAACTTATGGGGGTACTTGCTTGACGCGGACGTCAAGCTTTCCCAGGTCAGGAAGGGTGTAACCCCCCTGCAAATGGGGGTTCCCAAAAGACTTCCAGGAGCTTGCTTGAATGCTCCAAGCCTGAATGGTGTTTGGCATTTAAGCACAATTGAAATCCCCTACCCAAAGTACCTACCTAGAAGTGTGCAGATATTGATGTATATTGTCAAATAAAGCAACCCTAGAAGCCTTAGTTTGAGGAGCATAAATAGCTATTAAACTAAACCTTTCTCCTGCAAAGGAAAGATCTAGCAATACAGCTCTCCTAGGAGACACCTCTAACAACCTAGTAACTTTGATAGCCGAATTAGTAAAAATAATTCCTATCCCATCACAGGTATCAGTTCCTATAGACCAAAAAGAAGCACCCAGAGGCCAGGCTCTCGAAGCAGCTTGTAATTCAGCATGGGTTTTCAACCTAGTATCCAGTAAGCACACAATATCCGCCTGTAGTGAAAACAGTGTACCGGTCAACTTTTTTCCCCCTTTAATACTATTAACATTAATAGTTGCTATAGAAAGAACATCCATAAATAAGTGTAACCCCTAGATGGCGCTATCCCAGGGGCTACTACCTCTGCCTGATTTGCCACTAACAGGTTGAGGGGCCTGGATCCAATGGCGGGTGCCTCCACCCAGAGGTCAGGGTTTGCAATAGTTTAACTAACTTGGTCACAGCCCTCTGGGACACTGCAACCCCCCTTTCTTCCCACTAGTGGCCCACACAATATATCAGAATTACCTTCACAGTATACACTTACCCCCAGGACTGGTTCAGGCACTGGGACCCCTGTAAAATAAGATACAGTGCAACAATCACAGTACAATACTTTAACATAGACAAATACCTCAGGCAGTATAACTTTGCTGAAACAAGCAGCTCTGATTTATTTAGGGGAATATAACAAGGACAGGGGGAATCAGGTTAATTAGCTTATCACTTTACTCATCTACCTATGGCTCTGTGCACAGGCCTATCCCTACCAGTTACTGTCCCTGGGTACCCAAGCCCTAGTGGCTAGTCCAAACCGTGGCAGCTGGTAGGGGCCCTTTCACACAGAGAAAAGAAAATTAGTTAAACAGTCAGCAGTACAGTACTTCCATTTGGATTCAATGTGGCAATTCAATAAGGAAGCGACCCTGAATTAGTACTCACGACCTCCAAACAAGATAGGGTCCTTCAATGTCAGCAGGGCTACTCTTGAGCTCCACGAGACTCCTCACACATTTATATGGCAAACTGCAACAGGCAAAAGTCCTTTAATGGCAGCAGGATTCACTTGAGCTACACAAGCCTCCTCACACATTTATATGGTAAACAGTAACAGGCAAAAGTCCTTTAATGGCAGCAGGATTCACTTGAGCTACACAAGCCTCCTCACACATTTATATGGTAAAATGAAAGTACTATACCAGGCAGGCTGCTTCTCTATCCCGATCGCATTACTGCACGATACCGGGAGAACATACAGCAGATTCAGTTCCTGACAGACCGAGTGCAATTCAGCAATTTCTCCGGTCTTCTCAGGGGTGAGCCTGGTTTCTACTCTTCAGATATCCTTTGATTCTCTTCACAGGACGGATTCAGTCCTAACAAGCAGTTACACAAGCTGCAGACCGGAACTCGGGGCCTTACACGCGTTTCCCAACTAAAACTGCACACCGAAAAAACACAGGGCTCCTTCCCTCTTCACTGCCAGAGCTCAACTGAAATTCCAGCAGACAAAACTGGGCACTTCGTTTGAGTTCCTCCCAGTTCTTGGCTGGATTGGCTGTCACTCACAATAGACTGCCCCTGTTGATCCAAAAAAGGCACCGAAGTCCAAACTACATCTCCCAGAGTCACTGCCCATACAATCCTCTTGTGGCTGGCTCAGATTACGAGTCAAGTTCTGATTCGGCCCAAGGCACCATTTTAGAGCTACCTTAACCTACACTGATTGGTCCAGTTCAGCAGTTCAAAACTAGAATGGGGAACTAGGCAAACACAGTTCTGACTGCAAACAAAGCAGGTTAGACAAACTGTATTTTCATTATTACTCTAAATGATTTCTGGCAAACAGTTACATCTTTCAGATTGGTTCCCTTTGCACTCCTAGTGACTGCAGAAATGGAGTGAACTGGCAGCAGCTCGAGTGGTACTCAAGCAAAGAAACACACAGTCCCCCCCATACAAACTAATTATGTCTGCAAGCAGACAGCTCTTAAAGAGACAGTACCAGAGGCTCTAAAAACACTCACAGATAAATGGCTTAAACGCCAAACACCATTCAGGCTTGGAGCATTCAAGCAAGCTCCTGGAAGTCTTTTGGGAACCCCCATTTGCAGGGGGTTTACACCCTTCCTGGCCTGGGAAAGCTTGACGTCCACGTCAAGCAAGTACCCCCATAAGTTTCAACTGCAACCATATACATTTGCATTAGGCTCACACATGTTGTCATCAGTCAATATATCATTTTACCAAGAACACATTTCTGAAACATTGCAGTACGTCACTCTTTACACAGTATTACACACACATTGTACCATAACTCAAGTTATTACCTCTTGTACATGAAACCTGAAGAGAGGGGGCCCTTCCCTATCAGTTGCCTTGGGGCTGGACGGGGCAAGGGCACCATGCTTAGAGGGCAACACAAGTAACTTGGAGTTAGCACTGACGCTCAGTTTGGGCAATGAGCCTGGGACATACACCCTTTATGGACAACATTGAGAGGCAAGTCCACAGGCCTCCCAAGGGAATCATAACTGAGGTGCACCACAGGCTTTACAGCTTGACCAGTCTTTCTAGGGGAACTGTTACAGTCTCTGCACTCTGAGCCTCATTTTCAGCTTTGTCCTCACTTGTCAGGGAGTCTCCATGGGGTAGAGGAGGCTAGTACTTGGGGCACTTTCAGCTCAGGAGTTACAGTTTCTGGAGTCCACAACATTTGGCTTGCATGGAGAGCTTTCGGACACTGGCAGTGGACTGTCAGGGCACTCAAAATACTCTTCTTGTTCTGGTGTATCACCAGTCTGCCCTAAACCATCATTTCCTCCCTGAAAGCTCAAACAGTTCAATCATGCACAATGATTCCATTTCATCTGATCTGATGCTTTGCACTTCACTTTCTGGGAGCATTGGCTCAGGGACAGATGGGGGGCTTAGACAGTCCAGAAGGCCCAGCTTCATCTCCAGTATTGACTAGGGATTGCCCTGAAACAATTGACTCAGTTCGTAAGAAGGGTAGTATTCAAAGTCACTCTCACTTTCTTCTGATATGGACTGACAGTCATGCTCAACTGGGACTTGTGGAGGGAACACTTTAACTCTGCTTCTGTAGGTGCAGACTTTCTTGATCTTTTCTTAGCAGCAGCTCTAGTCACTGGTCAGAGAGGGCATCTTCTGGGGCTCAGACTCAATCAAAATTTGTCAATGGGCAGTAAATGATTTCTATGCATTGTTTTTACATCTTTTGAATTATTCTCAGGCCTTACTTTGTACACTGGCAGATCATCTAGTTTGCCCACTACAATGTGAGGAGATGGTGCCATCTGTCAGCAATCTTGTGTTTGCCATGCAGTCCCAGATTTCTTAGCAATACCCGACCTCCTGGGTTCCTGTGCTTTCACCTTTTATCATACCTTTCTTTGTTGGCCAGATTTCTTTTGCAGCCATGGTTTGAGCCAGTTGTACTTCATGAGTTAGCTGGGCCTTTAACTTTTGCACGCATTCGTAAATAGTTGTCAGCTTGAACCCCATCAGGAGACCCCAAAACACACATCTACCGGTGGTCGAGCTTCTCTTCAAACATCAGGCAGTAGGGGAGAACCCAGTGGCATCACTTTGGTGCAGTTATAAGCATGTACCAGGGTGCTAATTTGTTGGCTCCATCTGGAGCTTGTCCTTTGGGTGCAGGGTGCCTAGCATATCTAAAGTGCGGTTGAAACGTTCAGGCTGTGGGTCCCCTGGGGGTGGTAAGGAGTGGTTCTGGACTTCGCCTCCCCAAGAAAGCATCTCTTTGATCAGGCGACTCTCAAAGTCTCTCCCTTGATCAGAATGGATTCTTTGTGGAGCCCATAGTGAACATAAAGTTTTCTACAAGTACTTTGGCCACAGTGGATGCTTTCTGGTCTTTGGTGGGGAAAGCTTGGGCATATCTCGTGAAATGGTCAGTGACCACCAGCACATTACTGATAATTCTTTGATCTGACTCCAAACTCAGAAAATCAATACAGACCTGCTCCATGGGTGCACTGGTGGTGATGTTAACAAGGGGGGCAGCCCTCTGGGGCAAAGCTTTCCTCTGTAAGCAGTGACTACAAGTTTGAATGTGTTGCTCCACATCAGCCCCCATCTTAGGCCAATAGAATCTGGACCTCACCAAGTCAAGTGTTCTGTCTATACCAAGGTGCCCCATGTGGTTGTGCAAGGACATCAGTACTGAGTCTCGAAAGGCAGTGGGCAGCACTAGTTGTTGTTTGTCTACTTGTCCCCCTCTGTCTACTGTTCCTCTGTATAACAGTTTATTGATCAGTTTCAACTTAGGACCTTCTTTGTATAACAGTGCAGTTCTCAAATCAGTGGATCATAATTTGGACACATCTTTTCCTGCATAGAGGGCTTCTAAAGCTGCTTTGATCATGGGATCGCGATATTGAGCCCGCCAAATACTGTCATTGTCCAGCTGAGGCAGTGCACCAATGTCTGTTGCAGAAAAGTGGCAATAAGCAGCAGGTATGCAATTCTTAGAGGGTCCCAAGCAATCCACCATGCAGTCCACTGCGTCCGTGGACATTGTTCCTTCCTGTCAAACTTCCAGCAGAGTGCCGAATGTCAGGTTCTGCCAATCTGACCCAATCATTCTGGAAACAGGCCTCCGGGAGAGCATCAGTATCTATGTGGTTCAGACCTGCTCGGTATTCAGAGCATAGTCATATGTAGATAATGCAGAAAGCCACCTATGGCCAGTGGCATCCAACAGCTGAGGTCTGCACATAGGTCAAGGATTGTTGTCAGTTTTACTAGTATTTTAGCCCCATACAAGTACTCCTTGGGTGGTCCACATAGTCCACTTCAAAGCTAGGAACTCTAACTTGTTACAGGATAGTTCTTTTCGGATGGGTCAGGCTTCTACTGGCAAAGGCCTCTGGTCTCAGGCCATTCTCGTGCTCTTGGTACAACACAGCCCCCAACCCTTGCAAGCTAGCATCAGTGTGCAGGACATAAGGTTTTCTTGGATCGTATAGGCCAGCACTGGAGCATGGGTAAGTTGATATATGATCTCATGAAAAGCAGTCTCACAATCAGAGTCCAGCGGCCCCAAATACTTCACTCGGACGAAAATACACTCTTTCAGTCTTGAGGACGCTGACTTTTGTATTTTTTGTGGGTTGGGAGATACCCTTGAGTAAGGTTAAGTAAAGGGCGGATCACTCTTGAAAAGTCCTTGATGAAACGCCGATAATAACCACAGAATCCCAGGAATCTTTGCAGTTATTTTAGATTTTTTGGGCTGTGGCCAGGTGGTCAAGGCCTCAACTTTACTTGGGTCGGTCTCTATTCCCTCTTGGATACTATGTGTCCCATATACTTTACTGATGTTTGAAAGAATTGACACTTATCAATGGACAGTTTAAGGCCAAAGTCCTCCAGTCAGTCCAATACCTTAAATAATCTGCTCTCATGTTCCTCCAGTGAGCTGCCAAACACAATAACATCATCTAGGTATACCAGGCACTCTAGTAGTTCATTGTCCCCACTGCACGCTCCATCAATCTTTGAAAAGTGGCTGGGGCACCTAAAATCCTTGAGGCATCCTCCTTGAATTCATAGAAGCCAAGCAGACAGATAAAGGCTGTCTTCTCACGGTCCTCTGGGGCCACCGGGATCTCGTGGTACCCACTGCGGAGATCCAGCACAGAAGAGCCACTTGCTCCCGTTTAGGCAGTCCAAAGCATCCTGAATGCGGGGCATTGTGTACTGATCAGGGATGATCCGCGGTTTAAGGTGCGATAATCCGCACATCCTTACTGTCCCATTCTTTTCCTCACTACTACAATGGGGAAGCATAAGGGCTTCTGGATTCTTGTATTACACCAGCAGCTAACATCTCTTGCAGATGCGTCTCACATCATCTATGTCAGCAGGTGCCAGGCGTCGAGACCTCTCACGAAATGGTCTTTCGTCATGCAGCCGGATATTGTGCTCAGCTCCTTGCATGCATCCTACGTTCCATTCCTTTAAAGAAAACACCTGGTCTCTCTGGGCAAGCTTCTCACTGATCCTCACTTTCCATTCAGCTGGCAACGGGGAGTCGCCGAAATCAAACAAGTCAGGCGTTACTCTGTCATTCTTCCTCAAACTCTTGCTGCTGGGTAGCACTGCAGTGTCTGCACAATGCACATTAGCCAGGATGCAACCTCTATTTACTCGAATGTCTCTTTCAGACATATTATGAACTTGGACCATTACCTTCTGGCATAAGCATGGGGTCTAGCGGGCAAAATATCAGGTTGACCAGCAGTCCCTCTTGCAATTTTCCATCACCTGGTGCATCCAACATTAATATTTTATTCTTAACATCCTTTCTGATACGGACCTCTCCTGTAAGGTACACTGGGCATTTGCGCCAGGATCAGAGACTCAGGATCCTTTTTCCATATAATTCCGACCGGTTCCTCTGGTTCTGTTTTTTCAGCATCTCTCTGTGCCTCATAGGCCTTCTTAATTAAAGCCGAACTCTTAAAGCTCTACTAGTCTTTGACCCCTGTTTTTCATAACACAACTGTGCCAGCCTTCCGAACATATGAGCATTGTTCCAATCAACAAAGGACACCATCATACAGTCCAGTGGGGACACACTGGGCTAGGGTCTCTACTTGTTCGCCACTCCAGCCACGGAGGTGGGAAAGACAGCCAAATTCAGATATACCCGGAATAGGGTAGGCCTTTTCACTAACCCCATACATGCAGTCCTTCTAATGGTTGTAAAGGTACGTCTGACAAATGCTTCTGATACCAATCCTGGAACATAATTGTCACTTGGGAGCCACTGTCTAATACAGCTCTTGTAGACACTCCATTCACCTTTACAGTGGTCTCCATGGAGGGACCCACTATTCTGGACCAGTCTGGAGAGGCAGTAGCGGGGGCCTGGGCAACTGACCTTGCCACAAAAGGACGTGAGTTAGCATTTTTGGTGCCCTCACTGGGATCATTTTGTGCACCTCTTAACCACTGATTTGTTCTCCGAAGATCTCCTTGTAGCCTTTATGCAACTTTGTCAGTGTCTTTTGGGGACCAGCATTCCCTCTTCATGAGCCCATCCTTCCCACAATTATAGCAAAACATACTTTCTGGAGTTTGAGCTGGCCGAGGCGCCACATTGGGAGCCAGGGCGGGGGTACTACTAACTGGAAACCTGGGTGCCATCTCTTTCTGCGGCGTGATAAGCATTTGGAGACATCTCGTCAGTTTCTCCACTTCCATGGTCAAGGAATTGAGTTTGGAGCTGTTATCAGCAGGAGATGCATGGGTGGGTACCCCCACCCCCATAGCAGATGCAGTCGGATATAGGTCGGGGCCCGTACTTGCAGGCGTGGCCTTCATAAAGGGACTGTTTTTGAATTCCCGGATCTCTCTCAACAGTTCACCCCATTGTGGCGTATCTTTTTCCTTGTCAGAGCACTCATTGACTGCCAACCTCTGCCCCTGAACTTCACTTGATGGGCCACCCTCAGTCACTCAGGTCGTAGCTGCAGCTATTGGTGCAGGTCCCTCCCGAAGTCGCCTTTTCTCAACTCCTCGAATTTCTCTCATTAACTCATCATAGGAGGGTGGGGATTCCAGTTGATTTGGCAGGCGTAACTGAAGCAACAGCAGTTCTGAGAAGGGGGCAGACTTAAGGATCCTGTCCAGCCTGGTTTGGTCCAGTTCATTCGCTGGCAAACTACCCTTTCTGAGGCATTCTTGCAACAATTTTTCCAGCCGAAATACATACACAGACAACAACTCCCCTTGGTACTGTTGTGCATTTCTTACTCTCCACCATAGATCCTCATCAGAATCTGGGTCTCCATACACATTCTCCAAGGCCTCAAGATAGGCCTGTGCAGTCACTTCAGGTTACTGGCCCGTTTGGCATGGATGGTAGCCAGGGCAGGACATCGGGCTCTCACTAACCCTCTTCGGCTTTCAGCTCTCGAGCATTGCCATTCTAGCACTTGGGGCAACATAAATCTATGCAGGTCTCCCAGTCATCCTCCCTTGGGGGGTGGGAGGTGCCAGAGAAGATCCTCAACCTCTGTAAGAGTCGTGACTAATGGCAGGTGCAGAAATAGGAGTCTGCATTGGTTCAGCCACCATTACGGTACTGGAGCGGGAAGAGGGTGTTGGGGAGGAACACCCCAGGTGGCAAGAATAGTTTCTTCAAGTCCTCCACAGTTTTCCCTACCCCAGCAACCATTTAGCAAATTTCTCCTCAAAGTTTCAGACAGTGGTGGGGGCTCATTCCCCGGTCTTTACTGTCATAGTTATCACTCTCCAGGTAGTGAGGGCTCCCTCTGGGGTAATGGTCTGTGGCACTTTGGAGCTATCTGGGATCCTTAAAATCTACTAGGGCCAGGAAAGTGTGGTGAGCAGATTAGCATGCCGACCCACCACCACAGGGTTTTGTAAACCTTCCACCTTGGAAAGTACCTGTACAGTGTCTGTATTGATACCCAGGGGATGTCCAGGATAAGCATAGCATTTTGGGGTCAATCACCTCCCCAGTACACCACTCCACCAGCCGGTGCACAGCCACTTCTGTCGGGTACCCATTTTTTTCTTAACAGTGTTCAGAATATGGCCACTAGAGGACACACAATCCAGCGGTGAGCCTCCAAGATGTAACCCCTAGATGGCGCTATCCCATGGGCTACTACCCCTGCCTGATTTGCCACTAACAGGTTGAGGGGCCTGGATCCGATGGCGGGTGCCTCCACCCAGAGGTCAGGGTTTGCAATAGTTAAACTAACTTGGTCACAGCCCTCTGGGACACTGCAACACCCATTTCTTCCCACTAGTGGCCCACACAATATATCAGAATTACCTTCACAGTATACACTTACCCCCAGGACTGGTTCAGACACTGGGACCCTCTGTAAAATAAGATACAGTACAATACTTTAACATAGACAAATACCTCAGGCAGTATAACTTTGCTGAAACAAGCAGCTCTGATTTATTAAGGGGGATATAACAAGGACAGGGGGGAATCAGGTTAATTGCTTATCACTTTACTCATCTACATCTATGGCTCTGTGCAAGGCCTATCCCTACCAGTTACTGTCCCTGGGTACCCAAGCCTCAGTGGCTAGTCCAAACCATGGCAGCTGGTAGGGGCCCTTCACACAGAGAAAAGAAAAATTATTTAAACAGTAACAGTACAGTACTTCCATTTGGATTCAATGTGGCAATTTAACAGGGGCGACCCTGAATTAGTACTCACGACCTCCAAACAAGATAGGGTCCTTCAATGTCAGCAGGGCTACTCTTGAGCTCCATGAGACTCCTCACACATTTATATGGCAAACTGCAACAGGCAAAAGTCCTTTAATGGCAGCAGGATTCACTTGAGCTACACAAGCCTCCTACACATTTATATGGTGAACAGTAACAGGCAAAAGTCCTTTAATGGCAGCAGGATTCACTTGAGCTACACAAGCCTCCTCACACATTTATATGGTAAAAAGAAAGTACTATACCAGGCAGACTGCTTCTCTATCCCGATCGCAATTACTGCACGATACCCGGGAGAACACACAGCAGATTCAGTTCCTGACAGACCGAGTGCAATTCAGCAATTTCTCCAGTCTTCTATAGGGTGAGCCTGGTTTCTACTCTTCAGATATCCTTTGATGCTCTTCATAGGACGGATTCAGTCCTACCAAGCAGTTACACAAGCTGCAGACCGGAACTCGGGGCCTTACGCGCGTTTCCCAACTAAAACTGCACACAAAAACACTGGGCTCCTTCCTCTTCACTGCCAGAGCTCAACTGAAATTCCAGCAGACAAAACCGGCACTTCCTTTGAGTTCCTCCCAGTTCTTGGCTGGATTGGCTGTCACTCACAACAGACTGCCCCTGTTGGTCCAAAAAAGGCGCCGAAGTCCAAACTACATCTCCCAGATTCACTGCCCATATAATCATCTTGTGGCTGGCTCAGATTACGAGTCCAAGTTCTGATTCGTCCAAGGCACCATTTTAGAGCTGCGTTAAACCACACTGATTGGTCCAGTTCAGCAGTTCAAAACTAGAATGGGGAACTAGGCAAACACAGTTCTGACTGCAAAGAAACCAGGTTAGACAAACTGTATTTTCATTATTGCTCTAAATGATTTCTGGCAAACAGTTACATCTTTCAGATAGGTTCCCTTTGCACTCCTAGTGACTGCAAAAATGGAGTGAATTGGCAGCAGCTCGAGTGGTACTCAAGCAAAGAAACACACAGTCCCCCCATACAAACTAATTATGTCTGCAAGCAGACAGCTCTTAAAGAGACAGTACCAGAGGCTCTAAAAACACTCACAGATAAATGGCTTAAACGCCAAACACCATTCAGGCTTGGAGCATTCAAGCAAGCTCCTGGAAGTCTTTTGGGAACCCCCATTTGCAGGGGGGTTACATAGAGATACTGGGTAGCGAATAACTGGAAGGGGTGTGGAGGGGTAGTTGCTGGGGAGAGTGGTGGACCGGGAAGACTTTGTCTGTGGATTGGGTCAGGCAGCACTCTAGGTATGGCCCAGTCATGGGCATCTGCAGCTCCGAGTGTCAGTGAGGTGTTTACGGAAGGTGATTTTGAAGGGGCCGATTTTGGGGATGTTTGTGAGATGAGCAGGGAGGGATTTATACCAGGAGGGGGCTCTGGAATGGAAAGATCTTTGGGTGAGTGAGGTCCTGGCTCTCGGCACCTGGAAGGTGGTTTTGGTTGCATTTCAGGTGGTGACCGAGTGGGTGGCCCATTTACGGGATGTAGTAAACGCCGGTGGGGAGAGCCCAAGTAGTGTTTTTTTGGCCAGTATACAGGTGTGGTTTCACAGGCGCTCTTCAAAGGTGAGTAGGTTCGAGGTGGAGTAAAGCTGGCATGTGTGCATTCTGCTGGGGGCACTGGTCAGGAGTCTGCAAGCCTTGTCGATTGAGGTCTGGACTTTGAAAAGGGCAGTGGCTTCAGCAGGTGCATAAATAGGGAGCCCATAATCAACCAAAGACAGGATGGAGGAGGTGATATCCAGCATACTCAGGGAGGCAGTCTTTGTGGCGGTAGAGGAGTCCAATCTGGATGTTCATGGCAGAGGACAGGGAGTTAAGATGGGAGTGGAAGGAGAGAGCTGAGTCGAAGGTGATGCCCAGGTATTTGTATGCTGATACCTGTTTAAGGGGGTGTAGGGTGCGGGGAAGGATGAGAAGGGGGCATTTCTGGAGTTACTTTGGCGGTGGGCAAAAATCATAGATTTCGTCTTCTTGTGGTTCAGAACCAGACGATGGTCAAGGAACCATTTTTAAGCTTGGCTGTAGGTGAGTTGCAGAGAGCTCTGGAGGGTGAGTGGGTCAGGGTGGGAGGCGATGAGGACCACATCGTCGGCATATAGGAGCATTTTGCCCAAGCAGGAGCTGGGGAAGGTGTTTAGAAAGAGACTGAACAATGTGGGGCCCAGGATGGAACCCTGAGGGACACCAGAATGTACAGGTAGGGCAGCTAATAGGGTATCATTGATTTTGACCCATTGGGATCTGGCATGGAGGTAGCTGGAGAACCAGGCCAAGGGGCCAGATGAGAAACCAAGTTGATGGAGGGAGTCAGGCAATAGAGGGTGACACACAGTGTCAAAGACCTTAGATAGGTCAATGAACACTGTCCTGGTGATATCCCCAGAGTCAAGTGCAGAGTGTACTTGCTGAGAGAACTCCAATAGGGCTGAAGTGGTGCTGTGTCCAGGACGGAAGCCATGCTGTTCTGGGCATAATATGTTGTACTTGGATAGATAATCCATGAGTTGGGTGGATACTATTTTTTCCAGGGCTTTAGAGAGTGGGGGGTAGTCAGTGGTTTCACTAGTTCTCCCCTTAATTATTTTAGAATTCTGGGGTGAATTCCATCAGGCCCCATTGCTTTGTCCACCTTCAGTTTTAGGAGTTCTTTCAGAACCCTTTCTTCTGTGAAAGGACTGGGATCGACCCCCCTATCAAGAGTGCTTCTGTTAATTGGATTAGGCACCTCCCCTCTTCCTCTTTTGTGAATACTGAGCAGAAATATTCATTCAGTATCCTGCTTTTCACTGTCCCTCTCTGCCCACCCACCGTCCTTTCTATTCAGCCTCACTATCCCTCCCTTTGTCTTTCTACGTTCCCTGATGTACCTATAAAAGGTTTTATCCCCATTCTTAACCGAGTTGGATATCTTTTCCTCAGTTTGGGCCTTTGCTATTCTGACTTCTCTCCCTGCTTCCTTCTGCCTTAACTGGTATAGCTCTCTGTCCTGCTCCTTCTGTGTTTCCTTATACTTCCTGAATGCTATCCTTTTCTCCCCGACTTTCCCCGCCACCTCTTTTGAGAACCATAGTGGCTTTTTCTTTCGTTTTGCTTATTTGCTTCACACAAAGGCTTGTTGCCTCTGTGATGACAGTTTGGATGTTTCCCCATTGTTGCTCCACCCCTCCTTCTAGCCTGTTTGCTAGTGCTTTTCTAAGGCACTCTCCCATCTTGCCAAAGTCAGCCCTCCTGAAGTCCAGTACCCTCACTTTAGTATGGCTTGACTCTGTAGCTGAGTTTATCGTGAACCACACTGTTTGATGGTCACTTGTTCCCAGATGGCAACCCACTTCTAGATCCGAGATCCTCTCACTGTCCCCATTTGAGAGTACGAGGTTTAAGATTGCTCCCATCCCCATAGTGTTTTCGCTGACTGTATAAACAATGCAGGATCCTGAAATAATTTTGTTTTATCCATCAAGGAGAAGGTGGCTACATGAAGAGCTGGTGCCGCCATGTAAAGATTCAGTAAGAAAGCAGGGCTACCACGGGAAATGGTATGAAGAGAATCAAAGTAATTTATTGCAATAAAAATAAATATTTATTGCACTTTTGCTGCTTTTTTCATTAAGATCAAGTACTCTGATTCTCTTTACACAGTTTGCCGTGGTAGGCCTATTTTGTTTTATCTGTTAATCCTGCCATCACTCCCACATCCCACAATCTTCAGCAGCCGACATCAAAACCAGACAGCAGTCATTGGAGTGTGAGCTAAGCTGCCTGTGGGGAACCATAGATTCAGTGGCATTTTCACTACGACACCACAAGAGAAAGGAACGAGGAGTGTCTGCCACATTGCACAGGAAGAAGACCTTTTGTACCCAAATAGCTGTATTTGAATGACATGGTGCTCAAGTGCTTTCTCGGAAGTTCTTTCTCTTGCCAAACTGCTGGGGATAGTCACCTCGAGACCCTTGGATCACGCACTGAACCGAGGGAAGCTGCTGCTGCAGTATTTTTGTGCAGTCAGGCATTTTTTTCATTGCCTGCCTCTGGAAATGGTAGTCAGGCTGACAGTTGGAGACGAGTTGGTGAGTTGTAGCCAAAAAAAAAAAAAAATGCAAGTGAACTGGCACTCACAGTAATGAGTGGGTCAAAATATGAAGTAAAAAGAAACCAAAGGCAGATTCACTCGAAAAAAGTGAGGAAATGAAGAATCAAGCCATTCAGTGCAAAATAATAAAAGTGTTGCTGACGCAAAGTGCTGGGGTTAATGTCGTCTTTTTTTAGTACTGGATGGCTTGATTCTGTCTTTTTATGTTGGTGTGCTAGCGCGCAACATCTGTAGTAGTGCAGATTTGGAGGCGCGGTCACTGCTAGGCGAATGCAGGGCACGCATCAGTAGGTGCGTCCCTCATTCCCCAATCAGCTTGCATGCCGGTGCCACACCATGAATTCATAATGCGGCGAACACATCTAAGGAAAGGTCCACTGCAATCTGAGCAAAGCTTGTCAGGCGCAGCAGACCTTCTGGCGATGTAACTCGACCACATTCTATGCATGGCGGCCGCCCAACTGCCCGATTTTGGGTGTCATAACCCCGCCCGGCTTCCATTGGCCCCAATGTATGTGCCAACAAGCCCACTCCCCTGTCTGCACATAAGCACTCCCCCATTTGTTATATGCAGAGGGTGCCCAATCCCTCGGCTCTTGCCCACCCACGTTTCCTTGTGCCGGCAAGGGTGCCCAGTCCCTATCGGCATAAATTAACCCCCTTTTGTGGTGTGCCGACGGGGTGCCCAATCCCGTCGGCTGCATCCCCCAGACAGTTAGGTGGACACTGGGACCCCACTCCCAGCATACCAATCCCGGAGAAAAAAAAGCAAAACTGTCCAGCGATGTTTTTAATCCTGTAACACAAAACAGTCCCTCATAGTCTCCCTCCCACACCCGCACCCACCTATCGCACCCTGCTTCCCACCCCCTCACCCCATACTTACCTGTGGAGTCTGGCGCGACGATCTTCGGTGGACCGGGAACACGTCTGCACTCTTCAAAGCCGACCGAGAACTGAGCAAATGCCTGTAAACTGTATAATGGAATAAATAGGGGTTTTTCAACTTTGCTGCATATCTCAGGCATTTTTTTGAATTTTGGCACCAAATTTTCAACATGGGGTCTCTGGGACCCTCCTCATGAATTCCTGCACTGTCATGGCGTTATTTGGTCCCGAAAGGTGATTTCGCAGTCACTGCATGGAAGCACCTTTTGGGAGCGAGGAATGAAACGATAGTGCCAGTTTTCATGAGGGGGGCTCTCAAAAAGCCTATGTTGCAAATTTGGTGGGAAAAATCCAAAAAATGACTATTTTACGAGGGTGCGTTGCACAGTTGCTAGGATAGGTTTAGAAATATGTTTCAACTTCAAACGAGTGGTGATCTGTCAGGACTTCTGAAAGATTTGCAGCTGCCACAAGTACTGTCCCAGTCAGTTCCTCCATTAACAGCTCTCGTTACTGAATCTGAAGTTAGGCAAGCTATTTCTCAGATGAATTCTGATTTTGCTCCTGGATTAGATGGGTTGGGGGTGGGGTTTTATAAGTTTTTTCTTGAAGACTTGGCCCCAGCTTTGGTTTTGCTTTTTAATCATATGTTGCATTCTGCCAGTTTTTCTGCCTTTATGCAGGAAGCTGTCCTGGTATTACTGCATAAAAAAGGTGCTCACAGTAAACTGGGGAATTAGAGACCATTGAGTCTTCTTAATACTGATAGGAAGATTGTGGCCAGGATATTATTGAATAGATTGAGTACAATTTCTGATGGTTTGATTAGTCCTGCACAGACGTGTGCAGTCCTGGGTAGACAAATAAAGGCTAACCTGATAGTGCTTAGGGAGCTGTTTCAGCAGGCAGATTCTTTACATCTCTCTGGGTGGGTGGTGAGTGTGGATCAAGAAAAAGTTTTTGATATGATTTTGCATAAGTTTTTATTTGATGTTTTGACAGCATTTGGTATCCCTGTTATCTTTGTTTCCTGGATTAGAACTCTTTATAGAGATATTTCCTTGTGTCCTAATATAAATGGGTGGTATGGTAAAAAAGTTATGGTTGGGAGAGGGGTAAGACAGGGTTGCCCTCTTAGCCCCCTTTTATATGCTTTCTGTATTGATGTTCTTAGACTTATACATTTTAATCAAGATATTCAGGGTATACGGGTACCTGGTTCTGGTTTTCTAGTCAAGGCTTTGGCATTTGCTGATGATATGGTACTTACATTAGGGATTGACACAAAGGAAGAGGCCCTTTTTTCAGTATTGCAGAGATATGCAACCGTGTCAGGTTCTAGGATTAATTGGAATAAGAGTCTAGGTATCTCCCAGGGACATACCCCTATTCCCACTTCTGGGTCTATAGGGGGCTTTAGGATTATGGATGAAGCCTTGACAATCCTTGGGGTACAATTTGGAGGTTGGGATATGGCTTCTATGAATTGGATGTTGCAGTTTGGGAAGGCAGAACATCTGGTTCAGGGTTGGCAGAATAAATTAATTTGTAAGAAAAAAGGGTACTTTTGATTAAAACTTTGCTTCTGCCTATCTTTTTATATATTAGTTATGTTCTTCCACCTCCCCAGGGATTATTTACTAAATTGTTGAGCATTTTTTTCATGCATTTTGGGGATCAAGGTTGAACCTGATAAAGAGGGATATTGTTTATAGGCCTATTTCAGAAGGTGGTGTTGGAATGGTTCCTCCAATTGCTTTTTATTACAGTGTATTTTTTAGTTATAATTTCAGTTTAGCTCTTCGAACCGTAACTGCCTTATGGTGTCCTTTGCTACTAGAATGGATTACACCACATCTCAGACTTTGGGAATTAGGTAATGCTAAGTTATTTGGGAAGAGATCCTCATTGCCAGAATATGGGGTAGATAATTTTAAGTTGGCTATAAAATGGAAGATTAGTCCACAGGATATGTTAGTATTGAATAGGAAGGATATATATCATAAAATTCTGGATACTGAGTGTCATTCTTCTATAGAATTTCCAATGTGTACCTCTGTGCAGCATTCTTCTGTACTACGGCATTTATGTAATCCCAGAATACCTGCCAAAATGTGGGATTGTTTATAGTTGGGGAATTTTGGTAGACTTAGTGTCAGAGGTAATCATAAACACAAACAGTTGGCTGATCGGTACTGACCTCGGATATCTTGTTATCAAATTGTAGAGACTCAACTTCATTTATTTAAGGAATGTATGTCTGTGGCAAGTTTTTGGGATTATTTAAGTGCAAACTGGGGCGAGCCTGAATTTTCGTTATTAACTATTCTGACATAATGTATGGTGGTAAACAGGTTTTGTGTTCAAAATATGATGCAGAAAATACGTATGCGATCTTAGTTACTATTCGTTATCATTTATGGGAAGCTAGATGCTTAGGGGTTCTACAGCAAAAATGGGTTTCACATATGGACATATTAGTGGGTATTAAGAAATTCTTAGGGGAGATTTTACAAGCTGATGTTTTACGTTTCACTAAAGAAAAAATTGGTTGTTTATGGATTCATTGTGCTACATGGTGTTCATTTTTTTATCCTGTACTTAGTTGTTTTTGATTTGTGTTTTGGAACTGCCTTGTCTGTTTCTGTTTACTTATGTTTGTATTCTTAGAATGATTTTTGTTATGAAGCCCTACTTTTCAATAAAATTCCCCTATTCTTTTCAATAAGTGCCATGGGATCTTTAGCACCCACCTGAACTACCACCAATCCAGGCAGATGGGACCTCGGTTTAACATCTCATCCGAAAGACGGTACCTCAGAAGTGCAGCACGCCTCTCATGCTGCACTACAGTGTCAGTACTGGGATATTAACCCAAGTGCCAGATGTGGGAACTGAACCCACAGCCCTCTGATCTCCCGGCCTCTGAGGCGAGTGTGCTACCTACTGAGCCACTGACACTGTCCATGTGCCCTGCATATCACCTGTGCCATGTGAAATAAAGGATTTCTGAGAGGTAAAATGAGTGAAGTACCTCGTAATGTGTGACAGTTGAGAAGTATGCTTGTTACTGCAGCCACCATTTTGCTGCCCAACTAGCCAATCATGAACTGGGATTTCAGCCAGAGACTCTTGGGAATGTAATACAGACTTGTGGGAGATAAACAGAGACAAAGTTTGGGCACTCAAAATCCAGCCAATAAAAAGGCTAGAACTGTTTTAGGCAGTTTGAGCAGCCAATCAAAGTTTAAGGATATTGTCCTATATTTAAGAGGGACAGGTTGAATTTCAGGTCATTCTCAGTGAGTCAGTGAAAAGCCTGAGAGAGATCTGTTTGGGTCTCCATCTCGAGCCTCCGAGAGGAACCTGTGTGTTTTTGCATGAGGGGCCTGTTTGCCTCCTGCGAGTGGTCTTCAATCTACAAGGGGATTGATCTTCAGGGACTGCCTGTCTGCAGATTAAGAGGTTTGCTCAGCAAAGTGGCTGTAATTGCAGACCGGCATAAAACCAAACTGAGAGGTAGAGAATTAAATGCTGTTTCCATTAAATGTGCTGAATGCTTATCGTGGGTCAAGGCCTACTGTCCAGGGCCCCTTAATTGCCAAAAAGGAGCCCACCTTTACCAGTGACCGAACTGTCTGCCAGCTGGAAGGGTCACCAGTAAATAAACTGAACTTTGCTAGAGACACTTTGTTGAACTTGGGCCTTTGTCCTTTCTGGCCCATGCCGCCTGTTCTTGTGCCAGCTCCAGTGTTACCGTCAAGAGACCAGCTTTGGAAATCCAACCCCTTCACAGAAAGTCATTGCAGGTTGCAGCCACCTTCAGGGAAAGGCTGTGAAGTTGAGGTGAGTCATGACGGCCCAGCTTCCCCATGTGCAGCAGCTTCCAGCATCAGGTCTTCATTTAGCCAGGTCATCCTGAATGGACTGGTACAGTGAGTAAATCCCGCATAGTTCTTACAGCAATCATCTTGGTTTTCTTGTGGTATCATCTAATTGTTCTCAGCTTAATTACAGTGGTTTTCAATAGACTGGGATGACTGGCTGTAGATACAAATAATTTGTCTTGCTTTGCATAACTTAATCACTTTCTTCAAGGGCCCCAATGTCAGCTGCAACCCCGGGCAATGATCGTGGCCAGCCAGCATAGATCCTGGGCACCCAGCAGCTAAGGGACTGTTTATCATAGCGACTAAACTAAATTGCATTTATTAACCTGGTCTCCAAAATAGTAATCATTTGCCTAAATTTGCTCCCCCTCCCTGTTCACATCCCCTTAATAAAACTGATTTGCTGTGTTACTTTGAATCTGTCTTGTTGGCATATTGTTACTTGGCTTAAAAAGATAAGCTATTTACTGAAAGTGTTAAAAGTGTATTGTGAAACTGTCTGTACACGGGGTTGCAGGGCGCATACCAGGACCAGAGACCCTGCTGGTAAGTGGGACAATGGTGAGCCTATTGTCATGCATATTGCAAACTGTATGGTGAATACTGTCAGGGGTCAGTGTCTATAGCTGAGTAATTGGTCACTAGGTGGGATTGTGGGTGGTTATAGCTTCCCAGAGGGCTATACCAGTCTAGACAGAAACCCACGTAATTATTACTCTGGGTGGAGGCACCAAAAAAGTATTGTGTTTACTGTGGGTAGCAAAATCCCAGTACTTGTCAGTTTCGAACCCAGGTCCCTCAGCTTGTTGTTAGGTAGACAGGCAGGGGTAGTACCCCTTAGAGTTGTGCCACCTTGGGGTTACAATTAAAGCCATTTTAAAATGTATTTTGTTGTTTCTTATGGCTCTTCCTGTCCCCTACCCCAATATTCCAGGTTACCATGGCTGCACCTTTCCTCTGGCCAGGGGGGGCAGGTGAGTGGCTGTCTTCAAAGTCAGTTTCAGCAGGCTGCTTGATGGCCCAGCGGTAACGTGTCACAACTGCAGTGCTGTCGACCTGGGTTCTGGAACAGACCTGGGAGCTGGTTCAGGGGATGAAGGGTGCCATAGTGACTGCTGGGGTGGGCCAGAGAGACTGTCTCCTCCACAGGGCTTTGCCGCATGCATGTGAGGCTTGATGGGGCACTGCTCAGTGTCAGAGGGAGTTGAGCCCCACTCTGTGTGGATTCTTACTGGTTCAGTGGTGGGGGAAGTGGTTGATGAGGCTGGGAGGTCGCTGGAAAAAGGCCTGAATTGGAAGCAAAGGTGGCAGCCAGAGGGCAAAAAGAAAAAAAAGACAATTTCAGTGCTGTTCATTAGTTGAACGGTGGGTTGCACAAATGCTGGATAGCCTGTGTTCACCCACCTTGGGAGCTGCCTGCATCACCTCCAAGATACACCCAGTGCCCGGCCCCAGCATGGGACTCTGGGACTTAAATAACTTCACAACCTGCAACAGCCAATGAAGTTGCACCTAGTGATGATGACAATGACGTCAGTCAACAGTGAATGCTGGATTGATTAACTAATGTGACATCCTGGTGCACTTGTGGCCACTTCTGCTCCATGTACCTACTCTCCATGAGTGGCTTTGTTCTTAAGAAGTTGTACATAAATTGTGTGATGAGTTACGTGGTTTGATATGTATCTCTGAGCACCCCCAATTTCTTCTTGGTGGCCTGGATCCTTTTGCTGTTCATTTGGCACTGACAACAATATGTGCTTGTTATAGGCATCCTTAACCTCCCGCTCCCAATAAGTAACTAGAGCTCTGCTTCAATACATTGCACAGTTTTTACATGTCCCCCTCTCCCAGGACTACATGTCACCTACCTTCCCTCCCCCCCGCCTGGGACTACATGTCACCTGTCCTTCCTCCCTGGCACTTGGGTACATATCACCTGCCTTGTCTCCCTGCCCTGGGTATACATGTCAGCTGACCCCCCGGAAGTAGATGTCACCTGCTCACCCACCTTAGCCTGGGACTAGATGTCAACTGCCCCCCAACCCTGTCTGGGACTGCATGTCACCAGCCCCCGGCCTGGGGATGCATGTCACCTGCCCTGGTATACACCCCCTGACAGCGGGGTCCCCACAGCGACAATAGCACCCGTCGCTGTAGGGGAACCCATGGAACCTGGCACTGTCTGTTGGGGTCCTGCACCCCCCACCAGAATCAGTTCCACCTGAGTTGAGAATCCTGTTAGGGAGGGCTCGGACAAAGCCCCAGAAGAAAACACTTGTTGTTCTCTGAAACCAGCAGCCGACTGCAAAGTGCGGCTCACCTGCTGGATTCCGGCTTCCTGGGTCGCTCGTCATAGATCCACCCGCCTCCTCCCTCTGGCCCAGAACTAGATGGCACTGGCCCTCCCATTCTGGCCTGGAAGTACATGTCCCCTACCTCCCCGCACCAGAAATATATGACAGCTACCATCCCTCCTTAGTCCAGGAACTAGATGTCACCTGCTCCTCATCCATGGCCTGGGAATACATGTCAACTGTCCCACCCACCCCTGGGAGTACATGTCACCTGCCCTCTCTCCCCAGCACAGCAGTTTATGTCACCTGCCATCCCTCCCCAGCCAAGGAATACATGTCATGTGCCCTCCTCCCATGGACTAGATGTCACCAGCCCTATCTCCCTAGCCTGGACTAGCTGTCACCTGCCCTCCCTCCCAGCCTTGGACTACATCACCTGCACCCCCCCAAATCCCTGGCGTGCGACTAGATGTCACTGCCCTCTCTTCCTGGCATGGGAGTGCAAGTCACATACCCTTATTCCCCCTCCCAGATATACATGCCATCTTCCCCACCAGCCTGGGGATACATGTCATCTGCCCTCCCTGGCTCTTGACTGGATGTCACCTGCCCACACTCCCCGACCCAGGAGTGCGTGTCACCCGCACTTCCTCCTCGACCCTGGACTAGATGTCACCTGCCCTCCCTTCCTGGCCCAGGAGTACATGTCACCTTCCCCCCATCTGCATGGGACTAGATGCAACCTGCCTTTCCTCCCGAACCTAGGACTGTATGTCACATGCCCTACTTCCCCAGCACAGGAGTACATGTCTCCTGCCTTCCCACACTGGCATAGGAGTACACATCACCCCCCCCCCCCCAGCCTGGGAATACATGTCACCTGCCCTCCTCTCTCTGGCTGGGACTAGATGTCACTGACCTTCCCATTCGGGCTAGGAGTACATGTCTCCTGCCCCCACATCAGAAATACATATCAACTACCTTCCCCTCCCTGTCTGAGAACTAAATGTCACTTGCCCCCGTCCCCCACAGCCTGGGAATACATGTCAACTACCCCCTCCCGACCTGGGAATATACGTCAGCTGCACCCCACCAGCTTGGGAGTGCATGACCCCTGCACCCCCTACCAGGCCTGGAGATAGAGGTCACCTGCCCTCTTTCTTCCATGGCATGGGACTACATGTCACCGGCCCTCCCTCCTCAGCATGGTAGTATGTGTTACCTGCCTCCCTTCCCAGCCCAAGAATACGTGTCATGTGCCCTTCCTCCCCTTCCCTGGATTAGATGTCATCTGCCCTCCCTCCCTGGCTGGGACTAGATGTCACCTGCCCCCTTCCTGGCATGGGAATACCTTTCACCTGTCCTCCCTGCACAGCCCTGGACTAGCTGTCACCTGCCCTTGCTCCAGAGCCTAAACTAGCTGTCTCCTGCCTTCCCTCCCCAGCCAGGAACTATTTCACCTGCTCCGCATCCCTGGCCTGGGACCAGATGTCACTGCCTTCCCTTTCTGGCACAGGAGTACAAGTCACCTGCCCTTAGTCCCTCACCCACAAATACATGCCATTTGCCCACCCCAAGCCTGGAGATACATGTCATCTGCCCTTCCTCCCTTGCCCTTCACTGGATGTCACCTGCCTCCGCGCTCCGGCCTGGGAGCACATGTCACCTGCACTACTCCCCGGCCCTGGATTAGATGTCACCTACCCCCTTCCCTTGCCTGGGAATACATGTCACCTTCCCCCCCACCTGCCTATGACTAAATGCAACCTGCCTTACCTCCCCGATCCGGGACTATATGTCACCTGCCCTCCTTCCCCAGCACAGGAGTACATGTCACCTGCCCTCCCACCCTGGCACGGGAGTATATGTCATCTCCCCCCAGCCTGGGAATACATGTCACCTGCCCTCGCTCCCTGGCCTGAGACTAGACTATCACTGGCCCTCCCACTCTGGCCCAGGCATGCATGTCACCAGCTCCCCCACCAGAAATACAGTACATGCCAACTACCTTCCCGGTCCGGGAACTAGATGTCACATCCACCACCCACCCCCACCCCAGCGGCCTGGGAATACATGTCAACTCCCCGACCTGGGAATATATGTCACCTGCTCCCCACTAGCCTAGGAGTACGTGTCCCCTGCCCCTCCCAGGCCTTGGAAATAGATGCCGCCTGCACTCCTCCCTCCATGGCCTGGAACTACATGTCATCTACCCTCCCTCCCCAGCATTGGAGTATGTGTCACCTGCCCTCCCTCGCCAAGAAATAATGTCACTTGCTCTCCTTCCCCTTCCCTGGATTAGATGTCACCTGCTGTCCCTCCATGGCCGGGACTAGATGTCACCTGCCCCCCTCCCCGGGGCCTGGGAATATATGTCACCTGACCTTCCTCCGTGGCCCAGAACTAAATGTTACCTGCCCACCCTCCCTGGCATGGGAGTTCCTGTCTCCTGCCCTCCCTAGCCCAAGAATACATTACATGTCATCTGCCCTTCCTCCTTGGCCTGGGACTAGATGTTGCCAACCCCCCTACTCAGCCTTGGAATACATGTCATTTGTCCTCCTGCCTGGCCTTGGAATAGATGTCATCTGCCCTCCTTCCCTGACCTGGGACTACATGTCTCCTTCCCTCCCTCCCCGACACAGGACTACCTGTCACCTGCCCTCCCTCCCTGGCATGGGAGTACATGTCATCTGTGATCCCTCCCCAGCCCTGTTACTAGATGCCACCTGCTCACACTCCCAGGCCCTGGACTAGATGTCACCTGTTCTCCCTTCCCACTCTGAACTAGATGTCATCTGCCATCCCTCCGCAGCCTAGGACTTGATGTCCCCTGCCCCCTCCCATACTGAGAATACATTCCACTTGCCCCCCCCCTTCGGCCTCGCAATACATCACCTGCCCTCCCTTACCAGGCTGGGACTATGTCACCTGCCCTCCTTTCCCTGCATGAGAGTAAGGGGAACACTGTTTAACCAGGAGTAGCACACTAAGCCAAAGCTTGTTTCCAGGTGCCACCTGGGAGAACAAGGCAGTTAAGTGACTTGTTCAGGATCACACAGTATGCACCTAGGCGGCTGTGGGATTCAAACCCAGGTCTCCAGATTTGCAGCTCAGAGCCTTAACCCACTGCGCTATACTGCCTCCACTATACATATCGTCTGCCCTTCCTCCATGGCACAGGAAAAGCCCTTCCTCCCTGGACCTGGACTACATGTCAGCTGCCCTCCCTCTTAAGCCCTGGACTTGATGCCACCTGCCCTCCCTCCCTGGCCTGGGAGTAATGTCACCTGCGCCCCCTTCCTGACCAGGGCATAGATGTCACATGCCCTCCCTCTGCGGTCCTGGACTAGATGTTACCTGCCCTCCCTTTCCAGGCTGGGACTAGATGTCACCTTCTCCACCAGCGTGGAAATACATGTCATCTGGCCTCCCTTCCCAGACCGGACTAGATGTCACCTGCCCTCCCTCCCTGGTCCAGAAGTACATGGCACCTGCTCCCTATCCTTGGCCTGGGGCTAGATGTTACCTGCCCTCCCACTCTGGCCCTGAACTAGATGTCACCTGCCCTGCCTTCCTAGCCTAGGACTAGATGTCTCCTGCTCCCATCTCCTGGTTGGGAATACATGTCACCTGCCCTCCCTCCCCTGCATTGGAATACGTGTCACCTGCCCTCCCTCCCCAGCCCTGGACTAGATGTCACCTGCCCTCCCTCACTGGCCCAGGACTAAGTATCAGCTGCCATTCCTCCCTTGCCCAGGACTAGATGTCCCCTGCATTGGAAAGAACATAGGGGAAACAGGAGATTCGGGGGGCAGCCAAAAAAACAGCCAAAATTGAGGAGAAAATCAAGAGAAACAGGAGAGTTGGAAACTATGAGCTGTCCTTACCTTGAACCACACTATATATTGATTGCTATTTCCCATGTGTATTGTTCAGCACAAGCGTTAGCACTGGCAGGTAATAGTCATGACTAGCTGTTATGGGACTGATGCTGTGATATGCCTGTTTCTGTTACTACTATGCGTGATTGTGGTCATGCTTAATTTGAAATGCTGTTTTGTCCATGCTGTATTAACGTGATACCCCCCCTGCCCCCTGGCCTGGGAATACATGTCATCTGCACCCCCCGGCCTGGGAATAAGCGTCGCCTGCCCTCCCTCTCCTGGACTAGATGTCATCTGCCCTTCATCCTTGGATGGGGAATACATGTCACCTGACCTCCTTCCATGGCCCTGGACTAGATGTCACCTGCCTTCCATCCTCAGCCCAGGACTAGATGTCACCTGATCCCTCTCCCTGCTGCTGCTGGCCCGGGGAATACATGTCTCTGCCCCCCCCGGCCTGGGGAATACACATTCTGCTTGCCCTGCTTCACCTGTTCTCCCTCCTCGGCTGGGAGTACATATTACCTGACCTCCTTCCGTGGCCCTGGACTAGATGTCACCTGCCCTCCCTCCCCAGCCCAGGACTAGATATCACCTAATCCCCCTTCCTGGCCTGGGAACACATGAATATATGTCACCTGCCCCCCCAACCTGGGAATACACATCACCTGCCCTGCTTCCCCTGCCCTGGACTAGATTGCACCTGCCCTCCCTCCTCAGCCAGGGAGTACATGTCACCTGCCCTCCTTCTGCAGCCCTGGACTAGATGTCACCTGCCCTTCCTCTCCAGCCTGGGACTAGAAATCGCCTGCTCCCCCTCCATGACCTGGGAATACATGTAGTAGTAGTAGTAGCAGCAGCTTTAGTTGTTTGTGTTATCCTTCCCCAGTGGCCTAGTGTGCCATTAAAAAGACAGTGAAATACAAAAATATAAAATACTAAACAGTCTCAACTCTGTTCAATACAATTAAAACATTTAAATAAATATTTAAATACATATAGCTGATCTTCTTATTTAATCCCCAAATGCTTACATAAACAGAAAAGTTATTCAGACCCCATTTAAAGGCCTTAACCGGGGGAGCCTCCCTCAAAGTCCTAGGCAAGGAGTTCCATAGGGTCGGGGCTGCCACCTCAAATGCCTGGCAGTTTTAATCTTGTGACTACCAGGAGGCCTTCCTCGGTGGAGTGGAGATGGCGGCTAGGAATGTGAGAATGTCACCTGCACTCCCTGGCCCTGCACTAGATGTGAACTGCCCTCCCTTCCTCCCTGGCTATGGACTAAATGTTACCTGCCCTCTCTCCCTGGCTCTGGACTAGATGTCACCTGCCCTCCCTCCCCGGACCTGGACTAAGTGTCATGTGCCATACCTCTCCAGCCTGGGAATATATGTCACTGTCCTCCTTCCCCTGCCCTGGACTAGATGTCACTTTCCCTCCTTCCTCGGTTGGGGAGGACATTTCACCAGCCCTCCTTTCTCAGCCCTGGACTAGATGTCACCTGCCCTCCCTCCCTAGCCCAGGACTAGATGTCACCTGCTCCTCTGCCCCGGCTGGTTCCATGTCAGTATATCGACAATAATGTTGTCGACATCCCTCAACAGTGACAGGAACAATGCCTACAGCCTGACATTGTTCTTGTCAGGCAGCACGCATTTATTTTTGAGTGGGGTCAGGCCACTGCACCCCCCACGTGGGGAGGCTGTACCCCCCTGCACCCCCCATCTCTAAATAACTAAATAATATGTATATTGTTATATATTAGCACTTATGTCATTGTATTACTGTTTATGTTATCCCTGTCATTGTATTACTGTTTATGCTACCCTTGTCAATGTAATAACACTTGCACTTCTTGACCACTCAGGTCCATCTTGTAAATGAGCTATGCTCAATGATGTTCGACTGATTAAATAAAGATTTTGATTGATTGATTGATTGATTGAATAACCAACTTCTAGTCAGAGTTGGCTTGGGGTGGGGGCATAACACTGGAAGACAGAGTGCTGGTGTACAGTGGGACCATCACAGCGCCCTGCCGAGATTTGTCGCTGTGATCGTCTTCACCGTAAAAAAGTCGATGTGCTGATGGTACACCTCCCCGGCCTGGGAATACGTGTCACCTGCCCTGCTTCCCCAGCCCTAGACTAGATGTCAACTGCCCTCCTTCCCCGACCTGGGAATACATGTTGCCTGCCCTCCCTCCTGCCCTGCATGTCACCTGCCCTCTTTTCCCGGGCCAGGAGTACATGTCACCTGCCCTCCCTCCCTCTTTCCCCAACCCTGGACTAGATGTCACCTGTCCTCCCTCCCCAGCCCATGACTACCTGTCACCTGCCTTCCATTCCTGGCATGGGAGTACATTTCACCTGCCCTCCCTCGCCTGCTTGGGAATACATGTCACCTGCCCTCCCTCCACAGCCCTGGAATAGATATCGCTTGCCCTCCCTCCTTGGTCCTGGACTAGACGTCACTCACCTTCCCTCCCCAGCTCTGGACTAGATGTCACCTGCCTTCCCTCCCTGGCCCCCCGGACTAGATGTCACCTGCCTCCCTCCCAAGCCTAGAAGTACATGTCACTAGCTTCCTGTGACAGGGTTGGATAAAGCCTTGTCCCATTTGTTATGCAGAGAGTTAAAAGGAAGGATCTATTTTGTCCTCTCCTATTTATGCCACTTGTCTGTCTCTTGCCTGTCTGATTACACAGTCACAGGGTTTTAGATAACTGATACAGCATTGCAAAACGCTAAACAAAGCGGGGTAATGCTAACCATTTCAGAAATGCTTGGCAGTAGACTGCTAACTAGGGCTGTGCAAATACCTTTTTCGAGATATTCGGCGAATATTGATTGATGGTTCCCAGATATTATCGTATTCGTATTCGGTATTTGTATTCGGTGTTCGGCTAGCGAAAATGCCTTCTTAGAGAACGGGCATACAAGTCCTTTAAATGGCTTCAGGGAGAGCAGGATGAGCTCTTATGGCACTTTGGCTTGTACACTGGTACCACAGGCTTCGTTTGGCATTGCTGCTTCAGTAGGAGGATGCAGAGGTCGTGGCACTTTGGATTGTACACTGGTGCTACAGGGTACAGGCTGCCTTGTCCCACTGCTGCTTCAGGAGGAGGATGCAGAGGTCACAGCACTTTGGCTTGTACACTGGTGTCACAGGCTGCCTTGCCCCACTGTTGTTTCAGGAGGATGATGCAGATGTCATAGCACTTTATCTTGTACACTGGCGCCACAAGCTGCCTTGTCCGATTGCTGCTTCCCGAGGAGTATGCAGATGTCATGTCACTTTGTTTTGTACACTGGTGCTACTGCCACACAGGCTGTCTTGTGCTGCTAAGGCTTCAGGAGGAGGAGGAGGCAGAATCCATGGCACTTTGGCTTGTACACTGGTGCTACAAGCTGTCTTGTTGGGTACGGTTCTGTTGTGGAGGAGGATGCAGATGTCATGTCACCTTGGCTTGTACACTGGTGCCATAGGCTGTCTTGTTGGGTGCGGTTCTGTTGTGGAGGAGGATGCAGATGTCATGGCACCTTGGCTTGTACACTGGTGCCATAGGCTGTCTTGTTGGGTGCGGTTCTGTTGTGGAGGAGGATGCAGATGTCATGGCACCTTGGCTTGTACACTGGTGCTACAAGCTGTGTTGTGCTGCTGATGCTTCAGGAGGAAGATGCTGATGTCATGGCACTTTGGCTTGTACACTGGTGCCACAGGCTGTCTTGTTGGGTACTTTTATTTATTTATTAGATCATCGGTTTACAGACCTTTGAGTCATAGACTCATTTACAAAGGCACCTCGTCAAGAGAGCAATACACCACAACAAACAAAACAGTACAGTACATAACATTTAGTTTAAAAAAGCAACCAGTGTTACAGGCATTCACTGGTGGGACACGCTTGGTAATAGGTAGATCACAGTAGTTCTGTTGTGGAGAAGGATGCAGATGTCGTGGCACCTTGGCTTGTACACTGGTGCCACAGGCTGTGTTGTGCTGCTGATGCTTCAGGGGGAAGATGCAGATGTCACGGCACTTTGGCTTGTACACTGGTGCCACTGCCACAGGCTGTCTTGTGCTGCTGATGCTTCAGGAAGAGGATGCAGATGTCATGTCACTTTGGCTCATACACTGGTGCAGGAGGGCAGGCTACCATGTCCTGCTGCTGTTTCTGGAGGAGGAGGATGCACAGGAAAATAGTTCATCATGGGCATTCCGTTCAGTTTCCCATAGGATTCAACTGGAAGTATAAGAAGACATAACTGTCATTTATTGTTCTTGGGTGAAAAAAAACTATGTTTACTACAAGAATAAAATATGCCAGACCCTTAAATAATTGTGGCCTTTAAGAAAACCAACTAATAAAACATAATTATGCCCATAGGACGACAGTATAATTTCAATAGGCTTAACTCAGTCAATACTGGTATTTAACTGACAGTCTACATATGGGCACACTCCTCTTAATGGGATTGGGTATTACAGGAAACACACATGACAAATCATGAACTAATTCTGTCCTTAAAAAAAACTAATAAAACATAATTATGCCCATAAAACACTATAGCTTTACTCCATCAGGCCAACATACATATTCAAATCTTACCTTCGTAGCTGAGAATGATGTCTGTTAGGACGGCACTCTTGCATGACGCCCATTCTGCCCATGATGTGTGACCACAAAGATGCCTTTAATGAATGCTACCTGTTAGGGACACATAATGAAATGAAGTGCTTCCAAATGGCCTGTACACATCCATGAAGTCTCCCTTCTCATGTGGCCATCAGATGATTCAAAATCAGTGGTCACTGGTCAGATGGCTCTATTTCTTCTTCTTTTTTTTATGTATTGCTTTTTTGGTTTTTCTCCCATCCCATGCCCTGCCCACACACCCCCCTGATGTGACATGCACATGTGGAGATATGTGCAAGCATGCCTTGTGGGACACCCCACCCTGTCAGTCACCATGTTCCACCTACGCTCGTTGCTGGGCCTTCACACTGCTGTGGCAGGACTACAGATGGGCACCCCCCCCCACCCGGGAGAGGAGAGCAGGTGCTCATTCCTACTTCTGCTCCCCAAACCCCACCAGCCCAGCACACTGTGGTGACCAGAAGTTGTTCCCGAACGCATGTCACCTGCACAGCATGAGGTAAGGTGTCCAGCGCCTCAGCCCTCAGTGACACTGGGCCAGCCTACACTGTTTTATTTCAGTAATTCTCACACAAATACTACCAAACAGAAAGAAAAACAATGAAATGACTGAATACTTACCTTCGCAAGTCATACACAAAGTGCTTTTCAAAGAGTCCATTAGACTCGTGATAAAATTCCTGCAGGGTAAAAAAAAAATAAAATAAAATAAACATAAATAATAACTGGCTTAGCCTTTTTCCCATAGGGAAACCGTGGTGTAATTTGCCATTATAAAGGAGCATTATAATGGCAAACATGCACACGGTTTCCCTCGCTCTGTGCATGCCCCACTGCTGTTTTTCCCTTCAGAACGCACGCGGCCTCTTCCCCTAGAAGACTGAACTGCCACTTACAATCGGACTCGGCAGTAAGTTTAACTTTAAAAAAAAAAAATGTAAAAAGAACCTGTTTCTACTGCTCAGCCCTCCAAAAAAGTTTTCAATTTATTGAAAACGGCACGGTGAGTCACTGTCGCAGACTGGATGGTTAAATCTAACTGGGCGGGCCGCACAGCAGCCTGCATTCATTTTATATAATTGCTGAGGTGAAAAAGACAAACCCAACAATTATATAAAATAAAATATGTGCCTGGGTGTGTGTGAAAACTCAAATTTATACACACCCTCAGGGTTTGATGCTACGCATAAACCCCTCAGGTGTGCGTAAATTCTCGTTACACACCCAGACCCATACTTTATTCTCTATTTAATTTCCATCCAAGATACAGAATTACAGAAATACAGATGCAGTGTTCAATCATAATTTCCAAACCCCTTCACCCAAACAAACATAAAACAATTAAAAGATTTCATACAACTTACTTTTGCTGGTAGCACACAATGAGGTACTTGAAGATGAACAACATTACTCTGGCTTGGGCAGTCATCATCATCCAGACTTCTTTTTCATAATTGTTAGTGATTTTACATGGTAAATGAATACTGGAGTGGAGACTGGTGAGACCACACTGGTATCTGGCATATAAAGAATACAGGATGGGTAACCATGCAGAAACCAGTGTGTTCTGCCACAGAGGGGTCTGATTCCTTGTTGGGAATCAGACCACGAGGTGGCAGAACACACGGTTCTACATGGGATTACCCATCCTGTATTTTTTATAGTGTATGGTGCCCCTCAAATGATTTTTTAAATATTTTTAGGCTTTCAGACTGTATTTACATCAAGGATAAAGAAACTGGTGTCTCCCCTCGCTAGGAGACGGAGTTAGGTGGTTGCTAGGGACTGGGCATCCCTAACATAGCAGCACACATGCCCATTGGTTGCTGCTCTGCTGTGGGCAGGATTTAGAAAAAAAAAACATGGTGGCCTGATCTCTCGCTTAGCGAGAAACATTTACTGCCCTGAGGCAAAGAAAAATGTAAGTAAAATACATTATCTGGTTGATCCAGCATTTAAATGACAGTGCCCATTTCAGAAAACCGCCGCATTATTTTTTGAGGCTGTTGTGATTAATGTTGAAACGCGGTGGCTTTCTGTTCAGTATTTCAACCCGCGGCTTGAGTTTTCGAATCTAAATGAATGGAACGCTGTTCTGCATGTACGGTCAGTACAGCATTCCATTCATTTTGCTGACTGTGGCAGAACAGGCCTTTTGAAAGGTTGGATTTCTGGTGAGAACAACTTTCCACCATACACTATATTTCAGTCATGGGGAATACTGGAGAGCAAATCTCAGGCATGGGCAATACTGGAGACTGGTGATGCCACATTGGTATCTGACAAATTTCAGGCATGGTCAATACTGGAGACTGGTGATGCCACACTGGTATTCAGCAAATTTCAGGCATGAGCAATACTGGAGACTGGTGATGCCACACTGGTATTCAGCAAATTTCAGGCATAGGCAGTACTGAAGACTGCTGATGCCACATTGGTATCTGGCAAATTTCAGGCATGGTTAATACTGGAGACTGGTGATGTCACATTGGTATTCAGCAAATTTCAGGCATGGACAATACTGGAGACTGGTGATGCCACATTGGTATCCAGCATATTTTAGACATGGGGAATACTGGAGAATGGAGACTGATGATGACAAACCAGATATTACACTTGGCAGGTGCTGCTCTAAGCAACTACTTGGAACATTTATGCAAAGTTATGCTGAGCACCCACCATCTCACATTTCATGGACGCCATAAATGGTTTACCAAGTCATGTGATTATTAAAAAAGCACAACGCCTGACACATTTCGGATCTCAAAAGATCCTTTTTCCAAGGCAATTACAGCAAGACTAAACACTATTACATACACATAAGTGTTGTGACATCACAGTGACATCATAATACAAACAACCTTCAAATTCATTGGATATATTACACCCTGACCACATGATGTGCCCATGTGAAACATCCATTACCTACCCTTGGGTGCTACATATTGTTAAACAGACAATTCCAAAGGTAATACAACACAATGTTATTAAACTGCAGTGCATTACCATTGAAAGTGCAGATGTTAGAAAACATATAATATCAAATACAGTATATACAACAGCATAGCCAAATAATCGTCTATATCATAATGTACAGAAAAGCAGTGGAATGGAAAGGAGGGGAATAAAAGAAGCAAGAAGGGGAAAAAAAGACCAAAACAAAAATTAAAAATGGAGAAAATAAAGGGGGAAGGGGGGAGGAGGTGGAGGAGGAGGAATTTAAGATTTTCACTGTCAGAATCCAAAAGTAATGTAGCGGCAGCAAGCAAGTCATCAATGTGTAACACTTCATTTCCATTTTATTTTCCACAAATATGGTCCGAGATCAAGCCCATAATTTAAGCCAGGAAACTTATTATCTGCCAAAGTTACAATCCAAAACGTTTCTTTATTCAGCAGCACTATATTGACACAGAACAACCACCAAGAATGTCCTGCAGAAGAGCTAAAACACTGAGGGACATCGTTCCAGTACATATCGATTACACTGAACCCAGGTTTAAAAAAACATGGTTAAATCAGCAAATGAAGTGCTGTGTACAGTGCAAAAGACGTCCATCACAAAAATGTTGCAGTTAGTAAAACATTCACCAGCTGTAATGTTCAAAGGGAATAGTCAGTAAAACAGTTGCTTACTGCTAACACCCTCAGGTTATTTACCTAGCAACATGTTCAGTCCCAGCCTTCTATGGGGGTAAAACAACCTGGTGCCTAAAAACTAGTATTTCAGGGCATCAAGAAGGTGTTTCACCCTACGAGAGCAGTTCATAATACAGTAATGATATAGTGCCGCTGAATAAAGCAAAGTTTTGGATTGTAACATTATGAGATAATAAATTCTCTAGCTTAAATTATGGGTTGGATCTCGGACCATTGAGGAAAAGAAAATGGAAATGAAGTGTTACACATTGATGGGTTGCTGGCTGCCGCTACATTACTTTTGGATTCTGACAATGAAAATCTTAAATTTCTCCCTCCCCTTCCCCCTTTATTTTCTCCATTTTTAATTTTTGTTTTGGTCTTTTTTTCCCCTTCTTACTTCTTTTATTCCCCTCCTTTCCCTTCCACTGCTTTTCTGTACATTATGAGATAGGCGATTTGGCTATGCTGTTGTACATATTCGATATTATATGTTTTCAACATCTGCACTTTCAATGGTTATGCAGTGCAGTTTAATAACACTGTGTTGTATTACCTTTGGAATTGTCTGTTTAACAATATGTAGCACCTAAGGGTGGGCAATGGATGTTTCACATGGACACATCGTGTGGTCAGGGTGTATTATATCCTATGAATTTCAAGGTTGTTTGTATTATGATGTCACTGTGATGCCACAACACTTATGTATATATAATAGTGCTCAGTCTTGCTGTAATTGCCTTTGAAAAAGGATCTTTTAGGATCTGAAATGAGTCAGTTGTTGTGCTTTTTTTAATAATCACATGAATTTGTAAACCACTTATGGTGTCAGTGAAATGTGAGGTTGTGGGTGCTCAGCATAATTTTGCAACAAAGGACAGTCATGGGGTTTTTGGAAAAAGAGCAATATATTGAGTGTCATTAACATAATACCAGATACTTACGTGAGCAGGATGCCTTATTTTTACTCACTAGGCTGATAAAATAGCAAATAATACTAAAACCCGAATAATTTTCATTTTACATACAGCTACAGCTAAGGAAACGAAATGGGGTTAGGTAGCAAAGAGTATGACTGCTGGAACCCTGCACTGCATGCACTATAATCTCCAGATTTAAAACATTCGCTGCAGACTGAGATGACAGGAACATATTTTTTAGCATGAAGGCTTGACCTGGTTGTGAAATGAATCTCAAATCTTCCTAACTTGCCTTAACCCAATTAATGGTGCTCTGCAGTTTTATTTATTTATTAAATGTATCTACATATCATAGATCTGGGATGTAACCCAATGAGGCATATGTCTGATTTCCACTGGGGTTAGCAGTGCACACGGGTAACCGGAAAACTAGGCTGTTAGTTTTGGTTCTTGGATCCCACAGTGAAGTTTAGATGTCCCAGTGTCTCCAGTGTATGACAAAGGCCAGTTGGGGAGCTGCTCCTTGACTTACTGGCAGAATTCTTACATAGGATCCAGATGGTTGCAGGTCGGACTCTCTCCCTATTTAGGGTAGTAGTCAAATTAAAGCAATATTATAAGTAATTGATCATTTATGAGGTCAGCTTGCTCTGTGATTGAAAGCTTGTACCAGATATTAAAAGAGAACTGTACTGAACCTGTAAATAATTGTTCCCTGTAGAAGCTGATTTGTAAATACTGGTCCCAATTTGTATTTATTTTATTAATTTATTCTTTGTTCACCAGGTAGGTACACTGGTCCAAGGGGCCGTTTTCAGGCACAACCTGCATCATGGAGATGGCACGCAACAGTACAGTAGGAATGCAGTACATACTGGGCAAAACCATAAACATAGTTAAACAGGACAGCCTTAAAAACCAATATGATTTACATAGTCAGCAGTCAAACATAACAAGGCAAAAGGACTGGCAGGTAACAAATACATAAAATACAATTTCAGAAATTGCTGGAAGAGAAGAGATTCTGTTGCTGTTTCAGCTTTACAGCTTTTTAGTTAACCTAGCTATAGTGTATCTTAAGTCTTGTTCACACTGCGCCTTGCCGCAGTGGCTACTTTCTAATCATTCTGAAAAAATCTTTGTAAGTACAAGAGAGCCACGTTCACATGGCATTGGTGTTGCTGCTGCCCTTTTCCTTTCTGGTGATTCAAGTGTTGTCCCAGTCAGTGTTGGGTGGGTGGGGAATTGTGGTGTTGCAGGTGGTTTAGATGCTCACATGGCACAAGAAACCACCAACACCACTCCACAAACCCAGGGAAAGAGGGACTGTGGTGACAACGCCATGCAATGGAAAATTGCCAAAACAGTAAGGTTCACACATGGGCAGGGGCACCAATCTTGCCACTATGAGCCACTGACAACGGCTCACAGTCGAACATGTGAACGAGCATTTAGTTAGACACAGTAAGTACCATTCTAGAACTGTGTGATATACTTTATGCCCATGCTCAGCTCTTCCATTGTTGGCACAATGCATCCATGTTCTACTATATAACTGTGTGTCTGAAAAGGACATAGAATTTCATTAGACAGTTCTAAAATGATACTGTATACCAGAGTGTAAATCAAAAAGGTTCACTGAGGTTACTAATAGGCACATATAGATGAAACAGAAACAGAATTCGATCTAGTATTTTAAAAATTGCCTTTACTGATAAAAATGACTTTCAAGTTCAGTGAAGCTCTTTTTTTAAACATCACATCTATTCAGTTTTATGGAGCAATACAGTGTTACAGTCCTTATCATAGGTACATACAGTTCAACAGTTATGTCTCTGTTGATCTTCCAGTAGGTGAGAAGTACATTTACTTTCAGATATCAATGGTCATTCAGTAAAGCCCTGTTGCCTGCTAATGTAGCGCAGTTCTCCTTTAATATCTTAGAAATACCTGGTGCAGCTCACAGCCACAGTGTGCAACTGGCTAAACCTTAGCTTTTGTTTATAAAAGCCGGACCGACAGTGCAGCGGTAGGGATTCCACCGGTGCCCTGGGTTCAGGGACAGACCCGACGAGTTGGAGGGCCGGCTGGGGGGGAGGACAATGGAGCGTTTCAGGGACTGCTCTCCTCATCCTCCCTGGGGGGGCAGCATTCGGTGCATGACCGATCTCTGGTGGAGGCCGGGGGGAGCAGCTGCCAGAGCCTGTGTAGTGGGGGGGCATGCTGGACGTTGGCGCTTCGGTGCCCTACATCACTGCATGCCTCCCATGGCAAAAAACAGAAAAAATGCTGGCCCCAAGAATGATGCCCTGCTTCACCAATCCCACTACCCCTGCCCGTGGCACTTGGCTGGTGACTGTGTAGTCCCGTCAGGAATGGCCCAACTCCATGGCCATGCCAGGGAGGAACACCAGTAGTAAAGGAGAGACTACTGAGAACCTAGTTCTGGCTCCATCGGAGGCCTGCCTACTCGGCGGCTGTGACTTGGGGGGGCAAGTCTGGGAGGAACACCAGTAGTAGAGAAGAGACTACTGGGAACCTAGTATCAGCTCCAGAGGCTTGCCTGCTTGGTGGCTAGACCCTAGGGGGCAAGCATCCAAGGTGAGTCCTGGTGGGGGGGGGGATGAGCGAGAGAACAGAGGAACAGTGGCTGAGTTACCGGAGATCCGGCTCACAAAAAAAAGGCTTTCATTTATAAAATGCCAGTTTTTCCTCATACACCGAGGACAGTTGAAAACAATTAGACATATAATCGCAAAACACTTTCACGAGCAAGCATTTACAGAGGATGAATACCCATCATGAGTGTTAACTCCCTAGCTTCGGGCCATCAACACCAGTTAGGCATTAATCCCCTTGGAAGTGTCCACTTGTTTGTGCATTATTTCTCAGATACACACAACAGGGTGTGGTAAATTATATGGTATCATCTCACTTCTGGTGGGTTATGAGGCATGAGGCAAAGCCAGATGTTAAGATTATAAAATGGACAGCAAGTGTTTGAATCAACTCTTAAAAATTAGTTATGACTCGTTATGATATGTAATCAATAAGATACAACAGGTGGTGGGTAGTTATGTGATGATCACATGTCCAGGTGCATTGTGAGGCATGAGGCATTACACCGAGTGCCTTCAGCACCTGAAAGCACAATTATCACATTACTACCCACACCCTGATGTGTCTTGTTTAACTTAAAAAATGAGGAAACTGAGAAATCTGAAAACAATCTTTTATTTTTGTTAAAATTGATTAGTAAAAGATCCCCACCTGTTAATCATCTGTTTTTTTCTACACATTCAGTAGATGGAATGTTTGTTTTTCATGGAATGCAGTCATTCAAACCTCTGCAGAATTCTGCTTGCTGAATGTTCACACCTCTCTCCACAAAAACACACACCACAGAAGGCCCTTCATAAGGCCAGGGATTTAATTTGATTTGGGCAGGGTAGGTAGCAAAGATTTCCCTAGTTAGGCAGGTTAGGCTAGGACGGGGTTTTTGATGGTCAGGAAAGAAGTTCAAGAAAGCAAAGCTATCAGTACTGCTATATTTAAATTGGTGTATGTGTATAAGAAGGGGATTATAAAGGGAAGGAACATTTACTTTACATTTGTTTTTAAACTGAGTTTTATTTTAAGGGCATAGCTTACTTTCTAGTGAAACTAAAGGTGGTGGGCATGTTTGTAGTGGCAGTTAGAATTTTTTACAAAAGGCATTGATAGGTTATTGTGCTATGTCCCAAGTGCCAGCAGTGTTTTTAAAAAAATATGTTGTGATCTCACAGTGTGTGGCTGCTGAGACTACTCAGGATGCAGTTATTTCCTTACCCAGTTTATAAACTGAGTTATCATCACAGGCTAGACATTGCTCTACCGATCAGCCTTTAGGATTTCTCCAAAATTGTTTCATAATTCATATTAGGCAATGGGGCTTAAACATTCAGTAACTTAATTGGTTCTCTACATTCTTAGCCTGTGGCATTATCAACCAGCCCATAAAGCGTGGGTAAAAACTGGTTCCCCTACCCAGAAACTCATATTCGGTATTTATTTATTTAGTTTTTGTTGGCCAGGTGGGTACTCTAGACAACAGAGATGCCTATTTTCAGGTGGTTACAGACAGTAGGTTAATAAGCACCAGTGAATAGTATATGGATCAGACTTCAGCTATACAATTACAAACCAAAGCCATTAGCACAATGTAAATTACTACTGTACACTCAAGAACTGCAACAGTGACTGCAACATCACCAGCTAATGACCAAAGCATAAATAACAGCAGTCTTTTTTTTTAACAAGTACAGTACACTCGCACATTACAAATATAAACATCTTGAAAAAATCTTTGTTTTAAATTTTTTATTTAATTCAGAATTGTTCCATTGAATAATTGCCATAGTACACTTCAGGGTGTGGGATATAGTGGGATATCACCACTTCTCAGATGCATAAGGCCCCCAGCCTATGATTTCATGCCTCATTACCCACCCATGGTATGGCAGTATCCCAGCATATCTCACACCTTATCGTGTATTATTTCTTAATTGTCAAATGGGCAGAAGTCCAAGAATCTTGTTGGCTAATTGAGATTCCAAGCCATGTTGTTATCTCATTACAAGACTTTAATGCAAAAACTGAAGATAAAACATGCATTTTTGTTCTAATTTTGACCATTTGATAATAATAATAATAATACATTTCAGGTTGTGCATTATTATTTCGGATAATGCCACTTCTCAGGTGGTTGAATGCACTGAGCCTGGGGCCTCATGTAGCAGTTACCTGAGGTGTGGCATTATCCTATGACAGCACACATCGTGTTTTATTAGTAGAACACTTGAGCAAGAAATGTAATTTTCTGATTGGCTTGGACCCATGTCAGTATCACATGGTATGCACACAGGTCACCTGTGCCCTGCTGTTGAATGAAGCAGGGCCGGTACATAGGATGCTTTGAGTGAGTTTTTAAAAAAAAGATTTTATTTTGAACATTAAAACAAATTCTGTGCCTTACTGTACAGTGTTTCACGGTAGCGATAAGGCGACTCTGGGTGGTTAGTTCCATATTGGTGATTCTACAGTCATAGTGAACCACATGAAACAAATGTAAGAGATGAGGGGTGAAATTGCCTCATGTTACCACACACCCTGTCGAGCCTTGCTACTTAAACCTTTACAAGTGGCTTCTGACCATGGAATGAACATCTCACCTTATTTGTTGATTTTAAATCACTTGTGTGATTTCAGCCACTCAGCACACAGAGCCACCATAACTCTTATCCTGAGTTCAGTGGTCCCTCATGCAGGAACGTTAGTAGTGGAGTGTTTAACTTCACAGCCAGAGTAGGGGCCGCTTCATTGATTTTTAAATTGGAAAAGAGAAATACTTAAACCTTATTAAAAATCACTATAGCTAATCCAGGTGACTTATAATACTAGTAGGACCCCTGCGGTGCATCTCTTATACTGTAAGAGACTAGGGGTGTGTGAAGTGCGAGTAACAAATAATATTCCCTGAACACCATGAAAATAATGCACTATTTCCTTTTCGTTTTCAGAAAACAAAAAAAAGGAAAAAGGAATAACGATCATGTAACCCCCCTACAAATAAATGAGGGTTCCCAAAACATCTTCCTTGAGCTTGCCTAAATGCTCACTGCCAGGCTGGTGTCCTGCGTTTTAGCAGTTTAAATGTGATTACCAGAGCCTGTATAGCCTCTGTGTACTGTCTCTTTATGAGCTGCTTGATTGCAGCATGAGTAATCTGAGAGGGAACTCTGTTGAAAGATGTAACTATTTGCTGAAAATCATTTAGAGTGATAATGATAATGTAGTTTGTCTAACATGCTTTTTTTGCAGCAATGACTGTTTTGTTTGTCTCCACTATCTTGGTCCTGGACTGCAAATTGAACCAATCAGTTCTGGTGGGACCTAAAATGTAGCCGGACTACAGGAGCTGTCTGAAGTCAAAATCTGTAGGAATTGTAGTTTTGAGCTTTTTGCGCCTTTTTTGCAACTGAATGGGGAGCTCTTGCTTTGACAACCAAATCAGCCAACCAAAAATTTTGCCTACTGTTTAGTGCAGATCTAAGCTGGAAGCTGAAGAAGAAGGAGCTGAAGTGATTCTGAGCAGCAGTCCTGAGTGGATTCACATAGGAGAACTGTGAAAAGGCTGCGTTTTTGGCCTGCATATCTGCCTGCTGCTCCTGAGAGGGAGAGAAGAGAATTATTTTGGACTAAATCCAAGTTTGTGTGACTAAAGTAAGCTACTGAAGTGGGTTAAGCTCAACCTGAAGAAGACCGAAGATTTTGCTGAATGCGATCGGCCTGTCAGGAGTTCCAGCTACCCCCTAGGCTCCCGGTGTGTGCAGAGACTTTGCAATTGTGACCGGGAAGCGCTTTGCCTGGTACAGTAGAATTCCCATACATGTAAATGTGCTATGAGCTGCTAGTGGGTCGTGAGCTAGTTCCCCACTGTGTGAACTGTGTTCTGCTTGCTGGAAGCTGTATCCAGCCCAAAACAGACTGCATCCAAATTTGTCTCCATGCGGTCTGGGCCTTGCTAGACTGGCCCAGCCAGACTACCCACTGTACAGAGAAGCCATCAATGAGAGACCTGCCTTGGGATCAGCTCCCTGCTCCACGCTTGAACTGGAACGACGCCTCTGCGACTCGTGTGGGCCCTGCTTCTCCTGGCATTCCAGATCAGCCACCTGCAGTCTCGATTTTCGGCCAGCCTGTGTCCAGTCTTAGGTATCGTGAGTAAATACCAGGGTAGCTCCCTGCAACAATAGCTTAATCTGAGTGTGTCATCTGATTGTCTTGTTGTTTTGTTTCCTTAACGAACTGAGCCCTCTGGCTCAGGATTACAAATATTGTGCACTGTGCATGTTGTGTTTTCCATCACAGGGCCCCAACCAGCTGCGATGCCGGCCAACCCCGGGCAACAGTCCTGGCTAGCCCATCTCTTCTCCATGTGGGTATCCGGAGGTGTGACTGTGTGGGGGGACTCAAAGCACATGCATAACTGCTTGATTGATATAACCTTTAAGCTAATTAACCTGATTTTGCCCCTTCCTTGTTCAAGTCCCCTGAATAAATCAGATATAGCTTTTTCTGCATGTAATCTGACTGTGCTTCCAGTTTGTGCTCAAAGTACTGTACTTTTGCTATTTGCTGTGCATAACCTTGTTTTACAGTGGGTCCTCAGGGTCGAGCCAGAGGAACCAACCCTGGTGGTAAGTGCAAACAGTGTGGGTACTTGCCTGGTGTACCAGGGGTATTGTGAAAGTGATTATTGTACAGTGTTCAGGCCATTAGAGGGGAAAGAGGGGGGTTACAGTGTCCTGGAGGGCTGTGCCCAGGTTAGCTTGATCACTACCAACCCTGACCTCTGGGTGGAGGCACCAGTTTCAGAACTGAGGCCCCGTAACCTTCTACTAGCCAAGCAGGCAGGGGTAGTAGCCCTTGGAATAGTGCCACCTGGGGGTTACAATCAGATCTTATTTCGAGGGTAACTCTTGCAGCAGGCCACCATTGGTAGGACTACAGCTGCCAGGCACTAGGATCACAGGGAAGCATTCTAGCTATGGGCCACCTGGGCCCCATAGCCACCCTCCTCCGCCGGTCACCATCATGCTGCCACCACAACTGCCAAACAATCTCCCAGGTGACCTGAAGTAACTCTTCTTTGGGTGGGGTGGGTCCCCCCTCCAGGGGAAGAGTGCCCAGAGGCACATCTATTTTAGCCCTGGGATCGGTGGTAGGGTGGTCAACATGGGGCTATACCAGGCTTTTGTGGCATGCCAGGGACCAGTGGCCATTATCCGGTCAGACCAGGGGGCATTTTCCACTTTTCTCAGCCCACCCATTCCACCTTGATTGCCTTGTGGAAGTGGGGATGTGTGGGGGGGGCACGTCAAGGCTACACGTCCCCCTAGCTCATCTCCAATCCACCAGCAGGTGCCGAGGCCCTGCCCACCCCTCCCAAGAGTTAAGTGCCCAATGGATGCTTTGGATCCCCTCCCTGCCAGACTCTGCTCCTGGTATCCAGGCTCGGTATGCGAACCCAGATCGTCAGTGTGCCGAGCGAACCCTTTCATTTAGCACCATGGAGCAGGCTTATTATTTTTTTTATTTCTTTAGTATTTAACATTGAAACTTTAATGTTTTCACCTGATAGTTTATATCTTCTAAACCTTCCACGGTGGGGGGTGGGGGGGGGAGACTCATTCCTACCCTCTGTGCAGGGAAGCCATGACAGTCTGGTACTGGGCTATAGATCACAGCCTGGAACTCTCGGCCATCCATGTTCCAGGTGCCCAAAGTGTCCTGGTGGACAGCCTATTTCGGTCTTGGTTGAGAGCCCACAAGTGGGAACTTCTGACCTCAGTAGTCGAAGACCTGTTTGACAGAGCGGGTCACCCAGAATTGGACTTTTTTGCATTCTCTCACAACTCAAAACTGACGCTTTTATGCTCGCTAGACCCAGGGCCTGGAGCTTTCTGGCGAGACGCGTTGTCCCTGTCCTGGAAAGGGAGATTTCTGTATGCTTTCCCTCCCTTCACACTGCTTCAGAGAGTGCTGATCAAGCTACAGATAGAAGGGGCCATGATGATCCTCATTGCCCCCTTCTGGCCTATCAGATTTGGTTCCCCTTACTTCAATAACTGGCCAGGGAATCCCCGGTCTCCCTCCCCCTGTGCACAAGCTTGCTGTCCCAGGAGCAGGGCACCCTTGTCCATCCAGACCTCAGATCTCTCCATCTCTGTGTGTGGCTCCTGAGGACGTAGCCATTGCCTGCTGTGGGGTGTCCCCCAGAGTGTCAGATGACCTGGTAGTGGCCAGGAAGCCCTTCCCCAGGGCCACTGGCATGATAAAGTGAAAGTGCTTTGCTCTTTGGGCTGCATCCCACCATTTGGATCCCTTCACCTGTCCAGTGGATCAGGTGCTGGAATACCTTTTGTCCCTTTCAAACTTGAGTCTGCGGTACTCCTCAATTAAGGTACAGCTCTCTGCCATCTCTGCATACCATGTACCTGTAGAGGGACATTCCATGGCTCAACTTGACGTCTCGCACCTTCTTGTGGGGCATTCTGCATTTGAAGCCTCCTATCTAGGACCCTATCCCAGCCTGGGATCTCAATTTTGTGTTGGAAAAACGTACACTTTGAACAGGCCGAGTCTTGTGAGCTACACTTTCTGTCATGGAAAGTGTTATTTTTAGTTGCCATTACTTCTTCTTGAAGGATTTCCACATTTCAGGCCCTGATGTGTAAGGAGCCTTATTTGATTTTTCACAAGGATAGGGTGTCTTTGCAAACCAACCCTAAGTTCCTTCCCAAGGTTGTGTCAGAGTTGACATTGAACCAGTCCATCCATCTGCCTGTTTATTATTGGGAGCATTCCAATCATTGTCAGGCGTTGCTCAATATCTTGGATGTGCATAGAATCTTGCAGTACCATACACACCAGTCCAAAGACTCCAGGAAGTCTAATCAGTTGTTTGTTTTGTTCTCCCCTGGGAAAGAGGGCACCCTGGTGTCAAAACAGTGTTTGTCTAAATTCAGTTCAATTCAATTCAATTTTATTTTTAATCAGGAAATACACCATTGAGATACTCATTTGCAAGGTGGTCCGGGGAGGGACACACACATAGTATACATAAAAGGAAAACACTACAGATTTATACAGTAGTTCACACAATACACTGGGTAGTACATAAGGTACAGTCGGATTACTCAGATTTTTACATATCTACATAAGTGTTAGCAGCTAACTGCATAATACGACTGGAATGGAAGGAGGTAAGGGGGAAGGTAGAGCATGATCCATAAGGTGAGGTAGGAATAGTCGAAGATAAGTAGGATGGGGTGGAGGTGTAAGGGAGAGAGGCTCAGGGAGCAGCAGGGCATAGTCAGACAGGAGTGCAAAACAAACGAAGGAAGGGGAGCAGGGAGAGCCAGGGGCAAATATAGTGGTAAGTGCCATACAAAATGTCAAGGTTGTGATTGCATTGTCTATTGTTACGGAGTATGGTAAGGAACTTCGGGTACAGTTAAAGAGCCATTACACCAAGGGTATGGCCACATCAGTAGCCTGTTTCAGAAATGTATCCACTGCTGATAGTTGAGCTACTGCCACCTGGAGCACTGTCCACACCTTCACCAAGCATTTCAGTCTGGACATTGCCTCTAGGTGTGGGGCCAACTTTGGCCTCACTGTTTTTCAGGGCCTCTTTCATAGGCCATTGTTGTTTTGCCAACCACCCAGACAGTCTATCTGTAACTGTCAGTACTGCTTGGGACTCACTCCTACTGGTGATGGCCTGCTGCAAGAGACACCCTCAAAGTAAGATAGTACAGTTACATAGGAGCTCACCATAGCATTAGATCTTCGAGAGGATGTCTTGCAGTAGGCCCTGTTTCCCTCCTTCCCTCCTTCCCCCTCTCTCTCTCTCTCTCTCTCTCTCTCTCTCCTCTTCCATGGAGGAAAGCCTTCTGCATTTCATTTTCTATGTTTATGGGATACCTTGGCATCCTCCTTGGTTCCCCATTATGGCATCCAGCTTTTGGTCTCCGGCAGGAGAACTGAGGAGGGCACGAGGGCCACCCGCCTTTATAAGACTGGCTGATGTCAGAGGTGGGCAGCCCCCTTTGGTACACTGCTAGCTAAAAAGTTTCTGTGTGGTCCTAGTGCCTGGCGGCTATAGTCCTACCGATGAATGGCTTGCTGGAAGAGATCCTCTCGAAGATTTATGGTTACGGTACGTTCTTATGTAACTGTACTTTATTTTGCTATGGGAGCAAGTGCATGAGCGCCACTCACAAGAATGCGGCTGTCCACGGAGGAGGACAGGTTGTGTCAAGTACCTTCTTGCACCTGTGGGAGTGGGACTTGCTATTAACTAAATATATAAATGTGGGTGTGGGGGGAGGAGGATGAGACTTGGATGCTGCTGTCAGGGGTTTGGGGGGTGATTTATTTTACTACAAGTATGGCAATAGAAGACAGAAGGCAGCTGTGGAGGTGGGCGGGTTGTGCTGGTCACCAATCGTGGGTTTTTTCTTCTTAATCTTGAAATCGTGGATGCTGAGGGGAGGAGAGGGAGTAAACTCCTTGCAGAGGGCAGGGGAATGGGGAGTTGTTTTTAACATAGTTGGGCTGGGTAGGAGGATGGAGGGATGTTCGGTCACCCCACCAAAACACAGGTACACCAATAACAAAGTCAAATACCGACATTACGTATATTTGGGGCCCCAAATATGAATATTCGGATGAATATTTGAAATAATGTATTCGCCCAACCCCTATAAGAGACTCCTCCCATGAGGTTTGGACAGCCAGAGTTGCTCAAGTTCATTTCATGGTCGTCTTGCCCAACCCTCATGCTCGGAGTCTCCCATACCATAAGGGATACCCTGTGGAAGCCCTGTTAACTTATATTACAGACAGTGCTTTCGTACCTTATTGCTACACTGCACAAAAAAGGTTAAATGTTTAAGGTCATTCTCATTAAGTTGCCCAGTACATCTTGGTGATGTACAGCATGTTTTTCTTTGTCAAATCTGGCCAATAAAAAGTTGCTGTAGAATGTCTTTATTCAATAGCTTGTTGATACTGTGGTTTTCTTTTTTTCTGGATCTTCTGTTACATCTACATGTAGTCCCTACTGTTTAATTATACAATGGCAAGAAACAATCCTGGACTCTGATTGGTCAGTCTTGGGCTGGACTCGTGATGTTATCCCAGCACAACATCACGGGTCTACTCTCAGCCTGTGAACCTGTAGATGAGCTTGACCACCTAGAGCACATGCTCGATTGTTTCATCTGCTCTTAAAAAACAAAAATATTTTTCCACACAAAAGCATGTTTAAAATTATTTTTTTGTTCTGTATAACAACGAGCCATTGTATAATTGCAATAATGCCATCCAGGGTGTGTGTCATTTGGGATAACGTCACGCCTCAGCTGTTGGACGCACTCGGCCTGCGGCCTCGTGCCCAACCACCTGAGGCGTGAGGTTATCCCAGCACGACACACACCCTGTTGGGCATTATTGCTTAATTATAGTGGCCCAACTAATGTAGTCGTGGATTACAGTCCATCAGTGCCTTCTGACACCAATACCGCCACCTACGAGTGCTGCTAAACTGATAAAAATGAAGCAGCTCCTCACCGTGCCTAGTTTTCATTTAAGTAGCAACCCATGCACGTAGAATAGCAGTAGTTGCAGCAGGAGCCACTGATGATTGACTGGTGGGAACACTTAGAGGGTGCTCATTATCACAGTACAATGCTTGAAAACTAGCATAAAGTAATACTGTGACACAGTTACTTCTAGACATCTTAATTTGATATTCACTTGGCAATGAAAGAGAACCCTTTCAAGTTCTTAGAATAACTTGTTTTCCTATATAAATTTTATTTATTTAGTTATGTATTGCTCATGTTGAAAAATTATTTCAATGTAAAATAGGAAAGCTCCTCTGCTTTTATCTGAAGAGATGTTTTAGCTGCTGCATTCCATTGTAGGGATATACATACCCTGGTCCCAGAGATGTACTGTGTTTCAGACTGGTCCTCTCTGCTCCAGCTAAATCCTACTCTGGCTGACATCCCCCATGACTTTCCTTCCATGACAGGGCCTCCAGGAGGAGGGCCATCCTCCCCCAAAGTGGTCCACTTCATGGACAGGATCCAGTGGTGGATGGCACAAGGACTGGATGGTCTCCAGAAGTCCAACTGTCATGTAAATGGCATAGTTTTTCTTCCCCTCATGTTCCTTCCTCCCTCTTCCCTTGGCATGGGCGGAGCTTCTGTGGCCTTGGCTGCACGCAGTGACATCCTGTGGGAAGGTGAAAACTCCCTTGGCTCACCGCAGAAGTCGCTGTGGCACTGACCCAGTGATGTCACCTAGCTTCTCAGGGACTTACCCCAGCACTTGCCCTGAAGCACTCTGTGGTGAGTGAGTGTCTCAGTGAGTAGCGAGGGACCTGTGAGGTCACACCATTATCCTGTCAGTCGGGGTGTTTTACTTGGAGATTTTCTTTCACCGATTCTCTTGGGAGCTGAGGCGTGTGCAGTGATGCTTGCATGCACACAGATGCACGTGTATATTACTGGTATCTATGTTGATAGCCCACCCTGTGTGGTTTTTACTGCCATACCAACTAGCTTCCGCTTGGAGTTAGTAATGTAGCAAAATGCACTGTCCCACCTCACCAAAGGAAGAGAGCAGGATGTGCAATAATCCTTTCTCTGACTGGTCCCTAAGCAACCCAAATCCATTGCTGATCTCAGGTCGCTGTTATAGTAAACGATAGCACTACTGGGCTGGCTTAAAGGCTACCGAAACACTCTTTTTAAGGGGCACACGGGTCCTGAATCCCTCTTGTGGAAGTATAGCAGACAGGGAGAGTTGCTGAATAAAATAAGTAACTACCTTAAACGCTGGACTTTAATATGTTTTCGGTGAGTGTTTTCAACTTGCTGAAACCAGGAAACATTTTCGGACCACTACGACGATCAGAGCCTAAGGCTGCTGGGAACATGCAACGTAATGATGTAATCTTAGCGAGTCATCTCGTTCCCCAGTGCTCAATCCCTATGGAGCATTATATTCTGTGTGTAACATCAGCACAATATGCAGGGCCCCGAGTTTTCCACGATCCCGTGGGTGCAGCAAACCGTGGAAATATCTGTGGAATTTGCCGTCACCCATGGAATTCGCGTCCGCCCGCGGTACAACGTTCTTTGCCGGTGGGGTGCCCAATCCTGTCGGCTTCACTGCCCCAAATGTCTCATATGCCACGCTTGGGAGCCCACCCAGCGTGGCAAAAGCTCTGTTGCTGACGGGGTGCCCAATCCCCGTCGGCTTCACTGTCCACCCCTGTTGCCTGGTGCCACGCTGGGAGCCCACCCCAGCGTGGCAAAAGTCCTCGTTGAGTCTAAAAAAAAAAGAAACAAAAACCTTCCTCATTGATTCTTTTGCCCCTCCCTCAACCCACACCCACCCTCTGACTCCACCTCCCCACCCCACCTCAACCCATACTTACCTCCAGAGCCCAGCGTGACGATCTTCGGTGGACCGGGAACACATCTGCACTCTTCAAAGCCGACCGCGAACTGAAGAAATGCCGGTAAGCTGTATAATGGCATAAATGGATTATTTTCAACTTTAGTGCATATCTCAGCCATTTCTGGGAATTTTTTCACCAAATCTTCAACATGGGGTTTTTGGGGCCCCACCTCATGAACTGTGACACAGTTATTTCGTTAATTGGTCCTGAAAGGTGGTTCCGCAGTCACTGCGCGGAACCACCTTTCCAGAATGATTAACAAAATGACAGTGTCACAGTTCATGAGGTAGGCTCCCAAAAACCCTATATTGAAAATTTGGTGAAAATATTCCCCAAAATGACTGTTTTATGAGCGTGCATTGTGCAGTTCCTACGCATGCTCGTAACTTCGAGCATTTTTAATATTTTCACTCCAGATTTTCAGTATTGCCATTTTACCACACCTCCTTATGAACAGTACAACTGTCATTTTCACATCTCACCCAAAATGTGTTTTCAGCATGTAGCGCATAATGGCGCGATGGTGCGAAAATCAATGTTCGGACAGATTAAGAAAATCACAGTGATACTGTTCATGAGCAGAGTCTTAAACTGGCTATGTGGAAAATTTGGTGACAAACATAAAATGACTGTTTTATGAGCATCAGAGTTTCACACATGATGTCAGAATTTCGAAAGCACTTTTAATATTTTCACTCCAGATTTTCAGTATTGCTATTTTACTACTCCTTATGAACAGTACTACTGTCATTTTTCTCATCTCACCCGAAATGTGTTTTTGCACATGTAGCGCACAATGGCACGGTCGGTATGCAAAATCAATGTTCAGGATAGATTAAGAAAATCACAGTGATACTGTTCCTGAGCAGAGGTCTTAAACTGCCTATGTTGAAAATTTGGTGACAAACGTCTGTAAAATGACTGAGTTACGAGCGTGCATTGTGTCAGATATGGCAAAAAAAAAAAAAGGAAAAAAATCAGGGTAAATGTACATGGGGTACCGTGGGGTTGGTGTTGAGTGCCACAGAAGTTCTGCTGCAAATGAGAACCCTGCTGCAGAACTTTGCTCTGATGTGCCGTAGAAAAATCGGGGCCCTGACTATATGTGTACCTTGTTGTCTTTATTGTTATTTAACATATACGGTACAGTCTACTGTACATGTTAAATAATGATGCAGATGACAAGGTACACATATTGTGCTAATGTTACACACAGAATATAAGGCTCCATAGGAATTGAGTGCTTGGGACAAGATGACTCACCAAGATTACATCATTGTGCTGCACGTTCCCTGCAGCCTTAGGCTCTGATCAGTATGGTGGTTTGAAAATGCTTCTTGGTTTTGGCAAGTTGAAAAAACTTGCCAAAAATGTATTAAAGTCCAGCATTTAAGGAATTACTTGTGTTATTCAGCACCTCTCCCTGTCTGCTATACTTCCATGGGAGGGTTTCAGGAACTCTGCGACCCTAAAAAAGTCTTTTGGGAGCCTTTACTCAAACTAACAGCTGTCTTTACTGCCACCTAGTGGAACACAGTAGTCTACAGTCTTATGCACTGAGGATTTTATCACTCTGGAAATGGTGATACGATTTGGGGACATTGTGTAACAGCGAAACAAATTCTGCAAAACCAAGCCTGCAGAGTAGTCATCACAAGCAGTAATTCTACAGCCTCACCCAAGATTACATTTGCAGAGCCAAACAGGCTCCCTTTAGCTGCAGAAGTGATACTGTTTGCATTTAGCAGCAATGATGTACAAATGTATAAATAATACAGCCCTTATCTAAATCTGTTGGGTTTCTGGATTCATTTTCTACTGAGCTGATCTGGTGCTCCCTTTTGGAGGGGGTCTTTCCAAGGGCATTTAAAGATGCTCTGGTGAGACCCCTCCTGAAGAAGCCATCCTTGGACTAAAACTAACGTACAAAACAAAAAAAAAAGTGTGTGTTTGTCTGGGTTAACTGAACTGAATGGGTATCTGAACAGTTATCTAGGTGTAAATCGCAGGTGATTGAAAGGACTTAACTGCTGTTAGGTTTAAATTACTTGTAGAAAGATCTAGTAAGTAGGGGGAGTGGCTTAGCTAGAAGGAAGCTACATTTAAAGACTGCCTTAGAAAGATTCTGCTAATAGCTTGGCAGAAGACACCAGGAGAAAGGACTGCTGTGTGGCTGAACTTCTCTACTGGGACTATATTGCCCTCCTTCCCTGCCACCCCCGCACCCAAAGGTAGTTCTATTTTTATAGGCACAGGATTTGACTGACAACAGGAACTTCCTGTTTGGGAGCAGAAAGTGAGTGATCACAGAACCACCAAAGACCCACCATCCTAGAAGGGCAAGAGTAGCTCTCCAGACCCCTCTAGCTGCTGGACATCTGCCTCTGAGCAAGTAAGTGGTCTACTGAGAAATATAGGATATTCTTGTCTCAGAACAGGACAATCAGGAGCTTAAAGGGCACACAGGCAGAAAGTAAGGAGAGAGAGAAAAAAAAAAGAGGAAAGAGTAAGAAACATAGAAACATAGAATTTGATGGCAGATAAGGACCGCTTGGCCCACCCAGTCTGCCCATTTCCCTACCTAATGGATAAGCTGCATGTAACCCCCAGGGGGCGCTACCCTTAGGGCTACTACCCCTGTCTGCCCCCCCCCCCAGAGGCAGGTTAAGGGGCCCAGATCCGTGATCGTGGTGCCTCCACCCAGAGGTCATGGGTTAGCACAGTTAGACTACCATGGTTACAGCCCTCTGAGCTACTGCAACCCCCTCGTCCCACTAGTGACTCACACTGGTAGCAGCAATTCTGTTCACCAGTACACTTACCCCCACGGAAGATATAATCCAGCTCCTTTGGGGATCCCCTGGAAAGTAAGGCACAGTTATGTTGCAATCACCAAACAGCAGTTCACCATTAACGTACACAATAGCCAGGATGTAGCTGTACAAAAACAATCTGATTTATTCAAGGGGAAAACAACAAGGACGGGGGGATCAAGTTGATTAGCTTATCACTAAATTTATCTGCCTAGGGCTCTGTGCACAGGCCTATCTCTATCAATTACTGTCCCTGGGTACCCAAGCCCTAGTGGCTAGTCCAAACCGTGGCAGCTGGTAGGGGCCCTTTCACACAGAGGAAAGAAAAAGTTAGTTAAACAGTCAGCAGTACAGTAATCCCATTTGGTTCCAAGGTGGCAAATCAACAGGGAACTACCCTGAATTAGTACTCACGACCTCCAGACAAAATAGGGTCCTTAAACATTGACAGGGCTACTCTTGAGCTCCACGAGACTCCTCACACATTTATATGGCAAACTGCACCAGGCAAAGTCCTTTAATGGCAGCCGGATTTACTTGAGCTACACAAGCCTCCACACATTTATATGGTAAACAGCAACAGGCAAAAGTCCTTTAATTGCAGCAGGATTTACTTGAGCTACTCACACATTTATATGGTAAACAACAATAGCAGAGGGGTACCACACCAGGCAGCTGCTCCCAGGCTCTTCAGCTTTCACAGTCACTCCAGATCTGCAATGGCAGCTTTTTACTCCTCCCGCGGACCGAGCGCGATTCAGCAATTTTCTCCAGTCCTCCTACAGGTCGAGCCTGGTGGGTAGCTGTACAGAGCACAGCCTCCTCTGACCGCCTGCCGACGGATTTCAAAATGAACTCCTCACAGGAAAACGGCCGACTTAGGCCTTCACGTGCTTCCCGCGCGAACACTCCCCAGCGCAGAAGCACACAGCTCCTCACTCCTCACTCCTCACTAGCCACAACGAATCTGTCTCTCCACAGCTTGGGGCACTCCTTTCCACTCGGGCGCGACCCGATCCAATTGGCTGGTTGAGCCTGCCAGTCACTTCCCCCAGCTCTCATTAGTGCAGAACGAGCGCCATAGTCCATAATGCCTTGTTCCCTCTAAACAGCTCCTCTATTGGTCGGTCAACTCTGTGGGATTCCAAAGTACTGATTGGTCCAATTTCACAGTTCAGGACCAAAATGGAGGAGGCAATCAAACTCTCTGTGCTGCAAAGCAGATTAGAACAACTACATTATCATTATCTTTACAGCTTATTTTAACCAACCACCTACATCCTTTATTAGGGCTCTCCCTGCACTATTAGCGATGGCAGAAGGGAGCGTTACTCAGCAGCCCGGGCGGGAGTCGAGCGTAACAACACTCGAACCCCTTCCCATTTTAACCCATTCCGACTGCAAAAGGCAGCCCTTAAAGGGACAGTATACGGAGGCCTTACAAAGCACTCCACGGACCCTCCTTTCGGTGGCTTTATGCCGATTACCAACCAGGCATAAGGCACATTAGGAACCCCCATTTGCAAGGGGGTTACATGCAGATCCTAGTTAACCAGCAGCCTACTTCTTTCTACCCCATCCCCTAGAATTGCCTTATGGCTGTCCCATGCATGCTTGAATTCAGTCACTGTTTTTGACTCCACAACCTCCTCCAGAAGGCCGTTCCATGCATCCACAACCCTCTCTGTGAAAAAATACTTCCTTACATTACCTCTGAGCGCCCCCCTCTATCTTCAAATTGTGCCCTTGTTCTTGCACACCTCTTTTGAAAGATGCTACCCTCTTGGACTTTGTTGTTTCCTTGAGGTACTTGAAAGTTTCTGTCATGTCCCCTCTCCCTCCTTTCCTCGAGGCTATACATATTAAGCTCCTTTAGTCTCTCTTCATATGTCTTCAGGTGCAGACCCTGCACCATTTTAGTTGCCCTCCTCTGGACAGCTTCCATCTTGTCTATGTCCTTGCGGAGATTGGGTCTCCAGAACTGCACACAGTAATCCAGATGGGGTCTCACCAGCTGTCTGTACAGAGGGATAACAACTTCCTGTTTTCTACTGGTGATGTGTCTCCCTATGCATCTCAGTATCCCCCCAACCCTCCTTACTGCCCTCTCACATTGCTTTCCCACCTTTAAGTCATCTGATATGACTACCCCCAGGTCCTTTTCCATTTTTGTTGTTGTTAGTATCTCACCCCCCATTGTGTACTCTTCCCCTGGGTTTTTGTTTCCCAGGTGCTTTACCTTGCACTTCTTAGCATTAAATCTAGGCTGCCATACATTTGACCATTCCTCTAACCTTGACAAGTCCCTTCTCATCCTTTCCACCCACCTTGTGCATCAACTCTGTTGCAGATCTTTGTGTCATCTGCAAAGAGACATACTTTTCCTTCAGTCCGTCTGCAATGTCGCTACAAAGACACTGAAGAGGAGCGGTCCTAATACTGAACCCTGCGGCACACTAGTAACCCCTTTCTTCCAGTGGACTCCATTTACTATTACCCTCTGTGTCCTATTCTCCAGCCAATTCTTTACCCAGGCTATCATTTTGGGACCCACTCCCAGGCTGGCTAACGTATATTAATCTTTTGTGGGACTGAGTCAAATGCCTTGCTAAAGTCTAGGTAGGCCATGTCCACAGCCCTTCCCTGATCTACTACTTTGGTCACCCAGTCAAAGAAATCTATTAGATTTGTCTGGCATGACCTAAGGATTGCAAACAGTTAAGGGGCCAGAAATAAGACATGATTGGAGTGGTGCAGTGCAGTGGCTGTGGAGCAGCAGTCTTCCGGAAGACGTTCTGGAGGATGCGGTGTTGTCCCATCTGCAGGCACCTCACTGGGCTGAGGTTGGAGGTTGCTCATCTCCAGGCTGAGTTGGCCAGGATTTGTGGGACCTCCTCTTCCATCCAGGGACCACCAGTGCCACTGCCGTTGCCTCAGAGGTTGCCAAGAAAGAGGAGTGGTTGGACCACAGTGGGCTCAGGGAGGGTGAGGGTGGTGGAACAGAGGCGCATCCCTCCAGTTGTACCTCTCCACAATTCCTATGCCATTCTGGCAAAATGTGGTTCCTCTATGGAGCACCTGCAGTGGAGACCAAGGAGGATGCTGGGAACCTCCACAAAGGAGACCCACATGAGGGTGGCAGGGGACCCTGCAGGGAAGGAAACAACTCCTGGTGGGGACTCCATTGTTAGGAAGGTAGAACTTGGGGAGGAAGGGAGGAGGTGGGTGCCTGCCTGGCGTCATGGCTTGGAGGGACAGGAGGCGAATCCTCAGGATTGCCAGAGCAGCTGCACAGGGAGGCTGGATGTCATTGTCCACCTAGGGACAAATGACCTGGCTAAGAAAGGAATTAGAGAAGTGCAAAAGAGTTTGTGGAATTGGGGAGGGGCCTTAGTCAAGTAGCACGCACAGTAACCTTCTTGGAGGTGCTGCCCATCTATGGCATAGGAGAAGCTAGGGTATTCCGCACCATGGGATTCAATCAGTGGTTGAAAAACTGGTGTGGAGCTCAGGGATTTGGCTTCATTGGGGACTGGGGGTCCACCTGGAGTGATGCAAGCCTATACTGGCATGATGGGCTGCATCTGTCCGGGAGGGGAACCAGGATCCTAGGTGATAGGTTTAAATGCTTCATTGGCAAGCTTCTAAACTAGCCAAGGGGGGAGACACTAGAAAGGATCAGGGAAATCCTAGCCCCCCCAAAATAATCACGGTAGTAAGTGCGGCAAACACCAACATAGAGGTGTCGATAGGGAGAAGGGCAGGGGTAAATGGAGAAAGTGACAAAGGCAAGAAGGACAGGGATGGGGCAAAAGGGAGTAAGGCCATCAAGAAATGGAGGGTAATGAGTACCAATGCCCGTAGTCTGGGCAACAAGCTCCCTGAGCTGGTGGCCTTGATGGAAGAGGGATGCCTGGATAACATAGCAGTCACAGAAACATGGTACACAGAGAACCATGACTGGGATGTTAACATACCAGGTACATAACCTACAGGAGAGACAGGCAGGGAGAAGAGGGGAGGAGTAGCTCTCTATGTAAAGGAAGGGATAAAAGCAACTGAACAAAAGAGTAAACAGGGAGGAGGAGGCACTGTGGGTCACCTTGGAGACTGGAAAGGCACCACAGTCCACACAGGGTTGTGTACAGACCCCATGTCAGGGGAGGGAATGGACAAGGATATGATACAAGGCATTCTTAGAATGGCAGAGAAAGGAGATACTGTTGATGGGAGACCTGAACATGCCAGATGTTTACTGGAGCACATTTGCTGCAGCCACATCCAAGAGCACGGCCATTCTTGATGCCCTACAGGTGGCAGGCATTAGACAGCTAGTTTCGGAACCCACTCGTGAGGGAGCAATCTTAGACCTTGTACTCTCAAACGGGGCAGTGAGAGGATCTCAGATCTAGAAGTGGGTTGCCATCTGGGGACAAGTGACCATCAAACAGTGTGGTTCACGTTAAACTCAGCTAAAGAGTCAAGCCATACAAAAGTGAGGGTACTGGACTTTAGGAGAGCTGACTTTTGCAAGATGGGAGAGTGCCTCAGAAAAGCACTAGCAAACAGGCTAGAAGGAGGTGTGGAGCAACAATGGGGAATCATCAAAACTGCCATCACAGAGGCAACAAGCCTTTGTGTGAAGCAAATAAACAAATCAAAACGAAAGAAAAAGCCACTTTGGTTCTCAAAAGAGGTGGCTGTGAAAGTCAGGAAGAAAAAGATAGCATTCTAGAAGTATAAGGAAACAAAGAAGGAGCAGGACAGAGAGCTATACCAGTTAAGGCAGAAGGAAGCAGGGAGGGAAGTCAGAATAGCAAAGGCCCAAACTGAGGAAAAGATAGCCAACTCAATTAAGAAGGGGGATAAAACCTTTTATAGGTACATCAGTGAGCGTAGAAAGACAAAGAGAGGGATAGTGAGGCTGAATAGAATGAACGGTGGGTGGGCAGAGGGGGACAGTGAAAAAGCAGGGATACTGAACGAATATTTCTGCTCAGTATTCACAAAAGAGGAGGGGGAAGTGCCTAATCCAATTAACAGAAGCACTCTTGATAGGGGGGTCGATCCTAGTCCTTTCACAGAAGAAAGGGTTCTGCAAGAACTCCTAAAACTGAAGGTGGACAAAGCAATGGGTCCTGATGGAATTCACCCCAGAATTCTAAAAGAATTAAGGGAGGAACTAGTGAAACCACTGGCTACTCTTTTTAATAAATCATGGGAGGATGGTGTGGTACCCAAGGACTGGAGGAAGGCGGATGTGATTCCCCTTCACAAACGTGGGACCAAGACAGAGGCAGGAAACTACAGACCTGTCAGTCTGACCTCTGTGGTAGGAAAAGTGATGGAGTCACTTCTGAAGGAAAGAATAGTTGAGTACCTAGAGGCCAGTGGAGCACAGGACCCAAGGCAGCATGGGTTCGCAGGGAAGGTCATGTCAGGCAGATCTAATAGATTTCTTTGACTGGGTGACCAAAGTAGTAGACCAGGGAGGGCTATGGACATGGCCTACCTAGACTTTAGCAAGGCATTTGACACAGTCCCACACAAAAGATTACTAGTCAAATTAACCAGCCTGGGAGTGGGTCCCAGGTGGTGGCCTAGGTAAAACATTGGCTGCACAACAGGACACAGAAGGTAATTGTAAATGGAGTCCACTCTGAAGAAAGGGGGTTACTAGTGGGGTACCACAGGGTTCAGTATTGGGTCCAGTCCTTTTTAATGTCTTCACCAGTGACATTGCAGAGGGACTGGAAGGAAAAGTATGCCTCTTTGCAGATGACACAAAGATCTGCAACAGGGTTGATACACAAGGAGGCATGGAAAGGATGAAAAGGGACTTGGCAAGGTTGGAGGAATGGTCAGAAGTATGGCAGCAAGGATTCAATACAAAGAAGTGCAAAATAATGCACCTGGGAAACAAGAACCCAGGGGAAGAATACACAATGGGTGGGGAGGTAGTAACAACAACAAAAAAGGAAAGGGACCTGGGGGTAATCATATCAGATGACCTTAAGGTTAGCAAGCAATGTGAGAAGGCAGTAGGGAGGGCTGGGGGTATACTGGGATGTATAGGGAGAGGCATCAGCAGCAGAAAACAGGAAGATGTTATCCCTCTGTACAGACAGTTAGTGAGACCCCATCTGGAGTACTGTGTCCAGTTCTGGAGACCCCATCTCTCGAGGACATAGACAGGATAGAGGTAGTCAGAGGGCAACTAAAATGGTGCAGGGTCTGCAAGAGAAGCCGTATGAGGAGAGACTAAAGGAGGTTAATATGTATACCTTGCGGAAAGAAGGGAGAGGGGACATGATAGAAACTTTAAGTACCTCAGTGGAATCAGCAAAGTCCAAGAGGTAGCATCTTTCAGAAAAGAGACTTGCAAGAACAAGGGGACACAATTTAAAGATAGAAGGAGGCGGTTCAGGGGCAATGTGAGGAAGTATTATTTCACAGAGAAGGTAGTGGATGCATGGAACAGCCTTCCTGAGGAGATTGTGGGGTCTAAAACTATGGGAGAATTCAAGAATGCATGGGACAGACATAAGGCAATTCTTGTGGGGGGTAGGAAGAAATAGGCTGTTGGTTAACTAGGATCTGCGGCCTATCCTGTAGGTAGGGAAATGGGCAGACTAGATGGGCCAAGCGGTCCATATCTGCTGTCAAAGTCTATGTTTCTATGACTGCCTAATGAATTATAGACTAGTCTCTAACCTCCCCTTTTGGGAAATTTATAGAGTATGGTGACGCTGCAGCTTGAGGAACACCTCACAGCTTTTGACATCTTTGAACCTCTCCAGTCTGGGTTTAGATATAGGCACAGTACCGAGACAGCATTGGTCAGGGTGCATAATGGCCTTCTCAGGGTGAGAGATAGAGGAGAGTGATCAGTTCTCGTCCTCCTAGAGCTCTTATTAGCTTCCAACACCATGAACCATGGATTGTTACTGGACCACCTCATGGAGTACTGTGGACTTGCTGAAACAGTTATCTGCTGGTATGAGTCCTTCCTCAGAGATAGGATGCAGAGGGTGGTGATGGGGAGTTTCTCCTTGCTCCTGATACTCCTGTTCTGTGGTGTGGTGTGCCCCATGGGTCGATCCTCTGTCCCATGGTATACATGCTGCCCCTGGGAGGGCTCATTAAACAATATGGTCTGGGTTTTTCATTGTTGTGCTGATGATACCCAGCTATACCTGTCTTTTGCACCAGGGGACGACAGATACTGTCAAAGTACTCCATTTGTGCCTGGCTGAGATCCAGGACTGGATGCCATCAAGCTAGTCAAGACTCAACCTGGACAAGCTGGAGATACTAGTGACTGAGCCTGGTCACTGGTGCAAGGTGGGATGTGACACCGGCTGATATGGGGCCAGCCTTCGGCTTAGTTCCTTGGCATTGGTGGCTTCTGTGAAGGTTAAGAATCCGGGGGTCATTCTGGGTGAGAGGCTGACTCTTGGAACTCCGGTGTGGGCTGTGGTCCGGAATGGATTTTACCACCTCAGAAACATCACCTGGATCAAAACCTTGATCCCACCCAAAGACCTGCCCTCATTGGTGCATGCATTTGTCACTTCCAGGCTTGTTTACTATAATGCTTTATACCTCGGGTCAGTGGAGGTATCCTGTGATGCCTGTAGCTGGCACAGAATGCGGTGGCCTGGTTACTGACTGGTCTTCCTAGAAACATAGATTTTGACGGCAGATAAGGACTGCTTGGCCCACCCAGTCTGCCCATTTCCCTACCTAATGGATAAGCTGCAGATCCTAGTTAACCAGCAGCCTACTTCTTCCTACCCCCAACCCCTAGAATTGCCTTATGACTGTCCCATGCATGCTTGAATTCCACCACTGTTTTTGACTCCACAACCTCTTCCGGAAGGCCGTTCCATGCATCCACAACCCTCTCTGTGAAAAAATACTTCCTTAAGTTACCTCTGAGCCTCCCCTTCTATCTTCAAATTGTGCCCCCTTGTTCTTGCACACCTCTCTTTTTGAAAGATGCTACCCTCTTGGACTTTGTTGATTCCCTTGAGGTACTTGAACGTTTCTATCATGTCCCCCCTCTCCCTCCTTTCCTCGAGGCTATACATATTTAGCACCTTAAGTCTCTCTTCATATGTCTTCCGGTGCAGACCCTGCACCATTTTAGTTGCCCTCCTCTGGACAGCTTCCATCCTGTCTATGTCTTTGCGGAGATTGGGTCTCCAGAACTGCACGCAGGTCATGTCATATAACCCTGGTCTTGCAGGAACCAAACTGTCTGCCGGTGAAGTGGCGTATCACCTTTAAGGTTGGTTTGCTGACCTATAAGGCCCTATATGGATTGAGCTCTGGTTACCTGAGTGATCTCAGGCAAAAAGACAATCACGGTACACTCACCAACCACAAAATAAAATGTCCACACGTGTGAACATTTTATTTTGTGGTTGATGAGTGCTCCGTGACTGTCTTTTTGCCTGAGATTTCCTGTGTCACTGAGAACCCATTCCCTGCAGGCAGTGCCTTCCTGTTTTGTTTTTACCTGAGTGACCTCTTGATTCCATACCGGACCTCCTACCCGCTCAGTTCCACTGAGGTGGGCCTCCTAGCTATTCCCAAGCAAGGCTAAAATCATCAGGAGGCAGAGCATTTACAATAGCAGGGCCAGCCCTGGGCTTCCCAGTTCTTTAAGGGAGCCCCCATCGTTGGAGGCCTTTAAGAGGGGCCTAAAATTCTTCCTCTTAGAGGAGGCTTTTGGCACTGTGTAGTCGCTAATGGGTTTTGCTGCCGGTTTCTGACTCTCCTAAAAATCTATATTGTGATTTTATATTTATCTAATATTTTTTGTTTGTCAAATTTTAAGATTTGTATTTGAACTTTTTGACTTGTCATCCATACTGTGCCCAGAGCTTCTCTGAATGGACACTTTAGAAATAAGGGGCCAGATATTCAAAGCTTAGCACCGGGCACAAATCTATTGTGCCGGAATAGCGCAGAATTTTGCCAGGCTGCAGTATTCAAAAGCTCAATTAGTGCCGGCGCTGTGTGATAGTGCTGATGCTAAAAGTTAATGTATGCAAGGGAGAGAGTGAGGGGAGGGCGCACTGGCATATTCAAAAGAATAGCACCATGCTACAGGTTGTTGCGTCACCTGTAGCGGGCACCGAATACCTCTGGCAAAAATCATGCGGTAATGCATCATAAGCAGGGGGAGGCTGATCCCCAGTCCCTGCCGCATGCAAACAGCACACCATGCCCCCCCCCCAGTCATGATCCCAGACACCCGTGTTGAACCATATCACATATTTCCCTGGTAGTCTAGTGGACCCCCAACCCAAGTCAAGATCCCTGACACCCATGTTGAACATTACCTCATATTTCCCTGGTAGTCTACTGGCCCCCAACACGATCCCAGACACCGGTTTCATGTAATCCAATACCTTCCCTGGTAGACTAGTGGCCCCACCCGGCGGTGCCTACACCTCCTCCCGCCCCATCCTGAGTACGGAGCCAGCGACTGGCTCAGCCACTGCTCACCTCTGCGGCCAGCTGCGGCTGAGCTCTGAATCAGCGCGTGCTGTAACGGTACGCTCAATCAGAGCTTAGTCAGCAACACTGCGCGAAAGATGAGCAGTGAGCTGAGCCAATCACCGGCTGGGTTCTGGGATGGGGGGGAGCGGGGTGGTAGGCACTGTGGAGGGAATCCGGGTGCAGGGAGGGGTGCAGTTTATTTGGGATCGGGGCTGCAGCAGTCCACTGGACCACCAATGAAAATGTAAAACTCATCATTACAGCACTAGAACATACAAGGAAGCAATAATATAACTGATATGTGTTCATGATCAGTGACTGGGAGTCGGGTTTGGGGGATGCACTAGACTACCGGGATGATGATTATTTATTTTAAATATATGTCGGATAGGGTTGGGGGGGCAATAGACTTCCAAGGAAGGAAATTAAATATCTATTATACGTTACAGGGATTGTGGCTGGGGGTGGGGGCACTAGACTACCAGAGATATTGTTTATTTTTAAGCACAGAGGTCGGGATATGGCAGGTGGGGGGACACTAGACCTCCAGGGATAGTAGTCAGTTTGAGTAGGTCCACCTTACATGGGGATCTGGTTGGGAGACACTGGACTGTCATGGAAACTACATATATATATATATATATAGATAGAGAGAGATACGTATATGCCACACAGCATGTCTGTAGGATCGGGGTTGGAGGGGGGATAGTGGACCACCTCACAGACGTCCATGTACACCAGCAGCAGTGCAACCAGACTGGGTCAGGTCACTCATGCAGTCATGGCCTCTGAGTGTAGCACCCACACATCTTCCAGAGACCATCCACAAACGCACACTATGGCATCCAAGGAGGGGACAACATTTCTTCTGGTACATCAGGCTCTGTTTTTGTTTGTTCCCCTGGCTGGGTCCATGCTGTCCCTGCAGTTTCCAGGCTTACCTGTTCTCAGCAGGGTACACTGAGCCATACCTCTCAGCTGTCCCTGATTATGCGGGATGTCCCTCATTGTACCCCTCACAGTTGCTCTGTCCCTCAATCGTCCCTCAGGGACATGGTACTGTTCACACAGGGACTGTGCTGTTCATTCACGCTTTCATGCGTACATGTATAATATTCTGCGGTTCTGACTCACAAAGACCCTTTTCTACAGGTACACATGGTACTTTCCACTGTGTTCTGCACCTGTATCCCCCATGTTTGAGGATGTCTCCTACAGTATGGGAGCATTGTCCCTCATTCTGCATGTCTGTGTCCCCCAATCCACTGCTGCATGGGTGGGTGGTATGCACTGAGTATGCCTGGCGACACCCATGGCCTACTGTTACCAAACTGTATCTCAGGTCCAGCATACAGGTGGAGCTGTGTGCACCTCCCAGCCTGTGGCTACTGACCTGTAGTTCCTGTCAGACTTACAGGTGGAGCTGAGTGACCATGGAATAGCACCAGGCAATCTTCATGCTAATGTCAGCTAAGCATGCCTTAATGAGAAGCTAATGTGGCTGTTTGCACATGGATTGCCTATTTGCCTAAGTAGGCTTATTTGCATAGGATCTTTGAATATAGCAAACTTTAGCCCCCGGGCTAAAGTGTTAGCGCTGGGCTAATGTGTTTACCACGGGCTAACCTGTCACTTACACAGCACAGTTCTGCTGTGTGTGGCCTGCATTGAATGTTGCTGTTGTTGTGCAACACTCCGCTACAGTCTCCCACATCGGTCTCCTACTGCAGTGCTGCCTTACTCCACTTCTGTGTCCACTGAGCTGCTGTTGCAGTTTGGCTTTCCTGGTTGCTATATTCAGAGCTGTCTTATTTGCCGGGCTATTTTTGCACTGCACTCCCAACCCAGTTTGCCCGGCTTCATTTGCACGCTATGGTCAGCTGCTTTAGCCCCGGGAATATTCCTTTGAATATAGTGTGCTAATGGTTCAGGGTTAATTTAGCACGCCATGCAGTGCTAAATTTGCCCCAGGGCTGAGTTTTGAATATTTGGCCCAAAAACTACTGTTTGCTACTAAATGAAATGTTCTAGCTGTTATTTTATTTTTTAATTTTTAGTCAGGTCTCGGATTACAACCTTTGAGCTAAGAGCTCATTTCCAAAGGTTCCACATCGATCATACAATGTTAGAATACATAGGATACAACATGTAGGGTACATTTGTTCATAGAAACAAACAATCAAACTTTCATTAGTTAACAAGATTGTTCATGTGGGGTTACACTAGATGACATTAACAGTTTACATGAAGCAGGGTGGAGGCATCTGCTAGGTCTGGAAAATTAATACACATTATTTAGTAAAAGATTATAAATTGCTGTACGATATTCAGGAAGAATTCAAGAGAAAGATAGGAGGAGATATGCAGGAGTGAAACTGGGACAAGGCCTAGTCGGGTCTTATTGTCAAGGTAGGGAGGCAGAGAGGTTGCAGAAGTGAAAAGGAATATGGCAGCATGGGGGGGGAGCGGCTGGAGGGGAGTGGTGTTGGGAAAGGGTGTGTGGAGGGGAGTAGAGTTTGGATGGGAGTGGGGTGGAGATAGAACAGTAGTTGAGCCAAACAGTGAACAGTGGGGTCAGGAGGAGGGTTGTGAGGCAGTGCAGAGGAGAGCGGGGACAAGAGAAAAAGGAGAGGGTAGGTCAGAAAGTCCAGTGGGGTGAAGATTAAAATGCATATCGCTGTCAAGGGAGGAGAGAAAGTGTGGAGACAGAGGTCGAAGCAGGTCATTTGTCACAAGTTATACTATGTGGGGCAGGAACACTTCATTAGACTAGCAAGGTGGGTGCGGAGTTTGAATTTAAATGGGCCAGTTCTAGTTTTGGCAGTAAGATTGCTGGGTAGGGAGTTAAGCAGGTGCGGGGCTTGGTATCCAGAGGACTGCTGGCCTCGGGTGGTGCGGTGGAATGGAACCTTATAGAGGTTAGTTTGTGATCAATGAGTCTGCCTAGAGGGGGCAGTGGGATATTATGAAATTCTGGACACCGGGTGGTGTCATGCCAAGGGTGGACTTTTTGGCAAGGAGACTGAGTTGGTATTTTATTCTATGTTCCAGATCAAGCCAGCCCATGAGGGAGTGAAGGTCGCAGGTGTTTGTTAGATGTGGATGCTCAAGAAGAGCCTGCAGGCTTTATTTAGCATCGTTGCAATTCTTTTGAGGGCCGTGTTGGAGGTTGCACAGTATATGACCAGCCCATATAACGGAGAAAACCGAGCTTGTTAAGGCGAGTTTTGAGTGTGTCTTCTGTGAGGCAGTGCATTTGTCTGTACAGCTGCCCAAGCTTTCTATTGGCTGATTTTGAAACAAGGTCTGTGTGGGAGTGAGTATGATTGGGAGCTGTCCAGTGTGACACCTCTATATTTGAAGTTGTTAACCATGTCGAGGATGTCGTTTTGTGTGTTGCAAACAACAACTTTTGCCGCTTTGAATCTGTGATATATTTAATACAATCCATGGTTAATTCACCATTCATAATCATTCCAGAAAACTTTTGAACAGAAGAAGGCTGTTAACACATGTTACTGGCCCCCACTACTCAACAGTAATAAACTTTAATCGTCCCCTGTCCATGTAATAGCCCAGTGCTTGCTAAAACTCATTTAAGCTGGTACAGCTAATCACATCGCATGGTAGGGAATGCCATATGTTAACCACTGTTTCCCATGAAATAACATTATGCAGGGACAGCCACATGAAAGTGACTTTCTTCTGACATTAACTTATTTTCAATATTTAAAAATAGCATTACATTTTGTTACTATCTGCTGTGAAGTCAGTATGTTGTAGTGTAGTCATGACAGCGTTAAATATTGTGTATGTTTTATTATTTGTATTTATGCATCAGGTAATATGTCTGTATTACCATACAAATTAAAGTGTTTAATTGGGATAGCCTGCTAACATATCTTTAAACTAGAAATGGGTGTGGTCCTTTTTTACTGAGTAGCACCAATATCTTCCAACTCGCCACCGCCCAAGCCTCAATCCCCGTGACTAAGAAAAATGTGGAGGGGCATCTCTGGGCTCCTTCAGTCTAGCTGCCAGTGAATCACTGCCTGCCCTGACTGGGTGGGGGCTGGGGGGGTCCATGGAGCACATGGGTTCCGCAGTGCCTTGTTGTTGCGTGCCTCTGCAAGGGTCTTGACATTTTTCTCGGTGCTGCAGGGGAGGGGCTTCTGATGGCCTATCTGTGCTACCCTGACCTCCTACTGCCTGGGTTTTTAGACAGGATTTCTATGACATTTATCCTGTTTTTGCAGTGTCAAATACATCTCTATAATTCCCCTTACAGTCCACAGTCTTCCTTGTTTTCAGAGGCCTTGCCTGAGGAAGATAAATACATAAATCAGTAGGGATACTCTGAGCACAGCAGGTTAAAAATCTAATCAGAACCAAGGAACGATGCCCCTCACCACAGGAAAGGAATAACTGCTGAGAAACAAAACAGATAATGCAATTAAAGGTCTGTAACATAGAAACATAGAAATTGTCAGCAGATAAGGACCGCTAGGCCCATCCAATCTGCCCATAGGCCCTATACATTGTATGTGGCCACTGACCCTATGTGATCAATGGCTTTTCATCACTCCTTCCCCTCTCAGGCTTCCCTTGTGCCTGTCCAAAGCATGCTTAAACCCCTCCACTGTGCTTTCCCCCACTACCTCCTGTGGCAGACTATAACAAATGTGCAGACTAACCTTTCTGTGTAGAAAAACTTCCTCACATTACCTCTTAAACTACCCCCTTCCAATTTCATATCGTGCCCCCTTGTTCTAGTACTTTTTCAACATTGGAAAAGGTCCCCTGCCTGCACCTTGTTTATGCCTTTACGTACTTGAAAGTTTCAATCATGTCCCCCTGCTGTCTCCTCTCCTCCGGTGAGTACATACAGTATTGAGGTCCCTTAGTCTCTCCTCATATGTTTTGAGTTGTAAATCCTGTACCATCTTTGTTGCCCTTCTCTGCATAGTCTCCACCTTATCTATGTCCTTGCGCAGGTGTGGTCTCCAGAACTGAACGCAGCACTCCAGGTGAGGCCTTATCAATGTTTTATATACAATGGCATCACCACCTCCCACCGCCTGCTAGTGATACCCCTGCCTATGCACCCCAGCATGCCACTGGCCCTCCCTGCTGCTTTTGTACACTGCTTTGACACTTTAAGGTCATCAGAGGTGATAACCCCTAGGTCCCTTTCCTCTCTGGTGACAGTCAGCTCCACCCCCCAACCTGTAGCTCTCCCCAGGGTTCCCTCTACCCAGGTGCATTATTTTGCACTTCTTTGCATTGAACCTCTGTTGCCATATCTCCAACCATCTTTCAAGCTTCTTCAGGTCCCTCTTCATTTTCTGCACCCCTTCTGGAGTAGCCACCCTGTTGCAGATCTTAGTGTCATCTGCAAACAGGCAGACCTTTCCTTCCAGCCTCTCTGCAATGTCACTAATGAAGACATTGAATAGGACTGGTCCTAGTACTGATCCTTGTGGTACCCCACTGGTCACACCCCTCTCCACAGATTGTACCCCATTTACCACCACCATCTGTCTCCTGTCTGTTAACCAGTTCCTAACCCAGTTCACCACTTTGTCTCCCATGCCCAGCCTACCCATCTTGTTAATTAGCCTTCTATGTTGGACGCTGTTGAAGGCTTTGCTGAAATCTAAGTAGGCAATGTCTACCGTCCCTCCCTGATTAAGTTCCCTAGTCATCCAATCAAAAAAAACTATTAGATTCGTTTGACATGACCTTCTTGCTGTGAATCCATGTTGTCTCAGATCCTGATCACTGCTGGATTCCATATGTGCCACTGTTTCTTTCAGCAGTGTCTCCATGATCTTTCCCATCACTGAGTGAGATTGACTGGCCTGTAGTTCCCCACCTCCTCCCTACTGCCGCTTTTGTGCAGTGGGACTACATGTGCCCTCCTGCAGTCCTCTGGAATGACACCCATGTTGAGTGACTCTGTGAACAGGGCCACCAGAGGCACTGCTAGTTCCCTTCGCAGCTCCTTAAATATCCTCAGGTGGATGCTGTCTGGCCCCATGGCCTTATCCACCTTCAGCTTTGTGAGTTCTTCCAGAACTCTCTCGACTGTGAATGGACTGGTGTTCACCTCCCCGCCTCTGCAACCCAACTGTGGTCCTTGACCCTCCCCTCCTTAGTGAATACTGAGCAGAAGTATTTGTTCAGTATTTCTGTCTTGTCCAGATCCCCCTCCTTACACTCTCCCTTCTCCCCTTTGAGCCTTACAATCCCACCCTGTTTTTTTCTTCTTTCACTGATGTACCTATAAAATGCCTTATCCCCTTTGTTTACAGACTGTGCTAATCCCTCTTCTGTCTGCGCCTTTGCCCTCCTTCCTGACAGCCTTCCCTGCTTCCCTTAGACACTCAAGGTACACCTCCCTGTCCTCCTCCCTTTGGCTCCCCTTGTATTTCCTGAAACTCAGACATTTAGCCCTGACTTTGTCCCTCACCTCTTTGGAGAACCACAGTGGTTTCCTTCTTTTCCCTTTGGTCACTATCCTAATGCATTGGTTTGTTATATCCACTATGGCTCCTTTAAGTTCCTCCCATTGTTCTTCCACCTCCCCCACTACTTCTCCCTTCCCCAGGACTTCTTGTATACATCTACCCATTTCAGTGAAATCCGCTCTCCTGAAATCTAGTGTACTTGCCCTTGTGTGGCTTAATTGAGTCCATGTCTCCATGCTGAACCACACCATGCAGTGGTCACTGGACTCCAGCGGCCCTTCCACCTGTATTTCTTAGACTCTGTTCCCATTGATCCATACCAGGTCCAGAACTGACTTATCCCTGGTTAGCTCATGCACCAGCTGCCTGAGTCCAACCCTCTGCAAGGATTCAAGGATAGTTGTGCTTCTGGCTGAAGCAGCCATCTGGGTGGCCCAATCCACGTCCAACATATTAAAATCCCCCAGTAGCAGGATTTTGCCTTTAGCTGTCATGTCATGTATGTTCTCCACTAGTTCCCTGTCTACTTCCTCCCTCTGTGCTGGAGGTCTGTAGATCACCCCTTTGCGTATTGCTGTTCCATTCTCTGGCTTCAGGGTGACCCATATTACCTCAGCCTCTCCCTGTCTTCCCTGAAGTTCTGTAGCCTTTATACCATCTCTGATGTACAGGGCCACTCTCCCACCCTTTTTATCCTCCATGTCTCTCCTGAACAATGTATAGCCTGGTACATTGACCTCCCAGCCATGATTAGCAGAGTACTATGTCTCTATTATTGCTGCTATGTCAAGGTCTGAATCTGTCAACAAGGCCTCCAGGTCTGGAACCTTATTTCCTAGGCTATGGGCATTCGTTAGCATGACCTTCCATGTTTTACAGTTTGCCCACCCTTTGCTCTTGTTCTCCCTCTCCAGCATCTTCCCCCCATCCCGGTTTACTTTCCTATGTGCTCTCACCCCCGTATCATTTGTTATACTTTCTTTACTTGCCTGCCCTCTCTGCCTGCTTTACTTGTACCTGTAGTCAACTTATGCTCCTGCATGTTCCCATGGAGGGGTGTTCCTAAGCCTCCTGGCTCTCTCCCCCCCCCCTTGGCCAGTTTAAATACTCACAGCTGAAGCATTTAAACTTCTCACAAAGGACCAAGATCCCCTTCTCAATCACATGCAGGCCGGTCTCCTTATATAAAACACATCTGCCCAGGCCAGGCCCCAGTCCCCTATGAAGCCAAAACCCTCCTTTCTACACCAATCCTTCAACGAGGAGTTAAAGGTACGGATGTGGAGTGCCCTAGCTTCTCCTGTGCCCTGGACAGGTAGCACCTTTAAGAATGAGACGGAGCATGCTATCTGTTTCAGATTTCCCCCCAGCTTTCTGAAATCATCCTGGACTCTGACTAACTCCACCCTTCTCCTGGCCAGGTCATTGGTCCCTAGGTGGACAATGACATCCAGCTGCTCCCTCCTAGATATTGCCGTAGCGATCCTAGAGATCCACTTCCCATCCCTCCATGCAGCGCTTCCTGGGAGGCACTTGACCTCCCTCTCTCCCCTGCTAGATGACCCTAACTCCAGTCCCTGGACAATAGAGTCCCCCATTAGGAGAAGCTTCCCCCTCCTCTGGGGTTCCTTGCTTCCCTTCCCTGGGGCTCCATCCTGTAGGACCCTCCCATCCTCCCTGGTCCCAGCGTTGGGTTCCTGAGTGGGGCTTTCCCATTCCTCCAAAACAGTGTAGGAGTTTTTAAGCAGGACCAGTTGGGGATGTGTTTTCAACCCCCCCACCCTCCCTGAACCCACTGTAGTCCAATCACTCCTCTTCCCTGGCATCCTTTGAGGTAAATGTTGTGGACCTGAGGTCTCTGGGTGGGGGCGGATGCCGCCTTCAGCTCGGCCAACTCTGCTCAGAGACAGGCAACCTCCTCCCTCAGCCCAGGGAGGTGCCTGCAGATAGGGCAGTATCGCAACCTCCAGAATGTCTCCCTGAAGACTGCTGCTCCACAAACACTGCACTGCACCACTTCCATCATGTTTGATTCCCTCCTCAATCAACTGCTTGCTTAAGATGGCTATTTGATATCCCCCAAATATATGTTTTATTTTTGTTGTGTTCTGTTATGTTTCTTCTCTTCAGTACTTCCTGTATGGATGCAGGATGTTGCAAGACCCTATGGGACCCACCCAATAAATGTGGGGTGGGGGTGGGTGATAGTGGGGTGGGAGGGTGGGACTACACCACAGACTGTGTCCAAAAACAGTCAAGGAGTCCTCTGGCAGTGACACCTCACTCCACTCACAAACTTGTCAGCTAGAATACCTCAATCCTGCCTAAACTAAATGGAAAAGCACCCAAATTGCATTTAAGAAAATACCTCAAATCCAGTTACAAACATACAGAAATGGCAGCTAAGAAAAGACCTCAAATACAATTACAAACACAGTTACAAACTCACCAGCTACAGTCTCTCCCTCCTTCTCCAACTAAATGAAGACTCAGCTGAGATGGCAGTTAAAACCTCACATTCAAACTACACTAATCCCTGTAATATTATGCCTGCACTTAAAGGCCAGACCCAGCCACTTTTAAAGACACAGTCACAAACTTGTCAGCTAGAATCCCTCAATCCTGCCTAAACTAAATGGAAAAGCACCTAAATGGCAGTTAAGAAAAGACCTCAAATCCAATTACAAACACACAGAAATGCCAGCTAAGAAAAGACCTCAAATACAATTACAAACACGATTTCAAACTCACCAGCTACAGTTTCTCCCTCCTTCTCCAACTAAAATATACAATACTGTATATGAAAGAAAGCTAAAAAGGAGGGAGCATGTTTCACATAACATGACATATACCTTCAGTTTTCAAAGTGTCAGGACCCAGCTTTTAAAGTTCTAAATTAAAAAAGAAGAAAACTTATTCAGTAAACATCCTATAAGGTTGCATTTCAGGGTGGTTATTTGTTCTCAGTCTTAGGAGAGTGTAAATATGGGGGGCTGCATTAACACACAGTTGAGAGAAATGAGAGAGTACATAGTGTAATGTTATCCTGCATTAAGAGTGGGAGGAGGTAATGTAAGAGTAGAATTCAGATCTGATCACTCGGAGATGAACAGAATAGTACTGCATTTAAACTTTTCCTATGTTTTCAACCGATTTTCCAGAAGTCCCTGATGAGATGTTAAATATAGATGATAAAAAGACTTAACATGAACATGTGCTTATTCCTCAGTGTGAGTGAGCTAGAAAGAGAGAGCGAGAGAGATTACATTCTAGGAAACTGACAAATCACTAAAGGTTCAGTTCGAATGCAGAAAATGTTTGAAAAGTCTGAATTTCTGAACATTTTTAAAACTGCTAATTAATGTATAGTTTGCATATTATATGCTAATATGTTATATAACTAAGTCACCTTTTATACCCTTTCTGACCTTTTTGCCATCTGTTCCCCTTTATTCTCCCTCTCTTCATGCTGTCATGGTCGCCACAGTTGTACTTCTTCTGCAGGTTGTGGTGAGGGAGCTGATGTCAGTGCTGCACTTTGGTTGGCCTTTGGGGAGTGCATGTATGATGGTGGGTAATTAATGCCCTCCCTCTGTGTAGCCAAGTATCTCACATCTGCAATACTCTCCCTCCCCTTCCCAAACTCCCTGGTGGCGATATGACATGCTGCTTTTGTGTCGTTGTGCCAGCCTCATTTCTAGTAAACAGTTTTAAATTTTCAAACCTGGACAGATTGGGGTGGGAAGATATTGAAACTGTTACACAATTGGTTGGTCTATCCCTATACCAGTATTTCAGAAACATAACCTTTAACATGTAGTAACGTTAATGGGGCATTGCTCAAAAGCAAAGCAACAAAACAGTGCCTACTGTAGGTCAAAGTCATGTTACAGCACAGTAATCCCCTTGAGAACAGACTTTTATAAACATGATTAACTCAGCTATTACACTTTAATAATATGGAATACGTGAAGTTTTTTTAATTATTTTTTTCTCTTGCTCTTCCCAGAGTTTACAACACATTTTTGCCATCTTATCCTAGATGTCTGCATAAAAAGCCATCTGAGTGGAAAACAGTGATGAAGTATAACAAGGGCCAGAATGAGACCCTTGCTAGATATAATAATTAATTTAATTATTATGAATAACGGATAGGAGGCCAGATTATTAACTTTGTAAATGATAAGGAGCTAGCATGCCTCACAAATATAAAGTAGTATACTTCCAAGGGACTTGGATACATTCATTACAAACAATGGGCAGACAATTTTTGGGTGCTTGATGTCTCAGCATAGGCCGATCTTGCGGGTCAACCCTCCACCAGGCCCCCTTGAGCCCCCCAGTTTCCTAACCCTCTTGATGGTACCGCTAAACTCCCACACTCAGAGTAAAAACCCCCCCACACACACACCCAGAGTCCAATGGCTTGGGATTCCTCAAGGGTTCCTGAGGTTCTGCTCTAGTAGCCCCCAGGGTCTCTCTCAATGATATAATAAAGCTCTCACAACTGTGAGATATCTCGAACCTCAAGGCAGTGAGAGGAGCTGGCACTCCACTCCTTCCAGACCTCTAGTGAGGAGCGTATCTCTGTTTCCTGTGCTCTTGGCTTGAGTCCTACAACCAGCTATACAGTGGGCACTGGCGAGCAGTAAGCACCCCTGGCACCACAGCATCCTACTGAACATGGCCTCTAGCTCCCTCTGTTTGCACCCCTGCCTGAGGGGGGCATTCTACCCCTTTCCTTCACCACAGTGGGTACATACCAGGCAAGGGCACCTGGAGCATTGAGGTTCCCTCCCAACTGCAAATACCCTCTATGACAGAACTAGAAATAACTGGCACCACTAGAGTACCCTGTTGTTAAACTGCATAGAGCTCCTGTCCCCGAGCTACACCCAGAGAGAAGATGATACCAGGGTACCACATCACCTCTGAACAACCACCTTCCTCTGCTGAAAGGAGGGAGTTGCTACATTAGCTGTTAACACAATTGTAGCACGTGATATGCCAATTCAAGGAAAAAGGTGTTTGAAAACAAGATGCTTTTAGAACCTTTTTGGGTTCTAATTAGAATGGGAAAAAGTTTGCCATTCCCTCACTGAACATAAGGAGCATGGTGTACATTTTATTCCTTTTTACTATTTATTTAGCCATTATAGATCATATTATAACAAGCATTTGTCAATGCCAAATGTTTGCTTGCATGTTGCGCCATGTATAGGTTTTGGTTTTGTTGTAGAGAATGATGAAGGCAGAGTAGTATTGCAGGAGGAGACAGTTTGCAGTGGAGTCAGTGAGCAGTATTCTTTGTCTTATGTATTTCCATTTCTGAAGCACGATACAGAATTTTTAAGGTTTTAAAAGTTCCCAGTATCGTGCCATGGGCACTGTATAACAATAAAATATATTGGTACAGTACTGTGGCATTTATTATTAGAAATATGTGATAACATCATCCTACTACATCCAGGGTATGAATCTAACATGTACATTGAACGGGTAAGCTCAAGGGAAGACATTTTTTGAAATTGTGAGTGATGGTCAAGTTTAATGACAAGAGTAATTAATTACAAAAGTAGGCCATGACATGCACAGCAACCCGTTGTGAGGGAAAGCTCCTCTGCCCGTCATGGGTGCCACCTGTGTGACAGAACGCTGTACAGTACCTTCCCTGGCTTGGAGTGGTGGCGCTCAACAGTGCTGGCCCCCATTCTCGTGCTGTCCAGCTGGCTTCCTGAGCTCATCATAGAATTTGACAGCAGATAAGGACCGCTTGGCCCACGCAGTCTGCCCATTTCCCTACCTAATGGATAAGCTGCAGATCCTAGTTAACCAGCAGCCTACTTCTTTCTACCCCCAACCCCTAGAATTGCCTTATGACTGTCCCATGCAAGCTTGAATTCAACCACTGTTTTTGACTCCACAACCTCCTCCGGAAGGCCGTTCCATGCATCCACAACCCTCTCTGTGAAAAAATACTTCCTTACATTACCTCTGAGCGCCCCCCATCTTCAAATTGTGCCCCCTTGTTCTTGCACACCTCTTTTTTTGAAAGATGCTACCCTCTTGGACTTTGTTGATTCCTTGAGGTACTTGAAAGTTTCTATCATGTCCCCACTCTTCCTCCTTTCCTCGAGGCTATACATATTAAGCTCCTTTAGTCTTTCTTCATATGTCTTCTGGTGCAGACCCTGCACCATTTTAGTTTCCCTTCTCTGGACAGCTTCCAGCTTGTCTATGTCTTTGCGGAGATTGGGTCTCCAGAACTGCACACAGTACTCCAGATGGGGTCTCACCAGCTGTCTGTAAAGAGGGATAACAACTTCCTGTTTTCTACTGGTGATGCCTCTCCCTATGCATCCCAGTATCCCCCCAGCCCTCCTTACTACCCTCTCACATTGCTTGCCCACCTTTAAGTCATCTGATATGACTACCCCAGGTCCCTTTCCATTTTTGTTGCTGTTAGTATCTCACCCCCATTGTGTACTCTTCCCCTGGGTTTTTGTTTTCCAGGTGCATTACCTTGCACTTCTTAGCATTGAATCTAAGCTGCCATACATTTGACCATTCCTCTAACCTTGACAAGTCCCTTCTCATCCTTTCCACCCCACCTTGTGCATCAACTCTGTTGCAGATCTTTGTGTCATCTGCAAAGAGACATACTTTTCTTCCAGTCCCTCTGCAATGTCGCTTATAAAGACATTGAAGAGAACCGTCTAATACTGAACCCTTCGGTACCCCATTAGTAACCCCCCTTTCTTCAGAGTGGACTCCATTTACTGTTTCCCTCTGTGTCCTATTCTCCAGCCAATTCTTTACCCAGGCTATCATCTTGGGACCCACTTCCAGGCTGGCTAACTTGTATATTTATCTTTTGTGTGGGACTGAGTCAAATGCCTTGCTAAAGTCTAGGTAGGCCATGTCCACAGCCCCTCCCTGATCTACTACTTTGGTCACCAAGTCAAAGAAATCTATTAGATTTGTCTGGCATGACCTTCCCGCTGTGAATCCATGCTGCCTTGGGTCCTGTGCCCCTCTGGTCTCTAGGTACTCGACAATTCTTTCCTTCAGAAGTGATTCCATCATTTTCCCTATCACTGAGGTTAAACTAACAGGTCTGTAGTTTCCTGCATCTGCCCTGCTCCCACTTTTGTGAAGGGGAATCACATCTGCCCTCCTCCAGTCCTCAGGTACCACCCCATCCTCCCATGATTTGTTAAAGAGGGTAGTCAGTGGTGTCACTAGTTCTACCCTTAGTTCTTTTAAATTCTGGGATGAATCCCATCAGACCCCATTGCTTTGTCCACCTTCAGTTTTAAGAGTTCTTTCAGAACCCTTTCTTCTGTAAATGGACTGGTATCAACTTCTGTATCCAGAGTGTTTCTATTATTTGTTTAGGTACCTCCCCTCTTCATTTGTAAATACAGAGCAAAATATTTGTTTAGTATCTCTGCCTTTTCACCGTCACCCTCTGCCCACCCTCCCTCCCTTTATTAAGCCTCACTATCCTCCCATAGTCTTCCTTCACTCCCTGATGTACCTAAAGGTTTTATCCCCCTTCTTAACTGAGTTGGCTATCTTTTCCTCGGTTTGGGCCTTTGCTGTTCTGACTGCCTTCCCAACTTCCTTTTGCTTTAACTGATACAATTCTCTGTCCTGCTCCTTCTGTGATTCCTTGTACTTTCTGAATGCTTTCTTTTTCTCTTGAACCTTCACTGCCACCTCCTTTGAGAACCATAGTGGTTTCTTACATTGTTTTGTTTTGTTTATTTGCTTCACACAAAGGCTTGTTACCTCTGGGATGGCAGTTTTTATTATTCCCCATTGTTCTTCCACCCCTCCTTCCTGCCCATTTGCTAGTGCATTCCTTAGGCACTCACCCATTTTAGCAAAGTCAGCCCTCCTGAAGTCCAGTACTTTTGCCTTTGTAACTTGACTCTATTGCTGTGTTTATTGTGAACCATACTGTTCGATGGTCGCTAGTTCCCAGATGGCTACCCACTTCTACATCTGTGATCCTCTCTCCATCTCCATTTGAGAGAACCAGGTCTAAGATTGCTCCCTCTCGAGTCGGTTCCAATACTAGTTGTCTAAGGCATGCCCTCTGTAGGGCATCTAGAATAACCCCACTCTTAGAAGTGGCTGCTGCAACTGCACTCCAGTTAACATCTGGCATATTCAGATCACCCATCAGCAATAACTCCCCTTTATCTGCCATTCTAAGTATACTTTCTATCATTTCCTTGTCCATTTCCTCCCCCTGAGAGGGGGGACTGTATACAACCCCTGTGCGGATTGTGGTGCCATTGCCTGCCTCCAAATTGATCCACAGTGCTTCTTCTCCTCCCTGTTTACCCTTTTGTTCTGTTGCTTTGATTCCTTCCCTTATGTAGAGAGCTGCTCCTCCTCCTCCTCCTCTTTTACCCTCCCTGTCCCTCCTGTAGATAGTGTATCCTGGTATGTTTATGTCCCAGTCATGGTTCTGTGTGTACCATGTTTCTGTGACTGCCACGATATCCAGATGTTCCTCCTCCATCAAGGCCACTAATTCAGGAAGCCTACGGGCATTGGTACTCATTGCGCTCCATTTTTTGATGGCTTTACCTTCTGTAGCAGCATCCCCCACTGACCTTTCTAACTTGATCTTTTTCTCATTTAGTACCCTGTTTTGTAGGGAGAGGCTGGGATTTTCATGCTGTTTATCAGTGCCTACCCCCTTGACTAGTTTAAAAGCTTGCCAATGAAGCATTTAAACCAATTGCCCAAAATATGTGTTCCCTTCCTGGACAGATGCAGACCATCCTGCCAATATAGGCTGGTGTCCCTCCAGGTGGAACCCCAGTCCCCAATGAAGCCAAATCCCTGTGCTCCACACCATTTTGTCAACCATTCATTAAACTGCATGGTGCAAAGTACCCTCGCCTCACCCGTGCCACTGACAGGCAGCACCTCTGAGAAGGATACTGTGTGTGCTACTTGTCTTAGGCCCCTCCCCAACTCTACAAAGTCCTTCTGCACTGCTCTGATCTCATGATGAGCCAAGTCATTTGTCCCTAGGTGGACAATGATGTCTAGCTCAGACTCCCGTGCAACTGTTCTCGTGATCCTAAGGATGCGCTTCCTGTCCCTCTGAGCCATGGCACCAGGCAGGCACCTTACTTCAGTTTTTCCCTGCTCCCCCAAGTTCTAGCCCCCTAATAATTGAGTCCCCCACCAGAAGCTGCTTCCTTTCCCTGTGGTGCCCTCTGCCTCCTTCCTGAGGGCCTCCCTTGTGACAGTTGTCTGCAACCTCCTTAGTCTCCTCTGCAGGTGCATCCATAGGGGAACTATGCTCCCCCCAGAATGGTGTATGGATTGTGGAGTGGAACAACTGACTGGGTGTGCCTCTGTTCCACCACCCTTACCCTCCCTGAGCCCACTGTGGTCCAACTGCTGTGATTTCTTCGCAACCTCTGAGGTAGTGGTGGTGGTTCTGGTGCTCCCTGGATGGGGGAGGTTCCCTTACTACTTTCCAGTGTGGCCTGAAGACGGGCAACTTCCTCCCTCAGGGCAGATAGTTGTCTGCAAACAGGGCAGCATCTCAGCCTCCAGAAAGACTCCTGGAAGACTGCTACCCCACAGCCATTACATTACACTACTCCCCACATGTCTGTCTACCTTGTTTATTTTTTGTGTGTGTGTGTGTGTGTGTGTGATTGGTTTGTTATATAGAAATATATGTATTACATAATGTGTATGCTTATATTGTCAGTGCAGTGTGCTAGAGAGGATATGACAGTGATATGCACCTTGCTGTCTTGAGGAAATGATGTCAGAACCCCAGGTATAAAGGAACTATTTCCAGGGGTGGGTGGGGTGATGGGTGGAAGGGTTTGGGCTAAACTGTGCCCTCACAAAGCAATCAGCTAAAGCTCTGACCTACCGCGCTGCGATGAATGCTTTCCTGTCAGCAAGATGCCCTACATGACAATCTGACAGAGAAAATAACTCTGCTAATCAAACAGAGAAAAATCCAAACATCCAAGTCAGACACAGGTAAACCTCCCCAGCCCCAAAACAGCCTGGTGACTTGTGCTCTGAAAGCAGTCAGCCCCAAAACACGTCAGCTGTGCAGAAGGACAGACACAGAAAACAGTATTCAGTTCCTCTGGGTTTCAACTCTTCCTGCACTGAAAATCTTAACAATTGTAACAAAAGTAAACCATGGTCCACCTCCTTCTGTTGATTGAAAGACTGCCTTTTCTGATAATTCTAAGTTCCTTATTTCACCCTTCAGTTAGAAGTATCCTCCACCTGAAGAATATTAACTTTCCTAAGGAATCTGCTTCAAACCAAAGACAATCCCCAAACTTGAATCCCCAGCATGGGAACACAGTACATTGCCTGCTGGGCCACTGGCTGGCTCTGCAGACATCGTTTTTTCATAACTTTTTTTCACATTATCACCCCAAATTTTTAACACACTCTTTTTATGACTTCACCTTCTGAACATGACAGGTGTCATTTATAAAATACTGACCGAAATGTCACTTTGTGCCATAAATGCGAAAACAAATTTCAGGCAGGATTTGAAAAATGATACCTGTTGTGTTCATGAGGTGGTGTGAAAAAATGGCTATGCTGAAAATGTGGGTCAAAACATTGAATATTACTAAAGTTATGAGTTTTAGTTGGAAAATTTGAGCCTGGCATTGTTCCCAATTTCAGACCGAAAGCCTGGTCTGTATACGCAACAGTATTGCGGTACGTTGCTGTAGGATTTGTCTGTTTCCACAGACATAGGTCTCTGCTTCTGCGACATTGCAATTTCACTTCTGTTGTGTTTCTGTCCTGCTTGTGCCACTGCCATTGTTCTGCACAGATTGATAGGAGAGCACTATCAGTGCTTAAGGGCAGATGCCAGTTAGCACAGCAGATGGCACTTAGCACCTTGTCCAGACTAACAAGGTATAAATGAATGGCCATAATTGGCTCTGAGTGTTACTAGCAGTTACGGGTTATGGAATTAGAGGATTCTGGTTTCAATAGGCAATCAGAACAGATCTTTTTCTGTCACACTGCACTTCCGTTCAGATAACGAGGTAGCCGGATTAACAGGACACGGATTAACCAGGTCTGACTGTATCTTCACAGCTTTGGTGTTTTGTAAGATTTTAACCTCAAATGTTTAGCCATACTCTTTTCATGACCCCACTTCATGAACCTGCTAGATGAAATTTTTCCAATCCTTCCCGAAAGATGATTTTGCACAGCAACTGCGAAATCACCTTTTGGGCCAGATTTGAAAAATGTCGACTATCTTGTCCATGAGGTTGGGTCCTAAAAAGGCCACGTTGAAAGTCTGGTGGAAAAATATTGAAAAACACAAGTTATAAGTGAACTTTGAAATAGTTCAATGTCCACTCTGGATAGGGGGGTCGATCCCAGTCCTTTCACAGAAGAAAGAGTTCTGAAAGAACTCTTAAAACTGAAGGTGGACAAAGCAATGGGACCTGACAAAATTCACCCCAAAATTCTAAAACAATTAAGGGGAGAACTAGTGAAACCACTGACTACCCTTTTTAACAAATCATGGGAGGATGGTGTGGTACCTGAGGACTGGAGGAAGGTGGATGTGATTCCCCTTCACAAAAGTGGGACCAAGACAGAGGCAGGAAACTACAGACCTGTCAGTTTGACCCCTGTGGTAGGGAATGTGATGGAATCACTTCTGAAGGAAAGAATTGTTGAGTACCTAGAGGCCAGTGGGACACAGAACCCAAGGCAGCATGTGTTCACAGCGGGAAGGTCATGTCAGATGAATCTAATTGATTTCTTTGACTGGGTGACCAAAGTAGTAGACCAGGGAGGGGCTGTGGACATGGCCTACCTAGACTTGAGCAAGGCATTTGACACAGTCCCACACAAAAGATTAATAGCCAAATTAACCAGCCTGGGAGTGGGTCCCAGGGTGGTAGCCTGAGTAAAACACTGGCTGGACAACAGGACACAGAAGGTAATTGTAAATGGAGTCCACTCTGAAGAAAGAGGGGTTACTAGTGGGGTACCGCAGGGTTCAGTACTGGGTCCAGTCCTTTTTAATGTCTTTATAAGTGACATTGCAAAGGGACTAGAAGGAAAAGTAAGCCTCTTTGCAGATGACACAAAGATCTGCAACAGGGTTGACACACAAGGAGGTGTGGAAAGGATGAGAAGGGACTTGGCAAGGTTGGAGGAATGGTCAGAAGTATGACCGCTTGGATTCAATGCAAAGAAGTGCAAACTAATGCACCTGGGAAACAAAAACCCAGGGGAAGAGTACACAATGGGGGGGGGTAGTAACAACAACAAAAATAGAAAGGGATCTGGGGGTAATCATATCAGATGACCTTAAGGTTGGCAAGCAATGTGAGAAGGCAGTAGGGAGGGCTGGGGGGATACTGGGATGTATAGGGGAGAGGCATCACCAGCAGAAAACAGGAAGTTGTTATCCCTCTGTACAGACAGTTGGTGAGACCCATCTGGAGTCTGCGTCCAGTTCTGGAGATCCCATCTCTGCAAGGACATAGACAGGATAGAGGCAGTCCAGGGGAGGGCATCTAAAATGGTGCAGGGTCTGCAAGAGAAGCCATACGAGGAGAGACTAAAGGAGCTTAATATGTATACCCTTGAGGAAAGGAGGGAGAGGGGAGACATGATAGAAACTTTTTTTTTTGCAAATAACTTTATTTTTGAAATTCAATACAAATAATACAAAACCAAACAAACAAACAAACATTATCAAAAGGTGGAAGCCAGCATTTGTATATGGCAGTATCTACTAATAAAAACAAACAAAAAAAAAAAAACCCAACCCACCCCCAACTTGGCAGCAAATACCTAGGACTAACAAACCAGTTTACTTTTCTTATAGGTATTTAGTTGGTAGAGTTCAGATTAGCCTACAGAATAAAACATTAGTTAAACCTTGATGGAGGGGGAGACAACGAAAGAAACACCATCAAAGGAGTGAAAAGAAAACCTGGGGAAGGGGAGAAGGAATGATACTAAAAAGTATGTAAAAGAGAGACCCTTTCTAATAAACCAATGTCAAATTCCCTATCTACTTCCAGGCGAGGGAGGGGGGGGAAGAGAAGAGCGGCCAGGAGCATAGATAACACAGCTTAACCTGGCTCCAAGGGGGCCCTAGCTTAGAGGGATTCCAGGCTCGCTCCCCCCTAGTAACCGTATTTGTCTTTCAAGTTTACAAGAAATCCACCCAAGCACCTCTGAAATTTCTCGGCAGATTGAAAAAAACTGGTAACACACCTTTCAGCATTTAGAGCGTTTAAAAACTCATCCCACCATTCTCTGAACTTAGGTTCCCAACTGCACTGCCAGTGCCGGAGTATTACCAGCTTGGTAACGAGAGCTATCATTGCCATCTGCCTCTTTTGAGTCCAGGTTGGAATTTGAGCGTACATCCTAGTAAGCATACATTTTCATTAAAAAAAGCTGAGATATTAAAAAAAGGGGCCACCCACTGTTTGACCGAGTTCCAGAGTTTAGCAATTTTTGGACAGGCCCATAGTTTATGATATAAAGTGGCAAAAGAGTCGCCACAGTCCTCACAGCCGGGGGGAGAAGACTTGTAAATCCGGGTAATTTGGCAGGGGAAAAGTAAAGGTTATGTAGGATGTTGAATTGGATATTTCTGAGTCTATCCTGTTTAATGCAGGAATAAATATCCATCCAAATCTTTTCCCAAATTTTGGCTGGCCATCCTTTAATAAGGTTAGTCTCCCAGTAATGAGCTGTAGGAGTATATATGTGCATTACCTCTGACAGAATTAACTTATAAGTCTTGGAAATTGCTTTCTGGCTCTCTGCTAATTCCTTCAATTTTCCTAGCATAACTCCGGCTCCTTCGCTCCATGGACCTTTCCCTAAGAAAAGGCATACACTCTGGCAAACCTGGTAAAGTTGTAATAAGTCGTTATGACTCACCTCGAATTTGGTGGCAAGCGCAGGTGCCGGAATCACTGAGTTGGCCAAAACAAAGCCTGCCAGTCGAATTTTGGAAGGGTATTTGCCTAGGAAGTTATTGATTGGGCGATTACCTATTTGTAGGTTTGGGTTATTGAGCAAAGGTTGCGTCAGATCCCTTAAGTAAGGTTTATGAAGCAAAGAGTAGAGCTGATGTAGGGCCTTCACGTCCCATCCTAACGGGGTACTTTTTATATTTTGAGGAACCTTAGACCAGGGGATATATAAGAGAGCTTCCAAGTCTATCTTGTGGCTGTCGATTAAAGATCAGTCTAAAGTTAACCAGGGGGGAGAGCCTGGGGCTACTTCGGCTGCAGCCGCCCATTGCGAGAATCTCGTAGCATGAATAGCTAAATAATAAACATAGAAGTCAGGCAATTGTAGCCCCCCTAGTTTTCTAGGGTGGGTAAGTTTTACATATGCCCGACGTGGGGCTTTGCCTTTCCACAAAAAGTCTGAACAAATTCTGTGTAAAGGCTTGAAGAAAGACTTAGGCAGATAGATGTTCAGATTAAAAAGGGGGGTAAAACATTTTGGGTAAAACCGCCATTTTTAAAGTGTTTGCTCTGCCCCAGAAAGACAAGAGTAGTTTGTTCCATCTCTCTAAGTCTTCTTTAATAGTTTTGAACAAGAGGGTTAGATTGAGGCTCGCAAGGTTAGAAAGATCTTTCAAGATTCTAATACCCAAGTAAACCAGGGAGTCTTCCTCCCATTGTAGGCCCAAGGAGGAACACCAATCTCTCGGTAGAAGAGGAGATAAGGGATATACATTAGTTTTGTTCCTATTTAGTTTATAACCTGAAAAGAAGCTGAAACAAGATATGGTCTGCAGTAATTGAGGTAAGGATTCTCTGCTATTTTCTGTATGTATAAGCAGATCGTCCGCGAAGGCGGATATCTTGCATTCGAGGTTACCAACATGAATTCCCTGTATTAGGTTGTCTGACTTCAGGGCCCTCATTTGAGGCTCGATATACAAATTGAAGAGGAACGGAGAAAGAGGGCAACCCTGGCGGGTACCTCGGGATAGGGGAAAGACGGCCGAGATGAGATTATTACATTGGATTCTGGCCGATGGGCATGAATAAAGAACACGGATGTGATCAATGAATCGTTGGAGAATACCAAATTTCTGTAATACTGCAAACATAAAGTACCATTCTACTCTATCGAAAGCTTTTTCCGTGTCTAGGGATACCAGAGATGCTTCTAGTTCAGGAGCCCCAGCCGTGGAAATTAAACAGAATAGCTTCCTGAAATGATCCGCCGAGGATCGCCCAGCCACGAACCCAGCCTGTTCTGTGCTGAGTAGCCCTTTCCATACTATCCCCAGTCTGTTAGCCAGGATTTTAGCATATATTTTAACATCTACATTAAGGAGCGAGATAGGCCTGTAATTACCTACTTCAGACGGGTCTTTTCCAGGTTTAGGCAAAAGGATTATTCTTGCTTCAAACAAGGTTTGATCACTAACCCCATGGGAATACCAGCATGAGTATACTTGGAGTAACAAGGGTATTAGCAATCTTTTAAAAGTTTTATAAAATAGGCTAGTAAAGCCATCGGGACCCAGCGCTTTATCTGGCTTTAGAGAGTCAATGATTTCGGAAATTTCCTCGCTTGAGAAGGGAGCCTTTAAACCTAGTTTAACTTCCTCTGTCAAAGTCGGAAAGGAGATCCTTCCAAGAAAAGCCCACATCTTGTTGTCGTGTTCCGGAGTTCTCGACACTCCAGAATATAATGCTTTATAATAGTCTTGAAACAGTGCCAATATTCCCTCAGGATCAGTGACCAAAGCATTCGTCTGAGGATGCTTTAACGCTGTGACCCATTTAGCGGATGAGTTTTGCTTCAATTGCCATGTAGAAGCTTACCCACTTTGCTGCCTTGGCCAATATATGAGGCTTTTAATAAAGAAGCGGATCTCTCAACTGATTCCCGGAGAACACTAGTATACATGGCTCTAAGAGCAGAGAGCTCTTGCTCTTGTGATTGGGAAAATGTGCCAATCTCTTTGCTTTCCAGGGCCTTAATTCTGTTTAAACAACTAGTTAAGAAGTTGTTTTTTTTCTTTTTCCGCTCCGATGCTATGCGGATAAGTTCCCCTTTCCAAGTGGCTTTCAACGCGGCCCATACCCGGTCTGTTGCGTTGATCGAGCCCTCAGTTATCGGTAATAGTTTGTTAAAAATTCTTGGAATCACACCACTATTTGGCTATCCGACAATAATTTATTGTTAAGTGTCCAAGAGTGGGATCTTATTAGAATATTTGGTAACAAACACTGCATCATGATAGGAGAGTGATCGGAAATTACTCGGGCTAAGATATTAGCATCCGCTATGTAGGGTACTAACTGTTGGCTAATCAAGAAATAGTCAAGGCGAGAATAACTTTTGTGGACTGGGGAGAAAAATGTGAATTCCTTACTTGAGGCATTCATTATCCTCCAGTGATCTACAAGGCCCAACGATGCTGTAAATTCCTGCAGAGCCCTCTGCGTGGGGGATCTTTTAATTCCTTTATGATTGGTGTAGTCTAAGTCGTTAGACTGTACCAGATTCCAGTCGCCGACCAAAAGTATGGGCAAATTTAAAAAAGGGGCCAAAACCATAGCCAGGTGTGTAAAAAAGGATGGGGATTCTAAATTTGGTCCATAGATGGAACCCAAAACGATGTCTAGGCTACCGATTTTACCTACAACAAAATTGAACCTGCCCTCCGGATCGGAAATGACTTCCGCTGGTGTAAATGGGACTCTTTTGGCCACCAGTACTGCTACTCCCCATTTGTTGGATGCAAATCCTGATCCAAAAACCTGACCTACCCATCTTTTTTGGAAGTGATGTAACTGTTCATGTAATGTAACCCCTAGATGGCGCTATCCCAGGGGCTACTACCCCTGCCTGATTTGCCACTAACAGGTTGAGGGGCCTGGATCCAATGGCGGGTGCCTCCACCCAGAGGTCAGGGTTTGCAATAGTTAAACTTACTTGGTCACAGCCCTCTGGGACACTGCAACCCCTTTCTTCCACTAGTGGCCCACACAATATAGCAGAATTACATCCACAGTATACACTTACCCCCAAGGCTGGTTCAGGCACCGGGACATCCTGTAAAATAAGATACAGTGCAACAATCACAGTACAGTACTTTAACATAGACAAATACCTCAGGCAGTATAACTTTGTTGAAACAAACAGCTCTGATTTATTTAGGGGGATATAACAAGGACAGGAAATCAGGTTAATTAGCTTATCACTTTCACTATCTCATATGGCTCTGTGCACAGGCCTATCCCTACCAGTTACTGTCCCTGGGTACCCAGGCCCTAGTGGCTAGTCCAAACCGTGGCAGCTGGTAGGGGCCCTTTCACACAGAGAAAAGGAAAATTAAACAGTCAGCAGTACAGTAATTCCATTTGGATTTAATGTGGCAATTCAACAGGGAGCGACCCCGAATTAGTACTCACGACCTCCAAAGAAGATATGGTCCTTCAATGTCAGCAGGGCTACTTTTGATCTCCAAGAGACTCCTCACACATTTATATGGTAAAAAAAAAGCACTATACCAGGCAGGCTGCATCTGTATCCCAATCGCAATTACTGCACAATAACCAGGAGAACACAGCAGATTCAGTTCCTGACAGACCGAGTGTAATTCAACAATTTCTTCAGTCTTCTACAGGGTGAGCCTGGTTTCTACTCTTCAGAGATCCTTTGATTCTTTTCACAGGACGGATTCAGTCCTAACAAGCAGTTACACAAGTTGTGGGACCGGAACTCTGGGCCTTGCACACGTTTTTGACTGAAACTGTGCACTGAAGGACCTACAGGGTTTCTTTCCCCTTCACTTTCAGATCTCAAACTGAAACTCCCAACAGACAAAAACGGGCACTTCCTTTGAGTTCCTCCCAGTTCTTGACTGGATTGGCTGTCACTCACAATAGACTGCTGCTGTTGGTCCAAAAAGGCACGAAGTCTAAACTACATCTCCCAGAGTCACTGCCCATACAATCCTCTTGTGGCTGGCTCAGATTATGAGTCCCAAGTTCTGATTCGTCCAAGGCATCATTTTGAGCTAGTTTACCCACACTGATTGGTCCAGTTCAGCAGTTCAAAACCAGAATGGGGAACTAGGCAGACAGTTCTGACTGCAAAAAAGCAGGTTAGACAAACTGTAATTTTATTATTACTGTAAATGATTTCTGGCAATCAGTTACATCTTTCAGACAGGTTCCTTTGCACTCCTAGTGACTGCAAAATGGGGTGAATTGGCAGCAGCTTGAGTGGTACTCAATCAAAGAAACACACAGTCCCCATACAAACTAATTATGTCTGCAAGCAGACAGCTCTTAAAGAGACAGTACCAGAGGTTCTAAAAACACTCACTGATAAATGGCTTAACGCAAACACCATTCAGGCTTGGAGCATTCAAGCAAGCTCCTGGAAGTCTTTTAGGAACCCCATTTGCAGAAGTTACACCCTTCCTAGCCTGGGAAAAGCTTGGCGTCAGCGTCAAGCAAGTACCATAAGTTTCAACTGCAACCATATACATTTGCATTAGGCTCACACATGTAATCATCAGTCAATACATCATTTTACCAAGAACCATTTCTGAAACATTGCAGTCACGTCACTCTTTACACAGTATAACACACACATTGTACCATAACTCAAGTTATTACCTCTTGTACATGAAACCTGAAGAGAGGGACCCTTCCTATCAGTTACCTTGGGGCTGGACAGGGCAAGGCACCATACTTAGAGAGCAACACAAGTAACTTAGAGTTAGCACTAACGCTCAGTTTGGGCAATGAGCTCGGACACATACAACTCCTTATGGACAACATTGAGAGGCAGGTCCACTGGCCGCCCAGGAATCATAACTGAGGTGCACCACAGGCTTTACAGCTCGACCAGTCTTTCTAGGGGAGCTGTAACAGTCTCTGCACTCTGAGCCTCATTTTCAGCATTGTTCTCACTTGTCAGGTCTCCATGGGGTAGAGAGGCTAGAACTTGGGGCACTTTCCAGCTCCAGGAGTTACAGTTTCTGAGTCCACAACATTTGGCTCGCATGGAGAGCTTTCAGACACTGGCAGTGGACTGTCAGGGCACTCAAAATACTCTTCTTGTTCGGGTGTATCACCAGTCTGCCCCAATCTATCATTTTCCTCCCTGAAAGCTCAAACAGTTCAACCATGCACAATGATTCCATTTCATCTGATCTGATGCTTTGCACTTCACTTTCTGGGAGCATTGGCTCCAGGGATGAAGCTGGGGCATAGACAGTCCAGAAGGCCCAGCTTTGTCTCCAGTATTGACTAGGGGATTGCCCCGAAACAATTGACTCAGTTCGTAGAAGGATAGTATTCAAAGTCACTCTCACTTTCTTCTGATATGGACTGACAGTCATGCTCAACTGGGACTTGCAGGGAACACTTTAACTCTGCTTCTGTAGGTGCAGACTTCCTTGATCTTTTCTTAGCAGCAGCTCTAGTCACTGGTCCAGAGGGGCATCTTCTGGGGGCTCAGACTCAATCAGGATTTGTCAATGGGTAGTAAATGATTTCTATGCATTGTTTTTACATCTTTGAATTGTTCTCAGGCCTTACTTTGTACACTGGCAGATCATCTAGTTTGCCCACTACAATGTGAGGGAGATGGTGCCATCTGTCAGCAATCTTGTGTTTGCCATGCAGTCCCAGATTTCTTACAATACCCGATCTCCCTCCTGGAGTTCCTGTGCTTTCACCTTTTTATCATACCTTTCTTTGTTGGCCAGATTTCTTTTGGCAGCCATGGTTTGAGCCAGTTGAGTACGCATGGAGTTAGCTGGGCCTTTAACTTTGCACATACTGTAAATAGTTGTCAGCTTGAACCCCATCAGGAGAGACCCCAAAACACACATCTACCAGTAGTCGAGCTTCTCTTCCAAACATCAGGCGGTAGAGGAGAACCCAGTGGCATCACTTTTGGTGCAGTTATAAGCATGTACCAGGGTGCTAATTTGTTGGCTCCATCTGAAGCTTGTCCTTTGGGTGCAGGGTGCCTAGCATATCTAGCAAAGTGCGGTTGAAGCGATTCAGGCTGTGGGTCCCCTGGGGTGGTAAGAGAGTGGTTCTGGACTTTCTCACTCCCCACAGAGAAAGCATCTCTTTGATCAGACGACTCTCAAAGTCTCTCCTTGATCAGAATGGATTCTTTGTGGAGCCCATAGTGAACAAAAAGTTTTCTCACAGTACTTTGGCTACAGTGGATGCTTTCTGGTCTTTGGTGGGGAAAGCTTGGGCATATCTCGTGAAATGGTCAGTGACCACCAGCACATTACTGATATTTCTTTGATCTGACTCCAAACTCAGAAAATCAATACAGACCAGCTCCAGGGTGCACTGGTGGTTATGTTAACAAGGGGGCAGCCCTCTGAGGCAAAGCTTTCCTCTATAAGCTTGAGCTTCAGGATTCGTATGTGTTGCTCCCACATCAGCCCCCATCTTAGGCCAATAGAATCTGGATCTCACCAAGTCAAGTGTTCTGTCTATACCAAGGTGCCCCATGTGGTTGTGCAAGGACCTCAATACTGAGTCTCGAAGGCAGTGGGCAGCACCAGTTGTTGTTGTCTTGTCCCCCTCTGTCTACTGTTTCTCTATATAACAGTTTATTGATCAGTTTCAACTTAGGACCTTCTTTGTATAACAGTGCAGTTCTCAAATCAGTGGGCGTAATTTGGACACATCTTTTCCTGCATAGAGGCTACAAAGCTGATTTGATCATGAGGATCGTGATTGAGCCCGCCCAGACTACTGTCATTGTCCAGCTGAGGCAGTGCACCAATGTCTATTGCAGAAAAGTGGCAATAAGCAGCAGGTATGCAATTCTCAGAGGGTCCCAAGCAATCCACCATGCAGTCCACTTCGTCCGTGGACATTGTTCCTCCCTGTCAAACTTCAGGCAGAGTGCCGAATGTCAGGTTCTGCCAATCGGACCCAATCATTCTGGGGAACAGGCCTCCGGGAGAGAGCATCAGCATCTATGTGGTTCAGACTGCTCGGTATTACTAGAGCATAGTCATATGTAGATATCAGAAAGCCACCTGTGACCAGTGGCATCAACTTAGCTGAGGTCTGCACTAGGTCAAAGGATTATTGTCAGTTTTACTAGTATTTTAGCCCCATACAAGTACTCATGGAATTGGTCAACATGCTTCAAAGCTAGAACTCTAACTTATGTACAGGATAGTTCTTTTCGGATGGGGTCAGGCTTCTACTGGCAAAGGCCACTGGTCTCAGGCCATTCTCGTGCTCTTGGTACAACACAGCCCCCAACCCTTGCAAGCTAGCATCAATGTGCAGGACGTAAGGTTTTCTTGGATCGGCATAGGCCAGCACTGGAGCATGGGTAAGTTGATATATGATCCTCATGAAAAGCAGTCTCACAATCAGGAGTCCAAGCGGGCCCCAAATCTTCCTCGGATGAAAGACACTCTTTCAGTCTTGAGGGGCTTTGACTTTTAAGTATTTTGTGGGTTGGGGATACCCTTGAGTAAGGTTAAGTAAAGGCGGATCACTCTTGAATAGTCCTTGATGAAGCACGATAATAACCACAGAATCCCAGGAATCTTTGCAGTTCTTTTTAGATTTTGGGCTGTGGCCAGGTGGTCAAGGCCTCAACTTTACTTGGGTGGTCTCTATTCCCTCGGTGGATACTATGTGTCCCATACTTTACTGATGTTTGAAAAGAATTGACACTTATCAATGGACAGTTTAAGGCCAAAGTCCTCCAGTCGATCAATACCTTAAATAATCTGCTCTCATGTTCCTCCAGTGAGCTGCCAAACACAATAACATCATCTAGGTATACCAGGCACTCTAGTAAGTTCATGTCCCCCACTGCACGCTCCATCAATCGTTGAAAAGTGGCTGGGGCACCTGAAATCCTTGAGGGCATCCTCATGAATTCATAGACAGCGGACAGATAAAGGCTGTCTTCTCACGTCCTCTGGGGCCATCGAGGATCTAGTATACCCACTGCGGAGATCCAGCACAGAGAACCACTTGCTCCCGTTTAGGCAGTCAAAGCAACATCCTGAATACGGGGCATTGTGTACTGATCAGGGATAGTCCGCGGTTTAGGTGCGATAATCCACGCACACCCTTACTGTCCCATTCTTTTCCTCACTACCACAATGGGGAAGCATAAGGGACTTCTGGATTCTTGTATTACACCAGCCGCTAACATCTCTTGCAGATGCCGTCTCACATCATCTATATCAGCAGGTGCCAGGCGTCGAGACCTCTCACGAAATGGTCTTTCGTCATGCAGCGGATATTGTGCTCAGCTCCTTGCGCATCCTACGTCCCATTCCTTTAAAGAAAACACCTGGTCTCTCTGGGCAAGCTTCTCACTGATCCTCACTTTCCATTCCAGGCAGCGGGGAGTTGCGAAATCAAACAAGTCAGGCGTTACTCTGTCATTCTTCCTTGAACTCTGCTGCTGGGTAGCACTGCAGTGTCTGCACAATGCACATTAGCCAGGATGCAACCTCTATTTACTCGAATGTCTCTTTCAGACACATTATGAACTTGGACCATTACCCTTCTGGCATAAGCATAGGGCTCTAGCGGGCAAAATACTAGAGCTTGACCAGCAGTCCCTCTGGCAATTTTCCATCGCCTGGTGCATCCAACATTAATATTTTATTCTTAACATCCTTTCAAATCACGGACCTCTCCTGTAAGGTACACTGGGCATTTGGTGCCAGGATCAGAGACTCAGGATCCTTCTTCCATACAATTCCGACCGGTTCCTCTGGTTCTATATTTTCAGCATCTCTTGTGCCTCATAGGCCTTCTTAATTAAACCGGAACTCTTAAAGCTCTACTAGTCTTTGACCCCTGTTTTTCATAACACAAATGTCCCAGCCTTCTGAACATATGAGCATTTGTTCCAATCAACAAAGGGACACCATCTTACAGTCAGTGGGGGGACACACTAAGGCTAAGGTCTCTTACTTGGCCCACTCCAGCCACGGAGGTGGGAGAAGACAACCAAATTCGGATATACCCAGAATCAGGGTGAGCCTTCTCACTTAACCCCCCATACATGCAGTCCTTCTAATGGTTGGTAAGGTACGTCTGACAAATGCTTCTGATACCAATCTTGAAACATAATTGTCACTTGGGAGCCACTGTCTAATACAGCTCTTGTAGACACTCCATTTTACCTTTACAGTGGTCTCCATGGAAGGACCCACTATTCTGGACCAGTCTGGAGAGACGTAGTGAGGGGCCTGGGCAACTGACCTTGCCACAAAAGGACGTGAATTAGCATTTTTGGTGCCCTCACTGGGATCATTTAACGACACCTCTTAACCACTGATTTGTTCTCCAGAAGCTCTCCTTGTAGCCTATATGCAACTTTGTCAGTGTCTTTTGAGGATTGGCATTCCCTTTTCATGTGCCCATCCTTCCCACAATTATAGCAAAACATACTTTTTGGAGTTTGAGCTGGCGAGGTGCCACTCAGAGCCAGGCGGGGTATTACTAACTGAAACCATGGTGCCATCTCTGTCTCTGAGCGTGATCAAGCATTTGGAGACATCTCGTCAGTTTCTCCACTTCCATGGTCAAAGAATCGAGTTCGGAGCTGTTATCAGCAGGAGATACATGGGTGGGTATCCCCACCCCATAGCAGATGCAGTCGGATATAGGTCGGGGCCCGTACTTGCAGGCGTGGCCTTCATAAAGGGACTGTTTTGAATTCCGGATCTCTCTCAACAGTTAAGCCCATTGTGGCATATCTTTTCCTTATCAGAGCACTCATTGACTGCCAACCTCTGCCCCTGAACTTCACTTGATGGGCCACCCTCAGTCACTCGGGTCATAGCCACAGCTATTGGTGCAGATCCCTCCGAGGTCGCCTTTTCTCAACTCCTCAATTTCTCTCATTAACTCATCATAGGAGGGTGGGGATTCAGTCGATTTGCCAGGCGTAACTGAAGCAACAGCAGTTCTGAGAAGGGGCAGACTTAAGGATTCTGTCCAGTCTGGTTCGGTCCAGTTCAATCGCTGGCAAACTACCTTTCTGAGGCATTCTTGCAACAATTTTTCCAGCCGAGAGACATACACAGACAACAACTCCCCTTGGTACTGTTGTGCATTTCTTACTCTCCACCATAGGTCCTCATCAGAATCTGGGCTCCCATACACATTCTCAAGGCCTCAAGATGAAGCATGCAGTCGCTTCAGGGTTACTGGCCCGGTTGCCTTGCGGATGTAGCCAGGGCAGGACCTCGGAGGCTCTCACTAACCCTCTTTAGCTTTTCGGCTTCCGAGCATTGCCATTCTAGCACTTGGGGGGCAACATAGTCTATCCAGGTCTCCCAGTCATCCTCCCCTTGGGGGGTGGGGAGGGTGCCAGAGAAGATCCTCAACCTTCGGTAAGAGTCGTGACTAATGGCAGGTGCAGAAATAGGAGTCTGCATTGGTTCAGCCACCATTACGGGTACTGGAGCAGGAGAGGGTGTTGGGGGAGGAACACCCCCAGGTGGCAAGAATAGTTTCTTCAAGTCCTCCACAGTTTTCCCTTCTCCCAGCAACCATTTAGCAAATTTCTCCTCAAAAGTTTCAGATAGTGGTGGGGCTCATTCCCCGGGTCTTTACTGTCCTTAGTTATCACTCTCAAGCAGTGAGGGGCTCCCTCTGGGGTAATGGTCTGTGGTACTTTGGAGCTATCTATGGGATCCTTAAACTCTACTAGGGCCAGGAAAGTGTGGGTGAGCAGATTAGCGTGCGACCCACCACCACAGGATTTTGTAAACCTTCCACCTTGGAAAGTACTCCCTGCACAGTGTCATATTGATACAGGGATGTCAGGATAAGCATAGCATTTTGAAGTCGATCTCCTCCCAGTACACCACTCCACCAGCGGTTGCACAGCCACTTCTGTCGGGTACCCATTTATTTATTTATTTTTTTTTCCCTTAACAGTGGTTTTGTAAATATGGCCACTAGAGGACACACAATCCCAGCGGTGAGCCTCAAAATGTAACCCTAGATGGCGCTATCCCAGGGGCTACTACCCTGCCTGATTTGCCACTAACAGGTTGAGGGGCCTGGATCCAATGGCGGGTGCCTCCACCCAGGGTCAGGGTTTGCAATAGTTAAACTTACTTGGTCACAGCCCTCTGGACACTGCAACTCCCCTTTCTTCCCACTAGTGGCCCACACAATATAGCAGAATTACCTTCACAGTATACACTTACCCCAAGGCTGGTTCAGGCACCGGGACATCCTGTAAAATAAGATACAGTGCAACAATCACAGTACAGTACTTTAACATAGACAAATACCTCAGGCAGTATAACTTTGTTGAAACAAACAGCTCTGATTTATTTAGGGGATATAACAAGGACAGGGAAATCAGGTTAATTAGCTTATCACTTTACTATCTACCTATGGCTCTGTGCACAGGCCTATCCCTACCAGTTACTGTCCCTGGGTACCCAGGCCCTAGTAGCTAGTCAAACCGTGGCAGCTGGTAGGGGCCCTTTCCACCAGAGAAAAGGAAATTAAACAGTCAACAGTACAGTAATTCCATTTGGATTTAATGTGGCAATTCAACAGGGAGCGACCCAATTAGTACTCCGACCTCCAAAAGATATGGTCCTTCAATGTCAGCAGGGCTACTTTTGATCTCCAAGAGACTCCTCACACATTTATGATGGTAAAAAAAAAGCACTATACCAGGCAGGCTGCATCTGTATCCCAATCGCAATTACTGCACAATAACCAGGAGAACACACAGCAGATTCAGTTCCTGACAGACCGAAGTGTAATTCAACAATTTCTTCAGTCTTCTACAGGGTGAGCCTGGTTTCTACTCTTCAGGAGATCCTTTGATTCTTTTCACAGGGGCCAGTTCAGTCTAACAAGCAGTTACACAAGTTGTGAGCCGGAACTCTAGGCCCTTGCACGTTTTTGACTGAAACTGTGTGCACTGAAGGAGCACAGGTTTCTTTCCCCTCCTCTTCAGATCTCAAACTGAAACTCCCAACAGACAAAAACAGACTTCCTTTGAGTTTCCTCCCAGTTCTTGACTGGATTGGCTGTCACTCACAATAGACTGCTGCTGTTGGTCAAAAAGGCACAAGTCTAAACTACATCTCCCAGAGTCACTGCCCATACAATCCTCTTGTGGCTGGCTCAGATTATGAGTCCCAAGTTCTGATTCGTCCAAGGCATCATTTTAGAATAGTTTACCCACACTGATTGGTCCAGTTCAGCAGATTCAAAACCAGAATGGGAACTAGGCAGACAGTTCTGACTGCAAAGAAAGCAGGTTAGACAAACTGTAATTTTATTACTGTAAATGATTTCTGGCAATCAGTTACATCTTTCAGACAGGTTCCCTTTGCACTCCTAGTGACTGCAAAAATGGGGTGAATTAGCAGCAGCTTGAGGTGGTACTCAATCAAAGAAAACACACAGTCCCCCATACAAACTAATTATGTCTGCAAGCAGACAGCTCTTAAAGAGACAGTACCAGAGGTTCTAAAACACTCACTGATAAATAGCTTAAAGCATGCAAACACCATTCAGGCTTGGAGCATTCAAGCAAGCTCCTGGAAGTCTTTTGGGAACCCCCATTTGCAGGGGGGTTACAGTAACATATGGGTTTCCTGAAGAAACACAATTGAAGGGTCAAATTTCGCAAGGTGATTTAGGATGATATGTTTCTTTTTATTGTCTCTTTCTCCTTTTACATTCCACGAAAGGATATTTAAACAATTAGCCATACAAATGCCAACAATAAAGCCCTTTGTAATGGTGAAAGGTGCTGCCCCCCCTTCCTCAAAAAAAGAAAAATCTATAACTCTTCGGTTAGCCCACCCCCAACCATACCCCCAAAAAACGCCTATCCTACCCCTAACAAACCCACTGTATAACCCGGCCCGTAGCCTACACCTAACCAACTGGTCCATGGTGCGCGCTAGAAAGTGAGCTCTACCCCCACCAATCCAGACATATAAAAGGAGTAAGCTATAAGAAGCTTTGCGAATACTTTCGGTTAAGCCCGTCATTTTATTATTTGCCTTCTATACCATACTACTTTATAGCCGCATTTTTTTCCCTTCCCATTACTTTTATTCCAGTATCTTTCCCCAGAAGTTAGTAGCCAATTTGGCAGAAACTGACTGCCTTGCCTGTGAAACAAAGTCAATTACTATCAGGCTGCATATAGAAGAAAAGGAGCTACATTGCTGCTGGTAGAGATCTATCATTGCACTCGTCACTAACCTCCTCAGAACCTTGTCCTTACAGCAAAGACAGGGCCTTACACCAACTCATAATAGATCTAAGAGTTAACCTAACATCTATAAACTAAATATTAATTGCTCTTCAAGTTCTTAATGTTCACACCATTTTGCAATTTAGCATCAACTGCAGAATCCAACAGGAACCAAAACCTTTTATAACAGAATTGAATATATAGTGGGCTCCTCCAAATGTAACCTGTACATGCTGCAATTCGTTTGGGGTTACAAACAAGGAAAACATATTGGAGCCATTGGCCTCTGACTACCTGGGAGAACCCCGACCCAGGTCTATGCTGCAGCATTTAATTATAAACAGCTTATCTATAAAATGGTAGAATGAAAATAAAGAACTTCAGTAAAGGCTACATAAGTCCACCCATTTGTAGAAACGGAGCTCCCTCTAATGGTTAAAAATAAAATCTGACCAACTCCTGGCAAATAAACGAAAGTTCGAGGCAAAATAAAATTTTCTCATGAAAAAAAAACCCCCAAAAAACAAACTACAGTCCGAGATTGACTTATGCCAAACTTTCGGCTTGTAGATCCCCACCGAGAGAGAGAAGCCACACCATAATCTAGTAATGACTGGATACACCCAAGTCTTTTATAAATGACTCTCTACGAGCTCCATACTTCACATAGCAAATTGCCTCCTCATCCTTTAGGAAACAGATCAGGGTAGCATTTCCTCAGAGACTTTAACGCTTCTTCGGGCAAATCGAAATGTTTGGATCCTCTTCAGAGTCACCTCTAAGCGGGCTGGATACAATATTAGGTGTTTGATACCGGCTGCCCATAGTTTAGAAGTGATGGGCGATAACTCACCCTAAGCGTGGCGTCTTTCACTGTTAGGTCTGAGACAGTCTGAGTTTTTTTCCTCCACAATATAGCCGAGAGCTTCCTGGACTCCTTAAAATAAAGTCTCGATCCAGATAGTTGAGTAGTTTAAATATAATTGGCCTGGGAGGTTCCGATGCTGGATGGCTTAGTCTCAAGAGACCGATGGCCTCTTTCAATTATAAACACTGGGCTGTTTGGGGAGGGGCCTACCGTCTGTTTTAGGAATTTTTGAAGAAATAGTATGGTGTTCGGTCCTTCATCCCCCTCGGGGAGTCCTAATAGGACTAAATTATTCCTTCTGTTCCTCCCCTCTAAGTCTTCCAAACAATCTTCCAGCTTGGTGATTGATTTTTTAAATTCTGACAGAATAGGGTCGGTTTTCTCCAGTTTCCTCTCTACGGAGGTTATCCTCGCTTCTGTGTCAGTTACTCGCCGGGCTAACTGGGTCAACGCCGGTTTGAAGTCAGCGACTTCCTCGATCAGCTTGAAAAGAGCTTCTTTAATAGTGGAAAGCTCTGAATACACACGGGTAGGTGTCAGTTCTTCCTCGGAGACCATGGGTGAAGAACTCCGATGGGGCCGCTTGGCCTCGAGCTCCTGGACTGGCTCTTCTGTCTCCGATGATCTAGACATGATGCTGAAGCTGCTCGCAGGTAAATTAATAGAAGGCACGTAATAAACAATATAGAAAAATTGAATCTTTTGCTCGTGAGCCTAATATGGGTATTCGCAAGTTTTAACGATCGAGAGGGACAGAGCTCGCGGTAAAGCTGCTACTCTCCACGTCGCATCACGTGACTCTCATGATAGAAACTTTTAAGTACCTCAGTGGAATCAACAAAGTCCAAAAGGGTAGCATCTTTCAGAACAAGAGATGTGCAAGAACAAGGGGACACAATTTGAAGATGGGGGGCAGTTCAGGGGCAATGTGAGGAATTATCTTTTCACAGAGAGAGTGGTGGATACATGCAGCAGCCTTCCTGAGGAGGTCATGAGGCCTAAAACTGTGGGAGAATTCAAGAATGCATGGGACAGACATAGGGCAATTTTTTGTGGGGGATAGGAAGAAATAGGCTGTTGGTTAACTCGGATCTGCAGCTCATCCTGTAGGTAGGGAAATGGGCAGACTAGGTGGGCCAAGCGGTCCTTATCTGCCATCAAAGTCTATGTTTCTATGTTTTTTCATCAGATTTTTGATGTGGTCTCTTATGACCCCACGTCATGAACCTGGTAGATGAAAACTTTCAAAACCAACCTGAAAGGGGATTTCGCAAAGCGACTATGAAATCACCTTTTGGGCTGGATATGAAAACTTTCACCTACCTTGTTTGTGAAGTGGGGTCCAAAAAAGGATATATTGAAAATTGGGTGAAAAATATTGAAAAGTAACGAAGTTATGAGTAAAAGTACAAAATACATTGAAAATACATAGATCACACTTACCTTGTTTCTTCAGTTCCCAGTCAGCATTAAAGAAGGACATGTTTTCCTTGCAGAGTGGATTTTCGGTGCTGGACATTTTTTAGGTGTATGAGGGGTGTGGGGTGGGGGTGCCGACTGGAGGGGGACTGGGGTAGGAAGGGCATTAAAACAGAAAAAAGACATTGTGATGACACAAGGGTGACATTGGGTATTGGGCCCTCTAGCGTCACAGTAGTGGGGGGAGATGATGAATATTGGACTGGAGATCTCAGAAGAGTCACTCAGCCGCAAAACACATCATTGGACAGTTTTCTGTTTTTCAGGTTTGTGATCACCAGGCTGATAATACATCGATCAGCTGGCTGCTGGGTGGCATCTTGTAAATGAAAGGATGCAGTCGCACTGTGATAGGTGTGATTCCATCCTTTTGACTACACACAAAGTTTCCGCCCATCACCCAGCAGATCAGCATCATGATCAGGCTCAGCAATCACTGGCCTGTCACTGTCAAGCTTCCTGCAGCCTGAGATGTATTGGATGTGACACTGACATGCCTCTGAAGTCCGCTGCTCTAACAATGGGCCCTGTGCACAAAAAATAGGATTGCCTACGTGTCGCGTACCAGAGGTGCATAGTGGGAATGCTGCACAGCGGGGGTCCTTTGGACCCCCCAAGTGGCATTCACAGACAATGCACCAGCCAGATGCACAGTGGATCCCCCAGCTGTGCAGGCAGATACGTGCCACAGATGGTTGGGGGGAGTGTTGGGGGGGTCTGCCTGCACTACACACCATGCATTAAGGCATGTAGTGCAAGGCACAGGGGGGTACAGGTTACGGCAGCTGAGACCCTGCCGTAACTCAGTGCATGCCCCCAAGAATAACTGCCGGCTGCGGAGGGACCGGGAGATGACCCCTCCGTGTTCCCCCAGCCGACTAAGCTGATGGGGAGGGCTAGGGGCAGCTGTTTGGGCAAGTGCCCATACTTAGTAATATGTGGGATCCATGCCTTCCCACCCCACACTCCCAGGGTGCAAGGGATCCACTCTGAGACCTGGGTCAGGCATCCAACTGGTTGCCTGCCCGGGTCCACCCTTCTGCACCCAGCTGCCCCCTGCGAACCTGCGCATGGGGGGGCCACAGACTGATGCCCTGTGGGTGCTTATGGTCATGCATACCATGCAACCTGTACCTGTCCAGGCCGTGGAGCTACGCGAGTGCACCCCATTAGTGCATAGGCACCAATATGTTTGCTTGTGCATGCACACCCAAGGAAACATAAAAAGGGCAGTGAGAGTAAAGAAATCTGATTGGTTACAGGATTCTTAAACCCTAATGTGAATGAAGCAGAAACCCTCCTCTGTAGCCTCATACTCATTAAAAAAAGGGAAAAAAAAAACTCTTATAAAAATGTTGAAAGTGCCTTTTTCTATAATGGAAGCACCAAGTTTGGTCGACAGTAAACCTGTCGACCACCCGCTCAGCAACGGCACAATACTGACACAGGTATTGTGCTGCCCAAGCCCCCAGTGTTTTCTGTGGGGGTCTGCACCCCCCACACCCCCCATGTGGGGGGGCTGTGCCCCCTGCACCCTCCCGGACTTTAAGATTCTCAACTCCAGTTCGGAGTTGGTCCGGAGAGGGGGCATGACACTGGGGGACTGTGAAACACTGAAACAGACCATTACAGCGACTGTCGCTGTAGTGGTAATTTTCCGTGTTTTGCTGTCAGGGTGTCAGACAAAACGGGGCCACCCTTCTATAAAAGCCTATTATTAGCATTAAGGCCTTCAGAGGGTTGGTTTATTGTGAGTTAATCACCATCTGTGGGCACAAAGCCGTGGTAGATACCGCATACTTTATAAAAATTCCTGGTGGTGATTAACTCATATTAAACCAACTCTTGTTTGTATTTTTTGACTCAATCCATAAAGCAGGCCAGAGTATGTATCACTGTGCTCCCCCCCAAAAAAATGCCACTCCTTTAGGACTTAATTATCCCCTTTACAATAACCAAGATGAAAAAGACTAGGCCTACGGCCCCACCCCAGGCCTCTGTGCCTTGGAGGAGGGCTGGGACATCGGATATGGGTGGGCCAGTTGGGATCCTGAATGTTGTTGTAGCTTGTAGTTGAGAGACATGGACTGCTTACATAAAGGACCCCCCATATTATTCATGCTTTCCCACTGCCAGAAGACGGATGTCCAGTCTCCCTGCCTGCAGCTTGACCCAAATGCTTGGATAGTACATGTGGTAGAACACAGATTTGTTGAGAACCTTCACACAATAGGAAGGAAGGATAGATTAAGGGGTGCTCCACATATGTGGGCTGGGGACTGCACGGCAATGAGGACTGTCCCATAAGGCTTAGGGATATTTTTTTTTGTTGTCTGGCAAGGGTCCTGCACCCCCCCCCAAATCAGCTCCGACTTGGAGTTGAGAATCCTAAATGGGGGGTGCCCCCCCGCATGGGGAGTTCGGGGGGCAAAGCCCCCCAAAGAAAACACTTGTTTTGTATAAAACTGGCAGCCGACTGCAAAATGCGGTCGACCTGTTGGTTCACTGTCTGGTCGTTTCACAAAATTTTTGTTGACGACCAGTTGTGGATCCGTTTTAATTTACTGTACTTTTACCCTACAGCCTGTGACACCAAAGTTATCCTGTATGTGGATGATGCCATGCTGCTGAGCAGCAGTACCTCTCAGGTTACCCTACAAACAGAACTACAGAACTCTTTCAATAAACTCAAGGACTGGTTCAGTAGGCAAAAGCTGCTGCTAAATTACAAGAAAACCGATGCCATGCTACAATCCAGCCCCTACAACAAACGCAGGCATGCTTCCCTCATAATCACCCAACAAGGCTGGTGAGCAGATTGAGCAGGTGCACTTCTTCAAGTACCCTGGAGTCACCATTGATGACTCTCTCACTTATATGCACCACGTAGACTCCCTTGTCAGAGTGGTAAACACAAAGATTGGAGTCCTATATAGGCATAAGAAATCCCTCGCCCTGGAAGCACTCCGAATCTCAGTCTCCAGCTCCATACTCTCCGTGATAGACTACGGGCTGGTAGTCTATGGATCTGCTGCTGATACAGTGCTCAATAGGGTCCAAATTGCACTCAGTAAGGCATGCCGCCTCACTCTGTGCGCGGATCACTACACTCATACTTGCACCCTGTATGAGCGTACAAACTGGCTTAACCTAAAAGACGGGATCAAATACCAAACTTGCCTCCTGGGAAAGAAGGCACTCCTCAGAAAAAAACCCACCCTGTATAGGAAACCTGCTCAAGGTTTCTCTCATCACACATCACCAGAGGGAGGAAGAATGAAGGACTGTCCATACCATTCCGCCGAACTTCACTAGGGCAGCGCACTTTCTCCTATCGGGCCCCCCTCTGGATAAATGAACTCCCAATGAAATTACAAACAAACAACAGCCTGTCTCAATTCAAAGCAGACCTCAAACAGCACTTTATATCTAGCTCAAAATGCACCTGCTTCTTAGGCCCCACTTGATAGACAGGCCTACCCCCAAAGTAGCACCCAGCAGGGCTACCTAGAGAACCCTGCCTCCATTCCAGCCTAGCCAATGGCTTAAGTAAGCTATCAGTCCTCTTTAAACACTCTTGGTACTGCCCTCCCCTAACCCCCCCCCCCACACACACACACACCCTGCTCGACAAAGCTCTCTGGAGCTGCCCCCATCACAGCCCCCACCCCGTTTCACTATCCCCCCACCTCTCGCTCTCTGTGGTAGGTTCAAACCCAGTCCCCCTTGTTTCACTGTCAGCCAGCCTCTCGCCATCTGGGATAGTGTTAAACCCTATGCAGTTACTCTGCCATAGTCCATCAATGGATTTGGAGATTTCCAGAGGTGTACTACTCAGGGCAACCAGTTAGAAATAGCTTAGTATCCTATTACAACTGCTCTGTTCTTCTCCTATTTGTCTAATTCTCATGTAATTGCTCTTTAATGCCTAATGATTAGACCTCTGTAACCACTGAATATGTGTGTTGTCTTATTGTTCACCCTGACGTGGAACCTTTGTAAAAGAGCTCACGCTCAAAGGTCTTTCCGAAAGACAAATTGAATGAAATAGAAAAAAAATTTTTTATCCAGCCCTGTCACTTCCCGAACCCTGGGACTTACCTCTCTTCTGTCTTCCCCCATGAATGAGGGAAGGGACACTCAGGGGCCACCCCTTACCCCAAGCAGAGCTGATGTGTCGGTTGAGGAGACAGAGCCTCAGTTGGCAGTGCCAGAAAATGCGGCAGGTGGCATCTTGTGTGGTTGGGGATTTTTCCATTTTCTTCCTCTACCCTGAGCAACAGGAGATGTTGCATTTGACGCTCAAACTCCCGTGGTCACCCAAGTGGCAGTGTTGTGGTAGAGACCAGAATCCCACCCACCCCAAGGAGGCGAGCATCCATGGGATGCTCAGCCATCCTCTCTTGGCTGGCCCTCCAGCAGCTCAGGCTCATTCCGAACCCATGTCGCTGGCATCTTAGGCAGTAATGCTACTGCTGTACCGGCGAGCCAACCCCAAAGGCTTAAGAAATCTCTTGGCTAATCAGGATCACCTGTTTTAGAATATTCAACCAAAATCAAAGAGAAAAGAAAGGACGTTACACAATTTAAACAAACAAAATACGAAGCAGACAGAGAAGAGTACAGGAATAAATTGAAAGAGGCAGGGAAAGCAGTTAGAAGGGGAAAATGCAGACTGAAGAGAAAATAGCACAGGGTGTTAAGAAGGATGACAAAACCTTCTACAGATACAAAAGAGAAAAAAGAAAAAGTAAGGGTGGAACAGTCTGAATAGCAACCAAGGAAAGTAAGATGGCAGAGAAAGATGAAGAAAAGGCCAAAGCCCTAAACAAGTTCTTTTGCTTTGTCTTCACTATAGAAGACAGCAGCAAAGGTCCCACACTAGGTCAGACAGAGCAAAACATTCAGGGAGTAGACACTAGCCCCTTCACAAAGGAAAGAGTTCTAGAAGAGCTGAGTAGACTCCAGGTGGACAAGGCCATGGGGCCTGATGGCATACACCCTAGGGTATTAAAAGAGCTTCAAGAAGGACTAGCTACACCAACTGGCTGAGCTCTTCAAGTCATTAGACAGCTGGTTAATACCTCAGGACTGGAAGAGGGCCACAGTTGTACCCTTGCACAAGAGTGGGAACAAGAAAGAGTAGAAAATTACTGCCCTGTCAGTTTGACCTCCGTCATAGGGAGAATTATGGTGTCATTACTAAAGGAGAGGATAGTGGCATACCTGACAGATACTGGAAAAATAGACCCAAAGCAACATGGCTTCACAATAGGATGATCTTGTCAAACCAGCATTTCAACTTCTTCGACTGGGTCACCAGAATAGTGGATCAGGGAAGGGCGATGGACGTGATATACCTGGATTTCAGCAAGGCCTTGAACACCGTTCCCCACAGAAGGCTAACCAATAAGCTGGAATATACAGGAGTTGGACAAACGGTAGTTATGTGTGGTTCATAGCTCAGTGCTTATGTTTCGTACTGCAGCTTAATGTAAGTTGTGCTTGGATACAGAGGCCAACAGAAGTAGGAGAATGCTGTCACATTATTAGTTGTAGGGATTGGTAAGTGCTTAGGTACTTTCGTAGATTTGAATAAGTCAAGGGTACAGTATCTGCAAACTGGATAGCATAGGCATGGTGCTTAACTATTTGAGCTGGTAAGTAAGTTGATAAGACTTGATGTTTTGGCTTTACTCTGTATCCCACCGTAGGAAGGCTGCTTAGTCGAGTAGGAAGATATCCCCTGAAAATAAGTATCAAACGAGTATGAATGATGATCTCCTCCAACTCCGGAGAGTGTGGCCAGCAGCGCACAGGAGAGCAAAAAACCCTGTGGGGAAACCTCTGAGGACCCATGGCTACTGACTAGCCTGTCCTTCTGGATATACTAAAGGAGAGTAATCCTAAATTAACTATAATGAGCTGTCGGCTAATCCGAACTCCAGAGTTGTAAATCCTGATCCAGAGAGGCAGGGAATCTAGAATCCAGTACTGATATTCGAGTGTCGGGAAGATAGTGGCACATCCTTCTAGAAAACTCCCATTTCAAGAAATCCATGTCCGGCAGAATCTGATAGTAGATTGGATTCCAAAACTGAACTTAATTAATTCAAAACATTGAAAGTTGCATGGTCAAGCAATCCAGAAGGCGACAAAGTCTTCCCAAAGAGGACCAGTAACCAAATGACTAAGGCTTCAGAACTAGAATATGAAGACAGGGAGGTTCAGTTGTGAATGACAAGCTTGGCAATGAAGGCCTTAGTGATGAAGCTTGGGGGCTAGGCGCAGGTTGCATAATCTGGAGAAGGCCGTGCAGTAGGAACTTTTGGTCCAGAGTGATGAAGCTAGTAGAGCGAAATGACAATAGATCATAGTACAGATTGGTAGATATACTATTGGATAGATCTCCAGGCCCTTTAGGGGCGAAGCAGATCGTAAGTAAGTGAGACATTCTGTGATAAACCTCTGGGCCCTGAAGAGCGAAGCAGGTTGGTATGAGCAGATAGTGTTAGTAAGTAGACCTGCACATAGATCAGCAGTAGTAGTAGTAGTACAATCGGACTTGCATGGTGCAGACATAGTAGCAGAGGAGTAGCATTGACTAGATTATGTATAGTATACAGAGAAGATCGAGGAAGTAAATAAGCGTCAATTGAGGAGCTTCTCATGTGGTGAGCAATATAATTCCTTAGAGAGATGTATGGAAACATGTTTAGGGAAGCCAGAATGGTACAGCAGCTTGAGTTAAACATGAGAATGGACTGATGAGTCATACATTGATGTGTCTAATAGTCATGGATAGTAATAATGAAAGAGAGGGTCAAGTTGGAAGCAACAATGTTGTAACAGGATCCAGTGAGCCTTGGAACGCCGGAGTAGACTTGAGATAGAAGTCTTCCAGATAGGGCTCAGCTAAATGTCCTGGCAGGAATGAAGTAGTAGTAATCCATTGACTGATGCGGAAAGGCAGAAGCATCCTAATGAAATTCATGGCGATGTCCACTAGTCCAGATGTAGGTCCATAGTAGACCAAGGAGCTCCTCAAAGACTAGCAGGCTGTACATCTTCATGATAGCAAGAAGCAGTAAAGTGATACTGGGCGAAACCCTCACAAGGCTGGTGAGTAGAGCCAGATCCCATGTAGGTAAGGCACTGGAAGAGTGAGTCAAACTAGACCCCACGTAGGCTAGACGACTAAGACGCCACTACGGAGGGTAGCCCAATATAGAGGACATCCTGAAGGCAGAATCTGAGGGGACGAAGCAAGCAAGCAGTAGGAGAGTTAAGCCAGAAGAGGTCTGGCTGTACAATAAATATAATCAGACTCATATGGAATGGTTGAGAACTGAAAGCCAGCTGCTGAATTTGGAGTGAGCATTGAGTGCTGAGACTATGCTAGGACAATACGGACTTGGGTGCAGAAGAAGAATTCCAGAGGCTGAAGCTGAGGGATAGCCGTAGGCAGAAAGATGGTTGGCGTAGCCAGAAGCAATGATTACATAAGCGAGTGAGCAAATGATTAGAGGATCAATGGCGAATGTCCAGCTAATCCAGATGTAGGTCCATAGCAGGGCGAGGCTCCTGGAGGGTTAGCAGAGATGGTGGGCAGGCAAGCATAAAGCAGAGTATGTGAACTTTCAGGCCCCGATGCTGGGCGAGGTAGGTGTATAGTAGACGTAGTCGAACTTCCAGGCTCCAATATTGGGGAGGCAGGTGTACAGTAGGTCGTATTAGTGGATCCTCCAATGCCCCTACGAGGAGCAAAGTGGGTGTACAAGTCCAATGATCAAGAATGGCAGAAGGCAGACGAAGGCGGATGAGCTGATGTGAAGCACAGTTAATAGTCAGATAGCACTGAATTAGGTTAGGTGTAATGCTTAAGCCATGATAGGACAACAGAATGGAGCAGAGCTTGGTTGAGAATCCAGGAAGAAGTAGAGTGGTAGTAGATCCAAATGAATTGAAGCATCCTGGTAGAAGCATCCAAGGGAGTGAAAGGGAGCTAAGCCCAGATGAGGTGTAGGATGTGCGACTGGACCACACGTAGGCCAGCTGATGGAAAGCATGAAATGTAGGATGTGCGGCAGACCACACGTAGATCAGCCGGTAAGTGAGTAGAGAGTGGCAGCTAACCCCCACGAAGGCTAGCAAGCTGCAGAACCCTCACGTAGGGCAGTGAGGGAACAGAAAAGCATGCCAGCGAGGCCCCTGTGTGTCCAGCGGTGTACGGCCTGACCCCATGTAGGTAGACGGAAGGAGATTGAGTCAAGCTAGATCCCACATAAGCTAGCATGACTGGGTGCCACCATGGAGGGCTGCCTGGCTACATAGAAATGCCTGGGCTGGTTGGAATCAGATGAGTTTGTAATGTAAATAGCGAATCAGGGAAACCTCCTGCACTGCAAGCAATAGGCCCTGCAGAGGGGCGTCCAGGCCATATGGAGAGTTGCAGTGCAGATAGAGTACCAAGTGTGGAGCTGGCAGTGTTTAGGACAGAACAATAGGACCTAATTCCAGTTACTGAATGGTTAACTAGCACGGTGCCCGACTAAATTGAATTTCAGGTAATAGTTTCTCAGTTTCTGAAACATGGAATGCGTGCGCCAATGTCTTTGCAATGTCACAGAGCCAAATTGGGATCCACAAATTAGATTGGAAGGTTTGTCAAACAATGCCTGGTGATAAGATGCAAATTCAAAACACGATTATCATCAGATATCTTAAGCTACTAACCAGCCTTCACTAGTTCCCCTAACTCTTGGATGACAGGTTTCCCTTTTATATGAACGTAAGCGTGGAGGTAATGCAGTCGCAGTGCATTGGTGCCATCTAGCGGCCGAGGGAGCGAGGCACAGGAGCAGAATAGACAGTAAATGAAATGCTGCTGAGTCCCAGCGCAATACATGGAAGTTAGTTCTGTAGCTGTAATGTCCAGTGCGCCACCTGCATAGTAATATAGAGTGTCCATCTGCTGGGGAGCGGAATGTGATGAACTATAACCGCTTGCAGGGTGAAATCAGTAGACTGCAGGGAGTGAGCAACATCCAACTGATGAACTGCGTGGCGGCATGGAACGGCAACTGCTGTAGGAGGAAAGAGACAGGGCAGCAACAGCAAGGAGCAACAGTAGCAGAGCAGGAATAGTGGCAGCAGAGGAGGAAGAACAACGGCAGCTAAGCGGGAGGCTGCGGAGTGAGGAGCACCTTGGCTAAGAGGAGAGGTGGAGGGGAGAGCCCCCCCCAAAAGAAAAGAAAAACAAACGCGAGAAAGAAACAGGTAACAAATGAAAACAGGGGAGCACAAACGGGGGCAGGAGAGGGGACAGAAATGCAATGGGAATGAGGGGGGAGAGCAAGAAGTCAAGAGAAGGCGCAGACCACAGAAACAGAATGAAAGAGCAGCTGCAGTCCAGCAGCGCACAACCAGCGAGTGTGACTCGCTCTAAGCAGAGCACCTGATGTAGATTAGTTTAAGTAGTATGTGAGAGAGGAGCTCTTCCCCCACATAACTACAGGCAAGCCTTTAAATTAATTGGATCAGCAACTGGCTACTCGATAGGACACAAAGAGTGCTAGTAAATGGATCTCTGTTGGGGGAGGGGAAGGTAACCAGTGGCATCCTAGAGGGATCAGTGCTGGGACTGGTCCTCTTCAACAGTGGTGGAGCCAGGTTTGGGAGCCAGAAGGGGCCATTCAGTCAATCAAGGGCTCCACAATGGGCACTAAACGGTGAATAAAGATGGTGGAGGGGCACTACTACTCACACTGGGGCAGCCAGGAGGGGCGACTGCTCCCCCAGCCCTCCCTTTAGCTCCACTCCACCACTGCTCTTCAACATCTTTATAAGAGACATCACAGATGAACTAAAGGGGAAAGTCTGCCTATTCACAGATGATACAAAGCTCTGCAACAGAGTGGACTCACAGAAACGGGCAGACAACATGGAAGCTGGCCTTAAAAGGTTGGAGGAATGATCCAGGGATTGGCAGTTAAAATTTAATGCCAAAATATTTAAGGTAATGCACCTGGGTAAAAGGAACCCAAGATATAAGTACACACTGGGAGGACATCAACTAGAAGAAACACGGAGTGAGTGAAATCTCTGCATAGTAATCAGTTACAACTTAAAGGTAGGAAAACAGTGTGAGAAGGCAGCACAGAAAGCAAATTGCATCCCAGGCTGTATTGGTAGAGGCATTGCTAATAGGAAGTGGGAGGTGATCATGCCTCTCTACAGGTCCTTGGTGAGGCCACACATGGACTACAGCGGTCAGTTCTGGAAACCTCACCTCAGAAAGGACATTGACTGTTTGGAAACAGGGCAAAGAAGAGCCACTAAAATGGTGCAAGGTCTGCACCACGAGACGTACAGTACGAAGCATGACTCAGGGAGTTAAATTTATACTCTCTCAAGCAGAGACGAGACAGAGGTGACATGATCGAAACATTTAAGTGCGCTAAGGGTCTAAACACAACTCAGGCAGGAAATCTCTTTCAGCAGAACATGAGAGCACATACAAGGGGCCATAATCTGAGGCTGGTGGGAGGAAGGTTCAAAAGCAACCTCAGGAAGTACTTCTTCATGGAGAGAGTGGCGGACCCATGGAATAGCCTACCCTAGGAGCTGGTGGCATCAAAGACGAATTCAAACTTGCATGGGACAGGCGTAGCGGACGGGTTAGGATGCAGGCTACATGGGGGGGGGGATAGTTGTCTTGGGCAGACTAGAAGGATCATGTGGTCCCCATCTCCCAACACTTTTCTTATGTTCTTATTCCAGTCACTCTTCTTTGGATAAGAATTCCATATTCCCAACCCCCAACCGAGTGTAGTATATATAGTACACAGAGATTCTATGTGCTTTTAGGTAATATTGCATGTAGTTCTTTCTTTATTAATTTTTATTTGTTTAGCTCTATTATACTGCTGTTTCTGTTATATATACACACTTCTACACCACTAACTGTTCATGACATAAATACCTGTGTCTGTGTTGTTTTTCTTGCAGAATTATAAACTTATCTTGTAGTATTTAAGCTCAGGTGGAATATTCCATTTTCATCACCAAGGTTGGGGTAAGTGGACATCCTGAATCTGGTGGTTGGTCTTTTATGGACCAGTCTGTCTAGAATATGCCCATTTTTGTTTATGACCGTCTCGGGGGCCCTCAACCTCACCTCTAGCTGCCAGCAGTCCCATACACCATACTAGTGTTTGGCACTGAGAGTCTGAGAATCTATTGATAAGAGTTGCATTTGATATTTTTTTTATCTTTTTTACTGTGTATTTACACAGGATAGCCCAGCTGAGATGCAATATCGCATTATCAGTGGGTTTGTGCTTTTATACAGTTTCTCACAGGCTGCAATACACACATTGGGCAAGATTCACAAAGCAGATGCGCTGGGTGCAAATGAGATGCACCGGCGCAACTGGGATGCGCCATCCCCAGACAGTGCGATTCACAGAAGAATATGCCACAAGATGCACTGTGCACATCCCCACTATGAATCACACAGATGCGGCATGGCACAATGTGAGATGCCCTAGTGCAACAGGGATGTGCCATACCAACCAGGACAGTATAACAGTGAATATGGAGCAAGTCAGCAAGGGACAAAAGAGCAACAGGGGGAAACTGCAGTGGCACGAACGATGCAGAGGAACACACCTGCAGAGACTTAACAGAGTGCCAAAGGGCCTGAGAGTGGCCACAGCAGAAGAGGTGAACAGACAGAGCACACAGAGAAACACCCAGAAGTACCTGACGCACCCACACAGGAGCCCAACAGGCACAGATGACATGCCCGGGGTGCCTCTTCAGGTGTGCCACAGCTGCTGAGGGCACCATGCAGCATGGATGTGTCACCAGGACATAGCCTCCTGCACAGGAATCCAGTGGTGAGGAGAAAGGAGATGCCACACAGGGACACACAGGAGAACAGGCACAATGGCGGACAGGCCGACTGCCACGCACCACACAGGTGTAACAAGCCCACAACCAAGGTGGGCCACATGCAGGGCCCCACAAGAACAGGGCACTGGTGCACCAGATGCAGCCCACATGCACCACACACATAACAGGGGCACTGAGAAAGGCAGCATGACACAATGCCCACCCACATGCCACAGGCAACAAGGAGGGCACACAGTGAGGCCGCCATGTCAGGGGGGCAGGATGCATCTGTGCGTAGTAACACAGGTGCACACGTGTGCATGGGAGCAAAGAGACAGCGGACAGCAGCGGGCAAAGACAGATAACATGCACAATGTACAGTGAATGACCACAGACACTGGTTGCAATAGAAAATGGTTTAGTAACAGCAACGGAACACATCAAACTATTTATAATAACATCTGACAGAAGGGACAGGGAAGGTGAGGGTGGGGGGTCTGTACAAGTACAACAATGGTATGCAGGAGGGTGAAGGTGTGTGCGTGTGTGTGTGTGTGTGAACAGGGTACAACAACAAACAATGTGGACGGGCAAGGAATGTGAGGCAAAACAGAAAGGGGCTATACACAAATGTCCACGTCCCTAATGTTCGGGATGTGCTGCAGCATGACGCCCACGCCCACGCCTACGACCCCTGGCACACATCACTCTGACCTGCATGGTCAGTGCCTGCAGTAGCTGTCCCCGATGCCTGTAGAGTGGCCATAGCATCCTCCATAATGACCTCTGGAGCTGGATCCCTGCAAGCTGCAGTACTCCGTGATGCCACAGATGAATGGGGAGACATAGCCGTACACCCCTTGGACCTACAGTGGGGGACACAGACAACTGGTACTAAGTGCCATGTTCCACACTGACCCCCCTGCCCACCATGCAACTGGCCAACAGCCACCAGGCACACCACATGCCAGCAACAGGCTGGCACACAGTGACTGTGCAATGTTACTCAGGAAGCACATGGCCCACATGGGCATGCAGGGGTTTGCACAAAGGGACATGTAGCCATGCCCCACACAGCATGTGCACATGCCAGCAGGCAGCACAAGCATGTAGGCCCTGTCCGGATACCACTGGAGCACCACAGGGTGCCCATGGTGCGCATGATATGCGCAGATGGTGGATGTACACACAGGGGCCATGCGCACTGTGGCCCAAGCACATACTGCCATGCCCACACCCCATGTGTGTGCACAAGCAGCAGCACACGTACATGCACAAGGGACCAGCAATGGTTAGCTGAGGACACTGCTCCCCCGACCACACAGAGGAGGCACAAGACAGACACCTTCACCAGCACGTCCCTGTCCATGAGCACTGACACTGGCCCTATTGCGCCTGGCCTCCACTGCAGCCTCAGCCCTCTGCCTGCCTGCCTGCCCTGTGAGAGGAACAAAAGCACAGAACACCATGAGGTGACTGGAGGTGTGATACACCCACCACCCCCCCACCCAGCAACAACACCAGTGCCAGCATGCAGTGATGGCAACACCCCCACAGTGCCCCAGTGATGGCACCCCTGGCTGCATGCATCCACACACAGCACACCTGCCCATGCTCACCATTTGTGCAGCTGGACATACGCCATGCCAACGGCCATACCACACCATGCACGCCACAGTGGCCCTGCCCCCCATGCACCATGCCGCACAGTCTACTCCCTGTGGTCATGCAGGCACTGCCCACACGGTGTGTGGTCCGCAGTCCACGTGTGTATGTGTGTGCGTAGTGGTGTGCAGTGTGCCAGCCCCCCCCACACACATACCCCATGCTGCCTGTGTACATGCGTTGTACTGTGACTTAGCTGGGCGTGGCACCACACCCCTGCATGCACGGTCCTGTAGACTCCTCAGCCTGTTCAGGTCCCTGAGCTGCAGATCACCGTAACAGTGCCTGCATTGCTTGCCATTGTGGGCAACCCCTGTCCTGTGAACCAGCTGCACAGCAATCCCGGCCCACACCACAGAGCGTGGCTCAGTGAGGTCATCAGACCCAAAAAGCTGTCCCTCAACCTGCAGCACCAGTGCCACAAGGTTGAGGAGCTCCACTTCACCCCAGTTCATGGCCCTTGGGCCTGTCCTCTGTGCATGTGGCATGATCCCCCTCAGAGTCACCAGGTCAGGTGTGCACAGATCATGCTGCTGGCGTGCAATGGCACATTCGTGCCACATGAGCGATTGGTCGTCGTGTGATGCACCACACACGGCCTGGCAATGTGCAGTTGTCACCAATAACACGTCACTGTTCATGCTCACAGTGCTGTGCACAGGCGGGAACACAGGGTCATGGGTCATGACCGGGTTGCGCATGCGCACTCCGCATGACTCTGCCATATTGTGAGTGCCATGCAATGCCACACACAGTGCAGTGTTGCCACACACATTGCCCGGTGTTGTGCTGTGATCCACAGGTGCACAATGGCTCCCTGTTGTGCGATACATGAACACAGCATGACAGGCGGCACCACAGACATCGCGCAAGTGGACGTGTGTGCACAGCCAGATGTGATCACACAGTCAGTATTACTGGACTGTTTGTGCTACGCCTGTCATGCCACTAACCCAGCATCATGCATGCATGGCAATGCACCGTGACAGTTGCGCTGTGTTCAGGGAAATGCCCTAAGTCCCACACGCATGTGCTGAAATTGCACCGTATGGGGATATGCTTAACACAGTAGATGCGCTCTGCTGATTGGGATGTGCTGGGACAATTATGCAATTCACAGACATTGCGTCCAAATCAGCTCATTGCCAGATTCAGGGGCATCTCACCTGATTAGCATCTCATTACATTTGCTTCCAATCTCATTTGCATGCCCTGAGCCATAAATGCTCCTGAATGCACCTCCACAGTGCTCAGGTGATCGAGAGGAATTGCATCCTTCAAGGTAGGTATGTTTACATTTTTTCAAAGGCAATGTGGCAGCACAAATTGACAGTGTGAGGCCTAGGACATACAGCCATGATCCACGCCTCTTCCTGGTCAACAGGCACATCCAGGTGAATGCCCCACAGTGTCCCACTGTTCAAACTAGGTATGGCTTGTTGGGGGGGTGTCTGTTACTGGTGTGTGGTGTAGCATGGGACCACAGACTGATGACATGCCAGTTAGATGTGCAGGACATGTCAGCTATGTGTACCACTGCTACAGAACTGATCCTGCCGATGCCCAGCTGTCCCTGCCAGTCCCAGAACCTGTTCTAGATATGCATAGCAGGCGGGTGTGTGGTATGCAGACAGGGTGCTATGACCCTGCAGCAGCCAGACACCATGTCTGCACACATATGGAGCTGACTGTCATGTGCAAATGGCTGCATATTCTCACTAACAGAAACCAATATGTCTGGAAAGGACACAGCTGCTGGACGCAGATGTCCCAATTTCATCAGTGATGAGGACAGGGCGCTAATCGAGGCATACCTGCTGTGCAAGGATATCCTTGCTGGCAGCCAACAGCTGCTGGATGAGAGCTGGGAGCTGTGGCATGGCATGTCAACACCATCAGGAAGTATAACAGGATGCCCCAGGAGTGCAGAAATCACCTGAATGATAAGAAGAGGAGAACCAAGGAGAAGGTGGCGCACATCGAGGCCTCCCTGAGTGGAACAGGGGGTGGGCCACAGACAGGTGTGTGGCTTACACCCACGGGGGAGCTGCTGGTGGCCAACATGGGCTGGGCAACTGTGCAGGGTGTTCCTGGAGGGGGCTTCCAGACTGGCAGCAGTCCATTGCAGCACTGTGAGCATACATGGCCAGGACATGTACCTGTCCTTGTGTGTGTGCCATGTGTGCCCAAACAGCCCCACTGTGTGTGACTATCTGACCATGTGCCTGTGTGCACCAACCATAGTTCTGTATGCCCCATCTGTGGACTGTCATGCTCAGTCACTTGACAGTTTGGGCATGTGCTGGGTGGGGGGGAAGACACCCGTGGTGTGGTGTTCCACTGCACACCATTGCTGTCATTCCTGTGGGTGGTGGCCAGGGTGTTGTACAGGGGGCATGTGCAGGCACTGGGCCTTTCCAGCTGTAGTCGGTGCCTGGCTGCGTCAGCAGAACCGTAGTTGACTGTCGACTGCACGGCATGTCAGGCACTCCACTGATACATGTGTATGACCACCTGTACATGCCAGTCTTAACACTACTGTCACACATGTTTGTAACCATATATCCCTTCTTTCTGTTACAGCTCCATCACACCTTATGGGTGCTCCCATGCCTGGCACACTGCAGAGTGGCACTGCAGAGGATGATGCCAGTCTGTCTCTCTGTGCAGAAGCCAGGTCTGGTGATGATGCTGTCCCAGGCCCGTGAAACACCACGACTGCCCCAGATGCAGTGTGTTAGTAGCCAGGGTCGGAGGGGGTACGCCGCATCACCTGTGGGGAGCAAGAGCAGTCTGTTACACCACTGCATACCTGTGCATTGTGCCCTCCCACCTGCACCATGGCGCACTGGTGTGTCTGCCTACTGTCCACCCCAGTCCCTGTGGTGACTCTCCCTGGCTGGCTACATCCCACTCATGACTGCTACAGCCTGCCTTGGCTGCACATGTCTGCCTGTACCTGCCCGTGCTCGCAGCCTTGGCTGCCCACACATGTTCCCATCACCATTGAGATTAAGCAGACAGATACTTTATTAGAAGTAGAAGGGGTCTTATTTAGGGTTAAAAAAAGAAAAGAAAGTCGGTGTGTGTTCTGTGCTGGGAAGGGTACTGTATCAACTAACTTTGCTAAATCAGTAGGAGGAGAGAGAGCTTAATTGGGGGTGTGGCTTAGACAATATAAAAGCAGGTGACTCAAATTACAACTTCCTGTTGCTAGCCTTTTTTCTTACTAATCGCCCTCCATCCCACCCACCCTAAGCCAGTTCTACTTTTAAAGCCACTGGATTTGACTGACAACAGGAACTTCCTGTTTGGCAGTAGGAAGGGAAGGATCATAGAGAAACATTGGTTTTGTTAACCCTAAAGGAAAAAAGTAGCTCTCCCCCCCCCCCCAGCTGCTGTTGGTCTGACACTGAGCAAAGAAGAAGGAGGCTACTGAAGAATATAGGAAGTTGCTGTCCCAGAACAGGAAAGGTGAGAGTTGTAAGGAGAGGAGAGAGAGTAAGCATGCAGAGAAACAGGAGAGGAGATGCAACATAAGACATGATAGGAGTGGTGCAGTGCAATGTCTGTGGGGCGGAAGTGTTCTGGGAGACATTCTGGAGGCCGTGATACTGCCCTATTTGCAGGAACCTCTCTGGTCTGAGGGAGGAGGTTGCCCGTCTCCAGGCTGACCTGGCTAGGATTCGAGGAACCTCCTCCCCCACCCAGGGACCACCAGGGCAAATGCCACTACCTCAGAGGTTGCCAAGAAAGAGGAGAGGCTGGACCAGGGTGGGCTCAGGGAGGGGGAGGGTGGTGGAACAGAGTTGCATCCCTCCAGCTGTACCTCTCCACAATTTGTACGCTCTTCTAGTGGATAGTGGTTCCTCTATGGAGGCATCTGCAGTGGAGACCAAGGAAGATGCTGGGAACCTTCACAAAGGAGACCAACAGGAGGGTGACATGGGACCCCACAGGGGAAGGAAACAGCTCCTGGTGGGGGACTCAATCATTAGGGGGTAGAAATGGGGGAGGAAGGGGAGAGGGAGGTAAGGTGCCTGCCTGGCGCCACGGCTTGGAGGGAAAGGAAGCGAATCCTCAGGATTGTGGGAGCAGCTGCACGAGGGAGGGAGCTGGATGTCATTGTCCACCTAGGGACAAATGACCTGTCTAGGAATGGTATCAGAGCAGTGCAAGAGGAGTTTATAGAGCTGGGGTGGGGCCTTAGACAAGTGGCGCATACAGTAACCTTCTCGGAGGTGCTGCCTGTCTATGACAAGGGTACTCCTCACCAGGGAATTCAATGAATGGTTGAAAAACTTGTATGGTGCTCAGGGGTTTGGCTTCATTGGGGAATGGGGAGCCACCTGGAGGGATGCAGACCTATACTGGTGTGATGGTCTGCATCTGTCCAGGGGGGAACAGGGCTCCTAGGCGAGAGGTTTAAATGCTTCATTGGCAAGCATTTAAACTAGCCAAGGGGGGAGGCACTGAAAAGGAGCAGGGAAATCACAGTCTCCCCCCACAAAACACGGTAATTAGTGAGGTAAACACCAAGGTAGAGAAGTCATTAGGGAGCAGGACAGAGGTAAATGTAAAAAAGACAAAGGCAGTAAGGACAGGAATGGGGCTATAAGGGGTAAGGCCATCAAAAAGTGGAGGGTGATGAGTACCAATGCCCGTAGTCTGTGTAACAAGCTCCCTGAACTAGTGGCCTTGATGGAAGAGGGTTGCCTGGATATTGTGGCAGTCACAGAAGAAAAAATTACTCACCTTAGTAATGTTGTTTCTTCTAATGGAGTCTTGCTATATTATGACATATGCAGTATAACCCCAGGTTAGAACTGCTCCGGAGGTGAAAGAGTTAACTTTCCATGCAGGGCATGGAATCTTGAGCGCGAGCTCGGTTGAACACTCTGTCGTTGTAGCTCAAACTTAAACTGTCAGATCTTTACGAGCAAAAACTCACTAAGGTTCTGTGTGGAAGCCGAAAACCTACACTAGCCCACTGGCTACTAACTACAAAAACACATTTTTATTCTTGATCCCAAAACAAAGACTCAAGTCAGGGGATTCAAGAAAGAAAAAATAAGCATAACACCTAAGCACCCTAAGAAAGGGTGAGAATAAAGTGGGCATCTATGAAGTGCCAACCTTGCACTGCCCACCCACATCCCAAAAATAGAGGTTCTGAGAGGGGCAGGCTGGGGGGGAGGTCATAATATAGCAAGACTCCATTAGAAGAAACAACATTACTGAGGTGAGTAATCTTTTCTTCAAACAACACGAAGTCTTGCTATATTATGACATATGCAGACTACACAGCAGTACCTCCATGGAGGAGGGACAGAACCTACTTGGGAAATAGGCTCTGAAGCACAGCTGTGTTAAAGAATCGAGCATCACTCCTAGCCTGGATATTCAGGGAGTAATGCTTAGTAAAAGTGTGAACTGTTTTCCAGGTAGCTGCTTGACATATCTCTAGGATAGGGATGTCCCTGGCAGCAGCCAGAGACGCAGCTGTACATCTGGTAGAGTGAGCCCTCAGGCCTGAGGGAGGAACCTTACCCAGTTCTTCATAGCAGAATTGGATACAAGAGACAATCCACCTGGTAATGGATCTTTTAGTGGTAGGTTTCCCTTTGCCAACCTCACCATAAGTGAGGAACAATTGGAGGGATTCAAACCTGTGACCCTTGGTACATTCTATATAGTAACTAAGGGCTCTTTTGACATCTAAAATGTGCAATCTCCTCTCACCAGAGGAGGAATGGTCAGTGAAGTACACAGGAAGAGACATGGATTGATTAAGGTGGAAGTCTGAAACCACCTTAGGCAAAAACTTCCTGTTAGTCCTGAGGACCACCTTATCTCTATGAAAGGAGATAAAATCAGGCTCCACTGACAATGCTTGTAGCTCACTTATGCGCCTGGCAGAGGTGATGGCTACCAGAAGCACAGTTTTCCAAGTCAAGTACTTAAGCTCTGCTGAAGACAATGGTTCAAAAGGAGGTTGCATAAGCTAAGCAATACAAATATTAAGATCCCAAGCAGGGGCAGGGTCCCTGAACGGAGGGTTGGTGTGAAGCAACCCTTTAAAAAACTTGGAGAACACAGGGTGAGCTGAAAAAGAAGAGGGCTTACCTGCTGATAAGAAGACAGACACAGCTGCCAAGTGCACTTTTAGGGTAGCTGGTCTCAGCCCCAAGGAATTCAAATGCACCAAATAATCCAGGATCATGGGCACGCCAGCAGATTCTGGGGAAATATGCTTACCAGCACACCATATGGAAAATCTCTTCCATTTTGAATTATAAGTAGCCCTGGTGGAAGGCTTCCTAGAGGCCTTCAGTATATCCAATACACCTTGGGAAAGGTGTAGGTCAGCAAACTCTAACTCTTCAAGAGCCATGCCTTGAGATTGAGAGATTTGAGGTTTGGATACCAAACTCTCCCCTGGGCACAGGTTAACAGGTTGTGATTCCTGGGAAGACACAGGGGAAGGTGGACTGCTAAGGACATGAGGAGTGGGTACCAGGGCTGCCTGGCCCAATCTGGAGCAATTAGGATCATCTTGCAGGATTGAGATCTGATTCTGACTAGCACCTTGAAAAAGAGGGGAAGGGGGGAACAGCATAGAGAAACTTCCTTCCCAACTGAGGAGGAAGGCATCCAGAGGGACTGAGCCCAACACTGAGGCCTGCAGCAAAAAAGGGGAAGTTAGTGATTGTCTGGGGCTGCAAAGAAATCTATTTGCGGGGTGCCCCATCTGGCAAATACTACCTCCAGTACTAGGGGGTCCAGTGCCCATTTGTGATGGCCCTGGGAAATCCTGCTGAGAGCATCCGCTAGGACATTGTCCTTTCCTGGGAGGTGAACTGCCGTAAGGGAGGCATTCAGAGAATAAGCCAGAGACCACAACTTCATTGCTTCGGTGCACAAGGCCGTAGACTGAGTGCCCCCTTGCTTGTTGATGTACCACATTGTAGTGGTATTGTCTGTTCTGATCTGAACAACCTTGTTCTGAACAGATGTGGAAAGAACCTGGAGTGCTAGAAAAACTGCTCTGAGTTCCAGCAAATTGATGTGGAGCAGAGATTCCTGAGGGGACCACAGCCCTTGGGTGGAAAGGTCGCCATGTGAGCTCCCCCACCCCAAGAGGGATGCATCTGTAGTAAGGGTCAAGGAATGAGACTGGGGAGTGAAGGGACCCCTGTCTCAGATTGTTCTGATCCTGCCACCACTGAAGGGCCTGGATCAGGGTTGGTCACTGGAATCAATTTGGTTAGAGGATCTGTCCTTTGAGACCAAAAGGCTCTCAAATGGAACTGGATGTCCTCATCTGAAATCTTGCTCCTGCACTACTGCTGTAGAAGCAGCCATGTGTCCCAGGAGCTGTAGAAAATGCCTTGCTGGTCGAGACCTGCAGGGTGAAAGAAGAGGCCAGAGACCAAGGTCCTTGCTCTTTCCAGAGGAGGAAGGCCTCTGGCTTCTTTGTGTTCAGTTCTGTGCCTATGAAGGTGAGAAGCTGGACAGGCTCCAGAACTGACTTTGGAAGATTGAGAAGGAAACCTAGAGATGTGAGCAGTTGCTGGGTTACTTGTAAGTGTGGTTTGACCTGTTCTGGAGACTGGCCTACAATGAGCCAGTCGTCCAGATAGGAAAGATGGCAATCTTTGCCTTCTTAAATGAGCAACTGCTACTGCCAGGCATTTTGTGAACACCCTCGGGCCGAGGTGAGGCCAAGGGCATTGCTCTGAACTGGTAATGGCCTGAGGGCAGTCTTAATCTGAGGTACTTTCGATGGGAGCTTCTGATGAGAACATGGAGTAGGCATCCTTGAGGTCCAGGGAAGCTAGCCAGTCCCCTGGCCTTAGAGAAGGTAAAATAATCCCCAGAGTCACCATTTTGAACTTTGGTTTTAAAAGGTGCTTGTTTAGATACCCGAGATCCAGGATGGGCCGCCATTCTCCTGTCTTTTTTGGGGTAAGGAAGTACCTGGAGTACAACCCTTTGCCCTGGTGTATGGTTGAAACCCTTTCCACGGCTCTGAGAGCCAGGAGGGAAGAAACTTCTGTTTCCAGGGCAAGTGCCTCTGATGGGTTTGCAGGTGGAAAAGACCTGGCTCTCATCTTCGGAAATTTTTTGAAGCTGAGAACCAGTCCCTGGCTTACTACTTCCAGGACCCACTTGTCTGTTGTTAAAGACTTCCAGTCCTGGACAAAGTAAGCCAGCCTGCCCCCTACCAGTAGTGGAGAATCGGCCCTGGCCACCCCATCAGGGAGCCTGTTTTGCAGGGGCTTTGGGTTGAGGGGCAGAAGCAGGCTTACTAGAACCCCTTCTGCCCCTTCCTCTAAAGAACCCCCTCGGCATAAGCAAAGAGGAGGCCTGGGCTTGGTAAAAGGCCTATGAAAAGGCCTGCCCTGCCCTGACATGCTGCCTTTGAGGAGTGGCTTGCCTTCTTTTGGCCTGTGCACCCTATAGGTGGTCCTATACTCATACATTTTCTTCATATAATTTCGTCTGCCCCCCAAACAGAGAATTGCCCACAACAGGAAAATCCATAGCCTTAGACTGAGTATCCTGTGACAGGGCAGTACATCTGAGCCAGGCCATTCTGCGTAGAGACACAGATGTAGCCATGACTCTTGATGAAACATCATTAGAGTCTACTGCAGCATGAAATTGCACCTGATGCCCAATACCATCCGCAGCCACCTGCTCCAGCTCCTGGCAAGCTGGTCAGGGCCTGTTTTGCTAGGCCAGGACAGTATCCCATCTGGATTTCTGGTACCTAGCTGCATAAGCTCATAATTTGCCTGTCTGAGTCCCAAAGATGCTGCATGTACTGTTTCTTTGCCATGGCATCCATCCTCCTAGAATCCTTTTCAGGAGGGTGAGAGGCTAGAGGAATATTAGCCTTGTCACAGGCTGCAGCCTGCACTACCCCACATGGCTGCATTGCTGGGAGAGGAACTCCGATCAGAGCCTGATAAAGCATACCTCTTGTCCATCCTTTTATCCAAGGGAGGATAGAATGAGGAGTTTTCAGATTTTTACTGTCTGTTTCCTAAAAGATTTGTGCAAGGGAATAGACAGTCTCCTAGACTCTGGAATATCCATCATTTCCACAGAATCAGGCTCTTCTTGATCATCAACAGCTTCCTCAACAGGGAGTTGCAGAGTCTCAGCAACTTTCTTGTAAAACAAAAAATGAGAGGGGGACTCAGATAGCCTGGGAGGGGAAACCTCTGAAGGTCTGTCTGGAGAGATGTCCGGTTCAATGGGCACATCCAGACTTTCAAAATCACTCACTCTCCTCATACCCCTCCTCCCCTTCCTCCGGTTCATAAAAATCCTCAAAATCATAATCTTGAACCGGAGGAACCATCCGAACCGAGCGCTTCCCTAATGGTGTCGGTTCGGACGGAACCGGGGAAGGAGACTGGACAATTTGAATAGCTTTGGCTATTTCCTCAGTGGTTGGAGAAAGAACTTTGGCCCCAAACTAGCTGACTTTCTAGTCCTTTTAGTTGGAACCGCTCCTCAGAGCTGGCTCTTCGCTTGCCGAGGAAGTATCGCCTGGTCATCAGGTTCGGTTGAACCAACCGGCTGCCATCCGGTCAGTTGACTTTGGCCTCCCTTTCCCTGAGCCTACCAACTCTCTTTTCCACGGTGGCAGGAAAATTCTTACAAATCCGGCAATCTGCATTGAGGTGGTCAAACCCCAGACAATATACACAGTGGTGTGTGGGTCAGCCTTAGCAAAGGCTTCCACAGAGCCACATGATGCTAAAACCAGTGGGTCCGGTTTTTCTTTGGGTTTCTCAGACATAGTGCCAGCCTAACCAAAACTTGCCCGTTAATGGCAATCCGCTAAGCAAGACTCTCTTATCGGTTCCCAACCGTGTCACGGGTCATGGAAAAAAACGTAATAAAATCCGTTTTTTTTAGAACCGATAAGAACCGGGAACCGCACTCTAAAGGACTAGAAAGTAATTTTAAACCCAATCTGATCGGTTCAAACCGAACCGAAAAGACGTCTACAAGTTCCACACAGAAGAAAATAAACAAAAGCCTATCTATTACTTACAATACCACAGACAGAGCTTGAACCGACGATTGCTGTTAAATTTCAGTAAAGATCTGACAGTTTAAGTTTGAGCTACAACAGACAGAGTGTTCAACCGAGCTCGCGCTCAAGATTCCATGCCCTGCATGGAAAGTTAACTCTTTCACCTCCGGAGCAGTTCTAACCTGGGGTTATACTGCATATGTCATAATACAGCAAGACTTCATGTTGTTTGAAACATGGTACACAGAAAACCATGACTGGGATGTCAACATACCAGGATACACAATCTACAGGAGGGACAGGGAGGGTAAAAGAGGAGGAGGAGTAGCTTTCTATGTAAAGGAAGGGATCAAAGCACAGAAACTAAAGAGTGAACAGGGAGCGGATGAGGCACTCTGGGTCCCCCTGGAGACAGGAAATGGCATCACAATCCGCATGGGGATTGTATACAGACCCCCATCTCAGAGGGAGGGAATGGACAAGGAAATGATAGAAGGCATCCTTAGAATGGCAGAAAAAGGGGAAATATTGTTGATGGGGGACCTGAATATGCCAGATGTTAACTGGAGCACCTTTGCTGCAGGCACATCCAAGAGCAGGGTCATTCTTGATGCCCTACAAGGGGCATGCCTCAGACAGCTAGTATTGGAACCCACTCGGGAGGGAGCAATCTTAGATCTGGTACTCTCAAATGGGGACGGAGAAAGAATCTCAGATTTAGAAGTGGGTAGCCATCTGGGAACAAGCGACCACCAAACAGTGTAGTTCATGATAAACACAGCCATACAATCACACCATACAAAAGCAAGAGTATTGGACTTTAGGAGGGCTGACTTTGGGAAAATGAGAGAGTGCCTCAGAAAAGCACTAGCAAACAGGCAAGAAGGAGGGGTGGAGGAACAATGGGGAGTAATCAAAACAGCCATCACAGAGGCAACAAGCCTTTGTGTAAAGCAAATCAACAAAACACAATGAAGGAAAAATCCGCTATGGTTCTCAAAAAGGTGGCAGGGAAGGTTAATGCAGTGGATAGCATTCAGGAAATATAAGGAAACACAGAAGGAGCAGGACAGAGAACTTTATCAGTTAAAGCAGAAAGAGGCTGGAAGGCAGTCAGAATAGCAAAGGCCCAAACAGAGAGGAAAGGATAGACAACTCTGTTAAGAAGGGGGATAAGACCTTTATAGGTACATTTGGGAGTGAAGAAAGACCAAAGGAGGGATACTGAGGCTTAATAAAGGGAGGAAATGGTAGAGGGTGACAGTGAAAGCAGGGATACTGAACGAATATTTCTGCTCAGTATTCACAAAGGAAGAGGAGGGGGAGGTACCTAAACAAAACAAGAGAAACACTCTGAAGATGGGGGTCGATACCAGTCCATTTACAGAAGAAAGGGTTCTGAAAGAACTAATAAAATTGAAGGTGGACAAAGCAATGGGGCCTGATGGGATTCACCCAAGAATTCTAAAAGAACTATGGGTAGAACCTGTGACACCGCTGACTACTCTCTTTAACAAATCATGGGCGGATGGGGTGGTACCTGAGGACTGAAGGAGGGTGGATGTGATTCCTCTTCACAAAAGTGGGAGCAGGACAGAGGCAGGAAACTACAGGCCAGTTAATTTGACCTCAGTGGTAGGGAAAATGATGGAATCACTTCTGAAGGAAAGAATTGTTGAGTACCTAGAGGCCAGTGGGGCACAGGACCCAAGGCAGCATGGATTCATGATGGGAAGGTCATGTCAGATGAATCTGATAGATTTATTTGATTGGGTGACCAAAGTAGTAGACCAGGGAGGGGCTGTGGACATGGCCTACCTAGATTTCAGCAAGGCATTTGATACAGTGCCACACAAAAGATTAATACACAAGTTAGACAGCCTTGGAGTGGGTCCCAAGGTCATAGCCTGGATAAAAAATTGGCTAGACAACAGGACGCAAGGGTAGTAGTAAATGGAGTCCACAGTGAAGAAAGGAGGGTTACTAGCGGGGTACCGCAGGGTTCAGTACTGGGACCGGTCCTTTTTAATGTCTTTATAAGTGACATTGCAGAGGAACTGGAAGGAAAAGTATGTCTCTTTGCAGATGACACAAAGATCTGCAACAGCGTTGATACACAAGATGGAGTGGAAAGGATGAGAAGGGACTTGGCAAGGCTGGAGTAATGGTCAAATGTATGGCAGCTCAGATTCAATGCAAAGAAGTGCAAGGTAATGCACCTGGGAAACAAAAACCCAAGGGAAGAGTACACAATGGGTGGTGAGATACTGACAACAGTAAAAATGGAAAGGGACCTAGAGGTAATTATATCAGATGAACTAAAGGTGGGCAAGCAATGTGAGAAGGCAGTAGGGAAGGCTGGGGGGATACTGGGATGCATAGGGAGAGGCATCAATAGTAGAAAACAAGAAGTTGTTATCCCTCTGTACAGACAGTTGGTGAGGCCACATCTGGAGTACTGGGTGCAGTTCTGGAGACCCCATCTCCGCAAAGTCATAGACAGAGTGGAGGCTGTCCGGAGGAGGGAAACCAAAATGGTGCAGGGTCTGCACCAGAAGACATATGAATAAAGATTAAAGGAGCTTAATATGTATACCCTTGAGGAAAGAAGGGAGGGAAGGGACATGATAGAAACTTAAAAATACCTCAAGGGAATCAACAAAGTCCAAGAGGGTAGCATCTTTCAGAAAAAGAGATGTGCAAGAACAAGGGGGCACAATTTGAAGATAGAGGTGGGATGGCTCAGAGGTAATGTGAGAGTATTTTTTCACGGAGAGGGTTGTGGATGCATGGAACAGCCTCCCTGAGGAGGTCGTGGAGTCAAGAACAGTGGGGAAATTCAAGAATGCATGGGACAGACATAAGGCAGTCCTAGTGGGGGGGTAGGAGGAAGTAAGCTGTTGGATAACTAGGATCTGCAGCTTATCTGTTAGGTTGGAAAATGGGCAGACTAGGTGGGCCAAGTGGTCCTTATCTGCCGTCAGATTCTATGTTTCTATTGTCTGCCCACCAATGCTCAGCGGTCTCCCATGTGTGGCTGCATGTGGTGTGTTCTGCCCTGCCACTCGTGCCAGCTGTTGTGCTGCATCCCGCCTCCTGTGCTTTGCTGTTCTGCTGCACTGTCCCCCTTGTGTGCATGGTTCAATCAGTGTGCCCACCTCCATTGTCCCACTTGTGCATATCCCCTTGCGCATTCTCTATCATGGCCCTCACACACCTGCTCCCTCTCCCTTCATTTGTTGTGCCATGGTGGCCCATTCATGGGCTTTTCTGCTTGCCCCACCCATCTACTAGATGGCTGCTGGGTATGTTCACAGTCTCAAACCAGTGGCAAAAGGTGGACTAGTGCCATATGAAGGCATCATGTGTACTCTCAGGGTGTGTGGTGCAGACATTTCTGATGCACCCAGTGGCATTGCACATCACCTGGCAGTTGACGGAGTGGTAGCCCTTGCGGTTGACATATGTCATGGCATCATCGCCAGATAGTGCATGGATTGCCACATGGGTGCAGTAAGTGGCCCCTATGATGCCTGACATGCTTGCCATCCTGTGGAACTGCTACATGGCTTCTGTCCACTCTGCCTCTGTGCTTGGGAAGTGGATGAATTCTGAAGCATGTGGGAGCAGTGTGGTGAGGAATTGTGTGATGAGACAGGACGTAGATGGCTGGGATATGCAATTGGTGTCTCCAGCTGGCCTCTGGAAGGTTCCCATGACGAGCAGGCACATTGCTGTTGTCACCTTTGTCTCCACTGATATGGCATGACCTCTTCCAGTGGGTGCCTGCATTTTGTCATGACACAGCTCACAGAGCTGCCTCAGAATAGCCCTGTTCAGGCGGTACCAGACGACTGTTTCAGTGTCCATCAGCTGTTCAAACGCCAGTCTAGCATGATACTGCCGCGGGGCTGGCCACCTATGGTGCCTTCCACCACCACATTGCTGGATCCCCCTTCTTCTCATCCCTGTTAACATTCCCACCATTAGGAATGGTGCTCCATCCATTGTATTATTAGACTGCTACTCTCCTCCCGCTTGCTGCTGCTATCCTGTGGTAGCCTGCTGGGGGCTTGCACTTAAGTCTACTTCTTTTATACTTATCTCCACATGGTGCATTTGGTACTTGCATTGTGAATGCTCCGTATTTGTGCATTCATTTTCTCTGTCAGTGGCTCCACGATGCATATGCAGTTACACACACTCTCCAGATGCGCCACATGTCATTACTTTCAGTCTCCATCGTATCCTGTTTGACGCAGTGCATCCAGGTTTCGCCGGGGCATCTGTGCTCTCTGTGAATGGCTGCATGGCACATTTCCCAGTTGCACCAGCACATCTCATTTGCACCCAGCGCATCTGCTTTGTGAATCCTGCCCATATAATTTAAGATATTTTGCTATTTAATAATCAATTAATCAAGGCAGGTACGGATATTACATTCCTGTTCTGAATAACTCGGTAATAGTGCTGCATACCAAGGACCCTGATTTTCCGTTTTTATTGATAACACTGGTTAAAATCACAGAATCCTGCTTGGTTTATGGATTTTGAATTCTTCTACCACTGCCTCACGGAAATTGCATGTCACTGCACAGAATCCCCAAGACTTCAGCATCTTTTTTTTATTTTCTCTTTCTACACCCCCATCTCACCACATCAGTCTCCAGTTTCAGGGGTCCCTAGGTTGTGTATCCCCTAGCTTTATGCCAGGTAGTGCCCAGAAGCTCCCGTGGACCTGCCCCCATCCTGCCTCAGTTTTACCCCCTGGGGGCGGGGAGGGAGGTGACTCCAGGTCATTCTCTCGCAGTCCCTTAGTGTGCATCAGGCAGCCCAGCTGGTACCCCATGGAGCCTGGTTATGAAGTCTGGAGCAGCCAGGACCCTTCTACCGGTGGCTGATGCAGGGTGTTTTTTCCTAATTTTCTGGTCTCTGCCCCTGAGGGCACCGGCACTCAAGGGGATCCAAGGAGGTGGGGCATGTAAAGATATGCCACCATTCCATATCCCGGTCAGCGTTCTCCCCTCCCGATCATTCTGCAGCTGCGTTGCATCACTAGACATGGTCACCCAGATGGCGGTAAAGTAGGACCCACAGCCCACCCTCCCTGGAAGAGTAGAGCAGCCCCCCCCCTCCGAGTACTCAATTCTCCTTCTCCAGCCAGCCCTCCAGCAACCCAAGTTCACTTCTGATCCTGGGTCAATAGCATTGCAAGGGGTAGCACTACTGTTGCACCGCGGTCAGCCCAGATTTCATCTTTAAAATAAATGTCTGGAACCTTACATATACATGCAATATTTACAGGAAGCCAACAGACAGACAGAGATACTTACACAGGAATAGTAATCTCCCGAGCCACACAAAAAAATCTGTCATGTACAGTCAAGCACTTCGTTATCATCGTATCTGTTCAAATGAGGAAGGCAGAGATACACATTTGGCTATGTTGAAAAACACCTTTATGGAGCAGGGACACTCTTCCAGAGAAATTGACAGAGCAGTATAACGTACAACACAGGTACCTAGCGAGCAACTACTTCAGTATAAGGAAAGGACCACTACCAACAGAATACCTTAGTAGTCACGTATCATCCTGACCTTGAACTTCTATGTAAAATTATTAAGGACCATCACCCTATATTTAGCGAGGATGAGATCCTAAATTGCATTTTGTAAGAACTACCACTACTGTCTTTTGAACACCCACCTAATTTAGCCAGCCTGATTGTTAGGAGTAAGCTTGCACCACAACAGGGTACCATGACACTAAATGGTACATGACCCTGTAATCAACCCTGATGTAGGACTTGTGAGCTCATTTCCACTTTCGATTGTGTGGATATATCACAAAACAGACTATTCAGGATACAGGGGAATTATACCTGTACATCACGTAATGTTTATTTCATTCAGTGCAAGAGATGTCCACAAACTGGGTATGTTGGAGAGACAAGCCAATCTCTCCACACTAGAATGAAAGCACACAGACATACCATTAATATGAAGATGACTGACAAACCAGCGGGGAGACACTTCTTTCAGAATGACCACTCTATCTCAGACATGTTAGTGATGGTCTTAAAAGGACACTTAAAAAATACACAGAGATGGACTTTTGAGATTAAGCTTATTTTACTTCTCAATATGGTAGCAGATGGTATGAATATTGATTTGGGTTCCATGCACATTACCCCACTTAAACTTACACAGACATTTAATAGGATTTCAGTGTGTTGTTTTGTTTTTATTTTCATAGAGTCCTTTTTATCTGATTATCAACATGTTGGTTTCTCAACAAACATGCATGTGTGTGGGGTGGAGGTTGGGTTGTCTTGGGTGAGTATGAATGGGGGAGTTTAGTGTGTGTGTTTGTGTGTGGGGTAACTTTGTGTGTGTTTTCTTGGGGTTGGAGGATGTTTTTTTTGTGAGGAGTGGGCTGTGTGTTGGGGAAGGGGTTTGCCAACATATTTAGGCAGGCTTATATTCAGGTACATGTCATAATTATGCTACAGAGTGTTAGGACTCTTGGCTCACATACATAGTGAATATACACTTCTTTTCTAGTTATCATTTCTGTGGGGGAGGGTTAATCCATTGGGGCTTTATACATATTCTTAAGACTGTTTCTGTTCGTATAGTTAATTGATTATACACTGACTCATTATTGAACTTTGAACATTTTAAGATGCATGAACTCATTTTCTAAGTGGTCCCTGAGAGATTCATTTTTTTATTTGGCAATAAAGTTTGGATTGGATTGGAAACTACTGACAATTGATATTATCCTGTAAAAAATCTTGTTACAGTACTGTATGTTTTAATATTTATGTAGTGTGTTAACTGGTTGAGTGTATAGTTTAGAAACTATCTCCAGACAGGTTTTATTCTGTATGAGTGTTTTGAACAGTTGTTCATACAAGGTACATTTTTTTTTTATTTTATTCCCTCTTATTTCCATACATATATTTCTGTTGTACAGTTTTTTGTCATACAATACTATCAAGTTTTAACTTGGACATTTGTGGTATTAAATATAAAGGCCTTGCTTTTAATTTTGAATATATTCTCATAACACACTTATTAATAATTTCAGTCAGAGGTTTTTTCAGCTTGAGTGTTCAGCTTATCTGCTGTGGATGTCATTTGATCTTGAAAAGATTCTCAGTAGCAACAAGTGAATGGAAAGCTTTTCATTCCATTTAAATATGTGACTTTTTGAAATAGGTACTTTAAACCAATCAGGATTTTTTTCTGTTTTTTATGTATGATCTGGGTGTTAATAGAATGTGACTCTCTGAACAACTGTCATAAGTCTCAGAGGAAGGACTTGGTTGGTTCGAAAGCTTAGACATTGTTTTCTTTTTGTAACATCTATGTTGGTCTAATACAAGGTATCAAACTATTTGCTTCTGGATATACTGCTCTGCTGCACATTCTTTCTGCTTTGCTGCTTATAGAATCAGTAAAGAAGAACCCCACACTGCTTTGTTGTAACTGGCCATGCTTCAGTTTAACCACCCATACTTCCCTTCAACCCTTCCATCATCTGAAGACTGCTCTCCATCCTGAAAGCAGTTTTCATTTATATTACATTGGATGATACAAAAAAAAATGCAAATACCAGCCCACATGGGCAGGGCCACTGGAAAATTATGGAAAAAGTCATCTGAAATTGTGGAGATTTTTCGTAAAAATTGCAGGGAAATTGCAGGAGTTCTATTGAAGACTCTGAGTGCTTTACAGTAAATCTTTTACTGTTTTCTGCAGCATATATTAGTCAGCATAAACTGCTAAATGAATATACTGCCACTCAGGGGCGGTTCAAATAGGTTCAATGTGGGGGGCCAAAGATCTTCACTGAAGTGGCAGGGGTCATAAAAGTTGATACTTTCTGAAGTATTTTGGTATCTTTTTTTTATTCTTTCATGGTGTTTACTTCATGTACATAAATGATGTTGCATCAAGAATTTATTCTAATTAATAAGAATCTAATTGGATGCATTACCCTGAGTGGTGCTGTGCAATACAGTCCTTCTTGTACCCAGCATGCACAAATGCTGCTTAACATAATCCCCCCTGCAGTATTTGACTGATACTGCTCACATTACTCTTGTACCAGGTGAGACTAGCAATGTCAGGTTATGTTTTATAGTAGGTGCACAGAAGATGAGCTGGCAAGCTTCAGCAATGTCTCAAAGTCACTGCATCTATTAACACATACCCCCTGCTGCCCCTCTTAATTTCAAGATGCCTAAATTCTGACACCAGATCACAGACCAGATTGGGGGTGAGTGGTCAATGGGATTGACCAACATAAGTTGATCAATGGAAGAGGAAAGGGTGGAGAGTGCAAGGGCAGTGAGGAGACAAGAACATGGACAATGACATTAAGCTTCCCAACTCCATCGGTGTTTTAAAAAAAACTCCTTCCAGATACCACACACAACAGCCAGAGAGCAGAAGGAGCTTTTAACATTTAATGGACATATGGAACAGCCACAGTTAAAAGCTCAAACTTTCTCCATCTCAGATTTTATTTTTTGAAGGACATCAAAGCAGAAACAGTAAACTCATAGAGATATATATACAATGATGGCAGAAAACTCTGGACAGTACTTGTGTCAAAACTGGGTTGTTAGTGTCTGTCCTAGACTCCTGGTCACCCGGCCCATGCCCGCCACAGTCATCATTTTAAAGGCTGCTGCCACACAGGAAGAAACATTACATCAGATGGTGCCAGTGAACATTGAGGGCCTCAAGAGGAAGGTGGAGGATAGGGGGTGCTTCAAAACAAGCAATCTTGTCAGACTTTTATTCCTTAATTATGAAAAAGGCAGCTCCTTTCTCTCCAAAGCAGCACCAACATACTGTATATCTATTAGTGAACACAGTTGCTAATCAGCCGCCGGTACTGCAGATAATCACTACATTTAAGTCATTTGGCAGTGGGTCAGATGGAGTTGTTTGCTGCAGTAACCCCATCAAAACATCCAGACTGAACAGGTTATAGTTCACAAACATTACAAAATCATCAAGCCACACAAACAAGCTTTTGTTACAGCTAAACGTACTCTGAGCATGAAACACACTGTGTGGAAGGGATGAGGGCTTAAAATAATAAAACTATGTCCCAAGGACACATGGGGATACATTCACTCAAAATAACTTATAATAGGCAGCAAACACAAATCAAAGCTACTCTTATTTAATAGGCAGAAGATGAGTGACTGATGTCAATTGTCAAATCCAATTGCTCTCCACAGCAGTACGATCTGCAGTACAGATCAGACTGTTATGGAAAATGGCTGGATTTGACAATTTATCTCACTCACTCAGCCTTTGATCGGGCAGTTCCATTACCCACAAAAAAAAAATGTATTTAGCCTGCAAACGCTAATCTGAACCATTCTGAATAGGCAACAGTGGCAGTACAAATCATACTATTGTGAAAAATGGCAGGATTCGACAATTTACCTTCGTCACTCAGGATTTGAAACTTTGATTACCCACAAATAAAAACATTAGGCAGCAAACACAAACTGGAACCGTACCACTCAATTAATAGGCAGCAGACTAGATCATATGTGTATGTAAAAAGGCAGGATTTTACCATGAATTTGTTACCTGTCACTCAGAATCTGGGAGTCCTATTAACTGCCAACCAACTCAGTTTGACTACCAGTATGCCGTGTTCCTACTCTAACTAGTGGCTGCTGTGTGCCAAAATGTTATTGGCTAGAATGAAGAATTCATTCATTGGTTCCCCAGTATTACTTGCAGATTGCACTCATCACCATTGTAATACTGGGAGAAGCAATAAACAAATTCTATATTCAAAGTTACATAGTAACCTGGCAGGCAGATAACTGCATGGATGGTATTACCATCATGATATTGGTATACGATTGTTCATAAGCAGCTGATCGTACCACACAACTGAAATTTAAATTTCTGTGCTGTATATATTGATTGAGAATAATATGTACACGCCATGTATACATTAATAAAAAAATACATAGTGTCAAAAAAGTGTGTGGGGGGCAGAATACATATGTGGCCCACCCAGGAATAACAGTGAGGGGGCCGTGGCCGGTCCAGGCCCCCCCCCTCCGGTTTAGCCGCCCTTGCTGCCACTTGAATGTGTTTTAAACTTGAAGAAAAGTTTGTGTTCCTAAAATGAATACTAAAGGGTTAAGATGTGTTGCCTCTCTTCCAAAATTGAAAAACTTCTGCCTCATACACTGCTAAATAGATTCTATTTAGTGAGCCACAGAAAATAAATATTAAATAAATCCAGAATAAACAAATTTTGTCTGTTTCTGGATGTAGAATAATGAAGCCTGATCAAAATCTATTTATAGTGCTCTGCCAATTATTCACCCACTTTGGTATAAGAAAAAAAAAGCAGATGTGGTGAATAATTCAGTTTCAGTAAAGTGTTGTCAAGTGTTTAATGTTCATAATTTGTACTGTAGGTACTGTACACTATTATTGGAATCACATGTTAAAACATTATATCTGTTTTTTTTTTTTGTGTGGCTGGCAATATAGCCTAGGGGCACTAGAGTTACAGTAACAGACAGTGAATGAACTGGGTACATCCATCAGACTTGGGTTTGATTCCCACAGCCTCCACTTGCATACTGTGTGACTCTGAGCAAGTCATTTAACCTCCCCAGTGCTCCTGGGTCACCCCTGAAAATAGACATTTCTGCCTAGTGGGCCTCACAAAGAATATAAAAAAATATCAATATATGTTTACTGCATTATACAGTAGTCAGGGTACCCTGTACTTTACCTGAGAGGGGGAGGAGTAGCTCTCTATGTAAAGGAAGGGATGAAAGCAACTGAACAAAAGAGTAAACAGGGAGGAGAGGAGGCACTGTGGGTCACCTTGGAGACTGGAAAGGGTACCACAATCTGCACAGGGGTTGTGTACAGACCCCCATGTCAGGGGAGGGAGGAATGGACAATGATATGATAGAAGGCATTCTTAGAATGGCAGAAAGGAGATACTGTTGATGGGAGACCTGAATATGCCAGATGTTAACTGGAGCATATTTGCTGCAGCCACATCCAAGAGCAGGGCCATTCTTGATGCCCTACAGGTGGCAGGCATTAGACAGCTAGTTTGAACCCACTCGTGAGGGAGCAATCTTAGACCTCGTACTCTCAAACAGGGGCAGTGAGAGGATCTCTGATCTAGAAGTGGGTTGCCATCTGGGGACAAGTGACCATCAAACAGTGTGGTTCACATTAAACTCAGCTACAGAGTCAAGCCATACAAAAGTGAGGGTACTGGACTTTAGGAGGGCTGACTTTGGCAAGATGGGAGAGTGCCTCAGAAAAGCACTAGCAAACAGGCTAGAAGGAGGTGTGGAGCAACAATGGGGAATCATCAGAACTGCCATCACAGAGGCAACAAGCCTTTGTGTGAAGCAAATAAACAAATCAAAATGAAAGAAAAAGCCACTATGGTTCTCAAAAGAGGTGGCTGTGAAAGTCAGGAAGAAAAAGATAGCATTCCAGAAGTATAAGGAAACACAGAAGGAGCAGGACAGAGAGCTGTACCAGTTAAGGCAGAAGGAAGCAGGGAGGGAAGTGTGAGGGAATTTTTATATATCCTAAAGCTATATTTGCTATTAAATGCCTTGAAGCTATGCTTGCTTTAAAAGCCATGCTGTAACAAAGTAATAATGAATGTAGTAGACATTTCTGAGTTCATGTTTTGTTCTTTTAAGGGTTATAGAATTTGTACTGAGGTTACTTGAAGTACATTTGTAAAAAACAGAAAGATAGATAAAACTGAGCAGAACTGGTTGTACCAGCCTGACTAACGGGCTTGGACAAAATATAAAAATAGAGCATGCCTGGGCAAAATATAATAATAACAGCACGTAGTGGCATTGAAAATAAGCTGTACGTTGCTATGGTGTGAGTGAAACTCATTGTCTCTCTCAGGTCAGCTTGACCAGGCATATGTATCAAGCAGTAATGGAAAAGAAATGAATTGCAGTGGAAAAGTACCTCATACAAATTAATATGTTTTCTTTTTTCTGTTACATTGCTGAAAACTTGTTATGCTGTTTTATGATTGGCTCATACTGAAATGCTGGTATTTTTCAAAATAAGAAGTGCAAAATCTAGCTTATAAAAGCTACTGTAAACTTTAATCAATGACTATCTCCTTTGTAGAAGTCCCACATGCATGTGTGAGATATTTAATCAAATAAAGCGACGTTAAGACAAAACCCAGTGGTGTGGTTTTTGGCCCGTGACGACGGGAGTGGTTGCTCAAGTAATACTTACAGTGAGAAAATTTGCAATCACAGTTTTGGCGTAGTCGGCAGGATGAGTTCTTCGGTCCGTGTCACCTCATGTTTGGGTTGTTTCCCTTGGACAAAAAAAAGGAAATTTTTGTGGAACCCCATCAGGCCGTGACGCCTAGGGGCCGGCGACACTCATCATCACTGTAAGTACAAAAATACCTTGGAGCAAGTGTGCACTATAAAGAACAGGCCTAGATAATATGGGAAACAAGGGAAAATAAAATAGCTGGGTCCAGAGTTAGTATTATCTGGACCGGCAAAATGTATGTTTGACAAGTTTGACCAAATTACAAGGGCAACTGCACTGCCCTTTGTACTTGTAATTTGTGCTTGCTGCAAGTATATACTGTTAGAGCCAATGAATGTGTTTAAAAAGTGTTTTGTTCTGGAAAGATTTGGCATGGTGATATGTATAAATGTGTTGATTTAAAAATTGTCAGTGTTACAAGACAGGGGGAGGCAGCACATATATCTAAAACACGTACAGTTTTCTAATGAAACTATGGGCATTACCTCAGCAAATTGGTGTGAAACAATGTCTTATTTTGTGTTAAGTATTTCTTTTTGTGTATGTGTATGTGTGTGTACTGTCTTGGCCAGCAGTTTTATTGTAAAGATATTTAATATCAGTAGTGTTCAAGGACAAAAAAATAAATAACTAACTGGGTTTGAACGACCCTTGCATGCACACTGTGACCTTTTGCACGTTATTTGACCTTCTTGTGTTTCAACATTTTATGTTACTACCAGTTCAAACTTGATGTGTATTCCATACCTAAAGCACAACTTTTCACACAAAATGTATGTTTTCATGAAAGCACACCAAGAGTGAACCATGTAATTTGACTTTTTATTGCAAAACTAGTATTCTAAAGTGAAGAGGAACAAACTTTTCTTCTTATCTCACTGCTTCTGACTTGCAGCCAACACAGGCAATACTCCAGCTGGAAGGGGAGGATTATTCATCATCTCCCCATATTTTTATTATATATATATATAGTACGATTTTGAAAAAAGGACTATACAGCTGTTTTGAGAGTTTACCATCTACAGTTAAAAACAATGGCTTTTGTTTTTATGTTGACCATGGTGTAATCATTTTTTGTCTTTTGAAATGCATTCTAAGAATACGTACGTCTGTATTACCATCAATATGAATTTTTTTATAAACTCAGCTGACATTTTGTCATGCTTAGGATAAAGGAACCAGGACGCAGCTTCTTTTATCCTATGGAAATAATCTTGTTTTATTTTTAAACTGGTGTGTGTTTGTTTTGTTGTTTGTCTGTGTTTCTTCTCTTCTTCTAGAGAAAGAAGTTCTCCATCTTTATAGTAAGGTATAAAACTTACTAAACTAATTGTAATATTATCTTGTTATAATTTAAAGTGTAGTAGGTGGGGATCATGTCACCATCCACAGCTAACCTTTTTATTGCTACAGTATTCGAGCTGTCTCTTTCACTTCGAGCTGTCTCTTCCACCAGTAGGAGTTTGGGGGGAGGGGGTAAGCTACCTTTCCTCTATCCCTTCCAGTGTAGTACCCACAAAGGTTGCAAGGTACATCACTGGTCCCCCAAAGGGGTAAATAAAGAAAATGTATATTTGCCAATAATTGTTTCTTATTTACAGGTTTAAAAAAAAAAGACCCAAGGTATTTTAACAGCATAACCCAGCTCAAGCCCTTCTGTTTTTTTCTAGTGCAAACAGTTAAATCTCACACCTATTATTGGTACAAGGGTTTCTGCCCTCAGCAAGTAATCAGTTATGCTGGAGGGTAAAGTTGTGTATGTATGTCTACACATATTCATTCTTTTGATTGTCTTTTCAGCTTTCTTATCCTGTTAAAACAAATGCAAAACAACTTTTGTCATTGCCTTACAGCAATGAAGGCATTTTTTTTTTCAACCAGTAAATTCACAGTACTCTAACATTTCTGGACTCTAAACTAAGTTTACAGTCTATATGTGTTGTTTAAAATGTATTTTATGCATTATGCTCAATACTAAAATTGTTCTATTACAAACATGCTTATGTTTCATGTTTATGTTATAATGTTTTAATATACATCTTGCTACACTGTATCATGTGTGTATTCAAAAAGTGTTCCACATGTATAACGTTTTAATGCTCATAACCTAACCTAAATACTGGGACCAGCATTGCTGACCCACCTACAATGTGTTCAAAGCAAAACCAAAAGTAAAATTAATGCTCCGTTTGTCTTATTGCTCTGATACCCCTAAAAAATGAGTGTACTCTATGCAGGTTTTGTCATTTAAATTTTAACAATTATAATATACAAAATTTAAATTGTACTCCAAACCTATGTCAAGCTTTACCCCACTCAGTACTTTGAGTATTTCACTATACAGGGTAAAAAGGTAGACCTTTTCACTTGTCACAGGTGCAATAGGCACTGTTATTAAATTGGCATAGGCCAACAACATATGTATTTGTCCCACTAATTGCATTGTGTAAAAGGCATATTGTTATGAACAATATGTTTGAGCGTATAACTGCATTAAGCAGGTTAGCAAGAGAAAAGGAAGAGGAGACCATTATGGTTTTCCAAAGAGGTAGCAAAAAAAGTAAAAGCCAAAAAGATAGCATTCAGGCAATACAAAAAGACACAGGCAGAAGGGAATAGGGAGAAGTACCAGAAAAAACAAAGGGAGGCAGGGAAGTCAGTAAGGGAAGCCAAAGCTCAGACAAAAGAAAACATTGCAAAATCAGTGGTTAAAGAGGACAAAACCTTTTACAGGTACATAAGTAAAATAAAAGACAAAGGGAGGAATAGTGAGACTAAAGGGGGAGAATGGGAGTCGCGTGGAAAATGACAACAGTAAAGCTGACATATTGAACAGGTATTTTTGCTCAGTCTTTACTGAGAAAGAGGGGGTAATGGGTCTAAAGGGAGTACAAGGGGTGAGAATGGTGCAAAAATGGATTGCATGACAAGTCCTATAAAGACAAGTTAAAGGAACTGAACATATACTCCCTGGAGGAGAGGAGAGAGAGAGAGAGAGGATATAATAAGAGACATACAAGTATCTTACAGGGAGAAACAGAGTGCAGAAAAACACTATTTTTAAGCGAAAAAGATGTTCCAGGACTAGAGGGCATGGGATAAAGTTGGAGGGAGGATGATTCAGAGGAAACATGAGAAAAAATTTCTTCACAAAACAGGTGGTGGACAAGTGGAACACCCTGCCAGAGGAAGTGGTGGGGGCTGAAACAATCACGGAATTTAAGAATGCAGGGAATGAACATAAAGAAATTCTAGAGGTCAGGGGTAAGGGAAAACAGACTTCTAGGAAAACAAACTGAACTTACAAGCTCAAATGGGCAGACTGAGTGGGCCATAGGCCCTTATCTGCTGACACTGTCTATGTATCTATGTATCTATGTATTGTAACATTACAAAATTTTATAACTCAGGTCTCAGTCAGGCCTGCTTGCAACAGACAGGGAAATAATGTTCATCACTGTCATAACTGCTTCTGTAATTTAAAAGCAGGAGGTAACCATAACACTGTCATAATTTACAAATGGTCAAATGGTATAATTGAACCTTGGCCTGCACCCCCAGGTGTGCGGTTAATGTCCAATTTTTAATTTTTCTCTTTCTAATTGCCAGAATTTAGGCTCTGTCACACCACTCTTTACAAAACAAAAAGTTAATGGTTTAAAAGATTGTTATTTATGTGTTTTTTAATTCAGTGTCTAACACACTTTGCAAGTTTGCAGGTTTCCAAGGTGTGGCACACATAAAATCTCCACGTTCAACAAAAGTAATACTTTCATCTAAGTTGCCAACTACATCAACCTGTAAATACTTATATAAACTTATAAACTGTTAATTTCATGCAACAAATTCTTCAATCAAGCTCCCAGGGTGTGCCACACCTCAACACAAGGTAGCATCTACCTTATTCACTCTCAAAGTGAATTCCATAAACTCTTTTTCACCAACAAAATTGTTATGTTATATTGTGTTATATGTGGTGTCACATGTTAGCATTTTTCACATATTTCAATTGTGGTGTTGACATCCCTCAATTCTGTATTATGTTTTACAAACTCACAATTTGTGTTCCGTCTGTAACCACCCCTGTGCCAACTCCAAAACAAAATGCTTTTTATAAATACCTTGACTATCTGTATGCTGGCAACCAGTTTTAAATCATATACCTAGTCACCTAGTCTAACAGTCTAAAAGTAAAAATGTTTAATTTTGTTTTTGTAACCTTCAGTTATTAACTAATATCTTTACATTTATGTTCAATTTTTTGTAAATGTTCGAGTCCCTCAGGGGCCTCCTATCTTCAGGGTGAAAATTATTAACAGTGGTCAGTGGCCAAGGTTTTAGTAATCAGTGACCAAACTTTTATCAACAATGTGTAGTTGGCTAACCATAAAACTGAGAAAATAAAAAGGTGTAAAATGGCTAGTGTAAATTGCTAAAGGGCTAGTAAAAAGTAAAAATGGTTAGTAAATGACTAAATGATGCCAACATGTAAATTAGTATATCTAGTAGCAAAAGGCTGCAAGTGAAAAATACCACTATGTCATCTTAATATTGTGCGTGTAAGACTTTAAAAGGTTAATTGTAAAATTCTATACAATGAGAAAAAAAAAATAGCTAAAAGCATAAAATGAGGCCGTGGCCAAAATCACACAAATTCCAAGCCTTGCATTTTTTTCTAAGCTTGCTACACATAAATATGGGACCCATGGTCATCATTACAAGCGTAGTTGGTGAATGGGGTGCTACTCTTCTCCATTGGGTGACAGTACTTGTAAGTGGTCATATTGGCACTCTGGCTACTGACTGTCCTAATCAAACTTCTCCTACAATGCCTGTGCAACAATGGTGTCACGAGGATGCCACCCACCTGCCCCCTTGCTACAACCCGAACAAAAGGACCCCATTAAACTGGAGGGGGTGTTTTCCATTACAAAATGAGCCAAATTGTGACCAAAATATAAAGCGAGAAAAAGTAAAAAGGAATCGGTTAGTTGATACATAGTATCAAAAGGGGGGAGAGTCATTTCTGAGTTCATGTTTTGTTCTTTTAAGGGTTATAGAATTTGTACTGAGGTTACTTGAAGTACATTTGTAAAAAACAAAAAAATAGATAAAACTGAGCAGAACTGGTTGTACCAGCCTGACTAACGGGCTTGGACAAAATATAGAAATAGGAGCATGCCTGGGCAAAATATAATAATAACCGCACGTAGTGGCATTGAAAATAAGCTGTACGTTGCTATGGTGTGAGTGAAACTCATTGTCTCTCTCAGGTCAGCTTGACCAGGCATATGTATCAAGCAGTAATGGAAAAGAAATGAATTGCAGTGAAGAAACTACCTCATACAAATTAATATGTTTTTCTTTTTTTCTGTTACATTGCTAAAAACTTGTTATGCTGTTTTATAATTGGCTCATACTGAAATGCTGGTATTTTTCAAAATAAGAAGTGCAAAATCTAGCTTATAAAAGCTACTGTAAACTTTAATCAATGACTATCTCCTTTGTAGAAGTCCCACATGCATGTGTGAGATATTTAATCAAATAAAGCGACGTTAAGGCAAAACGCAGTGGTGTGGTTTTTGGCCCGTGACGATGGGAGTGGTTGCTCAAGTAATACTTACAGTGAGAAAATTTGCAATCACAGAAGTCAGAATAGTAAAGGCCCAAACTGAGGAAAAGATCGCCAACTCAGTTAAGAAGGGGGATAAAACCTTTTATAGGTACATCAGCGAGCGTAGAAAGACAAAGGGAGGGATAGTGAGGCTGAATAGAATGAACGGTGGGTGGGCAGAGGGGGACAGTGAAAAAGCAGGGATACTGAACAAATATTTCTGCTCAGTATTCACAAAAGAGGAGATGGAAGTGCCTAATCCAATTAACAGAAGCACTCTTGATAGGGGGGTCGATCCCAGTCCTTTCACAGAAGAAAGGTTCTGCAAGAACTCCTAAAACTGAAGGTGGACAAAGCAATGGGTCCTGATGGAATTCACCCCAGAATTCTAAAAGAATTAAGGGAGGAACTAGTGAAACCACTGGCTACTCTTTTAATAAAATCATGGGAGGATGTTGTGGTACCCGAGGACTGGAGGAAGGCGGATGTGATTCCCCTTCACAAAAGTGGGACCAAGACAGAGGCAGGAAACTACAGACCTGTCAGTCTGACCTCTGTGGTAGGGAAAGTGATGGAGTCGCTTCTGAAGGAAAGAATAGTTGAGTACCTAGAGGCCAGTGGAGCACAGGACCCAAGGCAGCATGGGTTCACAGCGGGAAGGTCATGTCAGACGAATCTAATAGATTTCTTTGACTGGGTGACCAAAGTAGTAGACCAGGGAGGGGCTGTGGACATGGCCTACCTAGACTTGAGCAAGGCATTTGACACAGTCCCACACAAAAGATTACTAGTCAAATTAACCAGCCTGGGAGTGGGTCCCAGGGTGGTAGCCTGGGCAAAACAGTGGCTGCACAACAGGACACAGAAGGTAATTGTAAATGGAGTCCACTCTGAAGAAAGAGGGGTTATTAGGGGCAATTTAGGTTCAGTGATTGGGTCCAGTCCTTTTACGTCTTCATCATTGACATTGCAGAGGGACTCTGAAGGAAAGTATGCCTTTTGCAGATGACACAAAGATCTGCAACAGGGTTGATACACAAGGCGTGGAAAGGATGAAAGGGACTTGGCAAGGTTGGAGGAATGGTCAGAAGTATGGCAGCTAGGATTCAATGCAAAGAAGTGCAAATAATGCACCTGGGAAGCAAGAACCCAGGGAAGAATACACAATGGGTGGGGAGGTAGTAACAACAACAAAAAGGAAAGGGACCTGGGGTAATCATATCAGATGACCTTAAGGTTTAGCAATCAATGTGAGAAGGCAGTAGGAGGGCTGGGGTATACTGGGATGTATAGGGAGGCATCAGCAGCAGAAAACAGGAAGTTGTTATCCTCTGTACAGACAGTTGGTGAGACCCCATCTGGAGTACTGTGTCCAGTTCTGGAGACCTCATCTCCAAAGGACATAGACAGGATAGAGGTAGTCAGAGGAGGGCAACAAAATGGTGCAGGGTCTGCAAGAGAAGCCGAGTGAGGAGAGACTAAAGGGAGCTTAATATGTATACCCTTGAGGAAAGAAGGGAGAGGGGGCATGATAGCAACTTTAAGTACCTCAGTGGAATCAACAAAGTCCAAGAGGGTAGCATCTTTCAGAAAAGAGACTTACAAGAACAAGGGACACAATTTAAAGATAGAAGGAGGCGGTTCAGGGCAATGTGAGAAGTATTATTTCACAGAGAGGTAGTGGATGCATGGAACAGCCTTCCTGAGGAGGTTGTGGGTCTAAAACTGTGGGAGATTTCAAGAATGCATGGGACAGACATAAGGCAATTCTTGTGGGAGGTAGGAAGAAATAGGCTGTTGGTTAACTAGGATCTGAGGCCTATCCTGTAGGTAGGGAAATGGGCAGACTAGATGGGCCTAGCGGTCCTTATCTGCCGTCAAAGTCTATGTTTCTATGTTTCTGAGTTTTACTTGGGCTGCAATGATTTTGTTTAGGTAAAGATAAATGTTCAGATACATTTTGAGTGTTTCATAGGCTTGTTTTTAGACTGTTAATAGATTTTTATTGTATTCTTTGCATGTGAGCATCTAGGTTGTAGATTGCTAAGCACAGGATCACTGTTACCAACTAGCTTATTGAAGTTTATAATCAGCAGGGCTATCCAAAATCCTCACTTGTTTGAATGAAAACTAGTCTGAATGAAAGTATGTTCACAAGGAAGAAACTGCCTTTCCACTTATAAAAAAAGCTTTGTAGTTAGCATCCCATTTAGGTGAATGGGATAATTTGCACCATTTCTCCCACCTGCTGTTTCAGTCTCTGCGGCAACAAAATGTTTTCTGGTAGACTGCTTCAACACAAATCAAGTGTTAAGTGTTTAAGCTGTACTTATGCTTGGCCAGTGGATTTTGAAACCAAACCAGACAAGGATTCAGAAGGAAGCAGGGAAACATAAAACCCTTCACCCACCTTGCACTGCATTGTTTCAGCCAAACGAAAGTCTGCATGCAAAACTTGTCAATATATTTGAGAGTATCGTATTGAAAATGTTAAAATTTTTTTACACAGTTCAAAGTAAAAACTTGTGGGTACAGTTGCAGTTAGTTTGGAATGACTGCACCTAGGGTATCCGTATCACGGACAATTAAAATAGTACAGCAAAGTAAACATGGGTGTACGGCACCTGATAAGGCTATAGTGTACAGAAGTACTTGTCTACACAAACAGAATGTCCAGGCTATGAGATGCAGTACACAGCTCTTTATTCTGTGTAAATATCAACAATAAATACAGGTAAAAACTCACGAGAAAGCGTGGTATCCATTCCAAAATATTCAGCAGGCTTCACACACAACAAACATTTCGGGCCCCACTCCCAATGATGTCAGTACGTCTTGGTCACCTGACGCATTTCACAGGTATGCTTTCTCAAAGGATGCAGTTTTTCAGCGGCCTTGTACGTGGGAGATTGGACTAGGCAGCAGGGGTGGTGGTGTCAGGTGTTCAGTTTAACTGTTCCTGCATCTAATCCTTCATTCCCTCAGCTGATATGACTGCCTGCCAACCTGAAAGTAATGTTTTTGTGTTGAAAAAGTATGTGCCTAAACAATTTTTCACACTAGATGATTTAAAAACAACAACATAAAAAGCTAAGTCTAGTTGAGCTGGGCAGTATGGGCAGGAGTGTCCGGTTTAAAGTTTAACTACTGTGCATCTAACCCTTTGATCAGCGGATGCAACTGCTCTCTCACTGCATTCATTTATTTAATTTTGGGATTAAATACCTTTGAGCCATAGGCTCGTTTACAAAGGTTCCAGGTCAGACATGTTACAACACAGATAAACAACAACAGAAAATACATAGGTTCTATTTATTTATTTATTAGGTCTAGGATTACAATACCTTTGAGCCAGGGCTCTTTTACAAAGATTCCACATCAGGTTACAATTCAAAACATAAGACATGCAAGTCAGATTACAAATTCAATACATAGGACAAGGTTACAAAAGTGTAAATTAAATAGAGTTACAAAGCAGCTGAGAAACAAAACAAGTTTTGGAGGCTAGGTTACAAGGAGATAGCGGATGAGGTGCAGAGAGGCTAGAGGACAAGAGAGAGGAAGAGTAGAGGAGGGCGGAAAGCTATAGAGGAGGAGCGCAGCCAGAGGCATTGTCATAGACATATCATGGGGAAGTGCGTGCTAAGGGGTATTTAAGTGCTAATCTGAGAGAGAACTATATAAGGTTAGGGAAATATTCATGGGGTCAGCTAGTGGAGGCAGTCACAGAAGCTAGAGGCATTGAGAGAGAGGCGTAGCCTTGATTTAAATGCACCAAGGGTAGGAGTGGAAGAGATGTAACTGTTTAGACCATTTAGCCAGCTGGGCACCCTCTTTGACATTGTGAGGTACGACAATGTGAAACCTGCAGGAGCTGTGATTCAGACCCCCTGGTTGAGCGGAGGCTATTGCTAGGGTGCAGGAGTGCACACACTCCAGGGGGTGCAAGGCCCATAGTTATTTTCTTCGCCATGCTGCAGGTTAGGTACTATATCCGATTGGTGAGTTGCAGCCATCCAGTCTGTGCATAGAGGTCGCATGTATGTGTGAGGTGGTGGGATCCAGTGAGAAGTCAGCAGGCCTTATTGAGGGAGGTGGATTTGCGTCTAAGAGCGGTAGCGGGGGCAGAGCCATAGATGATAAGCCCATAGTCAATAATGGAGACAACAGAGCTCTGAACGGTGACAGTCAGGGCTTCTGGAGTAAGATGTTGCCTGTGCCGAAAGAGAAGGCCAAGGTGAGCATTTGCTGCTTTGGCTACAGAGTCAATGTGGGCACTTTAAGTTAGATGAGGGTCTAGAGTGATCACAAGGTACTTAAAGGCTTGAACCTTTTCCAGGGTGACTCCATGATTGGTTTTGATGGATAGGGGGTGCAGCTTATGCTTGTTATGAGAGCTGCTGATCATCATAGACTTTGTTTTCTTATTATTGAGGACCAGATAGTGATTTGAGAACCAGTTTTCAACAGATGTGAAGCCAAGCTGAAGGTTGACTTGTAGAGGCTTAGGATCCTTGTGGGAGGCAAGAATTACAGCATCATCTGCATAGAGGATGATTGTTTTGCAGCAAGAATTTGGAAGGGAGTTCAAGAACAAGCTGAATAGTAGGGGGCCCAAAATGGATCCCTGGGGGACACCTGAGTGAACAGGCCTGGTATCAGAGTGGACATCTGCAATTTTTACTCTTTGAGATTGGTTCTCCAAGTAGCTTTTGAACCAGGCAGTGGAGTCGGGAGAGAGCCCAGTTTTCAGAAGTTGCACAAGCGGTAGGCGGTGATGGACAGTGTCGAGCGCCTTAGTCAGATCAATAAAGACGGACCCAGTTAACTGACCATTGTCCAGTGAGCTGTGAAAAATACCAGAGAAGTCCAATAGGGCAGATGAGGTGCTATGTCCTTTCCTGAAGCCATGTTGTTGCGAACACAGGATATTGTATTTGTCCAGGAAATCTGTGAGCTGATCTGCTGAAATACGTTCAAGGGCCTTGGAGAAGGGTGGCAATATAGAGATAGGACAGTAGTTTCCATGAGTGGCCCTGTCACCACTTTTATGGACAGGGGTAACAGTGGTAGATTTCCATTTGTCAGAGAACTGGCTGAGACTAAGTGAGAGGTTGAAATATATGTCAGTGGCTGTAACACCTCATCAAGGGTGAGGGACAGCAGTTTAAGGTCAAGTGTATCACTGCTGGATCTGGATTTGGTGATGGCTTTGGTAATGTATTTACGGACATCATGTATCTTGACTGCTTTGAAGTAAAAAGGCGGGTGGCTAGAGGAGGAGGAGTCATTGGGGGGGAGGAGAGGGAGAGTCATAGTCCTCGAAAAAGTCAGAAGGGAGAACACTGCTGAGATCGGTGAATGCAGTGTTGAAGGTAGTTGCTATGATTTGGGGGTCAAGCGTAGTAGACCCATTTATGTAAAGCGTAGTAGACCCATTTATGTTGAGCAAGGTATGGGAGGTTTTTGGCTGCTTCCCAGTGACATCTTTAATATTGTTCCAAAATGCCCTCCCATTACCCCAGGTATCCGTGAGAGCGTTCTTGAAGTAGGTAGATTTCTTTTGCCGGATAGATTTGGTACAGTCATTCTGTGCACGTTTATAGTTTTGGATGTCAGTTTCTTTACCAGTGGTTCTGGCAAGATCCCAGAGGCAAGCACTAGATTTTAGTTGATGTAAGAGATCGGCCGAGAGACAGGGATTGCAATGGGCTTTGACTTTGCACTTTTTAAAAGGAGTGTAGGAGTCACAGGCTGCATTGAAAGTCTTGATGAAATAATCCAGCACAGTATTTACATCTGTTGCTTTGTAGATAGGGACCAATCTTGGAGGTTGAGGCATGTTTTGACAACTGCCCACGTGGTAGGACTCTACTAGTGATGATATTAGGAGGGAGCTTGCGGAATTTGTTTGACCATTCACAGATGACAGGGGAATGGTCGAAGTGAGTCAGGGAGGACTGAGGTATTTGTGGTACGAGTTGGGTGGCTGGTAAGAATCCAATCCAGGAGGGTGCTGGTGCAGGGTTTGTAATTTTTTCTGGTCGGAGAGACAACCATCTGGGTGAGACTGGCCGATGAGATGGCATCCTACAAGATACAAGTAATGAACAAAAAATTTAAAATAACATAATGATTCCTTAGGTGATAGAGTTGCACTGGTTACTTCACAGATTTTTTCTAATATGAGGTAAAAAACACTTTGGATTCCTAATCTGCTTAGAAATTCTCAAGGAGATTTCAGCGTCAAGTCACCAGAAGGCAAGTAAGATATGGCTGCTTGTTGGCGTAGGCTTCTCAGTGTTGAGATAATAGGTCATCAGGAAAATTCAGGAGCCCGTACTATGGTGGAGAAAGACAGCCAGAGAGGGACTAGGGTAGGTAGTGTGAGAATAGCAGCCTGAGGAGGCATTGTCCTGGGAGGTGTGGGGGGAGTCAGAGTGAGAGAAAGGTTGATAGGAAGAAATAGGAAGGGGTGATCTAGTGGGTAGTAGGTGAAGAAACAAAGTGGGGGGTTAGAAGAAATGGGTGGTGGGCGAGTGAGGGGTTAAAGAAGTGGGGATGGAGGGGGTAGGATGGTATGTAAAGAATTCGGGGGAGGACCGTGAAAGAAAAGGGTATGGAGGAGAGAATGAGGAAGTAGAGATTGGGTGGTGAGCACAATGGGAGTGAGGGGGGTATGGGAGGAGAGAGTGAGAAAGTAAAGAGTTGGTGCATGATTAAAACCCCAAAAAAGCTTAGTATCAGCACACTTGGAGAATCAGGCAGGGGGCAGTGTTCAGTCAGGTGTACGAACAAATGAACATACAAAAATGCTAGCAGAAGCAAGCCTTATAGTCTATCGAGTCTGCTCGATTGTGCAGCTAGCCCCTCAGTTTGCATCTGCCCAATCCCCCCCCCTCTTCATCATGACCCCATCTCACCCTATCCCAAACCCTCTTAAAGCCACCCACCATTCCACAGGACACCACCCCCTTGGGCAGAGGATTCCACCTGTCCGCCACCCTTTTTTCCATGAAAAAATGCCTCCCAATTTCCCCCCTGAATCTTCCCTCCTCCAGCCTCAACTGATGCCCTCTCATATCCCTCCCTCTTCTAAAATAGAAAATCCCTTCTGTATTAACCTTATTTATCCCCTTGAGGTATTTAAATGTCTTGATCATACCCCCCCCATCCCTCCTCTCCTCCAGGGAATACATGTTCAGCTTTGCTAATCTCTCCTCATAGGACTTCCCCTTGAATCCCTGGATCATCTTTGTCACCCTATGCTGCACCCCCTCCAACAATTTGATGTCCTTCTTCAGGAACGGCCACCAGTACTGCACGCAGTACTCCAGGTGAGGCCTGACTAGAGATCTGTACAGGGGAAGGATCGCCTCCCTATTCCTGGAGGAGATTCCTCTTTCTATAGATACATAGACAGTGTCGGCAGATAAGGGCCTATGGCCCACCTAGTCTGCCCATTTGAGTTTGTAACTTCAGTTTATGTTTTCCTAGAACTCTGTTGCCTTACCCCTGACCTCCAGAATTCCTTTATGTCTATCCCATGCATTCTTAAATCCCATGATTGTTTCAGCCCCCACCACTTCCTCAGGCAGGGTGTTCCACTTGTCCACCACCCGTTCTGTGAAGAAAGTCTTCCTCACATTTCCTCTGAATTGTCCTCCCTCCAACTTCATCCCATGCCCTCTAGTCCTGAAACATCTTTTTCACTTAAAAATACTGTATTCTTGCACCCTGTTCCTCCCTGTAAAATACTTGTATGTCTCTATCATGTCCCCTCTCTCCCACCTCTCCTCCAGGGAGTACATATTCATTTCCTTCAACCTGTCCTTATAGGACTTGTGATGCAATCCATGTACCATCTTTGTTGCCCTCCTCTGAACCTTTTCTACCCTGTCTATGTCCTTACGTAGGTAAGGTCTCCAGAACTGTACACTGTACTCCAGGTGGGGCCTCACTAGTGTCTTGTATAGTGGAATCATGACCTCCCTTTTCCTGCTGGTGATGCCCCTGCCTATGCATCCCAGCATCCTATTTCCTTTACCTGCTGCTTTGTCACACTGTTTCCCTACCTTGAGGTCATCAGAGATGATAACCCCAAGATACATAGACAGTGTTGGCAGATAAGGGCTTATGGCCCACCCAGTCTGCCCATTTGAGCTTGTAAGTTCAGTTTGTTTTCCTAGAAGTCTGTTGCCCCTTACCCCTGACCTCCAGAATTCCTTTATGTCTATCCCATGCATTCTTAAATCCCGTGATTGTTTCAGCCCCCACCACTTCCTCTGGCAGGGTGTTCCACTTGTCCACCACCCGTTCTGTGAAGAAATTCTTTCTCATGTTTCCTCTGAATCGTCCTCCCTCAAATTCATCCATGCCCTCTAGTCCTGAAACATCTTTTTCGCTTAAAAATAGTGTTTTCCTGCACCTGTTCCTCCCTGTAAGATACTTGTATGTCTCTATCATATCCCTCTCTCCCTCCTCTCCTCCAGGAGTACATGTTCAGTTCCTTCAACCTGTCTTCATAGGACTTGTGATGCAATCCATGCACCATCTTTGTTGCCCTCCTCTGAACCTTCTCTACCCTGTCTATGTCCTTACGTGAGGTATGGTCTCCAGAACTGTACACTGTACTCAGGTGGGGCCTCACTAGTGTCTTCTATAGCGGAATTATGACCTCCCTTTCCTGCTGGTGATGCCCCTGCCTGTACATCCCAGCATCCTATTTGCTTTACCTGCTGCCTTGTCACACTGTTTCCCTACCTTGGAGGTCATCAGAGATAATAACCCCAAGATCACTTTCCTGCTTGGTGCATGCTATATCCTCACCCCCAACTGATATATTGTGCCAGGGTTTTTGTGCCCCATATGCATTATCTTGCACTTCTTTGCATTGAATTTCAACTGCCAAACCCCTGACCATTCTTCAAGTTTCTGCAGGTCGCTTCTCATTTTGTCTACACCCTCTGGTGTGTCTACTCTGTTACAGAGCTTTGTGTCATCAGCGAACAGTGAAATTCTGCCTTCTAGGTCCTGCGCAATGTCACAGATGAAGATGTTGAATAGGACCGGTCCCAGCACTGATCCCTGTGGTACTCCACTGGTCACTCTTCCCTCTGTGGAGTGACAGCCATTTACCACCACCCTCTGTGTCCTACCACCCAGCCAGTTACCTAGCCACCACACTACTGTCCTGCCCACACCCATATTCCCCAGTTTGTGTAATAGTCTTCTATGTGGCACAGTGTCAAAGGCCTTGCTGAAGTCCAGATAGGCCATGTCCACTGCCCTCCCTGATCCACCTCCCTAGTCACCCAGTCAAAAAAATTCAACAAGGTTGGTCTGACATGACCTCCCCTGGTGAAACCATGCTGCCTTGGGTCCTGTAGTCCATTGACAACCAGATGTTCCACCAATCTCTCCTTCAGTAGTGCTTCCATGATCTTCCCCACTACCGAGGTGAGGCTGACTGGTCTGTAGTTCCCTGCTTCCTCTTTGTTCCCACTTTTGTATAAGGGGACTACATCTGCTGTCCTCCAGTCTTTGGGTACCTCCCCTGTTTCCAGTGATCGGCTAAACAGGATAGCCAGAGGTTCAGCCACCACCTCTCTTAGTTCTTTAAGGACCCTGGGGTGCACCCCATCTGGCCCCATTGCTTTATCAACTCTTATTACTTCCAGTTCCTTCAGGACCCTTTCTTGTGTAAAGGGACTTGTGTCCATTTCTGCACCATTCTCACCCCTTGTACTCCCTTCGGACCCATTACCCTCCTCTTCCTCAGTAAAGACTGAGCAGAAATACCTGTTCAGTATGTCAGCTTTACTGTTGTCATCCTCCACGCGGCCCCCATCCTCCCCCTTCAGTCTCACTATCCCTCCCTTTGTCTTTCTTTTTTCACTTATGTACCTGTAAAAGGTTTTGTCCCCTCTACCCACTGATTTTGCAATGTGCTCTTCTGTCTGAACTTTGGCTTCTCTTACTGACCTCCCTGCCTCCCTTTGCTTCTCCTGGTACTTCTCCCTATCCCCTTCTGCCTGTGCCTTTTTGTATTGCCTGAATGCAATCTTTTTGGCTTTCACTTTCTTTGCTACCTCTTTCCTGCTTGGTGCATGCTATATCCTCACCCCTATATACCTATATACTTTAGCGTCCTACTGGTCTTTGCCACCGCCTTCCTGCACTGAGCCGAGTTGTTCATGCTGCCCAAAACCCATCTCGAACTCCTTCAACACAGCATTCACTGACCGCAGTAGAGTTCTCCCCCCAGCCCTACTTTGCCCACTGCAGGCCTTAACAATCCAGTCCAGCCCCCTACCCATCCGCCTTTCTATTTTAGAACTGTCACTCTTAAAGAAGTCAGGAAGTATCTCCTAAAGGTGTTAGGTAAAGGTTGTTACAGCGGAGACACCTAGGACCTCAAGTTTGTTAATCTTACCCTGAAGGAGCTACTGGCACCCCTTACACATATAATTAACCTTTCCCTAAGGTTCGCCCACTTTCCTCAAAAGTGGAAGTCTGCGGTAGTGACACTGGTCCATGAGGATGGAGACGTGCCTCTCATGGTAACTACTGACCTATTTCCATCCTACCTCCACTATCCAAAGCCCTTGAGAAAATTGTGTCAGACCAGCTGGTTGAATGCCTGGATACGTATCGACTTCTGTGCCTCCAGCAACATGGGTTTAGGGCTGGACACAACACCACCACTGCCCTGCTCAAGTTCACAGGCTACATTCATAATTCCCTGGACCAGGGTCAGATGGTTGGTGCTGCATACATTGACTTAACCAAGGCATTCAACATGGTTAGCCATGCCCTCCTGGTGGAGCAACTTTCTAACCTTGGTCTCTCCCCCAATGCCGTGGCTTGGTTCAGGAGCTACCTTCTGAATCAGTCGCAACAAATAAAGACTGCCGACATCCTCTCGGACAGCAAACCTGTCATGTCAGGAGTCCCACAAGGATCAATCCTGGGTCCCCTCCTGTTCAGTATCTTTCTGAATTTGCTTCCCCTCTCCTACCGGAGACACATCCTTCTCTATGCGGACGATGTGGTCCTCTTTACTAGTGCTACTGATCCCAAGGTGGTTGAACATGAGCTCCAACAAAACTTTGCTGCAGTAGAGAGTTGGTTTAACAACCATAAATTAGTCTTGAACTATAAAAAGACTCAAATAAGTTCATCACTTTGCCCGGCCCCCCATGTTGTTTTTTCCCTGTTCTTGCTGTGTGCCAGATGCTTGTCCTTTCTCTGAGCTCTCTTTACTAGCTATGTTTAATGTCCCCCATAATATTCTCCCCAACCAGAAATATAAATTAAGTAATCTGGGTACAATAAAGTCTGCCAGCAGTAATTAACTTTTAAACAGTTTAAAGATGGAGCTTGTTATATTTGTTCTTAAGTTATGTTAATTGTTTGCTAGTCATACTGAAAATGGACAGTGTACTATTGGACAGTAAACTAAGTATAGATTCATAGGGCTGAGGGGAGGGGCTGCTGTCTTCTCTGCCTTCTGGTAAAACAAAACATTTTAAACTTGGTGAAAAGTATTGTATTCCAATGTATTTGTCTAGACATTGATTGTTGTTTTTATCGTGGTTGTAATGTAAACATCTTAACAATTCAATAAACAAGTATAGCAAAAAAAGAAACAGAACTATAAAAAGACAAACACCATGCTGTGTGCAGCTGCCCAAAACAAGCACAGATGCTACCCAGTCACTATCCTAAATGATGCTGGAGTGACACAGGAGCTAGTACCTCATTTGAAATATCTAGGGATCACGGTTGATTGCACCCTCTCTTATGCCAGGCAAATAGATAACTTATCCAAAGCCATCAACATGCGAATTGGGCTCCTGTAGAGACATAGGCATAGTCTGACTCCCGAAGCCCTCAGCACAGCTGTACACAGCTCGGTGGTCTCACTTATGGACTATGGTCTCATCATATATGAGTCGGCCACTGCCCCCTTAAACGTATTACAATAGCACTAAATAAGGCTTGCTGGCTCCTCACAAGTGCAGGGCTGTGACAGGGTTGAATAGGACCCTGTCCCAGTTGTTATGGAGAGTTTGAATGTAGGGGTCTGTTCTGTTCTTTCCTGGTAGCATGCGACTATTCTACTCAATACCCAGAAGCAGCTCTAATGCGTACTGTCACAGCTTCAAAAGTGGCAGCAGAGCTTGCAAAAAGTTTCAACAGAGTGGGCATACCTAAAGAAATTATTACTGATCAGGGTAGTAATTTTGGTGCTGCATTACCTAAGGAGCTGTAAAGACTACTAGGTATCACTGCCATACAAACCTCCCCCTATCACCCTCAGACAGACGGTCTTGTTGAACGTTATAACCAAGCCCTAAAATGGATGTTGAAAAGGTTTGTAAAAGGGTAAGGGAAAGATTGGGACCAATACTTGCCTTACCTACTCTTTGCTTACAGAGAAGTGCCACAGACATCAACAGGGTTTTCACCATTTGAAATGCTGTATTGTAGGCAGCCAAGAGGGCCACTGGATATGATAAAAGAAATGTGGGAAGATACCCCACTCAGAAACAATCTATAACATCTTATATGTGTGCCCCAAGAAAGAGGCTGGCACAATATGTTGAAATTTTCCATAGTAATCAGGAAGAGGCCCAAAACCAGCAGAAGGTATATTATGACCATGGGGTAAAAGAAAAAGTTTTGGAGCCAGGTGACAAGGTTTTGCTACTGTTATCCTCAACAGAAAATAAACTGTTAATGAAGTGGGAAGGGCCTTATAGAGTGCTTAGATGTACTGACACCGTTAATTATGAGATCGAGACTGATAGACTAGAACAAACTGTAACTGCTGATGCTGTAAAGGTGAATGTTTCCTAAACCTTAGAACAAACTGCAGAAATTCGTAATGTGCTAAAAACATTTAACAGAATTTTTACCACAGTACCAAGCTGAGTAAAAGGGATTGAGCATGTAATATTGCCAAGGAATGCTCACCCTATTAGGCAAAAGACATACAGTTTACCAGAGCGGTTAAGAGCTGACGTGGTTAAGGAACTACAAAAAATGAAAGAATTGGGTGTCATAGAAGAGTTGAGGAATGCTTGGTCATCTCCAATGGTAATTGTAAACAAAAAGAAGGGGGTGTTAGAATCTGCCTTGATTTTAGGAAACTTAATCAAGTTGACGGCTATCCTATGCCCAGAATAGATGATTTGGTGGACAGACTGGGGAGTGCTAAGTATATCAGTACCCTCGACCTCACCAAGGGTTACTGGAAAATCCCTTTAGCTAAAGAATCTAGAGACAAAACTGCATCTGCCACTCCTTTTGGATTCTATCAGTTCACCACTATGCCATTTGGTTTACATGGTGCACCAGCTACATTCCAATGGTACATGGATGTAATTTTATCATCCTACACTGGGTATTGTGCTGCATACCTGTATGATGTCGTGGTATACAATCCAGACTGGAAAAACCACCTGGAACACCTACGAGCAGTTATCCAAGCTTTCAAAAATGCTGGTATGACTATTACGCCTACCAAATATGCATTGGGCATGCAGGAAATCAGATATTTGGGCTATGTTTTGGGAAATGGAGAAGTCAAGCTAGAAGTTTCTAAGATAGAAGCTGTAGCTAACAGCCCTGTCCCCAAAACCAAGAAACATGTCAGGTCATTTTTAGGGCTGGCGGGTTATTATCGGAGATTTGTTCCCAACTTTGCTGAGTTAGCTACTCCCCTCACCGAACTCACGAAAAAACAGTACCCAAATAATGTGAAATGGACCCAAGAGTGTGATGAAGCTTTTCAAGCCATTAAGGCTGCATTATGTTCAGCCCCTGTTTTGAGAAGAAACAGACTTTGAGAAACCATTTCTACTACAAACAGATGCATCAGTGGTAGGTCTAGGTGCAGTCCTGAGTCAAAATATAGATGGGGCAGAACATCCCATTCTGTACATAAGTAGAAAGTTGCATGACAGTGAGAAAAGGTACTCCACCATTGAAAAGGAATGTTTAGCAGCAAAGCGGGCCATGGAGTAACTTAAATTGTATTTGCTAGGAACTGACTTTGTATTTGTAATGGATCACAGTCCTCTTTGTTGGCTTAACCAAATGAAAGATACAAATTCCAGAATCACAAGGTGGTACCTGGCCCTACAGCCATTTAAATTCAAGGTGATACACAAATCTGGTAAAGAGAACAGCAATGCTGATTTTCTGTCAAGATATGGATCAGGAATTGAGGGTTCTGAAGGTTGAAAGAAAAAATTACTCACCTTAGTAATATTGTTTCTTCTAATGGAGTCTTGCTATATTATGACAATTGCAGTATGACCGCAGGTTAGAACTGCTCCGGAGGTGAAATAGTTAACTTTCCATGCAAGCATGGAATCTTGAGCTCGAGCTCGATTAAGGAAGCTCTGTCTGCTTTCTTTCAAACCCAAACCATCAGATCTTTACGAGCAAACTCACTAAGGCTCTGTGTGGAAGCTGCAAACCTACACTAGCCAACTGGCTACTAAACATAAGAACACATTTTTTGGTCCCAAAACAAAGACTCAAATCAGGAGACCCAAAAAATGAAAAACACAACACCCAGTCACCCCAAAAAGGAGGGGTGAAAACAACAAGGTGGCATCTACTAGTGCCAGCACTGGACTGCCCACCCACAGCCCAAAACAAGGTTCTGAGAGGGGCAGGTATGGAGGAGGTCATAATATAGAAGACTCCGTTAGAAGAAACAACATTACTAAGGTGAGTAATTTTTCTTCAAACAACATGAAGTCTTGCTATATTATGACAATTACAAACTACACAGCAGTACCCCCATGGAGGAGGACAGAACCTACTTAGGGAATAGGCTCTGAAGGACAGCTGTGCCAAACCGAGCATCACTCCGAGCCTGGATGTCCAAGGAATAATGCTTGGTAAAAGTGTGAACTGTTTTCCAGGTAGCTGCTTGACATATCTCTAAAATAGGGATGTCTCTGGCAGCAGCCAGAGAAGCAGCTGTACCTCTGGTAGAGTGAGCCCTCAGGCCTGAGGGGGAACCTTACCCAGCTTTTCATAACAGAATTGGATACAAGAGACAATCCACCTGGCAATGGATCTTTTAGTGGCAGGTTTCCCCTTTCCAACCTCACCATAAGTGAGGAACAGTTGGAGGGAGTCAAATCTGTGACCCTTGGTGCGCTCAATGTAGTAACTAAGGGCCCTTTTCACATCTAAGCTGTGCAGCCTCCTCTCTCACCAGAGGAGGAATGGTCAGTGAAGTAAACTGGGAGAGAAATAGATTGGTTAAGTTGGAAATCTGAAACCACCTTAGGCAGGAACTTTCTATTAGTCCGAAGGACTACCTTATCTCTGTGAAAGGAGATAAAGTCTGGCTCCACTGACAATGCTTGTAATTCACTTATGCATCTGGCAGAGGTGATAGCTACCAGAAACACAGTTTTCCAAGTCAAGAACTTAAGCTCAGCTGAAGACAAGGGCTCAAAGGGAGGTTGCATGAGCTGAGCAATGCAAACATTGAGGTCCCAGGCAGGGGCAGGGTCCCTGAATGGAGGGTTGGTGTGAAGCAAACCTTTAAAAAACTTGGAAAACACAGGGTGAGATGAAAGAGGAGAGGGTTTACCTGCTGAAACAAAGGCTGAGACAGCTGCCAAATGTACCTTCAGGGTAGCTGGTCTCAGACCCAAAGTGTTTAGATGGACCATATAATCTAGAACTGTGGGTAGAGCAGCAGAGTCTGGGGAAATATTCTTTTCCGAGCACCATATGGAAAATCTTTTCCATTTGGAGTTGTAAGTAGCCCTGGTAGAAGGCTTCCTAGAAGCCTTGAGTATATCCATTACACCTTGAGAGAGGTGTAGGCCAGCAAACTCTAGCTCTTCAAGAACCAGGCCTTGAGATTGAGAGACTTGAGGTTCGGGTACCAAACCCTTCCCTGGGCACAGGTTAACAGATTGTGATTCTTGGGAAGGCACGGGGAGGATACATAGATACGTAGACAGTGTCGGCAGATAAGGGCCTATGGCCCACCTAGTCTGCCCATTTGAGCTTATAAGATCAGTTTGTTTTCCTAGAAGTCTATTTCCCCTTACCCCTGACCTCTAGAATTCCTTTATGTCTATCCCATGCATTCTTAAATCCCGTGATTGTTTCAGCCCCCACCACTTCCTCTGGCAGGGTGTTCCACTTGTCCACCACCCGTTCTGTGAAGAAATTCTTTCTCATGTTTCCTCTGAATCGTCCAACCTCCAACCTCATCCCATGCCCTCTAGTCCTGAAACATCCCCTTCGCTTAAAAATAGTGTTTTCCTGCACCCTGTTCCTCCCTGTAAGACACTTGTACGTCTCTATCATATCCCCTCTCTCCCTCCTCTCCTCCAGGGAGTACATGTTCAGTTCCTTCAACCTGTCTTCATAGGACTTGTGATGCAACCCATGCACCATCTTTGTTGCCCTCCTCTGAACCTTCTCTACCCTGTCTATGTCCTTACGTAGGTATGGTCTCCAGAACTGTACACTGTACTCCAGGTGGGGCCTCACTAGTGTCTTGTATAGCGGAATTATGACCTCCTTTTCTGCTGGTGATGCCCCTGCCTATACATCCCAGCATCCTATTTGCTTTACCTGATGCCTTGTCACACTGTTTCCCTACCTTGAGGTCATCAGAGATGACAACCCCAAGATCCCTTTCCTGCTTGGTGCATGCTATATCCTCACCCCCAACTGATATATTGTGCCAGGGTTTTTGTGCCCCATATGCATTATCTTGCACTTCTTTGCATTGAATTTCAACTGCCAAACCCTTGACCATTCTTCAAGTTTCTGCAGGTCCCTTCTCATTCTGTCTACACCCTCTGGTGTGTCTACTCTGTTACAGAGCTTTGTGTCATCAGCGAACAGTGAAATTCTGCCTTCTAGATCCTGTGCAATGTCACTGATGAAGATGTTGAATAGGACCGGTCCCAGCACTGATCCCTGTGGTACCCCACTGGTCACTCTTCCCTCTGTGGAGTGACAGCCATTTACCACCACCCTCTGTGTCCTGCCACCCAGCCAGTTACCTACCCACCACTACTGTCCTCCCACACCCATATTCCCCAGTTTGTGTAATAGTCTTCTATGTGGCACAGTGTCAAAGGCCTTGCTGAAGTCCAGATAGGCCATGTCCACTGCCCTCCTGATCCACCTCCTAGTCACCCAGTCAAAATTCAATGAGGTTGGTCTGACATGACCTCTCCCTGGTGAAACCATGCTGCCTTGGGTCCTGTAGTCCATTGACAAGCAGATGTTCCACCAATCTCTCCTTCAGTAGTGCTTCCATGATCTTTCCCACTACCGAGGTGAGGCTGACTGGTCTGTAGTTCCCTGCTTCCTCTTTGTTCCACTTTTGTATAAGGGGACTACATCTGCTGTCCTCCAGTCTTTGGGTACCTCCCCTGTTTCCAGTGATTGGCTGAACAGGATAGTCAGAGGTTCAGCCACCACCTCTCTTAGTTCTTTAAGGACCCTGGGGTGCACCCATCTCACCCTTGCTTATCAGCTCTTATTACTTCCAGTTCCTTCAGGACCCTTTCTCGTGTAAAGGGACTTGTGTCCATTTCTGCACCATTCTCACCCCTTGTACTCCCTTCAGACCCATTACCCCTCTTCCTTAGTAAAGACTGAGCAGAAATACCTATTCAATATGTCAGCTTTACTGTTGTCATCCTCCTGGCTCCCATCCTCCCCCTTCAGTCTCACTACTCCCTCCCTTTGTCTTTTTTTTCACTTATGTACCTGTAAAGGTTTTTCCCCTTTACCCACTGATTTTGCAATGTGTTCTTCTGTCTGAGCTTTGGCTTCCCTTACTGACTTCCCTCCTCCTTTGTTTCTCCTGGTACTTCTCCCTATCCCTTCTGCCTGTGTCTTTTTGTATTGCCTGAATGCAATCTTTTTGGCTTTCACTTTCTTTGCTACCTCTTTGGAAAACCATAATGGTCTCCTCTTCCTTTTCCTCTTGCTAACCTGCTTAATGCATAATTCTGTTGTTCTTATAATCCCCATTTTAAATACGCCCACTGTTCCTCAACCCCTGATTCCTGTCCCATTCCCTTAATGCCTCTTTCAAGTATCTCCCATTTTCCCAAAGTCTGCCCCCTAAAATCCAGGATACGTGTTTTTGTGTGGTTTGGTTCTGCTCTTTCTGTGATTTCAAACCACAATGACTGGTAGTCCTGTTACCCAGGTGCTCCCCACTGTCACCCCCATCACACTGTCCCTGTTTGTGAGCACAAGGTCCAGTATTGCCTTCTGCCGAGTTGGTTCCATGACCAGTTGCTTGAGGAAGGCACCCTGAAGGGAGTCCAGGATAAATCTGCTCCTAGTTGATGCTGCTGCTGGGATGCTCCAGTCCACGTCTGGTATATTGAAATCTCCAACCAGTACTACCTCACCCTTGTCCGCCATCCTTTGGATGGCTAGCATCAACTCCTATCTTTTCTTCCTCCTGGGCTGGTGGTCTATAGACCACACCTGTGCGGATGGCTGGCCCCATTTTCCTTTCCAGCTTAACCCACAGTATCTCTCCCCATTTTGTTCCTCCTGGATCTGTGGCCCTTATGTCATTTTTCATACAGTGCCACTCCTCCTCCCTTCCTGCCTGCTCTGTCTCTTCTGAATATGTTGCTTAGCCAGGTATGGCCATCTCCCAGTCATGGTTATCATTACACCAGGTTTCAGTGATGGCCTACAATGTCCAGGTCTGACTGTACCATGACAGCCTCCAGATCTTCCATCTTGTTGCTAAGGCTCTGGCATTTGCACACATGGCTTTCCATGATTTGACCTCCCTAGACTGCTTCACTGTTCTACTCCAGCCCCTTCCTTGGTTGTCATTTATCCCTGGTTCTCCTTGCTGTCTGCCCTTCTGCTGAATTTTGCCCCTTTTCTGCTTATCCACCTTTTGGACACTAATCTCCATCTTTGCACACTGCTTTGCAGAGATAGCCTCCTCTGGTTCACTGGTTCCACTACTAGCTGTGGGGGTGAGCAAGTAGGTACCGTCCTTGCTGGCCTGCCACCCCTTTGCTAGTTTAAATGCTTGTCAATGTAGCATTTAAACTTATCATTGAGTGCTTGGATTCCCCTCCAGGATGGATGCAGGCCGTCAGGCTTGGACAAACCTCCATCCCTCCAGGTGGGTCCCCAGTCACCAATGAATCAAACCCTTCCTCACAGCACCAGTTCTTCAACCATGAGTTAAAGTTCCTGGTGCATGCACTCCTATGCTCTCCTTGCCTCTCACAGGTAGTACTTCTGAGAAAGTGACAGAAGTAGCTACTTGCTTGAGACCCCTCCCCAGTTTCCTAAACTCTTCCTGAACTTCCTTTGGCTCCCCATTTGCCAAGTCATTGAGTACCTAGGTGGATAATGACATCCAGCTCACCCTCCTTCTTGCCTTCCCAGTGATCCCCAGTATCTTCCTTCCATCCCTCCATGCCGTGGCACCTGGTGAGCACCTCACCTCCCTGTCCTCCCTCCTGTGTTCCTAGCTGGATCCCTCTTACGATGGAGTCCCCCACCAGGATTCACTTCCTCCTCCTCTGGGGTCCACTGCTTTCCCCACTGAGGTCACCTCCTTGCCTAACCTCCATATCCTTTCCTTCCACTTCCCTGGGTACCTCTATTTGGTTGTCCTCATTTGCCAGTGTGGCATATGAGTTCTTGAGAGGAATAGGATCTGGGATGTGCCTCTGCCTGACTGCTGTAACCCTCCCTGAGCCCACTGTCATCCAAGTGCTCCTCGTTCTCGGCATCCTTTGAGGCAGCTGCATTGGACTGGGTGGTCCCTGGATAGGGGTGATGGTACTCCTGACCCAGTTTACTTCCGCTCTGAGTCTGGCTACCTCATCCCACAGTCCCGAGAGATGCATGCAGTTAGGGCAGCACCTCAGGCCAGGGAGACTAGGGTGTTTGCCCTGTCTAAGAGGAGGAAGGCCCTGGCTTCCTGGGTGTTCAGTTCTGCGCCTATGAAGGTTAGGAGCTGTGACAAGGTGGTGCATCTGAGCCAAGCCATTCTGCGAAGTGCCACAAATGTAGCCATGACTCTTGAAGATACATCATCAGAGTCCACCGCTGCATGAAATTGCCTTTGATGCCTCAATACCATCCATAGCCACCTGTTCCAGCTCCCTGGCGAGCTGGTCAGGGACTTGTTTAGCTAGAGCCAGCACAGTATCAATCTGGATTTCTGGTATCTGGCAGCATAAGCCATATAATTTGCTTGTCTGAGTCCCAAGGATGCTGCCATGTACTGTTTCTTTGCCATAGTATCAATCTTCCTGGAGTCCTTTTCAGGAGGGTGTGAAGCTAGGGGAATATTTGCCTTGTCACAGGCTGCAGCCTGCACTACCCCCACATGGCTGCATTGCTGTGTAAGGAATTCCGTGTCAGAACCTGATAAAGTATACCTTCTGTCCATTCTTTTATCTACAGGAGGTATAGAATGAGGAGTTTTTAAAACTTTTACTGTCTGCTTCCTAAAAGATTTGTGAAGAGGAATAGACAGTCTCTTAGATTCTGGAATATCCGTCATTTCTACATAATCAGGCTCTTCCTGGTCATCGACAGCTTCTTCAACAGGGAGCTGAAGAGTTTCAGCAGCCTTTTTATAAAACATAAAGTGAGAAGGGGACTCAGAAAGCCTTGGAGGAGAAACCCCTAAAGGTCTGTCTGGAGAGGTATCCGGTTCAATAGGAGAATCCAGATCCTCCAGACCATATTCACTCTCCTCGTACTCCTCTTCCCCCTCCCACGGTTCATAAAATTCCTCAAAATCATAATCTTGAACCGGTGGGACCAGTTGAACCGAACGTCTCCCAGATGGTCCCTGTTCAGGAACCGGGGAAAGAGACTGGATAATTTGGATTGCTTTAGCTATCTCTTGAGCTGTTGGGGAATGAACTTTTTGCACAGCAGCAGACTTTCTAGTCTTTTTGCAGGAACTGGCTCCTCGGAGCCAGCTCTTCGTTGCCGAGAGTATCGCCCTGGTCAGAGGGCACTCCTCCAGTTCGGTTGGCACGAACCGGGCGGCTCATCGGATCAGCAGACTTTTGGCCTCCCTTTCCCTGAGCCTACCAACTCTCTTTTCCACGGTGGCAGCAGGAAATTCTTGCAAATCTGGCAGTCTGCATCGAGGGTGGTCAAACCCCAGGCAATAAACACAGGTGGTGTGAGGGTCAGCCTTGGCAAGGCTTCCCCATAGACACTACAGTGTTGAAACCAGTGGGCCGGTTTTTCTTTTGGGTTTCTCCAGACATTATGCCAGCCTAACCAAACTTGCCCGTTTATGGCAATCCGCCAAGCAAGACTCTCTATCGGTTCCCAACCATGTCGCGGTAATGGAAAAAACCGTAATGAAATCCGGTTTTTTTAGAACCGATAAGAACCGGGAACCGCACACTAAAAAAGGACTAGAGATTTAAAACACAACCTGATCAGTTCAAACCGAACCGATAAATATTTTACAAGTTCCACACAGAATTTTGTATGTAAAACTGTCTATTACTTACATTACCACAGACAGAGCTTGAACCGAACGGTTGCGGTTAATTTCAGATGAAAACTGAGTATTTTTACACTTTAAAACCCGAAATGAACGAGCAAGGAGAAATCTCGAACAACTGTTCAGTGTGGGAGTAAAATCTGCGGTTTGGGTTTGAAAGAAAGCAGACAGAGCTTCCTTAACCGAGCTCGCGCTCAAGATTCCATGCTTGCATTGAAAGGTAACTATTTCACCTCCGGAGCAGTTCTAACCTGCGGTCATGCTGCAATTGTCATAATATAGCAAGACTTCATGTTGTTTGAAAACAAATGTATGAGTTTAAACTTTACTGTTTGCTGTACTGTTATAGAAAAAAGAATACTGCACATTTGCTTAATTTTTGAAACTTAGAAGCTAATGCTAGTATAGAATTAATAGAACGTTTTGGAAACCTGTTTGATAAAACAGGTTCCCTCTTAAAGAGGGGGTATATGTGACAAGGATGAATAGGACCTTGTCCCTGATGTTATGGAAGGTTGGAATGCAGGGATCTGTTCTGTTCTTTCCTTTCCTGTCTCTTGTTTGTCTGGTTGCGCAACCAAATTTTCCCGTGAGACCTAGGACTTGATCACACTGACAGTCTCACAGTTCTTTACTTCTCACAGTCTCTCAGTCTTCCCTTGCTGTTTCTGTCCTTTCCTCCCTTGCATATCTACTGGTATAAAAATATTTGTAAATCATTATGTGGAAATGTAACTGATATTAGGATCCCTTTGTTTAGAAAGTATATAGTGTTACTGTTGAAATGTATATAATTATTTTTTGAGAGGATTGCAAAAAGCTATTAGGAACTCAAGGGTTAACCTGAGCACAGTTTTTAAGCCCTTTTTCAGAAGCTGTGCAGAAGGGACCTCCGTTCTGGGACATTGTGTTCTTGCTGCACCTGCCTGAAACATATAAGAACATTTTAGAAAAAAACAGGATGCTTGTTAGGAAGGGGGGTTGCAAAGACTTATAAGACAGAGCTACAATGTCTTGCAGGACACACAGAGATTGAAGGAAAACTCAGATGGATCTTCTCTGTTTATTTGGCCTTTGTAAATAGTTATACTGAACAAGTTTATTTTTTATGTTACTGCTAGTACTAATAAACACTTTTTGTGAATTCTACAACTGCTCCTGGTTTTTCCTATGCTTCCTGACCTGTGCCTCAACGATAAGGGCATCTAACCCACACCTGTGTCCTATATGCACAGACAAACTGGCTTCAGTTCAATGGTAGACTTCTATACCAAACCTGTCTCCTAGCTAAGAAGATTACCTCTGAGCTGATACCTCCTGGGGTTCAGGAGTTTCTTACCCTTAATACCAACTAATGTTAAACCAGAGGCTCAGTCTGCCAGTACTTCAAGATCCCTCAATGCCGTACCTCCCAGGGTCAAAGGACTTTTGCCTACCGAGCCCTGCTCTGGTTTAACTCACTTGCTATTGACGTCTCATCTGCTGCTACCTTAGGAGCTTTCAAACGGAAGCTTAAACTCCAACTTGTTTCTGACTCCACATGTCACTGCACCCACTAACTGCTCACACTAACTTACCTCAGGTCACCTTGGCACAGCCTCTGTGACTTATGTCTACTCTCCCATGTAGTCAAGCAACCTGACAAGGCTCCTGGGCTGACTTAAATTCTCCCCTACACCAGATCATCTATCGTTGCCACCACTGCTCCCTCTGTCATTACCCAATATTCTCACTCTCTAATTGCACTTAGTGAATGGACATACTTTTTACAATGCCCTTAAACCACAGTACATTTTCACTGTATGCAATGACTCTTGCTCTTATGTAAATTTGTAGCAGTGTAATAGAGTCATTCTAATTGCTGTATTGCCAATATATTATTTTCATTCCTTTGTTTGTGTTCTTGTTATTGTCTTGATTGTTGACCTGGAACCTATGTAAAGAGTTTTGCTCAAAGGTATTATCCCAATAAAGAATAAATAAAATAAATAAATAAATAAATAATCACCCCCTAGATCCTTTTCTTCCTCGTTACTTTCCAGCTGTACCCCTTCCAGCTGATAGCTTCTCCCCTGGTTCCTAGCTCCGAAGTGCAGTACCTTGCAATTCTTGATGTTGAACCCCAGCTGCCATGTTACCGACCACTCCTGTAGTTTGTTTAGGTCCTCCTGCAGCCCCTTCCAGCCTTCAATGTCATCTACTATAGCTCCCATCTTCATATCGTCCGTGAACAGACTGATCCTACTCTGGGCCCCGTGTGAGATATCAGCTATGAATATCCCAAACAACTCTACTCCCAGCACTGATCCCTGTGGCACCCCGCTTGTCACTTCCCTTGGTGATGAGAGCTCATGAGTGTTTCCATTGGTCCATACCAGGTCCCAAATCGATTTGTCTCTGGTTGGCTCATGCACCAGCTGTCTGAGTCCAACCCCCTGCAGGGATTCCAGGATGCATGTGCTTCTGGCTGAAGCAGCTGCCTGGGTGGTCCAATCTACATCCAGCATATTAAAATCCCCCAGCAGCAGGATTTCACCTTTAGCTGCCATTTCATGAATTTCCTCCATTAGTACACTTGCTACCTGTGTCAGAGGTCTGTAGATCACCCCAGTATGTATTGCTGTGCCATTCTCTGGTTCAGGGGTGACCCACATTGCCTCAGCCTCCCCCTGTCTTCCCCGTACTTCTGCAGCCTATATGCCTTCTCTGATGTACAGGGCCACCCACCTCCCTTTTTACCTTTCCTGTCCCTTCTGAACAGTGTATAGCCTAGTACATTGATGTCCCAGCTGTGATTAGTAGAGTACCATGTCTTTGTTATTGCTGCTATGTCAAGGTCTGCATCCGTAATCAAGGTTTCCAGGTCTGGAACCTTATTTTCCAGACTTCGGGCATTTCTGAGCATGACCTTCCATGTTTTATACCCTGCCCTCCCTCTGTTCTTGTTCTCTCTCCCTTGCCTGTTTCCCCCACCCCAGTTTTCTTATTCATGTACTCCTGCCCCCCCATTATCCTCCCCTTTACACACTTCACCTGCCTGCTTCAGTTGTTCCTGTTGTCAACTTGTGTTTTTGCATGCTACTGTACCATGGGGGAGTGTTCCTAAGCTACCTGTCCCTCCTGACTGTCCCCCCTTGGCCAGTTTAAATGCTCTCTGCTGAAGCATTCCAACTTCTCACCAAGGAATGAGGTCCCCTTCCCGGATAGATGCAGGCCATCCTCCTGATATAAGCTCACATCTGCCCAGGTGGAGCCCCAGTCCCCTATGAAGCCAAATCCTTCCCTTCCACAACAATCCTTCAACCAGGTGTTGAAGGCTTGGATGTGGAGTACCCTAGTCTCCTCTGTGCATTTGGCGGACTTGATGGACCCTTGGTCTCCTTTTGCCATCCTTTTCCATGTTTCTATGAGTATGAAGATTGTCATATCATACCTCTTCTTATTCTGAGAACCAAAAGTACAGTGTCATATTGGTGCTGGCCTCATAGCTGAATCCCACCCCACCCCCTTCTCAGTGAGAACAACAGAAGCATTTCGTGACTAATCATACGTATACCAAACACTGAGAGATACTGTTGTGCATCTTCAATGTGGAAGTCACAGCACACTGAAGGAGCCAGGGTGGTCTTTGAAACAGCCCTGAGTCTGTGAATCCCTCTTTCAACCTTACAGCATCTGTAGTATAATGAACAGCATGACCAATGTTTGCACGCTTTCGTGCTGAGAATCATTCAGAACAGGAAAATAAAGTTTACATTAACTCTTGACGGGTCTAACTCCCTTGTGTATTTAATATAAGAGAAATATTTAGAAACCAACTGGAAATTCTTCTGCTGTTTCCTAACTACATCAGTTAACTCTCTAGGTATGTCACCAAAAGCAGTGGCTACAGAAGTCTGAGCACATGGAACTCCCCCCCCATTATAAATCCTTAGATCAGTTAACTTTATTAATAATATCCCGATACCTTAAATTAATCAAGGAGAAGGCCTCTTGACAGTGAAGGGAAATAAGGGAGGGGACTGCTGTACTATCAGTTCATTTTTGGTACTCATTTTAAGATTTAGAGTTTGAAACTTGTAAAAAAGGTAAATGCTCACTGTTTTTGCCGAAATCCACAGTGCACAAATATCACCCACACAACAGATGTCTCTATTCCTGTGTAATAAATTTTATTCACTTGTTACATCACGGAAGTGCAAATTGAACAGAGACGTGCAGTTCATGTTGTGTGGATAAAACAAACAGCACAGGCAGTGACCAAGTTAAAAGTGGACGCTTACATCTTGCTCCAATTACATGGAGCTTCCTCAGAGTGATACTGTTCAACTTGCACTGCCTCAGCGGAAGAACTGAATAAAATTTATCACATTGAAATAAAGATATGTGCGTGTAGGGCATTTCGGAAAGAATAGCAGTGGGCAGGCGCACTGTACTTAGAGGCCATGAATATACTTTTTCTATGGAAGAACTGCCTTCAGCTCAGCCAATGTACTATAATACAGATAGGGCAGTCTGTCCCCCCTCAAAAAATAAAAAAATTTCTCCAGTCCTTACCCCTGATAATCAAAGTCACTGAGACTGCACCCGTCCTCTGTCAAGACAGCTGGCAAGTGGCTGCCTTCAGAAAGCAAAAGAGAAAGTGCACTCCAAAGACTTGATACATAAAGGATCCTTTTATTTCACTATATTGGTGGCAGTCTGCATTTAAAGCTATCATATACAGCAATGTTGGACCACCAGCAGTAAGTTTTCTTTTGACTGTGCACTTAGTTTACAGGTTAATGCACATTTTCACAGCACAGCTTTAAATGGGATGTACAAATTCAGCGATATGATGGCACAGCCCCACCCCCCAAGGAAGAGGTGTAATCCTTTAAAGTGCCGGGTGTTGTTGCTGTCTTTTTTTTGTTGAAAGTACCATCTGCCACTACTGTGATTAAATAAATAAAAACAATTCTTTATGCATTACATATTTAGAATGCATGTTCACTTTTGCTCTCTGCTTTCCCTTTTTTCTGAGTCCACCTGATTTTTCTAGCAGTGCATCTGTTTATTTACTGTTTAAGCAGCAGCTTTTACAGTTGACCTTAATACCACTCCTTGGTCAGCTGCCAGCGAGGGCACAATCACTAAGAGGCATGCACCCTTTCTTCCTGGGGAGACCAATGCATTAGTGCCCCAACATGCTTAGCCCCAGGTGGCCCCAGTGTGGGATTCATTAAGTAAGTAATAAGCCACAACAAGGTGTGCATTACAAGATTTTAATGCATGCCCCAGGGGTGTAGTAAGCCATGAGGCTGAAGGTGAGTGTCATTATGCCCCAGGAAGTGCATTAAAAACCTATAATGCACACTCTGGATGGGGATTATTACACTTATAAAATGGCTCTAAATAGTTTTTTTTTTTTTTTTGGGGGGGGGGAAGGTAAATGAGAATAACACCTGAGGTCAGATGATATCTCTCAGCCAATAAAATTTCTACATTTTTTCTTGCCATTTTATAATTATGTTTATTACTTTTATAATTTACAGCAAGAGGGTGCTATTCCAGGGATCATACACATTTCCAAACCATTAATGGTCCTCGCATCTACTTCCTCTGCTGGTAGGCGGTTCCAAAGCTCAGCAGCTCTTTCTGTAACATAAACTTTTTCATGTCCTCCCTGAATCCCCACCAGTTTCTACTCAGATCCCTGTGTTTTTGATTCACCATTCCTGCAGAATATTTCCTTACAGTCTACCTTGTTCAGCCCTTTCAGGAACCTGAAGGTCTGTTTCATAACACCCCTCTTCCTTCTGGTCTCCAGCAGGTACATGTTCAGAGCCTTATGCTGATGCTTTCAGGATCTGCCCTGTGGGCTCTGAATCATTTCAGTTACCTTACACTGCAACGTCTCCAGACTGTTTTTGTCTTTCCTTAGGTGGGAACTCTAGAACTGAGCACATCATTCCAGAAACCCCAGTATCACTGTTGGCAGTGCTGTCTGCTGCATGTGTGCATCTGGGCCCTGGGTTGATCTTTTTCATCCCATCTTTTCCTTATCCTCCTTTCCACAGACAGCCCCCTTCTTACAGATTTTCAAGATGTTGGTAGGGTGGTTTACTGTGATAATCGTGCCAATGGAATAGCGCGGCACAAAACCGTGCATAGACAATAGCGCCAACAGTATCTCCGGGACAGTATCCCCCACACACACACACACAAATCCACACCCACACTAGATTTTAGTGAATTCCAAGGGAGGATGCATGCTGGGGAATGGGCAAAATTCTGGTGGGTGGGCAGAGTGACTTGGAGAACTCCACAGCGGATGCAACTTGGGTGGGGGGAACAAGAGGACGGGGTAAGTTGGGGGCAGAACAGCTTGAGGTAGGAGGGATTTGCTACAGTATGCAGGGGAGGGAATGCAAGGAGGGGTGGGTACATGGCAACTAAGGGGAAAAAAAAACACACAGATGATATACGGAGAGGTGAGACCCAAACCCAGGACGGCTGTAGGGACCACTGCCATCCATAGGCTGTTGCTGTATCTGCTGAGCCGTGGCAATGGTATGCTAGCAAGCAGATATCTGGAAAGTGAAAACAGCCACAGGGTAGTGCTGTTATGTCTGCACTATGCTTTTCCTGTTGCCATTTTCACTTATGCAACATTGTGTATGCAGTTTTGTACCATGCTATAACACCACCGCTATATTCACCGGATACCTGGTAGGGCAAACCAGTGCAGGGAACCAATGCATTCAAGGGCCAGCTAAGATCTAAAAAAATGTAACTTTCCCAAAAGGGAGAACACCCTCACTCACCTGCTCTTGACAGCCACAGTACATCAAGGCTCTCACCAAAACATGACCCATTGGGGTCAGGGGTGGTGTGGGTCCCTAGAGTACCATGGGCCTTCATCCTCTGGATGTTTGTTTTCCCCCTAATTTTCCACCTATCCCTTTCTCCACTGTCTGTGGTCACTGAGACCTCGCAGGTACTCTTTGTGCCCCAGTAAAGGAGCAAATCCCTTAGCCCACAGCAGAAGTCACTTCAGTGGACTGAGGCAACACCCACTCTGCATGGGCTAAGTCGTGCTAACAGCAACAGCGCTCCTTAGCCTTGAGGTTCTGAGCTCAGATCTTACATGCTCATTCCCAGACCCAGGTTGTCCGCACCCTCTGGGTCATCGGGCAGCTGGTGGTTCACTGGCCTGGTGGACGATTAAGTATGTAGGAATGGTTGTGCAACATGCTAGTGCTTATGCAACTGGATTAGATGAGGTTACTGAGTATATTCCTCCAAGACAGGATCAGATATCAAACATGCGTCCTGGGAAAGAAAGCGCTTCTGGGACACACCCACCAGCAGTTAAAAAAAACTACTGGAACCAGCCCACAACCAGTACACTACCAGGAACATGGCCTGGCCTACCCTACATGTGCCCTTCTGCAGAACAAGCCTGGCTATGTGATCTTTTGCTGTCAGGGCACTGCAGTAGCTAAATGAACTGCCTGTGTCCCTGATGAGTATCACTAAAACAACATCTTTTAAAACCGAGTTAAGAGCGGTGCTCTCACCTTGGGTCAGCTGTGCCTGCTACAGCTAACTCTCTTTCTGCTCTATCTTCAGAAACAACCTTTGCCTTGTCCCCAGAAACAACCTATGCTTTAAATGCCCTCACCTACTTTGTACTACCTAAGAACTAACAATGGTCCTTGAACTGCATCTTAGACACCTATCAATCAATCAATCAATCAGTCTATCACTTTATTTAACCAGGCATAAACACCATTGAGCAAGCTCATTTTCAAGGTGGTCCTGGGCATTAATACAATACAGTACATTACACTTCAAAAGATTACAGATACAGAGGACAGCGGTGCAAAAAAACAAACAAGAATAAAAACATTGTAAGGTGCCGGTCAATATGGGCCTATATATACTGGTCAATATACCTGTAATTAACATGCAAAGGTACATAATGATAAGCTTTACAGGAATGAGAAGAGACAACAATCACATATAGTTTCCGCTAAATAGAGATCATACCTAAGTGATAATAAATAAGAAGGTATTAAGGAATAGGGTAGAAACTGGGGTGAAAGAATAGGCAGCCAAGAGGGAGGCCAGAATAGGTAAAAGGTAGAGAATAGGCAGTGACATCTCGGATTAAGGGAACTAGGCTTGCATGTCCCAGGTTTCTGTTGTTAGGAATGTGGGGTAGGCATCTGTCCAGGAAGAGAACAACTCTTTTGAACAATCAGTTTAAATGCTTCATTGGCAAGCTTTTAAATTAGTCAAGGGGGGGGAGGCATTGATAAGCAGCAGGAAAATCCCAGCCTCCCCCTACAAAACAGAGTACTAAATGAGAAAAAGATAAAGGTAGAAAGGTCAGTGGGGGATGCTGTTACAGAAGGTAAAGCCATCAAAAAATGGAGAGCAATGAGTACCAATGCCTGTAGTCTGGGTAACAAGCTTCCTGAATTAGTGGCCTTGATGGAGGAGGAACATCTGGATATCATGGCAGTCACAGAAACATGGTACACACAGAACCATGACTGGGACATAAACATACCAGGATACACTATCTACAGGAGGGACAGGGAGGGTAAAAGAGGAGGAGGAGGAGGAGCAGCTCTCTACATAAGGGAAGGAATCAAAGCAACAGAACAAAAGGGTAAATAGGGAGGAGAAGAAGCACTGTGGGTCAATTTGAGACAGGCAATGCACCACAATGTGCACAGGGTTGTATACAGACCCCCTCTCAGGGGGAGGAAATGGACAAGGAAATGATAGAAAGTATACTTAGAATGGCAGAAAAAGGGGAGATATTGCTGATGGGTGATCTGAATATGCTAGATGTTAACTCGAGTGCAGTTGCAGCAACCACTTCTAAAAGTGGGGTTATTCTAGATGCCCTACAGGGGGCATGCCTTAGACAACTAGTATTGGAACCCACTCGAGAGGGTGCAATCTTAGACCTGGTTCTCTCAAATGGAGATGAAGAGAGGATCACAGATGTAGAAGTGGGTAGCCATCTGGGAACTTGTGACCATCGAACAGTATGGTTCACAATAAACACAGCAATAGAGTCAAGCCATACAAAGGCAAAAGTACTGGACTTTAGGAGGGCTGACTTTGCCAATATGGGTGAGTGCCTAAGGAATGCACTAGCAAATGGGCAGGAAGGAGGGGTGGAAAAACAGTGGGGAATAATAAAACTGCCATCACAGAGGTAACAAGCCTTTGTGTGAAGCAAATAAACAAAACAAAATGATGTAAGAAACCACTATGGTTCTCAAAGGGGTGGCAGTGAGGTGCAAGAAAAGAAAGCATTCAGGAAGTACAAGGAATCACAGAAGGAGCAGGACAGAGAACTGTATCAGTTAAAGCAAAGGAAGCTGGGAAGGCAGTCAGAACAGCAAAGGCCCGAACCGGGAAAAGATAGCCAACTCAGTTAAGAAGGGGATAAAACCTTTTTAGGTACATCCGGGAGCTGAAGGAAGACCAAAGGAGGTTAGTGAGGCTTAATAAAGGGAGGGGTGGGCAGAGGGTGACTGTGAAAAGGCAGAGATATTAAACAAATATTTTTGCTCTGTATTTACAAATGAAGAGGTGGAGGTATCTAAAACAAATAATAGAAACTGGATACAGAAGTTGGTACCAGCCCATTTACAGAAGAAAGGGTTCTGAAAGAACTCTTAAAACTGAAGGTGGACAAAGCAGTGGGGCCTGATGGGATTCATCCCAGAATTCTAAAAGAACTAAGGGTAGAACTAGTGACACCACTGACTACCCTCTTTAACAAATCATGGGAGGATGGGGTGGTACCTGAGGACTGGAGGAGGGCAGATGTGATTCCCCTTCACAAAAGTGGGAGCAGGGCAGATGCAGGAAACTACAGATCTGTTAATTTAACCTCAGTGATAGGGAAAATGATGGAATCACTTCTGAAGGAAAGAATTGTCAAATACCTAGAGGCCAGAGGGGCACAGGACCCAAGGCAGCATGGATTCACAGCGGGAAGGTCATGCCAGACGAATCTAATAGATTTCTTTGACTGGGTGACCAAAGTAGTAGATCAGGGAGAAGTTGTGGATATGGCCTACCTAGACTTTAGCAAGGCATTTGACACAGTCCCACACAAAAGATTAATATACAAGTTAGCCAGCCTGGGAGTGGGTCCTAAGATGATAGCCTGGGTAAAGAATTGGCTGGAGAATAGGACACAGAGGGGTAATAGTAAATGGAGTCCACTCTGAAGAAAGGGGGGTTACTAGTGGTGTACCGCAGGGTTCAGTATTAGGACAGTCCTCTTCAATGTCTTTATAAGCGACATTGCAGAGGGACTGGAAGGAAAAAGTATGTCTCTTTGCAGATGACACAGAGATCTGCAACAGAGTTGATACTGAAGGTGGGGTGGAAAGGATGAGAAGGGACTTGGCAAGGTTAGAGGAATGGTCAAATGTATGGCAGCTCAGATTCATTGCTAAGAAGTGCAAGGTAATGCACCTGGGAAACAAAAACCCAGGGGAGAGTACACAATGGGGGGTGAGATACTAACAACAACAAAAATGGAAAGGGACCTGGGGTAGTCATATCAGATGACTTAAAGGTGGGCAAGCAATGTGAGAGGGCAGTAAGGAGGGCTGGGGGATACTGGGATGCATAGGGAGAGGCATCACCAGTAGAAAATAGGAAATTGTTATCCCTCTGTATAGACAGCTGGTGAGACCCCATCTGGAGTACCGCGTGCAGTTCTGGAGACCCAATCTCCGCAAGGGCAGACAGGATGGAAGCTGTCCGGAGGAGAGCAACTAAAATGGTGCAGGGTCTGCACGGAAGACATGAAGAAAGACTAAAGGAGCTTAATGTATAGCCTCGAGGAAAGGAGGAGGGGACATGATAGAAACTTTCAAGTACCTCAAAGGAATCAACAAAGCCAGGAGGTAGCATCTTTCAAAAAAGAGGTGTGCAAGAACAAGGGCACAATTTGAAGATGGGGGCAGCTCAGAGGTAATGTGAGGAAGTATTTTTCACAGTGGAAGTGTGGATGCATGGAGCGGCCTTCGAGATGGGTTGTGGAGTCAAAACAGTGGCTGAATTCAAGCACGCATGGGACAGTCATAAGGCAATTCTAGGGGGTGGGGGTAGAAAGAAGTAGGCTGCTGGTTAACTAGGATCTGCAGCTTATCCATTAGGTAGGGAAATGGGCAGACTGGGTAGGCCAAGCGGTCCTTATCTGCTGTCAAATTCTATGTTTCTATGGGGTGGATGAGATACTTAGGCGTAGGTTTTGAGAGTGGCACTTGGGGCTTAGTGGTCATAGGCGTCTAAAACAGTTGCACGATTCCTTCAGATAATCCGTTAATAGAGCTTTGAATGTGTAAATGCTTGGAAGTGAGGATAGTTTTAATGAGTCTTGCATAGTGTTCCAAAGTGATGGAAGTGAGACGTTGATTGTTGCCGAGCCAAGGATAGTTTTCACTCTAGGAATCTGAAAGCAAATTATGGAGAAGCATCTCAAGCAATAGGAACCTTTTGCCCATTTGAAGAGGTTCGAGATGTACGCAGGGAGGTTATCAGATAATGCTCTGAAGAACCAGAGGAGAGCATTCCTTTCTCTCCTAGTTGAGAGTGAGGTCCATCCTGAAACCTGGTATAGATGACAGTGATGTGTACCACAGGGTAAATTTAGGATAAATCTTGAAGCCCGGTGGTAAAGGGTGTCCAGTTTGTTTAGCATCGTTGATGGGCAATGACTGTAAAGGAAGTCAGCGTAGTCCAGGATAGGTAGGAATGTAGTTTGTACTAGTCTCATTCTGGCTTCTAACGTGAGTAGGTGTTTAATGCGATAGAATAAACCTAATCTCTGTCTTAGTTTCTTCAGGGTTTCGTTTAAGTGGCACAGAAAGTTGAGCTTGTTATCCAGACAGAACCCTAGGTATTTAAAGGTATCAACTACTTTAAGGGGTTCATCTAAGAGTGTTCGGATCTGTGTGATATGTGGACATCCGGAAGTAGACTTTGGTGAGAGAATCATTGTTTTAGTCTTTTTAGCATTGAGGAGGAGCTTATGAGTGAGAAGGTTGTATTGGAGGGTGACAAAGTCTTTCTGTAAGTATTTCATGGGCCAAACCAAGGATGAATTTGTGGCATAGAGTACAGTATCATCTGCTAATAAGTCACATTGGCTGTGCCCAGCTGCAAGTCCAGATTATTGATGTATATTGCAAAGAGGATAGGGCCCAGGATGGAGCCTTGTGGGACTCCTCGTAACAAGGATTTTTGTGGGGACAGATCTCCTGTGGCTTTGACTTGTTGTAACCTATTGGTTAGGTAGCTGGTGAACCATTTAATGGTAGAACTATCAAATCCGATGTTATTCAGTGCAATAAGCATGATGGTATGATCCACAGTATCGAAGGCCTTACTTAGATCAAGGAAGAGGGCAAATACATGTTTCTTAGAATCCAAGGCCATTTGCCAATCTGTAGTCACTTTGGCAATAGCTGATACTGTACTCTGTTTGGCTTTGAAGCCGGACTGAGCCGGGTTTAGCAACTTTTGTAAATCCAAATGTTCTCTGAGTTTGGACGTTGACAATTTTTTCGAGAGGACGGATAGTATAGAAATAGGCTGGTAATTGTTCAGATCACTCGGATCCCCAGTCTTGAATAATGGCATGATGTGGGCAGTACACCTATACCTCTCTTTATTCAGACTATGCTCATCTGTTGAGTTCCCAAGGTGCTGCCTGCTGAATGTGCATGCTTCTGTGCCCTATTTACCAAACGTGAGCTATGTCACAGATCTCTGTAATTGTCAAAAACCACTGTACTCAATGCCTTGCCATGGCACCTTGTATATCCAGGCAACAGTTTCATAGTTAGCAAACGTTATCTATGTGACTGACCTCTGAAACTGAAGTTTAAAATCCCTGTATTTTATGCTTTGATGTGGAACATTTGTAAACGAGCATGTGTGCCCAAAGGTGTTATTCAAAACAACTAATAAATAACTAAATAAATAAAAATATTCAGTAGCTCAGTACTGTGTTCGTGGGAGTAAAGCATTAGATATACGTGAGCGTTCACACTTTTTGTTCCAGAGGAACTGCCACCCTTTTGGGTGCGCTAATGGCACACAACCCTCTTCAGGAGGGTTCCACCCCTAGAGGTGCTGCAAGAACAAGGTCTCTTGGCTAAAGGTACCTTAGAGAAGATGCCCAGATGGAGAGAAGTGAGCCACCAAAGGAGAAGGGGGTAGATGCTGGAAGCAAAGAAATGAGCACCCAGTGGACACATAGGGTATGCACAGTATTTAAAGGAAAGCCGTCATCATGCCAGCCTCCCGTCCCCACAAGGCTTACCCTTTGGTTAAGCCTTTTAGATACGTTGTAGCATTTTTCTCCTGCCGCAACATATTTTATTTTAATTGCAAAAAGTATAGTGGATGCTATTGGGGCTCCATTATCTGTAAAGGTGCGGCGACGCACCATGTGCTTCAATACTTTTGTATTAAAGCGCACAGTGCAGTGCCTCACCATTACACATAATGGAGCCCCACTAGCATCCACCATACTTCTGGGTAGCAACTTTTGGAATTAAAATAAAATATATTGCTTATTGAAAACACTTCTGATGCTAAAGAAGCAACGAAGGGTAAACCTTGTGAAACGAGTGTATGATGACTGCTTTCTTTAAGGCTTCAGAGGGGGCATGATAATTGTTGCCTGCTGCCCCAGTGAACCCCACACGTAGCCTTTTAATTGTTCCTTTTGCTACTACTCTGTCCATTTAGCGCCAGTTCCCTCACCTCTGCTGACCTGCCAATATAACTGCCTCCCTTAGTTTTGGTCTGCCAGGTAAAGACACAAGCAACACTTTGCCACCCCTTGTTCTTGTCCTAGCCACCCCACACAATCCCCACATGATTATGCTTGATTCAGTGCATTCTGTAAACATCGTACATACTGCATTTTTGTGGTATGATTACTATTTTGTATTTAGTTGACAGTGCTGTATATCTTTCTTCTTAGTCTAGTTTGCTTTTTTTTACTGTCCAGCAATATGTTTGCTGTTTCTTGCATGTACTGTATACATACTGTGGATGCTGTTACCATAACCTGTGCTCTGTTTACCCCATTCCACTTCCTCACAACAAAACCAAACTTCCCCGTACTCTCAGTTCTTGAATATCCACTATATAAGGATTACCCTTTTCAAAAAAAAAAATACATTCTGAACTTCCAAATTTAGCTTGTTAGTAGTTTTTTTTCTGTCTATTCTATTATTTCAAAATGCTTCTTCCAATGTGACTATACAAAATGCAGTTGTACAAAGTGCAAAATTGGTATTACCTTCTGTTGCTGGAGTTCCAACCTCTTTCCCTCACCCTCAAGGGTGCATAGCTGCACTTTGTATCACTGCACTGGAACAAAGCACTTAAAATGGCTGATTATTTGTTTGTGTAAGCCACACAGCAAACTTTGCCTAAGCAGGCTGGATTCTTATGTGACAGAATATACTGCCTATTATCTAGTTAATTTTGGAAGTTTAGAGTGCATTTTTTGAAAATGGTAATCTGTCCAGTGGATATTCAAGGACTGAGAGTGCTGGGAAGTTTGTTTTTGGTGTGAAGTTGTATTCTAACGGAACTATAACCTCTCTTCTTGTGTTTCCCATGCACTGCTCCAATAATTGATAAAGAAGAAGGGATGTGTCTGTGCCCTTAGCGGCGCACAAGCATCTGTTGGCGGAGCGCAACGGCCGTTCTCTCTTCGGCTGCTGGCCGCCAAAACCGGCAACCCCTGACCGCCCTCCTAGAAGTGAGCGCCAGATCCCCTCAGAAGGGATTTGTCTGTGCCCTGAGCAGTGCACAAGCATCTGCTGGCAGAGCGCAATGGCCGTTCTCGCTTTGGTTGCCGCCTGCCAAAACCAGCAACCCCTGACCACCCTCCTGGAAGTGAGTGCCAGATCCCCTCGGAAGGTACAGCTGCTGTTTTTTTCTTTTCCCACTTGTGGAGCTGGCTTGCCTTGGCAGCTCCCGATTGGTGCAGCGTTCCAGCTCGTGGACCCTGATTGGCCACCTCTAACTGCGACCCAGCCGATTGGTGCGCCTCAGCCTGCTTTTCTGCTATCCGTTTTTTCTTTGCTCTTTACCTCCTCGGTTGAAAATACCACTCTGGTTAAGTTTTTTCTCCTGCCCCCCCACCCCACCCAGGCCCCTTTAAATACACTATTGCCCCTCCCTCTCTCGTGGATCTCCTGTCTCACTGGCCCAAAGTGCTCTGAACTCAACACTCCTAGCTGAATTTGCTGCAGCCTACCATATCACTACCCCACCACTCTACCTTCCAAGTTTCCTGGGGTATTCAGGGCAATCTAGCACCTGTATCAGGATCTCTTCTCCTACTTGGCCTCTGCAACTTAGGGACTCAGATCCGATTTGGCTTCCTCCAGTCAATATGGGATCTATGGATTGTTAAAGTCGCTATCACTCTCTTAATCCAAAGCCCATAGGTGTAAACTGCTACTCAGGCATAGCCAACTGCTTATTCAAGCCCTCGGCATCAGCGGTTACACAGGCTTATTCATCCACTCGATTGTACAGCTTAACATAGAAACATAGAAACAGAATTTGACGGCAGATAAGGACTGCTTGGCCCACCCAGTCTGCCCATTTTCCTACCTAACAGATAAGCTGCAGATCCTAATTAACCAACAGCTTACTTCCTCCTACCCCCCCACTAGAATTGCCTTATGCCTGTCCCATGCATTCTTGAATTCTCCCACTGCTCCTGACTCCACAACCTCCTTAGGAAGGCTGTTCCATGCATCCACAACCCTCTCTGTGAAAAAACACTTCCTCACATTACCTCTGAGCCGCCCCTCTATCTTCAAATTGTGCCCCCTTGTTCTTGCACATCTCTTTTTCTGAAAGATGCCACCCTCTTGGACTTTGTTGATTCCCTTGAGGTACTTGAAAGTTTCTATCATGTCCCTCCCCCTCCTTTCCTCAAGGGTATACATATTAAGCTCCTTTAGTCTTTCTTCATATGTCTTCTGGTGCAGACCCTGCACCATTTTGGTTGCCCTCCTCTGGACAGCCTCCACTCTGTCTATGTCTTTGCAGGGATGGGGTCTCCAGAACTGCACACAGTACTCCAGAACTGCACACAGTACTCCAGATGGGGTCTCACCAACTGTCTGTACAGAGGGATAACAACTTCCTGTTTTCTACTATTGATGCCTGTCCCTATGCATCCCAGTATCCCCCCAGCTTCCTTACTGCCTTCTCACACTGCTTGCCCACCTTTAGGTCATCTGATATAATTACCCCCAGGTCCCTTTCCATTTTTACTGTTGTCAGTATCTCACCCCCATTGTGTACTCTTGCCCTGGGTTTTGTTTCCCAGGTGCATTACCTTGCCTTCGTTGCATTGAATCTGAGCTGCCATACATTTGACCATTCCTCCAACCATGCAAGTCCCTTCTCATCCTTTCCACTCCATCTGGTGTATCAACCCTGTTGCAGATTTTTGTGTCATCTGCAAAGAGACATACTTTCCTTCCAGTTCCTCTGCAATGTCACTTGTAAAGACATTAAAGGACCATTCCAGTACTGAACCCTGTGGTACTCCGCTAGTAACCCTCCTTTCTTCACTGTGGACTCCATTTACTACCCCTTTGCGTCCTGTTGTCTAGCCAATTTTTATCCAGGCTACCACCTTGGGACCCACACCAAGGCTGGCAAACTTGTGTATTAATCTTTTGTGTGGGACTGTATCAAATGCCTTGCTAAAATCTAGGTTAGCCATGTCCACAGCCCCTCTCTAGTCTACTACTTTGGTCACCCAGTCAAAGAAATCTATTAGATTCGTCTGACATGACCTTCCCATCGTGAATCCATGCTGCCTTGGGTCCTGTGCCCCACTGGCCTCTAGGTACTCAACAATTCTTTCCTTCAGAAGTGATTCCATCATTTTACCTATCACTGAGGTCAAACTAACTGGTCTGTAGTTTCCTGCCTCTGTCCTGCTCCCACTTTTGTGAAGAGGAATCACATCGCCCTCCTCCAGTCCTCAGGTACCACCCCATCCTCCCATGATTTGTTAAAGAAAGTAGTCAGCGGTGTCATTAGTTCTACCCTTAGTTCTTTTAGAATTCTTGGGTGAATCCCATCAGGCCCCATTGCTTTGTCCACCTTCAATTTTATTAGTTCTTTCAGAACCCTTTCTTCTGTAAATGGACTGGTATCGACCCCCGTCTTCAGAGTGTTTCTCTTGTTTGGTTTAGGTACCTCCCCTCCTCTTCCTTTGTGAATACTGAGCAGAAATAATCGTTCAGTATCCCTGCTTTTCATTGTCGCCTTCAACCACATTCCTCCCTTTATTAAGCCTCAGTATCCCTCCTTTGGTCTTTCTTTTTGCTCCCCTAATGTACCTATAAAGGTCTTATCCCTTCTTAACAGAGTTGGCTATCCTTTCCTCGGTTTGGGCCTTTGCTATTCTGACTGCCTTCCCAGCCTCTTTCTGCTTTAACTGATAAAGTTCTCTGTCCTTCTCCTTCTGTGTTTCCTTATATTTCCTGAATGCTATCCTTTTCTCCTTAACCTTCCCTGCCAACTCTTTTGAGAACCATAGCTTAAACCAATCTAGGCTCCACCTCAGTACTGCTTCTGTGCACAGGAAAGAACTAAATGGGCTACACTGCACCGATTTAAGCTTCTCCCTGATTAGGACACCTGCTGTCTCAGAACTGCTTTCTCTCCCACTGACCAACGCTCTGCGTGGCTAAACTAAACATGCTGCCACACGCTAACTGGCTTGCTATATTCGTACTTACCTCTCAACTCCTCAACAATGCCCTGCCCTACGACAACACCAGCGAAGTAGCGGGCCCCAAACCAGCTTATAGGGATGGGCCCCCAAACTCTACATCAGTGCCAGGTCCCCCAATGGCTGTTGACTTCCTGGCTGCAGGATCTCTGTACCTGTCTCCCACAAGTAAACGTTATCCAATCCCACAACCTGCCATAACCACAATCCCTATTGTTTGCCGTTCTACAACGCAGTACCCCTCCTGTCATCACTCATCTTGCTCCATTAAGCAACTCAAGCTCCTAGCAATCAGGGTAGCTTGGTTACTACTGATTCTATCAGGCAATATCCATCCTAACCCTGACTCCAGAAACAGTGATGCTGGGACATCTGGGAATAGCCGCTTGCTTTCAGTTGCTTCTATCAACATCTGCAACCTTCTGCCATAACTTGACCTACTGCAAGCCTGGGTTGCTCAGCACAACCCGGATGTCCTGTCGTGACTGAATCATGGCTTACATCTAGGACTACAGACAATCAAGTCCTGCTCCAAGGGTACACCCCCTTCCATCTAGACAGGCTAGTCAAAAGGAGTGACGGCTGCATAATCTATATGAAAAATCACCTACAGGGTATAGCTCTTCCCCAATTAAAAACAGGTAAAAACGTGCAGATACTGTCGGTGAGGCTTACCCTAGTTTCCCAGGGCAAGGGCATTACACTTATCTCTGTATACATCCCCTCCCAGGAGAAAGCTGAGGGCTTTACAGTTCTTCAAGAACACCTAGCTGACCTTCGATCCAATAGTGAAGTCATTGTTCTGCAGGACTTCAACATCAATTGGTTATTACCAGACTGCCACCTTCAAGGATGCAGTCTCCTCTATCTACCCACTCAAACAAACTATAGAACGGGAACCAGAACACTATTAGACTCGGTATTAACAAACCACCCAGAGCGGATCTTGGGGCTAAAAGTGCTCCCAGACTCCCTAAGTCACCATTCACCCATTATCTTCCATTGGTCGAATAAGGCTCCTAAACCACCAGTAATGGTGGTAATATCACGTGTGCTACAAAAGGGCCAGCAAGGACCCTTTAAGCAATACCTGCAACAACAGAGTTGGGCCCCCGTCCTAACTACCAATGATGCTGACACAGCACTGGACAAATTCATCGAAATTTTCATCGCTGCCTGTGACATCTGTGCCCAGATAACAAAAGGAAAAGTCAGTGGATCACATAAAACACGGGTTACCCCTCACCTCCTTGCTCTGATGAGCACCAGAGACCTCCTATGGTATAAGTACAAAAGTACTCTTACTGCCAACGACTTGCAGAGCTACAAGACGGCACAAACAACTGTACCCATGCAATTCACCAGGCTAAAGCCAATTGCTTCAAATCCAAGCTAAACTCCTCCTGGGGAGATGGATGTAGATTCTGGGAAAACATCAGCGTGATCACTGGGAAATGCAATACCTTGGCACCCTCAGTGCTGAATTTTGAAGAGTCCATTACACAAGACCCCAAAACTATCGCAGACATCTTGAACAAAGCTTTCACAGAACTCAGTGCTGTGCTCCCCCACCAACTTCCATAACCCCGCGAGCGAGACTCCACTCAAACCACCTCAAACACAACCTACAAATCACGCCCACCCATTCTACCTTAGAGTAATATCTAAAGCTGAGGCGAAAAATACCTCTCCACAGTACTGGGGAAGTCCAGGCAGAGTGCCGAGGGCTTGGAAAGAAAATTAATCTCCTTGGCGCTAGACAAACTACTAACACCACTAACTAGAATCATCAACCTGTCCCTCACCTCAAGTACTTTCCCAAAGCAATGGAAAGCCACAGTTGTAACCCCTGTCTACAAAGCAGGTAGTAAGGCAAGTCATACCAACTACCATCCAATTTCAATTCTCCCGCCGATCTCAAAAGCCCTAGAGTGGATAGTCTACGATCAGCTGGCTGAACACCTTGATAAGTATCAGCTGCAATGCCAACAGCAACATGGCTTCTGTAAACTCCACAGTACTACTACTACAGCGCTACTGGAGTTCATGGGGTTCATTCATGATACCTTTGATCATGGGCACTCGGTGGGGGCAACCTTTATTGACCTCACCAAGGCCTTTGACACAGTCAACCATGACCTCCTCCTGGCCCAACTAGATGCCACGGGACTATTCTCTGACTCACTCTGCTGTCTTTGGAGTTACCTCACAGGGCATGTGCAATGGGTAAAAATATCTAATACCCTCTCGGACTCCCAGCAAATGTACACCGGTGTTCCCCAAGGATCCATTTTGGACCCCCCTACTGTTTAGCCTTGTTCAACATAACCTTCCACTAGCCTGTCAGCACAAAATCCTTCTCTACACAGACGATGCGGTTATTTACTCTAGCCACTCCAACCCTGCCACCCTAGAACAATGACTTCAACAGGACTTTAACAATGCTGAGGACTGGTTTGGGCAAGCTAAGCTTCTTGTTAACCACAAAAAAAACAAGACCATGCTTTTTGCCCCTACCCATAACCGCCACAAAATATCCACCATAAACATTCTAAGCAGACAAAATGTAGCCATAGAAATGGTCCACAACTTCAAATACTTGGGGCTCACCCTAGACAACTCCCTTTCCTTCTCTTCCCACATAGACAGTGTCACTATATCAGCAAACCGGAAGCTCGGTCTACTTTATAAACACTGTAACTGCCTCACTAAAAAAGTCCTTCAGCTCACCATCACCAGCTCAGTCTTCTCAATTATCGACTATGGTCTTGCCATTTACAGTGCGGCTCCAGACAGCACCCTCAAGCGGTTTGCCATTACACTGAATAAAGCCTGCAGGCTAGCACTAGGGGCTCCATGCCTGACCCATACCTGTAATCTCTACCTGCAAACAGGATGGCTAAATCTGGTCGCGAGGACCCATTACCAAGTTTGTCTTCTTGCCAAAAAAGCAATACTAGGCCTGTTACCACCAGGAACCAGGTCCCTCCTTCACCAGAATGAGCGTACAAGGTCTACCAGGGCATCAAACAATCTCTCCATTAAGGTCCCTTTCCGGCACACCTCACAAGGACAGAGATCCTTTGAATACAGAGCTCCACTCTGGCTTAGCTTGCTCCCACCCACCCAAGCTAACCTCTATCAGTAGAATCCTCCCATTTAAATCAGCGCTCAGATCTCACCTGTCTAGCCAACAGGTTTGCTCCTGCTTCCCCTGATCTCCTCTCCCTGTGACTGATACTGTTAACCCCCAACCCTAGAGCTTCTTTACTGCCCAACCTGCAACTTATCCCCCTCTCTTTCCCATTCCCCTGCTCCCCCTTCCCACTCCTACCCTTCCCTGTTCCATCTCACTGGGTCTACAACCCACCCTACTACCTATTCCTCACCTTCTGTCTCATCCCCCCACCCTCCACAAACCCCCATGACAAAGTGACCCCGAGCCTGAGGTTACCATCATCCCTCTCTACAACCTCTACCTATCCCCCCTCTCCTCCAGCTAAGGTCTACTGTGCTGCTTAACCAACTTTTCTTCCACAAAAATTCTGTATCTTCTCGGTTTAAGTTCAGTAGCAGAAACAAATCAAATCAAACTTTATTTAACCAGGCATCAACACCATTGAGCAAGCTCATTTTCAAAGTGGTCCTGGACAGGGAACAGTACAAAACAAAGACAAAGTAATACAAAAGTAGTGACATCAGCAGAGTGTGGTACATAGTCGGATGCAAGATACTTGAGTCCGTCAAGGGAACTCCCACTTAGACATTTTCCGTAAAAATAATAAAAAGTAAGATAGGGGAAAGGTAAGGTAGAAAAACTGAAAACAGACTGGGGCCTGCAAGTGGATAAGTGAAGGCGGGGGTGAGAGTCGTGAAGAGGGGGAAGGAGTGTGTGTACTGGAAGTCCCTATGGACGATGGGAGACAACATATTAACAATTAATTAGAGCGGAGACACCAATAAACTGAAAGGACAAATTACCTATAGCAGCTACAAGGTTCCTGCAAATACTCTACTAGCAAAGATTTGAAGGAGAGAGGGCTCGGCAATGAGGTAAGCTTGAGTGTGCTTTGCATAGTGTTCCAAAGTGAAGGGAGTGCGGAGTTAACTGCGGCCAGTCCAAGGTTAGTTTTCATTCTGGGCACTTGGAAACAAAGAGTTGCATAACGTCTGAGACCATAGGAGCCATGGGCACGTTTGAACAGACTAGAAATATATGCAGGGAGCTTGTCTGTGAGAGCTCTATAGAACCAAGTGAGCGCATTTCTTTTTCTCCTTGTTGAAAGTGATGGCCAGCCTGCCATTCGGTACAGAAGACAATGATGGGTACGAAAAGGCAGGTTAAAGATGAATCTTAGGGCACGGTGATATAGGGTGTCAAGTTTATTAAGCGCTGTGAGAAGGCAGTGATTGTAGAGGAAATCAGCATAATCAAGTACGGGTAGAAAAGTGGTTTGTGCTAGTCTCTTTCTAGATTTTGTGGTAAGCAGGTATTTGATACGATAGAAAAGGCAGAGTCGCTGTCTTAACTTTTTCAAGACTTCATTTAGGTGGCATAGAAAGTTAAGTTTGTTGTCCAGCCAGAACCCTAGGTATTTAAAGGTATTGTTCAAGTACCTTTTACAACAAGTAAACAATTGACTTGAACAATTACAACAATTGTTCAAGTCAATGTAATTTTATCCCTACTTTTTTTTCTGTGTTTCACATCTGTTATTGTACTTTGTATTTGATTTCCCTCATGCCTGATGTGGAACCTTTGTAAATGAGCTTGTAGCTCAAAGGTTGTAATCCGAAATTTCAATAAATAAATAAATAATAAAAAAAAATATTTAGTTGCTCGCGCCAGAAAAATAGTGGATAACCCCTTCCTACTTCCCCCAGTTGCAATGGAAAATGAGGCTATTCGATCTCTGATTAGTCAATCTGTTTAGCATCATCAACGATATGGGCTGACTTGCCCCGCCCCCACCTCCTGGGTATGCATGCTGCAGTGATTGTCAGTCAGATGATAGTAGGGAAGGCACACTGCAGGATAGGGATTAGGGACTGACTGACTAGCAAGGATTGGGCTAGTATCCCCCCCCCCCAAGTCACGGTTCGATGGCCCAGAGGGTGTTCATTTGTGAGGAATAGCCCTTTTGGAACCTGAATGGTCAGTCGGGGTAAGGGGTATCTATAACTTGATGCTATTGGCACAGTGCCAGGAGACCGGCAAAATTGTTATTGTTTTTCAGAATTATTATTGTGGAAAGCTGGGGAGGGAGAAGGGCAAGAGTTGACTGGGGAGGGGGGTGTTGACCTCTGGACTAACCCTGGGAAATTGTGGAGAGCTTAAGTGTTGCTTATGTGTTACTTTTTTCCAACAATTTTTGAGTCAAATAATGAATACTGAGTATCTTGTGGGGGCAAGTATGAATACTCGCCGAGTATTTAAAAAAGGTACTTGCATAACCCTAGTGCCAGCATCCATCAGTTATCCTTATCCAGTTTTATTCCAACTCATTCGGTCAGTTTGAAGAGGCTCAGATAGAGTAGCTAATAAGTGCTCAAGCTTACCTATCTCCCACAGAAACTGATACTAAGGATCACTCTTCCCATGCCCACATATTGATTAGATCAGTAGGTGGGTAGCAAGCTATCCTGATCATTTACTTTTGCCAAAAAACATGACGCCTCACAGCATCTGGTGAATGGCGGATGATCTCCACCCAACTCTAATGGAAAAGTAAGTTTACCCAGCCTGTTTCACATACTGAAGTCTACTGACTGCCAAAGTACAGTGGGACACGGAGGCAGCCCACAGGCTGATTCTGATCCTTTTAAACTTAGGTGGGGTTGTTGACATTGCCTTAAACACAGACATTAATTCTCTTTTTTGCCATGTCAGGTACCCACCAGCACCCCACTACTTCAGGCCCAGAGCTTTCTCTGTACACCTACCATCCCAGGCCCTGCTGAGTTCAGGCACCTACCAGACCTTCAGTGCCTCCAACAACCCTTGGGTCCAGCTTGTGCCTGTTTGGGCCTCCTCTGGCCTAGTGGAGGATTGTGTCTGTACCTTTATGACCTCCGTTGCCAGCTTGTCCTTGCCAGTGTCCTCCCCTGGCATGGAGGAGGGAACACTCATATATCCGTGTGCCATCTGGAGGGGTTCCAGTGGCATGCTGGAGGGCTGGGGGGGGGGTCCAGCCTCTATCCATTTCCACAGGTAGGGGGGACTGGCACACTGGGAAGTTAGTTACTTGCTAAGAGTCGAAGTGAGAGAATGAGTGAGTATTGGCTGTATTGGGGTTCTATCCTGTTGTAACCCCCTTCCTGGCCTAGGGGTAACCAACCTGACTCTTTTCATAGGGAGGGAGCTCATGAAATAACAAAAACACTTACTTGACCTCCCAGGCCTACAGTGACCTCCTGGGTGCAGGGACAACTTCGGGCCACTGAATGCTGTGAATCAATGGCATAGCAGGTAAACACTCGGTAACTGAATGTCAAAACACGTGTAAAGTCCAACAGAATCCATTTTACTAAAAGTAGAAGTCCATGAGCATATTAGTAGGAGAAAAATCATAAGTCCCATCCGGGGGAGGGGGGGGGTTCAGGTACGTCATCTCCTATGAGGAGGAATGTCTTTTATAAATTCCAACGGTCTGTTCTAGGAGGTATATCATCAGGGCACTGGTCCTTTTAATAGGCATCTCCATAACTTCTGGGGCCGTGTACAACTCTGGGACACAAGAACATGAACTAATCTTGTGAGTTTCATACCCAAAATAATAGATGGGAACCAGCATGAGGTAGACTTAGTCAGACTCCAGGCTGAGGTTTTAAATAGCACCAACCATGAACAAAAATGTGATTAAGAGGAATTCTGCCCCGAGGTTACCCAGGGTTTCCAGCCTTGCAACCGTCCCCTAGACTCGGTACCCACTTTACTGCTGCTCATAATGGGAGAGTCCACCATTGCCCAACCAGGTTTCTGGTGTGTTCCTCTCCCTATGGAATTGAGTTAGCCAACTCAGAGGCACCGTAGGCTACATAATCTCCACCCAGTCCAGGCTTTGGTCCCATGGGTAAAGGACCTGTGGGGACTGCCCCACAATTTAGATGTGGCAGAAGAGGTCATCACCCTCTGGAGGTCTCAATTGCCACAACTATGGCCTCTGTACCCTCTTTCAAGAATCCATTCCTCATGGTGCAGGTGGTCCTGATCCAAACTAATTGCCAACTTCATCATGTGTGGATTTCCACATCCTTTGTAAGGGCTGAGAGTGGCAGTAAAGGCCAGGGGTCCCAGTTACCACAGACCCTGCCTCCCACCCTTTCCCAAGCCTGAGCTCCATGGTTTAGAGGAAACAGTACTGACTTAACACGCTCCTCCCATTACAGGATATCCCTCCTGCTATCCAGCGGGGGTGTACCCAGGTACCCTAATGTAGCTGCTTTTCAATATCCAGAACAATCAAATTTCTACCACACTGGTTGCACACTTAGCTTTGTGAGTAAAATAACTTCCCTTGAGGCTCTTCATATGGTGGTGTGACACCCTACTGGGGGCTCCATGTTGCAGCCTGCCACCAAGATCTGAAGCCTTGGTGAGTTCCAGTTCTGTCAAGGCCATTACTTCTTCAGCTGTATGCTGCAGCTTTATTCAGCTCCTCTCCTCAAGCTGAGTAAAACATCTACACCCGCTGGCTCACCAGTAGCTGGCCATTCCCCCCCCCTGAAAACTCCCAGCCAGTCCACCCAGCAGGGAGCCTCTAGGCTGGCTAGTGCTAACACTTTTAGGTCCTTGAATGTGAGGTACACTGGGATCACCTGGTTTCTGAAAAGCTGCTCTAACCATTAGATCTCACTGCCTCCAAAAGGGGAACTGAGACATTAAAAAAATTAAAAGTATTTAGTAGTGCTAGTGCCAGAATACACTTTAAGGAACAGTTCAACTGAGAAGTCACAGAAAACTAATCTGGAGTCCAGGACGCTTAGGCAACGGAACAGGGATGGGGTTTTGAGGTGGGATCTGAAGAGTGACAAGAGACTGGGGCTGGCAGTATAGTCTAAAGACTAGAGTAACAAGGTGTAAATGAGTTTGGTACATCCAGCAGACTTGGGTTGGAATCTCTCAACCTCCAATTGCATACTGTGTGACTAAAAAAGTCACTAAACCTCCCCAGTGCTCCTGAAAATAGGCACTTGTGCCTAGTGGGCCTTACCTGGTTACCAAAGAATAAAATAAAAAAAACAAAATCAGTGAGCTGGAGAAAAGAAAGGAGGTGGTTCCTGACAGTAAAAGCAGAGATGCTGAAGGATTACCCACAAGTAGTTGCTAGGGAGACATGAGGGACTGAGTGGCACTGGAGGGCAGGCAGGGAGGTTCAAAGGTAGGGGATCAAAGAGTAGGGGAATTTCCTCAGTGTCCTGGCCAAATTTCCCCCATTCACTAAAAATACCACTAACAGCTTAACCTGATTTCATATGCCGGTTTGCATCTGTCTTTCCACTCCCCCCCCCCACCCCCAACACAGGTGAGGCCAAAAATAGACAGAATTGCCCAGCCCACTTTTCCCAGTCAACAATAGCTACAGCGAATATAAATTGTGATGGCAGTGAGATGCTAAGGGTAGTAAAATGTGAGTTAATAGCATATGCAGTATTGCTTGAGTGTGACTAACTTGCCACTGTAGCTGTGGAATTTCATCCCCGGTCTGTGGATTTGGCCAACTACAGTGTCAATGCCTTCCCAAATGTTCCTGGATGTATTCTCATTTTGTTTCCAGTAATTGAAATACTATTTATACTTTGTGAACTAGATGAGAAAATTTAAGGAAGCTAACTGGCTGAGAGGTATTGAAGCCATGATTAAATCCCACAATATAATCATGGCTTCAAAAAACCTCCGGCCACCAGCCTCCTCACTCCCAAAAAATTCCTCCGACTGCAGCGTTCCCCATGTTCCTCACTCTACTGCACACAACCCCACAAAAATGCATGCCGTGGGGTGCAAAGAAGGAGTTGTTTTAGAAAAAAAAGAAAGAAAGAAAGAAAAAGAAAGACTTACTAGCAGGTCCCGCTTTCACCAACAGAACTGCGGCATCCACACTAACACCCTGCTCTCAATAAGAAACTGCTGTCATTCAGTAAACCCAAACCACTGTGAATACCCCACCCTGACTGACATAGCGCAGTGGCTGCTTGTGGCCAAACATCCACCCGCTACCAGAACAACCCACAGAACGGCCCCTCACAGCCAAACATCACAACACATAAGATTCAAGTAGAAATAAACACTTATTCCATATGTCAAAAAACAGCAGGGAATGCACAGTTCATGGGAGGGGGGGTCATGCTGTCTGGAGCAGAGAGTCACACAGTCACAAGAGCTGCAGTTTTTCTATCACTTCTAGCAATAGTGCCACCTGCTGACCACAGCCCTCCAATAACTTTTTTTTTTTTTTTACAATATACTCCTACAGTACCTCAGAAACTCAGTTTTAAAAGATATTTTAAAACTTTATTTCTTTAAAAAATGTATAACCCAGTTCATAATAACAATAATGCACTCCAGGGTGTGGTATGTCATGGGATATCATCACTTCTCAGGTGGGTGACCTCATGTCTCACAACACACCCAAGGTGTTGCTATATCCTGTGATATACCACACCTTCCCATGCATTATTGCATAATTAGCATTGCTTGCTTGGTTTGCACATCTTTTCCTCAGCTGTCTATAGTTGTTCCAGTCAATGTCTTGCCCTATAATTTTATATCTCCAATGTTCTAACATAGTATTGCATGATAGGTACTAAGGTTGCTGTTATCTCATAGCTCAACTCATGGCTGGGGAGATTGTGTGAGACAAATGGGTGCGGGCTGGTGGGAGAGTGGGGCAGGAAATGGGAGTGTAAGGACCTATATGCACCAGACAGGCTGCATTTAGGTAAGGAGGGTACAAGGGTTCTGAAGGATAAACTGGAGGGATAGTTGACAGATAAACTGAATTTAAAGTAAAGATGGAGGAGGGGCCACAGAGGACAAGGCAGTTGGCACCAGGTGAGGGGGACCATTGGGCCTCCCCCCCCAGTAGGTAATCACAAGGAAGGGAGGGAGGGGACATGGGGTCAGAGAAAGGGGAGAGACACAAAAAGATATCGGGGAGCAAAGAGGTAATGGGGTCACACTGGAAGGTGGTATCCTTGAATGAAAGGAGTCTGGCTAACAAGTCAGCAGACCTACAGGCACTGATGGCAGAAGATGAGGTGGACATAGCTGCCATCACAGAGACATGGGCAACCCAGTACACTGGGAGCTCGAGATCCCTGGGTACCAATTGTACATAAAGGACAGAGGAAAGGGAAGGGGTGGTGGAGTGGCGTTATACATAAGGGAAGGGAAGGAATGATTTGCACTAGGGAGGAGGGGGAAGAGAGCGGGGCAGAACCCTATGGGTAATGCTCCAGAACACCAAAGGTAGAAGGATTCGATTGGGGGTGGTGTACAGACCACCTTTACAGGGCATGGAGATGGACAGGGAGCTAGAGGACCAGATCAGGAGGGTAGGAAGGAAAGGAAATGTCATAACAGGTGACTTCAACCTACCTGTAGTACACTGGAGCACCCAGGCTACCTCATGTTACAGGGAACATGTCCTCCTGGATGCTATCCAAGAGTGTTTCCTGACACAGGGAGTCGCAAATCCAACAAGGGAGGAGGCCATACTGGACCTAGTATTGTCAGATGGTGAACATGTCCTGGAGGTAGAAGAGAGGGACTCTTGCGGGAAGTGACCACTGCACAGTGTGGTTTTACATCAATATGGGAAAAGAAGCAGCCAAGACCAAAACGAATGTGGTGGACTTCAAGAGAATGGACTTTGGTAAGATGGATGGCATACTAGTTGGGCACCTTGCAAAGCTCTGACTGGAGATGGATGCAGATCAGAAATGGTCCGTCATTAAGTTGGGGTTGAAAGAGGCCACAAACACTTGCACAAAGGCTCGTAAGAAGAACTCCAGGACCAAGAGACCTAGCTGGTTCAACAGCAATGTGGCAGAGAAAGTGAGGGAAAAGAAGGCATCCTTCCAGAGGTACAAGCATACCTTGAGGGAGAAGGACAGAGAGGTTTGTGCAGAGAAAGCTTGAGAGGCAGGGCGAGTGGTCTGGACAGCCAAAGCTGCAAAAGAACTAAGGCTGGCATAGGGGATCAAGGAGGAAAAGGACTTTTTTTTTTTTTTTAGTTTGTTTTTAACCAGGTATAGCACACTAAGCTGGAAGCTTTTTTACAGGAGCGACCTGGGAGCACAAGGAGGTTAAGTGACTTGCTCAGGGTCACACAGTATGCACATGGAAGCTGTGGGATTCAAATCCAGGTCTGGTCTGCTGGATGTCACCAGATTTGCAGCTCAGAGCCTTAGACCACTGCGCTATACTGCTTCTTTTGGTACATAAAGGAGAGGAGAAGCAGAAGGGATGGGATTGATAGGATAAAGAGGGAAGGAGGATGGGCAGGAAATGGTGAAGATCAGGTGGAGGCACTAAATGAGTACTTTTGCTTTGTCTTCACTAGGGAAAAGGATGGGCTTATGCCACAGTGGAAAACTGGGGGATAGACATGGAAGTGGGGAGGAATCTGATGGGGCAGTTGCAGTTGACAGGGTCTTAAAGGGTCTTAGGGACCTTCAGGTGGACAAGGCACCTGACCCAGATGGACGACTGTGCCCCAGGATCCTAAGAAAACTGGCAGAGGTACTAGCAACCCCCTGTCAGACCTGTTTAACACCTCACTGGAGAAGGGGTGCATGTGGCAGGACTGGAGGACAGCACATGTGGTGCCGCTTCACAAGAGAGATCCCATGGATGAGATGGGTAACTACAGGCCAGTCAACCTAATGTAACCCCCCTATAAATGGGGGTTCCCGAAAAGTCTTCCTTGAGCTTGCTTAAATGCTCACTGCCAGGTTGGTGTCCTGCATTTTAGCAGTTTAAATATATTGCCAGAGAGTGCCTGTATAGCCTCTGTGTACTGTCTCTTTCAGAGCTGCCTGGATTGCAGTTATTATTAATCTGAGAGGAAGCTCTGTTAGAAGATGTATTGTTTGCTGATCATTTGTTAGAGTAGTAATAATGTTGCAGTTTGTTCTAACCTGCCTTCTTTGCAGCATGGACAGTTCTGTTTGTTTCCATGATCTTGGTCCTGGACTGCTGAAACGGGCCAATCAGTACCTTTGGGGACTCTAAAATGAAGCCTGCCTGCAGGGGCTTGGTGGGGCCAAAACTTGTAGGAATTGTAGTCTTGTGCTTTTGGCACCTAAAATAACCCTTTGTTGTGACTGACAGACAGATCAGCCAACTGAACCTTTTAGATCTTGGGGAAAGTCCCACACTGCTTGCAATTTCAGTTAGATCGAAGTTGGGAAGTGAAAAAGTAACAGCTTGAATGATTCAAGCAGCAGCCACGCGTGATTCGCATGGGAGAACTGTGAAAGGCCTGAGTTTTGGTCTGCATGCCTGCCTGCTGTCCTGGAGAGGAACGTGTGCCTTTTTTTTTTGGACTGAAACCAAGCTTGAGAGTGAAGTGAGCCACTGAATTGTGACCAGGCTCTATTTGAAGAAGATCAAGATTTGCTGAATGAGATTGGCCTGTCTGGACTTCCAGCTACCTCTGAACTCCCGGATTGTACAGAGACTCTGTAATTCCGACCGGAGAGCCATTTGCCTGGTACAGTGGAATTTCCTTACATGTGAATGTGCTGTGTGCTTATAGTGGGTTGTGATTTGGTTCCCCACTGTGTGTCGGTGTAACCCCCCTGCAAATGGGGGTTCCCAAAAGTCTTCCAGGAGCTTGCCTGAATGCTCCATGTCTGGGCAGTGTTCGGTTTTTAAACTGTTTAAATGTGGTTCCAGGTGAGTGCTATTTGAGCCTCCACATACTGTCTCTTTAAGAGCTGTCTGCTTGCAGACTTAATTAGTTTGTATGGGGGGGACTGTGTATTTAATGCTCAAATCCCGCCCGAGCTGCTGTCAATTCGCTCCGTTTCTGCCGTCGCTACATGTGCAGAGGGAGCCTTGTTGAAAGATATAACTATTTGCCAGAAATCATTTGGAGTGACTGAGAAAATGTAGTTTGTCTAACCTGTCTTCATTTCAGTACGAACTGTTTCAGTGTAGCTCTTCCATTTTGGTCCTGAACTGCTGAAATGGACCAATCAATGGGGAAGGGTTCCTTAAAATGTAGCCTGTGGATGAATCGGAACTTGGACTCTCAATTTTGAGCCAGCCACAAGGGGATTGTATGGGCAGTGACTCTGGGAAATGTAGTTTTGACCATGGCGCCTTTTTTCACCAACAGAGGGAGTCTCATTGTGAGTGACAGCCGAACCAGCCAACAGAATGGTGTGGAGCTAAAGGAAATGCCCTGCTCTGTGACTGGAAAGATCAGATCAGTTGTGACAGTGAAGAGAGAAGGAGCTCTGTGCTTCTGCGGTGTACAGTTTCATGTGGGAAGCGCATGTGAGGCCCTGAGGTTCGACCTGCAGCCGTTGTAAGTGCCAGTTTAGACTGAATCCAATTTGTGAGGAGAAAGAAGGAAGTCTGAAGAATGGAAACCAGGCTCACCCTGTAGAAGACTGGAGAAATTGCAGAATCACGCTCTGTCTGTCTGTTAGGAACTGAAGCTACTGTTTGTGCTCCCAGGTATTTTGCAGTAATTGCGATCGGGATCGAGGAGCAGCCTGCCTGGTATAGTACTTTCCTTTTACATATGAATGTGCGTAGTGCTTGTGGGGAATTGCTATTTCCAGTCCCCTGTGCTGTGTGCTGTGTGTTGAAGCTGGAAGCAAACCCCAGCTTGTCTCAGACTAAATCTGTTTGCTATCTACTGCAGTGGAGTCCAGTCACAAAGACCTTGTCTCCATGCCCTGTTGTTCTGGCAACCCAGAAGAACATCCACCATCCGGTTCTCAGCTTGGGTATTGTGAGTACAAATCAGGGTATTCCCCTGCAGCCTGTTTTCAGTTACAAGTGTGTCATCTAATTATTGTTATTTCACTTCTTCATGGACTGAGCCGTCCGGTTCCGGGTTACAATTGGGTGTTGTGCATATATTTTCTTCTACAGGGCCTTGTCCATCTGCACCTGCTGGCCAACACCAGGCAATGGACCTTGCTACCCCCCCCCAACCTGGGTACCCAGAGTGTGACTTTTCAGACCCTGCATGCATAACTGTCTGATTAATATAGCTTTTAAGCAAATCAACCTGATTACACTCCTCTCTTGTTCAAGTCCCCTGAATAAATCAGATTTAACTTTGTTTGCATTTAACCTGACTGTGGTTCCAGTTTGTGACAAAAGTATTGTACTGTTGCTATTTGCTGTGCTTAACCTTGTTTTACAGGGGGTCCCCAGGGTCAAGCTAGAGGAACCAGCCCTGGTGGTAAGTGCAAACAGTGTGGGTAATCGGCTGGTGAATAAGGGTCATTGTGAAAGTAATTATTGTATATTGTTCAGGCCACTAGAAGGGACGGGGGGGTCACAGTGTCCTGGAGGGCTGTGCCTAGGTTAGCTTGACCACTAACAACCCTGACCTCGGGGTGGAGGCACCCGTTTCAGTACCCAGGCCCCTTAACCTGCTACTAGCCAAGCAGGCAGGGGTAGTAGCCCTTGGGATAGTGCCACCTAGGGGTTACACTAACCTGCGTAGTGGGCAAGTTAATAGAAACATAGACTTTGATGGCAGATAAGGACTGATTGGCCCACGTAGTCTGCCTATTTCCTACCTATTGGATAAGCTGCAGATTCCAGTTACCCAACACCCTACTTCCTCCTACCCCTCACTAAGACTGCGTTATGCATTCTTGAATTCCCCCACAGTTTTTGACTTCACAACCTACTCAGGAAGGCAGTTCCATGCATCCACCACCCTCTCTGTGAAAAAATACTTCCTCACATTGCCCCTGAGCCATCCCCCATCTATCTTCAAATTGTATCCCCTTGTTCTAGTACATCTCTTTTTCTTAAAGATGCTCCCATCTTGGACGTTGTTGATTCCTTTGAGGTACTTGAAAGTTTCTATCCTGTCCCCACTCTCCTTCCTTTCCTCAAGGGTATACATATTAAGCATTTTTAGTCTCGCTCTTCATATGGCTTCTCTTGCAGACCCAGCACCATTTAAGTTGCCCTCCTCTGGACTGCCTCCATTCTGTCTATGTCCCTGCAGAAATGGGGTCTCCAGAACTGTACGCAATCCTCCAGATGGGGTCTCACCAACTGTCTGTACAGAGGGATGACAACTTCCTGTTTTCTATTGGTGATGTCTTTCCCTATACATCCTAGTATCCCCCAGCCCTCCTTACTGCCTTTTCACTTTGCTTACCTACCTTAAGGTAACCCGATATGACTACCCCCAGGTCCCTTTCCATTTGTGTTGTTGTTAGTACCCTCCGCCCCATTGTGTACTCTTCCCCTGGGTTTTTGTCTCCCAGGTGCATTCCTTTGCACTTTTTTGCATTGAATCTAAGCTGCCATACGTTTGACCTTTCCTCCAATCTTGCCAAGTCCCTTCTCATTCTTTGCACCCCTTCTTGTGTATCAACCCTGTTGCAGATCTTTGCATCATCTGCAAAGAGGCCATTCTAAAGGAAAGGCTGATGAGGTAAATGGTCTCCAGGACAACAGGCAACATGGGTTTGTCGGGGGAGATTCTGCCAAACAAACATGATAGACTTTTTTGATTAGGTCACAGGGTCGTTGGACAGGGGGGCCAGCGGTGGATGTCCCATATCTGGACTTCAGCAAAATGTTCGATTCAGTGCCACATGGCAGGTTGATTAACAAGCTGAGTGACCTAGAAATAGGGGCCAAGCTGCTGAGGTGGGTCAAGAGCTGGCTGCGGGACAAGATCTAGAGAGTGGTGGTATGGGGGGAACTATCCAAACCTAGACCTGTAACCAGTGGGGTCCCACAGGGCTCAGTACTTGGACCAATGCTATTCAACATCTTTATTGGTGACATAGCAGAAGGAGTCAAAATTAAAATCTGCCTATTTGCAGACAATACTAAATTCTGTGGGAGGGTGGACACAGAGGAGGGAAGACAGGAGCTCAAGGAAGAGCTAGCTAGGCTAGAGAAATGGTCAGGTATCTGGCAGTTGGGATTCAATGCCAAGAAATGCAAGGTCATGCACCTGGGAGCTAGGAACCCAGGGAGCAGATACTGGCTGGGGGACATACAGGTGTCCATCTCAGAGGAGGAAAAGGATCCAGTAGTGCTGATCAGGGGTGACATGAAACACTGTGCAGTGCTGTAAGGTAGCAGACAAAGCAAATAAAATGCTGGGCTACATCACCAGAGGGATCACCTCTAGGAGGGAGGAAGTTATTCTGCCACTGTACAGGTCATTGGTGAGACCACACCTAGAATACTGTGTATTGTTCTAGTGCCCTTATCTGAAGAAAGACATCAAGTTACTGGAGGGCGTCCAGTGGAGAGCGACCAAAATGATCCAGGACATGGGGAACAAAACATATGAGGAGAAGCTGCGGGAGCTCAGCTTGTATTCCCTGGAGGGCAGAAGGGAAAGAGGGACATAATAGAAACCTTCAGTTACCAAAAGGGTGTAAACAGGGCTGGATCAGAGGGCATCTTCAATTTAAAAGGTGAGGGTACAATAAGGGGGCATAGCCTGAAACTAGTGAGAGGTAAATTTAAGAAGGAATTGGGGAGGCACTTTTTCACTGAAAGGGTGGAGTCAGAGTGGAACGAGCTGCCAGAGAAGGTAATATCAGCGAATATGGTGGTCAGTATCGGGGGGGGCAGGGTGAAAAATACAATTAGAATGGGAGGAATCAGTACTGAGAAGTGGAAAGGGGGATGGGGTGAGGTGGATGACTCCTTGAGGTAAAGGAGAGGGGGGGGCAACTCCAGGGAACTAGACAGCTGCACACTCAAGCAGATTTGATAGACCAGTAAGGCCTGTTTTTGCTGTCAATTTCATATGTTTCTATGTATGTTTGTATCTATTTCTGGTAATTTTGTCTCATGTATACAAGTTAAGATGGAACATGCTTATTAGTTTTTATTGATTAATTAGTTCATTTTTCATGTAATCCAAGCCTAAGTTTACTCTAAGTATTAGTTGAGTTTCTTCCAGCTTATACCTCCCATGTTTCGTTTCGTTTGGTCAGAGTTTGCATGTTCAAATGCTCTAATACTGAGTAGCCACAGTGGTGGTCTAGTTATACTGCAGTTTCAGGTGCAAAATGTTGTTTTACGAAGACTAAAGACATCTGAGTATACTTCAGTTGAGAGAAGAAGTTTGCAAGTACTGTATTCAGTCTCAGCAAGATGCATATTGGGTTATGTATTCATTATGATGGGGGAGTTCATGCTTTGGTTAGAGTTTTTCTCTTTCCCAGATTATTGCAAGATCCGACAATTTACTAACCCAGACCATCTTAGAGTGTCCCATGATAATTATTTCACAAGAAAAGAGTGTGTCCAGCATTACTGAGACTTGATCCTGGTAAGCTGGGCGAGGTAGGGACCCAGGGAGGTTTGTAGAGACAACTTACAGTAGATAATAGATCCCTACTTCAATTTGAATGGTAAGCTTCAAATAAAAGTTTTAGGTGTTATATCAGTTTGGTATTGTTAGCATTGATGTGCTGAAAATGTATTACTGGTATAGATAGCCATACCACCACCTCTGCCTTGCAATCTGCCCTTTTCAAAGTGGGTATATCCGTTTAGTATTACTGTATATCATTGTTATAGGTTATAAGCCATGTTTCTGTAGTGGGCATGGCATTTGGTTTATGAATACTGACCCATACCCTTAGGTTCCACATGCTAGGTAATAATCTTATTATGTTTACTAAGCTATGCATTTTGGCTCTCAGGCCAAAATCAGAACTTGTTCTGAACCCTTGGATATTTGTCCTGGCCAAATTTCCCCCATTCACTAAAAATATCTGGTTCAATGTCAGTTGGCATCCATCTGTGTCCCCCTCCCCCCAGGTCAAGGCTGAAAATAGGCAGAATTGTCTAGTCTTCCTTTCCTGGTCAACAAAAACTAACTAAATAAATAAATATTACTAGTGTTGACGGATCCTCTGTGATGATTGCTGTCTCTTTTTAATATCTGGGATTCGCTCTTGGTCCTCAGCTAGGTCTCGCACTGCATATCCACAGTGTATGTAAGGCAGTAAATTGCAAGCTGGGCCTGGCTTATAGGGCCAAATCCATCCTTATACCAGTGGTGCGCCTTGCCCTGGTTAAAGGAGTGCTCCTTCCCACCCTTTGTTATGAGCACCTTACTTTTATTCATGCTGCTAAGTCCACTTTGTCTAAGTGGAGTGTTGTCTATAACAGTGTATGTTGGTTTGCGGTCTCTGCTGCTCATCTCACTCATCACTGGGAGCTCTATAATAAATTAGAAGGGTTGTCTCCAAGGAATTATCATATCTTTGTGCCGAGTCACTTTATTGATAAGGTTTTCAGAACTGCCAACCCTCCTGTCTTGGTGGAGCAATTAAAGATAGTCTGTGCGATTCCCCATATGATTATTTCAACAGTTACCATGGTTGTGCAGAAATTGATTAAAAAGGATACATTTAGAAAAGGACATTAATAAGACATTGAAAACTACTTTTTAAATTGGGATAAGGAGGCATCCGTTTTGTGGACAGGAAGGGTGTTGTGATGATGTCACTGCTTCACCAGTGTTAACAGTGTGCAGTGCAGCAGGTGAGAACAGTTCAGCTGTGCTGTTAGGGATCCTGTTATATTCTGAAGAACACCCTGGATTTGATGTTTGGCAGAGGGTAACAAAAATAATTCAGTGCTTTTTTTTATGGTTTAACAGGACCCCTGTCTGTAGGAGCAGTTTATTTTAACCTGCTTCATTGCACACTGTTAGAGCTGGTGAGGCAGTGACATCATTACAGCACCTTTTTTGTCCACAGAATGGATTCCTACACATCACAATTTAAAAAATATTTTTCTGTCTTACCAAAGACATTTTCCAAATATAATTCAGCAGTTTACATACTGGATCGTCATAGTACCCTTTACAATAATTATACAGGGAATCGTACGGATTCCCTTTAAGGACTGTTAACTCAACGTACCCCCTCAGGTCTAATGATTCATCTTTGTTCTTTGTTCCAAAAACCCGCACGGCTGTGGGAGACCAGGCCTTTTATGCCTGTGCACCTAGGTTATGAAACTCCCTCCCAGTGCCTATTCGTTGTGCCACCTCCCACTACATTTTTAGAAGGTCCTGATGGGATCACCTGAACTCTAACTCTGCCTGTAATTGCACTTAATCCCGGTATCTCCTCCCTCCAATTAGTGGTGGACTTGATTGCTTAACATGGTCTACTCAGGTCCATGCCTGTATATAATTGTTCCCTATGTATATACTGTTTAAACTGCTGTGATCTTTAATCTATTGTCACTTTACCTATATGCTGCTGTCTTCACTGTTAAAGTTTGCCTTTCCTGTATATCTTTTGTAACCTCCCAGGTTGTACCTGAAAAAACATATATATATATATATATATATATATCTATAGAGAGAGAGAGATCGTCACCTCCTGAGTCATACCTGAAAAAAGGCATATATCTGTCTAGTGTGCCTACTCGGTCAATATGCTGTATTTTTCAGACGAAAAGGTGCTCAAGAACAAGGGGACATGCTATGAAGCTGGAGGAGGGTAGATTTGCGAGAGATGTGAGGAAGTACTTCTTCACAGAGAGTGGTGGATTCTTGGAACAGCCTTCTAGCGAAGGTGGTAGGGGCAACAGAACAGTGGTGGGGTTCAATAATATTATGGGATAAGCACAGGGGATTCATAGTCTGTAAACCGATGATTTAATAAATAAATAAATAGTGACAAGGAAGGGGGAGAGGGAGAAAGAGCTGTTGATTGGGCACAGTCTTTGACAACACTGTAGGTAGGGAGAAATGGGTGATTGGATGGGCCAAGCGATCCTTATCTGCCATCGGATTCTATGTTTCTATGTTAGTAAAAGCTAAATAAATAAAAGTAATCAATATTTTTTTAGTCCTGTTGCAACATTTTTGTTTGGTATTTCATCAGACTATGGGATGGAGGCTCACGGTTGCCCTGCATATCAACACAGCACAGGAGAAGTGTAATACAGACATGTTTGAGGGTAGACATAATAGCATTTACTTTTCTAGCTCAATGAGGCTCACAGGGAAGTGATAAAGGAAAAAAAATAACCATACTCAATGAGTCCCAGAGTCCTTTTAATGTTAAAGTGGAACCCTCAGCAGTAAGAACCCTTCACTCAAGTGTGGAGCAAGTCCCAATTTGCAGTTTGTGTGCAAAAGTATTTTTTTTTTTACTTACTGTTTAGTGCTGATCTTGCAGACTCCAAAGCTGACATTTGCTGTACCTAGAAATACCAGACTCCTCAGCAGCTGACGTCAGAGCTGGGTCGCAGCAGTGGGAGATTTAATAGCCAGAAGTGCATGTTAGAATTTTTATGGGCTCTGATGTTTTTGTTTTCTGGTCCCACAGTCCTCACTGGGCTAAGTAGGGTTACATAGGACAGTACTTAGCCCCGGATGAACAGCAGGAGTGGCAAACATCTGATCGGAGGTTATAAAAGCTCTAACATGCACTAAAGACTATTGAATCGCTCACTGCTGCAGCCCAGCTATGACATCAGCTGCAGAGGATTCTTGGATTTCTCTTTACAGTAAGTGTCAGCTTTGGAGTCAGCAGGATCAGCCAGATATGATCTCCCATACTGCAGTAAACAGTAAGTGAAAAAATGTTCCTGCACACAAAGTGAAAATTGGGACCAGCCCCACAGCTGGGTGTGGAGTTCTTAGTGCTGACCATTCCCCTTTAAATCATGTGGGGGTGAGTCCAAACAGGAAACTGGTCAAAGTAAACACAAAATAGACAAATCCTATGGATCTCAACCTCTGTGAACTTTATTTTCCTTTGTGGTAACATTCATGTGATCTTCTTAAATAAAAATAAATTACTCACCTATAACCGTAGTTCTAGGAATGGTACGTGGTTCACATCCCCACTCTGGCAATTCCACTGGAATGCAGTGATTGGTCAGAATGTTTTTAAGCTAAGCTTCTCCCATCACCTGGTGGTATATCCCCAAATCCACCTTGTGACATCAGATCTTACACGCAGAAAGCTGGATTAGGTGCCACTTGCTTGAGGAGGCCAGATGGGTTGTGTGGATGTGAACCATATACCTTTCCTAGAACTATGGTTACAGGTGAGTAACCTGTTCTACTAGGGGCATGGATATGGTTCCCTTATCTACAATCTGGTGGACTCCTAGCGATTCTCTAAGAGGAGGAGGCAAGGCGCACACGCTTAGTTGGCAAACAGAGACTAGAGAACTGAGGTCACAAAGTGTGCATTCTGGCACTTGAGGTTGATGCGGTAATGTGAAATGAAGGTGTGTGCTGACATCCCAGTAGCAGCCCTACAGATCTCTTGAATGGGTACATCCCTGGAAGCAGCCATCAAGGCAGTGGTATGTGTGGTGGAATAAGCCCTAATCCCTATGGGAGGCTCCCAACCATCCACCCTATAGCAGAGGTTTAATGCAAGATGTAATCCACCTTGCAGTTATCCACTTTACTGCCAGTAACAAACAGCTTGTGCGCCTGTTCCCAGACTTCAGCTGTACGTTCCACATAATATGAAAGCGCTCTCCACAGGTCCAGGGTATGGAGCCTTCGATCAACCTCTGAAGAGGGCTTGGTAAAGTATACTGGTAAGTTAATCACCTGGTTATGGTGAAACTCCAATACTACCTTCAGGAGTAACTTCAGGTTGGGTGAAAGATGAATTTGTCCCTGTGGAAGACCGAATAGGGATAGTCCACTGAGAGTGCCTGGAGCTTCCCAATCCTTCCGGCAGATGTAATTTTCACCAGGAAGGCTGTGTTCTATGACAGGTGTGACAACTCACACCTGTGCATCAGTTCAAAAGACTTGCCCTTGGGCATAGCCAGGACCAGCAGTAAGTCCCACGGTGGAGGTAGTTCATGCACCATAGGGGACAAGTGATCAGTGCCCTTGAAAAAGCACCTGACCATCTTCTTCTGGGCCACCATCAGCATGCCAGCCCATGCCTGCTTTCAGAAATGGCTGCCAGGTGCACTTTAAGGGTCATCACTCGGAGTCCTAGCTGGGAAAGGGACCGGAGGTAGCCCAGAATGCTAGCCACAGGACAGGCAAGGGGATCAAGCTCCTTGCTGTAACATTGGATGGAAAAATCTCTTCCATTTTAAGGCATGGCATCTATGACTCAATTCCTTCTTGGAGGCCTCCAGAACATGGAGAATATCCTTGGAAAGACCTAAGGCCTGCAACTCTAGATGCTCAGGAACCAGGCTGTGAGGGGCAGAGACCTGAAGGTCTGGGTGCAAAAATGTCCCCTGAAATCTGATCAGCAGGTCTGAGCAGAAAGGCAGTCACCACAGAGGCCTGCTGCAGAGTCTGAGAACATCCAAGTACTAGAACTGCCTTGGCCAGTTTGGAGCTATCAGGATCATCCACACCTTGTGCTTTCTGACCTTGACCAGAACTCTGTAGATCAAGAGGAATGGGGGAAAGGCATACACAAGGCCTGGGGTCCAGGGCCTTGTAAAGGCATCCCCCGTCAGTGTTCTGGACTGTGTGTGTGTGGGGGTGGGGGGGGGGGGCACAAAACAGCCTCAGTTTGGCATTCCCCAAGGAGGCAAACAGATCCACCAAGGGTGGGTTCCACAGGGAAAATAGGTGGTTCATCACGTCCTAGAGACCACTCATGTGACATCTCTCCTAACCACCTGAGAATGATGTCTGCCAGCTGATTATTCTGCCATGCAGCGTGACTCGCCAGTCCAGGTGTGGAGTGGTGTAGTAGTAGTAATCTTTATTTGTTTGTGGTGCCCTTCCCTGGAGGCTCAGGGGACCATTACAAAAAAGTGAAATACAAAAACATTATCATGTATAACTACATTAAACAATACCCACTAAAATTAGACAGAAATAAGCAATAACAGAATGCATATATACAGAAGGTGAAGACCAATTGAACACCAAATGCCTGCATAAATAGAAAGGTTTTCAGACCCTTGTTTTATTTATTTATTTTATTTATTGAAATGTTTCACCAGGAAGGCACACTGAATAACATGTTACTCGTCTCCTGGTGCGACTGGGGGGTAACAACTGGATGAAGAATTACGACATACAGTTTACCATTTAACATATCTGAGAAATTAAACATTCAACTACATTTGTAACAAGACATACAGTTAAAAAATATAAATAATCATACAATCGGATTTGTGACATAACATACAGTTAAATATATCATACCTGTGGAATGTGCATTTAATTATAGGTGGCATATCTGAGGAACATAGTACAGAAATGTTATGTAAACTTGGAGTCAGATCCTTACAGGAATGGATCACAGTTAACAGACAGATCATTTATCAGTTATTGAATGAATGAGGTGCAGTGAGGGGACATCAAGGAGGGTAGAGTGGTAGACAGGGGAAACCAGCTGGGGGAAGGAGAGGATAACGATGGGGGAAACATTACCAGAGCAAAGTGAGCAAAAAATCAATTGTGAAGGGCAAGTTAACACAGGGCTAGTGCAATCTGGGAGCACCTCAGACAGAACTAAACGTGCACGTTATTAGCTCAAGTGAACTAATTACTTTATTTAAGTGCAGGGAGTAGAGAGGGGGGCAGGAGGGAGGTGGGGTTAAGGGATAGTGTAGGGAAGGATGAGTCATAACTGGAACTGGCTCCTTCAGAGTGTGAAGATCACTGCCAGTGATGGAATGAGGCGAGGACTTAGAATAAGGAGCAGGAGTAGGGTAGGCAAGAACAAGTTGGGTAGAGATAGAGGGGATGGTAAAGGGAAGGAGAAGGAGGAGGAAGGTTGGGAGAAACCTGCCTAACATTAGGCCTCTTTAGGATGCTGAGAACCCTGCCAGAGAGCAGAGATAAGCGAGGACGAGTTAGGTAGAAAGGATGGAGGGGAAAACAGAGGGAAGGAAGAGTCATTTCCTAGTGCTGGAACCTCTCCAGGATGCCAAGAACCCTGCCGGGGGCAGAGCTAGGTGAGGAAACGGGAAGAGAGAAAAGAAAGGATGAAGGGAAAGGAGGGAAGAGAAGGGAAAGAAGAAGCTCTCCTAAGACTAGGCCACTCCAGGATGCTGAGAACCCTGCCAGAGTGTAGAATCAGGTGAGGACTAGTTGGGTAGAAAGGATAGAGGGGGAGGGGAGTGAAGGAAGAGTAATTGCCCAGTGCTGGACCCGTCCAGGATGCGGAGAACTCTGCCAGGGGATAGAATTAGGAGGACAAGTTGGGCAGAGGGACATGGGGGGATAGAAGAGAAAAGGGAAAAAAAGGAGGAAGGGAAGAAAATTACCTGAGAGTAGACATCACCAGGGTGCTAAGAATCCTGACAGAGGGCAGATTGAGTCGAGGACAAGTTGGGTGGGGGGCTTGCCCGGTGCTGAAGACCCTCCAGTATGCTGAGAACCCTGCCAGAGGTCAAAACTAATCAGGGACAAGTTGGTAATGGAAGGTGGTTGGGGGTAGGAGTGAGGGGGTAAGCAGTGAAGGGAAAGGAGAGCATGCTGAGAAGCAGGCTTGGGGGGAGGAAGGTTTAATAAGAGATGTGAGTCATGGAGAGGAGCAGAGGTACAGAAGGACGGCTAAGGAGGGTTAAAGCAGGAGCAGTTAGATGAGAGAAAGTTGTGTAAGGCAAAGGCAAGGGAGTAGTAGTAGTAGTAGGAGGAGGAGTGCCGTATTTGGGGGGAGGGAGTTCCAGATTTGTGGGAAATGATGAGTGAAGCCTGACTGACTGATGAGAGTGGTTCGACGGGCGACCAACAAAGTGCGAGTGTCAGAGGATCTGAGGGAGTGGGGGAGGGGGAGAGAGTGAACATGAGAGGTAGGAGGGAAGTTCTCTTAACCAAATTTAGAAGTGAGTTTGGCACAATGAGTGAGATACCTGTCGGCAAGCGGGGAAAGGGAGAAGGCATGGTAGAGGTCACAGTGATGTGTACATGATGGAGCATCAAGGACAAAATGACAGAAGAAGTTAGAGTGTCCAATCTGGTTAGGGAGGATTTGAGAGTGGCACCATAGACTACATCACAGTAGTCGAAAATGTAGAGGATCATCTTCTGGACTAGTTCATGCTGCGCTGTAGGAGGGATGCAACTATGGTTCCTGAATAAGGCACCAAGTTTGGGGTGCAGTTTTTTCAGGATGGCATCAATGTGGCCAGAGAAGTTGAGGTATTGATCCAACCAAACCCCAAGGTATCTGAATGAGGAGGTGTACTCTAGGATTGTCCCATCAAGAGTATGGGAAGAAGGTAAAGGGTGGAGCCTAGAGAGCCTCTGCCTAGTGCCAAAGGTCATGGAGCCAGTTTTTTTGGCATCTAGGAATAGTTGGTGTGAGGCAAACCATAGCTGAACCTGGTGGAAGCATGCTGAAGGGTGGTTGCTACATCAGCAGGGCATTTGCCAGAGAAGAACAGGACAGTTTTGTCAGCATATGTATGGATAGAGGAAGAGGGGGAGCATACTAAGGGCAAGTCATTTAGGAAGATGGAGAAGAGAATGGATCCAAGCACTGAACCCTGTGGGACTCCTGTGGAAATAGGGAGGGGGGAGAGATTATTTATTTAAGAGTTTTACCAGGAAGGCATACTGAGCAGGGTACCGCTCAATTCCAGATGTGTCCTGGGGGAAAGGGGACAGTGAAGCATACAGTAAAAATTAGATTGAGCAATACAGTTGAGTATACAATTAGAACAAGTTAGTAGACACAAGGCAGTTGTAAATCATATACAAGGCAGTTGTGAAATCATATACAGATCTAGATATATAGAAGAAAAGTTCAAATTAGCATAAGAAGGTGTGAGTGGCAGAGGAAAAGCCAATAAATACATATGCAGAAAAAACAAAAAAACAGTCTGGGAGCAGCATGTGTGCACAAATTGTGTTCAACTAAATGGTCATATGTATGTCTGCTGCAGAGTGCATAGAGCACTAGTTAAGGGGATCCTGGATCTTGATTTGACTTGATTGTGTTCTGCCTGAGAGGTAAGCTCTAAACCAGTTTTGGGCAGAAGTAGACAACCCAGCAGCAGTAAGGGAGTCAAGAATTATGGCATTGGAGACTGTGTTGAAAGCCTTGGCAAGATCGACAAAGATGGCAGAGGTAATGAAGCCATTATCCATCCCAGTGAGGATAGAGTCAGTGAGCCTGAGTAGGGAGGTGGTAGTGGAGTGGTTCCTCTGAAAGCCAGATTGGAACGGGGTGAAAAAGGAAGAGTCATCGAGGAAGGATGTTGGTTGAGAGAGGACCAGGTGTTCTCGGAGCTTAGCAAGGGCAGGGAGGAGGGAGATTGGGTGAAAATTTGCAGGGGAGGAGGGGTCACCACCCTTTGGGAGAGGGAGGACCACCACATGCTTCCAGGATGAAGAGACAGATGAGGATGAGAAGGAGTGATTTAGGGTTAAGGAGAGAGGGTAGGCTATAGCAGAAGCTGAAAGGTAGAGGAGTTTAGGGTCAAGGTCATCTGGTGATGAGCCTTTAGAAGGATTAAGAGGGAGAAGGGCTGTTAGTGTTTCCTCTGGGGAGACAATAGAAAAGCAGAAGGAAGAGTGGTCACGGAGGGGTTGAGTGCTGGGTGTGGGAGGATGAAGAGGGGGTGAGGTTAGAGGGGAGGGACTTTAGAAGTGCTGTGGCATGGGGGGTATAATAAGAGTTAAACTCTTGGACCACTGCGCATGGTTTGGAGACCAATGAGTTGTTTATTTTAAGCACTTAGGGAGGCGGATGTGAAGGAGGGGAGGATAGGGTGTGGACCACTTTCCAGAATTTGGAGGGGGAATTGATGTTTTTGAGAAAAGAAGATTTAAAATATTCAGACTTGGAAAGTCTAGTAACTTTTGCACAGGCATTTCTTAACATGTGATACCTAGCATAGTCTGGGGAAGCTGAGAGGCCTTATGTTTCCTCCAAGCTTTGTCTCGCTTCCTGAGACAGGTCAGTAACTAGGGGGAGACCCAGGGATGATGGTTGCCATGAACTCTAGTGCATTTAAATGGAGCGTAGGAGTTCCATGTAGTTAGAAATTTATCTTTAAAATAAGCGAGGGCTTAGTCAATGGAAGGGGCAAAGGCAATAAGGCACCAATCGGAGCTGCCCAGTTTATTAAGAAGGGGATTAAGGTTTAAGGAGCTGAAGGAGCGGAGTTGCAGAATTTTGTGTGGCGGTTTTGGTCTATGGACTTTCCTGACGACAAAGATTGAGTGATGATCACCCATCTGGGAGGATGCCTGATTTAATGACTTGGTGGGGGAGAGAGGTGAGAGCCCAGTCTATCAGGGAGTGTTTAAGGGTTTTATGATTTAGGTGGGTTGGTTCCAGGATGAGTTGGGAGAGATTGAGGGCTGTGATGTCATTACATGTCTTGGCAGTTGTTGGTGATAGCCAGTTTATGTTTACATCACCCAGGATGTGTAGCTCGCCTTTATGTGAGAGGGAGGTTATGGAGGTAATGAGATCCAAAGTATCGGATGCTGTGGAGCCAGGTTGACAGTAGATGCCAGCTATGAAGACAGGGGAGAAAAAAGGCAGGGTAATGTTTACTACACGTGCTTCATAGGTGGAGGATAATGAGGATGATGGAATGGTTGTGAACTGAAGTGAGGACAGGATATACATGGCTACTGCGCTACCCCTGCCAGTCCTGTTCTACCTGATTATGGAATAATCTGGGATACTAATGGCGAGATCAGGTATTTTAGCGTTTAACCAAGTTTCCATTAAAATTAGAATCTCAGGTGTGAGGGAGATTACCATAGGATGTAAAAGGTCAGTTTTTGAGATGAGATGCAGATGTTTAAGTGGAGGATTTTCAGGCCCTTGGGGAGGGCAGAAGGGGTGGGGAAAGTTGGTACGTTAGTGGAAGGACTGCAACTGGCCGGGGTGGGTGTAGTGGGGCCAGGATTGGGATGAACATTTCCTGATGTGAGTAAAAGAAGTGCTGTTATGAGGGAGTGGAGTTTAGGGCATTTGTGGCGATCTGAGGATGTTGGAAGGATTTAGGGGGGTGCTAGGTGAGATGAAGATAAGGCAGCGAAGGAAAGCTAGGTGGCTAGGGGCTGGGAATAGAGTAACAGGGGGAGGGAAGTGAGATCAGAGTATTTGAGGGGATGTAGGAGTTATGGCAAGGATAAAGGTAGGGGCTAGGAGAGTGGAGAGGAAAGTTGAGAAAGGTTTATTGGACTGAGGAGAGTACGGAGCTGAGGTAGATAAAACTGATAGGAGCATTAGAAGGAGGGGAAGTGATGAAGGAATGGTGGGCATATTGTATGGATCGGGGGAGCAAAAAAGTATCAGGCTACACTAATCAGCAGCAGGGAGTAGATCCGTGGCACTGGCAGAAGTAAAGTGACTGTGAGTAACGGTGGACAGTAACAATTACCAGCAGCAGCAAGTTAATTGAGTTGTTGCCCTCTAGTGGCTTTGCAGTATAATTTGCAAATGGGAAAGTAGACAAAAAAAAATAAAATACAGAGCAGTAAATACAACCCAGCAATATAAAAGTTTGTGCAAACTAAGCAGCTTAGGTAGATGAAAGCAGTAGCGAATAAGAGGGCAGGAGAAAGGTGAAGTGTCCAGTCAAGGCTGAGGAAGTAAGATACAGAACCAAATCAGCCAGTGGAGACAGAAAACACAGTTTAAATGCCTCCATGGAAAGGGCTTCTCTCAAAGTCCTGGGCAAGGAATTCCAGAGGACTGGGGCTGCTTCTTCAAATGCCCGGTCCCCAGATGATTTTACTATTGCCTGAGGGACTACCAGGAGGACTTCCTTGGAGCAGAGAGAATACACAGGTATGTGAGGATGCAGGAGCTCTAACAGGCAGCCCAGGCCCAGCCCATATAGGGTCTTATAGGTCAGCAGACTGACTTCAAAGGAGATATGCCACTTCACCAGCAGCTAGTGCAGATTGTGCAGCACTGGCGACACATAACCAGACCTAGAAAGGCCCATCAGTAGCTTGGCAGCTGCATTCTGCAGCTACTTCAGGCATCACAGCGCATCTCCATTTACTCCACAGTATAGAGCATTGCAGTAGTCAAGCCTCAAAGTCACGAACACATGTATCAGCAAGGCCAGTTTATCAGGCGGGACAAGGGATTTGATCTGGCTGATAATCCATAGATGGTAAAAGCCACTCCGGACCCCTGCCAACACCTGAGCCTCCAGTGTTGGCCATTATCCAAAATGACCCCCAAATTTTTCACCTCGGTGGAAGCCAATAACCTAGGTGGGTTGCGCCAAAGCCTAAACTCCCTCTCGGTGGCCTCCACTCCACCCACCTTGACCCGGCTCAACCACTAGCACTTCAGTTTTGTCTGGGTTCAGTCTCAAGCAGCTTGATGACATCCAAGTCTGAATCTCGGTCAAGCACTTATTTAGCACAATGACTGCACCTGATGTCCTAGATGTGAAGGACAAGTACAGCTGAATATCATCAGCATAATGAGGAAACCCAAGCCCATACCACCTAATGGTCTTACCCAGAGGCAGCATATACAGTACACTGCAAACAACATAGACAACAAGACTGAGCCCTGGGGTATGCACTCCACAGGATAGAGCCATGGGGTGCGAGGGGTATTCTCCCAACAGTATCCTCTGGGTCATGTCCTTTAGGTAGGACTCAAACCAGCTGATGACTTAGTCCTACGTACTCCCTCAGCCAGTCCAGCAGCAGCCCATAGTCCACAGTGTCAAGTGCTGATGAGAGATCAAGGAGAATGAGAACTGACTGCTCTCCTCTATCTCTCGCCCTGAGCAAGTCATTGTGCATCCAAACCAGCACAGTCTCTGTGCTGTGCATTAACATAAACCCAAACTGTTGGGGCTTATAGATGTTAAAGGTGATAAGGTGGCCGGCCCGGTGGCACTGAGGGTTGAGGCGCTGGATGCCACACCTCATGCCACGCCGGTGACCCGGGTTCGGGAACAAGCCTGGGTCGTCGGAGGTCAGCCGGGGGGGGGGAGGACTAGAGCAGGCTGCCGGCTGGGGGCCCTCTACCTCGGGTTGAGGTTGCAGGTTCCCTCGGAGCTTGGCTGTCCCCTGGTGGAGGCCGGAGAAGTGGCATCACTCCGAGGACCTTCAGCGTTAGGCCGATCGGGGAGGGAGGAGGAGACCCCATCTAGAGCCGTGGTGCACATGTGCACCTCCACGCACATGCGCTGTCACTTCTGGGGGTCTCGGGAGTAACTACGTTCCTGGGAGAAATGGAGAAAAAAATTGGGGCCCACCAAGGATGATGCCTCCGGACCAGCTCTGGGGATCTGCCGGGGCGTGCATGGCGCTACAAGCCCCCGAAGGACCCCGAGACTGGTAGGTTGGTGGACGGCGATGGTAGGACCTGCCACAGCAGGATACAGAAATTAAAAAAAAAAAAAAAAAAGGTGGTAAGGTGTGCCTCAAACTGTATCGCAATCACCTTCTCAATAACCTTTCCCAGAAAGGGAAGGTGAGAGACAGGTCGGTAATTTGTCAAGACGTCTGGGTTCAGTAATGGCTTTTTCAGAAGAGGCTTCACCAAAACACTTTTCAGCGACTTCAGAAAAAAAAACTCTGATAAGGAGCACCGGGCAGTCTCAGCTAACACCAGGCTGAGATGCCCAACACAGCTCACCAGTAGTCACATTGGGCCTGGATAGATTACAGAATGTTGGCTGCAGCTCAGAGATCACCTCACACACCTCATCCACCATCACAGGTTGGAACTCCCCCTAGGACCAGTGAACATGACCCTGAGCTCCCAGGCTCCACTCTGCTGGGCTATGATGGCCCATTTGGGGTGATACCAGCCTTAATGGAGGACACCCCATCCAAGAAGAATCAAGAGAACTCCTTGCATTTCGCAAGTTAAAAGACTCTCATGGGCTCTAGACAGGCTGGATGTAAAAGCCTGTCTACTGTCCGAAAGAGCTGAGTCAATTATTTCTTCCCAGCTGCAATCTCCCTAGACAGAAAAGCCCCCTTCTTTCCGGTGATTCCTTTCTGATAGTCATCATAGTGAGACATCAGAACCAGTTTGTCCTCCTGGGCCCTGGATCTCCTCCAGCAATACTCCAACTTTCACCCTCTGCTTTTCATCACCCACAGCTCACCATCAAGCCACGGTGAGCCATGGCGCAACACCAGCGGGTGTACACAGACTGGTGCTAAGAGGTCAAAGGGCTCCATAACGGCCGCATTATAAGCTGTCATTGCTGCCTCCAGTCCCCCAGTGCATGCCTTCAACACTTCTGAGATGTCCAGCATGCCAAAAGTCCCTCTTCGTGAAGCCCTCTCAAAGTGTGGAACTGGACAACCTCCACAGGTGACGGACTACAAGGGGGGGACCCTAAAACTGAACCTAATACTGCAGTGATCCAACCAAGGGACCAGATCAGTCTCGACATTGTCAGTCTTGAGCCCCAGCAAGAATTTCAGATCCAAGTTGTGGCCCTGTTGGTGGATTGCAGAAGTAATCACTTATGCAAGGCCCCGAGTTTCCATACTCTGGAGGAAATCCTGACCAAAGTGTGAAATTCTGTCGTTGACCCAGGTGTTAAAGTCACCAAGAATAGGCCAGCCCAGTGGCACTGGATGCCACAACTAGTGTTTCGCCAGCGACCTGGGTTTGGGAAAGAACCCAAGTTGTTGGGGGTCAACTGGGAGGGGAGGGGAGGGTGAGGAGCGAGACTGAGCCACCACAAGGCAGCGCTCTCTTCCTGGGAGGGCTTGATAGCTCCCCGGTCACTGGCCGCCGCTTGGTGGAGAATGGATGGTGGCACCAACTCGAGAGAGCTCTGGTGGTAGCCAGGGGGTGGTGTGGAAGGGGTTGCGCCAGTGTCATGGGGTGTGCGTGCACCTCCACGCACACATGACGCCTCTTTGCTTGGCCCCGGTACCAGGGGAGAAAACTGCAAAAACCCATAAAATAAAAAAAAAGTCACCAAGAATAAGCTATCTTGACAACTCTAACACCCTACCAGCGATGAAAGCCACAATTTCCTGCAGAAACTCCTCCTTTGCTCCTCAGAGGTCAGTACATGAGGAGGATCCTGCAACCTGCACCTGGACCCCCATGCACAGCAATGCATTCAAACGATGTGGTGTCCCCTACTGCATGCACCACCAGGTTCAGTTCAGATTTAAAGCAGATGGCCGCCTACGATCCTTCCTTGAGCAGTGAACCACCGAGAACCCTGCTTGGACCAGTGACTCCAGTACTGGACCAAGATTGTCTCACAGTCAGATCTCGGTGATGCAAGCCAGATCAACTGAGGAAAGAAAATCCACTATCCCGACACAACAGAAGGGAGTGTGTGTGCTGTCCTGTCTGTTCAGGTAAATGTGGTCATGGTGTTGTTCATCTGGACCTGAACGATCTGACCCCTGACTAGTGGAGCAAATTCCATTAGAGCCAGGCACACTGCATGGGGCTCTAGAAGGTTTATGTAGTGATGGTACTCCCTTGGTGACTGGAATCAGTGGGCCATGTGGTCTCCCAGGTGTGCTCCCCACACTACCAGAGATGTGTCTATCACCAGCATGATGGTCGGCTCTGGGCGGACAAATGAGATTCATTCCTCTAGATGTTCTGGGATCAGCCACCACTGGATGGCATCCCACGTTGGCTGTGTCACCATGACCAGCTGGTCCAAGTGGTCTAGACATTGGGATCACTGATGAGCCAGCTCTCACTGAAGGTGGTGCATCTGCTAGAGGGCCCAGCGGACCATGCTGGTGCAGGATGCCATGTACCCAGCAGCCGTAGGAAGTCCTGGGCAGGGCGAAAGAGTCCAACCAGAAATGATCGAGCAAAGGAGGTAGATCCTATGCCCGGTCCACCAGGAGGTGGGTCTTGGTCTGCAGGGAGTCTAGTTCTACCTTGATGAACTTGATCGCCTGCTTTATTACTGGTTTGGACTCATCTGGGTTGACCAACAGGTCCAAGTGTCAGCAGGTCTGGAGAGCCAGGTCCGTGGATCTCTCCGTGGCCTCTCTGAATGGACTGGTTACCAGTCAGTCATCCAGGTAGAGGTACACTCTGACCCCTAGGCACCTAGGTGGGCCACCACCACTGCCAGGCTTTTGTTGAAGACATAGAAACATAGACTCTGATGGCAGATAAGGACTGCTTGGCCCACCCGGTCTGCCCATTTCCCTACCTATTGGATAAGCTGCAGATCCCGGTTAACCAACAGTCTACTTCCTCCTACCCCTCACAAGAATTGCTTTATGTCTGACCGATGCATTCTTGAATTCCCCCACTGTTCTTGACCCCATAACCTCCTCAGGAAGGCTGTTCCCATGCATCCACCACCCACTCCAAGAAAAAATACTTCCTCACATTGCCTCTGAGACGTCCCCACTCTGTCTTCAATTTGTGCCCCCTTGTTCTTGCACATCTCCTTTTCTGAAATATGCAACCCTCTCGGACTTCGTTGATTCCCTTGAGGTACTTTAAAGTTTCTATCATGTTCCCCTTCTCCCTCCTTTCCTCAAGGGTATGCATATTTAGCTCATTTAGTCTTTCTTCATATGGCTTCTGGTTCAGACCCTGCACCATTTTAGTTGCCCTCCTCTGGACTGCCTCTGTCCTGTCTATGTCCTTGCAGAGATGGGGTCTCCAGAACTGGACGCAGTACTCCAGATGGGGTCTCACCAACTGTCTGTACAGAGGGATGACAACCTCCTGTTCTCCCTGTTTCTACTGGTAATGCCTCTCCCTGTGCATCCCAGTATCTCCCCAGCCCTGCTTACTGCCTTCTCACATTGCTTACCTACTTTTAGGACATCTGATATGACTACCCCCAGATCCTTTCCATTTTTGTTGTTATTAGTACCTTGCCCCATTGTGTACTCTTCCTCTGGGTTTTGTTTCCCAGGTGCATTACTTTGCACTTCTTTGCACTGAATCTAAGCTGCCATACTTTTGACCATTCCTCCAACCTTGCCAAGCCCCTTCTCATCCTTTCCACCCCACCTTGTGTATCAACCCTGTTGCAGATCTTTGCGTTATCTGCAAAGAAGCATACTTTTCCTTCCAGTCCCTCCAAGACCAAGACCCTTGGAGCAGTGGAGAAACCAATGGGCATGACCTGAAACTGGTACAGGATCCCTTCCTCTCTGGAACGGAGGTACTGGCGGTGGGACCTGTGGAGAGGAATGTGGAAGAACACATCCTGGAGGTCCAGGGAGCAAAACCACATGTTCTTCTCCAGGGATGGTATAATGTGGCTCAGAGTGACTGTCCAGACCTTGCGATTCTGCACATAGTGGTTGAGATCGTGAAGATCCAGTATGGTGTACCAGCCCCCCTATCCATTTTGGGATCAGGAAGTACCTGGACACATAATGCTGACTGGCCAGGGCATCCAGGACATGGGCTATTGCCTCTTTCGCAAGGAGCTGAGCAGTTTCTTCAATGAGGGAAGAGTGGGTGTACTGAGACACCCCGGACTCTCGAGATGCATGGAGGCAATAGAACGGAATAGGGTGAGAAAGCCTTGAAGTCTAGAGACAGTCCTCTGCCCACTACATCCAACACCCACATTTCCTTTGTCATAGTGGACCAATGTGGCAAGAAGAGATGTAGCCAGTCTCCAACCAGGACAGCAGTCGGAGACTGGACAGGTGGAGGGATGACACCCCCAATCCATCACTGAGCAGCCTTTGCAGGAGCACCAGCGGTTATTGCTGGAGGGGTACCATTACCCCTGCCTCCCTTATAGACCTTGGGCCCAGACTTTTTGCTAGTGGCACCAGCCCTGAAACTGCTTCTGCTGAGCCTTCTGCCAGCATGCTCCCTGCTTCTGTCAGACAGTGGGTGGGTGGCTGAGGTGGTGTGTGGAGGGCTGTGCTGCTTGCCGTCGCTAAACCACAGCACTGAGAATCAGGTAAGGGTGACTGGGAGGGGGGATCACTAGACACCAACGAGACACAGGCTGGGAGGTTCAGAATATCAGTATTTGGGATGGGAATGGGGCCAAACCGTGTTGTTTGGGGGAGCAGTACTTGCCACAGGCATCCTGACTGTAATGGCGGGCTGGCGATTGCGGGGAGGGTTGTCATACTGGTGGACTTTCACTGTACAGTGGACAGAGATCAGACAGGAGGAGGGACAGCTGGACACCAGGAAGACTGTTCTATTGTCAACCGTACAGGGCTTCAGGTGAGGGAACCATTAGACAGCAGGGAAAGTGTGTCTACAATCGGGCATGGATGTGGGTGGGGAGGGTCCACTAGATGCCAGGCAAATTGCTTGTCTCCATTGGGCATGGGTTCAGGTGGAGGGAGGGACCACTAGACACCAGGGAAGTGATGTATACTTAAGGGTGTGGGATCGGGCGGGGGTCACTAGCACCAGGGATAGCTCCACCTCTGGGACCGGGCAGTTGGGAGGGGGTGGTGTTGCACTGAACTGCCAGGCTACCCATGCAAAGCAGCCCATAATGGGCATACAAATAGCCTCTTAGTGCCTTGCATGCCCAATGGGCTCATAAACATGGGTCTGTTTGAATATTGCGAATTGCGCTTTGGGGCACGGCATTGTGGCGGTGTATTTCGGGAGCCATGTCGGGGCAGTGCTAAATGCTGGGTTGACATGGCCCTATATTCAGCTGCATAGCACCAGTGTGATATTCCACTTAATATAGCATCTTCAGGCACCTCAGCTATCTTACAGTACAGTGCAAATTTTTGCGTTTTGCTTTTTTTCGCATGTTTGAATATCGGGCCCCTGATGTCATGGGGCAGTCAGGGGATATACCACCTGGGTGGTGGAAGGAGCTTAGTTTAAAGATGCTCTGGCCAGTCACCTCATTCCAGTGGAACTGCCAGAGTGTGGAAAAGTGAACCATATCCATGCCCCTAGAAATAACTCAAGTCGCCAGTAAATTCTTCGGAAACCATTTTTAACAGCCACATGTTGTATTCGTAATTTAGCTTCTATTTCACAACTATGTTCCTTCCTCAGAGAAAGAGATCTATGTAAAGGAAATGTAACAGAAACAATAAGTACATTTTATTCTTTGAGGAATTATATATTTTGTAATTTATTTTTCAGGACATCCATAGGTGGAGCTAACCTTAAAGGATTCCTGATTCCAAGGGGGAAACTGCTTCACTCAGATTGTCTTTATTCTGTGAATTAAAGAGAGACTTTTTTAAATAAAGTGTCAGTGCACAGATTTATGGGTAACACTGGTGCTGGTTCTGATTTTTAAGTATTGATGCAACAAAAAACCTTTTATTTAATACCTTTTTATATCTTTAGAGATTCTTCCAAATTTTTGGGGAGTATACTGTTGAAATGATAATAAAATTAAGCTCTGCATCACAGGTTATGTTGAAGCATGCATTCTAACTGTTTTAGTCTTGATTTTGTTTTTTAATATCACATTTTTTCACCCAGTCCCGGCCGGGGCCTCAGTGGCGACTAGGCCGACCATCCAGGACTCTGTTCCCCCCCCCCATGGAGGGGGGCCATGCTGCATGGTGGCGGGGCTGTAATATTTTCCATTGCTGGTTTGTTTCTTTGGTTCCTGGAAGTCCCAGCCCCAAGGACGCCGGTGCAAGGACCGAGGTCCAGAAATCGTCCCAGCCAAGCGCCTAATGGCATCCTCCCCTTCCCACACCATGCCTCCTGGTGCAACAGCCAACCTCCCCCATGGAAGAGGAGAGTGCCTGAGGGGATGCTCAACCCTCCTCCTCCCTCTGACTGGCCCCTGAAAACCCAGGCTTGTTCCTGCACCGGGGTTGCCAGCATCGGAGGCGGCAACCTAATTCTTATTGTTGAATAAATAACCCACGAGCTGAAGGTTGACTATAAAACAAGTACGGTATGTACTTATTTCTGTGAAATCCCAGATTTTCCTTGAGAATATCTCTTTCATCAGGCCACTCCTTTGGAACTATAATCATGTCAGTGTTAGAACCACATGGAAACTTTTGCAAGCAGTCAGCTGGGGTCGCCCACAACCATGTCAGACATCAGCGTATGTCTGGATGTGGGTGGCCCCCTCCTCTTCTCAGTTCTTTTCCCACCATTGCTTAGACTCTTCAGATCCATCATCAGAAACATCGCTACTCAAACCTGTCACTTTATTTTCTCTTATATTAAAGTAATCACTTTTATAGTGATTTTTGGAGACCTGTATGCTGCTGAAGAACCATTTAAACTCTTCCGGTGCTGCAGATGCTGAGAGAAGATCTACAAAGATGACTCCCATGATGTTTATGTCTGCTGCCTTAGCCTCTCTCACAATGGTGAAAGCCTGTGAGATACAGCAGAGATTTAGCTCCACCACCAGGCAATGCAGGATGGGGACTTTGGAGAAATTCCTCCTCCCAAAGACCATCGAAGTAATGGAGAAGCAGGTTTTTTTTTTTTTCATTTCTTTTTCCTTCCAGTCACTGGAGTGGTGTCCTCTCTCTAGTGTCGTCCCAGATGTTTCCCCCCAGCCCAAAACCCCTTTCCAGAGCTCCGAAAAAATGCCTTACCTCTGCCTGGTGAGATACCTCCCTGGCTTACCCCCCCAGGGCGGGGCCATCATTCCTACAGGCGCTCTAGACATCCAGTATCATCCAGGCATTGGAAACACGTGGAGGATCAGGACCCATGTGGATGGGGTCCTGCAGTGGGCGTGGGGCCAGGGTGTGCTGTCGCCTACCACCAGTCTGGGACATTTCCTTTGTTCTGGTGGTTCCACCCCCCCTCCCCTTAGACACACATGATCGTGCAATGATGCCCAGTGGAGGAGACATGCTTGCTCTTGAGTGTGTTCCTGCCAATGTCTGCTGTGCGCCACCTTCCCTCTTGCATGCAAGCTATGGCACCATTTCCTCCTTTTGCCACTGGGAGGCACTCAAGTGCCAAGTCTTGCATCTCTCCCTCCCTCCCCAGGAGAAGATGAGCTGTTGGTGGACGCTCAAGCCTTCTCCTCCCCAGCCAACGCCCAATGGCCTGTGCTCGTTCCCGAACATGGGTTGCCACCGTGGTGCGAGGTGTGGCATCCAGCGCCTCAACCCTCAGTACCACCAGGCCAGCGAGAAGCAGAGTAAAGTCACATCACCATCCCTGTCAACCTGATCGTGGTTGTCAAAGTTCTGAAAAAAATCCTCTTTGGGGAGCCATAAGTATAAGCACCAGGACAAGGACCAGACCTCCCTGGTAAGACCCAGGTTGCCCCTGCAGGCTACAGGTGTGACCTTTGCTTCAATGTCAACCGCTCTGGTGGGGACGCCAACTGCCCCCCCGACTGTCGACCAGACACCAAGATCAGGGCTTGGCATAGGTACTACCATGCCTATTACGGCCTGTACATCACTGTCCTTGATGGAGAACAAACTTCCAATGTTGACCACTTCAGTTGCACCTACCAACCAAAGTGGTGCCAATGCTCATGCAGTGCTCATATCATTTTCAAATATAAGATATGTACTACCAGGCCTCCATGTTCCACGAGGCCCATTGATGGGGCCTCCCACAACTACCCCATCAACTCTGCAAAGTAGACCCTTGCAAAATAGACCTCCTCTGATGTCGCTTACATTGCCAGCATGATCATTCATTCCTGTCGATGACAGCATAGACAACAAATATGAATATAATCCTTATCTCATGATGCATGAGGAGGAGGAGGACTATGCTGAGAGCCACTATGGACATGGCACCAGCTCCATAGTCTCCTTCTGTGGTGAGGACTCTGTTGTGAACACACCAAGATCAACTCCAGAGGATCCCTTATGTTTCAACATGATGCACCTAAAGCAAGCTGCCATGGGCTTCACTTTAGAGAAGCAAGATTCTACTAAAAAGAACCTGCTGGCATTTCTGGTGATGTCAGAATCTACCTCTGCTGTAGTTCCTCCCCTGTTTCCAGCCTTGGAGGATGCCACTTATGCAGCCTGGTGTAGGCCAAACAATATGCCAGCTGTGCCCAGAAAGGCAAACAAAATGTATTCTGCACCTTCTGGGAAGCCCCTTTATGCTAACCAGACTGTGACTGACTCAGTGGTGGTCACAGCTGCGCATGACAGGTCCACAGCACCTAGGCATCTGAGCTCCCTTCTGTTAGAGAATCCAGGAGGTTGGATGTACTAGGCAAGTGTACATATGCCTCTGCCTTGTTGAGCCTACATATTGCTAATTACCAGGCCCATATGATAAAATATCAGAACATCCTCTGGAGGAAGGCTAAGGTGGCTGCACCGGCCTTGCTGAGGGTTCTGCTAAACAAGAGTTAATGAAAACTCTTACTGCTGGTGCTGATGTGAGGAAACATTTGATCCTCACAGCATATGGTATTTCTGATGCCACTGCCGGGGCTGCAGCCCCTGGCATCCATCTCAGGAGCTGCTCTTGGCTCAGAGTAGCAGGTTTTGCCACTGATGTGCAACAAACAGTTCTCAGTGACCCATCCAGAGAGCAGAGACCATTTGGCTGTTATGTAGAAGAAGCTTTCAGAAATCTTCAATCATCTGGCAAGACTCTGAAGACAGTGAAATCCTTGTACCAAACCCAAAATGGGTAGAAGCAGGGGGTACCTTTTTCCCCTCCGCTGTCGGGGGACAGTGTCCAGCCTACAGACAGCAGGGAATAGGCAAAGGTGCAGGGGCTCTGCCAGTCCCCATCACAACCCCAGGTGACCATTCAGAAACACCTAGAGGTAGTGAAGCTGGTGGCTCTGCTCCCCCCCAGCTCACCATGACTCCTTATACACCCCACAACCGCCTTTACCTCCATGGGTAGTTGGTTGTGTATGTGTGGAGGGTGTCACCTGTCCCTTGCTTGGACCACTGGAGGGCGGTGACTACAGACAAATGGGTTCTACAGAATATAGAAAAGGGTTATGCTCTGGAGCTTCTGAACAACCTTCCAGAATATCCACCAGTTGTGACACCATACCCAGCAGGGCACATGGCTCTGTTGCTAGAGGACATACAGATTGTGCTGCAAAAACAGACCATAAAACCTGTACCCCTGTACCTCCATAACAGAGGAACAGAGGTTTTTACTTCAGATACTTCATCCCAAAGTGGATAGGGGATCTGAGGCCTAGTCTTGAGCTAAATGATCTAAACTTCTTCATGCAATACAAGAAGTTCAGGATGGTCACGCTGTAGGATCTCCTTTCCCTGTTGCAAACAGGGGATTGGATTTGCTCACTGGATATGAAGGATGGGTACCTCCGTATCAAAATCTGAAAACCTCATTGGAAATATTTGAGGTTCCTGTTTCGGGGGGAGCATTGCCAGTTCAGATTATCTTCTGTAGCACAAGTCATAGAAACGTAGAAATTGTTGGCAGATAAGGATGACCAGGCCCATCCAGTCTGCCCGAAAGTCCTACACTTGTACCTCAGAGTACCACAGGGATCAGTCCTTTGGCCAGTCCTATTTAATGTCTTCATTAGTGACATTGCGGAAGGGCTGGAGGGAAAGAACTGTCTGTCTGCAGATGACATCAGGATCTGCAACAGGATGGATACACCAGACGGCATGGAGACAATGAGAAGGGACCTGGGGAAACTTGAAAAATGGTCTGAGGAGTGGCAACATAGGTTCGGTTCAAAGAAGTGCAAAATAATGCACCTGGGAAGAGGGAACCCTGGGAAGAGCTACAGGATTTGGGGGTTGCTGACTGTCACCAAAGAGGAAAGAGACCTGGGAGTTATCATTTCAGATGACCTAAAGGTATCCAAATGGAGTACAAAGGCAGCAGGGAAGGCAAATGGCATGTTGGGGTGCTTAGGCAGAAGCATCACAAGCAGAAGGTGGGAGGTGGTGATGCCATTGTGCAAAACACTGGTGAGGCCTCACCTAGAGTACTGTGTGCAGTTCTGGGGGCCACACCTTTGTAAGGACATCAACAGGGTGGAGGTGGTTCAGAGAAGGGTGACAAACATGGTGCAGGGCTTACACCAGAAAACATATGAGTAGAGACTAAGGGACCTCAATATGTACCCGCTGGAGGAGAAGAGGGACCAGGGTGACATGATAGAAACTTTCAAGTACATCAAGGGTATAAACAAGGTGAAGGAGGGAAACATCTTCCAATTTAGGAAGAGTACAAAGAACAAGGGGGCATGATATGAAATTAGAAGGAGGCAAGTTGAGAGGAAATGTGAGAAGGTGACTGATGCATGGAACAGCCTGCCACAGGAGGTGGTGGGAGCGAGCACAGTGGAGGGATTTAAACACACCTGGGACAGGCATAAGGGAACCTTAGAGGTTGGGAGGAGAAGGAGGAGGAGGCCATTGACCAGGTAGGGTCAGTAGCCACATACTAGTGTAGGGCTTATGGGCAGATTAGATAGGCCTGGTAGTCCTTATCTGCCAACATTATCTATGTTTCTATGTAGGAACACCTCCCTGTCTTCCTCCATTTGAATCTCCTTACATTTCCTGAAACCTGTCCTTTTGGCCTTCACCTTGTCTGCCACCTTTCTCGAGAACCACAGTGGTTTCCTTCTTCTCTTGTTCTTATTTGTGAAATGAATGTACTTGTACAATGCACTGAATAGCATTGAATGTTCCTATATTGTTTTTGATGTCATTTGTATTATGTATTTTAAACTTGTCACCTGTGAAAATGGGTATTTTGCTCATCTGGTCTACAAGTATAAAAAATAAAAATGAAATGAAAATTTACCAACCTGATGCACTGGCTCAACACCTCCTCTATGGCTCTCTTTAGTTGTTCCCACTGCGTCTGAGCTCCTCTTCCTGTCTCCCTTCTCGACAATGCCTCTTTGATACAACTTCCCATTTTAGCAAAATCTGCCCTCCTAAAATCTAAGACCTTTGCCTTTGTGTGACTAGACTGTGTCCCAGTCCCTATGCTAAACCACACTATGTGATGGTCATTGGACCCCCAGATGACCTTCCACCTGGACGTCTGTGATTGTGTCCCCATTGGTCAGTACTAGGTCCAGAACTGCCCCCTCTCTGGTAGGATCAATCACTAGCTGTCTTAGACCTGCCCCCTGTAAGGAATCCAGGATGTCTCTGCTCCTGGTTGAAGCAGCTGCTGGGATGGCCCAGTCCACATCTGGGATATTGAAATCACCCAGCAGTAATACCTCATCTTTTGCTGCCATTACTGGAATTCGATCCCCTAGGGCCCTATCCAACTCCTCCCCCTGTGCTGGAGGCCTGTAGATCACCCCTGCTCGGACTGCTGTGCCATTGCCTGGTTCAAGGGTGACCAACAGTGCCTCGGCCTCCCCCTGTCTACCCAGTACCTCTGTTGCCTTTATATCCTCCCTAACGTACATGGCCATCCCTCCCCCCTCGTCCCTCCTGAGCAGAGCATACCCCAGTACATTAACTTCCGAGTCATGATTTGTGGTGTACCAGGTCTCTGTTTTTGCTGCTATGTTCAGGTCTGCCTCTACTAGCAATGCTTCCAGGTCTGGGATTTTATTCCCTAGGCTGTGAGCATTTGTAACCATGGCCTTCCATGATTTGCTGCCTATCTGCTCTTTACTCAAGCCTTTGCTCCACTGCTTTCTTCCCTACCCCCATTTTACCTTTTTTGTGCTGCCTTCCTACCTCTGCCTTTCCCTCTTTGTCTGATTTAGGTGATACTGTCTGCAAATGCTTGACAGTGGTGGCACCAGCCCTTCGCAGGGAAGGCCTGTATGTTTTCCTTCCTGGACAACATGGCTATTAAAAACCCACTCCAGGAACCAGCTGTTACATACCTTAGCTCGAATCAAACAGATGTTTGATGTTCTGGGGGTGACAGTCAACATACTAGAGTCTTTCCTGACACCCTACCAATGACGGCAGTATTAAGGGACAGTTCTGCATATAGCCCAGGGTTCGGCATTCTGCCTCTGGACAGGGCAGACTGCCTGATTGATCAAGCACAATTTATGCATGACAGCCGTTATGTCTCAGCAAGGACATTTCTACACCTTCTGGGACTCATGGTGGCAACCATTGTTACCGTGCCATTGGTCAGGCTGGACATGTGGATGCCGCAGTAGACCCTGAGAGTCCAGTGGGACCAGCTGACAGACAATCTAGCACAGATGGTTCTAGTCACATCTCCCTTGCGCAAAGTGCTCAAGTGGTGGATGGAATGCAACAACCTGCTCAAGGGTGCCACATTCTTGATTCCTTCCCCACATCAGATCCTCATAATGGATGCTTCAGGATTTGGATGGGGAGCCCACCTGGGACCTCTGCAGACACAAGGGAAGTGGAACCAGGTGAAGTGCACTTTGCACATAAATCTTCTGAAAATGAGATCGGTCCTATACAGACCACTGGCCAGAACTACTTGTCCCCAGATCCTCTGTTAATACAGATGGATAACATCAGTGTGATGCATTACATCAGCAAACAATGGGGGGCTCATTCTTAGCCGTTGTGCAGAGAAGCTATGAGAGTTTGATGTTGGGCTTCAGAGCAGTCTAGAACTATCAGCAGCACATGTTCTAGGCACCCAAAAGGTTTAGTGTTCCTAAAGCAATTGCGCACCACAAATAACCACAGACGCCAGGATCTTTCATCAACTATAGTTGCTGTATTTAAAGTTAAGACCAGCACTGGTGTTAACTTTAAATACAACAATTATAGTTGATCAAAAATCTAGAATCTAATAGTTATGACAATCTTGTAATTGCTGCAAGGCTACTATTCTGAAGTTTAAGGCTGGCTGCCTGCTTATGCAAACCGCCTCAACCCTGATGCACAGGATTTGCATTCTGGAACACCCAAAATGTTTTGGCAAGCAAACTAAGCAGGCCACAGTCCAGGATGCACAAGTGGGAACTGCTGACCTCGGTGGCTGATGACATATTTGAAAGATGGGGTCTCCAGGGTTGGACCTTTTTGCGTTCCCACACAATACAAAACTGCTGCATTTCGGCTCACACGCTCCAGGCCCTGGAGGTTTTTTTTTTTTGGGGTGAGATGCATTGTCCCTGTCCTGCAAAGGGAGATTTCTGTATGCCTTCCCTCCCTTTCCAATAATTCAGGGAGTACTTCTTAAGCTAAAGATGGAGAGCACAACTCTAATATTCATTGCTCCCCTGTGGCCTTGGCAGATATGGTATCCCCTGCTGCAACAGCTGGCAGTGTAAACCCCAGTACCTCTGCCCCTGTGCAAGGGTCTACTGTCACAGTAACAAGGCAACTTAGTCCACCCAGACTTGAAGTCTCTGCACCTGCATGCATGGTTCCTGAAGGCCTAGCCATACTGTAACTCACTTTGGGGTGTCACAGAAAGTGGCGGATGTTCTGATGACTGCTAGAAAACCATCCAATAGATATACTTACTCCATGAAATTGAAGCTGTGTGCCTTATGGGCCACTTCACATAACCTGGATCCATTTACCTGCCTTGTCAATCAGGTTCTAGAGTACCTGCTGTCTTTATTGGATTCAGACCTGCAGTTTTCCTCCATCAAAGTGCACATGGCTGCTATATCAGCTTTCCATATGCCTCTGGATGGCAGTATATCATCCAGAGCAAGCCAATCCAGTGGAAGCATTGCTCCATACCTTAGATGTGCATAGAATACTCAGGTACTATATACACCTTACAAAGGATTGCAGAAAGCCTCTCAGCTTTTTGTTTTGTTTGCCCCTAGGAAAGAGGGTGCCCCAGTTTCTAAACAGTGCTTGTCCAAATGGTTTGCTCACTGTATTACATTCTATTACAGGAAATATGGTATGGAACTTCCTGATGTGGCTCATGGTCATTCCACCAGAGGCATGGCCACTTCTGCAGAGTGTTTTCAGAATGTTTCCGCTGCAGAGATCTGTGCAGCTGCCACATGGAGTACTGTCCACATCTTCATTAAGCACTACAGTCTGAACATTGTCTCTCGTAGATGAGCTGGGTTTGGCCCAGCTATGCTACAAGACCTACTATCATAAGCGTGTATGCTCCAGCCACCCAGATGGTTAGCTTTTGGTACTGCTTGGGACTTATTCCTAAGGAGTGGTCCAATGAAAGAGATATCCTCAAAGAAGATAGAACAGTTTACGTAGGAACTTACCATAACAGTAGATCCTCGAGAGAATCTCTTTCATCAGGCCAGGAAATTCTACCTTCCTTCCTCCTTAGGGACTGCAACAAAGGATCCTTGTAGTGCTGTGTCCATTGCTATATTTTCCAGCACTCTGCCTCACCTGGTATGGGGAGTGCTGGGGTCTATCCTGGTCATACAGCAACGCCTGTTCGACAATTTTACTGCAACTGACATTACAGTGACAACAGCGACAGGTCGCTGTAATGTCAGCACGGGACCCCAGCACTGCTTTCTGGGGTCTTGCACCCCTCCGAATCAAGTCCGACTTCGGAGTTGACTATTTAAGTTACAGGGGTGCAGGGGGGCAGACCCCCCCGAAGAAAACAACGTCTTCATGGAACGGCTTTATACCAACTGCAACTGTGGTTGACATAAAGTCATTGCTGTACCATCGTTCGACAATGAATTTGTCGAACAGTTTCATGGATCCTCTCCTGGATCCCTAAAGGGAGGTCCTCTGAGCAGGAGCTCCGGTGGGGAACTGAGGAGGGGAGGGGCCGGCCATCTTTATGTACATGCATATGTCTGATATTGTGGGCAGCACTTGGCTGACTGCTTGCAAAAGTTTCTGTGTGGTTCTAGCACTGATGCAGTTATAGTTCCAAAGGTGTGGTATGATGAAAGAGATTCTCTCGAAGATATACTGTTACGGTGAGCTCTTATGTAACTGTTCTTTTGTATGTGCATGCGCATTAAATGTGAAACATTAATACCAGTGTGCACTTAATTATTTAAAGAATTGCATCATTGTTTCAAAATGTTTATATCCATTTTGAAACAATCATATATTTTTCTAAATAGAATAGGAGCACACTGGTATTACCACTTAGGATTTAATATGGAAAGTAATTTGCCAAAATAGAACTGTGACAGAAATTCATTGAGAATAATTCTTAACTTCAGTGAGAAAAAATACAACTATGCACACATAACTGGGATTTAAACAGAGTTCCTGCTGGTCTTGACACACAGATGTGTTTCTTTTCATAAATAAGTACATACTTGTTTTTATAGTCAAGCTCCACCTTGTGTATTAACAATAAGAATGAATTTGTTTTCTCAAACTTTAAGACTAAAGTGGTTAGAATGCGTGAATCACAACAACCAGTAATGTGAATCTATGCATTGTGTAATTTTGGTGTTGGCCTGCCACAAGGCCCCTTACCTTCTCTTCAGGTCTACAACACCCATCTCTTGCTGCTCTGGTGGACATCTTGCTGGACCGTGCGAATAACTGACGGATGCATAAATAAATGCTGGAGTTTATTCAGTAAAGCAGTAACCCTGTGCTCTTCATGAGGTCTAGCCCCAGACTGAGAGACAGATTATCCAAGAGGTTTCTTAGCAACCCCTGCTAACATAAATTGCAACATTTGTTCTGAGCTCTTAAAGGGGCAGCAGATAGCATTAAGCCCCATGCTTAATGTGTACTGCACAGCATCAGGCAGACTCGATTAGACCTTCAGGCCTTCTTCTGCTAGCCTTTCCTATGTTCATATGTAATTAGTCTTATGTTGTTACAGGTAGCATTTCAAAAGTATACTCTCACAACATCTGGATGACATCTCTAAAGATGTAAAAAGGCAATAAATATTTCTTTGTTGCATCAATGCTTAAAAATCAGAATCAGTGCCCTTTGTACGTATAAATCTGTGCACAGATACAGTTTAATTTTTTTTACTCGTTATTTAAATCACAGAATAAAGAAAATTTGAGTGAAGCAGCTTCCCTCTTAGAATTGGGAATCATTTAAGTTTAGTTTCTCCTATGGACTTCCTGATACATTAGAAAGAAATTAATCATTCCTCGAAGAATACAGTTTACTTACTGTTTCTGTTTCATTTCCGTTATTTGGACCATTTTCTCTGAGGAAGGAACACAGTTCTAAAATGTTACAGAAATATGAAAAAAACAAGTGGCTGTTAAAAATGGTTTATAAATGGTGAAATAAATAACTTAATTCATCAGTGAATTCTTCTGAAACCATTTTATACAAGCAAATGATTTTATATTCATTATTTATATTTCAGAACAATGTTCCTTCCTCAGAAAAAGAGGTCTATATAAAGGAAATGTAATAGAAACAATAAGTAAATGTTATTCTTTGAGGAATTGTTAATTCTTCGAATGACCTTTTTCAGGAAAGCAACAGCTGGCGCTAACCTTAAAGGATTCCTGATGCCAAGGAGAGAGCTGCTTCAATCAGTTTGTCTTTATTTTGTGAATTAAAAATATTTTTTTTTAATGATGTGTCAGTGCACAGATTTCTGGGTACAAATGGTGAGGGTTGTGATTTTTAAGTATTGATGCAACAAAAAATGTCTCTTTAAAACATTTTATATCCTTAGAGATTTCTTCCAGATTCTGTGGGAGTATACTGCTGAAATGATAGTAAAATAAAGCTAATTAGATCTGCATTATACGAATATACAAAAAAGCCAGCAGAAGAAGACCACAGTCTATCCTGTCTGCTTGGTACGTGATGCAGGGTCTGGTCCTTATAATTTATGCCAATGACCCTGCTCCCTTTATGGTTTATGTTGAAACATGCATTCAAACCATTTTAGTCTTTATGTTTAAGAAAAGAACATAATTCTTTATTGTTGAATAAATAGCCCACACGCTGAAGGCTGTCTATAAAACAAGTACTGGATATACTTATTTTTGTGACATTCCAGTGGTATGTGCATGCATATTAAATCTGAAACATTAATATAAGCGCGCAGTTGTTTAGAGAAATGCATCATTGTTTCACAATGTTTACACCCATTTTGAAATGATCATACAGTTTCTAAATAAGCAGGAGTACACTGGTATTAATGCTCAGGAGTTAATGTGGAAAGTAATTTACCAAAACAGGACTGTGACAGAAATTCATTGAGAATGATTCATAACTTCATTGCGAATAAATGCATCTATGCGCACACAACTGGGATTTAAACAGAGTCACTGCTGGTCTCGGCATATAAATGTGTTTCTTTTCATAAATAAGTGCATACTTGTTTCTATAGTCAAGCTTCACCTTTTGTACTATTCGACAAAAAGGATGAGGTTTTCTCAGACATAAAGAGTAAAGTAGTAAGAATGCATGTTTCAACATACCTAATAATGCAGATCTAAGCATCGAGCAGATTTGGTTACTTTCAGGCCTTCTGCTGTCCTTTCGTATGTTCATATGTTCGTATGTAATTAGCCTTATTTTATTACTGTTGCATTTCAAAATTATACTCCAACAACATCTGGAAGACATCTCTAAGGATATAAAAAGACATTAAATAAATGTTTTTGTTGCATCAATATTTAAAAATCAGAAGCAGTGTCCTTTGTAAATCTGTGTACAGATACAGGTTTTTTAATCAGTATTTAAGTCACAGAATAAAGAAAATTTGAGTGAGGCAGCTTCCCTCTTGGAATCAGGAATCCTTTAGTTCCACTTGTGGACTTCCTGAAAAATAATTTAGAAAGAAATTTATAATTCCCCAAATAATACAATTTTGTTATTGTATCTATGTCATTTCATTTATATAGACCACTTTCTCTGAGGAAGGAACATAGTTCTAAAATGTTACATAAATATGAAACAAACAAGTGGCTGTTAAAAATGGTTTCTGAAGAATTCATTGATGAATTGAGATATTTATTTAAGAAGGTTTCTTGGATCTTACTGTAAAGGAAAATCATTGTCAGGGACTGAGATTCAAAGGAAGTGATAGAGGGCTCTTGTCATAGAAACATGGAAACATAGAAATTGTTGGCAGATCAGGACCACTAGGCCCATCCAGTCTGTCTGTAATCCCTCCACTTGTTTGTGGCCTCTGACCCTACCTGGTCAATGGCTTCTCACCGCTTCTTTCCACCTCTAAGGTTCCCTTGTGCCTGTCCCAGGCATGTTTAAATCCTTCCACTATCTTTACTCCCACCACCTCCTGCAGCAGGCTGTTTCATGTGTCCATCACCCTCTCTGCGGAAAAAAACAAACTTCCTCACATTTCTCCTCAACCTGCCTCCTTCCAATTTCACATAATGCCCCCTGGTTCTTGTACTCCTCCTATATTGAAAGATGTCTCCCTCCTGCACCTTGTTTATGCCCTTAAGGTACTTGAATGTTTCTGTCATGTCACTCGATCCCTACTCTCCTCCAGAGAGTACATATTGAGGGGGTACAAGGCTAGTGTCTAGGCTAGTAAAATGCACATTTTTCTTTGTTTCAATTGGTCAGAGTGGAACATTCTGGTACAGTATCTGACCAGTTATTGGCTCATGCGGGGTGAAGGTAAGAACTGCTGGTCACTTTGTGGCCCAGCAGAAGTTTGTTATGCTTCTATGCTGGTGACATAGGCTTAGGAGTGGACCTGGTGCATATTTGGCATTCAGGGCTGGGAAGCACAGCAGTTGGCAATGCCTCCAAGCCCAGAGAAGGGTGGCACCAGATTCAGCCACCACAGTCACCCCTGTGGTAGGATGGGGATCTTCCTCCTCTGCAGGGGCCTACTGCATGGCAGCAAAGCCATAGCATACCAGTGCTGCCCCAGAGGTGGAAGGAGATGGGCAAGAGGGGTGAGAGAACAAGGGAAGAAACTGCAGGATGATAAAATTATGGCCATTAGGATGAAATGAACCTAGTACTGTTGCTCTCAATGCCTCCACTGGTTCCCTATGTTCCTGGGTGGAGGTAAGTGGGATATGGAGGCTGGAAGGTACCTAGAGCCTGAAGGGAAATGATTGGCCCAATATGATAAAATAAAAATTGAAAAAAGATAAGAGCTGATGGTTTTGTAGTGATCCTGACTACCACTATCAGGTTAGAACTAGTCTGGAGGGTTTCAGCATCCTGGCAAGTCTGATTTGGGGAAGGGGGTATCAAATATTTATAGGAAAACCAGAACAGTACAAGTCAGCATAAAAGGAAGGCAGGTATGACAGCTGTTTGGCAATGGTAAAGCTAGACCAGGGTCATGGATACAGCGGTAGGTCAGTCAGCCCCTACACGGATACCTTTTGGCAAAGCGATGGGAGACCCAAGATACAATAGCAGGCATCTCATGTAAAAGGGGCCAAAGATACAGCAATGTAGGCCAAGGCAACACAGTTTTGGAGAGCATGCAGTGGCAAAGATGTGACAAGCAAATACATTTTACGGTAAATCTGAGGCTAGCGCATGAAGTAACTTCATGGAGTGTTAATACATCTTGAGGCCCATCTCCGTGTGTGTAGTCAATGTACTTGTGATCATTGAGGATATCGCATCCACATTGTTGTCATATCCTTATCATGTATTGATCATTCATGTCTTGAGTACTGATTTTAATCAGTCTGGTGTAATGTCTACAAGTATCTAACCGTTTATTATGTTTTCCTGTTTCTGGACTTGTTTACCAAATTTCTGTTCCTGTTTTTGAATATATGCCAGTGTCAAATGTTTGCTTCTCTCCTATAATTAACTCTGTGTTTCCCTTGAAAAAGTGACTTTTTTCTCAGTGGGCCTACCTGGTTATCAACATTCCAAACATAAATAAATAAATGCATACATAAATATGTTTAAAGTTATAGGCAGATTCCTTTGCCAATATAAAACGCACATAAAAAGAGCTTAATAGATGGAAAACCACATGTATCGAGGTTACATTCCATTGAGGGGTTCATAATAAAACAAGAGAATGATGAGAGCAGAGTGGTTTGTATACTATAGATACCAGAACCCAGAGGCAGAATTACAGGGAGCATGTAATGTGTTTTTCCATTTGTTATTATTTATAATATTTGGATCCCAGTTGTTTAAAATAACTCTCCACCCCACCACCACCCCACTCACCACATCTGCTGACAGACAAGATGCTACTGACAATTCTAAATTAGAGCTGCTGGTATTTTAAAGAAGATTTATAAGAAAACATTTAATACACTAAAGACTGAAGCTATTTTTGTAGTGGAATATTCTAATCTGTTGTGGTATCCAGGCAAATAACACAGGGCTGCCCAGAAAAAAAGATGACAACTTGGAGTTAAAGAGATCTTTATCTTGCACATTTCCTGCACTAAATCATATCTGGAAGTAATAAACTTTTAATTTTGCATGCATTGTTCCCCCTGCCTAGTTGAAACTGTTTTTTAAGAGGAAACCAAGGCATGTGATAGCCATGCTAGTCCAGTTGATGATGCAGAAGAAAAACAATAGTGTTGGATTTGATGTAGATTGAATCAGTTACCATGTCTCATTTGGAGCCACATCCAGTCCTTCCTTCCTGTTTTTTTATGAACCTGAATTGACTTGCTAAGACTTGATTTTTAAATGGATTATGCCATGTCTCATTTGGATTCACACTCAGGGCACCAAAGTCATGCCTAAGGATAGTTACCAAAAGACACAGGTGCAAGAAACCAATATGGGTCCCTGAAAAGGTCGGGGAGGTACTGAGGGCAAAAAAGAAGGCCTTCAACAGATACAAGCATGATCAGGGTGATGCAGAATAGAGGGATCACCAAGTAGGCAGCTAGGAATGCAAAAGCAGACATAGAGCTGCATATCGTGGAGGGGCGTCAAGGTAGGGGATAAACAGTTTCTCAGATATAGTAGGGAAAAAAGAAAGATGTGAGAGGAATTTGTTAGGCTAACAGAGGGAGGCTGGATAATGGAGGAGGATGAGAAGGAGGCAGCTGTTCTTATTGATTACTACTGCTCAGTATTCACTACATTGAAAAGGAATCACATAAATGAGAGTGAAGGTATTTAGAAGTGAAAGAGTCAAAAGAGGGCTTGCAGCCCTGTAGACAGATAAGGCCCCAGGACCAAATGGGATGTATCTGAGGCTGAGAATTGGCATTGAATGTGCTAAAACCCTGGTAAGGCTATTCAATAGCTCAGTTATGCCAGAGGTAGTTTTGAAAGACCGTAGGGTAGCAGATATATTCCTACTCCACAAGGGGTGGTGGCAATGAGTAACTGGGTAACTACAGACCTGTCAGTCTTACCTCCATTGTGGGTAAAGTGATATAGACACTAGTCAAAGAGGACCTTATGAACTATGTGGAGAAAGTGGGCTACAGGATAGTAAACAGCACTGGGTCATGGCAGGGATATCTTGTAAGACTAACTTGATAGTATTCTTCGGGTAACTAGGACAGTGGATAAGGGTCATGCAGTGGATTTACTCTACTTCAGCAAGGTACTCAACTCAGTGCCTCACAGAAGGTTGCTGAAGAAGCTAGAGAGAGTGCAGTGAAGAACATAGATGGGTGGGAAGTTGGTTTAAAGGTAGGCAGCAGAGGGTAACAGTAAACAGAGTCAAATCTGATGAGGGTGAGGTCACCAGTGGTGTGTCATAGGAATCAATACTGGGTCCAGTCCTTTTCAATGTATTCTTCAGTGACATAGAATAAGGAATTCAGGACAACATGTATCTCTTCACTGATGACGCTAAGCTTGGTAGTAGGATAGACAGTGAGGAGAGCACCTCTGACAGACCTTTTTAACACATTACTGGAAACTGGCATTGTCCCAAAGGACTGGAGAAGGGCAGAAGTAGTCCCACTTCACCAAAGTGGCAGCAGGGAAGAGGTGGGCAACTATTGGCCTGTAAACATGATGTCAGTGGTGAGTAAGTTGATGGAAACACTACTAAAAAAAGGATAGTGGAATATCTTGCATCAAATGGATTACAGGATCCAAGGCAGCATGGATTCATGGAGGGAAGGTCATGCCAAACAAATCTGATAGACTTCTTTGGGTGACCAAGGAGTTGGATTGGGGTGGGGCAGTGGACATGGCCTACCTAGACTTCAGCAAGGCTTTCTACACTGCTCCACATAGGAGCCGGTAAGCAAGGTGGGAGGGCTTAGGGATGGGTAATAAGGTAGTAACCTGTGCAAAATATTGGTTAGTGGACAGAACACCAAGGGTAGTGGTAAATGGAGTTCACTCAAAGGAAGGGAGGGTGACCAGCGGGGTAACTCAGGGATCAGTGCTGGGTCCAGTCCTCTTCAGTGTCTTCATAAGTGACATAGTAGAGGAACTGGAAGGAAAGGTCTGTCTCTTTACCAATGACACCAATATCTGCAACAGAGTGGACACCCCAAGGGGGTGGAAAGGATGGAGAGGGACCACAAAAGACTGGAGGAGTGGTCAAGGGTGTGGGAGCTGGGCTTCAATATGAAAATGTGCAAGATAATAACCTGGCAGCAGAGTACAAAATGGGCCAAACGATACTGACAAAGACAACGCAGGAAAGAGATCTAAGGGTAATCATATCAGAAGATCTAAAGGTGGCCAGGCAGTGTAACAAGGCACTCGGTAAGGCAAGTGGGATGCTGGGCTGCATAGTAAGGGGTATCACCAGTAGAAAGAGGGGGCTGGTGCTGCCCTGTATAGATCGCTGGTACAACTGCACCTTGAATACTATGTCCAGTTCTGGAGACCACACCTCAGGAAGGACATAGACAGAGTGGAGATGGTCCAGCATAAGGCCACCAAAATGGTTCAGGGTCTGCATCATAAGCCTTACGAAGAGAGGCTAAGGGACCTAAATGCATTCGCCCTGGAGGAGAGGAGGGGGGATACGATAGAGACCTTGAGATAGCTAATGGGGGTAAATAAGGTACAGGAAAGTAGTAGTTTTCAGAGGAAAAGATGCACTAGAACGAGGGAGAATGCTATGAAGCTGGGGGGTAATTTCAACAGGGATGTGAGGAAATACTTCACAGAAAGGGTAGTGCACCCCTGGAACAGCTTTCTGGTGAAGGTCGTGGGAGCAACAACAGTGGAGGGGTTCAAAAATGTCTGGGACAGACATAAAGGAATCTTAGGGATCAGGAAGAGAGGGGGGACCACAAGGGTGAGAAAGGGAGGGGAAGGAGAGGGGTAGAAATAGTGCCATAGATCAGGTAAAGTCTGCAGCATTAACAAAAAAACAAACAAAAAAAATACAATGGGCAGACTGGGTGGGCCTGGCAGTCATTATCTACCATCACAGGGTAAAAGATTTGCAGAGGGACCTACAGAGGATGGAGAGGTGATCCAAACATTCGGCAGTTAAAATTCAATATCAGAAAGTGCAAGGTGATGTTTGTGCATAGGAAACAAGAACCACAGGATGATGTATTAGATGGGAGTGGTTATGCTGGGCATTATTTCTGAGGAAAGGACCTAGAAGTCATTTTAAGTGACTCCCTTAAACAACCCATATATTGTAACAGGGCCTACGGTAAGGCAACCTGGATGTTAGGGTGTATTGGGATGGGTTTTGACAGCAGGAGGTAAGAGGCATTACTACCTCTCTGTAGATCACTGGTGAGGCCAAACCTAAATTACTGTTCCATAAAAACATAGAAACAGAATTTGATGACAGATAAGGACTGCTTGGCCCACCCAGTCTGCCCATTTCCCTACCTAATGGATAAGCTGCAGATCCTAGTTAACCAGCAGCCTACTTCTTTCTACCCCCCAACCCCTAGAATTGCCTTATGGCTGTCCCATGCATGCTTGAATTCAATCACTGTTTTTGACTACACAACCTCCTCCGGAAGGCCGTTCCATGAATCCACAACCCACTCTGTGAAAAAATACTTCCTTAAATTACCTTGGAGCCACCCCATCTTCAAATTGTGCCCCCTCATTCTTGCACACCTCTTTCTTTGAAAGATGCTACCCTCTTGGACTTTGTTGATTCCCTTGAGGTACTTGAAGGATTCTATCATGTCCCCCCTCTCCCTCCTTTCCTTGAGGCTATACATATTAAGCTCCTTTAGTCTCTCTTCATATGTCTTCCGGTGCTGACCCTGCACCATTTTAGTTGCCCTCCTCTGGACAGCTTCCATCTTGTCTATGTCCTTGCGGAGATTGGGTCTCCAGAACTGCACACAGTACTCCAGATGGGGTCTCACCAGCTGTCTGTACAGAGGGATAACAACTTCCTGATTTCTACTGGTGATGCCTCTCATGCATCCCAGTATCCCTTCAGCCCTCCTTACTGCCCTTTCACATTGCTTGCCCACCTTTAAGTCATCTGACATGACTACCCCCAGGTCCCTTTCTATTTTTGTTGTTGTTAGTATCTCATCCCCCATTGTGTACTCTTTCCCTGGGTTTTTGTTTCCCAGGTGCATTACCTTGCACTTCTTAGCATTGAATCTAAGCTGCCATACATTTGACCATTCCTCTAACCTTGCCAAGTCCCTTCTCATCCTTTCCACCCCACCTTGTGCATCAACTCTGTTGCAGATCTTTGTGTCATCTGCAAAGAGACATCTTTTCCTTCAGTCCTTCTGCAATGTCGCTTACAAAGACATTGAGAGAGGACTAGTCCTAATCTGACCGCTACGGCACCCTACTAGTAACCCCCCTTTCTTCAGAGTGGACTCCATTTACTATTACCCTCTGTGTCCTATTCTCCAGCCAATTCTTTACCCAGGCTATCATCTTGGGACCCACTCCCAGTCTGGCTAACTTGTATATTAATCTTTTGAGTGGGACTGTGTCAAATGCCTTGCTAAAGTCTAGGTAGGCCATGTCCACAGCCCCTCCCTGATCTACTACTTTGGTCACCCAGTCAAAGAAATCTATTAGATTTGTCTGGCATGACCTTCCTACTGTGAATCCATGCTGCCTTGGGTCCTGTGCCCCTCTGACCTCTAGGTACTTGACAATTCTTTCCTTCAGAGTGATTCCATCATTTTCCCTATCACTGAGGTTAAACTAACTGGTCTGTAGTTTCCGCTTCTGCCCTGCTCCACTTTTGTGAGGGAATCACATCGCCCTCCTCCAGTCCTCAGGTACCACCCCATCCTCCCATGATTTGTTAAAGAGGGTAGTCAGTGGTGTCACTAGTTCTACCCTTAGTTATTTTAGAATTCTGGGATGAATCCCATCAGGCCCCATTGCTTTGTCCACCTTCAGTTTTAAGAGTTCTTTCAAAACGCTTTCTTCTGTAAATGGGCTGGTATCAACTTCTGTATCCACAGTGTTTCTATTGTTTGTTTTAGGTACCTCCCCCTCTTCATTTGTAAATACTGAGAAAAAATATTTGTTTAGTATCTCTGCCTTTTCACAGTCACCCTCTGCCCACACCCCCCGCCCCATTAAGCCTCACTATCCCTCTCTTAGTCTTCCTTTGCTCCCTGATGTACCTAAAAAAGGTTGTATCCCCCTTCTTAACTGAGTTGGCTATCTTTTCCTCAGTTCGGGCCTTTGCTGTTCTGACTGCCTTCCCAGCTTTCTTTTGCTTTAACTGATACAATTCTCTGTCCTGCTCCTTCTGTGATTCCTTGTACTTTCTGAATGCTTTCTTTTTCTCTTGAACCTTCACTGCCACCTCCTTTGAGAACCATAGTGGTTTCTTACATCATTTTGTTTTGTTTATTTGCTTCACACAAAGGCTGGTTACCTCTGTGATAGCAGTTTTTATTATTCCCCATTGTTCTTCCACCCCTCCTTCCTGCCCATTTGCTAGTGCATTCTTTAGGCACTCACCCATTTTGGCAAAGTCAGCCCTCCTGAAGTCCAGTACTTTTACCTTTGTATGGCTTGACTCTATTGCTGTGTTTACTGTGAACCATACTGTTCGATGGTCGCTAGTTCTTAGATGGCTACCCACTTCTACATCTGTGATCCTCTCTCCATCTCCATTTGAGAGGACCAGGTCTAAGATTGCTCCCTCTCGAGTGGGTTCCAATACTAGTTGTCTAAGGCATGCCCCCTGTAGGGCATCTAGAATAACCCTACTCTTCGGAGTGGCTGCTGCAACTGCACTCCACTTACCATCTGGCATATTCAGATCACCCATCAGCAATATCTCCCCTTTATCTGCCATTCTAAGTATACTTTCTATCATTTCCTTGTCCATTTCCTCCCCCTGAGAGGGGGGTCTGTATACAACCCCTGTGCGGATTGTGGTGCCATTGCTTGCCTCCAAATTGACCCACAGTGCTTCATCTCCTCCCTGTTTACCCTTTTGTTCTGTTGCTTTGATTCCTTCTGTTATGTAGAGAGCTACTCCTCCTCCTCCTCTTTTACCCTCCCTGTCCCTCTTATAGATAATGTATCCTGGTATGTTTACGTCCCAGTCATGGTTCTGTGTGTACCATGTTTCTGTGACTGCCACGCTATCCAGATGTTCCTCCTCCATCAAGGCCACTAATTCAGGAAGCTTGTTACCCAGACTACGGGCATTGGTACTCATTGCTCTCCATTTTTTGATGGCTTTACCTTCTGTAGCAGCATCCCCCACTGACCCTTCTACCTTGGTCTTTTTCTCATTTAGTACCCTGTTTTGTAGGGGGAGGCTGGGATTTTCCTGCTGCTTATCAGTGCCTCCCCCCTTGACTAGTTTAAAAGCTTGCCAATGAAGCATTTAAATCGATTGCCCAAAAGACTTGTTCCCTTCCTGGACAGATGCAGACCATCCTGCCAGTATAGGCTGGTGTCTCTCCAGGTGGAACCCCATTCCCCAATGAAGCAAAACCCCTGTGCTCCACACCATTTTTTCAACCATTCGTTAAACTGCATGGTGCAAAGTACCCTCACCTCACCCATGCCACTGACAGGCAGCACCTCTGAGAAGGATACTGTGTGTGCTACTTGTCTCAAGCCCCTCCCCAACTCTACAAAGTCCTTCTGCACTGCTCTAATCTTACGATGAGCCAAGTCTTTTATCCCTAGGTGGACAATGACGTCCAGCTCAGACTCCCGTGCAACTGTTCTCGTGATCCTAAGGATGTGCTTCCTGTCCCTCCAAGCCATGGCACCAGGCAGGAACCTTACTTCAGTTTTTCCTGCTCCCCCCAGTTCTATCCCCCTAATAAATGAGTCCCCCACCAGGAGCTTCTTCCTTTCCTTGTGGTGTCCTCCGCCTCCTTCCTGTGGGCCTCCCTTGTGACAGTTGTCTGCACCCTCCTTAGTCTCCTCTGCGGGTACATCCATAGGGGAACTGTGCTCCCCCAGAATGGTGTATGGATTGTGGAGTGGAACAACTGACTGGGTGTGCCTTTGTTCCACCACCCTTACCCTCCCTGAGCCCACTGTGGTCCAACTGCTGTGCTTTCTTCGCAACCTCTGAGGTAGTGGCGGTGGCGCTGGTGCTCCCTGGATGGGGGAGGTTCCCTTACTACTGTCCAGTGCCTGAAGACAGGCAACTTTCTACCTCAGGGCAGAGAGTTGTCTGCAAACAGGGCAGCATCTCAGCCTCCAGAAAGACTCCCGGAAGACTGCTGCCCCATAGCCATTACATTGTACTACTCCCCACATAACTGTCTACCTTGTTTCATTTTTTTTTTTTTTTTGTGTGTGTGTGTGATTGGTGTGTTATATAGAAATACATGTATTTATATAATGTGTATGCTTATATTGTCAGTGCAGTGTGCTAGAGGGATATGACAGTGATATGCCTTGCCCTCTTGAGGAAATGATGTCAGAACCCCAGGTATAAATGAACTATTTCCAGGGGTGGGTGGGGTGAGGGTGGGAGGGTTTAGGCTAAATTGTGCCCTCACGAGAGCAATCAGCTAAGAGCTCTGACCTACGCTGATGAGTGCCTTCCTGTCAGCAAGATGCCATACACAACAATTTGACAGAGAAAATACCCCGCTAATCAAACAGAGAAAAATTCAAACATCCAAGTCAGACACAGGTAAACCTCCCCAGCCCCAAAACAGCCTGGTGACTTGTGCTCTGAAAACAGTCAGCCCCAAAATACGTCAGCTGTGCAGAAGGGCAGTCACAGAAAACAGTTTTCAGCCTCTGTGGGTTTAAACTCTTCCTGCACTGAAAATCTTAACAATTGTAACAAAAGTAAAGCAAGCTCCACCTCCCTCTGTTGATTGAAAGACTGCCTTTTCTGATAATTCTAAGTTCCTTATTTCACCCTTCAGTTAGAAGTATCCTCCACCTGAAGAATATTAACTTTCCTAAGGAATCTGCTTCAAACCAAAGACAATTGTAAATTGTAAGGTTCACCTCCCTCTGTTGTGAGCACAACTCCACTTTCTTGCAGAACTTAAGTACAGTGTTGCAGCTTCCAGCGAGAGGTAGCTTCACCTGAAGACTATTAGGTTCCGAGTTCAGGAGTGAGATGAGTCTCTTTGCGGATGACTCAAAACTGGGGGCGGTGGTGGATTGGGAGGAGGGGAGGGTGGCCCTACAGGGGGACCTGGAGGCTCTGGAAGGATGGTCTAGAAAGTGGAAGCTGAGGTTCAATGCAGGGAAATGCAAGGTACTGCACCTGGGGGCCAGAAACCCAGGCCAAGTGTACACCCTGGGGGAATGCTACAAGTCTCGATGACTGAGAGGGACCTGGGGGTGGTGGTGGATGTCAAGATGAACAACTCGGGAGACTTGTAGGAGGGCAGCAGCCAAGGTCAACAGGATGCTGGGATGCATCGCTAGAGATCACCTCCAAAAGGAGGGAAGTGATACTCCCTTTGTATAACTGCTTGGTGAGGCCACACCTCGAGTACTGTGTGCAATTTTGGAGGCCACACTTAATGAGGGACATTAAACTCCTAGAGAGGGTCCAGAGGAGGGCAACCAAAATGATTTGGGACTTGGGGGACAGGACCTATGGAGAGAGGCTCGAAGAGCTAAATATGTACACACTGGAAGAGAGAAGAGCCTGGGGGGACATGATAGAGGTCTTCAGGTACATGAAGGAGGTAAATAGAGGAGGAGCAGTCAGGGTGCTTCGAAGGAAGGAGGAGAGGGCAACTAGAGGGCATGGGTGGAAGCTGGAAGGGGGAAAGGGGAAGATTCAAGGGAGAAAGGAGGCGGTGCCACTTCACTGAGAGGGTGGTAGAGCCATGGAATGCGCTGCCCAGGGGGCTGGTGGAGGCAGAGACAGTGGAGGGGTTCAAGAGGGGGTAGGACAGGTACAGGGGAAGGGTTCTGGAAGCAAAATCCAGTGCAGCGAGAATATCCGGAACTGGGAAGGGAGACGCCAGAGAAGGCGAGGGGGGCAGCAAGGTCAGCTCCCAGGGTGGGGGCTGACCAAACGAGCAGACACAAAAGACCATTAGGCCTATTCTGCTGGCATTTTAGTATGTTAATATGTTAGTTCTGGAGTCCTCATCTAAGAAAGGACAAAGACAGGCAGGAGACTGTGCAGTGCAGTCTAACCAAAATTATTCAGGGCAAGCAGGGCAGATCTTACGAGGATTGACTTAGGGCACCAAACATGTACTGGCTGGAGGCCAGACAAGAAAGGGGCGATCTGATAGAGACTTTCAAGTTGGAATAAACAAGGCAAATTGCTAGGAACTGTTCAACAGGATTATGACTATAAAACATGGGAACAAGAGTGGAAGCTGGCGGGGGGGGGGTTCAGGAGGGACATGAGGAAGTTTTATTTTGCAAAAAGAGTGGTTCAGCCATGGAACAGTCTGTTGGCTGAGGTGGTGGGTGCCTAGGACCATTAATGGGTTCAAACATGACTGGGACAGAGTCAAGGGCATAGTAGTTACTTGGGGGGAAGGGTTGCAGTAAGGCAGGGAACATTTTTTTCTTTCTTTCTTTCTTTGTATTTTGTAAACTGAGTAGTCTCACTGAGATTAAGAGTCCCTTTTTCAGGAGTGACCCAGAATTAATTACATTCAAAACAGTCATCTATAAATTCAGGTAACAATCCACGGTTACACAGTAGAAATCACTTTATCGGGAACGTGGTTAATTGGGATGTTCACTTTATTGGGATGTCCCGACGGGAACTGATTAAGTGACCATACACTTCAACGGTCATATACTCCCTTTAAAGGGGACAGGGATGACAGATATTTGGGATGATTCAGTCCTTTCAGTCTGCCACTGACTGCATTAATGGGCTGACGATTACCTGGTAATCCTGCTAATCCTTATCTCAGCCAGTCTCCCTTGTGTCATTTCCTGCCATTTTACTAGCCCATTTACTCCTTGTACTGTTCTCACATAGCACTCCCCCTCCCCCCGTTACCCCTCAGCTCCGTGTGAAAATTAAAAAGTAAACTGATGGTTTGTACCAACAGTAGTCTATTTACTGAACACTGCTCTCTGTTTTTTGGACTGATTGATGGCTCATACTTGACACCGACAAAAAACACCATGTCACTTGCTCACGTTCGGCTCCATGTAAAAAGTAAAAAATAAACAATAAACTTGCTAGCATGGACTGATTGGCTCATACCATAACATTGCTTGCATTCAGGTTTGTTCCTGCCTGCTCTCCTTGTCTTTTCCTCCTGCCAGCACTAGACTCTGAAATAGGCAGGCACAGTGCAGTGTAAAACATTTACAATTTTAATCTACAGCACGTAGGTATTTTCAGCAGCAGCAGCTCTTACCTAGGTTGAGAAGGTAAAGTCCTTTTCTGTAGAAGGAGGATACAGTACTGTAATGTACAGAGGTATTAAGAAACAGAGTAAACCATGTTCTTCTGATAATCGGGACAGCCACTTATTCGGGAAGAAAGGGCCACCACCCAGTTGACAAAGCCATGAGCTGCACTAGTATTTTCGTCTGTCACTCCTTTCTCCTCTCTCCCTTCACCCTTGTTTCCCTCTAAATTTATGCAATGACCCCAAATGTGTTACTCTTGTTTATTATTACTATGCTGTACCTGAACTGTTTGAATATTGTTTTATGCCTGTTTCTTAAATGTTGCTTGTTTTGTTTAACATGTTTGTACTCTCCTGATGTTGAACCTTTGTAAAAGAGCCATGGCTCAAAGGTATCGTAATTCCTAGACTTTAATAAACAAGTAAACAGTTGTCCCAATTAAGCAGCTTCTACTGTACATGGGGTGGATAGTGTAGACAAACTCCCTATTTAGACACTTGGTCTTGGGGTAAAGATGTAGAAAATAATGCTTCCCTGAGTGTGAAGAACAAGTTGGTTTTCTCTCTGAGTAGGTAAAGTGATGTCATAAAGCATGAGAGTAAACCTTGAGTGTGCTATGATGGCCCTTTACCTACGAGGTGTCAGAGCTTGTTCAGTCTTGAGAGTGCTTTTACTGTATATAATACACCATGAGCATACTTTCAAATAAAGACTTACCAGTTTCCTAAAACAGAGCTGGTTAGTCAGTATTTCATCCAGATGCAGTATCAGTATTTCTTCTAGATGGGATATCGCTTGTCTGTTTTTGGTTTCACTTTAAAGTGCTCCCACTCATAGGTACTGCTGATTAGCATTCGAAGTTACGAACAACTTCAAAAGCTAACCAACACCACCTGCCGAAAGTTTTTCTCAGTGTTCTAATTCTGAGAGCAACTTTTCAGAAACACAAGAAAAATATGCTTATAGTATCTTTTACAGGCAGACTGGCTGGACCAGTGGTCTTCTGCCATCATTGTGTATGATTCTGTATTTCTTTGCAAGAAAGAGCAGATAATGCTTATTTGTGACAGTTCACTCGGAGTAATTTTGTAAGGTATGTTTGAGGGGTTAATAACTGTAACTCTTAGTCACTGGTTTTCATTCAACTTCTCATGAGACTTGCCTTTACAATTTTTGAGTGCACTCTGTTTACCCACAATAAGCCAGATGATATTCAATAACTCATTGAAAGTGGGGTCCTGCTTTAGCAGTTCTTTACCAGTTTTTTTTCAGCAGGGTGGACAAAAATACTATGAAGGTGCAGCTCGGGGGCATACGTGGCTGTGGCGGGATCTGAACATGTGCCTCTCGGCTCCCAAGCCTCTGCTCTAGCCACTAGACCACACTGCCTGAAAAGGAAGAGAAGGAAGTAAAACAAAGAAATTTGATTTAATAAAATGTCTTTAAGACACTGTGTGTGTGTGTGTGTGTGTGTGTGGTGTGTTTAATATTCTTGCCCATAAGAAGTTATATTGAGCCAAAGCACATTTCCAGATGTTCCCTGGGAGCACAGGTGATTATGTAACTTGCACAGGGTTGCACAGCATGCCAGTGGTGGTTCTGGGTTTCAAACCCAGGTCTGCTAGGCCTCTAGGTTCATTGCTTGGTGCCATAACCTCAAGGCTATATGTCAAAAGTGCTTTGCAAGCAATGAACAGGTATGCACTGAAGGGCAGGAGAGAAGGAGGGGGGTATGAGAGAGACGTACAGATTCTTGTGAGGAAGCAACTCAACAGGGTGGATTGTAAAGACTTGCTCACAAGGAACAAGGGTACAGTGGCTAGAAGACATATTCTCCCCCGAATGGTGGTAGTGGGGTAGGGGTGGATTCAGGAGGGACCTGAGAAACCTTTTTCACAGAGCAAGTGGTGGATGAATGGAATAGACTTCCTAGAGAGGGGGTTGAGGCTAAAACTGTGATGGGGTTTAATCTTGGTTGTGATTGATCTAAGGGAATAATGGGACCCACAGGCAGAAGAAGGGAAGGCATACCTGGGAAAGTGGGTGACGAGCAGCCACTAGTGATATCAGGGTGCAATCAGGAAGATTTAAAAATGGTGTGTGTGTGTGTGTGTTATTTTCATTGTGCATTAGTAAAGCTCAAACACACTAGTTACAAAGGACTGAAGAAATAAACCCAGTGAAAGCTGTCAGTAGGTTTTCACAGAGAAATGGAATGGGAACTTCCTTATTTATGACATGATCTGCTACATAGGAGTAGTACCTTAGAGAGACCAGATGAGGGTAAGAAATACCAGCAACTGAAGGCTATGTTTAACAGAATGAGCAGCAACAGCAAGAGGAGGCAGGCAAAGTTATTGCTAGGGGAATCCTTTAATATTAAGCATTTTTCCAGGAGAGAGTCTCTCTCTCTCTCTCTCTCTCTCGTGCTGTGTGTGTGTGTGTGTGTGTGTGTGTGCTTCTTCAGTTACGTTTGCTCAGATATAAAGGGACCAAGAAGTTTTAAGCATTTACTTTGTGCAGAGAAAGTACTCATCTTACAAGGAGACTTGAAAGCAGGCTGACTTAGATTTGTGGATCGGTTTTTAAGGGTGTTTGATGTGGAAATGTCTGGGTTATGAATTTTTTTCTACATTTTTTTTAATTAGATCATCTTTTAAGACAGAAAAGGAAAGAAAAGCTATCAGCATATTGAACAGTCTATTAGTAGTAACTGGATTTGCTCTCCGTTCTGAAGAAGATGTAGCTTTAGTATATTAAAGGCGTTAAGCTTTTTAATTCTTTTAATTTTTTTTTATTTCTTTTTAAAGACGGGTGAAGCTACTTAAACTGGAATTGATTGCACTTTCTATTTTTAAAGACGTTTCGCCTGAGGAGCCACACGCCTGCTGATGAGTAATTAGTCATTTATATTCATCTTTGCTTCATCAGAAGTTTTTTGTTTGTTTTTTAATTGAGAAAGGACATCTGCCCTAAATCATTGGATTTGTATGCACTGGAGATGCAGTGTGAATCCCAGAAATCAGTCAAGGATCCCACGGATAAATATATGTAATTACATTTATTATTAATGTATATTTTTTTTTTTTTATTCGGATTGTGGATTTCTGTTGTTGATTTTTTTTTTTTTGGGAAATCACCTACTGAAAACTGTTTCTCTCCTGGCCAGAGTGACAATAATGGGGAAATCGGAAAGTCAGATGGACATTGTTGAGAAATCGACCAAGGCTGGCAAGAAGTCATGGACCCTGACTGAGATTGGTCTATCTGCACTGCTGCTGCTTATGACCTGCGCTGTGGTGGCACTGGTCATACTCTATGCTGCAAAAAAAGGTAAGGAATTGGGTGAGTTGTGAAGGGTGCCAACCATCAATTGTCAGTCAAATTCATACATTTCACCTGTCCCTGATTTTTAGGGATTAACTGATTTTGACACCAACATTTTTCCTCTCTGTCTAGAAATCAGCAGTGCATGTTACAATGAAATTTTTGACCTACTGTTTACCCTTTTATAGTCTCATGCTCTCATTCTCCTGTTGTGTAATGTGGTTTCTACTCCCCGTTTTGGCTCTGTTTTAGTACTTTTTTTTACTTATACTGGAAATGATAAAAGGAGCAGTCCTTTTATTGTGGCTATCCCCAGAGTTGCATTACATATCTCTGCAGTTTTTAAATGCTCACTATTCCATAAGGTTGGTGAACAATGTATAGAAACATAGAAACATAGAATTTGACGGCAGATAAGGACCGCTTGGCCCACCTAGTCTGCCCATTTCCCTACCTAACGGATAAGCTGCAGATCCTAGTTAACCAACAGCCTACTTGCTCCTACCCCCCACTAGAATTGCCTTATGTCTGTCCCATGCATTCTTGAATTCCCCCACTGTTTTTGACTCTACGACCTCCTCAGGAAGGCTGTTCCATGTATCCACAACCCTCTCTGTGAAGAAATACTTCCTCACATTACCTCTGAGCCATCCCCCCTCTATCTTCAAATTGTGCCCCTTTGTTTTTGCCCATCTCTTTTTCTGAAAGATGCTACCCTCTTGGACTTTGTTGATTCCCTTGAGGTAATTGAAAGTTTCTATCATGTCCTCCCTCTCCCTCCTTTCCTTGAGGCTATACATCTTTAGTTCCTTTAGTATGTTGCATCCTAGCTCACCTCAGTCTCAGGAAAAGTCATGTTAAATGATGGGTGTTCAAAATGAGCTGAGAATTACGAGGAAAACCTGGGGATAGTTAAAAGGTGCACTCCTTTTAGTCATTTGGAATGCACTGAGAATTACAAGGAAAACCTAGGGATAGTTAAAAGGTGCACTCCTTTTAGTCATTTGGAATGCACTGAGAATTACAAGAAAAACCTGGGGATAGTTAAAAGGTGCACTCCTTTTAGTCATTTCGAATGCACTGAGAATTATGAGGAAAACCTGTGGATAGTTAAAAGGTGCACTCCTTTTAGTCATTTCGAGTGCACTGAGAATTATGAGGAAAACCTGGGGATAGTTAAAAGATGCACTCCTTTTAGTCATTTCGAATGCACTGAGAATTATGAGGAAAACCTGGGGATAGCTAAAAGACGCACTCCTTTTAGTCATTTCGAGTGCACTGAGAATTACGAGGAAAACCTGGGGATAGTTAAAAGATGCACTCCTTTTAGTCATTTCGAGTGCACTGAGAATTATGAGGAAAACCTACGGATAGTTAAAAGGTGCACTCCTTTCAGTTATTTCAAATGAAAAGAAAATGCTAAAGCAAACTCAGAATGGGGAGAAAAGGACATCTTATAAGACAGAAAAAGAAAAAGGGCAGTTTTTAATGACATTAAAGAGTATAGGTTCAACTGGCCTGGTGGTGCAGAGGGCTGAGGAACTGGATGCCTTTCCTCACGCCACACTGGTGACCCAGGTTTGGGAACAGACTTGGGTTGTCGAGGAGCTGGCACTGGGAGTGAGAGAGCATGGGAGCAGGATTGAGTAGCCAGAAGGCAGCTCTCCTCTCCTGGGGTGGTTGCCACTCCCCCATAGTCCTGCTGGCACCAGGTGGAGGTCTGGTGGCCAGCATAGGTGGAGGGGGTAACACGTAGTGGGAGGGCACCTCAAGACGTGGCGTGCAGGCACCTTCACATGCGCATGTGTGGCCGAGGTAAGAGGACAAGTTACAGGAAGAAAACAGGAAAAACACAACAAAATATATATGGAAAAAAAAAGTATAGGTTCACATTTCTCACCATACCGTGCTGCCACTTGTAACAGATGTATTGCCAGCCACTGAAGAGTAAGGATAAAGACAGGCACAAAAATAATATCAAAGTTAATTGTTTTTCTACTGAAAGCTTTTGTACAAATCAGCCATTCGAACAGCTTCCCAAGTTAATAGTATTATTTTTGACATGGTCACTTACCCCTAATTTTGTGGTCACTGGCCCCTGGTTTTTTTCGGCTTTGACCCTGATTGGTAGACCAAGGGGTTGAGATGGAAGAATGGATGATTCAGCTTGTGAAATGGGGGGGGGGGGTGGAAGGGACTGGGTGCTGCCCTGGTTCCGGACCATCACTGGTCAATAAGAACAACCATATTTTTTTAAAGAATAAACAAATAAATTAATGCTTTTGCTTGTTCATTTACTTCTGGAATGCTTCTTGCACCTTGCTTGCAAGCTGCTGTTTGTCGTTACTCTGAGATGCAGCTCATACATTTTGCAGCTAATGGTTACAGATAGTGAAGAAATGAAGTGTTTTATTTTCAAGAACTGCCTATGCCAGTATTTTTTCAGTTCTCCTTAATTGTTCTTTTATAATACACCAGTGGATACTGGGGTTTGGTCTGGGAGGGAGACTCTCTCACTTGGCCATGAGCTGCCTTCCTCCCTGCTCCCATGTTCCTGGACTGCTTGCTGGTGCCACGTCCTGGTTCACAGTGGTGCCTAGATCGGCATACTGTAGTTTCCATTGGTTCTTTCCTCAGTACATACCTCTACTTGCTTTGGTTACTTGTGTATGTAATCAGTCCTACATTGTATTTTACTAGGCTTGTAATGTATTTAGAAATTACATGTAAGGGCAAAGATTTCATGCCAAGAGAATTTCAGGGAAAGGAACAACTAAAAAATAGTCCATGGAGACACTAAAATTACACTTTTATAGCCTTCCTCATCCCCAAAAAGCACAACATAGATGGGAACTTTGGGGGAAGCTGCCCCCACCAAGAGTCTACGGGCACTATGGACCTGGGTAAGGATTGCATGCAACCCGAAATTCAGTACAAGAATTCTTTATAATAACTGGTTGTCAATTTTTTCAGTGTTGATGATCAGTTATTATAACATGGCATTAATACTGTGCCTGTGATCCTGCGCTCCGATAGGTGTAGGAGGGTCACGAGACGGCAGCTGAAGCGGGCATTAACCCAGCTTATATGCCGTGCCCGCTTCGGCAGTACCTTGAGCAGCCAGACCCCCAGCTTAGCAGCACTGGGCACAGAAGAGGAGCGAGTGTTAGAGAGGGAAGCGTGGCAGACCAAGAGTGAGACAATCTAGAGGCAGACGGAAGGAGGCGGACAAGCAGTCGTGCACAGGAGCGATAGGTAAACCAGTGCCATACAGAGACCCTATGCAGGGAAATGGTGTGCGGTCGGAGAACTGTATGAGAGGCACCGGGAAGTGGTGACCGCATGCTAATTTGTCTGTAGCACACACATGGCCGAGGGGCGTCCACCGAGAGACCTCTAACGGGTGATAAGAAACAAATAGCCGCGTACATCGGGACAGCTGTTGGAGGAGCATGGAGCCATGCTGCTTGCTATCATTATAGGTACAGAGTCTTTTGACGCATAAAGCATCGTAATGCCGGTTTGTTACCCGATGTGTAAGTGCACGTAAAGTTTGCTCAGCACACCACCTCCTCCTCTTATGTAGTTGTACCGAGACAAAAATAGGCTCCTGGGGACTCTCTCCTCGGCCCATGTTACAAGCATTAAGCCACTCAAGTCAGTGGCATCTAATGCGATTAATCTTGAGAGTGGCCAGCCCTCGGCCCTGGGCCTCGGGCACCCACCGTCCCCCCATGCATCAATCCAGCATTAGATGCCACCTCCATCGTGGCATAATGCTTACTTGTTTGCCATAATAACCAGCTGGTTATTACAGCAAACACATGGATTTGAACAAAGGAGCAGTGCTTGAGACTCACCGTCTCACTCTTTCTTAAAAGCACCAGTCCATTTGCATTGCAACGGTTTTACTTATAAAAGTAAAAGATGTAAGCAGTGTTCTTCAACTAACTCTACAGTGACTATCTGAAAACAAAAAATAAAAAGTAAATTAGCCCTAAACTCGGCTGCACTTGAGACTGGTTGACTGTCTGTGTCTCAAGCGCAGCACTTCCTGATTCATGGTCCTTGTCAATGAAACTGACACAGAGCCATTCAGTAACGCCAGTTAATGCAGTTTCTTTCAGTTTTAAAAAAATTAACCTCTTAAAATGTGTAGCTGTCTTTCTTATCAAGGTTTTTTTTCAGGGCCAGTGACAAACGTCCCTTGTGAGTTTACTAGAGCTTATAAATAGTTAAAAAAAATTTTGGGGGGGGGAATTGATGCTCAATGATTATATAAAATAAATCACTCAAATTTAATATACACCCAAGGTGTGTGATACTTGATAAAGCCTTCGAGGTTCGCCCTCGGGGTTTATGTGGCATCACACACCTTGATTGTGTATTAAATTCTTGTAATGCACACCATCCCATGTATTACTGTATATATAATAACTGGTGAGGGTTTTTTCCATAAGGGAAACCCGGTTTGTAATTTGCCATTATAAAGGAGTGTTTATAATGGCAAACAGACACCGGGTTTCCTTAGGTCCATCCATGCACCAGCCACTGCTCTTCGCTCCCTCTTCGCATTTCTTTAGCGCTGCATACCTGCACACTTCACCACCACTGGCACTTCCCAGTAAGTTAACTTAACAAAAAAAAAAGAAAAAGAAACAAATATAAACTAGGCTATTTGCACTATTATGGTTAAGCTTTAAAAAAATGAAAAAAAAAGGTGAAACAAAACATTTCAGCAGCGAAGCTTTGACCATGGACTGCACCGAAACCTGTGTACAGTGGCTGCACAGGGATGTGGCTTTATTTTACGTCATTGCTGTGGTGAAAAAATGCTCCTGAGCAATTTTATAAAATAGAACATGGCATGGTGTGCTTAACTCGAGATTTTACACACCCTTGGTGTTGGATGCTTAAATAAACCCCTAGAGCTTTGCTCTTGGGGTTTATGTAGCATCCAACACCTCAGGTGTGTGTAAAATCCCATTAAACACGCCAGCCCATGCATTATTATTCTGTACATTATACACACCTCTGTATAACTAGATGTGTATAATGGAAAGCGTGCACTGGCCACCTACATGAAAGCACTTTCTTTTCCCAGGAGAGTGAGCAGCTTCCAAAACATGTAACCAGTAGTTATAACAGATAAATGATGGGGAGTATGGTAATTTGTTTTTTTTTTATACACAGGTGTGTAATGTTATTATAAACCACTTCAGCGTCGCTCTTCTGGTTTACGATGCATCACTCATCTCAGGTGTATAAAAAACACTTGTTAAATACCATTCCCCATGCATCGCTCTATATACTTTTCTATACTTGATTGAATGTTTTGCTACTAGAGCTAAGCGGTATTGTGCGCTGCAGTTGTCCTCCCCAGGGCCCCTACAAAAACAGTATACTGCATATCATGGGGTTATCCCGATTGGAGAAATGTCAAATAAGTATACTCTTGCCCAAGACTTCATTGTCACCACGCTAAACGAGCCTCTGGAAGTTGTAACCAAATTTAAATATCTAGGTATCTGGATCGACAATAAATTATCTTTCAGTGACCACATCGAAGATGTCTCTAGAAGGTTAAAAGCAAGGTTAGGTTTCTTCTACAGAAATAGGCCCCTTTTCCCCCTTGAAACTCGAAACAAGCTTGTACAGGCCACTTTTCTCCCCCTACTCGACTATGGCGATGTAATCTATTCCTCCACCACTCTTGCAAATCTAAGTAAACTGGACATCCTTTATCACCGTGCGTTACGGTTCATTACCAACTCCCCTTACCGTTCGCACCACTGTGACTTATATGCAGCTGTTAGTTGGACATCCCTTACGACTAGACGCCTGCTCCATGCTGGGCTATGGACTCTTAAACTGCTCCTGCAGAAATTGCCAAGCTATCTCTCTTCCCTTATTAGTATCTCACATAGTGCATACTCGTTAAGAAAATCTGACTTTATTATGCTTGACATACCAAGGACCACGGACTTCCTTTAGTAAGCGTGCTATTGCATATGCCCTTCCCTCCATTTTGGAACCAATTACAAACCGTACTGAAACTAACTAGCACAGTTTCAATAAACTTACAAATCGCTAAGTTCAGCCAAAATAAAAGACACCTGTAACTGTCATTAAGTCTCTTCCTTCCCATGTGTGCCATATTTATCCACTGGTAAGGTATAATTGATTTGTCATATTAACTGCTTTCCCTTCCCCTTCTACTCCTGGCTTTATCTTTGATTACGCTCCACTGCTACTCTATCAAATCTCTCCTCCCTCCCATATCAGTTGTAGACTGTTGTTTGTTCTAGCTGCCAAAATGCTGTATATTTGATTTGATTTGATTTGATTAAATCTAATCACACCAGTCATCATGTTTCATTTATCAGTATGCGACCTATAAGTCGCTTCCCTGTCTCATATCAATGTTTACCACCTGCGGTCACCCTGTGTGGTACCCTTGTATGTATATCCAGCCTGCATCATGTAACGTGTATTTCATGTATATACTGTTATTACCTATCTGTGTTTGTACTTTAAGTGTTTATGTCACAGGACCTCCTTGTGAATGAGCTTGCTCAATGGAGTTTTCCTGCAATAAACTTGAACTTGAACTCTCAAGTGCTCCGCATTGCATGCTAGAGTTTACACTGCAGCCCACAAAATCAGTCCTGTTGACTGTTCTGCTTTGTTCCACTCTCATGGTAGTATGTGTATGTTGCTTTGTTAGTGTCACTTTACTGACTGCCCAGGTGGTTTCTCAATGGTTACTGATACAAGTAATAGTTTTGAATGCTGTCAGTATGTCTGCCTGCATATAACACAGCCTATAAAAGATTCAGGGCTGGGGGGGGGAGAGAGAAAGAGAGAAACATTACACCCATAGAGACTGCACACTCAGTCATGGTTGACCCATGTTTTAGCCATGTGTTGTACACTGAGTTCTACATTGTCTGGTTAGGAGGTACAGTATGTGACTTAGGCCAGAAAGCTTGGTCAGAACTTCGAGTCTCTTTCTGAGGTGGCCTCTTCCCTCATCATAGCAGAAAGATGATTGTCACCTTGACTGACCCAGTTAAGGTCCAGAAATGGACCGGTCAAGCTTTCAAAGTTTGGATCAGTCCTGTTTTGACTAACAGTGCCACAGTGATGCAGGACCTCAGAGGGCCAATGTGATGGGACAAGGAACTTGTTGGGCTAGCTGTAGTATGGGCATCTAAGGAAAAATAATACCCTTCTAAAAACAATAGAGTAAAGCAAAAATACTATAATCTACTGTACAGCTGAAAAATATACTGTATATCTCCCTATAATGCTTAAGTCACAAAACTAACTTGAATCAATTTAGCTGCAGCCAAAAGGTAGCGGATTTCCTAAAGCTGGACACACCTGCTTATGACTCAGCCTCAGTCATAGTTCAATAAAAAAATCGCTCTGCACTACATATCATTTTCATTAATGATAATGTTACTATTTGGGTACTGGTCGATTGTGATTATCAGGGCAGAAATTAACCATAATAGGTGCTTCTTAAACAGGGGCAGTAAGCATGTGTCTGTTTTAATGTAAACACTTGTAAATGAGAAGTCAAAGATAAGAGAGGTGTGTAAGACTGAGCGGTGTATAAGACTGAGAGGTGTATAAGACTGACCATCTTTCGGATGAGACGGTAAACCGAGGTCCCATCTGCCTGGATTGGTGGTAGTTCAGGTGGATGTTAAAGATCCCATGGCACTTATCGAAAAAGAGTAGGGGAATTTCCCCGGTGTCCTGGCCAAATTTCCCTCATTCACTAAAAATACCACTAACAGCTTAATCTGGTTCAAGGTCAGTTGGCATTTATCTGTATCCCCCTCCCCCGGGTTGTGCCTGAAAATAGGCAGGATTTGTCTAGTGCACTTACCCGGTCAACAAAAAATAAATAAAAATAAATAAATAAATAAGTGGTATTGGCGAGCAATGTATTAAAGTATACCTAAACCCATCAATTTTCCAAGATCTGGCCTTATAGCCCTTTAAAGAAAAGGTTGCTGTTTACATGTGTGCTGAAACTGCATTTATTTAGTTAGGATAACTGCAGTTTCATAGTGTTAAGAAAATGTAAATCACAGGCTCTGCTGATTCAAATCTCCCTCTTTCTGTTTCCCTAAACTGGCATGCAACATGATGACATCAATGGAGAGAGAGAGAGAGAGAGAGAGAGAGAGAGAGAGAACTAGCCTAAGAAGCAATAACATTTGCTGCCAGTCCTTTAAGCAGCAGGATGCTGTCTTGTTTTCCCTAATTGCTGCCAACTTTGTTGAAATGAGTAAAAATTATCACTTAACCTATGTATTATTCATGATAATAGATAAGTGATGATTTTGTTAATTTAAAAAAATAACAAGCAGAAAGAAATGCACCACACCTGAACGCAGTACTGTACATCCTATCTGAAGTAACACTCTCCCAGTGCTACCTCCTAGACAATCTGCCCCATCTCCTAACTGCCCCAGTCCCCGTGATTTACAATATTTAAAAATACCTGGTGGTCTTGTGGGAGGAACAGAAACAGCCCAAAAGATTATGTTTTTTGATGCTGCCATCGCAACTGAACTCGTCGCTCCCCCCTGCCGCTGTATTTACTGCAGCCAGTCACCCACTCTCCTCATAGTGCCCACTCACCCTAAATGGCCCCATTTGAATTTAGATAGTATCTGGTCTTCAGGGAACATACCTGGTGGTCTAATGGAGGGAATATGAATGGCAAATGCAATTGCAATCCTACCTAAGTCTCTTCGATTACTGCTGCTTTCACCAGAGCCTACAGATCCATGTCCTCACACTGTCTCAAACTACATCAGCTGCCATGATCTGATCGATCTTTCCTGATGTGCCCAATTACCTTGCTATGTTCTTGTTCTCGTTTATAGGAAAATACAGTACCCCAGTGGTCTAGTGGGTGGGCGAGAGAGAATGTCTGCAAATGTGCACCCAAAGATCATGGTCCCCTATCAGCCAGTCTTGCACTGAACCAGGTGTCAAAGAAAACATGCTGTCCCCCGCCCCCACCACTAGACCACTGGGGTACTCATCATCCTGCTAACATGAGTAGGAAACCAGGATCGCTAATGAGTCCTGAATCCCCTGTGTAATGGTTAGGAGTGACCCAGTAGGCTGTCAGGTGTCCCACATTTGTCAGTTGTAACAGAAAGTATGATGTCCATTTAAAAAATCAGTACATTTTTCTCAGATTAGAAGGAGGTTCTATTATACCTGAAATCCATTATATGCAGATCTTCTGATTTAAAGAGCTAGTTTGCAGCCTGAAATTAATAATAATGTTCAAAAGCAGTGAATTGTAACTTACATGTGAAGTATTTTTTTTTCTTTTCCCGTTTGTCAAGTAGAAGATTTCTACCTGACAATACTTGGTGTGATGTGTGGAACAGCACTGTACCTGGTGGCTGAAATTCTGTTCCTCCTCATACATCATCAGCTATGTGACCTCTGTATCTGTGACATCATGGCTCACCAAAAAGTCAAGTGCCAGTCACCTGCTGCAAGATTGGTCAGTTGTGATGTCACAATAAGTGATGTCACAGTACTGCTAAGGCATGAAGTGGATTAGAACTAGACATGGCTGGCTCCAGATGAAGTTGTGCTCTTTACACAACAATCAAGTAGAAAACCTACTGAACATATAAAAAAAGAAAAAAAAATACTTCATGAATAAAAAGTAACACCTGACTACATTTACAAATTAATAACATTGTCTGCCTGCTATTTTTGTTGCCACTAGTTCTTTAAATAAATGTCATCAGTCAACATGAAGGCAGTTTGGTAGAGCATATGTGCAACCAGAGAGCACGGGTTTGAATCTCACCACAGTCCCCTACATGCTGTCCAACCTTGTACAAGTTATTTAATCTCCCTGTTCTTCAGCCCCACCCCCCAAAGGTGTAAAAACTGGGTAGGAGGCAGATCCCATTGCAGATGAGATGTTGCATCTTACTTGGGTTATCCAGCATAAATTAGAACAAGAAGCCCTACTACTAATAGTAAATGGTAGGCCCACTCAGTGGCATAGTGTCAGCTCACTGTGCTGCCATCTGGGAGACAAGGGGTTTATGCACAACCCCTGGAACCCCACACTGTAGCCACCTGAGGCTTGGCACATTGCAGAGATCAGGCATTTGGCTCTCGGGGATGGAGTAAGGGTACAAGTCGCTTGGTATTTCCACATCCCTGCCAGTCAGTTACAGAGAAGTATTGATGGTGTCTGTGAAGGCATTTCCTTGCCCTGTCGGCCAGAGAAAGGGTGTGACAGTGGCAACCCAAACAATTGGCATGGGGGTCATGGGGAACCAGAAAGGGAAAATGGAGATAAACTAAATTAAAAAAATACTTGCAGCACCGACGACCCGGGTTCAGGAGCAAACTCGAGTTGTCAGAGGATCAGCCAGTGGGGGGAGGAGTATCAAGTATCTGTAGGACTGCTCTCCTCCTCCTCCTCCTGGGTGGGGGTTGGGGGGACCTGGAGCCCAGTATGCACCTGGCCACTAGTGGCTGCTAGGGGGCGCTAGGGGACACAGCAGCCTGGACTGCACACTGCTGACAGAGGTGGCGCAGCAGCTGCTGAGTTCCTGTGTGCTGGAGCTTGCACAGGAGTGTCTGGTGCTGCATAGCACACCCAGCTGCCACATCCCAGACCATTTTTCAAGCATCTTTAAGTCCTCCCTCATGTCCTCCGCTCCCCCTTGGGTGTCCACCCTATTACATATTTTCATATCATCAGCAAATAGGTACACCCTCCCCCTCAAACCCTTAGCAATATCACTGATGTAGATGTTGAAGAGAAGAGAAGAGAAGAGGACCCAAAATTTACCCCTTTGGCACTCCACTCTTCACCCTCGCCATCCTGGAGTGCTCCCCCAGGATGCATCTGGAATCGAGCGGTACCCCGCTCAGCATGCCTTCCTGGTAAAACTCTTAAATAAATAAACCCCGTTGAGTACCACCCTCTGAGTTCTTCCTGACAGCCAGGCCTCCACCCAGCTTGTTATTTTCCCACCCAAACCCGGGCTTTCAATCTTGCTGAACAGCCTCCTATGGGGACGGTGTCAAAGGCCTTACTGAAGTCCAGATAGGCCATGTCCACTGCCCCACTGGTCAATCACCTGAGCCACCCAATCAAAGAACTGAATTAGGTTTGTCTGGCAAGACTTCCCCTTTGTGAAGCCATGCTGTCTGCTGTCCTACAAGCAACTCTTGTCCAGGTAATCCACCACCCTCTCCTTGATTAATGCCTCCATTACCTTCCCCACCACTGACGTGAGGCTGACAGGTCGGTAGTTTCCCTTCACCTCCTCACTACCTCCCTTGTGTAAAGGCACTACGTCTGCCCTCTTCCAGTCCTCCGGCACCCTTCCCGTATCCAGGGACAAGTTGAAGAGACTTGTCAAGGGTGCGGCCAACTCCTTCTTCAATTCCCTAATCACCCTGGGGTGTAACCCATCAGGCCCCATTGCCTTGTCCACCCTCAATCTGTCTAGCTCTGTCCTAACCCTATGCATAGTGAATGGGCTCAGATCCATCCATTTGCCCTCCTTCCCTTTCGACTTTAACTCAGGTTCCCTACCATCCTCCTCCTCCGTGAATACCGAGCTAAAGTACTTATTTAATAACTCTGCTTTTTCACAGTCCCTTTCCAATTTTATTTCTCCCTTCCCCCTCAGCCTAGTAATCCCCTGCCTTACCCTTCTTCTCTCCCTCACATATCTGAAAAAGGTTTTATCCCCCCTTTTGGCCTTTTTTGCTATTTTCTCCTCAGTATCTGCTTTTGCCCTTCTGATCTTCTTCCCTGCCATACTCCTCTTTTCCCTATACTCTTCCTTATCTTCCTCGCTGAGTATCCTCTTAAATTTTCTGAAAGCCCTCCTCCTTTCCCTGACTGCCCCGCAACCTCCTTTGTAAACCAAAGCAGTCTCCTCCCCTTTTGGTCATCCTAACCTTTTGTACGCACATTTCTGCAGCTTTCAGTACCCCTCCCTTGACAGCTTGCCATAACTCCTCCACTGCCCCTATATTCTCTGTACCCTCCATGTTTCCCTTACTATGCTTCTCATCTTGTCAAAGTCTGTGTGTCTGAAATCCACGACTGTAGTACTGGTTTGACTTGCCTCCCTCCCTGCCCTGACTCTGAACATTACCGTGCTCTGGTCATTGTTGCCCAAGGCTTCTCCCACCTCAACCTCCTCCACACTCTCCCCATTTGTCAGGACCACATCCAGCAGGGTGTTGCCCCTTGTCAGCTCCCTGACTAGCTGTTGAAGGAATATCTCCTGAAGCGCAGTGAACCCTGCTCCTTGACGATGCTGCATCCGGGCTTTCCCAGTCTACATCAAGGAGGTTGAGATCCCCTACCAGCAGTAGTTCTCCTTTTAGGGCCAGCATTGTGACTGCCTGAATTAACTTTTGATCACCCTCCTCCCCTTGCATAGGTGGCCTGTATAAGACCCCCTAGTCACATGGATTCTCCCGTCCTCTTGCCTAGCGTTACCCACAGTAGCTCAGTCTCCCCATCCTCCTTTTGTCCTTTGGTAACACTTATGCCTTCCCTGATGTGTAAAGCAACTCCTACCCCCTTCTGAACAGTCTGTAACCTGAGATAGTCATTTCCCAGGTGTGCAGCTCTGTCCACCAGGTACATATTAAGACACATAAGGTACACATACATACATTCAGTTGCGTGGGTGAAAACAGTACAGTTCAAGAGTTACAGCATTTATACATAATATTGTTATGCACAGTAAAACACACTGTATACAGGGAGGCAGTGAGCATATGTAAGAGCCTATACAATTGTTTAGCTAAGCCTATGGAGTAGCCTATACAGTGGTTAGCTAAGCATTTTCATACTGCAGCAGACAATTTGCTATACGAACAATATTAAGGCAGTTTAGGAACAAGACTTTATTGATGGTGTTACCTTTGGGCATAAATACAGTTCTGGATGGGTGGTGGTCCAGTGGCTGGCAGCTCACCACTGAGGGCACCTACAGGTGTGGTCTGTGAATATGTGGTTCCTAAGGGCGACTTTGAATGTACCAATTTTAGGGAGGCTGGTGACACTCACAGAGAGGGAGCTGAACCAGGATGGGGTCCTGTATGAGAATGTCCTCTGGGCTAGGGAGGTCCTTACACGTGGGACTGCTAGTGAGGGCTTATCGGTGCTGCAAGTGGAGACGTGGGGGTTGAGCGGTGAAGAGATGATGCAACTCCAGGTGGCATTAGTCCGAGGAGGATCTTCTGGGCCATAAGGCAGGACTGGTATAGTAGCCTTTCCTCAAAGCTGAGTATTTCAGTGAGGGAGTAGAGGGTGCAGGTGTGTGTTAGCCGATCAGCACCAGACAGGAGCCTGCATGCTTTGTTGATGGACACTTTTATTTTGCTGAGGGCGGTGGCATCCGCAGTTGTATATATCAGTAGACTGTAATCAATTAAGGACAGGACCAATGAGGTGATGGCTAGCTGGAGGGTTTCAGGTGGCAGGCAGTCTTTGTGGTGGTAGAGGAGGCTGATGCGTATGTTAGTTGCGGACATGAGAGGATTTATTTGAGTGTGGAAGGTGAGAGCTGGGTTGAAGGTTATGCCTAGGTATTTAAAAGAGGTGACCTGTTTAATGGGCTGGAGGGAGCTGGAGAGGATCTGCAGGGAGGAGTTTTTTAGTTTATTTTGGTAGTGGGCAAATATCATGGCCTTGTTTTTTTTTCAGGTTCGTGATTAGTTTATGATCCACAAACCAGCGTTCGGTCTGACTAAAAGAGTGCTGGAGGGAGGTCTGCAGACTGGTGGAGTTGGCATGGGATGCACAGAGGATGACGTCGTCTTTGTAGAGTAGAACCTTGCTGTCACATGAGTTGGATAGTGCATTGAGGAACAAACTGAAATGTAGCAGCCCCAGGATGGAGCCCTGTGGGACTCCTGAGTGGATGGGGTGGGTATTGGAGAGTGTCATGTTGATCTTAACACATTGTGCCCTTGAGGATAGATAGCTCATGAACCAAGTTAGGGGGACTTGGGAGAAACCCACTTGCTGGAGGGAGTCAAGGAGGAGGGGTGACTGACAGTATCGAAGGCCTTGGAGAGGTCAGTGAACACGGCTCCTGCTAGCTGGCCTTTGTCAAGTGCGGTGTGGAGGAAATTAGACAATTTGTGGAGCGCTGTAGTGGTGCTATGGCCTGAGCGTAAATCATGCTGCTCCTTGCAAAGTAGGCTGTGGGTTGTGAGGTAGTCGGCAAATTGGTCCGCCACTACCTTTTCCAGGGCTTGGGGGAGAGAGATGGAGATTGGTTGGTAGTTCCCAGGGGATAAGTTGATTGATTTATTGATTAAAAATTTATTTTTTCACAGGAAATTCATTAGTTAGGACAAAGTCCTGTTTACAACAAAGTCCTGCATGTAGATTCTAATACAATTACCAATTAACAATTGACATTTAACATAACTAATACAAACAAACATAATCTCACTCTACACACATACATTATTTTTTTTTTGTTATTTAACACCTTTATTAAATTTACCAAAAACAGTTCCAGGTAAGAACATGAATGAGAGTCCGGGCTAAGATGATATATAACAGACAGATGTTAACTCACCCATTTGCCCAAGAAAACACAAACCCACCACCCACCTCCCTAAGGCTACACAAAGACATAACCTAAAGAGCTGGACCTGGGATATTCCAGAGCCAGGCATCCAAGTCATGAGGAACATTTGAAAGGTCCCCAGGCACTGTATATGCTTTAAGTCTGTTATGCATAGGCGCGATATGTTTTCAACTGCACTGCCAAAGTACACTCACGATACCACTCCAACAGGAGGGCTTTATCACTGGTCCAATGTCTCAAAATTACTAATTTAGCTACGGCAGATAAAAGAGACATGTGAGCCTTGATGAACTTGGAGTGCCAATAGGAAAAAGACTAATCAAATAAACTTCTGGGGTAAATAAATCTGTTAAGCCAAGGATAGGGTCTAAGCGATTATTGATAGGCGTCAAAGGCCTGAATTGAGGACAAGACCAAACCATATGATATAAAGAACCATCCTCCTTCCTACACCTCATACAAAGAGGCTATCCTTTGCACCATATCTGCACAATGTGATTGGGATAGATATAAATGGTGCAATAAGTTATACTGAACCATTCTCAACCGGTCTTGCTTTACATATTTATACAATGTGAGCCATAGCTTCCTCCAGAGATCAGGTGCCTCAGATATACCCAGTTCCTTAGTCCAATAGAAACAGACCCTGGAGGAGCCTGTGTCCCATTCCTGAAGGATTTTATATACCTTAGAGACAGAGTTTGGTTGAGAGGCTATGGTGAAAAGCCTGTTGGCATCTTGGTCCCCAAAATCCACTAGAGTCCGTTGAGAGAAAGTGGAAGCCAGGGCCCTACTAAGCTGCAACCACTTGAAGAAATCTGATCCACAACCCCAGCAGTATTGACCAACTGGTCAAAGGCAGAGGACCCCCATTCACCCAGAAATCCGATTCTTAGGTGACTTATGTGAGCGAGGCAAAAGGTACAGGCAGGGCCTCACCCCCCACCCTAATAAGGGGATTCTCAAAAATGGGTTGGTTGATGGATAGGTACCACTTAACAGCTAAGTAATTTTGCAACTGTAAAAAGGCCTTTAACGACCACCCCATTGGGTTATTTTTCAGTGATTTGGGTATATCCGATGGGGAAGCATATAACAGAGCCCATCCTGAGATAAGAGGACCATAATAAGTATAATCGGTGTGTAGCCTTGAAACCCCACCCTTCCACATAGAAATCCAAGCCCAACTGACTCATTCTGACCCACAGCCCCTCTACCCTCCAACCTCGGAACTTCCCCATATAGAGCCCCCCAACCCCGAACCATACACTTCCCCCAGTTCCAAAGAAACTGCTCTCCTAAATATTTAACACCACGTGATTCACTACTAGGCAACCCAAACAAACCAACTCCAACCCCCAGAACTCCCCCACACAACCCCTACTAAATTTTAATCAGAATCATGAGGATGTTCAGATTAACAACATTAGCTTAGCCCATACAATGTAGAAACCAATACGAGCCACCCACCCATTACCCTCCCATGACGGTATACATAAGTCAAAACTTAAATGAATAACTCTCTAAGGAGTCAGTAGATCAAAAAAAAAAAAAAAGTGAGTCCATCCACAAAGGACAAGCAGGCGTATACTCGGTGATGATATGAGTTCAGATCACGACCCCGGAAAACAGTTAAACAAGCACATGACCGGGGGGTATGCAAATGTCAAAAGGCCGAGGACCAATCCTGCCAAAGTCCATCCAGATGGAGATTATATGAGACTGCATCACCAACTTTAGGGAAAATCATATCGGTCAGCCCATAATAACGAAACACTTCAAAGAAGACATCAACAGATGCACATTTCCACCGTGTCACCAAACACCTCAGGCCAGTGAATCACAACTGCCCCCATTACTCCCACTGTTCCTGCCCAAAGGTGGGACATCCATTTAAGTCCTCCACTTCGAACAGCTGTATCACAACTTGCTGAACTCTTGCAGTGCAATCCTCCCAACACATAATCATTTAAATAAATCAGGAAAACAGTCTTCAACTCCTGAGCAGCTTGTGTGGGAGATTCAAGCGATATCCATTTATCCTCATGTTTCACCATCAGTAGGACGGGATATTTGACCCTGAAGGGCTTAGAGGCGCCACTAGCTTAGAGACATATGGGTGCAGCTCCTGTCTCGGACCCTTACAGAGTGAGGCAGGTCTTGTGCTATCCAGATCCTCTTGCCCTCCCAATTCAGCTCTTCCTTCTCTCGCTTTGAGAAAGACGTGCTGCTTGTCTAAATAATTCAAGAATTTTAATATAATTGGTCTGGTGATTGGCTGGGTGGGTGGATGTAGTGCCGATGGGCTCTCTCAATGATATTCCCCCTCCTGGAGGGCGCCGGCTATTTTAGTGCAGAACTTCTGGAAAAATGGGATGTTGGCACCACCTTCCTCTTTTCTGGCAGACCAATGACTACTAAATTGTTTAGTCTGCTAGGCCCTCAGATCCTCCAGTTTGTCTCCAACTTCTTAACTCTGCGCTTTAAATTTAACATCTCACTCGGCCCTTTCTTGCTTTCTTTCTATAGAGACCAGTTTAACCTCCGCATCTCCAACCCTCCGGGTTAAAACTTCTACCGCCCCTTTGATGTCTTGCAGGTCCTCAGAAATAGAAGAGATGGCTGACTGCAATGGCTGCATGATTTCTAGGAACCTAGCTTCCGACAAGGCAGTGTCTGAAGCGGTCGACTTAGGTGCGCTAGCCGCCTGCTGTTTGGCCCGCTTTGCAGCCTTCTCTTTTTTGGGTGACCGCGGAGGCCAATGCCTCGGGGGCTTTCTTTATAAATACCTCCATCCGATCGATAAAAAACAGAATCGGAGGTTGGACCGCGTAGACCAGGCACGATAAAAACGATTTAGCCCTAAAAATCGTTGGATAGGAGCTGAAATAAGGCGTGTGAAAGCAGAGCTCTGAGGAGAAGCTGTCTCCGCTTAGGCTGCCATCACGTGACCCCTACACACATACATTATTTAAAACACATACATAAAAAATACAAACTATTAAACAATTCATTTTTAAATTTAAAAAATCTAAATTTGTTTTCTGTGATTCAGTCAAACCATTCCAACTTAATGCTACTCTATTCTGGAGCATACTGTCCCCTAGTCTATTAAAGCTTCTATACATTGGGATATTGCTTAATGGATTCCTAGTCTTTATATATGATTCGTTATTTATCTTTCTTTTTAATTGCTTATACAAAGGATGGTTATACTTTTCGTGAATTATCTTATGACATATAGTAAGCCAAAGATAGTTTCTTTTTGCTTCAGGTTGAAGCAAATTTAACTTATTATAAATTATACAATGATGCTCATTTTTAATACTTCCGGAAGCAAATTTACCTATCCTATAATATATTTGATTAACCAAATTTAAAGCAGTTTTAGTCGAATTCCTGTAAATTATAGAACCGTACTCCAATACGGGTAACAGTATCTCGTTTTGCCAATCGCTCCTTTGCCACCAAAGGTAAAGCTCCCGCAACTCTTCTAAGGGCCCCTAATCTTTTATTCACTTTCTTTACCTGAACTGATATACGATTTACATATGTCATTCTAACATCTACTTGAAACCCTAAGTATCTGTATGTTAATACATTTTCAATCTTTGTACCATCTTGTAAATGTAATTGTGGTTGGGTTCTTTTCCTCTATATGAACCAATCGAAAACAACATAGTTTGTGTTTTTTAGCATTCAAAAGAAGACCAGATTTACTGAACCATTTTTGCATTTGTAATAAATCACTTTGAAGCGAATCCATCATACCTCATAAGTTGTCCCCACCTTTGTGAATGGGTGTTATTACTGCAGTCTTCCAGACACTTGGGAACTGCCCGAGACAGAGGGAGCAGTTGATCAGGCCAGTCAGGGGGAGGAGCAGCACATCTAGGGCCAGGCGGAGGAGCCATATGTCCAAATGGTCATTTAGGGGGCTGGACCCATTGAAGGCTTTGGCGAGGTATGGCTTGGCTTCCCAAGGGGTTATCTTTTGAAATTGGTTTCCCTATCCTCTCAATATTTTGAATGGTACTAGCTGTTACGCATGAAACATCTCCAATTTCCCTGGCTTTCCTGAGAAACAAGGAGGGCCTAAATGGCCAGCCCTTCTTCTCCTCCTCCCCATTCGTACTAAGATTAACACCCAAATTTGCTACCTGCTGCACTGTGTCAGGAGCTGACACTGTCTTGTTGCCCTGTCTCCCTAGCCTGATCTCCTCAGTCTCCCACATAGTGTAATTTATTAGCCCTCCCCCACTGACCTGTGATCCGTGATTTGGGACACGGAGGCAATCATAACCACCCAGCTAAGTCAGTCTCCCCACTCCCTGTCCTCTCCGTACATAGTAAGGGACTTAATAAAAATGGAGGACATCTGGAACTATAATGCCACCAAATCCTCTGCAGAATGCCTAGGTGGCAGTCACTATAGGGAATTTCTAGCTGAGGTAGTAATTACTGTATGGGGACATTCCTACAGAGGCATTAAGTAGGGGGAGTATTCTTTTTGAGGGAAACCATTCCAGCTTTGGGGTCCATTCTGGTTCTGGGTGCATTTCTATTTTGAGACAGGATGCACCCCAAATCTGAAATAGTGCCTCAAATGGAATTTCCTCCCCCATCTAAATGCCCTATCCAGAATGCCTACTTCCCATAGTTACTGCCTCTGCTACACTGCCCCTTGCGATTGCCCCATGTACATTATGGCTGGGGATTTGAGTGCACTCTTGTTAGGAGGCAGTATAACATAGTGGTTAAGGGCACTGAGCTGCAAACCTGGAGACCTGGGTTTGAATCCCATCAGCTCCATCTTGCATACTGTGTGCCCCTGAGCAAGTCGCTTAACTTCCTTGTGCTCCCAGGTCACACCTAGAAACAAGCTCCAGTTTGGTGTGCCTTTCCTGGTTAAACAATTTTCCTTTTCTCTTTGTTTAGGGTGAGTTCTATTTTTCACTCTCACAGTAACAAAAAAAAAATGACTGCTGCTTCCATATTGCTTCAGTGTTGCCCTCCCTTCTGGCCTCCCATCCAGGATTGGGGAGGGGGAGAGCAATCATCTTAATCCAGGATAGCTCAGCTGGATTTGGTATCTTCTTCCCGCCCTAGGCCAATTCCTCCCCCCCACAACACACACTCTTCTTAAAAGCTATTCGGAAATTGAAATATTGCCCCTCCAATCATAGATGGGGAGCAGTAGGTGGTCTCTGCAGAAAAGGTATGTGGAGCCTTTGGGAGGAGTGCACCGGGGGGATTGCAGGATTCCAGTCAAGCATGACATTGGCTCCTGGCTGTGCCTGGAGCCATGTAATCATAGGTCGTAGCATGGGGGTTTCTACATGGGTAAGTCAGGCTAGGAAGTGGAATGTAGTACACTGGGGATCAGGCTGGGGAGAAGGAATCATTTTGGGGGTTGTGGGTCTTGGGGGGACTCAAGCTAGGGATGGGGAGGAGCTTAGGTTGGTACCTTTGCCTAGGTATGTGAGGTTTGTGTTTTAACCTCACACAGCTACCATGGACAGACACATATACAAGCCAAGGCTATTATTACGTAGATGGAACTTTGTGTTTTGTTTGATAAGAGTCTTGCATTGGTTGCACAACTGTATGTAATAAGGTTCACTACAGAATCTGGCCGTGGCTGCATCTTGCAGGGAAAACATCTTAAGTGACTCGCTTGTGACCCAGACTAGGTGGATAGAAATACAGAAACACGGAAATTGATGGCAGATAAGGACTGCTAGGCCCACCCAGTCTGCCCATTTGCTGTACCTGCTGCAAACACCACAGACCCTCCTTGATCTCTGGCTTTGATCTCTTTCCTCTCGTTAGGGTTCCCATATGCCTATCACATGCATTTCATGGCTGGGGCTGGACCACATTGGTCACATCAGGTGCAGAGTTTGCTTCAGGGTCCATAACTTGGCTGGGGGTGGGGTGGGGGGCATATCTAAAAGACCTGTTAGGTGATATGCACCACTGTGTGAGAGGAAAAGGACACTTCCCAGATGATGTTGCAGATGGAGCAGTCGCTGTGGAGAGAGTGAGGTGGATGGATGGGGAGCTGATTGAAAGGAGATGCAGGTGAGTGAGACTGAGAAGTATGGTGTTACAGGATATGACGGAAAGGAGCAGGAGAGTACACAGCACTATTATTTTTTTTCAGTAATTTTTTTATTAGATTTTATAGTACAAACATACAATTTCATATGCAAGATTTTGTTCAATGTAGAGAATATAGTGTACACAAGAGAGGAGAGAAAAAAAGAACAAAAAAAACATAGCATAGTAAACTTTAATTGACACAAAAAGAAAATCAAAACAAAAACACAAGGAGGGGAGGGAGAAAGGGGAGGGTGAGGAAGTTATAATCTAAGTATGGGTGGAAACAGTAGCTCAATTTCTTAAGAATAAAGAGTACAGAGTACATGGCACCATTGCTGAGTTGTCTAAGGGAAACAGAAGACAGGCAGATAAATCATTTTGAGAGGAAAGGTTGAAAGGAGGCTACAGCAAGGTGTTAAATATATAAAGATGTGATTGGGTAGATAAAAAGGAGAGACAGAAACAGAGGGAGGACAGAGGTGAGTATAGAGATAAAGAGAATTTAAGGTGATGATTGATTGATTATTGCATGTATCCAGTAAATCATAACAGTAAATATACAGAATAATAGTGTAGGTTTATGTGCATGTCTGTCCTTGGTGGTCACATTATTCAGACATGAACTACCTTGATATACACACACACACACACACACACACATATGCCCTAGGCTATGCAGTGGCATCATTTCACCAGAATCACAGGATTTGCAAAGTCCAGTTTCATTTGAATCGTAGGGGTGGCGAAGCTCCTCCACCCTCCATATTTTGTGAATACATTCTAAAAGCTGTTTTATGGTTTCCTAGGGCTGCAATGGATATTATAGGGGTTGCAAAGAAATCACAATGGTCTGAACTGCAACCATTGGCTACCCCTAAATAATGCCCTTGAAGATAAGGGATTCCCCTAGTGAGCCCCTTCCCCAGGATGTTGTGTGGTGGCATGGTGGGTGCCCCCTACCCACTCCAGACCCCCATGGGAGGATTTGGGGGGGCAGTGGTGATTCCAAATAATCCAGCTACCTCGCTTGCCCCTGTCCTATAGTGCACCTCCTCTGTTGAAAGGATTGTGAGAGATGGGAGTGAGTGAACATGCAATGGGGAGAGAGAGGGCTGGAGCAGTTACATCATTGAGGACACTAGGCAAATTGACCAATCACATCTGCCTAACATCATCAGTGATACAACTGCACCACCCCGCAGCTTCGGGCCACGTGCCCACTGGCTCATATCTCTTACAGTTCATACAGTGGGTTGGACATGCTGTGAGATGAGGGTGACTGAGTTTGCCAGATGATTTGGCGCTACTAACCCCCACCGCCAATCATGGATTGAGGAGTCGAGGAGGAGGAAGCAACACTGCAAACAAATAATTGGGAGGCTGAAGTGGAGTTTGGGTGGAGAGAGGGATCTCAACATAGGTTTTGTGTATATTGTGCATGGCTATTCATCTAGTAAATTGAAATAAAGAGGCAATTAAACTATTACTTGAAGTAAGAAATCAGAAACAGAATTTTACATAAGCAGTCAGGCACAGTTCAACCAGTGAATAGAAAGTAGTTACTCAACAAGCAATCTTTAGCAGCCTAAGCAGCATTTTAGATGGAGAGTGGAGGTCCAAATACCATGAGAGTATAATTAAAAAAAAAATAAGGAGAATATGTGTAGACATGTATTACCTTTTATAGAAATTGAGTCCTGCTCCACGTGCACAGTAAACATGCGTGTCTGAGGTAGGAAGACAGTCAAACATAGACATGCACCTGTTGAAACTATACAATTTTGCAGAGTAGTGTTGCATAACATAGTGACATTGAGTTTTGCAGTTTAAAGAGCAACTCTTACTCTGCACTTCAGCATGCACTTTCATAAATAAGATGTTTTATCTGTTACAGTTTACTGCAGAATTATTTATTTTTTTCATTTTCAGTGTGCTTTTCCAAGATTTACAGCCCATCTTAGTAGTCCATCTAAAAAGTCTGTATGGGAAACACTTGAAAACATTTGCCTTTCCTCTCATTCCTCATTGAGGCCCCAAGACACCTGTAGATGGCAGCAGAAAAGATATTTCTGAGGTCTTATAAGGCCTCCAATCATCCTGAACGTTGTGCCACTGAGAACTTAGGATGTCTGAGGACACCACAGCTTAAAACTTAAATATTTCACAAACCAAAGTGACTAGAATTGACTGCATAGCACTGTTGGAAAAATAATTTTGTGCTGAACAACGTTGCTGTGATATTTTGTGTCTGTCACGTATACTTTAGAAGATATTTGCATTTTTGTATGGTGTGTATGGCTGACATTTGTCTCTCAAGCTTCACCAAGCCACCTTACATACATATGAACACACGAAGAAGCCAGCAGAAGGAGGCCATTTGATCTATCTAGTCTGCTCGTATTGAAGGGTACACAGCTTGAGCTACTGTCCCTGACCTCCCTCCCCACACCTCCCATCCTCCCTACCCATGATCCTTACCTTCCCCGTATGCCTAACCTAGCCTGTCTTAAAGCTGCCCACTGTCTTCAACAAGATCACCTCTTCTGGCAGCACATTCCTTGAATAAAACGTGGAGAAAAAAATACATGTTAGAAAATATTAGACATATTAGAAAAATAGCTTTTTAGTACAAAATTAGTTTTGTACCTCCATCATATGGATGTTTAATTTAGTGTTGATATGTTAAATATTTTGCCACAAAAAATGGTTTGTTGCCTTTTTTATTGAAACATTTTTTTTTTGCTATTTCAACCAAAATAGAAAAAAATAACTACTTATAATTAATTGCATAGCACCGATAGAAATGTAATTTTGTGCTGAACAACTTTGCCACTTATACCTTGTGTGTAGCACTTATGGTTCATGAGGTATTCACATTTGTCTGCGTTGATTATGGCTTGATTTTGCTCAAAAAGCTCCAGGTTGCACTGTTAAAAGTATATAGGCCACAAGTGGTGGAACTCTCAAAGAGCTCCTGAGGCCTCAGTGAGTTAATCTCACAGTGCCTTTGCTTATGGCATCATAGTACTCACCATGACAACAGACTGTGCTGTCACAAACAGTTACTGTGTGGTTAGCAGGGGAGAGTCAGATATATTTTGAAAGACTTGGTAGAATAATTGCTGTATTATCTACAATTAAGCAATAATGACCAAAGAGCCAGTCATCTCCTTGAGATTAATGACCGGCCTTGGGGGAAGTGTGGCCTGAGGCGCGGCAGAGGCCACCCCCAACCAGCCAGTCATTAATTGAATGGAAATGACCAACTCTGAGGTCATTATTGCAATTATAAGTCTAATCGCAATAATGATTTTTTCATTTGTGTTTATTTACATTTTTTGTGGTGGCACGAGCTGAGTGGCTGCCGTGCCGGTCACTTAAAAGAGATTTCAGACTGGTGCAGCAGCCAATCAGTGATGTCGGTAGCATCATGAATAATTAATTAGACATAATATTTGGTAGACCAACAGCAGGGGAAAGTAAAAAACAAATCACAAATAACTAGAAAACAAAAAAAAGTTCAAACATCATTGGTGTAGCTCCAGTGTTTTTAAGGTTTTTGTTATAATAGAGAGTTGCTCTTTAAATAATCAACTGGTTAAAACTGCATGCGTAGGTTAAGGATAAAGCATGGGAAATAAAATCCTGTACCAGTCCACTCAGTAATAGGCAGTGATGGCTAAAGAAAGGGCATCAGGTTCACTACTTTAAAAAAATACATAAAGCTGACTTGTGTACCATCATTCTTAACAATGTCCTTAGAAGGCAAAGTGTCAGGGTAATTACTAGGTCCAGTTCCCTGACCTGACCTTCAAGGGTTGTTTCGTGTCCCAGGAATAATCCCTCAGAACTGGCGGAAACAACCACCCTGTTCAGAAACTTAGTTTGCCTAGGGTGAGGTCTAACCAGGTGTGCTTGATAGTGTACATGGCTGAGTGTCCTATTAGGTTTACCTTATAACCACCCTATTTGAATCACGGTCTAATCTGATTAAAATTACCTTACCCTAAACTTTTGTTGTAATTCTTTTGCCTGATAAGTAATTATATCCCTTAAATATGCAGTTTCATCTTGTTTTTTTTTTTTTTCCGTATATAGTTGGGAAGACATACCAGACAATGGCATTTTGTAATCAGATGCTTTTTACTGTATCTAAAATAATGTGACAATATTACATAACAGCAGTGCAAACAAAAACAATTAAATTTATCACGAAGAAGGGTCAGCCCCTTAACTTTAGACGCAATAAAAAATAAATAAAGCCAAGCATTAACTTTGTCCCTGCTCCATTATGTCAGGGATAAAGGCAATCTTACCACACCACAAGTACCCAGATGTTACAATCGGAGGTCCTAAGAGAGTGCTCTGCTCTGGCAGTCCTGCTTCTCCCCTCCTACCTTGTCTGTGTTGAGGACTGGCTTTTATATCTGACATGGTGGCTGATAGACTTTGCAGGAGTTTCAATGGTAAAAACTGACATCATGGAGAATATGACAATACGAAGGCTTTAATGGAAAGGGTATGATACTATCTCAGCACTTACAGTAGCTTAGCTGAACTGGGTTGTGGTTTGTGGTCAAGCCCCAGATCTTGCTCATGAACACACAGTCTAATTTGGCAACAGAGACATTTTAAAACATCTTTGTATTGAAAGGAAATATCTCTTAATTGTAAGACACCTTTAACAAATTTAAAATGCAAGTAATGTAGCCATACACTTATTCTTAAAGAAGACAACCTGTCAAACTTAAAACATGTAAAAACTGTTTTAACATTTAGGTTATAATTACTTAGTTTTTAGACTTTAGATGTAACTACTTGACAGTAAACGTTTATACATCAAATATAGTTTTTAACACTTGGCCTGACAGTACCACAATGCGGTTTGTGGCTAAGCCCTAAATCTTGTTCAGCTAACAGCAGAAACACTTTAAAACATATTTATATGTAAAAGGAAAAAGTCAAGTTTAGATTGCAAGTAATTTAAAAGATTTAAGATGCAAGTAATGTAGCCATATACTTATTCTTAAAGAAAACAACCTATCAAAGTTGAAACATGTAAATATTATTGTAACACTAAAGTTATGGCTTGTTTAAGTCAAAAACATAAATTTGCAACATTTCTATGCTGAAAGTGTAAAGATCTTTTATTCTTTAATCTGTAGTTCATTTAATATGCCCTCTAGGTAGTCTGCATAATCCATTTGCCCTTCCATCTGATTACTAGGTGCAGGCCACTGTTTCTTAGTTGGTCAATCTCTTCATCAGTATCTTGGTTTGGATGGATGGTCAGGTCAAGTTGTCCCATTTGGGACAACTGCAGGGTGCAGGTTGTGCAATTGGGAGGCCACAAGGAGAGAGCAAGAGGCCATCAACTGAACAGGAAGCAGCTGCTGGTGGGTAAATCTATCATTAAAGTGATTTTTTGGGGGTGGGGGGAGGAAGGGAGAGGGAGGTGAGTTGCCACTCTGGTGCTTCAACTTAGAGCTTTGGAGAGTGGATCCAGAGGGGGCCAAAACTGTTGGCGAATTCAAGAATACATGGGACAGGCAGAAGGCAACACTAGAGGTAGGAAGGAGGAGGTAGGCTGCAGATCAATAGGATCTGGAGTTTATACAGTAGCTTGGGAAATGGGCAGACTAGGTGGGTCAGGCATTCCTTATCTGCCAACAAATTCTCTGTTTCTGTGTTTCTTAGGGCAGCTGAAGATGGGTGGGAGCAAGATTTCATTGTCCACTTAGGACAAATGACCTGGCAAGGGATAGGGTAGCAGCAGTGCAGGGTAATCTCAGGGAGCTTTGGAGAGGCCTGAAGCAGGTAACACATATGGTAGCATTTGCTGTGGTGTTACCCGAGTATGGCCGAGGAGAGATAAGGGCATTCCACACTACTGTTTTTAACAACTGGTTGAAGGCATGGTGCATGGAGGGGGGATTTGGCTACATTGGGGAGGGGGGGACCAGTCTGGGAGGATATTAGCCTCTATAAGGCAGGTGGCCTGCATCCTTCCAGGAGAGGGACCACAGTCCTTAATGGGAGGTTTAAATGCTGCTTAAATGAGCATTTAAACTAGCTGAGGGAGGGCTGTAATATCAAAGGAGGCAATGGTTGCCTCACCCCAGATGATGAAGCAACAAGGAGGGAGAGTCCAAGGGGAGGAAGTCCCCCCCAAGTGGGAGCGCAGAAAGACAAGCATGTGGCCAAGGCAGAAGACAGATGGGGGTATAAATCAGGATAGCAACAAGAGAGGAGTAAGTGAGACAGGTAATGGAGAGGTTAACACGGGGAAATGAGGGGTCAGAGGGGCTTCAGGAAACAGTACAAAAAGGAGGAGGAGGAGAAAGCATGGAGGCAGGTGAGGGGTGGGAGTATGGTAGGGAAAGCCCTGTGCACTAATGCAAGTAGTCTGGGAAACAAAATTCTGGACCTGGAGACCATCATGGTAGAGGTTAGCCTGGATTTGGTGGCCATAACGGAGTCATGTTACACTGACAACCATGACTGGCATGTGTCCATACCAGGCTACTCCCTGTTGAGGAGAGACAGGGGATGGAAGAGGGGAGGAGGGGTTGTATTATATATGAGGGAGAGAATCAAGGCTATGGAAGTGCAATAGCACTTGGAGGAAAAGGAAGGACTGGCAGTGCTTTGGATCATCCAGGGAACAGGCACTTGGGTGCTGTCCATACTTGGGTGGTATACAGATCTTCAGCACAGCGAGAGGAGTTTGATAAGGCACTTGGGGAGGACATCATTAGATCTGCAAATAAGGGGGAGTGCTGCTAGTTAGTGACTTCAGTCTGCCAGATGTGAATTGGAGCCTTCCAGCTGCAACTTCAGCAAGGAGCAGGGCCATCCTTGACTCCCAAAGGGCCTTTCTTAGGCAGCTAGTCAAGGAATCCACTAGAAACTGGCCAGTGCTGAACCTGGTGCTTACAAATAATGACAACATTGCAAACATCACAGTGGGCAGTCCCCAGGTAGCAGTGATCACCATACTGTGTGGTGTAACATTAAAACTGGAGCAGTGGCAAACCACAGTAGGATGAGGGTACTGGACTTTAGGATGGCAGATTTTGAAGAGATTTTCTGGCATTCTGTGACATCAGCTACCACTCATGTATTTGGTAGCTGATGTCGGCGACAGCCTATCCAGCTAGTTTTCATTACATTATTGTAGGGTCCTTGTTAGTCAAGCGGTGTCATCCATTACTGTCCAACTGGCCATTCTGAGGCAGAAAAATGGTAGAAAATGGCACCCCCCCCCACTCTTCCTAGTCACACATCATTACATGCCAGAGCGCAGGAGCATGTCAGCTCTACCGGGAAGTGGAAGGGATCGGCTAGCAACCCTGTTTGGAAAAAATTATGATCATGTCCACAAATAAATGGCCTTACAATTGTAACCCTTAGGTGGTGCTATCCCAAGGGCTACTACCACTGCCTGCTTGGCTAGTAGCAGGTTAAGGGGCCTGAGTTCTGAAATGGGTGCCTCCACCTGGAGGTTAGGGTTGGTAGTAGTCAAGCTAACCTGAGCACAGCCCTCCGGGACACTGTAACCCCCCCTCTTTCCCTTCTAGTGGCCTGAACACTGTACAATAATCACTTTCACAATACCCCTGGTACACCACACACATACTCACACTGTTTGCAGTTGCAACTGTGACATAGGCAGTCAGTTCTGAGTGCTGTATTATATATTTTTTAATATAAAATATATTAATGTCTCTGCTGAAAATTCAAATGCTGTAAGAATGACCTCACTCCCCAGATTTCAGCTGACAGATGCAGGCCAAGAGAACTGCTGACAGCATGTATCACACACTCAGTTTTTAGAGATAATGTGTACCTGGAAGACTTTAATCAAGGATCCTGTTTTTCTGAGTTAATTACAGAGTTATAAAAGTTAACCTTGTTAAGAGGGAAAATCATAAAAAAAGGTTTATGACGTTGAATAGAAAACACAGGTTATTACACAGAGGTGAGAGGTCATAAATGCTCATATGAAGCCTGTGTGAGGAGGGTACAGCATGAGATTCAAGAAAGTGTCATTTGAAACTTGAGTTATGCTAAGGTTGCAGAATTAATACTTTGAAATTACATCATGTGGTTGTATAGAAATATATATTTTTAGATATTTTGAAAGAGGAGGAGCTGGATGACATCATCCAAAAGGGGTTGGCAAAAACCAGCTTTTAAAGATCATTCTGTTTCACTACAGAGGGACACTTTTACCTGACTCTGACCAAGGTAACATATGAGCACTGAAAACAGGTATTTAGAAAGCTAGACAAAATCTAAATATTGTTTTAGGAATTGCACTGTTTTAAACCTTGTTTTGTTTAAAGATTTGTATGTCTTTTGATATAAGAGTTCTGTATTGTTTGTTTGACATATTATTATATATTTTAGTAAAAACTCTAATTTTAGAGCAAACCTGGTCTATCTTTGAATTGCTTTCTTTTGCTGAGAAATATTTATGGTTATAGCAGACAATAGACATAGCTTATATGGTGGTACCAAACTGGAAAGAGAAGCGTTTTAAACCTGAGGTCTTTATTAAAGTTTTAAAGGGTTCATTTCTGCATGCCTGGTTAGGTGCCCATAGGCAAATATATCTGTCCCCCCGAACACAGATATATCTATATATCTCAGCCTGTGCATTGGGTATGCTAGCAAGAGGTTAACAGTTTGAATCCCTCCAGAACTGAGACCAAAGGTTGATCCGAACTCAGAAAAACAGACAAGAGGGTTACCTTGCCTGTTACGCTGTTCACAAGACTGTGCTCAGAGGTTGGCACTTTGGGAGTAGAGGGCCTGACCTGCTGAGTGAATCTGTGACAGATTGGTTGGCAGAGGTGGCATAATTTTGGTATCACAAGCTTTACTGTTCTGTCAGCTGAGACCGTAAGCTCTCTTGCAAAGAAAGAAAAAGACAGAGTTTTATTTTAAAAAGAAAACAGAACTATATATCACTTGGTGTACAGTCAAGTTCCTACCTATTTTTTTTTTCTAAAGTGCAAAGTCGGAGTAGCAGTAGTTAGGAAAGATGGCGTCCAACTACAGAAGGCACACTGTAGAACAGTTAAAACAGTTGTGTAAGGACAGAGGAGTCCTGTTCGAGGTGACAGCTGAAAAGCAGAACCTCATAGAGGCCCTGATGGTAGCAAATACCCAGAGCAGGGAGTCACAGACCATGACTGAAAGGGACCAGACCTCATGTGTGGCAGAACTAGCGGCCAGTGAGAGGTCCTGAGCCGATGAGGAGGACAGCAGGGCCACTGTCAGTGAAGGGCCACAGCAGCAGGGATGAGTCACCAGTATCCTGAATCCGGAAGTTCTCAGGTTGCAACTTGAGTTGCGCAGGATGGAGCTGGAGTCCCAGGAGAGGAGAGAGCGAGAGAAGCGAGAGATGGACCATGAGGCAGAGCAAGAACACAGAGAGGCAGAGTGACAACAGAGGGAGGCAGACCGTGAGGAGCGTGAGCGCCAGCGAGATGCAGTGAGAAGAGAGAATGAGAATGCCGAGACGCAGACCGTGAGGAGCAGGAGTGCCAGAGGCAGCATGAGCTGGAGAAGATGCGACTCCAACCAGCTGCACCAGAGCAGGTAAGTGGCTTGGGCTTAACTGGGACTGCAGGACTGGGTTACAAATTGAACTCCAAATTAATAGCTGAATTTAAGGACAGAGAAGACTTGGACGCCTTTTTAAATTCTTTTGGAAAAAGTTTGTATTCAGGTTAAATTCCTAGAGAGTCCTGGAGCTTCCAGCTATCCCCGTTACTTACCAGGAAAGCACAAGATGCATTGGGTCAAATGGACAATGATGATAGCAATGATTACAGAAAGCTAAAAGCTGCACTGTTAAAAAAGTTTGAATTAACTGCTGAAACATACAGAGCTAAATTCTGTAAGCTCAGGATAAGCCCTGATATGAGCTATGAGGAGCTAGCCACGAAACAGCGTCAGTTTTTAAAACATTGGTGGGAAGGAATTGAGGCAAATTCTGTTGATTAAAATTGAAAATGTGATTTTATTAGAACAGTTTTGTTGGGCATGCCCAGCAGAATTAAAAACCTGGCTAGAGGACCGAGATCCAAAAACAGTGCAAGATGCTGCTGAACTCTCGGACCGCTATGCCAAGAGCAGACCTGCTCTGAGAGCGAATGGGGTGGGCGTTGCAGTGCAGAAGGGGAAAAGTGCACCTTCAGGGCAGCTAAAACCCTCACTGCCTCCACCGAAACCAGTTAGCCCCAGGTTTCAACGAAAAGATTTCTCTGAAGTAAGAAATGCTTGTTGGTTATGTAAAGAAACTGGGCACATTGCCAGACAGTGTTCAAGAATGGCAAGCAATAATACGCATAGTAGTACCAGAAAGTAAATGGGTTGTTTGTGTGTCCCTGGAAGCATGCCAGTGAACATGAGGGAACACATGCACCCAGTCATGGTAAATGTTGTATAGACGCAGGGGTTAAGGGACACAGGGGCATCCCTGACATTGGTAAAAGGGGATCTGGTCCAGCCTGGTCAGCTTATACTCAATAAGTACATGACTGTACAGGACTTTGCGGGTGAAGAGAAAACATTGCCACTGGCCAGTGTTCTCCTGGATTGGGGTGAAACAGGGGGAACTGTGCAACAGGTGGCTGTAGCTAAAACATTAGCAGTAGATGTGATCCTGGATAACAATCTCCAGCAGGGGATGGTATGTGCAGTTACACGTAGCCAAGCGGCAAGGGAAAATAGCAGTTTCCCAAACCCCACAGAAACCAGTGTGGAAACCACAGAGAGACTGGTTCCCCAGCCTGTGTCTCCAGATGGGGAGACTGATAAAAAGGGGGTAGAAATTTCCCCAGTAGCGAGTGACCACACAGCTACAGAAGGTTACTCTGAAGAGGAGGGGTGACCAACTGTCAGAGGGTTAGAGTTGACAGTGATCCTGAGAGCCCTGATGCTAGTGCTAGGGACCCTAGTTTAGCTACTGAAGGGGACTTGTCCCATGCCTTGGGACTGTGTGAGGGTTTGCAGCTGCTCAGAGGAGTGACCCTAGTTTAGAGAAGCTGAGGGCTTGGGCAGACTCTGAGGGCACACAGGGAGGTGACGGCAGACATAAGGTTTATTGGGAAAATGCACTTATGTATACACAGGCAGTACAGACAGAGGGAGGGATGCTAGGCAGGCAGCTTATCATTCCCCCGGGGTATCATGAGCAGTTGCTCAAGACTGCACATGATACTCCCTTGTCTGGTCATCTGGGAATCGCACGCACAATGCAGCGGTTGGCCCAGAATTTCTACTGGCCTAACGTCACCCAGCAGGTGAAGGAGTATCAGGGGTGGATCCAGGAGTCCTATAGATGTGGGAGCTCAAGTCAGATAAAAAATAATGGGCCGGGGGTCTGGTGGGCTGCCTAGGCCCCCAGAAATTTTTTAACATTTTGGTGCATTCTGGTGCATTTTGGAGGGTATTTCTAATGCAATTTCTACTCATTTCCTCCCTCCCCATGCTTTTTAGTTGCACCCTAGCACTATCCCCACAGTCCACATGACAATATGTTGCCCAAAATACCCTCCCACCCCCAAAATACCAAAAGACTACAGCTGGGCAGCAGCACATCTGAAACGCATAAAGATGAGAAAAGTTGAAAGAGACTTGGTGATAAAGACAAATTGCAGACAAATTAAATGACAATCCAAGTAAACAAGGTCACAAATGACACTCACTCAAGCACATCATGACATTACCATAAAGCCAACCCATCCCAGTTTATCCTGCAGTACAGATTAACGTATCCCCCAACCTTATCTCAGTGAAAAAAAAAATACAATAACTATAGAAATATGGGAACAAAGTCACTTTGCTATCTTGTTTCTGAAAATATCATTTCAAGTTTGCTTGCTATTTTTGCAAAACATATTTTATTCTATAGAACAATTTATTCCAAAGAAAATACATTTTTAAATAAATGAAATATTATTTATTGTTTTAAAATGTCCTTTACTGGGATAACCCCATGGTATGAGGCATCTCATTTTTATGATAGGCCCAAGAAGTCAGTAAGCAGACAGAAAACAGTTTTTAAACAAATATGAAAACACATTTTTATTAGCAACAACACTTGCTTGGGTACATCACAACTTGCCCCCCACCCCATCCCATTCAAACATAGAACTACATAAACTAAATAATTGATTCTATCACATTTTTTTCCAGTTTTGTAACTACCTGTGTCAAATAAGCCAATCAAGGTTTTAAGACTTCTGTTGGCAGTTTTGCTCTCCAAGCATGCAGAAACTCCTGCACATGCCATAATATACAGCAGAACACCTTCAAAGTTCCTTTGTCTGTTAATTCCCTCTGTACTCGTTCACACTGTACAACCATGACTGAAAAGGCAACACAGATTAGACATACAATACATGCTGAAGTTTTTACCTCAGTTCAAAGGTCTCATGTACCAGTTTCTGCCTCTCCTGGTTCATGCTGTCGCTGAGACCAGACCGGCCCCAGCATTAGTTTTGTACCATTCCTAGCATGGTATAGGAGGGCACTACTCTCCAACTCCTTCTCCTGCAAATCCACACCAAAATCAAATTGCCATATAGGACAAAACTAGCAGTGACCTTAATTTTAATGTCATGAATTTAAGCTCCCCATACTAGAAATTAATAACACTAGTATTACATTTATTACACACCCAGTTTGATGGAACACTAATGTCCTGTCCAATCCCAGCAGCTGCACCCCCCCAGCTAGTTTAGCCAGCATCTTTTAATTAGTGCCATTGACTGCACTGAATTATTTGACTTCACCATTGGAAATGAATCTGACTGAGCCTGGAGCAAGAACTTAAGTAAGTACGGTGGTACTACCGTATTCATTTCTGCAAGGACAGGAACATCATCACTGGACACTCACACCTCAGATACACTGATTTGCAAACAAGTTAAACAAGTTTACTTTTCTGGAGGTGTGAGTGAGAGAGAATAGAGAGGATTATCATGGGACACCAGTAAGGTTGCCACCTGTCAGTTTTTTTTACCTGGTGATCAGGTTTTCAGGGTCCCTATCAGGATACCTGTTTTTGCTCTGTGCTGGTCAGGTTTTTAAACCATTTTGAGTGCTCACATACTTTTGAAACATATTTTGTTATATCATTCATTGTTTCACCTACATGTCCAAGTTACAAACAAGTTCTCTTGTTAATAATAGCCCTTTGTTTGTGAAAGCAGTCAACCTGAGAGGTGTAATGTATGGCCATTAACACCAGTAGCACTTACTTAATCTAATCTTTTCCACTGCAGCAAAGCTGCCCCCACCTTTTGTAACAATAACAGAGTCAGTTGTCTTCCACTTTCATTTGCTGATAAACATTTTCATCCCTAACAATATTTAGGCATTTTTAAATTCTTTTTTTTCTTCAAGAAAAAAGAATGGGCCCCCAAGGTGCAGGGGCACAGTTTGCACCTAGTTAAGGCCAGCTCTGCTGGAGGACAGCTGAGACCTGTGTGACTCAGGCAGCTTCATGGAGGCATTAGTGCATACTGATAAAGAATACAGCACAGTGTGTTACTAATAGAGGAGCTCCATGACGGGGGAGCTATAGCACCCTTAGCCCCCCTCTAAATCCGCCTATGGAGTATTGCAGGTCTTGTCGCCGGTGCCAAGAAGTAGGGAAGGCGGGCAAGAAAACCCAAGCTGCCCTGATCCCCTTGCCCATAGTGGAGGAGCCATTCCAGAGGGTGGGAATGGATATTGTGGGGCCTTTAAATACCCCCAGCTCCTCAGGGAAGAGAGTCATCCTGACTGTGGTGGATTATGTCACCCGGTACCCAGAGGCAGTCACCCTATCCTCACTGAGGACAGACAAAGTGGCAGATGCCTTACTTGGGATTTTCTCCCGTGTTGGGTTTCCGCAGGAGGTAATCACCGATCGAGGGGGTTCCTTCATGTCAGACCTGATGAAACGTTTATGGGAGAAGTGTGGGGTGGTGCAGAGATGCACGACACCATATCACCCACAAGCCAATGGACTTGTGGAACGTTTCAATGGTACCCTTAAAGTCAATGGTCCGGGTGTTTGCTGAACAGCATGGGAGGGACTGGGAGAAATACCTTCCCCACCTGTTGTTCACATACAGGGAGGTCCCCAAGAGTCGACAGGATTTTCCCCCTTCGAACTCTTGTATGGACTCCGGGTATATGGGCCCCTAGACTTGATCCGGGAGGACTGGGAAGGCAAGCATGCCACCCAGGGAACTCCCATTGTGGATTATGTCCTTAGGTTTAGGGAAAGGCTGAAGGAGCTTATGGGGACAGCCCAGAGCAACCTGGCAGCTGCCAAACAGAAACAAAAGGCGTGGTATGACCGAAGAGCCAGAGCTTGCTCGTACATGGTGGATCAGGAAGTCATGGTCCTTATTCCGGTCTGGAAAGACAAGCTGCAAGCTGAGTGGGGAGGACCGTACAAAGTGGTTAGGAAGGCAAATGACATAAACTACATTGTGGAGTTACCTGACAGAAGACAGACTGAAAGGATGCACCATGTCAACATGATGAAGCCATATGCAAATAGGGCTGACATGGTGTTTGCAGTGTGTAGTCATGGGGAAGGGACAGATGAAGGAGACCCCCTTCTGGACTTGCTGGAAGAGAGTAAGCGGGAGTCCTCTGTGGTGGCTGTTAAATTGTATCCCCAGCTGAACCCGGACCAGGTCCAGAAAGTAAGGGAGATTTTAGCAGACTTTACCCCCTTGTTTAGCGCCAAGTCTGGTCTAACCCCTTTAGCAAAACATGATGTGGAGACAGGGACACAGACGCCCATACGGCGAACAGCATATCGGGTGTCAGAGGCTGTCCAAAAGGACATTAGGAGGGAAGTGGAGGAGATGCTGGATTTAGGGGTAGTCCAGAGATCCCACAGCCCCTGGGCCTCAACCATAGTCCTTGTGCCCAAGCCAGATGGCTCAACTCTTTTCTGTATGGACTGTCATGGACTGAATGCAGTCACGAAGTCTGACGCCCACCTGATGCCCCGGACGGATGAACTCCTGGACAAGTTGGGATGGGCGACCTACCTTACGACTATTGACCTGACCAAGGGGTATTGGCAGGTAGAATTGGCAGACAGAGCTAAGGAGAGGTCGGCCTTCATCACTCCAATAGGCTTATTTGAGTTTAAAGTAATGCCTTTCCGAATGAAGAACGCCCTAGCCACTTTCCAAAGGTTGGTGAGCCAGGTGTTGAATGGTGCTGAGGGGTACGCTGTAGCGTACCTGGATGATATTGCCATCTTCAGTACCAGCTGGGAGGAACATCTTTCACACCTTAGGGAAGTGCTGGGCAGGCTACAGAGGGCCAAGCTCACTGTCAAAGCCGAGAAGTGCCAGGTGGCCATTGGGGAAGTGGCATACCTCGGGCCTGTGGTAGGCCGAGGACAGCTCCGTCTTAACCAAATAAAGATAGAGGTGATTCAGGTGTGGCCCAGACCAGAAACCCAGAAGCAGGTCAGGAGTTTTCCAGTGACAGCAGGGTACTACAGAAAGTTTGTACCTAATTACAGTGCCCTGCCTGCTCCCCTATCTGACCTGACAAAGACAAAGATGCCAAAGAAAATTACCTGGGGCCCAGCCTGTGAGGAAGCCTTTACCAGACTGAAGGAGGCACTGTGCAGTGCACTTGTTTTGACAAGTCCAGACTATAGTAAAACCTTTATAGTTCAGATGGATGCCTCAGATGTGGGTATTGGGGCAATCCTTAGCCAGACGTCTAGCCAAGGGACAGACCACCCAGTTGTGTACCTGAGCAGGAAGCTTATTCCCAGGGAGCAAGCATACGCCACGGTGGAAAAGGAGTGTCTTGCCAAAGTGTGGGCCCTAAAGAAATTAGAGCCATACTTGTATGGGCAGCATTTTGTGGTGCACACTGACCACAACCCCCTGGTTTGGCTGACGCAGCTGGGGAAAAACAATGGCAGACTACTAAGATGGAGTCTTGCTTTACAAGGGTATGATCTAAAAATCATACATAGGGCTGGAGCGAAGAACAAGAACTCAGATGTGCTGTCTAGGGTCTATGAGGAGTGAATTGATTTGGGAAGCTCATCCCATGTAGGGGATAGATCCCCCAAATTCAGTCTAGGTGGGGAGGAGTGTGACATAGACAGCCAGTTCTGAGTGCTGTATTATATTTTTTTTTATATAAAATGTATTAATGTCTCTGCTGAAAATTCAAATGCTCTAGGAATGACCTCACTCATCCCCCCCCCCCAAAGATTTCAGCTGACAGATGCAGGCCAAGAGAACTGCTGACAGCATGAATCACACACTCAGTTTTTAGAGACAATGTGTTACCTGGAAGACTTTAATCAAGGATCCTGTTTCTCTGAGTTAATTACAAAGTTGTAAAAGTTAACTTTATTAAAAGGGAAAATCATAAAAAAGGTTTATGACGTTGAATAGACAACACAGGCTATTACACAGAGGTGAGAGGTCATAAATGCTCATAAGAAGCCTGTGTGAGGAGGGTACAGCATAAGATCAAAGAAAGTGTCATTTGAAACTTGAGTTATGCTAAGGTTGCAGAATTAATACTTTGAAATTACATCCTGTGGTTGTATAGAAATATATATTTTTAGATATTTTGACAGAGGAGGAGCTGGATGATGTCATCCAAAAGGGTTGGCAAAAACCAGCTTCTAAAGATTATTCTGTTTCACTACAGAGGGGCACTTTTAGCTGACTCTGACCAAGATAACATATGAGCACTGAAAACAGGTATTTAGAAAGCTAGACAAAATCTAAATATTGTTGTAGGAATTGCACTGTTTTAAACCTTGTTTTGTTTAAAGATTTGTATGTCTTTTGATATGAGTTCTGCATTGTTTGTTTGACGTATTATTATATAATTTAGTAAAAACTCTAATTTTAGAACAAACCTGGTCTATCTTTGAATTGCTTTCTTTTGCTGAGAAATATTTATGGTTATAGCAGACAACAGACATAGCTTGTATGGTGGTACCAAACTGGAAAGAGAAGCGTTTTAAATCTGAGGTCTTTATATAAAGTTTTAAAGGGTTCATTTCTGCATGCCTGGTTAGATGACCATAGGCAAAGATATCTGGCTCCCCGAAGACAGATATATCTGAGCCTGTGCATTGAATATGCTAGCAAGAGGTTAACAGTTTGAATCCCTCCAGAACTGAGACCAAAGGTTGATCCGAACTCACAAAAACAGACAAGAAGGTTACCTTGTCTGTTACACTGTTCACAAGACTGCGCACAGAGGTTGGCACTTTGGGAGTAGAGGGCCTGACCTGCTGAGTGAATCTGTGACAACCACCAGGGCTGGTCCCTCTGGCTCGACCCTGGTAACCCCCTGTAAAACAAGGTTATGTACAGCAAATAGCAACAGTACAGTACTTTGAGCACAAACTGGAACCACAGTCAGATTACATGCAGAAAAAGTTAGATCTGATTTATTTAGGGTACTTGAATAAGGGAGGGGCAAAATCAGGTTAATTAGCTTAAAGGTTATATCAGTCAGACAGTTATGCATGCGCATTGAGTCCCCCCACGCAGTCCATCTCTGGGTACCCAGGTGGAGAAGAGATGGGCTAGCCAGGACAGTTGCCTGGGTTGCAGCTGGTTGGGGCCCTGTGATAGAAAACACAACATGCACAGTACACAATATTTGTAATCCGGAGCCAGAGGGCTCAGTTCGAAAAGGAAATGAAACAACAAGACAATCAGATGACACACTCAGATTAAGCTGTTGTTGCAGGGAACTACCCTGGTATTTACTCATGATACCCAAGACTGGACACGGGCTGGATGAAAATCGAGACTACAGGTGGTTGATCTGGAATGCCAGGAGAAGCAGGGCTCACACGAGTCGCAGTGGCGTCATTCCTGTTCAAGCGTGGAGCAGGGAGCTGATCCCCAGGCAGGTCTCTCGTCGATGGCTTCTCTGTGCAGTGGGTAGTCTGGCTGGGCCAGTCTGGCAAGGCCCAGACTGCATGGAGACAAATTCGGATGCAGTCCGTTTTGGGCTAGATATAGCTTCCAGCACGCAGAACACAGTTCACACAGTGGGGCACTAACTCACAACCCACTAGCAGCTCATAGCACATTTACATGTATGAGAATTCTACTGTACCAGGCAAAGCGCTCCCTGTTCACAATCACAAAGTCTCTTCACACACTGGGAGATTAGGGGTAGCTGGAACTCCTGACAGGCCGATCGAATTCAGCAAAATCTTCGGTCTCCTTCAGGTTGAGCCTGGCCCACTTCAGTAGCTTACTTTAGTCACACAAAACTTGGATTTAGTTAAAAATAATTCTCTTCTCTCCCTCTGAGGCGCAGCAGACAGACATGTAAGCCAAAACTTAACCCTTTCACAGTTTTCCCATGCAAATCCACTCAGGATTGCTGCTCAGAATCACTTCAGCTCCTCTCATTTCACTTCCCAGCTCAGAATTAACTGAAAACTGCAAGCAGCCCGGGATTTCCTCAAGATCCAAAAGATTTGGTTGTCTGATTTGGCTGTCAGTCAAAGCAAGAGCTCCCCCTTCAGTTGCAAAAATGGCACAAAAAAGCTCCAAACTAAAGTTCCTACAGATTTTGAATTCAAACAACTCCTGTAGTCCGGCTACATTTTAGGTCCCACCAGTACTGTTTGGTCCAATTTGCAGTCTAGGACCAAGATAGTGGAAACAAACAAAACAGTCCTTGCTACAAAGAAAGCAGGTTAGACAAACTACATTATCATTCTCACTCTAAATGATTTTCAGTAAATAGTTACATCTTTCAACAGAGCTCCCTCTCAGATTACTTATGTTGCAATCAGGCAGCTCTTAAAGAGACAGTGCACAGAGGCTATACATGCTCTGGTAATCACATTTAAACTGCTAAAATGCAGGACACCAGCCTGGCAGTGAGCATTTAGGCAAGCTCAAGGAAGACTTTTTGGGAACCCCCATTTGTAGGGAGGTTACACCCTTCCCTGCCTGGGAAAATATGGCGTCCACGTCAAGTCTGTACCATCATAACATTGAAAATGCAACATATACAATATATTTATACCATTAGCATGCTATACAAGTACTATCTGATTCATCAATTGGCATAACTTGTTGCTTTACCATACATTTCAATGTACTCCACTATATCATTTCCATTCTGACAATACATTATGCATATTTCGCACAGGTAAATTGAACATTACTATACAGAATCATGTAATAACTTCTTGTGCTCTAAACAATGCAAGAGGGGGCCCTTCTCTATCAGCTAACGGGGCTGGATGGGGCAGGGGCAGCATGGTAAGAGGGCAGAAAAAGTAACCTGGAATGGGCAGTCAAGCTCAATTTGGGCAGTGAGCTCTGAGAGACATAAACACCTCTGTGGACTACATTGAGAGGCAAATCCACTGGCCTCCTTGGGGAATCATAACTGAAGCGCACCACTGGCTTGACAGCTCGGGATGAACAACCACAGTCTCTGTCCTTTCAGCAATGGTCTTGGAGCTTTCATCACTTGTGAGGGGTGCCTCTGCATGAAGGGGAATGTCCAAGCTGGGAGCACTGTCAGCCTCTTGCTCTGTAGTCTCTGTTTCTACAACACTTGGCTCATTTTGAAGACACTCTGGCACTGAAAGGGGGTTGTCAGCACTCTCATAGTGTTCCTCAAGTTCTGGCATGTCACCAGAAAGACTCATACCATCAGCCTCTCCTTCAGGCAAATCATACAGTTCCACGATACACAAAGACTCAGCATCCTCAGACGTGATATTTTGCATTTCACCTTCAGGGAGCATTGGCTCCAAGGATGATACTGGGGCGTTAGGCAGCCCAGAGGGCCCAGCTTCATCCCCGTAATTCAATATAGGATTTTCACGAAACAACTGACTCAGTTCATATGAGGGGTAACAGGCATTATCACACTCACTGTCATCCGAGTTAGACTGGCAATCACTATCATTCTGGGACTGCTGCAGGGGAAGTCTTAAATCGGCAACCACGGGGGCAGGCTGACTGTTTCTTTCTTGCAGCAGCACGAGTCACTGGTCCAGGGGACTCAATCTCGGTGGGTTCAGCCTCAATTATAACTTGACCAATAGGTAGCAAGTGGTTATGGTGCATGGTCTTGACAGCTTTGGAGTTATTCTCTGGGCGCACTTTGTATACTGGCAAGTAATCCAACTTTCCAACTATGATATGGGGAAGATGGTGCCATCGATCAGCAATTTTGTGTTTGCCATGCAATCCTAAATTTCGCAATAACATACAGTCCCCATGCCTAAGCTCTTGAGCCTTTACTTTTCTATCATGTCTCTCTTTGTTGGCTAGATTTCTTTTGGTGGCCATTGTCTGGGCCAGTTAATAGGCATGGTTCAATTGAGCTTTCAGTTTTTGTACATATTGCAGGTAATCTTCGGCTCGGACCCCATCGGGAGAAACCCCAAAACAGACATCAACAGGCAACCGGGCCCCTCTCCCGAACATGAGGCAGTAGGGAGAGAACCCGGTAGCATCATTCTTTGTGCAATTTTATGTGTGTACCAAGTTGCTAATCTGCTGACTCCATTTATGCTTATCTTTTGGGTGGAGGGTGCCTAGCATGTCTAGTAGAGTGCGGTTAAAGCATTCTGGTTGAGGATCCCCCTGCGGGTGATAAGGGGTGGTTCTTGACTTTCGCCCCCCCCCATAGAGATAGCATTTCTTTGATTAACCGACTCTCAAAGTCCCGGCCCTGATCAGAGTGAATTTGCTGGGGGGCACCATAGTGGACGAAGAAATTTTCCACTAGCACCTTGGCCATGGTAGATACTTTTGATCTTTGGTGGAAAAGCTTGTGCATACCGTGTGAAATGGTCCGTAACACTAACACATTGCCAATGTTTAAGCTGATCAGGCTCTAAACTCAAGAAGTCTATGCAGACTAGTTCCATTGGGGTGCTGGTAGTAATGTTGACAAGGGGGGCAGCCCTCTGAGGCAGGGCTTTTCTCTGCAGGCAGTGACTACAAGTCCTTACATGGTGCTCAACATCGGCCGCCATCTTGGGCCAGTAGAATCGAGATCATACTAGGTCAAGGGTCCGGTCGATACCGAGGTGGTCCATATGATTGTGGAGGGACCTCAATACCAAATCTTTGAAGGCTGTTGGCAGGACCAATTGTTCCTTGTCTATTTGGCCACCCCAATCTACTGTCTCTCTATACAACAACTGATTAAGCAGCTTCAACCTGGGGCCTTCTTTAAACAATAAAGCGGTTTGCAGATCAGAGGAACGCAACTTGGACACATCTTTTCCTGCACGAAGGGCATCAAGTGCTGGCTGAATCATAGGATCTCGGGATTGAGCCCACTGAATGCTGTCATTGTCAAACTTGAGGTAGTGCACTAATATCTAGAGTAGAGAAGTGGCAATACGCAGCTGGTATGCAGGTGTCAGAGGGGCCCAAACAATCTACTAAGCAGTCCGCTGTGTCCGTAGACATCTGTTCATTTCTATCAAACTTTTGGCACAGTGCTCGGATGTCAGGTTCAGACAGCCTGGCCCAGTTGCTCTTGGAAATGGGCCTCAAAGATAGGTCATTAACATCAGTATGATTCAGGCCTGGTCTGTATTCGACAGCATAATCATATGTTGACAATGCAGAAAGCTACCGGTGCCCCATGGCATCTAACTCAAATGAAGTCTGTACATAGGTCAACGGGTTATTGTCAGTCCTCACCAATATTTTTGCCCCATAGAGGTAATCGTGAAACTGGTCGACAATGGCCCATTTTAATGCAAGGAACTCCAACTTGTGCACTGGGTAGTTTCGCTCTGACAGGGTCAAGCTCCTACTGGCAAATGCTACTGGTCTCAAACCATCCTCATGGCCTTGATACAGTACAGCTCCTAGACCCTGCAAATTGGCGTCAGTATGCAGCACATAGGGTTTGGTGGGATCAGCATAAGTGAGGATGGGGGCATGGGTGAGCTGGTATATGACTTCATGGAAAGCTGCTTCACAGTCAGGTGTCCAGCGGAACCTGAAAAGTTCACCTGGGTGGAAATATGCTTTGTCTAGTTCTTTGACGGACCCTTTTTTGTATTTTCCTATTGGTTGGAGGGTAACCCAGGGTAAGATTCAAGAGTGGCCAAATCACTTTGGAATAGTCCTTTATGAACCGGCGGTGGTAGCCACAGAATCCCAAGAAACGTTGTAGTTCTTTCAAATTGTGGGGCTGGGGCCAAGTAGTCAAGGCTTCAACTTTACTAGGATCAGTCTCTATCCCCTCTGTAGACACTATGTGCCCCACATACTTCACAGAGGTTTGGAAAAACTGGCACTTGTTGATGGACAGCTTGAGGCTGAAATCTTCCAGTCGGTCTAGTACTTTGAACAGTCGACTCTCATGTTCCTCTAGGGAGCTTCCGAACACAATGACATCGTCCAAATACACCAGGCATTCTAGCAAATTCATGTCTTCCACTGCTCGTTCCATAAGTCGCTGGAAGGTGGCTGGGGCACCCGATATCCCCTGTGGCATTCTCAGGAATTTGTAGAACCCCAGTGGACAGATGAAGGCTGTCTTCTCATGGTCCTGCGGAGCCATTGGAAACTGGTAATAGCCACTGTGAAGATCCAACACTGAGAACCATTTGCTCCCATTCAAACAATCCAGAGCATCTTGTATACGGGGCATGGTGTATTTGATCAGGGGTGGTCCGCCGATTCAGAGTTCGATAATCAACACACATTCTCACAGATCTGTTCTTCTTACACACAACCACAATGGGAGAAGCATATGGGCTCCTGGATTCTTGTATCACACCAGCCACGAGCATTTCCTACAAGTGTCTTCTCACATCGTCTATGTCTGCAGGGGCTAGGCGTCAAGACCTCTCTCGAAATGGCCGTTCATTGTGCAGGCGTATGTGATGCTCCACACCCTGGACACATCCCACATCCCATTCCTTCAACAAAAACACTTGATCTCTCTGGGCAAGTTTCTGGCTAATTCTAGTCTTCCATTCAGCTGGCAATGGAGAGTCACCAAAATCAAACAAGTCGGGAGTCACTCTTTCTGTCTTGCCAGGGTGCTTGTTGCTGGGCAACATTGCAGTGTCTGTGTTGTGTACCGTAGCTAGGGTGCATCCTCTGTTCACCTGGATCTCCCGATCTGACACATTATGAATCTGGACCATCACTCGTCGTGCATAGGCATGAGCACGAGCTGGCAAGATGCTGGGCTTAACCAATAATCCTTCCGGCAATTTTCCATCGCCTGGCGTGTCCAACATCAGTATTTTGTTCTTGACATCTTTGCGGAGCTGGACCTCCCCTTGAATGGTACACTGGGTGTTAGGGGCCGGTACCATTGAATCGGGATCCTTCTTCCACACGACCCCTACCAGTTCATCCTGGTCCACTCCTTTCGGGTTCTGCTGCAAATCATAGGCCCTCTTGATCACAGCCGGAATTCTTAGGGCCCTTCCAGTCTGTCAAACCTGTTTCTCACGACAGAATTGTGCCAGTCTCCCAAACAAATGGGCGTTGGTCCCAGTTAACAGGGGAACCCCATCATACAGTCCAGTAGGGGGACACACTAAGGCCTGTGTCTCGACTTGCTCCTCTACTCCAGTTACAGCTGCAGGAAATGACACCCAGAGGTGGACATATCCTAGGTAGGGATAAGACTTGTCGCTCAGCTCCCACACATGTAGGCTTTCCAGGGATTGTAAGGGCACAGCAGATAAGTGTTTGTCATACCAGTCATTAAATACAATGGTCACTTGTGACCCACTGTCCAGCACAGCCCAAGCAGGAATACCATTCACAGCCACGGTAGTCTCCATTGAAGGCCCCACTATTTTGGACTAGTCTGGAGGGACAGCAGCAGGGGCCTGGACAGATGATTTAGCCACATAGGGATTTGAGTTACTACTTCTTGAACCCTCACTGCGGTCATTTTGGGCACTCCGCGACCGAGGATTCATTTTACGAAGCTCTCCATGAAACCTATATACAGCTTTATCTAGGTCTTTTGTGGACCGGCATTCTCTCTTCATGTGCCCATCCTTCCCACAATTATGGCAAAATATGTTTTCTGGGATTTGGGGTGGCCAAAGCATCACACTGGGAGCTGGGGCGGTGGTACTGTCAACTGAAAACCTTGGTGCCATCTCTGTCTGCTGTGTGGTAAGGATTTGGAGACATTTCATCAATTCTTTTACTTCCATAGTCAAGACATCGAGTTTCGAGCTGCTGTCAGCAGGAGATGCCTGGGTGGACACCCCCACCCCCATAGCAGATGCAGTTGGATAAGAGTCGGTGCCTGTGCTTGCAGGAGCGGCCTTCATAAAGACACTGTTTTTTGTTTCCCTGAACTCTCTCAGCAGTTCATCCTATGGTGGCACACTCTCATTGGTCCCCACTTCGGAAGGGCCTTCCGATGCCGTGATCACTTGGGCTGCACTCACCCTAGAATTACAATCCCCCTCTTTATCTTCAACCTCCCGGAGTTCTTTTATTAAGTCACAATAGCCCGGTGGGTTACCCCTTCTATCTGGGAGCCTTAATTGAAGGAGCTGCAATTTAGAATGCTTTGCATGTTGCAGTATGAGCCCCAACCTCACATGGTTTAAGTCACTGGCGGCTACCCCACCTTTTCTGTAAGCCTTCTGCAGCGCTCTTTCCAGATGAGTAACATATGCAGAAAAACTTTCCCCTGGCCATTGTTTTGTACCTTGAAATTTCCACATCAAGTTCTCCCCTAACTCAATACTCCCAAAATTGCCTTCGAGTGCAGATAGGTACTTTTGGGCAGATGCTTCATGGTTTGTGGACCTTAGAAATTTAATGGCCTCTGAGGTGGGACCCCTCAAACTTTCTATGATCCTTTTCTATTTCTCAGCCTCCGCACACTGCCATTCGGGTACCAAAGGGGCGACACAATCTATCCAGGTCTCCCAATCATCCTCCCCTTGGGGGGCGGGGAGGGTGCCGGAGAAGATTCTCAACCTTCGGTAAGAGTCGTGACTAATGGCAGGTACAGATATAGGAGCCAGCATTGGCATGGGCACAGAAGGAGGGGCAATAACGGGTGCTAGAGTGGGAGGGGGTGTTGGGGGAGGAACCCCCCCAGGTGGCAGGAATTGTTTCTTTATGTCCTCCACAGTTTTCCCTTCCTCTAGCAACAACTTAGCAAATTTCTCCTCAAAAGTCTCAGATAGTGGGGGGGGGGCTCATTTTCCCCAGGGTGTTTACTGTCTTTAGTTATCACTCTCCAGACAGTGAGGGCTCCTTTGGGGGTGATAGCCCATGGCGCTTTGGAACTGTCTACTGGGTCCTTACACTCTACTAATGCCATGAAACGTTGGGCGAGCAGATTAGCCTGCTGACCCACCACCACAGGGTTTTGTAAACATTCAACCTTGGAAAGTACTCCCTCTACAGTGTTCTTATTGGTATCCAGAGGAATATCCAGGATAAGTATAGCATTTTGGGGGTCGATCTGCTGCCCAGTACACCACCTCACCAGCTGGTGTACAGCCACTTCTGTTGGGGTAGCCATTTATTTTTAACAGCAATTCACAAATTTGGCCACTAGGGGACGCTAATCACAGTGGTGAGCCTCCAAGATGTAACCCCTAGGTAGCGCTACCCCGAGGGCTACTACCCCTGCCTGCTTGGCTAGTAGCAGGTTAAGGGGCCTAAGTTCTGAAATGGGTTCCTCCACCCTGAGGTCAGGGTTGGTAGTGGTCAAGCTAACTTGGGCACAGCCCTCCGGGACACTGTAACCCCCCTGTTTCCCTTCTAGTGGCCTGAACACTGTACAGTAATCACTTTTACAATACCCCTGGTACACCACACAAGTACCCACACTGTTTGCACTTACCACCAGGGCTGGTTCCTCTGGCTCGACCCTGGGGACCCCCTGTAAAACAAGGTTATGCACAGCAAATAGCAACAGTACAGTACTTTGAGCACAAACTGGAACCACAGTCAGATTACATGCAGAAAATTAGATCTGATTTATTCAGGGGACTTGAACAAGGGAGGGGCAGAATCAGGTTAATTAGCTTAAAGGTTCTATCAATCAAGCAGTTATGCATGCACTTTGAGTCTCCCGACACAGTCCATTTCTGGGTACCCAGGTGGAGAAGAGATGGGCTAGCTGGAACAGTTGCCTGGGGTTGCAGGTGGTTGGGGCCCTGTGATGGAAAGCACATGCACAGTACACAAGATTTGTAATCCGGAGCCAGAGAGCTCAGTTCGTAAAGGAAATGAAACAACAAGACAATCAGATGACACACTCAAATTAAGCTGTTGTTGCAGGGAGCTACCCTGGTATTTACTCACGATACCCAAGACTGGACACAGGCTGGACGAAAATCGAGACTGCAGGTGGTTGATCTGGAATGCCAGGAGAAGCAGGGTTCACACGAGTCACAGAGGCGTCATTCCTGTTCAAGCGTGGAGCAGGGGGCTGCTCCCCAGGCAGGTCTCTCGTCAATGGCTTCTCTGTGCATTGGGTAGTCTGGCTGAGCCAGTCTGGCAAGGCCCAGACTGCATGGAGACAAATTCGGATGCAGTCCGTTTTGGGCTGGATACCGCTTCCAGCGAGCAGAACACAGTTCACACAGTGCGGAACTAACTCACAACCCACTAGCAGCTCATAGCACATTTTTTTACATGTATGGGAATTCTACTGTACCAGGCAAAGCGCTCCCTGGTCACAATCGCAAAGTCTCTGCACACACCAGGAGCTTAAGGGTAGCTGGAACTCCTGACAGACCAATCACATTCAGCCAAATATTTGGTCTTCTTCAGGTTGAGCCTGATCCAATTTAGTAGCTTACTTTAGTCACACAAAAGTTGGATTTAGTCCAAAATAATTCTCTTCTCTCCCTCTCAGGAGCAGTAGACAGACATATAAGCCAAAACTTAGCTCTTTCACAGTTTTCCCATGCGAATCCACTCAGGATTGCTGCTCAGAATCACTTCAGCTCCTCTCATTTCACTTCTCAGCTCAGAATTAACTGAAAACTATAAGCAGCCCGGGACTTCCCCAAGATCCAAAAAATTTGGTTGGCTGATTTGGCTGTCAGTCAAAGCAAGAGCTCCCCCTTCAGTTGCAAAAAAGGTGCAAAAAAGCTCCAAAACTAAAGTTCCTACAGATTTTGAATTCAAACAGCTCCTGTAGTCCGGCTACATTTTAGGTTCCACCAGTACTGTTTGGTCCAGTTTGCAGTCCAGGACCAAGACAGTGGAGACAAACAAACCAGTCCTTGCTACAAAGAAAGCAGGTTAGACAAACTACATTATCATTCTCACTCTAAATGATTTTCAGTAAATAGTTACGTCTTTCAACAGAGCTCCATATCAGATTACTTATGCTGCAATCAGGCAGCTCTTAAAGAGACAGTACACTGAGGCTACACAGGCTCTGGTAATCACATTTAAACTGCTAAAACGCAGGACACCAGCCTGGCAGTGAGCATTTAGGCAAGCTCAAGGAAGACTTTTTGGGAACCCCCATTTGTAGGGGGTTACACAATAATGTAATGAAAACTAGCTGGATAGACTATCACCGACATCAGCTTAGAAATGATGTGAGCGAGGGTCATATATTGGAAACTTCCTTTAAGGAAATGGGAGACCTGTTTCAGACACTACCTGTTGGGGGGGAATACCAGGGAGGGGCAGAGCAACAGTGGTGAAAAATAAGGGAAGGCATAATTAAGGCAACCAGCCTCTGCGTGAAGTAGTGAGTAAAAGCAAAGGAAAAGTAACCGTTATAGTATGCCAGGGAAGTGGCCACGGCGGTGAAGAAAAAAGGGTGGCATTCAGGAGGTATAAGGAAACAAGGAGACAGGAAGACAGGGAGGTGTACCAGTTAAAACAGATGGCAGCGGGTAAGGCAGTGAGGGGAGCAAAGGTTCAGACACAGGAAAGGATAGCCAAAGGGGTGGCAAATGGGGATAAGACTTTCTTCAGGTATATAGGCAACAAGAGCAGGGATAGCGAGGATGAGGAGGGTTACATAAGTTCACTACACAGAAGAGGACCAAGAAATAGCAAATATCCTGAACAGGTACTTCTGCTCAGTCTTCACAGTTGGGGGGAAGGGGCACCAGTGATTAGCAGGAACAAAGGGGGAAGGGAGGCAGACTGAAGCCCATTTCCAGAGGCAAGAATCTTAAAGGGAGCTGCAGCTGTGAAAGAGGGCAAGGCTATGGGACTGGGCGAGATGTACCCAAGGATATTGAAGAAACTTAGGGAGGTGCGGGCTGCCCCACTGATGGTCTTATTTACCAGCTCACTGGAATCTGGCATGGTTCCAGAGGACAAGAGTAGAACAGATGGAGTCTCTCTACATAAGGACAGCAGCAGGGAAGAGACTAGTAACTTTGGCTGGTTAGCCTCACCTCAGTGATGCGGAAATTAATGGAAACACTGCTAGAGGAAAGATTGGCAGATTGTCTTGAATCCAGTGGGCTGCAAGGCGAAAGGCAACATAAATTCACGGGGGGTGAGGGAGGTCATGCCAGTTGAATCTGATTGCGTTCTTTGACTGGGTGACCAGGGAAATAGGTTACAGGAGGGCAGTGGACGTGGTTTATCTGGACTGTAGCAAGACCTTCAACACTGTGCTGCACAGGAGACTAAGAAATTGAGCAGTCTAGGGGTATGATCCAAAGTGGTGAATTGGGTTAAAAAATGGCTAATGGATAGGCGACAGAAGGTGGTGGTTAATGGCACTCATGCTAATGATGGGAGTGTGTCAAGCGACGTGTCAGAGGGCTCAGTACTGGGGCTGGTCCTCTTCAGTGTCTTCATAAGTGACACTGCAGATGAACTGAAAGGAAGATATGCCTTTTTGCAGATGATTCTAAAATCTTTAATAGAGTGGACAATAAGGAAGGGGTGGAAAGAATGTGTAGGGATCTTGGAAACTCGAGGACTGGTCAAGAGCATAGCAGTCAAGGTTCAGTGCTAAAAAGTGCAAAATCATACACCTAGGGCATAGGAACCCAACTGAGTGTTGGGGGAGGCTTCTCTCAGTCACTAAACAGGAACGGGACTTTGGGAGTTATCATACCTGATGACCTCAAAGGGGTAGGGCAGTGTGAATAAGCAGTGAGTAAGGCCAGTAGGATGTTGGGATGCATAGGGAGAGGTAGTTCCAGCAGGAGCAGGGAGGTGGTGTTGTCACTGTATTGCTCACTGGTGAGACCCCACCTGGAGCATTGTGCCCAGTTGTCATACATCAGAAAGGACATGGACAGGGTGGAGGCAGCCCAGAGAAGGGCAACTAAAACGGTGCAGGGGTTGCACCAAAAGTCCTATGAGGCGAGACTGTGGGATCTGTACACCCTGGAACACAGGAGAGAGAGGTGACATGACAGGGACCTACAAGTACCTCACAGGGGTGAAAAGGGTGCAGGAGGGGATTCTCTTTCAAATGAGGAAGAGCACCAGCACCAGGGGGCATGTGATGAAGCTGGAGGGAGGGACATTTAGGAGGAATGTGATAAAGCAGTACTTCACTGAAAGAGATGTGGACGCCTGGATAGATTGCCAGTGGAAGTGGTGGAGGCAAAAACAGTAGGAGGGGCTTCAAGCATGCGTGGAGCAGACATAGGGAAATTTTAGGAAATGAGTAGGGAGGAGGGAGGTAACCCTCCCAGAGACCAGTTAGGGTCTGCGGAAACAGACTAGGCAAAGACCATCTTGGGGACTGGGTGGACCAAGCGGTCCTTTTCTGCCAACAAATTCTATGTCCCTAATGTGAGAAAAGGAAGGGAAGGGATCGAATTTTAGCACTGAGGAGCTAGCTGCCCAATCCCAGTCCCTTCCACTTCCTGGAGTGAGTGCCCCGCTCAAGCATTTTGTGACACCTTAGTTACTCCACAGAAATTAATGAGGCAGTTTTTATCTCAGGTTTATATTTAAAGTAGTCTGCTTGGTTCAAATCAAAGCCACTTCAAAACTAACAGGAGCCTTGCTGGTTAAATAGTAGTTTTGGATTTTTAAAACAGACCTCAAAACTAAATTAAAACAGCCTCTTTAAACTTCATGGCGCATGCTTCCATGCTCTCTAAACTAGGACTTCAGAAAGATATCTGAGCATGAGAGGAGGTGCTCCCTCCATGAAATGGAAAGGATCAGGTGGCTAGCTCCTCAGAGTCAAAATACAATTTCATTCCTTTTTGCCACAGTAATAAAAAATTATTATATGTACAGCCACATATATTATTATCTATTGATGTAGTTAGTTTTTGTTGACCGGGAAAGAGGACTAGACAATTTTCTGCCTGTTTTCTGCCTTGTCCCGGGGGAGGGGGATACAGATGGATGCCAACTGAAACTGAACCAGATTTTAAGCTGTTGGTGGTATTTTTAGTGAATGGGGAAAATTTTGCCAGGACTCCAGGGAAATTACCCTACTCTTTTCGAAAAGTGCCATGGGATCTTTAACATCCACCTGAACTACCACCAGAACGGGCAGATGGGACCTCGGTTTAATGTCTCACCTGAAAGATGGCACCTCAGGAGTACAGCACCCACCTCATGCTGTACTAGTGTCAGTATTGGGATTTAACCCAAGTGCCTGCTGTGGGGATAGAACCCACAGCCTTCTGATCTTTCAGCTTCAGAGGCAAGAGTGCAACCTGCTGATCCACTGGCACTGATATATATATATATATATATATATATTCTTGGCAAAAAACATCATTAATGCATCAGTTGGTTCCATGTCATAACAGTGATCTCAGAAAGGCGATCACCATTAGGAAGAGTGTACACTGTTGAAAATCAGTTTTGGCGATGTATACACCAGCGCACAGCAAAAGGGTGCTAGGGGACTTGGTTTTGCTCATGCTTTGCCCCCCGCACCTACTAAAGGATTCTCAACTGCGGAAGGTGCATGTCAAGTGTGTGTGTGTGTGTGTGTGTGTAAGCACAAAATGGATAAAAAATTAATGCTGGCACAGCAAAATGAACGCGTGCCCGGACTCAAACCATGCACCATCGCAACCGTAGCATGCCTCCCACCCACTACACCATGGGGCCAGCTCGGCAGCCCACCACCACACTGCACCTCACAAACCCTCCCTCTATTGCTTGGCATGCTCAACCCCGGCGCGATGAACAAATAGCGACATCCTGTCATTATATTTGTGCACCCCCCCCATCCGGTCGCCCTCCCTGCCCAGTAGCTCTGTGCACAAGCGCCGCAACTAAGTCGCTCTTTTTGAAAACGCTTAATCGCGGTCACCATTGTCACAGGCTACCCATCATTAGGGTTCATATTAAAGCAACAAAAGTATGGAAATGCGTTGTTAGGGTTTCCACCCCTTCCCCACTCTTCACACACCAGCAGGCATCGGGGATGTGCCTTGGGGTCATCAGTCCTAACACTCACCCCATTCCATGTGTAATAAAGCTGAGAGGGTATAGTATAAAAGAATGGGGTGAGCGTTATTGCTGACGACCCCAAGGCACACACCCCGACACCTGCTGGTGTGTGGAGACTGGGGGTGGGGTGGTGGGGTTGGAAACCCTAACATGGCATTTCCATACTTTTGTCACTTTAACGTGAACCCTAACTTTTGCATTAATTGTGTTTTGCCAAGAATTTCCTCACTTTTTAAGAAAGTATAATTGTAGTCTTATTTGCTTGTGGGAGCACACCACTCCATAATACTATGCATTTTTGCATGTGGGAGCAGAGTGCCCTCTGGGCCCTGCACTCCCATCACTCCTTAATGGTATCAGTATTTGTGTGTGGGCTCCATACATGCATATATACATACATATGTAGGAATGTAGGGCCCTGCGCTTACAGAAGCATGAGAGAGCGTTGCTCTAGCAACACTCACTCATGCATGAGTCTTCCCTTCTGAAGCCTCTGACTCACTCCCTCTCCTCCTGCTACAGTTGGTGGCTTCACTGACAAAAAAACTACATAACCATTACTTTAAGAAACAAATCTACATCTTTTTTGGGGATAAGATACCTTATTTAAAACTTCTGCCACCACATACAGTACTAGAATTAACACTGCTCGGCCACATTACAGGACGAGTAGGAAAGTGAAAGTACTTAAAATGGAACAAATGCTGAAAATGGCAGGATAAACCAGATATGTTTGTTTTATTAAGAATGTTGCTGGATAAAACATAAATTTATGGCAGGATCAACCAGATGAGAACAGTGTGGGTCAGCTGTATTGATTTGCTGTGGCTGTTGGTGCCAGGCTGTTTCTGGCAGCCTGCCTGTGCTAGGTGTGTGTGTGTGTGGGGGGGCAGTCTTTCTGTGCCAGGTGTGGAGTGATCTCCCTACTGGTGAGAAGGTTCTAAGGACTGTAAGGGGCTGGAAAGTAATACAGGTGTGCAGTCGCACTGGGGCATGTTAGGCCAATCAGGATACTGGAGTACCACTGATGTTTCTTACTCATTTTATATATTATATATTATATATATATATATATATATATATATATATATATATATATATATATATATATATATATATATATATGTATATCTGTATCTATGTATATATATACACCGTATATACTTGCGTGTAAGCTGAGATTTTTTTACCAAATCAGCATTTCAATTTAGGGGGTCTCAGCTTATATGTGGGTCAGTCATTATGGCACAATAATATTAAGGGTTAAGCGCTATGCTAGAGAGAGGAGTCTTCTTCAAAAAAAGAAGAGGGAAAGGGAACGGAGGCCGGGTGGTGAGCAGTGGCAAGGAGGACCGCGGCAGTGAACGGCAGTGCAGAGTGCCCCAATGCCGGAGCTGATCAAAAGAGCGAGAAGGGAGCGGAAAGGGGATTAGGTACAGAGGGTCAGAAATCGCTGGGCCAGGTGCAAGGAAAAGAGTGTGGTGGTAGTTGGGGTTTTGCAGACGCCAGCCGGCATTTCAGACCACGCTGGGCTTTGGCATTTGACATCACCAGCAAGCCACATGGATGAAGGGAAGCATGGTGGACAGGACGTGTGGCTGGGAGGGAGGGGATTGGTGAAAAGGGAACTGGGTTGCTGGGTTGTTGAGTGACTGGTGGTAAACAAAACAAAACAAAAAAAGAGAGCCGGGGCACCACACTTACTGAAACAACACTCCCTTGTCTGAACTTGATGTAGAAATTCAGTTATAAAATTTGACATCAGCTTATACGCGGGTCACTGCATTTTCTGTGAAATCAATGCAACATTTGGGAGGTGGTCGGCTTATATGCGGGTTGGCTTATCTCTGAGTATATACAGTATATATATATCTATATATATATATCTGTAGCTTTTTGCAAAGTGAACATGATTAGTATTTTTTAAAGCAGCAGATTCTGGTCCAGAAAGAAAAAAAGAACAGCAGTGCTGGGTCTAGCATTTAGCCACCCAACCCATGCCAACTTGTACTGATCTCAGAGTTACAGGGTCTTCTTATTGTCCTAAATTAATACAAGAAACATTCTGTGTTGGGATCTAGTTGTAAATTACACATGAAGTAAGGAACTGGATCCCAGCCTGAAGTAGTTTTGACTGGTGTCAAAACAGTACACAAACATCAGTTTGACTGTGTTAGTGGTTGATCTTAGTAACCTTCCCCCCTTCCTCCCACAAGTTTAATCCCTACACAGTGAGTTGAAATGTGAAAAAAATGTACAGCTGAAAAGTTGACAATGGTGAGAGAAAAGATGTAGGGGCCTGTTGACAGCTTTCTCTATCTAGCTGCCCATGTCCATGACAGCAGCAGAAATATTCCTTGCCTCACAATAATGTTTTTGGCAAAAGTAGAAATATTCCTTTGTATTCGTGCTTTACTCCAGTTTCATGAAGCAGTTATGCAGAAACGTTAACTTGGTGGACGTTTGAAATGGCTACAGTGAGAATGCAATGACATAAACCGTCAGTGTTAAAATGGTTAGTGTTGCAAAGATCACGATTTTGCAGTCGAGCACCATAAGTGCTGTTTCAGGAAAGCAGCGGGGTGTGGTGTTAACTACAGCACTGTAGCGAATCAGGAGATTGCAGGTTCAAACTGCACCACATCCACTGGCCATCACTTCACCATTCAGTACATTGGTCCTTCTCAGCTGTTATATATGTTTATAAAATGGGGCTAAAAATCAAATAAATTTAATTATGTAAAACCAGTCAGGTGATTGTGCATTATTTCAGCATAATTCATGCTCATCCTGGACCTAAACCTGACCAGATTTGTTAGTAGCCACATCACATAATGAGCACAAATGCTAGACGTCTAGGAAATAAGATTCCAGACCTAGAGGTCATCATGGCAGTGGCCGATCTGGATATTGTGGCCATTACCGAGTCATGGTGCACTGAAAACCATGACTGTGACATGGCCGTACCAGGCTATACTCTGTTCAGGAAGGACCAGGTGGGAAGGAAACGAGGATATGTATGTACTGGACTGTATGTGTTTGTGAGACTTGGGAACTTTATTGGTGGGGTTGAAATTGGGTTTGTAAATAACTGCAGTCAGTATAGAGAGAAACTGTATTCCAAGGGAAAGGGACTGAGAAAAGTAGTAGTAGTAGTAAAAATTTTTATTCAATTGACAAGCAAAAGAATAGGAAACTCCACTGAGCCAAGCTCATTTCCAGTGAGGCCCTTGATACTTACATTCATATTAACATCATAATAAAAAATATATACAACAATACTTAAAATGACATGACAAATATAAATTACAATAACTTTACATCCATGCAAATAAACAACATATACATCACACATATTCCCATTCATAAAGTACAACTATACAGCATATTTTGGAGCATGATATACACAATTACTCACATTTAACCTTTTATCAGCTTCAGATTTAAACCAACTTTTTATTTCTCCTAAATTAGGACTAGAGCTAATTGGCCTAAGGTGGGTTGGCAATGAATTCCATATGTTGGGACCCAAATAGAAAAAATGTTCTCTACCCAAATCTGTCCTTCTTCTAGGTAAAACATATTCCATACCCTCCGCAGAGCGTAAACCTCCCTAATTATCCTAACCTGAAATTCGTCAGTGATATATTCCGGTACTTCACCCCTAACTGACTTAACCATATATGTCAGGACATGGAATACCCTTCTATCCTGAAGACTCATCCAGTTCAAAGACTGATACAACTCTCTTCTATGGGTTCTCCTAGGCACCTCCAAAATAAACCTAGCTATCTTATTGAAAAAAACATTTATTTCAGCTAACTGAGTTAAAGTTGGTGCGCCATTATAAACAGAGGGGGATAAACAGGGTGGCCATATTCCACCATGGAAGGCATCTTCGGAAGGGTTGTAGGCTGCACAGGCTGTGGGATGGCAATAATTCTCAATTGGGCCTGGAGAGAGGGAGGCTTCCCACTCTGTAGACAGCTATCTTGTATCAGGAGTGAGGTATATTGGTTAAGGAGTAAGCTGGGGGAGCTGGGCGGGTGTCCATGGATAAGGGGTGTGGATATAGGCAGCAGAAGGGTGGGGCTGAGGGGAGGCTGGGGCAACGCTCTGAAATTACAGGACGTTATGTTACAGCAAGCAGGAGGAGGATATTAGGGACAGAGGACCCTTAGATAGGGATGTTGATGCTAAGGGGAAAGCATATGGGGTGAACATTCTGAATACAAAGAGAGTGGAGGGGGAAGAGTCAGGAGGGGCTGTTGTGCGGAAGCCTAAAACAGCAGACTGTGGGAAGGGAGCTCCTAAGGTGAACAGAGCAAGAGGGAAGAAGGGGCAGTTTAGAGGTGCAGGCAGGGGAAACTCGGGTTACTTGATGGAGGCTGACATAGAGTGTCACAATAAATTTGAGCTACTAAGCAACCTAGAGGGGGAGGAAGGGGTTGGTGGAAATGAGGAAAGTTATACAGAGGCCGGGGGGAGGGAGTCGGATACCCATAGGGCATCACAGACCGGCAATGGAAAGGATAGAAATAGTCCCAGAGGGAGAAGGGGAAACATAAATGTTAAGCAAATGGGGGAGATGCAACATATTGCAGACATGAGGGAGGAGAGCATGACTGGAGAGAAACTGGGAGACAAGGAGGTGGGAGCGGAGCCCCCCTTCAGCAGAGGGTCAGTACCAAGGATGGGGCCCTGGCTAAAGGGGACCCACAGAGAGCCTCTGGAGGCAGGGTACTATTACAAGGGGGGAGGATGGCGGTGTGGGGAGGGAAACCATCAGGGCCAGGATAAATGGTTCGGATAAGAGAGGTTAAAGGGACACCTATTCAGAGGGTTTGAGTTAAGTGGGCAAAATAACGAGGGGCAGAAAGGGGAGGGTGACAAGGGGTCTCTAATAAGGCAGGAAGACTCCATAGAATTGAGATCATGAATAAAGGGGGAAGGGGCTGAGAGGCATAGTGGAGGTAACCATAAGGATGATGGCGGTGTTAAGGTTCTGTTACTGGGGACTCGATGATTAGGGGTATCCAGTGGGAGGGACAGGGGTGGATGCCATAGCCAGGTGAAGGTAGTGAGTATCTCTGGGCTGACAGTGCACAGAGCAAAGTTCATGGTGTATGAAATGGTTAGGGATTGTGGAGAAACCGGATTTCCTGGTGCATTTGGGAACTAATGATCTAGAGGAAATAGCGTTTTGGAAATCAAGCAAGGTTCCAAGAACTTGCCAGAGTCTGTCGGGATAATGGATGCAACATTTCCTTTTGGAGATATTGCCAGTACCAAAGGCCTCAGTGGAGAAAAATGAAGCTCACAGAGGTTAATGACTGGCTCAGGAAGTGGGGTGAAGAGAGTGGGTTGGGGGTGTTAGGGAACTGGAATGGAGTTTGGGAGGATAAGGGACTATATGCCAAGGACAGGCTTCATCTTGCCCCATTAGGGAAGGAAGTCCTTAAACAGGGGATGGCTGACTACATTCAAGAAAGGTGGGGTTTAAACTTGTGCGGGGGAAGGGATAAGGGAGGGGCTGACCAGAAGCCCTCTCCTCCAGATGAGGGGAGTAGCCTTCAAGCCCAAGGGGGAGGAGGAAACAGACTGGGGTGGAGGTTTCAGGAGGAGCAGAGGGAGATGAAGTATAAGGAATCTGGGTGGGGTTCGACAAAGAGGATAAGGGTGGGGTTGGTGTTAGTAAATGCCAGGAGCTTGGGGAACAAGTTGCCAGAGTTCCAGGCCATGCTGTTCGGGGGGGGGGGGATGTGTGTGGATGTGGCGGTGGTAACAGAGACGTGGGCCAACAAAAACCATGACTGGGACCTAAACGTACAGAGGTACACTATGCTTAGGAAGGATAGAAAGGAGGGCAGAGGGGGTGGAGTGGCTATGTTCATTAGAGATGACATAGAAATTGCTAGGGTAGAAGAGGCAGAGGGAAAGCGTGGGACCTTATGGGTCACCCTACGATCCCTAGCAGGAGATAAGGTCAAGCTGGGTGTAGTATATAGGCCCCGGGATGAGTGATGTTCTAGAGGATGGTTTGCTGGACAACATCATTGCCCAGTGTGGACCAAAAGGGAAGAAGTGGTGTTGATGGGGACCTTAATATGCCAGGTACAAACTGGGGAACCATGTCCTCTAAGGTGGCCAAGGAGCAGAGGCTGCTGGACGGCTTCCAGGATGTGTTCTTAACACAGCATGTGATGGAGCCCACAAGGAGGGGCATGTCCTGGATGTGGTTCTGGCAGATGGGGATCTGGTAGGGACCTGGTTGTACAGGACCCCTGACTGGGAGTGACCACAATACTGTCTGGTTTCAAATAAGCATGGGGGAAGGGGATCTAGGACACTGGCAGTGGACTTCAGGGGGCAGACTTTGAGGGCATGGGAAATATTCTCAAGGATCACTTGAATGGGATTACATCAATGACAAGTGTGGAAGGAGATGGGAGGTCATAAGCAGGGGACTTCATGAGGCAGTCAGGATCTGTGCTAAGTTGAAGCGTAGGGAGCAAGGTCACATAAACCATGCTGGTGGTCCAGTGAGGTACAGGTAGCAGTCAGAGAAAGAAGGCGGCCTACAAAAATATAAAACAACAAGAGGGATAGGGATAAGGAAATGTACCATCTTGCATCTAGAAAAGTCACCTGTATGGTGAGGAGCAAAGTCCAGTAAAGAGCAGCGGCTGGCACAGGGATACAAGGAGGGAAAAGGGTTCTTCGGTACATTGGAGAGTGGAAAAAACTAAGGGCCATCTCAGCAGATTGAGATCAGAAGGAGGGTGGGTGAAAGAGGCGAGGACCAGGCAGAGGTATTTAACGGTACTTTGCCTCTGTGTTCACTAGTGAGGGAATGGGATATCTACAAAGCAAGGCAGAAGGGACAGAAGCGGCAGTGAGTGGGATCAGGAGCAACAGAAATGGAGCAAGAGGGAGGAGAGGTACCCAGGGTGTCACATCTGGCTAAGGATAAAAAGGCCAGTAAGGTGGAGGGGCGGATGATGCTATCTCCGCCAAAGGGTGTGTTAGCCCTCAAGGCCCTAAAGAAAGACAAATCTCCTGGGCCGGATGGCATTCATCCGAGAGTACTATGGGAACTGGTGGACATACTGGCTGCACCCCTGGCAGAGCTCTTCAACAGGTCACTTGAGACAGGGAGGGTACCTAGGGATTGGCGAGAGGCACATGTGGTGCCAATCCATAAAGGGGGGTCGAGGGAAGTACCAGGTAACTATAGACCCATCAGTTTGACCTCATTGGTGGGAAAATTAATGGAGAGTATACTAAAGGAACGATTGGAGGTGTACTTGGAGGAGGTGGGAGGTCTGGATAGTCGGCAACATGGGTTTGTGCCAGGTAGATCATGTCAAACCAATCTTGTGGAGTTCTATGAATGGGTAACATCAGAACTGGACAGGGGAAAGCCTGTGGATGTATTATTCTTGGACTTCAGCAAGGTGTTTGACTCTGTCCCCCACAGTGGTCTGGTGGAGAAACTGATGGGGTTAGGGTAGACCCTTTGATGGTCAGATGGATTGAAAACTGGCTAGCTGGGCGCCAAAGAGTAGTGGTCTATGGGGAGCTCTCAACCCAGAGAGGTTGGTAGTGGGGTACCACAGGGCTCGGTCCTGGGTCCAATCCTGTTTAATGCATACATCTCGGACATCAGGAGGGTATAGGGTGTGAAATGAGTCTCTTCATGGATGACTCCAAGATGGGAGCAGTAGCTGAGGGAGAAGAGGGAGGTTGGCCCTGCAAGGACCTGGACAGCCTGGAAAGCTGGGCTCACACATGGAAATTAAATTTCAATATCACTAAGTGCAAGGTGTTGCATCTTGGTCGGGAAACCTAAACACAGGTACACCCTGGGAGGAGCTGGAGGCCCTCAATGAGGGAAAGACCTAGGGGTCATGGTGGATGCATGTATGAATAACTCTGAGCAGTGCAGGAGCGGCTAGCAAGGCAAACAGGATGTTGGGATGCATCGTGGGGGATCACCTCTAGGAGCAAGGAAGTGATTCTGCCGCTGTACAATGGACTGGTTAGACCACACCTTGAGTACTGTGTACAGTACTGGAGACCACACTTGAAGAGGGACATACAGCTCCTGGAGAGGGTACAGAGGAGGGCAACTAAGATGATCACGAGGGCTAGGGAGTTTGACTATGACGACAGACTTGAGGAGCTCTGCTTGTTTTCATTGGAGGAGAGGAGACGGGGGGACATGATTGAAGTCTTCAAGTACCTCAAGGGAATAAATAGGAGTAAACATGGAGGGATCTTTAAACTAAAGCAGGAGGTATCACCAGGCGGCATGGTTTGAAGTTGGAAGGTGGAAGGGTGAGGGAGAAAGGAGGAGGTTTTCACTGAGGGGTGGTGGACCTTGGAATGCACTGCCTGGCGAGCTGGTTCAGAGATCCACAGTGGAGGGCTTCAAGAGAGGGTGGGACAGACACAGAAAGTGGATGTATCAGATGATGGCCTGTCCGGGGGTGGGGATGGATGATAGGGGTTTCTGGAGCACAAGGGATGGGAGGGCCTCGGCACCCAACTAAGGATCTAAGGTTCGAGTAGACTCGATAGACCGTAAGGCCTAATCTGCTGGCAAATAGTATGTTAGTATATGTGGTTCTTTATGTGAGGGGAAAGCATAAAAGCGACAGAGATACAGGGAATATAGGGGGCTACACTACTGGGCAGAGATACTGTGGGTTATCCTGGAGATGGGGAATGGACCATTATTCACACTGGAGTGATCTACAGACATCCAGTACAGGGGGACAACTTAGATAAAGTACTGGTGGAGGCCACTGGCAAGATGGCAGAAAAAGGGGGAGGTGCTGCTGGTGGGGGACTTCAACCTGCTTGATGTAGATTGTAGCCTCCCAGCAGCTGCTTCAGCTAGAAGCAGGGACATCCTGGACTCTCCACAGGAAGCATTCCTCAGGCAACTAGTCAGTAAACCCAGTCACGATGGGGCAATAGTGGACCTGGTACTCACTAACAGGGACAGTGTTGCATGCATTAAGGTGGAATGCCACTTGCGGACCAGTGACCACCATATGGTGTGGTTCAGTATAAGGACGGCCACGGAAACAAACCACACAAGGGTGAGGGCAAGGGTCCTGGACTTCAGGAGGGCAGATTTTAAAAAGATGGGTGAATGCCTCAGGCATGACCGAGCAGGGGGATGACTTGGCTGGGGTGGAGGAACAGTGGGCAAAGAAAAAAAGGAGCATAGTAAAGGCAACAAACCTCTGCATCAAACAAGTGAGTAAAAGCAAGAGGAAAAGAGGCCTCAATGGTTCTCAAAAGCTAACAACTAAAAGGGTAGCATTCAGAAGGTATAAGGAGACAAAGAGGGAGGAGGAGGATAGGGAGGTGTATTAGGGGAACACAGGGGAAGTAGGGAAAGTAGTAAGAAGTACAAAGGCACATACTGAAGAGAGAATAGCCCAGGAGGTAACAACGAGGACAAGCCATTTTTTAGGTATGTAAATGAAAGGAGGAAGATGGTGATGGGTGGGATTGCAAGGTTAAAAAAGGGAAGGGGGGACTGTTCAGAGGGAAACCAGGAAAATGCAGACTTTCTGAACAAATACTTTTGTTCAATGTTCAGAGGAAGGAGATGGGGAGCGGCCACAAAAAAGTAACAAAAGCTTTGGAGGGAGGGAGGTGGGCACTAGTTCTGTTTTGGAGATGAGAGTCCTGAAGGGAATTGCTAATCTCAAGGTGGACAAGGCAATGGGGCCAGATGGGGTGCATCTAAGGGTATTGAGGGAGCTCAGGGAAACACTGACTTCACCTCTGACAGTTCTGTTTAACAGCTTACTCAAAACAGGAGTGGTTCCAGAGGACTGGAGGAGGGTGGATGTAGTCCCACTACACAAATGTGGTAGAAGGGAGGAGGCTGGAAATTATAGGCCAATCGGCCTGACACTGGTGGTGGGAAAATTAATGTTATCACTGCTAAAGGAAAGGATCATGGACTATCTTGAATCCAGTAAGTTACAAGACCCAAGCCAGCATTGTTTCACTGGGGGAGGTCATGTTAAATGAATCTGATTCCTTTAACTGGATGACCAAGGAACTAAATCAGGGTATAGTGGTGGACGTGGCCTACCTAGATTTCAGTAAGGCATTAAACATCATTCCTCATAACAGACTAGTAAACAAGTTGGGTAGCTTAGGAGTGGGTCCAGAGGTAGTAAACTGGATAAGAAGTTGGTTAGGGGATAGGTGACAGAGGGTGGTGGTAAACAGAGTTCACTCCAAGGAAGGGAGAGTGACCAGCAGGGTACCTCAGGGATCAGTGCTGGAACCAGTCTTCTTTAATGTCTTTATAAGTGACATTGCAGAGAAGCTGGAAGGGAAGGTCTGCCTCTTTGGGGATGACACCAAAATCTGCAGTAGGGTGGGCACACCGGGGAGTAGAAAGGATGAGCAGAGACCTGAGACAACTAGAGGAGTGGTCAAGAGTATGGTAGCTGAGTTTTAATGCAGAAAAGTGCAAAATAATGTATTTGGGGCACAGAAACCCAGGGGTGGAGTACAAAATGGGTGGAGTGGTATTGATGACCACCAAGCTGGAAAGAGACCATGTGGTAATCATATCTGATGATCTAATGGTGGCCAGGCAGTGCGACAAAGCAGTAGGAAGGGCAAGTTGGATGCTGGGGTGCATAGTGAAGGGGTGTCACCAACAGAAAGAGGGAAGTGGTGTTGCCTCTGTATAGTTTGCTGGTAAGGCCCCACCTAGAGTACTGTGTCCAGTTCTGGAGACCACATCTGTGGAAGGATATAGACAGAGTGGAGACAGTCTAGAGGAGGGCAGCTAAAATGATGTAGGTTCTGTATCAATAGCCCTATGAGGAGAGACTAAAGGACCTCAGTATATACACTCTGGAACAGGTGATATGATAAAGACCTTTAAAAACCTCATGGAAGTAAATAAGGTACAGGTGGGGAGTATCTGTCAAAACGAAAGGTGCTTAAGAACAAGAAACATACACACTATGAAGCTGGAGGGGGGGTAGATTCAGGATAAATGTGAGGAAGTACTTCTTCACAGAAACAGTGGTGGATTCCTGTAACAGCCTTCCAGTGGAGGTGGTAGGGGTGAAAATAGTGGTGGGGGTTCAAGAATGTATGGGATAAGCACAAGGGAATCATGTGGTAAGGAACGGGGGAGAGAAAGAGCTATAGATCGGGCACGGTCTGCAGTAATAGTGTAGGTAGGGAGAAATGTGCAGACTGGATGGGCCAAGCACTCATTATCTGCTGTCAAATTCTATGTTTCCATGAGCAGATCAATCCCCCTACATCTGGAACTGACTTTCCACCACAAACATGGCTGCCACCTTTACTTACTAAAACTTTCAACTAGGCCCTAACAATACAACCACCTGTTTCATTACTAGTGTTTCTTTTCTGACACTGAAAAATCCTCCTGCTGTCTTTACATGCTGATCAGGGAGATCTCTGCTGCTTATCCTGACAGAGATAAACATGAGACTCTTAACATAGAAACATAGAATTTGATGGCAGATAAGGACCGCTTGGCCCACCCAGTCTGCCCATTTCCCTACCTAATGGATAAGCTGCAGATCCTAGTTAACCAGCAGCCTACTTCTTCCTACCCCCAACCCCTAGAATGGCCTTATGACTGTCCCATGCATGCTTGAATTCCACCACTGTTTTGACTCCACAACCTCCTCCGGAAGGCCGTTCCATGCATCCACAACCCTCTCTGTGAAAAATACTTCCTTAAATTACCTCTGAGCCGCCTCTCCCTATCTTCAAATTGTCCCCTTGTTCTTTTTTGAAAGATGCTACCCTCTTGGACTTTGTTGATTCCTTGAGGTACTTGAACGTTTCTATCATGTCCCCCTCTCCCTCCTTTCCTCGAGGCTATACATATTAAGCTCCTTTAGTCTCTCTTCATATGTCTTCCGGTGCAGACCCTGCACCATTTTAGTTGCCCTCCTCTGGACAGCTTCCATCCTGTCTATGTCTTTGCTGAGATTGGGTCTCCAGAACTGCACACAGTACTCCAGATGGGGTCTCACCAGCTGTCTGTACAGAGGGATAACTTCCTGTTTTCTACTGGTGATGTCTCTCCCTATGCATCCCAGTATCCCCCGCCCTCCTTAATGCCCTCTCACATTGCTTGCCCACCTTTAGGTCATCTGATATGACTACTCCCAGGTCCCTTTCCATTTTTTTGTTGTTAGTATCTCACCCCCATTGTGTACTCTTCCCCTGGGTTTTTGTTTCCCAGGTGCATTACCTTGCACTTCTTAGCATTGAATCTAAGCTGCCATACATTTGACCATTCCTCTAACCTTGCCAAGTCCCTTCTCATCCTTTCCACCCCATCCTGTGCATCAACTCTGTTGCAGATCTTTGTGTCATCTGCAAAGAGACATACTTTTCCTTCCAGTCCCTCTGCAATGTTGCTTATAAAGACATTGAAGAGGACCGGTCCTAATACTGAACCCTGCGGTACCCCACTAGTAAACCCCCTGTCTTCTGAGTGGACTCCATTTACTATTACTCTCTGTGTCCTATTCTCCAGCCAATTCTTTACCCAGGCTGTCATCTTGGGACCACTCCCAGGCTGGCTAACTTGTATATTAATCTTTTGTGTGGGACTGTGTCAAATGCCTTGCTAAAGTCTAGGTAGGCCATGTCCACAGCCCCTCCCTGATCTACTACTTTGGTCACCCAGTCAAAGAAATCTATCAGATTCGTCTGGCATGACCTTCCCGCTGTGAATCCATGCTGCCTAGGGTCCTGTGCCCCTCTGGTTTCTAGATACTTGACAATTCTTTCCTTCAGAAGTGATTCCATCATTTTCCCTACCACTGAGGTTAAACTAACAGGTCTGTAGTTTCCTGCTTCTGCCTTGCTCCCACTTTTGTGAAGGGGAATCACATCTGCCCTCCTCCAGTCCTTGGGTACCACCCCATGCTCCCATGATTTGTTAAAGAGGGTAGTCAGTGGTGTCACTAGTTCTACCCTTAGTTCTTTTAGAATTCTGGGATGAATCCCATCAGGCCCCATTGCTTTGTCCACCTTCAGTTTTAAGAGTTCTTTCAGAACCCTTTCTTCTGTAAATGGGCTGGTATCAACTTCTGTATCCAGAGTGTTTCTACTGTTTGTTCTAGGTACCTCCCCTCTTCATTTGTAAATACTGAGCAAAATATTTGTTTAGTTTGTCTGCCTTTTCACAGTCTCCTCTGCCACCCTCCCTCCCTTTATTAAGCCTCACTTCCTCCCTTGGTCTTCCTTCACTCCCTGATGTACCTATAAAGGTTTTATCCCCCTTCTTAAATGAGTTGGCTATCTTTTCCTCGATTTGGGCCTTTGCTGTTCTGACTGCCTTCCCAGCCTCCTTTTGCTTTAACTGATACAGTTTTCTGTCCTGCTCCTTCTGCGATTCCTTGTACTTCCTGAATGCTTTCTTTTTCTCTGGAACCTTCACTGCCACTTCCTTTGAGAACCATAGTGGTTTCTTACATCATTTTGTTTTGTTTATTTGCTTCACACAAAGGCTTGTTACCTCTGTGATGGCAGTTTTTATTATTCCCCATTGTTCTTCCACCCCTCCTTCCTGCCCATTTGCTAGTGTATTCCTTAGGCACTCACCCATTTTGGCAAAGTCAGCCCTCCTAAAGTCCAGTACTTTTGCCTTTGTATGGCTTGACTCTATTGCTGTGTTTATTGTGAACCATACTGTTCGATGGTCGCTAGTTCCCAGATGGCTACCACTTCACATCTGTGATCCTCTCTCCATTTGAGAGAACCAGGTCTAAGATTGCTCCCTCTCGAGTGGGCTCCAATACTAGTTGTCTAAGGCATGCCCCCTGTAGGGCATCTAGAATAACCCCACTCTTCGAAGTGGCTGCTGCAACTATTCTCCAGTTAACATCTGGCATATTCAGATCACCCATCAGCAATGTCTCCCCTTTTTCTGCCATTCTAAGTATACTTTCTATCATTTCCTTGTCCATTTCCTCCCCCTGAGAGAGGGGTATGTATACAACCCCTGTGCGGATTGTGGTGCCATTGCCGGTCTCCAAATTTACCCACAGTGCTTCTTCTCCTCCCTGTTTACCCTTTTGTTCTGTTGCTTTTATTCCTTCCCTTATGTAAAGAGCTACTCCTCCTCCTCCTCTTTACCCTCCCTGTCCCTCCTGTAGATAGTGTATCCTGGTATGTTTACGTCCCAGTCATGGTTTTGTGTGTACCATGTTTCTGTGACTGCCATGATATCCAGATGTTCCTCCTCCATTAAGGCCACTAATTCAGCAAGCTTGTTACCCAGACTATGGGCACTGGTACTCATTGCTCTCCATTTTTTGATGGCTTTACCTTCTGTTGCAGCATCCCCCACTGACCTTTCTACCTCGGTCTTTTTCTCATTTATTACCCTGTTTTGTAGGGAGAGGCTGGGATTTTCCTGCTGCTTATCAGTGCCTCCCCTTTTGACTAGTTTAAAAGCTTGCCAATGAAGCATTTAAACCGATTGCTCAAAGACACTTGTTCCTTCCTGGACAGATGCAGACCATCCTGCCAGTATAGGCTAGTGTCTCCTCAGGAGGAACCCCAGTCCCCAATGAAGCCAAACCCTGTGCTCCACACCATTTTTTCAACCATTCATTAACTGCATGGTGCTAGTTCCCTTGCCTCCCCATGCCACTGACAGGCAGCACCTCTGAGAAGGATACTGTGTGTTCTACTTGTCTTAGGCCCCTCCCAACTCTACAATGTCCTCCTGCACTGCTCTAATCTCATGATGAGCCAAGTCATTTGTCCCTAGGTGGACAATGATGTCCAGCTCAGACTCCCTTGCAGCTGTTCTCGTGATCCTGAGGATGTGTTTCCTGTCCCTCCAAGCCATGGCACCAGGCAGGCACCTTACTTCAGTTTTTCCTGCTCCCCCTAGGTCAATATGAGGAGTTTGGTGTGTGTGTGTGTGTGTGTGTGTTTGTGTCTGTGTACAATACGTTGGGAGAGGAAGAGTTTACCAGTGAAATTGTGCAGAATTTTCAATCTCTATATTCTGTGGCAAGGTAAACGTTCCATGGTAAGCATTCTATGTACTGAATGTGGAGAAAGACCGCGAAAATAGAAACACTATGAGGAAATGAGGTAATAAGTAAGCATTAAGCCATGACGAAGAACGCTTCCACTGGGGAAGTAATGCATGGTTGGGGGAGGGAGGGTTGTGGCACAAGGCTGAAGGCTCAGTGCCTACAACCACCCAATCATGCATTAATTCCCCAGTAGAAGCCTCTTTCAGAGTGGCTTAATACGCTTGTAACATGGCAAGCACATTTGAACTTTTTGTTCTTATTGCAAATAAGGAAAAAATATGCCTTGATAAGTTTGAAATCTTGGCTTAGCACAGCACGTCATTACGTAGGCAACTATTTATTAATGTTCTTATGTTGTAAAAGAACATGAATAAAACAGAACAGCAATTGAAGTTTTCACCTTACTGGTCTAGGGGTCTTACTGTTTTTTTTCCTTGCATGCGGCAGATTTCAAGGTACCGAGAGTATTATGCACCGGGTAATCATTCTCACAACCGCTTTCTTACTGGCGCATTGCATTATGATATTTGTTCCCATACTAAAATCCTCTCTGATCCCGACTGGTACACAAATCTCAAAGGAAATTTTATTTCTGTGCATTATTTCTATTACATGCTGTACTATCCGTTTTTCTGACGTTTTTTTCTCCTGCTGAGAGATATAGCTTTTGCGGCAATAGTAACGGTCTCCTGGGTGGGTAGGAGAGACAAAACTCGTCATTTTACAATCCTTCTCCTGCTATTACTGATTTTTATTTGGACAAAAGTAGTATTTCAAGTTGGAGCGGGCATTACTAGGAAATTAATGCTGTCTCCAACGTGAGTCAGGTGTTCCATTTTATTCAATGGGTAAGCTTGTCTTCTCCACTTTATGTATTGCCATGTTACAATACTATATAAACAAACAGAGAAAAGATTAAAATACACTTACAGAGGCAGAGGGAGACCCAAACAACTTAAATACATTCCTGAAGTTCATAAAAGCACATGTATTTGAATCATAATATAATTTTTTTCAGGAGAAATCTACCCCCCAAAAAAAAATGTCAGGTACAAAAATTATGAACACATTTCCATTAAAATACTGTACCTGTATTGATCTGAAATCAGAATACAGTAACAGTTTTTTTCTTATAAAAATGCATGCCACACAGTGTTTTCTTTGCCTTTGATTGTTCTAGCTACCCCCCAGTTACCAGAATATGGACTAATTTTTGTCTTCATATTAAGATGTAAGCATATTTCAGTGAAAGTTTATGCCTCATCATAGTTGGGCTATTCTGGGTACATAAATCGTAACATTAAAAAAAAATCAGTTTTATGTGAGGGGTTACTTAAAGTAAGCGTCACTTTTAGAAAACACTTTAAAACATTATACATGAAAACATTCTGCTGATAATAGATTTTTTTTGCATTTCTATTTCTTCTCTTGTTCATTACTAGGCTTCTTTACACTGTGACAAGATCCTGTTCGCTACAGTTGATCTACCCCAGATGGTTAATCTTTTGCTGTAGTCATGGTCCTTTGTTTCTAATCTCATAATGATTTACACAGCATCAAACTACAGTGTCACATGCAAAGAATTATATCATCAGCAAAGGATTAAGCAGCTGAAGCAGATGGACTGCAGGGCACAAGGATCATTTTTCCATGCAACTTAACCTAGTAATTAAGAATAAAGGGAAGAAATGCACTGCATAACATATAAGTTGAACTGCAACTAAATACTATATTACTTTTTTGCTAAAGTTTTCCTTAAAGAGGAAGTCCAGCTACCAGCAAAAGCTCATAACAAAACAAAGGTACCTGAATTCAATTGCAAGGAAGGAGGCGGCTTCTCAAGACAGGTCTGTGCTACTGCAAATACAAAATAGACAATGGGACAAATGGAGTGAAGCACTAGGACAACTGAAACAAAAAAAGACCTGAAACTAGGTCTAAAAGTTAAAACATGCTTTTATTTCATAAAAAAAGCCAAGATTCAACATAGGTGACAGTCTCACCCCTCTACCAGTGTTTCACATAACACTTACGCTTCATCAAGTCGGGGCTTCGACAACAAAGAATGACCACTTTTAAAGTGCATATTTAAAAGGACCTTCATCCAGATTGCAACAATTTCCCATGTTGTCGTTGCCAAACGTGAACAGACAGTCCCAAAGTGTCAAAGGATAATCATTATCCATAAACATCATAATAAAGTGCACAAATTTAAATTTAAACCACTTTTACACATATAAAAAACACACATATATCACATTCTCATTATAATGGCCAAACACATTTCTTACTTCATAAGCACTACATATAGACCAATACACACCAATAGTATATAGTGCTAACTATAATAATCAATAATTGTCAAGTTCTAATATTCTGTTTTAAGATTTAGTAGATCACAGTGCTGGATATCATTTTTACAACGTATATTGGAAAAGGGAGGGGGAGTGGAAGGAAGAAGGGGGAGGAAAAGGGGAGGGGAAAAAAGGGAAAGGGAAAAATTATTATTTTGTTTCTGTTGTCCTAGTGCTCCACTCCGTTTGTCCCATTGTTCCTGAATTAAAACCTTACCTGGCCCAAACTAAGGTTGCGCAGACCAACCCGCTTAAAATCAGAACCCCCTCGGATCGGATGCCTTCCGACGGACCTGGATCAATAAGAGCTGACTACTTAGATGTTCTGAGTCCGGGTCCATCGGCCGCAAATAATAACAATAAATTGTTTTACCTGTCTCTAATGCTGTTTACAGTTGCCACCTGTAGATGGTGCTCTGCGATCTGCAGGATCCTGGCCAACCAGCAGTCAGTCACCTGACTCCCACACTTACATACCACATGGTTCTCCTTCCTCCTGGTGCTTGCTCTGGTGGTCAGTGGGTGGCGGGTACACTGACTGGCATTGGTCTGGCAGTCAGTCAGTGTGCAGCAGGAGCAAAGTGAATTTGCTTTGTCATGCACGAGCAGTGCAGCATGGCATGACTGAAGGGCAGAGACACTGGACTAGCTAGATCAAGCCAGACTGACAGGCTAGGCAGCCTATAGCTGCTGGGAGACTGCCTGTCAGTGCTGGCTATTGGACGATGTGGTGGGTGGGTGGAGCTGAGAACACTGTAGCTCGGTGTTCCTTGGTTAAGGTGCCATTTTGGCGCTTACAGTTGGAGAGAGCAGACATTTTCTCAGTGACAGTGGTGTGACTGTTATTGCAGCTCATGCTACTAGTCTGTAAATATACAGATTTGTGTGTGCCGCTTTACTGCATTTGATTACTACCTAAAAAGTACTAAGGAGCATTTGGGGGCTAATTTAAACAAGTACTTTAAAAGGAAGGAAAATCTTAATTGGGGGAAGGGGGATATTAAAGTGACAGAACATTGTGGTGGGTATGGCGGGCGGCTGGTGGACATCTAAGGTTCGGGGGGGGCAGAGCAGCTTGCTTGCCATATAGCCAGTTAGCTTCATATGAAAAAAAAATACTATATTATATAGATTTGGTTTGGTGTTTTCAGTCTGACTGACTGAGTTTTTGTGGAGTGGAGGTCAGGACTGTGTGGGGATTGAGGAACTGTTGCAGGCAATGAGTAGTCTGAACTGAAAAAATTAAAATCAAGCTAATATATATTACATAAAAGAAAGTAATTTTATTATTTTACACTAGTAAAAAGAAAAAAAACAGAGAGGGCAGATAGTACATTTTTGGAACATTATGAGGACTAAATAAAAAACACATTAAGAAAAAACAGCATTTTTTTTGTTTTGTAAATACATATATACAAATACATAAAGGAAAGAGCATAGAAACATAGACTTTGATGGCAGATGAGGACCGCTGGCCCACCCAGTCTGCCCATTTCCCTACCTATTTGATAAGCTGCAGATCCTAGTTAACCAACGGCCTACTTCTTCCCACTCCCTTCCCACCAGAATTGCAGCTTATCAATAGGTAGGGAAATGGGCAGACTGAATGGGCCAAGCAGTCCTTATCTGCCATCAAATTCTACATTGCTGTGTTTCTATGATATGTCCATTGTATAATGAAACCATCATCGCAGGTACGGCCCGCACACTGGAGAATTGCCAGGTCGAAACCTCACAGGACAGGCAGAGTTTAATAGCATTGCTTTTCTGTACCTGGAGAGAGCTGTTGGAACATTTTTTGGCACCAAAATACTTTCAGACTGGACTTAAATATTATAACTGCTGCCTTAATTTAATAGCGGTCGGCAGAGCAGTTCAGATAGTAATTTAATTTAAAGTATTTCAGCTCTGCCTGTAAGGGTTTCACCAGCTTTGCTGGGGTACTTCAAGTGACATTTATTTTCTCCATCTGGGTCTGGCTCTAATGTGCTTTGAAGGAGATAACTTTGGCAGTGCAGAGCATTTGAAGTCTATTAATTATTTATCTCATGCGCTGCTCATATATATTGTCTCTACTTAACTGTGTTAATTCAGTTTCACATAGAATTGCCATAAAAGATAAAGTCTGTAGGGAGATAATGTATCTAACCAAACTGTGTTATTAGTTCAGCAGGCTCTATCCTTCCGTCTGCATCCCCTCCCCCTTGGACTTCCTCCGCTGTATAAATCTCTCACCTGCGTCTCCTGTTTCCACAGATACCTGCTCCTCTTAGCTCCCATAGGATCCAGTGAGGGTCCAGCCACGGAGGTTGTGAGGGTGCAGACAATCGCCCTCCCCCCCAACCCCGAAAACCACCATTGCAGTGCAGCGCATACACTGGAGAGTACTAGGCGAAACCTCTTGGGACAGGTGGAGTTGTCCCGCTTGACGCAGTCGCGTGGCTTCCCACCTCCCCCGCCACCACCCTTGGTGAGCATGGTCTTTTATAGGGTTGCTGAAGCAATCAGCCCTTTTCTCCATTAGCAGCCTATCGCAGTTTGCCACTAAAGGCACCTCAGCTCTCACCCCTGCAGAAGTTTCACCTGTCTTCCTCCTTTACTTATATTACTATGCTCCTGCTACTGTTAACTCTGACCGCTCGGCTGTTCCCTGTGCTGATCCTCCCCCCCCTCCATTTTCCCCGAGTATCAACCTCCCTATGCCCCTGGCATCTGCTTGTCTGCATTGCAGCTCTCCCCTCATGTCCATCTAGCATCCCCGTTGAGATTCTTGTGTCTAGGCAACCTCAATGCTCTGATACTATCCTCCTCTCTGGAAGGTGCCAACTTCCTGCCCACCTTCACTATGATCAGCAGTCATGACCACTGTCCCAGACACACCCTCTGTTTTCTTCTCAGCCCCCGCCTACCACCTCTCCCGGAACCTCAGACCCCCTTTCCTTTGTCACTACCTCTCTTCCTGGCTACTCCACACTCACTTACTTACTTACCTTCCCCATTCCAACATACTCTAGCACTCAAGGGTCCCTCACACGCTAAACTCACTATATGAAAAAGATGGCCTTGCATTCCTTCCTCAGGTCCCTCCTTCTTCTCCTCCTTATGTCAGACAATATCCACCCTAACCCGGGCCCGATCGCTACCTCCACATCCATGCACCACCCTGCCACTGACTATGTATTGCCACAATTAACGTCTGCAGCTTATTAAAAAAGTGGGATTCCTACCAGGGATGGGTCCTACAACATCACCCGGACATCATTGCAGTGGGTGAAACCTGGCTCTTCCCTCATATCCCTGACTCAACGGTAATGCTCCCTGGGTACAGCTTCTACCGGGTGGACCGACAGAGTAAAAGAGGGGGAGGCTGTGCCATATACATTAAGGATACTCTGCACGGTCAAATACTGCCCCCCCCCCACTGATACGTGGGCCTCAAGCCCTTACACTCAGACTTAACCTGGGACGCTCTCAAACCCCCCTTCTCATCACAGCAGTATACATTCCCCCCAGGAATCAAAATGTAGCCTTCCACTCTGTCTTGTCCTACCTTGCTACTCTCCCATCACATAATGAAATAATTGCACTTGGGGATTTTAATATCAACTGGCTAACTAGGTCCGCTGCCCCGCTCATTGACACTGCAACCACCCAGGACCTGACCCAAGTAGTCCCCACCCCTACACGCCTGAAGCAGCACACCAAGTCTTCCTCCCTACTGGATCTGGTCTTTACCAACTGCCCCCACAAGATCACTAGCACTACCATGCTACCAAATGCTCTTAGTGACCACTCCCCAGTACCTTGCTCCTGGTCCTGCAAAGCTCCAAAGAACCCTCCCAAAATAATACTACTGCACAAGCTTGGACCTGGCAAACTGGCTCTTCTGAAATCTCACCTTCAGTCGCTGGACTGGTCCCACATAATGAATACCCTCGACCCTGACTGTGCCCTCGACCTTTTCATTCATATCTTCAATGTTATCTGAGACTCTTTTGCCCCACTCACTAAAAGGGTGGTCAAAGGCAACCCTGAGCCCTGGATCATGGGCCACCTACTGGCCCTGATGCAGACCCGAGGCTCGCTATGGCACCTCTCCAATGAGTCTGGCCTGCCATCCGATAGACAAAGATACAGAGAGGCCCTGAATAAATGCACCTAGGCCCTATGACAAGCAAAGGCAAAGTATTACAAATCCTTCCTAACCTCTGCCTGTGGATCAGGGCGCAAGTTCTGGAAAAATATAAAGGATATCTGTGGCAAGGATCATAATCCTCCCCCCAATCAGATAGTGGTCGCCGGGTGCCTGTCTTCTGACCCTTCTCTTATTGGAACAACATTTAACCATGCTTTCACTAATCTCAGCCATGTCCTCCCTCTAACTTCTTCGCCCCATCCACTCCCTCCTACCTCCAGTCTACTCCTGCAGCCCCTCCTTTCCACCTTTGATGTGTCTCCTCGCGTTGGCCAAATCTTACCTAGAAAAAACCCTAAGCAATGCCCATCACAGTAGTGACTCCTTAGACCCGAGGCTCCTCCGGTTCACTCTTCATGAGGTTCTCCACCCCCTCACCCACATTCTCAACCGCTCCCTCTGCCAAGGGAAATTCCCCTCACAGTGGAAATCTGCCTCCATTACCCTCATATTTAAATGCAGAGATCGTACCTCTAACAACAACTACTGCCCCATCTCTATCCCCCCATCAAAGGCGCTTGATCCTATTGTCTCCGACCAGCTCACTGAGCACCTTAACAATCATGACCTACTCACTAAACAGCAACATGGCTATCGCAAAGGGCACAGTACCACAGCAGCCATCCTGGAGTTCACCACACACGTCCACTCCACCTTAGACAGAGGACACATCATGGGTGCGGTCTTTGTAAACCTCTCTAAGGCGTTTGACAGTATCAACCACTCCCTTCTACTAAACACACTCACCAACACCAGCTTCTCTCAGGACGCCCTCGGCTGGTTCACTGACTACCTATCAGACCGGTTCCAGCAGGTCAAAACTGGCACCACCATATCTAGCAGACTGCCTGTCCACTCTGGTGTTCTGCAGGGGTCCATCCTCGGCCCTCTCCTTTTCAGTCTCTTCCTTAACTCCCTACCTTCGTCCTGCTCTGGCAATCTATTAATGTATGTGGATGATGTGGTCTTATATTCCTCCAATCCAGACCCCACTCAACTCCACAATTCCCTCTAGTCCTCCTTCACTGATGCTGAAAAATGGTTCTACATGTGTCGTCTTACTCTAAACTACAAGAAGACAAATGTCATGTTCTCCTCACACCCTCTGAACTCCCAGAAGGTGATCTGCTCCCAAATTCTAACTGCCAATCGGCCCCCGCCCTTGAGCAAGTGGATACCTTTAAATATCTGGGCCTCACCCCAGACCCGTCCCTTAACTTCCACCAGCACATCCATAATCTGTCCACCGCCCTTAATGTCCGACTTGGAATTCTCTATCGCTTCAAACACTGTCTGACTCCTGAAGCTCCTTGGCTCACTGTCTCCTCCTCTATCCTCCCTCTCTCCTTGACTATGGTATTCTTATCTATGGAGCTGAAAACACCTCGGCCCTAGACAGACTCCGTCCCTCCTCGAACAAAGCATGCCGCGTCATCCTTGGCTGTGATCGTCTCACCCAAACATGCTCTCTATTTAATTCCATCAACTGGTTGAACCTCAACAGTAGAATCCACTTCCACACATGCCTCATAGCCAAATAAATTGCCCTGGGACTCTCCCCATCTGGCCTCACCTCTGTAATCCAACCGGCCCTGACTCCTAGAAACACCCGTAGCTTGGGCAAGCAGCTGCTATCAGTCCTCAGGTGCCGAACCTCCCAATTCCAAAGGTCCTTCTGCTGCAGGGCCCCCTCCTGGATGAACAGCCTGCCCAGTGCACTCACTAACGAAAACAAAATTGGCCCCTTCAAAACCCTTCTCAGAGACTATCTCCAGTCTTCTAACCCCTGTGACTGTTTTTGACCCCTTCCCTGTCTCCTCCGTTCCCTGACAAGGGCCTCTGGCCGGCTTCCCTCTCTCCCTGCCCCTCCTTTTTTCTGCACCTACCAGAGTTGCCTGTCCCACTCTAAATCTAGAGCCTTTAAAATAAGCTACTTAGACCTATCCTAATATGCCTTAGGATCTGACTGCTAGCCTTATATTGTACTCCCTGTAATTAGCCTGTCTGAATCCTGCTCTTGAATTTGTGATCACTGCTGTAATATAGTGTATGTTAGAACGTTGTATTCGTTGAAAATCTAGCTTTCCATAATGTTGTTGTACCACTGATGTGACGTCACGATGTTGTTGTACCATCGTGAGTACGTCACATCGATGGTACAACAGCACTGACCACTTTTGCGCATGCACGAGTCTCGGTTCGTGGAGACGACAAAATGGGCACCGCAGTTCATCGGAGGCACAGAAGGACATTTAAAAATCTTAGTAAGTGCTGTTTTTTTTAAAGAGTGACCAGCACACAGCAGGACAGCCATCTTTATTTTTAAATATTTATGATCGCACGGGAAGGAGTGCAGTGTATTTACGACATGGGCAGGGAGGGGTGGGGGTCACCGACATCATGGCGCCGACCAGGAGGGCAGTCAACAAAGCAACTTGTTTACTGTTGTCCATACACTATAAAGACAGTGGATGCAGCAATAGTAACAATACTGGTAGTCACTTTGAGTGTTTTCATGCCAACCGAAAACCTCTCGAAGTGAACAACAGTGTTGTTGTTCATTGTTGCCCATTCACTATCCTCTGTGTTCTACTTTATGTGACGTGGGGCCTTTGTAAATGAGTCTTGGACTCAAAGGTATTTTCCGAATATGCAATAAATAAATAAAAAAATATATATACTACTAAATGGGAATGGGATTCCTCCTCTGAGGTCAGACAGGTCAGTTTACAGTTGTAGCACTAGTACTACTGACTCTGAGACAGGAAACAGACAGAGGTCAACTGCATGACTGCCATATTCAATTGACCAGCACATCAGTGCTATAAACTGACAGTTTTCATATCCTGAAATGCTGATTACAATTCTATGTGTGTGTGTCACAGATCTCAGTGTTGTTTTATGCAATTATATAGCAGATTTGCAGATTTCATCCATTTTACAAAAGGTTCTGATTTGAATCAGAACTAATCAGAACTTATCAGGACTTTGGCCTGGATCCTGATCCTGATCCTGATAATAAGGGTCAGGACCTTTTTGGATCCACCCAACCCTAGCCCAAACTGATTGGAGCGTCTTAGATGTCATTTCCGATATTGACTAGGCCCTAGAATTCTTTGTCTCTGAGTTTACACTTAACTGTGACAAATTTGTACCCCTTAAAAATGCGAGGGAAGAGGAACATCTTCAAACTCTTTGTCTGCATGAGGGAGTGTGGGACAATCTGTGGGTGCTGGCTAGGGGAAACAGGGTCCACTGTCCACCAGTAAATGTCCAAGGAAGCCCACAATAAGTGCACCAGTATGAATAGAAAGGCCAATTCTGACTTCTGTAAAGACTCCAGAACTGGAGTAATGGCAAAATATTCTGGGATGATGTCTCCGTGCTCCTTGTCAAGGGAGTTAAAATCACTCCTCAAATGCTTATGTTGGAGGGTCAAGAGGTCATTGATCCTGCCGTAATTGCCAATTACTTCAACATAGCTTTTACTGACCTCAGTTCTGTCGCCCCCACTGAGCCTGCACAGACCCCCTGCAGGGAATCAGGTCCTGAAGCCTCCCAGATGGTGGGGTGTGAACCAGGATACCCTTAATTCTACTTTAAGGATGTTTCAGCCAAAGACACTTTGAAATACATCAGTAGGGTACTTGGCAAAACTAGGTGTGGGAGTGACTCAGTTGATATGAAACTTCTTTCCCTGGCAACAGAGGAACTTTACCACCCCATCTCTAGAATTTTTAACTTTTCCTTGTGCTACTCACAGTTCCCAGAGAAGTGGAAATCCACACTAGCTAATGTCAGTTTTTAAAAGCAGGGACCACACTAACCTTACCAATTACAGATCCATTTCTATTCTCTCCTCCTGTCCAAGGCCCTCAAGAGAATAGTCTCTGACCAACTTGTCACAAACCTTGAACAATGCAGTGTCCAGTGTGTACAGCAGCATGGCTTCTGAAAGCTCCACAGCACCAACACAACGCTGTTGGAATACACCAACTTTGTTCATGAGGCCCTTGACAATTGTGACCTACTGTAGTTGGAGCTATATGTATTGACCTTACTAAAGCCTTTGACCTGTTCAACCTTAAGCTTCTACTTAGCAAACTCCTTGGCTCGGGTTTGTCACAGAACATAATTGGCTGGTTCCACATTTAGCTCACCAATCGCTCCCGGTGGGTGAAGATTGACAAATCCTTGTGTAACCCCTAGATGGCGCTATCCCAGGGGCTACCACCCCTGCCTGATTTGCCACTAACAGGTTGAGGGGCCTGGATCCGATGGCGGGTGCCTCCACCCAGAGGTCAGGGTTTGCAATAGTTGAATTAACTTGGTCACAGCCCTCTGGGACACTGCAACCCCCCTTTCTTCCCACTAGTGGCCCACACAGTATATCAGAATTACCTTCACAGTATACACTTACCCCAGGACTGGTTCAGGCACTGGGACCCCTGTAAAATAAGGAGATACAGTGCAACAATCACAGTACAATACTTTAACATAGACAAATACCTCAGGCAGTATAACTTTGCTGAAACAAGCAGCTCTGATTTATTTAGGGGATATAACAAGACGGGAAATCAGGTTAATTAGCTTATCACTTTACTCATCTACTTATGGCTCTGTGCACAGGCCATCCTACCAATTACTGTCCCTGGGTACCCAAGCCCTAGTGGCTAGTCCAAACTGTGGCAGCTGGTAGGGACCTTTCACACAGAGAAAATAAAAATTAGTTAAACAGTCAGCAGTACAGTAATTCCATTTGGATTCAATGTGCAATTCAACAGGAGCGACCCTGAATTAGTACTCACGACCTCCAAACAAGATAGGGTCCTTCAACGTCAGCAGGGCTACTCTTGAGCTCCACGAGACTCCTCACACATTTATATGACAAACTGCAACAGGCAAAAGTCCTTTAATGGCAGCAGGATTCACTTGAGCTACACAAGCCTCCCTCATACATTTATATGGTAAACAGTAACAGGCAAAAGTCCTTTAATGGCAGCAGGATTCACTTGAGCTACACAAGCCTCCTCACACATTTATATGGTAAAAGAAAGTACTATACCAGGCAGGCTGCTTCTCTATCCCGATCGCAATTACTGCACAATACCGGAGAACACACAGCAGATTCAGTTCCTGACAGACCGAGCGCATTCAGCAATTTCTCCAGTCTTCTACAGGGTGAGCCTGTTTCTACTCTTCAGATATCCTTGATTCTCTTCACAGGACGGATTCAGTCCTAACAAGCAGTTACATAAGCTGCAGACCGGAACTCGGGCCTTACACGCTTCCCGACTAAAACTGCACACCGAAAAGCACAGGGCTCCTTCCTCTTCACTGCCAGAGCTCAACTGAAACTCCAGCAGACAAAACCGGGCACTTCCTTTGAGTTCCTCCCAGTTCTTGGCTGGATTGGCTGTCACTCACAATAGACTGCCCCTGTTGGTCCAAAAAGGCGCCGAAGTCCAAACTACATCTCCCAGAGTCACTGCCCATACAATCCTCTTGTGGCTGGCTCAGATTACGAGTCCAAGTTCTGATTCGTCCAAGGCACCATTTTAGAGCTACCTTAACCCACACTGATTGGTCCAGTTCAGCAGTTCAAAACTAGAATGGGGAACTAGGCAAACACAGTTCTGACTGCAAAGAAAGCAGGTTAGACAAACTGTATTTTCATTATTACTCTAAATGATTTCTGGCAAACAGTTACATCTTTCAGATAGGTTCCTTTGCACTCTAGTGACTGCAAAATGGAGTGAATTGGCAGCAGCTCGAGTGGTACTCAAGCAGAGAAGCACACAGTCCCCCATACAACTAATTATGTCTGCAAGCAGACAGCTCTTAAAGAGACAGTACCAGAGGCTCTAAAAACACTCACTGATAAATGGCTTAAACGCCAAACACCATTCAGGCTTGGAGCACTCAAGCAAGCTCCTGGAAGTCTTTTGGGAACCCCCATTTGCAGGGGGGTTACACCTGTCTGACATTAGGGGAATAGCTACTGGTGTCCCCAAGTGCTCTATCTTGGGCCCACTCCTATTTGACCTCTTCATAAATCATCTGCCTGATGCTTGTCAGATAGCCAGTGTACTCCTCTATGCTGATGATGCAGTCATCCATTCCACATTTGACAACCTTACTGCTGCTCTTCAAAGTAACTTTGGGTCACTTGAAAGCTGGTTCTCCAACAACAAACTGGTCCTCAGTTACAAAAAACAAAGACCATGCTCTTCTCTAGCCTTCCAGAGAAGAGGAGAGTTCTGTCCTTTGTGATCAGAAATTGTCAAGGACATAACCTTGAACTGGTGGAGACATTCAAACACCTTGAAGTAACTTTGGATGACACTTTATCTTTTGCACCCCTAGTTGATAATCTGGTGGCCATAATTAACAGAAAATTGGGTGCTCTGTACTGGAATAGAAGCAGTCTCACTGGGGATGCTAGATGCCTTATCGTGGCCAGCTCCATTCTGTACTTATAGATTATGGGCTCCCTGTCTACGCAGCTGCCTGGGACACAGTGCTAAACAGAGTAAAGCTGATTCTTTAATCATGCATGCTGCTTTGTACTTGGTGCAGATATCTGCACTCATAGTTGTACCCTTTTCGCATTCACTAACTGGATACCTTTACTCAGCAGAATAAAGCTCCAGACCTGCTTGCTAGCTAAAAAAGGCACAGTTGGGCCTAACACCCCCTGCTTTAACAAATTGCTTCCATACTGTCTCCAACCAATACAACATCAGGAACATGGCCTGGAATGCCCTTAAGCCTCTTTTCAAGCGTACTTAGCTGGGCAAGCGGTCATTTGCTGTCAGGGCCTTATACACATGCTGAATGTCCCCAAGTTTAATCAGTTTAAAAGACCTTCGTGGTGTGCCTTTGTAGAAGTGCAACTGTAACCATTAAGTAGTTTTATTTGGTTTCTGTCTGTACACTACCCATGACCTTTTATACAATGATCTGTGCAGATTTTTGTGGTGGTGGTTGTTTGTTCAAAACTGTACGTAATTGCTCTGCCTTAAGTGCTGTGAGCCTCACTTGACTGCATTTCCTCTGGAACTGCTTATTGTACTTGTAATGTTTTTTGTGACTGTGTATTTGACGTGGAACCTTTGTAAATGAGCTTTTGAGCTCAAAGGTAATTTTCAGAAGTTTTCAATAAATAAATAACTATTTAGCAACAGCAGAACTCCATTGTCTAACATTCTGAAAAAAATGGATTTCAAGCCATTTCATTCCCAATTATCCTGAAAATGGATAGAAAAATTCCTGAAAGCTGATGAAACTAATCTAAAGAAAGACCTACATGAAGCCTCATTTTAAAATTGTACATGATCCATTTTTTGCAATGAGAGTGTGTCTTGAGCATTGGATAAACATTGTTATCATGCTGCAGCGAGGCTAAGTCATTTATCCTACCCATTATGATGTTTATCCATAAAATTCTATTTTAGTCTCACATCTCTCGGTGCATCTAGTGAACTCACACTTCCTACGGCATATCCACCAGTCAGAGGCACTCCTGACACCAGCTGTTTGTACCTCTCACAAGCTCGGAAAAACATCCCATGGACAAAAGCAAAAAATATCACGGAAGAAAGAAAAAAGATGACATCTCAGGACTTTGCTTTAGAAATTTCTGAGGTGGTTGACGGCATTCGTCTGCACCTTGCTGTGCCTCACAATACAACCAAGCATGTTGTTACCCCAGCATGACACCCACCCTGCCGTGCCTTATTGCTGAAGTGTATTTATGTGAAACCAGGAGCTTTGCCCCTCTGGGAATCCATTCATTTTATGTTTGTGGAAGAAAAAAAAATCTTTGGATCCAAATTTGGAACTCATTTCAATTTTGGAGTCAAAATGTTAAATTCCTTATTCTAAAAAATGACCAATGTTTGGACATAAATCCAAAATAGGACCAATGTTTGGACAGTAATCTAAAATATTACTAGTGAAATTTCCCTTTCTTCACAAGTCTATCATTTTTGCTGGATCTATGACAGTCAGTCGACAATTTTGTTGTTGACCGATGTTACAGCGACTCATTTATGTCGACCAAATTTGCGGTCGGCATAAAGGGAGTCACTTCAGACTGTGATTTCTTTGGGGGGCTCTGCCCCCCCCACCCCTTACTTAATTAATCAGCTCTGAGTCGGAGTTACTTTGAGGAGGGGACGCAATACCCCCAGAAAGCAGTGCCAGGATCCTGCGCCTACACGACAGCGACCTGGTGCTGTTGTCACTGTAGTGTCGGGCATAGTAAAGGTGTCGCCATAGTGATGGTATACCATTTTTGCTTACTTGCTTTTAAAACTGAAAGTCTCCGAATATTCTAGTTTCCTGTTTGGGAGTCAAATACCACCCCCCCCCCTTGTATTTTGGAAGTTCATACAGTCCCCCTAGACAGCAGCAGATCCTGCTCCTGGATCCCCTCTCGGTCCTGAGGCCCTGCCATGAAATGATAACCCAACAGATGAACAGTGCGATGCATGGAAGCAGCAAGAAGGTTAAAGCAGCAGTATTCGTTCAGCAATATTCAATCATATAGAGGTGTATGCACCATTGTGTGGATTGCCAGTGTGCTGTGGATCAGTGGTGCATAGGTAATCCTAAGTGACAGTGTCATGTACCAGTCATCCTGCTGACCCATGCATGCATGGAAGGGACACATGGGCCTTCTGCAGTGGATCCCCCGGTCATTCAGGCAGCTACGCATGCAGTCAGTCTGGGGGTGTGTCAGACTGTGTGCCCACCCCCATGCCATTCACAAAGTTGCACAGTGCCAGGTAAGGGGGCACAGGATACACGGCAAGGACCCTGCTGTATCCATTGCATGCATCCTCAGATTTTGACCACTGCCATGGACACAACCCCCCCACCATGTTCCCCCAGCCCTCTGGACATACAGAGAAGGTTGTGGAGCATCATTCAGGCTGTTGACCGTATGAATTCAATGTTTCCCTCCAGCACCTTCCCACAATCTCCTGCTCATGCGGAGCGGGGGATCTATTCTGAGACCCAGAATGGGCATCTGATTGGATGCCCGCCTGTGTCCCTCAATCCACTGCCTCATGCAGCAGTGCACTGGGGCGGGGCCACAGACAGGTACTCTACAAAGGCATGCAGTAGTGCATAGCGCGCACTGTGTACCTGTCACTCGTACCCAGATCCACACTTATGCATAGCCCCACAGTTGTTTTTGTTGTGGTTGTTGTTGTTGGCAATAATGTACTTCTCAACCTACTCCTCAAATCTCTCTTCACCCCTCCTGCAGGTATCCCCAGCAGAGTCAGCCCTAGCACGGTGCAAACCATGCATTCGCACAGGGCCCCAAGAGCAAAGGAGTCTCTCAAAAGCCTAAGCTGTCCAGTTGGCCTCCATTCATCCTATAACAACAAAAAACAAGGTGCTACATCAGCGTGTGTCTGAAAATAAGCAATGGTAATATAATGTATGTTGAAACAGAAAATAGAGTTGAATTGACGTTAACTATAGTCTTTCAGGAATTATCTAAGAGAAAACGCCTCTTTCTAACTTTGCTTTTTTACTTTTTTAGATAATTCCTGAAAGACCTATGGTCGAAACATTGATTCTAACACTACTTTCAATTTTCAGCATGCATTTAATATTACCATTTTGTTTTGTTTCCTTCCTTCCTGGTCCCCTGTGTCTGTCTGAACTTCTCCAGAAATCATTGCTAATGTGTACATCTCCTCATTGCTTAGAGATTACTTTACTTTCAAATTCAAGAAAAATGCAAAAATGACACAAAAACTAGCTGAAAATGAAGATGAAGCAAGGCAACGGTAGGGATGAGGATGTTCCTTGGGGTCTTTCCGACTTCTGATATGGGGCCCCAGCAAGGATGTTCGCACAGGCGCCTGGGCAGCTAGGGCCAGCCCTTACCCCTAGCCTCTCCTATGTTAGTCCTCTTATAACTACTTCTCTGTGAACCTCTGCAAACTTGTGTACCTAATTCCATTACAAATTTACAAGTCATAATTACTTACCCTGTTGACTGCAAATACATTGATTGCTTCTTCTAGTGCCTTGCACAACAGTTGTAGTTTATGTAGCTGCACTTTTCTATCCTCCAGAGAGCTATACCATGCATATTTATTGCACTGTCACCGTCATTTTACTCATTGTGTTCATTTATTGTCACTTTTATTTACCTGTATAGATTGTACATATTGTTTCTCCTCTGTAACTAAGGCTTAAGGGCCGATCCTCAAAATGACTGGGATATGTGTAGCACTTGGTGAAATCAGCAAATTCTGATCTCGTGTAATGTTTGTGAAATTCACTGAATTTTGTGGAATTTGTGGAATTTCACAAACTTTTGCAGAATTAGTTTGGTTGTAACGGAGTTGTCCTTTTAGTTAGAAATCTATTTGGCAAGCTTACTTGTTAAGTGTGCAAAAGGACTGCTAAATATCATGGCAATTGGTTGGGTAGTTCTGAAATGATGGGGATCAAAGTCTAGCATTTTATTTGTTTGTGAAATTTTGTGAGAATCGTTCTCTGCTTGGCCACCTTTACTGCTAGGTATCTGTAAATTAGAATGCATAACCTTTATGTCAGATTCTTTGAAACTACTAAATATGGAGGCACTTGACTGCATGCACAAGAAACATATTGAGATAGTAGAGCATTGCTGAGGCGTGGCAGTGTTGTGTCCAATGCAGCAGACGCTTTAATGGTCGCGTCCCTCGGCCACCAATTAATGCTGAAGCTGCCGATGATGGCAGTTTCAGAGCAAGTGCCGCACTTGAAAGAAATCTGCCACTGCAATCGAGCAGTTTTGTCATTGCAGTGGCAGTCCCACCTCCCTCCCAACCAGGCACATAACAGGAAAACAAATTTAAAGGTTAGCTCCCTCCCACTGCTGCTGCCCACCCTGCACTCTCTGTTCTCCATCCCCTGCTGACACCGGGGCACTCAATCCCTGTGTCAGCATGTATCCCTCTTCCCCCATTAATGTGGCACACTGGGAGCCCACCCCAATGTGCCGAAATCCATTTGTTAATATTTCACCTGTAAAAAAAGAAAACAGTCCCATGACATCTTTTTTCTTTTAAACCTGGAAAAAAAAGAAAACTGTCCCTTGTTCCCACCAGCCCCCCTTCCCCAACCCGCACCCTCCCTCTGCGCACCCCACCTTCCCACACCCCCCTTACCCATACTTACCTCTGGAGGTCAGGACCAGTGATCTTCTGTGGACCGGGAACAGGTCTGCACTCTTCAAAGACCAACTGGGAACTGAAGAAATGATGATAAGCCCTATAATGGCAGTCAATGGGGGGTTTTCAACTTAGGTTGATATCGCAGCCAATTTTTGGAGTCTTGATCCCAAGTTTTCAATATGGGGTTCTTGGGACCCCACCTTGTGAACACTGGCACTGTCATTTTGTTTCTCGGTCTCGAAAGGTGATTTTGTGGTCGCTGCATGGAATCACCTTTCGGGACCAATTAACAAAACAACAGTTTCATGAGGTGGAACCCAAAAAGCTCTTGTTGCAAATTTGGTGAAAAAACTCCACAAAATGACTGTGTTATGAGCATCTGTTGCGCAGTTTCTATGCACACTCGTAACTTCATCAATTTTTAATATTTTCACTTCAAATTTCCAACATTGCCATTTTTTCACACCCCTTATGAACAATACAGCTGTCATTTTTTGCATCCTTCCCGAAATGTGTTTTTGCACCTCTGGCACAGAATGGCATGCCCGCTGTGCAAAATCAGCTTTCGGGACAGATTAACAAAATCACAGTGCCACCGTTCATGACGGGAGGTCCCAAAAAGGCCATGTTGAAAATTTGATGAAAACATTCTAAGAAATGACTGCGTTATGAGCGTGCATTGCACAGTTTCTACACACACTCATAACCACAACTTTTTCATATTTTCAGTCTTGCCATTTCTTCGCACTGCTTCATGAACAGTACAACTGTGATTTTTCACTTCCTGCCCAAAATGTGTTTTCACACCTGGGGCACCGAATGGCACACTCACTGTGCGAAATCACCTTTTGGGATTGAGTAATGAAATGATACTGCCACTGTTCATGAGGTGGGCTCCCAAAAAAGCCCATGTTGAAAATCTGGAGCAAGAATACCAACAAACGCCCAGGGGCGTTAGGGTTTTCAACCATAACACCCACCCTGTACAGACTGACAGGCGTTGGGGGTGTGACTTTGGGTCATCGACCATAATACTCACCCCATTCCACCCCCAACCCCACCCTGCAGCCACTGACAGGCATTGAGGTGTGCCTTGGTGTCTTCAACCTTAACGTTCACCCCATTCTGCTATACTGCACCCATCTCAGCTTATTTCCTTATGGAACGGGGTGAGTGTTAGGGCCGAAGACCTCAAGGCACACTGCGACACCTGTCGGTGTCTGCAGGGTGGGGTGAGGTGGAATGGCATAAATGTTAAGGCCGACAACCCAAAGGCACACCCCCAATGTTTGTCAGTCTCTGCAGTGTGGTGGTGGGGGTTGGCGTTACTTCAGTACTTCACTGTCATTCCTATTATGTATCTCTCTAACTGCTGCACTACCAGTGCCAAAACCAGCAAGCAAACATTCAGCATTAACAAATGCTTGTTGTCACAGGGGTTCATAATTTCACAGTTTAATTATTTGTGAAATTTTGTGGAATGTTTCTAACAATTTGGATGTTTGCAACTCTGCTACTATTGCAGGTATAAACCTGACATTTGACATGCCTACCCAATGTCAGTGGGTCCTAGACTCTACCAAAGCTGGAGAAACATGGTTTTGAAGTTTTAAATTTGCAGTGGAAATTCTGTAAATTACTAATTGTCACAGTTTTCTCCAAAATTAATGAAAGCATAATAGGTAATGCCTTCCAAATTCCACTTGTAGAATTTTCTTTTTGTTTATCTTTTTCTGCCCCTGTCTGGCTAGCCTCCTTCTACCAGTCACCCAAGGCCTGTCATCTCGGCATCCTTCAGGACTTACCCGTCCACGTTTTCCCCAAGGGTCCTCCCCCCCACCCCAGTGGGGGCGGTGGGGCTCCCCAACCCCCAACATCAAACAGGATTCGGTGTGCTTGACAGGGCATGGTTGCAAGGTCTGTGGGTGATGAGTATCATACTGGTGGCCGGGAGAGTTCTTGTTTTCTCACCAGGAGGTGCAGATTTTCGATGCCATCATGATGTACATCGCATGCTTCCACACAACATGCATTGATAGCTGCTGTACCTGCATGCACTTCTGGTGGCCCAGGACTGCCTTCTCTCTAGCCGCTGCTAGGGGTCAGGGACATGCCATGGTCCATGTCCCCCCCCCACCTCCCAAAGGAGGACAGCAGTCACATGGATGCTTGATCCTCCTTCTCCTGGCCAACTCTCTGATGCCCTGAGTTTGCTTCTGAACCTGGGTCATCGGTGCTTCAAGCGATAGCGCTACTACTGTGTGGCAGGCCAGCCGGCCACTTGTGGAATTGAATGTTAAGAAAGCACTTATCATCGCTGCATTTGATTGGCTAAGCTGTTTGCAGTCCTGTAGTTCCTGCCTACCAATATGACTATTTTCCCCCTGCTTTTTTCCTACGCTTGCCCAGATGGACTCAAGTAGAATTGCTTGTCCCCTGATATCCTCTTTGTTCTTTACAGTGACCCCCTCCATTAAAAAGAGAGCCATCTACTGTACTCCTTTTGCTGTCGGGCCTATCCCTTTCAGATAGGCAGAATTCCTCCTTTCTGCTGCCCCAGGTATTTCCCTCCCACATCAGGTCTCTAAGTCCTGAACATCCAAGTGCACTGGATGCTCAGGCTAGTACATTTTACTGGGCGTGATTCTTATATGACCTGCATTTAGGAGAGAATTGTCTCTGTATGCTTCCTTGCCCCAACTAGGGGCCAGCTATTCTTGTGCTACCCAGCTCTGCTTTCCTTTCCTTAGGTGAACTCGTGCATCTAATTCTTGACACTGGTGCCCCCTGCAAGATCTACTTCCCCTTTTCCTTTGGTTGAATCCCCATGACTGCCCTGTCCATTGACATGACCAGTACCACCTTCCGCTTGGCACAACTATAGCACATTTTGAGTATGCAGCCATTTCTTGCCACAGACCTCCTTCTAGCAGACACTCCCTCTTTCAACAGACACTTTGCAAGAACTTGCCTAAAAGCCTGCTGTCATTACTCACAGGTGACATGGCCATGAGGACCTTGGAGAAGACAGAAACATAGACTCTGTTAGCAGAAAAGGATCAGTAGGCCTATCTAGTCTGTCCCCTTTCCTTGCCTATTCCGATGCCTCTGGTCCTGTTTGGTTAGTGGCATTCCTCCCTCCCCCCCTCCTCTACCCAATTTGCCCATGTGTCTATCCCACGCTTGCTTGATACTCCCACAGTCGTTGCCCCCAACCTTCTCTGGCAGGCTGTTCCAGTCATCCACCACCCTTTCCATGAAGAAGTATTTCCTCACATCTTTCCTAAAGTCCCCCCTTAGCTTCATTGTGTACCTCCATGTTCTAGTGCCTTCTGTCCTCTGAAACATACACCCCACCTACACACTGTTCACCCCTGTGAGGTACTTGTGGGTCTCAATCATGTCTCCTCTTGCTCTTCCCCATCCTCCAGGGAGTACATGTTGAGTTCCTGTAGCCTTTCCTTTTAAGGCTTTTTGTGCAGCCTCACACCATTTTGGTTGCCCTCCTCTGTACTGTCTCCACCATGTCAATATCCTTGCAGAAATGTGGCCTCCGGATCTGAACACTTTACTCCAGATGGGGCTCACCAGTGATACAATGGCAGCACCACCTCCTTCCTCCTGCTTAGATTCCCCCTCCCAGTGCACCCTAGCTTCCTACTAGCCTTTCCCACTGCCTTGTCACACAGGTCATCAGATATGATAACCCCAACCGAGGTCTCTTTCTTGCTTGGTGACTGTAAGTAGTAGTACCTCTCCTCTTATACATAGCTCCTGGGGTTCCCTGCCCCAGGTATGTAACCTTGTCTAACCCCCCTGAAAAGTCTTCCTCGAGCATGCCTAAATGCTCACTGCCAGGCTGGTGTCCTGTGTTTTAGCAGTTTAAATGTGATTGCCAGAGAGTGCCTGTATAGCCTCTGTGTACTGTCTCTTTAAGAGCTGCCTGGATTGCAGTCATAAGTAATCTGAGAGGGAGCTCTGTTGAAAGATGTAACTATTTGTTGAAAATCATTTAGATTTTACAGGGGGTCCCCAGGGCCGGGCCAGAGGAAAACCCTGGTGGTAAGTGCAAACAGTGTGGGTACTTGTATGGTGTATCAGGGGTATTGTGAAAGTGATTATTGTGTATTGTTCCGGCCACTAGTAAGGAAAGAGGGGGGTTACAGTGTCCTGGAGGGCTGTGCCCAGGTTAGCTTGACCACTACCAACCCTGACCTCCAGGTGGAGGCAACTGTTTTAGAACTCAGGCCCCTTAACCTGCTACTAGCCAAGCAGACAAGGGTAGTATCCCTTGGGATAGCGCCACCTAGGGGTTACACTTGCACTTTTTGGCATTGAACCCAGCTGTCACAACCTAGGCCACTCCTCTAGTTTCCACAGATCTCTTTGCATTCTCTCCATCGCTTCCTAAATGTCCACCCTGTTGCAGAATTTTGTATCATCTGCAAAGAGACACACCTTCTCCTCCAGCTCCCCAGCAATGTCACATATAAAGACATTGAAGAGGACCAGTCCCAGCACTGATGCCTGTGGCATCATGCTAGTCACTCTCCCATCCCCCATGTGTCTGACTTTTACCACCACCCTCTGCCTCCTGTCCTTTTAATCAGTTAGATACCCAAAATCTGGACCAACCTATATCATTGAGTGAAATAAACTTGGCAATAACGAGGTTTAAATCGGGAAGGGCTCCTGGGCCTGATGAGATTCCAGTTGAATTCTACAAAACCTTTTGGAAGGATGTGAAACATTTGATGCTTGCTTTGTTACCGGAGGTTTTGGAGGAGGGATACTTGCCCACATCACAGTCATTAGCTACGATCGTGGTGCTGCCCAAGCCTGGAAAGGACCCCACTAAACGTGGCTCTTATAGGTCAATATCTTTACCTAATGCAACTATAACATTTTTGGCAAAAATCCTAGCTCATCGGCTGGAGGGGGTCCTCCCGGGCTTGATCCACCCAGATCAGGAGGGTTTGTTAGGGGTAGGCAGGCCAAACATAACTTCAGGCACACATTGAATGTCATGGCACGTTGATTTGCGTGGGGGTGGGGGGGGGACAGCGGTGATCAGGGCCTTCTAGCACTAGAAGCAGAAAAATTGTTCGACCTTGTGGTCCTTGAGAAATTTAGTTTAGACCCCCAGATTCGATCTTGGGTTTCCAGGTTTTTATACCACCCCAAAAGCAGAAATCCTCACTAATGATGCACTATCCCACCCTTACAGACTATCCAGGGGAACTAGGCAGGGATATCCCCTCTCTACAATTCTTTGTGTTCTAACCATAGAGGCCCTGGCTGCCACTATTAGAAATAATCCTGATATTCATGGCCTAGTGTACCAGGAGACTAAACACGTTGTCTCCTTGTTTGCAGATGACATGCTATTGTTTCTGGCTGATTCCAGGTGATCCCTCCAGGCTCTGATGGACCTTTCCCATACATACAATCCCCAGTCAGGCCATAGCACTAACTGGGCTAAATGTGAGTGGCTTCCCCGGGGGAAGGGACTGGGTCCATTCAGACAGCAGAAGTGACCATTCCTCCTGCCAAAGCCATAAAGTATTTGGGCATTTGCCTTCCAAGTAAACTGTCCACAATGGTGGAGTTGAACTATGAACCCCTCCTTGGGAAAATCCAGGAAGTCTGTGTTAGATAACATTCCCTCCCCAGACACTTCTGGATAGAGTTAATTTAATTAAAATGTGTATTCTTCCCCAATGTCTATATTTGTTCCAAACCCTTCCACTATATGTTCCAAATAAGTATTTTTGGTCTCTCAGAGGTTCAAGCATGGCTTTACTGTTTCAGGGCCGCAGGCCTAAGATTAAGAGAGAAATAATGTGGTGCCTGGTGAGCAGGTGGGGGTCTGGGGCTGCCTAACTTGCATTTATATTATTCGGCAGCCCAGCTTGCATTTCTGGTGGACCTAGTTCCCACCTTGGGACCAGCGAAGGCCTGGGTAGCCCTTGAGGAAACTGATAGGCACACTCCTCTGTATAACCTTTTGTTTGCCCCAGCGATGGTAAAAAAGGTTGTTAAAATGATTAAAACCCCTTCACTAGAACATCCATGACAGTCTGGCTGCCCATAAAATTTTGAATCAGTTGACTTTGCTGTCTCCGGATGCATCTATAGAACATACCCTGTGGGAGACAAATTTCATTCCTGGACCAGTGAGACAGACCCTGCCCACCTGGTGTAAGAAAGGAATCTCTGTGATGTCCCATATATACGAGGACGGGGTCCTTTTGGACTACCAATTGTTAGCTAGGCAGCATAATTTACATGCCTCCCAATTTTTTATATACCTTCAGATCAGATCACATCTACAGACTTTGTGGGATGGAGTAGGTGTATTCCCCACGCTGGGACATTCCCTACTGGAGGAGATCTTGTGGGAGACTGTGACCAGACCAAATCTTAAGCCATTAACTAGATGCTATAGGGCTCTACTGGGGGCACTCCCGGACCCTCTCATGCAACTGAAAAGTAATTGGGAGGAAGATTTGAGACCAGAGGCCTTGAATAGTGGAGATGGGCTAGGTTTTCAAAAGAGGGATGTGTTGCTCGGTCAATAATAGATTGAGGGCCATTCATTACAATATCCTTCACAAGACTTACTTTACCCCAGTCTTGGCACACAAGATAGATTCAACAAAATCTGATTTGTGTCTCAAGTAGCAGTCTTGGAAGCAGTATAGCACAGTGGTTTAAGGCTCTGAGCTGCAAATCTGGAGACCTGGGTTTGAATCCCATAGCCCCCACTTGCATACTGTGTGACCCTGAGCAAGTCACTTAACTTCCCTGTGCTCCCAAGTCACACCTGTAAACAAGCTTTCAGCTTAGTGTGCCACTCCTGGTTAAAACAATTGAAAAAAAAAAGTGTAAAGTACATGAAGGCACATTTTTTCACATGCTTTGGTCATGCCCTAATATTATTTTCTAACGGCAAGAAGTAGTGCCCTTACTGCCTAGGGTGACTGGACTCTCTAAAGCCCTACGTCCCACAGTGATTCTCTTGGGGGGGAAATACGAGGAGCCGGGGAAAGGAGAACGCTGATATTCCTTCATGGAGATTAGGCATTGTGGTATGCAAATAGGTATTGGCTATGCACTGATTGCTAGACAACATCCCATCTATTGCACAGTGGGCCCAATCATTACTGAATTGCATGAAATTGGAACACACCCAGTATTTGGCCAGAAACAGCAAGATAAATATAGGAACATTTGGGAACCTCTAGAAGAGGCAATTGGGACAACTTGGTTTCCAGTATTCTAGGAAAGTCATTTGACATTCCTTCTTCTTACTTCTTCTTATCTATGTATGCAATATTTCCTTTTATCTCTGAAAGCATTCTTATGTATCTTATTTATTTATTGAAGAGAATCGGAATTACAATCCTTTGAGTCATAGACTCCTTTGCACTGTATTGCCTATACCGGAAGAGAATTATGACTTGGTATGTTATTTTTATCTCTGTACTCTGCTGACTAAACGTGTGCTGTTAACTTACTGTACGCTGACATTTTTAAAATGAAGTTAAAAAAAAAATCAGGTACCCATTTTACTTCCACTCCCAGGCTGCCTAATTTCATAACTAGCCTCTAATATGGTACAGTGTGGAAAGCCTTATTTATGTTCAGACCACATCCGCTGTTCTCCCTTGATCCATTTTCCTAGTAACCCAGTCAAAGAACTCTATGAGATTTGTTTGACATGACCTCCCTCCTGTGAAACCATGTTGCCTGTGGTCCTGCAGCCCATTAGCATCCAGATACTCCATTAGCCTCTCCTTCAGTAGGGTCACCATTAATTTCCCCACAACTGATCTCAGACTGACTGACCTGTAGTTGCTGGCCTCCTCCCTGCTGTCACTTTTTGGTAGAGAGACCCCATCGGCCCTCCTCCAGTCCCTTGGGACTACTCCCATCTCTAATGAGGTGCTAAATAGCATTGCCAGAGGGGCAGCTAGCACCATGCTCAGTTCTTTTAGGACCCTTGGGTGAATCCCATCTGGCTTCATCACCTTAGGAACACAGGAATTGTGTCAGCAGATGGGGACCACAAGATCCAGCTAGTTTGCCCATGTTATTGCCCCCTTCCTGTTTAGACTGCACCCTATTATGTCCACAGTGTCTGTCCCATGCGAGTTTGAACTTGCGTACTGTCTTGGATTGGACCACCTCCTGAGGTAGGCTGTTCCATGTGTCTATGACCCTTTCTGTAAAGAAGTACTTCCTGAGATTGCTTTTGAACTTGCCTCCCACCAGACGCAAGTTGTGCCCCCTTGTACGCGCATCCTTGTTTTGCAGGAAGAGGTTTCCTGCTTGTGTTGTGTTGATTCCCTTAACATACTTAAAAGTTTTGATCATGTCCCCTCTGTTTCTTCTCTGCTTAAGGGTGTACAAATTTAATTCCCTGAGTCTTGCCTCATATGGCTCATGATGCAGTCCATGCACCATCTTTGTTGCCCTTCTCTGTACTGTCTCCATGAGGTCCATGTCCTTTTTGAGGTGGGGCCTCCAAAACTCACCGCAGTACTCTAAATGTGGCCTCACCAAGGACCTGTAGACAGGAATAATAACCTCACTGTTTCTGCTTGTAATTCCCCTACCAATGCATCCAAGGATGCCACTTACCCTCTATGCTGCCGTTTTTCACTGTTTTCCAGCCTTTAAGTCATCCGCGATGACTACTCCGAGGTCTCTTTTTGTCTTTGTCTCCTCTAACTGATGCCCTCCCAGTGTGTAGTTTAACCTCTGGTTTCTTTTTCCTATATGCATAACCTTGCACTTCTTGGCATTAAATTTCAACTGCCAATCCCTGGACCATTCCTCGAGTTTTTTCAGGTCTGCTTCCATACCTTTCGCTCCTTCCTGCTTGTCTACTCTGTTGCAGAGTTTTGTGTCATCTGCAAACAGGCAAACCTTCCCCTTCAAGTCATTTGCAATATCCCTGATAAATATGTTAAAGAGGATAGGTCCCAGCACAGACCCCTGTGGAACGCCACTGGTTACTTTGCCTTCCCTCGATAGTGATCCATTGACAAGACTCTGCATCCTATCTTGCAGCCAGTTGTTGATACAGTTCACTGTCGTATGACCGACTCCTGTATGCTCTAATTTGTTAGCTAGCCTTCTGTGGGGGGCTTTGCTGAAGTCCAGGTACACAGTGTCCACTGCTCCTCCCTGGTTGACCGCTGTGATGACCCAGTTGAAAAGTTGATCATATTGGTTTGACAAGAGTGTCCTGCTGTGAAGCCATGTTGCCTGGGGTCAGTCTTTATGCTCTCCTTATGCTCCCTTTGGGCTTGCAACCCTTTCAGGACTCTGTCTACTGGGAATAGACTTGTGTCCACTCCCCCCTCCCCATGGTGCTTGCTGCTATATGCTGGCTCATCCCCCTGTCCCAAGAAATAAGTGCCTTATCTGGGATCCCTGTGGATCACTGTGGCTATTCCATTACGAACATAGCTAATTCAATAAATTACCTCTTCCTGTCCTCAGAATTTGTTTTCCATATCCCAGCACAGACAAAACTTAGCTCCTTCCTCTAACTGCAGTGTTTGGCTGTGTGTCACACTCATTTGGTCTTACCTGCACTTGTACTGTGGTCCTTAAAAAGGGGGGAGAACAGCGCTGCTGCATGATTCTAGTAGTGGTGCTGCTGGCCGGTTTTGCAGGCACTCCATCTGTGAGGCAGCCAACACAGTGGGAGCACTGTCCGCTCCAAGAGTCTACTAACACTACAGCAGGCACTCCGTCCTCGAGGCTGCCAATACGGCAGGAGCGCCATCTGTTCCAGGAGCCTGCTAACACTACAGCAGGCACTCCATCCTTGAGGCAGCCGACACAGTGGGGGCACTGTCTGCTCAAGGAGCCTGCTAACACTATGGCAGGCACTCCATCCTCGAGGCAGCCAACACAGCGGGAGCACCATCCACTCCAGGAGCCTACTATCACTGCAGCAGGCACTCTGTCCTTGAAGCAGCCAACACAGCGGGAGCACCATCCGATCCAGGAGCCTATTAACACTACAGCAGGTACTGTAACAGCACAGCTCATCAACTCTGGCTCACTAGCGGTGCCGCACTTCGCATGGTACTGTTTAGTCTCATCACACCCTCCCACCCCAGTCACCCTTCCTCCCCAAGGTGGGCTTACTTTTAAAGGTGCAGGTGTGCACACCGCCCCAGTCACCCTTCCTCCCCAAGGTGGGCTTACTTTTAAAGGTGCAGGTGTGCACAAAAAACTATCAGTCAACCTTAGCACTCCTACTCTTTCCCTCACATGGTTCAATCCATCCCCCCATGGACAGTACCATATATCACTGCATTCCTATAACCACCCCATCTAAACCCAACCATGCCTCCTCATTTAATTTGCATTTCCTGGCTCTCACATGTTGCAGTGCACTGAGTGAGTAAGGTATTCCACCGGTTAGACTCTTTCCTATATTATGTCAAAGGGCAGAATTTGCTAATGCATTTTTTTAGGGTCATGCAGTGGCCTCATTTGCTCCTGCATTGCTATATTTATTTTTTGCTGTGTTATCCAGAACTGTTGCTTAAACTTATTTACAGAAATGCAGTCCAGTGATTTAATCTATGGAACTGCTTTAAAGGACATGTAATTGCAAACAGCTAGATTGTGGTGTGCAGTCACCATAACTGTTACTTAATTCTCTTCTGCAAACAGTCTGCTGTGATTTGAACTGCAATAATTGCCATGTAATTTACTAGCTTTCTGCTGGGCTTCTAGCTAAATAAGTTAATATTCTTGCTGACAATTGCCTTTTCTACTGATCCATAACCCTGCTTAAAATTGTAATTATCTACTCACTTCCTATAAGCTGTCCTACCCTAGTTCTTCCCTATTCTACTCCCTTGCCTTCACAACTCCCTCTTCGGCTCAGTCATGCTCTTTATCACCCACTGCTTCCTCTCCTTTTCACTTATGATCCCCTACCACCTGTCACTCTCCCCTCTCTACCCCACTCCTACCACATCACTCCTTCTGCATCCCCTACTCTTCCCTCCTCCATCTTCCCCATCCTATCCCACTCCTCCTCCTGACTACCCGGCCCATCGCTCCTCCCATTCACCTGCATCCATCTGGCAGCTCTCCGTTCCATGTGCCCACCACCCCCACACTACTCAGTCCCTTTCCACCCTGACTAGGAGGCAAATCCCTGTTGTTGCCCAACTCCTAATCTCCCTACGCCTGCTGCTAGCAGGTGACATCGAGCCTAACCCAGGATCAACACCCATCTCCCCTCCCAAAGGCCAGTTATTTGCCCACCTAAACATCAGGAGTCTCCTTCCTAAGGTTTACCTCCTTCAGCCTATCGTGGTCAACCTAGAGCCAGATGTGCTAATTATCTCGGCATCATGGCTCTCCCCTAAAATCTTGGATAATGCTATCGCTATCCCTGGATTCTACTTAGTTAGGCAGGATCGCTCTGGCAGGGGTGGGGCTATTGCCATCTATATCTCCTCTGCTATCCAATACACTACTCTCCTATCTGTCTTTCTCCCCTCAGCCTACGAGATGATCCTGTTAAAACTTTCCCTTCCCCACTCCCTACCTCCCGATATTCTTAGCCAGGGCCTACTGCCGCCCTGGTCCCCCCAGTCACTGACCTTCTCATCACCATCTTCTCTCCCTCCTCCCCAAATGAGCTGCTTGTCCTTGGGGGCCTTTTTTTTCTTTGTTTGATGCTGTTTACCCTCCCCGTCAACCAACCCACTCCTTCAGGCAGCCAAGCCCTGCCACCCCACGTCCTCCGGTCGACATCCGCTACCCCTCAATGTCACTTCCCAGCCAACCCAGCATATCCTTTCACCGGTGGGAGGGCCCCCCACACCGCGCCTGGTACCAGTAGGAGAGACTGTCATGTGCCCAGAGGGACATTCTTCCATCCTCGCCAGAGCGACGAAGGCACAACCGGCTTTGCAGCAACAGGAGGACAGACCACTGTCATCCGAGCAGTATGGACGGCCATCTTTTTCTCCTTTTCTGTCCCTCACAATGCCTGAAATATACTTGGGGACTTTAACATCCTCTGCCCTGAACAGCATGGTTTTCATGCAGGACACAGTACCGGCACTGCACTAGTTGAATTTTCAACATTCCTACACTCCTCCCTGGACTCTAGCTCCCTTGCCGGGGCAGTGTTCATCGACCTTTCTAAGGCTTTCAACACTGTCTCCCATTCCCTCTTGCTGGATGCCCTCTGCCACACTGGCTTCGCTACTGGGCCACTCAGCTGGTGTACCAGCTATCTATCTGCCCGCTCCCAACGTGTCAAAATTAATGGGACACTTTCAAAATCTTGTCCCATCCGCTCAGGGGTTCCTCAGGGCTCCATCCTGGGACCCCTGCTCTTCTCACTCTACCTTAACACCCTGCCCAGTGCATGCACTGGGAAAATTCTACTGTATGCAGATGACGCCGTCATCTTTGCCACCCACCGTAACCCTACCTCCCTCCCTCCAGGACTCCCTGCAACTTACCTATAACGATGCCAAAACCTGGTTTAAAGAGCACAGACTGGTCATAAATCTCAAAAAAACAAAAACAATGCTCTTTGTCCACCCCCAAAACAAAGCCAGCAACTTCCCTATCCATATCCTCCCCTGCTCCAAACAGCCACTAGAGCAAGTACACTCCTACAAGTACCTTGGGGTCACCTTTGACTCAGCCCTCACCTACCAAATCCACATTGAGGCTCTTGCCTCAGCTACCAATGTGCGGCTAGGTACCTTATACCGCTACAAAAACTGTCTCCCTCCCGCTGCCCTCCAGCTTGCGCTGACATCCTCTATATTATCCCTGGTTGACTATGGACTACCGGTCTATGCTGCTGCCAACACAACTGCACTCAACAAAATCTGCCTCATCCTAAACAAGGCATGCAGGCTAATCACTGGGGCCCCTAGGCTCACACATTCATGCCAGCTCTATGGTATGGCAACATTGCTGAACCTAGATGAACGACTGCGATATTCAAACATGGCTAATAGCAAAAAAAACTCTTCTAGGGCTATCCCCTCCCGGGCTGACAGCCTCTCTCCACCTAGCCCAACCCTTGGTCAGTACATGGACCTCCTGCAGGGCCACTTTTCTGGTACCAAGATCTAGGACCTCCCATGGACAGAGGTCATTCCACCATACAGCCCCTTCCTGGTACAACTCGCTCCCTCTCCCCATCTCGGATGCCCCCACGATTTCCAAATTCAAAACTGCACTCAGAAGCGAACTATTAAACATGCGTAGTTGCACCTGCCTATAATCTGAGACGCAACACTCTGTGCCCTGACAGTGCCCACTGGGCTGCATCCTCACCGCACCTCTTAAATCCTACCCCTTTTCTGTTTGTACGCCATTATTCCTGTTGCATGCCCTTTCTCCGTGCAAGTTTGTACCACTTCTGATTAAACTGCTACTACTCTGTTACTGATCATACTGGCGTACTAACATGCGCTATTGTAGCCAACCTGGTTTTCCTGAATAATTGTCGTCATACCATGTGCTTGCTATCTATGCAACCCATATCCTGGAACCTATAATGCTTGTGTATGTTTCTGTCATGTACTTTATCACATGTACCTCAAACTATGTAACCAATATCCTGGAACCGAGAATGCTTGTATTGTATTTGTCCTCTATGTGACGAGGTACCTTTGGAAATGAGCCTCTGGCTCAAAGGTTATAAACTGATGTGCAAATAAACAAATAAAATAAATATGAACTGGCTGTCGTTCTCCAACTCCAAAATCCTCCATGCTACCTCATCCCTAAACTTCTCTCAAATAATCACTGATCCCACTTGTCACAAAGTTAAATCACAAAACCACTCACTGCTGGACTGGGTACTTACCACCCACCCCCATCACATTATTGCTTCTGGCACCCTCCCAGGCACCCTCAGTGACCACCACATGGTTTACTGCGTTCATAAAAGTCCAACTCCCAAAAGCTCCTCCCAATACCCCTTTGATCTGGTCATTTGGCCATTTAGATCCTTAGACTTATCTGACCTCCACAAAGGCCTGGCAAATGCTGACTGGTTGCCCATCTCTTCCTCCAGCTCTATCGACTCAGCCCTCGACTTCTTCCAATCCTTCTTCCTATCCATCTGGGATAAGCACACCTCCTTAAGGAAAACAAGAGTCAGAGGCACCCACCTCCCCCGGATCTCTGCTGAACTCCTGGTTTGTCTGCATGCAAGAGACTAAGGCTGGAAAGCTCACAAATTGTCAGGCTCCCCCAAGACTGGCTCAAATACCACACACTGCGTAATACCTGCACCAAAGCAATCAGGTCAGACAAAGCTGAGCACTTTTCCACTAACTTCCAGAACAACATTAACCACCCCTCCAAGTTCTGGAAGGTTGCTCATGCCTTATTCTCCCCAAAGGCCCAACCTATGGTCCCTATCCTTAAAGTGAACGATATCCCTATCTCTGACCCTCTTTCAGTGGGCAATAAATTTAACACCTACTTCACCTCCTGTGCTTCCACTCTTCTCTCCTCCCTCAGGCACCTCCACTGTCTCCTACCCCAAACCCCCCTTCTCTGTCCCCTCCTTTCTCCTTCTCTCTTGTCTCACCTGCTGTGTCACCTTTAAGGCTCTCCTATCCTTCAACCCCAACAAAGGTAATAGTCCTGATGGCCTTGACCCTAAACTCCTCCATCTCTTTGCCCCAGCAATTGCTGCCCCTATCTCCTCCCTCCTTACTCTATCATTCTCCCTCGGTTCTGTCCCTGGAGCCTGGAAACATGCCACCATTATACCCTTCCCTAAAAGTAGTGACTCATCTAACCCAGGCAGCTATCACCCCATATCTCTCCTTCCCACTCTGGTTAAACTCCAGGAGCACCTGGTTTTATCTCAAGTCTCCCCATTCCTTGGCTCCACATCTTTCTTCACCCCTCACCAGTCTGTGTTCCATAAATACCACTCCACCTCCACATCCCACCTACAGCTTACTGACTCCATTCTGTCTGGGATGGATCAGGGCCTTATTACCTTAGCCATTTTTGTCGACCTGGCCAAAGTCTTCGACAGTGCTGCCCACCGCCTTCTCCTCACCAAGCTTGCTGCAGCAGGGCTCTCCATCCCTGCCACTAATTGGTTCCACTCCTACCTTGAAGGCAGGACTCAGTCAGTTAGCAGTGGTAATTCCACTTCCCCCCACCCTTCCAATCAGTATCAGTGTCCCCCAAGGCTCTGTCCTTGGTCCAATATTCTTTTTAATTTTCTTAAATGACCTCCCTGCTGCCTGCACTTCAGCACCCATTCATATGTACGCTGACAGTACAGTCCTGTTTGCCTCTGGCCCCTCTCCCTCTGATTTTCTGCCCGGTCTTCAACTGGACTTTGATAACATTCAGCACTAGTTCCATACAAATCAGCTGGCTCTAAACACAAAGAAAACAGTCTCCATGACCTTTGGCTCGAGGCAAAAACTCACTAAGCTTGCTGCCCCCCTTTCCGTGCCCTGGGTGGGTTTGCCATTGAAGTTGTCCCATCTTTGAAATACCTTGGGGTCTGGCTAGACAGTCACCTCAACTTTTCTGAACATGTGGATACCATTCGCAAAAAAATCCATCCCAAACTCTTGAGTGCTTTATCACAACCGGTGCTACTTTCCACTGCAGGCCCACAGAGCTGTTGTTCGGAAAATGATTCTACGTCTATTTGACTATGGAGACATTGTCTATAGTGCTGTTTCTAAATCCACCCTGTCCAGACTGGACCCACTCTACCACCCCTTCTGCTGCTTTGCTCTGGATGCTGTGCCTCGAACTCACCACTGCTCTCTTTATGCTTCCCTTTCTTACCATTCACTTGAGGGCAGACATCTGGCCCATTGCGCTACTTTTATAGCCAAATACTGGCTGGGCTCTCTCCCTTCCTACCTTTCCTCCACCATCTCCCTTCCCCTATACCCTTTGCAGCTCTGCTTTCTGCTCCCTTGCTCTGCCACCCAGGTCCTCCTTGGCTGGCCAAGCTGCATTTTCCTACCGCTTCCCCAAACTCTGGAACTCACTCCCATTACACATCCGGTTCACTTCACCCTCTTCCTCTCTTGCCCTCCTGTCTTAACTCACCACTCCCTCTTGTACCTGCTAATGATATCCCTATTCGTCTACATGCACTGATTCAGCCTGGATGGTATGCATATGTTTTACCTGAATTACCTCTCTAGTGTACTTATGGGTTTTTGTTTACACATATATGTAATTATCTGTATATTACCTGTATATTCTTCTATACTTGTATATTTGTTTCCTATATTTACTGTATACCGTATTTTAAAGCTATTGTAATCCCCACTTCCCCTCCCCCCAGGACACATCTGGAAACAAGCTATTGCAGCTCAGCATGCCTTTCCTGGTAAACTCTTCAAACAAACAAACAAAGAAATGAATAAAAACAAGTAACTTGCACAGGGTCAGGGAAGAGGCAGCGTACTCAAGCCAGTCTACAAAAAAAATAACTTTATTAAGTTATTAAATAACTGACATGTAATATAAAAAATAAAGTGCAAAAGAGTGAAAAGCTGAACCTAGCCAGTGTCAGAGCCCCCGGACGGCAGCTGACTGGACTCCCGGACATTTGTGTTGCAGTGACACTTCTACAGTGGGTGGAATCTTGATGCTGGTATGCCTGTCTTTACATGCTCATTTTTAAAGCTATACTGTCCACTAATTAGTAGTGTTTCAACCAAGAGGCATCACCCAGAAATCTAAAAATAGTGCAAATGTCAAAACGTGCAAACTGCATAAGTCTCAAAATATAAATCAACAAATTCATGACACATTTTCATAGTTCATACATGTTACAGACCACATTAGTAATTCAAAACGTGACATGTACACTAAGTTAAAACACTGTTTAGGTTGAACCAAAGTGTCTTGTTGAGGTCCTAAAAGAGCAATCAGTATCACGTGAGAAGAAAGAGATGGACAATTGATGGATAGGCGGTAACAAGGGTGGGTAAATGTGATAATGTTTGAACAAATAAACGTTATTTTCCCCTGTATGTATAACTGTCTTATATAAGTGTATGATGTATCTGTTGTGTATCAACTATTGAACCTTGACCTTATCAGGTCCATCTTGTAAATGAGTCTTGCTCAATGATGTTCGCCTGAATAAATAAAGATTTGATTGATTGATTGATAAATAAAATGATGTAAAGAGGTAAATGTGAAACAGAAAATATGAGGAAGAGGAAAAGGAGGAAGGGGCAAGACATAAACAGAGTATGAGAAATTATATTTGGAAAGTAAAGGGAAAGGGGATACGTGGTTAAGGAGGGAAGATGATGAAAAGAAACAATGGAGAGGAAACAGTGAAGGGGAGTGGGAGCAAAAGTAAGAAGATACTGTAGTTGTGAAAACAAGGAAGGAAAATGGGAAAAGGTAAGCACAAGGATGGCAGAGTTTGTGCTGAGAAATAACAATTAAATCAATACTATATTTAGGTATATACTGTTGAAGAAAAAACAGACATAGAAACTGCATCAGTGGGAACAGAAAAACATTAGTGTTTATATTAATCTTGATGTCCAAATAAAAGAAATTGCATCAAACTGTAGTCGGCCAGCTGAAAATAACAAGAGAAAAAGAAACAATAATGAAATCAATTTGACAGGTTCATATCAATTGTGCCATTCAAAGGAATGGTGCAAAATCAATGACATCATTTAATCCATTAGGTTTCAAAGTTGCCAGCCTGTGAATCCATCTTGATTCGTTTAGCACTAATGTGTGCAATCTGTCACCTCCCCTTGGGTTGACAGCAACATGTTCTAGTATAGTAAATTGTGACTGTGGGTCACAGTCACGTGTCAGTTAGAAGTGGTGTAGCAGGGCATTTTCTAACTTTGCACCTCTTATTGCAGGCTACGCTCTATGGGATACAGGGTACTGTATGTGCAAGAGGCACGTACACGGCCCAAGGAGCTCCACACCCGCAGAAAGGTGCACGGGGCATGGCATTCACTTCAGTCAGCCATGCAGGGTGCCTGTCCATGACCCTGACCCTGCGGTGCGCTGGAGTGGGAGGCAGATCAGTGGACACAGGTGGGCATCTGCTCAGATGACCATCTTGGTCTGGCACTGGATCCCTTGCTTTGCACAGAGCAGGGTATTGTGGGATGGTGCAAGACCCAAAATGTACAATTCCATGGCAAATGCCGAAATGGACACCCCCAGTCCTTTCACCTGACCGGAGGCCTCGGGCGGCATGGCAGGTGGCAGTGTTTACCCACCATGGACCCTTGGATGTACATTGTGGAGGGGGGGGTGCAGTGACTATGGCATGGTCCCTGCCCACATACCCTGCCCTTGCCTGACAATCTGTGCCATTCATGAAGGCGCAGAGTGTCCGGGCGGCGTCATAGGAGCAAACGCCTTGTGACACTCCCCAGACCATCTGCACACATAGCAGCGCAAACGGTGGGGGGGGAATTGAGCATGGAAGAGGCACACACCTCATTACTGCATGCTGTGCACTATTCTCGATCATAGGGTTGCGTACACACTGCAGACACATGGCGTGTGGGCATTTATATTTTTCATGCACAGCTCCGGTTAAATTTTTGCTGTCTGATCTTGAGAAACCATCCCTGAGAACAGCGGCCTTTCAAGCAGGATTGTTTTGTAATCCAAGTATGCTGTGAAATTTCAGGATGAATCTTGAGACACTTCTTAATAATACTTCAATAATAATACTTTATTTATAATGTGCCTTTCTAAAAATCAAGGCGCCTTTCCAGTAAGAATGAAATAAAAGAGGATACAATAAAACAGTAAAATACAGGGTTTCACAAAATTCAAATAAAAATAGCATCATACAGGGTAGGCTTGATGCCACAAATGGGTCTTTAGGGCCTGCTTAAATCCCTCCATGGTTGCGCATGCCCGTAGCTGATGGGGTAGAGAATTCCAAAGGGCTGGGACCATGTACATAAATGCACGGGCCCCCGAAGATTTTAAAGAAACCTTTGGAATCTCTAGCAACCCCTCATCAGCCGAGCGGAGTGATCGCCTGGAGTAGTAAGGAACCACAAGCTCTTTCAGGTAGTCCGGGCCCAGTCTTTGTAGGGCTTTATAAGTCAGAAGTCTGACTTTAAAGGTGATCCGCCACTGCACCGGCAGCCAGTGCAGTTCATGCAGCACCGGAGAGATGTGACAAGTCCGGGGAGTTACCGTTAATAACCAGGCCACAGCGTTCTGCACCAGCTGCAAGCAGCGGATATCAACCCCAAGTAACCCTAGATAAAGGGAGTTGCAATAATCGAGGCACGAGGTCACAAAGGCGTGTGGACCAAGGTAGGCAGGTCACTGGATGGAACTAGGTGCTTAACCATGGAGATGGTCCTCAGATGATAAAAGGAAGATTAGATGACTGCCAACACCTGTGATCGCAGTGTTAGCCCATTGTTAAAAATCACCCCCAGGTTTTGCACCCATTCAGAGGTAAGGAGCTGGGAGCCTCCAAGAAAAAGTACCGAGGGCAAACCTGCTCCGAACCCCTCTATCCGATGACCCAGGTCCACAACCATCACCTCAGTCTTCTCCAAGTTTAACCCCAACCAGCTCAAATTCATCCATCTCTGGATTTCAGTGAGGCAGTTGTTAAATACCGAGAGAGCTCTATCCTGGTCAGGTGCAAAAGATAGGTAGAGCTGTGAAACCTCAGCCCATACCTTCTTACAATGTCTCTGAGGGGAAGCATGTACACTGCGAACAACATGGGGGAGAACACCGAACCCTGAAGGTACCCCACATGACAGAGAGACTGGGCCAGAGGAATAAATCCCTGACACCACCTTCTGATTTCTGCCAGAGAGGAAATATTTAAACCACCTGAGGACTGTATTAGACAGGCCACAGATGAACCTCAGGCATTCGAGAAGGACCCCATGGTCCACAGTGTCAAATGCTGATGAGAGATCCAGAAGAACCAGAATGGAACGGCTCTTCCGATCTCTCGCCATCAGGAGATCATTGAGCACCCGAACCAGCGCAGTCTCAGTACTGTGCCTCTTTCAGAAACCAGATTGGAGAGATTCACAGATGTCATGGATGGTCAAATGGTTCTCCGGTTGTAGGGCCACTACTTTCTCAACCACCTTCCCCATAAAAGGAAGGTTAGAGATTGGTCTGTAGTTGGCAGGGTAGTCTGGGTCCAGAGAAGCTTTCTTCAGGAGGTGTGTTACCACTGCCTCCTTCAGGGAGTTGGGAAACTCACCCATCTCCAGGGAGCACCAGACTATCCATGCTAGGACCAGGCTGATGGTATCACAACAACCCATAATTAGGGTAGTTGGGCCCAGATCCAAACTACAGCATGTAGGGTGCATACCCTGGACAATCTGCATGACATCAATGAACTCTAGCTGGTCAAAGGTACTCCAGGAGAACTGAAGGACAATGACTGAGCGCTGATCCATAACATCTCCCATAGAGTGTGCTGGTTGGAGCACCACCCTGATGTCAGCCACCTTAGCCGCAAAGAATCGAGCGAGCTCTTCACACTCCACTTGTGAAAAGGCTCTTTGAACCTGCAGGCAGGCCGGGTTGCACAGTCTGTCTACAGTTCAAAAGAGCTGAGCTGGTCGGTTCTGAGCAGCCGCAATCTCCCGGACAGAAACTCTGCCTTCTTACGGGTGATTGCAGATTGATAGACTTGATAATGTTCCATCAATCTAAGGTAGTCGGCATCTAGGGTGGATTTTCACCAGCAACGCTCTAGTCTTCGTCCTTGTCGCCACATCTCCCTCAAGGTCCCATCAATCCAGGAGGACCAAGGGTGAAGGGAGAGAGAATGAACATGGATGGGAGCAATGGCATCCAGAGCTGTAGAGATGGCCTTATTATAAGGTAAAATCAAGGCATCTGGGTCACTGTTTATTCCATAGCACCAATAGGTCAAGTGCCACCGCCAAGCTTTCAGAGCTTACATCTCATAAAGGGCAGTACCTGACCATCTCCACAGGGGTAGGCCTATGAAGGGGGGGCACAGAAACTGAACCTCACCGTGTAATGATTGGACCAACTGACCGATTCCACCCCCAGATCGAAAGCTTCGATCCCCAGTAGGAAGACTAGGTCAGGAGAGTGACCATGTTTGTGAGTGGCAGAAGTAACAACTTGTGTAAGGCCCAGAGATGTCATCAACTGGAGTAAGTGTTGTCCAAATTGCGAGAGTTCGTCATCAACCCAGGCATTGAAGTTGCGCAGGACCATCAGCCTGGGCAACTCAAATGCTGTGTTGATCACGAAATCCACTACTTCCTGAAGGAAACACTTCTGATCTCATGGTGGACGGTAGATGAGAGCAATCCTACAGTCTACACCTGCCACTATGGTACACTCAAATGACCCAGCCCCTCAACTGATATACTCATGAGGCTCAGTTCGATCTTGAAACAGACCACACCCCGTGATCCAGTCTCGAGCGATGTAACACCAAGTGCCTGGCTGGAATAGTGGTCTCTAATATGGGACTGGCATTCTCATCCAGCCAGGTCTCGGTGATGCACGCCAGATCCACCAATCCAACAAGATCTGCAATAATTGCAGTCTTATTTTTGATAGATCTGGCATTACATAACACCGCCTGAGTTGGACGGGCTTCCAGGACTGCCCAAGCTACCTGCCCACCAATATTGGTTGTGCCCATGGGTATGGAAACTAGGCATGGCTGACCATGATACCGATTCCATTTCACCCCAGGGCATCTTCTGGGCTTCACTACCCTGATATGATAGCCCCACTCATTCATCCTCCACCATTCACACCCCCGACCCCTCCCACACCCCCCCCCCGCGGGCAATGCCCAGTGCTCTTCAGCACTGGTAAGTTGGAAACTGCAATGGGGGAGGGATAAAAGGGTGGAGGGCGTGATGGGTGGAGGACGAATAGTGGTCGACCATGGGGGCAGGCTTCATACACATATTAATAAACCCAAACAGAAACAAAACTCACCAAGCCCACCCAAAAAGTGAAAAAAACCCAACTAATTAACTAACCTAAACTCACAGTAATAAAATAAAACCAAATAAAGTACTCTCTCAACTCTCACTTGAGGAAGAAAGAAAGAAAGAAAGAAAGAAGGAAGGAAGGAAGGAAGGAAGGAAGGAAGGAAGGAAGGAAGGAAGGAAGGAAGGAAAGAAAGAAAGAAAAAACAAAACAACCCCCAACCAAACAACACCCTTAAACTAAAAACTTAAAATCACACAATAAATACAACTCTTAAGTACACCCCAATAACTTGAAATGCACTAAAAACAAATAATTTAAAATAAAATAAAAATGGAAATGGCGCTGTCTAAGGGTCCAGGAAAACAATTTGGAAAATGCAAGAGACCAGTCATATAATAATAAGTGGATTCCTTGATGCGAAACTCAAACTGAAAAAAATTAATATAAAATAACAGAAAATATAAAAAACTTAAATCCACGGAAGATTATCCAAAGTTTTGGTATTGGATAACAGATTACAGTATGCTGTTAAGAGATGTAGGTAGCCAGACTTGAATCTTACAGGGTTCTGCTTACACTCAGAAATGTTCCAAGTCAACTAAGTTGCCAGCGCTCCCAGGAAAGACCCAGCAACAAACACCAATCACTGCAGCACAGAAACAGATATTGGACTGTATAAACTTGCACGACTGAAGTGGATGTTATGACTAACAAATGGATGTTATGACTAACAAATGGATGTTGCCTGACATGTTTCATGTAACATAACTTTAGGAAGAGGTACTGTAACTTCTCAACCAGTGATTGTACGTACCGATGACTGTTGCCACCCTTATTGCCACACGGTATCTGGAACGTGCATACTCTGTAGAGGCCTGAAGAGATTGACATGACAAATAATTGTATGAAACTGAAATTGTAATCTTAGACTCAGTGTAACTGGACTGCGCACTTAGACCAAACTGCACTTAACAGGACAACTTTGTAAACAGGGCTGCTAAAGTCCTAACAGAGTTCAATCCTGTTGAAAAATAAAGATTCTACATTCTACAACTAAAGTTATCACAAGCTCCATCTTGAATTTCCCTGCTGAAAAGTTATGTCTATGTTCAATAAAAAGTTTTTACATTGTCAACTGTTGCTTTCTTTTCTTATTTGCAATTATTTTACAATACTCTGTTTAGTCTGTACACTTGTTGATCTCCTTTCCCGATGTATACTGTTTTGCCATACATTTTGTTCTGTTAACTTGTTGTATTATGCTGCTGACGTGGAACCTTTGTAAAAGAGCTCTAAACTCAAAGGTATCTGTAATCCAAAATCTAAACAAGTAAATACAAATGTCTTTATCTTTGTTATACCAGTGGACTTTCAGATGCTGAGGTACTTTTATTTATTGTGGATTAATTGTTGTCTGAAGTTGTTTTGCTTTGTGTTTTTTTTTTTTATTTTGTAATGACTTTTAAGTAGAGCAAATAAACTAAAGTGAAACATAGTCCCATTGCCCTCACATGTTCTTGTAACCTGTCTTTAACCTTTCTAATGGCCTTTCCCACATAAATTTTAAGGCGGGGCACCGAGATGCATATACCACATACTTAGTGTTACAAGTGGCATGCTGACTTTGTAGGTATAGTTCCCCATCACTACCAGGCATATTAAACTTGTTGCCCATGACTGCATATCCACAAATGCTACAGTGGTGTCATTTAACATGCCATCTACAGTGGTTGCTGTTCCCATTTCCAGCCAGGTATCCTGGTGTTGTTCAGGTTTAAGGTGGGAGTAGTGGACCAAGTTGTCTCCAAGATTTCTCTCCCTAGACAAGGTAATACGGGAATTAGTTCCAATGGCCTTAGGTACCTACATGGAATTTTACGGCAGATGGGGACAGCCAGGCCCATCTACTCTGCCCATATTTCCTATTCCCTACCCCCCCCCCACCTTTGTGAGCTCTGAATTGGGCCTTATTTTAGTTGCCAGTTCTTAGAAACTATTTTTTGTATAGAGGGTGCCCACTCATTATACTTAACCACTAATGAAACTGGTCTTTCCTGGGGTTTCATTCTGGTCTTGCGGGTCAGTGGTGCAGTATTGTGGCCCTGTAATGACTTCCAACTCTGTGCTACTTTTACTATGGAGATCTGTATGAACTCTCCCTTATTACCACCACTCTCACTCTATGTGGCTTTTTCCTTTCTACTCTGTGGCAGGTCAGGTGTGGTTGGGCAATATTTATGGATATAGTTTCCAAAAAATGATCAGAAAATTCCACAATTTTCCAAAGTCTCATGAAACTCAACTTTTAAGTACTGATCTTATTTTGCATATTTTGGCTGCTGATAACTCGGCCATCATTGAGGCAGAAGAATAGAAAATTACACACAGCCTTCCGTTCAGGCCTGTGAATCTGCCAAACTTGGTGATATTGTATTCTCTAGTTTTAAATGTTAAAGTGGCTTAACATTTCTCAGTTTAAGTACTTGTAGAACTTCATTAACAATGTATGAATGTTTGGTTGTGTATAACTCAGCTCCTTTTGCAAACAGAGATCTGAAACTTGGACACACACACACATGCTGAATGGGCACCCAATGTGCCTCATTTAGTGACATTTAGATAAGTAATTTTAAAATTAGACAGAATGGAAAATAAAATTTGGTAAAATGCACATTTTGTGGAAGTAGAATTTCACCAGAATTCCACTGGCATAAGGTAAATTTCAACCAATCCCATGCCTGCTTTGTGTGTATCCCGGCTGCAGAGTATCACACCCCAGTAGCAGTCCTCACCACATGACATCCAGTGCCTCTTTGTGCCGCTTTCAATGAGTGAAGAGCAGGAGGCTTTTTTTGGGGGGGGGGGAGACTGTGCCTGTCACCGGGCATCCAATTTGGATACATAGTTCAGCTGTTCATTAAAAAAAAAACTTTTGTGAAGCTCCACTACTCTCCATTCCAGCATTTGGGGCTGGAAGCATGGTAAGAGGAAGCAGCTGACCACCCATGGACCCAGGGTGGCAGCACAGAATATTCATAGCTGTGAATGCCTGGTAGCATGCCCCAGCCACCCTTGCTCACTTTCAACCTGTCTGTCCATGTAGTTGCTCAGGCAGCTCAAGACTGGGTATGAAGGGGGTTCCACTCATCAATAATAGTGCTGGACCTTGTTTTTTTGTTTTTTTACTTATATTTTATTGTTCTGACATAAAACAACACAGTACAGTGATAGTCATGGCAGACATATACATGCTACGTTCAAATCCACCCAGTGGAACTGAGTGCTAATAATCTAACCAATCTAGTGTAATACATTCGAGGGTAAATCAGTATGGTAGAATATTTAAAACATAATCATTCTAGATAGCTGCATGCTGCAAGAAGTTGCTGGTCTTTTGAAAACTAGTGAAAAACTCCTCCAACGTACATTTTAGAATGTATTGTTAAAATTGATAGGACCCCATACCATGCATTCCTCAAGTATAATATATGTAGTGCTTCCTGGACCTTGCTTTTATAGTGAAACAAAAATGTTTATACAGCAATCCATTTTATACGTGCAATGCCACACTCCAGGGTTAGCGTTAAATCATGTTCATGTACTTCTCAGGGTGTATGGCATCTGGCTATACTGTGGGCCTCACAGTGTCCTGGGATAGGCATCAAAATGCTTTAACTCTCACCAAGTGTTATTGTTTTTGTTAACTTCAGCTTGATCAGTTTCTAATGGAGAATGACACTACTGGGTACACTGAATCCATTGGGAAAGGATGATCCTGAGGAGTGTGTATGTCAGTGCCTGGCAGGAACAGATTAACCTCAGGTTCCCAGAGTTTCTAATACAGGCAGTATTCTTCTCCATAGCATCATTGTTCATAACACATATTGGTTTCACTTCCGGTTAAACAAGGCTGCAACCATTTCTCAAATTAATATTGAATGCTGCAGCGGTGTGAAAGGCCTGCAGTGAACACAATGGATCCTTTTATCATTTTTAATCTGGCAGTTCCTATGTTTCTGTGTTACAATTCAGAGGACTGTGGGTGTCTTTATCCAGTGAGGGAAATGAAAAGAAAAATTAACTGGGAGGACACTACCTTTGGAGTAGGACGTATCATCTCCGACAGGAGTCCAGCGGTTTGTTTCCCCATAAAATATAACATCTTTACACTTTATTTGATCTCTAGTAAGCATTAAGGAGCTATGTTTTGGACAGCAGCAGTGCATTCCTGCATTTTTCAGTAACAGTGTCAGACTTTTAATTTCTCTCCCCAAACCAAGTTCATGTGCACCCCTCCACCCGCCATCACCACTGATTAGAATGCACATTTTCATAGCTTGATTGCATCCATTCTTAGCTGCAGAACTGGGGGCTGTATTTTGTCACCGAGCAGACTGATGCAGCATGGAAGTCTAGTGGTTAAAGCCATGAATTAATAAAAAAAAAGATCCCTCCTTCAAATTCCAGTAGATGTGTGACCTTGAGCAAGACATTTAACTTTCCTGTGCTTCATTTCACCCAGTAATAAACTTCAGTCAGAGCAACAACCACCACAAGAAATGACATGCTGCATCTCATTTGGGCCGCTCTGGGTAAATAAATTGTAAGTATAATGCGCTAGAACAATGTGAATCAACCAAAAGCTCATAGAGGAAGTGATGAATTGTATCCTTCTCATCTTGTGTGGAATATCATGTAGAAAACCAAAATGAAAGCTGCTGGCAAGAATTCCCTTTATTTCTAGTGCTCCAGTTGAAATACACATCCTACCACCAATAAAACTACAACTCAGCAGCACACTGGCTCGCCACACAAGTCCGAAAGCATGGAGATGACACCTAGCCCGTTCTTGGAACAGGACTTCGAGATCTGTGTTTGGACTCCTGTAAGTTTGTGAAGATGCTCCCAGGCCTAAAATATAAAAACTGAAATGTAAGACTAGGTGTGCTATACAGGTATAGGAAAAGTAACCTGAGGCAGGCTAGAAAACAAATTATCAATGCGCTGGTGGGTTCCTTTTTTGACTGTGGTGATCTGACTTGTGGTGGGGGGGGGATATCCAGGAAGGTACTGTACAAACTGCATATGGTACACAACAGATTTGCCTGGTATATCCTAGACATCCCCTGGGAAACCACCACTGCTTTCTTTACAGATCTTTGGGCTGGTTAAGTTTATCTGAGCACAGAAATTTACATGTTCTTGGGGGTACTGTGGAGCCCGAGCAGACCAGGCATACTGTAAATCAGCTCTGCACATTGCGATTTTGAAAAATGATAAAAGTTCACAATTTGAAATTCAACATAAGTTATATGCAGATTATTGGAAAGAGTAAAGCAAGAAGAACAAAATGGGTGATCCTCATCGTGATCAAGGACAAACTGACTCGGAAAAAGGGAAAACAAGCAGCTGTGGGCCTGTTGACATGACCAGTACCTATAGCTGAAGCAGATTCTGGCCAGGGTTCTGAGACTGAAACTGTGCAATCTCTAGGGACTAAAATGCAATGACTGAGTTCTTCGGTCTCTGACCTGAGTCAAAAAATGGATGCCTTCAATACCAGAGTAGTCGTATTGGAAACGACAGTAGACACCATCAAAATAGAAATGATTGAAGTAAAAAAAAAAAATGGCTGTTGAGGTGACCAGAGTGACTGCCATAATGCTGAAAGAGGAGCAACATTTCAGGGCACGACTTGAAACCCTGGAGAACCAGATATGGGCAGCTAACCTTAGAATCCTAGGCCTTCTTGAGGAAATCAAAGGGGATCATCTCGTTATGTTCGTTAAGGACTGGTTTGCCGAAAAACTCCAAACAGAAGAGGACCCAGATCGATTCCAAATCCAGAAGGCATACCGCATCACATTACATGGTTGAACGGAGGCTTTAAGCAATCCTCGTACTCTCCTAGTGGTTACTGCAGGAATGGGGGAACGAGATCGTATCCTAGCACTGGCAAGGAAATGCAGCTCAATTAACCAAGATGGTCACACTATACACATATTTCCCAACATCAGTTATTCAATGAGGCAATGGAGGAAGAAATTTGATGGGACTTGTCGTATCCTGAGGGAGGCTAACATACTCCATTCCATCGTCTTCCCTGCCAGGCTGCACATTATATATCTGGGCAGGGTCTGGGCCTACTTGGATCCTGTGGTGGACGATCAGTGGGCTAAGAGAGTGCAAGAGGAACTCCGGCGGAGAAATGCAGTGGACGAAAATAAAGACGATGATGGTTTCAGCTTGCCTACCTGAGAGCTTTCACTGTTTTTCCCCTTACTGGACCTTGTGTATAAAACTGTCCCTGTAGGTGCAAAAGGTACTTTTTCCTTATCGCGTATGTTGGACTTAAGCGATCACAGTATCTGAAGGTACTGTCTATTCCCCTGGTTAGACCTCCCATTTTGGAGGCTACAAGTTTGCTTATTCTGCTTGTTATTTTTCCTACAGGGTGATCAGAGACTATATTGCTCATGTTTATCGATTATTACTGTCAGGGGATCAAAGTTTGTTTGCTGGATTTTTTTTATTGAATATTACAGTGTGTGTTATTAAATCAAATGTAGTACAAGAATTCAGGAGACTAGCACGTCAAAATGTTCCCCCGGTGGGGTAGTTCTTTGAGGGAGATTATACTAGTCATTTCATTAAGGGTACAGCCATGCTGCTTATGGGCTCCTTCTCAGTTAATTAATCTAACTTTAGCTTTATTACTTATATGATTGTTGTGATTTTCCCCCGATGCTGTATCACTAATATGATAGATACAATAATTTTTCCTATGATTAATGGGCTGATGCCCTTGTGGTAATGCATCATTCTGGACTGTAGATCATATGGAATGGAATAGAATTTATTGTGTATCAGTTGCAAAACTAATGAAAATAAAGTATAAAAAAAAATAAATTTACATGTTTTTCATCTGATTTATCAAAGCTTTTCTCAAACAAATTCTCCATACTTATTCAACATATTTCAAAAACATACAGTAAAACTGGTTTCAGGACAAATGGCAACACGACAAAGCGTGAGAGGCGCGAAAACGTTTGGTTGTTTCTTTGAGGGTGGGGGTGGATCTACACGCCTGCTGCACTTTGAATGTTTGGATTTCCTTAGCAATTTTCCAATAAATGGCGCTTTAACTTCAACAACGGATTGCTCCTGAATATTTGTGGTGACTGGGAAGCCGAGTTCCTCTGGTTCTGTGAGTAACATTAAACTTAATGCCCCAGTCTTAAAAACCTCCAGAGGTAACTCTTCTATTTATTGCAAGGGCCCAAGAGCCTGGAATGCATTACCACAATTTTAAATAAAAAAAAAAAATAATAATAATTCACAAGGAAAAGTTTAATGGTCCTCAGTTAAATGATGGTTCTTGCGCGAAGTCAGTTCACCAAAGGGATGCTGTAACTATATGGAAAGTGGTTAAGTGACCCTTAGAGTGTTTATAGCCGGGTGTTAGTCAGAACTTACTATTGTCTTTTTGAGAAATGTGACTGGGAAACCATTGACTGGGGTCATCTATCAACTTACACCAAGTTTTCCACAGTTTTAGGATTAACCTATTGAACTGTTTTTTTTTCCCCTTACTGCAATATGTAAATATTATTATACGTGTTTGTTACATGTCTTGATTGCAACCCTTTGTCATGTAAAACATAGAAGCATAACATAGAAACATAGACTTTGACGGCAGATAAGGACCACTTGGCTCACCCAGTCTGCCCATTTCCCTACCTGTTTGATAAGCTGCAGATCCCAGTTAACCAACAGCCTACTTCTTCCTACCCTCCACCAGAATTGCTTTATGTCTGTCCCATGCATTCTTGAATTCCTCCACTGCTTTTGACCCCATGACCTCCTCAGGAAGGCCGTTCCATGCGTCCTCCACCCTCTCCATGAAAAAATATTTCCTCATGTTGCCCCTGAGCCATCCTCCTCCTCTATCTTCAAATTGTGCCCCTTGTTCTTGCACTTCTCTTTTTCTGAAAGATGCTACCCTCTTGGACTTTGTTAATTCCCTTGAAGTACTTGAAAGTTTCTATCATATCCCCCCCTCTCCCTCCTTTCCTCGAGGGTATACATATTAAGCTCCTTTCATCTCTCTTCATATGGCTTCTGGTGTAAACCCTGCACCATTTTAGTTGTCCTCCTTTGGACTACCTCCATCCTGTCTATGCTGTTGCAGAGATGGGGTCTCCAGAACTGCACGCAGTACTCCAGATGTGGTCTCACTAACTGTCTGTACAGAGGGATAACAACTTCCTGTTTTCTACTGGTGATGCCTCTCCCTATGCATCCCAGTATCCCTACAGCCCTCCTCACTGCCTTCTCACATTGCTTGCCTACCTTTAGGTCATCTGATATGACTACCTCCAGGTCCCTTTCCATTTTTGTTGTTGTTAGTACCCCCCTTCCATTGTGTACTCTGGGTTTTTGTTTCCCAGGTGCATTACTTTGTACTTCTTTGCACTGAATCTAAGCTGCCATACATTTGACCATTCCTCCAACCTTGCCAAGTCCCTTCTCATCCTTTCCACCCCCCCTCCCTTGTGTATCAACCCTGTTGCAGATCTTTGTGTTGTCTGCAAAGAGGCATACTTTTTCTTCCAGTCGCTCCTCAATGTCACTTATAAACACATTAAAAATGACTGGTCCCAGTACTGAACCCTGTGGTACCCTGCTAGTAACCCCCTTTTCTTCAGAGAGGACTCCGTTTACAATTACCCTCTGTGTTCTGTTGTCCAGACAAGTTTTTACCCAGATTACCACCCTGGGACCCACTCCCAGGCTGGCTAACTTGTTTATTAATCTTTTGTGTGGGACTGTGTCAAATGCCTTGCTAAAGTCTAAGTAAGCCATGTCCATGGCCCCTCCCTGATTGACTACTTTGGTCACCCAGTCAAAGAAATCTATCAGATTTGTCTGACATGATCTTCCTGCTGTGAATCCATGCTGCAGTAGTTCCTGTGCCCCACTGGCCTCTAGGTACTCAACAATTCTTTCTTTCAGAAGTGATTATAGTAACATGTATGTTACTATGCCGCACGCATTCCCTTTTTATGTATCTTCACACTCTTTGTAACATCATAACCACGCGTATGAATGACGAACCCCATTGAAAGTGAGCCATGGCTTAGTTGGGTACATCCTTTTCATGATTGCAAGAATAAACTGTTTGTACTACCACTACTACTAAGATCTGAAGATGCTGCATGAGTTTTGTATTTTCTTTCTACGGAGAACAGCCCATGTACAATTGCTAAACGTCTGTTCTGAGGTTCCGGTTACCTCACTGAGGAAACAACTGAATGCAAACTGTTACAAGAATGTTACTAGAGAGGCTGCCCCGATGACCCAGCATCAGCATGTTGCACTGCTGGGCAGGCAGCTCGGGTTTGGCAATGGACTCAGGTCACCACGTCGGGAGGCAAGCCATGCTGTAGGCAGCGGTTGAAGAACAGTGCGTCTCAGTTGGGGAGGGTTAGCAGTTGGTTTCGATGCACAGCAACTTTTGTGGGTGGGCTAGGGAACTTGCTCCTTCCGCAGGAATTAAACTGCATTGCCAAGGCTGACTAGGCATGGCCCACAACAAATGGAGGGGGTTGTCAGAGTGGGGAAAATGTGGGGAAGTAAAACTCCCTGCCATCGAAATGACTGCATAAATTGCCTGAACAGGGTATATCCCTGGTAACAGAGAATATGCCTGAGGCAATGGTAGGGCTGGGGATAAAAGTCTATGTTCAACAAAATAAAGAATGTTACTATAGGAAGATACTGCATATTTTATTTATTTATTGAATTTTGTTGACAGGGTAAACCCACTGGGCCTCAGATAGTACCTTTTTCAGATGCGACCTGGAATTAATTACAGAAAAGATACATCAGTAATAACATTTACAGAGAAGACCTGGACAAATAAATACAGTGGCAACACGTTAGGTTATAGAGACACTGCACATTTGTATGAAACAACAACAATACCATAAGACTCTATATGAGAGTTACATAAGTGCACAAAGAGTTGATGTTTTCATCTCAGCGTATACAGAGGCAAATAAGGGCAGTTTTGTCACAAGCCATTTGTATAGTGGCGTTTCGTCCCGTCCCGGTAACAACTGCACTGATTTAGCTCTAGTAAATAAGCTTTTAAACCCTTCTTAAAACCCCCAAGAGAGTAGATTTTCTGCAGAGCATTTGGAAGGACATTCCAGACAGGGTGGATAGAGTTTGCAGAGGACCTACTGCCTGCTGAAGTTTTGACTTTAGGGACCTGGAGAAGCGTTCTGCCAGGTCAGCTTTCAAGGAGGCCATTGATGGTGGCAGAGACTAGAAGCTTTTCAAGGAAGTTTAAAAGCAGTGTGACATCTAATCTCCACATTGCACAATATTTTCCTCAACTTTTTTTCCTTTTTAATCAATTCCCTCTTAGAGGTTTCATTTTACACTGGTAGCCTTCAGTAACTGACTGGCCCTAGACAATCCAGCACAGATAAAATAGGCAGTAAACAAGGTCGAGTCAGGAGATGACCTTCCTGAAAAGGAAACAAAGTTAATGTTTAGTATTCCAGTACATTTTTGGAGATTAAAAATCAAGTCCCTCATTTAGTTATAAAACTGCAGAACTGTGTATTTATTTACAGTAAAATCCTCGATTAACAAGAATTTTATGTTGATTTGTGTGGGGGATTGGGGACAAAGAAGAGCAGAGGCAAAGTCACACAGGTTCTGCCATTTCAAAGACTTCTCATCAAAGGTTCCTTTCTCCCTCTCCAGCTCTTATCATAATCACTTATGGAGGCTCTGTTCTACTGTATCTTCCCTCTGGACTGGCTCTGATACACTACTTGCAGAATAGTAGCTGCCAGCAGAAAGGCATGCACTGAAATATTTGTCATCTCGCCGGTAGCATGTTCTCCGATGCTTTACAGGGGCATCCTGTCATGCACTGTATTTTTCCCCCGTTTATATTTACTTCCACCAGTGCCCCTCTTGCTGTTGCATCCTTCCTCCATCAGTGATACCAAGGTGAAGCCACAGACTAACCAATGAGGGGAGGTGCTGCTTTGCAAATACAATCGCCAATAGAGGGACAGCAACAGGATAGATTGCAGGGATCTGTTCATGAGGAATGAAAACACCGTAATCAGGGGCATGGATTGGAGTAGGTGGGGGGGGCAGAATGGAAGTTAGGAAGTACTTTTTTACAGAGAGGGTGGTGGATGCTTAGAATGGTCATCCAAAGCCAGTTGTAGAATCCACATCCATGAAAGGTTTTAGACAAGGATGGGATAGGCACATGGGGACAGTAAGACCTAAGCGGGGAGGATGGACAGCCTGGGAGGGCATTGAAAGGCAAACGGCCCAGTTACTGCAGTCTGATGTCAGACTTGATATGGAGTAGGAAACTGGCATGTTGGAGAGACTGAAGAATAGTTATCTGCCATCAGAATCTATGTATCTGTCACCAGTCAGATGCTAAGCTTATTATTTGCATGTTACATTACTCTTACCCTGGGCCAGTGCTGTGAGTCCCCATCCACCACCATATCTGGCTATGCATCCCACCCGTATACCTGGGCATCCATCCTCCCATCCCCCATCTGGGACTCCATCCTGACCCATTCTGGGGCATCATTACCACCCCTATGGAGTGTCAGCAATTCCAGCTCCACTCACATAACGTGCCCCATGTGAAAAGTTCCAACTTGAAGAATTACAAACCAGGGCACTGCAAAGTATAAAGTGCAATCTTCTTTATTTCTGTGCAAAACCAGTCGAAGGTGTTCCCATGCTGTGGATGGCTGCAGCTTGCTCTATGTTTTGCACTGAAATAAAAAAGATTGCACTTTGTACTTTCTGGTGCCCTGGTTTGTAATTCTTTATTTCCACCCCCATACCTAGGTTTCCTATCCCACCCCCATGCCTGGGTGTCAGTCCCATTCCTTACTTGGGTATCCATCCCACCTCATACCTTGGTTTTATCTCCACACTCATATCTAGGTTTCCATCCCATCCTCATACCTGGGCATCATTTCAGCCCCATACCCAAGTTTCTATCCTGCCAGTATAGCATGGTGTTAGTCCTGTCCTTTACCTGTGTATACATCCTATCGCCATACCTGGGCATTCATGCCATCACAATAATTGGCATCCATCCAACTTTTTTAGCTCATCACCCTGTGGCAGTTCCACGGGGTTGGTGTTTTGGGGAAATTACAGATCTTCTTCAAGGACATCTCTTGCAGCAGGACATATGTGTAGGAACATCCCGCCATTGGTTCCAGATCCACATGGAGGACTTTCACTAGCAGTTCACCTGTGAACCACCCATGATGATGTCACATGGTGTGCTATATTCTATATAAGTGTGAGCGGTCCCTGAACCTCCTCAGTTCTATTCCTGCCATCAAACTGCATGCCTCAGCTCTCAGAGGAGCCTTGCCATGGTCAACATGATAGTCCTCACCCTACTCTAAGTTGCTTTTGCGTCACTTGCAAAGTGCCACATCATTTGCTAACCATTTATGTCTTTGTCGGATGTGCTTTTCAGACGCTGTGCCTGTGGACAGAAGATCACTGTCAAAGATCTCCATGACGTCCATGCATGCTGCCTAGGGTCCACTCACGACACCCGTCAGTGTACCTCGTAGAAACGGTTCCATAAGGCTAGCCGTCGATGACGCCAAACATTAAGGGAATGTCTAATGGAACAGAAGATAAGCTGCAGGCTAAAAGCTCCCACATGTCGTCAACATTGTCCTTATGCTCTCATCACTCTAAATCTGGGGACAAATCATCAACAGAGAAACACCACCACCAGGAGAAACGTAAATCCTTCCATGAGCCGGGTAAATCTCCACGGCTCCTGTTGATGACTGCACCCTCATTGATGGAACAATCACAGTCACACAAGCTATGCTGAATATGCGGGCTGTTCTTTAAGCCCTTTTTACAAAGCTCTCCCAGTCGGGCAGGGCTCTGTTGATGGCCATGTGCTCTTAAGTGTCACAAAGCCCGTCAATGCTCCTGAAGATTGTCTGCACGGCCACTACGCTGGTATTGGAGCTTCTACCACTGCCTCCACCAACACGTTCTGCCCTTTAAAATGCTCCTTCTCACACTGTGGGAGCGGGCCAAAGCTGGTCTATAACCCCTTTCATCCCAGGGGGTGGCCATTCCCAACAAGGAGCTGACCTGCTCTCGTCGGTGCAGATGTTCCTGCCATTGATGACCACTGCTCAAGGCCTGCTTACAGGACCTCCATCTTCCTTGTCAACGAAGGGCCATCACTCACAGTTGGTACCTCAACCAACTCTGATTCCTTTGATCCTACTGTTAGGCCACCCTACAGGTTCATATACTACTTCACAAAAACAACCTCGAGTGGCTGTGGTGGATGTCCAGGCCTCGGTCCACACTATGCTGGATCTCACCCAGAAGATGGCAGGGGCAGCTACTGGGCCCATGTCGCCATAGCCTAGTCCTCCTCCCCACCACTCATGTTCCCAAGGGGCCTGTGGTTCTTCAGCCTCTGTGGCTCCCTGTCCAGATATGAACCTTGAGGAAGAAAAGTACAAACAAGACTTATACCATGAGGAGGATGAGGAGCTGGAGGTTTCTACCCCTTTCAGCTCCTCCACGATTTCTTCTCCATGGGAAGATACTGTACCATACCTCCCCTGCTCACCCCCAGATGAACCCTAAACATTACGGTCTGGACATTACCTCCAGATGACACGTGAATTTTGGTTGTGCCATACTGTAAGGCCTTTTGTCCTAACCTACCAGAGGTCCACCACCCTTCCTTTCCCTCTCCTTCAACTGCTAGGGACTCATTCCTACATGTGTGACCTGCTACAAGAGATATCCTCAAAGAGGATGGTACAGTTACATTGGCACTTACCATAACAGTAGATCTTCAAGAGAATCTCTTACAGCAGGTCATGCCGCCCTTCCTCCTTCCCCCGTGGCAGTGTGCCTTGCTGCATCCCACTCTATATGGGCATATCTTCTGTTCCACATACTTTTGGGGCAACTTCCTTTTCCTTCTTGGTTCTCTCGGAGCACCTTTACAGTGCGGTCACCGCACGCAGTCACTGTGGGGAAAAGAACTGATGAGGATCAGGGATTACCCACGCTTATTATAGGATACAGCATAGCACGTGATGTCGTAATGGGTGGTCCCCAGGGGAACTGCTGGGGAAAGTCCTCAGCGTGGATCTGGTGCCAATGGTGTGATGTTCCTATATGTGTGACCTACTGTAAGAGATTCTCTTGGAAGACCTACTGTTACGGTAAATGCCAATGTAACTGTACTTTTCTGTCTTGTGTTTCTTCAGTCAGGATTTACTTCCATTTCTTGTGATTGTCCTTTTCCACCTACAACTCACATTGCCATGTCTAGTGGCATTTCCTTCTTAAACTGTCCATTTTTTATTTGGAGGGGTGAATCACATGGTGATTTGTCAGCTGGAGAGGAGATTGAGAAGCACCTTTTATAAGAGATGAAACTGGCTGGAATAATTAGTTACACAGAAGATTCATTAATTCAGTTTCAATGCTCTGGGTTCCCCAGATAAACGGAATCAGCAAAAAAAAAAAAAAAGCCTTCATTTGAAATGGTTCTGCATATCATTTGTGCACCCCCACCCCATAAACTATAAAGGGTAACCCCTTGTTTGCATCCCTGAACTCTAGGGAACAGGATTATTTTAACCTAACCTTGTGATACATATAAAGTCTTAAAACACCTAAATTAAAGGGAACAGAAACAATGTTGTTTACATGTTTTAATATAATTGTAAATATGGACATGTGAGAAGTCTGTTTATAACCCCAGTGTATTGTTTTGTGTTTCTGTTTTATAACCCCAGTGAATTGTCTTGTGTTTTTGTTTTGAAATAGTCCCATGTTTTCCTTATTATGGGCCCTATTGTATTGTAGATTTTCCCCATCAAATATTCATTTTTCTAATTTATTTTTATTGCTTTTGATAAACATGACAAATAGCACATTCATCAAACAACACTGGTTACAGAGATTATCAAGGAGTAGAACACCAAGGAATTTACAGCAGTATAATACGCTCCATTCCTTGAATTACTACGTATGGGAATACAGCAAATTAAACAAAATTCAATACCAGTGTAAATCAGGTTAGCATGTGTAGCTGAGCTATGGATTATGGTCAAAAACTGAGTCCTTAAGAAATGGTGTAGTCTGCACCCCGTATATCATTCCAGGTGACATGATTCATGCTAGTCTGTATAATGTAATGCTTTGCATCATAGATGCTAACTGCAGTACAGATCCTGCAACTAAAGGCAACTTTACTAACATATCCTTAATCAGAATACTAATTGTAACACTTGATCAAAGAGCAAAAGTAGTTCATATTTGGGATAAACACATGACATCTAAACATTGTATATGAGAAGATAACTTGGGCTCACAGTAATGACAAAATTGGTCATTTGATAACCTAGACCAGTAAAAAAACACTCTCTTGTAATTATTATAAATCAACTAAGTTATATTATTTATTTTTTTATTTGTTCAGTTTGGACACACACCTTTGAGCCAGGGTAGCTCATTTACAAAGGTTCCTCATCGTGAGAAGATTACAGCAAATTTTACATACTACAGTGCTTACATGACATTACAGTAAATAACATTACAATAAATAACAGCTCTTTTACAATCAAAGCAGCACACAAGTGGCATTGTCAGGCTGAAGATCACACACTGTACGGGGAGCAGTCAGTGCAGGGGAACTATCAATTCCAGGATCATTGTCAGGTGCAGGGGAGGTGGCACATCCCAGTTGGGGATAGTTCAGTGACAGTTACAGTTGGCACTGGCGATAAGGACTTGTCATAAACCTCCCTTAAACTGACCGATTTGGTGAGGCTCAGGAGGGATTCTGATAGCTCATTCAACCACAGTGGTGCCCTAATGGCAAAGGAGCACATGGCTGGAGTTATTCTGTGAAAAAGAACATTAAGAGCATTTCTGGACACATTCCTGGTGGAATAAGGGTTAAGGACTGGACACAGGAAGTTCTGTAGCAATGGAAACATGTGACCTAGTGGAGCATTTTTGCCAAGGAGGCATATTTGGAATCTAATTCTATCCTGCAGAGAGTGCCAGTTTGTCGAGGAAGTAGAGGAAGCATGTGTGGGTAAGTCTATTGGCACCAAGAAGGAAATGACATGCCTTATTCGGAACTAATTTGACCCTATTAAGGACAGAGTCGGAGGCCATGCCATGTACTGTGATTCCATAGTCAATAATGAGGAGGATAGTACTGGTCACTGCTATACATCTGGCTTCCTGGGTGAGACTGTGCCTCTGTGTATTTAACGCCCCTAGTTTTTTATTGACCAAACTGATGATATTGTCTTCATGGGCATAAATGAAAGGGTATCATCAGTAGTGGCCCCTAGATATTTAAAGGTGCTGACCTCTTCCAGCGGAGCACCATTGTCATCTAAGATAGGGGATCAGCTTTTTATTAAGGAAGTATGCTAAACGGGTATCTGTGCTGGCATACTGAGTGGTGATCTCCAGGAAAACTTAGAGCTGTCTGGAGGTTCAGGAGGCAATGTGCGTAATTAGCACACTTAAACAATAAGTCACAAAGCAGTGGCCATCTTTTCTCCCACATTGCCACTGGAGACAGCCACGCTCACAGAAAGTATAATAAAGCAGCAGTACTATGAAAAAAAAAAATGGTGTATTTTTTGACAGTTTATTCCCTGTGCTCTGCTGATCATATATCTGGTACTCTTTCCTGCCGGCATTGTACTGTCACCGAGTAATTTGCTCAGTTATCCTCTGATTTTTTTTACATTTCTGTCATGAAGCATGCTGCACTGGAACCCCCTCTGCTGTCAACTGGACATCTGTGTGACTTTCAGGGACATCGGGAATGGTCAGCAGAGGGTACCACTGCTGTAGTCAAAAGACGCGATGTGACCTGAAGGATAAGCGCAGCTGAAAATTAGTCAGACACCATATTTATTGTAGCGCCACAACAATTTTAATAAATTGCAAATATCTAAAAAACTAAAGATGACTGAAAAAAATATTTGCAGGTATGGAAACTGGAACTTTGGCCACATGATTACAGCCAAAAAGCAGAATTTTGATAGATCACGTCCTGATTTGGCAGTACTGCTGCTTTAAATTATTTTGAATATTTAATGCCAGACCCTACCTGCATCTGCCCTCTGTGATGCAGTTTAAACCATTCTCAACCAGGCCCACCATCACACTCAACTAAAGAAATGCTTTGTGAGAAATTTGTGCAGATTCATATTAGGCTCAGTCCAAGCCACAGAGAGCACAAAAAAGTTTTTATACAGTCTTATCAGTCTTCTCTCTCAGATTCTTGGGACACATTTTGGGCATGAAAGTCAGACTTTATGGATTCCACCTTCTTACCTGCTTCTGTCGGGCTGGAGTAGACAAATGTTTTGCCCGCATAGTTTAATCGAAGCTTAGCTGGAAGTTGCAAGCTGTGGGTTATGCCATGGTATCTGAGAATTGCACAGACGGCGTCAAAGGGTTTTTTCCTCTTGCTTGTCACATAGCTGAGATCAGGAAACAGAAATAGAGGAGTCTTCTCTGCTGCAAGCAGTTGTCATTTACTTTATAGCCACCAATAAAATCTTCTCTTTGATGTGAGGCCCACTGGTTACTAAGATCAAAGTTTGTGGTTGTTCAGTGACAGTCAGTTGCCAATGAGATGTGATGTGATATGCCTTGATAATGTGTCCTGTAAGATTTAAATCCAGAATTTCATTTAAAAGATCAGTGGCATATTTGACAGGAGTCAACCCTGCTGAGTCCTCCAGGAGGCCCCACAATTTTATATTCACCATTTGCGCACTGTTGTCTAAGTGCTCCAGTCTTAGTCGTAACAACTTCTTCACTTCTATAATCCCTGTAGCTGCTGTGGATGTTGAAGTGGCCAAGCTGATTGCTAGTTTAACTTCAGAAGAGAGACCTTTCAATGTGGCCTCCAGTGCAGTGATTTTATTACCAATTCCCTCGACCATCTTGTCAAGGTCTTGGATGGCTTGTAAGAGGGCCTCCTTGCAAGGATCCAACATGCTGCTCATCCCACTCACCTGCCCACAATGTGCTGCTGTTTCTGGCAGTTTTCCAGCCTTTCCCTTGCCAGTCTCCTGCAGAGCAGTTTTCCGAGGTTCACTCTTACAGAGTTTGTTCAACTCTCACAGTTCTAGACAACACCAAGAGCTGTCCGAGATCCCGAAAAAAGGTAAAGGCCGGCAAGCTTTAAAACTTAAATTGCAGGATATAAAGATAAAGTTGAGGAGCACACAGCGGCGCTTCCGATCCTGCTGGTTTCAAATCATGCTGCCAGTATTAATTTGTTTAATTGCTTTGCAGTTGCATCAGCATACAGTAGCTGAAGACTTCAATAAAGCAGAACACAGTGACGTAGACTGAGCTTATGTCACTGTTCCACTTCATTGTTGTCTCCAGCTCAACAAATGTCACATGGTTATGGAGCTGCTAAGTAATTATAAAAATGAATACTGGGCGGGAAAAAGCCTGCAATAATATGGGGACCTAAATAAGGAATGGCAGCCATGGTGCAGTGTGAATTTTCTTGGAAATGTCGATACAGATTCTTTAGAACTCTGGGCATTGTTGCTAAATATTCTGTCCCATGGGTTGAGTGGAGCAAGAAGAGGAGGAGGTGAGTGCAGGCCTTTAAGGGCAGAGCGAGCTTCAGAATGTGACACTAACTACCCCTAATCTAAATTATGGCCTAAGGCTAAAAGGGAAGGAGGGCTATAGCATGTTTGGAAGGAGGAATGGCCCAACAAATCGATGATATCAACATCAGATACAGGTCCTTATCAGTGACAGACTGAGGGAAAGCTCAATCACACACACACAAAAAAAAAAAAGGGGGGCAGAGACAACACTTGGCTAATGGTACATCAAGACTGGGATTATAGAGACGTCCAAGGGGCCAGCAGCACTTACTGTACTGATTTATCCCCAGCACAAGAGGGACAAAGTTTTTATGCAGAACTCAGATTTGCTTCCTAAAAACTCTGATTGGGCGGAACATTGGGATAGTCTGGGAGCTGCAGAAGCTGACAGTGAGTGAGTGTTCGGGTTGGGAGCCATGACAAATGTTCATTATAATCGATTGTTATAACGAGGTTCGTTATAGTGAGGGTTTACTGTATTTCAAAGGAAAAACAGAAAACAATACGCTGTTTTTTCAGCCAATGGATACAAGGGGAGTATTGCCATTTGAGTCGCTTTATTCTACGTATCATCTCCTGCCAACTGACCACTACCAATATCTACAAATCCGATTGTATGTTCAAAACCAAGGGAAATCCCATTCAGGTCTGTCCGAACCCTTACCCCCACTAATGCAATTAGTAATATCACATGTACAAGGAGACACTATACCACATTTAAAAACCCAACTTGTGAAAGCCTTTCAAGAAATCCACCCAGAAACGGCACAGTACACTCTGCAAAAATTGAATTCAGAACTCAAAAAAAGTTCTCATTGCAAACCTGGCACAAATACACCCCTCTAAGTCCATCGCCTGATGGCACCCATGGTTTGGTCTGAATTTTCTTGGAAATGTAGCTACAGACTCTTTAAAACACCAGACATTGCCACTAAATATACTGGCCCCTGCCGTGCAGAATGCTGGAGGAACTGAGGGGCCACACCCACAAATCGCACTCATATTTTCTGGATGTGCTCACTTGACACAAGAACTAGAAGAAATTTTTAACAACTCAGGAGCTAATATTCCTTCACTGATCCTTCCAGCCAGTCCCCACCAAAGAGGACCCTTCTGAGGTCAGACAATAAAACTACTCCTAACCCTTTTATTAGCAGCAAAGAAAACGGTAACCTGGGTATGGCGCACCCCTATAATCCCCACTGTGGATAACTTGTAGAACGTAGTTGCAGAAATATGTGTCTTAGAGAGATTAATCATATGCCACACACAATCAACTTCCCATCTTTGAGCTTAGATGGAGAAGGTGTGTAATGCATCAGTTACAAACGAACCTCGACTTTCTGTCATAGGGTGTCCCCTTCTACCCCTCCTCTTCTTTGTCCTTTACTTTCTTCTCTTTATACTGTATCAATACGCTTACTAGATGTAACAAAACCCAATTTAAAAACTACCGTTTTTGTAATGTCTGTCAATTTATAGAGAAGCAATGTTAGTTTCCTTAACAATACAACTGATACAGTAAAATCACAATCTCAGGTATGCTTAAATTATTATATTTGAATACAGGCAAATGAAACAAGTCTAGACAAAGGTTTTCTTTATGATTAAATCAATATCACCAGCCTTCCCCACAAAGTGGAGCAGGTACTAGTCGGGGACCTTAACGTAAACTGGCTAACCAGCTCAGCAGCCCATGTCAAGGATACCTTTGTGGCACTTGACCTAACCCAACTGGCATTCCTACCCACTAGGGCCAATCCATCTAATGGCACACACACCCTACTAGATATCCTGATAACTAATCATCCTCATAGAATCTCGGATTTTGTGGTCCTCCCGACTCCCTGAATGACCACTCCCCGATCCTCTTCTCCTGGTCTTGTCAACTACCCAAACCTCAGCACAACTTCACCTCCCTTCACCGTTTACGGCCTGGTGGCCTCACCAAACTCAGACAATACCTGGCACACTGGGACTGATCTCCCATATCATGGGCCCAGAACATAGATGGTGCCCTAAACTATTTCACCTGCTCCTTCAACAGAGCCTATGATATCTTTGCCCCACTTACCACTTACCAAGAAGCGCAGTGCACCTTGGGTCACCCCTGCACTGCTGCAGCAGCTGAAACAAAGGGACAACCTCTGCCACAGAGCCATTGTCTTGGCTCACAGACGGACAGGCAGTTATACAATGCTGCACACAAGTGCACATGGGCCATTCACAAAGCCAAGGCAGAATTCTACAGAACCACCCTGGCTTCCTCCTGGAGGACTGCATGAAAATTTTGGGACAACATTAAAGAACTTAATGGGAACCACTCCCCCCCCATCCCAACTCAATAGCAATAATATCACCTCCACTGATTCTCAATCCATCGCTGACTGCCTCAATTCCACCTTCTCTGACCTTAGTGCAGTCCTCCCAAATAACTTTTTCGACCTTGTACCGCCAACCCCAGCATCTAATCTCCAAAGCCCTCCTTTCCAGCTTGGGGCCATTACACCTCTGGAAGCCAAACCTTACCTGACCAAAGCACTCAGTGACTCCAGTTACTGAAAAGACTCCTTTGGCATGAGAATCCTCTGCCTGGTTCTTGACACCGTCCTCTCCCCACTCACAGACCTCCTCAATTGCTCCCTATGCCTGGGATAGTTCCTAACCACTTGGAAAACAGCAGTCATAACCCCAATCCTAAAAAATGGTGATTGTACCTCCCCTAACAACTACTGACCCATCTCCATCTTCCCCCCACTCTCAAAAGCCCTTGAAAAAATCCTGTCAGATCAACTCAGTGAGTACCTGCTTGCACACAACCTGTTATGCAGGGAGCAACATGGATTCAGATCTGGTCACAGCACAACCACCACCCTAATGGAATTTTCTAATTTCCTTCACTCTGCACTGGATAAAAGACACCTTGCTGGAGCCGTTCTCACTGACCTCTCTAAGGCCTTCGACACAGTCTCCCACCCCCTCCTTTTAAACACACTCCAGCACATTGGTGTATCTCAAAGTCTCCTCTCCTGGTTCTCCAGCTATCTCACTTCTAGATCCCAATGTGTTAAAATTAACAACACCCTCTCAACCACCCTGCCAGTGAGCTCTGGAGTTCTACAGGGCTCCATACCGGGTCCACTGCTCTTCATTTATCTAAATACCCTGCCCAACTTCTGCTCCGGCAATGTACTTCTTTATGCAGATGACACAGTTCTCTACGCCTCCCACTCTGACCCCTCTGCACTCCAGTCCTCCCACCAAGACTCATTCAATCAAATTGAAAACTGGTTTACTGACCACAAACTAGTTGTTAACATCAAATAAACAAAGTCCATGCTCTTTGCACATCGGTGAAACAAGGTCAAGGACACCCACCTAAAGATCCTCTCCAGCTCACTCCTCCCTCTGGACCAGATCCATACCTACAAATACCTGGGCATCACCTTTGACGCCACCCTTTCATTCCATGCACACATTAACATACTCTCCTCTTCCATGAATGCCCGCATTGGCCTCTTCTACTGACACAAGGACTGCCTGCCGCCAGAAGCCCTCTGTCTAGCAGTCACATCCTCTGTCTTGTCACTTGTTGACTATGGGCTCACTATTTACACAGTTTCTGACCCCACAGTACTGAACAAAATCCAACTAGCAATCAACAAAGCATGTCAGCTCCTTTTTGGTGCAGACAAATAAATGCATACCTGTACCCTCTACTCCCTAACCAATGTTCTCACGCTAGAGGGAAGACTCCAATACCAGTCATGCCTCCTTGTCAAAAAAATCCACCTGGGGATGACCCCCCCCCAGGTTACCGCGTCCCTTCACTCAGCCACCTCCTCTGTTGCTACTCGAACTGCCACCAGGAATGTTTGGAAGGTACCCAGGGTTAGGACCACTTTAGCTCAAAGATCCTTCCCCTTCAAAGCCCCCTCCTGGTACAGTGCCCTTCCCCTGCTATCACCTCCATATCCAAATTAGGTCTCTTTACGGCAGCTCTAAATAATCACATTCTATCCTCTCGCAACTGTCAGTGCACTCACTAAACATAGTCCCAGGCACTGTCTTTGCATTAGAGGTTGTACCAGGCTTGCCAATGACAATGTCTCTCCTGTGGCAGCACCCAGTGTACCGCCTCTGTAGCCTACTGGCCCATGTGCTTAACCAATTTGTATCCTAGCTCGCACTAGTGTTAGGATTGTTTTTTGACAATGCCTCCCCTGAAGCAGCACCCCGTTATAGGACTGTAACTATGTGCTTCAACCACTATACTTAGCTACCACTTGTATAGGACAAGTCTCTTTATTGGTCTTCTGTATACCCACTTGAATGACATATTTCTGTAATCAATTGTCACAAATGCTGTCTTGTAATAACCTGTTGACACTGTATTTTCTTTGTATTTGCTGTGGAGCCTTTGGAAATGAGTCTATGACTCAAAGGGTTGTAATTCCTATGTCATCTTAAATAAATAAATAAATAAATAAATAAATATGCACATTTTCTGATAGCCTAATAGCAGTAGAAATTGGTTTTCAATGTTTGAACAAAAAGCAGAACGTTTATTAATGCATTGGTCTAGGCTTCTAGTGGTGTTTACTGCCGGCTGTTGTGGCGTTTAGATCTACCATGAGAAATTACAGCTGGTTCCTCAGTGTGTCACTAGCTTTACTAGTGCTCAGCTCAATTCTTCGGAACCCTCATCCCTCCTTAAAGTGGAATGACCCTTGTGCTTCTCCCTGTCCTGCATCCAACAGCTCTTTTCAGGTAGCCATTCTGGACTATTGGGCTTCTCAGCTGTCTCTGCCGGGGAATGGGACATCTCCCAAGCTGCCTCTGCAGATTACTCTCCCATCCAGACTTGAGACTTCCTACTCATGGCAAATTTCTGCCAGGACACTAGTGGCTGCAACACTAGGCCAGTATAACACCAGGAGTGGGTACAGGCCTACCCATCAACACCACCTCCCCTATCGCCCAAAAAATAGTGTTTAAAAATTACAGTTCACTGCCTTAAAAAGAATCCTGCTTCTTTTACTATTGTGCTCAGGTAATGTCGAACTCAACTCAGGACCATTAGACACCCTTGCTTCTCCATAAGACCTGGCAGGTATCAAAGGAATGTCTTTTATGCATCTTAATGCCTGTAGTTTGCTGAAAAAGTTCACCTTTATCCAGGCTTGAGTGAGCCACACCCTACCTGATGTCCTAGTGATCACTGAGGCCTGGCTTAGGCTAGCCACCCCAGACAATGAAATCATTATCCCAAATTATTTACTCTTCCGAGCAGATAGGCAATCAAGAGGAGGTGGGGTGGCAATTTATGTAAGAGACAAATACTCAGCCGCATGCATAGACGCATCATCCTCCCCCAAAGAATTCGAGTGCTTGACCCTAAAGATCGAACTTTCTCCTTCCAGTGCACTCTGTGTAATAGGCTGCTACAGGCCCCCTTCTGCCGGGTCTCATCTCCTGTCTCACCTCAGTTCCGTACTGGGGCTCATTTCCTTGGAAACCATTATTCTTGGCAACCTGAACTACGATTGGCTATCAAGTGCATCAGCTCCCTTGAAATCCTTTCCTAGGGCTGGTGCAACTCATTGGCGAGCCTACTTGCCCAAATAAAAAGAACCTTAACAACAGTTCCCTATTAGATGTAATTTTGGTTAGCAAGCCACACCTGTTCTCTAATGTCAGAACATTGTTCTCAGACATTAGCAATCATTGTATAATCACCACCATTAGATCCGTGCACAACCCACAGTGTGTGGCAAAGTTCTCTATCAAGAGGTGCAAACCCAACTTTGATTTGTTTGCTTATGTCCACGACTTGAAACATTCACCGCGAGGGCAGGAATTCTTCCTAGCCAAAACAGTTAACAGGGCATATACTATTTTTTACGATGCTTGCACCCTTGGTTAAGGTGCGGGTCAGGAGCAGTACCTGCCATTGGTTCTCGCCTGAGCTCAAAGCTTCCCTGTAAGAAAAGGATACTTTATGGAAAAAAGGCCGAAGAAGCAAGAATGACTCGGATTGGTGTCTTTTTAAGAGAGCATGTAACAAGTGCACCAAGTTGGTCAGAGCAGCCAAGGCCACCTACTATCGTTCGGAGCTAGCCTGTGCCTCAAGAAATCCTACAAAGCTCTGGAAAACATTAAAAGACATGTCTGGACATGCACCTGGTAATTCCATTCCAGCAAAACTTAAGTCCGGTGGCAGCATCATCGCTAACCGATTGGAGATATTGGAAGCCCTCAATAGCCATTTTGCAATGGCAGGGCTAGCATTTGATACTTCTCCTGCAAATGACCTCAGCACAGCACAGGGCCCACCAACCCACTAGTTCCCCTCTACCAAGGAGGCCTTCTCCCTCCTGCCTGTCTGTCTAAAAGAGGTGGAAGACCTACTACTGCAACTGGACGCCAGGAAGGGAGCAGGCTCCAACTTTATAGAGCCATACTATCTGAAATGTGCTTACCATGTGCTTGCAGTGCCAATCACCCACCTATTCAACATGTCACTCTCCCAGGGTAGCCTCCCCCCAATGGAAAATAGCCCATGTTATCCCTCTATTAAAAGCAGGTGACCCCTGCGATCTAAATAATTACAGACCAATCTCCCTCCTCCCCATCCTGTCTAAATTACTAGAAAAAATAGTGTGTGGCCAGCTAGGGGCATACTTAGAATCCAGAAGCCTATTAAACCCAGTTCAGTCTGGATTCAGAGCAAAGCACAGCACCATAACAGCCCTAGCTAAGGTGATCAATGATTGGCTTCTAGACCTTGACAAGAAGAAGCATGTCTGTGCTGTTTTCTTGGATCTTAGTTAGGCATTCGACACAGTCAATCACAGCCTGCTTCTTTCCTCCCTAAGCACCTTAGGCCTGGACCATACATCTGTGTGCTGCTTTGCAGACTACCTCGGAGAATAGAAACAGCAGGTTAAAGCTGAAGGTGATCTTTCTCCATTAAAACCTATGCTGAGGGGCATGCCCCAGGGCTCTATCCTTGGTCCCCTCCTCTTTGCAGTCTACATTAACATCAATGATGCCATCAAAAAAGCCAACATCCACTTATTCGCGGATGACACTGTACTATACTTGAGTTGTCCCACGCCGGAAGCACCCTGTGAAGACCTCCAAGCTGAATTTAACCTTCTACAATACCAGCTCATAAACAAAAAGCTTTTGCTCAATGCGAAAAAGACAAAAGCCATGCTCTTCTCCCCCTCCTTGCATGCGGCAATCGCTGGGGGGGGGGGGACTACCCCACAAATTACCACTGTTCTTGGATAAATACTAGAGTATGTAGCTAAATTCAAATATCTAGGAGTTTGGCTCGATCATAAACTTTCCTTCGCCGACCATCTCGAAGAACTACAGAAGAAACTAAGGCAAAGATTAGGACTACTCTACAGAATTAACCACCTGCTCACAAAAGAGGTCAAGATTCAACTGGTTCAAGCTACCTTCCTATCTTTAATAGATTATGCAGACCTGCTCTACAGCTACTGCACTGCCTCTGCACTGGCTAAGTTGGACACCCTCTACCACAGAGCTATCAGGTTCATTACTGGCCTTTCACTTTCCACACACCACTGCTCCCTGTACTAATTGTTAGGCTGGACTTCCCTTCACTATAGAAGGAATAGAAACGCCACCCTATGGGCCTTCAGAGCGGTGACCAACAAGCTCCCCTCATATGTCTCAGATTGTATTCCCTAGAGTGTGCTGGGCACCTACGCTCTAAGGAGCTATTCCCTAATTGTCCTCCAAGTTCCAAGGGTCAAAACTCATTTCGGCAAAGCTGCTCAAAGCTTCTCTTTACCCACATTGTGGAACGGTTTACAAGGGAAATTGAAGCTGAGCTGCCCTGTTAGCCTGAATATCTTCAAGGCACTCTACGATCGCTACATGAAAGCACCTTGCAAATGTTTTCCTCACTGCTAGCCCACTAATTCCGCAACTCCCCCTTTCCATCCTGATGCTCGCCATGTTTCTACCCCTGGCTCTCACTCTTTCACTATTAACTCTTCCTGCTGCACCCACCCTTCCCTGTCCACTCCAGCCTGGCTAAAGTCCCACCCATCCATAGTAGTGTCCCAATTATCTACCCCTCCTCCATCATTATCATAATAAACAAGTACACGACAGCCATCGTCACTTTCTGTGGTTTTAGCTAAATTTTTCCCCCAGTCATCGGTAATATATCCCTCCTCTTTTTCACCTGTCTAACCTGCCACCCCATACACGGCCTCTTTCCCCTATGTGTGTAGTTGCTGGCTGCCTCACTTAAAAGATCTCTGCTTATAACCCCTGTATGTCTATGGTTGATTGTACATCTGCTGACTTCTTCAATTGTAAAATAATGCTGTTTTTTTTATTTATTTCAACCTTGTATTGTACTGTATACACTGTATATACTTTTTCTTCCTTGTATATTATTGCTTTTTGTATACCTGCTTCTGTACTGTACTTTGATGTATTCATGACCAGCTCCACCTTGCAAATGAGCCTTGCTCAATGGTGCCCCCCTTGATAAATAAAGATTCTGATTGATTGATTGATAGTGATGTAAAGTTTGTACCTATACTTCCTCTCCATTACCTCAGCTGTATTGTAAATCTTTGTGTGTTTGTCAAAATAAAAAATTGAAATATAAAACAATGTACTCGGGTGATAAAACAGACTTCATACATGCCCAAATTTACAATTATATTAATAAATATGAACAACATTGTTTATGTTTCCTTTAAATCACCTAATTCTCCTTCTCTATAGAGAATAATCCCAGCTCTTTTAGTGGATTTCATAGGTTAAATTCAGTGAGCAGTCCTGGCTCTCGTAGCTGTTCTTCATAGGTTCAATTGTCCAAGCCTCAGGTCCACTTTGTTGTTTCTATGCTGTATCCCCTCCAGAGGCTCCATATCCTTTTTCTAGTGTGGTGACTGGAACTGTGCTCATTAGTCCATATGTGTTCTGGCCCATGCAGTATAAAATGGTATATCATACTAACATACTATTTGCCAGCAGATTAGGCCTTACGGTCTATCGAGTCTGCTCGAATCTTAGATACTTAGTTGGGTGCCGAGGCCCTCCCATCCCGTGTGCTCCAGAAACCCCTATCATCCATCCCCACCCCCCGGGACAGGCCATCATCTGATACATCCAATTTCTGTGTCTGTCCCACCCTCTCTTGAAGCCCTCCACTATGGATCTCTGGACCAGCTCGCCAGGCAGTGCATTCCAAGGGTCCACCGCCCTCTCAGTGAAAAACCTCCTCCTTTTCTCCCCCCCCTCACCCTTCCACCGTCCAACTTCAAAACATGGCCTCTGGTGATACCTCCCTGCTTTAGTCTAAAGATCCCCTCCATGTTTACCCTATTTATTCCCTTGAGGTACTTGAAGACCTCAATCATGTCCCCTGTCTCTCCTCTCCTCCAATGAAAACAGGCAGAGCTCCTCAAGTCTGTCCTCATACGTCAAATCCCCTAGCCCTTGTATCATCTTAGTTGCCCTCCTCTGTACCCTCTCCAGGAGCTGTATGTCCCTCTTCAAGTGTGGTCTCCAGTACTGTACACAGTACTCAAGGTGTGATCTAACCAGTCCGTTGTACAGCGGCAGAATCACTTCCTTGCTCCTAGAGGTGATCCCCCTTACGATGCATCCCAACATCCTGTTTGCCTTGCTAGCCGCTCTCCTGCACTGCTCAGAGTTATTCATACATGCATCCAACATGACCCCTAGGTCTTTTTCCCCTACTGAGGCCTCCAGTGCCTCCCCTCCCAGGGTGTACCTGTGTTTAGGGTTTCCCCGACCAAGATGCAACACCTTGCACTTGGTGATATTGAAATTTAATTTCCATGTGTGAGCCCAGCTTTCCAGGGTGTCCAGGTCCCCTTGCAGGGTCAACCTCCCCTCTTCTCCCTCAACTACTGCTCCCATCTTGGAGTCATCCGCGAAGAGACTAATTTCACACCCTATACCCTCCCTGATGTCCGATATGTATGCATTAAACAGGATCGGACCCAGGACCGAGCCCTGCGGTATCCTGTTGGCCCTTCTCATTGCTGACGAGTACTGTTCTGAGAACTCAAGGGAGGAGTCGATGAAGACTCTTAAGTCAATTTCCTGTTCAGTTTCCTTAATAGGGAGTCTGTTGAGCACTGGTGATGGCACACAACACTTATAATGGTATCCATGCTCAGCTACACTTTTGAAAAAAACAACCCATCATTTCCACATTCACATAGGCAATTCACTGTTGTCTGCTAATTATAGTGTGTCTTCTAAGGTTTGATTGGGAGACTCCTAAGGTAAATGGATTAAGAAATATATGTAAAGTATCACTTAGCTTATGTTGGAGTCCCCCATCAAACCCATCTTGTGCCAACATATAAGTTTTTGTTTCTCTTGAGTCCAAGTAACATCCTGGTGGTTGCCTTGTGAACCACAGCTCCATGACACTGCTGACAGTGTCATCCCAGGAGGAGGGGCCAGAGTGGAGCATTGACTACTGTAGTACTGTCACTATGCTGTGTGGCCCCTCAGGCTTGCACTTTACTGGCGGATTCCTCTGTGGTCGCCACATGGGGTGTTAGGGTTAGAATACTCAGACTGCTGCCACTAGGACCACTATGAGCTACACCAGGCTGTTTCCCTATCCTTGTGACTCACAGGTCTTCCTGTGATAACACTGGGGATAGGTACCACTTACAGTCTGTAGCTCTGCTGCTGCTTCCACATTCACACAGTAAGGATTCTGTTTAAAACGTTGCTTAAATGTAGTGTAACCCCCCTGCAAATGGGGGTTCCCAAAAGACTTCCAGGAGCTTGCTTGAATGCTCCAAGCCTGAATGGTGTTTGGCGTTTAAGCCATTTATCAGTGAGTGTTTTTAGAACCTCTGGTACTGTCTCTTTAAGAGCTGTCTGCTTGCAGACATAATTAGTTTGTATGGGGGACTGTGTGTTTCTTTGATTGAGTACCACTCAAGCTGCTGCCAATTCACCCCATTTTGCAGTCACTAGGAGTGCAAAGGAACCTGTCTGAAAGATGTAACTGATTGCCAGAAATCATTTACAGTAATAATAAAATTACAGTTTGTCTAACCTGCTTTCTTTGCAGTCAGAACTGTCTGCCTAGTTCCCCATTCTGGTTTTGAACTGCTGAACTGGACCAATCAGTGTGGGGTAAACTAGCTCTAAAATGATGCCTTGACGAATCAGAACTTGGGACTCATAATCTGAGCCAGCCACAAGAGGATTGTATGGGCAGTGACTCTGGGAGATGTAGTTTAGACTTCGGTGCCTTTTGGACCAACAGCAGCAGTCTATTGTGAGTGACAGCCAATCCAGTCAAGAACTGGGAGGAACTCAAAGGAAGTGCCGGTTTTTGTCTGTTGGGAGTTTCAGTTTGAGATCTGAAAGTGAAGGAAAGAAACCCTGTGCTCCTTCAGTGCACAGTTTCAGTCAAAAACGTGTGCAAGGCCCAGAGTTCCGGTCTACAACTTGTGTAACTGCTTGTTAGGACTGAATCTGTCCTGTGAAAAGAATCAAAGGATCTCTGAAGAGTAGAAACCAGGCTCACCCTGTAGAAGACTGAAGAAATTGTTGAATTACACTCGGTCTGTCAGGAACTGAATCTGCTGTGTGTTCTCCTGGTTATTGTGCAGTAATTGCGATTGGGATACAGATGCAGCCTGCCTGGTATAGTGCTTTCTTTTTTTACCATATAAATGTGTGAGGAGTCTCTTGAGATCAAAAGTAGCCCTGCTGACATTGAAGGACCATATCTTCTTTGGAGGTCGTGAGTACTAATTCGGGTCGCCCCTGTTGAATTGCCACATTAAATCCAAATGGAATTACTGTACTGCTGACTGTTTAATTTTCCTTTCTCTGTGTGAAAGGGCCCTACAGCTGCCACGGTTTGGACTAGCCACTAGGGCCTGGGTACCCAGGGACAGTAACTTAGTGAGGGATAGGCCTGTGCACAGAGCCATGGAGTAGTGGTAAAGTGATAAGCTAATTAACCTGATTTCCCCTGTCCTTGTTATATCCCCTAAATAAATCAGAGCTGTTTGTTTCAACAAAGTTATACTGCCTGAGGTATTTGTCTATGTTAAAGTACTGTACTGTGATTGTTGCACTGTATCTTATTTTACAGGATGTCCCGGTGCCTGAACCAGCCTTGGGGGTAAGTGTATACTGTGAAGGTAATTCTGCTATATTGTGTGGGGCCACTAGTGGGAAGAAGGGTTTGCAGTGTCCCAGAGGGCTGTGACCAAGTAAGTTTAACTATTGCAAACCCTGACCTCTGGGTGGAGGCACCGCCATTGGATCCAGGCCCTCAACCTGTTAGTGGCAAATCAGGCAGGGGTAGTAGCCCCTGGGATAGCGCCATCTAGGGTTACATTTTGAGGCTCACCGCTGGGATTGTGTGTCCTCTAGTGGCCATATTTACAAACCACTGTTAAGGGAAAAAAAATAAATAAATAAATAAATGGGTACCCACAGAAGTGGCTGTGCCGGCTGGTGGAGTGGTGTACTGGGAGGAGATCGACCCCAAAATGCTATGCTTATCCTGGACATCCCCTGGTATCAATACGGACACTGTGCAGGAGTACTTTCCAAGGTGGAAGGTTTACAAAATCCTGTGGTGGTGGGTCGGCACGCTAATCTGCTCACCCACACTTTCCTGGCCCTAGTAGAGTTTAAGGATCCCATAGATAGCTCCAAAGTACCACAGACCATTACCCCAGAGGAGCCCTCACTGCTTGGAGAGTGATAACTAAGGACAGTAAGACCGGGGGAATGAGCCCCCACCACTATCTGAAACTTTTGAGGAGAAATTTCTAAATGGTTGCTGGGAGAAGGGAAAACTGTGGAGGACTTGAAGAAACTATTCTTGCCACCTGGGGTGTTCCTCCCCAACACCTCTCCTGCTCCAGTACCCGTAATGGTGGCTGAACCAATGCAGACTCTATTTCTGCACCTGCCATTAGTCACGACTCTTACCGAAGGTTGAGGATCTTCTCTGGCACCCTCCCACCCCCAAAGGGAGGATGACTGGGAGACCTGGATGAACTATGTTGCCCCCAAGTGCTAGAATGGCAATGCTCGGAAGCAGCGAAAGAGGGTTAGTGAGAGCCTCCGAGGTCCTGCCCTGGCTACCATCCGTGCTAAACGGGCCCAGTAACCCTGAGCGACTGCACAAGCCTATCTTGAGGCCTTGGAGAATGTGTATGGAGCCCAGATTCTGATGAGGACCTATGGTGGAGAGTAAGAAATGCACAACAGTACCAAGGGAGTTGTTGTCTGTGTATGTCTCTCGGCTGGAAAAATTGTTGCAAGAATGCCTCAGAAAGGGTAGTTGCCAGCGATTGAACTGGACCGAACCAGACTGGACAGAATCCTTAAGTCTGCCCCCTTCTCAGAACTGCTGTTGCTTCAATTCGCCTGGCAAATCGACTGGAATCCCCACCCTCCTATGATGAGTTAATGAGAAATTCGAGGAGTTGAGAAAAGGCCCTCGGGAGGATCTGCACCAATAGCTGTGGCTATGACCGAGTGACTGAGGGTGGCCCATCAAGTGAAGTTCAGGGGCAGAGGTTGGCAGTCAATGAGTGCTCTGATAAGGAAAAGATATGCCACAATGGGCGAACTGTTGAGAGAGATCCGAATTCAAAAACAGTCCCTTTATGAAGGCCACGCCTGCAAGTACGGGCCCCGACCTATATCCGACTGCATCTGCTATGGGGTGGGGATACCCACCCATGTATCTCCTGCTGATAACAGCTCCGAACTCGATTCTTGACCATGGAAGTGGAGAAACTGACGAGATGTCTCCAAATGCTTATCACGCCCAGACAGAGATGGCACCAAGGTTTCCAGTTAGTAATACCCCGCCTGGCTCCCAGTGTGGCACCTCGGCCAGCTCAAACTCCAAAAGTATGTTTTGCTATAATTGTGGGAAGGATGGGCACATGAAAGGGAATGCCAATCCCAAAAGACACTGACAAAGTTGCATATAGGCTACAAGGAGAGCTTGAGAACAAATCAGTGGTTAAGAGGTGCAGAAATGATCCCAGTGAGGCACCAAAATGCTAATTACGTCCTTTGTGGCAAGGTCAGTTGCCCAGGCCCCCACTACCGCCTCTCCAGACTGGTCCAGAATAGTGGGTCCCTCCATGGAGACCACTGTAAAGGTAAATGGAGTGTCTACAAGAGCTGTATTAGACAGTGGCTCCCAAGTGACAATTATGTTTCAAGATTGGTATCAGAAGCATTTGTCAGGACGCACCTTACAACCATTAGAAGGACTGCATGTATGGGGTTAAGTGAAGGCCAACCCTATTCTGGGTATATCCGAATTTGGCTGTCTTTCCCCACCTCCGTGGCTGGAGTGGCCGAACAAGTAGAGACCCTAGCCTTGGTGTGTCCCCCACTGGACTGTATGATGGTGTCCCTTTGTTGATTGGAACAAATGCTCATATGTTCAGAAGGCTGGCACATTTGTGTTATGAAAACAGGGTCAAAGACTAGTAGAGCTTTAAGAGTTCGGCTTTAATTAAGAAGGCCTATGAGGCACAGAGAGATGCTGAAAATATAGAACCAGAGGAACCGGTCGGAATTGTATGGAAGAAGGATCCTGAGTCTCTGATCCTGGCACCAAATGCCCAGTGTACCTTACAGGGAGAGGTCCGTATCAGAAACGATGTTAAGAATAAAATATTAATGTTGGATGCACCAGGCGATGGAAAATTGCCAGAGGGACTGCTGGTCAAGCCTAGTATTTTGCCCGCTAGAGCCCATGCTTATGCCAGAAGGGTAATGGTCCAAGTTCATAATGTGTCTGAAAGAGACATTCGAGTAAATAGAGGTTGCATCCTGGCTAATGTGCATTGTGCAGACACTTGCAGTGCTACCCAGCAGCAAGAGTTCAAGGAAGAATGACAGAGTAACTCGACTTGTTTGATTTCGGCAACTCCCGCTGCCAGCTGAATGGAAAGTGAGGATCAGTGAGAAGCTTGCCCAGAGAGACCAGGTGTTTCTTTAAAGGAATGGGACGTAGGGATGCGTAAGGAGCTGAGCACAATATCCGGCTGCATGACGAAAGACCATTTCGTGAGAGGTCTCGACGCCTGGCACCTGCTGATATAGATGATGTGAGACGGCATCTGCAAGAGATGTTAGCGGCTGGTGTAATACAAGAATCCAGAAGCCCTTATGCTTCCCCCATTGTGGTAGTGAGGAAAAAGAATGGGACAGTAAGGATGTCGTGGTTATCGCACTTAAACCGGCGGACTATCCCTGATCAGTACACAATGCCCCGCATTCAGGATGCTTTGGACTGCCTAAGCGGGAGCAAGTGGTTCTCTGTGCTGGATCTCCGCAGTGGGTACTACCAGATCCCGATGGCTCAGAGGACCGTCGAGAAGACAGCCTTTATCTGTCCGCTTGGCTTCTATGAATTCATGAGGATGCCTCAAGGGATTTCAGGTGCCCCAGCCACTTTTCAACGATTGATGGAGCGTGCAGTGGGGGACATGAACTTACTAGAGTGCCTGGTATACCTAGATGATGTTATTGTGTTTGGCAGCTCACTGGAGGAACATGAGAGCAGATTATTTAAGGTATTGGATCGACTGGAGGACTTTGGCCTTAAACTGTCCATTGATAAGTGTCAATTCTTTCAAACATCAGTAAAGTATGTGGGACACATAGTATCCACCGAGGGAATAGAGACCGACCCAAGTAAAGTTGAGGCCTTGACCACCTGGCCACAGCCCAAAAATCTAAAAGAACTGCAAAGATTCCTGGGATTCTGTGGTTATTATCGGCGTTTCATCAAGGACTATTCAAGAGTGATCCGCCCTTTACTTAACCTTACTCAAGGGTATCCCCCAACCCACAAAAATACCAAAAGTCAGCTCCCTCAAGACTGAAAGAGTGTATTTTCATCCGAGTGAAGTATTTGGGGCCCGCTGGACTCCTGATTGTGAGACTGCTTTTCATGAGATCATATATCAACTTACCCATGCTCCAGTGCTGGCCTATGCCGATCCAAGAAAACCTTCGTCCTGCACACTGATGCTAGCTTGCAAGGGTTGGGGCTGTGTTGTACCAAGAGCACGAGAATGGCCTGAGACCAGTGGCCTTTGCCAGTAGAAGCCTGACCCCATCCGAAAAGAACTATCCTGTACATAAGTTAGAGTTCCTAGCTTTGAAGTGGGCTATTGTTGACCAATTCCATGAGTACTTGTATGGGGCTAAAATACTAGTAAAACTGACAATAATCCTTTGACCTATGTGCAGACCTCAGCTAAGTTGGATGCCACTGGCCACAGGTGGCTTTCTGCATTATCTACATATGACTATGCTCTCAATACCGAGCAGGTCTGAACCACATAGATGCTGATGCTCTCTCCGGAGGCCTGTTCCCCAGAATGATTGGGTCCGATTGCAGAACCTGACATTCGGCACTCTGCCGAAGTTTGACAGGGAGGAACAAATGTCCACGACGCATGATGGACTGCATGGTGGATTGCTTGGGACCCTCTGAGATTGCATACCTGCTGCTTATTGCCACTTTTCTGCAATAGACATTGGTGCACTGCCTCAGCTGGACAATGACAGTATTCGCGGCTCAATCCGCGATCCTATGATCAAATCAGCTTTAGAAGCCCTCTATGCAGGAAAAGATGTGTCCAAATTACGCCCACTGATTTGAGAACTGCACTGTTATACAAAGAAGGTCCTAAGTTGAAACTGATCAATAAACTGTTATATAGAGAAACAGTAGACAGAGGGGGACAAGTAGACAAACAACAACTGGTGCTGCCCACTGCCTTTCGAGACTCAGTATTGAGGTCCTTGCACAACCACATGGGGCACCTTGGTATAGACAGAACACTTGACTTGGTGAGATCCAGATTCTATTGGCCTAAGATGGGGGCTGATGTGGAGCAACACATCTGAACTTGTAGTCGCTGCTTACAGAGGAAAGCTTTGCCCCAGAGGGCTGCCCCTTGTTAACATAACCACCAGTGCACCCATGGAGCTGGTCTGTATTGATTTTCTGAGTTTGGAGTCAGATCAAAGAAATATCAGTAATGTGCTGGTGGTCACTGACCATTTCACGAGATATGCCCAAGCTTCCCCACCAAAGACCAGAAAGCATCCACTGTAGCCAAAGTACTCAGTGAAAACTTTTTGTTCACTATGGGGCTCCACAAAGAATCCATTCTGATCAAGGGAGAGACTTTGAGAGTCGTCTGATCAAAGAGATGCTTTCTCTGTGGGGAGTGAGAAAGTCCAGAACCACTCCTTACCACCCCCAGGGGACCCACAGCCTGAGCGTTTCAACAGCACTTTGCTGGATATGCTAGGCACCCTGCACCCAAAGGACAAGCCTAGATGGAGCCAACAAATTAGCACCCTGGTACATGCTTATAACTGCACCAAAGTGATGCCACTGGGTTCTCCCCTCACGCCTGATGTTTGGAAGAGAAGCTCGACTACCGGTAGATGTGTGTTTGGGGTCTCTCCTGATGGGGTTCAAGCTGACAACTATTTACAGTATGTGCAAAGTTAAAGGCCCAGCTAACTCATGCGTACCAACTGGCTCAAACCATGGCTGCCAAAAGAAATCTGGCCAACAAAGAAAGGTATGATAAAAAGGTGAAAGCACAGGAACTCCAGGAGGGAGATCGGGTATTGCTAAGAAATCTGGGACTGCATGGCAAACACAAGATTGCTGACAGATGGCACCATCTCCCTCACATTGTAGTGGGCAAACTAGATGATCTGCCAGTGTACAAAGTAAGGCCTGAGAACAATTCAAAAGATGTAAAAACAATGCATAGAAATCATTTACTACCCATTGGACAAATCCTGATTGAGTCTGAGCCCCCAGAAGATGCCCCCTCTGGACCAGTGACTAGAGCTGCTGCTAGAAAAGATCAAGGAAGTCTGCACCTACAGAAGCAGAGTTAAAGTGTTCCCCTGCACAAGTCCCAGTTGAGCATGACTGTCAGTCCATATCAGAAGAAAGTGAGAGTGACTTTGAATACTATCCTTCTTACGAACTGAGTCAATTGTTTGGGGCAATCCCTAGTCAATACTGGAGACAAAGCTGGGCCTTCTGGACTGTCTATGCCCCAGCTTCATCCCTGGAGCCAATGCTCCCAGAAAGTGAAGTGCAAAGCATCAGATCAGATGAAATGGAATCATTGTGCATGGTTGAACTGTTTGAGCTTTCAGGGGAGGAAAATGATAGATTGGGGCAGACTGGTGATACACCCGAACAAGAAGAGTATTTTGAGTGCCCTGACAGTCCACTGCCAGTGTCTGAAAGCTCTCCATGCGAGCCAAATGTTGTGGACTCAGAAACTGTAACTCCTGGAGCTGAAAGTGCCCCAAGTTCTAGCCTCTCTACCCCCATGGAGACTCCCCTGACAAGTGAGAACAATGCTGAAAATGAGGCTCAGAGTGCAGAGACTGTAACAGCTCCCCCTAGAAAGACTGGTCGAGCTGTAAAGCCTGTGGTGCACCTCAGTTATGATTCCCTGGGCCGGCCAGTGGACCTGCCTCTCAATGTTGTCCATAAAGGAGTGTATGTGTCCCCGAGCTCATTGCCCAAACTGAGCGTTAGTGCTAACTCCAAGTTACTTGTGTTGCCCTCTAAGTATGGTGCCCTTGCCCCGTCCAGCCCCAAGGTAACTGATAGGGAAGGGTCCCCTCTCTTCAGGTTTCATGTACAAGAGGTAATAACTTGAGTTATGGTACAATGTGTGTGTTATACTGTGTAAAGAGTGACGTACTGCAATGTTTCAGAAATGGTTCTTGGTAAAATGATGTATTGACTGATGATTACATGTGAGCCTAATGCAAATGTATATGGTTGCAGTTGAAACTTATGGGTACTTGCTTGACGCAGACGTCAAGCTTTTCCCAAACCAGGAAGGTGTAACCCCTGCAAATGGGGTTCTAAAGACTTCCAGGAGCTTGCTTGAATGCTCCAAGCCTGAATGGTGTTTTGGCGTTAAGCCATTTATCAGTGAGTGTTTTAGAACCTCTGGTACTGTCTTTAAGAGCTGTCTGCTTGCAGACATAATTAGTTTGTATGGGGGACTGTGTGTTTCTTTGATTGAGTACCACTCAAGCTGCTGCCAATTCACCCCATTTTGCAGTCACTAGGAGTGCAAAGGAACCTGTCTGAAAGATGTAACTGATTGCCAGAAATCATTTACAGTAATAATAAAATTACAGTTTGTCTAACCTGCTTTTGCAGTCAGAACTGTCTGCCTAGTTCCCCATTCTGGTTTTGAACTGCTGAACTGGACCAATCAGTGTGGGTAAACTAGCTCTAAAATGATGCCTTGGACGAATCAGAACTTGGGACTCATAATCTGAGCCAGCCACAAGAGGATTGTATGGGCAGTGACTCTGGGAGATGTGGTTTAGACTTCGTGCCTTTTGGACCAACAGCAGCAGTCTATTGTGAGTGACAGCCAATCCAGTCAAGAACTGGGAGGAACTCAAAGGAAGTGCCCGGTTTTTGTCTGTTGGGAGTTTCAGTTTGAGATCTGAAAGTGAAGGAAAGAAACCCTGTGCTCCTTCAGTGCACAGTTTCAGTCAAAAAAGCGTGTGCAAGGCCCAGAGTTCCGGTCTACAACTGTGTAACTGCTTGTTAGGACTGAATCCGTCCTGTGAAAAGAATCAAAGGATCTCTGAAGAGTAGAAACCAGGCTCACCCTGTAGAAGACTGAAGAAATTGTTGAATTACACTCGGTCTGTCAGGAACTGAATCTGCTGTGTGTTCTCCTGGTTGTTGTGCAGTAATTGCGATTGGGATACAGATGCAGCCTGCCTGGTATAGTGTTCTTTTTTTACCATATAAATGTGTGAGGAGTCTCTTGGAGATCAAAAGTAGCCCTGCTGACATTGAAGGACCATATCTTCTTTGGAGGTCGTGAGTACTAATTGGGTCGCTCCTGTTGAATTGCCACATTAAATCCAAATGGAATTACTGTACTGCTGACTGTTTAATTTTCCTTTTCTCTGTGTGAAAGGGCCCCTACCAGCTGCCACGGGTTTGGACTAGCCACTAGGGCCTGGGTACCCAGGGACAGTAACTGGTGGTGGGGATAGGCCTGTGCACAGAGCCATAGGTAGATAGTAAAGTGATAAGCTAATTAACCTGATTTCCCCTGTCCTTGTTATATCCCCTAAATAAATCAGAGCTGTTTGTTTCAACAAAGTTATACTGCCTGAGGTATTTGTCTATGTTAAAGTACTGTACTGTGATTGTTGCACTGTATCTTATTTTACAGGATGTCCGGTGCCTGAACCAGCCTTGGGGGTAAGTGTATACTGTGAAGGTAATTCTGCTATATTGTGTGGGCCACTAGTGGGAAGAAAGGGGGGTTGCAGTGTCCCAGAGGGCTGTGACCAAGTAAGTTTAACTATTGCAAACCCTGACCTCTGGGTGGAGGCACCCACCATTGGATCCAGGCCCCTCAACCTGTTAGTGGCAAATCAGGCAGGGGTAGTAGCCCCTGGGATAGCGCCATCTAGGGGTTACAGTAGTAATTGGCCGAGTGGTGTGGAGGGCTAAAGCGCTGGACACCTCACCTTCTGCCACACTAGCATCCCTGGTTCGGGAATGGAACAGGGTCATTTGGGGGCTGGCCGAGGGAGGGAAGGAACAAGGGAGGGAGATCCCTAGAATATCTCTCCTCCCTCAGGGAGGGGAGTGAGAGTGTTCTGCTGCTCATCTGCTGCCTGGAGGAATCTGTGCAGTACTGCAGCATGAACACACAAGTCGCGGGACCCCACACGTGGGATACAGGGGGCGCCTCTGTGGAGGCGGAGTGCACACATCCTGTCCATTGCATGTGTGGTGTGCCCAGGATAGAAAATGAAGGGCAAATAAAACCCTGCTGCAGGATGACATCCAGTCTCCACAGGACCTCCAGGAAGATCCTGTGACAAGGACAAATGCTGCAAGGTAAGCACCTGGAGAAGCGTTGGGTGGGGAGTCATGTGAACCGGTAGCAACAACTATAAATAAAAAAATATTTAAATGCTGCTCTAAAACATTATTAGAGGCCTGGAGGGCTCTGAATCTCTCCCTAAGGATCTGTGTGTGTCTCAGGTGTCTCAGGGGGTGAATCTTTAGAACATTTCTTGAATCACCCCACTTCCTTGATTCAACAGATGAGGACAAGTACCTGTAGTGAAAAAGCCATTGCTGGGCCTTGAGCCTGGATATCCATTTCTTCTTTTCCCCTAATATACATAACCATATACAGTATGTATACATTTGAAATTCTAAAGGCTGCTTATGCATCAAACTATTTAATTTATACAGTCATCACCACAACATCCATGACTCCACAGCAATCTGAGTTCAAATGTTAACAAAAAGCAGCCTGAAATGGAATGAGTGTGGAGAGCACTGCTAAATGAATGATGCATCTAGTGGGAGCTAACCTGATAAAGGAGAAACTGAATGAGATTGTTTTATCCTCTCAAGAGATAACCACTGTGGGTAGTTACTTCAGACTGAAGGATATTTGCCAATATGTATTGTCACTGGTGTCACTAATGAATTGAGGAGCAAAGGAGGCTAACAGCCCATGCATAACTCCTTAATATAATAATTCACCCCCATTTGCTATAAATATATCTAACTTCTTCAGCTGTTTTTTTGTTGTTTGCAGTGCCAATTTCTGTTGGTAAATTGCTCCATTGATTTTGTATTCTTTCAGCATATAAGAATTTATACTTATCTGTTTGGGATTTCCTGTTTACTTGAAGGGGCCTCTAGTATTAGAGTAATTGTGCTTATATGTGAAGTTTAACTTAGTCAGTAGATATAGGTCTTGTATTATGTCATGAAAAAGGAAAATATCTCCTCGTTTTCTTTGTAGTTCCAAGGGATATAGATTTAACTTGTGCAATGTATCACTGTATGGTACATCTTTGATTTCTCTTATCATTTTGGGCACTTTTCTCTGCACTCTCTCTATCCTATCAGTGTCCTTTCTTTAGTAAGGACGCCAAACTTGATTGCAATGGTCCAATTTAGGTCTCACATATGATTTATATAAAGGCAAAATTACCTCTGAACTTTGATTCCTAATGCTTCTCTTTATTGCACCTATTACTCTATTAGCTTTACCTATTATTTCAGTACAGTGGTCTGTTGACTCAAGTTGGTTATTTTTATAGATTAGCAATGTATTACTGACTGAGGATACAGTTAAGAAGGGCTGAAAAGAACTGCACTGTAGAGGTGATTTATTTTTTTCATTTAAGACTTGCAGGGTTTGTGTAATAATAATAAATAATAATAATAATAATACTTTATTTATTATGTGCCTTTCAAGTATCAAGGCGCAGTACAGTAAAACAATTAACGCAATAAAAACAGAATCATCATCATAAAATGTACAGTACAGATCAGAAATCATCACTACCATACGCTTTAACCCAAATAAATGATTTTAGGGCCTGTTTAAAGCTCCACACAGTCGTGCACTCCCTAATCCGATGGGGTTGAGAATTTCAGAGGGACGGGGCCGCGAACATAAAAGCACGGGCCCCAGCAGATTTTAGAGTCACCCTCGGAATCTCTTGCAACCCCTCGTAGGCCGAGCGGAGTGTTCTCACAGGGTGATAAGGAATCAGGAGCTCTTTCAGATAGTCATGGCCCAGTTCATGTAGGGCTTTATAAGTCAGTAATCTGACTTTGAAGGTAATCCACCACTGAACTGGCAGCCAGTGCAGTTCCCCGCAGCACCAGTGTGATATGGGAAGATCTAGGAGTCCCCATTAACAACTGGGCTGCAGAATTCTGCGCCAGCTACAAGCGGCGGATATCAAACCCCAGAAGCCCAAAGTAAAGTGAGTTGCAGTAATCTAGACGCGAGGTCACAAAGGCATGGATTAGTATAGGCAGCTCGTCGGACGGAATAAGGTGCTTGATCCTAGCGATGTTTCTCAGGTGGTAGAAAGATGACTTAACAACAGTTGACACCTGAGTCCAAAGTGTCAACCCCGCATCCAACATCACCCCTAGGTCTTGCACCTGTTCAGAGACCTGAAGCTCAGCGCCCCCAAGAAACAATCCTATTGGGGTGCCTGCCTCAAGCCCCCCTATCCGGCAATCAGGATCCAAAACCATCACCTCCGTCTTCCCAGAATTCAACTTCAACCAACTGGACCTCATCCATTCCTGGATTTCCTTGAGGCAGTTATTAAATACAGAGACTGCTCCTTCCTTGTCGGGGGCAAAAGACAGGTATAGCTGGGTATCATCGGCATAACAATGAAACCTCAGCCCATACGTCTCACAATGTCTCCTAGGGGAAGCATGTACACCGCAAACAACATGGGAGACAATACTGAGCCCTGAGGAACCCCACAAGACAGAGAGATAGGATCAGAGGAAAAAAGCCCTGACACTACCCTCTGAGTTCTTCCGGGTGAGGTAAGAGGTAAACCATCTGTGGACCAGGCCAGAAAGACCACAGATAAATCTCAGGTGCTTAAGCAGAACCCCATGGTCAACGGTGTCAAAAGCTGATGACAGATCTAAAAGTACCAAAATGGACCGTTTTCTCTGGTCTCTCACCATCAGGAGATCATTGAGCACCCGAACCAGTGCAGTCTCGGTACTATGCCTCTTTCGAAAACCTGATTGGAGAGGTTCATAGATGCTATGGATGGTCAAATGGTTCTCCAGTTGAACTGCCACTACTTTCTTGATCAACTTCCCCACAAAGGGGAGATTTGAGATAGGCCTGTAGTTTGCAAGAGAGTCTGGGTCCATAGAGGCTTTCTTCAACAAAGGTGTCACCACTGCTTCTTTCAAGCAGCAGGGATATTCACCTGAGTCGAGGGAATAACAGACTATCTGTGCCAGAACCGGGCCGATAGAATCACCACAACCCATAATCAGGGATGCAGGGCCCGGGTCTAAACTACAGCATGTAGGGTGCATCCCCTGGACAGTCCGCATAACATCCATGATTTCCGGATGGTCGAAGGTACTCCAGGAAAATGGAGGGATAGTGACCAAGCCCTGATCGCCAACAACTCGCATAGAATGTGTCAAGTGGATCTCCAACCTAATGTCAGCCACCTTATCGGCAAAGGACCGAGCAAGCTCATCACACTGTAATTGTGAAAAGGCTCTTTGGAGCTGCAGACAGGCTGGGTTGCACAACCTGTCCACCATTCTGAAAAGCTGAGCTGGTCGATTCTGAGTGGCAGAAATTTCCCCGGACAGGAACTCTGCCTTCTTATGAGAGATTTCTGACTGATAGAACCGATAATGTTCTAATAGTCTAAGATGGTTGGCATATAAGGCGGATTTCCACCAACAACGTTCTAACCTGTGTCCTAGTTGCCACAACTCCCTGAAGACTCCATCAAACCAGGGAGCCCGAGGTCGAAGGGAGAGAGGACGCACACGTACTGGAGCAATAGAATCCAGGGCTGAGGTAATGGTATTGTTATAAGCCAAAACCAAGGCCTCCGGATCCCTGCAGTGCACAGAAAATTGTGATATGTCAAGCTCTGCAGCAAGACCATCGGAAGTAATATTCCGTAAAGCTCGGTACTTGACCATCTCCACAGGGGTCGGCCTACAAGGGGGGGGGGTGCCAAAATTAAATCTCACAGTATAATGATCAGACCAACCAACTGGTTCCACCCCCACATCGGAGGCCTCGATCCCCAGGAGGAAGACCAGATCAAGACAATGGCAACACTTATCAGTAGCAGTGGTAACCACCTGTGTCAGGCCCATTGAATTCATCAACTGGAGGAAGTGTTGTCCAAATTGCGAGAGTTCATCGTCGATCCAGGCATTAAAGTCACCCAGGACCATCAGCCTGGGAGACTTAAATGCCAAATCAATGATGAAGTCCGCCACTTCCTTAAGGAATTGCATCCCATCTCTGGGTGGACGGTAGATGAGAGCAATTCTATAGCCCGCACCTGCTACTACAGCACATTCAAATGAACTGACCTCCTCAACTGGAACACTAATGAGTTCCAATTTGGTCTTGAAACAGACCACAACCCCCCCTCTGTGGTCCAACCTCGGGCGATGTATCACCTTACACCTGGCTGGAATTGTAGCCTCAAGTATTGGGCCTGCATTATCATCCAGCCAGGTTTCGGTGATACAAGCCAGATCTGTCGACCCAACAAGATCAGAAATCACTGTGGTCTTGTTCCTGACAGATCTGGCATTGCACAACAACACCTGGGCTGGACAGAACTCCTGGGCTGCCCCGACCACCTGCCCATCACCAACGATGGTGCCCTTGGGTATGGGGACCAAACAAGATGGCCCACGCTCCAAGCTCCACTTCACCCCAGGGTGTTTTCTGGGCTTAACCACCCTGATGAGAGCATCCCGCTTTTCCAGCCTCCACTGTTCATGCCCCCCACCCCTCCCCCCTCCTACAGGCAAAACCCAAAGCCCGACAACGTTGATAGATGGAAAAAACTAGCGGAGGGGGGGCAAAAAGGGCGGAGGGCATGGAGAGAGGAGGCTGAATAGTGCACGACCGGGGAGATAACAAGCTGACACACATCCCATGCCCACAACCTAACAATACAATCTAAATCTAACTACAGAATCCAAAAACAATAATATAATACCCCAACAATTTCAGCCTATCTTAAACTTCTCCTCCCGCCCCCAACTAAGTAATCTATACCTACTACAAGAAATAACAAATAACTAAGTTAAATAACTTAAAATATAAAAACCTAACCTCCTAACACAACCTATATTCAGCCCGCAGGTCCTTTCACTACCTGGGAGACAAAATATATAAAATAAACCAGTTTTAAAGCACCCAGGCCACTCACTTCCTGGTGCTACTATCAATAACAAACTAAAAGAAAAATAATCTGAGAAATCACCCTCCAAAGAAATCTCTCACAAATGTCAGTGGTGGGATGATTTTACAGATATTTAATAAACAAATAAATATAAAAATAATAAACCAGACAAGCTAAAAGTAAATATAAGGAAATAATTTGAAATACCACCCTCCAGATAAATCTCTCACAATTATCAATATGAGGGTGAAATTACAGATATTTGCTGAGCACTCTCACTGCTCGAATAATTTCCACAGATATAAAAAAGCGCATAACAACAGGAGAAGTTCAGGCTGACAATACACACAGATTAAAAGTACTTGCTGTCTGAAGAAATTCAGGGTAGCAGTAGACGTCCAACACACAGCTTTCAATAAATTGATCACAAGGTTCATTATACCAAATCAGATATCCAAAGGGTTAAAAACTCAGCAAATCCCAATCTTCAGCCTCAAATTTCCAAAACAAAAGATCCACCAAAGGCCTTCAGTTTCCTTCAGCTGTTTGCGAGGGGGAAAATAACTCAAAGAGTCAGCAGCACATCACTACAACTATGGGACATGCCAGCCCTCCTGTTGACCACCCCAAAAATCTAGGGAAGGGGAACGAAGAACCGATCCTCCAACCGGCCCCACTCCCCAACCCTGTGTGTTCCAGAAACCCCTGAGATCTCTCAAGGAGCTCATGATTCCAATGATAGACTGGTCGAGGTCGATCAAGCCCAAATAGGAAACCCACAACAAACGAAGTACAAAAATCAGCCAAGGAAATACAAAACCATTCTGTCCAAGTGTATCCTCAGAACTGACAAATCCCGGTTAATCCTCTTGGTATTGGGCACAAAACACTTCGAGAAATATTCAAGGGACCTCAGTCAAATAATTAGACCCAGTGCGATAGACAGCACTGCTAGGCCAGGGGCTGAAAGTCTCGACAGCAGTCCTCTGATTCAAGTCATCCAAAGCCCAACAAAGTACGGGTTACTGCCAGGGACAGGCAGACCGAGGGAGTCTAGAATATAATCCAAGCCCAAAAACGTATTAGGCAGAGACACAAACGGCTCACAAACAGTACTCACAGTATTTCCCCTAAAGCAGGGACCGAAAGCATCCACTGCTACTTCACCCAACTTAGTTTGAACCCATGAGGCCCACAAAACACTCCAAAGATTTCAAAAACAGGACAGCAGAGCTATGTCGTAATTCGCGGGTCACACAAGGCATTAACAGCATGATTAAAATCGCAGAACATAAAATGAAATAAAAAATAAAATACGTAAACATAGGTAGTGAACGAAATCGGCAGACAATGCTACCAAAAGCAGAGAGTACAACCAGAGACAGACGGCTAGCCCAGCCTGTCTGCTGCCATGATAAGTAGAATCTCTGATTGAAAATGTTTTTTGTGGGGTATATTTTCTGTTAAATTGTTGTGCAGGTTGTCTTGCTGAAAGGAAGGATGGTGGGTCAGAGCTGTAGCTGATTATTTCTGGAGGGCTGGGGCTTAGTCCCACCCAGCCTGCCCCTCACGCCGCCCACCCCAAGTGTGTCATTTCCTTTATACCAGGAGTTCTGACATCACTTCCCCAACAGGACAAAGGACATACACTTGTCATATCCTTAACAGCCCAGCATGCTGCATGGGGGTAAACGCACGCACACGCTAGTACACGCTAACAGAAAAGAAAAACAAATTTAAACAGGAAGGGAGAGAGACATGTGGGGAGTGGTGCAATGCACTGGCTGTGGGGTGGCAGTCTTCGGGAGACATTCTGGAGGCTGTGATGCTGCCCTATTTGCAGGCACCTCTCTGGTCTGAGGAAGGAGGTTGCCCATCTCCAGGCTGACCTGATGAGAATTCCGGAAACCTTCTCCCACACCCAGGGATCACCAGGACTGCTGCCTCAGAGACTGCCAGGAAAGAGGAGCAGTTGGACCACAGTGGGTTCAGGGAGGGTGAGGGTGGTGGAACAGAGGTGCATCCCTCCAGTTGTACCTCTTCATAATTCATACACCGTTCTGGTGGAGCATGGTTCCTCTATGGAGGCACCCACAGTGGAGACAAAGGATGATGCTGGGAACTTCCACAAAGGAGACCCACAGGAGGGTGGCACGGGACCCCACAGGGGAAGAAAACAACTCCTGGTGGGGGACTCAATCATTGGAGGGTAGAACTGGGAGAAGAAGGGGAGAGGGAAGTAAAGTGCCTACCCAGCACCATGGCTTAAAGGAACAGGAAGCAAATCCTTAGGATCGCGGAGGCAGCTGCATGTGAGAGGGAGCTGGACATCATTGTCCACCTAGGGACAAATGACCTGGTTGGGAATGGGATCAGAGCAGTGCAGGAGGAGTTTGTGGAGTTGTGGAGGGGCTTTAGACAAGTAGTACACATGGTAACCTTCTCGGAGGTGCTGTCTGTTTATGGCATGGGTGAGGCTAGGGTACTCCGCACCATGGGATTCAATGAATGCCTGAAAAACTGGTGCAGAGCTCAGGGTTTGGGCTTCATTGGGGAATGGGAGTTCACCTGGAGGGATACAGGCCTATACTGGCACGATGGTGTGCATCTGTTCGGGAGGGGAACCAGGGTCCTAGGTGATAGGTTTAAATGCTTCAATGGCAAATATTTAAACTAACCAAGGGGGGAGGCACTGAAAAGGAGCAGGGAAGCCCCAGCCCCCCCCCCACACAAAACAGGGTAGTTAGCAAGTTAAACACCAAGTTAGAGAAGTCGATAGGGAGCAGGACAGGGGTAAAATGAAAAAAGGCAGTAAGAACAGGGACGGTGCTAAAAGGGGTAAGGCCATCAAACAATGGAGGGTGATGAGTACCAGTGGCCGTAGTCTGGGTTACAAGCTCCCTGAGCTAGTGGCCTTGATTGAAGAGGGACGCCTGGATATCGTGGCAGTCACAGAAACATAGTACACAGAGAACCATGACTGGGATGTCAAAGTACCAGGCTACACAATCTACAGGAGGGACAGGGAGGGTAAAAAGAGGAGGAGGAGTAGCTCTCTACGTAAAGGAAGGGATCAAAGCAATGGAACTAAAGGGTAAACAGGGAGGAAAGGAGGCATTGTAGGTCACCCTAGAGACAGGAAATGGCACCACAGTCTGCACGGGGGTTGTATACAGACCCCCATCTCAGTGGGAGGCAGTGGACAAGGAAATGATAGAAGGCATCATTAGAATGGCAGAAAAAGGGTAGATATTGTTGATGGGGGACCTGAATATTCCAGATGTTAACTGGAGCACCTTTGCTGTAGCCACATCCAAGAGCAGGGTCATTCTTGATGCCCTACAGGGGGCATGCCTTAGACAGCTAGTGTTTGAAGCCACTCAGGAGGGAGCAGTCTTAGACTTGGTACTCTCAAATGGGGACGGAGAGAGGATCTCAGATTTAGAAGTGGATAGCAATCTAGGAACAAGCAACCACGAAACAGTGCGATTCACGATAAACAGAGCCGTAGAGTCAAGCCATACAAAAACGATGGTATTGAACTTCAGGAGGGCTGACTTTGGCAAAATGGGAGAGTGCCTCAGAAAAGCATTAGGAAACAGGCAAGAAGGAGGGGTGGAGGAACAATGGGGAAAATCAAAACTGCCATCACAGAGGCAACAAGCCTTTGTGTGAAGCAAATAAAACAAAACAAAAGGAAGGAAAAAACATTATGGTTCTCAAAAGAGGTGGTGGGGAAGGTTAGGGAGAAAAAGATAGCATTCAGAAAGTGTAAGGAAACACAGAAGAAGCAGGACACAGAACTGTACCAGATAAAGCATAAGGAAGCGTGGGAAGGCAGTCAGAATAGCAAAGGCCCAAACCATGGAAAGGATGGCCAACTCAGTTAAGAAGGGGGATAAAACCTTTTATAGGTACATTAGGGAGTGAAGAAAAACCAAGGGAGGGATAGTGGGGCTTAATAAAGGAGAGTGGAGTGGGCAGAGGGTGACAGTGAAAAAGCAAGGATACTGAACAAATACTTCTGCTCAGTATTCACAAAAGAATAGGAGGGTACCTAAAACAAACAATAGACGCACTCTGGATAGGGGGGTTGATACCAGTCCATTTTCTGAAGAAAAGGTCCTGAAAGAATTCCTAAAACTGAAGGTGGACAAAGCAATGGGGCCTTACTGGATTCACCCCAGAAGTTTAAAAGAACTAAGGGGAGAAGAGGAGAGACTAAAGCAGCTTAATATGTATACGCTTGAGGAAAGGAGGGAGAGGGGGAACATGATAGTAACTTTCAAGTATCTCAGGGGAATTAACAAAGTACAAGAGGGTAGTATCTTTCAGAAGAAGAGATGTGCAAGAACAAGGGAGCACAATTTGAAGATGGGGGGATGGATCAGAGGTAATGTTAGAAAGTATTTTTTCACAGAGAGGGTTGTGTCTGCATGGAACAGCCTTCCTGACGAGGTTGTGGAGTCAGGAACAGTGGGAGAATTCAAGAATGCATGGGACAGACATAAGGCAATTCTAGTGGGGGTAGGAGGAAGTAAGCTGTTGATTAACTAGAATCTGCAGCTTATCCATCAGGTAGGGAAATGGGCAGACTAGGTGGGCCAAGCGGTCCTTATCTGCCGTCAAATTCTATGTTTCTATGAGAACTAGTGACGCCACTGACTACACTGAATTCTGTAGGGCTCAGGACTAGGGCTCAGGACTGTGAACTCAGAGCTTGGATTTCTGCAGCTTGGAGTGCTCCTTATGTTTTGTACCTTTTATAGTACTCCACAGTCAGAACCTGTGTGTATTCTCCATCCATCCTGTAGGTTGATGCACAATCCAATCAAATTCGAGCTGGCCAAGGCCAGCCCCCACGTCCCATCTCTGAATCTCTAGTTTATTTCGTGCATCTGCAGAGGTTGGTCGTGATCCACATCACTCCCAACAATCAGCAACTCAATTCTTCTATTTCAGGTACAAGTTTGTTTACTATCTGACACTAACAGCATCTCTAGTAGCCTATCTGTTTCTTCTAACAGCAGTTGTTTAGAATATATAGTCATTTCATGTAGCAGCCGTCTTTTTACCCCGCGCAAGAGCTAATAGCATGAAACTTTATCTCATGGGAGGAAGGGTTCCCTCTAACAGTGACCTCTTCTCTCCTTATGGAGTGCTCAGTGCCTCCTAATCCATTTGGGGAAGGGACTCCTCTTGCAGAGACCTCTTCATCACCCAAGGACACCTCCACCCTCCGTTTTTTGTTGTTAATGGACTGACAGTCATTAAGGAAACCCTCCTGTAGTGCGTCCTCAGTGCATCGATTCCACCTCCCCCAGCCACCTGAGAGAGCTCTCAGTACCTACAAGGAACCCTCCTGTACTGCTTGCCTCAGTTCTTTCCAGGCACTTATAGCTCCCCTGCTGTTGTGCTTATCCTCCTGTAGCACACCACACTCAAGTTGCTTTCACTAGTGTAACCCCCACGTGGCGCTATCCCAGGGGCTACTACCCCTGCCTGTTTGGCTACTGACAGGTTGAGGGGCCTAGGTTCTATGGCGGGTGCCTCCACCCTGAGGTCAGGGTTGATAGTGGTTAAACTAACTTGAGCACAGCCCTCTGGGACACTGTGACCCCCCCTTTGATCCCACTAGTGGCCCACACAGTACATGGGAGTTACCTTCCCAATACCCCACAAATGCACACTTCTTACACATACAGTAACACTTACCCTCATGACTGATGTCTGGCAGCACGTCTCTGAGGACCCCCTGTAAAACAAGTTTTGGCAATATACACAAACACAGTGCAATGCTTTTTCTACATGTACTGACACCACAGACAGCATATAGTTCAGCAACAACAAATCTGATTTATTAGAGGGGGGCACTAACAAGGATGGGGCAATCAGGTTGATTTGGTTTGGAAATATTCAAATCACAGTACTGTGCATGCATATAGGGTCCAAAGTGTCACTCTCTGGGTACCCAGGATGGTGGGAAGCTAGCCAGGATCAGTGCAGCTGGTTGGGGCCCTTTGAAGAAAAACACATGCACACACAAATTGTAATCCGGAGCCCTGTGGCTCAGTTCGTGAAGAAATGAAACAGCAATAATCAGATGACACACTTGTAATCGATAAAAGGCTGCAGGGAGATACCCAGACTTGTACTCACAATACCAAAGCTGAAAGTTGGATGGAGGATGTTCTAACTGGACTGCCAGAAAAACAAGGTATAGAGACAGGGTCCTTGTGGCTGGACCCAACTGCAGTTGATAGCAAGCGGATTTAGTCCAACTCAAGCTGGGATCTGCTTCCAGCTTTTGCACACAGCTCACAGAAAAAGGGGAAATAACACTGAGATCCCCCACAAGCACTACGCACATTTATATGTAAAAGGAAAGTACTATAACAGGCAGCTGCTTCTCGATCCCGATCGCAAACACTTGCAAATTACCCGGGAGCACAAACAGCATCAGCAGTCCCCAACAGGCTGATCGCACTTCAGCAAATCTTTGGTCTTCTACGGGCAAGCCTGGTTCTACACACTGCTTCCTTCTCTTCAAAACTCGGATTCAGTATGAACTGGCGCTTACAAACGGCTGCAGGCCAACTTCAGGGCCTCCCACAAGCTTCCCGCATGAACTGCACGCCGCATCAGAAGCAGGGCTCCTTCTCTCTTCACTGTCACACTGATCTGAGCTTTCCAGTAACACAGCAGGGCATTTCCTTTGAGTTCCTCCCAGTTTGGTTGGCTGTTTCGGCTGTCACTCACCATAGGGCTCCCTCTGTTGGGGCAAAAAGGCGCCAAGGTCCAAACTACATTTCCCAGAGGCACTGGCCATACAGTACATAGGTGGCTGGCTCCACAATGAGAGTCCAAGTTCTGATTTGCCAGCAGCAGGCTCCATTTTAAAGATCCCCCCACACTGATTGGTCCAGTTCAGCAGTTCAAAACCAGAATGGAGGGCTAGGCAAAAACAGTTCAGACTGCAAAGAAAAGCAGGTTAGACAAACTATATTTTCATTATTACTCTAAACAATTCCTGGCAGATTGTTACACCTTTTGAAAGAGCTCCCTCTGAGCATATAGCGACGGCAGAAACAGACCGAGTTGACAGCAGCCCGGGTGGGACTTGGGCATTGAAACACACAATCTCCCTTCTAAATTAATTATGTCTGCAAAGCAGACAGCTCTTAAAGAGACAGTATGTGGAGGCTCAAATAGCACTTACTTGGAACCACATTTAAACAGCTTAGATGCCGAACACCTCCAGGCTTGGAGCATTTCTGCAAGCTCCTGGAAGACTTCTGGGAACCCCCATTTGCAGGGGGGGTTACATTAGCAAGACAGACCTCCTGCAGCTCCCACTTGCTGTCCCAGAACTAAATTTGGAGTTTTACATTACCTCTCAGGCAAAGCTCTGGTCAGAGAGTCTCAGCACCCTTTTTTTCTCAAGGCGCCTTATCCGTTGCAAGTTCTCCGTCCTCCATGTCCTGAGGCAGCCATCTTGATCACACACCCTTTTCCCATGCCATTTTCTCCCAGGGACTTTTTCCTCTTGCCCTTTTGGCCCGTCCACTCCTTCCTACATGGAGCACCATCTCGCGGACCGGGACGTCACTTCCGGCGGCTCTCCTCTCTCACACGTAGTCCTGCGAGATTTGTGGTGGCCATTTTATTTGGGACTCATTTGTTTGATATGGGAGTCCCAAGTCCTGCCTATTCTCATGAGATTTTCGGCTGCCACCTTACCTGGGCCGTTTCAGTTCTGGTCAGCCTGCCTCAATGAGAGATGTCTCTTTTTCCTCATTGCTCTATTCTAGAGACACCGCACATGTTGTTTCACCAGGTGGACTGCTGTGAAGGACACAAGTATTTATTTATTAAGGGGCAAGCACTTATTCAAGCATTGCAGTTATTCTTGGGGGAAGGGAGCGTTATGTTAAGGAACCCATACCTCATTCAGTTTATTCTGTCCCCTTCCCACAGAGCGACAGAAAAAGGCATTATCATGAGGAACTGCAAAGAATGCGGCACTTCCTTCATAGAAACTGATGACAATGATTATGACTATACATGTACAGTCTGCATCCTGGCAGAACATGGGCGTTCCAGGAGTCAAGTGGAACTCGATTCACACAAGGGAAGCCCCCACTGCCCCAATAGCCCTCGATGCAGGGCAGGCTCAGCTCCTATTCCAACTGCCTGAGACACTAAAAACCAACCCATCCCCACCTCTGAGGGCACGAAGTGCAGCGACAGATGGGGAAGATCCCCCATCCAAAAGACCGAGGGATGATACAGAGAGTATCTCCACAGAGGCGCATACAGATCCGGATGTGGAGGCCCAGGACAAAGATTCACTTCCCTACCTGTAAGACAATCGAAATTATCATATTCAGGGAATACGAGTCACGGAACCAACCGGGCTTCAGGAAAAGAACATGGTCTCAAATTGGTACCTGCTTTCCAATTCCTGGAAAGAAGCATGAGGTAAGGCCACAAAAGTTGACCAGCCGGTGTCTGAACTATCTAAACGGACACCGTTCCCATTGAGAGCACTGCAGCTCTCAGGGACCCCATGGACAAAAAGACTGAGGAACACCTCAAAGGAATCATGAGTCAACAGGCATAGCAAAAGCTGCGGACAGTGCCCTTTGGTTCGCAAGCAGAGCCTTACTATGCTGGACAGAAACAGCCACAGATTCTATCCCGGAGGACTCGTCACAAGCCAACACAGTGGAATGCATGCTGCAGGCAGTCAAATATATAATGGATGCCTCCTCAGACATCCTGAAATTCGAATTCAGGACCACGGTCCTGGCAAACACAGCTAGAAGAGCCCTCTGGCTGAAGCTCTGGCAGGTGGACAGTGAGTCAAAATCCACCCTAGTGAGACTTCCGTTCAAAGAAGGCAACCTGTTTGGGGAGGGGCTCACTCCCTACCTGAAGAACAGAGTGGGAGGGAAACAATCCCAAGGAGAAAAGGACGCTTATTTTCCCTATGATTGGTCCTTTCATTCCAAGAATAGGCCCTTCAAGCCAAGAAGACAGGGCAACAACAACAACTACCCTTCCCGTCAATGGAATCAAAAACCTAGATTCCAGCACAAAGGATACGGTGGTGGTGCAAGACCCGTCCTCAGCAAGACACTTGGCAAATGAGGCTACAAACCACAGTTTAAATACCAAGGGAAAAAACAGTGACGGTGCGTGGGCCCCAGCAAGTCCCCCTCATATCGCAGGGAGGTTGAGAGGGTTTGCATCCCAGTGGACCCGCACAACATCCGACAAATGGGTAAGAAAGGTGGTCATGTTGGGTTATACCATAGAACTGTCAACGACACACATTCCAGCAAGATGACTAGTATCCCTGACCCCTTTGTGCCCAGTAAAAAGACAAGCAATAGATCAGGCCATACAAAACCTATTGCAAGAAGGTACAATATCCATAGTGCCACCAGAAGAGAGGAACACTGGAGTCTACTCCTTATTCTTTGTGGTCCCAAAGAAATCAGGGGGCATGCATCCAGTTCTGGACTTAAAATACCTGAACCAGTTCATAGTATACAGGAAATTCAAAATGGAAACTCTATGCTCCACTCTTCTGACCATTCAACCAGGAGACTATCTCTCTCACTTCCATAGACCTCAAGGATGCATACCTTCACATCCCCATACACCAGGCACACCACAAATACCTCCACTTCACAATCAAGGGAGAACATTACCAGTACACATGCCTACCATTCGGACTATCCTCAGCACCAAGAGTGTTCACCAAGACACTGGTAGTACTGACAGTGCACCTGAGGAAGTTAGGAGTCCACATAGTCCCCTACCTCGACGACTGGCTGATCAGGGAAAGGACTCCGGAGACTGCTCAGCGCAACACATTCCTTGCAGTCAAATGTCTCCAGGATCACAGATGGGTGATCAACAAGGTCAAAAGCAGCCTTACCCCAGCCCAGTCACTCTCCCGTCTGGGGCAAAGATCAACACCAGGCATGACAAAGTCACATCTATGGAGGACAAAATCCTCAACCTGACTACGCAAACCAACAGCCTCCTGAGTCAACCAGTCAGATCGATCTGGGACTACCTTTAGATACTGAGTTTCATGGCTTCTACCATAGACATGATACCCTGGGCCAGGCTCCACATGAGGCAACTTCAACGCTACCTCATAGAAGCATGGGACCAGACCACACAAAATTTCCAATTTCAAGTATCTCCCCCACCGCAAGTTCTGAAGGAACTTCAGTGATGGACAAACACCAAGAATCTGACAAAAGGACGCCCCTTATCACAACCGAACAGGTCGACCCTCATGACCGATGCTAGCCTGACCAGCTGGGGGGCAGCCTACAAGAGCCATGTCACTCAGGGTCTCTGGTCCAAGGAGGAATTAACTCTACCAATAAATCTACTGGAAATGAGAGAAGTATACCTGGCCCTGGTCTTCTTCAGACCCCTAATCGCCAATCAGAACATGCTTGTGAGATGCGACAACCAAGTGACAGTGGCATACTTGAACAAGCAAGGGGGCACACACAGCAGGGCCATGATTTTGGAGTCCCTGAAAGTCTTACAGTGGGCAGAGAAGAACCTGATATCAATATCAGCCATATATCTGGCAAGGAAGGAAAACACAAAGGCGGACTGCCTGAGGAGGACTACCCTGAACCACTCAGAATGGATGCTCCACAAGAGGGCATTCCAAAAGATACAGCGCAGATGGGGCCCACTTCAAGTGGGCCTAATGGTGTCCTGCCACAACACACAACTGCCAGTGTTTCACTGCAGATTCACAGACCCCATGGTCCAAGTGGTGGATACCCTATCTGCTCTGTGGTCATTCCACAGAGCATATGTCTTTCCACCCACAGCAGTGTTGCATAAAATATTGCACAAGGTCAGGACCACGAGAGCAACAGTGGTGATAATGGCGCCGGACTGGCTGAGGAGATCCTGGCACTCGCTCCTTCAAACAATGTCAATAGACTCCCCGATGCCACTCCCCAGATGGCCCGACCTTCTGAGTCGGTGCCCGATTCTCCACCCGAATCCTTCGACCCTCAAACTAACAGCATGGCTACTGAAAGGCACAGACTGCTGACAATGGAATACCACCCCAGAGTGGTTGATAGACTGATGCAGTCTAGGAAACACTACACCAACCTGACATACCAAAGACACTGAAAGATTTTCCCTAGGTGGTGCATAGAAAGGGGAACTTCACCAGCTGTAGCTGGACTTCCTCAAATTTTAGACTTCCTGAATGATGTAGCAAACAAGGGCCTTAGCCCATCATCTCTGAGGGTACCAACGTCTGCATTGTCCTCCATTAGGGCCCCATTACCAGGGACAGGAGCCATTGACTCACATCCTGATGTAATCAGGCTTCTTCAAGCTGTTGAGTTCTCAAACCCCAAGGTAAGAAGGGTATGCTCCCCCATGGCAATTGAATATAGTCCTAGAAGCTCTACAGGGTCCACCCTTCCTTCAAGACTCACTTTATTGGTTTACCCTAAAAATGACCTTCCTGGTGGCGATCTGCTCCACCAGGAGAATAAGGGAACTGCAGGTTCTCTCCTGTCAGGAACCCTTCTTAACCTTCCATAATGACAGGGTCACCCTGAGAATGGTTCCATCGTTCGTTCCCAAAGTAGTTTCCTGTTTCCACATGGAGCAGGAAGTTGAACCACCCATCATTCCTGTAGATCAGTACACCACAACTGGGGTACCACTTTGGGCAGCAGCTGAGGGCATACCTTGCCATGACTGACTCCACCAGAAAAAACGATAGACTATTAATCCTCACTGCTGGGAAAAGGGTGGGTCAAGCAGCATCCAAAGACACCATAGCCAGGTGGTTAAAACACACCATACAGGAGTTGTATAGAGTAGCTGGTCAGGAACCATCCCCAGACATCAAAGACCATTCGACCCGGGCAGTTGCCACTTCCTGGGCGGAAAGAGGCCAAGTCTCCATTGCCGACATTTGTTCAGCAGCCACATGGTCTTCTCTACACACTTTTAGTAAGCACTACCATTTAGATATTCTCTCCACTGAGAGAGCATAATTTGGTAGAGTGGTTTTGTGGGAGGGCACCTGAAACAGGCAATCTTCTCTGCTGCCTAACCCTCCCATGCTTGGATCTCTGTGACTACACTGCTTTTCAGGTCCCACAGGTTCTGACTGCGGAGTACTGTAAAGGGTATGAAACATAATGGTATTTACTCACTTGGTAAAGGTGATTGTTTGAGTACATTTTATAGTACTCCGCAGCCCCACCATATGGCAGATGATACAAAACACTATATTGATTAGACCAGAATAGAAAATGTCATTTCATCAATGTGTTCATGTATTACTCTTGAGGAATCGGATCCATGCAATGTCTGTACTCTGTTATAGTGATTAAATAAGTATCCTTTTTTCATAACTCATCTTGGGTCATTTATTGCAGTCATTAAGACTTGGTTTCCATAACAGCCACAGGCTACCAGGCGAGGGGACCACATAGAGGGACACCATTTCATGGCGTTCCACCCTCTCTGGTCCTTCCTTGTCCACACTTTGGTCTCCTGTTTTTTTCTCTCCATAGTTTCTGACAGGTAAGGAAGTATATACTGGAGATTCATAGATGGGACAGAGGGGCTGGCCTTGGCCAGCTCGAATTTGACTGGATCTTGCATCAATCTATAGGATGGTTGGAGAATACCCACAGGTTCTGACTGCGGAGTACTGTGAAGGATACTCAAATAATCACCTTTACCAAGTGATTAAATACCATTTCTTTTTCTGAGCTTGGATTTCTGGTTTGAACAGCAGCAAACTGAGCAGAATTCTACAGTGCTCAGGACTGCAAACTGTAAATTCCATTCAGCTAAGGCTGCACTGGTTCAGTTTGTGCAGCTTGGAGTGTTCCTTTCTTATTTTTGGTCCACTGCCCCAGCCCCTCCTCCGCTCATACTTAAATGCTCAGTTGAACTGGGAGGAGCCATCTAGTACTGCCCATAGGTGGGCCTTGTATTGATTTTAGGAATATAACAGAAGGGAAACTGTTCTGGGATTCACATTTTTAATCTTTCATTTTTCTATTGCAAATGTGTTTTGGATGTGCATTGTAGTAGTGTGGTAAAAGTTTAAAGTTTGAATGAAACTGTGCAAGGGGAAAAGTATATGATATTAGTTTAAGGGGGTGGTATTTTTGTGCAGGTCATTATTATTAGTATTATAAATAAACAAAGATGTGCATGGTAACTAGATATGTGGTACATTTCAATACAACTGAAATTGATTATACACCTTCAATTATGCACTTTCAAGTGTGTTTAGTCGGGGTTGTAAAGAAATTGAAAGGATTAATTGCACTTAAAGGGGTGTATAAAGGTGTGTACATGTGTAAATGATTTTCTTTCTATGCATGATGAAAGTGGTATGTGATTTTCGAGGGTATTAAGTACAGTTACGTCTTAGTAAAACAGTATAAGTAGCTTCAAGGTAGCCTTAAAGGAACTAAGCAATCTAGGAATTATAAAACATAGGGTCAGTAAAATAAAACATAGTGTTAAAGTGGGTACATAAAATATTACATACTGTACATATTTAAATTCTTAGTAGAATATAAAAGGAAAGTTAGCAAGATCTTAGAGTGATACGGGAAGGGGATTATTTTTGTAGAAAAGGATATTTGGAAGGGAAGATATACAGTAATAGAGGATGGGGGGATTGGAATGCTATTAGGAAGAAGCAAGGGGAAGAGGAGTGGGCAGAGGACTGGGAAGGTTAATAGAGTGTGGTGGCTGCGGGGCTGTAGTGTTTATGTCTATGCTGTGGGAGTTGGGTTTTTTTCCAATATGTAGAAGGTTAACTAATCTGGAGAGCGACATTGCATGACTGAAAAAAAAAAGAATTTGTATCGTATTGCAGAAGAGGAAGTTTATGTAAGTGTAATCAATATGGGAATGCATATGGGCAGGGGATAAATGAGATGGGGAGATGGAGTAATGGAGGAGTCATACAAAGGGAATCATATTCTCCAGGGTGGAGGGATTGGGCATGGAATGATAGCAGTAGAAATATGTGGAGATGGAATGAGAAGGCAATTAACAGGTGTACAATGGATGGGAATGGAAGAATGGGTTGTGAGGATGAAGGATGGAACATAGTAGGAAGAAGAGGGTGGAAGAGTAATGTCAAGCAAGGAAAAGCAGTAAGGAATATGTCAAAGCAGGGGAAAGGGCAAGGTAGGGGTATTAGTGAGATGGGCATAGGTTTGAAAAGAGAGGAGAAGGAGAGAAAAATTGGTCTAAGCATGAGCAAACAATGCTCAGGAATGAGAGTAAAGATCGGAAGGGGATCAGAATAGTAAAAGCACGAGCAAGGAAAATAATGGTGGGAAACTAGTCAATGAAGGACGGGTTATCTTGACAAATAGGTATTGACTATTGTTAAATTTAGTGGACTCAGATGAAAAGGGTGTGAGGGGTACAAAACAGAGCAGAACAGAGTAGGAAAGCGGGAGGAGGAGCTGGGGGAGAGTAATGGGAGGACAAATGGAACAATTTCTAGATATACAGTCAAGCCTGCCAGGATGAAACGCAGTGTCACAGGTTTACTGTATGACAAAAGGAATTAACTCCCATTGAAATTGCATTGTTTGCTGCAATAACTCTACTGCAGAATTCTGCAGTGCTGCTCTTCATCCTGCTGGACGCCACTGTAGATACTGAGTTGGATAAGAGGGGGGCGGGTGAGCATGAAAACTCAGATATTGAACAGAGAAAAGATGGGGAAGGGATGATATCTGAGGAGGCAGGTATACAAGGAGGGTATAGAAGAAAAGTGGAAATGGGATGCTCAGAGAAAGGGCACAGTAAAAAGAAAATAGGATCTTGCCCTTGATCGGGCTTGCCTCCCTGCAGCATTTTCTGCTGCCGGTAGCTGCCCACCCAGCTCCATGAGACGCCTCGAGGATCTTGCCCTTGACCAGTTTTGCCTCCCTGCAGCATTTTCTGCTGCCGCTAGCTACCCACTCAGCTCCATGAGACTCCTTGAGGTATGCAGAAGCCAGACTGAACTTTTAAATTCTGGCACCATTTCTCTTGCAGCACATTGGTTTCTTGGTCTGTACTGCCTGCTTTCAAACTCTGAGTGCCCGCAGCACCTTCTGCTGAAACTTGTGAATTTTAATCTTTCTGCTAGACTGTACCTGTAGCATCTGTGACATTTATTGTTAAAAAAAAAAAAAAAAAAAAAAAGAAAATCAGATTGCATTGCTGTTTTGCTCTGCTTTGTAACAGTCCCTCAGCCAGGATTTGATATGTCGTACTGGGCTAGTGAGGATATGATTTGCCATTTTATTTAATAGCCCTATGTTGTGGAATCTATATTGCTACTGTGACTCTATTTCGACCTTTCTTTTCTCCTCCCTACTTGCTTCTTTATTTTTAATAACCTGCTCCAGTCATCTAGTGAGCAATTTAAAGTTTTATTTCCCTCACTCTACATTTGTTTTTCTGTCTGAACTATCTGCTCTCTCTATTTAAAAATCTTGCTCTAACTGCTCTTTGGACCTCCCCCGAGCCGAGCCGAGCCGACCATCCAGTTCAACTTACCTTCTTAATTCAAACTACAGCTCAGCTCAGCTACTTGATTCTGCCTGCCATTTCTCTTCCTTGTCTTCACCCTTCCCCCTCTTTTGTAAAATCCTCCTCCCTCCCTCCATCTCTACAGTATAAATTAACGTGTCTCCTCCTTCCCCCAGAATCTTGCCCTTGATCAGGCTCGCCTCGTTGCGGCGTTTTCTGGTGCTACTAGCTGACCGCCCAGCTTCATGAAACTCTGCCGGCACTATGCGCGGGCTTCCCACCCACGCACCCCACCTGCCTGCCCTATCTGGATAGCTAGCTATATAGCAGTGAGACGTCACGTGTAGTTACCCCATTCCATTTATATACAAAACCAACGTTAACTGGCCTATCAGGACCACAACATTCTAGTTCATCTAGGAAGGAATATACAGTCCCAAGCTATTAGCTAAAGCAAATCATAATATTACTACTGATCTGTTCAGGGAACATCGAACTGAATCCTGGCCCGTCTGCTTCTATTATCACACCATTGGACTTCGCAGCGGCTTCCAGCCTGAAATTGATTCTTATTAATGTATGTAGCCTTGTGAAAAAATTGATTTACTAAAGATCTGGGCTCATCATACCAACCCGGACATACTTGTGGTTACAGAAACCTGGCTAAAGAACCATACATTTGACCAAGTATCTCTCCCATCCTTCAACTTATTTACATTGGATAGACCTACTCGGGTTGGGGGAGTAGTCATCTGTGTCAATACTAAATTTAATGCTACTGAACTCTTCACATCTTCTAAGTCCAAGGAATATGAATGTCTGGCCATAAAGATCTCTCTTCCATCAACCAAAGCAATAAATGTAATTGGTTGTTATAGGCCACCAGCAGGGGGCACTGAACTCCTACCTACCCTCAAAAACATCTTAGAAACTCACTCAAATAAATCACTTATTCTCAGTGATCTGAATCTGGACTGGCTTTCCCCTAAAGCTAATGCCCTTAAAGACCTATGTGACGAGATGGGTCTCTCACAATTGAGCACGGAGCCCACCAGACCCAGTGTAAAAAACAACACCAGAAGCTCCATCCTCGATCTGATACTTACAAACAGACCCCACACAATCTTGAGCACTGCTGTGTTTCATAATGATATAAGTGATCACAATATAGTCGTCTGCATCAGAAATTTTGACCTCTGGATCTAAATTCATCTTCAAGCGGGAGCTTCCATAAATTCAGCCCCAAAAAGTTCCTAGTCGACCTCAGAAACTTCAATTTTCAGAACTTCTACCTGGCCACCTCCGTAGATGAGGCTGCTGATATTTTCAAACACAAACCTCCTAAGTTTAACCAACAAGCATGCCCCTCTCATTCGTTGCAGAGTGAAAAATACATCTCTCCCATGGTTCACAGCTGATTTAAAAGTGGACCTCTCCTGACGAGATAAACTCTGGGCAAAAGCTTGAAACTCCAATGCTGATTGGATAGCCTTTAGAATAGCAAGGAATGACTGCACAAGGCTCATTAGGTCAGACAAATGTAACTGTTACGTGAGGGCTCTAGAGGAAACCAAAGGAAATTTGGAAAAATTTGGAAGACTGTCAAAACCATAGAAGGCCACAGAATGTCCCCCTCAATCCCTACAAAAATTAATTCACACGGTAACACTATTTCGGATTTCACCACGATCCTAGAACTACTAAACACACATTTCGCAACGTCAGGTGTAGCCTTCAATTCCTCCCCTCTTGCTGGTCTCCTTATCCCTAATGTAGCTAAATGCACTCACATGAACTCCCCATGTCATGCTCCCTTTAGCCTTTCTCCAGTTACATACAAACAGGTAGAGGACCTCTTGAAAAAACTGGGCACGAGCAAAAGCACAGGTGCTGATGAAATTGAACCTATTTTTCTAAAAATAGGGTTTCAGTACCTCACCGCCCCCATACTGCACCTCTTCAATCTCTCTGTCTCCTCCAGTATGGTGACTTCTTGTTGGAAAACAGCACACATAATGCCCCTTTTTAAATCTGGCAATCCCTGTGACTTGAATAATTATAGACCAATTTCCATACTCCCGGTGCTGTCTAAATTGTTAGAAAAAATAATTAATAATCAGCTCCAGGATCACTTAGAAAAGTCTAACCTCTTTAACCCACTTCAGTCAGGTTTCAGACAGCACCATAGTACCCTATCAGCACTTGCCCTAGTCCCAAACAACTAGTTCTCCACCCTGGACAACAAGCTTGTTATGGGTGCTGTTTTCCTAGATCTAAGCAAAGCTCAGAGGGCTGGTCGGGAGGAGAGGAATTAAGCATCCTATGGACTGTTGTCCCTCTCTGGGGGGAAGGGGGGAGATTGTCTGGCACAATGAAGACCCCTGGTGGAGGCTGGGGGCCCCATGTGGCTGACACCATACATTTCAGGGGGGCGGGGTGGATGCTGGCATCACTGCACGTCCCCGCCCCAAGGAGAAAAATTACTGAAAAATCTCAGCCGCAAATGATGGCCCTGCTCTGCTGCCACTTCCACCTCAGACTGTTGTCCACTGGGGGGGGGTCCTGCTTCTGTGACCCCACCCTGGGGGGCAAGCCAGGGCTTCGTGACCCACATTCCCTGGAGATGGGGGGAGCGGTAGGTGTAGTTGGGGACCGGAGCCTTCTGCCCTCCCCCCAAAAAAATAGATCTAAGCAAAGCGTTTGATATGGTTGATCATAGCCTCCTGTTAAACAATCTTGATGACCTGGGATTGGATAGCCTGTCAGTAAGTTGGTTCTCGAGCTATCTTACCAGCAGGCTGCAACGTATTAAGTCTGATGAGCTCCTGTCTTTCCCACTCCCAATCACAAAAGGGGTGTCCCAGGGGTCCATACTAGGACCTCAGCTGTTCACTATATATATATTTAAAAAATGGGTGTTAAAAATCCAGTATTCTGATTGGCCAGTGCACTTGCTTTAGCAGGCAGATATTTTTCAATGGAGCCCACTAAAGAACAAGTGCCAATACGGGGTGCCCCATCACTAAGGGTATTCTTGGGCACCCCGAATTTTCAAATGTGCCAGCCGCCATGATTCACGCTCGCTAAGAGACCAAAAGTAATGACTAGGCCAGTGCCTCAGTTTCTCCTGTGGCAAACATAATAAATAAATTAAAAAGCATATGCATCATTAGCCCTAAGAAAAATATGCAGCAGAGCTTCAAAAGTGTAAAATCCAGAGCGGTAGTTCTGGTGCCGCCACCACGATGCATCAGAGCAGTGGCACTTTCTTAGTTTTCTGTACAGCAGATGGCCATCTATCTGCAGTATGGGAAATTAAGAAAATGCAGCTGCTGTGCTGCCCCAGTAGCATCACCGACCCTCCTCGGTTTGTACACAATCACCCCCAAGACAAAAACCAACAGTTTCCACTGAATTGTTTTTTTTAACTTAATTTCCAGCTCTCACCTGCAGCATGAAGAGCTACCCATTACTGTATTCACACTCGCAACAGTTTTGTCCGAAAAATAAACAGTTCCTCACCCGACTCCCCTTACAGTCTTTCTGTCACGCTGTTCCAATCGCAATGGCAACAGTGCCCCATTAAAAAAAAAAAACACCAAACTTTACTGCCACTCATGGAAGGCAGGGAGGATCAGGAGCTTGTAAAGCACATACAAAACAGAAAAAAGACTCCCATTAGCACGCAATGAAGACCGTAATGAAAATGCAGCATGAACAACTGACCTCTGACCCGTACGCTCCCAAACTCCACTCCATTCTGCTTCCAAACTCCACTCTTTTCTCCCGATCGCAACATCTCCTGGCCCCAGTATAAAAAAAGCAAATAATAAACGTCGGGCCTCATTACACCCCTAGGCGGTGCGGTATTTCCCAATACTGCCCACCCTTTCGGGTATTATTGCTTACATATAAACTCCCTCAGCAACAGCATCCGTAACTCCAAATTGCACTTCACAGAGGACACTGTATTGTATACCTCTAAGCCTTCCCTACTTGAGGTCAGCTTCGATCTACAGGTGACTTTAACATACTACAATACAATCTTCTCCACTCCAAATTGTTATTAAACCCCCCCCCAAAAAAACAAAGTAAGATTCTTTCTTCCCGCACAGCCCACATCTTCCTCATGCCAACTTGCCTCTCTCGCACCCATTGTAACTCTTCTTGGAGACCCTCTCAAGACGGTTGAAAAATTCAGGTACCTAGACATTTAGTTGGATGTTAAATTGACATTTTCAGCCCACATTGAATCACTATCCAAAAAATTGAAAATAAGATTAGGATTCCTCTACAGAACTAAATCGCTGTACCCCACTGACGTCAGGAATAGGATTGTACAAGCCACTTTCTTCCCGTTGCTGGACTATGCTGACATTATCTACAACTGTAGTTCAGCATCCAACCTACACAAATTAGATATCCTGTATCACCGGGCCATCTGCTTCATTACTTCAGCACCATACAGAACCCACCACTGCGCCCTGTATGCAGCTGTGGGATGGTCATCTCTTGCCACAAGGAGACTGCTACACACTGGCAACTGGGCCCGTAAAGCCCTGCTCAATAAACTCCCCTCCTACATTACATCCCTCTTGCACCAAATGTGCAGCCACTACTCCCTTAGGAAAATATATCCTTCTCGACATCCCCAGATTCCGCACTCACTATGGCAAATCTGTGATTAGTTATGTTATCCCAACAACCTGGAATAAAATCCAGGTCTCACTCAAGCTACAGGACCTAGTTTCCCCAATCGCTTCAAATCCTTGTTCAAGAAGGCATTTTTGGACACTTGTCAGTATCACCTCACCTAACAAAACCAGCCCTATCTTTTCAATATTTAGTCTATCATCATCCTTCCCATCTCCCCTTCCTACCTCCAGATCCTGGATCCTTCCCTTGCCTTTGCATACTTGTGTCCTGTTATGTAAATTATCTCTATCGCTCCACACAGTATGTCATGCAATTTGCCTCCTTCCTTGAACTAACCAGTCTATTCAGCCAAACATAGCACTTCTCTTTTTCTTTTTTCTTTCTATCACCTTTCCTTCCACCAGTTACTACTGGAAACTACCCCCTCCTACCCTACCCCTGCACTTCAATATTTGATGTCCCCTTGGCAACAATATATGACACCCTAATCTTTTTTTACTTTCAAATTGTTTAAAGATTAAGTAATGTTATTACAGAATGGTATTGTACCAATTGTCATTTTTGTGTGTTAGACCATTTTTTGTATAAATCACGGTTCTAGTGTATTGTACCATCTGCCATCTTTGTGTATTGCACTCTTTTTTAGTATAATTCATGATTCTTTTGTATTGTACACCAGGACTTCCTTGTAAATGAGCTTGCTAGATGGAGCTTTCCTGTCAATAAACTTGAACTGAAACTTGAACTGTAAGAGTGAATGGAGAAAGTTAAAGGAAGAGGATATTTTTGAGAGATCGAAAGGAGCAGAACTGGGCAAGGTACAACCAGCTGGGGTTTTAGGGGGCTGCATAGAGTATGAAGAGGGTGGAATCCTTATACTGGGTGATTCTATAATTAGAGGAATTCAATGGGAGAAGTTGGGTGAAGGGAACAGAAATATTAGGATTAAGTGCATGCTTGGGATGATGGTGCTAAAAGCCTTGCATCTTGTATACTTCCTATCCAGGAAACATAAGGGGATCACACACATTGTGTTGCATCTGGGCAGAAATGACCTGGTGGATAGCAGTCTTGAGGAAATGCAAGCCAGATTCATGGAATTGGCAAGAGTCTGGAAGCTAGATAATAAATCTGCCTCTTTTTCAGAAATACTTCCAGTACCAAAGGCCAGCATGAATAGAAAAATTAGAACTGATGAGTTTAATGTGTGGTTAAGGTGGTGGTGTAGAGAACAAGGATTTGGATTGGTGGGGGGATGGGGTAGGACATGGAATAACACAGAATTATATGCTCCGGATGGATTACACTTAAGCAGAGCTGGTACAATGGTCCTAAGTGAAAAATTATATTACTTTGTAAGGGAAGAGTTAAATTTAAACTGATTAGTGGGGGAGCAGCAAAGAATAGCCTAGCTATTAATCCCCCTTGTAATAGTGTAGGTAAGTTAATAGGCTATAGTAAGAAAGTAGGATTTTGCTGGCTTTGTTCTGGGGGTGGGCAAAGAGCATTGCCTTAGTTTTTTTGAGGTTAATTACTAGTCTGCTCTTCTTAAACCAATTCTCAGCATCATTGAAAGAGTGCTGGAGGGAGTCTTGGAGGGAGGTGAGATTTTTGTGAGCTGCATAAATCACGGCATCATCAGCATATAGCAGAATATTGCCAGAACAGGCACTAGGCAGGGCGTTTAGGTACAGACTAAAGAGTAGTGGGCCCAGGATAGAGCCCTGGGGAACCCCTGAGCGGATGGGACAGGTTTGTGAGAGCACCCCATTGATTTTGACACGCTGGGAACGGGCTGATAGGTAGCTTGCACACCAGGAGAGGGGGCCAGCAGAGAAACCTGTATGGTTGAGGGCATTTAGTAGGAGTGAGTGGGAGACAGTGTCAAAGGCCTTAGAAAGGTCAATGTACACTGCCCCAACTAGTGAGCCATGGTCTAGGGAGGCATGTAGGAAGTTGGAGAACTCCATTAAAGCTGTGCCTGTACTGTGACCAACACGGAAGCCATGCTGTTCTGGACCCAGGATGTTATATTTTGCAAGGTATTCCATGAGTTGGGTGGCCACCACTTTTTCTAAGGCTTTGGGGGGGATGGAAATTGGCTGATAGTTGCTGGGGGCGGACCAGTCACCACCTTTGTGGATAGGTGTGACTGTCACAGTTTTCCATGCTGTGGGGAATTGCCCCAGACAGAGGGATCGGTTCAGTAGTTCTGTAAGTGGGACCAGGACCTCATCCAGGACCAGCCAGAGTATTTTTGGGTCCAGGGGGTCGCTGATAGGACTGGTGCATTTTAGTGCTTTAAGCAGGAGTGGTTTGGCTTCCCGAATGGATACCTTGCATAGGTAGAACTGGAGGCGCTGTTGATCTGAAGGCGGTGGGTTGTGAATAGGGTCGAAAAAGTTACTCGGGAGGACAGGGCTAAGATCAGTAAAGGAGGAGTTAAGGCAGTTGCCAATGTCGGTGGGGTCAGTGATGGTGGTGCCATTGACTGTAAGGTGTGCTGGGGGGAGCATGATTTCCCAGTTATTTCTTTTATATTGTCCCAGAAGTTCTGGGCGCAGCCCCATGAGGAGGTGAGGGTGGCCTGGTAGTGGTTTGCCTTGGCTTTGCGGATGGCCCATGTGCACCTGTTCCAGGCAGCGTTATATGCCTGTCTGTCGGTAAAAAAGCCACTGACATATTTAGCTATAAATATCAAAAAACTTACCCAGACAGTGCCAAACTAACCTCCTGATGCAGTTTCGCACTTATAGCAAATGCATTTTCAAGGGACAGTTTGACTGAATGGCTATTCTCACTTATATACTGGCAACAATTAATTAAAGTGCAAATAAGACACATCATACATCAAATATTTGCGCTTCAAAGTATGCTCTTCACCAAACCTCATGCTTTCTATACATGGATAGCTTAATTCATCAGTTAAAATCTTTAACAAGTGAATGCCCTCAGATTATATTCTTTTTTTATTGAAGCAACCTAGGATCAATCAAAGTCCTTTGTTATTGAAGCAAGCTAGAATCAAACAACTATAGTCCTTTGTTCAATTCATAGTTGCATAGCTGATTCCAAGGAATGTTGCTTGATTGCTTCTTTTTTAGGGCATGTACTGTAGCTAGTATCACTTAAGTATGTAGCTTCCATTTCATTTGATGAGCTTCACATTTCAAGGCATATGACAATTACAACTTGTAGAAACAATACAAAAACAAGCATTTGTCAATGCCGAATGTTTGCTTGCTGGCATTGGCATTGGTAGTAGTAGTGTAGGAGTTAGAGAGTTACATAATAGGAATGGCAGTGAAGTATTGAACTGAAGCCAACCCCACCACCACCCTGCAGAGACTGACAGGCATTGGGGTGTGCCTTTGGGTCATCAGGCATAACGGCCACACCATTTCACCACACCCTACCCTGCAGACACTGACAAGTGTCACGGTGTGCCTTGGGGTCTTTGGCCCTTATAGCACCCCATTCCATCAGGAAATACAGTAAGATGGGTCCTGTATAGGAGAGTGGGGTGAACTTTGAGGCCGAAGAGTCCAAGGCACACCTCGATGCCTATCACTGGCTGCAGGGTGTGGAATGGTATGAGCATTACAGGCAAGAATCCCAAGTCACACCCCTGATGCCTCTCAATCTCAACAGGCTGGGGCATTATGGTCGGAAACCCTAACTCCTCAGGTGTTCGTTGGCATTTTCACTCCAAATTTTCAACATGGTTTTTTTTGTGACCCCACCTTATGAATAGTGGCAATATCAGTTTGTTAGCCGAAAGCTGATTTCTCACAGCAACTACGCCATTTGGTACCACAGGTGCGAAAACGCATTTTGAACAGGATGTGAAAAATGACAGCTATACTGTTCATGGGGAGGTGCAAAAAATGGCAATGTTGAAATTCTACAGTGAAAATATAAAAAAAAAACTCACAAAGTCACAAGCGTGCGTAGAAAATGCGCAATGCACACCCATAATGCAGTTAGTTTGGGGATTCTTTACAGCAGATTGTCAACACAGGGATTTTGTAACCTCCGCTCATGAACAGTGTCACTGTGATTTTCTTAATCTGTCCTGAACAGTGATTTCCCACAGCAACCACGCATTTCTGCACTGGAAGCGCGAAAACACATTTCGGCCATGGTGTGAAAAATGACAACTGTACTGTTCATAAGGAAGTGTGGAAAAATGCCAGTGGTGAAAATCTGGACTGAAAATATTAGACATACATGAAGTTACGAGGGTGTGTGGAAACTGCGCAATGGTCACTCGTAACACAGTCAGTTTATGGACGTATTTCACCAAATTTTTAACATAACCATTTTAACACCTCTGCTCATGAACAGTGTCACTGTGATTTTCTTAATCTGTCCCGAACATTGATTTCGCACACCGACTGCGCCATTGTACGCTACATGGGCGGAAACACGTTTTGGCGAGTTATGAAAAATTACAGCTGTACTGCTCATAAGGAGATGTGGTAAATGGCAATGTTGAAAATCTGGAGTGAACATATTGAAAATTCTGAAACTTATGAGTGTGCGTAGGAACAACGCGTAGCTTCAAAACAGTCATTTTGGAAATTTTTCACCAAATTTTCAATATAGGGTTTTGGGGGCCTACCTCATGAATTGTGACACTGTCATTTCATAAATCGGTCCCGAAAGGTGGTTCTGCGCCAGTGACGCAAAATCACCTTTGGGCGTGATACGCCATGACAGTGACAGAATTCCTAAGTGAGGTCCAAAAAGCCATGTTGGAAAATTGGTGAAAAATACCAATGCCCGAGATGTACCAAAGTTGAAAAACCCTACTTATTACATTATACAGCTTATCACATTTCCTCAGTTCAAGGGTCGGCTTTGAAGAGTGCAGACATGTCCGGTCCACGAAGATTGTCGTGCCAAGCTTGGAGGTAAGTATGGGGTGAGGAGGGGTGTGGGAGGCAGGGTGTGCTGAGGGTGGGCGCGGGTGGGAGGACATTGGGTCAGGACAGTCAGCCAGGGAAGGTTTTTTTTTTTTTAATTTGGACAATGCAGGACTTGTGCCACGCTGGGGTGGGCTCCCAGCATGGCAGCTGGAAGGCTGTTTGGGGGGGGAGTGGAGCCGATGGGGGATTGGGCACCCCCATTGGCCATACAATCTGTTGCCATGCTGGGTTGGGCTCCCGTGTGGCATGGGAACCTCTGTTGGGGGGAGGCGCAGCACAGCGGACGGGGATTAGGCACCCCCCAGTGCTACAGTGTGTGTGCATGGGGGGACGAACACGCAGTATGCGTGCGTGTATGTGTGTGGGGGGGAGCACGAGTGAGCATGCGATATCTTAGTGCTGCTCACTGAAGCGTAGCTCTCCCTTTCAACTGTACGGCATTGCATTTTGGATCATTGCACTATGTTTCTTGCACATGCGTGCAAGAAAACATAAAAAAACAGAAAAGAAAAGAAACCCACTGACGCAGCCGCTGATGTATATTATTTGGTCTTATGTTTATGAACGGTACAGAGAAACGAGTGCTTCCTTTCTCAGGTATTGTGATGCTCTGTGCGCTGTTTCTCTGTCTTCTCCATTAGCATTGTTTATTACGGCCAATTTACTGCCAGGACATGTATCGTCAGGTATTTGCTTTTGCTGTTATGACCCGTGCTGCATTGCAAATCTCATTTTATTGAAAGTAACTCGCGCATGGCCAGATGCCTTTTCTGCTGTTCAAGACAGTGACTGCATGCATAAACAATTCTTAATTTTAATAAACATTGGTATTTGAAGTTTAGGAATCTGAGGCTACCTCACTGTCTTACACTAACAAATGCACTCAGCCTTCAATCCTGGAAGCACCTGCCCAAGTGATCCTACCAGACACAATGGGAACTTTCCTACAGGGCCCTATATCAGGAGTGGAGTGAAGAGTCCCATAAAACATCCCCATCTCTGTGGTCCCTTCCGTATGTTTTCTGGTTTAGTTTCAGTAAGAGTTTTGTTTTGTTTTTTGTACTTTCCTTAACTTAGAATAGAGTTATGAGACACAGTCCAGCAACAAATTCTTGAGACGACTGAACAGAGACCCAGAGAACCAGGAATAAATGAGGTCACCTGTATAGCTGATGTCTGTCGAATGCTTTTCTGCTTCTAGGGACCTGTACAGCTGCACAGTTTGCACCATATAGAGGCTGCCTGATCCAGCGGCTGGCTGGGCTAAGAATCCAATACAAACGTCATGCTCCACTTCTGAATTTTTATTCAGTTTTGTATTGAACACTGCACCCCTCTTAACTAGATCTGAATGACAATACGGAGACGCATGTAAAAGAGGCCATTCTCGAGTAGGGGATGGGGCACAGAGGGTGTGTGGAAGGTAGGATGAGAAATAGCCGGTAAGCTTACTTTCTTTTTTAAACTATGCATTCAACCAGACTTTCATGGATAAACAGAATGACTGAGAAACCCTGTATTACAAACACTGGCAAACAGTCATTTGTATACTGTGAACCACACTTGATGAATGTTTTTCCTGATCCCATCTAGTGATTCAGAGAGCCTGGTGGCATAGAGGGCTGTTCTGCACACACATGTATGGGCACTGCAGTATAGAAATGGAGGAACAAGAAAGGTTGAAGCCCTTCTTGAAGCCTTGCTAGTGTCCCCAGTGGTTCACCCTACTGCCCTGGTTCTGAGGTCGCACTGGATTTGTCTGTCAGAGGGAAGGACGGCCCTCCCCCTCCTGCCCTGCGGAGGAAATCCACAAGGGTGCCCACTTCCTGAGCAGTGCAGAGGTAGGGGAAAACCGAACCATCAGGCACAGGGACAGGGCTGACAGCCGCCCAGACCTGCCTAGGAGGACAAAAATGCTTGTGAAAAATAGTTACTTGTTTACTTACAAGAAAATACATTCTGTACTTGTACATAATTGGTAATATGTCTGACTGTAGCATATAGAGTATATGTTATCTATGTTTTTCTCTCAGGTGGGGCTGAAAATGGGTTGTAAAATCCATCCATCCTCCTGGTAAAAAAACAAATAAAATAAATAATAGAACAGAAAATGTCAGCAATAAGCCCTGATGTCTACAAACTTCCCACCTGTAGTTCAACATAGAGCTTAAGCGGGCCAATGACATCCTCCTGGATAATGGAGTGCTTTTACTCAGCTTCATGCTGCCCACGAGTTCACCCACATGGGCACTTTGGAAAATACTACAAAAAGTGCTGACCCTCATCACTGCTGAATGTGGAATATTACAAGTAGATACTTTCCACAGATGTTCTTCCCTTGGTCTCCCTGCTCTTTGCCTCGGCTGCCTTGTTCCACTCGTGTATGCAATCCTGGTGCCTTCCCTTCCTTGCATAGTCCTCCTCCCACATTCCCCACCCACAAATTGTATTTATTTTTTAACATTTTTCTTGATATGATATTGCCTGTTTTGCTTCCTTAGACTGAAAGTTACTTTCTGTACAACCTTGTTGTAAATGGTAAACAAAGGCTCTGGTCACTATCTTTGGTGCTTAGTTCCGTTATTCTTTCAATGCCTCTCATTATCAATGTTATATATTTATGTAGAGAAGGAGAAAAATGTGACAATTTTTCAAAGGCTAAAGTTTACCTTTTTAGCAGTTTCTGACAGCTCGAGGAACTGCTCAGCTAAATCCAATTCTTTTTTTGAGAGTTGAGTTTCTGACAGGCAAATGTTAAGTCAGAAACGCTTTGGCATATACACAGTGTGCTTTTCCAAAAATTAGTATATTCAAAGTGCATTTTTTTGTTCTGCATGCATATTTACAGGGCATTGTTGCCACACAATGCCCTGTAAATAAAGAGATCTGATTGGCTACAAGGGCTTCTTCACCTTGCTATAATTTTAAATAAATAAACTGATTAATAATGCACCATGAAAACAAAGATTACGATTCTGACTCTACTGGCCTGCCAGTCAAGCAGTCATTGGATAACCTACCTGCATGAGAAACCAGTTAATGTGGGAACACAGGGACACACTAAGGGGGTTGCACACCTTAGGAGATGGGCATATGGTTTAATTTCTAATTAAAACCCCAAAAGATGACCCAGCTCAGTGGCAAAGTGGTTGTGCATGGTGCTGCCTGCTGAGAGACCAGAGTTCTCATGGGAACCATGGACGGAGCTGGCAGGGGGCTGGTGCATCCCCCTTTTGGGTTTCTGGAGTTCTTAAAAAAAGGTATTTGCAGAGCCAGAATCCCTGGAAAAGGGGGTGATAACCTAACTGATAAGACTGAGCAGGAATGGTTCAAATGGCATTCAGCCATAGCAGGGACTGTGTCACCCCAGGCCTATGAACTCATAAAGTATGTTTAATACCCAATATGCACAGTAGGTCATCATGGTTACACCTATTTATAGTTGATCTTCCCTTTTTCACCCCAGTTGTTTAACCAGGAGTAGTCACTCAGCTGAAAGCTTGTTTACAGGTGTGACCTGGGAGACAGGGAAGTTAAATGACTTGCTTACGGTCACACAGTATGCAAGTGGGATGTGTGTGACTCAAATCCATGTCACCATATTTGCAGTTCAGAGCCTTACTGCACTACACTACACAGCCTCAGTTACCAGAATACAGCTTTAATATATAAATAAAGGAGTAAATATCAAATCAAGAGGAAAGCTGGTACTGCTATGGAAATGGGCCCATCATTTCAAAGGGTTGTTATACCACTCTGATGTCTTTAATTTGTGACACATTAGTGCCTTCTTTGCCTAAGGCTCTCCCCCAGCCACCCCCTACAGTGCTCCAGTGCTCATTTAACGTTCTACCCCGCCTGCTGACAATAAAATGGGGACGATACATGGAGCCCTTCCCCTTCCGACTACGTGAAAAGCTAGGTAAAGTAAATGTACATGGAGCGCTTGCCCTGACTACGTGAAAAGCTAGGTAAAGTAAATGTACATGGGCGCTCCCCTATCGACTACGTGAAAAGCTAGGTAAAGTAAATGACATGGAGCTTCATCCGACTCATGTGAAAAGCTGGCAAAGTAAATGTGCACGGAGCGCTTCCCGCTTCACTACGTGAAAAGCTAGTTAAGTAATGTACATGGAGCTTCCCGACGGACCACGTGAAAAGCTAGGTTACCTAGATAAAGTAAATGTACATGGAGCGCTTCCCCTGCCGACTACGTGAAAAGCAGGGTAAAGTAAATGTACCTGGAACGCTTCCCCTGCCGACTACGTGAAAAGCTAGGTAAAGTAAATGTACATGGAGCACTTTCCCTTCTGACTACGTGAAAAGCTAGGTAAAGTAAATGTACATGGAGCGCTTTCCTTCCCGACTACGTGAAAAGCTAGGTAAAGAAAATGTACACGAGCCCTTCCCTTCCGACTACGTGAAAAGCTAGGTAAAGTAAATGTACATGGAGTGCTTCCCCTGCCGACTACGTGAAAAGCTAGGTAAAGTAAATGTACATGGAGCCCTTCCCTTCTGACTACGTGAAAAGCTAGGTAAAGTAAATGTACATGGAGCGCATCTCCTGCCGTCTACGTGAAAAGCTAGGTAAAGTAAATGTAAATGGAGCGCTTCCCCTGCTGACTACGTGAAAAGCTAGGTTAGCTAGGTAAAGTAAATGTACATGGAGCACTTCCCCTACCGACTACGTGAAAAGCTAGGTAAAGTAAATGTACATGGAGCGCTTCCCCTGACGACTATGTGAAAAGCAGGGTAAAGTAAATGTACATGGAGCGCTTCCCCTGCCGACTACGTGAAAAGCTAGGTAAAGTAAATGTACATGGAGCGCTTCCCTGCCGACTACGTGAAAAGCTAGGTAAAGTAAATGTACATGGAGCGCTTTCCTGCCGACTACGTGAAAAGCTAGGTAAAGTAAATGTACATGGAGCGCTTCCCTGCCGACTACATGAAAAGCTAGGTAAAGTAAATGTACATGGAGCGCTTCCCCTGCCGACTACGTGAAAAGCTAGGTAAAGTAAATGTACATTGAGCGCTTCACCTGCTGACTACGTGAAAAGCTAGTAAAGTAAAAGCACATGGAGCGCTTCCCCTGCTGACTACGTGAAAAGCTAGGTAAAGTAAATGTACATGGAGAGCTTCCGCTGCCGACTATGTGAAAAGCTAGGTAAAGTAAATGTACATGGAGCGCTTTCCCTGCTGACTACGTGAAAAGCTAGGTAAAGTAAATGTACATGGAGTGCTTCTCCTGCCGACTACGTGAAAAGCTAGTAAAGTAAATGTACATGGAGCGCTTCCCCTGCTGACTACGTGAAAAGCTAGGTTAGCTAGGTAAAGTAAATGTACATGGAGCACTTCCCCTGCTGACTACGTGAAAAGCTAGGTTAGCTAGGTAAAGTAAATGTACATGGAGCGCGTCCCCTGCCGACTACGTGAAAAGCTAGGTAAAGTAAATGTACATGGAGCGCTGCCCTGCCGACTACGTGAAAAGCTAGGTAAAGCAAATGTACATGGAGCGCTTCCCCTGCCGACTACGTGAAAAGCTAGGTAAAGCAAATGTACATGGAGCGCTTCCCCTGCCGACTACGTGAAAAGCTAGGTAAAGCAAATGTACATGGAGCGCTTCCCTGCTGACTACGTGAAAAGCTAGGTAAAGTAAATGTACATGGAGAGCTTCCCCTGCCGACTACGTGAAAAGCTAGGTAAAGTAAATGTACATGGAGCGCTTCCCCTGCCGACTACGTGAAAAGCTAGGTAAAGTAAATGTACATGGAGCGCTTCTCCTGCCGACTACGTGAAAAGCTAGTAAAGTAAATGTACATGGAGCGCTTCCCCTGCTGACTACGTGAAAAGCTAGGTAAAGTAAATGTACATGGAGCGCTTCCCTGCCTACGTGAAAAGCTAGGTAAAGTAAATGTACATGGAGCGCTTCCCCTGCCAACTACGTGAAAAGCTAGGTAAAGTAAATGTACATGGAGCTTCCCTGCCAACTACGTGAAAAGCTAGGTAAAGTAAATGTACATGGAGCGCTTCCCCTGCTGACTACGTGAAAAGCTAGGTAAAGTAAATGTACATGGAGCGCTTCTCCTGCCGACTACGTGAAAAGCTAGTAAAGTAAATGTACATGGAGCGCTTCCCCTGCTGACTACATGAAAAGCTAGGTTAGCTAGGTAAAGTAAATGTACATGGAGCGCTTCCCCTGCTGACTACGTGAAAACCTAGGTTAGCTAGGTAAAGTAAATGTACATGGAGCGCTTCCCCTGCCGACTACGTGAAAAGCTAGGTAAAGTAAATGTACATGGAGAGCTTCCCCTGCCGACTACGTGAAAAGCTAGGTAAAGTAAATGTACATGGAGCGCTTCCCCTGCCGACTACGTGAAAAGCTAGGTAAAGTAAATGTACATGGAGCGCTTCTCCTGCCGACTACGTGAAAAGCTAGTAAAGTAAATGTACATGGAGCGCTTCCCCTGCTGACTAAGTGAAAAGCTAGGTTAGCTAGGTAAAGTAAATGTACATGGAGCACTTCCCCTGCCGACTACGTGAAAAGCTAGGTAAAGTAAATGTACATGGAGCGCTTCCCCTGACGACTATGAAAAGCAGGGTAAAGTAAATGTACATGGAGCGCTTCCCCTGACGACTACGTGAAAAGCTAGGTAAAGTAAATGTACATGGAGCGCTTCCCTGCCGACTACGTGAAAAGCTAGGTAAAGTAAATGTACATGGAGCGCTTTCCCTGCCGACTACAGTGAAATCTAGCTAAATTAAAATGATATTACATGAATTACTTACCCTGCAAACTCGTATGAAAACTAGGTAAAGCAAATGTACCGTAGGCGCTTCCCTGCCGACTGCGTGAAAAGCTGGAGTAAACTAAGCGTGCATGGGCGCTTCCCCTGCCGACAGCGTGAAAAGCTGGTGTAAAGTAAATGTACATGGGCGCTTCCCCTACCGACTACGTGAAAAGCTAGGTAAAATGAAGTACGTACATGGGCGCTTCCCCTGCCGACTCACTGAAAAGCCAGGTGAAGTAAATATACATGGAGCACTTCCCCTGCTGACTACGTGAAAAGCTACGTAAAGTAAATGTACATGGAGCGCTTCCCCTGACGACTATGTGAAAAGCAGGGTAAAGTAAATGTATATGGAGCGCTTCTCCTGCCGACTACGTGAAAAGCTAGTAAAGTAAAAGTACATGGAGCGCTTCCCCTGCTGACTACGTGAAAAGCTAGGTAAAGTAAATGTACATGGAAGCTTCCGCTGCCGACTATGTGAAAAGCTAGGTAAAGTAAATGTACATGGAGCGCTTCCCCTGCTGACTACGTGAAGAACTAGGTAAAGTAAATGTACATAGAGAGCTTCTCCTGCCGACTACGTGAAAAGCTAGTAAAGTAAATGTACATGGAGCGCTTCCCCTGCTGACTACGTGAAAAGCTAGGTTAGCTAGGTAAAGTAAATGTACATGGAGCGCTTCCCCTGCTGACTATGTGAAAAGCTAGGTTAGCTAGGTAAAGTAAATGTACATGGAGCGCGTCCCCTGCCGACTCATTGAAAACTAGGTAAAGTAAATGTACATGGAGAGCTGCCCCTGCCGACTACCTGAAAAGCTAGGTAAAGCAAATGTGCATAGTGCGCTGCCCTGCCGACTACGTGAAAAGCTAGGTAAAGTAAATGTACATGGAGCGCTTCCCCTGCAGACTTCGTGAAAAGCTAGGTAAAATAAATGTACATGGGCGCTTCCCCACCGAATCACATTATGAAAGCTAGGTAAAGTAAATGCACATGGAGTGCTTCCATACCGACTTCATTGAAAGATTGGTAAAGTAAATGTACATGGAGCACTTCCCTGCCGACTACGTGATAAGCTAGGTTAGCTAGGAAAAGTAAATGTACATGGAGCGCGTCCCGTGCCGACCTACGTGAAAAGCTAGGTAAAGTAAATATACATGGAGCGCATCACCAGCCGAATACGTGAAAAGTTAGGTAATGTACATGTACATGGAGTGCTGCCCCTGCTGACTACGTGAAAAGCTAGGTAAAGTATATGTACAAGGAGCGCTGCCCCTGCCGACTACGTGAAAAGCTAGGTAAAGCAAATGTGCATGGAGCACTTCCCTGCCGATATACGTGAAAAGCTGAGGTAAAGACAAATGTACATGGAGGCGCTTGCCGACCCCTACGTAAAAGCTAGGTAAAAGCAAATGTACATGGGCGCTTCCTGCGACTCGTGAAAAGCTAGAATAAAGTAAATGTACATGGGCGCTTCCCCTGCTGACTACATTGAGAAAAGCTAGGTAAAGTAAATGTACATGGAAGCCTTCCCCTGCGACTACATTGAAAATCTAGGTAAAGTAAATGTACATGGAGCGCTTCCCTGCCAACTTCATTGAAAAGCTAGGTAAAGTGAATGTACATGGAACGCTTCTCCTGCCGACTACGTGAAAAGCTAGTAAAGTAAATGTACATGGAGCGCTTCTCCTGCTGACTACGTGAAAAGCTAGGTTAGCTAGGTAAAGTAAATGTACATGGAGCGCTTCCTCTGCCGACTACGTGAAAAGCTAGGTAAAGTAAATGTACATGGAGCGCTTCCCCTGACGACTATGTGAAAAGCAGGGTAAAGTAAATGTACATGGAGTGCTTACCCTGACGACTACGTGAAAAGCTAGGTAAAGTAAATGTACATGGAGCGCTTCCCCTGCCGACTACGTGAAAAGCTAGGTAAAGTAAATGTACATGGAGCGCTTCCCCTGCCGACTACGTGAAAAGCTAGGTAAAGTAAATGTACATGGAGCGCTTCTCCTGCCGACTACGTGAAAAGCTAGTAAAGTAAATGTACATGGAGCGCTTCTCCTGCTGACTACGTGAAAAGCTAGGTTAGCTAGGTAAAGTAAATGTACATGGAGCGCTTCCCCTGCCGATTATGTGAAAAGCAGGGTAAAGTAAATGTACATGGAGTGCTTCCCCTGACGACTATGTGAAAAGCTAGGTAAAGTAAATGTACATGGAGCGCTTCCACTGCCGAATACGTGAAAAGCTAGGCAAAGTAAATGCACATGGAGTGCTTCCCTTGCTGACTACGTAAAACGTTAGGTAAAGTAAATGTACATGGAGCGCGTCCCCTGCTGACTACATTAAAAGCTAGGTAAAGCAAATTTACATGGAGCCTTTCCCCTTCCGACTACGTGAAAAGCGGTAAAGTAAATGTACATGGAGCGCTTCCCCTGCCGACTACGTGAAAAGCTAGGAAAAGTAAATGTACATGGAGCGCTTCCCCTGCCGACTACGTGATAAGCTAGGTTAGCTAGGTAAAGTAAATGTACATGGAGCGTGTCCCGTGCCGACTACGTGAAAAGCTAGGTAAATTAAATGTACATGGAGCGCATCACCAGCTGCCTACGTGAAAAGTTAGGTAATGTAAATGTACATGGAGCGCTGCCCCAGCTGACTACGGGAAAAGCTAGGTAAAGTAAATGTACATAGAGCACTGACCCTGCCGACTACGTGAAAAGCTAGGTAAAGTAAATGTACATGGAGTGCTTCCCCTGCCGACTACGTGAAAAGCTAGGTAAAGTAAATGTGCATGGGCGCTGCCCTGCGACTACGTGAAAAGCTAGGTAAAGCAAATGTGCATGGGCGCTTCCCCTGCCGAATCATTGAAAAGCTAGGTAAAGTAAATATACATGGAAGCTTCCCTGCCGACTCGTGAAAAACTAGGTAAAGTAAATGTACATGGAGCGCTCCCCCTGCCGACTACGTGAAAAGCTAGGTAAAGTAAATGTACATGGAGAGCGTCTCCTGCCAACTACATGAAAAGCTAGTGAAGTAAATGTACATGGAGCGCTTCCCCTGCCGACTACGTGAAAAGCTAGGTAAAGTAAATGTACATGGAGCGCTTCCCCTGCCGAATACGTGAAAAGCTAGGTAAAGTAAATGTACATGGAGTGCTTCCCTTGCCTACTACGTGAAAAGTTAGATAAAGTAAATGTACATGGAGCGCTTCCCCTAACGACTATGTGAAAAGCAGGGTAAAGTGAATGTACATGGAGTGCTTCCCCTGACGACTACGTGAAAAGCTAGGTAAAGTAAATGTACATGTAGCTTCCCTGCCGACCTCATTGAAAACTGAATTTATAGTAAATGTACATCGGCGCTTTCCTGCTGACTCACGTGAAAAGCCAAAGTAAAGTAATGTACATGGAGCACTTCCCCTGCCGACTACATGAAAAGCTAGGTAAAGTAAATGTACATGGCGCGCTTCCCCTGCCGACTACATGAAAAGCTAGGTAAAGTAAATGTACATGGAGCGCTTCCCCTGCTGAATACGTGAAAAGCTAGGTAAAGTAAATGTACATGGAGTGCTTCCCTTGCCTACTACGTGAAAAGTTAGATAAAGTAAATGTACATGGAGCGCGTCCCCTGCCGACTACATGAAAAGCTAGGTAAAGTAAATGTATATGGAGCACTTCCCCTGCTGACTACGTGAAAAGCTAGGGAAAAGTAAATCTACATGAAACGCTTTCCCTGCCTACTACGTGAAAAGTTAGGTAAAGCAAATGGACATGGAGCGCTTCCCCTGCCAACTACATGAAAAGCTAGGTAAAGTAAATGTATATGGAGCGCTTCCCCTGCTGACTACGTGAAAAGCTATGTTAGCTAGGTAAAGTAAATGTACATGGAGCGCTTCCCCTGCCAACTACATGAAAAGCTTGGTAATGTAAATGTACATGGAGCGCTGCCCCTGCTGACTACGTGAAAAGCTAGGTAAAGTAAATGTACATGGAGCGCTGCCCCTGCCGACTACGTGAAAAGCTAGGTAAAGTAAATGTACATGGAGCGCTTCCCTGCCGACTACGTGAAAAGCTAGGTAAAGTAAATGTACATGGAGCGCTTTCCCTGCTGACTACATGAACAGCTAGGTGAAGTAAATGTATATGGAGCGCTTCCCCTACCGACTACGTGAAACGCTAGGTAAAGTACATGTACATGGAGCGCGTCCCCTGCCGACTACGTGAAAACTAGGTAAAGTAAATGTACATGGAGCGCTTCCCCTGCTGAATACGTGAAAAGCTAGGTAAAGTAAATGTACATGGAGTGCTTCCCTTGCCGACTACATGAAAAGCTAGGTAAAGTAAATGTATATGGAGCGCTTCCCCTGCTGACTACGTGAAAAGCTAAATAAGTAAATGTATGGGCAACCCCTGCCCATTCATTAGCTAGGTAAAGCAAATGTACATGGAGCGCTTCCCCTGCGACTTCATTGAAAAGTAAAGTAAATGTACATGGAGCGGTTCCCCTGCTGACTATGTGAAAAGCTAGGTTAGCTAGGTAAAGTAAATGTACATGGAGCGCTTCCCCTGCCAACTCAGTGAAAGCTAGGTAATGTAAATGTACATGGAGCGCTTCCCCTGCCAACTACATGAAAAGCTAGGTAAAGTAAATGTACATGGAACGCTTCCCCTGCCAACTACAAGAAAAGCTAGGTAATGTAAATGTACATGGAGCGCTGCCCCTGCCGACTACGTGAAATGCTAGTTAAAGTAAATGTACATGGGCGCTTCCCCCTGCGACTACGTGAAAAGCTAGGTAAAGTAAATGTACATGGAGCACTTTCCTGCTGACTATGTAAAAAGCTAAATTATAGCAAATGTACATGAGCACTTCCAGCGACTCACATTGAAAAAGCGGGTAAACAAAATGTACATGGGCGCTTCCCCTTCCGACTCACGAAAGCTAAGAGTAGTAAATGTTCATGGAGCACCTTCCCCTGCGAATCGTGAAAAGCTAGGTAAAATAAATGTACATGAGTAGCTTCCTTGCCGACTATGTGAAAAGTTTAGCAAAGTAAATGTACATGGAGCGCGCCCCTGTCTCATTAGAAACTAGGTAAAGTAAATGTATATGGGGTGCTTCCCTACAAACTCATTGAAATCTGGAAGTGAAATGAAATGTATATGGAGCGGCTTCCCCTGCTGACTACGTGAAAAGCTAGGTTAGCAAGGTAAAATAAATATGTACATTAGAGCGCCCCCTGCCAACTACATGAAAAGCTAGGTAGCAATGTAAGTATGCGTGGGCTACCCCCTGCGACTACGTGAAAAGCTAGGTAAAATAAGTAATAGATGGGCGCTTCCCTGGCAGCTATGTAACGAAAAGCAGTGCAAGTGAATATAGCATAGGTACTTCCCTAGCGACTTCGTGAAAAGCGATAAAGTAAATGTACCTGGGCGCTTCCCCTGCCGACTACGTGAAAAGCTAGGTATAGTAAATGTACATCGGGCGCTTTCCCTGCTGACTACCTGAAAAGCCAGGTAAAGTAAATGTACATGGAGCACTTCCCCTGCCGACTAAATGAAAAGCTAGGTAAACTAAATGTACATGAAGCGCTTCCCCTGCCGACTACATGAAAAGCTAGGTAAAGTAAATGTATATGGAGCGCTTCCCCTGCTGACTACATGAAAAGCTAGGTAAAGTAAATCTACATGGAGCGCTTTCCCTGCCGACTACGTGAAAAGTTAGGTAAAGCAAGTGGACATGGAGCGCTTCCTCTGCCAACTACGTGAAAAGCTAGGTAAAGTAAATGTACATGGAGCGCTTCCCCTGCCAACTACATGAAAAGCTTGGTAATGTAAATGTACATGGAGCACTGCCCCTGCCGACTAGGTGAAAAGCTAGGTAAAGTAAATGTACTTGGAGCACTTCCCCTGCCGACTACGTGAAAAGCTAGGTAAAGTAAATGTACACGGATCGCTTTCCTGCTGACTAAATGAAAACTAAAGAAAATAAACATACTGGGCGCTTCCCCCGACTCGTGAAAAGCTAGGTAAAGTAAATGTATGGGCGACTTTACTTCACTGAAAACTAGGTAAGAAATGTATGGGCGCCCCCGAATCACGTGAAAGGTAGGTAAATAAATGTACATGGAGTGCTTCCTTGCCGAATACATGAAAAGCTAGAAATAAATGTACATGGGCGCTTCCCCTGCGACTACATGAAAGCTAGGTAAAATAAATGTGGCAGGCGCCGTCCCTGCGACTACATGAAAACTTAGTAAAAAAAATGTACATAGGCGCTTCCCCTACCGACTACATGAAAAGCTAAAAAGTAAACGTATGGGCTTCCCCTGCCGACTCATGAAAAGCTCGGTAAATAAAGTACATGGGCCTTCCCCGCAATACATAAAAGCTAAAATAAATGTACATGATGCTTCCTTCGACTAAAGAAGTTGGTAAAATAAATGTACATGAGCGCATCCCTGCGACTACGTGAAAAGCTAGGTAAATAAATGGGCGCTTCCCTGCTGACTCGTGAAAAGCTAGTATTAAAATGAAATGTACATGGTAGCTTTCCCTGCGAATCGTGAAAATTAGGTAAAGCAAATGTATGGGCGCTTCCTGCGACCACGTGAAATCGAGATAAATAAATGTATATGGGCGCTTCCCTGCTGACTACGAGAAAGCTAGGTTAGCAAGTGTAACCCTAGATAAGCTATCCCGGGGCTACTACCCTGCCTGATTGCTAACAGGTTGAGGGCCTGGATCAATGGCGGTGCCTCACAGAGGGGATTGCAATAGTTAAACTAACAGTACAGCCCTCTGGGACACTGCACCTCTTCCCACTATGGCCACACAATATCAGAATGACCCCACAATATACACTTACCCCAGGTCTAGTTCCGCTGGGACCTCTGTAATGAATACAGTGCAACAATCACAGTAATGCTACATGAACCAAAACACTCAGGCAGTATAACTTTGAAACAAGCAGCTCGGATTTATTTGGGGATATAACAAGGACAGGAAATCAGGTTAATTAACCACTAATAATCTACCTATGGCTCTGTGCACAGGCCTAGCCTATCAGTTACTGTCCCTGGGTACCCAAGCCTAGTGGCTAGTCAAACCGACAGCTGGTGGGGCCTTTCACAGAAAGGAAATTAAACAGTCAGCAGTACAGTAATTCCATTTAGTTTAATATGGCAATTCAACAGGGCGACCCTGAATTAGTACTCCGACCTCCAAATAAGATAGGGTCCTTCAATGTCAGCAGAGACTCCAGAGGTACAAACCTCTTCACACATTTATATAAAAAGCACTATACCAGGCAGCATACATGTACCGACGCAATTACTGCACAATACCGGAGAACACACAGGATCAGTTCTGACAGACCGAGTGCAATTTTCTGCAATTTAGTCTTCACAAGGTGACCTGGTTTCTACTCTTCAGAATCCTGATTCTTTTCACAGGACAGTTCAGTCCTAACAAGCTGCAGACCGGAACTGGAGCCTTACACCGTTTTGACTAAAACTGCACACAAAAAAGCACAGGCTCCTTCCTTCTTCACTGCCAAAGCTCAACTCAACTCAACCGACAAACGGGCATTCGCTGAGTTCCTCAGTTAATGACTGGATTAGTATCTCTAACAAGAGACTGCTGTGGTCAAGGCACTGAAGTCTAACTTCATCTCCAAAGTCACTGCCCCCACAATCCTCTTGGCTGGCTCAGATTATGAGTCAAGTTCTGATTAAGTCAAGCACCATTTAGAGCTAGCTTACACACAGTTGGTCAGTTAGCAGTTCAAAATAGAATGGGAACTGGACACAGTTGACTGCAAAGCAGTTAGACATGTAATTTCATTACTCTAATAATTTCTGAAACAGTTACATCTTTCAGATGGGCCTCGACCCTAGACTGCAAAATGAAGTGATTACATAGCAGAGGTGGTACTCGAGGCACACCCCCCACACAAACTAATTATGTCTGCAAGCAGACAGTCTTAAAACAGTACCGTCTAAAACACTCACTGATAAATGGCTTAAATACCAAACACCATTCAGGCTTGGAGCATTCAAACAGCTCCTGAGTCTTTGGAACCCCCATTTGCAGGAGTTACCTTCCCTGGCCTGGGAAAGCTTGGCGTCCAGCGTCAAGCAAGTACCCATAAGTTTCAACTGCAACCATATACATTGCATGAGCTCGCCATGTAATCATCAGTCAATATATCATTTACAAGAACACATTTCTGAAACATTGCAATCGTCACTCTTTACAGTACACACACATTGTACCATAACTCAGTTATTATCTTGTACATGAAACCTGAAGAGGCCCTTCCTATCAGTTACCTTGCAGCTGGATGGGCAAGGCACCATATGAAGAACAACAAATATGGAGTTAGCACTGATCCTCAGTTTAAGCAATGAGCTCGGGACATACCTCCTTCATGGACAACGATGAGAGACCCAGTCCAGGCCTCCCAAGTGAATCATAACTGAGGGTGCACAAAACTTTACAGCTCGACCAGTCTTTCTGGGGAACTGTTATAGTCTCCACTCTGAACTCCACATTATCCTCACTTGTCGAAGTCTCCATGGGGGAGAGGCTAGACTTGGGCACTTTCAGCTCAAGGTTACAGTTTCTGAGTCCATTTGGCTGCTGGAGAGCTTTGGACACCTGGCAGTGGACTGTCAGGCCTCAAAATACTCTTCTTGTTAAGGTGTATCCCGGTCTACCCCAATCTATCATTTCCTCTAATCAAACAGTTCAACCATGCACAAGGATTATTCATCTGATCCGTCTTTGCTTCACTTTCTGGAGCATTGGCTCAGGATGAAACAGGGGCTTAGACAGTCCAGAAGGCCCAACTTTGTCTCAGTATTGACAGGATTGCCCCAAACTGGTGTCAGTTCGTGAAGGATGGCATTCAAGTCCTCTCACTTGCTGATATGGACTGACAGTCATGCTCAACTGGGACATGAGAGACACCTTTGCTTCTGTAGGTGCAGACTTTCTTGATCTTTCTTAGCAGCAGCTCTAGTACTGGTAGAGGGGCATCTTCTGGGGCTCAGACTCAATCAAATTTGTCAATGGGCAGTAAATATTTCTATGCATTGTTTTATCTTTTGAATTATTCTCAGGCCTTACTTTGTACACTGCAGATCATCTAGTTGCCACTGATGAGGAGATAGGTACCTCTCAACAATCTTGTGCCATACAGTCCCAGATTTCTTAATACCGATCTCCTCCTGGAGTTCCTGTGCTCACCTTTTATCATACCTTTCTTTGTTAGCCAATTTCTTTTGGCAGCCATAGTTTGAGCCAGTTAGTGCATGATTAGCTGGGCCTTTAACTTTTACATACATAATAAGTTGTCAGCTTGAACCCCATCAGGAGAACCCAAACACACATCTACTGGTAGTGGCTACTCTTCAAACATCAGGCGGTGGGGGAAAATCAGTGGCATCACTTTTGGTGCAGTTAGCATGTACAAGGTGCTAATTTGGCTCCATCTAGAAACATCCTTTGGGTGCAAGTGCCTAACATATCTGCAAGTCACGGTTGAAGCGTTCAGGCTGTGGGTCCCCTGGGGAGTGGGAGTGGTTCTGGTTTACCTCCCCCAGAGAAAACATCTCTGATCAGACGACTCAAAGTCTCCCTTGATCAAATGGATTCTTTGTAGACCCATAGTGAAAAAAAGTTTTCTACAAATACTGGCTACAGTGGATGTACCTGGTCTTTGGTGAAAAGCAAGCATATCTCTGAAAAGGTCGACACCAACACGTACGATATTTCTGATCTGACTCAAACTAGAAATCAATACAGACCAGCTCCATGGTGCACTGGTGTGATAATAACAGGGCAGCCCTTCAAAACTTTCTAACAGCGACCACAATTGAATGTGTTGCTCCCATCAGCCCCATCTGAGGCCAATAGAATCGGATCTCATCAATCAAGTGCTGTCTATACCAAGGTGCCCATGTGGTTGTGCAAGGACCTCAGTACTGAGTCTCGAAGGCAATAGGCGCACTAGTTATTGTTGTCTACTGTCCCCTCTGTCTACCTTTCTCTATAACAGTTTATGATCAGTTTCAACAGGACCTTCTTTGTATAAAAGTGCAGTTCTCAAATCAGTGGGCGTAATTTGGACACATCTTTTCCTGCATAGGCTTCTAGCTGCTGATCATGGGATCGCGAGTTGAGCCCGCCGAATACTGTCATTGTCATGAGGCAGTGCACCAATGTCTATTGAAAAGTGGCAATAAGCAGGGTATGCAATTCTCAGAGCTCAAAGAAATCACCATAGTCCACTCGTCCGTGGACATTCCTCCCTGTCAACTTCCCGCCAGAGTGCCGAATGTCGGGTTCTGCCAATCGGACCAATCATTCATGGGCCTCCGGGAGAGCATCAGCATCTATGGTTCGACCTGCTCGCCAGTCGAGAGCATAGTCATATGAATAATGAAAGCCACCTATGGCCAGTGGCATCCAACAGCTGAGATCTTCACATAAGTCAAAGTTGTCAGTTTTACTAGTATTAGCCCCTACAAGTACTCATGGGTGGTCAACAATAGCCACTTAATAAGACTCTAACTTGTACAGGATAGTTCTTTTCGGATGGTCAGGCTTCTACTGGCAAGGCCACTAATGCAGGCCATTCTCGTGCTCTTAATACAACACAGCCCCAACCTGCAAGCTAGCATCAGTGTGCGGGGCGTGAGTTTTCTGGGATCGCACAGGCCAGCACTGGAGCATAGGTAGGCGATATGATCTCGAAAAACAGTCTCACAATCAGAGTCAGCGGGCCAAATACTTCCTTGGATGAAAATACACTTTTCGTCTTGAGGGCCCGCGACTTTTGGTATTTTTGTGGGTTAGAATACCTTAGTAAGGTTAAATAAAGGCGGATCACTCTTGAATAGTCCTTGATGACGCCGATATAACCACGAATCCAGGAGTCTTGCAGTTCTTTTTAGATTTTGGGCTGTGGCCAGATGATCAGGCCTCAACTGCACTTGGGTCAGGTCCTCCCTCGATCAATGTGGTCACATACTTTACTGTTTGAAAATTGACACTTATCAATGGACAGTTTAAGGCCAAATCCTCCAATCGGTCCAATACCTTAAATAATCTGCTTTCATATTCCTCAGTGAACTACAAACACAATAACATCATCTGCTATACCAAGCACTCTAGTAAGTTCATGTCCCCACTGCACGCTCCATCAATCGTTGAAAAGTGGCTGGGGCAACAAAATCCCAGGGCATCCTCATGAATTCATAGAAAAGCGGACAGATAAAGGCAGTCTCTCTCATGGTCCTCTGGGGGCCATCGACCAGGCACCACTCAGAGATCCAGCACAGAGAACCACTTGTCCCGCTTAGGTCAAAGCATCCGAATCCGGGGCATTGTATACTGATCAGGGATAGTCCGCCGGTTTAGTGCGATAATCACACATCCCTGTTCCATTCTTTTCCTCCTACCACAATGGGAGCATGCAAGAAACTTCTGGATTCTTGTATTACACCAGCAATAACATCTCTTGCAGATGCGTCTCACATCATCTATGTCAGCAGGTGCCGGCGGCGAGACCTCTCACGAAATGGTTAATCATGCAGCGGATATTGTGCTCAACTGCACCCCCACATCCCATTCCTTTAAAGAAAACACCTGGTCTCTCTGGCAAGCCTCACTGATCCTCACTTCCATTCAGCTGGCAGCGGGTCGCCAAAATCAAAACAAGTCAGGCGCCATCTGCCATTCTTCCTAATCCTGCTGGGTGCACTGCAGTGTCTACACAATACACATGCAGGATACAACCTCTGTTTACTCAATGTCTCTTTCAGACATTATGAACTTGGCCATTACCCTTCTAGCTAAGCATGGGCTCTAGCGGGCAAAATACTGAAGCAGCAGTCCTCTGGCATTTCCATCGCCTGGTGCATCAACATTAATATTTTATTCTTAACATCCTTTCTGATACGGACCTCTCTGTAAGTACACTGAGCTGGCCAGGATCGAGACTCAGGATCCTTCTTCCATACAATTCGACGGTTCCTCTGGTTCTGTATTTTCAGCATCTCTCTGTACTCATAGGCCTTCTTAATTCGGAACTCGCAAAGCTCTAGTCTTTGACTGTTTCCATAACACAACTGTGCCAGCCTTCGAACATATGAGCATTGTTCCAATCAACAAAGGGACATCACACAGTCAGTAGGGGACACACTAAGAATAGGGTCTCTAGCATTACCACTCCAGCCACGGAGGTGGGGAAGACAGCAAATCGGATATACCAGAAAAGGGGAGCCTTCTCACTTAACCCCCCTTTAGTCTCTCCTGGAATTCCTTTGACCGGCCCGAGTTCATTGATGTAATGAGGATTGTCCAGAGTACGCGCCCTACATGCTGTAGTTTGGACCCAGGCCTGACTTCCCTGATAAAGGGTTGTCATGACATTATTGGCCCAGTCCTAGCATGGATAGTCTGGTGCTCCTTGGATACGGGTGAGTTTCCTAGCTCCCTGAAGGAGGCGGTGGTGACACCCCTCCAGAAGAAAGCTTCCTTGGATACCGACTGCCATGCCAACTACAGGCCGATCTCTAATCTTCCCTTTGTAGGGAATATTATTGAGAAAGTAGTGGCCGTACAATTGGAAAACCATTTAACCATCCATAACATCTATGAACCACTCCAGTCTGGTTTTCAAAAGAGGCATAGTACCGAGACAGCGCTGGTTCAGGTGCTCAATGATCTCCTGATGGCCAGAGATCAGAAGAGCCATTCCATCTTGGTTCTTCTTGATCTCTCTTCAGCTTTTGACACTGTGGACCATGGGGTACTTCTCGAGCGCCTGGAGTTCATCTGTGGCCTGTCAGGTACAGTCCTCAGTTGGATTAGATCTTTCCTCACCGACAGAACTCAGAGAGTGGTGTTGGGAATAAATTCTTCCGCCGGTCTCTCTCATGTGGGGTTCCCAGGGCTCGGTGTTGTCCCCATGTTGTTCTTGGTGTATATGCTGCCCTCGGAGACATCTGAAGAAGGTATGGGCTGAGGTTTTATTGCTATGCAGATGATACCCAGCTCTACCTATCTTTTGCACCTGACCAGGATAGAGCTCTCTCGGTCTTTAATAGCTGCCTCACTGAAATCCAGTGCTGGATGAATTCAAGCTGGCTGAAGTTGAATCGGAGAAGACTGAGGTAATGGCTGTGGACCCAGGTCACAGGGTGAGGGGACAGGAGCTGGTTTACCCTCAGGTTTATTTCTGGGGAGTGTCCAGCTTAGGGTTGTCAGAACTAGTTCAGGAAAGATTCGAACCCATCTCGAACCCTAGTGTTCGAGTTCTAATTTAGAACTCGAACACTAGAGGGTTCGCAAACGGGCTCGAATCAATGTGAAAAAATTTTAGTTTTTTGAATGCATTAAAGGAGATAGGAGAAATTAGCGCCTAAAATATGCTAAAAAATTATTACTGACTAGAGGTCATTATTGTACCTTTGTCAAATAAAGATCTAGTTTTGAAGAAAGTGGTTTTGTCTTTTTTAAACTCTGTTAATTATGCGCTAAAGTAATTTTGCCTGTCAGTTTCTGCCGTAGTTAGCGGCGATGCACACACTGCCTTTGAAGTCAGACACTCTGAATCCTGGTAACATCATGTAATTCTCTGAAAGCTGAACCCTTTCCCAGATGAGCATCACTACCATGCTGAAAACATTAGTTACTTGGGGTCCAAAAGTGAAGAGAGTGGTGGACTTTATGTTTTACACGGTGGACCCCGTATAGTTCAGCCATATATGTACGAACTGCTAGCTGCCTGAAGGCAAAACCTGGTTGCTGGTGGTGACAACGTTGAATCATCGTCTGAAAATAATGATTCAGCACCTGTAGGATAGCAAGCTCATCATGAAAACTCATTTTTTGACATGGCATAGTAGTACTGAAACAGTTTTAACTACATATATATTTTTTTATTTCAGTTTTGATTTGGTCAACAAGCATTTCTTCGAAATATCAGGGCTGTCACTGAAGTCTGGTGGAGTGCTGTGTTGAGCTCCATCACAGTCTCATCAATTAGTTTGTCACTTGTCAGCACCTTTTTTTTTGTTAGATTTTTTTCTATTTTTCTAGTAGGGGTTTAGTACTTGAAAATGAAAATGGTCCATGGTAACATACAGAGGTAAAATTACCGCCATAATGCCTTGAATTTCCTGAATTGTGTTTGTTTGAAAACACTGGTGGGTCGGAGAGGAAGGTTTACCTGTTGAAAATGAGTTATGCTCTTTTCACGGCTTCTTTTTTTCCCCATATGTTCCTGTGTAGAGCTATGAAAATGACACTGCTAATGCTAAGATTTTTTATCAGCCCTGTTTTATATCAGCATTTGTCAGATTGTTGTTTGTGACAGGGGCGAGAGCATGATGAGTTTTAACCATGGGTCTGGAGAACAGAGTTCTTAGATCAGTGACCAGTCAGGGAAGGGGCATGTTGGACAAAATGTACCTTGGTGTCTGTGTTTGCTGCGGTTCTCTGGGGCACTATGGGGGTGGATTGGGGTCAACTAACATCAACACTAAATGCCACTGTGGAATCTTATGTTGTTGGTGGCGCCTCCCCGCCCGCCCTGCGATCCGTAGCAATCAAAAATGGAAAGTCCTTTTTTGTTATTTACATTCATGCAGGGGAGACACTGTCACTTGTTTGGTGCACGGTTCCTCGTGCACTGCTGTACCGTACTGTGTTCAACAGTACAACTGCATCTCAGGACTCTGACAGGGTGAGAGACAGCGAGACCCTGACATTCAATTCTGTAATACTCGTGCAGTCTCCTCTCTCTGTCAACTTGCAACTTTTTTTTCCCTTTTTAGCTCCATTTGTCAGAGCATTTTATTTGCTCCCAAACAGATAATGTAGTGCACAGATGTAATATGAGTAGCTCGGGGATTCATTTTCTTCCTGCTCTGGCTGTTATGACAGCAGAATTTTTTAGAAGCCGGCATGCAGTCAGTCTAAATGACTTTCCCCTTTTCACTGTCTGATAAGTCACACAGGATATTTTTTAAATAGGTATATATCACCTCAGCTGACCCCTTCTACCTGCTGTCATCTCGCCAACAGCGCAGTCTCAGAACCAAGTTTAAAAGATATCCAGCAGCCCACACCTAGAGCTGTTTTAATAATACACTTAGTGTGATGTAAAATCAATGTAAAACATATCCATACAGAACCTCTGTTTCCTATAGTTCATCCCTATTGCCGGACTACATTTGTCCGCACTGCAGTGTGTTCTGATTTTTTAAAGATCTGTATAACCACAGCTGAAGGTTCTCAGGCCACCTGTTCTTGACCACTGTCAAGAAATTCCAAAAATTGCCCAGTTTTTAATTTTTTTCCAAAGCTCCTGTAGTTTAAACATAATCATTTGGATTCAACTGTAGTAAGTAGTAGTAGTAATAAAATGTATTTATACAGTATAACACCATTAGGACAATTTACGCCCTGTTTACAGGTGTACCTGTGCAGTAAACACATAAAGTTTATATTACCTCACATTACAATAAAACAAACATACCAAAAATGTCAGTACACATAATAGGGTAATTGCTGCTATCTGAACAATTCTATCACTTATGTACCAGCAACATGCTGGCTGTGGCTCAGTTATACAGTTCAAAATGGCAGACTCGTGTAAATATCTGCACTATCAGATATGGACCAAAAAAAATAAAGAAACAGAAAAAAATCAAACTGCACTAAGAATACCACTAAAAAGCACTACTAAACATTAAATTAAGAGTATTTTCCTCCACTTTGATATTAAAAATGCTTTGTGTGTGTGTTTGTGTTTTTTTTTGGGGGGAGGGGTTTCTAGAAGCGAACATTAATAATTCAAAACTTTAATGAGAAGAAGTCGGAATTTAAAATGTTCAAAAATGCCAGCAAGTTACTAGTGCTGAGTCTGACATCAGCATAGTAATCGATGTAGTTACTGGTTTGTTGGTGTTTTTGCTACTCATCCATCCCGTTACATGCAGATGCATTACACATTGACTTTTCTGTCATTAATATTCATCGGAACGAAAAATGCAGCTGCAGTGGGTTTTATTTGTATGAGTTATTGTGTGTGTGTATTGTGTGTCATGTGTGGCGCGTGCCGTGTGTGAGTAGTGCTGACAGCCTAATTTGAGATGGCTGTCAGAGATGCATGGTAGCACAGACTTTTCAGTAAAGATGTACCTGAAGCTTCTCATGGTCCGTTTGAGATTGGAAACCAGCACTGCGTTCACAGGTTTTCTGCCAAGTAGTTACCTGGATATATTATACTCACTTTATAATTAACATTATCATAGAGCAATAAAATATTTAGTAATCTGATTTGTGTAGGAATACTAATCCCCGTGAGTTCTGGGACACTCGTCCACCATTCTTATCCCTAACAAGTACTTTGCAGTCACACAATCAAGTCCCATATGTTGCTCATGTCAGTCTTGGAGTACATTTGCAGTGCTCTAAATCTTCCCTCCTATGCCTCACCACTGATGACCCACTATTGTTTTGTAGCCCTCCTCTGTACATTATCCAGCATGTTAATGATAAAGAACCTCTGTCTGCAAACACTGAGGCAAAGGTTACCCTAAAGGGCATTTGGCTGGAAGCCAAGTTTCAAGAAAATACAAAATCACACATGCCCTCACAATGCAAGCATCATGGGCTGCATATGCAAATCACCACAGAATGTTATGCTGGTCCAACTGTTTTTGCAGGTTTTGGCAATAATATTGAACTATACCTCAAGATGTTGCCTAACAAGTGACCCAGTACAACGGCAGTATAACCTACTCTCCTAATACTGATCCCTGAGCTACAGTATACATACCATCATATTGTTTGCCCTTGCAGTTGCTTTCTTTCATTGTGGGGATGGGAGTTATACATGTCAGTAGTGCTAATCTCTTATAGTACCCTCACCTCCTCTGATGCAGATACATGGACTACACACAGATCCTATTCTATCCATTGATTCTGGTATCCAATTAGCATTGCTTTACAAATGTAAATGTGGTCAGTGAGGTGGGGGGAAGGGTAATGGGTCAGATGACTATCTTAGTCTAGTGAGTTGCAAGATCCATGAAACCCCAATTACTAAGCTGTCATTCATAAATTACCTTATGGGTTTGGTATTGGGGAGGTTCAAATTGCCCACAGAAATTAACTTGTAAAACTGCTGTCATGGGTTCGAGACGAGGAGAGGGACTACACACAATTCAAAGTGTTTTACATATCATGTGCATTGGATTCAAAACTGGGAGGTTAGCAGTAGCCAAATGTAACATTTTTAAAAAACTGCGAGCATGGTTTTTGGAGAGGGTGATGGACGCTTACAGATTTGAAGGGAATCAATAATAAAATTACAATCATAGTAGTGGGGAAAGGAATCACTAGACACCAATTACTCCTTTTAATTCAGTCTACAGTGACATTTGTTTTAGAACGTGTATATGTGTTGGGTGAGGCAGGAAAGAGAGTGGAGATTAACTGCTGAAAGTCAAGACACTCATTCGAAAGAAAGAGATCAAAGCCTTTTTTCCATAATTGGGGAGGGGGTTCACTATCTTTCATTCATTGAACCTCAGCTGATTAACAGATCATTAGGGAAATAAATTTGACTGTGAAACCAGCATTTTAGCAATTCTGATCTTGTTCTTCTATTAGAGATTTAGTACCTTCTCATGAGAGGTTCCACAAAACAAACTGACGTTAAATTTCCATTTAGTCTTTTACATACACTGGCACCAGTCCCATAAAAGATTTTATAATGATAAAGGGGAGTCTATTTTTCAGTTTTCAACAGGACAGAAAATGATTTCTAACTGGTAGCTGTTTATTATTTTCCCAATTACAGAAATGTTAGCCATAAACGAAGGATCCATATGTAACTTTACTGAATAGAAAGTGAGGGACAACTGCATTTTGTATTGTCATGTTTTGTGGGCAGCATTATGTTACAGGTCTCTTCAGGAAAACAGTGATCTGGAGTTTTACCTATGTCATGGTTGGGCACATGACTGTAAGCATACTGTAGGTCTATACGACAGTAGCTCATGTTTAACATTCTGTTGTACATAAACCATGGCATAATAGTAAAAACTCTTAAATTACTGGTTACATAAAAAGAACTGTACAAAATGTTATCCATAAGAAGAATACAATTGAAAGACAGTTTTTCACACAAGTGTTCATTAAGGAACAGTTAACTATGGCTAATTTGGAGACAAGATTTTCGTTTCTCTTAATAAGGACATTACAAACTGTGGCCATCTAGCACAAGGACTTGGCAAGGTTAGAGGAATGGTCAAATGTGTGGCAGCTTAGATTCAATGCTAAGAAGTGCAAGGTAATGCACCTGGGAAACAAAAACCCAGGGGAAGAGTACACAATGGGGGGTGAGATACTAACAACAACAAAAATGGAAAGGGACCTGGGGGTAGTCATATCAGATGACCTAAAGGTGGGCAAGCAATGTGAGAGGGCAGCAAGGAGGGCTGGGGGGATACTGGGATGCACAGGAAGAGGCATCAACAGTAGAAAACAAGAGTTATTATCCCTCTGTACAGACAGCTGGTGAGACCACATCTGGAGTACTGCGTGCAGTTCTGGAGACCAATCTCCGCAAAGACATAGACAGGATGGAAGCTGTCAGAGGGCAACTAAAATGGTTGGGGTCTGCAGGAAGACATATGAAGATAGACTTAAGGAGCTTAATATGTATAGCCTCGAGGAAAGGAGGGAGAGGGGACATGATAGAAACTTTCAAGTACCTCAAGGGAATCAACAAAGTCCAAGAGGTAGCATCTTTCAAAAGGAGGTGTGCAAGAACAAGGGGCACAATTTGAAGATAGAAAGCGGGTGGCTCAGAGGTAATTTAAAGAGTATTTTTCACAGAGAGGGTTGTGGATGTATGGAACGGCCTTCCAGAGGAGGTTGTGGAATCAAAAACAGTGGTGGAATTCAAGCATGCATGGGACAGTCATAAGGCAATTCTAGGGTGGGGTAGGAAGAAGTAGGCTGCTGGTTAACTAGGATCTGCAGCTTATCCATCAGGTAGGAAATGGGCAGACTGGGTGGGCCAGCGGTCATATCTGCCGTCAAATTCTATGTTTTCTATGTTTCTGTTTCCTGTCCGCTTTAAAAAGAAAGGAATCAGAAAAAAACAGCGACATCAGCGGTTTTTACAGAATATGACCAATCGTTAAATGTGTTTGTTTTACAAATAGTGATAATTTGATGCATAAGGGCCAGGGATAGACAGACACTGTCCTTTAAACATCACATGCCAACTGCTGTAGCTATATTAAATGTTCCTTAGCACAGTATGTGGTGAGAAAACCTCTTTTTTCTTTATGCGACTGAAATACACATTTTATTTATGTATCAGCTGGAAAGTCGATGCATTATCTTTGAAAGTTGCATGTGTTACTTCAATTTGCCAACAAGAATGTTGGTATATGTACACATTATCCTAGAAAACTGCATATATCACTTGCCAGCAAGAATGATTGGTATTTTTTGTATTCAAATGTCTTGACTTACTACATTATTACATAATGTCTTGCACCAGTTCCATGTGCTGTGGCTGCAGTACATTGACTTTGTTATGCAAACTTTCTTTTAAACATAGTAACTTTAGATTTATTTATTTAAAAGAGAAAGCCGCAAACAGCTGAGATAAGGTAATATCAGTAATTTTTTTTCATAATTGATGATGATGAGACTATATAACTGAGTACATAAATAGTTAATGTGCCACTTTATTTTCACTAAGGAGCTATAATGCAGCTGCGCAGGAAAACGTTTAACATATGGGTGGGTGGGTGAAGCATTGGCAGTCAACACCTGTAAGTTGCTGGCTTTAGCAAACAGATCAAGAAACCATAGACAAACCTAGCTATAATCATATCAAAGTCACACATGATCATTTCTCTTCCCCTCTTGTACTGAACAGTTTGTAGTTCTTTCTGTCCTTGATTTCACGTGTATTTCAATAGTATCTTCATTATTGACAGAATGCCCTTGATTTCACATTTATTTTATTATTCTCATTATTGGCAGCATAATTAAAAAAATAGGGCTCGAGTTCTAAAAAGTTCTAAAAAAGATTAGAACCCTAGAACGTTTTCAAAAGTTCTAGTCTAGAACCAGAACCCAGAACTTTAGAGGGTTCTGACAACCCTAGTCCAGCCCCCTACCTCTGAACACAGGTGCGGAACTTAAAGATTTTTGACACGAGCTGACACTGCGCTCGCAGTTGTTGGCAGTTGTCAAACTTTCCTTTTATCATCTTAGGAACATCACCAAGATTAAGCACCTTGTTCCACCCAGCAATCTGCCTACATTGATCCACGCTTTTGTGACCTCACGCCTTGATTATTGCAACTCCCTTTATCTAGGGCTTCCTGGGGTTGATATCCGCCACTTGCAGCTGGTGCAGAACGCTGCGGCCCGGTTATTGGTGGGTACGTCTCGTGCCTGTCATATTTCTCCAGTTCTGCGTGATCTGCACTGGCTGCCAATTCAGTGGCTGATCACCTTAAAGTTGGCCTTTGACTTACTAAAAGCCCTACACGGACAGGGCCTGGACTACTTGAAAGAGCTTCTGGTTCCCTACTGCCCTAGCGATCACGCCACTTGGCAGATGAGGGGTTGCTAGAGATTCCGAGGGTTTCTTTAAAATCTTCAGGTGCTCGTGCTTTTATGTATGCTGCCGACCCTCTGGAATTCTCTACCCCATCCGCTTCATCAGTGTGCATCCATGGAGGAATTTAAAAAGGCCTTGAAGACCACAAAAGAAATCTGCAGTAGTCCTGACAGAGCTCCGTTGAGCTCAGCTCATATCCCATCCCTCACTCGCTCATTCTGTTTTCCTGGCACTGCAGGCTGCCTTTTTGTACTGGGCTCCTGCCTCCATTGGTGCCTTTTGGCCCTACAAAGAAATCTGCAGCAGTCCCAACAGAGTCTGAGCTTGCTCACTCCCCTCTCTCTCACTTGCTCATTCCGCTTCTCCTGGCACTGGAAGCTGCCCTTTTGTACTGGGCTCCAGCCTGCATTGGCGCCTTTCTGCCCACAAAGAAATCCGCCTTCAGTCCTGACAGAGCTCCGCTGAGCTCGCTCACTCCCCCTCTCTCACTCGCTCTTTCTGTTTCTCCCAGTGCTGCAGGCTGCCCTTTTGTACTGGACTACTGCCTGCGTTGGCGCCTTTTTATGCCCACAAAGAAATCCGCAGCAGTCCTGAAAGAGCTCAATTGAGCTTGGTCACTCCCCCTCTCTTACTCACTCGATCTTAATCTGTCCCAAACACTGATTTCCCAAAGTGACTGCACTATTCTGCGCCGGGACAGTTTTTTCTTTTAGCAGGTACTTTTGGCATGCTGGGTTGGCTTCAGTGTGCCACCTGCGTGTTTTGGGTGGGGGGACTGAGCCGATGGGGATTGGCACCGGCATACAACAAATCGGTGGGGAGACATGCCGATGGGGAGGGTCTCCCCATTGGCAAATTTAACGGGGAAGACTGAAGCTGACGGGGATTGGTCCCCGTCGATAAATTTAATGGGGGACTGAAGTTGATGGGGATTGAGCCCCCCATTGGCAAAGAAAGACTTGGTGAGGGATGCATGAAGTCGAGGGGGATTGGGCTCCCCCTTGGCAAACAACAAATTGGGGAGGGGGGTTACAGTGTGCCGACAGGGAGTGGGCTCCCCCGTCAGCAAATTACTGGGTCGGTATGGCAAGGTACACCCTGCAATGATGGGTTGCTCCCTCATTGCAGTGGAATGGCTGACGCTGCAATGACGAGGCAGCCCCTGATTGCAGCGTTGAAAACCTTTCAAGGTGGTGGCACGCTGGCTGAATTAGTGTCAGCAGCAGCGTGCTACCACATTGGGGAAAGTGGGCAAAGCCTCAAAAGGCACCGGGGGCATTGGCCACAACAGTGCCACACCTCCACAACCTGCTTCTGCAGCAAGCTGATGCAATATGTTTCTTGCGCATGCGCACAAGCAAACATAAAAATGAATATACTACAACACACCACATACAAGTGAGTGTTCTCTTTCACAATGCTACCTCAGTCTATCTTCATAAATTAAGCCTGTGCATTGTGTTGTACAGAAAAACATTAGAAAATACAAAAAGTGAAAAAAACAAACAAACTGTAGTGTGCATGTGCTTCATAATTAATGAGAGCAAAAAAAAAATAATCAACACGAAGGGGCCCATTGTTGGCAACACACATACAAAGTTGACTTGCTAGCAAAATAACATCAGTTCAAAAGGATGGGTGGGAGGGTCTAGATATACTCTCTGTGCATGCTGCTACACTTTTTAACTGTATGTTTCCTCTCAGACCATCACCTGTCATTTACTTTACCCTCCTGTGACCCTTCAGTCACCAAGTCACTTTTCTTAGCAGTACACAACTGGCATAACAGACTAAACAAGCCAAGGGCTACTCAACTGTTACACTGCCTCAGCCTATGTATGTCCAATCATTCAGTGTGTCTTGTCTCCTGTCATTTACTGCTAGGAATTTCGACTACAACCTAATGAAGCTATGTGCTATTCAATTTTTTGAATACAGTACTGTCTCAAATACCTTACAAGATTTCCTGTGCACCTACTAACAGCTGGGCCTTGCTAGCTGGCATGCGACTAAACTGTTTTCCACACAGTTTAACCTGTTTTACCTTTTTATTATACTTTAAAATGAATGTACAGAGTATGTTTTATATTGACTGCATATTGACCATGACTACAAAACCAAAACCAGAACCAAAACCAGAATTTCTGGTTTCACACGCCACTGCATGAAACCAGAACAAATGAGTAATACAAGAACATATAAGCAGTGCACTGTTTAACACGTATGTCTCATTCTTCATAGGTTATTATGAATAAGTATTTTACAAAGTGCCAACTGAAATTTATGAACTGAGTTTTTGGCTCAGGCCACTAATGGAATATGATTCCATGTTTTTGCCACAGACATCGGAAGAGCAATATCACCATATCTAGTTTTAGTATGTGGGTGTGATCAGCCTCTATTGTCTTATTTGCCTAAGAGAATACTGGGAAGTTTTGTTTTCACAATTCTCAGGTTTAAGAAATGTTTTCAGAGGATGTTCAGGATCATGTTTCAGGGTCTTAAAAATCCAGATGAACCAGTTTAGGTCTCTTAACACTGGGCAGGGGCAACCCCAGATGCTCCAACATCGAGCAATAACGTGTACAGTAATTACAATTTAACACAAATCTGGCTATTTTATTGTGTAGCTTATAGAGTTTTTGAAGGGCAGTCAGTTTAAATTTCTATGTACAAGATTTCCATATTCAAGGACAGGAAACAATAACTGTTGTTCTAGTTTATTTTTAGAGGACAAAAGGAGCGGTGCTGTAATTACGACAGCTCCTCCCTTGCCCTCCTGTAGGATGCAGTCATGGTAACCCAATCCCTGGGGGTGAGGGACAATGAGGAAAAAAGTGTCATGAATAAAGGAAAACACAAAATTTAAAATAAAACAAAAACGATGCTTACATTTGCAATCTCTGTCTCCAGTTCCATGATGCGATTCATTTCCTCCTGAACAAAGTTGTCATCCTTTGTCAAGTTTCCATCTTCTCTGATCATTTTGGCGATAGTAATCATGAACTGCAGGTAAGCCTCGCGCACCTGTTTTAATCCCAAACAGTGGAAAATTGAAAGAGCAGAAATGCACTTAAAGCACACTGAAGACAGCAGTGATACACCAAAGACAGCAGGAGATGTCAGACACCAGGCTACTATACGTACCTAAAATCAGATTGAGATTACTGCAGCTACACTAAGCCTGTTGTTACGAATGTTGAACAGGCAAGGACTATAAACATACAGTGACCCCCTCTATACAAAGCTTATTCTTATATTTATTTCATTGATGTATTTATTTGAGAATTAGTAACCATACAGCAAGAGGTACTGACAGCAGAAGGAAGGAGGTATTACTACCTCTCTGTAAATCACTGGTGAGGCCCCACCTGGAGTACTGAACCAGTTCTGGAGACCTCAACTAAGGAAAGATAAGGGCAGACTGGAGACAGTGCAACATAGAGTGACCAAAATGATTCAAGGCCAGCAGGGCTGATCTTGTGAGGATCAGCTCAAGGCACTGAACATGTACTTGCTTAAGGCCAGATGGGAGGGGGGGGGGACCATGACTGAGACCTTTAGGTTCCTGCAAGAAATGAACAGGGCAAGATGTGAGGAAGTATTTAGCATGAGTAGAAGATCAAGAACACGGGGGGCATGGGTGGAAACTGACAGGGGGGAGGTTCAAGAGGGAAGTGAGAAAGTCTTATTTTACAGAAAGGGTGGTGGAGCTCTGGAACTATCTGTCAGCTGTTGTGGCAGGTGCTAAAACTATCCATGGTTTCAAACACAGCTGGGACAGAGTGAAGGGCTTAGTTGTCACTCAGGGTGGAAGCAGTAAGGTGAGGAGCATGAGGGTGGATAATGTGGGTTAGAACCCTGCATGGACAATAGGTCCAGGGTTTATTAGAGTTTTATCAGTCTAGCACTACTTGTAAAGTGCTTTGGGATACATTGTGTATGGAAAGCACTATATAAATGCTGACTCCTTCTTCTTATGGGCAGATTGGATGGACCAATGGTCTTTTTTTCTGCTAACTTTTCCTATGTTTCTATATAGAAATAACCCTGTAATCCACAGCTCTCATCACTTACAATTTACAATATGGGGAAAAACAGTGCTGTGTGGAATTTCAGATTCAACGGAATGGAATTTTGTGGAATTCCAGAAAATTCCAACTAATTTAGTGGAATTCTACTGGAAGTGGAATGTTTAAATTCTGTCAGCAGAATTTAAATCACAGATTAATAATTTGCATTTTACATAAACCAAGGATTAGGTTTCTGCAAACCATGGAAAATGTCTGTGATTTAATCCAAGAAAAACTAATCCATGATTTAAAATGACTTCTAGAATTCCACAGAACCTTTTTTGAAAATTTAGAAAAGCATTTTGTAAATGGAACTGCCTTTCCACTTAAAATCCACTGATGGAATTCCACATTCACCAGATCTAGAAAACAACAAACTGTGGAACACAGAAAACTGACTGAAAACAGAAAATAAGAATACTTTGAAGATTTTTAAGCTTTGAAGTGTACTGACTGTACTGCTTATCAACCACTCTAGTTTAAGGAGCAGGTATTCAATTCAGTATATGATTTCATAAACACACTTTATTGAACTATTACTGTTTACTAGGGAACTGAAAGTCACGCCTCTTTCCCTTTACAGTATTTTTGCCAAATTGGCACTGAAGTCTGTAATAAAAATTCTTTCATCAGGCTTTTCTGACCTCAGAGTGCACTGGTGATGACTTCAGAGTGCTCAACAGAACAACAAACTGTAACGCCACAGTTTCCAACAAGTCACTGGGAGGTCAGCTGGGGACAGTCAGTGTTTGTTTTTTTTAAACTGACAGTGGAAAAGGTGTTTCCTAAAGTGAATTATTAAAAGAATTGATAACGGAACACAGCTGAAACCCCAGAAAACCAGAACGTTAAGTGCAGTTCCTATAAACATAATAGGGCTGGATTCACAAAACAGAATGGGACTAAATCCCACTCCATAACTCCAGTTGTGGACCAAAATCTCTGCAGCTGTGGAGATTTGTATTAACAGTCCCCTGCAGCTGTGAGGATGTTATGCCTGGTCCCACTGGCCACAACATTTTTCTGCTGCTGCGGGGAACAACACCCACAAGCTGCCGTAAATCATGGAGCTGGTTGTAAACCGGCTCCATCTTTGTGATTACCGCAGCTGTAGGAAAAACTGCGTCTCCACAAGTGGCAACCCGCTTGCACTAGGTTTTTCCAACAGCTGAGGGATTTTGGGGAGTTTTGTGAATCTGGCTCATATTTCAGTAAATGCCTGCTATTAAGTGTTTGATTTCTACTCTGAAATCCCACATCATGATGGGGACCCAAACATAGGCCCTGTCCACACTGGCATCTGTACTTGGTAATGTTTTCAAAAACGTTACAGCACTTGCCATGCTAGCATGTCACACTCTGGCCTCCGTTTGAGCCCTGCTGACAAGTGCATCCATACTCCTAAGTAAACCGTGGTATGGAAAAGCGGTTCAGTAAGTGAGTTCCATCGCATCTCCCCGCATCCCAATAGTGCACTGTGGACATGCTACGGCGCCATGCAAGTCCCAGCATGCAAGTGGGCACTGCCATGCAATGGATGTTTAAACATGGCTGCTCCCACCACTGCTGGAGTGTGGGATGCAGACAGAGCAGAATCAGCACCTGTAACTGAAGAAGAGCTTGGAAGGCAGGCTTTGGGCAAAACACAACTGCTGGGTTTTGGGAAATGTGGATAGATGGGTGGGTACGGCTTATGGGAACTGGAAGTGATGCTGTTAAGGAGCAGTGCATTCTGGCTCCTTGGAGGACCAATATGGTCTGGAGCACAGTGAACATGGCATGGACTCCCGTCCACACTGATCATGTGACTGTGTTTATTTTCAAGCTGTGTTGAAAACTGTGCTAAAACCCTGATACTATCAGGGTTTAAACAAGGTTTTCTGATGCAGTTTGAAAACGTTACCATGGTGGGCATGAACCGTATTTAGGAACTCCTGTAACATTTTTACTTGCCTTTAATGTTACAGGAGCCCTAATGTGGACACAGCCATAATGTGCAGAGGGCAGAAAGAACCTTCAATATCAATACAAGTCTCCCCTACTATAGGGAGAGCCATCTAAATACCACTGCACAATGTGAAGCAACACACTTTAAGAATGAGAGGCAATACTGGGTGATAAAAAAGAACCTTCCAACTCAGGAGGAACAGTAGAAATGGCTATCGGGGATTAAAGAGTCGATGAAGAATCAGGGTTCAGTTTTTCAGAACTCAACTTGAGCTATAGAGATGCATACAACCCCACTACACTGTTAATGAGTAGGTATGCTATTTTTAGGACTGATGCGTGTCTTTCCTTTGACATGCATCAGCTACGCCCTCCTTTACATCTAATTTCATACAATAAACTGCTTTGCCTACTTTTGCTCTTCTAAAGCACTGGGGCTAAATCTGAGAAGTTTCCATTGCACACATCTCTACAATTCTGGAAGTTTCTTTTGCTCAGCAACTTCGCTTTCAAATCAGATTTAGTTGGTAAATGTTTCTGTTAAAAAAGTGGCAAAATTAAAGAAAAATAAAAAGATGATATGCATATATGCTGTGTCGTGTTTTATTTAAGACTCTGATTATGTTTGATGTGCATTTCTCTGACTAATGATTGCTAGACAACTAACTTTATTAAGTGTGCCTTTGTCAATTATGAGGCGGAGTGGTGGTGTGGGTGTGTGTGTGGAGTGGGGTCTGCATGTCCAAGTCATTAAAGTCATGCTTGTAACATGCTTTTGACTTTTTATTGCATTTCTGCAAAGGGAAAAAATTTAAAGCTGCAGTATTTGCTAGGCATCATGTTGGGTTTTCAGTAATACTGTAATGTATTTCTGTCAAAGACTTTCCTTTAACAATTTTCTTTCTCTTTCATTCCTGAATGAAGATATCTGATTTTGGAGGTTTTTAAATATTTTGTCTCTCTGTCTGGTCTCTCTGACCAGCCCTCATCTGGACCAGTCCCCAACACCGTTACATGACTTCCCTGGGGCTTATGTGGCTCTGCTGGTGTCCTCTGCCACAGGACTTGACCAGTACCAATCCTTGGTGCGAGGCCTGCAAGGGACTGAGCCATCACTGTGCTGCGTGTGGAGATGTTTTCCTCCATTTTCTCCCTGGGCCCATGCATGTGCCTGATGCAATGTGCATGCTTTCCTTAGCAAGATGCCCCCAGCATCCAGGGCTGGGGTCCCCTCCTCATGTGGTCTGGCATCGCTCCCACCCAGATTCCTCCAAGTGGCAGTTGACCCACAAGACATCCCTCCCTCCCTCCCCAAAGAAGGAGAGCTACCCTAGGAATGCTCAATCCTTCCTCCCTGGCCAGCCACCAACCATGCAACCCTGGTCCGTCCCAAACCCGGGTTGCCGGCCCTGCAGAGTGATGAGGCAACCAATGCCTCAACCTGTCATGCCGTTGAGGCAGTGCTGATTCTGAAGTTTTAAAAGTCTGTGCTCCTTGCAATGCCCATCATGAAAATAGAAACCTCTTGGAGGGTACAATGTTATGTACCATCAGAAGCATGTCTAGTGCCTTCACATACAGTCAAAGGGTACCCACAGCAAAATATATTTTAATATTGTGAGTGGTGGCCCTCTTTCATTAATTAAAAAACAGTTATAAAATCTGTTTTAGATTGGCTGTGGGGGATGGAAGGTCTCTGCTTCACAAGGCTGGATGCAATTCAGATGGCAGATTTTAGAGTGCTTTTAATGTCCCACTATTACCAAACATTTGGGCACATCGACTACTGACTGGTGTTGGAGAGCATGCTCTGGTAAGGGTATGCATTTCCGTCCTTTGGTCCTGTGCTGGGATCCAGTGCTTCTGGTCAGTGGTTAGAGGAACTCTCAAATATTTGGGGTCAAGCTGGATTCTTTTCAATATTACTTACTGGGGTACAAATAGATCAAATCCAGTCTCAAAAAGGACTGAGGTGTTTCAGTGCATGGCAGTGGCAGCTCTGAAAACACTCATGTCCCACTGGCTCACTTCAGAGATTCCATCAGTGGACGAATGGAAGAGAAGAGTAGATGCTATCTTTGATATGGAACAGCTAACAGCCATGCTTTGTCTCTCAGGGGATAGGTTCAGAGATATCGGGCAGCCATGGATGATTTATTCCAACACAGATGAGCTTTGAGGGGCTTCCTCCCCTTGCCTGGGTGGGGATGGAGGGGGTTCAAACAATGGTCTGAGTGACTGACAGAGGTGTTCCTCGATAGCATTGGAACACATGTAGAACTGGTTTACTGTTCCTGTTGCACATTCAATTTTACTGTTTTTTCTTTTAATTACTAGGAAATGTCCTTCTGTAATGTTACTCAGGGATTAGTAGGAGCTCAACCTTTGCATAATGACGCAACAAACTGTAAGCTTAAACTGTGTTAAGGTTTTGTTTTTCCTTACTTGACTAACTGTACCTGTCAGATTTTGACATGGCTATTGTCATGATGGACGTTATATTGGCCTGTATGACAGTGTCATGCTGTTAAATAAAAGCTGAGTTTATAAATACTCTATATGAAGAGAGTGATAAAAGTAGGGATGGGAGGGTCTGCTATGACCCGGTTCTGATTCTGACCTTTTTCCATAAAGTTCTGATTTACTCTGGTTTTCCAAAACAGGAACACTTTCCCAACAGGCCCATAACTGGGTCAGAGGTAGATCTGAACCAAGTCAAATGACAGAATCAGGTGGCCCTTCACATTCTTCATAAGCCATTTTTTATGTCATTTATTATTTAAATTTTTTTCTGACTGATTTCTCATTGTTAATAGAATGAAGCTCCAAAATCACTGAATTATCTGGACTGGGTCACAAATGGGTCTCTTGAAAATTCAGACCTGATCAATAAACCGAACTGGGCCAAATCAGTGTTGAGTCACAAATGATTCTGACTTCCAGAGCAAGGTCAAGGCTAGCCATTCTTGGGGGGCTTCTGATCTGACACAGAGCTATCTTCCCATCTCTATTATAAATCTAAGGATGCAAGAAATACATTTTTGCTAAAGAAAAAAACAACTATATGATGACAGATTCTGCCGACTATCAAACACTGTTGCTTTAAAAGTACTCAAGTCTTGCTTTTTGGAAATCGAGCTACTGGCATATATCTAGCTGGAGAAGTCGTAGCAATCGTCATCCAGCCAACTGATGTCTACCAGGGCCAGCAGAATGCAGTTGAAAGGAAAGGCCTATTCTATTCTGCCAATCACTTTGGAGTGTTGAATTGAATTGTTGGAGCACTTTCATTAAAGCTGGGCCATCACAGAGCTAAGAGCCAAGTTATTCTTGAGCCCTGCCTCTAATCTCAATTGCACAATCCTTGAAGTCAACACATGGTGTTCAGGACTTCAGGCATGTTCTCTTTAGCCGTTAAATCCTTTTTAAATTTAAAACATCTCTACAGCAATACTAGATAAGGGACTAGCACTAATAATTAATATAGTTACTCATAACCAGACAGTCCCCCCAACTAGCTTTGTGCACTTAAAGAACCCCTGATGTATTGGGACAAGTCTGAAAAATAAATAGGCTACTCACCTGCAACCACAATTCTAGGAGTGGTATATAGTTCTCATCTACACATAGGCAGTACCACTGGAAAGTGCTGATTCGTCAGAATGTCTTGAAGCTAAGTTCCTCCCACCACCCAGATCCCTTGGCTCCACCCCATGATATCAGATCTTGCATGCTGGAAGCAAGGATCTACTGTATGTGCTACTTGCCACGTTACTGTTCTGTCTTCTTTGGGGGTTTCTCAATCATCTAGTCACACCGTAGGAATGAGTCCCAAGGAGTTGCAGGTGCAGACAAACAGTCTGGGAGGAAGGCCAACCTTAAGCTTAAGACAGGAGGCCCTGCAGCACAGCCCTGCAAAATCCTGCACGGGCTCTAGAGGCAATGTCCAGTCTGTAGTACTTGGTAAAACTGTGGACAGTACTCCAGGTGGCAGCTGCACAAATGTCAGCATCTGAGACCCCTCAGAAACAATCCACAGAGGTAGCCATGCCTCTTGTGGAATGAGCTTTGACTGCTCCAGATAATTCTTTGCCATACTTGTTGTAGCAGAACACAATGCAGTTAGCCAACTATCTGGACAAACACAGTTTGGAAACCTGAATAACCTCTATATTTGGGGTGAAAGAAACAAACAACTGCTTCAAATTTCTACATTCCTTGGTTCAAAGCAGGTAATATTTCAAAGTTCTGTGCACATCTAAAATATGGAGCAGTGTTTCCCCTGGATTGGCATGCTCTGGGAAATAAACAGGAAGGTGGATAGATTGGTACAGTGTAAACTCGGACACCACCTTAGGAAGAAATGTAGGATTGATGTGCAAAGATACCCTGTCTTTGTGGAAAATCAAATAAGGCTCCTCGCACCAGAGGGCCTGAAGCTCTGAAATTCTTCAAGCAGAAGTAATAGCAACTAAAAATAATGCTTTCCAGGAAAGGAAGCATAGCTCGCAAGGCACAGCTGGCCAAAAGGAGACCAGGTCAACTTCTCCAAAACAAAATTCAAATCCCAAGCTGGGACAGGGGAGTGGATTGGGGAATTTCAGATGCAGGATGCTGCTCAAAAAGGTATGGGAAACATCCAGCTGAGCTACGGTATGGTCACCCATGGGCTCATGAAAGGCAGAGATAGCCCAAAGATGCACCTTGAGGGAGGAATATTAGAGACCTGAGTCAGACAGCGAGATCAGGTAGTCCAGGATCTGGTTACGCGGACAGGTGAAAGGGTCCAGACTATGCTTGCAGCCAATATGGCAAACTCCTTCCACTTCATGACATAAGTGGCTTCGGTTTAAGGCTTCCAGGCGGCCACTAGGATGTCCGCCACTCCATTAGAAACCCCAAATCTGGTAATAGCTATGTCCTCAGGAGCCAAGCATGCAGATGGAGGGATCTGAGATTGGTATGGACCAGGGTCCCTTGATCCTAGGTCAGCAGATTCCTGCAGAGAGGGAGAGGGACCGGAGGTTCCTTCGCCAGCTGCTGTAGTAGTGGAAACCCTATCTGGCAAGGCCAGAATGGAGCAACCAGGATCATGCTGGCCGCCCTCCATCTGCAGCTTGATAAGGGCTCTCTGAATCAGAGGAAATGGAGGGAAGGCATAAAGAACCTCCTGCTCCAGGAGAGAGACAACGTGCCTTGCCAGAAAACTCCAGGCCCTGGCTCGAGCAAGCAAAAATTGAGCAGTTTTGCATTGAGTGGTGGCGAAAAGGTCCAACTCTGGATGACCCCATCTGTCAAATAGGTCTTCTGCAATGGATGAAAGCAGCTTCCATTTGTGCATGTTGGACTGAGTCCGGCTGAGGCTATCCACCAGAGTGTTTAGGACTCCTGGGACGTGAACCACTGAGAGGGTCAGCCTGTGATGCTGCACTCAATAACATACTTTCACACACTCTCATGGCATCTCCATACAAGGGGTACAAATGTGTTTATTTATTTAAGATCACATCAGATTACAACCCTTTGAGTCATAGACTGTTCCAATGGCTCCATGTCAAATACAAAGTAAATACAGTATCAACTACAGGTTATTACAAGACAGCATTTGTGACAGTTGATTACAGGAGGATATCATACAAATAAGTATACAGAAAACCAATAAAGATAATTGTCCTATACAGGTGGTAGCTACGTATAGTGGTTGAAGTACATAGTTACAGTCCTATAATGGGGTGCTGCCTCCGGGGAGGCATTGTCAAACAATCCTAACACAGGTATGAGCTAGGATACTAATTGGTCTAACATATGAGCCAGTAGGCTTCAGAGGTGGTACAGTGGGTGCTACCTCAGGAGAGACACTGTCAGTGGCGAGCCTGGAGCAAAAGCAGGGCCTGGGACTATGCTTAGCGAGCACACTGACAGTTGCGAGAGGACAGAATGTGATTCTTTAGAGCTGCCTTAAAGGGACCTATTTTGGTTACGGAGGTCATAGCAAGGGGGAGGGCACTGTACCAAGAGGGGGTTCTGAAGGGGAAGGATCTTTGTCCTAATGTGGTCCTGGCCCTGGATACCTTCCAAATGTTCTTGGTGGCAGTGCAAGTGGCAACAAAGGTGGTGGCCGAGAAAAGGGATGTGGTAACCCCAGAGGGGGTCATACCCAGGTGGATTTTTTTTGGCAAGGAGGCATGGCTGGTATTGGAGTCTTTCCTCTAGCATGAGAACATTGGTTAGGGAGTAGAAGGTGCAGGTATGCGTTTGTTTCTCTGCACCAGAAAGGAGCTGACAAACTTTGTTAATTGCCAGTTGGATTTTGTTCAGCGCGGTGGGGTCAGAAGCTATGTATCTAGTGAGCCCGTGAGTCCACAAGTGACAATACTGAGGATGTGACTGCCAGATGGAGGGCTTCTGGTGGCTGGCAGTCCTTATGTCTGTATAAGAGGCTGATGCGAGCATTTGTGGTGGAGGAGAGTATGTTGATGTGTGCATGGAATGAGAGGGTGGTGTCAAAGGTGATGCCCAGGTATTTGTAGGTATGGACCTGGTCCAGAGGGAGGAGTGAGCTGGCGAGGATCTTTAGGTGGATGTCCTTGGTCTTGTTTTGGCGATGTGCGAAGAGCATGGTCTTTGTTTTTTTGATGTTAACAACTAGTCTGTGGTCAGAAAACCAGTTTTCAATTTGATTGAATGAGTCTTGGAGGGAGGGCTGGTGTGCAGAGGGGTCAGGGTGGGAGGCATAGAGAACTGCGTCATCTGCATAAAGAAGTACACTTCCGGAGCAGAAGTTGGGCAGGGCATTTAGATAAATGCTAAAGAGCAGTGCACCTAGGATGGAGCCCTGTGGTACCCCAGAGCGCACCGGCAGGGTGGTAGAGAGGGTGTTATTAATTTTAACACATTGGGGTCTAGAGGTGAGATAGCTGGAGAGCCAGGAGAGGGGACCTTGCGCTACTCCGATGTGCTGGAGTGTGTTCAAATGGATGGGGTGGGAGACCGTGTCAAAGGCCTTAGAGAGGTCAATGAAAATGGCTCCAGCAAGGTGTCTTTATCCAGGGCAGAGTGAAAGAAATTAGAAAATTCCATTAGGCGGTGGTTATGCTGTGACCAGATCTGAATCCATGTTGCTCCCTGCATAATAGGTTGTATGTGAGCAGGTACTCAGTGAGTTGATCTGATAGGATTTTTTCAAGGGCTTTTGAGAGTGGGGGGGGAGGATGGAGATGAGTTGATAGTTGTTAGGGGATGAACAGTCACCACTTTTTGGATTGGGGTTATGACTGCTGTTTTCCATGCGGTTAGGAACTATCCCAGACACAGGGAACGATTGAGGAGGTCTGTGAGTGGGGAGAGGACGGTGTTAAGAACCAGACGAAGGGTTCTCATGTCAAATGAGTCTTTACAGTAATTGGAGCCGCTGAGGGCTTTGGACAGGTAAGAGTTAGCTTTCTGAGGGGTAATGACCCTCAGGTAGAAAGGAGGGCATTGGAGATTAGTCGCTGGGATAGGCAGTACGGGTCGAAAAAGTTACTTGGGAGGACTGCGCTAAGGTCGGAGAAGGTGGAATTGAGGCAGTCAGCGGTGCATTGAGGATCAGTGGAGGTGATGTTACTGACGTTGAGTTGGGATGGGGGGGAGAACGGGATTTCCCTTTAAGTTCTTTAATGTTGTCCTAACATTTTCATGCACTCCCCAGAGTGATTCTATAGAATTCTGACTTGGCTGCGTATGGCCCATGTGCACTTGTTGTTGCGTGGCATTGTACATCTGCCTGTCCGCTGTGAGCTGGAGGCAACAGCTCTGTGCCAGAGGTTGTCTCTTTGCTTAAGCTACTGTAGCAGCACTGGGGTGACCCAAGGTGCATTGCACTTCTTGGTAAGCATGTTGGTAATGGGGCAAAGATATCACAGACTCTGTTGAAGGAGCAGGTGAAATAGTTTAGGGCATCATCTATGTTCTGGGCCTATGTTATGGGAGACCAGTCCCAGTGTGGCAGGTATTGTTTGAGTTTGGTGAGGCCACCAGGCTGTAGACGACGATGGGAGATGAAGTTGGCCTGAGGTTTGGGTAGCTGACAAAACCAGGAGAAGAGGATCAGGGAGTGGTCACTCAGGGAGTCGGGAAGGACCACAAGATCCAAGATTCTGTGAGGACAGTTAGTTAGGAGGATGTCTAGCAGGGTGTGTGAGCCATTAGAGGGGGTTTTGTCTAAGTGGGTTTGGATGCCAGTTGGGTTAGGTCAAGGGCCACAAAAGTGTCCTTGACATGGGCTGCTGAGCTGGCTAGCCAGTTTACGTTGAGGTCCCCGACTAGTACCTGTTCCACTTTGTGGGGAAGGCTGGTGAGGTAGTCTGAGAGTGATAGAATAGCAGCTGCTTGGTTTCTTGAAGGGATATAGGCAATGGTGATAATTAGTGGGGCCCTGGCAGGGTCAGAGGTGAGTTTTAGTAAGAGAGCTTGGGTCCCATGGTCCAGAGTAGGAGCAGGTAGGGTTTGGCACAGCAATGAGTCACGTACATAGAAGGCACACCCTCCACCTTGTTTTCTCACTCTATCTTCCCTGCGGAGAGAGGGAGGCCAGGGAAAGAGACGAAAGAGTCAGGGGTCTTTTTGGAAAGCCAGGTTTCCGTTAGTGCCAGGACGTCAGGTTGGTGCTGCGCTAGCCAGCATTGGAGGTATGCGTTATTTTTAGGTAGACTACATATATTCATTGAGGCCATGTGTAGCCCTGAGGGCGTCTTTAGCTGGATGTGTGCTACAGGGCCTGGGTTGGGATGGATGTTGCCTGACAGTAATAGTAACAGGGAGATTATCCTAAGGAGGGTGATAAGACGCTGGCTATTAGCTGGGTGAGGGTGATAAGAGGACTTAGTGGGGGTGAGCAGGGGATGGGCATGGGAGGAGGGCTGAGATGGCTAGGTGGAGAAGAGGGCAGGGTGGCTGAAGAGTGTAGGGCAAAGTGGAGACTAGCAGGGGTGGGGGCAGAAGGAGTTGGCATAGTGGATGAGAGATGGTGGGGGGCGGGGGGGTTTTGGCAAAGGAAGTGGGTAGGTGGAGGGGTGGCCAGAGGGTCCATGGTAGTGCAGTGTAAGTGTCAACAGTAGTAGTATGGCGAGTTTGTGAGGGCTGATGTGGTCAGCCATCATATTAGGAAGGGCGCCATCCCAGTGTGGGTATAAAGGGAACATACTGATATCCTTCAGTGTGGTGGTCTCCATGGCACAGTGGTAAGGTGACAGACTTTGGTACAGGAGGTATCAGGTTCGAAACCTTGAGGGGGACACTTTGTGAATTGCCTGGTGCGACCTAGGGATACAATGTGAGGTGCCACCTGAGGCGTGGGAAGCTGTCTGAACAAGGGGGTTCAGTAGCAACTCCTAGTGGTGGCAAAGGGAAGGGCAGTATGTTGTGCAGCAGGTCAGGAGGGACTGAGGTGAGGTGAGTAGGAAAAGGTGAGACAGAGAGGAGAGGAATTAGAGGCAAGCAGGGTGTATACAGGAAGCTTGGAGGATAGTAGTAGAGATGGGGTATCCTAGAGTGTCAGGGAGTAGTGAGAGGAGAGGAGAGTGGGTCCAGAGGGCAGGGACTTGAGAGGATTGAAAGCCCTCTAGTGGTGAGTTAGTATAACCTGCAAATGGGAAACTAGGGGAAAAACAAGAAGTCATGTGCTTTCTGTCACCTGTTGTACTGTTAATTCACCTAGGCTAGTTCCTTAGATTGCCCTAAAGTCTATATTGTCCTGATTTTTATTGTACCATTGTTTTAACCCTCGCTGAATGTTGAATGTTTCTTAGCATATGTTATGTCTCATGATTGTTGTATGTAACTGGATGCTTATGTAAACAGGCAGCAATGCTCACATGCCTTTCCAGTATAACCAATAAAAATCAAAATGAAAATGAAAGAAATGGCTTCCCCTTCGCTGAGTCTAGAACCACTCCTATGTATTGCAGCCTTTGGGATGGAACCAGGACCGACTTGGGCAGACTGACAGTGATACCCAGGGAGAGGAACAACTGAACAGTTCTCTCTAAGGTCCCCAGGAGCTGTTCCCTGGATGATGCTTTTAGGAGCCAATCTTCCAGATAAGGGAAAACGTACATTCCCTCCATTCTGAGGACCGCAGCTACTGCGGCTAAGCATGGGGTTAAGACCCACAGCATGGGGGACAAGCCAAAGGGAAGCACTTTGAACTGGTAATGCTCACTACGGAAAAGAAACTGGAGGAACCTCCTGTGAGGAGGGAACACCGAGATGTGCAGGTACACATCCTGCATGTCCAGAGAACACAGCCGGTCACTCTGCTTGAGAAGGGGCATCAGACCTGGCAAGGTTACCTTTCAGAACTTTTTGTACTGGACATAGAGATTGAGGTCCTTTAGGTCTAAGATGGGCCTCAGATCTCTGATCTTTTTTGGGACCAGAAAGAACCTGGAATAAAACCCCTTGTTTCTCTGGTGCCTGGGCACTGGCTCACTGGCCTGCTTGTCCCGAAGAAGAGACAGATGGTCCGGGGAGTAACTGGAGGGCAGAGAAGAGTCTCTGGAGGTTACTCGATGAGTTCCAGAGTGTGACCCCTTTCTATAATTTGAATAATCCAGGCATCTGAAGTTATGGTTCTCCACTGATTGAGATGAAGGGAGAACTGACCACCGACCACCACCTCTTGGTCGAGGACTGGAAGAGAGGGTCCGGCAAGGAGCCAAGTGGAGGCGGATCCAGCCACTGGGGCTGGTCCATCACCTCTGGGATGCTTGCCTGCAGCTCCAACATTGGAGGGGGTGGGCAAGGTGGCACAGGCTCTGTGTTTGCCTTGGGGCTGAGAGGCTGCTCCTGGCCTACTGGATGGCTTGTGAAAGAGAGGGTGTTGTCTGCTTTTAGGTTGCATGTGATAGAGCGAGTGGACAGATTTGAGAGCCCTGCCAGATGCCTGCAGGTCATTAATGATGTCCTGGACATCTGGGCCAAAAAGCTTAGAGCCATTGAAGGGGGCATTAAGCATCTTCTGCTGAATATCAGCAGCAAAGACAGAGACCCTCAGCCAGGAATGCCTATGGAGGCAAATGCCGGTGGCAGCATCCCTGGCAATAATGTTCAAAATATCACAGAGTGCCAGCAGGAGGTGCTTGCTAACAACTTCAGTGGTCTGCAAGCATCTGAGAATCTCCTGCTTCTGTGAACCTTCTGGGAGGGCCTGGGCAGTGGCCTTGTCCTTCTTCCAGTTGGTATTCTGGTACTTTACCATATGGGACAGGTAACTGGCAATACTCAGCCCAAGGGTGGAGGAGGCATCAGCTCTTGTGCCTCAAAGATCAATTCTGTGTCACTCTCTGTCTGGGAGGATGGAGCTAAGGTGCTTGAGCACAGACATGTCATGAGCTGCCTTTATAACCACTGAATCTGTTTCAGGCAGGGCAGCATAATGAGGAAACCCCTGGGAGGGCATGGTAAAGCTTGTCTGCCTGGCGGGACATAGCTGGCACCATATCAGGCCTGTGCCAGGCTGCAGGAGTAGCATTCCATAAAGCAGGCAAAATAGAACGAATGATCTTGGGAGGAAACTCTGGAATCTCCAGGAAATCTACCAAATTCTTCCTCCTCCATATGGAACCCCATGGCTGAGGATAACTGCTTCATGATATTGAAAAGGGTCAGGTCCTCTTGAGGAGACCTAGGAGTGTGTTTGACAGAATCCACGCTGATTGAGAAAGCAGTGGATCTGTCTGAGGTGAGAGGATCTTCCTCCTTTTCAGGAAGAACAAGGTCAGAGTGGTACTCCTCCTTGACATCAACCTCTTCCAGATCCAGGTCCGACGTATGAGGCACCGATGATGACCCGTGGGGGAAGCCATGGACATCAAGAAGGGTCGACAACAAGCCGTCACCGCGCAGGCTGATGTAGGCCTGTAGGCTCCAAGTTGGTGCAGAATCACCAAGGTGAACTTAGTCGGAATCTCACTTGAGATCGACGACTGTCAAAGACTGCATCCACGGAGGAGGGTTGACAGCAGAGGAGTGACAACCTGCCAGAGGGACCTAGAGCCCGAAGAAGCTGTAGTGTGCGGTCTAGGTAGATCAGGCCTCAATGGGAGGCCATCACGACTTACCCATCATTGGCGATGGAGGGGCCAATGATCTGGAGGTTGATGACCGCCACACTGAGTATCAGATGGAGGTGCTGTCGGTATGAGACTGTTAGGCACAGAGACCTGGACAGTAGACTTGTGCATCAGCACAGCTGCAGCCAATGATGAACCTCCAGATGAGGAAGGGGAGACCATCAGAGAGTGGGACTGCCACTGGGGGAAGCGGTTCTGATCTTGGTCCTTTTTGCAACTTTTCCCTGAGGACTTGTCTCAGGCCTTAGCGGCCTGGGAGCTCAAGGACCCTGCTGGTGACTGAGAGGCTGGGACCCGGAGGACCGCTCCCTGGAACTGGCTACCTGATGATCCATTAGGAAATTTTTAAGTGCCTTTTTGCTTTGCCTAAGGGTTGTTTGATTAAACTTCTGGCAGAGCTCACAGTTGGAGACTTTGTGGTCAGGCCCAATATAGCAGACACAGAGAGAGTGTTCGTCTGTGGAGGCAATCTTCTTTCTGAAGCAGCAGCAGCAACTGAAGAGAGAGGTAGAAGGATTAACTCTTGACATACACAAAATAAAGGAATCTCTTTTAAAAAAGAGATTCTAAAGTAATAGGTAGAAAAAAAAGCCATAGGAGAAAATGGTGCAAAACTGAGTCAGAGTTTCCACGGAGACCAGTGCGAACAAGTTGATGGCATGAAAGAACTGAGGAGGGAGCAGGGCCACTCATGCCTTTATAGGGTTGGTGATGCTGTCACATGATGTTGGCACCACGTGGGTGGCCCCAGTTGTACTACTGAAAATCTTTCACGTGGATCCTGTGTCACCGATAGTAAAGTTCCTATGGTGTGACCTGATGACTGAGATACCCTCGAAGAAGATCTGGAAGCGCCACTGTCAGCTGTTGCAACAAGGGAAACCAGATCTGACAAGGCCAGAATGGGGTTATGAGTATCACTGTGGCCCCCTCCATCTGAAGTTTGATCAGAACCTTCTGAAGAAGGGAGAAGAAAGGAAATGCATACAGAAACCTCCCTTTCCAAGCGAGGGACAACCTGTTTCACTAGAAAACTCCAGGCCCTTTTCATTTTATTGATGGGTTAGACCATTTAGTAAAACTCATTTAAAATAGTGACCCATTGCATCACATAATAAATACAATTTCAAAACAACATTCATTAACATAAGCGACAATGACAACAACATCCTTATGTAACCCCCCTGCAAATGGGGGTTCCCAAAAGTCTTCCAGGAGCTTGCTAAGTGCTCTAAGTCTGGATGGTGTTCGGCATTTAAGCCATTTAAATGGCACTGCAGCGAGTGCTTTAGAGCCTCTGCGTACTGTCTCTTTAAGAGCTGTCTGCTTGCAGACATAATTAATTGGAATGGAGGGACTGTGTGTTACAATTCCCGAATCCCACTCAGGCTGCTGGCTAAGTGCTCCATTTTTGCAGTCGCTATAAGCGCAGAGGGAGCCCCCCTGAAAGATGTAACTGTTCTGCCTGAAGTCATTTAGAATATTAGTAAAATTGCAGTTTGTCTTACCTGCCTTTATTGCAGCTGGGACACTGTGTGCATTGCCCCTCCATTTTGGACCTAAACTGTTGATCTGGGCCAATTGGGTTTGGGGAGCCCTAAAATGGAGACTGCTTGAGCCAACCAGAACTTGGACTCTCACCTGGAGCCTGCTTAAAGGGGGAACATATGGCAGGTGCTTCTGGGAGCTGTAGTATGGACCTTGGCGCCGTTTTTACACCAACAGAGGAGCCCTGCTGTGACTGACAACTGAATCACCAATAGAACTGGTTTTGAATTCAAAGGATTGCCCTGAATTATTGCTGGGAGAGTCAGATGCGAGTTGACTGTGTAGAGAGAAGGAGCTTTATGATGGATAGTTCACAGCAGAGCGTGTGGGAGGCCCCGTAGCTGGCCTGCAGCCATTAGAGTGAGTGAGTCGGGCTGAACCCGAAGTCAGAAGAGAAGGCAGAAGTGTGTAGAACCAGGCTTGCCCGTAGAAGACCGAATGTTTGCTGAAGAGCGATCAGCCCGTTGGGGACTGCTGGCTGTGTGTGCTCGGGTAACTTGCAGTGCTTGCGATCGGGATTGAAAGCACGGCCTGGTATAGTAATTTCCTTTACATATGAATGTGTCTAGTGCTGGTGGGGAATCGTGATTCCATTTCCCCATTGCTGTGAGTTGTGAGCTGAAACTGGAAGTTGAACTCAATTTAACTGGACTGAATCTGCTTGTTATCCAAAGCAGTGAGCCCTGTCAGGAGGGTCTCATCGCCATGCCCTGCTTTCTGGCAATCCAGAACAACCATTTCCTTCAGGTTCTCTGTGTGGGGTATCGTGAGTACAAATCAGGGAAACTCCCCGCACCTTTCATTTAATTGAAGTGTGTCAACTGATTTCTGTGTGTTTTTCTTTCTGTTGACTGTGCCATCTGGCTCCGGATCATAATTGTGTGTTGTGCATATACTTTCCTCCCACAGGCCCCCATCCACCTGCACCAGCTGGCCAACCCTGGGCAACAGACCTGGCTAGCCCCCCCCCCCAATCCTGGGTACCCAGAGTGTGACAATTTGGACACTATATGCATGCACAGTATTGTGAATCAAATATCTCCAAACCCAAATCAGCCTGATTTCCCCTCCTTGTTACTGCTCCTTTAATAAACCAGATTTGTTGTTATTGAACTATATTCAGTCTGTGGTGTCAGTATATGTGAAATAAGCATTGCACTGTGGCTGTGTGCATTACCTAACCTTGTTTTACAGGGGTCCTCAGACAGGTGTTGCAGAATCAGTCCTGAGGGTAAGTGGTTACTGTATGTGGAAGAAGTGTGCATACAGGGGGTATGAGGAGGTAACTCCAACATGCTGCGGGTCACTAGTGGGAACAAAGGCAACAGATGTCCCAGAGGACTGCACCGTGCCATTTTAACCACTACTAACCCTGACCTCTGGGTGGAGGCACCCACCATTGGACCTAGGCCCTTAATCTGTCACACCACTCAGGCAGGGGTAGCAGCCTTGGGATAGCGCCACCTAGGGGTTACACTTACATAAATGATATAACAATACAGTACATACAAAACATTAATGAATGCAACAAGACTGAGTTTGTGCAACTGAAGTATTCATAAACCATTGTTTGATTACTTTTAGAGATGAAGGTTTAACATTAACCTGACGAAACTCAGGTGGAAGAGTATTCCAGACCAAGGGAATCATACAGCTAAAAAAATACTCATAAAGTTGAGTTCTAGATTTTGGGACAACAAGCTCTTTATATGCTGTCTTCCTGAGAGTTGGGTTTATATCCCTAGTTTTTATGCTTACCACTAAATAATCTGGTATACTACCTGCCACACTTTTATAACCAAATAATATTTTATGGAGTTGTCTCCTTTCAGGTAATGAAATCCAACACAAATCAGAATACATCAAACAGTGATCAGTTTGTCTAGGACAATGAAGGATTAATCTTGCCAATCTATTGTATAACACATCTAGCTTCTATAGTTTAGCTTTACTAGAGTAATCATACAATATATCACAATAATCAAACAATGGGAAAACCCAGCCCTGGATTGAGTGAGCAAAAACACTTTTGTGTTGAGTGGGGATGCATAACTATCCAACTCTGGATGTCCCCATATGTTCGAACAGTTCTTCTACAACTGAGGTTAGCAACTCCCATCGTGTGTCCAGGATTCTGAATGACTTACACTGTCTGTCAGGACATTTTGGGTGCCAGGAACATGGATAGTCGACAGTTCTAGACCGTGTTCCAGAGCCCAGTACCAGACTCTCATGGCCTCCCGACAAAGAGGGTAGGAGTGAGTGCCCCCGTTTGAGATGTAATGGACTACACTGAAGTCCGTCTGCACTAGCAGAAGGCCCAGAGACAGACAAGTCTGGAAGGCCTGCAGGGCATACAGCACCACTCTCATTTCCAGAACACTAATATGAAGTAGGGACTCCAGATTGGATCAAGTCCCATGGTTTGGTGGGGCCTCAGATGGGCCTCCCATCCCATCCCAAAGCATCTATGATGAGAATTTGCCGAGGAGGGAATATGGAAGGAACCCCAAACAGGTGGCTGGGTTCCATTCACCAAAGGAGAACCTTTTTCACTAGCAAGGAAACCAGGACCTGCTGCTCTAGGTCACCTGTATGCTAGTCCCACTGGACCCTGATTGTTCACTGGGGAACCTTCATGTGCAGTCTGGTGAGAGGCACTGTGGCTATAGCCACAGCCATCAGGCGCAGAAGCCAAAGAAAGATCCTGGCTGAAATATAGCAGCTGTTGTATAATTGGTCTAGCAGGTGCTCTGCCTTGTCCTGGGGCAGGAAGGTTAGACCATGCCCTGAGCTGTGTCCAGGACCAACCCAATGTACTGGAGGCAGTGGCATGGAGTCAGAACCAATTTGGGCAGGTTCACAGTTATCCCCAGATCCTGGACTAGGTGGGTGGTATGTTCCAGGGTCTGTATCAGGCAGTCCCTGGACTGGGCCTTGAGAAGCCAATCATCCAGGCAGGGAAGACATAAAGACCCTCCCACCTGACAGCAGCTGCCACCATTGCCAGGCACTTGGTAAATACCTGAGGGACTCAGGACAAACCAAAGGGCAAGGCCCTGAACTGGATGTGTTCCCCCTGGAACTGAAACCTCAGGTACTGCCTGTGGGAGACATGAACCTTGATATGCAGGTAAGCATCTTTCATATCAAGGGAGCAAATCCAATCCCCCTGGTGCAGAAGGGGCAACAGACCCTGACGTGACACAATCCAGAACGTTTTGTACTGAATCAACAGACTGAACTCTCGGAGGTGTCAGATGGGCCTGAGATCCCCTGTGCATTTGGGGATCAGGAAAAAATGAGAGTAGAACCCCCTGCCCTGCTGATTTACTGGGATGGGTTCCACTGCCTTCTTTTGCAATAGAGAGCGGATTTCCTCAAAAGCACGGGTATGTGGTCTGGAGGGTAAAAGGACTGAACAAGAGGTTTTTCTGGAGGCTACTCTAGAAGCTCCAGAGTGTGGCCATGCTCTATGAGCTGTAGCACCCAATGGTCATTGATTATTTCCTGCCACCTGTCCAGGTGCATGGAAAAGTGACCCCTTACGAGTGCCTGCTGAATTTTTTTTTGGGGGGTTGGACAAGGAGTCAGGCAGAGAAGGAGGGGGCTGCAGAAGTGGCTGCACTATTGCCTCTGGGAGCCTTGCTGGCTGCGACAACAGGGGTAGGCAAGAGGCGGACCCCGATGTTGCTGTGAGGTCTGGCAGAAGGTTTGGACTGGCTGGTCACCCTCCAAAATGGCACATTGTCCACTCTTAGCTTGAGTGTGATACATGGAGTGGACAGATCTGAGAATGCTTCCAGAGACCTGAAGGGCATCATGGATCTGTTCCACAGCAGCCCTGAACAATTTGTATCTGCAGAAATGGGAGTTCAGGATGGATACCTGAATGTCCTGAGTGAACCCTGACACCTGAATCCAAGAGTGCCGGTGTATGCAGACGCCGGCCATGGCCACCCTGGCCAAAACATCAATGGTGTCATAGGCAATGCGGAGGAGATGCAGACCGACGTCAGCTCCCAAATGAAGGGACTACAAGAGCTGCTGCTTCTTCTGGTCATTGGGAAGGAAATGGCCATTTCCTGGGCTTGGTCCAAATGAAGATTGAGGTACTAGACCATGGGCCATATAGTTGAGGACCCTGATGGTCAAGGTGGCCGAAGCAAAGGTCTGCTTGCCCAGTAAGTCCGACTTCTGGGATTCTTTGTCCAGGGGGAGTGAACTTAAATGTTTTGGCCCTTTGGTGCAATCGTGGGCTGCGTTAATGACTACCAAGTCAGTATGCACCTGCTTGGCGAAGAATGGCTTCCCCGCTGGGGCATGGTACAGTTTGTCCATCTTACTAGGCATAGGGGGACCAGGTTAGGATGGTGCCAGGCTGCCATGTTGGCCGTCCTCAAGGGGTTCAATCAGAGGAGGAACCACCAAGGGAGGAGCGTTGGGCAGACAGAAGTATGTAGCTAATTGACATCTGCTGGGGTCTTGATCCTCTGTGTCAAACCCCATTGCTGCCTGCATCTGGCGGAGAACCCCCATGAATGACAGATCATCGGGGGTCATGGAATATATTTTGGGGTTTTCTCCCTGTCTGACAAGATCGTGGAGGTGGAATGAGAAGGGCCACCCCCATCACCTTCATCCACATTCTCATCCTCATTGGGGAGTTAAAGGCCTGGGTGGTGTTCATCCCCTTCTCCCTGATGTCTAGAGGAAGAGTGGGGGTCTGGCCATGTGGGGACCGAATTGGGCCTGCTGGAATTGTAGATGCGAGGACCGGCATCGGGAGTTCCCTAGGGGAAGAGCCTTGCGAGGGAGCTAGGTGGGCCTGCATGAAATCCCATATGGAAGAGAGCAGTGAATCAAAGTCTACTGTGACCATAGTTGGGTAGGCCCTGCAGCACCAGCTGAGATGGGGCCAGCATAGACATCGTAGGTGGAGCAGGCAATGGAGGCAGGATGGGCCTAGACCCCTGAGGAGTCCTTGGCCTGAGTCCACCTATGGGACAGCAAAGAGGGCTGGAATGCAGCCTGGGGCAACTCCAGAGAGGGCGGTGGCCAACATAGTGGCAGCAGACAACGGTCGAGTAGTCACAGAGGATCCCGAGGCCACTAAGCTCATGCCGGTCGAAGACAAGAGTGGCAGAGCATCTTGACTGCGAACCCACCAAAAATAAGAGCCAGAGCAGCAAGGGCTGGGGTGCCAGGAAAGAGCCCATCCCTAAAGGACCTCCGCCCACCAAAGTAAGGTTGTCCAGAGGTGCTGCCACCAATGGTAGCCTTGTAGAAGATAGGGCATGAAAGGTAGGCGTTGCAACCCCCGAAAGCAGGAGATGGCACCATCATGGTCACCAAGTGATACGGGGACTGGAACGGGAGGGAGGGGACCGGGTTTGGTGCAGTCCTTGTCCCTATGCTTATGGTTACCCAAGGATTTACCCCAGATTTTGATGTTTGAGAGCCCGATGATGAAGCCGGAAGACTGAAGAACCCCTGGCCTATAACTCCTTCTCCATGCTGGTGACCTTTGCTGGAGCAGAAAGTTTTCCAAGGCCTGCTGGCAATGGCAGCAAGTTGCCTTATTGAAGCTGCAGCAGATGGAGCAGGTGTCAATGACATGGTCTGGGGCTAGACAGAGAATAGAGGCAGAGTGCCCGTCTTTCTCTGGGAGTTGCTTTCCATGGGCACACTTGGTCGAACAGTTGGAAGACAAAGGAAGCTGAGAAGACATAAATGAAAATGGAAAACTCTGAAAACTGAGGTGGGACAGTAAAAACTCAAAGTTTAGAAAAATGGCGTTAGACTGAAGCTGCAGCGTTACAAAGGTTTGACATGATTGGTTGAAGGCAGGAAAAGAACTGAGGAGGGCATGGGGCTGCCACTCTTATAGCATTTGGTGACATTGGCGCCTGAAGTTGGGGTGCATGGCCCCTCGGATAGACTGCTAGCTAGAAAAGTTTCCATGTGGTCCTGGTGCCTGGAAACTATAGTTCCATAGGTGTAGTCTGCTGCAAGAGATACCCCTGAAGTCAGATCTTATTGTGTTAACACTGTCCTGTGGTCAGGTGGAAGACTAGGATGACTGCAACTCTATCAGCTCTGGCTACTTATCTACACCTGACATCAGAGTTTTGTATTTGACATCACAGTCTTCTGTACTGTACATAATTATTATGTCAAAAATCAGCGATGATGTCAGGAGCACATAAGCAAGCGGAGCAGATAAAATCTAGGAGGCAGAGATCCTGTTTTCATGCAACAGTCCTCAGTAATAAAGAAAAAGCATGAAACTACAGAAAAATTATCCAATACAAATAGAACTGTATGTGAATCTTACATTTTTTAAGTTTTCCACATGGTGACAGGGGCCCTTTAAGCTGAAGCATTTGTACCTTGAAAGAGACTTTATTAGGCTCGTTCCCAAGAGTCTTTGCATCCTCAGTACAGGAAAAATGGAGAGTTTACTCCAGTTTCCCAAGTAAGGTTTGTCTGAGCATGGCAGCAGTAGTCACCAGTACCGCTCACAAAACAGTTGAGCTCCCCAGCACTTTGCATCAAGGCCAAAACTAGTAAGTGCATGAAGACTGGCATCAAGTTTTGCCAAAACTCCCACTGTGGTTGTGCCATAAACAGTATCAGCCAGAAACCCTGGAAATGCCAACTGTATGATCACTTTTTACTAGCCTTGGACACTAAAACATTGATGTGTCATTTTATAGGACTTACCAGCATAACCTAAGGCATAATTTAGTAAAGAGTGTCTTTCTATACTTACTAAAAGACTGGGGAGAGTCATGCCAGAGTACTACAGATTTATATTCATGCACCCAAGGTAGTGGACACTCTACTGTAAGTCAGTATTGCCAGACCTGTTCAATGAATTACTGGTAAAGGGTTAGATACCGATGCACTGGAGGGAGGCAAATCTGGTACCCCTATGGAAGTGCTGGGATAGAGGTAATCCAGGTAATAATAGGCCCGTGACCTTGACGTATATAGTAGGCAAGCTACTGGAGAGAATTATAAAAGAACAGATAGCTGACTTCCTGGAGTTAAATAGGTTTATGGGTCCGAATTCACTAACGGTGTGGGTTATATGCATGAAATGAATGTATAACACCCGAAGAGCTACATGGCCCTGAACAGGCGCAGAGTGCATGATATTCTCTGCCGTGAGCACCCACGGAGCACCTGTCCATGGCCCCACCCCACCCCCCAGGCACACAACTGCATGGTGGCAGATAGTGGGATTCGGGCAGGCATCCAATGGGATGCCTGTCCTGGGTCCCGCAGTGGATCCCCTGCTCTGCATGAGCAGGGGATTCTGGGGAGGCATGGGTCCCAGGATTGTATCAACTATGGGCGAATGCCTGAGCACTTGCCCCTGCCCTACCATGCAAGTAGGTGTGCTGGAGCAGCACGGTGTGGGGCATCCATGTCCAGCTGGCACTGACGGGTGTCATTGGAGTTGTGCAATAGTTACAGCAGGATCTCCTCTCAGGTAACTTGCGTCTGCCTCTCCCAGCAGTCAGTGCTTTAGTGAATGGTGCAGAGTGCTGGCATGCCCCATGTCACACCCTCTGACCGCCCATGGCGTGTAGCTGCTAGACTGGGTGAGGGACCATGTGCACAAAGGACTTGCACTCCTGCTGTGAATGCTGCCGGGGGTCTGCTGGACCCCGTTGCATGCAATGCCATTTTGCTGCTCTATGCATCTCAGATACATGGTGTGTAGGCATTCCAATCCCATTGTAAATAGACCCTATAGATAGGAATCAGCACAGGCTCATGAGAGGCAGGTTGTGACAAACTACTTTGATGCTTTTTTCAATTTGGTGGCACAAATGGTCGCTACATGCCAGGCAGTTAACACAATTTATTTGGATTTCAGCAAAGCCTTTCATTTAGTGTTGCACAGAAGACTAGGGAAAAAGCAATGTGACTTAAGATTAAGGGGTGGGTTAACTATTTGAAGTAGGAATTGGTTAACTAGTAGGACTCAGAGAGAGAGGTCCCAAATGGGAAGTGCTCTCATGTCAGGGAGGTGACAGAGTCTGTCCTGAGGCCACTGTTGCTTAACGTGCATCTAAGAGACATCAGGGTGAGACTACAGGGGAAGGTGAATCTGTCAGCAGATAACACAAAGCTTTGTAGGAGGGATAATAGTGAGGAGGAAACTGGCATAATTAACAAGCATTTGTCAATGCCGAATGTTGCTTGCTTGTATGTGCTGTTTAGGTATTTGGAAGTGACAGTTTCATGCCTTCCTCCCAAGACATCCACTGTGTCTTTCCGTTCAGTATTCACAGAAGAGTGGGAGGGACAAGGGCCACAGCAGTACAGCAGTTGCCAAGGGGGTGAAGAGGTGGACAATAGTCCATTCAAAGGCAAAAGAGTCCTGCAGGAGCTCACTAAATTGAAGGTAGACAAAGCGATGGAACCAGATGGCATACGCCCAAGGATATTAACAGCACTGCGAAGGGAGATAGCAGTACCTCTGGCAGCCATGTTCACTGAGTCATTCAACATGAGTGAATTGGAGGAGGGCACATGTGGTCCCTCTACACAAGTCTGGCAGCAGGGAGGAGGCAGGGAACAATAGGCCATTCAGCCTCACCTCAGTAGTGGGGAAGATAATGGAGACATTGCTTAAAGAAAGGATAGTGGGGCATCTAGATGCCATCGGAACCCAGGACCATAGACAACATGGATTCACAGTGGGGACATCATGTCAGATAAATCTGGTTGATTTATTTGACTGGGTGACAAAGGAAGTGAATCAGGGTGGGGCAGTGGACAACGCTTACCTTGATTTCAGCAAAGCCTTTGACACCATCCCATATAGGAGGCTGATAAACTAGCTGGGTAGGCTGGACATGGGGGGAAAGGGTGGTAAACTGGGTTAGAAACTGGCTAACAGACAGGAGGCAGAGAGTGGTGGTAAATGGTATGCAGTCTGGGGAGAGGGGGCGACCAGTGGGGTGTTGCAGGGATCGGTCCTGGGGCCAGTTCTGTTCAATGTCTTCATTAGTAATATTGCAGAACATCTGAAGGGAATTTTTTCACAAAATTTTCAACATGGCCATTTTAAGACCTCTGCTCATGATCAGTGTCACTGTGATTTTCTTAATTTGTCCCGTACATTGATTTCGCACACCGACTGCGCCATTGTGTGCTACATGGGTGGAAACACGTTTTGGGTGAGATGTGAAAAATGACAGCTGTACTACTCATAAGAAGGTGTGGTAAAATGGCAATGTTGAAAATCTGGAGTGAAAATATTGAAAATTCGGAACATCACACGTAGCGTAGGAACTGTACAACATGCCGTCAGAAACAGTCATTTTTGAATTTTTTCACCAAATTTTCAACATAGTCATTTTAAGACCTTTGCTCATGAACAGTGTCACTGTGATTTTCTTAATTTATCCCGTATTGATTTCGTGATAACGACTGGCGCCGACAGCGCCATATGGGCGGAAACATGTTTTGGGTGAGAGATGTGAAAACTGACAGCTGTACTATTTATAAGAAGGTGTGGCAAAATGGCAATGTTGGAAATCTGGAGTGAAAATATTGAAAATTCGCGAACTTACGAGCGTGCATAGGAACTGTACAACGCACGCTCGTAAAAGTCATTTTTTGGAATTTTTTCACCAAATTTTCAACATAGCCATTTTAACACCTGAGCTCATGAACAGTTTCACTATGATTTTCTTAATTTGTCCCGTACATTGATCTCGCACACCGACTGCGCCATTGTATGCTAAATGGGCAGAAACACGTTTTGGGTGAGATGTGAAAAATGGCAGCTGTACTACTCATAAGAAGGTGTGATAAAATGGCAATGTTGGAAATCTGGAGTGAAAATATTGAAAATTTGCGACCTTACGAGTGTGCGTAGGAACTGCGCAACGCACGATCGTAAAACAGTCATTTTTAGGAATTTTTTCACCAAATTTTCAGCATAGCCATTTTAAGACCTCTGCTCATGAACAGTGTCACTGTGATTTTCTTAATTTGTCCCGTACATTGATTTACAATCGACTGCGCCATTGTCGCTACATGAGCGGAAACACATTTTGGGTGAGATTGAAAATGACAGCTGTACTACTCATAAGAAGGTGTGGTAAAATGGCAATGTTGAAAATCTGAGTGAAAATATTGAAATTTCATGAAACTTCTGAGCCTGCATAGGAACTACGCAATGCACGTTAGTAAAACAGTCATTTTGGAATTTTGGCACCAAATTTTCAACATGGGTTTGGGACCCCTTCTCATGAATGATGTCACTGTCATGGCGTTATTCAGGCCAGGAAAGGTGATTTTGTGACGCAAATCGCCTTGAACCTGGTCTTATCGCCAACAATATCATTCATGAAGAAAATAAAACCATGTTAAAACTGGTCACAAATCCAAAATGCCAGATATGCAACAAGTTGAAACCCCTATCTAGACCATTATACAGCTTACGGCATTCCTCTCAGTTCGCGGTCGGCTTTGAAGAGTGCAGATGTTCCCGGTCCACGAAGATCGTCACGCGGAGTCCGGAGGTAAGTAGTGGTGAGGGGGTGGGGAGGCTGGAGTGCGCAGTGGGTGGGTGCGGGTAGTGGGGGTTGGGAGGCGCACCCGGCACGTTTTGTTTACAGGTTTTTTAAAAATGACTATGGGACGCTTCGCCACGCTGGGGTGGGCCCCATGCGCACAAGGACTTGAAAGCAGCCAGTCGACGGGGATCAGTACCCCTACGCTAAAGATCGCTTGCCACGCTGGGGTGGGCCCCAGCGTGGCACTTACTACTGGGGAGGACTAGCTCAGCCGACGGGATTGGGCACCCCGTCGGCTATGCAGTGCGTAAGGGAGCGGGTGCACGCTATGGTGTCTGTGGGAGGGAAGCTGCGCGTGAGCAGCCGATATCTTATCGGTGCTCACTGGAGCATAGCTTCCCCTTTCAACTGTATGCCACTGCATTTTGGAGCATGTCATAGACAGCTCCAAAATGCATTGGCTTACAGGGGCCGCGCCTGCCAACACACTGACTGAATTGGAGGAGGAGGTGACACACCTCCAAAATCTCCAATGATGGCACTATGTTTCTTGCACATGCATGCAAGCAACATAAAAAGGATGTAAAGAGACTGGAAACATGGTTCAGTATTTTGCAACTGAAATTCATGCCCAGAAATGTAAAATGATGCCCACTGGCTGCAGAAATCCACAAACAGAATACTGCACCAATTGGATTATTATTTTTTTTTTTGCTATCTCTTTTTCTGCTCTCTTACCTGGTCTTCTCCCATCCAGGCAACCGCTGGGACTCCGGCTGCCATCCGACTGCCCCGTGCTCCTAGGGACATTGCCAGTATCCCCTGTGGCTAACCCCCTGCAGCGGAGTGGTGGGGAGCCCCCAACTCACCCACCCATCTGGATCCAGATCAGCAACTCCCCCGGGCTGATGCACCGTTGGACGGCCATCAAGCCGCCCAACCAGGAAGACATTTTCTCTCTTTTTTCATTCCTCTGAGCTAAGGGCTTGCAATGACACTGGCGGAGGGGAGCGTGCACGTGTCCGCATGCACTCTCTCCTGGCATCTGCCTGCAACTCCTCTCCAGAGCACAGCATGCATCTTGTCCCCCAGCCTCCACCAGGGGGAAATCAGGTGCTGACTATCGTGGCTCCCCCACCCCAGAGAGGAAGAGCAGTCCATCGGACGCTCAATCCCTCTTCTCCCCTGACAACCCCCGATGAACCATGCTCGTTCCCGAACACTGATCACCAGCATGGCGCGAGGTGTGGTGACCAGTGCCTCAGCCTTCAGTGCCACTGGGCCGGCACACCAATTGGATTATGGTGGAGCACTCGAATGAGGAAAGAGTCCTGGGACTGATATTTATCAACAGGCTAAAAACCCTCTTCCTAAAGTTACAGGAAGGTTAGCAGAATGCTGTGGTGCATCATTGGTGTGTGTGTGTGGGGCGGGGGGGGCGCACTAGTCACCGGAAAGTGGTAATAATACCACTGTACAAGTCACTGATTAGACTTCACCTTGACTGCTGCGTGCAGTTGTCCAGCCTCTGTCTGAGGAAGGACAGGGATTGGTTGGTATGTATACAGTGCAGGGAGACAAAAATAATCCAGGGGCAGCAGGGAAGGTCCTATGAAAAGAGACTGTGAAGTCTCAACATGTATCCTCTAGAGGACAGAGGGGCCAATGGAGATGTGACAGAAACATACAGGGTTACAACAAGGTGAATTCCACCGGGTTTTTTATGTTAAGAACAGTGCATCCACCAGAGTTCTCAATCTCAAGCGGGAAGGGGGAAATTTAGAAATAACATCAGGAAATATTATTTTAGTGGAGCGTGCTGTGGCTAGGTGGAATAGACTGCTAAGTAAAATAGTCACTGCTAGGGCTATATCAGAGTTATAAACAAATGGGACATACTCAAGGGCATTAATTGAGGCAGAAGGATCAAATGAGATGGGAAGAACTTTTGGGGGCGGTTAGGTCACAGTAATTAATTGTACAGCTAAGGCAGGCTCGATGGATAAGCTATGGGGCAGGCTCAATGAACTTTTATTCTTTTTCTATCCTTATGTAACCCCTAGGTGGCGCTATCCCAAGGGCTACTACCCCTTCCTGTTTGACTACAGACAGGTTGAGGGGCCTAGGTCTATATGGCGGTGCCTCCACCCAGAGGTCAGGGTTGGTAGTGGTTAGACTAGCGTGGTCACAGCCCTCTGGGACACTGAGACCCCTTTTATTCCCTCTAGTGGCTCACACAGTACACCAGAGTTACAGCCCCAATACCCAGCATATACACTGTTCACTCATACAGATACCACATACCCTCGAGACTGATTCTGCAGCACATCTCTGAGGACCCCTGTGAAATAAGGTTAAACAACATACACAGCAAAACACAATACTGTTTCCATAAGTACCAACACCACAGACAGTATATAGTATAACAATAACAAATCTGATTTATTTAGGGGCAGTAACACGGAGAGGGAAATCAGGTTAATTGGTGGCATTAAATCACAATACTGTGCACACATACAGGGTCTGAAAAGTCACACTCTGGGTACCCATGTTGGGGGGACTAGCAGGTCTGCTGCCGGGGTTGGCGGCAGGTGCAGATGGATAGGGCCCTGTAGAAGAAAAATATGTACAACACCTAATTGTAATCCGGAGCGGATGGCTCAGTCCATGAAGCAGGGAAACAACAAAATTAGATGACACACTTGTGATTGAAAACAGACTGCAGAGGAATACCTGATTTGTACTCACAATATCCAAGCTGAGAACGGATGGTGGATGTTCTTCTGGACTGCCAGAACAACAAAGCATGGAGACAAGGTCCTTGTGACTGGACCCCACTGCAGTTGATAGCAAGCGTATTCAGTCCAAGCTAAGCTAGAGTTTGCTTCAGCTTCAACACACAACACACAGCAGGGATTGGAAATAGCGATTCCCCACAAGCACTACACACATTCATATGTAAAAGGAAAGTACTATACCAGGCAGGCTGCTCCTAGATCCCGATCGAATTACTGTAAAATACCGGGAGCACACACAGCAGCTTCAGTTCCTGACAGACCAAGCGTGATTCAGCAATTTCTCCAGTCTTCTACAAGGTGAGCCTGGTTTCCACTCTTCAGACTTCCTTCTTTCTCCTCACAATCGGATTCAGTCTGAACTGGCACCCCTAGCGGCTGAAGGCGAACCTCAGGGGCCTCACCGCGCGCTTCCAGCGCAAACTATACACCACAGAAGCACAGAGCTCCTTCTCTCTTCACTCACAACTGATCTGATCTTTCCAGTCACAGAGCAGGACATTTCCTTTAGCTCCACACCATTCTGTTGGCTGGTTCGGCTGTCACTCACACAAGACTCCTCTGTTGGTGGAAAAAGGCCAAGGTTAAAACTACGTTTCCCAGAGTCACTGCCCATACAATCCCCATGTGGCTGGCTCAAAATTGAGAGTCCAAGTTCCAATTCGTCCACAGGCTCCATTTTAGGGTCTCCCTATCATCCTGATTGGTCCAAGTCAGCTAATCAGGACCAAAATGAAAGAGCTACACTGAAACAGTTTGTGCTGAAATAAAGATAGGTTAGATAAACTACATTTTCTCAGTCACTCTAAATGATTTCTGACAAACAGTTATATCTTTCAACAAGGCTCCCTCTGCACATGCAGAGACAGAGCGAATTGACAGCAGCTTGGGCGGGATTCGAGCGTTAAATACACACCCTCCTCATACAAACTAATTAAGTCTGCAAGCAGACATCTCTTAAAGAGACAGTACGTGGAGGCTCAAATAGCACTCACTTGGAACCACATTTAAACAGCTCAGACAACGAACACTGCCCAGACTTGGAGCATTCAGGCAAGCTCCTGGAAGACTTTTGGGGAACCCCCATTTGCAGGGGGGTTACACTTATGTTTTCTCTGTTTCTATGTTTAATAGTCAGATCTATCTTTTACCTTAGCAGGTTTCATATACCACGAGTTTTGTCTTCTTAAAATAATAGAGGCATGGCCCATGGTGCAAGGTACCACTACCACTTACCTTACAGTGACCCATTCGTGAACAAGCTCATGTCATTGGGGACAGCCAGTGGGAGGAAGGATTGAGCACCCCAGTGGACGTTTTCCCCCGGTGGGAAGGTAGGCAACAGATACTGCCATATGACTGCCACCTGGTGTGACCACATGTGAAGCTGTAGGAAGCACTGCTTGGGAGTGACAATGTTGGCTGTTACTGCACATTAACATAGAAACAGAATTTGTTTACCCTTTAGTTCTGTTGCTTTGATTCCTTCCCTTATGTATAGAACTACTCCTCCTCCTCTTTTACCCTCCCTGTCCCTCCTGTAGATTGTGTACCCAGGTATGTTGACATCCCAGTCATGGTTCTCTGCGTACATGTTTCTGTGACTGCCCCGATATCCAGGTGTCCCTCTTCCATCAAGGCCACTAGTTCAGGGAGCTTGTTACCCAGACTATGGGCATTGGTTCTCATCACCCTCCATTTTTTGATGGCCTTACCCCTTTTAAGCCCATCCCTGTCCTTACCGCCTTTGCCTTTTTCTGGATTTACCCCTGTCCTGCTCCCTATCGACTTGTCTACCTTTGTGTCTGCTTAGCTAACTACCCTGTTTTGTGGGGGGGGCTGGGATTTCCTGCTTCTCTTCAGTGCCTCCCCACTTGGCTAGTTTAAATGCTTGCCAGTGAAGCATTTAAACCTTTCACCTAAGTTCCTGGTTCCTTCCTGGACAAATGCAGACCATCATGCTAGTATGGGCCTGCATCCTCCAGGTGGATCCCCAGTCCCCAGTGAAGCCAAATCCCTGGGCTCCGCACCAGTTTTTCAACCAGTCATTAGCATGTTAGCACATGCACACCCTTGTCACCGATGTCCCGGGAGCGTGGAAGAAATGCAGAAACAAGCCCTGACTGGAATAAGATGATGCTGGTCTCCTGCAGGCCCCACACCATCAACCCTGGCACCTCTCTTCCATTTGGATTTGATCTCCACGGTGCCTAGGGCCACCCCCCAGGAGCCTCACCAGGGAGGCAACCTCTGGAAGACAGTGGTAAGGGATTAAGGCTGGGAGAAGGTCTAGGGAGACCAGTGGAAGGGGGCAGGTCACCAAGAGAATGGCATGAACAATCAATAAATAAAAAACTAAATGGGAAACTGTAATGCAAAGTGTGTATGAAATGGTGCTGGATAAAACTCTACTGTATGTTGATATTTCATCAGCACAAAGGAACAACACTTACTCTTTTATAGTTGCCATCGTTGAAATAGTAATCTCTGGATGGCATTCCCAAGCTAGGCTGGTCAATCTAAATAACAGAAAAAAAAACATTTCAAAATGATACATTCAAACTGGAATAATACACACACATGCACAAAGACATTCTCGGCTATTTATCATATAAAGACAGACAACAGGCACATCAGGAGTTACATAGGCCAAATCTAAAGGGAAAGAATCGTATTTGGTTTATCTTCAGTTTCATTACACAGATTAGGTTGAATTGGGACCTTACCAACAATCCTAGGTGAAGGAGAACACATGCAAATATCTATCTATATCTTTCATTTTGACTGCAGATAATTTAGTTTTGTGTAAAATGTTTCAGCTGGATGTGAACTTGGATCCTCCACAGAAGTGGTAATCGATGAAGTACTGTTACAGTGCTTGAGTGAGTCCATGCAACAGAAAAAGCTGAGGATGTGTTTTCTGGAATGATTCGTCAACTCTCCACGTGAACAAGACGTCATTTCTGTCTGTTTGTCTTTATGTTTAGCCCATCTAGTGGGCAGACTAACCAACAGCCCTCACTGTGACACTTGTCACTGATATATCTTTCTGTCTGCCTAACCCATACACCGAGGAAAACTGATAAAAATATACATTTTTTTTACTTTGTACAGTGTTTAATGTAGACAAATGTATCGTATCACATTTAACTGTGTTTATAGCCTGATCCACAGAAATGTTTGAATGCTCGTAATACACATGTATCATGCACGTGTATCCAACCCACAGAGACCCACACCCTGATCCAGCTCTGCAAGAGGCAGGATTATTAGTCCCTGGGCACTTCTCTCCTCAAGTGGAGAGCTCTGCATGGGACAGGGGGCAGAGCTCTGCCCGACATCAGGCTTCCAATAAGAAGTCCAACCTGACCGCTGGGTGGATCCTCTGTTTCATGTGAGTGGGGGAATACTGGATACAGATCAGATAATTAGCAGCTCCAGGAATGGCTGCGCTCCAGAATAATAAACTATCAGCTGGCTACTGAGAACTAGCTAGTTCCCTGTGTGCTGCTGCCTGTAAGTTTTTAACAGAATAGTATGTTGGAGCAAATATTTAATCAAGTATTTTAAACACATTTTTTAAATGGTGTTGACGGTGTTTGTGGTGTGGCTGTGAGCTCAAATGTTTTGAGACTAATTATTGGACACAACAGTTTACCTGGAGGCAGAGTTTCATTCAGACTCTCCAAAGAAGAGAAAATGCAAAACAAGACTAAATATGGTTACTGCCTGCGTGCCTAATGCAACCAAGATTCACATCTGCGCTGTCATTTTATCTTTTTCCCATGTTTGTACAGAGTGTACTGCCTCAAATTCAAGTTCAGTACTTAGATTAAGGGATTACAAACTGCTACAGAGACAGTTGCAAAATACTAGTTAATCTCCATTGGAGAATATTCAACACAGATCATAAAAGAGTTCTCAGAGTAGGGAATATGGTTGTGTAATAAATGTATTGAATTACTTCACGAGAACTCTTGGGACACAAAATAACAAACCTCTTTGCTATTAAGATACCATTTCATGGATTTTGTTTGCTTGCTTACGCTTTCACTGCTGCCGACACAGCTTGCACCCAGCTCCAACAGTGCAGAGTCAATCACTGCCAACATTTCCAAAAAATGACAGACAAATGTCATATTTACAGATTTGGGGGGTGGGGAAGACCATTGGTGCATCAAGTTCCTCCTCCCACCAGCTCAGTGGGAAAGTGAGCAGAAAAAAAACACACATTCATGCTGTGTGGAGCAGCTCATTAAAGGATTCCACTGAGTTTTTTAATGTTCATTTGTTTGTATAAAACTGCCTGCAGGGGCAAGGTTAATAACTCCAGCCAACAGATCACTCTGTCTTTTGGGTCCAGAATTATTGTATTTCCTTAAAGGGTTACTGTCAGCAAAAGTGGGTTAAAGATTGCTCTTGTTAATCAAAATGACAAAGGAAAGGAAAGGGGGAATGGCAGAATTTACAGCGGCACCTGTCAGGATGCAGTGCAGTATTTCAGGTTACTGTAAGACAGAAGGGATTAACTGCAACTGAAACTGCTTTGTTTCCTGCAGTCACTCTGCTGCAGACCAGAATGCTGCAGTGTTGCACTGCATCCTGGCAGGCTCCTCTGTGTGACTCCAAACTCAATTGTTTTGCTTTTCATAACAAGTGATTGGAGTTATCAAGCCATGCCATCCAAACTGATTCACAGGGCTCTGCTTCTGATCAAGAACTAACAGGGGACAGTTCACACTCGCATTTAACTTCCTAAAATAACTCAGCCCTTTCAACTCAATTTTGCCTTACATAGGACTACACCTCTCATCTCATTCTTTTCTCTAGTCTGTATTTAACTCCCTGATTTTTCCCTACCACCCCCCCTCCATCTTATTTGGCCTCTCTGCGTTCACCTAATGGATGCTGACAAGTGTTCATGGATTGTAAAGTGCTTTAGGATACAGTATGGTTGAAAGCCACTACATAAAACCACATTCCTTTCCTTTCCTTTCCTTCCTCATACCCTGCTTGTTTGAATGTGGAAAAAACTTCTGTGTGCCTTACAATTATATTATGTCCATCATAAATGGACCAATACTTTTCTCCTTAGTCAAGTTACATTTGAGAGTCTCCCTTCCTTGTGTTTCTCCCTAAAAATGGAAGGCTTGAGCTGCCTGGTGGTATGGTAGTGCTATTACTTGCCACATTGGTGACCAGGGGTCAGCAAGCAGACTCTAGTCACTCAGGGGTCCGATGGGGAAAAGACGATTGAGCATTATACATTTTACTATCTGTTTCCCAGGATAGACCAGATAAGATGCAGTATGTCATTTTCAGTGGTGTCCTGCTTTTACACACTTTTAAACTGTGTTTATCTCGGATAGGTCAGCTGAGAGCCAATTTCTAGCTTTCAGTGGGTTCCCATATTTAGACCCCAAATTTCCAACATAGTCTTTTTATGACTAGACATTATGATCAAGACAGGTGGAGTTTTTCAAAACCCATGCGAAAGGTGATTCCGCAGTGCAAATGCAAAATCTTGTTTTGGAGGGGATTTTAAAAATGACACCTGTCATGTTCTGGAGGTGGGGTAACACAAGGAATATTCTGAACATTAGAGGCCCAAATCTGCAAAAAATAAAGTTATGAGTAAACGGAACAATTCAATGTTTCTCCACAGCAGCTGCTTTTTGACATTTTGACCCCAAATTTACAGCAGTCTTTTTATGATCCCATATTATGATCATGACAGGTGGATTTTTTTAAATCCTGACTCAAAGGTGGTTTCACAGAGGGGCAGCAGAAACAAGTTTCAAAGGAGATTTGAAAAATGACACCTGTCACGTTCATCAGGTTGGGTAACAAAAGGGCTATGTCTGTACAAATTTGCAGCCAGAATCTGCAAAAATCACAGAGTTACATGTAAACATTGAAAAAATTCAATGAGTTCTCATAACTTTGTTGTTTTTTGACCCCAAGACACAGAATTTTAAATTTTAATTCAGTTTCAACTTTAATACATAGAATTATAGATGCAGGAGTACCAACAGAACTAAATGACAAATTGTGAAAGTGCAAAACACTATGGCCCAGATATTTAGAGCAGTTGCGCATGGCGCAACTGAGTTGAACTGGCACAAGTGTGGTATTGTGCCAAGGAGCCATATTCAGTGGGAGCCAGTGCGCAGCGCAAAATCCATTGCGCCAAAGCACAACTATAATGAATGCAGGTGCAACAGCAAAGGGGTGTTCCCATGAATATCCAGCGCAGTGGCACATTCAACCGTGAACCCATGGCGCAAGTGTGGAGAAAGTCAAAGTTGCTCCGAGCAGACTTGTTCCTAGTAAAACAGGGCGCAAGCACACAGACAGAATTTGCACCAAGTGTGGGAGTGAGAGGGAGGGACACAGGGAGACAGACAGACAGACAGGCACATGACCAGACACACAGAGGGAGGGGGACAGAGAGGTGGCGTGGGGGGGTATAGAGAGAGGGACACACACACACACAGACACACAGACACAAAGCCTGTGTACCAGGGTGGCACACAGCCAGCAGCCAACCACCCAGGGGCACGGTGGACAGCAGGGGACATGGAGTGTGTGCCCACCCTGATGGAAGCAGTGATGATGAGTGTGAAGTGGCAGGAGGAACAGCTACATGGCTGATAAAGGGCCTGGTGGTGGCATGCCCGATACAGGCGGTACCATGCCGCAGCACTGCTGGGAACCAGAGTGACACCGAGATCATGGGCTGGCACCACATGAACAGGGCCATGCTGAGGCAGTCCTGCGAGCTGCACAGCACGGAGCTGCGGGCACCCACCAGACAGAGCTACGCCATGGGCGTGGTAATGATGGTGACCACCAGCATGTGCCTGCTTACCACAGGCACCAGCCAAGGACCAACAGGGGACACCAGGGACATCACCCCAGTGGCCGTGGCCCGCCGCCCCACACAGGTCCTCATGGCTGTGCTGCCTCATGCTGTGGAATGCAGCCATCACCCCTGCTCACAGGCGGAGCATACAGCACTGATGCAGGACAGCCACAGGGCAGCATGCATGCCTGGTGTGAGTGGGGCCTGTGCCTGCACCCACATGGGCAGCCACATGCCACCTGTCCCTATGGGACCAGCACATATCAACAGAAGGGTACCCAAGCATCACCCACCAGGTGGTGTGCGATGCCACGGGGCGCACACCAATTCCTGCACCACACACCCGGCACAGCCCTGTGCTGTGCCATGGATGTGAATGTGGGGATGACCCCACAGACTACCTGATGGATGTGTGTGGCATGGGCAGGGTGAGATGGGCAGCACTGTCCTGGGGGTGGGGGTGGGCAGGGTGTGCATGGTGGTGTGGGTGCTAGGGACAGACAAGGGGTGCAGCACAGCATAGCACAGGGCTATCCATGGCATGCTCCATACAGGTGACAGCGCATACCTGCTGAGGCCCCTGGCAGCATCTCCCTGGGCCAACCTACCCAGCAGTGCTGGCATCCACCACACCTGTCAAGGTTGCAATACTAGTACATGGCCTGTGCTGTTCAGTGGTGCTTCTGTGGCACAGCATATGCAAATGAGGTTGTGCACAATGGTAATGATATGCTAATGCACCCCACTGCGCCACACATTGGCTGATGAGCTCATTTGCATGCGGTGTCTGAATATCGGGATACTGCACCATGTGCAATGGTATTGTGCTCGAACAAGTGGCGGCGCAATGACCATGCATGCACAGTGCTCGGACCTGCAGTGTGCATGCACACTGCGCTGCAATGGTGTCAATCACACAGGCAGCGCGACCAGCACGATGTAGTGGCACAGTGCAAGCAGCGTAGGGCCAGTAACGTGCACTTCGTGCATGCTGGTGTGTTCCCTATCGCGCACATGTGCACTGGTGGTTGGCATGGTTCCTTAGGCCATTGCATTGGGCACCTGCCTTGGCCCTCACTATAGGTGTCCAGCTGCCAGTGTGGACACTGCTTTGCCAGATGCTGCACCGGCCCATGTGGCAGACCTTGCCCGGTGTCTCTGGCATACTTGGGGTGGTGGCAGCCCTGCAGGGCATGCTGATGGTGGAGGGGTGAGGATGGCATGCCAGGCGCCCGGCCAGGGCCGTCGCTAGGGTTGCCCCTGTGTCTCCTGTTACCCCTGTTGGGCCTTTCCCTACAGTTCCCCCTCCCACTGCACAGTCCCTGTTCCCTGTCCCCCTCCTCACTGTCCCCACCCATCCCCAGTCCCTGCTGTTTCTGTACATGGTTGTTCCATACACATCTATTGTCTGGCATACCCACCTGTGTCCATGTCTGCTTTGCAGGTGGCATGGGGCACCATGCTGCAGTGGCCCAGTGTCCGTCCATGTTGTGTGCATGTGGGGGCACATGCCGTGCTCCTGTGGCTCCCTGCTGTGTGCCGTGGTAGGTCCCACTGTGGTGGTGTCCATCCCCTGGGTCGGTGGCTGTGCCTTGGGGTGCCCATGGGGCGGTGGTCAGGTGGGTGTGTGCATGGTGGTGGCCAACGGCCATGGTCATTGGTCAGGTACTGTCCACACGCTGTGTTGGGGCTCCTGCTTGGTGTTGTGCAGTCTGTCCCATGTGGTCTGCCATGCTAATTGCCACCCAGCATGGTCAGTGCCTACTGTGTGGGCTTCCTGTGTGGCATGTGTGCTTGGCGCATGGTCCTGGGTGTGGCCTGCTATGGTCTGGGGCCGGGGGCACGGCCAGTGGTCTGTGGGGGCTCCCATGGTGGCCTCCATTGGCGTTGGCACCTCCTGTTGCCTGCTTTCTCTGCCACTGCTGTGTTCTGGGGTCAGATGTCTGTGTGCTTGTGGGTGCCCTGCTGTGCCTTGCTGGTGGAGGCCTCCTGTGGCCTGTCACTGTGCTTCCATGGCTCTATCCCTGGGTCTGTTCTCTGTGCCAGTACCCCCTCTGTTGCTCTGCTGCTCTGCTCCCACAGTTGCGCTGGAGCATCTCTTTCTGCACCATGGCACAACTCTGCCATATTCAGCCGGGTTGTGCTGGCGCAGTTCGACCTGCGCATCCTCTGACTATGGCTCCTGTTGCACCATGGCACATCGGATTTGCGCTGTGCTGGACTTGTGCCAGACTTTGGCGCATTTCTGAATATCTGGCCCTAAATTACTAAGAAGGACATCAATAAAGCAATATAGTGAGATTCGGATTAAATTAAAGACAACTGAGTGTTCATTTTCATATTTTTACCAGTGCTTGTAAACAACTTTAGCAAACTTTAATGTTAAACCTAGTATGTTTAAGAGAAATTTAAGGGAACTTATGATGATGCTGTTGATTTATAATTGTTTCGATGTATCCTGATTTTGCTGCAACAAACTAAATTATACAGTTATTTAAAATGTATGAACATTTTGTACATATTGTTTGATATGAGATTTTTCTGGGTTTATTTAATGTTTTGTCATTTGTTGATGCTTTGTTGACTTATTGTACCCCTTTCCCCCAAGCATGGCTGAAAATGGATCTTTGATCCAGTCCACTTTCCAGGTAAAATGTAACGGATAAAAAAAGGTTGACCCCCAAATTTTCAACACTGACTTTTTATGACCCTACCTTATGATCACAGCAAGTGGAATTTTTTAAAATCCCCTTTGAGAGGTGACTTTACAGTGTAAATTTAAAAACATTTTTCATTAGAGATTTGAAGCATGACATCCGTCATGTTCATAAGGTGGGGTAACAAGAGGGCTATGCTGAAAATTGGGGGCCAAAATCTGCATACGTTGCAATGTTATGAGTAAACGCTGAAAATAATTCAATGTTTCTTCATAACTTCATTGTTCTGGGACCCCAAATTTTCAACACAGTCTTTTTATGACACCTCCTTTTCAGTATGTAGGTGTCATTTACAAAATACTGGCTGAAACATAATTTTGCACCACAAGTGCGAAAACATATTTTGGTCAGGATTTGAAAAATGATAGTCACATTTATGAGGTAGTGTGAAAAAATGGCTATATTGAAAATGTGGGGTCAAAACATTGAGAATTACCACAGGTATGAGCGGGCATTTAAAAATGTCAATGTACTTTCATAACATTGTTGTTTTTTAATATTTTGATCTCAAATTTTCAACAGAGTCTTCTTATGACTCCACCTCATGAATCCAGTAGGTGAACATTTTCAAATCCCACTCAAAATGTGATTTCGAAGAGCAACTGAAAAATCATATTTCAGGCCAGATTTCACCTACCTTGTCCATAAGGTACAGAAGGTGGAAAATACTAAGAATGATTAAGTTATGAGTACAAGTTTAAAACGCATTGAAATACACTGACCTCACGCTTATCTGATCTCCTCAGTTCTTGATTCCACGTTGAAGCATGAAAACGTGTCTACGGTCCAGAAAGGACTATAGTGCTGGACCCCTGGCAGGTAAGTAAGGGGTAGGGAGGGTGTGGGATGGTGGATGCTGAGTGAGGGAGGGAGTGTCGAGTGGGGGGTAGATAGCAGCTGCAGGGGCCGTGGCAGCAAGAGGCATTGATAGACCATTATCTTTTTTACAGGGTGTCAAAAAAATCAAAAACAAGACATCAAGGGATGGTTTTCTTTATTTCAGGTATTGACACAGGTGACTGGGCACTCCAATGTCAGGTTCATATTTACTGGGCACGGAAAGTGATGGAAAGGGGGGCAGGATACTTGGGAGAAGTTGGGATCTTTTTAAAAGGGACACAGGAAGCAAATGGGGAGATGGGTTGAGTTTCTTTCTGTATAGGAACCAAAGACAGCATACAGTCAGGAGGGTATAGATCTTTGAAGCCAGTGAGTTTATTTTGTGTGGAACTGGGGATGGGATGCAATGGGGTGGGGATGGAATCTTTGACAGCAGGTGGGTTTGTTTGCCATTTGTTTTGTGAAGTAGGGACTATGGTAGCCACTTTGGGTAACAACACAATGGGCTAGTGACTGGACTTGGTGAGGATGGGGTACAAGGTCCAGGCTGAGCATTATGCGACTAGCTGCTTGCTGGGTAGCATTATGCAGATCAAAGCAAAGAGCTGCCCTGTGATACAGGCAGCTCTTTTTTTGTGAACTACACAAAGTTTCACCCCGTCAAGCAGAGAAGACTGTAATGATCAGCCTGGCTGAGCACTGACCTGACACTGATGAGCCCACTGCAGACTGCCCTGCACTGGACCGACCAGCCAGGCTAAGCACTGACATGACACTGATGAGCCCTCTGCAGACTGCCCTGCACTGGACCGACCAGCCAGGCTAAGCACTGACCTGACACTGATGAGCCCGCTGCAGACTGCCCTGCACTGGCCCGACCAGCCAGGCTAAGCACTGACCTGACACTGATGAGCCCACTGCAGACTGCCCTGCACTGGCCCGACCAGCCAGGCTAAGCACTGACCTGACACTGATGAGCCCACTGCAGACTGCCCTGCACTGGCCCGACCAGCCAGGCTGAGCACTGACCTGACACTGATGAGCCCAGTGCAGACTGCCCTGCACTGGACCGACCAGCCAGGCTGAGCACTGACCTGACACTGATGAGCCCACTGCAGACTGCCCTGCACTGGACCGACCAGCCAGGCTGAGCACTGACCTGACACTGATGAGCCCACTGCAGACTGCCCTGCACTAGATTGACCAGCCAGGCTGAGCACTGACCTGACACTGATAAGCCCAACAAGACCGCCCTGCACTGGACCAACCAGCCTGGCTGAGCACTGACCTGACACTGATAAGTCCACAAGACTGCCCTGCACTGGACCGACCAGCCAGGCTGAGCACTGACCTGACACTGATAAGCCCTCTGCAGACTGCCCTGCACAGGACCGACAGTGACACACCTTTCAAATCCACTATCACAGTAATATGTTTGCTTTGTGCAAGTGAAAATTTAAGGCTCAACTACAGCCAATCAAAATCATATTGATGTGTATCTTTGTCACAAGTGTTCTTTACTGACTTGTCTCATCAGATACATATAGATTAATATTATGGGCAGTAGTGCATTACAAGTCCTTTTTTATCTAACTGAGGTGTGTGTTGCTCAATAAACCAGGAGAGCAAAGCTCAAGTGGTCTGAAAAGCAACACACTTGAAGGGTAGTTTGAAAAAACATTAACTCTGCTTCCTATAATTTGTTTTTTGTAATTACTCTAGTTGTAATTAACATTTGACAAGGAACAAAAAACTTGTGCAGTCCTGAGTTTAATTGTTTGTTGTTGCGGGATGAAAGTAAAACTCTATAGTGGAACAGCACTATGATTATTCTAGCCCAGGAGAGGCAACAGCTATGACAAACTCCATAATACACAGGCTGTAATACACACCTGTGTATTATGGAGTTTGAAAGCACCAACTTTGGGTAATATTTACACTAACCAGTAATTACAATATAGTGTATAGCAGACCATTGTTCTGTATAGAATCCATCCCTTTCAAAATACTGCTGTACCAAGTTCAAGGTCATGGAATGTGACTGTACCTTATGTGGTACAATAGCATTTGAAACCTCTAGAACTGCACAAGTCAGTATCGTTCTGAAAGTGAAAAAACTGCCATGTGCACATTTCATATAATACTACACACTATAAAAAATACAGGATGATCAACTTTGTGCACAGTCAGTGTGTTCTGCCACCTCAGGGTTCTGATTCTCATAAATCTCTCAAGCTTTGCTCTCGAAGTCAGAGGGAATCAAAACTCCTACGTGGCACAGTTGCCCATGCAATATTCTCTGTGCTGTATATGATTAGGGCTTATTGTGTATGGAATTCAGCCAGTTCACAAAGCTAGTCATGCACAGCTGAAATGTTGTGCATTCTAAAGATGGTTTTGTACATATTCTATAATCAGTGCACTTGACTTTCCCTCTTGCCCAGCTGCCGCTGCTTCCTGCTCCTCTTTCACTTTCATTCATTCTCTCCACTCTAATCGCATACAAAGTTACAGTCTCATACAAAATCCATATACTATAAAAATAAAACACAGCCCACCCTGGATTTCCATCTCAGGACTGAGATAACAGCATGGACCTCTCAAGCTTTGCCATCAAGGTCCAAGGCTTGTTGTGGTGGTTACCCATATATTATTCCTTCTATAAGCTTCCATTTCTTACATGCCAATTTTAGAAAACAAATCATCTGCTCCCACGTCTTGAGGCTTAATTTTAACTCTCTACACCTTTCCCTCCTCCAGCTTTGGATGTTTCCCTATTTTTTTCTGTTTTCCAAGCAATTTCCTAAGGGAATGTTAATTATCCTTGGAACGACAAACACCACCACAGTATCCATGTATAGCTAGAAGCATCCCTCTTCAGTCTCACAATGTGAGTTAGCCTCTGTATTTGATCATTTTATTCTTACTGTGCCTCACCATTCCAACTAGACTGGAAGGAATCGCTTTCACCACCCTCTAGTGATGTGCTTGTTTGCTGCAATGGCCAGAACCAAAAACAGGTATCACTGCCCTCCTGCAGAAAGCATACCAGGAAGATGCCCTGGTAAACTGCTTATCTCTGTTCTTCAGTTCTCCCCTATATCCTCCAATTGCCAACAACCTTTTTGTAACTTACTATACACCTGAAATACTGTAATCGTGCATGACCAGCCCCCTGCACTCCACAATCTCTTCAGCATACCATGGGACACATTCCATCACAGGGGTGTAGCCAGGGATTTCAGATCTGCACACCAAGTGGACTCACTGCTACCTCCCCCCCTCCTTGTTAGGGGCGAGCTACCTCCCCCAGTGTAGCCAGACAATATACAAATGTACACCAGGACCGTGTTTGCTGCCTCATTTGGCACAATAAATACAACTTTTGTATCTCATGACAGTGGTTGTTGCCATGCATGGGTAAATACAAATGCCATGCATTGTTCCCTAAGACACCCACGTACCAGCCCAGAACCTGTAAAGTTGTATTGTCCTTGCAATGCAAAGAGAGTATTAGTGACCAGTCCTTCTAGTTTTGACTCCTATGAATAAAATTACAGAAAGGTTCAGTATTTTCTTTTAGTTTTCATGGAAAAGGGAAGCAGTTCAGATCCTATTTGCTACCCCCCTTAAATAAAATTGCACACCATGGAGTGCTTGGAGTATGCCTGCCTACACCCATGTTCCATCATTCTTTAACCAGTTTCTGGTTTGCATTTTTTTTCATCCTGTCTTTATTCTCTAGTATCCCACCACAGGCCCTATTCTGGCAGTGACCCCCAGCCCTGTCCCCCACTTCAACCGAGACTTACCCCTCTGCTTATTACCTCCATGACTGAATGGGTGCTTCAGTTGGTGGTGCGGAGCCTGTAGGATTGCAGACTTCATCCTGCCTGTGAAATTGCTTTTTCCCCTGTTTTCCCACCAACCCTGGGCCAGCACCAATGCAGCATGCACACACTGCATAAAGACACAGCTCACCTCAACATCAGCACCCAACCCACAAGATGAATGACCATCACTGCAACTAACACTAGGTGGCACCCAAGTAGTGGTATCGTCACCCCCCCCGAGAGGAAAGGCTGAGCTACCTAGCTGGCCCCAGTGACCCTAGTCTACTCCCTTATGGTATGTATTTTTTTCATTTACTGTGCTTTTGGGGTGCCAGACTCCATAGGGCTCAGTTCTCGACTCCCCCTACCTCCACTCATCCCTCTGACACACCTGGAGCGGCAATCCACCCAGGTTTACCCCCTCTGGGCAGGGCCATCAGTCCGGCACAGCCATCATGGACAGCTCTTACAAGGGTCCTAGCAGGAGTGCCATCAGAAAGCCTCCTGGCTTACCCCCAGGGCAGCATCACAGGACTGGACCAAGCCAATGGGGACTCTCGCTAGTCATTGGCCAGATACCTTGAAGGGTGGTGCAGGACTGGAGGCAGAGGCATCAGGAAGAGAGCTGGCAGCCATTTAGAGGCCCTAGGAGGTGTGGCATACAATGACAAAATGTGCCATGCGTGACGTCCGGCATGCCTCTTGACAACTCGGTGCCAGCAGATGTAGACACCCCAGCCTCCACTAGGGGTCAATCACACGCCAGTCACACACACCCACCTCCCCCAGAGGAGCAGAGTGGTCCCTAGTACAGTCAATCCTCCTACATCCCCCCCCCCCCGACCGGCCCTCCGATGCCTCAAGTCCATATCTGAACCCAGAGCATCAGCATCATAGACGGAAACCCAACCTCTGCACCAGTAGACTGGCATCTGGTATGCATTTTGATAAACTTGATATTGCTACCTTTAGAGTTAAATAACTGAATGCAGGAATTGGTGATTCTTCAGTGTTGAACATGACAAGATAACTAACTCAACAACCGTTTGATCTGCGTTTGAGAACTAGGGGCATGTTCTCCAGTAATATTGCACACTCATGAGTAAAATCACAGCTAAAAGGTTGGGGAGACATAGATCTACTGAGCCTCTCAAGCCACACTAGCCATATCGCAGGGCTGAAAAAGTTGAGGGAGACTAGACCAACCCCACATCTTCCCAAGTGATTGTGCCCATGTACACACTGCTATTTAACTTCTGCAGTACTCTTTTATTTATGCAGCAGGGTCTCAGTAGTTTTCTGTTGTTTGCGATGCTTAAGGAATCCTTGCAAAAATGTCTATAGTGTGACGAACCTGATAGATGCCTTTTGGTGCTCTACAAATAGTCCAGTCAACAGACCTGACATTGGATAAGTCTGTTCCTAATCTGAAGACATGTTGCTCTTAGAGGCAATCAATGTCTGACATAAGGATGAAACTTCTTCAGGAGAATCACGAAAGCATTTCGAGATTAGTCAGGTGTATATACATAGAGAATAATGCATATGTAGGGAGTTGATATGGATTTTTTTCACACACCCAAGTTGTATGATAATATGTAAACCTTGAGAGCGAATCTCGAGAGGTTTTACTATTATCACACAACGAGGGTGTGTGAAAAAACCCCATTTCTACTCCCTACATATGTTTTATTTTTTATAATAACTGGCACTAAAAAAAATTCAATAAAAGAATTAACACTATGAGGAGATGCGAGGCCTAAACGCTCATACTTCCTTACTAATAGACACGCCCCCACGCTATTCAAGGACTGACATCACATAACGTATAGCGTGGGGGGCGCCTACTAGTAAGGAAGTACGAGCATTTTGCCCGCGGGTCTCCGTGTTGGTTTTACGAAATAAATAAATGAAATAAATAAATGGCACACACATACAGATCTCTAAACCGGAGGGTAAACTACAGAATTCATTTAAAATGATTACGCTTTCTCATTTGGATCTGTAAGTTATGGAGGTCATGCTATGAGTTTGAATCTGTTTACTCTGGAATGCGAATGCAGCAGGCTTCTTGGCATGAGACTGTAAAAGTCATATCAACCCACGGGTTGATACGACTTTTTACAGTACTCGAAAGTGGGTTGATAACAGAGATCACCAGTTATTATAGAGTTATATAACACCAATGGAGCTAAAAATGGCAAGATAACAGATGATATCTTAGTAAGAGCCAGCCTTAGGCGGGGTTGCAAACTGTGCATTGCACAGGGCCCCAACAGCAGAGGGGCCCCCCAAAAAAATTAATTGTCCAGTTAGCTACCTTCTTCCTGGTCCTGTATGTACTACTTTAAGTAAAGTGCAAAAATGGCACAAAACTAGCTAAAAGTGAAGCAACAGGGAGGCCATGGTAGGGATGAGGATGCTCCTTGGGGGGCTTTGCGACTTCTGATATGGGACCCCAGCAAGGAGGTTCACACAGGGCCCAAGAATAGCTAGGACCAGTACTGTGTATTCAACCTCAACATATGATGATATTTTGAAGGCTAGGTAGGTCACAACTGATATACTGAAGGTTAGGTATATAACAATGGCATACTGAACCAATAAGAGAGCAGATTTCTCGGTGCTGATGATATCACAATAGCCCCATGCCGCACTGCAGCCAGCAGGTGAAATCAAAGAGAAAAAGTAGAATTTTTCAGACAGACAGCAGATTTAAACATCATGACTAGTAAACTGATGTTGTGTAAACTGAATATGTGATGGTCTGACTCAAAATAGGCAGTTTGTCACTGCATGTTGGGGGCAGGACTTTTACAACTCACTTTTGTATTATCGTCTTGTCTCCCTTACACTTAAAGACAGTGGGTGGGATATTCAAAGTGTTGCATGATGCAACAGTTTGCGTCATGCGAACCCACTAATGCGCCCGGCACGATATTCAAAAGGGGATGTTGCACCGCGCAGATCCCGATGCGCCAGGGCGCACCAGTAATGTATGCAGCGCAGGTGCGAAGGGTGCTCCCATGCATATTCCACACAGCCCAATATTCAGCCTGGGATGTGCGGTGCATATGCTGGTGAAACCTCTACTTGCGCCGCACACTGGTGCTCAAAGTTGAGCCAAAAGGATATAGGAGCAAGGGATGGCCACCCACAGGTGAGCTGCTATATGCAGAGGGTGCAACATGGCAGCCAACTGTGGGTGGCCACCAGCTCCCGAGGACAAGGAATCGGCGTGCCCTCCCTGCCTGCCACTAAGCCCCACACCCTGCTCCCCGTCAGCAGCGGACGGCAGCTCCCCCACCGCAAGCGCCGCGGCCGCACGGCGAATGACTGCGTGCTGTTGGCTGTCAGCCCATTGGTCCATAGCATGGGCCAATGGGCGTCTGAGAACTGCACACTACACAGTCCCGATATGTGAATGGGCGTTCACCGTCTGAACAGCCAGGTAGCGAATACGATCTCTGCGCCCATTATTATGCTATGAACCAACAAGCTGTACGTCTGAGTCGGTCGGCCAGAGGCGGCAACGAGAATGAGGAAACTGCCGCTACCGATGACGGGGGAGGCTAAATGGCGAGGGCTCAGTGAAGTGGCGGGTGAGGAGAGATACCGCTGGACCACCAGCGATAATGTGAAAATGCTTTTAAATATCCTTGTATGCCCGACTGGGCTGGAAGCGATCCACTGGACCACCAGGATATTGGATGTTCTTTAAGTATACTTATGCCCACAATCGGGCTGGAAGCGGTCCACTGGACCACCAGGGATATTGGACGTGAATTTAAATATACTTATGCCCGGCGATCGGGCTGGAAGCAGTCCACTGGACCACCAGGGATATTGGATGTGAATTTAAATATACTTATTCCCATAATCGGGCATTGGGGCACCTTGCCGCGATATGTAGGGGCGTCGGGTCCCGCAGCGGCTGCAGCCTGGCAGGGCACCATGTGCAAGTCGAGGGATCATGCACCTGCATGCAAATGGAGCCATAATGACATGCTAATGGCCCAGTTGCACCTTGCATACATTATGGCCCCATTTGCATATCCACTGCTGAATATCACGGCTCCTGCGCCTAGCACAACCGCACTTGCACTGGCGCATCCTCCTGCTCCACTTTTTCCACTTGTGCCAGCGCAGTGCCACTGTGCCATGCGCAATGCAGGTTGTTGTATTATTCAACGGTGCTGAGCCATGGCACAGCTCCGTTGAATATCGCTTAGTCCACGCCCTGGCACATCCCAGTTGTGCTGCGCCCTGTCTGCGCCCTGCCAGGCATATTTCTGAATATCCCACCCATATATTTTGAGTCGGGTATTGCACAATTTCTCTATGTTATAAAAATATATATTCTTTGCTTACATAGATAATATGACTGCTGGAATCCGGTCATCATTCCATACAAACATGTCGCTTGAGGACTCTCTTGTTAAATCTGGAGTTCAGTGTCGATAGAATTGACTCTAGTTTCCAGGTAGGCTCTGCAAAATGGAAAATGCACCCACAGAAAATGTCAACAAACTCTCGAGGCCATGTTATTTAAACTATAAGAACAATCAGATTGAACTTTCCCTGTCTGATATTAAAACCTGCAGAAAAAGATACCCCCAATGGACAGTATGTAGATCATTGCAAATGTGTCATTATTATGCTGGACATTAGGAACACTGGGGAGGCTGGCAGCACTCAGATGTCATGGGGTCTGCCTCCCCTGCTCTCATTTATGATCCACATTATGTTTAAATCCTGTGTTGCTTTGAACTGCCCACATATTAGAATTGCTTGGACTCTGAGTCACGGAATCGGATTGTCAGATTCAGACCCAGTTTGGGGATTTTGGAATCGTCATCTGACAACCCTAATTGCAAGATATAAGGCTTAAACATGCTTTTACATAAGAAGTTAGGAGTTAGGATTCTGATTCAATTTTGATTTTGAGGTCCTTGTCAGAACTGACTAGGAATTGGATTGAACTGGAAAGTCCTTAAATACTAAACTGTCCAACTGGATCAGAATTGGCCAGTTCCGAGTATCCTTATACCCAACAGCCTCATAGTAAGCTGTGCCGCTTGTTGTGCTGCTGACCCAGGCTCACATCCTAAGTCTGGATCCTCCTGGCACATCAGGTGGCACAGACAGTGCAGACAGTTTGCCTTGGATGCCTCCTGCCTTGGGGAGGGCGGGTGTATCCTGCCATTGCATGTCTGCACCCTGGCTTCCCAGAGGGAGAGAATCACATAGACAGGAATATGCAGGCCCAGACATGGGGCTGAAATCTTACCACTAGACTGATGCAGGGTGCTGACCTGTGACATAGTAGCATGATATGTCCATTCCTGGACCAGCGAGCATAGACAGCAGTGTGAGGGTTACCTTGGGTCCAGCCCACTTTGGAAAGCTCTACCATCTCAGGCCTCACTGCAGCGGAGCAGGTGGAACCAACGATGGTAAATCAGGCAGATAATGTTGCTATGCATCTCTTGTCATTTCAATTGCCAGGGCTTTTGCGTCCCCTCCCCCAGCTGGGAAAGTTCTGAGTGGCAGTACTCCTTGCCAGCTAAACCCACCCAGATAACAAGTTTTGGGACAGTATATGAAGGGGTAGATAGTAGGTATCTAAGGGTCAGTGGTGACTGCTCCAGTAACCATGAGATCAAGGGCTTACAGATCAGCAGAAGCAAAGCCTGGTGCACTGGGTAAGGAGGGAAAAAATAGAAATAAAAAAAAAAAACTTTGATAGTCCACAAGCTCAAATAACTATAGGGGCCTCAATTAGGGCCTTAGGTATCTCTTGGGTAATTTTTTATTTATGGGGTAATGGTGTTCTGTAAAGGACTTCTTTTTAAACAGAGGTGGCTACTGAAATTCTGAAGAGGTACTGTCACCGCCCACAGTAGCATACAATATCTCCACACTGCTTGTTTACATGAAGTTCACTAATTATTTTTTAATTAATGGGTCACATTTTTTCCCATACAAATAGCCGTGTATTAAATGGCATAATACACGAGTGTTAATTATGGCATTTAATACACGGCTCTTTGTGTGAGAGAATGCGGTGAAAAAAGTGACCCCTCAATTAAATAAAACAAAGTATGGGGTGCCGTGTGTAAACTGAAGTTTACACACCCTCCCGATATTGGATGGCTGCATAAACCCTACCGGGTTTATGTGTCTAACAACTGGTAAAATACCCTGCTACACACTGCACCCCATGCTTTATCCTATATGTAATACATTACTTGTATGAAAAAGGTCTCACTGAACGAGAGGGTTAGGAGAACTATGTACAGAACAAACTTGGTCATATAAGCCGAGTAAACTCAAATCGTGTTTGTGTGCATCTAACAGGAAAACAGCATTCTGAAAAGTTGTTCTGATATGTGGGGTGTTCTTTGAGGTAGTGTGGTTCGTCCAACAGGACTGAGCTGCCACATCAAGGTTCAAATCCCAGCACAGCTTTAAACTCAATGTGACCTTTAGATGCATTACATGATGCTAGTCCTGTGCGGAATGCATAATTCTGCTGGTGAAACTGGTGAAGAATGACCATTCTGCCGGTGGAATTTCCACCAGAATTTCATTGGTTCTTCTCGCGAATTCAGCCTGCTGCAATCCATGAAGAACAGCATTTCAACAGAAAATCATTCCGTAACCATTTCTGTGGAAAATGTTGAGACCTACAGAATAGAACAGCATTTTTTTCCACAGAAAATCATTCCGCAACCATTTACTACCGTGGAATTCAACCATTCTGTTTCCAGCAAAATTTGGAAGAATTTTGAAAATTCCACGAAATTTCATTCTGCCAGAATTTGGAAATTCCACACAGCACTTCTTAAACTCAACTTCCTGTGCCACTTAAATGAAGTCTCGAAGAAATTAAGACAGCAGTTAGGAATATTATATCGGATTAAACACCTGCTTACCATAGAAGCTAGAGAAAGACTTGTACAGGCTACATTCCTGCCTATACTGGACTATGCTGACTTTCTTTACACTCATTGTCCCTTAACGGCACTTAACAAACTAGACACTCTATACCACCGAGCCCTAAGATTTATCTTTAATCTACCCCTGCGTACTCACCATTGCCTACTATATCAGGAATCAGGGTGGCCGTCACTCTCAATCAGGAGGGAAAGAAATGTAAATGCCCTACTTTGGATCTATAGACCACTCTCCAATAATCTACCTACATACATCTTAAGTCTATTCCAATGAGCCAAGGGTTCCTATGGCCTGAGACGCTTCTCTTTAATTTGTTTCCAGATTCCTAGAGTAAAAACAACATATGGCTTGGCTACAATCAATTTTTCACTCCCATCACTTTGGAATACCATGCAAAGCTTGTTAAAACTGTCCTCATTCCCAGGCCTTTTCACATTCAAAAACCTGCTGGCCAGTTTACTGAAGGAAACATGCAACTGTTTTAGACAACATTGAGCCATTAGCACCTGGCCCTATTAGCAACTGTTATAACATAAAAACATAGAAACATAGACTCTGACGGCAGATAAGGACCGCTTGGCCCATCTAGTCTGCCCATTTCTCACTTACAGGATAGGCCGTGAGATCCTAGTTAACCAGCAGCCTATTTCTTCTACCCCACAAGAACTGCTCTTATGTCTGTCCCATGCATTCTTGAATTCTCCCACAGTTTTAGACCCCACAACCTCCTCAGGAAAGTTGTTCCATGCATCCACTACCCTCTCTGTGAAATAATACTTCCTCGCATTGCCCTGAACGCCCCCTCTATCTTTAAATTGTGTCCCTTGTTCTTGCATGTCTCTTTTCTGAAAGATGCTACCCTCTTGGACTTTGTTGATTCCACTGAGGTACTTAAAAGTTTCTATCATGTCCCCCTCTCCTTCTTTCCTCAAGGGTATACATATTAAGCTCCTTTAGTCTCTCCTCATACGGCTTCTCTTGCAGATCCTGCACCATTTTTAGTTGCCCTCGCCTGACTGCCTCTATCCTGTCTATGTCCTTGCGGAGATGGGATCTCCAGAATTGGATGCAGTACTCCAGATGGGGTCTCACCAACTGTCTGTACAGAGGGATAACAACTTCCTGTTTTCTGCTGCTGATGCCTCTCCCTATGCATCCCAGTATACCCCCAGCCCTCCCTACTACCTTCTCACATTGCTTGCTAACCTTAAGGTCATCTGATATGATTACCCTCAGATCCCTTTCCTTTTTTGTTGCTTTTACTACCTCCCCCCCATTGTGTATTCTTCCCCTTGGTTCTTGTTTCCCAGGTGCATTATTTTGCACTTCTTTGCATTGAATTCTAGCTGCCACACTTCTGACCATTTCTCCAACCTTGCCAAGTCCCTTCTCATCCTTTCCACGCTTCCTTGTTTATCAACCCTGTTGCAGATCTTTGTGTCATCTGCAAAGAGGCATACTTTTCCTTCCAGTCCCTCTGCAATGTCACTTATGAATACATTAAAAAGGACTGGACCCAATACTGAACTCTGCGGTACCCCACTAGTAACCCCTCTTTCTTCAGAGTGGACTCCATTTACAATTACCTTCTGTGTCCCGTTGTCCAGCCAATGTTTTACCCAGGCTACCACCCTGGGACCCACTCCCAGGTTGGTTAATTTGACTATTAATCTTTTGCGTGGGACTGTGGAAATGCCTTGCTAAAAGTCTAGGTAGGCCATGTCACAGCCCCTCCTGGTCTACTACTTTGGTCACCCAGTCAAAGAAATCTATTAGATTCGTCTGACATGACCTTCCTCTGTGAACCCATGCTGCCTTGGGTCCTGTGCCCACTGGCCTCTAGGTACTCAACTATTCTTTCCTTCAGAAGTGACTCCATCACTTTCCCTACCACAGAGGTCAAACTGACAGGTCTGTAGCTTCCTGCCTCTGTCTTGGTCCCACTTTTGTGAAGGGAATCACATCTGCCTTCCTCCAGTCCTTGGGTACCACCATCCTCCCATGATTTATTAAAAGTGTAGCCAGTGGTTTCACTAGTTCCCCTTAATTCTTTTAGAATTCTAGGTGAATTCCATCAGGCCCCATTGCTTTGTCCACCTTCAGTTTTAGAAGTTCTTGCAGAACCCTTTCTTCTGTGAAAGGACTGGGATCGACCCCCTATCAAGAGTGCTTCTGTTATTGGATTAGGCACTTCCCTCCCTTTGTGAATACTGAGCAGAAATATTCATTCAGTATCCCTGCTTTTCACTGTCCCCTCTGCCCACCCACCGTTCATTCTATTCAGCCTCACTATCCCTCCCTTTGTCTTTCTGCTCGCTGATGTACCTATAAAGGTTTTATCCCCTTCTTAACCGAGTTGGCTATCTTTTCCTCAGTTTGGGCCTTTGCTATTCTGACTTCCTCCCTCCCTGCTTCCTTCTGCCTTAACTGGTACAGCTCTCTGTCCTGCTCCTTCTGTGTTTCCTTATACTTCCGGAATGCTATCTTTTTCTTCCTGACTTTCACAACCACCTCTTTTGAGAACCATAGTAGCTTTTTCTTTCACTTTGATTTGTTTATTTGCTTCACACAAAGGCTTGTTGCCTCTGTGATGGCAGTTTTGATGATTCCCCATTGTTGCTCCACACCTCCTTCAGCCTGTTTGCTAGTGCTTTTCTGAGGCACTCTCCCATCTTGCCAAAGTCAGCCCTCCTGAAGTCCAGTACCCTCACTTTTGTATGGCTTGACTCTGTAGCTGAGTTTAATGTGAACCACACTGTTTGATGGTCACTTGTTCCCAGATGGCAACCCACTTCTAGATCTGAGATCCTCTCACTTCCCCGCTTGAGAGTACAAGGTCTAAGATTGCTCCCTCACGAGTGGGTTCCGCAACTAGCTGTCTGAGGCCTGCCACCTGTAGGGCATCAAGAATGGCCCTGCTCTTGGATGTGGCTGTAGCAAATGTGCTCCAGTTAACATCTGGCATATTCAGGTCTCCCATCAACAGTATCTCCCCTTTCTCTGCCATTCTAAGAATGCCTTCTATCATATCCTTGTCCATTCCCTCCCCCTGACATGGGGGTCTGTACACAACCCCTGTGCGGATTGTGGTGCTCTTTCCAGTCTCCAAGGTGACCCACAGTGCCTCCTCTCCTCCCTGTTTACTCTTTTGTTCAGTTGCTTTTATCTCTTCCTTTACATAGAAAGCTACTCCTCCCCCTCTTCTCCCCTGCCTGTCTCTCCTGTAGGTTATGTATCCTGGTATGTTAACATCCCAGTCATGGTTTCTGTGTACCATGTTTCTGTGACTGCTATGATATCCAGGCATCCCTCTTCCATCAAGGCCACCAGCTCAGGGAGCTTGTTGCCCAGACTACAGGCATTGGTACTCATTACCCTCCATTTCCTGATGGCCTTACTCCTTTTGCCCCATCCCTGTCCTTCTTGCCTTTGTCACTTTCTCCATTTACCCCTACCCTTCTCCCTTTCGACACCTCTATGTTGGTGTTTACCACACTTACTACCGTGATTTTTTTTGGGGGGGCTAGGATTTCCCTGCTCCTTTCCAGTGCCTCCCCCCTTGGCTAGTTTAAATGCTTGCCAATGAAGCATTTAAACCTATCACCTATGTAACCCCTAGATGGCGCTATCCCAGGGGCTACTACCCCTGCCTGATTTGCCACTAACAGGTTGAGGGGCCTGGATCCAAGCGTAGCCTCCACCCAAGAGGTCAGGGTTTGCAATAGTTAAACTAACTTGGTCACAGCCCTCACAGGACACTGCAACCCCCTTTCTTCCCACTAGTGGCCCACAATATATCAAATTACCTTCACATATACACTTACCCCAGGTCTGGTTCCGCACTGGGACCTCCTGTGAAATGAGATACAGTGCAACAATCACAGTACAGTACTTAACAGACAAATACACTCAGGCAGTATAACTTGCTAGAACAAGCAGCTCTGATTTATTTAGGGGATATAACAAGGACAGGGAAATCAGGTTAATGAGCTTATCACTCTAATAATCTACCTATGGCTCTGTGCAGGCCTATCCCTATCAGTTACTGTCCCTGGGTACCCAAGCCCTGAGTGGCTAGTCCAAACCCGTGGCAGCTGGTAGGGGCCCTTTCACACAGAGAAAAGGAGAATTAAACAGTCAGCAGTACAGTAATTCCATTTGGATTTAATGTGGCAACAACAGGGAGCAACCCTGAATTAGTACTCACGACCTCCAAATAAGATAGGGTCCTTCAATGTCAGCAGGGCTCACTTGAGGTACACAAACCTCTTCACACATCCATATAAAAAAGTACTATACCAGGCAGGCTGCATCTGTATCCTGAGACGCAATTACTGCACAATACCGGGAGAACACACAGCAGATTCAGTTCCTGACAGACCCGAGTGCAATTTTCAGCAATTCTTCCAGTCTCTACAGGGTGAGCCTGGTTTCTACTCTTCAGAGATCCTTTGATTCTTTCACAGGACAGTTCAGTCCTAACAAGCTGTTACACAAGCTGCAGCCGGAACTCTGGGCCTTACACACGTTTTTTTGACTAAAACTGCACATGAAAAAGCACAGGCTCCTTCCTTCTTCACTGCCAAAGCTCAACTGAACTCCAACTGACGAAACAGGCACTTCCTTTGAGTTCCCTCCCAGGTCTTGACTGGATTGGCTGTCACTCACAATAGACTGCTGCTGTTGGTCCAAAAGGCACTGAAGTCTAAACTACATCTCCAAGTCACTGCCCTACAATCCTCTTGTGGCGTGGCTCAGATTATGAGTCCAAGTTCTGATTCGTCCAAGGCATCATTTTAGAGCTAGCTTACCCCACACTAGTGGTCCAGTTCAGTCAAACTAGAATGGGAACTAGCAGACACAGTTCTGACTGCAAAGAAAGCAGGTTAGACAAACTGTAATTTCATTATTACTCTAAATAATTTCTAGCAAACAGTTACATCTTTCAGATAGGTTCCCTTTGCACTCTAGTGACTGCAAAATGAAGTGAATTGGCAGCAGCTCGAGTGGTACTCAGAGAAGCACACAGTCCCCCATACAAACTAATTATGTCTGCAAGCAGACAGCTCTTAAAGAGACAGTACCAGAGGCTCTAAAAACACTCACTGATAAATGGCTTAAATGCCAAACACCATTCAGGCTGGAGCATTCAAGCAAGCTCCTGGAAGTCTTTGGGAACCCCCATTTGCAGGGGGTTACACCCTTCCTGGCCTGGAAAGCTTGGCGTCCGCGTCAAACAAGTACCCATAAGTTTCAACTGCAACCATATACATTTGCATTAGGCTCGCACATGTAATCATCAGTCAATATATCATTTTACCAAGACACATTTCTGAAACATTGCAGTACGTCACTCTTCACAGTATTACATACACATTGTACCATAACTCAGTTATTACCTCTTGTACATGAAACCTGAAGAGGGCCTTCCTATCAGTTACCTTGGGGCTGGATGGGCAAAGGCACCATACTGAGAGGGCAACACAAGTAACTTGAGTTAGCACTGATGCTCAGTTTGGGCAATGAGCTCGGGGACACATACACTCCTTTATGGACAACATTGAGAGGCAAGTCCACAGGCCTCCCAAGTGAATCATAACTGAGATGCACCAAGGCTTTACAGCTCGACCAGTCTTTCTGGGGAACTGTTATAGTCTCTGCACTCTGAGCCTCATTTTCAGCATTGTCCTCACTTGTCAGGGGAGTCTCCATGGGGTAGAGAGGCTAGAACCTGGGGCACTCAGCTCCAGGGTTACAGTTTCTGAGTCCACAACATTTGGCTGCAGTGGAGAGCTTTGGGACACTGGCAGTGGACTGTCAGGACACTCAAAATACTCTTCTTGTTCGGGTGTATCACCAGTCACCCCCCAATTTATCATTTTCCTCCCTGAAAGCTCAAACAGTTCAACCATGCACAATGATTCCATTTCATCTGATCTGATGCTTTGCACTTCACTTTCTGGGAGCATTGGCTCAGGGATGAAGCTGGGGCTTAGACAGTCAGAAGGCCCAGCTTTGTCTCAGTATTGACTAGGGGATTGCCCCGAAACAATTGACTCAGTTCGTAAGAAGGATAGTATTCAAAGTCACTCTCACTTTCTTCCGATATGGACTGACAGTCATGCTCAACTGGGACTTGTGGAGGGAACACTTTAACTTTGCTTCTGTAAGTGCAGACTTTCTTGATCTTTCTTAGCAGCAGCTCTAGTCACTGGTCCAGAGGGGCATCTTCTAGGGCTCAGACTCAATTAAGATTTGTCCAATGGGCAGTAAATGATTTCTATGCATTGTTTTTACATCTTTTGAATTATTCTCAGGCCTTACTTTGTACACTGGCAGATCATCTAGTTTGCCCACTACAATGTGAGGGAGATGGTGCCATCTGTCAGCAATCTTGTGCTTGCCATGCAGTCCCAGATTTCCTGTAATACCCGATCTCCCTCCTGGAGTTCCTGTGCTTTCACCTTTTATCATACCTTTCTTTGTTGGCCAGATTTCTTTTGGCAGCCATGGTTTGAGCCAGTTGAGTACGCATGAGTTAGCTGGGCCTTTAACTTTACATACTGTAAATAGTTGTCAGCTTGAACCCCATCAGGAGAGACCCCAAACACACATCTACTGGTAGTCGAGCTTCTCTTCAAACATCAGGCGGTGGGGAGAATCCCAGTGGCATCACTTTTGGTGCAGTTATAAGCATGTACCAGGGTGCTAATTTGTTGGCTCCATCTAGGCTTGTCCTTTGGGTGCAGGGTGCCTAGCATATCTAGCAAGTGCGGCTGAAACGTTCAGGCTGTGGGTCCCTGGGGGTGGTAAGGAGTGGTTCTGGACTCGCACTCCCCACAGAAAAGCATCTCTTTGATCAGACGACTCTCAAAGTCTCTCCTTGATCAGAATGGATTCTTTGTGGAGCCCCATAGTGAACAAAAAAGTTTTCTACAAGTACTTTGGCTACAGTGGATGCTTTCTGGTCTTTGGTGGGAAAGCTTGGGCATATCTCGTGAAATGGTCAGTGACCACCAGCACATTACTGATATTTCTTTGATCTGACTCCAAACTCAGAAAATCAATACAGACCAGCTCCATGGGTGCACTGGTGGTTATGTTAACAAGGGCAGCCCTCTGGGGTAAAGCTTTCCTCTTGAAACAGCGACTACAAGGTTCGAATGTGTTGCTCCACATCAGCCCCCATCTGTAGCCAATAGAATCTGGATCTCACCAAGTCAAGTGTTCTGTCTATACCAAGGTGCCCCATGTGGTTGTGCAAGGACCTCAATACTGAGTCTCGAAGGCAGTGGGCAGCACTAGTTGTTGTTTGTCTACTTGTCCCCTCTGTCTACTGTTTCTCTGTATAACAGTTTATTGATCAGTTTCAACTTAGGACCTTCTTTGTATAACGAGTGCAGTTCTCAAATCAGTGGGCGTAATTTGGACATCTTTTTCCTGCATAGAGGGCTTCTAAAGCTGCTTTGATCATGGGATGGCGGGATTGAGCCCGCTCGAATACTGTCATTGTCCAGCTGAGGCAGTGCACCAATGTCTATTGCAGAAAAGTGCAATAAGCAGCAGGTATGCAATTCTCAGAGGCTCCCAAAGCAATCCACCATGCAGTCCACTCGTCCGTGGACATTGTTCCTCCCTGTCAAACTTCCGGCAGAGTGCCCGAATGTCAGGTTCTGCCAGTCGGACCCAATCATTCTGGGGAACAGGCCTCCGGGAGAGGCATCAGCATCTATGTGGTTCAGACCTGCTCGGTGATTCGAGACATAGTCATATGTAGATAATGCAGAAAGCCACCTATGGCCAGTGGCATCCAACTTAGCTGAGGTCTGCACATAGGTCAAAGGATTATTGTCAGTTTTACTAGTATTTTAGCCCCATACAAGTACTCATGGAATTGGTCAACAATAGCCCACTTCAAAGCTAGGAACTCTAACTTATGTACAGGATAGTTCTTTTCGGATGGGGTCAGGCTTCTACTGGCAAAGGCCACTGGTCTCAGGCCATTCTCGTGCTCTTGGTACAACACAGCCCCCAACCCTTGCAAGCTAGCATCAGTGTGCAGGACGAAGGTTTTCTTGGATCGGCATAGGCCAGCACTGGAGCATGGGTAAGTTGATATATGATCTCATGAAAGAGCAGTCTCACAATCAGGAGTCCAGCGGCCCCAAATACTTCACTCGGATGAAAATACACTCTTTCAGTCTTGAGGATGCTGACTTTTGGTATTTTTGTGTGGTTGGGGGATACCCTTGGTAAGGTTAAGTAAAGGCGGATCACTCTTGAATAGTCCTTGATGAAGCGCCGTAATAACCACAGAATCCCAGGAATCTTTGCAGTTCTTTTAGATTTTTGGGCTGTGGCCAGGTGGTCAAGGCCTCAACTTTACTTGGGTCGGTCTCTATTCCTCGGTGGATACTATGTGTCCCACATACTTTACTGATGTTTGAAAAATTGACACTTATCAATGGACAGTTTAAGGCCAAAGTCCTCCAGTCGGTCCAATACCTTAAATAATCTGCTCTCATGTTCCTCCAGTGAGCTGCCAAACACAATAACATCATCTAGGTATACCAGGCACTCTAGTAAGTTCATGTCCCCACTGCACGCTCCATCAATCGCTGAAAAGTGGCTGGGGCACTGAAACCTTGAGGCATCCCCATGAATTCATAGAAACCAGCGGACAGATAAAGGCTGTCTTTTCACGGTCCTCTGGGGCCATCGGGATCTGATAGTACCCACCGCGGAGATCCAGCACAGAGAACCACTTGCTCCCGCTTTAGGCAGTCCAAAGCATCCTGAATGCGGGCATTGTGTACTGATCAGGATAGTCCACCGGTTTAAGGTGCGATAATCCACACACATCCTTACTGTTCCATTCTTTTCCTCACTACCACAATGGGGAAGCATAAGGGCTTCTGGATTCTTGTATTACACCAGCAGTAACATCTCTTGCAGATGCGTCTCCACATCATCTATGTCAGCAGGTGCCAGGCGTCGAGACCTCTCACGAAATGGTCTTTCGTCATCAGCCGGATATTGTGCTCAGCTCTTGCACGCATCCTACATCCCATTCCTTTAAAGAAAACACCTGGTCTCTCTGGGCAAGCTTCTCACTGATCTTCACTTTCCATTCAGCTGGCAGCGGGAGTCGCCGAAATCAAACAAGTCAGGCGTTACTCTGTCATTCTTCCTTGAACTCTTGCTGCTGGGTAGCACTGCAGTGTCTGCACAATGCACATTAGCCAGGATGCAACCTCTGTTTACTCGAATGTCTCTTTCAGACACATTATGAACTTGGACCATTACCCTTCTGGCATAAGCATGGGCTCTAGCGGGCAAAATACTACTAGACCAGCAGTCCCTCTGGCAATTTTCCATCGCCTGGTGCATCCAACATTAATATTTTATTCTTAACATCCTTTCTGATACGGACCTCCCTGTAAGGTACACTGGGCATTTGGCGCCAGGATCAGAGACTCAGGATCCTTCTTCCATACAATTCGACCGTTCCTCTGGTTCTGTTTTTCAGCATCTCTCTGTGCCTCATAGGCCTTCTTAATTAAAGCCGGAACTCTTAAAGCTCTACTAGTCTTTGACCCCTGTTTTCCATAACACAACTGTAGCCACCTTCCGAACATATGAGCATTTGTTCCAATCAACAAAGGGACACCATCATACAGTCCAGTGGGGGGACACACTAAGGCTAGGGTCTCTACTTGTTCGCCACTCCAGCCACGGAGGTGGGGAAAGACAGCCAAATTCGGATATACCGGAATAGGTGAAGCCTTCTCACTTAACCCCATACATGCAGTCCTTCTAATGGTTGTAGGTATGTCTGACAAACTGCTGATACCAATCTTGGAACATAATTGTCACTTGGGAGCCACTGTCTAATATAGCTCTTGTAGACACTCCGTTCACCTTTACAGTGGTCTCCATGGAGGACCCACTATTCTGGACCAGTCTGGAGAGGCGGTAGTGGGGGCCTGGGCAACTGACCTTGCCACAAAGGGCGTGAATTAGCATTTTTGGTGCCCTCACTGGGATCATGTCGCACCTCTTAACCACTGATTTCTTCTCCAAAGCTCTCCTTGTAGCCTATATGCAACTTTGTCAGTGTCTTTTGGGACTGGCATTCCCTTTCATGTGCCCATCTTTCCACAATTATAGCAAAACATACTTTCTGGAGTTTGAGCTGGCCGGGCGCCACACTGGGAGCCAGGAGGGGTATTACTAACTGGAAACCTGGTGCCGTCTCTGTCTCGTGCGTGATAAGCATTTGGAGACATCGTCAGTTTCTCACTTCCATGGTCAAGGAATCGAGTTCGGAGCTGTTATCAGCAGGAGATACATGGGTGGGTACCCCCCACCCCATAGCAGATGCAGTCGGATATAGGTCAGGCCCGTACTTGCAGGCGTGGCCTTCATAAAGGACTGTTTTGAATTCCCGGATCTCTCTCAACAGTTCTGCCCCATTGTGACATATCTTTTTCCTTGTCAGAGCACTCATTGACTGCCAACCTCTGCCCCTGAACTTCACTTGATGGGTCACCTCAGTCACTGGTCGTGGCCGCAGCTATTGGTGCAGGTCCTCCGAGGTCGTCTTTTCTCAACTCCTCGAATTCCTCTCATTAACTCATCATAGGAGGGTGGGATTCCAGTCGATCTGCCAGGTGTAACTGAAGCAACAGCAGTTCTGAGAAGGGGCAGACTTAAGGATCCTGTCCAGCCTGGTTCGGTCCAGTTCAATCGCTGGCAAACTACCTTTTCTGAGGCATTCTTGCAACAATTTTCCAACCGAGATACATACACAGACAACAACTCCTTGGTACTGTTGTGCATCTCTTACTCTCCACCATAGGTCCTCATCAGAATCTGGGCTCCCATACACATTCTCCAAGGCCTCAAGATAGGCCTGTGCAGTCCTTCAGGGTTACTGGCCCGCTTAGCACGGATGGTAGCCAGAGGCAGGACCTCGGAGGCTCTCACTAACCCTCTTTCGCTTCACCTTCGAGCATTGCCATTCTAGCACTTGGGGGCAACATAGTCTATCCAGGTCTCCCAGTCATCCTCCCTGGGGGGTGGGAGGTGCCAGAGAGATCCTCAACCTCCGGTGTGAGTCGTGACTAATGGCAGGTGCAGAAATAGGAGTCTGCATGGTTCAGCCACCATTACGGGCACTGGAGCAGAGAGGGTGTTGGGGAGGAACACCCCAGGTGGAAAGAATAGTTTCTTCAAGTCCTCCACAGATTTCCCCTCTCCCAGCAACCATTCAGCAAATTTCTCCTCAAAGTTTCAGATAGTGGTGGGGCTGATTCCCCCGGTCTTTACTGTCCTTAGTTATCACTCTCCAAGCAGTGAGGCTCCCTCTGGGGTAATGGTCTGTGGCACTTGGAGCTATCTATGGGATCCTTAAGCTCTACTAGGGCCAGGAAAGTGTGGGTGAGCAGATTAGCATGCCGACCCACCACCACAGGGTTTTGTAAACCTTCCACCTTGGAAAGTACTCCTGCACAGTGTCCGTATTGATACCCAGGGGATGTCCAGATAAGCATAGCATTTTGAGGGTCGATCTCCTCCCAGTACACCACTCCACCAGCCGTGCACAGCCACTTCTGTCGGGTACCCATTTTTTCTTAACAGTGGTTCATGAATATGGCCACTAGAGGACACACAATCCCAGCGGTGAGCCTCCAAGATGTAACCCCTAGATGGCGCTATCCCAGGGGCTACTACCCTGCCTGATTTGCCACTAACAGGTTGAGGGCCTGGATCCAATGGCAGGTGCCTCCCCAGAGGTCAGGGTTTGCAATAGTTAAACTAACTTGTCACAGCCCTCTGGGACACTGCACCCTTTCTTCCCACTAGTGGCCCACACAATATATCAAATTACCTTCACAGTATACACTTACCCCAGGTCTGGTTCCGGCACTGGGACCTCCTGTGAAATGAGATACAGTGCAACAATCACAGTACAGTACTTTAACATAGACAAATACCTCAGGCAGTATAACTTTGCTGAAACAAGCAGCTCTGATTTATTTAGGGGATATAACAAGGACAGGGAAATCAGGTTAGTAACTATCACTCTAATAATCTATCTATGGCTCTGTGCACAGGCTATCCCTATCAGTTACTGTCCCTGGGTACCCAAGCCCTAGTGGCTAGTCCAAACCGTGGCAGCTGGTAGGGGCCCTTTCACAGAGAAAAGGAGAATTAAAAGTCAGCAGTACAGTAATTCCATTTGGATTTAATGTGGCAATTCAACAGGGAGCAACCCTGAATTAGTACTCACGACCTCCAAATAAGATAGGGTCCTTCAATGTCAGCAGGGCTCACTTGAGGTACACAAACCTCTTCACACATCCATATAAAGAAAGTACTATACCAGGCAGGCTGCATCTGTATCCTGATCAGCATTACTGCACAATACCGGAGAACACACAGCAGATTCAGTTCCTGACAGACGAGTGCAATTTTCAGCAATTCTTCCAGTCTTCTACAGGGTGAGCCTGGTTTCTACTCTTCAGAGATCCTTTGATTCTTTTCACAGGACGGATTCAGTCCTAACAAGCTGTTACACAAGCTGCAGACCGAACTCTGGGCCTTACACACGTTTTTGACTAAAACTGCACACTGAAAAGCACAGGGCTCCTTCCTTCTTCACTGCCAAAGCTCAACTGAACTCCAACTGACTAAACCGGCACTTCCTTTGAGTTCCTCCCAGGTCTTGACTGGATTGGCTGTCACTCACAATAGACTGCTGCTGTTGGTCCAAAAGGCACTGAAGTCTAAACTACATCTCCCAGAGTCACTGCCCATACAATCCTCTTGTGGCTGGCTCAGATTAAGAGTCCAAGTTCTGATTCGCCCAAGGCATCATTTTAGAGCTAGCTTACCCCACACTGATTGGTCCAGTTCAGCAGTTCAAAACTAGAATGGGGAACTAGCAGACACAGTTCTGACTGCAAAGAAAGCAGGTTAGACAAACTGTAATTTCATTATTACTCTAAATAATTTCTGGCAAACAGTTACATCTTTCAGATAGGTTCCCTTTGCACTCCTAGTGACTGCAAAAATGAAGTGAATTGGCAGCAGCTCGAGTGGTACTCAGAGAAGCACACAGTCCCCCATACAACTAATTATGTCTGCAAGCAGACAGCTCTTAAAGAGACAGTACCAGAGGCTCTAAAACACTCACTGATAAATGGCTTAAATGCCAAACACCATTCAGGCTTGGAGCATTCAAGCAAGCTCCTGGAAGTCTTTTGGGAACCCCCATTTGCAGGGGGGTTACACCTAGGATACTGGTTCCCCTCCTGGACAGATGCAGCCCATCATGCCAGTATAGGCTTGCATCACTCCAGGTGGACCCCCAGTCCCCAATGAAGCCAAATCCCTGAGCTCCACACCAGTTTTTCAACCACTGATTGAATCCCATGGTGTGGAACACCCTAGCCTCTCCTACGCCATAGATGGACAGCACCTCCGAGAAGGTTACCATGCGTGCTACTTGTCTAAGGCCCCTCCCCAATTCCACAAACTCTTCCTGCACTTCTCTAATCCCTTTCTTAGCCAGGTCATTTGTCCCTAGGTGGACAATGACATCCAACTCCCTCCCTGTGCAGCTGCTCCGGCAATCCTGAGGATTCGCTCCCTGTCCCTCAAGCCATGGCGCCAGGCAGGCTGCCCACCTCCCTCTCCCTTCCTCCCCAGTGCTACCTTCCTAACAATGGAGTCCCCCACCAGGAGTTTTTCCTTCCCCTGCAGGGTCCCCTGCCACCCTCCTGTGGGTCTCCTTTGTGGATGTTCCCAGCATCCTCCTTGGTCTCCACTGTGGGTGCCTCCATAGAGGAACCACACTTTGCCAGAATGGCATAGGAATTGTGGAGAGGTACAACTGGAGGGATGTGCCTCTGTTCCACCACCCGCACCCTCCCTGAGCACACTGTGGTCCTACCGCTCCTCTTTCTTGGCAACCTCTGAGGCAACGGCAGTGGCACTGGTGGTCCCTGGATGGAAGAGGAGGTCCCACAAATCCTGGCCAACTCAGCCTGAAGATGAGCAACCTCCTCCCTCAGCCCAGAGAGGTGCCTGCAGATGGGACAACACCGCATCCTCCAGAATGTCTCCTGGAAGACTGCTGCTCCACAGCCACTGCACTGCACCACTCCCATCATGTCTTATTTCTGGCCCCTTAACTGTTTGCAATCCTACTCTTTTCTCTGTTTTTTTTCTCTCTCTCTCCTTACTTTCTGCCTGTGTGCCCTTTAAGCTTCTGATTGTCCTGTTCTGAGACAAGAATATCCTATATTTCTCAGCAGACCCCTTACTTGCTCAGAGGCAGACCTCCAGCAGCTAGAGGGGGCCGGAGAGCTACTCTTACCCTTCTAGGATGATGGGTCTTTGGTGGCTCTGTGATCACTCACTTCCTGCTCCCAAACAGGAAGTTCCTGTTGTCAGTCAAATCCTGTGCCTATAAAAGTAGAACTAGCTTTGGGTGGGAGAGTGGAGGGAGGAAGGAGGCAATATAGTCCCAGTAGAGAAGTCCAGTCACACAGCAGTCCTTTCTCCTGGTGTCTTCTGCCAAGCTAGTAGCAGAATCTTTCTAAGGCAGTCTTTAAATGTAGCTTCCTTCTAGCTAAGCCACTCCTCCTACTTACTAGATCTTTCTACAAGTAATTTAAACCTTACAGCTATCAATTCCTTTCAATCACCTGAGATTTACACCTAGATAACTGTTCAGACAACCATTCAGTTCAGTTAACTCAGACAAACACACACTTTTTTTTTGTTTTGTTTGTTAGTTTTTTCTTTACCCTAAATTAAAGGTCCAAGTACAAGAGTTCTACTTCTTGAGTCCCAGCAGAGAAGTCCAGTCACACAGCAGTCCTTTCTCCTGGTGTTTTCTGCCAAGCTATAACAATTTTTTTTACCAGAAATCTTCTTTTTAAGGGACTCTAGCACTCCTAGTATACTTTTCTCCAACCCACCATACCCACCCTCGTCCTTCTGCTTCCTCCCTATTGCCTTTCCTCTTCTGGTCTTCTACCATTGCATGGAAGAGTGATCAGGATTATTAGCTTTCTCTCCTTCTCCAGTAAATTATTATCGTATTGCACATCATCATACATTAGCAGGCCAGTGTTTGGAGCCTTATGATTCTGCTTGTTCAAAGTCTACACTGCTGTCGAGTATATGTTACCTGTGAATATGTATTGTACTGTACTGTACTGTATTGTATTATTATTTCTGTACAATTGCCCAGGACCACCTTGAAAATGAGCTTGCTCAATGCTGACTTTTGCCTGGTTAAATAAAGTGATTGATGATTGATGATGATGATAATTGATGCCTTTGTGTACTACTTGTGTACCTGCTGACACCTGAGGGAAAACTTTTAAATATATACACAATTTAGCTTATACTGTATATATTTGCTGCATTTATCTCCCCTTTATTCATTACAAATGATGAATTGTACCTGAAAATAAGACATTTGTCCCTTGGACATCAGCTATTACTACAACTTGTCTACATGTGACATCATAATCCTCTGCTTGTACTGTCATAATCATTTCCACAGCAACAAAGTACAGTACCACAAACAAAGAGGTTATATTACAGTTGCTCAGATAATCCATTATAAAATGGGAAGTTGAGATAATGGGTGATTCTAAGGATATTAGGATTTTAGGATACTGGTCCTCAAAATCCAATATCCTAAAAGTCACCTCAGAGGTCAAATCTAATTTTAAAATATCAGATTATCTGACATCCAGTATCCTAAATTCTAATATGGCTGTCCTCTGACTCTGCCTCCTTAATACTGTCACACCCCTCCCTTCCTAAATCATAAGCTCTCTCCCCCCAGCACAATACACAATGACCACCTAAGCTGTTAAGCTATAACCCCCTCCCACCCAACACACCCACTAACTGCCACCTCCCTTTTCCCACCATAACACTCAAAATATCTGCTTATTAGACTTGGGTTCCATGGATCCCAACAACTGTGGTGCTCACTTTATACCCCCGCCACTAAATAATTGATCTCTCCCTCCACCTGGCACAAGCCACATAGCCATGGTCCTGGACTATTTGAGAACCCACTACCCAACACACCCACCCCCACCACACCCAAAATACAATTTTATTAATGTCAGGTCCCATGGATCCCAACAGCTGAGATGCTTACTTAGTTATACCCCCAGCTGCTGAATCACAGATCTCTCCATCCAGCACTAGCCATGCACCCACCACCTTCAACTATTTGAGAACCTCCCACCCAACACATCCACTAGCCCCCAACTTCCTCCCGCCCACGGCACCAAAATACCTTCTTAAAGTCAAGTCTCACAGATCCCAGCAACTGCGGTGCTCACTTAGTAAGTGACGCTGGATCGTAGATCCCTCTCTTTCTTAGCACAAGTCATATATTCACCGTGCTCAACTTTTTGAGAACACCCCCACCCAACACACCAAGCAGCCTCCACCTCACTCTTACCCCCGGCCCCAAAATACCTTGGGCTTAGATAATCGGGCGCCACTCCCACGGAGGAGCGGCTGCCTTGTGCTCATCTTCATTCCAGCTATAAAAATGAAAAGACATCCTATGACAGAAGAAAAACCTGCTTGGCTAACACTGGACCAGTCAGGTGTTGCTTCTATTGTAGGATATTTTTCATTCATAAAACTGGAATGACGATGAATGCAAGGCAGCCACTCCTCCATGGGACCGTTACTCCAACTATCAAATCCTAAGGTATTTGGGGTGTGGAGAGGAGAGGAAGTGAGGGCTAGTAGTTGTGTTAGGCACGGGTTCTCAAATAGTTGAGGATAGTGGGTATGTGGTTTGTGCTGGGGAGGAGGGACCCAGGATTCAGCAATGGGGGATTACAAGGAGTGCTGCGGGCTGCTGGGATCCCTGGGACAGGACCACAAATGCTTTTTGGGGGTGCTATGGGGAGGGAAGAGGAGGTGGGGGCTAGAAGGCATGTTGGGTGGGGGGTTCTGTTGACTTAATAATAGTGTGGCAGAGTGGGGGCAGTCATACAGGATGTTAGAAAAGTTGGATACTGGGATAATTCGCATCCAAATCCAGCATCCAACCCTGGGATCAGATGTTGGATTCGGATATGGATTATTCTAATATCAGACTATCCTGCACAGATTGGATTTTATAGTGTTCAAGCATTCCTAATTTTAATGTCACATGTAGACAAGCACCAGGGAAGATGAAAGCCAAAGGGGCCCTGTTGGTCTAGCAGAAGTGTGCTACACTGCTGTTCAGGTGACCCAGGTTTGGGAGAGGACCCAGGGAGCCATGTCAGAGGAGCAGCAATGTGCTAAAGCAACTGCTGTGTCGCAGTGTACACCACCTGGGGAGGGATGGTGGTGGGTTTTGGCACTACAGCGACAGCTGAGAGAAGACCAGGGAGTTTACTCCCCCTGCAGTATGTTGTGGTCACACCATGCCAACATAGCTACTGCCCATACTGTGGAGAGAGGAGAAGAATGAGGGAAGAATGTGGGAGAAAACACCTACTGTAGCTGTCATCACAAAGACAGCCTTGGCCTCATTGAGGATATAGCCCTGTCAGACAATGGCTGGTCAGGGATTTAAAAATTAATACAGAAAAAATTAAGCTAGAGGATAAAAATCTAGGTTTTAGGTAAATTTCTGTAGAAATAATGAATGAAGGGAATGGGGAAATCAATGAAAAATATGTTGACTTCTGTCTCAGTATTACCATTATTACTGTTTTCTCCAAGAGGATTTAGTAGCTCATGAAGTCCTTTCTCTCCACTAGTTAACTGGGTATAGGTAGCACCTGACTGTAGGTGAAATGTTGCATCTCAGATGGGGTACCTAGAGCAAAACATTCTACAGCCACTGTTCTTGGCAGTGACCAGTGTTGTATGATTTTATCAGGAGGCACTTCTGGGCATTTCCTTTCATGCTGTTAATTCTGCCAGAGAGTGAGATGAGGAGAATTATGTTACCATCTGGCATACAGTATGTAAAGCCTTGTAATAAAATGCTAACGTTCCTCCTTTTGTTTTTGGCAATGTAATCCTTTAGCCGCTTGATATTGGCTATGGGTCAGGCACCCATTCTGGCTGTGAAACTGCCATGCCTTATGTAATGTGGTTTCAAGGATATGGCTGTCAGGTACACTTGATTTTATAGTTAGACACGCTAGCAACTACTGTATTTACAATTAGTTATACTACCTTGACTGAAGAGACAGATATGCGTCTGCATACTTTCCTCTTGAAGGATGGAAGATACCATCTGATTTCCACAAAATCTCTGATCCTGTCTAGTTTTGAGTTTGAACGTGCTGATGTATTCTTTGGAAGGTAGAACTGATGCAACAGGGTAATAGTCATGATTTTCAAAAGGGTGGGACGCAGACACAGATGCTTGCACCTCCTGCATCTGCTGTTGCCCAATTGCATCAGAGCATTCCTGACTGCTGTTTTCAAAGGATGCATCCATTTGCAACAAAAAAGTTATGATTTGCAGTAAAAAAAAAAATGTAAATTCAATTTTTTTTTGCTACAATTTTGTATATTTTATGCAAAACGTTGACATAGTTAGGCAATCTAATAGATGGTCTAACAAACTGAATGCATTTCCACGTTAACAGCTGGAGCCAGCAGATCTTGGATTGATCTTTTTTTTGGTTTTTGACTACTGTGTTGGTGAAAGTGTGGACTGTACTCCAGGTGGCTGCTGCAGACATGTCAGTGGCTAAGACCCCTTTGAAACAAGCCACTGAGGTAGCCATGTCTCTGGTGGAATGAGCTTTGACAGCAACAGGCAGTTCTTTGCCGTACTTAATGTAGCAGAACACAACGCAATTTGCCAACCATTTGGATAAACATTGCTTAGAAACTGAAGCACCCTCTCTACCTGGGGTGAAAGAAACAAACAACTGCTTATACTTCCTGAACTCTTTAGTCTGAAGCAGATAGTACTTCAAAGTACTGTGCACGTCTAACATATGGAGCAGTGCTTCCTCTGGATTGCAGCTCAGGAAAATAAACAGGAAGGTGGATAGACTGATTTACTCGAACTCAGAAACCACCTTGCTAAAAACTTCGGATTTGTGGTCAAAGATACCCTGTCTTTGTAAAAAATCAAGTAAGGCTCCTCGCACCAGAGGGCTTGAAGCTCTGAAATTTTTAAGCAGAAGTAATTGCAACCAAAAATAATGCTTTCCAAAAGAGAAAGTGCAAATCGCAGCTCGCTGACCACCCACAGGCTATAGAAATGGTTGTATCCCATTATCCCACAGAAAGTCTCCGTGGGAGGCAGTCGAGGTGCAGAAGCTGCAGAATTTTCAAGTGAATTATCACCAGAAATGGAGTGAGTTCTCTTTACAGTCATCTCCCATTGAGGTATGGTACATGCTGAAAGGTTGGGAGCAACTTTAGATAGAATATTGGCATGGACTGAGCGAAGCGATCGATGGTATGAAGCAATATTTAAAAAAACTGAGTTTTTATAAGCTGAAGTAAACACAGTTAAGACCATGACAGAGGACACAAAGAAAATTGTGCTGCAGAATTCAGCTGAGATAGAGAAACATGTTGCAAAGATGGTGTCAGTGCAGGCAAATTGTGCGAGTCTTATTAAGGAAAATTATAACATCAACAGAAAGTTGGAAAATGCTGAGAATTTATTACGGTATAGAAGAAAAAATTACTCACCTTAGTAATGTTGTTTCTTCTAATGGAGTCTTGCTATATTATGACAGTAGCAGTTTGTCCCACCACTAGAACTGCTCCGGAGGTGAAATGGTTAATACCATTCCAAAATAGAACTTTGAGCACGAGCTCTAAGAAGCAGCTCTATCTGTGTAATTTCAAACCTGAACTGTCAGATCTTTCGAGCAAAAAACTCACTAAGGTCTGTGTGGAAGCTGTAACCTACACTAGCCAAATGGCTACCTAAATATTAACAACCATTGCTGGTCCCAACACCCAAGACTCAAGTCAGGGGACCAGAACTACTAACACAATTCTAACAACATGAGAATAAAACAACAGTATAATAAAACACACACCCCAACTCTCAAAAGGGAGAAACGCTAAAGGGCATAAAATAGTGCCCACACTAAGTTGCCAGCACCCCACCCAAGTAGAAGTTCTGAGAGGGCAGGCTGGGGAGGTCATAATATAGCAAGACTCCATTAGAAGAAACAACATTACTAAGGTGAGTAATTTTTCTTCAAACAACATGAAGTCTTGCTATATTATGACAGTAACAGACTACACAGCAGTACCTCCATGGAGGAGGCAGAACCTACTTAGGAATAGGCTCTGAAGAACAGCTGTGCCAAACCGAGCATCTCCTGGCCTGGACATCCAGGGAGTAATGCTTGGTAAAAGTGTGTACCGCTTTTCCAAGTAGCAGCCTGGCATATCTCTAATATAGGGAAGTCTCTGGCAGCAGCTAGAGACGCAGCTGTACCCCTGGTAGAATGAGCCCTCAAGCCAGAGGGGATCTCTGCCCAGTTTCTGATAACAAAATTGGATACAAGAGACAATCCACCTGGCAATTGATCTCCTTAGTGGCAGGTTTGCCTTCCCAACTTCACCATAGGTAAGGAAAAGTTGAGGGATTCGAACCTGTGACCTTTGATACGCTCTATATAGTAACTAAGAGCTCTCTTAACATCCAGGTTGTGCAACCTCCTCTCAACTGAAGAGGAGTGATCAGTGAAAATACTGGAAGGAGATAGATTGGTTAAGATGGAAATCTGAAATCACCTTAGGTAAAACTTCCTATTAGTCCTAAGGACTACCTTATCCCTGTGGAAAGAAATAAAGTCAGTTTCCACTGACAAGGCTTGCAACTCACTTATCGCTCTAGCAGAAGTGATAGCCACCAGAAAAACAGTTTTCCAAGTTAGATACTTAAACTCTGCAGAAAACAGAGGTTCAAAAGGGGTTGCATTAACTGGGCAATACAAACATTAATGGTCCAGGCAGGCCGGTTCCAAGGGTGGATTAGTATGGAGTAATTCCTTAAAAACTTGGAAAACACAGGGTGCGTGGAAAGAGGGGATGACTTTCCTGCTGACACAAAAGCAGATACAGCTGCCAAATGGACTCTCAGGGTAGCTGGTCTGAGACCCAAGGAATTAAGATGGACCATGTAATCTAATACAATGGGCAAATCAGCAGATTCTGGAAATATTTTCCCAGCACACCAAATGGAAAACCTTTTCCATTTAGAACTATAAGTAGCCCTAATGGAAGGCTTTGGAAGCCTTTAGGATTTCAAGAACACCTTGAGAGAGGTGTAAATCAGCAATTCTAACTCCTCAAGAGCCAGGCCTTGAGGTTGAGGATTGAGGTCCGGATACCAAACCCTTCCCTGGGCACAAGTTAACAGGTTGTGAATCCTGGGAGGCAAAGGGAAGATGGATTGTCAGTGACAGAAGGAGTGGGTACCAGGGCTGCCTGGCCCAATCCAGGGCAATCAGAATCACCCTGCAAGGCTGAGATCTGATTTTGACTAATACTTTGAATAGGAGAGGAAGGGAGGAAAGCATAAAAAACTTCCCTCCCAATCCAGGAGAAAGGGCATCCAGGGGACTGGCCCAACACTGGAGGCCTGCAACAGAACAGAGGAAGTCTGTGATTGTCTGGGGCTGCAAAAGATCTATCTGAGGGTGCCCCATCTGGCAAAGACTATCCCCAGCACTTGAGGATCCAGGGACCATTCGTGATGGCCCTGGAAATCCTGCTGAGAGCATCCGCTAGGACATTGTCCTTCCCTGGAAGATGAACTGCTATGAGGAAGTGTTCAGGAATAGGGCAGAGACCACAACTTCATTGCCTCGGTGCACAAGGCCGAAGACCGAGTGCCCCCCTGTTTGTTGATGTACCACATTGTTGTGGTGTTGTCTGTTCTGACTTGTATCACCTTGTTGTGGACAGATGCAGAAAATGCTCGAAGAGCTAAAAAGACAGCTCTGAATTCCAGCAAATTGATGTGAAGCAGAGATTCCCGGGGGGACCACACTACCTGAGTGGAAAGGTCGCCCATGTGGGCTCCCCAACCCAGAAGGAAGCATCTGTAGTGAGAGTCAAATTGTGAGCAGGGGAATGAAGGGACCCCAATCTTAAATTGCTCTGATCCTGCCACCACTGGAGGCCTGGATCAAGGTTCGAGTCACTTGGACCAACTTGGAAAGGGGTCTCTTCTGAGACCAATAGGTTCTCAAGTGAAATTGAATGTCTCCATCTGAAATCTTGCTCCCTGCACAACAGCTGTGGATGCAGCCATGTGTCCCAGGAGCTGCAGAAAGTGTCTTGCTGGTCGAGAGACCTGCAGGGTGAAGGAGGAGGCCAGAGTCACTAAATTAGTCACCCTTTCTAAGGGAAGAAAAGCTCTAGCTAGCTTTGTGTCCAACTCTGCCCCTATAAAGGTGAGTACCTGGACTGGTTCCAGAACCGACTTTAGTAGATTTAGCAGAGAGCCCAGGAGGTGAAAGCTGCTGGGTAACTTGCAGGTGAGATTTTACCTGTTCTGGGGACTGGCCTACAATGAGCCAATCGTCTAGATAGGAAAAACAGCAATCCTTTGCCTCCTTAAGTGAGCCACTGCCACTGCTAGACACTTTGTGAATACCCTTGGGGCAGAGAGTAGGCGAAGGGCATTGCTCTGAACTGGTAATGACCTGAGGGTAGTTCGAATCTGAGGTACTTTCGATGGGAGCTTCTGATTAGGACGTGAAAATAGGCATCCTTGAGGTCCAGGGAGGCTAACCAGTCCCCTGGCCTTAGGGAGGATAAAATCATTGCCAGAGTTACCATTTTGAACTTTGGTTTCAAAAGATGCTTGTTCAGATATCTGAGGTCTAATATGGGCCGCCATTCTCCTGTCTTTTTGGGGTAAGGAAGCATCTGAATACAGACCCCTGCCCTAGTGCAGGAGGAACCTTCCACTGCTCTGAGAGCCAACAGGGTTGAGACCTCTGCTTCCAGAGCAAGGGTCTCTGAAGCACTTGTAGTAGAAAAGTCTGGTTCTCAACTTGGGAAACTTTTGAAGCTGAGAACCAGACCCTGGCTTACTACTTCCAGAACCCACTTGTCTGAGGTGTTAAAGGCTTCCAGTTCTGACTGGAAGTAAGCCAGCCTGCCCCCTAACGTAAAGGAGACTGGCCCTGGGCACCCCATCAGGTGCCTGCTTAGCAGGAGCTTTAGGCTGAGGGGTGGGAGCAGGCCTGCCCACCCCTCGCCTGCCTCTGCCTCTGAAGAAGCCCCTCTGAGCATAGGCAGAGGAGGCCTGAGTCTGGTAAAAAAGGCCTGTGAAAGCCTACCCCTACCCCTGGGGTATGCCTCTGAGGAGTGGCTTGCCGCCCTTAGCTTGGGCACTTTTGTAAGTAGTCTTATATTCATCCATCTTTTCATGTAATTCTCTGTCTGCTCCCAAACAGAGAATTTCCCACCACAGGAAAATCCATAGCCTTAGTCTGGGTATCCTGTGACAGACTAGTACACCTGAGCCAGGCCAACCTACGAAAGCTACAGATGTGGCCATGACCCTAGAGAAACATCATTAACATCCACAGCAGCATGAAACTGTACCTTAGAAGCCTCAATGCCATCAGCAGCCACCTCTTCAGTTCGCTAGCCAGCTGGCCATGGGCTTGCTTGGCTAATTCCATAACAGTATCCCATCTAGATTTCTGATACCTAGCTACATAAGCCATATAATTTGCTTGCCTGAGTCCCAGAGAGGCTGCCATATACTTTTTTCACCATGGCATCAATCTTCCTGGAATGCTTGTCAGGAGGATGTGAAGCCAGGGATATTAGCTTTATCACAGGCTGCAGCCTGAACTACCCCAACATGACTGCATTGCTGAGAAAGAATTCTGTATCAGGACCTGACAATGTGTACCTTCTGTCCATCTTTTATCTACAGGAGGCACAGAATTAGGAGCTTTTAAAATTTTTATTGTTTGCTTCCTAAAAGACTTATGCAAAGGAATAGACAATCTCCTAGACTCTGGAATATCCATCATTTCTACAAAATCAGGCCCTCTTGCTCATCCACAGCTTCTTCCAAGGGAAGCTGGAGGGTTTCAGCAACTTTTGTAAAACATAAAATGAGATGGGACTCAGATAGCATAGGGGAGATTCTAGAGGTCTGTCTGGGGAAATGTCCGGTTCAATGGCACACCCAGACCTTCCCAGCCACATTCATACTGTTCATAATCATCCTCCCTCCTCTGGTTCATAAAATTCCTCAACATCATATTCCTGAACCACTGGAACCGGATGAACCGACCTTTTGCAGATAGTGAGTGGGGTTCGACGGAACCTGGAGACAGTGACTGGACAATTTGTATGGCTTTTGCTATCTCTGTAGCAGTTGAAGGAGGGGTTTTGACCCAAACCTGCTGACTTTCTTGTTTTCTTTACTGGAATTGGTTCCTCAGAACCAGCTTTTCTTTTGCACGAGGAAGTCTCGCCCTGGTCAGAGGGCACTCCCTCCGGTTCGGTTGGCACCGAACCGGGCTGGCCATCCGGGTCAGCGGACTTTTTGGCCTCTCGTTCCCTGAGCCTGCCCAATCTCTTTTCCAGGGTGGCTGCAGGGAAATTCTTACATATCTGGCAGTCTGACTGGAGGTGGTCAAACCCCAGACAATAGACACATGTGGTGTGTGGGTCAGCCTTGGCAAAGACTTCCCCACAGACATCACAGTGTTGAAACCCAGTGGGCCCGGTTTTTCTTTTGGGTTTCTCCAGACATAATGCCAGCCTAACCAGAAAAACTTGCCTTTAAAGCGGCAGTGCCAGGCAAGATAACTTTATCGGTTCCTAACCGTGTCAATGGTGGTATTGGAAAACGTAATAAAATCCGTCTTTTTTAGAACCGATAAGAACCGGGAACCACACTCTAAAATGTTAAACTTTAAAGTTAATAAGTTTTAAACCCAGCTGATTGGTTCAAAATCGAACCGATAAACTTACAAGTTCCACACAGACAAAACCTTTAATTTACTTACGATTACCACAGACAGAGCTTGAACCGAACGGTTTTGAGGTTAAAATAAAACTATTCTCGGTTGACTCGAACCGAGAAAACACTGTTTAAACCGAGAAATGAACCGGCAGTAGGAGAAATCTCCGAACGACTGTTCACTGAGGCGAGTAAAGAATCTGACAGTTCAGGTTTGAAATTACACAGATAGAGCTGCTTCTTAGAGCTCGTGCTCAAAGTTCTATTTTGGAATGGTATTAACCATTTCACCTCCGGAGCAGTTCTAGTGGTGGGACAAACTGCTACTGTCATAATATAGCAAGACTTCATGTTGTTTGAAATGTGTGCATTCTAGGGGTACCAGACCAATTAGATGCCAGCCTTGAGTCCATAAGAGACTTGGTAAAGGACACTCTGATCAAAACCTTTGATTTACCTGTAGAGAACCCTCCCCTTATTTAAAAAGCTTTTCGAGTGGCAGAGCATGATAGAAATACCCCTGTTACCTCATCTCATTCAGCTACATTAAAATCTACAATTTTCACTACTTTTGGATTTGATTCTGACCGAGATTACATCTTTAAGTTGGCCAGGCTTAGAGGGACTCTAGAGTATAACAATTTAAGATACTATATATATCCTGAGTTTTGCTACGCTACACAACAGCGAAGAAGAAGATTTTTGGTGTATCGCCAAGAGATCTTGGAATCCATAGCACAGTTTTCTCTGTTATCCCCAGCGAAGGTAAAAATTGTTAAAGATAGCAAGAGGTATATATTCTTTGATGTGGATCAACTTACTGCATACCTTCTTCGGGCACAGTATTCTTCATAGGAGACAGCGGAGTCCCCTACCTCATCGGAGCATGAGATTTTGGACAATTTGGAAAATATGGACTTACAATTGTTTTTCGTGGGACTGATTGATTGATCTGTTGGAAGTTTTGCTCTGCTCTACTTCGTTAGTGTAAATCAGTTTAAATTAGTTTAAATCATTACTTTATCTTTGTGGTTCTTATCTGTGGGGGCTGACCTGCTGGACATTTTATTTTTGTTTTATTTGATTTGTTGAAGTAATAGAGTAGGGTGGTAGATGGGAATGCACTAGATATTCTGGGAACATAATAAGGAAAGTTATGATGCACTATAGCTATGTCGCTTTGGTTTTTGTTATGTATTTTAGTGTTTAAATTGTAACTTACCTTGCCCCCCCTTTTTTTACTCTGGATTGAATTAGCCTAGATCTATCTTTATGTTTATAAAGTATGCACTATTATATATCTTGCATATATTGTTTCTGTGATGGATATAAATGTTGTGTGTGCATATTATTGTAACATAATGTTTATGAAAATAATAAAAATTCTTATATGATAAAAAAAGAGAAAGTGCAAATCGCAAGTTGCGATTGGCTCAAATGGAGACAGGGTCAGTTTCTCCAAAATAAAATTCAAGTTCCAAGCCGAGACAGGGGAACAGATTAAAGGTTTCAGATGCAGGATGCCTATGAGGAAAGTACAAGAGACATCCTGCTCAGCAATCGTACGGTCATCCACGGGCTTATGAAAGGCAGAAACAGCCAAAACATGGATTCTGAGTGAGGAATACTGGAGGCCTGAATCAGACAAAGAAATCAGGTAGTCCAGAATATGATTCACTGAGCAGGAAAAAGGGTTGAGGGAATGTTTGGCAGCCCAGATGACAAACCACTTCCACTTCACGCATATGTGACACGGTGGAAGGCCTGCGAGTGGCCACCAGGATGTCCACCACCCTTGTACAGACCCCAAACCTGGCAATGGCTGCATCCTCAGAAGCCAGGCATGCAGATGTAGGGACCTGAGGGACCTGAAGTTGGGATGGACCAGTGTCCCCTGATACTGGGTCAGCAGATTTCTGCAAAGGGGCAGAGGGACCAGAGGTTCCTCCGCCAGCTGCTGAAGCAGAGGGAACCATATCTGGCAAGGCCAGAATGAAGCCACCAGAATCATGCTAGCCCCCTCCATTTGCAGCTTGATCAGCACCCTCTGAATTAGGGGAAATGGAGGGAATGCATACAGAAATCTCCCACTCCAAGAGAGAGACACTGCATCTCGGCAGAAAACTCCAGGCCCTGGATCTTGAGCAGAATATGGGCAGTTTTGCATTGAGTGAGGGGCATAAAGGTCCAACTCTGGATGACCCTTCTGTTGAACAGATCTTCTGCTATGGATAAGAGAAGCTCCCATTTATGCATGTTGGACTGAGTCCTGCTAAGACTGCCCACCAGGGTGTTTAAGGACACTTGGCACATGGACCATGAAGAGTGACAGACTGTGTTCCAGTGCCCAGTACCAAGTCCCACCCTGCTTGTTGAAATAGTAGATGACACTTAAGATTGTCTGACTGCACCAGCAGTTGGCCTGGAGCAAGATGCTCCTGAAATGCCTGCATGGCATAGAGCACCACTCTCATCTCCAAGACACTGATGTGCAGGGTGGCTTCCCACTGAGACCAGGAGTCCTGGGTTTGTAAGGGACCCAGGTGTACTCCCCAGCCTAGACTTGAGGCATCTGTGGTTAGAATCTGATGCAGGGAATAAATCTGGAAGGGGGCCCTCTGAAGAAGATTCAAGGGTTCCATCTACCACTGCAGTACCCTGCACACTGGGGAGAAGACCAGGATTTGCTGGTCCAACTTGTTTGTGTGCTGGTCCCTTTGCACTCTGAGGGTCCACTGGGGGGTGCGCATGTGAAGCCTGGCGAGTGGAATGATGGGAATGGCTGCTGCCATTAGACCCAATGACCTGAGGCAGAGCCTGGCAGGAATGTACCATCTCTGAGTGACTTCCTGAGCTTGGGCCATGAGACACTCCACCCTGTTTTGGGGTAGGAAGGCCTTCCCCTGCTCAGAATCCAGAACTGACCCTATATACTGCAGTCTTTGTGAGGGTACTAGAATTGACTTGGGCAGGTTGACAGTAATGCCCAGAGAGTGGAAGAGCTGGAGAGTGTGCTCTGGAGTCAGAAAAAGCTGTTCCCTGGATGGGACCTTGAGAAGACAATTGCCTAGGTCAAGGAAGACATACAGTCCCTCTTTTCTGAGAGCTGCTGCAACTGCTGCTAAGAACTTGGTAAAGACTTGCAGTGCAGAGGATAAGCCAAAGGGCAGCACCAGGGCTGCAGCTATGAATACAGGGCCCAGGACAAGTCAATTGAAATGGGCCCCATTTCCTAAACCAGCTAATGCCAGGGATAATGCCAGCTCTTAGGTGGGCCCCTGAGCTTGGGGCCCCGGACAACTTCCCCACTTCCCCCCATTACTGCGCCCTGGGCAGCACTAAGAACTGGTAATGCTCACCCTGAAAGGCAAACAAAGAAACCTCCTGTGAGGAGGAAAGACTGAAATGTGCAGTTAAGCATCCTGCATGTCCAGCGAACAGAGCCAGTCCCCAGTCCTGATGAGGGGTATTAGGCCTGGCAAACTTACCATCCAGAACTTTTTGTACTGGACAAAGAGATTGAGTTCCTTTAGGTCTAAAATGAGCTTCTGATCTCCGGTCTTTTTTGAGGACCAGGAAAAACCTGTAATAAAACCCCTGATTTCTCTGATGCCTTGGCACTAATTCAATTGCCTACTTGCACAGAACAGGCTGAACTTCCTCCCAAAGAACAGACAAGTGGGCTGGGGGATAGATGGTGGGTGGGGGAAGGGTGTCTGGAGGCTGCTGAATAAGCTCCAGGGTGCGACCTTTCTCTGTGATCTGCAGGATCCATGCATCTGAAGTTATGGTTCTCCATTGATTCAGATGGAGGAAGAACCGACCTCCAACCATCACCTCCTGGGCCTGTACCAGAAAACAGGGGTTTGGCAAGGAGTCAAGCAGAGGTGGAGCCAGCCTCAGAGGCTGGGCCATCATTTCTGGGATGCTTGGCTGTCGTTCCAGCATTGGAAGGGGCAGGCAAGGGAACCTGGGCTCTACATTTATCCTGAGGACAGGGAGCCAATCCTGGCCTATTGGCTTGTCTACAAAAGGAAGGCCGTCCTCTAGCTCATGGATGAGTGTGACAGAGCGAAAGGACCGATTTAATGGCTGTGCCTGAGGCCTGCAGATCATTTATGAGGTCCTACACATCAGGGTCGAAGAGCTTGGTGCCATTGAAAGGGGTGTTAAACACCTTGTTTTGCACATCAGTCACAAATCCAGAGATCCGAAGCCATGAGTACCTATGAAGGCATATGCCACTAGCAGCTGCTCTGGACACTGTGTCACCTATGTCATATGAGGCCCTGAGGAAGTGTTTGCTAACATCTTCAGCAGTCTGGAGACACTGAAGCAGTTCCTGCTTCTGGGAGCCATGAGGAAGGGCCTGGGCGGCAGCTTTGCCCTTTCTCCAGTTGGCATTTTGGTATCTAACCCTGTGAGATAGATAATTTGCAATCCTTGAGGCTTAAAGTATAGGAGGTATACACCTTTTTCCCAAGGGGTCAATCCCTCTGGGACTCTTGACAGGGAACTAAGGTGCTTTGGTGCCTTAGATCTGTCATGGGCTGCCTTAATGACCACAGAGTCAGTTTCAGCCTAGGCCAAAAATAAAGAAGGCCCTGAGGGCGTTATAAAGCATGTCTGCCCCTGTGGCATAGCTGGCACCAATTCTGGTCTATGCCAGGCTGCTATAGAGGCATTCTTGAGTACTGGAAGCATAAAGGAATAATCTGGGAGATTCAGAATCTCTAGGAAGTTCACCAAGTCTTTGCTGGTGACATCCTCTTCCTGAGTCTGAAGCCCATTGTGGCAGACAACTGCTTCATAACATAGAAAAATGTGGCATCTTCTGGAGGAGACCTTGGTGTATGCTTAACAGAGTCCTCACTGACTGAGGAGGCAGTGGGCTTATCTGAAATAAGGATCTCCTCCTCTTCCTCCTCATCGTCTATATCATCAGGAGGATGAGGCCAGGATGGTACTCCTTCTTGACATCGACCTCTTCATCCAGGTCTGGTGTTGGATATGCAAAAGCAAAGCAATCTTTATTTATAAAAAGCACCTCTCTAAAACCAAGGCACTTGTACAATACAATACAATACAATAAATAAATAAAATACATCAATAAATAACAGACACAGCAAATTAAAAACCAATAAATACAACAGCAGCATTAAAAATCAGGATAGGCTAGACTAAATAGGAAGGTTTTAAGAGCAGCTTTAGAACTTTGGACAGTCAGGGAATCTTGCAACCTACGAGGTAGAGAATTCCACTAAATGACCTAGCCCCAGATGTCTTTAAACAGACTCTGGGAATCTCTAGCAATCCCTCGTCAGTGGATCGGAGAGAGCGGGCGGGGGGGGCAGTAGGGGTGAAGGAGATCCTGCAGGTAACTAGGTCCCTGGTTGTGTAGGGCCTTACAGGTCAGCAAATCGACCTTGAAGGTGATCCGCCACTGTGCTGGCAGACAGTGCAGACCGCGGAGCACAGGCGTTATATGACTGGTCCTAGAGGTACCAGTCAATAGCCTGGCCACCACATTCTGCACTAGCTGCAGGCAGCAGATATCAACCCCCGTTAGCCGTAGGTAAAGGGTGTTGCAGTAGTCAAGGCGGGAGGTAACGAAGGTGTGGACCAAAGTTGGAAGATCATCAGAAGGAACCGGTGCTTCACTTGGAAGATATTCCTCAGATGGTAAAAAGAGGTTTTGATGACTGTCATCATCTAAGATTTAAGGGTCAGGCAGTCATCAAAAATAACGCCCAGGTTCCGCACCCAGTCTGAGGTAGTTAGCTGCCTGTGGGAAGGTTCCCGGGTTTGGTGAATAGGTGTCAATGACAAAGCTGTTGTCACCGGTGCTGGTGAAGTGGGCCTATTGAAGACACCCAGCTGCTGAATGAGTACATTCATGAACTTAGCTAGTACTTCACTCAGGACCACAGAGGGCAACAACGGAGGGGGCTTCGATGGCATGGAAGCCAACAACCCTCCATTCTGAGAGCCAACAACCCTCTGTCCTGGGAACCCGACGAGCCTGTAGCCCTGGAAGAAAAGTGCGGTATCAATGGAGCTGTTGTCAATGACAAGCTGATCATCGACAGTGGAGGGGCTGATGGCCTGGAGGTCGATGGCCAAGCACCCTGAGAGTCAGGCAGAGGAGCTGTTGGAATGGATCTGGAAGAGGTAGAAACCTGACAGCTGGTCTCTTCATCATAGCAGCTGCCATCGAAGAGCCTCCTGAAGAAGGAGAGGCTGACAGGAAACAGGATCACCACCGGGGAAAGCGGTCGCAAGCCTGATCTTTTTTATGATTTTTCCACCGAGGACTTGTCTCGGTCTCTAGAGGCCTGGGAGCTCGAAGATTTGATGAGCGACTGGGATGCTGGGGCCGCTGAGGACCCCTGCCCTGAGTTAGCTACTTGCTGTTCCATCAGGAATTTTTTGTGAATCTTCTTGCACCACCTGAAGGTTGTCTGGTTGAACTTACGACAGAACTCACGGTCGAAGATGTCGTGGTCAGGCCCAAGACAACACACTCAGAGTGCTTGTCTGTAGAGGCAATCTTCTTTCCGCAGTGGCAGTGATGGAAAGAGAAGAAGGATTAACTCTCGACATAAACAAAAAGAACAAATCTCTAAAAAGTGACTTATGCAAAGGTTAGAGCAAAAAAATATCCACAGGCCGAAAAAGGAGAGAGCACTGTGACGGAGCTTCCATGGAGACTGTGCAAGCAAGTTGACAATGAGAAAGAACTGAGGAGGTACTGGGGTCACCCATGCCTATATAGAGTTGCTGAAGTTGGCAGATGTCGATGGCATGGGTGGCTGCAGTTATACTGCTGAAAATCTTCCATGTGGATTTCCTTTCACTGATGGCGAAGGTTCCTACGGAGTTACCTGATAACTGAGATACCCCCAAAGAAGATTTATTGTTACAGAAGGAGACCAAATGGCTCATAACATTGGATACAATGGTCCCAAGAGGACTAAATAAAGAAGTGGACTTCAGGCCTTATTTAAAATAAATTAATTATAACATCTTTTTATGGCTGCTACAACAGATTGATAAGTTAGAGGCTTGGAATTTATTTAAAGACCAGTATCTGTATTTATTTAATGTTATGTATAGCTATGATAATTGATACGGCTTCCTAATTTGATATCCTTTATATAAAATGAAATTATATATTATGTATCTCTACTAAGCTTGATTTTGAACTTTGGATGATTTGATTAAATATGTTTCTTGTACTCTGGATGTAGAGCAACACCAGGCTATATTGTGCAAATATTAGATATAGCTGTTTGACCTTAATGGAATTTTTATTGGTTAAAGGGATATATGTTATACACCATTTTTACATATTTTTCACTGACACTTTAGGGTTTGTATCTTTAATTGAGCACTTTATAAGTGGAGTATGCCTGTCCTTCTGTATGGACATGTCCCCTGATGAAGACCCACGTGGTTGAAGCACCAGGATCATTGTTCAACGTCTTGTGTCCTGAATAAATTGACTTGTTTTTTTTGCAAGCTCGAGTGTCACATTCTTTCCTTTCAGAGTGCCACCTGTTTTGTCTGCTTGCAGGGATATACCCTGGATCAGGCCTACACCCAGCATCAGGCCGAGGCTGTCATTCTAACAGCAGCTGGGTGTTTTTCACTCATTTGTTCTCCTTGTTCCTCCCTCCTCGCTGTAGTATAAACAGTTGCTATTTCAGCACCATGCACCACAGCACACTGCCGAATAAGCATGCTCCTGGCCCTCCAGCAGGTATCGCTGTGGTGCCAGAACCCCACCGCCAACCATCCCGGGTGGAACACACTGCCATAAAGCAGCGGCTCCAACTCAGAGCCACACTTTGAGTTCCTTCCTGGAGACCAGGTCACCTGCATGACAGTGTGACATGCTGCTGCTGGTCCACTGGTGGGAGGGTGGCCGCTGGATGGATATTTTTGAAAAACCTGCCCAATACATTGGTATCCACTAAGAAAATTATTACTCATATTTTTGAAACAAGATTGTGCGTCTTCTTAAGGTGAGATAAGGAAAGTAAGAACAGAAGTTCTGACACAACCTGAAGAAGCCCACATGGTTTTGTAATAACTGAAAATATGTTACCAACAACTTCATTGCATTAGTCTTGACCAGTTTAAAAAAATAGCGTTTCTGACAATTAAACAATTTACATGTAAGTATTAACGTAAACATACAAAATCACACATGCCCACACAATGCAAAGCATCATGGGCTGCATATGCAAATCACCACAGAATGTTATGCTGGTTCAACTTTAAGCAGAATTGCATGGTGCCGAAAGGCCTCACACAGTTTGAAAGGGTGCCAACAGTAAACATAGTTCTCTACTGACAGTGAAATGTTTAGAGGACTGGAGCATTACGGCAGTGTTGCTAGTTGTCTTGCAAGCACTGCTGTAATCCTGCAGGCATGTCTCCATTGATGGTGTACACATGGATATTGAGCAATTACATGTAAATGGCCTCCTTGAGGTGCCTGTCATGGGGAAGTTTACATGACAGTGCCATCTGCTGGTGTTTGAGGTTTATCAATGGGGCAATGTTTGCCTGATGACTACAAGACAACTGGCAACATAATAGTAAAATTGCCAGTCATCTTCCAATTGTCTCAAGAATTGCCTCATCAAGAATTTCAAACGCCAATGGGATATTATGTAAATAGCCCCAATGCTTCTAAATATATCTTAATTTATGTATTTTCTTTATTTCTGTAACAATATTTCCTCATTTAGGTTGACTCTATTTTCAAGAGGTTCTCAGGGCAGGGGTGCAGCAAGCAGCACCAAGTGTACATGATAAAATATGTTTTCTGATAGTTAGTTCAAGGGATATAGTTCTAGGAGAGGACTAGATCTATTTTTGGAGCAGTGAGGAATTAACAGATATTGCCTTTGAGCGGTCAGAGGGACAGACTCAGTAGGCAACATTTCCTCCTGTCTTAACAAATGTAAAGTAAAAAGGTTTACCATGTGTGACATTCCAGTCTGCTGAAGCAACAGGCCAGTCTCCGATCTTGGTAAGGAGTTCAAGCAAGGGCAATGAGTCTCTCTGTTCAATAACACCTGATAAAAAGAAAAGAATCATGAAGATATGGGAAACACGTGCCTTGAAGATACTGAAAATGTAAAGAAAAGTGGGTAGCGCCATCAATTATTACTTATTTATTTGAAAATTGGTAACTGGGAGAGGCACACTGAGCTAAGGCTTGCTTCCAGGTGAAGCTGGGAGAGGGTAACAGTGGGAGAACAGCAGCATAATACTTTAAAAATAAATCAGTCAAAACAGCATTTGGTAAATGATTACATAAAATTAGAATAAATACAAAATTGTGTGTACAGAGAATCAAGTGCGGCAAAGCTCTATAAGAACCCTAACAAGTGCAAATGCAGAAGTGGCAGCAATACATGGAGAGAAAGAATGATGCTGACAACAGGCGAGTGACCTGTAGGGTGAGTTGATGCCTGAGCTTATAACGGAGGGAGAAAACTATAGTAATGAGGAAGTGAAACATAGGTAGGCAAGGGGACTTAGCCAGCATTCTTTACCAGGACAGGTAAGGCCCAGCCAGGGACGTGTCAGTAGGAAGGGTAACAGGAACAGGTGGGGAGGGTTGGAGTCTCAACTGGTGCCTGAGGGAGCCAGGGGATGGGAGAGGCGGGGAGTTGGTTCTAGGCGAGGGAAGCCGATAGGGGAAGGCAGATTGCCCAGCAGAGGAGATGGGGTGAGGAGTGGCAAAAGCGTGATGTTCCCTGGAATGGAGAGAACAGGAAGCAGGGGGTTGGGAAAGGAGTGAGGAAAGGTAAGAGAGATGGGAACCACACCAGTATTTAGATATGACAGAGATCCACTGAGCCTGGCGATGTGAGGGCAGAGGGAGGATGGATAGGGATGAATGAATGAATAATTTTATGGTTCGCTACATAGCCATTACAAACAGATAAAAAAGAAAATACATATACGTATACAACCAGTTCATATAATGTTTACATCAGTGAACAGATTAATACACATAAAAACAGCCCCACGGGTCCTTGTGTTACATCATCAGTAAAACATCTTTTAGTCATATACCACTAGCGAGCTCTACACAAACCCTACGGACATCATGGTTTTGTGTCTTCTGTCATGCATCAGTCAGATCACTTAAGTGAAAGCAGATAATGTGCTACAGCATTTAGATTTACATAATTGTTAGTTTTGAACAACTCAGTAAGTACCTGATCTGGAGAGACCGAGTTCAGAAATGATTGGGTCCAACCAAAATCTACATCTTCTTTCATGTAATGGACATTATAAAATGTCATGTTTCAAATCACTTCATACTACATTTACAGTATTCAGTATCAGAACGTTTTGAATAAAGTTAAGTGTAATTTGCTACATATAGTTCTAACTTGAACCTTGTGATGATTCTATACTTTTTAGGTTCTGAAAGAATTTTAAGATATGTTTTCAATTTATGATCTGTTTCGTATTTTATACCATTTATATAATTTCCTAGCTTGTAGAATCTCAAAATCCTTGGTGACAGAGATGTCTCTACTCTTTACTTTAATTGTAAAACCATTTCTTTAAATGGTCTGTAATGTATTTGATAGAGGAGGCCAGGCCCATAGGATACAGGGAAGTTGCTATAATTTCCATCATAGGAAAAATTAATCCTGCCATTATATTTGATTTACTCTTTGAGACACAGTCTCAGGAGTCTATGCTGTGGAAGAAGAACAAGTGTTAAGAGAAATGTAAGCTTCCTTTCAAGGACTATAGCAGATAAAGGTAGTTGATCAACTCCATTTTATATTTGCTTGCATGCATGAGCAAACATAGTGCAGTGATACAAAATGCAGTGCCATAAAGTTGAAAGGAGAACACCGCTTCAGTGAGCAGCGCTACCCTCCCACACACACACACACACACGCAAACACGCATATTGCGTGCTCATCCCTCACGCACACACTGTAGCCACAACGGAGATGCCCAATCCCCTCGCCTTCATGCCCCCCAAAAGTTTTCCTGTTGCCACGCTAGAACCCACCCAAGCGTGGCAAAATTGTTATTGCCGACGGGGTGCCCAATCCCATGTCAGCTCCAGGCCCCCAAACAGCCTTCTAGCTGCCCACCCCAGAAGCAAACGCCCGCCATTGCCTTCCAAAAAAAACTGTAAACAGAAAACTGTCCCTCGCGGGTCTCCCTGCCCACCCGCCACCACCCACCGCACACCCTGCCTCCCACACCCCCACCCCATACTTACCTCTGGAGTCCGGCACGACGATCTTGGTGGACGGGAACACGTCTCGCTCTTCAAAGCCGACCGCGAACTGAGGAAATGCCGTAAGCTGTATAATGTAATAAATAGGGTTTTTCAACTTTGATGCATGTCTCAGGCATTTTTGGAATTTGGCACCAAATTTTCAACATGGTTTTGGGACCCTCCTCATGAATTCTTCAACTGTCACGCGTTAATCGGGCCCGAAGGGTGATTTTGCGGTCACTGCGCGAAATCACCTTTCGGGACCATAAGGAAACGACAGTGCCAGTGTTCATAAGGTGGGCTCTCAAAAAGCCTATGTTGCAAATTTGGTGAAAAGATTCCTAAAAATGACTGTTTTACGAGCGTGCTTTGTGCAGATCCTATGCACGCTTGTAAGTTCGCAAATTTTTAATACTTGCACTCCAGATTTTCAACATTGCCATTTTACCACACCTCCTCATGAGCAGTACAGCTGTCATTTTTCACATGTCACCCAAAATGTGTTTCCGTGCATGTAGTGCACAATGGCGCAGTTGGTGTGCGCCATCAATGTTTGGGACAGATTAAGAAAATCACAGTGACACTGTTCATGAGCAAGGGTCTTAAAATGGCTATGTTGAAAAGTTGGTAAAAAAAGTCCCAAAAATTACTGTTTTAGGAGCGCACGGTGCGCAGTTCCTACGCACGCTCTCAAGTTTGAGAATTTTTAATATTTGCACGCCAGATTTTCAAAATTGCTATTTTACCACACTTCCTTATAAGCAGTACAGCTGCCATTTTTTACATCGCGCCCAAAATGTGTTTCCGAACATGTAGCACACAATGGTGCAGTTGGTGTGCGAAAGCAATGTTTGGGACAGATTAAGAAAATCATAGTGACACTGGTCATGAGCAGAGGTCTTAAAATGGCTATGTTGAAAATTTGGTGACAAAAGTCCATAAATGACTGTGTTACGAGTGAGCATTGCGCAGTTTCCACGCACCTGTAAGTTCATGACTTTGTAATATTTTCAGTCTAGATTTTCACCAGTGGCATTTTTCCACACTTCCTTATGAACAGTACAGCTGTCATTTTTCACAACATGGCTGAAATGTGTTTTCACATTTTCAGCACAGAAATGCGTGGTCGCTGTGGGAAATCATAGTTCGGGACAGATGAAGAAAATCACAGTGACACTGTTCATGATCAGAGGACCCAAAATGCCTGTGTTGACAATCTGCTATAAAAAAAATCCCCAGACTAATTACATTATAGGTGTGCGTTGCACAGTTTCTACGCACACTCGTGACTTCACCAGTTTTTTTAATATTTTCACTGCAGATTTTCAACATTGCCAATTTTACACCTCCCCATGAACAGTACAGCTGTCATTTTTCACATCCTGTTTGGAATGTGTTTTGCACCTGTGGTGACAAATGCCACAGTCCCTATGCAAAAGCAGCTTTCGGCTAACAAACTGATATTGCCACTGTTCATGAGGTGGGTGTAACAAAAAAAACATGTTGAAAATTTGGAGTGAAAATACCAACGAATGCCTGAGGCGTTAGGGTTTCCGACCATAACGCCCCAACCTGTAGAGAATGACAGGCAACAGGGCTGTGACTTGGGATTGTCGCCTGCAATGCTCATACCATTCCACCCCCACCCACACCCTGCAGCCACTGAGAGGCATCGAGGTGTGCCCTGGACTCTCGGCACCAAAGTTCACCCCATTCTCCTATACCGCACCCATCTCACCATATTTCCTGATGGAATGGGGTGCGCATAACGGCCAAAGACCCCAAGGCACACCATGACACTTGGTGTCTGCAGGGTAGGGTGTGGTGAAATGGTGTGGCTGTTATGCCTGACGACACAAAGGCACATCCCAATACCTGTCACTATCTGCAGGGTGGTGATGGGGTTGGCTTCAGTTCAATACTTCACTGCCATTCCTATTATGCAGCTCTGTAACTCCTACACTACCAATGCTAATGTTAGCAAGCAAACATTTGCCATTGACAAATGCTTGTTATGTTTGCTTGTGCGCATGCGCAAGAAGCATGTTGTGACAGCTTGCTGGAGTAGCAGGTTGTGGAGGTGTGGCCATGTTGTGGCCAATGCTGCCACTGCTTTTTAGGGCTTGTCTGTGTGGCACCAATGAATGAGCATGTTGTCTATGGTAGCAGCTTAAAAGCGTGCCACCAACTTGAAACAATTTCACTGCTGCAATGAGGGAGCGACCCGTTACTGCAGGGTATGCCTTGCTGGTGTAACATTTCAATAAACATGGTGGCTGCTGTCGCCATCCGCCTCTCACAGTCCCGCTTGAAAGCTGACCTCGGGGGTGCCCAATCCCCCTGTTGGCACACCCCGTCCCCAGTTCATTTGCCAACAGGGAGCCCAATCCCCGTCGACATGGTGTCCCTGTAGTTTAACTTTTATGCTGAGAGGGTGCCCAATCCCCCTCATCATGCCCCCCCCCAAACACAGACCCGTTTTCTTTGACGCTGGGGTGCCCAATCCCTATCAGCTCCAGTAGTCCCAAAACACCCAGGTGGCACACTGGTAGCCCACCGTAGCGTGCCAAATGTATCTGTAAAAAAGAAAATCTTCCCGCAAAGTTTTTCTTTTTTTTTTTTTAACCTGTAAACAAGAAAATGGTCCCTCGTTGTCTGCAGTGCCGCCCTCCACAACCCACACCCACCCTCTGCACACCCCACCTCCCCACACCCCCCCCCCGTCCCATACTTACCTCTGGAGCTTGGCACGACAATCTTCGGTGGAGCGGGAACATGTCTGCACTCTTCAAAGCTGACTGCGAACTGAAGAAATGTCGGTAAGCTGTGTAATGGCATACATGGGGGGGGGGTTCAACTTAGGTAGATGTCGCGGCCATTTTTGCAACTTTTGGCACCAAATTATCAACATGAGGTTCTTGGAAAACCCATCTCATGAACTCAGTCACTATCATGTTGTTATTCAGTCCTGAAAGGTGATTTTGCAGTCACTCCGCGGAATCACCTTCCGGGACCGATTAACAAAATGACAGTGTCACTGTTCATGAGGTGGGCTCCTAAAAGGCCCATGTTGCAAATCTGGTGAAAAAAATTCAAAAAATGACTGCGTTATGAGCGTGTGTTGTGCAGTTCCTACACTGCCGTAGCTTTGACAATTTTAATATTCTCACTCCAGATTTTCAACATTGCCATTTTTCCATACCTCCTTATGAACAGTATAGCCATAATTTTTCACATCCTGCCTGAAAGGCTGCACATCATCCGCATAGTCGGCGCAGAGTCAAAGGAATCAATGTCTGGACAGATTAGGAAAATCACAGTGATAGTGTTCATTTGAGAGGTCCCAAAAACAGCATGTTGCAAATCTGGTGAATAAATTCAAAAAAATGACTGCGTTACCAATGTGTGTTGTGCAGTTTCTACGCATGCTTGAAACTTTGCCAATTCTTTTATATTTGTACTCCAGATTTCCAACATTGTCATTTTTGCACACTGCCTTAAGTACAGTACAACTGTCATTTTTCATATCCTGCCTGAAACATATTTTCACACCTGTGGCACACAATGGGCGTGGTCGCTGTGTGAAATCAACATTTGGGACAGATTAAGAAAATCACAGTGCCACTGTTCATGAGCGGAAGGTCCCAAAATGCCTTTGTTGAAAATCTGGTGTAAAAAAATCCCCCAAATAATTGCATTATGAGTGTGCGTTGTGCAGTTTTATGCACGCTCATGAGTTCACTTGTTTTATATTTTCACTCCAGATTTTCAACATTATCATTTTTTTATGCCTCCTCATGAACAGTACAGCTGTCATTTTTCACATCCTGTTCGAAATTTGTTTTCGCACCTGTGACGCCAAATGGCGCAGTGACTGTGCAAAATCAGCGTTTGGCTAATGAACTGACAATGTCACTGTTCATGCAGCTCGGTCACAAAAAGCCCATGTTGAAAACTTGGAGTGAAAATACCAAGAAATGCCCAGGGAATTAGGGTTTCCAACCATAACTCCCTACCCTGTAGGGACTGACAGGCATCAGGGGTGTGACTTGGGATTCTCAACAGTAATGCTCACGCCATTCCAGCCCCACCCCCACCCTGCAGCCAGTGACAGGCATCGAGGTGTGCCTTGGACACTTCGGCCCCAAAGTTCACCCCATTCTCCTATATTGCACCCATTTCAGCGTATTTCCTTATGGAATGGGGTGAGTGCAAAACCTGAATACCCCAAGGCACACCTCGACACTTGTTGGTGTCTGCAGGGTAGGGTGAGGTGAAATGGCGTGAGCGTTATGGGCAACGATCCAAAGGCACACCTCATTGCCTGTCCATCTCTGCAGGGTGGGGGTGGGATTGGCGTCAGTTAAGTACTTCACTGCCATTCCTATTCTGCATCTGTCTAACTCCTGCACTTCCAATACTAATGCCAGCAAGCAAACATTCGGTATTGGCAAATGCTTGTTAAAATCTCTGGTGGAACTGATTGAGGAAGCCGAAGGATGTAACACAATAGCTTATTTATTTGTACTTGCAGGACTTTCAGTTGATTTGACGCCCATATCTCAGATGCATACATTATGTTCTATCTAATTTTAGCATTTATAACTTTAAAGGGGAACGGTCATCTACAGGGTTTAAAGCCCATAAAAGCTAATCTGAGTGACCCACTATGTTTATCTGTGACTCTTTGCAGTCCAGAATTATTCATATGTAAATCAGCCTGTAATTAGGGCTGGGAGCAGCCATATGTTTTAGGCTCCTGAGAGGAAATGATGTCACCGAGGGTCTTGGCCCTCCATTGACTGTAGGTTAAATAGTAAATCAAAACCCTTGGGCTGCAAACAGAACTAGAACGTATAGGAATTTTTGACTGATATGGCAGTAAGTAGCCCTGCAAGGGTTAAGTATGTTTTAGGTGTTATTACATTTCTATATTTATAATAATTGTTTTGTATGTGCATTGAAACTGGTGAGTTATCACCTTTACATTTCAAACTGTTAGTAAAAATATTCCATCTTTAGGATTGCTTTAACCTCTAGACTATACTGACAGCTGATCATTAAAAACTACACATCTCAAGGCTGGCTCAGTGGTGTCAACAGGTATTATGAGATGGGTAGAAAGAATGCTGGCTCCTGATTGGCCAACAGCAGCTTTCAACTGGACCATTATCCCAGCACAATGGCCCAGCTAAAAGTAAAATGTTTAAAAAAGGCATAAAAATTACTAAAATTACTCACTTCATAATGACAATAAGGCATTCGAGAAGTGTTATGGTGGGCTACAGCCCTTCTCAGGTGGTGGAAGCACTCAGCCACACACCGTGCTTCAACTCCACCTGATGTGGGCCATTATCCCACCATAACACACCCCCATGCCTTATTGCTTAATTGGGGCCCCTATATCAGGGATTTCTAAACCCTGACTGTGTTCATGTCAGTGCAGATTTCTGGAGTTGCCACAGCACCAACTTCTGTCATATTCCATTCCCTCTCTTACAGCATTTTCTCTTACAATTCCGGGTGTGAACTCAGGTCTACAAGATGCAAATGTGGCTAGGTACCTACTGGCCTGGCATCATGGGACCAGTCTTGAAATGTGTAGTATTTGATTAACAGCTGGCAGTGCAGCCTAGAGGATAAAGCAAAGAGCAGTGAACAAGCTTCATTCATCCAGCTGAATGGGTTTTGATTCCAACATGCTCTACGTGTATATTGTGTGACCAGAGCAAGTCACTTAACCTCCCTGTGCACTCAAAACACACCCAGAAATAAGCTGTAGCTGTGTGCCTTTCCTGGACAAAGACAGAAAAAACAATCTGAGCATGTGTTATGATTCTGAAAATATTATGCTCTTTCTATACAGATTTGACTTGAAAAAAATAGAACACCATGAATTGTTTATTAATTGCAAAAACACATAGATGGACAGCTTTATTAAAACATGCATAATCTGAACTGCATTATTAAAACAGAGAATAATATATGGGTGTGTGTGTGTGTGTGTGTGTAACCAGAACCCTACACACACCCGAGGTGTGGGATGCTACATTAACCCAGAGGGCAAAGTCCGAGGGGTTTAAAAAAGCATCCCACAACGAGGGTGTGTGTAAAATTCTGTTTTTTATACCCACACATATATTATTTTATTTAACAGTGATCATTTTTTCCCCTTTCAGCACAGTTCAGTTAGTGCAACACTTCTGTTAGAGATAGACACACACTTCACACACACACCACGCACACCCTGTCTGTCCATTTTTTTCCTTTTTTTTTTTCACATTACAGTGGAATGGCATTCTGGAAAGTTGCAGTCCGTCGGCATAGCTGCAAATTGTAAAACAGGCTCTAAGGGTATAAGCATCAGGATCAACCAGACTGATTTTGTTCCTTTACGTTAGAAAATCCCATTCCATCCGAAGTATTTCAGTAAGAAACTGATATACTTTTAACTTCATCAAAAGAAGTAAAATACTCTTTTAATAATGCATTCCAGGTTATACATGTTTTAACTATGTTGTCCATTTATGTGTTTTTGCAATTAATAAACAAGTAATGGTGTCCTATTTTTTTCTTTTCAATTCAGATCTGTATAGAAAGAGCATAGTATTTTCAGAAACATAACACATGCTCAGATTGTTTTATTGTTTTTGTCCAGGAAAGGCACACAGCCACAGCTTGTTCCAGGGTGTGTTTTTGAGCACAGGAGGTTAAAGATCAAATGCACACATTTCATAAAAACTTAAATTCACGCCACTCTGTCATGAGTAGTGTTTCCTGAAAATATCATGCTGTTTGTTTTTTTTTAATCAGCATCTGTTAATGTGCTCTGCAGTAACTGAAAACAGTGAAGAAACAGTGAAGATTTTTCTGTCCCTGTCAGTGAGCAATGACATCATAACTTGTCCAGCCTGTTGCTTCAGCAATTAAGTCCCTGATTGACTGAATAAGCTGTTGCATAAAGGCATCCATGAGAGTGTGTGTAAAATTCTGTTTTGTACACCCACCCATATATTATTTTATTTAATTAATGGTGATATTTTTCCCTTTCAGCACAGTTCAGTTAGTGCAGCACTTCTGTCAGAGACAGAGACACACACTACACACACACACGCGCACACCACACACACACACACACACACACACACACACACACACACACACACGCAGTGTCATCATGTATGTGTATAACTGGAAATACTATATGGCATCCTGATGCCCTTGTCTCCTGCCTCTCAGTTGAGGCTGCTGCACCCAGCTTCCCTCTGTCCCCCACCCGCACAGTCAGGGCCAATGCACTTTGTTGCCCCCTTTTCCTGTCTCCACAGACAGGGCTGTTGTGCTCTGCTAATCCCTAGAGTCTCAAGGCCTCTGCCTCCACAGTTTGGGCTGCTTCACCATGCTACCCCTGGCCACCAAAGGTGGGGCTTTTTCTGAACCCTGCTACTCACTTCCATTGCCCCAAATGGGCAGGGTCACTGCACCTTGTTACACAGTCAAGGCTGCTGTACCCTGCCCAAACTACTCGAAAGAAAAAACCAAAAATGATTTCATCTTGTGTTATAGAGTGGGGGACAGAGGGTAGCAGGGTGCAACAGCCCTGACTGTGTGGAGAAGACAGTGGGCAGCTGGTTGCAGCAGCCTCAGATGAGGGCAGGAGACAGAGGGCTTTTGGGGCAAGGGAAAGGGGTAAGCAGAGAGCTGCAGCCTCAACTGTTAGGCAGGAGACAGGGACATCAGGATGACATATAGTATTTCCAGTTATACACATACGTGATGTATTTTCACACAGAACCCCTTAAAGAACTGAATTTTATGAGTTCATACAGTACATGTTCTGAAATAGCAACGTGAGGCAGATATGCTGATTAATCTGACATGAAAACAAAATTGTTATCGAACATATTTACTGAAGATACAGTACATCAAAGACACGCTGTTTATGAATTCATGGAATGTAGATTTATTTTATATCCATTAAACAACCCTGTGTTATATAGCCAGAATAGAATGGAGAGATCTTACTTCGAGAGGGCTCCTGCAGTAGGTAATCACCTTGAGAAGTGCGTCCCCTGGCGTCAGGAACAAATGGAAACTTTAGCTACTGTAGCAGTGTCTTGTGAGGGACCACCCACCCAACATCATGTGACTGATGTCAGCATGACACTGAATAGTGGGTGGTCCCCACACCTGCCTTCCAGTTCTTTCCCAACGTCGACCTATTCACATTGGACCTCGTGGAGATTGTATGCTGCAGTTTGACCGCTTTTGGATAAGTTTCCATTTATTTCTTTTTTTTTCAGTAAAATTTGGTATTTTTGTGTATGTTGTTGCCATCTCATGTCAAGCAGAAAAACAAGTGTGCTTTGTGCAGTGTTCAACTATCGCACAAGGATTCGTGATTCTCTGCCTCTTCTGCCTAGACCCAGAGCACAAGGTCGAGGACTGTGAGGCCTGTGCCACTTCAACCAGGCCACATGGAAGCACCACCAGCAAGCCCTCAAGGCTCACCTCCTGAAGCAATGGATTGCTACCATAGAGAGAGCACTCCAAAAACTTTGCAGCATTTCTTCCTCACCCACCGAACCCAGGTTTAAAAAGAAGGAGAAGGAGAAGGAGAAACATCGGGACCAGGACAGGTCCCCATCCCGCCCGAAGTCACCTGCGAGCCCCTCAGATCAGCAGAGGCCCCCTTCCTCTGGAAAATTGGCCGACGCAGCCCAGCCTGTCCTGCCTAAGGAGCAATCCTCGGGCCTCCTGCCGCCACTAGTTCTGGTGACCACGGGCACCTCAGCCAAGGTCTCAGCCACGTTCAGACCTATTTCCTCTGCCAGGTCTACCGCACTGAGTGGGGCTGATAAGTCACTCATCAGGGCCTCCGATGAGCACCCAGCCCAGGCTATTCTGTCAGACTCTGGAACTCCTGGAGTCTGTCCAGCTTTGACTGATAAGTCGGGTGTCAGCTTGTCCGATGTCTGCAGAGTCATTACGGTTGATAAGTCGGGCGTCAGTTCTGCTGACATCCGCTCGACCAACCTGGTGTCGGGGTTCAGCACAGGCCCCCATCGAGTTCCAGCTGCCGGACCTTTCTCAGCCTCTCCGGAGGTCCTCCCTATTGGGCCTTCCCCTCTTCTCCACTGGTTGTGGTCCCTCCACTATCCCCCGTTCCTAAGGGAACAGAGGATGAGGGTCTTCTGGCAGGTGGTGCCTCACAGAGCTTGCCTCCAGATCTGTGGTCAGGTGCTTCTGGCAACCCTAATGACTCTCAGTCACCAGCTCCCCTGTTAGGGCTTCCCCTGCCTCCACCATGTCTGCCTTCTGTGGGACCAGTGCCGGACCTGGTTCTTCTGGGCCCCTCGAGTGCAGGCTTTGAAGCCCTCAGGGCCCCTTCAGGATCCCTGGCTCCATCATCAGGCCTTTGCTGAGCTATCCTCCATCAGCCCCTTTGCTCGGCTATCTCTGACTGGCCCTTCATCGGGTTATCCTCCGTCAGGCCCTTCATCGGGTTACCCTTCATCAGGGTTCCTGCCCGTCAGGTTACCAATGCCCCATTTTTGGTGTACAACCCTCTTGGCTATCCCTGTCGGGTTCCCTTTGCTGGAGTACCCACCTGCCTATCCTTCTGCCAGGGTACCCAACATCTCATATATTCACAGGTTTTCCAGCACCAGGATTTGCCTCATGCCATACGCCAGCCTACCCACACCTCCTCCTCAGACTCCAGAGGACTTTAAAGCCATCCTCCAGTCCTGGTGGTTGGAAACCAAGGCACAGCTCTCTTTAGAGCTGGATGGCTGTCAACCTCCTAGGGAGGTCCCTAAGAGCCCAGGCGTCCAGCTGGTTAATACGGCACCTGCACCACGACACCCCCTAATGCCAGCCCCTTTGAAGAATCCAGTGTCTAGTCGGCTGCGTAAGAGATTGCCTCTGGACTTTGGCGAGCCGCCTCGTACCAATGTCCAGTCATTGGATTCACCCCAGGATTCCAATTCCGACTTCTCCTCTTCGGTGGCCTCAGGTTTGCAAACCCTGCAGATTGGGGAACCTCAGCCGAAGGAATCCCCCAAGTCCCCCCAGAGGACCCTTCATTTGCAGACCTGCTCCACAAAATAGTGGAGGTGTACGACTGGAAGATGGATACTCAGGATCCGAAGAGGCAAAGATTGGCGGAACACCTGGATATAGAAACATAGAAGTTGACGGCAGATATGGACCGCAAGGCCCATCTAGACTGCCCATTTCTTTTTCTAACTTATTAATGTGCCATAGGCCTTTACTCTGTCAATGGCCTATCTATTCATACTCATCTATATTGTGCCCTTATTTTTATTTATTTATTGAGATATTCAGAAAGACCTTTGAGTCAAAGACTCATTTACAAAGGTTCCACGTCATACATAGAAGGTACAGGGACAATATGTGTTACGGATTGCAGTACATTACATTACATTACAAGGATTTGATACACATTTAAGTGAGTAACTACCATTCCAAAACAACAGTATTTACAATGATTTACACAGCCATAAGGTAGCAGAGAGGTTTTGAAGAAGGCTGTTTGTCAAATGATTAGCTAACAGAACATTAGATATGGGATGGACGCCTATCCCATGCCTGTTTGGAGCCCTGCACTGTATTCATATCCACCACTTCCTGAGGTAGGCCGTTCCATGCATCCACCACCCTTTCTGTGAAAAAGAACTTTCTCACATTACCCCTTAATCGGCCTCCCTCTAATCTCATGCTGTGTCCTCTTATATTTTTCTTATATTGAAACATGTTAGACTCTTTCACCTTGTTAAAGCCCTTAAGGTGTTTGAATGTTTCGATCATATCACCTCTCTCTCCCTCTTTTGCTCTAGGGGTACACATATTGAGCTCCGTTAATCTGTCCTCATATGTTTTCTGATGCAGTCCCTGCACCATTTTGGTTGCCCTTCTCTGGACAGCCTTCACTTTGTTAATGTCCTTGTGAAGGTGTGGCCTCCAATGCTGCACGAAGTACTCTAGATGGGGCCTAACCAGTGTCTTGTAAAAAGGGATTATTACCTCCTTCTTACAACTTGTGATACCCCTACTAATACACCCCAACATCCCCCCAGCCTTTACCTACTGATTTAGTAGTCTGCTTGGATGATTTCAGGTCATTGGTGATGATGATGCCCAAGTCTCTTTTTTCCCTTGTGACTGCCAGCAACTCCCCTCCCAACCTATAAGTGGCTTCAAGGTTTCTCTTCCCTATGTGCATGATCTTGCACTTCTTTCTGTTAAACCCAGTTGCCACTCCTCCGACCATTTTGCCAGTTTATCCAGATCTCTTCTCATTCTGCCCACCCCATCTGGATCATCTACTCTGTTGCAGATCTTGGTATCATCTGCAAACAGATAAACCTTACCCTCCAGTCCATCTGCAATGTCACTGATGAAGATATTGAAGAGCACTGGCCCCAGGACTGATCCCTGAGGTACCCCACTTGTGACTTGCATCTCTTCTGACTGAATACCGTTTATCACCACTCTCTGTCTTCTGCCTGTCAACCAGTTTGCCACCCAGTTGACCAACTTCTGACCCACCCCGAGCCTACCGAGCTTGTATAACAATCTTTTGTGTGGAACAGTATCAGAAGCTTTGCTGAAGTCAAGGCAGGCAACATCATCTGCTCCCCCTTGGTCCACCCCTCTGGTTACCCAGTCAAAGAAATCTATGAGATTAGTTTGACAGGACCTTCCTGTTGTAAACCCATGTTGTCTTGGATCCTGTGTTCCTATGGATTCCAGGTGTTGCACTATCCTTTCCTTAAGGAGTGCCTCCATAATCTTGCCTACTACTGAGGTAAGACTGACTGGTCTGTAGTTCCCTGCCTCCTCCCTGCTACAACACTTGTGGAGCGCGATCACCTGAGCCCTTCTCCAGTCTTCTGGAACCTCTTCTGTGCTCAGAGACTCACTAAACAGTTCTGATAATGGCTCTGCTAGTTCCACCCTTAGCTCCTTTAGTACCCTGGGATGTATGCCATCAGGTCCCATTGCCTTATCCACCCTGAGCTTATCGAGCTCTTGTAGGACCCTTTTTTTTTGTGAAGGGACTAGTGTACACCTCCCTTCCCCCTGTGTCCATGGGGCTGGGCTTTGGGCCCTGCCCCACCTTCTCCTCAGTAAATACTGAGCAGAAGTATCCAGGATAAATTCCTTTCCATGGCCCTCCTCCTCACACTTCCCCTTATCCCCATTGATCTTAGCAATATGCCCTCCGGACTTTCACCTTTCACTAATGTATCTATAGAAAGTCTTGTACCCTTCTTTTACTGTCTGTGCTAGTGTTTCTTCAGTTTGGGCCTTTGCCTGGCTTACTGCCTTCCCTGCTTCCCTTAGGGAAGTTTGATATGCCTCCTTATCTTCGTCCTGCTGCGTTCTCTTATATTTCCCGGAGGCCAGCCTTTTGGCTCTGACCTTTTCTGCTACTGTTTTTGAGAACCAAAGTGGTTTCCTTTTTCTTTTGCACTTCCTTTTCTCTCTAACACAATGGGATGTTGCTTCAAGTATTGCATCCTTAATGCTTACCCACTTTGCCTGTATCCTCTCACCTGTATTTCTTCTTGCCAGGGCTAGCTTAACTCTGTTGGCCATCTTATCAAAGTCAGCTCATCTGAAGTCCCATATTTTTGTCTTGGAATGGGATGATTTAGTTATAGTGGTCAAATTGAACCATACAATGTGATGGTCACTGGCTCCCAGGTGACCTTCTACTGTACCTGAAGATCTGTGATCCTTTCCCTGTTAGTCAGTACTAGATCTAGGACAGCCCTGTCTCTTGTGGATTGTTGTGCCAGTTGTTTGAGGCACTCCCATGCAGGAATCCACTATCGTCTAGTTCTGGCAGATGTTCCTGTTGGTATTGACCAATCTGTATCTGGCATGTTGAAGTCTCCATTAGCAGAACCTCCCTTTAGCTGTCATGTTTTGTATATCTTATAACAGTAATGTGTCTATGTCCTTCCCCTAGTCTGGAGGCCTGTAGACAACCCAGTTTGTATGGCTGTCCCATTTCCTGTTTCTAGGATGACCCACAGTTCTTCAGGCTCCTTATGTGTATTCTGAATTTCTGTAGCTTTGATATTTTCAGTGACATAAAGAGCCACTCCACCCTCCCTTTTTGCACCTCGGTCTCTTCTGAACAGTACATAGCCAGTCTCCCAAGTGTGGTTACTGGTGAGCCATGTTTCGCTAATGGCTACTATGTCCAGTTTAGCTTCTGTCATTGTTGCTTGCAGGTCTGGGATCTTGTTTCCCAGACTGCGAGCATTTGTGTACATGATTTTCCATTGGCCAGATTTCGGTGTGTTAGTTGTTGGGCGAGGTCTGGCATTTCTCCTGTTTGTCATATGGGGAGCATGACCTTTTTCCTTACCTGATGATGCAAATGAACTACAAACATGCTGAACTTCCATTTGATCACTAGCTGAGGGGGGAGAGGTCTTCTTCCCATATGCAGGTGGCAGCTCCTCTTCTTACTCCCCCCTAGCTGGAGCTGCATGAGGACCTGGCATCTATGATATGGATGATGCCCTCCTCCATCCCAGTGGTAGCCAAGAAGGCAGACCGCACGTATCGGACACCAGAGGGGGAAGGACCACCTGAGTACCCAACCCAAGGCGGACTCAGTGGTTGTTGCTGCAGCCCATGACCGGTCTTCCAAGTCATAGTACATGATCACCTCTCCTCCTGATAAGCAGTCTAGACAGCTGGACCAATTTGGAAGGACATTTTACACCTCTTCCATATTGGCCATGAGGGCTCTAAATTATGTGTGCCACATGTTGGTCTACCAAACATCACTGTTTGCCCAGTTGGAACCAGCCACAGAGGCTCTCCTGGACTCAGAGCCAAAGTCCATCCTAGCGGACTCCATCTGATCCGCCAAGGTGGCTTGCAGGCATTCCCTCAGGGCCACATGTCACGATGCTTGTGGATGCCTCAGCTTGAGAAGCTGCTACAGCCATCAGCCTCTGATAGTATATATAATATACCCTACAATCCACTGCCATTCCCTTTTTATCCCCATATCTACTTGCTTAAGTATCTATCCAATTACAACACACCTGACCAGTTTCACAATCCCAATACCTTACAGTCACTTGGGTCAAACCTGTCTGAATTATTTTGTTTTGTGGTCCAAAATCATTAGCTACCTTGCTTGTATATACATTTTTTATTACTGTACCTGTTTATTATATTTAAGTCTTTGTCTCTTTCTCTGTATTTATTTATGTATGCTACTGTACTTTATTTTGATCTTGACCTATCAGGTCCATCTTGTAAATGAGCCTAAGCTCAATGATGTCGCCCTGAATAAACAAAGATTTTGATTGATTGATTGATGCTTCTCATGGCTGAGAGTGTCAGATCTGGCTCAAGATGTCCAAGTGGCCATCAGGACCTCCTTTGGAGGCTGTGTCTTGTTTGGTGGGGCCGCTTGGGACATCATCACCGGCCTGCAGGACAAGGGCCAGGCTCACAGGTCAGTGCATACCATGTACCAACCAAAGTACCAGGCAAAGAAGCCCTTTCATCAGCAAGGTAAAAGGCAGATGAAACAGCAGCAGATGGCCAGACGTCAGCCCAAATGTCGGGCTCCTTTGGCCGCAGTCACCCCTCCAGCAAAGGCCCAGAGAGCTTCCGGTGCAGCTCAATCAAACCCCCCCACCTGACTCGTGGTCTGCCCTCCCTCCTCAGGATATGCTGGAGGAACCAGTGGGTGGAAGATTCTCAAGTCACCTGCCAGGGTGGAGGGCTGTGATTACCGACCTATGGGTTCTTCAGCTCATACAGCAAGGCCACATGCTGGAGTTTCTGGAGAAACCCCTAGACAGACCTCCAGTACAGTCACACTATCTGAAGGCGCACATCCCTCTTCTTTGAGAGGAAATCTGGGCTGTGTTATAGAAACAGGCAATAGAGTCAGTTCTGTTCCACCAGTAAGGAAAGGGGTATTATTCCCACTTCTTCCTAGTTCCCAAAAAGATGGGAGATCTGCATCCCATTCTTGATCGCAGTGCTCTAAACCTGTACATAGAGTACGAAAGGTTTCGAATGCTGACCCTCCCAGGTCTGCTGCCCCTCCTGCACAAGGGACAGTGGCTCTGTGCTCTGGATATGCAGGATGCCTACCTGCATATTCTGATTTTCCAGGCTCACCGTCGCTACCTCCAGTTTGCCTTTCAGGGGGAACATTACCAGTTCAAGGTCCTTCCTTTTGGCATGTCTTCAGCACCTCAGGTTTTCTCCAAGTGCCTAGCAGTGGTAGCAGCAGCCCTGAGGTGTCAGGGTCACTGTGTGTTTCCCTACCTCGACAACTGTCTTCTGTCAGCCCCGTTGAGGGAGCAGCTGGAACTCTCCCTTTCAGCTACCCTGGATCTTTTTACACAAGTTGGGGTAACTGTGAACTTTCCAAAGTCCCAAGTTGCTCCTTCACAGCAACTCCAATTTATTGGAGCAGTGTTGGATACTATACAGGGTACGGCTTTCCTTCCTCTAGGCAGGGAAGACACTTTGCAGAGGCAGGCCAGTCTGGTGGCCAAGGGTGCCGGAAGATGGTAAAAGCTGAGGGGGCTGAGAATCAAAAGGGCACTTATGAGGGTACAAAGGGCACTTTTTCTATAGAAATACAAAGTGGAGTGCTACCGCCCCTTTCACCCCCTGTTCCGGCACCTATGAATAAAACAGCAAAGGACTCAGAAGGATTCAATCTTGGGTATGGAGGTCAAATTATAAGACCATTAATAAATGCAATAAAGGCAACATACTCTTGCTCAACTTTTATATGGCATAGAAGTCTGGAAGAGTAATGCAGTGGATAAGCTGACTAGCTCCATGTTTAAATTATTAAGGAAAACTCTGTGAGTGGGCCCTACATGCTCAGCTGTATATACAGTATTACAGCAGAGCTAGACAGTAATAACATAAATGCCCTGGTACATACTAAAAAAATCGTTTTTGGTTAAGGCTAACTCATTTACCCTGCAATAAGTTATCCTCTCAATGCTTAGAAGACAAAAGAAAATGGCATGTGATGGGATATATTAATAGGAAGTTCTGGTACATTAATATCATACAACTTCTATGGGAATATAAATTACTAAACTTTAAAACACTGGTTGAAAATGGAATATCTATTAGTATTAAATATAAAAAAATATAACTAAGAAAATACAAAATATCTGGAATCAAAAGGATTTCAGTTCTATACAAAAATCTAATTTCTCCAGATGGTATTCAAAAATATAATTTCAGTTTTGGTTATAAACCATACCTTGATGGATTAACAGATGCAGATCTTCAAAGGAATTTCATAAAATACATATTTGAAAGATTCCCTAATAATATACTTCTGACGAGATATAGTAAATTATCGAAAAAACAGGAACAGCGTACCTGTGCGGAGGGGGGCACTGAGGATCTTAATCATGTATTGTGGACATGCCCATAGTATTCTATGGAAAGGGTACACTGGTTAAAAATCTTTCTAGACCCCAGATATCCTGTAAGTAATTATTAACTACTATCCTAATTCACTCTGCAGATGCCTGGGCAATAACTAGAATTTAAAAATATTTCAGTGTAATATACAAAAAAAACGAATTTTATTGTAAAGCAAGTTGAGAGTATACTCTTTTACAACTGCATCCAACATTTAACAATAAATAGACAAGCATTTATAGACAAATTACATTAACATATAAGTACAAACAAATAATTTGACATAGTTCAGTTAAAACAATTGCACTTATGAGCTGTAATTTTAATATGACAGTTCTTAAAACATGAGATTGATATTAAAAAAAGGAAAAAAATTATGGCAAATCAACATCAGTCATAAAGACTTTCACTTGTATCTAATGTAGTACCCAGCCTAGGGAAAGAAGCTATGATATGTTATCAGCCATCCATTTCTCTACTAAACAGCAGTTGTATATAATCTTGTTTTTAACTATTTAGTGTGGCTATTATTGTCTATGACTATATGTCTATGTATTTATTGTATTTTTGTATACATTGTATGTGAATAGCTTTTTCTAAGCAAGCTCAACAATAAAAGACTGATTGATGGAAATTAAAGTCATGCTCCAGGGGGAGGGGGAGAAAGGCATTGCAGAATGTTAACGGTAAGGAGGGGCCTACTAAACCAAACCTTCTGACTCTGGTGCAAGGCCCACCATAAAAAGATTAAATGTGGGGGCACAGTGTTGTGCTGTTTACTGTCAGAAACATGACAACATCATCCTAATACACCTACATTATGAATCTAGAACAGCTAATATTCAGCCAGTATCCTCAACTGAGGAGATTCTTAAAACTGTGAACGCGGTCATCTGTAATGGCTGAGCCATTCATTACAAAATTAGCCAGCTCTTTTGGCAATATATGAGAAAACTAAAAATAAACTGAGCCTTAATCCAAGGATGTCAGAAATACATTTTTGTCAAAAACTACGTGATGATTTTCCCTCAACTAACAAACACTGCTACTTTAAATAGTGTTACATTTAAAGTGATAGTAGTGCTAAGTGCATATAACAATATGAATACAACATAAAAAGCTAAAGTTAAAAAAGTGCTACAAAATAGGGGTCCCATGATAGCAGAGCAAAAACGCTAACAATCATGTATTCAGTATGCATCTATGCTATATGTAGCGCAAACATATGGTCCTGTAAATAGCGTTGACATCTCATCATAAGCTCATATACCTAACAACAGAACTGACAAAATAATTTACTGTGTGCCATTTTTGCTGATGAAATAGTTTTTGTAAATCCACTTACATGAATATCACATAAACAATGGAGGAATAAATGTGAACAGCATTTTACTGATGCGTGAAAGGCAGGAGGACTACACCGCGTTCATGCCAGGGGGAGGTATGGAGAGAAAGCGGAAAAAAAAGTAAAAACTAAAGCAATACAGAAAAAAAGGTGGGACTTCACTATATAATAATGTGTGAACAAGGAGCTCAGAGCTTTCCCTTTAGCTCCCAAAACACAGACACGCACAGACACGTACAGTATAAAGACTGAGAATAAATAGATACAAAAAGTATTAGATAAAATATAACATTTCAAAATGGCAAAAAGTCCACCACTGTAGTACAAATAGGGATTAACTACACTGATACTCCTGTCAGAAACACACGAGAGAGCATGCATTTTTTCCTACACAACAGCTAGCATAAAACTACTTGCTTGACTATCTCATACCTGAATAATTCTGATGCAGGAATACATTTTAACTATCTAGCACCTAGCAAGGCTCAACCTATAGTCATTTGCGAATAGAAGCTCAAAGCTTTCCTTGCAGCCCACAAACACAGATGCACACTGTACAAAGAAGAAATGATTAAAAATAGATCAATGGGGGAGGCGCTAATGAGCAGCTAACTGGGAAGACGTGTCTCCCGCTTGCTCCGCTGTGGTAACCAGTAATTAAACATTAAAATACGGAGTTTCTCACCCTGGAGTGAAAAGAACGGCAGTATTAGGTGGCAGAAAGAACCATGGATGAATATCTAACACCCATGCCCTCTAAAAGTCAGAGAACAACTGGGAAGACCGGTAAAAAGGGGATGGCGAGCTCTGGAGAAGAGAATACAGGCCTGGTCTCGCTCTCTGCGGCAGAGGTGGCGGCCTTGGGGAAGGAACTGACGGGGCAGGTAATTGCAGCCCTGGAACCATGGCTCGTCAAGTTAGAGGATAAATTGGAAGGTAAGGTACAAGAGGTGTTGGAACAGCAGTCGCACCAGAGCTCTCGGTTAGCAGAAGTGGAGGAAAGGATTTCCAGGCTGGAGGACGAGGTACTAATGGTCCCAGGGCAAGTTCGGGCACTGCAAAGAGAATTAGAGGAGTTCAAAGAGGCCTACGACTACCAAGAAAATTATCATCGTGAGGCTGAATTTATGCCTCAGAGGGCTCCCTGAGGGATTAGAAGGGATGATGCCTTAGACTTTTACAGCAGGGTACTACCCAGGTTATTGGGCCTGAAGTTGAAAAATGGCAGGGTTAAGTTGGAGCGGGCTCATCGGGTGGTTATGCTGTGGCCCCCTGCGGATCAGCCCCCACGCCAGATCATCATGCGTTTTCACAATTTCCAGGATCGGGAGGCAATACTGAAGGCGTACAGGTCCCGAGGTCCTCTGAGCTTTGAAGACCACAGGCTATTCCTCTTGCAGGATTATTCGGCCCGGCTGCTTAAAAAGCGGAAAGCCTTTAATTGGTTGATGACTCAGTTAAGGAACCTCAAGGTGGAAAACTTTCTGACTTACCCCGCTACGGTCCGAATCAAACATGAAGGGGTGACCTATTCATTTTGGGAGCTTGAGAAAGCATAGGAGTTTGTGAAGGGCCTTAAAAGAAAAGTGAGCTGAGTGGTGATGAGGGAAGCATGAGGAGGCAGAAAGATGATCTTAAGGAGTCTCTGTTGCCCTGGTGCTATGATGTTGTGATATTCCCTGCTAATTGGACTTTACATCGAATAAGTTTCAGAATGTTCCGGTTGGCGCCGTTGTGCTTTGTTGTTATGAGGAGGACGTCTGTAGGAGGAGGTGGATGATGGCTTACTCAGAGTTGAAAATAATTGGACTAATGGGGTGTGAGCTGTTTGGAGAATAGACTGGGATGCACGTTCTCTCCTGCCTGACTGGTGGACTATGGAAAGATTGCCAAAAGCCCTGGGGCCTGAGGGCTGCGAAAATGCAAACAGTACTGTGGCTCATAAGGTAGGAGCGGGAGGGCCTTATGCGTGTTTATATGATGGCACGGCCAGCCCCCGCGCTTCTTCTTCCGACATCGATCATGATACTGTGGGTCCGATGAAAACTGTACCTGTTGCTGTCAAGGGAGAGTTGGGAGGAGGGCATGATAATAGGGAGAAGGATAGGGAAACGAGCTCGTATTTGGTTTAGGGAAGAGGAGGGGGATGGGAGGTTCGAGGGTTGACTTGGGGTGAGAGGGGTGTGCCAGTGTGGCCGAGGGTATGTGGACTAGCCTTGGGAGGGGATTCCCATGGAGGCCCACGTTGGCTTGGGCCATCGGAGTTGTATGGGGTGTGGGGAGTGGGGGTTCGTGGAATCGGAGGGAGGACATGGAGGGATGGCTGCATTATAGGAGGGGGAATGAGCAAATACCAGAGGATGTGGCAGATGGGCCCCATCCTGGACTGGGCGAGCGAAGGCATTAGAAAATGGGATACGCCTCTGCTCGCTGGTCTGAGAAAGGGGATGGGAGGTTAGGGTCGGGGTACAATGAAAGGAATTAAAGGGCTGGAATGGAGTGAAAGAAGAAGAGTATGAAAGGTGGAGGTGGAGTGAAGTGGTAGATCAGAGTGGGCAGGTAAAGGAAGGGATAGCTGGATGGGATATAGAGGTAGTTAGGGGAGATGAAGTGTGGGGGAGGAATCCTGGGGTAAGGGTACAGATGGAGGAGATAATTCGGACCCGGGATGGAGCACGTGGAGACTCCGGGGGTGGGAAGGCTCCAGAGAGAGAGAACTGGACACCTGGTGGGATGGTGGGACATGCATCTCAGTTGTGGTGGAGAATCGCTGAACGCTTGTTATTTTTGTTCTTTAAACTTACACTTGTGCTATGTTAGCAATTAGTGTAACTGAGAGGTGGATAAGGAGAATTAATAAAAAGGATGGGAAGGGGGAGGAGGGGAGGTGGGGATGGGAGAAGTTTTGAGGGGGATAGTTATAAATGTTAAAATAGATTTTATATAGTGTTTGTTAGTAGGATATTGCCTGGTTATACTTGGAGATGGGTAGTCAGTATGCGGTAATCAGAGAAAAGATATATATATGCTTGTAGGCTTTGTGATGCCCTAGGTGCTTTCAACACAATGTCAAATGGAAATGTTCATAAAATGGAAATGCTGTGGGATGGGATGGGTGACATGATAAACTTAAATGTCATATCTTGGAATGTAAAAGGCATAGCAAGCCCAGTAAAGAGGACCGCACTCCTGACGGCTCTGAGACGTAAGGGGGCGCAGGTGGCTTTGTTTCAGGAGACTCACCTGATGGTCCTGGAGCATGCCAAGCTGGTACGAAACTGGGTTGGGAAATGTTTAGCGGCCTCCTACTCGTCCCATAAAAGAGGGTGGCAATACTCTTGCATAAGAACCTTTTATTTGAGGTGAAAAGGATAGTGAGAGACCCTAAGGAGGGTAGATATATTTTCACTACTGGGGTATGGCAAGGTGAGACACTCACGTTCGGATGTGTCTATGCGCCGGCAATATATGACCCAGATTTCTACTCCTCTTTGCTCGGCTTGCTCGTCAAAGAACAATTTCCTGGTCTCATTATGGGAGGGGATTTCAATTGGGCAATGGATGCGAGGATGGATCATTCGACAGGGAAGGGGTGGGTAACGGAGGCTATGGGCCAGTGGCAAGTCGGTATTGCAGATCTGGATATGGTGGATAGCTGGAGGGCGGCCAACCCCACTGGACGGAAGTATACGTTCTACTCTAACCTTCATAAAATGTGGTCCCGATTAGATTATATATTTCTGCCCAGGAGCTGGGTAGGGAGGATAAGGAAGATAAGTCACAGCCCCATCTTCATTTTGGATCATGCCATGGTGGTACTGAGAATCACAGGGAGAGGAGATGAGGGAGGCCCCCCAACCTGGAGGTTCCCTACATACTTGGCTAAGGACAGGCATTCAAAGAATACCTGGTAGAACAATGGAAGTTTTACGGAGAGATGAATATTACGGGTGATGTTTCTAGGGGCACTTTCTGGGAGGCGGGTAAGGCCTACATGAGAGGGGCTATAATAGCGTATGTGGGTAGGATTAAGAAGCAGAGACAGAGTAAAAGGGAAGAATTAGAAAGGCAAGTGAAAGAGCTGGAAAAACGGGTAGGAGGAGGAGAAAAGGGGGAAGCTCCGAGGTTGCTGACAATGGCGAGGGAAACCCTGAACTCTCTCCTGAGGGAGGAAGCAGGGAAGGTGTGGTTGTTCTGTCAGAGGAGGGTCTTACCTTCATAGTAAGGGGTTACGGGCATATAGAAGCTTAGAAAATGGTAATCCGCTAGTTCGGAGACGTTGGAGGCCTGGGATCATCTATGGAGCGAAAGAGGACTGGCCAGAGGGAGACTGCTTTGCTCCTAATTGTGAGAACCCTTTCTTTATCCCGGAATGGAAGATAAAGGGTTTCTAGAATGGGAAAAGGGAGGAGTGATATGTGTAGGAACTCTGCTGGAGAAGGGGAGCTAAGTGAGTTTAACAAGGTGAGAAGAGAGATAAAACTAGGGGCTTCACATTTATTCTGGTATCTCCAGGTGAAAGCGTATGTGAGGGGATTGGGCAAGGGGGGGAAATGTTGGACTGCACCCAAATAGAATAGAGCAGATGGTAAGTCAGGCTAGGAAAGATTCAAAAGGGTTTATTGGGAAAGTGGCTAAGCAAGATAAGTTGAATTTACCAGATCTGACGGGCCCCACAAAAGCCCTCTGGGAAAGAGACCTAGGCCTGCAAATTTCAGAGGAAACTGGGAGTTGATACTGGGAATGCCAGAGGGAATCATGATATGTAATAAATTTAAGGGGTCTTCTATAAATTCCTGCACAGAATTTATTGGCCGCCGGTAGCGGTGCACTGTGCGCACCCTGTGGTATCACCGAACTGTAAGAGGTGTGGCAGGGGTTTGGGCACTTTCTTCCACTGCTTCTCGACATGCCTGGTCTTGGTTAAGTTTTGGGGGAATGTAGTACAGGAGGTAAACAAAGGGATGGGGGGTCATTTGGCCCGAGAACCCTTGACTTGTCTGTTCGGGGTGGAAAAAATAGTAGGGGAAGAGGGGTGGCAACTATTACCTAGATGGACAAGAGTATTGTTCGTGTTGGCAAGGCACTGCATTCAGAATACCTGGGTTACTGGAAATGGACCCACATTGGCTGATTGGAGGAGGTTCGTCATTAGCCTTGGAGAGGTTCACGTGGGTAGCTAGAGACGGAGAGGAGAGGTTTCTGAGGGACTGTGCCCCTTTTCTGGTGACTTTGAGCATATCTGAAAACATAATGCTCCATGCACGGGTGGGATGTCTAGCCTCGGATGTTGAATGAAATTTAGGGGACACCTCCTGTGTGGGAGCATCTGTAATTAACAACCGGTTATGGTGTTCTCCTTTTTGTGACCTTGGCCTCCCTGCACATTAAGAACAGCTGCGCTCAATATTATGAAATGCAAGAATGTGGGGGGTTTGTTTGACAGTATATAGGGTCCTGAGATATGTCCGCACACTCGGCCACATTACTGTAAATAGAATAAGTGTGATGTATTAATGAAATAACCAGGTTTTTCTTTCTGTGTTTGTCTGTCTGTATTTACTTTTTGTTTACTGTGAGATGTAGTATGTATTATGTTGTCTTCTTTTTTCTGTGATGGAAAACCTTAATAAATAGAAAATTCAAAAAAATAGATAAATGCAAATGTAACCCCCGGGGGGCACTTCCCCCAGGGCTACTACCCCTGCCTGCCTCCACTGAGACAGGGTGAGGGGCCCAGATCCGTTGACGGGTGCCTCTACCCAGAGGTCGGGGTTAATGCGGTCGAGACTGCCTTGGTCACAGCCCTCTGGGTTACTGCAACCCCCCTCTTGTCCCACTAGTGGCTCACACTGGTTACCAACAATTCCTTTCACCAGTACACTTACCCCCCGGGCAGTATCTCTCAGCTCACTCCGGAGACCCCTTGTAAAGTAAGGTACAGTTAAATCACAGTCACTATGCAGCAGTTCACCAGGGATGCACAGACCAGCCAGGGTGCAGTTGCAACCCAACAATCTGATTTATTAGAGGGACGAATAACAAGGAAAGGGAAATCAGGTCAATTGGCTTATCACTATAATTATTTACCTAGGGCTCTGTGCACAGGCCTGACTCTAAGATTTGCTGTCCCTGGGTACCCAAGCCCTAACGGCTAGTCCAAACGTGGCAGTTGGTTGGGGCCCTTAACACAGATAACCATCCCAATTCTAAGCAGGTCGGCCTGGGAAGAAGGTTTAATTAGGCAGTCAGCAGTATAACAATACAACGGGAAACCACTGTTGGCACTGTCTGCACGGAGCTACCCTGAATCAATACTCACAACTCCAGCAAATAACGATTCCTTCAACACTGCCAGGGCTGAGCCTGAATTTCACCAGCCTTCTCACACATTTATATGGCAAACAACAGAGGGGTACCATACCAGGCAGCTGCTTTCAGGCCTTCACGAACTTGCAGAAGAACTCGGGCAGCAAACGGCAGCTTCAACATCATGGGTGGACCGAGCGCGATTTAGCAATTTTCTCCAGTCCTCTCAGGTTGAGCCTGGTGGGTAGCTGGGCTGGCACCAACCTCCTCCGACCGCCGCGCCCGTGGATTTAATCCAACTCGCTCGAAAGGGCAAAACTGCCGCCTCAATTTCACGCGCTTCGGCATGACCTCACCTGGCGCAGAGAGCACACTCCTTTCCTCCCTCAGCCACAACGCATCTCATCTTGGCAGCATTGAGCATTCCTCACAGATCGGGCGCTACCCGCTCCCATTGGCTGGCTGAACATGCCAGTCATTTTCTCCTGCTCTCAGTGGTGCAAGCGCCTATAGCCCATAATGCCTTTCTCAAAGGGCAAACAGTTTCCCATTGGTCAGCCGACTCTGTAGGGTCCGAGGTACTGATTGGTCCAATTCAGCAGTTCTAGACCAAAATGGAGAGACAATTGAAACAGTCTTTACTGCAAAGGAAGGCAGGTTAGAAGACTACATTATTATTATTATTTCACGTTATTTCCAGCAACAATCACATCCTCAGTAGAGCTCTCTCTGCACCACTAGCGATGGCAAAGGAGCTAGTTTTCAGCGTCCCAGGTGGGACTCGGGCATACAACCACACAGACCCCCATTTCAGTTAATTACGACTCAACAGGCAGCCCTTAAAGAGACAGCTTACAGAGGCTTTTAAAAGCGCTCACTGGCTACCCATTTAAACGGCTTTATGCCGATCACCAACCAGGCATGGAGCATGGAAACAAGCTCCGAGAAAGCTTTCAGGAACTCCCATTTGCAAGGGGGTTACACAAAATAGATAAAAAACAACCTTCCTGAAATACCAAAAGTCTACCACTGCAGTACACACACAAACTCAACAGGACTACCCACAGACAAAAATTTAAAACTGACTTGCACAGACACTCCAGCCAGTAACGCGAAATGCACGCACCGACATAGCTCAGCTTTATTCTACCCAGCCAACTGCATCTAACCCAATAAAATAAGCTACTGGTCTGGCAGCAATCACATTTAACGGCATTCATTTTTAAATGGAGAAAGGTCCCCATTTCCTAACATCTTTTTGAACTAAGTAATCTGCCCCGGTAATCTAAACAGTAAACATAAACTAATAATGTAATGATTACTACGACAGAGATTACTTACGTTGTAAGCATCCAACCCCTGCTCAACTTGGCTCCACAGAATACTGAGACTCAGATTACTGTATTTTCAAAACTGATTTTTTTATTTTTAGTTGCAGAGACCAAGAGACGTGCTACAGTATATCAAACCAGACTAATGTTCTCGTGGAGGCTTACCACAAGTGTTGCTACATCTTCTTATTGGCTAATCAGTCTGCAGAGAGACACTTTTATTTTTATTTATTTCGTTTTGTTGACGGGTAAGTGCACTAGACAAATCCTGCCTACTTTCAGGCACGACCCAGGGGAGGGGGGATACAGATGAATGCCAACTGATTTTGAACGAGATTAAGCTGTTGGTGGTATTTTTAGTGAATGAGGGAAATTTGGCCAGGACACCGGGGAAATTCCCCTACTCTTTGGAGGGGGAACCTTTGGTGGTCGGACGCAAGATGGCCACTTCTGCTCTGCCTTTGGAGGAGATGGAAGTGTCTGGGAAGGGGGAGTGGGCCTCCTCCCCCGCTCCTGAAGCACCTGAGGCTATTGGTTTGGTGGCTGAACTCCAGAATGCTTCTCTGCCTGTGGAGTTTTTTGTTTCTCCTGAGTCTGTGTGCCCTGACAGGGTTACTCCCACGGTAACTTGCCAGTCACGTTTTGATAACCTTCGGATACTTACTGAGAAGGAGCGTCTTTTGGATGAAGTGCTTTCTGCATCAGAGGAATGTTCGCGTCGTCAGACTCAGTTACAGAGCGAAATTACAGCTTTGCACTCTGTTTCCCCTGTTTTGGCACAGTCGACTTCCTGTACTTCCTGGTCGCAGCATGACGACGTTGCCTCCGGTTCTTCACTGTGTGTGCCTGCTTCCCAGTCTCTGCCTAGTTCTGCTAACTCGTCTGTCTTGGATTTGGAAGCTATTAATCAGTGAGGGGTCGTTTCGATAGCGGGTGATCCTACTACTTCTGATACGCTGCTTTCTACACTGAGGATGGGAGAGTCTGGTAATGTTTTGCAAGGCAATGAACAGCCTAATTTGTCATTGGCTTCTACGGAGAGGGAGGGTGATTTGTCTCTGGGAGCTGCTTTGGTTTTCCTCCGATGCTCTTCAGTCTCAAAGTCCCCGTGTTACTTACACCCCTGTTCGATCTAAGCGTCCCTTTATCTACCTTTGCCGGGATGGTTGGTCACGGAGAAGGCTATATCTGCTGCTGGGTGGTTATGACATTCGGATGGACAATGGGTGCCTGATCCTAATGATGAGGAGGTGAAACGTTTTCACTCTCCTATTACTGGCTCTGTGGCTTCCTCAGCTTTACGCTGTACTACTTCCAACTCTTTGCCACCTAAACTGCCTATTTTAACTGTGCCAGTGGCTAAGTCTCTCAGACCACTACTCAGTTACCTACTGAACATCTAACAACTGACACGTCTGTTCCTGGTCCTGACTTGTCTAATAAGGTCCCTCTCCCCTTTCAAACTTTCTGATTTGTTTTCAAACAAGGGTGAGCCTGCACCACACCGGAATGCTGTTCGTCTGATTTATAAGGGTGGCTTGGAAGACCTACCTGATAGACTTCATATTGCAAAAGTTTTGCTTAAAGGTTCTCTCAAATTTCTGTCTGCAGATATATATGCTCTTATACATATTGGTAACTCAAACTACGACATTAGTTTTAAAACCCTTTCAGGTTTGGAACGTTTTTGGACTACTTATCATGCTGTTAAACACTCTCCACTCTGGATACCTTTTTTGGCAGTGCCTTTGACTAAACCATCTGTTAAGTTGATTACTGTAATGTTTCGTAATGAGGGTGTTCATATTGAAGATATTCTATTTTGGTTGCGTAGAAGATGTGAAGTGTTGGATAAACCAGTACCTATTCTTGATAGTGAGAATATTTGGAATGGGGGTTGGAAAATCAGGGTAAAACTTTTTGTCATGAATGCTGGACTGCAACACCTGCCCAATAGCTTTTTTCTGGGGAAGGATAGGGGTAGTCTGTTTTATTTTGGCCAGCCTAAATCCTGTTTTAAGTGTGATTCTAGGACACATCTTATATGGTTTGTGATACTCCTCGTTGTTCACATTGTTTTGAATTTGGTGACCAGGCCTCTTAGGTGCCTCAATTTATTCAAGTGTAATTTGTGTGAACAGACAGGCCATGGCTATGCTACATGTCCTTGGGCATCCCATAATAGGGATAACTGTCCTTCTCATGAAGGCTTGATTGTTGTTGCTCAGCATCTGGTTCCGGACTCTCTACCTCCCTCTGGTGATGGTGGAGCATTACCGCAGTTACAGGTCCCCGATGTACCTTCTGTGACTACTTTGGATGTTGGTCTAGGAGAGTCCGCTTCGGGTGACTTACTGGAAAGTGTGGCCCAGCTCCCAGAGGTAGCGGTTCCCCCAGCCGCCCCTCTGTCTGCAGCTCTCATATCTTCCTGTGATAAGATGGATGTTTTGGAAATGCCCCCTCCTTCCTCCCAAGTGTTGCCTTTTAAAAAAGTTACTTCTAAGAAACGTCATAGATCCGGGAAGACTATTCCCCCTAGACATTTACCTGTGGCCTCTCTTACCAGTGATACTTCGGAGTCCTGGAAAGCTGGTAACAGTTTGCTGTTCTGGTTTCTAAGGAAGACTCAAGGAAAAAAACTCTGACCATTCCTCTAGAGCTTCTGTAGTCACAGATACCTTTTCAGAAGGAGATGATGGTGAAGTGGCGCTGGGCTGAAAGTCTTCCTAGGCGCTCTCAGCGTGAGCGTGTTTCAAAGTCCCTTGATTTTGCTTTCCTTCTGTTGGTTCTTCCTCCTCTCTCTGTATCACCTTGATTATGGCTTCTTTAACATTTACATCCATTAATATTAATAGTATCAAGAGTCACAAGAAGATGGTCACAGCCTTATCATGTTTACAACAGCTAAGCAGTGATGTGATTTGTTTACAGGATACCAGACTAAAACTTTTGTGAAGTGCAACGTGCTAGTAACCTTTGGTCTTTGGGGTTTCTTTTTGGTCTAATGGGGACTCTCTTTGTGAAGGTGTTGGGGTGTTGTTTACTAATTGGCATTGAAGGTCTCCAAAATGGTTGACATTTGTCCTGGTAGAGCTTTACTATTGGATATTAATTTTTCAAGGAGAACGATTAAGCAATTAACATTTATCCCCCACAGACCAAGGCACTTCGTGTTGCTCTTTTTAAGGACGTTCAACCCTATTTGCATACTTCGATTGGTTGTTTGGGCAGGTGATTTTAATTGTGTCATTAGTGTTGGGGATAGAGGAATGAAAAGCGTCTAAATTATTTTGTGATTCTCATAAGCTATTACACATTCTGGACACTGCCCAGCTTCGGATGCCTACCGTAGTGTTTATTCTGTGGGTGGTAATACATTTTTAAGAATGCACTATCCACTAGGATAGATTTTATTTTCTTTCTGTTGTGTTACAGGTCACCTCGGTTTCTTTACAGGTTTAGGAATTCTCTGATCATAAGTCTCTTACGGTTTGTTTGTCATGGGCTAATACTCCCGCTGTAAGAAAAATATGGGGAGGTTGAATCTCCTGACTGATGAATCTCTTCGAAAAGCTTGGAGGTCGGAATTTAGTGCCCAAATATCTGTTTTTGAACTTTATGATGACGCTGCTTCTTGGTGGGAGGATACTAAGAAGGACTGGAAGTCCTTTTTTCAAGCTTTTTCTCGTTCTAAGTCTAATTTACAGTATTTGAAGTATTTACGGCTCAGATCACAGTTGCAGAAGTTGATTTCTTTAACTGAGACTGAGGGTATTGATTATAGTGTTCAAATTAAAAATGTTAAGACCTGTATGTTAGACTATCAATATGATCGAGCCAAGTCGTTGGATCATGAACATAGATTTGGTCTTAAATTATATAAGGGTGCTTTGGATCCCTTTCAGGATTGTAAGGACCGAGTTGGTAAACGTTTAATAACTGAATTGGCTACTAACTCAGGTGAATTGGTTACGGCTCCTTCTGCTTTGTTTGAAGTTGTGGGGCGTTATTTGGGACTGCTGTATTGGAAGGATGACGAGGTACAAAGTGGCTTGTTTGATTTTGATTCCTTACAGATACCGCAGTTGTCTGAAGTTGAAAGTCAACAGTTGTTACACGAGATTTCTGAATCTGAATTACGTGATGCTATCCTGACCTTGAATGTTATTCCTCACCTGGGACGGATGGTTTGGGTGCTGGTTTTTAACCGACCTTTCAGGATGATTTGGTTCCTATTCTGACTCGGTATTCAACCAAATGTTGTCTACCAATCAGTTAGCCCCCTCAATGTATATGGCACTGGTAGTTTTGCTTTATAAAAAAGGGCTGAAGACTGATTTGAGTAATTGGAGGACGTTGAGTTTACTCAATACGGATTTAAAAATCTTGAGTAAGATTTTATTACGTAGATTGTATGCCTTCGCAGATAAATTGATAAGTCCCTACCAAACTTGTTCTATACAAGGCAGGACTCAGTATGATAATTTACTGATACTGTGAGAACTTTTTTCGGCTTCGCAGTCTGGTTCCCTAAAGGGTTATCTTTTGAGTCTGGATCAGGAAAAGGCTTTTGACCGTGTTTCTCATGTATTTCTGTTTTCTGTACTACAAGCATATGGTTTGCCTTCTGGTTTTATTGATTGGATCAAGATCTTATATCATTCAGCCTGTCTTATACCGAATGTGAATGGTTGGATTGGTGCTCCTGTGGCTGTGCAAAGAGGTGTTAGGCAGGGATGCCCCTTGAGCCCACTTTTGTATGTTTTTTTATTGATGTTTTCCTTTGTATGGTTAGCACTCATTCTGGTTTATCAGGGGTACGGCTTGTTGATAATGTCTCTCCTATTAAGATTCTTGCCTACGCGGATGATTTAGTTCTTTGTCTTTCAGATATTGCTGAAGGTTCTATAGTGGGTGATGTGTTGGATTTCTTTTCTCGTTTTTCTGGTTCTAAGATTAATTATGTGAAGTGTAGGGGTTTCCCCTTTGGTAATTCCTTTATCCCGACTAATGGTACCATTGCTGGTGTTACCGTTTCCAAGGATCCCATCACTATATTGGGTGTTGAATTTAGTGATGGTGACATGCAGTCGGAAAATTGGTCTCGTATATTGGGTACTGCTCAGTCAATGGTTGCTAGATGGAAGGGTAAACAGATAGCTAAACGGAAGCAAGTCTTGCTTATTAAAACTTTGATGGTGCCTTTATTTTTGTATGTGAGTTATGTATTTCTGCCTCCGGTTTCTCTCTTCACTGCCCTATATAGTGGTTTTTCAAGCTTTCTGGGGGAGCAGACTGAATCCCAATAAATGGGGATACACTTATAGAAGTATCCGACAAGGTGGGGTAGGTATGGTCCATCCGGTGGCGTTTTTTATTAGTATTTTTATTTCCCACAATTTCAGTCCTTTATTGTGCCCCGGTTGGAAGATTTCGTTCCCTTATGTTAGGCGGTGGTTTTTGATAGGTTTACCCCTTTGGAGACTAGGTAAGGCAAATTTCTTTGCTCGCCTTTCCCTGTTTCCCATATATGGTAAGGAAATTTTTCATCATTTATTGAAATGGAAGATTTCTATTTCTAACTTGGAAACGATGAATAGAAAACAGTTGTATAGTAGCACTGTTTCTTCTGATTTTTCTGATGCTTTGGTTTTCCCTGATTGTCCTCCTCAGTCTCAAGAACAAGTTCTTTTGTTGCTCTCTCATAGACGTTTGCCTGACTTTATTTGGGATAGTGCTTAGTTAAGTTCTTATGGTCGTTTACCAGTGGGTAATACACATAAGTATAAACAGCTTAGTGATAGGTACTGTACACGTGTGACATGTGTCTCCGTGTTGGAAACGCAAGAACATCTTTTTTTACGCTGTCCCTATATTAAGAAATTTTGGGCCTCCTTAGCGGTGCAATGGAATGAGCCTTTGTTCCGGACTATTTCCTATGGTACACTTATGTATGGAACACATGGGGGTGAATGGTCCAGGTATCCTGTAGACACTTTGCTGTTGGTTTTTTTTGTTCTTCATTTTATATATGGCAATCAAGATGTTTTTGGTCAACTCAGCAACGTATTGTCTCCTTTGAAGAACTCCTTTCTAATATTCATGTTACTTTACAAACTATTTATGATAACGATTTACGTATCTATGGTCGGGTGAAATGTTCATTTTGTGGCTTCATTGTGCAACATATGCAGGGATGTTGATTTTCTTCTGTTGTTTTTGTTATTTTCTAGTTACTTACTGTTCTGTTTGTATATGATTGTTTTCTGTACCAGTTGATTTACCTGTTTGGATTCCACCTTTTCAATAAAAATTCCCCTACTCTTTTCGATAAGTGCCATGGGATCTTTAACATCCTCCTGAACTACCACCAATCCAGGTAGATGGGACCTTGGTTTAACGTCTCATCCGAAAGACGGCACCTCAGAAGTGCAGCACCCCTCTCATGCTGCACTACAGTGTCAGTACTGGGATATTAACCCAAGTGCCAGATGTGGGAACTGAACCCACAGCCCTATGATCTCCTGGCCTCATTACCCCACATTTACACACTGCTGCCCTTGCTCTGCCATGGCCTGATCAGTCAGCTGGCTTATGGGTTAGGATAATGGCTAAGTGACTAGGTGCTAAGTAGCATTCCTCCTCCCGAAGTCCCATAACAAAGGGAGATGAGACAGAATCTGAGATGTGTTAAGCTGCCTAGCCGAGCTGCTTGAATTTGAATAGTTAAGTTCAGGAGTTGTAAAGTAGAGTTGTTATAACAACGATTCTACTTTACAACTCTGCTAACTGAGGCATTTAACACAGCAGGATGTGTTTCTTTTGGGTTTTTTAGTGGCGGGCAGCGGGGGTGGCAGAACAGATTCCAGCCAGGCACTCAGTATTGTCAGCAGGCGACGGTCACAGAAAAAAATTAAAAAAAAAATGTTCAAAATTAATCACAGCTGGGACTCTTCTAGTGCATAAAAATACTGGTGGGGCTGGCACCCTCCCGCCCCGGTTCGGCACCTATGCTGGTGGCCTCCAGTAGGAAGGTTCTGGCCAGGTCAGTTCTCCGACTGTTGGGCCTTATGGTGGCAGACATCCCCACCGTGCCTTTAGCCAGGCTCCACATGTGTATTTCGCAGTGGACGCTCAGGGCACAGTGGGATCAGAGGTTGGACAACTTGGACCAGTTCCCTGGTGGTCCAGTGGTTCCCCCCTACCAGCCTGTACCCCAATCACTGTAAAAATGGCCTTATAAATTCCTTGGTGGTCCAGTGATGCCCCCTCCTTGCCCATACCCCCGATTGCCATACAAAATGGGCTGATAAATTCCCTGGTGGTCCAGTGGTTCCCCCCTTCCCACCCGTACTGTCTTTATTTTGTATTGTTTGTCTAAGTTTATCCCATTATCCTATTTGATATTTTTTTTTCCCCTTTGTTAATAATATTTTATATTCTTTCCCAGCTTTATTTAGGATTTTATGATTATCTGTTGAAGGATTAAATTTAAGTTTCCGTACTAAACTGTTAAGTTGTTTTTTTTTGTTGTAGTACAAGTACAAATGCAAATGCAAAAAAGTGCAAGATAATTCACCTGGGTAGGGGGAACTCTGGGGAGAGCTACAGAATGGGGGGGGTGCTGATTGTCACCAAAGAGGAAAGGAACCTAGGGGTATCATATCTGATGACCTGAAGATATCAAAACAGTGCGCAAAGGCTGCAGGGAGGGCCTGTGGCATGCTAGGGTGCATAGTCAGAGACATTACTAGCAGGAGATGGGAGGTGGTGATGCCACTGTATAAAACACTGGTAAGGCCTCACCTGGAGTACTGGAGACCACACATGCGTAAGGACATAGACAATGTGGAGGCTATCCAGAGAAGGGCGACAAAGATGGTGCATGACTTGCATCACAGAACATATGAGGAGAGACTAAGAGACCTCAGTATGTACTCACTGGAGGACAGGAGAGAAAGAGGGGCATGATAGAAACTTTCAAGTGAGGTGGGTAGTGCTCCCACTTCACTACGATGGAGCACCGTGTATTCCACATCCCCAAATCCGGCGTGGTGCTCCGCCACGGCCAATACACCGCTTTTAAATTTGAACACGGCGTATTGTTTCAATGGACTTCATGTTACCGTTTTGTATCACAGCCCTCCCTTAATTTTAACACAAAGTGCCATTGATTTTAATGGACTTTGCTTTGCTTCACTTCACCTGTTTATCACTGTTTGAGGTGAATTTTGCACTGATTCATGGGATGGCAGGTCACATGGGCTCTATATTGTCTTGCACAGCCTCAGTTCTGCGAAGTGTGTGTAGTGGAAAGCGGAAGACAGTTTGCTGTCAAAGCTCTGAGAATCAAACCATCGAAAAAGCTTAAAAAATCACTTTTGATCCAATTGTTTTGTTCCAAATTTAGTACATCGACTGTAGAACCCTCCAGCACTTAGCTCATCGAGTGTTGATTGTTTTTGTGTACATTTTGAACAGGGATAAATCTTAACTTTTTTTTGCACTAGCCAGCAGGGCAAGTTGATGCAGATGATTGCACTAGCCCTTAATTATTATGGTAAATTTGGATCACATGCAGGAAACAATGCAAGCAAAGCCAATAAATACTCTGATTATTGCACATTTATCCTGCTCCCACATTGCTTCCAGCTCCCCAGCAGAAATAAAAGACTGCAATGCCATCACAGTGAGCCCCCCCCATTGTTTTGTACCATAGCCTTCTCTCTTCCTCTTTCTGCCCCCCCCACACCAAACAGAGAGGGGATATCACAACAGCAAATGTTCAATCGAGCAGTCCTAGCTCTACGCACACAATAGCCACCACCACTCACAGGGCAATAAACAGAGTCAGGCAGAGAAAGACACTCTCGGTCCCCACCCTATGGTCAACTAGAGACCTGCACTTTTGAAAGTTTTTGTACAGTCTCAAGTGAGCCAGGAGCACATCTAAGATTTCTTTGAGGTGGGGGCTAGACAAACCTAAGGGGCCTGGGAAATAGAAAACTATGACACGTTTATTTGTAAAAGCATTGATTTTAATATGCTCTGCCCCAACAATAACATATTTTTCTTAAACATTGTCCTTTCATCAGCCCAGGGGAAACAGTAAACAGGCATAACACTATACTATTTCTATTTCTGTATAGGATGATCTGTGCACCCCAGGAATGCCTATTTCAAGGTTTCAAATTATGTATTTTATCAAAGTTTATTTTTGTACCATACATGATCCAAAGCTTTGTTTTTAGGCTGAAAGGACATGCTGAGTGGGATAAGGGTGGAACTGTATGGATGGTGATGGCTGGCATGGTCCATTTAGAAGAGCTGGGGACCCCCTACACTTGCCAGTAATGGCAGCTATGGATCTATGGATGGTCACTTCAGAGTCTGGTCTGCAGTAGTGTCCAGGGAAAGGACAGAGTTAAGAGATTTGGAGGGGAGAGGGAAGTTATGGTGAGGCTGGGATAAAACCCACTACCTGCAGGGCCAATCCTGTATACCTCCTCACCTTTTGTCACTGAAATGTTGGATACAAATACTCAAAATGTAGGGAAATGAGGGGCATTGGTCTTAATGATATTGGACAAATTGTTAGACATAGACACATTCAGAAAACTGGAACACAGTGACTTAACAGCACTCCACCCTTGATCACACCCTGAACACTAGCTGAAAGTCTTAACAGTGGAGTGATAATAATGACTCACATTGAGTCTTTTGTGGGATCCCTCTCTTGAACTGCCAGATAATTGCAGCTCTTAATGAGCTGTTAATCACACCTAGCCATCTGGAACATTGAGAGAGATTAGGATGAAGACTAGAGATTGCTAAAGTAGAGACATTTTTAACTTCGCTAACAGCCATGAAAATCTGCACTAGTCAAGGCGGGCTAGTAGAGAGTTAGCTGCACTAGCCCTGGTCAATTTGCACTAGTGTTTGGGCTAGTAAAACAATGTTAAGATCGACCCCTGATTTTGAATGTTAATTTAGAATATTCAGCCTGTGTACTGACAGACACTGTTGAAGTGTGCTTTGGGGGAGGGGCGTATCTGTAGCGGAGTGAGATTCACATGAGAAAGGCAGTCTTTCTAACTGTTTTGTACTAGTAGTCTGTGTTAGTATTTTTGTGTTTATGTACACACAGTAATACTTGAAGTAATTTTTGATAATTATTTTCTGTTTGTTATGGTGCAGTGAGTATTTTCATTCTGTTGAAAAGATTTGTTTATATAGTGTACTGCACTGTTAAATTTTCTGTGCATTACCTGTAGTGTGAGAGTGTGTGTGTGTGACATCAAGTCAGACACATTTTATTGTGCCACACAGTAATCGCCGCACTCTGAATCGGTTCTCCATCTGCAGTATTTTTTACTGCTTCTTTCTCTCTAGCTAGTGCACTGCTACCGCAGTGGCCCCCCTCCAACCCACAAAAGATATAATTTATTTTTCCAGTTTTAGATTTGTGTGACCACTGGTTAATGTGTTTTTGTGCCTCTGCAGCCGCATCTCTTTACAGTGTGCAATCTGTGTTTGTGCGTTTGTATCTGTTTAATGCCTAGTCTGCATCTGTAAACCACAGTTGTTTTTTGGCTTCCCATTCACCCCAAATTTCAGAAATCTCAATTTGTTGTGAATTTTCTGTGTAATCCCAAAACATGCCTGCAAAGAGACATGCATGCAAAGATGCTTCTGGCCATGGCACTGCTGCCAGTGGCAAGAGTGGCCATGGGCATGGTAGTATGCGGCAGAAGTGCATAGTTGATGCCTGTAAAGGGATTTCTCTCTGTTTTTCACAGCACAATCAGTAGCTTCAATCATGGTTGGAGATGCTGTTGTTCCCACTGGTGGTAGTGAAGTTGCTGATGGCATGAGTATTGCCACAATTTCAACCCGTGACAACAAGTTAACCGATTTCCCAAATATTGTGAAGTCTAAAGCTTAATATGTATAACTGCAAGGGGGGGGGCACGATAGAAGCTATCAAGTACCGAATGGGAATCAACAACGTACAAGAGGGTAGCATCTTTCAGAAAAAGAGATGTTCATGAACAAGGGGGCAAAATTTGAAGATAGAGGGGGACAAATCAGGGGCAATGTCAGGAACTATTTTTTCATGGAGAGGATGGTGGGTGCAAGGACAAACAAAAACTAATGATCAGTGTTATGGTGTGAGAGCAGCAGTTGAAGCATGCCCATTATTTGGAGTTGGTGCACCTCCATGTGCTCCAACCGCTGCTCCGTGTTGTCAATCCAGTGGTTCACATGGTCCAGCTCACTCCACATCAGGCCCAAATCAGCATGTGTGGCAGGTAATCATGCAGGGGTGCCACTGTCACTTGCAGGTTGTGGAGCAGCCGCTTGCTCCATGGCCCACTCCCGCTTGACACCACATGCAGGTGGAGGCCGTGCTGCCACCTGTTTTCTTGCATGGCCAGCAGGCGCATTCCTGCCCTGTTCGGCAAGCTTGGCCTGTCAATCTGCACGGTGGTGGTTGTATAGGCGGGTGTGATGACCATCTGGGCCCAGATGACTTCCCTTGGGGCCACGGCGCACCACCTCACCACACAGATTGCACTTCACTACACTGATGTCCGCAGGCAGTGTAGTGAAGAACTGCTACACTAATGAGCTGAGGGGTGGCCCCAGATGTTGTTGCCAGCTGCTGCAGGTGCTCAATTGTGGCCGGGGGTTGGGAAAACTGCTGTGGCTCCTCCCTCACTTCCTGCTGAGCTACTGGCGCAGGGGCCATGGCAAGTGGTGGCACTGGTGGGGGGACACTGGTGGGTGCCACTGGAGGTGACGCTTCCATGGCACCACTACCTCCTGCTTCAGGGAGGGGACCACTAGCCTGGAAGGTGCTCCAGTTCAGATGCGGGGTTCATGTTTTTTTGCTGTCTGTCTCCTCTCAAAGCGGGGTTTATATTTTTGCTATCTCTCTGTCTCCTCTCAAACACAACTCTTTCTCCCACACTAGGTAAGGTGAAAGTGAAAGTCTTTCACTCTCTTGCATGATTAAATTCCTGCCTGAAGCATGTGACCTTCAGACTATTAGCCATGTGATCTGTGGGCTGTTACAATGCTCATGCACTCTGCCTTTAAAAGAAAATGAAGCAAAGTAACATGGACTCATCATAACATGAAGTCATTATGATGTGAAGTGGTGAAGTACTGCATTTCAGTGGGCACGTTGCGTAGCTATATGTCAAGGCGGAGTGGGCCATTTCGTCTCTACTATGCTAGCAAAGTTACACTTCACTGCATCTCTACTTTCAAGTACCTCAAGGGCATAAAAAAGGTGCAGGTGGGGGATCTTTTCCAATGTAGAAAAGATATCAGAACGTGGGGACACGATGTGAAAATGGGGGGGGGGGGTAGATTAAGAGGTAACGTGAGAATGTTTTTCTACACAGAGAGGGTGGTGGACACTTGGAACAGTCTGCCACAAGAGGTGGTGGGGGCAAGCACAGTGGAGGAGTTTAAACATGCCTGGGACAGGCACAAAGGAACACTGGGTGGGAAGGGAGTGATGAAAAGCCATTGATCACTTAGGGTCAGTGACTGCATACAAGTATAGGGCTTATGGGCAGACTAGATGGGCCTAGCGGTCCTTATCTGCTGAACATTTCTATGTATCCATGTACTGTTAAACCATGTGCATTTTTAGTACTATTAGATTTTTTCCGAAACAGACAAGGTCTGATATAATCAGCTATTTGTTGCCATTTGTCAATGGTTGTCAATTCCTTCATGGATGTTAATTTATTCAGAATGTCCTCTCTCAGGTCTGTAATTAGACAGTCATATAAAATGTTAAGTTATTTTGTACATTATTCTGCCATCTGATCCTATGGAGGCCCAGAAATTCTTCATTTTGTTGTCCCTGCATATTATAATTTAAAAAGTATTGAATATTAGCTGTAACTAATTTCTAACGGGTGATGAGCAGATCCTGAACACTCCCTTACTGTTAGAGATAGTAAGGACTTCATTGCTTCAATATTAGCCCGCACTTGATCTATTAATGATAAGCCCATTGGTCCATAAAATGTTTGTGCTCCTTCATAGTCACCCTTGATTCTTCCATTCAGTATAGCACAGCCTTCTTGCATCACAGATTGTAAAAGAAGTTTACCTTGCTTATTAGTTTTCTGATCTTTAGCTCTCCCTTCAGACGTTATGTTTGGATTAATCTGAGCAAGGCAATCAAAAATTTTGTGTTGTAAGTTTTCCCTGAGGTCTTCTTGTAGGATTCTAGTGTTGAAGTCCCCCAATATCACTAAAGGACATATTTCATATTTTTCAGCAAGTGTTTCAACATAGTTTGTAAATTCTGAACATTCAAGGCTTACTGTAGTTTTTTTTGGATACAAGTGTTAATTATAATTATCCTGAACTCATTAGTTTCTAATAGAAGTAGAAGTATAGTTTTAAATAGAGTAGCTAATATTGTAACTGTCATATTTAAAACTGTTTCTATATATGTGGCTATGCCAGCTAAATATCTGCCTCTTTTTGTTGATTTAATTGCTGGCAAAGCATAGCCAGTGTAACCAGGGATCATAGGAGGTTCCCCCTTCTATACACCACGTTTCCTGCAGACATATAATATTATGATCAATTAAGAAGCCCTTACATTCAGAATCCGCTTGTTTTTTGTACCAGTCTCTCTATATTCCAAGGTAAGATCATTAAAGCTTTCCCAGTATAAATGTTTTGATAGTTATTGATTGTCATTCAGTATTTACTGTTGATATTGGGTTAAATCTATTTACTGTAGTTATTTGGTGTACGCTCTCATTACCATTAAAATTTTTTATCGAGTTCACACCTGTTACGTATATTCCTATACTGTCCAAAAATGGAGTCACTTCTTGTATTGCAGTTGCTATTTGCGGGGTTCTAAATGTAACATCTATTGATACCTGCAAATCAGGGTGGCACTTCAGCCTCTCTTTGAACTGCCCAGACAACACATCAATCCATCAGACTTGCAGACATGGATACGACACCCTAAAGGCCTGACAGGTCAAATATATGCAAAGCTTAGGGACTCCCTTCCCTCCCAATCAGAGGATTCTAAGAAAAGGTGGGAAAAAATGCTCCAGTGTGACATCTCCAACACCCAATGGGGCCAGGCTTGTAAAGACACTTACAAGTGGCTCCAAGATGCCCGATCCCACCAGATCCAGACCCTCTGGAAAGGAATACACTCCACAGCATCTAGGGTGCTCCACAAGCAAGTCCTTCAGAACCCCCTGTTCTTCATTCTGGGAATCTGGTTTGACCGCCCACTGTTGACCCCACACGAATACAGATGGCTAGCCCTGCTGGCTCCCCAGACCAAAAGAGCTATGCTCTGCAAGTGGAGAACCTCACTGACCCTCACACTTGAAGAGGTACTGGCCTCTTTCTCCACCTTGGCTAGACTGGATAGGATCTCACATCTCCAAATCTATCAAATGGCCAAATTCCAGTTGTGTTGGGGCCCCCTACCTAAGATATGTCAACCCCCTGGACGGGATCGGCTGAACCCACACATTTCCAGCCGGAAGCAGCATGGTCTCCAACTAAGAAGTGTGCCTGATGGCTCGACATAGGTCCTACCTACTCCCTGAAGGAAGTGAGTTTTGAGGTTGGACTTTGGAACCCAGGCTCAATTATTGGAAATCCCTCTACTATGCTATTTCTTCATCATATAGTTTTGTAACTTGTCTTACATTGTGAGGATACACTTCTCCCCCCACACCCTCCCTGGCCATAGGATGTATACCTGTAAAATTAATACACCATGTTGGGCTTCAAGTGTAGATTCTTTGTGTATAGGTCTATTCTTTTCTAGAGCATTTGCCGCTGGACCTCACAGAGCGTATTCACATGTATTTGGATCACTCCTGAAGCCTTGAAGAGTCATGAACCATACCTCTAAGGATAAGAGTGTCTATGTCCCGCTCTACAGATGGTCCAGAGAGACTCTTGAGGGGTGAATAACAATGTACAGCACTTATTTACTTCTTGAGTATTGCCTCCTTGAGACTGCCTCCTAGTTATCCTTTCCTCTCCCCGCAGGGGGAAGGGGAGTAGAATACCCAAGCCTATAACCTGTCACCAGAATATGACTGAAGCCTTATACACTGGTTGTTGTTGATTGCACACTGTTACTCTGTGCAGAAAGTTGTTTGTTTAACCTTCCCTTACTTTCTCCTCAGATCCTCCTTTCCCTCCCAACCCCTTTTGACTCCTCCCCCCAAAAATTATGTATTTGCTCAGTTACTTATTCAATGGGGATGTTACCATCCTGTTGATGTATGTACATTTTTTGAAAAATAAAACATTTGCAACAACAAATATTACATCTACGGTATTTGTGGATATGATGTTAGTGCCTCATTGGATAGGGATGAATACAATGAACAATTGTGGGTACAAGGGGGGATTCTGGAGCAAAATGGCTGAAGGAGTTGCAGAGTGTGTCGAGTCTGGCAAGGGAAATGGAAGGGGTGGTGCCATAGAACACATCCACATAGCTGAAGACGGGGCATCATTTTGGTAACAACTTCCTTGCAGACATTTCAACATCTGGCACTTGGTTTAATATCCCAGTACTGACACTGTAGTGCAGCATGAGAGGGGTGCTGCACTTCTGAGGTGCCGTCTTTCGGATGAGACATTAAATCGAGGTTCCATCTGCCTGGACTGGTGGTAGTTCAGGTGGATGTTAAAGATCCCATGGCACTTATCGAAAAGAGTAGGGGACTTTTTATTAACAGAACTTCTAAACAGAACAAATTAAGGAAAACAATGTTAATTCACAATGTTTACAAAAAGGATTTGCTAACAAAAAGAAACCATAGAAATGTTTAAAGAGAAAACCAAAAATAAAGAAAACCAATACAAAAAAACACAAGGTTGAGTATTACATCATACTAGAAAAGAAAAAAGGAAAACAAAATTACAAAAGAAATTGTGAATTTATGTGACAGGAACATCATTGTCTGTTACTCATGACAAATTTCTCCAATTCATCCTTAAGAGAGCAAAGTTATATATTCCAGCTTCATATTTATAAACAGTAGAAAATTCTGAGTGAATTTTCTGCAATAGTTCCATATAAGAAAGATCCTTCTGCTGTAAGGTAAAAAGACACCTACTTTGCCCAATTAACCACTTAAATACTGCAAAAAGAACATGCGGAGTACTAATATCCCATTTGCTCCAATCCGGAGTATATGAACCATATATCAGAATTTCATAAGTGACATGTTCAAATACCAGTTCTTTTCAAACATTAGCAACATAACCCCAAAAATTAGAAATATATGGACCTAAGAAATATAAATGCTGCATAGTTTTGAGTGCTTGAGAGCAACCAGGACGAGAACAATTGCATCCCTGTATCTGTTTATGAAATTGATTACCCTTAACATTGAGCTTCTCATGACCACACAACCAAGTAACATCTCGTAATTTAGGGGCATACGCTTATTAGCTATTAAATCCTGTAGGGATAAAAGCTGCGCATCTGGACATTTTGTAAAGGTAACTTGTTCAGAAAATTGCGAGTCAAGATCAGATTGATATAAAAAAATTGTTATGTTTAGAGAGTAACCAATCACTAGGTATATTCCACCATTGCAATTTAACAAAAATCTCTCGCTGATAGGGACACACAACAGCTGTCATGCTAAGACTGCCTAAACGGCCATCCACCCAATCTTGATACCAAGTCCCTGTCGCTTGCTGAAAGAGACCTATCCATAATTTAGGGAGATGTTTTAACAATGGTGGGAAATTAGAAAAAAAGAATTGACAATAAAAAAACAGTAAGGGATTTACCATATTCAAACTTCCCTGAGAAACAGGTAAGTAAAGAATATTGTGTTTAATAGGATTGAGGTGGCTACCGCAGACAGCCTGAAAAAAAATAAATAAATAAAGTTGCTTCTCTTTGCTTAGGTGGGGGAGAAATATTGCTCAAAAATGAAAACAGAGGTAGCAAGTACGTCCGTATCATATAGATATGTTTAATCTTTGAAAACTGCCATTTATTCCAGTTCTGCACCATAACTCTACCTTTCTCAAACTGGATATCCCAATTGCAAACAGCAGGAGTAGGGGAACCGAAAACAATACCCAAAATTCGTATGGGGTTTAACGTAAAACTTATATCAGGTACATAAACCTGGGCAAGAGTACCTCCACTCAAAACATACCCAAGGCATTTGGCTTTATTTAAAGATGTACCAGAAAGGGAGCCAAGAAATCACACATTTTAACAGCCATGTGAACTGAAGAAACAGTAGAAGTGCAGATACAAATGTCATCTGCACAGGCAAGGGCCGAAAAAGGAATTAACACTCCTGGAACTGCAATAGGTGGTATTAATTTATTCAAAGTACGTAACAATGGATCTATGCTAAAAACATATAATAAAGGGCTAGCTGGGCAACCCTGCCTGACTCCCGTTTTTACCAGAAGCATAGGCCCAAGATGTCCATTAACCAGTGGAGGCACTGTAGCAGATTTATAGAGCTTTCGCAGCCAAGAAATAAAAATAGAAGGAATGCCATAATGTTGTAAAGCAATAGTTCTCAAACTTTGTCATAGTGAGCCTCCCCTAAGCCATGGAAAAGATCTTGAGCCTCCCCCAAAAAACTGAAATATTTTTGGGCCTCCCCATAGTAAAATAGATTACTTTTCACAGTACATCGGGAATAAATTGAAACCTCATTGCATAGCTGGCTCTCATATTATTAAGCTTATTGTAACCCCCAAACAGGACAATCTACTTGCTCCAATATTTTGACTCTCCAACCATTGTTACCCCTTACTGTCATGGGTCAGACTGCTTTTTCTGTTTCCCCTCTAACTGGAATAACCTTCCTGCCGACCTCTGCCTCTCTCCCTCTCACCCAGCTCTTAAGCAACTTCTCAGGGATAATTTTGCTCCCTCCTGCTCTTATTCCTAGTACCTGTATGGTTAACACTTGTATTTGGACAGTTCTGCTGCCAGTCTAATTGATCAATTGTTCCTCGCATTGTTAGTACATTGCTCTTAATTTGTTTGCACTTTTATTAATTTTGTATTGCTTGAGTGTTTTGCAGTTACATTTGGAATTGTATTATCTCACTACCCTTCCCTGGGTACACCTGAAATAAGCCATGGCTCAGTGTACAGTACCTTCCCTGGTCACCGACTTGTGACTAAATACATATATTCACCTACTATTATCCTCTTTCAGTTTGCCTTATCCCTTCACACAAAATCTATAAAACTCAAAATTGAAATACAGTACATTTTCAGACTTGTTTGAGCCTCCCCTGGAACAGGTTGGGGCCTCCCCAAGGAGGCTGGCATCACCATTTGAGAACCCCTGTTGTAAAGTAAGCCATAAAAATTCATGATTTACAGAATCAAAAGCCCCCTTTTGGTCTAAGGACAAAACAAACCCAATTAGCCCAACCGTGTGAGATCTATCAAAAAGTTCTCGCAAAAAAAGCAACTGATCAATTATGGATCTGTTTGGGATCGCACAGGATTGTGCTGGGGAAATTAAATGTTGAGATACTGCCAAAAGACGAGTATTCAGAATTTTCATTAAAATTTTTAGGTCAACATTTGATAGACTAATGGGTCTCCAATTAGAAAGGAGTTTCTTATCCCCTTTGTTACGCAGAAAAATTAAAATTCCCCCCATCATATCCGAAGGGAATTCGGAGTTCATTAGTAAGTCATTGTAAACACCAGCAAGTTCCTGAGACAATACAGTACTGATTATTTTATAAAACTCCGCAGTCAAACCATCTTTATCTGGTGCTTTTTTTGTGAGAAAGAGAATGAATGGCAACAACAACTTTGTGGGGTGTGAGGGGCTTTACTAAGCAGGATAGTATAGATGGAGGACAGTTCGGAACCGCCACATTTTGTAAATAAGCCCGAGCAGAAACTAAATCAACAGGCTGTTCTTTAAAAAGCGAAGCCGTGTATGACGTCACCTCTGACATCATATCACATTGTGAAAACTTTTCCTGACCATCTTGTCCTATAAGACTAACAAAAACCTTTTCCCCACCCTTTCTTTACTACCGAGAAAAGGACATACAGTGGCAAAATTCCCCTACGTACCAAACTTCTGTTTAAAACGTAACATTGTTGATTGATGCTTATGAAAAGGTACCATTTTTTCTTTAAGTATTTTTATTTGGGATGAAAAATCATGTTTAGTAGACTGGGCCATAGACATTATTTTCTGCATCTGCTTTCTGAGTTTTAAATAGGAAAAATAAGCTGTTTCATGCTGAGACTTCCCAAAAAATTTTAATAGTGAAATAGCATCTGTTGTATTATCTACCCACCATAAAAGGGGATCCTCATAGATCTCATATAAGACTTTCTAGCCTGCACAAAATATTGCAAATGCTGCAAAATGTCCTGATGCAGCAATAGCTGAGAGTTAAGTCTCCAGAGGCCCCTACCAAAGGAGAATGCAACTGTAGACCCAACTGATATGCATAGGGCACAATGGTTGGAAAATTCCACTAGGGTAACCCATACTGAACTCAGTGGTAAGGTTTTAGTAACAAAAAAGAAATCTATCCTGGTAGCCAAGACTCCTTTATGAAAGGTAGGAACAGTAGTTTCATGCAATCGAGTGTATGCATCAACTAAACTCGCAGTCTGAACAACCTTGGCCAAACAGAGCATATCATAAAAAATTTTAGTGGTTTTTACACCCTTACCCTTATCTTTATTGGATAAACTACAATTAAAATCACCCCCCCCCAAATAACATGAAAGGAGGTATGTAAATATGGTTGTAGAAGCTGGAACAAATCAACCCTCAAGGCTTTAGTTTGAGGCGCGTATACATTAATTGATCTAAAACATGCCCCCTGAAGTATAATATCCAGAATTAATACCCTACCCAGGACCAGATCAATTAATTTCAAAACCTTCACATCAAGCTCATGAAAAAGTATTCCTACCCCGATACATGGTTCCAGTCCTAATGACCAATAGGAAACCCCTGTATGCCACCATTTTGAAGCACTAGAGATCTCAGTGAGTGTATGTAAACATGTATCCTGTAAGAAATATACATTACAATGAAAAGACCTAAGAAAATAGCGCAGACTGTCTTAACTGATTTTTGATACTATTCACATTAAGTGAACAGAAAGCTAGTGAGGGAAGCACTCAAATAGTGGGAAAAATATTTTCACGGAAGCTTTCGTTTATTTTTCTTCCCTTTTTACGTTCGCTTGCGTGCATGCGCAAGGAACGTTTTGGGAGAGTAGCACACTTTGGAGGTGTGCCTCTCCCTTGCAATCCAGTGCTCCGTTGAGCAGGCGTGGCGGTCCTGCACCAATGGGTGAGGGAGCTCTGTATGACAGCGGTGGTCTCTGCTTCAAGAAAACCACTGCTGTCATACCGAGCAATGCGTCATCTGTCCCTCCCCTGCGTCCACGTGCTCCCCCGCGTCACGCCCACCCCCAAAGCTTTGGTGCCACGCTGGGACCCCAGCGTGGGCAACGTTGTTTGCCATCGGGGTAATCCCGCCGGCTCCACAGCCCTCCCAGTTACTTCTGCCACGCTGGGAGCCCACCCCAGCGTGGCAAACGCCCCATTTTTGCCGACGGGGTGCCCAATCCCCGTCGGCCCTCGGCCCCGCCTCCCGCGTAAGCTTGCAGACGGAGTGCCCAATTCCCCATCGGCCCTCGGCCCCCAGCTATCTTCTGCCACGCTGGGAGCCCACCCCAGCGTGGCAAGCGTCCCACGTAGTCCTTGGTTTTTTAAACCTGTAAAGAAAAACGGTCCCACGTAGTCTCCCAGTCCCCCTCCCACAACCTGCACCCACCCACCGCGCACTCCAGCCTCCCCACACCCCCCCTCACCCCATACTTACCTCCGGAGCTCGGCACGACGATCTTCGGTGGACCGGGAACACGTCTGCACTCTTCAAAGCTGACCGCGAACTGGGGAAATGCCGGTAAGCTGTATAATGGGCTAGATAGGGGTTTCAACTTTATTGCATATCTCAGGCATTTTTTGGAATTTTTGCACCAAATTTTCAACATGGGGTTTTTGGGACCCCTTCTCATGAATGATGTCACTGTCACGGCGTTATTCGGGCCTGAAGGGTGATTTTGCAGTCACTGTGCAGTCACTGCGCGAAATCACCCTTTGGGCCCAAATAATGCCATGACAGTGACATCATTCATGAGAAGGGGTCCCAAAAACCCCATGTTGAAAATTTAGTGCAAAAATTCCAAAAAATGACTGTTTTACGCGCGTGCGTTGCGCAGTTCCTACGCAGGCTCGTAAGTTCGCGAATTTTCAATATTTTCACTCCAGATTTTCAACATTGCCATTTTACCACACCTCCTTATGAGCAGTACAGCTGTCATTTTTCACATCCGGCCCAAAACGTGTTTCCGCCCAAGTAGCGCACAATGGTGCAGTCGGTGTGCGAAATCTATGTATGGGATGTATTAATAAAATCATGGTGAAACTGTTCATTAGCAGAGGTCTTAAAATGGCTATGGTGAAAATTTGGTGAAAAATTCCAAAATGACTGTTTACTTAGCACGCGCTATGCAGTTCCTCACGCACGCTCATAGGTTTCGATAATTTTCAATATTTGCACCAGATTTTCAACATTGCCATTTTACCACACCTTGTTATGAGTAGTACAGCTGTCATTTTTCACATCTCACCCAAAACGTGTTTCCGCCCATGTAGCGCACAATGGCGCAGTCGGTGTGTGAAATCAATGTATGGGACACATTAAGAAAATCACAGTGACACTGTTCATGAGCAGAGGTCTTAAAATGGCTATGTTGAAAATTTGGTGAAAAAATTCCTAAAAATGACTGTTTGATGAGCGTGCGTTGCGCAGTTCCTACGCACGCTCGTACGTTTGCGAATTTTCAATATTTGCACTGCAGATTTTCAACATTGCCATTTTACCACACCTCCTCATGAGCAGTACAGCTGTCATTTTTCACATCCTGCCGAAAACGTGTTTCCGCCCATGTAGCGCACAATGGCGCAGTCGGTGTGCAAACTCAATGTATGGGACGCATTAAGAAAATCACAGTGACACTGTTTATGAGCAGAGGTCTTAAAATGGCTGTGTTGAAAATTTGGTGACAAAATTCCTTAAAATGACTGTTTTACGAGTGTTCATTGCGCAGTTCCTATGCACGCTCGTAAGTTTACGAATTTTCAATATTTTCACTCCACATTTTCAACATTGCCATTTTACCACACCTCCTTATCAGCAGTGCAGCTGTCATTTTTCACATCTTGCCCAAAACGTGTTTCCGCCCATGTAGTGCACAATAGCACAGTCGCTGTGTGAACTCAGTGTATGGGACCAATTAAGAAAATCACAGTGTCACTGTTCATGAGCAGAGATCTTAAAATGGCTATGTTGAAAATTTGGTGAACAAATTCCTAAAAATAACTGTTTTACAAGCATGCGTTGTGCAGTTCCCACGCGGCTCGTAAGTTTGCGAATTTTCAATATTTTCACTCCAGATTTTCAACATGCCATTTTACCACACCTCCTTATGAGCAGTACAGCTGTCATTTTCACATCCTGCCCAAAATATGTTTCACTTCATGTAGTGCATAATGGCACAGTCGGTGTGCAAAATCAATGTATGGTACACAGTAAGACAATCACAGTGACACTGTTCATTAGCAGAGGTTTTAAAATGCCAATGTTGACAATTTGGTGAAAAAATTCCTGACAATGACTTTTCGTAGCGTAGCTGCACAGTTCCACACGCATCTCGTAGGTTTGCGAATTTTCAATATTTCCACCCAGATTTTCAACATTGCCATTTTACCACACTTCCTTATGAGCAGTACAGCTGTCATTTTTCACATCCTGCCCAAAACGTGTTTCCGCCTATGTAGCGCACAATGGGGGTAACAAAAAGGTCATGCTGAAAATTTATTGTGCAAATACCAGCAATCGCACAGGGCATTAGGGTAAAGCACCATACATGCCAAACACCACTGCAAATACCTGCAAGCGAACGTTCGGCATTGACAAATGCTTGTTTAGTAGCTGTGGAGGTAGATTTAAGCGGGAAAATGGGGGGTTGATCCCCTTCAGACTCTGCTTCCGAGGCTTTTTCCTAAGGGATCTACCCCAGGCTGGGAGGATTCAGATTCTGCATCAGATACATCTTGAGCAAGGAGAAGGGCATGGAAACAGTTAGCAGTGGGAGTACTAACCAATTTAGGAACTTTTGATGCGGTTGAGTATTATAGGACTTACGCCTTGTTTTTCTTGACTGAAAGAGTACCTCTTGAGGAAGCTGCTGGGGGCAGCATGGACTGGGCATCAAGAAGGGTTGTTGCCTGAGGCAAAGAGTCATCCGGTAAAGCTTTAGAGGAAATTTCCAAACGTGGGGGAGTAGTATCAAAAGGTTCTGGAGTAACAAATGAAGGCTCCGAACTAGATGGTATCAAAGGAGGGGAAACCGAAGGTGGTGTAGGTACCTTAGTGTGAGTAGCTCGTGAACGCTGCGCTATAGTAATCAGCAGTCTTTGTTCTTCGGAATCATGTGGGTCTGACTGCTGATGAGCTGCCTCTGGACAAGTGGCATAAGAATGCCCGAGTGCACTACATAAGGAACAAACCGCTATATTCCTACAGTGTTCATTCACATGCCCCAAAGAATTGCAAAGTGTACAATGTAATTGGTCACAGGCACTGCTGATGTGACCTGATTTCCCACATCTGTAGCAGGATTTGGGTTGCCCTGCATAAAAAAGAACTCCTCTATCTTGCCCCAAGAAAACACAATTTGGAAGGTGCAGTAAACCATCCTCTGCATAATGTAATATCATCATGATTCTCCAACCCCCTGTCCAGATATCCTCAGAATCAAATATTGATTCTGGGTGTCCCAATACCATGCATCTTTGTTTCAACCAGAAAATGAGATCTGTAACACTAACCCCTCATTTCTAAAAGAACAGTAACGGTTTTATGAGCAGGTTTAGTAAGTGGAAAACATCAAAAGGAGACCATAGAGGAGTTTGTCAAACATTGTGATAATTAGTCCAAAATTTGTCTAGCCCACTATTTAGCTTAAAGCTAACATCAAAAGTTTCTCCCTGAAACATGTATTAAGGCATACATTTCAGATGAAGCAAACTGCAAGCTATCTTTTAACAAAGTTTTTGCTACAAATTTCCTATCAGAAAAACATCCATCCCCTTATAAACAAAGTGAACTGCATTATGCCTTTTAGCTGAATAGTTAGAAGAACGAAAAAAAGAAGCATAAGAACGTGGTGCAGTATGTTCTAGGCCAGGTCCAAAGCCTGACGATGGGCCTGCTGGGGCTTCCTCAGAGGCCTGGTCATCTGTTCGCTCCATGGATGAGGAGGCACCAGCCAAGGAGGACGTTCCTTAGTAGAAGGCAAAACTCCTGTGGTTTAAAACCAGGTTCTGGGTTCTGTAAAAGACAGTTCAGGAGGAAGGGCTAGAGGTAAACTTGCAGTGTCCAAAGGTTGGGCCCCCATAGGGCGGGCCTGACCGACTCATGCTTTGAGTTACGGAGGTGTGGTTTTGTAGCTAGGGAAGATGGAGTCTGCAGATCTTTCCCCTTCAGATTAACCCCGGGAATAACAACTGGGGAAAACCCAGAAATCCATTTGTCAGAGTCCGGGAGCTGTGCCCAGCCCGCCGATGTCAAAGCTTTACTGACTGACCATGAAGTGTTAGCTTCCTCTACCTGGTCAGCCCAGGAGCATTTCTGTTCTGAAGCAGTTTTATTCACATTTTTTATGACCCGCTGTTTAGCAGCAAAAGAAAAAACTGTAGCGTATTGTTCGTCTAAAGTAGAAGTATAGACAGTACCTGTGACTGACTTTCCTGGGAAAAAGGACTGTAATGTTGTAGCCGTAGCTGCTGTAGCTGTGGGTTAGTTTCAGGTTTCTGCGATGTGAAAACCCTCGCTGTCAGTCTGCAATCCTTCAACTGTCACGGATACCTCTGATGATACTTCCGATTCCGCTGTTTGTCAGAAGGCAAAGACTGCACCGAATGACAGGCAGTCAAATCCGTTTGGTGTTTTGCAGGAAAAACTGAAGTTGGCAAAGAACGCACAACCTTACTTGTTTGCAGGGCTGAAGTATCCATTAAACCTTCTGTTTCGGCATATAAGCCCAGCTCCGCGGGCGCTTCAAAAAAAATTTTTAAATCCATAGTCTCCGATGTAGAAACAGTAGTTGGCCCCATGGCCTGCAGCATGTCCTGCTGCAATGAAGGCTGCTCAGCAACTGAGCCCTCCATCCTGATGGTCAGCAAGTCCCCCTACTGGCCAATAGTAGGGGAATTTCCCCAGTGACCTGGCCAAATTTCCCTCATTCACTAAAAAAATACCACCAACAGCTTAATGTGGTTCAAGGTCAGTTGCCATTCATCTGTATCCCCCTTCCCTGAGTCATGCCTGAAAATAGGCAGGATTTGTCTAGTGCACTACCCGGTCAACAAAAAATAAATAAATAAGTAGACTTTGTTGTGATAATGGCATCAAGCTTGGGATGGAGTTTAGCAAGGACTGCATCTATGTGGGCTGAGAAGTCAAGTTTACTGTCAAGCCACATTCCAAGGTACCTGAAGGACTGAACTGCTACAAGAGGCATGCCGTCCAGAGTGGTGAAAATGGAGAATAGTGAGTCTTACCAGTTTCTGACTAGTACCAAAGGTCATGGACGCTATTTTTCAGTGTTGACTCTGAGTTGTTGGAACCACTGCAGAATGCTGTTGAAGTCCTGCTGGAGCAGATTTTCCACAGGTGGTGAAGGGACCAGAGGTGAAGATGACTGTGTCATCTGCATAACTCTGAATATGTGAGTTGTCACGGGCAGAGGGAGGTCATTCAGGAAGATGAAGAAGAGGATGGGACCCATGATGGAGCCCTGTGGGACCCCAGCCTGTACAGGAAGGGGAGGTGACAGGGCGCCTTGCAACCTGTACCGACTGTAGTTGACCCATGAAGTAGCTGTAACCAAGCAACAGTGGGAGCTGCAAGGCCAGCAGAACTCAGCTTGTCCAGGAGAAGTGGATAGAACACTGAATTGAAGATTTTGGCCAGATCAAGGAATATTGCAGCCATTAATGTACCCCTGATCGATCCCTGAGAAGACAGGATCAATGACATGCAGCAGGGGGAGGAGATGGTGGAATGCTGCTTCAAGAAACCAAACTGAAAGAGTGAGAGGAAGTTGGAGGATAAAAAGTTGAAGAATCTAGAATAGACCAGATTCTCTTGCAGCTTATAGAGGGAGGGAGGGAAGGAGGGAGATGGGACAGAAGTTGATAGGGGAGGAAGAGTCACCCCCTTTATGCAGTGGAATAACTTTAGCCAGCTTCCAGTATTGAGGAACAGCACTGAGGGAGAAGGAGAGATTGAGTTGGTGAGTAAGGGGAGCTGCAAAAGCAGGTGCTGCAAAAGCAGGTGCTGAGAGATGGAGGAGTTTGTGGCCCAGACCATCAGAACAGGACTTTGATGGGTTGAGGGATGAAAGGGCAAGCAGGATTTCCTGGATGGTGATGGGGAGAAGTGGAAACCTGGAGAAGGGTGGAGAGGAGCAGAAGAGGAAGGCGAGGAGCCAGGACAGGGAGAAGAGGGAAGGACTCAAGTTGTGATAAACTCACTGAGGTGAGCAGCAACAGAGGTAGGGTCAGACACAGGGGAATTATTAATCATGAGGATTGGGGAAGCGGACTGAGCGGGGGGTAAAAAGGGAGTGGATAGCTTTCCAGTATTTAACTGGAGAGTTAAGGTGTTTCCTGGTGGTTGGCATTGAAACAGTGTGATTTTGCTGCCTGGACAGCCTTTGTACAATTGTTCCTCAGAGTCCTGTAAGAGATGAGATCAGGTGAGGAGTAGGATAATTTGTAGAGGGTCTATGCAATGCCTCAGGACTTGTACAGATCAATGATTTCGGTGATAATCCAGGAGTTGTAGGAAGTTTTCACTCTGGATTTCCTGAGGTGGCATGCTTGTCCCTCATGGAGAAGACTTTAGAGTGAATACTGTGAGGTCATATCAATATCAGAGGCACAGACAATGGCTGACCAGTACATTGCAGTGAGGTCACTCAGTACAGCATTGATGCTTAGTGACCAAGAGACTGACCAGATATATTTTGAAAAGAGGGGCATGCCGGATTTTTCTGATGCAGAACTTCATGCAGTGGTCGCTAAATGAATCTGGCAAAATACCTGCTGCAACAATGCGGTCGGGTGGGAGGTTAGAACCAGTCCAAAAGGGCATGGTTGGTGGAGTGGGGATTGAGTCAGGTGGGTTGTGAAATAACCTGGGACAAATTAAGGGACTTGGACCTGTGAATGGTAGATTTGGAGAATGGGGAAAGTCAATTTACATTGAAATACCCAAGGAGGCTGAGCTCACCGGTGGAGGAATGAGAGGTAATGGAGGAAAGAGAGTCAACCAGAGATGGATATGAGATCTTAGGAGAGGCATGGACAACCCCTATGAATATAGTATAGGTACTGAGGAGGGGAAATGAGAGCCTGACTAGGAGAAATTCATGGGAGCACGGTATGGCCTCCCTGATGGCCACAATACATGAGAGGCTCTGGCAGACTTAAATGGCAACCCCTACTCCACATTTTTCCCTGTCCTGCCTGAAAAGATGGTAATCAGGAAGGGACAGGCTAGAGTCAGAAGCGAACAGCCAGAACTCAGAGGTACATAGGACATCAGGAGAGTGTAGTTGAACCCTGCTGGAGAGGAAGTTGAGTTTAGATGGAAGGCTCCATTGGCCCATTCAACAAGCCCCTTCCATACAATTGGAGTGGAAACTACTAGCCTCAGGTATCACAACCCCAGGATGACCCATACATGGCTGGCCTGTTGGTTTATGGCTGACAGACTGAAATGTTTCAAGTTCAGAGGCAGTGGAATGGTGGATCCACATGTCCAACTGCCTCAACTGGGTGGGGGAGCATGAAGCATATCTTTTTTTGTATTCCACCCTTTTTCCACTGTTTTGACCATCCCCACTTGTTACTAGGGCAGCTGTACAGGCTCACTGATGGCTGGAAGTGGACTGGGACCAGGACCACCATCACTCACCAGCCTCCCATCACCTGATGTGAGACTGATGTCCTGATGCTCTGTCAGCCAGACATCAGCATCTTGCATTGTATTGGTAGTAGCCATGCACACCACATTGGGAAGCAATAACCTGCCCATATGACTACCTGTCCCTAGGCCACCAGGAGGCAGACATGTAGTAACAGAGTTACCTACCCTCCCTGACTCTTACTGTACCCTCTGCTGCCTGATGTACAGTGACCACAGCTGGGGATGCGTTCCTGGGTAGTCAGTATGGTAAGCCAATGTGCTCACCACTGGACTACTGAGCAAAGAATATTTATGTAAGAACTTACCATAACAGCAGATCTTTGCAAGAATCTCTTGCAGCAGGTCACACCTATGGAACTATAAACTGCAGGTGCCAGGACAAACACAGAAACTTTTCTAGCTAGCAGTCCACAAGGGCTGCCCATACTGATGTCAGGTGACATCATTCCTCCTATATAAGCATGGGCAGCCCCATACCTCCTTAGTTATTTTCCTGTCAGAGACCCCTAACAAAGGAACTCCGCCAGGGAACTGAGGGGAGACAGAGGTTTCTGCCAGGAAGAAAGTGAAAAGGAAGGTGGTAACCATCCTGGAGAAAGATAACAAAAAGCTGACAGAGATGAGAGACAGGGGGTGGGACGATAGGACCTGCTGCAAGAGATTCTCTCAAAGATCTACTGTTAAGGTAAGTTATTACGTAACTGTTCTATCTTCTTCGAGGATATCTCTTGCAGCATGCCACACCTATGGAATAAGTCCCAAGTAGTTACAGACAGAGACAGTCTGGGTGGCTGGAGGCTATAGGCCCTACGACAGGAGGCCCTGAAGCACAGCCAGGCTCAAAGCCAGCCCTTCTAGAGGCAATGTCCAGACTGTAGCATTAGTGAAAGTGTAGGCAGTACTCAAGTTGCAGCAGCACTGATCTCTGCAGCTGAAAAAGCAACTGAAGTGGCCATGACTCTGGCTGGATTACCACTAAACAAATCAGGGAAGTTCTTACCGATTCCTATAACAACAGGTGATACAGTTGGCCAACCATGTGGGCAAACACTGCTTCAAACTGGTACGGCCGCTTCCCCAGGACAAAAGAAACAAACAGCTAGGAAGACTGACTTCAGTCCTTTGTATGGTGTGTATAGTAATGCAGAATTCTATGTACATCAAAGTATGGAGCAGTGCTTCCCTGGATTGGCATGTTCGGATAATAAATAGGCAGGTGGATGGTTTGATTTAAGGTAAACTCAGATACCACCTTAGGAAGAAACTTAGGATTCATATGCAAAGACAGCTTGTCTTTGTGGAAAATCAAATAAGGAGGCTCCACATATGAGCCTGAAGCTCAGAAATCCTTCGAGCAGAAGTAATAGCAATTAAAAATAATGCCGTCCACGACTGAAAGTGTAGCTCACATGTCATGGCAGGCTCAAAAGGAGCCCAAGCAAATTTTTTGAGTAAAAAATTCCAGTTCCAAGGCAGGACTGGATTGCGGGTGGGAGGCTTCAGATGGAGAATGCCTCTCAAAAACTAAGGGACACCTCTAGTTGAGCCACCGTACTGGCAAGCACAGGCAGATGGAATACTGAAATGGCTGACAGGTGCGCATTAATGGAGTAGTATTGCTGGCAAGAATCTGAAAGGGACAGCAAGTATTCCAGGGATCTGATTCACTGGATAAGTGAAAGGATCTCAATGATGGGAAGCCGCCCACAGAGCAAAGCGCTTCCACTTCATGGAACAAGTGGCCCTATGGATGGTTTTCCGGCAGCCTCCAGGACATCAGCTATCTTTTGGGACACCCCGAACCTAGCCATGGCTATGTCTTCAGGAGTCATGCATGGATGTGCAGTGACCTGAGGTCCAGATGGACCAGGGTGTCCTGCTCCTGTGATAGCAAGCCACTGCATAGGGGCAGGGGCAGCGGGAGGTTCCATCGCCAGGTGCTGAAGCAGGGAACCAGATCTGATCAGGCTAGAAGGGGGCAATGAGGATCAGAGTGGCTACTTCCATTTGGAGCTTGATCAGCACTCTCTGAAGTAGAAGGAAGGGAGGAGGGAGGGAAGGTGTAGAGAAACCTTCCTTTTCAGGAGCGGTACAACGCATTTCACCAGAAAACTCCAGGCCCCAGAGCAGCAGAAAAGTGGCAGTTTTGCATTGAGTAGGGATGCAAAAGGTCCAACTCTGGACAACCTCACCTGTTGAACATGCAGTACCGAGACCACACTGGTTTGGATACTTAATGATCTCCTGACAGCGACAGATCGGAGGAGCCAACATCTTGGTCCTCCTTGATCTCTCTCAGTGTTTGACACTGTGGACCGTGAGGTGTTGCTACAGCAGCCGCGGCTACTCTGTGGGCTATCTGGTACAGTTCTCAGATGGTTCCATTCTTTCCTCATGGGCAGGATGCAGAGAGTAGAGTCAGGGGTGTTTTTCTTCAGCCCCTCTCCCACTGACATGTGGGGCGCCGCAGGGTTCGGTGCTTTCTTCCATGTTGTTCACGGTGCATATGCTGCCATTGGGAGACATTATTAGGTGGTATGGGTTGAGTTTTCACTGCTATGCAGATGATATTGAACTCTACATGTTCTTTGTGCCCGAACAAAATGACAATGCTTCTGTCTTCAACAACTGCCTCTCTGAGATTCAGGACTGGATGAGTGTCAACTGGCTCAGGCTGAATCCACATAAGACTGAGGTGTTGGTTGTGGACCCAGGTCATCGGGTAGAGGGGTTATCGGCTGAGCAGCCATCCAGGCTTTGGCTAGGAGGTAACCAGCTAGTGACATCTGACCAGGTGCAGAATCTGGGCATTATATTTGATAGTGAGCTGACACTTAAGTCTCAGGTGTCAGACGTTGTCAAGATCTCATTTTACCAACTGAGGAATATCGCCCGGATAAAACACCTAGTCCCACCTGATGCTCATCCAACTCTGGTCCACACCTTGATTACTGCAATGCCCCTATACCTAGGGCTACAAGGGGTGGAACTTCACCGCCTGCAACTGACACAGAATGCAGCTGCCAGGTTGCTGACTGGCTTACCAAGATCTTGCTATGTCACACCTGTGCTTCGAGGCCTGCACTGGCTGCTGGTGCAGTGCAGGATGACCTTCAAGGTCATATTACTAATCTATAAGGCCCTACACAGACAGGGACTGCGGTACCTGCAAGATCTCCTTCATCCCTACCGCCCCCCTTTGTCCTCTCAGCTCCACCCACGAGGGATTGCTAGAGATTCCCAGGGTCCATTTGACAACCTCAGGAGCCAGATCATTTGCTTTTGTAGTCCTGACTTTGTGGAATTCTCTACCCCGTCATGTTAGAGAGTGCCCGTCCATTGAGGCCTTCAAATCTGCCTTAAAAACTTATTGATTTGATACAGCATTTTCAGATATTTAAAGTCCTGCTGTTTTATTATCTGTTTTTATGAGTATGGTTCTGCTGATAGTTGTTTTATAATTTTATGTACAACACTGGTCTTATTGGAATAGTGTTCCACAAATAGAGATTGCTTGCTACTACCAAGGTCAGCTACTCCCATTTGTGCACCCGAGACTGCGACCAGCTGAGCCCAGCTGCCAGGAAGTTTTGGATGCCTGGAACATGCATAGTCGACAGTTCTAGACCATATTCTAGAGTAGAATTTGATGGCAGATAAAGACCGCTTGGCCCACCTAGTCTGCTCCAGGTAGAGCCCAGTACCAGACCCTCAACGCTTCCCAACACCGAGGGTACGAATGGGTCCCCCCCCCCCCGGTTTGTAAATGTAGTGCACAACACTGATGCTGTCCGTCTGCACCAGCAGATGGCCTAGGGACAGGTACATCTGGAAGACTTGTAAAGCATACAGAACTGTCCACATCTCTAGGATGTTGATGTGGAGGGCAGCCTCCCATCTGGAGTACATCCCTTAAGTTTGATGGGGCCCCAGATGAGCCGCCCCTCCCCCAGCATCTGAGGTAAGAAACTGCTGAGGGGAAGGAATGAGGAAGGGAACCTCTTTCAGCAGGTTGCTGGGTTCCATCCACCATAGCAGCACTAATTAAACTGGAGGGAAGAGTAGTACTTACTGTTCCAGGTCAGCGGAGCATAGGTCCCACTGGACCCTCGATGTCCACTGAGGAATAGGCATAGGCTACCTGGCTAAAGGTACCATGACAATGGCTGTAGCCATCAGGCCCAGGGGCCTCAAGAAGGATCTGACCATGGCATATATGCTGCTTTAAAGCAGTTGGGCCTGAGTCATCAGGTGGGCTGCCGTGTCCTGCAATGGAAGCGCAAAGCCCTGAGCTATGTCCAGTAATGTCGCGATGTACTGTGGGCATTGGCAAGGGGTTAAGACTGATTTGGGCAGCTGGGTCCTGGATCCCCAGGGCACATAACAATGGCTCAGAGCATGCTAGAGACTGGAGCAGGTACTCCCAAGTCTGTGCCCTGAGTAATCAGTCATCCAAGTAAAGGAAGATATACAGCCCTCCCTCCTGAGGGCAGTTGCTACCTCCACCAAACAATGGAAGAGAAACCCAAGGTGCATAATACAAGCCAAAGGGCAGTTTTCAGCACTGGGAGAGCTCCCCTGAAAGTGAAACCTGAGGCACTGTCAGGAGGGAGCACACATCTTGACAAGTAGGGATGTATCCTGCATGGCGAAGGAGCATAACCAGCCTCCCCGATGCAGCAGTGGCAGCAGGTCATGTAGGGTCACCATCCAGAACTTCTTGTATTGGAAGCAGGAATTCAGGTGCCACAGGTCCAAGATGGGCTGCAAATTCCCTGTGGAAATAGGATCAGAAAGAGGGGAATAGAATCCTGCTAAATGGTCTGCGGGGACAGGTTTTGTGGCTCCTGGTTGCAGCAGCAAACAGAATTCCCTTCAGCAGCACTGGAATGATGCCTGGAGGATAGCCCGAATGAACCAAAGGGGAAACTGGGGCTACTTCCAAAGTTCTAAAGAATGGCCTTGGGAGAGAGCTGCAGGGTGCCTCAACAACTCCTGGGACTGCCCTCCACCTATCCGGGGAAGGGGGACTACTGCCTACCACTACCTTCAGCACTCTGCTGGAGGATGGCAACCTGCCAAAAAGCCATGCTGAGATGGCACCTGTAGCCGGAGCCAAACAACCTCCTCCAGAGGCTGTCTCAGTGATGTTGGTGGGGAGGCAGGTCAGTGGTGGCCCAGCATCTGCCCTGGAGAGAGATGTCTGGCCAGGGCCCATGGGGAGTCGACTCAGTGGCCCCTTCTGTCTAAAGATCATACTTGGAAAAGTGCTGGGCCGTGGAGGACCCTGACTGGAGAGTCATATTAGTAGTGACCAATTCTGGGGGGGGGGCCGAAGAGCGAAGCGCAACTGCTTCAGCCCGAGTCCTGAGAGAGGACCGGCCCAGGATCAAAGGGGAAGGGGATCCCTGTGTGAATGTACAGGGGTCCAATTTTCCAGCAGGCCCATCTGGAGAGGCTCCAAATCTGATATGGAGGGGGATCCCGGGGTATAGGACCCTATGGCCCAATGAGAGCACTGGAATCACGCCTGTCATCAGGCAGGAGCCTAGAATGGCACATCAGCCAGCCTGGGACAGAAGAGGTCCTGAAAGGCCAGTACCGGGTGTAGGTATTTGCATTGGTGTTTGGCATTTATGCAGGGCCCCAATTGTATCCATGTCCCTTTAGCATCCATATCCCAACAGAGTACCTCTCTGCAACTCCTATTGCATCGGGTCAACATTTCACCCTCATACTTCTTAAGTGTCTGTCTTAGGAACCCTAACACCCTAGGCATGCTCAAGGGTACCAGCCTGTGTGGAAACTGAGCAACCCGCGCTTGTAACACAGTCATTCAGTGGAATTATTTCACCAAATTTTCAACATAGGCATTTTGTCACCTCTGGTCATGAACACTGTCACTATGATTTTCTTACTGTGCACCGAACACTGATTTCCCACAGCAACCACGCTATTCCATGCCAGAAGTGTGAAAACACATTTCAGCCAGGATGTGAAAAACGACAGCTGTACTGTTCATAAGGAGGTGTGGGAAAATGCAGATCTTGAAAATCTGGAGTGAAAATCCTCGCTGAAATTTGTTTTCGTGCCCCTGAAAAATGGACCTTTGGAGCTCAGTGGGCCTACCCGGTCATCAAAATTCAATCAATAAATAAATAAATAAAATATGACAAATTGCTCTAAAAACAGTAATTTTTTTTGAATTTTTGCACTGAATTTTCAACAGAGGCATTTTAGGATGTCTGCTCATGAACAGTGTCACTGATTTTCTTACTCTTTACCGAACACGATTTCCCACAGCGACCGCGCTATTGTACACCGGAAATGCAAAAACACATTTCGGCCAGGATGTGAAAATGACAGCTGTACTGGTCATAAGGAGATGTGAGAAAATGGCAATGCTGAAAATCTGGAGTGGAAATATTATAAATTAATGAACTTACAAGTGTGCATAGAAACTGCGCAACGCACACTCGTAACACAGCCATTTTATGAACTTTCGCCACCAAATTTTCAACATAGGCATTTTAGGATCTCTGCTCATGAACAGTGTCACTGTGATTGTCTTACTCTGTAGCGAACACTGATTTCCAACAGCGACCACGCTAATTTGCACTAGAAGCACGAAAACAAATTTCAGCCAGGATGTGAAAATGAAAGCTGTACGGTTCATAAGAAGGTGTGGAATATGTTGAAAATCTGGAGTGAAAATATTACAAATTCATAAACTTATGAGTGTGCGGGAAACTGCACAATGCACACTTAGTAAAACAGTCATTTTTTGAATTTTTTCTAAATTTGTACACGGGCTTTTTGAGAGCCCACCATCATGATCGCTACAACACTGTCATTTCGTTAATCAGTCCTGAAAGACGATTCCACGCAGTGACCACAAAATCACCTTTCGGGACTGAATAATGCCATGACAGTGACGGAATTAATGAGAAGGCGTGTCAAGAACCCCATGTTGAAAATTTGGTGCCAAAAGTCAGAAAATGACCGAGATATCCACCTAAGTTGGAAAAATCTTATTTATGCCATTATACAGCTTACCGCATTTCCTCAGTTCGTGGTTGGCTTTGAAGAGAGTAGACATGTTCCCGGTCCACCAAGATCATTGCGCCAGGCTCCGGAGGTAAGTATGGGGTGAGGGGTGTGAGGAGAGGTGGGCGCAAGGTGGGCGGGGTTGGTGGGGGGCCAAGGACTCACCAAGGGACCATTTTCTTGTTTTACAGGAATAAAAAAAATTAAAAAGGACGCTTTTGGTACACTGGGGTGGGCTCCCAGCATGCCACCTAGGTGAGGGGTGTGTGTGTGGGGAGGTGGGAGCGCAGAGGGTGGGCGAGGGACTCACCAAGGGACCGTTTTCTTGTTTCACAGGAATGGGGAAAATGGACGCTGTTGGTATGCTGGGGTGAGCTCCCAGCGTGCCACCTACGTGTCTGTTGGGGGGGACTGGAGCCGGCGGGGATTGGGCACCCCCGCCAGCCATACAGTGTGGGGAGGAGCATGAGCACACTAGGGTGGACTCCCAGCACGCCAACTGCTTGTTTTTTGGGGGGGGGTCTGCAGCCGACAGGGGATTGGGCACCCCCAACGGCCACACACTGTGCTGGGGGGGTGCATGAGCTGAAGGGGATTGGGCACCCCCCCTTGGCACACAAGGTGGGGGCTGGGGAGAACAGCAAGGAGGGAGGGGGAGGGAGGACATTAGCAGAGGGAGGAAGCGGGAAGGATTCGATGCCGAGCTGTGCATGACAGCAGTTCGGCTGACATCGTATGCTAATTGCATACACACTACCACCGCTGATTGCAGCGGACCTTTTCTTAGAAGTGAAGACCAACACAGCCGAACTGCTGTCATACACAGCTCGGCATATATTGGTCCCATAGGGTCACCATCCTACACTGAGCACTGCATTGGGGAGGAGGGTCACGCACCTCCAAAAGTCATACTTGTTGCAAGACGCTCTTGCGCATGCGCATGAACGTAAAACCACATGTGTCAGTTGGGAAGGACATTAACAAGTGTTGTGCCCTGCTTGCAGAGAGACATTTAAAACCTTACCACAAACAAGTGTACCCAGCAGTTATAGAACATTTAAAAGTGTTGTGCCCTGCTTAGTTTTCAGAGATTTTTGTTACTTGATGTTGTGCCCTGCTTTTGCAGAGATTTTGAACTTTAGTGTATGTGCCTTGCTGTTGCTGATCCATGCTGGAAAAAGAGAACTGTGCCCTGCTTTATTGCAGTGTTTCACTGTGAACTCACTGCCACGTCATGTGCGGCTTTCTCCTGACTGCCGCCGCCCACCTCACCACTCCGCTGAATCCAGCCAGAAGATTGCAAGATCTGGAGCCTCTGATTGGGCTTGCAACACTGGCGTGCAGCTTTCTCCTGACTGCCGCCGCCCACCTCACCACCCGCTGAATCAGCCAGAAGATCCCAAGATCTGGAGCCCTGATCGGGCTTGCAACACTGGCGGTGCTTCCTTCTGACAGCTTTCTCCTGACCGCCGCCGCCCGCTCACCACCTCACTGAATCCAGCCAGAAGGTTGCAAGGTACGGTCCCTGAGACAGCGCACTTCATTTTTGGTGCTTGTCTTGCCACATGCCTGATTGGGTCGCGAGCACCTCGCTGTTTTAGTCACACCCCATCGAGCCTGGACTTTGCTGCAAGTTCCCTTAGTTTATTAGGGCTTTTTTCTTTTTTCCTCCAAATCCTGTTCCTCTGCTTTATATATTTAAGTACATTCCTGCTCTGTAACTTGTAGATCTTTTTAAGCTTAGCTGCTAAGTCTGTTTAATCTCTCTGTTATTTTATTGTATTTTAGTCATTTAAGCCTGACTTATTTTTGTAGCTCTGCTGTTTAAGTATTTAATCCTGCTCTCTAGTCCTACTCCTCCCTGCTGTACTCTTTGTCCCCTCCCCGTGCTATGCACTGACCTGCCCTGCCCCCAGACAATTAATCCCTTCTGTGTAATTATCTCTGTCTCTTGGGCTTTCTTCTAACCCTGCCCACTGATTTATTCCTTTCTCTCACCATTGCCTCTGCTTCCATACAGGCTAGCCCGCCTGCCCTCTGTCTCCCTGCCCCCAATCTCTACTATTTTAACCTCTACCTCTCTCCTTTCTCCCACAGATCTGGAGCCCCTGATCGGGCTTGCAACACCGGTGGTGCGGCTTTCTCCTGACTGCTGCCACCCGCCTCACCATCCCACTGAATCCAGCCAGAAGATCACAAGATATGGTTCCCAAGATAGCACAGTTTGATTTTTGGCGCTTGTCTTGCTGCATGCTCTGACTGACCGCAGCACCCCTGCTACTCCTCCGGGATTAGTCACACCTCTGAACCTTGGACTTTGCTGCAAGTTCCTATCAGGGCTTTTTTCTCCCACCCATCCATCCACCCATACCTCTCAACCTCCTGCCTCATAAATCAGGGACAAGGCTTAAAAAAAAATCAGGGACAAAGGCCCCAAATCAGGGACACATTTTAAAAAATTGGTGATATCCACTCAAGAAGCTAGCAGAGTAAGGGACTCGTTGTATAATACATTTTCTGAAGAATAAGAAGTCTGCAACTTTATTGTTTGGCATAATTTTATTCTTACAATCATCACTGTTTAGTCAGGGGAACACAGATTTTAGGAGGGACAGAGTTAAAATTTGAGGTGAAATCAGGGACATCACTGAAAATCAGGGACACTTGAGAGGTATGCATGATCCACCCCTTCCCCCGACACTATTTAAATACTCTAAGCTGTTCCTGGTGCTCCACCCACCAGTGCAGCTACCCAATCTTTTCTTTCCCACCTGCAATTGCAGCTGTGTGCCCTCCCATTGGCACTTTCCTCTTCTTCCAGTACCTCCTCCTGCTGAGGCTCCATTCTTTCAATTCTGTTTACTCCCCCCACATCTGTTTTCATTTTCCTGCTTTCCCATGGCTCCTTTCTCCTATCCCGACTCACCTCTGTACCTTCATGTCTACCCTCCATGTCTTCCCTTCTTGTCCTCCTTCTCCTCCCTCCTCAACCCCTCTCCTGCCCTTCCTTCAACCTTAACTTTATTCACCTCCTGTCACCCCTGCTCACTTTACAATGTCATCTCCTCTCCAGCCACCTCCTCTCTCTCCTCTCTCCCTATTTTCTACCCCCTTCTCTATCCACCATGGGCTACTTAGCTGCTCTTGCCTCCACTTAACTTCTATTTGATAACCCTCCCTCCCTGACCCCTTCGAAGTCCCCTCCATGTCTGCAGCATCAAAAGCAAGTCCCATGCCCCTCACCTCCACCTCCTAGTCCTACGACTGCTACTCACAGGGGACAGTGAATCAAATCCTGGCCCCTCTAGCCATGGCACCCCTCTCCCTCAAGCTCTCCCCAAAGGCTTGCAAATCTTCCATGTAAATGCACGTAGCCTTCTACTCAAACTGGATGACTTAAAAGTGTGGGTCACCCAACACTCCCCGGACATACTCTGCATTATGGAAACTGTGTCATCCTCCCATGTCCCTGACTCCCAACTGGCTTTTCCTGACTTCACCCTCTTCCATCAAGACAGAGGAAAACGTGGTGGCAGGGTGGCCATCTACTCCCGCACTTCCTTAAAATGCACCATCTCCCATTAAGAAGCTATCCCCAGCTCTCACGAATTTCTTCTAACCACTATCATCGTACCAGCATCCTCTCTCCTTTTTATTGGGGTCCTATATGCCTCCCCTAAACTTCCCCCCTCATCCCTGGTCTCCCGCATCACTACCATCTCCGCCCTCGCTAATGCTGGCAAACTCATTCTTCTGCATGATTTCAATCTCAACTGGCTCTCCCCCCCTCCACTTAACTCTTGTCAGCAGACTGAAGCGCTAAACCTCCCCCAAATGATCAAAGAGCCTACGCGTCCTAACCTTAGAACTCAGTCTTACTCACTGTTGGACTGAGTGCTCTCTACTCATCCCCATTGCATTTGCTCTGCAGCATCTTACCTGATGTGCTCAGCAACCACTGCCCTATCTACTGTATTAGGAAGTCCCATCCTCCACCCATTCCCCCAAATATATCCAGTTTCACCCACTGAAATTCCTTGATGTGCATAAACTTCTCCAGGACCTGGCACTGGCTAACTGGTGCCCCTGTCCTTTCCTTCCTCTCAGTTGACTCTGACCTCTCCACTTCAACTCTATCTTTCTGAAGATCTGGGACACCCATGCCCCCTCAAAACAGCCAGAGTCAGGTGCACCCACCATCCCTGGATAACCTCTGATATCCTAGCCAAGTGTTGAGCTCGTGATTATGCCTGGTCAGTTTCAAATCTATAGGCACCTAAGCCCATCTCCAGGCCTTCTGCACCCTCCACAACAACTGTATCACTAGCATCCAGCGTGCAAAATCTGATTTCTTTAAACCCCAACTGCACCCCTCTAATAGTACCCGTCCTCATTCTGGCATGGCATTCACTCACTCCTACACCCCTCTCCAACTCCCCCTTCCTCTATCTGGGTGGATGGCACTTATTTCTGACCCAGGTCTTGTTGCCAAAGCCCTAATAAGTACTTCACTTCCTGTGCCTTCCTTCAGGGCCTCCCCATCTCACCCTGCACTCTCCTACCCTCCACACAGCCTTTTGGTCTTCATCTACCACCAATTTCACCATCAGAAGTCTTGATGGACACCTCTTAACCTTAATAAGTTTAGTGCCAATGAACTGCATCCCAGGCTCCTAAAAATTTCTGCACCATCTATTGTGACCCCGGTTAACCTACATCCTAAATCTCTCTCTACAGTCCCTAATGCCTAGAAGTCTGCCACAGTCCTTCCCTTTCACAAACGTGGTGACCCCACTATCCCTTGAAACTTCTGCCCAATCTCACTTCTTCCCACCCTTGCCAAAACGCAAGAATCCCTAATTCTCGCCAGGTTAAACAATTGCCTGTCTTCATCTAACACCCTCTCACCATTCCAATCTAGATTCAGGAAATCTCATTCGACCTCCTGTTCTCTACTGTGATTCACAGACGCCATTCACTCAGCCATGGATCAAGGTTAGATCACTTCAGCAATATTTATCGACCTCGCAAAGGCCTTTGACTCTGTTTCCCACACCCTTCTACTCTCTAAATTAAGCTCTATTGGACTTTCCCCCGACTCCGTAGCCTGGTCCTGTTCCTACCTAACTGGTCGTTTCCAGACTGTCTCAATTAACAATGCCCTCCCTCCATCCCTCACTATCCTAGCAGGTGTTCCCCAGGGCTCAGTCCTTGGGCCCGTTCTCTTTTCCCACTTTATAAATGATCTCCCCTCAGCCTGCACCCACACCCGCATTCATATGTACGCGGACGATACTGTCCTTTTCCTGTCTGACTCATCTGTCCATGCCATACAATCTCACCTTAAAAAGATCTCTCGTCTGTCACATCCTGGTTTGCCACAACTGCCTTAAGCTTAACACCAAAAAAACTGTGGCCATGACCTTTGGCTCTAAACAAAAACTCACCAGACTTCCCTCCTTCCCAGTTTTCTTCTCTGCTACTACTACTCCTCCCCTCGACAATGTCCCGATCTATAAGTATCTTGACGTCTGGCTTGATCCATGTCTCGATTTCTCCTCCAACTTCAGCGCTCTCCACACCAAACTGTGCCCTAAACTTGGACTACTTTATTGGCACAAAGCCAGCATCTCTCTCCCTGTAAGACGTGATCCTGCTCCACAAGAGTGGCAGCAGGGAGTAGGCAGGGAACTACAGACCAGTCAGTCTTACCTCAGCAGTGGGCAAGATTATGGAAGTACTCCTTAAGGAAAGGATAGTGCAACACCTGGAATCCACAGAAGCACAGGATCCAAGACAGCATGGGTTTACAACAGGAAGGTCCTGACAAACTAATCTCATAGATTTCTTTGACTGGGTAACGAGAGTGGTGGACCAGGGGTGCAGTTGATGTTGCCTACCTTGACTTCAGCAAAGCTTTTGCGACCACGATGAAAAAAGTTAAGGTAATGTAAATGTTCATGGGCGCTGCCCTACCGACCTACTTGAAAAGCTAGGTAAAGTAAATGTTCATGGAGCGCTGCCCCTGCCGACTACGTGAAAAACTAGGTAAATTAAATGTACATGGAGCGCTTCCCCTGCCGACTACGTGAAAAGCTAGGTAAAGTAAATGTGCATGGAGCGCTGCCCCTGCCGACTACGTGAAAAGCTAGGTAAAGCATATGTGCATGGAGCGCTTCCCCTGCCGACTACTTGAAAAGCTAGATAAAGCAAATGTAGATGGAGCGCTTCCACTGCCGCCTACTTGAAATGCTAGGTAAAGCAAATGTACATGGAGAGCTTCCCCTGCCAACTACGTGAAAAGCTAGGTAAAGGAAATGTACATGGAGCGCTTCCCCTGCCGACTACGTGAAAAGCTAGGTAAAGTGAATGTACATGGGCTTCTCCTGCCGACTTCATTGAAAAGCTAGTGAGTAAATGTACATGGGCGGCTTCCCCTGCTGACTCATTGAACAGCTAGGTTAGCTAGGTAAAGTAAATGTACATGTAGCGCTTCACCTGCCGACTACGTGAAAAGCTAGGTAAAGTAAATGTACATGGTGCGCTTCCCCTGACGACTATGTGAAAAGCAGGGTAGAGTGAATGTACATGGAGTTCTTCCCCTGATGACTACATGAAAAGCTAGGTAAAATAAATGTACATGGGCGCCTTCCCCTGCCGACTTCATGGAAAAATAGGTAAAGTAAATGTACATGGATAAACACCCTGCCTCACTACGTGAAAAGCTAGGTAAAAAGTAAATGTACATGGAACACTTCCCCTGCCGACCCCTACATTGAAAACTAGGTAAAGTAAATGTACATGAGTGCTTCCCTTGCCTACTCTTTGATGAAAAGTTAAGGTAAAAGAGTAAATGTACATGGGCCAGCGTCCCCTGCAGAGCTACATGAAAAGCTAGGTAAAGTAAATGTATATAAGCAGCTTCCCCTACTTGACTATGTGAAAAAACTAGGTAAAGTACATGTACATGGGCGCTTTCCCTGCGACTATGTGAAAAGTTAGGTAAAACAAATGTACGCTGGGCTTCCCCTGCCATCACGTGAAAAGCTAGGTAAAGTAAATGTTTATGGGCGGCTTCCTGCTGACTGAAAACTAAGATTAGCTGGTAAAGCAAATGTACATGGAGGCGCTGCCCGCTTCATTGAAAAGCTAGGTAAAGAAATAAATGTACATGGAGCACTTCCCTGCCGACTAAATTGTGAAAAGCTAGGTAAAATAAATGTACATGGAGAGCTTCCCCTGCCGACTACGTGAAAAGCTAGGTAAAGTAAATGTACATGGAGCGCTTCCCTTGCCGACTACGTGAAAAGTTAGGTAAAGCAAATGTACATGGAGCGCTTCCCCTGCCGACTACGTGAAAAGCTAGGTAAAGTAAATGTATATGGAGCGCTTCCCCTGCTGACTGCTTGAAAAGCTAGGTTAGCTAGGTAAAGTAAATGTACATGGAGCGCTTCCCCTGCCAACTACGTTAAAAGCTAGGTAATGTAAATGTACATGGAGCGCTGCCCCTGCCGACTACTTGAAAAGTTAGGTAAAGTAAATGTACATGGAGCGCTGCCCCTGCCGACTTCGTGAAAAGCTAGGTAAAGCAAATGTACATGGAGCGCTTTCCCTGCCGACTACGTGAAAAGCTAGGTAAAGTAAATGTACATGGAGCGCTTCCCCTGCCGACTACGTGAAAAGCTAGGTAAAGTAAATGTACATGGAGCGCTTCCCCTGCCGAATACTTGAAAAGCTAGGTAAAGTAAATGTACATGGAGTGCTTCCCTTGCCGACTACATGAAAAGTTAGGTAAAGTAAATGTACATGGAGCGCGTCCCCTGCCGACTACGTGAAAAGCTAGGTAAAGTAAATGTATATGGAGCGCTTCCCCTGCTGACTACGTGAAAAACTAGGTAAAGTAAATGTGCATGGAGTGTTTTCCCTGCCGACTACGTGAAAAGTTAGGTAAAGCAAATGTACATGGAGCGCTTCCCTGCCGACTACGTGAAAAGCTAGGTAAAGTAAATGTATATGGAGCGCTTCTCCTGCTGACTACGTGAAAAGCTAGGTTAGCTAGGTAAAGTATATGTACATGGGCGCTTCCCCTGCCAACTACATGAAAAGCTAGGTAATGTAAATGTAAATGGAGCGCTGCCCTGCCGACTACGTGAAAAGCTAGGTCAAGTAAATGTACATGGAGCGCTTCCCCTGCCGACTACGTGAAAAGCTAGGTAAAGTAAATGTGAATGGAGCGCTTCCCCTCCCGACTACGTGAAAAGTTAGGTAAAGCAAATGTGCATGGAGCGCTTCCCCTGCCGACTACGTGAAAAGCTAGGTAAAGCAAATGTACATGGAGCGCTTCCCCTGCCGACTACGTGAAAAGCTAGGTAAAGCAAATGTACATGGAGCGCTTCCCCTGCCGACTACGTGAAAAGCTAGGTAAAGCAAATGTACATGGAGCGCTTCCCCTGCCGACTCCGTGGCGAGTAAAGAAAAATGTACATGGGCGCTTCCCCTGCCGACTACGTGAAAAGCGAGGTAAAGTAAATGTACATGGAGCGCTTACCCTGACAACTACGTGAAAAGGTAGGTAAAGTAAATGTACATGGAGTGCTTACCCTGCCGACCACGTGAAGAGCTAGGTAAGGTAAATGTACATGGAGCACTTCCCCTGCCGACTACGTGAAAAGCTAGGTAAAGCAAATGTGCATGGAACGCTGCCCCGATGACTACGTGAAAAGCTAGGTAAAGTAAATGTACATGGAGCGCTTACCCTGCCGACTATGTGAAAAGCTAGGTAAAGTAAATGTACATGGAGCGCTTTACCCTGCCGACTACGTGAAAAGCTAGGTAAAGTAAATGTACATGGAGCGCTTACCCTGCCGACTACGTGAAAAGCTAGGTAAAGTAAATGTACATGGAGCGCTTCCCCTGCCAACTACGTGAAAAGCTAGGTAAAGTCAATGTACATGGAGCGCTTCCCCTGCCAACTACATGAAAAGCTAGGCAAAGTAAATGTACATGGAGTGCTTCCCCTTCTGACTACGTGAAAAGCTAGGTTAGCTTGGTAAAGTAAATGTATAAGGAGCGCTGCCGCTGCCGACTACGTGAAAAGCTAGGTAAAGTAAATGTACATGGAGCGCTTCCCCTGCCGACTACATGAAAAGCTAGGTAAAGTAAATGTACATGGAGCGCTTACCCTGCCGACTACGTGAAAAGCTAGGTAAAGCAAATGTACATGGAGCGCTTCCCCTGCCGACTACGTGAAAAGCTAGGTAAAGTAAATGTACATGGAGCGCTTCCCCTGTGGACTAGGTGAAATGCTAGGTAAAGCAAATGTACTTGGAGCGCTTCCCCTGCCGACTACATGAAAAGCTTGGTAAAGCAAATGTACATGGAGCGCTTCCCCTGCCGACTACGTGAAAAGCTAGGTAAAGTAAATGTACATGGAGTGCTTCCCCTGCTGACTACTTGAAAAGCTAGGTAAAGTAAATGTACATGGAGTGCTTCCCCTGCCGACTATGTGAAATGCTAGGTAAAGTAAATGAGAAGCAACAACAAAAAAAGTTTGGACTCCTTCCTAGTGCGCTCTGCCTGAACCGAGCCGTTCAGCAATGTCAGCGGAAAACGCACCTGCTCCTCGGATTCTGCACATTATTTTTCTCATGATCGTGGCAAACACAAACTTGAGGAATGGGTTGTTCTCTCACAGATAGTTGCTGGAGATGTAACTCGGCCTATGCCAACTTTTCCCAACATGCGCATAAAAAACAGCAAGAGGGAAACTGGAAGCTGGGTGAGGGGAGGTTAAGGAAGGGGCGTGGGTCAGATAACTGGCAGGACAGAATAAAAGCAAAAAAAAAAAACACAGAAAGGAAACCCCCTGATGCAGCTGCTGTATATTATTTGGACTTGTGTTAATAAAGGGTAGAGAGAAACAAGTGCTTGAAACATAGAAACATAGATTTTGATGGCAGATAAGGACCGCTTGGCCCACCCAGTCTGCCCATTTCCCTACCTATTGGATAAGCTGCAGATCCTAGTTAACCCGCAGCCTACTTCTTCCTACCCCATCCCCTAGAATTGCCTCATGACTGTCCAATGCATGCTTGAATTCCACCACTGTTTTGACTCCACAACCTCCTCCGAAGTCCGCTCCATGCATCCACAACCCTCTCTGTGAAAAATACTTTAAATTACTCTGAGCCGCCTCCTTCTATCTTCAAATTAGCCCTGTTCTTGCACACCTCCTTTTTGAAAGATACTACCCTCTTGGACTTTGTTATCTCTGAGATACCTGAAGTTTCTATCATGTCCCCCTCTCCCTCCTTTCCTCGAGGCTATACATATCCAGCTCCTTAAGTCTCTCTTCATATATCTTCCGGTGCAGACCCTGCACCATTTTAGTTGCCCTCCTGGACAGCCTCCATCCTATCTATGTCCTTGGAGGTGTGGGTCTCCAGAACTGCACGCAGTACTCCAGATGGGGTCTCACCAACTGTCTGTACAGAGGGATAATAATTTCCTGTTTTCTACTGGTGATGCCTCTCCCTGTGCATCCCAGTATCCCCCCAGCCCTCCTTGCTGCCCTCTCACATTGCTTGCCCACCTTTAGATCATCTGATATGACTACCCCCAGGTCCCTTTCCATTTTTGTTGTTGTTAGTATCTCACCCCCCATTGTGTACTCTTCCCCTGGGTTTTTGTTTCCCAGGTGCATTACCTTACACTTCTTAGTATTGAATCTAAGAATTGCTTTCTCGGGTGTTCCCGAGAACACCTGATGAATTAATAATGGAATGCTTTTACTCAGCTCCATGCTGCCGATGAGTTCACCCACATGGGCACTTTTGAAAATATTACAAAATGTGCTGGCCCTCATCACTGCAGAGAGTGGAATATCAGAAGTAGATACTTCCCACACATATTTTTCCCTTGGCCTCCCTGCTCTTTGCCTTGGCTGCCTTGTTCCATTGTTGTATGCACTCCTGGTGCCTCCCCCTCCCTTATATATTCCCCTCAGTAATGACCCACCCTGTATTGACCCAGACTGTATTTGCTTTCGCTATATTGGCCCACGCTGTATTTGATGTTGCTGTATTGATCGATGCTGTATTGGCTGTCGCTGTATGATGGACGCTGTTGTTGCTGTTGCTGTACTCATCCACGCGGTATTGATAGACGCTGTATTTGCTTTCGCTTTATTGACCGACTGGTTATTACAGCGAGAGCAAATACAGCGTGCGCTAGTACAACGAGAGCAAATACAGCGTGGGCTAGTACAGCGACAGCAAATACAACGTGGGCTAGTGCAGTGTGTGCTAGTACAGCGACAGCAAATACAGCATGGGCTAGTACAGCGACAGCAAATACAACGTGGGCTAGTGCAGCGTGTGCTAGTACAGCGACAGCAAATACAATGTGGGCTAGTATAGCGATAGCAAATACAGCGCCATACAGGACCTTGTAGTTAAATTTGCAGCAAGAAGCAACCGCTAATGGACAACATAGTGTAACACAGTACACCGCACAGAGTCTCATCATTTCCATCTCTGGTGCTGTTCTGGCAAAATTCTCTAATTTCATACACAAGTTAGTTCCTTTTTTGCTTAAGGCTGTCCCCCAGCAACCTCCCTCAGTGCTCATTGAATGTGCTTGCTTGCAATCAGTAGGGAGTGGGACGAGAGGGAAAGTGGAAGCTGGGCGAGGGGGATGTTAAGATGGGGCATGGGTCAGATAACAGGCAGTACAGAATAAAAAAAAAAGAAGAAAAGGAAAAAAAAACCCTGACAAAGCCGCTGATGTATATTATTTGGTCTTATGTTTATGAACGGTACAGAGAAACAAGTGCTTCCTTTCTCGGGTATTGTGATGCTATGTGCGCTGTTTCACTATCTTCTCCATTAGCGGTTGTTTATTGTGGCCAATTTACTGCCAGGACATGTATCGCCAGGAATTTGCTTTCGCTGTTATGGCCCATGCTGCATTGCAAATCTCATTTTATTAAGTAACTTAGCATGGCCAGATACAGTGTGCATGGTGAATATACGCAGTATGTATGTGCATGTGGGGCGACATGAGCATGCGATATCTTATCGCTGCTCACTACTGAAGCGTAGCTCTCCCTTTCAACTGTAGGGCACTGCATTTTGGATCATCGCACTATGTTTCTTGCACATGCATGCAAGCAAACATAAAAATACAATTAGTACATATAGTTTAAAAACATATTCATAACCCTATCCAAGTCTAATTTGAAACATATGTAACCTCCCTGCAAATGGGGATTCCCAAAAGTCTTCCAGGAGCTTGCCTCAGTGCTCCAGGTCTGGGCGGCGTTCGGCGAAATGCCGTTTAAATGTGGGCGCTGTGAGTGCTTTCAGAGCCTCCACGTACTGTCGCTTTAAGAGCTGCCTAACTGCAGTATAATTAATTTAAAATTGGGGGTCTGTGTGTTTCCCTGCTCGAGTCCCGCTCAGGCTGCTGATCAATTGCTCCATTTCTGCCGTCGCTATTTGCGCAGAGGGAGCTCTTTCAAAAGATGTAATTGTTTGCTGGTAATCTGTTAGAGTAATAATGAAAATTTAAATCAATTTAAACTGAAGCTAGACTTGTACATGGATGAATTAAAATATGAATTCCACCTAGGGTAGGTGGCGTGATCATAATGGGCTTGTCCCTCGATCTCGTAATCCACCTGTGAACCTATAAAATGCAGTTTGTTCTAACCTGCTTTCTTGTAGCGAGGACTGTGCAGTGTAGTTCCTTCATTTTGGTCCCAGATTGCTGAATTGGACCAATCGTTGTGGGGGACTTTTAAACTGCCACCTGCTGTGGTGAATCAGTACTCGACTCTCTTCTGGAGACAACAACAAAGGGTTGTATGGCAGGTGCTCATGGGAATTGTAGTTTGGACTCTGGTGCCTTTTTACACCAATAGAGGGAGCCTGTTGTGACTGACAAGGAGAACCTTTTGGACCTGAAAGAAAGCCCCAGGCTGCCTGCTGGAAAGCCAGACTCGAGGTGGCTGTGAAGAGAGAAGAAGCTCTGTGTGAGCTGCGTGGTAGTTCGTGCGGGAGGTGCGTGTGAGGCCTGAATTCTGGCCTGCAACTGTTGTGAAAGAAGAGAGTGAGAGAGACAGGAACGCATTTTTGGACTGAATCTGAAGTTTGTGAAAGAAAAGGAAAGCTGCTGTTGTGAGACCCGGCTTGCCCTGTAGAAGACCGAAGATTTTGCCAAAGAGAGATCAGCCTGTCAGGAACTGAAGCTGCTGTGAGTGCTCCTGGGTTTTTTGCAGTGTTTTGCGATCAGGATCAAGGAGCAGCCTGTCTGGTATAGTAACTTCCTTTACATATGAATGTGCTTGGTGCTTGTGGGGAATCGCGATCTTCTTTCCCCTGTACTGTGAATTGTGTGCTGAAGCTGGAAGCAGAACTCGGATTCGGACTGAATCCGACTGTTTTTCAAATGCAGTTGGGCCCTGTCACGAGGGCTTTGACTCCATACCGTGCTTGTCTGGCAATCCAGAATGACCATTCTTCATCCTGTTCTCAGCTCTGGGTATTGTGAGTACAAATCTGGGCAACACCCTGCAACATTTAAAAAATCAAAAGCGTTCCATCTAATTGCTTTGTGTTTTCATTCTACAAACTGAGCCATCTGGCTCCGGATTACAAGTGTGTGTTGTGCATATATTTTCTTCCTGCAGGGCCCCATCCATCGCACCAGCCGGCCAACCCCGGGCAACGGACCTGGCTAGCCCCCCACCATCCTGGGTACCCAGAGAGTGTGACATTTTTGGACCCTATATGCCTGCACAGTACTGTGATTTGAACCTTGCCAAGCCAAATCAACCTGATTGCCCCCTCCCGTGTTACTGTCCCCTAAATAAATCAGATTTGTTGTTATTGAACTATACGTTGTCTGTGGTGTCAGTACATATAGAACCAGCATTGCATTGTGTTGTGTATGTTGCTTAACCTTGTTTTAGAGGGGGTCCTCGGAGACTTGCTGCAGAATCAGTCTTGAGGGTAAGTGGTATCTATATGTGTAACAAGTGTGCATATGTGGGGTATTGGGAAGGTGACTACTGTGTATTGTGCGGGCCACTAGTGGGAACAAAGTTGGGGGGTCACAGTGTCCCAGAGGGCTATACCCAAGCTAGTTTAACCACTACCAACCCTGACCTCTGGGTGGAGGCACCCGTCATTGGACCTAGGCCCCTTAACCTGTCACTAGCCAGATAGGCAGGGATAGTATCCCTTGGGATAGCACCACCTGGGGGTTACACATATACTATCTTATTTCTTTAAGAATGGCTTCAATTCAAAACGACCATTCAAACCTGGTTTCCTTAAAGCATTTAATTTTACAATCCATGTGGCCTCTGCTTTCAGAGTTTTATCTTTCAAATCTCCACCACCCCTCGGACCTAATTGCACATGTTCAATACTCATGTAAGACCAAGTATGATCACATTCTGCATTTGCAAACCTGTCATGTGCTGCCAAAACATTAGTAACATCACCATTCGCTATGTCTCGAAGGTGTTCACCAATCCTTATTTTAAAAGCTCGCGTAGTTTTACCAACGTAAAAACACCCACATGTGCAGGTTGCCAAGTACACTATTGCACTAGTGTCACACTTTATTAATTGTTCTATTTCAAATATTTCTGAGCTATATGGATGTTTAAACATTTTGCCTTTTTTCACAAACTTACAGAATTTGCATCACCCACAGAAAGTGCAGGCCTTTGGAGGGGGACACCAAACAGTGTTTTTTTGTTGGCTGATAAAAATGCACTAACGTCTCCTTCAAATTTCTAGATCTCTGGAAAACAATTCTTATTTATTAAACTTTTGTTAACCAGGTAAATGTAATGAGCCAAGGCCCATTTTTGTTCATGACCCAGGGTTTATTTAAATAGCCAAAAGATGTTACAATAAATTTCTGATCGTACAAATAAGACAAACAACAACACAATTCTAAAAAAACAAGTACAGCTAAGCTGAGCACAAAAGTATTTCATAAGCTGCTGTTTAAAAGTATCATGACTGACACATTCGTAGAAATGATTAGGCAAGGAATTCCAGATTCTTGCGGCGCACACCATAATAGAACGTTCACCCATGTTACTCGATACTCTCTGAGTCACTAAAAAGGAAGTACTGTTGGATCTTAAGGATCACACTTTTTTTTTTTTGTTCGAATAAGTTAAAAAGGGGAGAATCAACTTTTAGATGGAAGGCCAGATATTCAAAACTTTGCCCCAGGGCTAAAGTAGCACTGCCCGGCAGGCAAACTAAGCCTGGAGCAAAAATCAAGCTATATTAAAAAGGAATAGCCCGGTGCAAAACCAGCCGAATATAGCAAGCAAAGGAAGCTGGGCAAACAGGGCCAGGAGTGCAGGGCCAAAATAGCCCGGGAATAAGACGGCACTGAATATAGCAACAGGGAAGTGCACACTGCTACTGCAGCTTATTATTCCCTGGAGAAAGCCAGTGTTGCAGGTGGAGAACATTGTGTGTGATTGCACAGAGATGTCTCACATCTACTGCAAACAACAGTGTAAGCCACACACTGCAGAACTGTGCTGTACTGAAGTGAGGTTTGCCTGGGGCTAACCTGATTGCACAATGCTAACACATTAGCCCAGGGCAAATTGGTTAGCCCGGGGCAAACGGGAGCTATATTCAAAGCTTCCATGCAAATGAGCCTACTTAGGTAATCTGTGGGCAAACAGGTACATTTTCATCTCATTAACTGCTGCTTAGCATACATTACCATGCAGTTTTCCCAGTGCCACTGCATGCAGCACACAGCTCCACCTTTTGGTCGGAATGGAAGTACAGGCTGGATGCTGCAGGCCAAGGCATGCCCACAGCATCCCCTGTTGGTCGGAATGGAAGTACAGGTTGGAAGCAGTAGGAACTGTGTGCTAGCAGGCACAGTCGGTGCATACATACCTCTCAGCCCCTGCATCCTGAATCAGGGGCAAGGCTTAAAACAATCAGGGACATACCTCTCAACTGTCCCTGATTTTGCCTCAAAATTTTACTCTGTTCCTCCTAAAAATTGTGTTTCCGTGACCAAAGAGTGGGGGTTATAAGCACAAACTAATGTCAAACATTAAAGTTACAAACTTGTTCTTCTTTAAAAAATGCATTTTACACTAAGCCCTTTATTCTACCAGCTTCCTGAGTGGATATCTCCAATTTTGAGGAAGTGTCCCTGATTTTGGTCCTTTGTCCCTGATTTTTTTAAGCCTTGTCCCTGATTTATGATGCAGAAGGTTGAGAGGTATGATCAGGGACAAAGACCCAAAATCAGGGACACATCTTAAAAAGTGGTACTATTCACTCAGAATGCTGATTAGAATAAGGGGATTTGTGATAAGATGCAGTTTCAGAAGAAGAACAAGTCTGTAACTCGAATGTTTGACATTATTGTGTGATTGTAATCCCCACTGTTCTGTCACAAAACACAACTTTTATGAGGGACAGAAGAAAATATGGAGGCAACATCAGGGACATCCCTGAAAATCAGGGACAGTCGAGAGGTATGGGTGCATACAACGCACCCATGCATATGTGTGCCTGTGACACACCCATGACCCTGGTACTCTAGTGGTCCCCCCACCCCCCAGCACGATTCCTGACCCCCGGCAGCCTCTGTTATAATTTATTTCCCTGGTAGTCTAGTGGTCCCCCACCCCCAGCATGATTCCTGACCCCCAGTATCCACTCTAATACCATATAGTACCTTTTTGTCACTGGTACAAAATATTCACTATTGTAGCTTAACGAATGTTATCCGCGAATATGTAGGACCAGTGAAAATTAAATAATGCACATCGTGACATGAAATTGTATAGACCAAAGACCAGCATTGGTGTTATTATTTACTGTCTTATTTACTTATGAGACACCCCCTCCCACCCCTTACACACTCATCCTTTGCTGTATGCTTTATGGTGGTGGTTGTCCCCAAGCACTAGAACAATGTGACCCAGTACATTACTGCCATGACCTGTATGAGTGCCCACCCCACAGACCCACCATGTCGGATGTTTTATGCCACAACACCCTTTCCCAACCGCTCCCACCACACAAGCACATCTCTTCCATATTATGTAACCCCCTGGTTCATTATTGTGCTTGTTGCCATCTGCTTAGACGTGATTAAACTGTTGAAAATAAAACATACAGACATTCCACACACTTTCCCAGTCTCACTCACTCACTCACTACCTCTCGCATTCGCACTTGCACTTCACTCACATTCTCTCCAGGAACCACCGATGAACTTCTTGTGAATTCATATCGACCTTTATTTCATAATCAAAACAATAAAAGCAATCCAAAGCGATTCAGGGAAAGGAATGGAAAGTGAAGTCCAGTAACTGATAATGATGCTGGTGTTCCTTCAGACGCCATGCCAGCATCGACACCACATGGTCCTGTGGGCATTTCCTGCTCATTTCTCATCTGTCTCCATAGCAACACCTGTAAAAACAAGAGCAGAACTCAACAACAGTTTAATTGACAAGTTCCAGTACAACACTGCTAAGCACGTAGGTGGCACTTACTTGGAGTACTTGGGTGTAGACATGTTTCATGTGCTTACGAGCACCTGATGCAGCAATATGGGTCTCGATGCCAGAGGATGCTGCAAGATTGTCAGCATCCACATTTTAAACATCCAGTGGATATTGTCATTTTCTCGTGCATACTCCTGAGAGCCAAGTACTGTACACATGGACATACTGTAATTACAATGCAACTCTGTGTGGTAGCGTTATTTTAGCAGCACAATGCAATTCATTCCAGGTATGTTGTGGGAGAGACACTGGACTTTTATAGGAGCAGTGTCAGCTGGTCACCACAGCGCTAATTCAAAAGGATGCAATATACAGTATGTCTTTCCCTGGTAGTCTAGTGGTCCCCCCACCCGGCAGTGATGCCCCTGCCCTTCCCAATAACTCCACACAAATGGAGCCAGAGACCGGCTCAGCCCTCCTCTCACCACCACGGCTGGCCACTGACTGAGGTATGAATGAGCGGTACTGTAACATTACAGTACTGCTCATTTTGGTTTTGGAAAGGCACCTTTTACAAATAAAGTTTGATTTGATTGGTACCTTAGTCGGCAAGTGGGCAGCCGGCCGTGATGGTGAGAGGAGGGCTGAGACGGTCACCGGCTGCATATGTGTGGAGTTATTGGGAGGGGCAGGGACGTCACTGCTGGGTGGGAGGACCACTAGACTACCAGGGAAATAAATTATTAGAGCGGATACCGGGGGTCAGGAATCATTCTGGGGGATGAGGGGACCACTAGACTACCAAGGAACTTAGAGTTTGAAGCAGATACTAGGGGTCAGGGTTCGTGATGGGGGAAGCACTGCCACATTACTGCCAGCTCTTTCTCTGTGGTATTTAGCACCGTGCTACAGGTCGCACTAATGCCTGCAGCGCGGTGCTGTACTTTTGAATATGCTGCACTGCCGCCATTCCTGGGCACTTCCCTAACCTCGCCCCTGCATACTATTATCCTTTAGTGTCAGCGCTACCACACAGCACCAGCACTATTAGAGCCTTTGAACATTGCAGCCTGGCACAAATCCAGTACTATTCCAGCGCCAGGGATTTGCACCAGGCGCAGTGCTTTGAATATCTGGGCCAAAGTGTCTTGTCAATTAATCAGTTCAAATTATGTTCATAGCTAAGCTTGGGTGGCAGCCATCCTAACAATTCATATAAAGTGCAATGGTGAGTTCTGTATAGTAACCTTGGCACAAACCTACAGATTACGTTAAAAGTAGTATTTAAGAGGGATAAGTCCACTTTAGTAAGTTTCGTGAACAAAAAGGAATTATATTTCAACATTGGTAAAAGGACACTTTTGCCAAGAGCAGTCTTGGGGGCTTATTACTACGAACTTGTCCCAAGACTGGGTCTGCTGCAATAATAGCCTGATTTTTTTATAATGATGTTTATAGTTTCAGACTGGGATCCATATTTCATAATATATTTTATGTCATTATCCAGTCTATTTCGCTCTGCTTCTTTGTTTCTTACATGGGTGAGGAGGGAGGCCTTCTCTGTTTTGAACTTTAGCCCAACTTAAAGCAGATTCCTATACTCTCTTATTATAGCCCCTCTGGTAAACCATTTTTCCATTTCTTGGGCTCTCATGTTATATGTTTGCTCCGTATTGCAATTCCACCGCAGCATCAAAAACTGGTTGCGGGGAGTATTTTCAATCGTATGTTTGGGATGCATACTGGATGCATCCAACATTGAATTTCATTCTGTCTTTTTCCTGTACGGAACAGTGTCCAATCCCCCAAATTCTTTTTCACTTCAACATCTAAATAACATAATGTTTCCTTATCTGCTATTACTGTGAATTGTAAATTGTTATTTGAACTATGCAGATAGTCATCCAATTTCATATGTTCTCCCTCTGCGCCATTCCACAGAAAGAATAAATCGTCAATGAACCAGTAATATTTTAGAATTTTATCACAAAATGTGTTTAGTACCAGGTTATGTATATATTTCTTCTCCCAATATCCCATATACGAATTGACATAGCTAGGTGCCAAAGATGCCCATATTGCTGTCCCATTGATCTATAAAAAGTGGGAGCCCTGAAAGATAAAATTGTTACAGGTCAAAACATACTCTGTGCATTCCAACAGAACTTCTAACAAGTTTAGTTCCATTAGTTGATCATTTTCCAAAAAATATTTCATAGCAATTAGACCTTCACCACGGGGTACATTTGTATATAGTGAAGTTACAACCATTCTCACCAGAAGGTATTTGCATTCTTTTCCCACCTTAACTCCAGATAGTTTAGATAAAAAAATCCGAAGTATCTTTAATGTAAGATGGGAGGTTACACACACGGGGTCTAAAGTGTTAGTATGCAAACTTAGATATTTTTTCTGTTAGGCTACCAATGCTTGCTATTATCGGGCGACCTGGAGGATCTATCAAGGATTTCTGGAGTTTGGGAAGAACATAGAATGTGGGAAAGACAGGATGTTCAACCATAAGAAATGCTTTTTCATCTGGACTAATTAACCCTTCCTCACATGCATTTCATAAAAAAGGCATTGATTCTCTTTTTGTATTCTCTTGTTGGATCACTGATGAATTAAGCTATCCATGTATAGAAAGCATAAGGTTGATGTATGATGTGTCTTATTTGCACTTTTGTTAATTGTTGCCAGTATATAAATAAGGCTAGCCATTCAGTCAAACTGTCCCTTGAAAAAGCACTTACTATAAGTGCGAAACGGTGTTGGGAGGTTTGTTTTGCACTATGTGGGTGGGTTTTTTGATATTTATAGCTAAACATGTCAGTGGCTTTTTTAATGATTTATAAATAAAATTGAATCCAAAAATTAGACAAGTCCATTAGGACAGTCTGCAAAAAGTGTGCCATCAGGCCAGGCAATCCAAAAATTAGCGAAGTCCATTAGGAGATGCTGAAAACACTGTGCCATCAGGTTCAATTTCAGGTGATGCAAAAATTAGACAAGTCCATTAGGACATGCTGAAAACATTGTGCCATCAGGTTTAAAAATGGTGTAGGCCACATATGGGCTTACTAGATACTTATTTGTTTGCTGAAAAATGATCTTCTGCTCTTCCATGTAAAACAGTGGTCACTGCCAAAATATTTTCTGCCTCCAGGTATTAGGTGTAACCAGTCAAGGGAAGGTTTATTTTTAAGAATGTTAATTATGCCACATTTTCTGGTAGTAGCCTAAATTGTGTATCTGTTACAGGGTCGGACTGGCCCACCTGGATACCTAGAAATTTCCAGATGGGCACCCCTCAGTTGGGTACCTGGTCACCTTCTGAACTCTGAAAACTTTTGTATTTATCATCTTTTTTCTAATTAAATGGGGTATCTGGGACAGTGTACATAAATGTAAGATGTAATCACAGAGCTAATGTATCAAATTGAAGTGGAATACTGATATGAATGTGTCAAGCTGGGCCCTCCTGTATTGATTTTCCAGGTGGGCCCTCTGTACCCCAGTCCGACCCTGATCTGTTACCACATTTCCCACACAGCTAAAGAGTCACTCTGAAAATACACTGGTTGGGGGCAGACCATGTACTTCAAAGCTAGCTGCACAAGTTCAGGCCATACAGGCTCCTTGCTTTGCCAGTATTTTATGGGATCTTCATTCCATTCGATACCTTTTTCTGCCAAATAGCAGTCAACCATTGCCTGGGCAGAAGCAGTGACATATGGAGAAGGAAGGTTTGATTTTTCAAGGATGACAGCATCCAAGTGACTGCAAAGATGACTGCGGGGGGTAGAACGAATGGCAGCAGCTGACTGTTTTGTAGCCTGACTGAGAAGAGAGGGCTATGAAGGTGCAGGAGGAATGAATAAGGGGCTGCATCTGTTGTCATGTTTTTTTTTCAAAAGCAAATCTACTTCTTGAATGATTTTCTCTCTGAAGTTTTGGAACATATTTGGGTCATGCTGTGAGAGGTGTTTCATCTTGTACTGTGGGTCTAGTACTGTTGCTATAATATAATGTTCTGCTGCCGGCATTTCACAGGGTTTCTCATCATCTCTGACTTTTTTGAGAAGGCTTAAACCTGAGGTTCAATGTGGGGGATTAGCTCCTTCCACATCCCCAATAAAGGCCAGCCTCCCTCAGCAGTTCCCTGCTTAGCGCATTGTGAACCTCACCCCCTTCACAAATGCTGGTCTCCTGCGTGGTTCATGTGGCTAAGCCGCTTTTTTTTTTTTCTTTCTCTCCTGCTCCCGGTTTGTTGTTGATCCCCTGTTGCTCCCTTCCACTCCTCTGTTCCCCTTGTCTGTTCACCCCATCCCATTCCTTTCCCCCTCGTCTGCCCATTCTCTTCATCTCCCTCATCTCATTCTCCACTTCCCCTGCTGTTTCCCTCCCCCTTCCCCATATCTTGTTCTCACTCCCCTCCTGGGTTTGATCCTTTTCCTGTCTGTGGTGTCCTTCTAGTCCTTCCCGTTTCCTCTGTTCAGGGCCCACGGGGCTGCCACTGCTTCCCCATCAGCACTTGTGTAAATCCTTCCATTCCCCTGCCCACCTCATTCTTCTGCTCCTGTGGACGCTGGGTGTCTTCTGGACACGCATCCATGGTGCGGTGCCTGTGGTCCCTGACTACATTGCTTTCTGGTTTTGTGCCACATTGCAGGTGCTTGGTGAGGGACTTGAGCAAATGCTATGCAGCGTATGGGGAGAAGAGTTCCCAGCGAAATCTTGCACACTGTTTCAGGAGCCTTTCCTAATGGTCTGGAAGGGACAGGGTTCCAATTCCTATGGCTCATCCTACCAGGGGCAGCCAGTATAGCCATAACAAGCAATGGATTCCACTCCTTTGACCCTGGGTTCTGGAATGTGCTTAGCTTTTCTCTCACTTTGCCACATGGAATGAATACCATTTTTTTACAGCTCAGATACAAAACTTTCTGTCCCGGGTGGTGGATCTGGGTACTATGTCAAACATGTACAACAGTGACCTTTGTACACTGCGGGATAAACCTACTGAGTCTATGATTTAAGTCCAAGTATTTCACTGACCCTTATATGTTTTATTTTAACTTTTGTTCTATTGCCAAGGCAGTTGTCTACCATTTCTCTTACTTTTGACCTTATCCTGCTTCACCCAGAGCTAGGGCTCCTATTAACCCTCTCCCAGAAGGGTAATGTATGAAACGTGACAAAAAAAAATACACATCCAGTGCTTCTATTGTGGTTACCCAACTTTTGCCTGTCCACCACTTCTGTTTTTGCTTGCCCATTTCCACCTTAACCTCACCAACACAAAAGCCCCCAAAAAAAAACAAACAACGAAAAAATAAACCTCACCACCGCTTGCTCTGCCACCTCTTTGTTTTGGGTGCGCTCCCTTTGTTCTAGATTTGCTGCTACCCTTAGTCCCTGGCTTGTGGCCTGTCATGTTGCCCTTCCTGCAGCTCCTGTCTGCCCTCCTGAGCTCCTACTGAGTTCTTCTGGCCTGCTGGTGTCAGCCCCAACCTGTCTTCCCCTTCGGATCCCCCGCGCCCCTCATTTCTGCCCCTTGTCCCTTGCTTCCCTGTTATTTATTTTAGTTTTTCCTGCCCCTCGCACTGGAACTCCGACTCCATTGCCGTTCCTTCCTATTCCAACAACATTGCACTATATTTCACCTCGTCCAGCACCTAAAATTCCTCAGCACCTATTGCACTTAGTCCTTTATCCCACATGACCTTCCCCTGCAATTTGTCTGCCACCGCTGCTGCTCATGCCTTTATCCCATTCGTATCATTCCTTGTTTTAGTGTCCATGACCCTGCTCAGCTTATAGTTTCTAACCTTACCCAATTGTACCCCTAGTACTTCATATCCTTCCAGCCCTCATAATCACCTGCTTCCTTCACCTTTGCTGATAGGGATCCTGCCCTCTCCTACCTCCTCTCTTGATCCCACGTAGTGGTTCCCCCATCCTTCTCTGATTTTGTGTTCCTTCCCCTATCTTTCCCATAGTTTGTAGCTTCCCGCTATTTTCTATTTACTTCGTCTGTTTCGTGTTCCCCTTAAGGTCGTCCTCCACCTGTTTCCTACCTACATTCCCTTTGTCCCACTCCTTTTTCTTTACCCCCCTCTTACCTAGCAGCTTGGCTGCCCTTTCCTTGCTCAGCCCATACCAGCAGTTTTCCGGTCTCCATCCCTAACACTGCCTTCTGAGGTATAGAGTATAGATAGGCTTGCCCTGTCTGCTGAGGCTGGGAGTCTGTTTCAGTAGATCCACCATCTTACTTACCCTGCTGGATTCTTGACCAACAACTACCAATTGCACCAGCACCCAGACGTCCTCCATCCCTAACTCTGCCTTCTGTGGTATCGAGTGCAGGTGGGCTTGCCCTGTCTACCAGGGATAGAAGCATGTTTTCTCAACCTCAGTTTCAACCGATGCTATACCCACCACCTGCCCACAGTCTCTGTCCCTAACTCTGCCTGGCACAGCATCGAGTGAAGGTTAACTCAGTCCGACTGCCAGGGATGGGAGCCTGTGTCCTTCATCTGCTATCTTATAATACTGCATCCACAACCTGCTGTCTGATTGCCACTTCCCTTCAGGAATGGGACCCCTGTACGTCATCAGCCTCCAATCTCCTGACTCATCCAACTATATTCTGTACCAGTACTTTGAGTTCGCCACTTCCCTTTGAGAATGGGATCTCTGAACTCCAACATATCGACTGCCTGCAGCCTAAATCAGCAACTGGCTTCACCACTTCATCCCCTCAGTCTCCAATCTCCTGCCCGCATCCACACAATCTCTGCCAGTGATCTGAACTCACCACCTTCCTTCGGGAATGGAACCCTGTACTGTCAGCCTTCAAGCACCTGACCCTGAGCCTTGCCCTCCAGCCTCTGCTGCATGTCCTTCCCAGTCTCTCAAGCCTTCTTAGCTGCTCCTCCAGCCTGTCCCCAGGCTTCGGCCTCCGGTTACCCTGTGGAAGTGTGGACTGCTTTGGCCTTGTGGCAGTCTTTCCCTTCCTGCCTCCTTTGCTTGGTTCTCTTTGCGCTTGGGATTTCTGTACTTGTCCTCGCCTTTGGCCTATTCACGTTCTGGATTTGGACCTCATCAGCCTGTTCAGTCTCAAGTTTCACACTGTCCATCAGACTGTGGACTTCATTGTTGCTTGCCTTCCACTGGTCATCTGGTGCTCATATGAATTGTCACCCGAGGCTCGCCTTTCGGCTTGTCCCCCTCTGGTCTCCTGGTCCTTCAGCTCCATCCTGCCAAATCCTCCATCATTTGCTCTTTTAGACATCCCTGTTCCCCTGCAGCTTTCCTCTTGGACTTGTTTATTCCTGTGTCCCACGATCAGAACATTGCAAAGTATAGTTTTTCACATTACTTTTTATTCAGGTATAGTTACATATAGATACACAAGAGATATGAATATCATTTCTAAAACTAAGACCAGTGTAAACAGCTGCCAGTTATCGTTTCCTGTCCTCTTTAAGCAGACCACTGCAGGATTATTCCTTACATATTCCATTTAATTCAACCAACATGGATGTCCCTATCTCCCGATGTCTTCCACAGAATCCAAGCTCTAGTGGAGCCTTCTTCATGCCTATTATCTCTCACTGGACTCGTGAACTTCTTCCCTCCTGGGATATACCAAGTCACTGCTCCTTGGCATCTGGATATCACCATACTTCAAGAAGTTATCTACACCTCTTCATTATGATACTCTTTGCCAGCCACCTGTCTAATGGTCTTCCTAACTCTCCAGGACAGGATATATCCCATTCATACTCCTTCCAGCGAATATCATTACCAAGAGTGGATCTTCATTCAATTCATCATCCTGCATGTGTGCAACTGACCTTGTTCTGTCCCTATCATAATTACATTCCACAACAGTCTCCATTGGACTACACAGTCAATACACCTATTATATTCTATTTTCGACATCAGCTCCTTATTGTCTCATCAGGCACTAGACTCAGTCGAAGACTCCTCTTTTTTGGGCACTCCCACAGCATACTGTATTGGATCCATCAGCAAGCCAGTGCCACAAGGGCCACCCAAGCTCCTCACATTGGGCTACTATGCTATAGCAGCAACCGTATCATCCTGCACTAGCAGTCCTTCCTAATATCTTCCCATCCAAGACATTACCTTTGCGATTCTAACTCACTTTCAAACCTTGAATCCATTGTACTGAACATTTCAACTAAACAAATTGGTATTTAGTCACTGCCTTTACAGCATACTGTACTGTACTTCATCCTTGTCTTAACTGGTCTGAAATAATTCAGTTACCCTCTCCTGCCAGATACCCAAAGCCTCACTTTACTCGAATCCCCGATTGTCTCCTTATAGATGCCTGTATAGTAAAACATTGTGGATTTACTGAACTCAAAGCTGCTAGACTCTACTCGAACATTAGAGCTTTTTCTATCTCATTATCTGGCTTTCGTTCGATTCTTATATTGCTTCCCAAACAAGTACCGGGGACAAGTACTTCTGAGAACCCTGCAGTCATTCGAAATATTTGCCAATCTACAAAAGAATCTAAGCATCATATCCTGCTTGCACCTTCTCAAAAAGCAGTACTGAGAATCTGACAGATTACCTTAAGGATTTAATATCTAATAGTATATCCTGTAATCTGGAGTCTGGCAGCCCATCTAAACAAACTCGTTCTCCCCACACTCACATTGAGGCAGTACCTTTTGCCAAATACCAGCTAATATCACAAATAAATCCTGGACCTTGTTCAGCCCCTTTCTCATCAACTGGATGTACTTCATATTTAGGATCTGGGCATTCTTTTGGACTTCAGCCTCAAGAATCAACCCTCCTGAACTCACCATTCAACAGACTCGGAAGATGGAACTTCATCACTATGAACATTATACTCTACTCAAAAAACTAAAACTAATGCTAGGCATCTAGGATCATCTCCTCTTAGTTTGCCCTGAGGACGGGCAGGCCAGTGGCCATGGGTCCTCAGAGGTTTTCTCCACCTGGGGGCTTTTTCCTCTCTTGCGTGCTACTGGTCATACTTTCTGTGAGTTGTAAGAGGTAGTCTTTTTGGGTCTTCTGTTGCCTACTCACTACCCAGCTTACCTACCAAGGGTGGGAATAGAGAAAGGCCAAAATTCAAACCTTATATGTAGACACAAACACTACTCTAGTCACCAACACATTGAATGGGAAGGCCAAAGCATGAGGTTCAGTGTGAGGGAATAGTTTCTCCCACATCCCCAATAAAGGCCAGCCTCCCTCAGCAGTCCCCACTTAACGCATTGTTAAAAGAACCCACCATCCTCCCCTGCCTCCTCCTCCTCCTTTGGCACTCTACTCAGCCTTGGTGCTGGGCCTTCTATTCCTTACTAACTTCCTAGCTTATCTACCAAGGGTGGGAATAAAGAAAGGCCAAAATTCAAACCTTACACAAGTACTACTCTGTTTACCCAAACACTGAATAATCATTTGATGAACTATGTCTTTTTTTATTCTGGGTGGCAAGTCCCTTTCAGTGGCACAAGACTCTCCCATCTGTAACTGGCTTTTTGGACCTTCCAAGTCATCCCTGATTGCATTTAACTGAAATCTAAGAATCTTGATCAATGAGATTATTTGGCTGAGTGTGGCACTGTTAGAACTCACTTCCCTAGTAATTTCTTCAAAGGGTTGCAGGATCTTGATAAGTTCTAAAACAGCCCAGTGCTGAGGATTAATGTAAATATCAGCATCCCCTATGCTGCTCTCCAGAATATACTGTCTTACAGCGTTTTTTTGCTCCAGCATTCGTTGAAACATGTAAAACGTATAGTTCCACCTTGCTGCAACATCCTGGATGTGCGTATTTGGAGGCAGTCCATGCTGTTTTTGTATGGCCTGAAGTCATTGGCGTGCTTTGAAGGAGTGGCTAAAATATGTACATATTCTTTTTGCCACATATGTGAGAGCCTTTATATCTCTGTCCTCTTCTATAAAGGCATGCACGATCAAATTTAGACAGTGTGCAAAACATCGAATGTGGACTAAGTCCACATCAGACAATGCTTTTTTTATGTTTGAACCATTGTCAGCCACAATAAAACCTACCGAAAGTCTTTGTGATGTAAGCCAGTACTGTATCTCTCTATTAAGCTCATCCAGGATGTTGGAGGCTGTGTGATCCTGCAGGATATACTGGATGGGAAGGGAAGCCAGTTTCAGAAGGGTGTTGTATGTATTACTACAGGGAATAAATGACACCCAGTGTACAGTCAGTGACATAAATGGTTCTGGCTGGCAGCTTGTCCATATGTCAGTAGTCAGGTGGACAACCCCAGCAACTGCAGCTTGTAAAGCATTTTTTAGTTTATCACTTACTAACTCATACATCTGAGCAGAGTCTTTAGAAGACACCTGGTAAATATTAGATGGGATAGGATATTGTTAATTCCAGATTTAACTTTAGCAGTTCAAGAGTTTACCACTCAGCTTAAAGGGATAATTGACCTGCATGCTCCTAAAGGTGTTAAAAAATAGAAAGGGGGAGAATGCGGATTGGATAGACGAGAAGTTAAAAAAAGAATCCGAGTATGAAATCGATTGTGAAACAAGGCAAGAAAAACAAAGCTGGTGATGACTGGAATAAATTTAAACAATGGAGAAATAAGTGTAAAAAGGAAATAAATCAGGCAAAGAATAGACATTATTTAAATTGTATAAATAAAGCTACAGGTACTAGACAGTTTGGGGGATATATTAGAAATCTACAAAATTCCACTAGTGGTAATACCCCAATTAAACTATTAGAGGCTAATGGGTTAGTGGACAATCAAGTTGAAGTGGCTAAGATCTTTAACCGTTATATTGTTGATTTACCAGATATAAAGATTAAGCAGCCAGACTTAAAAACCTCTGAGATTTCTGTAAGTGAAGTGGTAGATAAGGTGAAAGGCAAGACTAAGAAAAGCTTGGAAAGTACCCTGGGGCAAAACTTCAGATTTACAAAGATTAGGATTAATAGTACAGAGGAAGAACTGAAAAATGTAGATGCTTACAAGGCAGGGGGCTGGACGAATTAGATGCAAGGTTTTTGAAAGTTTGAGCAGATCTGTTGGCTCCTATGGTGACACATTTATTTCCTTGGAGCTTATGCTCCTTTGTGTTTCCTGATTTATGGAAAGTGGGTAAAATAATTCCAGTGTATAAGGGTGGTGATGCCTCTATTCCATCAAACTATAGGCCCATAGCTCTTTTGCCAATTTTATCTAAAGTTTTGGAAAAATTGGTTCATGGTCAACAAAATCAACATTTAGAACAACATAATTTGTTGACCAGTTTCCAACATGGTTTTAGGGCAGGTCGGTCCACAAACACCGCACTAGTAGATTTTAATAATCTTGTTGCAACATCTTTAGATACAGGACAAAAGACTGGTGTGGTGTTCGTGGATCTAAGCAAGGCTTTTGATTTGGTGGATCATTGTAAACTGATGGAAAGACTATGTATAGTAGGAGTTTTGGAAGAACCTTTGCACTGGTTTAAGTCTTACCTATCTGACCGATGTTAATGTGTCTCCATAGGAGCAGCTGTCTCAGATTTGGTAGGAGTTGGGAGAGGGGTACCTCAAGGTTCACTATTGGGCCCCCTATTGTTTAACATATTAGTGCTGTCGGCTGATAGCTATGAACAACTGGAAAAACAACTGCAGATAGATTTGTTTAACATGGAGGAGTGGTTTGTTGATTCTGCCTTGCAAATAAGTGCTAAAAAAAACAAACAATGTATGATCTTCATACCAGGCATGAGAAATTCTGAAATCCCTTTGTTACATCTAAGATTGGCTGATGGCACTCAACTAGTAAATGTAAAGTTTTATAGATATTTAGGGGTGTTAGGGGATTTGGGATTATCATATTCCAAACATATTTATCATCGAGTAAACAAAGTTAATCAGATACTGGGAACTTTAAGGAGGCTGTCTGATTGCTTTACAACCAAAACAAGGGAAAGGCTGGTGAATCAATTGTTGATTCCTGTTTTGGAATATGGATCCAGTCTATATATGAATTCTCCTCAGATTTATTTAAATAAAATAGATCAGTTGTATTATAGGCTTGGTAGATATGTATCTAATGCTACATTTTGAACCCACCATTATAAAATTTATGGAAACCTTGGGTGGCTACATCCAACCTCAAAAAGATTATACTGCTTGGTTGATTTGGTGCCACAAATTAATTTATAATATACATATGCATCCTTTAAATCAATATGTTTTATTAGGATCTTCACGACTTATAACTACTTCCCTAAGGTATTCAGATTTATATATGCCCAAGGCAAAATCAAGGAATAGATTAGGTGACATTACTTTGCAGAACAACCTTGCGGTCCATTGGAATAGATTACCTAGAGAAATAAAATTAATACATGGGCAGCTTCAGTTTAAAAAAGTTCTGAAAATCTACTTGCATGTAAACTGTACTTGTTTTAGAGAGTAGTTAGCTATTGATTTGATATTTGATTATTTAAAAAAAAATGTGTAATAGTGTGAGTGAAGTGTTAAATGTATGTTGTTGTCAGAGATTTTGTTCAATATGTATTGTCGAATGTCTGCCTGTTATATGAAATCTAGATTTAGTAGTTGCCGTATTGGTCCTTGCAAGAATAGATCCAGAAGCAAATGATTTGATACCTTTTAATGGACCAACATAGATGTAACAACAAGAACAAAGTGCTCTAGCTTTCGGACCAACCAGTCCTTCTTCAGAAGCTCATGGCAGTTGTTTAGAAAATACAATACTTAAAACAGCTAGATAATGCAGAGAAAAACAGAAAAAAATCCCCATTGGTTTAAAATACTCATTTAAAAAACCAGGAGATGATGTCAGAGAAGTTTAACAGTACAATACTGCCCTCAGTCCAGATGAACCTTGGGTTCCAGATGTGGCAATGAAACACACATGCAAAAGAATCCTACTGCACATAAATTTAATTGACATAAGATAACACTGCTGAAGCAAATAACTCCCAAATCAAGCCATGAGTGTCACAGTCAGTATAAGGATGTGATTACTGAAAGGCAACCCCCACCCAGCTTAAAGACAAACTAAGATAGTTATAGGGCTCATGAAATTACAATGTATGCATTAAAGACAAGAATTACCAGTAAAGTTGTCTAAAAAACATCAGTGCACACTGTGTGATGTGTAAAACATAGCTGGACATGCCACCCAGCTGTATTCTCAAGCTAAATAAAGGCCCAAGAAATTACAAAAACCTCAGGACTATATAAATGATAATTTAAATATAAATTGATAATATTAGTGTTAAAAAACTCTAGTCGAGGAACCTCAAGGAATTCAGACCATGCAGCCTGATATGTACTGATGTCAGTATATACTGAGAATGTAGCAACTTCATGTACCACAAGTGTCAAGGGAATCTGAAAAAGAGATAAAAATGTAATTTATCTCCTCCTGTTCATACAAACAATACAACCTAACCCACCCCACATCACAATAATGTGGGTGGGGGAAATACATAGCTTAAACGAGATGTTGTCTCTCTCTCTCTCTCCCCCCCCCTCCTTTTTTTCTCTCTCTCTCTCACACACACACACTCAGTCTCTCTCCTAGTGAACCTATATAAACTTCAGTCACTGTAATAGTTCCCCAAAGGAATACAACTTGTCATGAAATCCTGAGTAAATTACTACAATATTAGCCTAATGTAAAAGATATGTGCAGGACCCCAAGCAAATGAGATCACACATCCCAATATGTACAGAGTTACAAAAATTATATATAACAGTATAAGATAACACTCCTGTATGTACACTAGCAGGCTGGGTAATCTGAATATGGTGCAATGGAATCAATCCTCCCACCCACCCCCCACAGGCAAAGATAAAAGTAAGGAGAAATTCTTTATGTGTGTGAAATAAAATAGTAACACATTATAACTCCATATAGCTAAATAGAGACTTACCTCAAAGTGACAGCAAGTCCCACATCTGTTATATCACATACTCACAACACATACCCACACACATACATACACACACGCATCCACATCTCACACATGCTGAAGTCCTATAATATGTCAGTTTGAAGAAGAAAAGGTCTGTGGATGTTAGTTTCTGTAGTGTCCCATTAAGCCAATATCCAAGTTCATCCCATCTGCTACCATATTGAGATGTAAAATAAGTTTAATCTCAAAAGCTCGTCTCTGTTGTGTGTTTTTGAGATTTCCTTTTAAGACCATTGCTGACATATCTGAGACTGAGTGGTCAGGCTGGGAGAAGTGATGCCCCACTGGTTTTTCAGTCTTCCTTGCTGTAATAGTATGTCTGTGTGAGTTCATCCTAGTGCGGAGCTGTTGGCGTGTCTCTCCTACATAACCTGTTTGTGGACATCTCTTGCACTGAATGAAATAAACAACATGTCGTGACATGCATGTATAACTCCATGCACCTGGAATTGTCTGTTTTGTGATGTAACCACAGTCTGAGGTAGAAATGAGCCCACAAGTCTTGCAGGGGCGTCGATTGCAGGGTCGTGTGCCATTGTGTGACATGGTATTCTGTTCCGGTGAAATTGGCACTGCTAGACAGTGACATCTATTTTCTAACCCAGTGCAAGAGGAGAAACATTATCCCTAAAGGTCTTACTATTTGGAATCCATTAAGAAATACAAACAATTCTACTTATGCAGAACAACTTTGTCATAGGACCTCTGAGAAACTGAGAAATCACAGGATTCGCATGTCATATGCCCAAAAGTTATTCTTAACAAAGAGTTTGCTGAAATTGTAACCACTCTGGAAAGGGTGTCTGGGGAACCTATTCAAGACATCTTGAGAGATACACATTAACTACCAAAAGGACCTTAAGAAAAGCCATGCTTGTGAAAAATAGGAAATTAGATGCCCTTCAACATACCATACTTCCTAACAACCATGAAGCACATGGAGTCACTGAACAACAACACAATACTGATGGGCACCTTTCAGTTGTTAATTTGTCCAACCACACACTGACTACTGGAGAACTGAATGTACTTTCAAAGGGCCTCACTTTCGCCCAACAAAACCACTGGATAACATACTGTTTTGTGGTGAACTAGAGGAGTACTTCCGTAGATTGAGACTTAAAGAATTCTTTCATGGCAGGGAAGAAATCACTGGTAGTGAAGACAGTGCAAACAGCAATAATGTAATGGATAAGAAAAGGAATCTGATTTTACCCCTCAAGTGGGCGTAACAAAAACTAGACAATTATATTAATTGTTTCCATAACAAGTCAGTGGTCAGATCCTTACCAGGCAAAAACAAACCCATTATAACCTCTCTCCACTGGAGCGAGCTAGCTATAGGACACTGAAATCAAACCACAACATTGTCATCAAAAAGCTGATAACGGTTCTGCAGTGGTGATTTTAAACAGAGGATTATATTACTGAAGCTAATAGACAGCTAACAGATCTTACATACAGAGAACTGGAGAGTGACCCCACTACAAGATATAAAGATGAACTATGTGACTTAATTAAAACTTTTCCTGACCATGTCCGAAAAACTAGCTCACCTCATTCTGCTGAACCAAAGCCAGGGACATTCTACATGCTGCCTAAAATACATAAACCTGGCAATCCAGGAGACCATAGTCTCTGGTAATGGTACCTTGACTGAGGATCTCAGGGTTTATAGAGACCATTTTGAAACCGCTGGTTATGGAAAGAGACAGTTATATCCAGGACACTACACACTTGTTGCGTGTACTTTCTGGTTATAAGGATTTATCACCTGATACCATTTTAGTGACAATGGATGTAACATCCCTTTACACTAATATTCCACACACAGATGGCATTGCAGCATGCCTTAAATACATACATGAGAAAGGACCTGACCAAAACATCAACCCTGGAGTGGTGGGGGAACTTATGGAATTCATTTTGACACACAACAACTTCAACTTCAATGGTAAACATTATGTTCAAACTATGGGAACAGCAATGGGCACCAAAATGGCTCCACAGTATGCTAATCTCTTTATGGCTGACTTGGAGGAGGAGGATTTTTTAAGGCAGTATCCCCACAAACCACTGGCTTATTTCCGTTACATTGATGATTTGTTTATCATCTGGATGGAAGGCACAGATGCACTCAAAGATTTTCATCACAAACTTAATAATCTCACCCTACTATAAAGCTTACCTTGGTACTCTACCACCAAGGTTAACTTTCTGGACACCACAGTCATCATTAAGGATGGAACCTACATACATGTATTTACAGGAAGCCAACAGACAGACAGAGATACCTGCACAGGAAAAGTAATCACCCAAACCATACAAAAAAATCTGTCATATACAGTCAAGCACTCGTTGTCAACGTATTTGCTCAAATGAGGATGACAGAGATACACATTTAGCTATGTTGAAAAACACCTTTATGGAGCAGGGACACTCTTCCAGGAAATTGACAGGATAACAGAGCAGACAGCATGAAGTACCAAGACAACAACTACTTCAATATAAAGAAAAGACAGCTACAGAAAGGATACCTTGGTAGTCACATATCATCCAGACCTTGAGCGTCGCAGTAAGATTATTAGATCTCCACCCAATATTTAGTGAGGATGACACCCTTAATTGTATTTTTAAGGAACTCCCACTACTATCTTTTAAACAACCGCCAAATTTATCCAGCCTAATTATTAGGAAGCAAACTTTCACGGAACAGAATACCATGTCACACAATGGCACACGACCTGCAATCGACGCCCTGCAAGACTTGTGGGCTCATTTCTACCTCAGACAGACTGTGGTTACATCACAAAACAGACAATTCCAGGTGCATGGGAGTTATACATGCATGTCACGACATGTTGTTTATTTCATTCAGTGCAAGAGATGTCCACAAACAGGTTATGTAGGAGAGACACGCCAACAGCTCCGCACTAGGATGAACTCACACAGACATACTATTACAGCAAGGAAGACTGAAAACCAGTGGGGCATCACTTCTCCCAGCCTGACCACTCAGTCTCAGATATGTCAGCAATGGTCTTAAAGGAAATCTCAAAAACACACAACAGAGGCGAGCTTTTGAGATTAAACTTATTTACATCTCAATATGGTAGCAGATGGGATGAACTTGGATATTGGCTTAATGGGACACTACAGAAACTAACATCCACAGACCTTTTCTTCTTCAAACTGACATATTATAGGACTTCAGCATGTGTGAGATGTAGATGCGTGTGTGTATGTATGTGTGTGGGTATGTGTTGTGAGGTATGTGATATAACAGATGTGGGACTTGCTGTCACTTTGAGGTAAGTCTCTATTTAGCTATATGGAGTTATAATGTGTTACTATTTTTATTTCACACACATAAAAATTTCTCCTTACTTTTATCTTTTGCCTGTGGGGGGGTGGGGTGGGAGGATTGATTCCATTGCACCATATTCAGATTACCCAGCCTGCTAGTGTACATACAGGAGTGTTATCTTATACTGTTATATATAATTTTTGTAACTCTGTACATATTGGGATGTGTGATCTCATTTGCTTGAGGGTCCTGCACATATCTTTTTACATTAGGCTAATATTGTAGTAATTTACTCAGGATTTCATGACAAGTTGTATTCCTTTGGGGAACTATTACAGTGACTGAAGTTTATATAGGTTCACTAGGAGAGAGATTGAGTGTGTGTGTGTGTGTGTGTGTGTGTGTGTGAGAGAGAGAGAAAAAAGGAGGGGGAGAGAGAGAGAGAGAGAGAGAGAGACAACATCTCGTTTAAGCTATGTATCTCCCCCACCCACATTATTGTGATGTGGGGTGGGTTAGGTTGTATTGTTTGTATGAACAGGAGGAGATAAATTACATTTTTATCTCTTTTTCAGATTCCCTTGACACTTGTGGTACATGAAGTTGCTACATTCTCAGTATATATTGACATCAGTACATATCAGGCTGCATGGTCTGAACTCCTTGAGGTTCCTCGACTAGAGTTTTTTAACACTAATATTATCAATTTATATTTAAATTATCATTTATATAGTCCTGAGGTTTTGTAATTTCTTGGGCCTTTTATTTAGCTTGAGAATACAGCTGGTGGCATGTCCAGCTATGTTTTACACATCACAAGTGTGCACTGATGTTTTTAAACAACTTTACTGGTAATTCTTGTCTTTAATGCATACATTGTAATTTCATGAGCCCTATAACTATCTTAGTTTGTCTTTAAGCTGGGTGGGGTTGCCTTTCAGTAATCACATCCTTATACTGACTGTGACACTCATGGCTTGATTTGGGAGTTATTTGCTTCAGCAGTGTTATCTTATGTCAATTAAATTTATGTGCAGTAGGATTCTTTGCATGTGTGTTCACTAAGCACATCTGAAACCAAGGTTCATTCGGACTGAGGGCAGTATTGTACTGTTAAACTTCTCTGACATCATCTTCTGGTTTTTAAATAAGTATTTTAAACCAATGGGGATTTTTTTCTGTTTTTCTCTGCATTATCTAGCTGTTATAAGTATTGTATTTTCTAAACAACTGCCATGAGCTTCTGAAGAAGGACTGGTTGGTCCGAAAGCTAGAGCACTTTGTTCTTGTTGTTACATCTATGTTGGTCCATTAAAAGGTATCAAATCATTTGCTTCTGGATCTATGCCTGTTATATGAGTGAGAATCCACAGAACACTGTTGAAAATGGTCTCTAACCCAACAGTTTGTATCTTGTTTAAAAATAACGTTTAACATTTTTATCATCATCATCATCTGAGGTATGGTGACAGTAGAGAAATATTTCCTAGATGGAATGTTGTATTGTGGTGAGAAGTGATTCAAAAGCCTTTTGAATCCAACATGCTCCACCATTTTGTGAGGCTGTAAGTCCAGTGCTGTCATCTCTGGAATTAGTTTTGTTATAGCAATTGCTGCTGGATGCATATGTTGGTATTTGGCTTTACGTTCAATTGTTTTAGAAATTGTGAGCTATCTTCTAGCACTTGAAGTCTTCAGACGCCCGACAGAAGGAGTGCTGGATGACATTAAGGACAAAAGGGGACTGTTTGTAATACTTGCACTTGAAGAAGACTGAGAAAGAGTTGACAGTAGAACTGTATCAGCAGGGCTGTTGCTACCACTTGATACAACAGGTGCAGGTGGAGTCTGACCTGTTTCTGCCTGCGTGTTGTCATCTTTCTCTCTGACCAAAAAAATCATGCTTCAGGCGTAATGGATGACATCTCTCTAAATGTCTTTTTAATTATGCGGTACCCAATGCACCCTTTTGCTCCCTCTACTGATTTTTTTTACATATAGAGGAAACTGCTCGTAACTCATTATTGGCAGCCAGAGAAAAGTAAGACCACACATAAGAGATCACCTTTTTTGTTTTATTACCAGGTATAGTATACTGCCCTTTGTCACTACCACGCTGGTGTTCTTTCTCAACACTGGGATGCTCATTAAGGTCTGTCTCTGTTTCACCCTTATTGTCATCCAACAGCTCATCCAGGTCAATAACAGAACCCAAATCAGAATGCAGTGCTCCCTCGTTTTGTTCCTTCTGTACCTGCACCACGTTGTTCATGCCCGTCTCATCCAAATCCAAATCATCACATTCATCCTGCATATCTTCAGCTGCCACCTCTTCCTCATTCAGGCGTTCCACTTCCTTCTGTTTTTTCCCCCTCCTTGTCTACATCCTCCATTTCATTGCTCTCATCAGAATTAAATTTCTCCTCATCTGCTTCATTTGAATATGTACTGGTACTACAGTACACATAAGTACCATATCTTTGCTTGCCTCTCCTTGTGGTGCTGACTGCTACTTTTGTTTAATTATGTAGTTTTTGCCTTTCCTGACTGTTTGGACAGCATTGAGGAAGAATGACTACTGCGACTGGATGATGTCCCAGCTACTGGTCTTTTACCAGTCTAACTCTGCAGTATTGTTTGTGCCATACGTTTCCCCATTCCTTTTCCCATTTCTGTCTCCTCCTCTCCCTGTCTAGCACACATTATGAACTGTTGTATTTTATTTAGCAGAAAGCACTAAAATGGTAGGAGAAATTGGTCAAAGATGTAATGAGAACAACAAACACACAGGCAACTGGGAAAGAAACTGGCATGAGTGACGCATATTAATTTTTTTCTCTAATTTCTGCCAGGCGAGAAAAAGCACAGCCACAGCAGAGTACAGTCTCACAGCAACTTCCTCCCTTTGAGGTTAAGAGATCCCCTCCCTTGCCCAGTAGGACAGGTAGTTTATCGAGAAGAATACCACTGTCAGGAGGGTGGGTCAGGTCAAGGTGTTTTTTTTTTATTTAACAGGGAGCGTGCAGCAATGGTAAGAGCAGTAGACCATGTAATATATATTCACAACAGCAGATAAACACACACACAGGCAAACTGGCAAGTGTGATTTGCAATTATACAGAAAAGTTTTTTTTTTAATTCCTGCCAGGCAAGAACAAACTCTGGCCAGAGCCGATAGGGCTGCAGGTGAAGAATTTGGGGTAAAAATATTGAAATGTATCAAAGTTAGAAGCCTGTGTTTGCAAAATGTAAAGTAGGCTCATAAATGTGTTGTTTTGTAATATGATTACACCACATTTTCAACATAGCCTTGTTATAAAAAGATACAAAATAAGGTACAGGAGGGAAGTATTTTTCAGAAAAAAGGCACTCAGGAACAAGGAGATCTGATATAAAGTTTGGGAGAGGGGGAATTTCAGGAGAGGTGTAAGGAAGTACTTCTTCAGAGATGGAGAGAGTGGTGGATTCCTGGAACAGCATTTCATTGGAGGTGGTAGGAGCAAAAACAGTGGTGGGGTTCCAGAATGCATGGGATAGGCACAAGGGAATCTCAATGAAAAGGGGAGGGAGAACTGACTGGAGCTCATGTAGGATCTGCAGTGTTACTGTAGGCAGGGAAAAATGTGCAGACTGGCGGGGGGGGGGGCAGTCCTTATCTGTAAGCAGTCTCTTTGTTTGTATTATTCTGGTTCCAAAAGGTGGGGCACGATACATGGTGCAGGGCTGGTGCTCAGGGAAGTAGGGCAGCCAGCTCTCAAAACGCAGGAGCAAAAAATCCAAAAGTCCTGAGCACTCACAAAGGAAACAAGTAGCCAGGCACAGCATAATGCTGAAAATTATTTAATGGCAGTAATATCATGAACCACGTTAAGTACAAAGATAATTCAATATTAGCAAGAAAGCTGACAAATGCAGTAAATGCTAGATGTAAAGGTATGGCTACAGGTAAAAACGTCTTTATGGTTGTAGGAAGCCCAAGCACTTCAGTTCTCGATGAGTCTTCCTCAGGGGGAGTGGCTAGTTAACCATTTAAAAAAAGATTTCAAATCCCATTGCTTCTTTAAACCAGCAAGCGCAACACTTTGTAATTCATAAATCCAAGTTGATTTTTTCCACAGTAGTTTATTTACTCACCCCCCACAAACAAAGGACCCACTGTCTCAATGCCTATGAACTTTAATTCTCTAGGATTTGAATTATGGCAATGCAAACACGTTAACTATCAAGTGGGGTGTAAAGTCTCATTAATAATACTGCCCAATGGTCTTGTCTGTGTGCTAGTTTTCAAGCTGGGCATTGTTCTCCGCACATATATCTTACTGCAGTTAAACCACAGAACATATGTGACAAAGTCAGTACCACAATTAATAAATTCACGTATCCCACTTTAAATCTTCATGAAGGGGGTGTACAAACTCTTTACCAGGCTGTGCATATGTGCACACATTACAACTGTAGCATTTGAAGAAACCTTTTGGTTTGTATGGTAACCATTCATTATTAATGATAGCTGACTGATTTGTTTCAAATTGGCTATGGACTAACTTGTCTCTCAGACTGTTTGCTCTACTTAAATTAATGCATGGGGTATTACCCACTGCTGAAGTCACACCATTGTCACCAAGCACGATAGGGCAGTTGCAATAAATTATATTGTCAATTTTAACAGCCAAATGATTGAACTTACTGACAAAAATAATAGGACCCTGTTCATGAAATGTATTTTTCTAGTGGCTTTTCATTGTTCTTTTTTTCAGTAAATCAACTTTATCTCTAGCCTTTCTCAGTAATGTTTTGTTATAACCCCTATTGAGAAATCTCATCTCCAGTTCATTAGCCTGTCAATCATATGGTTCAGATGAACTACATTTTTTTAATCTTTTTTTTCTAATTACCTTTTCTCCCCCTGTCTCCAGTGGGCCATGTTCAGGAAGGAGCCCCAGCTCCATCCCCACAAAGTCCACTGTCGGTGCTGACCATCTTCCCCCAGGGCTTGCCCCCCCCCCGGCAGGATCGGCAGGGGATCCCCAGGCCCCCACTGAAGATTGGATCCAGTTCCGGTCCACGCCTTGCTGGTTGGTGAGTGGGACCTGCGAGCCACTCCATCATCCAACTGCCGGAGACATGTTTCCTCTTTTTTTTTTTCTGTTGGAGGAAAGGGCGTGCAATGACACCAGTTGCAGTGTCACGCATGCTCCTGTGTGTGGCATGCCAGGCATCTGCCCCATCTCCACCCACATTGTAGAGTGTCGGTGTGCCATCCCCCAGCCTCCGCTGGGGCCAGGTAAGTGCCAATCACTGGTCCCCCCCCCTCCCTGGAGGAGGAGAACTGTACCTGGGATGTTCGATCCTCCTCCTCCTCCTCCTCGGCCAACCCCTGGCAACCCGCTCGCACTGCAAACACAGGTCGCCTGTGTGGTAGGAGGTAAAGCATGATGCCTCAGCCCTCCATTCCATTGGGTGGGCCACTAGTTTCTTAATCTTAAAAACTGACTATAAGGAATATAATTTTTCAAAGGCATCAAATGTGTACTATCTGATTTCAGGACCGCATTAGTAGCAGTGTTTTTCTGAAGCACTGAGTTTCAAATATTTCTTCTTTGCCATGTTTCTCTCATATCTCCTGTCAGTAGAAATATCAATTTTGAAAATAGGAGTATTACAAGCAGCTGCCTTGGAAATAATTGTGCCTTGATTTATGACACAAATCAGTGCTGCTGAGGTAGTCACTAAAATTCATAATGATGTTCAGAGTTATAGCAAGCCATGGCTAGTCATGGTCTGTTCAATATACTGAGTAAAGGCTATAACTGGATGGTATTATCGACCCCACCCTACTCCCCCTCCCCACTTCTGCACCTTTTAAAATACTCAGCTTAACAGTATCTTCTTTAGTTCTCAAGTTTGCTACTTGATTTATTTTTTTCATTTCCATAGTAATCAGCATGATGGGCTTATAAGAACATTTATAAATACTACAGTAGAAAGGGCTTTAATTGCCATTGAACTGCACTGTTTCCTGCAGCCTACTGCAGCATTTTATGATATACCACAATATAACTGTATTGCTTCCTAGCTGGTGCTGCTATTTGTTTTTTAGGTCCAAGCTGATGACCTTAATGAAATCAGCCTCTCAACATACCAGGGCTCCCCACCCTGTTTTGTTTTTTTTTGTGTGTGGGGCTGACTCTGTTGGCCTGGAAGGGGTTTTGCAGGCTTTTGCAAGCAACAGGGTAGCCAACTATGTCCTCAGTAGTGCATGATGTCATCACATTTTGTGTAACAGCATGGCATACCAAGTGATGCAGTGATGCCTAGCACATCATTTGTTTGCTTGCCATGGTAGGGGGTGGGCACCTCCATTAACAAGAAGGCAATAAGGATGGCCTGGAACTCATCGTATTACCCACTGATGATGGTGACCCTGCGTAACTGAATAGCCTTGCTACAGTATAAAGGTGTCTTTTAGAATTTTTAGTGTTTTGAGTGTAGCAATCTTACAGATATGATGTTGATACAGGCTAATGAGGTTATTTGATTTTTACTTTAGGGGACGTGTTCTAGCAACACTGAACCACCAATATTAAAGATGTCATACAGTGACAAATAGAAAAATAGATACCTAAGTATGTATTACTAGGCAGTAATCTCATCGAGAGGTTTTAGGAACTTGGAATCTCGAGAGCGAAGCTCGAGAGGTTCCCAAAACCCCCAAAACCGCAAGACGGGAGTACTGCCTGGCAATACACACTTAGGTATTTGTTAATTTTTTTAATATATGGATCCGGTTTTATTTTGTGATGGGCAGTCGACCACTGTGGTGAAGACACTGTCCTGGCCGACCACTGTACTGTCTTGATCCTCTAACCCCCACCCCCCCACACCACTCTTGAGGGTAAAAGCTTGTTTTTCATAAGCAGACCTACCTTTTCTTGTTGGAGAACGCAGGGTCAGCCAGATAGTTCAATTTTGCATACAATTTTTTTTAAAAAGGGAGAAATATCCTGGTTGCGATTCTTTCTCGCTAAGTGAGAGATGGCCGCCATGTTGTTCAAAATGTTCTGCCCGCCCAGAGAGAGAGAAAGCAGCTAATCATGAGCCACGTTATCAGACGCTACTGTTTGATTGACACTGGCAACATAACGTGCTGTGGGAGAGCTTGCACTTGCGCTGTTGCCTTTTTGTGATAATATTATCATTCAGAGCTCTGAACGATATTCTTATGGACTCAGAAAGAGAGTATTATCACTTGTCAAGTATACTATTATCACCTCTGGGACAATGCTATTATGAGGATTTTTTTGTATGCTTTACAATACTATTATTTTCAAAATCCATATATTACAAAATAATAATGGTATGCTAGTTACTAACTGAATCATTTATATTATTATGAATAGCTATATTAGAACATAACTAATTTGGGGACCATTATTTTACTGTTTTCACAAACATAACAGGAACAGCTTATGGAGTGAGAGGAACAGAACATCTACAGACATATATTAAGAAGTGGAAGGGAAGAAACCCTCAACTTTTTTTGTGGGGGGGGCAGCCCTGATCCTTACCAGATGTCCTGCCCTGCCTACTGTCCCCCCATGCCCAGGCTACCCCCCGAGAGGCACTGTTGGAAAAGTCCCAGCTTGCATCCTGGGTTGGGGCCACTGAAGCAGGACACCCCCCCCCCATGACAAACATCGGTAGCAGTGGAGGCGGTAACAGAGCAGGGCATCATGCTCGGGGGACCAGCTGTCTCTCTGAACGTTGGATCTCTGGGGCAGGGATGTGCAACGACGTCCAGCATCCACCCCACCCCAACGTAATAGCGCCAACTGCAGTGGTATCTCCAACCTCTGCCAGGGGTCTGTAAAGCATCGAACACTTTTCCCCCTGGAGAAGAAGAGCAATCCCTGGGATGTTTGATCCTCCCCCATCCCTATGACTCCCAGTCCATCATCAAACCCAGGATATCGGCACCACAGGCAGAGGGCCTTGCTGCTGCGCTGGCAGGTGGGCCCACAAAGAATATCTCTATTAAACAAACATAAAGACATGTGAATGGAGGCGAGTTCTGAGAGTATATATTATAGCTAGTTCAAAAATAATCAGAATAAATATGACAGTGCAATAAGCAAAAGTATTTATTGTGCCCCTTGTAGGATCGTACAGGATTGTGGTTTGTATTGATTAGCAGCCAAGAAAATATATGAAACAGCAGCTATAAGGTATAATTTCTTATTTATTCATATTATATAGTTAAAAGAGTAGATTATCACACAGAATAGTAGGCTTTTTTCTGAAAGAATTAACATTTTTACTTAAGGCTGCAATCTCATACGAACATATGAACATATAAAGAAGCCGACAGAATTAGGATTTTTGGTCTAGCTAGTCTGCTAGTTGCCTAGGGTTCTTGCCTCAGGCTTGTGTCCCTGCTCCCCCTCCCCTATCTTTCCACTACCTTCCTCCCCTCCTTCCATTACCTTTATCTTCCCCCTGTATCTATCCCAGCCTCTCTTGAAGCTACTCACAGTCCTCAATGAGATCACCTCTTCTGGCAGCACATTCTATTTGCTCACCACCCTTTCTGTGAAGGAGTGTCTTCTAACTTCCTTCTTAAACACCCACCCCACAACTGTAGACTGTGCCCCTTTGGAGTTTTGCTGCAGCTTAGCCTGAAGATACCCTCTGTGTTCACTTTATTAATCCCTTTCAAGTACTTGAAGGTCTCAAGCATGTCTCACCTCTCCCTTCTGTCCTCCAGGGAGTAGATATTTAGGACTCTCAGTCTCTCCTAGCATGATTTGCCCTGCTGCCCCACAATAATCTTCATAGCTCTGGCTAGATGCATCTTTTATCAGGAGGGGAAATCTTAAACTGTTATTCTTGTCATAATGATGGGAACTTTTTTCATAGAAGAGGCATCTATGAGGAAACACTTAATTTTCCAGTTTAGTTACTAAGGTGCTTCATCTTTAAAATTATTAGGAAATTAGTTTAAATATCTTAAGACAGATAGTACAGGTGTAATGTTTCAAAAATGATGGAGTCAGCAGCATGACTTTCCTTGCTTCCTTCCTTCCCCTCTCATTGTAAGGCAGCCAGTAAAGGTATAACTTTTCAGAAAAGGCGAGATTAATAGCATACACATGTGTTTATTAGGGCAGCAGTCAGTGGTTTTCAGTTAACAGGTGGAACTGACTAGGAGCGGAGCATCTTCTATGCTGTAATTCTTCTGATCTTCAACTTGAGGAAAAAAGAGATGCTGCATGACATTGACCCCTCATCCTATTTTCCTCTATTTGTTGCAGATCTGTATTGCAAGGTGTGTACTTCATTATGGATCTATTATCTATAGCTGACTCGAGTTTATGAGAGATGGGGGGCCGGGGGTAAATATACAGGCCTGTATTTTCCAAAGAGTTGTTGCAGACGCAGCAGCAAGTTGCATCACTTTTGTATCACAGATTGCAGATCTGTCTGTATCAGAAGGGTGTACTACGTCAGAAGATGGATGCACCACAATCTGCTGCCCCTGCACCTGCGTCTAGATTAGTAATGCAAAAAGTGACACAGGCGTGATGCAGTAATGATGCATCCCACAAATATATTGCAAATATGCTACAATCATGATGCAAGTGTAAGTGCTGTTTTGATGCAGCTATGAAAATATGGTGCAGTTATATGCTGCATCTGCATGATGCAGATTTAGTTGTCTTGACACAACTCTATCTTTTTTTAATGTTTGAAAATACCACCTGCTGTGTTCTACAGTGTCTTTAAAGTTCTCCCAAATGTAATTAGCATTAAAAATAATCCTCACTCCTACTGAATATATGAAAATAAGTTAACAACAATGGCAATAAAACTTCAAAAATAAGAATTTAATTTTGCCAAACAGGTTTTACTTTTGTCTTTATAAATGATGCAGGAATTTGAAAATGATTCAGGTCCATGGGATCTGGTGTTGAATGTCTGTAAGCTAAAGCTAACCAGGACCATTGCCATTCTTCCAGATGAAGGAACTATTTAAAACACACTTAATGCTCCAGGATAAAATGGATACAGAAAATGCATACTTATGCTTCTCTACAGTTTTTAGCAGTGATAGAATCTAGCACCAAGTCAATGTTTGGAACTGCTCTCTTTTTTTAAAAACCTTTTATATATAAGTTTTTACTTGTATATAAATGCATAATATTGAGACAAAGAAATACAAAATCACACATACCCCAATAATGCAAAGCATCGTGGGCTGTATATGCAAATCATCACAAATTATTATGCTGGTTCAACTTTAAGCAAGAATGCATGGTGCCGAAAGGCCTCTCACACAGTCTGCAAAGGGTACTAACAGAAAACACAGACACGTGTTTCATCCTACGAGGAGTCATCAGTGTGCCTCGTCTGTATGAGACCCCAGTTGAATGAACCAGCTACCCTAAGTTGGTCTGTTGGTTTTGGGTTGTGATGAGCCCAATAAAAGCAAAATACAAGCTAAAAGAACTGCAGTGTGCAAGCAGTGAGGCAAGGGTTATCCCAAAGGGCATTGGCCAGAAAGCCAAGTTTCAGAGAAATACAAAATCACACGTACCCCCATAATGCAAAGCATCATGGGCTGTATATGCAAATCCTGATACAATGCTGAGACAATATTGAGACAATGCAACCATAGATCATATTACAAGTACAAATGACAATAGCACCAAACTTTACCACTCTTCCAAACTAAAATCAGATAGTTATTACGCCCCCACACACACACACTTGACATCAAAGATGTAAGAATGCTGGGAATGTCTGTAAGGTGAGTAATGTCACATTAAAGCAGCCCAGGCCCCCCACACCCCACTGATGCAGGCATCTAAAATGAAAGAAAGCCAGGAATCCTGGTAATGTGAGTCAGGGTAAAATCAAACTTCACTGCCCCCCACCCCATCCCACATAGCAATAAACAGTGCCTATGAGAAGACTGCATTGACGCAGCAGAGGGTTTCACAGACTGCATAGGGAACTGTGATGTAACTGTTGTTAGGAAGGAAAGAATGCAGAATCTCCTTTTTCTGAAAGCAGTAGGACTGCAGGGCTCCACCCACCGCATCCCTAAAAAGCACAGCAGTCCAGATACAGCAGAGTACGATCTCGCAGCAACTTCCTCCCTTTGAGGCTGAGAGATTCCCTCCTTTGCCCAGTAGGACAGGTAGTTTATTGAGAAGAATACCACTGTCAGGGGGTGGGCCAGGTCAAGATTTTTTTTTTATTTAACAGGGAGCGTGCAGCAATGGTAGGAGCAGTAGAACATATAATATTTTCGCAACAGCAGATAGACACACACAAACTGGCAAGCTGGCAAGTGTGATATGCAATTATACAGAGTCAGAGAAGTTTTTTGTTTTTTTTTTTTGTTGAAGCCTCCAAGCCAGACAAGGATAAGCGCAGTAGTCCATTCACAGCAACGTAGGATCTTGCAGCAACTTTCTCCCTATGTCAGAGGTTCACTTCACTGGAGACAGGGAGGAGGCAGGGGGCACTAACTGACTGGTGTTCAGACTAAGTCTTCAGTGTGCCTGACTTTGATCTGAAGGCAGAAGTAAGTCCGAGAGACAGTCACTCACTCATAAAGTCAGAGTCACACTACTCTTAGCATTCCTTTCCTCCATGCAAGGTTGATCATCCTCCCCCCCACTTTTGTTCTTTTTTTAACTGCTTAGTTTTTTTCTGATTCTTTATTTTTTTATATAAAATTAAGGCACCTGCACTTTTAGGCTTTAAATGAACAATACAGGAAAGCAAAGCAGACTTGAAATGAAACGCATGGAGTAAAGCACTCAAAGCTTCCACCGTGCCAGGATTGATCTTTTTTTTTTTTGTTTTTTTTTCTCCTATTTCCCGTTTATTTTCTTAACTGCCTGCTTGTATTTTGTACTTCACAAAACTTCTGGCACTTATTTTGCAAGCTTTAAAATCACAGAAGGCAGAGCAGACGAGATTTGAAAACCATGAGGAGAAAGTGCCAGGCTGGTTACTGTGAGTGAAGAGCACTCAAAGCTTCGCCCCTGCCTGGCAGGTTGATTTTTTTTTTTGTTGCATATTTTATTTCCCCTTTCTTTTTTAGATTTTAGCTGCTTTTTTAAACTACCAACAAGATATAAATTTGCTGGAGGCTCTGGCAGAGCAGCAGAGGGTAAACTGCAACCAGAGATTACAAAATAAACTGAGCTCACACCTCCGTCCCTAACTCTGTCAGACATAGCCATGCACTGGCTAACTCCCTCCACAAACAACCTTATGTACCTCTATGCCACCTGACCAACAAGCCCGTTAGGTGGCAGGGGTATGAATGTCACTCTGATGTCATGTGTGTGTGTGTGGGGGGGGGCAGGTGCAAGTGCAACAGTGCTAGTTGCTCTTATCTGTCTCTCTGTCTGACAGTGCTCCCCCCCAAACTTGAGCCATGACTTTAAAATTCAGACTAGTTCAAATCCAGTTTGAGCACTGCAGTACATTTTTACTAAAGGGAGAGAAAGAAAACAGGACCCCACGGATTTGAGCAAAATGATGGAAGCGGTCAGTCGGTTCCAGGTGCTAACATTGGTCCTGCTATTCATTTCATTGATCCAAGAAGAAGGCGCATTCTCTGTTAAAGCGGTGGACTAGCCATGGTGCTGTATTCATATTTAGTAATGAAATATGTCCTATATCATCAGCTGTGTCTGTGTGTGGGTGGGGGGAGGACTAGATTAAAGTGTATGACTGTCTGAGATATCTGAATTTCACTCAGTAGGAGCAGAGGTGGAGTCAGCTGCTACCAAATTAAATCCCATTTGACTAGTAGCAGGCTTGCAGGCGGGTGGCGCTGCTGCTAGCTGAGGAGGTGACTGCACTTACACTGCTCTTTCAGGATGCCATGGTCCCCTCCCTCGTTGTTTCTAAAGCACGGCATTCGATCCTGCTACCCAGGCAGCCATGCCTCTGTCGCTCTTAATGCTTTTTACAAGCCTACCCCAGCGACACTGACTGAGACACAGTTACTGAGTCTTAGCTTTGTTTACTTACTTAGTTTGCAGTTTGCACCAGTTGAACAAAAAACGAAGGGAAAATCAGGACGTGATGCTTGTCAGAGGGTGTGGACTGGTTTCGAGTTGGTGTTTCAGCCTCAAAGTAAGCAAAACAGCAGCAGCAGTACTAGATGTGCTCCTTGTGACTTGGAGAGACTTGCTGCAGCATCTATCTAAGGCATTGGACTTTCTCAAATGCCATTTAAACACCCCTTCCCTTAAGTTGCCATTAATTTTTGAGGGACCTGGACTCAGTACAATTAAGCCATAGGCTGTTATTGATCCAAGTCTGTCGGACCGCATTGGATTGGGGGGGGGGGGCTGATTTGCCACGGGGTCAATACGCCCATTCCTAGTGCCAGTACTTGTATACTTGTACCAAAACTTGTAATTTTCTGAAAATCAAATGGCTCTTCCTGGTACCTGTCACATATGTCATCTTCACATCATAGCTACCCCATTTCTAGGTTTCTTGATTGACTCAATAAGACAAAGGAACATGAATAACTAACTGTATGAAATTAAATTGAGAGCCGCCAGTCATTTTGGTTGTTAACCATGTCTTAAATGAAAAAGTACATTCTGTGCTTCAAAAGGAAACTGTCAGCATACTTGCAATGTCTCTCCTGCCATATTTCCTGATCCCCACTCCTACTCCTTTACCATCACCCCTTTCCCCCATCTCTCCCACCCTCCTCACCTCCTCTCTCCCACCACCTCTCTACGCCACTTAGTTTCCATGTTCCTCCCTCCTCCCCTCTGCTTCCTCCTGGCTTCACCTGGCATCCATTAGAATCTTTCTCCCTTCTTGCCCTCCCGCCCCCTTCCCCATCCTCTCCATCACATCACAGGTGTACCTCAGTTCTCGTCAAGCTCATCTTGCTCCTTCTGCTACACATAGCAGGTGATATTGAACCCAAACCGGCCTACCCACTCCCTTCCCACTGACCTCCCCAAAAGCCTGAGTGGCTCACATTAATATTCAAAGCCTCTTGCCACAAATTGACCTGCTACAACCCCTAGTGGTTTCTCTCCTCCCTGATGTCCTACTAATCTTGGAATCTTGGCTCTCACACAAAATTCTCGGCTCTGCTATCTCCATTCCAGGTTACTCCTTCACCTGTCAAGATTGTGCTGCAAAGGGTGGGGGGATCGCTATCTATCTTTCCTCCTCCATTCAGTTTTCCGCAGTGCTCTCTATCTCCTCCTCTGGTGCTTACGAGCTAGTCATCCTCAAACTCTCCTTCCCTTTCTCGTTACCCATCTTTGTGGCAGGTGTTTACAGCTGCCCAGGGCTACCTCCTGCTTCTGTCGCCAAACTACTAACCTCAGTCTCTTCCCTTGCCTCCTCTGGTGAGCTGCTCATTCTTGAAGATTTCAGTATTAATTGGCTTTCCCACTCTCACTCTAAACTTTGCCAAAATACTAGGTCTCTACATGCAACTTATTTCTGCCCCTACCCAGTTTGGTCCCCAATCCCAAAACCACTTACTACTGGACTGGGTACCCACTACTCACCCGCACCACATCATTCATGCTGGCACCCTCTCTGGTGCACTGAGTGACCATCATATGGTCTACTCCATGCACAAAATACACCACCCCAGAGCCCCCCAAAAAATTATCCAAATCGGGTCCTTCCGGTCAGTTGACTTATCCTTGTTATATGCTGATCTGCTTTCCATTGTCCTCTGTCTTCGCTGCCAGTAATATCAGTCAAGCCCTCCAGTATTTCCACTCTAAATTCCTCCAAACCTGGGATTAGCCTGCCTCCCTCTGAAAAGCTAGGGTCGGAGGTTCTCACCTCCCCTGGATCTCAGCTGAACTTCTGGCATGCCTCCGTGCACACGACCTGGCATGGAAGATTTAAAAATCCTCTGACGCACCGGCAGACTTTAACAAATACCATGTATTGAGGAATACTTGTACTACAGCCTTCAGACTAGCTAAGGCTGAGTTCTTTTCTTCCTCTTTCCAGAACAATCTTAATGACCCCTCCAAGTTCTGGAAAGTCATCCACTCCCTCTTCTCCCCCCACCATGCAGTCCCCCACTCCTGTCCTCAGTGTGGGTAACTCCACCTTCTAACCTCTGGAATCAATTATAATGATTAAACTTATGCAGTCAGCCTCCTGGGTTGAACTGCCCAGAGAGAGAATGGAATTTAGAACTATATGTAAATGATGGAACGCTTATTGGCTCATGTCAATTTCAAACTGCTGCCCTAGCAACTGCTGCACTCTAGGTGCTTCAGATCCTTTACTCTGCCTGCCGGTGGAGACATCCCTGTGAGCTCTCCTTCAACTTACTTCTAAAACCTTAATTTGGTCATAAGTACGGTTTAAATTATCTATGTTTTGAATTGCTGCCCTTATAAGTTTAGTTAGACTAGTTATATAGTGTTTTGTTTGTTTGTATCATTTTTTAGTGGTTCCTTCATGGTTCTGCGGAACAGAGGGATCCGCTATTTCTGAGAGGTTTTTACCTCAATTTTTGTTTAAAAACTACTTTATTTGATGGTTCACTTACAGTTCCATCTTTCGGTTATATTTTAAACACTTTTTAATGTTTTTGCAGTTCGCTTTTTCTTCAGGGAACCGATGGACGCTCGGTTCCCAGAACTGAAAGTGGTAGTTTTTATTTAAAATTGCCAGTTCCAGGGAACAGATTATTTTATTGTAGTGATTATTTACTGTAGCCTACTCAATATCAGAGGTCCCTTGTGCTATATCTAAAAAATGCACTAGAACCACAGGGTTTAAATATTGTGAGTCTTGTGGCCAGGGTATTGCTAAAGCTGACAAGCATTCCCTGTGTGTTTTTTTGCCTGGGAACTAGCCATGTTTTTTCTAACTGTGAAATGTTTAAGACATTCAGTGTCAAGATACTTTAAAAGAGGTCTAAAAAATTAGAAGAAATGGCTTCTACTTCTGCTAATGTATCAGAGGAAGCTCCCTCTGTGTCAAAAAGGACAAGTCTAAAGACTCTGACAAGGGTCTTGTTAAACTTGATCATGAGACAAAAAGGTCTGTGGAGACAGTGGCTGAGACTCTCCCTTAAAAAAAAAAAAATATATATATATATATATATATATATATATAAAAGTAGGTCACTGCGAACTGGAAGGGGACCGGATCAGTTGGGTTCCAGGACAGTAGCTGCTTCTTGATGTTTTTACAGGATTTCTTGTAGATTTTACTTGGTAGAAGGTTATTTCTTTTCTTTCTTCTAAGGGGCTAGCAGGGTATTGTTTTGGGGGCTGTTGGAAGTTTGAAAACTGGTTTGGTGGCTGTAAGTGGGCTCATTTGTTAGATGTTTCACTGTGTAACAGGCTGCGCTGGTGGAGGCCTATTTCTTCTGATTTAAAACCTATTTGGTGGGATTTGCTTGGGGCTGGTTCTTTGACTGCCAGACTTGGAGAGGCAGACACATGGCTGATACACTCTCTCAAGAGTCAGGTGTATGCCCAAGACCCACCCTCCCTCCCAGAGCTCTGCTAATTTATGGGGAACACCTGCCCTGCAGTTGGAGGAAAAGGCTGCAGGTGCTGCTCATGTAGTTCTAGCCACTGGGGGTTGGATTTAAGGGCTGGGAGAGAGGAGCTTAGGGAGTTGTTAACTTCCCTTGTAAGTTTACTGTGTTGTACTGCACCTAGTAACAGGGTTACCGGTTTACTGTGGGACTGTATCTAGGATTCGTGGGTGACCTGATTAGGCAGTAGGGGTGTACCTTGGACTAGTGGGGAACCTGGTGGCTCACCCAAGAAAACCTACATGAAGGGGGATTGGACCACACGTCATTAGGGCCGGCATCTTTTGGAGGGTGGTGGGGTGCACAGGGTGTGGAGCAGCCATGATACTGAACTGGGCTTGGAAGTTCAGTGGTTGCCCAGTGTGCTACCAGCTGGCACAACTAGGGAGGAGGTTGGGAATTAGGAGACAGCTGGGGAAGGGGGGTATGGTTGGGGAAGGGGCAGGGGATCTCCCAGGGTTGCACCAAGCACTAGGGGCGGGGGCATAGGAAAAGGAGTGCAGGAGAATACTCAGGGGTCACATAGGGACCCTGGCAGAGGGGGCCCAAAAGGAGGACACTACCAAGGAAGCAGGCAGGTAACTGGGGATCCTCACAAAGGGGGGCCAGAGGGACAACATTCTCAGGGAAGTAGGCAGATGGAAGCAAGGCGGGGAGGTGGATCAGATCTTACGCTCAGTGACCGCTTCAATTCTCTTCTTCTGCTTGAGGATGAGGGGGATGATGTAGCCACAACAAGGGTGGTTAGAGATGGAAAGGGGGGCAGGAGTTGGGGCCAGATAGGGGAAAAGAGACCTGGAATGAAGGAAAATTGGGGAGCAGGAATTGGAGCAGGAGGGGCAGGGGAAGAGGAGGAAAGTGCAAGGAGAAGGACCAGTTGGGAGGAAAGGAGCAAGGAGAAGGACCAGAAGTACAAGGAGGATACAGTAAAGGAAGCTGAGGTTTAGGCCAGGGAGCACGACAAGCAAGGAGGGACTAAGCGGAGACAGGAAGGAAGAGGGCCGAGCCAGGCTAGTTTGGCGGATGGGGAGAAGGACCAGTCGCGAGCAGTGAGGGGAGTTAGCGGTACAGAAGGATACTCGGGAGGAGGAGGCATAGGATTGGAGGAGGGGTGGCCAGGGTAAATAAGGAGGGGGTGGCATGTGACACCCAGCTAGGGGGAGGAACAAGGAGCCGGCTGGGTGGAGGGGCCAGTAGAAAGGATGAGGGACATGGAAGAGGGGGAAATGGAGGGAAAGGAGCGGTCAGAGTGCTCCTGTTGGGGGATTCTATGATCAGGGGTATCAAATGGGATAGGGAGGGAGAAGCCTGGCCAGTTAGAACAAAATGCTTCCCTGGATTAACGGTGCACAGGGCCAAGCACAAGGTATATCAGCTGGCAAAGGATTGTGGGGGTTCCCCAGACATACTGGTCCACCTGGATACAAATGACATTGAGGGGAATAGCGAGCTAGAGATACAGGCAAGATTCAGGGAGCTTGCCAGGGTCTGTCATGACATAGGATGCACAGTTTCCTTCTCAGAAATCCTGCCTGTGACAAAGGGCTAGTGGGGAACACAAAAGGAAGATTAGGTAGTTAAACCAGTGGCTCAGGGAGTGGTGTGAGGCCAGAGGGTATGGGTTGATGGGGGATTGGGGGAGACCTGGGAGGATAAGGAGCTGTATGCTAGAGATAGGCTTCATCTCAATTTGGAGGGCAGGGGAATCCTTAAGTTAAAAATAGAGGGGTTCATTGGTGAAACGTGGGGTTTAAACTTGTGAAGGGGGGAAGGATGGGAGAAAAGGCTGTCGAGGGGGTGCCGATAAAGGAGGGACTCTGTTTCTACCCCTATGGGAACTGGAGGAATGTGGGAAAAAAGAGCTGGTAAAGTGCAGACCAGGAAAACAAATCCCCATGGGAACATGAGCAGAGGAAATGGAAGTATAGGGAAAGGGTGGAAGAGTAGTCCTGCTAAATGCAGGAGCTTGGGCAATAAAAATACCTGAGCTCCAGGTGATGCTAACTGAGGAGGTGGATGTGGCAGCATCATGAGACCTGGGCCACACAGAGACACGACTGGGACCTGAACCTGGAGGGTTACACTATGTTCAGGAAGGACAAGGGAGGGAAGGGGAGGAGGGAGCAATGATAGTCAAAAACTGCATTGGCATAGGGGAGTAGAGGCGTGGAGGGAACCGTGGAGGCGATTTGGGTCACCTTGATAACAAGGGGGGGGCAAGAGAGTAAAAATAGGAGTGGTGTATAGACCCCCTGCACTGGCAGAGGAGCTGGAGGAGAGTCTGGTGGCAGATGTTGGGAGACACTGTAGACTGGGTAGGGGAAGGGTGGTGGTGTTGGGGGACTTAAACATGCCAGGAACAGACTGGGAGACTGTGACATCCTCGGTGGCCAGGGAACAGAGGTTGTTGGATGTCTTTCAAGACGCGTTCCTAACTCAGCAGGTGGGGGAACCAACCAGGGAGGCGTGGGTACTAGATGTGGTCCTGGCAGACAGTGACCAGATTGGGGGCCTGGAGGTAAGGGACCTGTTGGCGGGGAGTGACTATGCCACGGTCTGGTTCTGCCTGGACCTAGGAGGGGTTGAAGGCTACACAAAGACAGAGGTAACTGACTTCGGGGGGGGTGGATTTTAAGGAAATGGTAAGGATCCTTAAGGAGCATTTGGCTGGGATTGGGTCAGACATAGACACTGATAGTAGGTGGGAAATCATCAAGAGAGGGGTGCAGGATGCTACCAGCGCCTGTGCAAGAGTAAGACAAAAATGCAGTAGGGCCCAAAAACCCTGCTGGTGGACCAGGGAGGTCCAGGAGGTGGTGTGGGGAAAGAAGGCAGCCTATAGGCAATTCAAGTGCTCAAGGAGTGAAAGGGATCGAGGGCAGTACGAACTGATGGCTAGAAGGGTCACTAGGGTGGTGAGGGTGGCTAAGGCAAGGAAGGAGCAGAACCTGGCCAGGAAATTGGAGAAGGAACAAGGGGTTCTTTAGATACATTGGGGAAAAACGAAGGGTGAAGGGGTGATTAGCAGGATTAAAATGGGGAGAGATGGGCACAAGACCAGGGGAGCAGGCTGAGGTACTAAATGAGTACTTCATCTCAGTTTCACCAAGGAAAATGTGGGTGCTGCATCATACATGGAGAAGACAGTGATACTGAGGAAGGGGGACCCTTACCGATCGGCGGGTCGGGGGAGAGGGGGAGGCATCACTGGCAGGAGGGGGAAGGTTAAGCAAGGAGAAGAGGTAGCGGAAGTGGAAATCACAGCAGAGAGAGCGAGGGAAGCCCTCAGGTCCCTCAAGACAGAGAAAGCACCGGGGCCAGATAAATTACATCCCAGAGTGCTGAAGAAACTTGCGGATGTCCTGGTGAAACCCCTGGCAGAGCTTTTCACCATCTCTCTGAGGACAGGGTGGGTGCCCCAGGACTGGAAGGTGGCACATATAGTGCCTATCCACAAGGGGGGATCAAGGGAGGTGGCAGAGAACTACAGGCCTGTCAGCCTGACATCGGTGGTGGGCAAAGTGATGGAGGGCATTGTCAAGGAGAGGCTGGGGGGGGACCTGGAAAAGTCAGGGTGCCTGGACGATAGACAGCATGGATTTGTCCCAGGGAAATCAAGTCAGACAAACCTTGTGGAGTTCTATGACTGGGTGACGAGTGTCTTGGATCTAGGTAGACCAGTGGACGTCCTCTTTCTAGACTTCAGCAAGGCATTTGACTCTGTTCCTCACATGGGCCTGTTGGATAAGCTGGGAGAAATGGGGGTTGGGAACCAGATGATCACATGGATAGGTAATTGGCTCCAGAATCGGACGCAGAGGGTCGTAGTTGGCGGGATAGTCTCATCCCCAAGGAGGGTCATTAGTGGGGTCCCACAGGGATCAGTTCTTGGGCCCCTCCTGTTCAACGCCTACGTCTCTGACATAAGGACAGGTATCGGGAGTGAGATGAGTCTCTTTGCGGATGACCCAAAACTGGGGGTGGTGGTGGATGGGGAGGAGGGGAGGGTGACCCTACAGGGGGACCTGGAGGCTCTGGAAAGATGGTCTAGAAAGTGGAAGCTGAGGTTCAATGCAGGGAAATGCAAGGTACTACACCTGGGGGCCAGAAACCCGGGCCAAGTGTACACCCTGGGGGGGGGGAATGCTACAAGTCTTGATGGCTGAGAGGGACCTGGGGATGAAGGTGGATGTCAAGATGAACAACTCAGAGACTTGTAGGAGGGCAGCAGCCAAGGCCAACAGGATGCTGGGGTGCATCGCTAGAGGGATCACCTCCAGAAGGAGGGAAGTGATGCTCGCTCTGTATAACTGCTTGGTGAGGCCACACCTTGAGTACTGCATGCAGTTTTGGAGGCCACACTTAAAGAGGGACATTAAACTCCTGGAGAGGGTCCGGAGTAGGCGATGAAAATGATTTGGGGCTTGGGGACAGGACCTTGAGGAGAGGCTCAAGAGCTAAATATGTACACATTGGAGAGAGAAGGGACCGGGGAACATGATAGGGTCTTCAGGTACATGAAGGGGTAAATAGGGGAGGAACAGTCAGGGTGCTTCGAAGGAAGGAGGAGGGGCCACTAGGGCATGGGTGGAAGCTGGAGGGGAAGATTCAGGGAGAAAGGAGGAGGTGCTACTTCACTGAGGAGGGTGGTGGAGCCATGGAATGTGCTGCCTAGGGGGCTGGTGGAGGCAGAGGCGGTGAAGGGTTCAAGAGGGGTGGGACAGGTACAGGGGAAGGGTTCTGGAAGCAAAATCCAATGCAGTGAGAATATCCGGAAGTGGGAAGGGAGAAGCCAGAGAAGGCGAGGGGGGCAGCAAGGTCAGCTTCCGGGGTTGGGGCTGACCAAACGAGCAGATGCGAAAGACCATTAGGCCTATTCTGCTGGCATTTTAGTACATTAGTATGTTAGTATGACTCTGGCCGAGAAGGCTAATGAGCTCCCAGTAGACAAATAGGAAACTATGCCATCAGCAGAGCACATCTCCAAGGCACTACAAATTTTACAAGCCTCACAGGCTGTGTGCTGGTTCTACTAGTCCTACTGGTTCCAGCCCAGGTCCCTGCACCCCAGGTGCATCAGTTTATTTATGAGGACACTGAGGTTGAAGAAGAGGAGGAGGGGGAACCCACAGAGCCAGAGGTTTCCCCAGAGCAGGAGTTTGGCTCTCCTCCCAGGGCTCCTGAGGATTACACCTCACATTATGCCTTATCAAAAAATATGCTTGACACATTAAACCTCCCACTCCAAGAAACACAGGAGGATGCGGAGGAAGCAGATTTTATGGAAATATCCACAACAAAGCATCTGCTACTGCCTATTGCAAGGTTGGAGGAATGGTCTGACGTATGGCAGCTGGGATTCAATGCAGAAAAGTGCAAGATAATGCACCTGGGAAACAAGAACCCAGGGGAAGAATACACAATGGGTGGGGAGGTAGTAACAACAACAAAACAGGAAAGGGACCTGGGGGTAATCATATCAGATGACCTTAAGGTTAGCAAGCAATGTGAGAAGGCAGTAGGGAGGGCCGGGGGTATACTGGGATGTATAGGGAGGCATCAGCAGCAGAAAACAGGAAGTTGTTATCCTCTGTACAGACAGTTGGTGAGACCCCATCTGGAATACTGTGTCCAGTTCTGGAGACCCCATCTCATAAGGACATAGACAGGATAGAGGCAGTCCAGAGGAGGGCAACTAAAATGGTGCAGGGTCTGCAAGAGAAGCCGTATGAGGAGAGACTAAAGGAGCTTAATATGTATACCCTTGAGGAAAGAAGGGAGGGGGACATGATAGAAACTTTCAAGTACCTCAAGGGAATCAACAAAGTCCAAGAGGGTAGCATCTTTCAGAAAAAGAGACTTGCAAGAACAAGGGGACACAATTTAAAGATAGAAGGAGGGCGGTTCAGGGGCAATGTGAGGAAGTATTATTTCACAGAGAGGTAGTGGATGCATGGAACAGCCTTCCTGAGGAAGTTGTGGAGTCTAAAACTGGGGGAGAATTCAAGAATGCATGGGACAGACATAAGGCAATTCTTGTGGGGGGCAGGAAGATATAGGCTGTTGGTTAAATAGGATCTGCGGCCTATCCTGTAGGTAGGGAAATGGGCAGACTAGATGGGCCTAGCGGTCCTTATCTGCCATCAAAGTCTATGTTTCTATGCATAAGACCCTGAGAAAATTTGTATCACAAATCTTGGAGACCCTGACCACCATGCCTGGGGTAGACAAGAAAATTGGCAAGAAATATCAGCAGGATAGAACCATTGCTGATTTTCTTTTTACCCATCCAGACCATGAAGGTGTGATACAGGCTGCAGCATGTGAAAAGGCCAGAATACCCCTGGTATCCCACCCCCCCTGATAAGGACTCTAGGAAAATGGATGGGATGAAAAAGAAAAAAAAGGGGGGTATACGGCAGCCCCACTTCATGTGAGGCAGGCAAACTACATGGCCGTTTCCATATAGTACCAGAAAGCACTCCGGAATTCTGTTTTGGCCATGTCAGACAGAATCCAGGGTGACGTGGCAGTAGATTTACAGGAAACTGCCAGGGCTGCTCTGGATGCCACCAGGTACCAGTACCAGTTCCACATGGCAGTGGACACAAACAACACAGCAGCAAGGCTGATTGTCCTTTCTGTTTCATTGAGAAGATTTGCCTGGCTGAGGGCTACAAACTTGACCCCAGACACCCAGGCTAAAGCTATGGACTTCCCATGTGAGGAAAACTCATTATTTGGTGACAAAACAAAAACCTACGTGAAAAAGCAGAGGAATACAAGGCTACATGTAGAAGTAATTCCAGGGAAAGGCCTTCTTCCTCCTACAAGTCCCAGTATAGGGGAGGCAGGGGTAGGGAATCATACCCCAGGCCTTTCTTTCAGGCTTAGGCTACACAACCCTAGAGGTTATTTTAGAGGAAGGGGCAGACGGTCCATGAGAAGGCCATCTTCCTCCACACAAGCTCAGTCCCAATCCACACAGAACCGCTGATGGGCTGGTCCACGTCACCTCCCTTCTACCACCACCACCGCAGTAGGTGGCAGACTGGCTCACTCAAATGATTCCTGGAGGTAGTGAACCAGGGACTGATACACAGCTTCAAATTACTTCCCAAGCTGAGAGCAAGAAACTTTGCCCCAGTCACCTCTGCAGACAGGATCCTCCTGGAGGCAGAGGTAAAACACCTCCTAGCAACCAAAGCAGAGGAGGCTGTACCCCTTGTGCAAAGAGGCAAATGCTTCTATTCAAGAGGTTTCCTTACCAAAATTCAAAATGGTGACTTTGTCAATAATCATCCCCACACTACAAGAAGGGGATTAGCTGGCATCCCTGGAACTTAGGGATGCCTAATTCCACATTCCTATCATGTCAACCCACAAAACGTATCTGAGGTTCAGACTGGCCTCGGGCCACTACCAGCTTGCAGCACTACCATTCGGTCTAACCTCTGCACCAAGGGCATTCACGAAATGCCTAGCAGTGGTAGTGGAACACCTCAGGAAACAAGGAATAACAGTGTTCCCTATAGACGACTAGCTAGTCGTAGGTCGATCCTACCAGCATGCAAAGCAGTTACTGGCACTCACAAGGTCTATTCTGGAGCCCTTGGGCTTCCTCTTAAACAAGCAGAAGTCACAGCAAGCTTTCCTGCCTCAGAACAGGGTGGACAACATCCTGCAAGTAGCAAACTCTTTTACATTGGGCGGGCCCAGACCTGCCAGAGAATTCCTCCAGCTACTGGGACACATGGCAGCTGCTACCACAGTAGTCCCAGGATACAGATTCCAAATGCAAGACATTCAGTTTCACTTAAGACAGTACTGGTCTCAAACGACAGATCCAGTGTCAAAACTGATTCCAGTCACTCTCAGCCTGATACAGGCACTGCAGTGGTGGCTGGATCTAGACAACCTCAGGATAGGCGTGCCCTTCCTAAAGGACAAACCCTCCTTGGTTCTTACAACAGATGCCTCCCTACTGGGCTGGGGGGGGGGCACACATGTTGGATCACACAGCAAGTGGCACATGGTCCCCCCCAAGACTCGCTGATGCACATCAATCTACTGGAGCTAATAAGGGCAGTGTATTTAGCCCTGCTAGGCTTTGCTCCTCATCTGCAAAACAAGGTAGTGCAAATCAGGACAGACAATACCACAACCGTGTACTACATCAACAAGCAAGGAGGAACCAGGTCCACCCCTCTATGCTCAGAAGCAATGAGACTGTGGTCCCTGACATACTTTACACACTATGCAGGTAACACTAACAGCCGTACACCTTCCAGGCAGTGTTTTGGCAGACTCACTAAGCAGGATCAATCAAGACCACCATGAATGGTCACTGAATCCCCAGGTACTCAGTTCAGTTTTCAGAAGATGGGGCACCCCAAAGGTGGATTTGTTTGTCTCCACAGAAAACCACCAGATTCCCCCGTTCTGTTGCAGGCGAGCCCACAGGGAACATCCCTCTGTATGCAATGACCTTGGAGTGGACAGGGAAGTTGCTGTACACTTTTCCTTCATTCCCAATGATGCTCAGGACCCTAGTGAAACTAAGGTCCCAACCAGCTACTATGATTCTGGTGAAACCAGACTGGGCCAGACAGCCTTGGTACTCCCTTCTGCTGACTCTGCTGGTAGCCCCACCAGTTCACCTGCCCAGGAGGCACAATCTGTTGACAGCCTCTCAGGGCAGAATCCTGTACCTGAACCTCAAGTCCCTGAGGCTCAAGACCTGGCTGTTGAGGACCTAGAATTCGCTAGCCTTAAGCTGTCAGAAGAGGTACTAACTGTGCTTAGAGGCTGTAGGAAACCTTCCACTAAGAAAACATATTCCTCTAAATGGAAGAAGTTTTCCATATGGCAAATCGGGCAAGGGTACTAACCCTTCCAAATCTGATTTATCTGTCCTTCTGGACTACTCAACACATTTTCACACATTGGGCCCGAGACCACCCACCCTTAAGATACACTTGGCTGCAGTCCCAGCATACCTATCGACTGGCAAGGAGAGGTCCATGGCCTCTCATCCAGTATTCAGAAAATACTTTTGTAACCCCTAGGTGGCACTATCCCAAGGGCTACTACCCCCTGCCTGCTTGACTACGGACAGGTTGAGGGGCCTAGATCCTATGGCGGGTGCCTCCACCCAGAGGTCAGGGTTTGCAGTGGTTAGACTAGCTTGGTCACAGCCCTCTGGGACACTGAGACCCCCTTTTATTCCCTCTAGTGGCTCACACAGTACACCTGAGTTACAGCCCCAATACCCCATGTATACACACTGTTCACTCATATAGATATCACTTACCCTCGAGACTGATTCTGCAGCACGTCTCTGAGGACCCCCTGTAAAATAAGGTTAAACAACATACACAGCAAAACACAATACTGTTTCCATAAGTACCAACACCACAGACAGTATATAGTATAACAACAACAAATCTGATTTATTTAGGGGGCAGTAACACGGGAGGGGGGAAATCAGGTCAATTGGTGGCATTAAATCACAGTACTGTGCACACATACAGGGTCTGAAAAGTTACACTCTGGGTACCCAGGTTGGGGGGGGTGGCTAGCCAGGTCTGTTGCCCGGGGTTGGCCGGCAGGTGCAGATGGATAGGGCCCTGTAGAAGAAAATATATGCACAACACCCAATTGTAATCCGGAGCCGGAGGGCTGAGTCGATGAAACAGTGAAACAACAAGAATTAGATGACACACTTGTGATTGAAAAACAAGCTGCAGGGGAATACCCTGATTTGTACTCGCAACACCCAAGCTGAGGATCAGATGGAGAATGTCCCTCTGGATTGCTAGAAGAGCAGGGCATGAGGACAAGGTCCTTGTGACTGGACCCCACTGCAGTTGATAGCAAGCGGGTGTAGTCTGAATTAAGCTGGGGTTTACTTCCAGCTTCAGCACACAATTCACTGTACAGGGGATTTGAAATAGCAATTCCCCACAAGCATTACGCACATTTATGTGTAAAAGGAAAGTACTATACCAGGCAGGCTGCTCCTCGATCCTGATCGCAATTACTGCAAAATACCCAGGAACACACACAGCAGCTTCAGTTCCTGACAGACCAAGCGCGATTCAGCAATTTCTTCAGTCTTCTACAGGGTGAGCCTGGTTTCCACACTTCTAGTGCTTCTTTCTCCTCACAACTTGGATTCAGTCCAAACTGGCACTTACAAAGGCTGCAAACCGAAACTCAGGGCCTCACATGTACTTCCTGCACAAAACTATTTATTTATTTAAGAGATTTACCAGGAAGGCATACCAAGCAGAGTACTGCTCGATTCAGATGCCCGAAGGGTTACAAAGGTACAGTAATACAGAAGAAAAAAAACATACATAAATATGTTTGGTACAAAACAATGGATGAGACAGTTATAATACAATATTGAAGGTACATTTTCATTAACATTTCAATAACATTTGGTGCTGACAGCATCACAAAATACCGAAAATGGAGTAAGTAGACTGGTGTTAACAGCTGGTAGTTAGGAATTGTGAGGGGTTCAATGGGGGGGATACAGGAGCAGTTGGTAGAGAAGTGCGTTTTAAGAAGGGCATTCCGGTGTGGAGTACTTGTGGCGTGTCTAATATTGGCTGCCAGGGAGTTCCATAATTTGGGCAACCTGAAGCTGAAGGCAGCCTGGTCAGTCCGGGTGGATCTGTGCAGAATGTGCAGGAGCCTAGAGTCTATGGTTATTTATTTATTTAGCTTTTGTTTACCGGGTAAGTACACTAGACAAGTTGTATGCCTATTTTCAGGAACGACCCGGGAGAGTACAACAAGTATTACAGACAACATCATTACACCAGGTATTACAGACCACATCGTTACAGGTGAACAGGTGCGATATCGTAACTTAGTACAATGAGTGTTAGAGACCTCATTGTGACAGCGTAGCAGGTGAACCGGTACAATACTGCAACTAAATAATTGAGTCAGCAGAGCATACAGACAGGAAAAGCGACAGTAAATATAAACAGACAAGAGTAAGATACATAATAAGCAAGCGGTCAGTAGCATTGAGCCTACAAGTAGCATAGGCAAGTACATAGGAAGGGATGGCTCGAGGTCAGCAATCACGTTGTATGGTAAGTGTTCCATGTGGGAGAGTGCCGAGGAGTTACAGTACCAAGGGCATGGAGTGGGGGTGGCTAAGGGCACTCGCAATGCGAAGCTAGCTTTAGGTGCTCCCACAAGGATTTCCGGAGACACGGGTGGGAGGGGGCGGGGCGAACCAGCTCAGGAAAGGAGTTCCAGAGCCTGGGAGCCCATACTGTGAAGTTCCTGTCCCCCATAAGGGTGCGGTTGGGGGTACTTTTGGTATCCCAGGACCATGGGACCTGAGGGAGTAGGAGGAGCGGTCAGCAGGAGATAGGAGCTGAGCCAGCTCCACGGGGGAGCCAGTACTGATTACCTTACTCACAAAGCACCTTAGTCCAAAGTTTAGGTGATTGGTCGGGGAAAGCCTACCAAGCTTGTCATAGAGTTCACAATGATGGGTAAGGCGGGGAGCGGCCAAAGTGAAACGGCAAATATTGTTGTACGTCGTGTGCCATCGGGTGAGGAGGGCTTTCGAGGTTCGAGCAAAAAGGTGGAGGCCATAGTTGAGGGAAGGGTAGTACCCCTAGCAGAGTGCCAGACGGGCAGGAGTTAGGTTGTATTTGGCCCTGTAGGCCAGTCCCAGCTTACAGTTCACGGCTCTGCAGGCATTGAGAATATGGCTCTCCATGTTCAGTTGTGGGTCGAGTGTCACCCCAAGGTATTTGAGGGAGGTTACAGTGAGAAGTGAGGTACCATCTGCACAATTGATTTGCAGAAGGATTGGGGAGGCACAAATCTTGGCTGTTGAGCCAAATATCATAGCCTGTGTTTTTTTCAGGTTGAGGACCAGCTTATGTTGGGTTAGCCAGGCCTGTATGTTTTTGAAGTCCTCAGGTAGGTAGAGATTAAGGGTGGCGGTATCCCGGGAGTGGGCCAGAATGACCAGGTCATCCGCATACAGGGTGACCCGACATTTGGTTACTATGGAGGGAAGATGGTTAATAAAGAGAGAGAAGAGAAGGGGTCCTAGAACCGAGCCCTGGGGAACACCTGAGGTCATGGGAAGTGGATCTGAGAGGACTTTATTGAATTTGGTCAGCTGTACTCTACCATGCAGGTAGTCAGTTAGCCATTTCAGAACTGACGGGGACAAGCCAAAGGACCTCATCTGGGTGCAAAGTAGGTCATGGTCAACAAGGTCAAAGGCCTTAGACAGGTCGATGAACACTGCCCCAGAGAGTAACCCCTGGTCCATGGCTGTTCTAATACTGGACGAGACAGAGATCAGGGCTGTAGCTGTGCTGTGCCCTTTACGAAAACCGTGCTGGGCGGGGGACAGCAGCTCGTATGCTTGAATGTATTCAGAGACTTGTACAGCAACTACCTTTTCGAGTAGTTTACTGATGGTCGGTAGTATGGGCAATAGGTCATAGTTATCAGGGACTTTAGGTTGCCCTGCTTTAATACAGGGACGACCCTGACGACCTTCCAGATATCGGGAATCTCCCCCATGGCAAGAGACAGGTCGATAATGTGAGCCACCGGGAAGGCGATATGGGGGGCTCCTAGTTTCAGAAGCTTGGGCTCGAGATTGTCTAGGCCAGTGCTAGAGTACTGAGAGAGACTAGAGAGGAGAGTCAGCATCTCCCGTTCCTGTGAGCGTAGGCCAGTGGGGGGAGGGCAGTTAGGGAGGACGACAGGTAGGAGCGGAGTGTCTGCGACCAGAACTTAGCAGTGGTTCTGGCACAGTGTAGCAATCGCCGGTTATGTAGAGAAGGAAGGTCCAAGGACTGGTATAGGTCACAGTGATGAGTATTAGGAGGACAGTCCAAGGAGAACCGCCAGAAGGAGTTGAAGAGGGGATCAAGCCTAGCTAAGGAAGTTTGGGGGCAGCACAGTAGACAACATCACCGTAATCCATAATCGGGAGGATCATTTTTTTGGCTATTGCTAGTCTGGTTGGTAGAGGTATGCAATTTTTGTTCCAGAAGAGAGCTCCCAGCATGGGATGCAGTTTTTTGTGTAGGGTATTTATATACGCAGAAAAGTCAAGGTACTGATCTAACCAGACATCGAGATATCTATATGAAGTGCAGGCCTCTAGTAGGGAGCTATCCAGAGTGTAGAACATGGGGGGGGGCAGTAAGGCAGGTTAGTTTGGCCTGAGAGCCAAAGGTGAGGGAGACTGTTTTTTTTGAGTTTAATAATAGTTGATTTGAGAGGAACCAACGTTGGATGGAGTCGAAGTCCTTCTGTAGACAGGCTGTCACGGCATTAGTGGATGGGCCAGAGGCAAACAGCACCATATTGTCTGCGTACATGTGGATAGAAGTATGTGGGCAGGCAACAGGCAGGTTGTTGAGAAAGATAGAGAACAGCAGAGGGCCGAGTACAGACCCTTGGGGGACTCCACTGGTGACAGGGAGTGAGGTGGATCTAGCCGAGCCAATACGGACTGATTGGGACCTACCTGTCAGATATGAATGGAACCAGTTATTTGCGTTCACAGACAGTCCAGCTTGAGCGAGTTTAGCCAACAGCAGGGGATGTGAGACCGTGTTGAAGGCTTTAGCCAGGTCGATAAATATGGCTGCTGTTATTTCCCCTTTGTCCATACCCGTACGGATGGAGTTAGTGAGGCGAAGAAGAGAGGTAGTGGTGGAGTGTTTTTTTCTGAAGCCGGCCTGGTAGGGGGTGAAAAATGATATGGTATCTAGATACTGGTGGAGCTGGGATAGTACAAGGCACTCTTGAATTTTGGCTAGGATGGGGAGCAGTGATATGGGATGGTAGTTGGATGGGGAGGAAAGGTCCCCTCCTTTAGCTAGCGGAATGACTGTGGCTTGTTTCCATATTGTGGGGACTGCCCCAAGTCTAAAAGACAGGTTATAGAGCAAGGTTGGAAGGTGGGCTATGGCAGGTGCTGAGAGCAGGAGCATTTTGGAATCAAGGCCTGATGGGCATTTACTGTACCTTTGGATGGGTTGAGTGACTGCAGTATTTTTAGCACCTGGCCAGGTGAGACTGGGTAGAGTGAGAAGGAGGCCGGGGATTATACTGTTCGGGGAACAAAGGGCGGGGGATGGAGATGGGAGGAGAGTAGAGAAGATGTATACACCGCAGAAGCACGCATCTCCTTCTCTCTTCACTGCCACAACTGATCTGATCTTTCCAGTCACAGAGCAGGGCATTTCCTTTAGCTCCACACTATTCTGTTCGCTGATTCAGCTGTCACTCACAATAAGACTCCCTCTGTTGGTAGAAAAAGGCGCCAAGGTCAAAACTACATTTCCCAGAGTCACTGCCCATACAATCCCCTTGTGGCTGGCTCAAATTAAGAGTCCAAGTTCTGATTCATCCACAGGCTCCATTTTAGGGCTCCCTTATCCCAATTGGTCCAGCACAGCAGTTTAGGTCCAAAATGGAGAGGTAACACACACAGAGTTCCAGCTGCAATAAAGGCAGGTTAGACAAACTATAATTTTGCTAATGCTTTGAATGATTACAGGCAAACAGTTACAGCTTTCAGATGGGCTCCCTTTGCACCTTCAGCGACCGCAAAATGGAGCGATTACTCTGCAGCTCGGGCGGGATTCAAGCATTAAATGCACAGCCCCCCCCATACAAACTAATTAAGTCTGCAAGCAGACAGCTCTTAAATAGACAGTACGTGGAGGCTCAGATAGCACTCACTTGCAACCACAGTTAAGCAGCTCAGATGCCGAATACCACCCAGGCTTGGGGCATTCAGGCAAGCTCCTGGAAGACTTTTGGGAACCCCCATTTGCAGGGGTATTACACTTTAAAGGACTGAATAACCTGCACCCTCCTTGGAGGGAGCCAGTCTCTGCTTGGAATCTAAAACTCTGTGTAACCACCCCTTCCCTTCTACCTGCACACCCACCCACAGGTGGTGCTGCCTCCGGGAATATAGGCTGGCACCTGGGTTTGCGGTTATAATTGGCTGGACGAGTGGTGCGGTGCCTCCACCTATGGGGATCCTTCTAACAGCGTACTGCTAGGGTGCTTCCCCACAGGAAATGAAATTTAGCCCCGTCCCTTGGAAACAGGTAAAACAACATACAGTCCCCTCCCCACTTATAACTCTAAGCATGAAATATCACAGTACACGATAATGCAATGGCTGCAACTGTTTTCAGAAAATAAACAACGGGTTTATTTTGGGGTGGATAAAGAGGTAGAGGGCAGTGGAAGCAAAGGGGAATAAAAGCATCCAATAACCAGATTCTAAACTCTATGCAAATTAACAAAATGATAAAACATTGGCATTCATAAATAGTACTATGCATTCCAGGATTATCAGCCCCAGTTATACCCCCACTGGTGCACCAGTTAACCCACAGTCCATGTGAGAGTCTAAATTTTGGTGTATACACACTGAGCAGTTGCAGGCCTGTGACATGGAAAAGCTGGGTGCTGCACAGGTGAAATGCTGGGGTGCTGCAGTGCACAGTACCAACCACACCAGGGAGTGCAGTGAAACAGTTTTATTCCTGGCTGTACTAATTGTTAAGGGTGTTGCTAAGGTCGCACATGAAGCCCAGATATAAAATTAACAAGCTAGCTAGCTGAAAAGTTAGAAAAGAAGTGCAAAGTATTGCACCTGAGAAGCAAAAATCTAGGAAAGTGTACGGGAGGAAATACTGACAACAGCAAAATGGAAAAGGACGTGGGAGTAGTTATATCAGATGACCTAAAGGTGGGCAAGCAATGTGAGAAGGCAGTAAGGAGGGCTGGGGGGATACTGGAATGCATAGGGAGAGGCATCACCAGTAGAAAACAGTAACTTGTTATTCCTCTGTACAGACAGTTGGTGAGACCCCATCTGGAGTACTGTGTGCAGTTCTGGAGACCCCATCTCCGCAAAGACATAGACAGGGTGGAGGCTATCCAGAGGAGGGCAATCAAAATGGTGCAGGGTCTGCACCAGAAGACATACGAAGAGAGACTAAAGGAGCTTAACATGTATACCCTCGAGGAAAGGATGGAGAGGGGGGACATGATCGAAAACTTTCAAGTACCTCAAGGAATCAACAAAGTCCAGGAGGGTAGCATCTTTCAGAAAAAGAGATGTGCAAGAACAAGGGGCACAATTTGAAGATGGGGGGACAGCTAAGAGGTAATATGAGGAAGTATTTTTTCATGGAGAGGGTTGTGGATGCATGGAACAGACTTCCTGAGGAAGTCGTGGAGTCAAAAACAGTGTGGGAATTCAAGAATGCATGGGACAGACATAAGGCAATTCTAGTCAGGGGTAGGAGGAAGTAGGCTGTTGGTTAACTAGGATCTGCAGCTTATCCATTAGGTAGGGAAATGGGCAGACTATGTAGGCCAATCAGTCCTTATCTGCCATCAAATTCTATGTTTCTGTGTTTAGTATTTATTTAGGTAAAACCCAGTACTCATTGCCTTTGGTGAACAGATGCAGGCTGTTGGGGGACATCTCCCCTTTTTAGGCAACTTGGAAGAACAGGCAGGAAAGGCTTGGATGCAGGCAATGATCCCCTTCACCCCACAGATGGACTTTTCTTCACCATCTCAACTGTAGGTAGGCAATCTTCACCCCACAGATGGACTTTTCTTCACCATCTCAACTGTAGGTAGGCAATCTTCACCCCACAGAGAGACTTTTCCCCCACCTTAGTAGTAGGTAGGCAGCAGCAGATCAAGCAAGCAGGCAGGGCCTCAGTGCATAGGTCCTGACAGGAGACTTAGTCTCTCAACTGGTAAGGAAATGAGGCAGTTGCCTTGGTTACCTCACTCTCCACAGCAGACAAATAATTCCTTCAGCAAGCTTTGGATATTTGTGACATCAGATATCCCAGTTCATTCAGCTGAGGCAAATCTCAGTTTTAGGGGATTTACCAGGATCTACAGTCACCAGTTCTTGACCTGTGAAGAAGGCACAAACTTCAGGATCTTCTCTCTGACAGCCGCAGGAGCTGACAAAAAATATTCCTTCTCAGTTATCCTTCACTGGCAAGTCTCACTCTGGCTCTTTGCTTGTGCAGAAGGCACAAAATGCAGGCTTTTCTATCTGACAGCAACAGGAGCAATCCAGAAACACTTCTTCTCACTTCAAACTCTCATTCAGAGACACTCTGGCAAACTGTAAAGTTCAGAATCCTCAAGTTTAAAACTCAGCTTCTCATTGGTCCACACAACTCACAAGCTCTTTGTCCTGATTGGCGGTACTGCAGCTACCAATCGGATCCTACGCTGTTCTCCAGTAACCTCGGCAACAATGGACGCCATAGAACAGTTCTCTCAGCTCAGTCACTTTCCCTAAACTGTAAAATAATGTTTGCACACTGTTGGCAGCATCTGGCTACATGGCTAGCATCCTCCTGATCCCTACTAAGGGTGGCTAGGGCCAGGGAGTACATTTAGGGGGACAGGAGCCGAGCCACTAGCTCCATTTTTATGGGCTCCCCAGAAGGAGCAGGGTCTGTAAACAGCCATCCTCAGCCACTAAGCATTCTGGGACATGTAGTCCCTGGCGATCACCATCTTTTCCCTTACTTCTTGACCCACTGGTGGCATTGGCAGGGTCGGGGAGTTCTTTAAAAGTTTATTTTTCATGCTTTCTGGCCCCCCCAGCCCTTTAGGCAGTCAAGTGGGGCTGGGGAGCTGAATCCCCTCACTGCGGTGCTTCTGCCGCTTCTTGCGGGCGCTTGAGATGCCAGGCCAGCAATGCAACCTTGTTCCTGTGCTCCCCACCCTGCTGTGCGGTAGTTCGGGGGTGAGGGAGCAACCGTCCTGTGCGGCACACTGGTCGCTTCTATTTTAGGCACAGTAGGTGCCAGAATTGCTTTTTTTCCACTTCCCTGCCCCTTTAGCAGTTCGGGGGAGCTGGGGCAGTGAGAGACAACAAGCGGCTCGCCAGCCATGCTGGAAAAGGCACAGGAGGCGCCAGAGCACAGGTACAGCGCTTCCCGGCCCTTTGGCAGTCCAGGATCGGGCCAGGGGAGTGAGGAAAATGGCAACTGCAGGAGCTGACAGGCAGCAGCAGGAGCATCAGGTAAGCTCCTGACTTAGGAGGGGGGGTTACATCTCCCTTGCCAAGCTCATGGAGTCTCCATTCGAGCCCATGGCTACTCCAGATTTGAAGTATGTCACTTGGAAAACTATGTTCCTAGTGGCCATCGCCTTTGCTAGGAGGATCAGTGAATCACAGGCCGTGTGCACAGATGTGGATTACATCTCATTCCACAGGGACAAGGTGGTCCTCAGGATTAATAGGAAATTTCTTCCTAAGGTGGTATCTGACTTCCATCTGAATGAGACTATGACTCTACCTGTTTTCTTCACAGAGGACACTAGTTCTCCTGAAAAGAAGTTTCATTGCCCTGGATGTCAAAAGGGCCCTCAGCCGCTATATTGACAGAACCAAGACATATAGACCAGAACAGACTCAGCTCTTCCTCACTTATGGTGCTAAGGAAGAGCTGCCAGAAAACGTACCATTGCTCACCGGATAGTGGCATGCATACAGTTTTGTTATAATAAAGTGGGTAAACAAGCTTCCCTGGGCCTTAGGGCTCATTCCACCAGGGGCACAGCTGCAAAAGTGGCAGTATCAAGGGATATCGCGCTGTTGGAAATCTGAAAGGCAGCTGCCTGGAAAACAGTGCACACCTTTATAAAGCACTATAGCCTGGATCTGCAGTCCAGAAGTGATGCCAAATGTGGCGCATCAGTTCTACAGAACCTTCTTTTCGAAATAGGCCTTCTACCCAACCTCCAAAGGTACTGCTTGGTAGTCTGCATAAGTCTAATCATAATAACTGATTTCAGGGGTTAGAAGAAAAAAATACTTACCATAGTAATCTTGTTTCTTCAATGGGATCAGTTATTATGATTAGAACTCCCACCCTACCTCCCCTCCAAGAACCTTTAAAAAAAAATGTGTTTACAATAAGTTGAGGGAATTTTTTTTCTGCATCTCTACTTTAGCATAAGCATTGCAATGTCTGAGATTCACACATTTGAACCAGGTGGTATCCTTAGTGAACTCACCTTTTGGTTTTTGGCCTTCAGGAAAATGTGATTTTGGGGTGGCTTAGTTTACTTTTAATGATAAGATTAGCAAGAGGGTCTTACACCCTATGAGACTTTGCAAAGAATCTGAAGCACCTAGAGTACAGCAGTTTGAAATTGGCATGAGCCAATGAGAATTCCATCATTTACATATAATTCTAAATTCCATTCTCTCTCTGGGAAGTTCAACACAGGAGGTTGACTACATAAGTCTAATCATAATAACTGATCCCATTGAAGAAACAAGATTACTATGGTAAGTAGTTTTTTTTTCATTTCCGACCCTCCCTGTGTGGCCTCTACCTTCAACTCCTGCTTCACCACCTGTGCCTCCTCACTCCTATCTGCCTTCCCCACCTATCCCACTCTCCCTCCATCCCCCACCCCCCGTTACTTCCCTTCTCCTTCTTGTCATCTACTCCAGCTTCCTCTCTAAATGCTCTCCTGGCTCTCAACCCTCAGAAAGGTGGGAGCCTTGATGGGCTAGACCCCAAACTCCTGTACCTCTCCGCACCTGCTATTGCCATTCCCATCTCCTCCTTTCCAAACCTCTCATTCTCTCTTGCCTCAGTCCTGGACAGCTGAAGGCATGCTACAGTCGTTCCCCTCAATAAAGGAGATGATTCCTTCTCTCCCGGAAACTTCCACTCTGTCTCTCTCCTTCCCAACCTTGTCCAGACTCCAAGAACACATAGTTCTGTTTCAACTCTCCACCTTCTTTGACTCTTCCTCCTTCTTCACCTCTTTCCAGTCTGGCTTTTGCAAACACCACTCAACCACTTCCTGTCTCCTCAGGCTCACTGACTCCATCCATACTGGCTTTGACCAAGGCCTTCTCACTGCTGCCATTTTTGTTGATCTAGCAGAGGCTTTCGACATTGCCTCCCACCCTCTTCTCCTTATTAAAGTGAAGTCAGTGGGCCTCTCAGACTCCGCTACCAGCTGGTTCAGCTCCTATGTAGTAGGCTGATTTCAGTCAGTGAGAATTGGAGAATCCCTATCCTCTCACCTCCCCATACACACCAGCGTCCACCAAGGGTCCATCCTTGGCCCATTACTCTTCTTCATATTCTTCAATGGCCTACCCTCAGACAGCTCCTCTGCATCATCCATATGTATGCAGATGACACTGTCCTGTTAACATCTGGCTCTTCCCCATCTGAGTTAACTTCCAGGCTCCAACTTGATTTTAATGCTGTCCAAAAATGGTTTAGGGCAAATCAGTTATTCCTAAATTCTGAAAAAAAACATATCCATGTGTTTTGACACTAGGCAAAAGCTTTCTAGACTCCCTTCCCTTCCGTCTTTCCACACCCTTGGTGGGGGTACAGTTGACGACATGCCCTCATTTAAGTACCTTGGTGTCTGGCTTGTTGAACACCTTAGCTTTTTTCATCACGTTGACACCATCCACACAAAACTCCACCCAAAGCTTGGTGCCCTTTACAGGAACAAAAACTGCATCCCTGTACCTGCCTGCTGTGATATCATCATGAAGATGATCCTAGTCATTTTTGATTATGGCGACATAGTCTATGGTGCTGTCCCAAAGTCTTCTCTTGCAAGACTAGACCCCCTCTTCCACTCCTGCTGTTTTGCTTTTGCCCATCCTCCCTGTACCCACCACTTCTCTTTGTACTCTGATCTCTCCCTTCCCTTCTTGGACAGTCACCGACTAACCCACTGTGTCTCCTTCATCTCTAAATTCTGGCTGGCTTTATGTCCTTCTTATCTTAGCACTCTTGTCTCCCCTCTACCCTCTTCTTCCTATTCCCTCTGCAACTCAGGCTATTGTTCCCTCTTCCTCCCCTCTCATAAATCCAGTGCTGGACAAGCTGCCTTTTCCTTTGGCTTTTCTAATCTCTGGAACTCTCTTCCCCTAGCAATTCACACTGTTTCCTCCAAACACTCTCTTTTCTCACTTCTCCAAGTACACACTGCTCCCTCCTGTAAATGCCCTTAACTCATTTTGCCCTGCCCCCCATATCTATCAGCTCCTTACTTATCCCAACCCTTACACTCTTCCCTCCCCATCTCACTCCCCCCTCCCTCCCTCCCTCCCCGCACATCATTATTTCCCTTATCCTCACTCCTGCTCTTCTATCTCAATTACTCCCCCATCCCCTACAACCCTTCAGTAAGCTTCAGTAGCTTCTTCCTATAGCCCTCGCCTGCTTTTTTGTTTATTCCTCCTACCTTGTCCTCCATTACTTGACACTACAGTCTTGAGAGTGCCTGATACTCCCAACCGTATTTTAACTTGTTCTTTTATTTGTATGCCTATATAAACCTGTATTATTGTATAATTTTATGTTTATTACATTCTGTGCTTCTATTTATTTCTAGTACTTATCCCTCCTCCCTTCCCCAGGGCACATCTGGAAACAAGCTTTTTGGCTCAGTATTTCTTTCTTGGTAAATCTGTTTTAAATAAAAAAGATAAAATGGCTGATTTGTTTTTCATGTCAGTTCAAATAAACATATTGTCACAATTCACGGGTGTTCTGCCTCATTTTTATAGAGTCACCGACACCTCAAGGAGAACTTTCAGAAACATAATATTTGGACACAAAGCAGCTTATATTTGTCATCAGCTCAGTATTTCTTATCCCCATTACTTATTACAGAGGTCATTTGCTTCAAGAACAGGATAGTTTTTCCTAAAGGGTTCATCAGCTCTGATTGCTTGTTCCCAACCTGATGTCATAATACCGGTACTTTGCTTGTGACATCACTGTTATTAGCACAGCAACAGACTATGATGTCACAACAGGGCAATATGATTTCAAGTAGGGAATAAGCCATAGAGGCAGATCAACTGCAAGGGGTAAAGATGTTGTTTTTGTGCGGATTTCTTCAGTAATAAATAAAGGAGAGGAGAAATCTGCACAAGGTATATGAAATACAAGCTGATTTGTGTCTAAATATTATGTTTTCCAAAGTTTTCCCAAAGGCGTCAGTTGCTCTTTAGCATCTCTGGTGTTTGGCTGAACAATCATATGTTTGTCTTTTAAAACAAAGATGATCTTCCTCGGGGGCATCTCAGTCATCAGGTCATGCCATAGGAACGTCACCATTGGTGAAGCAGGATCCACATGGAAGATTTTCCAGCAGTACAACTGGGGCTGCCCATGCCGATGTCATCTGCTGATGTCATCAACCCTATAAAGGCATGAGCAGCCCTGCTCCCTACTCAATTCTTTCCTACTGTCGACTCTATTTGCATGGGTTTCCATGAAAGCTCTCTTGCAGTTTGTGCCATTTTTTTGTGTATGCTTTTCTTTACCTTTGGGAATCTCTTTTAAAGATTCTTTTACCTCATTTATGTTGAGAGTTAATCCTTCCACATCTCTTTTCCATTGCTGCCACTGTGAAAAGAAGATTGCTTCTTTGGACGAACACAGCCTCTATTTCTACTGTCTTGGGCCTGACCATGACGTCTCAGACTGTGAGTTCTGCCAAAAATGTAATCTAACAATCTTTAGGCAATGCAAAAAGGCTTTGAAGAAATTTCTCATGGAATAACAGGTACCCAGTTCTGGGGCAGGGGTCCTCCAGGGTCCCTCCTTACCAGTCGCTTGTGGGTTTGTTGCACTCCCAGGCCTCTAAGGCCTGAGACAAGTCCTCGGGGGGGTCACAAAAAAGACTGCAACTGGGACCGCCTCGCTTGGCAGTGCTCCTGTTCCCCAAGGGCTTCTTCATCTGGAGGCACTGCGTCTGCAGCAGCTGCCCCGATGCCTTCTGCTGTCTAAGCTTCTGTTCCTGCCAGACCCCTACCAACAATGCCTCTTCCCACTTCTCAGGGAGACCATCACCCTCGGGTCATCGGCCCCTTGGTCATCAACCCTTGGGTTGTCGACTCCAGCCCCTCCATCGAGGCATGATACTTACCCAGATCCTCAGATGCCAGGGCCTTCGAGCTCTCAGGACTCATTGGATGGTTCGTTGTGCCCTGCCTCAATGACCCTTCTGCCATTGATGCAGCCCTTACCTGCTGTTCCAGACCAGACCCAGACTTGAAGCCAGTACCTCCCACACCGCAAGCGGAGGCCAACTCCCGATGCCACGGTGCAACTCAGCAGCCGACTGCAGCACCACCCTCTACATCCCCTCCACCCCCTCCCAGTCCATGCTCACCATGCTTGCCCCATGCACATGTACATATAGCAACATCCTGTCGCTGCAGTCGCCCACCCCACCACATCCGGTCACCCTACCCCCTCCCATCACCATTTGGGCTTTCTCCCACAACACATTGCCATTTTGGACAGCGCCTTACTTCACATCACAGGCTACCCAGTATATAGGGATGGTTCTGGATGCAGTGCAGAGCAGAGCTTTCCTGCCTCCAGTAGAATGGAGTGCCTCATCTTGCAGGCTCAAGTGATTGTGCATAGCCGTTATGTATCCGCGAGCGTTTACTTGAGGCTCCTAGGCCTCATGGCTGCAGCCATTGTCACAGTCCCCCTATCCAGATTGTTCATGTGTGTGATCCAGTGGACCATCGGGGTGCAGTGGGACCAGTACACAAATTACTGGATCAGCCCGTGCTGGTCTCCTCTGCAGTCCGCAAAGTGCTCCAGTGGTGGATGGATCCCCACATCCTTTTAAGAGGGGTCCCATTCCAGATCGCATCTCCCCAGCAGATTCTCACTACAGATGCCTCCAGCTTGGGCTGGGGGGGGCACATGGGTTCTTTCCAAATTCAGGGTACCTGGTCCTAGATCAAGACTTCGCTCCATATAAATGTCCTAGAGATGAGAACAGTTCTGTATGCCATGTAGGCCTTTCAGAGCCACCTCTCTCTGGTCCAGTTGTTGATTTAGTCAGACAATCTCAGAGTGATCTGTTAATCAACAAGTTGGGAGGTGGGGTATGCATTTATATCCCCTTTTCAGGGAAGCAATCAGGATCTGGTACTGGGCACTAGACTATGGCCTGTCACTGTCGCACTCCATGTGCCAGGTGTGCTGAAGACCCTCGGGGAAAGCCTCAGTTGGACTCAATCCAGGATGCATGAATGGGAACTTCTCTCATCTGTCACAGAAGATCTGTTCGACAGATGGGGTGGTCCAAAGTTGGACCTTTCTGCGTCCCCACTCAACACAAAACTGCCAGTTTCTGCTCACTAGATTCAGGACCTGGAGTCTTTTGAGAACCATGGTGGTTTTTATTTCGTTTCGATTTGTTTATTTGCTTCACACAAAGGCTTATTGCCTCTGTGATGGCAGTTTTGATGTTTCCCCATTGTTGCTCCACCCCACCTTCTTGCCTGTTTGCTAGTGCTTTTCTGAGGCACGCTCCCATTTTGACAAGATCAGCCCTCCAGAAGTCCAGTACTTTCACTTTTGTGTGGCTTGACTCTACAGCTAAGTTTATCTTGAACCACACTGTTTGGTGGTCGCTTGTTCCCAGATGGCTGCCCACTTCAAGATCAGAGATCCTCTCTCCGTCCCCATTTGAGAGTACCAGGTCTAAGACTGCTCCCTCCCGAGTGGGTTCCAAAACTAGCTGTTCCCTCTCCAAAGGATCATCTCCGCAGACCACCGAGGTTGCCTTCTCCTTCCCTTAATTCGGAGGACTTGGTCCCTGATTCCTGGTCCTCCTCCAGTGGTGAGACTCGGACCTGCTATCTGACCTCGACATCAGGAAGGACACTCCCTGCCAGACAACCCATCCTTTATGGATGTGATGCATCACATTCAGCAGTTGAATGACTGGGACTTGGAAGACCTCAACCCAGAAAGGTAGAGGTTAGCGAAATTTCTTCAGAAAAAGGAAGACCTCCCCATGGTCATCCCTCCAATGGTCGACTCATACAAGGACACCATCAAACTGGCATGAAAACACCCTTTTTTTGACCCCGGCAGTTTTTGAAAAGTTGGACCAGTTGTACACTGTCCCCCGGGATGACCTCTTCTATGGAAAACAACTGGAGGCAGACTCTGTGGTGCTGAACGCTGCTCATGACAGGTCCAGATGTCTGCAGCATCTCAGCATGCAACCTCCAGATAAGAACTCTAAACAGTTTGACCATCTGGCCAGGAAAGTCTTTTCCTCCTCAGCTTGTGCCATCCGGTCACAAAACTTCCTTGCCCACATGTTACAATACCAGAATCCCCTGTGGGACAAGGCACTAGAGCTCATTCAGGCCATGCCAGACTCACCTGGTCGGGTGGAGCTCATGGCGATTATGAAGTCCGGTTCGGATGTCGGCAGCCACGTCTTAAGGGCTTCTTCTGACACGATGGATTCAGCGGGCAGAGCCGTGGCTTCTGCAGTCTGTAACTACTGTTACTCTTGGCTGTGGGTCTCTGGGTTCACCCAGGAAATCCAGTTCAAGATTATGGATGCCCCCTTCAGAGGGCCAGTCTTGTTCGGTGAAGATACCCAAGCTATCATTACCCATTTGAGTGAAGCTGGGAAAGCGATTAGGTTGGTACAAACCATGTACAAGCCTAAGCAGCCTCCTAAGCAGTCCTTTCACAGACCTGGCAGACAGCAACTTCGAGGTCAGCACCAGCAGCAGCAATGGGCTGGCTTCAAATGCAAGGCCACTACCCCTGCTACTAGAGGTTCTGCCTCCTCGGGCCCCTAAAACCTCTCAGCCTGCACTCACCCTCCCTGGCTCCTTTGCCTGACTCACTGCCCAACCCTTCTCCTTCAGCAGAGTCCACGGGGGAAGCAGTGAGGGGTCGGTTCTCTTTGCACACCAAAGGGTGGCATCCGATAACATCAGACTGCTGGGTCCTGCAGCTCATCAAGAGAGGGCATACTCTTGAGTTTACAGAGACCCCTCCAGACAACCCTCCCATGCCATCTCAGTACTCTCAGGCCCACAGTGCCCTGATAGCACAATAAATCCAGGCTCTCCTTCAGAAGAAGGTCATCAGGCTGGTCCCTGGAACAACAAGAGACAGGATTTTACTCCCACTTCTTCCTTATGCCCAGAAAGACAGGGGATCCTCATCCCATCTTGGGTCTAAGCCATCTGAACCAGTACATACAGTACAAAAAATTCAGGATGGTCGCCCTAATAGGCCTCCTGCCTCTGTTACTTCAAGGGGACTGGTTATGCTCCCTGGATATGCAGGACACATATCTCCACATTCTGATTTTCCAACCACGCAGTAGGTATCTGCACTTCCACTTTCAGGGCCACCATTACCAGTTCAGGGCCCTGCCCTTCGGCCTGTCCACAGCACCGAGGGTGTTCACCAATTGCCAATCCATGGTAGCCACAACTTTCAGGAGGAAGGGGGTATTATGTCTTCCCCTACCTCAATGATTGGCTTCTGACCGCTCCCTGTGAGAATGTGAGAATGCAGTAAGGAGGGCTGGGGGGATACTGGGATGCACAGGGAGAGGCATCAGCAGTAGAAAACAGGAAGTTGTTATCGCTCTCTACAAACAGTTAGTGAGACCCCATCTGGAGTACTGTGTGCAATTCTGTAGACCCCATCTCCGTAAAGACATAGACAGAATGGAGGCTGTTCAGAGGAGGGCAACCAAAATGGTGCAAGGTCTGCACCAGAAGACATACGAGGAGAGACTAAAGCAGCTTAATATGTATAGCCTCGAGGAAAGGAGGGAGAGGGGGGACATGATAGAAACTTTCAAGTACCTCAAGGGAATCAACAAAGTCCAAGAGGGTAGCATCTTTCAAAAAGAGGTGTGCAAGAACAAGGGGCACAATTTGAAGATAGAGGAGGGCAGCTCAGAGGTAATTTAAGAAGCATTTTTCACAGAGAGGGTTGTGGATGCATGGAGCGGCCTTCCGGAGGAGGTTGTGGAGTCAAAAACAGTGGTGGAATTCAAGCATGCATGGGACAGTTGTAAGGCAATTCTAGGGGGTTGGGGTAGGAAGAAGTAGGCTGCTGGTTAACTAGGATCTGCAGCTTATCCATTAGGAAGGGAAATGGGCAGACTGGGTGGGTCAAGCGGTCCTTATCTGCCATCAAATTCTATGTTTCTGTGTTTCTATGTTTCTGACCACCAACGCATTAGGCCAGGGTTGGGGTGCACATCTGGACACTCGCCAGACTCAAGGGTCCTGGGCTCAGCAACAGCTTCATCTACACATCAATATTCTGGAGATGAAGGCAATTGTCTACACCCTACAAGCCTTCCAGACAGTCTTTCAGGCTGGCCCCCCTGCTTATATAGACAGACAACATGTCGGTGGTGTTCTATATCAACAAGTGGGGGGGGGGATACACTCTTACCCTCTTTGCAGAGAGGCCATTCGAGTATGGTCTTGTGCGACAGATCACCAGCTGGAACTCTCAGCGGTTCACATTCCAGGCATTCACAATTCCCTGGCCGACAGTCTCAGCCGGACTCGGTCCAGGGAACCCACGTGGGAGCTACTCCCTGCAGTGGCAGAAAGTCAGATGAGGTCGACTCGAAATTGACAAATTTGCCTCCCCATCCAATGCAAAACTACCCAATTTTTACTCTCTAGATCCAGGGCCTGGTGCTTTCTGGCAAGACACGTTGTCCCTCTCCTGGGTGGGGAGTTTTCTTTACGTGTTCCCTCCCTTTCCCCTTCTGCAATAGGTACTCATCAAGTTACAGCTGGAGGGAGCAGAAATGATCCTGGTGGCGCCATTCTGGCCTCATCAGATTTGGTTCCCACTGTTGCAACAACTGGTTATGGAACCTTCGGTGTTCCTGCCCGTAAGATCCGATTTGCTCACCCAGGAGCAGGGCTCACTGGTACATCTGGATCTTAGATCTCTGCATTGCCATGAATGGCTCCTGCAGTCCTAGCTGTCTCCAGGTTCGGGGTCTCCCTGAGGGTTGCGGACGTTTTAGTGGCAGCCAGAAAACCCTCCACTAGGAGCCTTATTTGGTTTTTCACAAGGACAGGGTGTCCTTGAGAATGAAACCTAAGTTTCTGCTGAAGGTGGTCACAGAGTTTACCTTGAATCAAGATAGCCATCTGCTGGTATACTACCCAGAGTACTCAAACCGAAGGGAGGCATTGTTGCATACTGTGGACGTTCATAAGTTACTTCATTATAATTTGGAACGTACCCATTCTGTTCGCAAATCTGGCCAGTTTGTGTCTTTCACCCACCCCCCACCCCACCCACATGCTAGGGGCTCCAGTTTCTAAGCAGTGTTTATCCAAATGGCTAGTCAACTGCATTGTGTTATGCTGCAACAAGTATGACAGACCCTTATGGGGCTCGGTAAAGAATCATTCCACCAGGGTTATGGTGGCTTCTTTCGCCTTACTTAAAAATGTTTCTGCCATGGACATATGTGTGGCTGTTACTTAGAGCTCTGTCCACACCTTTACGAAGCATTACAGTCTGGACATTGCTTCTTGCCATAGGACTTGCTGTCCTCCAGGGCCTCCTGTCCTAATTACACCTGAGGAGACTTATACCTCCACCCTTCTGCCTAGGATTCCTCCTCTACTGTTTGGGACTCTGTCCTAAAGGTGTTACCTGCTGCAAGAGCAATTCTCAAAGTAAGATAGTACAGTTATGCAAGAACTTATCGTAACAGTAGATCTTCGAGAGGAGCTCTTGCAGCAGGTACTATGTTTCCTACCCTCCTTCCCCCTGGTGAGTTCTTTTCCATCTCAGATATTTTCATTCCTCAGTTCTCCTTTTTCCTCTTTTGCTGGTCTCCAGTGGTAGAACTAAGGATTGGCTGGGGGGGCCACCGCTTTTATACCAGACATGACATCGGGAGTGGGCCGACATAAGGAGCGGTCTCCTGCTAGGAATTAGTAGATAGAAAGTTTCCGTGGGGTCCTGGCACCTGGCATTTTAGTCCTAAAGGTGTTACTTGCTGCAACACATCCTCTTGAAGATCTACTGTTATGGTAAGTTCTTACGTAACCGTACTTTTCTTCCTAAGGTGGTGTTTGAATTTACTCTGAACCAATCTGTTCACCTCCCTGTGTATTTTCCAGATTGTGCCAATCCAGGGGAATCACTGCTCCATACTTTAGATGTGTGCAGAATTCAAAAATATTATCTGCTCCAAACTACGAATTGCAGAAAGACAAAGCAGCTTTTTGTTTCTTTTGCCCCAGAAAGAGAGGGTGTTCAGGTTTCCAAACAATGTTTGTCTGAATGGTTGGCCTATCGTATTGTGTTCTGCTACAACAAACATGGCAAGAAGTTGCCAAGGACAGTGAAAGCCCCATGGCTACCTCTGTGGCCTGTTTCAAGGGGGGGTGGGGTCTCAGCCGCTGACATTTGCACTGCTGCCATCTAGAGTACCGTTCGTACTTTCACCAAGCACTACAATCTATACATTGCTTCTAGAGCCTGAGCAGGCTTCGGCCAGGCTGTTCTATAGGGCCTCCTGTCCTAGGTCTCAGTTTGCCTACCTCCTAGACTGTTTTGCTGCACTTGTAACTGCTTGGGACTCGTACCTATGGTGTGACCTGATGACTGAGATCCCTTCGAAGATCTACTTTTATAGTAAGTTCTTATGTAACTGTTCTTTTTAGAGTCCCTCTGAGACAGGCTGTGTGTCAGAACTGTGTGTGTGTGTGTGTGTGTGTGTGTGCGTTCTTGTGCCAAACTTCACTCATTCATGCTAGCTCTCAGTGTGGATGGGGTCAGTCAGATCAGCATGTCAGACAGAGTGACCTTAGAAAATAGAGTTCATGAGATTTCTCCATGTTCCCTGCCATGTCTTTATATTTGTCCTTTATGATGGATAGAGCTGTTTTGTCTCCTTTGTTGTGCAAAATAGTAGTTGCTGTATGGGGTGCAGGAGTTCAGACCGTACCTGCATTGCAGGTGTTCAGCTCACTGAATGTTAAGATATGAAAGGCACTTATAAATCCCAAACATGATTCTGTTCCAGTTCAACCATGCAGTCCTCAGCAACTAAATTTCAGTTTCCTCATCACCAGTAATGAGCTTAAAAAATACATGCATGTGCAGTGCCTTGAGTGCTCTAAATGATGTGAACACATGCCTGAGGACAGTTGATTAATTTGTGTTTTGGAGCAATCCAATTCTTTGAATAAAGCAGTGTAGAACAAGTAAACAGTTTGAAAGCAGATGGTATTCTGTCTCTGTGTATAAGATTCTCTTTTTAAAATGAGCATTGTGTCTTTTTCAACACTATGGAAATCGGGATGTTGCTTATGGGCATCTGTTTACACGACTATAATACGCATGTCCATGAGCAAAGTCGTGATTTCAAAAGTGTTGAAAAAGTCACTTACTGTGCTTATTTTTTAAAAAGCAAATCATCGACTGTTTGCTTGCTGTATACTGCTTTATAAGAATTGACCATGGTAAACTGACCTCAGATATGCATTCACATCATTCGGATCATTAGAGCTACTGAACGTGCTCATTGTTAATCAGACATTTTAAAATATACAGGAACACACAATTTCCAAGACTCATTTTCAAATTTGAATGTCAAGCAATTGTACATAATAACCATCAGTGACAGACAGAAGCTACTATACAATCTATTTCAGAAAATGCTTACTTTTATTTTTATTTAATTTTAGATTTTTTTTGGCCAGGAAAGACACGCTAAGCCAAAGCTTGTCTCCAGGTGTGCCCTGGGAACACAGGGAAGTTACATTCACTGATCATGTTATTATTTCCGTGCATAGAGTTAACCAGAAATTAGGAGTTGCCTACCGGGTAAGACAGTTCTTGCCCCATGAGGCACACCTAGCAATTGCACAAGGCAACCTTCTACCCCTTATTGAGTAGTGCTCCCCCATATATTCCCCTGTGTCGTCAGCCCTGCACTCCAGGCTGACATCAGTTTACAACAGCATCTGTCGCTTTGTCCTCCTTGCACCCTTTTCTACCTTTTATTGTGACTTATACAAATTGCTTGGCTGGCTCCCACTTCAGGGATGCTTCAACTATGCCTTGGGCTACCTAATAGACTCTACACTCAGAGATGGTCCCCTGTCCTCTTATTCATCCCTACTCATGGGCAAAGTGGCTACTAGGTGCCTCCGTGAATCATCCATCCTCCCACTGGTAGTTCCCAGAATCTCCACTACCATGGGCAGCAAAGCCTTTTCCATCTCTGCCCCCTCCTTATGGAACAAGCTCCCTATATCGCTCCATTCGTCCTCCTCCCACTTATCCTTCAAAAGCCACTTTAAAGATTGGCTACTACTGGAAGCTAAATTCTGCTGTCCGTCTGTATAAGCTGGGGTGATTCCCCCACCTTTGTGTGGGGTCTTCCCACCCTTACAACACCCCTTTCTCTCCAGCTTCTTTCCCACCCCACCTGGCCCTCTCTCCCCTTCCCTATAGTCTACTCCACTGCACTTTGCTTATTGTGGACTGTCTCACTGAATTTTGAATATCCACCTGGGTGTTACTTGATTTTGTTATTGGTGTGCCATTTTGAAATTGAGCTTTATATGGTTTACCTAGTAATTTTTCACCTTACTGTATTGATCTCCATGTTCCTGTGATGATGTGTATGGACTTGTCTCTAGCCACAACTTCACTCTGTACCTTATTGTATTCTCATTTTTATGTTGGCTTGCATGCATGCGCAAGCAATATTTTGTGATAGTAGCAGCGCTTCAGATAACTGTATTTTGGACGTATTTTACGTCCTGAAATTTGTCAAAAACGTCCAAAAATAGATTCCTTGGAGTCATTTACGTCCCATGTAACATCCATATTTAAGAACTAACGTCCATTTTTTTCAGCTGTGGATGTCGTTTTCTTTTGGATGTCCACTAGAGATAGCAGCAGCAGCTGGCAGCAAATTGGTTTTTTCTGGTTTCCTGCTTGGCCCCCGGCCTTTGCTAACTGGAGTGAATCGCTGCCGCGCCGGCAACATTCGCACATGCGCAGCTCAGCACAGGCAGTTTGGCGCCATTCTATGCTGTGCCACTCATGGAGCATACGTGTGCGCTAGCTGGGAGAAGAGGATGGTGGACCGTGGAGTGGAGCTGGAGGAAAGCGAGCAGACTAGCGGAGCCGTTGGTTCCCAGAGAAGCAGCGGAGGGGCTATAAACTCTTTCAGTGCAGCCAGGGAGCTGCCAAAAACAGAACTTTAGCCCCCCCCCCCCAGAGTGTGTGCTGCTGGTGCAGGGAAAGCAGAAGTGCGTCAATGGGCAGGGTCTAGCAGGGTCAGTGGTGCCTCGGCAGCCTAGCTGGATTGGACAGAGGCTGGAGCATGCGGTAAACCCATGCAACACAAGACTGAGTCAGCCATCTACAAAGGTACAAGAATGCAATAAAAGCAGATAAAATGATTTACAGCATGGAGGTAAGTGAAACAGAACATTCTGTAAAAAAAAAAAACTCCAGAAGATTTTGCAGACATGCTTATCCTATTCATTGTAAATGTCTGAATAAATATTGCATTACTAGTCTACTAGCATACATCCACCCTGGTTCAGATTTTCAGGATGTTTAATTTTCCTGATGTTTTTATCCATTGTAGAGAGGCTTTAATATACCCCAAGAATTACAATTTGGATCCCAAATTCTTTGTCCAGAGCAAATAATGAGGAATCTGTCATTTGTTTTACCAGCTGTCAAAACTATCCAGGACTATACAGCCAAAGTAAATCTGGGTCTCGTACCACTACTAATTAAGCATATACACTTTCCATGTAGTGAGAATCCACTCTTGAAAATGTATGTACGAGTGTGGAGCTCACGCAGATTGTGTTACCTACATTGACTGAAAATCCTGAAATCTGTCAGAAAGTTTCACAAACTATTCTGGGCTGGCATTTTTGTTTCACAGCTGGGTAGGCAGAGGCCCCAGAAAAGGAAGGTTTTGGTTAGGGCTGCTGACGTCTCTGGGAAAACTTTGGAAAACACAATATTAAGACAACATTCAGATTGCATGTATATATGAAATAAGATATCGATTTATCTTCCCTTTGTTTATTACTCAGCTGAGAGTGGTGGATGCCTGAACAGCCTGCCACAAGAGGCAGCAGTGTCAAATACTGTGGGGATGGGGGTGTTCAAACATGCATGGGCTAGACACAGTGGAGAATACTGATGAATAAAAAGAGTGAGAAGTGTCGCAGGAGACCACTCAAGAGTCTGCTGGTGTAAAATAAAATGGGAAGACTGGGAAGGCCAAGAGGTCCTTTTCTGCCAATACAGTCTTTGTATGTTTCTGTTACTGAGTTAAGGGCACTGGACTGAGTTGTATCAGTGCATGATTATACAAAGGAGTGGGCCACAGGACAGGGAGCTGAACTGGCCTGTGTTAGTGCTCGATTATACCAAAGGAGTGGGTCTCTGGATAGGGAGCTGTGCCATCCCATGATTATACCACAGGAGTGCCGAATGAGTGTTGTTTGTTAGTATGTTGGGGGTAAGAGACAAAATAGTGAGAAAATATATTTCAGCACAACAGTCAGTATAGTTCAGCTGGCAGGACATCGGCCTCTTGGCCAGAACCTTACACGTTCTAGTCCCACACTGGGACTTGGGATCATACCAAAAACATTGGCACTCTAATGAAGCACTAGTGTGTGGGGGGGTGCTGTACTGTTGGGGTGTGCTGTCCTTCAGATGAGATGTTAAACTGAGGTCCCTTCTACCCATCTATGGTGCTGTCCCTGGTGGGTGTCCAGGAAAAAGTAAAAGAACCCAAGGCACTTTTAGTATGAGTAGAGGATGTTCCCTGATGTCCTGGCCAATAATCCACCTCCCTTAAAACCTGTTCAGGCAGTTAAGAAATGTATTTCTGTGAATGTGGCATAGTTGGGGTACAATGAGGTATTTAGAAGGACTACGACTTCAAAAATATAGGACTTGGAGTATTTTGACTTCCAAAATCTGTGGATTGGAATTATTTTGACTTCCAAAAATTGACAGCTGGAAGTATTTTGACTCCAGTAAAACTGAAATGACTTCCAAATTTCAACCCATGGAAGTATTTGACTTCCACCCAAAAATAATTATCTGAAGCCCTGGATAGTAGCACTGTACTAGCACTTTCAAAGGTGCGTCAGTGTCGTGACGAATGCAGGGGATGCTTTAGCCGGTGTGTCCTTCAGCCGCCAACCAGTGAGCATGCTGCTGATGACAGCAGTTTCAGAGAGTGCCATCAACTTGAAAGAAATCCACCACTGCAATGACAGACAAGCTCGTCATTGCAGCGACAGATCTGACACACCTCCATTACGTGCCATTACTGGTGAAACATTTCAATAAATGTGGCGGTGGCTCTTGCCATCCGCCTCTCACAATCCCTAGAAAGCCGACTTCGGGGGTGCCCAGTCCCCCTGTCGGCATGCCCCCTTCCCAGTTCAATTTGTTTGCTGACAGAGGTGCCGAATCCCCAAAGGCATAATGCCCCCCCAGTTTTATTTGTCTGCTGATGGGGGTGCACAGTCCCCTCAGCATCAGGCCCCCCCACCACAGACACGCTTTGTTGCTGACGGGTGCCCAATCCCCGTCAGCTCCCACCCCAAAAATCCCAGGTGGCACACTGAGAACCCACCCCAGTGTGCCCAGATGTCTTAGTGTCACCTGTAAAAACAAAAACCTTCCCCCGGAGTTTTTTTTCCCCCCTGCAAAACAAGAAGACGGTCCCTCGTTGTCCGTGGCACGCTCTGCACACCCCACCTCCCCACACACCCCCCTCACCCCATACTTACCTCTGGAGGTTTGCACGGGGGTCTTTGGTGGAGCGGGAACATGTTTGCAGTCTTCAAAGTTGACCGCGAACTGAAGAAATGCCGGTAAGCTATATAATGGCATAAATTGGCGGTTTTCAACTTAGGTGGATGTCTCAGCCATTTTTTTGACTTCTGGCTCCAAATTTTCAACATGGGGTTCTCTGGGACCCCACCTCAGGAGATCAGTCACTGTCATTTCGTTATTCGGTCCCAAAAGGTGATTTTGTGGTCACTGCATGGAATCACCTTTCAGGACCAAGTAACGAAGTGACAGTGCCACTGTTCATGCGGTGGGCTCCCAAAAAGCCTATGCTGCAAATTTGGTGAAAAAATTCCCCAAAAATGACTGTGTTATGAGTGTGCATTGCGCAGTTTCCACGCACGCTCATAACTTTGAGAATTTTTAATATTTTTACTCCAGACTTTCAACATTGTAATTTTTTCAAACCTCCTTATTAACACTACAGCTGTCTTTTTTTTCACATCCTGCCCAAAATGTGTTTTCGCACCTGTGAAGCACAAAGGCGCAATCGCTGTGGGAAATTAATGTTCAGGACAGGTTAAGAAAATCACAGTGACACTGTTCATGAGTGGAGGTCCCAAAATGCTTATGTTGAAAGTTAGGTTAAAAAATTCTAAAAAAATTACTGTATTACAGGCGTGCGTTGCGCAGTATCTATGCATGCTTATAAGTTTGCAAATTTTTTATATTTTCTCTCCAGATTTTCAACATTGCTGTTTTTTTGCACCTCCTCATGAACAGTACAGCTATCATTTTTTGCATCCTGCCCAAAATATGTTTCCGCACCTGTGGCTCCCAATGGCGCAGTTGCTGTACAAATTCACCTTTCAGGATTGAGTAACGAAATGATAGCACCACTGTTCATGAGGTGGAGTCCCAAAAAGCCACTTTTGAAAATTTGGAGTGAAAATATCAACAAACACCCAGGGCATTAAGGTTTCCAACCACACACCCACCCTGTAGAGACTGACAGGCGTCAGGGACGTAACTTGGGTTCATCTGCCATAATGTTCGCAGAATTCTATCCCCCCCACCCTACAGCCATGGCTAGGCATTGAACTGTGCCTTGGGTTCTGTCACCCTAACATAGAAATATAGAATTTGATGGCAGATAAGGAACGCTTGGCCCACCTAGTCTGCCCATTTCCTTACCTACTGGATAAGCTGCAGATCCTAGTTAACCAACAGCCTATTTCTTTCTACCCCCCACAAGAATTGCCTTATTTTTTGTCCCATGCATTTTTCAATTCTCCCACAGTTTTAGACCACACAACCTTCTCAGGAAGTCGGATCCATGCATCCACCACCCTTTCGGTGAAAAAATACTTCCTCACATTGCCCCTGAGCCGTCCCCCCTCTATCTTCAAATTGTGCCCCCTTGTTTTTGCACATCTCTTTTTCTGAAAGATGCTACGCTCTTGGACTTTGTGACTCCACTGAGGTACTTAAAAGTTTCTATCATGTCCCCCTCTCCCTCTTTTCTTCAAGGGTATACATATTAAGCTCCTTTAGTCTCTCCTCATATGGCTTCTCTTGCAGACCCTGCACCATTTTAGTTGCCCTCCTCTGGACTGCCTCCATCATGTCTCCGGAACTGGATGCAGTACTCCCGATGGGGTCTCACCAACTGTCTGTACAGAGGGATAACAACTTCCTGTTTTCTGCTGGTGATGCCTCTCCCTATACATACCAGTATTCCCCCAGACCTCCCTACTTGCCTTCTCACATTGCTTGCCAACCTTAAGGTCATCTGATATGATTACCTCCAGGTTCCTTTCCATTTTTATGTTTGCTTGCACGCATGTGCAAGAAACACAGTGCCATCATCCAAGTTTTCGGAGGTATGGCAGCCCTCTTCCAATTCAGTCAGTGTGTTTGCAGGCGCGGCCACAGTTCTGCAATGGGTGCTGGAGCTGTCTATGACAGCAGTCGAAAATGCAGTGGAGTACAGTAGAAAGGGGGAGCTACGCTTCAGTGAGCAGCGATAAGATATCGCCTGCCCGCGCGCCCCCACACACACACACACACACACACGCACGATACTGCAGCCGCTTCTACGCACACACACTGTGGCGCCAACGGGTGCCTAATCCCATCGCAGTGCTGCGCCTCCCCCAAAATAGAGTTCCTCATGCCACGCTGGGTGCCCATCACAGCGCATACACATGTACAGCCGACGGGGTGCCCAATTCCCCATTGGCTCCACTGTCTCCCCCGAGAGTAAGGTGCCATGCTGGGAGCCCACCCCAGCATGGCAATCAGATGTTGTCACCGACGGGGTGCCCAACCCCGCCGGCTCCATGCCCCCCAAAAGTGCTTGTGCCACGCTGGGAGCCCACCCCAGCATGGCAAACGCCCCGCCGCTCTCCTTGGTTAAAAGAACAAAAACCCTGAAATAGAAAATGGTCCCTTGCTGTCTCTGCCCCACCGCGCCCACCCACTGTGTACCCTGCCTCCCACCCCCTCACCCCATACTTACCTCCGGACTCCGATGTGACTATCTTCGGTGGACCGGGAACACGTCTGCACTCTCAAAAGCTGACCGCGAACTGAGGAAATGCCGGTAAGCTGTATAATGGGATAGATAGGGTTTTTTCAACTTTGCTGCATATCTTGGGCATTTTTTGGAATTTTTGCACCCAATTTTCAACATGGGGTTTTTGGGACCCCTTCTTATGAATGCTTTCACTGTCATGGTGTTAATTGGGCCCGAAGGGTGATTTTTTCAGTCACTGCGTGAAATCACCTTTCGGACCAAGTAACTAAATGACACCGCCACTGTCTTCATAACGTACCTCAAAAAGCCTATGTTGAAGATTTGTGAAAAATTCCTAAATGACTGTTTTATGAGCTGCACGTTAGCAGTTCCCACACACGCCGTAAAGTTTTGCGAATTTTCATATTTTCAATCTAGATTTTCAACATTGCCATTTTATTACACTTCCTTATGAGCAGTACAGCTGTCATTTGTCACATCTTGCCCAAAACATGTTTCCGCCCATGTAGTGCACAGTGGCGCAGTCGGTGTGCGAAATCAATGTGTGGGACACAGTAAGAAAATCACAGTGACACCGTTCATGAGCAGAGGTCTTAAAATGGTTATGTTGAAAATTTGGTGACAAAAGTCCATGAAATGACTGTGTTATAAGTGAGTGTTGCGCAGTTTCCATGCACCCTCGTAAGTTCATGACTTTGTAATATTTTCAGTCAGTGGCATTTTTCCACACTTCCTTATGAACAGTACAGCTGTCATTTTTCACAACATGGTTGAAATGTGTTTTCACACTTTCAGCGCAGAGATCCGTGGTCACTGTGGGAAATCATTTTTCGGGACAGATAAAGAAAATCACAGTGACACTGTTCATGATCGGAGGTCCAAAAATGTCTGTGTTGACAATCTGCTGTAAAAAATCCCCAAACTAATTACATTACGGGTGTGCGTTGCACAGTTTCTATGCACGCTCGTGACTTCACCAGTTTTCTTAATGCTTTTACTGCAGATTTGCAACATTGCCATTTTTTACACCCCCCCAAGAACAGTACAGCTGTCATTTTACATCCTGTTTCGAATGTGTTTTGCACCTGTGGTGCTAAATGCCGTAGTCACTGTGCATAAGCAGCTGGCTAACAAACTGATATTGCCACTGTTCATGAGGTGGGGGTCACAAAAAAACCATGTTGAACATTTGGAGTGAAAATACCAACGAATGCCTGAAGTGTTAGGGTTTCCAACCCTAATGCCCCACCCTGTAGAGAATGACAGGCATCAGGGGTGTGACTTGGGATTCTTGCCTGTAATGCTTATACCATTCCACACCCTGCAGCCAGTGAGAGGCATTGAGGTATGCCTTGGACTCTTCAGCCCCAAAGTACACCCCATTCTCCTATGCTGCACCCTTCTCACTGTATTTCCTGATGGAATGGGGTGCGTATAAGGGCCAAAGACCCCAAGGCACACTGTGACACTTGTCAGTGTCTGCAGGGTAGGGTGTGGTGAAATGGCATGGCCGTTATGCCTGATGACCCAAAGGCACACCCCAATGCATGTCACTCTCTGCGGGGTGGTGGTGGGGTTGGTTTATGTTCAGTACTTCACTGCTATTCCTATTATGCAGCTCTGTAACTTCTACACTACCAATGCTAATGCCAGCAAGCAAACATTCGCCATTGACAAATGCTTGTTGTTGTTACTACCTTCCCCCATTGTGTACTCTTCCCCTTGGTTTTTGTTTCCAAGGTGCATTATTTTGCACTTCTTTGCATTGAATCCAAGCTGCCATACTTCTGACCATTCCTCTAACCTTGCTAAGTCCCTTCTCATCCTTTCCACGCCCCCTTGTGTATCAACCCAGTTGCAGATCTTTGTGTCATCTGCAAAGAGGCATACTTTTCCTTTCACTCCATCTGCAATGTCACTTATAAAGACATTAAAAGGACTGGACCCAGTACTGAACCCTGCAATACCCCACTAGTAACCCCCCCTTTCTTCAGAGTGGACTCTGTTTCCTATTACCTTTTGTGTCTTGTTGTCCACCCAATGTTTTACTCAGGCTACCATCCTGGGACCCACTCTCGGGCTGGCTAACTTGTTTATTAATCTTTTGTGTGGGACTATGTCAAATGCCTTGCTAAAGTCTAGGTAGGCCATATCCACAACCCCTCCCTGGTCTGCCACTGTACTTTGGTCACCCAGTCAAAGAAATTGATTAGATTTGTCTGACTTGACCTTTCTGCTGTGAATCCATGTTGCCTTGGGTCCTGTGCCCCACTGGCCTCTAGGTACTCAGCAATTATTTTCTTCAGAAGTGATTCCATCATTTTCCCTACCCCAGAGGTCAAACTGACAGGTCTGTAGTTTCCTGCCTCTGTCTTGCTCCCACTTTTGTGAAGGAGGATCACGTCCACTCTCCTCCAGTCCTCAGTTACCACACCATCCTCCAATGATTTGTTAAAAAGGGTAGTCAGTGGTGTCACTAGTTCTCCCCTTAGAATTCTGGTGTGAATCCCATCAGGTCCCATTGCTATGTCCACCTTCAGTTTTAGGAGTTCTTTCAGAACCCTTTCTTCTGTGAAAGGACTGGGATCGACCTCCCTATCCAGAGTGCTTCTGTTAACTGGATTAGGTACCTCCCCCCCTCCTCTTTGGTGAATACTGAGCAGAAGTGTTCATTCAGTATCCCTGCTTTTTCACTGTCCCTCTCTGCCCACCCACCGTCCATTCTGTTCAGCCTCGCTATCCCTCCCTTTGTCTTTATGTTCCCTAATGCACCTATAAAAGGTTTTGTCCCCCTTTTTAACTGAATTGGCTATCTTTTCCCTCAGTTTGGGCCTTTGCTATTCTCACTGCCTTTCCTGCTTCCTTCTACCTTAACTGGTACAGTTCTCTGTCCTGCTCCTTCTGTGTTTCCTTATACTTCCTAAATGCTATCTTCTTCTCCCTAACCTTCCCCGCCACCTCTTTTGAGAACCATACTGGCTTTTTTTTTTTCATTTTGATTTGTTTATTTGCTTTGCACAAAGACTTGTTGCCTCTGTAATGGCAGTTTTGATGTGTCCCCATTGTTGCTCCACCCCCTCCTTCTTGCCTGTTTGCTAGTGCTTTTCTAAGGCACTCTCCCATTTTGCCAAAGTCAGCCCTCCTGAGGTCCAGTACCCTCACTTTTGTATGGCTTGACTCTGCAGCTGAGTTTATTGTGAACCACACTGTTTGGTGGTCACTTGTTCCCAGATGGCTACCCACTTCTAGATCCTCTCACTGTCCCCATTTGAGAGCACAAGGTCTAAGATTGCTCCCTCCCGAGTGGGTTCCAACACTAGCTGTCTGAGGCATGCCCCCGTAGGGCATTGAGAATGGCCCTGCTCTTTGATGTGGCTGCAACAAAGGTGCTCCAGTTAACATCTGGCATATTCACGGTCACCTCATTCTTCTATATTGCACCCATCTCAGCTTATTTCCTTATGGAATGGGGTGAGCATAAAGGCCGAAGACTCCAATGCACACCCTGACACCTGTCGCTCTGTGCAGGATGGGGCGAGGTGGAATGGCATCAGCGTTATGGCCGACCCAAAGCCACACTCCCAACACATTTCAGTCTCTGTGTGTGTGTGGGGGGTGGTGTTGGCGTTACTTCATTACTTCACTGCCATTCCTATTTTGCATTTCTAACTGCTACACTACCAATGCCAATGCCAGCAAGCTAACATTCGGTATTGACAAATGCTTGTTGTTAATACCCTCTGTATTGTAACTCCCTGCACCTCATTGTTAATGGCCTGCATTGTGGCCATGCTACTCCTTCTGTAGTCTGTTTTGCTAAATATGCCATTGTTTATGGCCCAGGTCATGCCTGAAATCCGTCCTTTGGATCAGCGCACCTACCCAGTCACCAAAGACATAAATAAATAAATAAAGTGACTTGATGATGGCCACACAGTATGCAGCTGGTGGCTGTGGGATTCAAACCCAGGTTTCTGGGTTTGCAGCTCAGTACTCTTAACCACTATACTATAGTGTTACTGACAGTTACTATTACTATGCTATTACTGATGGTGAACATGTTTTTTTTTCCAGCCCTTTACAGTCTTCTGTTCACATCTACCAAACAACAAAAGGTGGAGGAACTATTACTGTAACTATAAAATGGGTGTTTTTTAATAAAATTTCTCACACAGATGAAACTATTTGATTTTTTAAAAATCCCAATTATGATAATAGCAATCAGGTATGTACAGGGGTTAGATGAACAGTTAATCACTCCCCCAGGGCAATGTGGCACTAGACTTCACCTCGTGTTACATTATGCCTCAAGTGGGTGATTAATAGACTGTTAGTCTAACCTTTGTACATACCTTATTGCTTCATTAACATACCTCTGATCATGCCTTATTGCTTAATTATAACATGGTGGTTGGAAGTGGAGCATTCTGATTAGTTGTCAGCATTTTGAGAGCCTCATATACAATACTTAACCCCCACTTCATTGAGAACAAGCAGATTCTCAATACTGAATTAGTTTGGTGATAACAGGGGCACAAGAGTGAAGCTTGAGTGCCTTCCTGATGTCACCGAACAAATGAGGTGTTGGAAATCTGGTCAGTTCTCAATGGGGGGGGGGTTGTGTTATTTTTTGTAATACAATTTAAGACTGTTTTTCAATCTGGAGAACAGTCTCAAATTACAAGATTGTCCCAAAAAATGTATTCAGAGGCATAGACCCTGCTGCCATGGAGAAGCTTTTTTTCCTCTCTTCTTCACAACCTTGACCTAAGTTGTTAGCTGCTTGATCACTGCACCCCACCTCGCCTGATCATTTCTCAGCCTGCTTCCTCTCTTCCCCCCTTTCCCTATTACCACAATAAAACGTTCCCTGTATCTTCAAGTTTCTGTTATAATGGAGGAAGAAACTAAGGATGGGATAGTCTACAGGCCACCTTCCCAGGAAGAGGAATTAGATAGGGTACTAGTCTCTCAAATCACTGAAATAGACATGAAGTGTGAGGCTGTAATAATGGGGGATTTCACTTTACCTGGGGTGAATTGGAATATCCTGGCTACCTCCTGCAGTAGGGTAGGGAGCAAGTGCTGCTGGATGCATTTTACCAGGTGCCTTGGAACCCACTAGGGAGAGAGTCATACTGGCCCTGGCCCTGTATAACTGCGGGCATGTTCAGGATGTGACAGTGGAAGAGCCACTTGCAGTCAATGACCACCACATCGTGTGGTTCCACCTGGACATGGGCAGGGGGATAATTAGAACCAGGACAAGAGCGCTGGACTTTAAGAGGGCTGGCTTTGGTGGAATGGGAGAAATTTTAGCAGGCTACCTTGCTGGGATCAGAAAGGAAATGAATGTAGATCAGAAATGGGCAATAATAAAGGGGGAGTTGATGAAGGCCACTATCAAGTGTGCCAAAATCAAAAGTAAGAGAACAAGAGCCAAAAAGCCCATCTGGTTCAGAAAGGAGGTGCTGAAAGCTGTGGGAGACATGAGGGCAGCCTTCTGGAAGTACAAACTTACTCAGAAGGAAGAGGATAGGGTGAAATAGGGAGGCAGTATAGCGCAGTGGTTTAAGACTCTGAGCTGCAAATCTGGAGACCTGGGTTTGAATCCCACAGCCCCCACTTGCATACTGTGTGACCCTGAGCAAGTCACTTAAACTTCCCTGTGCTCCCAGGTTGCACCTGTAAACAAGCTTTCAGCTTAGTGTGTCTCACCTGGTTAAACAATTGGAAAAAAAAAAGAATACTCTGTCAAGTCAAGAGAGGCAAGCAGAGCAGTCAGAGTGGCAGAGGCCAAAAAGGAAGTGCAGCTAGCACAGGGGGTAACAACAGGGGAAAAGGCCTTCTTCCAATATATAAGGGAGAAAAGGAACACCAAGAAAGTGAAATTAAAAAAAGGCGGCGGGTTTGGCAGAGAGTAGTAAGGAGAAAGTGGAGGTACTTAACAAGTACTTCAGTTCAGTTTTCTCTGGAGAGAAGGGCAGGCCAATACCACAGGGGAATGGGATGCAGGGACAGGAAGGGGGGAAGTCATGGGGAGCATCATCCATGCTGATGGGGTACTAAAGGGGTTAAGGGCCCTGAAGGTAAAAAAATCTCCAGGACCAGATGGAATGCACCCAAAGACCCTAAGGGAACTGGCGGGTCCACTGGCGGACCTGTTTAATACCTGTCAGGAGTTAAAGATAATACCACAAGACTGGAGACCTGCACATGTGGTGCCTCTCCACAAAAGTGGGCTGTAGGATGTACCAGGGTATTACAGGCTGGTCATCCTGACCGCAGTAGTAAGCAAACTGCAAGTCCATCCTGAAAGAGAGACTGGTGAGCTTTCTGGAGGATGATGGGCTCCAGGATATGAGGCAGTATGATTATGTGGTGATGGGGTCCTGCCAAACAAACCTGATTGACATTTTCAACTGGGTCATTAGGGCAGTGGACAAGGGTTAAGCAGCTGATATCTAGTATCTGGACTTCAGAAAGGCCTTCAATGCTGTACTTCACAGGACACTTGTCGGGAAGTTACAAGAGCTAGGGGTGGGGCTAAGCTGGTTGGGTGGGTCACAAGTTGGCTTCAGGACAGAAGCCAAAAGGTGGTAGTGGGGAGGGTGGAGTTCTCAGAAGCTAGGCCCGTGACCAGCTGGGTCCCACAGAGCTCTGTGCTTGGCCCCGTATTGTTTAACATATTCATAAGTGACATCACAGATGGAATTAGGGTCAAGATATACCTGCTTATAGATGACACAATACTCTGTGGGAGGGTGGACTGGGAGTGCAAAGGGTGTGACTAAAGCTTGATGAAAAAACTTCAGTAAAATTGGAAAGAACTTTTTGGAACAGACATTTTGGAGCTGGCTGATTCTTTAGCTGTTTGATTGACCACTGAGGTGCCTACATCAGCCCCTGAACTAACCTTGAATAACTTGACTTACCTTTACAAAGGTACCCAGGGAACTCTACCGACTTTGGATAGGCTAGATGCTAAAAATTGCAAAGTTATGCACTTGAGGACCCAAGACCTAGGGACCAAATACTGGTTGGGTGGAGTGCAGGTAACCAGGTCAGAGGAGGAAAAGGACCTGGGTGTAATTAGTAGGAGTAACCTGAAATGCTCAGCACAATCCAGGAAGGCTGCAGCCAAAGCAAATTGGATGCTGGGCTGCACAGCCAGGGGAATCACCAGTAGTAAGGTGGAGGTAATCTTGCCACTGTACAGGTCTCTAGTGAGACTGCGCCTGAAGTATAGTGTGTAGTTTTGGTGCCCTTCTCTCAAGTAGGATATCAACTTGCTGGAAAAGGTCCAGAGATGGGCAACAAAGATTATCCAGGCCAGCAATGCAACACCTACAAGGAGAGGCTCAGGGGACTCAATGTGTACTGTCTTGAGGACAGAAGGGAGAGGGGGGACATGACTGAGACTTATAGGGTGAGTGTCGTTGAGGCACAGGTCAGGAAGCATAGGAAAACAGGAGCAGTCGTAAAAATTCACCAAAAATATTTATTTACAGTAGCAGTAACATGAAAAAAAAAAAAACTTGTTCAGTATAACTATGTACAAAGGCAAAATAAAATTTAAGTTTTCTTTCAGTCTCTGTGTCCCTTTCTCTTCTAATCTGTCTTGCAGTTGTAGCTTAGCTCCTTTATAAGTCCTTTCAACCCCATTCTTAGCAAGCATCCTGTTTTTGTAACTATCAGGCAGGAGCTGCTAGACTACAGTGTGCTTCTTGAGTTGAGCTGAGGCCTAAAAATTGAACTCCAATAACCTCTAGAGTTTTACAATAGCTTTTTGCAGTCATCTGAAATTATAAATACTGTATATACATTTCAACAGTAACACTATATATTTTCTAAACAAAAGAGATCCCAACATCAGTTACATTTCCACATATTGAGTTACATAGATTTTTATATCAGCAGTTATGCAAGGGAGGAAAAGACAGACAGCAAGAGAAAACTGAGCTACAGTGAGAGGCAAAGAACCGCAAGACTGTTCAAGGTGATCAAGTCCGAGGTCTCACAGGAAAATTTGGCTGCGCAATCAGACAGAGAAGAGACGGAAAAGGAAAGATCCTTGCATTTAAATACTTTCTACATAACAACTGGGACAGGGTCCTATTCTACCCTGTCACAGTGAGCGCCTTGAGGGTATATATAGGGTAAGCACTGAGTGCCTCTTCAGTCTTAGTAGACACAAAACTACTAGAGGAAATGGCCTTAAACTGGTGGGGAGAAGGTTCAAAAGGGAGAAGAGGAGGCACTTTTATACTGAGAGGGTGGTGGCTTAGTGGAATGAGTTGCTGAAGGAGGTAGTATCCCTAAAAACAGTGGACAGCTTCAAGAGAGGTTGGAGTAGTGTGAAGGGGAAAGTTGCAAGTAGAGGGGGGAGTGGGTACTGGGCAGGGCTCGAGGGGGATATGGGGAGGAGGGGCAGTTCCCTCTGTAAATGCAACAGGGACTTCACATTTGAGCAGACCCAGATAGACACTAAAGCCTTTATCTGCTGGCATGTTCATATGTTTGAATGTTCGAATGCTTTAGAAAGGTTCACACTGTCAATTTTAAGACAGTATGTGATGTTGTCTGCTGCTGTGACAGCTCATCTCGTGCTTCCACAGCACCACTAGCAATCACTCTGTAATTGGTGTAGGGAGCAGCCTTGCTCTTCACATTCCAAAATGTTAAGAACAGCAAGTTTCATGACATGAAATGTGAAGAACAAGGTTTTGAAAACACCAGAAAAACAGGCTCAAAGTGTATTATACACTAATCTCCATTACACTGTCATGTACAGCCTGATCACCATGGTGCACAAATTCTTCCTGCCAGCATTCCATCCTCTTAAAGGTGATAGAAAAATGTTTTTGCCCTCCTGTTGTCCTTTTAGTGTCTATCCAATATTCTAATATGTTTTTAACCTTTTTTTGTTAAATTAATATAACTGTGTTGCTTTTTAAGTACCCTGAATCCTTCTCTCCTCAGTGGGTGCTGTCCCTTTTCATACTGCCTGAACATGGTTGTGTGACATCAATAACACCATTCCAGGATATTCAGATGAACAGCATGGCATGGTGTTATTGATGTCACAGAATGTATTAGAAATATGAAAAAAGAAAGAGCAGCAGCATGTGAGGAGAGTGGAACTCTACGAAGATCTGAAGGCATCAAAAAGCTAGATAATTTATTTATCAAAAATTGGTCAAAGCATATCAGAATACATAACTGGCATGGAAAGGAAGATGGAAGAGCAGTTACCTATGTCAAAATCATTTGTATCTCCTTTAACACTGCTGAATGACTGGAATGATAAATTCTCAAACAATTGGTAGATTAACTTTTTTATTAAAAATCTCCCTCTCTATGAGGAAAACATTCAAATGGTATACTTCTAACACTTTTGTTTTGAAGTAATTTTTATAATAGCAATAAGGCACTCCCAGGAGTTAGATTAACAATCTGGTAATCACCCCCTAAGGGCCGTATGGCACTCAGCTATGCTTCATGCCACATTATGCCCCCAGCAGTCTGTTAATCTAACCCCTGGTCATGCCTTATTGCTTAAATAGAATAACAGGTAACAAATTGTCAGTAACAAGTCTGTAATTTCATTGAGGGATTTTGCTGACAAAGTAAACTATGAAAGCAAAGATCGTCTGGTTTATGATGTCATCGGAATCCCAAGATGGAAAGAGAAGCCTAGTTACTGCTGATTTCCCATCTGTTGTTTTTTGCAATACATGAAACACTCCAGACACTCCATTTCATATTACCATTGATCTGATATCAGAATAATAGTGTTATGACTTTCTGATGTCGGAGCGATAGTGTTATGAGTTTCTGATGTCACTGATTACATAATGGCAAAAAATTACTCCCATATATTACAATTTGATATCTTTCTGCCACCTTCTTTACAGTTTATCTGTGGGTCTCTTCCTGTGCTATCTCTGCAGGTTAGGTATGGACTGCTGACTGCCCCATGTGCAAATACACACACATATGTGTTGCGTACCAACTAATGCAAAATAAAAAAATTTTGTAACTAAGTGGACTTTCATTTTAGTCACCTAGATGGGCCACATGGTAGGCATTGTGGGTATCTGTCTTTTATTGAACCGTGATGGCTAAAATTTAGTTTACTGTGTTATGTTTACCCGATTTTACTTTGACTGGCTGCTGGATGTCTGTATACCTGGATGGTGAGGGCTCAGCATTCTAAGTTTCTGATTTTTGTGGTTTACTGTCAGTGCTCTAGGCTTCCAATAAATCTTCTTGAGTGTAGCACTCATTCTCCTGAATTATCTGAGCCCAGACCTGGGCTTTTGGTTCCATTACTTTCAAGTTGGGTAATGGAATTGTCTAGTTGCCTTTTCCAGAGTCCTTGTGGAAAGATGTGGTTGATAATGTATCTGTGTACATGATAATAGTTAGTACATTAACAGTTTGAGGCTAACATTGGCTTTATGACTTTGTAAATAAAATATTTGTAGTGTTTGAAGAGTGATATATGGGACTTTTATCTATAAATTACACAGCTTGGTACTACAGAGTTGGGTAAATTGTGTGCGCAGTGCCTCTCTGCACAGAGCATGAGCTATGTCCCAGTGAAGACTGCTGATGGGGCTAGGGGGACTGGTCCAGATGGGAGCAGGTCAGGGCATAAGAAGATAATGTACTGATTAAAAAAAAGTGCATTGTGTTGATATCATCTTTTCTGTACTGCTTGGCAGTATAGAAAACTGAGCAAAGCTGTCAAGGAATGTTGAGGTTGCCAGGGTTACATGGTTCTGACACACCTTTGAAGCAGTCTCACTTGTTGGATAATGTAATTACTCAACAGTTATGATTTACCCAGTGACAACATTGGAACTAACAGAAAAAGTATTGTAAATCTGATTGGATTCCTTCTTTTATGTAGCAGCAGGATTACATGTTTATTTTGTGATCAATAACTTGTGATGTTCTACAATAGAACAGCTTAAGATTATATTTATTTATTTATTAAATTCTCAGATTACAAGTACCTTTGAGCCGGAGGCTCATTTACTGTACCAGGGTTCCATGTTGTGACAGGGTGGAATAGGACCCTGTCCCAGTTGTTATGGAAAGAGTTTGAATGCAGGGATCTGTTCTGTTTTATTTCTTTTCTGTCTCTTCTCTGTCTGGTTGTGCAACCAAATTTTCTCGTGAGACCTCGGACTTGTTCACCCCGACAGTCTCGCAATTCTCTGCACCTCACTGTCTCTCAGTCTTCCCTTGCTGTCTGTCTTTTTCTCCCTTGCATATTTGCTGATATAAAAATAAATGCAAATCATTATGTGAAATTGTAACTGATATTGGGACCCCTTTGTTTAGAAATTATATAGTGTTAATTTTTGAAATGTATATAATTATAGTTTGAGATGATTGCAAAAAGCTATTGTAAACTCAAGGGGTTATCTGAGTGCAATTTTTAAGCTTTTTGCAGAGGAGTTGTGGAAAAGGGGCCTCAGCTCAGGGACACTGTGTTCCTGCCAGCACCTACCTGAAGCATACAAGAACACTTTGGAAGAAACAGAATGCTTATTAAGAATGGGGGTTGGAAGGACTTATAAGAGACCTGAGCTGCAATTGCATGTAAGATGGACACAGAGACTGAAGGAAAACTCAGATGCATCTTCTATTTATTCCGCCTTTATAAATAGTTATACTGAACAATTTTATTTTTCTATATTACTGCTGGTACAAATAAATACTTTTTTGCGAATTTTAGAACTGCTCCTGGTTTTTCCTATGCTTCCTGACCTGTGCCTCGACGACACACCTCAGTGGGTAACAGAGGATAACATATATGATTTAGGAAGACAGTGGGTAAATGAACAGAATGTTCAGTTACATTACATTTAAGGACAGCCATACAACCAATACAACATATTAGAGTTCATACAATTCAAAAAACTGTAGGTAGTACAATTTAAGTGATAATGTTTACATACAATGTAGGATAGGATATTAGACATTTTGCTTTATTCATACCTACTTAAGCTTCGCAGTCAAGAGGCCTTGTCAGGAGCCCAGAGAGCTGATGATGGTGGAGGAGGGCATAAAGACCAAAAAAAAGAAGTTGTATGTGAAAAGTGTAGGAAAGTATGAGGTGGGAGAGGGTGAGCAGGGGACAAACTACAGAGGTGTAGGGGATGAACAGTGGTTGTTGGGAAGTAGCGGTAGGGGGTGAGTGCCCTGGTGTTTGTCATAGCAGCTAAGTGCAACAGTTGGGCAGTGTTGGGCAGTGTTAACAGGTCAGCCAGATTCTGATTAGGTTTGGCAGTCACAGCTTCTGAGCGCAGCTAGGTAAGCCTGCAGCTTCTGCTTAAAAAAGCCAATTTTGGATTTGGCAGTATGTCACAGCAGAGGGAGTTCAGTCAGTTGGGGACACGGTACTCAAACTATCTTTGCCCTTGTGAGGTATGACAGAAGGGGACCTTGAAAGGCTACTTGATTTTTCCTCTGGTGTGATGGGGATTTGACGATGGGCACAGGAGGCTTTGGACCCTGGGAGGAGGGGTTAGGCTCAAGGGTGTTTTCTTGGCAAGCAGGCAGGTCTGGTACTTCATTCTGCCATGAAGATTGAGCCGCCCAGCTTGGGCATATAACTCACAGGTATGTGTGAGCCGATAGGCCCCTGTGACAAGCCTATAGGCCTTATTTAAGGCTACCAATAATAAGTTAGGCTGTTATATAGAGAATAACGGATATAAAACAGTGTGTTATGGATTTTGTTATACACCCAAGGTGTGTGATGACCCATAAAACTCAAGTGCAAAGCTTGAGAGGTTTATGAGGTCATTGCACACCAAGGGTGTATAAAAAAATTCATAAAAACACAGTTGTATCTCCTTTATTTTTTATAATTACTGGTGCAGGGACTGCAACTGCTCTACTGTCTGCTGCACATGCGCGCACACATGTACACACACACACACACTCTCTCTCTCACTCTCCAGTATGAAGATTTTCCTTCTTTTTTTTTTTTTTTTTTGCTTACAGTGTGGAATCACAATCACGTCAACCATAGCCCTGTTCCTGCTCGCACTCCAAAAGCTGACGAGCTCCAGGATCAACCAGATAAAACTTTTTAAAACTGAATAGTAGGATCACCCAGATAAATAGTAAAAAAAAAAAAATTAAATAATGATAATAGGAGAGACTTGAGAATCTCATACAGACTTGTGGGTCATCGCTAAGTGACAAATGGAGCTGCCATATTTACAGAACTGTTTAACCCGCCCACATGAAGAATAAGAGCCAATGAGGTACTGCAAAGAATAGAATTATGGGAGAGTTAAAACAAAATGCCGTAATAACTGGTTTTCCTGTTATTACGACATTTGAAAGAGAGCTGTTAACAGTGCGATAAAGGGGGTCACCAGTAATTATACAGTAATATGCTGGCCAAGTGATAATGCCAGACATTCATATTTGTATTTATCTGTTTTACCAGGATAAACTCTATTGAGCACTGCTCATTTTCAAGGAGGCCCTGGGATACAAGCAAGCAGTTACAGCAAAGCTGACTAAATTGTTCAGCAGCAGTAATAATGCACAGAAAATATCTACGATATGAATAACATTGAAAATATAATTTGATGTTGACAGGCAGTGAGGAACACTACGGAAATTGTAGCCAAGATACATTGCTTACAGCTCTCTGTACAGTGAGCCTCAATCAGGGCTTTAAAATCCCATCGCTTAAATCATCTTCTACCTTTATTAACACACAAGATTCCGTAGGATAGTCTCTCAAAGTGCATGGATCAGTTGTATTCTTTTTTGCCTGTTAATTGAGGCCAGCAACTTAGGGCAGACATTTTTTTTGTTTACTGAAATTTGAAAATCTTAAAATCCATTTTCTCCATGTTTAGGGTAAATCAGCACGTTTTGCACAAAAGAAAATTGGGTCAGAATGTCCATTCTAATTTTGTTTTTCAAAAGAGAGGTTAGTTGCATTTTCTTTAACTTTTTTCATTTTTATGGACAATTGTGAACCATTCAGATGTTCAGTATAGCAAATACTGTAGGCAAAGGGTTGGACTGCTTGGACACTTGTTTTGCTACTGCATGCCAAACTTGGAACTGCTATGCCAAGTCATCAGGGGGTGGGAGAAGGATCCCGAAAGAACTCTCCTCCTCTGTAGAATGTTGAGAAGGTGGGTGGTGGGCCAGGGGAGCAGCCACAGCATGAAACATGGCATGGGAAGGGAGAAGAAAACCTTGTGGCTTCACACAACATAGAGACATGAGTGTTGACACCTTTTGGGAGGACTTGGTTGTATTCAGGGGGAACAAAATGGGGTCCTTTGGGACAGTTTGACATAAAAGGCTGTCCCTGACTTTCTACTTCAATGAGTATGTTTTCTGACTATAAAAGAGGGAGTTCCCACTGAAGGAGAACATGCCACAGGGCTACTACTAAGAGGAAAGGAGGGGTCCATAGCCTGAGGTTCCATTGAAGGGCTCGTGGAAAACAAGTATGTATACAAAAACACTAATAAAATACTCTAAGCAAAGCCATCAGGTAATCTAAAATGTACTAACTAGTCTACCTTTTAAAAACAAATAAAAGAAAACTGTTCTTTGGAGTAGCTGTATGCGAAGTAAAAAAAAACCCTGCAATTTGCATATCACAGAGCGTCAAGCCACAATTCACATAGTAAAATTCATGCAATTGTACAAAGTTTACTATGCAAACTACCACACTGACGGCCACTGCCACTGACTGGTTCTGGGCCTACCTAGTAGGTCAGACCCAGTCAGTTAGAATGGCTGGCTCCATATCCTCTCCCCCCCCCCCATCAACACTGGAGTCCCACAGGGAACTGTGTTGGGCCCTTTACTCTTCTTCATCTTTCTCAGTGACTTACCATCCATCTGCACATCTACCTCAATTCATATGTATGCAGATGACATGGTTCTCTACACCCACGGCCACTCCCCTACTGATGTTGCAAACCGTCTTCAGCATGACTTCAATAACGTTCAGCGCTGGTTCTGCTCACATTAAGTTTTTCTAAATGTCAAGAAGACAACAGTGTCCATAATTTTCGGCACTAGGCAGAGACTCTCTAGGCTCCCCTCCTTGCCCACTTTCCATATCCTTGATGGGGTGGTCTTCCTTATTCAGATATCTGGGGGTTTGACTTGACCAACACCTCTGCTTCACTGGTCATGTGGACACCATCCTAAAGAAAAACAAAAACAGAAAAACATTAAGCTGGGCACACATGCCAGGAACCAGACACTACTCATAGAGGTGCTTAAATCCTTTATTTTTGTCAGACTCTCCTCCACCATCAGAAGACATGAGCAGGCAAACCTCAACATTTCATGCGTGCGCAATGCGCTTTGTCAAGAGAATGAGGAAACATGCAAACCATTACACTTAAATAGTGATCAGAATCATTTACAGGTATAGTGCATAAAAAAGTAGCAATCACACAATTACAATAAAGAAGTTGTGAAGCTGGTACACAACTTGAATCTGACTGTGCTGAAACCTATGTTTTCAAAGTAATCTGCTTAGTGAAATTTAACAACCTTAGTGGTTAATACAGTCACTGAATTTGTGCCCCCCAATTTTTTTTTTACACTATAAATAGGGCGGTAATTTGATTTTGTCATTAAGTCCTGGGAAGCTCATGCCTGCATTTTAAAAATCCAGAAGTTTTCTCTACTGGATAACAGTCTATTTAAATCCCCTCTCCTAGGGCCAAGTTTAACTTCCTCAATACCTGTAAACAACCATGTATGTTCCATCGGGTTTCACGTGGCATGGGTATGTTGTGCTGTGGCATAATCCAAATTTTTATTAGCCACTGCATGTATGTGTTTCCCCATCCGTTCTTTAAATTTCCACTTAGTGCGTCCTATATAGTCTGCCCTACATTTACAGGATGCAAGATAAACAACATTACAGCTGTCACAATTGATAAAATCATTAATGAAAAGCTGTATTCCATTCATGGGGTTCAAAAATATTTTAATGGCTTTCACATTTGAACAGTATTTACATCTGTGACACTTAAAGCATCCCTTAGGTATAGGTGCTAGCCAGTTAGTATTGCTTTTTCCTGCAGGCTGATCTACTGTAGGTACTGTGTGTGGATCAGGTAGTTGGGAGGAGGGGAGAATTCCAGTTCCTAGCGTGAGTGTATGCACAGCTTAATGTTTTTTTGCTCTGAATTCCTTGCGGTGAGCACCATGAAATGTAGAGCGGCTCTTTTTGCTACACATGCCATCCTAAAGAAATTGCGCCCCAAGCTAGGTGCATTATACAGAAACCGGAAGTGCATCCCTCTCCTGGCAATTGAACTTGTCCAGAATATGATCCCCCCCATCTTTGACTACTGCGATATAGTCTACAGTGCCGCTCCTAAGACTGCCCTAGCCAGATTGGATAACCTCTTCAGTTCATTCTGCCACTTCGCTCTGGACGCTCCTCCTCTCACTCACCACTGTCAACTCTACCACTCCCTGGCGTTTCCCACACTAGAAAAAAGACACCTCCTCCACTGTGCAAAATTTGTCTTCAAATTTTGGTTTGGCTCACTCCCTACCTATCTCAGCTCTTCCGTAACAGTCCCCTCTCCCTCCGCCCATTCACTTGATTTCTATGACTCCCATACTGTGTGTCCCTCACTGCTTGTCCCTCACTGCTTGTCTTCTGTTGGTCAGGCTGCCTTCACACATCATTTCTCTAAACTGTGGAATGCTCACGACTGCTCATATTTCTTGTTTGTATCTACTCCTTTTATCACTTGAACCATAAATTGCCATATTTTCTCTCTACCATACAGATTGTACTGCTACGTATTGTTTTCCCCTTTAATATCATTGTATAATACTTCAGACATCATGTTTTTTCCTTCTCCCATTAAGAATTTATGTAAGTGTGTATTGGAGAATGTAGTGTATTTGTATGTATAATCACAATAATTACAATAAAAAGATTAACTGCAAAAAAAAAACAACTGTGGAATCCCCCCGCCACCCCCCCAAGATTCACCACTCTTCTTCCATCTCATCCATTTCCTCGGCTCTGCATAATTTCTTCTCTGTAAACTGCAGTTGTAACTTATCTCACCTTGCTATACCTCATGTCTCTATTTGTTACTTCATCTATTGCACTTGTGGTCCTTGTCCACCATATCTCTGACACCAAATATTATTATTTTTTATTACTTTAAGTTTTGTTTATAATTGCTACTCACCTGCCATATGTATTTACAAAATACTATTTACTATTTGAAATATTTCTCTTGTTTGCTGTATGCCGAAATGTTTGTACTATTTGAAATGTTATCACTTGTTGCTGTAATTGCTTGTATGTCTTATTCCAATTCCGCTTCCACCTAGACACACCTGAGACGAGCAACTTGTTGTTCAGTGTGCCCTTCCTGGTGAAACTCTTGAATAAATAAAATAAATAAAGTTGTGCCAAATTTTGCTATGTGTATTGTCACACATTGTGGCAAAAAGTTCCTGCAAAATGCAAATTGCATCAATTCACATAGTATAAAGTCATTCAGTTGTGGAAAATTTGTGTAGTGCGCATTTTCAGATGCTACGCATAGCTTGTAGTGGGCGAATTCATCAGTTTTCATGGGCAACTTTTAATTCTGCAGCACTGCTATTTTTAGGCTGCTTACTGTGACTTTTAAAACAACCTGTTAGATGACTTTCAGGATAGAAGGCAGAATGCATCCGATTACTTGCCTTTCAACAGAAGATAAATGACTGCTCCTTAATTGTCAGATTCAAGTGTATTCTGGCAGTGGTCCAATGAAACAGATTCACCCTCTCTTCCAGTACAGGCAATGATAAATGGCTTCACAGGCCCAAGCTGCCAGCATGACATTTGTGCCCAGCAGCAGAATGCTGGCAAATGGTGCTCCGTGAGCTACACCTTGCTCTACTTTTGCAGAATCTGCTTTCATTGGTATCTTCATATATCAGCTCGGCTCAGTGAGAAAGCCTTCATGGATATAGCCTTTACTGTTACCCACAGGCTTAGTGTTTCATTCATTTGCTTCACAATATGTTGACAGTCTGTGCTGTGCTCCGGTGAGAACACACCTGCTACCCCTACGGGACCTGCAGCTTCCTCTTTTCTAAGATTTTTTCCCTTTTTTTTTGGTAGTATCAGGTTATTAGCGTTTGTGAAAGGTGCTGGACTGGCAGGTCTGAAGACATACTGTATTCCTCTGTTTAGCTACAAGTAAAAAAAAAAACACAGGCAGTCACATTGCATGCTTCTTTACCCTGTCCAATCATTTTTTAAAGGAGCACTGTCTTTTTCTCAAATACACATGCTCCTAAAGCCTTATCTCCCGATTAGGCTTTTCACTAATAAGACAAAACATTTCTAAACATTGCTTCTTACTTTGTTTAAAGTCTGTAGACTCCATGATCAGAGAACATGGAGGGTGCTGCATGGTGCCATTTTAGGTTACAGTGAGGCTTCACACTGCTCGCTTGTATGCATTTCAGTACAAGCAAGCTGTGTAGAGCCACACTGTAACCTAAGATGGCAACGTGCAGCACCTGCCATGCTCCCTGAAGTTTACGAACTCTCAATAAAGTAAGAAACAATGCTTAAAAAAACCAATTTATTTATTAAAAACCTAATCAGGAGGTAAGGCTTTTAGGGGGGTGGTTGTTTGAGGAAAAGACAGTTTTCCTTTTATACTTTATTGTCCAGAACTTAGCTTCCTATCTCCTTTTGCTGTTCAGATGCATGGACCTTACCTGTCTTTCTCTGTCACATATCTACTAGTGTCCTCAGCACCAAGGGCCATATCCTTTGTTGCAGCTCCCATTGTCAGGATTTCTTGTCTTTCCCTACATAGTTAGGTGGTGTCTGTCCAACCAGCTACACACTACGCTGGCCCTGGAAACAGCCTAAGATGTTAGGGAAGCTTGAGAGGAGAGGCAGTGACATGTTTGGTGGTGCAGAGGTGGGCGGAGTAGCAGTGACATCATGAATGTGGAAGGCTTTATTCCCATAACTCTGTTTAGCCCTCCACTACCCAACCAATCTACTGGGCTACCCAAGTCCTGACATATGAGCAGAGCAGCTTGCTTTTTTCAATGTATTTCGATAACATATCCACGAAATGTATCTAAAATAACATAGAAACATAGAACTTGATGGCAGATAAGGACCACTAGGACCATCCAGTCTGCCCATTTTCCCTACCTACTGCAAAAGCTGCTGACCCTACCCGATCTCCGGCTTTACCTTCTTGTTCCAGTCGCTAGGGTTCCCCTATGCCCGTCCCATGCATTTTTGAATTCTGCCACTGTGTTTGCCCCCACCACCTCTGTTGGGAGTCTATTCCATGCATCCACCACCCTTTCTGTGAAGAAATACTTCCTCCCATTACCCCTTAGTCTACCCCCTTCCAACCTCATTTCATGCCCCCTTGTTCTTGAACATCTGCTTTTCTGAAAGATGCTATCCTCTGGTACCCTATTTATGCACCTTGATCCAACTTTACAGCTTTTTTAAAAAGACTGTCCCTCTCACTGCTAAGAAGACTGAAACTGTGGCCCTTTGCACCTTTCTCCAAATACGCAACCTAAATTCCACCTTCACAATCCGCATTCAGGATAATCTTGCACTCAAGCTGGTAAAGTCCTTCAAATGCCTGGGAGTGAGGATGGACCTGCAGTTTACCTACCGCAGACATTTTGACCACATCAGTTTCATAATGGGCTCGTGGATCATCGTCCCCTACAGGGTGAGGAACTGTATTCATTCTCTCGTGAGAATCTAGGGAAAAGACAATTCCTGCTACCCCTTCTCTATTCTGGAGATGTTTCATACTGCAACTCTGCGTAGGCTGGGTTTCTTGTATAACAGCCTCTGCATGTTTGCCCTAAAGACAGACTCAAGGGCCTACCACTCTCTGTTGTACTGTGACTATGACTGACAGAGCCCCACCATCTACAGGGCCTTAACATAGAAAATTATGCCAGAAAAAGACCATTGGTCCATCCAGCTTGCCCATAGACCCTAACAAGATCTACTGTCCATGCAGGGTTCTAATCCACACTACCCACCCCCGTGCTCCTCACCCTACCGCTACCACTCTGAGCAACCACTAAGCCCTTCACTCTGTCTCAGCCATGTTTGAAACCATTGACAGTTTTGTCACCCACCACATCAGCTGGCCGATTGTACCATGGCTCCACCACCCTTTCTGTAAAATAAAACTGTCTCACCTCCCTCTTGTTAGTTCCCACGTGAAATCCTCATGTTCGCGATTCACAATGGATGCTATATAGTTCCTTGCAATTTGCCTTGATCATTTCTTTCAGGAACCCGAAGACCTCTAACATATATCTCCCCTCACTCGTCTGACCTCTAGCGAGTACATGTTCAGTGCCTAAGCACTAGAGATGTCATAATGTAAAATTATTTTGTATCATTATATTTGTGAAAAAAATATCATGATATATTGATTATCATGATACTCTGCAACATTGCTAATTTAGGAAAATAGTAACAAATCTGATGGGATGAAGTTAAGTAATTTGGAATCACTGTCACACCTGGAGAGGAACACACTGCCGGAGCAACAAGTTAAGACAGTTTATCACAATATATAACAGTGTGTAATAACTGGGGAGTGTTTTCTTCTATAGGGAAACTCGGTTATAACTCGCTGTTATAATAACCCACAGGCTATAACAGTAAACACGAACCAGGATTTCCTCATTGTGTGTATGCATGCACTGCCGCTGGAGGGGCTGACTCACCACTGCCTGTGGCATGGGACACAGAGATCAAGTGAAGATTTTTTATCTGCCAGTTGCCAACACCACATAAGCCCACTTCTGTCTTGTTCATATCTGCAGTTCGTGGCTCTTCCTGTTCATGGTTACAAAAAAAAGAGAGAAAGCAAAAACGGCAGTTCATCCCAACCACAGCTGAACTAGTGCTACCACTGCAGTTGATCTAGTAAGACAGAGACGGGGAGAGAAAGAGGGAGGGGGCAATGACCACAAAGAGCAAATACTAAAACTTGTGGTATGTGTGGACTTGAAACAGCAGCACTAATGCTGCTTTAATGCTATAAACAGCAACACCATCTACTGGACACACTGTGCCTTTTTTTTTTATTTAAAGGGACATTCTCGCCTCCCCTGCAGTTATACTACGGGACCTGTAGGTCCCGATTAAGAAAAATGCATTAGGAAATAATTTGTTTCTTTACTTACTAGCTTGTAATTCAATTTCTTATCTGGTTGACCTTGCGACCCTCCACCTGCCATGTTAATAAACTGTCCTTTCTAGTGTTCCCCACAGCCAGTCCTCTGATGATGCAATTGACGGACTGAACCATTGGGACGTCTATGTGCCAGCAAGTCACTTAGCTAGCACTAGTGTGAAGGAACACATGATTGCACTTATTTATTTATTTATTAGAATTTCGGATAAATACCTTTGAGCCAATGGCTCTTTTACAAAGGTTCCATGTCAGTATACAAAGAATAGAAGTACAATTTGTGTGAGATTAGCAGGCAAGCAATTGGAATACAAATTTCAGTACAGGGTATACACGGTCTAAAAGCTACAAGTAATATAAGTAACTGTTAGAACAACACAACCAAGCATACATTTAAGAAAGATGAGTCACAGCAAACAATATTTACATTAATTAAAGCTGCCAGAAGGGCATTGTCAAAGGGAAAGGTGGAGTGGAAAAATTGAGTTGCTGCCAGTTGTGCCAGGTAGCGTAGGAAAGTGGGAAGAGAGAGTGAGGGTAGAGGGGTAAATGGGGGGAGGGGTAGAAGGAGAGGTGGGTGGGAGGCAAGGATTGGGGAACAAGTGCAACAGAGAGTGGGGTGAGCAGATTAGAAAAGGGAGAGGGGAAGGGAGTTGAAGGAGGGTAAGAGAGGAAGGTGGTGTAACTGGGCTAGGGAGAGAGGCAGGGGTATGGGGGGGCAGGCAGAGGTGGGGATAGTAGAGAGGTGTGAAGAACAGGAGCGACTGCCAGGGAGGTTAGGAGAAATAGCCACAGGTGGTTCTGGACACAAGTGTTTGACGTAGCTTGTATTGAATGAGCAGAGTGTGCCTAAGTTGGTGAGTTCACTGCCCAGGAGTTAAATTTATTCTACTAGTACCAATCGCACTAAGCTTGCCCAAGCAGTACTGGTAGAATAAGCGTGATCATATGCTCCTTCACGCTAATTATAGCTAAGTGACTTGCCAGCACATAAACATCCCCTGTGGCTCAGTCAGAGCATTGGCAGTGGGGGACACTGGGAAGGATCGTTTATTAAACATGGTGGGCAGAAAGTCATAAGCTCAACCAGAAAAGAAACTAAATTACAAGCCAGTAAGTAAGAAAAAAAAACAATCATCTCCTAATGTGTTTTTTATAATCAGGACCTAAAGGTCCTGCAGCATTACTGCAGGGGAGGGGAGGATTCCCCTTTAAATGAGCCAAAAGAGAGAACACTACCCAGCAGTTACAATATATAAAACAATACATGGGTAGATGTGCAAACAAACCCTCAAATTTTATACACACCCTTGGTGTGTGATATTATTATAAACCCCTTGAGCTTCACTCTTGGGGATTATGAAGCATCACACACCTCAGGTGTGTATAAAATTCTCATTATGTACACCTACCCATATATTATTCTAGATATAGTGCTACTGCACAATAATTGTAATATTGTTTTTTTTTTACAACAAATTATTTTCTGTGGGAATTATTGTGATAAATTGTTATATTGTGTTATTCATAGTATGTATGTCTCCATCAGTGCATCCCATCCCCCACCTACCTCAAATCCCTTTACTGCTAAGTCCCTACCCAACTCCTTTTCCAAATGCTGTTGCTGGGCCAGTCCAAAAACCCCTGCTGTTGTCCATAGGATGCTGCTCACTGACCTGCTGTACCTCGGCTTCCCACCTCCCTCTCCAAGGAGTTTGCTATCCTTAATCCTCTCACATCCCGTGCCCAAAGTACTTGTGCAAGATATCTGTTCTCTGTTCCCTCTTTCCCCATGACTGTGACAAAGGGAACACCTGTGCCTGCTATTAATGTAATTGTGAAGCTCCTCTGTATCCTCTATGTATAAATGATCCTCACCGTGATCTGTATTTATGTACCTCACTGCACTGCACTGAAAGTTAAGAGTGGCACTCCTATCAAGACACATTTCTGTCAGGGTGCAAAATGACCTTTTCTTTTTTTTTTTTGCCACCTCCCAGCTCTCCTAGTCAGCCTCTCCTTCGGGCCATCTATGGTCTCTTCACCCCGCTCACTCATGCCCCTGCCCATTGTCACCATCCACCACCTCAGATGGCAGCCACCCTCGGGGTAACCTGGTGTAACCCTTCACCGGATGGGTCCTCCACCTCCACGGAGAAAGGCACCGGTAGGGGCTGGCCAGTGCAACTACTTGGCCCCTCGGGTGCTGCTGAACTGGTCTCTGGGGCCCGACCAGGGTATTTTGTGGTGGCGGAGGGACCGGATGGCCGTTATCTGGTCGAGCAGAGGAGAGTTGTTTCCTCTTTTCTCTCAAGGGAGTGACATGCCATAATGTCTAGGCACACGCGACGTCTGCCATGCCTCCCTAGTTGGTCGGTCAGCGCACTTTCCGTAACCCCAATCTCCACCGGGAGTTCGCAGGCGCCGGACTGCATCCCCACCCTCCCCCCTGGAGAAGGTGAGCAATCATCGGATACTCAAGCCTTCTCCCCCGGCCGTCCATTCAGCGACCCGGGTCCATTCCCAAACCCAAGTCGCCAGTGTCACAAGAGGAAATCCAACCGCTGTGCCGATGGGCCAGCTTATGACCTTCTAGCTACAGGAGAATGATCAATTATTGTTCTTTTTGATCTATTGTCAGCTTTTGACACTGGAGACCATGGCCCACATTTTCAAAGGAGTTGCGCGGTGCATCTCATCCCAAAACAGAGATGCGTGGCGCATCTCAAAAAATAAGCCAAAGTGTGATATTCGAATGGGGGAGATGCATTGTGCATCTCTGAATGTGCCATTGTGTAAAATGAATGTATGCGGCACAAATAAAGGGGGCAGTTCCATGAATATGCCATGCCGTGCACCACAATATTCAACGAAACAGTGCAGCACATCTGCCGCCGCAACCCAAAAATGAGCTGACCAAAGTTAGGCATGGAAAAGGCATTCCTAAATTGGCTAGCCACCCACAGGCAGGCTGTGGTTGTGCAGCTGGGTGCACTGCAGCCTGCCAGACCCCATAGTCTAGTGCAACTCCCTCCTTCCCCGATTCTCAACCAAAATTACATACAGTCTGAACCCTGTGCCATAGTGCAATGGAGCCCTCCTCCCATGCCCGATCCCCGATTGTATGAGAATCCCACCCCATACTGATTTCCATGTGTGGGGTCCCCACAGCCTGATCCCGATCGAACAATGATCCCCTGATACCATTCCTATAGTGGAGGGACCCCCCATCCCTGATCGACAAATCATGCCTTGAGCTTCTTTCCTAGTAGTGGTACCCCTCACCCATCCCGATCAAAATAAAATGAACACCATACTTTTCCATAGTGTAGTGGCCCCTCACCCCATTGGCACAGGCACCTCCACCCCACACACCCCAAGTCGGCAGCTGGCTCAGCCCTCCACACACCACCACAGCCAGCGGCTGACTGGACTGTCAGAATGAGTACTATACATAGTACGTGCTCTTTGGTTGAACCAATGAGCATGTATTACATACAGTACATGTTCTAACAGTTCAGGTCGGTGTCTGCGTGGTGGTCTGCACTGGGTCAGTCACTGGCTCTGGTTGGGTTGGGGGTGCGGGGTGGGGTCCCGTCTCACGGGGTGGAGGTGGGGGGCCATTACATTATGGAAATGTTTACAGTGTTCATTTTATTTCGATCGAGGCTCGGGATGGTGTGGGGTGCCACTACACTATGGAAAGAGTTTAGGGCACAATTTTGCTCGATCGGGGATTGGGGATGGGAGGGTCCCTACTATGGGAACAGGATCTGGGGATCATTGTAATTCAAACAGGGATTGGGCATGTGAAGGATCCTAAACTATGGAAAACAGTACAGGGTCTATTTTTCTTGCAATCGGGAATGGGGGGGTACCACTGCACTATGAAACAATGGGATTGGTGTTTATCTTGCTTTTGGATCGGGGATTGGGGATGGTAGCGGTACCACTAAACAACCAGGACTGGCAGGGGCTGTCAACTTTTGTTTATAGATTGTGGCTGGGAGGGGCCTGGCCTGGCGCATTCAGCTGGGCATGGCCATGGCCATGCTAATGAGCTCATAATGAGCTTGCATGGGGCCTGTTTGCGCCATGCATGGCCAATGAGCTCATTAGCATATTCTGGCTGAATAACGCCCTTAAGGGTGTCGGCGCATCTGGGATGTGCCACACATCCTCCATTGGTGGTCTTCAGCCCTGACCCTGGATGCGCTGTGCCGTACTGGTGGCCACCCACTTTGCGGCACCCATCCAGGTTCTGATATTCATACAGGATGCATGATCTGTTGCGATCATGCATCTTGTTTGAATATACTGAAAGAGCGTGCTGGTGCATTGTTTTGAGTGGTGCATCTATATGCATTGCAAACAGTTAAGGGGCCAGAAATAAGACATGATTGTAGTGGTGTAGTGCAGTGGCTGTGGAGCAGCAGTCTTCCGGGAGATGTTCTGGAGGATGCGGTGTTGTCCCATCTGCAGGCACCTCTCTGGGCTGAGGGAGGAGGTTGTTCATCTCCAGGCTGAGTTGGCCAGGATTTGTGGGACCTCCTCTTCCATCCAGGGACCACCAGTGCCACTGCCGTTACCTCAGAGGTTGCCAAGAAAGAGGAGCGGTTGGACCACAGTGGGCTCAGGGAGGGTGAGGGTGGTGGAAAGAGGCGCATCCCTCCAGTTGTACCTCTCCACAATTCCTATGCCATTCTGGCAAAGTGTGGTTCCTCTATGGAGGCACCCACAGTGGAGACCAAGGAGGATGCTGGGAACCTTCACAAAGGAGACCCACAGGAAGGTGGCAGGGGACCCTGCAGGGGAAGGAAACAACTCCTGGTGGGGGACACCATTGTTAGGAAGGTAGAACTGGGGAAGGACAGGGAGAGGGAGGTAAGGTGCCTGCCTGGCGCCATGGTCTGGAGGGACAGGGAGCGAATCCTCAGGATTGCCGGAGCAGCTGCACAGGGGAGGGAGCTGGATGTCATTGTCCACCTAGGGACAAATGACCTGGCTAAGAAAGGGATTAGAGAAGTGCAGGAAGAGTTTGTGGAATTGGGGAGAGGCCTTAGTCAAGTAGCACGCACGGTAACCTTCTTGGAGGTGCTACCCATCTATGGCATAGGAGAGGCTAGGGTGTTCTGCATGATGGATTCAGTCAGTGGTTGAAAAACTGATGTGGAGCTCAGGGATTTGGCTTCATTGGGGACTGGGGTCCACCTGGAGTGATGCAAGCCTATACTGGCATGATGGGCTGCATCTGTCCGGGAGGAACCAGGATCCTAGGTGATAGGTTTAATGCTTCATTGGCAAGCTTTTAAACTAGCCAAGGGAGGCACTGGAAAGGAGCAGGAAAATCTAGCCCCCAAACAATCACGGGTAGGAAATGGCAAACACCAACATAGAGGTGTCGATAGGGAGAAGGGCAGGGTAAATGGAGAAAGTGACAAAGGCAAGAAGGACAGGGATGGGGCAAAAGGGGGTAAGGCCATTAGGAAATGGAGGGTAATGAGTACCAATGCCTGTAGTCTGGGCAACAAGCTCCCTGAGCTGGTGGCCTTAATGGAAGAGGATGCCTGGATATCAGAGAGTCACAGAAACATGGTACACAGAGAACCATGACTGGGATGTTAACATACCAGAGTACATAACCTATAGGAGAGACAGGCAGGGAGAAGAGGGGAGGATAGCTCTCTATATAAAGGAAGGGATAAAAGCAACTGAACAAAAGAGTAAACAGGGAGAGGAGGCACCTGTGGGTCACCTTGGAGACTGGAAAGGACCGCCAATCCTACAGGGGTTGTGTGCAGACCCCATGCCAGGGGAAGGAATGGACAAGGATATGATAGAAGGCATTCTTAGAATGGCAGGAAAGGGAGATACTGTTGATGGGAGACCTGAATATGCCAGATGTTAACTGGAGCACATTTGCTGCAGCCACATCCAAGAGCAGGGCCATTCTTGATGCCCTACAGGTGGCAGGCATTAGACAGCTAGTTTTGGAACCCACTCGTGAGGGAGCAATCTTAGACCTCATACTCTCAAATGGGGGCAGTGAGAGGATCTCAGATCTAGAAGTGGGTTGCCATCTGGGGACAACTGACCATCAAACAGTGTGGTTCACGTTAAACTCAGCTACAGAGTCAAGCCATACAAAAGTGAGGAAACTGGACTTTAGGAGGGCTGACTTTGGCAAGATGGGAGAGTGCCTCAGAAAAGCACTAGCAAACAGGCTAGAAGGAGGTGTGGAGCAACAATGAAGAATTACCAAAACTGCCATCACAGAGGCAACAAGCCTTTGTGTGAAGCAAATAAACAAATCAAAATGAAAGAAAAAGCCACTATGGTTCTCAAAAGAGGTGGCTGTGAAAGTCAGGAAGAAAAAGACAGCATTCCGAAGTATAAGGAAACACAGAAGGAGCAGGACAGAGAGCTGTACCAGTTAAGGCAGAAAGAAGCAGGGAGGGAAGTCAGAATAGCAAAGGCCCAAACTGAGGAAAAGATAGCCAACCAGTTAAGAAGGGGATAAAACCTTTATAGGTACATCAGCGAGCGTGAAAGACAAAGGGAGGGATAGTGAGGCTGAATAGAATGAACGGTGGGTGGGCAGAGGGGACAGTGAAAACAGGAATACTGAACTAATATTTCTGCTCAGTATCACAAAGAGGAGGTGGAAGTGCCTAATCCAATTAACAGAAGCACTCTTGATAGGGGGCCCATCCCAGTCCTTTCACAGAAGAAAGGGTTCTGCAAGAACCCTAAAACTGAAGGTGGACAAAGCAATGGGTCCTGATGGAATTACCCAGAATTTAAAAGAATTAAGGAAGGAACTAGTGAAACCACTGGCTACTCTTTTAATAAATCATGGGAGGATGGTGTGGTACCTGAGGACTGGAGGAAGGCGGATGTGATTCCCTTCACAAAGTGGGACCAAAACAGAGGCAGGAAACTACAGACCTGTCAGTCTGACCTCTGTGGTAGGGAAAGTGATGGAGTCACTTCTGAAGGAAAGAATAGTTGAGTACCTAGAGGTCAGTGAGCCACGGGACCCTAGGCAGCATGGGTTCAGAGCGGGAAGGTCCTGTCAGACAAATCTAATAGATTTCTTTGACTGGGTGACCAAAGTAGTAGACCAGGAGGGGCTGTGGACATGGCCTACCTAGACTTTAGCAAGGCATTTGACACAGTCCCACAAAAGATTAATAGTCAAATTAACCAGCCTGGGAGTGGGTCCCAGGGTGGTAGCCTAGGTAAAACATTGGCTGGACAACAGGACACAGAAGGTAATTGTAAATGGAGTCCACTCTGAAGAAAGGGTGGTTACTAGTGGGGAACCATGAGGTTCAGTATTGGGTCCAGTCCTTTTAATGTCTTCATCAGTGACATTGCAGAGTGACTGGAAGGAAAAGTATGCCTTTTGCAGATGACACAAAGATCTGCAACAGGGTTGATACACAAGGAGGCGTGGAAGGATGAAAAGGGACTTGGCAAGGTTGGAGGAATGGTCAGAAGTATGGCAGCTAGGATTCAATGCAAAGAAGTGCAAAATAATGCACCTGGGAAACAAAACCCAGGGGAAGAATACACAATGGGTGGGAAGTAGTAACAACAACAAAAGAGAAAGGGACCTGGGGGTAATCATATCAGATGACCTTAAGGTTAGCAAGCAATGTGAGAAGGCAGTAGGGAAGACTGGGGTATACTGAGATGTATAGGGAGAGGCATCATCAGCAGAAAACAGGAAGTTGTTATCCCTCTGTACAGACAGTTGGTGAGACCCCATCTGGAGTACTGTGTCCAGTTCTGGAGACCCCATCTCCGCAAGGACATAGACAGGATAGAGGCAGTCCAGAGGAGGGCAACTAAAATGGTGCAGGGTCTGCAAGAGAAACTGTATGGAGGACAGACTAAGGAGCTTAATATGTATACCCTTGAGGAAAGAAGGAGAGGGGGACATGATAGAAACTTTCAAGTACCTCAAGGGAATCAACAAAGTCCAAGAGGGTAGCATCTTTCAGAAAAAGAGACTTGCAAGAACAAGGGACACAATTTAAAGATAGAAGGAGGGCGGTTCTAGGGGCAATGTGAGGAAGTATTATTTCACAGAGAGGGTAGTGGATGCATGGAACACCCTTCCTGAGGAGGTTGTGGGGTCTAAAACTGTGGGAGAATTCAAGAATGCATGGGACAGACATAAGGCAATTCTTGTGGGGGGTAGGAAGAAATAGGCTGTTGGTTAACTAGGATCTGCGGCCTATCCTGTAGGTAGGGAAATGGGCAGACTAGATGGGCCTAGCGGTCCTTATCTGCTGTCAAAGTCTATGTTTCTATGTTTCCCACTGGCTCTGAAAATGGGGGCTCATGGAGTTTTAATAACTCAGCTGTGGCACTCAGGAGGAGTCACAGGTACTGTGTTAAAGTGGTTTGAGTTCTTCCTTCCTTCCTTCCCAGCAGGGTACAGCAGGTGCTGCTGGGAAAATGTTCCTCGCACACCCTGCTACCCTTGACTATAGGGTGCCTCGGTTTGATCTTGTCACCTGTGTTTGCAATGTGTATGCTGCTTCTGGGAGAGGTCATTTGATGATATAGAATATAGACTGAGTTTTCGTGTGCCCTATGGGTAATGCTCAGCTATATCTGTTGTGTGCCCCTGGAGAGATAAGTGCAGTCAACCTGCTGAATTGATCTGATATCAGCAACTGGATAACCTCCAGCTGGCTGAGGCTGAATCTAGACAAGACCAAAGTGATGCTGGTGGATTCATGTTCTTTAAGACTTGTAGGTGTAGGAGGGGAGTGGGCTGAGTTACAACCTAATGCGATTCCTCTAATAAACAGATAGGATGAAGAATCCGGGAATCATAGGATGAAGAATCCGGGAATCATTCAATTCAATTTATTTAAAGTTAGTCAACATACAGAGATATGCAGCATTCTGGTGTACATATATGAGCTTGGGAAGGGAAAGAGCAACATAGGCAACAAAAACAAACAAACAAAAAATATGATTAAGAATATACATAAAAATATAGATAATACAATTACATTGTATGCAGGTGGCTCCATAAATGCGAACCTGGGTGGGGGGGGGTGGCAACGGGAACAAGGAAAGAGGAGGTTGGTGTACTGGTGCTGGGGGACTCCATACTCAAGGGGATCAGATGGGACAGCAAGGGGGAGAGGCACAGTCAGATATGGGTGGAGTCCATACCAGGATTAAAGGCAGACATGGCAGGACAGGCAATCCTAAAGTGCGTAAAGAGGGGCAGAAAGAAACCACACATTGTGGTACATGTGGGGACAAATGATTTAATGGGGGAAACGGTGGAGGTAACAAGGGAGAGGACTGAGGAAGTGGGAAGGTTGAGCGAGGAGACTGGGGAGTCTGTGGTCTTCTCCGAAGTGCTCCCAGTACCCTGCGCAAGCACAGTGAGAAAGGAGAGGATTAGAGAGTTGAACACATTGTTGGTAGAATGGTGTCAAGACTAAGAGGTATGGGGTTGTGGGTGGCTGGGGCAGTACCTGGGATAATAACAATCTGTTTTCAAGGGATAGGCTGCACCTGAGTGGGCAGGGGAAGGAGGTATTAAAGCAAAGACTGGAGAGGTATATTGCGACAAGGGTGGATTTAAACTAGATGGGGAGGGGGTGGCAAGTGGACAGCAGGTTGGCAGGGATCCAATACAGTGGAGTTACAGCCTACCCCCGGGCTAGCAGGGAAGGACTCGGGGCGGCCAAAAAAGGAGGGAGTAGAAGGGAGGAGATGGAGGCTAGTGAAGGGAAGGGAGCATTATGGAGGGTGGTCTCATTGAATGCAAGAAGCCTAGGAAACAAATCCGTTGAGCTACAGGCACTCTTAGCAGTGTGGAGGATGGATATTGCAGCTGTCACAGAGACGTGGGCAACTGAGCACCAGGACTGGGATCTGGCAATCCTAAGATACAAATTATACAGGAAGGACCATAAGGAGGGGAGGGGCGGTGGGGTGGCAGTCTATGTGAGGGATGGGATCAAATGCACATGGGATGAGGGAGAAGAAAAGAGAATAGAGGCAATCGGGCTGCAGCTCCTAGACTCAAGGGGTAGGAAATTGAGGTTTGGGGTGGTATACAGGCCGCTGTCCCAGTCTGAGGAGCTTGACAGGGAGTTAGCGGGACAAATCAAAAAGGTATATAGAAAAGGGAAGGTGGTCATCGTGGGGGATTTCAACTTGCCGGGGGTTGACTAGAGCATTCCGGTCACCTCCAGTGCTAGGGAGCAAGTGCTCCTGGACGCAATCCAGGAGGATCTCCTGACACAGTTGGTTACTGAACCTACTAGGCTAAAGAACACTTTAGATCTGGTATTGTTGAATGGGGAGGCAGTGAGGGAAGTAAAGGTACAGGACCCATTAAAGTAGTAGTAAAATGTTTATTTTTATACAGGAAAGATGTCACTTTTACATCATTTGGTCAATTACCCATTTTCAAGATGCTCCTGTTATCAGTTCCAACTTACAAAAATACACCAAATAAACCAAGATACAAAAATATGCATAAAAACAAAACTTACATTAATCAATATCACAGTTTCTAAGGGGTTCGCAACCATCCTACAGTTATATTTATAAGTAATTAATCTTCAATTGGACTATTATATAATGTAATCTGCTAATTTAGACAATTTTAGACATAGGCCCAGATATTCAAAAGGGTTGCGCATGGCGCAAAAGTGTTCACCAGCGCGAACCCACTGATGTGCCCCGCGTGATATTACAAAGGAATTGTGCCTGGCACAAATCCCAAGCGCCGAGCGCATCAGTAATTGTATGCGGTGCAGGTGGGGAGCGTGCACATGCATACTCTGCACATCCTGATATTCAGCCCAGGATGTGCTGAGCCATGCTTGCGTAACCCCTACTTGCACCGCACAAAGTTGATCCAAAAAAAAAAAGGATCAACGGCTGGCCACCCACGGGTGAGCTGCCATATTGCAGGGCGCAACACGGCAGCTGCCACCTGTGGGTGGCCACCCGAGCTCCAGCTGCACCTGGCAGTGCCCCTCCCATGCCCAATCGCGGGCATCTGTTAAAAAAACTCACATCTTATCTCCCTGGTGGTCCAGTGGACCGCTGTCAGCCCGATCGCCGGCATATGTAAAATAAATGAAATTCCCCTATCCCTGGTGGTCCAGCGGACCGCTGTCAACCCGATCGCGGGCTTAAGTAAAAGAATAGAGAATCCAATATCCCTGGTGGTCCAGTGGACTGCTGTCAGCCCGATCGCGGGCTTAAGTAAAAGAACAGAGAATCCAATATCCCTGGTGGTCCAGTGAACCGCTGGCAGCCCTATCACAAGCTTAAGTAAAAGAATAGAGAATCCAATATCCCTGGTGGTCCAGTGGACTGCTGGCAGCCTGATCACGGGCTTTAGTAAAAGAAAAAAAGAATCCAATATCCCTGGTGGTCTGGTGGACTGCTGGAAGCCGATCACGGGCTTAAGTAAAGAATAGAGAATCCAATATCCCTGGTGGTCCAGCGGACCTCCCCACCCGCCCACTGGGCCCCACCGCCCGCCCTCTCAGTCAGCGCGGCGGGGTGCAGCACCCCACCCTCCTGCTGCCCCACCACCACGCCGACTTGACACTGGCCGGTAGCTGTACGCCCATTGGTCCACAGCATGAGCCAATGGGCATGCAGCCCATAAGTAATATTCCAGATATGTGAATGATCCATTCACATATCTGAATGTGTAGGCGACAGGCTGCACGCCCATTGACTCATGCTGTGGACCAATGGGCGTACAGCCCTCACCGATGGTGTCAGGCGTGGTGCAGGCGGTTGTGTGCTGCCCGCCGCTGACATGGGGAGCGGGCGTGGGGCCCAGTGAGCGGTTAGAGGGGGGTCCACTGGACCACCAGGATATTGGATACGCTTATTTTACAAATGCCCACGATCGGGCTGGGGCACATTGCTGCACTGCAGGGGCATCAGTCCCCGACGTTGCTGCCTGCGGGCGCAGGGTGCAAGTCGCCGATCGCGCACCTGCATGCAAATGGAGCCATAATGACATGCAAATGGCCCCATTTGCACCTTGCATGCATTATGGCCCCATTTGCATGTGCACTTTTGAATATCATGGTAGCTGCGCATAGCGCAACAGAACTTGCGCTAGCGCATCCCCCTGCTTCACTCTGGCGCACTGCGGATGGCCAGGGTGCTATATTCAATGATGCTGAGCCATGGTGCAGCTCTGTTGAATATTGCCCACTCAACTCCCCTGTGCAGCCAAGTTGCGCTGTGCCCAGGCTTGCGCCACAGCCTGGTGCAGTTTGAATATCTGGGCCATAATGTACAAATTGAACATTCGGTAGGACAGCGTAATCAAAGATATTCGTCTTTATTTTTATATATGACCATTAACTAATCATAACATTCACATTCCCATGTAGAGTTTTTTGTCAAAGAGCTCACAAAAGATTTGGAGTTTTGTAATCTATGTCTTAGTTTGATATCAGTGGGTTCCCAATTTTGTTTTACTTTAGCTATAAAAGTCATATTCCCAAATCTGTTCTTAATTTTGGCTTGTAGGTGTTTATTATTTGCATCTCTTAGGTTATATTTAGTTTCTTTAATTTTTAATTTGTTTATTAAGTACTTTGGTTTATTACCCTGTATTGCTGAATGTATATGTCCTATCCATTTCAAATCCCTTTTATATTGCAAGGGTAAACAATTCAAGGATTTTAACATTTCACAATGATGTGTGCAATAATCGCACTTCAGAATAAATCTTGCTAAATTATTATAAACTATATCCAAATGTTTTAAATTTAGTTTACTTGATTGACCGTATCTATGACTACCATAATCCAAACATGGGATTATTAACTGGTTTACTACACTAGTCCTCATTTTTAAGTCTAAACAGAAACCTGATCTTAGAAAGGCACCTAATTTTCTGTTTGTTTTCTTTATTAATTCATTTATATGAAAATCAAATTTCAATTCCTCATCCAACCAAATACCCAAGTATTTATAACATGTCTCCTGCCCTAAAATATCATTTTGTAATGTTTTTATTTGTAGTTGTATTTGCTGGTCTACCTTTCTCCCCCTACTTTGTTTAAAACTCATAACTTTAGATTTCTTACTATTCAAAACTAACCTTGATTTTTGCAACCATAATTCCAAATTAGTGAAGTCTGTCTGTAACCTTAGTTCCATTTCTTGTGGTGTTCTACCATGAGCAATTAATACTGTATTGTCAGCATATAATCTTACTTTTGTATGTTCAGCTATTGAGACCATATCGTTTCTATATATTAGGAATAAAGTTGGCCCTAAAATAGATCCCTGTGGGACTCCCCTTTGAACTTTTGCTGATTTCGATAGATACTGACCTATCTGCACCTGTTGTATTCTATCGAATAAACAAGACTGGAACCACGGTAATGTTTCATCATCTAAACCCATAGATTTCATCCTATCTAGCAATATTCTGTGGTCCACAGTGTCAAAGGCTTTGGAGAGGTCCACGAACACAGCGCCCACCAACCCCCCCATTCATCTGTGAAGCAATTGTATTTACCAGGTCGGTGAGCGCGGTGTCCATGGAATAACCCTTTCGGAAACTGGACTGATAGCAGGTCAACAGTGAGTTTTTCTCTAGATGTTCAGTTAGTTGCTTCTGCGCTAACCTCTCCATTACCTTCGACACTGTTGTCAACAAAGCTATGGGTCTATAGTTAGTTGGTTCTGTAACTACACCCCCTTTAAAAATAGGAATAATCTTGGCTTTTTTCCCAAAAATCAGGAAACCTTTGTTCTGTGAGACTCCAATTAAATAATTTAGTCAACACAAGTGCTAGCTGACAGTGATCACCAAACGATGTGGTTTAATATCACGATGTGAAGGGAGCCAGAGAAATCAGTTACTCGGGTGGTAAACTTCAAGGGGGCGGACTTTGGGAGGATGAAGGAAGTGCTGAAAGGGAAACTGGAGGACATAAGGCAGGAGATGGAGATGGACATGGAGCAGAAATGGGATATTATTAAATGGGGGATTACAGAGGCAACAGAAGCCTGCACCAAGGCACAGAGTAAGAGGAGCAGAGCAAGAAAACCATGCTGGTTGAACAGCAAGGTTGTGGAGGTGGTGAGGGCAAAACAAGTGGCGCACCAGAGGTTTAGGAGTACTGGGAAGGAAGTGGACAGGGAGGAGTATGCAAGATGGTCCAGGGAGGTGACCAGAAAAGTGAGTGAAGCCAAGGCCCAGAGGAGCTGAGATTAGCACAGGGAATTAATGGGGGTGGGGGGAGAGACTTTTTCAGAAACATCAGGGAGAAAAGGTAGTGCAAGGAGACAATAGTGAGGGATAAAAGGGGTGAGGAGTGGACGGAAAAGGGTGAGGAGCAGGCAGAAGCACTGAATGAATACTTTTGCTCAGTGTTCATGGAAGAAAAGGGTGGACCCTGACCAGCATGGGCTGGGAGGGTGGGGACAGGGGGAGAGGAGGTGACATGGATGAATTGAGGCAAATAAAGTCCTAGAGGGACTGAGGGCACTACAGGTAGACTAGGCACCAGGGCCGGATTTTATCCACCCCTGGGTGCTGAGGGAGATGGCGGAGGTGTTGGCAGAGCCACTGGCAGATCTGTACAGCACCTCACTGGAGTCGGGATATGTGCCACTGGACTGGAGGATGGCACATGTAGTACCATTACACAAGAGTGGGCCAAGGGATGAGCCGGGTAGTTATCGTCCAGTAAGTCACCTCCATAGTGTGCAAACTCACGGAAATGATACTAAAGTAAAGACTGGTGTTGTACCTGGAGGACAATGGCCTCTAGGATGTGAGGCAGCATAGGTTTGTTTCAGGAAAGTCTTATCAAACCAACCTGATACAATATTATGATTGGGTGACAGGTGAGCTGGATAAGGGTCATGTGGTGGATGTTCTTTACTTGGACTTCAGCAAGGCCTTTGATTCGGTGCCTCATTGGGCAGCTTGGGGGGAAGCTAACTGGTGTAGGGGTAGAGACAAAAATGATAAACTGGATTACAAGCTGGCTGAGTGGCAGGCTGTAACGAGTGGTGGTGAGAGGGGTGCACTCAACTCCAAGGCCGGTGACAAGTAGGGTGCCACAGGGCTCTGTGTTGGGGCCAGTATTGTTTGGGCTCTTCATATCAGACATTGCACATGGGGTGGTGAGCAAGGTAAGTCTGTTCGCTGACAACACCAAATTCGGAGCAGTGGTGGATGGAGAGGAGGGATGGAAGCAGCTGCAGGGGGACCTACGCAAGCTAGAGGAGTGGTCGGAGAGGTGGCAGCTGGGGTTCAATGCAAAGAAGTGTAAGGTTATGCACTTTGGGGTGAAGAACCCAAGGAGAGCATACTGGCTGGGGAGGGTTAAGCTGGAGATCACTGAGGAGGAGAAGGACCTAGGGGTAATGATAACAGGGACCATGAACAACAATGCCCAGTGCAGGAGAGTGGCTACAAAAGCGAACAAAATGCTGGCGTGCATAGCGAGGGGGTTTTCGTCCAAGCGAAGAGAGGTGATATTGCGCCTCTACAGGTCGCTGGTAAGGCTGCACTTAGAGTATTGTGTGCAGTTTTGGAGGCCATACCTAAAGAGTGATATTAGGCTATTGGAGGGGGGTGCAGAGGAGGGAAACAAAGATGATATGTGGAATGGAGGGGATAGACTATGATAGCTGGCAGGGAGACCGGAATATGTACACCCTGGAGGATAGAAGGGATGGGGAGGGACATGATAGAGACATTTAAGTATCTGAGGGGAATCAGTAAGGATAAGGCAGATGGGGTCTTTAAGTTAAGGAGGGGGAGGGTCACCAGGGGGCACAGGCTAAAAATAGATGGGGGAAGATTTAGGAAGGAGATGAGGAGACACTATTTCACAGAGAGGGTGGTAGCAAAATGGAACCCCATACCAGAATAGGTGGTATCATGTAAATCTGTGAACAGCTTCAAAAGGGCTTGGGATAGGATATAGGGAGAATGAGGGTGGGGGACGTGGGGGGTGGCAGTGGGATGAAAAAGGGGAGGGGGTTGGGCAGCTGCAAATGAGGGGTGTTGGCTGCACACTCGAGCAGACTTAGACTGGGTGGTCTGTTTCTCCTGGCACATTCGTATGTTCGTATGATACAACAGTCAGTCAGTCACAGTGAAAGGCATGGTCAGTAAAGCAAGGTCAGTTGTACATGAGATGTCATCACTGACACAGTTGGACAGTGGAACATCAGGTGTCAACAGTGCTCTCTGATGGCTTTTTCCACCACAGCAACATCACCCCACTCAGGCACTTTCCCAGTTCCAAGGATCTGAAAACACTAGTGCACACTAGGGGTAGGCAAATACATTTTTCTGCATATTCATCTGAATATTGGTATTTGTGGCACAAAATATTTGCAACTTGAGTATTTGCTTTTGTTATTTGTTTTGGGGAGTCAAAAAAACAGCCCCTCTTCCTCCACCTAGTAAGTAGTGGTAGTAGTAAAATATTTTTATTCAACGAGGTTCGTGTGAATAAGAGATAAACTCAATTGAGCAAAGCTCATTTTCAACGAGGTCCCATGCAATAGTCAACAACATACAATACAAAATGCTACAATGACATATAATATAGCTAACAATAAGATGTAACTGAATAAATAACATACCAAGACATACACTAAGAAAAAGCATATTTCAAATCAAATTCTCACACAACAACAAAACCATTGTATACAATTTTAGTTAATCCTAATCCATTTCAATTAAATAAATCCTTATAGTGCTAATCTCTCTTACTAATAGGCAACCTACACTGTACATCTGCAGATGCCTTTTATATATCTATACAACATTGCCTTTTTTGGCGTGAACTAATCCGATGCCAGCATTGGATAAGGGGCCAAATGTTATTTACATTGTCCAAAAACAATGTCGCAGGGATTGCATTCCAGCCCAACACCCCTCTATAGTATATGGATTGTCGTCCGACATCCAGATTACAACTAAGCAACCTCAGGCTTGGCATTCCACAATTTCTCAGGGAGGCCAATTTATTTCTGTAGGTCAATTTATCTACAACATACCCTGGATATTGCCCCTTCAGGCCTTTATACACAAAAGCCAGCAGATGTTTGTGGTTACGCTCATACAGCGTATACCAACCTAAACGGTCATAAAGCTGGCACCTGTGAGTTAACCTAGGGGCCCCTAGAATAAATCTAGCTAAGCAATTATTACTAGCTTCTAACTTTTTTAGGTCCTGTTTTCTCCCACAAGAATAAAATATATCCCCGTAATCAAACATAGGGATGATCATTGTATTCACTACTCTTTCCCTTACATCCATACTCATCGCCAATCTAACCCTATAAAGAGCCCCTATTCTTTTGTTCACATTCCTGGTCAAATTAACAATGTGTATATCCCAATACAATGAACTGTAAATCCAAAGACCCAAATATTTGTACATGTATGTCTGTTGGATCAGGGCAACCCCAAGGGCAACCAATCATAGGGCCATGCCATCCAGTGTGTCACTTTTTCGATGTAGCAGCATGGCCTGTGTTTTCTTCACATTCAGAACCAGCCTACTATCCCTTAAGAAAATCTGTAATTCATCAAAGTCTAATTGAAACCTTTTTTGTATCACTTCAATAGATTCATCTGATGTATAAATGATAGTATCATCGGCATAAAGATGGTACTTTATTTCAGAATCCCAAAAAGACAGGCCATTTACGTACATGCTGAACTGCAATGGCCCTAGGATGGAGCCCTGTGGGACCCTGATCCAACAGGCAAAAGGCATGACTCCCATCCACCCAATGAAACCTTCTGGCTCCTATTTGTCAAGTACGACTCCAACCACTCTCCACTTAAACCCACCACCCCAAGAGATGCTGCCCTGGGCAGGAGGTGGTCCAAGGAATCAAAAGCCTTGGATAAATCCACAAATATCGCCCCCACACGTGTCCTCCTGTCCAGGCTGCCTGCACATCTCCCACTACTTTAGCAAGTGCAGAGGTCATACTATGCAATTTCCAGAAACCAGACTGCATACTGTTCTATAAACCAGAGGTATCCAAGTGCTTTCTTAATTGGGCAGCTACCATTTTTTCTAATACTTTAGATATCTGGGGCAAAAGAGAGATAGACCTATACTTGTCCATCTCTGTCCTAATTCCACCTTTAAATATAGGTATAACTTTGGATTGTTTCCAAGCTAATGGATACACACCTGTGGTTAATGATTTATTAAACAAGTATATCAGGGGATAAGCTATGATAGGAGCAGCATACTTAAGCAATTTTGGTGATTTATCATCCAAGCCCACAGCCTTAGCAATATTTAAGCCTAATAGTTCTCTAATCACAGTTTCTACTTTTATTTCTTCAAATACAAAGGGTTTAATATACCCACTATCACTCATCTGAAATGATTGACAAGATCCAGAAAAGCAACATGGATTATCTGAACTAGTCACTCCCATCTTGCTAAAGTATCCATTCAGCCGGTCCAGCACCTGTCGTGATAATGGTAACATCTGACCATCGATATTTAACACCTTTAGTTCATCAGCCCCCTGACCCTTAGTAAGTGTATTTATTGCTTTCCAAAAATTTTTAGGATCTTTTAAACTATTTTTATCCAACAGATGGATAAAATGACGTCGTTTTGCCCCTCGAACCTCCCTAACATATTCATTATGGAGTTTTTTAAATCTATCCCAATCCTGTTTATTGCCTTTTCTTTTGGCCTGATGCCATGCTTTATCCCTTAGTAATTTTAACTTTTTAAGCTCTTTTGAATACCATGGTGTAGAATTTTGTTTCAAAATCTTTATTGGGGCATGTTTGTTACAAATTTCCATAAATTCTCCAAAGAAATAATTCCATAAATTATCCACTGATGGAATCAGGTGCATACGCTCCCAATCAATAACATTTAGGTCCAACATAAAATCAATATAGTCGAAATTTCTAAAGCTGCGCCAACTAATACTCCTTTTCTCACCCAACCTTTTACATTGAACCCTATTACAAAATATAAATTGATGATCTGAAATTGTAACAGGTAAGACCCGCTATCAATAATATTGTCCACAGTATTGGTAAAAATCAAATCCAAAATTGAAGAGGTTGAAACTGATGCCATATTTATTCTCGTGGGTTCTCGAGTTAGTTGAGTTAATCCCACATTTTTTTGCAGATCAAACAATGGATGAGACTCGTTAATATTTTGCCAATTGGAATTGAAATCTCCTGCCATCAATATCTCATGGCTATCCTTATAATCAAACAACCAATCTTGTAGACAGTTAAAGGCCTGGGCTCTAACCTTAGGTGGGCAATAAATCCCCACAATCAATATTTTCTTTGTATAGGGCAGTTTTAAATCCAGGGCCAGCAACTCAAGTCCCTCCATATCATTTTTTTCCAGTTGTGTCAAAATTAAATTTGATTTTCCGTAAATTAGAACACCTCCCCCCCCTTTTATTCCTATCTTTTCGCCATATATTATACCCTTGAATATTTAAAAAAAGTATCATCAATTTTATGACTTAATCAGGTTTCAGAAATTATCAAAATTTCAGGGTCATGATCAATAACCCAGGGGCCAATCAGATCCATTTTATTTAACATACTCCTAGCATTCAATTGTACAAGCCCCAGTCCCTGCTTTATATAAGAAATACCACTCTGTTTGGCGCCTGGGTCAGCCAGTGCCATTTCCCCATGATTCTGAGAGACATTACGCAAGGGAGTTTGTTGAAAAGCCACAGGCCCTGGATTTGGATGGACATCTCCACACATCATTAAACATGTGACAAGCAATGCTTTAGAAACTCTAATATGTCTATTCTTTGAATATGTTCCCATAAACGCTTTAATTAACCATTTCACCATCTCTGGATTTATTAATCTTTTAGAATTTACCCATTTCAAACAGTAATGCCCCTTACACATGGTATTGCTAAGACTATTAGGCCATAAGGTTGCCCCAATAGGGACATCCCTGGATAAGCCAAGTTTCCTCTCACCTATGGTATTAGATCTGGTTAGAACATGTTCCTGTAAGGCTAGTTGTAGTTTCTTATTATTCCCCTCAACCCTTAAAGCCTGAGGGTCCCATACCAACAGTATTGTGCAAAAAAGGATTATTCGAAGAAACATTTTCCCTTAGTTAACAATTTCTTTGATAGAAAATAAGTTATAGGGTATCACAAAGCACTATAGCAGATTAGATAACAGTATACTATAAAGTAAATAAACATAAACCTACTACGTAACGCTATAAACTTAAAACGCAAATCCCCTTCCCACTTTATGTCCAACACTTTTTCTGTGTCATGTGGCGCAGGGCTTTTGAGGTGTACTGGTGCCCCGCCCCCTCGTTTGCTCGCGATTGTGTTGGTCTGCCGCTGAACCCCCTCAGCTGAGCAGATATGTTAATTACACAGACAGTGTCAGCAATATACTACAGGCACCAATCAGCTGTTCTTGTCCCTTTACCACAAACACAGCAGTCCATTAAAATGTTCAGTCAAGCAGCACCACACTCTTAGCAGCAGTTTAAAAGTCACAGTTTGTGCAAGACAGCAGTAATGAATAAATGGTAGCCCTCCCACCGATTGCAGCTCTCACCTGCGGCAGTAGATGTTCCGGGCAGCCTGTTTGCTTGCTCTGTGTGGTGTGGGGCTTTTGAGGTGTACTGGTGCCCCGCCCCCTCGTTTGCTTGCGATTATGTTGGTCCGTCGCGAACCCCTTCAGCTGAGCAGATATGTTAATTACACAGACAATGTCAGCAATATACTACAGGCACCAGTCAGCTGTTCTTGTCCCTTTACCACGAACACAGCAGTCCATTAAAATGTTCAGTCGAGCAGCAGCACACTCTTAGCAGCAGTTTAAAAGTCACAGTTTGTGTAAGACAGCAGTAATGAATAAATGGTAGCCCTCCCTAAGCCAAAATGTCTTAAAAACAGCCCCCTGTCCCCACCCTCTACAAGGAGCCCATTCCCCCACTCTCACCCAGCACCCACGATTTGAAGATTAGGAAGAAAAAATCCCACTATGGGCGACCAGCACAACTTGCCTGCCTCCATGGATGGCCACCAACTCCTCTTGCCATACTTGTCTTTGTCTTGTAGTAAATAAATCAAGACTCCCATCCCCACCTCTAGCAGCCTTTCAAGTCCCACCCTCCTTCGAGCACACACACACACTGTGTGTGTGTGTGTATGTATATATATATATATATATATATATAAATAAAAGTCTCCCCACCCTGGCACGAGAAGGCGACTGGCACAATCCACCCTCCTCAGTGGTCGGCCGCCTTCTTGTTAATGGCGTTCTATCACATGATCAGCTGTTTTACTATGTGAGAAAGCGTGGGAGCACTATGCACAAGAAGGTAGTTGGCCATGAAGGAGGGCGGGTTGTGCTGGTCACCTTCTTATGCTGGGTGGTGGGGGACTTCTGTTCTCTAATATATATGAAACATGGGTGCTTGGGGGGGAAGATGGTGGAAGTTGGGTGCTGCTGCCAGGCTGGGGGTATGGGTGGTTGATTTATTTACTACAAGACAAAGATGAGTGTAACCTCTGGGGGGCACTATTCTAAGGGCAACTACCCCTGCCCGCGTGACTACACACAGGTTAGGGGACCTGAGTTCACTATTAAGGTGCCTCCACCCAGAGAAATGGTATTGGGGGTGCTTCTCTGCTCTGGTACAGCACTCTGGGAAGCAATAATCACCCACCAGCCCTCCTAGTGGCCCAGTACCTACAGCAGTAGTAAATTCACAGACAGTATAGAACAGAATTCTAAAAGAACTAAGGGTAGAACTAGTGACACCACTGACTACCCTCTTTAACAAATCATGGGAGGATGGGGTGGTACCTGAGGACTGGAGGAGGGCCGATGTGATTCCACTTCACAAAAGTGGGAGCAGGGCAGAAGCGGAAAACTACAGACCTGTTAGTTTAACCTCAGTGATAGGGAAAATGATGGAATCACTTCTGAAGGAAAGAACTGTCGAGTACCTAGAGGCCAGAGGGGCACAGGACCCAAGGCAGCATGGATTCACAGCGGGAAGGTCAAGCCAGATGAATCTAATAGATTTCTTTGACTGGGTGACCAAAGTAGTAGATCAAGGAGGGGCTGTAGACATGGCCTACCTAGACTTTAACAAGGCATTTGACACAGTCCCACACAAAAGATTAATATACAAGTTAGCCAGCCTGGGAGTGATTCCCAAGATGATAACCTGGGTAAAGAATTGGCTGGAGAACAGGACACAGAGGGTAATAGTAAATGGAATCCACTTTGAAGAAAGCGGGGTTACTAGTGGGGTACCGCAGGGTTCAGTATTAGGAACGGTCCTCTTCAATGTCTTTATAAGCGACATTTCAGAGGGACTGGAAGGAAAAGTATGTCTCTTTGCAGATGACACAAAGATCTGCAACAGAGTTGATGCACAAGGTGGGGTGGAAAGGATGAAAAGGGACTTGGCAAGGTTAGAGGAATGGTCAAATGTATGGCAGCTTAGATTCAATACTAAGAAGTGCAAGGGAATGCACCTGGGAAACAAAAACCCAAGGGAAGAGTACACAATGGGGGGTGAGACACTAACAACAACAAAAATGGAAAGGGACCTGGGGGTAGTCATATCAGATGACCTAAAGGTGGGCAAGCAATGTGAGAGGGCAGTAAGGAGGGCTGGGGGGATACTGGGATGCATAGGGAGAGGCATCACCAGTAGAAAACAGGAAGTTGTTATCCCTCTGTACAGACAGCTGGTGAGACCCCATCTGAGTACTGTGTGCAGTTCTGGAGACCCAATCTCCGCAAAGACATAGAGGATGGAAGCTATCCAGAGGAGGGCAATTCAAAATGGTGCAGGGTCTGCACCGGAAGACATATGAAGAGAGACTTAAGGAGCTTAATATGTATAGCCCTCGAGGGAAGGAGGGAGAGGGGACATGATAGAAACTTTCAAGTACCTCAAGGGAATCAACAAAGTCCAAGAGGGTAGCATCTTTCAGAAAAGAAGTGTGCAAGAACAAGGGGACAATTTGAAGATGGGGAAGGCTCAGAGGTAATGTAAGGAAGTATTTTTTCACAGAGAGGGTTGTGGATGCATGGAACGGCCTTCCAGAGGAGGTTGTGGAGTCAAAAACAGCGGTGTAATTCAAGCATGCATGGGACAGTCATAAGGCAATTCTAGGGGGTGGGGGTAGGAAAAAGTAGGTTGCTGGTTAATTAGGATCTGCAGCTTATCCATTAGGTAGGGAAATGGGCAGACTGGGTGGACCAAATGGTCCTTATCTGCTGTCAAATTCTGTGTTTCTATGTTTCAGTAATAATATGCACACACCCTTCACCCTTCACACTTACCACCAGGGTCAGGTCTTCTGCAGTTTCCCTGGGGACCCCCTGTAAAATAAGGCTAGCAATGCAACAACTCACCCTTAACACTGTAGGTCCACTAATAATATGTACACTAACCAGGTTAAGCATGAAACAAGACAGTCAGGTTTATTTAGGGGCAGTGAACAAGGAAGGGGCATGAATCTAGGCAAATGATTAGCTATCTGATTTAGTTCTCTTTTTGTCCCAACCTGACAGTCACACAACACTGGGTACCCAGGATGGTAAGTCTGGCTAGCCAGAGGCATTGCCCATGGGGGGCCCGCATTGCAGCTGATGTTGGGGCCCTTGGTGGAGAGAAAAACAGTTAACATGCAAAACACCCAGATTATCTGTAATCCGAGCTAGTTGGCTCAGTCCTTTGTAAACCCAAGAGAGTGAAACAATTAGATGGTACCACAAATGATTTAAGCACTTGTTGCAGGGAGCTACCCTGATTTGTATTCAGGCTACCAGGAATCTGCTGTAAGGCAGGTGATATGGAGACCTTGTGGTGATGACAGAAAAGCATGGGGAAACAGGGCTGACATGACACATTCCTCTTCACAGCCTTTCCTCCAGGTGGCCGCAACCTGTGTGTTGTTGCTGCATTGGGGCTGGATCCCTGAGCTGGTCTCTCACCGTGACAGTCTCTGGTGATGAAATAGCAGCCTAGGCCGAAGTGGCAGGGCCCAGGCAGGATGAGTCGTCTGGCAAAGTTCGTGATCTTCTGCTGGTGAAGCCTCCAGCTTGCATAACAGGTTCTTTCATGGGAGAGCAGGTCTCGACCCACGAAACACATTCAGTACATTTACAGCAATAAATACTTCAGAAAACAGTTAGGATTAGTCCGTTTGCAATTCAGCAGCTTTATTGAGCAAACCTTCCGATCTAGTATATCTTGCACACAAGCTGGGCCGATCGTTTCAGGAGCAAGTCTTCAGTCCAAATTGCAAGTTGCACTAACACTTCATTCTGCCGCAGTTCCAGGTTGAAATCCGACAAGTCCGACTTCTGCTAAAGGCAGTTCTGAAGCAGGAGAAACATGTCAGGAGGGCAAGTTAGTCCTCTTCCCGACGATTCCACTATGCTCCTTCTGGGAGCAACTGCTCGAAAGCTCGAGCTGCTCACACTTCAACCTCCAACTCCACTGTCTCTTGGCACACAGGGCATTTTCCTTCTCAATCCAAAGGTTTGGTTGGCTGCAGGAGCTGTCAATTACAGTAAGAGCTCCCCCTCCAGGTTCATTTAGGCACCAACTGAAAAACTACAATACTGCAGAATTTCCTTCCCACAGAACACTGGGGTTTGGATCCATTTTAGGTCTCCAGTGGTTCTGTTGGTCCATTTATTGGAAGTCCCGGACCTAACATGGTGGCTTCCATCCAAATGAACAAGCTGCATTTAAACCAGGTTAGACAATCTTCTTTATCTCTAATACAACAGCATATAAACAGTAAATAAGCACAGTTCCCAATAAGCTCCCTCTGCGCAAGTAGTGACTGCAGAGTGGAGCAAATCAACACACTGTCTGGCTGGCCACAAGCCCTAAAATGCCTGGACCCAGCACAGACCATTCACTTAACACAAAATAGCTATTCTCTTAAAGGGACAGGCACAGAGGCTCAGAATGGCACTCAAATACACAGGATCACACTAGGACGGGACACCAGCCTGACAGTGGGCATTAGGGGCCCAGGAAGACATTAAGGTAAACCCCCAAATTGGAGGGAGAGTTACACAAGTATGAGAAGAGATAGCGGCCCGCCATGGAAGTGTGCTGGTCACCAA